>CP136055.1:220292344-225292344 GCA_032464435.1 Aegilops umbellulata | reverse complement strand
GTTTGGATTCGAACCAGCTACAGGAGCACGTCTTTCTTTTTTCTAAAACTCAGCAACGTTTCTTTACTGGTACACTAGCTTGTTCTGTACGCCTTCCCAAGTCTTTGATTTTCTTTCCCTTTTTTTGCGAGGAAGGAAGGAGGAAAAAACTGAGAGTTCCTGGGACTCAAACCCAAGGCCTCTCGGTTGAAAACCAAGGGTGATAGTCACTTATGTGGCGAACGTTCCCTATTAGGAGGACGGCAGACGAACACATTTTCCTCGCGGTTTTCTTCCTATATATAAAAAAGTATGCTACTTGGTGTCCGCTTAGTCAACAAACGATTGTGCCAACCTTGACCATTGGATTGACATTCAATGTTTGTCGCGTTTCTTCAGTCTCTTCTTCCTCGAGCCGCCAAAGCCAAACCAGCGCCGGCGGGACCACCTGCTCCCGCCTCCCACGGCTGGCTGTGATCTTCCCCGGCTCCTGTTCGTTCCATTCCGAGGCCTCACCATCGTCCTCCGCCTTGGTTCGCTCACCGCGGAGCCGCCCTCCGGTGTTGTCAACATGGTCAACAACCAAGAGGAATAAGGAGATGATTGTACATGGTGAGGATGACAGTAGGGACCCAGCAGCGCACGTAGTAATTTTGTTTTTTCGGGACGGAGAAGGCTATCAACTGGGTTGTGCGGGACCCATGGACCATCTAGCCCAGGCTTTTATTTCATATGTTTAGCACATGACCAGGCTAGTTTGTTTTTTTCCTTTCTAAAAAGGCTAGCCAGCTATTTTGTTTTTTGCGGAATAACCAACGTAGGCCTACTTGCTTTTCTACGCCCTGTTGGGCCGGAAATCATTCAAGACGAGGAGGGATGCATTTTGCCCAGAAAATGGGCTATAAGTAATAAGAAATGGGCTATAAGTAATAATAAATGGGCTGTAAAATGAAAAAATACAGCAAACAGGCAATTAGTTCCAAAATATTGTTTTCTTTCGGATTTTGATATTTTAAATTTCATTGTTTTTGTGCGGGTAAAATTTCATTGAATTTAAATTAAGGTATATTTAGATTTAAAATTAATTTGAATCTGGCTAGAAATTTCGGGTTGCATGCTGTTTGGGACAGATTTGGAGGCTGACTTGTGGGTCTATTAGGTTGACGTGTACTTTGGCTTTGTCAACTTAGTCCACAAACGATTCTAGCAGCAGTGACCATTGGATGTTAATCCAACGGCCGTGCTGCTTCTTCAATATCTGATCTTCTTGCTCCAACCGCCCAAACCAGCTCCGGTGGGACTGCCTGCTCCCGTGGCCGGCTGTGCTGCCGCACAGGCCGCACCGCCCCACCCTACTTCATTGCTGGCCAGACCATTCCTCTACTCACCCACACCTCCTGTTATTTTCCGGCGACGGCAACCAGACCAGTAAACCCTCATACTCCCCACCGCGTGGGCAACCATTGCCGAGTCTTCCCCGGCTCCGTGTCATTCCCTTCCTAGGCCTCGTCGTCGTCCACCGCCATGGTGCTCTCGGCGCTGCCTGGTCAACGTGGTCAACGAACGACATCCATCGGCCATGGACTGTACGCGCAAAGTAATGATTCCTCCAGCTGGGACCCACCGGAAGAACCTCCGTATTTCGCGAAAAAAACGTACCCCCCGCTGACTTGTCAGACCCACCAGCTATATCTTCGCACGCAAGGAAGTGCCTCCTTATTACGCACAAAAAAATGAATACCCCCCTGCTAGCTAGGACCCACCATAGTGGGAGGATGACTTGTGGGCCAACTAAGTTGACGGGTACGGAGGGCTTTGTCAACTTAGTCAATATGAACGATTCTAGCTCCAGTGGTCGTACGATGTCCATCCAACGGCCATGGTGCTTCTTCAACCTCTGGTCTTCTTGCTCCAGCCACCCAAAGCAGCGCCGGTCATGCCGCATGCTCCTGCCTCCCGTGGCCCGCTGTGCTGCCACGGAGGCCTCACCGCCCGCTACTATTCCCACCACTGGCCAGGCCCTGCAGCGACGTCAGCCTCACACCGTAGCCGAACCAGTGAACCCTCATACTCCTCTCCGCGCAGGATTCCACTGCCACGTCTTCCCCGGCTCCGCGTCGTCCCCTTCCTAGGCCTTGCTGTCGTCCACCGCCGTGGTGCTCTCCGTGCAGCGTGGTCAATGTGGTCAAGGAACGACTTCCATCGGAAGAGTACTGTACGTGGAGAGGCTGACAGCTGGCTCCATGGCCACAGCCCAGTTTTTTTGTGATTTGCCAAGTAAGTCGCTTTGTCAGGCCTGTTGGGATGCAAATCTGTAGGATCGGAAGTATGTCTAGAGGGGGGGTGATTAGACTACTTGACCAAATAAAAACTTAACCTTTTCCCAATTTTAGTTCTTGGCAGATTTTAGCAATTTTAGGACAAGTCAAGCAATCATCACACAATTCAAGCAAGCATGCAAAGAGTATATAGGCAGCGGAAAGTAAAGCATGCAACTTGCAAGAATGTAAAGGGAAGGGTTTGGATAATTCAAACGCTATTGGAGACACGGATGTTTTTCCCGTGGTTTGGATAGGTGGTGCTATCCTACATCCACGTTGATGGAGACTTCAACCCACGAAGGGTAACGGTTGCGCGAGTCTACGGAGGGCTCCACCCATGAAGGGTCCACGAAGAAGCAACCTTGTCTATCCCACCATGGCCATCGCCCACGAAGGACTTGCCTCACTAGCGGTAGATCTTCACGAAGTAGGCGATCTCCTTGCCCTTACAAACTCCTTGGTTCAACTCCACAATCTTGTCAGAGGCTCCCAAGTGACACCTAGCCAATCTAGGAGACACCACTCTCCAAGAAGTAACACATGGTGTGTTGATGATGAACTCCTTGCTCTTGTGCTTCAAATGATAGTCTCCCCAATACTCAACTCTCTCTCACAGGATTTGGATTTGGTGGAAAGAAGATTTGAGTGGAAAGCAACTTGGGGAAGGCTAGAGATCAAGATTCATATGGTAGGAATGGAATATCTTGGCCTCAACACAAGGGTAGGTGGTTCTCTCTCAAAACATATGAGTTGGAAGTGTAGATGTGTTCTGATGGCTGTCTCCACGAATGAAGAGGAGGTGGAGGGGTATATATAGCCTCCACACAAAATCCAACCGTTACACACAATTTACCAATCTCGGTGGGACCGAATCAACAAACTCGGTCGGACCGAAATAGTAAACCTAGTGACCGTTAGAGATTTTTGGTGGGACTGACATGCAACTCGGTAGGACCGATATGGTTAGGGTTAGGGCATAACGTAATCTCGGTGAGACTGATTACACAAACTCGGTGAGACCGATTTGGTAATAGGTTAACCAGAGAGTTGGTCAGGTAAACTCGGTGGGACCAATTTGCTCTTTCGTTGAGACCGAAAAGTTACAAAAGGGAAACAGAGAGTTTACATTGGAATCTCGGTGGGACCGATCCGCTCTTTCAGTGAGACCGAAAAGTTACGAAAAGGAAACAGAGAGATTGCAACCCCATCTCGGTGAGACTGAGATCCCTATTGGTAGAACCGATTTGCTAGGATTTGGCAGTGGCTTATGACATGTGAAACTCGGTGGCGCCGGATAGAAAGAATCGGTAGGGCCGAGTTTGGCTTAGGGTTTATGTCATTTGTGGATATGGGAAAGTAGCTGAGGATTTTGGAGCATATCATTAAGCACGTGAAGCAAAAGGCTCATTAAGCAACACCTCATCCCTACTTGATAGTATTGGCTTTTCCTATGGACTCAATGTGATCTTGGATCACTAAAAATTTAAAATGAAGAGTCTTGAGCTTGAAGCTTTAGCCAATCCTTTGTCCTTAGCATTTTGAGGGTTCCACTTTCACCATCCATGCCATGCCAATCATTGAGCTTTCCTGAAATAATTGTCTTGGAATAGCATTAGCTCAATGAGCTATATGTTGTTATGAATTACCAAAACCACCTAGGGGTAGTTGCACTTTCAATCTCCCCCTTTTTGGTAATTGATGACAACATATATATCAAAGCTTCGACAAATGATAGTAAGAATGAATTATATCATCGCTTTGAGAAGTATGTGATAAGTAAGAGCTCCCCCTAAATTTGTGCATATTTAAAATTGCTTTGGACTGCAAATGCACAAAGAGTTAGAATTATGGGTTACTCTTCCATGTCACATACATCTTGGTGGAGCGCTCAAAATGATAATAATGAAATACATGCACTCATCACCAAGGAAGAAGTGAATGATCACATAAGATAGATAAGATATATCAAGCATGCATAAGTGTAGCTTATGATCAAACACATGATCATCAATGTCTCACAAGCATATCAAAGTATCTCGACCAAAAGCAAACAATGTTTGAAAAACCACCAAATAAAGCAAGAGAGAAAAAACAACACACTCTCTCTCGAAGCCTATGATCTATACATTTTTCTCCCCCTTTGGCAACAAGTTACCAAAAAGTTCCTAGAAAATGCATAGTGCTAAATCGACACTCAGGCTTGATCTTCTGGTGGTGGTGGAGTCTGGATCACTCCAAGGACGTAGGCTTCTGTAGACGTGGTTGGAGCTGGAGCTGAAGTGGATGCTGGAGCTGGTTGGGCTGGTGTTGTGGCTGGAGCTGAGGCGGTGGCTCTTGTGTTAGGAACTGGCACTGCACTGGATCTCTGAGCTCGTGGCACTCTGGCAAATGCATCAGTGGAATTATTCCCTTTCCTCTCCTGCATATCATCTTGAAGTTGCTCCACTGCAGACTGAATCTCTGTCACTTTGACATCCAAGTCATAGAACTTTTGTTCTACAATCCTCTCTAAGCTCTCCTGGTTCTGATTGAGGGTGGCCAGTCCTTTCTCTATCCTCAGGGTGGATGCAATCAAGTAACTGAGCTGCTCTTGCTTGGTTTTCAAGAAATATTCAGATGCCTCCTCTTGAGTTGGCATCTTTGCAGCTTTCTCCTTCCTTGCCTTCTCCTTCTGTGCTTGTGCATGGGCTGAAGATGGTTCATCCTTGTTCATCACAACTTCATTATCTTCAAAATCTGGATGAATAGGCAAATGTTCCTTATCCAAGAGGGATATCCCTGTGCCCATCTTGGGGTTAATCAGCTCCTGGATCTGAGGGGCATATCCACAACTCTTCTTCTGATCTGCTGCAGTCCTCTTGATTGTTTCTACCATGAGGCTCATGACTTTGAATTTTTGTGGCACATCAAAGATATGAAGCAAGTTGATTGCATGGCCTCTGATCATCTTGTGATCACCTGACTTGGGCAACAAGGTGTGCCTTAGTATCCAATTGATGGTTGGCAATCCTGACAGAAGATAGTGTACTGACCCAAACTTGAAAGTATCAAGTGCTTTGTTTGGAATCTCTTTGTACATGTTGGACATGGAGTTGTGATCCATCTTCTTCTTGGCATATATGTCCAAGTCATCCTCATTTTCCTCTGGGGCATTGATGAGCTGTGCCCACTCAGCAACTGTTGATTGGTACCTCGTACCTTCAGACATCCATACAATTCTGCCATCTGGATAAAAGTGTGCTATGGAGTAAAACTGCATGATCAGCTCTTCATTCCACTTTGTGAGCTTCTGCCCAACAAAGTCAGCTACTACACATGCCTTGAAGCTGTCTTGCACTCCAGGGTAGTGCACCTCATTGTCCTTGATGTATTCCTAGTCGACCCATCTCATGTCACACACAATGGGCTTCTTGTCCAACAAGACTGTCTCATAGAAGTCCTGATGTTCCTTAGTGTGGAACCTGTAGTCAACAGCAGTCCTCCTCCTGGTAGCATATGTATCCTCTGCTCTCCACTTTCTCAGTCCTGAGTCTCTTCTGATCTTCATATCCCTAGCCACATGATGAGCATCATTGTGGTCTGGGATTTTGGGCTTCAACTTTCTGAGAACTTGGCCTTCCTCTTCTTCTGCAGTGTCAGGCACTGGGGCCTTGTTCTTTTCAGCTGCTGGGATGCTCCTTGTATTTCTCTTTGGAGCTGTCTTGGCCTTTGATGCTGCCTTGGGTGCTTCCTTGGGCTTAGATGCAGTAGCCCCTGATTTGATAGCATCACCCATCAGCTTGGGTGCCTTAGGTGCTGGTGCAGCAACCTCTTCTTCTTCCTCCTCATCAGAATCTTTCCTCATAGAAGGCTTGCCAACAACTCTGGCAGTGGTAGTTCTAGCTCTCTTCTTTTTCTTGTCCTGGCCAATTTCTTCCTCTTTAGATTCCATAGTGAATTTTATAGTTTCCTCAGGAACAACCTTCCTAGGCTTGGAGGTAGGAACTCTCCTGGCAGGTGCCTTTTTGTGCATTCCTGGCTTGATGGCTGCAGCTGAGCCATACTCCTTCTTGAGCACAACTCTCTTGGAAGTTGCTTCCTCTTCTGCCACATAGTCCTCATCCTCTGATTCTGAGGTTCTCTTCTTCCTTTGTCTTGTGGCAGCTTTTGGCAGGTTGCTAGGGGTGCTCCTGCTGCCTTCATCTGAAGAACTGGAGGGACTAGTGCCCTCACTCATCTGCACTGGCTATTCTGACATGTTCTGGCTATCACTCTGGTCTGACATGATGAACAAGCTAACTGCTGACCCTGTGAATAGTTTATAGATGAGGTAGAGTGGATGAGCATCACAAAATGCAGAGATTTTTGCAAAAGAATGATTCAAAAACTTAGTTTTAGTTTCCCACTAAAATCATTTTGGATCTACCGATTTTTAAACTCGGTGATACCGAAGCAGTTTTTGGAACCTAAACTGGTGAACTCGGTCAGACCGAGTCACAGTTCGGTGGCACCGAGACTGCCAGGGTTTCACAAAGTTCCAAAATCGGTCACACCGATTAGCAATACTCGGTCAGACCGAGTCTCACTTGTGCAATGACATAAGCCAAATCGGTGGGACCGAGTTTTTCAACTCGGTGGGTCCGAGATGGTTTCGGCGGAAACCTAACCCTAAAATTTGCGAATCAAACCTATTCTACGAATTCATTGATTGGATAGGAGTTTATCAAACGTGGCTAGAATCAATATGATCAGAATGTGCTAGGAATCGGATTGGGGAATAGCACAAAGATTGAGTCCATACCCTAGTTCAGCGGAGACTCGCTACGACGGCAACGGCGGGGTTGAATCCCGTTGACGGCGACGGAGACCAACGACTGGAGGCGGCTGGCGGCGAGGAGACGATCCGGAGACCACGTAGGCAGAGCGAGCTATCGCGTGGGCAAAAGGGTTCGGAGAAATTTCCAAATTTTTGCCCGTGCTATATATAGCCCGACCCTGTCGGTGTGACCGAGTGGAACAACTTGGTGGCACCGAGATACAAAACTGTATACAGTTATTGCAACTCGGTGTGACCGAATGGTTCAAATCGGTTGCACCAAGATCGAAAACATAGATCAACTTAATGATCTCGGTAAGACCGAAAGTGGGGTATCGGTCAGACCGAGAATCACAAAGAGGTTTTGGAAGTTTAAGTCTATGACGAATCGGGGACTCCGAGTGCTCCTCACACAGAGTGGTTCGAATTTGACTTGATCAATTTTGTGATGTAGCATGAATAGAGTTTGAGACGAGAAAAGCATAGATAGCTATAGAAGGTTCTTAGGCATTCTTGTCCATCCACTTGGCAAAAGAAAAATAAAGCCAAACAATCAAAACAACAAGTGGATGTCCTCGAATGAATAAAATATGCAACCAACATGCTCACACAATAAAATGGCAATTGAAATATGTGACAAAGCATGCACAACCAATTCTAGCATCTATCAAGCAATTGGCGATGACTAGGTCATCTATATATGAGTATATTGACTTAGGAGTCAAATGATAACACTTGATCATAGGTCATACTCATTGTTTAAACTCAAGTGGGGTTACCACTTTTACATAAAGCATTGTTGTGTTCACATCATTAGAGTTGCTTTAACTCAAGTCTTAGAGTAAAGCTCCCCCTAGATGTGATATCCACCCTAAGAGGGATGAACTAACCCTGGGTTTTGTCGATGATGACTTCATGTAGATGTTGAAGATGTGGATGCTCAATGTTGATGTAGATCACTTGGAGCTATCCTTTTGAGTGAATTGCACTTTCAATACCTACATGGGTTAGTCCCACAAGGAACAAACAAGGATATCCATAGACATAGAGTGATGCACATACAAGATGATGTCTATGAAAGCTTTTAGGTTACCTTGTCCCTTGTCTTACCAACAAGAGGGTTTGTGACTCCTAGAACTAGTGCAAGATGTGGAAGTTGATTGCACTTGTTCTTGCCAAAATGATAAGAGTGAAGTATGTTGGCGGAGTCACCCTCAAGAACTCTCTAGTTCTTCTTCTTTTGGATCCACACCATCTTGATGGGAATCCTTGGAGTTGTAGTCATACTTGATGAAGTGGAACTTGAAGTAGTCTTGGGAATCCACTTGACTAAGGTCTTAGGAGCTTCTTCAAATGCATCAATTTCCTCTTGAAGCTTGTCCTTGCCTTTTTGCTTGTAGTCTTGTGGTGGAAGATCATCTTGAGTTTGTGTCCCCTTGAAACAAGTAGGATCATACTTCTCTTGTTGTGGAACAAACTTTGTCTTGGGGTATTGATCTTCTTCCCACTCAACTCCATTGGCATTGAACTTCCTTTCAAAACCAACACCTTGATTCTTCCGGTGCCTTCCTTCCTCGCGTACAATTTCCTCGAATTGTTTACTACCGGCAAGGCTTTTGTACACTCCTTTCTCTATGATTCCCTTCAATAAGCTATTTTCTTGCTCAAGTGTAACTTGGCTAAGAGAATCATTAGTGGAATCAAGAGAACTACTAGAAGCAACAATATTGGATTTAACATGATCATTGTTACTACAAGAGGAAGAATCTTTCTTGTTCTTGTTACTAGACTTGACTTGAGGCATGTAAGTGGATAAGAGTAAACGCTTGGCAATGTAAGAAGAACTTTTCTTGCGGAGATCATCATTGATCGCCTTTAAAAACTCATGTTCTTGCTCAAGATTGAGCTTTTCAAAGCGTAACTTCTCATGAGCTCTTAAAAGTTCTCGATGATCTTCGAAGATAGTTTCATGAGCTAACCTAGGAGTGTTTAGTTCTTTAGTTAGAGCCTCAATTTTCTCCTTATCATTGTCATTCGTATTATCTTGATTAGCATGATTAATTGACGTTTCATCATAGTATTCATCACTAGAGTTGTCAACAAGTAAAACATCATCACCTAACAAGTCATCTTCATCACTATTAAAATCAACATACTCAGGGTGAGTTACCTTAGGACCTTTGGCCATGAAGCATCTTCCAATTCCTTCATTTGGTGAGTCAAATATGTCGTAGGAGTTGGTTGACACAAGTGTTAGACCGGCAACACCTTCATCTTGAGTATATTCGGAATCGGAGTGATAACTTCTCTCGGAGTGGTTGTCGGAGTCGGAGCCGGATACCCATTCACCAACATGAGCTTGATGTCTTCGTTTGAGTAGCTCCTTGATGATTTTTCCTTTCTTTCCGAATCCTTGCTTCTCCGTGAGTATCTTCGTTCATAACGATCATCTCTACTCATTCTCTCTCTTGATGGTGATTCTTCTCTTTTGCTTCTTCTTTTTGGAGAATCTTCTCTTCTTTTGTAGGGAGTCATACACTCATTGGAATAGTGTCCAGGTCTTCCACAATTGTAGCAGTTTCGCTCTCGACTAGAAGATCTTTTGTCATTGTAGGACCTTGACTTGGAGCTTCTATATTTGCTTCTACTCTTGTAGAACTTGTTGAAGTTCTTCAGCATTAAGCTCAATTCTTCATTGAAGTTTTGTTTCTCACTTGATGATGTAGGGGCTTCACATGAGGCTTTGTAGGCACCACTTGATTTGTTGTGAAGTTCCTCTTTATCCTTGAGCGACATCTCATGATCAACAATTCTTCCAATGACTTCCGTTGGCTTGAGATATTTGTCATTGGGCATCATTTGGATCAATGTGCACACGGTATCATATTTGCCATCCAAGGCTCTTAGTATCTTCTTGATGATGAATCTATCGGTCATCTCTTCACTCCCTAAGCCGGCAATCTCGTTTGTGATTAGAGCAAGCCTAGAGTACATTTCAGCGTCACCTTCACCATCCTTCATTTTGAATTTGTCAAGTTGACTTTGAAGCACATCCAATTTGGATTCCTTGACGGAGTCGGTACCTTCGTGCATATCAATCAAAGTATCCCAAATTTCCTTTGCTTCTCAAGACGGCTGATTTTGTTGAATTCTTCGAGGCACAATCCGTTGAAGAGAATATCACAAGCTTGAGCGTTGTATTGTAGCATCTTCAACTCATCCGCGGTAGCTTCACGGTTTGGTTCTTTCCCATCGAAGAAGTCACCTTGCAAACCAACACACACAATAGCCCAAACAGCGGGGTTATGTCCAAGAATATGCACTTTTATTTTATGCTTCCAACTAGCAAAATTAGTACCATCAAAGTAAGGACCTCTATGGTGATAATTTCCCTCGCTAGACGCCATACTCTCCTAGGTTGTGAAACCAAGGCTATGACCACCAAAAGCTATGGAAATCAAAGCAAATGGAGACCAAAGCTCTGATATCACTTGTAGGATCGGAAGTATGTCTAGAGGGGGGGTGATTAGACTACTTGACCAAATAAAAACTTAACCTTTTCCCAATTTTAGTTCTTTGCAGATTTTAGCAATTTTAGGACAAGTCAAGCAGTCATCACACAATTCAAGCAAGCATGCAAAGAGTATATAGGCAGTGGAAAGTAAAGCATGCAACTTGCAAGAATGTAAAGGGAAGGGTTTGGAGAATTCAAACGCTATTGGAGACACGGATGTTTTTCCCGTGGTTCGGATAGGTGGTGCTATCCTACATCCACGTTGATGGAGACTTCAACCCACGAAGGGTAACGGTTGCGCGAGTCCACAGAGGGCTCCACCCACGAAGGGTCCACGAAGAAGCAACCTTGTCTATCCCACCATGGCCATCGCCCACGAAGGACTTGCCTCACTAGCGGTAGATCTTCACGAAGTAGGCGATCTCCTTGCCCTTACAAACTCCTTGGTTCAACTCCACAATCTTGTCGGAGTCTCCCAAGTGACACCTAGCCAATCTAGGAGACACCACTCTCCAAGAAGTAACAAATGGTGTGTTGATGACGAACTCCTTGCTCTTGTGCTTCAAATGATAGTCTCCCTAACACTCAACTCGCTCTCACAGGATTTGGATTTGGCGGAAAGAAGATTTGAGTGGAAAGCAACTTGGGGAAGGCTAGAGATCAAGATTCATATGGTAGGAATGGAATATCTTGGCATCAACACAAGGGTAGGTGGTTCTCTCTCAGAACATATGAGTTGGAAGTGTAGATGTGTTCTGATGGCTGTCTCCACGAATGAAGAGGAGGTGGAGGGGTATATATAGCCTCCACACAAAATCCAACCGTTACACACAATTTACCAATCTCGGTGGGACCGAATCAACAAACTCGGTCGGACCGAAATAGTAAACCTAGTGACCGTTAGAGATTTTCGGTGGGACTGACATGCAACTCGGTAGGACCGATATGGTTAGGGTTAGGGCGTAACGTAATCTCGGTGAGACCGATTACACAAACTCGGTGAGACCGATTTGGTAATAGGCTAACCAGAGAGTTGGTCAGGTAAACTCGGTGGGACCAATTTGCTCTTTCGGTGAGACCGAAAAGTTACAAAAGGGAAACAGAGAGTTTTCATTGCAATCTCGGTGGGATCGATCCGCTCTTTCGGTGAGACCGAAAAGTTATGAAAAGCAAACAGAGAGATTGCAACCCCATCTCGGTGAGACCGAGATCCCTATCGGTAGAACCGATTTGCTAGGGTTTGGCAGTGGCTTATGACATGTGAAACTCGGTGGCGCCGGATAGAAAGAATAGGTAGGACCGAGTTTGGCTTAGGGTTTAGGTCATTTGTGGATATGGGAAAGTAGCTGAGGATTTTGGAGCATATCATTAAGCACATGAAGCAAAAGGCTCATTAAGCAACACCTCATCCCTCCTTGATAGTATTGGCTTTTCCTATGGACTCAATATGATCTTGGATCACTAAAAATGTAAAATGAAGAGTCTTGAGCTTGAAGCTTTAGCCAATCCTTTGTCCTTAGCATTTTGAGGGTTCCACTTTCACCATCCATGCCATGCCAATCATTGAGCTTTCCTGAAATAATTGTCTTGGAATAGCATTAGCTCAATGAGCTATATGTTGTTATGAATTACCAAAACCACCTAGGGATAGTTGCACTTTCAAAATCTTTCAAGACGAGGAGGACTTCCATTCGGCTGGTCGAGAAAATGGCCCATCAGTAATGAGAAATGGGTTGTACATTTTTAAAATACATCAAACCGGCAATTAGTTTTAAATATCTTTTTTTTTCATTTCAAGATTTTAAATTACATTAATTTTTATGCGTGGAGAATTTGTTGGATTTTATATTGATATACATTTATTTTTAAAATCAGTTTGAATGTGAGTCGAAATTTCAGGATTAAAAACAGTTTGGACCACACCGAAATATGCAAAATTTCGTATAATTTTTTAGCCGTGGCCACAATATGGGCTGTCATGCTAACAAAAAGAATATGGGCTTCAAAAAAATATTAAGAATTAGCAAATGGGCTGTAAATTATTAGAAATAATGGCAGATGGGTTGTATGCTGTTTTCTACAGATTTGAGGTTTTCCTATAAAAAGGGTTGACGCACAAGCACTGACTGTTGGGTCCTTCCAATGGTCGTCGTGCTTCTTCAATCCCTGCTCTTCCTGCTCCGGCCGCTCAAATAAGCGCCGGCGGGACTGCCTGCTCCCTCCTCCCCGCGGCCGGCTCTGCTGCCGCGCAGGCCTCACCGCCCCACCGTACTCCCATCGCTGGCCTAGCCATCCCTCTACTCACCCACACCTGTTGTTATTCTCCGGCGACGGCAGACGAACCAGTAAACCCTCGTACAGTTGTACTCCCCTCTGCGTGGGAAACAACTGCCAAGTCTTCCTTGCCTCTGTGTCGTCCCCTTCCTAGGCCTCGCCGTCGTCCACCGCCGTGGTGCTCTCGACGCGGCGTGGTCAATGTGGTCAATGACCGACTTCCATCGGAAGAGTACTATGCGTGGAGACGCTGATAGATGGGTCCACGGTCGCAACAAGGAAGTGCCTCCTTATTACGCGCAAAATAATTATTCCTCCACCCGACAGCGGGGACCCACCGGACGGGCCACCGTATTTCGCGAAAAAACGTTTCCCCCTTGACTGTTGGGACCCACCAGCTACACCTTCGCACGCAAGGAAGTGTGTCCGGGCAAAAAAACAAAACGATTCGCCCTCCTGACTACTGGGACCCACCAGCTACATCTTCGCACGCAAGGAAGTGCGTCCGGGCAAAAAACAATTCGCCCCCCTGACTGCTGGGACCCACCAGCTACATCTTCGCAGGAAAGGAAGTGCCTGACAGTCGGGACCCACCTGGTTGAAGCGTACGTAGCGTTGTCATTCTGGTCGCGAACGTCTACGTACATATATACTGGTGGATGTAGAGGCGCGCACGTGTCGTAGTAGAGGCGCGCACGTAGCATGTACACGTACGCATAGTGGCCAGGGTGCAAGAAAGAAAATACGACCACGTATGTGTACATACGGGCGGGGTCTCGAACGCCTACTCGCGCATATGTACGGTGAGGGCTCGTGTACATGGCTGGGTCTGAACGGAGAAACAACATCGTCTTCATGTTCATGGGGAGGCAACGGAATGCGTCGTGTTCATGGGGAGGCAACGGAATGCGTCGTGTTCATCGGGAGGCAACGGAACGGGTGGGAGCCAACCGGCTGGGTCGGAACGGAATGCGTGGTCGTGTTCATTGGGAGGGCTTGGAAGGAACAGGCGATGGAAACGAGGCCTGGCGTACCGCAGAACGAAGGAAACGGACCTCCTACGGTCGAAACGGGGGTCCTGTTGATCGGGAGGGGTGTGGCGTACCGCAAAACGGAGGAAACGGACCTCCTACGGTCAAAATGGGAGTCTTGTTGATTGGGAGGGGTGTGGCGTACCGCAAAACGGAGGAAACGGACCTCCTACGGTCGAAACGGGGGTCCTATTGATCGGGGGGTGGCGTACCGCAAAACGGAGGAAACAGACTTGTGTTGGAGCACTACGGTCGAAACTGGGGTCCTGTTCATCGGGAGGGGTGTGGCGTACCGCAAAACGGGACTCCACGAGATACTATTCATCTCCATCATCGACCTCCTCCAGCCTCCACGGGCTCCTGTTCATCCAGGCTCCACCGCACGCTACTCCACCGGCTACTGTTCAACCATCCCTCCACCGTCTACTGTTCATCCAGCCCTCCACACCACAGGGTCCTGCTCAACCACCCCTCCACGGGCACCCCTCCACCGTCTACTGTTCATCCAGCCCTCCACACCACGGGGTCCTGTTCAACCACCCCTCCACGGGCACCCCTCCACCGTCTACTGTTCAACCACCCATCCACGGGCACCCCTCCACCATCTACTGTTCATCCAGCCCTCCACCACACCATGGGGTCTTGTTCATCCAGAGGCAATGCCACCGCTCATTGTTCATCCAACCCCCCCCCCCCGCAACGCTCACTGTTCATCCTAGAGGCAGCATTGATCGACTTCAGTTAGCAGCAGTAGCGAAGGAATCGCTCGATCGGGTTCAGTTAACAGCCATTGATCGATCGCTCGGGTTCAGTTAGAGCCAACGCCTCGCACACACGCGCGTACGTGTATGAGAGAAACACGCATCGCTCGGCCCCCGACCTCCCACCATAACCGGGAACTCCCCGAAATTTTCCTCCCCCTCGCTTCTACCATGGTTTTTTCCATCATGGACGGCCCAAAGAATGTCACATGCAGCTGCGTCTCCGGCCCGCCCAGGACGAAAATCCCATTTTCTGTCATGATTTCTTGTCATAGAAGTAGGAGCCCACCACATCTATGATGATACCGGGTTTTGTCACAATTATCGTCATAGAAGTATCATATGTATGACAGAATTTTTTTTCGTTCGGCCCAAAATGTCACGGATGTGTCTTTTTTTTGTAGTGGTGTTAGCAATCATAGAAGACTATATGATGGTTGAGTATGAGGACTTGCCTAAAGGCTCCGATACATGACCCTTCCTGAAAACATGATGAATTGTATTTGCAAAGTTGACTGAGAACATAGTTTGTTGGTTTTTAATGGAGTTTTTGCTTCATACTTCGATTGTGTGATGAATTGTTACTTATTCATGAGAAGTATATGATAGAAGTTCTATGATAAAAGTGTTATGTTTAATTTTGTTGATGTTATAATAATCAACATGATGCTTCTATGTCCGTA
This sequence comes from Aegilops umbellulata, assembly GCA_032464435.1. NCBI lineage: Eukaryota > Viridiplantae > Streptophyta > Magnoliopsida > Poales > Poaceae > Aegilops > Aegilops umbellulata. The sequence goes on along the minus strand of CP136055.1, from coordinate 225,276,986 downwards.
TTTTGTTTTTATCGACACCTCTCTCTCTCTCAAGGCTTGTGGTCATGTTTTTCGATTTTGGTTTTCACTAGAGGACAAATGAGGGCTAAGCTTGGGGGAGTTGATACGTCCATTTTGCATCACGTTTTCTTACTGTTATTTATAATGTTTTTATCCATGATAGTGCTTTTTGGAGTAATTCTACTATCTTTTCTCTCATAATATGCAAGGTATACACAAAGAGGGAGAATTCCGGCAGCTGGAAATCTGGACCTGGAAAAGCTATGTCAGGCTTCCTATTCCGCACAACTCCAAACAAGATGAAACTTCACGGAGATGTTTTATGGAATATTGGAGGAAATAAATACCAGAGGGGGCCCACCAGGTGGGCACAACCCACCTGGGTGCGGCAGGGAGCCCACGCGCGCCCTGTTGGGTTGTGCTCACCCAGCCCCACCTCCGGTGCCCATCTTCAGGTATATAGGTCATTTTGACCTAGGAAAAATAGAGAGAGGACTTTCGAGATGGAGCGCCGCCGTCTCGAGGTGGAACTTGGGAAGAAGCACTTTTGCCCTCCAGTGGAGCGATTCCGCGGGGGGAACTTCCCTCCCGGAGGGGGAAATCATCGTCATCATCATCACCAACAACTCTCAAATCTTGGGGAGGGCAATCTCCATCAACATCTTCAACATCACCATCTCATCTCAAACCCTAGTTCATCTCTTGTGTTCAATCTTGTTACCAGAACTATAGATTGGTGTTTGTGGGTGACTAGTAGTGTTGATTACCTCTTGTAGTTGATTACTATATGGTTTATTCGGTGGAAGATTATATGTTCAGATCCAATATGCTATTTTATACCCCTCTTATCTTGAGCATGATTATCATTTGTGAGTAGTTACTTTTGTTGTTGAGGTCACAGGAGAAATCATGTTGCAAGTAATCATGTGAACTTGATATGTGTCCGATATTTTGATAGTATGTATGTTGTGATTCCCTTAGTGGTGTCATGTGAACGTCGACTACATGAAACTTCACCATATTCGGGCCTATGTGAATGCATTGTGGAGTAGCAATTAGATGATGGGTTGCGAGAGTGACAAAAGCTTAAACCCCAGTTTATGCGCTATTCGTAAGGGACCGATTGGATCCAAAAGTTTAATGCTATTGTTAGAATTTATTCTTAATAATTTTCTCGTAGTTGGGGATGCTTTCGGTAGGGGTAATCATAAGTAGGAGGTTTGTTCAAGTAAGAACAGCACCTAAGCACCGGTCCACCCACATATCAAATTATCAAAGTACCGAACACAAATTAAACCAACATGATGAAAGTGACTAGATGAAATTCCCGTGTACCCTCAAGAACACTTTGCTTATCATAAGAAACCGTTTTGGCCTGTCCTTTGCCTCAAAAGGATTGGGATACCTTGCTGCACTTTTGTTATTACTATCGTTACTTGCTCATTACAAATTATCTTGCTATCAAACTACTCCGCTACTTACAATTTCAGCACTTGCAGACATTAGCTTGCTGAAAACCACCTGTCATTTCCTTCTGCTCCTTGTTGGGTTCGACACTCTTACTTATCGAAAAGAGCTACAATTGATCCCCTAGACTTGTGGGTCATCACACAACCATGGAAATCCGAGGACAAGATCTCTCCTTCATCACCATCATCTTCTTCGTCCCGAAGGAAAACGGAGTATCGAGTATGGACACTCACCTTGGCTTCCGCCAAGCTTGGGGGAGGTGCCCCGGTATCGTATCATCCCACTATCTTTTTACCTTTACTTATTTTAGTTCGATCTTTTGCTTTAGATGAATAAAATTTTAGTTCGATCCTTTCTTCTTTAAGAGTTTGCTTAGTGATCTATCCTTGTAATCGTGCGCAAGTTATATAATAAAGTTTAGTTTGAGTTTTTGCTTTCTTTAATTTCACGTTGCAAATAAAAGAAAAGAAAGAAGGAAGAAAAAGAGAAAGAAAATAAATAAAAGAAAGTAAATAAATCAAAAGGATCATATACTAATCTTATGGTAGGTGATAACACCACATAAGGAAAAGTATAAGTAGAAACTTTTATTAGAGATTGACAAACATAGCATGAGTCAATGATGCAACTCATGAAAGAATTAATAAGGGAACAGAAGATTCACATATAAATATACTATCCTAGAAATCTTTTGTGATTGTGAGCCCTCATCAAAATATTATGTGCCAAAATTGTTGACGTTGGACAAGGAAGACAACTTAATGGTTTATGTTTTTTTATATTCACATAGAAGTCATATTGTCATGGATCCTTTAACATGTGGTGCTTGCCCCCTATCTTTGCTAGCCAAAAATTCCGATCTAAGTAGAGATACTACTTGTGCATCCAAAAACCCTTAAACCCAAATCTTATTTTCAAGTGTCCACCAGACCTACCTAGGGATTGAGCAAGATCCCCCAAGTAAGTTGTCATTGGTGCAAAAAGGCAATAAAAATTGCTTCTAAAAGTGTGAGATCATTTAGTGTAAGAGAAAAATGAGCGTTGTACGAACTTGTGATGGTAAATAATAAAAGCAATAGACTACATAATAAAGGTTGCTATCACAAGGGGCAATACGACGTGACGTTCTTTTGCACTAAGGGGTTGTGCATACAAACAAATAAGCGCATGGCAACCTCTGCTTCCCTCTGTGAAGGGCCTATCTTTTACTTTTATGTATTTACTTTTATGCAAAGAGTCAAAGTTTTCCTTCTATTCCTTTTTATTTTTCTCCTTTGGCAAGCATCATGTGGTGAGGAAAGATCTAGGCACATATGTCCAGTTGAATATAGATAGCATGAGTTATTATTGTTGACATCACCCTTGAGGCGAAACTATAAGCCCCTATCTTTCTATGTGTCCGGTTGCAACCTTTTCCTCATGTGTACTCGGTGAGTGTTAGCAATCATAGAAGACTATACGATGGTTGAGTATGTGGACTATCCTAAAGGCTCCGATACGTGACCCTTCCTGAAAACATGATGAATTGTAGTTGCAAAGTTGACTTAGAACATAGTTTGTTGGTTTTTAATAGAGTTTTTGCTTTATACTCCAATTGTGTGATGAATTGTTACTTATTCATGAGAAGTATATGATAAAAGTTCTATGATAAAAGTCTTATGTTTAATTTTATTGCTATTATAATAATCTACATGATGCTTCTATGTCCGTATTTTGTTTTTATCGACACCTCTCTCTCTAAGCATGTGGACATGTTTTTCGATTTCGGTTTTCGCTTGAGGACAAGCGAGGTCTAAGCTTGAGGGAGTTGATACATCCATTTTGCATCATGTTTTCTTACTGTTATTTATAATGTTTTTATCCATAATAATGCTTTTTTGAGTAATTATAATGCCTTTTTCTCTCATAATATGCTAGGTATACACAAAGAGGGAGAATTCCGACAGCTGGAAATCTGGACCTGGAAAAGCTACGTCAGGCAACTTATTCTGCACAACTCCAAACAAGCAGAAACTTCACAAAGATTTTTTATGGAATATTTGAAGAATATTGGAGCAAATAACTACCAGAGGGGGACCACCAGGTGGGCACAACCCACCTGGGCGCGCCAGGGAGCCCAGGCGCGCCCTGGTGGGTTGTGCTCACCCAGGCCCACCTCCGGTGCCCATCTTCTGGTATATAGGTCATTTTGACGCAGAAAAAAAAGGAGAGGGCTTTCGAGACGGAGCGCCGCTATCTCGAGACGGAACTTGGGCAGGAGCACTTTTGCCCTCTGGCGGAGCGATTCCGTCGGGGGAACTCCCCCCCCCCCCCCCCCGGAGGGAGAAATCACCGTCATCATCATCACCAACAACTCTCCCATATTGGGGAGGACAATCTCCAGCAACATGTGCAACAACACCATCTCATCTCGAACTCTAGTTCATCTCTTGTGTTCAATCTTGTTACAGGAACTATAGATTGGTGCTTATGGGTGACTAGTAGTGTTGATTACATCTTGTAGTTGATTACTATATGGTTTATTTGGTGGAAGATTATATGTTCAGATCCAATATGCTATTTAATACCCCTCTGATCTTGAGCATGATTATCATTTGTGATTAGTTACTTTTGTTCTTGAGGTCATGGGAGAAATCATGTTGTATGTAATCATGTGAACTTGATATGTGTTTGATATTTTGATAGTATATATGTTGTGATTCCCTTAGTAGTGTCATGTGAACATCGACTACCTTAAACTTCACCAAATTTGGGCATAAGGGAATGCATTGTGGTGTAGCATTTAGACGATGGGTTGCGAGAGTGACAGAAGCTTAAACCCCAGTTTATGCGCTATTCCGTAAGGGACCGATTGGATCCAAAAGTTTAATGCTATGGTTAGAATTTATTCCGAATACTTTTCTCATAGTTACGGGCTTGCTGGAGGGTTAATCATAAGTAGGAGGTTTCTTCAAGTAAGAACAACACCTAAGCACCGCTCCACCCACATATCAAATTATCAAAGTACCAAACACGAATTAAACCAACATAATGAAAGTCACTAGATGAAAATCCCATGTACCCTCATGAACGCTTTGCTTATCATAAGAGACTGTTCTGGCCTATCCTTTGCCTCAAAAGGATTGGGCTACCTTGCTGCACTTTTGTTACTACTATCATTACTTGCACGTTACAAATTACCTTTCTATCAAACTACTTGGCTACTTACAATTTCAGCACTTGCAGACATTACCTTGCTGAAAACCACTTGTCATTTCCTTCTGCTCCTCGTTGGGTTCGACACTCTTACTTATCGAAAAGAGCTACAATTAACCCCCTATACTTGTGGGTCATCAATGGACAAAGGGAATTACGTATGTTGTCATAATGGTTCGACCAATAAAGATCTTCATAGAATATGTAGGAGCCAATATGGGCATCTAGGTTCCGCTATTGGTTATTGATCGGAGAGGTGTCTCGGTCGTGTCTACATAGTCCTCGAACCCGTAGGGTCCACACGCTTAACGTTTGATGATGATATAATATTATATGAGTTATGTGATTTGGTGACCGAATGTTCTTTGGAGTCTCAGATGAGATCACAGACCTGACGAGGAGTCTCGAAATGGTCGAGAGGTAAAGATTGATATATAGGATGATAGTATTCGGACACCAGAAGTGTTTCGTGGGGTACAGGGTACTTATTGGGTCACCGGAAGGGGTTCCGAGCACCCCTGGCAAAAGATATGGGCCTTATGGGCAAAGAGGCGAAACGCACGAGCCACAAGGGGCTGGTGCGCCCCCCATATGGGCCGGCCTAGGAGGAAAAGGAAAGAGGGGAAGGGAAAGGAAGGAGTGGAATAGGATTCCCCCTTCCTTCCCTCTCCCCCCCTCTTTCCTTCCCCCTTCGACAAACATGGCAGGGCGCGCGGCCAAGGGCAGGAGCCCAAGTAGGATTCAGAACTACTTAGGGCGCCCCTTGGCCTCTCCCCTCTCCCTCCCGCCTAGCACACCCCATATGTCACTGAGCTGAACATGTGCAGAACGCGGAGGTGTCGTGCGTTCGGTACTAGATCGGTTGGAGCACGAAGAAAGTTCGACTACATCAACCGCGTTGTGAAATGCTTCCGCTTATGGTCTACGAGGGTACGTAGACACACTCTCCCGCTCTCGTTGTTATGCATCTCCATGGATAGATCAGTCCGTGTGCGTAGAATTTTTTTTTGTTTTCCATGCAATGATTCCCAACACGACCTCCCTCTCCACCTCCACAAGAGAACGACGACACCAACAACTATGATGAAGGACAAGAATAAGAATAAGAATAAGAATAAGAATAAGAATAATAATAATAATAATAATAATAATAATAATAATAATAATAATAATAATAAGAAGAAGAAGAAGAAGAAGAAGAAGAAGAAGAAGAAGAAGAAGAAGAAGAAGAAGAATAATAATAATAATAATAATAATAAGAAGAAGAAGAAGAAGAAGAAGAAGAAGAAGAAGAAGAAGAAGAAGAAGGAAGAAGAAGAAGAAGAAGAAGAAGAAGAAGAAGAAGAAGAAGAAGAAGAAGAAGAAGAAGAAGAAGAAGAAGAAGAAGAAGAAGAAGAAGAAGAAGAAGAAGAAGAAGAAGAAGAAGAAGAAGAAGAAGAAGAAGAAGAAGAAGAAGAAGAAGAAGAAGAAGAAGAAGAAGAAGAAGAAGAAGAAGAAGAAGAAGAAGAAGAAGAAGAAGAAGAAGAAGAAGAAGAAGAAGAAGAAGAAGAAGAAGAAGAAGAAGAAGAAGAAGAAGAAGAAGAAGAAGAAGAAGAAGAAGAAGAAGAAGAAGAAGGAGGAGGAGGAGGAGGAGGAGGAGGAGGAGGAGGAGGAGGAGGAGGAGGAGGAGGAGGAGGAGGAGGAGGAGAAGGAGGAGGAGGAGAAGGAGGAGGAGGAGAAGGAGGAGGAGGAGAAGGAGGAGGAGGAGAAGGAGGAGGAGGAGAAGGAGGAGGAGGAGAAGGAGGAGGAGGAGAAGGAGGAGGAGGAGAAGGAGGAGGAGGAGAAGGAGGAGGAGGAGAAGGAGGAGGAGGAGAAGGAGGAGGAGGAGAAGGAGGAGGAGGAGAAGGAGGAGGAGGAGAAGGAGGAGGGGGAGAAGGAGGAGGGGGAGAAGGAGGAGGGGGAGAAGGAGGAGGGGGAGAAGGAGGAGGGGGAGAAGGAGGAGGAGGAGAAGGAGGAGGAGGAGAAGGAGGAGGAGGAGAAGGAGGAGGAGGAGAAGGAGAAGGAGGAGAAGGAGAAGGAGGAGAAGGAGAAGGAGGAGAAGAAGAAGAAGGAGGAGAAGAAGAAGGAGGAGAAGACGAAGAAGGAGAAGACGAAGAAGAGGATGTTCCACCCCAGCGCAAACAAAATCTCTCACGAGTTAGAGCAAGAGTCACAAGAGACCATCCCGTCGAACAAATCTCTGATGCTATTCAAACCGGGAGAATCACTCGCTCTAAAACTCATTTGGCTAACTTTTGTGAACATTACTCACTCATTTCTAGGGCTGAACCTATGAAGGTTGAAGAATCTCTTGAGGATCCAGATTGGGTGAATGCTATGCATGAAGAGCTACACAACTTCGAGATTAATCAAGTGTGGACATTGGTTGAAAATCCGGATGACAACCACAACGTCATTGGACCAAATGGGTGTTTCGGAATAAGCAAGATGATGATGGACAAGTTGTATGCAACAAGGCCTGTCTCGTCGCCCAAGGCTACACTCAAGTCGAAGGTATGGACTATGGTGAGACATATGCACCCGTTGCTAGACTTGAGTCCATATGCATCTTACTTGTTTTATGTCAATCACCATGATATCACTTTATTCCAAATGGACATTAAAAGTGCTTTTCTAAATGGTGAAATTGAGGAGGATGTTTATGTTAAAGAACCTCCCGGCTTTGTCAATCCTAAGAAACCTAATCATGTCTACAAACTTCACAAAGCTCTTTATGGTCTTAAACAAGCCCCTGGAGCATGGTATAACTGCTTGACCAAGTTCCTTATTGAAAAAGGCTTTGAAATTGGGAAGATTGATTCTACACTTTTTACTAAAAGGGTTAATGGTGAATTATTTGTGTGACAAATTTATATGGATCATATAATATTTGGTTCTACTAACCACCATTTGAAAAGTTTAGAAGGCTAAAGTTGGATAAGTTTGAGATGTCTATGATGAGTGAACTCAAATTTTTCCTTGGGTTGCAAATCAAGAAAACTAAGGAAGGTACCTTTCTTTCTCAAACAAAGTATACCAAGAATCTTTTCAAGAAGTTCAACATGCAAGAAAGCAAATGTATGAAAACACCCATGCCTACTAGTTGACGTCTTGACTTGACTAAGGATGGCAAACCGGTTGACCAAAAGGTTTACGGCTCTATAATTTGTTCATTGTTATATCTATGTGCCTCCCGTCCCGATATTATGCTAAGTGTTTGCATGTGTGCACGATATCAACCGGCCACTAAAGAATGTCATCTTAAGGCTGTGAAAAGGATATTGAGATACTTAACTCATACACCAAACTTTGGCATTTGGTACCCTAAGAAGTCATCTTTTGATCTTGTTGGCTACTCAGATTCGGATTATGCTGGTGACAAGGTTGATAGAAAGTCCACTTCGGGTACTTATCAATTTCTTGGTAGATCCCTTGTGTTTTGGTCCTCCAAGAAACAAAACTCGCTATCCTTATCGACCTCCGAAGCAGAATACATTGCTGCCGGATCATGTTGTGTTCAATTACTTTGGATGACCCAAACCCTTAAGGATTATGGGATACATGTGAAGCATGTTCCATTGCTTTCTGACAATGAAAGTGCTATTAAGATTGCTCATAATCCCGTGCAACATTCTCGATCTAAGCATATTGAAGTTCGTCATCATTTCATTCGAGATCATGTTGCTAAAGGAGACATCAATCTTAAGCATGTTCGTACCGATAAGAAATTGGCGGATATATTCCCCAAACCACTTGATGAGAAAGTATTTTGTCGTTTGAGAGGTGAATTGAATATCATTGATGCCTCAAACCTGGTGTAGAAGCTCCATTTGTATACATGCAAGGCATGAGCCTTTTACGAGTAATCCCTTATGTTTCTCTTATAATGATGATCATACTTGTACCCTTGGATGTTATCTAACCCTTGTAGATACTTGGATGAGCCAAAATCCATGAGATTGCAAGTCATTCACATTTTGAGCAATCTCTACATCTCCAAGTTCCTACTATATGGTTGTTGAATACTAGGAAGCTTGAACGCACTCAATATATCCTTTGAAAATTTCGATATATCAAATTTCATTTGGTATCAAGCTTCATGATTATAATTTTGGATACACAAGTGCTCTTCCTTGCAGGGCTAACCCATGTAGGAAGATGAACTCAAACTCCAAGTGGTGCTCCCAACTCTTGATGGACTACATCAACCTTGAGCACCCAACACAAGTTCGACTACATGATCAAGATCAACACCACAACCCAAAGTATGTTATTCCATCTTAGAGAAGCTTTGCTCCAAGTCATGAATCGAATAAACTCAACAAGATGTGAATACATCAAAATGCTTAAACAAAAAACGGTAACCCCATTTTGAGCTTAAACGATTAGTATGACCTACGATCAAGTGTTATCACTTGACTCCTTAGTCAATATACTCTAACATAGGTGACTTTGTCGTCGACCCCTTCTAGATGAAGTTATCTTGTGTTCCTTTTCTCATTTACTTTATGTTTCTTGCTATGTGTTTCTCTTTAAAAAAAACTTCATCTAGATCTCTTTTTTCGTCTCTGTAATTTTAGTGTCTAATTCATTGCAAATCCTTCAGTTAATTCCTTGCACATCCTTGTGATATTTCATTTGCCAAATGAGTTGAGCTTGACAAAATCTTTACTCTAAGTTGAAATCGGTCCCTCCGATCCAAACCTATTGGCTCGACCGAAGCACAAGGTCTCCTTGTGAGCAGTTCATCGGTACAACTGACATGGACTGATTCGGTCTCACAGATATGAACTTTCTGTAACTCTGTCATTTCGGCATCACCGAAAGAAAAGAACCGGAGTCACTGATTTCAACTCCGAGGAAATATTTTGCCATTTCTTATTGCCTATTTTCTTCAGCTCGAGACAATGATTCTATCCTCTATCAGCATCTCAGACTATGTGCTGCTTTGTAGTGACTCTCAAGGACCACACCTATTTGACTCATGCTACAGAAGTGTCCTTCTTGGAAATTTTTGTCAAAGGGGGAGAGAGATACCATCAAAGCTTATCATATGAGCTCATCTAAGCTCTTCTACAGATGCTTGTTGACAAAAGAGGAGAGAAGTCATATGTCTTTAAGAGGGGAAAGACATGTCAATATGTTTGATCTTAGCTATTGCTAATATTCTTGTTTCTCTAATTTCGGTTGATTGTACCATTTCTTGCTCTGATTTTCTCTCACCCTACTTTCCCTACTTTCTTCCATTATCCAATATCAGATTCAGGGGGAGAAAGATTCCATATCCAGGGGAGGAAAATCTTTGTAATTCATTGCATATCTTTAGATCTTTGGGGACATGCCAATGTCTGAATGGAGTACTTAGTACTCACCCATTACATGTCATCCCAGCCTTGGTACTCTCGTGGTTTCCTGAAATTGCTTTAGTTAGAGTGTTCTTGTGTTATCTAACACTATTTTCTCAAGGCCACTCCTTCCAAAGCCAGCTCAAGACCACAAGGTAAGTATATGCATCACACTCATGTCCATGATGATCTCTTGCTGATGTACATATTGTTTGCAAGAAGGATTCATAAACATGGATATACATTTCCTAACCACATCATTTGCTCTGATGCATATAGCCAAGATACATGTAACTTATTGCTTTCTCTGTCATGCTCATGCATTCACATGTTCATACATTCTGTATTCACATGATTGCATACATGTAGGGGAGCTTATGCATGTTACATGTCTCTCCAAAGCTTTACCTATTACCTTGTATTTTTAATCTAAAGCTTTGATGTATGTTCTCATCAATTACCAAAAAGGGGGAGACTGAAAGCACAAGTGCTCCCTGGGTGATTTTGGTAATTAATGTCAACATATCTCCTGTTGGACTAATGTTTTTATCTAGTGTATTTTAGACAAGTTCAACAATGGCGTGGCATGGAGAAGAGGATGTGGAACCCTCATCAAAATGCTAAGAACACATATTGGCAAAAGCTCAAGACTCTTCATTTATACTTTAGTGATCGATGATCACATTGAGTCCATAGGAAAGCCAATACTATTAAAAGGGGATGAGGTGTTGCTTAATGGTCTACTTGCTCAAAATGCGTAGTGATATTGCTCCAAAGCCCTGAACCACTTTCTTATTTCCAAATATGTCCAAAACCAAAGTCAAACTCGGTCCCACCGAAACCTTCTATCCGGCGCCACTGAGTTCATTTGACATAGCCATCGAGATGGCCTTGCAAACTCTCTGTTGCTCATTGCATTATTTCGGTCTCACTGAAATGTGCAATCAGTCCCACCGAGTTTGCTTGACATTCTCTCTATTGCCTTATTGCTTTGCTTCGGTCTAACCGAGTTGGTGCAATCGGTGCCATCGAGTTGATGTTTGCCCTAACCCTAGCACATCGGTCCCACCGAGTTGTTCCAGTCGGTCCCACCGAGATTCCTAACATTCACATTTTGAATTGAATCGGTCTCACCGAGTTCTTCTATTCCATCTGACCGAGTTGGGTCAAATGTGTGTAACGGTTGGATTTTGTGTGGAGGCTATATATACCCCTCCACCACCTTCACCATATGTGAGAGAGCCATCAGAACGTGCCTACAGCTTCAGCTTACATTTTCTGAGAGAGAGCCACCTACTCATGTGTTGAGATCAAGATATTCCAATCCAACCACAAGAATCTTTTATTTCTAGCCTTCCCCAAGTTGCTTTCCACTCAAATCATCTTTCCACCAAATCCAAATCTGTGAGAGAGAGTTGAGTGTTGGGGAGACTATCATTTGAAGTAGAAGAGCAAGGAGTTCATCATCAACACAACATCTATTACCTTTTGGAGAGTGGTGTCTCCTAGATTGGTTAGCTGTCGCTTGGGAGCCTCCGACAGGATTGTGGAGCTGAACCAAGAAGTTTGTAAGGGCAAGGAGATTGCCTACTTCGTGAAGATCTACCCGAGCAAGGCAAGTCCTTCGTGGGCCATGGCCTTGGTGGGATAGACAAGGTTGCTTCTTCGTGGACCCTTCGTGGGTGGACTCCCCGTGGACTCGCGCAACCGTTACCCTTCATGCGTTGAAGTCTCCATCAACATGGACGTACGATAGCACCACCAATCGGAACCACGCCAAAAATCTCTGTGTCTTCATTGCGTTTGCACACTCCAATCCCATCCCTTTACTTTCTTGCAATTAGCATGCTTTACTCTTTCCATTGCTCATACTCTTGTCATGCTTGCTTGAAATGTATTGTGAATGCTTATACTTGTGCTAAAACTCCACCTCAACTTGAAGAACTTAAAAAACAGCCAATTTTACTTGTTGAGGGTCTAGTCATCCCCCTCTAGACCCCTCTTCTCGATCCTATTAGTTGGTCAAGCTCAATGTAGATTGAGGCATTGCAAAAACATCTGTGAAAGGCTTGGTGAGTGATGTGTGTCATGGTCACGCAGGAATCTTCCTAGGAGCTTCGCCCCTTGTTTTTCAGGGTATGACTAATCTAGCAACACTCAATGTGTGGGGTTGTGGTGATGCCTTCCCTCTAGCTTTTGAACTTCAGCAGAGGAATATGCAAGTTGCTTCTAATTTCCTGCATGCAGGTAAATAATTAGGTTCAGACTTTACTGGAAACTGATCCAAAGAGGCGCATATTCCGGCAAATTAGGTTTATAGTAAGAAATGGGCAATTTAATTTTGAGACTCATAGTCTCATAAAAGTCCGCTACTCCTTCCAAATGGGAATACATGTCAACACTAGTTTTCGGTCGTCAATTTGATTACTAGCACAAAATCTGTTGTATGTCATAAAATATGTATTTTAGAATCATTGCCGAATGAAGTTTCTATACACACTTTTATTTGTGATGTCTATTAGTTAAATTGATGACCAAAGTTCTCGTGCCAAACTTATATTCCATCGGTAGGGGACTACTTCTCTTGATATTAGCTGACATGTATTGCTTCTCTTTGCTCAGGAGATTGCTTGTACTCTATTCCCTCCGTTTATAAATATAAGACTTTTTAGAGATTTTAATATGACTACTCCCTCCATCCTTGAAAAAATGTACAACTGACTTTGTTGGAATTCAAACTTTTTTTTATGTTTGACCGTATTTATACAACAATAAACCAACATTTATGCTATCAAATTAGTAGATTTAGATTCATGATAAAATATATTTTCATCATATACCTATTTTGTTTCACAAATATTGATATATTTTTGCACAAACTCGGTTAAACTTTGAAATAGTTTGACCCTCCAACAAAGTTGGAAGTACACTCTTTAAAAGACGGAGGGAGTACATATGGATGTATATAGACATATTTTAGAGTACAAATTCACTCATTTTGCTACGTACTACCTCCGTCCTGGGTTTTTTTTAGGGGTAAAGGGAGATTTCTATTACTCAAGGAGGCAAATCCGCCAGAACCAAGTTTACAATGTCACACATACCCGAACCCAGCCATACTGCAATACGGGGGGTACTCCTACCGTAAGCAGCAAGAGCGTGGCTAACTTTATTTTGCGAGCGACTAATAGACGTGATAGAAATCTCCCTAGTCTCAGCATCCTTCATCCTCTTAATCTCATCAACTAGCACGCGGTTCCTCGAGCGATCCCTTGTCGAAGCGTTCAACATGTTCACAGCCTCGACGCTATCCATCTCGATGAGAATGGGCAGATCCGCGCGGTGCAGGGCTAGCTCGAGCCCCTCCCTACACGCCGCCAACTCGGCTTCCATAAAAAGGTTCTTGTTCTATATATTCCTTTTCTAGTCTTTCTCTTTTGATGTCGCAAAGTTGAAACCAAGAAATATCTGTTACGTTCCTGATGTTTCCGAACACTTTCAATAAAACCCTCTCGTAGAAGTATTTTAACAATGTTTTCGGTAATATTTGTAGATACTACTCGAACTGTTCCTTTTTTATTCATGTCGGCATTTCTTATAGAGGTTAGTAAATCAGCAATAGTGTCCTTGCCCATAAGACTCTAATTCTAGGTTCCTCCTAATTTTTCTATAATCAACATGTTTTCTTTTTTTTCATTTTGGATTTTAAAACATATACGTAAAACACAATCTACTAAATTAATTCTTTGGTCTCAATTTCGCCTACTAGTATTTATAATACTTCAGGAGCTAATAATAAAGATGATGTCCGCTTGGTCTGTCCGCAAGACCATGCCCCCTCCAGCTGCTCCTGTAGCCGGTACATAGCTGCCATCCACGTTCAATTTTGTCCATCCAGCTGGGGGTAGCGTCCACCGCAGCTCCACCTTCTGTTGTATGCGCTCTTGTGGCGCCAGAAGACCAACCTGAACAACCATCTTTCCTTTCTCCATGTTACCTTGGGGCCACTGATGAATGCACAACAAGGAATTGATGTATCCTTGCAGAAATCTGCGAGATGCTTTCGTTGGAGGTGGGGGCTTGCCATGAGTAATTTCATTCCGCACATGCCACACACGCCACATGACCATGAGGACTATCATACGTGTAGTGTCAGGTAGAGGCTCTAGTAGTGAGAATAACCATTCTGGACCTGTATGTATGATATTCTCCACCTTGGGAATGGGCCAATCCCACGCCATAGCATGCCACAACTCTTTCACAGGGGCACCTACACATTGCGTCGAAGCCATCCTCTCATTCCACACCACAAAGAGGACACACGTCAGAAAGCTCGAGGTGATGAGAGAATTTATTTGCCCAGGTAGCGACTGAGTTGGAAACTATCCTCCATGTGAAGACGCGTACCTTTGGGGGAGCAGGGCACCCCCATATGGTCTTCGAGATGGCGCGGCGACCATCCGGTGCCCTGCTCGTTGCAGTCGCCAGTGGACGCTCGTGCTCGTCCATGGCGAGCCGATATGCGGAGCCAACAGTGAAGATATCGTTCTTATCCGGAGCCCATGCAATGACGTCGTCGGTGATGCGAGGAGACGTGCGAATGTTGGTGATGGTCGCAACGTCTGCCGGAAGGAAATACCGCTGTAGCACATCTGTACGCCAGGCGCCGGAGACGTCCAGGAGCTCCGAGACCCGGCGAAGACGGCAAGTCCCGTGCTGCGTGATTGGCTGGGCCGTCGGTACCGTTGGGAGCCAACGGTCACGCCAAATGCGTATGTTCCGACCATCTCCGACTCGCCAGACAATCCCATTTTTGAGGAGCACAAGACCGTACTGGATGGCCTGCCATGTGGGGGATGCGTTACCAGAGAAAACAGTGTCCTCCAGTCGACCGTCCGGATAATATCGGGCTTTGAGGACCTGCGCACATAAGCTGTTAGGATTAGATAGAAGTTGCCACACCTGCCGTGCCAGGAGGGCTTGGTTAAAGAGATGGAAGTCTTTGAAACCCAAACCGCCCTTCATTTTATGAGCCAGAATATTCGACCAAGCCGTCCAATGCGTTTTCCTCTTGCCCTCAGATGAACCCCACCAGAAGTTCCGCACCATCCTATTGAGATCGTCGCACACTGACATCGGAAGTTTAAAAAAACCCATAATATATGTTGGTATTGCCTGTGCTATAGCTTTGATCATAGTCTCCTTTCCAGCAAGTGACAACGTGTCTCCCCAAGCAATGATCCGCTTCAGAAGCCTCGACTGCAAATTCTGAAATTTTCCTCTAGACATACGTCCGTCCGGAGTAGGCAGACCCAAATATTTTTCCTCAAAAGTAACAAGGTTAATCTGTAGCACTGAACGAACCTTCTCCTGATTGTTTTCTGTACAAGACGTGCCAAATAGTGCATTGCACTTGGCCGGGTTAATGCACTGACCCGTTGCCTTCTCGTACGTATTTAATAACTCATGCACCTTTCTAGCTTGTTCCTCCTCTGCTTTGAAAAACAAAAGAGTGTCATCTGCAAACAGTAAATGTGAGACACCTGGTGCACGCCTGCACACCTTTAGGGGAGTGAAATCACCTCTGTCCTCTCCATTTTTCAACAGCGCAGAGAGCCCATCAGCCACGAGAAGGAACAAAAATGGGAAGAGAGGATCACCTTGCCGAAGCCCACGCTTCGGTGCAAACGAATCCAAGAGGGTACCATTAAATTTAACTGTGTATCTTACTGAGCTGACGCAAGTCATAATCCAGTCCACCCACCAGCAAGCGATACCCATCTTTTGCATCGTTCGCTTCAAGAAGGTCCAGTATAGCCTGTCATAAGCTTTGGATAGATCCAACTTGTAGGCACAAAAGCTTTTCTCTGGGTCCTTTTCCTGCTGAATATGATGTATGCATTCAAAAGCAACTAGAGCATTATCAGTAATCATCTGTCCACGAACAAAAGCACTCTGAGCAGGTGAAATACTATCGTCCAATAAGGGCCTCAACCGATTGACCAAGCACTTAGGAACTACCTTGTAAATGACATTGCACAGACTGATAGGCCTGAACTCCGTGAGTTTTTCTGGATTGTCTACCTTGGGGATGAGGACAATGGAGGTGTCCTTCACCCCGTTCGGCATCACTCCTGTCCGGAAAAATTCCTTGACACCACTGATTACCTGCTCTCTCATGACCGCCCAATTCCTCTGGAAACAGCGAGCTGGAAAACCATCTGGGCCGGGGGCCTTAAGGGGGCCTATCTGGAACAAAGCATCTGCTATTTCCTTTTCAGTGAACTCTGCACACAGCCGAGCATTCATGTCATTTGTGACTCACGTATTAATCAAATCAATAACCGGATCAACACATAATGATGTATCAGCGGTAAACAGTGAGGCAAAATAACAAGTCGCCATGGCAGCCATGGACGCATGATCCTTGTGTGTCATGCCAGCATCATCCAGTAGAGCCTTAATACGATTTTTCCGCGTCCTCCATACCGCCTTCCGATGAAAGAACTGTGTGTTTCGGTCTCCTTCACGCAGTCACGCAATGCGAGACCTCTGCATCCACAACATTTCTTCATGGTACAATAGTTCATTGAGCCTATTGTTGGCCTCCCTTATCTCTTTACGATCTGCATTCATAGACATTAGCTCCTCAAGGCGAGAACGAGACTTATTAATTTCTTTGATCACGTTGCCAAATTTTTTGCGGCTCCAGTCCTGAAGCTTCTTCATCAAATTATTTAGGCCATCCGCAATGTCGCCCAAACGAAGCATGGAGCCCAGCTCCGTCCATGTGTTCATGATGACCTCTGGGAGAGACGGATCTCTCTCCCACATCACCTCGTATTGGCGGCATCGCCGGCCAGCTGCCTTTACGGGCTCCTCTTGGACGCACTTGAGGAGGATGGCGAGGTGGTCCGAGCTCGGAGCCACTAGGTGCTCCACCTTGGCCTCCGCGAAGGCGTCCCGCCAGGCGTTTTTTACCACGGCACGGTCTAGTCGGACCTTAATGTTGGCCCTCCCACTTCCGGTTATCATAAGTATATGGGAGTCCTGCAAACCTGAGACCACCGAGGCCACAAACTTCCAGAACATCACGAAAATCAATCATCTGACCTGCCGAACGAGGTGTTTCGGAGAAGTGTTCAAAGCTCCACATGGCCTCGTTGAAGTCTCCAATTACCATCCACGGCATGTCAGCCTGCTGGTGTAGATCACGGAGGAGGGACCACATGTGATGACGGTCCTCCATCCGGGGTTCACCGTAGACGCAGGTAAGCCTCCAAGGTGGCTCACCCGCCGCCGCAGTCACATACGCATCAATATATCGTTCATTTATATCTTTTACAACCAGACTCAAAGACTCATGCCAGTACAGGGCAAGACCACCACTAAGACCAACACTATCTATGCCTTCAAAACCACTTAAACCTAATCGAGCACGGTATCTTTTCATTTTATTCCTAGGTTGCATAGTTTCACAAAGAAAAACGATACAAGGGGAGTGAGTCTGTGCTAGACTCACGAGATCACGAACTGTACGAGGGTTCCCCCCACCTCGATAGTTCCAGCTGAGTATATTCATGGCTCCTGACAGGGCTCCGCTGGCCCCGTCGGGTCGCCGGCGGCCCCATGGCCGGCTGCCTCCATAGTGTTGGTCCTCTCCTGCATCTCCTGATCACGGATCTCTCCTCCGCTTCCTACTTGCTGCAAAGCAAAGTTCGCCTCCGGTCTGTGCTTCTTAGTTGTTCCTATAGCATGGTCATCTCCAGCAGGACGTTTGCCCAACGATGAAAGGTCAACATACAAGTCTGTGTCTTCCATCCTCATTTCCTGCGATAAAATCCTCAAGGCCGGAATAATGTCAGAGCTCCTTGATGCGGAGCATCCTATGGACATCACCATGTCAAGAGTCCGTTCGGCGAGTGACACGTGCGACATCTACTTCACATACACAAAGGTGAATCATCTCCTTTACACGTGCTCACTTGACCCCTTCGAGGATGGTATACTACTTGACACTCCACTCGTGTGCATGCATAGGTATTGTCGGAACACTACGGACGACGAGGAGGAGTGCAAGTGCCAAGGAACAACTACACCATCCGCGAGGGAAGCATGGAAGAGAAGGAGGGAGAAGACCCAGGACGAGCGGTACTACCGCCCACACCAAGCGGTACTACCGCTAGAGGCCCCAAGCGGCACTACCGCCGAACTTCCGCTCTACTGCCGCTCAACCCGACAAACTCCTGTGCTCGAGCGACCCGGGTCCGGTACTACCGCCCAGTCCAAGCGGCACTACCGCTTGCAAGCGGTACTACCGCCCTCCCAAGCGGTACTACCGCCCTGCCTGTGCGCAGCCGCGGGCCTTTGGCCTTGTATCCCTCTCCCACTTACCCCTTCGTGGCTTAGACTATAAATAGACCACCTCCACCTCCTTTCTAGGGTTAGCATTGGTTTAGCTCATAGTTGATATAGAGCTTTGCTCATCCATACAGATCTGCTCCTCAAGAGAGACTGCGGCCCCTCTTCGGAGAAGATCAACTTGGATTCAAGACCCCCTCTTGGGTGGCCCCATCAAGACCTCCTTCTAGGAGAAGAACCGGTTACCTTTGTATCGTCCGTTGTTGACTTTGGATCTTGTATCTTACCTTTGTGTTCTTGGATCTAGCGCATGTGTAATCGTATCTTGTTGGTTTGAGTGATTCTCTTGTGTTTCCTCTCATTTTCCCCTCGTGTTCTTCGTCTTCTTAGTTGGGATCCGCTCCTTTCATGAAAGATCGGCCATCTAGGGTTCCACCCTACATCATCTTGGATCAGAGCTTAGGTTTATCACGAATTTGGAGCCTCCCCGTTGTGTTTTCTATCCAAATTTTTTTGTGTTCTTCCCCAATTTCGAAAATCCCCACCAAAAATAGCCCCAATTTTTTTGTGATTTGTTGGTGTGATGAAGTTTTGTTGGATTTGATCCATGGATTTGCTTGGTTTCGAGTGTATATAGCATCTCCCCAAGTTTCCCCACTTTCCATCCACGAAATCTCTCCAATTTTGATCCCAAAATCATCCATTTTCGCCCCAAAATCGCGTCCCGATTCGATCTGCGAAGAATCCCAACACGAGCGGTACTACCGCCCTCCAAGCGGTACTACCGCTTAGTACCACAAGCGGTACTACCGCCCCGCAAACGGTACTACTGCCAGGCCCTGTTCCAGCCCGAAACAGTCGAAAAATCCCGACACGAGCGGTACTACCGCCCATCCGAGCGGTACTACCGCCCATGCTAGTTTCAGCATTCTGAGTTTCACCGTTTTGCCCATAACTTCCACATCCAGAGTCCGATTTTCGCGTTCTTTAGCTCGTTGAGTAGCTATTGACATCCTCTAACCCTATAGATAGGTTCCAACACCATTTAACTCCAAAAGTTTTTTGGAACTTTGGCATCTTTGCCGAGGGCTTCCACCACATCCTCCGCATAACCACCACCGACTTCCGCAACCTAACCATTTTGTTCCCCGTCACATTTGTGGTTGTGAGTAGTGATTCGAGTCTCCTAAGGTGTTTAGGCTATTTAGGGAGGATTGCTTCTTCATCAACCACCACCATACACTTCCATCACTCCATATAACCCAATTTTGTTTGTGTTGTGAGTTGCATCTACTAAGGTGTTTCGGCTACTTAGAGACCGTGCTTCCAACTCCGACACCATGTATAGTCCACTGCTTTACCCTCGACTTCCACATTGCGTACTCCGAACCCCATCATTGCATTTCCGCAATCCCATTGAGCTTCCGCAAAACCACCACCGCTTTCCACTACCACCATTTGACTTTTGTCCTTGAGATTTTGAGTTGTGGTTTTTCCGCTTCCTAAGGTGTTTCGGCTACTTAGGGACGAGTATCCATCATCTTGGTATCTACATCAAGAACACTGCCACTCATCATCGCCAAGGACGGTAACCTCGACGCACCATTGTATATTCCCTTGCCATTGCATTGATAACCCCTAGCCCATTTTGCGTCACTTGCCTATCGAGACTAGCCATTTGAGTATTGTCGGCAATGTTACTTGTGCACCTTAGTGATCCGTACCTTCCATTGCATATATATCATATCATATTTGTATCATCATATCATCTCTTGTGCCAAAAGTTTATTCCCGCATATACACAATTGCTATCTTGGTTTGTGCATTTCGCAAAGTGGCCATACAAAAAAAACAATAAGCTTTTAAGAAAAAGAGAAAGAGCAAAGAGCTTGTAAGCAAGTGCCATAGCATCGCCACATTGCATATAAGATTGTCATATCCGATCATCTTGAGAGAAACACCGGGAACCATACATACATAGCATACTTGGGATAGAAAGTTTATCCATTTTGCATATCATAGGTTGTGCACAAGTGTCGTATCCGCCTATAGAGCAATCGTGCTAGCGTCTCTCTTGAGTTGTGCAACACGAGCGTTTTCCGTGGACTCCACATTTTGTGCTCATTCCTTGGTTGCACGACCCCATTTATCTATCCGTGTGTGTGTTTCCGGGTGCCATTCTTTCTATTGGTCTACTTGTTTCACTTGCAAATTTGTGAATCTCTTTCAACATTATTGACTCTTGCTAACATTTTGCATTAAATGTTTGTGCCACTATCCTCACCGAGCTCCACCATAAGCCTTATTTGTGTAGGTGTGAGAAACCGACAAGAATTGGTACCAATTGTGCTATTTCCTTGTTACACATTAAGTGATCATTGATCCATCTTGAACATCGGTCAAGGTACATTTGGTATAGTTCTTATCTTTCTCCCTCTCATATTTGCTCGAGTCTTGTGATGGATAGGCAAGGCATTTCACCTTCGGTCTACAACAATGACGAGTTCGATGCCAAGAACAACTACACCGATGCCAAGATGCAAGCTCAAATGGAGGAGCTCAAAGCCCTCATCAAGTCCTACAAGCGATCTTCCTCATCTTCGAGAAGACGCTCAAGAGCACATGCTTCTGAGATACCATCTCCGGCAAGATCACATCAGCATCGACACCATCACCAACAAGAACGTGAAGGTCAAGAGCTAAACACCAACAACCGCTCAACGACTTCACCATCTCCCTTGGCATCTTCGCCAAGAGACTTCAAGGCATCTTCGCCAACAAGCACCTCAAGACTACGCTCAAGAAAAGCTCCCCAAGCTCAAGTCTGCGACCTCCACGAGCTACTACGACCTCGACACCGACCATGAGATTCCTTTCTATGGGACTCTAGAACCCGAGGAGTATCTCGAGTGGGAGCGTTTGATGGACGACTACCTCAAGCTACATCAAGTTCCTCCCAAAGATCAAGTGAAGTGCGCCACAAGAAACTTCCACGACTACGCGTCGACATGGTGGCTTCACACACCTTCGGAAAACTATGACATGAGTTGGCCCAAGACGAAGAGAGCGCTGCGGCGAGAGTTTGTGCCTCCAACCTACACGGAACAACTTCTACGCCAATTGGAGAACACCATCCAAGGATCCAAGTCCATCGACGAGTACTCAAGGAGATGAAGGAAGCCTTGCGACGAGCCGGCATGGACGACCCCATGTCAATGAAGTTTCACTTCATGATGGGATTGAACAACGACATCTCCAAGACTATCTTCCTCGAGAACTACAAGTCCCTCGACGACAACTACATTGGTGCTCTCAAGGCGGAACAAGAACTCATGAAGGTCAAGGCTTCTCCACCCTAAGAACACTTCTCAAAGACCAAACTCAAAGACGACGAGCATGAGGCTAGTACCACCAAGATGTCCAAGCTCGATGAGCTCCAAGAGGATGCTCCCAAGTCTGACTCCACCGCCATCCCTCTTTGTGGCATTGATGATGCCGAGTCCTCCACGACTCTTTTTCAAGATGGTGCAGCGACAAGTACGACTACGAAGACCTTCAAGGACCAAGCTTTTGAGGCAAGCGACATGGTGACGAGCAAGGATGATGCTTCCATCTTAGGAGGCGAGAGCGATGATGTGCCATCTTCGGCCTTCATCCATGGTGACAATGACGAGATGGTTGAGCTTGGGATTTTCCCTTCGACCACGGCGACGTATGATGACTTGAGTGACTTGTGCCACCATATTGAGAGTGAGAGTGTCTTCACCACTAGCCCCATATATGACGACTTGCCCCAATTCCCATGTGAGGAGATCCACAACCCCCACCACTTGAGTGAGATGAGTGACTCCACCATATGTGACTTTGAGTGCACCTACCTTGAGGGAGTGAGTGAACCACCACATAGAGAGAGTGAGGCCACTTCGATATCTAACGACTTATCCTCTACCTCTATTGTGTCTTCTCATTTGGTGCTAGGTCCCATATATGATGACGCGCCGATTCGCGACGACTATGTCCTTCCTTTGGACAAGACGATGGCCATGGTGGAATATGATGCACCCCCCACATGGTTCCATCAAGATGAAGATGACCACCATTTGGTCTTTGCCACCTCACCTACACCACTTGAGTGGAATGAACAAGGTAACATAGGTGAAGGAGATACTCTTGTCCCACTAGTGGACATTCTTGACATTGATTGCTTGCCTGATGTTGATCAACCTATTACCATGCTTCATGCTAGTATGATTTCCCCATGCGATGATTCGCCCATTTATGATGAATATGATGATTCTCATGTGGAGTCTATTGGTTGTGATGCCATGTTACATAGGATTTCTTGTGACAATTCTTTAGGTCACTTCATGTTTGAAAATCCGCTTGACTTGTCATATGCTATGCATGAAATCAATCATATGTCATATTTGCAATCTCTTTGTAGTGACTATGCATATGCCATTAAAATTAACCCAATTTGCACATATGGCATACATGACAAGCCCATGGTTATTGGCATTTGTTTTTCTTGTGATGATATTGATATGCTCCCTTTGCATCATTTATCTCATATGCCATGCCATGACCACCTAGCTTCGGATATGCATTGTTTTGGATGTTGTCCATTTTATCCATATGATGTTTCCAATATTGCTCATGAGGAGACCCCCATAGTTTCCTCATACATTTTAGGAGATTTTTCTTCATCCTATCAATTGCATGATCCCAATACTTGTGTGCACAATATGCTCCCCATGAATAAACATGCTATTGATGTGCCATATACTTCTATGCTAAATTTGCATCCCCATCGTGTCATACACAATAACTATTCTTTCATGATGGATGACATGTTCTTATACCATGCATCAAATTTCTTTGAGCGATGCTTATCTTGTGCTAACACTCACGTGCACATACACATCATGATGGATGATGTGTACATTTACCACACACACAATTTCTTTGGTTTGTTTCTCTTTTGTGTAGGTACCCATGAATACTTGTCAACCTCGCAATCCCACGAGTTGACATAACGAGCTATAGAGAGCAATGATGACTTGGGATCCCATGGATTGCGTTTCCCACCGCTCACTTCGCGCAAACACTTCACACATTTCTTTTACATGGCCTGGCCCTCACATGGTTATGGGTTGTTGTCCATTATATATCCTTTGCCCATCTTGCCATGTTCACTTTGCATGATATGCTCATTCCTATGCCTTTGCCATGCATTTGTGACCCATGCTTTGCATTACACATGATGATTGATTCTAGTACTTGTATGTGTATTTGCAAGCGTGGTGGAGATATTGTTTGTTATTGCCATGATTGCTTTGTGCCCCATGCCTATGATGATATGATCTTGATTTGTGTTTGTGCTTGCGATATGTCATGTACATTGCCTATGCCTATTCTTTGCTCACATGACATGATTGCCATGATTTCCTCTAGTGTGTTGCATTGCATCTTCGCTCCACTAGCTTGCACGACTTGATTACTATGATTGCTTGCCTTGTTGCATCACCAATGATTCATACTTGCTCATTTCATGCGGTTGATGACAACTATCTACATGCTTTGCACATGATTGTGATTGCTTCTTGTCATTTTTCTCCATGTGTTGCCTCTCTCATGCTAGATGATTTGCCATGTATCGAGTGCAACAATGCCCTTAGTCTTGATAATGAGTTTGCCCCCATAGCATTCTCACATATAATTGGAGATCTTGACATATTCCTTGTGAAGCATGCTTGTCTTACCTCTTTGCACCATATACCTCGTGCCATGAATATAGCCATTGTAGCATCATATTATTCATACACTTGTGCTTCTAATGGTTATGTGCGAAAGAACAAAACCATCATGATGGATGATGTGTTTATCTACCATGCGCATATGTTCTTTCTTTTGTTGTGTGCATGTGTAGAATACTTGGACTTTGTGTCGACTTCCACGTCACACAAGTTGACCATTCGAGCTCTTGAGAGCGAACCACCTTCTACCACGACGATTCTACATCGCACTTGCTTGTGCTTCGGCATTATGAAGGACGCACAAGGACACGCCTTCAAGGTGACATCTTTCTTGAGCATGGATATTGCGGATCATACTACTTGTGTTGCTTGCACGACGAGACTTATTGTTCATCTTGGATCACTTGATTGCACACTTGTT
The DNA here is from genome assembly GCA_032464435.1 of Aegilops umbellulata. Lineage (NCBI taxonomy): Eukaryota > Viridiplantae > Streptophyta > Magnoliopsida > Poales > Poaceae > Aegilops > Aegilops umbellulata. The sequence continues at coordinate 225,252,420 of CP136055.1, read as the reverse complement.
AGAGATCTTGCTTCGACTTGTCATTTTAACCATTCCATGCATCATGATATATATGCCTTGTATGTTGCATCCAATTCTTGGATTATTTGCTCCTCTCATATGTTTGGTTGCAACAATGTCATCACTTCACATATGCCATGTCCCATTGCTTGTCACATGATTGACTTGATTGCCTCACACATGATGAACAATTGCTCTTTCTATTGTGTTGAGTACCACACTATATTCACTACAACCTATGCACATTATGCTTGGATTGCCTTGCACTTGACCCATGTGTTTAGACACCTCATCTTATTTGGTGTTGTGAATGATTCATATGCCTATCGTAGACCTTTCATTGAGCAAATTGTGAATGCTTGCTATAACTTTGAGGTAGATGCTAAGTCTGTTGTTACACATATTTGCATCACTACCTCACATTTACATGCTTGTCCCCATGATATCTTTGCTTGTGCTCGATTTATGTGCTTAGATACCATGTCAAAACCTTTGTCAAACCATATGCTTTGCATGATGACGACACTTGTTTGGTGACTCACCTCTTGAATGCTTGGTTTTGCCCTAACGCTAACCACATTTGTTTTTCCAAGTGTCTGTTGTCCTTACTCCTTTTGAAGGAATCACAAGACGGTGCGACATTGGAGAGTGCCCATTTCGAGCTTCAAGATGACAAGTACTTGGTGAACGTCCACTTCTACACGGCGAAGCCATCTCTTTCCGATGGTGATTTGGTTTTCGATCCGAGGTCGGATCTTTCCCAAGGGAGGGGAGATGATGCGGAGCATCCTATGGATATCACCATGTCAAGAGTCCGTTCGGCGAGTGACACGTGCGACATCTACTTCACATACACAAAGGTGAATCATCTCCTTTACACGTGCTCACTTGACCCCTTCGAGGATGGTATACTACTTGACACTCCACTCGTGTGCATGCATAGGTATTGCCGGAACACTACGGACGACGAGGAGGAGTGCAAGCGCCAAGGAACAACTACACCATGCGCGAGGGAAGCATGGAAGAGAAGGAGGAAGAAGACCCAGGACGAGCGGTACTACCGCCCACACCAAGCGGTACTACCGCTAGAGGCCCCAAGCGGCACTACCATCGAACTTTCGCTCTACTGCCGCTCAACCCGACAAACTCCTGTGCTCGAGCGACCCGGGTCCGGTACTACCGCTTGCAAGCGGTACTACGGCCCTCCCAAGCGGTACTACCGCCCTGCCTGTGCGCAGCCGCGGGCCTTTGGCCTTGTATCCCTCTCCCACTTACCCCTTCGTGGCTTAGACTATAAATAGACCACCTCCACCTCCTTTCTAGGGTTAGCATTGGTTTAGCTCATAGTTGAGATAGAGCTTTGCTCATCCATACGGATCTCCTCCTCGAGAGAGACTGCGGCCCCTCTTCGGAGAAGAACAACTTGGATTCAAGACCCCCTCTTGGGTGGCCCCATCAAGACCTCCTTCTAGGAGAAGAACCGGTTACCTTTGTATCGTCCGTTGTTGACTTTGGATCTTGTATCTTACCTTTGTGTTCTTGGATCTAGCGCATGTGTAATCGTATCTTGTTGGTTTGAGTGATTCTCTTGTGTTTCCTCTCGTTTTCCCCTCGTGTTCTTCGTGTTCTTAGTTGGGATCCGCTCCTTTCGTGAAAGATCGGCCATCTAGGGTTCCACCCTACATCACTCCTCAACTGCGACTCCGTCGTGGCTTGCGCAGACTTTCTAGTAGATGGAACTTGGCGATCTGCTGCAATTTGTTCCTTCTGATCCCTGACGCTGGTTTGGCCTTCCAACTTGCGCATCTGCTCAGCAAGCAGCTCATCTATGAGCTGCTTCACACGTGGGTTCGTCGCCGTGATGGCCTCAGATCCCCCTTCAGAAGGCTTCGGGTGGGCGGCAATCGCAGAGGGTGCCCCGTAATCACCCCCACCGACCTCTGGGTTCACCTCGGTCTCTGACGGCAGCTTGCCCTCAGGCGCCACCACCGACGACGTCGAGGTTGGCTCGGAATTACTCGGCGGCTCGGTTGCGGAAAGAGAAGGAAAATGACTTATATTTAGAAACGGAGGGAGTAAATATTGTTTCCCATGATCAATAACTCTAAATCTTTCTTGGTTGATAAAAAACTAAAGCAGCATGCGGACGTATGAAAGTGCTGAATATATGCCGTCCATGCATGCAGCTGATGCATGCAAGGATCCATGGTTTGTAGAGGCCGAGAGAAGAGGAGAGAGACATAATGGGTGCATAAGTGTGTTCCCTAAACGGGTGTGTGGCGACAGAGCAAGACACGATGTTAGTCGTTTTCGTTGCCCAACCCAACCAATGTGATGTTGTAATGGATAGTGTCGTGCGATCTTGGGGCAGAATCATTACCTATCTGGTAGCTAGCTTTCGCCATGCCCAAGATGTCTAGAAGAGTAAAACATGCACGCTTAATTAAAGTGTGCCGCGGCAGGCAGGACGCAGATACTCCTACTACTAGCCGATGATGCGAGGCATCGATCTAACTTTTTTGGGACAGAGATTGTGCCGGTAAAGTCGTTTTTTGTTGGGTTATGTGATTATGTTCCCTGGGCCTTGCTCTTCTTTCTCTGATCAATTGTTCGATCTAGGCCCGCATGCATATTGATACTGGAATGCAAGAGCAGTACGTTTCAGCTTTGAATTCTTAAAAAAAAAAAGTACGTTTAAGTTTTGTGCGTTTGAGCTTGCTTGCGAGGATGCTAATTTTTGCCAATCGCCCTGAAAAAACAAAAATGATATGCTCCCAGAGAAGAGCAGTACAACGGAACGAAGAAAGTTGTTCGGGTTAGCAAGTACTCTCTCGGTCCACCATTACAAATTATTTTTTATATTTTGATATGGATTACATAAGAACTGAAATGAGTGAACAAACACATTAAAATGCATCTATATACATCCAATTAAAAAAAATCTTATGATAGTGAACGGAAGTACTACTCCCTATAATGTAGTAAGACACTTTTTTACTCTAGTGGAGTGTCAAAAAACGTCTTACAATATTATGGGACGGAAAGAGTAGTAAATTAGAAAAAAATGTTGTTTATTTTGATGTGAATCAACCGGAGCATAATGCACTGTAGACGGATCACGCATGTACTGCGCGTCCGTGGCCGGTTCTTAGCTTGCTGCTGCTGTGCCTGCGCGTACGTGCCGGCTTTATCCACCCTGATCTGATTCTGGTTAAAGGCTACGTACAGAGTCTACGTGGTTAAAGGCCACATCCTGATCAGAGTTGTGGTAGACGTGCTTTTAACCTGGCTCAGACTGCGGGGGCACGCGCGCTCCTGGATTCAGACGCATGCGTGCAACCCGGCTAGCATTGCACATGTGGAATTTTGCTCCTGAACTCTAGGTCCACATGGCAATGGTACCTGCCATCTGCAAACCCGGCGTGTAAAAGCCCTATTAGGTAACGGTTTGAGAAAAATAAATACACATGCATTTATAAATGAAAACAAATTATACGGTACGGTTTCTGGAAGGCAATACCAAACCTGCGTACTTGAATACCCATATACTAATTAATTCTAATAGGTAAGCCCCATGTGTCATTGCGAACCAACTTGTGGTTGGACCGTAAATTTCAAGATGATATGCGGGTCATTCTTTCGAAGGTGCTCATAGGAGTAGGAGTGCGTTTGTGCATTCATAGGATGAGTGTATGCGCGTGTTTATGAGCGCTTGCATCTGTACTGTATTAAAAAAAGTCCCATGTGTCATTCACGAACAGCAAAAGAAACTATCCGCTTTATCCTAGGCTAACACAACAGCAAGGCTCGACCCAAAATTCCCTCCCTTTACGCATGTGCATGATCTTTTTTAAATGTGTTGATCTTGTTTTGTGAACTTATGATTTAGTCTCTGTTTTTTTAATCTTATTATACGGTCTCCTTTATTTGATCATTTCAGAGTAGGGCAACAAAAGTGTGTTCAATAAAAGAAAATTGTGTCACTCTTGTTTGCCTTGTAATTGAAAAAAAGAGAAAGAATAGATGTGAATATTTCTCTAAAAAGTTCACTTGCAGGCGACTCATCCATGAATTTGATTGGACATTGTTTAGTGTGTGCCATATCTTTCATGCTTATTGTTATTCACTTCTGAAAATCAATACCATTGATTTTATTCCATCGCACAACAAATCGTGATATATATATATATGTGTGTGTGTGTGTGTGTGTGTGTGTGTGTGTGTGTGTGTGTGTGTGTGTGTGTGTGTGTGTGTGTGTGTGTGTGTGTGTGTGTGTGTGTGTGTGTGTGTGTGTGTGTGTGAAATGTGGTATATATGTGATGAAATGTTGAAGTATGCATGTTGAAATGTTGTGTATATATGTGGAAATGTTGGAAAGACATGGTGAAGTGTGAATTGGGAAAGGTCGCCGAGATGGTTACTTTTACCCGCGGGTATTACCCGCACCCGGCCGGGTACGTGTGTGGGAACAATTTGAAACCCGGGATGCGGGTACGGGTACGGGTTTGGGAAAAAAAATGTTGAGACGGGTGTGGGTTTGGGCGACCATTACCCGCACCCACATATTTTGAATTTTTTTAAAAATCATATTTAAAAGTTTCAAAAAATCTAAAAAAAATCCAACCGGTCTCTCACCCCTTTCCTTTAACCACTTCACGGAAATATTGAGTAAAGTCTTCTTATAGCAACCATAAGAAAACGGAAAAGTAGGTGAAAAGGGGAGAAGCGATGTAGATGTTTGATGTTGAAACATATGCTACGGGGAGAAAACCTGTTAACACCAACAACCATCGAAGCAAGTAGCAACAATGAAAGACTACATGCCACAAAGCTCCACACTACCACTCAGACATCAAACCCCAGTGAGCAAAATGAAACCCCCAGCTCCGATGAAATCAACATGAGGAGCACCACCATAAATCTTCACCCGCGTTGAGCACCAACATCATCTTCTATATTGAGCCTCCGTGGGGCATCAACACGATCAACCAGGGATGCAGCAACCTGGACTGCCCTCTTCTCACCAGCCTGAACATCGACTCTATCTTCCAGCTTCAGCAACCCTGCCCAATACATCGTAAACGAACATGAAGTGACAATAACTTCCAAAGGAGTATGCACCATGTGTCTCTCAAATGTAACTTTGTTTCGAGTACACCAAATGCCCCAATAGATTGTAGCTACAATCATCATATAGTACTTTTTGCGTCCAGGGAGGAAGAAAAAAGGAAAGATAAACTTTGCAAAAAAATTGTGACTACAAAAAAGAACTAAGAGCTAAACCAGAAAAAAACAAATGGTCGAGCAAATGAACAAGTGAAGAAAATATTATTAGCAATTTCTACTTCTCGGCAAAAGGAGTAAGTAGGATTCCCTAACCAATTACATTTGTGCATGTTATCACGAGTAAGGATGGCATTTTGAAAGAGCTATCACATGAAGATTTTAATCTTCAGAGGAATATTGGCTTTCCGAATCCTTTTGTTATTTGGGTTGGATAAGTTATTGTCCAACCATTCATAGACACACTTAATAGTAAACACCCCTTTACTCGCCAGGGACCAAGCAACCTATCAGAAGAATCATTCAACAAAAACTTATTAGCCTCATTAGTAATACTAGACCAACTATCAGCCAATTCCCCAAATAGTGTATGATGAAAGGAGGCAACACACCTTTTAGCCACAAATTCAGCTAAAGTATGATCCTGATTTTTGACAAATGTCAAATAGGACTGGGATTTTTTCCCAAAGGATGATCAAACATCCAGGGATCATGTCAGAGTCTGGCCAAGCTGCCAGTATTGATAATAATTTTCCTCCCGACAAAATACACTTCCTTAACTTTCATAATTTTATTCCAATAGGGGGAATCATTGAAACGAGGTTGCATAATGGCAACAGTTTGGCACTTAAAATGTCTAGCACGAACAATTTGTTGCCACAAGCCATTACTAGTCTGCAGTTTCCACCACCATTTTACAAGGAGACTAACATTATGCTTGTTTAAATCATTAATGACCAAACCTCCAATTCCTTTGGATCTACACACCCTCGGCCATTTCACCATATGATAGGCCCTATCCTTTTACCTTTCTTCTAGAAAAAATGCCTACTGTGAGTGTCCATTTTCTTAATAACTGTTCTATTAAGCAAGAATGTGAACATAAAGAAGGAAGGAATCCCATCTAAACTGGAATTAAGCAAGATGGATGTAGCTCTTGAGGAAGCGAAAGAACCAATCCACACGTCCAAATGCTTAAGCAGCATTGCGTCAAGAAAATCCCAGTCAATAGTCTCGAGCATAGAGTAAGTGACAACTAGTCCAAGATATTTCATGGGAAGAGTACCAACTTGACAATCAAACGTATTAGCATAGAAACCATCAATCACATTATCAACAATAATAGTAAATAATTCACCTTTAAGTTAGTTATTCTTTAACCCAAACATAAGCTCAAACATATATAGCATCAGTTTGAGATTGTGAGCTTTTGAAGCATCACGAATAAAGCAAAGGGCAATAAAATATCTTCATTGTATTGCAGAATAGCCACTTCACCATTAATTAGATCATTTGCAAGCCCCTGGATAAGATTATTTTTTAGGATGCAAGCACCATCTTAGTAAGTGCGACGCCCCCGATTCAATCGTACACTAATCATGCACGCAAATGTGTACAATCAAGATCAGGGACTCACGGGAAGATATCACAACACAACTCTACAAATAAAATAAGTCATACAAGCATCATAATACAAGCCAGGAGCCTCGAGGGCTCGAATACAAGTGCTCGATCATAGACGAGTCAGCCGAAGCAACAATATCTGAGTACAGACATAAGTTAAACAAGTTTGCCTTAAGAAGGCTAGCACAAACTGGGATACAGATCGAAAGATGCGCAGGCCTCCTGCCTGGGATCCTCCTAACTACTCCTGGTCGTCGTCAGCGGGCTGCACGTAGTAGTAGGCACCTCCAGCGTAGTAGGAGTCGTCGACGGTGGCGTCTGGATCCTGGGCTCCATCGTCTGATTGCAGCAATCGGGTAGAGACATGAGGAAAAGGGGAAACAAGACAAACGTGAGTACTCATCCAAAGTACTCGCAAGCAAGGAGCTACACTACATATGCATGGATATATGTGTAAAGGTCCATATCAGTGGACTGAACTTCAGAATGCCAGAGTGAGAGGGGGATATCTAATCCTGTCGAAGACTATGCTTCTGGGAGCCTCCGTCTTGCAGCATATAGAAGAGAGTAGACTGAAGTCCTCCAAGTAGCATCGCATAGCATAATCCTACCCGGCAATCCCCTCCTCGATGCCCAGTTGGAGAGCAATCACCGGGTTGTATCTGGCACTTGGAAGGGTGTGTTTTATTAAGTATCCGGTTCTAGTTGTCATAAGGTCAAGGTACAACTCCGGGTCGTCCTTTTACCGAGGGACACGCCTATTCGAATAGATAAACTTCCCTGCAGGGGTGCACCACATAGCCCAACACGCTTGATCCGATTTGGCCGGACACACTTTCCTGGGTCATGCCCGGCCTCGGAAGATCAACACGTCGCAGCCGCACCTAGGCACAACAGAGCGGTCCGCACGCCGGTCTAAACCTATGCGCGCAGGGGTCTGGGCCCATCGCCCTGAGCACACCTGCACGTTGCGAACGCGGCCGATGAGCAGACCTAGCAACCTCCAGTACAACGGAAGTCACGTTACGCGGTCCAACCCGGCGCGCGCCGTTCAGTCGCTGACGTCACGAAGGCTTCGGCTGATACCACGACGTCGGGATACCCATAACTACTCCCGCATAGGTGGTTAGTGCGTATAGACCAAATGGCCAGACCTAGATCAAATACCCAGATCTCGTTAAGCGTGTTAAGTATCCGCGAACGCCGACCAGGGCCAGGCCCACCTCTCTCCTAGGTGGTCTGAACCTGCCCCGTCGCTCCGCCACAAAGTAACAGTCGGGGGCCGTCGGGAACCCAGGCCCACCTCTACCGGGATGGAGCCACCTGCCCCTTCAGCCCCCATCTCCGAACAGTATCAGAGGTAATATAACAGTGTAAAGTATATAGTATATGCCCGCGATCACTTCCCGAAGTGATCACGGCCCGGTAGTATAGCATGGCAGACGAACAAGAGTGTAGGGCCACTGATGGAACACTAGCATCCTATAATAAGCAGTAGGATAGCAGGTAAGGGTAACAATAGTAGTAGCAAGGACAGGCTATGCAGCAGTATAGGATTAACTGAAAGCAGTAACATGCTACACTACTCTAATGCAAGCAGTATAGAGAAGAGTCGGCGATATCTGGTGATCAAGGGGGGGGGGCTTGCCTGGTTGCATTGGCAAAGAGGGTTCATCTTCGGTGTAGTCGAACACACGGACATCGGCACCGGTCTCAGAGTCTACCGGAAAGAAGTAGCGGAGGGGGAACACAATAAATAACAGAGCAATCAAGTATAACATAAAGCAAGACGCGGCAACATGCGGTGTTAGAGGTGACCTAACGTAGTGGTAGATGATACCAGCGAAGGGGGGGAAACATCCGGGAAATGATTCCCGGTGTTTCGTGTTTTCGGACAGGTGAACTAGAGGGGGAAAGTTGCGAGTTTGATAGGTTAGGGATGTGTGGCAGATGAATGGGCTGCGTATCCGGGTTCGTTTCGTTTTTCCGAGCAACTTTCATATAGAAAACATTTTCATCAGAGTTACGGTTTAATTACTATGATTTTTGCAAGTTTAAAACATATTCTGAAATTCTTAGAATTGATTTTAATTTGAAAATTAAACGGGAAATTGCTAGGTGCACCCGGTGCAGTGCACCCACCAGTGCACCAGCAGATGACAATGGGCCCCGTTGACTGCCCAGTCAGCAGTCAACGTTGACCCATTGACCGGTCAACATGGCCCGATGGTCCCACATGTCGGTGTCTTGATGATTTCTAAATGATTTTTTTATTTAATCTAATTAAGGGGGACCCACATGCCATAGGGTCTCTAGTTAATTAACCTAACTAAAAGATTAAAAGCTAATAGGGGATTAGCCCCTGATCTTAAGCAGAGGACCACCCCCAACTTGCGGTGGCCCAAGGCCTTGGCCGGGGCGTGCTCACGCACCAGCAGGCAGGGGCCGGCCACGACGCGGCCGGCAACGACGACCGGTGCGGCGAGCGACGGCAGTAGGCGAGCAACAGGGGGGGCGGCGGCGCGCGTTCAGCTGCGGCGGCGGGGCGGCCAAAAGCAGCAGGTGGGGGCGGAGCCGGAGCACGGGGAAGCAGCAGCAAGCGAGCGCATGGGCTGGGCAGGACAGAAGTGCAGGGGGGCGAGGCAGTGGCGCGGCAGAGCATCTGCGATGAGCGGGAGCGGCCACGCACGGGCGACCATAGGCGGCGCGGGTGCGCCGTGGTGAAGCGATGGGCGCGGCGAAGCAAGCTGCAGTGGGTGGCGGCGACAGAAGCAGGCTGAGCTAGCAGCGCAGGCAGCCGTGGGCGCGGGTCTGCGGCATGGCCAGGCACGACGGGAGCGGGAGTGCGTGTGCGTATGGAGCGGAGCTCCAGTTACAGCAGCCAAGAATGGGGCAACTGCTGCGGGGAAAAACGACCATGGCAGCGGCCGACTCCGGTCACGGCGGTTCTACGGCCTAGAGGACGTGTGCGCAGTTGGAAAGAGGGGAGGGGGCGAGCGGAGCTCACCGGGGAGGTGCAGGAGGGCTCGTCGGACTCGGGGCCGCGTTGGCCACGGCGAATCGGTCGGAGGAGGCCGTCGATGCAGGGGACGAAGACGGGAGATGGCGGCGTTGAAGCACATCCGGGGGTCGCGATCTTCGGCTTGGAGATGAGTAGGAGACCGTCGATGCTCCTGGGTATGGAGGGGCTGCGAGAGGAGCTCGGTGGGCATGGTGAGCGGCGACGGCGCTCTCTGTCGCGGGCGGTTTGGAGAGGAACGGATCGAGGAGGACAATTTGGCGATTAAGGGTTCGTCCATGGGGAAGGGGCCGATCTTATCCAGCCAGAGGAGCCGCGGGATCGCCGGCGCGTGGCCATCCTGACCACGGACGCACGCGCTGCGTCCACCTCACCTGTGGTGAACAGGAGGTTGAAGAAGGTTATAGTGGTGGGTTGGGCCGGTTCCTGTAGCGAGGAGGCCGAAGTGCACAGTAGCACTTTGCCTTTTTCTTTTTCTCTTTAAATTTTCCGCTTTTCTTTTTATTTGTTTTGTTTTCTATTTATTTTGAATATTATATCGGTCTTATAATATATGGGACTTTGCCCAAAATTAGTGATGCAATATTAGACACTGCCACAAAAGTTTTGGTTGTTATTTAAAATAGTTAGTATTTTTATAAATCTAAAAGGCATTTATTTAGTTGTTTTACCTACTGTTTTAATTACTTAAGTGCATTTAAATCTTTTATAAAAATGTGGTTTCTCCATCATAATTACCTATGTATTATTTGGCACAACCCGAGCAATTTAGTTTTAATATTTGAAAACTTGTATTGTTTGACTTTAATTCAGATTTAATTTGAATCGGTTTTAAACTAACGCGGGTTTATCGACAGTAACCGAGATGACGTGGCATCATTAGCAGAGGGTTACTGTAGCTTAATTAACCGGGCGTCACAATTCTCCTCCACTACAAGAAATCTTGTCCCGAGATTTAAGAGGTAGTGAAAGGGGGGAAGGTTTCGTAATGAATCTAGCGGGTCTTCTCATCCTGGCTTGCTCTTCTCGAAGAGGCCGGTCCAATACATTGATGTCTTCATTTCTCGGCTTCAGGTCATCATGATGAAATCGACGTCCTTTCTCGAGGAACTCCATCGTACTTACGAAAGAATAAAGGGTGCATACCGGGAGAACAGACCTCTAAAAGGTCAACTATCTGGTCGATAACATCGATGAAGGTGGCGAAAGTAACCCTCGAATTGAAACTTTCGCAAATATCGAAAGCAAAGTAAGAAGGTATCACGAGAAGTTTCAGATGGATAGGCAATGGTTCGATGTCTGAAACCAAGTGCGAAAGGGGTCCAGAGCAACGAGATTAAGTATTGCGTCTGTTATGAAAATAGATCACTAGGAAGGTGGCCCGTGAATTACATCCGAGGCCACGCGCGAGGAACAACCTTGGGAGCAGGGGGTGTACATGAGAGTCAGGTTTCGATCCTGTGGAACTGTGGGTTATTGGGCCCACCATGTGGGTTAAAAGTAGGAAGAGGGGTGACGTCTTGCATGATCATGTAAGCAAGACATGTCAGAGAATAACCGGTCAGTTATGTTGGCAGCATCGTTGGTACCATGGGCGAGGGATGAAGAGAACCATTCTCCTACTCGTTGAACGAGGCGGACCAATAGGCAAAGTTCTCGTCCATCGGTGGTTACCGGAATGCTATCAACAATAGTAACAAGGTCTTACTGACAGAGTTATACACCGAGGTGTTTGCACAAGCAGGGAATTATTACTGTTTTTATCATATAGATCACAGTAAGGGTCTAAACAAACCAATGGAAAGGGAAAAGTGTCTATCAGATTTAATCAGAACAAATGGAAAGAAGGATGTGTTTAAACAGATATTTCGGGGCTATATCCTTCCCAAGGACAAGCAGAGCATGATATCCATGACAGGATATAACGTAGAAAACCATTTAGGTAAGGGGGGAGGGCGTTCATGACATTACCCAAGCAACGGTGTTTGGGTAACTAGTTAAGAAACATGTAGCTTTGGGCTTTAAATGTTTTTGTTGAAAATCGAAGTAACACAAACATGCTTCGAGATAGCACTGACATTGTCTTCAAGCAAAGTTCAGACCTTGGAAACACAAAGGATCCATCAGGATAACTTATTAAGCAAGGCATTCAAATTCTTCATGGAAAAATGGTTCTCCTTGCTAAAAAGGAAATTATAACAATAGGTCCTCCGGTCAGGTGTGCTAGGCATGACATCACCTTACCGAGTCATATAAAGACCAATGTTATAACTCTTGGAAATATGTTCCCACCATCATATCTGACCGAGATTCAGATCTGATAGGTGTTAGGTACCTCAGACTCAGGATCCTGAGATAAAAAATATGCGACACGAATTGACGAGATGACATCATAAGATTCTCGGGAAATGAACTATGGAAGCGAGTTCTGAAACAAGAGTTCATCAGCAAACCAAGGAGAGGATGAGGAGGTGGCTGATGGACTCAGCAACAAATCATCGAGATTTCCAAAGGATGGATTTCCACAATTATGCGAACAAGGAGTTAATACTGGACATACCGAAGTAGATAACAAAGTATGTTCGAGGAAAACATCCATGAGTAAACATTGATCAAAACGTGCACCTGGAAGGACGGACTAAGTAGCCCGATCGATGTTAGAATGATGATTTAATAACCAATATACTAAGAATCAAGCTATCAACCATTAACTTCAAGCAATCTGGTTGCTAGAAGTTTTGGAAGTACACATCAAAGTTAAATGGCTCGTATCCCGATTAGAAACAACACGGGGACCAAGATATGAATGGAGATGGTGAGAAGTATTACTATATCAAGAATTCTTAAGAGGTGGTGAAATTCCCATGACATTCTTGACATAAAAGGTGGTAATACTCAGAGGTAGAACATAACATAAGCTAGATAGCAAGGAGCTCAAAGTACAACACAAAACATGAGCAAGTTTGTGTCGGAGGGAAGGCAATAATGTTGTCGATGAAAATACAAATCATCAAGGGGAAAGGAAGGTATTTGTCATCATGAGTACGAATGATATCCTGGAAGAGATCAGAACGTTCATGATGATCATGACACATTTGTCGAGAAGTTTCATGAAGATGTAATCGACCGGCGATGACATCAAGTCAAGGAATGATGAAGCAAAATGTTCTTGGGACCATGAGTACGACACAAACTCGAATTCAAGCTTGTCGTTCAAGGTGGAACGATAAGACGAGGAAATCGGCGTAAGCTTAGCTCATCATCGAAAGTTGTGCTCCGAAATTAAGGACCCGGTAGCACAGTTAAAATTAGCACGATAATGATGTAGCCGAACAGGCTAGGAGTGACGTGATGGAGTATTAAACTTCTCAACAACAAAGTACTGGGAGTACTGAATCTCAGTGTTGAATCGATTCACAAATCGGTGTTCTCGGTTGACAACAACCCAGAACCCGAGAAAATTGGAATTAGTGAGAAATAATAGCTGATGAAGACTCATAAGATGCAACACAGTTCTTAGATATTCTCGAGATACCAGAGGGTAATACTCGACGGTAGATCAAGGTAGAGGTTGGACTGGTGTATTGACTTGCAAAAGACAAGTGCTTTAACTTGCTCGAGAAATGGGATCAAAGCGAAAATATGCTCGGAACCACGATTGCGTAGGATCAATTCACAGATACCAGATGATATTATATCAACGAAATAGTTATTATAACAAGAAGCTTCTATGGTAGGTTCCACATCGTGTCCATGGGCATGAACACAAAGTTGAAGGTCAACTCCCACTTCTTCAATGTATAACCTTTCAATCACTTCTCGCTTTTCAAAAATGACATTAGTTGTTGAAAGCTTTACCTGGCGCAATACCAGATAAGTATGGCCCATGAAATCTTTCGGGTTCACACAGAGTAAGGAAGGCATAGGTTCAACCCATCAGGGTCTCTTAGGAACATATACCACAAACTTCAGGAGTAAATAGCACAAGCTCGAAAGTAGAGCATGGTTGGTCAATCAGAGGATAGGATTTACCAATGGTGAAAGAACTTCCAAAGTGATTGAATATGAAGGGTGCTATCGAATAAAATCCAACAAAGGATTCGGTGGTCCTCAAAGGATCTGAGGTGAGCATCGGTACTCAACCAGAGGAAGAAACAATGCAAGGAGATCAGACTATAGAAACAACTGACTAATTCAAAGCTCAATTGCAAAAGAATTATGATTTCCGATCAAGGGATCATAAGAAAACACTCTGATTAAGGATAGATAAGTTGTGTATGCTTAGGGGTACAATCGATGGCAATCCAATTGGTCGAGAACCAGCTCATGTTTAAAATGATGTCTGAGCCGGAAGGATAAATCCTGAGGATTGCAAGCATTCGCAACATATCGAATCAATAGACACTAAATGATAATGACAAAGGATGCCAATAAGATTACCAGACTTATTGGATTAATCATAATGCTAGCAAGCAAGAATTTCAAGAGCAATAGGCTCTTGAGGATTTTCATAAGAACCAACAGTATTACGAAGACTTTTGAGAAATACCTGAATCAACTGGAGATGAGCGGATACTCGGTAAGTGCGAGAATTATCCGTAGGGGTATTCAGGTGACAAAGAACAGCAAGGCACTAAGCTCAAAGGATTCTCGGAACAACAGAGAGAATTTCGGGGTATCTTGTAATAACAAGATCAACTGGGAAACATTGTATGAATGGAGAGTATACGTGGTTATCCATAGGGGTTTATCGATGGAAGGGAATTGGATAAGCAATGGCACAAAGTATTGAGAGAACATCGGAGAGTATCTTCGGATCCTTCTGGTGTAGCAGATGATCATCTGTAACAAGGGGCTCTCCGGGAGAAAGTTGTTACGAGAACCTAATGTTAGAGTTTAGGAAATTCATTTAACCCGAATAGAAGAGAGATCAGAGTCCCAGATTATAGGTCGAGGAATAAAAGATCCTAATACCATCCAATGGCGACGTGGGCCCGTAAGGCACACAGCCATGTTAGTAAAAGTTTAGCAATGCCTAGAATCGACTTCGGCCAAGGAGTTGAAGGGGGATTCCTACAGGCAGTCAGCTCTGATACCAACTTGTGACGCCCCCGATTCAATCGTACACTAATCATGCACGCAAATGTGTACGATCAAGATCAGGGACTCACGGGAAGATATCACAACACAACTCTACAAATAAAATAAGTCATACAAGCATCATAATACAAGCCAGGGGCCTCGAGGGCTCGAATACAAGTGCTCGATCATAGACGAGTCAGCGGAAGCAACAATATCTGAGTACAGACATAAGTTAAACAAGTTTGCCTTAAGAAGGCTAGCACAAACTGGGATACAGATCGAAAGAGGCGCAGGCCTCCTGCCTGGGATCCTCCTAACTACTCCTGGTCGTCGTCAACGGGCTGCACGTAGTAGTAGGCACCTCCAGCGTAGTAGGAGTCGTCGACGGTGGCGTCTGGATCATGGGCTCCATCGTCTGATTGCAGCAATCGGGTAGAGAGATGGGGAAAAGGGGAAACAAGGCAACCGTGAGTAATCATCCAAAGTACTCGCAAGCAAGGAGCTACACTACATATGCATGGATATATATGTAAAGGGCCATATCAGTGGACTGAACTGCAGAATGCCAGAGTGAGAAGGGGATATCTAATCCTGTCGAAGACTACGCTTCTGGCAGCCTCCGTCTTGCAGCATATAGAAGAGAGTAGACTGAAGTCCTCCAAGTAGCATCGCATAGCATAATCCTACCCGGCAATCCCCTCCTCGATGCCCTGTTGGAGAGAAATCACCGGGTTGTATCTGGCACTTGGAAGGGTGTGTTTTATTAAGTATCCGGTTCTAGTTGTCATAAGGTCAAGGTACAACTCCGGGTCATCCTTTTACCGAGGGACACGGCTATTTGAATAGATAAACTTCCCTGCAGGGGTGCACCACATAGACCAACACGCTTGATCCCATTTGGCCGGACACACTTTCCTGGGTCATGCCCGGCCTCGGAAGATCAACACGTCGCAGCCCCACCTAGGCACAACAGAGCGGTCAGCACGCCGGTCTAAACCTATGCGCGCAGGGGTCTGGGCCCATCGCCCTGAGCACACCTGCACGTTGCGAACGCGGCCGGTGAGCAGACCTAGCAACCTCCAGTACAACCGAAGTAACGTTACGCGGTCCAACCCGGAGCGCGCCGCTCAGTCGCTGACGTCACGAAGGCTTCGGCTGATACCACGACGTCGGGATACCCATAACTACTCCCGCGTAGGTGGTTAGTGCGTATAGACCAAATGGCCAGACTCAGATCAAATACCCAGATCTCGTTAAGCGTGTTAAGTATCCGCGGACGCCGACCAGGGCCAGGCCCACCTCTCTCCTAGGTGGTCTGAACCTGCCCCGTCGCTCCGCCACAAAGTAACAGTCGGGGGCCGTCGGGAACCCAGGCCCACCTCTACCGGGATGGAGCCACCTGCCCCTTCAGCCCCCATCTCCGAACAGTATCAGAGGTAATGTAACAGTGTAAAGTATATAGTATATGCCCGCGATCACTTCCCAAAGTGATCACGGCCCAGTAGTATAGCATGGCATACGGACAAGAGTGTAGGGCCACTGATGGAACACTAGCATCCTATACTAAGCAGTAGGATAGCAGGTAAGGGTAACAACAGTAGTAGCAAGGACAGGCTATGCAGCAGTATAGGATTAACTGAAAGCAGTAACATGCTACACTACTCTAATGCAAGTAGTATAGAGAAGAGTAGGCGATATCTGGTGATCAAGGGGGGGGGGGCTTGCCTGGTTGCTCTGGCAAAGAGGGTTCATCTTCGGTGTAGTCGAACACACGGACATCGGCACCGGTCTCAGAGTCTACCGGAAAGAAGTAACGAAGGGGGAACACAATAAATAACAGAGCAATCAAGTATAACACAAAGCAAGACACGACAACATGCGGTGTTAGGGGTGACCTAACGTAGTGGTAGGTGATACCGGCGAAGGGGGGGAAACATCCGGGAAATGATTCCCGGTGTTTCGTGTTTTCGAACAGGTGACCTAGTGGGGGAAAGTTGCGAGTTTGATAGGTTAGGTATGTGTGGCAGATGAACGGGCTGCTTATCCGGGTTCGTCTCGTTTTTCTGAGCAACTTTCATATAGAAAACATTTTTATCAGAGTTACGGTTTAATTACTATGATTTTTGCAAGTTTAAAACATATTCTGAAATTCTTAGAATTAATTTTAATTTGGAAATTAAACGGGAAATTGCTAGGTGCACCCGGTGCAGTGCACCCACCAGTGCACCAGCAGATGACAATGGGCCCCGTTGACTGCCCAGTAAGCAGTCAACGTTGACCCATTGACCGGTCAACAGGGCCCGATGGTCCCACACATCGGTGTCTTGATGATTTCTAAATGATTTTTTATTTAATCTAATTAAGGGGGACCCACATGCCATAGGGTCTCTAGTTAATTAACCTAACTAAAAGATTAAAAGCTAATAGGGGATTAGCCCCTGATCTTAAGCAGAGGACCACCCCCAACTTGCGGTGGCCCAAGACCATGGCCGGGGCGTGCTCACGCACCAGCAGGCAGGGGCCGGCCACGACGCGTCCGGCAACGACGACCGGTGCGGTGAGCGACGGCAGTAGGCGAGCAACAAGGGGGCGGCGGCGCGCGTTCAGCTGCGGCGGCGGGGCAGCCAAAAGCAGCAGGCGGGGGCGAAGCCGGAGCGCGGGGAAGCAGCAGCAGGCGAGCGCATGGCGCCGGGCAGGACAGAAGCGCAGGGGGGCGAGGCAGTGGCGCGGCAGAGCATCTGCGACGAGCGGGAGCGGCCACACGCGGGCGACCATAGGCGGCGCGGGTGCACCATGGTGCGCGGAGGCGGACGCGATGGGCGCGGCGAAGCAAGCTGAAGTGGGTGGCGGCGACAAAAGCAGGCTAAGCTAGCAGCGCGGGCAGCCGCGGGCGCGGGTCTGCGGCATGGCCAGGCACGACGGGAGCGGGAGTGCGTGTGCGTATGGAGCGGAGCTCCAGTTACAGCGGCCAAGAATGGGGCAACTGCTGCGGGGAAAAACGACCATGGCAGCGGCCGACTCCGGTCACGGCGGTTCTACGGCCTAGAGGACGTGTGCGCAGTTGGAAAGAGGGGAGGGGGCGAGCGGAGCTCACCGGGGAGGTACAGGAGGGCTCGGCGGACTCGGGGCCGCGTTGGCCACGGCGAATCGGTCGGAGGAGGCCGTCGATGCAGGGGACGAAGACGGGAGATGGCGGCGTTGAAGCACATCTGGGGGTCGCGATCTTCGGCTTGGAGATGAGTAGGAGACCGTCGATGCTCCTGGGTATGGAGGGGCTGCGAGAGGAGCTCGGTGGGCATGGTGAGCGGCGACGGCGCTCTCTGTCGCGGGCGGTTTGGAGAGGATCGGATCGAGGAGGACGATTTGGCGATTTAGGGTTCGTCCATGGGGAAGGGGCCGATCTTATCCATCCAAAGGAGCCGCGGGATCGCTGGCGCGTGGCCATCCTGACCATGGACGCACGCGTTGTGCCCACCTCACCTGTGGTGAACAGGAGGTTGAAGAAGGTTATAGTGGTGGGTTGGGCCGGTTCCTATAGCGAGGAGGCCGAAGTGCACAGTAGCACTTTGCCTTTTTCTTTTTCTCTTTAAATTTTCTGCTTTTCTTTTTATTTGTTTTGTTTTCTATTTATTTTGAATATTATATCGGTCTTATAATATATGGGACTTTGCCCAAAATTAGTGATGCAATATTAGACACTGCCACAAAAGTTTTGGTTGTTATTTAAAATAGTTAGTATTTTTATAAATCTAAAAGGCATTTATTTAGTTGTTTTACCTACTGTTTTAATTACTTAAGTGCATTTAAATCTTTTATAAAAATGTGGTTTCTCCATCATAATTACCTATGTATTATTTGGCACAACCCGAGCAATTTAGTTTTAATATTTAAAAACTTTTATTATTTGACTTTAATTCAGATTTAATTTGAATCGGTTTTAAACTAACGCGAGTTTATCGACAGTAACCGAGATGACGTGGCATCATTAGCAGAGGGTTACTGTAGCTTAATTATCCGGGCGTCACAGTAAGATACTCGGCGGTCATATTAAACAAAAAAGGGATAATCGGTCTCCCTGCTGAACCCCTTTAGCACTCTGAATATATGGTCCGAACTCATCATTGATTTGACACTAACTCTGCCATTATACAAAATCTAGGACACCCATCCACACCATTTTCGTTAAATCCCTGAATCTTATTATAAGAGAGCAAAAAAAATCCCAGTGCAGTTTGTCACACGCATTTCAAAATCAATATTTTAATATATATATATATATATATATATATTAAAATATGGAATGATTAAATGATACCTGTGATACGTCCATTTTGCATCATGCTTTTATATCAATATTTATTGCATTATGGGCTGTTATTACACATTATGCCACAATACTTATGCCTATTCTCTCTTATTTTACAAGGTTTACATAACGAGGGAGAAAGCCGACAGCTGGAATTCTGGGCTGGAAAAGGAGCAAATATTAGAGAACTATTCCGCACAAGTCCAAAAGTCCTGAAACTCCACGGAAGTTATTTTTGGAAATAATAAAAAATACTAAGCGAAGAAAATACCAGAGGGGACCCACACCCTGGGCACGAGGGTGGGGGCGCGCCCTACCCCCCTGGGCGCGCCCCCTGCCTCGTGGGCCCCTGGTGGCCCTCCGGTGCCCATCTTCTGCTATATGAAGTCTTTCGTCTGAGAAAAAATCATAAGCAAGCTTTCGGGACGAGACTCCGCCGCCACGAGGCGGAACCTTGGTGGAACCAATCTAGGGCTCCGGCAGAGCTGTTCTGTCGGGGACACTTCCCTCCGAGAGGGGTAAATCATCGCCATCGTCATCACCAACGATCCTCTCATCGGGAGGGGGTCAATCTCCATCAACATCTTCACCAACACCATCTCCTCTCAAACCCTAGTTTATCTCTTGTATCTAATTCTTGTCTCTAAGTCTGAGATTGGTACCTGTAGGTTGCTAGTAGTGTTGATTACTCCTTGTAGTTGATGCTAGTTGGTTTATTTGGTGGAAGATCATATGTTCAGATCCTATATGCATATTAATACTCCTCTGATTATGAACATGAATATGCTTTGTGAGTAGTTACGTTTGTTCCTGAGGACATGGGAGAAGTCTTTCTATTAGTAGTCATGTGAATTTTGTATTCGTTCGATATTTTGATGAGATGTATGTTGTCTCTCCTCTAGTGGTGTTCTGTGAACGTCGACTACATGACACTTCACCATTATTTGGGCCTAGAGGAAGGCATTGAGAAGTAATAAGTAGATGATGGGTTGCTAGAGTGACAGAAGCTTAAACCCTAGTTTATGCGTTGCTTCGTAAGGGGCTGATTTGGATGCATATGTTTCATGCTATGGTTAGGCTTACCTTAATACTTCTTTTGTAGTTGCGGATGCTTGCAATAGAAGTTAATCATAAGTGGGATGCTTGTCCAAGTAAGGACAACACCCAAGCACTGGTCCACCCACATATCAAATTATCAAAGTACCAAACGCGAATCATATGAACGTGATGAAAACTAGCTTGACGATAATTCCCATGTGTCCTCGGGAGCGCTTTTCTCTATATAAGAGTTTGTCCAGGCTTGTCCTTTGCTACAAAAAGGATTGGGCCACCTTGCTGCACTTTATTTACTTTTGTTACTTGTTACCCGTTACATATTATCTTATCACAAAACTATCTGTTACCTATAATTTCAGTGCTTGCAGAGAATACCTTGCTGAAAACCGCTTATCATTTCCTTTTGCTCCTCGTTGGGTTCGATACTCTTACTTATCGAAAGGACTATGATAGATCCCCTATACTTGTGGGTCATCAACTTGCAACAATATGGATAAGATGACCACTCAATCTCTAACAAAATGGTGCAAACAATGAAATGCTAGTATATATACATGTGAAATGCATGTCTTAAGTATGACTTAGTATTTTGTAGTGAATGATTCAAGGCAAAAAATATTCAATTCAATCAACAAAGGTAATAAACTTGGACTTGTTTTATAATGAAGAATAGGAGGTACTTTATGTCATGTTGTTGCGAAACATTTATTTTTTATATCAATATAATTATGTTTTTATGACATGTTGTTTTTATGTCATGTTGTTTTATTGATTTGCAAAATTATGCTAATGGGTTTGCTTACACATGTTTGTTTTCATTGTAGATACAGCTGGCATTCTGCATACGACTATATTAGAGTAAGTTACTTTTATGTACTAATAAATAAAATTTATAACTACTAACTAGTGCGAACATTTACTTCAGTGTTTGTACCACTCAAGTCAATGGACTTTGATCTCGATTTATTTCATACTGGTTTCCCCGTACCATGAAGTAAAAAATAACTATGTCTTCTAATACTACTTGTATGAATCCAAAGTTAACATTGAAAATGTGGGAAATTCTATTGCTGCAGGTATGTTTGCATGTTTCACATAAAGTGGAAGAATTCTTTCATATATAAAATGATGTAAAAGAGTTTGAGTAACATATTGTTCAACAAACTATAACTAATCCCGAAATTTGATTTCAAAAGATGCTGGTAAAATAAACTTAAACTAATGTTGTTTTAGGTGCTTGGATAAACTGGTAAAATAGTATTCTTGAAAACACATTCATCGATCTAGTAATATGACAAACTGGCAATGGGGATTACCCAAGCGAGTGTTGGACTCCCATCCCCGTCCCCATTCCCGCCTGCGAGGATGAAACGTTTCCCACCCCCGTCACCGTCTGGTTTTTATCCCCATGGGGAAACCCATACATACAATCAAGAACAACCTTCGATAGCATTTCAGCAGAAAAAATAACATTTTAGCACAATAAACAATATTTTGTGGCTAGTTTAGAGATCTTTTAGGGTTTTTTTGGGGCAAAGACGCGGGATGGGTGGAAATTTGAGTGGCTAATGGTGGGAACTACCCGGGGTCTACTAATTTTAGAGCCCTCGTGTAAGGCCTTCATTTGTAAGGTGGGTAACGGGCACGGGTAATGCTATCACATCCATGTCTTGCATGCTAGATAAGGTATTTAACCCACCAGCTTCCCCATGGGCATTAAAGCTGGCACATCCATGTCCCCTATAGAGTAATTACCCACGGGGACGCGGGTGCCGGCTAACCATTGCCAGATGTACTAATATCTCCTTGTACGCAATTAAGGGTCGGCATATCCTAAAGTTAGTAAGCTCCGAGAAAATGGAGCATCCTGGTGAATCGGGCCTCTGGCGGTGGGTGGGACCCTTTTGACAGCTTCTGCGTGCAATGCATGATACTCGGGTCATCCCATGTACTGGGAATGTGTGGCTTGCATACATCCCTTTTTGTGCAACATGTTGTTGCTCGAGCTGCGAGTGGGAAAGGGTGGATAAATGATTTGATGGCTGATTTTGTGACCGAGGCTACGTTGCGTTGAAATCTTGATCCAGGGTGTGTGGTGGAGGTGGCGGCGGCCACGATCTATTTTCCTTCCTTTGCCAAGCAAGCTCCTATTTACCCCATCTTCAACTTTGCGACTATTCCTTCTTACTGGACGCGACGAGTACAGGGTATGGCACTAACCCCTAGCTGGTCACGACAACAATGATGGCGAGCTATGGCTCCGTGGAACACATGGCCTCACAGTGGGGGCTAGAGGGGGTCGATGACTGCTACAGATGCCTGAAGGGACTAGGGTTCGCTCGCATCCACCGCCGTTAACTCGCCCGCCATCCTTCCATGTGTCACTTCACCTCACCTCACCTCACCATCATTTGTTGACCATTATCTACCATACCCATGAAGGAAATATTCCCTAGAGGCAATAATAAAGTTGTTATTTATATATCCTTATATCATGATAAATGTTTATTATTCATGCCAGAATTGTATTAACCGGAAACTTAGTACATATGTGAATACATAGACAAACAGAGTGTCCCTAGTATGCCTCTACTAGACTAACTCATTAATCAAAGATGATTAAGTTTCCTGACCATAGACATGTGTTGTCATTTGATGAACGGGATCACATCATTAGAGAATGATGTGATGGACAAGACCCATCCGTTAGCTTAGCATTAATGATCATTTAGTTTATTGCTATAGCTTTCATCATGACTTATACATGTTCCTCTGACTATGAGATTATGCAACTCCTGAATACCGGAGGAACACCTTGTGTGCTATCAAACGTCACAATGTAACTGGGTGATTATAAAGATGCTCTACAGGTGTCTCCGATGGTGTTTGTTGAGTTGGCATAGATCGAGATTAGGATTTGTCACTACCTGTTTCGGAGAGGTATCTCTGGTCCCTCTCGGTAATGCACATCACTATAAGCCTTGCTAGCAATGTGACTAATGAGTTAGTCACGGGATGATGCATTACGGAACGAGTAAAGAGACTTGCCGTTAACGAGATTGAACTAGGTATGATGATACCGACGATCGAATCTCGGGAAGTAACATACCGATGACAAAGGGAACAACGTATGTTGTTATGCTGTTTGACTGATAAAGATCTTCGTAGAATATGTAGGAGCCAATATGAGCATCCAGGTTCCGCTATTGGTTATTGACCGGAGATGTGTGATACGTCTCCAACGTATCTATAATTTTTTATTGTTGCATGCTGTTATATTATCCATCTTGGATCTTTTATATGCATTTATATGCTATTTTATATGATTTTTGGGACTAACCTATTAACCTAGAGCCCAGTGTGAGTTTCTATTTTTTCCTTGTTTTTGAGTTCTACAGAAAAGGAATACCAAACGAAGTCCAAT
Source organism: Aegilops umbellulata (assembly GCA_032464435.1). Taxonomy (NCBI): domain Eukaryota; kingdom Viridiplantae; phylum Streptophyta; class Magnoliopsida; order Poales; family Poaceae; genus Aegilops; species Aegilops umbellulata. Next base: position 225,228,846 of record CP136055.1, on the reverse strand, counting down.
TGACGTGCCACTTTTTGATGATGTTTTATGGACCAAAAGAAGCCCCCGGAGTAAAATAGTTGGGCCAGAAGAGTCCCGATCCATCCACGAGGGTGGAGGGCGCGTCCTACCCCCCTTGGCGCGCCCCTGCCTCGTGGATGACTTGGAGACCCCCCTGACGTGAGCACTACAAAAAAAAGACACATCCGTGACATTTTGGGCCGAACGAAATTTTTTCTGTCATACATATGACACTTCTATGACGACAATTGTGACATAACCAGGTTTCATCATAGATGTGGTGGGCTCCTACTTCTATGATAAAAAATCATGACAGAAAATGGGCTTTTCGTCCTGGGCGGGCTAGAGACGCAGCTGCATGACATTCTTTGGGCCGTCCATGACGGAAAAAACCATGGTAGAAGCGAGGGGGAGGAAAATTTCGGGGAGTTCCCGGTTATGGTGGGAGGTCAGGGGCCGAGCGATGCGCGTTTCTCTCGTACACGTACGCGCGTGTGTGCGAGGCATTGGCTCTAACTGAACCCGAGCGATTGCACTGCAGGCTACGCGTTACTGAACCCGAGCGATTGCACTGCAGGCTACGCGTTACTGAACCCGAGCGATCGATCAATGGCTGTTAACTGAACCCGATCGAGCGATTCCTTCGCTACTGCTGCTAACTGAAGCCGGTCAATTGGATGAACAGTGAGCGTTGCGGGGGGTTTGGATGAACAGTGAGCGGTGGCGTTGTCTCTGGATGAACAGGACCCCGTGGTGTGGTGGAGGGCTTGATGAACAGTAGACGGTGGAGGGGTGCCCGTGGAGGGGTGGTTGAATAGGACCCCGTGGTGTGGAGGGCTAGATGAACAGTAGACGATGGAGGGGTGCCCGTGGAGGGGTGGTTGAACAGGACCCTGTGGTGTGGAGGGCTGGATGGACAGTAGAAGGTGGAGGGGTGGTTGAACAGTAGCCGGTGGAGTAGCGCGCGGTGGAGGCTGGATGAACAGGAGCCCGTGGAGGCTGGAGGAGGTCGACGATGGAGATGAACAGTATCTCGTGGAGTCCCGTTTTGCGGTACGCCACACCCCTCCCGATGAACAGGACCCCCGTTTTGACCGTAGGAGGTCCGCTTCGTCCGTTTTGCGGTATGCCACAGCCCTCCCTATCAACATGACTCCCGTTTCGACCATAGGAGGTCCGTTTCATCCGTTTTGCGGTACGACACACCCCTCCCAATAAACAGGACCCCTGTTTCAACCGTAGGAGGTATGTTTCCTCCGTTTTGCGGTACGCCAGACCCCTCCCGATCAACAGGATCCCGTTCCGAACGTAGGAGGTCCATTTCCTTCGTTCTGCGGACGCCAGGCCTCGTTTCCATCACCTGTTCCATCCAAGCCCTCTCGATGAACTCAAGCACGCATTCCGTTCTGACCCAGCCGGTTGGCTCCCACGCGCTCCGTTGCCTCCCGATGAATACGACGCATTCTGTTGCCTCCTCATGAACACGACGCATTCCGTTGCCTCCCCATGAACACGACGAAGACACTGTTTCTCTGTTCCGACCCAGCCATGTACACGAGCCCTAGCCGTACGTATGCGCGAGTAGGCGTTTGAGACCCCGCCCGTATGTACACATACGTGGCCGTATTTTCTTTCTTGCATCCTGGCCGCTGCACGTACGTGTACATGCTATGTGCGCGCCTCTACTACGATACGTACGCGCCTCTACTACGACACGTGCACGCCTCTACATCCATCAGCATATATGTACGTACACATCCGCGACCAGAATGACAACGCTACGTATGCTTCGACCAGGTGGGTCCCGACTGTCAGACACTTCTTTGCGTGCGAAGATGTAGCTGGTGGGTCCAAGCAGTCACGGGGGTGAATCGTTTTTTTTTCGGACGCACTTCCTTATGTGAGAAGATGTAGCTGGTGGGTCCCAGCAGTCAGGGGCAAATGTTTTTTTTGCGAAATACGGTGGCCCGTCCGGTGGGTCCCCGTTGTCAGGTGGAGGAATAATTATTTTGCACGTAATAAGGAGGCACTTCCTTGCTGCGGCCGCGGACCCAGCTGTCAGCCTCTCCACATACAGTCCACGTCCGATGGAAGTCGTTCCTTGACCACGTTGACCACGCCGCGCCGAGAGCACTAGGGCGGTGGACGACGGTGAGGCCTAAGAAGGGGACGACGCGAAGCTGGGGAAGACGTGGCAGTAGATGTCCATGCGTAGAGGAGTACGAGGGTTCAGTGGTTCGCTGCAGTGTGAGGCTACCGTCGCCGCAGAATAACAGGGGGTGTGGGTGAGTAGAGGGATGGCCTGGCCAGCGGTGGGAGTAGTAGGGGGTGGTGAGGCCTCCGCCGCATCACAGCCGGCCACGGGAGGCAGGAGCACGAGGCACGACCGGCGCTGGTTTGGGCGGCTGGAGCAAGAAGACCAGAGGTTGAAGAAGCTCTACGGCCGTTGGATGGACATCGTACGGTCACTGGAGCTAGAATCGTGCATATTGACTAAGTTGACAAAGGCATCCGTCCCAATCAACTTAGTAGGCCCACAAGTCAGCCTGCCACTATATTGGGTCCCAGCTAACAGGGGGAGTATTCATTTTTTTTGTGCGTAATAAGGAGGCACTTCCTTGCGTGCGAAGATATAGCTGGTGGGTTCGAGCTGTCAGCGGCGGTAACGTTTTTTTTGCGAAATACAGAGGCCCTTTTGGTGGGTCCCTGATGTCAGGTGGAGGAATCATTATTTTGCACGTAATAAGGAGGCATTTCCTTGCGTGCGGCCATGGACCCAGCTGTCGGCCTCTCCACGTATAGTCCACTTCAGATGCATGTCGGTCATTGACCACGTTGACCAGGCCACGCCGAGAGCACCAGGGCGGTGGACCACGGCGAGGCCTAAGAAGGGAACAACACGGAGGCAGGGAAGACTCGGCAGTTGTTTCCCACGTGGAGGGGAGTACGACTGTACAAGGGTTTATTGGTTTGTCTGCCGTCGCCGGAGAATAACAGCAGGTGTGGGTGAGTAGAGGGATGGCTAGGCCAGCGATGGGAGTACGGTGGGGCGGTGAGGCCTGTGCGGCAGCAGAGCCGGCCGCGGGGAGGAGGGAGTAGGCAGTCCCGTCGGCGCTTGTTTGAGCGTCTGGAGCAGAGATTGAAGAAGCACGACGGCCGTTGGATGGCCATCCAACAGTCGCTGCTTGTGCGTCATCCTTTTTTTAGGAAAGCCTCAAATCTTTGGAAAACAGCATACAACCCATCTGCCATTATTTCTAATAATTTACAGCCCATTTGCTAACTATTAAGGTTTTTTTGGAGACCATATTCTTTTTGTTAGCATTACAACCCATATTGTGGCCACGGTTAAAAAAATATACGAAATTTTGCATATTTCGGTGCGGTCCGAACTGTTTTTAATCCCGAAATTTCGACTCACATTCAAATCGATTTTAAAAATAAATGTATATCAATATAATATCCAACAAATTCTCCACGCATAAAAATTAATGTAATTTAAAATCTCGAAATGAAAAAAAGATATGTGAAACTAATTGTCGGTTTGATGTGTTTTAAAAATGTACAACCCATTTCTCATTACTGATGGGCCATTTTCTTGGCCAGCCGAATGAAAGCTCTCCTCGTCTTGAAAGATTTGCAGCCCAATAGGCCTGACAAAGCGACTTACTTGACAAATCACAAAAAAACTGGTCTGTGGCTGTGGACCCAGCTGTCAGCCTCTCCACGTATAGTACTCTTCCGATGGAAGTCGTTCCTTGACCATGTTGACCACGCCGCACGGAGAGCACCACGGCGGTGGACGACGGCGAGGCCTAGGAACGGGACGACGAGGAGCCGGGGAAGACGCGGCAGTGGAAGCCCACGCGGAGAGGAGTATGAGGGTTCACTGGTTTGGCTGCGGTGTGAGGCTGCCGTCGCCGCAGGGCCTGGCCAGCGGTGAGAATAGTAGGGGCGGTGAGGCCTCCGCGGCAGCACAGCCGGCCACGAGAGGCAGGAGCATGCGGCACGACCGGCGCTGATTTGGGCGGCTGGAGCAAGAAGACCAGAGGTTGAAGAAGCACTATGATCGTTGGATGGACATCATATGGTCATTGCAGCTAGAATCGTTTATATTGACTAAGTTGACAAAGCCCTTGGTACGTCAACTTAGTAGGCCCACAGGTCATCTTCCGAAACGGTGCGCCCCAGATGTCAGGGGGAGGAATCATTTTTTGGGCGGGTGAAGCTAGAATATCCGAGATTGAAGAAGAAGCACGGCATCCGTTGGATGGACATCCAACGGCCACTGCTGCTAGAATTGTGTTTTGACTATAAGTTGACAAAGCCTTGCATACGCGTCAACTCTGTTTTTTAGGGGACGCATCAACTTAGTAAGGCCAGAAGTGTGTGGTAGAGAACTTATAGCCCATTTGAGATTTGTAAGAATGTGTAGCCCATTTTTGAATTCTAATGGAATTTACTACAACCCATTTACAGTTTGTTAAAAGTACATCCCATCTCAACCAACCGTTCAAAACAGAATTCAATAAAATTTCCCACATTTTGATGGGATCCGAAATATTTTTATCCCAAAAATTCTAGTCAGATTAAATACAATTTTAATACAAATTTATATTACGTAAAAATCCAACGAAACATTGTGCTCGCAATAATTAATGAAATTAAAATTTTCAATATCCAAAAATAATATTTTATAAAGTAATCACGTGTTTGGTGTATTTTTTATAGTTAGTGCCCAGTTTTTATAATTACATCCCATTTATTATTTCTTAAAGCCCATTTTCTTGTTAAGCCTAATGCATCACTCCTAGGAAAGATTTGCACCCCAGCGGGCGGAGAATAACAACTTGACCTTGCCTGGGTATTCTTAAAAAAAGTATAGCTGGGCTAGCCATTTTTAGCTTGAAAAAATTAATATTTGGGCCGGATATCTGGCCTGGGCTAGACGGGCCATAGCCCGCCCAGTTAATACCTGCAGCGATGTTTTCGTTGTTGTTCAGAGGAGAAAAATTAATATCTGGGCTAAACATCGAAAAACTCCGCAGTGCTCACACCTCAAAAACACAAATACTGCTCGAGCTGCTTGGTCCCAGCTGTCGGCCGCTTCTTGTGCAATTCTCTCGTTTATTGACTAATACATAGGTTGACAATGGTGTGGGACCGTGATGTCAGGAAACCAGGAGGAAGCAAAATAAATTATAGTTATATATAAATATAATAATAAGGAGGCACTTGCGTACGTGAGGCTATGGACCTGGTGGGTCCCCATTCTCATCCTCTCCAAGTAAAGTCATCTCCTCGCCCGCGCGCGCTTTCCGCCCGAAACAGTCAGCGCCGCTCGCCCCGCTTCCCGGTGCAGGCGATTGCTCCGCTTTCAAACGACACAAGTGTCGTCCGTCCATCCATCTGCCGCCCACATTAATGATACGCGGTTGCCAAGGCGGCTACTCCGGCGCCACACGTCAGTCCCTCCGCCCGCCCACCATTGCTATATAAACTGCTGCGCCGGCCATAGCCGCAGTCATCCGCATCCGTTCCCTTTCTCCTGTCCACACCACTACTGCCCACCATGGCTTCCTCGCGCTCCAACGCTCTTTGGGACGGGCGGACGACGGACCACAAGGAGATGGCAGCCATTGCTGCCAACCGGCTGGCCGGCAGGCAGCCGGAGAACGACGATGTCCCAATGGAGAACATGGTAGTCGAAGATCCGGCGCCAACCCCCTCCTTCGCGCCATCCTCGCCGGTGCATTGCACCATGACCATCGGCGAGGCCCGTGCCCAATATATGGACAGGGTGAGGCAGATGCGTGAGGAGCAGTTCCGGGAGGCGCAGGCCGACGCCTCCTACAACCACCATCTCCTCCAGGAGCACCTACAGGCGGAGGAGCAGATCGCCGCGGAGTGGGCGGAGCAGGAGGCGCTGCTCGACTCGTATCGCTCCGCCCGCAAGGGCCGCCTCGAGCGCTGGCGGTACCGCATGCGGGTGGCGGAGGCTGCGACCACCTATAAAGAGGCTAGCAAAGAGGGCGATGAAGTGGGCGAGGCGCTGTTTGGCGAGACCGAGGACGAGGCAGAGGACAATGCCGGCTCCGACGAGTCCCCGCTCCGCTGGCGTCGACGAGGCCCTGCTCCGTCGAGGCCCCGCGGCGCCAACAACGAGGCAGAGGACACCGCCGGTTCCGCCGAGGCCCCGCCCCGCCAACAACGAGGCAGAAGGCACCGCCGGCTCCACCGAGGCCCCACCCCGCCAACAACGAGGCAGAGGACATCGCCGGCTCAGCCGAGGCCCCACCCTGCCGGCAACGTGGGGGAGGATTTCCACCGCTCCGCTGAGGCGCCGCCCGCCGGCAACGAGACAGAGGACATCGCCGGCTCCGCCGAGGCCCCGCCCCGCTGCAAACGAGGCCGCGCCACACAGAAAACGAGGAAGAGTAGAACACGGTAGGTCGCCGCCGCTCGGGTCCAAGTAAGGCCACCGCTGCTACCCTCCGGTTGAAGCCAAGCTAGGCGGGTTGACCATTGACGGCCGGTTAGCTTCTTGGAGGCAACGTGGAGTCGGAGAGCTGCGCTGGAGAAGAACGCTGCTTCTACTTAACTGCTAGTGCAGTTGGCTGACTGACATGTGGGCCCAACAGGCCACATGTTAGTTACGCAACTGCACCTGCAATTAAGTCACTGAAGCTTCTATTCGGCTTAGCGGACACAGGTGGGTAGCTTCGGTTAATTAATTTTACCTCCAGCGCACCCCTTCTTAGTTGAAGAATGTATGAAATGTAATGAAATCCGGCATGTTTATATGAAACCCGACCGTGTATGAATGAATTTATTTCGATTAGTTCGAATTCCTGTATGACTGGCATTAGATGAACATGCAAAACAACACGTACTAGCATTATTCCCAGGGTGATCACCTCGTTTGCAGCAGTTTCACATGTACTCCCTCCGGTCCTTTCTAGTTTGCATACAAGTTTTGTCTGCAGTCAAAGTATCTCTACTTTGACCAATCTTATACAAAAAAGTATGCACTTTCACAATGTGAGAAGTAAAAAGGAACAAAAGGAGTACAAAGAGTTTGAGCAGCTTTTTAGCATTTCTGTACATTGCAATCAAACACACAGGCCTGGCAATTCATAGAGAACATTCAAAACAATCAATGATTATGCATCTCAGTGACTCACATGACAGAGGTAATATTTACTTCACAACTAAAGAATAAAGAAAAAATTGATGGACGCTGCTGACAGCAAAGGGCGTCCCATTCGAAAATATCAAACGCATGTCTTGCTAAAATCAATGAGCAAATTTGACAAGGTTGTCCCATTGCAAAATATCAAATGCCTACGATTGTGGAATGGGCAGGGTTTGCCATCAGCTCGGACATTGACATGGCACCTCGTCCTAAATAAACCAGCTGTTCTTTTTGTGCAGTTCCACCAAAATCAACCAAATTCACGCGTAGCTTGTATGATTTCGCCCTTATATGTTGTAACGCCTTGAACTTATCGGCACCTCCTTTCTTGTGGTGGAAATGAATGATTCGATGTATTCATGAACATTTTGTGTAGTTCCCATTGAAATCAAGCTGAGCACCCATGTTTGCACAAATACAAAAAAGTGATTAGTATAAAGCAAACTGTACTATGAATTGACAGTTTCAACAGGCACATACATGGTCCATGTAGAGCACACTTTTAGAAAAATGGAACTCACCAGAAAGAATCCTAGACAACATTGTACTCGCGCATCACAGCAAAAAAATGGAGATTTGTCAGTCCTTCTGAGGTGAAGTTAGTTTGGTCTTGTCGGGAGTAATGTAACCATCCTTCAACTGCTCCTTCTGATGAGAAGATAGACAGGGCTTCTTCATCCTGGCATAATCGGAACTAGTCACTTCACGTACTCCATATTCTTCTTTAGAGGAAGATGATCTTGTTGTGCAAAGACAAGAAGTCTACTAAATGCTAGCATCCCTGTTTGCTCGAAAAAAGGAAAGGAAATATTTAAAACAGCATAGATGAAGCACTTCTCAAGGACAACACCACTTTTTCATGACAGAATCTAAACAGTAGCACAACACCAATAGAGATGACAAAGCTCAATCATATGGATGAAATCAGAGGGCGAGTACCAACCTTTCTCAGGAGGCTTATTGTGTAGAGCATACAGATGAAGCACTTCTCTAGAACCATCTGTTGCTATCTACGGTGGTGGCCATGCTTACTATATACTCCTCGATTAGTTTAATGTTTCCAACATCTTCTTGTGTAGTTCCACTAAAATATATGGTATCTTCAAAGAAGACCCCTGTTTGCACAAGTAGAGATAATTACATATTACATTAAGAGTGGCATCAAATCAGTGACAAAACAATTGCTCGTTCCATCCATAGCAATAAATTAAGATGCAAAACTATATCATTACTTGTGTCATCATAGTTCCAGTGCTTCATTACAGCACCGGGAGTTGATTTTTGTTTTTCTTCCGCTTGTTCTTCCCCTTCATCACTTGGTTCAATAACAGAAAAGCTTCGCCTTCAATGTAAGATTTGGCATGTCAATTAGGGAGCACAAGTATAGTACTAAACTTAATTTTCTGATGAAAGTGGCAAAATACAGGCCAGCAGTTGTGAAATATCCGTATCTTACCTCAATGGGATATTACGGTGCACATAGAGATTGGAAGTCTTGTCCCCATTTGTGCAGTTCACTAAATTCAAGCAACATTGTCATACAAGACATATTAAAAAAATCATTATCGTACAAGTAGCACAACATATGAAAGCACACTGCGGAATCATGTGAAAGAAGGCTAGTACTGACCTCTCATGATGCGGAATTCAAACAACTCACAAGAAGAAGATCTGAACCAAATTTGCATTAACGGATAGGAAGTAAGATCTCCTCTTGTGCAGTTCCACTAAGGTCAAGAAATCAAGCAACGTTGTCGGTATGACATTTTGGTTGAACTGCACAAAACACTTTTAAAACAAAAGTGTTTTGTGTAGTGCAACAAAAGGTCACAATGGCAACAAGGTGAAGTAGATAACCCTGTTTACACAGAGGTGCAAAGGAAACAATTAGTGGTCAATAACGGTGGATGACACAGAAGCCAACAAAAAGAAGCATCTACCTTATCTAAATGGGAAAGAAAGCAAGATAGTAGCATTTCTCAAACGGTGGCATTTATTAATATTAACATAGAGATTATATTAACAATAAAATTTGTTAAACATGTAATTTGCTTTTAACTGTGGCATTGCATCAATTTTCCAGCGGCATTATTAGAGGGTGTTTGTTTACAGGGACATTTTGGTGTAGGGACTAAAAAAACTCTGTGTCGGTCCCATCTAAACCAAACATGAGGGACTTTTAGGGACTAGAAGTGGGCATTTGGGACTAAAGAAAGAAGATCCCGAGGGAGTCATTTTGGGACTTTTTCCAACAGTTGCCCCTGCCACGCATCACACCTTGTCTCTATTAGTTCATTACTAGGGGTAACATGGTCTTTTAGCATGTCATTTAATAACCTCTAGTCCATGTTTAGTCCCTGGAACCAAGCAGGTAGGGACTAGGGAGTTTTTAACCAAACATGGCCTTAGATTAACAACAGCTAATGAGTTGCACGGGACAGTGGACGCACCAGCACCATGTGCATCTACCGATGTACTACGGTCATGCACGGTCTGTTGCAATAAAGAACAAACAACCAAGGAGCATATTTGTGTTGGTCCCAGTTTTGTTATCTTTAGACACCTTTCCCTATGTGAGCGCAGCAAATCTAGTCCTGCTTAAACTCTACAGCCTTGTCCCTTCCTTTCCTTTTTGAACTAGTACTTTCGCCCATTCCTTTCCTCTTTGAACCACGTCCTAGATTTATGCGATACAACTTTCCCCACTACTTTACCCCATTCCTTTCCTCTTTGAACCACGTCCTAGATTCATGCTATACAACTTTACCCCTTCATTTCCTCTTTGAACCACATCCTAGATTCATGCTATATACAACTTTTCCCACTACTTTCCCCCACTCCTTTCCTCTTTGAACCACGTCCTAGATTCATGGTATACATGCAGCTAGAGCAATGCATGTGGAGTAAGTAAATTATACCTTAAGGTTCTTGGGGCGTGGTTCGGTGGGCGACGGGACGACGGCGAAGAAGAAGGGGTCAGAGGCCCTCCCGTTGGGTGGAAAGTGAACAGCTGCGCCGGTAGTCCCTCGCCTACGGCTACAACGTTAAGCCTCCCTCCCTTCCCAGCGGACGGATCCTCCCGGCTCTTTGAGCAGCAGTGAGGGGAGAGAGAGGCCAGCGAAGTCTTGTTTAGATCTGGAGAGGGCGAGAGAGTGTGAAGAGAGCAACTACAAGCGCTGAGGCTCCAGCGGGAGAGGGCGAGAGAGTGTGAAGAGAGCAACTACAAGCGCTGAGGCTCCAGCGTGTAGATATATACTGGAGAGAGAGTGTGAAGCATGCAAACCCTAGAAAACATTTTGACCAGTCAAAGAATCCTCCTGGCACAAAGTATGCTCAAGTGTAATTATCGAACCCGAGACCTCAAGTTTGATGAGAGAATAGGCTAACCAGGTACACAACCCTCCCGTTATGTTCAACGAGAGGGAAATAACCTTTTATACATTCCTGCATTCGTGTGACAAGCATGTCGTGTTTTTGTGTGTGTGTGTGGGAGTCACTGGGATTTCAATCATAATCGTGTCATGTGGATTTGGTGGTAAGACTATCCACAGTGGTGCAAAAATAATGCAGCCTTAGTCACCTTACCTCTCTGCACGTAGTACATTGGGTCCCACCAGTCAGAGGGTGAAACAAACAAATTAATAAGAAAAATTAAAAGCGCCAGCGGTGTATCTTACCTCACACATCTTGCTACTGCTCGGGAACACTATCCAATTGATCCATCTGTTCGCTCACGTACTATTTTAAGTGAATCCTTATTATAACATGCACACAAATTTTGGGCACTTGTATTCGACTTAAGTCAGTGTACCACCGTATCTCGTATACTTACTACTCCCTCCGTCTAGGTGTAATAAGTCACGTTAGAAGGTGCAACGGGACCAAGGTGCGTGCGTGTGCGTGCGCGCGCGCGCGCGCGTGTGTGTGTGTGTGTTTAACAACATGTGTGTGTTAGAGAGAGCGACAGATCGACCTACTCCTACAGGGAGATGTTGTATAGTGTACGATTTTAGCCGCGAGAGTCGGTGCATCCTCTCGTTTCCGGGCATGTCCGGTAGGGACATGCGGACAGCTGCCACGCCCGCTCCTGACCAGCCCGGCCCACCCAAAGCCCCTCCATCGCCGGCGCGCGCTTCCCGCCCGAAACGGCCAGCGCCGCTCCAAAGAATCGGTGCCACATTCATGCCCGGGCAGAGCGGGCGCGACCTCTCACTGGCGCAAGAGTGATGGTTGCTTCGTCCGTCCAACTTACTGATGGGTCTATGTGATTTGATGGCTCATTGGTCTTTATTACTGAGGTGGTAGGACTGCTGGATGTCCCACGCTTTCGACGAAAGGAGGTACTACTACTAGATTACAATTTTCTGCATTCTTACAGCGGAGGCGTGCAAGAGCAGTGAAAACACGCAGGCTTAGTGATTACATGGCCCTCCTCACACTATCACCGTGCGACGCCTAACTCTTTACATACTAGTACTCCCTCTGTTCCTAAATATTACTAGATGAGTCCCCGCGCGTTGCCGCGGAACAGCGGTATATCTCTCTGCGCAAAATTATCGATTTCATAGAACTAAAAAACTCTATAACCGCATGACAAATGTGGTAGCCAAACTAAATAAACTCCCATCATCATTTAGATCATCCCATGTAAGGAAAAAAGATCAGCCAACTCCTACTGCATAATGGGATTATATTTTTATTTTTGACATGTTAATGGGACTTAAAAGCTCACTTACATGCATGCTACCGGTGCATGCTTGCATGCAGACATGTTGATGTGATTTAAAACCCACTCACATGCATGTGCCACGGTATTTTTGCATGCTTGCATGTGGCTTAGTGCGGAGCCTCTCAACGTCTAGATCGGACGACTATTATGGACTGATTTACTTCATCTAACGGGTACATCAATTTTGATGATGTGGCTCAAGGAGAGGATAGAGAATTCCTAGTAGTGGGGGCTAGCTATTACTAGTAGATAAGTCTTTGTAGATATTCCACTACATACGGAACAAAATGAATGAATCTACACTTAAAATGCATCTATATACATCCGCATGTGGTTCATGGTGAAATCTCTACAAAGACTTATATTTAGGAATGGAGGAAGTACTAGTATAGTACGTACTGTAATTTATCAACGAGATAAATTTGTACAATGCTATGAAGCTTCCAGCTTCTATTACATGTATCTTGCGTCCAAGGTTGCCCGTTGCAACATTTCATCAAATACAAAGGAGACTAACATGCATGCTATTGCATCTCAATGGTTGACAGATCATAGCAAATATGTACTCCCTCCGTTCCAAAATAAGTGTCTCAACTTTGTGCAAGCTTTAGTACAAAGTTGTACTACTACTAAAGTTGACACTTATTTTGGAACAGAGACAGCTAAAGAAAAAAATGATCCATGCAGTCCCTAGCCCTTGAAACGTAAACCCTAACCAGGGTTTAATTTGCTGGCAACGTGGCGCTTCCTAAGAAATGAAGTTTGCAACCTTTTGACCATCGGATCATTTTGTGCAGTTTCACCAAAATCGAGATGAGCATCCCTGTGGCAAAGAAATTGAAGAACGTGATTAGAATAAGATTACTGGGACTAGTTGATGAGACATAAACTCATCACAAATACAGTACGTAGAAGCCAGTAAAGGTATGTGCGGGGCAAAGAAGTACTAGAGAAATATTCACAGGGAGTGATGTGGGCAGCTGGAGCAGTGGTGCAAGCTGGCTGTAAAGGGAGTTGTACCTGAGGGACTTAGCTCAACCTTGAGGAGGGCGGCGGGAGGCGGCAACTGCCCACGTCACGGCAGTGAGCAAGGGATGAAGGCAACCTCACCGGCTTTGTGAGAGAGAACGGTGGGGACCCCTGATCGTGACGTGCCGACAGTGGGTTTTCGCCGTCGGCGACGGCCACCGCATCTACACTAAGCATCCACCCCTTCCCCAAGCGGACGTGATCCTCGGGATGTTATAGATGTGGCCACAATCTTTTGTGCGAGAGAGTGTGAAGAGAGCAACCCCGATAAGCAACCGTGTAGGCTGGCCCGTCCTGACTATGTATATAGTGGAGCGGTTTCCTTTTCTCTCCATATGAACCTATCATATTGTGTACGTGCCACTGAAGAAAAAAAAACTTTATTTATAAATGACGCGACACCTACTACTCGTTCTCCTATAACCTTGCGCTTGGCATCTCCAAAATATTAACCTTGCGATTGGCTCTTCGCCTCTTCGGGAAGTCGAGCAATAATGGTAGTGCAATATATATCGTTCTGGCTATATGATACTGAATGAATTGCTGCACATCCACCACATGGGCGAGGGTCGAGGGGCGAGGAGAGTGCTACATATGGAGAAAAACGAGTGAATCTACACTCTAAAATACGTCTATATACATCAGTGTTTGGAGTATGTACTAGTAGTTCATATTGAAATCTACTAAAGGACATATATATTCCAAACAATATGATATAATCTCTATAACCAAGGTAGTAGGGACGAGGAGTAAACGGAGGGAGTAGTAAATTTTTCTCCTCGTCCTGTGAGCCACCGCGCGCATGGGCGAGGGAGCGGGCGTAAGGCGGAGCAAGCTTCACCTCATCCTGTGAGCCACCGCCCCATGGGCGGGGGAGACGGCGTACTAAGCAAGCTTCTCCTCATTCAGCGAGTTGACGGGACACATCAAAAGTACTCTAGTGTATAGAGCCTTGCCTCTAAGGTAGGCCCCACATGGTTTGCCTCTTTTTTTAACATAACACGTCAAGTCGCAATTTGTTTGTTCACCCGTGGTAGACGATCCTCCCTCCACCAAGTCGACAACCAGTACACGTGCCAAATTACCACGTGGGCTGCCTTTTTCGTACAGAAATGAGCTCCACCGTGAACCCGCGCGGGCTTGGTTGGGAAAGAGATGGGAGTACGTGCGCCGTGCATGCACCTCTTCTCTTCGTGCACGTCCCCACTTATGTGGGTGTGTGTGAGAGATACAAACCGCGTTCGTGAGTGTTTTTTGTTTTGGGGTGGGGGTGGGGTGGGGGTTGATTTCGTGAATTATTTGTGGGAATATGTGTCGATGACATCTCAAACAAAATTTTGCATGCAATGTGTGTGAAAATGGAGGCCTATCCATATCATACATAGAGGGTCGGGAAATCCACGAGAACAGAGGGATGGGTCATAGATATCGATAGAGTCGAAGAGAGGATCAAGTGGGTGGGTGCGAGATCAATGAAGAGAGCCATCAAAATTGTGTGTGTGTGTGTGTGTGTGTGTGTGTGCAAGTCAAAGATATAGGGTGACTAGCCTACCGGAACATTAGAGGGCACATGTCAAGTTTGTGTGTCGCAGGGAGACATGACTAGAGTGCTCGATGTATCGGTGTGTGTTGGGGGAGGGGGTGGGGGGAGGGGTAGGCAGAAGCCAAACTGTATAGGTAGAACGACTCGTATATGTGTTGAGAAGGAGAGACCCAGCTATGTCTTGAGGGAGATCGGTCGACATCCATACATAACTGAAGGACAGGAAATATGATGGGACAGAGAGAGAGAGAGGAGAGAGAGAGGGAGGGAGAGGGAGGGAGAGGGGTAGAGTGCTGGATGAGTGATGGAGTTGCTTCTCGAAGATGGTGGGAGAGGCCTACTAGACAAACTAAGGGTGGAACTGCAATGTTATCAATAAGAGTGGGGATGTGTTTCTGTTTGTGCCTATGCGTGATAGATCTGTCTGGACGCATCCATGGATGATGAAGGGGAACCATGTGTGTGGTAAGCAAACCTAACTAGATCGGTAGATCAATTGTTGTTTGTTGGAGGAAGGGAGAGACACAATTAATGAGGTAGATCGATTGACGTGTGGGTAAAAACGAGTTATAAGGACCTAGCTAGCTATATGTATAGCGAGATATCGGTCGGTGTACGTCCATTTGTTAGAGGCAAATAAGGCCCAGCGAGACGGATAGACAGAGAGAATGGAGCTAGGAGGTGGTGCGAGAGGCCCAACTACTAGCTAGATAGGGGGAGGAGTGTGCAGTTGTGAGATCGATGAAAAGAGGGGCGAGAGTTTACACGTGTGTCTGACCGTATGAGAGACATGAGGCAAGGACACATAAAGGAGGAGATTGAAGGTGTGTGTGTATGTTGTAGGCAGGCATCGCTGGAGAGGTTTATCGATCGGTGTGTGTCGGAAAGGAGTTGTGGAGACTCTGGGCGAATGACCTAAAGAAAAAAAATGAATGTGCCCGATGGATGGAATGCCGAGGGAGGGGGAGGGCGAGGAGGGCGTGTGCATGCACGAGAGAAAGTTAGTGGTAGCTACAAAGGTTAGAGGATTGTGTGGGTGTAAGAGACTAACAAAGATCATAATTTGATATGAAAGCGGATTCATATATTTGAATAGGAGATCTTAGTGTTTTAAACATTGCATGCATGAATATAGCGGTGATACACGTGCTGTGCACATGTTATACCATAATGTGATAATGCATGGTGTTTGCAACTCACAGCTAAATGCCGAACAATCTAAACCATACTATACATCAAATAATCTCACATTTTATTTGAATTTCTGATAATGTGTGGCGTTTGCAGCTTACAACTAAATATCGAACAATCTAAACAATACTATATATCGAACATTCTCACATTTTATTTGAATTTGTGGTAATGTGTGGTGTTTGCAACTCACATCTAAATACTTGTAGGCGTAGGGGGCAGGGCACCATACATAATGTGATAAACACATTATACATATGAGACATGGTTTAGATTATGAAGATCTAGCTAGAGCTAGAAATGTAATGTGATTTGAAATCAAAATAAAGTGGATTCAAAAAATCTAGTTCGAGTTCATATAGTACACATAGTTCATATGTAACTCGAGACTAATCATGTGGTGTGATGTGAAGATAATACACAAACGATGGTTTAACTTGACAATAATGATGATTGTAGATCTTATTAAAACAGAGAAACGAATTCAAATGCTTTGACTTCACAACAATCATTACTGTAGATCTTATTGAAATAGAGAAACAAATTCAAATTTAGTTCATATTGAAGCGGTAGTATATACGTTTGGAATGCTCTAAAACGTTCATTTGAGTAGTAGGTTGCATGCATTATACACGTAGCAAAATATTTTAATTGAACATAACATGAATTCAAAGTTTTGAATGACATTTGTAGTGCGCATTGATTTGGTACAGTACACGTTAGGCTTGTCCGGAAATTTCAACCCGCGCCCTGTTAGACCGAAATATTTAAGATATATCTTTGTCTCGTTGTGCTCCGACAACTCCCTCCATCTCAACCCGCGCCTTGCTATTCCGAAATTACAATGCGCGCGAAAACTCCCACCTCCTGTGAAATCCTGACATGCGAAATGCCCGTGGTACCCCTGAACCGAAAGAACCGCCTCAAATCGGTGGGGGTACTTTCATAACTTACCGCACATTTCGGACAAGTGCGTCTCTAAGCCATGGTTCCCCACTACCATCCCATCCTCCCACCCATTCGTACACCGAGGCCGCAAAAACCTGCAACGAAACCCCACACCCTGCTCCGTCTGCCACCCAGCCGGAGCCTCTTCCCCGACGACGTCGTCCACAGCAACACCTCGACGTCCCTCTTCCACCGTACCGGATGAGGATCCGTCATCGATCTCATCGTCCCGACGGTTCAGCCACCCCATCCTCCACCTCCAAGGAGCTGCCCCGATGTTCCCCTCGTCTTTCGCGCCACCTCCATTCCCACACCGCCGTCTTCACCTGCACCATCGGAAGAGCATCATCATCATCATTTCCTTGGATGAAGCTGCGGCCTAATCGGCGCCACAAAGAGGTTGTACACTAATCGCTGCATTTTCTTCTTGATTTGATCTCACGGTGCTGCCGGCACTCGGTCCCGAGCCGACACGGCGCGGCTCCATCCACGGCGGCATCGCCAGCCACATCCTCCACGGCGTCGCTCCCTCTGCGGCGACGTCCACATCAGTAGGAGCTGATGTTGCTTTAGCTCTTGCTCGCACTGCTGCTCTGCTCTTGCTCTCAGTCCCCTGCCTGGTCTGCTCTTGCTATTGCTCTTGCTCGCGCTGCTGCTCTCGCTCTTGCTCTTGCTTGCGATGCTGCTCCGATTTAGCTACACTTCATTCGACTGAACCGACTTTTGGGTCAATCGATTTTCAGGGGGTGGGGGGCTTGCCGGGGTGAAGGAAGAACCAGCCACAGCGGGGAGGGGGGCTCGCCGGAGAGGTACCCCACTATCTATTTTAGGGTTTAGTATGGGGGCGGTGGTCGCCGGCGGTGGCGGGGCATTGGCGGGGCTGTGGCGTGGGGATCACCGGAGAAAAAGCTCGGCACGGGGGGCCTAGAGGGATGGGCGGGGCGGCGGTGGTCCGGCGGTGGGGAGTGTTTTCGGGGCGGGTGGGGCGGCGCACCGCCGGCCGCGGGCGGCGGGGGGCTGCTGTTTGGCCGGTGGTGGCTGGCGGCTCAGGGGGTGGAGGTTGAAGATGAACCGTTGGCCCTTGATTTCGTATCGAACGGCTGCAAAGTCGACTGACTAGAGATGGAAAAGTTAGTCGACCGACGTGTAGCCTCACCTTGCTAGTGCGTTCAGTTTCGACAACAAAATTCAGTTTCAACAGCAAAATTCAGTTTCGACAGTTAAGTTCAGTTTCGACGGTTAAGTTTAGTTTCGATAGTTAAATTCAGTTTCGACAGTTAAGTTCAGAGATGAGCGGCTGATGTATTCTACATCTAGCACTTTGTGGTTATGTATTTTTACGTCATGTATTGGAGATGCTATTAGAATTCCACTCAGGTTAACGTTGTTCGTTGTCTCTCTTGTTCTGCTTCAGCCTCGGCGTCGTACAACTCACCGGAGCTGCTCCAACGACGAAACCCTCTAACACAGCGGAGCAGTACCTCGGGCTCCATCTCCAGACGCCTAAGATCTTCTTCCCCTCCTCCGACAGCAAAGTCAGCTAGAGCATGCTCACCGGCCAACCCAATCACGCTGAGATCGACATGGCTTCGCCAAAGAGGTTGTACACTTGTTGCATCTCTTTTTTACTCTACATGTTATATATATTGTCCACTGAGCACACAGATTTGTTCCTTTAGTGTCTCCTTGAAAGAAAAAACGTAGGAATTTTAATTTTCACTTGTCCTCCTTTTCAATTCCTATTCATGAAGCATAAGACTAAGAGATAGTAGCATAATAGCATTATAACCATACATTTTCTTGTGGTTTGACTTAATCTCACCATGCTTCTTTGCATCCTGTGATTTTCCAATTGTTGTGAATCAAACACCCAGATTGGCAGAAATCCTGTGTTTTTAAATTCTCTGTTTTGCACGTGCATTCCTATCCTATTCCTGTCTATTTCCTATCCTGCATTGTTGGAATCCTCGAATTCAAACGAGCCCTTACAGAATTACTTCTCTTACAGATAGTTGTCAAAGAAAACCTTGCATGGTTTGTCCCGCTCCTGCTGCGCCGTCGTCCACCCCAGCTCAGCTGCTCCAACGACAGAAGGGTGCAGCAGAGCAGGGATCCGGCCTCCAGACTGTCTTTCGCTGCCTCAGGTCTTCTTCCCCGCCGCTGGCAGCCATGAAGACTGCATTACCATCATCAACCGAGAAGATGACCTCGAGGACTACACGGGTCCGCAAGAGTGGTCGCACTCTTTCGTGTGTGCTTATATTATGCATCGCTTAATATTACATGCTTCTTTATCGCCCTGTTCACCGATTAGACTTCGAGTCAGCTCCAAACTAATGGTCAAACTTGAGTTTTTAAATGGTTGTGGGGTACATATCGAGGACGCTATCAATAGTATCTATCTACTATCTGGTTAATCTCCGGTGTCTACTATGAATTTCATGTTGGGTGGGAAACAAACAGTAAAGAAGCCATTATCTGTATTTTTTAACTGAAGCCATTATCTGCCTGCTATTATTGGTTTTGGGTCTATCCACAGGTTGCTACCATCACTCTGGATTTCCGCATTCACTCCTTACATAATCTTACTATATTTTATTCCTATGCATGACAGTTATTGTAAACAATGGAACTGAACATGTCGAGCAAAAGAGACGAGCCTTGCGTGGCAATAAAATTTCATGCAGATGTCGCTCCATGGTTGGCGCAAAGGCAGCCCCCCTCCACGCATTTCAGATTGTAATCAAGAGGAAGATATCTGTTCTGAGGGGGATTCAGAAGGAGAAGACAACTCCTATTTACCCCTGAGGTCTTCGCTCTAACTTGGCATGCTGATGTTGGTTATATCATGCATATGGTGTCTTGCATTGCTTACTTTATACATCAAATATGTCATCTGCTTAGTTTAGACATCCTTTGTGCGAATGCCATTTGTTTAGTTTATTCATTGTTTATGTGAATTATGCAACGCCATCTTGTTTATCCAGGCATCATATATGTGAATTTTGCAATGCCATCTTGCTTAGCCAGTCATCTTATATGTAAATTATATCAGGCCATATTTTTTTCGTTACATATTACATTTGTCAACAATGTTAGTACATTCAACTGCTCTTCGTGTGCATCAGCTATTTGACA
Source organism: Aegilops umbellulata (assembly GCA_032464435.1). Taxonomy (NCBI): domain Eukaryota; kingdom Viridiplantae; phylum Streptophyta; class Magnoliopsida; order Poales; family Poaceae; genus Aegilops; species Aegilops umbellulata. Next base: position 225,209,073 of record CP136055.1, on the reverse strand, counting down.
CGGTGATGGCAAATTCTGGAGTGAAAACAAGGTCTTCAGAGCAGACTATGCTATCTGACGAAGCGCGTATCTCGCTGGTTACGGATAGCTCCTCAGAGGAGGATTCAGAGACAGATGACTAGTCCTATTCCCCCCCCCCCAAGGTGTATGCTCTAACTTGGCAGGGTTATGTTGCTCATATGGTGCGTATGGTGTCTCGCATTGCTATGTCATTTGATTAGTTTAGACATGCTTTGTGTGAATGCCACCTGTTCAGTGTCTAATTACCATATATGTGAATTATGCATTGCCATCTTGTTGCAAGACATTATATATGTGAATTATACAATACTATCTTGTTGCAAAGGCATTATATATGTGAATTATGCAATGCCATGTTGTTTATCCAATCATCATGTATGTGAATTATATCATGCTATCATTTTTTTGTATTACGTGTTACATTTGTCGACAACGTTTGTATATTCAACTACTCTTCTTGTGCATCAGCCATTTGAAGCGGTGATGGAAGTATCTGGAGTGAAAACAAGGTATTCAGAGAAGAAAATGCTACCTGCTGAAGCAGACATCTTGCTGGTTACAGAGAGCTCCTCAGAGGAGGATTCAGAGACTGATGACCAGTCCTATTTCCTCCCGAGGTCTATGCTCAAACTTGGAAAGGTTATATTACCCATGTCATGCATGTTGTCTTGCATTGCTTAGTTTTTACATCATATATGGATTGCCATCTGCTTACTTGCTTACTATATAAATCATATATTTGAATTATATCATGCCATCATGTTTACGTAGTACATACACATCATCTATCTGAATTATGGCTTGGCAACCCATTTAATAAAGACATCATATAGTTATATCATCTCAACCTGTTTAGTACAGTCATCATATTTTGAATTATGGCATTCTATCCGTGAATGTATGTGAATTATGGCATGCCAACCTATTTAATAAACACATTATATAGTTATGTCATGTCATCCTGTTTACATAGTCTCATATTTTGAACTATGTCTTTTCATCTTTTTTAGTTAGCCATCATAATGTGAAATTGTGTCATGCTATCCTATTTAGTTAGCCATCATATATGTGAAATTGTGTCATGCTATCCTGTTTGGTTAGACAACATAAATATGAATTATTTCATGCCCTCTTTTATTCCCCACTATCCAGTGCACCTGTCTATCATACAATGTCTATACTTTCAATTACTTTTCTTGTTTATCAGCCATTTGAATTGGAGAGCGTGATGGCAGTATCTAAGGAAGTAACAACACAGTCTTCAGAAAACATAGTGCTGCCAGTTGATGCAGATAGAACCATGGTTGTACTTGCCCAAGGACCAGATCCACCACACATAACCCAGACTCTCGCAGATTGTACCTCTACCCAGTTGGACAGAGAACCAACTACACCCCTTCTAACCCCAACCCCGGCAGATAGTAACCCAGTTCCAGTTGACACAACATGATCTCCCCACAGAGCACCCAAACACGAGCAGTTAGTAAGGGAACTGCAGTGCCCAAAGCATGAGGACCACCACTCCGAATCCGAACTCAACGCTTAAAGGAGAATAAGATTTGTTCTCAGGTCAGGTTCTGTAGCTATGGTTCATACTCCTTTGCTCTTGCATTACTGTATTTACTCATATCAACTATTTTCAAATTTGAAGGATGGAATTGAAACTCCAATGGCGCAACAGGTATGTTTTAAACCTGTTTCTTTAACTGATTTGCTGTTGTAACCTGCTCTATGTTGATTTCAGTTTCAATTGAATAAACAGGTATGTTCCCATGTCATGCACATTACAAGTGTTGTTATTGCTCTATAGTTACCCACACTTATATTCTGTCTATTCTACTTTGTCTTGAACAAATAATATTTGAACTGTGTCTCTATCTTGATTTGGCAACAAAAACTAGAATGATATAGACCATAAAGTGACCATGGTACATAATATATGTTTTTTTCATGTTGTTATCATGTCCACTTTACAACTGAACTCATTTACCAAAATGAGTTACATATACAACATGGTAAACATGTGATGTGTCTGCTTGTTTCTCTTTTAGAATGCGGACAAAATATTGGAGAACAGTACCGCGTTATCCTATGGTAAAGGAAGTAATGCAGATAAGGTTCAAGATAGTGAGACATCCCTGTAGGTCTCCAAGAAAGCTGATAAAAACTATCTTGACGACAGTGAGGGAACCCAAAAGTCCTGTCTTGATGTAGTGTTCGAGTTACTGGCCACTACTGCTGGCAAAAGCTCTTCGAACTCGCTGCCTGAATCAGTTCGTCTTCTTGAGTCTCAACTTCAAGTTGAAAGACATCGATCAGATGTGCTGCGACAGGAAGCTGAAGGACCGAGGAAGTTCCTGTAGAATTCAGATGCATATTTTCTGGTGCAACAACAAGCGGTGGAGGATTTAAGCGCCAAACAAGAGAAAGTTAATCAGCTTGCTAAGCATCTTGCCAGCATTATGGGTACCCATGATATTGTTTCTTGAGATCTTTTGAAGTGGTTTCAGTTCTGGATTTGTTTTGCTGCGGCGTTTATTTGCGCTGGTCGCCAACTTTGACAACCAGTGTATATGATATGCTGCTTTGTTCCCTATATTTGCACTGGTGGCGAACTTTGATGCCCAGTGGATGTAATATGTGTAATAGTCGTGATAGCCTAGCGTTAGTTGCTTGCTTATTTATTTCCTTGTTGTCTTGTTTATTTTTTTGCTTGTAGTCATTGCAGTTCTTTTTCCGCGGTTAGCTAGTGGCTGCAATAACCTGTTTTTTAAAACTAGGCCACAATAACCATGGGCTAATATTTACTATAGTGATACTGGGCCTCCTACTGGCCGTAGAAATAGTGGGCCTTCTACGGGCCGTAGAAACAATGGGCCTTCTGCGGGCCCTATCATCAATGGGCCTTATACGGGCCGTATGATCGATTGGCCAAACATGGGCCAAACAGACCGCATTATGGCCGTAAACGGGTTAGAGCTGGAATCGTCCGTTATGGGCCGACCATAATGGGCCATCGTTAATAGGCTGTATTTGATGACGCTATGAAAACGGCCCAACGTACTAACAGACCACAAACGGGTCGACTATTACCACGGGCTGAATTTGGCCCACAAGCAGAAAATGACAGTAACGGGCCGTAAGTAAAGGAATGCTGGAAATGAGCCTAAGAATAAATAGGCTCTGAGAAGGGCGAAAGATAACATGGGCTGGAAACGGCCCAACGAAATAATGGTCCGTTAATGGCTATAAAGTGATGCACTGTTCATTACGGGCCAGTTTCACCACGGGCCGTTAATGGGTGTAAAGTGATACACTGTTCATTACGGACCAGTTTCACCACGGGCCGTTAATAGGCCAAGAATTACATAGGGCCTCATATGGGCCGAAAGACGTCATGGGCCATACATTCGCCAGAAGTGAAAACGGGCTGGAATCATATTGGATGGGCTAGATGACGCTACTGGGCCTAATTCGGATAGGGCGTATCGGGCCTTGGGTTAGCGGGCTGTAAATGGGCTATATGCGAACAGGCCGTTAACAGGCTTTCCATGGGCCGGCCCGCCACCTTTTCATAGGAATGGGCCTCTGTTGGGCCGTGCCACGTGTTGACGTATCATAGGCGCCATCCGTCCAATGAGTGGATGACATCAGTCCCAACGATGAGCCGACACGTGTTTCCTCGAGTCAATAATGATTTTACACGTGGAAAATCCCCATTGGTCGGGGCTGTTAATGGGTTATCGGATCCAAAACCCGACCCGATGGCTTAATAGCGTTCCGTTACGGTGGATGCCACGTGTTGGTCACCCTTGACGAAAGCACTTTTGTGACGCACGATTTATCGTCATGGAAGTGGACACTTCCGTGATGATAATTTTGGTAATGTCGTGGAACACTTCTATGACAGCACAGGTATGACTATCTTGATTCTGTCATAAATTTGTCATGGATGTACATGCATGACAGAAAATGTGACCTACTGTGACAATCACGTATCATCACGGAAGTGTATTTTTTTGTAGTGGAGACCGATGCCAAAAAATCCTATAAATACAGAAACCCGCGAAAAGAAACCTAGATCGGGAGTTCCGCCGCCACAAGCCTCTGTAGCCATGAAAAACCAATCGGGACCCTGTTCCGGCACCCTGCAGGATGGGGGATTCATCACCGGTGGCTATCTTCATCATCCCGATACTCTCCATGACGAGGAGGGAGTAGCTCACCCTCGGGGCTAAGGGTATGTACCAGTAGCTATGTGTTTGATCTTTCTCTCTATCTTGTGTTCTTGATGTGGCACGATCTTGATGTAACGCGAGCTTTGCTACTATAGTTGTATCTTATGATGTTTCTCCGCCTCTACCTTCTTGTAATGGATTGAGTTTTTCCTTTGAAGTTATCTTATCGGGTTGAGTCTTTAAGGATTTGAGAACACTTGATGTATGTCTTGCGTGGGATACCTGTGGTGAAAATGGGGTATTCTATTGATTCACTTGATGTATGTTTTGGTGATCAACTTGCTGCTTCAGTGACCTTGGGAATCTATGCATAGGGGTTGGCACACGTTTTCGTCTTGACTCTCCGGTAGAAACTTTGGGGCACTCTTTGAAGTTCTTTGTGTTGGTTGAATAGATGAATCCGAGATTGTGTGATGCATATCGTATAATCATACCCGCGGATACTTGAGGTGACATTGGAGTATCTAGGTGACATTAGGGTTTTGGTTGATTTGTGTCTTAACGTGTTATTTTACTACGAACTCTAGGGTTGTTTGTGACACTTATAGGAATATCCCAATGGAATGATCGGAAAGAATAACTTTGAGGTGGTTTCGTACCCTACAATAATCTCTTCGTTTGTTCTCTGCTATTAGTAACTTTGGAGTGACTCTTTGTTGCATGTTGAGGGATAGTTATATGATCTAATTATGTTATCCTTGTTGAGAGAACTTGCACTAGTGAAAGTATGAACCCTAGGCCTTGTTTCAACGCATTGCAATACCGTTTTCGCTCACTTTTATCATTAGTTACCTTATTGATTTTATAATTTCATATTATAAAAACCTATATCTACCATCCATATTGCACTTGCATCACCATCTCTTTGCCGAACTAGTGCACCTATACAATTTACCATTCTATTGGGTGTGTTGGGGACACAAGAGACTCTTTGTTATTTGGTTGCAGGGTTGTTTGAGAGAGACCGTCCTCATCCTACGCCTCCCACGGAATGATAAACATTAGGTCGTCCACTTGAGCGAAGTTTGCTGCTGTCCTACAAACGTCTGCACTTGGAGGGCCAACAATGTCTACAAGAAGAAGTTTGTGTAGTGTGTCTCGGTCATGTCTACATAGTTCTCGAACCCGTAGGGTCCGCACGCTTAACGTTCGATAATGATTTGTATTATGAGTTATGTGATTTGATGACAGAAGTCTGTTCAGAGTCCCGGATGAGATCACGAACATGACAAGGAGTCTCGAAATGGTCAAGAGGTAAAGATTCATATATTGGAAGGTTATGTTTGGACATCGAAATGGTTCCGAGTGGTTCAGGAATTTTTTCAGAGTACCGGGAGGTTAACGGAACCCCCGGGAGAAGTATTGGGCCTATTGGGCCTTATTGGAGTAGAGGAGAAAGGGCCACGTGAGAGGGGCACTCCCCCCTTGCCCAAACCGAATTGGACTAGGGGAGGGGGCCGGCCCCCTCTTTCCTTCTCCCTCTCTCTCCCTTCCCTTTCCCTCCGGTGGAAGAAAGGAAAGGGGGGGGGGGGCGAATCGTACTTGGACTAGGAGTCCAAGTAGGACTCCCCCCTTGGAGCGCCCCCTCTAGAGCCGGCCTCCTCTCCTCCCCACTTTATATACGTGGGAGGGGGGCACCCCAAAGGTACACCAAGCCTTCTCTTAGCCGTGTGTGGTGCCCCCCTCCACAGTTACACACCTCAGTCATATCGTCGTAGTGCTTAGGAGAAGCCCTGCGCCGGTAACTTCATCATCACCGTCACCATGCCGTCGTGCTGACGGAACTCTCCCTCGTCCTCAACTGGATCAAGAGTTCGAGGGACGTCATCTAGCTGAACGCGGAGGTGCCGTACGTTCGGTGCTTGGATCGGTTGGATCGCAAAGACGTTCGACTGCATCAAGCACGTTATTAAACGCTTCCGCTTTCAATCTACGAGGGTACATGGACACACTGTCGCTACTCGTTGCTATGCATCTCGTAGATAGATCTTGCTTGATCGTAGGTAATTTTTTTGAAATATTGCGTTCCTCAACAGTGGTATCAGAGCCAGGTCTATGCGTAGATGTTATATGCACGAGTAGAACACAATGACTTGTGGGCGATAATAGTCATACTGCTTACCAGCAACGTCTTACTTTGATTCGGCGGTATTGTTGGATGAAGTGGCCCGGACCGACATTACATGACCGTGTTCATGAGACTGGTTCTACCGACGTGCTTCACACACAGGTGGCTGGCGGGTGTATGTTTCTCCAACTTTAGTTGAATCAAGTTTGACTACGCCCGATCCTTGTTGAAGGTTAAAACAGTACACTTGACGAAAAATCGTTGTGGCTTTGATGTGTAGGTAAGAATGGTTCTTGCTAGAAGCCCGTAGCAGCCACGTAAAACTCGCAACAACAAAGTAGAGGACGTCTAACTTGTTTTTGCAGGGCATGCTGTGATGTGATATGGTCAAGACGTGATGATATATAAATTGTTGTATGAGATGATCGTGTTTTGTAGAAGTTATCGGCAACTGGCAGGAGCCTTATGGTTGTCACTTTATTGTATGAAATGCAATCCCCATGTAATTGCTTTACTTTATCACTAAGCGGTAGCGATAGTCGTAGAAGCAATAGTTGACAAGACGACAATGATGCTAAGATGGAGATCAAGGTGTCAAGCCGGCGACGATGGTGATCATGACGGCGCTTTGGAGATGGAGATCAAAGGCACAAGATGATGATGGCCATATCATATCACTTATTTTGATTGCATGTGATGTTTATCTTTTATGCATCTTATTTTGTTAGTATGGCGGTAGCATTATAAGATGATCTCTCACAAAATTTCAAGGTACGAGTGTTCTCCCTGAGTATGCACCATTGCTACAGTTCGTCGTGCCAAGGCACCACGTGATGATCGGGTGAGATAAGCTCTACATTCACATACAATGTCAGTTTTGCACACGCAGAATACTGGGGCTAAACTTGATGAGCCTACCATATGCAGATATGGCCTCGGAACACTGAGACCGAAAGGTCGAACATGAATCATATAGTAGATATGATCAACATAGTGATGTTCACCATTGAAAACTACTCCATCTCACGTGATGATCAAACATGGTTTAGTTGATATGGATCATGTGATCATTTAGATGACTAGAGAGATGTCTATCTAAGTGGGAGTTCTTAAGTAATATGATTAATTGAACTTTAATTTATCATGAACTTTGTACCTGATAGTATTTTGCATGTCTGTTTTGTTGTAGATCAATGGCCTATTCTACCGTTCCCTTGAATTTTAATCGTTCCTAGAGAAATCTAAGTTGAAATATGATGGTAGCAAGTACACGGACTGGGTCCGTAACTTGAAGATTATCCTCATTGCTGCACACAAGAATTACGTCCCGGAAGCACCGCTACGTGTACCACCCGCGCCAGCAACTGCAGACATTGTGAATGCCTCACAGTCGCGTGTTGATGACTACTCGATAGTTCAGTGTGCCATATAGATGCAAAATGCCCGAGTTGAAGACGTTCGAACGTCAATGAGCATATGACATGTTCCAAGAGTTGAAGTTAATATTTCAAGCAAATGCCCTAGTTGAGAGATATGAAGTCTCCAACAAGTTCTATAGATGCAAAATGGAGCAGAATAGTTATGTCGGTGAACATATACTCAGAATGTCCGGGTACCACAACCACTTGACTCAACTGGGAGTTAATCTTCCTGATGATAGTGTCATTGACAGAGTTCTTCAATCACTACCACCAAGCTACAAAAGATTCGCGATGAACTATAATATGCAAGTGATGGATAAGACAATTCCCGAGCTCTTCGCAATGCTAAAGGCTACAGAGGTAGAAAACAAGAAGGAGCATCAAGTGTTGATGGTTAACAAGACCACTAGTTTGAAGAAAAAGGGCAAAGGGAAGAAGGGGACTTCAAGAAGAACGGCAAGCAAGTTGCTGCTCAAGTGAAGAAGCCCAAGTCTGGACCTAAGTCTGAGACTGAGTGCTTATACTGCAAAGGGACTGGTCACTGGAAGCGGAACTGCCCTAAGTATTTGGCCGATAAGAAGGATGGCAAAGTGAAAGGTATATTTGATATACATGTTATTTATGTGTACCTTACTAATGTTCATAGTAGCGCCTGGGTATTTGATACTGGTTCTGTTGCTTATATTTGCAACTTGAAACAGGGGCTACAGATTAAACGAAGATTGGCTAAGGACGAGGTGACGATGCGCGTGGGAAATGGTTCCAAAGTCGATGTGATCGCCGTCGGCACGCTACCTCTACATCTACCGTCGGGATTAGTTTTAGACCTAAATAATTGTTATTTGGTGCCATCATTGAGCATGAACATTATATCCGGATCTTGTTTGATGCGAGACGGTTATTCATTTAAATCAGAGAATAATGGTTGTTCTATTTATATGAGTAATATATTTTATGGTCATGCACCCTTAATGAGTGGTCTATTCTTGTTGAATCTCGATTGTAGTGATACATGATAACCCACAAGTATAGGGGATCAATTGTAGCCTCTTTTGATAAGTAAGAGTGTCAAACCCAATGACGAGCTGAAGGTCGAACAAATATTCCCTCAATTTCTATCAACCACCGATACAACTCTACGCACGCTTGACTTTCGCTTTACCTAGAACAAGTATGAAACTAGAAGTACTTTTTAGGTGCGATAGGATAGGTTTGCAAGATAATAAAGAGCACGTAAATAATATCTAGGGGCTTTTTAGATAAAGACACGACTAAGTTAGTTTTAGCAGAGAGCTTTTGTCAACAAGAAAGTCATTTGTCCCAAGGCAATCGATAACAAGTACCGGTAATCATTCTTTTAATTTTATATGAGGGAGAGGCATGAGCTAACACACTTTCTCTAGTTGGATCATATGCACTTATGATTGGACCCCTAGCAAGCATCCGCAACTACTAAAGATCATTAAGGTCGTGAAACCCAACCATAGCATTAAGTATCAAGTCCTCTTTACTCCCATACACCATAGCCCACCTACTCGGGTTTAGGTTTCTGTCATTCTCGCAACCCACCATAAGAGAACCATGAACATATTGCAACACCCTACAGCGGGGCCCCTTATGTTAGCGCAAGACAGAGGGCACCGTAGGACAACACCATAAATAAAATATACAATCATACCAACCAAGATCACTATTGACCCACGGGACAAAACAGATCTACTCAAACATCATAGGATAACCATAGATCATTGGGAAATAATATATGTATTTTAGCACCATGTAAGTAGAGATTACAGCGGGGAGAAGAGATGTTACACCGCTGCATAGAGGGGGAGAAAGTTGGTGTTGACGGTAGCAAGATTGTTGATGTAGATCATCGTCCCGATCGTTGCCCCGGTGGCACTCCGGCACCACCGGAAGCGAGGGGGAGAGATCCCCCCTCCTTAATCTTCTTCCTTGGCCTCCCCCTAGATGGGAGGAGAGTTCCCCCTCTGGTCCATGGCGTCCATGGTGTCGGAGGGGCGGGAGCCCCTCCGAGATCGTATCTCCCTCTCTGTTCTCTTCTGTTTGGCGTTTCCCAGATCTGGCCGAAAACCATTTCTTATATTCCCGGAGATCCGTAACTCCGATTGCGCTGAGATTTTAACACGATTTTTTTTCCGGATATAAGCTTCCTTGCGCCTGAATTAGAGCTCGAACCGACATACAAGGTGGGCACAACCCACCATGCCACGCTGGCTCCGGGACCGCGCCCTGGTGGGTTGTGCCCACCTCGGGCCTCCGTTTGCAGTGATTCCAACTCCCAAAAATCACATATATTCGAAAATAATTCTCTGTGAAATTTTGTTTCATCTGGACTTCATTTGATACGGATATCCTGCGATACAAAAAACATGCAAAAAATAGGAACCGTCACTGGGCATTGGATCAATAGGTTAGTCTAACAAATCATATAAAAAGTTGCCAAAAGTATGTAAAAGTTGTATAATATTGGCATGAAACAATCAAAAATTATAGATACATCGAAGATGTATCAGCGTCCCCAAGCTTAATTCATGCTTGTCCTTGAGTAGGTAAATGATAAAAAAAATATAATTTTGATGTGGAATGCTACCTAACATAAACTTGATCATATGTCTAGTCATGGCATGAATATTGAGACATAAATGATTCAAAGCAATAGTCTATAATTTGACATAAAGACACCAATACTCAGTCATCCCAACAAACAATCATGTCTTTCAAAATATTAATGCTAAAGAAAGTTGTCCCTACAAAATCATATAGTCTTGTCATGCTCTGTCTTCTTAACACAAAGTATTTATCATGCACAACCCCGATGACAAGCCAAGCAATTGGTTCATACTTTTTAACGTGCTTCAGCTTTTTCAACTCTCACGCAATACATGAGCGCAAGCCATGGATATAGCACTATGGGTGGAATAGAGTATGATGATAGGGGTAAATATAAAGAAGACAAAAAGATAAGAAAGTCTCACATCGACGTGGCTAACCAATGGGCTATTAAGATGCACATCAATTGATATCAACGTGAGGAGTATGGATTGACATGCAACGAATGCACCAAGAGCTATAAGTGTATGAAAGATCCATATGAAAACTAAGTGGGTGTGCATCCCACTAGTATATGAAAGTGACAACATAGGAGACTCTCCATATGTAAAACATTATGCTACTTTGAAGGACAAGTGTGGTAAAGGATACTAACAATGCCCCTTCTCTCTTTGTTTATTTTTATCTTTTTTCTTTCTTTTTATTTTTATTTTTTCCTTCTTATTTTCCTTTTTATTTTTTTCTCTCATTGTCCGGAGTCTCCTCCCGACTTGTGGGGGAATCATAGTCTCCATCATCCTTTCCTCACTGGGGCACTGCTCTAAAATTAATAATGATGATCATCATACTTCCATTTACTTATAACTCAAAAGAAATAAAAATTACCACTCGATACCTATCACAAAGTATGACTCTATATGAATGCCTCTGGCAATGTACCAGGATGTGCAATGATCTAGCGTAACATGTATGAAAAATGATGAACGGTGGCTGAGCCACAACTACTATGACAGCTATATGATCATGCAAAGCAATATGACAATGAATGCTCAAGTCATCAAACGGAAGCGGTGGAAGTTGCATGGCAATATACCTCGGAATGGCCATGGAAAAGCCATAATAGGTAGGTATGGTGGCTGTTTTGAGGAAGATTTAATAAGGCTTATGTGTGATAGAGCGTATCATATCACGGGGTTTGGATGCACCTGCGAAGTTTGCACTGACTCTCGAGGTGAGAAAGGGCAATGCACGGTACCATAGAGGCTAGCAAATTGCGAAAAGGTAAGAGTGTGTATAATCCATGGACTCACATTAGTCATAAGGAATTCATATACTTATTGCAAAAGTTTATTAGCCCTCAAACCAAAGTACTACTATGCATGCCCCTAGGGGGATAGATTGGTAGGAAAAGACCATCGCTCGTCCCCGACCGCCACTCATAAGGAAGACAATCAATAATAAATCATGCTCCAACTTCATGGCATAACGAGAGACTATACGTGCATGCTTTGGGAATCACAAACCTTAACACTAATATTCTTACTAAACACAACCATTTACTACTACCTCCCACATATTCGATCTCTGTATCGCAAAACTATTGCAAGGAATCAAACATATCATATTCAGTGATCCATAAGGTCTATGTAGGATTTTATGACTACCATGCAATTGACCAATTCCCTTTGACTCTCTAAATGGATATAAGTGAAGCATGAGAGTTTAAATCTTTCTACAAAAGGCCATGCTCTAACAAATATAAGTGAAGAAAAAGATCATTCTTCAAACAAAGGTTTTCTATGTGAAGAGAAACAGGCAATCCAAACTTCAAATGATATAAGTGAAGCACATGAAGCATTCTTATAAAGCCATACTCAAAAGATATAAATGAAGTGCAATGAGCATTCTATAAATCAAACATGGACTATCTCATACCAGCATGGTGCATAAAAGAAAAGTGAAGAACTACATGAAAAAGACGCTCCAGGATTTGCACATATCACATGAACGAAACGAATCCGAAAACAAACCGATACTTGTTGAAGAAACATGCGATGCCTTTCGGGGCATCCCGACCTTAGACGTTTGAGTCTCCTTGAATATTTACTTGGGGTGCCTTGGGCATCCCCAAGCTTGAGCTCTTGCCTCTCCTCCTGCTCCTCACATCGAGACCTCCTCGATCTTCGAACACTTCATCCACACAAAACTTAACCGAACATTTAGTGGCGGGGTTAGTGAATATGGCAATGAAATCCCATCACGTACTGCTGTAACATTATTGTATAATTATAAACAAACATTACCCATTGTATGCTATCACAATTCTATGGCCCCAAGTCAAGGAGGCTTCAACAAGAATTCAAACATACGCAGATAATGAAGCTATAACAACAATCTGTGAAAACATGATAGTCTGTAAAGATTTGAACATCCACCATACTTGTGTAACTCAAAAAATTCTAAAAAATTTAGGAAACATAAAAATTTTGTATAGAAAGACAGTGCAAAAAGTTTCAGAACCGTTTGACGTTCCAGTAAAAAACGTAAAATCGAGCACTACAATCAAAGTTTCTGTTTTGCACCGCACAAACCAACAAGCAATTTAAACATCCTAAAGGCAAACCTTGGCACCTTATTTTATAATAAAATGGAATTGTACAAGGGGATAATTATTTTTTTTGAAAAGTGTTGGTAATTAAGATTCACAAAGTTTCCATGGGCATGAACAAAGTTCAAGGCATGCTCCCGCTTCCACGGTGCTCGTCTATCTCACTTTCACTTTTCTTTTTGTGATTTTTAAAGTTCCCCTCTATATTTTTTTTGTTTTCAAACATTATAAAAGAACTCAACAAAAATAAATGACTCTCTCAAACTTCTAGGTTGTCTCCCTGACATCGCTTTTTTAAAGCCATTAAGCTAGGTATAAAGTGCTCAAGTAATGAATCCACCCGGATCCCAAGGTATATCAAAGTAAATTTTAATTAGCAAGGATTTGGCATTTAGTAGTGAGCACAAAGCAACATATATCAAGCAATGGCGAAGTCTAACTCTCTTCCTATGCATCGGCATGTCATACAAGAACAATCAATGCACATCAAGTAAATGCCAATACATAGTATAATTATTTTCTTGCGATTCTATCATGTTGGAAACATAAAGAGGCGGAGATGTAGTTGCTCTCTCATAATAATTGCAAGTAGGAGCAGCAAGGACATGCATATTATATTCATCAAAATTATCATGTGAAATAGTAAAAGGCAACCCATCAATGTAATCCTTAAAAAGTGCAAACTTCTCTGATATAGTGTAATTTGGAGAATTCAAAAAGATAAAAGGACTATCATGTGTGGGTGCAACAGAAATAATTTCATTCTTGACATAAGGAACTATAGCAAGTTCATCTCCATAAGCATAATTTAAATTGCATCATGGCCACAAGCATAGAAAGCGTCATAAAAAGGGATATTTCAAAAGAATCAACGAGATCATAGCAATTATCATAGCATTCATCCTTCGGTAAGAATGAGGGGATATTAAATAATGTATGAGTTGAAGAGTTACTCTCATTAGAAGGTGGGCACGAGTGATCAATCCGCTCTTCCTCCGCTTGTTCTTCGCTATCCTCATCATATTTTTCATCCAATGAGCTCACAGTTTCATCAATTCCTTCTTCCATAGACTCCTACAAAATATTGGTCTCTTCTTGGACAACAGAGATTTTCTCAATAAATTCATCAATATCGGAATTGTATTTATAATTATCACATCAATATTGACGGATGGCAAAATTTTCAGGTCTTTAAACATCATCATCTAAAGCTTCGTACTTTTCAAACAAAGATTCAATTTCATAAGCACCCTTAAAAGCAACAAATTCTTATATTCGTTCCACATCATAATAATCATATATACCATTAGCATAAGAAGCCAAGGTTTCATTATCACTAAATTCACATGAAAAGGGAATATGTGGAGCGTCCATCCTAGAGCAACAAGTATAACCATATCTCAAGCATAAATCCAGAGCATACCAATGCAACATATAAATTTGATCCCATAAAAGTTTTCCTTTTTGTGTCAACCAATAATCCCTAAAGTATTCACTTTGGTCCAACATTACTCCCGTTATCAAGTTGAATGGGGTTTTCTCAGGAATATCAAAGTAATGCATAATATATTTTACGTAACGAGCATCGAGGGTTTTAGGAGGTTCCCCATCTCCATGAGTAGCAAGTACCACTAAATGTTTTTTTGTTTCGTGTTCCATATCCATAACTAAAGATAGAGAACAACTTAGAACAGGAAATAAAAACTACTTAGTGATAAAGCAAACAAGCCCACACGAGAATATTCACCCCACGCTATTGCTCCCCGGCAACGGCGCCAGAAAAAGGTCTTGATAACCCACAAGTATAGGGGATCAATTGTAGCCTCTTTTGATAAGTAAGAGTGTCAAACCCAACGAGGAGCTAAAGGTAGAACAAATATTCCCTCAAGTTCTATCGACCACCGATACAACTCTACGCACGCTTGACGTCCGCTTTACCTAGAACAAGTATGAAACTAGAAGTACATTGTAGGTGTGATAGGATAGGTTTGCAAGATAATAAAGAGCACGTAAATAAAATCTAGGTGCTGTTTAGATAAAACACGACTAAGTTAGTTTTAGTAGAGAGCTTTTGTCAACAAGAAAGTCAGTTGTCCCTAGGCAATCGATAACAAGTACCGGTAATGATTCTTGTAATTTTATATGAGGAAGAGGCTTGAGCTAACATACTTTGTCTACTTGTATCATATGCACTTATGATTGGACCCCTAGCAAGCATCCGCAACTACTAAACATCATTAAGGCCGTGAAACCCAACCATAGCATTAAGTATCAAGTCCTCTTTACTCCCATACACCATAGCCCAACTACTCGGGTTTAAATTTATGTCACTCTTGCAACCCAGCATAAGCGAACCATGAACATATTGCAACACCCTACAGAGGGGGCCCCTCACATTTGCTCGAGACGGAGGGCACCGTAGGACAACACCATAAATAAAATATACAATCATACCAACCAAGATCACGATTAACCGAGAGGACAAAAAGGATCTACTCAAACATCATAGGATAACCATAGATCATTGGGAAATAATATATGGAGTTGAGCACCATGTTTAAGTAGAGATTACAGCGGGGAGAAGAGAGGTTACACCGCTGCATAGAGGGGGAGAAAGTTGGTGTTGATAGTAGAAAGATTGTTTATGTAGATCGTCGTCCCGATCGTTGCCCCCGCGACACTCCGGCGCCACCAGAAGCGAGGGGGAGAGAGCCCCCTCCTTCTTCTTCTTCCTTGGCCTCCCCCCTAGATGAGAGGAGTGTCCCCCCTCGGGTCCATGGCCTCCATGGCATCGTAGGGGCAGGAGCCCCTCCGAGATTTGATCTCCCTCTCTGTTCTCTTCTGTTTGGCGTTTCCCAGATCTGGCCGAAAACCGTTTCTTATATACCCGGAGATCCGTAACTCCTATTACGCTGAAATTTTAACACAATTTTTTTCCGGATATAAGCTTCCTTGCGCCCGAAGTAGAGCTCCAACCGACGTACGAGGTGGGCACAACCCACCTCGGGCCTCCGTTTGCGGTGATTCCAACTCCCAAAAATCACATATATTCCAAAATAATTTTCCGTGAAATTTTATTGCATTTGGACTTTGTTTGATATGGATATTCAGCGATACAAAAAACATGCAATAAACAGGAACTGGCACTGGGCACTGGATCAGTAGGTTAGTCCAATAAATCATATAAAAAGTTGCCAAAAGTATGTAAAAGTTGTATAATATTGGCATGATACAAACAAAAATTATAGATACGACAGAGACGTATCAATACACATATTCATAATATTGAAGCCAAAAGATGCAAAGTTAATAATGATAGTGCAACTTATTTGTGGCATTGTTGTTTAGGTCATATTGGTGTAAAGCGCATGAAGAAACTCCATGCTGATGGACTTTTGAAATCACTTGATGCTTGCGAACCATGCCTCATGGGCAAGATGACTAAGACTCCATTCTCCGGAACAATGGAGCGAGCAATAGACTTGTTGGAAATAATACATACTGATGTATGCAGTCCGATTGGTGTTGAGGCTCACGGCGGGTATCATTATTTTGTGACCTTCAAAGATGATTTGAGCAGATATGGGTATATCTACTTGATGAAACATAAGTATGAAGCATTTGAGAAGTTCAAAGAATTTCAGAGTGAAGTGGAAAATCATCGTAACAAGAAAATAAAGTTTCTATGATCTGATCGTGGAGGTGAATATTTGAGTTACGAGTTTGGTCTTCCTTTGAAACAATGTGGAATAGTTTTGCAACTCACGCCACCTGGAACACCACAACGTAATGGTATGTCCGAACATCATAATCGTACTTTATTTGATATGGTGTGATCTATGATGTCTCTTACTGATTTACCGCTATCATTTTGGGGTTATGCTTTAGAGACGGCTGCATTCACATTAAATAGGGCACCATCTAAATCCGTTGAGACGATACCATATGAACTGTGGTTTGGAGAGAAACCCAAGTTGTCGTTTCTTAAAGTTTGGGGCTGCGATGCTTATGTGAAAAAGCTTCAACCTGATAAGCTCGAACCCAAATTGGAGAAATGTGTCTTCATTGGATACCCAAAGGAGACTGTTGGGCACACCTTCTATCATAGACCCGAAGGAAAGATATTCGTTGCTAAGAATGGATCCTTTCTAGAGAAGGAGTTTCTCTCGAAAAAAGTGAGTGGGAGGAAAGTAGAACTTGATGAGGTAATTGTACCTTCTCCCGAATGTGAAAGTAGTTCATCACAGAAATCAGTTCCAGTGATTCCTACACCAATTAGTGAGGAAGCTAATGATGATGATCATGCAACTTCTAATCAAGTTACTACCGAACCTCGTAGGTCAACTAGAGTAAGATCCGCACCAGAGTGGTATGGTAACCCTGTTCTGGAGGTCATGTTAATTGACCATGACGAACCTACGAACTATGAGGAAGCGATGATGAGCCCAGATTCCGTAAAATGGCTTGAGGCCATGAAATCTGAGATGGGATCCATGTATGAGAACAAAGTGTGGACTTTGGTTGACTTGCCCGATGATCCGCAAGCCATAGAGAATAAATGGATCTTCAAGAAGAAGACTGACGCTGACGGTAATGTTACTGTCTACAAAGCTCGACTTGTTGCGAAAGGGTTTTGATAAGTTCAAGGAGTTGACTACGATGAGACCTTCTCACTCGTAGCGATGCTTAAGTCTATCTGAATCATGTTAGCAATTGCCGCATTTTGTGATTATGAAATTTGGCAAATGGATGTCAAAACTGCATTCCTTAATGGATATCTTAAAGAAGAGTTGTATATGATGCAACCAAAAGGTTTTGTCGATCCTAAAGGTGCTAACAAAGTGTGCAAGCTCCAGCGATCCATTTATGGACTGGTGCAAGCCTCTCAGAGTTGGAATATACACTTCGATAGTGTGATCAAAGCATATGGTTTTATACAGACTTTTGGAGAAGCCTGTATTTACAAGAAAGTGAGTGGGAGCTCTATAGCATTCCTGATATTATATGTGGATGACATATTGTTGATCGGAAATGATAATGAGTTTCTAAATAGCATAAAAGGATACTTGAATAAGAATTTTTCAATGAAAGACCTCGGTGAAGCTGCTTATATATTCGGCATCAAAATCTGTAGAGATAAATCAAGACGCTTAATTGGACTTTCACAAAGCACATACCTTGATAAAGTTTTGAAGAAGTTCAAAATGGATAACTCAAAGAAAGGGTTCTTGCCTGTGTTATAAGGTGTGAAGTTGAGTTATACTTAATGCCCGACCACTTCAGAAGATAGAGAGAAAATGAAAGGCTTTCCCTATGCCTCAGCCATAGGTTCTATCATGTATGGAATGTTGTGTACCAAACCTGATGTGTGCCTTGCTATTAGTTTAGCAGGGAGGTACCAAAGTAATCCAGGAGTGGATCATTGGACATCCTTCAAGAACATCCTGAAATACCTGAAAAGGACTAAGGATATGTTTCTCGTTTATGGAGGTGACAAAGAGCTCATCGTAAATGGTTACGTCGATGCAAGCTTTGACACTGATCCGGATGACTCCAAGTCACAAATCGGATATGTCTTATATTGAATGGTGGAGCTGTCAGTTGGTGCAGTTCCAAGCAGAGCGTCGTGGCGGGATCTATGTGTGAAGCGGAGTACATAGCTGCTTCGAAAGCAGCAAAAGAAGGAGTCTGGATGAAGGAGTTCATATCCGATCTAGGTGTAATACCTAGTGCATCGGGTCCAATGAAAATCTTTTGTGACAATACTGGTGCAATTGCCATGGCAATGGAATCCAGATTTCACAAGAGAACTAAGCACATCAA
The DNA here is from genome assembly GCA_032464435.1 of Aegilops umbellulata. NCBI lineage: Eukaryota > Viridiplantae > Streptophyta > Magnoliopsida > Poales > Poaceae > Aegilops > Aegilops umbellulata. The sequence continues at coordinate 225,190,320 of CP136055.1, read as the reverse complement.
GAGACGCTTCAATTCCATCCGCGATCAAGTCAAGGAGGGAGACATAGAGATTTGCAAGATACATACGGATCTGAATGTTGCAGACCCGTTGACTAAGCCTCTCTCACGAGCAAAACATGATCAGCATCAAGACTCCATGTGTGTTAGAATCATTACTATGTAATCTAGATTACTGACTCTAGTGCAAGTGGGAGACTGAAGGAAATATGCCCTAGAGGCAATAATAAAGTTGTCATTTATATTTCCTTATATCTTGATAAATGTTCATTATTCATGCTAGAATTGTATTAACCGGAAACTTAGTACATGTGTGAATACATAGATAAACAGAGTGTCGCTAGTATGCCTCTACTAGACTAGCTCGTTAATCAAAGATGGTTAAGTTTCCTGACCATAGACATGTGTTGTCATTTGATGAACGGGATCACATCATTAGAGAATGATGTGATGGACAAGACCCATTCGTTAGCTTAGCATTAATGATTGTTTAGTTTTATTGCTATTGCTTTCATCATGGCTTATACATGTTCCTCTGACTATGAGATTATGCAACTCCCTATTACCGGAGGAACGCCTTGTGTCCTATCAAATGTCACAACGTAACTGGGTGATTATAAAGATGGTGTTTGTTGAGTTGGCATAGATCGAGATTAGGATTTGTCACTCCGTGTTTCGGAGAGGTATCTCTGGGCCCTCTCGGTAATGCACATCACTATAAGCCTTGCAAGCAATGTGACTAATGAGTTAGTCATGTGATGATGCATTACGGAACAAGTAAAGAGACTTGTCGGTAACGAGATTGAACTAGGTGTGATGATACCGACGATCGAATCTCGGGCAAGTAACATACCGATGATAATGGGAACAATGTATGTTGTTATGCGGTTTGACCGATAAAGATCTTCGTAGAACATGTAGGAGCCAATATGAGCATCCAGGTTCAGCCATTGGTTATTGACCGGTGATGTGTCTCACTCATGTCTACATAGTTCTCAAACCCATAGGGTCCGCACGCTTAACGTTCGATGATGATGTGTATTATGAGTTATGTAATTTGATGATCGAAGTTTGTTAAGAGTCCCGGATGAGATCATAGACAAGATGAGGAGTCTTGAAATGGTTGAGTGGTAAAAATTCATATATTGGAAGGTTATTTTTGGACATCGGAATGGTTCCGAATGGTTCGGGTATTTTCCTGGAGTGCCGGGAGGTTACCGGACCCCCCCCCCCCCTTGGAGAAGTATTGTGCCTATTGGGCCTTATTGGAATAGAGGAGAAAGGGCCACGTGAGAGGGCCGCGCCCCCCTAGCCCAAACCGAATTGGACTAGGGGAGGGGTGTCAGTGTCAAAACCGGCGGATCTCGGGTAGGGGGTCCCGAACTGTGCATCTAAGGCGGATGGTAACAGGAGGCGGGGACACAATGTTTACCCAGGTTCGGGCCCTCTCGATGGAGGTAATACCCTACTTCCTGCTTGATTGATCTTGATGATATGAGTACTACAAGAGTTGATCTACCACGAGATCGTAGAGGCTAAACCCTAGAAGCTAGCCTATGATTATGATTGTTGTTGTCCTACGGATTTAACCCTCCGGTTTATATAGACACCGGAGGGGGCTAGGGATACACAGAGTCGGCTACAAGGGAGGAGATCTACAGATCTGAATTGCCAAGCTTGCCTTCCACGCCAAGGAGAGTCCCATCCAGACATGGGACGAAGTCTTCAATCTTGTATCTTCATAGTCCAACAGTCCAGCCAAAGGATATAGTCCGGCTGTCCGAGGACCCCCTAATCCAGGACTCCCTTAGTAGCCCCCGAACCAGGCTTCAATGACGATGAGTCTGGCACGCAGATTGTCTTCGGCATTGCAAGGCGGGTTCTTCTCCAAATTCTGAGTACCTGTCGAGTAGTGTTCGGCTTCCCATAAATGTTGCATTCTTTGGCTTCTGCGCCCAATAATGGCTATCCTCCACATGCCGAGCGAATGCGAGAAGTCGGGACATTTTTACACTTGCCACCCTAACCATGTAAATAAATCGTCTATTTAAAGAGATGGGGATCCTCAGATCCAGATCACACCATCTTCCCACAGCGAGTATCCATCGGAGCACGCCTGGAAAAGCCCATCCCATCATGGCCGTCCATCGCAGCTCCTCCTCTCGCTCCTGTTATCCTAAGCCAAGCAATTGGAAGAAGTGCTCCGTCCCCCATAGCCAATTTGTAGAGTTATAGACCCAGGGATTTCTCCCACCAGCATATATGGTCCTCGTTCTTGCCGGACTCGCCACCTACAACGGCGGGGAGCAAGCGAAGAGCTTTCCCAACCCATCCATGGGGGAGCGGGTATGCCTTGTCCCTTACTTATTAAGGGGGCTTGGATTTCCAATCCATCCGTTCCTCCGCGGGCTCCTGGAGTTCTACGGCCTCCAGCTGCATAACTTGACTCTCGCCTCCGTATTACACATCGCTGGCTACGTCGCCCTTTGCGAGCTGTTTTTGGGCTGCGAAGCTCATTTCGAGCTATGGAAGAGGCTATTCTGCCTCGTACCCCGTACACAGGAGGGGTCAATATATCAAGTGGGCGGAGCCGAGATATGGCGCATCGCTGGGACCGGATACCTGTCCGGTACTCCAAAAAGACATCTGAAGACTGGCCTTCGGAGTGGTTTTATATGGAGGACGTCCCCCTTCCGGAACCTATTCAGATGGGTCTTCCTGAGTTCAACAACGCTCCCTTGAATAAACGCCGCAGCTGGCACCCTCGGAGCCCCCAGGAGGAAGATAACGGAGAAGTCCTTTACCTGATGAGCCGGATAAACACGCTGGCCAAATCAGGATTGACAATAATCGAGGTTATGTCGATATGCATAATGCGGGGGGTGCAACCACTTCAATATTGGGGACAACCATGTGGCACTTCAATGGAGAAGACGATCCTACCCGCTACGGTCGTAAGGGACCAGACTCCGTCGCTGCTCTAGCGAAAATACTATCCGATTTATACAAAGGAGGGGAAGAGGAGTTCATCCGCATTAAGCCAAGGGACGGATTCTCCATGTACAACCCCCCAAGCTGGGTGAGCTGCTACTTTTTACTCCAAACCTTCCCGCATTCTTCGTCATAAGTATTTACCTTTCTCTTTCATAGCAGGAACTGCAAAAAGCTGTGAGGGAGGTCCACAGCCCGCCTCCACAACCAGAGGACCCTGACCGGGCCCTTGACCCCGGACTCGAAGAAGATACGGACACATTTGTGGAGCTTATTGACAGGACGTTCTATCAATTAAGCTGCGATGGTGCCCTGGTGGCCATCATAGCCGATTATCCTGGACTACTCCCTGCATCGCATGTAAGTAAAACCGGAGTCCCAACTTCCAAGAAGGATCCCTTTTTTCTGCACTTCACCTACCGCACACATACGGTGTCTTACAGGGAAGGCCCTCGGGACGCCATGCCGAACCCGCAGTGACTCACCAACAAGGGGCACCAAAGCCGGGTAGGCTTAAAAGGAAGGCGGTCAGGAGTGAGACGCCGTCGCGGAGGTATGAAAAAGAACCCTGCTCCGTGGTTGTCGTCTTTTAAAATATAATAACGTCCATGTTTCCTAGTAGGAAAAACGCTCGCCGGACCATATCCGGAGAGCCTGTCGGCCACGCCTCCACCAGCCGGGCTCCAGAGCCGGACTTAGAGGCGGACGCTAACATGGGGCCAACCCCGGATGTTCCTCCTACAGAGGATGCCGATAGGCTGTCCGCTATGAATTCTGAAGTGGAAAGTTCCATGAATCACAGGCGTCGCCGGGCCGTACTCCACGACGCTTGTTTCTCCCAAGAGGCGTTTGATGCCTTCAAATCAGGAGACGCGTACATCCGAGCTGCTCAAAATGGTCTTGCCAGAGCCACGGACCAGTATGCAAAGGATATATGGGTAAGAAAATCTGATAATTATGTATATCAGTAGCCCCTGAGACTTGAAACAGTTGACACAATTGATTTAAGGATCATTATTTGTGTAGGTTCTTACAGAGAAGAATACCCAGTTGTCTTGAGAGCTGGAAGAGTGCAAAGCCCAGCTACGGGCCACAGTTGCCGCAATGAAGGAGTCCGAGAAGGCCCCCTTTGGTAACACTTGTCTCTATAAAAAATAATGACATGTACCGGTTAGTATGTGGCATGCATGCGAATCTAACAACAGATTCTGCAGATGATCCCGGAATGAATCCGGAGGTCGTGAGAGGGGATGAGCAACATGCTCAATGACAGTTAAAGGCTGGCGAGCGTGTGCTTAAGCATGTTAGGCAGGAGAAGAATGATCTCCAAGATGCCAATATTCGGCTGGGCGTTGAAATGAAAGATGTTCGGGCCCAGCTTGCTGACTCCGTAAAGGAGAATAAGAGGCTTTGACGCGGCATTTTTAGTAAGTGATTGAATGAACCTTTATAGAGTTCGGCGAAGAAACCAGCTAACAGAGTTATATCTGTAGGTATGCTGACGGGTCGTCCCGCAGAGGAAATGCCCGGGTCTGCAGGTGATCTTCTGCCAGAGCTCTCACAACTGCACGAACAAGTTCGGCAGGTGATGCAGGGCATTGCCCAAGCCTTGTGGCCATCTGCCTCCCTACCAGGAGGCATGGGGGATCTTGTAGAGAAGCTCAAGGGAGCACGGCGGCACTTCCGATTATGGAAGATATCAGCCTGCCGAGAAGGCGCAAGGGAAGCCTGGGCCATGGTGAAGATGCGATATACCAAGGCTGACCCGAACCACATGGCCGAGGTCGGACCTGTGGGGTCTGATGGGAAAGAGATCCCCGTCAGTTTGGTGTATGACCAGGTAAAATTAGCCGCAAATTATTCCCAACAGGATTGTAGGCTAGACAACCTGTTGGATGGTATAGAAGAAGAATTTAGTCAGTCTAAGTGACTGTGTACTTCAAGTGACATATATTGTCCCTAGCCGGATTGTAAATCATTTGTCATGGCGGACCTTTTCGCTTCGACCTCCGGACCAGATAGTCCTGAGTGTATCCGAATACCCGCTCAGCTATGTAAAAACCGGGGTACGCATGGAAACCAGGCGTAGGGGTCATAAGTGCTTGAACAGAAAAGTACCCAACTAGCTATGTTATATTACATGGATAGTAAGAAACATCTTCCAGGGAGAATAGATCCGTTAAGGGTTCCTTTACCTGGGTACGCATGCATTAATGTGCATGTCCGAACTGCCAAAAGAGATGCAAGATATAAACTTCTGGGGGCATGTATTACAATAAATAAAAGTCATCTTTTGTTCACCGACCGAATATTTCCTTAAGAACGCTAGCTTTCGGATTCACCCAGTCTAAGGTACACATCCGGCTGACCCGCCAGTAATAATCGCAGAGGTGCTCCCCTTATACCCTAGCCGAATTAACGGGAACGTGGGGCATAAACACAAGAGCCAGGCAACCCAGCTTGGCCAAAACTTAAGTCATATCGATGCATATAATGGCGAAAAAAGGTACATGTGAAAAAGTAACACATGTGTGGGGCATAGAGCATGGAAAATAGTTATATTAAGCTTCTGTATAAGAAGCCCCCAGGTATAATGAGCACGCCTAGCGCGTCAAGATGGTGTTGTCACGACACATTTTAACCTTTTCAGGCCGTGAAGAAAAAGGGAAGAAAGAAAAAAAGAAAAGACAGATAACGGATATAAAAAAATTACAGAGGTAAGGAGACGAACACATAGTCCGACACTAGGCGTAGAACCTTCGGAGTCTGGCTGCATTCCATGGGTTTGGCTCGAGTCGATTGTCCGATGCATCCTGCAGACGGTATGCTCCACCGGTCAGAACCTTGTCGATAACGAAGGGACCTTCCCATTTGGGCTTGAGTTTGTTCTTTTTCTTCTCCCGTAGGCGTAGAACGAGTTCGCCGACGTTATAATTTTTGGCCCGTACTTCTCTGCTTTGATACCGTCGAGCCTGTTGCTGATAGAATGCGGAACGGGCTTTTGCCACATCATGCTCCTCCTCCAAGGCGTCCAAACTGTCATGCCGATCAAGCTCGGCTTCTTTCTCTTCGTACATGCGCACTTGAGGTGAGTCATGAATTATGTCGCAGGGCGGTACCGCGTCTGTGACGCACACCATAAAGAACGGTGTGTATCCGGTAGTGCGGTTCGGCGTGGTCCGCAGCCCCCATAGTACAGAGTCGAGCTCCTCTATCCAGTGCGTATATGATTCCTTCAAGGATCGCACTAATCTGGGTTTAATGCCGCTCATGATAAGACCATTGCTCGCTCGACTTGACCGTTAGTTTGCGGGTGATAGACAAAAGCATAATCGAGCTTAATGCCCTTGTTGCTGCACCAAATTTTGACCTCGTCGGCTGTAAATTTCGAGCCATTATCGGTGATGATGCTGTGGGGGACACCGTAATGGTGTACAACCCCGGATATGAAGTCTATCACTGGTCCGGACTCGGCCGTTTTAACGGGTTTGGCTTCTATCCATTTGGTGAATTTTTCCACCATGACCAATAAGTATTTTTTCTTATGGCTTCCCCCTTTAAGGGGTCCAACCATATCAAGCCCCCAGACCGAAAAGGGCCAAGTAACGGGGATTGTTTGGAGAGCGGTAGGTGGCATATGGCTTTGGTTTGCAAAAATCTGGCAACCGACGCAACGTTGAACGAGGTCCTATGCGTCTGCTCGGGCCGTCGACTAGGAAAAACCTGTACGGAAGGCCTTGCTTACAAGGGCCCGTGCTGCGACATGGTGGCCGCCAAGTCCAGCATGAATTTCTGCCAAAAGTTGTTGTCCTTCCTCTTCGGAGATGCACCTTTGAAGTACTACGGTGGCGCTCTTCTTATAAAGCTCTCCTTCGTGGAACTTGTAGGCTTTAGCCCGCCGCACAATGCAACGTGCCTCATTTGGGTCCTCGGGGAGTTTTTGCCTAGTTAGGTAGGCCAAGAAGGGTTCTGTCCACGGGGCGATGAAAGCCATAATCACGTGGGTCGAAGGCTTTATTTCGGTGGCAGAGCCTCCGATTATGCCAGAGTGTTCGGTATCTGGTGTTGTGGCCAGGTCCGGACTGTTGTTGCCGGTCTCTCCTTCCCATACCACGGATGGCTTAAACAGCCTTTCCAAGAATATATTAGGTGGGACAGGGTCGCGCTTAGCGCCGATGCGAGCGAGGATATTCGCCGCTTGATTGTTTTCCCGGACCACATGGTGGAATTCAAGCCCCTCGAACCGAGCTGACATTTTAAGGTCGGCGTTGCGATAAGCCGCCATCTTTGGGTCCTTGGCGTCAAAGTCTCCATTTATTTGAGATATTGCGAGGTTCGAATCACCACGCACCTCTAGGCGTTGAAAGCCCATGGATACTGCCATCCGGAGACCATGCAACAGGGCCTGATATTCTCCTGCATTGTTGTAGTCTGTGTATAATATTTGGAGTACATATTGGACTGTATCTCCTGTGGGGGATGACAGGACGACGCCTGCCCCCAGACCAGCCAGCATCTTAGAGCCGTCAAAGTGCATGATCCAATTGGAGTACGTGCCGTACTCTTTAGGGAGTTCGGCTTCTGTCCATTCGGCAACGAAATCAGCCAGTACCTGTGACTTAATGGCTCGCCGTGGTTTGTATGTTATGTCGAACGGGAGGAGCTCAATAGCCCATTTAGCAATCCGGCCCGTGGCATCGCGGTTATTTATTATGTCGTTGAGTGGTACTTCCGAGGCCACCGTAATTGAACACTCTTGAAAGTAGTGTCGTAATTTCCTGGATGCCATGAACACCGCGTATGGTATCTTTTGATAGTGTGGGTACCGTGATTTGCATGGAGTGAGGATAGTGGATACATAGTATACCGACTTTTGAAGCGGGAACTTGTGTCCGTCCGTCTCTCGTTCGACGACGAGCACCGCGCTTACAACTTGGCGTGTTGCCTCTATATATAACAACATTGGTTCGCCGACATTTGGCGCGGCCAAGATTGGGTTGGTGGCCAAAACGGCTTTTATTTCTTCCAATCCGGCCGTGGCCGCATCCGTCCACTCGAAGTGTTCGGTGCGTCGAAGAGGCGATAAAGGGGTAGTGCATTTTCTCCTAATCGAGAGATAAAGCGGCTTAAGACAGCCACGCATCCACTTAATTTTTGGATTTGCTTGAGGTTTATTGGGATAGCCAACTGTGACAGAGCTTGGATTTTAGCCGGATTTTCTTCAATTCCTCTACTAGAGACGATGAAGCCCAGGAGCTTTCCGGTGGGCACGCCAAAAACACATTTTTCCGGATTGAGCTTGATGTCATATGTTCGGAGATTGTCGAACGTGAGCCTGAGGTCGTCTATTAAGGATTCGACGTGTCTGGTTTTGATGATCACGTCATCTACGTATGCCTCTACTGATAGGTTGATAGGTTGCACCGGCGTTTCCAGGCATGTCTAAATCATGCGTTGATAGGTTGCACCGGCGTTTTTGAGCCCGAAAGGCATGGTGTTGAAACAGAAGGGGCCGTATGGAGTGATAAATGCCGTTGCGGCTTGATCGGACTCCGCCATTTTAATTTGATGGTATCTGGAGTATGCATCGAGGAAACATAATGAGTCGTGTCATGCGGTAGCGTCGATAATTTGATCGATGCGAGGGAGGGGGAAGGGATCCTTGGGGCAAGCCTTGTTAAGGTCCTTGAAATCGACACATAGGCGCCAGGATTTGTCCTTCTTTGGTACCATCACCAGGTTTGCGAGCCAGTCCGGATGTTTTATTTCTCGAATGAAACCGGCCTCAAGTAACTTGGCTAGCTCCTCTCCCATGGCTTGTTGCTTAGGCTCAGAGAAACGCCGAGGACTTTGCTTGACCGGCTTGAACCCCTTTAGAATGTTAAGGCTATGCTCGGCGAGCCTGCGTGGGATTCCTGGCATGTCCGAAGGATGCCAGGCGAAGATGTCCCAATTCTCTCGCAAGAACTCCCGTAGTGCAGCGTCTACTGTGGATTTTATCTATGCCCCGATGGACTCTGTTTTTGTAGGGTCCGTTGAATGGACTTGGAATTTGACTTTTTCATCCGTTGGTTTAAAAGAGGTGGACTTGGATCTTTTGTCGAGTATCACGCTGTCCCTGTCCACTGTGGAGGGCAGCGCAGTTAGTTCTTCGGCCGCAAGGGCTTAGGATAACGCCTCGAGGGCTAGTGCGGTAGTTTTATTTTCAGCGCGGAGTGCTATATCCGGATCACTAGCTAGAGTGATGATTCCATTAGGTCCGGGCATTTTGAGCTTCATGTACCCGTAATGGGGTATAGCTTGGAAGATCGTGAATGCCTCCCGCCCTAAAAGGGCGTGGTATCCGCTACTGAACTGGGCCACCTGGAATGTGATTTCTTCGGACCTATAATTCTCCAGTGTGCCGAATACCACATCTAGTGTGATTTTTCCTACATATCGTGACTCCCGACTAGGGATGATCCCTCTGAAGGTCGTGCTGCTTTGCTCAATGCGGCTCCTGTCTATTTCCATTTTTCGAAGAGTCTCCTCATAGATGAGGTTTAATCCGTTGCCACCATCCATGAGCACTTTAGTAAGCCGGAAGCCGTCCACAATTGGGCTAAGGACCAAGGCGGCTGGTGCTCGGGCTGTTCGGAATTTAGGTTCGTCACTGTCATTGAAGGTTATAGCCGTATTGCTCCATGGATTTATTGCTGCTACGTGCCAGACTTCGGCAAGGCTGCGGAGTGCTCGCTTACGCCTATTATTTGAGGCGAAGGTCTCGAAGACTGTCAATACTATATTTTTAATTTCCACAGGATGGTGCTCTGCGGTATTGTTGATGAGGAGATCCTCACCGCTCTTGGCCACCTGCCGGAGTATCCAACATGCTCTAAGGCTATGTGTTGGCGTGGTATCTGGTGTACTGTGAATTTTGCATGGCCCATTGAGCCATCCCTCCAATATAGTTCCACGCCCTGTAGTGGGATTTGGTTTCTTTGTGGTTGGATCGGGGTGACTTACTAGAGTATACCCTTTTAGTTCGGACGGGGGGTTTAGTGAGAGCCGGAGTATCCCAGAATTTTGTTTGGGTTTTCCAGGCACTTTCCATCGCACAGTACTTCTGTACTATGGCCGCCAAGTCAGCGAAGTGTGCTATGTCACGGCGACTTATGGCGTTGAGGATTCCCTTGTCCGTGCAATTTTTGCAAAAGAATGAAATTGCGTCTTCCTCGCGATAGTCCTTGACCTTGTTCATTACAAGGAGGAATTTGGCCCAATAGTGATGTACTGTCTCCTGGGGCTCTTGTCTAATGTGGGAAAGATCATTTGTATCTGGGCGGGTGGGTAGATTTAGGTCCGAACCCTAACCCGATCTGAGACCCAGGGGCGGAGGAGTTTCCGAGCTTGGCAATTCGGGCTCCGGGATGTTGCCCAATAGGTCTGGCCCGCTGTCTGATTCTGGGTTCAAAGCTTGGGCCATGTCCTCCCGTAGACGGGTATCCGGCTCGGAGAGCTCGGGAATCCGGACATAGTTCGTCCTCAAGATAGAGGAAGAACCGCTGCGTTGCTCCTCCACTACCGCTATCTGATGGGTGACCGGCGGAGAGTTAATCTCTCTCTGGTCGGGTTTAAGCCCGATCCGATCATAGTCCGTAGTGACAACCAAGGCGGCGATGCGATCCAAGAGCTCGTTCAAGGAGGAGAGCTCCATTGGATTCATCTGCTCAGAGAATCCCGAGCCGACGTGGAGGCTGTTTTTGATGACCCGAGAAGTCATCGTCGGCGCAGCGGCCGAACGGGCGGCCATGACGAAGTCGCCTAGTCGGAGAGTTTGGCCTACAGTCAGGGCTCCCCCAGAGGTGATGTTGTCCTTGACAACGATATGAGCCATCAAGCCTTATGATGACGACATAGTGGAACTCTCAATGAAAGCACCAATGTCGGTGTCAAAACCGGCGGATCTCGGGTAGGGGGTCCCGAACTACGCGTCTAAGGCGGATGGTAACAGGAGGCGGGGGACACAATGTTTACCCAGGTTCGGGCCTTCTCGATGGAGGTAATACCCTACTTCCTGCTTGATTGATCTTTATGATATGAGTATTAGAAGAGTTGATCTACCACGAGATCGTAGAGGCTAAACCCTAGAAGCTAGCCTATGATTATGATTGTTGTTTTCCTATGGAGTAAACCCTCTGGTTTATATAGACACCGGAGGGGGCTAGGGTTACACAGAGTCGTTTACAAGGGAGGAGATCTATAGATCCGAATTGCCAAGCTTGCCTTCCACGCCAAGGGAAGTCCCATCCGGACACGGGACGAAGTCTTCAATCTTGTATCTTCATAGTCCAACAGTCCGGCCAAAGGATATAGTCCGTATGTCCGAGGACCCCCTAATCCAGGACTCCCTCAAGGCCCCCCCCTCTTTCCTTCTCCCCCTCTATCCCCTCCCTTTCCCTCAAGTGGAAGAAAGGAAAGGGGGGGCGCGAATCCTACTTGGACTAGGAGTCCAAGTAGGACTCCCCCCTTGGCGCCCCCCCTCTAGGGTCGGCCTCCTCTCCTCCCCCTTTATATACGTGGAGGGGGCCCCCAAAGGTACACCAAGCCTTCTCTTAGCCATGTGCGGTGCCCCCCTCCACAGTTACACACCTCGATCATATCGTCGTAGTGCTTAGGCGAAGCCATGTGCCGGTAACTTCATCATCACCATCACCACGCCGTCGTACTAATGAAACTCTCCCTCGTCCTCAACTAGATCAAGAGTTCGAGGGACGTCATCGAGCTGAATGTGTGTTGAACACGGAGGTGCCGCACGCTCGGTGCTTGGATCGGTTGGATCGTGAAGACGTTCGACTACATCAACCGCGTTATTAAATGCTTCCGCTTTCAGTCTACGAGGGTACGTGGACACACTCTCCCCACTCGTTGCTATGCATCTCCTGGATAGATCTTGCGTGATCGTAGGTAAATTTTTTGAAATACTGCGTTCCCCAACAACCGATTGCTCGTCGTCCGTCCATGACCTCCCCCTCCATCCTCCGTCTGCCATCCATCACCTCCGAGCTTTCCTCTACCCATCGTTACTCGACCCTCCTTCCATTGTTGTATGCCCATCACGTGATATGGCATATGCCTGATGCAAATTACCTATGGTGGTTGATAACCCACAAGTATAGGGATTGCAACAGTTTTCGAGGGTAGAGTATTCAACCCAAATTTATTGATTTGACACAAGGGGAGCCAAAGATATTCTGAAGTATTAGCAGCTGAGTTGTCAAACCACACCTGAAAGACTTAATATCTGCAGCAAAGTATTTAGTAGCAAAGTAGTATGGAAGTAATGGTGGCTATGGAAAAAGTAACAGTAGCAGTTTTGCAGTGATTGTAATAGCAGCAACAACGAATGTAACTTAGCAGAGATCAATATGTGAAAATATCGTAGGCAATGGACGGTGATACGTCTCCAACGTATCTATAATTTTTTATTGTTCCATGCTGTTATATTATCATTCTTGGATGTTTTACCATCATATTATAGTCATTTTATATCATTTTTAGCACTAACCTATTGACATAGTGCCATGTGCCAGTTGCTGTTTTCTGCTTGTTTTTTACATCGCACGAAATCAATACCAAACGGAGTCCAAATGCAGTGAAACTTTTTGTGGAATTTTTATGGACCAGAAGACACCCAATGGGTCGGAGAAGCACCTGGGGGGTGCCCCGAGGGGGGCACAACCTACCAGGGCGCATCTAGGCCCCCAGGTGCGCCCAGGTGGGTTGTGCCCACCTCGGTGGCCTCCTGCACCACCTCTTTGCTCTATAAATACCCCAATATTCAAGAAACCCTAGGGGAGTCGACGAAAATCAATTCCAGCCGCCGCAAATTCCAGAACCACCAGATCCAATCTAGGCACCATCACGGAGGGGATCATCATCCTCATTGGTGCCTCTCCGATGATGTGTGAGTGGTTCATTGTAGACCTACGAGTCTGTAGTTAGTAGCTAGATGGAATCCTCTCTATCTTTTGATTCTCAATACAATGGTCTCTTGGAGATCTATTTGATGTAACTCTTTTTGCGGTGTGTTTGTTGGGATCCGATGAACTTTGAGTTTATGATCAGATCTATCTTTTTATCCATAAAAGTTATTTGAGTCTTCTTTGATCTCTTATATGCATGATTACTTATAGCCTCGTATTTCTTCTTCGAATCTTTCGTTTAGTTAGGCCAATAGATCGATTTTTGTTGCCATGGGAAGAGGTGCTTTGTGATGGGTTCAATCTGATGGTGCTTGACCCCAGTGACAGAAGGGGAACCGACACGTATGTATCGCTGCTATTAAGGATAACAAGATGTGGTCTATTTCTACATAAATAGATCTTGTCTACATCATGTCATCATTCTTATTGCACTACTCTGTTTCTCCATGAACTTAATACACTAGATGCATGCAGGATAGCGGTCGATGTGTGGAGTAATAGTAGTAGATGCTGGCAGCAGTCGGTCTACTAATCTTGGACGTGATGCCTATATAATGATCATTGCCTGGATATCGTCATGATTATTTGAAGTTCTATCAATTGCCCATCAGTAATTTGTTACCCACCGTATGCTATTTTTCTCGAGAGAAGCCACTAGTGAAATCTACGGCCCCCGGGTCTCTTCTTTATTATATTGACCTTCGCGATATGTTTTTATTTGCTTTTATTTTCAGATCTATTTAACCAAAAATACAAAAATACCTTGCTGCGATTTTTTACTTATTTATTTTATCTCGCGTTCCCACGAGATCTATTTATCCAATCTACTACAATTTTATCCCGTCCACTTGCCAATTTCTGGCGCCGTTACCCGAAAGGGATTGGCAACCCCTTTAATATGTCGGGTTGCGAGCATTTGTTATTTGTGTGTAGGTGTCATTCACGTAGTGTTGCGTGGTTCTGCTACTGGTTCGATAACCTTGGTCTCATCACTGAGGGAAATACCTATCGTAGTTGTGCTGCGTCATCCCTTCCTCTTTGGGGAAATACCGACGTAATTCAAGCTGCATCAAAAGGAATTTCTGGCGCCATTGTCGGGGAGACATCATCAACATCTACCAGGTTCCTAATCACAAATCTCATCTCCTTGCAATTTACATCATTTGCCATTTGCCTCTCGTTTTCCTCTCCCCCACTTCACAACAAATTGCCGTTTTATTCGCCCTCTTTTTCGTTTGTCGTTTTCTCGTCAGATCTGTTTTTGAGTGCAATCTTGTCGCATAGTCACAATAACTCAAGAAAACACCAAGTTGTGTGATTTCTCCAACACCAACAACAATGATTTTATTAGCACTCCGATTTCTCCTCTCGCCACTAGTGCGGAGTCTTGTGATATTAATACCGTTGTGCTGAATCTTGTTATGAAAGATCAATTTTCCGATACTCCTAATGAGGATGTCACGTCCCATCTTAACTCATTCGTGGAATTATGCGATATGCAAAAGAAAAAAGATTTGGACAATGATGTTGTGAAGTTGAAATTATTTCCGTTTTCTTTGCGAGATCGTGCAAAAATTTGGTTTTCTTCTTTGCCTCGCAATAGTATCGATTCTTGGGATAAGTGCAAAGATGCTTTTATTACTAAGTATTTTCCGCCCGCGAAAATTATTTCCCTTAGAACCCATATCATGAATTTCAAGCAACTTGAATATGAACATGTTGCACAATCTTGGAAAAGGATGAAATTGATGCTAAGGAATTTCCCAACTCATGTGTTAAATCTTTGGATGGTCATACAAAATTTTTATGCAAGGTTGAATTTTGTTTCTCGTAATCTTTTAGATTCCGCCAAGAGTGGTACTTTTATGGAAATTACTTTGGGTGAAGCCACCAAATTTCTTGATAATATTATGGCAAATTATTCACAATGGCATACCGAAAGAGCTCCTACTAGTAAAAAAGTTAATTCGGTTGAAGAATTTCTTCTTTGAGTGAAAAAGTTGATGCTCTTATGAAATTGGTTGCTAATAATATTGCTCCTATTGCTTTTAATGATGTGCCTTTGTCTACTTTGATTGAGCAAAATAGTGATGCCGTATGTGAGATTTATCTCGCGAAACAATTTCAATAACAATGCTTATAGAGGTAACTTTAAACCTAGAACTTTTCCTAGTAATTGCTCTAATAATTATGGTAATTCCTATGGTAATCCTTCTTATAATGATAATAGGAACACCTCTGATCTTGAGAATAATATTAAATAATTTGTCAATACTCAAAAGGTTTTCAATGCTACAATAGAAGAAATGCCGAATAAGATTGATGATTTGTCTAGAAGTGTTGATAGAATTTCTCATGATGTAGAAAATCTCAAGATGAAAATTTTTGTGCCTAAGGTTGAGGAATCAATTAAGGATCTTTATGTTTCTATGGATGAAATTAAGAAAAGAACCGCTATGTTTAGAGCCAGAAGAGAATTCTTAGAAAAAGCGTTTTCTAGTGATTGCTTTCATAAAAGTGATGAAGATAAAAAATGATTGGTGTCTCTTCTATTTATTCTTTGTTTATTAAAATTAAGATTGATAATAAAGGGACTAAAGAAGAGTCAACTTTAGCTAGAGGGCATCCCGATAATTCGGAGGGTGAAAATCTTGTTGAAAAAGCTGATAAAAGTGGGTTTGAAGAGGTAAAAACTTTAACTAGTGATGTGCCCACTCTTTTGGATTACAAAGACTTTAGTTATGATAATTTCTCTTTGATTGATTGTATTTCTTTGTTGCAATCCATGATAAATTCACCCCATGCATATGAACAAAATAAAGCTTTTACTAAACAAATTGTTGATGTTATGATGAAAGCTTTAGAAGAAAAGTTGGAATTAGAAGTTTCAACTCCTAGAAATTTAAATGATGAATGGGAACCTATTATCAAAGTCAAGATTAAAAATTATGAGTGTTTTACTTTATGTGACTTGGGTGCTAGTGTTTCTACAATTCCGAAATATTTGTGTGATGTGCTTGGTCTTACCAATATTGAAGAATGTTCTTTAAATTTGCACTTGGCGGATTCCACTATTAAAAAGCCTATGGGAAGAATTAATGATTTCCTTATTCTTGCAAATATGAATTTGGTGCCTATTGATTTTATTGTTCTTGATATTGATTGCAATCCGTCTTGTCCAATTATTCTTGGTAGACCGTTTTTACGTACTATTGGTGACGTGGTTGATATGAAAGAAGGCAATATTAAATTTCAATTTCCACTTAGGAAGGGTATCGAACACTTCCCTAGAACAAGAATTAGGGCACCTTATAAATCAATCATGAGGGCATCATATGGATCTAGAAACAAAGATGACAATACTTAGATCCTTTGCATTATGCCTAGCTAAGGGCGTAAAACGATAGCGCTTGTTGGGAGGCAAGCCAATGAATTAAATTTATTTTTGTCTTTTTATTTCTTTTATTGAGTGTTTGCAAAATTATGCTACGGTTATGATTGTGTTTTTTGTTTTAATTAGTGTTTGTGCCAAGAAAAGCCTTTAGGATCATGTTGGGTGATAGTTACTATGATCTTGCTGGAAAAGAAAAACTTTTGCACTCGCGAAAATAATTTTCGTTTTTAACAGAAATGTGATAAAATACTGATTGTTTTTGCAGAAGATTAATATACAAATTGCTCAGGTTTTCCTAATGTTTCATAATTTTTGGAGTTACAGAAGTATTTGAAATATCCAGATTGCTACAGGCTGTTTTGTTTTTGACAGATTATGTTTTCTTTGCGTCGTGTGCTTGTTTTGATGATTCTATGGTTTCCATTGAAGAGTTTTTGCCATAGAAAAGTTAGAATACAGTAGATATAATGCAAAAATAAAATATTAATGGGGTTGCAACAGTACTTATAGTAGTGATTGGCTTTCTTATACTAACACATCTGATGAAGGTTTTGTTGAGTTTTCTGTGATTGAAGTTTTCAAGTTTTGGGTGATATTAGGATGGATGAAGGAATAAGGAGTAAGAAGAGCCTAAGCTTGGGGATGCCCATCGCATCCCAAGCTATTATCCAAATAGAAGCAAGCAACTAAGCTTGGGGAGGCCCGAGTGGCATCCCCTCTTTCTTCTAACGACCATCGGTATTTTATTCGAAGCTATATTTTTATTCGTCACATACTATGTGTTTGTTTGGAGCGTCTTGTATTATATGAGTCTTTTCTTGTTTTGATTTTTATTTTAAGTCATGTATCCTTGCTGGACACACCTATTTGAGAGAGCCAAAATTATGCTATGACTTGTTAGAATTGCTCTCTATGCTTCACTTAAATCTTTATGAGCTATGGAATTGCTCTAGTGCTTCACTTATATCTTTTTGAGCATGGTGTGCTTTAGTATTATTTGAAGAAATGCTCTCATGCTTCACTTAGATTTGTTTGAGAGTTAGTAAATTTTTAAGAAATTCTCTCTCGCTTCACTTAAATTATTTTGACAAAAGAAATATTATGCTCATGATCTTCACTTATATTTGTTTGAGCTTATTAAAAGCAACATATGAAACTAGTTCCAAAGTGATACATATACAATGAGGATATAATAAAAACTTTCATGAAGATCATTGGACAAAACAAACTTGATTCCTTGTAATAGTTTTGAGATATGTCGACATAATATGTTAGTCGTGTTGATGAGTAATTGTGCTTTAGTAAGAATATTGGTGTTAAGGTTTGTGATTCCCTATGCAAGCACGAAAGTCAATAGTTATGCAATGAAATTACATCCTACTTGTGGTGCATTATTCAGTGTTAGTTATGCTTACTGCTTTATGAGATTTTCCGTTTCTTGGTTGGATGCTTCTCAATCTTTTGCTAGCCTTCATTTTGCACCAAGTATGATCACTACTTGTGCATCCAAAATCCTTTAAACCAATTTTCCATATGAGTCCACTATACCTACCTATATGCGGTATTGTTTTGCCGTTCTAAGCAAATTTGTATGTGCCATCTCTAATTTTCAAAATAAACTTCTATTTTGTGTGCTCGTACCGCTCATGAAACGATAGGGGGTGGATGATATATTTCCATGCTTGATATGTTATTCTCAAGATGAGTGTTTATTCACTTGTCATTGCACGGGAGTACGGCAAAGGTATTAGAGATGCCCAGTCCTGAAATGAAAAATGAATTTACTTTATGTTGTCAAATAATAAATTCCTTGGAAAGTGTTGGTATGGAAGGCACCCGTGGATACGGCTAGCCGAGGAAAGTGAAAGTATGGTTGAAAAAGGAATAAACTTTATTTTCTGTTTGGGAAATGCCTTTGATATATCTAGCATGGAAAGTATTGGGAACTACTCGATCGTTTTCGTTGACTGGAAAAGCATGCCACCCAAAATGTTTTATCTCTATCTTTTTCTCTTTAAGCTTTGACACCTCTACAAATCCCTACTTCCCTCCGCGAAGGGCCTTTCGTTTAATTTATGCAATTTTTATTTTTATTTGAGTCTCCATCTTCTCTTATAAAGCACCAACTAAGGGGCACTATGATTGTACTTGAGCATTGGGTGTAGCTAATATGCGAGTGTGTTTCATGAATGGATCAATGATTGATCATAATGGGCTAGGGATAACTTGCTTTAGCGTTGAGATTTTGAAAGATATGGTTGCTTGTTGATATTCTTGAGTATTAAAGTCTTTATGTCAAAACTAGACTATTGCTTTGAACCATATAAAAGTCCAAATGTCCATGCTACAAAGAAAAGAATATGTGATGAACATGTTAGGCAGCATTCCGCATCAAAAATTCTGTTTTTATCATTTACCTACTCGAGGACGAGCAGGAACTAAGATTGGGGATGCTGATACGTCTCCAACGTATCTATAAATTTTTATTGTTCCCTGCTGTTATATTATCATTCTTGGATGGTTTACCATCATTTTATAGTCATTTTATATCATTTTTTGGTACTAACATAGTGACATAGTGCCCAGTGCAAATCGCTGTTTTTGCTTGTTTTTTACATCGCAGGAAATCAATACCAAACGGAGTCCAAATGCAGCGAAACTTTTTGAGGAATTTTTATGGACCAGAAGACAACGAATGGGCCGGAGAAGCACCTGGGGGGTGCCTCGAGGGGGGCACAACCCAACAGGGCATGCCTGGGCCCCCATGCACGCCCAGGTGGGTTGTGCCCACCTCGGTGGCCTCCCGCACCGCCTCTTTGCTCTATAAATAACCCACTATTCCAGAAACCCCAGGGGATTCGACGAAAATCAAATCCAGCCGCCGCAAGTTCCAGAACCACCAGATCCAATCTAGACACCATCACGGAGGGGTTCATCATCCTCATTGGTGCCTCTCTGATGGTGCGTGACTAGTTCATTGTAGACCTACGGGGCCGTAGTTAGTAGCTAGATGGCTTCCTCTCTCTCTCTCTCTCTCTCTCTCTCTCTCTCTCTCTCTCTCTTGATTCTCAATAAAATGGTCTCTTGGAGATCTATTTGATGTAACTCGTTTTGCGGTGTGTTTGTTGGGATCCGATGAACTTTGAGTTTATGATTAGATCTATCTTTTTATCCATGAAAGTTAGTTGAGTCTTCTTTGACCTCTTATATGCATGATTACTTATAGCCTCGTATTTCTTCTTCGAATCTTTGGTTTAGTTAGGCCAATAGATCGATTTTTGTTGCCATGGGAAGAGGTGCTTTGTGATGGGTTTGATCTTATGGTGCTTGACCCTAGTGACAGAAGGGGAACCGACACGTATGTATTGTTGCTATTAAGGTTAACAAGATGGGGTCTATTTCTACATAAATAGATCTTTTCTACATCATGTCATCGTTCTTATTGCGTTACTCCATTTCTCCATGAACTTAATACACTAGATGCATATTGGAAGCGGTCGATATGTGGAGTAATAGTAATAGATGCTGGCAGGAGTCGGTCTACTAATCTTGGACATGATGCCTATTGTTGGGGGGAATCGGCTTCCTCGAACACCTATGGGGACCGAGCCCCTTACTGGTTCGGCGGGGGGCGGAGGTTGCACAAAGAGCAGATCGAGGTGCTGCACACGAGGGATTTTACCCAGCTTCGGGCCGCAAGGATGCGTAAAATCCTACTGCTGCTTGGTGGATTGTATTGTGTTCTTGCTCGGGAGCGCGTGGTGCTACAGTACACACGAGCTGCTGGCGAGGTCGAGCGTGACGATCCCTCTCCTTTTCCCCTACGTGCGCATGGGGCCTCCTTTTATAGGCTCAAGGGGTTACCCACAGGTGGCAGCGTAGGTGGGGGGCAAAAATGGTAGAATGCTATAGTGGGTACAGCTGCCTGCACAGTGGCTGTACAGTGCTATCATACCTAACTCTAACGGCGGGGGACAAGGGCATTAAATGCCCGTCCGCGTCGCCCAGACGGTGCAGGGAAGTGGACCGTCAGGAGCGCCACCGTTTGCCACGATGGCTACTCTGTCAGCTTCGCTTCGCCACTGCATGCCCCTGGCTGCACAGCCTCCCGCCACGTGCGCCTGGGATGCCCCCAGAGCGACACGTTGGTGGGTGAGCTGGAGCGCAGGCACGAGGTGGTAACTTGCCGCGGTGGATGTCTTGTCACGTCCGAGAGCTTGTTGCTCACCGGGTCTTGCCGGGGCGCGGGGCGCACCGTGGCAGGGTCCTTGTCGTGCCGTGGATGGCCTTCCCGGCAAGCTCCTCTTGCCGGGGCCATGTGCTTCGAGCGGCAGTCCCGGCAAGCTCCTCTTGCCAGGGGCTCGCTCTCTTCGGGTGGCCTTCCCGGCAAGCTCCTCTTGCCAGGGCCTTGGCTCAAATACTTTGTTCTTGAATGGCCCAAGAGGGGACCATGGAGGGTCTTGGCGATCGCCTGGCAGGCCTTGCCGCGAGGTGCTACGACCGCCCGTGCACAAGTTCGGGGTACTAAGGTACCCCTATTTTAGTACACCGACAGGAGCCCCCAGGCCTGGGCCATACACGGTGCCGAGCGCTGTTGGGCCAGGCCCAAAACAGTGCACGGGCACGCGCGGCCTGGGTCACGCTGCATCTTTTTCTGTGTATGCCACACCCTCTCCGAACGGTACGCGACGAACGCGGCATCATGGGGAGGGGCGTGCGTGACGTGGGTGGCGTGCGCGGGGCCGAGCCCTGTAGGCATGCGTCACATCGCAATAAATGGGGACGGTTCGTGCCATCTTCATAAGTGGATGGAGGCGTGGAGGCGTGGCTCCTTCGCTGGACGGGGCCGAGGCACGGTTTCCGAGGCGCCCGTTCCCCACGATCATGGGGTGGGGGAGAGGTCGCCTCATCCGTCGCCTCGGTCCTGCGCGTCAGCCACCCGGCTTCCATGCACCTGGAGTTGCGGGGACTGGAGGCAGGAAACCGGGCCGTCGCGGGTCGAGGCAGCAGGCCGGCCCCGGTCGCCTGGCCTCCCTGCGCCCTGATTGGTTGAGCGGGGCGGTCGAGTCCCCACCCTGCTCCTTTATAAGGAGCAAGAGGGGGGGGGCAACGGGAACCCACACTCCTCCATCTCTTCCTCCTCTTCATCCTCTGACCTCCTCTCTCCATTAGCCATGGAGAAAGGGAATCCGGGTCCTTCATCGGTGGCGGCGAGGGTTGCCGCCAGGCAGCGCGCCCCTCCTCCCCTTGCACCCGCGGTGGCGGGGCCAGCCGCAAGGGGAAGGGGGAGGGGGCGAGGTCGTGGACGAGGGCGTGGACGAGGCCGCGGCGCTTAGGGAAGAGGCGGGCGGGGTGACGCGCCGGCTTCGCCTCCGCCAGCGGCCCCTCTTCCCATGGCAGTCCATCTCGGGGACGATCCTTGCGAGTTCTTCGTCAGGCTGCGCCGGGCGCCTCGCCGCCGCCTCCGCCTCCCGGCTCCCTTCGCGAGCGTGATGGAGATGGAGCAACCCGAGACGCTAAGGCTGCGCATGAAGGGCTGCGGGATCAGCGGCACGCGGGTCCACGTCGAGTTCCCAGCCCCCGGCGTAGTGTATCTTGGCCGAGGGTGGAAGACATTCACCCGTATCCACACCTTGACGGAGGGGTTCACCCTCCATTTCAAGTTGATGGAGGGCGATCTCCTCTCCGTCAAGGCCTTCGGGGACTTCGGGACCCGGGCCCGGTGCTGCGTGGATAGCTCCTCCGATAGCGAAAGCTCCTCCTCGAGCAAGAGTGACGAGGAGGGGAGCGACAGCAACGACGAGGGCAGCGGCCGTCGGGATGACGGGTCCGACTAGGCGCCGGTCGCAGCTCCGTGTGGCACCGGCGACCCCATCATCCGGGTCGCCGGCCCCTTGAGCTTCTCGGGGTCGTCTTCCCGGGTGGCCGGAGTGGCGAGGCTGCGGAAGAGGAGGAGGACTGGCGGCAAGGCCGTCAACTCGGAGTACGAGGGCTAGGTTCCCCCGACAGCGTGTTGACGTCCCGCTGCCTCATCTTCGAGCTCCATCTCCGGCGCCACCGCCACCATCCAGCCTCCGGAGCCCCCGGGGCGTTCTGTTGGTGTCTTCTGCCACACGTAGCTCGCCTAGGCGCTCCTTTTGCCCTTTTCGCCTCCTTGTCCTACCTCCTGAGGAGAGAGACAAGAAAGGGATTACGGGCATCTTATCTTTTTTCAATCTGTAAGCCCTCGGGCCTTAGTTGTATTTAAAACTTGTAATCCTATCTTTCATGTTTTTCATTCTCTCTGAACTGTACTTGAGCGGAATGTTTTTAATGAAAAGGGGATGCTTGCCGGGCCATTTGTCCCATGGGTAAAACCCACGCCAAGGAGCGAACCCTTTGTATCGTTAGGATAGACATTTCTTCGCCCGGCAACAGGCCCTGCCGTCTTCCCGCGCTGCTCGACCCTCCTCACGCCCTTTGCGGAGGCGGGGAGAAGGCGGGTTCCGGCCCCTCGCTTCGCCCCTTTGCTGCCACGACTACTACCAAGACGGGCCCCAGGAACGCGCTCTGGGGCCTGTCGTCGAGGGAGCATGGCAGCTTTTAGGAGGAGAAAGGGTTTTCGTATTCCACAGTTCATGAGAAAATGCATGACAAGGGATGCGAAAACTTATCTGGGATTGCAGCCCCCGGCAACTTTGGCTTGCCGCGGACGAATCTTCGTACTTGCAGCCCCTGGCAATACTGGCTTGCCGGGGACCAGATGCTGGCCCGGCCTTCTTCTCTTCTTCGCCCTTAAGTGGTCTGGCCAGGATGTACAAACCCCTGCGAACCAAAGGAAACGAAGGAACAGGAAAAAGGACGCAGACTCGACCTCTAAGCTAGGGGTTAGCAGCTGTTAGGCACTATCAACCCTAACCAAGGACGAGACTCGACTCAGCATGCATGCTAAAACTTAGGGCGCCAGCGCTTCATTTCTGCTGCTCAGGGTCTGCGCCTGGCTTTGTATAAAGGATTACATGCAACTGCGGCAAGACTTGTACAAAAGGTTGGTTGCCGGGCGGGCCCCGACAACCGCGCCTTACGGGTAAAACTTACGAAGATGCTCAATATTCCAGGAGTTGCTCACCGGAGTGCCATCTTCGGTCTCGAGGCGGACAGCGCCGGGCCTCGTGACTCGTCTCACCCGGTAAGGGCCTTCCCACTTTGGCGTCAACTTGTTATGATTCTTGGCAGACGGGGCGCGCCGAAGAACAAGGTCGCCTTCCTCGAAGCTTCTGGGTTTAACTTTGCGGCTATGGTAGCGGCGCAAAGCTTGCTGGTAGCGAGAGGCTCGCACAGCAGCCTGAAGACGATCCTCCTCAAGGAGCAGCGCGTCATCTTCACGCAGCCGCTCTTGCTCAAGCTCATCATAAGCGAGCGCTCGAGGTGACCCGTATACGAGTTCCGTGGGGGTAACTGCTTCTGCTCCATAGACTAGAGCAAATGGTGTCTGACCAGTGGCTCGATTTGGCGTCGTTCTGATCGACCAAAGAGCCACCGACAGCTCCTCGATCCAGTTTCTTCCGCACTTGTGCAGCCTGTCGAAAGTTCTGGTCTTGAGCCCGCGCAGTACTTCGGCGTTGGCCCTTTCAGCTTGACCGTTGCTCCTGGGATGAGCAACAGAAGCGAAGCATACCTTGGCGCCGAGATCTTGGACGTATTGCATGAAGGCGCGGCTCGTGAATTGTGTACCATTGTCGGTGATGATGCTGTTGGGGATCCCGAAGCGGCAGACAATTGACCTGCAGAACTTGATGGCTGACTGTGCTGTCACCTTCCTCACTGGTTCCACTTCCGGCCACTTTGTGAACTTGTCGATTGCGACGTATAAGTACTCAAAGCCCCCGACAGCTCGGGGGAAGGGGCCGAGGATGTCGAGCCCCCAGACCGAAAATGGCCAGGATAAAGGGATCGTCTGGAGAGCTTGAGCTGGCTGGTGTATCTGCTTGGCATGGAACTGGCACGCTTCACACTTGGTTACTTGTGCAGTTGCATCCTGGAGGGCTGTCGGCCAGAAGAAACCTTGCCGGAACGCTTTGCCGGCAAGTGCTCTTGTGCCAATGTGGTGACCACATATGCCTCCATGTATCTCCGCCAACAGCTGCTGTCCATCTTCCCGGGAAATACACTTCAATTTCACACCGTTGCGCCCTCTTCTGTACAGCGCGTTGTCGACGAACTGGTACATACTCGAGCGTTGGGCTACTCTTTCCGCTTCTTCTTGCTCTTCGGGAAGTCCTCTGTGCTGGAGGAAATGGACAGTCTGCTGCGCCCATGCTGGAGCCTGCGGCTCGACAACAAGGACTGAAGGCACTTCTGGTGCTGCGGGAACGTCCGCTTCCACGGCGAGGATCTGGGGCTCGGCCGGAGCTTGACGTTCCCTGGCAAGTTTGCCGGAGCAAAACTTGTCGGGAGCGCCTGCTTCTACGGAATAAACCCTGGGGGTTCTCCGGAGCAGACGGCTCCTCAGCGCTCTTGGTGTCGATCTTGGGGACCTTCTTGGCGGCGGCTCCGGGGAGCTCTGCCGGAACATAGTCGCTGGAGACCGACCTCCTCTTCTTGCTCTGTCTGGTTGATGGCGTTACGGATGGTTGAGTCAGCTTGAGCACAAAGGTTCCTGGTTCCACAGGTAACTTAAATGCCGCACACTTTGACAGGCCGTCAGCGATGTCATTCTCGGCTCTTGGAATGTGTTCCATTTGTAGGCCGTCAAAGTGCTCTTCCAGCTTCCTCACTTCATCAACGTACGCTTCCATCAACGGACTCTGGTAATCCTTGTTCACTTGGTGGACGACAAGCTGCGAGTCACCCCTGACAATGAGCTTCTTGATCCCAAGTTCTGCCGCGATCCTGAGACCGGCAAGAAAACCTTCATACTCTGCAGTATTGTTGGTTGCCTGTTCCTTGGGGAAGTGCATCTGGACTACATACTTGAGGTGCTCTCCGGTGGGCGCGACAAGTAACGCGCCGGCACCGGCGCCTTGCAGCGAGAAGGCACCATCAAAGTACATCAGCCACTCTTTGCTTGCTTCTTTGGCGGGGATGCTCGTCTCTGGGATATCTTCGTCCGGTGTCGGTGTCCACTCCGCTATGAACTCCGCCAATGCTCTGCTTTGGATAGTCGAGGTGCTCTCGAACTGGAGACCGAAGCTCGACAGTTCTAGTGCCCACTCGACAATCCTGCCTGTTGCTTCTGGATTCTGCAGTATCCTCTTCAGCGGAAAGCGGGTGACAACAGTAATCTCGTGTGCTTGGAAGTAATGGCGCAGCTTTCTCGAGGCCATGGGGAGGCCGAAAAGCAATTTCTGCACACCAGAGTACCTTGACCTAGCCCCCTGCAAAAGGGAGCTGACAAAGTAAACTGGGCGCTGCACCATTTTCTTCTTCCGCACCTCCACTTGCGCCTGCGCAGATTCATCCTTGTCGGGGCCAGAGCTTGTCGGGGAAGCCCCCTGCTTGTCGCTGGACGTGCTTGCCGCGGTCGCTGGCTCATCATCTGCCTCCCTCTCCGCTACTAACGCAGCACTAACCACTTGATTAGTTGCCGCCAGGTATAGCAGCAACTTCTCTTGTGGTTTAGGTGCGACAAGTATTGGAGCGGAGACAGGTACTTCTTCAGGTCATGCAGCGCAGCCTCCGCTTCCGGAGTCCATTTTACTGGACCCGCCTTTTTCAAAATTTTGAAAAATGGCAGGGCGCGTTCTGCAGACTTAGAGATAAACCTGCTGAGAGCCGCGACGCAACCGGCAAGCCTTCGTACGTCCTTGACACGGGTTGGTGCTTCAATCTGCTCGATGGCCTTGATCTTGTCTGGGTTGGCTTCTATTCCTCGCTGAGACACGAAGAACCCGAGAAGCTTTTCGGAAGGGACTCCGAACACGCACTTCTCGGGGTTGAGCTTGAGGCTGATCCTGCGCAGATTCGCAAAGGTCTCTTCTAAGTCTTGAATCAGGGTTGCCCTGTCTCTGCTCTTGACCACTATATCATCCATGTAGGCCTCCACATTCCTGTGGATTTGTGGCTCAAAAGCAGTGTGGACAACCCTCGCAAATGTCGAACCGGCGTTCTTCAGTCCGAAAGGCATCCGTACGAAACAGTACGTGCCACATGGAGTGATGAACGCGGTCTTCTCTTCATCTTCTTCAGCCATGAAGATCTGATGATATCCAGAGTAGGCGTCAAGAAATGAAAGCAGGTCACATCCGGCCGTGGAGTCAACAATCTGGTCAACGCGCGGCAAGGGAAAAGGATCTTTGGGACAAGCTTTGTTAACATCAGTGAAGTCGATGCAAAGCCTCATTTTCCCATTTGCTTTGCGCACGACGACAGGATTGGTCAACCACGTCGGATGGAGCACACCTCTGACGAGGCCTGCCGCTTCCAACTTCTTGATCTCCTCTGCGATGAACTCTTGGCGCTCCACTGCTTGCTTCCTGACCCTCTGCTTGACGGGCCGCGCATGAGGACAGACGGCGAGGTGGTGCTCAATCACTTTCCTGGGAACGCCGGGGATGTCAGATGGTTGCCAGGCAAACACATCGACATTCGCCCGCAGGAAAGTAACGAGCGCGCTTTCCTATTTGGGGTCGAGCGTGGCACTGATGGTGAAGGTACCACCAGTGCCGTCCTCCTTGGCGGGCACCTTCTTGGTCGTTGGCGGAGCTGCCATTGTCTTCTTACTCTTGCCGGTGGAGCTCGATGGCGCGTCCTCGACGGTAGCGCAGCACTCCAAAGAGGTGCGCTTGCCGGAGTGGGCGCCAGAGCACTTGCCGGGCTTGGTCCTCTTCTTTCCTCCGGGAGCTTCGGCGGCAAGCGGCTTGTGATCCGTTGCGGCTGCTGCTTCCCGGTAGATCTTGTCGGCACAGATAAGGGCATCCTTCTTGTCGCCAGGGACAGAGATGACGCTTATCGGGCCTGGCATCTTGAGCATGTTGTAGGCGTAGTGAGAGGCCGCCATGAACTTGGCGAGCGCTGGACGGCCGAGAATTCCATTGTAGGGCAATGGAAGACCGGCAACGTCAAAAGTGACCCTCTCTGTCCTGAAGTTCAGCTCGCTGCCAAATGTTACTGGCAACGTTATCTTCCCCTTTGGCTTGCTCCTTCCCGGGTTGATTCCTTGGAACGTGCCGGTCTCTTTGAGCTCGCTGTCGGGGACCTGGAGTTTCCGGAGCACAGCGGAGGAGATCAGGTTCAAGCCGGCCCCGCCATCAACTAGCATCTTAGTGACCTTGAGGTTGCGGACTGTTGGTGAGACCAACATCGGCAAGCACCCGATCGCAGTTGTGCGATCAGGGTGGTCCTCAATATCAAAGATGATGGGCATGCTGGACCATTTCAGAGGCTTGCGCGACTCAACGGGTGGCTCCGCTGCATTGACTTCCCGCGCCCACTGCTTGAGCTGGCGGTGAGAAGTGTGTAGGGAGGCGCCGCCGTCTATGCACAAAACCTCTATGGCTTTCTGAAACTCCTGCTCACTGGTCTCGACGTCATCCATGTCTTCGTCGTCGTCGTCGTCTTCATTCTTGTCGCGGCCGCGGGGAGGTCGCTCCGCTTGCCGCTGCTTGTCCTTGTCGCGGCGTCCTCCCTGGCCGGGGCGCTTCGTGCCTGATCCTCCGCCACCTCCCCGGGCTCTCTCCTTGTCGCGCCGCTCGTACTCGGCCTTTTGCAGCTCGACGAGCCGCTTGACCTGCTTGCAGCTCTGGAGGTCATGGCCCTTGGTGCGGTGGATCTTGCAGTACTGTTTGCTGGTGCCGTCCCGCTTGTCGGCGGCCGCCACGGCCTGGCAATGGACGCATCCGGCAATCTCCTTGCCGGAGCTACCAGCCTGGGCCTTCTTGGCGGCGCCTTCATCACCGGACTGCTCAACAACCAGTACTTCTTGGCTCTTCTTCTTCTTGTTGCTCCGCCGCCGGCCTTTCCTTGCCGGGGCGGTATCCTCACTGTCAGATTCTGCTGCTCCAACGTTCTCTCCGGGGAGTTTCCTCCCTTCCTTAGCACGTGCACACTTGTCGGCCAGGGCATATAGCTCACTGACGTCTTTGATCTTGCACATCGCCATCTCCTCCCTCATCCTGCGGTTACGCACGTTCTGATGGAACGCGCTGATGACCGCGGCGGGGTGGACGTCGGGGATGTTGTAGTGCACACGGCTGAATCTCTGAATGAACTTGCGCAGGGGTTCTCCCTCCTTCTGGACGAGCAGATGGAGGTCGCTCGCTTGGCCATGGGGTTTGTGGCCGCCCGTGAAGGTGCCAACAAACTGATGGCACAAGTCTGTCCAGGAGGTTATGGAGTTGTCCGGCAAGTGCATGAGCCAGGATCTGACATTGGACTTGAGCACCAGCGGGAAGTAGTTGGCAAGGATCTTGTCGTCTCGCCCCCCGGCAGCCTGCACCGCAATGGTGTAGATGCTGAGGAACTCCGACGGATGCGACTTGCCGTCATACTTCTCTGGCACGTCTGGCTTGAAATTCTTTATGCTGGGCCACTTGACTTGCCGCAGCTCATGGGTGAACGTAGGGCAGCCCACCGCGTACGGCAGGTCGCCTGGTTCCCCTGGTGCATGCATGTCGACAGAGGGCCCAGCGCGGTGGTCTGATTGACGACGCGCTTCTCTCCGATGCTCGATGCGAGTACGAGCGTCCTCTTGCTCTCGCTCGTGAAGAACTTGGCGTTGATCGCGATGAGTTCGCGGATTCGACGACGCGGTGGAGTCGTTGTCGTGGTGATTCCGGCGAGTCGGCGATCTTGGCCTCCGGGGCAGGGAGTGCACGGTGGTCGCACCCCCGCCGGTCCTGGCACCGTCGGTCCTCGCCTGGCCGTCCCGCCGCGGCTGCGACGAGCTGTGCTGCCGCGGGGTGTCGCCGTTAGTGAAACCGATGAGGCTCTGTATCGTGGCCCTCCAGTCGTCAAGCTTGTCCGCCGTCGGAGGGTAGTCTAGGAGCAGTTGAGCTCGCGCCAGAGCTTCTGCCGGAGTGGCGGGCAGCGGTGGCGAACGACGCGTGGAACGGGATGTGCTCGAACTCCTAACCACGTTAGAAGGAGCAACGTCCGGACCAGGCAGCCGCGCCACGCTCGCGCCAGCATGTTGGTGTGAGTGCTGGCCTTGAGCGCCCTGGGATCCGCCGGCTCGATTTGGGGCCAGCGAGCGTATGGTACCGTGGGCGCCAAGACGCTGCTGGTCCCGTGCCTCCTGAGAGGGGCGCGGTGCATGTTCGGAAGACGTGGCGCCATGAGCTGGCTCGACGACGCCCGTCCCGCCGCCGGTGCCGTCCCCGCCACCCGTTTGCTCCAAGGGCGGCGGGTTCGCCGCGGACGGACCGGCCACCTCCGGAGCCTTCTTCTTCGGCGGCATGTCGACGAGGATGAAGGAGATCTAGCTGGTGAAGATGCCGGATCAGGTTCGCACAACTTTGACGCCCCCTACCTGGCGCGCCAAAGATGTCGGGGGGAATCGGCTTCCTCGAACACCTATGGGGACCGAGCCCCTTACTGGTTCGGCGGGGGGCGGAGGTTGCACAAAGAGCAGATCGAGGCGCTGCACACGAGGGATTTTACCTAGCTTCGGGCCGCAAGGATGCGTAAAACCCTACTACTGCTTGGTGGATTGTATTGTGTTCTTGCTCGGGAGCGCGCGGTGCTACAGTACACACGAGCTGCTGGCGAGGTTGAGCGTGACGATCCCTCTGCTTTTCCCCTACGTGCGCATGGGGCCTCCTTTTATAGGCTCAAGGGGTTACCCACAGGTGGCAGCGTAGGTGGGGGCAAAAATGGTAGAATGCTGTAGTGGGTACAGCTGCCTGCACAGTGGCTGTACAGTGCTATCATACCTAACTCTGACGGCGGGGGACAAGGGCATTAAATGCCCGTCCGCGTCGCCCAGACGGTGCAGGGAAGTGGACCATCAGGAGCGCCATCGTTTGCCATGATGGCTACTCTATCAGCTTCGCTTCGCCACCGCATGCCCCTGGCTGCACAGCCTCCCGCCACGTGCACCTGGGATGCCCCCAGAGCGACACGTTGGTGGGTGAGCTGGAGCGCAGGCACGAGGTGGTAACTTGCCGCGGCAAGCGCCTTGCCGCGGTGGATGTCTCGTCGCGTCCGGGAGCTTGTTGCTCACCGGGTCTTGCCGGGGCGCGGGGCGCGCCGTGGCAGGGTCCTTGTCGTGCCGTGGATGGCCTTCCCGGCAAGCTCCTCTTGCCGAGGCCTTGTGCTTCGAGCGGCAGTCCCGGCAAGCTCCTCTTGCCAGGGGCTCGCTCTCTTCGGGTGGCCTTCCCGGCAAGCTCCTCTTGCCGGGGCCTTGGCTCAAATACTTTGTTCTTGAATGGCCCAAGAGGGGACCATGGAGGGTCTTGGCGATCGCCTGGCAGGCCTTGCCGCGGGGTGCTACGACCGCCCGTGCACAAGTTCGGGGTACTAAGGAACCCCTATTTTAGTACACCGACACCTATATAATGATCATGGCCTCGATATCAAAATGATTATTTGAAGTTCTATCAATTGCCTAACAGTAATTTGTTTACCCACCGTATGCTATTTTTCTTGAGAGAAGCCACTAGTGAAATCTACGGCCCCCGGGTCTCTTGTTTATATTATTTACCTTCGTGATCAATTTTTATTTGCTTTTCTTTTCACATCTATTAATCCAAAAATACCTTGCTACAATATTTACTTATTTATTTTATCTTGCGTTCCCGCGAGATCTATTTATCCAATCTACTACAATTTTATCCCGTCCACTAGCCAATTTCTGGCGCCGTTATCTAAAAGGGACTGACAACCCCTTTTAATACGTCGGGTTGCGAGTAATTTTTATTTGTGCGCAGGTGTTGTTCATGTAGTGTTGTGTGGTTTCCTACTGGTTCGATAACCTTGTTCCCATCACTGAGGGAAATCCCTACCGTAGGTGTGCTACATCATCCCTTCCTCTTTGGGGAAATACCGTCGTAGTTCAAGCCGCATCAATCGGTAATGATAATTGTGTCGAATGATATTCATCAAGTAGCAGTCATAACCTAGGGTGAAACAGAACTAGCTCCAATTCACCAATATAACGTAGGCATGTATTCCGTATATAGTCATACGTGCTTATGGAAAAGAACTTGCATGACATCGTTTGTTCCTACCCTCCCGGGGTAGCGGGGTCCTAATGGAAGCTAAGGGATATTTAGGCCTCCTTTTAATAGAGAACCGGACCAAAGCATTAGCACTTAGTGAATACATGAACTCCTCAAACTACGGTAATCACCGGAAGGAATCTCAATTATTTTGACCTTGGGGTATGCGGATCATAACTCGTAATAGGTGTCTACAACTTGCAAGATAGGATCAATAACACAAATATATTCATGAAAACATAATAGGGTCAGATCTGAAATCATGGCACTCGGGCCCTAGTGACAAGCATTAAGCATAGCAAAGTCGTACCAATATCAATCTCAGAACATAGTGGATACTAGGGATCAAACATTAACAAAACTAACTCGGTTACATGATAAATCTCATCCAACCCATCACCATCCAGCAAGCCTACAATGTTGTTACTCACGCACGGTGGTGAGCATCATGAAATTGGTGATGGAGGAAGGTTGGTGATGATGATGGTGATGAATCCCCCTCTCCGGAGCCCCGAACGAACTCCAATCAGCCCTCCCGATGAAGAACATTAGGCGGCAGCGGCTTCGTATTGTAAAATGCAATGAATCCTTCTGTCTGATTTTCTCTCTCCCCGAATAGGGTAATATAGAGTTGGAGTTGAGGTCGGAGGAGGTCCAAGGGGGCCACAAGCCCTCTAGCCGCGCCCCCGGGCTTGTGGCCTCTAGGTGGACCCCCTCTAGATACTTTTTGTGCCAGTATTTTTTTATATATTCCAAAAATATTCTCCGTAATTTTTCAGGTTAATCCGAGACCTTTTATTTCTGCACAAAAATAACACCAAAGCAATTCTACCGAAAACAATGTCAGCCCGGGTTAGTTCCATTCAAATCATGCAGGTTAGAGTCCAAAACAAGGGCAAAAGAGTTTGGAATAGTAGATACGATGGAGACGTATCAACTGCCCCAAGCTTAACCCGTTTCTTGTACTCAAGAAACTCAGTTGATAAACTGAAAGTTACAAAGAAAAACTTTTACAAACTCTGTTTGATCTTGTGGTTGCAAATATGTATAGCCAGCATTTAGGTTTTTAGCAAAGATTATGAACTAACCATATTCAGAATAACATTTAGGTCTCACATTTACTCATATCAATGGCATAATCAACTAGCAAGGAATAATAATAAATCTTGGATGACAACACTTTTTCAAAACAATCATGGTATGATCTGACAAAATTGTATCTTGCTAGCCCTTTCTGGGACCGCAAAACATAAATGCAGAGCACACCTGAAGATCAAGGACTGACTAGACATTATAATTCATGGCAAAAGAGATCCAGTCACACTCATACTTAATATCAATTAATAGCAACGCATACAAATGACAGTGGTGCTCTCTAAATGGTGCTCTTTATAAGAGGATGATGGATCAACAATAAAAGTAAATAGATAGGCCCTTCGTAGAGGGAAGCAGAGATTTGCAGAGGTGCCAGAGCTCGAGCTTTAAAACAGAGATGAAAATAATTTTGAGCGGTATGCTTTCATTGTCAACATAACAACCAAGAGGTCTCGGTATCTTCCATGCTAGATACATTATAGGCGGTTCCCAAACAGAATGGTAAAGTTTTTACTACCCCTCCACTAACAAGCACACTCCACGGCTGATCCGAATCCACTGGTACCGTCCATACCAACAACAATCCTGGGGGAGTTTTGTTTAATTAAGTTCCGATTTGATTTGAGCATGGAACTGGGCATCCCGAATACCAGCCACTTTCTTGAGAATGACAAGTGAATAAACACATATCGTGAGAATAACCCACCTAGCATGGAAGATACTAATAGCCCCCAGTCGCTGCATGAGCGATTCGGGCATACAAAACAGATTATTATTTGAAGGTTTAGAGTTTGGCACATGCAAATTTACATGGAACGGCAGGTAGATACCACATTTAGGTATGTATGGTGGACTCATATGGAACAGCTTTGGGTTTAAGGAAGTGGATGCACAAGCAGTATTCCCTCTTAGTACAAGTGAAGGCTAGAAAAAGATTGAGGAGCGACCAACTAGAGAGTGACAACAGTCATAAACATGCATTGAGAATAACCAACATTGAGTGCAAGCATGCGTAGGATATAAATCACCATGAACATAAATATCATGGAGGCTATGTTGTTTTATTTCAACTACGTGCGTGAACATGTGCCAAGTCAACCCACTTGAATCATTCAAAGGAGGGTACCATCCTATTGTACTACATCACAACCATTTTAAAAGCATGTTGGCACGCAAGGTAATCATTGTCAACTCCTAGCTAATTAAGCATGGCATGAGTAAATTATAATCTCTAATTGTCATCACAAACATGTCTCATTCATAATGGGCTGAATCAAGAACGACGAACTAATCATATTTACAAAAACAGAATAGGTCGAGTTCATACTAGCTTTTCTCCATCTCAATCATTTCATCAAATGTCGTCATTATTGCCTTTCACTCGCTTGACCGAACTGTGTGGATAATAATAAGAGTGCACGTGCATTGGACTAAGCTGGGATCTGCAAACATTTATTCAAAGGAGAAGACAAGGTAATATGGGCTCTCTGTTAGATCAACAATAATGCACATCAGAGCCACTCAACATTTTCATCATGGTCTTCTCCTTTCGACCCAATGAAAAAGAAAAGAATTTCAAAGAAACACACTAAAATTTGTGTTTTTTGAAGTTTTTGTTTTTTTGAAGAAAGTAAAAACAAGAACAAGAAAAACTATTTACACAGGAAAGCTCTCAACAAGCAAAAGAAGAACGAGAAATCTTTTTGGGTTTTCTTTTAATACAACAACTAGAAAGAACTAGAAAGAAAAACTAAAAAGAAGCAAGAACTATTTTTTTGGATTTTCTCAAACTTTTTTTCAAACACACAAGAAGAAAGCGATAAAAATAAACTAGCATGAATAATACAATGAAAAAGTATGAACACTGACAACTGAAATGAGTGTGTGAACATGAATGTAATGTCGGTGAGAGATACATACTCCCCCAAGCTTAGGCTTTTGGCCTAAGTTGGTCTAGGGTCACGGCTAGCCTGGCGGATATCCAAAGTTGTAGTCGGGGTTGTACTAGGATGCAACATCGGAGAGCAGTCTTGTGGAGGCGAGCGGCCTCCCCTTCTCTCTTATACTCATTTGCTTCCTCTGTGGTTATGAAGTATCTCCGTTTTACCTGAAAGTCAAAGAAGGCAGGTGCGGGAAGTGTAATATAGAAGACACACTCCCTGTCAAAGATTAGTCGGTACAGGAGGGACTATTCGTTCCTCTCAAGAAACTGTTAGCATACCATAGCATTATTGTCGGTGTACTAAAGTAGGGGTACCTTAGTACCCCAGACTTGTGCACGGGCAGTTGTAGCACCCTGCGGCAAGGCCCGCCCAGGAAGCGCCAAGAGAAGACCAAGCATTCAAGACAAGGCCCCCGGCAAGAGGAGCTTGCCGGGCCAAGAAGACGAGGCCCCCGGCAAGAGGAGCTTGCCGGGCCACGAAGACAAGACCCCGGCAAGAGGAGCTTGCCGGGACGACTGAGCCCATGTAATGCCATCCAAGAACAAAGTATATGAGACAGAAGATCGAGACCCCGACAAGAGGAGCTTGTCGGGAAGGCCGAACCCAGGCACCACAAGAGAAGCCCGCCACGGCGCGCTATGCGCCCCGGCAAGGCCTGATAGCCGGCAAGCTATCAGGCACAGGAAGACGACCCCCGCGGCAAGCCACTTGCCGCGGCAAATCGCCACCTCAGGACTGCGCTCCAGCTCGCCCGCCCACGCGTCGCTCCGGGGCTTCCCCCAAGGGCACGTGGCGGGGCACCGCGCAGCCTGGGGCATGCGGTGGCATGCAGCCACCATCGTGGCGAGCGGTGGCGCACCTAACGGTCCGCCTCGGTGCTGCCCGGGCGACCGTGACGGGCATTTAATGCCCTTGTCCCCTACCGTCAGAAGTAGGTATGATAACACTGTGCCGCACTGTAGCGCCACTGTTCCCGCTCTGTTACAACTACCACCCCTTTTACACTTTTACCCCTTTCTCTTACGTTGACACCTGTCGGTGACCCCTTTGCGCTATAAAAGGAGGCCCGTGTGCAACGTAGAGGAGGTTCCGGGGGTCCGAGGTTCGGAGACTTGGGATCCAGACAGCCATACGCTCGGTGCAGCTAGCTCTCCAAGCTCCCGAGCTCCCCAGTTCAATACAACCAAGCAGGAGTAGGGTTTTACGCGTCCATCGCGGCCCGAACCTGGGTAAACCGCCCGTGTGCTCGCCTCGATCTGCTCTCCGTGCTCCCTCCGCCCCCCTCACCGGACAACGAAAGGGGCTCCGGCCCCATAGGTGCTCGCGGGGGACCCCGTCCGCCCCGACATCTTTGGCGCGCCAGGTAGGGGGCGCGACGAGGTTGTGCGGACCAGATCCGGCGTTCGCGCGGGCGCGCTATTCGTCAGCTTCTCCGAATTCGCTAGCTTCATCAACACCATGGCCCCGAAGAAGAAGGCTTCAGAGGTCGCGGGCCCGTCCGCGTCTCTTCCACCGCTACCGGAGCCAACGGTGGGCGGGGGAGACGCCGTCGGAGGGGTGGCCACCGGCGAGAACACTCGCGGCGCCACCAAATCCAAGAACAGGGCGGACGACCGAGCCTCGGCCTCCGAGGGCGCGTCGCAGCCGTTCCGACAAACGACGACCCAGCAGCGCCCTGCCACAGGAGGTGGCATCCGCCTGCTGAACCAAGGGCAAACTGGAGGTTCACGGGACGCCCCGGGCCCCCGTCCGGACACGGGCAAGGCGAAGGCGCCGGGGAGGGACCCCGCTCTTTCTAACATTGTTAGGAGTCCGAGCGTATCCCGCTCCTCGCGCCACTCGCCCCCGCTCCCCTCCACTCCGGCAGAAGCGCTCGCGAGAGCGCAACTGCTCCTCGACTACCCTCCAGCGGCCGACAAGGCCGAAGGCTGGAGGGCCACCATCCAGAGCCTGATCGCCTTCGCCAACAACGACACGCCGCAGCAGCCGGCGACCTCACGGCCACGGCAGGTCGAGAAGACGAAGGCCGACGGCGACAAGACCGCCGGGGGTGCAACCACCATGCACTCCCCGGCGCAGAAGCCCAAGAAACAAGCGCGCCCGTACAAGAAGCAACAAGCGAGTGGGTAATGTACTTCGATGGTGCCTTCTCGCTGCAAGGCGCCGGTGCCGGCGTGGTACTCATCGCGCCCACCGGAGAGCACCTCAAGTATGTTATCCAGATGCACTTCCCAAGGGAGCAAGCAACCAACAATACTGCTGAGTATGAAGGCTTGCTCGCTGGCCTCAGGATTGCGGCCGAACTTGGGATCAGAAAGCTGATTGTGCGGGGAGATTCTCAACTGGTGGTCCGGCAGGTCAACAAGAGCTACCAGAGCCCTCTGATGGAAGCTTATGTGGATGAAGTGAGGAAGCTGGAAGAACACTTTGAAGGGCTGCAAATGGAGCACGTCTCGAGAGCTCAGAATGAGATAGCAGACGGCCTTTCGAAGTGTGCTTCGTTGAAGTTACCTGTGGAACCAGGGACCTTCTTACTCAAGCTGACTCAACCGTCCGTTACACCATCAGTTGGGCAGTCCAAGAAAAGGAAGTTGGTCTCCGGCGACTACTTGCAGGCGAGCCTTCCTGAGACCGCCGCCAAGGTCCCCAAGATCAACAACCAGAGCGCCGGGGGACAGCCCGCTCCTGCGGATCCCAGGATCCATCCAGTCGAAGCAGGTGTCCCCGATAAGCCTTGCTCCGGCAAGCAGATCAGCAGTCTGAACGCTGAGGAACAGTCCGCTCCTGCGGATCCGAGGATCTGTCCAGTTGAAGCGGGGGTTCCCGACAAGCTTTGCCCCGGCAAGCTTGCCGGGGGATCACCGGCTCCGGCGGAACCAGAGGTTCTTGCCGTAGAAGCCGGGGTCCCCGCAGCGGCCTTCATGCCTTTAGTCCTTGCCGTCGAGCCCCGGGCTCCGGCATGGGCGCAGCAGATCGTCCGTTTTCTGCAAACTGGAGAACTTCCCGACGACCCAGAAGAGATGGAGAAGATCACCAGGCAGTCAAGTATGTACCAGTTCGTGGACAACGAGCTGTACAGAAGGAGACTCAATGGTGTCAGATTGAAGTGCATCTCCAGGGAAGACGGACAGAAGCTGTTGGCAGAGATACACGGAGGCATATGCGGCCATCACATTGGCGCGAGAGCACTTGCCGGGAAAGCCTTCCGGCAAGGGTTCTTCTGGCAAGAAGCCCTCCAAGATGCAACTGCACTAGTAACCAAGTGTGAAGCGTGCCAGTTCCATGCAAAACAGATTCATCAGCCAGCTCAAGCTCTCCAAACAATCCCTTTATCCTGGCCCTTCTCGGTCTGGGGGCTCGATATCCTCGGCCCTTTTCCCCGAGCCGTCGGGGGCTTCGAGTACTTGTACGTTGCAATCGACAAGTTCACGAAGTGGCCAGAAGTGGAGCCAGTGAGGAAGGTGACCGCGCAGTCAGCAGTCAAGTTCTTCCGGTCGATCGTCTACCGTTTCGGAATCCCCAACAGAATCATCACCGACAACGGGACACAATTCACAAGTCGCGCCTTCATGCAATACGCCCAGGATCTCGGCGCCAAGGTCTGTTTCGCTTCGGTTGCTCACCCCAGGAGCAACGGTCAAGCAGAAAGGGCCAACGCTGAAGTGCTGCGCGGACTCAAGACCAGGACCTTCGACAGGCTGCACAAGTGCGGAAGAAATTGGATTGAGGAGCTGCCGGCGGCTCTTTGGTCAATCAGAACGACACCGAGTTGAGCCACCGGACAGACACCCTTTGCTCTAGTCTATGGAGCGGAAGCAGTTATCCCCACGGAACTCGTATACGGATCTCCTCGGGTGCTCGCTTATGACGAGCTCGAGCAAGAGCGGCTGCGCCAAGATGACGCGCTGCTCCTTGAGGAAGGACGTCTCCAGGCTGCGGTACGAGCTGCTCGATACCAGCAAGCCTTGCATCGCTACCATAGCCGCAAGGTCAAGGCCAGGAGTCTCGAAGAGGGCGACCTTGTTCTTCGGCGCACTCAGTCGGCCAAGAATTCCAACAAGTTGACGCCAAAGTGGGAAGGACCTTATCGGGTGAGACAAGTCACGAGGCCTGGCGCTGTCCGCCTCGAGACCGAAGAAGGCGTACCAGTGAGCAACTCCTGGAACATAGAGCATCTTCGCAAGTTTCACCCATGAGGCGCGGTTGCCGTGACCCGCTCCGGCAACCATCGGTTTGTACAGGCCTTGCCGCTGTTGCATGTAACCCCTTGTACAAAGCCAGGCGAAGCCCCTCGCATCAGGTAAAGTTGCCCTGTTAGGCGACCTTGTTCTTAGGCACGTTCAGTCGGCCAAGAATTATAACAAGTCGACGCCGAAGTAGGAAGGCCCTTGTCGGGTGAAACGAGTCGCGAGGCCCGGCGCTGTCCGCCTCAAGACCGAAGAGGGCCTACCAGTGAGCAACTCCTGGGAATATAGAGCATCTTCGCAAGTTTCGCCCATAAGGCGCGGTTGCCGTGATCCGCTCCGGCAACCATCGGTTTGTACAGGCCTTGCCGCTGCTGCATGTAACCCCTTGTACAAAGCCAGGCGAAGCCCCTGGCATCAGGTAAAGTTGCCCTGTTAGGCGACCTTGTTCTTAGGCACGTTCAGTCGGCCAAGAATTATAACAAGTCGACGCCGAAGCAGGAAGGCCCTTATCGGGTGAGACGAGTCGCGAGGCC
This sequence comes from Aegilops umbellulata, assembly GCA_032464435.1. NCBI lineage: Eukaryota > Viridiplantae > Streptophyta > Magnoliopsida > Poales > Poaceae > Aegilops > Aegilops umbellulata. The sequence continues at coordinate 225,151,078 of CP136055.1, read as the reverse complement.
CGGCGCTGTCCGCCTCAAGACCGAAGAGGGCCTACCAGTGAGCAACTCCTGGGAACATAGAGCATCTTCGCAAGTTTCGCCCATAAGGCGCGGTTGCCGTGATCCGCTCCGGCAACCACCGGTTTGTGCGGGCCTTGCCGATGTTGCATGTAAGCCCTCGTACAAAGCCAGGCGAAGCCCCTGGCCGAAGATGAAGAAGCGCTGGCGCCCTAGATTTTAGCATGCATGCTGAGTCAGAGTCTCGTCCTTGGTTAGGGTTGTCAGTTCCTAACTGTCGCTAACCCCTAACTTAGAGGTCGAGTCCGCGTCTTTTTCCCGTCCTTTCCCTTTTGCCTCGCAGGAATTGAATGTCCTTGCCGGGCCGCTCAAGGACAAGGAAGAGGAGAAGGACGAGCCAACACCTACGCCCCGGCGAGCCAGAGTCGCCGGGGGCTGCAACCTCAGATAAGTTTTTGCATCCCTCATCATGCATTCTCTTATGAACTGTGGAATTTGAAAGCCTCCTTTCCTCCTGAAAAGCTACCGTGCTCTCTTAGCAGCAAGCCCCAGAGCGCGTTCCTGGGGCCCGTTTCGATAGCAGCCGCGGCAGCAAGGGGGAGGGAAGCGAGGGGCCGGAACCCGCCTGCTCCCCGCTTCCACCAAGGGCGCGAGAAAGGTCGAGCAGTGCGGGGGAGCAGCTGGGCCTATTGCCGGGCGAGAAACTGTCTATCTTAACGATGTAAAGGATTCGTTCCTTACCGCGGTTTCCACCCGCGAGACAAATGATCCGGCAAACATCCCCTTTTCATTAAAAACATTCCACTCAGGTACAGTTCAGAGAGAATGAAAAACATGAAAGAAGGGATTACAAGGCTTAAACGCAACTAAGGCCCGAAGGCTTACAAGCTGAAAAGAGATAAGGTGCCCGTAATCCCTTTCTTGTCTCTCTCCTCAGGAGGAAGGGCAAGTAGGCGAAGAGGGCAAAAGGGGCACCTAGATGAGCTACGGGTGGCAGAAGGCACCAAGAGAAGATCCGGGGGCTCCGCCCGGGGGTCTCCGGAGGCTGAAGAAGGCGGAGGCGCCGGAGGCAGAGCTGGAAGATGAGGCAGCGGCCTTGCCGCCAGCCTCTTCCTCTTCCCCAGCCTCGCGACTCCGGCCGCCCGAGGAGATCAAGCCCCCGGCAAGAGGAGCTTGCCGGGCCGAAGAGAAGACCCCGGTGGTCGTCACCGAGAGCAAGGGTGATGACGGCGTCTGGGGCGCATCTGGAACACGAGGCACCGGAGCGTCAGCCAGCTGTCGAAGTCGGCCCGTACTCCGACTTCGCGGCCTTCGACGTCCGCCCTCTGTCCTCCTCAGCAGCCCCCCTACGCCAGTCGCCCAAGGAGACAACCCCGGGGAGTTCATGGAGCCCGGCGCGGTCGATGGGGCCGCCGGTGCCACACGGAGCTGCGACCGACGCCTAGTCGGACCCGTCATCCCGGCGGCTGCTCCCCTCGTCGTCGCTGTCGCTCCCCTCCTCGTCACTCTCGCTCGAGGAGGAGCCTTCGCTGTCGGAGGAGCTATCTTCGCAGCACCGGGCCCGGATGCCGAAGCCCCAGAAGGCCTTGACGGAGAGGAGGTCCTCCCCCACTAGCTTAAAGTGGAGGGTGAACCCCTCCGTCAAGCTGTGGATCCGGGCGAACGTCTTCCACCCGCGGCCCAGACACACCACGTCGGGGGCTCGGGACTCGACGTGGACTCGCGTCCCACTGATCCCGCAGCCCCTCATGCGCAGGTTTAGCGTCTCAGGCTGCTCCACCTCCAACACGTTCGCAAACGGGGCGGGAAGCCGGAGGCGGCGACGAGGCGCCCGGCGCAGCCTGATAATGAACTCACGGGGGTCGTCCCCGAGATGGACCGCGGGAAGGAACGGAGCCGCTGGCGGAGGCAAGGACGGCGCACCGATCCGTCCGCCCCGAGTGCCTCGGCCCCGTCCACGACCTCGTCCGCGACCTCGCCCTCTCCCTCTTCCCCCGACGACCGGCTCCGCCGCCGCGGGCGCAAGGGGAGGAGGGGCGCGTTGCCTAGCAGACACCCTCGCGGCAACCGAAGAAGAACCAGGGTTCCCCCCCTCCATCACAGATGGGGGAAGGAAACCAGAAGCAGAAGGAGGAAGGGGATGGAGTGCGGATTTCCGTTGCCCCCTTTCGCTCCTTATAAAGGGGCGGAGTGGGGACGCGGCCGCCCCGCTCCTCCAATAGAAGCGGAGGAAGGGCAGACGACTGGGGCCGACCCACTGCATCAACCCACGCCGGCCCGACTCCCTGCCTCCGCCGCCGCGACTCCGAGTGCATGAGGACCACGCGGTGGGCGCGCAGAACCGAGGCGACGGGTGGGACGACCTCTCCCCATCCCGTGATTATGGGGAACGGACGCCTCGAAAGCCGCGCCTCACCCCCGTTCATTTATCGAGCCGCGCCTCCGCACCTCCCTCCACTTAAAGAGGGAACGGGCGTTTCGCCCCCACGACGCCGCGATAAGCGCGCGCCGCCTGGGGAAGGTGCGACGGGTGCGGAGTTAAGGAGCAGCGCGACCAAGGCCACGCGTGCCCGTGCACTGTTAGGGCCTGGCCCAACGACGCTCGGCACCGTGTGTGGCCCAGGCCCGGGGGCTCCTGTCGGTGTACTAAAGTAGGGGTACCTTAGTACCCCAGACTTGTGCACGGGCAGTTGTAGCACCCTGCGGCAAGGCCCGCCCAGGAAGCGCCAAGAGAAGACCAAGCATTCAAGACAAGGCCCCCGGCAAGAGGAGCTTGCCGGGCCAAGAAGACGAGGCCCCCGGCAAGAGGAGCTTGCCGGGCCACGAAGACAAGACCCCGGCAAGAGGAGCTTGCCGGGACGACTGAGCCCATGTAATGCCATCCAAGAACAAAGTATACGAGACAGAAGATCGAGACCCCGACAAGAGGAGCTTGTCGGGAAGGCCGAACCCAGGCACCAAAAGAGAAGCCCGCCACGGCGCGCTATGCGCCCCGGCAAGGCCTGATAGCCGGCAAGCTATCAGGCACAGGAAGACGACCCCCGCGGCAAGCCACTTGCCGCGGCAAATCGCCACCTCAGGACTGCGCTCCAGCTCACCCGCCCACGCGTCGCTCCGGGGCTTCCCCCAAGGGCACGTGGCGGGGCACCGCGCAGCCTGGGGCATGCGGTGGCATGCAGCCACCATCGTGGCGAGCGGTGGCGCACCTAACGGTCCGCCTCGGTGCTGCCCGGGCGACCGTGACGGGCATTTAATGCCCTTGTCCCCTACCGTCAGAAGTAGGTATGATAACACTGTGCCGCACTGTAGCGCCACTGTTCCCGCTCTGTTACAACTACCACCCCTTTTACACTTTTACCCCTTTCTCTTACGTTGACACCTGTCGGTGACCCCTTTGCGCTATAAAAGGAGGCCCGTGTGCAACGTAGAGGAGGTTCCGGGGGTCCGAGGTTCGGAGACTTGGGATCCAGACAGCCATACGCTCGGTGCAGCTAGCTCTCCAAGCTCCCGAGCTCCCCAGTTCAATACAACCAAGCAGGAGTAGGGTTTTACGCGTCCATCGCGGCCCGAACCTGGGTAAACCGCCCGTGTGCTCGCCTCGATCTGCTCTCCGTGCTCCCTCCGCCCCCCTCACCGGACAACGAAAGGGGCTCCGGCCCCATAGGTGCTCGCGGGGGACCCCGTCCGCCCCGACAATTATAATCAAGGAAATCATGTGGTAACTCAATGTCATCCTCCCTTATGGGTACCCCAAGATAATTAGCTAAACGGGTGGCATAAATCCCACCAAAGAAAGCTCCATCTTTAGCATTATTATGTAACCTCCTTGCACCCCCAAGTTATATCGTTTACCACCCATTACCGCACACTTGAGGACACTAAGATCTGATGCACAAAGGTGGCTATGATTATGTTTACCATTAATGCATCTACCTATAAAGAGAGCAGAATAATGTATGGTAGGAAAGTGAATGCTCCCTATGGTGGCTTGTGTAATATTCCTAGTTTCTCCCACAATGATGCTAGGAAGTAAATCGTTATAATTAGTTTTACGAGGTTCACTATGAATGCCCCATTATGGAATTTTGCATGCATCATTAAAATCTTCAAGGTCCATGGTAAATGATTTATCATAATGATCAAATAGAACATAATGAGTATTGCGCAGGGATGTAAACTTAAATCTTCGCACAAATGAATCAGTGAGGTGATAGTACTGTCGACACTTATCTGACACAAAGTCCTCAAGGCCAGCATTTTGTACGTATGCATTTAATTCCTCCTTGAAATTTGCATGATCCATGAATTGATCCAATGGCCATTCACAAGGCCGTACTAGAGCTTCCCTTGGTGGTTCAAGGTCCGGCCCACGTATCGCGAGCCTTGGGGCTTGCTTCCTCGAGGAACCACCTTGGTATATCTTCCTAAATATTTTTCTTCCTCTGAGAAATTTCGAAAAATTTTAGTGACTCAAAATAAAAGTGAACAAAACTCAATAAGATGGATAGCAACTACTCCCACAAGTGCCTAGAGGCTATATCATGCATCAAAACTACCTTGGACCTTATAAATTTGACATGCAACTCAAGAACAAGGTCAACACAGCAGCAAAAATTTGCAATATATAAAGCACTAGAGCAAAAACTAATTGGACCATTAGAGGAGTCACATACCGAAGAACAATCCCCCAAAAGAGTTTTGCGTATGGAGCTTTGAGCTAGGAGATCGAAAATGGCAGCAAGATGAGCTAGAACGAAGGTTTAAGCAATGGTTGGATTTTTTCTGGAGGAAGACGAAGTGGATGGGTGCTGGAACTGTGATATTCTTATTATTGGGGACATGCATATCCACTGGTTCTACCCCCTGGTGTGTTCTCAGTGCCAAAAATTCGCAAATATTCTAGAGAAAATCATACTAAATTTTCAGGGCATTTGGAGAACTTTTATTTTTGGGACATTTTTTATTGCACGGATAATTAAGAAAATAGACAAATAATAGTATTTTTGCTTTATTTATTCTAAATAATAGAAAGTAAAAGGTGGGTACAACAAGTTGTGTTTACTAAATTCATCCATCTCATGCCCATCAAAAGGAATCCATTAACAAGGTTGATCAAGTCTTATTAACAAACTTCTTCCGAATGACATGAAACCGAAGAATTTTCATATAACACTAGGTTACCTCAACGGGGATATGCATGTCCCCAACAATAAGAATATCACAGTTCTTTTTGATAGTAGGAATAGGGAATTCAAACCCTCCAATAGCAATAGTTGAAAATTTTCCTATAAAATTGATACTATTCACTTGAGGTTGTTTCTTCAGAAAGTGTACCGTATGCTCATTACCATTAACATGAAAAGTGACATTGCCTTTGTTGCAATCAATAACAGCTCCTCTAGTATTCAAAAAGGGTCTACCAAGGATGATCAACATACTGTCGTCCTTGGGTATATCAAGAATAACGAAGTCCATTAAGATAGTAACGTTTGCGACCACAACAGGCACATCCTCACAAATACCGATGGGTATAGCAGTTGATTTATCAGCCATTTGCATAGAGATTTTAGTAGGTGTCAACTTATTTAAATCAAGTCTACGATACAAAGAGAAAGGCATAACACTAACACCGGCTCCCAAATCACATAAAGCAGTTTTAACATAGTTTCTTTTAATGGAGCATGGTATAGTTGGTATTCCTCGATCTCCTAGTTTCTTTGGTATTCCACCCTTAAAAGTATAATTAGCAAGCATGGTGGAAATCTCAGCTTCCAGTACCTTTCTTTTATTTGTAACAATTTCTTTCATATACTTAGCATAATGAGACATTTTTAGAATATCAGTTAAACGCATACGCAAAAAGACAGGTCTAAGCATTTCAACAAAGCGCTCAAATTCCTCATCATCCTTTTTCTTGGATGGTTTAGGAGGAAAGGGCGTGGGTTTCTGAACCCATGGTTCTCTTTCTTTACCATGTTTCCTAGCAATGAAGTCCCTCTTATCATAACGTTTATTCTTAGGTTGTGGGTTATCATAATCAACAGCAGGTTCAATCTCCACATCATTATCATTACTAGGTTGAGAATCAACATGAACAACATCATTAACATTATCACAAGGTTCATGTTCGTCACCAGATTGTGTTTCAGCATCAGAAATGGAAATATCATTTGGATTCTCAGGTGTGTCTATAACAGGTTCACTAGGAGCATGCAAAGTCCTATTGGTTTTCTTTTTCCTCTTTCAAGGACTAGGTGTATGAGTATTAATTCTTTGAGAATCTTGCTCAGTTCTCTTAGGATGACCTTCAGGATACAAAGGTTCCTGAGTCATTTTACCACCTCTAGTCCTAACTCTGACAACAAGATCATTCATCTTACTATTCATCTCATTGAGAAAATCATTTTGTGCCTTGAGAACTTGTTCTACATGAGTTTTTACCATGGAAGCATGTTTAACAATAATCTTGAGATCATTAACAGTTCTACACATATAGTCACCCAAGTAGTCAAGCATATAAGCCTTATGTTTCAATTGTCTACTAACATAAGCATTGAAATTTTCTTGTTTAACAATAAAGTTATCAAACTCATCCAAGCATTGACTAGTAGACTTATTATGAGGAATATCACCTTCATCAAATCTATAGAGAGAATTTACCTCTACTACCCGTGTCAGGTTATCAAGACCATGTATTTCTTCAATAGGTGGTAAATTCTTAACATCTTCAGCTTTTATACCTTTTTCTTTCTGGATTTCTTTGCCTCTTGCATATCTTCGGGACTGATAAATAGAACACCTCTTTTCGTCGGAGTTGGCCTAGGAGTTGGTTCAGGAAGAGTCCAATCATTACCATTACTCAATATATTATTCAATAGCACTTTAGCTTGTTCAACAGTTCATTCCCTGAAAACACAACCATCACAACTATCTAGGTGGTCCCTAGAAGCATCGGTTATTCGATTATAAAAGATATCAAGTATTTAATTTTTCTTAAGAGGGTGATCAAGAAAAGCATTAAGTAATTGGATAAGCCTCCCCCAAGCTTGTCGGAGACTCTCTTCTTCAATTTGCACAAAGTTAAATATTTCCTGTAAAGCAACTTGTTTCTTATGAGCAGGAAAATATTTTTCAGAGAAGTAGTAAATCATAGCCTGGGGACTACGCACACAACACAGGACCAAGAGAATTAAACCATATCTTAGGATGACCCTTTAATGAGAAATGAAGCAACTTAGGAACATAGTAATAGCAAATTTTTTCCTCGTGAGCAAATAAGGTGCCTATATCATTCAATTTATTAAGATGTACCACAACAGTTTTAGATGCATAACCATGGAAAGGATCAGATTCAACCAAAGCAATTAACTCAGGATCGACCGAGAATTCACAATCCTTATCAGTAACAAAGATAGGTGAAGTGGCAAACTTAGGATCATATTGCATTCTAGCATTCAAAGATTTTTCTTTCCACTTGCATAATAATTTCTTAAAATCATCTCTACCCTTACAAGCAAGAAAGTCCCTGGCTACCTCTCCATCCATAACATAACCCTCAGGTATAACAGGAAGTTCATATCTAGGAGAGCTAGTCTTATCGGGTCTTTCAAAGTTTTTAGTTTCAATAATTTCATCAATTTCAGAAATAGCATCACTTTCAGCATTCTCAATATCATTAACTCTAGCAACTTGTTCATCAAGAAATTCACCCAGTGGCACAGTATTTTCAAACAAAGCAGTGGTATCATCATAAGCATCATGTATAACAGAAGTAGCATCATCAGTAACATGCAACATATCAGAATCAATAGCATGTGTAGGTGTCACAAGTTTACTCAAAATAGAAGGTGAATAAGGTGCAGAGCTGGATGGCAGTTCCTTACCTCCCCTCGTTCTAGAGGAAAAAAAATCTTGGTTTTGGTCTCCTTCAAATTCTTCATAGTGATCAACGGATATAAATCCCAAGTGACTCAGAGAATAAAGCGATTCTCCCCGGCAACGACGCCAGAAAAATGTCTTGATAACCCACAGGTATAGGGGATCGCAAAATTTTTTGTGGGTAGAGTACTCAACCCAAATTTATTGATTCGACACAAGGGGAGCCAAAGAATTTTCTTAGGTATTAGCAGCTGAGTGTATTCAACCACACCTGAAGGACTTAATACCTGCAGCAAAGTATTTAGTAGCAAAGTAGTATGGAAGTAACAGTAACGATGGCAAAAGTAATAGTAGGAGTTTTGTAGTGATTGTAACAGCAACAGCAACGAAAGTAACTTAGAAGAGATCAATATGTGAAAAGCTCATAGGCAATGGATCGGCAATGATAATTGTGTCAGATGATGTTGATCATGTAGGAGTCATAACCTAGGGTGACACAGAACTAGCTCCAATTCATCAATATAATGTAGGCATGTATTCTGTATATAGTCATACGTGCTTATGGAAAAGGACTTGCATGACATCTTTTGTCCTACCCTCCCGTGGCAGTGGGGTCCTAATGCAAACTAAGGGATATTAAGGCCTCCTTTTAATAGAGAACCGGACTAAAGCATTAGCACTTAGTGAATAAATGAACTCCTCAAACTACGGTAATCACTGGAAAGGATCCCAATTATTGTCACCTTGGGGTATGCGGATCATAACTCATAATAGGTGTCTACAACTTGCAAGATAGGATCAAGAACAGAAATATATTCATGAAAACATAATAGGTTCATATCTGAAATCATGGCACTCAGTCCCTAGTGACAAGCATTAAGCATAGCAAAGTTGTAGCAACATCAATCTCAGAACATAGTGGATACTAGGGATCAAACCCTAACAAAACTAACTCGATTACATGATAAATCTCATCCAACCCATCAGATTCCAGCAAGCCTACGATGGTATTACTCACGCACGGCGGTGAGCATCATGAAATTGGTGATGGAGGAAGGTTGGTGATGATGATGGTGACGAATCTCCCTCTCTGGAGCACCAGACAGACTACAGATCAGCCCTCCCGATGAAGAACAAGAGGCGGCGGCGGCTCCGTATCGTAAAACACAATGAATCCTTCTCTCTGATTTTTTCTCCACAAATAGGGTTATATAGAGTTGGAGTTGAGGTCAGAGGAGGTCCAGGGGCCCACAAGCCCTCTAGGCGTGCCCCAGGGGGTGCGCTCCCCAGGATTGTGGCCTATGGGTGGACCCCCCCTCTAGGTAATTCTTGCACCCGTATTTTTTATGTATTCCAAAAATATTCTCCGTAAATTTTCAGGTCAATCCGAGAACTTTAATTTCTGCACAAAAATAACTCCAAGGCTATTCTGCTGAAAACAACGTCAGTCTGGGTTAGTTCCATTCAAATCATGCAAGTTAGAGTCCAAAACAAGGGCAAAATAGTTTGGAAAAGTAGACATGATGGAGACGTATCAGTGGTCTGTGTTGCGCGTTGCTTTCCCCTATTATTTGGTTTGAATCCATCATAATTTTCTAGGTCATTGCATATCGATGATTTTGTACCAATTGCATATAGATGCTTAAAGCCAATGACAACCTTTAGGTTAAAAATAATTTTTTGGTAAATATAATTTCTTCTGATATCTATAGGTGTGTAGGAGTTTGGTTTGAAGGATGGCTTTGTTGTGTTGTTTCTGTGCACTTGAGGAGATGGAATCCTCCAAAATTTCCGTACATTAAAAGAACTGGAATACCAATTAAATGTAACAATAATTGTTCGATGATACATTCTATATTATATTAGTACATGCCAATATCTCTCAATTGTCTTTATAATGTTAGCGGGAGGTATGGAAATTGTACATGTCATCTTATTTTTATGCATGGAACACTCGTCTAACTAGCATGCTAATTTCAGCATGTCATGCTATGTTGGTGTATTAAACAAAGGCATGTAATACCCAACTTATGCACAGACAAGTAGTAGCTCCCCCGCCAAGTTAAAGCCTTAGTGAAGGCCTCCAAGTCAAAACAAGCAACTCTTCGTGAGATCAAGGAGCGCATCAAGAAGACCAAGAAAACCTACAGAAATGAAGCACAAGAAGCAGGACCTTGCTGGCAAGGTAGGCCCGGCAAGACAAAGACCCGACAGGCGCTGAACCCGGTAGGATTTCACCAGTCACCGGCGCTCCACCTCACCGAGCAGGTAGTCACCCATTAGTGAGGTGTCGAGCCCACAGGCGGTTTGGTGAGGATTGTCGGGCACGTAGCAGCCCGCTGGAAGAAGATTACCTTTATTGACACCCGCCCTAATGGCGTGTCAAGCTACTAGGAGGTAGATGAGCAAGCGGTGCGGCAGGCTTGCCGGAGCTCCTCCTCCTCGCGACACCTAGCGATGCATTTAATGCATTTTGTCCTAACTAGCAGAGTTAGGTATGATAGATCTGTTTCTATCTAATCACCCTGTAATGACCTTTTTGCCACTGTGGTAACCCTTTGAGCTATAAAAGGAAGTCTAGTGCAACCTTTACAAGGGTTCGAACCCATTGCAACCTCATGCAAACATATTTGTTCAGCTTCCCTCCCTCGCGACTTGCCGGGGGAAGGCGCTCCGTGTACTTTTGCTCTCACCTATCAATACACCAAAATCAGGAGTAGGGTTTTACGCTTCTCAGCGGCCAAAACCTGGGAAAAAACGCCATGTCTCTCGTTGTTCTTGCTCTTTGTGCCGTGTGCACCCCCCTTTCCGAACCAGCAAAGGGGCAGCCCTGCCCCATAGATTGCGGACTCTAACGCCCACATCTTTGGCGCGCTAGGTAGGGGGATCACCGGCGTGAATCCAGCCGATGATGGCGCGTCGACTCCAGAGGAAGCAGCCGGGGGAACGCCATTGAGGCACACGCCTTACCCGTCACAAGATGAGTGCAGCGTGAAGCCAAGCGGCATTGTTGTGCCTCAGCAGTAGCGCCCGCACGACACAAACCTGTTGACCAGGTCCAAGATCTTCAGGCACACGTCCCGCCACACCAACCTATTGCCATTCCCGCTGTTCGGTGGCAATATCATAATCGCGCTCCTGCTGGCTCTACCAGGAGTCAAGCGACGCCACGTTCTTCGCGCTCTAACATGCCTTCAATTGCAATAGAAGCAATGGCACCAGCTCAGATGCTATTGGATTTCCCTCCACCGGCTGACAAGATGGAAGAGTGGAGGGCCACAATTCGGAGCTTTATTGAGTTTGCTGACGCGAAAAGTCCCAATTGGCAGAGCCCTCGCGACGCCCGTCAATTGTGCCTATAGCCCAGACTGATGGTCGTGTGGTAGGCGGGGCACCGACAGTGCAATCACCTCCATGACAACAATTCCAACAGCAGCACGGGCAACCACAACAGACTCAGCAGAATGCACATCCCGATGATGTGTCGATGGCCTCCTCAGATCCACAGACGTAGCAAGACCAGCGGCAGGTGCTACTGGAAAGGCGAGGAGAAGATGCTGGCACCACCATCCAACGATGCCGGGAGACGCTCCGTCAGCCAGATGAGCGCAATGGCCCAACCGTCGATGAGGGAAGGGTACCTTCATTACGAGGTCGGGTGCCCTGCCTTCACACGTGAGTTGTGGAAAGTCCGTTGGCCATCCGTCTGTGCATTCAAGCTCGAAGTACCAGAAAAATACGATGGCAAGCTAAACCCGGCAGAGTTCTTAGGCGTTTACAAAATTGATGTACAAGCTGCCAGAAGGAGGGATGATAAGAGTTTAACCAACTCTTTCCCATTGGTGCTCAAACTCAATGTGAGAGCTTGGCTGATGAACTTTCCGGAGAACTCCATTTCGTTGTGGTCGGATCTATGCGACTAATTCATTGGTGCTTTTACCGGAGGACAGAAGGGCCCCGAGTTGCCTAGTGACTTGCAAGTGATCCCATGAAGGGAAGGAGAATACCCGCGTAGGTACATTTAGAGGTTCAGTCATGTTCAACGTAGCATCCCGGATGTGCACCTAGCAGCTGTGATTGCCGCGTTCCACACGAACGTGCGCAACCGCAAGATGCGGGAAAAGAAGCACATACGGCTACCGAAGACCATCAATGAACTGTACACGTTGGCGGACAAGTGTTCAAGGGCTGAAGAGGGGAGAAGATGTAACATCCCAAATTTCCAATTTGGAATGTTTTACAATTATTAGCTAAGTATATATGCATTTTGTTTGAATTGAGTGACATTTGGAAATTTCAGAGGCATTCGGGTTTTATTTGAATTTGGATTCAACTTGGCATTTGAATTTCATTTCAAATATCCCTGACAAATACTTGTTCAAAAGTATGAGAGGAGCTAAAACGACACTCCAAAAAATGTCAGAAGAAAATAATGCCAAAAGTTTGAATTCAAATTTGGATTTATTTGGAATTTTCAAAAAAATGTTTTTTATAAAGTTTTATTTCGCCTCTAAAAAATAGTTCATGTTTAGAGTTTATTCTTATGATATTTTTGATATATATATATATATGTATATATGTCCTATACAAAATATTTTTATTTTCTCTCTATTTATAATTTTTTACTTCTGTCTTATTTTAAAAAAAGGACCCGGGCGCCAGCCAGGCCAATCGCCCAGCCGACGCCCGAGCCGTGGCCCACTAACGCCGAGCTGGCCTGCTCCACCCGCACCGCGCTGAACCCTCTCCCGATCGGTCGCCCGATCTCTTTCCCCCTATCCCTAACCCCTCGCGCACGAATCCGAGCCAGAGCACGCAGAGCGCGCCAGTCGCTCCGATCTTCCCGTGAGCGCGTTTCGGAGCCGCCCCCTCGCCCAAGACTTTGCCCTATAAAAGGCCAAGCCCCTCCTCCCTTGCACCCCCTAAAACCCTCCTCCAAAACCCACCACAGCCGCCGCCATCATCACCCCGATATCGTTCTGCTGCCGCGGTCATCTTCGCTGCCCAACGCCGGTGAGCCACCCCTTGCCTCCATGCTCTGCCAGCAACAACCGAAGCTGCCGCCACGAGCATCGCCGCCCGCTGCCGGAGTTGTAGATCACAAGGAGCCCCGCCGAGCTCGTTCCACTCACCTCCGTCGTCTTCGACCATCACCGAGACAACCCCTACGACGCCCTCGCTTTGCGGCATCCGCCCGACGTCTTCGCCGCCTTCCCCGACCACCGGAGCACCTCCACCACCGATGCCCGAGCTCAACTCGCCGTCGACCGCCGCTTCAAGCTGCTGGATTTTCCTTCCCCCATCTGATCTTGTTTCTACGTCCTAGATTAGTCTAAGCGAAGGGTTAGGTTTATTGTTATTAGATCGATTTATTTTCCGGGTTAGTTCGGTTTATTCTCAGTTTAGTTAGGTTAGATAGAACCGGTAGGTTTTCTTTTATTAAACGTTACGCGTTTAGTTATATAATGCCGGAGCGTAATATAGTTGCAGAATTGCACACCTTTGGCCTAGTAGAGCCTGTTTATTTTGTCTTATTTTCGTTATTGTTTTTAAAACAGAAAGTTTCAATATTGTAAAATCTGTTTCTCTTAGGTTATTAAATATTTTTAGTTGATTCTTTTTTCCCAGTTTGTAGATTTCCAAAAGTTTCAGTATAAAGTACTTTCGGCCATGTTTTAATTTTTAAGAATTGTTTTAGATGAGTTAGGTCAGATTAGTATTTCTGCTATAAGATGAGCTAGGATTAATTTTTTAGTGATTCTTTTTGCCACTGCTTTGTTTTGACCTTGCCTAGTAGTTGGATTAATTTGCGTATTTATATATTTTATTAAAATTAGTTTTACAGGAAAACAACTCTGTTTTAGTTTATTTCACTTTGTTGCTGTTTTCTGTTGTTTTAATTACTTTAAAATTTATTTCTACCTCTGTTGTAGTTTATTTCAGATTTGTTTCTGTATTTTTAGAAGGTGAACTTTTATTTACAGAAAATAAAATGTTTTATTTTATTTTCTTACTAGTTTTGTTTTAATCATAAAAGGAGTTTTAATATAACTTTTAATGCGTTTATTTTTTGCATTAAATTTGCTTGCTGTTTTCTTTTCTATTATTTAAAAAAAAACCTTGTTTTAATTCTGTCAAAGAAAGTTTTAATGGTAGAAAATTATTTATGTTGTTGGTTTCACTTATAGTAAAAAGTTGGCATTGTTTTTATGACTTTATTTGTTTTTCTCCTTGGATTTCTTTGTGTGTTATTAAATTTTACTTATTGTTGGAGTAGAAATTGTATGATGGTATACTTATGTGTGCTATGTTTGACTCGATAGAATTTTCAGAGTGCGAGGCTTGTGTCTATGAAGCGTTAGATTTTCAGCATTGTCAACAAGGTAAGTTCACTTTGATCATATATTTCTAGTACCCATGTTTTATTGCATAAGTAGTTTTCCTTCCACCATGAATAGTAGGATATTGTGCATTGAACTTGAGGTAGTATCATGAGGTAGGAGAAACCCAACACCCTGTTACAATTTCCCGGGAAGGGACGTACTTCATATTTGCTACACTTTAGTCGACGGGGTTTGGCTGTGAGATTCAGAAGTGTTGTGAGGTTAAATATTCTAGACCTGCATGATGATTCAAGACTTCAAGAGTTCAAGGACTCAATATACCTCTGGGTGGAATGGAAAGCATTTGGCAGCCTGATATCTATCATGGTTATGCGCGGGAATCCTGGTTTACACCTGTGATCATCCCGACGGAATGCCACCCAGTCCCAAAGAGATGGATGGATACTTCAAGGCTGGAAAGCTTACATGTGCAACCGCAAGCCATTATGGGCTCTGGCTTGGTGACCTTATTCGAGACTCTGGTTGGTCAGATTGCTAGCAGATATAGACGAACGGTAGGATTGGAAGAGCACTGACTTTCGGCTGGAGGACCACTTGGGAAGACCATGTTTCAATCGTCCCGTTCTCGAACACCAGGCGGTGCGTGGACATAATAGGAGGGATTGAATCTTGCGGGTAAAGTGTACAAGACTCTGCAGAGTCAGAATGTAATCGATTAGCGGTGTCCCCAGTTACGGACAACTTGAGCACCGGAGATGATACTATCAGCCAGCCTCAACACAATTAATTTCAATGAGTGGGTTTATTTATAATTTGGGATATGAGAATTGGTTGGCGGAACCATCTCATTAACAACAAATATTTTGTAGTAATTACAATCTAGTCCTTTTGTTGTAGGGAAAAATTTGCTTTTCGCAAAAACTTAAACTTAGAGCCCCACAGCCAAAATTGCATATAGTGATAGCATTTTATTATTGTTTTCCTCTCTGTGACTTGCCAGCATATTCAAGATGCTGACCTACACGGCTGCAACATCTTATCTTGCAGAAGTTTATTCTGTCTAGGAGTGAGGCTACGCTCTACGCTCGGTGATTGCCCTATGGAGTCGGATGGACTCGCTTATCGTCTACGCTTCTGCGGTAGTTTACCTCATGAGTTGGCCTTCGGCCAAATTTATTCTTTTGTAATAAAGACTCTATATGAGATTCGATGTAATAAAGCATGTGTGATTGAACTTTGATAAATTCATTGATGTATTGTGTGTGCCAGCATGATCTTCGGATGGTACAGATACACAGAGACTTGATCGATTTTGGGTCGGGTCGCTACAGAGATGGTATCAGAGCACACGCGGACCGTAGGACATAACCCCTAGGATCGAAAAGCCATAGGAAAAAAATCGATTTACAGTTTTCCTATATATCCTTTGGTCTATACTCTTATCTATTTGTTTCTATCTCTTCTATAATTCACTAAAATAGTTGTTGACCCCATCACCGAGTCTGCTCAATCCGACGAGACCTTGCCCTATGAAGACGACGATGACGAAGAAAAAGCCAGAGCCGACGTTGATCTGATGAAGTCTTCCACCGACAAGAACTAGATTTAGACCACCATGTAAACATTAGAAATTCATTAGACGGTTGGATTCTCGATTAGTTCGTTATGATCGATGTATGAAACTTCATTGAAGTGATTGGTGTGTTATTGATTGTTGCATACATGTGGGTAGTGTTATTTCCCTTTAGACCCTTGTTGTATTCTAATTTATCATCCACTCCAAAACATCAAATGCCTCCGAGATGTGACCCCGGATTCACTTTCCGCCGGAGCTTACCCAGCTGATCCAACAGTAGAATGCCTTGATGCAGATGCTCATCCAGAACCAAGGCAACAACAACAACAATCCACCGCCACCACCCCCTATCGACAACCTGACCCGCTTCTAAAGGCTAAATCCACCGGTGTTCTCTAGCAGCACCGAGCCAGTTGTAGCTGATGATTGGCTCCGCAAGATCGGAAGGGAGCTAGCAACTGCTGGATGCACAGATGCTGAGAAGGTGCATTTTGCCGCACTTCAACTGGATGGACCTGCAACATCTTGGTGGGAGAACTACATCACCACCTATATCCCATTGCCACCATCACATGGGATCAGTTCCAGCAGGCCTTCCGCACCGCTCATGTCTCAGCTGGAGCAATGAGTCTGAAGAAGCGTGAGTTCCGCAATTTACGCCAGGGGAATCGCACTGTGGGGCAGTACATGGATGAGTTCAGCAAGTTAGCTCACTATGCCCCGGGTGATGTGGGCACAGATGCCGCAAAGTAGGAGAAGTTCCTCGAAGGACTCAATGATGAGTTGGGAATGCAGCTGATGGTGGCTACCTCCAACAACTACCAGGAGCTGGTAGACAAGGCCATCATCCTTGAAGGCAAGCAGCAGCAGATTGATAGCCGCAAGCGGAAGTATGGCCATGGAAAGTATAGCTCTGGAGCTCAGCAAAAGCTCCGCTACACCCCATACTCAGGAGGACACAACCACCATACCCATGGAGGCCATACTCACGGAGGACATACCCATTCCAACACCAATATCCAGAAGAATGGCAATGGCGGAAATGGTACTCAGCATAATTCCGCTCCAGTGATGAGGGACCTAAGCACCTTCACCTGTTTTAGGTGCAAGCAGACTGGACATTATACCAACAAATGTCCTGATGCTAAGCCGAACAATGGCAATGGAAATGGAAACGGTAAGGTAAACTCTGGGATCAAGAACCAGACCCTTTTCCCTGAGCTCAGGTGAACCACATTGATGTGGAGGAGGTCTATGATCAGCTGGATACCGTAATCGGTAAGTTTAAATTAAATTCACATCCAGTATTGGTACTTTTTGATTCTGGTGCCACACATCATTCATATCAAGGGTAGTTGTGGAAAAATATGGGTTACCCACTAGGACGCTTAGAAAACCCCTCCAGGTCAGTTCCCCAGGAGCCGAGATGATGGCAGGATTAGGATGCCACCCGATGAACCTCAGTATCGGGAATCATGAATTTCCCACAGACTTTACCGTATTAGAGTCACAAGGATTGGATGCAATCCTAGGCATGGATTGCCTGACCAAGTACGAAGGAAACATTGATTGTGCCCGCAAGACGATTTTGCTCACAACCCCAGAGCAGAAGAGGATCAAGTATGTATCCAAGCACACACCAAAGAATACTCGAGTAAATTCCCTCACGGGAGTTGTTCAGGAGGAAGTACCAGTAGTGCAAGATTTCCCCGACGTATTCCTGGACGAATTACCCGGAATGCCACCGGATAGAGAAATCAAATTTGTGATTGAGTTATTACCTGGCACAACCCCAATATCCAAGAGACCTTATCGGATGCCCCCGAATGATTTGGAAGAGATCAGGAAGCAGATCAAGGAATTATTGGAGAAGGATATATTCGCCCAAGTTCGTCACCTTGGAGAGCCGCAGTTCTTTTGGTAGAGAAGAAGGATGGAACTCTGAGAATGGTTGTGGATTATCGTTCATTGAATGACGTGACCATCAAGAACAAGTACCCTCTGCCGATGATTAATGATTTATTTTATCAGCTAGTTGGAGCCAAAGTATTCTCCAAGATTGATCTTCGATCAGGGTATCATCAGCTGAAGATTCATGAACATGATATACCCAAAACAGCTTTCACCACCAGGTATGGTTTATATGAGTATACAGTCATGTCATTCGGATTGACTAACGCCCCTCCGTACTTTATGAGCATGATGAACAAGGTATTTATGGAATATCTAGACAAATTTGTCGTGGTGTTCTTTGATGACATATTGGTTTTCTCCAAGAGCGTGGAAGAGCATAAGTAACATCTGCGTCTAGTTCTGGAGAAACTCCGAGAACATCAGTTATATGCCAAGTTTAGCAAATGTGAATTTTGGCCGAAGGAATTCGGATTCCTCGGACATGTTATTTCACGAGAAGGAATAGCAGTCGACCCCACCAAGGTTGAGTCGATCACCAAATGGCAGTACCCCACCTCAGTCAAGGAGATCCACAGTTTTCTCGGACTTGCAGGATATTATTGGAGATTTATTGAAAATTTCTCCAAGATTTCTAAACCCATGACCGAGCTATTGAAGAAGGAAACCAAGTACATTTGGACCGAGGATTGTGAAGCCAGTTTTCAGGAGCTGAAGAAACGTTTGGTTAGAACCCCAGTGCTAATTTTACCAGACATACAAAGTGATTACCAGGTATATTGTGACGCTTCTCGTCAAGGAGTCGGAGGAGTGCTCATGCAGGAAGGAAAAGTTGTAGCTTATACCTCCAGTCATTACGACCTCACGAGATGAATTATGCCACACATGATTTGGAGTTAGCAGCCGTAGTGCACGCACTCAAGACCTGGAGACATTTCCTCGTCGGAAACAATTGTGATGTTTACATGGACCATAAGAGCTTGAAGTATACTTTCATGCAGAATGAGTTGAACCTCAGGCAGAGGAGATGGCTAGAGTTGATCAAGGACTATGACATGAGATTGCATTAGCACCCAGGGAAGGCAAATGTTGTAGCAGATGCCTTGAGCAGTAACTGCTATGTGAAGACCCTCATAGCTGGAGGATTACCTCAGGAGTTAGCCGACGATCGCAGAGATCTCCGACTAGAGATAGTACCGAGAGGATATGTCGCCACCCTGGATATTCAGTCCACTCTGACAGAAAAAATCCGAGAAGCCCAGAAGATAGACAAGGAAATTGCGGAGATAATGGAAAGGATGAGTAACGGAAAGGTTAAAGGTTTTCGTGAGGATGAGCATGAAACTTTATGGTTTGAGGATCATATCTATGTGCCCAATGACCCAGAGGTCATGAACTTAATTTTTCAGGAGGCCCATGATTCACCATACTCGATTCACCCAGGCAACACCAAGATGTATTTGGACTTGAAGGAAAGTTTCTGGTGGACAGGTATGAAGAAAGATATTGCCGAGTACGTAGCAGTATGCGATGTTTGTCAGCTAGTAAAGGCGGAACATCAGAAGCCGGCGGGGTTACTTCAACCTTTGCTGATACCCGAATGGAAATGGGAAAACTTGGAATGGATTTTATCACAAGATTACCCAGGACCCGTTCAGGTTATGGTTCTATCTGGGTAGTGGTTGATCGCTTGACCAAGGTAGCTCACTTCATTCCCGTGAAGACCGCATATACCAGTGCTAAGTTAGCCAAGATATACATGACCAGGATCGTATGTCTGCACGGAGTTCCGAGGAGTATCGTGTCAGATGGAGGAGCAGAATTTACCTCAAAGTTTTGGAATCAGTTGCATGAATCTTTGGGTACAAGGCTGGAGTTAAGTATAGATTTTCATCCGCAGACAGATGGACAGACCGAGAGAGTCAACCAGATTCTGGAGGACATGTTGAGAGCATGTGAACTAGACTATGGAGCTAACTCGGATGACAATTTACCATACACAGAGTTCTCGTACAACAACAGTTATCAGACTAGTCTGAAGAAGGCCCCTTTCGAGGCTCTATACGGAAGGAGGTGCAGAACACCATTGTTGTGGGATAGTGTTGGAGACCGAAAACTTTTCGGTCCCGATCTTATCAGAGATTCTAAAGAGAAGGTCAAGCTGATTCGAGATAGACTCAAGATAGCTCAGTCGAAGCAGAAGAGTTGTGCCGACAGTAAACGCTAGGAAGTAACGTACGAAGCGGGAGACCGAGCATATCTCCATGTATCTCCACTTCGAGGAATCAAGAGGTTCGGTGTTAAAGGAAAGTTAGCACCCAGGTTCATTGGCCCATATAAAATCCTCGAACGTAGAGGAGAAGTTGCATACAAGCTGGAATTGCTGGAACGATTGTCAGGAATTCATGATGTCTTTCACGTTTCCCAACTGAAGAAATGCCATGCTGAGATGGCCGATATTGCTTTGACAGACACGGTGCCCCTAGAGGCCATACAACTTGATAATGATCTGACCTAAGAGGAGAAACCCATCAGAATTCTCGAGACTATGAACCGAGTTACCCGCAGCAAGACCATCAAGTTTTGCAAGGTTCTATGGAGCCACCATTCCGAGGAGGAAGTGATGCGACTTGAAGCTACATCGGTATTTCCCCAAAGAGGAAGGGATGATGCAGCACAGTGACGGTAGGTATTTCCCTCAGTGATGAAACCAAGGTTATCGAACCAATAGGAGAACCAAGCAACACAACGTAAACAACACATGCACACAAATAACAAATACTTGCAACCCGACGTGTAAAAGGGGTTGTCAATCCCTTTCGGGTACGACGCGCAAGATAGGCAAACGGACATGAATAAATTGTAGTAGATTGATAGATTGAACGCCAAATAAAATAAATAAGAATAAATTGTAGAAAGGTATTTTTGTATTTTTGGTTTAATAGATCTGAAAATAAAAGCAAAGGAAAATAGATCGCAAAGGCAAATAATATGAGAAAGAGACACGGGGGCCGTAGGTTTCACTAAAGGCTTCTCTCGAGAAAAATAGCAAACAGTGGGTAAATGAATTACTGTTGGGCAATTGACAGAACTTCAAATAATCATGAAGATATCCAGCCAATGATCATTATATAGGCATCACGTCCAAGATTAGTAGACCAACTCCTGCCTGCATCTACAACTATTACTTCACACATCGACTGCTATCCAGCATGCATCTAGTGTATTAAGTTCATGGAGAAATGAAGTAATGCAATAAGAACGATGACATGATGTAGACAAGATCTATTTATGTAGAAATAGACCCCATAGTTTTATCCTTAGTAGCAACGATACATACATGTCGGTTCCCCTTCTGTCACTGGGATCAAGCACGGTAGGATCGAACCCACTACAAAGCACCTCTTCCCATTGCAAGATAAATAGATCAAGTTGGCCAAACAAAACCCAAATATCGGAGAAGAAATGCGAGGCTATAAGCAATCATGCATATAAGAGATCAAAGAAATTCAAATAACTTTCATGGATAAAAAAAGATAGATCTGATCATAAACTCAAAGTTACATCATATTGATCTCCAAGAGACCGTTGTATTGAGAATAAAACGAGAGAGAGGAAGCCATCTAGCTACTAACTACGGACCCAAAGGTCTACAAAGAACTACCCACGCATCATCGGAGAGGCACCAATGGAAGTGGTGAACCCCTCCGTGATGGTGTCTAGATTGGATATGGTGGTTCTGGACTCTGCGACGGCTGTAATTGATTTTCGTCGACTACCCTAGGGTTTCTGGAATATTTGGGTATTTATAGAGCAAAGAGGCAGTTCAGGGGGCACCTGAGGTGGGCACAACTTACCTGTGCGCGCCTGGGCCCCCGGGCGTGCCCTGATGGGTTGTGCTCCCCTCGGAGCACCCCCTAGGTGCTTCTTCGGCGCACTGGGTGTCTTCTGGTCCAAAAAAAGCTCCAAAAAATTTCACTGCGTTTGGACTCCATTTGGTATTGATTTCCTGCGATGTAAAAAAACATGTAGAAAACAGCAACTAGCACTTGGCACTATGTCAATAGGTTAGTACCAAAATTGATATAAAATGATTATAAAACATCCAAGATTGATAATATAACAACATGGAACAATAAAAAAATTATAGATACGTTGGAGATGTATCAGCATCCCCAAGCTTATTTCCTGCTCGTCCTCGGGTAGGTAAGTGATAAAAACAGAATTTTTGATGTGGAATGCCGCCTAACATCTCATCTCATATTCTTTTCTTTAGAGCATGGACATTTGGACTTTTATATTGTTCAAAGCAATAGTCTAGTTTTGACATGATAACTTAAATACTCAAGCATATCAACAAGCAACCATGTCTTTCAAAATATCAACGCTAAAATAAGCTATCCCTAGCCCATCATGCTCAATCATTGATCCATTCATAAAATACACTCGCATACTAACTACACCCAATGATCAAGTACGATCACAGTGCCTCCTAGTTGGTGCTTTTATAAGAGAAGATGGAGACTCAAATTCAAAATAAAAATTGCATAAAGTAAAAGAAAGGCCCTTCGTAGAGGGAAGTCGGGATTTGTAAAGGTGCCAGAGCTCAAAGCGAAAAACTTAGAGATAAAAATATTTTGGGAGGTGTATCCATCCCACCAACGAAAACGACTTAGAGTTCCCAACACTTTCCATGCTAGATATATCATAGGTGGTTCCCAAAAAGAAAATAATGTTTATTCCTTTTCCCACCATACTTTCACTTTCCATGGCTAGCCGTATCCACGGGTGCCTTCCATACCAACACTTTCCAAGGAATTTATTATTTGATAACATAAAGTAAATTAATTTTTGATTTCGGGACTAGGCATCCCTAATACCTTTGCCTTACTCTCGTGCAATGACAAGTGAATAAACACTCAGCGTGAGAATAACACATCTAGCATGGAAAATATTAGCCACCCCTCACCGCTCTGCGAGCTAAACGGACACACAAAAGAGAAGTTTATTTTGAAAATTAGAGACGGCACATGCAAATTTTCTTAGAACTGCAAAAGAATACCGCAAATAGGTAGATATACTGGATTCATGTTGCAAAACTGGTTTAAAGGATTTTGGATGCACAAGTAGAGATCATACTTAGTGCAAAATGAAGGCTAGCAAAAGATTGAGAAGCGACCAACCAAGAAACGGATAATCTCATAAGCAAGCATTAAGAATAATTAACACCGGATAATGCACCACAAGTAGGATATAATTCCATTGCATGACTATTGGCTTACGTGCTTGCATAGGGAATCACAAACCTTAACACCAATATTCTTACTAAAGCATAATTACTCATCAACATAACTCACATATTACATCATCATATCTGAAAACTATTACTAAGAATCAAGTTTATTTTGTCCAATGATCTTGATGAAAGTTTTTATTATATCCTTCTTGGATATCTATCACTTTGGGACTAATTTTCATGTGCTGCTTTTCATAAGCTCAAACAAATATAAGTGAAGATCATGAGCATAATTTTTCTTTCTTTCTCTCAACTTAATTTAAGTGAATCAAGAGAGAATTTCTTGAAATTTTTACTAACTCTCAAAGAAATCTAAGTGAAGCAAGAGAGCATTTCTTCAAAAATACTAAGCACACCGTGCTCAAAAAGATATAAGTGAAGCACTAGGGAAAGTCCATAGCTCATAAAAATTTAAGTGAAGCATAGACAGCAATTCTAACAAGTCACGAAATAATTTTGGCTCTCTCAAATAGGTGTGTCCAGCAAGGGATCAAGACTTAAAACACAAAATAAAACAAACAAAGACTCATACCATACAAGACGCTGCAATAAAAACACATAGTATGTGACGAATAAAAATATAGCTTCGAGTAAAATACCGATGATCGTTAGAAGAAAGAGGGGATGCCACTCGGGGCATCCCCAAGCTTAGTTGGTTGCTCTTTTTTGGATAATAGCTTGGGATGCCGGGGCATCCCCAAGCTTAGGCTCTTCTACTCTTATTCTTTCATCCATCGTAAGATAACACAAAACTTGAAAACTTCAGTCACACAAAACTCAACAAAACCTTCGTGAGATCCGTTAGTGTAAGAAAAATAAATCACTACTATAAGTACTGTACCAAACCAATTCATATTTTTTTGCATTATATCTACTGTATTGAAACTTTTCTATGGCAAAAACTCATCAAAGAAAACCATAGAGCCATCAAAACAAGCACACAACGCAACGAAAACAGAATCTGTCAAAACAGAACAATCTGTAGCAATCTGATTTGTTCGAATACTTATGGAACTCAAAAGATTCTGAAAAACTAGGAAGACCTGGGTAATTTGTATATTAATCTTCTACAAAAATAATTGGCATTTTAGCACGCTCTGGTAAAAAAGAAGAATCGTTTTCATGAGCGCAAAAGTTTGTTTTTTTCAACAAGATCAAACAACTATCACCCAACATGATCCTATCGGTTCTACTTGGAACAAACGCTAACTAAAACACAAACAACACAATCATAACAGTAGCATAATTGTGCTAACACTCAATAACAGAAAGCAAAAAGCAAAAATAAATTTTATTCATTGGGTTGCCTCCCAACAAGCGCTATAGTTTTACGCCTTAGCTAGGCATAAAGCAAGGATCTAAGTTTTGTCATCTTTGGTTCGAGATCCATAAGATGCCCTCATGATTGATTCATATGGTGGCCTAATTCTTGTTCTAGCTAAGTATTCCATACCCTTCCTCAAAGGAAATTGGAACTTAATAATGCCTTCTTTGATATCAATCACGGCACCGATAGTGCGTAGAAACGGTCTACCAAGAATAATTGGACAAGACGGATTGCAATCAATATCAAGAACAATAAAATCTATGGGCACGCAATTCCTATTTGCAAGAATAAGAACATCATTAATTCTCCCATAGGCTTTTTAATAGTAGAATCCGTCAAGTGCAAATTTAAAGAACATTCTTCGTGATCGGTAAGACCAAGCACATCACATAAAGATTTCGGAATTGTAGAAACACTAGCACCCAAGTCACATAAAGAAAAACACTCATAATTTTTAATATTTATGTCAGTGTACAAAAGTAGGGGCCATCTGTACCCCTTTACTTGTGCACTGGCAGTTGTAGCCACATGTGCGGCCACGCTTGATGGGGCAGAGGGAGCAAAGATACAAAACTACCAGAGCAGCGCTAAAGCCAGAGGCGCGAAGAGAGAAGGGGCAAGAGGGGTTTCCCCCGGCAAGAGCCTTGCCGGGGACGACCTACGCTGCCTCGGCAAGAGCCTTGCTGTGGCAACTTGCCCAACACCGGCAAGACCGCCACCCTCGAGCCAAAAAGTTCTGGCACCGTCAACAACATAGAACCAAGACTCGGGAGGCGCCTGCATGGTGGCATGCAGATCTTTGTGAAGACCAGAGGCCTGCAAGACTAGATGAGAACCAGAAGACGAAGACCCCGAGAAAGATCCTTGACGGGGATGCC
Source organism: Aegilops umbellulata (assembly GCA_032464435.1). NCBI lineage: Eukaryota > Viridiplantae > Streptophyta > Magnoliopsida > Poales > Poaceae > Aegilops > Aegilops umbellulata. The sequence continues at coordinate 225,125,871 of CP136055.1, read as the reverse complement.
CAAGAGACCCCGGCGAGACCCTTGCCGGGACCCTAGCAAGACCCTTGCCGGGGACATCTGCAGGGCCGTAGTCAGCCCCGCGCCCGTTCCGATGTGGCGGCTGGGCCGCCAGCTAGGCGAGCGCCTGCGTGGCAGTATGCAGCTTTTAGGCCAACTAGCCAAGCACCTGCATGGTGGCATGCAGATCTTTGTGAAGACCCTGCCACCGCACCAGCTCAGCAGCCAGCCAGCCAGCGTGGTGCTACATGCCTCATCAGCTTGGACGCGCATCGGAGCGAGGCGAGGCGACAACGAACGAGACGAGCTTCTTTGATGTCCCTGATAGAGCAAGAGGGCACGTCGGCAACGCATTAAATGCGTTTGTCCTACGGTGCCAGGCGATAGACTTGTACACTTTACATACTTTCCACCTCCTGTGTGCCACCGTGGCGACCCCTTTGACATATAAAAGGAGGCCCGACGCATACTAAGGAAGGATTCAGACTTTTTAAGCTAGCCATGCACCGCAACTCGTTCAAGAGCTCAAGAACACCAAATATACACCAAAGCAGGACTAGGGTATTGCGCATCGTTTGCGGCCCGAACCTGGATAAAATTCCCCCTCGTTGATCTTCTAGACCCTATCTTTGCACAGCCCCGTGCCCCGCCAACCGTAGTAGGGATTCCATGTGATCCCATAGGTGTCGTTCTCCCGACATCTTTGGCGCGCCAGGTAGGGGAAGGCGATGTCGATCAGCCATGCTCTGGTGCCATCAGCTAGGCGAGGCGGTGCTTTCTGCAGCCGCAACAACCCTCTGCGTGACGACGGAAAAGCTAAGTCACGCAAAACCTTGAGCAATTTCTTCTTTTTATAAGGTTATCCTCCTCGAATTTTTTTGCCCCTTGTATGGAAAACCTGTACGCAATGGAACCCTTCTGCTATTGGCAATGCCTTTGTTCTGTCTCGAGTCGGCTCAATAGTTCAAGCGGTCGCGCTGAGAACGGCAAGGTGGCTTGCCCAGCAGCAAGTGCCCCCCGGCAGGCTGCTAAGGATCCGTTCCTCAAAGCGCCATAGCATGGGTTTACGGGCCGGCAAACCTATCCAACTAGGCGTGGGGTGTGTACATATAAGGAAAGATCGAACAGGAAGATAGCATGCTTCATTTCAAAGTAACGCGGAGTTATATTACATCAATAGTTGCAGCGGTTCTAACTTAAGATAAAATTGTCTTGGTGATGAACTCGCAGCGGTAATGAGAAACGGGATGCCTAGCCCCGGCGCTGGCCCTCCACCCTCTTGACTCTTTCGACGCAACTGATGATGGGCTCGATATGCTCCTCGAGCACCGCGAGGTCCACATCCTCCGGCAGACTCTCCAGTGCGTTGGCGAAGTCGATGCTGGGGTTCCAGAACGCCACCTTGGTGAGCACCTTGGTCAGGGCGCCCCGGCAGAGCCTCCGGGACTTATTGCCCAGATAAGCTGCTCGATTGGAGCGGAGCTGCTCCAGGGCTTCGAGGACGCCCTCGAAGAACAAGGTCAGCCTGGCGTTGGGCTTATGTTCGCCTCCGGGGAGTACCTGAAGCTCGTGAAAGTGCTAGTTATCGACTAGAGGGGGGGTGAATAGGCGATTTTTATGAAAGTCTTCAAAACATGGGAGTTTCGAAGACAAACAATGGAAATAAACCTATTGACATGCAGCAGAAGGTAGGCTACACTAGGCAAGCCATAGTCAAGTATTCAATAAAGTGAAAGCATGAAGACTAATAGAAGCTAGGCAGTATGGATCAGGATGGAAGATAGTATGAAGCCAAACAACAATAGTCATCACACAGTGAAGTCAAACAGATAATGCAAGCAGGCAATGACTTCACGAAGACAAACTATAAGTAAAGAGAGGGAGAAGATAGAACCAGTTGCTTGGTGAGGACAAGGATTTGTTGGACCAGTTCCAGTTGCTGTGACAACTGTACGTCTGATTAGGGAGGCTAAGATTCAACTCAGAAGATCGCGTATTCACCTTATTCCCCTTGAGCTAAGGACACTTAGTCCTCGCCCAATCACTCTGGTAAGCCTTCAAGGTAGACTTCCGAACCTTCACAGACTTCATTCACCGGCAATCCACAATGACTCTTGGATGCTCAGAACGCGACGCCTAACCGGCTGGAGGATTCACAGTCCTCTAGTGTAACAAGTCTTCAGATTACGCAGACAGAAAGACTTCAGTGATGCCAAACACTCTTTGGGCTCTGGGTGTTTTGGTCTTTGTCCTCGCAAGGATCTCTTCTCAAACACTTCGTAGGTGGGTTTCTCTCAAATGACAAAAGCCGTGCACTAACTCTGAGCAGCCACCAATTTATGGTGTAGGGGGTGGGCTATTTATAGCCACTAGGCAGCCCGATCTGATATGTCCAAAATGACCCTGGGTCACTAAGGAACTAACACGTGTTCAAACGGTCAGATTTCAAACACACGCGACAACTTTACTTGGGCTACAAGTAAAGCTGACTCATCCAGCTCTGGATAAGATTTGCTCTCATTGTCTTCGCTCGAAGACATAGGATTTTGTTGAGCATCAATTCAGTCACTCTGACTTTGTTCACTTGGACCCGAGTTAATAGTACGATGGTTTCTATGACTCAACAAAGAAGAAAAGGAAACTACGAACCAGCTATGTCTTCGCACTGCATAGTCTTCACGTGAACGTCTTCTCGAATCATAATCTTCGTTGTGAATATCTTCACATACCACCATTGTCTTCAATGTCTTCACACATTTTTAGGGGTCATCTCCGGTAGTAAAACCGAATCAGTGAGGGACTACTACCTGTGTTATCCTGCAATTCTCACAAACACATTAGTCCCTCAACCAGGTTTGTCGTCAATACTCCAAAACCAACTAGGGGTGGCACTAGATGCACTTACAATCTCCCCCTTTTTGGTCATTGATGACAAACTGGTTGAAGTTTTCAACGGGGATAAAAGTATGTGAAATTGTAAGGGTTAAGGTATTGTCTTCATAAGTAGCAAAAGGCTCCCCCTGAAGATGTGCATATAAGTAATTTGCTTTTGAATGCAAATGCACATGCCAGGTTGTACTTGTGGAGATCCTCTTCAACTTAAGAAGACAATTCATCATGCATGAAAAGATATAATGAAGATAATCACATAGTTGACAGAAAAGGTAGCGGACGACCATCAAGTTTAAGTGTTACAACTCAAAGAACCAAATGTATCAAAAGCGAGAGTTGTAAACACTTGGCAAAAAGTATAGCAACCACCCATAAGGACCCGCTTGAAGACTATCAACTCATATGCTTCTCCCTCTTTTGTCAGTAAGGACCAAAAATGTTTGAAGACAAAGAGCCTCTACTCGTTCCGATGAGGAGTAGGTGAAGATGCAGGGTCGACGTTGGTGTCTGGTGGTGCGGAAGAACTTGGTGCAGTGCCGATATGCGACAAAGTTGTAGTTGGTGAAGTAGTATCATCTTCGTCATCGATGACTCTGGCATTGACAGTTGTCGCGGAGGAGGAGTACTCAGAGTCTTCGAGTGAGGGAGCTCGATGCAAGACTGTGTTCCTGGGAGGAGGGGAATCAAATTTGAATCTCTTTGTGAAGCCATCTTGTTGAAGATCATCTTCAGAACTAAGCAATGTCAGACTCTTCCACGACCGCCGACGGGTTTCATGAGTGACAAATGCATTCTTGGAGGCTAGATTGCGGATGTGATTAACATCCACCCAGAGACTCTGCATCTGACGCTTCAGCCAATAATGATGCTTATCCTGTTTCTGTTGTAGTGCCACGAGAAGCTCTCGGTCATTAAGAACGCGAGATCGCTTTCGAGGCCTTTGAGCAATGGTACTCTGAGTGGCTTCAGTATGGGCACGATGAGGTGCACGTGTATTTCTAGCCAAAGGATAAACACGAGTTGCAGCAAGAACTCCTTCAATAGGTTGAGTGAAACTTTGACGATCGATGTTGTGAAGATAAATTGGCTCCTTGGCAGGTTCTGGGTATATGGCTTCGACAGACATATCAACCTCTGGCAAGAATATGAGATGGTTGCACGCAGAGGGCTGATAGTTGATAGCAGAGTGAAGCTTGATGAGGTGCATTACCCATGGAGCATAAAACTTCAGACCAAATAGATCAGAACCAGATGCAGCAAGCTGTCTAATGAAGAAATCCTAAGCATTGAAGCTGATGCCATTGAGAATATAGAAAACCAATGTCTTCATTGAGCCTTCAAGCTTTGCTGCAGAAGAATGTCCTTTGACGGGCCATAGAGTTCTCCTTATAATATATAGATGGTGCGGGGCAGATACTCTAGGTCTTCAATAAAGAATTCCTTTGGATATTGAGCCTCTTGTGGCAGTGGCTTCATCATGCTCAGCATTTGGCTCATATTCGGCTCAGGCTTCTGGAATATGCTCTGCAAAGCATTGCGGTGAAGCTGGCAACCAGGTTCATAAAGTTCACCTGGAGTGGGCAGGGCAGTGAGCTCAATGATATCTAGAGCTTTGGCTTCATGGTGCACATTGCCTGTCATCCACTCAAGGACCCAAGTCTTCGGATCCCTGTTGTAGCCGCGAATGCGAAGAGTTGCATAGAATTGTAACGGAAGCTCTTCATTCGAATTCTCTTTGTCGGTCACAAACTATAGTAGGCCAGCATCTCTGAAGCAGTTGAGGGCTTCTTCCAAGCAGGGCAGGCCAGCAATGGCTTCGCTGTCGAGACACATGTGGGAAAAGATGCCCCCTTGATTGTATAGGACACACGAATAGTAATTGCGTTGCTGATAGCTCCAGAACCGATCAGATGAAATTCTTGGCTTCGAATATGGGTTCTTGGCGCTATCAAAGAAGGTGTTGTGTGGAATGAAGCCATTCACATTGAACGACCCTGGCGAAGTTGTAGTACCTGGAAACCTTGACAGCCTGGGTTTTGGCTTCTAGACCTGAGGCCTGTGCTCCACATGATAATCAAATTGAGGTCCGGGAGCAGGAGGAGGAACTAGAATAGGCCAATGAACCATGACAGGTTGGCTGCGGTCAAATGCCAGCTTAATAGTCTGAGGCCTTGGAGGTGGTATAGGATCATCGACATTGACATTGGCTTCAAGTTGCACAATGGCTGCAGGTGCAATATTTGCTTCAGGTGCCACGTTCACCTCAGGCGCCAAATTAGCTTCGGCCATGACAGCGTCATTGGCTTCAGTGCTATTGTTGGTGGCCGCCTCAGTATTTTCAACCTCCACATGAGTAGCTGGAGGGTCGGGCACAGACTCGTTCGCCTCGAGAACAACTTCTTGGTTGGTAGGGGGTGTGGCAATTCGCTCTTCTTCTTCACGGGGTTCTTGATCTTCTTTTGATGATGTAGCCGGTATGTCTTCAGCAGCTTTGGCTTCAGACTCTGAGATGTTCACAGTTGGAGTGGCTTCAGGAAACACTTGACGTGCTACTGAGTTGTGTTGCACTTCTCCTTCTGGAATGCTCGGCAGAGCGACTTGTGGCCTTGGTCCTTTGTGAAGCCTGCGTAATGCGGGCGACGCTTTTGGAGAGGGAGTTGGCTGTACCACATAGTCGTCATCATCAAGCACCGGAGTGGTGACTTGAGGTGGTGGAGTACTTGGTGATTCTTCTTGACGGGGGGAGAGGGCGATCAGCCCATGAATTATCCCGAGCAATTGGCGTCAGGGGACGACCAATGCTGATGAGTTCGTTGTTCGTGAGAATAGGCGATGATACCATTTGGTGCTCTATCTGAGGAAGGACTTCATCATTATCTACATTGTCTTGGGGACCAATGTCTTCAACTGCGGTGGGGTCAACAGCTGGAACTTCTTCAACTTTAGGAGCCTATGTGAAAGCAGGTTCATGAAGTACTAGTTGACGCTCTCGGTTGTTGGATGCAGGACGAGCAACGGAGATGGGATCGACAACAAGGGGCTCTGAGGGAGCAGCCCGATCTTTCTTCGAAGACTTCGTCTTCCGCTTCTTAGTCTGTGGTGCATCATCAGTGGCATTCTTGTTCTTGCGCTTTCTAGCTTCGGCTTCAGCTGCCCTTGTTTTCTTGAGTTCTTAAGCTACTGTGGGGACCTTAGGCTTCAGCTTGGGCCACAACAGGCTTCTTCCTGGTAGCCATCTTGGGGTCGATGCCAGGATGCCCAAGTGCCTTGCGCTTTTCTGCTTCATTGTGAGCTTGAACATATTTTGCAGCGAGGTGTTTCATTCGCTCTCTTGAACCTTTTGCTTCTTCACGTTTCTTGTGAAACGCCTCCTTGAGGTCATGCAGCATCTGCTTGAAGTTTTGAACATCAGCCACGCTGAGCTTGGCCATGTGCTTCTTGAATTGAGACTTCTCATAGTCAATTTTGTTCTTCAGTTCGACAATCTTCTGAGCCAGAGCCAGCTCATGAGAAATGGCTCCATGGAAGGAGACACTAATGCCAATTGGAAGCTAAAGATCATCAATGCTGAGGCTCGGACTTTCAAACCACTCATCAATGAAGTTATTCAAGATGTCCATATCGAAGAGGGGCAGATCGTTGAAGATCTCCGCCTCTTGCTTCCTCTTTATCAGCAACTCAAGAGCATCATCACCAAGATCTTCGTCGCTTGATAGATCAATGGCTTCATTCTCGTTCCTCAGAACGGTATCTGGGGTCAGTGCTTGCCCAGAACTCTGGATGGGCTTCTTTTTCTTTAAAGACTTCTCAGTCTTCTTGGAGATGCGAGAGAGATCTTCAGACTGCACACTGGATGTAGGAGGAGCAGTGGCTAGTGGCTTTGCACGTGAAGCTTTAAGTGTAGCAGAGGGCTTTGAAGCTTTAGTTTTGTTCTGCTTTTGTGGTTTAGGAGGAGCAGGCGCTTCATCAGAATCAGCATCGTCAGTAGAGTGCTCCACGGCTGCCCCCTGAATAGCAATGTGAGTGATGAGACCTTCGAGGTTGTAGAAGGGCCTGGCGATATTGGGTTCAGCATCACGTGTGCCATCAGCCCGAGGAGCAGATGGACCAGGGTTGAAGTCGAGTCCAAATGCTTTCTTGTTCTTCACAACAGAATCCTTGGCAAACTTGCAGTTGCGCTTGAATAGATTGTCGTCACGACACTATAACAGAGAAGATGGATCGGCATTAGTAGGTTGAGGTCCACGGACCATGCAAGGGTAGAAGCCTTGAGCAATGGCTACGGAATTGGACTTGGGTTGAAGATTTTTGTATAAGATATCTCCCCAAGGTCACTTGATGGAATTCTTCTCAGCATAATCAGCAGTGACGAATCTGTACTTGAATCATTCCTCTGCCCAATATCTTCGAATCCACTGGATTTGAGTCTTGCGTTCACCATAGGTTTCTTTTGGGTCCATCTTGTACATTTCATACAAATCAGGTGGCAAATCTTTGGATGTATTCCCACGGCGCTGTCTGCCGCCCTTTCTTGCTGACTTTTCAGTGGCCATGTAGTTCAAACTGGATGGCTACAGAACTTGCAAAGGCTTCCGTCTGCTAGTCAGACAAGAACTGGCTTCGGGAGAATTGATGTGACGCTGTAAGAATTCTGCAAATGAATGCAGACTATGAGAACCAAGGGATTCTCCCACGGACATGTACCTGTGACAACATTAGAGATGCGAGGAAAGGGGAAGAGGTCATATGCATTCTCAGAAGATTTTGAAGATAAATCAGTTTGAAGACATTGACCTCATAGCGCGAAGACATTCACTTATTTGTTAAGAGTTGGTTCCAGATTTGTACGAATCCAAGAATAGGTACAAGTGAGGAATCTAACTTGTTGTGAAGCATAAGTGAATATACTAGGCATGATAGAGATGCAGAATGGGATATATTCAATTTTCTAGGCATAGAAACCACTTTTGGTGGAGAAGGATGAATCTATCGGATCAAAAAGGTAGTAAAAGTAAGATTTAATTACCACACGAAGAACTGCTAGACGGAGTGGAGTGGGAGGCCGAGAAGTTCAATCTACCGTGCCCTAACTTGGCGATGGAAGACACCTACGTTGGCGGCGGAGGAGACGAGGTCCGCGTCCGGCGTGAGGACGGCGTCGGTGAGGTCGCGGCAGCTAAGCGCTTCGTCGCCGGCGTCGTCGAGAGCTAGCGGTGGTGCTAGGGTTTGTGCGAGGTGGAGAGGTGGGAGAAGGATTTTGACCGCGATGAGATGTGTATTTTTAAGGAAAGGGATAGCACAGCGCAATTATGCAGGTGCCCCTAGCGGTTCACATCTGAAGGACACGTGGCAAACATGCAACTCATTGGAAGTTGTTCCATGTTCTCACGCACGCCTGGTCTGTCGGGTGGTCGTTCCAGCTTTTCCGGGTTTCAGGCAATAAGGGTATAGCATTTAAAACATATTCAATTTTTGTCTTTGTATCTTCTGCTGACAAGAACGCAGAGAAGACATTCGACAATTTCCATAGAATGCATATGATTTGGATAGATAGAATTTGAGGTAGAAGCATAGAAGAGGTTAGGGTCCGATCACATTCACTTAGACCAAAAGATTCAAACAAGAAGACATAGCTATAAGTGAATGTTGTAGAGGACAGAACACAAATATATGTATATATCTGAGTAAGACCAAATCAACATGGTGAAGATAAACATGAAGTCAAATTAAGGTCGAAGATAAATCAAATGCGAAGACTTTGCAAATGAGACGCCCAATGAAACACTTCAAACAAAAGTTTGGTGGCATTACCCACCGTATAGGAAGTATTAGACCTAGACACGGCGCACAATTATCGTGGCGCTCCGAAGTCAAATTCCGCATTAATGTATTCACACTTAGAGTGTATGTCTTCATTGATTGAAGATATACATTACTTTGTGTGTTGCACATGTAAGTCATCAACATGCATAAGTGTTAGGATGTGTGTCCAATTACATGACATTTGAGGATTCTAAGATATTTAGCTCACACCGCAACTTGCAAAACCTTTTCTCATCCAAGGGCTTTGTGAAGATATCTGCCAATTGCTCTTCAGTGTTGACGCGAATGATATCAATATCTTCCTTCATGACATGATCTCTGAGAAAGTGATGATGAATTTTGATGTGCTTTGTCTTCGAGTGCTGGACTGGGTTGTTGGCAATCTTGATGGCGCTTTCATTGTCACAGTAGAGTGGTACTTGCTTCAGATGGATGCCATAGTCCTTGAGAGTATGCTTCATCCATAGAAGCTGAGCGCAGCAAGATCCAACAGTAATGTATTCAGATTCAACAGTGGAGAGAGACATGCAGTTATGCTTCTTTGAAGACCAACAGACAAGTGATCGTCCCAGAAAGTGACATGTTCCTGATGTAGACTTGCGATCGACCTTGTCACCAGCATAATCAGCATATGAGAATCCAACTAGATCAAACTCTGAGCCCTTTGGATACCATAATCCTAGTGTTGGGGTGTAAGCCAAATATCGAAGAATTTTCTTTGCGGCTAAGTGATGAGATTCCTTTGGTGCCGCTTGGAATTGGGCACACATGCAAACACTAAGCATGATATCTGGCCTCGATGCACATAAATAAAGTAAAGAACCAATCATGGAGTGGTATACCTTTTGATCGAACTCTTTACCATTGGCGTCAGGACCCAGATGACTTTTGGTTGGCATTGGCGTCGAGTAACCTTTGCAATCTTGCATTCCAAACGTCTTCAGGCAATCTTTGAGGTATTTTTCTTGAGATATGAAGATGCCGTTGCTTTGCTGGTGAATTTAAAGACCTAAGAAGAACTTTAGCTCACCCATCATGGACATCTGATATTGCTCTTGCATCATGTGCCCAAACTCATCACTGTACTTCTTGTCAGTGCAGCCGAAGATAATATCATCCACATAGATTTGGCATACAAATAGTTCTCCATCATATGTCTTCATGAAGAGTGTAGGATCTAGAGAACCAGGTTTGAAGCCTTTGCTCTTCAGGAAGTCTTTGAGTGTGTCATACCAAGCACGAGGGGCTTGTTTGAGGCCATACAGTGCCTTGTTGAGCTTGTATACCATATCAGGATGTTTTGGATCTTCAAAGCCAGGAGGTTATGCAACATGCACTTCTTCTTCAATCGTGCCGTTGAGAAAGGCAGTCTTCACATCCATTTGATACAGAAGGATGTGGTGATGGTTGGCATATGCTAGCAGTATGTGAATGGCTTCAAGCCTAGCCAACGGAGCAAATGTTTCATCGAAGTCAATTCCTTCAACTTGAGTGTATCCTTGAGCAATGCGACGAGCCTTGTTTCTGACAACTTGACCATGCTCATCTTGCTTGTTGCGATATATCCATTTGGTGCCTATGATGTTGTGTTTGCGAGGATCAGGACGCTTGACCAATTCCCACATGTTATTCAGCTCAAATTGTTGAAGCTCTTCTTGCATAGCTTGCATCCATTCAGGTTCCATGAAGGCTTCAACAACTTTCCTGGGTTCAGATATTGAGACGAATGCAAAGTACCCATAGAAATTTGCTAGCTGTGTTGCTCTTAAACGAGTGAGTGGACCTGGTGCATTGATGCTATCAATTATCTTCTCAATTTGTACTTCATGTGCAACACGAGGATGAACTAGACGAAGATTTTGCTCTTGCTGATCATTGTCTTCATTTTGAGCATTGGCTTCAGGTTGAGCATTGTCTTCTGGTTGATTAGGCTCAGAAATGATAAGTTCCTCTCGAGCCTGTGCTTCGGACGGTATGATTTCTCCAGTTCCCATTAGCTTGATGGATTCACTAGGTGGAACTTCATCTAGCACATTTGGTAGGTGCTCTCTTTGTGAGCTGTTAGTCTCATCGAACCGCACATCCACAGTTTCAACCACTTTGTAGTGAAAGAGGTTGAAGACTCCGTAGGAGTACGAGTCCTTTCCGTATCCAAGCATAAAACCTTCATGTGCTTTTGGTGCAAATTTTGAAGTGTGATGTGGATCCTTGATCCAGCACCTAGCACCAAATACTCTAAAGTAACTGACATTTGGCTTGTTACCAGTTAGGAGCTCATAAGATGTCTTCTTCAGAAGCTTATGAAGATAGACATGGTTGATGACATGGCATGTAGTATCAATGTCTTCAAGCTAGAACTTTCTCGTAGTCTTGTATTCATCAAGCATCGTTCGAGCCATCTCGATTAGTGTCCAGTTCTTGCGCTCCATGATGCCATTTTGCTGAGTTGTGTATGGAGCAGAGAACTCATGAGTGATGCCTAATGTATCAAGGTAAAGATCGAGGCCGGTGTTCTTGAACTCTGTGCCGTTGTCACTTCTGATGTGGTTGATCTTGACGCCATAGTTCGTCATGGCACGATTGGCGAAGCGCCTGAAGACATCCTGCACATCATTCTTGTAAAGGATTATATGCACCCATGTATATCTTGAGTAATCATCAACTATGATGAAGCCATAAAGGCAAGCAGTGGTAGTGAGAGTAGAGTAGTGAGTAGGACCAAAGAGATCCATGTGAAGCAGCTCGAAGGGTTGATGTAGTCATGATTGTCTTCGAGGGATGCTTGGCCTCGTCATCTTTCCAGCTTCGCAGGCACCACACAGATGATCCTTCTTGAACTTGACGCCCTCGATGCCGATGACATGTTTCTTCTTCGCTAGTGTGTACAAGTTCCTCATGCCCGCATGTCCTAGCCTCGGATGCCAGAGCCAGCACTCTGAAGCTTTTGCTAGAAGACATACGGCCAACTATGGTCCTGCTAAGAAATCTACCATGTACAAATCATCTTTCCGATACCCTTCAAAGACTAGAGACTTGTCAGATTCCATTAGGACAAGGCAACGATATTTTCCAAATATCACAATCATGTTCAAATCAAAAAGCATTGAGACAGACATTAAGTTGAAACCAAGGGATTCAACAAGCATCACTTTATCCATGTGTTGATCCTTTGAGATTGCAACTCTACCTAGACCCAATACCTTGCTTTTACCAGTGTCAGCAAACGTGATGTGACTCTTGTCAGATGGACGTAGTGTTGAATCCATCAGAAGACTTCGATCACCAGTCATGTGGTTAGTGCATCCACTGTCCATAATCCATTCTAAAGACTTTGGTGTCATACCCTACAGTGCATTTAGGGGTATAGGCTTCACCAACGGTATTGTGAAGCATAAACATTTGACGAACAAGCAGATTATCAAAGCTTAGATCCAGGTCAGGACTGATAGGATGACTGGCAAGCGACTCAAGAACAAAATACATAGTAAGACCATTTGGGCATTTTATCTTGCGCCCTACAAGATGTTTTAGGTCCCCAGCAATAGCATCGAACGCCTTTGATTTCCGGCTGGAGACCTTTCCCTGCAAAAGAGAGTTAAGTTTTCTTAACCACCCACATTTTCAGGGGTGGCTTCAAAGCAATTAGTCTAAGTGCAGCATCTGAGAACTTCGGCTTTGGAGCGCTAGCAAATAGCCTTGCAGGAGGTGAATAATACTCATATGAATAAGCAGAAAAGTTCTTAGTTTTATGAACATAGTGGTTTGAAGAAACATGCTCATATTCATAAGTCTAAGTATGATTTCCCTACAAAACATTGGCATTAGGGTAACTCAGGTGAGTCCTTTGTCTGTATGAAGCCTTTGGACCATATGAAGCCTTTGGTCTGGGGTTTGTCTTCTTCCCTTGTGGTTTCATGATGACATTCACAGGAAGATTCACAACACACCTTTTGGGCACCCAGATCTTCTTCATAGGTGGCCCATTCCTGCCGTTAGTACCAATATACCTGGCAAACACTTCACCTTTCTGATTCTTAAACAGTTTATAGTTTGCATCAAAGGATTCATCAATGATAATTGGGTTAGCACAAGTGAAGCCAGATAAGGTGGATGGATCCACTAAAGGTCCCTTCGCAGCAACCCATGTGGTTTTGGGGTACTGCTCAGGCTTCTAGTAAGAACTATCAACATTCATTTTCCTCTCGAACCCAACACCCTCTTTCCTATGGTTTCGGTTCAGAATATGCTTTTTGAGGACATCGCATAGTGTCTGATGCCCTTTGAGACTTTTGTACATTCCCGTCTCAAGCAATGTCTTCAACCTAGCATTCTGATCAACAGTAGTAGTGGTATCCTCAGCAGAGGGGTTAGTTACCACATCAGCAGTTGAAGATATTGCAACAGTAGCAGCAGTAGAACATTCAGCAACAGAAGTAGCATTATCACGCTCAAGGCATTTTAGACATGGTGGTTCAAATCCTTCCTAAGCGGGACTGATCTATTGAGCGCGAAGTGACTCGTTCTCTTTTTGAAGATCTTCATGAACTGCTCTCAATTTCTCGAGTTCTTGCTTCCTTTGAAGATAATCATAGGAAAGCTTTTCATGAGTTGTTGAGAGCGTTTCATGACGACTTTCATGTTCCTCGTACTTACCATGAAGATTTTTGATGTCTTCAATTAAGGACTGAGATCAGGTCATTTTCACGTCCAACAGGTCATCGCTTTTGTCTAACAGTTCTTGAATATGTTCCATAGCTTTCTTTTGTTCAGTTGCAATTTTAGCAAGTGTTTTGTAGCTAGGTTTGGATTCACAATCAGAGTCATCTTCACTTGATGTTTGAAACTAAACATTGCATGAGTTTACCTTGGCACCACGTGCCATGAAGTAGTAGGTGGGGGCAGAGTCGTCCTTGTCATTAGCATCAGCGTTGGTGACGGAGCCATTGTCTTCAGTGTTGAAGATGGACTTGGCAACGTAGGCTGTGGCTCGAGCCAGACTTGCAACGCCAGAGTCGGACTCCTCCTCGGACTCCACCTCTGCCTCCTCAGAAGCAGACTCCTCCTCTGAATCCATCTCCTTGCCAACAAATGCACGAGCCTTGCCAGATGAGCTCTTCTTGTGTGATGAGGACTTCGATGAAGACTTGGAAGAAGACTTTGAGGATTTCTTCTTCTTGTCATCAAAATCATATTCCTTGCTCTTCTTCTTCTAGTTGTTCTCATTGTCCCACTGTGCACACTTAGAGATGTAGTGACCAGGTTTCTTGCACTTGTGGCATGTTCTCTTCTTGTGGTCATGAGTAGAAGCTTCATCATTTCTTGAGCTGGATCGTGAAGACTTTCTGAAGCCTTTCTTCTTAGTGAAGTTCTGGAACTTCTTCACAAGCATAGAAAGATCCTTTCCAATGTCTTCAGGATCACCAGAACTGCAGTCAGATTCTTCTTCAGATGAGGAAACAACTTTTGCCTTCAAAGCGCGAGTTCAACCATAGTTGGGACCATAGATGTCTCTTTTCTCAGATAGCTAAAACTCATGTGTGTTGAGCCTCTCAAGTATGTCAGACGGATCGAGTGTCTTGAAGTCAGGGCGTTCTTGAATCATCAGGGCTAGGGTGTCAAACGAGCTATCAAGTGATCTCACGAGTGTCTTGACGATTTCATGCTTGGTGTTCTTAGTGGCGCTGAGATCATGAAGCTCATTTGTGATATTAGTGAGGCGATCAAACGTGTGCTGGACATTCTCATTGTCATTTCTCTTGAAGCGGTTGAAGAGGTTGCAAAGGACACTGATCCTTTGACCTCTCTGGGTTGAGACGCCTTCGTTGACCTTGGAGAGCCAGTCCCAGACTAGCTTTGAAGTTTCCAGAGCACTCACACGGCCATACTGTCCTATGGTTAGATGACCACAATGATGTTCTTGGCAGTAGAATTCAGTTGAATGAACTTCTTGACATCAGTAGGGGTGACACCTTCACCAGTCATGGGAACGCCGTTCTTGACGACATACCATAGATGGACATCAATGGCTTCAAGATGCATGCACATCTTATTCTTCCAGTAGGGGTAATCAGTGTCATCGAAGACAAGGCACGCAGCGGAGACTTTGATTATCCCTGCAGTCGACATAGCTAAAACTCCAGGTGGTTAAACCGAATCACACAGAACAAGGGAGTACCTTGCTCTGATACCAGGTGCTAGTTATCGACTAGAGGGGGGGTGAATAGGTGATTTTTATGAAAGTCTTCAAATCATGGGAGTTTCGAAGACAAACAATAGAAATGAACCTATTGACCTGCAGCGGAAGGTAGACTACACTAGGCAAGCCATAGTCAAGTATTCAATAAAGTGAAAGCACAAAGACTAATAGCAGCTAGGCAGTATGGATCAGGATGGAAAATAGTATGAAGCAAAATAATAATAGTCGTCACATAGTGAAGTACAACAGATAATGCAAGCAGGCAATGACTTCACGAAGACAAACTGTAAGTAAAGAGAAGGAGAAGATAGAACCAGTTTCTTGTTGAGGACAAGGATTTGTTGGACCAGTTCTATTTTCTGTGACAACTATACGTCTGGTCAACTCAGAAGACCGCATCTTCACCTTATTCCCCTTGAGCTAAGGACACTTAGTCCTCGCCCAATCACTCTGGTAAGGCTTCAAGGTAGACTTCCGAACCTTCACAGACTTCGTTCACAGGCAATCCACAATGACTCTTGGATGCTCGGAATGCGACGCCTAACCGGCTGGAGGATTCACAGTCCTTCAGTGTAACAAGTCTTCAGATCACGCAGACAAAAAAACTTCAGTGATGCCAAACACTCTTTCGGCTTTGGGTGTTTTGGGCTTTGTCCTCTCAAGGATCTCTCTCTCAAACGCTTTGGAGGTGGGTTGCTCTCAAACGACAAAAGCCTTGCACTAACTCTGAGCAGCCACCAATTTATGGTGTAGGGGGTGGGCTATTTATAGCCACTAGGCAACCCGCCTTGATATGTCCGAAATGACCCTGGGTCACTAAGGAACTGACACATGTTCCAACGATCAGATTTCAAACACATGCGGCATCTTTACTTGGGCTACAAGTAAAGCTGACTCATCCGGCTCTGGAGAAGATTTCCTCTCATTGTCTTCGCTCGAAGACATAGGATTTGGTTGAGCATCACTTCAGTCACTCTGACTTTGTTCACTTGGACCCCACTTAATAGTACGGTGGTTCCTGTGTCTCAACAAAGAAGAAAAGGAAACTATGAAACAGCTATGTCTTCGCACTCCATAGTCTTCACCTGAACGCCTTCTCGAGTCATAATCTTCGTTGTGAATATCTTCACATACCACCATTGTCTTCAATGTCTTCACACGTTTTTAGGGGTCATCTCCGGTAGGTAAATCGAATCAATGAGGGACTACTACCTGTGTTATCCTGCAATTCTCACAAACACATTAGTCCCTCAACCAGGTTTGTCGTCAATACTCCAAAACCAACTAGGGGTGGCAATAGATGCACTTACAGCTCGGCATGTCCATGGCAGCGAACAGCATGGTGAGCCTCTCTGCAATGTCGACGAGGCGCCTGATCCAGAGGTTTACGCTCTTCACGTAATCCTTGTGGGCGGCGACATCAGTGCTCCGCGGCCGCTTCTCGTCCTTCAGGGCCTTGTTCGGGGTCTCCTCATGATCCCTGGCCTCCAAAAACTTCCCCTCCAAGCCATCCAGCTTCAGCTTCAGATCATTGATGGAGTTGTTGGCCGCGGAGAGCAGCTTGGCCTTGTCAGAGATGGCGACGTGCGCATCCGCCATAGTGCGGTTGGCCGTGTCCCTCTCCTCCGTCAGCTCCGAGACCTTCTTCTTCAGCTCCTCCCGCTCTCGCTCCAGCTTCTTCACCTCGCCGGCGTGGTCCAGGGCCAGAGCATTGAGTGCGTCTTTGTGCTTCTACTCCAGCTCCTGGGTCCGCTGCGCGACGATCTTCCCGATTTCCTCGTCCTTGCCATGGAGCGTGGCGGCAAGCGCCTGCTCACGAGGAACGAGGTCTTCCTCCTGGGTGTTCAGCAGAGCCTGCTGCTGTTGCTACCGAGCAGCCTCATCCTTGGCGGCCTGATCCGTCACCACCTCCTGGGCCTTATCGATATCGGCATGCTTCAGGATGAGCTCTCGCTTGCGCTCATCCAGCTCACCCTGGGCAGCCCTCAGTTCATCCCGGGCCTCGCCAAACCAGACCTGTGTCTGAGCCACGTGCTCTTCAAAATCCTCCTCCACCTTGTCCACCGCTGCCATCCTGGATTTCACTTTGTCTTGGCGGGCATGGTGGAGTGCCTGGAGCTTCTGGAAGTTGGCGCTCATGGCTCGGAGGAGCTGCCCCTCTTGGGAACCGTCACCGCCGGCGCTCGGTTCGTCAACAACCTGGAGCCCGGCGGTGGCGAGTGCCTCGTCATCAAACACCTCCCCCTCGGTTGGCGCTCTGGTGCTTGTCGTCCCCGGGAGGTGGACGAATAGATCGTCGCCCACCTTCAAGTACTTGCCCGGGGCGGGGGCTATAGGGGAGGAGGGTTGGTCATCGGCCACCTCCTCCTCGGCAGCGGCCTCGCCGGCCTCCCCGCCATGCCCCTTGGCGGCCTCCTCAGTGGTGGTCTTGGCGGCTTCCCCGGCAGCAATCTTGGTGTCCTTGGCTTCAACATCCATGGCGACCTCCTCAATAACAGTGTCGACGTCCTCCTGATCCGTCGAGGGAGGGTCTGGAAACCAGAAGGGAAAATGAAGCAAGTCCAAGGTCAAGGTTTAGGGCAAAGCAAAAAGAAAAAACGTGGCATGGCAAGAAGAAGAACAAGAACAAGGACAGGAGGCGGGCCACTTACCCGTGCCGAGTTGAGAATAAGTGGTCCCCTCCCCGCCAATGTTCGTTGCCGGGACGGAGCCGCCGGCGCCCAAGCTCTCCCCTCTTCCTCCGTGCGCGTGGGCTCGTCGGTAGGTACCCTTGTCGGGGACGCCCCTCTGGGCGGCGTGGTCGATGGGGGCGGCATGTCAGGGGCGACCCTCAGCGGATCCTCCTTTTGCTGCTCCCCTCCTGCAAATCCGGCAAGGTCGGCACCAAGGTGCATGTCCCAACGCTCATCGACGAGGAGTGAGTAATGAACTCACGCTGGGGGATGTAGCGGGGGCTGCATTGAGGGCTGTTGTCCGGACTGATCTCCACCAACACCGGCGAGCGCAGAGTGCTCGCTGGGGGCTTGTCGCCCATCGAAGCCTTGTCCCTCTTCGCCGTCCTCTGTGCCAGCGTCTCCGTGTCCCTGCAAAGAGGAGGTCAAGTCAAGGAAGATGGCGCAGGCTGAGAGTCAGAAATGATGAAGGGTGAGATGCTTACTCGTCCTCCTCCGCCGGCCTCCTCTTCCTCTTCGGGCTGAAGGACCCAAGGTCGAAGTCGGCCTCCGGGCCACCGTCCTAAGGAGGAGGGGAAGGGGAAGGCATCCTGCGCCGCTTGGACGAGTAAGAAGCGGCGGCCGTTGCCTTCTTCTTCGTTGTCGCAGCCCTCGTCTGGCGCATGGGCTACGCCTGGGCCTGTTGCCGCTGCGTGGTCCTGCCGGGCCGGGCCGGCTCAACAGAGCTAGCCCGCCGTAGGACGCGTTTGCTCCCCAGGGCCGAGGAGTCATCCGCGTCGGTCTCCTCTTCGACTGACTCTGAGGGAGTCATGGACTAAGGGGTCCTCGGGCGTCCGACCTGTTAGGCATGAGCTGGACTGATGGGGTATGAAGATGCAAAGACCGAAGACTCTACCCGTGTCCGGATGGGACTCTCCTTAGCATGGAAGGCAAGCTTCGTGACCAAATTTGAAGATTCCTTTCTCTGTAACCGACTTTGTACAACCCTAGTCCCCTCTAGTGTCTATATAAACCTGACGTCTTAGTCCAGAAAAGATATAGTCATAAAGGCTAGACTTCTAGGGTTTTAGCCATTACGATCTCGTGGTAGATCAACTCTTGTAATACTCATATTCATCAAGGTCAATCAAGCAGGAAGTAGGGTATTACCTCCATAGAGAGGTCCTGAACCTGGGTAAATATTATGTCCCCCGTCTCCTGTTACCATCGACCTTAGACGCACACACCGACAGCCAGACTCGTGGGCCGTGAAGATACAAGATGGAGGGCTTTTCCCCGTGTCTGGATGGGACTCCCCTTGGCGTGGAAGGCAAGCTTGGCGTTTGGATATGAAGATTCTTTTTTCTGTAAACTGACTTTTTTCATTGAGAGTTCCACTGTGTCGTCCCCAAAAGGTTGATGGCTCCTTCAATCATCTACAACGATGTTGTCCAGATGGAAACCTTCCTCCCCGGACAGATCTTCGTGTTCGGCGGCTTCGCACTACGGGCTAACTCGCTTGGCCATCTGGAGCAGATCGACAGCTACGCCCCTAGCCATCAGGTCAAATTTGGGAGCTTGAACTACATCGCGGACATCCGCGGAGACTTGATCTTCGACGGATTCAATACCACATCAGTCGCTCCCTACCCCTTTGATGAACATGATTTAAATCTGTCATCAAACCATACTCAGAAAATTGCACTTGCAACCGCTCCGGCCTTATATCCAGAGCAGACCGCGCCATCCGAGGACAGGAAGCTCAACCCTGCCACGGAGGCCACAGATTTCGCGGCGTTGGAGCCACACATAGACTTAACCTCCTGTGATATCTGTGTCACCGGAACTCCGGACTCGTCTCCGGCTATAAGTTTCGAACCATGTGCGTCCGCGGACGCTGGGCTTGATCAGTTATCGATCTTCGAATTCAGCACCACAGACGTCTTCCAGCAGTCGCCTTTAAGCGATGTGTTAAACTCATTAAGAAATATGTCCTTAGCGGGGGACTCACAGCCCAACTATATCCGGTTTGAATTGGAGGCTGATGATGGAGAATTTTATTTCCCACTCACTGCCCACTACATAGCCACTGTCGAAGACCTAACCGACACGCTTGACTATGACTCCAAAGACATTGACAGTATGGACGACGATGCCGGAGAAGAGGAGGCCCAAAACCCTCCATTCACCGGACGATGGACGACCACTTTCTCATATGACGTATACACGATGGATGCAACAAATGATAATAGCTGCGACGATAAGGAGAACCCAACGAAGGATGACCCTCCTAAGACACAACCAAAGCGCCGTTGTCAGCGGCGCAGCTCTAAATCGCGCCGTAGAAAGGACAGGAACACCGGCACAGGAGACAATAACACTCCGGATGGTGTCGAAGACACAGAAGACCCCAACGAACAAACTGCCGAACAAGACAATCGGGAAGATGGGCAAGTCAGCCCTGATGAACAGGCCATAGAAGAAGACTCGGAGGACGGTAGTTATCATCCGCTCTCTGAGGAGGAGGTGAGCCTCGGCAACAAAGATTTCATCATGCCTGAGGAACCTCTCGAGCAGGAGTGCTTTAAGCTTCAGCTAATAGCCACTGCGAGGAGCCTGAAAAAGAAGCAGCAACATCTTCAAGCTGATCAAGACCTGCTCAATGGCAGATGGACCAACGTCCTAACAGCCAAGGAATACGACCTTAAACGCCCAGTCAAAAGTTACCCGAAGCTCAAATTGCTACCTCAGTTTGATGACGAGGCGGCAGAGCCCGCACCAGCATGGCGCAATGCGGCTGACCGACCACCGCGCGGTCGGGATAAAACGGCGACTCGAGCCAAAAACCAGACTATCCCACCTCGCTGTAAAGGCAGGGATAAGGCAGCTCGGGGTTATACATATGACCTTCGTCTAGACCTGGACAGTAGAGAAGGACATACAAGATTGATCTACGGATCGCGAGGACGTGCCCTGACACACGAGGACGACTGTCTATTCGTATGTGACAAACCTAGTCACGCCCGGGCCGAAAACCGCAGACAGACTCCATCGGAGCTACGTCGCGATGCGGCCCTATATAGAGGCGCCACACACCCTCTTTGCTTCACTGACTAAGTAATGGATCATGAATTCCGAGAAGGGTTCAAACCCGTAAACATCGAATCATACGATGGAACAATCGATCCCGCGGTATGGATCGAGGATTTTATTGTCCACATCCACATGGCCCGCGGGGATGATCTTCACGCCATCAAATACCTCCCACTGAAACTCAAAGGACCAGCTCAACACTAGCTAAACTGTCTTCCTGAAAATTCTATTGGCAGTTGGGAGGACTTGGAAGAAGCTTTCCTTGACAACTTCCAAGGTACATAGGTCCGGCCACCAGATGCTGATGACTTAAGTCACATAGTCCAATAGCCTGGAGAGTCAGCCATGAAATTCTGGACTAGGTTCCTAACTAAAAAGAACGAGATCGTCGACTATCTGGATGCCGAAGCCCTAGCGGCCTTTAAACATAGCATCCGTGAGGAATGGCTCACCCGCCACCTCGGCCAGGAAAAGCCGAAGTCCATGGCAGCCGTCAAGGCACTCATGACCCGCTTCTGTGCGGGTGAGGATAGTTGGTTGGCCCGTAGCAAAAACACAGCAAGTGAAATAGGCACCTTTGAGGGCAAAAATAGCAACAGCAAGCTCCGACGCAACAGACACAAACGCCGAAGCAATGGCCACAACACCGATGACACGACAGTCAACGCCAGATTCAGCGGCTCCAAGTCCGGTCAGCGGAACAAGCCATATAAAAGGAACAATCAGGGACCATCCAGCTTGGACCGCATAATTGATCGTCCGTGCCAAATCCACGACACCCCGGACAAACCTGCCAATCATACCAACAGAGATTGTTGGGTTTTTAAACAGGCCGGTAAGTTAAATGCAGAGAACAAGGAAAAGGGATCGCAAAGTGAGGATGATGACGAGGAGCTCCGGCAACCGAACACAGGGGGACAAAAGAAGTCCCCCCCCCCCAGGTCAAAATGTTGAACATGATATATGCTACACACATCCCCAAGAGGGAGCGCAAGCGCGCGCTCAGGGACGTCTGTGCGAAAGAGCCAGTCGCCCCAAAATTTAATCCATGGTCGTCATGCCCGATCACTTTTGATCGAAGGGATCATCCGACCAGTATCAGTCATGGCGGTTCAGCCGCATTGGTCCTTGACCCAATAATTGACGGATTCCACCTGACGCGAGTTCTTATGGACAAGGGCAGCAGCCTGAACTTGCTCTATCAGGATACAGTGCGCAAAATGGGCATTAACCCATCACGGATCAAGCCCATAAAGACTACCTTTAAAGGAGTCATACCAGGCGTAGAGGCCCGTTGTACGGGCTCAATTACGCTAAGGTTGTCTTCGGATCTCCGGACAACTTCCAAAGTGAAGAATTAATCTTCATTATCGTCCCTTTTCACAGCAGCTACCACGCACTGCTCGGACGAAATGCATTCGCTCGATTCAATGCGGTCCCTAATTATGCTTACCTCAAGCTCAAGATGCCCGGTCCACACGGCATCATAACAGTCAATGGAAACACGGAACACTCCCTTCGTACAGAAGAGCACAACGTTGCCTTAGCAGCAGAAGTACAGAGCGGCCTTCTCAAGCAGAACCTTAATTCGGCTGCCGAGCCCCCGGACACCGTTAAGAGGGTCCGGGCTATTCTACAGCAGGATAGCTCGGCTCGTCCGGAGCTCGACTAGCAATTTGGCCTCCGTCCCGGCCCCGATCAAGTGGTGGCATTGGTACCGCACGTACATAACTACGCACTCAAAATACCATGGGCACAGACGGAGGCATACCTACCTTGTGATCCACAATACGGCTTGACCGCTCCCGGACACATTTACTTTCACTGTTTCCTTTTCCCTTTTCAGGTCTCTTTTCTACAGGCTTTCCCTGATGGCCTGATCACCGGTCCTGTCAAAGGACAAACACACCAAGATGACAAGAAGCACAAGAGTACAGGGGAATTTCTAGGTGTTTTCTTTAACGATCATTCTACCTGTTTTCAAGACCCACACGCAGCTCTCCCTTGGTCGCGGCATGTCCAATAGCCCGTTGCTTATCGCACTATTTGTATCAATGCGCTTTGGCATACTAATAAAATTGCAATGAAAACAGTTCGCGGCCCAAATTCTGCGGGCCTAGCTCATTACCTTTGCTCTTTTTTCTGCTTTCCTTTATTTTCTGTTAATAAATTTATCAAGTAGCACCCGAACACTTTGGTACGTTTCCATTTGCCAGGGGCTTGATCGCACCCCGCACTACGACAAAAAAGTCCGAACACTTTTTTACAGTACAGTTCGGCACCCTGAATTTAGCATTATATGCATTGGCTCCGAATCATGTCTTTGGTCAATAGTTGGGTTGCCCGACTCCTGTGCTTGCTACCTTATGTTCCGCTATATCGGCTAAGGTAGTAAAGGGAGAACTACTGCGATTGTGCCCTGGTTTACCTGATGGAGTACCTTAGTAGAGAAAGCCGAAAATTGACTGTCATGATGCGGCGAGAGCCGGTCAGCTCTTCCGAGGTCTCAAATCATTGGAGAATTTTTCCGCATGATGCGAGGGATCAGTACTTACCCGATCAGGTGTTTACAGCATCCTAGTTCGGATACTAGGGGCTGCGCCTATATTTTTATTGTCAAACTTTTATGGCTAAGTGAGGTTGTTCAAGCCGTATAGTCTGATTGTCTGGTTCGTTGCGCTAAACACCTCCTTTAAGGACCAAACAATTGGATCAAGAGTGTTTAGATTCCATCCCGAACACCCCCGTACTACCTACGTGGGGGCAGAAGCCGATGACTGGCCAACCCTCAAATTTTATAACATACGGTCGCACAAGAGGTATTTTTTTTATAAAAACAAACATTATACTACATAAAAACTTTGTTTCATCATACATGGCGGCGGCAACATGAATGCATTCATTCAAAGGTAATGTCTTTCGCATATTGCATCGCTACAAGGCGAGACCCCTCTAGGACCTCTCCAAAATACCGCTCTGGTGTGCAAAGCTCCTTGCCCTCAGGCGGCTCCTCGGTCACAAGCTTGGCGTCCATCTTCGCCCACCACGGCTTGACTCGTGCGAAGGCCATCCGCGCTCCCTCGATGCAGATCGATCACTTGATGACGTCCAGCCGAGGACAGGCATTCACCAGCCGCTTCACGAGGCCGAAGTAACTGCTGGGTATAGCTTTGGCGGGCAACAACCGGATTATTAAATCCTTCATGGCCAATTCGGCCACCCTATGCAGCTCGACCAACTATTTCAGCTGATCAGTGAAGAGCACTGGATGTTCTAGCGCAAGGTATTGCGACCAGAACAACTTCTTCATTGAGCTCCCCTCTTCGGCTCAGAAGAACTCCGCAGCGTCTGACACACTGCACTGCAGGTCCGCAAACGCCCCTGGAGAACTCCGAATCTGGGTTAGTAAGACATACTTCTTCTTCACATACTTGCTTTGCATACTAAATGCCTTACCCGCCGCGATCTTCTTGGCCTCTTGGATCTCCTGGAGGGCGCCCTGGGCCTCAACCCGGGCCTCGTCAGCGCTTTTGCGAGCCTTGACGAGTTCGGCCTCTCCAGCCGACACATCGCACTCCAAGGCCTCGCATTTCTTCACCGCGTCCTGGAGGTCTTGCTGGACCTCGTTGACCCGGGCCTTGAGCTTCTTACTGGCGGCCTGCTCCTTGACAACCTTCCCTTCGGCTTCGGCAAGGGCCTTTTTAAGGGCCTTGACCTCGGTCGTCGCTCCTGCACTTATCATCACACTATGGTCAATACATATCTATTATTCTTTCCGAATACACAGTGAGTCATTACATACCTTGCTGGTCTTCCAGCTGCTTCCTCGCTTGTCCGAGCTCCTCCTCGGCCCGCTCCAGTCTCTGCTTTAGTCCGGATACTTCGGCAGCATGTGAGGTCGCGGCCAGTAACAACGCCTGCTCATACAAGACAAATTTAGTTAGTTTCCTGTAAGAATGAGTTGATCCTCTGTCCGGTCTTGCTTTCCGAACACCGGACAATGTCTCAGGGGCTACTGTCTATATGGGGATTTTCTCCTTTACTTTGCTTACCTCAAAACCTGTCAGCAAGCCGCTGCAGGCTTTGGTCAGTCCGCTCTTGACGGACTGAACCTTCTCAATCACCGTACCCATAAGGATACGGTGTTCTTCCACGATGGAAGCGCCTCATAGCGCTTCCAGAAGATTGTCCGGTGCCCCTGGTTGGACAGAGGTCGCGGGTGGAATAGGCACACCCCCTTCTTTCGAAGGAGGTTGTTGGCTGAACTCCGGAGCCGTATAGGTATCCGGCGATGTATTCGGCTGGGGGCCAAATTGAGCATGGCCCCCGTCGCCAGTCTCCATGCACTACTGGAAACTGGGAATTTGCCATCAGCCAGCTCTTTGCCATCTGCGAGCTGATGGCAAAGAACGTCTTTGCCATCTGCTTATAAAAAACAGATGGCAAAGAACTGACAGATGGCAAAGAACATGGTTGCCATCAGCCAATTCTTTGCCATCTGCTAGTGGATGGCAAATAATCTTTGCCATCTGCCAGCAGATGGCAAAGAGGTGGGTAGGGTCCAGTGTTGTAACGGCCTGTCAACCCACCTCTTTGCCATCTGCCAGCAGATGGCAAAGAGTCTTTTCCGTCTGTTGGCAGATGGCAAAGAAGTGGGTGGGCCCAATGGATAAGGCGTTGTGACGGCTCAGTAGCCCCACCTCTTTGCCATCTGCCAGCGGATGGCAAAGGCCCATATCTTTGCCATCAGCCAG
This sequence comes from Aegilops umbellulata, assembly GCA_032464435.1. Lineage (NCBI taxonomy): Eukaryota > Viridiplantae > Streptophyta > Magnoliopsida > Poales > Poaceae > Aegilops > Aegilops umbellulata. The sequence continues at coordinate 225,100,465 of CP136055.1, read as the reverse complement.
CGTCTGGCAGATGGCAAAGAGGTCGAACTACCCAGCCCCTCCCCTCTCTCTCTCTTCCAGCCCGGCCCCACCCCTCTCTCTCTCCCCACCTCACCCACCCCCACCACTTGTCCCCGAAGCGCACCCGCGCGCCCCAGCCGGACGACCCCAGCGCGCCGCCGGCCTGCCACCGCCCAGCACCGCCGCCGGCCCGCCCCTCCCCGCCACCGCAGACCTCCCCCACCCCTCCCCCGCCCCTCCCCTCCACCGCAGCTCCCCCCTGCGCCCATCCCTCCACCGCAGCCCGTCCCAGCACCGCCGCCCGTCCTCCACCGAGCCGGCCCTCCCCCGCCCCTCCCCGGCCACGGCGGCCCTCCCGGCCACCGCGGCGAGCCCCGCGGCCCGCCCCTCCACCGAGCCAGGCCACGGCGCTGCCCCCTTCCCGCGGCCCTCCCCGCCATCGAGATTCAGGTATATGCTACTCGAGGATAAACCAAATTGCAGCAAGTGTTGTCTGCTTATCTGCTTATCACTTATCTGCTTGATCTGGATAAACCAAATTACATAGAAATGTGCTATCAAGGAGCAACAAATTGCAGCAAGTGGTGTCTGAATTTTACCATCAAATGCAGGGATTGTGCCCTCTAGTGAGAAGATTGGGAAACTAGAACAGAGGAGAATAAGGTGCGCAGATGAGAGACAACAGTTGCTTGTCGAATGAGTAGCACATAATATTTGCCAGTTTTAAGACGGATAGAAGCAATCCATGCGGCTCTATTTGTGTGTGCAAGAAAATGAGGAATGAGCCACCATTCTATAGAGAACATGTCTGAAAATAAATCAATACCTGGGAAATGCATTCTTTCGCAATGGTATATATTGCGTGCTAATAGGTTTGGTTCCTTGTATACATTGATTCCTAGTAATGATGCGCAAAGAAACAATTAGCCTTCAATAGGTCAACACAGCCTCTAAGTCTCCACAAGGTAATAGATCATCCTGGCCACTGGATCAGCATAAATCCAAAACAATTCGGGATCGTCTTAAATTTTTCTCTAGCTAGGCACACTTCCATCACTCTATGATAGTATTCCATCAAAAAGAATATCGGTAACTTGTGATGAATCTCGTTAACATCACCATTATACATTGTGTTCCCTTGTGATTTGGTTGCCTTGCAGTCACCCCGACGGACCACGGTGAAAATGCATGTGTAGTTCGCCTCCAGTTGTGAATTTCTAGTTCTAGTTGTTCAGTCCAGCTTGCGTTGAAAACACTGTATTTGAGTCGAGCGACTAATCGATGAGTCACAACTGGCAGGTCGACTCAATATGTCGACTCGACTAGTTGGATGAGTCAAGCGACTCGATCGACTAGTCCCGACTAGTCGTGTGTTTTTGGGTCCAACGTATCTTTAAGATACAAACCGGGGTGGGGTTTTTTGGACATACAAGTGTCCTCCGTTTATTTGTCAGGAAATGTGAATGTTACCAAATTGAAAAGCAATCAAGTACTTAATAGACACTCCCTAATTTTAAGATGATTTTTAACCTAGCTTTTTCTGTTTAGTGCAGCAACAACATTAAGGGAGGTAAAGGAGGAGATTGGGCTTGATCCAGCCTTGGTCACTCCCGTTTCCTCGCTTGAGCACTTCTTGCCCAAGGTAAGATGTCTATGAGTTCTCGCCTATACCCCTACTGAAAAAAATCACATTGTACAGTGGACAGACTATTTAAGTGCACACTGAAAGGCATGTATATTTGTGTTGATCGGGTGGATTTAAATGTGCAGTTGTTTCGTCGCTGCGAGGGTCTGGTGTTCGACGAGCTCTGCCCCGACGTTCGTGGGTGAGCACAAATGACATCTCCTCCTCCCCCAATCATTTTCTATGTTCCGGTCTTCGTGCCGATGAAACATGCTAGCTATAGGTAGATTGAATCATCAGTATGCGTGACCACTATGCGTCTCCCGTTCGAAAGGGTTACATCTATAAATATGCATGCATTTGCATATTTATAACCGTGATTCTTTCGAATTGTCCAACGTTATCCATGGACAGCCCGAGTATGTGTAGATTGGGTTCGTTTTCCCATATGCTCTGCTCCGGATCCGATGCAGAATTTCGTCAGTGCCTCCCTATTGTTCTCCGGGTACACATCCTCTCTGCTTATTGCCGAGACGTGTATCAGGAGAACAACAGGGAGGTGCTGCCGAAATTTTGTGTCGGATCCGGAGCAGAGCATGGGAAAACGAACCCAATCTACACATACTCGGGTGGGATTAGGACCTATCTTTACCTATTAGCGTCTAGGTTGCATGGACGTAATAAAACTGAGAAACTCTATTAACTGATGAATATATGGTTTGCTGAATTATGTATGTATTTCTTGTGTGTCCAGTAGCTAGGCAAGATGAGTGATCGTGCGTGGATGTACACCGGTCACCCTAGTCAGAAACACATGACCCCTGAATGTATGACAAAAACCAAGGGGTTTATCAGAGCCGCATTTGCAAATGGACAGGAAACAACCTGGTGCCCCTGTGTCAAGTGCGACAACTATCATAAGATGTCAGAGTTTGAAATGATCAAACACCTGCAGAAGTGGGGTTTTATGCCCGGTTATACGATGTGGACATTTCATGGTGAGTCTGCCCAATGTTCCAGAGCTGAGGAGGGCCGTCGTCGCACTGACGAGCATGGTACCGGGATGGAAGACATGGTGCAAAACTTTGATGATGCTCGGGATTCGGACGATGAGATGGAGGAATCTGCAAAGGCCTTCAATGATATGTTGGAGTCTTCGAAGCGTCCTCTCCACGAGCACACCGAGCTTTGTCAGCTGGATGCCATCGCACAAGTAATGGCTCTGAAGGCTCAATTCAACTTGGGCAGAGAATGCTATGACGCGATGGTGACACTATTTGGACGCTTTCTACCCAAAGGCCATATAATGCCTGCAAACCTGTACCAGTCGGACAAAATCCTCCGTGTACTTAAGATGCCCTATGAGAAGACAGATGCCTGTGAGAATGGATGTGCCTTATTTAGGCTCCAGTATGCGGACTTGAACTATTGTCCCATTTGCAAGTCTTCCAGGTATGTTGAGGTAGACAACGGTATGGGTGAGAAGAGTCAGACCAAAATCCCCATTAACGTTCTTCTGTATATGCCAATCATACCAAGACTTCAACGTCTATTCATGGTCGAAGAGACGGCCAGACAGATGCTATGGCACAAATTGGGCAAAAGAACCGAACGGGATGCAGATGGGAATCTGATGATGGTACACACATCGGATGGTGCTGCATGGAAACACTTCGATGCATTGCATGATGAAAAAGCGGAAGATCCAAGGCATCCTCGAGTAGCCATCAGCACGGATGGGTTCAATGTGTTTGGTATGATGGCAGCCCAATACAGTTGTTGGCCTGTATTTGTCATTCCACTCAATCTCCCCCCGGACAGATTATGCAAAGAAAGAACATTTTCCTGACGCTGATAATTCCGGGGCCTAACTATCCGGGGAAGAATATGAATGTGTACATGCAGCCGCTTAAGGATGAACTACAAGAAGCTTGGGATAATGGGATCAAGACATACGACGCTGCTACAAAAAAAAAACTTCCTAATGCGTGTGTGGTACATGTACTCGATGCATGACTTGCCGGCGTATGCGCTATTCGTTGGCTGGTGTGTGCATGGAAGGTTCCCATGCCCCACATGCAAGGCAGCTCTTGAGTTTCGTTGGCTGCAGGTGGGTCGCAAGTTTTCTTGCTTCGACATGCATAGACAGTTCCTGGATCCTCACCATAAGTTCAGAAAAGACAAGAAGAACTTCATCAAAGGTAGAGATGTCAAAAACACTGCACCACCTGCGTTGACAGGCCAACAGACCCTGGATCAGTTAAACGCTCTCGAGCCAGATCCAGAGCGTCCAGGGTATTTCAAGGGGTATAATACGGAACACGCCTGGACCCACAAGATATGCTTGTGGGATCTGCCGTACTTCAAAGACCTCCTTTGCCCACACAACATCGACGTGATGCACACTGAAAAGAATGTCAGCAAGGCCATCTTTGGTACATTGTTCGGCATAGAGGGGAAAACAAAGGATAATCCTAAGGCCAGAGTCGATCAGGAGGCTCTATGTGATAGACCGCTACAAAACATGAAACAACCAAAAGGAAAGAAGAACTGGGCGAAGCCAAAGGCATGGTTCAATCTTGGAAGGCCGGTTATGAGGGAAATACTCCTGTGGGTGAAAAAGGAGTTGATGTTCCCCGATGGGTATGCATCGAATCTAAAGAGGGGAGCGAATCTTGATAAACTGAAAATATTTGGTCTCAAGAGTCATGATTGGCACATATGGCTTGAGCGGGTAATGCCGGTGATGTTGCGTGGCTTTATCCCTGAGGATGAATGGCTAGTACTGGCAGAGCTGAGCTATTTCTTCCGTGTTCTATGTGCGAAAGAATTATCACCTGGCTTGATAGAAGAAATGGAAGAGTTGGCGCCGGAGTTGATCTGCAAGTTGGAGATGATCTTTCCACCTGGCTTCTTTAATCCAATGCAGCATTTGATTTTGCATCTCCCGAACGAGGCACGATTGGGGGGGCCCGTGCAGAATCGTTGGTGCTACGCAACTGAGAGGATGCAGAAGACGCTTCGAGCAAAATGTAAAAATAAACGTCGAATTGAAGCATCGATGGCCGAGGCATTCATTACTGAGGAGGCGGCAAACTTCGTGACAGCACACTACGAAGCCAAAAATCGTCATTTGCATAATCCGAAGCCTCGGTACAATGTTGGCGACCCTAAAAAGGGTGGATCCAACCTCAGCCTATTCAAAGGGAAGCTCGCACCAGCCGGTGCTTATACTCCCTTATTGTTGGATAACGACGAATGGCGGACCATTACATTGTATATCTTCAACAATCTAACAGAAGTGCGGCCGTACATCGAGTAAGTTCTCGGTACATTGTTTCACAACCTCTACTTCATTTGAACTGCTCTTATTCCCGGATATTTGATACAGTCGATACGTCGCCATATTCTCGTATGGAGCGGTTATCCAAAAGGATTCCGTCGAAGAGTATGAGCTTCTGGCAATGCATGGAGGCGGCTATCCCAGTTTCATCTCTTGGTTCAAACAAACGGTAATTTCCATTAGACCATTTCATTTCTTCTTCTAATTTCTGGCTAATGCAACAATCCTTTCGTATTGAACTTCTAGGCTAGTTCAGAGTCTATTGACGCCGAATTGAGACAAGTCGCTAATGGTTTTGACTATAAGGTCCATTCATTTGACAAATACGACATCAACAGGTATCGCTTTCGTACCTATGGCAAAGAGCTATCTATGGCCGACCGAAAGTCTACAAATTGTTGTGTCTCTGCTATCGGCGAAGGAGATACCGAGTATTATGGAAGTGTTGAAGCAATTTATGAACTTCTATTCTATGGTGCAAACCCACCAAATGTCGTAGTCTTCAAATGTCATTGGTTCCAGCCGAAAGAGACTAGAAGGACTCATGAACATCTAGGGCTAGTCGAAATCAAACAAAGCACCCATTTGGATGTTCCCGATGTCTATATTACGGCTCAACAGGCAACCCAAGTTTTCTATCTACCGTGGGCCTGCCAAAGTGATCCAAATCTCGAAGGTTGGGATGTCGTTTATGAAGTGCCGCCACGTGTTAGACCACCTCCCCCCAATGAAGAGGATTATGAACCTCACATTAATCCAGACACATATGAAGGAGAATTGTTCCAAGAAACACGTCTTTCCAAAAAACGTTTCAAGAACCGCTCACCTCAGAACATTCAAGTAGACAGCAGCAGTGAATCCGAGCCTGAGCAGGAACAAGAAGAGCCGGAACAAGAAGAGGTTACTGCTGCGGATGACCTGTCAATGCTTGACCGATTACATACAGGAGGCCTTCCAGATGTTGATGAATTTATTGATGATGATGATGAGCACATCATTACTGATAGTGATGAGGATGATGCATTTATTGACCCCGAAGCATATATAGACGATGATGATGCATTTATTAATGATGACGATGAAGATTAATATTATAGTTCATGTCAGGTATTCCATTATTATTATATACATATATATTATTAATTAGTTCAAGTTTTGACCTAGCTAGCTCAAAAATGACCTATTTATCATAGGATAGCTCTAAAATGAGCTATACTTAGCATTTATTCCTCCAAAATGAATTTATATGCTTAGCTAGCTCAAAAATGACATAACAACCTTAATTAGCTCAAAAATGACCTATTTAACCTAGGATAGCTCTAAAATGAGCTATACTTAGCATTTATTCCTCTAAAATGAATTTATATATATTATTATTCATGTCAGGTATTCATTTTTTTATGTTGTACTAATTTTGTTTACTCTTTGTCATTTCAGGTGTTGACAGATGGTGGGCGCGGGTCGAGAGCGCTCCGAGGCTCCTACCTCAGCACGTGGTGGGAGGGGTAGTTCCATTCCCCCCCATAGCCTCCGGAGAGCGCTAGATCTCAGTTTGCAGAGTCCAGCGACGGTCGCTTCTTCTTCGGTCGGGAGAGGTCGGGGGGGGGGGGGGGGTAAGAAGAAGGAGAAGGCTGCTAGAGGTGTACGTGGCGGCAGGAGAGGTAGGAAGGCTGCTACGCCTTCCTCGCCGCCACCCCCAGCTGAGTCACCCGACCACAGGACTGCTCCGTCTGAGATCGAGCCATCTGAGGTGGACCCGTCTCGGACTCCACTCCACGAGCCTCCGGCCGACGAGCCTATGGCAGGAGCGCCTATGGCCGACGAGCCTCGGGCCGCCGAGTCTTCGCCCCACGAGACTCCGGAGCTCAGAGGGGTCACGCTGAGTCGGAGCCGAGCCCATCGGAGGACTGGACGGAGTCGAGTGCACACGGTCGTGTTCAGGGTGCAGACTATAGTCCTGATAGCTATAGCGAGGGTGAGTGGGTTGAGGGGCGCAAAGTCTACTAGCGTGGTCATACAAAGCTCCCGCCCACCCCGGCGACCCCCGACCAGAGGTGGTTGATTGCGCCTAACGGGGAGAAGTAAGTGCATTTACTCTTTTTTAACATTTTGCCTTGACGTTTCTTCGAATATCTAATGCGTTGGCCTTGTCATACTGCAGTTCTTGGACACATGAAGATGGTGTCCGCAGGCCCAACACTGTCCTTGGTGTGATTTGTCGCCAGTGCTTCCCGGGGTGGGTCACGTTGCCCGGTGAGGGCCGGGTTCCAGAGCTAGGAATGACCTGGGAGCACTACTTGGCTGCCCCGGCCCCGCCGGAGCATAGGGTCGGCGATGTCGAGTGCGACACGGTGGCCGACGTTGTGATCGCCACGTTTTGGGTAATTTCTCCTTTGCCATTTACGTTGTGTTTTCTTCTTTGATCGCATACCTTCTACATATGTTTTCTTGTTTGATTATAGACCTTCTAATCCGTGTTTTCTTGTTTGATTGCAGACCTTCTACAGGTGTGCTGAGGGACAGGAGGAGGCCGCGGCTCGGGTTATCGACGCCGAGTGCAGGCGCCTACTTGGAAACTTTCGGCACGAGGCTCGGACGCAGGCTGTTCGAGACTACTTAGCACAGACTGGTATTAGGAGGAGAAAAGAGAAGTGCCGGGACAAGTATCTGAGTAAGGAGAAGTACATGAAGGTAAATACCTATTCTTAAGGCCTTGTACTTAGTTTCCTTGATTTGATTCGTAGGCGTAGCGCTCAAATTTCTCTTGCTTAACTTAGGTGCCCCCGAGATGGTGTGCAGACAAGATGGACTGCTGGGAGGCGTTGGTGGATGAGTGGTGCTCTCCCCAATGGCGCGTAGCCCACAACATTGCAAAGGAGAAGCGTCTCAAAATGAAAGGTGTGCCACACCATCTAGGCAGCGTCAACCTACATGGGTATGGGAAAAACTGGGTATGTGTGGTTTGCTTGATGATTCATGCAAATTCATTCTTTGTGCTAGTTTGAGTCCTTAACTAATACTCTGTTCCTCTCTTTTAGTCAAACCACCACAAGGCTCCAGTGCCAGAGCCGTTCGACCTCTATGGCATGTCCAACATTGCATCGTACAAGAAGGCCAAGGCATTCTCTGAGTCTGACCTCAAAAATGCAGAGAACTTCAACAACAAGGCCTCCCACCACAAGATGGTGCAGTACGTTAAGCAGGGGAAGGCGAGGAAAGGGCCGGACTTTAACCCGAGCCGGCCTCTTAATCCAGAGCTGGTGATGATATCTGGTGGCAGGAGGTCCCATGGATCGTTAGCCATTGGTAATGGACTGATACGTTGTAGTAGCACTCTCCCGCGGATCAAGAAGCGCCAGGCCAGCTCTGATCCTGAGATACCGCCTCGTTTACGACCAGTGGAAATTGAATTCCAGGTTTGTTATACGGACTCAGTAGCCTTTCCTCCATTACATTGTGTTTGCGGCCGTCGATGATTACAATGCTAACGAGTGGTGTTGCAGGCTGCTATTGAGGCAGAGAGAGCGAAGACCCAGGCTGCTTTTGAGGAGAGGGACCGGCAGTTGGCGGAGAGGGACCGGGAGAATGAGGAGAGGACGGCTAGGCTGTTGGAGGAGGAGAGGAACCGGAACGACTTGGCTAAACGGGCCATGTACGAGCTCTTCGTGGTAAGTTTCTTCTGCATATTAGCTAAATCATGCACGCAATGTTCCCTTCATTAGTAACTAATATGATTGACTCGTCAAAACCAAATGTGCAGTCCATGTGCGAGAAGAACGGCCAGACCCCTCCACCGATGCCAGTCATTGCTCCGGCGGGCACGGTGAGTTTCATTTGAACGGTCATTAGTTACTAGTCTTCACATTTGAGTTGCATCATGCTAACGATACATTGGAAATAATCTTTGGTGCAGGGTATCTCCCGACAAGCATCGACCGATCCTTCTCCGTCTGCCACTGGCGCGACCGGTCCTACACCTACACCTACACCTACACCTACACCTACACCTCCGTGATGACGGTAAGTTTCCCAAGTGTTTTGCTTAATAGGGTTTTGTTGTGATGCCATGTTGTATCTACACATATCGTGCATAATGTGTGTATGTTTGAAATGCATTGTATGTGTGGGATTCGACACCTAGTTGTGTGCCTTTGGTAGCCTTCCATACGGGGAAATGCCTCCTAGTGCTTCCACCGAGCCATGGTAGTTCGCTACTGCTCCGGAACACATGGATTGACCGGCATGTGTCCTTCTTTGCTCCTGTGTCTGTCCCTACGGGGAAATGTCACGCGGTGTATCACCGAAGTCCTTGTAGCTTGCTACGACTTGGTTGCACTCGCTGATGACCGACACGTGCATTGCTGGGTCATGTATGCCTGTCCCTGTACGTTTGTGCCACCTTGGTTCTATGACTAGTCATGTCGGCCTGGGTTCTCTGTCATATGGATACTAGCGACATATTTAACCTAGGATAGCTCTAAAATGACCTATACTTGGCATTTTTGTCACCCAAAAGTTCAAATCCACACACCTATCTCGAACTGTCTAGAATCCACTCATGTCATGTAGCCGAATATGGGACTCACGCTTTCCCTCAATCTACATCCCCAAGAAGCCACATAATTTTTAGCTCGAACGGAGTGTGAGGAGGCGTGAGTCACTGTCATTCTCCATCTAATCTTTTATTTTTTTGCGAAGACCATCTAATCTACATTTTCAAGGACCATGGTTTGGGTGTGGAAGAATAGTAGAATCTTCTCTACTTCTCATGAACCCCTTGCTTCATCTCTGTTATACAATCTTTGTCTGGCAGAATCTGGTTGATGTAAGAAAGTGACAAGCGGTCCAGTATAATTTTTATGTGTGTGTATGTACATTCTGTTTCTTTGCTTGGTACAAAATATATTGCAAGGGATGTTCTCTTTTGCTTCGTTTAAATATACTACATACCCTCTACAGACTCAGCTTATTTTCCTTTGTCTGAATATAACACAGACGATTTGTATGCAGTAGTTGTTGAAATTCAGTAATGTTCAGGTTGTTCCAGTGTTAGTTTTCTTCAGACTTTCAGTGTTCCTTTTTCTGAAGAAAGTTACAAAGGAACTTCTTGTAAATTTTGGCTGTTATCTGTTGAGATTGTATCCTCTATTTTCATTTGGCTAGCTGGATATACTATCTTCTTCTAACTTACTTTTTTCCCATTTTATAGATTTGCTTAAGATCACGGAAGCTTGGGTTGATGGAGTGCTTGTATTTAGTTTTTGTTTTGACCTTGTGAAACTTGTTACCTATGGATGAAACTGTGTAATATTAATGAAACTATGTATATGTACAGATGAAACTTGCTACTATTGGTAACATGTATTGGATATATGTGTTCATGACTATTGGTAATATGTGTTGAAATGCTATATTGGTCATATAAATATATTTGTGTTTGATATTCTGTGAAAATGAATTGATATAAGAAAAAACAAAATTAAATGGGGCAATATAGTCACTTTGCCATCTGCTGGCAGATGGCAAAGAGCTTTGCCATCAGCTGGCAGATGGCAAAGAGGCCACTTGTCTGGCCTATTTGGGCTCTTTGCCATCTGCCAGCAGATGGCAAACCTCTTTGCCATGTGCTGGCAGACGGCAAAGCTTGCTGCCTTTGCCATCTGCTGGCTCATGGCAAAGAGCCTGCATACTTTGCCATCTGCTGGCGGATGGCAAAGCATGCAGCCTTTGCCATCTGCTGGCACATGGCAAAGAGCCTGCATACTTTGCCATCTGCTGGCAGACGGCAAAGAGCCTGCAGCCTTTGCCATCTGCTGGCTGATGGCAAAGTATGCCGTTAGCCTTCTAACGGGGCTAACCCCGTTAAGAGGCTTTGCCATCTGCCAGCTGATGGCAAAGCCACAGGCTCTTTGCCATCTGCCAGCTGATGGCAAAGCCACAGGCTCTTTGCCATCTGCCAGCTGATGGCAAAGCTACAGGCTCTTTGCCATCAACCAGCAGATGGCAAAGAAGCCTTTGCCGATAAGAAGTCAGACAAACTGTTTGCCATCTGCTGGCTGATGGCAAAGCCTTTGCCATCCGCCGACCATGCCTTTGCCATCTGCCATGGCAGATGGCAAATTGCCAGATTCCAGTAGTGATGGGGGACAACTCCCCCGTATGCCGGCGGCCGAGGTCTCGCCCTCTGTGCCGCCCAGACGACCTCCTGAGACTCTCCCTGGCCTGGGAAAGTCCTTTGCGACAGCACTTCGGCGTCGCCCTTGGCCGTGGGAGAGTAGGCGGCCAGCGATGACTCACTGGCCATCGCCTTTGAGTCCAACAAACCTCTTGATGAGGATTGATGGGAGCTGTCATGGGCCGGACTACAATAGCACAATTAACCATGTTAATCTAATAAGGACGAAAGGCTGAATACACGGACGAGTACGAGTCTGCCAGTACTTATGATGCGGCCAGGGGCTTGCTCCGGGGGGGGGGGGGGTCGCTCCGGACTACTGTCAATGTCCCATGCGATTTTATCCGCGAGGGGGCCTTTCCCCTTCTTGGGTGCCCCCGCCTCCAGATTTTTGGAGGACGCCCTCTTCTTCCTCCCCCATCAGGGGGAGGGTTGCTTTCCTCCTCCTCATCATCATCATCTTCGGCGGCAGAGGAGTGAGTCTTGTCTTCGGACATCACGTCTGAAGTGCCCTTGCGGTGGGGGCCACCCCGGCCCCCCTTGGCCTTCTTCTCTGGCGGCTGATAGGGCGTCGGGACCAGCATCTTCGTTAGGAGTGGGATGACTGGTTCTTCGGGCAGTGGAGCTGAACAGTGAATTCACTCTGCTTTCTCCGTCCATTCCTGAAATGATAAGTTAGCAAAGTTTAGTTACCCTCCTTGGGAAAGCAGGTAGAGGGTGCGCCTTGAGATGTGAAGGACTTACCGCGCTGGCGGGGTGGGAAAGATCGTGCCCACAATCCGAGTCTATGGCCGGCGGCTTCTCGTCACCCTTGAAGAGCAGCTTCCAGGCGTCTTCATGAGTGGTGTCGAAGAGTCTCACCAAGGTCTGGTGCTTTTCCAGATCGAAATCCCATAGAGGGGAAGTTCGGCTTTGGCAGGGGAGGATCTGGCGAACTAGCATAACCTGGACCATGTCGATGAGCTTGATGTTTTTGTTCACCATGCTCTGGATGCGCGTTTGCAGCACCATCAGCTCGTCCGACGAACACCAATTTGGGCCCTTCTCCATCCAGGAGGTCAGCCGCATTGGAGCCCCGGACTTAAATTCGGGAGTCGCGGGGCTCTATGATGTAGAACGACAACTTCTGCCACTGCTTGACAGTCTCCATGAACGTGCCTTGGGGCCATGTGACGTTGGGCATCTTGCTCACAATGGCTCCCCCGCACTCCGCATGTTGGCCATCCACCACTTTTGGCTTCACATTGAAAATTTTGAGCCACAACCCGAAGTGGGGCTGGATGCGGAGGAAAGCCTCGCACACGATAATGAATGCCGAGATGTTGAGGAAAGAGTTCGGGGCTAGATCATGGAAATCTAGCCCGTAATAGAACATAAGTCCGCGGACGAAAGGGTGGAGCGGAAACCCTAGTCCGCAGACAAAATGAGGGAGGAATACCACCCTCTTGTTGGGCTTCGGTGTGGGGACGACTTGCCCCTTGGCAGGAAGCCGGTGGGCGGTCTCTTTCGCCAGATACCCGGCCTCCCGCAGCTCGGCGATGTCCTTCGTCTTGACAGAAGAGGACATCCTCTTGCCTTAACCTCCGAATCTGGACATGCTTGCTCGGACTAGAAAGGACGAGAACTTGGGCGTTGGAGCTCGAGAATGGAAGGGCAGAGGAAGAAAGAAGGCGTAGGTGAAGAAGGGGAATCCTTATCCCCTTATAAAGGCAGTGAAAATCTAACGCCTCCCCACTCGCCATAAAACTCGCCTATTCCAAAGGATTGTGTAAATGACACTGTTAGGTTACCCACGCCTGTATTGATGATAATCACGTAATAAGGGGACACGATCTCTGCTTTGACAAGACGTGCCAATGGAAACCGCATCTCAAAACGGGGAACGGCATACGAAACCGGTTCGAAATAATGACCGGGCAGGCGTGATGTCATCTTGCGAAAAGTTGTCAGCGGATGGGACTCATGAAATATTATACTCTCTATGGTTGTGTGTGTGGTACTTGTGTTGCAGATCCGGACATGTTCGTTGTGTCTGAAGACTATCTTGGAGTATTCGGGAAGGAGAACCCGCCTTGCAATGCCGAAGACAATTTGCGCGCCGGACACCTTGTCATTGAAGCCTGGTTCAGGGGCTACTGAGGGGACTAAGGGGTCCTCGGGCGTCCGGCCTGTTAGCCATGGGCCGGACTGATGGGCTATGAAGATACACAGACCAAAGACTCTACCCGTGTCCGGATGGGACTCTCCTTGGCGTGGAAGGCAAGCTTGGTGACCAAATTTGAAGATTCCTTTCTCTATAACTGACTTTGTACAACGCTAGTCCCCTCCGGTGTCTATATAAACCGGAGGGCTTAGTCCGGAAAAGATATAGTCATACAGGCTAGACTTCTAGGGTTTTAGCCATTACGATCTCGTGGTAGATCAACTCTTCTAATACTCATATTCATCAAGATCAATCAAGGACGAAGTAGGGTATTACCTCCATAGAGAGGGCCCGAACCTGCCTAAACATTGTGTCCCTCGTCTCCTGTTACCATCGACCTTAGACGCATAGTTCGGGACCCCCTACCCGAGATCCGCCGGTTTTGACACCGACCTACTCCTCAGCCACGTCTTCCACAAGGGGGGCCCCAGCGCCGGCGCCGGTGGCTTCCCCGGCACACCCTGCCCATTCGGCGAGCTCTTTCTCCTCTGCGGCCGTGTCGGCCTCGTCCTCCATGGTGCCGACGCTGCCGGCCTCCTTGGCGAGTGCCGCCTCTTCTGCCCTGGCGGCAATGCATCCAAGCCCTTCCTGAGTGGTGTCATGGACGAGCAGTGGCTCGTCACGAACATACCTCTCCGACAGGTTGTCGAAGAAGGCCTGCACCCACTCCGCTTCCGGCTCAGCCTAGCTTGGATCGAGGCTGTGCGCGTTGAAGTCTGGCATCATGGCGATGATGGCGGTCTGGCAAGAGTTGTTGCTCAACGGGACCACTCCTGCCGGCAACCCAAACAGAGACCCGCCAGCGTTCACGGCCTTGCCGGTCCTCTCGACCCTGCCGGCCTCGTCGACCTTGAGCTGGAAAAGCCTTTGGAAAAGATGGGCATGCTGCAGCGCCGTGAAATTGTGCTTCAAGCCAGGGCGGAGCCTCATGACGTCGGCCGCGTTCCTGAAGTCCCAGGCCGACCTCCCCTTGTTGTGCAGTGGGGCAATCCGGCGGCGGATGAAGTCAGCCCCAATCATCTCGAGGGTGAGCCCGGCCGAAGTAAGGCGATGGATCCTGGTGGTGGAGACCATGAGCTTTTTGTCGTTGGCGTCAACATCGCCCCAGTCTTTTCTGCGGACCGGCGGCGCCGGACGGACCCGGCAGAACTCCTGCGGATCTGCCTCCTCGATCCAGCACCATCGGCCCCGCCACTCATCCGACCTCTTGTTCTAGGCACCCTCCAGATACGTGCCCTTGCTCTGGGTCCTCGAGATCCAAGTAACACAGCCGGAGATGCCGCCCCCTGGCTGGATGCGAGGGGTGAAGTAATGCCTGAAGAGCGTCGTGCTGGGGTGCACTCCAGCGAAGCACTCACAGAGATGGGCAAAGAAGGCCGTGCACACCACGGCATTCGGCATCAAATCCAGAAGGTGGAAGCTGTCGGTGTGCATGATGTCGTTGAAGAAGTCAGAGAAAGGGGGGCAGAGCCCACAGGAGAAATAATTGACAAAGAAGGGATACCGATTTGGACCGGCCTCGGTGAAGGCGGCGGGGATGTTGCGCGTGGCAGGGTGCCCCGACGTCTGCCTTCCCCACAGGGGCATGAACATGTCCGTAAGGGTGAGCGCGTCGACCGTTGAGGGGAAGAGGGCGCGTTGCGTCCGCATCTCCTCCAGCTCGCTCTCCGGCGCCTCCTTCCCCCTCGGGTCCTTGGCCGCTCCCTTGCCCTTTCTCTTCTTGGGGGCCATGGTGGTTGAAAGGGGGTGAGGGATCAAAGGCAATGGGGCGCGCCGGCGGTGAGCAGGGGCGAGAGCTTCGACTTGCGTTTGGAGAACAAGAGGGGAATGGCGGTTTCCAAGATTGGAAAGGGTGCAGAGGGTAAATGAGCAGCGCCCCTGCGTTTTCCCCTTTTTTATGGGAAGACACGGGCCACCTCTTTACTATTCACCATGACATGACGCAAGCGTGCTGCAACCGCTCCACGCACGACCCCCACGTCACACACTCAATGCGGGTCATGGGGAAGCACAACTGGTGAAGGGATTACTACGGTTAACACTCTGCCACGCATGCCCGCGCACCGTTCTGGGCCTGGCCCAACAACGCTCTGCGCTTATATGTGGCCCAGGCCCGGGGGCTCCTGTCGATGTACAAAAGTAGGGGCCTTTTGTACCCCTTTACTTGTGAACGGGCAGTTGTAGCCACACCTACGGCCACGCTTGGCGGGGCAGAGGGAGTAAAGATACAAAACTACCAGAGCAGCGCTAAAGCCAGAGGCGTGAAGAGCAAAGGGACAAGAGGGGTTTCCCCCGGCAAGATCCTTGCCGGGGACGACATACGCTGCCCCGGCAAGAGCCTTGCCGGGGCAACTTGCCCAACACCGGCAAGAACGCCACCCTCGAGCCAAAAAGTTGTAGCACCATCAACAACATCAGAACCAAGGCTCAGGAGGTGCCTGCATGGTGGCATGCAGATCTTTGTGAAGACCAGAGGCCTGCAAGACTAGATGAGAGCCATAAGACGAAGACCCCCGGCAAGATCCTTGCCGGGGACGCCCACGAGACCCCGGCGAGACCCTTACCAGGGACATCTACAGGGCCGTAGTTAGGCCCACACTTAGGAAGCTTTCACTGCCCCGTGCCCGTTCCGAAGTGGCGGCCGGCCCGCCAGCTAGGCAAGCGCCTGCGTGGCAGTATGCAGCTTCTAGGCCAACTAGCCAAGCACCTACGTGGTGGCATGCAGAACTTCGTGAAGACCCTGCCACCGCACTAGCTCAGCAGCCAGCCAGCCAGCGTGGCGCTGCATGCCTCGTCAGCTTGGAAGCGCGTCGGAGCGAGGCAAGGCGGTGACAGACGGGATGAGCTTCTTTGCCGTCCCCAATAGAGCAATAGGGCACGTCGCAGCGCATTAAATGTGTTTGTCCTACGGTGGCATGCGATAGGCTTGTACACTGTACATACTTCCCACCTCCTATGTGCCACTTTGGCAACCCCTTTGATGTATAAAAGGAGGCCCGAGGCGTACTGAGGAAGGATTCATACTTTTGGGCTAGGCATGCACCACAACTAGTTCAAGAGCTCAAGAACACCAAATACAGACCAAAGCAGGACTAGGGTATTACGCATCGTTTGCGGCCCGAACCTGGATAAAATTCCCCCGTGTTGATCTTCTAGACCCGCTCTTTGCACAGCCCCGCGCCCCGCCAACCGTAATAGGGATTCCCTATGATCCCATAGGTGTCGTTCTCCCGACACTTGACTTTGATAGCAGGTTCCCACTCATCATGCAATTTTCTAGGAATTGAAACTTCTAATTCCAATTTTTCTTCAAAAGCTTTCATCATAGCATCAACAATATGTTTAGTAAAAGCTATATTTTGTTCATAAGCATGGGGTGAATTTATCATGGATTGCAACAAAGAAATACAATCAATCAAAGAGCAACTTTCATAATTAAAGTCTTTGTAATCCAAAAGAGTGGGCACATCACTAGCTAAAGTTTTGACCTCTTCAAACCCACTTTCATCAATTTTCTCAACAAGATTTTCACCCTCCGAAATATTGGGACGCCTTCTACCTAAAGTTGACTCTTCTCCAGTCCCTTTTTCATCAATCTTGTCTTTACTAAACAAGGAATCAATTGAACAAACACCAATCATTTTAAGATCTTCATCACTTTTACGAAAGAAATCACTAGAAAATGCTTTTTCCAAAATTCTCTTTTAGCTCTAAGCATAGTGGTTCTTTTCTTACTTTCATCCATAGAAACATAAAGAGCTTTAATTGATTCATCTACTTTAGGCACAAAAATTTTCATCTTGATATTTTCCACATCATGAGCAATTCTATCAACACTTCTAGACAAATCATCAACCTTACTCAACTTTTCTTCTATGGAAGTGTTGAAAACCTTTTGCGTGTTGATAGATTCTTTAATATTGTTCTCAAGATCAGAGGTGTTCCTATTATTATTATAAGATTGATTTCAATAGGAATTACCATAGTTATTAGAGGAATTACTAATAAAAGGCCTAGGATTAAAATTACCTATAAGCATTGTTGTTGAAATTATTTCGAGAGATAAAATTCGCATCTATGCCATCACTATTTTTCTCAATCAAAGTAGACAAAGGCATATCATTAAAGTCAATGGGAGAGCTTTTAACAGCAACCAATTTCATAAGAGCATCAACTTTTTCACTCAAAGAAGAAATTTCTTCAATCGAATTAACTTTTTTACTAGTAGGAGCCCTTTCAGTATGCCATTGTGAATAATTTGCCATGATATTAAAAAATTTGGTGGCTTCTCCTAAAGTAATTTCCATAAAAGTACCACCCGCAGCGGAATCTAAAAGATTACGAGAAATAAAATTCAAACCCGCATAAAATTTTTGTACGATCATCCAAAGATTTAATCCTAAGATTCCTTAGCATCATTTTCATCCTTTCCCAAGATTGTGCAACATGCTCATGTTCAAGTTGCTTGAAATTCATGATATCGGTTCTAAGGGAAATAATGTTTGCGAGAGGAAAATACTTAGTGATAAAAGCATCTTTGCATTTGTTCACTATTGCAAGGCAAAGAAGAGAACCAAATTTTTGCAGAATCACGCAAAGAAAACAGAAATAATTTCATCTTCACCATATCATTGTCTAGATATTTTTTCTTTTGCATATCGCATAATTCCACGAAGGTATTAAGATGGAACGCGGCATCCTCATTAGGAGTACCGGAAAATTGTTCTTTCATAGCAAGATTTCGCAAAGCAGTATTAATATCACAAGACTCCGCACTAGTGGCGGGAGGAGCAATCGGAGTGCCGATAAGTCATTGTTGTTGGTATTTGAGAAATCACATAACTTGGTGTTCTCTTGAGTCATGATGACCACACAACAAGATTGCACTCAAAAACAGATCCGGCAAGAAAAAAAGAGAGGCGAATAAAACGGAAAATTTTTATGAAGTGGGGGAGAGGAAAACAAGAGGAAAATGGCAAGTAATGTAAATTGCAAGGAGATGAGATTTGTGATTAGGAACATGGTATATGTTGAAGATCCTCCCCGGCAATGGCGCCAGAAAATCCTTTTGATGTCGCTTGAAGCTACGTCGGTATTTCCCCAAAGAGGAAGGGATGATGCAGCAC
Organism: Aegilops umbellulata; assembly: GCA_032464435.1. Lineage (NCBI taxonomy): Eukaryota > Viridiplantae > Streptophyta > Magnoliopsida > Poales > Poaceae > Aegilops > Aegilops umbellulata. The sequence goes on along the minus strand of CP136055.1, from coordinate 225,081,994 downwards.
AACAGCGGTAGGTATTTCCCTCAGATATGAAACCAAGGTTATCGAACAGTAGGAGAACCAAGCAACACAACGTAAACAGCCTATGCACACAGATAACAAATCCTCGCAACCCAACGTGTTAAAGGGGTTGTCAATCCCTTCCGGGTACAACGCCTCAAGATAGGCAAACGGACGTGAGATAAAATTGTAGTAGATTGATAGATCGAACGCCAAATAAAATAAATAAGAATAAGTTGAAGCAAGGTATTTTTGTATTTTTGGTTTAATAGATCTAAAAATAAATGCAAAGGAAAAGTAGATCGCAAAGGCAAATATATGGGAAAGAGACCCGGGGGCCGTAGGTTTCACTAGTGGCTTCTCTCGAGAAAAATAGCAAACAGTGAGTGAACAAATTATTGTTGATCAATTGATAGAACTTCAAATAATCATGATGATATCCAGGCAATGATCATTATATAGGCATCACGTCCAAGATTAGTAGACCGACTCCTGCCTGCATCTACTACTATTACTCCACACATCGACCGCTATCCAGCATGCATCTAGTGTATTCAGTTCATGGAGGAACGGAGTAATGCAATAAGAATGATGACATGATGTAGACAAGATCTATCTATGTAGAGATAGACCCCATCGTTTTATCCTTAGTAGCAACGATACATAGGTGTCGGTTCCCCTTCTGTCACTGGGATCAAGCACCATAAGATCGAACCCACTACAAAGCACCTCTTCCCACTTCAAGATAAATAGATCAAGATGGCCAAACAAAACCCAAATATCGGAGAAGAAATACGAGGCTATAAGCAATCATGCATATAAGAGATCAAAGAAACTCAAATAACTTTCATGGATATAAAAAGATAGATCTGATCATAAACTCAAAGTTCATCGATACCGAGAAACACACCGCAAAAGAATTACATCATATGGATCTCCAAGAGACCATTGTATTGAGAATTCAGCGAGAGAGAGGAAGCCACCTAGCTACTAACTATGGACCCGAAGGTCTACAAAGAACTACTCACGCATCATCCGAGAGGAACCAATGGAGGTGGTGAACCCCATCCAAGATGGTGTCTAGATTGGATCTGGTGGTTCTAGACTCTACGGCAGCTGGATGAATATTTCATCGACTCCCCTAGGGTTTTGGGAATATTGGGGTATTTATAGAGCAAAGAGGCGGTCCGGGGGGCACTTGAGGTGGTCACAACCCACTAGGGCGCGCATGGGCCTCCTGGCGCGTCCTAGTTGGTTGTGCTCTCCTCGGAGCACCCCCAGGCGCAGCCGGGGCCCATGATGTTCCTTCTGGTCCAAAAATAATCTCCGTGAAGTTTAGTTGCGTTTCGACTCCGTCTGATATTGATTTCCTGCGATGTAAAAAACATGCAGAAAACAGGAACTCGCACTTGGCACTATGTCAATAGGTTAGTACCAAAAAATGATATAAAATGATTATAAAACATCCAAGATTAATAATATAACAACTTGGAACAATCAAAAAATATAGATACGTTGGAGACGTATCACGCCATCGCTTCGCCGCATCTGCCTGACGTCTTCGCCGCCTTCGCCGACCACCGGAGCACCTCCGCCACCGATGCCCGAGCTCAACTCGCCGTCGACCGCTTCTGTAAGCTGCCAGATTTCCCTCCCCCGTCTGATCTTGTTTCTACGGCCGAGATTAGTCTAAGTGTAGGGTTAGGTTTAATGTTATTAGATCGGTTTATTTTCCGGGTTAGTTCGGTTTATCCTCGGTTTAGTTCGGTTAGATCGAACCAGTAGGTTTTCTTTCATTAAACGTACGCGTTTAGTTATATAACACCGGAGCGTAATATAGTTGCAAAATCGCACACCTTCTGCCCGGTAGCGCCTGATTATTTTATTTTTTTTTCGTTTCTGTTTTTAAAACAGAAAGTTTCAATCTTGTAAAATCTGTTTCTCTTAGTTTAATATAATATTTTTAGTTGATTCTTTTTTTCCTAGTTTGCAAATTTCCTAAAGTTTCTGTATGGAATAGTTTCGGCCATGTTTTAGTTTTGAAGAATTGTTTTAGATGAGTTTTAGTCATATTAGTATTTCTGCTATAAAATGAGCTAGGATTAATTTTTTTAGTGATTCTTTTTGCCACTACTTTGTTTTGACCTTGCCTAGCAGTAGGATTTATTTGGGTATTTATAGATTTTATTAAAATTAGTTTTACACGAAAACAACTATGTTTTAGTTTATTTCACTTTGTTGCTGTTTTCTGTTGTTTTAATTACTTTAAAATTTATTTCCACCTCTGTTGTAGTTTATTTCAGATTTGTTTCTCTAGTTTTAGAAGGTGAACTTTTATTTACAGAAAAATAAAATATTTTATTTTATTTTCTTACTAGTTTTGTTTTAATCATAAAAGGAGTTTTAAAATAGCTTTTAGTGCGTTTGTTTGTGCATTAAATTTGTTTGCTGTTTTCTTTTCTATTCTTTAATAAAAACCTTGTTTTAATTCTGTCAAAGAAAGTTTTAATGGTAAAAAATTATTCATGTAGTTGGTTTCACTTATAGTAAAAAGTTGGCATTGTTTTTATGACTTTCTTTGTTTTTCTCCTTGGATTTATTTGTGTGTATGACTGTGTGTTATTAAATATTACTTGTTGTAGTAGTAGAAATTGTATGATGGTATACTGATGTGTGCTATGTTTGACTTGATAGAATTTCCAGACTGCGAGGCTTGTGTCTACGAAGCGTTAGAGTTTCAGCATTGTCAACAAGGCAAGTTGACTTTGATCATATATTTTCAGTACCCATGTTTTATTGCATAAGTTATTTTCCTTCCACCATGAATAGTAGGACATTAAGCATTGAACTTGAGGTAGTATCTGGTAGGATAAACCAAACACCCTGTTACAATTGCCCGGGAAGGGACGTACTTCATATTTGCTACGCTTTAGTAGACGGGGTTTGGTTGTGAGATTCAGAAGTGTTGTGAGGTTAAATAATTCAAGACCGGCATGATGATTCAAGACTTCAAGGACTCACTATACCTCTGGGTGGAATGGAAAGCATTTGGCAACCTGATATCTATCATGGTTATGCCCGGGAATCCTATTATCTACCTGTGATCATCCCTACGGAATGCCACCCAGGCCCAAAGAGATGGATGGATACTTCAAGGCTGGAAAGCTTATGTGTGTAACTGCAAGCCATTATGGGCTCTGGCTTGGTTGACCTTAGTCGAGAGTCTGGTTGGTCAGATTGCTAGCAGATGTAGACAAACAGTAGGATTGGATGAGCACTGTCTTTCGGCCGGAGGACCGCTTTGGAAGACCATGTTTCGATCGTCTCGTTCTCAAACACCAGGTAGTGCGAGGACATAACAGGAGGGATCGAATCTTGTGGGTAAAGTGTACAAGACTCTACAGAGTCATAATCTAATTGATTAGCGGTGTCCCCGGTTACGCACAACTTGAGCACCGGAGATGATACTATCAGCCAGCCTCAACACAATTAATTTTAATGAGTGGGTTTATTAATAATTTGGATATGAGAATTGGTTGGCGGAACCATCTCATTAACAACAAATATTTTGTAGTAATTACAATCTAGTCCTTTTGTTGTAGGGAAAAATTTGCTTTTCGCAAAAACTTAAACTTAGAGCCCCACAGCCAAAATTGCATATAGTGATATCATTTTATTATTGTTTTCCTCTGTGTGACTTGCCGGCATATTCAAGATGCTGACCTACACGGCTGCAACATCTTATCTTGCAGAAGTTTATTCTGTCCAGGAGTGAGGCTACGCTCTACGCTCGGTGATCGCCCTATGGAGTCGGATGGACTCGCTTATTGTCTACGCTTCTGCGGTAGTTTATCTCATGAGTTGGCCTTCGACCAAATTTATTCTTTTGTTATAAAGACTCTATATGAGATTCGATGTAATAAAGCATGGATGGTTGCACTTTGATAAATTCATTGATGTACTGTGTGTGACAGCATGATCTTGGGATGGTACAGATACACAGAGACTTGACCGATTTCGGGTCGGGTCGCTACATAAGATTTCATGGGGAAGATGCTGGCATTGAAGTCGACTCTGATGACGGCGATGCCGCCGCCCCGAAGAAGAAAGGTCAAAGGTGCAATAGAAAGTGCAAAGGCAAGTCAGTTATAGCTGTAGAGAGCTCTGGTTATTCTAGCCCCGCCAAGAAGTCAAAGATGGAAAGCACCGGCAAGGAAGCAACTGCTTGCTCTGATTGCCAGGTTGTTTCGGCAGGGGAGAAGGCTAGCAAATCTGACAGACAGTACTGCAAGATTCACCATACTAAGGGTCTCGACCTCCATGAGTGTCGTTAAGTTGAACAACTAGTCGAGAAACAGAAAGCTGAGTACGAGAAGCGGGACAAGGAGAAGGGCCAGGACGGTACATGTGGATCCGGAAAGAAGGGTCGTGGTGGTCGAGGTGGATACCACGGCAACGCTAACCTAAAGAAAGAAAAGCCCACCAGGGACAGAGAGAAAAAAGAACAGGACAAAGAGAGTGATGATGTGTTTAGTGAACCGGGAGTCCTGAAAGTAACAGAGGCCATGTGCATTGACACGAGCGCATCGTTGCACTCCTCTCACCGCCAGGTCAAGCAATGGGTGCATGAGGTCAATGTAGCAGAGCTAGCAGCAGATGCACAAAGCCCCTCAAGTGGTATCACACGTCTATTATTTTCGATGCCGAGGACCACCCTGATCGCACAACAACGGTTGGGTGTTTGCCGTTGTTGGTTTCCGCAACAATATGCAACCTCAAAGTCACGAAAATATTAGTTGACGGTGGGGACGACTTGAAGTTGATCTCCCCTGAGGTGATTGAGAGGCTGCAGATCCCTGAGGAAGAGCTCAGAAAACTGTGATGTTCCAAGGGATCAACCCAGGAAGGACCCAACCAAAGGGAAAGATCGCGCTGTCGGTGATGTTTGGCGGGGAGCTGAATTAGAGAACCGAGAAAATTGTGTTCTACGTGGTTAAGATCCCCTTGCCATTTAATGGAATTCTTGGTCGCCCGGCCTTGGCCAAGTTCATGGCGGCATCAAACTATGCCTACAATATGCTGAAGATGACAATGCCCATGGGTGTCATCTCCATCAACTCTCACAAGAAAGTTGCAGTCATGTGTGTTGACAAGCTCTACAGAGAAGAGGTGGAAGCAGAGGCCGGCAAGACCACAGGTCCCCCTAAGATGAAGAAGAGTAAGAAGCCCGGCAAGACCTCTAGCAAGACTTCCAGGAGGTGCGCCTCCTTTGAGTGTTGCGCCCCCGTAGTGGACTTGCTGGAGAGCTCTTCCGATAAGAGATACAAAGCTACTCCACCCGTGACCAAGAAGGTGTCGGCAAGGGAGGACGACACCGACGGTACCTTCAGCGTCGCTGCCACCCTTAACAGTAAAAAGTAAAGTACGCATGGCAACCTTCGGACATCCCCGGTTTTCCCAGGGAGGTAATTGAGCACCACCTTGTTGTCTTCCCTCATTCTCGGCCCGTCAAGCAGAAGGTCAGGAAACAAGCTTTGGAACGACAACAATTCATAGCAGAGGCGATTAAGAAACTCGAGGTAGCTGGCTTGGTCAGAGGAGTGCTACATCCAACTTGGATAGCAAACCCGGTTGTGGTGCGCAATGCAAATGGGAAATGGAGGCTTTGTATCAATTACACTAATCTTAACAAAGCATGTCTGAAGGATCCTTTCCCCTTGCCACGCATGGATAGAATAGAGGACTCCACTGTCGGCTGGGACTTGCTCTCGTTTCTTGATGCATACTCCGGATACCACCAGATATTCATGTCAAAGAAACATGAGGAGAAAACCGCATTCATTACTGCATGTGGCACGTATTGCTTTGTACGCATGCTCTTCGGACTAAAGAGTGCGGGTTCAACTTTCGCAAGAGAAGTTCAGATTGGTTTTGAGCCACAGTTGCACAGGAATGTGGAAGCCTATATGGATGATATAGTGGTCAAAACCAGGGACAGATCAAATCTCATTGAAGATTTAGAAGAAACATTCAAGAACTAGCGCATAATCAATATGAAGCTCAACCCCAAGAAGTGTGTGTGTTTGGAGCCCCATCTGGCAAACTTCTCGGGTTCTTTGTGTCCCAGCGTGGAATCGAAGCGAATCCCGACAAGATCAAAGCTATTCAACAAATCCAAGCACCCCAATAACTCAAGGATGTGCGGTGTCTCGCTGGTTGTGTTGCAACTCTAAGTAGGTTTATTTCTAAGTCTGTTCAGGATGCCCTGCCATTTTTCAAGATATTGAAAATGGCGGGTCCAGTAAAATGGACTCCGGAAGTGAAGGCTGCATTGCAAGACTTGAAAAGATACATGTCCTATGTGCAAACCCTAGTTGCACCAAGGCTGCAAGAACCATTGTTGCTATACTTAGCGGCAACGAATCAAGTGGTCAGTGTTGCACTAGTTGTGTAGAGAGAAGCTGGCATTGGAGAAGCAACAACGATAAAGCCATCCCCTCATGAAGTAGAATCCTCCGTGGCAGCTTCAAATGCTGGCAAGGCAAAAATAGTGCAAGAAAAAGTAACTGATCAACAGATAGTGCCGAAGAAGAAGATGGTACAACAACCAGTATACTTTGTCAGCTCCCTCCTGCAGGGAGCTAGGTCAACGTATTCAGGCATGCAGAAACTACTCTTTGGCCTACTCATGGCCTCAAGAAAGCTGCTCCACTACTTCCAGACATAGGAGAGCATGGTGCTCACATGCTTCCCGTTGCAGCTTATTCCGAGGAATCCAGAGGCAACCGGCAGAATAGTAGAGTGGGCACTAGAGCTGTCAAGTTTTGCACTCAAGTTTGAAAGTACATCAACCATTCAAAGTAGAGCACTGGTGGAGTTCATTGCTGAATGGACACCAACTCAAGATGATGAGATCTCGAAATCAATTCTCCATGGCAAGAAATTGAGAAGAATTGGATCATGTACATTGACCGTGCTTTCTTGCTGCAAGGCGCCGGTGCTGGAGTGCTTTTTGTCGCACCCACCGGATAGCACCTCAAGTAAGTGATTCAAATCCACTTTCCCTGGGAGGAAGCTACCAACAATACTACTGAGTATGAGGGACTGCTTGCCGGCCTCAGAATTGCGGTAGAAATGGGAATCAAAAAGTTGATCGTCCGTGGAGACTTGCAACTTGTAGTAAAACAAGTGAACAAGGACTACCAGAGCCTATTGATGGAGGCGTACGTGGATGAAGTGAGGAAATTGGAAGAACACTTTGACGGTTTGAAAATAGAGCACATTACTCATGTGGAAAACAGCATTGCTGATCAGCTGTCAAAGTGTGTTGCCCAAAAGCTTCCTGTGGAACCAGGAAATTTTGTGCACCATTTGAACCAGCCAACGGCCACCCCATCAACAAGGGCCAAGAAGATAAGCACCGGCAAATATTTTCCAGCAGAGCTCCCTGAAGTCACCGGCAAGGATGTTACCGGGAATGATGACACGCTTGCCGGTGAGCAGCGGCCTTAGGCGGGACCCCAAATTCTTGCTGTCGGGGTTAGCGCTCCCACAGCCGAAGAAACGCCTTTGGTCCTTGTTGTCGAGCCTCAGGCTCCGGCATGGGCCCAACAGATAGTCCAGTTTCTCCAAATAGGGGAACTTCCCAAGGAACATTGACAAGCTGAAAAAGTAGCCCGTTAATCAATTATGTACCAGTTTGTGGACAACACCCTGTGTGTAGAAAGAGACCAAATGGGGTGAAATTGAAGTGCATTTCCCGGGAAGATGGACTAGAGTTGTTGGCAAAGATACATGCACTACAAAAAATATACACTTCTGTGATGATACATGTTTGTCACAGTAGGTCACGTTTTCTGTCATGCATGTACATCCATGACAAATTTATGACAGAATCAAGATAGTCATACATGTGTTGTCGTAGAAGTGTTCCATGACATTACCAAAATTATCATCACGGAAGTGTCCACATCCATGATGATAAATTGCGCATCACAGAAGTGCTTTCGCCAAGGGTGACCGACACGTGGCATCCACCATAACGGAACGCCATTAAGCTATTGGGTCCGGTTTTGGATCCGATAACCCGTTAACAGCCCCGACCAATGGGGATTTTCCACGTGTAAAATCATCATTAGCTGGAGGAAACACGTGTCGGCTCACCGTTGGGACAGATGTCATCCACTCATTGGACCCAAAGTGCCTATGATACATCGACATGTGGCACGGCCCAATAGAGGCCCATTCTTGTGAAAAGGTCGGCCCGTTTGACTTGGTCAAAAGGTGGCGGGCCGGCCCATGGCAAGCCTGTTAACGGCCTGTTCGCATATAGCCCATTTACAGCCTGCTAACCCAGGGCTCGTTTACGACCTATCCGAATTAGGCCCAGTAGCGTCATCTGGGCCGTCCAATATAATTCCAGCCCATTTTAACTTCCGGCCCATGTATGGCCCATGACGTCTTTCGGCCCATATGAGGCCCTTAGTAACTTCGGCCCATTAACGGCCCGTGGTAAAACTGGCCCGTAATGAATAGTGTATCACTTTATACCCATTAACGACCCGTGGTAAAACTAGCCCGTAATGAATAGTGTATCACTTTATACCCATTAACAGCCCATTATTCAGTTGGGCCGTTTCCAGCCCATGTTATCTTTCGGCCTTCTCAGGGCCCATTTATTCTTCGGCTCATTTCCAGCATTCGTTTACTTACGGCCCGTTACCGTCATTTTCTGCTTATGGGCCAAATTCAGCCTATGGTTACAGTCGGCCCGTTTGTGGCCCGTTAATACATTGGGCCGTTTTCATAGCGTCCTCAAATACGGCTAATTAATGACAGCCCGTTATGGTCGACCCATGAACGTACGATTTCAACTCTAGCCCATTTACGACCATAATGTGGTCTGTTATTGTCCCTTGTTTGGCCAACCAATCATACGGCCCATAGAAGGCCCATTGATGATACGGCCTGTAGAAGGCCCATTGTGTCTATGGCAGACCCGTATAAGGCCCATTGTTTCTACGCCCCGTAGAAGGCCCATTGTTTCTACAGCCCTTGGAAGGCCCATTGTTTCTACGGCCCATAGGAGGCCCATGTTAACTACAGTAAATATCTAGCCCATGGTTAATATGGCCTAGTTTTAAAAAATAGGTTATTGCGGCCACTAGCAAACTGTGGAAGAACTGCACTTACTACAAGAAAACAAAGAAACAAGACAATAAGGAAATAAATAAGCAAGCAACTTACGCTAGGCTATCACGGCTATTACACATATTACATCCACTGGGCATCAAAGTTCGCCACCAGTGCAAATATAGGGAACACCCTACACTATACAAAAGGAAGGTTGGCATAAAAGTTAATAGTCTAGCAGATAAATGCACCACCAGAAGTTCAGAAGCTCAGTTCATTTGACCTGACTATTATGTTTTCATGCCGTATTGTCTGATGGAGCGCCATAACCTTCGCCTTCAGTTCTCATAGGCTCCTGAACAACATAGCAAACTTCTGATAGTCTGGTTTCAAAACCATGCATATCTTGACAACATCGAACAATGTATCTCCTTGTTTCACAAATGGCCTCTGTTAGGGAATGGACTTGTGTCTGGAGCGCAGATACAACATTGTTTTGAGCTTGCATATCTTGATCATGAGGCAGTTTGGACGAGATTGCCTTAACAACCAAGCCAGTATTACGCAGGAACGTGCTTTTGGCACTGTTAGTGGACAGGTACTGACCCACTGCAGCAAGAGCTGACATTGCGGTTATAGTCGCCTCGCCACCTTCAGAAGGTGGCGGTTCCACCATTTTTTCCATAGATCACTGAAAAGTTGAGGTTTTACATTAGTAGTACCAGAAAAGAAGATATTAAGGAGGCAGCAAAACCAAACAAAATAGCTTTGGTCTATATACAGAACTTATTCTGGTGAACCCATGTAAAATAATTGTTGTATTTTATTGCAAAGTACATAATAAAACCAGGTCCAAACATATGACCATGTACCATCGCTAATGTATTGTCTATTTCTTCAAATTTATTGAGGGCTAAGGATAAAGAGACGAAGTGTATAATACGGTAAGCATAGTATGACATCATTCATATCACGAAACAACTGAGAACAGACAAACATGCAATTGTAATGTTGTGTGGGCAAGTCCAGCACGGAATTAGATTACATGTCAAGATCAAAGGAACATCACTCCTCTCTTTTAAACCTTGTAAGGTGCAATGATACACTAAGACAATTGTGTATAAAATTCAGAAGAGTAATAGACATTGGCTGCAAACCATGGAGATCAAGGCACAAGTCAGAGTAAGTAGTAGTTAAAAGGCATGAGGATTAAGGACTTACAACACCGGCTTTGACTGGTGTAGTCATGCCCTTCTTCTTCTTGGTGTGACAGTCCTTGGACATTTCCACAGCATTTGGTTCAGGTACTTTTTGGTCCTTGTTAATATGGATCTGATAATATGGTACAACGAAAAGAGTGAAGCAACAGCTAATTACAAGAGCCTCGCAGTGTGCAATATAGCTACAAGATCATGTCGTCTGTCGGAATTTCACTTTCATACGGTTGGCCTTGTTCTTTGAACAGTTCACCTACAAGAAGATAGATTTGTGTGGCACATGCGTAAATAGGACTCCAACATGTGATCTGGTCACATATATATAATGTACCTGATACTTCGGATCGGACCAGTGTTTAACGAGGCCTCTCCAGTCTTCATCAGATATATTTTCCACTGGAGATGTTTGCGCAAGTTCACTGTTAGCCTTGCCTTCAAAGTGAGGTTTCCTCAAGTTATACCGATACTGTCGTAGAGCAGACTTGAAAACATGGGTGCAAGCTTGTCTGGTTGCATCATCTTGGCTATCCAACTTGAACCTCATCTATTCAAAATTATGGGAGTCTCATTATCAGCAGCCTAGAAACTATTGGACAGAGAAAGACGATATTACTAGTTTCCATACAAAACCATACTTACAGATAAATGGTCGAGGAAGGTGTTGAACTGGGTTTCGTCTTTGTCATTCCTGTATTGAATCCATGTTGGGAGGATACGTACATGACACCTAACAAGAACCGCTGCCTCTAATACTAACTTGGTTGACTCTGTAGCATCACGTGGCCTTTTTAAACCTGCCTCAAAACGGATCTCCATTCTTCCTCCTCTAGATTTAGTTAACCTATCGAGCATTATACCTGATGTTTGTTTCCTCTTGCGCCTAGGTGCTAGTCCAACAACAAACATAGGAAGTGTTAGTGTACATCAAACTGTGAGACTACATATAAAGAAGCATGCAACTATAACTTGACTCCAGCAACTACCTTCTTGCTGTTGAAGCTCACAAAGTTCATCTGATCTTGCCAACTCATCTTGTGCAAGAGTGCTTCGGAAGTAGTGTCAGGTGGCAAGGGAGCTTGGGAATGTGCTGCTAGCTGAGTTGACCAACGAGTAAATCGTGCAGCTGGTGGTAATGTGGAAGGTGTTGCAACAACTAGGGTTGTCTCTGCTTGTTTGGTGGCAGCTATTTGTTTCTGTATGGCTTGTTCTGTAGCTCGTTTAGCACGGGATACCCTGTCGGTACAATTTTCTGGTGGACTTTGACATTCTATTGCACCATCAGTACCAGCAGAATCTGCAAGATTCTTCCGCTTCTCTTTCCCTGTCATTCTATCTTGCTTCCTCTTTCTCTATGCCATGTTAAGTCAAGCCGACAAGAAAAACGAATAACAATTTAGTTCTTTAGAACAAATTGATGCGTGATACAGACGAACTGAACTTTGATGTTAGACAACCACATGATAGGAGGATGTAATATGTAAGATAAATAGGACGGCGTGAGATAACCAGAACTATGATGTGTAAACTAAGCAGAAGACATTTCACTAAATTAGAAGCAATGCAATGGAAGATAGACACCATATGAAAGATGCTACAAATATCGCTCTGCCAAGTTAACAGTGTCTCATCATCAATACCGTTTAAACAAAGGTGAAGCAGTACAAGAAATAAATCATATGCAAGATGCAAACAACATCACACTATCAAGTTGAAGGTCTCTCGTCATTAGTGCCATTGCATATTCACAACATTGCATATTCACAACTTATGATGTGTGAACTAAGGAGAAGGCATTTCAACAAATTAGAAGCAATGAAAGCTAGACACCATATGAAAGATGCAACGAATATCACTCTACCAAGTTAAAACTATCTCGTCATAAGTGCCATTTCAACAAATTAGTAGTACAAGCTAGAAAAGAATGAGAGATGTAACCTATATCACACTCCAAAGTCAAACGTGTCTTATGATAAGTGATTGTTACAGGTTACGCAACAAGTAATTTGATGTAAGAACATGGTGTGATAGACAGATATTTTATGTTCTAGAAACAGGAACACATGTCTTATTCAAGTATAATGTGTAAAGTAAGCAGATGGAATTCAACAAAATTAGAAGCAATACAAGCTAGTCATCACACATAACATGCAACCACATATAACAGTGCCAAGTTAGAGGGAGCACCGATGATGGTGCACTAGGGGAGACGTGCTCATCATAAACATAGCTACGTTGAGTATCTATGCATGTGTTGTCTTGGAAATCATCTTAGGGGGGTGGAGGAGTAGAAACTGTAGAGGCCCTCCATTTGGAAGGAGCACATTTATCCGCTGCCTTGCTAACTTCCTTCCGCTTTATTGATTTTGAGTTGTCAAGTAAAACCGATAGGAAAAATCAATAAAATTCTCTCTTCAGAACTCATTCATGCATGATACGGACAATCACTACTTTGATGTAAGGCAAACACATGATACCAGGATGTAATATGTACGAAAAACAGGACGGCATGGCATGTTCACAACTGTTTTTGTAAACTAAGCAGAAACCATTCCAACAAATAAGAAGCAATGCAAGCTAGACACCACATGAAAGATGCAACCAATATGAATCTGCCAAGTTAAAAGCGTCCCATCATAAATGGAATTTCAACAAATTAGAAGTAGCGCATGCTATAAATCATATGAAAGATGCAACTAATATCGCACAACATATACTAAAGGTGTCTCGTCATATTGATTGATGCGGGATACATAAAAACAATAGTTTTATGTAAGGACATGCTTAATAGATAGATGTACTATGTACTAAATACAGGAAGGCATGTCACATTAACATGTATATTGTATAAGCTAAGCAGAATAGCACATGCAGTTTACCCAGATTGGAAGAATTACAATCTAGACACCATATGCAACATGCAACCACATATCACGCTGCCAAGTTAGAGCAAGCACCTGCGATGCTAGTGTAGGGGAAATGCGGTAATCAACTATAGAGCTACATTCACTATCTTCATCTAGCCTTGCTATTTCTTGAGAATCATGTCGGGAGGCTGACGCTGCATTCTTTAAATGAGGATTAATCCACTTGCCTGACTACCTCATCATAAGTGATTGATGAGGGATACACAAGAACATTGGTTTGATGTAAGAACATGGTTAATACACAGATGCACCAGTATGTACCAAAAACAGAAAGGCATGTCATATTCAAAGGTATAATGTGTAAGTTAAGCAGATGCAATTTAACAAATTGGAAGCAATACAAGCTAGACATCCGGCTAGAGTGGTGAGCATGATCATCTAGGACCTGAGAGCCTGGTGGGAGGCGGGCTACTTCACCACTATCGCGGATTTTTAGTTGGCTTCCAGGTGATGCCTCTCTTTGCTGGGCTTGTCACTGGCTCGGCCAGTGCCCTGACTAGCTATTTGTCTTCTGGTGCTCACGGGATGGTGGTTCATGTAAAAAATATATTTCCTTATCTTAATAAAGACCGACTTCGGCCTTTCGAATACAAGCTAAACACCATATGGAACATGCAACCACATATGACACCGCGAAGTTAAAGCAAGCACCTGGGATGGTGGTTCATTGCGAGCGAGGTCATCAACTCTAGAGCTACGTTTACCGTCTCCATCTGCTGACACTGCACCTATTATAAGGCTGAAACGTGTCTGGCCTATCCGCGTACAACGCTGGAGCGACTTCTCTCTTTTCTTTTTTGCTTCTCTCATAGCAGCAGAGTCTGAAATACCCTTGCATAAAAACACAATAGTGAGAGTATGGGTGAAGTGTGTGCAGAACTAGTGCACTATAAAAGTAGCAGATAGCAGGTGGCTGAAAAATAAATGACAGGAGACATATGATAGCTCTACAACATTGCATGGCAAAAAAAATTAGATTCTACTCCGTATGATTTTGTAATATATGAGCACAGGAAATGCATGTACTCCTCCAGCACACCACCACATGTGGTCATATCAAGATAACAGTTGACTGAAAATAAATAGGTGAGTCGATTTTTTTAATGAACTGTCTGATCTATAAGGAACGGGCAGATGGCCTTCGTCTACCATCCGCTAGTCACTGTTGACGATCTTTCTCGAACTGCCAGCAACCACCGGCCTAGACCCCTGCCTCCGCCGCCCCGCCCTCCCCGCGACCTCACACCACCGCCGTGCTTGGCAGCGCCCCCAGGCCATCCCTTTAATCCCGGCCGACCTCCAGATCGGGCGCCAGTAGCTCTAGGCCCCACACGCCCCTAAGATAAACAACGAGGCACTTCTTCCCCTGCGTAATAGGCGGACTAGCGCCTGTTACGCTGGGGAATGCTTCCGTTAATTGGGAATCAACTGACAAGGAATTGAAATTCAGGGGGCGACGGACCTCTAGCTAAGGTGAAATAGTATATGAGGAGAAACGTTGTGCATCGTGAGTTACTAGGAACATATAGTATCAATAAGAAGCGGTCAACTAGTGTCTTCTATGGGATGATTACCGTGCAAGCAGACACGTAAGATTTGCACGAATAAGGGAAGAGGAGTACCATTTTCGGTTGCCGGTGTGGTCGCCTCCACATGTCGTGCCAATCTTCTTCTTTTTGCCGGGGAAACCGATGTTTTGCAGGAGGGTGCAGGCTTGGACAAACTGATGGGCAAATTGTTGACTGTGTTGCCATGGTCGTATGTCGGTGGAGGGGAAGCAGATCTGAGGCGGCGAAGGACGGCGTAGTTGGAGCGGCAGCGGTGAGGCGTAGGACGGCGTGGTTGAACTGCCTCGGGTACGGACGGCTCAGCCTCGGCTTCAACTACTAGCCATGGAGGGCGATGGAGTCCTGGATTAGGGGGTCTCCGGACAGCCGGACTATATCCTTTGGCCGGACTGTTGGACTATGAAGATACAAGATTGAAGACTACGTATCGTGTTCGGATAGGACTCTCCTTGGCGTGGAAGGCAAGCTTGGCAATACGGATATGTAGATCTCCTCCCTTGTAACCGAGTCTGTGTAACCCTAGCCCCCTCCAGTGTCTATATAAACCGGAGGGTTTAGTCTGTAGGACAAGGACTCATACCATAGGCTAGCTTCTAGGGTTTAGCCTCTATGATCTCGTGGTAGATCAACTCTTGTAATACTCATATAATCAAGATCAATCAAGCAGGAAGTAGGGTATTACCTCCATCGAGAGGGCCCGAACCTGGGTAAACATCGTGTCCCCCGCCTCCTGTTACCATCCGCCTTAGACGTGCAGTTCGGGACCCCCTACCCGAGATCCGCCGGTTTTGACACCGACATTGGTGCTTTCATTGAGAGTTCCACTATGCCGTCATCGTAAGGAAGGATGGCTCGTCTCGTTGTCAGGGACAACATCACCTCTGGGGGAGCCCTGGCTGTAGGACAAACTCTCCGACTAGGCGGCTTCATCATGACCGCCCATTCGGCCGCTGCGCGGACGATGACTTCTCGGGTCATCAAAAACAGCCTCCACATCGGCACGGAACTTACCGAGCGGATGAATCCAATGGAGCTCTCTTCTTTGAACGAGCTCTTGGATCGCATCGCCGCTTTGGGAGTTGCTACGGACTATGATTGGATTGGGCTTAAACCCGACCAAAGGGAGATTAACTCTCCGCCGGTCACCCATCACATAGCGGTGGTAGAGGAGCAATGCGGCGATTCTTCCTCTATCTTGAGGACAAACTATGTTCGGATTCCCGAGCTCTCCGAGCCAGATACCCGTCTACGGGAAGACATCGCCCAAACCCTGAACCTAGAATCAGGCAGTAGGCCAGACCCACTGGGCAACATCCCGGAGCCCGAACTTCTAAGATCGGAAACTCCTCCGCCCCTAGGTCTTAGATCGGGTCAAGGTCCGGACGTAAATCCACCCACCCACCCAGATATAAATGATCTTTCCCACATTAGGCAAGAGCCCCAGGAGACAGTACATCACTATTGGGCCAGATTCCTCCTTGTAATGAACAAGGTCAAGGACTGCCGCGAGGAAGACGCAATTCCATTCTTTTGCAATAATTGCATGGACAAGGGAATCCTCAACGCCATAAGTCGCCATGACATAGCACGCTTCGCTGACTTGGCGGCCATAGTACGAAAGTACTATGCGATGGAAAGCGCCTGGAAAACCCAAACAAAATTTTGGGATAATCCGGCTCTGACAAAGCCCCCAGTCCGAACTAAAAGGGTGCACTTTCATAAGTCGCCTGACTCAATTACAAAGAAGCAAAATCCCACTACAGGGCGTGGAACCGTATTGGAGGGATGGCTTAATGGGCCTAGCAAAATTCACAGTACAGCGGATACTGTACCAACACACAGCCTTAGAGCATGTTGGGTACTCCGGCAGGTGGCCAAGAGCGGTGAGGATCTCCTCATTAGAAACACAACAGAGCACCATCCCGTGGATAACAATACAGTATTGACAGTCTTCGAGACCTTCGCCTCAAATAATAGGCGTAAGCGAGCACTCCGCAGCCTTGCCGAAGTCTGCCACGCGGCAGCAATAGATCCATGGAGCGACACGGCTATCACCTTCAATACTAGTGATGAACCTAAATTCCGAACAGCCCGAGCACCAGCCGCCTTGGTCCTTAGTCCAATTGTGGACGGCTTTCGGCTTACTAAAGTGCTCATGGACGGCGGCAACGGATTAAACCTCATTTATGAGGAGACTCTTCAAAAAATGGAAATAGACAGAAACCGCATTGACCAAAGCAGCACGACCTTCAGAGGAATCATCCCCAGTCGAGAGGCACGTTGCGCTGGGAAAATCACACTAGATGTGGTATTCGGCACTCCGGAGAATTACAGGTCCGAAGAAATTACATTCCAAGTGGCCCCGTTCAGTAGCGGATACCACGCCCTTCTAGGGCGGGAGGCATTCACGTTCTTCCAAGCCATACCCCATTACGGGTACATGAAGCTCACAATGCCCGGGCCCAATGGAATAATCAATCTAGCTAGTGATCCGGACATAGCACTCCGCGCCGAAAACAAAACAGCCGCACTCATCCTCGAGGCATTATCCGAAGCCCTAGCGGCAGAGGAATTAACTGCGCTGCGCTCGACAGTGGATAGGGATGACGTGATACTCGACAAAAGATCCAAGTCCACCTCTTTTAAACCAGTGGATGAAATAGTCAAATTCCAAGTCCACCCAACGGACCCTACAAGAACAGCATCCATCGGGGCACAGTTAAACCCCGCTGTAGATGCCGCACTACGGGGGTTCTTGTGCGAGAATTGGGACATATTCGCCTGGCATCCTTCAGACATGCCAGGAATCCCACGCAGGTTGGCCGAGCATAGCCTTAACATTCTAAAGGGATTCAAGCCGGTCAAGCTGACTCTTCGGCGTTTCTCCGAACCTAAGCGACAAGCGATGGGAGAGGAGCTAGCCAAGTTACTGGAGGCCGGATTCATTAGAGAAATAAAACATCTGGACTGGCTAGCAAACCTAGTGATGGTACCAAAGAAGGATAATCCTGGCGCCTATGTGTCGATTTCAAGGACATTAACAAGGCTTGCCCCAAGGATCCCTTCCCCCTCCCCCGCATCGATCAAATTATCGACGCTACTGCACGACACGACTCATTGTGCTTCCTCGATGCATACTCCGGTTCCCACCAAACTAAGATGGTGGAGTCCGATCAAGCCGCAACGGCATTTATCACTCCATACCGCCCCTTCTGTTTTAACACAATGCCCTTCGGGCTCAAAAACGCCGGTGCAACGTATCAACGCATGATTCAGACATGTCTGGAAAAACAGATCGGCAAAACAGTGGAGGCATACGTAGACGATGTGGTCGTTAAAACTAGACACGTCGAATCCTTAATAGACGACTTGAGGCTCACGTTCGACAATCTCCGAACATACGACATTAAGCTCAATCCGGAAAAAATGTGTTTTCAGCGTGCCCGCCGCAAAGCTCCTGGGCTTCATCGTCTCCAGTAGAGGAATTGAAGCAAATCCGGCTAAAATCCGAGCTCTGTCACAGTTGGCTATCCCAACTGACCTCAAGCAAATCAAGAAGTTAACTAGATGCGTGGCAGCCTTAAGCCGCTTTATCTCCCGATTAGGAAAAAAGGCACTCCCCCTTTACCGCCTCCTTCGGTGCACCGAACACTTCGAGTGGACGGACGCAACCACGACCGGATTGGAAGAAATAAAAACCATCCTGGCCACCAACCCAATCTTGGCCATGCCAAATGTAGGCGAACCAATGCTGTTATATATAGCGGAAACTCACCAAGTTGTAAGCCCAGTGCTCGTCGTCGAATGAGAGACAGACGGACATAAATTCCCACTTCAAAAGCCAGTATATTATGTATCCACTGTCCTCACTCCATGCAAATCACGGTACCCACATTATCAAAAGTTAGCATACACGGTATTTTTGGCATCCCAGAAATTACGACACTACTTTCAAGAGTGTTCAATTACGGTGGCCTTGGAAGTACCACTCAACGACATAATAAACCATCGAGATGCCGCGGGCCGGATTGCCAAATGGGCTGTCGAGCTCCTCCCGTTCAACATAACATATAAACCTCGGCGAGCCATTAAGTCGCAAGTACTGGCCGATTTTATCGCCGAATGGACGGAAGCCGAACTCCCTAAACAGTACGGCGCGTACTCCAATTGGATCATGCACTTCAACGGCTCTAAAATTCTGGCTGGTCTGGGGGCTGGCGTCGTCCTGACGTCCCCCACCGGAGATACAGTCCAATACGTACTCCAAATACTATACACAGACTCCAACAACGCAGCCGAATACGAGGCCCTGTTGCATGGTCTTCGGATGGTAGTTTCCATGGGCATTCGATGCCTGGAGGTGCGTGGGGACTCGAACCTCGCAATATCTCAAATAAATGGAGACGTCGACGCCAAGGATCTGAAAATGGCGGCTTATTGCAATGTCGTCCTCAAAATGTCAGCTTGGTTCGAAGGGCTTGAATTCCACCACGTGGCTCGGGAAAACAATCGGCGCTAAGCGCGACCCTGTCCCACCTAACATCTTCTTGGAAAGGCTGTTTAAGCCATCCGTAGTATGGGAAGGGGACACCGGTAAGAATAGTCCGGACCCGACCACAACACCAGATACCGAACACTCTGACATAATCGGAGGCTCTGCCACCGAAATAACACCTTCAGCCCACGTGATAATGGCCATCATCGCCCCTTGGGCAGAACCATTCCTGGCCTACCTAACCAGGCAGGAACTACCCGAGGACCAAAGTGAGGCACGCTTCATAGTGCGGCGGTCTAAAGCCTACAAGGTCCATAAGGGAGAGCTTTATAAGAAAAGCACTACCGGAGTCCTTCAAAGGTGCATCTCCAAAGAGGAAGGGCGGAAGCTTTTGGCAGAAATCCATACTAGACTCGGCGGCCACCACGCCGCAGCCCGGGCCCTTGTAAGCAAGGCCTTCCGTTCAGGTTTCTATTGGCCAACGACCCGAGCAGACACACAGGACCTTGTTCAATGTTGCATCGGTTGCCAACTTTTTGCAAACCAAAGCCATATGCTGCCTACCACTCTCCAAACAATCCCCATTAATTGGCCTTTTGCGGTCTGGGGGCTTGATATGGTCGGACCCCTCAAAGGGGGAACCCATAAGAAAAAATACTTACTGGTCATGGTGGATAAATTCACCAAATGGATAGAAGCCAAACCCGTTAAAACGGCTGAATACGGACCAGTGATAGACTTCATATCTGGGGTTGTACACCGTTATGGCATCCCCCACAACATTATCACTGACAACGGCTCGAATTTTACAGCCGATGAGGTAAAACTTTGGTGCAGCAACATGGGCATCAAGCTCGATTATGCTTCTGTCTATCACCCGCAAACTAACGGTCAAGTCGAGTGAGAAAATGGTTTTATCATGAGAGGCACCAAACCCAGATTAGTGTGGTCCTTAAAGGAATCAAACACAGACTGGGTAGAGGAGCTCGACTCCGTACTATGGGGGCTGCGGACCACGCTGAATCGCACTACCGGATACACACCGTTTTTACGGTGTACAGCACAAAGGCGGTTCTGCCCTGTGACATAATTCATGACTCACCTTGAGTGCGCATGTACGAAGAAAAAGAGGCCGAGCTCGATCGGCAGGACAGTTTGGACGCCCTGGAGGAGGAGCGTGACGTGGCAAAAGCCCGTTCCGCATTCTATCAGCAACAGGCTCGAAGGCATCAAAGCAGAGAAGTACGGGCCAAAGCTTATAACATCGGCAAACTCGTTCTATGCCTACCAGAGAATAAAAAGAACAAGCTCAAGCCCAAATGGGAAGGTCCCTTCATTATTGACCAAGTTCTGACCGATGGAGCGTACTGTCTGCGGGATGCATCGGATAATCGACTCGAGCCAAACCCATGGAACGCAACCAGACTCCAAAGGTTCTATGCCTAGTGCCGGACTCTATGTTCGTCTCCTTACCTCCGTCAATTTTTTACATATCTGTTATCTGTCTTTTCTCTCTTTCCCTCTTTTTTTTCCTTTTCTTCAAGGCCTTAAAAGGCTAAATTGTGTCTTGACTGCACAATCTTGATGCGCTAACCGCGCTCATTATACCTGGGAGCTTCTTATACAGAAGCTTAATATAACTATTTTTCCGGGCTTTATGCCCAACACATGTGTTATTCTTCCACATGTACCTTTTTTCGCCATTATATGCATCGATATGACTTAAGTTTTGGCCAAGCTGAGTTGCCTGGCTCTTGTATTTATGCCCTACGTTCCCGTTAATTCGGTTAGGGCATAAGGGGAGCACCTCTGCGATTGTTACTGCCGGCTCAGCTGGATGTGTACCTCAGACTGGGTGAAGCCGAAAGCTAGCGTTCTTAAGGGAATATTCGGTCGGTGAACAAAAGATGACTTTTATTTATTTTGATACATGCCCCCAGATGTTTATAGCCTGCGTCTCTTTTCGCAGTTCGTACATGCACATTAGGGCATGCGTACCGAGGGAAAGGAACCCTTAATGGAACTATTCTCCTTGGAAGATGTTTCTTACTATCCATGTAATATAACATAGCTAGTTGGGTACTTGTCTGTTCAAGCACTTATGACCCCCATGCCTGGTTTCCACGCATACCCCGATTTTTACATAACTGAGCGGGTATTCGGATACACACCGGACTATCGGATCCAGAGATCGAAGCGAAAAGGTCCGCCATGACAAATGATTTACAATCCGGCAAGGGACATTATATATGTCACTTAAAGTACACAGTCACTTAGAGCGACTAAATTCTTCTTCTATACCATCCAACAGGCTATCTAGCCTACAATCCTGTGGGGAATACTTTGCGGCTAATTCTACTTGGTCATACATCAAGCTGACAGGGGTCTCTTTCCCATCGGGCCCCACAGGTTCGACCTCGGCCATGTGGTTTGGGTCAGCTTTGGTATATCACGTCTTCACCATGGCCCAGGCTTCCCTTGCACCTTTTTGGCAGGCCGATATCTTCCATAATCGTAAGCGCTGCCGCGCTCCCTTGAGCTTCTCTATAAGCTCCCCCATGCCTCCTGGCGGGGAGGCGGATGGCCACAAGGCTTGGGCAATACCCTGCATCAACTGCCGACCTTGTTCGTGAAGTCGTGAGAGCTCTGGTAGAAGATCACCCGCAGACCCGGCATCTCCTCTGCGGGACGACCCGTCAGCATACCTGCAGACATAACTCTGTTAGCCGGCTTCTTCGCCGAACTCTTTCAAAAGTTCATTCAAGCACCTACTAAAAATGTCGCATCGAAGCCGCTTATTCTCCTTCACGGAGTCTGCAAGCTGGGATCGAACATCTTTCAGTTCCACGCCCAGCTGGATATTGGCGTCTTGGAGATCATTTTTCTCCTGCCTGACCCACGTAAGCACACGCTCGCCAGCATTTAGATATCAATTAGCACGTTGCGCATCCCCTGGCATGGCCTCTGGATTCACTCCGGAGTCATCTGCAACATCTATTGTTAGATTTGCATGCATGCCGCATACTATCTGGTACCTGTCATTCTTAGCAATGGAAACAAGTGTTACCAAAGGGGGCCTTCTCGGACTCCTGCAACGCGGCAACCGCGGCCCGTAGCTGGGCTTTGCACTCTTCCATCTGTTGAGACAATTGGGTATTCTTCTCTGTAAGAACCTGCACAAATAATGATCCTCAAATCAGTTGTGTCAACTGTTTCAAGTCTCAGGGGCTACTGATATATATAATCATCAGATTTTCTTACCCGTATATCCTTTACATACTGGTCCGTGGCTCTGGCAAGACCATTTTGAGCAGCACGGATGTACGCGTCTCCTGAGTTGAAGGCATCAAACGCCTCTTGGGAGAAACAAGCGTCACGGAGTACGGCCCGGCGACGCCTGTGATTCATGGCCCTCTCCACTTCGGAATTTGTAGCGGATAGTCTATCCGCATCCTCTGTAGGAGGAGCATCCGGCGCTCGCCCCGTGTTAGCTTCCGCCTCTTTGTCCGGCCCTGGAGCTCGACTGGTGGAGGCGTGATCGGCAACTTCTCCGGATATTGTGCGACGAGCGTTTTTCCTACTAGGAAACATGGACGTTATTATATTTTAAAAGACGACAACCACGGAGCGAGGTTCTGTATCATACCTCTATGCCGGCATCTCATTCCTGACCGCCTTCCTTTTTAGCCTACCCGGCTTCGGTGCCCCTTGTTGGCGAGTCACTGCGGGTTTGGCATGGCATCCTGAGGGCCTTCCTTGTAAGACACCATATGTGTACGGTAGGTGAAGTGCATAAAAGGGGATCCTTCTCGGAAGTTGGGACTCCGGTTTTTCTTACATGTGATGCAGGGAGTAGCCCAGGATAGTCGGCTATGATGGCCACCATGGCATCATCGCAGCTCAATTGATAGAATGTCCTGTCGATCAGCTGCACAAATATGTCCGGATCCTCTTCGAGTCCGAGATCGAGGGCCCGGTCAGGGTCCTCCGGTTGTGGAGGTGGGCTATTGACCCCCCTTAAAGCTTTTCGCAGTTCCTGCCATAAAACGGCAAGGTAAGTACTTATGACAAAGAATGCTGGAAGGCTGGGAGTAAAAAGTGACAGCTCACCCAGCTTTGAGGGTTGTACATGGAGAATCCATCCCGTGGCTTAATGCGGATGAACTCCTCTTCCTCTCCTTTGTACAAATCGGACAGATGTTTTGCTAGAGCAGCAACTGAGTCCGGTCCCTTACGCCCGCAGCAGGTGGCATCATCTTCCCCGTTAAAATGCCACATGGGGTGTCCTCGATATTGAAGTGGATGTACCCCCCGCGTTATACATATTGACATAACCTCGATTATTGTCAGTCCTGATTGAGCCAGCACTTTTATCCGGCCCATCAGGTAAAGGACTTCTCTGTTATCTTCCTCCTGAGGGCTCCGAGGGTGCCAGCTGTGGCGTTTCTTCAAAGGGGCATTGTCGAACTCGGGAAGACCCATCTGAATAGGATCTGGGAGGGGGACGTCCTCCATGTAAAACCACTCCGAAGGCCAATCTTCGGACGTCTTCTTCGGGGTACCGGACAGGTATCTGGTCCCAGCGATGCGCCATATTTCGGCTCTGTCCACTTGATATATTGACCCCTTCTGTGTACGGGGCACAAGGCAGAATAGCTTCTTCCACAGCGCGAAATGAGCTTCGCAGCTCAGAAACAGCTCGCAAAGGGCAACATAACCAGCGATGTGTAATATGGAAGCGGGCGTGAAGTTATGCAACTGGAGGCCATAAAACTCTAGGAGCCCGCGAAGGAATGGATGGATTGGAAATCCTCCCCTTAATAAATAAGGGACAAGGCATACTCGCTCCCCCTTGGAGGGATTGGGAAAGCTCTCCGCTTGCTCCCCGCCGTTATAGGTGGCGAGCCCGGCTCGAACGGGGACCATATACACTGGAGGGAGAAATCCCCGGGTCTGTAACTCTACTAATTGGCTTAGGGCTACGGGAGAAATCCCCGGGACCATATACACTGGAGGGAGAAATCCCCGGGACCATATACACTGGACGGAACACTTCTTCCAATCACCGGGCTTAGGGCTACGGGAGCGAGAGGAGGAGCTGCGATGGCCGGCCATGTTGGAATGGATTTTTCCGAGCGCGCTCCGATGGATACTCGCCATGGGAGGATGGTGTGATTTGGATCTAAGAATCCCCGTCTCTTTAATAGACAGTTTACTCACATGGCTAGGGTGGCAAATGTAAAAATGCCCTGGCTTCTCGCATTCGCTCGACACGTGGAAGCTAGCCATTATTGGGCGCGAAAGCCAAGAAGTGCAACATTTATGGGAAGTCGGACACTACTCAGCAGGTATTCAGAATTTGGAGAAGAACCCGCCTTGCAATTCCGAAGACAATCTGCGCGCTAGACTCATCGTCATTGAAGCCAAGTTCGGGGGCTACTGAGGGAGTCCTGGATTAGGGGGTCTCCGGACAGCCGGACTATATCCTTTGGCCGGACTATTGACTATAAAGATACAAGATTGAAGACTTTGTCTCATGTCCGGATGGGACTCTCCTTGGCGTGGAAGGCAAGCTTGGCAATACGGATATGTAGATCTCATCCCTTGTAACCGACTTTGTGTAACCCTAGCCCCCTCCGGTGTCTATATAAACCGGAGGGTTTAGTCAGTAGGACAAGGACAATCATACCATAGGCTTGCTTCTAGGGTTTAGCCTATACGATCTCGTGGTAGATCAACTCTTGTAATACTCATATCATCAAGATCAATCAAGCAGGAAGTAGGCTATTACCTCCATCGTGAGGGCCCGAACCTGGGTAAACATCGTGTCCCCCGCCTCCTGTTACCATCCGCCTTAGACGCACAGTTCGGGACCCCCTACCCGAGATCCGCCAGTTTTGACACCGACAGAGGCGTTGCGGTTGAGGTTGCGGTGGACGACGACGTCGGGGTATCGGCTCCGGGGTGATGGAGGAGGGCGGCGGTTGATGGGTGGAATGGGGTGGCGGACGGAGGACGCCGGGGTTTCGCGGCTGGTGGAGAGGTTGTTTTTGCGCCCACGGAGTACGAATGGGGAATCGGACGGGGTGGGGGGGAGGGGGGAGAACCATGTTTCGGTCTGGGACGCGCTTATTTTTGGCTTTTTTGAACAGAGGATGGGACGTGCTTGTTTGAAATTTGGGGAAAGTACAAACTTTGCCCCCCTCTTAAATTTTGGACCTACTGTGGGTCGGGTGTAGGATGGTAATCCCAGGTGTCCTGAATAGTGGACGGATTTCGGCCGTGCGCATGTGTGCTTAGGCGGCCATTGTGTATGAATGTTTTTCGGAGGCGGTTGCGTGGCGTCTAGATGAAGCTACAAACCTACCCCGGTTTAGACCTTTGGACGTCGGGCCGGTAGGTTTCACGGGTCGGAGTTATTAGAAAAGTAATTTCCTTGTACTACCGAACATTGGTCTCACGCGGTAATTTCTCATGTGTCCTTAAAAGTTCTCGATGATCTCCTAAGATAGTTTCATGAGCTAACTTAAGAGTGTTTAGTTCTTTAGTTAGAGACTCAATTTTCTCCTTATCATTGTCATTCGTTTTATCTTGATTAGCATGATTAATTGACGTTTCATCATAGTATTCATCACTAGAGTTGTCAACAAGTAAATCATCATCACCTAACAAGTCATCTTCATCACTATTGAAATCAACATACTCGGGTTGTGATACCTTTGGGCCTTTAGCCATGAAGCATGTTCCAACTCCTTCATTTGGTGAGTCAAATATGTCATAGGAGTTGGTTGACACAAGTGCTAGACCGGCAACACCTTCATCTTGAGTATATTCGGAATCGGAGTGATAACTTCTCTCGGAGTGGTTGTCGGAGTCGGAGCCGGATACCCATTCACCAACATGAGCTTGATGTCATCGTTTTGTGTAGCTCCTTGATGACTTGTCCTTTCTTTTAGAATCCTTGCTTCTCCGTGAGTATCTTTGTTCCTAACGATCATCTCTACTCCTTCTTTCTCTAGATGGTGATTCCTCTCTTCTGCTTCTTCTTTTGGGAGAGTCTTCACTTTTCTTGTAGGGAGCCGTACACTCATTGGAATAGTGTTCGGGTCTTCCATAATTGTAGCAGTTTCGCTCTCGACTAGAAGATCTTTTGTCATTGTAGGACCTTGACTTAGAGCTTCTATCTTTGCTTGTACTCTTGTAGAACTTGTTGAAGTTCTTCACCATTATGCTTAATTCTTCATTGAAGATTTGCTTCTCACTTGATGATGTGGGAGCTTCACATGAGGCTTTGTAAGTACCACTTGATTTGTTGTGAAGTTCCTCTTTATCCTTGAGTGACATCTCATGAGCAACAATTCTTCCAATGACTTCCGTTAGCTTGAGATATTTGTAATTGGGCATCATTTGGATCAATGTGCACACGGTATCATATTTTCCATCCAAGGCTCTTAGGATCTTCTTGTTGATGAATCTATCGGTCATCTCTTCACTCCCTAAGCCGGCAATCTCATTTGTGATAACAGCAAGCCTAGAGTACATTTCAGTGACACCTTCACCATCCTTCATTTTGAACTTGTCAAGTTGACTTTGAAGCACATCCAATTTGGATTCCTTGACGGAGTCGGTACCTTCGTGCATATCAATCAAAGTATCCCAAATTTCCTTTGCATTCTCAAGACGGCTGATTTTGTTGAATTCTTCGGGGCACAATCCATTGAAGAGAACATCACAAGCTTGAGCGTTGTATTGCAGCATCTTTAACTCTTCCGCGGTAGCTTCACGGTTTAGTTCTTTCCCATCGAAGAAGTCACCTTGCAAACCAACACACACAATAGCCCAAACGGCGGGGTTATGTCCAAGAATATGCATTTTCATTTTATGCTTCCAACTAGCAAAATTAGTACCATCAAAGTAAGGACCTCTACGGTGACAATTTCCCTCACTAGACGCCATACTCTCCTAGGTTGTGAAACCAAGGCTATGACCACCAAAAGCTATGGAAATCAAAGCAAATGGAGACCAAAGCTCTGATACCACTTGTAGGATCGGAAGTATGTCTAGAGGGGGGTGACTAGACTACTTGACCAAATAAAAATCTATCCTTTTCCCAATTTTAGTTCTTGGCAGATTTTAGCTATCTTAGTACAAGTCAAGCATGCAAAGAGTATATGAGCAGCGGAAAGTAAAGCATGCAACTTGCAAGAATGTAAAGGGAAGGGTTTGGAGGATTCAAACACAATTGGAGACACGGATGTTTTTGTCGTGGTTCCGTTAGGTGGTGCTATCGTACATCCACGTTGATGGAGACTTCAACCCACGGAGGGTAATGGCCGCGCGAGTCCACGGAGGGCTCTACCCATGAAGGGTCCACGAAGAAGCAACCTTGTCTATTCCATCATGGCCGTCGCCCACGAAGGACTTGCCTCACTAGCGATAGATCTTCACGAAGTAGGTGATCTCCTTGCCCTTACAAACTCCTTGGTTCAACCCCACAATCTTGTCGGAGGCTCCCAAGTGACACCTAGCCAATCTAGGATACACCACTCTCCAAGAAGTAACAAATGGTGTGTTGATGATGAACTCCTTGCTCTTGTGCTTCAAATGATAGTCTCCCCAACACTCAACTCTCTCTCTCACAGGATTTGGATTTGGTGGAAAGAAGATTTGAGTGGAAAGCAACTTGGGGAAGGCTAGAGATCAAGATTCATATGGTAGGAATGGAATATCTTGAGCTCAACACAAGGGTAGGTGGTTCTCTCTCAGAAAATGTGTATTGGAAGTGAAGATCTGTTCTGATGGCTCTCTCCATGAATGAAGAGTGGCTGGAGGGGTATATATAGCCTCCACACAAAATCTAACCGTTACACACAATCTGCCAAACTCGGTGGGACCGAATCGTTAAACTCGGTCGGACCGATTCAAAAAACCTAGTGACCGTTAGGATTTTTGGTGGGACTGAGATGCAACTCGGTAGGACCGATATGGTTAGGGTTAGGGCATAACGTAATCTCGGTGTGACCGTTTACACAAACTCGGTGGGACCAATTTTGGTAATAAGCTAACCAGAGAGTTGGTCAGGTAAACTCGGTGGGACCGATTCGCTCTTTCCGGTGAGACCGAAATGTTACGAAAGGGAAATAGTGAGTTTACATTGCAATCTCGGTGGGACCGATCGCTCACTTCGGTTGGACCGAAACGTTACGAAGGGAAACAGAGAAATTGCAATCCCATCTCGGTGAGACCGAGATCCCTATCGGTGAAACTGATTTGCTAGGGTTTGTGGCAGTGGCTATGACATGTGAAACTCGGTGGCTCCGGATAGTAAGAATCGGTGGGGCCGAGTTTGATTTTAGGTTTGGGTCATATGTGGATATGGAAAGGTAGTTGAGGATTTTGGAGCATATCCCTAAGCACATGAAGCAAGAGGCTCATTAAGCAACACCTCTTCCCTCCGTAATAGTATTGGCTTTTCCTATGGACTCAATGTGATCTTGGATCACTAAAAATGTAAAATGTAGAGTCTTGTTCTTGAAGCTTGAGCCAATCCTTTGTCCTTGTAATTTTCAGGGATCCACTTTCCTCATCCATGCCATGCCATCCATTTAGCTTTTCTGAAATATTCTTCTTGGAATGATGTTAGCTCAATGAGCTATATGTTGTTAGGAATTACCAAAACCACCCAGGGATAGTTGCACTTTCAATCTCCCCCTTTTTGGTAATTGATGACAACATATAGATCAAAGCTTCGACAAATGATAATAAGATTGGAATATATCATCGCTTTGAGAAGTATGTGATAAGTAAGAGCTCCCCCTAAATTTGTGCATATTTAAGATTTGCTTTGGACTGCAAATGCACAATGAGTTAGGATCATGGGTTACTCTTCCATGTCACATACATCTTGGTGGAGCGCTCAAAATGATAAGAGTTAAATGCATGCACTCATCACCAAGCAAAGTGAATGATCAACATAAGGATAAATTGATAGTAACATCCAACAAGCATTAAGTGTAGCTTATGATCAAACACATGATCATCAATGTCTCACAAATCACGACATTGTATCTCAAACACTCAAAAGCAACAAAAAGTTCAACCAAAAAGACAAGAGAGAACAAATGCAAACTCTCTCTCTCTCTCTCGAAGCCTATGATCTATACATTTTTCTCCCCCTTTGGCAACAAGTTACCAAAAAGTTCATAGAAAATGCATAGCACTAAACGACTCTCAGGCTTGGTCTTCTGGTGGTGGTGTCCGGAGAACTCCAAGGACGAAGGCTTCAGTCGATGTAGATGGAGCTGCTGGGGTAGGAGCTGGAGCTGGTGGAACAGAAGCTATAGCTGGTGCAGAAGTGGTGGCTCTGGTGTCAGGAACTGGCACTGTAGATGATCTCTGAGCTCTGGGCACCCTGGCAAATGCATCAGTTGTGGTCTTGCCCTTCCTCTCCTGCATATCTTCTTGTAGTTGTTCCACAGCAGACTTGATCTCTGTCACCTTCACATCTAGGTCATAGAACTTTTGTTCCATGATTCTTTCCAAACTCTCTTGGTTTTGAGTTAGGGTGGCCAGTCCTTTCTCAATCCTCAGAGTGGATGCTATCAGGTAACTTAGCTGCTCCTGCTTGTTCTTTAAGAAACACTCAGATGCCTCCTCTTGAGTTGGCATCCTGGCAGCTTTCTCCATCTTGGCCTTCTCCTTCTGTGCTTGAGCATGTGCAGATGGTGGTTCATCCTTGTTCATGACAACCTGATTGTCTTCAAAGTCTGGATGGATGGGCAGGTGTTCCTTGTCCAGCAGGTATGTGCCTGTGCCCATCTTTGAGTTTATCAGATCTTGAATTTGTGGGGCATATCCACAACTCCTCTTCTAATCAGCTGTTGTTCTCTTAATGGTCTCTACCATGAGGCTCATCACCTTGAACTTCTGTGGCACATCAAATACATGGAGCATGTTTATTGCATGGCCTCGGATCATCTTGTGATCGCCTGACTTGGGCAATAGAGTGTGCCTCAGAATCCAATTAATGGTTGGCAGCCCTGACAGAAGATAATGCACTGAGCCAAACTTGAAAGTATCAAGTGCCTTGTTTGGGATCTCCTTGTACATGTTGGACATGGAATTGCGATCCATCTTCTTCTTAGCATATATGTCCAAGTCATCTTCCTGCTCTTCTAGGGCATTAATGAGTTGTGCCCACTCAGCAACTGTTGACTGATATCTGGTTCCTTCTAACATCCACACAATCCTACCATCTGGATAGAAGTGTGATGTGGAGTAGAATTGCATGATCAGCTCTTCATTCCACTTTGTGAGCTTCTGCCCAACAAAGTCTGCAACTCCATAACCCTTGAAGCTGTCATACACTCCAGGATAGTGCTCTTCATTCTCCTTGATGTACTCCCAATCAACGCATCTCATGTCACAAACTATGGGCTTCTTATCAAGCAGCACTGTCTCATAGAAATCCTGTTGTTCCTTGGTATGAAACCTGTAATCCACAGTAGTTCTTCTCCTTGAAGCATATGGATCTGCTTCTCTCCACTTCTTCAGCCCTGAATCTCTTCTAATCTTCATGTCCTCAGCCACAGGATGAGCATCATTGTGGTCTGGGATCTTGGGCTTAAGCTTTCTGAGCACTTGACCTTCTTCTTCTTCAGCAATGTCAGGCACTGGGGCCTTGTTCTTTTCAGTAGCAGATATGTTTCTGGTATTTCTCTTTGGTGCATTCTTGGGCTTAGATGCAGCTTTGGGTGATTTCTTGGGCTTGGATGCAGTAGCCCCTGACCTTATGGCATCACCCATGAGTTTCTGTGCCTTAGGTGCTGGTGCAGCAACCTTTTCTTCCTCTTCTTCATCTGAGTCTCTCCTCATAGAGTGTTTACCAATAACTCTGGCAGTGGTAGTCCTGACTCTCTTATTCTTCTTATCTTGGCCACTTGCTTCCTCTTCAGATTCCATGAAAATTTTCATGGTTTCTTCAGGTACAGCCTTCCTAGGCTTAGAGGGAGGAACTCTTCTTGCAGGTGCCTTTTTCTGCATTCCAGGTTTGATGGCTGCAGCTGAGCCATACTATTTCTTGAGTACCTTCTTCTTGGATGTGGCTTCCTCTTCTGCCACATTATCCTCATCTTCTGACTCAGAGGTTCTCTTCTTGCTTGCTCTAGTGGCAGCTTTGGGCAGATTGCTTGGGGTGCTCCTGCTACCCTCATCAGAACTGCTAGAGGGACTAGTGCCCTCACTCAAATGAGCATGCTTCTCAGATCTGTTCTGGCTATCACTCTGATCGGACATGTTGAAGTTCAGACTGCTGACCCTGTGAATAGTTTATAGATGAGATAGAGTGGATGAGCATCACAAAATGCAGAGATTTTTGCAAAAGAAAGAATCAAAAACTTAGTTTTAGTTTTCCACAGAAAGCATTTCGGATCAACCGATTTGCAAACTTGGTGATACTGAAGCAGTTTTTGGAACCAAAACTAGTGAACTCGGTCAGACCGAGTCACAGTTCGGTGGCACCGAGACTGCTAGGGTTTCACAAAGTCCTGAACTTGGTCTCACCGATTTGTAATTCTCGGTCAGACCGAGAACCACATGTGCAATGGCCATGGCCGAATCGGTGGAACCGAGTTCCGCAACCCGGTGGGTCCGAGATGATTTCGGCGGAAACCTAAACCTAAATTTTCGAATCTCAACTATTCTAAGGATTGTTTTGACTGGATATGAGTGTTTCAATCGTGGCAAGATTCATTAAGAACACAATGTGCTAAGATTTGGACGGGGAATAGCACTGTGATCGAGTCCCTACCCTAGTTCGGCGGCGGACTCGCTACGGCGACAACGGCGAAGACGAATTCCATTGACGACGGCGAAGACCAGCGACTGGAGGCGGCTGGCGTCGAGGAGGACGATCCGGAGACCCAGGAGGCAGAGCGAGCTATGCGCGGGCGAAGAGGTTTCAGGGAAATTTCCAAAATTTTGCCCGTGAGTATATATAGCCTGACCCTGTCGGTGTGACCGAGTGGAACAACTCGATGGCACAAAGATGCATAACTGTTGACAGTTATAGCAACTCGGTGTGACCGAAAAGTTCAAATCGGTTGCACCGAGGTGAAAACCTAGATCGACTTAGTGATCTCGGTATGACCGAAATGGAGGAATCGGTCAGACCGAAAAGCACAAAGAAGTTTTGGAAGTTTAAGTCTATGACAAATCGGGGACTCCGAGTGCTCCTCACACAGAGTGGTTGGAATCTGACTTGATCAAATTTTGTGATGTAGCATGAATAGAGTTTGAGACGAGAAAAGCATGGATAGCTAGAGAAGGTTCTTAGGCATTCTTGTCCATCCACTTGGCAAGAAAAAGAGAAACCAATCAATCAAAACAACAAGTGGATGTCCTCGAATGAGTAAAATATGCTCTCAACATGCTCACACAATAAAATGGCAATTGAAATATGTGGCAAAGCATGCACAACCAATTCTAGCATCTATCAAGCAATTGGCGATGACTAGGTCATCTATATATGAGTATATTGACTTAGGAGTCAAATGAGAACATTTGATCATAGGTCATACTCATCGTTTAACCACAAGTGGGGTTACCACTTTTACATAAAGCATTGTTGTGTTCACATCATTAGAGTTGCTTTAGCTCAATTGTTAGAGTAAAGCTCCCCCTAGATGTGATATCCCCCTAAGAGGGATGAACTAACCTTGGGTTTTGTCGATGATGACTTCATGTAGATGTTGAAGATGTGGATGCTCAATGTTGATGTAGATCACTTGGAGCTATCCATTGGAGTGAATTACACTTTCAATACCTACATGGATTAGTCCCACAAGGAACAAACAAGAATATCCATAGACATAGAGTGATGGACACACAAGATGATGTCTATGAAAGCTTTTAGGTTACCTTGTACCTTGACTTACCAACAAGAGGGTTTGTGACTCCTTGAGCTAGTGCAAGATGTGGAAGTTGATTGCACTTGTTCTTGCCAAAATGATAAGAGTGAAGTATGTTGGCGGAGTCACCCTCAAGAACTCTCTAGTTCTTCTTCTTTTGGATCCACACCATCTTGATGGGAATCCTTGGAGTTGTAGTCGTACTTGATGAAGTGGAACTTGAAGTAGTCTTGGGAATCCACTTGACTAAGGTCTTAGGAGCTTCTTCAAATGCATCAATTTCCTCTTGAAGCTTGTCCTTGCCTTTTTGCTTGTAGTCTTGTGGTGGAAGATCATCTTGAGCTTGTGTCCCTTTGAAAGAAGTAGGATCATACTTCTCTTGTTGAGGAACAAACTTTGTCTTGGGGTATTGATCTTCTTCCCACTCAACTCCATTGGCATTGAACTTTCGTTCAAAACCAACACCTTGATTCTTCCGGTGCCTTCCTTGCTTGCGTACAATTTCCTCGAATTGCTTACTCCCGGCAAGGCTCTTGTACACTCCTTTCTCTATAATTCCCTTCAATAGGCTATTTTCTTGCTCAAGTGTAACTTGGCTAAGAGAATCATTAGTGTAATCAAGAGAACTACTAGAAGCAACAATATTGGATTTAACATGATCATTGTTACTACTAGAGGAAGAATCTTTCTTGTTCTTGTTACTAGACTTAACTTGAGGCATGTAAGTGGATAAAAGTAAACACTTGGCAATGTAAGAAGAACTTTTCTTATGAAGATCATCGTTGATTGCTTTTAAGAACTCATGCTCTTGCTCAAGGTTGAGCTTTTCAAAGCGTAATTTCTCATGTGTCCTTAAAAGTTCTCGATGATCTCCTAAGATAGTTTCATGAGATAACTTAAGAGTGTTTAGTTCTTTAGTTAGAGACTCAATTTTCTCCTTATCATTGTCATTCGTTTTATCTTGATTAGCATGATTAATTGACGTTTCATCATAGTATTCATCACTAGAGTTGTCAACAAGTAAATCATCATCACCTAACAAGTCATCTTCATCACTATTGAAATCAACATACTTGGGGTGTGATACCTTTGGGCCTTTAGCCATGAAGCATGTTCCAACTCCTTCATTTGGTGAGTCAAATATGTCATAGGAGTTGGTTGACACAAGTGCTAGACCGGCAACACCTTCATCTTGAGTATATTCGGAATCGGAGTGATAACTTCTCTCGGAGTGGTTGTCGGAGTCGGAGCCGGATACCCATTCACCAACATGAGCTTGATGTCATCGTTTTGTGTAGCTCCTTGATGACTTGTCCTTTCTTTTAGAATCCTTGCTTCTCCGTGAGTATCTTTGTTCCTAACGATCATCTCTACTCCTTCTTTCTCTAGATGGTGATTCCTCTCTTCTGCTTCTTCTTTTGGGAGAGTCTTCACTTTTCTTGTAGGGAGCCGTACACTCATTGGAATAGTGTTCGGGTCTTCCACAATTGTAGCAGTTTCGCTCTCGACTAGAAGATCTTTTGTCATTGTAGGACCTTGACTTAGAGCTTCTATCTTTGCTTGTACTCTTGTAGAACTTGTTGAAGTTCTTCACCATTATGCTTAATTCTTCATTGAAGATTTGCTTCTCACTTGATGATGTGGGAGCTTCACATGAGGCTTTGTAAGTACCACTTGATTTGTTGTGAAGTTCCTCTTTATCCTTGAGTGACATCTCATGAGCAACAATTCTTCCAATGACTTCCGTTAGCTTGAGATATTTGTAATTGGGCATCATTTGGATCAATGTGCACACGGTATCATATTTTGCATCCAAGGCTCTTAGGATCTTCTTGTTGATGAATCTATCGGTCATATCTTCACTCCCTAAGCCGGCAATCTCATTTGTGATAACAGCAAGCCTAGAGTACATTTCAGCGACACCTTCACCATCCTTCATTTTGAACTTGTCAAGTTGACTTTGAAGCACATCCAATTTGGATTCCTTGACGGAGTCGGTACCTTCGTGCATATCAATCAAAGTATCCCAAATTTCCTTTGCATTCTCAAGACGGCTGATTTTGTTGAATTCTTCGGGGCACAATCCATTGAAGAGAATATCACAAGCTTGAGCGTTGTATTGCAGCATCTTTAACTCTTCCGCGGTAGCTTCACGGTTTAGTTCTTTCCCATCGAAGAAGTCACCTTGCAAACCAACACACACAATAGCCCAAACGGCGGGGTTATGTCCAAGAATATGCATTTTCATTTTATGCTTCCAACTAGCAAAATTAGTACCATCAAAGTAAGGACCTCTACGGTGACAATTTCCCTCACTAGACGCCATACTCTCCTAGGTTGTGAAACCAAGGCTATGACCACCAAAAGCTATGGAAATCAAAGCAAATGGAGACCAAAGCTCTGATACCACTTGTAGGATCGGAAGTATGTCTAGAGGGGGGGTGACTAGACTACTTGACCAAATAAAAATCTATCCTTTTCCCAATTTTAGTTCTTGGCAGATTTGAGCTATCTTAGTACAAGTCAAGCATGCAAAGAGTATATGAGCAGCGGAAAGTAAAGCATGCAACTTGCAAGAATGTAAAGGGAAGGGTTTGGAGGATTCAAACACAATTGGAGACACGGATGTTTTTGTCGTGGTTCCGATAGGTGGTGCTATCGTACATCCACGTTGATGGAGACTTCAACCCACGGAGGGTAATGGCCGCGCGAGTCCATGGAGGGCTCTACCCACGAAGGGTCCACGAAGAAGCAACCTTGTCTATTCCATCATGGTCGTCGCCCACGAAGGACTTGCCTCACTAGCGATAGATCTTCATGAAGTAGGCGATCTCCTTGCCCTTACAAACTCCTTGGTTCAACCCCACAATCTTGTCGGAGGCTCCCAAGTGACACCTAGCCAATCTAGGATACACCACTCTCCAAGAAGTAACAAATGGTGTGTTGATGATGAACTCCTTGCTCTTGTGCTTCAAATGATAGTCTCCCCAACACTCAACTCTCTCTCTCACAGGATTTGGATTTGGTGGAAATAAGATTTGAGTGGAAAGCAACTTGGGGAAGGCTAGAGATCAAGATTCATATGGTAGGAATGGAATATCTTGAGCTCAACACAAGGGTAGGTGGTTCTCTCTCAGAAAATGTGTATTGGAAGTGAAGATCTGTTCTGATGGCTCTCTCCACGAATGAAGAGTGGGTGGAGGGGTATATACAGCCTCCACACAAAATCTAACCGTTACACACAATCTGCCAAACTCGGTGGGACCGAATCGTTAAACTCGGTCGGAGCGATTCAACAAACCTAGTGACCGTTAGGATTTTTGGTGGGACTGAGATGCAACTCGGTAGGACCGATATGGTTAGGGTTAGGGCATAACGTAATCTCGGTGTGACCGATTACACAAACTCGGTGGGACCGATTTTGGTAATAAGCTAACCAGAGAGTTGGTCAGGTAAACTCGGTGGGACCGATTCGCTCTTTTCGGTGAGACCGAAATGTTACGAAAGGGAAACAGTGAGTTTACATTGCAATCTCGGTGGGACCGATCGCTCACTTCGGTTGGACCGAAACATTATGAAGGGAAACAGAGAAATTGCATTCCCATCTCGGTGAGACCGAGATCCCTATCGGTGAAACCGTTTTGCTAGGGTTTGTGGCAGTGGCTATACATGTGAAACTCGGTGGCTCCGGATAGTAAGAATCGGTGGGGCCGAGTTTGACTTTAGGTTTGGGTCATATGTGGATATGGAAAGGTAGTTGAGGATTTTGGAGCATATCACTAAGCACATGAAGCAAGAGGCTCATTAAGCAACA
This sequence comes from Aegilops umbellulata, assembly GCA_032464435.1. NCBI lineage: Eukaryota > Viridiplantae > Streptophyta > Magnoliopsida > Poales > Poaceae > Aegilops > Aegilops umbellulata. The sequence continues at coordinate 225,044,940 of CP136055.1, read as the reverse complement.
CCTCATCCCTCCTTAATAGTATTGGCTTTTCCTATGGACTCAATGTGATCTTGGATCACTAAAAATGTAAAATGTAGAGTCTTGTTCTTGAAGCTTGAGCCAATCCTTTGTCCTTGTAATTTTGAGGGATCCACTTTCCTCATCCATGCCATGCCATCCATTTAGCTTTTCTGAACTATTCATCTTGGAATGATGTTAGCTCAATGAGCTATATGTTGTTAGGAATTACCAAAACCACTCAGGGATAGTTGCACTTTCAATTGTGTCGAATAATAACATAGACATGCTCAAATTCGATAGAATCTAGATGTCTAATGGATCAATGACCGTTCCTTACGCAAATTGCAAATATCATGATCCCATCCTAATATTTGGATTCAATTTATATCTTTAATAAATGTCTACAACAGTCTTGTACGTGTAGTTTCACTCTCCATCGGTGGTCTCTCACACATGCTCACACACTCTCTCCTGAGGTGTCTTTCTCGCACACATGCTCTCGATATAACCCTCCCTCCCTCTCGTAACCATTTACAACTGTTTTCACTAACCTTTATCACAAGCACTCTTCCTCCCGCAAGCATACACATGCACAATCCCCATCGACCCTTTCTATATACATAGACTTGCGTATGTGTCTCCTGTACGCACATTATCTTTAGGCATGTCAATCACGCATTGTCTCACACCTCTCTTCCTAATCGATGAGTATGATTCTAGCAGAGCATTCTGTACGATGCCCCTTAAAGTTAGGTTGGATGAATAGTAATATCAGAGATAAAGGGGTTACCCTAGTCCGAGAACCTAGAGTTACAAATCCTAGCCGGCTTTGTCAGTGGACATAGAGTCCTTCACAATTATGCTATCTTTGTCTTGCATGACTAGTCATCCATGGGTCTCCCTAAATGCATCACGGGCCGACCAATGTGGCGCAGGACGAAACCGAACGAAGGGCCTCACCTCGACCCACCGGACCTCACGCGGTGAAACACCCTCTACCCCCACGTCTCGTTATCTTCTCACACCCACACATACCAACACAGACACCACATACACAAAACAATTCTCCTGGTGCCTCTATCCACTCCCCCTTGCATATAAACACTCAAGGGAATCTCTCGCCGTGACGTCATATTCGTCTCTCTCTCTCTCTCTCTCTCTCTCTAGACCACTCTCATTTCTCGTGCTATCTATCCCATGCCCCCCCGCCGGCCCCTCTATCCATGCCTCTCTCGAATACGTAATACACACACATACCTCTCTAGGCCCTGCCAAATGCATCAACTACACATTCACACATGTTACATCACGTACCCCATTGATCTAAAAAGCCCTCTCTTCACGTTTATTTCGCATACAACATTCCTTTTGAATAAAGTGTGGCCAAAAAATATTTTAGAATTTCTACATATATACAACATTACAAAGTTATATGGAGGAGTATGAACGCTTGCATTGCATGGTGCCCACAATGATATTTATTCCACACTATGAATTTGTATATTTTTATACTATATATAAAGTTAGTCATAATAAAGAGAAACGAAGAGCATCTCTCTCTCCATCGTATACCCCCCTCTACGCCCCTTTCATGTACGCACACAAACTATCTCCAGGTCCTCTAAAAGTAAGCCCCGGGCACATTCATGCATGTTTCATCTCTCTCACGCGATATATACAGTGACGATCATTATATTTGAAGCGAAAGCACGATACGTACATTGGACTTCAGAATCCACTTGTTACGGTCACCATTTACGTTTGGTGGTTATTATAAAGTCACGGGCTCACCGTACAACTCTGTATTTGCTCAAGACATGACTAGTTGACCAGTTAAACGCTCCACGTGGCACCTCTAGTGCTGCATCACATTATCTCACTACCATCGGGCCCACCTGTCGGCTTGTATCTACTCTACATCTACACTCTTATAAAGTACTAGCAAGATGCCCATGCATTGCACGGAACATCAAGATGCATTTGTATGAGTAGTTTATCTTGTGGAAGAAAAGGATGAACAAGGGAAGGCCTTATTTGCAAGTGTGGAGAGGGGTGTGGGTATCTTTTTGTAAAATTGCCATAGTTTCCTTCCTATCCTTCAGATATAGATCGGACGGCCTATATTGCAGGATGGCAGGCACACGATCATCACCAACTATGCTTTTTATAAGAGTAGGGATAAACTACACTCTTATAAAAAACAGAGTTGGTGATGATGGTGTGCCAGCCATCCTGCAATATAGGCCGTCCGATTTATATCTGACGGATAGGAAAGAAACTATCACAGTTTTGCAAAAAAATACCCACACACCTCTCCACATTTGCAAATAAGGCCTTCCCTCGTTCATCCTTTTCTCTCACAAGATAAACTAGTCATACGAATGCATCTTGATGTTACGTGCAACGCATCGGCATCTTGCTAGTAAGAATGAAAACAAACGACAAAAAAATATTGGACGATGGTTCGAAGTCATGACCGCGGGCACAACGGACAAGGTGGCCTTGTATTGGTATGTTGAGCCGTCTGTTTTAACACACATGAGCTGGTGTGATGATTATACACACATGCACGCATGCACATGAACTGCATGCACGCAACACTCACACGAACACATGCACCCACTCACACACGCAACACTCACACGTAAACACGCAGCCACGCACGCAACACTCACACGCACACACGCACGCATGCATGCACAGTTGCACACACCAGTACACCACACGACCAACACACACTCTCACGCTCAAGTGCTCAACCTACACGTGCATGCGCACACATCAGGCCCTGACAGACACATACACAACCAGGTGATTCCCGCGCACGGGGTGGAGTCTTGTCGCGCCTGCGTAAATTTGTGTTTATCTGACCTTTTGCCTATGCGAACTGACAGGTGGGACCCACAAGGAACATGGTCAATTTAACTAGTCAACATGGTGCCACGCAGACTATTTGGCCGGTCAACAGAGAGCAATCCGATGCTATACCATGAGCAAGTGACCGATAATCACCGCAAAACGTATATAGTGACCATAATCAGCTTATTCTGAAGTTCGCTGAACGTATTACGCTTTTCTCTCTATAGGCCCTCCAAAACTACATCTCTACACATTCTCGCATGTTACATCTAACAACTATGCAATACAACACTACTACTACTACTCTCTAACACAATAAATCATATGTGTTTTTAGTTTTACTAGATATCGTATTGTTACTTAATTATTCAGTTTGCATACATTAATATTGCCTTTGAAATGTATGGCCAGTATCATATACCGCGTGGGAAAAATCCCGCCCTTTCCTGTTTAATCGGGTTTGTATCGATGGATCGTGCGAAATAGCAAAACTATAGTACTATATACAGTACAAGTGACAGTTCGCTGGGCCGTCGTGTCGTGTACTCCTCTGTTGTAAGAGTGGAGCGCTCGCTTTCATAAATCTTCTAGTCCATTTCGCTAACATGTGGGACATCAAGCTACCGGGTCCACGTGCCATACCGGAATACAGTGCAGAGCAACCGGGGTGAAGCACCCAGTCATGGCGCCAGCATAGTAATGAGCAATGAGGCGTCAAATCACAAAGCTGCACCTTTCCCACAGTTAAGTTGGAGGGACGAAGTAATAATGCTACAAAAACAAGTTGGAGGGACGAAGCAACCATCATTTCACTCGGTGCTGAATCCGCTTCTCTCTCATCTTCTTTAAGTTAACCACGTGTTGCTTCTGCCGTTGTTCTTCCTCATGTGGGAAGAGAATTGGCTTGGTAAAGCACTGACACGTGGGATTGCATGTTAGCAAACCGCGCGGACAACGTCCCCTAAAAATAAGAAACCTCCCCCGCCATCCGCGCTGTCGTGGAATTGTCACGGGAGATGTCCTAGCAAAAGTACTTAGTCGTGGAGCCATCGCAACTAGGAAGCAAGAAGGGGTTAATCGGGACAAAGGACACGGGGTTTATACTAGTTCGGCCCCTTACGGTGAAGCTAAAAGCCTACGATCCAGTTTTGAGTGGGATTTCTTATGTCTCGATAACCAGGGAGCGAATCCGCTTGACCTAGCTCTCGATTTGACGTTACTTGCCCTGAACCGCCGCCGGGTCGTCCCTTTATATACAGAGGTTGACGCCCGGCGGCTCATAGAGTCCCGGCCGGCTCATAAACAGTGTTCGTCTCGGTTTCTATCTATTCCTGCCTTATAATACAAGTTACACATATATGGCAGTTTATCTCTACGGGCCTTAAGTCGCCCTTTTGGGCCTTGGGCCCTTAACTAACCCGCCATCTCCATGAGTCATCTTGGGCTTCACAGAGTCGTCTTAAGTATAACCCGGCACTTTCTGGCGGGTCATACTAATAGTTATATCCCCAACATTAGGCCCCAGATTGATTTGAACTGGTTCATGTCAATCTTCAACACTTAGAAAAATCTTTTGCTCTCTATTTCACGACAATTTGTAACCTGCCATGACATCATCTGTCATTAATTCATATGTTATCCAATATATCTCAACTAATCCTTATCTTTAATAACCATCCCGAGAATCGAGGCGTCCTGACAAGCTGGATACGCATATTTTTCGGCCTCCTTGTTTTTCGCGCCCCTTTATCAGTCTTTCCCTTATAAATAGGCACGACTAGTCTTTCTTCATTCTCCCCCTTTCCATCTCTTCTTCCTCTCGCGACCCTACTGCTGCTCAAGCTCCGCCACCGCCACTGCGCACTTCGTCTTCCTCGACCCCGGCCGCTACATCAACCTGAGCTTGTCCAGAGAACGGCAGCGACCCTCCGCAGCAGATCTGCGTCCGTAAGTCCTTGCTTTTACGCACCTTAGATCCACATTAGGGTTTGCGAGTTCTTCTGTGTTCTTCGCTGTTCATCACAGATTCTTCGTAGTTTCTCCACCGCAGTCTCTTTTGATCTAAAAGAAGATTGAAACTCATGCGGTAGCTGTTTCGCATCCATTTCAGATGCTAGTAGATCCCCTTTTCTTGTACAAAGGCCTCTTTCAGAACTGATGAATTCCTCTGTACTTCATTTTTAGGTCTAGAATATTTTCTTTTCTGAGCAACCGTTTGATCCAAAATAATGACTGCGATCTATGAAACTTGTTATTAGGACACTTAGCCAAATATCTGTGTTTTTTGATAGATCCATCCAGCCCTGGCGGCTCTAATCACTGACTTAAATTGCAATGCTCAATAGATAACATCCACCACACATGGCGGCTTAAGTAACTTGACTGCTCACGGTGGTTTAAACAACCTAACATAATTAGCCATATACCATCAGGCCCCTTCATAAGCCGCCATCTTGAATACGCACTGTAACATTTGTCTTCTCCGGCTTAAGTTTGAACCGGTAATTTTACTCTTTTGCTAGGCTTCCGTCTTCATAATGCCGCCTAAAACACCCGTCACATGCAATTAGGTCAAATCCATCGTCACAGATAGCACACTTGACGATTTTGTGAAGACTGGCTATCTGCCAAAGAAGGAAATCATGTCCTACCGTGCACCTGATCCAACCGAGGAAAAGCCTCAACCCAAAGAGGGGGAAGTCATTGTCTTCACTGACCACATGAACCGAGGTTTTTCCCCACCTGGCTCAATGTTTTTCAAAGACGTTCTTCACTTTTTTGACCTCCGTCCTAAAGACATCGGACCCAACTCCGTGTCTAATATTTGCAACTTTCAAGTGTTCTGCGAAGTGTATCTTGGAGAAGAACCCAGCTTGCTACTCTTCAGAGAGTTGTTTTACTTAAACCGCCAGAATGAACGTGCCAATGGGCCTAGCTTGGAACTTGGTGGGGTCTCAATCCAACGACAGAGAGACGCCATTTTCCCTTACGCAAATCCACCGAGTCACCCCAAAGACTAGAACCAAACATGGTTCTACTGCCAAGATACTTCTCCGGCTAATGAGAACCCTTTACCCGGCTTTCGCGCCTCGCGCCTCGAATCTACTCATCCTTTACCAGACAGACTATCTGCTGCTGAACGCCAGAAACTTGCCCCCACCATGACCAAAGTCAAGGATCTTTTGGGGAATGGTTTGAATGGTATCGATTTGGTCCGGGTCTGGGTTGCTTGGCAGATCATTCCATTAAGCCGCCGTTCTGATTTGATGTGCACCTATACCAGTGAGAAAATGATTCTCTGCGGTAGAGTTCTGTTGATTTACCTGAAGATGTCATTGATGATACGACAAAGTCGCTCTTGAACGAGAGCCTAGCAGATTGTGGTAAGTTTTACTTAAGTCCTTTCTGCAAAGCTAACCCGGCTCCAGCGGTAAGCCACCAAACTTGAGTATTCTTACTTTCACCCTTAAGGTTTTGTCTTTACTCAGACTCTTGTTGTTTTTCACAGGCTAATGATCAATTTTGGAAAGCAAAGTACGACCATGAAGCTGCAAAGAAAGCCAGGAAGGCCAAGAAAGCCGCCAGGAAAGCCGCTGCCAAGAGGAAAGGGAACAAGACCAGCGCTTCGGATTTGCTTCATTTAGAAGATACCTATGAGTCAGAGGTAGCCCTTGACTCTCTTGGCTCCTTTTTTAAACACCTTACTGACACTGATTATCAGCAGGAAGACACGGGAATCAGTCATGGAAAAGTTGAAGAGGTAACTATCATTTCCTCTGACTCCGAGCCTTTGCCAAGACAGAAAATCCAAAGAGTAACCCGGAAACTAAGATTTTCACATCCCTTAGCTTATCACGATCCTCAATTTCTTTTGAAGCGATAGATTCATGAGAGCCGGAGGCATACCCGGACCAGTAAAGATGCGGAACTCTCCTCCGGCCTACCTAATGTACCAAGGAAGCGCCAGAACGAGGTCACCTTTGATTTAAATCTCTTTTACCCTTTGGCGGGTCTCACTCGTCAACCACTCAACTCTTCTGACTCAAATTATCAGGAAACATCACCTTCCTCCAGCGAGTCAATGCAGTCCAATTTGCCGGCTCTTAAAACCGCTCCAGGGTAATGATAACCTGCTTATCTTGTGTTTGTTTCAATTTGTTGTATTTGTACTGACCTTTTGATCTTATGCAGCGGAAAAGCCAAGCCCAGCAAAAGGGCGAAGAAAAACAAGTCGGCCGAAGAGCCAATTTTAAACGAGCCGGAACTTGGAACGATCGCACCTGAAGCCTCCACTCATGAGCCGCCACCTGAGCCAGCTCATGATATACTAACGCTAACTGCTGACCCGCCTGCCAAGCAAGCCGTTGATGGTTCTAAAAACCCAGAAGTCCCTAGCCCGACCAAGACGGATGATCCTCAAGACCCTGATGTCGAAATCACCAAGGCCGGCTTTGTTGAGCCGGGGAGGCCGACCGTGCTAGCCAAGTGTTCCGCCAAAGAGGAACTTCTAGAACGCCACAGGGTTAAGCTTGATGTCACTGATTACACTCACATGAGTATTGGAGAAGTCTTTTCTGGCTATATGAGCCAAGTGCACAGCAGCCGTGACATCGAAATTAACATGGTGAAGCAGATGCACCAGAAGTTTGAGGTACAATCTTTTCTTTGTACTCAATTACCCTTACCATGCCAGCCCCCAAGTCTATTGCTTATGATGAAATATGATGTAGACTTAGAAACAAGCTTGATAATATTAGTAATATATCTGGAAAAGGTATGTATGAAATTTGGCTTACTCTGTAGCCTCCAAAAGCCGGTTTAATCAATATTAATGAGCCGGTCTTTCCCATGCTTATGTAGAATATACTCCTCGTGTAGATTGAACAGCAATTTGCATTAGCCCCCAAGTGCTAAGTATTCTTGCTTGCAAAGTTCTTGGGACTTAGTCTCATAAACCGCCAGTTAGATAAAACCTTCATTAGACATTAGCCCCCAAGTGACAAGTATTCTTGCTTGCAAAGTGCTTGGGACTTAGTCTCATAAACTGCCAGTTAGATAAAATCTTCATGAGACATTAGCCCCCAAGTGCCAAGTATTCTTGCTTGCAAAAGACTTGGGACTTAATACTGTATGCCAATATCCATGATTTTTAACCCGATATTTGTGCAGGCCACGACTGCTCAACTTCAATAAGAACTGTCTGAACCGAAGAGCCGCCTGGAGGCCCAAGAGACTGAAACTCAGAAGGCTAATTCCAAATTTTAATTCAGTATATCTGAACAAGAGAAACTGAAATCCAAATTTGAAGTTGAAAAGAAGGCCTGGGCTAATGAAAAAATTGCCTTAACCCAACGAGCCGAAGCAGCGGAAAAAACTCTTGAAGAGGTAACCACTGAATTATCCTGCTTAAAACACCGTGTATCTCAGATGGTCTCCGCAATCTTTGGTAAGTCACCCTGCCAATGTTAAGTATTAAACGTTTCTAATACTCATATGAATTCATAGTTAACTCACCTGATAATGCTATACAGGGCCAAGGAGCTCCAACCTTAACCAGAACATACTGGTGAAGCTGAAGGCGGTCTACACACTCGTGGAACAACTGTATACCGGATCTCAGCGTGCCTTGGCCGCAGTTGCCCTATCAAACGAAGTCCCCAAACTCCTGGCGGATGTACTAAAACAGCTTGTTGTGCTGGCCCAGCGGTTTAATGAATTAAGGCGATCTTCTACGAGAGCCGGACCCGTAGCTGCATTAAGGCGGGCCAAGGCGTGGCTACCAGAGCTAGACCCAGCCAACATTGCCATTGGATATCCAAGTCTGAAGGAGGACGGTACATCATTTGAATAGAAGGACTTCACCGCTTGTGTGAAGGAAATACGCCCTGTGGTCACCCTGATTGGTAATGACACGGATCTTACCAAGTACCAACCGGGTTATGACGCAGAAAATCGGAGAATTCCAACGCCACATTATGAAGTGATCAGCCTGATCCCTCCTATTCGTAAGCATACCTTCACACCTGAAGTTGACCCGGCCGGATTAATTGATGATGAAGCTGAATTTGAAGCTTTGAGTGGCATTGACTGGTCATCATCAACCTTCCAGGACAGGGAACAAGATAGAGGAGCGGAAAGGGATGATTCAGAAGCTTCAGGCCAACAAACAATTGATCCAGCAGGCGGCTCATATTTATGTTTTGCTGAAAAAACAATGTTAATCATTTGGACTCGGGGAGTCATCTAATAGGGTAGAAATAACTTGATTTTTCCGTGCCGTCGTTGTCGGGGGTTGGGTGTGACATATGCCAATGGATGGCTTATCATGGTGGGAGCGAGTAGAACGTCACCGGTGCCTGGAAGCAGGATGAGGCATAGACACGAATGCCGGTGCACTTTACCCAGGTTCGGGGCTCTCCTAGAAGATAACACCCCTAGTCCTGCTCTGCGGGGTCTCCGCATGATCGCTAAGGCACTAGTGAGTACAATGGTGCTCCTCGAGCAGTATGCTAGAGATAGAAGAAGGCATGGCTTGCTTTCCTCTCCCCCTAGGTGTGGGTCTAATTCTAATAGGTTCGAACCCTTTGCATGGGTGCCCTGGGGGTTTATATAGGCCTACCCCCCAGGGGTACAATGGTAATCCGGTCGGGTGTAGGGCCCGACTGTTAGTCTCTCTGGTCGCCGGCTTCTCCGCCGGCTGCTGGGGCTCGCCGCCTGGTTGGCCCCGTCGACTGGTCTGGTACGGAGCCAACAGGCCGCCTCCGCTGCTCGCGGGTCTTGTCGGCTGCTGATTACTGTAGCCGCAATGCTAATGACGCACGCTTGGTCTGGGGGGCGTGGCTACAGTCCCGCCGCCTGGCGGGAGATCACTGTAGCCACTCCGCGTCTTATCTGGTTACTGGCGCGTGGGCCCCAGGGAAGGAGCGGGCCGACTGCCAGGAGCCGGCCTCCCTCGGGTCCGTCTGGTCTGGCCTCCGCCATCTTCCGGGCTCTTGCTGCCTGGTAGGGCCCGCCGTCTTCAGGACGTACCGACATGCGGTCGTGGGAGCAGGGCTCCGCCTGATAGGAGTGACGTTAGGGGCGGAGTGGCAACAGTGCCACACCGGGCGAAGATCTCCGCCTGTACGGAGCACTGTGGCCACGCCCGGCCCTGGATACGGGGGTGATGGGATACACTGTAGCCTTGCACCGTCTTGTCTTCTTAATGGGGGTGCAGACTTTGAGGGCGCCATGGGCTGACTGCTAGGAGCCGGCCTCTCTAGAGGCCGCCTGCTAGGAGTCGGCCCGTCTTGGAGCCGCCTTCCTAAGCATGGCCGTCTTCTGGCAGTTGGCTGTTCAGCCAGCCGGCCACCAGAAGGCGGCGCTTCATATCGACGTCTTGAGGGGCGCAGCCGACCCCGATGTCTTGAAAGGTTCGGGGACTCGGGTTAGGCTACCCGTGGCCAATTACTCCAACAGTAGTCCCCGAAGCTGGTTAGGTGCCGCGACCGAGGGGCCAAGGAGCCTCAATAGTTTCTTTCCCCAGGTGCTCTGGATGGAAGCTTCATCCGACTCCTGGCAAGCCGCCTGGTAGGAGTCGGCCATGTCCAGTCGGATTTGTCTGAAACTTCGAACGCAACGGCGGGAACTAGGTGGCGTGTTAGCTAAGCTTCTAGGCCCGCCACCCGCCGTGGGCGTGCCACATGGCATCAGCCAGCCCATGCGCGCGATGGGACGCGACTGCAGGCTGGGCCCACCCCCACCGGGCCTCGGCACGTGAGCGGATCCGCTGCGGCCGAGGCAGGCGGTTGAGGTTCCCCGCAGAGTTACTGCGCGTAGTAACTCGCGCGATAAAGGTGGGAACGTGGGGTCGTGGGCACAGTTAATCCCACGATCCCACGCCCGCCCCCTCGGCTTCATATCCCGTAGGCTATAAGTAGGGGGGAGAGGGAGCGGCGGGGCACGCGCGCCCCTCCACCCCATTCTTGCCTCCTTCTACTTACCCTCGCCGCAGCGCCCCCGAGCCACGTTGGAGCGCTGCCGCTGTTTGTCTCCGTCGAGTTCGTCCGCCCTGAGCCCTCTTGGCCCCACACCACTCTCAGCTCCCCCGCCGCGCCATTTTCTTCGTCGAGCTCTCCATGGCGCGCGAGCAGGGAGGAGACTGGGACGGGTCGAATAATAATAAAGATCACATCACTTTCCTCCGCGAGACGTGGCGTCTTCCCGGCGCGGGCTACGTGAAGGCGCGCGTGCCGCCGGCGGGGGAGATCTCGCTGGCGCCGGGGGAGGGCAAGCGGGTCATCTTCCGCTTGAACTTCATCCGCGGCTTCGGCCTGCCAGCGAGCGGCTTCCGCCGCTCGTTCCTCGAGTTTTATCACTTCCAGCCTCATCACATCACGCCCAACACCGTGATGCTCCTGGCTGCCTTCGTCACGATGTGCGAAGGCTATCTCGGCATCCTCCCCACCATCGAGCTGTGGGGAGTGTTCTTCTACACCAAGCTGGGCACCTTCGTCCGAGAGGTGGCTGCCCAGTGTGGTGCCTTCGTCGCGGTGCGCCTGCCGGCGCCGAAGAATGCCTTTCCCACCATCAAGCTGCCACAATCGGTCAAGATGTGGCAGAAATCTTACTTCTATGTGGAGAACGTGGACCCGGCCGTCGACTTCGTCAACCTGCCAGCTTATCGGCCCGCCAGCTGAGCCTCGGGCCAGCTGGGGCTATAAGCCAAAGCCAGTATTAGCAGACGGCGCCGCCGCCATCCAACGACTCCGGGAGCTGACCGACACCGAAGGCCTCAAGGCGTCCGACTCGTTGGTCGCCTTCGTCGTGCGCCGAGTTCTCCCACTCCAAGGCCGGCCTCACCTGATTAGTCGGATGAGCGGGCATCGCGACCCGTGCCAACTGAGCACCAAGGAGATGCCGGCTGCTGAGGTAGCAAACTTGGTGAACGAGATCTCCGGCCTCAAGCTGGAGGGGTCTTGGCGCTTCGACAAGCGGCCATACTCCCGTGCCAACCTGCCGCTTGCGGTAAGTTTCTTTCTTTTTGGTACTCGTCTTAGTCTTGATCTTGGTCTTGACCAGTCGGCCTCTCACCATTTGAAACAGATCTACATGTCGGAAGCGACGGCCGCCATCGTAGGGGCGGGTGGTGACTATGAGCCGGACCGGGCGGTGAGCGACATGGACGACCCCGACTTGGGGGCGGCCGCCTTGGAGGACACTGCGACGAGCGGCGTCTATGAAGTAGGCGGCTCCGAAGAAGGCGGCATCGAGACTTGGCCTGATGATGACGAGGAAGAAGAGCCGCGCCTTGTGCGGGGCGCCGGTAGGGCGGACGCGGGCCCCTCCGTCGAGCCGACTGCTCGAGGCGGCACGCGTAAGCGTAAACAAGGCGTCGTCTTGTTCGGCAGCGCGCCGAAGAAGGCCAAGAATCCGACCGCCGCGACCAAGCGGAAAGAGGTCATCGCGAAGGCGGCCAAATACCAGAAGCTCCCAAAGGCGCCTCCTATGGTGTCGGCGTAAGTATCTTTTCCTTGTGTTGTTCTTTCTCGTTGATTCTTTCTGAGCTTCCCCTCTTCGTCTTTCTTGACTTAGGGCCCCGCTCTCTCTTGAGAAGTCAACCGCTGCCTCCATCATTGGGTCGACGGAGACCTCCACCACCACCCGGCGAATCGATCCGGCCGTCGACCTCCAAGAGGCGCGGGAGCAAAACGCATGGGAGGTGCGCGAGGAGCAGGAAGCCGCCCACCTGGAGAAGGCGGAGGCATACAAGGCGGAGGTCGCCGCCTTGAAGAAGCTGGCGGAGGCCGAGGCTGCCACCGTGGGGAAGAAGCAGGCTGAGGAATCCGCGCGCCGTCAGTCGGCATTGTTCGTCATCCCCCTGAACTCCGTGCCACCACCGCCAGAGTTTGTGTCGCCGACTGGGGGAGCCGGCGATGGGCACCCGATCATGGAGAGGGATGGCGGCGACGTCGTAATGCCGGACGTAATCGTGCCCCTGCCACCACCTTCTGAGAAGGCGCGAGACAAGCGGCCGGCGGACGCACCGGTGCCGCCAGCCAGAGATGAGATGGTAACCAGCCCGACTCCCGAGGTCTGCACACCATCGCGCCACCAATTTGCAAAGGCGGCCTCGACGCCACTCCAGCTGGAAACCGGCGCTGCGAGCTCTTCGATCCCGGACGCCGAGGTGACCTGCGCCGCGCCCACTGAGTGGGTGCGGGGAGGCGGGATGGGCCCTTTGAATAAGGCAATCCTGGACGTCCAGGACAAGCTCCGCGCTGAAGCCTATGCTCTCAAGCACTTCAACAAGGTGTTCCTGGAGTCGTGAGAAGCCGTCCGGGTATGCTTCTTGGTTCTTCATTTTTGATTCTTGTATTTCTTATACTTCTCTGTGGGGGCGCGCCAGCGCACCCACTTGGTGTAGTCCTCGAGTTTCGGGCCGGCTGCTGAGCAGGCGGCTCAGAACTTTTAAATGGCAAGCTCTGAGCACTAACATTGTCTTATATCTTCACTGTAGGATTATCATAACCTTCGCGCAGCCGCCTTCAACTCCAAAGTCCAGGTGCTGACTCAACGGACCGCCGACTTGTCAGAAAGCCGGAGCAAGTCTTTGTTTTCTTTCTCCGCGGGGGCGTGCTGGCGCACCCGCGGGTTGTGGTTCCCAAGATTCGGGCCGACTGCTGAGCAGTCGGGCCGGATCTCCCTGGCGACTGTTCTTCTTCTTGGTAGTTAGTGACAACTTCTTTCTCTGCAGGGGCGCGCTGGCACACCCGCGGGCTGTAGTCCCCGAGATTCGGGCCGATTGCTGAGCAGTCGGGCCGGATCTCCCCAGCAACTATTTATCTCTTTGTTGATTGTTGATGTCTTTTTCTTCTTCTCTTTTTGCAGAGGCCAACGCCGCCCTGCAGTAGTAGCTGGGTGAAGCCAACACCGCGCTACGTGCTAAGGAGGCGGACTACAGCAAGTTGGCCGAAGAGCGTGACCGGCTGGTCACGCAGCTGGCGGAGCAGGCGGAGCTTCTCAAGAATACCCAGAAGGAGGCGGAGGACAAGGAGGTCGGTCTGCTTGCTGAGATTGAGACCGAACGCTCTGCCTAGACCGATAAGAAGGCCATGCTGACTGCCGGCTTCGGCGAGATTGAAGACATGGTCGATGGTAAGCTGCCTTATTTGCTCTTTCTTCAAGCCACCGGCTTCTGATCAAGTCGGCCTCTTGTTTATGATTTTGGATTTTTTGCTTTTTGTCCGAGCAGACTTCTTCCCAGTTCACTCTGGTGCTGCCAACCAGGCTATCGAGGCCGATCGCGAAGGGCGGAGGGCAGAAGGCGAGAAGATTACTGCCGACGCCCCCCGCACTCTTAGCGACCAGCTTCTCAGCATCTAGGCTCGTCTTCGGCTAGCTCATCGGATGTTGCGCCGCCATCAGCGTGTCAGCGCCTAGGCGATCGCCGCCCTATGGCCAGACATGCCGGCTCCACGTACACCCAGCCAGACCGCCGACTGGCTGGAGGTGGCGGTCGGCCGCCTTGAGGCTTGGAAGGGTTCCTCGGCCTGGGCCGGGGCACGCCGGGCCTTGGAGTTCGTCAAGGCGTGGTACCCTGGGCTAAATCTAGCCCAGTTGGTCACGCTTCGACTGGAAGCCCAAGAGGAGCTGGTAGCGGTGGAGCGTGATCTCATCCAACGAGCCGCGACAATCGCCGAGTACACCAACACCAGCGTCTTTGTTCCTGAGCTGGCTGAGAACGGCACCGAGGCGCCGCAGGAGTGGTTCGGGCTGAACCCAGAAGATGGCGAGGACTCGGCCGAAGTGATCGACTCTAGCGACGAGGGAGAAGGCGGGGAGGAGGAGGAAAGTGAAGAGGAGGCGCCAGAAGTCGGAGCGGACGACCAACTTGACCGCGCCTCCAGCAACGAGCCATGCCCGAGCGAGCCGGCTGCTGCTGAAGGCGACCAGGCGGGGACCGACCAGCTGGCCGCTCCACCAACTGGCACCACCTACTCCACCGTTCTGCCGAACCCGTCTGCTGCTTCCTAGGCTGTCGTTTTACCTTTTGTTTCTACCTACTTATCAGTCTCGACAAACTTCATTAACTTCGCACAATTCCACCCGCAGGGTGTATTTCAAACTCTTGTTGGATGTCGGCCAAGGGCCTTTTGATATGTAAATATTTTTGCCGAGTTCTATCTTTCCTTGCTTTCTGCTCTTTGGCTTTTTTCCTTTGCCGCCTTCCCTCGGTTGCCGTCTTGCCAGCCGAACTGCCGCTCTGCGGACTGTGGCTGGGTCAAGTACTTAGCCAATTCCGGGGAGGCAAGTACTTAGCCGATTAGAGTTTTCTAGCAAGTTAAGTAGAAGCCGGCCTGCCGGCTGCTCAGCAGCCGGTCGGCGAAGCAGGAAGCCGTCTTGAACTATGTGCATGCTTTGGGTCCTTAGCCATTTTTCATGCGAACACCCTTTCTTCCTTAACTCCTGCCCACCGAACAGTCGCTCTGCGAGCTGCGGCTTCTGGCAGGAGAAGGCCTAAGTGCCAACACATTACTTGTCCGGCTGCAGGAAGCATTACATAATACGAGGCAGCCAGTCCCCGGGTCGACTGGTCGAACCCGGTGCCAGGCGGACTAATGAAATAACGCAATGACAGGCATAATACTTATCATATAGATAAAAGAGAGCAGTCCCCGAGATCTTCTCGGGGGACCCGAAGTCTTCGTACTAAATACAAAAGTTGGCTTGGTACATAACTGCATCAACTGTAAAACCTTCGAAGGAGGTTTGCATTCCATGGCCGCTCCGTCTCCTTGCCGGAGTCGTCTCTTTTGTGTGCTCGAGGCTTCTG
This sequence comes from Aegilops umbellulata, assembly GCA_032464435.1. Classification (NCBI taxonomy): domain Eukaryota; kingdom Viridiplantae; phylum Streptophyta; class Magnoliopsida; order Poales; family Poaceae; genus Aegilops; species Aegilops umbellulata. The sequence continues at coordinate 225,029,267 of CP136055.1, read as the reverse complement.
AGCATCGATCAGGTAGTAGGAGTCGTTACCCAACACCTTGCTGATGATGAAGGGGCCATCCCAAGGTGTCGAGAGCTTGTGCTGGCCGGCTGTTCGCTGGATCAGCCGGAGCACAAGGTCTCCGTCTTGGAAAGATCTTGGCTTGACCTTCCGGTAGTAGTATCGACGCAGGCTCTGCTGGTAGATGGTGAACCGGTTGAGTGCCAACAGCCGGCCCTCTTCCAGCAGATCGACGCCGTCTTCTCGTGCTTCTTTTGCCTCCTCTTCGGTGTACATGGTGACTCGAGGGGAGTCGAATTCTATGTCCGTCGGGATGACGGCTTCGGCACCGTAGACGAGGAAGAAAGGCGTGAAGCCGGTTGACTTGTTCGGAGTTGTGCACACGCTCCAGAGGACGACCGGCAGCTCATCGAGCCAGCAGCCAGCCGAACGCTCCAGAAACTCGACCAGTCGGGGCTTGATGCCGGGAAAAATGAGGCCGTTTGCTCACTCCACCTGGCCGTTTGACTGCGGATGGGCAACGGACGCTAGGTCCAGTCGGATGCCCTATGTCGCGCAGAAACGAGCCAAGGCGCCCTTGGCAAAGTTTGTGCCGTTGTCGGTGATGATGTTGTGTGGTATGCCATACCGGATAGTGATGTCGGAGATGAAAGTCACAGCAGTCGGACCATTCAATTTTTTAATTGGCTTTGCTTCTATCCACTTGGTGAACTTGTCCACCGCCACAAGTAGATGAGTCATGCCGCCGCATGCTGTCTTGAATGGTCCCACCATATCCAGCCCCCAGACCGCGAACGGCCAGGCAATGGGGATGGTCTTGAGTGCAGAAGCCGGCTGATGTGGCTTGGAGCGGAAATTCTGGCACCCTTTGCATTTCTGGACCAAGTCTTTGGTGTCTTCTAGAGCAGTCGGCCAGAAAAAACCGTGGCGGCAAGCTTTGGCCACGAGTGCTCTTGAAGCCGCGTGGTGACCACACTAGCCTTGATGGATATCTTTGAGGATTGCTTGGCCTTGCTCCGGCTCTACGCAGCGCTGGTAAACACCAGTGACACTGCGCCTCACAAGTTCTCTATTGATGATGGTGTACGCTGCTGCCCGGCGTTGCACTTGCCGGGCCGAGATCTCTTCAGTCGGCAGCTCTTTGTTCACCAGGAAGTTGAGGATGGGCTGAGCCTGTTGACATGGATTTTGACCAAGATAAAATAAAATGCATATACCACTAAAATATAAGTGCAAAATGACAAAAATCCATTTTATGATGAAAGGGGTAATTTAAAAACAATCGATCGTTCAAAGCAAGGGCTGATGAAAACTATGGTATGATATATTGTTGATTTTACGGCCATTGAAAAGAGCCAATAGTTAAAAAATATGATGAAACAAATAAATGCTCGTCAAGTTTTGTCCTAAAGAAAATACACAGGACACATGGCTCGCCTACATATATGCCGTCACTGGCGGCGGAATTCTATTTTCACATGAATTTAAATTGTCATAGACAGTGTTGATATTGCTAAAATACAGAATCACGAAGTAAAGGTGGACATTATTCCAACACTGTTAATGAAATGTCACACGCCCGTATGAAAGGAAAATATCCTGCGTGACAACATATTAAAAAATGTGTCAGACTGTTACTGAAATATTCGCGTATAATTTTAATTGAAAGAATATCTTCTCATGTATCTGTCTAGTGTGACATTAAAAAAATTAGCCTTAAAGTTAATTAGGCCTAGCCCACATTAAAAAAGGGTACATACATGTGCATGCGCAGCCCCATCCATCAACGTTGCACGCATACAAGTGAATTGGTTTTTGCCCAAACTCCACACGTTGACTAGAACTTGGCTTAAGCCCACACCGATTAATTAGAGGTGGCCAGGCAATTAGCAATTAAAAATAGAGAAAAGGGAAAGAAGCCAGCCCCTTCTCCCACGATCCCACGATTGTTCAAAGCGTGGGGGTGCGTACAGCGGAGCGTGGGCTGCACTCCTCCGCCTCCTATAAATACAAGGTCCTAGGCTACTCTCAGTTTTTTGGACTCATTTTTGCTGCAGAGTTCTCTGGTCTTCTTCCTCCTCTAATAGCAATATTCTACTACACACCACACAACACATAAGAGCTCAGAGAGAAAGAAGAGGCAGGCGTGGTGCTTGCAGGAGGTGAGAAGGTGAGACTCATGGCTCTCTTCTAGCACCTGGTTTGGCCATTGTGGTACATACCAGGGAGGTTTCTTCTTCCTCCTCTCCCTAAAATTCTTGCCCGTGGTCCGGCCATTGCGGTACAGACCAAGGTGCATGGTTTAATCTATCTCAAAATGTTGTTTTTGGTTTGGCCATTTTGGTACAGACTAAAGAATATGTTGCATCCATCCCAATTTTTTTTCCTTGGTTCGGCCATCGCGGTACAAACCAAGGAGCATGTTATATATATCCCAAACTTTCGCTTCGGCTCGGCCATCGCGGTACGAGTCAAGGAGAATGCATGGTTCTTGTAAGCACGGCTTCTTTAAATGTTGCGTGCGCTTCGTCCTATTGATCTCCGTCTTGGTTCGGTCCCTTTAGCGATACAAGCCAAGATGAACGCCTCGTTCCTTGGTTCGGTCTCTATACATGGATACAAATCAAGAGAGTGTCATAGGTGCGAAAACCCCATAAAAATTGACTTAATTTGGTCATCATAAAAAATGGATATGACTAAGTTGGAATGAAATTACAAACGCACTAAACTGAACTCATGATAATCTCTTGTTTGGTTGCGCTACGGGCATTATGTGCCACGCTAGTTGCAAGACAAACAAGAGCATAAAAATATATTCCCTCGCTTGGTTACGCTGCACGTGGGCATTATCTTAATGCCACGCGGGGTTAGTAGTAATACGAGCAGGGCAAAACTTAATTAAAAATGTGTTCATGTTACAGGCCCAAAAACCAAAATCATGCAAGATGAATTATAAAACATGTTGCATCATGAAAACCAACCTTACTTGGTTACGCTACACGCGGGCATTATCTTAATGCTACGCGGTGTTAGTAGTAATACAAGTGAGAGAAAACTAAACAAAATATTTAGGCCACATATTTGGTCCAAAGTCAAATAAAACATGTCATGAAATGCTCCGATGCTATAAGAGCCTAAACTATTGGCATCGTCATAAATGGATATCACAAACTCACTTTACTTGGGTTATGCTACACACTAGCGCCAATGAAATGACGCTATGTGGAGTTAGTGCTAATACCATGTGAGGTACAAACATAAAAAAATAGTAGATGTCATATCTCTCATGCAACACCACAATGGCTCCACAAACCTTTGCTTGGTTACGCTGCACGCGGGCATTATCTTAGTGCCACGTGGTGTTAGTAGTAATACAGGTAAAGCATAACTTAATAAAAATAAGTTCACTCCACATCCACATATGCATACAAAATTCATGAAAAATACATGATAAGGCATATTTCATGTAGCCCACATAGGCTTTAAACAAATAAAAAATATCATAAGCAAACTCCATTCGGGTCAAGCTATACGTGTGTGTCATATCACTGCACCGCGTGGTTAGTATTGATACTGTGTGCAGTCAAAGTCCACAAAATATGGCACATATCATATGCACCATAAAAAACATCAAAATCGTGTCAGAAAGCTTCAGCCCATTACGCTACACACGGGCACCATATCAGTGTCGCGCGGTGATAGTAGTAATGTGATGATGCAAAACTTATTAAAATTGGCATGTCACATATATACATGCCACCAAAACCAAAGAGGTCATATAAAAATCCTAAAGGAAAATACATACCCATATCCTATGTGCCAAACGTAGGATAAAACTAAGCCTAGCCAAAACCAACCTTCATTCTGCACCATCATATAGATGAGGTTGAAAACGAACAAATTGTTGCATGCTAGGAAAATATATTCCCAACATCACACATGAAATCATGGAGGAGTATTTGCATGAAACAAACTTCAAGTTCACCAAGAAGGAGTTCATCGTCGATCGCGAGGAGGATTTCTCTTGTAGAATATTGTAATAGGCATGTGATGTAATCCTATGTAATAGATATGTTGGAATTCTTAATCAGGGGTTTTCTCTTCGGAGATGTAATTAACAGATTTTTTATGTAAATGTAAGAGTTCTGGAAATAAAGTACCTGCAATGTTTGATTCTATTTTATTTTATGCATTTAAATTATTCACTCTGTATCAATGACGTGGACGCGTATTTTCACGCCCGCCATTTTCCCGTCATCATATTCTGGCACGCCCGGTGGAACCTATTTCTCCCCTCATCTTTGAATTCCAACATAGGATTGCTACATACGAATTTCTAAAGTTCATGAAATATATAAACATTGTGCACACTAAATATACTCAAAGAAAACTGATATAAAGTTTTCTTTATTCGAGGAAGGTCAAGTACCGCAGTCGGTCATGCTCCGCATTGGAGACATTTGGCTTGATGTGCCAGTTGGTCCATGTGCGGCTTCAACAAATCAGCATCTGGATAATATGACTGCATCACCGACTGAACATGACCAAGGATTGGAAGTCTTCTCTCCATTCAAGTTTGGGGGAAGTATGAGGGTAGACAAAGAAGGAAAAAGGGAAGAGAATGGACAAACTCCAATATGAGCAACCTATGAATGGGGGAAATACCATGGATATATTTCCCTCCTCATCGTTTCTGCATAGAAGGACGTCAAAGGTTCAGAATAAAGTTCGAGTTGATGCTTCAGAGCCTATTCTTCCGCTGGCCGATAAATCCATTGGAGAATGCTCTGAGACGGTTCTCAAGTTTCCCCTTGAATGCAAGAGAAAGCACACCAGTTCCCATGGCTATGAAACATGTCATGTGAACCCAACATCAACATTGTCATGTCCCTTGTCGTCATCAACACCCGTTGAATATGATTCCTCTCTGACTTCTTTTGAGTCGATGTGCCCTCAACCTCAGCGAAGAAATGTTCGCCATGTCAACCTTCGCAATATTAAGGTCGGCAAAGTCCGTGTCCAATTCCCGAAGAGTGTCGACACCAATCATCCAGACCACCTTTTTCATATCAGCAAGGGTGGTATAAGAATTCATACTACGGTGACTAGAAACCCTTCAACGGTTGTTGCCTTCATCAGGTTCATCTGGAAAAAGTATCTTAATCATGCAAAGTGTCGTGTTGTCGGCCTTGACTGTGAATACACTAGATATGTCCACAGCAAAGAGCGTAAGAAGCTTCCACTTGAGCAACAACTTGCTCTCTCTAATCAAGAGCCAAAACGTGTTGTTGTCTTGCAGCTTTGTGTGGGAAAGCATTGCCTAATTTACCAGCTATACCGGGCTCATGCCAGGAGTTTTATCCCTCCACTTCTGCGCGACAATGACATAGTGGAATTTGCGGGTGCCGCCATTGGCAATGACATAGAAAAACTCAAGTTCTATAACTTGGGTATCAGAAAACCTGTTGATGTGCAGGGACTAGGTATCAAGGTTCCTAACCAAAAAGCAGGTAATTTGCCTTCATTGGAGAAGCTAGCGAAGAAGGTCGCAAACATAAGTCTTAACAAGGACAAAAGCATCACTGTCAGTCACTGGGAAAAGTCCAACTTGGACCATGACCAGATCAAGTATGAATGTCTAGATGCCTATGCGAGCTTCGAGGTTTATAGGCGACATTCCAACATAACCGGTTATCTTAGAACCCGCTGAAATGTTTGTTTCTGGGTGAAATATGTAACTGGTTATCTTAGAGCATGTTGAAATGTTTCTTCCCAAGTGAAGTATGTAAGAAAAGGTTGTTGAGTCTTGATCAAGGAAAATATGTACACGACCATTGTTTGTTTATATTATGGTTATGCCTATTTTTCTAGGTGCATTTTTAATATGACGATGCAGGGAAGCAAATGTTCTTGTATCATTATAATTATGTTCTCATAGAAGACAAGTGAATCTGAATAGAAATGACTTATATTTTGCATTAATGCTCGCAATACAAATGTTGCAACATTATGTGCACTTAATTTAAAGAAAATTGTGACACACACACAAAATACTCCAACGACTTACGAGTATAAACTGTGGTGCAAACAAATCATTTAAAAACTCCGTACCCTCACGAGTATAAACTGGGGCACCAAAAAATATACTCCAATAAACTTACGAGTATAAACCGTGACATAAAAAACATACTCCAATACCTCACGAGTATAAATTGTGGCATAGAAACATATATTACTCCAACAACTTATGAGTCTAAACTGTGATGCAGAAAAAGGGAACATACTCCAATACCTCACGAGTAGAAACTGTGGTATAAAACATATATTACTCCAAGAACTTACGAGTATAAATTGTGATGCAAAAAAATCATCAAACATACTCCAATACCTCACGAGTATAAACTGTGGTGCAAAACAATTAATTACTCCAACGACTTACGAGTATAAACTATGATGCAAAGAAAAGAAATCATCAAGCGCACTCCATACCCTCACGAGTCTAAACTGGGGCACCCAAAAAAATGCACTCCAATAAACTTACGAGTCTAAACTGTGATAGAAAAAAATATTACTCCATACCCTCACGAGTATAAACCGAGGCTCACAAAAAATCACTTCATACCCTCACAAGTCTAAACTGGGGCACCCAAAAACATACACTCCAATAAACTTACGAGTCTAAACTGTGATAAAAAAATATTACTCCATACCCTCATGAGTATAAACTGGGGCTCCCAAAAATATTACTCCATACCCTCAAGAGTATAAACTGGGGCACATAAAATGTTACTCCAAAAGCTTACGAGTCCAAACTGTGTGATACAAAATGAAGCAAATACACTCCAATACCTCACGAGTATAAACTGTGGCATAAAAACAAATATACTCCAACAACTTACGAGTCTAAATTGTGACGCAAAATAAAAATCACCAAACACACTCCATACCCTCACGAGTCTAAACTGGGGCACACATAAAAAAATACACTCCATACCCTCACGAGTCTAAACTGGGGCACATACAAAAAATATATATACTCCATACCCTCGGGAGTCTAAACTGGGGCACAAAACAATTAATTACTCCAACGACTTACGAGTATAAACTGTGATGCAAAGAAAACAAATCATCTAGCGCACTCCATACCCTCATGAGTCTAAACTGGGGCACCCAAAAAACAAAACACTCCAATAAACTTACGAGTCTAAACTGTGATAGAAAAAATATCACTCCATACCCTCATGAGTATAAACTGGGGCTCCCAAGAATATTACTCCATACCCTCATGAATATAAACCGAGGCACATAAAATAAAAATACTCCATACCCTCATGAGTCTAAACTGGGGCACCCCAAAAAATATCTACTCCATACCCTCACGAGAATAAACTGGGGCAAACAAAATAAAAATACCCCATAGCTTCACAAGTCTAAACTGGGGCACCCACTACTCCACATCCTCATGAGTATAAAATAGGGAAGACAAAAAAAATACTCGGACATCTTAAGAGTATAAACTGTGCTGCAACAAATCGACGGAAATCAAATATTCATCAAAAAATTGAAGTTCAAACGTGTGCATCTGGGAGTAAATAATCCTAACATCATATTAAATAACCATATGTCTAAAAGTGCTCCAATGCTGCAAGAGACAAAACTGCGAGCATGCATTGTTCTCTCGAGCAAAAGGTGCAAGATCAATCATATTTCGCCAAAACTTGCCTCACTGGCTCAAAATGGAAATGCAAGTATGCATGAAAAATCGCTGCATTGTCAGCCTACATAATGATTGATCTAAATTTCAGAAGTGTTTCTGGAAAATAGCAGAAGCACTCATAATCAAGTGGCTAAAGCCCACCGGGGAGTACCACCTAAACAGAAAAAGGATCAATTACGCTCCTTTGTTTCTTTTGAACGGAAATATGTTAACAACAAACAATATCTTCTGTGAAATCGTAGTAAGTCAAAGAACAATCAGTTTCAAACATATGATCCAATGCCATACCAACATAAGCTAGGTCATTGAAATAACTCTCTAATGTTTAACAAGATAAAAGTATAAGCATGGATATTCTCTGTATAAAAAAAAGCGCACTCTTTCATGAGTCTTGCTAGAAACCAAACTAATAGCATCATCTTTTCAAAAAAAGGTGGCATGAATTAATAAAAAATAATAGTCAATAAATATCATCAACTTGACAAATACATACAAAAGGGATACCATTAAAATATGATGGTAAATCAAGAGCATTGGGACAGGGGCACCATTATCCAAGGATGCTACATGTGAAGCATATATCCAATGGCACATAGGGAAAATGCACACTCAATATCTAGTGCAATTTTTTTCCTCCCAATAGGTTGGCGATAAGTCCAATCTTGCCATATCCTAAAATACTGGGGGCAAACCCATCAAAATTTGTCCAACATAATCATATATATGTCAACACACATGCTTCCAAATTTCTCAACGAAAAAGTTGTTGATGAGCTCATACCATGATCTTTCATATGGTATATAATGCTAAGGGTGCATTGTAGTGCAACCAGACATCAAACCTAGTGACCTTTAGGCTACATATAGGTATGATAATTTTTATGTAGAACAAATTCTGCAGGTTGAGGAGTGACTTCTATTGAGGAGAAAGTATCTCAATTAAATGTTTGCTTCCATTAAAACTAGGAAGAATCTGCATACCTTGGAAATCAATAACACATCCTCAAGCAAAGAAAATTATGTATCTTCTTGTGTCACTCTTGAGATAATAAAATAGGTGATTTCCCAGCAAGCTAAGGCTCAATATATGGAGACATAGCATGCCAACTGGCCAAGGTATGTCAAACCATATCCTCCATATGGTGGTTTGACTCCTTTTCCAACTGAATGTTAACATATTGCTCATATAGTTGTCGCGTACCAAGATTCGACACGTAGCAAAGCTATATTCTTTCAACAATTGTTCAAATTTCATCGGGACTAATTGTGTCCTTGGTACAAGAAAAAAGTTACAACCATGTTCGATTAGGACTCGAAAAAAAATGCAAGATGTCCTTTTTGGATATTTTGTAAGACAAAAAAAATCGCATGTTTCCCCAAATTGGCCTATACAAAGAAAAAGCTGAACAAAATTGCTTTCTAATTTATTATTAGGTGGAGAATTTGAGCCTCAGTGTGAAGAACAATTCATTGAGGTTGGCACAATATGGATGTCCATGGATAGTCTCCTACCAAGTGTGTTGGCACTTACAAGGGGTGTGACCAATCACTTCTGAGGATTTGGCCCAGAAAGCCACCGACATAGGAAACCATGAAGAAAAGAAATCATTCTATTGAATGACCCATGAATACAAAAAGTCAGAGTTACAACAAAAATGAACAAAAAACATACTCCAACATAAATTATTGGCACCATGCAAACACATAGATAGAAAATACTTCGATGTTATGCAAAGCATGATTCGGTGGCAGCATGACTACAAAAGCATGATATGTGTATCCTTCATATGGAAAATATAAACTCCCGGGATATAGGATATACGAGTATAAACTAGTAGCCATATATGAAGAGAAAGAGATATAATGCTCCAATGCTATATGAGCCTAAACTACAAGCATTGTGTGAAACTTTGAACACACATAAAAATGCTCAATGCTATATGAGCCTAACTATAAGCATGTTTCAAAACTGTTAAATTTGATCCAATCTTCATGAGTTTAAACTGCCAATGTTAAGTTGTGCGCTCCAAAAAGAAATTCTGAGCCTAAATTGAAATAAAAAATGCATAGTGTAGATAAAAAAATTACACATTCGCGTATAGCTGGGATGCATCTGAATTAAAAATCAGATGCTGAAAAAGAATACTAAAACAAATCATGAGCCATGTACGGAAATACTGTAAGCACAAAATAGATTATCAAGTTTCGAGCTCTGGGTCCGAGTTAAAAAAATTTCTTCGAACCCAGACCTCGAGGGGCATCTGTTGACATGGATTTTGACCAAGATAAAATAAAATGCATATACCACTAAAATATAAATGCAAAATGACAAAATCCGTTTTATGATGAAAGGGGTAATTTAAAAACAATCGATCGTTCAAAGCAAGGGCTGATGAAAACTATGGTATGATATATTGTTGATTTTACGGCCATTGAAAAGAGCCAATAGTTAAAAAATATGATGAAACAAATAAATGCTCGTCAAGTTTTGTCCTAAAGAAAATACATAGGACACATGGCTCGCCTACATATATGCCGTCACTGGCAGCGGAATTCTATTTTCACATGAATTTAAATTGTCATAGACAGTGTTGATATTGCTAAAATACAGAATCACGAAGTAAAGGTGGACATTATTCCAGCACTGTTAATGAAATGTCACACGCCCCATATGAAAGGAAATATCCCGCGTGACAACATATTAAAAATTGTGTCAGACTGTTACTGAAATATTTGCGTATAATTTTAATTGAAAGAATATCTTCTCATGTATCTGTCTAGTGTGACATTAAGAAAATTAGCCTTAAAGTTAATTAGGCCTAGCCCACATTAAAAAAGGGTACATACATATGCATGCGCAGCCCCATCCATCAACGTTGCACCCATACAAGTGAATTGGTTTTTGCCCAAACTCCACACGTTGACTAAACCTTGGCTTAAGCCCACACCGATTAATTAGAGGTGGCCAGGCAATTAGCAATTAAAAATAGAGAAAAGGTAAAGAAGCCAGCCCCTTCTCCCATTATCCCACGATCCCACGATTGGTCAAAGCGTGGGGGTGCGTACAGCGTGGCGTGGGCTGCACTCCTCCGCCTCCTATAAATACAAGGTCCTAGGCTGCTCTCAGTTTTTTGGACTCATTTTTGCTGCAGAGTTCTCTGGTCTTCTTCCTCCTCTAGTAGCAATATTCTACTACACACCACACAACACATAAGAGCTCAGAGAGAAAGAAGAGGCAGGCGTGGTGCTTGCAGGAGGTGAGAAGGTGAGACTCATGGCTCTCTTCTAGCACCTGGTTTGGCCATTGTGGTACAGACCAGGGAGCTTTCTTCTTCCTCCTCTCCCTAAAATTCTTGCCCGTGGTCCGGCCATTGCGGTACAGACCAAGGTGTATGGTTTAATCTGTCTCAAAATGTTGTCTTTGGTTTGGCCATTTTGGTACAGACTAAAGAGTATGTTGCATCCATCCCAAATTTTTGTCCTTGGTTCGGCCATCGCGGTACAAACCAAGGAGCATGTTATATATATCCCAAACTTTTGCTTCGGCTCGGCCATCGCGGTACGAGTCAAGGAGAATGCATGGTTCTTGTAAGCACGGTTTCTTTAAATGTTGCGTGCGCTTCGTCCTATTGATCTCCGTCTTGGTTCGGTCCCTTTAGCGATACAAGCCAAGATGAACGCCTCGTTCCTTGGTTTGGTCTCTATACATGGATACAAATCAAGAGTGTCATAGGTGCGGAAACCTCATAAAAATTGACTTAATTTGGTCATCATAAAAAATGGATATGACTAAGTTGGAATGAAATTACAAACGCACTAAACTGAACTCATGATAATCTTTTGTTTGGTTGCGCTACGGGCATTATGTGCCATGCTAGTTGCAATACAAACAAGAGCATAAAAATATATTCCCTTGCTTGGTTACGCTGCACGTGGGCATTATCTTAATGCCACGCGGTGTTAGTAGTAATACGAGCAGGGCAAAACTTAATTAAAAAATGTGTTCATGTTGCAGGCCCAAAAACCAAAATCATGCAAGATGAATTATAAAACATGTAGCATCATGAAAACCAACCTTACTTGTTTACGCTACACGCGGGCATTATCTTAATGCTACGCGGTGTTAGTAGTAATACAAGTGCGAGAAAACTAAACAAAACATTCAGGCCACATATTTGGTCCAAAGTCAAATAAAACATGCCATGAAATGCTCCGATGCTATAAGAGTATAAACTATTGGCATCGTCATAAATGGATATCACAAACTCACTTTACTTGGGTTATGCTACACACTAGCCACAATGAAATGACGCTATGTGGATTTAGTGCTAATACCATGTGAGGTACAAACATAAAAAAATGGTAGTTGTCATATCTCTCATGTAACACCATAATGGCTCCACAAACCTTTGCTTGGTTACGCTGCACGCGGGCATTATCTTAGTGCCACGCGGTGTTAGTAGTAATACAGGTAAAACAGAACTTAATAAAAATAAGTTCACTCCACATCCACATATGCATACAAAATTCATGCAAAATACATGATAAGGCATATTTCATGTAGCCCACATAGGCTTTAAACAAATAAAAAATATCATAAACAAACTCCATTCGGGTCAAGCCATATGTATGTGTCATATCATTACACCGCGTGGTTAGTATTGATACCGTGTGAAGTCAAAGTCAACAAAATATGGCACATATCATAGGCACCATAAAAAGCTTCAAAATTGTGTCAGAAAGCTTCAGCCCATTACGCTACACACGGGCACCATATCAGTGTCGTGCGGTGATAGTAGTAATGTGATGATGCAAAACTTATTAAAATTGGCATGTCACATATATACATGCCACCAAAACCAAAGAGGTCATATAAAAATCCTAAAGGAAAACACATATCCATATCCTATGTGCCAAACGTAGGATAAAACTAAGCCTATCCAAAACCAACCTTCATTCTGCACCATCATATAGATGAGGTTGAACACGAACAAATTATTGCATGCTAGGAAAATATATTCCCAACATCACACATGAAATCATAGAGGAGTATTTGCATGAAACAAACTTCAAGTTCACCAAGAAGGAGTTCATCGTTGACCGCGAGGAGGATTTCTCTTGTAGAATATTGTAATAGGCATGTGATGTAATCTTATGTAATAGATATGTTGGAATTCTTAATCAGGGGTTTTCTCTTCGGAGATGTAATTAATAGAATTTTTATGTAAATGTAAGAGGTCTGTAAATAAATTACCTGCAATGTTTGATTTTATTTTTATTTTATGCATTTAAAATTCACTCTGTATCAATGACGTGGACGCGTGTCTCACGCCCGCCATTTTCCCGTCATCAGAGCCCATGAAGGTGCTGCAATTTCTTCGATTGCTAGAACTGCTACTTGCACGAGGGCGGTTAGGCCGGGAGGCGGCCGGTTGGAGTCGGCTGCCGCTTGCTGAGTCGATGAAGTCCCCAGGCTGACTGTTGTTGTCCCCGGACCGGGTTTTGGAGTCCCCGGGCCGGGTGCGGCTGCTTCAGTCCCTGGGTCGCCTGCCGAATTGGAAATTGAAATCTAATGTTTCCTTCTTTCATATCAATAAATGCACCAATCGTTCTAAGGAAAGGTCTACCAAGAATAATAGGACATGTAGGATTGCAATCTACATCAAACACAATAAAATCTACGGGCACATAATTCCCATTTTCAACAATAAGAACATCATTAATCCTTCCCATAGGTTTTTTAATAGTGTAATCTGCAAGATGCAAATTTAAAGAACAATCATCAAATTCACGGAAACGCTAGCACCCAAATCACACAAAGCATGGTACTCATAATCCTTAATTTTAATATTAATTGTAGGTTCCCACTCATCATGGAGCTTTCTAGGGATAGAAACTTCCAAGTCAAGTTTTTCTTCAAAAGATTTCATCATAGCATCAACGATATGTTTAGTAAAAGCTTTATTTTGATTATAAGCATGAGGAGAATTCAACATGGATTGCAACAAGGAAATACAATCTATCAAAGAACAATTATCATAATTAAAATCCTTGAAATCCAAAAGAGTGGGTTCATCGCTACTTAAAGTTTTGACCTCTCCAATCCACTTTTATCAATTTTTGCATTAAGATCTATAAACTCCGAATCATTGGGACGCCTTTTAGCTAAGTTGACTCATCTCCAGTCCCATCTTTATCAAGATTTATATTAGAAAACCAAGATTAAATAGGAGTCACATTAATCACTTTAAGATCTTCATCACTATTATCACACTGTAGCGACCCGACCTCAGATGGTCAAGTCTCTGTGCTCCGGTGTCATCCCTGGATCAGTAATGCTGACACCACACAGTACTTTGAAGGATTTATAACAGAGTAGCAATCACACACTTATTACATCGATGTCTCAAAGAGAACTTATTACAATAAATATGGCTTAAGGCCATCTAATAATGATAACAGCGGAAGACTTGGAAGATAAGTGAGTCCATGAACTCCAACGGCATCGCTGAGTATAGAACTACGACCTAAAAGCACCTTACTCGTCGTCTGAAAATTCTGCAACATGAAAGTTGCAGCCCGAAAATGGGTCAGCACATGGAATATGCTGGCAATGTAACACATAGAGAGTAATGAATGATAAGTCTATACTACATGCATCTATGGCTGGTGGAAAAGCTCTATGGTTACAGTTTTGCGTAAAGCCAATTTTTCCCTACTGCAAAGGAATAAATTTATTTAACTATCATGGTGGTTGAAACATCGAGAATGGTTGACAGCATTCCGATCCCAATTAAGTGAACAATTAAAACCCAACAATATTAATTAGAAGTAACATGATGAGATTCGCATGATATTCAAGTACTAGACACTCAAGTTGTCCATAACCGGGGACACGGCTAATCATGATTAGTTTGTACACTCTGCAGAGGTTTGCGCACTTTTCCCCACAAGACTCGATCACCTCCGTTTGATTTCTCGCACTACATGGTGTTTGAGAAACGGATGACCGAGACATAGTCTTTCAGAAGCGCTAGCACCTTACGTTTGGATAGACCGGTGCACCTACTTTCCCCTACATCTGCTAGTCTACCCTGTAAGAGTTCGCACGACGTAATCAACTATGCCAGAGCCCATAATGGCTTGTGGCTGCACACGGAAGTTACTAGCATGAATGATCTTATGATCCCTTTGAGCCTGGGTGGCGGTCCAAAGAAAAGCAGGCAAGTCCTGATAGAAACCAGGTGCCTCAATCCACCCAGATGTGTGTTTAAGTTGCCACCTTAGATAAAACCATTAATTAACAATACTCACATCTGTCATGGATATCACTCACCCAATCCACGTCTACTAGCATAGCATGGCATAATAAGCAAACGCAAAAGTAACTCCCAAAGGTTTCATAAGTAAAACAGGTAATAGGTACTACCTCAGCTACTTCCCATCCCACAGTTTAATTAGATCCTAGTCATGCAACGTTTGAGGATTGATCTAATGCAATGAAAACTGGGCAATGAGAAGGTATGATCAAAGTGTTACTTGCCTTGCTGAGGATCCGCGAAACCTAGAGCTTCGAAATAATAGGCGGCGCACTCCGGGTGATCTATCGCAAACAAACAACAAGCATACAATAAGTACTCATCTAATGCACAGGTAAAACTCGAACAGAAGATCGAACCAGAAAGTTCAACTTAAGAACCCTGGTTTGCAAAAGAATCAAATCGAACGAAGCAAAAGAAATCAAACGGCGAAAGAAATCAACTTCATTCTAGCAAATTGGAACTAGGTCAAATTTTACAGTAGCAAAAACTTGTTTAAGTTGATTAGTCGGAACGGCGGTTTCAAAACGAAACTCCAGGCGCTTGAATCACCTGATTCCGATAAACGAGCAAGGAGATAAACTAAAACGAAGATCGGATCCGAAATCATGATCAGAAAAAATCGCAGAATAAATCCGACGAAAAAGAAAAACGATGAACGGTTAAACGAACGGACGTTCGTTAACCGAGAATAACCGGTGATCACGTTCGTTAAGACGAACGGTCCGGCGAACGCTCGCTAAACAACTAAACCAAAAAAACGAAAAACCGATCTACGGTTTCGAAAAAAAACCGAAACATCGAAACGAAATAAACCGGAACGGTTTTAAAAAAAACGAACCGGGGAAGGGGTGGCGCGGGCGGCAGCTACCTCGGCGGAACGGGGCTCCGGCGAGGGCGGGGCTTGGCGGCGGGGTGAGGCGCGGGCGGCGGCGGCAGTCGGCGGCGGCGCTGGCTAGCGGCGGCGCGGCGCGAGCGGCGGCGGCGGCGGCTGCGGCTGCTGCTGCTGCTGCGGGCGACGGGGGCGGAGCGGGTGGTGTGGGGAGGAGGGGGGTAGCTGGATATATAAAGGGGGGAGGAGACTTGGGGGAGGGGCAAGAAAGGGGCGACGGCGGCGGCGGCGCTACGCGGCGCGGGCGCGCGCGCGAGGCGGGGCGGGGCGGCTGGGCCGACTGGGCCTTTGGCCCAGGCGGGGCGCTGCGCATTTTTTTTATTTTTTTTAAATAAATATGCACGCAGAAAAAATAAATAAAAGAAAATCTAAACGAGCTCCAAAAATTCCGAAGTTAATTTTCCCCGACTCCTAAAAATGAGTCGAACGAAATGAACTTTTATTCGGGGCCTAAATGCAATATTTTGAAAACACGCATTTTTCCCTAATCCAAATAAAATGCAAATAAACTCCGGAAAAATCCAAAATTTGATTTATTTATTAAATCTTTACTTTTCCTAAAGTTGGGAAATTCATATTATTCCCTTCTCATATTTTTGTTATTGGAAAAAAAATTGAAGATGAAATAAATAAAATCAAATGATCCTCTTTTTTCAAAATTTGAGAAAACTCAAATATGAAAATAATGAAATCTCCAACTCTCTCCGAGGGTCCTTGAGTTGCGGGAAATTTCTAGGATCGACCAAAATGCAAGAAAATATGATATGCATGATGATCTAATGTATAACATTTCAAATTGAAAATTTGGGATGTTACAAACCTACCCCCCTTAAGATGAATCTCGCCCTCGAGATTCGGGTTGGCTAGAAAATAGGTGAGGGTGGTCCTTGAGAAAATCTTCTTCTCTCTCCCAGGTGGCTTCATCCTCTGAGTGGTGGTTCCACTGATCTTTGCAAAACTTGATAACCTTGCTGCGGGTAACTCTGTTGGCATATTCGAGAATCTTAACTGGCTTCTCTTCATATGTTAAGTCATCCTTCAACTGAATCGCTTCAAGCGGCACTGTATATCTTAGTGGTACCTCCGCCATTTCGACGTGACATTTCTTCAGCTGAGAAACATGGAATACATCATGAACTCCTGACAGTCCCTCTGGTAATTCCAACTTATAAGCGACTTCTCCCATACGTTGCAAAATCTTATACGGTCCAACGAAACGCGGTGCTAATTTTCCCTTATCAATCCCAGTATGATGACCAGAACAAACGAGTGGCTGCACCAATCCCTGAAGCGGAAAACTTAATTCCTCCAATCCGTAAGCACACTTACGCCCCTGATCTTGAACCGTCTTCACTGATACATGAAGAGGCTGTTTTTCAAGCATTAATGGGGATCGACTGGACCACTGTTGACTTCCAGCCGCTGGGTAGGGAGGAGGAAGCTGACACGGCGCGGGATGATCCAGAACCATCAAACCGGGATGGCACGCAGGCGTGAACCGAGGGCAGCCTTAATTAGCTTCCGTGTTATATCTTGTCAGGAAAAACAATTGTCTTATTGAGGCACCATGTTGCCTTGTAATAGGATAGACCGTACTTGTGCTTTGTGAGATGCCTTCGTGCATCAGTACTGAAACCTTCATTTGGAAAATCTTCCTTGCCAACTTATATCTCCTGCAATCACAAAATTTTAAGCTGCCAGGGCGGTTGTACCGCCATCCGGTTTGTGAACCTTTATATAGATACGCAGGGAGACTTGCCAGTACGATCAAATTTTGTGATACGAAATACCTGCCATGTAATGGGCATGAAGTAGGCATTTTTAGCCAATCTTGAGACGGGGGCTTGACAGCCCTAAACCGTCGGAGGAGAAAACAGCTCCTTCTTGATCGTGAGATCCTTGTTGCTCCAAAAAGGATGTTTCATAAGAAAAATCAAACCGAGCAAACAAACTCCGGCTTAAAAAAGAGACCGTGTTCTGCCAAATTGGCTGTATGAACCGGCACAAAATACCGTCGGTTTTTAAAAAACGCAACAAAGATAAACTAGCAATTCCTTAAGAAAGGCTCTGAAAGCAATAGCAATGGCGACAACTCTTTATAAAAGAAAGGCTCTAATGAGCTGGTCATATGGCATTACCATGGTCAGACGCAACCAGGCTCCCCGAAGGTGTAGCAATGGTGCCAGTCTGCCAGGTCCCCAAAAGACTCGTGGCATTACGCCAGCCAAGTGGCATGACATTGGTTCGGGTTCGACCAAGCACCCAAGTGACTCTAAGGCCTGTAGGCCGACCAAGAGGCGTGACCGGTTCAGACTTGACCGTGTCCCCAAGTGATCTGGTGGCTTTCGCCGATCAAGAGGCATTGCATCGGTTCGGACACGACCGAGCCCCCAAATGATCTAGTGGCTTTCGCCTATCAAAAGGCATTGCATCGGTTCAAATATGACCGAGCCCCCAAGTGATATTGATAAACTTTGCAAGGGGTAAACCGGAGGTCGTTTTACAACAAACAACTCCATGTAACCACACATGATATAAAAGAACAGATACCCCGCTTTAACTGAGGATCCGGTTTATTATAATATATACATTGTCATAATATGTACATAAGCAGAGCACATGGCTCAAGTATAGTAAGGCCGAAGATGAGCTATATTCCACGGCCTGTTGGTCTCCTGCTCTGATTTACGTGAGTCTTTGTGCTCTCGAACATCGATCAGGTAGTATGACCCGTTGTGCAGATTCTTGCTGACCACGAAAGGCCCTTCCCAAGGCGGAGACAACTTATGCATCTCAGTTTGATCTTGAATAAGTCGAAGCACCAAATCTCCTTCTTGAAAGGTTCTGGTCCTGACCCGACGACTGTGATAGCGACGAAGATCCTGTTGGTAGATCGCCGAGCGGGCAGCTGCTATGTCTCGCTCTTCATCCAGCCGGTCCAAAGCGTCCTGTCGAGCCGTTTCGTTATCCGCTTCAACGTAAGCCGCAACACGAGGTGAATCGTGACGGATCTCACTAGGGAGAACTGCCTCCGCCCCATCAACCATGAAGAACGGCGTGTACCCAGTGGACATGTTAGGCGTGGTGTTGATGCTCCATAACACAGAGGGCAATTCTTCGACCCAACAACCCGGCGTCCTCTGCAAAGGAACCATAAGCCGAGGTTTGATGCCTCTCGAGATCTCCTGATTAGCTCTTTCTGCTTGACCATTGGACTGTGGGTGTGCCACCGATGAAACATCAAGGCGGATGTGCTCTAGTTCGCAGAACTCCTTCATGGCACCTTTAGATAAATTGGTACCATTATCTGTGATGATACTGTGTGGAAAACCAAACCGGAAAATCACCCTTTTGATGAACTGAACCGCGGTGGCCGCATCACACTTGCTAACGGGCTCTGCCTCTATCCACTTTGTAAATTTGTCAACCGCCACCAGAAGGTGGGTCTTCTTGTCCTTGGACCTTTTGAAAGGCCCGACCATATCCAGCCCCCAGGTTGCAAACGGCCAAGTAATTGGAATCATCCTCAATTCTTGAGCCGGAACATGAGCGCGTCTTGAGAATTTTTGGCAACCATCACATCGTCTGACCAGATCTTCCGCATCAGCATGGGCAGTCAACCAATAGAAACCGTGACGAAATGCCTTCGCCACTAAAGATTTTGAACCGGCATGGTGACCACAATCTCCTTCGTGGATTTCACGCAAAATTTCACGGCCCTCCTCAGGAGATACACACCGTTGAAACGCTCCTGTTACACTGCGATGATGCAGCTCGCCGTTTTCAATTACCATGGATTTGGACCGCCGTACTATTTGTCTGGCCAGAGTCTCGTCCTCTGGCAACTCGCCTCAGTTCATGTACGCCAGGTAAGGCAGCGTCCAATCCGGGATGACGTGTAGCGCCGCCACCAACTGAGCCTCCGGGTCAGGAACCGCCAAATCCGCCTCCCCAGGTAGTTGAACCGATGGGTTGTAAAGCACATCAAGGAACACATTAGGTGGTACCGGTTTACGTTGTGAATTCAGCCGGCTTAAAGCGTCTGCCGCCTCGTTCTTTTGTTGGTCCACGTGGTCCACCTGATACCCCTTGAAGTGACCTGCGACCACATCAACCTCACGACGATATGCAGCCATGAGTGGATCCTTAGAATCCCATGTACCAGACACCTGTTGGGCCACCAGATCCGAGTCTCCGAAGCACTTAACTCGGCTTAAATTCATCTCCTTAGCCATCCGCAGACCGTGGAGCAAGGCTTCGTACTCTGCTGCATTGTTAGTACAAGGGAACATTAAACGGAGAATTAACAAAACTTGTCACCTCGCGGGGAAGTTAATATGACTCCAGCCCCCGAGCCCTCCAATTGACGTGATCCATCAAAATGAATGGTCCAATATGTTGGATCCAGCTTCTCTTCAGGGACTTGCAACTCCGTCCAATCATTGATGAAGTCAACAAGTGCCTGAGACTTTATCGCAGTGCGAGGCACGTATTTTAAATCGTGCGGTCCAAGCTCAATAGCCCATTTGGCAATCCGACCAGTTGCTTCTCGGTTTTGGATGATATCACCCAAAGGAGCAGAGCTGACCACTGTGATGGGATGCCCTTGGAAATATTGCTTCAACTTCCGGCTCGCCATAAAAACTCCGTATACCAGCTTCTGCCAATGCGGATATCTCTGTTTGGATTTAATAAGTACCTCGCTGATATAGTAAACCGGACGCTGAACCGGGTACTCTTTGCCCGCCTCCTTCCGCTCCACCACAATAGCCACACTAACTGCACGAGCATTAGCATCTCCATATAGCAGCAATGGTTCCCTATCAATGGGAGCGGCGAGCACGGGCGGATTGGCCAGCTGCCGCTTTAAGTCCTCCAATGCCTGATCCGCAGCAGAATTCCAGACGAACCGATCCGTCTTCTTCAACATTTGATACAAAGGAATCGCTTTTTCCCCGAGGCGGCTGATAAACCGACTTAGTGCAGCGATCCGACCCGCCAGGCGTTGAACATTGTTCATACACTTCGGTTTAGCCAGAGAGGTGATAGCCATAATCTTCTCCGGATTAGCCTCAATTCCCCTATGGGATACCAGAAAACCCAATAACTTGCCAGTTGGTACACCAAAGACACATTTGGCCGGATTGAGCATCATCTTGTACGTCCTGAGGTTATCAAAGGTCTCTTTCAAATCATCGACCAAAGTCTCGTTCTTCCTTGACTTGACCACAATATCATCCACATAAGCATGCACATTACGGCCAATCTGTTTGTGGAGACAATTTTGCACACACACCGTTGATAAGTCGCCTGGGCACTTTTGAGCCCAAAAGGCATAGACACATAGCAGAAGGCTCCAAATGGAGTTATGAACGCCGTCTTCTCCTGGTCCTTAACTGCCATTTTGATCTGATGATAGCCGGAGTATGCATCCAAGAAACATAAGCGCTCGCAACCCGCCGTAGCATCAATGATTTGATCAATACGGGGGAGGGCAAAAGGATCCGCAGGGCAGGCCTTATTAAGATCCGTATAATCCACACACATGCGCCAGGTGCCGTTTTTCTTAAGGACCAGCACCGGATTAGCAAGCCACTCAGGGTGAAAAACTTCAATGATGAAACCAGCTGCCAATAGCCTGGCCACCTCTTCTCCAATAGCTTTTCTCCTCTCCTCATTGAACCGGCGGAGGAACTGTTTCACCGGTCTGTATTTAGGATCCACATTAAGGGTGTGCTCAGCGAGTTGCCTCGGTACACCTGGCATGTCAAAAGGCCTCCATGCAAAGATGTCCCGATTCTCACGGATGAACTCGATGAGCGCGTCTTCCTATTTCAGATCCAGATTGGCACTGATGATGAACTGCTTGGACGAATCGCCAGGTACGAAGTCAACAAGCTTGGTCTCAGCCGCCGATG
The DNA here is from genome assembly GCA_032464435.1 of Aegilops umbellulata. NCBI lineage: Eukaryota > Viridiplantae > Streptophyta > Magnoliopsida > Poales > Poaceae > Aegilops > Aegilops umbellulata. The sequence goes on along the minus strand of CP136055.1, from coordinate 225,007,422 downwards.
TGAATTTCAGGGTCGGATCATGATCTGTAGTGGGCTTCTTTAAAGGAGTCATATCCGTCGGATCAACGTTGTCTTTATAGTACTTGAGCTCCTCGGTAGCACAAACCGACTCCGCATACGCGGCGTCTCCTTCCTCGCACTCCAAAGCGATCTTATGGCTTCCGTGAGCCGTGATGGTCCCCTTATGACCCGGCATCTTGAGCTGTAGATACACATAGCAGGGCCGTGCCATGAACTTCGCATAGGCTGGCCGGCCAAACAGGGCATGGTACGGGCTTTGGATTTTCACCACCTCAAATGTCAGTGTCTCTGATCGGGAATCGTGATCATCTCCAAAGACTACTTCCAAGGCTATTTTGCCCACGGGGTATGCCGACTTGCCAGGCACCACACCATGGAAAACCGTGTTTGAAGGACGGAGGTCTTTATCCTTTAGCCCCATACGTCGAAAGGTCTCATAGTATAGGATATTAATACTGCTACCCCCGTCCATGAGTACCTTGGTGAACTTATAACCTCCCACCTGAGGCACCACCACCAAAGCTAGCTGACCCGGATTGTCAACCCGGGGAGGGTGATCTTCTCTACTCCATACAATTGGCTGCTCTGACCAGCGCAGATACCGTGGCACAGCCGGTTCAACAGAGTTAACCGCCCGCTTCTGGACCTTTCGGTCCCGCTTGTCCAAGCTAGTGGTAAACACATGATATTGTCCACTGTTTAACTGCTTTGGATTACTCTGGTAACCCGACTGCTGCTGTTGCTGACTGTTTTGATTATGCTGATTGCCATGTCCGCCCGGATTACCATTAAACCCAGAACCGGGATTTCCTCCACCATGACTCGGCCCGGATCCTGAACCGCCACCGGAGCTGGGGTCATACCGAAAAGCATTGGAGCTCTTAAACTCTTGCATGATATAACAATCCTTCCAAAGGTGGTTTGCTGGCTCCTCTCTGGTCCCATGCTTTGGACAAGGCTGATTCAACAGATAATTTAAGCGCTCCGGATTGGGTCCATGTCCGCCACTGCGGTTTTTGCCTCTACGTCGTCGGCCTCTGTCCTGCACATTAGTGTTAGCCACATAATCCGTGTTGCCATCCGCCTTACACTTGCTACCACCAACGTTTCCTGCCGAGTTATGCTGCTGACCTCTGGGGTTGCCGTTCCACCTTCCCTTCCCTGTCTTTTCATCATCAGACTCGGGATCCTTGGTACTATCAGAATCAGCATACTTCACCAGAGCAGTCATGAGCGTTCCCATGTCGGTACAATGGCGTTTCATTCGTCCTAATTTTAACTTTAAAGGTCCAAACCGGCAATTGCCTTCCAGGGTTACAACCGCGATGTCCACATTGATACGGTCTGATGAATGCAGGATCTTTGAGACTCGGCGCACCCAATGAGTTGTTGACTCTCCTTCCTCCTAGACACAGGCCGCTAAATCCACCACCGACATGGGTTGCTTGCACGTCTCTTTAAAATTGCTTATGAACCGGGCTCGCAACTGTGCCCATGAACCGATAGAATTGGGCGGCAAGCTTTTTAACCAAGTACGGGCTGTCCCTTCAAGCATCATGGTGAAATATTTTGCGCACGCCGCATCATCCACGTCCAGCATCTCCATGGCCATCTCATAACTCTCCACCCACGACTCTGGGGGTTGGTCCGCCGTATAGTTCGGCACCTTGCGCGGGCCTTTGAAATCCTTGGGCAGGCGCACATTGCGGAGGGCTGGGACGAGGCAAGGTACTCCCAAAGCGCTAGAAGTGAGTCCCGGTTCAACTGAAGTGGTGGGACGAAACGGTGTAATCTGATGAGCTTGATGCGGTTCTGCTAACTCAGCTTCCCTACGCGCCCGGGCCCGGTCTACCACCTCCTGGGCGTCGGGGGCCGGATTGTTGCCGTGGGAAGCCCTACGCCGTGCATTACTTCACTCGGCTGGTTCTTCCATATTTCTACTGTAACTCCGGCCTGGACGCGGGGTGGAGTGAATCCGTTCGCGGCTATACGAATACGCCTCCTGCTGAACCAATGCTGTTCTGAGAGCTCCTTAACCCGGTGTGTCTCTATCGCTTGCAGTGAATCTCCCTCGACCGGAATAGCTTCCAACCGTGCCGCCGCTGGAACAAGGTTGTCCAGCGGGTTAGAATAGTGATCCGGAGGGGTATGCACAACCCGTGGCTCTCCCGGGTTATGACGAGGCAGATCTATCACACGAGGCTGAACCGGCGCGCCCGTCCCGGGCGTCTCCGCCCGGTTCACCATCGGGTGGTTACTGGTCCCTGCCCCAGGGGTATTGAAAAGATCCCTTCCTTCAAAGACCGAGGGCAAGCGAGATCGGAACTTTCTCCTCATGACTTCCTGCGAAGCGTTCTGATCCAGCATAAGTTTGTAGGCTTGCGCGTCCAAAGCGGCCCGCTCCGCGGTCATCCTGACCTCCTCAGCTGCCAGATCCGCCTTGGCCTGGTTAATCTGTTCTCTCACCTTTGCAATCTCTGCATTATGAGCATCCTGATTCGTCGGATTAGCCTCTGCCATGAGCGCAGCCAACGCGTCGAACAGATCGGATAACACTTGAGCTGGTGGGCACACAGAACCTCCTGCTCCGGTAGCCGTTGCCGCCGCTGAACCGGAAACTGTTGCTGCGGCCGTTGATGACTGAGGTGCTGCCTGGGTACCGGCCATGAATATACCGAGCAGGCTAGGCAGATCAGAGGGGTCCGGAATACTGTCGCCATCGGAACAGCCCCCAATCCGACCATCTTGTACTTGATACAAGGACTCAGTTTCCCCGGTTGACGACTCGTCACCGGAATAAACGACGGTTTCGCCACCAGATCCTGATCCGTCCTCATAATTCCCTCCATGGATGACTCCCACAAAGGCATGCTTCACGGCTGGCTTAACCCGGGCAGGTCGCGCACGCTGAGCTGTTTCGATGAGGTCGGTGCAGGTGTCCAGCTCAGGGCCCGGTTCACCGATTTTGCCGATGAAGACGTGTATACCGCCAAAGGGGACCCGGTACCCGTACTCAATTGAGCCAGCCTCGGGGCCCCAGCCTGCGTCGTCGATGTAGATCTTGCCGCGACGACTCTTGGTCATCCGGCCCACGGCGTATCCCTCGAGTCCTTCAAAGCGGCCCTCCAAGAACTTGAAACCATCGTGCGATAGCCCCACGGTGGGCGCCAACTGTCGTGGGTTTGTCACGGCAGATGTCCTAGCCAAAGGACTTAGTCGTGGAGCCATCGCAATGGGTTAACTCGAAGGGGTTAAAGCGGACACAGGGACGCAGAGAGTTTATACTAGTTCGGCCCCTTCGATGAAGGTAAAAGCCTACGTCTAGTTTGTGGTGGAATTGATGAAGTCTCGATGACTAGGGAGCAAACAAGCTTCGCCTAGGCCTCGAGTTGTGGTTGTCTGTCCCTGAACCACTGTCGGGTCGTCCCCTTATATACATGGGTGACGCCCGTCGGTTCACAGAGTCCCAATCTCCGGTTTATACTCGTACCCGGGTTGGTCTCTTTCTTTCCCTATCTTATAGTACAAGTTTATACAAGCCGGTTTATGGCTACCGATACTAAACCGACTACGGCCTTGGGCCTTTACAAGTTTATTGGGCTTTAACATCCTTGAACTACTGTTGAAGCTAATCCGGCCCAAGCAGGCCGGTTTACGCCCAGTAGTGATATCCCCAACACTACTAATATTTTGTGGTCATCTAGAAATTTGAATCGGTGGAAGACTCCATGATGTCTGCTCCAGCTTCATCTTCAAAGTCGGGTTCACTTGGATCCGAATCAGTGTCGTCGATGATGATGTAGTTGTCCAGACATGCGACGTACTTGTCTTCCCTCTTGGATGCTAATATCCCCTTGAGTTCTTCAATCTCCTGCTTAAGATCGCGATTGTGCCTTGCTAGTGCTACGATCTCGTCCATGTAGTCCTTGCGTGTACCCTTCAGTTCTCCTTCTAGCTCGATGATCCTTGCCTTCGCATTCTTCAACTCTATCATATCATTGCACATCTGGTTCTCTTGGCGTCGAATGTGCTGGTTTAACTCCTGGATGAAAGCTCCAATGGATCTATCCTTCTTGGTGCTGACTATCTCCCATTGTTCATCTCGGCGTCCGCAAATCTGGTAGATAGTGTCCTTGAGGTTTTCTTGATAAACTTCTCCAATGCGTCCCATGGTGATATGAGCTGCCATGCTCTTTCCCAGACTCCAGGTTGGTGCACTGAAAACACTATCTATGGGCTTCGTGATTGGCGCGAATGTCCTTCCCAGAACGTGAGCTTGAATCTTCCAGCGCTCCTCTTCAGGCAGAGTAGCGTTGAAGGTCCCGGTGCAGCTTGGTAGTCCAATGTTCAGGTACTTGGTGACTTCCTTGAAGTGAAATCCAAAAGGTGTGCCTTCATCCGGTTGAGCGTACTTGATCTTCGCGTCCGTCATCCTAAAAGAGTAGAAAAGATGAGGAGTTAGAAAATGAGAGGAGAATAGTGATCTATGGCTTTAACTTAGTGGTCGTGTCCTACAGTCAGCGTGTGCTCTGATACCATCTCTGTAGCGACCCGACCTCAGATGGTCAAGTCTCTGTGCTCCGGTGTCATCCCTAGATCAGTAATGCTGACACCACACGGTACGTCAAAGGATTTATAACAGAGTAGCAATCACACACTTATTACATCGATGTCTCAAAGAGAACTTATTACAATAAATATGGCTTAAGGCCATCTAATAATGATAACAGCGGAAGACTTGGAAGATAAGTGAGTCCATGAACTCCAACGGCATCACTGAGTATAGAACCACGACCTAAAAGCACCTTACTCGTCGTCTGAAAAGTCTGCAACATGAAAATTGCAGCCCGAAAACGGGTCAGCACATGGAATATGCTCGCAATGTAACACATAGAGAGTAATGAATGATAAGCCTATACTACATGCATATATGGCTGGTGGAAAAGCTCTATGGTTACAGTTTTGCGTAAAGCCAATTTTTCCCTACTGCAAAGGAATAAATTTATTTAACTATCATGGTGGTTGAAACATCGAGAATGGTTGACAGCATTCCGATCCCAATTAAGTGAACAATTAAAACCCAACAATATTAATTAGAAGTAACATGATGAGATTCACATGACATTCAAGTACTAGATACTCAAGTTGTCCATAACCAGGGACACGGCTAATCATGATTAGTTTGTACACTCTGCAGAGGTTTGCGCACTTTTCCCCACAAGACTCTATCGCCTCCGTTTGATTTCTTGCACTACATGGTGTTTGAGAAACGGATGACCGAGACATAGTCTATCAGAAGCGCTAGCACCTTATGTTTGGATAGACCGGTACACCTACTTTCCCCTACATCTGCTAGTCTACCCTGTAAGAGTTCGCACAACGTAATCAACTATGCCAGAGCCCATAATGGCTTGTGGCTGCACACGGAAGTTACTAGCATGAATGATCTTATGATCCCTTTGAGCCTGGGTGGCGGTCCAAAGAAAAGCAGGCAAGTCTTGATAGAAACCAGGTGCCTCAATCCACCCAGATGTGTGTTTAAGTTGCCACCTTAGATAAAACCATTAATTAACAATACTCACATCTGTCATGGATATCACTCACCCAATCCACGTCTACTAGCATAGCATGGCATAATAAGCAAACGCAGAAGTAACTCCCAAAGGTTTCATAAGTAAAACAGGTAATAGGTACTACCTCAGCTACTTCCCATCCCACAGTTTAGTTAGATCCTAATCATGCAATGTTTGAGGATTGATCTAATGCAATGAAAACTAGGCAATGAGAAGGTATGATCAAAATGTTAATTGCCTTGCTGAGGATCCGCGAAACCTAGAGCTTCGAAATAACAGGCGGCGCACTCTGGGTGATCTATCGCATACAAACAACAAGCATACAATAAGTACTCATCTAATGCACAGGTAAAACTCGAACAGAAGATCGAAACAAAAAGTTCAACTTAAGAACCCTGGTTTGCAAAAGAATCAAATCGAACGAAGCAAAAGAAATCAAACGGCGAAAGAAATCAACTTCGTTCTAGCAAATTGGAACTAGGTCAAATTTTACAGTAGCAAAAACTTGTTTAAGTTGATTAGTCGGAACGACGGTTTCAAAACGAAACTCCAGGCGCTTGAATCACCTGATTCCGATAAACGAGCAAGGAGATAAACTAAAACGAAGATCGGATCCGAAATCGTGATCAGAAAAAATCGCAGAATAAATCCGACGAAAAAGAAAAACGACGAACGGTTAAACGAACGGACGTTCGTTAACCGAGAATAACCGGTGATCATGTTCGTTAAGACGAACGGTCCGGCGAACGCTCACTAAACAACTAAACCGAAAAAAATGAAAAACCGATCTACGGTTTCGAAAAAAACCGAAACATCTAAACAAAATAAACCGGAACGGTTTAAAAAAACCGAACCGGGGAAGGGGTGGCGCGGGCGGCGGCTACCTCGGCGGCACGGGGCTCTGGCGAGGGCGGGGATTGGCGGCGGGGCGAGGCGCGGGCGGCGGCGGCAGTCGGTGGCGGCGGCTGCGGCTGCGGCTGCCACTGCTGTTGCGGGCGGCGGGGGCGGCGCGGGTGGTGTGGGGAGGAGGGGGGTAGCTGGATATATAAAGGGGGGAGGAGACTTGGGGGAGGGGGCAAGAAAGGGGCGGCGGCGGAGGAGTCCGATCCGGACTCGGCGGCGGCGGCGGCGCTGCGCGGCGCGGGAGCGCGCGCGAGGCGGGGCGGGGCAGCTGGGCCGGCTGGGCCTTTGGCCCAGGCGGGGCGCTGCGCATTTTATTATTATTATTTTTAAATAAATATGCGCGCAGAAAAAATAAATAAAAGAAAATCTAAACGATCTCCAAAAATTCCGAAGTTAATTTTCCCCGACTCCTAAAAATGAGTCAAACAAAATGAACTTTTATTCGGGGCCTAAATGCAATATTTTGAAAACACGCATTTTTTCCTAATCCAAATAAAATGCAAATAAACTCCGGAAAAATCCAAAATTTGATTTATTTATTAAATCTTTATTTTTCCTAAAGTTGGGAAAGTCATATTATTCCCTTCTCATATTTTTGTTATTGGAAAAAAAATTGAAGATGAAATAAATAAAATCAAATGATCCTCTTTTTTCAAAATTTGAGAAAACTCAAATATGAAAATAACGAAATCTCCAACTCTCTCTGAGGGTCCTTGAGTTGCGGGAAATTTCTAGGATCGACCAAAATGCAAGAAAATATGATATGCATGATGATCTAATGTATAACATTCCAAATTGAAAATTTGGGATGTTACACACACGACTCCGGTTTAGCGGCCATCTTATTTACCAAAGTAATTTGTTTATCAGAAATTTGACCTACTAAATTTTCAAGATGAGAAAATTGAGATTTAAGACCATAAAATTCCTTAGAAACATTATCGAGCTCTTTATTAATAACTTCATCATAGTTTTTTGCTCCTTAAGTTCGTTTCTAAAGAAATATTATGCTCAAATTGTAGGGACACGAAACTTTTAGCATTATTTTCAATCTCTTCCAACTTCCTATAGTAAGGAACAAAGCTCTTGGGTTGAGCCACATGGGAAATCAAGCGGACAAAAAAAGACGAACGAAAAAAAGGCAAATAAAAAGGCAAATCTTTTTCAGTTTTTCTGAGATCATTTTAGGCTTAGTCAACGGGTCTGCAACATTCAGATCCGTATGTATCTTGCAAATCTCTATGCCTCCCTCCTTGACTTGATCGTGGATGGAATTGAAGCGTCTCTTGATGTGTTTGGTCCTCTTGTGAAATCTGGATTCCTTCACCAAGGCAATTGCTCCAGTATTGTCACAAAAGATTTTCATTGGACCCAATGTCGGTGTCAAAACCGGCAGATCTCGAGTAGGGGGTCCCAAGCTGCGTGTCTTAGGATCGATGGTAACACGGACACGGGATTTTACCCAGCTTCAGACTCTCTCGAAGAGATAATACCCTACATGCTGCTTTTGATTGTATTCGATGTGTATGATTACTAAGTTGATCTACCTCGAGATCATATGTTGTGGTCTAAACCCTAGAGGTATGATGAGTAATGTCATGATGATCTATCAACTAGCACGGCCTCGGCTTATATAATGTACCAGATGCCTAGGATAACAAGAGTCCTAGTCAAATACGTCAGTGGAGATGAGTCCTTGTCTTGATCACCATGTCTTGTGGAATCTTCCTCGTGTATACATCGGCTGTCCGAACTGTCCCATGACCAAACGTCCATGCGAGTCCTCGCCCCAATCCAACTGACCGGGAGATGACGTGGTGAGTACCCCCTAGTCCAGGACACCGTCACCCGATGCACTAGGTATTACACCTAGATCGGATATGAACTCCTTCATCCAGACTCCTTCATTTGCTGCTTCCGAAGCAGCTATGTACTCCGCTTCACACGTAGATCCCACCACGACGCTCTTCTTGGAACTGCACCAACTGACAGCTCCACCATTCAATATAAACACGTATCCGGTTTGTGACTTAGAGTCATCCGGATCAGTGTCAAAGCTTGCATTGACGTAACTATTTACGGCGAGCTCTTTGTCACCTCCATAAACGAGAAACATATCCTTAGCCCTTTTTAGGTATTTCAGGATGTTCTTGACCACTGTCCAGTGATCCATTCCTGGATTACTTTGGTACCTCCCTGCTAAACTAATAGCAAGGCACACATCAGGTCTGGTACACAACATTGCATACATGATAGAACCTATGGCTGAGGCATAGGGAATGACTTTCATTTTCTCTCTATCTTCTTCAGTGGTCAGGCATTGAGTCTGACTCAACTTCACACCTTGTAACACAGGCAAGAACCCTTTCTTTGACAAATCCATTTTGAACTTCTTCAAAACTTTATCAAGGTATGTGCTTTGTGAAAGTCCAATTAAGCATCTTGATCTATCTCTATAGATCTTGATGCCCAATATATAAGCAGCTTTACCGAGGTCTTTCATTGAATTTTTTTATTCAAGTATCCTTTTATGCTATTCAGAAATTCAGTATCATTTCCGATCAACAATATGTCATCCACATATAGTATTAGATGCTATAGAGCTCCCACTCGCTTTCTTGTAAAGCAGGCTTCTCCAAAAGTCTGTACAAAACCATATGCTTTGATCATACTATCAAAGCATATATTCCAACACCGAGAGGCTTGCACCAGTCCATAAATGGATCGCTGGATCTTGCAAACTTTGTTAGCACCTTTAGGATCGACAAAACCTTCTGGTTGCATCATATACAACTCTTCTTTAAGATATCCATTAAGGAATGCAGTTTTGACATCCATTTGCCAAATTTCATAATCATAAACTGCGGCAATTGCTAACATGATTCGGACAGACTTAAGCATCGCTACGGGTGAGAAAGTCTCATCATAGTCAACTCCTTGAACTATCGAAAACCTTTCGCAATAAGTCGAGCTTTATAGACAGTAACATTACCGTCAGCGTCAGTCTTCTTCTTGAAGATCCATTTATTCTCTATGGCTTGCCGATCATCGGGCAACTCAACCAAAGTCCACGCTTTGTTCTCATACATGGATCCCATCTCAGATTTCATAGTCTCAAGCCATTTCACGAAATCTGGGCTCATCATCGCTTCCTCATAGTTTGTAGGTTTGTCATGGTCAAGCAACATGACCTCTAGAATAGGTTTACTGTACCAATCTAGTGCGGATCTTACTCTGGTTGACCTACGAGGTTTGATAGTAACTTGATCTGAAGTTTCATGATCATCATCATTAGCTTCCTCACTAATTGGTGTAGGAATAACTGGAACTGATTTTTGTGATAAACTACTTTCCAATTCGGGAGAAGGTATGATTACCTCATCAAGTTCTACTTTCCTCCCACTCACTTCTTTCGAGAGAAACTCCTTCTCTAGAAAGTATCCATTCTTAGCAACGAATATCTTGCCTTCGGATCTGTGATAGAAGGTGTACCCAACTGTCTCCTTTGGGTATCCTATGAAGACACATTTCTCCGATTTGGGTTCGAGCTTATCAGGTTGAAGCTTTTTCACATAAGCATCGCAGCCCCAAACTTTAAGAAACGACAACTTGGGTTTCTTGCCAAACCACAGTTCATATCGTGTCATCTCAACGGATTTAGATGGTGCCCTATTTAATGTGAATGCAGCCGTCTCTAAAGCATAACCCCGAAACAATCGCGCCATATCCAATAAAGTACGGTTACGACGTTCGGACACACCATTACGTTGTGGTGTTCCAGGTGGCGTGAGTTGCGAAACTATTCCGCATTGTTTCAAATGAAGACCAAACTCATAACTCAAATATTCACCTCCACGATCAGATCGTAGAAATTTTTTTTTTTTGTTACGATGGTTTTCTACTTCACTCTGAAACTCTTTGAAGTTTTTAAATGTTTCAGACTTATGTTTCATCAAGTAGACATACCCATATCTGCTCAAATCATCTGTGAAGGTCATAAAATAACGATACCCGCCGCGAGCATCAACATTCATTGGACCTCATACATCAGTATGTATTATTTCCAACAAGTCTATTGCTCGCTCATTGTTCCGGAGAACGAGTCTTAGTCATTTTGCCCATGAGGCATGGTTCGCAAGCATCAAGTGATTCATAATGAAGTGGTTCCAAAAGCCCATTAGCATGGAGTTTCTTCATGCGCTTTACACCAATATGACCTAAATGGCAGTGCCACAAATAAGTTGCACTATCATTATTAACCTTGCATCTTTTGGTTTCAATATTATGAATATGTGTATCACTACAATCGAGATTCAACAAGAATAGACCACTCATCAAGGGTGCATGACCATAAAAGATATTACTCATATAAATAGAACAACCATTATTCTCTGATTTAAATGAATAACCGTCTCGCATCAAACAAGATCCAAATATAATGTTCATGCTCAATGTTGGCATCAAATAACAATTATTTAGGTCTAAAACTAATCTCGACGGTAGATGTAGAGGTAGCGTGCCGACGGTGATCACATCGACTTTGGAACCATTTCCCACGCGCATCGTCACCTCGTCCTTAGCCAATCTTCATTTAATTTGTAGCCCATATTTCGAGTTGCAAATATGAACAACAGAACCAGTATCAAATACCTAGGCGCTACTACGAGCATTAGTAAGGTACACATCAATAACATGTATATCAAATATACCCTTCACTTTTCCATCCTTCTTATCCACCAAATACTTGGGGCAGTTCCGCTTCTAGTGACTAGTCCCTTTGCAGTAGAAGCACTCAGTCTTAGGCTTAGGTCCAGACTTGGATTTCTTCACTTGAGCAACAACTTGCTTGCCATTCTTCTTGAAGTTCCCCTTCTTCCCTTTGCCTTTCTTGAAACTAGTGGTCTTGTTAACCATCAACGCTTGATGCTCCTTCTTGATTTCTACCTCCGCAGCTTTTAGCATTGCGAAGAGCACGGGAATTGTCTTATACATCCCTTGCATATTATAGTTCACCACAAAGCTTTGTAGCTTGGTGGCAGTGATTGAAGAACTTTGTCAATGACACTATCATCAGGAAGATTAACTCCCAGCTGAGTCCAGTGGTTGGTACCCAGACATTCTGAGTATATGTTCACTGACAGAACTATTCTCCTCCATCTTGCAGCTGTAGAACTTATTGGAGACTTAATATCTCTCAATCTGGGCATTTGCTTGAAATATTAACTTCAACTTCTGGAACATCTCATATGCTCCATGACGTTCAAAACATCGTTGAAGTCCCGGTTCTAAGCCGTAAAGCATGGCACACTGAACTATCGAGTACTCATCAGCTTTGCTCTGCCAGACGTTCATAACGTCCGGAGTTGCTCCTGCAGCGGGTCTTGCACCTAGCGGTGCTTCTAGGACGTAATTCTTCTGTGCAGCAATGAGGATAATCCTCAAGTTACGGACCCAGTCCATGTAGTTTCTACCATCATCTTTCAACTTAGCTTTCTCTAGGAACACATTAAAATTCAAGGGATCGGTAGCACGGGCCATTGATCTACAACAACATAGACATGCAAAATACTATCAGGTACTAAGTTCATGATAAATTAAAGTTCAATTAATCATATTACTTAAGAACTCCTACTTAGATAGACATTCCTCTAGTTATCTAAATGATCATGTGATCCATATCAACTAAACCATGTCCGATCATCACGTGAGATGGAGTAGTTTTCAATGGTGAACATCACTATGTTGATCATATCTACTATATGATTCACGTTCGACCTTTCGGTCTTAGTGTTCCGAGGCCATATCGGCATATGCTAGGCTCGTCCAGTTTAACCCGAGTATTATGCGTGTGCAAAGCTAGCTTGCACCCGTTGTATGTGAACGTAGAGCTTATCACACCCGATCATCACGTGGTGTTTCGGCACGACAAACTATAGCAATAGTGCATACTCAGGGAGAACACTTATACCTTGAAGTTTAGTGAGGTATCATCTCATAATGCTACCACCGTACTAAGAAAAATAAGATGCATAAAGGATAAACATCACATGAAATCAAAATAAGTGATATGATATGGCCATCATCATCTTGTGCCTTTGATCTCCATCTCCAAAGCACCGTCATGATCACTGAGAACCCACAAGTATAGGGGATCGCAACAGTTTTTGAGGGTAGAGTATTCAGCCCAAATTTATTGATTCGACACAAGGAGAGCCAAAGAATATTCTCAAGTATTAGCAGTTGAGTTGTCAATTCAACCACACCTGGATAACTTAATATCTACAGCAAAGTATTTAGTAGCAAAGTAATATGATAGTAGTGGTGACGGTAGCAAAAGTAACAGAAGCAAAAGTAATATTTTTGGTGTTTTGTAGTGATTGTAACAGTAGCAACGGAAAAGTAAATAAGCGAGAACCAATATAGGAAAAGCTTGTAGGCATTGGATCGGTGATGGATAATTATGCCGGATGCGGTTCATCATGTAACAATCATAACATAGGGTGACACAGAACTAGCTCCAATTCATCAATATAATGTAGGCATGTATTCCGAATATAGTCATATGTAATTATGGAAAAGAACTTGCATGCCATCTTTTGTCCTACCCTCCCGTGGCAGCGGGGTCCTAATGGAAACTAAGGGATATTAAGGCCTCCTTTTAATAGAGAACCGGAACAAAGCATTAGCACATAGTCACTTCGGGGTTGCCGGATCATAACACATAGTAGGTGACTATAGACTTGCAAGATAGGATCAAGAACATACATATATTCATGAAAAAAATAATAGGTTCAGATCTGAAATCATGGCACTCGGGCCCTAGTGACAAGCATTAAGCATAGCAAAGTCATAGCAACATCAATCTCAGAACATAGTGGATACTAGGGATCAAACCCTAACAAAACTAACTCGATTACATGATAGATCTTATCCAACCCATCACCGTCCAGCAAGCCTATGATGGAATTACTCACGCACGGCCCTACGATGGAATTACTCACGCACGGCGATGAGCATCATGAAATCGGTGATGGAGGATGGTTGATGATGACGATGGCGACGAATCCCCCTCTCTGGAGCCCCGAACGGACTCCAGATCAGCCCTCCTGAGAGGTTTTAGGGCTTGGCGGCGGCTCCGTATCGTAAAACACGATGATTTCTTCTCCTTATTTTTTTCTCCCCGAAAGTGAATATATGGAGTTGGAGTTGAGGTCGGTGGAGTGTCAGGGGGCCCACGAGGCAGGGGGCGCGCCCCCCACCCTCCTGGACAGGGTGTGGGCCACCTGACGTGGATTTTTCTTCAAGTATTTTTAATATTTTCCAAAAAGATGTTCCGTGGAGTTTCAAGTCATTCCGAGAACTTCTGTTTCTGCACATAAATAACACCATGGAAAGTCTGCTGAAAACAGCGTCAATCCGGGTTAGTTCCATTCAAATCATGCAAGTTAGAGTCCAAAACAAGGGCAAAAGTGTTTCGAAAAGTAGATACGACAGAGATGTATCAACTCCCCCAAGCTTAAACCTTTGCTTGTCCTCAAGCAATTCAGTTGATAAACTGAAAGTGATAAAGAAAAACTTTTACAAACTCGGTTTGCTCTTGTTGTTGTAAATATGTAAAGCCAGCATTCAAGTTTTCAGCAAAGATTATGACTAACCACATTCACAATAACTCTTAGGTCTCATGTTTACTCATATCACTGGCATAATCAACTAGCGAGCAATTATAATAAATCTCGGATGACAACACTTTCTCAAAACAATCATGATATGATATAATAGGATGGTATCTCGCTAGCCCTTTCTGAGACCGCAAAACATAAATGCAGAGCACCTTTAAAGATCAAGGACTAACTAAACATTGTAATTCATGGTAAAAGAGATCCAATCATAGTCATACCCAATATAAATTAATAGTAATGGATGCAAATGACAGCAATGCTCTCCATCAGGTGCTTTTTAATAAGAGGGTGATGTCTCAACATAAAAGTAAATAGATATGCCCTTCGTAGAGGGAAGCAGGCATTTGTAGAGGTGCCAGAGCTCGGTTTTGAAATAGAGATACATAATATTTTGAGCGGCATACTTTCATTGTCAACATAACAACCAAGAGATGGAGATATCTTCCATGCTACACACATTATAGGCGGTTCCCAAACAGAATGGTAAAGTTTATACTCCCCCTCCACCAACAAGAATCAATCCATGACTTGCTCGAAACAACGAGTGTCTCCAACTAGCAACAGTCCCAGGGGGAGTTTTGTTTGCAATTATTTTGATTTAGTTTGCATAAAGCATGGGACTGGGCATCTCGGTGACCAGCCATTTTCTCATGAGTGAGGAGCGGAGTCCACTCCTCTTGAGAATAACCCACCTAACATGGAAGATAAGGGCAGCCCTAGTTGATACATGAGCTATTCGTGCATACAAAACAGAATGTTTATTTGAAAGTTTAGAGTTTGGCACATACAAATTTACTTGGAAGGCAGGTAAATATCGCATATAGGAAGGTATGGTGGACTCATATGGAATAACTTTGGGGTTTAAGGGATTGGATGCACAAGCAGTATTCCCGCTTAGTACAGGTGAAGGCTAGCAAAAGACTGGGAAGCGACCAACTAGAGAGCGACAACAGTCATGAACATGCATTAAAATTAATAAACATTGGATGCAAGCATGAGTAGGATATAATCCACCATGAACATAAATATCGTGAAGGCTATGTTGATTTGTTTCAACTACATGTGTGAACATGTGCCAAGTCAACTCACTTAAATCATTCAAAGGAGGATACCACCCCATCATACCACATCACAACCATTTTAATAGCATGTTGGCACGCAAGGTAAACCATTATAACTCATAGCTAATCAAGCATGGCACGAGCAACTATGATATCTAATTGTCATTGCAAACATGTTTATTCATAATAAGCTGAATCAGGAACGATGAACTCATCATATTTACACAAACAAGAGAGGTCGAGTTCATACCAACTTCTCTCATCTCAGTCAGTCCATCATATATCGTCATAATTGCCTTTCACTTGCACGACCGAACGAAGTGAATAATAATAAGAGTGCACGTGCATTGGACTAAGCTGGACTCTACGAGCATTCAATAAACAGGAGAAGACAAGGCAATATGGACTATTGGTTAAATCAACAATAATGCAAATAAGAGCCACTTCAACAATTTAATCATGGTCTTCTTCTAACGACCCCCAAAGAAAAGAAAAAAAAACTATTTACACGGGAAAGCTCCCAACAAGTAAAAGAAGAACGGGAAATCTTTTTGGGGTTTTCTTTTTAATTATTACTACTACAGCGAGAAAAGTAAACTAACTAAAAGCTACACTTATTTTTTTTGTTTTTCTTAAGGTTTACAAACACACAAGAAGAAAGCAAGAAAAAGAAAATAAACTAGCATGGATATTATAGTGAAAAAGTATGAGCACCGACATCTAGCAATGAGTGTGCGTAAACATAAATGTAATGTTGGTGGGAAATACGTACTCCCCCAAGCTTAGGCTTTTGGCCTAAGTTGGTTCATTGCCATGGATGGCCTGGCGGATACCCGTAGGTGTAGCTGGGGTCGTACTGTGATGAAGAGGACTCTGACTGCCACTGGCTGGCAATCATCTCCGGATCCCACTGGTAATTAGACTGTCGTGGAGGTTCAAATTGTGGTTCCGGTTCCAGGGCTGGTGTAGGGTTCCGGTAGGCTTGAATGGCCACCCACGGAACGAGATACGGACCTTCAGATAAATTAAACAAGGAAGGAGCAGGCAAGGTAATAGTCTCAGGATGATGTTTATGAAAGAACAATTTGTATTTAAGCTCCCCTTCCCTATTCTTAACAATAAAGTCATGCGCTAGCATACTCTTATAATCTAAATAAGCATTGGGCAGCAGTTTTTCTTCTTTCTCATAGAGCCTAATAGGTATGTTATAATGTGCAGCTAGGCGTGAAGCATAAATACATCCAAAGATGGGGCCCTTAGTACGGTTCAGACTTAACCGTTTAGCAATGATACCGCCCATACTAACAATGTTATCGCAGAATAAACCATGGAACAAAATTAAAATATCAGGAACACTAAGGCTTCCACAGTTTCCGTGACCAATTAAGCAATGACTAGCAAACATAGCAAAGTAGCGTAAAACAGGAAAATGTATGCTAGTGAATCTTGCATCAGAAACCTTCCTGGTTTCCCCCACAGTAATGGTGTCAATAAACCCGTCCACATCTTTGAGATGTGGTTCATCTAAGGTACCCTCGAAGGGTATTTTGCAAACCTTGCAAAATTCATCTAGTCGCATCTTCTGAACAACATCATATAAATGAAACTCTACTGAAGGAGGTGTTTCCTTAGGAAAATAGTAGAAGTTTTGCACAAAAGTATTAGTGAGTAAGATATACTGATGACGTTGGTCGTGGAGGAAGTCGGTGAGGCCAGCATTCTCAGCCAATGAATATAAATCATCATAAATCCCGGCTTTTCTCAAGAAATCATCGGAAGGCCATTCACACGGTCGGACCTCCGCGGTGCGAGGCAAATTATATTTGGGTCTCTGTGCTTCGTCATTTTGCTTTTCCTTCAAGCTTCGGCTCGACGAGCCCCTCAAAAATCTCTTCATTATTTTCTGAAATGTTTTGAAATTTTTAGTAACTTCAAACAAAAGTGAACCAACTTCAATAAAATTGATAGCAACTACTCCTACAAGTGCCTAGAGACTATATCAAGCATTAGAACTACTTGGAACCATATATATTTGACATGCAAGCCCAAGAACATGGTCACCTAGGCAGCACAAATTTGCAATGAATAGAACACTAGAACAAAAACTAATTGGACCAATGGAGGAGTCACATACCAAGGAACAATCTCCCCAAGCAGTTTTGTGAGAGGTGCTTTGAGCAAGGAGATCGAAAATCACAGTAAAGTGAGCTAGAACTCGTGCTTGTGCTCGATATTGGTGTTTGTGGGAGGAAGAAGGAGTGTATGGGTGCAGGAATAAGTGGAGGAGGGCCATTGTGGACCCACGAGGCAGGGGGCGCACCCTGGGGGTAGGGCGCGCCCTCCACCCTCGTGGACAGGTGGTTGACCCCCCTGCTGTGTTCTCAGTTCCAGAAATCCTCAGATGTTCTAGAAAAAATCATATTTCATTTTTAGGGCATTTGGAGAACTTTTATTTTCAAGGTATTTTTATATTGCACAGATAAATCAGAAAATAGACAGAAAATACTATTTTTACTTTATTTCAACTAAATAACAGAAAGTAGAAAGAGGGTACAGAAGGTTGTGCCTTCTAGTTTCATCCATCGCATGCTCATCAAAAGGAATCCACTAACAAGGTTGATCAAGTCTTGTTAACAAACTCATTCCGAATAATCATGGAACCGGAGAAATTTCGAATAACACTATGTTACCTCAACGGGGATATGCATATCCCCAATAATAAGAATATCATATTTATTCTTGACAGTAGGAAGAGGAAATTCAAAACCTCCAAATATAATTGATGGAATTTTTCCAATAGAGTTGATACTATGAACTTGAGGTTGTTTCCTCGGAAAGTGTACCGTATGCTCATTACCATTAACATGAAAAGTGACATTGCCTTTATTGCAATCAATAACAGCCCCTGCGGTATTCAAAAAAGGTCTTCCAAGAATAATAGACATACTATCGTCCTCGGGAATATCAAGAAAAACAAAGTCCATTAAAATAGTAACGTTTGCAACCACAACACGCACATCCTCACAAATACCAACAGGTATAGCAGTTGATTTATTAGCCATTTGCAAAGATATTTCAGTAGGTGTCAACTTATTCAAATCAATTCTAGAGAGGCATAACACTAACACCGGCTCCAAGATCACATAAAGCTGTTTAAACATAATTTCTTTTAATGGAGCATGGTATAGTAGGTACTCCTGGATCTCCAAGTTTCTTTGGTATTCCACCCTTAAAAGTATAATTAGCAAGCATGGTGGAAATCTCAACTTCCGGTATCTTTCTCTTATTTGTGACAATATCCTTCATATACTTAACATAAGGATTCATTTTGAGCATATCAGTTAATCCCATACGCAAAAAGATAGGTCTAATCATTTTAGCAAAGCGCTCAAAATCCTCTTCATCCTTTTTCTTGGATGGTTTGGGAGGAAAAGGCATGGGTTTCTGAACCCATGGTTCTCTTTCTTTACCATGTTTCCTAGCAACAAAGTCTCTCTTATCATAACGTTGATTCTTTGATTGTGGGTTATCAAGATCAACAGCAGGTTCAATTTCTACATCATTGTCATTACTAGGTTGAGCATCATCATGAACATCATCATTAACATTTTCATTAGGTTCATGTTCATTACCAGATTGTGTTTCAGCATCAGAAATAGAGACATCATTTGGATTATTAGGTGGTTCAGCAATAGGTTCACTAGAAGTTTGCAAAGTCCTATCATTTTTCTTTTTCTTCCTTTTAGACGGACTAGGTGCATCAATATTATTTCTCTGAGAATCTTGCTCAATTCTCTTAGGGTGGCCTTCGGGATACAAAGGTTCCTGAGTCATTCTACCAGCTCTAGTAGCCACTCTAACAGCATAATCATTTTTCTTACTAGTCATTTCATTGAGCAAATCATTTTGAGCCTTAAGTACTTGTTCTACTTGAGTGGTAACCGTAGAAGCATGTTTGCTAACGAGTTTAAGTTCACCTCTAACATCAGCCATATAATCACCCAAGTGTTTAAGCATATCGGAATTGTATTTCAATTGTCTACCAAAATAAGCACTGAAATCTTCTTGCTTAACCATAAAGTTATCAAACTCATCCAAGCATTGGCTAGCAATTTTAGTAGGAGGGATTTCAGCTTTATCATATCTATAGAGAGAATTTACCTTTACTACCTGTGTCAGGTTATCAAGACCATGAGATTCTTAAATTGGTGATGGATTAAGATCATATGTTTCTTCAACGGGCGGTAGATTAAGGCCATGTATTTCTTCAATAGGAGGTAAATTCTTAACATGTTTAGCTTTTATACCTTTTTCTTTCATAGATTTCTTTGCCTCTTGCATATCTTCAGGACTGAGAAATAGAACACCTCTCTTCTTCGGAGTTGGTTTAGGAATAGGCTCAGGAGCTGGCTCGGGAAGTGTCCAATTATTTTCATTTGTCAACATATTATTCAATAGAATTTCAGCTTCATCCGGTGTTCTTTCCCTGAAAACAGAACCAGCACAACTATCCAGGTAGTCTCTGGAAGCATCAGTTAGTCCATTATAAAAGATATCAAGTATTTCCTTTTTATTAAGAGGATGATCAGGCAAAGCATTAAGTAACTTGAGAAGCCTCCCCCGAGCTTGTGGGAGACTCTCTTATTCAATTTGCACAAAGTTGTATATTTCCTTTAAAGCAGCTTGTTTCTTATGAGCAGGGAAATATTTAGCAGAGAAGTAATAAATCATATCCTGGGGACTACGCACACAACCAGGATCAAGAGAATTAAACCATATCTTAGCATCACCCTTCAATGAGAACGAAAATATTTTAAGGATATAAAAGTAGCGAGATCTATCATCATTAGTGAACAGGGTGGCTATATCATTTAATTTAGTAAGATGTGCCACAACAGTTTCAGATTCATAGCTATGAAAAGGATCAGATTCAACCAAAGTAATTATATCAGGATCAACAAAGAATTCATAATCCTTATCGGTAACACAGATAGGTGAAGTACCAAAAGCAGGGTCAGGTCTCATTCTATCTTTAAGAGATTGCTTATTCCATTTAGCTAATAACCTCTTGAGTTCATATCTATCTTTGCAAGCTAAAATGGCTGCATAAGCTTCTATATCAAAAACATAACCCTCAGGAATAACCGGCAAGTCTTCATCATCAATACGATCAGTTTCAATAATTTCTTTCTCTCTAGCCCTAGCAATTTGTTCATCAAGAAATTCACTAAGGGGCACAGTATTATCAAGCATAGAAATAGTTTCATCATAAGTATCATGCATAGCAGAAGTGGCATCATCAATAACATGCGACATATCAAAACGAATAGCAAAAGCAGGTTTAGGTGTCACAAGCTTACTCAAAACAGAAGGTGAATCAAGTGCAGAGCTAGATGGCAGTTCCTTACCTCCCCTCGTAGTTGAGGGATAAATTGTTGTCTTAGCGTCTTTCAAGTTCTTCATAGTGACCAACAGATATAAATCCCAAGTGGCTCAAAGAATAGAGCTATGCTCCCTGGCAACGACGTGAAAAAATAATCTTGATAACCCACAAGTATAGGGGATCGCAACAGTTTTCGAGGGTAGAGTATTCAACCCAAATTTATTGATTCGACACAAGGGGAGCCAAAGAATATTCTCAAGTATTAGCAGTTGAGTTGTCAATTCAACCACACCTGGATAACTTAATATCTACAGCAAAGTATTTAGTATCAATGTAATATGATAGTAGTGGTGACGGTAGCAAAAGTAACAGAAGCAAAAGTAATATTTTTGGTGTTTTGTAGTGATTGTAATAGTAGCAACGGAAAAGTAAATAAGCGAGAACCAATATAGGAAAATCTCGTAGGCATTGGATCGGTGATGGATAATTATGCCGGATGCGATTCATCATGTAACAATCATAACATAGGGTGACACAGAACTAGCTCCAATTCATCAATATAATGTAGGCATGTATTCCGAATATAGGCATATGTGCTTATGGAAAAGAACTTGCATGACATCTTTTGTCCTACCCTCCCGTGGCAGCGGGGTCCTAATGGAAACTAAGGGATATTAAGGCCTCCTTTTAATAGAGAACCGGAACAAAGCATTAGCACATAGTGAATACATGAACTCCTCAAACTATGGTCATCACCGGGAGTGGTCCCGATTATTGTCACTCCGGGGTTGCCGGATCATAAAACATAGTAGGTGACTATAGACTTGCAAGATAGGATCAAGAACACACGTATATTCATGAAAACATAATAGGTTCAGATCTGAAATCATGGCAATCAGGCCCTAGTTACAAGCATTAAGCATAGCAAAGTCATAGCAACATCAATATCAGAACATAGTTGATACTAGGGATCAAACCCTAACAAAATTAACTCGATTACATGATAGATCTCATCCAACCCATCATTGTCTAGCAAGCCTACGTTGGAATTACTCACGCACGGCGGTGAGAATCATGAAATTAGTGATGGAGGATGGTTGATGATGACGATGGCGATGAATCCCCCTCTCCGGAGCCCCGAACGGACTCCAGATTAGCCCTCCTGAGAGGTTTTAGGGCTTGGCGGCGGCTTCGTATCGTAAAACGCGATGATTTCTTCTCCTTATTTTTTTTTCTCTTCGAAAGTGAATATATGGACTTGGAGTTGAGGTCGGTGGAGTGTCACGGGGCCCACGAGGCAGGGGGCGCGCCCCCACCCTCGTGGACAGGGTGTGGGCCCCCTGACGTGGATTTTTCTTCCAGTATTTTTAATATTTTACAAAAAGGTGTTCCGTGGAGTTTCAGGTCATTCCGAGAACTTTTGTTTCCGCACATAAATAACACCATGGAAAGTCTGCTGAAAACAACGTCAGTCCGGGTTAGTTCCATTCAAATCATGCAAGATAGAGTCCAAAACAAGGGCAAAAGAGTTTGGAAAAGTAGATACGACGGAGACGTATCAATCACCATCGTAGCATCGTTGTCGTCACGCCAACTATTGCTTCCACGACTATCGCTACCGCTTAGTGATAAAGTAAAGCAATTACATGGCGATTGCATTTCATACAATAAAGCGACAACCATAAGGCTCCTGCCAGTTGCCGATAACTTTTACAAAACATGATCATCTCATACAACAATTTATATATCATCATGTTCTGACCATATCACATCACAACATGCCCTGCAAAAACAAGTTAGACGTCCTCTATTTGTTGTTGCAAGTTTTACGTGGCTGCTACGGGCTTCTAGCAAGAACCGTTCTTACCTACGGATCAAAACCACAATGATTTTTCGTCAAGTGTGTTGTTTTAACCTTCAAAAAGTACCGGGCATAGTCAAACTCGATTCAACTAAAGTTGGAGAAACAGACACCCGCTAGCCACCTGTGTGCGAAGCACGTTGGAAGAACCAGTCTCATGAACACGGTCATGTAATGTCGGTCTGGGCCGCTTCATCCAACAATACTGCCGAATCAAAGTAAGACGTTGCCGGTAAGCAGTATGGCTATTATCGCCCACAACTCTTTGTGTTCTACTCGTGCATATAACATCTATGCATAGACCTGGCTCGGATGGCACTGTTGGGGAACGCGGTATTTCAAAAAATTTACCTACAATCACGCAAGATCTATCTAGGATGCATAGCAACGAGCGGGGAGAGTGTGTCCATGTACCCTCGTAGACCGAAAGCAGAAGCGTTTAGTAATGTGGTTGATGTAGTTGAACATCTTCGCAATCCAACCGATCCAAGCACCGAACGTATGGCTCCTCCGCGTTCAACACACGTTCAGCTCAATGATGTCCCTCGAGCTCTTGATCCAACTAAGGACAAGGGAGAGTTCCGTCAGCACGACGGCGTGGCGATGGTGATGATGAAGTTACCGGCGCAGGGCTTCGCCTAAGCACTACGACGATATGACCGAGGTGTGTAACTGTGGAGGGTGGCACCACACACGGCTAAGAGAAGACTTGTTGTGTGTTTGGGGTGCCCCTCCCACTTATATAAAGGAGGGGGGAAGAGGAGGCCGGCCCAAGGGGGGCGCGCCATAGGGGGGAGTCCTACTTGGACTCTCGGTCCAAGTAGGATTCGCCCCCCCCCTTTCCTATTCCAACTAGGAGAAGGAGGGAAGGAGGAAGAGAGAAGGAAGGAGGGGGCGCCGCCCCCACCCCTTGTCCAATTCGGATTGGCAAGGGGGGCGCGTGCCACCTCCTGACCGGCCCTCTCTCTTCTCCACTAAGGCCCATGGTGGCCCATTAACCTCCGGGGGGTTCCGGTAACCCCCGGTACTCCGAAACTTATCCGGGGGACCCGAACCATTCCGGTGTCCGAATGTAACCTTTCAGTATATGAATCTTTACCTCCTGACAATTTCGAGACTCCTCATCATGTTCTTGATCTCATCCGAGACTCTGAACAAACTTCGGTCATCAAATCACATAACTCATAATATAAATCGTCATCGAACGTTAAGCGTGCGGACCCTACGGGTTCGAGAACTATGTAGACATGACTGAGACATATCTCCGGACAATAACCAATAGCGGAAATGGGATGCTCATATTGGCTCCTACATATTCTATGAAGATCTTTATCGGTCAAACCGCATAACAACATACATTGTTCCCTTTGTCATTGGTATGTTACTTGCCCGAGATTCGATCGTCGGTATCACCATACCTAGTTCAATCTCGTTACCGGCAAGTCTCTTTACTCGTTCCGTAATGCATCATCCCGTAACTAACTCATTAGTCACATTGCTTGCAAGGCTCATAGTGATGTGCATTACCGAGAGGGCCCAGAGATACCTCTCCATTACACGGAGTGACAAATCCTAATCTCGATCTATGCCAACTCAACAAACACCATCGGAGACACCTGTAGAGCATCTTTATAATCACCCAGTTACGTTGTGACGTTTGATAGCACACAAGGTGTTCCTCCGGTATTCGCGAGTTGCATAATCTCATAGTCAGAGGAAATGTATAAGTCATGAAGAAAGCAATAGCAATAAAACTAATCGATCATTATGCTAAGCTAACAGATGGGTCTTGTCCATCACATCATTCTCTAATGATGTGACCCCGTTCATCAAATGACAACACATGTCTATGGTCAGGAAACTTAACCATCTTTGATTAATGAGCTAGTCAAGTAGAGGCATACTAGGGACACTCTGTTTGTCTATATATTCACACATGTACTAAGTTTCCGGTCAATACAATTCTAGCATGAATAATAAACATTTATCATGATATAAGGAAATATAAATAACAACTTTATTATTGCCTCTAGGGCATATTTCCTTCAGATACGGCTAGTCGTGGAATGTGAAAGTATGGTGGAAAAAGGAATAAACTTTATTTTCTATTTGGGAACCGCGTATGATATATCTAGCATGGAAAGTATTGGGAACTACTCGATCGTTTTTGTTGACGGGAAAAGTATGCCTCTCAAAAAATATTATCTCTCAATTTAAGCTTTGAACTCTAGCACCTCTACAAACCCCTACTTCCCTCTACGAAGGGCCTTTCTTTTTTACTTTATGCAATTTTTATTTTATTTGAGTCTCCGTCTCCTCTTATAAAGCACCAACTAAGGGGCACTATGATCGTACTTGAGCATTGGCTGTAGCTAATATACGAGTGTGTTTCATGAATGGATCAATGATTGAGCATTGATACGTCCATTTTGCATCATGCTTTTATATCCATAGTTATTGCATTTTGGGTTGTTATTACACATTATGTCACAATACTTATACCTATTCTCTCTTATTTTACAAGGTTTACATAAGGAGGGAGAATGCCGGCAGCTGGAATTCTGGGCTGGAAAAGGAGCAAATATTAGAGACCTATTCTGCACAACTCCAAAGGTCCTGAAACTCCACGAAAGTTATTTTGGAAATAATAAAAAATACTGAGCGGAAGAAATACCAAAGGGGGCCCACATCCTGGCCATGAGGGTGGGGGGCACGCCCTACCCCCCTGGGCGCGCCCTCCTGCCTCGTGGGCCCCCTGTTGGCCCTCCGGTGCCCATCTTCTGCTATATGAAGTCTTTTGTCCGAAGAAAAATCATAAGCAAGCTTTCGGGACGAGACTCCGCCGCCACGAGGAGGAACCTTGGCGGAACCAATCTAGGGCTCCGGCAGAGCTGTTCTGCCGGGGACACTTCCCTCTGGGAGAGGGAAATCATAGCCATCATCATCACCAACGCTCCACTCATCGGGAGAGGGCCAATCTCCATCAACATCTTCACCAGCACCACCTCATCTAAAACCCTAGTTCATCTCTTGTATCCAATTCTGGTCTCTAAGTCTAGGATTGGTACCTGTAGGTTGCTAGTAGTGTTAATTACTCCTTGTAGTTGATGCTAGTTGGTTTATTTGGTGGAAGATCATATGTTTAGATCCTATATGCATATTAATACCCCTCTGATTATGAACATGAATATGCTTTGTGAGTAGTTACGTTTGTTCCTGAGGACATGGGAGAAGTCTTGCTATTAGTAGTCATGTGAATTTGGTATTCGTTCGATATTTTGATGAGATGTATGTTGTCTCTCCTCTAGAGGTGTTATGTGAACGTCGACTACATGACACTTCACCACTGTTTGAGCCTAGAGGAAGGCATTTGGAAGTAATAAGTAGATGATGGGTTGCTAGAGTGACAAAATCTTAAACCCTAGTTTATGTGTTGCTTCGTAAGGGGCTGATTTGGATCCACTTGTTTCATGCTATGGTTAGGTTTACCTTAATACTTCTTTTGTAGTTGTGGATGCTTGCAATAGGGGTTAATCATAAGTGGGATGCTTGTCCAAGTAAGGACATCACACAAGCACCGGTCCACCCACATATCAAATTATCAAAGTACCGAACGCGAATCATATGAACGTGATGAAAACTAGCTTGACGATAATTCCCATGTGTCCTCGGGAGCGCTTTTCTCTACATAAGAGTTTGTCCAGGCTTGTCCTTTGCTACAAAAAGGATTGGGCCACCTTGCTGCACTTTATTTACTTTTGTTACTTGTTACTCATTACAAATTATCTTATCACAAAACTATCTGTTACCTATAATTTGAATGCTTGCAGAGAATACCATGCTGAAAACCGCTTATCATTTCCTTCTGCTCCTCTTTGGGTTCGACACTCCTACTTATTGAAGGAATACGATAGATCCCCTATACTTGTGGGTCATTAAGACTCTTTTCTGGCGCCGTTGCCGGGGAGTGAAGCGCCTTTGGTAGGTGGAATTTGGTAAGGAAAAACTTATATAGTGTGCTGAAATTTACTGTCACTTGTTACTATGGAAAGTAATCCTCTGAGGGGCTTGTTCAGGGTATCTTCACCCCAACCGGTAGAGCAAAGAGTTGCTCCTTAACCTACTGAACCTACTGAAAATGAAAATGTCTACTTTGAGATTCCTTCGGGTATGATAGAAAAACTGCTAGCTAATCCTTTTGCAGGAGACGGGACAATGCATCCTGATGAGCACCTAATATATGTGGATGAAGTTTGTGGATTATTTAAGCTTGCAGGTGTGCCCGATGATGTTATTAAGAAGAAGGTCTTCCCTTTATCTTTGATGGGAGATGCATTGACATCGTATAGGCTATGTGATGATATGGGATCATGGAACTACAAACGATTGAAATTGGAATTTCATCAAAAGTTTTATCCTATGCATGTTGTTCATCGTGATCGCAATTATATATATAATTTTTGGCCTCACGAAGGAGAAAGCATCACTCAAGCTTGAGGGGGGGCTTAAATCAATGTTATATTCATGCCCCAATCATGAACTCCCAAGAGAAATAATTATTCAAAAAGATTTATGCTCGCCTTTCTGATAACAATCGCACTATGCTCGATACTTCTTGTGTTGGCTCTTTTAATATATGACGACTATTGAATTCAAATGGGATTTATTGGAAAGAATTAAATGCAACTTGGAAGATTGGGACCTCGACGAAGGTAAGGAGTCAGGTATGACACCTAAGTTTGATTGTGTTAAATCTTTTATGGATACCGATGTTTTCCGTAAATTTAGCACTAAATATGGACTTGACTCTGAGATAGTAGCTTCTTTTTGTGAATCTTTTGCTACTCATGTTGATCTCCCTAAGGAGAAGTGGTTTAAATATCATCCTCCCATAGAAGTAAAAGTAGCTGCACCTATTAAAGTTGAAGACAAGACTATTACTTATAATGATCCTATTGTTCCTACTGCTTATGTTGAGAAACCACCTTTTCCTGTTAGGATAAAAGATCATGCTAAAGCTTCAAATGTGGTTCGTAAAAGCAATATTAGAACATATACACCTCCTGAGCAAGTTAAAGTTGAACCTATTATTGCTATTGTTAAAGATCTCTTGTCTGATAATATTGATGGGCATGTTATTCATTTCTGTAATGAAACTGCTAGAATTGCCAAACCTTGTGCTAAAGATAAACATAGACCTGTGGTAGGCATGCCTGTTATTTCTATTAAAATAGGAGATCATTGTTATCATGGCTTATGTGATATGGGTGCCAGTGCTAGTGATATACCTCATGACTTATACAAAGAAAGTATGCATGATATTGCACCTGCTGAGATAGAAGATATTGATGTTACCATCAAGCTTGCCAATAGAGATACCATATCACCCATTGGAATTGTTAGAGATGTTGAAGTCTTGTGTGGGAAAACTAAATATCCTGCTAATTTTCTTGTTCTTGGTTCCCCACAAGATAGCTTTTGTCCCATTATTTTTGGTAGACCCTTCTTGAACACAGTTAATGCTAAGATAGACTGCGAAAAGGATGTTGTTACTATTGGTCTAGGTGATATGTCTCATGAGTTCAACTTTTCTAAATTTCGTAGACAACACCGTGAAGAGAAATTGCCTAATAAAGATGAAATTGTTGGTCTTGCTTGTATTGTCGTGCCTGCTAGCGATCCTTTATAACAATATTTGCTAGAGCATGAAAATGATATGTTTATGAATGAAAGAAGAGAAATAGATGAAGTATTCTTTAAACTAGAACCCAACCTGAAACACAACTTGCCTGTTGAAATCCTAGGGGATCCTCCTCCACCCAAGGGTGATCCCGTGTTTGAGCTCAACCCGTTACCTGATACTCTTAAATATGCTTATCTTGATGAGAAAAAGATATATCTTGTTATTATTAGTGCTAACCTTTCAGAGCATGAAGAAGAGAGATTATTGAAAACTCTGAAGAAGCACCGCCCTGCTATTGGATATACTCTTGATGATCTTAAGGGCATTAGCCCCACTCTATGCCAACACAAAATAAATTTGGAGAAAGATGCCAAACCAGTTCGTGATCACCAATGACGGCTGAATCCTAAGATGAAAGAAGTGGTAAGGAAGGAAATACTAAAGCTTCTTCAGGCGGGTACTATTTATCCCATTGCTGATAGTCAATGGGTAAGTCCTGTCCATTGTGTCCCTAAAAAGGGAGGTATTACCGTCATTCCTAATGATAAAGATGAATTGATCCCGCAAAGAATTATTATAGGTTATAGGATGGTAATTGATTTCTGCAAACTAAATAAGGCTACTAAAAAGGATCATTACCCCTTACCTTTTATCGATCAAATGCTAGAAAGATTATCCAAACATACACATTTTTGCTTTCTAGATGATTATTCTGGTTTCACTGAAATACCTGTGTCAGCCGATGATCAATCAAAGACCATTTTTACTTGCCCTTTCGGTACTTTCGTGTAACATCCCAAATTTTCAATTTGGAATGTTATACATTAGATCATCATGCATATCATATTTTATTTGCTTTTGGTTTTGATCCTAGAAAATCCTAAGCAACTCAAGGACCCACGAAGAGAGTTGGGGGTTTCGTTATTTTCATATTTGAGTTTTTCTCAAATTTTGAAAATAGGATCATTTAGTTTTATTTATTTTATCATCAATTATTTCTATTACAAAAATATGAGAGAGGGAATAAAATGACTTTCCCAAAATATAGAAATATTGAGGATTTAATAATAAAATCAAATAAGATTGGTTTTCGTCGGTTTTATTTTCTTTTTTTTATTTTTTTATTTTTATTAGATCGGTTTTATCATTTTCGGTTTAGGTTAATTAGCGAACGTTCGTTCGTTAATCCGTTCGTCATTTTTCTTTTTCTCGGATTTTCTGCGGTTATTTTCTGATCGCGATTTCTGATCCGATTTTCGTTTTAGTATAACTTTTCGCTCGTTTATCGGAATCAGGCGATTCAAGCGCCTGGAGTTCCATCTCGAAACCCTCTATCCGTTTAACCAACTTAAACAAGTTTTTGCTTCTATAAAATTTGACTTAGATACAGATTATTAGAACGAAGTTGTTTTCTTTCGTCGTTTGACTTTCGTTGCTTCGTTCGATTTGATTCTTTTTGCAAACCGGAGTTCTTAAGTTGAACTTTCTGGTTAGATCTCTTATTTGAGTTTTACCTGTGCATTAGATGAGTACTTATTGTATGCTTGTTTTTTTGTCTGCGATAGAATATCCGGAGTGCGCCGCCTGTTACTTCGAATCTCTAGGTTTCGCGGATCATCAGCAAGGCAAGTAACACTTTGATCATACCTCTTTTACTACCCAGTTTTATTGCATTAGATCAATCCTCAAACACTGCATGATTAGTATCTAATTAAATTGTGGGATGGGAAGTAGTTGACGGCCAGAATGGCAATGTATGCTCGGTAAAGAAGCCAAACCCTTTCAACAGGGGACAAGTGAACCACGTTAATGTGGAGGAGGTTGAAGCTCAGCCTGATGCAGTAATCGGTAAGTTTTTGGTTAAGTCATTTACTGCACTCGTTCTTTTCGATACTGGTGCATCGCATTCATACATATCAAGGGGATTTGTGGATAAGTATAACCTGCCAACCCAAGCCCTTAGGTCACCCATGTTAGTAACCTCGCCTGGAGCAGAGTATATGGCTAGTCGATGGTGTGATCGGTTACCATTAAGGATTGGTAACTATGTGTTTCCCTCAGACCTAATAGTATTGGAATCCCAAGGACTGGATGTGATATTAGGCATGGATTGGTTGTCAAAGTATGAAGGGAACATTGAATGCGCTAGTAAGACAATTTTTCTTACAACGCCAGAAGGAAGAAGGACGTATCACGGCATGTGCCGAAAAGGATTCAAGAAAATTCCTTGACAGGAGTTGTGCAGGAGGAAGTACCAGTGGTAAAGGATTTCCCTGACGTATTTCCAGAAGAGTTGCCAGGCATGCCACCGGATAGAGACACTGAGTTTTTTATTGAGCTTTTGCCAGGCACAGGGCCTATATCGAAGAGACCATACAGGATGCCCGCAAAGGATTTGGTGGAAATTAAGAAGCAGATTAAGGAGTTACTGGATAAAGGTTACATTCGCCCAAGTTCTTCGCCTTGGGGATCACCAGTACTTCTAGTGGAGAAGAAGGATGGATCGTTAAGGATGGTTGTTGATTATCGTGGATTGAACGAGGTAACAATCAAGAACAAGTACCCACTACCAATGAACAACGATATGTTTGATCAATTGCAAGGAGCTAAAGTGTTTTCCAAGATTGATTTGCGATAAGGGTACCATCAGTTGAAGATTCGAGAGCAGGACATACCTAAGACAGCATTCACCACCAGATATGGACTGTATGAGTATACCGTTATGTCATTTGGACTGACTAACGCACCTGCCTATTTTATGAACATGATGAACAAAGTGTTTATGGAGTTTTTGGATAAGTTCGTCGTGGTGTTCATTGATGATATTCTGGTTTATTCGAAGAATGAAGAGGAACACAAGGAACATTTGCGATTGGTACTGGAGAAGCTCAGAGAACATCAGTTATATGCCAAGTTTAGCAAATGTGAGTTTTGGCTGAAGGAAGTAGGATTCCTCGGACACGTTATATCCGGAGAAGGAATAGCAGTTGATCCCACAAAGGTTATCATTGTGACCAATTGGGAAGCACCAACAACAGTTGGAGAGATCCGGAGTTTTCTTGGACTCGCAGGATACTACCGGAGATTTATTAAGAACTTCTCAAAGATTGCAAAGCCTATGACGGAGTTGCTGAAGAAGGATTCCAAGTTCATATGGACTGAGGAGTGTGAGGCTAGTTTCCAGGAATTGAAGAAATGTTTGGTTACCTCACCAGTGTTGATTTTGCCAGATCAGACCAAGGATTATGAGGTATATTGCGACGCTTCACGTCGAGGACTTGGAGCAGTACTTATGCAGGAGGGAAGAGTTGTTTCGTATGCTTCACGACAACTGAAGCCTCACGAATTGAATTATGCCACGCATGATTTGGAGTTAGCAGCCGTAGTGCATGCATTGAAGACATGGAGACATTTCCTCATTGGAAATCATTGTGAAGTGTACACGGATCACAAGAGTTTGAAGTACATTTTCACGCAGAAGGAGTTAAACCTCAGACAAAGGAGATGGTTGGAGATCATCAAAGATTATGATATGAGATTGCATTACCATCCCAGAAAGTCCAATGTAGTAGCCGGCGCATTGAGCCGTAAGAGCCATGTCAATACATTAATGACAGGAGGAATACCAAAGGAGTTAGCCGAGGATCTTCGTGAGCTATGTTTGGAAATAGTTCTGAGAGGCTATGTAGCAGCATTGGAGATTCAGTCAACGTTGATGGATAGAATCAGAGAAGCTCAGAAGACTGACAAGGAGATTGCCTCTATAAAGGAGAAAATGAGCGAAGGAAAAGCTAAAGGTTTTTGTGAGGATGAGCACGATACCCTGTGGTTTGAAGACCGTGTTTATGTGCCCAATGACCCGGAGATCAGGAAGTTGATTCTGCAAGAGGCGCATGATTCACCGTATTCGACTCACCCAGGAAATACCAAGATGTATTTGGATTTGAAGGATACATTCTGGTGGACCGGAATGAAGAAAGATATTGCGGAGTATGTAGCAGTTTGTGATATATGTCAGAGAGTAAAGGCAGAGCATCAGAAACCAGCAGGATTGTTACAGCCATTGCCGATACCCGAATGGAAGTGAGATAAGCTAGGCATGGATTTTATCATGGGATTACCAAGGACTCATTCCGGCTATGACTCGATTTGGGTTGTAGTTGATCGACTGACGAAGGTAGCTCATTTCATCCAAGTAAAGACCACCTACACCAGTGCTAAGTTGGCAAAGATATACATGACCATGATCGTATGTTTGCATGGAGTTCTGAGGAGTATCGTATCATATTTTATTTGGAATGTTATACATTAGATCATCATGCATATCATATTTTATTTGCTTTTGGTTTTGATCCTAGAAAATCCTAAGCAACTCAAGGACCCACGGAAAGAGTTGGGGATTTCGTTATTTTCATATTTGAGTTTTTCTCAAATTTTGAAAATAGGATCATTTGGTTTTATTTATTTTATCATCAATTATCTCTATTACAAAAATATGAGAGAGGGAATAAAATGACTTTCCCAAAATATAGAAATATTGAGGATTTAATAATAAAATCAAATAAGATTTTTTTCGGAGTTTTTCGATATATTTTTTTATTTGAATTTAGGAAAAATATGCATTTTCAAAATTGCACTTAGGGCCCAAGTAAATGTTCACTTTGTCGGGCTTGATTTTAGAAGCCCGGGAAAATTTATTTCGGGATTTTTGGAGTCCGTTAGTATTTTTTTTTCTGAGCGTAATTATTTTAAAAAAACGAACCGACTTTGGGCCGTACCCGAGCGGGACACCGCCCGGGGGCAGCCTTTAAATAGCGCCACCCCGAGCCGCCCCAGCCCATCAGCCCCGCCTCGATCCGCGCGCGCCGCCGGAGCCGCCGCCGCCGCCGCCGATGATCCCGCCGCCTCGATTTACGTGCCCGTTTAAAGAAAACCGATTTGTTTTCGTCGGTTTTTTTCGGTTTTTTATTTTTTTATTTTTATTAGATCAGTTTTATTATTTTCGGTTTAGGTTAATTAGCGGACGTTCGTTCGTTAATCTGTTCGTCGTTTTTCTTTTTCTCGGATTTTCCGCGGTTATTTTCTGATCGCGATTTCTGATCCGATTTTCGTTTTAGTATAACTTTTGGCTCGTTTATCGGAATCAGGCGATTCAAGCGCCTGGAGTTTCGTCTCGAAACCCTCTATCCGTTTAACCAACTTAAACAAGTTTTTTCTTTTGTAAAATTTGACTTAGATCCAGATTAGTAGAACGAAGTTGTTTTCTTTCGCCGTTTGACTTTCGTTGCTTCGTTCGATTTGATTCTTTTTGCAAACCGGAGTTCTTAAGTTGAACTTTCTGGTTAGATCTCTTATTTGAGTTTTACCTGTGCATTAGATGAGTACTTATTGTATGCTTGTTTGTTTGTCTGCGATAGAATACCCGGAGTGCGCCGCGTGTTACTTCGAATCTCTAGGTTTCGCGGATCATCAGCAAGGCAAGTAACACTTTGATCATACCTCTTTTACTACCCAGTTTTATTGCATTAGATCAATCCTCAAACACTGCATGATTAGTATCTAATTAAATTGTGGGATGGGAAGTAGTTGAGGTAGTACCTATTACCTGTTTTATTATCAAACCTTTGGGAGTTACTTCTACGTTTGCTTATTATGCCATGCTATGCTAGTAGACGTGGATTGGGTGAGTGATATCCATGACAGATGTGAGTTTGTTAATTAATGGTTTATCTAAGGTGGCAACTTGAACACACATCTGGGTGGATTGAGATACTTGGGTATTCCAGGATTGCCTGTTTCTTTTTGGACCGCCACCCAGGCTCAAAGGGATCATGAGATTATTCAAACTAAAAACTTCCGTGTGCAGCCACAAGCCATTATGGGCTCTGGCATAGTTGATTAAGTCGTGCGAACTCTTACAGTGGTAGACTAGCAGATGTAGGGGATGTAGGTTGGTACGGTCTATCACATCGTAAGGTGCTAGCGCTTCTGAAAGACTATGTCTCGGTCATCCGTTTCTCAAACACCATGTAGTGCGAGAATCCCAATGGAGAAGATCGAGTCTTGTGGGGAAAAGTGCGTAAACCTCTGCAGAGTGTACAAACTAATCATGGTTAGCCGTGTCCCCGGTTATGGACGTTTTGAGTATCTAGTACTTGGATATCATGTGAATCTCATCATGTTACTTTAAATTAATATTGTTGGGTTTTAATGATGATTATTTTAATGGGATTGAGGATGCTGTCAACCATTCTCAATGTTTAACAATCACCATGATAGTTAAATAAATTTATTCCTTTGCAGTAGGGAAAAATTGGCTTTACGCAAAATTGTAACCATAGAGCTTTCCACCAGCCATATATGCATGTAGTATAGGCTTAATATTTCATTACTCCCTATGTGTTATATTGCCAGTGTGCTGACCCGTTTCGGGCTGCAACGTTTCATGTTGCAGACTTTTCAGACGACGAGTAAGGTGCCTTTTAGGTCGTGGTTCTATACTCAGTGATGCCATTGGACTTGATGGACTCGCTTATCTTCCAAGCCTTCCGCTGTTATCGTTATTAGATGGCCTTAAGCCATATTTATTGTAATAAGTTCTCTTTGAGACATCGATGTAATAAGTGTGTGATTGCTACTCTGTTATAAATCCTTGAAAGTACTGTGTGGTGTCAGCATTACTGATCCAGGGATGACACCTGAGCACAGAGGTCAGACTGTCTGAGGTCTCGTTGCTACATTTTGCTTATAGACGTATGCCTTTTGGTTTATGTAATGCACCTGCTACCTTTCAAAGATGCATGATGGCTATATTATGTGACTTTTGTGAAAAGATATGTGAGGTTTTCATGGATGATTTCTCCGTTTATGGATCCTCTTTTGATGATTGCTATAGCAACCTTGATCGAGTTTGGCAGAGATGTGAAGAATATAACCTTGTCTTGAATTGGGAGAAGTGCCACTTAATGGTTAATGAAGGCATTGTGTTGGGGCATAAAATTTCTAAAAGAGGTATTGAAGTTGATAAAGCTAAAGTTGATGCTATTGAAAAGATGCCATGTCCCAAGGACATCAAAGGTATAAGAAGTTTCCTTGGTCATGTCGGCTTCTATAGGAGGTTCATTAAGGACTTCTCAAAAATCTCTCGGCCTCTGACTAATTTATTACAAAAATATATACCATTTGTCTTTGATGATGATTGTGTAGAAGCATTTGAAATACTTAAGAAAGCATTGATCTCTGCACCTATTGTTCAGCCACCTTATTGGAATTTACCTTTTGAAATTATGTGTGATGCTAGTGATTATGATGTAGGAGTTGTTCTAGGGCAAAGAGTTGATAAGAAATTAAATGTTATTCAATATGCTAGTAAAACACGAGACAATGCCCAGAGAAATTATGCTACTACTAAAAAAGAATTCTTAGCAGTTGTATTTGCTTGTGATAAGTTCAGACCTTATATTGTTGATTCTAAAGTAACTATTCACACGGATCATGCTGCTATTAAATACCTTATGAAAAAGAAAGATGCTAAACCTAGACTTATTAGATGGGTTCCCTTGCTGCAAGAATTTGATTTGCATATTATTGATAGAAAGGGAGTTGAGAACCCCGTTGCAGACAACTTGTCTAGGTTAGAAAATGTTCTTGATGACCCACTACCTATTGATGATAGCTTTCCTGATGAACAATTAAATGTCATAAATGCTTCTCACACTGCTCCATGGTATGCTAAATTATGCTAATTACATTATTGCTAAATTTGTACCACCTAGTTTCACATACCGGCAAAAGAAAAAGTTTTTCTATGATTTGAGACATTACTTTTGGCATGACCCACATCTTTATAAAGAAAGAGTAGATGGTGTTATTAGACGTTGTGTACCTGAGCATGAATAGGAACAGATCCTACGCAAGTGTCACTCCGAGGCTTATGGAGGACACCATGCTGGAGATAGAACTGCACATAAGGTATTGCAATCCGGTTTTTATTGGCCTACTCTCTTCAAGGATGCCCGTAAGTTTGTCCTATCTTGTGATGAATGTCAAAGAATTGGTAATATTAGTAGACATCAAGAAATGCCTATGAATTATTCACTTGTTATTGAACTATTCCATGTTTGGGGCTTTGATTATATGGGACCGTTTCCTGCCTCTAATGGATATACACATATTTTAGTTGTTGTTGATTACGTTACTAAGTGCGTAGAAGCTATTCCAACTAGTAGTGTTGATCATAACACCTTTATTAAGATGCTTATAAGAAGTTATTTTCCCGAGGTTTGGAGTCCCTAGATGTTTAATGACTGATGGTGGTTCACATTTTATTCGTGGTGCTTTTCATAAAATGCTTGCTAAGTATGATGTCAATCATAGAATTGCATCCCCTTGTCACCCGCAGTCTAGTGGTCAAGTAGAATTGAGTAATAGAGAACTCAAATTAATTTTGCAAAAGGCTGTTAATAGATCTAAAAAGAATTGGTCCAAGAAACTTGATGATGCATTATGGGCCTATAGAACTGCATATAAAAATCCTATGGGTATGTTTCCGTATGAAATGGTTTATGGAAAAGCATGTCACTTACCTCTCGAACTAGAACATAAGGCATATTGGGCCATTAAATAGCTCAACTATGATTTCAAACTTGCCGGTGAGAAGAGTTATTTGACATTAGCTCACTTGATGAATGGAGAACCCAAGCCTATGAGAATGCCAAATTGTTTAAAGAAAAAGTTAAAAGATGACATGACAAAAGGATACAAAAGCGTGAGTTTAATGTAGGTGATTATGTACTACTGTACAACTCTCGTCTAAGATTTTTCGCAGGAAAACTTCTCTCTAAATGGGAAGGTCCTTACGTTATCGAGGAGGTCTATCGTTCCGGTGCCATAAAATTCAACAACTTCGAAGGCACAAATCCGAAGGTGGTGAACGGTCAAAGAATCAAACATTATATCTCAGGTAATCCTACTAGCACACATGCCCTTGCGTTGCAACGGGATAATAAAACTACATGCATCTGACTCAATATAAGAATGGATCAAGACCCCACATGTCTGTATTCTCTAGTTCAACACGATACCCTTTAATTAGAGCCAATCCATTATATTCTCTTTTATTGACATGTGCCCACAATTTCATTCAATTATAATTAACCTGCATATTCTTTTTTATTTGCACATGGAAGCTACCACCATTAATAATTTATTTTTATTTTTTTTAGTCAAACGTCAATAATTTATGGTGTCCCTTCTTCTGAACAAGCCGACTTAGCTCGATATGCCCGATGCGGAACAGGCCCAATATGGGAGTGATCGAACCACGACCTCAAAAGCCCAGTATGAGCAGTCCCACATGTTAGTAGCCACTCAAACAACCCGTCCTGCTAACCAATATTTAGTATGAATATTTAAGGATATACTGCAATGTCAGATTCAAAACAATTTCTTTTTCATTTTTTATACTTTTCAAAAAAAATAACTATGAATTGCTAAAAATACTTGGCAACATGAATAATTTTCCAAATTCCGAACAGTTTTTTTAAACCATACATTTAAAAAAACACATACAAAAAATTTGAAAGGAACATTTTTTGAAATTAAATGACATTTTTTAAAAGGATGAATCTTTTGTAAAAATACGAAGTTGTTGAAATTTGTGGATAATTTTAGAAAATGGAAAAATCTTTTGAGTAGAAATTGTCTTTTCACTGCAAAACTTATTTTCTATTTTTGAACATCTCACTAAAACAAGAATATTTATCGAATTTCTAACACTTGTTAAATGCAATTTTAAATCTTGAACAAATTTAAAGAAAACCAAACAATTTTTAAACAAATGGGAAATAATTTTCCATTTTTGAAAAATAAATTGGAACGAGTAAATTTTAAAATTACACACATTTTTAAACAGAAACACAATTTTGGAATTTGTAACACGAACTACGGAATATACATGGGAACGTGAACAATTTTCCAAATTACGATCACTTTTTTTGAAAATTCCATACATTTTTGGAAAATATAAGAACGAAAAGTTTCAATGGAGCATTTCATGAAATTCACATACATTTCTTAAAAACATAAACCTTTTAAAAAATATGATTTTCTTAAGTTGTGAACAAATTTTGAAAATAGAAACATATTTTGGACATTCAGACGAATTTAAGAAAATGTGTTTCTTTAATGGAAATATTATTTCTAATTTTTGAACATATCGGTAAAACATTAATATTTTCAGATGTGGAACATTTTTCAAATGCAATTTATTAATTATTGAGCAATATTTCAAAATACAAACATTTTAGAAAATGAGAGTAATTATTAACATTTTGAACAAACTTTGGAGCGAGAAAAAAATTTCCAAACATTTTCTAAAATTGGAACACCTTTTTGGAATTCGTAAATTTTTACGAAAATATGAATAAGGAATGAAATTCGAAAGATTTTTTGAAAATTCCGAATTTCAGAAAAAAGGAAAAAATATACTTGGAATGGTAAAAATAAAAAATAAACAGAAAATAAAAACAGAAAGAAACAGAAGAACTAAAATAGAACCAAAAAACTGAAAGAAAAAAATGAGTGGGCCAGTCTTGGCGTCCTGTTCGTACGCTGAAATATTTACCACTCTTTACGGGAAATAGGATTTTGTGTTGCTGCGTGGGAAGGAAAAAATAAACATGAATATTTTCAAATGTTGAAAATTGGTAAAATGCATTTTCTTAAATATTGAGCAAATTTTAAAAATAAACACATATAAAAAATTGGTTTTAATTTAAATGAAATTCGAAACATTTTATGAAAATTTTGAAATTTAGAAAAATGAAAAAATATAGACTTGGAACGGTAAAAATACAAAATTAACAGAAAAGAAAAAGAGAAAGAAACAGAAGAAGAAAAATAGAAACAAAACACAGAATACAAAATGACTGGCCCAGTCATGGCGCCCTGCGCGTACGTTGAGCTATTTTCCGCTCTGTGCGGGAAATAGGGGTTTGTTTGTTGTTGCGTGGGCAGGCAAAATTTGGCGGACTTTACTGGGGCATAGCGCGCGCGGCCCATGGTCGTAGATGTGGACAAATCTTTTTCTTTTGCTAATAGATGAACGTACAAAAGTTTAGTACCATTTTGGATTGGAAAAAAAATTATTTTAGTGGTGAACGGATGAAAAAATTGGAGAAACGCACCTTGCTTTATTAGTAGGTATAGATAAATGTTGAAATCAATGTTATTGAAACCGTGACCCCGGAGATAAGGGACACTTTCCGGAACGTTTTAGACTCCGAAAAGGAATAGGTATGTGGTACGGTAAGTAAACCGACTCCAAAATAGTTTTAAAAGAAATTTTTCTCCGTTTTGGAATATTTAGAAAAATAAAAAAATAAGAAGCAGTCCGGGAAGGACACGAGGGCTCCACGAGGGTGGAGGGCGCGCCCTACCCCCCTGGGCGCGCCCCCTGCCTCGTGGGCACCTCGTGTGCCCTCCGGACTCTGTTTTTTTGCACGATACGTATTTTCATCGGTAAAAATTCATTATATAATCTCCCAAAGGTTTTGACCACCGTATCACGCAATTATCCTCTGTTCTTGTTTCGAGCTGTTTTCTGTTAGGGTTGTCAAGGCCAGGCATC
Organism: Aegilops umbellulata; assembly: GCA_032464435.1. Classification (NCBI taxonomy): domain Eukaryota; kingdom Viridiplantae; phylum Streptophyta; class Magnoliopsida; order Poales; family Poaceae; genus Aegilops; species Aegilops umbellulata. Next base: position 224,967,629 of record CP136055.1, on the reverse strand, counting down.
ATGTCGTCCCCCTCCTCCAACAATGGTGACAACGATGCTTGGCTAATGAAGACAGAGCTGAAGAGGGAAGAACCCATGGAGATCAACAAGGATGAAGGGATCAAGAAGGCCAAGTAGGACCAAGTTGCGGCAACAGAAGACATCCTTCAACTTGATCACAATCTTCTTACCCCAACTGAGGTCGAAACTTTCAAGATGATTGAGCTAGCTCGTATACAAAACAAGTATCTCACACGTGAAAATATTTTGTTGAAGGAGCATATCATCGCACTCAAGGGCATTATCCGCAAGCTGGAGGACCTCTTACGCTCAATGTGCGACTATCCATCATCACCTCCATCTTATTCACCAACAAAGGAGACATAATCACATGGGTATGAGAACTCCCCTTGGCAACTGCCAAGCTTGGGGGAGGTGCCCCGGTATCGTATCACCATCACACTCCTATCTTTACCCTTTTTCTTAGTTCGATCCTATTAGTAGTATCTTGATCTAGTAGAATAAAGTTTTGGTATGATCTAGTTTTGAGTTTTGCTTTATGATCCCTCTATGTAATCGAGTCCGTAAGCTATATAATGAAGATTAGTGTTGAGTCAAGGGCTTGATTATCTTGCTATGATCTTGAATGAATAAAAGAAAAGAGAAAAAGAATAAAAAGAAACAAAGAGATCATATTGATCTTATGGAGAGTAATGACTTCACATAGAAAGAGTATGATGATTAAAAGTTGTTGAGAGTCGACAAACATAGCTTTGGTGATCGTTGCAATTAATAGGAAGTAATAAAGAAAGAGGGGTTTCACATATAAATATACTATCTTAGACATCTTTTATGATTGAGCACTCATTAAAATATGACATGCTAAAGAGTTGATGTTGGACAAGGAAGACAACATAATGGGTTATGTTTTCTTATATCTGAGATAAAGTATATTGTCATGGATCATCCAACATGTTGAGCTTGCCTTTCCCCCTCATGCTAACCAAATTCTTTGCACCAAGTAGATATACAACTTGTGCTTCCAAAAACCCTTAAACCAGTTTTGCCATGAGAGTCCACCATATCTACCTATGGATTGAGTAAGATCCTTCATGTAAGTTGTCATCAGTGCAAGTAATAAAAATTGCTCCCTAAATATGTATGATTAGTTGGTGTGGAGGAAATAAGATTTATACGATCTTGTGATGTGGAAGAAATAAAAGCGACGGACTGCATAATAAAGGTTCATATCACAAGTGGCAATATAAAGTGACGTTCTTTCGGATTTATATTTTGTGCATCCAACCATAAAAGCGCATGGCAACCTCTGCTTCCCTCTGCGAAGGGCCTATCTTTTATTATTATCTTCTACCTTATGCAAGAGTCATGGTGATCTTCACCTTTTCTTTTTACATTTTATCCTTTGGCAAGCACAGTGTGTTGGAAAGATCCTGATACATATATCTAATTGGATGTAAGTTAGCATGAACTATTATTGTTGACATTACCCTTGAGGTAAAAGGTTGGGAGGCAAAACTATAAGCCCCTATCTTTCTTTGTGTCCGGTTAAAACTTCGTAACCACAAGTATTGCGTGAGTATTAGCAATTGTGAAAGACTAAATGATAGTTGAGTATGTGGACTTGCTAAAAAGCTCTGACATAGACACTTTCTGATGTTATGATAAATTGCAATTGCTTCAATGACTGAGATTATAGTTTGTCAGTTCTCAATAAAGTTTCTAATTCATACTTTGCATTGTGGATAGATTATTACTTGATCATAAGAAATCAAATGACAATATCCATATATGTTGCTATAATAAGATTAACCATGATGCCCTCATGTCCGTATTTTATTTTATCGACACCTCTACCTCTAAACATGTGGACATATTTATCGTTATCGGCTTCCGCTTGAGGACAAGCGAGGTCTAAGCTTGGGGGAGTAGATGCGTCCATTTTGCATCATGCTTTTATATCGATATTTATTGCATTTTGGGCTGTTATTACACATTATGTCACAATACTTATGCCTATTCTCTCTTATTTTACAAGGTTTACATAAGGAGGGAGAATGCCAGCAGCTGGAATTCTGGGCTGGAAAAGGAGCAAATATTATAGACCTATTCTGCACAACTCCAAAAGTCCTGAAACTCCACGAAAGTTATTTTTGGAAATAATAAAAAATACTGAGCGGAAGAAATACCAAAGAGGGCCCACACCCTGCCACGAGAGTGGGGGGCGCGCCCTACCCCCTGGGAACGCCCCCCTGCCTCGTGGGCCCCCTGTTGGCCCTCCGGTGCCCATCTTCTGCTATATGAAGTCTTTCGTCCGAAGAAAAACCATAAGCACCGCCGCCACGAGGCGGAACCTTGGCGGAACCAATCTAGGGCTCCGGCAGAGCTGTTCTGCCGGGGACACTTCCCTCCGGGAGAGGGAAATCATTGCCATCGTCATCACCAACGCTCCTCTCATCGGGAGAGGGCCAATCTCCATCAACATCTTCACCAGCACCACCTCATCTCAAACCCTACTTCATCTCTTGTATCCAATTCTTGTCTCTAAGTCTGGGATTGGTACCTGTAGGTTGCTAGTAGTGTTGATTACTCCTTGTAGTTGATGCTAGTTGGTTTATTTGGTGGAAGATCATATGTTCAAATCCTATATGCATATTAATACCTCTCTGATTATGAACATGAATATGCTTTGTGAGTACTTACGTTTGTTCCTGAGGACATGGGAGAAGTCTTGCTATTAGTAGTCATGTGAATTTGGTATTCGTTCGATATTTTGATGAGATGTATGTTGTCTCTCCTCTAGAGGTGTTATGTGAACGTCGACTACATGACACTTCACCATTGTTTGGGCCTAGAGGAAGGCATTGGGAAGTAATAAGTAGATGATGGGTTGCTAGAGTGACAGAAGCTTAAACCCTAGTTTATGCGTTGCTTCGTAAAGGGCTGATTTGGATCCACTTGTTTCATGCTATGGTTAGGTTTACCTTAATACCTCTTTTGTAGCTGCGGATGCTTGCAATAGGGGTTAATCATAAGTGGGATGCTTGTCCAAGTAAGGACAACACCCAAGCACCGGTGCACCCACATATCAAATTATCAAAGTACCGAACGCGAATCATATGAACGTGATGAAAACTAGCTTGACGATAATTCCCATGTGTCCTCGGGAGCACTTTTCTCTACATAAGAGTTTGTCCAGGCTTGTCCTTTGATACAAAAAGTATTGGGCCACCTTTCTGCACTTTATTTACTTTTGTTACTTGTTACTCGTTACAAATTATCTTATCACAAAACTATCTGTTACCTATAATTTAAGTGCTTGTAGAGAATACCTTGCTGACAACCGCTTATCATTTCCTTCTGCTCCTCGTTGGGTTCGACACTCTTACTTATCGAAAGTACTACGATAGATCCCCTATACTTGTGGTTCATCAAGACTCTTTTCTGGCGCCGTTGCCGGGGAGTGAAGCGCCTTTGGTAGGTGGAATTTGGTAAGGAAAAACTTATATAGTGTGTTGAAATTTACTGTCACTTGTTACTATGGAAAGTAATCCTCTGAGGGGCTTGTTCAGGGTATCTTCACCCCGACCAGTAGAGCAAAGAGTTGCTCCTCAACCTACTGAACCTACTAAAAATGAAAATTTCTACTTTGAGATTCCTTCGGGTATGATAGAAAAACTGCTAGCTAATCCTTTTGCAGGAGACGGGACAATGCATCCTGATGAGCATCTAATATATGTGGATGAAGTTTGTGGATTATTTAAGCTTGCAGGTGTGCCCGATGATGTTATTAAGAAGAAGGTCTTCCCTTTATCTTTGATGGGAGATGCACTGACATGGTATAGGCTATGTGGTGATATGGGATCATGGAACTACAAACGATTGAAATTGGAATTTCATCAAAAGTTTTATCCTATGCATCTTGTTCATCGTGATCGCAATTATATATATAATTTTTGGCCTCGCGAAGGAGAAAGCATCGCTCAAGCTTGGGGGAGGCTTAAAATCAATGTTATATTCATGCCCCAATCATGAACTCCCAAGAGAAATAATTATTCAAAAAATTTATGCTCGGCTTTCTGATAACAATCGCAGTATGCTCGATACTTCTTGTGCTGGCTCTTTTATGATGAAGACTATTGAATTCAAATGGGATTTATTGGAAAGAATTAAACACAAATCTGAAGATTGGGACCTCGGCGAAGGTAAGGAGTCAGGTATGACACCTAAGATGATTGTGTTAAATCTTTTATGGATACCGATGTTTTCCGTAAATTTAGCACTAAATATGGACTTGACTCTGAGATAGTAGCTTCTTTTTGTGAATCTTTCGCTACTCATGTTGATCTCCCTAAGGAGAAGTGGTTTAAATATCATCCTCCCATAGATGTAAAAGTAGTTGCACCTATTAAAGTTGAAGAAAAGACTATTACTTATAATGATCCTATTGTTCCTACTGCTTATGTTGAGAAACCACCTTTTCCTGTTAGGATAAAAGATCATGCTAAAGCTTCAAATGTGGTTTGTAAAAGAAATATTAGAACCTATACACCTCCTGAGCAAGTTAAAGTTGAACCTAATATTGCTATTGTTAAAGATGTCTTGTCTGATAATATTGATGGGCATGTTATTCATTTCTGTAATGAAACTGCTAGAATTGCCAAACCTTGTGCTAAAGATAAACATAGACATGTGGTAGGCATGCCTGTTATTTCTGTTAAAATAGGAGATCATTGTTATCATGGCTTATGTGATATGGGTGCCGGTGCTAGTGCTATACCTCATGACTTATACAAAGAAAGTATGCATGATATTGCACCTGATGAGATAGAAGATATTGATGTTACCATCAAGCTTGCCAATAGAGATACCATATCACCCATTGAAATTGTTAGAGATGTTGAAGTCTTGTGTGGGAAAACTAAATATCCTGGTGATTTTCTTGTTCTTGGTTCCCCACAAGATAGCTTTTGTCCCATTATTTTTGGTAGACCCTTCTTGAACACAGTTAATGCTAAGATAGACTGCGAAAAGGATGTTGTTACTATTGATCTAGGTGATATGTCTCATGAGTTCAACTTTTCTAAATTTCGTAGACAACACCGTGAAGAGGAATTGCCTAGTAAAGATGAAATTATTGGTCTTGCTTCTATTGTCGTGCCTCCTAGTGATCCTTTAGAACAATATTTGCTTGACCATGAAAATGATATGTTTATGAATGAAAGAAGGGAAATAGATGAAGTATTCTTTAAACAGGAACCCATCCTGAAACACAACTTGCCTGTTGAAATCCTAGGGGATCCTCCTCCACCCAAGGGTGATCCCGTGTTTGAGCTCAAACCGTTACCTGATACTCTTAAATATGCTTATCTTGATGAGAAAAAGATATATCTTGTTATTATTAGTGCTAACCTTTCAGAGCATGAAGAAGAGAGATTATTGAAAACTCTGAAGAAGCACCGCGCTGCTATCGGATATACTCTTGATGATCTTAAGGGCATTAGCCCCACTCTATGCCAACACAAAATATATTTGGAGAAAGATGCCAAACCAGTTCGTGATCACCAACGATGGCTGAATCCTAAGATGAAAGAAGTGGTAAGGAAGGAAATAATAAAGCTTCTTGAGGTGGGTATTATTTATCCCGTTGCTGATAGTCAATGGGTAAGTCCGGTCCATTGTGTCCCTAAAAAGGGAGGTATTACCGTCGTTCCTAATGATAAAGATGAATTGACCCCGCAAAGAATTATTACAGGTTATAGGATGGTAACTGATTTCCGCAAATTAAATAAGGCTACTAAAGAGGATCATTATGCCTTACCTTTTATCGATCAAATGCTAGAAAGATTATCCAAACATACACATTTTTGCTTTCTAGATGGTTATTCTGGTTTCTCTCAAATACCTGTGCCAGCCGATGATCAATCAAAGACCACTTTTACTTGCCCTTTCGGTACTTTTGCTTATAGACATATGCCTTTTGGTTTATGTAATGCACCTGCTACCTTTCAAAGATGCATGATGGCTATATTCTCTGACTTTTGTGAGAATATATGTGAGGTTTTCATGGATGATTTCTCCATTTATGGATCCTCTTTTGATGATTGCTTGAGCAACCTTGATCGAGTTTTGCAGAGATGTGAAGAAACTAACCTTGTCTTGAATTGGGAGAACTGCCACTTTATGGTTAATGAAGGCATTGTCTTCGGGCATAAAATTTCTGAAAGAGGTATTGAAGTTGATAAAGCTAAAGTTGATGCTATTAAAAAGATGCCATGTCCCAAGGACATCAAAGGTATAAGAAGTTTCCTTGGTCATGCCAGCTTCTATAGGAGGTTCATTAAGGACTTCTCAAAAATCTCTCGGCCTCTGACTAATTTATTACAAAAAGATATACCATTTGTCTTTGATGATGATTGTGTGGAAGCATTTGAAATACTTAAGAAAGCATTGATCTCTGCACTTATTGTTCAGCCACCTGATTGGAATTGCAATTATGTGTGATGCTAGTGATTATGCTGTAGGTGTTGTTCTAGGGCAAAGAGTTGATAAGAAATTAAATGTTATTCAATATGCTAGTAAAACTCTAGACAATGCCCAGAGAAATTATGCTACTACTGAAAAAGAATTCTTAGCATTTGTATTTGCTTGTGATAAGTTCAGACCTTATATTGTTGATTCTAAAGTAACTATTCACATGGATCATGCTGCTATTAAATACCTTGTGGAAAAGAAAGATGCTAAACCTAGACTTATTAGATGGGTTCTCTTGCTGCAAGAATCTGATTTGCATATTATTGATAGAAAAGGAGCTGAGAACCCCGTTGCAGACAACTTGTCTAGGTTAGAAATGTTCTTGATGACCCGCTACCTATTGATGATAGCTTTCCTGATGAACAATTAAATGTCATAAATGCTTCTCACACTGCTCCATGGTATGCTGATTATGCTAATTACATTGTTGCTAAATTTATACCACCTAGTTTCACATACCAGCAAAAGAAAACATTTTTATATGATTTGAGACATTACTTTTGGGCTGACCCACATCTTTATAAAGAAGGAGTAGATGGTATTATTAGAAGTTGTGTACCTGAGCATGAACAGGACCAGATCCTACGCAAGTGTCACTCCGAGGCTTATGGAGGACACCATGCTGGAGATAGAACTGCACATAAGGTATTGCAATCCGGTTTTTATTGGCCTACTCTCTTCAAGGATGCCCGTAAGTTTGTCCTATCTTGTGATGAATGTCAAAGAATTGGTAATATTAGTAGACGTCAAGAAATGCCTATGAATTATTCACTTGTTATTGAACCATTCGATGTTTGGGGCTTTGATTATATGGGACCGTTTCCTGCCTCTAATGGATATACACATATTTTAGTTGCTGTTGATTACGTTACTAAGTGGGTAGAAGCTATTCCAACTAGTAGTATCAATCATAACACCTCTATTAAGATGCTTAAAGAAGTTATTTTCCCGAGGTTTGGAGTCCCTAGATGTTTAATGACTGATGGTGGTTCACATTTTATTCATGGTGCTTTTTGTAAAATGTCTGCTAAGTATGATGTTAATCATAGAATTGCATCCCCTTATCACCCGCAGTCTAGTGGTCAAGTAGAATTGAGTAATAGAGAACTCAAATTAATTTTGCAAAAGACTGTTAATAGATCTAAAAAGAATTGGTCCAAGAAACTTGATGATGCATTATGGGCCTATAGAACTGCATATAAAAATCCTATGGGTATGTCTCCGTATAAAATGGTTTATGGAAAAGCATGTCACTTACCTCTCGAACTGGAACATAAGGCATATTGGGACATTAAAGAGCTCAACTATGATTTCAAACTTGTCGGTGAGAAGAGTTTATTTGACATTAGCTCACTTGATGAATGGAGAACCCAAGCCTATGAGAATGCCAAATTGTTTAAAGAAAAAGTTAAAAGATGGCATGACAAAAGGATACAAAAGCGTGAGTTTAATGTAGGTGATTATGTATTACTATACAAATCTCGTCTAAGATTTTTTGCAGGAAAACTTCTCTCTAAATGGGAAGGTCCTTACGTTATCGAGGAGGTCTATCATTCCGGTGCCATAAAAATCAACAACTTCGAAGGCACAAATCCGAAGGTGGTGAACGGTCAAAGAATCAAACATTATATCTCAGGTAATCCTATAAATGTTGAAACCAATGTTATTGAAACCGTGACCCCGGAGGAATACATAAGGGACACTTTCCGGAACGTTTCAGGCTCCGAAAAGGAATGGGTATGTGGTATGGTAAGTAAACAGACTCCAAAACAGTTCTAAAGGCAATTTTTCTCTGTTTTGGAATATTTAGAAAAATAGAAAAATAAGAAGCAGTCCGGGAAGGACACGAGGGCTCCACGAGGGTGGAGGGCGCGCCCCCCAGCCCCGTGGGGCCAGCAAGACACGTATTGATTGTTGCCATTAAGGATAACAAGAAGGGGTCTATTCCTACATGAATAGATCTTGTCTACACCATGTCATCGTTCTTATTACATTACTTTGTTTTTCCATGAACTTAATACACTAGATGCATGCTGGATAGCGGTCGATGTGTGGAGTAATAGTAGTAGATGTAGGCATGAGTCGGTCTACTAATCTTGCACGTGATGCCTATATAATGATCATTGCCTGGATATCGTCATAATTATTTGAAGTTCTATCAATTGCCCAACAGTAATTTGTTTACCCGCCGTATGCTATTTTTATCAAGAGAAGCCACTAATGAAATCTACACCCCCGGGTCTATTCTTTATCATATTTACTTCAAGATCTATTTTTATTTGCTTTTGCTTTCAGATCTATTATTGCAAAAACCCAAAAATACCTTGCTGCAATTTTTTGTTATTTTTTTTGTGTTTCGGCGAGATATATTTGTCCAATCTACTACGAACCAATCTATCTTTTAGCCAAGAGGGATTGACAACCCCTCTTACGCATCGGGTTGCAAGTATTTGTTCTTTGTGTGCAAGTACCGTTTACATAGTGTTACTTGGTTCTCCTACTGGTTCGATAACCTTGGTTTCTTCACTGAGGGAAATACCTACCGTAGTTGTGTTGCATCATCCCTTCCTCTTCAGGGAAATACTGACGCGGACACGAGCCGTCAGTGGCTGGAGTGTGCGAGTTGGGAGATCGTGGGCGCATGCGCAGCTAGGTTGTGGCTGCGTGGCTCGGGCGACGGTTGCGGGAGGTGGGGGATGATCCTGACACGTGGGTCTCACACGTTAGTGAGAGGAAAGAGAGAGAGAGAGAGAGAGAGAGAGAGAGAGAGAGAGAGAGAGAGGGAGAGAGAGAGAGAGGGTGCTGCATGGCTGGCTGGCTAGCTGGGCCAGCCGGGCTAGCTGGCTGGCTGGGCCTTCTCTTTTCTTTCATTATTGTTTTCTGTTTCTGCTCTCTGTTTTCAATTTCAAATTTGAATCTGAATTTACTTCAAAAGAGGAATTGTTCCTAAAAATACCTTGGTAATATATTTGACTAGATGAACTTTTTCTCCCTGGGTTTTGACAAACTATATTTTGTCAAAAACTAAATGGGCCCATTTGCAAGATTGTTTTAGTTTCTATTTTTTCTGTTTTATTTACCTATCCAGAATTTTACGTATAGTTTTACCACCCAAACTAAACTATTTTCAAACCCTGTTCCACTCAAAATAAATAGGGCAAATGTTATCTTAGTAAAATTCTTTCATGCCCTTATGCAAGTTTTTCAGAAAAACATTTTTGGGTGAAACCTCCATGGCTCCACTTAAATTCAAATTTTAGTTTAAATTCAAATGTTGGCCTTGTTGGCCTCAAAACCAAATGTGCAAGGAAATCATGGATGCATATGCTTCTAAGTTCACAACAAAAATTTAGGGGAAATTTTGGGTTGTGACAAGAAGTGACTATGATACTCTCATGGTCTAAGGAACTATATCGCACGATAACACTCTGTGTTATAACAATTGACTATTGACGATTGCATCTCACAGTATAACAAACTAGTTTGGGTCAATTCAATACGATCGTTCTTCTAACATCATATTCTCAAAGTTGTTTTAGAACTATCGTTACACTTAACGATATCCTAAGATCGGGAAAACATGATCATCAACAACTCTTGAGCTAGTCTTATAGGTAGATTAGGAATCTTATTTTACCGTTTATCATTCCACACATGCATATGAGTTTTCCACTGAGTCGCACATTTCAGGATCATAGCAGTTATAGCATAGAATATAAACTCTTAATTATGAACATGGAAATATAATAATACAATACTCTAGGGAATATTTCCAACACATGCATGGAGGGGATGCCGAGAAGTTAAAGGAGACTGCATGGGGAAGTCACATGAGGGGATGTGTGGTTACCAGGAATGTTAATTACAATTTCAGCTAATACTCTTGGAATATCTTATTTTCATTATGTTACCTATGCGTGTGGACGGAGGGAATATTGTTGTTTACGGCCACACACGATAATGTACAATCACGATGACTAATTTTCAAGAATCACCAACCCTATTTATATCTTCTTGAAGGGTGTCGCTTCATATGAAGAGTCATCCGTTCAATTGGACTACCATGTTGTTAGACAACTGCACACACACGGTCACGCTTTTGGTCCAAAGGACACAAACACATCGGCAGTGCATGCGATCCGATTTTAGGTGTTTCCTTTAGTAAATCCGAGGAATGTTATTTTAAGGCTATGTGGTTGTGCGGTTGATGTACTATGAGCCATTTTTACTAAAGAGAGATAAGTGTAATCCCCATCCGTTGGAATGCTTAACACGTACTCAGCTTAAGTTGCAACAAGCCTAGGACACAATGGCATGTTTTGTAGAGAGGGCAACTAATGTCTCGAGAACACATTAAATGAACCAGCATGCTTTTGTGTACCAAGAATCCCACTACTCTCAATTGCTGGGTTTAAAAGACCAACACAGAACCAGCATGCTGATGTTTCTAGAACAAGGTAAATGAAGTAGCAAGCTCCATTATGATGTGGAAGAGAATCCCTTGTATGTTGGTCTCAGCTCTCCTCCACTTTTTGGGGTGATACTATACTTTCCATATATCATGAAACCTCACATGTCCCTTTGAGATTTTCTAGGAATTATTGTTTATATGGCCTAAAGCCCATCTATAACTCAATAGTATGGATACCTTCCCAATTATGATAGGACTATGGGCCTGTTCTTTTGTCAGCTTCTAGAATAAGATGGAATAAGCTGCCCCTACCCAACTTATTCTAGAAGCCCAACCGAAATTATTTTTTAGAACCATACTAATTAAGACTTGACTAGTAGGCTTCTAAAAAATAATTTTGATTGGGCTTCAAGCTGGGTAGGGGGCAGCTTATTCTAGAAGCCCAAAAAAGGCACCAAAAGAATTGGCCCTACATTAAGGATCAACCTTGAGGCCATATATCTTGGCCATGGTGATGGATGAGGTCACGAAGAATATGCATGGAGATACTTCTTGGTGTATGCTTTTTGCTGGTAATGTGGTGCTAGTTGACAATGGTAGGTTGTGCCTTAATAGAAAACTAAAGTTGTGGAGATAGGCTTTATAGTCCAAGGGTTTAGACTTAAGAGGATCATGATTGAGCATATAATGTGTGACTTTAGTGATGTCCGGTATGAGGGGGGATTGATTAGTTTAGAAGGACATATAGTGCCTAAGAGGAAGACATCTCATGCTTGGGATCAAAGTTGCAAAGAAAAGTGGTATCTATGAGAATGTTAGACAAGGAATTAAATCAAGGTAGATAAAGTGGAGGCAATAATTTGGCATCCTCTACCACAAGAAGGTCCATTAAAAGCAAAAGACATAAGTTCTACTACCTCCTTTTCGGTTTATAAAGCTTATGTGTATCCCTAGATCTATACTTTGACCAGCATAAGATAAGTTGTATAGTCAAAAAATTATACCATTAGAAAGTAACCGATCTGAAGTTTCTAATGATATGTTTTTGCGATATATAAACTATATTAATTGTTGTATTTGTCAACCTAGAGGTACATGCAAGCTTTATAAACCAAAAAGGAGGTAGTATCGGACGACAATCAAACATGAGTTGATATATGGAGCAAAGTGTTGGTTTAGTAAGAAGCAATGCATCTAACAACTGAGTGTCACTGAGATGTGCATGCTCAAATGGGTGTGTAACCATAGAATACTGATTGAATTATGAATGACATAACAAGTGATAAAAGCTTGTACAACACCAACTAACGTTGTTTGGAGATATCTAACGGAGGTTCGAGCCACCCTTATAATAATATAAGGAGTGAACATACTAGAAGCGGTAGGGTGAACAAACTTAACATGTCAGTGGTTGGTAAAAAAGGAGAATTGAAGGATTGGAATGTACCTAGGGATTTGCTCTTGATAGGACCGCATAGAAATTGGCAATACATGTGCCAAAATCTTAATTTGCTTTCTTACCTTGTTAAATTTTAATTTCTCCATTTTCTTTTCGGTGTTCACATGTCTCTATTGTGTTATTCTGTAGCCTACCTTAATTTGCTCGAGACAAAGTGGTTTTGGTCATTGTTGCTCCTGATGTTGTTTAATATGTAAAAACAAAAATTAATGGGTAAATAAACAAATACTCTCTCCGTCCCATATTATAAGAGCGTTATTTACACTAGAGTAATAAATTTAGGAAAGAAAAGTAAATATAAAAAATAATGATAAAAGTACATCACAAAAGGATTATTAAAGAAAGATACAAGGGTCGGGCTATGTATAAAAGGTATGTATCCGATATGCGACTTATTGTACATTATGTTTGCAAATCCCATTTTGCCCCTAGTTTGCGGAATAGTGAAGCAATCTCTTGTTGCGTGCGCTCCTTGGCCTGGTGCATTCCCCAGGTTTCAGTAGATTTTCCAAAAAAAAAACATCTTTTTTCGATAGTTATGTTCGAGATTCTTTTGGTATCCAGCCCTTTATTTTCCTTCCATTTATATAATTTTATCCAATAATTTTTTGTTCTCTTTGTACTTTTTCCTTTTTTAATCCAAAACTACGTAATTTTTGAAATATACTATTTCATGTATCTCTACATTTTTTTCAAAACATTCTGATCAACGTACTATGTGTGTATGTATGTATGTGTGCATGCGCTTTTTCCAATAATCCACAGCCTTTTTTAAGAGATTGGGTTAGCCTTTTGAAATATATGAACATAATTTCTCATGTGTATGTACATTTTATAATATGTGATGATTTATTTTAATATGTGATGTTATATGTATGACCGACAACATTTGTTAATTTCTTAATACATTCTTGCCAATATATTTTTCTTCCATATCCATGTGAATCCTATGAGATGAAAACCCCACAACAATAGGGCGTTCTTATGTCTTGCTTATAGCGAAATGCCGGCCATAGGAGGGCACAGGCCACAGGACACAGCCTCGTTTTTTTTCTGTTTTTTCACGTATTTTCTTTTGGACAACGCTAACGCACACACGTGTGGTGGGAGCCAAACCCGCCCACGCGCAATATAACATACAGACTGCGCCACATCACTGCATGCATGCATGTGGAAATCTTTTTGGATTTTCAGTTTTTAAAATATTTTATCTCTTAAATGAAAAATCGGATTGAAGATCCGTTTTCACCATTAAATCCCACGTGATGAGATCTTCGAAACTAGATCTCATGTCAATATATTTTGACGAATTTTTTTTGGGTTAAAAGTTACCATGTCTATTGCACATGAATTGCCATGATGTTTACAGTAAAGTTGCCATGATATGTTTTAGCTATTTTCTTCTACATTTAAAAGTAATTTTTGACATATTATAAAACGTGAATTAGGAAACTAGACTTGCCATGCACCATAAACTAAATTGCCATGATATATGCACTTAAAATTGCCATGATTTATACAAAAAAATATTTTTATGGTCAAAGTACTGGAATTGCCATCATCAGAAAACTAAAATTGCCATATTCTACAAATTAAAATTGCCACATGGCAACTTTAGTTTAAGCACTATGGCAACTATAGTGTAAACATCATGGCAACTTTTGGGCAAAAGAAATTCGTCGAAACAAATCAACATGGGGTCTAGTTTTGAAGCTCGTCGAGACGGATTTAATGGTGAAAACGAATTTTTAATTTGATTTTTTAAATAGGAGATAAAACATTTTTAAGCCGAAAACCAAAAAGATTTTTGTTGATGTCATCTATTCATACGTGGCAAAATGAGTGGTGATGGAGGCGTGTGAGCGTTAGTTTTTTCGTTTCTTTTTGTTTTTATGCTTTCCCTTTTTAATTTTGTTTACACTCACGAATATTATAAATATAAATATAAATATATATATGTAAATTGTATAAATATTACAAAAACACTTTATATAAAACATTTGAAAAATGTTAATCAAGCATTTGAAAATTGTTAAATGTTTATAGAAAAATGTTCCTCATGTACATGAAAATGTATATAAAAAATTATACATGTTTATGAAAAAAAAGATCATGTATTTAAAAAATGTTATTCAAGCATTGGAAATGTTAAATGCATATAGAAAAAATATTTCTCATGTATACAAAAATATACAGTGTGTAGAAAAAATTGATCATATATTTTAAAATGTTAATCAAGCATTTGAAAATGTTAACTAAGTATTTGGAAGATGTTAATCAAGTATTTTAAAAATATTAAATGTGTATAGAAACAATGTTTCCATGTATAAATGCTTACACTCCCGTACGGACGGTACCATGGATATTTCAGTACGGCACCTTGTGATGTCAAATTTTTGTTTGAATAGTTGCAGCAAACTAATCTAAACTGCTAAAGTTTCACAAGATTCAGTTCCTGTGCACCAGAAGTGATGGTTGACGATATGTGGGGCAGATTCTGTTGCCGCAGCAAGGAGGTATGCAGTCGCTGTGCTGCATGTTTGCATGGATGGATCTATGCGTACAAGTGTCATGGCTTATTGGCGAAAACAAAAATGCTGTTACACTTTAGACGACAATTATAAGTCTACCCCGTTACTACGTCTGAGACGAATTAAGATATCCTGACAAGTCATTGCATCACAACAAGAAGAATATCTCTGGCTGGCTTCTTGGGTACTACATTTTGTTGAGATGAACACATCAAGAGAGGACACACCTCTCAGTGGACAGTGTCCGCTGCCTTTTTATCTTTTGATTAATTATAAATGGAATCCAGACATCAATTCTTGGGTAAATGCAAGCCATCAAATCTAATCTTCCAAGTGTTTCAATCTACAGGTTTTAATCCAAGGACCGCAAACTTGAGTGCGGAGTAACCTGCAGTGTTCCCTGTGACTTAAGTTGTGCTTACTGAACCGTTTACTGTGATAATAGCCAAGTTGCTGCTGAACGATGGCACTAATAAGAATGTCAAGTACTTCCTCCTTCTCTATAGTTGTAGTAAATCAAAGACACTTATTTTAGACCTGATAATCCATTAGCTCCATTATCTGTAAGTGTGCCAAATTAGAACCTGTCGGTGAGCTAATCAAAAGAGATGCATAACGGTGAAGCTTCTCCACAAGCATCCCAATCAAACATTCATTTTCCACCTCAAGCTCCTTGTGTTTTTGCCCGCTGAAATGAAAGCTACCCGCCACCAGCAACGAGTGAGCAAAGATTTAAGCTCACACCTGAGACCTGAGCTCCTCCACTGCATACCAGTCCTACAAGTCCAGTCCATGATGCGGTTGTGATTTGATCGCTCGAGTTCAGTAGTGCGAAAGATTTGAACCTCCCCGATGGTGCTGATGATCAAGGCTGTGACACTGACAAGATAGGAGCACTAGTGTCTAGTGGTATATGGCACTTGAAAAATCACTTGGATGGATTTGGTGAGACGTATACGTGTGAAAAGCAAAGCAGCAGCAGCACACACTCTCACCGAGTCCATGGCCTTGCTTTTTTGCTTTCAAGTTGCCTTGCGCCCTTTTTATACCGCTGGTCGATGGGGCACGGTCGGTCACTCGTTGCGAAGCGCTGTGGGCAGCAATGGAGGGGCTGATCCCGCTGGTGTACAGAGCAGTGGTGGAGTACAGGGAGAGGAGGCAGCAGCAGCAGCAGCAGCAGCTCGCTCTGAGTCTGGGCAGCAGCTGCCTCCAGCTCTACAACGACCAGCCGCCGACGCGTGCGCTGCTGTTCTGCGACTCCGCAACGTTGCCGGCATGGGCACTCATGTCGCCGCTACTCCGCTCACCGCCGTCGCGTCGCCACTGCGCTGCGCAGGTTAGAGTCGCGGTCATGGCCAAAGAGAATTAAGCGTGTGTCTGTGTGTGTGTACATGTAGTGCGTGTGTGGGGGGATCAAATAAGGGGCGTGAATGATCAGAGGGTGGTCCAAAGGACCACCTCAACTAACAGAGCAAAGTTGCAAGAACGCATGATCGGCCTGTATGCGCATCAGCATCAGCTTGTACAAGCCCAACTGCACATGTTCAAATTAAGCAGAACGAACGTGCTTACTCGTTTGGCGAGTGGGCGACATGATGGATGTTAGAATAAATCCGAGCCCATCGTGGATCTACCGAGGAGGACCAAGCAATCACACGAGCACGACACCGAGATTTGTTAACGAGGTTCATCATCGTGGCTATGTCCCCGGGGCCTGACTACGGGCGCTATTCCCCATGACACCGTCACAATACCGCACTCCGGCCGTCCGGGCGCCGGCACACGCCGTCGGTTCCCCGCGTGCCCGTGCTATTATGTTGGCATAGGTTACATCGTGTCTACCCCGCTATATATGAGAGGCCTAGGATACAAGTGTTTTACTTGGACACGACTCCATTTTCTGTCTACACACCGTACGGCTCCAAGTCCAACTGTAGTCTAACTTGTACAATAATATTCGACACAATTCTAACAAACTCCACCTTGACGAATATTCTCCACCACCTTGAATTCGTCCGTGCGTCGAATCTCCATGTACATTGGACTTGAGATACGCCATGAGCCCCACTGCTACTCTCAGACTCCATGTGACTCCACCTGCAACTGTAGTCCCTTCTCGTCTTCTTCACAGTCAACACTCGAGCAAAATTAAGTTCATCATTACTCTACCTTGTGCTTCCAACTTCCGGAGTATCCGTTCAACGACATCATACATCGATCACTGTCTGCGTGAAAAAATGAACAACTCACATATTGGACGCCACATATAAGAGTTACGCGAACTCAACGTCACCGCTCTTTCTGTACTGCTTGTCTGAAACTTGAAGGAATTTCACCGTCGCCCTGTGTCACCCTGAGTCAAATTCGCAGTTGTCTCGCCCTTCCTCCGGATAGTCTCTGACATGTCCCATCGCTATAGCACTGCGCCTCCTTCTGCCTTGTCATCCGCACTTTGCCATGTGCACTGAACACTACAAAATATACGGCCATGTACTCTCTCAGCTTTTGACAATTTTAGACTTCCCGCCACTTTCTCAGATTCTCCACGGTTAACTCTTGTCCATCAACTAGCACCGATAGACCCAGTCACCAACTTGAATCCGGTACTCGTCAACACTGCTTCAGCACCCCCTGCACAATTTGTCTGACCACCAGTGCCTTGGCCTGTCGCTGTGTCCCGTGCTTACCGCACGTCTCGCCGCTATCACCGCGTCGAGTCTCTGTTGTCCTGGCCGAGTCTCCCAGGTAGCTAGCCCACACTGCCTCAACCCCCACTGCAGAGAACCACCGATCATCACCGACCGATGCCGAGTATCACGTCTCCATCAGACCACTGGTATCCAGTCCGACCCACGTGTCTCTCGCCTTCCCGCTGAAATAGGCTACGATTCTCCGGATCCTTACGCCGTAGCCCCTCCATCAGCACAGAGTGAAGTCTTTCGCTAGACTCCAGCTCCACCTTCAACATGACTCCATGTAGCTGTGCTATGCTATCCCGCGCCCTGTCGACTTCAAGCTCTCATGTGTACACAACCTTGAATCAACCCTGCGCCATAGTCTATCAAAGCCGCACAAGCCCTCGAGTCTGCACCACGTGTTTCCACGCCCCAGAAGTCGGCCACCATCAGCATCACGCTCCTATGTCGTCGTCGCTGAAATCACCACCGTCTTCTGCTTTGACCAACATCCCCGTCAGACAGTCCAGTCCAATCCAGCCGAATTATCCGACTGCACCATGCTCCACCCTGCATCGTGTCCGCCTCGCACAATTGTGCATTGCCTTGACGCCCTGTGTTTGCATGATCCTGTTACGAAGTGCTCCAGACTACTCCGAGCCTTATACGCACGTCGTCATCCTCGCCGTCTTTGCTACGCACACCACGGACCCTCACGCTACCATCCTCGCACACAATCATGTACAAAGAAATAAAGCCAAATTGTACCACGTAAGCCTTCCCGTGTGCACTTCACCGTGAAGATCAATGGAAAGACTCCAATACTCCACCTCGTGCTCCTGTACGCCTTAAATCAATTAGCTTTTCATCCCTTTCCTTGATGGATAGCATCAATCCGTCACGTAGCCTTTTTTTAACCAACAAATCTCATGTACAGCTGCGTCTTCCAGCATGACCGACCCCAAATCGCCGCGTGCGTGCACTCCTGGCTCCTGTGCCTCAAGCGGCCTGCCTGCCTAGGCTGCACCAAACGCCTTGCGGCTTCGTCAGCTACGCCTGCCACACCCGGACTCCGCCACACCCAGGCCTTCTCGCATGGGCTGCCGTCTGCGTGGACACCCGCGCGCGGAGTCATGCTGGATCACGGCCCCGCGCCTGAGCCGATGCTCGCTACCCCACGAGCTGCCTAGGTTTCCGCTCTGCACGCCGCCACCGCACGCACTTAACGATCTGATCTAGTGCTGCCGCTGTAATCCGATTGCTTCTCGAGCAGATATCCATCGAATCTTTTCATTGCCGCACACGCTCGATTCTTCCGCTCCTTCCTCAACATCAAACACAACCGCGACCTTCTCGTAACCTTGCTCATGATACCACTTGTTAGAATAAATCCGAGGCCATCGTCGATCTACCGAGGACCAAGCAATCGCACGAGCACGACACCGAGATTTATTAACGAGGTTCACCATCGTGGCTACGTCCCCGGGGCCTGACTACGGGCGCTCCTCCCCATGACACCGTCACAATACCGCACTCCGGCCGCCCGGGCGCCGGCACACGCCGCCGGCTCCCCCGCGTGCCCGTGCTATTATGTTGGCATAGGTTACATCGTGTGTCTACCTCCGCTATATATGAGAGGCCTAGGATACAAGTGTCCTACTTGGACACGACTCCGTATCCTGTCTACACACCGTACGACTCCAAGTCCAACTGTAACCTAACTTGTACAATAATATTCGACACAATTCTAACAATGGATTGGTTTTTCATTTTATGTATAACGCGGTGTTTTGATGGACATTTCACGGTCTGATTTTGTGTTATATGCTAATCACTATATGGTGAAATGTTCTGCGTCGGTGTCTCCATCTACTATTTGGTCCTACAATATCACATGTTTTTTTTGCGGGCACTTTTTTTTCTAGATGGCGAGACCAGGGGCGGAGCCAGCAAATTTAGCCATTGGGTTCTATTGACTTGTGAAGATCGCTACAAATTAATCTAGTGTAAAGTCTAATTTCACACAATCTCACAACAAAGATTATAGCACTCAAAAGCAAGATACAACTGAAAAATATGACATCACTTGTCATATATTGTGTTACATAAAAAATTGAAGAGTGCACCACATACCGGTGAGATATTATAGCTAGTCCAGGACCAAAAAACTTCATAGATTCAAGTATAGCTTTCTCATCTTGCTGAAACGTTGAAGAAATTGACAAGTTAGTTTGACCCATCTAAAATAACTACCATTATACCTAATTAAGGCTGCAAGAAAAGCTCGAGGCTCGTGAGCCGCTCGAGATCGACTCGTTTTTTGACTCGACTCGAGATCGACTCGAAAAGAAACGAGCTGAGTTTGAACACTTTATATAGCTCGACCGAGAAACGAACCGATCTTGAGCCAATCTTGGCTCGCTCGATTTTAGCTCGATAGCTCGACAGAATATCATTATGTTGAATAATCATGCCTTATATTAAATGGAAATACGATAATTTATTACCATGTATGTTGTCCATAATTTTTCTCCATTTTATTTACCAAAGAACATGGAAACTTAACTAAGTACTGAGAAGATTTAGGCCTCATTATGGCACGTGGTCGACTATGTGTTAAATAACCTATATTTTTGCCAAAGTTCCCAGCATATTCACCTTAATTTTTTAGTTTTTCATCCATAGATTCATATTTTTTACCATCTCATTCAGCTCGAAACAAGCTTGAGATCGACTCGAGATCGTTACAAGCTGAGCACGAGTCATGTTCTACAGCTCGATCATGAGTTTCACTCAGCTTGAGCTCGCTCGAATTTTCATATGAGTCGAGCTGAGCCAACTCCAACTCGCTCGAGCTCGACTCGTTTGCAGCCCTATACCTAATGCACCACTCTTAACTTGTCCCTTATTGTTATCCCTGAAAAGAAAGCAGCACGAACATAAGGTCTTATGCATATTGTCGCTATACTCAAGTGAACCATCATTCGGGATCAAATCTTGGTGAAGCATCTTCAATGACCCTCTCTGGATAATCAAAGTTAGATGGTTGCCCATAAGATCCAATGATTAAATATCTTCACCTAATCACATCTTGCTTCTTAGAAATTTTTATGTACTACCAAAATTTCTTTCAATCAGGCGGATTACTTGCGGCATTGAAATTTGATGCATTTTTCCTGAGCATAATAGTTGGCCTTAAAATGTCTGCATCATATCTGGATCTGACGATTTATTTTTTTAGTTAAGAAATATCGTTCAATGGTACAGTGGTTAAACCCAATGTCCATATAATCAAAAGTACAGGGGATAAGCAACTAGAAAACTCGCGCAAAAATCGATACTTGGATCGTACTAGTAGACTAGATTGGACCTGCAGATGAGAGAGGAGATGTGCAGATTGTGATTCATTACCTTGAATCTGTATTAGTGGTTCGGTTGTCCCTCAGCAGCTGGCCTCTGGCGACCAATCGACGGTGAAACACCCAACAGGAGAGATGAGATTATTTGAGTTTTCTTGTAGGAAGCGATTCAATGAAACAAGAGGCGGCGGCCAAGTACTCGTACAGAGTAGACGCACAAACAGACCTAGGCACTTCACATGATGTGGGCTTTTGGGCTTTTGACTGGCTACTACGTGAGATATTGTTTTTTCTTTTTTTTCAGTACGTGGGATCCTGATTTGATGGGTGCAGCCACGGTTTTTTGTTGGGTTCATGCCAAAAAAAATACATGCATGCATGTGGAGCGACAGAAAAATCGTTGGGTTCAGCTGAACCCGACGACCCAACGCTGGCTCCGCCACTGGGCGAGACAATGTGCGGGATTGATATGTTTTTATAGGCCGGTTGCTCCCAATTGATTCTCAAAATCGTTGACACGGTCAAAATCATGAACCAGTTTCAAATTGAATACCTCAGTCAAATGAAAAAACTCCAAATTTAAGGACTAGTGAATTAAAAGAATCGAATGGAAGAGCTTCTTGAGAAACCACTGACTCGGCCAAAATCAAATGACCCAGTTTTAAATAGGAGATCTCAATTGATTGTGAGGCCTTCAAAAATAAGAAGCATAGTCTATTTACTAGAAGAGTTGTGTGCGTTTTGCTGCTCCGTTGATGTTGTCGGGTTTTCATAATTTTTGCCTCCCTTTGTTTTAAAATATAAGGTGTACTAGTTTTTTTAGAAGTCAAATCTCTTTAAGCTTAACCAAATTTTATAGAGAAATATATCAATATTCATGAACAGGTGATACCAATTTCTCTCATTCAGTGTATTATACTGGTGCTACTATATCACAAGTTAGTGATTCTTTTTTCTAGGTGGTGAGAAGGTGCCCAAAATTGATATGTTTATCTAGGTTGGTCGTTGTCAATTGATTTGAAAAATCGTTTACCCGGTGAAAATCATGAACTAAATTCAAATTGAATATCTTAGTCGAATGGAAAAGCTCCAAAAATCAAGGAACATAGCGAATTGAGAGAATTGAATGAGATAGCTTCTTGAGAATTTTTCACGTGGTCAAAATCGAACGCCCAATTTCAATTAAAGACCTCAATTGATTGCGAGGCCGTAAAAATTAGAGAGCATAGTGTATTTATTGGAAGGGTTGGGCGCGCTTTGCTGAGCCGTTGGTATTCTTGGATTTTTATTAAAAACACTCTGTTTCAAAATATAATGTGTATTATTTTTTTGAAAAGGCAAACCTTTTAAGTTTGATCAAACTTGTAGAGAAATATATCAAAATTCATAATATCAAATTGGTATTTTTTCGATTCATCATGAAATGAATTTCCACACTTTCTTTTGTTTAATATTGTGGATATAGATATTTTTGTCTGAACTTTGTCAAAGTTAAAGAAATTTGACCTTCTAAAATACCAATACCCCTTATATTTTGGAACTGATGGAATATTTAGTTTGGCGGGTGGGGGAGACGATAGAGTGCCTTTTGTTTTTATTTATAATTTGTTGATTTGGTTGACCTTTTGTGGTGTGATTATGTGTTTCCCGCTAACCTACCAATATTTATGTGGGGAAATTTCCGTGTTGATGGTTGCATATACTAAATTGGTGCTACAACATCACATGATGACGCTTCTTTTTTCTAGGTAGTGGGAGGGTGCACGAAATTGATATGTCATTATAGGACGGTTGTTGCTAATTGATTTGAAAAATCGTAGGCCCGGCCAAAGTCGTAAACCAAATTCAAAATTGAATACCTTAATTGAATGAAAAAGCTTCAAAATAGTGAACATAGTGAATTAAAATAGTTGAATGGGAGAGCTTGATAAATTGTTGACCCGTTCAAAATAGGATGTCCTGATTCTAAATTTAATACCTCACTCAATTGTGAGGCCTTAAAAATTAGGAAGCATAGTGTATAGTATAAATGAACTGAATGAGAGAGATTTGAAAAATTGTTGACCCGATCAAAATAAGATGACCCAATTTTAATTGTAGAACTCAATTGCATGTGTGCTCTTTACAATTAGAAAGTTTAGTGTTACGGAGGATAGATAGATAGATTGTAAAACACCGAAATAAAATTAAACTTTAGGAATCTCCAAAGGTTGACGGTACAGAACAAAACTCAGATTAACTATGAGGATAGTTGTTCGGTTGTAACATAGGAAAACATTGAAATATCTCCTCGATAGATTCCTAAAGGAAGATTTGGTTAACTTTTTTTGATTCTTTATGTTATATTAAAAAATTCATACACATTTAAGAACAAACATAACTTCTATAAATTTGATATTTAGCAAATTTTGGTAGACATTTTTATAATTCGTAAACATCCTTAAAATTTGTCAACATTTTTTCCATTCATGATTTTTTTTAAAAACCGACAAATATATGTGAACATTTTTCATAAAATCTGAACATTTATGAATATTAGCTAGTTATTTTAAGTGCAATAATTTTTTGAACTTTTCATATATATGAAAATTTGAAAAAAAAAACTATTATTATTTTTAAAATATATGGATTTTTTGAAAAAAATGAAATATAATAATATAAAATAAAAGTAGAAAATTCATTTACATCCGGTGCTAATAATAGAACACCAGTTCAAAATAGAGCATGGCCCCGCTATGGCATTTCCTTTTTTTTTTGAGCATCAGTACATACACAAGCGCTCATATACACGCACATACACTCACCCTATGAAGGTACACACGCACACCCTACCCCTATGAGCACCTCCGAGAGATTGAGCTGGCATATCATCTTGAGATTTACGAAGCCATCGTAGACGCCTCGTCGGCGGCGGGAACGTCTCCTCCCACTGAAAGCGCATCGCCAGAAATCCTGAAATAAATCAAGGAATAATACGAGCACCAGGATTTGAACCCTGGTGGGTTGGGGATACCACTGTCCACCTAACCATCTCAACCACAGGTTGATTCGCATGTCATTTCCTATTTGACACATCAAATAGTCACAATAGTCACATCAACGCATGCAGGCGCTGACTCTCGGGCGGGCTGTGTGGTCTAATTTTACCTTTTATTTTAGTTTTTCAGGTTTTCAATGGTTTTGTCATTCTACTTTTTATTTTATTCCCGTTCCTTGGGGTTTTCAGTGTTTTTTTCCTAGAAAACACTTCAAAACAATCAACGAATTGTTGACTCGCTTAGATCTAATTTTATCGAACGAGGTGCAACATGCCCACACACGCATGATATGTATAGGGACTTGCAACATGACACAAGTCGGGGTGGCAACACGGCTCACGTTGCAACCTGCATTAACCCGACACACGGCTCACGTTGCAACCTGCATTAACTCGACACACGGCCTAAGTTGAGTTGCCAGCCCGACTCACGTTGCAACATGTACCAACTTTCATGCTTCACTCTAATTACCAGTTGCAACGACAACACGACCCACGTTGCAATGGTTTTGGACAAGATTGGATGTCTGACGCGCGCTGAATCCAACAACTTTGGAGGTGGCTGATCCAATCTGCACGTCAGCCAACCGACACGTAGCGCCCGCCATTTTTCCTTTTTCGCCTTCTTTCGACTTTTTCAAATTTTATTCATTTTCTTGTTCTTTTTCTCATTAATTTTTTATTATAGGTGCTGAAATTATTTTAATATAGGATTTTTTAATATATGTTGAATTTTTGTTTAACTTATTTTATAAGAAGTTTTGAGATATTTAGATTTGTAAAAATCCAACATCTGGTCTTTTCGAGAAAAACCGAAGAGGAAAATAACCAAAAAAAAAAGCTCAAGTGAGCTCACCAAAGTGGGTCGGCCAAGCGCGCCTCGCTTGATGTGTAGTCTTGACTGACGGGCCAGCCGGCCTACTAGCACCGCGGCATATGTGTAGAATAGAAGTTATTTTTGAAACTACATCGGCGGCCTCCCTCGAGGAGGACCGCCGAGACCAATGAGTTGTATCAGCTGGAACTGTCGCGGGATTGGCAATGACGCGACGGTTCAAGAGCTACGCACAATGGTGCAAAAGTTTGCCCCCTCTATATTATGCCTGCAAGAAACTCAAGTAGGGAGAAAGAGGGCTCAGAATTTAACCTACACTCTAGGTTTTTCAAACTCCTTTGCTGTAGGAAGTAATGGTAGAAGTGGAGGAATAGCTATGTACTGGGAACGACGATTTATCATTGAAATTGATTCACTACTCTCAGTATCATATTGATATGACTGTCAGGGAAGCGGGTGCAGATCCATGGTGCATCACCTGTATCTATGGTGAGGCCACCGTGACCTAGAGACAGAAGACTTGGGATTTACACAGTTTTTTGCGAACGGAGAGCGACCTCCCGTGGATGTGTATTGGAGATTACAATGAAGTGTTGCATCAGAAGGAGCACTTTGGGGTGGGCGAAAGAGATTCCAAACAAATGTGAGGTTTCCGTGAGGCTGTGGACGTGTGTGGTCTGTGTGATTTGGGACTTATCGGCAATGCATGGACCTTTGAGAAAAAGGTTAGGGGTGGTTCTTACAGTAGGGTAAGGCTAGACAGGGCTCTGGCGTCTACTACTTGGTGGGCGAGATTTCCTTTTGCTTCGGTTCACCATTTAACAACGGCAAAGTCAGATCATTGCCCATTGCTTTTGAGAACAACCGAACCAAGCACATGCAGTAATGGAAGTGGGACACGTTTGTTCAGATATGAATTGATGTGGGAAAGACACGAGAATTTTCGGGAATTTGTTGAATCCTCGTGGAAGAAAGAAGGCAAAAGTAACTCTTTGAGTGAGCTGCACGCGAAGATGCGTGGTATAGCAGGCGACCTTCAGACCTGGAACACTAACGTTTTCGGTGAAGTGACGAAGAAAACTAGAGACTTCTGTCAGAGCTAAAAAGACTCAGGGGACTTCCAGGTCGGATTGGACCCACGGATGAGGAGCAAAAAAATTGCCGAAACGTTAGCGGAATGGAATCAGAGGGAAGAGATTATGCAAAAGCAGAATCTAGGATTACTTGGCTTGCGGAGGGTGATAGTAACACAAAGTTTTTCCAGCAGCGAGCTAGCGGACGGAAGAAGAAAAATAAGATCTCTCAATTTACTTTTTCTGATGGGACGACTACCGAGGATGTTTGTAAAATGATCAAACATACAGAGGAGTTTTACAGGGATCTATAACACTTGGAAGGTATATCGGGGATGGATGCCGTCCTCCAGACTGTACCAAAGAAGGTAACAAGCGCTATGAATTATTTTTTGGACAAGCCGCTCACCGCAGAGGAAGTCAAATTAGCACTGTTTCAGATGTTTCCCACAGAAGCGCCGGGCCCAGATGGCTTCCCTGCCCACTTTTTCCAGGGCCACTGGGATTTGTGTGGGGAAGAAGTGATTAGAGCGGTGCTGAGTATTTTGAACGGGGTAGAAGATCCAGGGGAAGCTAACCATACTTTGATCGTTCTCATTCCAAAAATTAAAGGTGCAACTTCTCTTACCCAATTCCATCCGATTAGTTTATGTAACATTATTTTGAAGACTGTATCGAAGGTACAAGCAAATAGGCTGAAGGAGATACTGCCGGAAATCATATCAGAAGAGCAGTCGACGTTTGTACCAGGGCAGTTAATTACTGATAATATTATTACGGCATATGAGTGCCTTCATTTTATGAAGAAGAAGCGGGTTCGGGGATCTCAGTTCTGTGCTCTCAAGGTGGATATGATGAAGGCCTATGATCGAATTGAGTGGCCATACCTGCGTGCTATCATGCTTAAACTTGGTTTCAATACCAGGTGGGTTGATTTGGTAATGGAAGTTGTCACATCATTCAACTTCTCAGTGTTATTTAATGGGGAACGTACTGGAGATTTTAAACCAATTAGGGGCATCCGACAGGGCGACCCAATCTCACTGTATTTGTTTTTGCTTGCTGCCGAAGGTCTGTCTTGCCTTTTAAGGAGCAGGGGGAATTCTGAAAATTGGTCGGGCATCATTGTGGCGCCCACAGCACCCCCAGCCAGTCACCTTTTATTTGCAGATGACAACTTGCTATTTGCAAAAGCTAGTGTGGAGGGAGCAAAGGAATTAAAAGCTGTCATTCAAGTGTACTGCAAATGCCTCAGGGCAGAGGGTTAATCTCCAAAAGGCGCTATTCATTTCAGTAAGGGTTGTCCAAATTCTGTAAGAGAAGAGATGAAGGGTGTACTGGAAGTTCCCAATGAATCTGTGAGTGCAAAATACTTAGGTACGCCCACGGACGTGGGCAATTCCAAAACGGAGCTTTCAAGTATCTCAAGGACAGCCTGTGGGGAAAGGTTAAAGGCTGGATGGAACATATCTTAGCAACGGCGGGAAAGGAAGTCTTGATTAAGTCAGTTGCACAGGCAGTCCCAACCTACTCGATGGCATGCTTCAAATTTCCAAGAGGATTGTGTAATGAGCTTAATGCACTTGTGAGAAGTTTTTACTGGGAAAGCAAAAAAGGGAAGAGGAAGACGCACTGGGTTTCCTGGGACACACTCACAATGCCTAAGTATATGGGAGGTTTGGGCTTCAGGGATATGGAGTTATTTAACCTGGCCCTTTTAGCACGCCAAGCATGGAGGTGTCTAGTCTCTCCGGAGACTCTAAGTGCGAGGATTTTGAAGGCAGTATATCACCCATCTTCCAATATTTTAGGTGCTGAACTAGGGTCAAGACCATCGCAAATATGGCGCTCGGTGCTCGAGGGTTGGGATGTCGTACGGACTGGACTAATTCGCGGGATTGGAGATTGTCGAACTACTCAGGTTCGGCCGGACAATTGGATCCCAAGGGACGGACGGTGCATACCATATGGTGTCCGGTCGCATGATTGTCCACAATTGGTTTCAGAATTTTTGAATCAAACAGAAGGCACTTGGGATGTACAAAAACTGGAACAGTACCTTCTGCCAATGGACATGGACTATATTAAGTCAATCCCGATCAGCATAGTTCCTCAAGATGATTTTTGGGCATGGCATTTTGAAAGGACGGGATTTTCACGGTCAGGTCATGCTATAAGATGCTTGTCTCCATCAAGAAGGAGAGGGAAGACTGGTTGGAGGAGCGCCCTGCTACAAGTTCAGCAAAATCTGAGAAAGCTTGGTAAAGTTTTTGGAAGATTAAGGTGTCGGCCAGGGTTAAGACCTTTGCGTGGAGACTTGCACATAATTCTTTACCTAGTGGGGATGTGCTCATACACAGGAATATGGTTAAGACTGTTGCGTGTGCTATTTGCCACGACGCATACGATAGTTGGAAAGATTCACTAGTAGACTGCACCATGGTGAGGTGCGTGTGGAGCTTGTGTGATCGACAACTGACACAACATGTGTGTATGTCCGAGTGCCCGGATGCACGTGAGTGGCTTTTTCATCTTATGGAGACGACGTCCCATGCGGAGTTCATTGAGATCTTGCTGATGTTGTGGGCTATTTGGGCAGCTAGAAGGAAGGCCATTCATGAATCGATCTATCAAAGCCCAGTCACTGTAAGAGGCTTTGTTACAAATCTGTTGGGTGAACTAAAACTTATTACTGATCATAATAAGAAGGCCAAGCCGATGGGGAAACAGTCGCCGGACTTGAACAAGCGCTGGATAGCACCGCTGGTTGACTTCATGAAGCTAAATGTCGATGGGGGAGTGGCGAAAGTACAGAACAAAGGAGCAGCAGCGGTGGTATGTCGAAATGCAGATGGAGTGTACCAAGGATCGTCAGCTCGTGTTTATGATGATATAACAGATCCTCCGATGCTTGAGGCTCTTGCTTGTTGCGAAGCTATGGCCCTAGCTAAAGACCTCAACATTCAAAAGTTGAGGATTGCATCTGATGCTTCTGTTGTGATCAAGGCGATAAATGAAGGGAGCCGATGCAGCTATAGTTCGGTGCTGAAGGAGATTGAGCACAGGCGGCGGGACTTCCAAGTTGTGGAATTTGTCCATGAAGGCAGAGAGTTCAATACACATGTGCATAACCTCGTTAAGTGTTCTCTGTCTTTAGATCACAGTCGGTATGTTTGGCTCCTGAAGCCTTGGGATGTAATAATTGTACCCATTGTCGTTGATTAATAAAGACCGTGGTAATCCTAAAAAAATTACTTTTGAAATCACTAACTGAGGGGCGCTGCTCAACAATAATAAAACTATCTGAGTGTGACCCTTACAAACATCATTCCCACCTTGTCAGGTGCGATTAGTGGCATACTCCATGTGTGTCATCAGCCGCAACCTGTGAGTTTTCCCTTTTTTTATCTCTTAAAACATGCGTTCGAATTCTAAACCATTTTCATCGTTTGATTTCTCACGTCGAGAACTTTGAACCAATGTTAATAGGTTTTGATGTTTTTTTATAGAAAATCCGGGAAAAAAACAAACAAACAAATATTGAGCCGGAAGCATGGTTTTGCCTCATTTTCTTTCTCTTTTCAAAGAGGCACGGCTATGCTCTCGTGAAGCTAATCTGTGCTTCATGAAATGCAAATTTCTGTCTCTCGCAAAAGCAATAAAATGTGTTTTTTTCTTTTTCGAAAGGCACAATTGTGCCTCTCGTGGAAGTAAACTTGTGCCTCCACGAGAAGCAAATCGGTGGCACTAGTGGAACAAAAAAATATGCATTTTTTTTAGAGGCAAACTTGTACCTCCACGAGAAGCAAATATGTGCGTATCATGAAAAAAAATAGAAAACATGTTTTATTCCTTTTCTGAGAGGCACAACTGTGCTTCTCGCAAAAGCAAACATGTGCCTTCACGAGAAGTAAATCTATGACTCTCCCGGGAGAAAAGAAATGTTTTTCCCTTTTCGAGAGGCACGGCTGTGTGTGGGGCTCTCGAGGAAACAAATTTGTGCCTTCAAGAGAAGCATATATGTGCCTCGCACGAAAAAAATCGCCCAAACTTTTTTGTCGAAAATCTAAAGAAAACCGGGCTAAAACCAAAAGGCCAAAAACAAAACTGAATACAAACCATCAAAAACCCAAAACGCATATAGGAAAAAAAAAACCTATTCTTGCATAACGTGCGGAATAGAAGCTCTCACAGGAATCGAGAAACAAAAGATCCAAGTGACCTGATCCGTATAGCAACATAGCGGGTGGGAAGGGGACCTCCTACTCGAAGCTCGTTGGCATGATGGAGAGGCTCGCTTGAAAGCTGGGGCAAGTAGTCCAACCTACTCTGGCGCAAGTTGTGTATTAAAAGACATTCACAGTGTATGTAGTGAAAAATTCACCGTATATTAAAAAATATTCAGTGTAGTGTGTATTAGAAAATGTTCATCGTATAATTAAAAACTTTCATTATATTTAGAAAGATTTAGTGTATATTAAAAAAATCAATGTATTACAAAAAAATGTGTATTTGAAAAATATTCATCACATGTTAAGGAAGAAAACCAAAACAAAAACAAGAACGGAAAGAAAAATAAAATATACAGGAAAAAAGTGGGGGAAAAAAAGGAAAACAACCAGAAAAAACTATTGCAAAACAACGAGCAGAAAATAGCAAAAAAAAAAAAAACTAACATTGGACTAGCCAACTCCACTTACATTGGGCTTTGCGGTGTTTATTTGTAGCTTGCAGGATGACGGGGTGAAGGGAGCTCCTAATCGACGCTGTAAGCGCCGGCCAGCGCTTAGAGCATCTCTAGCAGACCTTGTATACTGCGGACACTTAAGGTCGTTATAAGGGCTGAGAAAAACGTGTTTTAAGAGTTGATTTTAGCTGCAGCTGAACAGATCCCGTATAATCAACTCGTAAAAAGTAATATTCTCTGAATATGCCAAACAGGGCCACAGCTAGCCCACATTTTTTCTGGTCGTCCTCTTTCTCACGCCAATTTGAAATCGGCACATAGTGTAGGCCAGCATGGCCGCTGATGGACGGGCGGACGAGGAAGACGTGGGGCGGCCGCGGTGCACGGGCAGAGGCCAGAGCGGCCGAACTCTGGGGACCAGCGTCGGGAAAGACACAGCTCTGTTCGAGAGCCGTGGAGCCACGGCCGAGCGCGGCGGCCGGGGCGGACGGCCGCCGTGCGGGAGCGCCATGAAGGTTCCGATGGCAGTTAGACTCCTAACAATGGTCTTTCGCGACGCGTTTATAGTGTCTGATCGGGCGGCTTTTTTCATGCGAACCCGTATTTTGACGATTATTTTACGGGTCGGAGCATTATACAGGGTTTGCTAGAGATGCTTTAATTCGGCACAGTGGGAATCGATCTCTGCATGTCAAAGTCAATAGCTTCGAGCCTTCACCACTAGACCAAGCTCGATTTGTTGCATGTTAGTAGGAAATAATACTATTTGACCCCTCTTTTCGTACAAACATTAACATATAGTCAACTTTGTTCACGTTGATTAATATAAAAATCCATAATGTTCGCCAAAAATGAAAAGGTTTACGAATTCAAAAATGTTCACGGATTTTGAACAAAACTTCACAAAATTTTCAAAAAATATGCACCGAAGTTGAAAAAAGAACATCAAATTTGAAAAAATTTCATCCATTTAAAAAAACCATTGGATTTGAAAAGAGTTCATCGATTTTTTTCAAAAAGTTCATGAAATTTGAAAAAAATGTCCACAAATCTGAAAAAAGTTCATCTGTTTGAAAAACAATTTTCATCAAATTTCAACAGAAGTTCATCAATTTGAAGAAAAGGTCACATATTTTCAAACAATTCATCAAACTAGGAGGAAGAAAAAAGAAAAAGCAGAAAACAAAAAAGGAAAAAAGGGAAAAGGAAAAAGGGGAAAGGGAAAATGGAATAGGGAAAAGAAAGAAAAGTTTAATCTTAGCAGATCCCTTATGGTAGTGTGGTTGTTACACTTGCGGTACTAGGTGAGGGAGGACGCTGGTTTGAATCATGACTAGTGCGTGTCTTTTCTTAAAATCACTAATTAAGGAGTACTCGTTGCAAAGAACACTCCACTTTTCCAGGTCGCGACAAGGGGCGCACATGCAGCGCGCCACTTGTCGCAACCTGGGAGTTTTCCTTTTTTTCTAGATCCGTTTATTCAAAACGTTTTATCTCTTAAACCGTGCGTCCAAATCTCGAACCGTTTTCACCATTGGATTCCTCGCGTCGAGATCTTTAAAACTAGATCCCATGTTGATAGGTTTTGATGAACTTTTTTTCATGACAAAAACCGGACGAAAAAAACCGGGCGAAAAAACCGAACCGGGAGCACGGTTTTTTCCCTTTCTGAAAGAGGCACGCCCGTGCCTCTCGCGAAATCACAACCGTGCCTCTCGTGGAAGCAAAACTGTGACTCTCGTGGAAGAAAAAAAAACCAGAAAACACGTTTTTTTTGTTTTCGAGAGGCATGGCCGTGACTCTCGCGAAAGCACAACCGTACCTCTCGTGAAAGCAAAACCGTGACTCTCGCGAAAAAAAAACAGAAAACGCATATTTTTTCCCTTTCCTAGAGGCACGGCTGTGACTTTCGCGAAAGCACAACCGTGCTTCTCGCGGAAGCAAAACCGTGACTCTCATAAAAGAAAAAAAGACAGAAAACGCGTTTTGTTTTTCCCTTTCCGAGAGGCACAGCCGTGACTCTCGCAAAAGCACAACCGTGCCTCTCGCGGAAGCAAAACCGTGACTCTCATGAAAAAAAAAACAAAAAACACGTTTTATTTTTCCCTTTTCGAGAGGCACGACCGTGACTCTCGCGAAAGCACAACCGTGCCTCTCGCGGAAGCAAAACCGTGACTTTCGCGAAAGGAAAAAAACGCATTTTTCACGCAAAAAAGATTTTTTTTAAAAAAAATTTGATCGAAAAGCTAAGGAAGATCGGCAGAAAACCAAAACGTAAAAAAAACCTAGAAAAAAACCGTTTAAAAAGCCGAAAACGCGTGCGGAAAAAATAAAAAAACAAAATCCAAAGGAAGCGTCCAGAGCGCGACCTGTGGCGTATGGTTGAGAGCGCGTCAAGTAGCGCTGATCATTGCGAGGCACCCGAAGGAGCGCTCGTTAACTAGTTGCTCCCGTCTTTTTTTCTGATTAAAACAGAGAAGAAAGAAAGCTCTATTGGGCCGGCCCAGCACTGGAACGCGCCAGGCACCCGTTTGCAAATGGCTGCTTAAGCGTCAAATAAGATCCGCCGTGAATAGGAGGAACACCTATTTGGCGTGCTCTTGCTAAAAAAAACCTATTTTGCCTGCTGCGTCATTTTTATCAAATAATCATTTTCTAGTGGTAACACTTTCCAAATAGATAGTGTGCAATTTTCAAATGGAAATAATTATTTTTCCACTACAATAACATTTTTTAAATATTGTATAAACATGTTTCAAAGTTCTATAAACATTCTACAAAGATTTTTTCACTACATGAACATTTTTAAACATTGCATAAACATTTTTCAAAAATATCTCGAACATGTTTTTAAAATTTCTAAACAATGTCACATACACTTTTTTGAATGATAGGAAATATTGTTTTTGAATTATGAAAACACAATATTCTTTTGATGACTATAGTAAGTTTTTAATGGTAACACTTTCCAAATAGACAGTGTACATTTTTAACGGCAATAAACAGTTTTAACTATGAGAACATTTTTACATTGTATTTTTTTACAAATTCCAATAAAAATGTATAAATATATTTTGAACTACGTGAATATTTCTAAAAATTGGCTAAATTTTTCTAAAAAATATCACGAACATGTTTTTATTAATCATGTGATTTTTTAAATGGCATGTGCAATTTTTTGAATGGTATGAAATATCTTTTTTGAATTATGCAAACATTTTGTCACATTGTATAAACATTTTTTTAAATGTCACAAACTGTCTTTTAACATGTGAATATTTTGCTAATGTTATAAACAATTTAAATACAATATTTAGATGTGAGGGTATTTAAAAAAAATATTTTTTTGAAAAAAGAAAGAAAGAACATCTAAACCAACGAAGAAACTGTGTTTCTTGGGCCGGCCCATTTATTACAATGTTGTATGTGAGCTGGATTTACAGCTCACACGCGGCACATAGACGCGCCCGTCAGGCATCAGCCCCCATACATGGTCTGGCGATCTTGCGAATACTTGTGTTTTTTGTAAACTGTCGCTCTGGCCTTCCATGCTAATGTGCCATGGATGGTCCAAGTTTTGGGCACAAAATATGATTTGCCCAAAACTCGATCAAACAAGATATGATCCGCCAATGCCAAGCATCATCGCGAGAGATAGTGCTACTCAAGCTTGACGCCTTTGACACAATAGAACATGAACCGATGTTGCAGATCATGAAGCACATGGGCTTTGATGACAAATGGCTTGGTTGGATGAAATCTATATTTGCCTCCGGGGTTTCTTCGGTTCTCTTGAATGGGGTCCCAGGCCGGAAATTTCTGTGTAAATGTGGAGTGAGACAGGGAGACCCACTATCACCGCTCATTTTTGTTTTAGCAGCTGACCTCCTTCAAGCGGTGATTAATGATGCCTACTCCCAAGGTTTAATTGATCTACCTTTTCCATGCAATCGGAGGGGTGATTATCCGGTGATTCAATACGCCGATGACACGATCCTTGTCATGCCTGCTTGCCCAGATCAAGCCGCCCGCATGAAGTCCATTCTGGTAGATTATGCTGAGTCTGTTGGTCTGAAAATAAACTTCCACAAGTCAACATTGATTCCCATCAATCTTGACCTGCAGCAGGCTTCTGTCTTGGCTCAAATCTTTGGCTGCAATGTTGGATCGCTTCCACTTACCTACCTGGGACTTCCCATGGAAACGACAAAACCAATGCTGCTTGAACTCATGTCGTTGGTGTGTGGGATTGAGAGGAAGCTGTCCACTGCCCTATCCTTGCTTTCAGCTGGCGCCAAACTCACGTTGGTCAACTCCACCATCACATCCATGTTGATCTATGCTATGTGCACACTAAAACTACATCCAAAGGTGATTGAGCATATTGACAAGCTGCGTAGATACTCTTTGTGGGCCAAAAACACGGAGGCAGACGTCAAAAATAATTGTTTGGCCACTTGGGAGCTGGTTTGTAGGCCAAAGCGCAAAGGTGGTCTTGGGGTGATTGACATCAAAACTCAAAATGTGGCACTGCTCCTCAAACACCTTTATAAATTCTATAACCGTCTGGATGTACCGTGGGTGACATTGATCTGGGACACATACTATGTGAACACGGTACCGCATGCAGTTGATCCGATCGGGTCCTTCTGGTGGCGCGATATCATGCAGCTCAGCCATGTTTTTCGAGGGATCTCCAAGGTTACAGTTGGTGATGGGACTTCAGTGCTGTTCTGGAAGGACGTGTGGTTTGTGCACGACCAGGAAGCCCAGCTCTCCGAGATCTATCCCAGAGCCTTCTCATTTGACACAAATGAGGATGAGTCTGTCTGCAATGCTTTGCAAGCAACGGACCCAGCCATGCTTTTCCATCTGCCACTCTCCGCACAAGCAAGATAGGAAGTCAGAGAGATTCAGAGGGGCTCGATGCATGTCATTTCATAGAGGGGTATTGCAGATACTTGGGTTAGTACCCTCAATGGAAAATTCTCGGCCAAAAACTATTACAACCACTGTTTCAGGGAGACGATCGCCGATGATGCCTTTGTCTGGCTTTGGAAGGCCAAGATCCCCATCAAATTCAAAATGTTTGGTTGGCTGCTGCTAGTTGACCGCCTAAACACGCGAAACATGTTGAAACGTAGGCATTATGCTGTGGTGGACAATAACTATGCGTGTATGCTTTGCCAGAATCCTCCCGAGGAAACAGTTGAACATCTCTTTTTCTTGTGCCCCTTTAGCCAATGATGTTGGGACAAGGTAGGTCTGAGATGGCCACATGATGGCAATAGGATTTCCCTTCTGCATGAAGGTAAAACCCAATGGAGGCAACCATTGTTCATGGACATCTTCTTGCTGGCCGCTTGGAGCATCTGGAAGGAGAGGAACAATGAATTCTTCAGAGGAGTGCCACACTCCTTCATTGCATGGCTTGATAGATTAAAGCATCTGTTGGGCCTCCTTGCTCATAATTGTAAAGAAGAGCTTCGTCCCTTCTTAGACTCTTATAATCAAAACTTGTAGACAGCAGGGACTTTCATCTTTTTGTGAATAGGGTTGAGGGGAGCCCTGCAAAACCCCCACATGTAACCATGTAACATTTGTTTGTGAGTAAATACAAAAGTCAGTGGGAGCCTCTCCCACTGTCGTTCTCTGTAAAAAAAAAAGATATGATCCGCCTACCAGTAGATCAATCCTTTTGTTTGGAGCCACAAAGGCCCTGTTTAGATACTCTAACTTAGCTAGAGGTTAGAGTTAGTTTCTAGCTCATGACTAACCCTGAACTAACTCTAGTCAAAGAGGTGTTCGGATGACATATTGACAATAAATGCACTAGAAGAACTAACTTCAATTAGCACCTCTTGGGTGGGATAGTTTTTTTTGTGGTTTAGATGCAACTAGCTCAAACTAGCCCTCATGTTTGGTTACTTTAGAGCTATTTGAGCCTAAACTAGCTCGAACTAACTCTAACCATGGATCAAAACAGGACTAAAGATGTGAGATCGGCCATTTCTGTCAAAGGACAAAAGGAAGATGTCAGAGCAGCTGATGGGTGCACGCCTACCCGGCCTGGCCACTTGGAGCTAATCAGCAGGGCCACACACATCGACATGTACATATATACCTGTCACCCCAGCGAGGTTAAAGGCTAAGCGTGTTTACGTGTCAACAAGCATATATCAGTCTACTACTACTTGGATAAGTTGTGGATAAAGTTTATCGGCCCACTTACATGACCCTGTGGATATTGTTGTTTTCTTATTTGCGGGGGTTGTGGATATTGTTGTTGCTTCAACTACAATGGCTCTTTCTTTTTTTTTTTGCAAAACTTCTACAATGGCTTTACATGGACTCAATGGTCGGATAACTCAGAGAGCCCCGTCGTGGGGAAGAGGAAGAGGAAGTGGAAGAGAAAAAAAGAAAGAGGATGATCGTATCAAGTATAGTGTAAGTGCAGGGACAATCTGTCAAAGATGAACTAATAGACTACATCACGCGGACAACGAAGCACATCACATGTATTGCTCGCATGTACTCCCTCCGTTCCAAAATAGATGACTCAACTTTATATTAATTTTAATATAAAGTTGAGTCATTTATTTTGGAACGGAGGGAATAGTATATGTGCAAGATAGATCGACACCTCCTGTTGTCGGCCGGCCCAATCGTCTTTCCGCTCCGCTGCAGCATCATAAGTAGATGCTGCATGCCATTTTGACAACCGCTGCTGCATACTCCAATTGTACTCCTATATAGTAAAACTTGTCAACTATTTCATGTTATTTTATGGCCTTCACGCCTCCAAGTGTCAAGGCCTTCTTGCATTGCAGATTGCACCAGCAATAGTATCTGGGGGAGGTCGGTACTGACTGTAATAATGCACTTTAAAATGAAGTTGGAATCCTTCTCACTATAATACGTACGAGTAGGATGCATGATTGTTCAACTGCTCTCTAAACAAATCGCAACTGTTAAACAAATCGTTTTGCTTACTGGAGGAAAAGGAGCCCAATCTAGGAGTACTAGTACTAGGATAAGGCAGCCTGCCCATTCAGGAGGGCCGCGAGATCCGTCTGTCTCTGCGCGCTCACGTTCATCACCGACAACTCCGCTTGGCTTCAGGAGGCTCCACTTGACGTCGACGCACTCCCCGTCCGCGGGGCGACCCACTTTCGCGCATGCGTCCGTGGTGTCCTTCTACGGCAGCCGTCGACCCAGTATCGGTCGGCTCCTGTGGCGTCCTCCCTCCCTGTCTCCCGCCGGCGCAAGCGCTCTGGTCGGTCGAGGCTTCAGAGGTGGGTGAGACATGCGGTGGCACGCCAGTCGGCCACCCCACAAGTCGCGGCGATCGAGCCCGACGAATCCCTCTACGGCCTGTTCGACTGGCTCCGCAGAGACCTCGTTCGAATGCGACAGCAGTGACCCAGCGGCGGAGGTTCTGGTAATCGATGGACCACGCAGTCCTCCCAGTTTTCCCCGCACTGACGGAGGCGCAGGTGGAGGCGACCCGTCGCATCCCCATGAGGAGTATCTCCCCGAGCCTCTCTCGTCACTGCAAAGAGAAGACTTCGTCGCCGAAATATGGATGCACTTCACACTCCTATCGTTGGAGAAACCCCCGAGGCCCGTGCCTTGGAGGACGCGCGCTTGGCTAACTTGGCTGAGCGCACTCGACTGGACAACCTCCAGCGAGCACTCGACGAGCGAGCGCGTCAACGGGTTCCAGAATCCAGTCGACGTCAGCTCTTTCCGCCCCCGCAGGCATATCGAACTCCGATTCAGAATTTAGCAGCTGCAGCCCGTATAGCAGAGTTAATTCAGTCCTCCCACTCAGAGGCTGGCAGAGGCCTGTTGCAGATCAGAGCGTTACTTCGGGCAGCAGAAGACCAGAATTCCACTGTTTCTCAGTTGCGGAACAGGATCCATAGTCGATCCATTGCAGCAGACACAATCCAGTCGGCCCACAGCCCAAGATCGCCCCCGAGGCGTGAGGGACGTGGAGACCGACGTGATCAGCGTAGGAATCGTGAGCAGTACGATCACCGATTCGATCATGACGATCGACGTCGAGTGCCCACACCTCCCCCGAGGAGTGGATCATATGTGCCTCGACAGCAGGATGACAGACGCCCTCATAGTGTTGGGCGGAGGATTTCAGTCGACCCCAGGGAACCATGCTTTGATGCGAGATCCATTCTCGTTCAAGGTTTGGTCGATAGGAACAGGGCTCACCGGGAAGGCCACGACAGAGATGCGCCTACCAGTAGCCGAGTACATGTTTCAGGGCCGGAGTGTTTCAGTCGAGCCATCAGAGCCGCTGTGATTCCTCCCAACTTCAGATTGGCGACTGGAGTCAGTAAGTTCACCGGAGAGTCCAAGCCCGATACTTGGCTCGAAGATTACCGAGTGGCTGTCCAGATTGGCAGTGGCAATGATGAGGTAGCCATGAAACACCCGCCTCTCATGTTAGAGGGCTCGGCCAGAGCGTGGCTGAATCAGTTAGCACCCAGCAGCATTTACACTTGGGAGGATCTCGCCCGAGTGTTTGTCACAACATTTGAAGGAACATGCAAGTGACCTGCAGGTCTTACAGAACTACGGCCTTGCATGCAGAAGCCGAATGAAACCCTGAGGGATTACATCCAGAGATGGATCACGTTGCATCACACAGTTGAAAATGTGCCTGATCACCAAGCAGTCTGTGCCTTCAAAGAAGGCGTCAAGTACAGAGAATTGAATCTGAAATTCGGTCGAACCGGAGAGATGTCTCTGAATCGGATGATGGAGATTGCCACCAAGTAAGTTAATGGTGAAGATGAGGATCGACTCCGGAGTGGCAAGCATAAGTCAGTCGCCCAGGAAACCGGAGGAAATTCCAATCGGAAACAGAAGCGGAAAGCCGAGCCAGTTGCTCCTGGAGAAGCCCTGGCTGTAACCCAAGGAAAATTCAAGGGGAAACCCAAGGGACCTTGGAACCCCAAGAAAGTTAAAGACCAAGACGGAAATGATGTGTTGGATTTGCCGTGTCACATCCACACCAAGAAAGATGAAGAGGGTAAACTCATT
The DNA here is from genome assembly GCA_032464435.1 of Aegilops umbellulata. NCBI lineage: Eukaryota > Viridiplantae > Streptophyta > Magnoliopsida > Poales > Poaceae > Aegilops > Aegilops umbellulata. The sequence goes on along the minus strand of CP136055.1, from coordinate 224,927,965 downwards.
TACCCGAAACATACCACTCGACAGTGTCGGCTCTTGATTCAGCAGTTCCAGGGCAAACAGTCCAAAGATAAAGAAAAGGAGTCGGACAAAGTTGAGGACAAGGAAGATAGTGACGATGGTTACCCCCAGGTCACTTCCACCTTGATGATTTTTGCCGACGTTGAAAGCAAAAGTCGACTGAAGGTTATCAATCGTGAGGTGAATATGGTTGCTCCAGCAACACCCAGTTACCTGAAGTGGTCTCAGACTGCCATCACATTCGACCAGTCCGATCACCCTACGCACATCGCCACCCCTAGGAGGCAAGCTTTGGTGGTCGACCCAGTTGTCGAAGGCACTCGACTGACCAAAGTCCTCATGGATGGTGGCAGTGGTTTGAATATACTGTATGCGGAGACTTTGAAAGGAATGGGCATTCCGATGTCCAGACTTAGTACCAGCAACATGAGTTTCCATGGAGTCATTCCTGGGAAGAAAGCCGAGTCACTCGGCCAGATTGCTCTCGATGTGGTTTTCGGTGATTCAAAGAATTACCGTAAAGAAAAGCTAACATTCGAAGTTGTGGATTTCCAGAGTGCTTATCACGCTATTTTGGGAAGGCCAGCTTATGCACGCTTCATGGCTCGACCATGTTATGTGTATCTCAAATTGAAGATGCCCGGTCCCAAAGGTGTGATCACTGTTACGGGCAATCGGAAGAAGGCAGAAGAGTGTTTTTAGAAAGGTTCAAAGATTGCTGATGCTCAGATGACAGTGGTCGAGCTGCAGGAGTATCAGAAGACTGCAGATCCGAGTGATTTGCTACGTGCCAAGAAGCCCGCTTCAGAATCAGCTTTCCAGTCATCTGGTGAAATGAAGCCGGTTAACATTCACCCGACCGATCCCAATGCTGCTCCGACTCATATCTCAACAACACTCGACTCCAAATAGGAAGAAGCACTCATCCAGTTCCTCAGTGAGAACTGGGTATCTTCGCATGGAAGCCTTCTGACATGCCGAGGGTTCCCAGGGGACTGGCTGAGCACCGTCTACGAGTCGACCCAAAGGTTAAGCCTGTCAAAGAACATCTTCGACGGTCCGCCGTCCAGAAGAGAAAGGCCATTGGCGAGGAGGTGGATCGGCTCTTGGCAGCAGAGTTCATACGAGAAATTTACCACTCCGAGTGGCTCGCCAATGTTGTCATGGCCCCCAAGAAGGACAAGTCACTTCGCATGTGCATTGACTTTAAACATATCAATCGGGCCTGCCCGAAAGATCATTTTCCTCTCCCCCGCATCGACCAGATAGTCGACTCGACTGCGGGGTGTGAGTGTCTGTCTTTTTTGGACGCATACTCCGGGTACCATCAGATCCGTCTGTATGGGCCCGATGAGATAAAAACAGCTTTCATCACTCCATTCGGATGCTTCTGTTATGTTACCATGCCATTCGGCCTCAAGAATGCCGGAGCCACGTTCATGAGAATGATTCAGAAGTGTTTGCTTACTCAAATCAGTCGGAATGTGGAAGCATACATGGATGATATTGTGGTCAAGTCACGGAAGGGTTCCGACCTGCTGATTGACCTTGCCGAAACCTTTGCCAACCTCAGGAGGTATGATGTCAAGCTCAATCCATCAAAGTGCACATTCAGAGTTCCCGGTGGAAAGTTACTCGGTTTCCTCGTTTCTGAACGGGGAATCGACGCCAATCCAGAAAAGGTTGGAACTATACTCCGGATGAAACGTACTGTGCGTGTGCACGACGTCCAAAAGCTTACAGGTTGCTTGGCCGCTTTAAGTCGATTCATCTCTCGTCTCGGTGAAAACGCATTGCCTCTTTACCGACTGATGAAGAAGTCAGACAAGTTCGAGTGGACTCCAGAAGCTGATGCAGCATTTGCAGAGCTCAAAGCTCTGCTCTCCACCCAGCCGGTGCTTGCTACCCCTATCAGTAAAGAGCCTTTGTTGCTTTACATTGCAGACACGGGACAAGTCGTCAGTACAGTGCTTACGGTCGAGCGGGAAGAAGAAGGAAAGGCCTTCAAAGTTCAGTGCCCAGTATATTATGTTTCTGAAGTTTTGACTCCATCAAAGCAAAGATATCCTCATTACTAGAAGCTTGTATATGGGATTTATATGACCATGAAGAAGGTTGCACATTACTTCTCTGACCATTCCATTACAGTCGTCAACGACGCTCCATTGTCAGAGATTTTGCACAACAGAGATGCAACTGGTCGAGTGGCAAAATGGGCGATTGAACTCCTTCCCCTAGATATCAAGTTTGAGGCAAATAAAGCTATCAAGTCCCAAGCAATTGCAGATTTCGTCGCCGAGTGGATTGAACAACAACTACCGACTCAAGTTCACTCGGAGCACTGGACCATGTTCTTCGATGGGTCTAAGATGCTGAATGGTTTCGGTGCTGGGGTAGTATTGGTTTCCCCCCGAGGAGATAAGCTCAAATATGTTCTCCAGATTCACTTCGATTCCTCCAATAACGAAGCAGAATACGAAGCACTTTTGTATGGGTTGCGCATGGCCATTTCACTCGGCGTCGGTCGCCTCATGGTCTATGGCGACTCAGATTTGGTGGTTAATCAGGTGATGAAGGAGTGGGACGTCAGAAGTCCAGCCATGACTGGTTATTGCAATGCGGTGAGAAATTTAGAGAAGAAATTCGAGGGGTTAGAGCTTCATCACAGACCCCGACTGAAAAATCAAGCAGCAGATGATTTGGCAAAAATAGGTTCCAAGAGAGAAGCCATTCCCAGCAATGTGTTTTTGGAACACATCCACTCGCCGTCAGTTCAGGAAGATCATTTTGCTGATGAAGCCCCGCAGCCAAAGAGTGCCACGGATCCAACTGAAGTCGAAATTCCAGCAGTGGCCGACCTAATCATGGAAGTCTTGGTAATCACCCCCGACTGGATGATACCGTACATCGCGTATATCTTAAGGAAAGAACTCCCGGAGGACGAAGAAGAGGCTCGACAGATCGTCCATCGATCCAAAGCCTTTACAGTCATCAAGGGACAGTTATACAGAGAAAGCACGACTGGAGTCAGTCAGAAGTGTATAACACCGAAAGAGGGTCAGATAATCCTTGATGATATCCACTCGGGGACCTGTGGTCATCATGCGTCCTCTCAGACAATTGTGGCTAAAGCATACCGAGCGGGATTTTACTGGCCGAGAGCAAATGAAATGGCAAAAGAGATAGTCGACAAGTGTGAAGGATGCCAGTTCTACTCCAATATGTCGCACAAACCCGTGTCAGCCCTGAAGACCATTCCACTCGTCTGGCCCTTCGCTGTTTGGGGACTGGATATGGTTGGACCGTTGAGAACGGGCAGGAGCGGTTTCACGCATGCGCTTGTGGCAGTCGACAAGTTCACCAAATGGATTGAAGCTAAGCCTATCAAGAATCTTGATGCTTGCACTGCTATCAGTTTCATCAGGGAGTTGATATTCAGATATGGAGTCCCGCACAGCATCATCACTGACAATGGGTCAAACTTTGATTCAGACAAGTTCAGGGCTTTCTGCGCCTCTCAAGGCACACGAGTCGACTACGCTTCAGTCGCTCAACCCCAGTCGAATGGACAGGCGGAAAGGGCAAATGGTCTGATTCTCAAAGGGCTGAAACCCCGACTGATGCGCGATCTCAAGCACGCAGCAGGCGCACGGGTCGACGAGCTCCCATCAGTTCTTTGGGGATTAAGGACCACCCCGAATCGGTCGACTGGAAGAACCCCGTTCTTTCTAGTCTACGGAGCGGAGGCAGTCTTGCCGAGTGATTTGCTTCACAATGCACCCCGAGTCGAGCTTTACTCCGAAGATGAAGCAGAACAAGCCCGGCAAGACGCAGTCGACCTCCTGGAAGAAGAAAGAGAAATGGCTATGATCTGATCGACCGTTTATGAGCAAGACTTGCGTCGATTCCATGCCAGAAATGTGATGAGTCGAGCCTTCCAAGAAGGAGATTTGGTCCTCCGAGTGGATCAACAGAAACCACACAAGCTCGCTCCTACTTGGGAAGGTCCCTTCATCGTCACCAGAGTCCTCCATAATGGAGCGTATCACCTTTACAATGTCGATCACCAGATTGATGAACCATGAGCTTGGAATGCGGAACTGCTCCGCCCCTTTTACACTTGAGTTCTCACTCGCATGAGATGTAATAAGAAAAACTTCTGTAGTCTATTTATCAAAGACAAGAGTGTTACAATTTTTTCGATAATTGTTGTTGCTTTTGTTTGCGTGTGAAATCCCCCAGTGGGTGGCTTAGCTGCGAATCCGTTTCGCCTAAGTCTGTAAAAAAAATCCTACCGAGTGGTGAGCCAGCCTCCCACTCGGAGGCTTAGCTGCGAACCCGTTTTGCCTAAGTGTTTGAAAATCCTACCGAGTGGTGAGCCAGCCTCCCACTCGGAGGCTTAGCTGTGAACCCGTTTCGCCCAAGTGTTTGAAAATCCTACCGAGTGGTGAGCCAGCCTCCCACTCGGGGGCTTAGCTGCGAACCCGTTTCGCCTAAGTGTTTGAAAATCCTACCAAGTGGTGAGCCAGCCTCCCACTCGGGGGCTTAGCTGCAGTCCAGTACTCGCCTAAGTTTGAAAAAATCCTACCGAGTGGAGAGCCAGCCTCCCATTCGGGGGGCTTAGCTGCAGTCCAGTACTCGCCTAAGTTTGAAAAAATCCTACCGAGTGGAGAGCAAACCTCCCACTCGGAGGCTTAGCTGCAGTCCAGTACTCGCCTAAGTTTGAAAAAATCCTAACGAGTGGAGAGCCAGCCTCCCACTCGGGGGCTTAGCTGCAGTCCAGTACTCGCCTAAGTTTGAAAAAATCCTACCGAGTGGAGAGCAAACCTCCCACTCGGGGGCTTAGCTGCAGTCCAGTACTCGCCTAAGTGTTTAAAATCCTACCGAGTGAAGAGCAAACCTCCCACTCGGGGGCTTAGCTGCAGTCCAGTACTCGCTTAAGTGCTGAAAACCCTACCGAGTGGAGAGCAAACCTCCCACTCGGGGGCTTAGCTGCAGTCCAGTACTCGCCTAAGTACGGAGCACGTCCCAATCCGCAAGGACGATGAGGTGCAAGTCGACTGCTACCTTCTCCTTCGGAGCTGCACCACAAATACAAAGTTGTTTCGAGTGAGGGGCAGGTTCCACCCGACAGATAATTCATGAAGATATTCAACGATAAACCAAGTTCAGATAAATCCTAAAGGTCCCAGACCGCAGATCAAAGTACTCGAGCATTCAGCCCGAAAAAGTTTAACGATTACAAAATCCACTCGGCATTCCGAGGCAAATTTAAAGTGAAGTATAGAAGTTTTATTCCTCAGGCGGAGGACTGGAAGGGGCGACGAACTCATTCAAGTTAATCCCGTCTGCAATTCGAGTGGCAGCAGCAATGAAGGTCTCCATGAAGGCTTGAAAATTGTGCTTCCTGGTATTGGCAACTTGGATAGCAGCCAGCTTTTCCTCTCGCGCCTCCTTGCAGTGAACGTGGACCAGGGACAGTGCGACGTCAGCACCACACCTGGCTGAGGATTTCTTCCATTCCGTCACTCGACCTGGAACTTCATTCAGTCGAGTCATCAGGGACTCGAGGTCATTTTGAAGCGTCGCTCTAGGACAGAGCGACGTGTCGATCCGCGACATCGCAACCTTCAGTCGAGCAAGGCAATCAACCACGCCAGCAACACGAGACTCCACTCGGAGCACGTTCATAGCAGCCTCATCCTTCACTGGAGAATTAATGGGGTCCAAGCCTGTCTCCACTCGACTGGTCTCTTCTTCGAAGTTCTGACAGAATTCTGTAAACACAATTCAAAGATAAGTCAGTGGCTCTACATGAGGTTGACGACAACAAGTCAGTCGGGTAGGAGTGATTACCCTCAAGCATGACGAATAATTTCTCGGCGAGTGCTCCAAGATAAGCCTCTAGATCGTTCTTCTTCCCGGCCAGCTCGCTTGCCTTGTCACCCAGAGCTATCTTATCGTTCTTCAGACGGCTGACCTCTTGGTTGGCCGCATTGAGAGCGGTTTTCAGTCTGGATTTCTCCTCTTCAAGGTTACCGACTAAAGCCAGCTTTTCTTCCGCAAGCTTCATTTTGTCCAAGGCCGTCTTCTGCGCTTCGGAAAGGTCACGATCTTTCTTCTTCAGAGCCTCCTCCATTTTATCTGTGAAATGTCAAGTGAGATCAACATCAAGAGTGGGCAGAAAAGAAAAGGACAGTCGTCAAATGCTCAACAGCCATACCTTTTGCTTCGTCTCTCGCCTTCTGCAAGTTTTCTTGGGCAAGCTTCAAGTCAAGGTTGAGCTGGATCTGTTTGTTCTCCAATTCAGTGTAGCGAGCCACAAGCTCGCAGGATTTCTGCGAATAATCAGTCGACAGATGTCAAAGGTAGGTTGCTTCCGAGCAACTAAGAGAAAAATTACGACGGTTCTAAGATCACAGCCGAATCAAAAATATTCGACAGTAATCTCGGGGACTACACCCAGTGGGTGCACTCAGTGTGCCCTCACTGGTTCGACCAAAAAAAAAGTCGACTGCCCGCAGTCGACAATGTCCAGTGGGTGCTCTCAGCGTGCCCCCACTAGTTCCAAGATTCCATTCGACATGGCCTGACCAGACCGAGTGAAGAAGTTCAAATAAAGCAAAAAAATATAACGACTACAGTCGACTGCCAGCAGTCCACCGTAGTCTCGGGGACTACACCCAGTGGGTGCACTCAGCATGCCCCACTAGTCCAAAGTATTCAATCGACGCACCCAGTGGGTGTACAGATACAAAGATCTTCGGAAAAGAGAGTCTTCAGATAGCATATCCTAACAGAACAAGCGGTGATCGACTGACCTGGACATTGCTCTGAAGGGCTGAACTCGCGTCATAAGCTGCTTGGCTGGCTTCCCGGACCACCTTCACTTGCTCCATCATGATTCCCGCCTGGCGTATAGCCTCCTTAGCGGCACCCACTTGGTCCTCAGGGACGTGGTGTGTGGCAAAAAGCGAAGGCGGGTCTGCAGTTGACGATGAAGGCCGGACACTCGTCAGAGGCACAACAAAAGACACAGAAATCCGAGTGGTATTACCACCCTCCTGAACTACGACCTCAGGCGCTGATGTGGTTTGTGGGGTCTTTCCAGTCGACGCCTTCCTATTCCTTCTCGCCCTCAGCGGCACTTCGTCATCATCATCAGGGAGGTCAATGACATGAGGAGGATCTATAAGAAAAATCCAAAGTTAAAAAATGAAAGGCCCAATCGACCAGTAGAGACCGTCAGTCGACTAAAAGCGGAACATAAGAAATTATACCGGGGTTGGAGGTAACAGCATCTTCCATCTCCTGGTCATCGTCCTTGGCAGAGATTTCAGAGGTAGCAGCACTGCAAGTTTCGAAAGCCAGTCGGTTTATTCAATGAATCGACCAAGAGTCCTTCCATGTTCAACAAAAGAAAACAAGTTCTATTGTTACCTGGAAATGGTGGGAACAGTCATCTTCATCTTAGGCAGGGCCTTTGGCGGTTTTGACGGCGCCGCTCGTGGATGCTTGGGAGCTTTTTCTGTCGGTGCTGGGGAAGAAGTCCGAGGGCGTTTCGACGACTGCCCAACAGGCACAGATGCCTTACCACGTTCGCGCGAAGGATCGTGTGTGAGCTTGGATCGCCTCTCCGAGCGGGGAGGTTCGACCTCTTCCTCCTCCTCTTCACTGGAGTCATCGTCGTCGTCTCCCTCCCCTTCGCCGTCAGATTCCCACTCCTCTCCACTTTTGCCTCCGCTCGCCTCCCCCTCCTCGGCCTGCTCCTGTGCTCCGTTGGGCGTCGAGTACATCTCAGTAATAGCCTGGAATACAGCAAACAAGACAAAAGTCAATCGACTGATTCAAAGAGGACAAAGTAAAAAAAGCGAGATTACAGTCAGAAATGCAATATCAGACCTTGTCTACTTCGTATGATTGGTCGAGTGGAGGAATCCTCCTGGCTCCTCGGGGGTTGTCCTTGTTCCCAGTGATACTCGACAGCCACCCTTCCAGCATCTCGTCGGTGACCTCCTCCGAATGAATCCGAGTGGTGTCTTCGAGACCCGAATACATCCACATCGGGTGGTCACGAGCTTGAAGCGGTTGGATGCGCCTCCGGAGGAAGACCTCTAACAAGTCCATGCCAGTCACCCCCTCGCGGACAAGCTGAACCACTCGACCGACCAACACTTTGACTTGCGCCCTTTCTTCCGGCGTCACTTTCAGAGAGGAAGGTTTTTCTGCTCGGTTTAGAGAGAAAGGGGAAGCCCAGTCGACTGTCCTGGGGTCACCTGGTCTTTACAGTAGAACCAGGTCGACTGCCACCCGCGGACCGACTCGGGAAAAGTGATAGATGGAAAAGAGATTTTACCCCTCATTTGGATCGCCAGGCCCCCGCACAACTGAATCACTTGCGTCCTCTCATCACTCGACTTGGCTTTCTTAACTGACTGAGAACGACAAGTGAAAATATGCTTGAAGAGCCCCCAATGGGGGCGGCAACCCAAGAAATTCTCGCACAAGGAAACAAAGGCAGCAAGGTACACAATGGAATTTGGGGTAAAGTGATGGAGCTGCGCTCCGAAGAAGTTCAAGAAGCTCCGGAAGAAAGGATGAGGAGGTAGAGAAAATCCGCGATCAATATGGGTAGTGAGGAGGACGCACTCACCATCACGAGGCTGGGGTTCGATCTCGCTCCCCGGGAGGCGCGCAGATTCGTGGGGAATGAATCCCCCCTCAACCAGATCATCAAGATCATCTTGCCGGATCACCGAAGGCATCCAGTCGCCCTGGATCCAGTCCTTGGGCACAGCGGACCTCGAAGAAGATCTGCCCCGACCGGACTTGTTCGCCTTCCCCTGCGCCGTCGCCTTCTTCGTGCGCTCCAGAGCCACCGTCTTCTCCTTCCCCATCGTCGCCGACAAAGCTGGAACGGGCCGGCAGCACCGAGGCGTGAGCGGAGGTGGCGGAAGATTTTGTGAAGGAAGGGGATAAAGTGAGGGCGCACTGTTCAAAAGCCCTGGGCCGGCAGCTTATATAGGGCCGCTTCTGAGTGACTGACCTGTAGGCCCAGGCAATCCTACCAAATCCCGCAACAGTCGCGCGCGCGATACGTGGTGAAAAAGGTGGCGCAGAGATCGAGGGGGCTCCGTTCTATCCCATCCGATTACTACGTCCGCCTCCGTCCCGCACGCTTCCCGAAATTCGAATCCCGCGAAATCCGCCGGCTGCAGAACAACTCGCCAGACGGAAGACCTCCTTCACACCGTCACTCGGAACTTTTCAAGTAAAGAAACTCACTCGACAAGAAACTATGAATGGATCAAGGCGACTGGAAAAGAAGTTGCCGTCGTCAGCCAGGTCCCATGATCCGAAACAAGATATGTTCAAGACACGAAGAACGAGTCAGAAAAGCTTTCAACTCCTTCCCCACTCAAACCTCGATCCATTCGGGGGCTAATGACGAAGCCATGTACCTAGGGTAGGGTCATGGACCTGTCCTAACTACCCTACCCAAGGACATCCCTAGAAGAAATCACCTTTCAATCGACTTGGAGGTGTTCCACTCGACGGACTCGAAGACACTCGACCACGATGCAACCACTCGACCAAGAAGCAATCACTCAACTGCCAGGAGACCTAAAGTCACTCCGCACGCAAACGGTCGGTCATTAAGTAGCTTTTATGGTCATCATAGCACTTTATTAGAGGCATTACCAGTAACGCCCAGCCTTAATGTACTTTAAACCCTGCATAACTGAGGGACGGAGGGGTCTGGCGAACTCTATATAAGCCACCCCCTCCTCAGTGTAAAGGGTTCGCACCCCTGTAACTCATACACACATAATCCAGTCGACCGCCTCCGGGCTCCGAGACGTAGGGCTGTTACTTCCTCCGAGAAGGGCCTGAACTCGTAAACCTCGTGTGCTTACTACTACTCCATAGCTAAGATCTAGCCTCTCCATACATACCCCCCTACATCACTGTCAGAGTTAGAACCACGACAAGTGCATCTACATACCCTTGTAGATCATGAGCGGAAGCGTTCAAGACAACGGGGATGATGGAGTCGTACTCGCCGTGATCCAAATCACCGATGACCAAGTGCCGAACGGAAAGCACCTCCGCGTTCAACACACGTATGGTTGGGGAAGACGTCTCCTCCTTCTTGATCCAGCAAGGGAAGGAGAGGTTGATGGAGATCCAGCAGCACGACGGCATGGTGGTGGATGCAGCAATGATCACAGCAGGGCTTCGCCGAGCTTCTGCGAGAGGGAGAGGTGTAGCAGGAGAGAGGGAGGCGCCAAGACTTGAGGTGCGGCTTCCCTCCCTCCCCCTCCTTTATATAGGCCCCCTGGGGGGCACCGGCCCTAGGAGATGGGATCTCCTTGGCCAAGGGGGAGGCTTGCCCCCCAAGGCAAGTGGAGGCGCCCCCACCCTAGGGTTTCCAACCCTAGGCACAGAGGGGCCCAAGGGGGGCGCACCAGCCCACTAGGGGCTGGTTCCCCTCCCCACTTCAGCCCACGGGGCCCTCCGGGATGGGTGGCCCCACCCGGTGGACCCCCGGGACCCATCCGGTGGTCCCGGTACAATATCGGTGACTCTGAATCCTTCCCGATGGCCGAAACTGCACTTCTTATATATAATTCTTCACCTCCGGACCATTTCGGAACTCCTCGTGACGTCCGGGACATCATCCGGGACTCCGCACCACTTTCGGATTACTGCATACTAATATCTCTACAACCCTAGCGTCACCGAACCTTAAGTGTGTAGACCCTACGGGTTCGGGAGACAAGCAGACATGACCGAGACGACTCTCCGATCAATAACCAACAACGGGATCTGGATACCCATGTTGGCTCCCACATGCTCCTCGATGATCTCATCGGATGAACCACGATGTCGAGGATTCAAGTAATCCCGTATACAATTCCCTTTGTCAATCGGTACATTACTTGCCCGAGATTCGATCGTCGGTATCCCAATACCTCGTTCAATCTCGTTACCGGCAAGTCACTTTACTCATACTGTAATGCATGATCCCGTGACCAACCACTTGGTCACATTGATCTCATTATGATGATGCATTACCGAGTGGGCCCAGAGATACCTCTCCGTCATACGGAGTGATAAATCCCAGTCTCGATCCGTGTCAACCCAACAGATGCTTTCGGGGATGCCTGTAATATACCTTTATAGTCACCCAGTTACGTTGTGACGTTTCGCACACCCAAAGCACTCCTACGGCATCCGGGAGTTACACAATCTCATGGTCTAAGGAAATGATACTTAACATTGGAAAAGCTTTAGCAAACGAACTACACGATCTTGTGCTAGGCTTAGGATTGGGTCTTGTCCATCACATCATTCTCCTAATGATGTGATCTCGTTATCAATGACATCTAATGCCCATAGTCAGGAAACCATGACTATCTGTTGATCAACGAGCTAGTCAACTAGAGGCTCACTAGGGACATGTTGTGGTCTATGTATTCACACATGTATTACAATTTCCAGATAACACAATTATAGCATGAACAATAGACAATTATCATGAACAACGAAATATAATAATAATCCTTTTATTATTGCCTCTAGGGCATATTTCCAACACAGAGCTGATAATTTTACATGGACTCTTGTCGCGGTCTATGGGGCTGCCCAAGATGAGCATAAGTCTGCTTTCCTTCGGGAATTGGTAAATCTGGCTAAGGATAACCCGCATCCAATGCTTATTGGAGGGGACTTTAATATCCTTAGGTATCAGGAAGAGAAAAATAATGACCGTTTTGACACTCATTGGCCTTTTCTATTCAATGCTGTCATAGACAGTTTGGATCTTCGGGAGGCTAGTATGTCGGGATGGCAGTTCACTTGGGCTAATAACCGACATGTGCCGACATACGAGAAACTTGATAGGGTACTCATGGATACCGAATGGGAACTAAAATTTCCTCTGGTAACCGTGCGAGCCCTAGAGCGTATTGAGGCTTTATCGGATCATGCACCCATCATTCTGGATTCTAATTCTACGAACCCAGCTGCCCGACGCCCTTTCAAATTGGAATTGGGATGGATGCATAGGGATGGATTTGTTGACATGATCAAGAATATTTGGGAGAGGCCCGCTATTGGTCGTACACATATTCAGAGATGGAACTTTAAAATAAGGGCCATGAGGCAACGCCTCTCTGGATGGGCAAAACATACCAACGGGATTTATAAAAAAGAAAACAACGGCTCTCTACCATTATTGATGACCTCAACAAAATTGCAGAGACGCGCATCTTATCTCAACAAGAGATTGAATTAAAAAATCAATCTAATGAGAAGATTGCCCGTCTTCTGCGAGAAGAGGAAATCAAATACTACCAGAGATCCAAAGCCGATTTCATTTTGATGGGTGATAGTAATACAAGATACTTCCAATTGGTCGCTAATGGGCGGCATAGGAAGAAATGTATTTATAGTCTCCAACAAGATGAGGGGCGGGTCGAAGGTCAAGAGGAGCTCAAAAAGTATATCACCAAATACTAGAAATCTTTGTTCGGAGCGCCGGCTGAAGGGAATTTCACCCTCGACGAGACCCGAACATATGACATTCCACAAGTCACGGCAGAAGAAAACGATATCCTAACGGCACCATTCTCGGAAGAGGAGGTGAAAGCTGCGGTGTTCCAAATGGAACATAACAAAGCTCCAGGCCTAGATGGTTTCCCCGCAGAATTCTATCAGAATTTCTGGGATATCATCAAGGCTGACCTTATGGAGTTGTTCAATTGTCTTCACGCCGACCGACTTGAGCTATTTAGGCTTAATTTTGGCGAGATTGTCTTGTTGCCAAAGATTAAGGAGGCTGAACGAATCCAGAAGTTCAGACCCATATGCCTCCTTAATGTCACCTTCAAGATTTTCACCAAAGTGGCTACGAATCGGCTTAACTCGGTAGCTAACCATGTTGTCCGACCATCTCAAACGGCTTTCATGCAAGGAAGGAATATACTTGATGGCATAGTAATCCTGCATGAGACCGTTCACGAGATGCATTGGAAAAACCTAAGTGGAGTAGTATTCAAAATTGACTTTGAAAAATCCTATGACAAGGTCAAATGGTCTTTTCTCCAACAGGCCCTAAGGATGAAAGGTTTCTCTAAAAAATGGTGCCAGTGGATCCAAAATTTTGTAACTGGAAGTAGTGTGGCCATCAAAGTCAATGATGATGTAGGTCATTACTTCCAGACAAAAAAAGGACTATGGTAGGGTGACCCCATGTCCCCAATGTTATTTAACATTGTGGCTGAGATGTTGGCTATTCTGATTGAGCGCGCCAAGCAGGACGGGCAAATTGCTGGGGTAGTGCCACACCTTGTGGATGGTGGCCTCTCTATTCTGCAATATACTGATGACACAATACTTTTTATGGAACATGACCTGGACAAGGCTCGAAACATGAAACTCCTGTTGTCAGCGTTTGAGCAAATGTCAGGTCTTAAAATTAACTTCCATAAAAGCGAAGTGTTCTGCTTTGGAGAGGCCATGGATGCAGCGGCCGATTACGCGGACCTGTTTGGTTGCGCACTTGACTAATTCCTGATCAAATATCTGGGAATACCTATTTATTATCGACGTCTCACCATTGCGGAGTGGAAGCATGTAGAGGAGCGGCTAGAGAAACGGTTGAGCAGTTGGAAAGGCAAGTTGCTCTCAGTTGGAGGACGACTGGTTTTGATAAACTCTGTCCTCACAAATATGGTTCTCTATATGCTTTCTTTCTTCCAACTCCCAAAAGGGGTCTTGCAAAGATTAGACTATTTTAGGTCTAGATTCTTTTGGCAAGGAGATGGTGAAAAGAAAAAATACCGGCTGACCAAATGGAGCGTGGTTTGTAGGCCGAAAGACCAAGGTGGCCTTGGAATTCATGACCTGCAGGTCAAGAATGAGGCCCTACTTAGTAAATAGTTGTTCAAACTTCTTACTGAGGATGGTGTTTGGCAAACCATGTTACGCAACAAGTATCTAGGCCAAAAGGCGGTGTCTCAGGCATATTGGAAATCTGGTGACTCACACTTTTGGGCTGGCCTAATGGCGGCAAAGAAACAACTCTTTCGCTTTGGGTCTTTCGCGATAAAGGACGGGTCAGAGATTCGTTTCTGGGAAGACATCTGGCTAGGCAATGCCAGTCTCCGAGAACAATATCCAGCCTTGTACAACATTGCTCGCGATAAGAACAATACTATTGCGCAGGTGCTCAGCTCATCCCCACCGAATATTTCATTCAGGCGGGATTTGGTTGGCGCCCGACTTATGTCATGGCATAATCTCTTATCCCGTCTGGATCTGATTAACCTGACGCAAGGCCGTGATGTGTTTCGCTGGAACCTTACTACATCAGGGTCTTTCACGGTAGACTCTATGTATCATGCGCTCACGCATTCTGAGGTACCGGAGAGCAATAACAAGAAAATCTGGAAGGCAAAGATTCCACTAAAAGTTAAAGTATTCATGTGGTATCTTCGTAGAGGTGTTGTGCTAACCAAAGACAACCTTGCACGACGCAACTGGCCAGGAAGTAAGAAGTGTTGTTTTTGTACTCTTGACGAGACAATCAAACACCTCTTTTTTCAATGCAAGTTTGCGCGTTCTACGTGGTCAGTCATCCAAATAGCGTCAAATTTGTATCCGCCCACAAGTGTTGCCAATATTTTTGGTCATTGGTTGGACGGTATTTCAAATAGATTCAAAACGCTAATAAGGGTGGGAGCGTACGCCTTACTATGGTCGCTTTGGCTATGTAGAAACGATTTGGTTTTTAATGACAAAAATGCTTCTCCTCTGCAGGTTATTTTTCGTTGTACGCACTCGCTTCGTATGTGGTCTATGCTACAACGTGCGGTGTACCAACCGTTATTCAAGGCGGTGTGTACACGATTGGAGCAGGTGGCTATGGAGGTTTTTACCCAACATGGGTGGCAGCATAATCTCCGGATCGGTCCACCAACCGTTTCGACATAGGCATACTGTCGGTCTATAGGACTCTACTGTTGCCGAAATGTCGGGTTTTTTTTTCTTGTCAGATTTTTGATATTTGGCTGTGTGCATCCTAGTTATGCAGAAGCCGGGTGGTATTCTAAGTGATTTGTATCGCTTGATGCTACATTTTGAGATAATAAAAACGCCCTTATCGGAAAAAAAAATGAGCTAAAAGAGAAAGATCATATACAAAGTTTCTCCTCCAGGACCTAAAACCAGGAGCTTTATTTTGGAAGATCTTTTCATTCCTTTGAGTCCAGATCCATGAGGCTGTGAAAACAACTTCACAAAAGAAAGGTTTAGCAATATTTCTTTACAGAGGGAGTACTGACTAATGCGCTATTTTCTGTACTATCTAGAACAACCCAGCATGTGAGCACCAGAGATCCTGCTCTCCTCCATACCCTGTCTGCATGATCTGTGGCTGTAGAATGCTCTGCTGCACCCACTAGCCCCCTTTGCTTACAACGAATCCTCCTAGTAGCTGATAATTTCTTAGTACAATTATTGCTGCAAAATCAACTAGTGCCAGCTAGTCTAGCTTAGCTTGGTTGAGTTGGATTCATCGCACCGATCGGTTGCCCATGCCCATCGATCACACAAGAAGATACGGGTGAAGGCTACGTGCATTCTTTGGCTTCATGCATGCATGCATATATACTGTACATGCTTAATTCAATCGACCGACAGAGACATGTCCTTCTTGTTCTTGTTCTCCTTCTTGTGTTGATCACGTGCTTCCATCTAAGGGGAGCCAACGACGAAGCACACCAAGGAGCACGTCGCCCTTTGTTTCTTGTCATCTGTTTCTTCCTCTCTAGAAACATTGCATGGGACCACTGTTGAATTCCAAGCCATGGTTTTTGTTTTATTCATATCTTAATAACTTAATCAGTACTAGTACGAGTAGTATTCTAAAACTTGTATGCAGTTTATGCCTTCCGGTATACGTTCTATTTAGTCCGGACTTGACAAATTCAACCCCTCAAACGCATGTGGATGCGTTTGTGGACAATGACCGATTACGCCTAGAATAATGCATTCTGCACGTGAATATCTCAAATTAGAAATCTGAAATCCATATTATTACATGCAACTTAAAACGATCTTTAAGCGAAGCTCGTCCGGCTCCGCCGTGCCCATGTCTGGCGGCCGGCTGTGCTCCCTAGAGTGTTTGTTCAGTCGCCGGCAAAGTAGAGTAGGGCATGAGACACGAGCCGGGTCACGGGACTCAAGGTGCTCCCGTCTCCCTTGCCCTACTCTTTCTCGTCGGAGCCCGGAACCCGTTGGGTGCCGGTGGATGTCAGATCGGTGATTGATTTGTCCTGGGATGAGCCAGGGACATCCACCATGACGCGGTTGCGGTGCCCGGACTGTTGCACCATACGGGGCGTCGGACAGTGCGACTCCACCTCGCCGACGTCCACCGCCGCGAGGGCTGCCGCTGCCTCCCGTGCCCGTTGCCTCGCACGGCGGGCACGTCGTGCCATGTCTTCGTCAGACGACGCCCATGGTGCGCCCCGCTGCTCGGCGCGCCAACAGAGGGGTTGCGCGCTCACCACTGCGTCCAGACGCTAGACGAACGACACCGCCTTCGATGAGGTAGCGACAACACACCTAGTGTCGGATCCATGCGCCATTTGGATGGCCGCAATGGATTCCCAATGGAAGGAGTCCAAGCGCTGCCGTGCACGGACCGCCTCCCGGGAGCGGCAGAGCGCAATCCGGACGGCCATCTCCTTCTCAGGGCCGCGTGAGATGAGCTCGGGATCGACGGATCTGGAGGTGAAGGACTCAGATCCGCTGTCCGCCATGCCAGAGACGACCGAAGACCGCCGAAGGTGAGCTTGCGTGGCGGAGGGGAGTGGAGTGAAGTGGCTAGGCTTTGGTCCGGCGAGCGGATGGGGAGGAATATATGTGGGGTCGGGTGGGCCAGCATGGACTGGGTCCGACGTGGTGGACGCGCCCTTCATATCGGCCTCATATTTGAGCTGGATATGAGGGGTGTCGGTCAGCCCGGGCGTTTGAGGTGCCCGTCTGAGTCGAAATTGTGTGACCGGTCAGTAACCTGACGGCCCGCCTGGGCATATGAGACGGATTTGGGGCGCCTAGCTGTAGATGCTCTTACACCTCTTCATGATTGTGCCCAACTATTGATACTACTAGTGAAATATGTGTTTAAGTTGATCAATCCCACTGGAGAAGGAGAACCACCCAACAACTTCTTGAATTGATATATCAATAGAGACTAATAACTAAGTGAAAGTTTTCTTTAGAAAAAAGGCAGAAAGCCTGACTTCAAACTAATGAAACCATCAATCGACTAGGGTACAATGGTGCTGATTACAAAGGCAGAAGCTTGAAGAAAAACCCGAAAGATAATGTGCGGAGCTCGCTCACGATCAAGAACTACAGAGCATAGCAATAGCGAGCAGGGCACCACCGTAGCGAAACCATGATCAAGACGCCGGAGAGCTCGCCGCAAACTAGAACAATGGTGCAACCACAACCAATAGACAACTAATGGGATGACGAGAAGAACCGGGCTGCATGGAGAAAAATGTCGGCTCAGATGCCCGCTGACCCGAGCCAATGCCGGAGGGGAGATCCAATCTCCCCTAAGTTCGACCCGTGCAACGACACGCGGACTTCAAAAAGATTCGGTAAACACAAGAAGTACACTACTTCAAAAAGGAAGGAGAAAAAAATAAGTCGAAACACCGCAATGCTCCCCTTGAAGGTGAATTCGCGTGTACGAGTAGGTGCTAATAAGTCGTACACAGTGTAAGGATGAACTTTTCTAATTGTATTATACATTGAGTGTTTTTGAAAATCAGAGATCAATTTTATATGAAGGGGGCGACTCATAGACACGGTGCATGAATTATTGGGTAAACCAACTAACAACTAGTAGTAGTTTATGCAACCAAATCAGAGGTTTTTCCACCTCATCTCCGGTGGCCTCCGAGCCTTGGAGACGTTGTGGATCCCGGCTCTTGCCGGTGGAGGTTTTCATTTTAGATGTCACTTTGAGTTTTGTTAGGGTTTGTGTCCTGTTCAGGAAAGCGAGACGACGGCGGCTCCCTGAAGATGGATAAGGTTTTCCCCACCTAGCCCATGTTTCGATGGTGCATCTACCACCGCCGGCGGGCGTGTGGAGATGTGCCTCCGGCGGATCTATCTGTCGTGGGTCTGCTCGGATTTGTTCTTCGCCCGTCTACGTTCGTGTGTCTTCAGGTTGAATCCTTTCGATTTAAGCTACTCTTCATCGACAACGGTTGCTATTCTGGTGCGCTGGTTCTATGTGGCCTTAGCACGACGACTTCCCGATTGTCTAATACAACAAATTTTGTCCGGCTCCGACGAGGGAGGGGCAATGATGGCGGCGCACCTTCGGCTCGCTCCAGTTCTGTAGACGTCGCTAGGTGGTCTATGAATCTGGATGCATATTTTCATTATTTCTGGTGTTCGTTGTATTGCCATGATTGCAAATGAATAGATATGAAGTTCTCTGGCAAAAAAGAAGTAAGAGGTTTTTCAATGTTATCGCTATAACACAAGAATAAGAGCCAGTTTTTTTGCTAGTCCTAGAGTAAACTGAAACAAGTTGTCCCTTACCCAACTTATTCTAAAAATCCAACCAAATTTATCTTTTTAGAAGCCTACTAATTAAGACTTAACTAGTAGGCTTCTAAAAAATATTTTTAGTTAGGTTTCTAGAATAAACTGTGTAGGGGTAGCTTATTTTACAAGCCCGAAAAGGTCACAAAAAGAACAGCCCCTAAAGCACGTTGCTTTGATTAAAACTATAACATAATTCAAGTAATACACTTTGCAAAGTTGACCGGCATATAAAAATGAAATAATTGTCACTTAGGTGAGTGCTAGTGGCCTTTGATGGTTGACATGATAAGTCATCTACATCCAATCTAACCACTAGATTATTGGTAGTTCTTGGGTTTAGTCTTCCAAGCGAGTTCTCATTTGACATGCTGATAATACTCGACGCCACATGCGTATAAAAACTAGTAACCCTACATCCTTACCATAATAAAAATCTAAATATAATACATTATTGAACATGGAGAATGTGTGCAAAATTAGTTAATATTTTTGTCAAAATTTTACTAAATCAACGACAATCAATATGGGTCGAAGGGGGTAATATTTTCTCATTTTATTCATCTTTTGTCTATGAAGGCTGCCGCGTGTAATTTATTTTTGTGAACCTCATTTCACTTGGGCCTGACTTGTGCTCGAATAAGCAATAAAATGATTCTGTGTATTCCTTGATGCAGAGTCTGTGGGATCTTTCCCTCTTTTTGAAAAAAATAGTGTCATAGACATACAAGCATTATATATTCACTGGAAATCAGCAATAATTGGCAAAAATAAGAATAACTACTTGGTCAAGTCAACCATGGAGCAGGTTATCATGGTGGAGGATTGGTTCGACATTGCGGTTGCAATTCTTGACTTGTTTTCGTTCTTTCTCTTTCATATCCAAGTTTAGATGCTGAAATTTGCAGCAGCAAAGTCTAGATTCAGAGGAGATGCAAGCGAATATCCCTTGTACTGCTGCACGTACGACAAGTAACTAACGGGAAGTCATGTACCTCTACAGTGCTAGAGATTGCAACTTCCAACCACTAACTTTGTCTCAATAATTGAATTAATGACGTGGTCAGAGACGCTGAAATATGAAATTTCTCCTCAAATATTTTCAACTCCTGGGAAATCTATATGAAATCACCAATTATGGCGTTTAGCATGTTGTATAACATTTGAATATCTCACATATAAATATGATAGTATGAAGTACTTTTTAAATGGAAATACAAGCCTGAGATTGTACATGCTCCTACTTACTAGTTTTAATTAATGATGATGCGGTTATCTAATCCCATTATCTGCCTGGTCTTTAATTTGAAACTAGTACTATGTCGTTGTAGGTTCGCTGTATGCTCTTGCAAAAGAGCAACTCTAGCAAACCCCGCATCCCATCCCCGTCCGCAAAATAACCGCCAAAGTGCGGGTCAGGATGAAAAAACCTGCCCGATCAGACCACACATCCCGTCCTGGCCCGCAAATATTTTTGTGGGGCGCGACAAAACTTCTCCCCCAACCTCTAGTTTCACGGGCTGGGAGGCTGACCCGAGCTCAGCCCCTATCCGCAGCGAGATTTGGCGGGAGGGACATTTTCGCGCGCGCTTTCCCACTCCTTCCACCCTCCGCCACCATTGCCCCGCCTCCGCACGCTCCGGTGCTTCCTCCCCGGCCGTCCCTCGCGGCCAAGGACGACTCCTTGCTGTCCCCCATCACCGTCGAGGTCGCGCACGCTACTTCCCCTCGGGCGGATCTCGTCGCCGACCATGTTGGCCCCGCCGCCGCCGCCCAAGCTAATGACGCGCCTGCCCGCAAGCGGCAGGGTAGCGTGGTCGTACATGGCGGGAATCCGTCTGCCCCCGCCGCGAATGCCCGCGCTCCGGGCGCCAACGCCGCAACGCGATCCCGGCAGGCGGCGGAGAAGGTCGGCAAGGTTGCCGGCGTAAAGCGGAGAAAGATTCCGGCTACAAAGAAGCCGCCTTCTTCATCGTCTCACTCCATCCCGGAAAGAGGTGCCCCGGCGATGATGTTCAATGGTGCAGCTCCCCCCGCAAGCGAGGTGCTCGACGAAATGGCCGCAAGGTATGCGTCTTCGGTCATGGCGATTTCCTTTCATTTTTCGCCATTTTTTGCGATAGCTCGTGACTTGTTATCGTTCACAATAGCGGTGGTTCGAACAATGCAACTGCCGAGTTCGTGAACTTGTTGGACACCAACGCCGTTGACACTGATCAAACCCCGTTCGCCGCATTCGACTACAATGAAACGGAGGGCGGCGTGGACGATCATGGTTGTGATGAAGAATTGGAGGAGATTGAAGCAGAAGCGTGTAGCGACCCGACCCGAATGGGACAAGTCTCTGTGCTTACGTGTCATCCCTGGATCGGTATGCTGACACACACAGTACTCGAAGGATTTATAACAGAGGTAAGTCACATGTATAAAGTAACATAAATAC
Organism: Aegilops umbellulata; assembly: GCA_032464435.1. Taxonomy (NCBI): domain Eukaryota; kingdom Viridiplantae; phylum Streptophyta; class Magnoliopsida; order Poales; family Poaceae; genus Aegilops; species Aegilops umbellulata. Next base: position 224,906,865 of record CP136055.1, on the reverse strand, counting down.
TATTACCTCAATCCAATATAGCGGAAGCAACAAGGTTGTGGATTCCCATCAACACCAACGGCAAAGTTGAGTGTAGAAATCGTAACCCTAACGTATCACTTACTCGTCGTAAGAAACCTGCAACATGAGACGTTGCAGCCCGAAAACGGGTCAGTACATTGAATGTACTGGCAAATTCACACCATAGAGAAAATGATGAGCAATGGCTATCACTACATGCATATATGGCTGGTGGAAAAGCTCTATGGTTATAAGGTTTTTGCGAAAAGCCAATTTTTCCCTACTTCAAAGGAATAACTTTATTTAACTATCATGGTGGTTGTTAAACATTGAGAATGGTTGACAGCATTCTCAATCCCAATTAAGCATCATAATTAAAACCCAACAAATTATTTAAAGTAACGTGATGAGATCAACAGGATAATCCAAGAACTAGATACTCAAGATGTTCATAACCGGGGACACGGCTAATCATGATTAGTTTGTACACTCTGCAGATGTTTGCACACTTTTCCCCATAAGACTCGATCGCATCCGTTGGTTTTCTCACACTACACGGTGTTTGAGAGACGGATGACCGAGACATAGTCTTTCAGAAGCACTCACACCTTACGTTGTGATAGACCGTACCAACCTACATCCCCTACATCTGCTAGTCTACCACTGTAAGAGTTCGCACGACTTAGTCAACTATGCCAGAGCCCATAATGGCTTGTGGCTGCACACGGAAGTTTCTAGTATGAATAATCTCATGATCCCGTTGAGCCTGGGTGGCGGTCCAAAAGAAAAGCAGGCAAGTCCTGGAATACCCAGGTGCCTAGACAGGCAAGTCCTGGAATACCCAGGTGCCTCAATCCACCCAGATGTGTGTTCAAGTTGCCACCTTAAGTAAACCATTAGTTAACAATCTCACATCTGTCATGAAATACTCTCAAAACCCAATCCACGTCTACGAGCATAGCATGGCAGTATAAGCATAACGTAATAGTAACTCCCAAGGGTTTGATAATAAACAGATAATAGGTACTACCTCAACTACTTCCCATCCCACAATTTAATTAGATCCTAATCATGCAATGTTTGAGGATTGATCTAATGCAATAAAAACTGGGTATGAAAGGATATGATCAAAGTGTGAACTTGCCTGCAATGTTGATGAAGATGATTCGCACTCAACACACTTGATAGTTCTACTCGTCACACTCCGGTCAATCTATCGTAAGCAAGCAATAGAACCACACATAAGCAATCACTCAAAAGATCAAAAAGATCGAAGAAGATGATTCGGAAAACATCAAAACTAAGCAAATAACTCTTGCAACATAAAACAATTTCTAACAGTACCAAAATTACGTGAATTTGGCCTTATCAGAAAGTTCAGGTCAAGAGCTTCGATTTGCAAAAAGAATCGACTCAAACGGAGCTACGAAACTCAAGTTATGATCAAACGAAGTTTGAATACAAATCTGTTTGAATTCAAATTTTAAAACTTTCAAAAACATGTTTGAGTTGGATTACTGGATAGAGGAGATCATAACGAAGAAGTGAGCGTTGGTTTTGCTGGATTTGGAATAACGAGTAAAAAGTAATGATCGTTTGAAGTTCAGGGACTAATCTGTGAAGAAAATTATCACGAATAGGTCCCTGGCTGAAATTAAAAGAAAAAGAAAAAGTCTAAATAGCGAACGTTCGTTTTCTAATCCTAACCGGCAAACGTTCTCTAAATAACCTAACTAAAAAAATAAAACTGGCTAAAACGAAAAAACCGAAAAAAAAACCGAAAGAATAAAATAAACCGGACCGGGACGGTTTTATACCGGTTCGGGGGTTTTTCGATGAAAACCAGGGCGGGCGGTTTTCGACAGGCGGCGGGGCGGATCCGGCCGGCGGCGAACTCCGGCGCGGGCGTCCGGGCGGCGGTGGCGTTCGGCGACGCGGGCGAGCGGCGCGGCGCGGAGGCGAGCTCGCAGCGAGGCGGCGGAGGGGCGCGGTGCGGGCGGCGCGGTGCAGCAGCACGGGGCGGCGGCGCTGCTGCGGCGGCGGCGGATCTGCGGCGGCGGCGCGGTGGCTGCGGGAGCAGAGGGGGGGGGGGGCGGCGGCGAACGGGGTCAGGGGGCCCGGGCGGCGCCTTTTAAGAGGGAGGGGGAAAGGGGTGGCGTGGAGAAGGGGTCAAGGGGGAGGCGGCGAGGAGCTGGGCCTTGGCCTGGCCGGTTGGCTGGGCCGACCCAGTCGGGGATTTTTTTAAAACATTTTCCAGACAAGAAAATAAGCAAAATAAAATAAAATAAAAATATAATATAGTCATATTATATATCAAAATTTTCAGAAAAAGATTTTCTACAACGTGAACATTTTTATAGCATTAAATAAAATACACACAAATTCAGATAATTCAAACAGTGCTCCTTCTCTAATAAAATCCAATAAAAATCATTTTAAAAATACCAAAATGATTTCAAATTTATTTCTCTCCAATTTTCTGATGTAGGGAATCATGTTACCCTATTTTCCATATATTTTATTTTTGGAGAAAATAATTTGAATAAAACTCAAATAACTCCAAATAGAAAAATAATTTCAAAAGGACTTTGAATTTAATTCTTTGAAACTCCCAACTCTTATTTCATATGTTTTGAAGATGTCATATTATCTTCTCTCGTGAAAATCATTGAGTTGCGTAAAGTTCTAGAATTGGAAATATTCTCAAATGAAATTCAAATATTTTCAACACCCCTTGTTATTTAAATAAATGGAAGAAGTCATGTTATCTTCTCTCCAGGGTTTTGTGTTTGAAAATAATTTGAATTCACGAAGATCATAAATGCAAAAGGTGAAAGTTTGGGAAAGTCCTTTTATTCCCTCTCATTTAACTTTCAAAAAGTTTCGAATTCACTCACTTTCAGTCAATCAATCAAACAATCAATCAAATCTATCTATTTATTATAACATTCCAAAATTTAGAATTTTGGGGATGTTACAAACCTACCACCCTTAAAATGAATCTCATCCTCGAGATTCGGAGAGGCTAGAAAGAAATAGGTTAGGCTTGGGGTCTTCTCAAAATCCATCGATCGTCACCGGGGTGTGGGGTGCTACCACCCTTAAAAGCATGGTTACGGTTCCATCAAAACTCATATACTCCATCCTTATTCTTGACAGTGTTGGTCTTCTCAGATCGTAAGGGTAATTCCTTCTCTGGGCTCTTCCGATAGTGGCATAACCTTTTCCTGAATTCTTTTGTCCTTTCCTCTTGGTAAGGTTATTCCGATATTGGGTCTTCTTAGCTGACGGGTCTGGCGCCAATACTAAATAACTATCGGTATCTCATGGCGGTCATCAATTTATGGTTTCTCCAGCAGGAAATGGGTCTGGTTGATCCTCACCGTATGACCTACGATTGGCAAAAGATGCCTTGTACAAGGGGAAAATTGCTATACCAATCTAAGATTCAAACAAGGTTTAATATCGTCGTCTCTCTACTATAGGTAAGTCACTCAAATTTACCATCCCACATAGCAAGGAGAATAATAAGAGTAAGTCGGTATGGTGATCAATCCATCCCGCACCCAAATCATTACCTTGTATACGGTTTAGTGAATCTCGTATTCTAACACTCAGTCATCCTCACAAGCATTGCAGAATTTCTCTTGTCGATGAACCAAGTTCGGATAAATCCATAGATTCTGCAAGCCAAACAACATATATCGTTCCTTCCCAACCCTCAGGTTTTGCGTAGCTCCTATAAGATCGTTTATCGATAAAATCGTAACTTCTTCCAAGGTTCTTCCTTCAGCAAGAATGTGCTTGCTTCTTGGCAGATCCTAGGGCCTGTGGGTTATGGCCCATCTCATCACTTGTAATCCTTGAAATTATCATCGGGCAACTGATCATTAATCCAACATCCAACTTCCAAGTATTCTTAAATCCATCCAATTGTACTGTCTTCCTTCCTTCTATTGGCACCAAACTAAGATGTGATTTCCCAGACTCATCATGGAATTTCCATTGATCCATATTTCCTACATCATACCTCCTTTATATCCAATAGTAATTCATCTCTTCATCCTCGTGGGATATCCCACATACCGAGATAAAAACTTATACTTATGAAGTCCATACTCCACTTCGTAGAACATCATTATCCTTTCCAGGGTCAAGAGTCCTTACAGGGGAATATTGGCCATCTCTGCATGGTACTTCTTCAACTGGGAAACATGAAACACATCATGAACGTCTGACAGTTCTTCGGGTGACTCCAATTTGTTGGCCACTTCTCCCATACGCTCCAAAACTTCGTATGGTCCTACAAATCTCGGGGCTAACTTTTCCTTAACTCCAAATCATTAACTCCTCGCAGAGGGAACACATGAAAACATGCTCTGTCTCCAATTTCATAGACTACCTCCTTGTGTTTTTGAGTCTGCATAACTCTTCTGCCTGGACTGAGCTACCTTCAGTCTATCTCGAATCAACTTAACATTCTCTTCTGACTCCTTGATCACATTTGGTCCAAACAACCGACGGTCTCCAACTTCATCCCACACACTCTTGGGTTATCACACATATCGAGACAAAACTCGTATTCATTTTGTCCGAAATCCACTCAGGGGAGTATCCTTATTTTTTTTCCAGGGGTCAACGGTTCTTACAGGGTACTACCACCCTTAAAATGCTCCAATATTCCATACACCATATTTCTCATATCCTCGAAAATGGTCAACATCTTTCCTCATAGAGTAACTCATAAAATCCAAATCAGTACCAACATTGCTAACTTTATTGATTCTCAAATTATTACAATCTCCTGTTTTTCCATTACATGCCTCACTAAATACCTCAATATAAAGGAAAATGTTCTCACTACTACTATATTTCTTGTGTTACAAACTCACTATTTATCACAAGTCTCCTTCTCCTTCGGACAATCTCTGGCAAAGTGCCCTGCTTCATTACAACGGAAACATATTACTTCTGACAGTTTCGAGGTTTCCTTGTGATTATATAGTCTCCTTGGGTCCTTGGCTTCCTTTTTGGGCAAGTGTTGATGTAGTGCCCTGACTCCTTGCACCTATAACAGGTGACATGACTCAGATCCTTCCCGGAATCCAATCTTCTTCTCTTTCTGTACTTTTCCATTCCAATCAGGGCTTCTATTTCCTGTGGGTCATATTCTACTTCCTCCGTCGGGAATTCTACTAGATTCCCCTTCGTACAATTCTGGGAGATGTGTCCTTCTTCTCCACATGAATAGCAAGACTTGGTGCAGGGTTTAATTGGTTCCTCTTTGGGTGTGTCCTCCACCTCCTCCTTCATCACAGGTTCTTATAAACTTTCCATAAGGGCTCCTTTCATTGCTTCTTTCTTTTGCTGGATGGTTCTTTGTACCATGGGGTAAATGTGACACTGTGCAGGGTAGTGGGTAGTCCCTTCACACAAGAAATAAGTGATCTGCCTAGTTGGGCATTGTTCAGCTGGGTGACTTCCTTCACAATTAGGGCATTCATCCTTGTGTTCTTTATGGTTGTGTCCTATTTCTCCACAAAGCTTGCATGCATTAGTTTTCTTCATATCCTTTCCATAAGGCTTCAATTTCTGGGACACAAACTGAGACTTTAGCAAAGTCAACTTAATTCTTTCCAAGTGGTTACTCCTTGCCATCCATTGATGGTTTGGTACATCCTCCACCAAGTAGCAGCACCTCTTTCAAAGCAATGAAGAGCATGCTGGGCCATATACTTTCCGACTATAGGGTTGTTCTCCATATGATCCTCCATGTTCTGAATCCATCGGTCTGTCTCCAATTGACTCATCGGTCCCGAAAATACTAGCTCATCTTCAATCATCCTCTATTGGGTCCATGGGTTTTGGGGTGAGATTTAGAGAGATCAAGAGAGATGCACACAATACAAACAAAGGTTTTGAAAAGACAGATTTTATTGTGGCTGTCGGAAAAACAACAAACAAATGACAGCTCACAAACGTCGCATCTAACGTAAGTGTAACAGGGGTTTGGTCTTCTAAAGGTCAATAAATCTTCAAAGTCGCCAAACTCTTCAAGTCTTGTTCATGTCTCCGATGGCTTCTTTCGACCGTGCTTGACCTTCTCAAGTTCTTTTGCCAGATCATCTCTGTTAACGCAAAGTCTCTCATGGCGTCCTTCAATATTTCTGGAGTTGCATTCCAAACTTCTGGGTTTCAAAATCTTGGTATGAACCATGGTCCTACTGTCTTTCAGTTACTGACGAATCTCCTATATCTCGAGGTTTTGCTCCTTCAGCTTGGCTACTCTCAGCTTCTGGGTCCGGAGTTCTTCTCAGAATACTTCCTTGTCAAAATACAGCTTCTTGTAGGTCCATCTTAACTTCTTGATGTAACATTCCAGATCCTGGTGATACACCGGCTAAGGTTAAAACTTCATCTTGCTGATAGGTGCTCCATTAGCCTTCTACCATCCAATCATTCCATGCATATGCATGCTTAACTCAGCACAGTGACAAATAGCATAAGCGGGCGATAACATCAGGGATAGCCGTGTTTCTTCTCTTGCCATTTCCATGAGCTATCTCTCCATAGTTGATATCTCCTGCCTTAGGGTTTTCCTTGATAGAACCTTTAGTTTCTAAGTCTCCATGCTCCGGTCTTTTTCCAACACACCTTGATCTCGGGTAGTGACAGCTTCCTTAGTCTGCCAAGTTCCTTAAGGTAGCCTTCATAAAATCTGAGAATTCTTCAGAGCCTTCAAAATCTCCTAGTCTTCGGAGTCTTTAACCACTGTAGTTTCCATTATCATAATGTATGGTAAAATCTCCTTCATTCCGTAGTGGTCGTGGTTGTCCGATATCTTGTACTTCTTGGAGTGATCTCATCAGTCGAATCTTCGAGTGGTCAAAAGGGGAAAGGGGTATAGTCTCACTAAAGGGAATATTTGAATAAACTCAGAAGAGAAGAGAGGTAAAAGATCTTCTTTTAAAAAGAAAGTTGTAGAGAAAAATCTTTCCTATGGCTTGCCAGTTTCTAGGGTCACGTCCTACAGTCAACATGTGCTCTAATACCATCTTGTAGCGACCCGACCCGAATGGGACAAGTCTCTGTGCTTACGTGTCATCCCTGGATCGGTATGCTGACATACACAGTACTCGAAGGATTTATAACAGAGGTAAATCACATGTATAAAGTAACGTAAATACTATTACCTCAATCCAATATAGCGGAAGCAACAAGGTTGTGGATTCCCATCAACACCAACGGCAAAGTTGAGTGTAGAAATCGTAACCCTAACGTATCACTTACTCGTCGTAAGAAACCTGCAACATGAGACGTTGCAGCCCGAAAACGGGTCAGTACATTGAATGTACCGGCAAATTCACACCATAGAGAAAATGATGAGCAATGGCTATCACTACATGCATATATGGCTGGTGGAAAAGCTCTATGGTTATAAGGTTTTTGCGAAAAGCCAATTTTTCCCTACTTCAAAGGAATAATTTTATTTAACTATCATGGTGGTTGTTAAACATTGAGAATGGTTGACAGCATTCTCAATCCCAATTAAGCATCATAATTAAAACCCAACAAATTATTTAAAGTAACGTGATGAGATCAACAGGATAATCCAAGAACTAGATACTCAAGATGTCCATAACCGGGGACACGGCTAATCATGATTAGTTTGTACACTCTACAGATGTTTGCGCACTTTTCCCCACAAGACTCGATCGCCTCCGTTGGTTTTCTCGCACTACACGGTGTTTGAGAGACGGATGACCGAGACATAGTCTTTCAGAAGCACTCACACCTTACGTTGTGATAGACTGTACCAACCTACATCCCCTACATCTGCTAGTCTACCACTGTAAGAGTTCGCACGACTTAGTCAACTATGCCAGAGCCCATAATGGCTTGTGGCTGCACACGGAAGTTTCTAGTATGAATAATCTCATGATCCCTTTGAGCCTGGGTGGCGGTCCAAAAGAAAAACAGGCAAGTCCTGGAATACCCAGGTGCCTAGACAGGCAAGTCCTGGAATACCCAGGTGCCTCAATCCACCCAGATGTGTGTTCAAGTTGCCACCTTAAGTAAACCATTAGTTAACAATCTCACATCTGTCATGAAATACTCTCAAAACCCAATCCACGTCTACGAGCATAGCATGGCAGTATAAGCATAACGTAATAGTAACTCCCAAGGGTTTGATAATAAACAGATAATAGGTACTACCTCAACTACTTCCCATCCCACAATTTAATTAGATCCTAATCATGCAATGTTTGAGGATTGATCTAATGCAATAAAAACTGGGTATGAAAGGATATGATCAAAGTGTGAACTTTCCTGCAATGTTAATGAAGATGATTCGCACTCAACACACTTGATAGTTCTACTCGTCACACTCCGGTCAATCTATCGTAAGCAAGCAATAGAACCACACATAAGCAATCACTCAAAAGATCAAAAAGATCGAAGAAGATGATTCGGAAAACATCAAAACCAAGCAAATAACTCTTGCAACATAAAACAATTTCTAATAGTACCAAAATTATGTGAATTTGGCCTTATCAGAAAGTTCAGGTCAAGAGCTTCGATTTGCAAAAAGAATCGACTCAAACGGAGCTACGAAACTCAAGTTATGATCAAACGAAGTTTGAATACAAATTTGCTTGAATTCAAAATTTAAAACTTTCAAAAACATGTTTGAGTTGGATTACTGGATAGAGGAGATCATAACGAAGAAGTGAGCGTTGGTTTTGCTGGATTTGGAATAACGAGTAAAAAGTAATGATCGTTTGAAGTTCAGGGACTAATCTGTGAAGAAAATTATCACGAATAGGTCCCTGGCTGAAATTAAAAGAAAAAGAAAAAGTCTAAATAGCGAACGTTCGTTTTCTAATCCTAACCGGCAAACGTTCTCTAAATAACCTAACTAAAAAAATAAAACTGGCTAAAACGAAAAATCGAAAAAAAAACCGAAAGAATAAAATAAACCGGACCGGGACGGTTTTATACCGGTTCGGGGGTTTTCCGATGAAAACCAGGGCGGGCGGTTTTCGACAGGCGGTGGGGCGGATCCGGCCGGCGGCGAACTCCGGCGCGGGCGTCCGGGCGGCGGTGGCGTTCGGCGACGCGGCGCGGAGGCGAGCGCGCAGCGAGGCGGCGGAGGGGCGCGGTGCGGGCGGCGCGGTGCAGCAGCACGGGGCGGCGGCGCTGCGACGGCGGCGGCGGATCTGCGGCGGCGGCGCGGTGGCTGCGGGAGCAGAGGGGGGGCGGCGGCGAACGGGGTCAGGGGGGCCCGGGCGGCGCCTTTTAAGAGGGAGGGGGAAAGGGGTGGCGTGGAGAAGGGGTCAAGGGGGAGGCGGCGAGGAGCTGGGCCTTGGCCTGGCCGGTTGGCTGGGCCGGCCCAGTCGGGGATTTTTTTAAAACATTTTCCAGACAAGAAAATAAGCAAAATAAAATAAAATAAAAATATAATATAGGCATATTATATATCAAAATTTTCAGAAAAAGATTTTCTACAATGTGAACATTTTTATAGCATTAAATAAAATACACACAAATTCAGATAATTCAAACAGTGCTCCTTCTCTAATAAAATCCAATAAAAATCATTTTAAAAATACCAAAATGATTTCAAATTTATTTCTCTCCAATTTTCTGATGTAGAAAAATAATTTGAATAAATCTCAAATAACTCCAAATAGAAAAATGATTTCAAAAGGACTTTGAATTTAACTCTTTGAAACTCCCAACTCTTATTTCATATGTTTTGAAGAAGTCATATTATCTTCTCTCGTGAAAATCATTGAGTTGCATAAAGTTTCAGAATTGGAAATATTCTCAAATGAAATCTAAATATTTTCAACACCCCTTGTTATTTAAATAAATGGAAGAAGTCATGTTATCTTCTCTCAAGGGTTTTGTGTTTGAAACTAATTTGAATTCACGAAGATCATAAATGCGAAAGGTGAAAGTTTGGGAAAGTCCTTTTATTCCCTCTCATTTAACTTTCAAAAAGTTTCGAATTCACTCACTTTCAGTCAATCAATCAAACAATCAATCAAATCTATCTATTTATTATAACATTCCAAAATTTAGAATTTTGGGGATGTTACAAAGCGTTTGAGCAATCGCAAACAAGAACTGGGAAAAGCCAAAGATCACAGAACTACACGATCTTGGAAGATCAAGCTTTGATCAAAGCATGGAGTGTGGTGTCTCTTGATGCATGCACGGGTACTTCTCAAACCACCAAGAGATATTGGCAAAGGACCGAAGATCAATACTTCCGCATTATGGCAAAGCATCCCAATAGGACTCCACGCACATTTCGGTCGCTTCAAGGGCGTTGGGAGAATATCAAGCCTATGTGCAGACGTTGGGCAGCTTGCTTGGAGCAAGTACGCAATGCACCTCCAAGTGGAACCGTGGAGTCTGACTGCGTGAGTTTGTTTTGCCTTTGTTCAAGTTGTGCATCATCATATTGCATCATATGAAATGATTGCTCATTTAAGTTTGTTCACATTGTGTAGGAGAAAATTGCCCAACTTAGATACAAAGACATGGAAGCTTCGGAAGGCAAATTCTTCAAACTAGAGCATTGTTGGGACTTGCTAAAAATTCTGCTCCATATGGTGGCAATGTCGATGATTTTTGTGCGGGAGTTGGGACAAGCGTCGGAGGTGGATTCGGTGGTGGCGATGAACTTCAAGATGGGCTCGATGGCGCGTAGTGAAGATCGACCAAGATGATGCCGGACATGGGCGTAACTTTGGCAAGGGGATATTCTGGCCCCTGATTTCTATACTTTAATTGAGGACTTTTATCATGGAAGAATCAGCTTACAAAGCATCAACTCTTCTTTTTTTACTCTTATACCTAAGAAAGATGCTCCAACCACACCCAATGATTTCAGGCCAATTGTTGGGGAACGTAGTAATTTCAAAAATTTCCTACGCACACGCAAGATCATGGTGATGCATAACAACGAGAGGGGAGAGTGTTGTCTACATACCCTTGTAGACTGAAGCGGAAGCGTTGACTTAACGTAGAGGAAGTAGTCGTACGTTCTCCTCGCGATCCGACCGTTCACAGCACCGTTACTCCGGCACCTCCGAGTTCTTAGCACACGTTCAGCATGATGACGATCCCCAGGCTCCGATCCAGCAAAGCATCGGGGAAGAGTTTCGTCAGCACGACGGCGTGGTGACGATCTTGATGTGTTACCGGCGCAGGGCTTCGCCTAAGCACTGCAACGATATGACCGAGGTGGAATTTGGTGGAAGGGGGCACCGCACACGGCTAAGGAACGATCCGTAGATCAACTTGTGTGTCGTAGGGTGCTCCCCTGCCCCTGTATATAAAGGAGCCAAGGGGGAGGGGCTGGCCGGCCAAGGGGTGGCGCGCCAGGGAGTCCTACTCCCTCCGGGAGTAGGATCCCCCCCCAATCCTAGTTGGAATAGGATTCCTCAAGGGGGGAAAAGAGAGAGAGAGGGGGGCCGGCCACCTTCTCCTAGTCCTAATAGGACTAGGGAAGGGGGGAGGCGCGCGGCCACTAGGGCTGCCCCTTTCTCCTTTCCACTAAGGCCCATTAAGGCCCATATGGCTCCCGAGGGGTTCCGGTAACCCACCCGGTATTCCGGTAAAATCCTGATTTCACCTGGAACACTTCCAATGTCCAAACATAGGCTTCCAATATATCAATCTTTATGTCTCGACCATTTCGAGACTCCTCGTCATGTCCGTGATCACATCCGGGACTCCGAACAACCTTCGGTACATAAAAATGCATAAACTCATAATAACTGTCATCGTAACGTTAAGCGTGCGGACCTAAACGGCAGTGCCACAAATAAATTGCACTATCATTATTAACTTTGCATCTTTTGGCTTCAATATTATGAATATGTGTATCACTACGATCGAGATTCAACGAACCATTTCGTTGGTGTGTGTAACCATAGAAGGTTTTATTCATGTAAACAGAACAACAATTGTTCTCTAACTTAAATGAATAACTGTATTGCAATAAACATGATCAAATCATATTCATGCTCAACGCAAACACCAAATAACACTTATTTAGGTTCAACACTAATCCCGAAAGTATAGGGAGTGTGCGATGATGATCATATCAATCATGGAACTACACACATCATCACTTTACCCTTAACTAGTCTCTGTTTATTCTGCAACTCCTGTTTCGAGTTACTACTCTTAGCAACTGAACCAATATCAAATACTGAGGGGTTGCTATGAACACTAGTAAAGTACACATCAATAACATGTATATCAAATATACTTATGTTCACTTTGCCATCCTTCTTATCCGCCAATCACTTGGGGTAGTTCCGCTTCCAGTGACCAGTCCCTTTGCAGTAGAAGCACTCAGTCTCAGGCTTAGGTCCAGACTTGGGCTTCTTCACTTGAGCAGCAACTTGCTTGCCGTTCTTCTTGAAGTTCCCCTTCTTCCCTTTGCCCTTTTTCTTGAAACTAGTGGTCTTGTTAACCATCAACACTTGATGTTTTTCTTGATTTCTACCTTCGTCGATTTCAGCATCACGAAGAGCTTGGGAATTGTTTCCGTTATCCCTTGCATATTATAGTTCATCACGAAGTTCTACTAACTTGGTGATGGTGACTAGAGAATTCTGTCAATCACTATCTTATCTGGAAGATTAACTCCCACTTGATTCAAGCGATTGTAGTACTCAGACAATCTGAGCACACGCTCACTAGTTGAGCGATTCTCCTCCATCTTTTAGCTATAGAACTTGTTGGAGACTACATATCTCTCAACTCGGGTATTTGCTTGAAATATTAACTTCAACTCCTGGAACATCTCGTATGGTCCATGACGTTCAAAACGTCTTTGAAGTCCCGATTCTAAGCAGTTAAGCATGGTGCACTAAACTATTAAGTAGTCATCATATTGAGCTAGCAAAACGTTCATAACGTCTGCATCTGCTCCTGCAATAGGTCCGTCACCTAGCGGTGCATCAAGGACATAATTCTTCTGTGCAGCAATGAGGATAAACCTCAGATTACGGATCCAATCCGCATCATTGCTACTAACATCTTTCAACACAATTTTCTCTAGGAACATATCAAAATAAACACAGGGAAGCAACAATGCGAGCTATTGATCTACAACATAGATATGCTAATACTACCAGGACTAAGTTCATGATAATATTAAAGTTCAATTAATCATATTACTTAAGAACTCCCACTTAGATAGACATCCCTCTAATCTTCTAAGTGATCACGTGATCCAAATCAACTAAACCATAACCGATCATCACGTGAAATGGCTTAGTCTTCAATGGTGAACATCATTATGTTGATCAAATCTACTATATGATTCACGCTCGACCTTTCGGTCTCCGTGTTCCGAGGTCATATCTTATATGCATAGCTCGTCAAGTATAACCTGAGTATTCCGTGTGTGCAACTGTTTTGCACCCGTTGTATTTGAACGTAGAGCCTATCACACCCGATCATCACGTGGTGTCTCAGCACGAAGAACTTTTGCAACGGTGCATACTCAGGGAGAACACTTCTTGATAATTTAGTGAGAGATCATCTTATAATGCTACCGTCAATCAAAGCAAGATAAGATGCATAAAAAGATAAACATCACATGCAATCAATATAAGTGATATGATATGGTCATCATCATCTTGTGCTTGTGATCTCCATCTCCGAAGAACCGTCATGATCACCATCGTCACTAGCGCGACACCTTGATCTCCATCGTAGCATCGTTGTCGTCTCGCCAATCTTATGCTTCCACGACTATCACTACCGCTTAGTAATAAAGTAAAGCATTACATCGCGATTGCATTGCATACAATAAAGCGACAACCATATGGCTCCTGCCAGTTGCCGATAACTCAGTTACAAAACATGATCATCTCATACAATAAAATTTAGCATCATGTCTTGACCATATCACATCACAACATGCCCTGCAAAAACAAGTTAGACGTCCTCTACTTTGTTTGTTGCAAATTTTACGTGGCTGCTACGGGCTTAAGCAAGAACTCATCTTACCTACGCATCAAAACCACAACGATAGTTTGTCAAATAGACTCCGTTTTAACCTTCTCAAGGACCGGGCGTAGCCACACTCGGTTCAACTAAAGTTGGAGAGACAGTCTTCCGCAAGCCATCTATGTGCAAAGCACGTCGAGGGAACCGGTCTCGCGTAAGAGTACGCGTAAGGTTGGTCCGGATCGTCTCGTCCAACAATACCGCCGAACCAAAGTATGACATGCTGGTAGGCAGTATGACTTATATCGCCCACAACTCACTTGTGTTCTACTCGTGCAAATAACATCAAACCATAAAACCAGGCTCGGATGCCACTGTTGGGGAACGTAGTAATTTTAAAAATTTCCTACGCACACGCAAGATCATGGTGATGCATAGCAACGAGAGGGGAGAGTGTTGTCTACATACCCTTGTAGACTGAAGCGGAAGCGTTAACTTAACATAGAGGAAGTAGTCGTACGTTCTCCTCGCGATCCGACCGTTCACAACACCGTTACTCCGGCACCTCCGAGTTCTTAGCACACGTTCAGCTCGATGACGATCCCCGGGCTCCAATCCAGCAAAGCGTCGGGGAAGAGTTCCGTCAGCACGACGGCGTGGTGACGATCTTGATGTGTTATCGGCGCAGGGCTTCGCCTAAGTACTGCAACGATATGACCGAGGTGGAATTTGGTGGAAGGGGGCACCGCACACGGCTAAGGAACGATCCGTAGATCAACTTGTGTGTCCTAGGGTGCTCCCCTGCCCCCGTATATAAAGGAGCCAAGGGGGAGGGGCTGGCCGGCCAAGGGGTGGCGCGCCAGGGAGTCCTACTCCCTCCGGGAGTAGGATCCCCCCCCCCCCAATCCTAGTTGGAATAGGATTCCTCAAGGGGGGGAAAGAGAGAGAGGGGGGCCGGCCACCTTCTCCTAGTCCTAATAGGACTAGGGAAGGGGGGAGGCGCGCGGCCACTAGGGCTGCCCCTTTCTCCTTTCCACTAAGGCTCATTAAGGCCCATATGGCTCCCGGGGGGTTCCGGTAACCCACCCGATATTCCGGTAAAATCCTGATTTCACCTGGAACACTTCCGATGTCCAAACATAGGCTTCCAATATATCAATCTTTATGTCTCGACCATTTCGAGACTCCTCGTCATGTCCGTGATCACATCCCGGACTCCGAACAACCTTCGGTACATCAAAATGCATAAACTCATAATAACTGTCATCGTAACGTTAAGCGTGCGGACCCTACGGTTCGAGAACAATGTAGACATGACCGAGACACGTCTCCGGTCAATAACCAATAGCGGGACCTGGATGCCCATATTGGATCCTACATATTCTACGAAGATCTTTATCGGTCAGACCGCATAACAACATACGTTGTTCCCTTTGTCATCGGTATGTTACTTGTCCGAGATTCGATCGTCAGTATCCAATACTTAGTTCAATCTCGTTACCGGCAAGTCTCTTTACTCGTTCCGTAATACATCATCCCGCAACTAACTCATTAGTTGCAATGCTTGCAAGGCTTAAGTGATGTGCATTACCGAGAGGGCCCAGAGATACCTCTCCGACAATCGGAGTGACAAATCCTAATCTCGAAATACGCCAACCCAACATCTACCATTGGAGATACCTGTAATACTCCTTTATAATCACCCAGTTACGTTGTGACGTTTGGTAGTACCCAAAGTGTTCCTCCGGCAAACGGGAGTTGCATAATCTCATAGTCATAGGAACATGTATAAGTCATGGATAAAGCAATAACAACATACTAAACGATCGGGTGCTAAGCTAATATAATGGGTCATGTCAATCAGATCATTCAACTAATGATGTGACCTCGTTAATCAAATAACAACTCTTTGTTCATGGTTAGGAAACATAACCATCTTTGATTAACGAGCTAGTCTAGTAGAGGCATACTAGTGACACTCTGTTTGTCTATGTATTCACACATGTATTATGTTTCCGGTTAATACAATTCTAGCATGAATAATAAACCTTTATCATGATATAAGGAAATAAATAATAACTTTATTATTGCCTCTAGGGCATATTTCCTTCAGTCTCCCAGTTGCACTAGAGTCAATAATCTAGTTCACATCGCCATGTGATTTACCAGCAATAGTTCACATCACCATGTGATGAACACCCATAGTTCACATCGATATGTGACCAACACTCAAAGGGTTTACTAGAGTCACTAATCTAGTTCACATTGCTATGTGATTAACACCCAAAGAGTACTAAGGTGTGATCATGTTTTGCTTGTGAGATAATTTTAGTCTACGGGTCTGTCACATTCAGATCCGTAAGTATTTTGCAAATTTCTATGTCAACAATACTCTGCATGGAGCTACTCTAGCTAATTGCTCCCACTTTCAATATGTATCCAGATTGAGACTTAGAGTCATCTAGATGAGTGTCAGAACTTGCATCGACGTAACCCTTTACGACGAACCTTTTGTTACCTCCATAATCGAGAAACATATCCTTATTCCACTAAGGATAATTTTGACCGCTGTCCAGTGATCTACTCCTAGATCACTATTGTACTCCCTTGCCAAACTCAGTGGTACGGTATGCAATAGATCTGGTACACAGCATGGCATACTTTATAGAACCTATGGCTGAGGCATAGGGAATGACTTTCATTCTCTTTCTATCTTTTGCTGTGGTCGGGCTTTGAGTCTTACTCAATTTCACACCTTGTAACACAGGCAAGAACTCTTTCTTTGACTGTTCCATTTTGAACTACTTCAAAATCTTGTCAAGGTATGTACTCATTGAAAAAACTTATCAAGCGTCTTGATCTATCTCTATAGATTTTGATGCTCAATATGTAAGCATCTTCACTGAAGTCTTTCTTTGAAAAACTCCTTTCAAACATTCCTTTATGCTTTACAGAATAATTCTACATTATTTCCGATCAACAATATGTCATTCACATATACTTATCAGAAATGTTGTAGTGCTCCCACTCACTTTCTTGTAAATACAGGCTTCACCGCAAGTCTGTATAAAACTATATGCTTTGATCAACTTATCAAAGTGTATATTCCAACTCCGAGATGCTTGCACCAGTCCATAGATGGATCGCTGGAGCTTGCATATTTTGTTAACACCTTTAGGATCGACAAAACCTTCTAGTTGCATCGTATACAACTCTTCTTTAATAAATCCATTGAGGAATGCAGTTTTGTTGATCCATTTGCCAAATTTCATAAAATGCGGCAATTGCTAACATGATTCGGACAGACTTAAGCATAGATACGAGTGAGAAACTCTCATCGTAGTCAACACCTTGAACTTGTCGAAAACCTTTTGCGACAATTTTAGCTTTGTAGATAGTAACACTACTATCAGCGTCCATCTTCCTCTTGAAGATCCATTTATTTTCTATGGCTTGCCGATCATCGGGCAAATCCATCAAAGTCCATACTTTGTTCTCATACATGGATCATATCTCAGATTTCATGGCCTCAAACCATTTCGCGGAATCTGGGCTCACCATCGCTTCCTCATAGTTCGCAAGTTCATCATGGTCTAGTAACATGACTTCCAGAACAGGATTACCGTACCACTCTGGTGCGGATCTCACTCTGGTTTACCTACGAGATTCGGTAGTAACTTGATCTGAAGTTACATGATCATCATCATTAGCTTCCTCACTAATTGGTGTAGTAGTCACAGGAACAGATTTCTGTGATGAACTACTTTCCACTAAGGGAGAAGGTACAATTACCTTATCAAGTTCTACTTTCCTCCCACTCACTTCTTTCGAGAGAAACTCCTTCTCTGAAAGGATCCATTCTCAGCAACAAATGTCTTGCCATTGGATCTGTGATAGAAGGTGTACCCAACAGTTTCCTTTGGGTATCCTATGAAGACATATTTCTCCGATTTGGGTTTGATCTTATCAGGATGAAACTTTTTCATATAAACATCGCAACCCCAAACTTTAAGAAACGACAGCTTAGGTTTATTGCTAAACCATAGTTCATACGGTGTCATCTCAACGGATTTAGATGGTGCCCTATTTAATGTGAATGCAGCTGTCTCTAATGCATAATCCCAAAAACGATAGTGGTAGATCGGTAAGATACATCATAGATTGTACTATATCTAATAAAGTACGGTTATGACGTTCGGACGCACCATTATGCTGTGGTGTTCCAGGTGGCATGAGTTTGTGAAACTATTCCACATTGTTTTAATTGAACACCAAACTCGTAACTCAAATATTCTCCTTCACGATCATATCGTAGAAACTTTTTTTTTGTTACGATGATTCTCCACTTCACTCTGAAATTCTTTGAACTTTTCAAATGTTTCAGACTTATGTTTCATCAAGTAGATATACCCATATCTGCTCAAATCATCTGTGAAGGTCAGAAAATAATGATACTTTGTCGCGAGCCTTAATATTCATCGGACCACATACATCAGTATGTATGATTTCCAACAATTCTGTTGCTTGCTTCATTGTTCCGGAGAACGGTGTTTTAGTCATCTTGCCCATGAGACACGGTTCGCAAGTGCCAAGTGATTCATAATCAAGTGACTCCAAAAGTCCATCAGTATGGAGTTTCTTCATGCGCTTTATACCGATATGACCTAAACGGCAGTGCCACAAATAAATTGCACTATCATTATTAACTTTGCATCTTTTGGCTTCAATATTATGAATATGTGTATCACTACGATCGAGATTCAACGAACCATTTCGTTGGTGTGTGTAACCATAGAAGGTTTTATTCATGTAAACAGAACAACAATTGTTCTCTAACTTAAATGAATAGCTGTATTGCAATAAACATGATCAAATCATATTCATGCTCAACGCAAACACCAAATAACACTTATTTAGGTTCAACACTAATCCCGAAAGTATAGGGAGTGTGCGATGATGATCATATCAATCATGGAACTACACACATCATCACTTTACCCTTAACTAGTCTCTGTTTATTCTGCAACTCCTGTTTCAAGTTACTACTCTTAGCAACTGAACCAATATCAAATACTGAGGGGTTGCTATGAACACTAGTAAAGTACACATCAATAACATGTATATCAAATATACTTATGTTCACTTTGCCATCCTTCTTATCCGCCAATCACTTGGGGTAGTTCCGCTTCCAGTGACCAGTCCCTTTGCAGTAGAAGCACTCAGTCTCAGGCTTAGGTCCAGACTTGGGCTTCTTCACTTGAGCAGCAACTTGCTTGCCGTTCTTCTTGAAGTTCCCCTTCTTCCCTTTGCCCTTTTTCTTGAAACTAGTGGTCTTGTTAACCATCAACACTTGATGTTTTTCTTGATTTCTACCTTCGTCGATTTCAGCATCACGAAGAGCTTGGGAATTGTTTCCGTTATCCCTTGCATATTATAGTTCATCACGAAGTTCTACTAACTTGGTGATGGTGACTAGAGAATTCTGTCAATCACTATCTTATCTGGAAGATTAACTCCCACTTGATTCAAGCGATTGTAGTACTCAGACAATCTGAGCACACGCTCACTAGTTGAGCGATTCTCCTCCATCTTTTAGCTATAGAACTTGTTGGAGACTACATATCTCTCAACTCGGGTATTTGCTTGAAATATTAACTTCAACTCCTGGAACATCTCGTATGGTCCATGACGTTCAAAACGTCTTTGAAGTCCCGATTCTAAGCAGTTAAGCATGGTGCACTAAACTATTAAGTAGTCATCATATTGAGCTAGCAAAACGTTCATAACGTCTGCATCTGCTCCTGCAATAGGTCCGTCACCTAGCGGTGCATCAAGGACATAATTCTTCTGTGCAGCAATGAGGATAAACCTCAGATTACGGATCCAATCCGCATCATTGCTACTAACATCTTTCAACACAATTTTCTCTAGGAACATATCAAAATAAACACAGGGAAGCAACAATGCGAGCTATTGATCTACAACATAGATATGCTAATACTACCAGGACTAAGTTCATGATAATATTAAAGTTCAATTAATCATATTACTTAAGAACTCCCACTCAGATAGACATCCCTCTAATCTTCTAAGTGATCACGTGATCCAAATCAACTAAACCATAACCGATCATCACGTGAAATGGCTTAGTCTTCAATGGTGAACATCATTATGTTGATCATATCTACTATATGATTCACGCTCGACCTTTCGGTCTCCGTGTTCCGAGGTCATATCTTATATGCATAGCTCGTCAAGTATAACCTGAGTATTCCGTGTGTGCAACTGTTTTGCACCCGTTGTATTTGAACGTAGAGCCTATCACACCCGATCATCACGTGGTGTCTCAGCACGAAGAACTTTTGCAACGGTGCATACTCAGGGAGAACACTTCTTGATAATTTAGTGAGAGATCATCTTATAATGCTACCGTCAATCAAAGCAAGATAAGATGCATAAAAAGATAAACATCACATGCAATCAATATAAGTGATATGATATGGTCATCATCATCTTGTGCTTGTGATCTCCATCTCCGAAGAACCGTCATGATCACCATCGTCACCAGCGCGACACCTTGATCTCCATCGTAGCATCGTCGTCGTCTCGCCAATCTTATGCTTCCACGACTATCACTACCGCTTAGTAATAAAGTAAAGCATTACATCGCGATTGCATTGCATACAATAAAGCGACAACCATATGGCTCCTGCCAGTTGCCGATAACTCAGTTACAAAACATGATCATCTCATACAATAAAATTTAGCATCATGTCTTGACCATATCACATCACAACATGCCCTGCAAAAACAAGTTAGACGTTCTCTACTTTGTTTGTTGCAAATTTTACGTGGCTGCTACGGGCTTAAGCAAGAACTCATCTTACCTACGCATCAAAACCACAACGATAGTTTGTCAAATAGACTCCGTTTTAACCTTCTCAAGGACCGGGCGTAGCCACACTCGGTTCAACTAAAGTTGGAGAGACAGTCTTCCACAAGCCATCTATGTGCAAAGCACGTCGAGGGAACCGGTCTCGCGTAAGAGTACGCGTAAGGTTGGTCCGGATCGTCTCGTCCAACAATACCGCCGAACCAAAGTATGACATGCTGGTAGGCAGTATGACTTATATCGCCCACAACTCACTTGTATTCTACTCGTGCAAATAACATCAAACCATAAAACCAGGCTCGGATGCCACTGTTGGGGAACGTAGTAATTTTAAAAATTTCCTACGCACACGCAAGATCATGGTGATGCATAGCAACGAGAGGGGAGAGTGTTGTCTACATACCCTTGTAGACTGAAGCGGAAGCGTTAACTTAACATAGAGGAAGTAGTCGTACGTTCTCCTCACGATCCGACCGTTCACAGCACCGTTACTCCGGCACCTCCGAGTTCTTAGCACACGTTCAGCTCGATGACGATCCCCGGGCTCCGATCCAGCAAAGCATCGGTGAAGAGTTCCGTCAGCACGACAGCGTGGTGACGATCTTGATGTGTTACCGGCGCAGGGCTTCGCCTAAGCACTGCAACGATATGACCGAGGTGGAATTTGGTGGAAGGGGGCACCGCACACGGCTAAGGAACGATCCGTAGATCAACTTGTGTGTCCTAGGGTGCTCCCCTGCCCCCGTATATAAAGGAGCCAAGGGGGAGGGGCTGGCCGGCCAAGGGGTGGCGCGCCAGGGAGTCCTACTCCCTCCGGGAGTAGGATCCCCCCCAATCCTAGTTGGAATAGGATTCCTCAAGGGGGGGAAAGAGAGAGAGGGGGGCCGGCCACCTTCTCCTAGTCCTAATAGGACTAGGGAAGGGGGGAGGCGCGCGGCCACTAGGGCTGCCCCTTTCTCCTTTCCACTAAGGCCCATTAAGGCCCATATGGCTCCCGGGGGGTTCCGGTAACCCACCCGATATTCCGGTAAAATCCTGATTTCACCTGGAACACTTCCGATGTCCAAACATAGGCTTCCAATATATCAATCTTTATGTCTCGACCATTTCGAGACTCCTCGTCATGTCCGTGATCACATCCGGGACTCCGAACAACCTTCGGTACATCAAAATGCATAAACTCATAATAACTGTCATCGTAACGTTAAGCGTGCGGACCCTACGGTTCGAGAACAATGTAGACATGACCGAGACACGTCTCCGGTCAATAACCAATAGCGGGACCTGGATGCCCATATTGGATCCTACATATTCTACGAAGATCTTTATCGGTCAGACCGCATAACAACATACGTTGTTCCCTTTGTCATCGGTATGTTACTTGTCCGAGATTCGATCGTCACTATCCAATACTTAGTTCAATCTCATTACCGGCAAGTCTCTTTACTCGTTCCGTAATACATCATCCCGCAACTAACTCATTAGTTGCAATGCTTGCAAGGCTTAAGTGATGTGCATTACCGAGAGGGCCCAGAGATACCTCTCCGACAATCGGAGTGACAAATCCTAATCTCGAAATACGCCAACCCAACATCTACCATTGGAGACACCTGTAATACTCCTTTATAATCACCCAGTTACGTTGTGACGTTTGGTAGTACCCAAAGTGTTCCTCCGGCAAACGGGAGTTGCATAATCTCATAGTCATAGGAACATGTATAAGTCATGGATAAAGCAATAGCAACATACTAAACGATCGGGTGCTAAGCTAATATAATGGGTCATGTCAATCAGATCATTCAACTAATGATGTGACCTCGTTAATCAAATAACAACTCTTTGTTCATGGTTAGGAAACATAACCATCTTTGATTAACGAGCTAGTCTAGTAGAGGCATACTAGTGACACTCTGTTTGTCTATGTATTCACACATGTATTATGTTTCCGGTTAATACAATTCTAGCATGAATAATAAACCTTTATCATGATATAAGGAAATAAATAATAACTTTATTATTGCCTCTAGGGCATATTTCCTTCACCAATTTCACTGCTCAACTGCTCAATCAAGATCATTACTAAGCTTCTGGCAAATAGACTCCAAGAGGTCATTTTGAAGCTGGTGCATACTAACCAGTATGGGTTTTTAAAGGCCAGATCAATCTAGGATTGTCTTGCTTGGTCTTATGAATTCATTCATCAATGTAAAATGTCTGGTCAGGAGATTATTGTCTTGAAACTGGATTTTGAGAAGGCTTTCGACCTCACTGAACATCAGTCAATAAAAGATATTCTCATTGCAAGAGGTTTTGGCAACAGATGGCTCATGTGGATGGATATGCTTTTTTCCTCTGGATATTCTGTTGTGTTATTGAATGAGGACCCTGGGAAACAGTTTCTATGCAAAGGAGGAGTGAGACAGGGAGACCCCCTCCCTCCATTACTATTTGTGCTTGTTGCAGATCTTTTACAGTCTATTCTGAATGAGGCCATGCATAACAATTTGATCTCAGGGCCACTTGAACAGCATCATTGTCTTGATTTCCCAGTCATTCAATATGCTGATGACACTGTTCTAATTATGCCAGCTTCTGCCATGCAAGTGGAGCAACTCAAAAACCTCATTCTCCATTTTACAGTCTTTACAGGGCTAAGAGTTAACTTTGATAAATCAGCCACGGTGCCCATCAACACTGACAATGAGGTACTGCAAGCTCTAGCTGCTAGACTGGGGTGTTCTATTGGCTCCTTCCCTTTCATTTACCTTGGCCTACCTTTGTCACTTTCCAAGCCTAAGATGGAAGATTTTTCTCCTGTCCCCAAGAGGATTGACAGCAGACTGGCTGGTTGCTCTACATTACTATCCTATGGGGACAAACTTACTCTCATCAAATCTGTCTTCATGCATCTTCCTATTTTCTTCATGTGCACCCTTGATCTTCCAAAAGGCATAATTGAGCAAATCAACAAAGCCTTAAAGCACTGCTTCTGGAGGAAATATGGAATGGAGGGTAGAGGTCCTGCACTCATTGCCTGGGACAAAGCTTACAAGCCCAAAGACCAAGGAGGATTGGGAGTTCTCAACATTGATGTTCATAATAAATGTCTTTTAATGAAGCATCTGCATAAGTTCCTACACAAAGAAAATCTCCCTTGGGTGCATCTTATTTGGGATTCTTACTATCCTGATAGAGTGATTACCAATAGGAATGTAGGTTCATTCTGGTGGAAAAGTATTTTCAAGCTGCTCCCTAAATTCAAAACAGTAGCCAAAGGTCAGTTGGGCACAGGAGACACTATTGATTTTTGGATGGACAACTGGGGACATGGCATCACAAGGCATAAATATCCAAAACTCTACTTCTTCGCAATCCAAGATACTTTGAGCATTCAGGAGTTTTTGCAGCAGGCAAACATAAGTGATAATTTCTTCCTCCCACTCTCAACTCAAGCACACAACCAGTTCACTGAACTTCAGAACACCCTTGAATCTCTACAACCTTCAAATCATGGTGATAAATGGACTTATCCTTGGGGTACATCTTACTCATCGATCAATGTCGGTGTCAAAACCGGCGGATCTCGGGTAGGGGGTCCCGAACTGTGCGTCTAAGGTGGATGGTAATAGTAGGCAAGGGACACAATGTTTACCCAGGTTCGGGCCCTCACGATGGAGGTAATACCCTACTTCCTGCTTGATTGATCTTGATGATATGAGTAGTACAAGAGTTGATCCACCATGAGATCATAGAGGCTAAACCCTAGAAGCTAGACTATGGTATGATTGTTGTTGTCCTACGGACTAAACCCTCCGGTTTATACATACACCGGAGGGGGCTAGGGTTACACAGAGTCGGTTACAATGGGAGGAGATCTACATATCCGTATCGCCAAGCTTGCCTTCCACGCCAAGGTGGGTCTCATCCAGACACGAGACGAAGCCTTCAATCTTGTATCTTCATAGTCCAACAGTCCGGCAAAAGGATACAGTCCGGCTGTCCGGATACCCCCTAAGCCAGGACTCCCTCAGTAGCCCCTGAACCAGGCTTAAATGACGATGAGTCCGGCGCGCAAATTGTCTTCAGCATTGCAAGGCGGGTTCCTCCTCCGAATACTCCATAGAAGATCTTGAACACAAGAATAGTGTCTGGCTCTGCAAAACAAGTTCCACATACCACCGTAGAGAGAATAATATTTCCACAAATCCGACCTGCTGCCGTATTTGATATCATGACATCATGCCATGGCCCGGTTATTATCGAACCGTGTTTTTCAACCAGCCTTGGCGCATATCGCGAGGCGGTTTCCTTGGCACGTCTTGTCGAAGCAGAGTTCGTGTCCCCTTATCACGGGATTCTCATCAATATGGGTGTGGGTAACCCAATCGTGCCCGTTGATATGACTCCTCGATTATAGGTAAGTCCCAAACGATCACGAGGAGGACGCTTGGTATTCACCCTCTTTATAAAGAGGCCAAGGCCTATCCCTTTTTTATTCCTCGAACTCAATCGAATCCCTCCCCCGCCTCGAGTTGCAACACCCAAAGCTTAGGTCAGGCGCTTTGGACCTTCAGCCATGTCCGGATGCAACCCTCAAGGTCGGTGGATGCCCTCCTCCGTTCACAGAGGAAGACGTCAAAAAGTTAAGAGAGGCCAGGTTTTGACCAGTGAGATCGCGCACTGGCTGCCTGCTCAAGTGCAGGTCATACCTACTCCCAAATGCGGCGAGAGCGTCGTGTTAATATCTCACTTCCTTCGAGGGCTAGGCCTCGCTCTGGATCCCTTCTTGAGGGGGCTCATGTTCTATTACGGGCTGGATTTCCATGATTTAGCTCCGGATTCTATTCTCCACATTTCGTCTTTTATCGTCGTGTGCGAAGCTTTCCTCCGCATCACCCCTCACTTCGGCCTGTGGCTCAAGACCTTCCAAGTGGAGCCGAAGATGATCGAGGGGAGGCACGCAGAGTGCGGAGGTGCCGTAATAAGCAAAAGCGCTGATGCCCCATGGCCCGAGGGTTCCTTCCAGGAGGTGTCCAGCTTATGGCAACAAGAATGGTTTTATGTCACAGCTCCTAGGGGTACCAAATGGGTGGCTCCCCCTGCCTTTCGCTCGGGTCACCCTCCACGACTAACGTCATGGATCAACAAGGGGCTAGACTGGGGGCCAGTAAAGGATGTGCCCACATTGCAGAGCCGCATCCGAGATCTCCTCGAAAGAGATATTGGCCTGGTCACAGTAACGCAAGTAATGTTACTTCGTCGAACCTTGCCCTACAAACGCCGTCCCCTCCGTCTGTGGGAATTCAATCCGGAGGGACTGATGAAGCTATGTACCTAGGGTAGAGGCACGGACCTGTCCTAAGTACCCTACCTAAGGACATCCCAAGAAGAAGTCACCTTTGAATCGACTTGAAGGTATCCCACTCGACGGATTCAAGACACTCGACCACGAAGCTATCACTCGACCACGAGATCAACCACTCGACTGCCAGGAGATCTAAAGTCACTCCGCACACAAACGGTCGGTCATTGAGTAGCTTTTATGGTCATCATACACTTTATTAGGGGCATTACCAGTAACTCCCTGTCTTAATGTACTTTAAACCCTACATTACTGAGGGTTGGAGGGGCCTGGCAAACTCTATATAAGCCACCCCCCTCCTCGGTATCAAGGGTTCACACCCCTGTTATTCACACAATTATAATCCAATCGACCGCCTCCGGGCACCGAGACGTAGGGCTGTTACTTCCTCCGCGAAGGGCCTGAACTCGTAAACCTCGTGTGCTTACAACTCTTCCGTAGCTAAGATCTAGCCTCTCCATTCATACCCCCTACATCATTGTCAGAGTTAGAACCACGACAGTTGGCGCCCACCATGGGGCTAGGAGTCTTAGCGCCTAGTTGGAGAAGTTGCGATTTTTCCGATCTCTTTGATCATGGTTTCGGGCAGAGCTTTCGTGGAGGGTTGTGAGATCCGTCTTGGCACGCTCATGTTCATCGCTGACGACTCCGCTTGGCTTCAGGAGGCCCCGCTCGACGTTGATGCGCTCCCCGTTCGCGGGGCGACGCACTTTCGCGCGTGCGTCCGTGGTATCCTCCTGCGGCAGCCGTCGACCCAGTATCGGTCGGCTCCAGTGACGTCCTCCCGCCCTGTCTCTCGCCGGCGCAAGCGCTCCGGTCGGTCGAGGCTTCAGAGGTGGGTGAGACATGCGGTGGCCCGCCAGTCGGCCACCCCACAAGTCGCGGTGATCGAGCCCGACGAGTCCCTCTACAGCCTATTCAACCTGTCGACTGGTTCCGCAGAGACCGCATCCGAATGCGACAGCAGTGACCCAGCGGCAGAGGTTCTGGTGATCGACGGGACACGCAGTCCTCCCGGTTTTCCCCGCACCGATGGAGGCGCGGGTGGGGGCGACCCGTCGCATCCCCACGATGAGTATCTCCCCGAGCCTCTTACGTCGGTGCAGCGAGAGGAGCTTCGCCGCCGGAACATGGATGCACTCCACACTCCTATCGTTGGAGAAACCCCGGAGGCCCGGGCCTTGCAGGATGCGCGTTTGGCTAACTTGGCCGAGCGCACTCGACTGGAGAATCTCCAGCGAGTACTCGACGAGCGAGCGTGTCAACGGGCTCCAGAATCCAGTCGACGCCAGCTTTTTCCGCCCCGCAGGTATATCGAACCCCAATTCATAATTTGGCGGCTGCAACCCGTATAGCAGAGTCGATTCAACCCTCCCAGTCAGAGGCTGGCAGAGGCCTGTTACAAATCAGAGCGTTGCTCCGGGCAGCGGGAAATCATAATTCCATTGTTTCTCAGTCGCGGAACAGGATCCATAGTCGATCCGTTGCAGCGGATACAGTCCAGTCGGCTCACAGCCCAAGATCGCCCCCGAGGCGTGAGGGACGTGGAGACCGGCATGATCAGATCAGAAGGAATGAGCAGTATGATCACCGATCCGATCATGATGATCGACGTCGAGTGCCGACCCCTCCCCCGAGGAGTGGATCATATGTGCCTCGACAGCAGGATGACAAACGCCCTCATAGCGTTGGGCGGAGAGTTCCAGTCGACCCGAGAGAACCAGGCTTTGATGCGAGATCCATTCTCATGCAAGGTCTGGTCTACAGGAACAGAGCTCACAGGGAAGGCTACGACAGAGATGCGCCTACCAGTAGCAGAGTACATGTTTCAGGTCCAGAGTGTTTCAGTCGAGCCATCAGAGCTGCTGTGATTCCTCCCAACTTCAGGTTGGCGACTGGAGTTAGTAAGTTCACCGGTGAGTCTAAGCCCGACACTTGGCTCGAGGATTACCGAGTGGCTGTCCAGATTGGCGGTGGCAATGATGAGGTAGCTATGAAGCATCTGCCTCTCATGTTAGAGGGCTCAGCCAGAGCGTGGCTGAATCAGTTAGCACCCAGCATCATCTACACTTGGGACGATCTCTCCCGAGTGTTTGTCACAACATTTGAAGGAACATGCAAGCGACCTGCAGGTCTCACTGAATTGCGGCCTTGCGTGCAGAAACCGAATGAAACCCTGAGGGATTACATCCAGAGGTGGATCACATTGCATCACACAGTGGAAAATGTACCAGATCATCAAGCAGTTTGTGCCTTTAAAGAAGGCGTTAAGTACAGAGAGTTGAATCTGAAGTTTGGTCGAACCGGAGAAATGTCTCTGAATCGGATGATGGAGATTGCCACCAAATATGCTAATGGTGAAGATGAAGATCGACTCCGGAGTGGCAAAGGTAAGTCAGTCGCTCAGGAAACCGGAGGAAATTCCAGTCGGAAGTAGAAGCGGAAAGTAGAGCCAGCTGCTCCTGGGGAGGCCCTGGCCGTAACCCAAGGAAAGTTTAAGGGGAAGCCCAAAGGGCCTTGGAACCCTAAGAAAGTTAAAGATCAAGATGAAATGATGTTTTGGATCTGCCGTGTCACATTCATACCAAGAAAGACAAAGAGGGTAAACTCATTTACCCGAAACATACCACTCGACAGTGTCGACTCCTGATCCAGCAGTTTCAGGGCAAGCAGTCCAAAGATAAGGAAAAAGAGTCAGACAAAGGTGAGGACAAGGAAGATAGTGACGATGGTTACCCCCAGGTCAATTCCACCTTGATGATTTTTGCCGACGTTGAAAGCAAAAGTCGACGGAAGGTTTTCAATCGTGAGGTGAATATGGTTGCTCCGGCAACACCCAGTTACCTGAAGTGGTCTCAGACTGCCATCACATTCGACCAGTCTGATCACCCTACACACATCGCCACCCCTAGGAGGCAAGCTTTGGTGGTCGACCCAGTTGTCGAAGGCACTCGACTGACCAAAGTCCTGATGGATGGTGGCAGCGGTTTGAACATACTGTATGCAGAAACCTTGAAAGGGATGGGCATTCCGATGTCCAGGCTCAGTACCAGTAACATGAGCTTCCATGGAGTCATTCCTGGGAAGAAAGCCGAGTCACTCGGCCAAATTGCTCTTGATGTGGTTTTCGGTGATTCCAAGAATTACCGCAAGGAAAAGTTGACATTCGAAGTTGTGGACTTCCAAAGTGCTTATCACGCTATTTTGGGCAGGCCAGCTTATGCACGCTTCATGGCTCGACCATGTTATGTGTATCTCAAACTGAAGATGCCTGGTCCCAAAGGTGTGATCACTGTTACAGGCAATCGGAAGAAAGTAGAAGAGTGTTTTCAGAAAGGCTCAAAGATTGCTGACGCTCAGATGGTAGTGGTTGAGCTGCAAGAATATCAGAAGACTGCAGATCCGAGTGAGTTGTTATGAGCTAAGAAACCTGCTTCAAAATCAGCTTTTCAGTCGTCCGGTGAAACAAAGGCAGTTCACATTCACCTGACCGATCCAAATGCTGCTCCGACCCACATCTCAACAACGCTCGACTCCAAATAGGAAGAAGCGCTCATCCAGTTCCTCCGTGAGAACTGGGACATCTTCGCATGGAAGCCTTCTGACATGCCTGGAGTTCCCAGGGGACTGGCTGAGCACCGTCTACGAGTTGACCCGAAAGTTAAACCTGTGAAAGAACATCTTCGATGGTCCGCCGTCCAGAAGTGGAAAGCCATTGGCGAGGAGGTGGCTCGGCTCTTAGCAGCTGAGTTCATCTGAGAAATTTACCACTCCGAGTGGCTCGCCAATGTCGTCATGGTCCCCAAGAAGGACAAGTCGCTTCGCATGTGCATTGACTTCAAACATATCAATCGGGCCTGCACGAAAGATCATTTTCCTCTCCCCCGCATCGACCAGATAGTTGACTCGACTGCGGGATGTGAGCGATTGTCTTTTCTAGACGCCTACTACGGGTATCATCAGATCCGTCTGTATGGACCCGACGAGGTCAAAACTGCTTTCATCACTCCATTCGGGTGCTTTTATTATGTCACCATGCCTTTCAGCCTGAAGAATGCCGGAGCCACAATCAAGAGGATGATTCAGAAGTGTTTGCTCACTCAAATCAGTCGGAATGTGGAAGCGTACATGGATGACATTGTGGTCAAGTCACGGAAAGGTTCCGACCTGCTGACTGACCTAGCTGAAACCTTTGCCAACCTCAGGAGGAACGATATCAAGCTCAACCCGTCAAAGTGCGCATTCCGAGTTCCAGGTGGAAAGTTACTCGGTTTTATCGTTTCTGAACGAGGAATCGACGCCAATCCTGAAAAGGTTGGAACTATCCTTCGGATGAAGCGCCCTGTGCGCGTGCACGATGTCCAGAAGCTTACAGGTTGCTTGGTCGCTTTAAGTCGATTCATTTCTCGGCTCAGTGAAAAGGCATTGCCTCTTTACCGACTGATGAAGAAGTCAGACAAGTTCGAGTGGACTCCAGAAGCTGATGCAGCGTTTGCAGAGCTCAAAGCCCTGCTATCCACCCAGCCGGTGCTTGCTGCCCCAATCAGCAAAGAGCCTTTGCTGCTTTACATTGCAGCCACGGGACAAGTTGTCAGTACAGTACTTACGGTCGAGCGGGAAGAAGAAGGAAAGGCCTTCAAAGTTCAGCGCCCAGTATACTATGTTTCTGAAGTTTTGACTCCTTCAAAACAAAGATACCCTCATTACCAGAAGCTCATATATGGGATTTATATGACCACGGAGAAGGTTGCACATTACTTCTCTGACCATACCATTATAGTCGTCAGCGACGCCCCGCTATCAGAGATTCTTCACAATAGAGATACAACTGGTCGAGTGGCAAAATGGGCGATTGAACTCCTTCCCCTAGATATCCAGTTTGAGGCAAAGAAGGCTATCAAGTCCCAAGCAATTGCAGATTTCGTCGCCGAGTGGATTGAACAGCAACTGCCGACTCAAGTTCACTCGGAACACTGGACCATGTTCTTCGATGGGTCTAAGATGCTGAATGGTTCCGGTGCAGGGGTAGTATTGGTTTCCCCCCGAGGAGATAAGCTCAGATATGTTCTCCAGATTCACTTTGATTCCTCCAATAACAAAGCAGAATACGAAGCACTTTTGTATGGGTTACGCATGGCCATTTCACTCGGCGTCCGTCGCCTCATGGTCTGTGGCGACTCAGATTTGGTGCTTAATCAGGTAATGAAGGAGTGGGACGTCAGGAGCCCAGCTATGACTGGTTATTGCAATGCAGTGAGAAAGCTAGAAAATAAATTCGAGGGGTTAGAACTTCATCACATACCCCGACTGAAAAATCAAGCAGCTGATGATTTGGCAAAGATAGGTTCCAAGAGAGAAGCCATTCCTAGCAATGTGTTTCTGGAACACATGCACTCGCCTTCAGTTCAGGAGGATCCTTTCACAGATGAAGCTCCCCAACCAAAGAGTGCCTCAGATCCGACTGTAGTAGAAATTCCAGCAGTGGTCGACCTAATCATGGAAGTCTTGACAATCTCCCCAGACTGGACGATACCGTACATCGCGTATATCCCGAGGAAAGAACTCCCAGAGGACGAAGAAGAGGCTCGAGAGGTCGTCCGTCGATCCAAAGCGTTCACAGTCATAAAGGGACAGTTGTATAGAGAAAGCGCGACTGGAATCAGTCAGAAGTGTATGACACCAGAAGAAGTTCAGATGATCCTTGATGATATCCACTCGGGGACCTGTGGTCACCATGCGTCCTCTCGGACCATTGTGGCTAAAGCATACCGAGCGGGATTTTACTGGCCAAGAGCAAACGAAATGGCAAAATAGATAGTCGACAAGTGTGAAGGGTGCCAGTTCTACTCCAACATGTCCCACAAACCCGCATCAGCCCTGAAGACCATCCCACTCGTCTGGCCCTTCGCTGTTTGGGGACTGGATATGGTTGGTCCACTGATCACAGGTAGGAGCGGTTTCACACATGTGCTTGTGGCAGTCGACAAGTTTACCAAATGGATTGAAGCTAAGCCTATCAAGAATCTTGATGCTTGCACTGCTATCAGTTTCATCAGGGAGATAACATTCAGATATGGAGTCCCGCATAGCATCATCACCGATAATGGGTCAAAATTTGATTCAGACAAGTTCAGAGCTTTTTGCGCCTCGCAAGGCATGCGAGTCGACTACGCGTCGGTCTCTCACCCCCAGTCGAATGGACAAGCAGAAAGGGCAAATGGTCTGATTCTCAAAGGGCTAAAACCTCGGCTGATGCGCGATCTCAAGCATGCACCAGGCGCATGGGTCGACGAGCTTCCATCAGTTCTTTGGGGATTGAGGACCACCCCGAATCGGTCGACTGGAAGAACCCCGTTCTTTCTGGTCTACGGAGCGGAAGCCGTCTTGCCAAGTGATCTGCTTCACAATGCACCCCGAGTCGAGCTCTACTCCGAAGTTGAAGCAGAACAAGCCCGGCAAGACGCAGTTGATCTCCTGGAGGAAGAAAGAGAAATGGCTATGATCCGATCGATCATTTACCAGCAAGACTTGCGTCGATTCCATGCCAGAAACGTGAATAGTGGAGCCTTCCAAGAAGGGGATTTGGTCCTCCAAGTGGATCAACAGAAACCACACAAACTCGCTCCTCCCTGGGAAGGCCCCTTCATCGTCACCAGAGTCCTCCACAATGGAGCGATCACCTTTACAATGTCGATCGCCAGATTGACGAGCCACGAGCTTGGAATGCGGACCTGCTCTGCCCCTTTTACATTTGAATTCTCACTCGGGTGAGATGTAATAAGAAAAACTTCTGTAGTCTATTTTTCAAAGACAAGAGTGTTACAATTTTTCCAGTAATTGTTGTTGCTTCTGTTTGCGTGTGAAATCCCCGAGTGGGTGGCTCAGCTGCGAATCCGTTTCGCTGAAGTCTATATGTATAAAAAAATCCTACCGAGTGGGGAGCCAGCCTCTCACTCAGGGGCTTAGCTGCGAACCCGTTTCGCCTAAGTGTTTAAAATCCTACCGAGTGGAGAGCCAGCCTCCCACTCGTAGGCTTAGCTGCAGCCCAGTGCTCGCCTAAGATTGAAAAAATCCTACCGAGTGGAGAGCCAGCCTCCCACTCGGAGGCTTAGCTGCAGCCCAGTGCTCGCCTAAGATTGAAAAAATCCTACCGAGTGGAGAGCAGACCTCCCACTCGGGGGCTTAGCTGTAGTTCAGTACACGCCTAAGTTTGAAAAAATCCTACCGAGTGGAGAGCAGACCTCCCACTCGTGGGCTTAGCTGCAGTCCAGTACTCGCCTAAGTTTGAAAAAATCCTACCGAGTGGAGAGCAGACCTCCCACTCGGGGGCTTAGCTGCAGTCCAGTACTCGCCTAAGTTTGAAAAAATCCTACCGAGTGGAGAGCAGACCTCCCACTCGGGGGCTTAGCTGCAGTCCAGTACTCGCCTAAGTTTGAAAAAATCCTACCGAGTGGAGAACAGACCTCCCACTCGGGGGCTTAGCTGCAGTCCAGTACTCGCCTAAGTTTGAAAAAATCCTACCGAGTGGAGAGCAGACCTCCCACTCGGGGGCTTAGCTGCAGTCCAGTAATCGCCTAAGTTTGAAAAAATCCTACCGAGTGGTGAGCAGACCTCCCACTCGGGGGCTTAGCTGCAGTCCAGTACTCGCCTAAGTTTGAAAAAAATCCTACCGAGTGGTGAGCAAACCTCCCACTCGGGGGCTTAGCTGCAGTCCAGTACTCGCCTAAGTTGAAAAAATCCTACCGATTGGAGAGAAGACCTCCCACTCGGGGGCTTAGCTGCAGTCCAGTACTCGCCTAAGTTTGAAAAAATCCTACCGAGTGGTGAGCAAACCTCCCACTCGGGGGCTTAGCTACAACCCAGTGCTCGCCTAAGTTTGTAAAAGTCCTACCGAGTGGTGAGCAAACCTCCCACTCGGGGGTTTAGTTTTAGCCCAGTGCTCGCCTAAGTTGGAAAAATCCTACCGAGTGGAGAGCAGACCTCCCACTCGGAGGCTTAGCTGCAGCCCAGTGCTCGCCTAAGTACGAAATACATCGACTGCTACCTTCTCCTTCGGAGCTACACCACAAATACGAAGTTATTACCAGTGAGGAACAAGTTCCACTCGACAGATAATTCATGAAGATATTCGACGATAAAACAAGTTCAGATAAGAGTTTCCATCAAAGTACTCGAGCCTTCAGCTCGACAGAGTTTAACGGTTACAAAATACACTCGGCATTCCGAGGCAAATTTAAAGTGAAGCTTAAAAGTCTTATTCCTCTGCCGGAGGACTGGAAGGGGCGACGAACTCGTCCAAATCGATCCCATCTGCAATACGAGTGGCCGCAGCAATGAAAGTCTCCATGAAGTCTTGAAAGTTGTGCTTCCTGGTTTTGGCAACTTGGATAGCAGCCAGTTTTTCCTCTCGCGCCTCCTTGCAGTGGACGCGGACAAGGGACAGAGCGACATCAGCACCACACCTTGCGAAGGATTTCTTCCATTCCGTCACTCGACCAGGAATGTCATTCAGTCGAGCCATCAGAGACTCGAGGTCATTCGGAAGCGTTGTCCTGGGCCAGAGCAACGTGTCGATCCGTGACACCGCAACCTTCAGTCGGGCCAGATAATCAATCACACTTGTAACACGAGACTCCAGTCGGAGCACGTTCATAGCAGCTTCATCTTTCACTGGGGAGTTAATGGGATCCAAATCTCTCTCCATTCGACTGGTCTCCTCCTCAAAGTTCTGGCAGAATTCTGTAAACACAAGTCAAAGATAAGACAGCGACCCTGCATGAGCTTAGTGACGACAAGCCAGTCAGGTGAAAATTGTTACCCTCAAGCATGATGAACAGCTTCTTGGCGAGTCCCTCGAGATAAGACTCCAGATCGTTCTTCTTCCCCACCAATTCACTGGCCTTGTCACCCAGAGTTATCTTGTCATTTTTCAGACGGCTGACTTCTTGGTTAGCTGTATCAAGAGCAGTTTTCAGTCTGGAGTTCTCCTTTTCAAGAGTTCCAACTGAAGTCAGTTTTTCTTCAGCAAGCTTGGTCTTGTTCAAAGCTTCCTTCTGTGCTTCGGCGAGGTCATGGTCCTTCTTCTTCAGAGCCTCTTCTAGGATGTCTGTGGAACGACAAGTGAGATCAACATCGAGAAAGGCCAGAAAGAAAGGACAGTCAAAAGCTCACCAGCCATACCTTTCGCCTCGTCTCTCGCCTTCTGCAAATTCTCCTGAGCAAGCTTCAGGTCAAGGTTGAGCTGGATCTGTTGGTTCTCCAACTCAGTGAAGCGAGCCACAAGTTCACAGGATTTCTGCGAAAAACCAGTCGACAAACGTCAAAGATAGGTTGCTTCCGAGTAACCAAGAGACAACGGTGGCGTTTCTAAGACTACAACCGAATCAAAACATTCGACAGCAGTCTCAGGGACTACACCCAGTGGGTGCACTCAGCGTGCCCCCACTAGTTCGACCAAAAAAATCGACTGCTCGCAGTCGACCATGTACAGTTCCACTCGACATGGCCGGACCAGACCGAGTGAAGAAGTTCAACTAAAGCAACACAATATAAAGACTACAGTCGACTGCCAGCAGTCCACCGTAGTCTCGGGGACTACACCCAGTGGGTGCACTTAGCGTGCCCCCACTCGACCGAAAAGATTGATCGACACACCCAGTGGGTGTACAGGTCTAAGGATCTTCGGAAAAGAGATTCTTCAGATATCATATCCTAACAAAACAAGCGGCGATCGAATGAACTGGACGTTACTCTGAAGAGCTGAACTCGCGTCATAAGCTGTCTGGCTGGCTTCCCGAACCACCTTCACTTGCTCCATCATGATCCCCGCCTGGCGTATAGCTTCTTTAGCGGCACCCACTTGGTCCTCAAGGACGTGGTGTGTGGCGAAAAGTGAAGGCGGATCTGCAGTCGACGTTGAAGGCCGGACACTCGTCAGAGGCTCAGCAAAGGTCCCAGAAGCCCGAGTGGTATCACCACCCTCACGAACTACGGCCTCAGACGCCGGAGTAGTTTGTGGAGTCTTGCCAGCCGGCGCCCTCCTGTTCCTTCTCGCCCTCAGCGGCACTTCGTCGTCGTCATCAGGAAGGTCAATGACATGAGGAGGAGCTACAAGAAAAATCCAATCGACCGGAGTTATGAGAAATCGTCAGTCGATTAAAAGCAGAGCATCAACAATCGTACCGGGGTTGGAACTTGGAAGTAACAGCATCTTCCATCTCTTGATCATTGTCCTTGGCGGAGATCTCAGAGGTAGCAGCATTGCAAGTTTCGAAAGTCAGTCAGCTTATCAATGAGTCGACCAAGAGCCCGTCACGTTCAATAAAGGAAAACAAGTACAACTTTTACCCAGAAATGGTGGGGACAGTCATCTTCATTTTAGGCAAGGTCTTGGGTGGCTTGGATGGCGTCGCGCGTGGGTGCTTGGGAGCTTTTTCTGTCGGCGCTGGGGAAGAGGTTCGAGGTCGCTTCGACGACTGCCCAACGGGGGCAGTCGCCTTACCACGTTCCCATGCAGGATCGTGTGTAAGCTTGGATCGCCTTTCCGAGCGGGGAGGTTCGACTTCTTCCTCCTCTTCTTCGCTAGAGTCGTTGTCGTCATCCCCTTCTCCCTCGCCGTCAGATTCCCACTCTGCCTTCTCGTCTCCACTTTCGCCTCCACTTGCCTCTCCTTCCTCGCTCTGCTCCTGTGCACCATTGGGCGTCGAGTACATCTCAGTAATGGCCTAGAGAATAGCAAACAAGACAAAAGTCAATCGACTGATCCAAAGAAGAACAATTAAAGAAAGCAAGATCTCAATCGGAAACACAAGGTCAGACCTTGTCCACTTCGTATGTGTGGTCGAGTGGAGGAATCCTCCTGGCTCCTCGGGGGTTGTCCTTGTTCCCTGTGATACTCGACAGCCATCCTTCCAGCATCTCGTCAGTGACCTCCTCTGGGTGAATCCGAGTGGTGTATTCGAGACCCGAGTACAGCCACATCGGATGGTCACGAGCCTGAAGCAGTTGGATGCGCCTCCGAAGGAAGACTTCCAACAAGTCCATGCCAGTCACACTCTCGCGGACAAGCTGAACCACTCAACCGACTAGCACCTTGCCTTGCGCCTTTTCCTCCGGCGTCACTTTCAGAGAGGCAGGTTTTTTTGCTCGGTTCAGAGAGAAAGGGGGAAGCCCAGTCGACTGTCCTGGGGTCACCTGGTCTTTACAGTAAAACCAGGTCGACTGCCACCCACGGACTGACTCGGGAAAAGTAATAGACGGAAAAGAACTTTTTCCTCTCATCTGGATCGCCAGGCCCCCGCATAGCTGGATCACCTGTGTTCGTTCGTCGCTCGACTTGGCCTGCTTGACCGACTGAGAACGGCAAGTGAAGATGTGCTTGAAGAGTTCCCAATGGGGGCGGCAACCCAAGAAGTTTTCACACAAGGAAACGAAAGCAGCAAGATACACAATAGAATTGGGAGTAAAGTGATGGAGCTGTGCTCCGAAGAAGTTCAAGAGGCTCCAGAAAAAAGGATGAGGAGGCAGAGAGAATCTGCGATCAATATGGATGGCGAGGAGGACGCACTCACCATCAAGAGGCTGGGGTTCGATTTCTTTCCCCGGAAGACGCGTAGATTCGTGGGGAATGAATCCTCACTCGACCAGATCATCAAGATCATCCTGCCGAATCGCCGACGGCATCCAGTCGCCCTGGATCCAATCCTTGGGCAGAGCAGTCCTTGAGGAAGATCCGCCCCGAGCGGACTTCTTCCCCTTCCCCTGCGCTGCCGCCTTCTTCGCGCGCTCAAGAGCCGACGTCTTTTCCTTCCCCATCGTCGCCGGCGAAGCTTGAACAGACCTACTGCACGGAGGTGAGAGCGGAGGTGGCGGAGGATCTCGTGAAGGGAGGGGGGAAAGTGAAGGCGCACTGTTCGGGGGGTCCGAGGCAGCGGCTTATAAGAGGTCGCTTCCGAGTGACTGACTAGTAGGCCCGGGCAATCCCGTCAAATCCCGCAACAGGCACGCGTGCTGTACGTGGCGAAAAAGGTGGCGCGGGAATCGAGGAGGTTCCGCCCTATCCAATCCGATTACTGCGGCCGCCCCCGTCCCGCGCGCTTCCCGAAATTCAAATCCCGCAAAATCCGCGGGCTACAGAACTACCCGTCAAACAGAAGATCCTTCTCGCACCATCATTCGGAACTTCACAAGTGCAGAAGTTCACTCGACAAGAGGCCAAG
The DNA here is from genome assembly GCA_032464435.1 of Aegilops umbellulata. Lineage (NCBI taxonomy): Eukaryota > Viridiplantae > Streptophyta > Magnoliopsida > Poales > Poaceae > Aegilops > Aegilops umbellulata. The sequence continues at coordinate 224,868,407 of CP136055.1, read as the reverse complement.
AATGGATCAAGGCGACTGAGAGAAGTTGACGACGTCATCCATGACGATTGATCCGAAACAAGGCATTCATATAACACGAAGAATCAGGCGGAAAGATCCCCCAACTCCTTTCCCACTCAAACCTTGATCCATTCGGGGGCTAATGATGAAGCTATGTACATAGGGTAGAGGCACGGACCTGTCCTAAGTACCCTACCTAACGACATCCCAAGAAGAAGTCACCTTTCAATCGACTTGAAGGTATCCCACTCGACGAATTCAAGATACTCGACCACGAAGCTATCACTCGACCACGAGATCAACCACTCGACTGCCAGGAGATCTAAAGTCACCCCGCACACAAACGGTCGGTCATTGAGTAGCTTTTATGGTCATCATAGCACTTTATTAGGGGCGTTACCAGTAACTCCCTGTCTTAATGTACTTTAAACCCTACATTACTGAGGGCTGGAGGGGCCTGGCGAACTCTATATAAGCCGCCCCCCTCCTCGGTATCAAGGGTTCGCACCCCTGTTATTCACACACTTATAATCCAATCGACCGCCTCCGGGCACCGAGACGTAGGGCTGTTACTTCCTCTGCGAAGGGCCTGAACTCGTAAACCTCGTGTGCTTACAACTCTTCCATAGCTAAGATCTAGCCTCTCCATTCATACCCCCCTACATCATTGTCAGAGTTAGAACCACGACAGGGACCGCGGGCTATTCAGCACTTCCTCGGCATGATGCTCGAGGAGATGTACAAATTGTACTTCGGACCACAAGCAATGTGTCCGGATTCTACCGAGGATGCGGATCTGAGCTGCAATCGTCCAGATACCCAAGTAAGTCGCCCTGTGGCCGAACACGTTGTATTTTTATTCATCACAACATCATTCTGAAAAGTCGCTCTTTGACCAGGACTGGATAGCAAATGCGAAGATGATCAGGTGTTCGGCCCCCCTCCCCGAGGTCTCACCGGATCCGGTACTAGCCCGGATGTTGGAGCTTGCGCCTTACCAAGCGCCCTCAGGGGAAGATGAAGGTGGGAAGAAAGAGGCTAACGCCTCCGCTAAGGCGGACAACCGGGGAGAAGAAGCCAAAGTTCCCTCTCCCCAAGGAAGGAAAAGGACCGCCTCTGAAGGCCCGGAGACAATAGTCTCTAAACGGGGGAAGAAATCTTCGCCAGAGGGTCCTGGCCCAGGGGATACCCCAGCCACACAGTGTCCGCAAGGGGATCAGCCCTCCATCGAGCTGTAAGTAAAAAAAGGGTTTAATAGTAAAACACGTCCTACTTTACCTCTGAGGAAAATAAACGAAAAATTTGCCTTGTAGTCCGGATCGTAGCCCTTCTCGGCAGAGTTCGTCTTCGGGGGATCTTCTTCCGGAGATGATGGAGAGCGAAACGCCTCCCCACGCCATCCCGCCTTACGAGGTGGGTGACCCCAAGGTGTCGTCTCGGAGGGCTTCTCCTGATCCGGCAAGGCCAGAGGGTGATTCTTTGGCCACCCGAAGTCCTTAGTATCCGGCTCTTGAAGAGAGCAACTAGAAGAGTCCGGCTCCACCTGTCATGCGGTTGGATGCACTGAAGGATCTGCTAGAGCAGGCGGCTATCTCAGAAGCGCACCGTGCGCTAATGGGCCCGGTGGTTGAGAGGATTTCATCCGCTGAAAGCGGGTTGCATGAAGCCTTTATGAGTCTGCTGAAAGGTTTTGAGGTACGTGAAATAGTGTGTATTTTGACAATACCGCACACATTAAGGTGTGCCCTATGCAGATAGTAGCCCCTGAGACTCTGGTTGCTGCCAAGAACGGCGGCAAACAGAGGATCATAGTCTCAGGTAATAATCCAGCTGCCCTCACATGTAGGTGGCGGGAGGTCCGGTGGCTAGCCGGACTGGAGAGGTTGCCGAGCTCAAGCAGCAACTAGATGCGGTAGATGCCGACATCATGCTTGTCAACAAACGGCTTGACGAGGCACGGGGTATGTGATTTCTCCAGTGATCTTGTAACGCCCCCGATTCAATCGTACACTAATCATGCACGCAAATGTGTACGATCAAGATCAGGGACTCACGGGAAGATATCAAAACACAACTCTAAAACATAAAATAAGTCATACAAGCATCATAATACAAGCCAGGGGCCTCGAGGGCTCGAATACAAGTGCTCGATCATAGACGAGTCAGCGGAAGCAACAATATCTGAGTACAGACATCAGTTAAACAAGTTTGCCTTAAGAAGGCTAGCCCAAAGTGGGGATACAGATCGAACGAGGCGCAGGCCTCCTGCCTGGGATCCTCCTAACTACTCCTGGTCGTCATCAGCGGGCTGCACGTAGTAGTAGGCACCTTAGTGTAGTAGGAGTCGTCGTCGACGGTGGCGTCTGGATCCTGGGCTCCATCGTCTGGTCGCAGCAATCGGGTAGAGGAATGGGAAAAAGGGGGAAAAGGCAACCGTGAGTACTCATCCAAAGTACTCGCAAGCAAGGAGGTACACTACATATGCATGGGTATATGTGTAAAGGGCCATATCAGTGGACTGAACTGCAGAATGCCAGAATAAGAGGGGGATAGCTAATCCTGTCGAAGACTACGCTTCTGGCAGCCTCCGTCTTGCAGCATATAGAAGAGAGTAGACTGAAGTCCTCCAAGTAGCATCGCATAGCATAATCCTACCCGGCGATCCCCTCCTCGATGCCCTGTTAGAGAGCGATCACCGGGTTGTATCTGGCACTTGGAAGGGTGTCTTTTATTAAGTATCCGGTTCTAGTTGTCATAAGGTCAAGGTACAACTCCGGATCGTCCTTTTAGCGAGGGACATGGCTACTCGAATAGATTAACTTCCCTACAGGGGTGCACCACATAACCCAACACACTTGATCCCATTTGGCCGGACACACTTTCCTGGGTCATGCCCGGCCTCGGAAGATCAACACGTCACAGCCCTACCTAGGCATAACAGAGAGGTCAGCACGCTGGTCTAAACCTAAGCGCGCAGGGGTCTGGGCCCATCGCCCTGAGCACACCTGCACGTTGCGAACGCGGCCGGAAGCAGACCTAGCAACCTCCAGTACAACGGAAGTCACGTTACGTGGCCCAATCTGGCGCGCGCCGCTCAGTCGCTGACGTCACGGAGGCTTCGGTTGATACCACGACGCGGAGTGCCCATATCTTTCCCGCGTAGTTGGTTAGTGCGTATAGACCAAATGGCCAGACTCAGATCAAATACCAAGATCTCGTTAAGCGTGTTAAGTATCCGCGAACGCCGAACAGGGCCAGGCTCACCTCTCACCCAGGTAGCCTCAACCTGCCCTGCCGCTCCGCCACAAAGATCCACACAGAGGGCCGTCGGGACAAAGGTCCTTTCAGCCCCCAATTTGTGAATCACTCGCGGGTACTCCTCGAGCCAACCCGACTTTGGTCACCACATGTATCATGTTTAAAGTATTGTATATATCCGTGATCACCTCCCAAGTGATCACGGCCCGATAGTATAGCACAGCAGACGGATAAGAATGTAGGGCCACTGATGGTAAACTAGCATCCTAAACTAAGCAGGTAGGATTGCAGGTAAAGGTATCAACAGTAGTAACAAGGACAGGCTATGCATCAGGATAGGAATAACGAAAGCAGTAACATGCTACACTACTCTAATGCAAGCAGTATAGAGGAGAGTAGGCGATATCTGGTGATCAAGGGGTGGGGGGCTTGCCTGGTTGCTCTGGCAAGAAGGAAGGGTCATCTTCGGTGTAGTGTAACACACGGACATCGGCAGCGGTCTCGGAGTCTACCGGAAAGAAGTAACGGAGGGGGAACACAATAAATAACAGAGCAATCAAATGTAACATAAAGCAAGACGCGGCAATACACGGTGCTAGGTGTGCCCTAACGCAGTACTAGGTGATACCATGAAAAGGGGAGAAACATCCAGGAAAGTATCCCCGGTGTTTTGCGTTTTCGGACAAATGAACCGAAGGTGAAATGTTGCAGGTTCGCTATGCTAGGTATGTGTGGCGGATGAATGGGCTGCGTATCCGGATTCGTCTCGTCGTTCTGAGCAACTTTCATGTACAAAGTTTTTCCATCCGAGCTACGTTTTATTTATATTAATTTTAAAAGGTTTAATCAATTTTTAGAATTACTAAATTAATTTAATCCAAAAATTAATTAATGCATCAGCATGATGTCAGCAGTCAACATTGACCGTTGACCTGGTCAACCTGACAGGTGGGTCCCACCTGTCAGGGACGGTTTAGCTAATTAATAGCAGTTATTTAGGTTAATTTACTATTAGGTTAACTAAACACAATTAATTAAGTTAATTAATTTAGTTAATTAATTAATTAATTAGTAGTTGTATTGCTTTAAAATTCTCTTTTTTTACATCCTTTTTTTAACGTTCTCGGGGTGGGGCCCCTTTGTCATAGGCCCCTGGGGGCCTAGCGGGCGTGCGGGTCAGGAGCGTGCGGGCGCTAGCGCCCAGCCCGTGTGTGAACAAAGGCGCGCGCCGGCGCGAGCGCCAGCGAACAGGGGCCGCGGGCGGGGCCGGTGAGGATGGCGGAGCGCGGCGAGTGAAGAGGCCGGCGGCAAGGGCGGTTTGTGGCGCTGGAGCGGTGGCGAGGCGACTACAGCAGGGGGCTTTGGCGGCGACAGTGGCCGGTGACGGCGAGCACGGGGCGCAGCTAGGAGACGAGGGAGGATCCGCGGGCGACCAGCGTCGAGGGGCAGAGGCATGGCCACATGCGGCGTGCGTGCGCGGCCGACGCGGTCGGGGCACCCGGCAGGGTGGAGCAGAGGGCGCTTGGCGCGGGCATCTGCGGTGAAGGGGCTGCCGGCGGGCACCTATGCGTGATGGCGCACCAGCAGCAGGAGGGACGGTGCCGCGGCAACGGCAGCTAAAGCAGCAGCGACGCAACAGTCGAGCGAGTCAGGGGAGAGGCGCCGCGTGCGCTGCGGCAAGGCGGGCGAAGTTGGGCGCGAGCGGGGAGCCAGGGTGAGCGCGAGCGCGGGGGAAGGAAAGGAGAGGGGGAGCTCACGAGGGGGCGTAGGGATCTGGCAGTGGGCTCGGGGAGGAGTTGAGGTCGCGTCCGGCGAGGCGGAGACGAGGACGACGGGCGGCGACGAAGTAGCATCGGGCGATGTCGGCGAGGTGGAGGGGGCGTCGGGCTCATTGCCCCTTCTCGATCCAGATCGGGTTGGGGAAGAGGATGGAGAGGGAAGGCGAGCCGGAGACGGGCGGCGGGAAGGAGGCCCGGCGAGGAGCGTCGGGGGCACGGGGGCGTGGTCACCCCGATCCCCATCTGGATCGGGGGAGTGGGGGGGAACGAGAGCGAGTGGTGCAGGGGAGTGGGGCAACAGGGTGGTTAGGGTTTGGGTCGTGGGGAGATAAGGCAGGGGCGGGGTGGGCCGGCCGACTGCATGGCCAGCTGGGCCGAGGCCCAGCATGGGGGGTTTAATTTCTTTTGTCCTTTTTTTCGTTCCTTTTCTTTTACTGTTTATTTTAGTTTCCTTTTAGCTTAGTTTTATAAAATATAAAAGCAAGTCCTGATTTAGTATTAAAGTTATGCTACTGCCCCATTAATTTTGGGTAACTAAATAAAATATCTTAACATTTTATTAATTGCAAAAGGAAATTAAATTAATTGTTTTGCAACTGTTTTAACCACTTTAGGGTATTTAATTAGTTTAATAAAATGTGGTTTCTCCATCATAATTCCTTATGCATTATTGGGTACAAGACGTACATTTTTGTTTTAAGATTTGAAAACTTTAAATATTTGACTTGATTTTAAATTTGAAATTTGAACGGGATTTGAATCATCGGAAGATTAACAACAGTAATCGTGTTGACGTGGCATCATTAGCGGAGGGTTACTGTAGCGTAACTATCCGGGCGTCACAATTCTCCTCCACTACAAGAAATCTCGTCCCGAGATTTAGGAGGGGAGTATGGGGGGAGGGATTGGGTTACGAAAAATCTAACGGATCTTCTCGGTCTTGGTTGCTCTCCTCGAAGCGGTCGATCCATTACGTAGATGTCTCCATTTCTCTGCTTCATGTCATCATGATGACGTCGGCATCCTTTCTTCGGAAACTCCATCGTACTTACGAAAGAATAAAGGGTGGTTATTCCAGAAGAATGAACCTCTGCAAGGTTGACTACCTGGTAGCAAACATCGGGGGAACGTGGCAAAAGTAACTCTCGAACCGAAACTTAAGAAGATATCGAGAGCAAAGTAAGAAGGTACCATGAGAATATTCGAGTGGGCTGGCAATCGTTCGATGCCTGAACCAAGTGTTAAAGGGGTCTAGAGCAACGAGAATAAGTAGTGCGTCCAATTCCAAAGTAGATTACTAGGAAGATGACCCATGAATTACATATGAAATCAAGCGCGAGGAATAACTTTGGAAAGATGGGTGTACAGGAGAGTCAGGTTTCGATCCTGTGGAACTGTGGGTTATGGGCCCACCATGTAGTTAAAAGTAGGAAGGCCGTTGGCATCTTACACGGTCAGGATAGCAAGACATGTCAGAGGGTAGCCTGTCAGTTATGTTGGAAATAACGTTGGTACCAAGGGCTCGGGACGAAAAGAACCATTTTCCTCCTCGTTGAACGAGGCGGACCATTAGGCAAAGTTCTCGTCCATCGGTGGATACCAGAATGTCATCAACAATAGTAGCAGGTTCTTACTGATAGGTTGTACACTGAGGTGCTTACAAAAGCAGTGACTTATTACTGCTTAGATCATGCAAACCTCAAGAAGGTTAAACAAAATAATGGAAAGGAAAATGTGATTATCAGATTAAACAGAACAATGGAAAGGAAAATGCGTTTAAACACATATTTCAAGGGTATATCCTTCCCAAGGACAAGCAGAGCATGATATCCGTGACGGGATATGATGTAGAAAACTCTTTAGGTAGGCGAGAGAATTTTCATGACATTACCCATACAACGGTTTTTGGATAATTGAGTAAGAAAACATTTAGCATTGTGCTTCAAGTGTTCTTATTGATGATAGTAGTACCACATACATGCTTCAAGATAGCATTGACATGGTCTTTAAGCAAAGTTCGGACTTTGGACACACAAGGCATCCATCATGAACAACTCATAGAAAAATGGTTAACCTTGCTAAAAAGGAATTATAGCAGTAGGTCCTCCGGCCAGGTGTGCTAGGCATGACATCACCTTGCTGGATCATAAAAGACCAGTGTTATAACTCCTGGATATATGTTCCAACCATCATATCTGACCGAGGTTAGATCCGATTGGTGTCAGGATACCACAGACTCATGATGCCTGAGAAGGAAGGGGTGCAACACAATTTGACGAGATGGTGTTGCAAGATTCTCGGGAAATGAAATATGGAAGTAAGTTCTGAATCGTAGTTCATCATTAAACAAGGAGAGGATGAAAAGGTGGCTGATGAACTTAGCGACAATTCATTGAGATTTCCAAAAGATGGATCCCCACAATTAGGTGAACAAGGAGACAACATTTGTCAGATCAAATGATATAATGATGTATGCTTGAGGAAAACATACACAATTTAAACATTGGTTGAAAGGTGCACCCGACATATGGGCTTAAGTAGCACGATCAATGTTTGAATGTGATTCGATATCCAATACACAAAGAATGTAACTATCGTTCATTAACTTACAAGCAATAGGGTTGCTAGAGGTACAAAACTCAAACAACATCGTTAGCATATGGTATCCTGGTTAAAAACAACACGGGGACCAAGGAAGAATGGTGATGATGCGAAGTATCATCATACCAAGAATTTCTAAGAGGTGGAGCAATCCCCACATCATTCTTGACAGAAAATACAGTAATACTTCAAGGCAGAACACAACACTAGCTGGAGGGCAAGTTGTATTCATAATGTGGACAAGTTTGCGATGAAAGGAAGTCAAGGGCGTTGTTGATGATAATAATCATCGAGGGCAAGGATGGTATTTCTCATCATGAACTCAATTGATATCCTGGAAGAGCTCATAAGGTTGATGATGATCACGACATATTTGTCGAGAGATTTCATGAAGATGTAATCCATCAATGACGACATCAAGTCAAAGAAATGAGGTAACGGGAGGTTATTGGAACCACGGGTAGGACACAAACTTGAAATCAAGATTGTTGTTCAAGGCGAACTGATATGTCGAGGAAGATCGACGTAAGCTTAGCTCATCGTCGAAAATTTTGTGCTCCGGGAAGAAGGACCAGGTAGCACAGTTAGAAGTTTGCACGATAATGATATAGCCGATCAGGCTAGGAATGACATGATCGGGTACAAACTCGCAAGTAAAGAAGATTACTAAGAGTTGTTGAACTGTAATGCGGACTCGGTTCAGTTACCGGTGTCTTCGAGTGTTTATTAACTCGGAGCCCGTGAAAAATTGGAATCGGTGAGAATGTAGCACTTGATGAAGAACTCATAAGAAGTTATGCAGTTCCATTATAACCTCGAGATACCAGGGGTAACACTCGACGTCAGATCAAAGTAGAGGTTGGACTGGGGTACTGCTCTACAGAAGACAAGTGCTTAAACTTGCACGAGAATGGAATTTAAAGGAGAACATGGTCGGAACCACGATTGCAAAAGGCCAGATCCCAGATATAAGATGAAATTATACCAAAGGAATAATTAATTTAAGAGAAGCTTTAATGATAAGATCTACATCGTGTCCATGGGCATGAACACAAGTTCAAGGTCGACTCCCACTTCTCCAATGCATAACCTATCATTCACTCCTCATTTTTGATGGAGTTATAGTGTTGAAATTTATCTGGCGAAGCACCAGAAGAGTATGACTCGTGAAAACTTTCGGGTTCACACGGTCTTAGAGAAGGTATAGGTTCAACCCATCGGGTCATCTTAGAAACATATGCCATAAGCTTTTTAAGAGTAAATATCACCAGCTCGAAAGCAGAGCAAGGTTGAGAAAGTAGATGATACAATTTACCAAAGGCATTATGTATCCGAGGGAAGGCTCACAAGGTTATTGAATATGAAGGACGCTGTCGGATAAAATCCATTTAAGGATTTGCCGGTCCATAACAGAGCTGATGTGAGCATCGGCACACAACCAAAGGAAGTAACAATGCAAAGGCATTGGATTATAGAAACAACTGACTAATCCAGAGCTCAAATGCAAAGGAATTATGATTTTCAAATCAAGGGATCAGAAGCGATGTTCTGATTAGGGATGGATAAGTTGAATAGCCTTAGGGGTACAATCGATGGCAATTGGCTTGGTTGAGAACTAGCTCATGTTTAAAATGGCGTCCGAGCCGGAAAGATAATATAAAAGGATCAACTGATGATTGCATGCATTCGCACTCATGTTGAATCAATAGGATCAAAACGACGGTGCCTAAGGATACTAAAGAATATTGCTAGGCATATGGAAAGCATCCATCATGCAAGCAGACAAGTATTGCAAAGCAATAAGCTACTAAGGATTTTTGGAGGATCGAATAGTATTTCGAAGACCATTGTGAAACACGTGAACAACTGGGGGACGAGTGGATACTCGATAAGTGCGAGAATTATCCGTAGGGGTATTCAGGTGACAAAGAACAGCAAGGCAGTAAGCTCAAAGGATTATCAAAACAACGACGAGTATTTCGGGGTATCTTGTAATAACAAGACCAACTGGGGATGATTGTAAGAATAACAACTTCATGTAGTTATCCATAAGGGTTGATGGTGGAAGGGGAATTGCAAACATGATGAACACAAGTTCTCGGGTTAACATTGGAGAGTATCTTCAGGGTCTTCACGTGCAGTAGACGATCATCGGTAATAAGGTGATCTCCGGGCGAAAGTGATAACGAGATCCTAATGTTAGATTTAGCAAAATTTATTTTACCCCGAATAGAAGAGAGATCAGAGTCCCAGAGTATAGACGAGGAATAAAAGATCCTAGTACCACCCGATGGCGACATGGGCCCGTAAGGCACACAACCAAGTTAGTAAAAGTTTTTCCAATGTCTAGACTCAACTTCGTCCAAGGAGTGTGGAAGGGGATTCCTACAGGCAGTCGGCTCTGATACCAACTTGTGACGCCCCCGATTCAATCCTACACTAATCATGCACGCAAATGTGTACGATCAAGATCAGGGACTCACGGGAAGATATCACAACACAACTCTAAAACATAAAATAAGTCATACAAGCATCATAATACAAGCCAGGGGCCTCGAGGGCTCGAATACAAGTGCTCGATCATAGACGAGTCAGCGGAAGCAACAATATCTGAGTACAGACATAAGTTAAACAAGTTTGCCTTAAGAAGGCTAGCACAAACTAGGGATACAGATCGAACGAGGCGCAGGCCTCCTGCCTGGGATCCTCCTAATTACTCCTGGTCGTCATCAACGGGCTGCACGTAGTAGTAGGCACCTCCAGTGTAGTAGGAGTCGTCGTCGACGGTGGCGTCTGGATAATGGGCTCCATCGTCTGGTCGCAGCAATCGGGTAGAGGAATGGGAAAAAGGGGGAAAAGGCAACCGTGAGTACTCATCCAAAGTACTCGCAAGCAAGGAGGTACACTACATATGCATGGGCATATGTGTAAAGGGCCATATCAGTGGACTGAACTGCAGAATGCCAGAATAAGAGGGGGATAGCTAATCCTGTCGAAGAATACGCTTCTGGCAGCCTCCATCTTGCAGCATATAGAAGAGAGTAGACTGAAGTCCTCCAAGTAGCATCGCATAGCATAATCCTACCCGGCGATCCCCTCCTCGATGCCCTGTTAGAGAGCGATCACCGGGTTGTATCTGGCACTTGGAAGGGTGTGTTTTATTAAGTATCCGGTTCTAGTTTTCATAAGGTCAAGGTACAACTCCGAGTCGTCCTTTTAGCGAGGGACACGGCTACTCGAATAGATTAACTTCCCTGCAGGGGTGCACCACATAACCCAACACGCTTGATCCCATTTGGCCGGACACACTATCCTGGGTCATGCCCGGCCTCGGAAGATCAACACGTCGCAGCCCTACCTAGGCACAACAGAGAGGTCAGCACGCCGGTCTAAACCTAAGCGCGCAGGGGTCTGGGCCCATCGCCCTGAGCACATCTGCACGTTGCGAACGCGGCCGGAAGCAGACCTAGCAACCTCCAGTACAACGGAAGTCACGTTACGCGGCCCAATCTGGCGCGCGCCGCTCAGTCGCTAACGTCACGAAGGCTTCGGCTGATACCACGACGCGGAGTGCCCATATCTTTCCCGCGTAGTTGGTTAGTGCGTATAGACCAAATGGCCAGACTCAGATCAAATACCAAGATCTCGTTAAGCGTGTTAAGTATCCGCGAACGCCGAACAGGGCCAGGCTCACCTCTCACCCAGGTAGCCTCAACCTGCCCTGCCGCTCCGCCACAAAGATCCACACAGAGGGCCGTCGGGACAAAGGTCCTTTCAGCCCCCAATCCGTGAATCACTCACGGGTACTCCTCGAGCCAACCCGACTTTGGTCACCACATGTATCATGTTTAAAGTATTGTATATATCCGTGATCACCTCCCAAGTGATCACGGCCCGATAGTATAGCACAGCAGACGGACAAGAATGTAGGGCCACTGATGGTAAACTTGCATCCTAAACTAAGCAGGTAGGATTGCAGGTAAAGGTATCAACAGTAGTAACAGGGACAGGCTATGCATCAGGATAGGAATAACGAAAGCAGTAACATGCTACACTACTCTAATGCAAGAAGTATAGAGGAGAGTAGGCGATATCTGGTGATCAAGGGGGGGGCTTGCCTGGTTGCTCTGGCAAGAAGGAAGGGTCGTCTTCGGTGCAGTCGAACACACGGACATCGGCAGTGGTCTCAGAGTCTACCGGAAAGAAGTAACGGAGGGGGAACACAATAAATAACAGAGCAATCAAATGTAACATAAAGCAAGACGCGGCAATACGCGGTGCTAGGTGTGCCCTAACGCAGTACTAGGTGATACCGTGAAAAGGGGGGAAACATCCGGGAAAGTATCCCCGGTGTTTTGCGTTTTCGGACAAATGAACCGGAGGTGAAATGTTGCAGGTTCGCTATGCTAGGGATGTGTGGCGGACGAACGGGTTGTGTATCTAGATTCGTCTTGTCGTTCTGAGCAACTTTCATGTACAAAGTTTTTCCATCCGAGCTACGGTTTATTTTATATTAATTTTAAAAGGTTTAATCAATTTTTAGAATTACTAAATTAATTTAATCCAAACATTAATTAATACATCAACATGATGTCAGCAGTCAACGTTGACCGTTGACCTGGTCAACCTGACAGGTGGGTCCCACCTGTCAGGGACGGTTTAGCTAATTAACAGCAGTTATTTAGGTTAATTAACTATTAGGTTAACTAAACACAATTAATTAAGTTAATTAATTTAGTTAATTAATGTTTGTATTTCTATAAAATTCTCTCTTTTTTTACATCCTTTTTTTAACGTTCTCGGGGTGGGGCCCCTTTGTCATAGGCCCCTGGGGGGCTAGCGGGCGTGCGTGTCAGGAGCGTGCGGGCGCTAGCGCCCAGCCCATGTGTGAACACAGGCGCGCGCCGGCGCGAGCGCCAGCGAACAGGGGCCGCGGACGGGGCCGGTGAGGATGGCGGAGCGCGACGAGTGAAGAGGCCGGCAGCAAGGGCGGTTTGTGGCGCTGGAGCGGTGGCGAGGCGACTGCAGTAGGGGGCTTTGGCGGCGACAGTGGCCGGTGACGGCGAGCACGGGGCGCAGCTAGGAGACGAGGGAGGATCCGCGGGCGACCAGCGTCGAGGGGCAGAGGCATGGCCACACGCGGCGTGCGTGTGCGCGGCCGACGCGGTCGGGGCACTCGGCAGGGTGGAGGAGAGGGCGCTTGGCGCGGGCATCTGCGGTGAAGGGGCTGCCGGCGGGCACCTATGCGCGATGGCGCACCAGCAGCAGGAGGGACGGTGCCACGGCAACGGCAGCTAAAGCAGCAGCGACGCAGCAGTCGAGCGAGTCAGGGGAGAGGCGCCGCGTGCGCTGCGGCAAGGCGGGCGAAGTTGGGCGCGAGCGGGGATCCAGGGTGAGCGCGAGCGCGAGGGAAGGAAAGGAGAGGGGGAGCTCACGAGGGGGCGTAGGGATCTGGCAGTGGGCTTGGGGAGGAGTTGAGGTCGCGTCCGGCAAGGCGGAGACGAGGACGACGGCCGGCGACGGAGTAGCACCGGGCGACGTCGGCGAGGTGGAGGGGGCGTCGGGCTCGTTGCCCCCTTCCCAATCCAGATCGGGTCGGGGAAGAGGATGGAGAGGGAAGGCGAGCCGGAGACGGGCGGCGGGGAGGAGGCCCGACGAGGAGCGTCGGGGGCACGGGGGCGTGGTCGTCCCGATCCCCATGTGGATCGGGGGAGTGGGGGGCGAGAGCGAGTGGTGCAGGGGAGTGGGGCGACGGGGTGGTTAGGGTTTGGGTCGTGGGGAGGTAAGGCAGGGGCGGGGTGGGTCGGCCGACTGCATGGCCAGCTGGGCCGAGGCCCAGCAGGGGGGTTTAATTTCTTTTGTCCTTTTTTTTCGTTCCTTTTCTTTTACTGTTTATTTTAGTTTCCTTTTAGCTTAGTTTTATAAAATATAAAAGCAAGTCCTGATTTAGTATTAAAGTTAGGCTACTGCCCCATTAATTTTGGGTAACTTAATAAAATATCTTAACATTTTATTAATTGCAAAAGGAAATTAAATTAATTGTTTTGCTACTGTTTTAACCACTTTAGGGTATTTAATTAGTTTAATAAAATGTGGTTTCTCCATCATAATTCCTTATGCATTATTGGGTACAAGCCGAACATTTTTGTTTTAAGGTTTGAAAACTTTAATTGTTTGACTTGATTTTAAATTTGAAATTTGAACGGGATTTGAATCATCGCAAGATTAACAATAGTAATCGTGTTGACGTGGCATCATTAGCGGAGGGTTACTGTAGCGTAACTATCCGGGCGTCACAGATCTAATAAGAATAGCATGATGCCAGTGTCTTTAATATATTGCGCCTGCAGATGGAGCTGTGGCCGTGGAGACCCTCGAGCAGAACTGGCCCGGGCCAAAGAACAAGCCAGAAAAAGTGATGCGGCCGCCGTGAAAGCGGTCGAGGAGCTGAGGGCCGAAAAGGCTACTCATTGCCAAAGCAAGGAGGAAATAGCCAAAATGGCTGTGGAGTTAAAGGATGCCGCCGGTCGTTACGAGCTTCTGAAAAAGGAAGATCGAGCGAATATGACGGACCTGGAGAAGGCCACGGTGGCAGCCAAGGATGCCCGCTCTTCAATTAGAGCGATGAAGGAGAAGCTGCGTCACGCCAGGGATATCGCGGCTAGGAAGCCCTTTATGCTGCGGATGAAGTTCGTAGATCCTAAGTATGCTCCTCTGGACTGGCTGTGGAGTTCTGCAGACGCTTAGCTGGATTTGGCAGCGAGTGCTGCTGATGCGGCCGAGTACTTCAAAGATCAAAAAGATCACGAAGTGGAGAAGCTGTTCTGGTCGCAATTTAATGGTCCAACGCGTCCGCTTCCTCTGAATGAGCGGATGGCCGAATGGGCCGAGCTCCATAGGTTGTCCGGACTCGCCATGAGGTCTGTTGTGGATAACCTGTGGCCGGCAGGGCCAAGGCCAAACAGTTACTTCAGCTTGGTGGAGCAGTTCCTTGGTGCTCTGCCACGCATCGACGTCATGAAGAGGTCGGCGTGCATCAAGGGTGCGCGGATGGTGCTTGCCCGTGTCAAGACGCACTGGGCGGAGATGGAAGCCACCGCAATTGCAGCCCCGAGTTCGGCAGTTAGCCGAGTTGCGGCCGAGCACTACTTTGACGAGGTCCTTGAAGGCGCTCGTTCAATAGAAGCGTAGTGCTCGAAGAATATTATGTTCTAATGACATGTATTCCTATTGAAAAACAATGTTTTACTGAATTATATAAAGGCTATTTTTATACTTTTGCCTGAAAGTGTTATGATGCCTCCTGTGTGTCCGTTTATGTATATATGTATATAACCTGAAAGTTTGCAGTCGTCGGCTTCAACCCCCACGCATATAATGCGGGGGTGTTCGCAGAAGACGCGTGTTCACACTTGATCCAACGTCTTGGTCTATTAAGGAGGTGATAGCGCAGCGAACTAGGCAATCGGACTATATTGCTTTAAAACTTTCACTTAGCCATAGGAGTTTGACAGTGGGGCTACTATATAGCCCCTGGTGGCTCCGCGCTCATCCCAATACGGGTTGCGGTCATGCCTTACCGGGAAACGACCCTTCGTTAATGCGGAGGAATCCTGAAGATTCCGATAAGTCATCGAGTGGTTGACCAGTCTCTCGCTTTATCATGACAATAAGTTTTTGGCTTTCTCTACTGAGGTGCTCGTCCAGGCTAGCCAGGGCACAATCGCAGTAGTTCTCCTGGTGCCACCTTAGCCGATAGAGCAGAACGTAAGGTAGAAAAACACAGGAGCCGGGCAAACCCAACATTTGACCAAAGACATGATTCGGAGTTGATGCATATAAGGCCTAACTCGCGACGTCGAACACTCCCTAAGGTGTTCGGTCTTTGAAATATATACCGGGCTTAAATGTTGCCCTTGGATAATGAACCCCCAGTGTCCAGGTATGAGCAATATTCTAACGTGGCCACATGCCAAGACGTTAGCATCCTTCTCGGTTGTATTGAGAATTCGGAGGATGTGAACAACAAAAGACAGTAAAAAAGGTTTACACAGGGTCTTAATCTAAAGAGAAACCTTTGCACGGGTCCCTGCTGCATGTCTGCGCCCGTGTCTCCATTGTGCCGTATCCTGGACGGGTGTAGCACGATTGTCATCTGTAAAAGAGAGGTGCTTATTGAAAAGTTGTTGTGCAAAATTTGGTTATTATAAATAAACCATGAAAAAGTCGAGATGGGTAAAGTTGAGCCGAATTATCGCGGCAAAGCTCCTGGTACCGTCTATAAGGGTATAACCATCGAACCAATCTCTATCCAATGATTGCCCGGACCCGTTGAGCCGTGTCCGTGGTCTTAACGACCAGTCATCTGTTCTGTTTGGTGAGGCCGTCTAGTGTTCGGCTGTTAAAGAAGCCGTACGTTCTTCTGCGCGAGAGAAGAGCTCAACATTTCCATTTACTGTGATAATGCCACGCAGACCAGGCATTTAAGCTTGAGTAAGGCATAATGCGGTATCGCATTAAAACGAGAGAAAGCCCCTCGTCCGAGTAGTGCTTGATAGCCACTTCGGAATGGAGCTATGTCGAAGGTTAACCTTTCGCTCCGAAAGTTGTCGGGCGAGCCAAACACAACCTCTAGTACTAGAGAGCCCG
This sequence comes from Aegilops umbellulata, assembly GCA_032464435.1. Lineage (NCBI taxonomy): Eukaryota > Viridiplantae > Streptophyta > Magnoliopsida > Poales > Poaceae > Aegilops > Aegilops umbellulata. The sequence continues at coordinate 224,852,121 of CP136055.1, read as the reverse complement.
TGCAGCGGGCCTCTGTGCCTGGTATTACTCCCTTGAAGGTAGTATTTCTGTGGCTGATTTTTGTTGGGTTTATCCCCATTTTGCGGATGGTGTCCTGATATATCAGATTTAGACTACTGCCACCGTCCATAAGGACTTGTGTGAGATGGTATCCGTTTATTATTGGGTCCAGCACCAAGGCGGCTGACCCTTCATGCCGGCTATTAGGTGATCCCTGCGATCAAAAGTGACCGGGCAGGCTGACCAGGGGTAGAACTCATGGGTGACGGCTCTATGGCTTGTGTATTTCGGAGTGCGTATTTGTCTCTCCTCTTTGTCACGTGGATAACATTTACTGTTTTGACTTCTGGTGGGAATTTTTTTCTGTCCCCCAGTGTCTTGATGGCAAGGCGCATCCTCGTCCTCGCTCGGGGTGTCCTCCCCCTTGTGTTCGACGTTTAGCTTGCCAGCCTCCTCGAAGACCCAGCATTCTCTGTGGGTATGATTTGCAGGTTTGTCGGGGGTGCCGTGGATCTGACATAGTTTGTCTAGAATCTTGTTTAGGCCGGTCAGTCCGTCTCTATTGCCTTTAAAGGGCTTTTTCCGCTGACCCGGTCGAGAGCCCCTGAATCCGGCGTTTACCGCCGTGTTATCTAGGCTGTCTTCTTTAGTCCGGCGCTTGTTTTTACTGCGTCATGGTTTTCCATTGCCATCCCTGACTTCGGATGTGCTTGGGCCGCTGGTGCTACTTCAGGCTAACCAGTTGTCCTCGCCCGCGCAAAAGCGGGTCATGAGGCTTGTTAGGGCTGCCATTGTTCTCGGTTTTTCTTGGCTGAGGTGTCTGGCAAGCCATTCGTCTTGGACGCTGTGTTTGAAAGCTGCTAAGGCTTCGGCGTCCGGACAGTCGACAATTTGGTTCTTTTTAGTAAGAAACTTGTTCCAGAGCTTTCGGGCTGACTCTTTGGGCTGTTGAATTATATGACTCAGATCGTCTGCGTCCGGAGGTCGGACATAAGTCCCTTGAAAATTAGTCCGGAAAGCGTCCTCGAGCTCTTACCAACTTCCAATGGAGTTTTCGGGAAGGCTTTTCAGCCAGTGCCGAGCTGGTCCTTTGAGCTTGAGGGGCAAGTATTTAATGGCATGGAGATCGTCTCCGCGAGCCATGTGGATATGGAGGATGAAGTCCTCAATCCAGACCCCAGGGTCTGTGGTTCCGTCGTATGCCTCTATGTTAACTGGTTTGAACCCTTCTGGAAATTCATGGTCTAATACATCATCGGGGAAACATAGGGGGTGTGTGGCACCCCTGTATTTGGCTGTGCCATGGCGTTCGGACGGTTGTGGTATTTGGTGTTGGCTGAGTGCTGGAGCGCATTTCCTTGATCCATAGATGGATCTGGTTGCGCCGGCCCTTTGATGCGGGTCTTCTCGTCGGTCATGTACTGACTTATGCGCGGCCTCGTTGGCTGCCCTATCGCGGCCACGAGGTCGTCAATCCGACCGGTCGGCGGTTTTGTTTTTTGGTTGCGGGGGCTCTAAGGCCTCGTCATCGAATTCCGGCAGCAGCTTTCGCTTTGGGTAGCTCTTCGTGTGGCGACTGCCACCGTACTTTTCTGCCGTGTCAAGCACTTTATTCCATCTACTGTTGAGTGTGTTTTGTGCGGCCTTGAGCCTTTGTTTCTGCTTCTTCAGACTTCTTGCAGTGGCAATAAGCCTTTCTTGCTCCAGCGGCTTTTCCGGGATGATGTGTTCGTTATCATCTGGACTGTTCTCCTCACCGGAGACGGGTTGATTGTCTTGACGCTCGGCGTCGCCGTGTTCGGACAGCGACTCCGTAGTTTGTTCGTCGTCCGCTGGCTCATCCTGCTCTATCGCTGGGTCAATTTGGCTTCTTCTTGCGCTATTATCGCTGTTTTTGCCAAGGCGGGATTTAGAGCGGCGCTTACGACGCGTTTTGATTGCTTGTCGAGGGAGCCATCTCTTGCTGCATCCTCGTCATTATTTTCTTTGGGTGTATCCACCATGTATATGTCATGTGATGAAGTGGCAGTCCATCGCCCTGTTGGCGGTGGTTCCTGTTCGTCTCCTGCATCGTTGTCCATACCATCGATGTTTTCGGAGTCGAAGTCGAGCATGTCGGTTAAGTCATCGACAGTGGCTACTAAGTGGGTGGTGGGTGGGGATTGAATTTCTTCGTCATCCGCATCTCACTCTAGCCGGACATAGTTCGGCCATGGTTCTCCAGACAGGGAGAGAGATTTTAACGAGTTCAGCATGTCGCCGAAGGGCGAGTGCTGAAAGATATATGCGGAGGTGAACTCCATGATCGGCGCCCAATCGGATTCGATAGGTATGTGCGCGGGTGGTTCAGAGTCCGTGGCCGGGTGATACGTCTCCAACGTATCTATAATTTTTTATTGCTCCATTCTATATAATCTACTGTTTTGGGCAATATTGGGCTTTATTATCCACTTTTATATTATTTTTGGGACTAACCTATTAACCGGAGGCCCAACCCAAATTTGCTGTTTTATGCCTATTTCAGTGTTTCGAAGAAAAGGAATATCAAACGGAGTCGAAACGGAACGAAATCAACTGGAGAAGTTATTTTTGGAAGAAAAGCCACCAGATAGACTTGGACTCTACGTTAGGAGATACGGGAGGTGCTCACGAGGGTGGGGGGCGCACCCCCCTCCCTAGGGCGCGCCCCCTGCCTCGTGGGGCCCCCGTAGCTCCTCCGACGTACCCCTTGCACCCATATATACTCTCGTACCCTAAAACTTACAGAACAGAGAATAGATCGGGAGTTCTGCCGCCGCAAGCCTCTGTAGCCACCAAAAACCAATCGGGACCCTGTTCCGGCACCCTGCCGGAGGAGGGAACCCTCACCGGTGGCCATCTTCATCATCCCGGCGCTCTCCATGAAGAGGATGGAGTAGTTCACCCTCGGGGCTGAGGGTATGTACCAGTAGCTATGTGTTTGATCTCTCTCTCTCTCTCTCGTGTTCTTGGTTTGGCCCGATCTTGATGTATCGCGAGCTTTGCTATTATAGTTGGATCTTATGTTTCTTCTCCCCCTCTTCTCTCTTGTAATGGATTGAGTTTTCCCTTTGAAGTAATCTTATTGGATTGAGTCTTTAAAGATTTGAGAACACTTGATGTATGCCTTGCGTGGGATAATCGTGGTGGCAATGGGTTATTCTATTGATTCACTTGATGTATGTTTTGGTGATCAACTTGCGGGTTCCGCCCATGAACCTATGCATAGGGGTTGGCACATGTTTTCATCGTGATTCTCCGGTGGAAACTTTGGGCACTCTTTGAAGTACTTTATGTTGGATTGAATAGATGAATCTGAGATTGTGTGATGCATATCGTATAATCATACCCACGGGTACTTGAGATGACATTGGAGTATCTAGGTGATATTAGGGTTTTGGTTGATTTGTGTCTTAAGGTGTTATTCTAGTACGAACTCTAGGGCTGTTTGTGACACTTATAGGAATAGCCCAACGGATTGATTGGAAAGAATAACTTTGAGGTGGTTTTGTACCCTACCATAATCTCTTCGTTTGTTCTCCGCTATTAGTGTCTTTGGAGCGACTCTTTGTTGCATGTTGAGGTATAGTTATATGATCCAACTATGTTATTATTGTTGAGAGAACTTGCACTAGTGAAAGTATGAACCCTAGGCCTTGTTTCCTATCATTGCAACACCGTTTACGCTCACTTTTACCGCTTGCTACCTTGCTGTTTTTATATTTTCAGTTTACAAAAACCTATATCTACCATCCATATTGCACCTGTATCACCATCTCTTCGCCGAACTAGTGCACCTATACAATTTACCATTGTATTGGGTGTGTTGGGGACACAAGAGACTCTTTGTTATTTGCTTGCAGGGTTGCTTGACAGAGACCATATTCATCCTATGCCTCCCACGGATTGATAAACCTTAGGTCATCCACTTGAGGGAAATTTGCTACTGTCCTACAAACCTCTGCACTTGGAGGCCCAACAACGTCTACAACAACCTCTGCACTTGGAGGCCCAACAACATCAAGCTCTTTTCTGGCGCCGTTGCCGGGGAGGCTAGGTAAGTGAAGGTATATCTTTAGATCTTGCAATCGAATCTTCTTGTTTCTTGTTTTAGCACTAGTTAGTCTATAAAAGAAAACTACCAAAAAATGGAATTGAGTTTATCTCATACGCTTCACCTCTTTAATATCTTTCATGAGTATGATGGAAAGGAAAATTGTGCCAAAGTGTTAGAAGAAGAATGTATTAAAATGTTTGCCACTAAATCTTTGAATGATGAGCATGACTGCAATGTTGTTAGTATGAACTCCTTGAATATCCATAGTACTAATGATGATTGCACTAGTTATGATGAAAATGCCTCCTATAAACATGTCAATTTTTGTGGAGTACATTGGGTTTGCAAGTACACACCAAATAGGGAAGATAGATATTGCAAGAGGCATAAGTATTTAGAAACTAAATTGTTGCAAGAAAGTCTTCATGTGAGTGCTGAAAATTTAAAATATCTTTACCGTACTTGTGAACTTTGCAATGAACATGGTCATTTAAATATCAAATGCAAATTGTTTCATGACCGAGTCGTGTCCAAAAATTGTGATGACTTGATTTCCCTTGCACATTATAATGAACTTAGTTTGCTTTTGGGTTATGAAGAAGTCAAACATCAAACTAAGCATATTTCAGAATATAACCTTGAGAAATTCCTCGATATTGATCTAGAGAATATTTATATGTTGTGCGGTGAATTGCATTGAAAATCCTTATATTGCCAATTACATAAAGAAAAGAAAACAAATAGAGGATGAAGAGAATACTAATGAAAGGGAAGAGACTTCCCAATATCCTCCTATTATTTCTTATGATGAATCAGGTAACGAGGAGGAGCCTTCTATTCAACCAATCTCATTAATAAGGAGCTCCAAAAAGAGGATTGAACCCACACATGATGTGGTGAAGAAGAAGAAAAGAAAAAGGAAGAGAGGTAAAAAGGTATCTCCCCCAAATAAAGTTGCTCCTATTATTGATGTGCCTCATGAAAATGATACACTTGATGATGATCTCGTTATGCCTATTGCTTGTTGTGATGATTATGATTGGGAAGATAATGATACTTCTTATAATCTTGAAAATCTTTTTGGTACTTGCTTGGAAGAATATAATAATTGCTATACTATTGGTGCTATCCATGCTATTAATGATGAGAGTGATTATGCTTATGATACGAAAAGGCCTAAGCTTGGGGAAGCTATGTTTGACGAGGATGACATATTTGAGAATATATTTGCTGCAATTAATGTTTGTCCCAAGCTTGGGGATGCTATGTTTAATAATGACAATATTTGTAGCCTCCCAAGTTTTGATATGCAAAGTAGTTATGATGATAGCATGCCTTCTACCTATGATGACTATATTGATGAAAGTGGGTTTGGAAGAGTGTCAACTTTAGGAAGTAGTAATCCCACTATTTTGGAGGATGTTGAATCTTATAATATTTATGAAAGTGGATTTGGAGAGGTCATGACTTTATTTAGTTATATATCCACTATTTCGGAAGAGGTTTCAATCGATTATGATGAGAACAAAGTTGCTACTTATGATGATTATTGTGATAAAACTTATGCTATAAAGAGTAGTGATGATTATATTTATAAAACTTGTCATGATTATGAGTACCCTTTCTCTGAACATTGCTCTTTTAATGTGGAAATAATTTATAGTATTCAAGTCTCTTATGATACCCCCACTATTCCGAATGAGAAGAATTTTGCTTATGTGGGGAGTAATAAAATTTCTATGCAAGTAGATCATGAAAAGAATGCTTTAGGTGCTGGTTATATTGTTGAATTTATTCATGATGCTACTGAAAATTATTATGAGGGAGGAATATATGCTTGTAGTAATTGCAATAATATCAAGTTTCCTGTCTATGTGTTGAAAATCTTGAAGTTATGCTTGTTTTGCCTTCCTATGCTAGTTGATTATTGTTCCCATAAGTTGTTTGCTCACAGAATCCCTATGCATAGGAAGTGGGTTAGACTTAAATGTGCTATTCATATTCTTCATGATGCTCTCTTTATGTTTCAATTCCTATCTTTTATGTGTGCATCATTGAAATCATCATGCCTAGCTAGGGGCGTTAAACGATAGCGCTTGTTGGGAGGCAACCCAATTTTATTTCAGTTTCTTGCTTTTTGGTTCTGTTTAGGAATAAATAATACATCTATCTTCTGTTTAGATGTGGTTTTATATTTTAATTAGTGTTTGTGCCAAGTAGAACCTTTGGGAAGACTTGGGTGAAGTCTTTATGATCATGCTGTAAAAAACAGAAACTTTAGCGCTCACTAGATTAGCTAGAACTTTTTACTGGAGAGTGATATTTAGTTGATTCTTTTTGCAGATGATTACAAGACAAATTCCACAGGTCCAAAAATTTATTTTACAATTTTTGGAGTTCCAGAAGTTTGCGTTAGTTACAGATTACTACAGACTGTTCTGTTTTTGACAGATTCTATTTTTTGTGTGTTGTTTACTTATTTTGATGAATATATGGTTAGTAAAATAGTTTATAAACCATAGGGAAGTTGGAATACAGTAGGTTTAACACCAATATAAATAAATAACGAGTTCATTACAGTACCTTGAAGTGGTGTTTTGTTTTCTTTCGCTAACGGAGCTCACGAGTTTTCTGTTAAGTTTTGTGTTGTGAAGTTTTCAAGTTTTGGGTAAAGATTCGATGGACTATGGAATAAGGAGTGGCAAGGGCCTAAGTTTGTGGATTCCAATGTAAACCCCAAGATAATCTAAGGACACCAAAAAGTCAAAGCTTGGGGATGCCCCGGAAGGCATCCCCTCTTTCGTCTACTTCCATCGGTAATTTTACTTGGAGCTATATTTTTATTCACCACATGATATGTGTTTTGCAATCTTGTATTATTTGTGTCTTTGTTTGTTAGTGTTCCACAATCGTCCTTGATGTACACACCTTTTGAGAGAGCCATATATGAATTAAAATTTGATAGAATACTCTATGTGCTTCACTTATATCTTTTGAGCGTTGTAGTTTTGCTCTATGTGCTTCACTTGTATCTTTTGAGCGTTGTAGTTTTGCTCTATGTGCTTCACTTAGATCTTTTAGAGCACGGTGGTGGATTTGTTTTAAAGAAACTATTGATCTCGCATGCTTCACTTATATCATTTTGAGAGTCTTAATAGCATGGTAATTTTCTTAATATTAATATGCTTGGTATTCAAGATATGTGAAACTTTCTTTTGAGTGCATTGAATACTAAGAAAAGATTGAAGCTTGATAATTGTTTTGAGATATGAAGATGGTGATATTAGAGTCATGCTAGTTGAGTAGTTGTGAATTTAAAGAATACTTGCGTTGAAGTTTGTGATTCCCGTAGCATGCACGTATGGTGAACCGTTATGTGATGAAGTCGGAGCATGATTTATTTATTGATTGTCTTCCTTATGAGTGGCGGTCGGGGACGAGCGATGGTATTTTCCTACCAATCTATCCCCCTAGGAGCATGCGCGTAATACTTTGCTTTGATAACTTCTAATTTTTTGCAATAAGTATATGGGTTCTTTATGACTAATGTTGAGTCCATGGATTATATGCACTTTTTCCTTCTTTCCACCATTGCTAGCCTCTCTAATACCGAGCACTTTTCGCCGGTATCATACACCAACCATATACCTTCCTCAAAACAGCCACCATACCTGCCTATCATGGCATTTCCATAGCCATTCCGAGATATATTGCCATGCAACTGTCCATCGTTCCGTTTATTATGAAACGCTCCATCATTGTCATATTGCTAGCATGATCATGTAGTTGACATCATATTTGTGGCAAAGCCACCATTCATAATTCTTTCATACATGTCACTCTTGATTCATTGCATATCCCGGTACACCGCCGGAGGCATTCATATAGAGTCATATTTTTTCTAAGTATCGAGTTGTAATTGTTGAGTTGTAAGAAAAATAGAAGTGTGATGATCATCATTTTTTAGAGCATTGTCCCAAGTGAGGAAAGGATGATGGAGGCCATGATTCCCCCATAAGTCGGGATGAGACTCTGGACGAAAAATAAAAAAATAAAAGAAAAAAAGAGGCCATAAAAAAGAGAAAAGGCCCAAACAAAAAAAATAAAAAAATGAGAGAAAAAGAGAGAAGGGGCAATGCTACTATCCTTTTACCACACTTGTGCTTCAAAGTAGCACCATGATCTTCATGATAGAGAGTCTCCTATGTTTTCACTTTCATATACTAGTGGGAATTTTACATTATAGAACTTGGCTTGTATATTCCAATGATGGGCTTCCTCAAAATGCCCTAGGTCTTCGTGAGCAAGCGAGTTGGATGCACACCCACTTAGTTTTTTTGTTGAGCTTTCATATACTTATAGCTCTAGTGCATCCGTTGCATGGCAATCCCTACTCACTCACATTGATATCTATTGATGGGCATTTCCATAGCCCGTTGATACGCCTAGTTGATGTGAGACTATCTTCTCCTTTTTGTCTTCTCCACAACCACCATTCTATTCCACCTATAGTGCTATGTCCATGTCTCAGGCTCATGTATTGCGTGAAGATTGAAAAAGTTTTGAGAATGTCAAAAGTATGAAACAATTACTTGGCTTGTCATCGGGGTTGTGCATTATTTAAATACTTTGTGTGGTGAAGATAGAGCATAGCCACACTATATGATTTTGTAGGGATAACTTTCTTTGGCCATGTTATTTTGAGAAGACATAATTGCTTTGTTAGTATGCTTGAAGTATTATTATTTTTATGTCAATATGAACTTTTGTCTTGAATCTTTTGGATCTGAATATTCATATCACGATTGAGAAGAATTACATTGAAATTATGCCAACTAGCATTCGACATCAAAAATTATCTTTTTTTATCATTTACCTACTCGAGGATGAGTAGGAATTAAGCTCGGGGATGCTTGATACGTCTCCAACGTATCTATAATTTTTGATTGCTCCATGCTATATTATCTACTATTTTGGGCAATATTGGACTTTATTATCCACTTTTATATTATTTTTGGGACTAACCTATTAACCGGAGGCCCAGCCCAGATTTGGTGTTTTATGCCTATTTTAGTGTTTCGAAGAAAAGGAATATCAAACGGAGTCGAAACGGAACGAAATCAACTGGAGAAGTTATTTTTGGAAGGAAAGCCACCAGATAGACTTGGACTCTACGTCAGGAGATACGGGAGGTGCTCATGAGGGTGGGGGACGCGCCCCCTGCCTCGTGGGGCCCCCGTAGCTCCTCCGACGTACCCCTTGCACCCATATATACACTCATACCCTAAAACTTCCAGAACAGAGAATAGATCGGGACTTCCGCCGCCGCAAGCCTCTGTAGCCACCAAAAACCAATCGAGACCCTGTTCCGGCACCCTGCCGGAGGGGGGAACCCTCACCGGTGGCCATCTTCATCATCCCGGTGCTCTCCATGACAAGGAGGGAGTAGTTCACCCTCGGGGCTGAGGGTATGTACCAGTAGCTATGTGTTTGATCTCTCTCTCTCTCTCTCTCTCTCTCTCTCTCTCTCGTGTTCTTGATTTGGCCCGATCTTGATGTATCGCGAGCTTTTCTATTATAGTTGGATCTTATATTTTTCTCCCCCTCTTCTCACTTGTAATGGATTGAGTTTTCCCTTTGAAGTAATCTTATCGGATTGAGTCTTTAAAGATTTGAGAACACTTGATGTATGTCTTACGTGGGATAACCGTGGTGGCAATAGGTTATTCTATTGATTCACTTGATGTATGTTTTGGTGATCAACTTGCGGGTTCCGCCCATGAACCTATGCATAGGGGTTGGCACACGTTTTCGTCGTGAGTATCCGGTAGAAACTTTGGGCACTCTTTGAAGTACTTTGTGTTGGATTGAATAGATGAATCTGAGATTGTGTGATGCATATTGTATAATCATACCCACGGGTACTTGAGATGACATTGGAGTATCTAGGTGATATTAGGGTTTTGGTTGATTTGTGTCTTAAGGTGTTATTCTAGTACGAACTCTACGGCTGTTTGTGACACTTATAGGAATAGCCCAACGGATTGATTGGAAATAATAACTTTGAGGTGGTTTCGTACCCTACCATAATCTCTTCGTTTGTTCTCCACTATTAGTGTCTTTGGAGTGACTCTTTGTTGCATGTTGAGGGATAGTTATATGATCCAACTATGTTATTATTGTTGAGAGAACTTGCACTAGTGAAAGTATGAACCCTAGGCCTTGTTTCCTATCATTGCAATACCGTTTACTCTCACTTTTACGGCTTGCTACCTTGCTGTTTTTATATTTTTAGTTTACAAAAACCTATATCTACCATCCATATTGCACCTGTATCACCATCTCTTCGCCGAACTAGTGCACCTATACAATTTACCATTGTATTGGGTGTGTTGGGGACACAAGAGACTCTTTGTTATTTGCTTGCAGGGTTGCTTGAGAGAGACCATCTTCATCCTACATCTCCCACGGATTGATAAACCTTAGGTCATCCACTTGAGGGAAATTTGCTACTGTCCTACAAACCTCTGCACTTGGAGGCCCAACAACGTCTACAAGAAGAAGGTTGCGTAGTAGACATCACCGAGGACGAGTCCAACAATTCAGTGACACGACTCTCGTGAGGGCTAAGGTCAGTATTCGGCTCTTTCGCCACTAAGGGTGCGGCCTCCGAGGCGGGGTTTATCCTCCCGTCCTCGGATGGCGCGATCTGTTCCGGAATGAAGGCCGGAGTAGTTGCTGGCGTGATCTCCCGAACACTGTCCGACGGCAAAGCTATATCGTGCTCGTCGTGATCGTGCGGCACACCTGGCATGGGCCCGAATCCGTCGAAGATCAAGTCTCCGCGGATATCGGCAGTGTAATTCAAGTTTCCAAACTTGACCTGATGGCCAGGGGCGTAGCTCTCGATCTGCTCCAGATGGCCAAACGAGTTGGCCTGCAGTGCGAAGCCGCCGAATACGAAGATCTGTCCGGGGTGGAAAACCTCACCCTGGACCGCATCGTTGTCGATGATCGAAGGGGCCATCGAACCTTGCAGCGACGACACAGTGGAACTCTCAATGAAAGCACCAATGTCGGTGTCAAAATCGGCAGATCTCGGGTAGGGGTCCCGAACTGTGCGTCTAAGGTGGATGGTAACAGGAGGCAAGGGACACAATGTTTACCCAGGTTCGGGCCCTCACGATGGAGGTAATACCCTACTTCCTGCTTGATTGATCTTGATGATATGTGTAGTACAAGAGTTGATCTACCACGAGATCGTAGAGGCTAAACCCTAGAAGCTAGCCTATGGTATGATTGTTGTTGTCCTACGGACTAAACCCTCCGGTTTATATAGACACCGGAGTGGGCTAGGGTTACACAGAGTCGGTTACAATGGGAGGAGATCTACATATCCATATCGCCAAGCTTGCCTTCCACGCCAAGGTGAGTCCCATCCGGACACGAGACGAAGCCTTCAATCTTGTATCTTCATTGTCCAACAGTCCGGCCAAAAGATATAGTCCGGCTGTCCGGATACCCCCTAATCCAGGACTCCCTCAATCAAGATGTACAATAAACTGACAAAGGGACCACTAGTTGCACCACTTTTTCAAAAATTATGGAAGAATGCAACCATGCTTCGGTACAAGATCTTCTTCTGGCTCTTATTGCATGACAGGGGCAATACGAGAAACATGCTTCAACGAAGAACATTCCACCTGCCTTCCTATAATTGTGCACTCTGTCAGATGAACACAGAGAAAACTTCTCAACACCTTTTTTGGGTTGTGACTTTGCTTTCAATTGTTGGCAATCCCTTTTGGGACACAGACACAGAGGATTGTCCATCTTTGATGAGATCCCACTGGCCATTCAAAACTTGCCTAATGCCTTTGCCATGGAAATCATGATTATGGGATGTTGGAACATCTGGATACAAAGGAATGATAAAATTTTCAAAGGAAAACCAGCCACCACTCAAGCTTGGAAGGCCTCATTCAAGACAGATCTTCAGCTTCTGTTACACAGAGTGAAAACTAAATTCAGAGATCAATTTTCCAGCTGGATTGAACAACATTTGACATAACAATGCTAGCTTCAGGTTTCAATAAAACAGGAGTGGGTTGAGCCTTTTTTGGTTTCACTTTGTACATATTGTAAACTATTTATTTTAATGAAATTTCCGTAGAACGATTGTTCTATGATTTCGGTTCAAAAAAAAACTTTTGCAAGGCCCTCTTTTGCGTTTGTCGTATTGAACTTGGCTTTTATTTGCGCGTAAAATTGTGTTATGTTGTTTGAATTTGAACATATTTGTGGAAACTTATGTCAAATTCGAGAATTGAGCATTTTCGATTTGCGGGTCGACACGGCGGTGTCCGAACAGACCCCGCAAAAGCCGACCCATAAAAAGGTATATTCCACGAATATCCTTTTATACGGGTCCGTTTGAGGGGTCTGCATCTGCGGCCGTCCGAGCCAGCCCGCAAAAGCGGTTTCCCACGAACTACAAACGCGTTTTGCGGGCCGGCCGGATGCGGGGTCTACTAGAGTTGCTCTAACAACAGATAGCTAATCATCCTAGGTCACTAGACTAGCATCCATGTGTCCCTCGGTTGTACGGACAAGGCGGTGACATATACTGACAAGATGAATAATTAAGGGAAACAAAGAGAATACAACTAAAATTAAGGAAACAAAGAGATGTGTCCCTTGGTTGTACGGACAAGGCTGTTCACTTCCCAACCACCCATTTGTTTATAAGTATTTGCACATTAAAAGGCCAATCTGATAGCATAGAGATGGATAATTAAAGGAAACAAAGAGAACTGGCCCGACATCAATCACAAGATATACTATATGGAGAGTGATATATACCACCGAATAAATTCGATACCGCATTGGCTGGCTGGTATATCTACCTGACTACCCTGGAACAAAGTCGGATGCTCGGCAGCAAAGCCGTGGCAAAACGGCAAAATGGAATCTTATTCTTTTCTTCCTTTTACTAGGAGACACACGTAGCCACAATCCTAACTTATTCTAGTGGTATTTTTTCTAGAAAAAAAAGGAAATATTTCTGACCTTTACATAATTACGATGTACACAACTATACATTATTAATGCTCGAGTGACTAGCTCCAGTATTGAAGTATACAAAAAGAACACTGTATAAAAGTAGCCACAATCGGCGAAAATTAGAATATATTCCTACAAATAGCCTACTATTGAACCGCCATACAAACTTATATGTATCTCGTGCTAACATCTCCCATTAGTTGCATCCAGATTTCACCATTCTAACCACGGGTAAGTTGTAATCTGTGTGACTTGTTGCAATGCACGTCTCAAACTTTGACTATGCAAAATTCATAGGAATAAAATTGGTACACGTTATCATTTTTAGTTGGAATTGATACAGAATGTTGTTATTTTTCTTTAATAGGTGCCCGCAGAAAAATACACAAGCAAAAAAAAGTGTTCCTGCGAAAGTTTAGCTATTGATAATGACACATTACTCCCAACTCTTTAGATGTTGGATCATACATGAGTGGTAGGGGGTAATGGACGCCATATGTATAGGTGTTTTCTTTCGGAGTAAACCATATCTTGCCCCCCCCCCCCCCCCCGCAAAAAAAACATATCTCGGTTTTTCTCTCGTATTGCTTGCGATCAGGACAAACGGCACTAAAACTAGCCTGAAGGTCGAAGACGGATGGTAGAAGAAGGGGATGGTGCTGAACAAGGTGTGATTTCTTCCACAACTTTTTTTTAGGGTTTCTCTTGTCGATATGACTTGCACCGCCATTGGAATTTCAGGCCGAAGGTCATCCATTCGGAGCTCGGGCATCAGGCATTGTTCATCGGCAAGTGTAGAGACGTCTACCTTGCATGGACCAGAATGCAATTACTTCTTTCTTTGAGTCAGGTGTGAGCTGAATTTGTTTTATTTCTAATGATGCTTTGGTTCATTCGGGGACGTTCCCCTCTTGAAAAAGTCATCATGGCTTGCAAAATCATGTTGTGAAACAAATAAAATTGAAAGATACTGGATATGCTGAAACATAGAACTTGAATACACTGTTATAACATCAATCAATCAATTAATGATGATTCATAGATGGCCAATGGTGTCATAAACTCATAATGCCTTAGCTCAATTCAGTTAGAGGCTCCTAATGCACAAGGCATTGAACGGAGTTTTAAGTAATCGGCCAGCTAGTTCAAGTGTAACATAGCCTTATAGCATCTACGCCCATCACCCAATTCCCTTTTGTCGAAGCAAGGTTAATTGCAATGCAACATGCAGTTGGGCATGAACAGTTGGATGAATTGGCATGACTCAAGCAGACAACTGCGTGAAATAATCAGAGGTTCATATGAAAGTTCTAAGACAACTAGCACCAAAAGGTAAAAAAACAATATGCATGTTGTAGAGAGAAATATCTTGTGCATAATCATCTATATCATGTTGTCCCGTCTTGTTGCGCGATTGTGCCAACTTCCAATTTCAAATATCTACATGTCAGACTGTAGGAAAGAGGTACACACATAAAAAGTTTGAAGTAACATTCTAGTGATCACAATGGGAAAATTAGCACTTCAGCGACTTAACGTCAATAATGCATGCCCTGGCTAATATAAATATTCAATAAAATATATTGCAAGCTTATTAACTGCACAGTGGTTATGCTCATGCCCTAGAATGGTTGACCAACAACTCACTAGCTACAAGTCAATTTTCATTATCCTGTGGCGGACCAACAACAGATTTTTTGCTTCAGTTTGAAGTTTTACAAGTAGACGAAGCAAGTCTAGGAACCAATCAATTTTCACATGATCCAACATCACGTCTTTGTAAGAAATTCCATAGAACGATCCCCTTGAACATCACACAATTCAGTTAAACTTCCAAGTTGCCAAGACAAGACATCAATGTTTACAAAGCGTCCTGAGTATTTTTTGATGCGGAGCATCCTACGGACATCACCATGTAAAAAGTCTATTTGGCAAGTGACACGTGCGACATCCACTCCACATACATAAAAATGAATCATCTCCTTTACACGTGCTCACTTGGCCCCTTCAAGGATGGTATACTACTTGACACTTCTCCCGTGTGCATGCATAGGTACCGTCGAAGCTTCATGGATGACGAGGAGGAGTTCAAACGCCAAGGAACGACTACACCATCCATGAGGGAATCATGGCAGCGATGATGGAAAAAGACGGAGTTGCTGAAGTTACAGCGGTCGGACATCCGGCACCCGTGCAGAAGAGGAATGAGTTGCACCAATAGGTGGCTGAAGAGCTTCATCGATCGGACATCCGGCTCCTACCCGGATTTCTGGCCCAAATAGTACAACAACAAAGGCTAACAAATGGCCAGACATCCGGCATGCCCCACAAACATCCGGCGCCTACGGCGCAGCCACAACCAAGGGGCCATGTAACCTCTCTCCCTGACCCCTACTTCACCTAGACTATAAATAGACCATCCCCCTTCTCTTGTTAGGGTTAGCAAAGTGACAGCTCAGATTTGTGAGAGAGCTTTGCTCATCTATCACCTCTCCATGGAGATCAAGACCTCCATGTGAGAAGACCCTCCAGTGGGTATCAAGACCCCTATCTAGGGAAGATCCTTTTGTACTTGAACGAATTTGTAGATCTCTAGGGTACAACACACATGGCATACGCATCATAAAATTCTCACTCCTCATGTCATCTAACTTGAAATTCAAAACTTGGTGTCATGTTACGAGAGAAAACATTAATGTAGACTGTTGGACTCTGCTGAAAAGTTAAAAAAGGTTATGAGCACCGACCATTATCAAATTAAGTAACACAGGAAGTTACATATTGTCTGTAATAGTGTAGGCACTCAATCTAGGATTTCTTTTCTTCATCCAAAAGAGAGCTTCTTTCTAGTAGGATTTTCAAATGAAAACAAGAGGATGTGGCGGATATGCTTCCTCCATACACCAAATATTCAAAACGGTAAATTAGTTTCAATGGAAATAGGTTAGTGTGAGTAAGATTGGAACTATAAGGGCACTACTATTGGAGGATACTACCACCTGGTTCCCAAAAACAACAAATCTGTGTAAACACTAAAGGGTAAGAAGGCCTTTTACTGCTACTTGAATCAGTGAAAGATAACAAAAATGTAGTTACCTTGACAGGGATTCAGAGAGAAGCATGTTTCAGTTTGGTTACCTGTAGAGAAAACTCATAAGCTATTCTACATTCCATGGATAGAAAAAAATAATGTTGGAACTTGGAACGGCGTGTTCAAGTAGTACTCCGAGAAATAGTGTCACAATCGAGCACAACCATCACGACTAAACGTTGAAGTTGTACAACTTTGTACTGTCATGAGAATTTCTACTATAATCTCCAAACAAGGTTAAGAATGATCATTATTGCTACAAAGTTGATGAACTGATTATCCTGGTTGATTTTTAGTCCTTTCATTGTCACAAAAGCATCTTGCAGAATATCAATAGGCGAATGCAGCCACAACACCACCCTGAGTATTCATATAGAAATATGTGTTTGCTGCAAAGTTGACAGATATTCACCATTGTGTATTAAAGCTACAAATATAATGAGCATGCATGAAGAGAATCAAAAGTTGGGATCTACATTTATCTTATTATGTCTGATCATTCTATTCATTACTGATAGGAAGACAATATCACACATAAGTTGCTTCTTGCTTTCAAGATGAGAGGATGCTTCGCAGGATGATTCAATGGAAAGATACATCATTCAATTACCATAATTAGATTGTTGTGACGCTTTGAGTGTCGGATGCTTATCTCGCATAATTAATTTATGATCTCGCTTACTCCGAGTACTCGCCAACTGTTGGGGATATAACTATTTGTGTAAGCCGTCCAGGAGGGGCCGGGTTACGCAAAGAGGGACTTATCAGAAGAAGCCCAAGACCAAGCAGGAAGATGGCGGTTCAATAAAGGGTCTAAGGCCCATAGGCGATTTAAGGCCCATAATGGTAAACCGCCATGACGACATGACTTGTATTATAAGGTAGAATTAACTAGTCACCGAGCCGGACACTGTTTATGAGCCGGCCGGGACTCTGTAGGCCGCAGGGCGTCAACCCGTGTATATAAGGGGACGACCCGCCGGCGGCTTAGGGCAGGAAACAACACATCGATAGCCAGGCATAGCGTATCTCGCTCCCTGGTCATCGAAACCTCAAGCAATACCAACCCAACTAGACGTAGGCCTTCCTTCACCGTAAGGGGCTGAACTAGTATAAACCTCTCGTGTCCTTTGTCCCGATTAACCCCTTTAAGCTTCCTAGCTGCGATGGCTCCACGACTAAGTCCTTGCAAGAGGACATCTGCCGTGACAATTCCACGACAGTTGGCGCCCACCGTGGGGCCAGCGCACGGTGGATTTGAGTTCTTGAAGGGCAGCTTCGAAGGGCTCAAGGGATACGCAGTTGGCCGGATGACCAAGAGTCGTGGCGGCAAGATCTACATCGACGACGAAGGCTGGGACCCCGACACCGGCTAAATTGAGTACGGGTACCGGGTCCCCTTTGGCGGAATTCATGTCTTCATCGGCCGGATCGGTGAGCCGGGCCCTGAGCCGGACAACTGCACCGACCTCGTCGAGACGGCTCAGCGTGCGAGACCTGCCCGAGCTCGACCCGTCGTGAGGCTTGCCTTTGTGGGTTGCATCCACGGAGGTGAACTTTCTGAAGGATCTAAAGGTGATGGTGAGCCGGCCGTCCTCTCTGACGGTGAATCGTCCGCCGGCTCAACAGATTCGCTGTATCAAGTTCAAGATGGCGTGCTCGGGGGCTGTTCCGATGGCAGCACTATTCCAGACCCCTCAGAGTCGACAAACTGGGAAGGAGTCTTCATGGCTGGCACTCAACCCGGCCAAAATTCTACGGCTTCAGCGGCAATAACGTACGGGTTAGGAGCAGCCGGGGCAGGAGGCCCTATGCGCTCACCGGCTCAGGTGCTGATGGATCTCATGGATAGACTTACGGCCCTGTTGACTGTCACCGTCATCCCTGCGAACCAGTCTGAGCATGAGGCAGAGGTGGCACAGGTTCGTGAGGAAATTGCTCGGGCCAAGGAAACCTTAGCAGCTGAAGATACTAGATTGGCTATAGAGCGGGCGGCTTTGGACGCATGGGCGCAGCAGCTTCAGACAGAGGCTTTTCAGCTCAATATGAGCCTGAACGCATCGAATGAGGTAATGAGGAGGAGACATCAGAAAACTCAGTCCCATGTACCTCAAGTTTATGATCCTCGGAATCTCTTTGCTACACCCGGAGCCGACCCAAGTAATCCACCGGGTGCAAATCAGTTTATGACATCCGGAGCGGGAGGCCCGGTCCAGCCTCAGGTAACGACGCCTCTTTACGGGAATATGGCACCACCCCGTTACGTACCAATACCTCCAGGTCACTTCTCCAACCCCATGGAGAACTTAATCGCAGCATCAGCACGTTTGGCGGCTCTCCAGTGGATGGTGATGATCTGACAGCGGTGGAAACCCGGAGGATCAGGGAACTTGTCCAAACAGCTCTGGCTCAACAAGAGACCTACTCCTACAGCCGGGACAGGATTCACTCAACTCCTCCGCCTTGGCTGGCTCCGCCTCGTCAGAATCGGAGCCCGAGTTACAGCAGACACATGGAGTCAGAGGCCGTGTCAAGCAGCGCACGGTGCCGGAACCAGCCAGGCGGGTATAACCCGGTGCAGGACCGAATACATCAAGAGGACGAGCGGGCGGCTCAGCTAGCGGCTCAGCTCGCAGAACAACAGGACTTACCGGCTTATCCAACGACTTCTGTTGAGGCGGGAGTTGCTACTAGAATTGGAGGTGTTCCTTGTCTTGTACCGGCTCTACGTAATGTACGTCTGCCCAAAGATTTCAAGGGGCCTCGGAAGGTGCCGAATTACACGGCCGACTTACAGCCGGGGGCGTGGATCGAAAGTTATGAGATGGCCATGGAACTGTTGGAGGTCAGTGACGCAGCGATGGCTAAATACTTCACCATGATGTTGGACGGGACGGCCCGTTCTTGGTTAAAGGGTTTATCACCCAACTCTATTGGTTCATGGGCAGAGCTAAAAGCTCGATTCATCCAGAACTTTAAAAACACTTGCAAGCAGTCTATGTCGACTGTGGACCTGACAAATTGTAAGCAGGAGGAAGGTGAATCCACGACTCATTGGGTACGCCGGGTCAAAGAGATAATACATTCGTCTGACAAGATGGATGCCAGCTCAGCAGTTCTTATGCTGGAGAAGAATTGCTGCTTTGAACCTTTGAGACAGAAGCTGGGGCGTCTTAAGCGTGATTGCAATGATATGGGGATGCTGATGGCGGCTTTAGTCAAGTATGCCGATTCTGATAGTACCAAGGATCCCGCGTCCGATGAGGAAAAGACAGGGAAGGGAAAGAAGAACGGTAATGGAAAGGGCCAGTAGCATAACCCGGCAAATCAAGGAGGCAATAAGCGTAAGGCGGACGGTAACCCGGAATTTGTGGCTAATGCACAAGGTAACAATCAGAAACGCAAGGGGAAACCGCCCCCTCGGTCCGGCGGGTCAGGTCCATCTCTTGAACAGGGAACATCCAGCAACTCACTTATGGAAGGATTGTGCAATCATGAAGGCTTTCAAGAATTCCAACATGTTTGATGGCAATCAACGCCCGAGCGGTGGTTCAGGAGCTGGCGGCTTTCATGGCCCGTGCGGCGGTTCAGGTCCCGGCTTTCAGGGAAACCAGGGTGGTTATAACCAACAGCAGTCTGGTCAAGGAGGTCAGCAGCAGCAGTCAGGTTATCAGAGCCATCCAAAATAGCTAAACAGCAGGCAGTATCACGTATTCACCACAAGCCTGTGTAAACGTGATCAGAAAATTCATAAGAGGGCTGTAAACTCTATTGAGCCAGCAGTTCCTCGTTATTTGAGGTGGTCAGAACAGCCCATTG
Organism: Aegilops umbellulata; assembly: GCA_032464435.1. Classification (NCBI taxonomy): domain Eukaryota; kingdom Viridiplantae; phylum Streptophyta; class Magnoliopsida; order Poales; family Poaceae; genus Aegilops; species Aegilops umbellulata. Next base: position 224,832,073 of record CP136055.1, on the reverse strand, counting down.
TTTGCAGTAGGGAGGATCACCCCCCCCCCCCCCGGGTTGATAATCCGGGTCAACTAGCCCTGGTGGTGGCCCCGCAGGTCGGTGGTTACAAATTTACTAAGGTGCTTATGGATGGAGGTAGCAGCATCAACATCCTCTATTACGAGACCTTTCGGCGCATGGGATTAAATGACAAAAATTTAAAGACTTCCAACACCGTCTTCCATGGAGTGGTGCCTGGTAAGTCGGTGTATCCTGTGGGTAAGATTGAGCTGGAGGTAGCTTTTCGAGACGAGCATGATTCTAGGGCTGAGAAGTTAACCTTTGAGGTGGTCAAAATCAAAAGTCCGTATCACGCTTTGTTCGGGCGGCCGGCTTACGCCAAGTTCATGGCGCGGACGTGTTATGTTTACTTGCAGCTCAAGATGTCGGGTTATAAGGGCACCATCACTATGCATGGAAGTCGTAAGGTGGCCCTGGAGTGCGAAGAAGGCGACGCGGCTTATGCCGAGTCTGTCTGTGCAGCCGAGGAGCTCAAGTTTTATCAAAACAACGTTGACCCGGCAGACATGACCTCCCTCAAGAAGCCGACTATGGAACATGACCCGGCCATGAAGTTTAAGTCGGCTGCAGAGACTAAGCTTGTTGATTTTACTCCAGGAGATTCGTCTAAGCAGTTCAGCATCAGTGCCAACTTGGATCCTAAATAGGAAAGTGCGCTCATCGAGTTCATCCGTGAGAATCGAGACATCTTTGCATGGAAACCTTCTGACATGCCTGGTGTACCGAGAGGACTCGCTGAGCACACTCTTAATATTGATCCGAAGTATAAGCCGGTCAGGCAGTTTCTGCGGCGATTCAATGAGGAACGACGAAAAGCTATTGGAGAGGAGGTCGCCCGGCTCTTAGCGGCTGGGTTCATTATTGAAGTCTTTCACCCTGAGTGGTTGGCTAACCCGGTGCTCGTGCTCAAGAAAAACGGCACCTGGCGGATATGTGTGGATTATACAGACTTGAATAAGGCTTGTCCAGCTGATCCTTTCGCTCTTCCCCATATTGATCAAATCATTGATGCTACGGCGGGTTGCGCGCGTTTGAGTTTTCTGGATGCTTACTCTGGTTATCATCAGATCAAAATGGCAGTTAAGGACCAGGAGAAGACGGCTTTCATCATTCCGTTTGGAGCCTTCTGCTATGTGTCTATGCCTTTTGGGCTCAAGAGTGCCTAGGCGACTTATCAGCGGTGTGTACAGAATTGTCTCCATAATCAGATTGGGCGCAATGTTCATGCTTATTGGGATGACATAGTGGTGAAGTCCAGAGATACGGAAACCTTGATACTTGATCTTAGAGAAACCTTTGATAACCTTCGGGTTTACAAGATGATGCTTAACCCGGAGAAGTGTGTATTTGGTGTACCGGCAGGCAAGATTTTGGGATTCTTGGTCTCAAACAGGGGCATTGAAGCTAATCCGGAGAAGATCAAAGCAATCACCTCTTTGGCTAAGCCGGCGTGCATCAATGATGTTCAGCGACTAGCGGGTCGTGTTGCTGCTTTAAGCCGGTTCATAAGCCGGCTAGGTGAGAAGGCCCTGCCGTTGTATCAGATGATGAAGAAGGCAGACACCTTTGTCTAGAGTGATGCTGCTAACGCCGCTTTTGAGGATTTGAAGAGGCAGTTATCTGAGCCGCCGGTTCTTGCAGCCCCTATTGACAAAGAGCCTTTGCTGTTATATGTGGCTACTAATTCACGAGCCGTCAGCGTTGCAATTGTGGTGGAACGTAAGGAGGCCGGTAAGGAGCACCTGGTTCAACGGCCGGTTTATTATGTCAGTGAGGTGCTCATCGAGTCGAAGCAAAGGTACCCTCATTGGCAGAAGCTGGTTTACGGAGTGTTCATGGCAAGCCAGAAGCTGAAACAGTATTTCCAAGGTCACCCTATTATGGTGGTGAGTTCTGCCCCCTTGGGAGACATCATCCAGAACAGAGAGGCCACAGGACGAGTCGCCAAGTGGGCCATTGAGCTCGGGCCTCATGGTTTGAAGTATGTGCCACGTACTGCCATTAATTCTCAAGCCTTGGTGGATTTTATCAATGACTGGACAGAGCTACAGGCACCTGAGGAGAAGTCTGATAACACATATTGGACGATTCACTTTGATGGGTCCAGGCAGCTGGAAGGCTCGGGGGCTGGGGTCATGTTAACTTCCCCTCGAGGTGAACAATTCTGTTATGTGCTTCGGCTTATGTTTCCTTGTACTAATAATGCAGCTGAGTATGAGGCCTTACTCCATGGTCTCCGGATGGCTAAAGAGATGAACTTGAGCCGGGTAAGGTGCTTACGAGACTCAGACCTTGTGGGCCAACAGGTGTCAGGCAAGTGGGATTCCAATGATCCCCTCATGGCGGCTTATCGTCGTGAAGTTGACGCGGTGGCTGGGCACTTCAAGGGTTATGTGGTGGAGCACATTGATCGAAGGAAGAATGAGGCGGCTGATGCCTTAAGCCGGCTGGGATCTCAGCGTAAGCCGGTGCCGCCTAACACCTTTCTTGATGTTTTGCATAATCCTTCGGTTAATTTACCTACAGAGGAAGATCTGGCAATACCAGACCCGGAGGCACAGCTGGTGGCGGCTCTCCACGTTATCCCAGATTGGACAGTGCCTTATTTGGCTTACATGACCCAGGGAGAGTTGCCTGAAGATGAGACCTTGGCAAGACAAATCGTCCGGCGGTCCAAGTCTATGACAATTATCAATGGCGAGTTACATCACTGAAGCGTCACTGGGGCGTTTCAACGTTGTGTGTCGCCTACAGAGGGTCAGGAGATCCTTCGTGAGATTCATGAAGGTGATTGTGGTCATCACGCCGGCTCAAAATCCCTTGTGGACAAAGCTTTCCGTCATGGGTTTTATTGGCTGACGGCTCACGCTGATGCGGAAGATCTGGTCAGTAAATGCGATGGATGTCAGAAGTTCTCACGACGAGCTCATGTGCTGGCTCAAGAATTGAGGATGATTCCAATTACTTGGCCGTTTGCAGTCTCAGGGCTTGACATGGTTGGACCTTTCAAAAGGTCTAAGGATAAAAAGACACACCTCTTGGTGGCAGTTGACAAGTTTACAAAGTGGGTTGAGGCGGAGCCAGTCAGTAAGTGTGATGCAGCCACGACGGTCCAGTTCATAAAAAAGGTGATTTTCCGTTTCGGCTTTCCACATAGTATCATAACTGATAATGGCACTAACCTTTCCAAAGGAGCCATGGAAGAGTTCTGTCAACGAGAGTATATCCGGCTTGACGTTTCGGCTGTGGCTCATCCTCAGTCCAATGGTCAAGCAGAAAGAGCCAATCAAGAGATCTTGAAAGGTATCAAGCCCCGACTCTTGGTCCCCTTACAGTGGACGCCGGGTTGTTGGGTGGAGGAGTTACCCTCTGTACTGTGGAGCATCAACACTACACCTAACAGATCCACGGGTTACACACCTTTCTTCATGGTGTACGGAGCAGAGGCGGTTCTGCCAAGTGACATCCGGCATGACTCACCTCGCGTGGCGGCTTACGTTGAGGATGACAACGAAAAGGCTCGTCAAGATGCACTTGACCTGTTGGATGAAGAGCGAGACTTGGCAATAGCCCGCTCGGCGATTTACCAGCAAGATCTGCGCCGCTACCACAGCCGCTGGGTTAGGTCCAGAACCTTTCAGGAAGGGGACTTAGTGCTCCTGCTCATCCAGGATCAATCCAACATGCACAAGCTATCCCCTCCTTGGGAAGGACCCTTTGTGGTCAGCAAGAATCTGAACAATGGATCATACTACCTTATTGACGTTCGAGAGCACAGAGACTCACGTAAGTCGGAGGAGGAGACCCGTCGGCCGTGGAATATCGCTCATCTTCGGCCTTACTATACTTGAGCCACCGGCTCTAATGTGTATATATTTCTACTATGTATATATTACATAAAGCAATAAAGCAGGACCTCTGTCCTTGTTTCCACTTCCTAGAAAGGTTTATGTGTCTTCTTTGTCAGGTGGTGGAGATAACCAAGAGGAAGCGGGTCATATCTGAATCCGGCTTTTCCTTTGGTCTGGCTTATGATCATATCTAAATCTAGCCATGGTCACTTGGGGGCTTCCTGTTCAAACATAGGTCGTATTCGAACCAAAGAGAACATAGCTGTCGATACCCACTTGATCGACATACTGCCAAACCCACTTGGGGGCTTCTCGATCATATTTGAATCATAGCTTAACCCCTTTGGGTCTGACGTGGATCGTATTCGAATCAACGTCATTAAACAAGTCTTATGGTCACTTGGGGGCTTCCTGTTCAAACATAGGTCGTATTCGAACCAAAGAGAACATAGCTGTCGATGCCCACTTGATCGGCATCGCCACAGCCACTGGGGGCTATATGATCGTATCCGAATCTTAGCTTAACCCCTTTGGAACGGTTCACTGATCGTATTCGAATCAGAAGCCTCGTAAATTGTATTCATTATACTTGATTATCTTGAGAATCTCTTGAAAATGCAATGGAGTGTACTACCATCCTCCGGCTTAACGTTGGTTACATCAGGTTGATAAGTACCAGGTGAACTTTATGTGTCAATTTTCAGGAGTTAAACTCAATCTCAAGGGTCGGGCTACATAAGCCGGAAAAATAACCGTAAGCATCACAGGTATATTATTATGATTATGACTACTAAGCTTAATCATAAGTTGGTTTTCCTGTAATTATTCGGTATGTGCTCCGGGTTATCAAGGCTTACGTGATCCTCATTGCGATAAGTCGCCAAGGGGCTTTTTGTTTGTCTTATGTACAGGGCAATACAAGATATTTCTGCAAGGACATAACAGATTCATGTAAACGGCAAGTGCATAGTAACGGCGGCTATGCAAGCGTTAAGTGCCATAAGCATGCACGAAGGCATGGCAAAGTCAAAATGTTTTCTACTCTATTACAAGACCCCCCGGGTCTAAATGATGAGGCATTGTTTTTTCTACCAAGGCATAAGCATGTGGCGCCTGGCGATTTACTCTTGGGGTTGACCTGAAGCTTCCGGGTTATCCTTCTCCGCCTCTCCGCCGGTTGCCTTGTCCTGGAAGGATGATGATGCCCAGTCAATGCCACTCAAGGCTTCCAACTCAGCTTCATCATCTATTAAACTGGTTGGGTCAACTTCAGGGGCAAAGGTGTGCTTACGAGTTGGAGGAACCAGGCTGACTTCATGGTAATCAGGTGTTGGAATCCTCCGGTTCTCCTTGTCATAACCAGGCTGATATTTGGTCAGATCAGTATCATTCCCAATAAGGGTAGCCACCGGGCGTATGTCTTTCACACAGGCGGTAAAGTCTACTTTGTCAAATAAGATGCCATCCACCTTTAGACTCGGGTATCCAAGAGCAATGTCGGCCGGGTCTAGTTCAGGATAAAAGGCTTTACCCCGGCTCAACGCTGCTATCGCCCCGGCTCTTGCGGATGCCCGCCTTAGCTCTTGAACCCGCTGAGGAAGTACTGCAAGCCGTTTCAGCACATCTTGAAGGAGATATGGAACATCATTTGATAAAGCCACAATGGCCAAAGCACGTTGTGACCCGGTGTAAAGTTGTTCCACCAGTGTATACACTGCCTTCAGCTTGGTCAGCATATTTTTCTTAAGGTTAGTACTTCTGGGGCCTATATTGTTAAAAACCATAAGGTAAGCCGAAGGTACGAATTACAGTATTTATCAACAAAAGGTTTGCAGAATTTAAGTTTTCATATATTGGCACTTACCAAAGATTGCTGAGACCATTCGAGATATCTGATTTTTTAAGCCGGACAGTTCGTTCTTCACTTCTGCAAGTGATGCTTCAGCTGTCTCGGCTTGGGTCACTAGTAAGGCCTTTTCGTCAGCCCGGATTTTCTTCTCCGACTCAAAATTCTTCTTCAACTTCTCTTCTTCAGAGACGCTGAATTCAAATTTGGTGTTGGCATTTTGAATTTCAATTTCCTGGGCTGCCAGGCGGTTCTTCATATCGGCAATTTCCGACTCAAGTTGGCTTATGGTGGCCTGTATGGCACCGGATAATAGTCAAGATTATGATAAATAATATTAAGTCCCAAGCACTTTGCAAGCAAAGATACTTGGCACTTGGGGGCTAATGCATACCGAAGCTTTCGAAATTATTAAGCCGGTCTTGGATATTAAGTCCCAAATACTTTGCAAGCAAAGATACTTGGCACTTGGGGGCTAATGTGTGTCGCAGGTTAAAAGTATTGTATTACAGCCAGGTTAAATAAATACTCTTTAAGCCGGACAAGAGGCTCTGACAATGTTTCTAAGTCTACAACATATTCACTCATAAGCAATAGACTTGGGGGCTGGTACAGTAGGTATGATTGAAAGTAAAGAAGCATAAGTCATACCTCAGATTTTTGCTGGATTTGCTTCAGCATATCAATTTCTAGGTCACGGCTGCTCTGAACCTGGTTGACGTAGCCTGAGACGATTTCTCCAATACTCAAATGGGTATAGTCGGTGATGTCCATCTTGGCCTTACGACGCTCTAATAACTCTTCCTTAGCAGAACATTTGGCGAGTACAGTGGGTTGAGACGGCTCAACAAATTGAGTCTTCAAAAACTCAACTTCCGGATCATCTGCCTTGGCGGGGCTAGGAGCCTCCGGGTTAACAGAATCATTGATGACTTGTTCAGCAGGCGGGTCAGAACAGGTTGCAGCAGCATCATGAGATAATGAAGGTGGCGGCTCGTGAACAGAAGTATCAGGCGCGGCCGTTCCAAGCGCCGGCTCAGTTACAACCGGATCCTGGGCCGGCTTACCTTTTTTTTGCTTTCTTCCTGGTCTTCACTTGCACGCTATCGACAAAACGGAATAAATGAATACATAGACATAAGGAAGAGCATAAGGTAAATAAATTTGTATTACCCGAGGGCAGTCTTAAAGGCCGGCATGTTGGACTGCATAGACTCGCCGGATGAAGGAGATGTATCCTGATAATTGGAGTCAGACGAATTGAGAGGTTGATGGATTAGACCCGCCAAAGGTAAAAAGGGGATAAGTCGGAGATAACCTCCGTCCGACGCTTCCGGGTTGTATCAGTCAAGACGGAGGAGAGATCTGCGTCTTTGCTGGTCCGGGTCTGCCTCCAACTTTCAAATTGCCGTTGCTTCAAAAGAAAGTCAGGGTCTTGGTAACCCAAAGGATGTGAAAATCTTACTTTCCAGGTTACTCTTCGAATTTTCTGACGCGACAGAGGCTCGGAGTCGGAAGAGATTATAGTTACCTCTTCTTCGACGGGTTGGCTGTTTCCCGTGTCTTCCTGAAAGAGAAATCATGTCAGTAAAATGACGATACAATAGTGAGGGAAGTTTAAAGATTACCTCTTCTTCTGCATCCTCAGAATCATCGAGCTAGAACATCTCTGAAGCGCTCGGTTTTCTCTTCTTTGAAGTAGAAGGCCTGGTGGTTCATTTTTCGGACCTCTTTGCCGCCCGAGCTTGTTTGGCCGCCTCACGATCATACGGGACTTTCCAGAACTTGTCGTTGGCCTGTAAGGAGTTGTAAAGAGGTATGGGTAAATATAAGGTAAACATAATAAAAGGTGATCAGTAAGGCTGGTGACTTACTGCGGGGGCCAGATTGTTCTTACAGAAGGGGTGTAAGCTGAAGGCATTATTTACCACAGTCCCCTCTTTCAGCAATGACTGGATCATAACTTCGACCGTGTCGTCTGGTAAATCATCAAGGTTTTGACGCAGCGGGTCATCCCTTTCCCCTGAGTAAGTACACATTAAGCCGGGTCGGCGGCTTAACGGAATAACCCGCCAGGTAATCCAGGTCCGAACCAAATCAATGCCGTCAAAACCATTTCCCAAAAGGCCCTTAATCTTCTTTATGATGGGAGCAAGGGGAATACGCTCAACTGAAGATAATTTGTCAGCCAATGGGTGGTTGGACACCAAGCGCAAGGCGCAAAAGCCGGGCAGCGGGTTCTCACCAGCCGGGGAGGTATCTTAGCAGTAAAACCATGTCTGATTCCACTCCTTTGGATGGCTTGGCAGTTCTGCATAAGGGAAAAGGCAGTCTCTTCGCCGTTGGATTGAAATACCGTCAAGTTCAAGACTGGGCCCATTTGCACGTTCATTTTGCCGGTTCAAATAAAATAGTTCTCTGAACAAGGTCAAACTTGGTTCTTCTCCAAGGTACACCTCGCAAAACACTTGGAAGTTGCAGAGATTTGACACGGAGTTGGGCCCAATGTCTTGAGGCCTTAGATCGAAGAAATTCAGAACATCCCTAAATAATTTTGAACCGGGAGGGGCAAATCCCCGGCTCATGTGATCAGTAAAAATGATCACTTCCCCTTCCTTGGGTTGAGGTTTTTCTTCAGTTGGGTCAGGAGAGCGATAAGACATATGTTCTTTCTTGGGCAGGTGACCAGACTTTACAAAGTCAGACAACTTGCTCTCTGTGACAGTGGATGGGACCCAGTTGCAGGTTACCGGAGGTTTGAGAGCTTTGGGTGCCATTGTGTAAATCGAAGCCTACAGTAAGATAAAAGAAATTTTCCGGTTTATCATAACCCGGAGAGTAAGCATTATTGAGTTATTTAAGATGGCGGCTTAAGAAGGGGCCTAATGTCGTACAGGTAACTATATGATAATGTTTTAACAGTTGCAGGTATTGAGATGATTAAGGTTCTCTTAAGTCGCCAGAAGCAAGCGGTGCTGATAGACGGTGTTATCTTAAACCGGTTACGCAAACTACTATGACTAAAACAGAGTCAACAAACGTTGTTCTTGGCTAAGTGTGGAGTAAACAGGTTTCACAGATTGCAAGATATCATTTCGGATCAAACAATGCTCTGGAAAGGAAAAATTTCTAGACCTAGAAACAGGGTAGAGGAGTTCATACACTCGAAGGAAGCTTCTAAATAAGGGAAAACAGATCTATTTGCATTCGAGATAAGCACAAAGCAGTTACCGCAGCAGTTCTATCCTATTCAATGATCTGAACAGGGCATCAGAGGTACAAAGCATCAAGGGTCCGCCGCTGGCTACGATGAACACCTACGAACTCGATGAACATCGGTGAGCTCGATGTAGATCTAAGACAGAAAGGAAAAGGGACTTACAGATGCGGAGCTGCAGCAGAGGTGTGTCGTGTTTTTCTGGTCAGATTCAGGTCGATGCAGCGGCCTGAGTTGGTGAAGACAAGGAACTCGACGGTGGCGACGACGGCAGAGCTCGGGTCACAAAAAAGGGAGCCAGAAGAAGGAGATGACTGAAAGAGGCAAGAATGGAAGACCTAGGTCGCTCTATTTATAAGGAATGACTGACCAAGACGGCACGAGAAACGAGGAGACCAAAGACATCATTATCCAGCGGCCCCGACGCCTCGATTTTCGGGAGGATCAGTAAAGGCAAATATCCGTTGAAGATATGACAAATTAAAATATAAGTTTTATTGAAGATGACGTCACGGTGATTTAACTCGGATCCAGATGATGATGTCACGGCAGGTTACAATTTTCACACAAGACAGAAGATTAAAGGCCAGTTCATAAGGTTTTCAAAGATTGACCTGAACCAGTTCAAATCAATCTGGGGCCTAATGTTGGGGATATAACTATTTGTGTAAGCCGCCCAGGAGGGGCCGGGTTACACAAAGTGGGACTTATCAGAAGAAGCCCAAGACCAAGCAGGAAGATGGCGGTTCAATAAAGGGTCTAAGGCCCATAGGCGATTTAAGGCCCATAATGGTAAACCGCCATGACGGCATGACTTGTATTATAAGGTAGAATTAACTAGTCACCGAGCCGGACACTGTTTATGAGCCGGCCGGGACTCTGTAGGCCGCAGGGCGTCAACCCGTGTATATAAGGGGACGACCCGCCAGCGGCTTAGGGCAGGAAACAACACATCGAGAGCCAGGCATAGCGTATCTCGCTCCCTGGTCATCGAAACGTCAAGCAATACCAACCCAACTAGATGTAGGCCTTCCTTCACCGTAAGGGGCTGAACTAGTATAAACCTCTCGTGTCCTTTGTCCCGATTAACCCCTTTAAGCTTCCTAGCTGCGATGGCTCCACGACTAAGTCCTTGCAAGAGGACTTCTGCCGTGACAATTCCACGACACCAACCGATGCCTTACTGCTACAACTCATGCACGTACAATTACATCGATGGCGGAGGACTCCGAGTGGGGAGGGGGCTTGGTTCCTAGAGGGGCTTGTCGGCATCGATCCAGACCTCTAGGAGGCGAAACTCATGGGCGTCTTTGATGCAGTTCTTAAGATGGCTTCAATAGCATCGGGGGTGTGCAGTGACATCATGCAGTTGACGTGGGGGTGCGGCAGGATGCAATGGCGCGGAGTTGAGGTAATCAGGCGTGTTAGGCAGCGGCCGTGGCAAGGTGAATCCGGACATGTGGTAGTGCAGAAGTGAGGATGTGAGGGAGGCCGGTGCTGGCGACGGCCGAGCCGGAGCGACGGGTGGCAGTGAGGCCATTGGGGTAGTGTGGGAGGCGAGAGACGGCAGCGGCGAGGGTTTGGGGACGGGTGAGGCAAGCGTGGTCAGTCATGGGTGAGGCAGATAGGATCTAGGTAACCGTCTTTAGCACTAAATACAGAGGCATACACCTAATGGCTTGATTGAGGGAGTCCTGGATTAGGGGGTGTTCGGATAGCCAGACTATACCTTCGGCCGGACTCCTGGACTATGAAGATACAAGATTGAAGACTTCGTCCCGTGTCCGGAAGGGACTTTCCTTGGCGTGGAAGGCAAGCTTGGCGATACGGATATGTAGATCTCATACCATTATAACCGACTCTGCATAACCCTAGCCCTCTCCGGTGCCTATATAAACCGGAGGGTTTTAGTCCATAGGACACAACAAGAACAACAATCATACCATATGCTAGCTTCTAGGGTTTAGCCTCCTTGATCTCGTGGTAGATCTACTCTTGTACTACCCATATCATCAATATTAATCAAGCAGGAGTAGGGTTTTACCTCCATCGAGAGGGCCCAAACCTGGGTAAAAACATCGTGTCCCTTGTCTCCTGTTACCATCCGCCTAGACGCACAGTTCCAGACCCCCTACCCGAGATCTGCCGGTTTTGACACCGATATTGGTGCTTTCATTGAGAGTTCCTCTGTGTCGTCACTTTTAGGCCCGATGGCTCCTCCGATCATCAGCAGCGATGTGGTCCAGGGTGAGGCTTTTCTCCCTGGACAGATCTTCGTATTCGGCGGCTTGGCACAGCGGGCCAATTCGCTTGGCCATCTGGAGCAGATTGAAAGCTACGCCCCTGGCCATCAGGTCAAATTTGGAAGTTTAAACTATACAGCGGACGACTGCGGAGACTTGATTTTCGACGGATCTGAGCCACATCCGAGCGCGCCGCACTGTCACGATGGGCATGACCTAGCTCTGCCGCCGAACAGCGCCCTGGAGGCCGCGCCTGTGCCCGCTCTGACCCTTAGCTCGGAGCCGACCACACCAATCAAGGATGGGTGGTTAGACACCGCCTCGGGGGGCTGCAATCTCTACGGCGATCGAGTCGAACACCAGCTTTGTCCCTTGCGAAGCCCGTGACTCCAAGGTGCCGGACTCCTCTCCGAACTCCGCGCCCCCCGCGCCCCTGCTGATCGAATCCGATTGGGCGCCGATTATGGAATTCACCGCCGCGGACATCTTTCAGCACTCGCCCTTCGGCGATATTCTGAATTCACTAAAGTCTCTCTCTTTATCAGGAGAGCCCTGGCCGGACTACGGTCAGCAAGATTGGGATGCGGATGATGAAGAAATTCAAAACCCACACACCACCCACTTTGTAGCCACTGTCGATGATTTAACCGACATGCTCGACTACGACTCCGAAGACATCGACGGTATGGACGACGATGTAGGAGACGATCATGAACCAACACCTATAAGGCACTGGACTGCCACCTCATCTCACGATGTATACATGGTGGACACACCCAAAGGAAGCGACGACGAGGAATTCAGGGATGCAACGAGGGATCGTTCACTCGAAAAGCAATCAAAACAGCGACGTAAGCTCCGCTCCAAGACCCGCCTCGACAGAGACAGCAGCCATATAGACCCAGCCATTGAGTAGGGTGAGCCGGCGGACGACGAACATGCCTTCGAGCAACCGTCCGAACAGGGCAACTTGGATAAACAAACCGAACAACCCGTCCCCGACGAAAACAACGGTCCAGACGACCTCACGCCAAATACGCTCACGGAGCAGAAGAACCTCCACAATAGGCTCGTCGCCACTACGCGTAGCCCGAAAAAGCAGAAGCAGAAGCTCAAAACTGCGGAAGATGCACTCAGAATCAGATGGAGCAAAGTACTCAACACCGCAGACAAACATGGCGGCAGTCGCCGCACAAAAAGCTATCCGAAGCGAAAGCTACTGCCTGAATTTGACGAGGAGGCCTTAGAGCCCCCGCAGTCAAAAAATAAGAAAGCCACCCGGTCGGATAGACGACCCCATGGCCAGCATGGAGCGGCAAGCGGCGCCGCACACAAGCCGGCACGCGATCCACTCAAGGAATCGCGTCAAAAGGACGACACAGCCAGATTTATCTATGGGCCAAGAAAGCAAGCTCTAGTGAGCAACACAACATGACAAATATCTGAATATCACGGCACACCCAGATACAGGGGTGCCGCACACCCCCTATGTTCCACCGACGAGGTGCTGGACCATGAATTTCTAGCGGGATTCAAGCCCGTGAACATAGAGGCGTACGACGGAACAACAGACCCTGGAGTCTGGATTGAGGATTATATCCTCCATATACACATGGCCAGAGGAGATGACCTCCACGCCATAAAATACTTACCCCTCAAGCTCAAAGGGTCAGCACGGCATTGGCTTAAAAGCCTTCCCAAAACACCATTGGAAGTTGGGAGGAGCTCGAGGATGCTTTTCGGGCAAATTTTCAAGGGACCTATGTCCGACCTCCGGATGTGGACGATTTGAGCCATATAACTCAACAGCCCGGAGAGTCAGCCCTAAAACTCTGGAACAGATTTCTCACTAAAAAGAATCAGATAGTCGATTGTCCGGACGCCAAAGCCTTAGCGGCTTTCGAACATAGCGTTCGAGACGAATGGCTCGCCAGACACCTCAGGCAAGAAAAGCCAAGAACAATGGCCGCATTAACAAGCCTCATGACCCGATTTTGTGCGGGAGAGGACAGCTGGTTGCCAAGATGCAGCACCAGCGACCCAAGTACATCCGAAGTCAGGGATGGAAATGGGAAACCGCGACGCAACAAGGACCAGCGCCGGACTAAGGGAAGCAGCCCGAAGAGCGCGGCAGTCAATGCCGGATTCAAAAGCTCTCGGCAGAATCAGAGAAAGCTGCCCCTTAAGGATAACAGGGATGAGTTATCTAACCTGAACAAAATCTTGGATAAGATATGTCAAATTCACAATACTCCCGGGAAGCCTGCGAACCATACCCACAGAGATTGTTGGGTTTTCAAGCAATCCGGCAAACTCAACGCCGAACACAAGGGGCTCGACACACCCAGTGAGGACGATGACGAACGCCATGAGCAGAGCACCAGGAAACAAAAGGATTTCCCACAAGAAGTCAAAACAGTAAACTTACTTCACGTGATGAACAGAGTGGCACCAATAGAGATTCTCGCCATACGGCCTATTCCAAAGGAGCCTCGCCAATGGACGTTAAAACCGATCACCTTCGACCACTAGGATTACTCTAGAGGTATATGGAACGCAGGCTGGACTGCCCTGGTATTAGATCCACTAATCGACGGACTCCACTTTACAAATGTCCTGATGGACGGCGGAAGTGCTTTAAACCTGCTATATCAGGACACACTCCGCAAAATGGGAATAGACCCAACAAGAATTCTCCATACCAATACTTCCTTTCAAGGAGTAACGCCAGGCCCGGATGCCCATTGCATGGGTTATCTTCGGCTAGAAGTTATGTTCGACTCCCCCGACAACTTCCGCCGCGAAAAGCTAACCTTCCATATCGCCCCATTTTCAAGTAACCATCAAGCACTACTAGGACAAGAAGCTTTCGCCCGCTTTAACGCAATACCACATTATGCAGCTCTTACGCTTAAAATGCATGGTCCACGAGGCGTCATCTCACTAAAGGGCAATATTAAGTGTCCCTCGAGCGCGAAAGAATATGCGGCTGCCTTGACAGCCATGCATTAAAACAGCTTCACCAACGAAAGCATCTGCCAGGTCGTCAAGACCACGAGCTCGGCTAGGCGAGTCCGGAGCAAAAATATAACGGATAAAGGTTTAGTAGCCATACACCCCCATACAAGGGGCTCCGCATATGTAAAATACACGACAATAAGGCTCCATTTCACCCGTCCTAAAATTATACATTGTTTATCTAGTACAGCGTACATTCCGCACTAGTATTCTTTTTTTGTTAGCTAAGTTCCTCTCTTTTACAGATGAACACCATGCTACGCCCGTCCAGGACATGGCACGACGGAGACACAGGCGCAGACGTGCAGCAGGGACCCGTCTCCAGGATTCTTTTTAGATTAAGAGCCTGCGTAAACCTTTTTTACTGTCTCTTGTTGATACACATCCCCCGGATTCTCTGTACAGCCAAGGAGGAGGCTGGCTTTTGGCATGTGGCCACGTCAGAGTTTTGCACGTACCTAGACATCAGGGGCTTATAAGCAAGGGCGCTGTTCCGCCCGTTTTCATAAAAGACCGAAAACCTTAGGGAGTGTTCGGCGTCGCGAGTTTGGCCTTATATGCATCAGCTCCGAATCATGTCTTTGGTCAAATGTTGGGTTTGCCCGGCTCCTGTGTTTTGCTGCCTTATGTTCCGCTCTATCGGCTAAGGCGGCACCAGGAGAACTACTGCGATTGTGCCCCGGTTCAACTGGGAGAGCACCTCAGTAGAGAAAGCCGAAAACTGACTGTCATGATATAGCGTGAGACTGGTCAACCACTTGATGACCCGCCAGAATCTTTAGGATTCCTCTGCATTAACGAAGGGCCGTTTCCCGGCCAGGCACACACGCGCCCCGAATTCGGGTGAGCGCGGGGCCACCAGGGGATGTATAGCAGCCCCACTGTCAAACTCCTATGGCTAAGTGAAAGTGATAAAGCATTATAGTCCGGTTGCCTAGTTCGCTGCGCTATCACCTCCTTAATAGGACCAAGACGTTGGATCAAGTGTGAAAATGCGCCTTCTGCGAACACCACCGCATTATATGCGTGCGGGCTGAAGCCAAAGACTGCCATCTTTCAGGTTATATACACATATACATTAACGGCCGCACAGGAGGTATCTCAATTCTTGAAGGCACAAGTATAAAAAGCTTTTATATATTATCTCCAAACTTTGTTTTACAATAATACAGGTTATTCAAACATAATATCCTTCAAGCACTGCGTCTCTATTAAACGAGCGCCCTGCAGAACTTCCTGAAAATAGTGCTCGGCAGTTACTCGGCTCTCATCCGAGTCCGGGGTTGCAACAGCGGTGGCCTTCATCTCTGCCCAGTATGTCTTTACACGGGCAAGAGCCATCCGCACACCCTCTATGCATGCTGACTTCTTCACTGCATTAATATGCGGCACCGCACCAAGGAACTGCTGCACCAAGCTAAAATAGCTCTTCGGCTCAGGCCTTTCCGGCCACAG
Source organism: Aegilops umbellulata (assembly GCA_032464435.1). Lineage (NCBI taxonomy): Eukaryota > Viridiplantae > Streptophyta > Magnoliopsida > Poales > Poaceae > Aegilops > Aegilops umbellulata. Next base: position 224,816,401 of record CP136055.1, on the reverse strand, counting down.
ATGACTCACAACATACTTCATGGCGAGTCCGGATAACCTACTCAGCTCAGCCCGTTCGGCCAGACGATTGGTTAATAGAAGCGGATGCTCTGGATTGTGGAACTGCGACCAAAAAAGCTTTTCCACTTCATGATCCTCCTTATCTCGGAAGTGTTCGGCCGCGGCCGCGGCACTCGCTGCCAAATCCAGATAAGTGCCCGCCGTACTCCACAACCGGTCTAGCGAAGCATATTTAGGATCCCCAAACTTCCTCCGCAGCACAAAGGGCTTTCCAGCCGCGATATCTCCGGCCTGACGTAGCTCCTCTTTCATAGCTCTCATCGCAGAGCGAGCATCCTTGGCCTCGTTAATGGCCTTTTCCAGGTCCATCCGTTCCGTTTGATCTTCTTTTTCAAGAACCTCGCAGCGGTCGGCAGCGCTCTTCAACTTTACAGCCATCTCGGCTATTTCCTTCTTGCTTCGGCAGTGAGCAGCCTGTTCGGCTTTCAGCTCTTCAATTGCCTTTCCGGCAGCCGCATCACTTTTCCTGGCATGCTCCTTGGCTCGGGCAAGTTCCGCTCGAAGATCCTCCACGGCAGCAGCACCATCTACATCAAGCGCACACGTTGTAAGATACTGGCATCAAGCTCCTCTTACCGAGTGCCGCCGGAGAAATAGAATACCTTGTGCCTCGTCAAGCCGCTTGTTGACAAGCGTGATGTCGGCATCTGCCACGTCAAGTTGCCGCTTTAGCTCGGCAAATTCAACAGTCTGGCTGGCCACCGGACACTTCGCCACCTGCATAGGAAAGGCGACATATTATACCTGGGATTATGATCCTCTGCGCGCCGTCATTTTTGACAACGCGCAGAGTCTCAGGGGCTTCTATCTATATAGGACGCATCTTATATACGCGAAATTGTCAAAAGGTACATCATTTTGCGTACCTCAAAACCTGTCAGCAAACTCCTGACAACCTCGTGCAACCCTTCTCCGCGGATGCAATCCTCTCAATCACCGTACCCATCAACGCACGGTGTTCTTTCGAGATAGACGCTCGCCCGAGCAGATCCTTCAGCTCCTCCGCCCGTGCACCAGACTGTGCCGGACTCGCCCGATGGCCTTTTTCGAAGGCCGGACAAGGAGGGCTTTGGGGGGCCATACGGCTGCCTTCAGGCCCTGCCGGATTTGGAGAAACCCTCCGCGACGACACCTCAGGGTCGCCCGCCTCACAAGGCGGTACGGCAGGGGGAGGCGTGCCGCTCTCCATCATCTCTGGAAGAAGATCCCCTGAAGATGAGCTATGCTGAGAAGGGCTGAGATCCGAACTACAAGGTAAAATTTCGGTTATTTTCCTCAGAAATAAAACAGGGATGCCTTTCATTTTAAACTCCCCTCTTTACTTACGGCTCGGTGGAGGGCTGATCCCCTTGGGGGCACAGTGCGGCCGAGGCATCCTCCGGCGTAGGACCCTGTGATGAAGATTTCTTCCCCCGCTTTGAGACCATGGTCTCTGGGTCTTCAGAGGCCGTCCTCTTCTTCCCCTGGGTAGAGGAATTCTCGGTTCCTCCTTTTCTGACAGCCTCCTTTGGGGAGGCGGTAGCTTCCTTGTTCCCCCTTCGCCTTCTTCCAAAGGCGCGACCTCCAGCATTCTGGTTAACAAGGGATCCGGCGTGGTCTCCGGGAGGGGGGCCGGACACCTGATTAGCTTCGCTTTTGCTATCCACTCCTGCTTAAGGGACAGTTCTTTTAAGGACAATTTTATGATAAAAATACGGATTGGGTGTCCGGGTGCCGGACTACTTACTTGAGTATCCGGGCGATTGCAACTCAGACCTGCGTCCTCGGTCGAGTCCGGACACATTGCTTGTGATCCGAAGAACAATTTGTACATCTCCATGGGCTTCGCGCCCATAAAATGTTGGAGAGCTCGTGGTCCCTCCGGATTGAATTCCCACAGGCGGAGGGGGCGACGTTTGTAGGGCAGGGTCCGACGAATCAGTATGACCTGCACTACTACGACCAGACTGATGTCTCTTTCTAGGAGATCTCGAATACGGCCCTGCAACAAAGGAACATCCTTGGATGGCCCCCAGTCCAGCCCTTTATTGAACCATGACGCTAGCTGTGGTGGGGGACCCGAGCGAAAGGCGGGTGGTGCCACCCACTTGGTGCACCTGGGAGCGGTGATGTAAAACCACTCTCGTTGCCATAAGCTGGACTCCTCTTGAAAAGAGCCCTCGGGCCATGGAGCACCAGCATATTTGCTTATAAAAGCACCTCTGCACTCCGCATACCGCCCCTCGATCATCTTTGGCTCTACTTTAAAAGTCTTGAGCCACAATCCGAAGTGAGGAGAAGTGCGGAGGAAGGCTTCACACACGACGATGAACGATGAGATGTGGAGGATGGACTCCAGATCCAAGTCGTGAAATTCCAGCCCATAATAAAACATGAGCCCCCTTACGAAGGGGTCCATGGGGAAGCCTAGCCCCCGAAGGAAGTGAGACACAAACATCACACTCTCACCGGGCTTGGGAATGGGAATGACCTGCCCTTGAGCAGGCAACCTATGCGAGATTTCGCCCGTCAAGAACCTGGCCTCTCTCAACTTAAGCACGTCCTCCTCCGTGACGGAGGAGGGCATCCATCGGCCTTGAAGGTCGGAACCGGACATTGTCGGAGGTCCGAAGCGCCTGAAATCTGGAGCCTTGGGTGTTGGATCTCGAGGCGAAGGGCGAACTCGTTTGAGATTGAAAAAAAAAAGGAGTAAGGCCTTGGTCTCTTTATAAGAGGTTGAATGCCAAGGGCCCTCCCCGTCACCGTTTAGGACTCACCTTTGATCGAGAAAACATGCCAACGGGCACGACTGGGTTACCCACGTCCGTATTGATGACAATCCCGTAAATAAAGGGGACACGATCTCTGCTTCGACAAGACGTGCCAAGGAAACCGCCTCGCTAAACGCGCTGAGGTGGGGAAATAAAACGATTCGAATAAAGGCTTGGTCGTGGTATGATGTCGCGCTACGGAATACGTCAGCAGATTAGATTTGTGTAAATATTATTCTCTCTATGGCAATATGTGGAAACTTATTTTGCAGAGCCGGACAATATCCTTGTGTTCAAAATCTTCTATGAAGTACGTGGAGGAGGAACCCACCTTGCAATGCCGAAGACAATCTGCGCGCCGGACTCATCGTCATTGAAGCCTGGTTCAGGGGCTACTGCGAGAGTCCTGGATTAGGGGGTGTTCGGATAGCCAGACTATACCTTCGGCCGGACTCCTGGACTATGAAGATACAAGATTGAAGACTTCGTCCCGTGTCCGGAAGGGACTTTCCTTGGCGTGGAAGGCAAGCTTGGCGATACGGATATGTAGACCTCCTACCATTGTAACCGACTCTGCGTAACCCTAGCCCTCTCCGGTCTCTATATAAACCAGAGGGTTTTAGTCCGTAGGACACAACAATAACAACAATCATACCATAGGCCAGCTTCTAGGGTTTAGCCTCCTTGATCTCATGGTAGATCTACTCTTGTACTACCCATATCATCAATATTAATCAAGCAGGAGTAGGGTTTTACCTCCATCGAGAGGGCCCGAACCTGGGTAAAAACATCGTGTCCCTTGTCTCCTGTTACCATCCGCCTAGACGCACAGTTCGGGACCCCCTACCCGAGATCCGCCGGTTTTGACACCGACACTGATGCTCAACATCTGAAGGATTTTGATCGTTAGATCTTTTGATTAGACGGATAAGATGTAAAGTTTCTACCATACGTGGTGCTTTTATAGGGGTAGTAGATATGCCCAAGAGGTTGAAAAAATAACTGAATTTTCTAATACCAACCTCCATCGCTGCAATTGCTTGGCCACCCCAGGGAAATGCTAGTTTGGACGGGGCCACAGGTGATCCTGTTTTACCAAAGTTTATAAAAAAATATGTTCGAAGCAGAAAACTTAGCAAAAAAATATTTTAGTTTTTTTAATGTAACATTATGCATGTAAGTATTGGGTAACTTTTTGTTCCCTCTTGCAAGGCGGCTAGGGAAAGTGTTTCTCCCTCGATCTCCGTCGGTGAGCTCATGAATTTTCCACCCCTATGTTTGTCGCTTCGGTGAATGCTGAGAGGGAGAAGAATCCTAGTGCCTCGGTTCCGGCTAGTAGACACGTCGCAGTTTAGTCCTCACAGGGGCACATTCAGATAGATGGTGGCATTTCTTATTCAAGTCAGTCTTTCAGGCTTCGATCCTCCTCAAGTTTGTTTGTCATGATAGACTAGATAGAGCTCTGATATAGATTCCTACCAGCTCCTTGGATGGTGAGGTTAGAGTTAATCGTCAAGTGTATGTGGCGGTTAGAATTGATGTTGAGTTCATTGGATCAATTCAAGGTTTCATTGGTGGTGACAACGGCTCCAGTGCACTATTCCTTAGGAACATGTGCGTGAAGCTTCCCGACTATCATCGACAAGGCCAGTTCGGCTCTGGCTTGTGAGCGGTGATGTAACGCCCCGGATCCGATGCGCTAGGTGTCTTCCATTTATTCGTCGTCGTTGCCATTTCATGTGCTTGCGTGTTGCATTTTGCCATGTCATCATGTGCATTGCATCGCATACGTGTTTGAATCATGCATCCAAGCATCTTTTTTCCGTTGTCCGTTTTGCAATCCGACACTCCTATGTCCTCCGGTGTCCCCCCTTTGTCTCTTGTTGTCAGCTGGTGTTAAACATTCTCGGAATGGACCGAGATTTGCCAAGAGGCCTTGGTACACCACCGGTAGACCGCTTGTCAAGTTTCGTGCCATTTGGAGTCCGTTTGATACTCCAACGGTTAACCGGGGTACCGTAAAAGCCTCTTTGTGTTGCAGTCCAACACCCTCCAGAACAGCCCAATAACCCATCTAAACCACTTCCATGTCCTCCGTCGTCGGATCACGATCGTGTGGGCGGAAACCACACTCCATTTGGACACTCCTACCTCCTCCCACCTATAAATATGTGCTCCTCGTCCAAATTCCGGGTCCAAACCCTAGCAAATTCCCCCACACGTCGCCGAACATGTCCGCGCCCGCCGGACGAAATCCCGCCGCCGCGCCGTCCCGGACCAGTGGCCGCCCGCGCCCTCCCTCCGCCGCCGGCCCGCTCGGCCCAGGCAGGGCCCTCCCGGCCCGCGCGCCGCCCGCGCGCCTCGCCCCACCGCACCGCCTCCGCGCCTCCGCCGCCCGGCCGCCCGCCGCCGGGTCCCGTCCCCGTCGCCGACGTGCCTCGCCACCGTCGCCCTCCACCGCGCCGCCCCGGAGCTCCCGCCGCCGCCACGCCCCTGTCGCGCCGCCGCCCGCATCGCCAGCCGGCGCCGCCACTGGAGGTCGTCGCCCCTCGCCGGCGCTCCCCCACGGCCAGATCCAGTCTCCTCCCCTCCCTCCAGCAAGCCTCGACCTCTCCGGCCACCTCCTCTCCATCTCCGGCGAAGAATCCGGCGAGATCCGCCGCCGCCTCATTTTGCGTGTCGGCTCAACCCCAGATCTGGAGGTGATTTTTCTGCCAAGTCCCCGTAGTTTTCATATTCTCGTGCTCTGTTCAACATGCCATAACTCTCTGACCGTTGATCCGTTTTGCACGCATAATATGTAAAACTGTTCATTGTGAGATGCTCTACACTTTGTTCCATTATGCCATGCTTGTTTGAGTCCATCTTGATGCCCTAATCATCGTTGCAAGAGTGTTATATAATGTTGTCTCCTGTAACTTAACAGAACTTGCTCATTTGTCATTTTTACATCTTTTTGTGTGATTTTCTTTTGAGCATGAAGTCTACGTGTTATGAGATACAACATGCCATATTTTCTGTGGTGCAATCAACTCTTTATGATATGCCATGTGTTGATTCTTACAAGCTTGCAAAGTAGCCTCCATGATGTTGCTGATTTCTGTGACTGTCATTTCTACTAAGTCTGAAACTGAGTTATTGTGATGCTATGTAAACCTGTTGATACCATGAGTTATGTGCATAATATGGAGCTGTTCACTAAGGGTATTTTGTTACACATGTGGTGCTATATCCATCCATACCTTGATTTGCATTTATAGCCTGCTGTAGCTTGTTATTATCATGCTCCGAACTTGCTAAATAATGTTGTTGTTAGCCTGTTAACATTAAGTTCAGTTTTGCCATGTGTTTTGCTAGTGTTACATGTACCCTATGAAATTTATCTTGCCATTCTTAACTTCATGAACATGTCATCTTGCTGTAGGTATGCTTGTATTGTCATGAAATGCTTTGTGATGAGTGATTTGATCTTGCAAAGATGCCTTCATAATTCTGTTTATGTCATGCTCTGTTTTCTGCCAAGTCTGAATCTGTTTATGAACTTGCTATGTTTTCATGGGTGCCATCGTATCTTCTGTGCCTTTTTGGCTCATGATCAACAAGGTACTTTTGTTCTATGTAACTAGTAGTTTCATTCCATTCTCTAGTTTGCCATGATAGCTTGCTGTAACATGTTGCTTGATAGCCCTAAACATTGTAACCTCATGATATTTCTGCCATGTCCAGTGATTTTCACTGTCTGTGAAAACTGTTATTATTTACAATCTTGCCATGTCTTTTTGGCAGCGTTCTAGTGATTTCTGGAGTTATATCAATGTTCATGTTTTGTAATGCTTTACCTGTATATTATGTCCATGCCTTTTGTTTTCATGTTGTAGTGATGTAGCATGTTGTTTTGATGCTTGCACGTTGCCTAGTTGTTGTTTTGGATAGCTTGTCCTTTAAACTTGTTTCATGTGTATATGTTGAACCGTTGCTCCGTTTTGAGTGTTGCTCTACATGAAACTTTCTTAGTTTTGCATGTAGTTTCATGTTACCTTGTTGCATTCATGTATTGAATATGTTTGCTTGATGTTTGCATGCATTTTGCATCAATGCCATGTGTAACTTGTTTTGCTCATATCTTCTAGGCCGTAGCTCCAAATTAAATGAACTTTATATGTAACTTGACTAGAATTTCATGTAGATCATCTTGGTGCATCTTAACTTGCTGTTTAACAACTTGAACATAAGGTTTATTCAAATCTGGACCAATTTCGAAATTTGCATATGAGGACTTACCGGTATTGTTATATGTTGTTTCTGGCCTCATTTAAACTTGCTTTGATGTGTTGCTCTTGTATGCATCATCTCTTGCCATGAGTAGCTTCATGTACCCTTGTCATGCATCATACTTGGTTGAACATCATGCCTTGTTCATGTGTGGTGTGTTTACCTTGTTGTGTGCTTCTTCTCATTAGTTCCCGTTTCGTTGCGTTCGTGAGGACTCGTTCGTCTACGCTTGGTTCGTCTACGTGGCTTCATCTTCTTCATGGACTCGTTCTTCTTCCTAGCGGGATTTCAGGCAAGATGACGTCACCTTGGATCTCATTACTATCATTGCTATGCTAGTTGCTTCATTCTTTCGCTATGTTGCTTTACCTACCACTTGCTTATCAAGCCTCCCAAATTGCCATGAACCTCTAACCTTTGCCACCCTTCCTAGCAAACCGTTGTTTGGCTATGTTACCACATTTGCTCAGCCCCTCTTATAGCGTTGCTAGTTGCAGGTGAAGATGAAGATTGCTCCATGTTGGATTATGTTTATGTTGGGATATCACAATATCTCTTATATTATTAATGCATCTATATATTTGGTAAAGGGTGGAAGGCTCGGCCTTATGCCTGGTGTTTTGTTCCACTCTTTCCGCCCTAGTTTCCGCCATATCGGTATTATGTTCCCGGTTTTGCGTCCCTAACAAGGTTGGGTGATTTATGGGATCCCCTTGACAGTTCGCTTTGAATAAAACTCCTCCAGCAAGGCCCAACCTTGGTTTTACCATTTGCCTCACCACCACCTACTTTTCCCTTGGGAGTCGCTCTCTCGAGAGTCATCTTTATTTAGCCCCCCCCCCCCCCCGGGGCCAATGCTTCTCTAAGTGTTGGTCCGAACTAGAGCCACTTGCAGCGCCCCTCGGGGAAACTTGAGGTCTGGTTCTAGTTGTACGTAGTGCTCATCCGGTGTTGCCCTAAGAACAAGATATGTGCAGCTCCTATCGGGATGTCGGCGCAGCGAGCGGTCTTGCTGGTCTTATTTTACCTTTGTCGAAATGTCTTGTAACCGGGATTCCGAGACTGACCGGGTCTTCCCGGGAGAAGGAATATCCTTCGTTGATCGTGAGAGCTTATCATGGGCTAAGTTGGGACACCCCTGCAGGGTTTTGAACTTTCGAAAGTCGTGCCTGCGGTTATGTGGCAGATGGGAATTTGTTAATATCCGGTTGTAGTAAACTTGAAGTAAACTCTTCTAAAATACACCAACCGTGTGCGTAACCGTGATTGTCTCTTTTCGGGGTTGTTCGAGAGGAGAACACGGTGTTTGGGTTATGTTTGACGTAAGTAGGAGTTCAGGATCATTTCTTGATCATTACTAGTTGGCGACCGTTTTCTTCGCTCCTCTTCTCGCTCTTGTTTCGTAAGTTAGCCACTGTTGGGGATATAACTATTTGTGTAAGCCGCCCGGAAGGGGCCGGGTTACACAAAGAAGGACTCATCAGAAGAAGACCAAGACCAAGCATGAAGACGGCGGTTCTATAAAGGGTCTAAGGCCCACAGGTGGCTTAAGGCCCATAATGGTAAACCGCCATGACGGTATGACTTGTAACATAAGGCAGAATCAACTAGTCCCCGAGCCGGACACTGTTTATGAGCCAGTTGGGACTCTGCAGGCCGCAGGGCGTCACCCGTGTATATAAGGGGACGACCCGCTGGCGGCTTAGGGCAGGAAACAACTCATCGAGAACCGGGCATAGCGTATCTCGCTCCCTGGTCATCGAAACCTCATCAATACCAACCCAAGTAGACGTAGCCCTTCCTTCACTGTAAGGGGCTGAACTAGTATAACTCTCTCGTGTCCTTTGTCCCGATTAACCCCTTTAAGCTTCCTAGTTGCGATGGATCCACGACTAAGTCCTTGCAAGAGGACATCTGCCATGACAATTCCACGACAGTTGGCGCCCACCATGGGGCCAGCGCACGGTGGACTTGAGTTCTTGAAAGGCAGCTTCAAAGGGATCAAGGGATACGCAGTGGGCCGGATGACCAAGAGTCGTCGCGGCAAGATCTACATCGACAACGAAGGCTGGGGCCCCGACGCCGGCTCAATTGAGTACGGGTACCGGGTCCCCTTTGGCGGAATCCACGTCTTCATCGGCCGGATCGGGGAGTCGGGCCCTGAGCCGGACAACTGCACCGACCTTGTCAAGACGGCTCAGCGCGCAAGACCCGCCCGAGCTCAACCCGTCGTGAAGCGTGCCATCGTGGGTTGCATCCACGGAGGGGGATTTTCTGAAGGATCTGAAGATGGTGGTGAGACGGCCGTCCTCTCCGACGGTGATTGTTCCGCCGGTTCAACAGATTCGTTGTATCCATTACAAGACGGCGGGCTTGGGGGTTGTTCTGATGGTAGCAGTATTTCGGACCCCTATGAGCCGCCAAGCTGGGCAGGAGTCTTCATGGCTGGTACTCAACCCGGTCAAAACTCAACAGATGCAGTAGCAATAACGTCCGGGTCAGGAGTTGCCGGGGCAGGAGGCCCTGTGCGCCCGCCGGCTCAGGTGTTGTTGGATCTCATGGATAAGTTGACGGCCTTGTTAACCGCCACGATCATCCCTACGAATCAAGATGAGCATAACGCGGAGGTGGCACAGGTGCGTGAGGAGATATCTCAGGCAAAGGAGGCCCTGGCAGCTGAGGACACCAGGTTAGCCACAGAACGGGCGGCTTTGGATGCACGGGCGCAACAACTACAGTTAGAGGATTTCCAGCTTACGATGAGCCTGAACGCGTCTAACGAGGTGATGAGGAGGAGACACCAGAAAACTCAATCCCGTTTGCCTCCGGTTTATGATCCTCGGAATCTTTTTGCTACACCCGGAGCCGGCCCAAGTAACCCGCCAGGTGCAAACCAGTTTATGACAGCCGGAACAGGAGGACCGGCTCAGCCTCGGGAGATGGCATCTCCTCATGGGAACATGGCACCGCCCCGTTACGTACCGATACCACCGGGTCACTTTTCCAACCCCATGGAGAACTTAATTGCGGCATCAGCACGTTTGGCGGCTCTCCCAGTGGACGGCGACGATCCAACAGCAGTAGAGACCCGAAGGATCAGAGACCTCGTCCAGACAGCCCTCGCTCAGCAAGAGACTTATTCCTACAGCCGGGACAAGATTCATTCAACTCCTCCGCCTTGGCTAGCCCCGACTCGTCCAAACCGGAGTCCGAGTTACAGTAGGCACATGGAGTCAGAAGCTTTGTCAAGCAACGCCCAGCGCCGTAACCAGCCCGGTGGTTATAACCCGGTGCAGGACCGAATACGTCAGGAGGACGAACGGGCGGCTCAGCTAGCGGCTCAACAGATGGCTCATCAGGACTTCCCAGATTATCCGACGACTTCCGTTGAGGCGGGAGTGGCTACCAGAACCGACGATGTTCCTTGTTTGGTGCCGGCTCTACGTAATGTACGTTTACCCAAGGACTTCAAGGGACCTCAAAAGGTGCCGAATTACACGGCCGACTTACAGCCCGGAGCGTGGATCGAAAGTTATGAGATGGCCATGGAGCTGTTGGAGGTCAGCGACGCAGCAATGGCTAAGTACTTCACCGTGATGTTGGATGGAACGGCCCGGTCTTGGTTAAAGGGTTTGCCACCTAATTCCATTAGTTCATGGGCAAAGCTAAAGGCCCGATTCATCCAAAACTTCAAAGACACTTGCAAGCAATCTATGTCGATTGTGGACTTGACAAATTGTAAGCAGGAGGAGGGTGAATCCACAACTCATTGGGTGCGCCGGGTCAAGGAGATAATACATTCACCTGACAAAATGGATGCCGGCTCTGCAGTCCTCATGTTGGAGAAGAATTGCCGCTTTGAGCCATTGAGACAGTAACTGGGGTGCCTTAAGCGTGATTACAATGATATGGGTACGTTGATGGCAGCTTTAGTCAAATACGCCGACTCTGATAGTACCAAGGATCCCGCGTCTGATGAGGAAAAGACAGGGAAGGGAAAGCAGAACGGCAATGGAAAGGGTCAGCAGCATAACACGATCAATCAAGGAGGCAATAAGCGTAAGGCGGTGGGTAACCCAGAGTTTGTGGCCAATGCCAATGCACAGGGTAACAATCAGAGGCGTAAGGGAAAACCGCCCCCTCGATCTGGCGGGTCAGGCCCATCTCTTGAGCAGTTCTTCAATGAGCCTTGCTCGAGACACGGCACCCGGGAACGGCCCGCCACCCACTTGTGGAAAGATTGCGTGATCATGAAGGCTTTCAAGAATTCCAACACGTTTGACGGCAATCATGGGTCGGGCGGCGGCTCAGGTGCCGGCGGCTTTCATGGCCCGGGCGGCAGTTCAAGTTCCGGCTTTCAGGGAAATCAAGGTGGCTATAGTCAATAGCAGACTAGTCAAGGCGGGCAACAGCAGCAGCAGTCGGGTTATCAAAGCCATCCGAAGCAGCTGAATAGTGGGCAGTATCATGTGTTCACCACTAGCTTATGCAAACGTGACTAGAAGGTTCATGAGAGGGCCGTGAATTCTGTTGAGCCGGCGGTTCCCCGTTATTTGAGGTGGTCAGAACAGCCCATTGTATGGAGCGGGGAAGATCACCCCCTCTGGGTTGATAATCCGGGTCCGTTAGCCTGGCACCTCAGGTTGGTGGATATAAATTCACTAAGGTACTCATGGACGGAGGTAGCAGCATCAATATCCTCTATTATGAGACCTTTCGACGCATGGGGTTGACTGATAAGAATTTGAAGACGTCCAAGACTGTTTTTCATGGAGTGGTGCCTGGTAAGTCAGCTTACCCAGTCGGCAAGATTGAACTGGAAGTGGCCTTTGGAGATGCGTATGATTCTAGGGATGACAAATTAACTTTTGAGGTGGTCAAAATCAAGAGTCCATATCATGCTCTGTTTGGGCGGCCGGCTTATGCCAAGTTCATGGCATGGCCGTGTTATGTTTATCTGTAGCTTAAGATGCCGGGTCACAAGGGCACCATCACCGTGCATGGAAGCTGAAACATAGCCCTAGAATGTGAGGAGGGCGATGCGGCTTATGCTGAGTCTGTTTGTGCAGCAGTGGAGCTGAAATTTTATCAAGACAATGTTGACCCGGTGGATATGACCTCCCTGAAGAAGCCAACCACAGAGCATGACCCAGCAATGAAGGTTAAGTCGGCTGTTGAAACCAAGCTCGTTGATTTTACTCTAGGTGATTCATCTAAACAGTTCAGTATCAGTGCCAATTTGGATCCTAAATAGGAAAGCACGCTCATCGAGTTCATCCGTGAGAACCGGGACATCTTTGCATGGAAGCCTTCTGACATGCCGGGTGTATCGAGAGAACTCGCTGAGCACACTCTCAATATTGATCCTAAGTATAAGCCGGTCAGGCAGTTTCTTCGATGGTTCAACAAAGAGAGACGGAAAGCTATTGGAGAGGAGGTCGCCCGGCTCTTAGCGGCCGGGTTCATTGTTGAAGTTTTTCACCCGGAGTGGTTGGCTAACCCGGTGCTCGTCCTCAAGAAGAACGGCACCTGGCGGATGTGTGTGGATTACACAGACTTAAATAAGGCTTGTCCGGCTGATCCCTTTGCTCTCCCCCGTATTGATCAAATCATTGATGCTACGGCGGGTTGTGAGTGTTTGAGCTTTTTTGATGCTTACTCTTGTTATCATCAGATCAAGATGGCGGTTAAGGACCAGGAGAAGACGGCTTTCATCACTCCGTTTGGAGCCTTCTGCTATGTATCTATGCCATTTGGGCTCAAGAGTGCCCAGGCAACTTATCAACGATGTGTACAAAACTGTCTCCATGATCAAATTGGGCGCAATGTTCACGCTTATGTGGATGACATCATGGTGAAGTCCAGAGAGAAGGAAACCTTGATATCTTATTTGAAAGAGACCTTTGATAACCTCCGGGTCTATAAGATGATGCTTAACCTGGCCAAGTGTGTATTTGATGTACCTACAGGCAAGATTTAGGTTTTCTGGTCTCAAACAGAGGCATTGAAGCCGGAGAAGATCAAGGCAATTACCTCTTTGGCTAAGCCGGCGTGTATCAATGATGTTCAGCAACTGGCGGGTCATGTTGCTGCTTTAAGCCGGTTCATAAGCCGGTTAGGTGAGAAGGACCTACCGCTGTATCAGATGATGAAGAAGACGGACACTTTTGTCTGGAGTGATGTTGCTAATACTGCCTTTGAAGATTTAAAGAGACAGTTGTCTGAGCCGCCGGTACTTGCGGCTCCCATTGATAAAGAGCCATTGCTGTTATATGTGGCTACTAACTCACGAGCCGTCAGTGTTGCCATCATGGTGGAGCGCAAGGAGGCTGGCAAGGATCATCCGGTTCAACAACTGGTTTAATACATCAGTGAGGTGCTCATTGAGTCTAGACAAAGGTATCCACATTGGCAGAAACTTGTTTACGGAGTGTTCATGGCAAGCCGAAAGCTGAAGCAGTACTTCCAAGGTCATCCCATCACTATGGTAAGTTCCGCCCCCTTGGGAGACATCATCCAGAATAGGGAGGCCACAGGACGAGTCGCCAAGTGGGCTATTGAGCTTGGGCCTCATGGTTTGAAGTACATGCCACGTACTGCTATTAAGTCTCAAGCCTTGGTGGACTTTATCAATGATTGGACAGAGTTGCAGGCGCCTCAGGAGAAGCCAGATAACACATATTGGACTATTCATTTTGATGGGTCCAGACAGTTAGAAGGCTCGGGGGCTGGAGTTGTTTTAACTTCCCCCCGAGGCGGCAAATTTTGTTATGTGCTCCGGCTTATGTTTCCTTGTACTAACAATGCAGCTGAGTATGAGGCCTTACTCCATGGTCTCAGGATGGCCAAAGAGATGAATTTGAGCTGGGTAAGGTGCTTGGGTGACTCAGATCTCGTGGCTCAATAGGTGTCAGGCAAGTGGGACTCCAAGGATCCCCTTATGGTAGCTTACCGTCATGAAGTTGATGATGTGGCTGGGCACTTCAAAGGTTATCAAGTGGAGCACATTGATTGAAGGAAGAATGAGGCGGCTGATGATTTAAGCCGGCTGGGATCTCAGCGTAAGCCGGTGCCGCCTAACACCTTTCTTGATGTTTTGCATAATCCTTCTGTCAAGGTACCCACAGAGGAAGACCTAGCAGTGCCAGACCAGGAGGCACAGCTGGTAGCAGCTCTTCACGTTATCCCGGATTGGACAGTGCCATATTTGGCTTACATGACCCGGGGAGAGTTGCCTGAGGATGAGACCTTGGCGAGACAAATCATCCGACAGTCCAAATCCATGACAATTGTTCATGGCGAGTTACATCATCGCAGTGTCACGGGGGCGTTTCAACGTTGTGTGTCGCCTGCGGAGGGACAAGAGATACTTCGTGAGATCCATGAAGGGGGTTGTGGTCATCACGCTGGCTCAAAATCTCTTTTGGCCAAAGCTTTCCGTCATGGCTTATATTGGCTGACGGCTCATGCTGATGCGGAGGATCTGGTCAGTAAATGTGACGGATGTCAGAAATTCTCACGACGAACTCACGTGCCGGCTCAAGAGTTGAGGATGATTCCAATTACTTGGCCGTTCGCAGTCTGGGGGCTTCACATGATCGGACCTTTCAAGATGTCTAAAGATAAAAAGACACACCTCCTGGTAGCAGTGGATAAGTTCACAAAGTGGGTTGAGGCAGAGCCGGTCAGCAAGTGTGATGCAGCCACGACGGTTCAGTTTATAAAGAAGGTGATCTTTCGTTTTGGTTTTCCACACAACATCATAACTGATAATGGTACTAATCTCTCCAAAGGTGCCATGGAAGAGTTCTGTCAACAAGAACATATCCGGCTTGATGTTTCGGCTGTTGCTCATCCTCAATCCAATGGTCAAGCTGAAAGAGCAAATCAGGAGATTTTGAAGGGTATCAGGCTCTTGGTCCCCTTACAGCGGACGCCGGGTTGTTGGGTGGAGGACCTACCCTCTGTGCTTTGGAGCATTAACACTACGCCTAATAGATCTACGGGTTACACACCTTTCTTCATGGTGCACGGAGCAGAGGCGGTCCTGCCAAGTGACATCCGGCATGACTCCCCTCACGTGGCGGCTTACGTTGAAGCTGATAAAGAAAAAGCTCGTCAGGATGCACTTGACTTGTTGGATGAGGAGCGAGACTTGGCAATAGCCCGTTCGGTGATTTACCAGCAAGACTTGCGCCGCTATTACAACCGTCGGGTTAGAAGCAGAACCTTTCAGGAAGGCGACTTAGTGCTCCGGGTCATCCAGGATCAGTCTGATATGCACAAGCTATCCCCTCCTTGGGACGGACCCTTTGTGGTCAGTAAGAATCTGAACAACGGGTCATACTACCTTATCGATGTTCGAGAGCACAAAGACTCACGTAAGTCAGAGGAGGAGACCCGCCGGCCGTGGAATATCGCTCATCTTTGGCCTTACTATACTTGAGCCGCCGGCTCTCGGGATGTATATATTTGGACGATGTATATATATTATATAAAGCAATAAAGCAGGACCTCTGTCCTTTTCACCCTCAAAGATTTACATGTCTTCTTTATCGGGCGGTGGAAACAACCAACGGGGAGCGGATCATATCTGAATCCGACTTTCCCTTTGGTTCGGCTTATGATCATATCTGAATCTAGCCATGATCACTTGGGGGCTTCCTGTTCAAACATAGGTCGTATTCGAACCAAAGAGAACATAGTTGTCGATACCCACTTGATCGACATACTGCCAAACCCACTTGGGGGCTTCTTGGTCATATTTGAATCATAGCTTAACCCCTTTGGGTCTGACATGGATCGTATTCGAATCAGCGTCATTAAACAACTCTTATGGTCACTTGGGGGCTTCCTGTTCAAACATAGGTCGTATTCGAACCAAAGATAACATAGTTGTCGATACCCACTTGATCGGCATCGGCAAAGCCACTGGGGGCTATATGATCGTATCCGAATCTTAGCTTAACCCCTTTGGAATGGTTCACTGATCGTATTCGAATCAGAAGCCTTTGAATATTGTTTATTATTCATTATACTTCATAAAGCATAATTGCTTGACTATATTGAGACCCTCTTGAAAGAATTAGGAGATGGTTTTTTGTTCTTCCGGCTTAAATATTGGTCACCCCAGGTTGTTAAGTGCCAGGTGAACAGTATATGTGCCATGTTTCAGGAGTTAAACTTACCTTCATGGGTTGGGTCATATAAACCGGCGAGATTACCAAAAGGATCGCAGGTATGTTGTTGTGATTATGTTAACAGAGGTAATCATAGACCGACCTTTATGTGATATTTTGGTTCATACTTCGGGTTATCAGTACCTTATGTGACCCCCGATGCGATAAGTCGCCAAGGGAATTTTGTTTGTTTTATATGCAGGACAAGGCAAACAATTTTCTTTTGTGTAACATAAGGAAAAGAGAAGATCAATATAAACTGGAAACACATAGTGATGGCGGCTTAAGAAAGTATTGAGCGCCATAAACATGCGCGAGGGCATGGCAAAAATCGAGAGTTTTTCTACCCTATTACAAGACTCCCCCAGTCTGAATAATGAAGCATTGTTTTCACAAAGACATAAACATATGACGACTGGCGGTTCACTCCTTGGGTTGGCTTGAAGATTCCTGGTTATCCTTCTCCGCCTCCACGTCGGCTGCCCTGTCCTGGAAGGTGGACGATGCCCAGTCAATGCCACTCAAAGCTTCAAACTCAGCTTCATCATCTATTAACCCAGCTGGGTCGACTTCAGGGGCAAAGGTATGCTTACAGGTTGGAGGAATCAGGCTGACGTCGTCATAGAGAGGTGTTGGGATTCTTCGATTTTCACTGTCATAACCCGGCTGATACTTGGTAAGATCAGTATCGTTCCCAATAAGAGTAGCCACAGGGCGTATATCTTTGACACAGGCAGTGAAATCATGTTCATCAAATAAGGTCCCATCCTCCTTCAGACTCGGGTATCCAAGAGCGAGGTCGGCCGGGTCTAGTTCTGGAATCCATGCTTTAGCCCGGCTCAACGCGGCTATGGCCCCGGCTCTTGCAGACACCCGCCTTAGCTCTTGGACCCGCTGAGGTAACACAGCTAGTCGCTTCAGCACGTCTTGCAGGAGGTAAGGAACGTCATTTGATAAAGCTACAATGGCCAAAGTGCGTTGTGACCCGGTGTAAAGCTGTTCCACCAGAGTATAAACTGCCTTCAGCTTGATCAACATATTTTGCTTGAGGTTTGTGCTCCTGGGGCCTGTGTTATTAAATATAAGGTGTGCCGGAGGTAAAAATTGAAGTAATCATTGAAAGAAGGCTTGCGGTACTTAAAAGTTTATATAAAGTGACTTACCGAAGATTGCTGAGACCATCTGAGATATCTGGCGCTTTAAGCCGGACAGCTCGGCTGTTGCTTCGGCGAGCGATGCCTCTGCCGTCTCGGCCCGGGTCACCAGTGAAGCCTTCTCATCAGCCCAGGTTTTCTTATCCGTTTCAATTTTTTTTCTTCAACTTCTCTTGTTCGGAGACGCTGAATTCAAACTTGGAGCTGGACTTTTGAATTTCAAGTTCTTGAGCTGCCAGGCGGCTCTTCAGGTCAGCAATCTCCGACTCAAATTGACTTATGGTGCTCTGTATTGATGCCGGGTTATAGTCAGGATCATTGTAAAAATACATTAAGTCCCAAGCACTTTGCAAGCAAAGGTACTTGACACTTGGGGGCTAATGTATGCTGAAGAACTCTAAATTACTACGCAGGTTCATGAAAACTAAGTCCCAAGCACTTTATAAGCAAAGGAACTTGGCACTTGGGGGCTAATGTGTATCGCAAGTTCGAAGTATCATGCTACAACCAGGTTACATATCTTCTTTGTAAACCGGACAAGCAGTGCTAGGAAGTTTTTCTAAAGTCTACAACATTTTTACTTATAAGCAATAGACTTGGGGGCTGGTGCAGTAAGTATGGTTAAAGAAAAGTCATACCTCAAATTTTGTCTGTATTTGCTTCACCATATCAATTTCCAGGACACGGCTGCTATGCACTTGACTGATATAGCCAGAAACGATCTCCCCAATGCTCAAGTGAGTGTAGTCAGCAATGTCTAACTTGGCCTTTCGGCGCTCCAAAAGCTCTTCCTTGGCAGAGCACTTGGCAAGGACAGTGGGCTGACCCGGCTCAACAAACTGAGTCTTGAGAATCTCAACTTCTGGATCAATCGTCTTGGCCGGGCTAGGAGTTTCCGGCTTATCAGAACCACCGAGAGTTTCTTCAACGGGTGGATCAGAGGTTGGTGCTGGAATGTCATAGACCGGTTCAGGCAGCAGCTGAGGAGTGGAAGTGTCAGGGGCAACTGTGCCAAGCTCCGGTTCAGTCACGACAGGGTCTTGGGCCGGCTTATTCTTCGCTTTCTTCCTGGGCTTCACTTGCACGCTGTGGACAAATGGAAGAGTAAGTACAAAAGCATGAGTAAGATAAAACATAAGGCAAGCAAATTCACATTACCCGGGGGCGGTTTTGAAAGCCGGCATGTTGGATTGCATAGACTCGCCGGAGGAAGGAGAGGTATCCTAATAATTGGAGTCAAAGGAATTGAGAGGTTGACGAATTAAACCCGCCAAAGGTAAAACGGAACATAAATCGGAGATAACCTCATTCCGACGTTTCCTGGTTACGTCGGGTAAGCCGGAGGAGAGCTCTGCATCTTTGCTGGTCCGGGTCTGCCTCCGACTTTCATATAGCTGTTGCTTCAAGAGAAATTGAGGATCTTGGTAAGCCAAAGGATGTGAAAATCTTACTTTCCAGGTCACTCTTCGAATTTTCTGCCGCGGCAAAGGCTCGGAGTCGGAGGAGATTATAGTTACCTCTTCCTCGGCGGCTTGGCTGTTTCCCGTGTCTTCCTGAAAGGAGTTGGTGTCAGTAAAATGATGGTAAAAGAGTCAAGGGGTCAAAAGTTACCTCCTCGTCATCGTCATCAGTATCATCAAGTTTCAACATATCTGAAGCACTTGGCTTTTTCTTCCTTGAGGTTCCTGGTTTGGTGGCTTTCCTTTCCGCTCTCTTAGCTGCTCGGGCTTGTTTGGCAGCCTCATGGTTATACTTAACCTTCCAGAAATTGTCATTGGCCTGTGAAAAATGATAAAGGGTTATGAGTACAGGCAAGGTATAACACAGTAAAGGGTATTTATTGAGGTTGATGACTCACTGCAGGGGCCGGGTTCTTCTTGCAGAAAGGAAGTAAGCCAAAAGCATTACTAGTCACCGTGCCCTCTTTCAACAAAGTCTGGGTCGTAGCTTCCACAACATCATCTGGTAAGTCGTCAGGACTATGACGCAGTGGGTCATCCTTCTCGCCTAAGTAGGTACACATTAAGCCGGGACGATGGCTTAACGGAATCCTCGCCAAGAAGCCCAGACTCGGACCAGGTCGATGCCATCTAAGCCGTTCCCCAAAAGAGATTTGATTTTCTTAATAGTGGGGGTGAGTGGCAGACGTTCAACAGCAGTCAACTTGTCCGGCAGCGGGTGGTTGGATTCAAGGCGCAAGGCGCGGAAGCCGGGCAGCGGGTTTTCATCAGCCGGAGAAGTGTCCTGGCAGTAGAACCACGTCTGGTTCCAATCCTTCAGATGACTCGGCAGTTCAGCATAAGGGAAGAGGCAGTCCCTCCGTCGCTGAATCGAGATGCCACCAAGTTCTAGACTAGGCCCGTTGGCGCGTTCGTTCTGCCGGTTTAAAAAAACAACTCTCTGAATAAAAGTAAGTTGGGCTCTTCTCCAAGATACACCTCACAAAAGACTTGGAAGTTGCAAATATTTGGCACGAAATTGGGCCCGATGTCTTGAGGTCTTAGGTCAAAGAATTGCAAAACATCCCTGAAGGATTTTGAACCGGGTGGAGCAAATCCCCGGCTCATATGATCGGTAAAAATGACCACCTCCCCCTCTTTGGGGTGAGGTTTCTCCTCGGACGGGTGAGGAGCACGATAAGACATGACCTCCTTCTTGGGCAGATAGACAGACTTCACAAATTCAGACAAGGTGCTCTCTGTGACAATGGACTTGACCCAGTTGCAGGTCACAGGAGCCTTGGGAGCCTTAGGTGCCATTGTGTAAGTGGAAGCCTATGACAAAATAAAGAGTTTTCGGTTCAACTTTAACCCGAAGGAGAGCATTATTAATTTATTTAAGATGGCGGCTTAAGAAGGGGCCTAATGACATATGGGTAACCATGCAGTTTAAGCCGCTACAGATATCAAAGGCAGTTAAATTTTCTTAAATCGCTGGAAGCAAGCAAGGTTGACAAGTCAGTGTCATTTTCTTAAACCGGCCATGTAGGTTACCATGGTTAAACAAATTCAGCAGAGGCAGGTTTTTGACCAAGTGTGGAACAATCAGGTTTCACAAGTTGCAGTTGTTATTTTGGATCAATCGGTCGTTCTGAAAAGAAAAATTTCTAGACCTAATACCAGTGCAGAGAAATTCATACACTCGAAAGAAGCCTCTGGACAAAAGAAAAGAGATCTGTTTGCGTTCAAGATAAGTGTGAAACAGTCACCACAACAGTTCTATGCTATTCAATGATCTGAGCAGGGCATCGGAGGTGAAGTACATCAAGGGTTCGCCGCGGGCGGCGATAAACACCGACGAGCTCGATGAACACTATAATGCAAATCTAAGACAGAAGGGAAAAGGGACTTATAGATGCAGGGCTGCAGCAGAGTTCGTCGCGTTTCTCTGGTCAGATTTAGGTCGATGCAGCGGCCTGAGTTGGTGAAGACAAGGAGCTCGACAGCGGCAGCGGCGGCGGAGCTCGAGTGGCAGATAGACAGCGAGAGGAAGAGGATGACCGAAAGGGGGGAGAATGGAAGACCTAGGTCGTGCCTATTTATAAGGGAAGATTGACTGGGACGGCGCGAGAAACGAGGAGACCAAAACATCATTATCCAGCATCCCCGACGCCTCGGTTTTCGGAATGGCCGGTGAAGGCAAAGATCCGTTGGAGGATATGACAGAGTAAAATATGAATTTAATTGAAGATGACGTCTCGGCAAGTTAACACGGAGCCAGAAGATGATGTCATGGCAGGTTAAAGCCTTTGTGCAGACAGAGGATTGAAGGTTTGTTTTCTGAAGTTATTTATAGATTGATATGAACCGGTTCAAATCAATCTAGGGCCTAATGTTGGGGATATAACTATTTGTGTAAGCCGCCCGGAAGGGGCCGGGTTACGCAAAGAAGGACTCATCATAAGAAGACCAATACCAAGCATGAAGACGGCGGTTCTATAAAGGGTCTAAGGCCCATAGGCGGCTTAAGGCCCATAATGGTAAACCGCCATGACGGTATGACTTGTAACATAAGGCATAATCAACTAGTCACCGAGTCGGACACTGTTTATGAGCCGGCCAGGACTCTGTAGGCCGCAGGGCGTCACCCGTGTATATAAGGGGACGACCCGCTGGCGACTTAGGGCAGGAAACAACTCATCGAGAACCGGGCATAGCGTATCTCGCTCCCTGGTCATCGAAACCTCATCAATACCAACCCAATTAGACGTAGGCCTTCCTTCACCGTAAGGGGATGAACTAGTATAACTCTCTCGTGTCCTTTGTCCCGGTTAACCCCTTTAAGCTTCCTAGTTGCGATGGCTCCACGACTAAGTCCTTGCAAGAGGACATCTGCCGTGACAATTCCACGACAGCCACCATACTTTGCTTAGTCGCTGCTGCAACCTCACCACTTTACCCCTTCCTTACCCATTAAGCTTTGCTAGTCTTGATACCCATGGTTATGGGATTGCTGAGTCCTCGTGGCTCACAGATTGCTACTCCAACAGTTGTAGGTACAGGTTTTGCGATGATCATGACGCGAGAGCGATGTTCACTTGTTTTGGAGTTCTTCTTCTGCTTCTTCGATCAGGGGATAGGTTCCAGGTCGGCAGCCTGGGCTAGCAGGGTGGATGTCGTTTGAGTTTCTATTTATGTTTCATCCGTAGCCGGATGTTGTTTCTCTTGTATGATATTGTTGTTTTCTTGCGGCATTCGTATGCCTTGTATGTATCCCCATCTATTATGTAATGTTGATGTAATGATATCCACCTTGCAAAAGCGTCTTCAAGATGCGCTTCTATCCTTGGTGGGACCTTCGAGTTCCTTTAGGATAGGGTCGCATCTTGGGCGTGACAGGTGATAACGACTTGTTCTAGTGGGGACATTGGTCGTTCAGTGGTTTAGGGATCTTGATGTATTTTATTATATTTCAGGCACGTTTTACTTCTGATGAATCTTTATAATTGATGCGAGTCCTTTTCAAAAAGGTATTTGGTAACCTAGACATTAACTTTCATTAATGGAATAATCACTCACTATCTGTGTGAAAATCACACACTATATTTCTCAAACATGTTTACAAGAAAATAACCAGTTTTTTTAATGTTCATTTAGGTGCACATAAGCTTGGGGCCCTCCCTGGCTAAAATGTCAGTTTCACATTTTTGTGGGAACCTTTTGTAGAGCTATGGGTAAGGCTTGTTCTAGTCCTCCTCTGCTCACATATAAATTACCATGATAACGCAATCACCGATCTCCCCTCCCATTTCTCACATTCAAGTATTTAGTCGTGGTTTTACACAAGTTCTCTTTATCCCCACTTATCAAAGGGGGTACTACAGAGACTAGAGTACCTTATATCCAATTTCTTCTAGTTGAGTGATAATAAAGCAAAGAAATGTTGGGTAGCTAGGTGAATCTTTTTATGACGGCCCAAAATTCAGGGGTTCTAATAGAGACTAAAAGCATTGTCCTTCTTAGTAAATGGATATACAAACTCTTCAGTGAGAATGTGATGTGTGTGTGGTGGTGGGGTGGGTGTGGGTTAAATATATAGGTCCCAAAAACATTTCTCAACTTCATTGATATCCCGGAGATTCCTATTTTGGTGTGATAATGAAGATAAATGATTTTGTTTTCAATTTGACACTTTGTAGGTCAGGGATGGTTCCTAGGTTAGAATCTAGGAGGACACCTAGCCAAGGGCATCCCATTTATGAAGCAATATCCTTAGTTATAACGCTTTATACTTCATTTTTTAACTGTATATTTGCAATGTGGTCATTTTTTATTGAGCTATGGAACAAGTTTTAAAATGGAATTAGGCCACGGTAAAAGAATCTTGAATCAAAGTAAAAAATTTACTGAAATGATTAGGTTATACCTTTTACCCCCAAAATATACAGTTCACACTAGATTTGCATTGTAGTCCTATTCATAACCAGATTTGTATTTTTTTTGTTTCTCTAGTTGTGAATAAAATTTGATCTAGAAATCTTATACAAACCATGGCAGATGCATATTGTATCAAGGTTTCTGATTTAAGACTATTTTTTTCAGCAGTAGGAATTCGCTACTAAGGGATCTCTAATGCCGACCCTCAAACCGCCCGCATACGTCCGGACCACGCGGTCCAGACCCCGGAAGCCATCCAATGCCGGCTTGTATGGGTCCGCTGAGCTGCCCGAACGTGTTTTCTCCTATAAATTGGAGACAAAGGAGGGGGAGGGCTTTGTGGGAATCCGAACAGCAAACATGTAGGACTCTGCCACCCCGGCCCACCCTATCTACCTCCCGGTCCCATTTCCTTCCACTCCGCCCCTTCTCCACCTTGCTTTGCATTTGCAGCCTCCACCTCCGCTGTCGTTGTACATCTCCGGCTGCCACATAGGCATTATCGAACATCCGCAACCAACACTAATACCCCTGCTTGCCTCTACGACGACATTGTCCACCGTGGAGCCGTTTGTACCCAGATACACTCCGCCGCCCAGTCTACGACCTCCATGGTGGACACCATGCTCGACAGGTATTCGGTTAAATGCCATTGAGCTTTATTTTTTGAATGCTATGTCATTTTTTAGAGTAGAAGGATGGTGAGCTACTCAACTATGGAGGATGAGTTGTTGTGCGATGCGTGGTTGGTTGTATCAGCGCATTTCACAGGTAGGAGCAGAGGGACGGACCTTCTGGCAGCAAGTGCATGAATTGTTTCACGCACAAGCACATTGCACCCAACGCCATTTACATCATTCAAGAACGCAATATGAGGTCGTTATCGTATCGCTGGTACGCCATCCAGATCAACATCACCAAGTCTTTTAACGTGGTTCGTCAGCTCGAGGCAAGGTGGCCATTGCATGCAGTAGAGGACGATATTGTAAGTTTTGCTTCCTCTTGATCAACTTGTTGATTGATTCGTTCACTCAATATTGGTCTCCACATTATGTAGTCCGCACACGCTACCGTTGTGTACCACAGGACATAGGGACGACCATTTACATACACACACTGTTGGATGAAGCTGAAGGGGGAGTATATGTGCGAGGGCATGATCCTTGATAGAAAAATTGTTGGACATCCGGTCAATCTAGTCGGATTCACTAGTGCAGAACCGGGCAATAGCACCGGTTTGTAAGGCCCTTTAGTGCCGGTTCCATAACCGGCACTAAAGTTTGGGCACTAAAGGCCCCCCCTTTAGCACCGGTCCAGCACGAACCGGTGCTAAAGGGCAACCACGTGGCACGAGCCAGCTACGGGGGCCGGGAGCCCTTTAGTACCGGTTGGTAACACCAACCGGTACTAAAATATTTGGGGGGTTTTTGGTTTTATGATTTCTTTTTCATTTAATTTTGTGTTTTCCATTTTAATTCTTTTTCGTTTGCTGGTATTTTACGATACTACACATTGTACACGTTATGCATATATATGGTAGCTAGTAGAACCAATCATATATATATATATAGATAGATAGATAGATCATCAATGTCTCACACAAACCACACCATATTAATTCACACATACACACATGCATGTATATAGCTATATACAATTTCTCGTACATATGCATGTTGCCTTCGGAGCTAGTTCGCATTAGCCTAATTGGTGCCTTCGGAGCACGATGACAAATTGGAAGTGGTTCATGACTTAATTGGTCGATGGGGGCGGTAGCGGGTAATAGTATTCTCCCTTCGGATTTATGACCTGGTCGAGCAAAAATCCCGCTATTTCCTCTTGAAGTGCTTCTACGCGCTCCGTATCTAGGAGCTTGTCCCGCACCTCTGTGAACTGTTAAGAAGGAGATCAATATGCATGTGTATTAGTTGTGTGACTAGATATCGATAATGGTGCACAAATTGTGAATAGTGTTCTGACAAGCGTACCCATTCCTGTCTTTGAGATCTGCTCCTTTCGGACGTCATCATGCGAATGTTCTCGCAAATGCAGTATGCACACAGATCAGTACCCTGTGCCTGCTTTATGGCCTTTACGAGAATGGAATTTAACTTGATCAGATAATAATTAATCAAGCATGATAATATTAAAAAGATGGCAGCTAGCTACCACACTACTTAATTACTTACCCTGGGTCGAAGCCATCTCAGCTGTCCTTTCCATTCGCCTTCCGTGACGCTGATGAACCTTGCCCAAGCCCCGCCCGCCGACAAAGAAAATGAATAAAGGGGTTATTAAATAGTTCATATCATGAAATGACGAACTAAATAGGCCGAGATATATAGTTAATAATGATTGAAATTACCTGTTGACTATCCCAAACAAGATGTTATAGTCTTTATTTTCTGAGAGTAGTGAGTCGAGTATTTCAACTGTTCCTTCGTCAAATTTAATGATACACAAGATCCAGTGAAATCTGCATGCACACACGTTTGCATGTCTTAATTAAGCGGGCATATATATGTAAGCAAAAACATGTAGCTAGCTAGCTAGTAGGCAAAAACAGAGAATTTATAGTACAAGAAAGTGTGACTCACTTGAAGTTGTAAGGAAGTAGTATATCTTCATTGTATTTGAGGTCCTTCAAGAACTCGAACATGCTGTCCTCTACCGCCTTTTTATAATAGTCGCTTATATTCCATGTGAATTCATTAACGGTGTTTGGGTCAATGAACCCAATGCCATAGCGTCCACCATTTTTCATTTCATACATCTTCATCCTACATAGTACCACAGAAAAGAATATAGTGAGGATAATTACAGGTAATGATTGATCAAAAGGATCAATACAACTAGCTTCAGACTTAAATTACAGAAAGAAATCACTTACAGACAATAGCAACTGACGATAGATTTGTCGAGTGCGTCTTGATTGTATAACTGAAACAGTTCAGAATACTCAACGGTCCCAGGTTTGTCATGGTAGAAATGTTCCTTGTTGATTTGCACCATGAGGGACTGTCGATTGGATCTCTTGGTAATGTCCATGTACCATTGATGCAATTCATACATTCTCGTTGGGAGCTTCTTGACATCTTCTGGCTTGACCAAAGGTTGGCCCCGGACATATTTCCGTTTTATTTCCTCCTCTGTAAGCACAGGCATGTCCTCGATCTCGAGGAGTTGTCCAACAGTGATCTTGAGTTCTTCAGCCTGCTTTATATGCTCCTGGGTTATTACCAGATCGCCCACCTGGGGAACGTAAACTGTTTGCCCACAATAATATTGGCTGCGCGTACTGTCACGTGTTGTTGGCGGCACAACAAGCGGGGGGATCGGTTGCGCCCACTGTTCTCCCAGCTGGGCAACGGTTCTCCCGCATTTTTTGACAGCTGCTTGTTGTTTGCTCGAGCTCGAGATCTCCTCCTTCTGTAGACGTTGTCGATTTAACTTTCTGATGTGGCGCTCATAGTCTGAGTCAACAGGCTTAGGAGCTGGTGGTTCAGCCATACGAATGAAGTGGTCAATAACTTCCACATGCACTTTCTCCCTTGGCGGCGGTGGCGGTTTCGGTCCAAAATGGGCGTCGACTTCGGCCCGCACTATGGCATTGGTTTGCTCCTTGGTCCTGTCATAAGCCCTCTCAGGAAGAGGAGTATCGAGGTTTGGACCATATTTATATCGCTTGCCTCCGCCTGTACTTCCTGTACTATGACCTCGACTGGTACCGCTACGCACCATATGTGCGGGGTGTCTCTTCTGCGATTGTTGAGGCGGCGGAGACGGCTGACGGGGCTGAGTTGGACGAGGAGGAGTGGCCTGAAGCTGTGCCGAACTTGGAGGAGGAGTGGCCCGACACTTTGCCGGACTTGGAGGAGGAGTGGACGTCTGACGCTGTGTCGGACTTGGAGGAGAAGTGGCCTGACACTTTGCCGGACTTGGAGGAGGAGGAGTGGCCTCACGCGTTGGTGGACTTGAAGGAGCGGGAGTCTGCTGAATCGGTGGCGGACTTCGACGAGGAGTCGGGTGACGCGGTGTCGGTGGCCTTCGAAAGATGATGCAATCCTTTCTCCATAGGATGGCATGATGTATGGCCTCTCCCAATGTGTGCTCGTCGTCACCTCCAGGAATGTCAAGCTGAAGCTCCGAATATGGGTCCACCACCTCATCAACCAAGACACGAGCATAGCCCGCTGGAATCGGGTTGCAATGGAAGGTTGCCTCGGGGGAATTTGGAAAAGCAACGGCGTCCGCCACCTTCATGGATATGTTCTTCATCTTGAAGTGTAGCTCGCAGTTACTGTTCTCCGTGATGACATCCACGGGGTATCTATCCAGCAATGTGTCGCCCGGGGCGGAACCCACGATGCTTCTCAGCATGGATGGGGCGGTGCTATCCAATGCTGGATCATCCGCTAGCTGCTGCAGCTGCAGAGACCCCCTTTGCTGGCTAAGTGAGTCGATCTGCTCCTGCTGCCGCTGGAATTTAACTGCCAATTCCGCTTGACTTGCTTCAAGGCCTTGAAGGCGTTCATAGTCCCGCTTCCTCTGCTCCTCCTCCATCTTCCTCTTCTTCTCCTCCGCAATCTTCTTTCTCGCACGGGTTCTGTAGTCGGCGTTCTAGTCCGAAAACCCCTCATACCACGGAATAGCGCCCTTGCCTCGTGTTCTTCCCGGTTGTTTAGGATTTCCCAGGGCACGCGTAAGCTCGTCGTTCTCTCTGTTGGGCTGGAACACCCCGATCGAGCCTCTTCTATTGCAACAAGTATCGCATCGTCGGCTCCGTTCAGACATGCCTTCGTCAAAACATTGCCTGTCTTCGGGTCCAACTCCCCCCCCCCCATGCGCATAGAACCAAGTCCTGCACCTGGGGGCCAGCTCTTAGTAACCGGAGTGACACCTGCATCCTCCATCTATTTCTCAGACTTATCCCACTTAGGCATTGCCACCGCGTAGCCACCTGGCCCCAGCTTATGGAACTTATCCTTTTTTTCGGCATTCTTCTTGTTTATTCTCGACCGTTCCTTAGCTAATTCTGAATCCTTGAATTTCACAAAATCATCCCAATGAGCACTTTGATTCTCTAGTATCCCCTCGAATACTGGAGTCTTCCTTCCATCCTTAACGTACTTCTCCCACGTCGTTCTCTTGTAGTTCTTGAATGCAACCGCCATCTTCCTCAAAGCAGCGTCCTTGACTTTCTACACATCTGCTTTTGTGAAATGATCTGGTAGGGTGAAATGTTCCATGAGAGTATCCCAAAGCAGGGTTTTTTTATTCTCGTCGACAAAAGTAACATCTGGACGTGGCTTTGCTGGCTTTCTCCATTCTTGAAGGGAGATCGGGAGTAGGTCCTTCACAAGAACTCCGCACTGACGAACGAACTTGTCCGCAATCTTCTTAGGCGCTAATGGTTCGCCATTAGGTCTGAATGCCTCGATATTATACTTTACGCCCTCCTTCAACTTTTTGTTCGGGCCTCGTTTCATCCTTTTGCCTGAAGATTTGCTCGATCCGGATGGCTGAAAGAAGAAAGATCGATTCGTTAATGTATGTTCAACTCATTATTAAAACATGTGATGATCACCAGATTCCTGCTTATATAAATATATATACCTCGCCGGCGTTTGTTGTTTCAGGATCAACATGTTCTTCGTCATCGTCATAATCGTAGTTCATGACTTCATCAATTCGGTCATCGCGATCGAATATCATATCACCCTCTCCGGTGTTGTTTAGAAATTCGGAGCCGTCAAAATCTTCTTCATTCCGATCATCATCTGGCCCGCGTATCATATCGAACATGGTATGTTCTCTCTCTCTGTCGGTATTGTCCGCCATAGCTTTTATTTAACTATGCCAAAACAAATATAAAAAAATTTAGTATAATCTCGAATAATAGATATAATCTCGAATACATCATCTCGAATAACAGATATAATCTCGAATACATCATCCCGAATAATATATAATCTCGAATACATCGTCTCGAATATATAATCTTGAATACATCACTGGCTAGGTAGCTAATAAAGATCGAATACTACAGAAGAATCTAGGACACTCGCGATTCCTGCGGCGTGGGCGGTGGACACCCAAAGAGAAGGAACCCTCACAGGATCATAGCTGAAGTGAGATCCCTGAAGGAACTGCCAGGTATTGGAGAACCTGCCGCCCTCTAACGCAACCATGTAGCGATGGACGTGCTCGTCCTCCTCCCTAACACGACGATGTACCACCTCCGGCGGGGCCGGCTCCCTCCGCACCGAAACTGGCCCACGCGAATGCCACCAAATGAGCTCAGGGTCGACGACGGGACCCGGGGCCGGGTTCCTCATCAAGCGGCGCGCCCCTCCAGGCAGCACCTCCCAGTGCCAGCCCGGCGGAGCCCAGTCCCGGACATGGGTCAGCTGGACGTCGTCGCGGACGTGTCGACGGCGAGGATGCGGGCCGGGCATCGTCGACAACAAATAGTAGCTATATGCATGCCCGCAAAAAGTAACATTTTTTTAATGATTGGATTTTGATAACTAAAATTTCTAACATTTATATAACATTTCTAACAATGCTATATATAACTAACATTTCTATAACATTTCTAATATTTCTATAACTAAAAAACAGAAAAATTTCTAACAATTCTAACTTTTTTATAACTATTTCTATAACTAAAACTAATTCTAAAATTTCCTGATTAAATAACTAACATTTCTATAACAATTATAATATTTATATAACTACAAAACAAAAAAATTGCTAAAATGTGTGTGTGTGTAGTGTGTGTGTGTGTAGTGTGTGTGTGTGGAACTACTGGACATGGCGGCCTGGGCGAGCTCACCGGCGAGGCGACGATGGGGCGGCGACGGGACGTGGCGGCGACGACGGGGCGAAGGGACGGGGCGGCGACGACGGGGCGACGGGGCGGGGCGGCGACGACGGGGCGGGGCGGCGATGACGGGGCGGGGCGGCGACGTACGACGGGGCGGCCGAGGCGCGGCGACGGGGACGGCAGGGACGATGGGGCGGGGGCGGCGACGAGGGGCGGGGGCGCGCACGGCCAGGGTCGGCGACGAGGGGCGGTGGCGGCGGCATCGACGTCGATCGGGGCAGGCACGACGGAGGGAGGAAACAGAGGCAAGAAACAGAGGGAAACTGGAATTTTTCCAAGTGTTGTATATATAGGATGGACCTTTAGTACCGGTTGGAGCCACCAACCGGTACTAAAGGTCTGTTCTGGCTAGCCCAAGCGGCGGGAAGCGACCCCCTTTAGTACCGGCTGGTGACTCCAACCAGTACTAAAGGCCCCCCCCTTTAGTACCGGTTGGTGCCATGAACCGGTACTAAAGGGGGGTCCGCTGCCAGGCGAGGGGCACAAAAGTTTAGTCCCACCTCGCTAGCCGAGGGGCACTCGCACCTGCTTATAAACCCCGCCGTCGCTGTTGTCTCGAGCTCCTCTCTTAAGCAGGCCTTCTGGGCCTACCTGTTCTGCGATGCCCTGTTGGGCCTACTAGGCTAGCGGGCCTACATCCTGGCCCAACTTGAATTTGGGTTTCTAGTCGTATGCAGGCCGCTGTGGCCCAGTAGGTGGGCTTTTTTCTTATTTTTTTTGCTTTATTTATTTTTGTGAATAACTTAACTTTGAAAATAGATTTTTCAGTGATTCTTTTTTCTTATGTTTAATATTAGTGTGTTTTATCATTATATTCAATTTGGTAATGCTTAGGTTATTTAAAAATGAAATTCCTTTGTAACGGATGAGTTTTCGTCCGAAACCCTGATACTTCGAAACAGATTGTCCATTTTGTACACGAAGTGCATCCAGTTTTTGCGGTAACCCTCTCTACTTTTTTGCACATGCTATGTGGGTGAAATTATGATACCATGCCAACTTTCAACCTTTTCTGAGTTCATTTGAAATGCTTTTCAATTTCAGGGTCATTTAGCTGAAAAAATCAGTAAATGCATGAAAGAATTTGCTTGCACATAAAAGGTTGAAAGTTTCTGCGCGTTTCAAATGCCAAAACACATAACTAGCTACCCTAACTATTACAGAGATCCCTCCTGGGTGTGAAACACAGAAGAAAGTGATGATATATAGTTAAGCCGATCACATCCCAGATCTTTGGGTGTGAAACTTTTTCTTCGCGTGTGTCCCTTTGCGTCGTAGCCATGGAAAATCTTCATCATTTAACGGGATGCTCGGGTCAATATTCACTGTGAATGGAATAAAGTCATGATGTTGGAGATGCTTCCTTCTGGCCTAGCATGGTTATGAACATATTTCTTTAAGACTCCCATGAACCTCTCAAAGGGGAACATATTGTGTAGAAATATAGGACCCAAAACGTTAATCTCTTCGCATAGGTGAACTAGGACGTGCGTCATGATGTTGAAGAAGGATGGTGGGAACACCAACTCGAAACTGGCAAGACATTGCACCAAATCATTCTGTAACCTTGGTATGATTTCTGGATCGATTACCTTCTGAGAGATTGCATTGAGAAATGCACATAGCTTCACAATGGCCAATCGAACGTTTTCCGGTAGAAGCCCCCTCAATGCAACCGGAAGCAGTTGCGTCATAATCACGTGGCAGTCATGAGACTTTAGGTTCTGGAACTTTTTCTCTGTCATGTTTATTATTCCCTTTATATTCGACGAGAAGCCAGACGGTACCTTAATACTGAGCAGGCATTCAAAGAAGATTTCCTTCTCTTCTTTGGTAAGAGCGTAGCTTGCATGACCCTGATGTATGCCGTCTTTTCCGTGCATACGTTGCTGGTCCTCCCGTGCCTCAGGTGTATCTTTTTTCTTCCCATACACGCCCAAGAAGCCAAGCAGGGTCACACAAAGATTCTTCGTCACGTGCATCACGTCGATTGCGGAGCGGACCTCGAGGTCTTTCCAATAGGGCAGGTCCCAAAATATAGATTTCTTCTTCCACATGGGTGCGCGTCCGTCAGCGTCATTCGGAACAGGTTGTCCACCAGGACCCTTTCCAAAGACCACCTTCAAATCCTTGACCATATCATGTACATCAGCACCAGTACGGTGGCGAGGCTTCGTCCGGTGATCCGCCTCACCTTTGAAATGCTTGCCTTTCTTTCTTACGGGATGCCTGCTCGGAAGAAATCGACGATGTCCCAGGTACACATTCTTATTAGCCAAATATATGCTGTCGGTATCGTCCAAACAGTGCGTGCATGCGCGGTATCCCTTGTTTGTCTGTCCTGAAAGGTTACTGAGAGCAGGCCAATCATTGATGGTCACGAACAGCAACGCCTTTAGGTCAAATTCTTCCCCCATGTGCTCATCCCACGCACGTACACCTGTTCCATTCCACAGTTGTAAGAGTTCTTCAACTAATGGCCTTAGGTACACATCAATGTCGTTGCCGGGTTGCTTAGGGCCTTGGATGAGCACTGTCATCATAATGAACTTACGCTTCATGCACAACCAAGGAGGAAGGTTATACAAACATAGAGTCACAGGCCAGGTGCTATGGTTGCTGCTCTGCTCCCCAAAAGGATTAATGCCATCTACGCTTAGACCAAACCATACGCTCCTTGGGTCATCTACAAAATCCTTCTCGTACTTTCTTACGATTTTTCTCCACTGCGACCCGTCAGCGGGTACTCTCAACTTTCCGTCTTTCTTACGGTCTTCTTTGTGCCATCGCATCGCCTTGGCATGCTCTTTGTTTCGGAACAAACGTGTAACACCCCGGATGTAACTTGCCATATTTGTATTCCAACTCTTGCCATTTTCGGCATTGTGTTATGATATTTTTCCTCCGTGGTTGGGTTTCCCTTCGTTTTGCATTTTGTTCATGTCATGCATTTCATATCATGTCATCATGTGCATCGCATTCGCATACGTGTTCGTCTCATAAATCCGAGCATTTTCCCCGTTGTCCGTTTTGCAATCCGGCGCTCCTATGTCCCCCGGCGTCCCCTTTTACTTTTCTTCGTGAGCGGGTATTAAACTTTCTCGTATTGGACCGAGGTTTGCCATGCGGCCTCGGTATAGCACCGGTAGACCGCCTGTCAAGTTTCGGGTCAATCGGAGTTCGTTTGGTACTCCAACGGTTAACCGGGTAACCGTGAAGGCCTCGTGTGTGTTGCAGCCCAAAACCCTTCCAAAATAGCCCAATAACCCATCTAAGACACTCCCATGTCCACCGCCGTTCGATCACGATCGCGTGGCCGAAAACCGTGCTCAATTTGGAGCTCCCTAGCTCCTTCTACCTATAAATATGAGTCTACCCCTCCAATTTCGGGTCCGAACCTAGATCCCCGTCGCCCACGCGCCGCCGGACGTGTCCGGGTGCGCCGGACGAAACCCGCCGCCGCCCCGGGCCAATCCCAGGGCGCCACATGGCCTCCCCGCCGCCGGACCCGCGCCTGCCGCCGAAGCCCGCCGGGGCCCGGACCGGGCCCTCCCGGCCCGCGCGCAGCCGCCGCCCGCCCGGCTCGCCCCCGCGCTCCTCCGCCCGCGCCCCGCCGCGGCTCCCGCCGGCGCCGCCTCGCCCTGCCGCGGTCGCCGCCCGCCGTCCGCCGGTGCCGGCCGCCTCCTCCGCCCGCGCCGCGGTCGCCGTCCTCGCCGTCCTCGCCGTCCTCGCCGCCGCGGTCGTCGCCGCCGCCGCCCTGTTCGCCGGCCCCGCCGCCTCTTCTCCTCTCCGGCGCCGCCGCACCGCCGTTGCCGGAAACCGCCTCGGGCCGCGCGCCCGCCGGAGCCCGATCCAGATCTGCCTAGGGTTGATTTTCCCTTCCCCCTCGAAATATTTCGAAGTCTTTGATTTTTGCATTATCATATCCTGTTCATCGTGCCGTAACTTCGCATCCGTAGCTCCGTTTCGTGCGTATAATATGTCAAATTGTTCGCCACGAAGATTACATCATTTCGTTCCATTGCATCATTTTCATTTGAGGTCATCTTGATGCCCGAAATGCTGTTAGAAGAGGGCTAGTTGATGTTAGTTGCTGGATCTTATTTGAACATGCACTTTTGTTATTTTTGCCATGATTGATGTGTACCTCTTATGAAGTTGAGTCCTACATGAGTTTTGTAATATGCCATGTGACCTTTACATAGAATTATGCCATGTATTTTTGTGATCTTTGTGGTGACTAGCACAAGCATGCAAACTAGGGCACTTGATGTTGCTGATTTCAGAGACTTAGTAATTTCACTAAGTCCCTGCCTGCTGTTATTTTCATGCCATGTGTTCATGTTGTTTAAGAGAGATCTATGCATATTTTGAGCATGATCAGTAAGAGTGTTTTGAACTTGAGTATTTTCCCTATCCATCCATGTCTTTGTTTGTATTTATGGAGTGCCATAGCTTGAGTCAATCGAGCTCTACTTTTGCTTCAAAATGTTGCTGGCAGATTGTTTACATGTTATTCGATTTTGCCAAGCTTGGTGTAGTTGATCCTTGCATGTTATGATGTTATTCTTTCCATGTATAACTTATATGTCATGTCTTCTTGATAGATGTATGCTTAGTTTATCATGCAATGCGCTGTAGTGAGTGCACCGAGCTCGTAAACATGCCTACATGTTATCTGTTTTGACATGTCCAGTTTACTGCTAAGTCTGAAACCTGTAACGAAACTTGCTTAATTGACATGGGTGAAATCGTATTTTCTGATCCTTTTTGGCGTATGGTCAGTAAGGGACTTTTGTCAAATGCTTCGTGTAGATTCATGCCATGCCTTACTTTGCCATGTCCTGATCCTGTAGTATGTTGTTTCATTGCTCTAAACATGTCATCCTGATGTTAATTTCTGCTATGTTGATATTTTCACTAAGTCTGTGAACCTGTTATCTTTTGCACTTTTGCCATGCTTGTTTGAACCTGTTGTGGTGTGATTTAGCCGTAGCTCAGTGTTCGTCTTTTGTCGATCATCTTGAGTAGATTACTGTCATATGCTTTGTTGATATGTTTGTGTGCAGTAGCTTAATTACTTGTTGCTTGCTAAGTAGCATCATGCTGTTAATGGCAGATTATTGTCATTCTTGTTTTGCTCGTCATTTGCAAACCGTGCATCCGATTCCGGTGATCTTTATATCGATTTCAACCGAAATCACCTCATCTATCTAGTGGCATACTTGGTTTTCCAAGATTATGCCTTGTTCATCTTTTCCTTCCGGAGCATGCATATGCATCGCATATCACATCTCGCATATCATGCCATGTTTTGCATCATGTTGCTTGCGCATTGCATCGTGATTGATATTTGTCCTCTTTGCTTGTGCTCTTGCTTTGGGTAGAGCCGGGAGACGAGTACGTGAACGAGGAACCTGTTGAGAACGCTTTCGAGGACCAAGCTTTCGACAACTCTGAGAACCTTGCAGGCAAGATGGCCATACCCTCGAAATCACTTTTATCTTTGCTTGCTAGATGCTCGCTCTTTTGCTATGCCTATGCTGCGATACCTACCACTTGCTATATCATGCCACCCATATTGCCTTTTCAGCCTCTAACCATCCATGTCCTAGCAAACCGTTGATTGGCTATGTTACCGCTTTGCTCAGCCCCTCTTATAGCGTTGCTAGTTGCAGGTGAAGATGAAGTTTGTTCCTTGTTGGAACATGTTTACTTGTTGGGATATCACAATACCTCTTATTTAATTAATGCATCTATATGCTTGGTAAAGGGTGGAAGGCTCGGCCTTATGCCTGGTGTTTTGTTCCACTCTTGCCACCCTAGTTTCCGTCATACCGGTGTTATGTTCCCGGATTTTGCGTTCCTTACACGGTTGGGTGGTTTATGGGACCCCCTTGACAGTTCGCTTTGAATAAGACTCTTCCAGCAAGGCCCAACATTGGTTTTACCATTTGCCTACCACCTACTCCTTTTTTCCCCGGGTTTTCGCGAGCCCGAGGGTCATCTTTATTTTAGCCCCCCCCCCCCCCCCCGGACTAGTGCTTCTCTAAGTGCTGGCCCGAACTGAGCTGCCTGCGGGGCCACCGCGTGGAAACTCGAGGCCTGGTTTTACTCGTAGCTAGTCTCATCCGGATGTGCCCTGAGACCGAGATATGTGCAGCTCCTATCAGGATTTGTCGGCACAATCGGGCGGCTTTGCTGGACTTGTTTTGTTACTGTCGAGATGTCTTGTAGTCCGGGATTCCGAGATTGATCGGGTCTTCCCGGTAGAAGGAATATCCTTCGTTGACCGTGAGAGCTTATCATGGGCTAAGTTGGGACACCCCTGCAGGGTATTATCTTTCGAAAGCCGTGCCCGCGGTTATGAGGCAGATGGGAATTTGTTGATGTCCGGTTGTAGAAAACCCGAAGTTGACCTTAATTAAAACACATCAACCGCGTGTGTAACCGTGATGGTCTCTTCTCGGCGGGGTCCGAGAAGTGAACACGGTGTTGGAGTAATGGTTGACGTAGGTTGTTTCAGGATCACTTCTTGATCACTTCTAGGTTCACGACCGTGCTTTGCCTTCTCTTCTCGCTCTCTTTTGCGTTGTAGCCACCATATATGCTAGTCGCTTGCTGCAGCTCCACCTCACTATCCTTTCCTACCTATAAGCTTAAATAGTCTTGATCTCGCGGGTGTGAGATTGCTGAGTCCCCGTGACTCACAGATTCTACCACAACAGTTGCAGGTACCAACGATGTCAGTGCAGATGACGCGACCGAGCTCACTTGGGAGTTCGACGAGGAACGTGGTCGTTACTATGTGTCTTTCCCAGATGATCAGTAGTAGAGCCCAGTTGGGGTGATCCGGGGATCTGTGTAGCATTTGGGGTAGTCTTCTTTCATTTTGGTACCGTAGTCGGACCTTGAGTGTAATTTGAATGATGTATGTTTATTTATGTATTGTGTGAAGTGGCGACTGTAAGCCAACTATGTATCTTTTTCCCCTTATTTATTACATGGATTGTGTGAAGATTACCTCACTTGCGACATTGCTTTCAATGCGGTTATGCCTCTAAGTCGTGCCTCGACACGTGGGAGATATAGCCGCATCGAGGGCGTTACAAAACGTTTCAACCGTGGTATTATAGGAGCATACCACATCACCTTGGCAGGAATCTTCTTCCTGGGGCGCTCGCCCTCGACATCACCAGGGTCATCGCGGATGATCTTATAGCGCAATGCACCACATACCGGGCAAGCGTTCAAATCCTCGTACTCACCGCGGTAGAGGATGCAATCATTAGGGCATGCATGTATCTGCACCTCTAACCCTATAGGGCAGACAGCCTTCTTTGCTTCGTACGTACTCTCGGGCAATTCGTTGTCCTTTGGAAGCATATCCTTTATCATTACCAGCAACTTTCCAAATCCCTTGTCAGATACACCATTCTCTGCCTTCCATTGCAGCAATTCCAGTGTGGTGCCCAGCTTTTTCTTGTCACCTACGCAATTCGGGTACAACAATTTTTTGTGATCCTCTAACATGCGCTGCAACTTCTTCTTCTCCAAATCACTTGCGCATTTTCTCTTTGCGTCGGCAATGGCCCTACCTAGATCATCAACGGGCTCATCTGATGCCTCTTCTTCAGCTTCTTCCCGCATTGATGGCTCGGCTTCTTCCCCCATTGTTGTATCATCGTATTCAGGGAACCCATGGCCAGGATAGTTGTCGTCGTCCTCTTCTTCTTCATTGTCTTCCATCATAACCCCTCTTTCTCCGTGCTTGGTCCAAACATTATAGTGGGGCATGAAACCGGACTTAAACAAGTGGAAGTGAATGGTTCTTGACTTAGAGTAATTTTGACCATTCTTACAGACAGCACATGGACAAGGCATAAAACCATCCGCCCGCTTGTTTGCCTCAGCCGCAAGCAGAAAAGTTTGCACGCCATTAATGAACTCGAGAGAGCATCGGTCATCGTACATCCATTGCCGGCTCATCTTCATTACACAACACCGAATAGACCAAATTAATACAAAGTTCATACATAAAGTTCATACAACACTTAAATGCAACAAACAAATAACTCTCTAGCTAAAGCATTTAAATGCAACAACAAATGCGATCAAGATCGCAACTAAGGTAACAATGGATCCAACAGCATAATGATACCAAGCCTCACTATCGATGGCATATTTTCTAATCTTTCTAATCTTCAAGCGCATTTTCTCCATCTTGATCTTGTGATCATCGACGACATCGGCAACATGCAACTCCAATTGCATCTTCTCCCCCTCAATTCTTTTCAATTTTTCTCTCAAATTCTCGTTTTATCTTTCAACTAAATTTAACCTCTCGACAATAGGGTCGGTTGGAATTTTCGGTTCACATACCTCCTAGAAAAAATTCCTATGTCAACTTGATGGGCATAATTTGTCATAAATAAGAAATGCAACTAGTTTTAAAAGAGAATATATATACCACATCCGAATCATAACAAGGACGAGGGCCGACGGGGACGGATATCAAAACCATGGCACTATATGTATAACAAAGAACGTACGGGTAAGATAATTATACGAGTAACTAGCTATATATCCAAATCACACAAACATCAATTTTTATATAAAATTTCATGAACAAAGAGGCTCACCACAAGGTGGTGCCGGCGACGGGACGGTGCGGGCGATCGACGGTGGTTACGACGGAGATTTAGAAGGCACTAAGTAAACCACACCTACATATGCAAACTAAGTGTTATTTTTGACCTCAAATTGCATATAAATCAAATACTAGCACATATATATATTTCCTCCCAAATTACCAAACTCACAAATTAATCACTATATAAAGCATTGCAAGAGCTAATCTAGCAATGAGAGATGAAAGGACAAAGTTGCTAACCTTTGTGATCATTTGAATGGATGGGGGCCTTCAAATCTTGATAAATTTTGGGCAAAATGTGTGATGAGCTCGAGAGGAGAGGGGAAGAACAGAGAGGAGAGGGGAAAGGGGAAGAACAGAGCAAGCTCGGGTGGACGAAGGGTTTATGTAGGGTGACCTTTAGTACCGGTTCGTGCCACGAACCGGTACTAAAGGGGCTGGAGGGGCCCCAGACTGACAACATCCTGCCACCACTCTCATTAGTACCGGTTCGTGGCACGAACCGGTGCTAAAGGTTCTCCACGAACCGGTACTAATGAGAGCGGCCCGGCTAGCCGTTGGAACCGGCACTAATGTATACATTAGTGCCGGCTCAAATACAAACCGGCACTAATGTGCTTCACGTTTGACCCTTTTTCTACTAGTGATTTGAGACATTGTTGTACTAGACTTAATTTGCATGCTATGTATGGATGATTTGTGCTATTTTCTATCCGGACTTTGATGAATATCGGCCGGTTTGCATGAATTTCACCTGATTAGTTAAAATGCGGTTTAAAATGTATGCGGGCAGAGCTCTGCCTCAGGCTAGTCGACCAGGAAAACGAACCGCTTTCTTGAAATCCATGTACCCCTTCACCCTAGTTGTCTTTGACCAAGGCACTAGGGTTTCCTTGCCTCTCACCGGCGCCGCCGGTGGTCTGCCTCGTCTCCTATGGTTCTTGGATCATGGAGGCGCGGTGGATCCCGGCCCTTGCCGGCGGGAGGGCTCCGTTTGTAGGTGTGTTTTAAAGTTATTTGGGTTTGTGTCATACCCAGAAAGACAAGGCGGTGGTAGCTTCTTGAAGGTGGAATAAGGTCCTCCCCGCCTAGCCCCCGTCCCGTCCGAGCCTCTAGCGTCGTCGGAGGGCGTTGTGGAGGTGTGTCTCCGGCAGATCTCGTGGGATCCGGTCGGCGTCTGTCTTCGGTGGATCCATTTGGATCTGGTCTTCGTTCGTCTACGCACGTGTGTCTGTAGTTTGGATCCTTCTGATCTACGCTCTCTTCATCGACGACGTTTGTTATTCTGGTGCGCTGGTCCAATGGGGCCTTAGCACGACGATTCTCGACTGTCTACTACAACAATGTTAGCCCGGCTTTCATGAGGGAGGGGCGATGAAGGCGGCGCGTCTTTGGCTCACTGCAGTGCTTGTAATCGTTGCTAGGTGGTCTATGGACCTGGATGCAATTTTTATTTCTGGCGTCCTTTGTACTATCTCGACAGTTGTTAAATAGATTGAAAGTTTTCTAAAAAAAATGTATGCGAGCAACGTTGAATGACGGCCTTTCGCATCCGTATCTGCGGCCTGATCCCCTGTCTGCGGACGAATGCGTGAGGAAATTTGCCGGTTGCCATTGGAGATGCCCTAAGAACATCTACAGTCGCAGGTCGCAAACCCAGGCCCTTAAACCCCCGAGGACGAGCCCGGACATGTCGACGGGTACTGACCGGGTACGCCTCATTTGGTGGCTTCCAAACCCGCGTCCCTCATATCCGAACCCTCAAAACTATACAAACCATGCAACGCTACGTAAACACAGTTAACAACACGCAGTTCATCGGATCAACTTTCCATCGCCGAACAAAAGAAGCATAGTTCATCAGAGTTCAACGACACATCCATAGTACAAACTTGAAACATAGTTAAAATATAAACATAACAGGGAAGGGCGGAGGAAATCACCATTTCCTCGCCGACAACGTCCCCTTCCGGTCGTCTGCACAGCTGTGCCCCTCCTCCGTGTAGGCAACGGCGTGCGGAGGCGCGTCATCGTCGGATCTGGAGGTAGAGTCGTCCGTCAGGTCTGAGTCGGAGCCGCAACTCATGTCCGACAGCCTGCGGATCAGGCGGTCCTGCTCCTTCGCATGGGGGGCCGCCTTCGCCTTCAACGCCGCCGCCTCCTTGGTTACCTCGCGCTTCGATATCTCGATGGCGAGTCGAAGCATCGCGGAATTCTTTCGGCGGAGGCGCCGTGCATCCGTCTCCGCCTCGTCAGAGATCGGCGGAGGACCGAAGCGAGGAGCGTGGCCTCAGGATCCACTGGCGTGCTCGAGGGCGAACAACGGGCCGACATCGCCTTCCCCTCTCCCTCGCCCGCTGCCGCTCGCATCGGGTTGCACGTGTCTCGAACTCGGGCATCCGCGTGCGCGTCGGCGCCAACGCGGGCACGAGGACCTAGTGATGGCCAGGTACCACGTACGGACCAGAGGATGGTGGAGGTGGGCGGCGTACCTGGCGGAGCGGAGCGGAGCAGAGCTGCTGGTGCTGCGCGGCAAGCGGGAAGGGCGGGCGACATCGCCGACGCTGTGTCGACGGGCGACGGGCGCTGAGGAGGAAGATCTACCGCTGCCGGGGCCGCCTTGCTCGAGCAGGGACCTCCGCAATGCGATGCGGAGGGCCACCTCCTCCATGTTGATGTTTGACACGTCGAATTCTGAACCGGGTCCGCCATTGGTTCCGTCGTCGGCCATCGGATCAGCGGGGGGGGGGGGGGGGTCGGAAGTGGAGTGGACGGAGACGGGAGTGAAGTGGAGTCCGGATTGACCGGTGTCTAGGGTTTTCCCGATGTGGGGTTATTTGCAGGGTCAGGATAGGCCGGGCTGACGTGGCGGACGCGCCCATATCCGCCGCATATTTGGGCTGCATAGAAGGGGTGCCGGACTGCCGGTCAGTCCAGGAGTTCAACTGTGTTAGACTTTCGTGACCATCAGTGACCGGATGAACCGTCCAAACGTTTGAAGCGGGTTTAAGACGTCCAGATGTAGATGCTCTACGAGAAGAAAACTTGATATATATGCAATGCTGAAAGGTGTCAAGCACACGCAGGGCGGTCGCTGCGGAGCCCATGCAGAAAAACTGGACCAAGCAAAACCCGATCTGTGTGTGTCGGGAGATGACTCCATGTTGGGGATGCACGCATCCTGGCCTGGCCACTTTGGGCTAAACCAACAGGACCACCACACCCGTGAGCCCATGCCAATACAATACTATACATAGCTACAGAATCGGCACAGTAACGCGGCAACTTCCAACACAGCAATCCAGCCACGTACGTATGTGTCTCCTTCTTGTTCCATCGATCACGCTTCGGATAAACTTGCAACCACCGTATCTTTAATTTTTATACAAAGCAGTCAAGGTCTGAGAGAGCATCCAACAATTTTGATGCAACATAATATTCAGAGCAAGACATTCCCACAAAAGGTGAATGGTCGAATTGAAATTGAGAGGGTGCTTGGATCCAAAGAACTATTTTTAGTCTGACTAAAAATAGTCTCTTTTAGAGGCTAAAGTTTCAAGCACCCTTGACTAAAAAGAGGCTAGGACTAGTCTTGAGGCTAAAAAATTTTAGTCATAGGAAACCTACTAAAATATGTATTAGCCCTCTCTCTCCTCATTTAATACCTCTTCTTTAACACATGCAAGTTCTGGATTGAAGGGTTTTGACGATAATAAATGCTCAATAGTCTCTTTAGTATTTGGATCCAAGCATGGGTGAGGCTAGCAAGTTTTAGTCCCACTACTTTTAGTCATGAGACTAAAACGTATCCAAGCACCCTCTGAACATATAAACCGCTCTAGACTACCCGCCAGACTGGGGCATCTGTGTCATGAAATCATTCTCGTTCACTCGATCTGCCTCGCTGGAGCTTTTTTACCGTGCTGGCAGAGGTCCCACCGCTTGTTTTTTTCACGTTGTCAATTCTTACTCATCTGGATGACGGGTGGGCCACATCTCTCACGGGTCCGGGCTGGCGGTGTAGGTGCTGTGGGTGGGTCGCTTCTGCCTTGGGTGAAAAAAACAATTACAGACCAATTGTGGGCGTCGTGGGGCTGCCACTGCCAGGCGGGTGGGCGGATTGGCGCTGGTCTACTCTCACCCTTCTTCCATGCACCCAGCTGGGTCTCTTCCACTTCAGAAGTGTTGG
This sequence comes from Aegilops umbellulata, assembly GCA_032464435.1. Classification (NCBI taxonomy): domain Eukaryota; kingdom Viridiplantae; phylum Streptophyta; class Magnoliopsida; order Poales; family Poaceae; genus Aegilops; species Aegilops umbellulata. The sequence continues at coordinate 224,773,379 of CP136055.1, read as the reverse complement.
GCCCACTTGCTAGCCTCTTTCGGTAGGTGTGGCGCGAGGTGAGAGATTGGTGGTGTGGACGCCGGGTGGGACGCGAGCAGTAAAACCTAGCTACCAATCCGCTCACATCCTCGAGCCCCACGCAACTTTCTCTGTGTTTCTCCCCTCCTCCTCGATCTCCAGCGCGTGGCCGCCGCCGCTCACCCTTCTCCTCTTCTCTCCCATGCCACTAGGTCGCTGCTCCTCCGCAGCGCTGGCCCCTCCACCTCGTCTTCCTTCTCTCCATTGTCCGATGCCCATCGGCGGCGCCTGGATTTGGATCGGGTGCAGGTTAGGTGAGGCGGTGGTTGTGTGAAGGAGCAGGGGAGGTGGGCGACAAGGACGGGAATCAGCGCCGTCGTGGTGCAGTGGAGCTGCTGGGAAGGAGGAGGAGCGCGGCTGCATCCCGGGGGGTGCTGGTGGAGGGCGCACGCATTCCATGCGGTGCGCGCGCAGCACCTGCCGTGGGGCGACGACGGAGGACGGCGGGAAGGCGGTGGCGATTGTCGGGGTCAACGAGGAGATGCAGACGGCGGCGGCCGTGGACGACTCCATGAGCGGGACCACCGCCGTCGTGGCGCTCGTGGCTGGCGGCGGCCGTCGACGACTCCATGAGAAGGACCACCGCCGTCGCGGCGCTCGTGGCCGGCTGCGCGCTCCACGTGGCCAACGTCGGGGACTTGCGCGCCGTGACCGGGGTATGGCGCGACGGCCGTGTCGCTGCCGAGGAGGTGTCGTCGGACCAGATGCCGTTCCACACCGACGAGAGTGCGCGCGTCAAGGCCTGCGGCGCACGGGTCATGTCCGTCGAGCAGGTGGAGGGCGTGCGCGACCCCGACGCCGAGGGCTGGCTCGCCTACGAGGGGTACCCCGCCTCGCGTCTTGGCCCGCGATGGGCTCTACCCGAGCACGGCCTTCACGCGCAGCCTCGGGTGAAGGCCGTGGAGATCACCCCGGCCCACCTCTTCTTCGTCGTCGCAAGCGATGGAGTGTTCGAGTTCCTCTTCAGCCAGGAAGTGCACACACTCTTGTCCTCTTGCTAATTTCTTTCCTCCTTTCAATGCTCTGCTCCTTCGCTGAACTTTTGATCTTTGCTTGTGTAGATTTTGTTCTGTACGCCTACAAGGTGTTTGATGAAAATCCCAGAAGGCTGGCAAGTGAGGATTAGTCTATGCAAACCACGTGATTTCATTCTTCAAAATATTAGTTCCAGTCAATCATAACAAGATGATTTCGAGATTAATAAGAATCCCTGAGGTGAATAGAAGTATAAAGAAACAAGGAATATCCAGTCAAAACATTAGTTCCAGTCAATAATAACAAGAATCCATGAAGTAGATATTTACTTCGATTTATGGGGCTCTCGACCCTACAGAATTCTTCTTGATGATTTTACCCATAGATTAGCATTTGGTAACTTGATTTTCATCCCTGTTGTATAAGACTAGGAGACATGAAATTTTGTATATTTTATTTTGTCGTGATGTTATTTTTAGGTTTGCTTATTATGTTCTCTTTTATCCTTTTCGAACGCGGATAGGAAAAGAAAACTGGAACATGTTCACTAAAATGCGTGCTTTGTAGGCTTTTGTTTTCATGTAGCGGCGTATTTGAGTGTACACTTACCTGACTTCATATACTACTGCATCTTTTGTTTATCGCTAGAACTGTTGTCAGTACCAAATGTGCAAATGGTATTAAGTTCATACAGTGAGCTATGCCTGATAGTTATTGGTGTCATTTCCCCTCCTAAAATCATCGTTTTCCTATTTGTAGGAGCTTTGGTAAGGTTGCTCACCAATGAGCTGGACGTGTTTTTGTCCTGGGTACCTGCATGTTGGAAGAAGAAATTGGGTATTCGTAAATGTGCTACTGCAGATCAAAGGTGAACTCATCCCATTTTCTTACTTCAATCTCAGGTTATGTGAGGAGGTGAGGATAATAATAATTGGATAAACATTGTTTGAGATCCACCTGACTCAATCCCAAGTTTTTGCAAGGTTTGCCTCATGCTATTTATATTTTGTGCTTGCGTGTAAACAGGCTGGCGGCTTAATTGACCCAGGTTTTGTAACATATCAATGGTGAGCGATGGCATATACTGATCTGATCGTTTTGCTTTTGCTAGACCATGATTGTTATTAAACATGTATGTACAGTTATATTCTTTTACGGATGCAATTTGGAAGTTTTGATTCCATTTGATGTATTATCTAAAATTTGCTCATTACCTTGATCTTTTAATTCCATTTTAAGGCAGATTTGATTTTGTCTTGGGAGTAACAAGGAAGAAGGGTCAGTTTATGTTCTGGGCTAATTACAAAAAAGGATGCCACTGAAAATATTGGATCTATGTGAGGAAAAGGTCGGATCACTTCCAATTCTTTGCTTTCATTTAGTTGTCAATTTTTTGGAATGCTTCTGAAAGAAACCATATTACTGCAAACTGTCACTGTCCGTTGTAAGAGTTTACATGGTTAGGTGATATGACCAGTTTGTTTTATAGTCTCAGTTTGTTTGTGCATTAACTTACATCTTCTAATTTCTACTGACTTCCGCTTAATTTGATTTCTACTGTACAAGTAATGGCGCTCAGATACAGTGTATGCAAAAATGCTCATGTTGTTATATAATCATTGTGGTACTTGTTGTGTTAGTTTGTGTATCTCTGTTAGTATTTGTTGGTCGGCCATATTTATTTGCATTAGTTCTTCTGAACGCAACCTTCCAGTTAGGTGATGCTTGCTATTTAGTTGCTTCAGTTCACTTGTGAAAATGACTGTGATTCTATTCATTTCTTTCTTTTGTAGAGAGCATTTGTACTGGTGGGTTTGATTTGTTAATCCAGTGGGGTACAGGCTGGTGGAACCATGCAAATGGCGATCTTCGTTTCTCAGGTACAGTTACTACATCATCTTAATTTGCTAATTGTTCCGACTATCTGTGTGGTCCATCATGCCTCCGACTTTACACAAATTGCAGGGTGTATTAGCGCTTAGCAAACTTGCTTTGGTATGCTATATGAAGCTTTCATACAACACCATCATCAATCACGAGGGGCCTGATGAACATCCACATGTCGGCATACAAGAACGCCATGGATAAGGGCGTCTCCACCTGACATGGTCTCCTACTCCAGCTGGAACGGGGTCAGGATGCACGCCAACTAAGACCTTGTCCCCGGATACCTCAAGAGCACGCTCAAATTACAGGTAAAAAAGAGTGGGAAACAGTTGCACACTGAAATTCATTAGTTGGATTCTCCAGATGTTCAGATGCTCATTGCCTTTATCGCATATTAACTATAGGGCTTCGTAATCTCAGACTGGGAGGGCATTGACAGTGTCACCACCCCTGCAGGATCTGACTACTCACTCGGTCAAGGCTTCTATCCTTGCCGGCCTTGACATGCTAAGCAGATAATACTTGCTTATTTGTGCTTGCAACAATGTTGCTTGATGAGTTGATGCCCATCATGATGCGATGTTGCAGCTCATGGTGCCTAACAACTACCAGCGGTTTATCAGCATCCTGATTGGTCACGTCAACAGTAACGTGATCCCCATGAGCAGGATCGATGACGCCATCACCTGGATCCTGCGTGTCAAGTTCTCTATGGGCCTCTTCGAGAATCCCTACGCCGACCCTGCCTTGGCTTGGCTGAGCAGCTAGGAAAGCAGGTGATGAACGAACTCTGATGCTAAATTTGGTTGGCATGGTAATTCTGAACTCTGAAGCATGTACTTCCTGCTCGATTTGGAATGCATGAGCACAAATATATGGTGAGGGAGGCGGTGAGAAAGTCGCTGGTGCTCTTGAAGAATGGCAAGATGCCGAGCGATGCACCACTGCTGCAGCTGCCCAAGACGCTGAGCAACGTGTCGCTGCTGCCGCTGCCCAAGAAGATGCCGAGCACAAATGATGGTTTGATCTGTGTGCAGTTTAATTGTTTATATCTTAATTGGTGATCATTTTTGTTAATTGTATTGACATGACCCCTGTCCTTTCTGTCAAGAGATTGTTATTGTAGTTGCCTATTTAGTGTTATCTACCATTTTTAAATCTTCTGCAGCATAGCATTGTGCAGTACTATACTCTCTTATTATGCAAAGGAACTATGCAGGACTTCGGGAGGATTAACATTTCCAAAATCTACTATCGAATTGTATGCTCTTTTTGAATTACAAATGCCTACCAAAGGTGTTATTTTCTTGCATCCTAACCTTTTAAGATAATAATATTCAGATGATATAGCGATTGTGAACTTGCAAGAGGAAGCTTCTGATGTAACATCCTGGGCATGTGCTTTCAAGCAATATTTGAAAATAGATACGACATTTTTTGTTTCAATTTGCAGCACAGCTTACTCTAACCAATCCTATTACTATTATGTTCCTGAGATTTGCACTAAAGTTTTTACTATGATTTAGATAGTTTGAATTTTGAAAGCAGTCCTATCTAAGGATATGCTCATCTGTAACAATTGGAGAGGAACATTACTATATATGTCTAAATCAAAATTATTTTTCATGATGCTAATTACACCACTTTGGTATATAAAATCATAACTATAAAAGAAAGACCATGATATAAAAATATTTTTCAAAATCACTTATGATTTTGAAGGTACATATATTTTTAAAATATAAACCTACATTATCTTTTTGTATGTACGCATAAGTTCTTACCGTATGAACTTTCTCAAACACAAAGTTGTCGAAAAATGCAAAAAAAATAAAAAAATTAAGCACATGGTATTAAAGGGGCACGTGCAACAATGGCAATGCTCTACCTGAGATTCATCACTACTCACCATGAGCTAAATGATCAAAGCTATGTATATATGATGCATCTCTACGTATGTAGTTTGCTTGATAAAGGCAATGCAGATAAGCTATCGTAAATTGATCTCCATGCCTTTCTTATAACGCTACCTATCAACTTCATACCTAAATATCTATTTCCTTATGGCCCAATCGATATCTAAATATTCTAACATGCATGCTTTTAATGCTTGGTTTGCCCTCGCCCTTTGCGCCAGCGCAACGGGTCATTTGTTAAGCCCCAAAGCAATAGGCCTAAATCAATAGGTCATCTGTTCTGCCCCTAAATTGATTAATAGGCCTGCTATGCATCACACGATATATATAATGCAACAGTTGGTGCACTGTTCAGCCCCAAATCTAAAGTACTTGTACAGATATTAGCCAGCAAAAACGGAATTAAATAGCCCCAGATGGTTGATGCACATATACTCAAATGATTACATACTGGTTTATTTATAAAAGAACCAAACTACACAAGTTAAATCCATTTTACTGCTCTTTTAAAGTGCATAATTTAACTGTACACCCACAATTGCTATTGCCAGCAAACAAGTTTCTGATTTCTCGCACTAACAATTCTCACGATACTTATACAAGGTGAAGAATATGAGCATCCGGAGTATATAATTCACGGTGAACCAATGCCAGGCTACAATGCTTATTATCCTGTTATGATATTCTCCATTTAAAATAAAATGACCTAACAGTTTTTATGATCTGCTATACTTCTCCGACGCCAAATTTCTACCTTAGAACAGAAAAAACATATATCAGGCCGATCAATAATGCTCAACTTAACTAACCTGCTAACTATATTCTTCCTACCATAGGTTTCAAGCTCAATTCTACTTTTCTCTTGATGAAAGCTTAGTCTCCTAACAATAAATAGTATTCAGCCTTCTTACATGTGCTGCTTCATTTCGATCTTACCAAAACGAAACTAAATTCAAGACCACCCCCTGCTATCCAATACTGCAGAGAGCTTGAAAGGTACTGTCACCAGGGTAATGAAGTGAAGCTCTATCAGCACCAATGTGAACAAGTTGTTTGCCATGTTCCGCCGCAAAAAACCAGATATCAAATACTATGTCTGCACCATCAACAAAACATTCGCAAAGCTGGGCCAACGGATGGTAAACTCCTTCCTTCCACTTCATTGAAAAAAAGAATTATCTTTACTTATGCCTCACAACTAAACTACTTACCTGACGAATCATCAGAAGTACAACACGCGATATGCTTTTGATTCACCAAATTGACTTTATTGCGAAATATTGAAAAAACTGTATACACTACTATTAGCACCAACACAACAATTCTCATCAACTTGCTACATGTAACTTTAGAAACTAATATTCATAAAGTCTGATATACATGTTTTCTTCCTTCCTATATTTGTTCTCCTTCACTAGAGTACCATACATACAGAAACAACCAGTTTACATCTTATACTCCACATAGGAAGGAATGTAGCATGCTCTGCACCCTTCTTTTGCTTCCTGCCATTATTTACTGATAACTGTTCTCACTATCTATATTTAAACCTTCTCAGTGTAAGATTGAGAAGTCACTCTCCAATCCATTCAATTAATTCATTTTTTCTCACCAGTATTTCCAGGTCCACTACACTGCAAGCAAACTAAAAGATTACATTGACCCAGATTATGATATGCTCAAGGTCAGGCTTGCAAACAGTGATCTATACGCCAATTGTCACATCCTGATAGGAACCGACAAGAGAATCACCATAACAATCAACAGGTCTAAGTTCTGCCGCCTTGCAAAATTCCATGAAGGAGACATATGTGCCTTTCGTTTCAAGGTCACCACAAAGCAGCGCCTGGTTCTCATCGTGCATTGCCTTTAGATGAACCATCGACAACAACGAAAGTCGTATCTAAATATCATCTAGCATTCTAAGGACTACTAATCAAGCTCTATAATAGGATGAAACCTTCCTCTGTTTCTCGACGATGCTATCTGTTGCTTTTGAACAGCTACCACCTATGCTTTTACCTATATAACCTCTGTTGTTGTTCCTCATCGATCTATTAATATGCATAATGCCACCCTTATCTATAATTATCCGTTTTTACTACTTTCTCTGTTTTAAACATCGAGTAATCACCAGCAACAACAAATATGCTAAGCAAGGAAGAGGCATGCCCTACCTGGCAGCGTGCACCTTCCACTCAACGGATATAGCACTATCATTTAGCACAGACTGTTCCAGGAACAGGAGAAACAATAATCATGAATAGACAGTGACCAGCAGTAAGTACTCATTATTTCGATCTGTGACTGAGTTTTCCTATCACCACTCTTACAATACTTGGCTTGCTGCCGGCCTTTGCGCCCTTGGCGCAACGAGTCATCTAGTTCACTGAAACGCTGAAACGACTTGGTAGCTAGTGGTATAATACATAGTTGGGCAATAACAGTGCCGAAGCAAGTGGTTCTTCGAATTGATTGATCATCACTCATGAACTACCTGTGCAAGAAAGGCATCCTTGTTTATTAGAATGACTAATAGAAATACACCGTAAGACCTTTGTGTAAGAAAGGCATCATCTAAGCTTAACACATGACATGACATTGTTTAAGTTTTCTATTTTTTTCAACGAATCATCTTAAATTTGGCTTCAAAATTTATATAAGTACACATAATCTATACAACATTGAAACTGGTACCGGACTCGCTCACTGTTCAAAGTAATTTTACATGTGCTTGCTCACTCATTCTGATGTTGTGTATCTAATAAACTTGATAATCCTAACTGATAGTAATTTCATGGGTGCTCTCTAACTCCTAAGGTACTGGTTCATCTTAGAAGGTATTGTTTTGTGCGTTCTACATGTACTTGATGGTTTCCACAGCTGCAGAATCTTCTGCCACTTTGGGTCCTATAAACTGGTATAATCCATTTCAACCATAGAAACCCTAGCTTTGTCAGTAGGCTTTAATTCAGGAAAATCTGCACGATCAAGCTCTACTGAAATGCATCCTACTGACCTTCGTGTTTCCTCAAGTTTCTTCATGAGCTCACATCAAGTAACTATTGTGCACGTTGTGTCATTTATCCGATTGCACTTATTGTGCAAGTTGTAGTAGCAGACCAAAGCCAACAAACTTTGCAAATAGCAGGCAATGCATGGTCAAACATAACAACTGCTAGCTCCATACAAACCCTAACCGGCATCATATAAAGTAACTATTCATTCAACAGATCAGACATAATAAAGATAGTATTTTCACCTGGGATTTTCATCACTAATCTGGTCAAGCTGATGTTGTCCATAGTGTCGCCACGCCGCCTTGACATACCTCATCAACAAAAATAAAAAGAACCAGTTAGACATATTAGGGTAGAAACATGAGTTGAAGCAGAGTACAACTTCATAATGTTATCAGAAGCAAATGTGCTCACTAAATGGAGCAAATGTGCTCATAACAAAGATTTTCTTTGACAGAAGCAAAGAATGACAACAGCGCAGAACATCAATGATCATGTAGCCATTCAGGATTTCTGTGAGCATTCAGGCCTCTTTGTAACAGGAAGGTAGGCTTACTCTGACGAACTGATAAACAACGCCTAAACTCGTGCAGTATGACACAACCCTTGGGTAGAATCCTCTCTCAGCGCCGATGATCTGGGTCAAGCATACCATGGAACCGCCGGAATGCGCATCCCGGAACCACTTCGCCATCGCCTTTATTAGCAGCCAAGGTGTGAGTACTCATCTTCAATTACGCCGAGGCAGTCTTGCACTTCCCCTGCTCGTAAGGCCAAGCAAACATTTCATGGTTGGAATAAGTGGATGGTAAGCTGACTAAAATTAGTGGAGTAGGTTGGTGATTAATTGGGCTTGCCCATCTGTATACTTATGTCAGACAGAAAATTGGGCATGTGTATCACAGTATCTGTCAGTAGTGTACGCATACCTTCATAGGAGAAGCAGTTAACCAGGGTGTTGAGCCCGCCGTGGCCAAAGCAGCGCCACGCCGCCTCCACCACGGCGTCGACGACCGCCTCATCGCAGGCCGCAAATTCCAGCCCCACCACCACGACGGCCTCCTCCCGACCTCCCCATCTCCCGCACAGCGCTGTGCCGCCTCCTCCGTCGCGGCCAGGGCACCACCAAGGATCATCAATGGCCCATATCTGAACCACCAACAATGAGGAGAGGTGAGGGCAAGGTGTTCTTGAAGGGGAGACGGGTGACGCGAGACCACACCGCCTCAGACCTGGACTAATTAGCCATCCGTGTGCTCCTAGTGTGGATGGCGACAGTGACGACAGAGAGAGATATGCGAGGGAGAGAAAGAAGTGAGAGGAAAGACATGAACCCTAGCAGAGACGGGAGGAAGAGCACCTGAAGGCCGATGACACCGGTGACATGGACGGCCGTCTTGGCGACCCCCGCTCGTCCCGATGATGGCGACGCGCGGACGTCGCCTCCGTCTCCTCTGGCCTTGTCGCTCGTCCTGGTGATGGCGACGCTCGGCCATCGCCTTTGGCCCTGCATCGGTGGTGACAGCGGCGGCACCTAGGTCGTCGCACACGCAGAGGTGCCCATCGGACGAGAAGCGGAAGCAGAGGCCGCCGTGCTCCAGGGCGTGCTCGGCATGGCCCTCGTATAGCGGTGCCCAAATGTCAGCCTTTCTCGTCGAGCTCGCCGTGCACAGGGGAGGATTCGGGTTGGTGGTGCGAGAGGGACAGGGGAGAGCGGCGACGGAGGCGAGCTCGACGACGGGAGAGGAGAACTGGACAGGAGCGTGGTGACGGTTGCGAAGGAGGGGGCGCTGGGATGGGGATGGCGGCTAGGGTTATCATCCAATCCACAGCACGCCACGCAAATGTCCACCCATCGCACGCCACGCAAGGGCAAGAAAGCGAAATCCCTCTAATGCCCTCAGCGGGATCTAAGATTTACAGGTGGCACGATTTTTTGATTGTGAGCCACCCGAACCGGGCGTCTACGCACTCAAGCCACTGATAGGCACGGCCCATGAGCGCGGGACCCCACATGTTAGCGACGTCCGCCAAATATACCGAGGTGAGAAACAGAACTACTGTCTATTGGTCCAACTCCGAATTTTATCCAACGGCCCAGCTCATCCCAGGGCAGATCCGACGGCCCAAATCGCATCAAGAAAGAGATCCAACGGCCAGAAATTCGAAATCGCTGAGAGAGCCCATGTTCAGACGTGAATCTAACTATGGGATGCGTGCGCTCGCTTGATCGAAATGGTCTCAATTGTACTCCTACAAAGGTACTATATGAACTACTCCCTGCAAAACATAACCTTTTCTTTTTGCGAGATTTTTTTCGATTTATTCATCTACAGTTGAGGTAGTGCAAAGAACATCAAAACTAAAATTACATCCAGCTCTATAGACCACTTAGCGACGACTACAAACATTGGAGCGAGCCGAAGGCTCGTCGCCGTCATCGCCCCTCCCTCGTCAGAGCCTCGCAAACCTTTTTGTAGTAGACAGTCGGGAATTTGTTATACTAAGGCTCCATACAGTTTTTTTAATATCAGTACAGATACAAGCGCTCATATAGACGTGTATACACTCACCTATGAACGCACACACGCACACCCTACCTTTATGAGCACCTTCGGAAAACTGAGCCGGCATGTCATCTTGAGATTTACGAAGTCACTGTAGGCGTCACGTCATTAACGGGAACGTCTTTTCCCACTGAATGTGTATCGCAAAAAATTCTGAAATAAATCCAGGAATAAATGCGAGCACCAGGATTTGTGTATCGCAAAAAATTCTGAAATAAATCCAGGAATAAATGCGAGCACCAGGATTTGAACCCTGATGGGCTGAGAATATCACAGTCTCTCTAATCATCCAATTACAGATTGGTTCACATGCTTCATGTAGTTATAAAGTTGATTTATTATGTTTAAGTTTGATCAAATATGCACAAAAAACTACTCAACAACCAGTATAATATTAAATAAATTCATTATTGAAATAGATCTTGGAGTACATTTTTTGTCGTCATCGTCTAATTGGAGATGAAGCGAGTCGACAAACTAGTGGGCGCGGCGTGAGATATTTGATGGCCAAAGATACCCATCCATCCATCACGGAGCGCCTGTGCGCGGGCGAAACGGGCACACAAGCAGGTGAAGAAGACACCTCCTGTCCTGTACGTCGTTGGACGAACGCACCATGCCGCGTTCCCATTGCCAAAGATCAATTGATGAAAGCGAATAGTGAGCCATCTCTCCACTGGGCTGTGTCTGTCTTCAATTCGACCAACCGGTCGTAAGGGCATCTCCACTAAAGCCCCCAGGACGTTCCCTAAGCTTTTTTTGAGCACCGGCAGTAAAAAACGTCCTAGCCAGGCCACCAGTTCCTCGTTTTGCGCCGGTTTTGGCGATATTTCCCGCCGGCACGCCCACCCCACATCTAGCCCCCTAAGGGGCAGCTGGGGACGTCGGCAATTGCTTTTTACATGTGCAGGCCCACTTGGCAGCCCCTCTCTCTCCTCTCTCCTCTCCTTTCTCTCTTTTCTCCACCCGCACCTACCGCACACAGCTCGCCTTCCTCGCCTGGCGTCGCCGGCCCCGCCGGCCCCGCCCCGCATCTCCCCGGCGCAGTGAGCAGGGGGCGGAGCCGCCGCCTGACCCTGCTGCTTGTCGCGGTGGCCGTCGCGTTCCTGGCAGGCGCGAGCGACTCGGCGCGGTCCCCCCTGCTCCGCCTCGCCGCGCCGGCGTCCCTCGCCGACCTGGCGCGCCGTCGCCACGCCTCCTTCCCCCACGTCTGCCCCACGCCTGCCTCCCTCCCCGCTCGCCGCCTCCCGCCACCGCTCGCCGGCCTCCACGGCCGGGCCGGGCGACCTAGCGGACCCCGTCTCGGGCTGGAGGAGCAGCGGCGGTGCCGGCCCTCGGAGCAGAAGCCGATGAGGCGGACCAGGTTGAGGTGGTGCATGCTGCTGATGGTGGCCACCTCCATCAGGAACTGCTTCTCCCCATGCTCGATCCCCTCCAGCTGCTTCGCGGCCACCACCGTCCGGTTCGCCAGCATGCCGCGGTACACGGCGCCGAACCCGCTCGCACCCAGCTTCTCCTGTGAACCCCTTGGTCGATCTCTGCAGCTCGCGGTACGAGAACTGCACCGGCGCGCCGGACGCGTACTCCAGCAGCGCGTACTGCGCCGACGCCGGCCCGTACTTCGGGTTGTTCCGGCAGAACACCCACCACAGCGCCCACTCGGCGAGGACCAGCCCGGACACCACGCCGAGGACGACCAGGGCCACGACCCACCCGCGCAGGCCGGAGGACCCCGAGGAGGACGAGCCGCCGGTGCTGAGGAGCAGCCCGTGCATCTCGACGGACCCGGCAGAGGCGCCTCTCCTTCCCGTCGACGCTCGCGCTCCTCCGCTGGCTGGAGGTCGTCGACGCCGCCGCGGTCAAGGTGCTCGATGAAATGCCGCTCCGTTTGTGCGAGTCCAACACTGCTCGTGGGGAGGCAACGAGTGAAAAATTTTAGCCCTCAGGTCAAAGTTCTCGCCGGCAGCCCCCCAGGAGGCGAAAAAAAATGCCTCCTGGGGGGCAAACGGCTGGAGATGCTCTAATCGTACTTTGCCTCAGTCTCTGTATGTAGTAGAGGTACTGGCACATGTTTATATTTATAATATCTGAATGAAAAATAAAAATCCCTATGTGCTAGTATTGCTTTTGCCAGTAAAAACAACAGGTCAAATTTCTACAGGAGTAGAGGAGAATTATCAAGTTCTGATTGCCAGAAAGATTCAGTTTGTCCTTCTCGTAACCGACATGGAACGTCAAAACCATACATACTAGAGATCCTGTCTTACTAGTTGCTGTATACTCGATCCATCCATACTTGGGCGATTATATTATAGAACCTCCTCTATCATTACACTTTGTTTTATCTTGTGCTACAAGTGTCAGAGCCTCGCGGATGCAACAGCATCTGGGCAAGGTCGGTACTAATAATAATAACAATAAAAATGCACTTAAGAAATGGTGATACTGCTATCATTAGCGGTTTAAGTATGCACGTTTGGCGATGAAATATTCAACCGCTCGGCATCACACCAAGCAGGTCCCTTTCACAAAAACTGCTAAGCAGATCCAATTTTTTACCGAGTTAAACTATTTGTACTAGGATAATTGCGTTGACCATTGGCACTTTGATGCTCAGATACACTGAATTCTCGACTGCCGAAAAACATTTTTTTACTATGTGGAGTAGTAGTAGAATACCGGGCAATTATCCTAAAAAAAAAGAATACCGGGCAATTTCAACGGCAGCCTCATCCAGCCCTTTGGAATTTGGAATTTTCTTTGAGAGAGTATCTTGCTCTGCTGACTGACATGTGGCTCTATCGTTTGAACCAGTCCCATGCTTAACTTTAATTCCCTCCAAACTGTTAGAAAGAGGTTAGCCACTCCTCTGGACAACACGAGTCAACTGGAGGCGGATCCATCCAAGCAGTCCCTCTTGGTCTACTCGATCGGATCGTGATATTTAGCTATAAGAACTGCAAAACAAAATAATGCTTAGCCATCTAGTCGGATCGATAGCTACGTTTTTTTGTACCTACATCCAGTATGTCTATGTTGATCCACATCTACTCGGATCGATGTGGTGGCCTTGGTGCAATGTGTTAATTAGCAAGAGACTACGAGCTTTTCCATGATTCCATGGTGTTCATAGTACTAATCAAAGCATGGTATAAACTGAAGCATATGCTAAGCGACACGTGAAATGGGATCCGGCCATGTGAGCGCAGATTTGCGTGTTAGATTTGTTAGACTAGTATGACGTCAACTCTAACGCACGACTCTAAATGACCCTGATGCATTTATTTGAGGCTAAACGGACAAAAATCACGACCAAACACGAGGGAGCAAACGGACAAACGCCCGTTTTTTGTCCGCCGCCGACTCAATCCCGACCCAAATTGGGCCGCATTTGCGTCAAAACGAACAGCGCACCCTTGTCCTCCTTGGCCCGTCTATTGGAGACGCACCGCTCGTTTTTCTCTTCCCCTACGCGGCCTGCCCCTCCCCTGCCATGGCCGCCACCGCTTATTTTTTCAGCCGCATCCTCGCTGTCCAGCTCGGCCACCAAAACCACGACCACCCTTTGCATAGCTGCCCTATGTCCGCGTTTTAAAAGGAGTTCCTGCCGTGGTGGCAGTGTTTGGCCCTGAGTATCTGAGAGAGCCAAATGCCGTTGATACAACCTAGTTGTGGGTGATCAATGCGGATAGGGGCTTTCCAGAGATGCTTGGTAGCATAGATTATATGCACTAGAAGTAGAAGAACTGTCCATTTGCTTGACAGGGCAGTACAAGAGGCATGTGAAAGATGCCACTGTCATACTAGAAGCGGTGGCTTCACAAAATCTTTGGATATGACATTCTTTCTTCGGCATGGCAAGATCTCACAATAATATCAACGTGCTTCAGCGTTCTCCAGTGTCCGCAAGGCTTGCAGAAGGTCACTACCCAGAGGTCAAATTTGAGATCAATAGCCACCATTACAAGAAGGAATACTACCTAGCTGATGGTATCTATCCTCAGCGGACAACTCTTGTGATGACAATACGCAATCCCAAGGAGAGAAGAGACAGAGATTTGCCCAATAGCTAGAGAGTGCTAGGAAGGATGTGGAGCGTGCTTTTGGTGTGCTTCAATCTCGATGGGATATCGTTCGACATCTTGCACTGACATGGAGCACCGAGAATCTTTGGGAGGTGATGATTGTTTGTGTGATCATGCACAACATGATCATGGAGGATGAGCGCGATGACAACATCTACGACCAAGGGTTTGAATACCAGGGTGAAAATGTTGTGCATGAGCACCAAGAACCGACAACGTTTGAACAGTTCACCTAATTCCATCGTGAAATGTGTGATTGACATATGCATGTGCAACTCCAAAATGATTTGGTTGAGCACATGGGGACTTTTTTTCGCGAATACGCAGATGATGCTTATCTTTTCATTGATAGGAGAAGAGTTTGTACAACATGGGATTATAAGAGCTCGCTAAGCCATGTACACAGGAAGGCATGTAAGCGAGCCAGGAGCAGAACAGACATGGGGTTGCTTAGCACATGTGGACTCACATTGGTAATAAGTGCATGTCTCTGTTCATTTCCTTTTCATGTATTTAAGACAATTTCGATAGGGTTGTAAAACTATTTGGTTGCGTTTTTATTCGAATTTGGAACTATTTGATTGTAGAACTATTTGTTAGGTTTGAATTATTTGGTTGTAAAACTATTTCTAATGTGTATAGTTCAGAAAATGTATGCATAGGGCCTCTAGCCGAAGGTGGAGGACCAGATGCGTCCGTCCATTGGGCACATGGCCAGATGTTGTAGGGTGAAACGCTAAGATGGATCTTTTCACACTTGGAGGGGAAAAGGAATGAACACCAAAGAACACAAAGAGGAAATCACTCCAACAATACCCAATGACACATCCACTAGAGTAGCAACACAAGATCCACAAGTTCATAAACACAATCAAAGGAAAGATACAATGATAAAGGTTCTTCCCACTCCTAGGAGATGAGGTCTTGAAGGTAAACTTCTCCTTATGGAGGACTTGAAATCAACAAGGATTCTTCCCTAATGGGGCCTTGATCCACAAGAGGGAAGGTAGAAGGAGCAAAGCTCACAAATATCTCATCTAATACTTTGCTAACCCTAAACTTAACCCTAGGTACGGGATAGGTAGGCTTGGGGTCGAAGTGGTTGGAGAGGGGCTCGAACAGGTGATCACAGTTGTCCATCCTGGAGAGCCCATGCACACGGGGTTAATTGGGCCCGTGCGCACGGGGTTCCCATGTGCACGGTACAAGCCCGTGCGCACGGGGTGCTACAACGCCAACTCTCTGAGTAGTCTGTGGGCCCGGGGTCTCGGGGGCCCGTGCGCACGGGGTCGCCTGGGACTTCCAGTGCTGCTGCTGTTGCACTCCGTCTTGATCTTCGAGTCCATGGGGTGGTCCTTCTACTCCTTGGTGATGCTCCTGAGCTGCTTGGGGGTGTTCCTCTTCGTACCTAATGATGCATAGTGTATTTTGGTGAGGTAGCAACCAAGTTCCATTTGTATCCATATGCATGTCAAGTAGGAAGGAGTTCACCTCGGTTTCCATTGCACGTGCTCTAGCTCTTGTCATAGGTCCACGTGGGGCTTGTTGTGTTGATGTAGAGTCCATGGGGATGATGTAAGGATGATCCGCATCATCTCCCCCCCCCCCTTCGGAGAGATCCGTCCACGGATTGTGATCTTCATCATCATGGTACTTGGTTAAGTCTTTGACGTTGAAGATGTCGGTTACGTTGTACTTGTCGCGTGGGATGCCAATCTTGTAAGCGTTGTCATTGTAGCGTGCTAGCACCTTGAAGGGTCCAGCGGTGCGTGGTAGTAGCTTTGACTTGCGCTCATTGGGGAAGCGGTCTTCGCGAAGATGAAGCCATACAAGATCGCCCGGTTAGAACTGATACGTCTCCAACGTATCTATAATTTTTTTATTGTTCCATGATGTTATATTATCAATCTTGGATGTTTTATAACCATTTTATAGTAATTTTATATCATTTTTTTGAACTAACCTATTGACATAGTGCAAAGTGCCAGTTGTTGTTTTCTGCATGTTTTTTACATCGCAGAAAATCAATACCAAACGGAGTCCAAATGCAACGAAACTTTATGGAGATTTTTTTGGACCAAAAGACACCCAATGGGCCAAGGCTGCACCTCGGGGGTGCTCCGAGGGGAGCACAACTCACCAGGGCGCGCCAGGAGGCCCAGGCGTGCCCTGGTGGGTTGTGCCCACCTCGGGTGCCCCCCGGACCGCCTCTTTGCTCTATAAATACCCCAATATTCCAGAAACCCTATGGGAGTTGACGAAAATCAATTCCAGCCACTGTAGAGTCCAGAACCACCAGATCCAATCTAGACACCATCATGGAGGGGTTCACCACTTCCATTGGTGCCTCTTCGATGATGCATGAGTAGTTCTTTGTAGACCTCCGGGTCCATAGTTAGTAGCTAGATGGCTTCCGCTCTCTCGTTAGATTCTCCATACAATGGTCTCTTGGAGATCCATATGATGTAACTCTTTTTGCAGTGTGTTTGTTGGGATCGGATTAACTTTGAGTTTATGATCAGATCTATCTTTTTGAAATCCATGCAAGTTATTTGAGTTTCTTTGATCTCTTATATGCATGATTGCTTATAGCCTCGTATTTCTTCTCCGATATTTGGGTTTTGTTTGGCCAACTTGATCTATTTATCTTGCAATGGGAAGAGGTGCTTTGTAGTGGGTTCGATCTTACACTGCTTGATCCCAGTGATAGAAGGGGAACCGACACGTATGTATCGTTGCTACTAAGGATAAAATGATGGGGTCTATCTCTACATAGATAGATCTTGTCTACATCATGTCATCGTTCTTATTGCAATACTCCATTTCTCCATGAACTTAATACACTAGATGCATGCTGGATAGCAGTCGATGTGTGGAGTAATAGTAGTAGATGCAGGCAGGAGTCGGTCAACTAATCTTGGACGTGATGCCTATACAATGATAATTGCCTAGATATCATCATGAGTATTTGAAGTTCTATCAATTTCCCGACAGTAATTTGTTTACCCACCATTTGCTATTTTTCTCGGGAGAAGCCACTAGTGAAACCTGCGGCCCCCGAGTCTCTTTCTCATATTATTTGCCTTTGCGATCTATTTTCCTTTGCTTTTATTTTCAGATATACTAAACCAAAAATATAAAAATACCTTGCTGCATTTTATTCTTATTTACTTTATTTGGCGTTCGATCTATCAATCTACTACATTTTTATTCACGTCCGTTTGCCTATCTTGAGGCGCCACTACCCGAAAGGGATTGACAACCCCTTTTACACGTCAGGTTGCGAATAGTTGTTATCCGTGTGCAGGTGTTTTTTACGTTGTGTTGCTTGGTTCTCCTACTGGTTCGATAACCTTGGTCTCATAACTGAGGGAAATACCTATCGCCGCTGTGCTGCATCATCCCTTCCTCTTTGGGGAAATACCGACGTAGCTTCAAGCCGCATCAAAAGGAATTTCTGGTGCCGTTGCCGGGGAGGATCTTCAACGTATACCAGGTTCCTAATCACAAATCTCATCTCCTCGCAATTTACATTATTTTCCATTTTCCTCTCTCCCACTCCACAAAAATTTGCCGTTTTATTCACCCCTCTTTTTCGTTCGCCGTTTTCTTGCCGGATCTGTTTTTGTGTGCAATTTCATTTGTCGTTATTATCGTCATGGATAGTTCTTCCTCTATTACATGCACTCCCAAGAACGAAGTTCACAACTTTAAACAAAGGGGAGGAGAAAATTTGAAAGATGCTTGGTATATAATTTTCAATGCTCATAATAGATCTATTCGAAAGCAATCTATCGTTGTTCTTCTTCGTTGTTTTTATGTGGGCATCACCACTTGGTATAGATTCGTCCTTGATATGGTTACCGGTGGAAATTTCTTGAAGTATCCCTCTCCCGATGCTTTTAATGCTATGGGAAATTTAGTAGGCTCACCACCCCATATGATTAATGAAACAACTTTGACTCTTGAGCATGTCACGGGAAGATTAGATGCTATTGAAAAGAAAATGCTTACTAAAGAGCATATAGAAAATTTGGATAAAAAGATGCTTAATTTTTCTACTAAAGTTGGGTCAAAAGCGGGGTAAGTTTTTAAGTTGTTAAAAGAAAAGGGAACTATAATCCATGAAAGAATTGAAGAAAGCTCGTCTCTGATTAATAAACTAGAAGAAATCTTTAGTAATTTGAGTATGGCTTTTGCTTCCGCTAAAACTATTGAAAAACTCTCGTAAAAATTGGCAAGACTACCCAAGTTACTAAGAGAATGGGTGCAACTTCTAGTAAAGAGGATCTTAGGATGATTAGCATCCACCCGGATTTTGTTGAAGTTATAAGAGATCCCTTTGGCAAGAATGAATTCTTTAAATTTGTTCCTAGGAGTATTGTCATTGAAAACCTCTATGCTAAATACCTATGGAATTCTAAGTGTGTGATTGAAGAGTTGAACAAAGATGACAAAACTTAGATCCTTGCTTTATGGCTAGCTAAGAGCGTAAAACTATAGCGCTTGTTGGGAGGCAACCCAATGAATAAAATTTATTTTTGCTTTTTGCTTTTTGTTCTTGAGTGTTTGCACAATTATGCTACTGTTATGATTGTGTTTTAATTAGTGTTTATGCCAAGTAAAGCCTTTAGGATCTTATTGGGTGATAGTTGTTTGATCTTGCTGGAAAACAGAAACTTTTGCGCTCACGAAAATAATTCTCATTTTTACCAGAGCGTGATAAAATGCCAATTCTTTTTGCAGAATATTAATGTACAAATTTCTCAGGTCATCCTAAGTTTTTAGAATTTTTGGAGTTTCAGAAGTATTCGAGATATCCAGATTGCTACAGACTGTTCTATTTTTGGCTGATTCTGTTTTCTTTGCGTTGTGTGCTTTTTTTGATGGCTCTATGGTTTTCTTTGATGAGTTTTTTCCATAGAAAAGTTGGAATACAGTAGATCTAATGCAAGAACAAAATATGAATTGGTTTTCTACAGTACTTATAGTAGTGATTTGCTTTCTTATACTAACGGATCTCACGAAGGTTTTGTTGAGTTTTGTGTGATTGAAGTTTTCAAGTTTTGGGTTATCTTACGATGGATGAAGGAATAAGGAGTAAGAAGAGCCTAAGAATTAGGATGCCACGGCATCCCAAGCTATTATCCAAAAGAGAGCAAGCAATTAAGCTTGGGGATGCCCCGAGTGGCATCCCCTCTTTCTTCTAACGACCATTGGTATTTTACTCGAAGCTATATTTTTATTCGTCACATACTATGTGTTTTGCTTGGAGCGTCTTGTATGATATGAGTCTTTGCTTGTTTTATTTTGTATTTTAAGTCTTTATTCCTTGTTGTACACACCTATTTTAGAGAGCCAAAATTATGTCATGGCTTGTTAGAATTGCTCTCTATGCTTCACTTAAATTTTTACGAGCTATGGACTTGCTCTAGTGCTTCACTTATATCTTTTTGAGCACAGTGTGCTTTAGTATTTTTGAAGAAATGCTCTCTTGCTTCACTTAGATTTATTTGAGAGTTAGTAAAATTTTCTAGAAATTATCTCTTGCTTCACTTAAATTAATTTGAGAGAAATAAATATTATGCTCATGATCTTCACTTATGTTTGTTTGAGCTTGTCAAAAGCAACATATGAAAATTAGTTCCAAAGTGATAGATACCCAAGAAGGATATAATAAAAAATTTCATGAAGATCATTGGACAAAATAAACTTGATTCTTAGTAATAGTTTTGAGATATGATGATGTGATATGTGTGTCATCTTGATTACTAATTATGCTTTAGCAAGAATATTGGTGTTAAGGTTTGTGATTCCCTATGCAAGCATGAAAGTCAATAATTATGCAATGAAATTATATCCTACTTGTGGTGCATTATTCGGTGTTAATTATGCTTAATGCTCGCTTATGATATTATTCATTTCTTGGTTGGTCGCTTCTCAATCTTTTGCTAGCCTTCATTTTGCACTAAGTATCACTACTTGTGCATCCAAAAACCTTTAAACCAGTTTTGCCACATGAGTCCACTATATCTACCTATATGCGGTATTCTTTTGCCGTTCTAAGCAAATTTGTATGTGACATCTCTAATTTTCAAAATAAACTTCTCTTTTGTGTGTTTATACCGCTCGCGGAGCACTGAGGGGTGGCTAATATTTCCCATGCTAGATGTGTTATTCTCACGATGAGTATTTATTCACTTGTCATTGCACGAGAGTAAGGCAAAGGTATTAGGGATGCCCAGTCCCGAAATGAAAAATGAATTTACTTTATGTTGTCAAATAATAAATTCCTTGGAAAGTGTTGGTATGGAAGGCAACTGTGGATTCGGCAAGCCATGGAAAGTGAAAGTATGGTGGAAAAAGGAATAAACTTTATTTTTGTTTGGGACCCGCCTATGATATATCTAGCATGGAAAGTGTTGGGAACTCTAAGTCGTTTTCATTGGCGGGAAAGGCACACCTCCCAAAATGTTTTTATCTCTAAGTTTTTCGCTTTGAGCTCTGGCACCTCTACAAATCCCTACTTCCCTCTGCGAAGGGCCCTTCTTTTCACTACAAAAAATACACTTCCGTGATGATACATGTTTGTCATAGTAGGTCACGTTTTCTGTCATGCATGTACATCCATGACGATTTTATGACAGAATCAAGATAGTCATACATGTGCTATCGTAGAAGTGTTCCATGACATTACCAAAATTATCATCACGGAAGTGTCCATTTCCATGACGATAAATGGCGCGTCATGGAAGTGCTTTCATCAAGGGTGACCGCACGTGGCATCCACCATAACGGGTCACCGTTAAGCTATCGGATCCGGTTTTGGATCCGATAACCCATTAACAACCCAGACCAATGGGGATTTTCCACGTGTAAGATTCTCATTGGCCGGAGGAAACATTTGTTGGTTCACCGCTGGGACAGATGTCATCCACTCACTAAATAGGAGGCGCCTATGATACGTCGACACGTGGCACGGCCCAACGGAGGCCCATTCCGGTGAAAAGGCCGGCCCGTTTGACTTGGTCAAAAGGTAATTGGTCGGCCCATGGAAAACCTGTTAACGGCCTGTTCGTATGTAGCCCATTTATGGCCTATCGGAATTAAGCCCAGTAGCTTCATCTGGGCCGTCCAATATGATTCCAGCCCATTGTAACTTCCGGCGCATGTATGGCCCATGATGTCTTTCAGCCCATACGAGGCCCTTTGTAACTCTTGGCCCATTAACGGCCCGTGGTGAAACTGGCCCATAATGAATAGTGCACCAATTTATACCCATTAACGGCCCATTATTCCATTGGGCCATTTCCAGCCCGTGTTAACTTTCGCCTTCTATGGTCCCATTTATTCTTGGGCTCATTTCCATAATTTGATTACTTACGGTCTGTTAATGGCCTGTTCAGCTTGTGGGCCAAATTCATCCCGTGGTTATAGTCGGCCTGCTTGTGGCCCGTTAACACGTTGGGTTGTTTTCCTAGCGTCATCAATCACGGCCTATTAACGACCCGTTATGGTCGGGCCATAAAACAGACGATTTCCATTCTAGCCCGTTTGCGGCCCATTTTGCGGTCCGTCATTGGTCCACAAATAGTACGACCCATGTTTGGCGAAACGATTACACGGCCCGTAGAAGGCCCATAGATGAGACGGCCCGTAGAAGGCCCATGGATCCTACGGCCCGTGGAAGGCCCGTGGATCGTACAGCCCGTGGAGGGCCATGGTCACGACGCAGGTCGCAGGACCATGGTTAGAACAGTGTTGCCATGGTTATTGTGGCCTAGTTTATTGTGGCCACTAGAAAAACGCGAAAAAAGAACTACAGTGACTACAAGCAAACAACTAAACAAGACAATAAGGAAATAAATAAGAAAGGAACTAATGCTAGGCTATTATGGCTATTACACATATTACATCCACTAGGCATCAAATTTTGCCACCAGTGTAAATATAGGGAACAAAGCAGCATATTACATACAGTGGCCGTCTAAATTGGCCACCAATGCAAATAAATGCGGCAGCAAAACAAGTCCATAACTGAAAAAACTTCAGAAGAGCCCAAGAAACGTTATCCTGGATATCCACCATGCTGGCAATAAGCTTAGCAATCTTATTGGCTTTGTCCTGTTTGGCGCTAAAATCCTCCAACGCTTGTTGTTGCACCAGAAAGTATGCATCTGAATGCTCCAGGGACTTCCGCAGTCCTTCCGCTTCTTGTCGCAGAACAGTTGATCGATGTCTTCCAGCTTTTAGTGGAGACTCAAGAAACCGAACTGATTCAGATAGTGAGTTTGTATAGCTTGTGCAAGTGGTAGTGGCCAGTAACTCGAACACTAAACCAAGATAGGACTTTGGGGCTGTCTCACTGTCTTCAACATAGTCTTCCTTAGCTGTTTTATCAACTTTGTTGGAGACCAACAAGGATGTCTCACTATCCTGAACCTTATCTGCATTACTTCCTTTACCATTGCTTAATAAGACACTCTTCCCCGATATTCTGTCAGGATTCTAAAAGGAGAAACAAGCACACACATAACAGGTTTAGCATGTACTAGTATATGAAACTCATTTTGGTGAACCAGTTCATTAGTAAGGTGGACAGGATTAAACTACCAAGTCTTCTATTGCCAAGTAGTACATAATAAAAGCATCAAACAAACATATATCTATGTCCTATGGTCACTGCATTGTCTTGCCAAATCAAAATAGAGACACTGTTCAAATCATATCAGTTCAAGGCAAAGCAGCAGTGAAAGAATACAAAGCGTGGGAAACTACACGGCACAACAAGATTTCAGATGGGTACCACGGGTCTACATGTACAACAATAATATTGGCTCTGTTGTGATGCTAGTAATGTGCATGATATGAGAATTCAACTGTATACACAATTGAAATTGAAATTAACAGAGCTATTGATAAGAGCAAACCTGTTAAAGAAACATGCGTGAACATACCTGTTGTGCCATTGGAGTTTCGATTGGATCCTTCAATTTAAAAATAAGTTTGTATGAGTAAATACAGTGATACAAGAGCAAAGCAGTATGCACGATAGCAATGGAATCTTAAATTAGAACAGTTGTTCTTCAGGTTTAAGCACTTGTTCTACATGAACAGAGTACAGTAAGACGCAAGGATATAGTACTTAAAAATAGAAAATGAGCTCATAGACCTTGCCACATTCTTGGTTCGGGACCAGTACAGAACAAGGCGTTCCCATTCATCATCCAGTAAATATGTCTCAGGAGAACGTAAGGGAATTTGATGAGTTTCTTTGCCAGTGAAGTACATTTTCTTCAGGTAATTCTGATACTGCCACAAAGCATTCTTGAAGATATCATAGGTATTAGCACAGGTTACCTCATCCTGAGTTTCCAAATCGATCCTTCTCTATAGACAAAAAGGGAAATTTTGCTGTATTATAACCATCATGGAGGTAGAATGTATGGGACAAAGCAAAGTAATTGCCATGAATAACATTACTTACACATAACTCCTGGACAAACACCTACAACTGGCATTTTCCTTCATCTTCAGTATAATATTTCCAAGATGGGAAGATGCCCACATAGGATTTAACAACATCAAATGCGATAGATGCTAAACTACGACTGGCTGGTTGTGCTTCCTCCACAGGAATAGGCGTACCAACTGGTGGAGTTGGGGTTTGATGTCTACTATGCAACCTTCTTCTTGTAGACGTTGTTGGGCCTCCAAGTGCAGAGGTTTGTAGGACAGTAGCAAATTTCCCTCAAGTGGATGACCTAAGGTTTATCAATCCGTGGGAGGCGTAGGATGAATATGGTCTCTCTCAAACAACCCTGCAACCAAATAACAAAGAGTCTCTTGTGTCCCCAACACACCCAATACAATGGTAAATTTTATAGGTGTACTAGTTCGGCGAAGAGATGGTGATACAAGTGCAATATGGATGGTAGATATAGGTTTTTGTAATATGAAAATAAAAAAAAGCAAGGTAGCAAGCGGTAAAAGTGAGCGTAAACGGTATTGCAATGATAGGAAACAAGGCCTAGGGTTCATACTTTCACTAGTGCAAGTTCTCTCAACAATAATAACATAATTGGATCATATAACTATCCCTCAACATGCAACAAAGAGTCACTCCAAAGACACTAATAGCGGAGAACAAACGAAGAGATTATGGTAGGGTACGAAACCACCTCAAAGTTATTCTTCCCAATCAATCCATTGGGCTATTCCTATAAGTGTCACAAATAGCCCTAGAGTTCGTACTAGAATAACACCTTAAGACACAAATCAACCAAAACCCTAATGTCACCTAGATACTCCAATGTCACCTCAAATATCCATGGGTATGATTATACGATATGCATCACACAATCTCAGATTCATCTATTCAACCAACACAAAGAACCTCAAAGAGTGCCCCAAAGTTTCTACCAAAGAATCAAGACGAAAACGTGTCCCAACCCCTATGCATAGGTTCATGGGCAGAACCCGCAAGTTGATCACCAAGACATACATCAAGTGAATCACGTGATATCCCATTGTCACCACAGATACGCACAACAAGACATACATCAAGTGTTCTCAAGTCATTAAAGACTCAATCCGATAATATTACTTCAACGGGAAAACTCAAACCATTACAAGAGAGTAGAGGGGGAGAAGAAACATAAGATCCAACTATAATAGCAAAGCTCGCGATACATCAAGATCGTGCCAAATCAAGAACACGAGAGAGGGAGATCAAACACATAGCTACTGGTACATACCCTCAGCCCCGAGGGTGAACTACTCCCTCCTCATCATGGAGAGCGCCGGGATGATGAAGATGGCCACCAGTGAGGGTTCCCCCCTCTGGCAGGGTGCCGGAACAAGGTCCCGATTGACTTTTGGTGGCTACAGAGGCTTGCGGCGGCGGAACTCCAGATCTATTCTCTTCTCGAAAGTTTTAGGGTATGTGGGTATATATGGGTGAAAGAAGTACGTCGGTGGACCTCCGGGCTGTCCACGAGGCAGGGGGCGCGTCCTAGGGGGTGGGCGCGTCCCCCACCCTCGTGGGCAGCCCGGGACTCCCCTGGCATGCACTCCAAGTTTTTCCGGTCGCTTTCCTTCCAAAAATAACTTCTCAGTCGATTTCATTCCGTTTCAACTCCGTTTGATATTCCTTTTCTTCGAAACACTGAAATAGGCTAAAAACAGCAATTCTGGGCTGGGCCTATGGTTAATAGGTTAGTCCCAAAAATAATATAAAAGTGGATAATAAAGCCCAATATTGTCCAAAATAGTAGATAATATAGCATGGAGCAATAAAAAATTATAGATACGTTGGAGACGTATCAAGCATCCCCAAGCTTACTTCCTGCTCGTCCTCGAGTAGGTAAATGATAAAAAAGAATTTTTGATGCGGAGTGCTACTTGGCATAATATCAATGTAATTCTTCTTAATTGTGGCATGAATGTTCAGATCCGAAAGATTCAAGACAAAAGTTCATATTGACATAAAAATAATAATACTTCAAGCATACTAACAAAGCAATTATGTCTTCTCAAAATAACATGGCCAAAGAAAGTTATCCCTACAAAATTATATAGTCTCGCTATGCTCTATCTTCACCACACAAAGTATTTAAATCATGCACAACCCCGATGACAAGCCAAGCAATTGTTTCATAATTTTGACGTCCTCAAACTTTTTCAATCTTCATGCAATACATGAGCGTGAGCCATGGATATAGCACTATATGTGGAATAGAATGGTGGTTGTGGAGAAGACAAAAAGGGGAAGATAGTCTCACATCAACTAGGCATATCAACGGGCTATGGAGATTCCCATCAATAGATATCAATGTGAGTGAGTAGGGATTGCCATGCAACGGATGCACTAGAGCTATAAGTGTATGAAAGCTCAAAAACAAACTAAGTGGGTGTGCATCCAACTCGCTTTCTCACGAAGACCTAGGGCATTTTGAGGAAGCCCATCATTGGAATATACAAGCCAAGTTCTATAATGTAAAATTCCCACTAGTATATGAAAGTGACAACATAGGAGACTCTCTATCATAAAGATCATGGTGCTACTTTGAAGCACAAGTGTGGTAAAAGGATAGTAGCATTGCCCCTTCTCTCTTTTTCTCTCATTTTTTTATTTGGGCCTTCTCTATTTTTATGGCCTCTTTTTTCTCTTTTTTTTATTTGGGCTTCTTTGGCCTCTTTTATTTATTTATTTTTCGTCCGGAGTCTCATCCCGACTTGTGGGGAATCATAGTCTCCATCATCCTTTCCACACTGGGACAATGCTCTAATAATGATGATCATCACACTTTTATTTACTTACAACTCAAGAATTACAACTCAATACTTAGAACAAGATATGACTCTATATGAATGCCTCCGGCGGTGTACCGGGATATGCAATGAATCAAGAGTGACATGTATGGAAGAATTATGAATGGTGGCTTTGCCACAAATACGATGTCAACTACATGATCATGCTAGCAATATGACAATGATGGAGCGTGTCATAATAAACGGAACGGTGGAAAGTTGCATGGCAATATATCTCTGAATGGCTATGGAAATGCCATTATAGGTAGGTATGGTGGCTGTTTTGAGGAAGGTATATGGTGGGTGTATGATACCGGCGAAAGGTGCGCGGTATTAGAGAGGCTAGCAATGGTGGAAGGAAGGAAAGTGTGTATAATCCGTGGACTCAACATTAGTCATAAAGAACTCATATACTTATTGCAAAAATCTACAAGTTATTAAAGCAAAGTATTACGTGCATGCTCCTAGGGGGATAGATTGGTAGGAAAAGACCATCGCTCGTCCCCGACCGCCACTCATAAGGAAGACAATCAATAAATAAATCATGCTCCGACTTCATCACATAACGGTTCACCATACGTGCATGCTACGGGAATCACAAACTTTAACACAAGTATTTCTCAAATTCACAACTACTGAACTAGCATGACTCTAATATCACCATCTTCATATCTCAAAACAATTATCAAGCATCAAACTTTTCTTAGTATTCAACGCACTCAAAAGAAAGTTTTACTAATCCTGAAAACCTAGCATATTAGGATTATTTAAGCGAATTACCATGCTATTTAAGACTCTCAAAATAATCTAAGTGAAGCATGAGAGACCAATATTTTCTATAAAACAAATCCACCACCGTGCTCTAAAAGATATAAGTGAAGTACTAGAGCAATAACAAAACTACTCCGAAAGATATAAGTGAAGATCACTGAGTAGTTAAATAATTATGCAACTATGTGAAGACTCTCTAACATTTAAGAATTTCAGATTTTGATACTTTATTCAAACAGCAAGCAAAGCAAAATAAAATGATATGACGCTCCAAGCAAAACACATATCATGTGGTGAATAAAAATATAGCTCCAAGTAAAGTTACCGATGAACGAAGACGAAAGAGGGGATGCCATCCGGGGCATCCCCAAGCTTAGGCTATTGGTTATCCTTGAATATTACCTTGGGGTGTCTTGGTCATCCCCAATCTTAGGCTCTTGCCACTTCTTATTCCATAGTCCATCAAATCTTTACCCAAAACTTGAAAACTTCACAACACAAAACTTAACAGAAAATCTCGTGAGCTCCGTTAGTGAAAGAAAACAAAACACCACTTCATGGTACTGTAATGAACTCATTATTTATTTATATTGGTGTTAAACCTACTTTATTCCAACTTCTGTATGGTTTATAAACTATTTTACTCGCCATAGAGTCATCAAAATAAGCAAACAACACCCGGAAAACAGAATCTGTCAAAAACAGAACAGTCTGTAGCAATCTGTATCAAACGTATACTTCTGGAACTCCAAAAATTCTAAAATAAATTGGTGGACCTGAGGAATTTGTCTAGTAATCATCTTCAAAAAGAATCAACTAAATATCACTCTCCAGTAATAAGTTCTAGCTACTCTCGTGAGCACTAAAGTTTCTGTTTTTTACAGCATGATCATAAAGACTTCACCCAAGTCTTCCCAAAGGTTCTACTTGGCACAAACACTAATTAAAACACAAAACCACATCTAAACATAAGCTATATGGATTATTTATTTCTAAACAGAACCAAAAAGTAAGAAACTAAATAAAGTTGGGTTGCCTACCAACATGCGCTAACGTTTACCGCCCCTAGCTAGGCATGATGATTTAAATGATGCTCACATAAAAGATAGGAATTGAAACATAAAGAGAGCATCATGAAGAATATGACTAGCACATTTAAGTCTATCCCACTTCCTATGAATAGGTATTTTGTGAGCAAACAACTTATGGGAACAAGAATCAACTTGCATAGGAAGGTAAAACAAGCATAACTTCAAAACTTTAAGCACATAGAGAGGAAACTTGATATTATTGCAATTCCTACAAGCATATGTTCCTCCCTCATAATAATTTTCAGTAGCATCATGAATGAATTAATTAATATAACCAGCACCTAAAGCATTCTTTTCATGATCTACTTGCATAGAAATTTTACTACTCTCCACATAAGCAAAATTCTTCTCATTCGGAATAGTGGGAGTATCATAAGAGACTTGAATACTATAAATTGTTTCCACATTAAAAGAGTAATGTTCAGAAAAAGGGTAATCACAATCATGACAAGTTTTATAAATATAATCGTCACTACTTTTTATAGCATAAGTTTCATCACAATAATCATCATAAGTAGCAACTTTGTTCTCATCATAATCGATTGAAACCTCTTCCAAGATAGTGGACTCATCACTAAATAAAGTCATGACCTCTCTAAATCCACTTTCATAAATATTATAAGATTCAATATCCTCCAAAATAGTGGGATCACTACTTCCTAAAGTTGACACTCTTCCAAACCCACTTTCATCAATATAATCATCATAAGTAGAAGGCATGCTATCATCATAACAACTTTGCATATCAAAATTTGAGAGGCTAAAAATATCATCTTCATTAAACATAGCATCCCCAAGCTTGGGACAAACATTAATTGCAGCAAATATATTCTCAAATATGTTATCCTCATTAAACATAGCTTCCCCAAGCTTGGGCCTTTTCATATCATTAGCATAATCACTCTCATCATTAATGGCATGTATAGCACCAATAGTATAGCTAACATTATTATCATATTATTCCAAGCAAGTGTCAAAAAGATTTCAAGATCATAAGAATTATCATTATCTTCCCAATCATAATCATCACAACAAGCAATAGGCATAACAAGATCATCATCAAGTGCATCATCTTCATTTTCATGAGGCACAACAATAATAGGAGCAACATTATTTGGGGGAGATATATTTTTACCTCTCTTCCTTTTTCTTTTCTTATTCTTCACCTCATGTGTGGGTTCAATCCTCTTTTTGGAGCTCCTTATTAATGAGATGGGTTGAATAGAAGGGTCCTCCTCATTACCTGATTCATCATAAGAAATAATAGAAGAATATTGGGAAGTCTCTTCCCTTTCGTTAGCATTCTCTTCATCTTCTATTTTTTCTGTTCTTTATGTAATTGGCAATATAAGGATTTTCAATGCAATTCACCGTGCAATACATATAAATTTCCTCTAGATTAAAATGAATAACTCTATCAAGGGCAAATTTTGGAATATCCTTAGTTATACGTTTCATTTCTTCACAACCCAAGAGCAAACTAAGTTCATTATGATGTGCAAGGGAAATCAAGTCATCACAATTTTTGGACACGATACGATCATGAAACAATTTGCATTGAGTACTGAAATGATTACGTTCATTGCAAAGTTCACAAGTACAGCTAAGAAAAATTAAATTTTCAGCACAAGCATCTAGCCTTTCTTGCAACCATTTAGTTTCCAAGTACTTATGCGTCTTGCAATATCTATCTTCCCTATTTTGTGTGTACTTGCAAACCCATATACTCCACAAAATTTGACATGCTTATAGGAGACATTTTTATCATAACTAGTGCAATGATCATTAGTACTATGGATATTCAAGGAGTTCATACTAACAACATTGCAATCATGCTCATCATTCAAAGATTTAGTGCCAAACATTTTAATGCATTCTTCTTCTAACACTTTGGCACAATTTTCCTTCCCATCATACTCGTGAAAGATATTAAAAAGATGAAGCGTATGAGGTAAACTCAATTCCATTTTTTTGTAGTTTTTTTTATAAACTAAACTAGTGCTAAAACAAGAAACAAAAAGATTCGATTGCAAGATCTAAAGGTATACCTTCAAGCACTCACCTCCCCGGCAACGGCGCCAGAAAAGAGCTTCATGTCTACTACGCAACCTTCTTCTTGTAGCCGTTGTTGGGCCTCCAAGTGCAGAGGTTTGTAGGACAGTAGCAAATTTCCCTCAAGTGGATGACCTAAGGCTTATCAATCTGTGGGAGGCGTAGGATGAATATGGTCTCTCTCAAACAACCCTGCAACCAAATAACAAAGAGTCTCTTGTGTCCCCAACACACCCAATACAATGGTAAATTGTATAGGTGCACTAGTTCGGTGAAGAGATGGTGATACAAGTGCAATATGGATGGTAGATATAGGTTTTTGTAATCTGAAAATATAAAAACAGCAAGGTAGCAAGCTGTAAAAGTGAGTGTAAACGGTATTGCAATGATAGGAAACAAGGCCTAGGGTTCATACTTTCACTAGTGCAAGTTCTCTCAACAATAATAACATAATTGGATCATATAACTATCCCTCAACACGCAACAAAGAGTCACTCCAAAGACACTAATAACGGAGAACAAACGAAGATATTATGGTAGGGTACGAAACCACCTCAAAGTTATTCTTTCCAATCAATCCATTGGGCTATTCCTATAAGTGTCACAAACAGCCCTAGAGTTCGTACTAGAATAACACCTTAAGACACAAATCAACCAAAACCCTAATGTCACCTAGATACTCCAATGTCACCTCAAGTATCCGTGGGTATGATTATACGATATGCATCACACAATCTCAGATTCATCTATTCAACCAACACATAGAACCTCAAAGAGTGCCCCAAAGTTTCTACCGGAGAATCAAGACGAAAACGTGTGCCCACCCCTATGCATAGGTTCATGGGCGGAACCGGCAAGTTGATCACCAAGACATACATCAAGTGAATCACGTGATATCCCATTGTCACCACAGATACGCACGGCAAGACATGCATCAAGTGTTCTCAAGTCATTAAAGACTCAATCCGATAAGATTACTTCAAAGGGAAAACTCAATCCATTACAAGAGAGTAGAGGGGAAGAAGAAACATAAGATCCAACTATAATAGCAAAGCTCGCGTTACATCAAGATCGTGCCAAATCAAGAACACGAGAGAGAGAGAGAGAGAGAGAGAGAGAGAGAGAGATCAAACACATAGCTACTGGTATATACCCTCAGCCCCGAGGGTGAACTACTCCCTCCTCGTCATGGAGAGCGCCGGGATGATGAAGATGGCCACCAGTGAGGGTTCCCCCCTCTGGCAGGGTGCCAGAACAGGGTCCGGATTGACTTTTGGTTGCTACAGAGGCTTGCGGCGGCGGAACTCTAGATCTATTCTCTTCTCGGAAGTTTTAGGGTATGTGGGTATATATGGGAGAAAGAAGTACGTCGGTGGACCTCCGGGCTGTCCACGAGGCAGCGGGGGCGCGCCCCCACCCTCGTGGGCAGCCCGGGACTCTCCTGGAGTGCACTCCAAGTTTTTCCGGTAGCTTTCTGATGAGGACATCAATACCATTGTTACACCCACAGCCCCTACTGTTACATATACTGGACCAATTACTAGAGCTCGCGCACGCCAATTAAATTACCAGGTACTTTCGTTTCTTGGTAATGATTCTAATGTTCATGAGAATATGATACTGCCTAAATTGGATACATTTGTTTTGCTTACAAATGAAGGGCCTAGCTTGGAGAAGGATGAACATTGGAGCAAGAACACGCATGGAGTTGATGGCATGCGCAAGGGGATCAGGAACGGAGTTACAAGTGATGATTTCAGGACTTTGAAGCCACCATAAGGAGTGCATGAAGCCTTGGACGAAATATACAAGATGCCGCTTCATAATATTCGTCCATAGGCTATTCTAGGTGCTGCGTCACCTTATTATTGGGCCAGGCTCATGTAATTTTGAAATACTTAAGTATAGGCTGTTTTTAGAGTCCGTATGTGTGGGGAAACAAGAGTTAGGGTTGGTTTCGGACCCCTCCCTCAAGGGCCACAAAATTCCCTCCTCTTCCTCCATATATACAGCCCTTAGGGCGTCATTTAGACTTTGGGTTTTGTTTAGATTAAAAGTTCGCCATAGCTGCAACTTCGCGTACTTCGTTTGTGTTCAACGACCAGACCAAGGCGTCACAGAACCCCACCTTGATCAATAAAGCTTTCCTCTTATATTCGCATTATCCAGATTGCAATCTTAGTTTCTTGCTTGTTCTTCGTTTGCCTGCAGGAAATAGACCTTCGTGGTCAGGTTGATCGTGCTCCGGCGTGGTCAATAACCTCTCGGAGTTGGTTTAGCGATTGCTAAGGCGCGACGTCCTCGCACGTTCGTAGTCGGATCGTCAAAGTCGACTTCCTCCAAAACGATAGCCACCATCTCATCGAAAGACGGGACACCTTTGCCTCTATCAAGTGGTATCAGATTTCCAGGTTGCTCGGTGAGATTTTACAGTTTTTCGTAGATTAGATCGGGTCTGTTCTTCATACCTACAGTCCATGAAAAAGCCACAAAAAAATTCGGGTTAGTTCATCATATCCGAACCAATCTGGGCCTTTGCATAATCTTTTTAGGGTTTTTGCTTTGTTGAATTTGCGGTTGCATCATCGTGTCAAGTTGCTGGTCTTAGAGTCTAGTCTTTTAGAGTTTCGAGTTCTGGTCATAAGTTGTCACGCCGCCGCTGCACCATCATCATCGCCTTGCCATCTACCACCACCGCTTATCCGCCACCGCTCTAAATCCGTATCCATATACCACCACCGATCCGTGTCCATATACCACCACCGATCTGTGTCCATATACCACCACCGCTACCATATACCACCCCCGCTGCCATATCCTACCACCATATATCCACCACCAATCCGAGTTCTTCTCATATTAGTTTGTTTTCGAGATCCATCTCAATTCCGATTCGTGTTTCCTTGCCTGCGTAGGTCTCGGAAAAAAAAAATCGGCGACCGAAAATATGTTTTCCCTATCCTATTTTTAGGTTGTTCTGAGTCTTTTGAGACACTCGCCATCATAGTGACTTTTTGTCGCACTTTTTCGTCGTCGCTGCCCTGATTTCCGAAAAAAAAATTGTCAAAAAATTTTGTACCCATCCTGTCAGTTTGACCTGGGAAAAGTTTTGAGACACTCGCCATTATAGTGATTTTTCGCAGAAAAAAAAGAGCGCAAAAAAAAAACAGAGCGAAAAAAAATCCAGAGTGTGCTTTTCCCTTGTTTCCGTGCAGCGCCGTGATTTTGTTAGTGTTCTAGGCTCGCGTCTCTAGCACGGTCTAGCCTAGGACCGGCACAGTACCGTCGTTGAGCGTTTATTCAACTTTGCATCTCTGAATTGATTATTGCTGACCCTTTTTGCTACCATACTATAAGCCTTCCCAGCTCCACATACATCTATGTCGTGCGTTTGACTTTCCCTGGCAATCGCTCTATCCAAGCTTTTGATAGTTTTGACTACGACGGTTGCCGATCACCGCCTGCTGCTGGGTAAGAACTGGTAAGAATTTGATATTTGCTTGACGGATTTGTGACACCCGCCACCACCACAACTTGTTAGTAGTCTGTAGGATCATATTCTTGTGTGTTTCTATTGCTGCTAACCATGCCAGGATCACAAGCCGACGAGACTGACTGTGAGAACTTGATGAACAAGGAGCTTCATGATAAGTTTCAGCAAATGATGAGTGGACAGGTGCAAGATGTGCTAAACAGATTTGAAGAGGCCATGGAGAAGATAGATGGCATGGAGAAGACATTCGAAACAAAGCTCGATAACAAGTTTAATGAATTGCTCACACGTCTTCCACCACCGGCTGCACCTAACGCACCTCTACAACAACAACAACAACAACGACTACCTCCACATCGCGAAACAGCCCTCCGCCGAGCGACCCGTGTTCCTCTTGCGCTTGGCCAACCTGTTGGTGCTGCTGTTGATACTTCTGTGGCTCCTGCTGCTGATGCGGAGGAGGAGGATTATGTGGGATATTACGAGGATGAGGTTGATCAAAATCAGAACTACGTGCAACCACCAGCACCACAACCATCAGGTCGTCCACATGCAAATAATGGCAACGTTAGGGCTCCCCCTCAGGTACGAGATCATGACCATCTCCCTAAACTGAAATTGAATATTCCACCATTTTAGGGTAGATATGTTCCTGATATATATCTTACTTGGGAGTTAGAAACTGAACAACGATTTACATGTTTACAATATCCTGAGGAGAGACGTGTTCCTGTTGCTGTTTGTGCTTTCACTAGCTTTGCATGTGTTTGGTGGTCTGAACATTGTAGATTATATCCTGTTCCAGCTACTTGGGCTGCTTTGAAAACTACTATGCATACTCATTGGGTTCCACCATATTATCAACGTGAATTACTTCAAAAATTGCAGCGCTTAAGACAAGGAAAAAATTCTGTAGAAGAATATTATCAGGAATTACAAACTGGCTTGATTAGATGTGGTATTGTTGAGGAGAATGAAGCTATGCTTGCACGTTTTCTGGGTGGATTAAATAGAGAGATTCAGACCATTCTAGACTATAAGGATTATAATAATATCACTCGTTTATTCCATCTTGCTTGTAAAGCTGAACGTGAAGTGCAGGATCGACAGGCATTGGCGCGAACTAACTTTTCTACAGGTCGACCTTCATCATGGACACCACGTGCATCATCTATTTCCACACGTTCTGCTACACCGGCACCTCCGTCAGCTGCCACCTCCAACCGTGATACAATAAAGTAGGCACAATCACCACTACTTTCCAAGAGCACACCTTCTGGGCCTGCAAAGAGCTCTTCTTCATCCATGGCATCAACAGGGCAAACACATGATATTATTTGTCGACGTTGCAAGGGTGGAGGTCATTATGCGAGAGAATGCCCATCTAAGCGTGTGATGATTGTTACTGAGGATGGTGGGTATGAGTCCGCTAGTGACTATGATGAGGAGACTTTGGCTCTTATTACACATGAAGAACACTGTGGAGATGATTCTGATCATGAGACGCAATACATGGCTACTGAAGATGCTGACAGGTATGAATGTTTAGTTGCTCAACGTGTTTTGAGTGTGCAGGTTACACAAGCTGAGCAAAATCAGAGGCATATTTTGTTCCATACAAAGGGAGTTGTGAAGGAACGTTCTATTCGCGTCATCATAGATGGAGGGAGCTGCAACAACTTGGCTAGCATGGAGATGGTGGAGAAGCTATCTCTCACCACAAGACCACATCCACATCCTTACTACATCCAATGGTTCAACAACAGCGGCAAGGTTAAGGTAACACGTACTGTTCGTGTGCATTTTAGTATCTCTACATATGCTGATTATGTTGATTGTGATGTGGTACCTATGCAAGCATGTTCCTTATTACTTGGTAGACCATGGCAATTTGATAAAAAATCAGTACACCATGGTAGAAACAATCAGTATACTCTTGTTCATAAGGATAAAAATATTACTTTGCTTCCTATGACTCCTGATTCTATTTTGAAAGATGATATTAATAGAGCTAATAAAGCAAAATAGGAGAAAAATAAGAGTGAAAATCAGATTGTGGCAAAAGAATTTGAGCAGCAAATGAAGCCTAATAATAAACCATCTAGTGTTGCTTCTGAAATTAAATTGAAAAGTGCATGTTTACTTGCCACCAAATCTGATATTGATGAGCTAGATTCTAGCAAATCTGTTTGCTATGCTTTTGTGTGCAAAGAGGCATTATTTTCATTCGAGGACGTGCCTTCCTCTTTGCCCCCTGTTGTCACTAACATTTTTGCAGGAGTTCGCTGACGTCTTCCCACAAGACGTGCCACCGGGATTACCACCTATTCGAGGGAATGAGCTTCAAATTGACTTAATTCCCGGTGCATCGCTGCCCAACCGTGCACCATACCATACCAATCCAGAGGAGACGAAGGAGATTATGTGTCAAGTACAGGAGTTGCTCGACAAAGGTTATATATGCGAATCTCTTAGTCCTTGTGTTGTTCCTATTATACTAGTGCCTAAAAAGGATGGTACGTCGCGTATGTGTGTTGATTGTAGAGGCATTAATAATATTATTATTCGTTATCGTCATCCTATTCCTAGGCTAGATGATATGCTTGATGAATTGAGTGGCTCTACAATATTCTCCAAAGTTGATTTGCGTAGTGGATACCATCAAATTCGTATGAAATTGGGAGATGAATGGAAAACATCATTTAAAACTAAGTTTGGTTTACATGAGTGGTTAGTCATGCCTTTTGGGTTAACTAATGCACCTAGTACTTTCATGTGAACGAAGTTTTACGTGCTTTCATTGGACGATTTGTGGTAGTCTATTTTGATGATATACTGATTTATAGCAAATCTTTGGAAGAACATTTGGAACATTTACGTGATGTTTTTAATGCTCTACGTGATGCACGTTTGTTTGGTAACCTTGGGAAGTGCACCTTTTGCACCGACCGAGTATCTTTTCTTGGCTATGTTGTTACTCCACAGGGAATTGAAGTTGATAAAGCCAAGATTGAAGCTATTGAGAGTTGGCCGCAGCCCAAAACGGTCACACAAGTGAGGAGTTTTCTTGGACTTGTTGGTTTGTATAGGCATTTTGTGAGAGATTTTAGCACCATTGCTGCACCTCTCAATGAGCTTACAAAGAAGGATGTGCCTTTTTTTTGGGGTACCGCACAGGAAGAAGCCTTCACGGTATTGAAAGATAAGTTGACACATGCTCCTTTACTCCAACTTCATGACTTTAATAAGACTTTTGAGCTTGAATGTGATGCTAGTGGAATTGGATTAGGAGGTGTGTTATTACAAGATGGCAAACCTGTTGCATACTTTTCTGAAAAATTGAGTGGGCCTAGTCTGAACTATTCTACTTATGATAAATAATTATATGCTCTTGTTCAGACTTTAGAAACATAGCAACATTATTTATGGCCCAAAGAATTTGTTATACATTCTGATCATGAATCTTTGAAACACATTAAAAGTCAAGCAAAACTGAACCGTAGACATGCTAAATGGGTTGAATTCATTGATACTTTCCCTTATGTCATTAAACACAAGAAGGGTAAAGAAAATGTTATTGCTGATGCATTGTCTCGTCGTTATACTATGCTTTCACAACTTGACTTTAAAATATTTGGTTTGGAGACCATCAAAGATCAATATGTGCATGATGCTGAATTTAAAGATGTATTGCAGAATTGTAAAGAAGGTAGAACATGGAACAATTTCGTCGTTAATGATGAATTTGTGTTTCGTTCTAACAAGCTATGCATTCCAGCTAGCTCCGTCCGTCTTTTGTTGTTGCAGGAGGCGCATGGAGGAGGACTAATGGGACACTTTGGCGTGAAGAAGACGGAGGATATACTTGCTACACATTTCTTTTGGCCAAAGATGAGATGGGATGTTGAGCATTTTGTTGCTCGCTGCACTACATGTCAAAAAGCTAAGTCACGACTCAATCCTCATGGTTTATATATGCCTTTGCCTGTACCTAGTGTTCCTTGGGAGGATATATCTATGGACTTTGTTTTAGGTTTACCTCGAACAAAGAAGGGGAGGGATAGCATATTTGTTGTCATGGATAGATTCTCGAAAATGGCACACTTTATACCATGTCATAAAAGCGATGATACTGTTAATGTTGCTGATTTGTTCTTTCGTGAAATTATTCGCTTGCATGGTGTGCCAAATACTATTGTTTCAGATCGTGATACTAAATTTCTTAGCCACTTTTGGAGATGTTTATGGGCGAAGTTGGGGACTAAACTGCTTTTTAGTACTACTTGTCACCCCCAAACTGATGGACAAACTGAAGTAGTCAATAGAACATTGTCTATTATGCTTAGGGCTGTTTTGAAGAATAATAAGAAAATGTGGGAAGAATGCTTGCCTCATATTGAATTTGCTTATAATCGTTCGTTGCATTCTACTACTAAGATGTGCCCTTTTGAAATTGTGTATGGGTTTCCTACCTCGTGCACCCATTGATTTGTTGCCTCTTCCATCTTCGGAGAAGGTTAATTTTGATGCTAAACAACGTGCTGAATTGATCTTAAAAATGCATGAGTTAACTAAGGAAAACATTGAGCGTATGAATCTTAAATATAAACTTGCTGGAGATAAGGGTAGAAAACATGTTGTCTTTGCACCTGGAGATCTTGTTTGGTTACATTTGCGTAAGGATAGGTTTCATAATTTGCGCAAATCAAAGCTAATGCCACGTGCTGATGGTCCATTTAAGGTGTTAGAGAAAATAAATGATAATGCATATAAACTTGAGCTGCCTGCAGATTTTGGTGTTAGTCCCACTTTTAACATTGCAGATTTGAAGCCTTATTTGGGTGAGGAAGATGAGCTTCCGTCGAGGACGACTTCAATTCAAGAAGGGGAGGATGATGAGGACATCAATACCATTGTTACACCCACAGCCCCTACTGTTACATATACTGGACCAATTACTAGAGCTCGCGCACGCCAATTAAATTACCAGGTACTTTCGTTTCTTGGTAATGATTCTAATGTTCATGAGAATATGATACTGCCTAAATTGGATACATTTGTTTTGCTTACAAATGAAGGGCCTAGCTTGGAGAAGGATGAACATTGGAGTAAGAACACGCATGGAGTTGATGGCATGCGCAAGGGGATCAGGAACGGAGTTACAAGTGATGATTTCAGGACTTTGAAGCCACCATAAGGAGTGCATGAAGCCTTGGACGAAATATACAAGATGCCACTTCATAATATTCGTCCATAGGCTATTCTAGGTGCCGCGTCACCTTATTATTGGGCCAGGCCCATGTAATTTCGAAATACTTAAGTATAGGCTGTTTTTAGAGTCCGTATGTGTGGGGAAACAAGAGTTAGGGTTGGTTTCGGACCCCTCCCTCAAGGGCCACGAAATTCCCTCCTCTTCCTCCATATATACAGCCCTTAGGGCGTCGTTTAGACTTTGGGTTTTGTTTAGATTAAAAGTTCGCCATAGCTGCAACTTCGCGTACTTCGTTTGTGTTCAACGACCAGACCAAGGCGTCACAGAACCCCACCTTGATCAATAAAGCTTTCCTCTTATATTCGCAATATCCAGATTGCAATCTTAGTTTCTTGCTTGTTCTTCGTTTGCCTGCAGTAAACAGACCTTCGTGGTCAGGTTGAGCGTGCTCCGGCGTGGTCAATAACCTCTCGGAGTTGGTTTAGCGATTGCTAAGGCGCAACATCCTCGCACGTTCGTAGTCGGATCGTCAAAGTCAACTTCCTCCAAAACGATAGCCATCATCTCATCGAAAGACGGGACACCTTTGCCTCTATCACTTTCCTTCCAAAAATAACTTCTCTAGTTGATTTCATTCCGTTTCGACTCCGTTTGATATTCCTTTTCTTCGAAACACTGAAATAGGCTAAAAACAGCAATTCTGGGCTGGGCCTCCAGTTAATAGGTTAGTCCCAAACATAATATAAAAGTGGATAATAAAGCCCAATATTGTCCAAAACAGTAGATAATATAGCATGGAGCAATCAAAAATTATAGATACGTTGGAGACGTATGAGGGTTCGCCATGGTAGTACTGGCCCTTTGGGCACTGGAGCTGCCTTACTAACTGCTCTTGTTTGGGAGCTCTGTGGTGGAGATGGTGTTGTGTCAACAGGAACTTGGTTACTATCTGCTGGGGTTGGGGTTAGATTGGGTGAAGCTGGTTCTCTGTCCATCGCAGTAGGGGTACAATATGCGTGAGTCTGGGTTATGTGTGGTAGGGCTGGTTCTCGTGCATGTACAACCGGGGTGCTATCTCCACCAAGAGGTGGCACTGTTTTATTTGAAGACCGTGTTTTTACTCCGCTAGATGCTGGCATCACCCACTCCAATTCAAATGGCTGATAAACAGGAAATATAGTTGAATGTACAGACATTGTATGAGAGACAGATGCAATAGATAGTGTGGAAAAAAGAGGGCATGAAATAGTTGACATGTATATTGTTTAACTAAAATGGATAGCATGACATAATTTCACATATATGATCTCTATCTAAATTGGATAGCATAGCATAACATAATTCAAAGATATGATGAATAACTAAACAGGATCACATGACATAATTCACATACACGTTATCAAAGTAATCAGGATCGCATGATTTAATTCACATATGTCATTTATATGCTAAACAGAGGGCATTCGATATGATGTCTGAACTAAGAACATGGTGTTGAATATTGTGTATATGATGTCTAAACTATGCAATGCAAGACACCATATGCATGATATGAGCAGTATAACTGTGCCAAGTTAGAGCATACACCTCGGTGGGGGAATAGGACTGGTCATCTTTCTCTGAATCCATCTCCGAGGAGCTATCGGGACCCAACAAGAGATCTGCTTCGACAGGTAGCATTGTTTGCTCTGAAGGCCTTGTTTTCACTCCAGATTTTTCCATCTCGCACCCAAATGGCTGATTCACAGGAAGAGTAGTTGAATGTACAAACATTGTCGACAAATGGAAATGTAATGAAGAAAAGGATGGGCAAGATATCATTCAAATATATGATGCCTGGTTAAACATGATGGCATTGCACATTTCACATATATTATGGTTGGCTAAAAGACAGGAGACTGCATAATTCCCATATATGATATAGAAACTAAACATGTGGCATTACAGAACATGTCTAAACTAAGCAGATGACATATATGGTGTCAAAAGTAGGCACTGCAAGGCAACATATGCATGATATGACTAACATCGTCATGCCAAGGTAGAGCAAACACCTTGGGGGGTAAATAGGAGTGGACAGCTGCGTCTGAATCCGCCTCAGAACAGATATCTTCCTCTGGATTACAGTCTGTAGAGGGGGAGGATTTGCCATTGAACCCACCATGGAGCGATGTCTGCATGACGTTGTATTGCCGTGCAAAACTCTTCTCTTTTTCTCTACATGTTCAGCATGACTGTGTACAATATCTGACATGCATACGAAAAAATATGGTGAGATTATGTAAGGAGAGCATGTAAAAATCTAGAGTGATGGTAACAAACAGTGGATGGATCCAAAAATAATGATAGCAGGCTGATGATTTCTTTAATTTAATAAAAAGATAGATGATGATTGCTTTACTATTTGTTTCCCACCCAAGATGAACAACATAGGCATACCCTAGGTGAACCAGATATTAGACAGAGATACTATTCATTGCTGCCTCGATATGTGCCCCACAACTAATTTAGAACTCAAGTTTGAACATTAATTTGGACCTGACTTGGAGTCTAAGAGGTGAACAGGATGATAATGTAGCAGGTAATTTTAAGCAATGCATAACATAAGAAGAAACAAAAGAGTGCGGCCTCGCTTGTGGACCCGTGTACTCCTCAGGTTCATCTGCTGAGTCGATGATGGTGATTCCATTGCGGTGGGTGCCGACGGCAGGGAAGGAGATCTTAGGCGGCGAAAGACGGCCAGGAGTCGTGATGTCTGGTTTGGTGGATGCTTCTGTCTATGGAGCAGCTCAGGTGAGGTGGACGACATCGCGGCAGGAGCAGGACAAACCGCGCAAAGTTTCCTTCGACACCTACCTGTAACTGAAGTA
Source organism: Aegilops umbellulata (assembly GCA_032464435.1). NCBI lineage: Eukaryota > Viridiplantae > Streptophyta > Magnoliopsida > Poales > Poaceae > Aegilops > Aegilops umbellulata. The sequence continues at coordinate 224,731,068 of CP136055.1, read as the reverse complement.
ATTCTGTAAGGGCTCATTTGGCTTGCATGATTCTAAAAATGCAGGGATAGGAAAAACACCGGAATAGGATAGGAATGCACATGGTAAACAGAGCATTTGTAAACACAGGATTCCTGCCAACTTGGGTGTTTGGTTCACATGAATTGGAAGAGCAGAGGAATGCAAAGAAACATGGCCAAAATAAAGTGAAACCATATGAAGCGTGTACAGTTAGAATGTTATTCTACCACTAATGCACTTGGTCTTGTTTTCATGCATAGGATTTTGAAAAGTAGGTCCAGGTGGATGTTTTTCCCCATTCCTTTCAACAAAATTTCCTATTGCTATGTTTTTCTGTTTTACCACAATAGCCCTAATGGATCGACATGAATGTAGAGTAATAAGTGATGCAACAAGTGTACAACCTCTTTGCCGTAGCCGTGTCGACCTTAGCATCATTGGGTTGGTCGCTGCAGAAGTTGAGGCCGAGGTGGCTGTGAGAGGTGTGGAGGAAGATCTGATAAATCTGTAGACGGCGTCCAGGGCACTGCTCTGTTGTGATGGATCGTTCTGTCGTTGTAGCAGCTCTGGTGAGCCGTAAGACGTCAAGGTTGAAGCAGCACAAGACAGACATTGTTAATCTCAAGTAGGATTCTAATAGCATCTCCAATAGATGATGTAAAATAGATGTAAAATTTATGTCAGCATCCTGGGAACGGGGGTACCCAGACTTGCCTGCCTGCGGCCCACGGTGTGGCTTCACCAACGGCCTGGTATGGTCCATCTTCAGCAGCAACCACTCAAGACCCTCGTGAGGTGGACGACAGAAAGACCTCCTCAGGGGCAGCCTTGCTAGGCTGGCTCCTGGGGAGCGGAGATCTCTATGCAAGGGGTACCTCGAGAGGTTCACGTGATGTGAGACATGACGACCAAGGCTAGGCGAGCGCAAGCGGGTGTAGTGTACCAGTTTCCTCTTTCGTGCTAAAGAGGCAGGCGCAGGCGAGGAGTCCCGAGGCATCTGGCAAAGGTTTCCATATCGGTGCAACAAGATCAAGACCAGCAGGATGGCAGGACGGAGGTCACCACGGAGCCCACAACATCGTCACCACCAGAGCCTTTGGCAGGCGAAGAGCACCTTTTGTCAGGATAGCTTGTACTAGTTTTCCACCTTCAAACTTGGCCATTGTGGGATCCCTTCCCGCTTAACATTTGGGAAGAGGACCAGGGCCTCTATAAATAGGACTAGCCACCACCGTAGGAGGCATCTCATCTTGGATTGGATCCATTCCACCAAGTCCATCTCACCAGCTCATCGAGCTCAAGAACACCTCTCCTCAGGAGGCTGTTCATCCACTGTACTAGTTCGTCCTCAGCCCTTCGAGGCAATCCACCACCACACCGGAGTAGGGTATTACTATGCAAGGTGGCCCAAACCAGTATAAACCTTTGTGTCCCTTGTTCCTTGGGTTCGTCGAGCTAGGCCGTGAGATCGTTGAGTGAGCGAGCTAGGAAGGGAGTGTTCTTCATGCGCACCCCAGAGTTCGAACCTCACAGGGGTTTGCCGAAACCCGTAATCCGACAATCTACATCATCAAAAACCACGTGACTACAACAGATGAGGTATGTTGACTCTGAACTTAACTGTCCAAACTGAAATTTACTTTGGAATCTGAATATTACTGTCGAAACTGATAGCAATGGTAGTAGAGAGGCAGTTGACATGTAGTTTAGGGAGGGCCTGCAGTTCATCTTCAACCTGCACCCCCCCTGAGCCGCCAGCCACCACCAGCCCCCGCGCCGCCTCACCGCCCCGAAACATCTCCCCACCGCCGGTCCGCCGCCGCCCCGTCGCCCCGAAACAACTCCCCATCGCCGGTCGCCGCCGCCCCGGCTAGCCCTCTAGCCCCCCCCCCCGCGCCGAGCTTTTTCTCTGGCGATCCCCACGCCACCGCCCTACCACCGCCAACGACCATCGCCCCACCCTAAACCCTAAGATAGATAGTAGGGTACCTCTCCGACGAGCCCCCCTCCCTGCTGCGGGTGGTTCTTCCTTAACTTCGGCCAGCCCCCCTCCCCCCCGCCCACCCCCTGAAAATCGACTGACCCAAAAGTCGATTCAGTCGACTGAAGTGTAGCTAATTCGGAGCAGAGCAGCAGCACGAGCAAGGGGGAGAGCAGCAGCAGCAGCGCGAGCGAGAGCCGAAGCAACAGCAGCAGCAGATCCGGCTAGTATGGACGCCACCACCGTAGGTGCCTTGGACTAGGGGAGAGCCGTTGTGGAGATGTCGCCCGCGACGCCGACTTCGAGGTAGCCGCTCCATGGGGGTGAGGGATGGAGCACCGTCAGTGTCGGGAGGTCGAGTTAAAGAGAAGGTGCGATGCGGTGAGTGTACAACCTCTTTGGTGGAGCCGAGTAGGCCTCGGCTTGGTCTGAGGAGTCGGTGAGGATGTTGCGGTTCCAGTGGAGCAGGTTAAGGCGGTACTATGGGGATGGAGCAGCCGCGATAGACGAGGCGATCGTTAGAGCAGCTCCTTGGAGGTGGAGGACGGGGCGGCTGAACCGGCGGGGCGATGAGGTGGACGATGGATCCTCATCCGGGGAGGTGGATGAGGGACGTTGAGCTGTTGCGGTGGATGACGTCGTCGGGGAAGAGGCTCCGGCTGGGCAGTGGTGAGGTGGCAGACGGAGGAGGGTGGGGTTTTGCGGCTGGAGCGGAGAGGTTATGGCGGCTGGGATTTCGAATGGCGAAAAGGAGGCGATGGGAGGGGGGAACCATGACTTAGGGACGCGCTTGTCCAAGATGTAGGGTGTGTTACAAAAGTACCCCGATCGATTTGAACTAGTGGCCCTTTCAGCTCAGGGTTAGAAGGGGGATTTCACGTATCGGGATTTGGCAGCTGGAGGGAGTTTTTGCGTGTGTTGTAATTTCAGGATAGCAAGGCGCGGGTTGTGAAGGCGCCAGTTTTGGGAGCACGATATCTGAATTTTCAAGATATAACAAGGCGAGGGTTGAATTTTAGGGACAAGCCTAATGTGTAATATTGCACTACTTGTACGTACCAAATCAATTCGCACTTCCCTCAACGAAAAAAATGAAAAAAAATAAAACTATTCACACCACACAAAGAGAGAGTCTTGTCCCGTTTTACTATACAAATACTATTCAAAGCTATGAATCCATGTTATGTCCAATTAAATTTTTCCGTTGGCTGTATAATGCATGTAACCTACTCATACCAACATTTTAGTGCATTCCAAATGTCTATACTACTGCTGCAATCCGAACTAAATTTGAATTCGTTTCTCTATTTCAATAAGAATCTACAATCATGATTGTTGCCAACTTCAACCATCATTCGTGTATTACCTTAACAACACACCACATGATTACTATAGGAATAGATATGAACTATGTGTACTATATGAACTCGAATTCTATTTTTTGAATACACTTGATGTTGATTCCAAATAATAGTACATTTGATGTACTAACTACATATTCATAATCTAAACCATGTTCCATACATACACCGTGTTTACCACACAAAGTATAGTGCCCCGCCCCCTACATTATGACAAGTATTTAGCCCTGAGCTGCAAAAGCCACACATTAGCCCAAATTATAATCAATGTTCTACATTATGATGTCTTCTTCAAGTATCTGTATCCACTTTTTTAAAATGAATTATGATCTCTGTTCATCTTTTACACCTTCACGGTCCTATTCTCATTGTAGCTAGCTAGCGCTTACTTTCTCTCGTGCATGCACACGCTCGCCCCCCTCTCACCCTCCCTCAGTGTCCCCTCCATCGCGCACGTTCGTCATTTCTCTTTAGGTCATTCACCCGTGATGTGTGTGGGCCCCCAGGCTCCTTCTTTTCGGCACACACTGGTCGATATACCTCTCTAGCCAAGTGTGCCTACCACAAACACATACTTCCCCTCTTATCTTCTCACCGTCCATGCCCCCCTATGTCCAATACGGTTCCGCGCAGGTGCACACTCCCGCCCCTCTATTCATCGATCTCATACTTGCACACTCCTCCCCCATCGACATGGTAGGCCTCTCGCACCACCTCCTAGCCGCACCCCTCTCCCCCTGTCTGTCTCTCCGGACCTTATTTGCTTCTAACACATGCATGAATGTATATGTACCGATCTCCCTACATATATCCAGGTTGACTATAATTCATTTTCCCCACGCACCGATAGACTTACCTCACTAGTTATGTTTCTCCCTTTCTCGGACACACGACGGCTGATCTTCCTATGTAGTTATGTATGCTTACCACAACTATATTGTCTCCCCTCATCGTCCTTGCATACCTCCTGACCCGTCTCTCACGCGCACGTGCATAGACAGACAGACATCCCCCGCCCTCTCTTATTGATATTACACTCGTACCCTCCGTTTTTCTAGCAAGCCTCTCCCACCATTTGTGAGACGCCACTCCACCACCAACCCTCCGACACTCTACCTTTCTCTTTCTCCCAACCTTATTCCTCTGCTACACATATCCATGCATGCCGACGATCTCCCTCAATACATAGCTAGGTCTCTCTCCTTCCCCACACATATACTAGTCGATCGGTCTCTGTCCCCTCCCCCTCCCCCCCCCCCCCACACACTGATAGTCGAACGTTGTAGGTAGGTATCCATGCCACAGAGAAAAACTGCACCTCTGGCCTCTCAAATTCCAGTAGGCTAGCGGCCCTGTATCTTTGAAGTGGGCAAACACAAATTCGATGGCACTCTTTATAGGTCGCGCAACCAGACACTTCATCCCTGTTTTAGATTCTATCGATATCTCACGTCCATGACTCCGTTTCACACACATTGCATATGTTACGTTTTTGTTTGAGATATGACGGACACATTGCCTCTGTTTCACACAAACCATCTCTCTCACACCCACCCACGTACGTACCTGCACCTAAAGAAGAGGTGCACACGGGACGCACGTACTCACGTCTCGTTCCCGGCCACACCCGCGCGGGTACATGGTGGAGTTCATTTCTGTACGAAAAGGCAGCACACATGATAATTTGACGCGTGTATCGGTTGTTTATGAAGGAAATATGCCCTATAGGCAATAATAAAGTTGTTATTTATATTTCCTTATATCATGATAAATGTTTATTATTCATGCTAGAATTGTATTAACCGGAAACTTAGTACATGTGTGAATACATAGACAAACAGAGTGTCACTAGTATACCTCTACTTGACTAGCTCGTTAATCAAATGCGGTTAAGTTTCCTAGCCATTGACATGAGTTGTCATTTGATGAACGGGATCACATCATTAGAGAATGATGTGATTGACTTGACCCATTCCGTTAACTTAGCATTTGATCCTTTAGTATATTGCTATTGCTTTCTTCATGACTTATACATGTTCCTATGACTATGAGATTATGCAACTCCCGAATACCGGAGGAACACTTTATGTGCTACCAAACGTCACAACGTAACTGGGTGATTATAAAGGTGATCTACAGGTGTCTCCGATGGTACTTGTTGAGTTGGCATAGATCGAGATTAGGATTTGTCACTCCGATTGTCAGAGAGGTATCTCTGGGCCCTCTCGGTAATGCACATCACTATAAGCCTTGCAAGCAATGTGACCAATGAGTTAGTTGCGGGATGATACATTATGGAACGAGTAAAGAGACTTTTCGGTAACGAGATTGAACTAGGTATTGAGATACCGACGATCAAATCTCGGGCAAGTAACATACTGATGACAAAGGGAAAAAGGTATGTTGTTATGCGGTTTGACCGATAAAGATCTTCGCAGAATATGTGGGAGCTAATATGAGCATCCAGGTTCCACTATTGGTGATTGACCGGAGACGTGTCTCGGTCATATCTACATAGTTCTCGAACCCGTAGGGTCCGCACGCTTAACGTTCGGTGACGATCGGTATTATGAGTTTATGTGTTTTGATGTACCGAAGGTAGTTCGAAGTCCCGGATATGATCACGGACATGACGAGGAGTCTCAAAATGGTCGAGACATAAAGATCAATATATTGGATGACTATGTTTGGACATCAGAAAGGTTTCGAGAGAGTTCGGGCATTTACCGGAGTATTGGGGGGTTACCGAAACCCCTCAGGGAGTATATGGGCCCTAATGGGCCTTAGTGGTGAGAGAGAGGGCCAGCCAGGGCAGGCCGTGCGCCCCCTCCCCCTCTAGTACGAATTGGACTAGGAAGGGGGGCGGCGCCCCCCTTTCCTTCCTCTCTCTCTCCCCCTTCCTTCTCTCCTACTCCTACTACATGGTAGGGGGAAATCCTACTCCCGGTGGGAGTAGGACTCCATATTAGAGGGCCGGCCCTCCCCCTCCTCCACTCCTTTATATACGAGGGAGGGGGAACCCCATAGACACAAGTTGATCATTGATCTCTTAGCCGTGTGCGGTGCCCCCCTCCACCATAATCCACCTCGGCCATATCGTCGTAGTGCTTAGGCGAAGCCCTGCGCCGGTAGCTTCGTCATCATCATCATCACGCCGTCGTGCTGATGAACCTCTCCCTCAACACTCTGCTGGATCGTGAGTTCGCGAGACGTCACCGAGCTGAACATGTGCAGATCGCGGAGGTGCCGTACGTTCGGTACTAGGATCGGTCGATCGTGAAGACGTACGACTACATCAACCGCGTTCTCATAGCGCTTCCGCTCTCGGTCTACGAGGGTACATGGACAACACTCTCCCCTCTTGTTGCTATGCATCACCATGATCTTGCGTGTGCGTAGGAAAATTTTGAAATTACTACATTCCCCAACGGTGGCATCCGAGCTAGGTTTATGCGTAGATGTTATATGCACGAGTAGAACACAAGTGAGTTGTGGGCGATAATAGTCATACTGCTTACCAGCATGTCATACTTTGATTCGGCGGTATTGTTGGATGAAGCGGCTCGGACCAACATTACGCGTACAGGTGGCTGGCGGGTGTCAGTTTCTCCAACTTTAGTTGAATCGATTGTGGCTACGCCCGGTCCTTGTTGAAGGTTAAACAACACATACTTGATGAACAATCGTTGTGGTTTCGATGTGTAGCTAAGAACGGTTCTTGCTCAGCCCGTAGCAGCCACGTAAAACTTGCAACATCAAAGTAGAGGGCGTCTAACTTGTTTTTGCAGGGCATGTTGTGATGTGATATGGTCAAGACATGATGCTAAATTTTATTGTATGAGATGATCATGTTTTGTAATGGAGTTATCGGCAACTAGCAGGAGCCATATGGTTGTCGCTTTATTGTATGAAATGCAATCGCCATGTAATTGCTTTACTTTACCACTAAGCGGTAGCGATAGTCGTAGAAGCAATAGTTGGCGAGACGACAACGATGCTACGATGGAGATCAAGCTGTCGCGCCGGTGATGATGGTGATCATGACGGTGCTTTGGAGATGGAGATCAAAGGCACAAGATGAGGATGGCCATATCATACCACTTATATTGATTGCATGTGATGTTTATCCTTTATGCATCTTATTTTGCTTAGTTTGGCAGTAGCATTATAAGATGATCTCTCACTAAATTTCAAGTTACAAGTGTTCCCCCTGAGTATGCACCGTTGCGAAAGTTCGTCGTGCCGAGACACCACGTGATGATCGGGTGTGATAAGCTCTACGTTCACATACAATGGGTGCAAGCCAGTTTTGCACACGCAGAATACTCTGATTAAACTTGACAAGCCTAGCATATGCAGATATGGCCTCGGAACACTGAGACCGAAAGGTCGAGCGTGAATCATATAGTAGATATGATCAACATAGTGATGTTCACCATTGAAAACTACTCCATCGCACGTGATGATTGGACATGGTTTAGTTGATATGGATCACGTGATCACTGAGATGATTAGAGGGATGTCTATCTAAGTGGAAGTTCTTTAGTAATATGATTAATTGAACTTTAATTTATCATGAACTTAGTACCTGGTAGTATTTTGCATGTCTATATTGTTGTAGATAGATGGCCCGTGTTGTTGTTCCATTGAATTTTAATGCGTTCCTAGAGAAAGCTAAGTTGAAAGAGGATGGTAGCAACTACATGGACTGGGTACGTAACTTGAGGATTATCCTCATTGCTGCACAGAATAATTACATCCTGGAAGCACCGCTAGGTGCCAAACCAGCTGCAGGAGCAACACCAGATGTTATGAGCGTCTGGCAGAGCAAAGCTGATGACTACTCGATAGTTCAGTGTGCCATGCTTTATGGCTTAGAACTGGGATTTGAACGACGTTTTGAACGTCATGGAGCATATGAGATGTTCCAGGAGCTTTGAAAGTGCAACTATCCCTAGGTGGTTTTGGTAATTCAAAACAACCAATAGCACATTGAGCTAATGCTATTCCGAGACAATTATTTCAGGAAAGCTCAATGATTGGCATGGCATGGATGGTGAAAGTGGAACCCTCAAAATGCTAAGGACAAAGGATTGGCTCAAGCTCAAAAGCTCAAGACTCTTCATTTACATTTTAGTGATCCAAGATCACATTGAGTCCATAGGAAAATCCAATACTATCAAGGAGGGATGAGGTGTTGCTTAATGAGCCTTTTGCTTCATGTGCTTAATGATATGCTCCAAAATCCTCAGCTACTTTCTCATATCCACTCTTGACCTAAACCCAAAGCCAAACTCGGACCTACCGATTCTTTCTATCCGGCGCCACCGAGTTTCACATGTCATAAGCCACTGCCAAACCCTAGCAAATCGGTTCCACCGATAGGGATCTCGGTCTCACCGAGATGGGATTGCAATCTCTCTGTTTCCTTTTCGTAAATTTTCGGTCTCACCGAAAGAGCGGATCGGTCCCACCGAGATTGCAATGTAAACTCTCTGTTTCCCTTTTGTAACATTTCGGTCTCACCGAAAGAGCAAATCGGTCCCACCGAGTTTACCTGACCAACTCTCTGGTTAGCTAATTACCAAATCGGTCTCACCGAGTTTGTGTAATTGGTCTCACCAAGATTACGTTATGCCCTAACCCTAACCATATCGGTCCTACTGAGTTGCATGTCAGTCCCACCGAAAATCTCTAACGGTCACTAGGTTTACTATTTCGGTCCGACCGAGTTTGTTGATTCGGTCCCACCGAGATTGGTAAATTGTGTGTAACGCTTGGATTTTGTGTGGAGGCTATATATACCCTCCACCTCCTCTTCACTCATGGAGAGAGCCATCAGAACACAACTACACTTCCAACTCATATGTTTTGAGAGAGAACCACCTACTCATGTGTTGAGACCAAGATATTCCATTCCTACCATATGAATCTTGATCTCTAGCCTTTCCCAAGTTGCTTTCAACTCAAATCTTCTTTCCACCAAATCCAAATCCTGTGAGAGAGAGTTGAGTGTTGGGGAGACTATCATTTGAAGCACAAGAGCAAGGAGTTCATCATCAACACACCATTTGTTACTTCTTGGAGAGTGGTGTCTCCTAGATTGGCTAGGTGTCACTTGGGAGCCTCCGACAAGATTGTGGAGTTGAACCAAGGAGTTTGTAAGGGCAAGGAGATCGCCTACTTCGTGAAGATCTACCGCTAGTGAGGCATGTCCTTCGTGGGCGATGGCCATGGTGGGATAGACAAGGTTGCTTCTTCGTGGACCCTTCGTGGGTGGAGCCCTCCGTGGACTCGCACAACCGTTACCGTTTGTGGGTTGAAGTCTCCATCAACGTGGATGTAGGATAGCACCACCTATCCGAACCACGGGAAAAACATCCGTGTCTCCAATAGCGTTTGAATTCTCCAAACCCTTCCCTTTACATTCTTGCAAGTTGCATGCTTTACTTTCTGCTGCCTATATACTCTTTGCATGCTTGCTTGAATTGTGTGATGATTGCTTGACTTGTCCTAAAGTAGCTAAAATCTGCCAAGAACTAAAATTGGGAAAAGGTTAAGTTTTTATTTGGTCAAGTAGTCTAATCACCCCCCTCTAGACATACTTCCGATCCTACAAGTGGTATCGGAGCCTTGGTCTCCAGTTGCTTTGATTTCCATAGCTTTTGGTGGTCATAGCCTTGGTTTCACAACCTAGGAGAGTATGGCGTCTAGTGAGGGAAATTATCACCGTAGAGGTCCTTACTTTGATGGCACTAATTTTGCTAGTTGGAAGCATAAAATGAAAATGCATATTCTCGTACATAACCCCGCCGTTTGGGCTATTGTGTGTGTTGGCTTGCAAGGTGACTTCTTCGATGGGAAAGAACCAAACCGTGAAGCTATCGCGGATGAGTTGAAGATGCTGCAATACAACGCTCAAGCTTGTGATATTCTCTTCAACGGATTGTGCCCCGAAGAATTCAATAAAATCAGCCGTCTTGAGAATGCAAAGGAAATTTGGGATACTTTGATTGAGATGCACGAAGGTACCGACTCCGTCAAGGAATCCAAATTGGACGTGCTTCAAAGTCAACTTGACAAGTTCAAAATGAAGGATGGTGAAGGCGTCGCTGAAATGTACTCTAAGCTTGCTCTCATCACAAACGAGATTGCCGGCTTAGGGAGTGAAGAGATGACCGATAGATTCATCATCAAGAAGATCCTAAGAGCCTTGGATGGAAAATATGATACCGTGTGCACATTGATCCAAATGATGCCTAATTACAAAGATCTCAAGCCAACGGAGGTCATTGGAAGAATTGTTGCTCATGAGATGTCACTCAAGGATAAAGAGGAACTTCACAACAAATCAAGTGGTGCCTACAAAGCCTCATGTGAAGCCCGCACATCATCAAGTGAGAAACAAAACTTCAATGAAGAATTGAGCTTAATGGTGAAGAACTTCAACAAGTTCTACAAAAGTAGAAGCAAAGATAGAAGCTCCAAGTCAAGGTCCTACAATGACAAAAGATCTTCTAGTCGAGAGCGAAACTGTTACAATTGTGGAAGACCCGGACACTGTTACAAAGATCTTCTACGTCAGGATGCCTTACCAGAGCGATGAGGAGACTGGGAAGTAAAAAGAATTCCTAAACTCTCCGGTATATAATTCCTAAATGACTCAAAACATTTTTCTAGACACAACTCGGCCGCTAAAAACGGTCAATCAGTGGGGGCTCCTAAGGTCGGGGAAGGCTCTGATACCAACTTGTAACGCCCTAGATGCGGCTATATCTCCCACGTGTCGAAGCACGACTTAGAGGCATAACCGCATTGAAAGCAATGTCGCAAGTGAGGTAATCTTCACACAACCCATGTAATACATAAGGGAAAGAGATACATAGTTGGCTTACAATCGCCACTTCACACAATACATGAGTAAAGCATTACATCATACATATACAAGCAAGGTCCGACTACGGAACCAAAATAAAAGAAGACTACCCCAAATGCTACACAGATCCCCGATCGTCCCGACTGGGCTCCACTACTGATCAACTGAAACGAAACAACATAATGAACAGGATCTTCATCAAGCTCCTCCTTGAGCTCGGGTGTGTCACCTGCACGGTTTCATCGGCACCTGCAAACTGGTTTTGGAAGTATCTGTGAGTCACGGGGACTCAGCAATCTCACACCCGCGAGATCAAGACTATTTAAGCTAAAAGGTAGGACAGGGTAGTGAGGTGGAGCTGCAGCAAGCGACTAGCATATATGGTGGCTAACATACGCAAATGAGAGCGAGAAGAGAAGGCAAAATAACGGTCGATGAACTACGATCAAGAAGTGATCCTGAAACTACTTACGTCAAGCATAACTCCAACACCGTGTTCACTTCCCGGACTCCGCCGAGAAGAGACCATCACGGTTACACACGCGGTTGATGTATTTTAATTAAGATCAACTTCGGGTTTTTTACAACCGGACATTAACAAATTCCCATCTGCCACATAACCGCGGGCACGGCTGTCGAAAGTTCAAACCCTGCAGGGGTGTCCCAACTTAGCCCATTATAAGCTCTCGCGATCAACGAAGGATATTCCTTCTCCCCGGGAAGACCCGATCAGTCTCGGAATCCCGGCTACAAGACATTTCGATAGTAATAAAACAAGTCCAGCAAAGCCGCCCGATGCGCCGACATCCTGATAGGAGCTGCACATATCTCGTTCTTAGGGCAACACCAGATGAGCTGTCCGTACAACTAAAACCAGACCTCAAGTTTCCTTGAGGTGGCGCTGCAAAGCGCTCTAGTTCGGGCCAACACTTAGACAAGCATTGGCCCGGGGGGGGGGGGGGCTGAATAAAGATGACCCTCAGGCTGGCCGACCCAAGGGAAAAGGATAGGTGGTAGGCAAATGGTAAAAACCAATGTTAGGCCTTGCTGGAAAAGTCTTATTCAAAGCGAGCTGTCAAGGGGGTCCCATAAATCACCCGACCGCGTTAGGGACGCAAAATCCGGGAACATAACACCGATATGACGGAAACTAGGGCGGCAAGAGTGGAACAAAACACCAGGCATAAGGCCGAGCCTTCCACCCTTTACCAAGTATATAGATGCATTAATTAAATAAGATATATTGTGATATCCCAACAAGTAAACATGTTCCAAACAAGGAACAACATCTCCATGTTCCAACAAGGAACAAACTTCATCTTCACCTGCAACTAACAATGCTATAAGAGGGGCTGAGCAAGGCGGTAACATAGCCAATCAATGGTTTGCTAGGACAAGGTGGGTTAGAGGCTTAGTTTGACAATATGGGAGGCATGATAAGCAAGTGGTAGGTATCGCAGCATAGGCATAGCAAAAGAGCGAGCAATCTAGCAAGCAAAGATAAAAGTGATTTCGAGGGTATGGTCATCTTGCCTGAGATTCCGCAAGGAAGAAGAATGAGTCCATGAAGAAGACAAACGGACGTAGTCGAACGAATCCTCACAACTCCGGAACGAAACTGAAGCTAACGAGAGAAGCAACCCGGAAACAAACAAACAACATAGTAAAACAACCATCACATAAACATGGCATGATGCACAATCAAGTATGATGCATGTCCGATTTAATGAGCATGGCATGGCAAAGTGCAACAAACAATACTACACATTAAGTGGAGCTCAATATGCAACGAGTTGCATATTGACGAGACACCACAACAATTATTTAGTCCTCTCTCGGTTATGAACCCAACAATATTAAAAGTTCTTAACATGGCAAGGGGTGAAGCATAATTAAACTGACTATTTAGGCAAGTTTAAATGAGGCCGGAACAACAAAATAACAAGTCCGGAAACTCCTCATATGCATATATTAGATTCGGTACTGTTCTGTCCTAAAGTATATTTTAGAATTGTTAAACAGGAAAATAAAGTGCACCATGATAAACTAGGCATTTTTCCACCCCATTTACATATAAAGTTTATTAAATTCCGAGTTAGGGTTAATTAGTTATGAAATAAATCATTTTAACATGGCATTTATGCAAAATAAATACAAACAGCATTTTAAACATTTTAACATGGGATGAAAGTAGCATATTATGAAACTAGATAAAATTCTAAGCATTTTACATATATAAATTATTTACAAATGATGCATAGTTTGTGAGTTATTAAATGTATGATATATGAGGGGTTTTCTGCAATACTGAAATTCACTGGATAATAGCTAAAGCGTGCAGAACTAAAAAAAAGATGCGGGCCGAATCTGGAGAAGCCCGACAGAGGGAAAAGACTGGGGATGCTCACATTGGGCCTTGGGGAGGCGCGCTGGCCCAGGCGTGCTCAAGGCGGGGCGAGGCGAGCGAGCTGCTGCTCGTTTCTGAAGAACAAAGGCAACAGCAGGGGTTCAAGGCGATGCAGAAGACGGCAGAGGCGCGATGCAGGCGCAGGGGACCGGCGGGCGCGGCGAACTCGGGTAGCAGGGCGGCGGCGCTCCTCGAGGAAGGGTCTTGCGGCGAACAACTCCGGTGAAGAAGGGGAGCGGGGCGGCTGCGCCGTTCCGGGCGACGAACTTGGCGACAGGGACGACGCGGGGACGGCCTGATCCGGGCGGCGACGCGGGGGACTTGGCGCGGGCTTCGGCAGGGACGCAGGGTCGTGGGGTAGCCGGGAATGAAGGGAGGCGGCGCGGGGCGGACCGGACTTGAGGAGGCCGTCGGCCATGGCGTCAGGCGGAGCTAGTACCTGAAGAAAATGGTGGCGCGGCTGTTTCAGAGAGGAAAAGACTTGAGAGAAGAAGAGGGGCACGGGGAGAAGGAAGGAAGAGGTCAGCCTGGTTGCTGGAGTCGAGGAGGGTCGCGGAGGCGCGAGCGATGACAGGCTCGGGGTCGAGAGGAGACGAGGACGAGCGTGAGGCAGAGGAACTTGTCGCGCTGGTCACGCCGGACGAGAGCAACAACGACGGCCTTCGACGGGGATGGGGCAGACGAGGCCGGAGGAGGTCGAGGTAGGTGTCGCAGATCCGACGAGGGGCGACGAACGGGCGTCGGCCAAGGTGGTTTCGTCTCTGCTCGAACGAAACAGAGGAGCAGCGCGGCGAGGGACTTGATGCAGGACGGCGACACAGGGACTTGGGGCTCCGGCAGCTTGAATCGGAGGCAGCGAGGAGAGTTGAGGAGGCCGGCGTAGTTCTTGGGCTGGTTGTCGTGGGAGCGGCGCGGTGACGAGCCATCCATGGGAATCGGGAGGAGATGCGGGGGTTGGTCAGGCACAGAAACAGAGGAGGTGGGTGGCGACGGATCTGGGTGATGGGATGGAGCCAGGGCGGCGGCTGAGAGGAGGATCCCTAGAAATTAGGGATTTGGTCTCAGGTTAGACAAATATATATAGCAAGTGGAATTTTGGGTAGGGGAATTTCGTCCCTCCGATCGACATCGAGCGGACGGAAAAATAGGCTAGGGAGTCCAAACAAGAAAACGGTGATGTTTTGTAGACGTTAGGGGATGATCCGGACACAAAGGTGGCGACAGCCCGGGTCGGGTCCGGGGAAGTTTCGGACACGCACGTGAGGAGGGCCGCGGGCTAACGAGAGGGATTAGGTAGGATCTGACGGTGAGTGGTGGTGGGCTGAGAGGAGAGAGGGGAAAAGCAACCCGACAACTATTTCCGGAGACCGAAAACATCCGACGATAGACCGGCTATACTGCCGCTATAATTATCCATTGGGGCATCAAACGAACTCCGATTGCGATGAAACTTGACAGGCGGTCTGTCTACACTATAATAAGACTGCACACCAAATGTCAACCCAATCCGAGAACATTTTCTGGCCACTTATAAAATAATATTTCGGACATGTCGCGGGCGCGTGCAAGTGTGGCTGAGCTCAGAACGAACAACAGAGAGAACGATGAGACCGGAACAGATGCAAGTTTTTAAAACATGATGATGCAATGCATGACACGCAAGCAATGACAAGGCAACACCAGCGAATAACTGAACGACACCTGGCACATCGGTCTCGGGGCGTTACAATTCCCAAGACTACTTCAAGTTCCACTTCATCAAGTATGACTACAACTCCAAGGATTCCAATCAAGATGGTGTGGATCCAAAAGAAGAAGAACTAGAGAGTTCTTGAGGGTGACTCCGCCAACATACTTCACTCTTATCATTTTGGCAAGAACAAGTGCAATCAACTTCCACATCTTGCACTAGTTCAAGGAGTCACAAACCCATTTGTTGGTAAGTCAAGGGACAAGGTAACCTAAAAGTTTTCATGGACATCATCTTGTGTGTGCATCACTCTATGTCTATGGATATCCTCGTTCGTTCCTTGTGGGACTAACCCATGTAGGTATTGAAAGTGCAATTCACTCAAAAGGATAGCTCCAAGTGATCTACATCAACATTGAGCATCCACATCTTCAACATCTACATGAAGTCATCATCGACAAAACCCAAGGTTAGTTCATCCCTCTTAGGGGGGATATCACATCTAGGGGGAGCTTTACAGCAACTCTAATGATGTGAACACAACAATGCTTTATGTAAAAGTGGTAACCCCACTCGAGCTTAAACGATGAGTATGACCTATGATCAAGTGTTCTCATTTGACTCCTAAGTCAATATACTCATATATAGATGATCTAGTCATCGCCAATTGCTTGATAGATGCTAGAATTGGTTGTGCATGCTTTGTCACATATTTAAATTGCCATTTTATTGTGTGAGCATGTTGGTTGCATATTTTACTCATTCAAGGACATCCACTTGTTGTTTTGATTGTTTGGCTTTATTTTTCTTTTGCCAAGTGGATGGACAAGAATGCCTAAGAACCTCCTCTAGCTATCTATGCTTTTCTCGTCTCAAACTCTATTCATGCTACATCACAAAATTGATCAAGTCAGATTCGAACCACTCTGTGTGAGGAGCATTCGGAGTCCCTGATTCGTCATAGACTTAAACTTCCAAAAGCTCTTTGTGATTCTTGGTCTGACCGATAACCCACTTTCGGTCCTACCGAGATCACTAAGTTGATCTAAATTTTCGATCTCGGTGCAACCAATTTGAACCATTCGGTCACACCGAGTTGCAATAACTGTATACAGTTTTGCATCTCGGTGCCACCGAGTTGTTCCACTCGGTCACACCGACAGGGTCGGGCTATATATAGACACGGGCAAAAATTTGGAAATTTCTCCGAACCCCTTCGCCCACGCGATAGCTCGCTCTGCCAACGTGGTCTTCGGATCGTCTCCTTGTCGCCAGCCGCCTCCAGTCGCTGGTCTCCGTCGCCGTCAACGGAATTCAACCCCGCCGTTGCCGCCGTAGCGAGTCTCCGCCGAACTAGGGTATGGACTCAATCTTTGTGCTATTCCCCAATCTGATTCCTAGAACATTGTGATCATATTGATTCTAGCCACGTTTGAAACACTCCTATCCAATCAATGCGTTCGTAGAATAGGGTTGATTCGAAATTTTTAGGGTTAGGTTCCCGCCGAAACCATCTCGGACCCACCGAGTTGAAAAACTCGGTCCCACCGATTTGGCTCATGCCATTGCACAAGACTCGGTCTGACCGAGAATTGCTAATCGGTGTGACCGATTCTGGAAATTTGTGAAACCCTAGTAGTCTCGGTGCCACCGAACTGTGACTCGGTCTGACCGAGTTCACTAGTTTAGGTTCCAAAACTGCTTCGGTATCACCGAGTTTAAAAATCGGTAGATCCGAAATGATTTCTGTGGGAAACTAAAACTAAGACTTTGAATCATTCTTTTGCAAAAATGTCTGCATTTTGTGATGCTCATCCACTCTAGCACATCTATAAACTGTTCACAGGGTCAGCAGTCAGCTTGTTCATCATGTCAGACCAGAGTGATAGCCAGAACATGTCAGAACAGCCAGTGGACATGAGTGAGGGCACTAGTCCCTCCAGTTCTTCAGATGAAGGCAGCAGGAGCACTCCCAGTAATTTGCCAAAAGCTGCCACCAGACAAAGGAAGAAAAGAACCTCAGAATCAGAGGATGAGGACTATGTGGCAGAAGAGGAAGCAACTTCCAAGAAAGTTGTGCTCAAGAAGGAGTATGGCTCAGCTACAGCCATCAAGCCAGGGATGAAAATCAAAAGGTCAGCAGGCAGGCAGCCTATGCCAAAGGCCAGAGCCTCAACCAAGATTCCTGAGAAGCCTGCACCCAAAGAGTCAGTTGCTGGTGAAGGGAAGAAGGAAAGGAAAAGAGGCAGATGGTGCAAGAAAGTTGATCCAATGGCTGAATTTGAATAGCATTCTTCTGAGGAAGAAGAGGATGAAGAAGAAGAGGTTGCTACACCAGCACCTAAGATGCCTAAGCTGATGGGTGATGCAATCAAATCAGGGGCTACTGCATCCAAGCCCAAGGAAGCACCCAAGGCTGCATCAAAGGCCAAGACAGCTCCAAAGAGGAATACAAGGAGCATCCCAGCTGCTGAGAAGAACAAGGCCCTAGTGCCTGACACTGCAGAAGAGGAAGAAGGACAAGTACTCAGAAAGTTGAAGCCCAAGATCCCAGACCACAATGATGCTCATCCTGTGGCTGAGGATATGAAGATCAGAAGAGACTCAGGGCTGAGAAAGTGGAGAGCAGAAGATCCTTATGCTACCATAAGGAGAACTGTTGTTGACTATAGGTTCCACACTAACGAACATCAGGACTTCTATGAGATAGTCTTGTTGGATAAGAAGCCCATTGTGTGTGATATGAGATGGGTTGACTGGGAATACATCAAGGACAATGAAGAGCACTATCCTGGAGTGCAAGACAGCTTCAAGGCATGTGGAGTAGCTGACTTTGTGGGGCAGAAGCTCACAAAGTGGAATGAAGAGCTGATCATGCAGTTCTACTCCACAGCACACTTCTATCCAGATGGTAGGATTGTGTGAATGTCAGAAGGGACAAGGTATCAATCAACAGTTGCTGAGTGGGCACAGCTCATCAATGCCCCAGAGGAGCATGAGGATGACCTAGATATATATGCCAAGAAGAAGATGGACCACAACTCTATGTCCAATATGTACAAAGAGATCCCAAACAAGGCACTTGACACTTTCAAGTTTGGATCAGTACATTATCTTCAGTCAGGGTTGCCAACCATCAATTGGATTCTGAGGCACACTCTGCTGCCCAAGTCAGGTGATCACAAGATGATCAGAGGCCATGCAATCAACTTGCTTCATATCTTTGATGTGCCACAAAAATTCAAACTCATGAGCCTCATGGTAGAAACAATCAAGAGGACTGCAGCAGACCAGAAGAGGAGCTGTGGATATGCCCCTCAGATCCAGGAGCTGATCAACTCCAAGATGGGCACAGGCATATACCTCTTGGACAAGGAACATTTGCCTATTCATCTAGACTTTGAGGATAATCAAGTTGTGATGAACAAGGATGAACCATCTTCAGCCCATGCACAAGCACAGAAGGAGAAGGCAAGGAAGGAGAAAGCTGCAAAGATGCCAACTCAAGAGGAGGCATCTGAATATTTCTTGAAAACCTAGCAAGAGCAGCTCAGTTACTTGATTGCATCCACCCTGAGGATAGAGAAAGGACTGGCCACCCTCACTCAGAATCAGGAGAGCTTAGAGAGGATCGTAGAACAAAAGTTCTATGACTTGGATGTCAAAGTGACAGAAATTCAGTCTGCAGTGGAGCAACTTCAAGATGACATGCAGGAGAGGAAAGGGAAGACTACCACTGATGCATTTGCCAAAGTGCCACGAGCCCAGAGGTCGTTTGCAGTTCCAGTTCCTGACACAAGAGCCACCACCTCAGCTCCAGCCACAACACCGGCCCAACCAGCTCCAGCATCTGCTTCAGCTCCAGCTCCAACCACGTCTACAGAAGGCTTCATCCTTGGAGTGATCCAGACTCCACCACCACCAGAAGATCAAGCCTGAGTGTCGATCTAGCACTATGCATTTTCTAGGAACTTTTTGGTAACTTGTTGCCAAAGGGGGAGAAAACTGTATAGATCATAGGCTTCGAGAGAGAGTGTTGCTTTTATTCAGGCTTCGAGAGAGAGTGTTGCTTTTATTCTCTCTTGCTTTATTTGGTGGTTTTTCAAACATTGTTTGCTTTTGGTCGAGATACTTTGATATGCTTGTGAGACATTGATGATCATGTGTTTGATCATAAGCTACACTTATGCATGCTTGATATATCATATCTATCTTATGTGATCATTCACTTTTCTTGGTGATGAGTGCATGTATTTCATTCTTATCATTTTGAGCGCTCCACCAAGATGTATGTGACATGGAAGAGTAACCCATGATTCTAACTCTTTGTGCATTTGCAGTCCAAAGCAAATTTTAAAATATGCACAAATTTAGGGGGAGCTCTTACTTATCACATACTTCTCAAAGCGACGATATAATTCATTCTTATTATAATTTGTCGAAGCTTTGATCTATATGTTGTCATCAATTACAAAAAAGGGGGAGATTGAAAGTGCAACTATCCCTAGGTGGTTTTGGTAATTCATAACAACATATAGCTCATTGAGCTAATGCTATTCCAAGATAATTATTTCAGGAAAGCTCAATGATTGGCATGGCATGGATGGTGAAAGTGGAACCCTCAAAATGCTAAGGACAAAGGATTGGCTCAAGCTCAAAAGCTCAAGACTCTTCATTTACATTTTAGTGATCCAAGATCACATTGATTCCATAGGAAAAGCCAATACTATCAAGGAGGGATGAGGTGTTGCTTAATGAGCCTTTTGCTTCATGTGCTTAATGATATGCTCCAAAATCCTCATCTACTTTCTCATATCCACTCTTGACCTAAACCCAAAGCCAAACTCGGACCTACCGATTCTTTCTATCCGGCGCCACCGAGTTTCACATGTCATAAGCCACTGCCAAACCCTAGCAAATCGGTTCCACCGATAGGGACTCGGTCTCAGCGAGATGGGATTGCAATCTCTCTGTTTCCTTTTCGTAACTTTTCGGTCTCACCGAAAGAGCGGATCGGTCCCACCGAGATTGCAATGTAAACTCTCTGTTTCCCTTTTGTAACATTTCGGTCCCACCGAAAGAGCAAATCGGTCCCACCCAAGCTTTTAAATCAAGGCCGATATGACCGATATATAGGCCGATATATCACTTTTGGGGCTCTACCGATATAGACATAACATATCATTTTGTAAATATCATTTTCAAACATATCACCCGATATGGACCAAAATATCAACCGATATGGCCGATATCTAGCCCGATATGTCCACCGCTATAGAACGATACATAGATAACAATAGTTATTTATTAAATAATAGTGAAATAAGATTATGCATTTACAACTTCAGCATATATTATCAAAGTCATGCACAATGTTTCGTACAAATGCATACATATCATATTGTTTTTAATAAATAGAGTAAGAATTTTGTGAATCTTTCCTTAATAGTTTCTTAATCAACAAGTTAATAAACTAGGAATCTAAAGGTGTTATGTTGAAGTATTGGCATCATACATTTTGTTTTACTAAAAATACATGTTTTAAACAAGAATAATGAAAAAACTAGACATGTTATCTCCGATATATCTACATATCGTCCGATATATCACCCGATATCCGACATCCGATATGTTGAAGCCAAACCGATACGAACCCGATATCCGATATTTTGAAGCTTGGTCCCACCGAGTTTACCTGACCAACTCTCTGGTTAGCTAATTACCAAATCGGTCTCACCGAGTTTGTGTAATCGGTCTCACCGAGATTACGTTATGCCCTAACCCTAACCATATCGGTCCTACCGAGTTGCATGTCAGTCCCACCGAAAATCTCTAACGGTCACTAGGTTTACTATTTTGGTCCGACCGAGTTTGTTGATTCGGTCCCACCGAGATTGGTAAATTGTGTGTAACGGTTGGATTTTGTGTGGAGGCTATATATACCCCTCCACCTCCTCTTCACTCGTGGAGAGAGCCATCAAAACACAACTACACTTCCAACTCATATGTTCTGAGAGAGAACCACCTACTCATGTGTTGAGACCAAGATATTCCATTCCTACCATATGAATCTTGATCTCTAGCCTTTCCCAAGTTGCTTTCCACTCAAATCTTCTTTCCACCAAATCCAAATCCTGTGAGAGAGATTTGAGTGTTGGTGGGAGACTATCATTTGAAGCACAAGAGCAAGGAGTTCATCATCAACACACCATTTGTTACTTCTTGGAGAGTGGTGTCTCCTAGATTGGCTAGGTGTCACTTGGGAGCCTCCGACAAGATTGTGGAGTTGAACCAAGGAGTTTGTAAGGGCAAGGAGATCACCTACTTCGTGAATATCTACCGCTAGTGAGGCAAGTCCTTCGTGGGCGATGGCCATGGTGGGATAGACAAGGTTGCTTCTTCGTGGACCCTTCGTGGGTGGAGCCCTTCGTGGACTCGCGCAACCGTTACCCTTCGTGGGTTGAAGTCTCCATCAACGTGGATGTAGGATAGCACCACCTATCCGAACCACGGGAAAAACATCCGTGTCACCAATAGCGTTTGAATTCTCCAAACCCTTCCCTTTACATTCTTGCAAGTTGCATGCTTTACTTTCCGCTGCCTATATACTCTTTGCATGCTTGCTTGAATTGTGTGATGATTGCTTGACTTGTCCTAAAGTAGCTAAAATCTGCCAAGAACTAAAATTGGGAAAAGGTTAAGTTTTTATTTGGTCAAGTAGTCTAATCACCCCCCTCTAGACATACTTCTGATCCTACAAGCTTAAGTTAATATTTCAAGCAAATGCCCAGATTTTGAGATATGAAGTCTCCAATTAGTTCTATAGCTGCAAGATGGAGGAGAATAGTTCTGTCAGTGAGCATATACTCAAAATGTCTGGGTATAACAATCACTTGATTCAACTGTGAGTTAATCTTCCTGATGATAGTGTTATTGGAAGAATTCTTCAATCACTGCCACCAAGCTACAAGAGCTTCGTGATGAACTATAACATGCAAGGGATGGATAAGACAATTCCCGAGCTCTTCGCAATGCTAAAGGCTGTGGAGGTAGAAATCAAGAAGGAGCATCAAGTGTTGATGGTCAACAAGACCACCAGTTTGAAGAAAAAGGGTAAAGGGAAGAAGGGTAACTTCAAGAAGAACGGCAAGCAAGTTGTTGCTCAAGTGAAGAAGCCCAAGTCTGGACCTAAGCCTGAGACTGAGTGCTTCTACTACAAAGGGACTGGTCACTGGAAGCGGAACTTCCCCAAGTATTTGGCGGATAAGAAAGATGGCAAGGTGAACAAAGGTATATGTGATATACATGTTATTGATGTGTACCTTACGAATGATCCCAGTAGCACCTGGGTATTTGATACTGGTTCTGTTGCTAATATTTGCAACTCGAAACAGGGACTACGGATTAAGTGAAGATTGGCTAAGGATGAGGTGACGATGCGCGTGGGAAATGGTTCCAAATTCGATGTGATCACGGTCGGCACGCTACCTCTACATCTACCTTCGGGATTAGTTTTTGACCTGAATAATTGTTATTTGGTGCGAGCGTTGAGCATGAACATTATATCTGGATCTTGTTTGATGCGAGATGGTTATTCATTTAAATATGAGAATAATGGATGTTCTATTTATATGAGTAATATCTTTTATGGTCATGCACCCTTGAAGGTGGTCTATTTTTATTGAATCTCGATAGTAGTGATACACATATTCATAATATTGAAGCCAAAAGGTGCAAAGTTGATAATGATAGTGCAACTTATTTGTGGCACTGCCGTTTGGGTCATATTGGTGTAAAGCGCATGAAGAAACTCCATTCTGATGGACTTTTGGAATCACTTGGTACTTGCGAACCATGCCTCATGGGCAAGATGACTAAAACTCCGTTCTCCGGAACAATGGAGCGAGCAACATATTTGTTGGAAATCATACATACTGATGTATGTGGTCCGATGAATGTTGAGGCTCGCGGCAGGTATCGTTATTTTCTCACCTTCACAGATGATTTGAGCAGATATGGGTATATCTACTTGATGAAGCATAAGTCTGAAGCTTTTGAAAATTTCAAAGAATTTCAGAGTGAAGTGGAAAATCATCGTAACAAGAAAATAAAGTTTCTACGATTGATAATGGAGGAGAATATTTGAGTTACTTGTTTGGTCTTCATTTGAAACAATGCAGAATAGTTTCGCAACTCACGCCACCCGGAACACCACAACGTAATGGTGTGTCCGAACGTCGTAATCGTACTTTACTAGATATGGTGCGATATATGATGTCTCTTACTGATTTACCGCTATCATTTTGGGGTTATGCTTTAGAGACGGTTGCATTCACGTTAAATAGGGCACCGTCTATATCTGTTAAGATGACACCTTATGAACTATGGTTTGGCAAGAAACATAAGTTGTCGTTTCTTAAAGTTTGGGGCTGCGATTCATATGTGAAAATGCTTTAACCTAATAAGCTCGAACCCAAATCAGAGAAATGTGTCTTCATATGATACGCAAAGGAGACTGTTGGGTACACCTTCTATCACAGATCCGAAGGCAAGATATTCGTTGCTAAGAATGGATCCTTTCTAGAGAAGGAGTTTCTCTCGAAAGAAGTGAGTGCGAGGAAAGTAGAACTGAATGAGGTAACTGTACCTGCTCCCTTATTGGAAAGTAATTCATCATAGAATTTTGTTCCTGTGACTCCTACACCAATTAGTGAGGAAGCTAATGATGATGATCGTGTAACTTCAGATCAAGTTACTACCAAACCTCGTAGGTCAACTAGAGTAAGATCCACACCAGAGTGCTGCGGTAATCCTGTTCTGGAGGTCATGTTACTTGACCATACGAACCTACGAACTATGAGGAAGCGACGATGAGCCCAAATTCCGCGAAATGGCTTGAGGCCACAAAATCTGAGATGGGATCCATGTATGAGAACAAAGTGTGGACTTTGGTTGACTTGCCCGATGATCGGCAAGCCATCGAGAATAAATGGATCTTCAACAAGAAGACTGACGCTAACGGTAATATTACTGTCTATAAAGCTAGACTTGTTGCGAAAGGTTTTCAACAAGTTAAAGGAGTTGATTATGATGAGATATTCTCACCCGTAGCGATGCTTAAGTCCGTCCGAATCATGTTAGCAATTGTTGCATTTTATGATTATGAAATTTGGCAAATGGATGTAAAGACTGCATTCCTGAATGGATTTCTGGAAGAAGAGTTGTATATGATGCAACCTGAAGGTTTTATCGATCCAAAGGATGCTAACAAAGTGTGCAAGCTCCAGCGATCCATTTATGGACTGGTGCAAGCATCTCGGAGTTGGAATAAACGTTTTGATAGTGTGATCAAAGCATATGGTTTTATAAAGACTTTTGGAGAAGCCTGTATTTACATGAGAGTGAGTGGGAGCTCTGTAGAATTTCTAATATTATATGTGGATGACATATTGTTGATTGGAAATGATATAGAATTTCTGGATAGCATAAAAGGATACTTGAATAAGAGTTTTTCAATGAAAGACCTCTGTGAAGCTGCTTATATGTTGGGCATTAAGATCTATAGAGATAGATCAAGACGCTTAATTGGACTTTCACAGAGCACATACCTTGACAAAGTTTTGAAGAAGTTCAAAATGGATCAAGCAACGAAAGGGTTCTTGCATGAGTTACAAGGTGTGAAGTTGAGTCAGACTCAATGCCCGACCACTGTAGAAGATAGAGAGAAAATGAAAGGTGTTCCCTATGCTTCATCCATAGGCTCTATCATGTATGCAATGTTGTGTACCAGACCTGATGTGTGCCTTGCTATCAGTCTAGCAGGGAGGTACCAAGGTAATCCAGGAGTGGATCACTAGACAACGGTCAAGAACATCCTGAAATACCTGAAAAGGACTAAGGATATGTTTGTCGTTTATGGAGGTGACAAAGAGCTCGTCATAAATGGTTACGTCGATGCAAGCTTTGACTCTGATCCGGATGACTCTAAGTCACAAACCGGATACGTATTTATATTGAACGATGGAGCTATCAGTTGGTGCATTTCTAAACAAAGCGTCGTGGCGGGATCTACATGTGAAGCGGAGTACATAGCTGCTTCGGAAGCGGCAAATGAATGAGTCTGGATGAAGGAGTTCATATCCGATCTAGGTGTCATACCTAGTGCATCGGGTCCAATGAAAATCTTTTGTGACAATACTGGTGCAATTGCCTTGGCAAAGGAATCCAGATTTCACAAGAGAACCAAGCACATCAAGAGACGCTTCAATTCCATCCGCGATCAATTCAAGGAGGGAGACATAGAGATTTGAAATATACATACGGATCTCAATGTTGCAGACCCGTTGACTAAGCCTCTCTCACGAGCAAAACATAATCAGCACCAAGACTCCATGGGTGTTAGAATCATTACTGTGTAATCTAGATTATTGACTCTAGTGCAAGTGGGAGACTGAAGGAAATATTCCCTAGAGGCAATAATAAAGTTGTTATTTACATTTCCTTATATTATGATAAATGTTTATTATTCATGCTAGAATTGTATTAACCGGAAACTTAGTACATGTGTGAATACGTAGACAAACAGAGTGTCACTAGTATGCCTCTACTTGACTAGCTCGTTAATCAAATATGGTTAAGTTTCCTAGCCATTGACATGAGTTGTCATTTGATGAACGGGATCACATCATTAGAGAATGATGTGATTGACTTGACACATTCCGTTAGCTTAGCATTTGATCGTTTAGTATATTGCTATTGCTTTCTTCATGACTTATACATGTTCCTATGACTATGAGATTATGCAACTCCCGAATACCGGGGGGACACTTTGTGTGCTACCAAACGTCACAACGTAACTGGGTGATTATAAAGGTGATCTACAGGTGTCTCCGATGGTACTTGTTGAGTTGGCATAGATCGGGATTAGGATTTGTCACTCCGATTGTCGGAGAGGTATCTCTGGGCCCTCTCGGTAATGCACATCACTATAAGCCTTGCAAGCAATGTGACTAATGAGTTAGTTGCGGGATGATACATTACGGAACGAGTAAAGAGACTTGTCGGTAACGAGATTGAACTAGGTATTGAGATACCGACGATCGAATCTCGGGCAAGTAATATACCGGTGACAAAGGGAACAACGTATGTTGTTATGCGGTTTTATTGATAAAGATCTTCGTAGAATATGTGGGAGCCAATATGAGCATCCAGGTTTCTCTATTGGTTATTGACCAGAGACGTGTCTTGGTCATGTCTACATAGTTCTCGAACCCATAGGGTCCGCACGCTTAACGTTCGGTGACGATTGGTATTATGAGTTTATTTGTTTTGATGTACCGAAGGTAGTTCAGAGTCCCGGATATTATCACGGACATGACGAGGAGTCTCGAAATGGTCGAGACATAAAGATCGATATATTGGGTGACTATGTTTGGACATCAGAAAGGTTTCGAGAGAGTTCGGGCATTTACCGGAGTACTGGGGGGTTAACGGAACCCCTCGGGGAGTATATGGGCCCTAATGGGCCTTAGTGGAGAGAGAGAGGGGCAACCAGGGCAGGTCGCACGCGCCCTCCCCCTCTGGTCCGAATTGGACTAGGAAGGGGGGCGGCGCCCCCTTTTCCTTCCTCTCTCTCCCCCTTCCTTCTCTCCTACTCCTACTACAAGGAAGGGGGGAATCCTACTCCCGGTGGGAGTAGGACTCCCCAGGGCGCGCCACAGTAGAGGGTCGGCCCTCCCCCTGCTCCACTCGTTTATATACGGGGGAGAGGGGCACCCCATAGACACAAGTTGATCATTGATCTCTTAGCCGTGTGCGGTGCCCCCGTCCACCATAATCCACCTTGGTCATATCGTCGTAGTGCTTAGGCGAAGCCCTGCACCGGTAGCTTCATCACCACCGTCATCACGCCGACGTGCTGATGAAGCTCTCCCTCGACACTCTGCTGGATCTTGAGTTCGTGGGACATCACCGAGCTGAACATGTGCAAATCGCAAAGGTGCCGTACGTTCGGTACTAGGATCGGTCGATCGTGAAGACGTACGACTACATCAACCTCGTTGTCATAACGCTTCTGCTTTCGGTCTACGAGGGTACGTGGACAACACTCTCACCTCTCGTTGCTATGCATCACCATGATCTTGCGTGTGCGTAGGAAAATTTTGAAATTACTATGTTCCCCAATAGTTTACTGGAAGGAGGGTCGGGTACCACGCCTAGACGGAACAAAGTTCGACTTGACGCGTTAGTATTAAATAAAGTTATATATTCCTCAATGGCATGTACATAATATAAAACGATTGCCGTGTGGAAAATGGAAAAATCTGCTCCACTATATAGAACGGAGGCTGCCTGCCGGGGTTTGACTCTCATCACACCGTCTCACACAAGGCGGCAGTGGCCTCTCTCTCTCACCGTTCGTCAGTGATCTGGCCGCATCCCGTCCACCGACGGAAAGGGAGGATGTGCATCGTTTCTCCGTCCGACGGCTTTGAGGAGGGACGTCCCGATCCACAGTACCCGCCGTTCTCTCTGACCAAGCTCCGGCGCGGTAGGGCCTTCGCCACTTGCTCGCTGCCGCAGTATGGGCAGATCCCGTCCACCGGCACCCTCTTAGTAACATCCCGTTGACCCTCAGGTACAGCTTCCTCCGGCCTTGCTCCATTGCCCATCTTCCCACGTTGCTGCATGTGGATCTTCTTTAGTTTTTTTGCTTAAAACGTATCTCGGTCGGCGTACTTTCCATCTTGCAATCTCGTCCTCAAACCATCTTTGATAAACCACCGTGTTGCTATCTTTCCCTTATTACATGGAATGTGCTTCTTTTTTGTCGGCGTATGTATCTTCAACTCGTGTTATTGGGCAGTAATTGTTTCCTTTCTACCTCCTTTTGCAAACATGGCTATCCATTTTCACCTTGTTGCTATTGCGACCTTTTGGTGAACTGCACAAATCACTTTTTTCTTAAGATTGTTTTGTGCAGTTCTGCCAAAATGTTACACGGGCAATGTTTTTACATTTCTGTGGGACTGCAGAAAGGGAGATTAGTTTTGCTATCCTCCTCATACAACTCCATGCTTAATCTTTTCCAACAAGTAGTTAGTCCTAAAGAGAGATCGCAGAGGTGATCGACTTCTATTTGTGTGTGTGTTATGTTTCATCATCTAGTTCCACTATTATTGTAATCACACTGACTGGATATCTTTGCAAACAGGGATAGTCCGCTCGATTTTAGTGGAGCTGCACAAAATGATTGGATTGTTGTGTCCATACACCTCTTTTTTGGCTACAGATTTGGGTGAAACTAGCTACCAAGCAATGAACAGTGTGCCCAGGAAATGAAGCCATGCCTACGAACAACATCAATCAATTATATATTTTTCTTTATTTGTACACCTTCTCACAACTTTATCTTCAGTTGTGATGTGAATATTGGCGCTGATCTGCCAACCATTGAGATGCATTAGCAGCCATGGTAGTTTCATTTGTATTTGTTGGAATGTTGTAATGAGATAATCTTGAGGCAAGAGGACACACGAATCCTAAGTTGAAACCTTTATTTTCCTGCCGGGACCAAAGTTGAAACCTTCATAGCATCACAGTACAATTTCATTAAAATTATGCATACATATAAACAAATCCTGAAGGATTGATAGCAATGCCAGAAACAATTCCACTTCGTTTCGCCGACATGTGGGACATCCTTCATCCGGCTCCACCTGCCATGCAGCAATATTGAGTGCACAACTGCAGGGAAAGATTCACCCCGGTCGTTGCGCCGCAGTAGTAATGACTAGTGAGCAGTCAAATCACAGAGCCCCACCTTCGCCATAGTAAGTTGCTTGGACGAAGCAACCATCATTTCTCTGTTCCTTGAATCCGCTGGTACTCCCATACTCCCAGAGTAATAAGTTGCTAGGGAGAAGCAACCATCACTTCACCTTTCCCACAGTAAGTACTAGTACCTCCTTTTTTTACTCTAGAAACAACCAAACGCAAATATTGGCGGTAGCAGCACATCAAATGAATCAAAAATCGAAACCAACCAATGAACTACTACTAATGGTGAGCGTTTGCTAGTATCATGTACTCCGTCTGTCCATGTATATAGGGCTTAATGTGTTTTCCGAGACTAACTTTGGCCCTGTTTGGATCCATGGGTTAGAGTTAGTTTGAGCTAGTTGGAGCATGACGGTTAAATTGGAGCAAGTTGCACCGAACCCACCAAAAAAACTATCCCACCCAAGAGGAGCTAATTGGAGATAGTTCTCATTGGGCCCACTGAAAAATCACTTTTCTCTCTCCATCAAGTGCATTTATTGTCAATCTAACCCTGTCACCCAAACACCGCTTTGGCTACAGTTAGTTCAGGGTTAGTTATGAGTTAGTCTAACCTCTAGCTAAGTTAGAGTATCCAAACAGGAGCAGTATAGGACATGCAAGTTGCTCAAATCATACAGTCAAATTCATACGTGAAAGGATCTTTTTTTAAATGGGACGTGAAAGGATGTTCGAATGATATAATTTTCAAATTATATAAAATCTGATCAATAGTCAAAGGCATCCTCGAAGAATACATTAGGCCCTATATAAAATCTTATCAATAGTGAAAACCAAGTGTCCTAAACTAGTTCAAAACAAAAAAGTGGACCCACTCACGGCACGATACGTCTGTCTCGTTTGGTCCGTCGGTCAAAGCACTTCCTCTTCTTGGCATAACAATAGAGTACAATATTTTTTTAGAATGCTCTTGGCATGTCGCTAACATGTGATGAGTTAACCGACCTCAATAGACGGCAAAAACGCCATCCCGCCACACTTTGAGAGAGACGAGGAGCGAGAAGCGATACGGGCTACTGGAGTACTAGAGCTAGGTGTCGCACAGAGGCCAAGAAATATGGTGATAGCGTGGGTTAGCCATGTAGTATGATGTAACTACACTGGGTTGTTGTGTTTCGTACTCTTCCAGTCCACCGTGGAGATGATTGGTTGATTTTATATCGCTGAATAATATAAAATATTATGAGTGCAGATGCTCCACCACAAGTTTCCTTGCTCCTTCTCGGTCGTCGGGAATCTATGTACTTGCACTTTCTTTTTACGTGAGCTTTGTTCATCCTTTTGCCAACACATGGCAACTCGCAGAACAACGAGAAGCTTGCTTACTACGCCTTCTCCCTCGCCAACGTGTGCAGCTCGCAGCACAAGGAGAAACTTTTGCTTACAAGCGGTGGACGTGCAACAGTTCATTTGGTGTCAAATTCCAGTAGTTCATTCGACTTCCGGAAGAGGCGAAGAGCCAAGTGCAAGGTCACCTACTAAGGCTGGTCATAGTGGGAGTAACATAGGTAGTAACATAGCGCAGTCCAAGACAAGTTTGCTTATGTGGCATGTATTTAATGAGGAGAGATGTGTTTAGAGTAGTAACATAATATGTTACTGTAACATAGCGCTTTCCAAGAGAGGATGAGTCTACAAGGTAATAAATGAAGCCAACTAGTATGACACTACTACTATGTTACTTCGCATTATGGAGGTAGTAACTTAGACTAGTGTCATATGCATGACACTAGTCTAAGTTACTCTGCACTATGACCAGCCTAAGAGCATGGTTAATAGTATAGCTAGCTGATGGCTATAAGAAACTGCCATGTCATGTATAGCCATCATTTATAGTCACTCATATAATAGTGTGGGCTATAAGGTTGGCTATAACATTACTACTAATTTTTTCAACCTTCTATCTTTCTCTTTCTTCACATTTATTCTATTTGTCTAGGAATCCGCATATGGCTAGGCTCTTGCATGAGAACCCACTCCCCTTAGACTACCCAAAGTGGGAGTAACATAGATGGTAACATCACACATCTCAAGGCAAAACAGATGATGTGGCGAGTAATTAATGAGAAAAGAGAAGCATGTGGTAACATAGCTAGTTACTGTAACATCACACATACCAAGACAAGATGAGTCTACAACCTAATAAATGAAGTGCTGCATGACACCACATATATGTTACTCCCCACTATAGAGGTACTCCCTTCGTCCTGGTTTATTAGGCCTAAAGACAACTTCTCTTAGACCAAGACACATAGTAATTTGCTCACATTAATTCTTCCATTCCACTCCCAATGCACTCTCTCACATGCATGCAACCAATGAAAAAGCATGCATTAAGTGTATTAATTTCCAGCCATGGCACCAACAACAATGGCTTTCAATGCAACCAATGAAATGGTTGCATGCATACACCTTTCCAAAGCGAGGCCTTATAAAAAGGGACATGTTTGTGATGCTAAGAGGCCTAATAAACCCGGACGGAGGGAGTAGTACTCTAAAGAGCAAGTATAATAAGATGACGTAAGCATGCTATAAGGATTTAAATACTATATCTTTGCTGACTTGGAAGAGAGAGAATAGGAGAGAGAAGAGAAGCGGGTTGTAGACTTACAGCTGGCTGTAGCACGTGCTCCAAGAAGCTATGTGAGAGTGTATAGTGGGCCATATGATAGAAAAGTAGTACTTTCTTGTAGCCCACTACTGTAAGTGTTGGCTATTATATTAAATATAGATGACATGGCAAGATGTTATAGCCAACAACGGGCTATATTATTAACCATGCTATAAGTTAGTACTACCCATTGTGACTAGTCTTACTTTTTCATCACCCTCTCCTCCAAATAGGCAAAAAATGCCATGTAAGCGGGCTATAAGCCCACTATTATACTTGCGGGAGAGAGAGATGTGAAAATAGTAAGGGGAGTGGGCTCTCATGCAAGAGCCTAGCTATATACGCATTCCTAGGTAAATGCAATAAATGTGAAGAAAGAGATAGAGAGAAGATGGAAAAAAGTACTAATGTACTAATAGACAACCTTATAGCCCACACTATTGCATGAGTGCATATAGATGATGGTTGTAGATGACATGGTGGTTCCTTGTAGCCATCAGTTGGCTATATTATTAACCATGCTAAGGCTACTCATAGTGGGCAGTAATTTAGACTACTAACATATGCATGTTAGTAGTTTATGTTACTATCATCATAGTGGGTAGTAACATAAATGTAATGTCATGCAAGCCTTCATTTATTATGTTGTAGACTCATTTTGCATTGGTGTCTGTTATGTTACGGTAACATATTGTGTTACTACAAACACCTCTCTCCTCATTAACTCCATGCCACATAAGCATATATGTCTTGGGATGTGTTATGTTCAAAAAACCTTTGATTAACATGTGTTCAAAAAACAAAAAAATGTCAAAAATTACAAAACAAAGACCTTGATATTAACTAGATGGATGGGTCGCTGCAAAGGTTTATTATAAACCTTTGCAGTGACCCATCCCTCTAGTTAACATTGAGTCCACTTCCCATCCGGTCACCCATCTCATGAAGACACCAGCCTCAGCACAGTTAACTTGGGAGTTCTGTTAGATGAGCTATCGGTAGGGAAGTTGATCCTTGCTGATAAAGGATGCCTCTTCGTATCCTTTATGGCGTACCCAGATGACAACATGTTGTTGCCCAATAGCCAATGCCACGTCCCCTGCGAATGTAGAAGTTTCCCTCCCTCGTCTTAGCTGGTTCGTGTGTTTTCCTTGTTTTAAGCCGCATGCCCACCTATAGAACCGCCTCGCGCTGGCCAATTCCTCTCCAAACACTTAGGGAGGCGGTTGAACCGAACAAGTCTAACTTGTTTCTAGTGGGTACATTGACGTGGCATCGAAAGGGTGTGATAGCTGACTCTGGCAAAATAACTGACTAGTACCACGTTGGCATACATGAGCATGGGGCCCGGACACATCAAAAGTAGAGCATTAATCTCCAAAAAGGTTTGACCATGTCCATGGCTACCATCCTGTGCTCGGTCATTCAGTGTGTGCTTCTCGTTGTTATGCGAGTTGATGGGACACGTCAAAGTTAATACGTAGTATTTAGTACTCTCTCCAAAAAGGGCCGACCATGTCCATGGCTACCATCCCGTGCTCGGTCATTGAGTACATGCACTATTCACGTGCCATCGAGGAGGAAAAATATTGCGTAGCACTAGGTGCCATCGTAGTGCATGACTCACTTAGGCACTGCTTATCTCCATTTTCTTGCATGACACGTGCACCTTAATGCTAGATGTTCCGCGTGTTGGCAAAAGGATGAACAAAGCTCACGTCAAAAAAAAGAGAGTGGAAGAACACAGATTCCCGACGACCGAGAAGGAGCAAGGAACCTTGTGGTGGAGCGTCTGCACTCATAATATTTTATATTATTCAGCGATATAAAATCAACCAATCATCTCCACAATAGACCGGAAGAAAACGAAACACGACAGCCCAGTGTAGTTACATCATACTACATGGCTAACCTACAGTATCACCATATTTCTTGGCCTCCGTGCGACAGCTAGCTCAAGTAATCTAGCAGCCGTATCGCTTCTCGCTCCTCGTCTCTCTCAAAGTGCGGCGGGCTGGCATTTTTGCCGTCTATTGAGGTCGGTTAACTCATCACATGTTACCGACTCTTGGGTGGGATAGTTTTTTTTGTGGGTTTGGGGAAACTTGCTCCAATTTAACCCTCATGTTTGGATACTTTAGGGCTATTTGAGCTCCAACTAGCTCAAACTAACTCTAACCCATGGATCCAAACAGGGCCAAAGTTAGTCTCGGAAAACGCATTAGGCCCTCTATACATGGACAGACGGAGTACATGATACTAGCAAACGCTCACCAACATTAGTAGTTCATTGGTAGGTTTCGATTTTTGATTCAGTTGTTGTGCTGCTACCGTCCAATATTCGCGTGTGGTTGTTTCTACAATAAAAAAGGAGGTACCCCTACTTATGTTACTCCCACTATGGCTAGCCTAAGGTTAGTAGGTGACCTTGCGCTTGGCTCTTCGCCTCTTCCGGAAGTCGAACAATAATTATGGTACTACAGTAGTACTTCTGGCAATCTGACACCAAATGAACTGTTGCACGTCCACCACTTGTAAGCAAAAGTTTATCCTCGTGCTGCGAGCCACCGTGCACGCGTTGGTGAGGGAGAAGGCATAGTAAGCAAGCTTCTCGTCGTTCTTCGAGTTGATGGGACACATCAAAGTTATTT
This sequence comes from Aegilops umbellulata, assembly GCA_032464435.1. Classification (NCBI taxonomy): domain Eukaryota; kingdom Viridiplantae; phylum Streptophyta; class Magnoliopsida; order Poales; family Poaceae; genus Aegilops; species Aegilops umbellulata. The sequence goes on along the minus strand of CP136055.1, from coordinate 224,696,652 downwards.
AGTACGTCCTCTCTCCAAAAAAAGGGATGACCATGTCATGGCTACCACGCCGTGCTCCATCGTTGAGTACATGCACTATTCACATGCCATCGAGGAGAAAAAGTATTGCGTAGTAGGTGCCATCAAAGTGCACGGCTCACTTACGCACTGTGTATCTCCATTTTCTTACATGACACGTGCACCTTGATGCTAGATGTCTCGCGAGTTGGCAAAAGGATGAACAAAGCTCACGTAAAAAAAGAGTGGAAGAACATAGATTCCCGACGACCGAGAAGGAGGAAGGAACCTCGCGGTGGAGCGTCTGCAAGGAACCTTGCGCATTTTCCCCTATTTTTTGCCAGCTGCCCACCTATAAACAAATAAAAGAACATGAACTCTTCGCTAACCACTAGAGACGATACATCAAGATTCTAAGTTGAAGATATTTTATAGTTTATATTAATAACCACGCAAGAAGCCACACATGTACAGGACGCATGCAGCCACGCATGTACACATGCCAACGCACTAACTCATGCCGATCCAACTCATGCACATACGTGCATAGATCGAGCACACAACGCACATACACAACACATGCATGCACACACACTCGGCCGCAGAATGCACGTGAATAACACATGCATGCGCACACACTTGGCTGCATGGAGGCGTGCGCCATCTGCGGCGACCTCCGGTTCATCGTGCTACGACGAAGCTCGCACACAACGGCGCCTACGCATCTCTAGCACCTCTTTGCCGTCGTTGCTCAACGACTAGTCGGAGACGAAGACGACCGCAGCCTCGGCCTTAGAGCTAGCATCGATGGAAAAGCACGCACGCTGAAGGCACACGAGCACGTACGGAGTGCCCACGACGTGGTGCGTCCCCAGACGCCTCTACTCCTTCTGCGCACGTTGTCTACGAAGGCGATTGCATGCCTAATGATGATGTGGGTGAGATTTTCTAGGACTCAGATGATGACGAGGAAAATAACGAGACTATAGAGGTAGTAACATCACACATATCTAGATAAAGTAGATGATGTGGCAAGCAATAAGTGAAGAAAGAGAGGAAAGTAGTAACATCAAACATATCAAGGCAAGATGTGTTACCACACATATGTTACTATAGAGGTAGTAACATAGACTAGTAACATGAGCATGTTACTAGTCTATGTTACTACCCATTGTGGCTAGTCTGAGGGGGGGGGTCTCCAACAGTGTTTCTCGGCTCGCACCTCTTGCATGACGGTGGTCGAGCTTGTAGTCATTCATCTGGTACACGTGGCATCTTAGATCTGGACACAAGGTGACGTACACCGTCAAGGTCCACAGTCAAGGGGCTCAGGGCGGACGCGACCTCTCACTGTGTCCGCCATTTGAAGCGGTGCGCCGGCCCAGGGCGCCGCGCACTGCACCCCCAGCTATACCCGCCTCCTCACCGCATTCAAAAACCTGCATTTAAAACCGTGTGGAATGCGAGAAACCAACTCTGGCTACACACGTCCGTTCAAGAGCAGGATGCCGTCCAAACACCTCCTTCCACCTGAGGGAGTCCTGGATTAGGGGGTGTTCGGGTAGCCGGACTATACCTTCAGCCGGACTCCTGGACTATGAAGATACAAGATTGAAGACTTCGTCCCGTGTCCGGAGGGAACTTTCCTTGGCGTGGAAGGCAAGCTAGGCGATGTGGATATCTAGATCTCCTACCATTGTAACCGACTTTGTGTAACCCTAACCCTCTCCAGTGTCTATATAAATCAGAGGGTTTTAGTCCATAGGACAGAACCCCAACGTACAACAATCATACCGTAGGCTAGCTTCTAGGGTTTAGCCTCCTTGATCTCGTGGTAGATATACTCTTGTACTACCCATATCATCAATATTAATCAAGCAGGACGTAGGGTTTTACCTCCATCAAGAGGGCCCGAACCTGGGTAAAACATTGTGTCCCTCGTCTCCTATTACCATCCGCCTAGACGCACAGTTCGAGACCCCCTACCCGAGATCCGCCGGTTTTGACACCGACATTTGTGCTTTCATTGAGAGTTCCTCTGTGTCGTCGCTTTTAGGCCCGATGGCTCCTTTGATCATCAACAACGATGTGGTCCAAGGTGAGACTTTTCTCCCCGGACAGATCTTCGTCTCCGGCGGCTTCGCACTGCGGGCCAATTCGCTTGGCCATCTGGAGCAGATCGAAAGCTACGCCCCTGGCCATCACGTCAGATTTGGAAGTTTAAACTACACGGCTAACATCCGCGGGGACTTGATCTTCGACGGATTCGAGCCACAGCCAAGCGCGCCGCACTGTCTCGATGGGCATGATCTAGCTCTGCCGCCGGACAGTGTCCTGGAGGCCGCACGCGCGTTGGTCCGACCTTTAGTTCGGAGCCTACTGCGCTGATCGAGGATGAGTGGTTAGACACCACCTCGGGGGCTGCGATCTCAAAGGTGATCGAGCCGAACACCAGCCCCGCACTCCGCAAGGCCTGTGACTCCGAGGGGCCGGATTCTTCTCCGGACTCCAAGCCCTCCGCGCGCCCGCCGATCAAATCCGATTGGGCGCCTATCATGGAGTTCACCACCGCGAACATCTTTCAGCACTCGCCCTTCGGCGACATTCTGAAATCGCTAAAGTCTCTCTCTTTATCAGGAGAGCCCTGGCCGGACTACGGTCAGCAAGGTTGGGATACGGACGATGAAGAAATTCAAAGCCCACCCACCACCCACTTCGTAGCCACTGTCGATGACTTAACCGACATGCTCGACTTCGACTCCGAAGACATCGATGGTATGGACGACGATGCAGGAGACGACCAAGAACCAGTACCTGTAGGGCGCTGGAAGGCCACCTCGTCATACGACATATATATGGTGGACACTCCAAAAGATGGAGATGGCGATGGAACAGCGGGGGATGACACATCCAAGAAACAGCCCAAGCGTTGGCGTCAGTGGCTTCCGCTCTAAATCCCGCCAAAGCAAAAACGGTGATTCCGGCACGGGAGATAATAATACTCCGGATAGCGCCGAAGAACACCCCCTCCAGCAAGAGGATGGAGAAGCCAGCCCTCACGAGAGAGCGGCAGACAGAGAGGTTGAGGATGATAACTACATGGCTCCCTCCGAAGACGAGGCAAGCCTCGACGACAACGAATTTGTCGTGCCAGAGGATCCCGCCGAACGAGAGCGTTTTAAACGCAGGCTTATAGCCACGGCAAGCAGCCTCAAGAAAAAGCAGCAACATCTTAGAGCTGATCAAGATTTGCTAGCTGACAGATGGAATGAAGTCCTTGCGGCCTAAGAGTACGAACTCGAACGCCCCTCCAAGAGTTACCCAAAGCGCAGGCTGCTAACCCGATTAGAGGAGGAAACACCTACATCACCAGCGCATGACATGGACGACCGGCCACCTCGTGGCCGTGACAGAGAGGCCTTTCGGTCCTCCACTCAAGCCGTGCCCCGGCGGCGCCCAAAACATGCTAAGGCACGGGAAAACGCGCCAGACCTGCGAGAGATACTGGAGGACAAGGCAAGACAAACAAGATCGATGTACGGATCGCGTGGGCGCCCTACGGCACGTGACGGGGATCGTCACTCCGGACATAATAAATCCGGCCGGGCCGAACACAGTAGACAAAGCTCATTCGAGCTGCGTCATGATATAGCCCAATACAGAGGCGCCACACACCCACTATGCTTCACAGATGAAGTAATGGATCATAAAATCCCTGAGGGTTTCAAACCCGTGAACATCGAATCATATGATGGCACAACAGATCCTGCGGTATGGATCAGCGGAAAAAGCCATTCAAAAGAAATACTCAGGGTCCGTCCAGTTTGGACCAAATACTCGACCGCTTGTGCCAGATACATGGCACCCCCGAAAAGCCAGCCAATCACACCAACAGGGGTTGTTGGGTGTTCAAGCAGGCAGGCAAGTTAAATGCCGATAATAGAGACAAGGGGCTGCGTAGCGACGACGAGGAGGAGCCCAGGCCGCCGAACAATAGTGGACAGAAGGGTTTTCCCCCACAAGTGCGGACGGTGAACATGATATACGCAACCCACATCCCCAAGAGGGAGCGGAAGCGTGCATTACGGGACGTATATGCGCTGGAGCCAGTCACCCCAAAGTTCAACCCATGGTCCTCCTGCCCGATCACTTTTGATCGAAGGGACCACCCCACTAGCATCCGTCATGGCGGGTTCGCCGCATTGGTTCTTGAGGGAGTCCTGGATTATGGGGTGTTCGGTTAGCTGGACTATACCTTCGCCGGACTCCTGGACTATGAACATACAAGATTGAAGACTTCGTCCCGTGTCCGGATGGGACTTTCCTTGGCGTGGAAGGCAAGCTAGGCGATGCGGATACTCAAGATCTCCTTCCATTGTAACCGACTCTGTGTAACCCTAACCCTATCCGGTGTCTATATAAACCGGAGGGTTGTAGTCCGTAGGACAGAACCATCATCATACACAATCATACCATAGGCTAGCTTCTAGGGTTTAGCCTCCTTGATCTCGTGGTAGATCTACTCTTGTACTACCCATATCATCAATATTAATCAAGCAGGAGTAGGGTATTACATCCATCGAGAGGGCCCGAACCTGGGTAAAAACATCGTGTCCCTTGTCTCCTGTTACCATCCGGCCTTGATGCACAGTTCGGGACCCCCTGCCCGAGATCCGCCGGTTTTGACACCGACATTGGTGCTTTCATTGAGAGTTCCTCTGTGTCGTCGCCTTTAGGACCGATGGCTCCTCTGATCATCAACAACGATGAGTTCCAGGGTGAGACTTTTCTCCCCGGACAGATCTTCGTTTTCGGTGGCTTCGCTCTGCGGGCCAGTTCGCTTGGTCATCTGGAGCAGATCGAAAGCTACGCCCCTGGCCATCAAGTCAGGTTTGGAAGCTTAAACTACACGGCTGATATCCGCGGAGACTTGATCTTCGATGGGTTCGAGCCACAGCCAAGCGCGCCGCACTATCTCGAGGGGCATGATCTAGCTCTGCCTGCGAACAGTGTCCTGGAGGCCGCATACGCACCGGTTCTGACCCTTAACTCGGAGCCCATTGCGCCAAGCGAGGATGAACGGTTGGACGTCACCTCGGGGGCTGCGATCTCAAAGGCGATCGAGCCGAACGCCAGCCCCGCACTCCGCGTGACCCGTGACCCCGAGGGTCCGGACTCCTCCCCGGACTCCGAACCCCCCGTGCCCCTACCAATCGAATCCGATTGGGCACCTATAATGGAGTTCACTGCCGCGGACATCTTTCAACACTCGCCTCTTGACGACATCTTGAACTCTCTCAAGACTCTCTCTTTATCACGAGAGCCCTGGCCGGATTACGGTCAGCAAGGATGGGATGCGGACGATGAAGAAATTCAAAGCCCACCCACCACCCAGTTTGTAGCCACCGTCGATAACCTTAACGACGTGCCCAACTTCGACTCCGCAGACATCGACAGCATGGATGACGATGCAGGAGATACCGATGAACCAACGCTCATAGGGCATTGGAAAGCCACCGCATCTCACGAAGTGTACATGGTGGATACCCCTAAAGGAAATGACAACGAGGAAAAAGGGGATGAAACGGGAGATAGACCCCCCGGAAAACAATTAAAGCGTCGGCATAAACGCCGACCCAAGCCCCGCCTCGATAAAAACCCAGCCATAGAGCAGGACAAGCCGGTAGACGACGAGCAGGCCTTAAACCAGCCGTCCGAACAGGGCAACACGGATAGAGAAACCGAAACTCCCTCCCCCGGCGAAAACGGCATTCCGAACAACCTTACGCTGGATAAATCCATGGAGAAGAAGAGTCTCCACAAGAGGCTCGTTACAACTGCACGCAGCCTGAAAAAGCAGAAGCGGAAGCTAAAGACAGCGGAAGATGCACTCCGTATTAGATGGAATAAAGTAATCAACACCGCAGATAAATACGGCGACGATCATCGTACTAAAAGCTATCCAAAGAGAAAGCTACTACCCGAATTCTACGAAGAGGCCCTAGAGCCCTCGCATTCAAAAAATAAGAAAGCCATACGGTCAGATAGACGACGCCATAAGGCGGCAAGTGGCACCGTACTTAAATCGGTATGTGACCCACCTAAGGATTCGCATCATGGCCCAGTCAGGTCCATTTACGGGCCAAGAAAGCAAGCTCTTGTAAGCAATGCAAAAAAGCCATCATCAGAATCCGGCACACCCAAATATAGGGGCGCCGCACATCCCTATGTTTCACCGATGAGGTTCTGGACCACGAATTTCCCGAAGGATTCAAACCCGTCAACATATAGGCGTATGATGGAACAACAGACCCTGGAGTCTGGATTGAGGACTACATCCTCCACATACATATGGCTAGAGGAGATGATCTCCACGCCATTAAATATTTACCCCTTAAGCTTAAAGGGCCAGCCCGGCACTGGCTTAAAAGCCTCCCCAAAAACACAATTGGAAGTTGGGAAGAGCTCGAGGATGCTTTCCGAGCAAATTTTCAAGGGACCTATGTCCGCCCTCCGGATGCAGACGATCTTAGTCACATAACTCAACAGCCCGGAGAATCAGCTCGGCAGTTCTGGAATAGATTCCTCACTAAAAAGAATCAGATAGTCGACTGTCCGGACGCCGAAGCCCTAGCAGCTTTCAGGCATAATGTCCGAGACGAATGGCTCGCCAGACACCTCGGCCAGGAAAAGCCAAGAACAATGGCCGCACTCACAAGCCTCATGACCCACTTTTGCGCAGGAGAGGACAGCTGGTTGGCAAGATGCAGCCCCAGCGACCCAAGTACATCCGAAACTAGGGATGGAAACGGAAAACCGCGACGCAACAAGGATCGTCGCTGAACTAAAGAAAAAAGTCCGAAGAGCAAGGCAGTCAATGCCGGATTCGAAAGCTCGCGACAAAATCAGACAAAACCACCCCTCCAGGATAATAGGGATGATCCGTCCAACTTAAATAGAATCCTGGACAGGATATGTCAGATACACAGTACTCCGAGGAAGCCTGCTAACCATACCCACAGAGATTGTTGGGTTTTCAAACAATCCGGCAGACTCAATGCCGAACACAAGGGGCTCGACACACAAAGCGAAGACGAGGGCGAACCCCAGAGGCAGAGTACCAGGAAACAAAAGAACTTCCCACAAGAAGTAAAAACACTGAACTTACTTCATGTAACAAAACGTGTGGCACCCATAAAGGTACGCACAATACAACCTATCCCCAAGGGGTCCCCCCACTGGTTATTAAAACCAATCACCTTCGATCAGCTAGACTATTCTAGAAATATCAAGAACGCAGACCGCCCTGATACTCGATCCAATAATTGGCGGATTCCAGTTTGCAAACGTCCTTATGGACGGCGGGAGTGGACTAAACCTGATATATCAGGATACAATCAATCACATGGGGATAAACCCAGCAAGAATCCGCCGCAGCAAAACCTCCTTTCAAGGGGTAGCACCTGGTCCGGACACCCATTGTATGGGTTTTCTCCGGCTCGAAGTTATATTCGGCTCTGCCGATAACCTCCGTCGTCAAAAGCTGACCTTCCATGTCGTCCCGTTCTCAAGTCGCTATCAAGCACTACTGGGACGCGAAGCTTTCGCTCGCTTTAACGCAATACCGCATTATGCATCTCTCACGCTTAAGATGCCCGGTCCACGAGGCATCATCTCTTTGAAGGGGAAGCATTAGAGTGCGCCTCCCCCAAGCGGAGGACTGCGCGGCCGCTTAGACAGCCGCACAATAAAATGGCCTCACCAGCCAAAAAACTTTACGATATAGGTCATTAAAGGCCACGAACGCGGAATAGACGAGTTCGGTACAAATCCATCATTAATGCAGGCTTAGAGGCCATATACCCCCGTACTAGGGGCTACGCACAGAGACAATAAAGCTCAATTTTATATTTTACTTTATACTTCATTTATTTTAAAAACCTTTTGTTCGGCACGACCCATTTTCAATTTTGTTCCTCTTTTTTTTAGATGAACGTCGTGTGGCGCCCGTCCAGGATACAGCACAACGGAGACACAGGAGCAGACGTGCAGTAGGGACCCGTCCTAAAGGATTCTTTTTAGATTAAGACCCTGCGTAAACCTTTTTTACTGTCTCTTGTTGCAACACATCCCCTGTTTTTTCCTGATATAACCAAGGAGGAGACTGGCGTCTTGGCATGTGGCCACGTTAGAATTTTTAGCACGTACCTGGACACTAGGGGCTTTTTTAGCAAACAGTGTTGTTTCGCCCGCACTCATAAAGACCGAACACCTTAGGGGGTGTTTTCGGCGTCGCGGGTTTTGGCATTATATGCATCAGCTCCGAATAATGTCTTTGGTCAAATGTTGGGTTGCCCGGCTCCTGAGTTCGGCTACCTTACGTTCCGCTCTATCGGCTAAGGTAGCACCAGGAGAACTACTGTGATTGTGCCCCGGTTCGGCCGGGCGAGCACCTCAGTAGAGAAAGCCGAAAACTGACTGTCATGATGTAGCATGAGACTGGTCAGCCACTCGATGACCAAATTCCTCCGCTTTAACGAAGGGCCACTTCCCGGTCAGGCACATACACGCCCCGAACTCGGGCGAGCGAAGTCGCCACTAATGGGCTACCTAAATAGTCCCACTGTCAAGCTCCTATGGCTAAGTGAAAGTGTTAAAGCATTATAGTCCGGTTGCCTGGCCCGCTGTGCTATCACCTCCTTTGTAGGACCAAGACGTTGGGTTAAGTGTGAAAATGCATCTTCTGCGAGCACCCCCGCACTATGTGCGTGGGGGCTGAAGCCAACGACTGCAATCTTTCAGATTATATATATATATATTTTAAACGGCCGCACAAGAGGTGTTCACAATACTTAAAGGCACAAGTATAAAAAGGCCACTATAGTTTATCAGAATATTACTTCATCATTACATATGCTATAATAACATAGCATCCTTCGAGCACTGCGTCTCTATTACACGAGCGCCTTCAAGGACTTCCTGAAAATAGTGCTCGGAGGACACTCGGCTTTTATCCGAATCTCGGGACGCAATAACGGTGGTCTCCATCTCTGCCCAGTATGTCTTGACACGGGCAAGAGCCATCCTTGCACCCTCTATACACGCCGACCTCTTCATTGCATTAATGCGCGGCACTGCGTCAAGGAATTGCTGCACCAAGCTGAAATAACTCCTCGGCTCCGACCTCCCCGGCCACAGATGACCCATGACGTACTTCAAAGCGAGTCCGGACAACCTATTAAGTTCGGCCCATTGAGCCAAACGATCGTCCACTACCAGTGGACGCTCTGGATTGTGAAATTGCGACCAGAACAGTTTTTCCACTTCACGATCTTTCAGATCTCGGAAGTGTTCGGTCGCATCAGCAACACTCGCTGCCAAATCCAGATAGGTGTCCTTCACACTCCACATCCGGTCCAACGAAGCAAACTTCGGATCGCAAAATTTTCTCCGCAGCATGAAGGGCTTTCTAGCCGCAATCTGTTCGGCCTGACGCAGCTCCTCCTTCGCAGCTCTCATTGCAGAGTGCGCATCCTTCGCATCAACAACGGCCTTCTCTAGGACCGCCTGTCTCGCCTGGTCTTCTTTCTCAATAAGTCTGCAACGGTCTGAAGTGCTCTTTAAGTTTTCGGCCATACTGGCCATCTCTTCCTTGCTTCGGCAATGAGCAGCCTGTTCGGCTCTCAGCTCTTCAAAGGCCTTCTTGGCAGCCGCATCACTTTCCCTGGCTTGATCTTTAGCTCGGGCAAGTTCTGCCCTAAGACTCTCCACGACGGCCGCACCATCTGCGTCAAGCACACATCGTAAGACACTGGCATAAAACTCTTCTTACCTAATGCTGCCCAAGGAATCACATACCTTGAGCCTCATCCAATCGCTTGTTGACAAGCGCGATGTCGGCATCTGCCACGTCTAGTTGCCGCTTTAGTTCGGCAAAAACAGCACTTCGGCTTGATTCCGGACACCCTGCAGCCTACATTAAAAGACGACATTTTAGACCTGGGATTATGATTCTCCGCGTGTCGTCATTTCTTGACGACACGCAGAGTCTCAGGGGCTACTATCTACATAGGGCGCATCTTATTTACGCGCAACTGACAAAAGTATAAATTATCTAATGTACCTCAAAACCCGTCAATAAACTCTCGACGGCCGCACGCGATCCGCTCTCTGCGGACGAAATCCTTTCAATCACCGTGCCCATTAATGCACGGTGCTCCTCTGAAATAGAAGCTCGCCCTAGCAGAACCTTTAGCTCCTCCGGCCGAGCACCAGACGGTGCCGGACTTGTCCCATGACCTCTTTCAAAGGCCGGAGCGGAGAACCTCGGGGGGCCCCATAGTGACCTTCCGCCCCTGCCGGACTCGGAGAAACCCTCCGTGACGACACCTCAGGGTCGCCCGCCTCGTTGGGCGGTACAGCAGAAGGAGGCGTCCTGCTCTCCATCATCTCCGGAAGAAGATCCCCCGAAGACGAGCTCTGCTGAGAAGGGCTGAGGTCCGAACTACAAGGTAAAAATTCGGTTAAACTTCTCAGATATAAATCACGGATTTCTCTCATCCCTCGAAAGGAAAAATCTTTCTCTACTCACGGCTCGCTGGAGGGCTGATCTCCTTGAGTACGCAGTCCGGCCGTGGAACTCCCCGGCGTCGGACCCTCTGACGAGGATCTTTTCCCCCGCTTCGAGACCATGGTCTTCGGGTTGTCAGAGGCGGCTCTCTTCTTTCCCTTAGGAGAGGAGTCGTCGGTTCCTCCCTTCTGAGCAGCCTCCTTCGAGGAGGCCGTAGTTTCCTTGTCCTCCCCCTTACTTCCCTCCAAAGGCACTACCTCCAGCATCCTAACTAGCACGGGATCCGGACTAGTTTCGGGAAGGGGAGCCGGACACCTGATCAGCTTCGCCTTTGCTATCCACTCCTGTTTAAAAGGACAGCTCTTTTAGGGGCAAGTTTATGATAATTATGCGGATTGAAGGTCCGGGCACAAGGTTACTTACTCGAGTATCCGGGCGATTGCGACTTAGGCCTGCGTCCTCAGTCAAATCCGGACACACTTCTTGTGATACGAAGAACAGTTTATACATCTCCGCGGGCGTCGTGCTCATAAAATCCCGGAGAGCTCGTGGTCCCTCTGGATTGAACTCCCACGGGCGAAGAGGGCGACGTTTGCCGGGCAGTGTCCGGCGAATCAGCATGACCTGCGTCACCTTGACCAGGTTGAGGTCTCCTTCCAAGAGATCCTTAATGCGGCCCTGCAGCAAGGGTACGGCTTTGGGCAAACCCCAATCTAACCCTCTGCTGATCCACGACGCTAGCCGTGGTGGGGGACCCGAGCGAAAGGCAGGAGGCGCCACCCATGTGGTGCCCTGGGGAGCGGTGATATAAAACCACTCTCTTTGCCACAAGCCCAGCTCCTCTTGAAAAGAGCCCTCGGGCCATGGAGCATCGGCATTTTTTATTATAACAACACCTCCACACTCTGCGTGCCGTCCCTCGATCATCTTCGGCTCCACTTTGAAAGTCTTGAGCCATAATCCGAAGTGAGGGGTAACACGGAGGAACGCTTCACACATGACGATAAATGAGGAGATATGGAGGATGGACTCCGGAGCTAAATCATGAAATTCCAGCCCGTAATGAAACAACAGTCCTCTCACAAAGGGGTCCAGGGGGAAGCCTAACCCTCGGAGGAAGTGAGACATGAACACCACGTTCTCACCGGGCTGGGGACTGGGAATAACCTGTCCTTGAGCAGGCAACCTATGAGAAATCTCGCCGGTCAGGAACCTAGCCTCCCTCAACCTTAATACGTCCTCCTCTGTGATGGAGGAGGGCATCCATCGACCTTGAAGGTCAGAACCGGACATTGTCGAAGGTCCGAAGCGTCTGGAATCTGGAGCCTGGGGTGTTGGAACTCGAGGCGACAGGCGAACTCGTTTGAGATTAAGAAAAGAAGTAGGGCCTTGATCTCTTTATAAGAGGTTGAATACCAAGATCCCTCCCCGTAACCGTTTTGGATCCGCCGGTTTTGACACCGACAGTTCTAGACCCAATTATTGATGGATTTCATCTCGCAAGAGTCCTTATGGACGGCGGTAGCAACCTGAACCTGCTTTACCAGGATACAGTGCAGAAAATGGGCATAGATCCCTCGAGGATTAAGCCCACCAAAAGGACCTTTAAAGGCGTCATACCAGGTGTAGAGGCCAACTGTACAGGTTCAGTCACACTTGAAGTGGTCTTCGGATCTCCGGATAACTTCCGAAGCGAGGATTTAATCTTCGACATAGTCCCGTTCCGCAGTGGCTATCACGCACTAATCGGACGAACCGCATTCGCAAAGTTCAATGCGGTACCGCATTATGCATACCTGAAGCTCAAGATGCCAGGCCCTCGAGGAGTAATCACGGTCAACGGAAACACCGAACGCTCTCTCCGAACGGAGGAGCATACGGCAGCGCTCGCAGCAGAAGTACAAAGCAGCCTCTCCAGGCAATTCTCCAGTCCGGCCTTCAAAAAGCCGGACACTGTCAAGCGCGCCCGGAGTAACCTACAACAAGACCGCCTGGCACGTTCTGAGCAGGCGTAGCAATGCGGCCCCAACCCCAGCCCTCGCGAAATAGCAAAACCAGTGCTTCGCATACATAACTATGCCCTCAAAGTACCATGGGCGCAGGGGAAGGGGCACCATCACGGCACGCCCAGAACATGGCCTAAACCATACTAGGGGCTGTCGAATTCTTTCTTTATCTTCTCTTACTTTCAGCACTCCATACTTCGGACGACCTGTTCGGCAATTCAACTGCCGCACAAACGATGCAAGAACCAGGGAAGCAGACAAGCCATGCCGCATTATGGAACTCCCAGGTGGTCTCTATCACGAGCAGTATAGCTGTTTTTTAATACAATTCCGCGGCCTGACCCTGGACAGGACATGTTAAATAGTCCAATTTCTTTTGCTTATCGGACTATTTGTATCGTTCTGCTTGGATAGCAGCCTTCTTATAAACAATGCATAGCTTTCTGTCTATTTTTTGCATTACTCTCTTTTTATATATATGTTCATTAATGACATGTTGCACTTGTACACTGTGGTACGACAAATACGCCAGGGGCTCCAATACCCCTTAATATGGTGTGAGAAGTTCGAACACTTTCACAAGTGCGGCACCCCGAACTTATTGCATTATATGCATCGGCTCCGAATCATGATTTAGGTCAATAGTTGAGTTTGCCCAGCTCCTATGTTTTGGTGCCTTACGTTCCGCTATATCGTCTAAGGTAGCACTAGGAGAACTACTGCGATTGTGCCCCAGTTGAGCTGGGCTGAGCACCTTAGTAGAGAAAGCTAAAACTGACTGTCATGATAAGGCGAGAGACCGGTCGCTGTTCGAGAGGTTTTTCGGGTCCTTAAAGACTTATGCCGCTTAGAGCGAGGAACCGGATTTTGTCCGGCCAAGGCGTGGATAGCGCCCCGAACTCGGTCTTCCGAGTACTAGGGGCTTCACCGAAATTTAAAATTATAGAGTTCTATGGCTAAGTGAGAGTGTTCAAGCATTATAGTCCGATTGCCTTGTTCGTTGTGCTGAGCGCCTCCCTCGAAGGACCCAAACATGGGAAAAAGAGCGCTCAGGTTTATCCCGAACACCCCAGCACTAGTGGCACGGGGGCAGAAGTCGACGAGTAGCCATCTCTCAATTTTTGATAAACGGCCGCACAGAAAGTAATATTTTAAATTCAACAAGCATTGCTTAGCGCAAATGAACAAGTTTTCAGCGCACAGGACAACACGAGCGAGTTCATTCAAAAATTACATCCTTGGTACATTCATCCGCCACAAGGCGGGCACCCTTCAGAACATCCTTATAATAGTTCTCGGGTTTGCGATGCTCTTTCCCCGGCGGAGGCCCGTCCTTCACAAGCTTCTCGCCGTCCAGCTTGCCCCAGTGCACCTTAGCGCGGGCAAGGGCCCTCCGGGCTCCTTCGATGCAGAAGGAGCGCTTGATGACCTCGAGCCTTGGACAGGCCTCCACCAGCCGCCGCACCAGTCCGAAGTAGCTCCCAGGCAGGGCCTCTCCAGGCCACAGCCGAACTATGAAGCCCTTCATGGCCTGTTCGGCCGCCTTGTGGAGCTCGACCAGCTGCTTCAGCTGGTCGCTCAAGGGCACAGGGTGTCCGGCCTCAGCATACTGAGACCAGAACACCTTCTCCGTTGAGCTGCCTTCTTCGGCTCGATAGAATACGGCGGCATTGGATACGCTACGGGGAAGATCTGCGAACGCCCCTGGAGAGCTCCGGATTCGGGTAAGTAACAAGTAGCTTACTTTTATATGTCTGCTTTGCATAAAGAATGCCTTACCCGCCGCTATCTTTTTCACCGCTTCCAATTCCTAGAGGGCCTTCTAGGCTTCGGCCTTGGCAGACTTGGCAGTCTCGATGGCCGCGGCGAGCTCGGACGCTCGCGTCTTCGAGTCAAGCTCCAAACTCTCATGTTTTTTCATGAGAGCCTGAAGCTCTTGCTGCGCCTCGCCGACCTGCACCTCAAATTTCTCCCGCTCGGTGCGCTCTGAGGCCGCTCTCTTCTCGGCCTCGGGCAGCGCCTGCTTGAGGGTCGCCACCTCAGTCGTGGCCCCTGCAATAAGCAGCACAATCCTGTCATTTTGGCAATTGCATCTTTTTTATATATTTTTTATAAGGTATATCTTACCTTCTTTCTCCTCGAGCTGCCTCTTGGCAAGGCCGAGCTCTTGCTCGGACCGCTCGAGACCCTGCTTCAGGGTGCCTACCTCCGCAGTCAGTGCGGCGGTGGCAAGCAGTGAAGCCTGCATACGCATATTGACTCATTTTTTGTTAGACTCCTGCGAAATTTATTTGATCCTCTATTCGGCTTTTCTTTCTGAATGCCAAACAGAGCATCAGGGGCTACTGTCTATGCGGTAATATTTTTACATACTTTTACTTACCTCGAAGCCTGTTAAAAGGCTGGCACAAGCTTCAGTCAGTCCGCTCTTGGCGGACTGAACCTTCTGGATCACCGTACTCATAATAGTACAATGCTCCTCGTCGATGGAGGCGCCGTTAAGCACCTCCAGCAGATTGTCCGGAACCTCCGGTTGGACAGAGGCCGTCGGCTCAGAAGGCTTGCTCCTCTTAGAAGGAGTTCGCCTACCACAGTACGGAACCGTTGAAGATTCCAGCACGGTGTCCGGCTCAAAGCCGGACTTGGAGCCCTAGGGGGTCTTGTCCCCTTTACTCTTGGAGTCCAGGAGGTCGCCTCGCGGCTCCTCCAGGACCGCCTCCTCTTAACCCGGAGCCTGCCGCGACGCCACTTCGGCGTCGTCCGCAGTGTGGGGGGAGGCAGCGGGCGGAACTGAATTCACGTCCGATGAATCCAGAGAGCCGCTAGACGACTCGTCGAGCCCGGCCTTGGGCGGACTGCATAATTATATTCGACATAAGGAAAAGTTGTGCAACAAAGGAATGCTATGAGTTACTCTAGTGTCTGAATACTTACGATCCCGCCGGGCGCCTGGCCCTTTGAGGCCACTCCTCTTCGCCCTCGTCGGCATCGGTGGAGTAGTCCGGAGGAAGGTTTTTCCCCTTCTTGGACCCTTCGGCCTCCCCTGTTGGGGCGGCCTTCCTCTTCTTTCCTCCCCCCGCTGGAGGGGGAGAGGTTTCTTCTTCCTCCTCGTTTTCACGGGAAGAGCGCGTCTTGGATTCGTCGGATGAAGAATCCGACACCTCCTGTCACCGGGAACTCTTTCGAGTCCCCGTGGCCTTCTTCTTGGCCTTCTTCTCCGGCACCACGTAAGGTGCCGGAGCCAGCAGCTTCGATAAACGAGCGTCTGCTGGGTCTTCGGGCAAAGGAGCCGGACAGTTGACCTGTCCGGACTTCGCCTGCCACTCCTGTCAAAGGTAAGGGAGTTTAGATCCCGCATAGAGTCAAACTATGAAGAACAAATGTCCTGTAAAAGGTAATGATAACTCACCCCACTAGCTGTACGCTGCGTGCTGAATCCGCGATCCTCGGATGCGGATGCGGGAGCCTCGGCGCCTTTGAATAGCACCTTCCAGGCGTCTTCGTACGTTGTGTCGAAGAGCCTGCTCAGGGTTGGGTGCTGTGCCGGGTCGAACTCCCACAGATTGAAGGCCCGTTGTTGACACGGGAGGATCCAGCAGACGAGCATAACCTGGACTATATTGACAAGCTTAAGCCGCTTGTTCACCAGGGATTGGATGCATGTTTGCAGTCCGGTCACCTCTTCCTCGTTGCCCCATGACAAGCCCATCTCTTTCCAGGACATGAGCCGCGTAGGGGGTCCGGATGGAACTCGGGGGTTGCGACCCACTCGAGGTCGTGCGGCTGGGTGATGTAAAACCACCCCGATTGCCACCCCTTCAGGGTCTCCACAAAGGAGCCCTCGAGCCATAGGACGTTGGCTATCTTGCCCGCCATGGCGCCTCCGCACTCCGCCTGGTTGTCGCGCACCACCTTCGGCTTGACGTTGAAGGTCTTGAGCCAAAGGCCAAAATGGGGGCGGATACGGAGGAAGGCCTCACACACAATGATAAACGCCGAGATACTGAGGACGAAGTTCGGGGCCAGATCGTGGAAATCTAGGCCATAGTATAACATGAGCCCCCGGACAAATGGGTGGAGAGGAAAACCCAGTCCGCGGAGGAAATGGGGAAGGAATACTACCCTCACATGGGGCCTTGGGGTGGGGAGGAGCTGCCCCTTTTCGGGAAGCCGGTGCGCGATATCGTTAGACAAGTATCCGTCCTTCCTTAGCTTTTTGACATGGCCCTCCGTAACGGAGGAGACCATCCACTTGCCTCCCGCTCCGGACATGGCTGGAGAAGGTTGAGGTGGGAAGTGCGGACTTGGGCGCTGGAGCTGGGGTGCGCAGGAGATGGATAGGCAGAGGAGGAAGAAGGCGTAGGTAAAAAGGTTGATCCTTATCCCCTTCTATGGGTGGATGCGGCTATGCGGCCCCACCACCCTGGTAAAACTCGCTTATCTCCCAAGCGCCGTGATAAATGGCGCGGTTGGGTTACCCACGTCCGTATTGATGAGAATCCCCTAAATAAAGGGGACACGATCTCTGTTTTGACAAGACGTGCCAAGGAAACCGCCTCGCAAAATACGCTGAGGTGGGGAAGTGAAAACGATTCGAATAAAGGCTTGGCCGTAGTGTGATGTCGCGCTACGGAATACGTCGGCAGATTAGATTTGTGTTAATATTATTCTCTCTATGGAGATATGTGGAAACTTATTTTGCAGAGCCGGACACTACCCTTGGTGTTTACAAACTTTTATGAAGAACTTGGAGGAGGAACCCGCCTTGCAATGCCGAAGACAATCTACGCGCCGGACTCGTCGTCATTGAAGCCTGGTTCAGGGGCTACTGAGGGAGTCCTGGATTAGGGGGTGTCCGGGTAGCCGGACTATACCTTCAGCCGGACTCCTGGACTATGAAGATACAAGATTGAAGACTTCGTCCCATGTCCGGAGGGGACTTTCCTTGGCGTGGAAGGCAAGCTAGGCGATGTGGATATCTAGATCTCCTACCATTGTAACCGACTTTGTGTAACCCTAACCCTCTCCGGTGTCTATATAAACTGGAGGGTTTTAGTCTGTAGGACAGAACCCCAACATACAACAATCATACCATAGGCTAGCTTCTAGGGTTTAGCCTCCTTGATCTCGTGGTAGATCTACTCTTGTACTACCCATATCATCAATATTAATTAAGTAGGACGTAGGGTTTTACCTCCATCAAGAGGGCCCGAACCTGGGCAGCTCCACCTAGACGCACAGTTCGGGACCCCCTGCCCGAGATCCGCCGGTTTTGACACTGACACCACCATTTTGTCCACTCTTTCGGCGGCATCCGACGCGCAGGAAGAGCACTTCTCCGGCATAAAAGCTGTCTGGGTGGCCTGCCGAGCCTGACAGTTACGAGCGAGGGCGGCATCCGACGAGCAGGAAGAGCAGTTCTTCGGCATAAAAGCTGTCTGGGTGGCCTGCCGAGCCCGGCAGTTATGAGCGAGGCATCTCGCTTCTCCAGCTACCTCGCCTAGCCCGTCAGAGGCAGTTGGCGCACTAAGCCAGTGTGTGGTTCCGCAGCTGGCCGCTCCAATACAGCTCGAGGAAAAGTGTCGACTTGCTCCACGTCGGCTTGTCAGGGAGCACGACGGCACGGGCATCGTTCCTGCCCTCGACGCCGCCGCATCGTACATCGCCTCCAGTGTCTATGACTGTGCCATCCGCCATCGATGCGCTTGTAGCCGCGACATGCAGGCAGAGAAAGAATCTGTCGTGGATGCCGACAAGGTGATGCGGCTACGCGGATGTCGACAAGGTGACGGGCAGCACTTCCCCGCCCGCTGCCATCATCAAGGAGAAGTAGAACACGGGAGGCCGCCACCGATTTTATCCCATGAAGGCCACCGCCGAGGCGACGCCGGCGAATACAGCCGGTGTCTTGCACGATTCTTCTTCTGTCGGATGCTGGAGGAGGACAAAGAGATCGGGCGGTGACCATTTAGATTAGGTATTTTAATTCTACCAGGCTGGTTGTAATGGGAGTATTATAAGTAGTATCATGCATGCCAACTAGTAGTAGGCAAATTTGATGAGGTGGCATAGAATTAAATGAAGAAAGAGAGAGTTGAGTATCATATTATGATACCATATGGAATTAAGACCTCTTCCAATGCAAATGTGCTTAGATGAGGTGCTAAGTGCATTAAATGGCTTAGCAACTCAAGTCTCCAATGCATATGTGCTTAGTTTGTTTTTGTTGTTAAGCTTGCTTCATTTAATTAGCTATAGACTCAAAACTGTCTTTCCACCGTTTCTTCCTGGGGTCACCAAACTAGTCTCTCTCTTCTTAATTAACTTGCCACATCATATTTTATGCCTATGTGGCAGGCTTAGCAGCTATACATGGTGGAGCACCGGGAGAGGCCAAGGCTGGTCATAGCGGGGAGTAACTTATACTGTAACATATTACTATGTTACTCTAAACATCTCTCTCTCTCTCCTCATTAACTACATGCCACATAATCGAATTTTTCTTGGAGTGTGCTATGTTACTACCTAAGTTACTCCCACTATGAGGTGGGCGACAAGCCGACGAGGTAGCCGGACGATCCCTTGAGCTTGAAAGGCACCCGCATGATTCTTCTCCTCATAGGGAAGGTCGGGGTCCATTGGGTACATCTCCGACGACATCCGCGGCTTTTGACGACGTCGTTGCCATTTCATTAGTGTAAATAACTAATCAATTCCTAGTCAACAATCAAAACCACCTAAACTCTAACATGTGAACACTAAAACCGCTCAAGGGGGTGATATACCCGGTTTTGGATATTTGAGGGTAAAAATCGTACCCAATAGAAGTATCGGCGACATCCACTTCCTTCTCCCGCCTTAATTATTTTACACAGGCAGATTAGACCAAATAGAAGTATCGTGCTAAAATTTGGAATTATTCCGGTTCGTTTGTCCTTTTTATACATTAATTGAGTTTCAACGCATTTAATGTGCATAATTCAAATTTGAACTACACGCACATGCTCCAGTGCACCAAAGTTGTCTCAAAAATCACATGTGTGTCCTTGGGTGAATTTCTAGGTCTCGTGCAAGAGATGGGAGTGAAATTCAAACATATGGGCGTCGTGGCTCGGCCGGAAAGATTGAGAAACTTGGTTTTTTAATTCCTGTAATTCCAAAACACGCCTGAAAATCATGAAACTTGGCACGGTCTCATGACATGGCACGAACATGTTGCGGTAAATTTTTTGGCCGAATTCGGACAAGCTTTGGTGTAGGCTTCTTGCAAACTGGAGCTTCCCTCAAGAAGGCTCGTGGTTCTGAGAGGGAACGTGTCACCTCCGTGTGCGAAGTGACATACGTACATTGTCTTCTCCCGCCTTGATTTTTTTACACAGCCAGATTAGACCAAATAGAAGTACCGTGCTAAGTTTTGGAATTATTCCGGGCTCGTTTCACCTTTTTTATACATTAATTGAGTTTCTGGGCGTTTAATGTGCATAATTCAAATTTGAACTACAAGCACATGCTCAAGTGCACCAAAGTTGTCTGAAAAATCACATGTGTGTCCTTGGGTGAATTTCTAGGTCCCATGCAAGAGATGGGAGTGAAATTCAAACATCTGGGCATCGTGGCTCGGCCAAAAAGATTGAGAAACTTGGTTTTTTAATTCCTGTAATTCCAAAACACGCCTGAAAATCATGAAACTTGGCATGGTCTCATGACATTGCACCAACATGCTATGGTAATTTTTCTGTCCGATTTGCGAAGGCCCACACATTAACAATCAACAAAGTCATTTTGGAACAAGTGTCGTCACGTTACAAATCGGAAACACAAGTGTTATTGAAACCGTGGGCGTTCGACTTGCCAATTACGTGCAGCCACGCGTCCCCTTTTTTATTGGCTATGAGGTGCCGTGTGGGGTACCTATTTGAGTACGGGAGCGTGCGATCAGACACGTGCGCGTGCTCATCGGGAGGAGAGCCCTTTGACCGCTACCAGTCGCGCACCTCCCTCCCAACATCTCCATTAATGGCGCCCGAGCACCTGTTCTTCGACGTGGCTATATGTCTCACCGGACTGAGATTTAAGAGAGAAAAATGAAAATCTGAAAAGAAAGTTTTGCACGGATCTTGATGTAAGATCCGAAGGACCTATATAGCATCGACTGTGACTTATAGTAAGCATGACGAATATAAGGACGATGACAGTGGATAATAATTGTCTTACATATTTAGGAACATAATTAAAAAAAGCCACATGCGGCAACGCCCGAAATACACAAGGGCAAAAGAAAAAGGAAGACAACAATCCGGCTCGGTGATCTCTACTTTCTTGATGCGTTGCTGCAGGCCGCGGGAACTAGTCTCTGTGGCGAGCGGCGATGAGCTCTTTCTTGTCCTCAAGATGCTGCTTGAGAGCATCCACGGATTCCTCCACCAGCCTTCTGCGCTCGATGTGCAGCATGGCATTCTCGTCCACAAGTTTCTCGATGATGATGCCGATCCTCTTCAACAAGGCAATGGTCTGCTCCTCTTGCTCCGCACGTTCGACGATCTTCGCCCTCATCAGGTCGCGCTCGGCCTGGAGCTTAGCATTGCTCTCATTTAGTTGCCGGATGACGCCGGTAGACTATCCAAACGAGGCTTTCAGGTCATCCTGCAACCTCGCCCACCTGGAGATCTGATCCATCTGCCTAAGGACGAGGGCACGCATGCGCCTATAAGAGTCCTTGCCAGCCCTCAAGATATTTTCCCAGGCCGCCGCGGCGCGGGAGGACATCTCTACTGCATTCGCAGTGCGGCGGGACATCTCTTCTGCTTCCGCGGCGCGGCCGGACCAGTCTGCTGCATCGACGGCGCGGCGGGACCTCCATGATGCTTCGGCGGAGTGGCAGGACCTCTCTGCTGCTACGGCCGTGCAGCGGGACATGTTGTCTACTTTCACGGCGAGGCGGGACATCTCTCGTCCTTCCGCTTCTAGGCTCACCTCTCCCTGGTGGCAATCTCTCGACCCATAACTCGCACTGGCCATGGCAGACGCGAGGGAACGATGATGAATGACTTGTTTGTTTTTGTGGATGAGGAGTTGAGGAGGAATGTGCAGTCATCTTG
Source organism: Aegilops umbellulata (assembly GCA_032464435.1). Lineage (NCBI taxonomy): Eukaryota > Viridiplantae > Streptophyta > Magnoliopsida > Poales > Poaceae > Aegilops > Aegilops umbellulata. Next base: position 224,674,981 of record CP136055.1, on the reverse strand, counting down.
CAGTAGTAGTATTTATAACCGAGTAGTAATACGCTCCTAAGTGGGAAACCGTTTAGGTTTTGATCGGTGTGAACAGGTTTGCAATTTGGAATGTGACGGGACGCGGCCTCCCTGTTCTTCTAAAACAATTGTGACTGTATGCATGCTCAAAATTTACTGACGGTTATAAGTGCGGCACTATTCCCGGAAGGCGTACATGGCCGCGTACGTGGCGTTTGCACCATAGGGTGCACCGCAATAGGCAATGCCAGCACATGTCTTGTTCCAACAACCGTGCGCGTTTGTTATTACCATCGTGCATGCTTCTTTTAATTAGAATGTGTGTGCCCGTCTAGCGTGCACACGTTGATCTATCTAACGGTTTTAGTTTGTTGTGGCTAATCGCGAACAGTTCATCCATGTTAAGTATATGCCATCAATTGCAGACACTTTGATCTGGCTGACCCGTTTCTGTTCTGTTGCCTAATCGCAAACAGTTAATCCTTCTGAAGCGTATTCCCTCAATCACACACACCTTGATCTAGCTGACCGTTTCTTTTGTGTTGCCTAATCACTAACTGTTCATCCGAGTGAACCGTATGCTCTATATCGCACAAGCCTTCATCAGGCTATCTGTTTCTTTTGTTCCGCCTCATCGCAAACAATTCATTGGACTGAACCGTATGCCCTGGATCACACACGCAACTAAAATCTGAACCGTGTTTGATGCCTCCGCCATCGCAAACATTTTGCACCTTTTTTGACGGTTCTTTTACACCACTGTTTGCAATTATTGCATCGCACACAGTTTCGTTGAAGGGTCTATGCTCGTAGTGTCGCATTAGCAGCATCCTGTAGTAGTGTGGAGTCTGAGTCGATGATCGAGTGGCGGTGATGATGACGTCAAATCGCGCCTAAGTAGCCGAAACACCTTCGGACATGAGAGAAACCGCAGCATGAAACTCAAACAACCACGAGAAATATTGCGGAAGAACACGAGTGGTGGTGTGGAAACAAAATGAGGCAAAACAGAAAATGGCCAAAGTCTCTGGATGGTCCGTGTGCACGGGTTAAGTGAGGCCCGTGTGCACGGGGTCCCGATGGTTCGTCTGCACGGGTTCCTCTTGTCGCAGACGAACTGCTCCGGATCCATGTGTATTTCCAAATTTAAGGCCAAATTCGATGGATTGATGGGTTGGGAAGATGGTAGGAGGGTAGATCCACTTGCCAAACACCAAATTCGTGGATCAAAACAACCAAATCTCACAAGATCAACAAATTGTAAGAAACAATTTGGGGCTATTTTTGGTGGGGATTTTTGGATTAGGACGAAAAACAACAAAATCAAGCTATAAAGTGGAGGGAGGGACTCCAAGATGTGAATCAACCTTGCTCATGATACCAAGATGTTGTAGGGTGAAACCCTAAGATGGATCTTTTCACACTTGGAGGGGGAAAGGGAATAAACACCAAAGAACACAAAGAGAAAATCACTCCATCAATACCCAATGACACATCCACTAGAGTAGCAACACAATATCCACAAGTTCACAAACACAATCAAAAGGAAGATACAATGATAAAGGTTCCTCCCACTCCTAGGATATGAGTGATACGTCTCCGTCGTATCTACTTTTCCAAACACTTTTGCCCTTGTTTTGGACTCTAACTTGCATGATTTTAATGGAACTAACCCGGACTAACGTTGTTTTCAGCAGACTTTCCATGGTGTTATTTATGTGCAGAAACAAAAGTTCTCGGAATGACCTGAAACTTCACGGAACGTCTATTTGGAATTAATAAAAAATCCTTGCAAAAGATGAAGACCAGGGGCCCACACCCTAGCCACGAGGGTGGGGGGCGCTCCCCCTAGGGCGCGCCCCCCTACCTCGTGGGCCCCCTGGAGCTCCTCCGACCTCAAGTCCAACTCTATATATTTGCTTTCGGGGAGAAAAAAATAGAAGAGAAGGATTCATCACGTTTTTTGATACGGAGCCGCCGCCAAGCCCTAAAACCTCTCGGGTGGGCAGATTTGGAGTCTGTTCGGGGCTCCGGGGAGGGGGATTCATCGTCGTCGTCATCATCAACCATCCTCCATCACCAATTTCATGATTCTCATCGCCGTGCGTGAGTAATTCCATCGTAGGCTTGGTGGACGGTGATGGGTTGGATGAGATCTAACATGTAATCGATTTAGTTTTGTTAGGGTATGATCCCTAGTATCCACTATGTTCTGAGATTGATGTTGCTATGACTTTGCTATGCTTAATGCTTGTCACTAGGGCCCGAGTGCCATGATTTCAGATCTGAACCTATTATGTTTTTATGAATATATGTGAGTTCTTGATCCTATCTTGCAAGTCTATAGTCACCTACTATGTGTTATGATCCGGCAACCCTGAAGTGATAATAATCGGGACCACTCCCGGTGATGATCGTAGTTTGAGGAGTTCATGTATTCACTATGTGTTAATGCTTTGGTCTGGTACTCTATTAAAAGGAGGCCTTAATATCCCTTAGTTTCCCTTAGGACCCCGCTGCCACGGGAGGGTAGGACAAAAGATGTCATGCAAGTTCTTTTCCATAAGCACGTATGACTATATTCGGAATACATGCCTACATTGCATTGATGAATTGGAGCTAGTTCCGTGTCACCCTATGTTATGATTGTTACATGATGAACCGCATCTGGCATAATTATCCATCACCGATCCAATGCCTACGAGATTTTCACATATTGTTCTTCGCTTATTTAGTTTTCCGTTGCTACTGTTACAATCACTACAAAACCCAAAAATATTACTTTTGCTACTGTTACCGTTACTTCCATATTAATCTGCTACTAAATACATTGCTGCAGATACTAAGTTATCCAGGTGTGGTTGAATTGAAAACTCAACTACTAATACTTGAGAATATTCTTTGGCTCCCCTTGTGTCGAATCAATAAATTTGGGTTGAATACTCTAACCTCGAAAACTGTTGCGATCCCCTATACTTGTGGGTTATCAAGACTATTTTCTGGCGCCGTTGCCAGGGAGCATAGATCTATTCTTTGAGTCACTTGGGATTTATATCTGCTAGTCACTATGAAGAACTTGAAAGACGCTAAGACAACAATTTATCCCTCAACTACGAGGGGAGGTAAGGAACTGCCATCTAGCTCTGCACTTGATTCACCTTCTATTTTGAGTAAGCTTGCGACACCTAAACCTACTTCTGCTATTCGTTCTGATATGTCGCGTGTTATTGATGATGCCACCTCTGCTATGCATGATACTTATGATGAAACTACTTCTATGCTTGATACTACTGTGCCACTTGGTGAATTTCTTGATGAACAAATTGCTAGGGCTAGAGAGAAAGAAATTATTGAAACAGATTATATTGATGAAAGTGATGATGAGGACTTGCCTGTATTCCTGAGGGTTATGTTTTTGATAAAGAAGCTTCTTTAGCTATTTTAGCTTGCAAAATAGATATGAGCTCAAGAGATTATTAGCTAAATGGAAGCAGCAATCTCTTAATGATAGAATGAAACCTGACCCTGCTTTTGCTACTTCACCTATCTGTGTTACCGATAAGGATTATGAATTCTCTGTTGATCCTGATATAATTACTTTGGTTGAATCTGATCCTTTTCATGGCTGCGAATCTGAAACTGTTGTGGCACATCTTACTAAATTAAATGATATAGCCACCCTGTTCACTAATGATGAGAGATCTCGCTACTTCTATATCCTTAAAATACTTCCGTTCTCATTAAAGGGTGATGCTAAGATATGGTTTAATTCTCTTGATCCTGGTTGTGTGCGTGGTCCCCATGATATGATTTATTACTTCTTTGCTAAATATTTCCCTGCTCATAAGAAACAAGCTGCTTTAAGGGAAATATACAACTTTGTGCAAATTGAAGAAGAGAGTCTGCCACAAGCTTGGGGAAGGCTTCTCAAGTTACTTAATGCTTTGCCTGATCATCCTCTTAAGAAGAATGAAGTACTAGATATCTTTTATAATTGACTAACCGATGCTTCCAGAGATTACCTGGATAGTTGTGTTGGTTCTGTTTTCAGGGAAAGAACACTGGATGAAGCTGAAATTCTATTGAATAATATGTTGACAAATGAAAATAATTGGACACTTCCCGAGACAGCTTCTGAGCCAATTCCTGAGCCTATTCCTAAACCAACTCCTAAGAAGATAGGTGTTCTATTTCTCAGTCCCGAAGATATGCAAGAGGCAAAGAAATCTATGGAAGAAAAAGGTATTAAGGCTAAAGATGTTAAGAATTTACCTCCTATTGAAGAAATACATGGTCTTAGTTTACCGCCTGTTGAAGAAACATATGATCTTAATCCATTACCTATTGAAGAAACTCATGGTCTTGATAACCCGACACAGGTAGTAAAGGTAAATTCTCTCTATAGATTTGATGAAGGTGATATTCCTCACTATAAGTCTGCTAGACAATGCTTAGAAGAGTTTGATAATTCTATTGTCAAACAAGAGAACTTCAATGCTTATTTTGGTAGACAATTGAAATACAATTCAAATATGCTTGAACACTTGGGTAATTACATGGCTAATGTTAAAGGTGAACTTAAACTCATTACTAAACATGCTTCTATGGTTACCACTCAAGTAGAACAAGTACTTAAAGCTCAAAATGATTTGCTCAATGAATTGAATAGTAAGAAAACTGACTATGTTGTTAGAGTGGCTACTAGAACTGGTAAAATGACTCAGGAACCTTTGTATCTTGAAGGCTACCCTAAAAGAATTTGGCAAGATTCTCAGAGAAATAATATTGATGCACCTAGTCCTTCTAAGAAGAACAAAAATAAAAATGATAGGACTTTGCATGCTTCTAGTAAACCTATTGCTGAAACACCTGAGAATCCAAATGATATATCTATTTCTGATGCTGAAACACAATATGGTAATGAACATGAACCTAATGAAAATATTAATGATGATGTTCATGATGATGCTCGAACTAGTAATGATAATGATGTAGAAGTTGAACCTGTTGTTGATCTTGATAACCCACAACCAAAGAATCAACGTTATGATAAGAGAGACTTTGTTGCTAGGAAACATGGTAAAGAAAGAGAACCATGGGTTCAGAAACCCATGCCTTTTCCTCCCAAACCATCCAAGAAAAAGGATGATGAGGATTTTGAGCGCTTTGCTGAAATGATTAGACCTATCTTTTTGCGTATGCAAGATTAACTGATATGCTCAAAATGAATCCTTATGCTAATTATATGAAAGATATTGTTACTAATAAAAGAAAGATACCGGAAGCTGAAATTTCCACCATGCTTGCTAATTATACTTTTAAGGGTGGAATACCAAAGAAACTTGGAGATCCAGGAGTACCAACTATACCATGCTCCACTAAAAGAAACTATGTTAAAACTGCTTTATGTGATCTTGGAGCCGGTGTTAGTGTTATGCCTCTCTCTTTATATCGTAGACTTGACTTGAATAAGTTGACACCTACTGAAGTATCTTTGCAAATGGCTGATAAATCAACTGCTATACCTGTCGGTATTTGTGAGGATGTGCCTATTGTGGTTGCAAACGCTACTATTTTAACGGACTTTGTCATTCTTGATATTCCCGAGGACGATAGTATGTCTATTATTCTTGGAAGACCTTTTTTGAATACTGCATGGGCTGTTATTGATTGAAACAAAGGCAATGTCACTTTTCATGTTAATGGTAATGAGCATACGGTACACTTTCCGAAGAAACAACCTCCAGTCCACAGTATCAATTCTATTGGGAAAATTCCATCGATTATATTTGGAGGTTTTGAATTTTTCCTACTGTCAAGAAGAAATATGATATTCTTATTATTTGGGATGTGCATATCCCCGTTGAGGTAACATAGTGTTATTCGAAATTTCTCCGGTTCCATGTTATTCGGAATGAGTTTGTTAACAAGACCTGATCAACCTTGTTAGTGGATTCCTTTTGATGAGCATGAGATGGATGAAACTAGAAGGCACAACCTTCTGTACCCTCTCTATACTTTTTGTTATTTAGTTGAAATAAAGTAAAAATAGTCTTTTTCTATCTGTTTTTTTATTTATCCGTGCAATATAAAAATACCCTGAAAATAAAAGTTCTCCAAATGCCCTGAAAATGGAATATGATTTTTTTTCTAAAATATTTGATAATATCTGGCACTGAGAACACGGCGGGAGGGGAAAGCACGTGGCCACGAGGGTGGAGGGCGCGCCCACCCCTACAGGGCGCGCCCCCTGCCTCGTGGGCCCACGGTGGCCCTCCTCCACTTATTCCTGCACCCATACACTCCTTCTTCCTCCCACAAACACCAATATCCAGCTCAAGCACGAGTTCTAGCTCATTCTGCTGCGATTTTCGATCTCCTTGCTCAAAGCACCTCTCACAAAACTGCTTGGGGGGATTGTTCCTTGGTATGTGACTCCTCCATTGTTCCAATTAGTTTTTGTTCTAGTGCCTTATTCATTGCAAATTTGTACTTCCTAGGTGACCATGTTCTTGAGCTTGCATGTAAAATTTATATGGTTCCAAGTAGTTCTAATGCATGATATAGTCTCTAGGCACTTGTAGGAGTAGTTGCTATCAATTTTGTTGAGCTTGGTTCACTTTTATTTGAAGTTACTAAAAATTTCAGAAATTTTTCAGAGGAAGAAATATGCTTAGGAAAATGTTCCAAGGTGGTTCTTCAAGGAAGCAAGGACCCAGGCTTGCAATGCGTGATGCTGACGATGAGCCACCAAGGGACGCTCCGGTGCGGCCTTGTGAATGGCCTTCAGAGAACTTTATGGATCGAGCGGGAATCAAGGAAGAATTTAATGCATATTTGCGTAACACTGATCTTATGAGCTTCGAGGCAGAGAAGTGCAGCCAATACCACTATCTCACTAGTACATTTGTGAGGAGGTTTGAATTTTCATCTTCACGTAATTCTCCAACTTTCCTATTTGATCTTTATGAAAATCATATACCATGGACTTAGAGGATTTTACAACTGCTTGCAAACTTCCACAATGGGGTAGTGTTAGTGAACCCCGTAAATCTGAATTTAGAAATTTTCTTGCTAATATGACTGTGGGGGAATCTAGAGATATAGCACAAGCTACCATAGGGAGCATTCATTTTCCTGCTATACATTATTTTGCTCTCTTCATAGGTAGGTGCATAAATGGTAAAGATGAAGCATGTCATATGTGTGTCCCTGACCTTAGTATTCTTAGGAGTGCTGTGTTAGGAGACAAATCTTATAATTTGGGAGCCATTGTCGCACGTAGGTTGCATCATAATAGATTTAATGGAGATTTCTTTGGTGGAATTTATGCAACCCGCTTAGCTGATTTTCTTGGTGTGGACATTCGTGAGGATGATATTGAGTTGCCTCCTACTTATTTAGACTATAATTCTATGGTCTACCACCATTTTGTCAAGAGGAATGAATCACCTCTCCGATATCGCTTAATCTTTGACACACGTCATACTGTCCTTATTACTCTCCCTGCTCCTGCCTTCTTTGATTATCAGGAAAAAGGAAGACATTTTATTACCAGAGAGGAGGCAGATGAGTACGAGAGGAGGGCGGAGGCAGCTCGCCGCCACGCTGCAGCTCAGGAGGCGATAACCGCTGCATCTCAGTACGACCCCAGCTAGACCTATGGATATCCTTCGGGCCATCCCTGGCAATAAACCAACTTAGACCAAAAGCCTAAGCTTGGGGGAGTACGTATTTCTCACCAACATTACATTTATGTTCACACACTCATTGCTAGATGTCGGTGCTCATACTTTTTCACTGTAATATCCATGCTAGTTTATTTTTCCTTTTCCTGCTTTCTTCTTGTGCGTTTGTTAAACCTTAAGAAAAACCCCAAAAAATAGAGTAATTTTTAGTTAGTTTACTTTTCTTGTTGTAGTAGTAATAATTAAAAAGAAAACCCAAAAAGATTTCTCGTTCTTCTTTTTGCTTGTTGGGAGCTCTCTCGTGTAAATAGTTTCATTTCTTTTCTTTTCTCTAGGGGTCAATAGGAGAAGACTATAATTAAATTGTTGAAGTGGCTTTTAAATCCATTATTGTTGATTTGACCAAGAGCCCATATTGCCTTGTCTTCTCCTGTTTATTGAATGCTCGCAGATTCCAGCTTAGTCCAATGCACATGCACTCTTATTATTATTCACTTTGTTCGGTCGTGCAAGTGAAATGCAATAATGACAATATATGAACTCGACCTCTGAGATGAGAAAAGTTGGTATGAACTCGACCTCTCTTGTTTTTGTAAATATGATGAGTTCATCGTTCCTGATTCAGCCTATTATGAATAAACATGTTTGCAATGACAATTAGAGATCATAGTTACTCATGCCATGCTTGATTAGCTATGAGTTATAATGGTTTACCTTGCGTGCCAACATGCTATTAAAATGGTTGTGATGTGGTATAGTGGGGTGGTATCCTCCTTTGAATGATTTAAGTGACTCGACTTGGCACATGTTCACCCATACAGTTGAAACAAAATCAACATAGCCTTCACGATATTTATGTTCATGGTGGATTATATCCTAATCATGCTTGCACTCAATGACTATTAATTTTAATGCATGCTCATGACTATTGTCGCTCTCTAGTTGGTCGCTTCCCAGTCTTTTTCTAGCCTTCACTTGTACTAAGCGGGAATACTGCTTGTGCATCCAATCCCTTAAACCCCAAAAGTTATTCCATATGAGTCCACCATACCTTCCTATATGTGGTATTTACCTGCCGTTCCAAGTAAATTTGTATGTGCCAAACTCTAAACCTTCAAATAAACATTCTGTTTTGTATGCTCGGATAGCTCGTGTATCTACTAGGGCTGCCCTTATCTTCCATGTTAGGCGGGTTATTCTCAAGAGGAGTGGACTCCGCTCCTCACTCACGAAAAAATGGCTGGTCACCGGGATGCACAGTCCCATGCTTTATGCAACCTAAATCAAAATAATTGCAAACAAAACTCCCCCTGGGACTGTTGTTAGTTGGAGACACTCGTTGTTTCAAGCAAGTCATGGATTGATGCTTGTCGGTGTAGGGGGAGTATAAACTTTACAACTCTGTTTGGGAACCGCCTATAATGTGTGTAGCATGGAAGATATCGCCATCTCTTGGTTGTTATGTTGACAATGAAAGTATGCCGCTCAAAATATAATTTATCTCTATTTCAAAATCGAGCTCTGGCACCTCTACAAATCCCTGCTTCCCTCTGCGAAGGGCCTATCTATTTACTTTTATGTTGAGTCATCACCCTCTTATTAAAGAGCACTAGCTTGAGAGCGTAGCTGTCATTTGCATTCATTACTATTAATTTATAATGGGTATGACTATGATTGGATCTCTTTTACCATGAATTAAAATGTCTAGTCAGTCCTTGATCTTTAAAGGTGCTCTGCATTTATGTTTTGCGGTCTCAGAAAGGGCTAGCGAGATACCATCTTGTTATATCATATTATGATTGTTTTGAGAAAGTGTTGTCATCCGAGATTTATTATTATGGCTCGCTAGTTGATTATGCTATTGATATGAGTAAACATGAGACCTAAGAGTTATTGCAAATGTGGTTAGTCATAATCTTTGCTGAAAACTTGAATGTTGGCTTTACATATTTACAATAACAAGAGCAAACAGAGTTTGTAAAAAAATTTCTTTATCACTTTCAATTTATCAACTGAATTGCTTGAGGACAAGCAAAGGTTTAAGCTTGGGGGAGTGGATACGTCTCCGTCGTATCTACTTTTCCAAATTCTTTTGCCCTTGTTTTGGACTCTAACTTGCATGATTTGAATGGAACTAACTCGGACTGACGATGTTTTCAGCAGACTTTCCATGGTGTTATTTATGTGCAGAAACAAAAGTTCTCGGAATGACCTGAAACTTCACGGAACGTTTATTTGGAATCAATAAAAAATCCTAGCAAAAGATGAAGACCAGGGGCCCATACCCTAGCCACGAGGGTGGGGGCGCCCCCCCTAGGGCGCGCCCCCTACCTCGTGGGCCCCCTGGAGCTCCTCCGACCTCGAGTCCAACTCTATATATTTGCTTTCGGGGAGAAAAAATAGAAGAGAAGGATTCATTGTGTTTTATGATACGGAGCCACCGCCAAGCCCTAAAACCTCTTGGGAGGGCTGATCTGGAGTCCGTTTGGGGCTCCGGAGAGGGGGATTCGTCGCCGTCGTCATCATCAACCATCCTCCATCACCAATTTCATGATGCTCACCGCCGTGCGTGAGTAATTCCATTGTAGGCTTGCTGGACGGTGATGCGTTGAATGAGGTCTATCGTGTAATCGAGTTAGTTTTGTTAGGGTTTGATCCCTAGTATCCACTATGTTCTGAGATTGATGTTGCTATGACTTTGCTATGCTTAATGCTTGTCACTAGGGCCCGAGTGCCATGATTTCAGATCTGAACCTATTATGTTTTCATGAATATATGTGAGTTCTCGATCCTATCTTGCAAGTCTATAGTCACCTACTATGTGTTATGATCCGGCAACCCTGAAGTGACAATAATCGGGACCACTCCCGGTGATGACTTTAGTTTGAGGAGTTCATGTATTCACCATGTGTTAATGCTTTGGTTCGGTACTCTATTAAAAGGAGGCCTTAATATCCCTTAGTTTCCGTTAGGACCCCGCTGCCACGGGAGGGTAGGACAAAATATGTCATGCAAGTTCTTTTCCATAAGCACGTATGACTATATTCGGAATACATGCCTACATTACATTGATGAATTGGAGCTAGTTCTGTGTCACCCTATGTTATGATTGTTATATGATTAACCCCATCCGGCATAATTCTCCATCACTGATCCAATGCCTACGAGCTTTTCACATATTGTTCTTCGCTTATTTACTTTTCCGTTGCTACTGTTACAATCACTACAAAACCCAAAAATGTTACTTTTGCTACTGTTACCGTTACTTCCATATTACTTTGCTACTAAATACTTTGCTGCAGATACTAAGTTATCCAGGTGTGGTTGAATTGACAACTCAACTGCTAGTACTTGAGAATATTCTTTGGCTCCCCTTGTGTCGAATCAATAAATTTGGGTTGAATACTCTACCCTCGAAAACTGTTGCGATCCCTTATACTTGTGGGTTATCAATGAGGTCTTGAAGGTAAACTTTTCCTTATGGAGGACTTGAAATCCACAAGGATTCTTCCCTAATGGGGTCTTGATCCACAAGAGGGAAGGTAGAAGGAGCAAAGCTCACAAATATCTCATCTAATACTTTGCTAAGCCTAAACTTAACCCTAGGTACGGAATATATAGGCTTGGGGTCGAAGTGGTTGGAGAGGGGCTCGAATAGGTGATCACATCCGTCCATCCTGGAGAGCCCGTGCGCACGGGGTTACTTGGGCCCGTGCGCACGTGGGTTCCGTGTGCACGGGGTGCTACAGTGCCAACTCTCTGAGTAGTCCGTGGGCATGGGGTCTCGGGGGCCCGTGCGCACGGGGTCACCTGGGACCTCCAGTGTTGCTGCTATTGCACACCGTCTTGATCTTCGAGTCCATGGGGTGGTCCTTCTACTCCTTGGTGATGCTCCTGAGCTGCTTGGGGTGTTCCTCTTCGTACCTAAACAGGCATAGAGTATTTTGGTGAGGTAGCAACCAAGTTCCATTTATATCCATATGCATGTCGAGTAGGAAGGAGTTCACCTCGGTTTCCATTGCACGTGCTCTAGCTCTTATCATAGGTCCACGTGGGTCTTGATGTCACTACTGCAGGATGCTGCTAATGCGACATTATGATCAGAGACCCTTTCACAAAACTGTGTGCGATGCATCAATCACAAACGGGGATGTAGAAAAACCATCAAAAAAGGTGCAAAACATTTGCAATGGAGGATGCATCAAACACGGTTCAGATTTTAGTTGCGTGTGCGATCCAGGGCATACGGTTCAGTCCAATGAACTGTTTGTGATGAGGCGAAACAAAAGAAATGGGCAGCCTAATGAAGGCGTGTGCGATATAGAGCATACGGTTCACTCGGATGAACTGTTTGTGATTAGGCAACACAAAAGAAACGGTCAGTCAGATCAAGGTGTGTGTGATTCAAGGCATATGATTCAGAAGGATTAACTGTTTGCGATTAGGCAACATAACAGAAACGGGTAAGCCAAATCAAAGTGTCTGCGATTGATGGCAAACACTTCACATGGATGAACTGTTTGTGATTAGCCACAACAAACTGAAGCAGTTAAATAGATCAACGTGTGTGCGCTAGACGGGTACACCCATTCTAATTAAAAGACGTGTGCGGACACTGCCTATTGCAGTGCACCCTATGGTGCAAACGCCACGTACGCGGCCGAGAAGGCGTACGTGCCCACGCTACGCCTTTCGGGAATAGTGCCGCACTTATAACCATCAGTAAATTTTGAGCATGCGTCCTGTCACATTCCAAATTGCAAACCTGTTCACACCGATCAAAACCTAAACGGTTTCCCACTTAGGAGCGTATTACTACGCGATAATAAATACTACTGCTCCAAGATGACTGCACATTCCTCCTCAACTCCTCATACACAAAAAGTCAAAAACAAACAAGTCATTCATCATCGTTCCCTTGCGTCCGCCATGGCTAGCGTGAGTTCTGGGTCGAGAGATTGCCACTAGGGAGAGGCGAGCCTGGAAGTGGGAGCACGAGAGATGTCCCGCCTCACCGCGATAGCAGCCAACATGTCCTGCCACATGGCCGTAGCAGTAGAGAGGTCCCGCCGTGCCGCCGAAGCAGCACGGAGGACCCGCCACGCCGTCGATGCAGCAGGCTGGTCCGGTCGCGCCGCGGAAGCAGAAGATATGTCCCGCCACGCCGCGAATGCAGCAGAGATGTCCTCCCTTGCCGCGGCGGCCTGGGAACATCCCTCGCGGGCAGGTGAGGACTAGTACAGGCGCATGCGTGCCCTCTTCCTTAGGAAGATGGAACAGATCTCCAGGTGGGCGAGGTTGCAGGATGACCTGCAAGCCTCGTTTGAACATTCTATCGACATCATCCGGCAACTAAATGAGAGCAATGCGAAGCTCCTTGCCGAGCGCGACCTACTGAGGGCGAAGATCGTCGGAAGTGCGGAGCAGCAGGAGCAGACCACTGCCTTGTTGAAGAGGATCGACGTCATCGTCGAGAAACTTATGGACGAGAATGCCATGTTGCGCAACGAGCGCAGAAGGCTGGTGGAGAAATCCGTGGATGCTCTCAACCAGCATCTTGAGGACAAGAAAGAGCTCGTCGCCGCTCGCCGCGCAGACTAGTTCCCGCGGCCTACAGCAATGCATCAAGAAAGTAGAGATCAGCGAGCTAGATCGTTGTCTTCCTTTTTATTTTGCCCTTGTGTATTTCGGGCGTTGCCGCATGTGGCTTTTTTTATTATGTTTCTAAATATGTAAGACAATTATTATCCGCTGTCATCGCCCTTATATTCATCATGCGTGCTATAAGTCACAGCGATGCTATATAGGTCCGTCGGATCTTACATCAAGATCCATGCAAAACTTTCTTTTCAGATTTTCATTTTTCTCTCTTAAATCTCAGCCCAGTGAGACATATAGCCACGCCGTAGAAAAGGTGCTCGGGCACCATTAATGGAGACATTCAGAGGTAGGTGCGCGGCGGGTAGCGGTCAAAGGGCTCTCCTCCCGATGAGCACGCGCAGGGGTCTGATCGCACGCCTCCCGTACTCAAATAGGTACCCCACATGGCACCTCATAGCCAATACAAAAGGGGACGCGTGGCTGCACGTAATTGGCAAGTCGAACGCCCACGGTTTCAATAACACTTGTGTTTCCGATTTGTAACGTGACGGCACTTGTTCCAAAATGACTTTGTTGATTGTTAATGTGTGGGCCTTCGCAAATCGGACAGAAAAATTACCACAGCATGTTGGTGCAATGTCATGAGACCATGCCAAGTTTCATGATTTTCAGGCGTGTTTTGGAATTACAGGAATTAAAAAACCAAGTTTCTCAATCTTTTTGGCCGAGCCACGATGCCCAGATGTTTGAATTTCACTCCCATCTCTTGCATGGGACCTAGAAATTCACCCAAGGACACACATGTGATTTTTCAGACAACTTTGGTGCACTTGAGCATGTGCTTGTAGTTCAAATTTGAATTATGCACATTAAACGCCCAGAAACTCAATTAATGTATAAAAAAGGTGAAACGAGCCCGGAATAATTCCAAAACTTAGCACGGTACTTCTATTTGGTCTAATCTGGCTGTGTAAAAAAATCAAGGCGGGAGAAGACAATGTACGTATGTCACTTCGCACACGGAGGTGACACGTTCCCTCTCAGAACCACGAGCCTTCTTGAGGGAAGCTCCAGTTTGCAAGAAGCCTACACCAAAGCTTGTCCGAATTCGGCCAAAAAATTTACCGCAACATGTTCGTGCCATGTCATGAGACCATGCCAAGTTTCATGATTTTCAGGCGTGTTTTGGAATTACAGGAATTAAAAAACCAAGTTTCTCAATCTTTCCGGTCGAGCCACGACGCCCAGATGTTTGAATTTCACTCCCATATCTTGCATGGGACCTAGAAATTCACCCAAGGACACACATATGATTTTTCAAACAACTTTGGTGCACTGGAGCATGTGCTTGTAGTTCAAATTTGAATTATGCACATTAAATGCCCAGAAACTCAATTAATATATAAAAAAGGCGAAACGAGCCCGGAATAATTACAAAATTTAGCACGGTACTTCTATTTGGTCTAATATGGTTGTGTAAAAAAATTAAGGCGGAAGAAGGTAGTGTACATATGTCGTTTCGCACATGGAGGTGACACGTTCCCTCTGGGAACCAGGAGCCTTCTTGAGGGAAGCTCCAGTTTGCAAGAAGCCTACACCACACTTGTCCCAATTCGGCCAAAAAAATTACCGCAACATGTTCATGCCATGTCATGACACCATGCCAAGTTTCATGATTTTCAGGCGTGTTTTGGAATTACAGGAATTAAAAAACCAAGTTTCTCAATCTTTCCGGACGAGCCACGACGCCCAGATGTTTGAATTTCACTCCCATCTCTTGCATGGGACCTAGAAATTCACCCAAGGACAAACATGTGATTTTTCAGCAAACTTTGGTGCACTCGAGCACGCGCTTGTAGTTCAAATTTGAATTATGCACATTAAATGTCCAGGAACTCAATTAATGTATAAAAAGGCCAAACGAACATGGAATAATTCCAAAATTTAGCACGGTACTTCTATTTGGTCTAATCTGGCTGTGTAAAAATTAAGGCAGGAGAAGGCAGTGTACGTATGTCGTTTCACACACGGAGGTGACACGTTCCCTCTCGGAACCATGAGCTTTCTTGAGGGGAGCTCCGGTTTGCAACAAGCCTACACCAAAGCTTGTCCCAATTCGGCCAGAAAAATTACCGCAGCATGTTCGTGCCATGTCATGACACCATGCCAAGTTTCATGATTTTCAGGTGTGTTTTGGAATTACAAGAATTAAAAAACCAAGTTTCTCAATCTTTCCGGCCGAGCTACGACGCCCAGATGTTTGAATTTCACTCCCATCTCTTTCATGGGACCTAGAAATTCACCCAAGGACACACATGTGATTTTTCAAACAACTTTGGTGCACTAGAGCACGTGTTTGTAGTTCAAATTTGAATTATGCACACTAAATGCCTAGAAACTCAATTAATGTATAAAAAAGGCCAAACGAACATGGAATAATTCCAAATTTTAGCACGATACTTCTATTTGGTCTAATAAAATGAAGGTGGGAGAAGGCAGTGTATGTATGTCGTTTCGCACACGGAGGTGACACGTGTTCCCTCTCGGAACCAGGAGCCTTCTTGAGGGAACCTCCGGTTTGCAAGAAGCCTACACCAAAGCTTGTCCCAATTCGGCCAAAAATTACCACAGCATGTTCGTGGCATATCATGACACCATGCCGAGTTTCATGATTTTTAGCCATGTTTTCGAATTACAGGAATTAAAAAAAGAAGTTTCTCAATCTTTCCGGCTGAGCCACGACGCCGAGATGTTTAAATTTCACTCTCATCTCTTGCATGGGACCTAGAAATTCACCCAAGGACACACATGTGATTTTTTCAAACAACTTTGGTGCACTGGAGCACGTGCTTGTAGTTCAGATTTGAATTATGCACACTAAATGCCGAGAAACTCAATTAATGTATAAAAAATTCAAACGAACATGGAATAATTCCAAAAGTTAGCAGGATACTTCTATTTGGTCTAATATGCCAGTGTAAAAAAAATTAAGGCGGGAGAAGGTAGTGTACGTATGTCGTTTCGCACACGGAGATGTCGGCGTTCTGGGAACGGGGGTCCCCAGACTTACCTGCCTGCGGCCTACGGCGTGGCTCAAGTGGGGGCCCAGCGCGACCCATCTTCATCAGCTCAAGCTCAAGACCCTCGCGAGGGGCCAAGCCTCGCGGGGTGGACGACAAGAAGCTTCCTCTGAAGCAGCCTCATCAGGCGGGCTCGTGAGGAGGCGGAGAGATCAAGGCAGGGGTACCTCGCGAGGAGCCCGTGACGCAAGCCATGACGATCAAGACCAGGTGGGCGCCAGGCGGGCGCCGGCCTGAGCAGTGTCCTTGTTTCCCTTTCGGTGCAAAGGGGGCAAGCACAGGCCAAGGCATCGGGCAAAGGTTACCATTCCGGTGCAACAAGACCAAGACCAGCTGAACGGCAGGACAGAGGTCACCGTGGAGACCAAGACGGCGTCATCACCAGCGCTTTTGGCAGCCGAATACCACCTTTGGTCAGGATAACTTGTACTAGATATTCCCCTTCAAAATGACCAATTGTTGGCGCCCTTCCCGCTCATTATTTGGGGAGAGGCCCAGGGCCTCAATAAGTAGGGCTAGCCACCACAGAGTAGACAGAGAGGATCGAATCTGGAGCAACCCAGACCAAGTAGAACACATCGCACCAGCTCAAGAACACCCCTCGCGAGGTTGTTCTTCCATTGTACTGTTCATCATCAGCCCCTGAGGCAATCCGCCACACCACACTCTGGAGTAGGGTATTACACCACAACGGTGGCCCGAACCAATATAAATCTTGTGTCCCTTGTGTTGTTCATCGTTTCTAGCTAGATCACGCGAGGAGATCGGACGTAGATCGGTAGGGAAGAGATCTCCGCGCGCACCCCAGAGTTTGAACCTTAAGGGTCTGCCGGAACCCGAAATTCGATATTTGGCGCGCCAGGTAGGGGTCGCTGGAATCTTTCTTCCGTTGTTCGCGTGTGATCTTCCGTCGTGTCCATGGCAGACGCTCGCCGGGCTCGCGCCGAGCGCCGGGCCGCTCTCACCACCCGCATCGCCCAGACAGCGCCCGTCAGCGGACGCCCTCGTCGTTCCTCGTCGCCTGCCGCCAACGCCGCCACCTGCCCGGCGGGGAACGAGCAACAGGCCTCATCCCAGCATCCTTCGGTACGGCGGGAGGGTCGTACCACCACCCCATCGCTGACTCCGGCCGCTTCGTCGTCCCACGCCCGTCGCGCCCCCATGGTCGCTCACACCGCGTTGCTCCTAGCAAGAGAGCTTCTGCACTACCGCCCCGTCGACGACCTCTATGAGGATTGGGTCGCCCGCATCACCGAGCTCGTTAGTGGCGCAGGGGGCTCCCCCTCACCGTCTCTCTCACTGCCTCGCCCTCCATTCCACGCGGGAGGCGAGGATCAGGAGGTGCCTCCACCACCTCCTCCCCAAGAAGGCGCCCTGGCTCCAAGGGGCGCAACCCTAGGGCGAGGTCCTCTGCGCCCTGCGCCCGCGCAGCAAGAAAGGAGCTGCCAAGAGATCCCTCGTCCCCAAGAAGGTGCTCGCGCGCTCCCAGCGCCGGCGCGCCAAGATTGCGCCCCTGCACCCCTACGCCAAGACCCCATGCTGCTCCAAGCGGCGGCGCACGGCAATCCTCAGGAACAAGCCCAGCACCAGCCAAAGGCACCGGTGGCCACAGCAGGCTGCCGCGCCCTCACCCCCGAGCTGCGCGGCATCGCATGGCCAGGCAAGTTCAAGCCTGACCTTCCCCCTCGCTACGATGGCATGGCGGACCCCGCGGAGTTCCTACAGCTCTACTAGCTATGCATCGAAGCCGCCAACGGAGACGAGAGGGTCATGGCGAACTGGTTTCTCATGGCTCTCAAGGACGGGGCTCGCACCTGGCTCCTGAACCTGGCTCCTGGCACGATCTCCTCCTGGGACGAGATGCGCACCCTCTTCATCGCCAACTTCCAGGGCACTCGCGACCGGCCCCCGACCGTGAGCGATCTGCACCGCATCAAGTAGCAGCAAGGGGAGACCCTGCAGAAATACATCCAGCGCTTCAACATCGCTCGCCTCAAGATCCCCAAGGTGACTGAAGAAGCCATCATTTCGGCCTTCTCTGACGGCTTGCACAACATCAAGATGACGGAGGAGCTAGCAATCCATGAAGACCTATGCACATCCCTGGAGCTGTTCAACTTGGCGACCAAGTGCGCCAGGGCTGAGGAACGGCGCCTTTCCCTCCTTGAGCTCCCGGCAGCCAACCCAGAAGAGAAGAAGCCAAGGCCAAGGACGTGAAGCGCAAGGGGGCTGCCGTGCTTGCAGCAGAACCAGACACCAAGTGAGGCAGGGATCAGCCTAAGTCTCCCAAGGCCAACCGGTACTGCGTGTACCACGACCTCCACACCCACAACACCAACGAATGTCAAGAGCTCAGGGCAGTGAGAGATGGACGTATCGGTCGATGCCCCGAGCACAATGACAGGGGCTACGGCCGAGGAGGAGGAAGAGGTGGCGGACGATGGGAAGACCGTGGCCCTCGCCAAGGGTGGCGTGACCGACCTCGCGAGGATCGCTGGCAGGACCAGCCCCGCGAGGGAGGCTGGAGGGATCAGCCTCGTGAGGATCGCCCACACGGCAACGCATGCCTTCCTCCTCTGCCGCCACCACCAAGGAGGAACGAAGACCAGCATCAAGACGACGGGGCTGGGGGCTTCCAGGAACCGCGCGCGATTGCTTGCATCTTGGGAGGCGCGCAGGCCCCAGCCTCACAACGCATCTTCAAGCAGTTTGCTCGCGAGGTGAATGCAGTCCTCCCCAGGCTTGAGGCCACGTGCCCTCTCAAGTGGTCTGCGTGCGCTATCATGTTCAGCTCAGCGGATCAGATCAAGTGCGCGGCAACGGCCAGAGCCCTCCCGATTCTTTGCTCCCCGGTCATCAGCAACGTGCAAGTCACCAGAACCCTCATTGATGGTGGTGCAGGACTCAACGTCTTGTCCGTCGAAACATTCGACGATCTCCAAGTGCCGTACGACCGGCTTCAGCCAACCAAGCCTTTCTCAGGAGTCATTGGTGGTTCCACTGTTCCAATAGGGCAAGTTCGCCTTCCAGTCACCTTCGGGCAGCGCAACAACTACCACACCGAGCTCATCGACTTCGACGTCGCCCAAATCCGTCTACCATACAACGCCATCCTCGGGTACCCATCCCTGGCCAAGTTCATGGCAGTGACTCACCATGGCTACAATATCCTCAAGATGCCGGGAAGCGGTGGAGTCATCACCGTACCTTGTGAAGAAAGAGACGCAGTGTGTTCACTTGAGCGTGCATTCCAAGCCGCGGCAATCGAAGACCCAGATCGCATGAGCGGAAGACTTCCCGAGGCGACCCTCAAGAAGAAGAAGGTTTCGCCTAGCCCAAGCCATACGGAGGAAGGCGCCTCCGGAGGTGTTGTGTCAGGATCCGCGCCCAATCAGGGAGCGCCACCCACTCTCGCATAGGAAGGCGCGCCCGGCGCCCTCCTCAGGCAGGGCTCGGGGGCTCTTTCTCGGAGAGCCACCGACTTTGCCAAGATCACGAGGGAGGCGCTCGGGCACCACTTGGAAGGGTGCTTTCAAGCACGTTTCCTCCAGGAAGGCACAAGACAAGGAAGACCAAACCCTCAGGAGTTCATCGCAAGAAACACCCAGGAGCTATAGGAGTCAAGAGTCATGTGCGGCAGCTGCCGCTTGCCCATCGTAGCCCCACATCTAGACGAGGATGGTGGGCTACGCGTCTGCATCGACGTACCAGGGATCAACCGAGCCGCATCCCAGGAGCGCCTCTGGCCTTTGCGCGCGGGGCGTTACAAGGGTCCACCTCACAGCTACGTTCGCATGCCTTTCGGCCTGCCGAATGCGGTGCCACTCATCAGCGCCTGCTAAGGAGCATTCTGGAGGCTCAGGAGGTCAGGCATTGGGCGGTCCTGACGAAGATGGAGATGGCCCTCGAGGACCCACCTGTGCCCCCAGAGCCTCCCGACGCCCCTGGGCCTGGGGGCTCGTGAGGGTCGACGTCTTCACCGCGCATCGCTCGCTTCTTCAGCATCACTTCATCTTCAACAGCACCAGGTGACATCTTTCTAAGTTCCGTTTTTAGCTGGGAGCGCCCACAGGGCCGCACCATTCCCAGGCCGCGTGGGTCCGTCCCTGCGGCATGTATCCGTTTTGCTTATGCTTTTTACTTACCTCGTTGGGGGCGCCCCTCGGGTTGCATCATCCCTAAGCTGCTCGGGCCTGACCCAGCGGCGTTTGCTTTTCCTGCATCTACCTAAAATGAATTCGCTCTTCGCGTTTAATCTGGTTCACATGACTATCACCTGCTGCTTATCGCGGGCTTCTCCGCTCTCATGCAAAGCGCTTGCATGTTAAAAGGGGGCGCCTGAGCATCGCGACTCATGGGCTCCTACTGGCTCTCCAACCCTCACCCCCTGGCCTTGACCCACGGCATCGCGACCTGTCATACCAGCGGCGGCTGAGCTCGCTCGAGGGCCGGGACCTGAGGACGTAGAGCATTTGCATTCTAACCACCCTGCAGGAACACGCCATTGATAAAGGCCCAGAGCCAGGCGCAACCCGCCTCGAGGTAGGGCCTCGTGAGTCCCGCGCTGGCTCACGAGTGCCCCGATACACCTCTCCTAGCCCTACCGTGCTGGCCACGTGTCAGGGCGGGGTTGTACACGCCCCGGGGGCTCCTCCCGGAGGGGAGCCCCCTCCCACGTACCAGTGGAAGCACCATGCTCCGCGCTGGCTGACGACACTGCCGAGGAGCGGCTATGCCCGTACACATATGGAAGCCCTATGCTCCGCGCTGGTGATAAACAACTGAGGGCGGCCCACGGCCGTACCAACCTCAGGGAGCCCAGTGCTCAGTGTCCGGCACCATCGCAACGCCTCCCCTCGGCAGTGCCGCGTGAGGGGGCTGGACACGGGGGCTACGCCCGGGCCTTACCCGAGCGCACGCCACCCAGCCAGGTCTCTCGGACCTGGTCGTCGCGCGCCCTCCCCGAGCGGAGCCAAGGTATGAAGACCCGTTTGAGCGTCAAGGGGGACTCCTGAGCATCGCGACTCAGGAGCCTAACTGGTCACGTAGCCCCTCATTCCTTAGTCCCGTCCTGGTTTCTGGTCGGGGCTAACGCTGGGTGAGGTACACGCGGAGCCGGGCCCTGCCGACGTAGAACGACCAATCCACTCCTTGCCCCCCTTCCCTACTTGTTGCTCGCGCGTCAAGGGGGACTCCTGAGCATCGCGACTCAGGAGCCTAACTTGCCACGTAGCCCCTCACTCCTTAGTCTCGTCCTGGTTTCCGGTCGGGGCTAACGCTGGGTGAGGTACGCGCGGGGTCGGGCCCTGCTGACGTAGAGAGCAAGCAAGTAGGAGAGAAAAATGCAAATTCCAGGAAATTCAAAGCAAATATTACAAGCCATAGACTGTTTCATAACGCCAAACACAAGTTTAAACGCCTCTGCGAGGCATGGTGCATGTTGCAGGAATAATAAACAGGACCGAAGCCACGAAGGGATCACTCTCCAGTGGCGCCGTCGCCTGTGGTGGAGTCACACTGGGCGACTCTGCCTCCTGAGGTCATGGAGTTGGCAGCACCGCGCCCGAGCAAGATGCTGAAGGAGCGGAACTTCCCCAGCAAAGCCTCTGCTCGGCCTTTCATGGCCTCAGCGGGAGCGGCGGCACGGTCGCCGCTCACGGGTTCCAGCAAGCTGTCGAAGTCGACGTTGGGGTCGCGCAGGTAGACGTGGCTGAGGACGTGCGGTAGCGCGGCAGAAGACAGAGCACGCGCCTTGGCCTCGACCATGGGGCCAAGGTCGTCCGCGACATCTTCAAGCGCATCGACCAGGAAGGAGAGCAGCTTGGCAGGACCGTCCTCTGCACCAGCCAATGGCTCCTCCAGGCCGCTCTCGTAAAGCGTCTTCAGCGTGGCGCGAGCTTTTTCCTCCAGCTTCGCGAAGGCCACCCGATCCTCCGCCAGGACCTTCGCCTTGGCGTCCAGCTCGGCCCTCTCCACCTTCAGCGATCGCTCCAACGTCTCCAATTGGCTGTGGCGGTCGTCAAGCTTGGCGTCCCGGTCCTCGACGACAGCCTCCCGAGCTTTCATCTCCTTCTCCTTCTCCTGGCGGTCGCGCATCTCCCTGGCGAGCTCGTGGCGCAGGCCTTGCAGCTCGACCTCCAGCGCCTTGCAGCGGCCCTGGGCGGCCGCAGCGTCACCCAGGGGCAGCATCGTGAGCAACCTTGGCTTGGCTGGCGGCCTGCTTCTCCCCATCGGAGGCCAACACGGCCTAGCTCAGCACTGCTCGGATGGAGGCGGCAGAACGGGCCCGGCCAGAAGCTAGCTCCAGGCGCCCGGCCACTAGGCGGGGGTCCGTGCTCAGAAGATCCTCCCGCGGCTGCCTCAGCTCGTTAGCAGCCTGGTCCAGGACAGCAGCAGAGGGAGCAGAAGAGACGGGAGCCGGTGGAGCGGGCGGAGAGGACGGCAGCGTGATCACGGCTTGACAGGAAGGAACACCCTGGGCCTTGGCTGCTCCGGCTGCAGCATCGGACACGGTCGACTCCAGGGTCAGCGGGGCCATGGGGGAGACTCCTCGCCAAGCTGTCCCAGTTGGCCCCGCGAAGACGAGCGGGCAGGGAAGGCGCGAGCCTTGCCGTCTTCTTCCCCAGCGGATGAAGGCGTCGTCCCGACAGAGGGACTCGCCCCAAGCAGGGTCGTGGAGGCCCCTCTCAGCATCTCCGCAGCAGGCGCCGGCCTAGCAAAAGAATACGGACGTCAAGCCCCGGCAGCAGGAACCAAGCAAAACACGAATCAAGCACTTATTGGTCGTCGTTCGTGGACTCAAGCAACCTCCAGCCGAACTTGAAGCCCAAAAGCCTGCAGCTGGGGGCGGCCTTGGGAGGCCCAGAAGCAGAAGGAACGTCAGAAGGGCTGGAGCCGGCCTCAGATTGCCTAGGGATCAGAGCAGACCCTAAGGGAACCAGCCCCAACCTGCCCTTCCTTGTGACCAAGGGAGAGTCCTCCCCTCCTCGCCTGGCGCCGGCCTCGTCGTCGTTTGGCATGGAGCGGAGGGCCCGGGATCTGCGCCGAGGGAAGGACTCCCCCGACTCCTCGCCAGTTGCTTCAGAGTCGGACTCTTCCACCTCTCCTTCCCCCTTTCTCCCGCTGCAGCTACCAGAGGACAAGTTCACCGTCGCCAGTGCCGCCAGATCCTCGGGAGCTTCCGCAGGCACCAGCCCATCACCATTGAAGGTGGGCATGGCGCTCACCACCTGCTCCCAGTCGTCGCAAAGGAACAGGGGGACGGGGCGCCCACCGGGCTCGCCACGTCTCCCCCAACCAAGGAATGGAGGGCCGCGACCAGATCCTCGTCGGTCAAGGCCTCAGAGCTCAGGCGCAGGGTGGCGTCCGCGCCCCCAAGCTTCCACAATGGGAGCGAATGTTCCTGGAGAGGAGCCACCCGGTGCTCCAAGAACTCCATCAGGAGTGTGGCCCCGGTCAACTTCGCCGCCCCCAAGTTGCTTGGCCTCAGGTCCGCGTTCATCCTCTTCAGCACCGCCCTCGCATGAGGATCGACGAGCTCCGCATGGGACCACGCGTCAACGGCCTTGGGCTGCCCCATGGGCAACACCAGTCGGGGATGGAGGCGCCCGACGTCCACCATGACCCACTTGCTCCAGAAACCTTCGATCCTCTTCCCAGGCTTCGAAATGGCATTGGAGTTGGAGTATGCGATAAAGCTTGCGCATGCGGAGACGTGGGTACCAAAAACCCGGAGGGAGAAAAAGTGGCGCAACAAGGCCACCGAGGGCTTTACCCCAACGTGAGCCTCGCAATAGTAAGCGAAGATCGCCGGGAGAAGAACAGAGTTGGGGTGGAGATGCAGAGCCTGCAAGTTGTATCGGCGGAGAACGACAAAGAAGAATTCAGAGAAAGGAGGCACCAGACCGGCGACTATGGCACTCACGAAGAGCGGGTAAAAGGTGCTCCCCTTGCCCTCAGGCTGGTCGGAGCCGGCCTTGAGCACAGTCGCCCCCTGGCGGCCCTGCGCCACCGTCATCAGGCGCGTGAGGGTGAGGTTCTTCTCCGACAAGTTCGTGGAATCCAGAGCCGACGAGTACCAGGCCTCGGTCGGGGACTTGTGAGGCGCCATGGCATGCCGGATGAGAAGAATTGAGGCAGATCTGGAAGATTTCGAGAGCAAGAAAGAGAAGAGCGAGAAAGGGGATCTGGGGCGAGACGAGCGCGAACAAAGCAGGTAAGTCTGGCACGGGCACCTCTTTTGTCAGATGGACAGTTGCCGAGGCGTCGTGGGAAGCGCAGGCACCCACGTCCAATCAACCACCACGCGGCGCCCAAGGCCGCAGGCTATTGGGGCCTGCGGCGCTTCGCGCTTGCCCCTTCGCTTCCCTGCTAGGCCAAGCCCGCACGCGCCTTGGGTCCGGGGGCTACTGTCGGCATTCTGGGAACGGGGGTCCCCAGACTTGCCTGCCTGCGGCCTGCGGCGTGGCTCAAGTGGGGGCCCAGCTGTAACGCCCTCGATGCGGCTATATCTCCCACGTGTCGAAGCACGACTTAGAGGCATAACCGCATTGAAAGCAATGTCGCAAGTGAGGTAATCTTCACACAACCCATGTAATACATAAGGGAAAGAGATACATAGTTGGCTTACAATCGCCACTTCACGCAAAACATGAGTAGAGCATTACATCAAACAGATACAATCAAGGTCCGACTACGGAACCAAAATAAAAGAAGACTACCCCAAATGCTACACAGATCCCCGATCGACCCGACTGGGCTCCACTACTGATCAACTGAAATGAAACAACACAACGAACAAGATCTTCATCGAGCTCCTCCTTGAGCTCGGGTGCGTCACCTGCACGGTTCCATTGGCACCTGCAAGCTGGTTTTGGAAGTATCTGTGAGTCACGGGGACTCAGCAATCTCACACCCGCGAGATCAAGACTATTTAAGCTTAAGGTAGGGTAAAAGGTATGAGGTGGAGCTGCAGCAAGCGGCTAGCATATCTAGTGTCTAACATACGCAAATGAGAGTGAGAAGAGAAGGCAAAAGCACGGTCGAACAACTATGATCAATAAGTGATCCTGAAACTACTTACGTCAAGCATAACTCCAACACCGTGTTCACTTCCCGGACCCCGCCGAGAAGAGACCATCACGGTTACACACGCGGTTGATGTATTTTAATTAAGATCAACTTTGGGTTTTCTACAACCGGACATTAACAAATTCCCATCTGCCACATAACCGCGGGCACGGCTTTCGAAAGTTCAAACCCTGCAGGGGTGTCCCAACTTAGCCCATGATAAGCTCTCGCGGTCAACGAAGGATATCCCTTCTCCCCGGGAAGACCCGATCAGTCTCAGAATCCCGGCTACAAGACATTTCGACAGTAATAAAACAAGACCAGCAAAGCCGCCCGGATGTGCCGACAAATCCTGATAGGAGCTGCACATATCTCGGTCTCAGGGCACACCGGATTATCCAAACTTCCGGTAGGCGAACCCAGAGTCGCCCCTGATGGCCACCGGTGGCTGACGGTTTG
The DNA here is from genome assembly GCA_032464435.1 of Aegilops umbellulata. Classification (NCBI taxonomy): domain Eukaryota; kingdom Viridiplantae; phylum Streptophyta; class Magnoliopsida; order Poales; family Poaceae; genus Aegilops; species Aegilops umbellulata. Next base: position 224,649,084 of record CP136055.1, on the reverse strand, counting down.
GACCAGCACTCACGACGAGCACTGGCCCGGGGGGGTAAAATAAAGATGACCCTTGAGAGCGTGACTCCCAAGGGAAAAAGGCTAGGTGAGGCAAATGGTAAAACCAAGGTTGGGCCTTGCTGGAAAAGCTTTATTCAAAGCGAACTGTCAAGGGGGTCCCATAAATCACCCGACCGCGTTAGGGACGCAAAATCCGGGAACATAACACTGATATGACGGAAACTAGGGCGGCAAGAGTGGAACAAAACACCAGGCATAAGGCCGAGCCTTCCACCCTTTACCAAGTATATAGATGCATTAATTAAATAAGAGATATTGTGATATCCCAACAAGTAAACATGTTCCAACAAGGAACAACATCTCCAGGTTCCAACAAGGAACAAACTTCATCTTCACCTGCAACTAACAACGCTATAAGAGGGGCTGAGCAAAGCGGTAACATAGCCAATCAACGGTTCCAACAAGGAACAAACTTCATCTTCACCTGCAACTAACAACGCTATAAGAGGGGCTGAGCAAAGCGGTAACATAGCCAATCAACGGTTTGCTAGGACAAGGTGGGTTAGAGGCTTGGTTTAACAATATGGGAGGCATGATAAGCAAGTGGTAGGTATTGCAGCATAGGCATAGCAAAAGAGCGAGCAACTAGCAAGCAAAGATAGAAGTGATTTCGAGGGTATGGTCATCTTGCCTGCAAGGTTCTCAGAGTTGTCGAAAGCTTGATCCTCGTAAGCGTTCTCAACAGGTTCCTCGATCACGTACTCGTCTCCTAGATCTACCCAAAACAAGAACACAAGCAAAGGGGACATCCATCAATCATGATGCAATGCGCAAACAACATGATGCAAAACATGGCATGATATGCGACATGTGATATGCAATGCATATGCGTGCTTCGGAAGGAAAAAGATGAACCAGGCATAATCTTGGCAAACCAAGTATGCCACTGGAAAGGTGAGGTGATTTCGGTTGAAATCGATATAAAGATCACCGGAATCGGATGCACGGTTTGCAAATGCCAAGGAAAACAAGAATGGCATACTTCTGCGATTAACAACATGATGTCACTTAGCATGCAACAAGAAATTAAGCTACTGCACCCAAACATATCAAAAAAGCATATGATAGTGAACTACTCAATATGCTTGACAAAAGATGAACACTGAGTTACGGCTAAATCACAGCATAACAGGTTCAAACAAGCATGGCAAAAGTGCAAAAGATAACAGGTTCACAGACTTAGTGAAAATAACAACATGCCAGAAATTAACATCAGGATGACATGTCTAGAGCAAGCAAACAACATGCTGCAGTAAGAGGATATAGCAAGACATGGCATGGAATGAATCTACACAAAGCACTTAACAAAAGTCCCTTAGTGACAATAAGCCAAAAGGGATCAGAAAATATAATAACACCCATGTCAAATAAGCAAGTTTCGTTAAAGATTGCAGACTTAGTGAAAAACTGGAGCATGGCAAAACAAATAACAAGTAGGTATGTTTACGAGCCCGATGCACTCACTACAGAGCATTGCATGATAAACTAAGCATACATACATCAAGAAGACATGGCATAGAAGCTAGACATGGCAAGAACAACATCATAGCATGCAAGGATCAACTACAACAAGCTTGGCAAAATCGAATAACATGTAAACAATCTGTCGGTAACATTTATAGCAAAAGTAGAGCTCGATTGACTCAAGCTATGGCACTCCATAATTACTAACAAAGGCACGGATGGATAGAGCACATCCATATGCTCAAAACACCCTTACTGATCATGCTCAAAATAGTCATAGATCTCTCTGAAACAACATGAACACATGGCATAAAAATAACAGCAGGACATGACAATGAAATTACTAAGTCCGTGAAATCAGTAACAATATGATCCCTAGTTTGCATGTTTGTGCTAGTCATCACAGAGATCAAAAAAACACATGGCATACACCCCTGTAAAGATGGCATGGCATATTAAAAAACACATGTAGGACTCAACTCCATAGGATGCACACATCAATCATGGCAAAAATGACAAAAGTGCAAATACTGATAATAAACTAGAACTAACATCACATAGCCCTCTTCTAACAGCATTTCGGGCATCAAGATGAGCTCAAATGAAAATGATGCAATGAGATGAATTGATGTACTCGTCGATACGAACAATTCGACATATTATACGCACGAAACGGAGCAGTATGCAGCAAGTTACACCATAATGAAGATGCACACATGCTGCTGATGAAACTGAGGACAGCCGAATTTACAGAAAAAAACAGAGGCGAGCGGGGAATAGCTATGATGCGCACATGGCAGGGTTTAGCGCTGCTCACCATGGGCTTCGGCCCAGAGAGGAGGGAGAGGCGAATCAGACCAACGCTGCTGGGCCTGCGGGGAGGAGGTGGCCCACGCGGTTGAGGGTGTCGGTCAACGGGCGGTGGCTGTGCGTGTGCTCGCACGCACGCACAGACGGCGAAGGGCGCGCCGGCGGCGGCTCGACGGGAGGACGACGACGAGGGGCGGCGCCGGAGGGTCAACGAGGCTGGGAACGGACGGATCCGAGGGCAGGGGTCCCAGATCCGGCGACGAACGGCGGCGGTGACGAGCTTCCAGGGCGAGGCGGCTCCCGAGCTCGGGCGGTGGCGCCATGGCAGAGCTCCTGCGGGAGAAAGGGTGAGAGAGAGGTTACGGGAAGGAGGCGACAGGGAGAGAGGAGAGATGGCTGGCGGCGCCGTGACCTGGATCCGGCGGTGGCCTCCGGCGAGACGGTGACGGGGCGGCGAGGAGCTCCTCCATGGAGCTCGAGAGCGAAGCAGGAGGCGGGCGCAGAGGGGCGCGGGCGGCGTGATCCGGGCCCAGATGGGCTCGGCGGGCTCCGCGCGGGCCCGGGCGGGTCTGCGGCGGCGGGGAGCGGGCAGGGGACGCGCTGGGGACGTGGGAAGGCCGCGTGGCGACTTCCGGTTGGTCCGGCAGCGCGCGGGTGGCGACATGGAGGCGGGGGATTGGCCTGGGCGACGTGGCGGCGGTTTTTGGTGGCGGTGGCAGCGAATCTGGCGACGACAAGTGGCGAGGCAGGGGGTGGTGCGGCGCGGAAATGGAGGTAGGAGGCGGCTAGAGGTAGGTGGGGGGCTAGGGATGCCCAAAATTGGAAGGAGGGGTCTATATAAGGCAAGCGGGCTAGGGTTAGGGGAACTATCATCCGTTTTCGGGCATCGGATCTCGATCCAACGGTCCAGAGCAGAGGGGGTTTTAGGTGGGCTGCAGGTGGTTGTGCAGAAGGGCCTTGGGCTAAGAGGAGAGAAGAGGAAGGCAGCCGACAACGGTTTTCATAGGCCGAAAATGCCCGACGATTAAACCGGCAACGGTGCCGCTACGAATGACGGTTGGGCAGTCAAACGAACTCCGAATGCGATGAAAATTGACAGGCGGTCTACCTACTCTAAAACAACACCGCACGCCAAGTTTCATCCCATTCCGAGAACATTTTTATGCCACTCACGGAACGAGGTCCGAGAGGGGCAACGGGCGCGTGTGAGAGTGCCGGATCACGAAGCGGACAACGGGGAAAATGCTCGGATGCATGAGACGAACACGTATGCAAATGCGATGCACATGATGACATGATATGAAATGCAGATGATGACATGGCAAAGTGCAACACGCAAGAACATGACATGGCAAGGACGGCAAATAACTGACGGACACCTGGCGCATCAGATCCGGGGCGTTACACCAGCGCGGCCCATCTTCATCAGCTCAAGCTCAAGACCCTCGCGAGGGGCCAAGCCTCGCGGGGTGGACAACAAGAAGCTTCCTCTGAAGCAGCCTCATCAGGCGGGCTCGCGAGGAGGCGGAGAGATCAAGGCAGGGGTACCTCGCGAGGAGCCCGTGACGTAAGCCATGACGATCGAGACCAGGCGGGCGCCGGCCTGCGTAGTGTCCTTGTTTCCCTTCCGGTGCAAAGGAGGCAAGCACAGGCCAAGGCATCGGGCAAAGGTTACCATTCTGGTGCAACGAGACCAAGACCAGTAGAAAGGCAGGATGGAGGTCACCGTGGAGCCCAAGACGGCGTCATCACCAGCACTTTTGGCAGCCAAAGACCACCTTTGGTCAGGATAACTTGTACTAGATATTCCACTTCAAAATGGCCAATTATTGGCGCCCTTCCCGCTCATTATTTGGGCAGAGGCCCAGGGCCTCAATAAGTAGGGCTAGCCACCACAGAGTAGACAGAGAGGATCGAATCTGGAGCAACCCAGACCAAGTAGAACACATCGCACCAGCTCAAGAACACCCCTCGCGAGGCTGTTCTTCCATTGTACTGTTCATCATCAGCCCCTGAGGCAATCCGCCACACCACACACTGGAGTAGGGTATTACACCACAACGGTGGCCCGAACCAGTATAAATCTCGTGTCCCTTGTGTTGTTCATCGCTTCCAGCTAGATCACGCGAGGAGATCGGACGTAGATCGGTAGGGGAGAGATCTCCGCGTGCACCCCAGAGTTCGAACCTTAAGGGTCTGCCGGAACCCGAAATCCGACAGGAGGTGACACGTTCCCTCTCGGAACTAGGAACCTTCTTGAGGGAAGCTCCGGTTTGCAAGAAGCGTACACCAAAGCTTGTCCCAATTTGGCCAAAAAAATTACTGCAGCATGTTGGTGCCATGTCATGACACCATGCCAAGTTTCATGATTTTCAGACGTGTTTTGGATTTACAGGAATTAAAAAACCAAGTTTCTCAATCATTCCAGCCGAGCCACGACACCCAGATGTTTGAATTTTGTTCTCATTTCTTGCATGGGACCTATAATCACCCAAAGACACACATGTGATTTTTAGCAAACTTTGGTGCATTGGAGCATGTGCTTGTAGTTCAAATTTGAATTATGCACATTAAATGCCCAGAAACTCAATTAATGCATAAAAATGCCAAACGAACCCGGAATAATTCCAAATTTAAACACGACACTCATGTACTAGTTGCATTTTCACTATACTAAATGTTCTAGCAATTCAAACACCATCCTTTCCCTCCGTAACACCATTTTGTCTTTCAAAACATAATGAAAAAATCAGGTATACCACAAACAGTTTACTAGAAAGAATCATGTGGGATGCAATATAAAATATCTTGGCACACCGTCTTGTCTGGCTTACGCAGGAAGCTTCGTCGTCTACAATCCACCGCCCCCGCTTGAACCATACTTGTGCGCCAGTTTCTCGTGGCACCGAGCGAAATTTTTTGGCCACCGCGGAAATATCTATCTCCCCGCCCCCTCCCTCCTACCAAAAGCCACATTTCCACTGTTTCTCCTTGCTTTCCAAGTTCAAACCTTCAATGTTGCTTACTGGCAACTCAGCCTCCTCGTCGGCGACCCTTCTTCTCGCAGCGCCGCCTCCTCGCCGGCTACCCTTCTTCTTGCAGCACCGCCTCCTCGCCGGCGACCCTTCTTCTTGCAGCGCCGCCTCCTCGCCGGCGACCCTTCTTCTCGTTCCGTGGCCTCCTCACTGCTGACCCTTCTTCTTGCTGTGCGGCCTCATCGATATGGTCAGGTAATCCACACCTCACCCACACCATCCTCCTCCTTTCCCGTCCCACATGCCCCGGCTGACGGAGCGACACCTTCCACCAAAATCACTGCCTCCTCTTCCAATTAAGCGTCGCCCACACCCATTTTACACGCAATATAACGTGGAGCTGAGTAGCATGCGGCCGCACGCGCGAACGAGGTCGCTATGGCTGACTTGCGTGTCGATCGCCAGATCTTGGAGGAGCACCTCGTCTTCGAGGCCACCGTCGACACCGTTGTGCGGTTGTCTACTTTAAAATATAGTTCGTGATGTTTTCTCGAGGCCACCGCCAGTGCCTTCTAGTGATTTGTCCTCTGTAATGTTAATATGCAATCTGATGTTCAGTTAATAGTTTGGTCCTCTGAAATGTAATGTTCAGTTAACACTTTGGCCCAACAATTGCTACATTTCGTAGTACTGTTCTCAAGCATTCTTTGTTTTGTTAACTGTCTTATCTTCTAGTACAAGTTTCTATTCTGCAATGTCGTGCTCAATTAACTATTTTGGTTCATTTGGTCTGTTGTCCATTTAACTATTTGGTTCAGTTCTGCAATTTGATTTTCATTTGTTGTGGGTATAATTTTGTATTGTTATACATGTGACACCAATCGAATTTGTCTATACTCAATACATATTCTACTGATAGTATGGCAACTCTTAGTTAACCTGATCAAGATCTTCCTTATGTGTGTTGCAGGGAAACAATGGGAGACACTGCGGTTTACCATCAAGGTTTGTTCAAGCAGGGTCCTTTGGCTAATAGCACATTATTGTGCAGTTGCGGGAATCATTCTAATATTTAGGTTTCTTACAATTTGGTCTTGCACATGTAGGTCCTGCTGTCAGAGGCTTAGACCCACTGTTCGACCCATTTTGCATATGGGGAAATGAGATGTCCATGAATATCAGTCAAGTCAAGAAACTCAGAAAGATTGTTAGGATGAAGAAACTTGTGACAAATAACAGCAAGATCTTTGTTTGCACAATGAATAAGATATTAGTCAACTATAGGATGATGCCAACTCTTTTACCTTGTTTTTACCCATTGCACCATTTCAAAATTTACAACAGCGATTTATGCATAGCTTTGTTTTCAGTACCTTTCAAAGCAGTTCACCGATGATTACCTCTCAAACCACATGCATGGTCAAGAGGCGAGGAACGTATTCACTCAACACCCATGGTACAATATTGAAGTCTTGCTGAAGAGGACGAAGGTTGGGCGGGCAATTACCCATAGCCACTGGCCTAAAGTTGCAAGGACATTCAACATCACTGAAGGATCAATATTTGCCTTCCACTTCTGCAGTTTCCCAGATGAGATTCATCTGTCTATTTACCGTGTATGATGCTACTTTCCAAAGGTTTTTGATGCTGCATGTGAAACTTGGTGCTGTTGTGTAATGGCGTAACTGAGTGCTGAAGCAATCTGATGTAATTCAATTATGAAATCCTGGTTGCTTTTATACGGATATGAAATATCTGGCGTGTTTTATAAGAAATATCAGTTTGATTAGTACATGGATTATCAATAATAGGCTAATTACCCTGCTTATTGGGGTTTTCTATTGCAAATGGTTACTCAGACAGCACCGGGGGCGATGAACTCAAACAACCTGCACGGTTTCTAGAAAGTAGGCGTGTTCGATCAACTAACAATCACACACGGCTTCCGGCAGCGAACTGTTTGCGTTAGGCCACCTTGCACAAACGTTTCCACACAAAGAACTGTGTGGGATGTACATACCTACGGAAATGATTTTTTGGGATTCACCATGTGGGATGTACATACCTACGGAAATGATTTCTGGGATTCACCGTGTGGGATGTACATACCTACGGAAATGATTTCTGGGATTCACCGTGTGGGATGTACATACCTACGGAAATGATTGGGTTTCGATGCCTCGCTCGATCGCACACAGCCCTAGCCTGGGTCCCAGGAGGGCCTATCCCCGACGATTTCTCGGTCGTGTGGGAAGGACACCCTATCACACACACTCACTTGGTGACGGTTCCAAATGCCATCGTCGAAAGGGGTTTTAAACCGTTTGTTTAGGACGTCGTTGTACCAGTGTGTGTTGATGTAGAGTCCATGGGGATGATGGAAGGATGCTCCGCATCACCAGCGCGGACAGGAAAATGACTGGCCGTCACCCCTTTGTCCGACCTAGATGTACAAATGAAAGGATCGAGAAGATTGGTCTAGAGGTGGTAATTGGACCCTCAACAAGTAAAAGTGGCAAATTTTAAGTTGTTCGGGTTAAGGTGGAGTTCTAGCACAAGTTTAAGCATTCACAATACATTTCAAGCAAGCATGACAAGTGTATATGCAGCGGAAAGAGTAAAACATGCTAATTGCAAGAAAGTAAAGGGATAAGATTGGAGTGTGTGATAACCCACAAATATAGGGGATCACAATGGTTTTCGAGGGTAGAGTATTCAACCCAAATTTATAAATTTGACACAAGGGGAGCCACAGAATATTTGAAGGTATTAGCAGCTGAGTTGTCAACTCAACCACACCCAGAGATTAATTATCTGCAACAAAGTGATCAGTAGCAAAGTAGTATGATAGTTTTCATAATAGTAGCAGCGGTAACGGTAACAGTAACAGTGATAGCGGTAATTTTGTAGCAAGTGTAACAGTGATGATAGCAGTAGTAACTTAGCAAGAACAATATAAGATAGATTCGTAGGCATTGGATCGGTGACTTGTTGGATGATATTCATCATGAGACAGTTATAACCTAGGGCGATACGGCACTAGCTCCAGTTCGTCAATATAATGTAGGCATATATTCCGTAAATAGTCATACGTGCTTACGGAAAGAACTTGCATGACATCTTTTGTCCTACCCTCCCGTGGCAGCGGGGTCCATATTGGAAACTAAGGGATATTAAGGCCTCCTTTTAATAGAGAACCGGAACAAAGCATTAACACATAGTGAATACATGAACTCCTCAAACTACGATCATCACCGGGAGTGGTCCTGGCTATTGTCACTCCGGAGTTACCGGATCATAACACGTAGTAGGTGACTATAACTTGCAATATGGGATCGAGTACATGGACATAATGATGATAACATAAACGGTTCAGATCTGAAATCATGGCACCCGGGCCCAAAGTGACAACCATTAAGCATGGCAAAGTCATAACAACATCAATCTTAGAACATAGTGGATACTAGGGATCAAGCCCTAACAAAACTAACCCGATTACATGATGAATCTCATCCAACTCCTCACCGACCAGCGAGCCTACGAAGGAATTACTCACTCCTGGTGGGGAGCATCATGGAATTGGCGATGGAGAAGGGTTGGTGACGACGAAGAACGAAGATCCCCCTCTCCGGAGCCCTAAACGGACTCCAGATCTGGCCTCCCGATGAAGAACAGGAGGTGACGGCGGCTCCGTCTCGTGGATCGTGATAATTATTTCTCCCTGATTTTTTAGAAAAATAGGATTTTATAGCGTTCGTTTCAAGGTCTGTGGGGCCACCAAGTGGGGACAACCCACCTGGGCGCGCCCTGGTGGGTTGTGCCCACCCAGGTGCCCCTCTCCGGTAGTCTTGGCTCCAGAAATTCTTATTTATTATATAAAAATTCCTCGGAAAGTTTCGTTCCATTCCGAGAACTTTTATTTCTTCACAAAAACAACACCACGGTAGTTCTGTTGAAAACAGCGTCAGTCCGGGGTTAGTTTCATTCAAATCATGCAAATTAGAGTCCAAAACAAGAGGAAAAGCGTTAGCAAAAGTAGATACGTTGGAGACGTATCAACTCCCCCGAGCTTAAACCTTTGCTTGTCCTCAAGCAATTCAGTTGATAAACTAAAAGTGAAAAAGAAAAACTTTTACGAACTCTTTTGCTCTTGTTTGCATAAATAAGCTTAAACAGCACCCAGGTTTTCAGCCAACATTATAACGAACCATGCCGACAATAACTCTTAAAGATTATAATGACTCATATCAATGACATAATCAGCTAGCGAGCAATAATAAGGTATCTCAAACAGCAACACGTTGTCAAAACAACCATGATATAATATGACAATAGTGGTATCTCGTTAGCCCTTTCTGAGACCGCAAAACATAAATGCAGAGCACCTCCAAAGTTCAAGCAGCGACTAAACATTGTAATTCATGGTAGAAAAGATCCAGTCATGATGCACTCAACATTAGGTACACACAATGCATAAGTCATGACAGTTGTGCTCTCATGTTCTAGCGCTTGTTTTAGGAGGTGATGACACAACATAAAAATAAATAGATAGTCGCTTCGCAGAGGGAAGCAGTGATTTGCAAAGGTGCCAGTGCTCAAGTTTTTAAAACAGAGGTAAATGATATTTTGAGACATGCACCCTTCTCATTTACTTCACGTCCATCAGTTATCAATATCTTCCATGCTAAGCACGCTAGTGGCGGTTCCCAAGCGATAAAAGTAAAGGTTTACCCCCCTTGCACCAACAATCACATTCCACGGCTTGTCCGAAACAACGTGTGCCGTCCAAACCAACAATAGTCCCGGGGGAGTTTTGTTTAATTATTTGCATTTTTTCAGTTCGGGACTGGGAATGCCTATTACTGCCCTTTTCTCGTGCTATGGCGAGTGAATAAACACTCGACCTGAGAATAAAACGCTTAGCATGGAACATACCGACCACCTCCTGTCGTTCCATGAACGTTCCAGGCACACAAAAAGGATATTTATTCAACGCATTTCACCTCGGAACTTGTACTTGGAATAGAGCCAGCCTTGAGATCCGCCACATCTTCCTTCAAGTCAGAGAGTTGAGATAGAAGAGCTTCGCCTTTGACCGGTTTTTAGAGGTGGCACATGCAAATTTACTTAGGACGGCAGGGTAATACCGCATATAGGTAGGTATGGTGGACTCATCTGGAATAACTTTTGGGTTCAAGGTTTTTGATGTACAAGCAGAATTCCCACTTAGTACAGGTGAAGGCTAGCAATTAAATTGAGAAGCGGCCAGCTAGAGAGCAACAACGGTCATAAACATGCATTATGCATAAGTAACATTGGACACTAGCATGAGTAGGATATGAACACCATGAACATAAATATCATAGAGGCTATGTTGGTTTTGATTCAACTACATGCATGAACATGTGCCAAGTCAAGCCACTCGAACATTCAGAGGAGGATACCATATCATCATACTACATCACAATCATTTTAACGCAATGTTGATATCCAAGATAAATCATTATCCACTCACAGCTACATATGCATGGCATGAGAAACTATAATCTCTAATTGTCATTGCAAACATGTTTAATCATAATGGGCTAAATCATGGATACTAGGTTAAACATATTGACACAAACATAACAAGTTGAGTTCATACCAGTTTATCTCTGCCACGGCCAGTTCATCGAATGTCATCATTATTGCCTTTCACTTGCATGACCGAATGATGTGAAAACAATAATGGTGCAAGAGTGTCATGGACTAAGCTGGAATCTGCAAACATTTTATTCAATAGGAGAAGACAAGGTAAAATGGGATCTTTATTAGATCAACGGTTATTCATATGAGAGCCACTCAACATTTTCATCGTGGTCTTCTCCTTGGTACAACTCGAATAAAAAGAAAAGAGATTCAGAAAAACACACTGAAATATTTTTGGAGTTTTTTGTTTTCTTGAACAAGCAAATAAAAGGGAAAAGCAAAAATGAGAAAAATTATTTACACGGGAAAGCTCCCAACAAGCAAAAGAAGAACAAGGAAATCTTCTTGGGATCTTTTTAATATTACTACGAAGCATGCATAGAAAGTAAACTAACTACAACTATTTTTTTGTTTTTCTAAGGTTTTTCAAACACACAAGAAGAAAGCAAGAAAATAGATTTAACATGGATGATACAATGAAAAAGTGCGAACACCGACTAATGAAATAAGTGGACATGAATGTAATGTCGGTGGAAACACGTACTCCCCCAAGCTTAGGCTTTTGGCCTAACTTGGTAGTCGGTCAGTAGCCTGGAGGGTAGTAGGGGTACTGAGGAGCGGGCATCCACTCATCCCACTGCTAAGGCTCCTCTTGTGTTGCCTCTGCAGCAGCCTGATGATACGTCCATTTTGCATCATGCTTTTATATCGATATTTATTGCATTATGGGTTGTTACTACACATTATGTAACAATACTTATGCCTATTCTCTCTTATTTTACAAGGTTTACATAAGGAGGGAGAATGCCGGCAGCTAGAATTCTGGGCTGGAAAAGGAGCAAATATTAGAGACCTATTCTGCACAACTCCAAAAGTCCTGAAACTCCACGGAAGTTATTTTCAAAATATATAAAAAATATTGAGCGGAAGACGTTCACCAGAGGGGGCCCCACCTGGCCACGAGGGTGGGGGCGCCCCCTGCCTCGTGGGCCCCCTGTTGGCTCTCCGATGGCCATCTTCTGCTATATGAGGTCTTTCGTCGAGGAAAAATAATAATCAACCTTTTGAGACGAGACTCCACTGCCACGAGGCGGAACCTTGGCGGAACCAATCTAGGGCTCCGGCAGAGCTGTTCTGCCGGGGACACTTCCCTCCGGGAGGGGAAAATCATCGCCATCGTCATCACCAACGCTCCTCACATCGGGAGAGGGCAATCTCCATCAACATCTTCACCAGCACCATCTCATCTCAAAACCCTAGTTCATCTCTTGTATCCAATTCTTGTCTCCAAGTCCGGGATTGGTACTAGTAGGTTGCTAGTAGTGTTGATTACTCCTTGTAGTTGATGCTAGTTGGTTTATTTGGTGGAAGATCATATGTTCAGATCCTTTATGCATATTAATACCCCTCTGATTATGAACATGAATATGCTTTGTGAGTAGTTATGTTTGTTCCTGAGGACCTGGGAGAAGTCTTGCTATTAGTAGTCATGTGAATTTGGTATTGGTTCGATATTTTGATGAGATGTATGTTGTCTAGCCTCTAGTGGTGTTATGTGAACGTCAACTACATAACACTTCACCATTATTTGGGCCTAGAGGAAGGCATTGGGAACTAATAAGTAGATGATGGGTTGCTAGAGTGACAAAAGCTTAAACCCTAGTTTATGCGTTGCTTCGTAAGGGGCTGATTTGGATCCATATGTTTCATGCTATGGTTAGGTTTACCGTAATACTTTTGTTGTAGTTGCGGATGCTTGCAATAGAGGTTAATCATAAGTGGGATGCTTGTTCAAGTAAGAACAGCACCCAAGCACCGGTCCACCCACATATCAAATTATCAAAGTACCGAACGCGAATCATATGAACGTGATGAAAACTAGCTTGACGATATTCCCATGTGTCCTCAGGAGCACTTTTCCTAATATAAGAGTTTGTTCGGGCTTGTCCTTTGCTACAAAAAGGATTGGGCCACCTTGCTGCACTTTATTTACTTTTGTTACTTGTTACCCGTTACCAATTATCTTATCACAAAACTATCTGTTACCACTTATTTCAGTACTTGCAGAGAATACCTTGCTGAAAACCGCTTATCATTTCCTTCTGCTCCTCGTTGGGTTCGACACTCTTACTTATCGAAAGGACTATGATAGATCCCCTATACTTTTGGGTCATCAAGACTCTTTTCTGGCGCCGTTGCCGGGGAGTGAAGCGCCTTTGGTAGGTGGAATTTGGTAAGGAAAAAATTATATAGTGTGCTGAAATTTACTGTCACTTGTTACTATGGAAAGTAATCCTCTGAGGGGCTTGTTCGGGGTATCTTCACCCCAACCAGTAGAGCAAAGAGTTGCTCCTCAACCTACTAGACCTACTAAAAATGAAAATGAGAATGAAAATGTTCACTTTGAGATTCCTTCGGGTATGTTAGAAAAACTGCTAGCTAATACTTTTACAGGAGATGGCACAAAGCATCCTGATGAACATCTACTATATGTGGATGAAGTTTGTGGATTATTTAAGCTTGCAGGTATACCCGATGATGTTGTTAAGAAGAAGTTCTTCCCTTTATCTTTGAAGGGAGATGCATTGACATGGTATAGGCTATGTGATGATACGGGATCATGGAACTATAATGAATGAAGCTGGAATTTCATCAAAAGTATTATCCTATGCATCTTGTTCATCGTGATCGCAATTATATATATGATTTTTGGCCTCGCGAAGGAGAAAGCATCGCTCAAGCTTGAGGGAGGCTTAAATCAATGTTATATTCATGCCCCAATCATGATCTCTCAAGAGAAATAATTCTTCAAAAAAATTATGCTCGGCTTTCTGAAAACAATTGCATCATGCTCGATACTTCTTGTGCTGGATCTTTTATGATGAAGACTATTGAATTCAAATGGAATTTATTGGATAGAATTAAACGCAACTCTGAAGATTGGGATTTCGACGAAGGTAAGGAGTCAGGTATGACACCTAAGTTTGATTGTGTTAAATCTTTCATGGATACCGATGTTTTCCGTAAGTTTAGCACTAAATATGGAGTTGACTCTGAGATAGTAGCTTCTTTCTGTGAATCTTTTGCTACTTATGTTGATCTCCCCAAGGAGAAGTGGTTTAAATATCATCCTCCCATAGAAGTAAAAGTAGTTGCACCTATTAAAGTTGAAGAAAAGACTGTCACTTATAATGATCCTATTGTTCCTACTTCTTATGTTGAGAAACCACCTTTCCCTGTTAGATAAAGGATCATGCTAAAGCTTCAACCGTGGTTCGTAAAAGCAATATTAGAACTTATACACCTTCTGAGAAAGTCAAAGTTGATCCTAATATTGCTATTGTTAAAGATCTCTTGTCTGATAATATTGATGGGCATGTTATTCAATTCTGCGGTGAAACTGCTAGAATTGTCAAACCTTGTGCTAAAGATAAACATAGACCTGTGGTAGGCGTGCCTGTTATTTCTGTCAAAATAGGAGATCATTGTTATCATGGCTTATGTGATATGGGTGCTAGTTTTAGTGCAATACCTTACGACTTATACAACGAAATTATGCATGATATTGCACCCACTGAGATGGAAGATATTGATGGCACAATTAAACTTGCCGATAGAGATACTATTTCACCAATGGGAATTGTTAGAGATGTTGAAGTCTTGTGTGGGAAAACTAAATATCCTGCTGATTTTCTTGTTCTAGGTTCCCCACAAGATAGCTTTTGTCCCATTATTTTTGGTAGACCCTTCTTGAACACTGTTAATGCTAAGATAGACTGTGAAAAGAATGTTGTTACTATTGGTTTGGGTGATATGTTTCATGAGTTTAATTTATCTAAATTTAGTAGACAACACCGTGAAGAAGAATTGCCTAGTAAGGATGAAATTATTCGTCTTGCTTCTATTGCCGTACCTCCTAGTGATCCTTTAGAACAATATTTGCTAGACCATGAAAATGATATGTTTATGAATGAAAGAAGGGAAATAGATGAAGTATTCTTTAAACAAGAACCTATTCTGAAACACAACTTGCCTGTTGAAATCCTAGGGGATCCTCCGCCACCCAAGGGTGATCCCGTGTTTGAGCTTAAACCGTTGCCTGATACTCTTAAATATGCTTATCTTGATGAAAAGAAGATATATCTTGTTATTATTAGTGCTAACCTTTCAGAACATGAAGAAGAGAGATTATTGAAAACTCTGAAGAAGCACCGCGCTGCTATTGGATATACTCTTGATGATCTTAAGGGCATTAGTCTTACTCTATGTCAACATAAAATAAATTTGGAAGAAGATGCCAAACCAGTCCGTGATCATCAACGATGGCTTAATCCTAAAATGAAAGAAGTGGTAAGAAAAGAAATACTAAAGCTTCTGGAGGCAGGTATAATCTATCCCGTTGCTGATAGTCAGTGGGTAAGTCCTGTCCATTGTGTCCCTAAGAAGGGAGGGGTTACTGTTGTTCCTAATGATAAAGATGAATTGATCCCGCAAAGAATTATTACAGGTTATAGGATGGTAATTGATTTCCCTAAATTAAATAAGGATACTAAAAAGGATCATTACCCCTTACCTTTTATCGATCAAATGGTAGAAAGATTATGCAAACATACACACTATGGCTTTCTAGATGGTTACTCTGGTTTCTCTCAAATACCTGTGTCCTCTAAAGATCAATCAAAGACCACTTTTACTTGCCCTTTTGGTACTTTTGCTTATAGATGTATGCCTTTTGGTTTATGTAATGCACCTTCTACCTTTCAAAGATGCATGATGGCTATATTCTCCGAGTGAAGAAATTCAGAATCCAAGACTACAATCGACTGCCCGCAGTCCATCATAGTCTCGGGGACTACACCCATAGCATGCCCCCACTAGTCCCAAAATTCAATCGACGACAACATCGAATTCAGCTCAAAGTACGAATTTGCTCAGTGACAAAATCGAAACACCCAGTGGGTGTACAGATGAAAAGATCCTTGGAAAGAGAGTTTTCAGGTACCATATCCTAAAGAGAACAAGCCAAGAGAGTTAGTCGACAATCTGCTAACCTGAACGTTGCTCTGGAGAGCGGAGCTGGCATCATAAGCAGCCTGGCTGACATCCCGCACCATCTTCATCTTCTCCATCCTAATGCCCGCCTGGTGTATAGCTTCTTCGGCAGCACCCACTTCGTCTTCTGGGATGTGATGTGTAGCAAAAACTGAAGGTGGATTGGCAGGAGCATGTGCAGCTGACGCGGAAGGTCGAGCCCTCGATAGCGGTATGGAGAAGGAGACAGAAGTCCGATTGGCATCACCGGCATCCTGAACTACCGGTTCCACCACCGGCGTCGACTGAGGCGTCTTGCCAGCGGACATTTTCCTGTTTCTTCTCCCCAAGGGCCTCTGTGGCTCGTCCTCATCATAGACGGGGAGGTCAATGACGTTGGGAGCTGTAAAAAGATCAGTCGCCAAAATTTCATTGCCCGATTGGATATATCACAGTTCAGTCGACAAAGGGAAGACAAAATAACAAAGATTGTACCCAGATTGGAGGTGACCGTGTCTTCCATTTCCTCATCCTCGTTTTTATAAACTGAAGTCCCAAAGGTAGCAACACTGCCAGTTTCAAGATTCATTCGATCAAACCAAAGGAAAGATAAACAGCACAGAACGTCGAGTAAAAGAGAATGAAAAACACTCACGCAGAAGCAACAGGAACGTCAATCTTGATTTTCGGCAGCGCCTTCCGAGTCTTCTGCACTACAACCTTGGACTGCTTCGGAGCCTTCTTAGTTGGTGCCAGAGAGGACGTCCGAGGACGCTTCGATGAGTGCCCAGTCTGAACGATCGCCTTGTCACGGGCGCTCGCCGGATCTTGGCCAAGCTTAGATCGCCTCTCCCTGCGAGGAGGCGAGTCGACCTCTTCTTCGTCACTCGGGTCATCGCTCTCCTCAACCCCCTCTCCGTCAGAATGCCACTCGCCACTTTCACCTCCGCTTGCCTCCCCCTCCGGATCCTGCTCCTGTTCTCCGTTGGGCATCGAGTACATTTCGGTAAGGGCCTGGAAGAAAACAAGCAGAACAAAGTCAGTCGGCGAAGCATAAACAGCTGCACGATTAAATCAAGTTTACAGTCGGTAGCTCCGAATTGGACCTTGTCTGGTTCGTAAGATTGGTCGAGCGGAGGAATTCTCCTGGCTCCCCTGGGGTTATCTTTGTTTCCAGTGATACTCATCACCCACCCCTCCAACGTGGTTTCATCGACCTCCTCTGGATGGGTCCGAGTGGTATCATCAGTGCCCGAATACATCCACATCGGATGGTCACGAGCTTGAAGCGGTTGGATGCGTCGCCGGAGGAAGACCGCCAACAAAATCCATACCAGTCACCCCATCATGGACAAGTTGAACTACTCGTCGACCAGCACCTTGACTTGTGCCTTCTCCTCCGGGATCACCTTCAAAGTGGAGGGCTTCCCCACTCGGGCCATGGAAAAAGGGGGAAGTCCAGTCAACTGCCCTGGAGTCGGTTGGTCTTTGCAATAGAACCAGGTCGACTGCCACCCACGGACCGAATCGGGAAGAGTCATGGCTGGAAAGGAACTTTTGCCCTTCATCTGAATCCCAAGACCCCCACACATCTGGATCACTTGCATCTTCTCATCACTCGGGTCAGCCTTTTTGACCGACTGGGAGCGACATGTGAAAAAGTGCTTGAAAAGGCCCCAGTGGGGTCGGCAACCCAAGAAATTTTCGCACAGAGACACGAAGGCAGCAAGGTACACGATGGTGTTTGGAGTAAAATGGTGGAGTTGCACCCCAAAGAAATTCAAGAAGCCTCGAAAGAAAGGGTGTGGAGGCAAGGAAAACCCGCGGTCGACGTGAGTGGCGAGGAGAACACACTCACCCTCACGTGGTTGCGGCTCGGTCTCGTTCCCCGGGAGCCGCACCGATTCGTGGGTAATCAGTCCTCCCTCGACCAGGTTGTCGATGTCGTCCTAACGGATCGCCGAGCGAATCCAGTCGCCCTGGATCCAGCCCGGCGGCAGGCCGGACCTTGAGGAAGATCCGCCCCGGCTTGACTTCTTCCCCTTCGCCTTCGTCGTCGCCTTCTTCGCGTGCTCCATAGCCACCGTCTTCTCTTTCCCCATCGCCGCAGACGGAGCTCGAACTGAATGGCGGCACTGGGGCGAGAGCAGGCGCAGCGGAGAAATCTGAGAAGGGGGAAGAAGAATGAGGGCGCACTGTTCAAAAGCCCTGGTCCAGCGCCTTATATGAGGTTACTTCCGAGTGACTGACTTGTAGGCCCGGGATCTTATCAAATCCCGCAACAGTCGCGCGCGCGATATGTGGCAAAAAAGACGGTGTGAAAATCGAGGCGGCACTGCCTTATCCAGCCCGATTACTGCGGCCTTCTCCGCCCCGCGCGCTTCCCGAAATTCGAATCCCGCGAGATCCACGGACAGCAGAACAACTTTTCAGACGGAAGATCTCCTCCACATCAATACTCGGAGCTCTTCCAGTAAAAGTTCACTCGACAAAAGACACACCCGAAGTGCAAAAAATGAGTTGGAAATATTTTTCAACTCCTTCCCCACTCAAACCCTGATCCATCCGGGGGCTAATGACGAAGAAATGTACCTAGGGTAGGGTCACAGGCCTGACCTAGATACCCTCCCCAAGGACATCACTTTATCACCAGAAGCATTCAAAGAAGAATCATCTTTCAATCGACCATGAAGTGTTCCACCCGACAGACTTGAAGTCACTCGACCATGAAGACTATCACTCGACCGCCAGGAGATCTAAAGCCACCCCGCATTGCAACGGTCGGTCATTATGTAGCTTTAATGGTCATTATGTCACTTTATTCTTAGCATTACCAGTAACGCCCTATTTTAATGTACTTTAAACCCTGCGTAACTGAGGGCCGGAGGGGTCTGGCGAACTCTATATAAGCCAACCCCTCCTCGGTGACAAGGGTTCGCACCCCCTGTAACTCACACATATATAATCCAGTGGACCACCTCCGGGCTCCGAGACGTAGGGCTATTGCTTCCTCCAAGAAGGGCCTGAACTCGTAAAACTTGCGTGTACAACTCCTCCATAGCTAGAATCTTGCCTCTACATCCCTACCCCCCATTCTACTATCAGACTTAGAACCACGACAACCGGCAAGTCTCTTTACTCGTTCCGTAATGCATCATCTCGTAACTAACTCATTAGTCGCCTCTTCGACAATCAGAGTGACAAATCCTAATCTCGATCTATGCCAACCCAACAAGTACCTTTGGAGACACATGTAGAGCACCTTTATAATCACCCAGTTATGTTGTGACGTTTGGTAGCACACAAAGTGTTCCTCCGGTATTCAGGAGTTGCATAATCTCATAGTCATAGGAACATGTATAAGTCATGAAGAAAGCAATAGTAGTAAACTAAACGATCAAGTGCTAAGCTAACAAAATGGGTCAAGTCAATCACATCATTCGCCCAATGATGTGATCCCGTTAATCAAATGACAACTCATGTCTATGGCTAGGAAACTTAACCATCTTTGATTCAACGAGCTAGTCAAGTAGAGGTATACTAGTGACACTCTGTTTGTCTATGTATTCACACATGTACTAAGTTTCCGGTTAATACAATTCTAGCATGAATAATAAACATTTATCATGAAATAAGGAAATAAATAATAGCTTTATTATTGCCTCTAGGGCATATTTCCTTCAGTCTCCCACTTGCACTAGAGTTAATAATCTAGTTCACATCGCCATGTGATTTAACACCCATAGTTCACATCGCCATGTGACCAACACTCAAAGGTTTTACTAGAGTCAATAATCTAGTTCACATCGCTATGTGATTGACACCCAAAGAGTACTAAGGTGTGATCATGTTTTGCTTGTGAGAGAAGTTTAGTCAATGGGTCTGCCACATTCAGATCCATATGTATTTTGCAAATTTCTATGTCAACAATGCTCTGCACGGAGCTACTCTAGCTAATTGCTCCCACTTTCAATATGTATCCAGATTGAGACTTAGAGTCATCTAGATCAGTGTCAAAACTTGCATCGACGTAACCCTTTACGACGAACCTTTTGTCGCCTCCATAATAGAGAAACATATCCTTATTCAACTAAGGATAATTTTGACCGTTGTCCAGTGATCTACTCGTAGATCACTATTGTACTCCCTTGCTAAACTCAGTGTAGGGTATACAACAAATTGGTACACAGCATGGCATACTTTATAGAACCTATGGCTGAGGCATAGGGAATGACTTTCATTCTCTTTCTATCTTCTGTCGTGGTCGGGTTTGAGTCTTACTCAATTTCACACCTTGTAACATAGGCAAGAACTCTTTCTTTGACCGTTCCATTTTGAACTACTGCAAAATCTTGTCAAGGTATGTACTCATTGAAAAAACTTATCAAGCGTCTTGATCTATCTCTATAGATCTTGATGCTCAATATGTAAGCAGCTTCACCGAGGTCTTTCTTTGAAAAACTCCTTTCAAATACTCCTTTATGCTTTCCAGAAAATTCTACATAATTTTCGATCAACAATATGTCATTCACATATATCTATCAAAAATGTTGTAGTGCTCCCACTCACTTTCTTGTAAATACAGGCTTCACCGCAAGTCTGTATAAAACTATATGCTTTGATCAACTCATCAAAGCGTATATTCCAACTCCGAGATGCTTGCACCAGTCCATATGGATCGTTGGAGCTTGCACATTTTGTTAGCACCTTTAGGATCGACAAAACCTTTTGGTTGCATCATATACAACTCTTCTTTAAGAAATCCATTAAGGAATGTAGTTTTGACATCCATTTGCCAGATTTCATAAATGTGGCAATTTGCTAACATGATTCGGACAGACTTAAGCATCGCTACGAGTGAGAAAATCTCATCATAGTCAACACCTTGAACTTTGTCAAAACCTTTTCCGACAAGTCTAGCTTTGTAGATAGTAACACTACTATCAGCGTCCATCTTCCTCTTGAAGATCCATTTATCTTCTATGGCTTGCCGATCATTGGGCAAGTCAACCAAAGTCCACACTTTGTTCTCATACATGGATCCCGTCTCAGATTTCATGGCCTCAAGCCATTTCGCGGAATCTGGGCTCATCATCGCTTCCTCATAGTTCGTAGGTTCGTCATGGTCAAGTAACATGACCTCCAGAATAGGATTACCGTACCCCTCTGGTGCGTATCTCACTCTGGTTGACCTACGAGGTTCGATAGTAACTTGATCTGAAGTTACATGATCATCATCATTAGCTTCCTCATTAATTGGTGTAGGAGTCACAGGAACAGATTTCTGTGATGAACTACTTTCCAATAAGGGAGCAGGTATAGTTACCTCATCAAGTTCTACTTTCCTCCCACTCACTTCTTTCGAGAGAAACTCCTTCTCTAGAAAGGATCCATTCTTAGAAACGAATGTCTTGCCTTCGGATCTGTGATAGAAGGTGTACCCAACAGTCTCCTTTGGGTATCCTATGAAGACACATTTCTCCGATTTGGGTTCGAGCTTTATCAGGTTGAAGCTTTTTCACATAAGCATCGCAGCCCCAGACTTTAAGAAACGACAACTTTGGTTTCTTGACAAACCATAGTTCATAAGACGTTGTCTCAACGGATTTAGATGGTGCCCTATTTAACGTGAATGTAGTTGTCTCTAATGCATAACCCCAAAACGATAGTGGTAAATCGGTAAGAGACACCATAGATTGCACCATATCTAATAAATTACGGTTACGATGTTCGGACACACCATTACGATGTGGTGTTCCAGGTGGTGTGAGTTGCGAAACTATTCCGCATTGTTTCAAATGGAGACCAAACTTGTAACTCAAATATTCTCCTCCACGATCAGATCATAGAAACTTTATTTTCTTGTTACGATGATTCTCCACTTCACTCTGGAATTCTTTGAACTTTTCAAATGTTTCAGACTTATGTTTCATCAAGTAGATATACCCATGTCTGCTCAAATCATCTGTGAAGGTGAGAAAGTAACGATACCCACCGTGAGCCTCAACATTTATCAGATCGCATACATCAGTATGTATTATTTCCAATAAGTCAGTTGCTCGCTCCATTGTTCCGGAGAACGGAGTCTTAGTCACCTTGCCCATAAGGCATGGTTCGCAAGCATCAAGTGATTCATAATCAAGTGATTCCAAAATCCCATCAGCATGGAGTTTCTTCATGCGCTTTACACAAATATGACCTAAACGGCAGTGCCACAAATAAGTTGCACTATCATTATTGACTTTGCATCTTTTGGCTTCAATATTATGAATATGTGTATCACTATGATCGAGATCCAACAAACCATTTTCATTGAGTGTATGACCATAGAAGGTTTTATTCATGTAAACAGAACAACAATTATTCTCTAACTTAAATGAATAACCATATTGCAATAAACATGATCAAATCATATTCATGCTCAACGCAAACACCAAATAACACTTATTATGGTTCAACACTAATCCCGAAAGTATAGGGAGTGTGCGATGATAATCGTATCAATCTTGGATCTACTTCCAACACACATCGTCACCTCGCCCTTAACTAGTTTCTGTTCATTCTGCAACTCCCGTTTCGAGTTACTACTCTTAGCAACTGAACCAGTATCAAATGCCGAGGGGTTGCTATAAACACTAGTAAGGTACACATCAATAACATATATATCCGATATACCTTTCTTCACTTTGCCATCCTTCTTATCCGCCAAGTATCTAGGTCAGTTCCACTTCCAGTGACCATTTCCTTTGCAGTAGAAGCACTCAATTTAAGGCTTGGGTCTAGCTTTGGGCTTCTTCACGGGAGCAGCAACTTGCTTGTCGTTCTTTTTGAAGTTCCCCTTCTTCCCTTTGCCCTTTTCTTGAAACTAGCGGTCTTGTCAACCATCAACACTTGATGCTTTTCCTGATTTCTACCTTTGTTGATTTCAGCATCACGAAGAGCTTGGGAATCGGTTCTGTTATCCCTTGCATATTATAGTTCATCAAGAAGTTCTAGTAACTTGGTGATAATGACTAGAGAACTCTGTTAATCACTATCTTATCTGGAAGATTAACTCCCACTTGATTCAAGTGATTGTAGTACTCAGACATTCTGAGCACACGCTCACTAGCTGAGCTATTCTCCTCCATCTTGTAGGCAAAGTACTTGTCAAAGGTCTCATACCTTTCAACATCGGCATGAGTCTGAAATACTAATTTCAACTCTTGGAACATCTCATATGCTCCGTGGCATTTCAAAAACGTCTTTGAAGCCCCGATTCTAAGCCATAAAGCATGGTGCACTAAACTATCAAGTAGTCATCATATCGAGCTTGCCAAATGTTCATAACGTATGCATTTGCTCTTGCAATCGGCATGTCACCTAGCGGTGCATCAAGGACATAATTCTTTTGTGCAACAATGAGGATAATCCTCAGATCACGGATCCAATCCGCATCATTGCTACTAACATCTTTCAACTTATTTTTCTCTAGGAACATATCAAAAATAAAACAGAGGAGTTAAACGCGAGCTATTGATCTACAACATAGATATGCTAATACTATCAGGACTAAGTTCATGATAAATTAAAGTTAAATTAATAATATTACTTAAGAACTCCCACTTAGACAGACATCCCTCTAATCATCTAAGTGATCACGTGATCCATATCAACTAAACCATGTCCGATCATCACGTGAGATGGAGTAGTTTTCAATGGTGAACATCACTATGTTGATCATATCTACTATATGATTCACGCTCGACCTTTCGGTCTCAGTGTTTCGAGGCCATATCTGCATATGCTAGGCTCGTCAAGTTTAACCCGAGTATTCTACGTGTGCAAAACTGGCTTGCACCCGTTGTATAAGAACGTTGAGCTTATCACACCCGATCATCACGTGGTGTCTTGGCACGACGATCTTTGGCAACGGTGCATTCTCAGGGAGAACACTTGTACCTTGAAACTTTTAGTAAGAGATCATCTTATAATGCTACCATCAATCAAAGCAGAATAAGACGCATAAAGGATAAACATCACATGCAATCAATATAAGTGATATGATATGACCATCATCATCTTGTGCCTTTGATCTCCATATCCAAAGCACTGTCATGATCACCATCGTCACCGGCACGACACCTTGATCTCCATCGTAGCATCGTTGTCGTCTCGCCAACTATTGCTTCTACGACTATCGCTACCGCTTAGTGATAAAGTAAAGCAATTACATGGCGATTGCATTTCATACAATAAAGCGACAACCATATGGCTCCTGCCAGTTGCCGATAACTCCGTTACAAAACATGATCATCTCATACAATAAAATATAGCATCATGTCTTGAACATATCACATCACAACATGCCCTGCAAAAACAAGTTAGACGTCCTCTACTTTGTTGTTACAAGTTTTACATGGCTGCTACGGGCTGAGCAAGAACCGTTCTTACCTACGCATCAAAACCACAACGATATTTCGTCAAGTTAGTGATGTTTTAACCTTCACAAGGACCGGGCGTAGCCACACTCGATTCAACTAAAGTTGGAGAAACTGACACCCGCCAGCCACCTGTGTGCAAAGCACGTCGGTAGAACCAGTATCGCGTAAGCGTATGCGTAATGTCGGTTCGGGCCGCTTCATCCAACAATACCGCCCAACCAAAGTATGACATGCTGGTAAGCAGTATGACTTGTATCGCCCACAACTCACTTGTGTTCTATTCGTGCATATAACATCTACGCATAAACCTGGCTCGGATGTCACTGTTGCGGAACGTAGTAATTTCAAAAAAAATCCTACGCACATGCAAGATCATGGTGATGCATAGCAACAAGAGGGGAGAGTGTTGTCCACGTACCCTCGTAGACCGAAGCGTTATGAGAACGTGGTTGATGTAGTCATACGTCTTCACGATCCGACCGATCCAAGTACCGAACACACGGCACCTCCGAGTTCAGCATACGTTCAGCTCGGTGATGTCCCACGAACTCCGATCCAGCAGAGCTTCGAGGGAGAGTTCCATCAGCATGACGACATGATGATGGTGATGATGATGCTAGCGACGCAGGGCTTTGCCTAAGCACCGCTACGATATGACCGAGGTGGATTATGGTGGAGGGGGGCACCGCACACGGCTAAAAGATCAACTGATCAACTTGTGTGTCCTAGGGTGCCCCTGCCCCCGTATATAAAGGAGCAAGGGGGAAGGCCGGCCGGCCCTTGCAGGGCGCGCCAGGAGGAGAAGTCCTCCTCCTAGTAGGAGTAGGACTCCCCTTTCCTACTCCTACTAGGAGGGGGAAAGGAAGGAGGAGAGGGAGAAGGAAAGGGGGGTGCCGCCCCCCTTCCCTAGTCCAATTCAGACCAGAGGGGGAGGGGCCGTGCGGCCTGCCCTGGCCGGCCCTCTCTCTCTCCACTAAGGCCCATGTGGCCCATTACTTCTCCGGGGGGGCCGGTAACCCTCCGGCACTCCGGTTTTCTCCAAAATCACCCGGAACAATTCCGGTATCCGAATATAGTCATCCAATATATCAATCTTTATGTCTCGATCATTTCGAGACTCCTCGTCATGTCTGTGATCACATCCGGGACTCCGAACTACCTTTGATACATCAAAACACAAAACTCATAATACCGATCGTCACAGAACTTTAAGCGTGCGGACCCTACGGGTTCGAGAACTATGTAGACATGACCGAGACACGTCTCTGGTCAATAACCAATAGCGGAACTTGGATGCTCATATTGGTTCCTACATATTCTACGAAGATCTTTATCGGTCAAACCACATAACAACATACATTGTTCCCTTTGTCATCGGTATGTTACTTGCCCGAGATTCAGTCGTCGGTATCTCAATACCTAGTTCAATCTCGTTACCGGCAAGTCTCTTTACTTGTTTCGTAATGCATCATCTCGTAACTAACTCATTAGTCACATTGCTTGCAAGGCTTATAGTGATGTGCATTACCGAGAGGGCCCAGAGATACCTCTCCGACAATCGGAGTGACAAATCCTAATCTCGATCTATGCCAACCCAACAAGTAAATTTGGAGACACTTGTAGAGCACCTTTATAATCACCCAGTTACGTTGTGACGTTTGGTATCACACAAAGTGTTCCTCCGGTATTCGAGAGTTGCACAATCTCATAGTCATAGGAATATGTATAAGTCATGAAGAAAGCAGCAACACTAAACTAAATGATCAAGTGCTAAGCTAACGAAATGGGTCAAGTCAATCACATCATTCTCCCAATGATGTGATCCCGTTAATCAAACAACAACTCATGTCTATGGCTAGGAAACTTAACCATCTTTGATTCAACGAGCTAGTCAAGTAGAGGCATACTAGTGACACTCTGTTTGTCTATGTATTCACACATGTACTAAGTTTCCGGTTAATACAATTCTAGCATGAATAATAAACATTTATCATGAAATAAGGAAATAAATAATAACTTTATTATTTCCTCTAGGGCATATTTCCTTCAATATATAGCCTCCACACAAAATCCAACCGCTACACACATTTGACCCAACTCGGTCAGGCCGAATAGAAGAACTCGATGAGACGGATTTAGTTCAAAATGTGAATGTTAGGAATCTCGGTGGGACCGACAGGAACAACTCGGTGGGACCGATGTGCTAGGGCTTAGGGCAAACATCAACTCGGTGGCACCGATTGCATCAACTCGGTGAGAGCAAAGTGAAGCAATAAGGCAATTGGGAGAATGTCAAGCCAACTCGGTGAGACCGATTGCATAACTCGGTGAGACCGGAATAAATGCAACAAGTCACAGAGCGTTGGCAAGGCCATCTCGGTGAGACCGGGATCCGTATCGGTGTGACCGAACTGTTAGGGTTTCTGGCAGTGGCTATGTCGTATGAACTCGGTGTCTCCGGGTAGGAAGAATCGGTGGGGCCGAGTTGGAGTTTGGGATTTTGACATATTTGGAATGAGAAAGTGGTTGAGGGATTTGGAGCAATATCATTAAGCATTTTGCAAGCAAGCCATTAAGCAACACCTCATCTCCTTTTAATAGTATTGGCTTTCCTATGAACTCAATGTGATTTTGAATCACTAAAATAGAAATGAAGAGTTTTGAGCTTTTGACAATATGTGTCCTTAGCATTTTGAAGGGGTTCTACATCCTCATGTCCTTTCCACGCCATTGTTGAACTTGTCTGAAATACACTAGATAAAAGTATTAGTCCAACAAGAGATATGTTGACATTAATTACCAAAATCACCCAGGGAGCACTTGTGCTTTCAACAAAATCCGGACAAAATGGATGTTCGTTTGGGGTCGTGCGTTGAAGTTGGCCCGAGGGGCAGATCCATCTACCAGGAACAAACAATCACACGACACATGGCATTAAGATTTATTAGTGAGGTTCATTGGACATGTGCTAGTTCCCGAGGCATGACTAAGGGTGTTCGTCCCCATGATATTGCTACGATACGGCACACCGGCCAATCAGACGCCGACACATGCCGCCGCCGGCACATACATCTACAAATTTTTTGTCATAATTCCAATAAAATTAACAAAAATTGCTCATCCAAATAAACCTGCTAGACAAGTACATCGAGTCACGTGCATCACTCGATGCAGAGGCCACCAAGTGCCTTCCCCTCTTTGTGAAAAAAGAAAAAAGAAAACGCAATGCTAGAAATTGCAGCTAACAAGCAAATAAACTTACAAACTTTCCATGCGTCGCTATAGCAGGTTTTGTAAATGAAATGCAAAGTATTTGGATAATGGAAAAAAAATATGAATTTCATGTCCTTTATTGTGAAGTTTAATAAAGTTCACCAATATGTGGCCGAGCACCCATTTATAAAAGATAAACACATCATCTATTTCAAAATAGATGTTTTTTAGCATGTCAAAGTTTTCCCAAAATACTTGTAGTGTTGTGGTGAAGCCGTAACTAAAAGGACAAAACGATGTCAAAGCCTCCAATATTTTATTTTATTTTGTGGGTTAAAGCCTCCAATATTTTATTTTATTTTGTGGGTGAAAGCCTCCAAATTTTGCTAAATCTGTACACATGATCAGTATTGCAAAATTTTACCTTAGTATTAATAATCTCCTTTCTTTCTTTGCGAACTTATGCCAAGTAGTATTCAGGTGAACGAGGGGATTCTTTTGCGGTAAAATAAAAAAGAGGAAAATTTTCAACGTATGAAAACCTAGCTCCACACACACACACACACACAGAGAGAGAGAGAGAGAGAGAGAGAGAGAAATCTGCATCAGTTGTGCGTGGTGGTAGAAGAATACTGCGCAGCACTAGCTGCTCCACCCCGATGACCCGAACCCTGCCTTCGGCAGCCACCAGGTCCTGCTTACAACTAACAATAATAATTATCACTTTCTTGCCACGTTGCAATCTGCTACATACGGAGGGAACGGCAGTTTCCTAGCACAATCATGTCTGCAAAATCATCTAGAGTAGTTACTACCTCCTGATTTATTGGTCTCCTTTGTAATCTATATTAAATTTTGACCAAAAATTTAAATGACAAAATGTTAGTGCATGTTAACAAAAATTATATCATTGAATTTGTAATTAAACATAGTTTTCAATAATGTAATTTTCTATAACATGCACGAACATTTTGTCAGTTAAATTTATGATTAAAATTTGACACAGATTACTATAGGGATCAATAAACCAGGACATAGGTAGTAGGTCGTATTGGTTGCCCATGCCCATCAACAGAACCGGTGAAAGCTCTACCACCGTTTTTTGTTCCATGCCCCTTATCCTTTTTAATCTCTTGATGACTTGATGGAGAGACTATTCAGATCTTGTGTTTATCACGTGTTTCCATCTCAGAAAACCAGCGACGAATCACCTACAGTCTACTCTGTAGCCGGAATCTCTCTCTCTCTCTCTCTCTGTAGTATCCTCGGCGTACAACGGGACCACTTCTGAATTCCGGGTTATGTTTCTCAAATTGTGTTTCAATTTGTGTCTTTTGATGTTTCAATTGACACAACTTTGTGATAGCACCGAATTAATTTTCTCTGTGTTTCATGCTTTAGTTTTCCTATATATGTATATGGGTGATCCACGAGTACGGCTAAGTACCAATAGCTGTTACACATTACCGTACCTGGTTGCTATTGTCTCTCATCATTATTTGGTGGTTTTACAGAAATACAAACAAATCCATTTGAGACAGACTAACTGGTGTCTATGCCGTATGTGTGGAGGCAAACATTTCTTATTCTTTCTTCCATTTTTGTTGCTAGATAGCAACACTAATTATATCTATTTTGCCAAAAAAAGAGACTTTAATTGTATCCCCAATTTTCTCCCCACCCCAGACACCATTTAGGGGCACTCCCTACTACGAGGCACTTGATTTTTCCTTGGCACACAAAATCGTATCTCCTCTTTCCTCTCACTATTCTTTCTTATCTTTTTTCACATGCAAAGAAACAAAAAGTGCACATCTGTGGATGGTGGCTGGAGGGAAAATAATTTGACCCCGGAACCGTAGAACAACTGTTCTATGGTAAATTCCTATTATTAAGATATAGTACAATTATATGCAAAATATAGTAGCTCATGAGTTCTAGAGAGTGACTCCAACAAATCATTGGATAGCATATCAAGATCACCATTATGAAGGTTGGTAGCAACAAAATACAAATGCAATACTAACAAGCCATCCACGGTTGCGCTCGTCGTATTTCTCTTTGTTGCAGTCACTAGTATTTTGGAGTCGACTATAAACTAACAGAAATCAAAACAAAAAGGCGTCATCGTGTTGTGCCAAAAGGAGACGTCAGGGTATATGGAGAAATAGCCAAAACTGAATACACGTGTACCTCGGGCCACTTCCTCGAGGAGTAAAAAATAGAGCATAAATATTGCAAGACTTCTAAAGGATAGGGATAACGCTAATTTATAGTAGTGGAATACAAATGGTGCACTGCCGAGCCACCCATGTGTCATATATTTGTTTCATGTGCTTTTCTATGACATCATCAAGAGTACAAACAAGCTCGTGGGGAAAAAATGATGGCGTCATCCGCCACGTCAAAAACAAAACTACGGACGCGTAAAACTAAGTGTGCATCATAGTACGCCACCAACCTTAAGTCGAGTGTGACAAATAAGTAAATCAAAGCTCTTACCATGTGTACACTTCAAATGACAAGTGGAATCTCTCCCAAGTTAAAAAAAAACACACACACACACACACAAAAGGAAAAATGTCATTTCTGTATGTGGTCCCAGCAATTTGTTTCACCTGGGCCCACCCCGAACACGAGAAAGAGAATAATTTGCGACTAGTAAAATACATGGCCATTCGTTCTAAAATACTAGTACTCGGTGAGTAATAATGTAGTACTACTAAAATTATTTGGGGTGGTCAAACAAATATATAAATAGCAGTATTAATTAATTGTAGAATACGATGAGGGTGCTTGGATCTAAGGGACTATTTTTAGTCTGACTAAAAATAGTCTTTTTTAGAGGCTAAAGTTCCAAGCACCCCTGACTAAAGAGAGGCTAGGACTAGTCTTGAGGCTAAAATTTTTTAGTCATAGGAAACCTACTAAAATATGTGTTAGCCCTCTCTCTCCTCATTTAATTCCTCTACTTTAACACATGCGAGTTCTGGATTGGATGGTTTGGAGGATAATAAATGTTCAATAACTTGATTTTAGTTTCTTTAGTACTCTCTTCGTTTCTTTTTAGTCCGCATATAAGATTTGGTGAAAGTCAAAGTACACAAATTTTGACCAAATTTATATAAAAAAATATGAACATCTACAATACTAAAACTATATAGTATGAAAATACGTTTCATGGTACATCTGATAATATTGATTTCATATTGTGAATGTTTATATTTTTTTAATATAAAGTTACTCGAACTCTACAAAGCTTGACTTTGACCAAACCTTATATGCGGACTAAAAAAAACGAAGGGAGTATTTAGATTCAAGCATGAATGAGGCTAACAAGTTTTAGTCCCACTACTTTTAGTCATGGGACTAAAACGTATCCAAGCATCCTCTATGCCTACTACTCCCTCCGTTCCTAAATATTTGTCTTTCTAGAGATTTCAACAAGTGACTACATACAAAGCAAAATGAGTGAATCTACATTCTAAAATATGTCTACATACATCCGTATGTTGTGTTCATTTGAAATGCCTAGAAAGACAAATATTTGGGAACAGAGGGAGTAGCATCAACATACATTGGAAAAAATAAATACTACGATTGAAATACCGAAGGATATAGAGAGAGTATTTGAAGATGGTGGCAAAGTCGTTGAACGGACAGAGCAGCAAACTCTAGTTGCGGCAGTGAACAGTAGAGAGAGGCGGGCTGTAGGAAAGCTCGCCCGGTCGCCCGCACGCGCGACGCTCGGCGCACCGCACCGCACCTTCGTGAGACGTCACGACGCACGCACGCGGCGGGACCGCGCTCGCACCCCCTCGTTCTTCTCCGCCTCCGCCCGCCTATACATACCACCACCACCCCTCCTCTCCTCTCTCCCCTACCGTTCCGCCATTAACCGCCACTACTACTACTGCCTCTCTTCCTGAATCTTGATCCCACTCCCATGCCTGCGACTCTACGAGTTCGCTGAGAATTAACTACCACCAGACTCCATGCGGCATCGGCAGCAAGGGGAGGACAACAAGGAGCTCTTCGTGCAGTGGAGGCCCTGCGACAAGAAGAGGTCCTAGTCGCCGGCGACCCGCAGCCGCAGGAACAGATCTGTTTATCGGGTAATTCTTTTAATCGGTGGTTGTTGGGCTGAATGGTTGATTCGAGCGCGGGAGGGAAGATGAGCGCGCACGGCGGCGGGAGGACGCGGGTGGGGAGGTACGAGCTGGGGAGGACGCTCGGGGAAGGGACGTTCGCCAAGGTCAAGTTCGCCAGGAACGTCGAGACCGGCGAGAATGTCGCCATCAAGATCCTCGACAAGGACAAGGTCCTCAAGCACAAGATGATCGCGCAGGTACTTCCATCTTGTCTTTCTTCTTCCTCTTCTTCGGACCCAACGCCAAAAAGAAAAAGAAAAACTATAGATTATTTTCTTCCCAATCCAAATCCATGGTCTGCTCAGATTATTTATGTTGTACTAAAAGGGACGCCTTGATCATCTTTCTCGATCATTAAGCATTGTATTAAAAAGGGGGGGTTTATAGGGCTATTTTTTTTTCTAATTTTTTTTGGGGTGAAAAACTATTGAACGAAAGAGTACTACTAGTTCGACTTGGTGGAACACCGAGACGTGAGAGTCCGTGAAACCGGCAGCAGCAACGGCGTTCCAGAATAGCGTTCTACCGCCAATTCAATTCAATGCGCCCGCCGAGGCCGAGGCCAAGACCAAGACCAAGACCAAGGCTTGGCGGGCGTCTCGTGCGCGTTCGTTGGAAAGCGCAGAGTTTAGTTGGCGGCCGTGATCAAATTTGGCTCTTCACGCCTTTGATACATCTCTTTTTCTCTGCAGATAAAGCGCGAGATCTCCACCATGAAGCTCATCAGGCACCCCAACGTCATCCGCATGTACGAGGTATAGACTATTACTAGTGCAACCTGAAATCATCATCATCATCAACATCATTTAAGCAAAATACAGTGGAGTAATTTTTTGCTCATATTCCTCGCATGAGGAAATTATGTATATATATTTGGTTATCTTTTCATTTCTCGTTAAAAACTAGGTATCTTTTGCCTTTTGACTATGTATGTAAATGACCATGCCCACTTCTAATTGGCGTGTCTTTTAAAGGTGATGGCCAGCAGGACAAAGATATACATAGTCATGGAGCTTGTCACAGGTGGCGAACTTTTCGACAAAATCGTGAGTATATACCTTGCTCAACATTTTGGGTTATGCTTTGCTTCCCACTCTGCCTATATGCTTATTTTGCGGTGATCGTGGTCTAGGCTTCGCGTGGGAGGCTCAAAGAGGACGACGCCAGGAAATATTTCCAGCAGCTCATCAACGCTGTCGACTACTGCCATAGCAGAGGCGTCTATCACCGTGATCTCAAGGTATCGTCGCTTGCCGGTGCCGGTGCCGTGGTGGTTACTCATCTGTCCTATGGGAAGAAACAAAAAGTGGTCTGATACCATTTTCTTCTTCCACGTTTCAGCCTGAAAATCTTCTGCTTGATGCTAACGGTACTCTCAAGGTGTCCGATTTTGGACTCAGCGCCCTATCGCAGCAAGTCAGAGTAAGCAAATTGACTGCTTTCTCTTTTTCCATCTTGATAAAAAACCATTGTGATGGAAAATTCAGTGTTCCTTCCAGGGGGCCTGGCTCCTTTTATGCTTTACTATTTATCTGACAGCGTGATTGCGGATCAGCCGATAGAATCTGACGATTATTTCTGCATATCTTTCTGCTATCTTGCAGGAGGATGGGCTGTTGCATACGACTTGTGGAACTCCCAATTATGTTGCTCCTGAGGTTCTTCATTTGCATCCACACCTTAAATTAATTATCTGCTTTTCTCCATTCAAGTGAATATTTTGTTCTCATTTTTAATACTAACTTGGGCGTACAGGTTATAAACAACAAAGGTTATGATGGAGCCAAGGCTGATCTGTGGTCATGTGGGGTGATTCTCTTTGTCCTCATGGCAGGCTACCTTCCGTTCGAGGATTCAAATCTCATGGCGCTTTACAAGAAGGTGAATTACTTTTGCTGTTTTTTTGTTGTCAAAAGCAAGTTCCTCTTTTTGCGAGGAAAAAATGCTTTTACTAATACGATCCAAGTGCTTTACCAGAATAATTAAGTGCCTGAAAGATAACCTGCTTGTTCATTCATCAGATATACAAAGCAGACTTCAGTTGCCCATCTTGGTTCTCGACGAGCGCGAAGAAGCTCATCAAGAAGATACTAGATCCTAATCCTAACACTGTATGTTCATCTGTTCATTGGTATCATGTCAGTAATTTTTATCAAAGCTTATATCTGAGAGATAGCTCATGTCATTGTTATTGCCCTGTGCAGAGAATAACTATTGCTGAGGTTATTAACAATGAGTGGTTCAAGAAAGGATATCAGCCTCCTAGGTTTGAGACAGCAGAAGTTAATCTGGATGACATTAACTCTATTTTCAACGAATCTGGGGTAAGTATTTCCTCACCATGTTATATCAACATGTGTCCTAATGCGGTGGATGGACTTGGTAACATTTTTTGTAATGATCCAGGACCCAGCACAGCTTGTTGTCGAGAGACGTGAAGAAAGACCGGCAGTGATGAATGCATTCGAGTTAATCTCTACCTCCCAGGGCCTCAATCTTGGCACACTTTTTGAGAAGCAAACGGTATGCTCAACATCTCAAATTGTTCATGAATTAAGAATTTTTATAACCATGGGATTCCTTTTAATTTGAAATCTTGCTATAAATAGGATTCTGTTAAACGTGAAACACGGTTTGCGTCGAGGCTTCCAGCAAACGAAATATTGTCGAAAATTGAAGCAGCAGCAGGACCCATGGGCTTCAATGTACAGAAGCGCAACTACAAGGTGCCTATCATATTAGCAGATAAAAAAACAATTACAGCATGTTTCCATTTTACCTGAACATTATCCTGATGACAATTTTCTGGAATTAAATCAAATCAGCTGAAGTTGCAAGGAGAGAATCCTGGAAGGAAAGGTCAGCTGGCAATTGCAACAGAGGTATATTTCATAGTATCGGTTTGCCTTGTTTTGTTTTTTTTTTTTGTTGAGAGAATCGCTTTGCCTTGTTATATGTTGCTTTGAAGTATTCTTGCATGGTATATGGACTGACATGGTTCCATCTGTAATAACCTCAGGTTTTTGAAGTGACACCCTCACTCTACATGGTGGAGCTCCGCAAGTCGAATGGCGATACCCTCGAATTCCACAAGGTGAGGTTCAAACTGAGATATTGCAGTGAAATTACTTAGGAACTTCATACTGTTTCAAAAAAGATGAATATTGCTGTTGGTTTTTAGACTAACCTGTTGCATGATTTCACGTCCTGTGCAGTTTTACCATAGTATCTCGAATGGCCTGAAGGACGTCATGTGGAAGCCAGAGGGTAGTATAGCCGAAGGCGACGAGACCCGGCACCGGAGGTCTCCGTGATCAGATCTAAATGTTAGGAGATAGTAAAAGATAAAACTAGTCAGGAACCTCAGGAAAAGCATGTGGATGTTTTTCGTGTTCTAGCCATGGTTGTAAACAAAGATCCGAGATTATGGATGAAAAGGTGTGCAAAGTTGCATTGGTTTTAACCTAGTAGGAAATATGGAGTGATTGGGATTATCATTTGTGTTAATATAGGCGACATTCATGTTCTGCTCTACAAAACATGCATTGGTACAACACTCCCTTCCATAGTAAGAGGAGGTCCAATTAAATACCTAAATGCTAACAATTTGACATCAGCTTGAGGAGATTTTTTGAACGAACTCCTCAAAGCAGATCACACACCCCTCTAAGCGAACTATGAGCTGGCGGCACAAAATGATTTGCTCAGGATGACAAATTCTAAATCCTTCAGATGTAGCATGGCAACTTTTTTCTGTTAACATGGC
The DNA here is from genome assembly GCA_032464435.1 of Aegilops umbellulata. Lineage (NCBI taxonomy): Eukaryota > Viridiplantae > Streptophyta > Magnoliopsida > Poales > Poaceae > Aegilops > Aegilops umbellulata. The sequence continues at coordinate 224,613,503 of CP136055.1, read as the reverse complement.
AAATCCGAGTAAGTTAAAAAAAATCCTTTTCAGGATGACAATTCTCCATGTTGCAGCATGACAAACCTTTGAAAACATATGACAATTACTCTGCAGCATGGCAACTTCTTGACAATTTTTCTCCTAGCATGTCAACTTTTCCTTTACAACATGGCAAATCTTTATACAATAGCATCGTAAAATACATCTGTTTTAGCATGGCAATTCTCGAGCATTGGCTAGGAGTGGCTTTTTGAGGGAACACTCCCAGATAGCGGCATTCGCTCAGATGGCCTCCCGTAAGGAAAGATAGTTCACTTGGGTGACCTCCCTAGCTGATGTTAGCGTGTTGTTGGAGTCCACTAGATAACATGTTGCTCATGCAGGCCACAAGCATGAAACGTTCTTATAAATCAACCCATTAGAGTACCCAGCAAAAACATTAATTGTGGCACAACCCAATAGCCAGTGGATATAACCAAGTTTTGACTTCATAAACTGTGATTGAGTTTTTCTTGTCGAGACGAGCGAAAATCACACTAAGATTATGCATTAGCAGTTGAAATGAATTTTGGAGAGTTCGATAATTCGATCCTTTCTATTGTATTTTGAGACAACTTTGATACAATTTGAAGTTATTTTAATAAATGTCTACTTGTGGGTTTACCTATCATGCCTCACCCTTACATCCGCACGCACCCGAAGGCTAACCCTAAGCCGAACTAATCCCTGCTGCCACTAAGTTGTGTGTCCTCACGTGCGTGGTAATCTGGTCGATTGTGGTGGTGTTGGTGTCGTCTGATCAGTACTAGCTAAGGGTTGCATGGAGAAGGGCAAGTTTAGAGAAGAGCACAGAAGATATGAAGCCCGGTCCGCAACCACAACCCGATAACGTCGCTTGATCTCAATGCGCCAAGGGTAAGATTTCGTTAGATGCATGCATGGAATTTCTTTTCGTGGGTGAGCGTTGCTGGGCTATTACCGGACTAGAGTTTTCAATTAGAGCATAATTCTATTAACGATGTTTATAGCAATTTCAAGGCATAGCTAAATTATTCTTACAACATGAAAGTCTTAGGTAATTTCATGTAGATGTCAATAGCATTGAAAAAATAGGGCGATATAGCGTCACTAATAGCACGCTATAGCGTATTAAGAATTGCCTTGCTAAATATATCGATATACAATGTCTCGCTAATAGCATGCTATAGTGCGATATAACACGCTAATGGCATATTTTGAGGTCGGCGCTATTTTTTCATCAATAATAGTGTCCTTTACTAAGTTTGAATAATCGAAGCTGCAGAAATGAAATCAACAATAGGAAGTGAAAAGGTAAGAAGTGGAGTCCCTAAGTGTTGGGGACTTCTCTTGTGAGGTTTTGCTGCAACTGATGTAAGAGAGGACCAGAAAAGAAAAAAGGGACATCTCTCCTCGTATCTCTCTACTTAAATGGGACGTACTCCGTCTATCATTTTGAGTGGATTCCTCCCACGCGCTGACACAACGTTAGTTACTTCACATATACTATAATAAAATAGTACTGCACGACGGGTTTGGATAAGACTAGTCACAATAGGAAGTAACTTGGACTAGTAACATCACATTTTACTAGGCTATGTTACTACCTCCACAATGGGTAGTAACATATATGTGTTGTCATGTTATGGTTCATTTATTAGGCTGGTCATAGTGGGGAGTAACTTATACTAGTGTCATGCATATGACACTAGTCTAAGTTACTATCTTCATAGTGCAAAGTAACATAGTAGTAGTGTCATAGAGGACTTCATTAATTAGCTTGTAGACTCATCTTGTCTTGAAAAACGCTATGTTACAGTAACATATTATGTTACCACTTCTCATTAACTACATGCCACATAAGCAAAATTTTCTCGGAGTGCGCTATGTTACTTGCTAAGTTACTCCCACTATGACTAGCCTTAGCCTATAGACTCATATTGTCTTGGTATGTGTGATGTTACAGTAACTAGCTAAGTTACCACCATCACCTCTCTCATCATTAAATATGTGCCATGTAAGCAAAATTATCTTGAAAAGTGTGATGTTACTAGTGATGTTAGGGGGTGCTTGGATACGTTTTAGTCCCATGACTAAAAGTAGTGGAACTAAAACTTGTTAGCCTCACCCATGCTTGGATCCAAATACTAAAGAGACTAAAATCAAGTTATTGAGCATTTATTATCCTCCAAACCATCCAATCCGGAACTCGCATGTGTTAAAGTAGAGGAATTAAATGAGGAGAGAGAGGGCTAATACACATTTTAGTAGTTTTCCTATGACTAAAAAGTTTTAGCCTCAAAACTAGTCCTAGCCTCTCTTTAGTCAGGGATGCTTGGAACTTTAGCCTCTAAAAAAGACTATTTTTAGTCAGACTAAAAATAGTCCCTTGGATCCAAGCACCCTCTTACTCCCACCGTGGCCAGTCTAACTAAAGCATGACAAAGTTATAAATCCCTGGCCTTCCTACGTGAGCTTGTTTTATTTTTGGTTCCTTTATCTTCCTGAGGTTTAATAAATTTTGTAGGAAGAATGCAAATGAAGCAGGAGACAATCCGACATATTTCTTGAGAATCGTCCCAGAATAAAGTTTTTGTTTTTTTTAGAATTTTTTTTAGAATCTTTTGTTTTTAGCAACATCCCAGAATAAACGGACTTGCCATATGACACGATGAAAACAACAAAGCCGAAGGCCCAAACGATAGGCAGTAGGCCAGGCCTATAGACCCAAGGAGATCCACCACGATAAACACGCGCACCATTCGTTCCCACTGAGCTCGATTCCGACACGGTCGCACCTCACCTGGCTGGAACCCGCATCGAGGTCCACAGCGCCCGCCATGAGAGAGGAGGTCAGGAGCTCGTCGGCCGCGCCCGCGGACCCGCCGCTGCGCTCAGACTCGCCGCCCGCCACCCCGGTCGCCAGGTAAGCCCCCTCCCCCACGTCTCCTTCTAGCCGTCGCACGATTGGGTGCTAGCTTTCTGCCCTGTGGCTCTGCTTTGCCAGGCTCCGAATCGGAGGTTGCGCCGCCTTGGGATGCCGGCGAGGTGCTCCGTGCTAAGAAATTTTGTTCTTTTATTAGAGGGGGGCTGTAGCCCTAGGAAATTTCGAGCTAGGTGGGTACATAGGTCCAAGTAGGGCGTGTACTAAACCCTAGCGAGTTTATCTTCTCGCCCAGCCAGCGAATTCGTCAGAGCTTGATTTCTGGTGGCATGAGCTTTCTGTCGTGGGGGTGCCTTGCGCTGGCTACGGACGGTATCAGCTTGCAGATTGATATTGATTTGTGCACTCATGGTATAAATTGGGTTTTGCACAGCTTCACCTAGTGTACTGGCTAGACGCCAACAGTTGATCTCCATATTCTGGGTCCATTGTTCTGTTGCCAACTTTAAAATCATTTATTGTCTGTTATTCTGATTGCATTGTAAATTGCAAAGTCCCAAATATGGAAATGAACCAATTTTGGGTTTCCCTAATTTATTACAGCTGATGTGCTATTTAATAACATGATGAGCATTGTTGCACATGTCAGTTCTCCATAGTTTGTGATTTGCCCCTTAACAAGAAAAGGTACAAATTACACCATAAAAAAAATCATCAAGTTATGGTGAATACATCAAGTGTTGATTTATCTTCTTGAACAAATAGGGGTGAAGCCTATTGTAAATTTGTTATGTTTAGTTCTTTAAGTGTACTCTGTGATACACATATATTGTAGATTGCTTGCTTGCACTAAAGCTCTTCCTTTTGCTTCTCAGTTCTGCCGGTGCTTCATCTCCTCCCGCGCAAACAAATGTAGCTACCATAGATTGGTTAGGCAGCGAGCAGTTATCTAAAGTTGGGTCATCGTCCCATGTTGCTTCACATGCTGCCCAGCCTTCTCTTAGTACTAATGCTGTTGGAGCTGCTATGGATTTTTCGCAACCATCATGTAGACCATGGGAACGAGGAGATTTACTTCATCGACTGGCCACATTTAAGCCTTCAACATGGGCTTCTAAACCAAAGGTTGCTTCTTCTCTCTTAAACCGTGTAACTTTAAATTTGTGATCGAGTGTACTGTTGATTACAGTAAGGTGATGATATTACCTTTCAGTTTAGAACAAAAGTTTTGTCAGAGGAATGTTTAGAATAACTGAATAATGATAAAACACTTAAAAGTGGTAATGTTGGTCATTTCAATCTCAGTCTTAAACATTTATTTCGAATTGAATTATCACTTGTGCCCTCGATATTCTTCTGTTTTGCTCTGTGTGTCCACAGCCCACTATGACACTATTTGCACAGACCAAGTTAGGAAACACTTATCGTGACTATGCGAGAGAAAATGAGAAATGTGCTGCATACAAACATGCTACAATCACTTGAACTCTTCCAAATCATTAGAGAACGGAAAATTGCAAAGAGACAAGAACTGCGCTCTTGGTTCCCTCAGTGGACTTGTGTTGAAACAGGGACTCCCAATGCCATGTATAGTTACCGCAAAACAGAGATAGTAGTGATGATTTTCTTGTAAGTCTGCTTTTCTTTTTTTGGTCTTGGTGGTGCTGAATAAGACATTTTTTAACGTACCTTTCAGCATCTGTGTGCTTGCATTATTCGTACCTATGCGCAGTTAAGATGTCTGTAGGAAAATTGTCATGTTTTCCCAACTGAAGCTCCAGCCAATCAAATGATGCATATGTTAATCACCTTTTGGAAATTCTAAGTTATAAAAAATTAGAGGGAGAATCATACACATGATAAATGGCATCACAGTTGGTTTAGAAAAGAGCATTAATTTGTTCAATTTTACAGGCTGCTAGTTCACTGGCCTGTGCTCAAAGGGGCTGGGTGAACATTGGTGTTGACAAAATTGAATGCGACTCATGTGGCGCACATCTGATATTTACTGCATTGACATCCTGGTCCCCTGCTGAAGGTATGTCCCGTGTCAGTAAATTTTGTCACAGGCCTTCTCAGTTTCGAATTAACTGGTCCTGTTTTAGGTCTGACTTGTGCAAATATATTGCATGATGTTAAACCATGAATGTGTTACCTTTAGTAAATTATAACAGTTCTTGCGTGGATTTATGGCATGATTGTGTTCTTTCAGATAGTCATGCTTGCTAGCTCGATGCAAATTGTGCAACAGGGGATATCTAACCCCTTCCTTTTTTGTGTGTGAATATTTTTCCTATTAGCTGAATTAGAGGAGCTTTGATTTGACTGATACAAGTGTTCACGCTGACCGAAATTTTGTCTCTAGCATCGGTTGTACTGTGCATCTCTTAACCAACAATGTGTATGTAACTCTTGCATTGGAACGTGAGGAAAGTTTGTTTAGTTTAGATTCTCACCACTACAGTAGAAGTTTAAGTTAAACTGGAATACTCCGAATTACCAACAGATATGGCCATGTGGGTTCATTCCTATAATTTCCACAGTTCTGCCTGATGTTACTTATGCCATACTTAGTTTAGCTGAACTTTTTAGTTCTTTACAATTTGACACATTTTGGGCTGTGAAACCTAACTTCCCCTTGTTTTGTTGTAGTTGCAAATGCTGGAGAAGCCTTTGCCGAACAGCTTGATGCATCGCACCAGAATGATTGTCCCTGGAGAGGGAACAGCTGCGCTGATAGCTTGGTGCAGCTCCACTTCACACCATCAGCTCTTCTTGGTGGTTTTAAAGATCGCTGTGAGGGGCTGTTGCAGTTTATATCTCTCCCTGTTATTGCCTCTTCTGCAATAGAGAGTATGAAACTCACTAGGAGTCAGCAGGTTGAACATGTCTTATCCCAATCAATCTCAATTCTGTGTGGGGAGCTGGGTTACAAAACAGATGGTACAACAGGAATTGATGTCAATCATCAAGACGAAACCTGCAGTTACTCTCAAGTATATCTCTTTTCATTTATCCTCTTCATGATGACCCTTTTGTTGCTACTATTGTCGCAGAACTTTTAGCTTTACTTAATCTAGGTCAACACATCTAATGTATCCAGGCGCAGAAGCTTATTAGCCTTTGTGGATGGGAACCTAGATGGCTTCCGAACGTACAAGACTGGGAAGAAAATTCAACCCACTCTGCAAAAAATGCAGCCTCAGCTGAACCAGATAAATGTTCCCGCTTTCCTGAGCATCAGCAAAATTCATACTCTACATCAGTCAAGAAAGATAAGGGGAAAGGCAAACTACGTGTAAAAGATTCTGGATGCAGCATGAGATCACCTTTGCTGGATTGCAGCTTATGTGGAGCTACAGTGAGAATCTGGGACTTCAGATCCGTTCCTCGTCCTTCTCATCTTAATCTCGGCAACATTGATGCACCTGATGCAGGGACGAAACCTATGTTGGCACGTGGAATTAGTGCTACGAGTGGGATCAATGGATGGGTTGTTGAAGGAACAGACAGAAACAATGCTGAAGGACGTGATGAGGCATGCACTGTTGAGGGAAAATCATTGTCAAATGCTCAGGTTGACCTAAATCTGACCATGGCAGGAGGATTGCCACCAACCCATTCTGGGATGCTCTCAATGCCTGAAAATTTCAAGAACGGGGGAATGGGAATAGATCTGATGATCGGTCAGCCTACCGGGAGTGAGATTGGTGGCTATGCAGCCTCATTTGAATCTCGTGGCCCCAGTTCGAGGAAGCGTAATCTGGAGGAAGGTGGGAGTACAGCTGATAAGCCAATAAACAGGCTTCAGCCTGCTGACAGTATAGAAGGAACTGTAATTGACCGCGATGGTGATGAAGTTGATGATGCTGTACAAAACTCAGATATTCGGAACAAAAGGCCTCGTGGCTTTAATCTTTTTGATGTCAATCGTCCATCTTCTTCCAGAGCTGGTCCCAGCAGAAATTTAAGTCTTGAGCTGGATATAGATGTCAACAGGTTTGAGCCATCTAAAGAGGGTCCATTTACCCTTCGCAACTCGTCTGCTAGAGACTCCATGAGGGCATCTTCTGTTATTGCAATGAATATTATTCACGGCGCGGAGGAAAATTCAATGGAGAGTGTTGAATACCATCCATGTGATGGTGATGATGTTGAGAAGCCTTCAAGTGCACTCAGGAGTGGTGGAATGAGTGACACATTGGATCTCAATTATAGCAACCAAGCACAGGAAAGCAATTTTGTACAGCCTGCTGCTGACAGTAATGCAAGAGATATAGGAGGGAGTAGTATGAATGGAGGGGAAGAAGTCCTCAATGCAGAAACAGCTCCTGCTTTTGCTAGGGATCAACTTAGCATTGGAGTTAGCGGAGGCAGTGTTGGAATGGGTGCTAGTCATGAAGCCGAAATTCATGGAGTTGAGGTTTCTGAACATAAAACTGAGAGTGTTGTCGGAGATGTGGAACCAGTTCCCGAGCTTACTGAAACCATGGGGCATACTGGTGAGTCAGCTCCTGGACCTGGAATGATGGATGAGTTTGTCCCTGAAGATGCTGGTCGAGAAGAGCCTCAGGGTGATAGCCATGATATGGCATCTCGGTTAGTGGGTCGAGTTGACAGTGGTTCAACTAAAGCTGATTCGGTCGAAAGTGGAGAGAAGATGAGCCATGCCAGAGGCCAGGAGAGTAACATACAACATTCCCTTTCTTGCAATGCAAGAGTTTATTCTGGCATTGATTTGTCTAAAGATGAAGTGACTCAGACTGGTAAAATGCTGACTAAGGACGAGTATGACCCAGGAAATGATCTTGGTACTTCAGCATCTAATTATTCTCTCTGCTTACATGTTACATATGCCTGATTTTGTTGAACCATATTAAATCAAATCTTATATAAGGTGCTTCTGAGCTGAAAAGTATACATCATTGGGATAATTTTTTTATCAGACTAAAATATTTGTCATCAAGAATTCAAGATGTTGATGACTTGATAGTTGAGCCAGTAGCAGTTTGTCATCCCATACTTGGTCAATGACTGCCAAGCTGTGGTCCTGTATAGGACCTATACTCGGATGCTGAATTTTGTGTTTTGTGTCATTCAGATAATTTTATCTTAATGTGAATATGTTATTTACGTTTTGTCATTTGTTTCTCAGGAGCAACGAATGGAGAGAATGATTATGAAACGGGTCTTCCAGAATTTGATCCAATTAAGCATCACAACAACTATTGTCCATGGGTAAATGGATATGTTGCCATTGCTTGCACTATTAATACTGGTTCCAGCACAAATAGTGCAGCATTTTGTGGCTGGCAGCTTACAGTAGATGCACTTGAGACTGTCCAGTCTCTTGGCCAGAACCAATATCAAGCCATGAGGTCTGATTCTGCGGCGTCACTGTATAAGGTGAGAATTTAGTAAAAAATTATATGTCAGACTTCCATTTCTTAGAGATCCAACCTGGTTGGAGTCGGAAAAAATAGCTAAAAAACAACAAGCTGGTGCACAGTACTGCAGATTTCCTGGTTTAACTTGACATTCTTCACCACATGTTTTGCAGGATGAGCATGCCGCACCTAGCCACAAGCTGCTGAAAAGGCCAAAACACAGCAAGTGCTAACTGAAGCGCCGCTGGTACATGCGTACATTCGCTAAACGTGGATACAGCTCAAAAATAGTTTGACTGATGCAAATCTGAAGAGATCTTGTTTGCTATTTGCAAGACTAGGCTTGGAGCTCGACATAGCAGAAGAGCTCAGAAGGCGCAAGCAGGCGGAAGAAGAGGAATAAGTTAAGCATTGTAGATTGTAGATGGACTTGTTGCCAAGCTGTTGGTTCTTCTTTTATTGTGTTTATATATATAATATTGCTATTCTGGAAGATTTGGTGAGTCTAAAATTCTGGAGCTACCGTCTATAAGACTAAGATTTGTGCCATTGAGCAACATTTGGCTGAGTTAACCGTAATTTAAATTGTTGTCTGTTGTCATTAACTCCACCTTCATTTGGTACTCGCCCTTCCGGGTGAAACACTTCCTATCCGTTGTATGATGATAGGACGCAAATCATCAGACTGCTTCAGCACCCTTGATTTACCCTATTAGTTGTCACCAAGTCAGCGACAGCTAATATGGAATGGAGGGAGTATTTTCTGTACTTGGTAGAACGTTTTATACACCATACTATTACATGATATGAGAAGGGTATGGATTACAAACTGGCGCTTGCCACCGAAGTCTGGGGAAGCCGAGTTCGGCACTTATGTTTCAACTAGCGGCATTTCGGCTATTCTCCCTTTTCATTTTCTGAATGAGACTAAGCAAACATGGGCCTTGGGCTCTTGGTTCATGTTTCCAATGCAAGCCGAAACTGCAAACGATTCATTCATTTCATGATAGAAAATATTTACGAAATCACTCATTTCATGATAGAAAATATTTCCGAAATCACTGGTGTTGTCAAGGGTACCCTTTGCAACGATTATCCTGAAACTCTGGTGCTAAGGTGTATCTCTCGCGGGATTCGATTAGTGCTGATTTTTGATGCATCTATTTGAATCTCATCTTTATTCACGTGTCTATAGGTTGGATCCTTATGATCTACAAATATCTTCTTTTAGGCCATAGCATAACGACTTTTGCTTGGTTCTGGTGAGGGTGGGTCGATGACGGTGACACATCTTTAGCTCGCCCTACTACTTATAGTCGTCGTCTGGTGGTTTACAAACCTAAATGCATTTTTTGTTACTTATGATGTTCATTGTACTTTCGTTTTATTTAGTGCACGATGTGCTTTGTGCTCGCACGTGGTGTACTCTATGATCTCTACTATCGTGCACTTGTGCTCCTTGCATAGCGCGCCCCGTGCTTCCCTTTTTAGTCTAGTAGCACAATACATGTTGCAGCTCAAAAAGACCAGAAAAATCAGAAAAGCCAAAACCAGAGTAAACTGGAAAACCGAAAACATGAAAAGACCAGGAGAAAAAAAAGTCAAAACCCAAAGAAAATCAGAAAACAGGTTCCCCATGCAGAGCATGCGACACGATGCGGGTACGTCATCCCTCTCCCGCCGGTCCCGTGTGTGCTTCTTTGTTTTGCATGATAGTACGTGTCTCATTCATATTATAAACAACAAAGTACAAGTCACATAAAAATCAACATGACAAAACTGAAAAGATAGCAGGACATCTCTGAGCTTGACACCAACACCCGTCACCTGTCTCCGGCACCACCACAGCAGTCACCGAAAAAAGAATGACGGATCATCTCCTCACCCGAGCTCAACGCGGCTCCATCGCTGATATGCAGCTTTACGGACATCCAAGGTGGCTCACCAAAAGTGAAGCCATTGCCATTGAACGAATCAGACGGGGCAACACCCCGAACACGTCATCGAACTCAAGATCTGGCATCCCACCACGACTATGACGCTGAAGGAGGAAACTATACCTGCCATCCATGAACCACAAAGCCAGCACACGTTCTGTCTTCCAGATGTCGTTGACGCGGACCACAATCTGCATCCGCTCCTGGACTACCTTCTAAGCTCCGGGCCGACGCTGGAGCAAACGCCGTCGCAATGGCGGAGCCCCAGGACACAGGTCCACCACGAGGATGCCGTCGCCGCCACGCCATTCTTACTTGAACAGACTGGTTTCCAAATCCATCCCCAATCATAGGACCGATGACCTCGTCAGGAAAGGATCCGAAGAATCTTAATTCAGCGCCGTCATCATCGCCGCCGAAGCCAAGACGATGAACAACCAAAAAACCTAGACCACCAAAGGAGTAAAAATAATCCACGCACGTGGATCCGGCGACCCCCTCACCACCAACGAACGAGGTCGCCGGCGGAGGGGAGCCTCCGGAGGACGGCGCTGAAAGATGGGCCCTCCTGGAGGCGGCTACAATTCCAGCCGACAGGGACGAGAGAAAAACGATCTAATCTCTCCCGTGCGTGCTTCTCGCGCGCTTGAGAATGCGAGGACATGTTTATTTTGGAATGGAGTAATTTATATGAATACGAATGATTATAGTCACGATCGAGTACATGTTCGAGAGGATTTGTTGTTAGCTCAAATGTTGCTTTCACTGTGTCCTCTACGGTGGGCTACACGAACATGTCCGACAACGCCATTTTGAAAATGACGTGCTATCACCAACTGGTTGGCCGTTGGCGGTAGCAGGAGGGAAAAAACAAATTTTATCCAGCGAAGCGAAGCACACAATCTTGAGACACCGAGCTTTCCAGATAGCTATCTGCATAATAGGCAAATGCAGATCTTATTCTGTGGGGATGCAACTTTCTTTCGCCTTACTTTATGTTTTGAACCAACTACTTGTGCCCCAACTTGCATGAAAAAGGAAAGATGGTTAGTGTATAAGTATGACTTTGCTTTGTTCTCAAGGGAGGAATGCCAAATCCTCCCTGGCATCGTCCACATGGTTCTATTTGGAAAGAAATGAATCACATGTTGTCTCGGTGCACTAGCCATACTCCCTCCTAGTATTTTGGAGATAAAGGAATGAATACTTTTAGCACATACCTGTAAAGTTGTTACTATCTCCGTCTCGATGAATAAGTCATTCGCGTAGTTCTAGGTTGACGATTTAACTATCTAAATATGAATTATATGTGACATTTCACATATAATTCATATTTAGATAGTTAAATCGTCAACCTAGAACTACGCGAATGACATATATATATATATATATATATATATATATAGTAACGCTAAATTAAGCGTGAGTGTAGAATAACTTATTCTACACCCCAGTAACGGTACATATAAAATATAGTAACACACTATGTAAAATGTAGTAATTTCGTAAAAATATAGTAAATTACAAACATAGATGATAAAAAAAGTATTTTCCGAATTACTAGATTTTGTACACCATTTTACTAGATTTTGTACATAACGTTACTAGGGGTGTAGAATAAGCTATTCTACACTCACGCTTAGAATAGCGTTACCCTATATATATATATATATATATATATATATATATATATATATATATATATATATATATATATATATATATATATATATATATATATATATATATATATATAAACTACAACCGTGTAGAAATCTAGTGATATATTTTTCATGACATATAACACATATTTAATTTCTCAAATCAATGACCTAAAATTGGCATGCGGGATTCCAGAGCTAGGGATGGCGCTCCCAACGGCTCCTATACGGACAGGCGCTGCGGGCGTCCCAAGCAATGGAGGTGGCGATTCCGCGCAGAGCCTCGCTTCCGGCGACCACGGCGACGGCGCTCTGGTCTCGGCGGGGGGCTGGTCGGCGGGTCTCTCCCCGGTGCCAAGGCGGGCGGCCGTACCTTCCCAGGGCGTGGCAAGGTGGTCGGGGAGCTGCTTTTGGGCTCTGGCTGAGGCAGAGTCAGACGACGACGAGGAGGCGGAGGTAGGCGTCGCGGCGGAGTCAGGGGCGGGCGGCCGTGCGGCCTGTTCCATTGGCGACTACGTGTTGCGGGCTGAGGAGCTTGGGGGCTCCCTCAAGGCCGGTCGCCGGCGTGCTTTTGCGCCCGGAGGCCGTGGTTCGAGGCGGCCCACGCCGGCCGAGGGCAGGGCGCCGTGCACCACGCCGGGGCGTGAGGGGCGTGGCTGTTGGGGAACGTAGCAGAAATTCAAAAATTTTCCTACGTGTCACCAAGATCTATCTATGGAGAGACCAGCAACGAGGGGAAGAAGAGTGCATCTACATACCCTTGTAGATCGCTAAGCGGAAGCGTTCAAGTGAACGGGGTTGATGGAGTCGTACTCGTCGTGATTCAGATCACCGATGACCAAGTGCCGAACGGACGGCACCTCCGCGTTCAACACACGTACAGCCCGGTGACGTCTCCCAAGCCTTGATCCAGCAAGGAGAGAGGGAGAGGTTGAGGAAGACTTCATCCAACAGCAGCACAACGGCGTGGTGGTGGTGGAGGAGCGTGGCTATCCTGCAGGGCTTCGCCAAGCACCATAGAAGAGGAGGAAGAAGAGACGCAGGGCTGCACCAAGAGAGATTGAATCGCGTATTGTGGGCAGCCCCCTAGGCCTCATATATATAGGGGAAGGGGAGGGCTGCGCCCCCTCTAGGGTTTCCCACCCCTAGGGGGTGCGGCAGCCCTAGATGGCCAAGGGGTGGCGGCCAAGGGAGGGGAGAAGAGGGAGGAGCCCCTAGGGTGGGCCTTAAGGCCCATCTGGACCTAGGGTTTGCCTCCTCCCACTTCCCCTGCGCCTTGGGCCTTGGTGGGAGGCGCACCAGCCCACTAAGGGGCTGGTCCCTCACCACTCTTGGCCCACGCAACCTTCTGGGGTTGGTGGCCCCACCTGGTGGACCCCGGGGACCCCCCGGTGGTCCCGGTACATTACCGATAAAACCCGAAACTCTTTCGGTGACCAAAACAGGACTTCCCATATATAAATCTTTACCTCCGGACCATTCCGGAACTCCTCGTGACGTCCGGGATCTCATCCGGGACTCCGAACAACATTCGGTAACCACATACAAACTTCCTTTATAACCCTAGCGTCATCGAACCTTAAGTGTGTAGACCCTACGGGTTCGGGAGACATGCAGACATGACCGAGACGTTCTCCGGTCAATAACCAACAGCGGGATCTGGATACCCATGTTGGCTCCCACATGTTCCACGATGATCTCATCGGATGAACCACGATGTCAAGGACTTTAATCAATCCCGTATACAATTCCCTTTGTCTATCGGTACGATACTTGCCCGAGATTCGATCGTCGGTATCCCGATACCTTGTTCAATCTCGTTACCGGCAAGTCTCTTTTACTCGTTCCGTAGTACATCATCCCGTGATCAACTCCTTGATCACACTGTGCACATTATGATGATGTCCTACCGAGTGGGCCCAGAGATACCTCTCCGTTTACACGAAGTGACAAATCCCAGTCTCGATTCGTGCCACCCAACAGACACTTTCGGAGATACCCGTAGTGTACCTTTATAGCCACCCAGTTACGTTGTGACGTTTGGCACACCCAAAGCACTCCTACGGTATCCGGGAGTTGCACAATCTCATGGTCTAAGGAAACGATACTTGACATTAGAAAAGCTTTAGCATACGAACTACATGATCTTGTGCTAGGCTTAGGATTGGGTCTTGTCCATCACATCATTCTCCTAATGATGTGATCCCGTTATCAATGACATCCAATGTCCATGGTCAGGAAACCGTAACCATCTATTGATCAACGAGCTAGTCAACTAGAGGCTTACTAGGGACATGGTGTTGTCTATGTACCCACACATGTATCTGAGTTTCCTATCAATACAATTCTAGCATGGATAATAAACGATTATCATGAACAAGGAAATATAATAATAACCTATTTATTATTGCCTCTAGGGCATATTTCCAACAGTCTCCCACTTGCACTAGAGTCAATAATCCAGCTCACATCGATATGTGATTGCAATGATTCCAACACCCAAGGTCACATCCCCATGTGACTAACACCCAAAGAGTTCACTAGAGTCAATAATCTAGTTCACATTACCATGTGATTAACACTCAATGAGTTCTGGGTTTGATCATGTTATGCTTGTGAGAGATGTTATAGTCAACGGGTCTGAACCTTTCAGATCCGTGTGTCCTTTACAAATCTCTATGTCATCTCCTAGATGCAGTTACCACGCTCTATTTGGAACTATTCCAAATAACTGTTCTACTATACGAATCCAATTTACTACTTAGTATAATCTGGATCAGTGTCAAAGTTTGCATCGGCGTAACCCTTTACGACGAACTCTTTTCCACCTCCATAATCGAGAAAATTCCTTAGTCCACTAGTTACTAAGGATAACCTTGACCGTTGTCCTGTGATCCATTCCTGGATCACACTTGTACCCCTTGACTGACTCATGGCTTGGCACACTATAGGTGCGGTACAACATAGCATACTTTAGAGCCTATGTCTAAGCATAGGGGACGACCTTCGTCCTTTCTCTCTATTCTGCCGTGGTCAGGTCTTGAGTCTTACTCAATACTCACACATGTAATACAGCCAAGAACTCCTTCTTCGCTGATCTATTTTTGAATTCCTTCAAAAACTTGTCACGGTATGTATTCATTTGAAAGTACTATTAAGCGATTTTGATCTATCCTTATAGATCTTGATGCTCAATGTTTTAAGTAGCTTAATCCAGGTTTTCCATTGAAAACACTCTTCAAATAACCCTATATGCTTTCCAGAAATTCTACATCATTTCTGATCAATAACATATACTCATCAGAAATTCTATAGTGCTCCCACTCACTTCTTTGGAAATACAAGTTTCTCATAAACTTTGTATAAACCTAAAATCTTTGATCAACTCATCAAAGTGTACATTCCAACTCCGAGATGCTTACTCCAGTCCTCAGGAGGATGCTGGTGCTTTGCATACTTATTAGCATCTTTCAGGATTGACAAAACCTTCTGGCTGTATCACATACAACCTTTCCTCAAGAAAATCGTCGAGGAAGCAATGTTTTGACATCCTATCTGCACAATTTCATAAATAATGCAGTAATCGCTAACATAATTCCAACAGACTCTTAGCATCGCTACGAGTGAGAAAGTCTCATCGCAGTCAACTCCTTGAACTTGTCGGAAAACATCTTAATGACAAGTCGAGCTTTCTTAATGGTGACATTTACCATCATTGTCCGTCTTCCTTTTAAAATCCATCTGTACTCAACAGCCTCATGACCATCGAGCCGTTCTGCCAAAGTCTACACTTTGTTTTCATACATGGATCCTTTCTCGGATTTTATGGCCTCGAGCCATTCATTGGAATCCGGGCCCACCATCGCTTCTCCATAACTCGTAGGTTCATTGTTGTCTAGCAACATGACTTCCAAGACAGGATTACGTACCACTCTGAAGTAGTACGCATCCTTGTCATCCTATGAGGTTTGGGAGTGACTTGATTCGAAGTCTCATGATCACTATCATAAGCTTCCACTTCAATTGGTGTAGGTGCCATAGGAACAACTCCTGTGCCCTGCTACACACTAGTTGAAGTGACGGTTCAATAACCTCATCAAGTCTCCACCATCCTCCCACTCAATTCTTTCGAGAGAAACTTTTCCTCGAGAAAGGACCCGATTTAAGAAACAATCCTTATTGCTTTCGGATCTGAGACAGGAGGTATACCCAACTGTTTTGGGTGTCTATGAAGATGCATTTATCCGCTTTGGGTTCGTGCTTATTAGCCTGAAACTTTTTCACATAAGCGTCGTACCCCCAAACTTTTAAGAAACAACAACTTAGGTTTCACTAAACCATAGTTCATACGGTGTCGTCTCAACGGAATTACGTGGTGCTCTATTTAAAGTGAATGTGGTTGTCTTTAATGCCTAACCCATGAACGATAGTGGTAATTCGACAAGAGACATCATGGTATGCATTATATCCAATAGGGTGCAACTATGATGTTTGGACACACCATCACACTATGGTGTTCCAGGCGGTACTAGTCGTGAAACAATTTCCACAATGTCTCAATTGTGTACCAAACTCGCAACTCAGATATTCATCTCTATGATCATATCATAGATATTTTATCCTCTTGTCACGACGATATTCAACTTCATTCTGAAATTACTTGATTCATTCAATAATTCAGACTTGTGTTTCATCAAGTAAATATGCTCAGTATCTACTCAAATCATCTGTGAAGTAAGAGCATAACGATATCCACTGCGTGCCTCAACACTCATTGGACTGCACACATAAAATGTGTTACTTCCAACAAGTTGCTTTCTTGTTCCATTTTACTGAAACCGAAGCTTTCAGTCATCTTGCCCATGTGGTATGATTTGCATATCTCAAGTGATTCAAAATCAAGTGAGTCCAATCGGTCCATCTGCATGGAGTTTCTTCATGCGTATATACAAATAGACATGGTTCACATGTCTCAATCTTTTCAGAAATGAGTGAGTTCAAAGATCCATCAACATGGAGCTTCTTCATGCGTTTTATACCAATATGACTTACATGGCAGTGCCACAAGTAGGTGGTACTATCATTACTATCTTATATCTTTTGGCATGAACATGTGTATCACTATGATCGAGATTCAATAAACCATTCATTCTAGGTGCAAGACCATTGAAGGTATTATTCAAATAAATAGAGTAACCATTATTCTCCTTAAATGAATAACCGTATTGCGATAGACATAATCCAATCATGTCTATGCTCAACGCAAACACCAAATAACAATTATTTAGGTTTAATACCAATCTCGATGGTAGAGGGAGCGTGTGATGCTTGATCATATCAACCTTGGAAGCACTTCCAACACATCTCGTCAGCTCACCTTTAGCTAGTCTCCGTTTATTCCGTAGCTTTTATTTCGAGTTACTAACACTTAGCAATCGAATCGGTATCTAATACCCTGATGCTACTAGGAGTACTAGTAAAGTACACATTCACATAATGTATATCTAATATACTTCTATTGACAGCCTTCTCATCTACCAAGTATCTAGGGTAATTCTGCTCCAGTGGCTATTCCCCTTATAACAGAAGCACTCAGTCTCGGGTTTGGGTTCAACCTTGGGTTTCTCCACTAGAGCAGCAGCTGATTTGCCGTTTCATGAAGTATACCTTCTTGCCCTTGCCCTTCTTGAAACTAGTGGTTTCATTAACCATCAACAATTGATGCTCCTTCTTGATTTCTACTTTCGCGGTGTCAAACATTGCGAATATATCAAGGATCATCATATCTATCCCTGATATGTTATAGTTCATCACGAAGCTCTCGCAGCTTGGTGGCAATGACTTTGGAGAAATATCACTATCTTATCTGGAAGATCAACTCCCATTCGATTCAAGTGATTGTTGTGCTCAGACAATCTGAGCACAAGCTCAACGATTGAGCTTTTCTTCCTTAGTTTGTAGGCTAAGAAAATCATCGGAGGTCTTATACCTCTTGACGTGGGCACGAGCCTGAAATCCCAATTTCAGCCCTCGAAACATCTCATATGTTCCGCGACATTTCAAAAATGTCTTTGGTGCCTCAATTCTAAACCATTTGTCACTACCGAACTATCATGTAGTCATCAAAACGTGTATGTCATATGTTCGCAACATCCACAGACCACGTTCGAGGTCCAGCACACCGAGTGGTGCATAAAGGACACAAGCCTTCTACTGTTCGCATAATTGCTACTATCAACTTTCAACTATATTTTCTCTAGGAACATATCTAAAACAGTAGAACTAAAGCGCGAGCTACGACATAATTTGCAAAATCTTTTTGACTATGTTCAGGATAATTAAGTTCATCTTATGAACTCCCACTCAGATAGACATCCCTCTAGTCATCTAAGTGATTACATGATCCGAATCAACTAGGCCGTGTCCGATCATCACGTGAGACGGACTAGTCAACGTCGGTGAACATCTTCATGTTGATCGTATCTTCCATACGACTCATGCTCGACCTTTCGGTCTTCTGTGTTCCGAGGCCATGTCTGTACATGCTAGGCTCGTCAAGTTAACCCTAAGTGTTTTGCATGTGTAAAACTGTCTTACACCCGTTGTATATGAACGTAAGGATCTATCACACCCGATCATCACGTGGTGCTTCGAAACGACGAACTGTAGCAACGGTGCACAGTTATTGGAGAACACTTCTTGAAATTGTTGTAAGGGATCATCTTATTTACTACCGTCGTTCTAAGCAAATAAGATGTATAAACATGATAAACATCACATGCAATCAAATAGTGACATGATATGGCCATCATCACTTTGCTCCTTTTGATCTCCATCTTCGGGGCTCCATGATCATCATCGTCACCGGCATGACACCATGATCTCCATCATCATGATCTCCATCATCGTGTCTTATT
The DNA here is from genome assembly GCA_032464435.1 of Aegilops umbellulata. Lineage (NCBI taxonomy): Eukaryota > Viridiplantae > Streptophyta > Magnoliopsida > Poales > Poaceae > Aegilops > Aegilops umbellulata. The sequence goes on along the minus strand of CP136055.1, from coordinate 224,594,717 downwards.
GAAGTTGTCACGTCATCTATTACTTCTACTACTACAGCTAACGGTTAGCAATAAAGTAAAGTAATTACATGACGTTTATGTTGACACGCAGGTCATGAATAAATAAAGACAACTCCTATGGCTCCTGCCGGTTGTCATACTCATCGACATGCAAGTCGTGATTCCTATTACAAGAACATGATCATCTCATACATCACATATATCATACATCACATCCTTTGGCCATATCACATCACAAGGCATACCCTGCAAAAACAAGTTAGACGTCCTCTAATTGTTGTTTGCATGTTTTACGTGGCTGCTATGGGTTTCTAGCAAGAACGTTTCTTACCTACGCAAAACCACAACGTGATATGTCAATTGCTATTTACCCTTCATAAGGACCCTTTTCATCGAATCCGATCTGACTAAAGTAGGAGAGACTGGCACCCGCTAGCCACCTTATGCAACTAGTGCATGTCAGTCGGTGGAACCTGTCTCACGTAAGAGTACGTGTAAGGTCGGTCCGGGCCGCTTCATCCCACAGTGCCGCCGAATCAAGATTGACTAGTAACGGTAAGCATATTGAACAAAATCAACGCCCACAACTACTTTGTGTTCTACTCGTGCAAAGAATCTACGCAATAGACCTAGCTCATGATGCCACTGTTGGGGAACGTAGCAGAAATTCAAAAATTTTCCTACGTGTCACCAAGATCTATCTATGGAGAGACCAGCAACGAGGGGAAGAAGAGTGCATCTACATACCCTTGTAGATCGCTAAGCGGAAGCGTTCAAGTGAACGGGGTTGATGGAGTCGTACTCGTCGTGATTCAGATCACCGATGACCAAGTGCCGAACGGACGGCACCTCCGCGTTCAACACACGTACAGCCCGGTGACGTCTCCCAAGCCTTGATCCAGCAAGGAGAGAGGGAGAGGTTGAGGAAGACTTCATCCAACAGCAGCACAACGGCGTGGTGGTGGTGGAGGAGCGTGGCTATCCTGCAGGGCTTCGCCAAGCACCATAGAAGAGGAGGAAGAAGAGACGCAGGGCTGCACCAAGAGAGATTGAATCGCGTATTGTGGGCAGCCCCCTAGGCCTCATATATATAGGGGAAGGGGAGGGCTGCGCCCCCTCTAGGGTTTCCCACCCCTAGGGGGTGCGGCAGCCCTAGATGGCCAAGGGGTGGCGGCCAAGGGAGGGGAGAAGAGGGAGGAGCCCCTAGGGTGGGCCTTAAGGCCCATCTGGACCTAGGGTTTGCCTCCTCCCACTTCCCCTGCGCCTTGGGCCTTGGTGGGAGGCGCACCAGCCCACTAAGGGGCTGGTCCCTCACCACTCTTGGCCCACGCAACCTTCTGGGGTTGGTGGCCCCACCTGGTGGACCCCGGGGACCCCCCGGTGGTCCCGGTACATTACCGATAAAACCCGAAACTCTTTCGGTGACCAAAACAGGACTTCCCATATATAAATCTTTACCTCCGGACCATTCCGGAACTCCTCGTGACGTCCGGGATCTCATCCGGGACTCCGAACAACATTCGGTAACCACATACAAACTTCCTTTATAACCCTAGCGTCATCGAACCTTAAGTGTGTAGACCCTACGGGTTCGGGAGACATGCAGACATGACCGAGACGTTCTCCGGTCAATAACCAACAGCGGGATCTGGATACCCATGTTGGCTCCCACATGTTCCACGATGATCTCATCGGATGAACCACGATGTCAAGGACTTTAATCAATCCCGTATACAATTCCCTTTGTCTATCGGTACGATACTTGCCCGAGATTCGATCGTCGGTATCCCGATACCTTGTTCAATCTCGTTACCAGCAAGTCTCTTTTACTCGTTCCGTAGTACATCATCCCGTGATCAACTCCTTGATCACACTGTGCACATTATGATGATGTCCTACCGAGTGGGCCCAGAGATACCTCTCCGTTTACACGAAGTGACAAATCCCAGTCTCGATTCGTGCCACCCAACAGACACTTTCGGAGATACCCGTAGTGTACCTTTATAGCCACCCAGTTACGTTGTGACGTTTGGCACACCCAAAGCACTCCTACGGTATCCGGGAGTTGCACAATCTCATGGTCTAAGGAAACGATACTTGACATTAGAAAAGCTTTAGCATACGAACTACATGATCTTGTGCTAGGCTTAGGATTGGGTCTTGTCCATCACATCATTCTCCTAATGATGTGATCCCGTTATCAATGACATCCAATGTCCATGGTCAGGAAACCGTAACCATCTATTGATCAACGAGCTAGTCAACTAGAGGCTTACTAGGGACATGGTGTTGTCTATGTACCCACACATGTATCTGAGTTTCCTATCAATACAATTCTAGCATGGATAATAAACGATTATCATGAACAAGGAAATATAATAATAACCTATTTATTATTGCCTCTAGGGCATATTTCCAACAGTGGCTCCCACGCGGCTTCCGATGTGGGGCTGCTCCTGCAGCGCGCGCTGGACCTGCTGTGTTCGGTATGGGTGACCCCCGCGGCGGCGGCGGCGCCGCCGACGGATCCTGGCGCGGTGCGACCTAGGGTTGGGGAGGACCCGCCTGGGGCTCGGATGGGCCAGCCCACAAGGGTGGTTGCCGTCCCATCTACGGGGCAGACGCGGGCAGGAGCCCAGTCTCACGACGCGCTAGTGGTGCAGGGGAATGTGCCCGCTCTCAGGGCCCAGCCCGGCCCACAGGGGGCAACCCAGCCCACGCCGCCCAGCCCCGCGCGGTCATATAAATGGCTCTGGATTCCCCGTGGAACCCTAAACATCTCGTTAGGGTTTCCAGCCACCAGTGCGGAGGTGCGGTGCTTCGGCCACTCCGCCCGCTTCCTCTCACCCACTCCGCCCCACCCCCATTGATGCGCTCCTTCGTGGAAGTCGTAGCGATGGGATCCAAGCAAGACCGCAGAGGGGAGAAGCCACCCATGGAGCTGCCGCGGGACCGCAACCGCGGCCGGGCCGACGACGAGGGTGGATGGGGGCCGCCGCCCGCCTGGTGGCTCAAGGAGCAGGAAAGAAAGAAGAAGAAGAAGGCGGAGTACAAGCAACGCGGCCTCGAGCTCAAGCGCAAGGGGCAACAGCCTGCGCAGGGCGGCGACCGCGGCGGCGACCCCCATGCGAAGAAGCAGAAGTCCAAGCCAGCGGGGGCGGCAGCCTCCAAGCCGCCCCTCCCGCCCAGATCTGAGGCGCCGGGCTCGTCCAAGGGCATGGAGGAGGAGCCAATCCCAATCGAAGAAGCCGACGGCCCGGAGTGTTTCAGATGCGGTCGCACAGGCCACTTCCAGAACTTGTGCACCTTCAAGCCCCTGTGCGTGGTGTGCACCAAGGAGGGGCACACGTCGGCACAGTGCCTGACCCGCGGCAAGCCTATGATCCTCCAAACCATGGGGCACGCCATCTCCGGCGAGGGCTTCTTCTGCCTCCAATACCTGGAAGATACGAGGGAGGAGCCACATATCCAGCTGGGGGCCAACACGGCTGTGCTCTCCATGCCTTCCGGCGCGCTCACACAAGAGATCCTTCAAGTGGAGTTGCCGCACCTTTTCGAGGGCGTGTGGGACTGGCAGATCTCTCCTCTGGAAGGCGGGGCGTTCACGGTGGTCTTCCCAGATCCGACGATGCTCAGGATAGCAACGAGGAGCGACAAACTTTTCCTCTCCCTTAACAACTTCATGGTGGATATCCGTGACGCGGTCCTCGACGCGCCCAAGGGAATGGAGATGCCAGAGGTATGGGTCAAGCTGGGAGGAGTCCCACCCAAGCAGCGAAGCTCCGACCGACTCATGGCGGACACCACCATGCTCGGCCGTCCCCTGCTGGTCGACGAGGAGTCGCTGATCCGTCCAGGGCCGGTCCGCATGCGTTTCGCTTGTCGCAACCCTCGCAAGCTTCGCGGACTAGTCCAGATCTGGTTCAACGGTGAGGGCTTCAACATCACCATCGAGCCCGAGCTTCCCCCAGAGCAAATCGCAGTGCCCGCCCTGCCTTCCCCAAATCCCCCTTCTCCCAACCATGGCAAGGGCCCGGACGGGGCGGGGCGCGACGGTAACAAGGATGGCAATAAGGAGCTTGATGCAAGTATGGAGGACGATTCCATTGACACGGCGGCGTTGGAGAAGCTGGGCATCACCGACAAGGGCGGGGCGGCGAATCGTGCGCCGCTGCCTTTGATGGGGCAGCAACTCGCGGGGAGGTCCATGGAGCTGGAACTATCTATTCCGAACCAGTATGGCTCTAACTTGGGCTCGGTCACGTCCCCCCGGTGCGGACGGAGGCGGTGGCCGGTGACCAGATGGTGGAGCCGCTGGGTGAGGCGCGCACTCCTATCGCGGTGTCCGTGGACTCGCAGCCTCTCCCCTCGCGCTCTCCGTCCCAAGGCGGCCACAGCACCAACAAGCTAGGCGCGGTGAAGCAGCTCAAGAAGGTGGTCGTGCGCAAGGTCAGCGCGGAGGCCGGGCGTGCCGCGGAGCTCCTGGGTGCTCCGGCGACGCCGCGTCAGGCGGTGATGGCTCTGGCAGTGCCCAACCCCGCCCCGATCGCTCAGGAGGCGTCCAAGACGGCGCCTTTCCCGAAGGCCAAGCGTTCCAAGGCCGTTGTGGAAGGGCAGGCGGCCCCCGTGCGGGTCAGTGCGCGGGCCAAGGGCGCCAAAGGAAACATGCCGCCGCTCCAACGCACCCAACTCCTCCAAGCACAGAAGAATCTGGAAACCTCAGGTAACCCATTGCCCGTTTTCCTCCTTTTCGGACGATCATTTGGGCGAGGTGTTGGTGGAAAGTGGGGTGGAACCGATGGGGGAGGGCGGGGTGAGCGAGCTCATCTCGTTGGTGCGTGCGAAGGAGATGGCGCAGGCGGCGCTCGCAGTGGCGGCTGCTCAACACGGGGAACGTTTGGCTGTCGAGGCTGAGCCCTCGACGTCGCTAACGCTCCGGCCTGAAGGGGAGACAGCAACATGGGTTGCTGCTCCCCCCTTGCCTCGCTGCGGCAAGGTGAGGCGCATGGCCAACGCGATCACTGCTACCTCTTGAGCTTGCATTGGTTTTCCCCGAAGAGGAGAGGATGATGCAGCGGAGTAGCCTAAGTATTTCCCTCAGTTTTTGAGAACCAAGGTATCAATCCAGTAGGAGGCCACGCTCAAGTCCCTCATACCTGCACAAAACGATAGCTACTCGCAACCAACGCGATTAGGGGTTGTCAATCCCTTCACGGTCACTTACGAGAGTGAGAACTGATAGATAATGTTTTTGGTATTTTTGATATAGAGATGCGAAGTGAAAAGTAAAAGGCAAAGTAAAAAGCAAAGCAAGATTAAAGTGATGGAGATTGATATGATGAGAATAGACCCGGGGGCCATAGGGTTCACTAGTGGCTTCTCTCAAGAGCATAAGTATTCTACGGTTGTAGGATCAGAAGTATGTCTAGAGGGGGGGTTATTAGACTACTTGACCAAATTAAAATGTAGCCTTTTCCCAGTTTTAGTTCTTGGCAGATTTTAGCTATCTTAGCACAAGTCAAGCAATCTCCACACAATTCAAGCAATCATGCGAAGATTATATGAGCAGCGGAAAGTAAAGCATGCAACTTGCAAGAATGTAAAGGGAAGGGTTTGGAGGATTCAAACGCAATTGGAGACACGGATGTTTTTGGCGTGGTTCCGATAGGTGGTGCTATCGTACATCCACGTTGATGGAGACTTCAACCCACGGAGGGTAACGGTTGCGCGAGTCCACGGAGGGCTCCACCCACGAAGGGTCCACGAAGAAGCAACCTTGTCTATTCCATCACGGTCGTCGCCCACGAAGGACTTGCCTCACTAGTGGTAGATCTTCACGAAGTAGGCGATCTCCTTGCCCTTACAAACTCCTTGGTTCAACTCCACAATCTTGTCGGAGGCTCCCAAGTGACACCTAGCCAATCTAGGAGACACCACTCTCCAAGAAGTAACAAATGGTGTGTGGATGATGAACTCCTTGCTCTTGTGCTTCAAATGATAGTCTCCCCAACACTCAACTCTCTCTCACGGGATTTGGATTTGGTGGAAAGAAGATTTGAGTGGAAAGCAACTTGGAAAGGCTAGAGATCAAGATTCATATGGTTGGAATGGAATATCTTGACCTCAACACAAGTGTAGGTGGTTCTCTTTCAGAACATGTGTATTGGAAGTGTAGATGTGTTCTGATGGCATTCTCCATGAATGAAGAGTGGGTGGAGGGGCATATATAGCCTCCACACAAAATCTAACCATTACACACAATCTGCCAAACTCGGTGGGACCGAATAGTTAAACTCGGTCGGACCGATTCGGCAAACCTAGTGACCGTTAGGATTTTCGGTGGGACTGAGATGCAACTCGGTAGGACCGATATGGTTAGGGTTAGGGCATAACATAATCTCGGTGTGACCGATTACACAAACTCGGTGGGACCGAATTTGGTAATAAGCTAACCAGACAGTTGGTCAGGTAAACTCGGTGGGACCGATTCGCTCTTTTTGGTGAGACCGAAATGTTACGAAAGGGAAACAGAGAGTTTACATTGCAGTCTCGGTGGGACCAATCGCTCATCTCGGTTAGACCGAAACGTTACGAAGGGAAACAGAGAAATTGCAATCCCATCTCGGTGAGACCGAGATCCCTATCGGTGAAACCGAATTGCTAGGGTTTGTGGCAGTGGCTATGACATGTGAAACTCGGTGGCGCCGGATAGAAAGAATCGGTGGGGCCGAGTTTGACTTTTGGTTTAGGTCATATGTGGATGTGGGAAGATAGTTGAGGGTTTTGGAGCATATCACTAAGCACATGAAGCAAGAGGCTCATTAAGCAACACCTCATCCCTCCTTGATAGTATTGGCTTTTCCTATAGACTCAATGTGATCTTGGATCACTAAAATATAAAATGTAGTCTTGATCTTGAAGCTTGAGCCAATCTTTTGTCCTTATAATTTTGAGGGATCCACTTTCCTCATCCATGCCATGCCATTCATTGAGCTTTTACTGAAATATTAATCTTGGAATAATGTTAGCTCAATGAGCTATATGTTGTTAGGAATTACCAAAACCACCCAGGAATAGTTGCACTTTCAATCTCCCCCTTTTTGGTAATTGATGACAACATATAGATCAAAGCTTCGACAAATGATTATAAGAGTGAAAGATATTGTCGCTTTGAGAAGTATGTGATAAGCAAGAGCTCCCCCTAAATTTGTGCATATTTTAAGATTTGCTTTGGACTGCAAATGCACAGTGAGTTAGGATCATGGGTTACTCTTCCATGTCACATACATCTTGGTGGAGCGCTCAAAATGATAAGAATTAAATATATGCACTCATCACCAAGCAAAGTGAAAGATCAAAATAAGGATAAACTGATAGTAACATCTAACAAGCATTAAGTGTAGCTTATGATCAAACACATGATCATCAATGTCTCACAGATAAAAGCATAGTATCCCAAGCACTCAAAAGCAAATAAAGTTCAACCAAGAAGACAAGAGAGAACAACAAGAGAGAACAAATGCAAACTCTTTCTCTCGAAGCCTATGATCTATACATTTTCCCCCCCTTTGGCAACAAGTTATCAAAAAGTTCATAGAAAATGCATAGCACTAAAACGACTCTCAGGCTTGGTCTTCAGGTGGTGGAGTCCGGATGACGCCAAGGACGAAGGCTTCAGTAGAAGTAGTTGGAGCTGCAGGGGTAGGAGCTGGAGCTGATGGAACTGAGGTTGTAGCTGGTGCAGAAGTAGTAGCTCTGGTGTCAGGAACTGGCGTTGCAGATGGTCTCTGAGCTCTAGGCACTCTGGCAAATGCATCAGTTGTGGTCTTGCCCTTCCTCTCCTGCATATCATCCTGTAGTTGCTCCACAGCAGACTGAATCTCAGTTACTTTCACATCTAGGTCGTAGAACTTTTGTTCCATGATTCTTTCCAAGCTCTCTTGGTTTCGAGTCAGGGTGGCCAGTCCTTTCTCAATCCTCAGAGTTGATGCTATCAGGTAACCGAGCTGCTCCTGCTTGTTCTTCAAAAAGTACTCAGATGCCTCCTCTTGAGTTGGCATCCTGGCAGCTTTCTCCATCTTTGCCTTCTCCTTCTTTGCTTGAGCTTGTGCAGATGATGGTTCATTCTCATTCATCACAACTTGATTGTCCTCAAAGTCTGGATGGATGGGTAGGTGTTCCTTATCCAATAGATATGTGCCTGTGCCCATCTTCGAGTTAATCAACTCCTGAATTTGTGGGGCATATCCACAGCTCCTCTTTTGATCATCTGCTGTCCTCTTGATGGTCTCAACTATGAGGCTCATTACCTTGAACTTCTGTGGCACATCAAATATGTGAAGCAAGTTTATTGCATGGCCTCTGATCATTTTGTGATCACCTGACTTCGGCAAGAGAGTGTGCCTTAGAATCCAGTTGATTGTAGGCAGCCCTGACAGAAGGAAGTGAACTGACCCAAACTTGAAAGTCTCAAGAGCTTTTTCTGGGATCTCCTTGTACATGTTTGACATGGAATTGTGATCCATCTTCTTCTTGGCATAGACATCCAAGTCATCTTCTAGCTCTTCTGGGGCATTGATTAGCCGAGCTTATTCTGCAACTGTAGATTGGTATCTTGTGCCTTCAGTCATCCATACTATCCTGCCATCTGGATAGAAATGTGTTGTGGAGTAGAATTGCATTATGAGCTTCTCATTCCACTTTGTGAGCTTCTACCCAACAAAGTCTGCAACTCCACAAGCTTTGAAGCTGTCAAGCACTCTAGGATAGTGTTCTTCATTCTCCTTGATATACTCCCAGTCAACCCATCTCATGTCACACACTATGGGTTTCTTGTCCAGCAGCACTGTCTCATAGAAGTCTTGCTGTTCCTTGGTGTGGAATCTGTAATCAACAGCAGTTCTTCTCCTTGAAGCATATGGATCTGCCTCTCTCCATTTCCTCAGCCCTGAATATCTCCTGATTTTCATGTCCTCAGCCACAGGATGAGCATCGTTGTGGTCTGGAATCTTGGGCTTGAGCTTCCTGAGAACTTGTCCTTCTTCTTCTTCTTCAGGAGCAACATCAGGCACTGGGGCCTTGTTCTTCTCAGCAGCAGATATGTTCCTAGTGTTCCTCTTAGGTGCACTCTTGGGCTTGGAGGCAGTTTTGGGTGCTTCTTTGGGCTTTGATGATGCAGCCCCTGACCTTATAGCATCACCCATAAGCTTCTGTGCCTTGGGTGCTGGTGCAGCAACCTCTTCTTCCTCTTCTTCCCCCTCTGAGTCTCTCCTCATGGAGGGTTTGCCAAGAACTCTAGCAGTAGTGGTTCTGTCTCTTTTTTTCTTCTTGTCTTGGCCACCTGCTTCTTCTTCAGACTCCATGGTAAATTTCAAGGTTTCTCTAGTGGCAACCTTCCTAGGCTTGGAAGTAGGAACTCTCCTTGCAGGTGCCTTCTTATGCATACCTGGTTTTGTGGCTGCAGCTGAGCCATATTCTTTCTTGAGCACTTTCTTCTTTGAGGTGGCTTCCTCTTCCTCTGCCACATAATCTTCATCCTCAGACTCAGAAGTTCTCTTCTTGCTTGCTCTAGTGGCAGCCTTGGGCAAGTTTCTTGGGGTGCTTCTGCTACCCTCATCAGAGCTACTAGAGGGACTAGTTCCCTCACTCATGTGAACCTGCTCCTCTGATTTGTTCTGGCTGTCACTTTGATCAGACATGTTGCAAATACTGACTGCAGACCCTGTGAATAGATTGTAGATGAGATAGAGTGGATGAGCATCACAAAATGCAGAGATTTTTGCAAAAGAATGAGTCAAAAACTCAGTTTTAGTTTTCCACAGAAAGCATTTCGGATCAACCGATTTGCAAACTCGGTGATACCGAAGCAGCTTTTGGAACCAAAACTAGTGAACTCGGTCAGACCGAGTCACAGTTCGGTGGCACCGAGACTGCTAGGGTTTCACAAAGTCCCGAACTCGGTCACACCGACTTGCAATTCTCGGTCAGACCGAGAACCACATGTGCAATGGCCGTGGCCGAATCGGTGGAACCGAGTTCCGCAACCCGGTGGGTCCGAGATGGTTTCGGCGGAAACCTAAACCTAAATTTTCAAATCGCATCTATTCTAAGGATTGCTTTGACTGGATAGAAGTGTTTCAATTGTAGCAAGAATCATAATGAACACAATGTGCTAGGAATCAGACGGGGATAGCACTGTGATCGAGTCCATACCCTAGTTTGGCGGTGAACTCGCTACGGCGGCAACGGCGGAGACGAAATCCATTGACGGCGGCGGACACCAGCGACAGGAGGCGGCTGGCGACGAGGAAGACAATCCGGAGACCCAGTAGGCAGAGCGAGCTATGCGCGGGCGAAGAGGTTTCGGAGAAATTTCCAAAATTTTGCCCGTGAGTATATATAGCCCGACCCTGTCGGTGTGACCGAGTGGAACAACTCGGTGGCACCAAGATGCATAACTGTTGACAGTTATAGCAACTTGGTGTGACCGAAAAGTTGAAGTCGGTTGCACCAAGGTGAAAACCTAGATCGACTTAGTGATCTCGGTATGACCGAAATGGAGGAATCGGTCAGACCAAAAAGCACAAAGAAATTTTGGAAGTTTAAGTCTATGACAAATCGGGAACTCCGAGTGCTCCTCACACAGAGTGGTTTGAATCTGACTTGATCAAATTTTGTGATGTAGCATGAATAGAGTTTGAGACGAGAAAAGCATAGATAGCTAGAGAGGGTTCTTAGGCATTCTTGTCCATCCACTTGGCAAAAGAAAAGAAAACCAATCAATCAAAACAACAAGTGGATGTCCTTGAATGAGTAAAATATGCAATCAACATGCTCACACAATAAAATGGCAATTGAGATATGTGGCAAAGCATGCACAACCAATTCTAGCATCTATCAAGCAATTGGCGATGACTAGTTCATCTATATATGAGTATATTGACTTAGGAGCCAAATGAGAACATTTGATCATAGGTCATACTCATCGTTTAATCACAAGTGGGGTTACCACTTTTACATAAAGCATTGTTGCGTTCACACCATTAGAGTTGCTTTAGCTCAATTCTTAGAGTAAAGCTCCCCCTAGATGTGATATCCCCCTAAGAGGGATGAACTAACCTTGGGTTTTGTCGATGATGACTTCATGTATATGTTGAAGATGTGGATGCTCAATGTCGATGTAGATCATTTGGAGCTATCCATTGGAGTGAGTTGCACTTTCAATATCTACATGGGTTAGTCCCACAAGGAACAAATAAGGATATCCATAGACATAGAGTGATGCACACACAAGATGATGTCTATGAAAGCTTTTAGATTACCTTGTCCCTTGTCTTACCAACAAGAGGGTTTGTGACTCCTTGAACTAGTGCAAGATGTGGAAGTTGATTGCACTTGTTCTTGCCAAGATGATGATGAGAGTGAAGTATGTTGGCGGAGTCACCCTCAAGAACTCTCTAGTTCTTCTTCTTTTGGATCCACACCATCTTGATGGGAATCCTTGGTGTTGTAGTTGTACTTGATGAAGTGGAACTTGAAGTAGTCTTGGGAATCCACTTAACTAAGGTCTTAGGAGCTTCTTCAAATGCATCAATTTCCTCTTGAAGATTGTCCTTGCCTTTTTGCTTGTAGTCTTGTGGTGGAAGATCATCTTGAGCTTGTGTCCCTTTGAAAGAAGTGGGATCATACTTCTCTTGTTGACGAACAAACTTCTTCTTGGGGTATTGATCTTCTTCCCACTCAACTCCATTGGCATTGAACTTTCGTTCAAAACCAACACCTTGATTCTTCCGCTGCCTTCCTTGCTTGCGTACAATTTCCTCGAATTGCTTACTTGCGGCAAGACTCTTGTAAACTCCTTTCTCTATAATTCCCTTCAATAAGCTATTTTCTTGCTCAAGTGTAACTTGGCTAAGAGAATCATTAGTGGAATCAAGAGAACTACTAGAAGCAACAATATTGGATTTAGCATGATCATTGTTACTACTGGAAGAAGAATCTTTCTTGTTCTTGTTACTAGACTTGACTTGAGGTATGTAAGTGGATAAAAGTAAACGCTTGGCAATGTAAGAAGAACTTTTCTTTCGAAGATCATCATTGATTGCTTTTAAGAACTCACGCTCTTGCTCAAGGTTGAGCTTTTCAAAGCGTAATTTCTCATGCGCCCTTAAAAGTTCTCGATGATCTCCTAAGATAGTTTCATGAGCTAACTTAAGAGTGTTTAGTTCTTTAGTTAGAGACTCAATCTTCTCCTTATCATTGGCATTCATTTTATCTTGATTAGCATGATTAATTGACGTTTCATCATAGTATTCATCACTAGAGTTGTCAACAAGTAAATCATCACCTAACAAGTCATCTTCATCACTATTGAAATCAACATACTCGGGATGTGATACCTTTGGGCCTTTAGCCATGAAGCATGTTCCAACTCCTTCATTTGGTGAGTCAAATATGTCATAGGAGTTGGTTGACACAAGTGCTAGACCGGCAACACCTTCATCTTGAGTATATTCGGAATCGGAGTGATAGCTTCTTTCGGAGTGGTTGTCGGAGTCGGAGCCGGATACCCATTCACCAACATGAGCTTGATGTCTTCGTTTTGTGTAGCTCCTTGATGACTTGTCCTTTCTTTCCGAATCCTTGCTTCTCCGTGAGTGTCTTTGTTCATAACGATCATCTCTACTCCTTCTTTCTCTAGATGGTGATTCTTCTCTTCTACTTCTTCTCTTGGGAGAATCTTCTCTTCTCTTGTAGGGAGCCGTACACTCATTGGAATAGTGTCCGGGCCTTCCACAATTGTAGCAGTTTCGTTCTCGACTCGAGGATCTTTTGTCATTGTAGGACCTTGACTTAGAGCTTCTATCTTTGCTTCTACTCTTGTAGAACTTGTTGAAGTTCTTCACCATTAAGCTCAATTCTTCATTGAAGGTTTGTTTCTCACTTGATGATGTGGGAGCTTCACATGAGGCTTTGTAAGCACCATTTGATTTGTTGTGAAGTTCCTCTTTATCCTTGAGTGACATCTCATGAGCAACAATTCTTCCAATGACTTCCGTTGGCTTGAGATCTTTGTAATTGGGCATCATTTGGATCAATGTGCACATAGTATCATATTTTCCATCCAAGGCTCTTAGGATCTTCTTGATGATGAATCTATCGGTCATCTCTTCACTCCTAAGCTGGCAATCTCATTTGTGATAAGAGCAAGCCTAGAGTACATTTCAACGACACCTTCACCATCCTTCATTTTGAACTTGTCAAGTTGACTTTGAAGCACATCCAATTTGGATTCCTTGACGGAGTCGGTACCTTCGTGCATATCAATCAAAGTATCCCAAATTTCCTTTGCATTCTCAAGACGGCTGATTTTGTTGAATTCTTCGGGGCACAATTCATTGAAGAGGATATCACAAGCTTGAGCGTTGTATTGCAGCATCTTCAACTCTTCCGTGGTAGATTCACGGTTTGGTTCTTTCCCATCAAAGAAGTCATCTTGCAAGCCAACACACACGATAGCCCAAACGGAGGGGTTATGTCCAAGAATATGCATTTTCATATTATGCTTCCAATTAGCAAAATTAGTTCCATCAAAGTAAGGACCTCTACGGTGATAATTTCCCTCGCTAGACGCCATACTCTCCTAGGTTGTGAAACCAAGGCTATGACCACCAAAAGCTATGGAAATCAAAGCAAATGGAGACCAAAGCTCTGATACCACTTGTAGGATCGGAAGTATGTCTAGAGGGGGGTGATTAGACTACTTGACCAAATAAAAATCTAGCCTTTTCCCAATTTTAGTTCTTGGCAGATTTTAGCTATCTTAGCACAAGTCAAGCAATATCCACACAATTCAAGCAAGCATGCAAAGAGTATATGAGCAGCGGAAAGTAAAGCATGCAACTTGCAAGAATGTAAAGGAAAGGGTTTGGAGGATTCAAACGCAATTGGAGACACGGATGTTTTTGGCGTGGTTCCGATAGGTGGTGCTATCGTACATCCACGTTGATGGAGACTTCAACCCACGAAGGGTAACGGTTGCGCGAGTCCATGGAGGGCTCCACCCATGAAGGGTCCACGAAGAAGCAACCTTGTCTATTCCATCAAGGCCGTCGCCCATGAAGGACTTGCCTCACTAGTGGTAGATCTTCACGAAGTAGGCGATCTCCTTGCCCTTACAAACTCCTTGGTTCAACTCCACAATCTTGTCGGAGGCTCCCAAGTGACACCTAGCCAATCTAGGAGACACCACTCTCCAAGAAGTAACAAATGGTGTGTTGATGATGAACTCCTTGCTCTTGTGCTTCAAATGATAGTCTCCCCAACACTCAACTCTCTCTCACAGGATTTGGATTTGGTGGAAAGAAGATTTGAGTGGAAAGCAACTTGGAAAGGCTAGAGATCAAGATTCATATGGTTGGAATGGAATATCTTGACCTCAACACAAGTGTAGGTGGTTCTCTTTCAAAACATGTGTATTGGAAGTGTAGATGTGTTCTGATGGCTTTCTCCACGAATGAAGAGTGGGTGGAGGGGTATATATAGCCTCCACACAAAATCTAACCGTTACACACAATCTGCCAAACTCGGTGGGACCGAATAGTTAAACTCGGTCGGACCGATTCGGCAAACCTAGTGACCGTTAGGATTTTCGGTGGGACTGATATGCAACTCGGTAGGACCGATATGGTTAGGGTTAGGGCATAACGTAATCTCGGTGTGACCGATTACACAAACTCGGTGGGACCGAATTTGGTAATAAGCTAACCAGAGAGTTGGTCAGGTAAACTCGGTGGGACCGATTCACTCTTTTCGGTGAGACTGAAATGTTACGAAAGGGAAACACAGAGTTTACATTTCAATCTCGGTGGGACCCATCGCTCACTTCGGTTATACCGAAATGTTACGAAGGGAAACAGAGAAATTGCAATCCCATCTCGGTGAGACCGAGATCCCTATCGGTGAAACCGAATTGCTAGGGTTTGTGGCAGTGGCTATGAAATGTGAAACTCGGTGGCGCCGGATAGAAAGAATCGGTGGGGCCGAGTTTGACTTTTGGTTTAGGTCATATGTGGATGTGGGAAGATAGTTGAGGGTTTTGGAGCATATCACTAAGCACATGAAGCAAGAGGCTCATTAAACAACACCTCATCCCTCCTTGATAGTATTGGCTTTTCCTATAGACTCAATGTGATCTTGGATCACTAAAATTTAAAATGTAGAGTCTTGATCTTGAAGCTTGAGCCAATCTTTTGTCCTTATAATTTTGAGGGATCCACTTTCCTCATCCATGCCATGCCATTCATTGAGCTTTTACTGAAATATTAATCTTGGAATAATGTTAGCTCAATGAGCTATATGTTGTTAGGAATTACCAAAACCACCCAGGGATAGTTGCACTTTCAACGGTGGGTGAACAAAGTACTGTTGAGCAATTGACAGAATTGAGCATAGTTATGAGAATATCTAGGTATGATCATGTATATAGGCATCACGTCCGAGACAAGTAGACCGACTCCTGCCTGCATCTACTACTATTACTCCACTCATCGACCGCTATCCAGCATGCATCTAGAGTATTAAGTTAAAAACAGAGTAACGCTTTAAGCAAGATGACATGATGTAGAGAGATAAATTCATGCAATATGAAATAAATCCCATCTTGTTATCCTCGATGGAAACGATGCAATACGTGCCTTGCTGCCCCTTCTGTCACTGGGAAAGGACACCGCAAGATCGAACTCAAAGCTAAGCACTTCTCCCATGGCAAGAAAAACCAATCTAGTAGGCCAAACCAAACTGATAATTCGAAGAGACTTGCAAAGATAACCAATCATACATAAAAGAATTTAGAGAAGATTCAAATATTATCCATAGATAGACTTGATCATAAACCCACAATTCATCGGTCTCAACAAACACACCGCAAAAAGAAGATTACATCGAATAGATCTCCATAAGAGAGGGGGAGAACTTTGTATTGAGATCCAAAAAGAGAGAAGAAGCCATCTAGCTAATAACTATGGACCTGAAGGTCTGAGGTAAACTACTCACACTTCGTCGGAGGGGCTATGATGATGTAGAAGCCCTCCGTGATGACGGCCCTCTCCGGCGGAGCTCCAGAACAGGCCCCAAGATGGGATCTCGTGGATACAGAAAGTTGCGGCGGTGGAATTAGGTTTTTTTGCTCCTGTTCTGATCGTTTGGGGGTACGTAGGTATATATAGGAGGAAGGAGTACGTCGATGGAGCTTCGAGGGGCCCACGAGGCAGGGGGCGCTCCCCCACCCTCGTGACCGCCTCTCTGATGCCTTGGCGTAGGGTCCAATACCCCTGGATCACATTCGGTGAGAAAATCATGTTCCCGAAGATTTTATTCTAATTGGACTCCGTTTGATATTTTGTTTCTCCGAAACACTGAAATAGGAAAAAAAACAATTCTGGGCTGGGCCTTCGGTTAATAGGTTAGTCCCAAAAATAATATAAAAAGTGAAAAATAAAGCCCAATATAATCCAAAACAGTAGATAATATAGTATGGAGCAATAAAAAATTATAGATATGTTGAAGACGTATCAATCACCTCCAGGGGTGTGCACCTGCGAAATCACGCCATTTAGATGCGTGCGCTTATCTGGAACATTCGTGGCTTCGGCCACTCAGGGCGGCACACCCAATTAAGAGAATATATCAGGAAAGAAGCGATAGATATCGTAGGGCTCCAGAAAACGGTTAAATATGATTTTCGCCACCAAGATATCTTAGCCATAGATCCCCTTGAACGTTTTGTTTGGCAACACAACCCGGCAAATGGCCATTCGGGTGGCATGCTTCTTGGCTTTTGCAGCGCCATATATGAGGTGCTGTCCTGGGAGGTCGGCACCTTTTTCATCGCTACCAATATCCGCGTGAGAGCTTCGCTTCGCGAGCTCGTGATCGTGCAAGTCTACGGACCAGCAGATCACTCACGCTCGGCCGAGTTTTTGGGAGAACTCGAAGCCAAGGTGTTGGCAGTATCCGCAGCCCAAATCCCTTTAATGGCTGGTGGCGACTTTAACCTGATCCGCTCGGGAGCGGATAAAAACACCGATAATATCAACTGGCCAAGGGTGGCCATGTTCAATAACACAATTGCGTCTATGTCACTTAGGAAAGTGACAAGAATTGGGGCAAGGTTTACTTGAACTAACAAGCAATTAGCCCCGGTGAGATCCGTCTTGGATCGTGCTTTCATGTCTCCGGACTGGGAAGTGGTGTTCCCATTATGTTCGCTCCTTGTAGAAACAAGGATTGGATCGGACCATGTTCCCCTCATCTTATCTTTAGGGAAAGATAGGATTCGACGCAGCCCGCGTTTCTTCTTCGAAACCGCGTGATTCGAGGTCCCTGATTTCGACACCATCTTTAGGGAAAGATGGTTGCGATGTGTCCAACTCACGGGCCAGCAGCGCGGCCCAATGGAGTTCTGGATTGCGGTCGGGGGATGCCTTCGCGCAAGCCTAAAGGGGTGGGGTGCGAACCAGGGGCGTGACGACAAAGTCCTCAGGGCGAGGCTTCTTGATGAGATAGCACTCCTTGATATCCAAGTAGACTCGCGCCCTTTCTCTGAGCAAGAATGGGCGCACCGATATGCCTTAGAAGGGCAAGTCGAAGCTCTGCTACGATCCGAGGAGGAATATTGGAGGCGTAGAGGAGGCCTCAAGTGGACGCTCAAAGGCGATGCGAACACTAAATATTTCCACGCGTATGCGAACGGCCGACGCAGGAAATGCTTAATCCTTAGGTTGCAGACGGAGCAGGGGCTCCTTCTCCAACAATCGGAGATTAGCAAACACATCTACGACTTTTATATTAGCCTGATAGACTACGAGATTAGCAAACACATCTACGACTTGTAATAGACTCGCTGCGTACTTCCTCTGGCCTTTGGCCTGTTCCAAACTTCTCGTGCCATCGCGTTCGCGTGGCCTGATCCTCCGTGCTCGTTCCGTTGTCCTAAGACTATTCTGTCACGCTGCCTAATTGTGGGCTTTATTAATTTAAAGCCGGACGCTTCTAGTGTCTTCGTTCTAAAAAAATGATCTAAAACTACGCGAATGATTTATTCACCTAGACGGAGGTAGTAGTATCCATTTGGTGGGAACTAAAGTTAGCCGATTCTTAACAAAAGAACTTAGCTAATCATTTCATTTTTAAGAGTACGAGCGCATGCACTGGACCGAATGCGAGGACATGGATTTTCGCTACGAACGACTCATTATCATACACAGAGTTTGTTAGAATTAATGGGCTTGGCCCATGTATATTTTCAGAAATTCCTAAATAAATCTCAAAGGCCCGTGAATAAATGCAAGAGAGATGCAATCTTAAGTCCTACCTTAAGAATGAAGATGGGGTGATCAACTTAAATGGCGGAGTCTCGCTCCACTAAAGTGTGTTGAGCAGAGAGGAGAACACCACATGCGCACACTTGACTCATCTCGTCGGGCATGGAAGTGCGACATGTACGTGAATGGTTTGCGGCTGTATGGGCTATTCTATATACTTCCTCCGTTTCATAATGTAATGTATATATATTTTTTAAAAACGGATTAGGTTTTTGAAAAGTGCTACGCGCTATTTCTCATATCTGTCATCATGGGTCGTCTTCCGTCCGAGTCGGGTAACGTCATGCACTGTCGTCTCCATCGACATCTACCACTTCATCTGTGACCGATTTGTACGTGTGTCGTGATCTGATCCAATCTTTTATTATGGTTACTGTTGCATGTGCAATGTTGTCGTTCATGATGTTCTGTTCATGTAGTATGCTAGAGTTATGTTTTTTATGGAAAATGAGGACGACCTTGGGCCTCTGCATCTGGGCGATGTATGCAGCCATTTTATTAATTATTCACGGAGACCGTACAAAGTAATATACTAGTAAGTCTAAAGCCACTATCTTGGCAATATTTGTCGCTACTCCTATCCAATCAATGAACGGATGCCGAAAGTCCGAACCGAATACCAAACAGACCTCGCACCAAATCCTAATATCTAAATCTGGAGGCCCTAACCAAGCTTCATACCGGGTCTAGGGAACACACCGGTCCGACGCACTTTCAGAGGTCGCGGCCGTCGTCTTCCACCAATCCATCTTCAGAGCAGTTACTAACGCATCGACCTTGCCAGTCCTGCCGTCGACGCCCCCACGGCGCCAGACAAACGCCACCTCCCTACGCGCGCTCATCATCACACATCTGTCATCGAGACCCTGCAGCGCCACGCCACCGAGACTCAGCGACATCGATGCATCGCAGGAAAAGTTGCTCCACCTTAGATGGCATCCACTGGTCCCTCGGGCCTGTGCACACCTCCGAGAATGACGCCTCCAAGGGGGAACGAGGCAAGAGCACTGTCATCATCTGATCGACTGATCTAGGGTTTCCCCCGAGATAGCAGATACAAGGCTTGAGCTTCTCCACGACGATGCCTTCAAGAAGGGGACGACGCCATAGAGCGCCGCTATCGCCGGCCTTCACACCTAGCCGAAAGTAGGGCTTTTCACCCGGATTTGCTCGATAAACCTACATCCAACATCTTGTGCTCCGAATCTCAACCATCCCCGGTACCTCAGCATCGCTAGTGCTCCAGCCACCACCATAGCACCATGCGCCTCCATGCCCTGGTCAGATGCACATGTCACCCTGCCACACCTCACCGGCGGAGCCTGGCCACCAGATGCACCACCACAACCATCTGCAGGGCCACCGGCCACTCCTATGTCCTTAACCTCCATCCCCGATCCAATCTGGGCATACCCAGATCCGCCGTTAGGAAGCAGCGCCCGCCAAGGGCGCCACACCACCGGAAAGGATGTCGCGCCGTCGAGCTAGCAGGGCGTCAGGGGAAAGCGCCGAGGATGAAAGTGACCTGTTGCCCTACGGCGATGTCCAAGAGAAGGAGCCCCGCATCCCACCTCGCAGAACAGGCGACGAGCAACCCCGCCGCCGCCAACGCTACGAGGTCTTTGCCCGGTGGCGGCGAGGGGAAGGGCAGCAGGGAAGGGAACCCCTAGGCAGCGGCGGCGCCCTCCCGGGTCGCCCAGGGGGGGGGGACACGTGAGTCGTTTCTGTCATCATGCTAGAGTTATGTATATTGATAATTGTTTTAGTCATGATTTATATTTTAAAATTGATCATAAAACTGCTTAATTACTAAATGTGTGGAATGCTCATGTGGTATGCCTCGGAGAGCAACGTGGTGGTCAACAACAACGGACAAGGATCCAATGAGAGCTATGTCGCTATTATTAGAGAAATTCATCGTTGTAAATATGTCTTTGATAGATTTTTTTTGTTTGTCAACATAGAGACTTCAAATTTAAAAGAAGGGTATATAGGTGACACGAGGCGGTTCCTGTTTTGTAAGGACAAGGTGACAAGGAGTCGACCCCGTTCCATCAATTTGCTGCCTGCCAGACCGGTGGTTCCCTTCCTCTCCGCCTGCTGCTACAGCGGTGGGAGAGCGAGGGAACCCAGATCTGGGCCCTGACGTGTAGACAATAAGGATAGTGGTCTTGGCAACGTCCTTGAGTTGGAGATGACGGTGTCCGTTTGGATTAAGTGTGCCGACGCTCTATCCCCTTCCCAGCGAAGCTTTGGGCGGAGTCGGTGTGTGCTTTTGGATTTGTCGGTCATGTCAGCCTTGGTGCTCGGGGCATGGTTGGTGCGACGGAGGCAGCGATCTGCTTGGTGAGTTTTTGTCCCCTGTCTTCTTCTTCGTTATAGCAAGGTGGGCTCTGACTTTGATGTGGAGGTTCTGGGGATGGTGCGCCGGAGCTACAGCTCTCGATCTTGGAAGATGTGACTGTTGTTTAGGAGTTTCAAGCGTTCAAACCTGGTCGAGGCTTGGCAAAGCGGCGACGACGGCGGCGCGCCAGTGACTCATTCTAGCGAGATTGGCTGTGTGGCTCCGTGGGGCCATCATTGTAATTTTTCTTCTTTGTGGGGTGCTGATTGTAATTGGCTAAGCTTTTTAATAGATCAAAGGGTTTGTTAGCAAAAAAAAAAAAATCAAGTTTGAGGCTTATAAGCTTGTAAGACACACTTCATTTTTAGGAATACTAGACCATAAAGGCGCGCGTTGCCGCGCCCGACCATCATGAATAGATAATAGTGTAAATGTCTAAAGAAAACTTGCCTAATTAAAATATTAACAAGATCTGAATGGTTTGAAATGCGATCTTCAAAATGAATGGTGGAACATACATGGCAAATATTTGCCAGATCAAATGTTTAATATTAGTTGAACGGTTCGAATGAATGTGCTTTCATACACGTGGTGGGTCATTCTCTTCTAAACTACTCCCTCCGTTCCTGAATATTTGTCTTTCTAGAGATTTCAATAAATGACTACATACAGAGCAAAATGAGTGAATCTACACTCTAAAATATGTCTATAAACATCTGTATGTGGTAGTCCATTTGAAATCTCTAAAAAAACAAATATTTAGAAACGGAGGGAGTATAACGAATCGTGTCATATAGTTGCTTCCCCTTTTAATTTCCTCCACATAACATTCATGAGATGGTGCGTCAACCATCTCTACTACTCTCAAGAGCTGAATAGTGCCCTCCAAAGTGATAGTTTGTCTGCTCACCGCTCAATGTGAATAGTATGTACATTTCTTGGTGTTTTAGCAGGTCCCTCACCTTGTGCCACATAAGACTTCCCTCTCCACTAATAAGGTTCCCACTGCTTCTTACCAAAAAAATAAGACTACAAACATCAGTCATTTGGTCTCCCCTTCTTCACTCAAAATCTATGTTAGCATCACCGATTCTCCTATGTATGGCAAGTACTCCCTCCGTTCTAAATTACTCGTCGTGGTTTTATTTCAAACCACGACGAGTAATTTGGAACGGAGTATATATATATATATATATATATATATATATATATATATATATATATATATATATATATATAGTGTTACTATTCATCACCCAGGGCACAGAATAAGTTATTCTTCACCCGAGGTAATCTTACGATCATATCATAATTAAATTACGTTTGGAATTCAAATAGTTACATTCCTATTGATTCACTACGTAAAATTTGGCGTAAAAAATTAAAAATATAGGTCATAAGGCAAGAAAATTTGCAGTTTCTGTGTATTTTACAGTATGTTTTTACGTTTATAATTTTACATAACATAAAATATTTTTCACGACGATTATATATTTTCTTACGGTCTCTTTTTACGTCGGAAATAAGACAAAACTTACGGAACGTAAAATTATGGTGCATTGATGGTAAAATAGAGGGGGGATGAAGAATAATTATTCCTCACCCAGGGTGACGAATAGTCTATATATATATATATATATATATATATATATATATATATATATATATATATATATATATATATATATATATATATATATATATATATCCTAAGTTTGAAGTAAAGCTAGGCTTGTTAGATCGTATACGCTATCCAATAAATTAAAAGCCAGGATGGAAGTTTTGTTGCACAACACATAACATTTCTTATTGGGTTATGGGTAAAGCCCAAGAAAAAAACAATGTTTTAATCCACAATGGAGACCATTTGCAAATATAAAATGTAGATTTTCTCTTTCACATAGTTGTTTCAAGATCGACAGAATTTCAGAAAACTACGGAATAAAAATACTTAATAAAAAGAATGAGAAAACACTAATATCATTATCTTCTCACCACGGCACCCGCAAAAAAATCTTGCTCTGCCTTTCCTTGAGAAAGTTATACCCTAATACTTGGGTATAAACACCTTTCCTTTCCATTGGTCTGATTATCATTATAATCACATTTTTCTTTCCATTGTTTTGTTTCACCTTTCTTGTAATCTAACTTGTCTGAGCAGTGATAATTCCATCCTTATGTAAACACCTCGGTGTACAAACTCTGTCAGTAAGACCCTGTTACTATTGTTGATGACATTCCGGTAACCACCGATAGACGAGAACTTTGCCTATTGGTACGCCTCGTCTTATGAGCAGGAGAATGGTTCTCTTTGTCCCTCGCCCTTGGTACCAACGTTGTTGCCAACATAATTGACAGTTTATGCTCTGACCTGCCTTGCTATCACGACCGTGCAAAATGCTAGCGCCCTTCCTGCTTTTAACCCACATGGTGGGCCCATAACCCACAGGTCCCAGGATCGAAACCCGACTCTCCTGTTTATCATTATTCCGAAGTATCATTTGCTCTTGGCTTTTTGTGTTGTCACGAGCCACCGTCCGAGAGATGATCTATTCCTAATGCTCTGAACCCCTTCTCACCATCTGTTCAGGTATCGATCGTTTGTCCATTCGCTTGAAACTTCCTAATGTACCTTCATACTTTGCCCTCGATGTTTTATTAAGTTTCAACTCGAGAGATACTTCTGCCTTATTCCCTGAATTGTTCACCAAATAATTAACGCTATAAGGGTCATTTCTCACGAAGTTGCTATTTACTTCCCCACTTAAATCTCGAGACGAGATTTCTTGTAGTGGAGGAGATTTGTAACACCCCTAGTGTCATGCTACAGTAATCCACTGTTAATGGTGCAATGTCATCACATTACTGTTGCTAATCTTCACTTGATCCAATTCCCAATTCAAATTCAAATCCAATCCGAAGTCAAAAATTCATATTTGTCAGACATGAAAATTAAAATGTTCATCATGTGGCAAATAATCATTTGTTAATGTTGGTGATAAACCAACATTTTTGCAAAGTTATTAGATGCCCTAAACTAATTAAAATAGTGGTTAAAACAAGTATTTAATTGCTATTTAAATTATAAAAATACTAAACTGAGTTATTTAACTACCGAACTAATTGTGGCAGTAGCCTAAATTTTAATAATACATTAGGTTCAAGTTTTGCAGTGGGTAAAGCTATTTTGTTTTAAGAAGAAATAGAATAAAACAGAAAAGACTAGCTAAAGGAAAACGGAAAAGAGGACCTAAAGCTACTGGGGAGTTTGGCCCATCTTTCAACTTACCTAGGCCAGCCCATCAACAAATTTTCCCTAACATCACGTACAATGGATGCTGTAGCATGTGCGTGGCGTGCATCCATGCCCGCCATGGCCTGTGCTGCCGCCGTGTCGATCATCTAGCGACTCCCAGGAAGGATAAGGCCACCCCCGACCCAGTGGACGAACCCTAGCCCTCACTCTTCCCCCTCGCGCCGCTCCCTTCCCCGCAGTGCTCGACCGACGCCGTCGTTGCCATGGCCGCCGTCGCCCTCACGCCCATTGAGCGCTCTGGCGCCTAGGAGCATGTCCTTCTTCCTCGTCTACGTCGACACTTCGCCTGCGAGGAGCAGATCGATCGGAGCCGCACCAGCGCAAGCGGATCGACCTCAACTTCGTCTTCGAACACCGGAGCTCCGCCGCTTCGATTCGTCGCCTCCAAACCCTCCCCGAGCCCGCTGACCAGCCCATCGTCCCCGCGGTGAGGACCTCGTCCGATTCCCCTCTTTTCCCCCTCGTTTCCACCACCTTAGCGCCGCCCGCGTCCTCCCGTTGCCGCGCCCGGAGTTCCACTCCGCGCACGACCTGGCCGCACTCACCCCGCCCCTACTCGCCCTGGCCGCGCCCCTGGGCGGCTCGCGCTTGCCCCGCACGCGCGCCCCGCCACCGCCGCTCGGCTCCGTTGTTGCTGTTCGGCCGCGCGCGTCCGCGCCTGTCGGCGCGGCTGTTGTTGCCTGCTGCCATGCTGCTACGCCGCTACTGCCGCGGCCGCCCCGCTCGAGCACGCCCACCTGTGCCCTGACCCCGCACCACGCCCACCTTTCCCTGGCCGCGTCCCCTGCACTGCCTCGCGTGCGCGCCGCCGTGCCCGCTATCCCGCGGTGGATGCTTGCTTGCTAGCTGCCGCTAGTGCTGCTTGTTAGCTGCTGCCCTGCCGTGCTAACTGCTCTGCTGCCGCTTGCTACGCTCTTGCATCGCTGCTCTACGCTGCTACTGCTCCTAGCCTTTGTTACTTCTGCCCGCTACCACCGGCTGCTGCTGCTACTAGCCATGGCCACGGCCATGGCCAAGGGTGTTGTTTGCGTGTGTGT
This sequence comes from Aegilops umbellulata, assembly GCA_032464435.1. Classification (NCBI taxonomy): domain Eukaryota; kingdom Viridiplantae; phylum Streptophyta; class Magnoliopsida; order Poales; family Poaceae; genus Aegilops; species Aegilops umbellulata. The sequence goes on along the minus strand of CP136055.1, from coordinate 224,569,637 downwards.
TCTGTGTGTGTGAGGCCGGCCCCCGTTCAATTAGTTTAGGGTTAATTAGTAGTTAGGTTAGCTACTAGCAGATGACATGTGCTAGGTTAGTATTTATTTATTGTTTAGATGTAGCCAATGACATGTGGGATCCACCTCTACTATTCATGTGTTGACCAGTCAAAGGTTGACCGGGTCAACCCAATCCCACTGGCCCCGCTGTCATACTCTCTGGTTAGAATAGCACCAGGTGACAAAAGTATTTCACTGTTTATAATTCGAATTAAATAAATTTAGAAAATAATCTAAACTTTGAAAATCATATTAAATAATCCATAGCTCCGATGGAAATAATTTATACATGAAACTTGCTTAGAATTTCGAATTTCCTAAATTAACTAAATCATTTAGTTAGGCAGTAGAACACCTCTGCACATCATTTAGACATGTCTTGCATATTGTTTGCTCCCCCTCTTTCTCTCTCGATAGACGCCGAGGCCGACGTTGTTGCTGCTGCGTACGGCTACGCTACTGACGAACAGCTCGTTGACGATCTCTCTTTCTTGCCAGAGCAACCAGGCAAGCCCCCCTTTGATCATACCGATATCGCCCATTCCATTCTCTCATGCTTGCATTAGATTTTGCTACTGTTATTGTTTGCTCCTATTTTGATGCATAGCCCGCTTTTGTATCTGTTGTTGTACCTAATCTGCTTATCCTAAACTGCTTAGTATAGGTTGGTTAGTGATCCATCAGTGACCCCCACTTGTCCTTGTTGCCCCTGCTTCATCATCGACGACTCAATCTGCCTGATCGAAGACCAGGCCCCGACACCGCACATCACTTCCCCCTAGTTGCTCGACACTACTGGGTTACTATCGTGTACCGAGGGTGAACCTCTTCAGCACTTCTGATGTTAACCCTGTAGTGTAGTCATTCGGTCGTGATCATCGAGGGTGATTTCCTCCTTAACCACTTCCGATACGACTTGTCGTGCAACCCCTCAAGTGTGAACATCGGGGGTGATTCCTCTTACGTTCACCTTGATGATTACATCGAGTGGAATTCATCGGGGGTGATTCCTCAGGTTTTCCCCCTTGATGTTTGGACACCCGGATACTTGGACTTTATCACTGTTATTTGGAAAGACAGGTCGACCTTGAGGGGTACCCGCGCGAGCTTAATTGCGAGTGATGTGGAGACGGGTTGACCTGGAGGGTGCCCGCAAGATAATTACGAGGCGTGGCCGGGCATTCCTAGCCCTTGCCACAAGTCCTCGAGACGGGGCAACGGGGTCACATCTTTCGTGAGTCTCTGCTTGTTACCGCGCGTTCCTAATCCACTACGATTTGGATATTTGATCCAAGGGGCTTCTGGCCTGATAGCACTAACCATCACGTGGGCATAGTATGGGCGTTCTGCGTCGTATACATCAGCCGAAGCTTAATAGACGTCAGCGACTGAGTAGCGCGCGCCGGGTTGGACTGGTAAGCTCCTGCCTTTTTAGGGAGGTAGCTAGGTCTGCTCACCGGCCGCGTACGCAACGTGCAGGAGTTCCCGGGGAGATGGCCCATGACCCCTGGGGGCATAGGTTTAGTCCGGCGTGCTTGACCTCTCTATTAAGCCTAGGTCGGGTTGCCGCGTAGTGTTTGGCCGAGGCCGGGCATGACCCAGGAAAGTGTGTCCGGCCGGAGTTAATCGAGCGTGGTGGGTAAGTTGGTGCACCCCTGTAGGGAAGAAAACATCTATCGATAGCCTGTCCTACGGTAACGGATACTTGGAGTTGTATCCCGATCGATACAACTAGAATTTGATACTTGTGATGAGAACTGGATGGTGATGAGAAATGGATTATGATGATAACTGGATAGTATGGCTCTGGGATGCCTTTCTCGCAGGGAGTCGAGAAAGGATCTCCGGCCGAGGTTGATAACACTTCTACTACTTTACTTTATGCTACTTTACTCCCTCCTGTTGCGGCAAGATGGTGGTTTTCAGAAGATGCTAGTCTTCGATAGGGCTAGGCCTTCTCTCTATTCTGGCATTTCTGCAACCCAGTCCACATATACAGCCTTCCTTTGATAATGATGCATATGTAGTGTAGATCCTTGCTTGCGAGTACTTTGGATGAGTACTCACGGTTGCTTTGCTCCCCCTTTTCCCCTTTCTTCTCCTTTCCGGTTGATGCAACCAGATGTCGGAGCCCAGGAGTCAGATGCCACCGCCGATGCCTACTACTACATTGGAGATTGTCGACGACCAGTAGTAGTTAGGAGGCTCCCAGGCAGGAGGCCTTGCCTTTTCGATCGTTGTTGCTTTTGTGCTAGTCTTCTTAAGGCAAACTTGTCTAACTTATGTCTGTACTCAGATATTGTTGCTTCCGCTGACTTTTGTGTTTTCGAGCTTATGTATTCGAGCCCTCGAGGCCCCTGGCTTGTAATATAAAGCTTGTATTATTTTAATTTGTGTCTAGAGTTGAGTTGTGATATCTTCCCGTGAGTCCTTAATCTTGATCGTACACATGTGCGTGTATGATTAGTGTATGATTGAATTGAGGGCGTCATACAAAAACACCTCGTTTTATACAGAAACTACAGATTAGGAGTCACATAAGCATCTACATACACAGATGAGATATTGGTTTCAGATAACTACAGCGGCTTCACTGACCAGTTGAGAAAATTGCAGTTCCATTCAGCCTTTTTGTGTAGATCATGTCTGCATCTCTAGACGTTGCTGCCGGCGGGTGAATCGCCCTGGAATGGAGGTAGCTGTATACAGATGAGCAGGTATCGGCAAGGAGTACCGGATGGACCTCCACGAAGATGTTCCTCTTGATCTAGGAGCTGTATTGATCTAAACCCCAGAACTGCTATGAACTCCACACTGCGGTGCCCAAACACATCTGTTGGGTGGCATCGAGGGGTAGCTCTGCACCGACTCCTGACTTCCTGAGCAGAAGACGCCGCCATTGCTTATAGGTCAGGAGCACGGGAGGAGGGTCGCTTCCAGCGAATGAAGACGCCACAACTATCGGCGTCCATATCCCGACCGTCCGCGTAAGATCGGGCGTTAAGCAGGATCGACGAACGAGAAGACGCGCAGATAGGCTTGCGGAGCGGCAGCCCGGCTACGTTGGACAGGCCGATAAGGCCAGAATCACGCAAGGTGGGAGGCCCAGTTCGGCAGAACGGGGGGATCGTGAGATCTGATCCGTTCCTAAGCGAGATCCGATGGCATAGGAGCTCCGATCGTTGTGGGAGGGCATAGCTCGCTTCGTTATACTGTTTCTTAATGTGGCCATGTCTGATTATGTCACTAACTCATTATACATGTAAACATTGTTTCGTTTGAGTAAAGCATAGCGTGTGTTTGCCTCAGAGCTAATCGTTTTATTTTGAGAAAGAAACAACACAACTTTGGCTTGTCTGCACGACTGCACTCCAGATAGACAACACATCACCATCTGTGTTCTGTGTGATGTGTTCAGGTCAGCTCAGTTCAGGTGGCAAATAAACAATGCCCATCTGCCAGCATATACTTCCTCCGTTTTTAAATATAAGTCTTTTTGGAGACTTCAATATGAACTACATACGGAGCAAATGAGTGAATCTACATTCTAAAATATGTATATATACATCCTAGTGAAATATTTAAAAAGACTTATATTTAGAAACGAAGGAAGTATTTATACAATATATGTTTGGATTTCAAGACGTGAGAGTACGATACGCGAAGATGTATATAGAAATGCGTAGACCATCCGTGTTGAGAAAGACATGACACCACCTTTCGGGGCTGATCCCACATCAATCAAAGGAAAGACAAATAAAATTTGAAAGAAGATGATGGAATGATACGAGTGCTCCTTTAATTTAATGATGAAAGACAAACATGGGGACAGCTAAGCTAGGCCAGGCTGGTGAAATGAGAAGGAGCGTCGTCCGAGTGGCGAGGCGTGTCCGTAGTGGGCTGGCTCGCGCCCGCGTAGAAAGGTTCTGGCGCGACCGTGGCCACGAGAGGGACGGTTACTGGTTCTGGCGCGACGCGTCGGGGGGAGGGGGAGGGGTGTCGGCAGCGGGGCGTCCCCACGTGGCTGGCGCCGTCCAGCGAAAGCGAAAGTACTGTATCTGGAAACCAGATCCATTCTTTATCCATTGGGTTTTCTTACTCTACTTTTTCTCTCGTGACCAAATTGCCCCTGCTGTCGGCCTGCCTGTCCTCGGCAACGGCAACGGCAACGGCATGCATCCCGCTGCCACTGCACGTGGGCCGGTCTCCCGTATCCTAAGCCTATCATCGCTCCAGCTCCGCTCCCGTTTTCCTTGAGGACTTTGGCTGGCTGGGTTGGAAGCATACCCACACCACAAGGTTTGTACACGAGTGCAGTCTACTACTCATCACACACACACACGCTTCCCGCGATCTAACTTTAGGGGTTGGGGAAGATTACAAAGGCTACCACTTGAGGTTAGTGTTTGGCACTTTAGTTCTTATTAGGATCTCTTTGATTCCGCAGGGGAAATCGGGACACGGGTGTCCACACATTTTCTTCTTCTTCAAATACATGGACAGTTGGAACACGAAACGAACCGACCGAGCTCGTGTGTGCACTGGATGGTAAGGCGGTCGATGGAGCGGCCAGACGTGTGTGCCGGAAGTTGCGCGACACGCGTTCGATGTGGGCAGCGCGTACCGTGCTGTGAAAGCGAGGGCTGTGTAGGTAGGCAGGAGAAGCAGCTTTCTCAAATCTTACCGGCCACCAGCGCTGAATTTTGTTTGTTTTCCTCCGGGACCGGGCTGCTTTCAATTTTGTTTCCCTCCAGGCTTTCACCAGGAACAAGGAGCAACCGAAGAAACTATTTGACGGAACTGCCCCTGTGTTGCTACTAGTGTCGGTCGGTCATCCGCCCCGGTCAAGTGAGTAGAGTATTATGACTTCACTGCACGTGGGCCGGCGCCCAGTTTTCCTCCTCTTATTTTTCGCACGCCAAGTTTGGCTCACACGAGTCTGGTTAATTTTATCTTTTCCGGGTGTATCTATGAATAAAGTCATTCTTTCTTTTTCTTATGTACTCCTATATACTTTTTCATTATATATACGAAAAATTGTTTTTTTTCGAAGGGTAATTTTTTTATTTAATTACCCAGACTGGAAGTCTTGCTTACAGAGATCAGGCACATCGCCTGGACCAGAACCGAGCCACACAGCAGTGCGCTGTTCTACTCCACCAAAGTTTGCAAGGAAATGACTAACTTTATTTTGATCACGAGAGATGTGAGCTAGTCTCACGTCTCGTCCTTCCATCATGAGGCGTCTGGTCTGATCTATCAACATGGCATAACGGGAGCAGTCAACAGAGTTACCCCGCAGCATATTGATTCCAACAAGGCAGTCCGTTTCGATCTCCACCGGTAGAGGGGTCCATTGAAGTGCCAGGTTTAAACCCTCCATACACGCGGCTAGCTCCGCCTCCAGAGCATTCGCGCAAGCCCGAAGTTGGCGGCATGACGAGAAAATGATGGTGCCCGAGCTGTCCCAAAGCACCATGCCCGCTCCAGCCGTTCCCGTCGAGGGGCAAAAGGACCCGTCTACATTGAGCTTGGCCCAGCCCGCCGGGGGAGGTGTCCATCTGACAAGGGACGGGGTGTTCTTCGGGGAGTGAGCAGGCGCCAGCATGTGCATCATCTCCACCGTTTGCTTGCCCTTCACCGGATCAGCCTCCGGCCGGTTCTGCACCCCAATGATGGACTCCACGTAGCTCAACAGGAAGCGGCAAGAGATCTCGACCGGAGGCGGCTTCTTATCGTGCGTGAGTTCGTTCCGAACATGCCAGCATCGCCATAGCAGCATCATCAGCTCCAGTCGCTCCCGGTCCGGAAGATCGCAAAGGCTTTGGACAAGCCACTCCGACCCCGTCCTCCTGAAAGACCGCACCTCGGGGATGCGCCAATGTTCTCCCATCGCTTGCCATAGTCCAACAACCCGAGGGCACCTGCAAAACGCGTGGAACGTATCCTCCGGCTCGGAAGCACAGAGAGGGCACAAGTCAGAAACCTCAAGGCCCCTACGCTTCTTGTTCACCCAGGTGGGTAGACAATCAGTGACGAGTCGCCAAACAAAGGTGCGCACCTTGGGAGGAGCAGGGCACCTCCATATATAAGACCAGACGGCCGGTCGCCCGTCCGGTGCCCTGCTCGCCGCGACTGATGAAGGTCTCAACCGAGCCTCCAGAGCTAGTCGATAAGCACTCCGAACCGTGAAGGTGCCGCTTCTCTCCGGAGCCCATGCAATAATATCGTTGCCTAGCCGGGGATACGTTTTTATCTTCAGTATCTCTTCCGCATCAACCGGGTAGAAAACTTGGTTTACCACGGCCGTCTTCCAAGCACCATGATTATCAAGGAGGTCCGCCACTCTCCTCAATCTGCATCTACCCTGCGGAGTGATGGGTTTGCCGGAGCCATTCCTCGGGATCCAGCTGTCGCGCCATATCCGGATAGACTCACCATTCCCCACACGCCAAATGAGCCCTTGTTTCAGCAATTCCAAACCATGTTGCACCCCTTGCCACGTAGCCGAAGCTCCCGTCAGGAATACTGTGTCCTCTAGCTCGCCATTTGAATAATACCACGCCTTCAAGAGCCGCGCGCACAAGCTGTCCGGGTTGGACAGTAGCCTCCAGGCTTGTCTTGCCAGCAGCACTTGGTTGAAGAGCCTTAGATCTCTGAAGCCAAGACCGCCTTGTGCTTTCGGTTTGATCAGGTGAGTCCACGCCTTCCAATGCATCTTCTTCTTGCCCTTCTCCACACCCCAGTAGAAGTTGCGTATCATCCTCATGAGGTCCTCGCAGGTGGATGCGGGGAGGCGAAACACACTCATAATGTACGTTGGTATCGCCAAGGCCACCGATTTGATCAGGACTTCTCTCCCGCTTTGAGCTAGCAGTTGCGCCGCGTCCCACTCGACCATTCTCTTTGTAAACTTCTGCTGCAGATTCTGAAACTTATCCTTGGTCATGCGTCCGGAAGGGGTGGGTAGCCCAAGGTAGCGCTCTTCAAAACTATGCTGTTGTACCCCCAGCACTTGCTTGACCTCCTCTCGGATATTAGCGGGACAGTGCTCCCCAAACAAGATGGAACATTTGTGCTGGTTGATAAGTTGGCCAGTGGCTCGAGCATAGGAATTCAGGGCCTCCTTGACGTTTGTTGCTTCTGCTGCAGTCGCGCGGAAGAATAGCAGGGTGTCATCGGCGAACAACAGATGTGAGATGCCGGGGGCCCTTGGGCAGACCCTTACGGGCGTGATCTCTTGGACCTGCACTTTCTGGCGTAAGATGGCAGCAAGACCGTCAGCCACTAACAGAAATAAGAAAGGGGTAAGGGGATCTCCCTGCCGAAGCCCGCGCGTCGGTGCAAACGAATCTGAGAGGGTTCCGTTCAGATTTATGCAGTACCGAACCGAGGCGACACATGCCATAATCCACTTCACCCATTGGCTCGTAAAACCCATTCTCTGCATCACTTGCTCGAGAAATCTCCAATCCACTCTATCGTAAGCTTTTGACAAGTCTAACTTGTATGCACAAAAACTCCTCTCCGGGTTCTTTTCCTGCCTTATATAGTGTGTACACTCAAATGCAATGAGGGCATTATCGGTGATAAGCCTCCCGGGGACAAAAGCACTCTGCCCCTCCGACACCACATCACCAAGGATAGGCCGGAGCCGGTTGACCAAACATTTTGAGATGATTTTGTACACCACATTGCATAAACTGATGGGCCTAAACTCCGTCATCATCTTTGGGTTGTCCACTTTTGGAATGAGGACGATTGTAGTGTCATTCACTCCCTCCGGCATCATACCCGTGGCAAAGAACTCATTAACTGCTGCAATGATATCATCCTTGACAATGCTCCAATGGCGCTGGAAGAACCTGGCCGGGAGGCCGTCCGGTCCCGGTGCCTTGAGGGGGCCGATCTGAAATAACGCGTCGCTGTTTTCCTTTTCGAAGAACTGGGCACAGAGCTTTGTATTCGTCTCGGCCGTGATCACCTCCTCAAATAGTGGCACTACAGTCTCAGGGAGTAGAGTTTGGTCAGCTTCAAAAAGGTTCCGAAAATAGGCGAGCGCCATACCTGACATAACATGATGAGCCGTGTGGTAGTTGCCCTCAGCATCAACCAGCCCCTTGATCTTATTCTTGCGTGCTCTCCACCGAGCCTTGCGGTGAAAGAACTTGGTGTTTCGATCACCATGCTTTAGCCATTCTACTCGCGACCGTTGCCGCCACATCATTTCCTCCTTATACAGCAGTTCATTCATATGATCCGATTCCCTCCGTATCTCATTACGGTCTGCATTCATGTTGGTGAGCTCCTCCAATTTTGTTCTGGACTTCTCAATTTCCCGTGTGATATTACCCACCTTCTTGCTGCTCCACTTGTGTAACGCCAGCAGTGTCGACCGGATGGCCTCGCTGATATTGCCCCGGTGACCCTCTGCACCTGCTGCTCTCTAGGCCGATTCGACTAAACCTACGATTCTTGCTCAGTAAAATTGTTCTACGGTTCTTGTCTCGAAGTAAATAAATAAACCTAGCACGGACAGTAAAGATCGTGGATAAGGAAAATGATACCACCAGGCAAAGGTGGTCTGCGATCTTCAATCAACAACAACGGAGGAGCAAGATGAAAAAGAAACAATATTCGGATGATGACACACATTTGGTTGATTCTTAGGCAATCGTTTAAAAACATTTAAGAAAGATTCATGCACACTCTGCCTACATTAAGCGGTTGTCGGTTTCCCCTCTAGTTTTATTTTTACTTGGCTATTTATGCATTTCACGATCATATTTCGCAAATCCTAATTTTTACTTGGCTATTTATGCATTTCACGATCCTATTTCGCAAATCCTGAACTACACATACATGTGTCAAACCAACAAAAAGAAGAAGCAACTGTTATATAAATAATTTATTAATACACATCTTTTCAACTTAAGTGTGACACCCACTGACGAGGGAAACACCGTTGATGTACTTCTGCTCCGATTGGGCCCAGGAGACGAGGACTCATGACCGTGTGAACGAGAAAGGCTTGGAGGGAAACGCCACAATATAGCAATTTGCTCGTATCGTTGTATAAGTACATGTACAGGTTCCTTGTCAATCAAGGATACAATCAAGTTGTATCCATTACAACAACGGAATACAATCCATATGGCTAGAGCAGCTATACACGGTATGCACAAATAAACTTTAGCAGCCCCAGGATGCAGAAGGGAGAAGAGGCTCCGGGCAGTCCCATGGACTTCAATGGACTGACCTCAACCCATTAGGTGAATGATGTAACCCTAGCCTGGCCAGAGATATAAGGCATGTGGGGATTTTGAAAAGTACCCTAGTGCTAGGTTTTCTTGGACCTATCACCTCTACCAACCTCTCCATCGTCAAGCCGAGAGCTTGTAGCCCAAGTAATACATCTCTCTGGTGATCTCCCTTTCACCAGAACAATATGAATACTAGAGGCATCAGTAGGGTCACCTCATCCCAAAGTACCAGAACCTGGGTAAATCCCATTCCCATGATCCTCATCAGCTCACCCCCCTCCCTCGCCTCTCCTAAACATCGGTGATCACTCTGAAGGAAATATGCCCTAGAGGCAATAATAAAGTTATTATTTATTTCCTTATATATCATGATAAATGTTTATTATTCATGCTAGAATTGTATTAACCGGAAACATAATACATGTGTGGATACATAGACAAACAGAGTGTCACTAGTATGCCTCTACTTGACTAGCTTGTTAATCAAAGATGGTTAAGTTTCCTAACCATAGACAAAGGAGTTGTCATTTGATTAACAAGGTCACATCATTAGTTGAATGATCTGATTGACATGACCCATTCCATTAGCTTAGCACCCGATCGTTTAGTATGTTGCTATTGCTTTCTCCATGACTTATACATGTTCCTTTGACTATGAGATTATGCAACTCCCGTTTACCGTAGGAACACTTTGTGTGCCACCAAACGTCACAACGTAACTGGGTGATTATAAAGGAGCTCTACAGGTGTCTCCGAAAGTATTTGTTGGGGTGGCGTATTTCGAGATTAGGATTTGTCACTCCGAATGTCGGAGAGGTATCTCAGGGCCTTCTCGGTAATGCACATCACATAAGCCTTGCAAGCATTGCAACCAATAAGATAGTTGCAAGATGATGTATTACGGAACGAGTAAAGAGACTTGCCGGTAACGAGATTGAACTAGGTATTGGATACCGACGATCGAATCTCGGGCAAGTAACATACCGATGACAAAGGGAACAACGTATGTTGTTATGCGGTCTGACCGATAAAGATCTTCGTAGAATGTGTAGGAGCCAATATGGGCATCCAGGTCCCGCTATTGGTTATTGACCAGAGATTTGTCTCAGTCATGTCTACACTGTTCTCGAACCGTAGGGTCCGCACGCTTAAGGTTACGATGACAGTTATTATGAGTTTATGAGTTTTGATGTACCGAAGGAGTTCGGAGTCCCGGATGAGATCGGGGACATGACGAGGAGTCTAGAAATGGTCGAGACGTAAAGATTGATATATTGGACAACTATATTCGGACATCGGAATGGTTCCGAGTGGTTTCGGATAAAACCGGAGTGCCGGAGGGTTACCGGAACCCCCCCGGGAGAAGTATTGGGCCACATGGGCCTTAGTGGAGAGAGAGAGGGGCGGCCAGGGTGGGCCGCGCCCCCTCCCCCTCTGGTCCGAATTGGACTAGGAGAGGGGGGGCGGCGCCCCCCTTTCCCTCTCCCTCTCCCCCTTCCTTTCCCCCTCCTAGTAGGAGTAGGAAAGAGGGGAGTCCTACTCCTACTAGGAGGAGGACTCCTCCCCCTGGCGCGCGCCACAAGGGCCGGCCGGCCTCCCCCCTTGCTCCTTTATATACGGGGGCAGGGGGCACCCTAGAACACACAAGTTGATCTTCGTGATCGTTCCTCAGCCGTGTGCGGTGCCCCCCTCCACCATATTCCACCTCGGTCATATTGTCGCGGTGCTTAGGCGAAGCCTGCGTTGGTAGTTCATCAAGACCGTCACCACGCCGTCGTGCTGACGAAACTCTTCCCCGATTGCTTTGCTGGATCGGAGCCCGGAGAACGTCATCGAGCCGTACGTGTGTCAAGAACTCGGAGGCGCTGGAGTAACGGCGCTTGGATCGGTCGGATCGGGAGGAGGACGTACGACTACTTCCTCTACATTGTGTCAACGCTTCCGCTTCGGTCTACGAGGGTACATAGACAACACTCTCCCCTCTCGTTGCTATGCATCACCATGATCTTGCATGTGCGTAGGATTTTTTTTGAAATTACTACGTTCCCCTTCAGTGGCATCCGAGCCTAGGTTTTTATGGTTTGATGTTATGCACGAGTAGAACACAAGTGAGTTGTGGACGATATAAGTCATACTGCCTACCAGCATGTCATACTTTGGTTCGGCGGTATTGTTGGATGAAGCGGCCCGGACCGACATTACGCGTACGCTTACGCGAGACTGGTTCTACCGCCTTGCTTTGCACACAGGTGTCTGGCGGGTGTCAGTTTCTCCAACTTTAGTTGAACCGAGTATGGCTACGCCCGGTCCTTGAGAAGGTTAAAACGGATTCTATTTGACAAACTATCATTGTGGTTTTGATGCGTAGGTGAGACTGGTTCTTGCTTAAGCCCGTAGCAGCCACGTAAAATTTGCAACAAACAAAGTAGAGGACGTCTAACTTGTTTTTGCAGGGCATGTTGTGATGTGATATGGTCAAGACATGATGCTAAATTTTATTGTATGAGATGATCATGTTTTGTAACCGAGTTATCGGCAACTGGCAGGAGCCGTATGGTTGTCGCTTTATTGTATGCAATGCAATCGCCCTGTAATGCTTTACTTTATCACTAAGCGGTAGCGATAGTCGTAGAAGCATAAGATTGGCGAGACGACAACGATGCTACGATGGAGATCAAGGTGTCGCGCCGGTGACGATGGTGATCATGATGGTGCTGCGGAGATGGAGATCACAAGCACAAGATGATGATGGCCATATCATATCACTTATATTGATTGCATGTGATGTTTATCTTTTTATGCATCTTATCTTGCTTTGATTGACGGTAGCATTATAAGATGATCTCTCACTAAATTATCATAGTAATAGTGTTCTCCCTGAGTATGCACCGTTGCGAAAGTTCTTCGTGCTGAGACACCACGTGATGATCGGGTGTGATAGGCTCTACGTTCAAATACAACGGGTGCAAAACAGTTGCACACGCAGAATACTCAGGTTTAACTTGACGAGCCTAGCATATAACAGATATGGCCTCGGAACACGGAGACCGAAAGGTCGAGCGTGAATCATATAGTAGATATGATCAACATAGTGATGTTCACCATTGAAACTACTCCATCTCACGTGATGATCGGACATGGTTTAGTTGATTTGGATCACGTGATCACTTAGAGGATTAGAGAGATGTCTATCTAAGTGGGAGTTCTTAAGTAATATGATTAATTGAACTTAAATTTATCATGAACTTAGTCCCTGATAGTATCTTGCTTGTTTATGTTGATTGTAGATAGATGGCTCGTGCTGTTGTTCCGTTGAATTTTAATGCGTTCCTTGAGAAAGCAAAGTTGAAAGATGATGGTAGCAATTACACGGACTGGGTCCGTAACTTGAGGATTATCCTCATTGCTGCACAGAAGAGTTACGTCCTGGAAGCACCGCTGGGTTCCAGACCTGCTGCTGGAGTGGCGCCAGATGTTATGAATGTCTGGCAGAGCAAAGCTGATGACTACTCGATAGTTCAGTGTGCCATGCTTTACGGCTTAGAACCGGGACTTCAACGACGTTTTGAACATCATGGAGCATATGAGATCTTCCAGGAGTTGAAGTTAATATTCCAACAAAATGCCCGGATTGAGAGATATGAAGTCTCCAATAAGTTCTATAGCTGCAAGATGGAAGAGAATGGTTCTGTCAGTGAGCATATACTCAGAATGTCTGGGTATTATAATCACTTGAATCAACTGGGAGTCAATCTTCCGGATGATTGTGTCATTGACAGAATTCTCCAATCACTGCCACCAAGCTACAAAGGCTTCGTGATGAACTATAATATGCAAGGGATAGATAAGACAATGCCCGAGCTCTTCGCAATGCTAAAAGCTGCGGAGGTAGAAATCAAGAAGGAGCATCAAGTGTTGATGGTCAATAAGACCACTAGTTTCAAGAAAAAGGGCAAAGGGAATAAGAAGGGGAACTTCAAGAAGAACAGCAAACAAGTTGCTGCTCAAGAGAAGAAACCCAAGTCTGGACCTAAGCCTGAAACTGAGTGCTTCTACTACAAGCAGACTGGTCACTGGAAGCGGGACTGCCCCAAGTATTTGGCGGATAAGAAGGATGGCAAGGTGAACAAAGGTATATGTGATATACATGTTATTGATGTGTACCTTACTAATGCTCGCAGTAGCACCTGGGTATTTGATACTGGTTCTGTTGCTAATATTTGCAACTCGAAACAGGGACTACGGATTAAGCGAAGATTGGTTAAGGACGAGGTGACGATGCGCGTGGGAAACGGTTCCAAAGTCGATGTGATCGCGGTCGGCACGCTACCTCTACATCTACCTTCGGGATTAGTATTAGACCTGAATAATTGTTATTTGGTGCCAGCGTTGAGCATGAACATTATATCTGGATCTTGTTTGATGCGAGACGGTTATTCATTTAAATCAGAGAATAATGGTTGTTCTATTTATATGAGTAATATCTTTTATGGTCATGCACCCTTGAAGAGTGGTCTATTTTTGATGAATCTCGATAGTAGTGATACACATATTCATAGTGTTGAAGCCAAAAGATGCAGAGTTGATAATGATAGTGCAACTTATTTGTGGCACTGCCGTTTAGGTCATATCGGTATAAAGCGCATGAAGAAACTCCATACTGATGGACTTTTGGAGCCACTTGATTATGAATCACTTGGCACTTGCGAATCGTGCCTCATGGGCAAGATGACCAAAACACCGTTCTTCGGTACTATGGAGAGAGCAACAGATTTATTGGAGATCATACATACAGATGTATGTGGTCCAATGAATGTTGAGGCTCGTGGCGGATATCGTTATTTTCTCACCTTCACAGATGATTTAAGCAGATATGGTTATGTCTACTTAATGAAACACAAGTCTGAAACATTTGAAAAGTTCAAAGAATTTCAGAGTGAAGTTGAAAATCATCGTAACAAGAAAATAAAGTTTCTACGATCTGATCGTGGAGGAGAATATTTGAGTTACGAGTTTGGTCTACATTTGAAACAATGCGGAATAGTTTCGCAACTCACGCCACCCGGAACACCACAGCGCAATGGTGTGTCCGAACGTCGTAATCGTACTTTACTAGATATGGTGCAATCTATGATGTCTCTTACAGATTTACCGCTATCGTTTTGGGGTTATGCTTTAGAGACGGCTGCATTCACGTTAAATAGGACACCGTCGAAATCCGTTGAGACGACGCCTTATGAACTATGGTTTAGCAAGAAACCAAAGTTATCATTTCTTAAAGTTTGGGGCAGCGATGCTTATGTGAAAAAGCTTCAACCTGATAAGCTCGAACCCAAATCGGAAAAATGTGTCTTCATAGGATATCCAAAAGAAACTGTTGGATACACCTTCTATCACAGATCCGAAGGCAAGACTTTTGTTGCTAAATTCGGAGTCTTTCTAGAAAAGGAGTTTCTCTCGAAAGAAGTGAGTGGGAGGAAAGTAGAACTTGATGAGGTAACTGTACCTGCTCCCTTATTGGAAAGTAGTACATCACAGAAATCTGTTTCTGTAGCACCTACACCAATTAGTGAGGAAGCCGATGATATTGATCATGAAACTTCAGATCAAGTTACTACAGAACCTCGTAGATCAACCAGAGTAAGATCCGCACCAGAGTGGTACGGCAATCCCGTTCTGGAAGTCATGCTACTAGATCATGACGAACCTACGAACTATGAAGAAGCGATGGTGAGCCCAGATTCCGCAAAGTGGCTAGAAGCCATGAAATCTGAGATGGGATCCATGTATGGCAACAAAGTGTGGACTTTGGTTGACTTGCCCGAGGGTCAGCAAGCAATAGAGAATAAGTGGATCTTTAAGAAGAAGACTGACGCTGATGGTAATGTTACTATCTACAAAGCTCGATTTGTCGCGAAAGGTTTTCGACAAGTTCAAGGGATTGACTACGATGAGACCTTCTCACCCGTAGCGATGCTTAAGTCTGTCCGAATCATGTTAGCAATTGCCGCATTTTATGATTATGAAATTTGGCAAATGGATGTAAAGACTGCATTCCTGAATGGATTTCTGGAAGAAGAGTTGTATATGATGCAACCAGAAGGTTTTATCGATCCAAAGGGAGCTAACAAAGTGTGCAAGCTCCAGCGATCCATTTATGGACTGGTGCAAGCATCTCGGAGTTGGAATAAACGCTTTGACAGTGTGATCAAAGCATTTGGGTTTGTACAGACTTTTGGAGAAGCCTGTATTTACAAGAAAGTGAGTGGGAGCTCTGTAGCATTTCTGATATTATATGTAGATGACATATTACTGATTGGAAATGATATAGAATTTCTGGATAGTATAAAGGGATACTTGAATAAGAGTTTTTCAATGAAAGACCTCGGTGAAGCTGCTTACATATTGGGCATTAAGATCTATAGAGATAGATCAAGACGCTTAATTGGACTTTCACAAAGCACATACCTTGACAAATTTTTGAAGAAGTTCAAAATGGATCAAGCAAAGAAAGGGTTCTTGCCTGTGTTACAAGGTGTGAAGTTGAGTAAGACTCAGTGCCCGACCACTGCAAAAGATAGAGAGAAGATGAAAGATGTTCCCTATGCTTCAGCCATAGGCTCTATCATGTATGCAATGCTGTGTACCAGACCTGATGTGTGCCTTGCTATAAGTTTAGCAGGGAGGCACCAAAGTAATCCAGGAGTGGATCACTGGACAGCGGTCAAGAATATCCTGAAGTACCTGAAAAGGACTAAGGAAATGTTTCTCGTATATGGAGGTGACAAAGAGCTCATCGTAAACGGTTACGTTGATGCAAGCTTTGACACTGATCTGAACGATTCCAAATCGCAAACAGGATACGTATTTACATTAAACGGTGGAGCTGTCAGTTGGTGCAGTTCTAAACAAAGCGTTGTGGCGGGATCTACATGTGAAGCGGAATACATAGCTGCTTCAGAAGCAGCAAATGAAGGAGTCTGGATGAAGGAGTTCATATCCGATCTAGGTGTCACACCTAGTGCATCGGGTCCAATGAAAATCTTTTGTGACAATACTGGTGAAATTGCCTTGGCAAAGGAATCCAGATTTCACAAGAGAACCAAGCACATCAAGAGACGCTTCAATTCCATCCGGGATTTGGTCCAGGTGGGAGACATAGAGATTTGCAAGATACATACGGATTTGAATGTAGCAGACCCGTTGACTAAGCCTCTTCCATGAGCAAAACATGATCAGCACCAAGACTCCATGGGTGTTAGAATCATTACTGTGTAATCTAGATTATTGACTCTAGTGCAATTGGGAGACTGAAGGAAATATGCCCTAGAGGCAATAATAAAGTTATTATTTATTTCCTTATATATCATGATAAATGTTTATTATTCATGCTAGAATTGTATTAACCGGAAACATAATACATGTGTGGATACATAGACAAACAGAGTGTCACTAGTATGCCTCTACTTGACTAGCTTGTTAATCAAAGATGGTTAAGTTTCCTAACCATAGACAAAGGAGTTGTCATTTGATTAACAAGGTCACATCATTAGTTGAATGATCTAATTGACATGACACATTCCATTGGCTTAGCACCCGATCGTTTAGTATGTTGCTATTGCTTTCTCCATGACTTATACATGTTCCTTTGACTATGAGATTATGCAACTCCCGTTTACCGTAGGAACACTTTGTGTGCTACCAAACGTCACAACGTAACTGGGTGATTATAAAGGAGCTCTACAGGTGTCTCCGAAAGTATTTGTTGGGTTGGCGTATTTCGAGATTAGGATTTGTCACTCCGAATGTCGGAGAGGTATCTCAGGGCCTTCTCGGTAATGCACATCACATAAGCCTTGCAAGCATTGCAACCAATAAGATAGTTGCAAGATGATGTATTACGGAACGAGTAAAGAGACTTGCCAGTAACGAGATTGAACTAGGTATTGGATACCGACGATCGAATCTCGGGCAAGTAACATACCGATGACAAAGGGAACAACGTATGTTGTTATGCGGTCTGACCGATAAAGATCTTCGTAGAATGTGTAGGAGCCAATATGGGCATCCAGGTCCCGCTATTGGTTATTGACCAGAGATTTGTCTCAGTCATGTCTACACTGTTCTCGAACCGTAGGGTCCGCACGCTTAAGGTTACGATGACAGTTATTATGAGTTTATGAGTTTTGATGTACCAAAGGAGTTCGGAGTCCCGGATGAGATCGGGAACATGACGAGGAGTCTCGAAATGGTCAAGACGTAAAGATTGATATATTGGACGACTATATTCGGACATCGGAATGGTTCCGAGTGGTTTCGGAGAAAACCGGAGTGCCGGAGGGTTA
This sequence comes from Aegilops umbellulata, assembly GCA_032464435.1. Lineage (NCBI taxonomy): Eukaryota > Viridiplantae > Streptophyta > Magnoliopsida > Poales > Poaceae > Aegilops > Aegilops umbellulata. The sequence continues at coordinate 224,551,978 of CP136055.1, read as the reverse complement.
CCGGAACCCCCCGGGAGAAGTATTGGGCCACATGGGCCTTAGTGGAGAGAGAGAGGGGCGGCCAGGGTGGGCCGCGCCCCCCTCCCCCTCTAGTCCGAATTGGACTAGGAGAGGGGGGGCGGCGCCCCCCTTTCCCTCTCCCTCTCCCCCTTCCTTTCCCCCTCCTAGTAGGAGTAGGAAAGAGGGGAGTCCTACTCCTACTAGGAGGAGGACTCCTCCTCCTGGCGCGCGCCACAAGGGCCGGCCGGCCTCCCCCTTGCTCCTTTATATACGGGGGCAGGGGGGCACCCTAGAACACACAAGTTGATCTTCGTGATCGTTCCTCAGCTGTGTGCGGTGCCCCCCTCCACCATATTCCACCTCGGTCATATTGTCGCGGTGCTTAGGCGAAGCCCTGCGTCGGTAGTTCATCAAGATCGTCACCACGCCGTCGTGCTGACGAAACTCTTCCCCGAGAGCTTTGCTGGATCGGAGCCCGGAGAACGTCATCGAGCCGTACGTGTGTCAAGAACTCGGAGGCGCCGGAGTAACGGCGCTTGGATCGGTCGGATCGGGAGGAGGACGTACGACTACTTCCTCTACGTTGTGTCAACGCTTCCGCTTCGGTCTACGAGGGTACGTAGACAACACTCTCCCCTCTCGTTGCTATGCATCACCATGATCTTGCATGTGCGTAGGATTTTTTTTTGAAATTACTACGTTCCCCTTCACACTTGATGGAGGCACGATGCCTCAACAACGTGCCTCCATAGGCTTTAGCCGAGAGTTGCTTCATTAGGCCCTCAGACACTGGATTACATGGGTATCATCGACTCACTTCTGCAGCCCTGTGTCCTTCGAGTAATCCTGAGTGAAGGATGGTCATAGCATGTGTCGGCGTTCTGGGAACAGGGGTCCCTAGACTTGCCTGCCTGCGGCCCACAACGTGGCTGAGCAGCAGGCCGTACGGCCCATCTTCATCAACAAGGCATCGAAGACCCTCGCGAGGAGCCAAGCCTCACGAGGCGGACGACGCAAGGCCTCCTCTGGAGTAGCCTAGCCAGGCAGGCTCACGAGGAGCGGAGATATCAAGGCGGGGCAAACCTCACGAGGCACTCGTGACGTGAGCCATGACGAACGGCGCCAGTCGGGTGCCAGGCGGGCGCTGGTGCGCGCAGCATCCTTGTTTCCTCTTTGGTGCTAAGGAGGCAAGCGCAGACGAAGAGTACCGAGGCATCAGGCAAAGGTTATCATATTGGTGCAACAAGACCAAGACCAGGAGGATGGCAAGGCGGAGGTCATCGTGGAGCCCAAGACGGCATCATCCCAGGGCTTTTCCCAGGCGAAGACCGCTTTTGTCAGGATAGCTTGTACTAGCTGCCCCCTTCAAATTTGCCCGCCGTTGTTGGCTCCCTTCCCGCTCGATATTTGGGAAGAGGACCAGGGCCTCTATATATAGGACTAGCCACCACAGTAGGGGGCAACTGATCCGGAGCTGGTTCAGATCTTCCTTAGCTACACAAACACAAGAGCACCTCAACCTCAGGAGGTTGTTCTTCCCTTGTACTGTTCATCATCAACCCCAGAGGCAATCCACCACCACCACACTAGAGTAGGGTATTACACCAGAACGGTGGCCCGGACCAGTATAAACCCTGTGTCTCTTTCTGTGTTGTGAGTTCGTCGAGTTCGTCTGCAAGAGCTTAGCGAGCTAGAGCGTAGATCGGTAGGAGGGAAAGGCTTCGCGCGCACCCCAGTGTTCGAACCTTAAGGGTTTTGCCGGAGCCCCACATCCGACATTTGGCGCGCCAGGTAGGGGTGTGTCGGAGCTTCTTCTCCGCCAATCTGTGCCCTGCTCCGCCGCGCCTTGCTCTCATGGCAGGCGCGCTGCCATCCTCCTCTGTGACCGGCACCAGTAGCAGGGAGTTTGGGTACCGGGCCCTGGCCCCCGCCCTGCGGTGGGTGTAGTGTCCGATCAAGTTCAAGCCAGAGATCCCGCCGCGTTACGATGGCGCGGCAGACCCGACGCTGTTCTTGCAGGCGTACGAGGAGGCCGTCCTCAATGCCGGAGGCGATGGCCAGATCATGGCCATCTGGTTCCCCATGGCTCTCGCCGGCGAGCCACGCGTCTGGCTGCTCAACCTCCCAGGGTCCATGGTGGCGTCCTGGGAGGAGCTCCGTGACCGCTTCATCGCGCGCTATGCGGTGCCGGCGCACCACGCAGTCGCGGCGCTGCTGGGTGGCTCTCAGGCACCTCCTTCGGATCACCACGTCAAGCCTTTGCTCCGTCAGATTGGGGCAGCCTCAAAGCGCCCGGGGGCTCCACCGGGTTGGGCTGCGCCGGAGGCCGACCTCACCTTCGATTCAGAAGACCACTCGGGCTCCACCGTCGGCTCTGGCATGCTCCCAATGCTCTGCACGCCTACCATCTGCAACGTGGTCGTCACCAAGACCCTCATCGACGGCGGCGCTGGCCTCAACTTTCTCTCCGTAGAAGCCTTCAGCCTCCTCCACGTGCCGCCCGAAAGGCTCAACCTCAGCAAGCCTTTTTCGGGAGTAGGCGGCGGAGCTTCCCACTCTCTGGGGCAGATCCACCTCCCCGTCACTTTCGGCACGTGCGACAACTACCGCACTGAGCTGGTGGACTTCGACATCGCCTGCATCTGTCTCCCGTACAACGCCATACTCGGGTACCCGGCTCTTGCTCAGTTCATGGCGACGACTCACCCGGCCTACAACCTTATGAAGATGCCAGGGAGCAAGGGCGTCCTCACCATCAAGGGGGACACTAAGGAGGCAGTGACGATGCTCAAGCTTGCCTTCAAGGCCGCGGCAGCAGCACAGCTAGCCGGCGCCAGTACGCCCGAGGCCAAGGAGACCGCGCCCGCCAAGAAAAAGCAGTTGTTCACCCAAGACAAGGTGGAAACCAAGCAAGTGCCGGTTGATGAGGACGGGTCTTTAGGAGCTACCTTTACCATAGGAACCAGTCTCGACCCGGGACAAGAAGATTTGGTGAGGTTTTTGTGCGCGAACGAGGAGATATTCGCATGGGAGCCCAATCAGCTGGTAGGGGTCCCGAGAGAGGTGATCCAGCATCATCTAAGGGTGTTCCCCAACATGCGCCCCGTGAAGCAGCGGGCGAGACGGCAGTCCGCCGAGAAGAAAGGCCTAGAGCCTGAGAAGCAAGGCCCAGAGCTTGAGAAGAAAGGCCCGGTGCCTGTGAAGAATCGCCGCCCGTGACACTCTCACGTAATAATGAGTTGGCGCTATACACGCCCGGAGTCTCAGGAGCACCGGCCTCAGGCCCTGGGGCTCCCTCCCACGCCTAGTGGACATCACTTAGCTCCGCGCTGGTGAGAATACTTGAAGACTAGATTAGGTGCCGGACGCGGCTTTTCATTTGCTTTCTGAAGTTGGCTTGCTTTTCCTTAATCAGAGTTGCTCTTGGCGTTCGTTGCTGATTCGGTTCCCCAGCCTTTTACCGCTTCTTTTTATTTTGGCTCCGGTTTGCTCTTATCCTCTCTCGCATGTCTCGCGAGGGGGCTAGGCAGGTGCCCTCGCGAGCATTTCTCTTCTCGTTACCTTTTCGCGAGCCACCCTTGTTCGAGCCTGGAAGCTGGCACACCTCTCCTAAATCCGCGCCCCTCGGGTACCGCGATACAAAGCGCCCAGTCAAGGCTCGGGTGGACGACAAGTCTTTGGTACACCCCCAACGAATTTTTTGCAGTTTCCGAGCAACACGGACACCACGCGAGGGAAAGGGTTTCCTAAACGCGCCAGGTTAAGTTATCTCTTCACAAAATAGCAGCACGACGTGGGAAATGACTTGCACAATGCATTAACCAAGGAACCACAGTTTGATACACGCCCCTCTAGGCCCATACTGGTTTCATTTTCTGATGCAGAAAAGAAAGAAAAAGCTAAGCAAAGCAATGTGGGCCCTTGGCGACGCCCCAAGCCTAGCCGTACCCCTCCTCGCGCTTCACGGAGGCGCGACGGCGAGATGACCCGCTGCCTCCTTCGAAGCGGGCGCGGCGACGTGGCGGCTGATCGTAGCCACCACTGTTGGAGCTGTCACCTGAGGAAGAGCCGCCGTAGCTGGAGGAGACGCGGTCGCTGCCGAAGGCAGGCTCGCCCTCATCCTCATCGCGATCGTCACCAAGGCCAAGCACCTCCTCGTTGTCATTCGCCTTGTGGCAGCACCCGGCGCGGCGACCATCCTCCCCGAACACCCTTACATAGAGGGTCGACTCACAATCGTACCTGAAATGGAGGGTGCATCGCCTGCCCAGGCTGCGCGGGCGGGTGAACGTCTGCCAGCCGCGGGCCAGGGCTATGTTGCTCACGGCGGAAGTCTCGACCGCGACCCAAGAGGCCTTGCTGCAACAGCCATCCGCCTGCAGCCAGAGCCCGCCCGGACCAGAGGCCGACAGTTCACCGGCAAAGAAGCGCGGAAGTTGGAGCCAGTTGCCGGCCGGGCCCTCCGACCAGACAACAAACTCTGGCGACACCTCAGTAGAATGGAAGCGCGGGCGGGGAGGCCGCGCCACCATCGCGCACCTCCCCTCGTCGGCTGGACCACCATGGATGGGACGATCCCCACCTCGTGCCACGCCACCACCTCGACGGTGGGCCACGGCGGGGGTCGCGGCGTGCTTGCGCGGACGGCCATTGCTACGCTTGGGCGCCGGGGAGCCAGGGCCCTCGCGAGGGGCCTTCCCTTTCTCGGCGGCAGAGAACTTCTTTCGTGGCGCCATCGATGGCGCTGTCAGCAGTGGAGCAAGGAAGACGAAGCAAGCGAGCGAGGAAGAGATGGGCAGCGGGGGCTCCGCCCCCTCCCCATTTATAGCAAGAGAATGCCAACCGGCGTCTCCCACGATCGTAGGTAATGATGATTTTCCTTGCATGTCGTAGGGACTCATCAAATCGTGCAGTTGCCGAGGCAGCATGGGGAAGCGGAGACGCCCACGTCCAATTAACCGCCATGTGTCGACCGAGGCCGCAGACTTTTGGGGCCCGCGGCGCTCCGAACTTGACCCTTGGCTTCGCGGCGAAGCCAAGCCCGAGCGCACCTTGGGCCCGGGGGCTACTGTCGGCGTTCTGGGAACAGGGGTCCCCAGACTTGCCTGCCTGCGGCCCACAGCGTGGCTGAGCAGCAGGCCGTATGACCCATATTCATCAACAAGGCATCGAAGACCCTCGCGAGGAGCCAAGCCTCGCAAGGCGGACGATGCAAGGCCTCCTATGGAGTAGCCTAGCCAAGCAGGCTCATGAGGAGCGGAGATATCAAGGCGGGGCAAATCTCATGAGGCACTCGTGACGTGAGCCATGACGAACGGCGCCAGTCGGGTGCCGGTGCGCGCAGCGTCCTTGTTTCCTCTTTGGTGCTAAGGAGGCAAGCGCAGACGAAGAGTATCGATGCATCATGCAAAGGCTACCATATTGGTGCAACAAGACCAAGACCAGGAGGACGACAAGGCGGAGGTCATCGTGGAGCCCAAGATGGCATCATCCCAGGGATTTTTGCAGGCGAAGACCGCTTTTGTCAGGATAGCTTGTACTAGCTGTCCCCCTTCAAATTTTCCCGCCATTGTTGGCTCCCTTCCCGCTCGATATTTGGGAAGAGGACCAGGGCCTCTATAAATAGGACTAGCCACCACAGTAGGGGGCAACTAATCCGGAGCTGGTTCAGATCTTCCTTAGCTACACAAACACAAGAGCACCTCAACCTCAGGAGGTTGTTCTTCCCTTGTACTGTTCATCATCAGCCCCAGAGGCAATCCACCACCACCACACTGGAGTAGGGTATTACACCACAACGGTGGCCCGAACCAGTATAAACCCTGTGTCTCTTTCTGTGTTGTGAGTTCGTCGAGTTCGTCGGCAAGAGCTTAGCGAGCTAGAGTGTAGATCGGTTGGAGGGAAAGGATTCACGCGCACCCTATTATTCGAACCTTAAGGGTTTTGCCGGAGCCCCACATCCGACAGCATGCCCTCCGTAGTCACGAGTGGTAACCCGATCAAGGGGTATCAGACGTTGTGATTAGGAGCTCAGTTCCCAACAGAGACGTGGGGTGTACTTCCGGGGCACAAGCTGGGACTGGCAACCCAGTCCATAGGTGTCTTTGAGAGCTCCGAAAAAATTCATGGTATGCCCTACAATGGGTCGCTAGCCAAAATCCCACGTGTTGAGAGTCATCAGGTATCACTGAGTTTCACACATTAGCTCAAAAACCACCACGACATCTTCGACTGAAAGGAGAAGCGCTTCTAGGCTCTCACCTTTTATTTTCCTGCATGTTTTCCTTTTTTGCGGGACCTCAAGAAGGCCCTCACACCTTCCCTAGTAGGAAAGAGACGCGGAACTCGGGGCTACTAACAAGGAAAACAACGCCGGTCCACTTCTTCTTAGATTGGGCCCAGGAGAGGAGGATAGATGACTCAAGATCTAGAAGGAAGAATAGCCCTTGGGGGGCCCATGGACTCGGGGAGGGGGGCTTAGTCAATTAGGCGAATGGTGTAACCCCAGCTCTGTGAGAGATATAAGGTAGGCGGGGATTCTGGAAGTACCATAGGGCTAGGTTTTCCCAGATCTGCCACCTCAACCAACCTCTTCGTCCCATACCGAGAGCCTGTAGCCCAAGTAACACATCGATCCGGCGGTCGCCCTGATCTTCATGGAGACTAGAACAATACAAACATTGGAGCCATCAACGGCTACACCCGGACGCCATACTGCTTGTCCTCCGCCGCCGGTCCTCACCTCTCGCCCATCCGCCATGCAGGTACCTTCCACCCCTACGGGGTCACCACACCAGGCAATTTTTTTGGTGAAATGCCCATGCTAAATTTTCTGTCCCTTCTTTGAAGCAATATATTCGGACATGGGGTACATATACGAGCACTACATTGAGTCGTCTGACGAGGAGGACTATACGAATGAAACGACAATGATGCAGGTGGTCCTTGTAGATGTGGAGCGTGCAGAAGAGCATGTTCTCAATTTCAAGGGATCGATCAAGAGTCAATGAGTGCTGAGTATGAACAGGGCACGAGTGGCGAGGTTATTCCATCGGGTGGGCTCACTCGGTTGGATGAATGATCACTAAGAAGACCAGTCGGCTAAACGCACGCCAGGGGGGCTCACCTGGCTGGGACTTAGTGCGCAATCAGGATGGACATTACTCTTTAATAGACATTACCCTACCATTACAACGAAGCCATCAAGTGTGAGTTTCTAGTGCATAGTTAAAAGAAAGTTTTCGTTCGACATTAACTATGTCATAACACACCCGCATTGTAAACCTAGGCAACGCCATCCCTATATAAGGCGGAGTCCGGGTATCTAGCACGGAGCTCTCTCACTCAATGACATACTTGTAATCCCTATACAAAATTATATGCAAGAACAACCACACACATTATTAGACCTATTATGTCTACCTCTGAGGGGCCTGAACCTATATAATCTCTTGTGTCACCCATTTGCGCCTTCATAGATCAAGCTCCATTCATACGCCTCTCTTATTATCAAATTTAGAACCACGACAGTTGGAGCTCACCTTGGGGCTGGCATCTATCAAGCCATGGTGCAAATGGCTTTCTCTTCAATCACCAGCGACAGATTGATTCCCGAGTGTGCCCTCTACTTGGGTTCACTTGACTTTGTAGCTGAAAACTTTGTGTGGTGTCCAGACACGCTGTCCATCGGGATCGCGCAATTATGTACCTTTTAAAGCTCAACTTTTTAAAATGTATTTATTATTGCCTTGCTTATGAATGCCATGCACCGGCTGAACTTGAATTGACACCACTCGATTGGTCATGGGTTCTGGACAACTATGAGCAACTTTGCCAAGAACTATCAGCTTGATGCATCGCCTCTTCTTAACTAAAACTTGACGGGTTGAAGCAAGGGAATATGACTACCAATGGTGCCATGTGTAGTGTGAGGCCATGGGCTAACCAGTGGATCTAGTCTAGGGAAATTGTGTGATGTAGTTGACCCACCTATTACTTAGATATATAGTAGATCACCTACTATAAAGTTGGAAAAACCTATTTACTGCAAAGAGCCTTGAACTCCACTTACCAAAAGATGCATGTAGGTGAGATGGGACTAATGAACAACCATGGAAACTTGCAAATAAATTCAATTTATTAACCCTAGTGGCTACAACGTATCATGTTGCAGATGACTATTACGAGGAGTGACTTACATAGGGTTTTGTGCCTCCACTCAATGTGCTTCCCCGTGGTGTTGATGGAGCCTTACCAAGACAACAATCATAGATTTTCTTTCATTTCCGCTACTAGGGAGCTCTCTTGCTTATGTAAGACTATTTGTTTGGCTAGCCTATGGCCAGAGTTTGTAAGACTATTTGCTTTCTGGATCATGACATGTAATGAAATGATGTATTTATGGATGATATTACATCTGTATCATGTTTGCCAATGATTCAATCTAGGGGCTGGCAAAGAAACACAAGGAGACCGTAAACTAAAAAGGCAGGTCGTTACAGCCATCCCTATATAAGGCGGAGTCCAGGTATCTTGGGGGGGGGTCTCTCTCACTCAATTACATACATGCAAACCATATATGCAATTATACGCAAGAATACCCGCACACAAACACATGATTAAGGCTATTATTGAGGGGCCTGAACCTGTATAATCTCTTATGTCGCCCAATTGCGCCTCGATAAATCAAGCTTCGTTCATACACCCCTCTCATTATCAAATTTTAGAACCATGAAAACGGGCCATTTGACGCTGATGGGCGACTAGTTTGCCCCCGATGCCTTATTTGCGGATAATTTTTGCCGGCACTTTGAGATGTGAAAAATGTCTTCGATCGCCTCTACAATGATGGCTGGTCCTATGATGACTATTTCTTCTTTTAAAAGGATGCCCCAGAAAGGATTGGATTCTTTGGTTATCAGAAGTGCACAATTACATTGCAGATGCTTGCATATGGACGGCCGCAGATTTGTGGGACGAGTACCTCTGGATGTCTAGGAGCACATGCGGAGATGCCATGGTTAGATTTTCTATTGCAGTGGTCAAGGTGTTTGGAGCTCAGTACTTCAGAGAACCAACTTCACACACACTGAGAGGGACTTGGCAATGTATGAAGCAAGAGGGTGGCCAAGTTTGCTTGGATCTTTTGATTGCATGCGCTAAAGATGGAATAACCATCCAAAAGCTCTATGAGAGTAATATCAGGGCCATGTTAAGAAGCTCACCATCATTCTTGAAGCAGTTGCATCACATGATCTATGGATTTGGCATGCTTTCTTTGGCATTGCCTGGATCTCAGAATGACATCAATGTGTTGCAGCGGTCTCTATTGTTTCCAATGTTGACTGAAGGGCAAGCTCCTCCTTGCAACTATAATGTTAATGGGCCTGAGTACAACATGGACTACTATCTGGTTGACGGTATCTATCCTGTGTGGGCTACCTTCTTCAAGACTATATATGTGACAGTTGGTCACAAAAGGTCTCACTTTGCCCAAAGACAAGGAGCTAGAAAGTATGTGATTTGGAGTGCTCCAGACCCGTTTTGTAGTTGTCCATGGACCTACTAAACAATGGGATTTAGAGACCTTGTGGGGGGCGATGACATGTTTTGTGTGATCATGAACAACGTGATTGTGGAGAGTGAGGGATAAAATGTTGTCGCAGGTCTGAAATTTGAGAAAATGGGTGATCCTATCAAACTTCACATTAGAATCTGACCATGTTTGATGAGTTTGTCCAAATGCATCAATAAATTTGATATTAAGCAACTCAAGAAAGATTTGATTAAGCATATGTGGGTGGTTAAAGGGACAACTAGAACTATGATTTGATATATGTTGTTTATTTTGAGCTCGCAAACTAAGAAAATAAAGGCAAAAGTTTTATGAAACATGGTTGGATGGCCGGCTTTCATATTATTGTCCACAGACTGGTCTGAATTATTCTGCGGACATCTCACAAAGAAGCAAAACATTGACATCCATAACTGGTTAGAGCATCTATAGTCGGGCGCCTTAAACCAATCTTAAATGCCCGGGCGGGCCGCCTGGTCAATGATCGATAAAAAAACAATAAAAACGAGCGCCTCAAACGCCTAGGCTGACCGACACCCCTCATATCCAGCCCAAACCTGGGCCGGATATGGGGAGGCCCGGCCACGACCGGGCGCGTCCACCATGTTGGACTGACGGCTGGGTCCCACACAAAATTGCCAGGATACCCAACGGCCTGACGGGCGTCTCCTCTGGTGGGGGTGTGAATGCCACGTGGTGCCGCTCCAGCTCGCCGCCAGAGCCCAAATTCCGGCTAATTAAGCCGGACGACATTCCCTAGCCCTAGCCACATCTTCTTCCTCTCTCCCCGCGCTACCAGGCCGAGCCCATCCATATCTCTCCATCTGCCTCTTCCCTCGCCGTCCGTCTCTGCCATGGTCCCACAAAAGAAGACCATGTACGCTATGCTAATGACAGAGCACCAGTTCCATATTCAGGAGGAGACACGAGCGAGGCGCGCCGCCCAGATCGCAGCCTGCCTGCCTTCAGACTCGCTTGAGCCGGATGAGGAGGAGGCGAAGGATGAAGATGAGGGAGAGCATCAACAGGAGCCCACGGAGGAGGTTTTGGAAATATACCCTAAAGGCACTAATATTTACATTATTTTATTTCCATCTTCATATTTAAGAGTTTATATTCTATGTTATAACTAATATGATTTTGAATATGCGATTCAGTGGAAAACCCATATGCACGTGTGGAATGATAAGCAATAAACAATAGGTTCCTAGTCTCACCTCTAATATTGGCTCAAGTCTTGTTGGTGATCATGTTTCCAGATCTTAGGATATTGTTAAGTGTAACGATAATCCTAGAACAACATTGAGGGTATGACGTTAGAAGAACGATCATATTGAACCGACCCAAACTTGTCTGGTATACTTTGATGGAAATATGCCCTAGAGGCAATAATAAAATGGTTATTATTATATTTCCTAAATCGTGATAAAGGTTTATTATTCATGCTAGAATTATATTGATCGGAAACTTAAATACATGTGCGAATACATAAAACAATACCGTGTCCCAAGTTAGCCAATATGGGCATCCAGGTTCCACTATTGGTTATTGACCGGAGAGGTGTCTCAGTCATGTCTACATAGTTCTCGAACCTGTAGGGTCCGCACGCTTAAAGTTCGTTGACGATATTGTGTTATATGACTTATATGATTTGGTGAACGAATGTTGTTTGGAGTACTGGATGATATCGCTGACATGATGAGGAGCTCCGGAATGGTCTGGAGGTAAAGATTGATATATAGGACGCTGATATTCAGACAACGAAAGAGTTTCGGAGTGCACCGGGTAGTCAATGGGGCACCGGAAGGGGTTCCGGACACCCCCGGGAGGTCTATGGGCCTAATGGGCCAAGGGGAGAGACACACCAACCCACAAGGGGGCTGGAACACCCCTCTCCCTGGCCGCCAGCCCTAGGGAAGGAAAGGGGGGAGGGCTAGCCCCTCCTGCCTTCCCCTCCACATGGGAGAAATGAAGGGGGGCGCCACCCTCCCCTGCCTTTCCCCGCTCGCCTAGAAAGGCAAGGGGGCGCGGCAAGGGGCAGGACCCCAAGTGGGATTCGGCCCCACTTGGGGGCGCCTCCTTGGCTGCTCCTCCCTCCCCCCACCTATATATATGTGGGAGGGGGCGCCACACATCAACCACGACAATTGCTTAGCCGTGTGCGGCGCCCCCTCCACAGTTTAGTCCCCCAGTCATATTTTCATAGTGCTTAGGCGAAGCCTTGCGGGGATAGCATCATGATGCCTGCTAGAACTACGTCGGTATTTCCCCAAAAGAGGAAGGGATGATGCAGCACAACGACGGTTGGTATTTCCCTCAGTGATGAGACCAAGGTTATCGCACCAGTAGGATAAACAAGCAACACTACGTAAACAACACCTACACACAAATAACAAATACTCGCAACCCGACGTGTTAAAGGGGTTGTCAATCCCTTTCGGGTAACGACGCCAGAAATTGGCAAACGGATGTGAGAGAGTTGTAATTGATTGATAGATCGAACGCCAAATAAAATAAATTGCAGCAAGGTATTTTTTGTATTTTTGGTTTAATAGATATGAAAATAAATGCAAAGGAAAATAGATCGCAAAGGCAAATTTAATAAAGAAGAGACCCGGGGGCAGTAGGTTTCACTAGTGGCTTCTCTCAAGAAAAATAGCAAACGGTGGGTGAACAAATTACTGTTGGGCAAATGATAGAACTCCAAATAATCATGACAATATCTAGGCAATGATCATTATATAGGCATCACGTCCAAGATTAGTAGACCGACTCCTGCCTGCATCTACTACTATTACTCCACACATCGACCGCTATCCAGCATGCATCTAGTGTATTAAGTTCATGGAGAAACAGAGTAATGCAATAAGAATGATGACATGATGTAGACAAGATCTATTTATGTAGAAATATACCCCATCTTGTTATCCTTAATAGCAACGATACATACGTGTCGTTTCCTTTTTTGTCACTGGGATCAAGCATCGTAAGATCGAACCCATTACAAAGCACCTCTTCCCATTGCGAGATAAATAGATCAAGTTGGTCAAACAAAACCCAAATATTGGAGAAGAAGTACGAGGCTATAAGCAATCATGCACATAAGAGATCAAAGAAGACTCAAAAAACTTTCATGGATAAAAAGATAGATCTGATCATAAACTCAAAGTTCATCTTATCCCAACAAACGCACCGCAAAAAGAGTTACATCATATGGATCTCCAAGAGACTATTGTATTGAGAATCAAACGAGAGAGAGGAAGCCATCTAGTACTAACTACGGACCCGTAGGTCTACAAATAACTACTCACGCATCATCGGAGAGGCACCAATGGACATGATGAACCCCTCCGTGATGGTGTCTAGATTGGATCTGGTGGTTCTGGAACTTGCGACGGTTGGAATTGATTTTCGTTGACTCCCCTAGGGTTTCTGGAATATTGGGGTATTTATAGAGTAAAGAGGTGGTTCAGGGGGCACCCGAGGTGGGCACAATCTACCTGGGCACGCCTGGGCTTCCAAACGTGCCCTGGTGGGTTGTGCTCCCTTCGGAGCACCCCCAGGTGCTTGTCCGGCCCAATGGATGTCTTCTGGTCCAAAAAAAAAATCCACAAAAAGTTTTGCTGCGTTTGGACTCCGTTTGGTATTGATTTTCTGCGATGTAAAAAACATGCAGAAAATAGTAACTGGCACTTGGCACTATGTTAATAGGTTAGTACCAAAAAGTGATATAAAATGATTGTAAAACATCCAAGAATGATAATATAACATCATGGAACAATAAAAAATTATAGATACGTTGGAGACGTATCAGCATCCCCAAGCTTAATTCCTGCTCGTCCTCGAGTAAGTAAATGATAAAAACAGAATTTTTGATGTGAGATGTTGCCTAACATGTCATCTCATATTTTTTGTTTATAGCATGGACATTTGGACTTTTATATGGTTCAAAGCAATAGTCTAGTTTTGAGATGATAACTTAAATACTCAAGCATATCAACAAGTAACCATGTCTTTCAAAATATCAACGCTGAAATAAGTTATCTCTAGCCCATCATGCTCAATCATTGATCCATTCATGAAACACACTCGCATATTAGCTACACCCAATGCTCAAGTTTGATCATAGTGCCTCCTAGTTGGTGCTTTATAAGAGAAGATGGAGACTCAAATTAAAAATAAAAATTGCATAAAGTAAAAGAAAGGCCATTCGCGGAGGGAAGTAGGGATTTGTAGAGGTGCCAGAGCTCAGAGTGAAAAACATAGAGATAAAAACATTTGGGGAGGTATGCTTTTCCCACCAACAAAAATGACTTAGAGTTCCCAACACTTTCCATGCTAGATATATCATAGGCGGTTCCCAAACAGAAATATAGTTTATTCCTTTTTCCACCATACTTTTACTTTCCATGGCTAACCGTATCCATGGGTGCCCTCCATACCAACACTTTCCAATGAATTTATTATTTGACAACATAAAGTAAATTCATTTTTCATTTCGGGAGTGGGCATCCCTAATACCTTTGCCTTACTCTCGTGCAATGACAAGTGAATAAACACTCATCGTGAGAATAACATATCTAGCATGAAAAATATTAGCCACCCCTCACCGCCTTGCGAGCGATACGAACACACAAAAGGGAAATTTATTTTGAATATTAGAGATGGCACATACAAATTTGCTTAGAACGGCAAAATAATACCGCATATAGGTACAGATAGTGGACTCATATGGCAAAACTGGTTTAAAGGGTTTTGGATGCACAAGTAGTGATCATACTTAGTGCAAAATGAAGGCTAGCAAAAGATTGAGAAGCGGCCAACCAAGAAACAAATAATCTCATAAGTGAGCATTAAGAATAATTAACACCGAATAATGCACCATAATTAGGATATAATTTCATTGCATAACTATTGAATTTTGTGATTGCATAGGGAATCACAAACCTTAACGCCAATATTCTTACTAAAGCATAATTACTCATCAACATGACTCACATATCACATCATCATATCTCAAAAACTATTGCAAGGAATCAAGTTTATTTTGTCCAATGATCTTCATGAAAGTTTTTATTATATTCTTCTTGGATATCTATCACGTTGGGACTAATTTTCATGTGTTGCTTTTGATAAGCTCAAACAAATATAAGTGAAGATCATGAGCATAATATTTCTTTCTCTCAAATTAATTTAAGCGAAGCAAGAGAGAATTTCTTAAAAAAATTACTAACTCTCAAACAAATATAAGTGAAGCAAGAGAGCATTTCTTCAAGAATACTAAAGCACACCGTGCTCAAAAAAATATAAGTGAAGCACTAGAGCAATTCCATAGCGCATAAAGATTTAAGTGAAGCATAGAGAGCAATTCTAACAAGTGGTGGCATAATTTTGGCTCTCTCAAACAAGTGTGTCCAGCAAGGATTCATGACTCAAAAAAAAAGAAAAACAAGCAAAGTCTCACATCAAACAAGACGCTCCAAGCAAAACTCATAGTATGTGACGAATAAAAATATAGCTTTGAGTAAAATACCGATGGTCGTTAGAAGAAAGAGGGGATGCCACTTGGGGCATCCCCAAGATTAGTTGCTTGCTTCTCTTTGGATAATAGCTTGGGATGCCATGGGCATCCCCAAGCTTAGGCTCGTCTTACTCCTTATTCCTTCATCCATTGTAACATCACCCTAAACTTGAAAACTTCAATCACACAAAACTCAACAAAACCTTCGTGAGTTCCGTTAGTATAAGAAAGCAAATCACTACTATAAGTACTGTAGAAAACCAATTCATATTTTATTCTTGCATTATATCTACTGTATTCCAATTTTTCTATGGAAAAAACTCATCAAAGAAAACCATAGAATCATCGAAACAAGCACAGAACGCAAAGATAGCAGAATCTGTCAAAAACAGAACAGTCTGTAGCAATCTGGATATTTGGAATACTTTTGTAACTCCAAAAATTCTGAAAAAATAGGACCACGTGAACAATTTGTATACTAATCTTCTGAATAAAGAATCAAATTAAAATCACTCTTCTGTTAAAAATGAGAATTATTTTCGTGAGCGCAAAAGTTTCTATTTTTCAGCAAGATCAAAACAACCATCACCCAACATGATACTAAAGGCTTTGCTTGGCACAAACACTAAATAAAACTCAAAAAACACAATCATAACAGTAGCATTATTTTGAAAACACTCAAGAACAGGAAGCAAAAGGCAAAAATAAATTTTATTCATTGGGTTGCCTCCCAACAAGCGCTATCGTTTTACGCCCTAGCTAGGCATAAAGCATGGATCTACGTGTTGCCATCTTTGTTTCTAGATCCATAAGATGCCCTCATGATTGATTCATATGGTGGCCTAATTCTTGTTCTAGGGAAGTGTTCCATACCCTTCGTTAGTGGAAATTGAAATTTAATATTGCCTTCTTTCATATCAATCACGACACCAATAGTACGTAAAAACGGTCTACCAAGAATAATTGGACAAGATGGATTGCAATCAATATCAAGAACAATAAAATCTATGGGAACACAATTCCTATTTGCAAGAATAAGAACATCATTAGTTTTTCCCATAGGCTTTTTAATAGTAGAATCCGCCAAGTGCAAATTTAAAGAACATTCTTCAATATCAGTTAGACCAAGAACGTCACAAAGAGATTTTGGAATTGTGGAAACACTAGCACCCAAATCACATAAAGGAAAACACTCATAATTTTTAATCTTGACTTTGATAGTTGGTTCCCGTTCATCATGTAATTTTCTAGGAATTGAAACTTCTAATTCAAACTTTTCTTCCAAAGCTTTCATCAAAGCATCAACAATATGTTTAGTAAAAGCTTTATTTTTTCATAAGCATGGGGTGAATTTATCATGGATTACAACAAAGAAGTACAATCAATCAAAGAGCAACTATCATAATTAAAAGTATTTGTAATCCAAAAGAGTGGGCACATCACTAGTTAAAGTCTTGACCTCTTCAAACCCACTTTTATTATTTTTCTCAACAAGATTTTCACCCTCTGAATTATCGGGACGCCTTCTAGCTAAAGTTGACTCTTCTCTAGTCCCTTTTTCATCAGTCTTTGGAGCCGCGCCATGTCGGCTCAAGACCGAGCACCGAAAGCACAGTGAGATCGAATCAAGAAGAAAATGCGACAATTAGTGTACAACCTCTTTGGTGGCGCCGGTTAGGCCTCAGCTTAATCCGAGGAAACGGTGATGATGATGCTCTTCTGGTGGTGCAGGTGAAGACAGCGGTGTGGGAATGGAGGTGGCGCAAAAGACGAGGGGAACATCGGGGTAGCTCCTCGGAGGTGGAGGACGGGGTGGCTGAACCGGTGGGACGATGAAATCGACGACGGACCCTCATCCGATACGGTGGATGAGGGACGTCGAGGTGTTGCTGTGGATGACGTCGTCGGGGAAGAGGCCCCGGCTGGGTGGCAGACGGAGGAGGGTGTGGGGCTTCGCGGGTTTTCATGGCCTCGATGTACGAATGAGTGGGCTGATGGGATGGGAGTGGGGAACCATGGCTTAGGGACGCGCTTGTACAAAATGTGGGGTACGTTACGAAAGTACCCCCACCGATTTGAGCTAGGTGGATCTTTCGGTTCAGAGGTATAACGGGCATTTCGCGTGTCGGGGTTTCTCAGGAGGTGGGAGTTTTCGTGCGCGTTGTAATTTTGGGATAGCAAGGCGCGGGTTGAGATGGAGGGAGTTTTCGGAGCACAACAAGACAAAGATATATGTTAAATATTTCGGGGTAACAAGGCGCGAATTGAAATTTCCGGACAAGCCTAACGTGTACTGTACCAAATCAATTCACACTTCCGTCGACGAAAAAACAAAAAGAAATCAATTCACACCACACAAGAGAGTCTAGTCGTGTGTACTGTACCAAACCAATTCGTACTACAAATGCCATTCAAAACTTTGAATTCATGTTATGTTCAATTAAAATATTTCTCTACGTGTATAATGCATGCAACCTGCTACTCAAATGAACATTTTAGTGCATTCCAAACGTATATACTACCGGTTCAATATGAACTAATTTTGAATTCGTTTCTCTATTTGAATAAGATCTAAAATAATGATTGTTGTGAAGTCAAACCATTTGAATTCGTTTCTCTATTTTAATAAGATCTACAATCATCATTATTGTCAAGTTAAACCATTATTTGTGTATTATCTTGATAGCACACCACATGATTACTGTCGAGTTAGATATGAACTATGTGTACTATATGAACTCGAACTCGATTATTTGAATCCACTTAATGTTGATTTCAAATCATAGTACATTTCAAGCTCTAGCTATATCTTCATAATCTAAACCATGTCTCATATGTATAATATGTTTATCACATAATGTATGGTGCCCCGCCCCCTACGCCTACAAGTATTTAGATGTGAGTTGCAAACGCCACACATTACCACAAATTCAAATAAAATGCAAGATTGTTCGATATATAGTATTGTTTAGATTGTTCGATATTTAGTTATAAGCTGCAAACGCCACACATTATCACAAATTCAAATAAAATGTGAGAATGTTTGATGTATAGTATGGTTTAGATTGTTTGACATTTAGCTGTGAGTTGCAAACGCCATGCATTATCACATTATGGTATAACATGTGCAAAACCACAGCACGCATATCACCTCTATATTCATGCATGCATATGTTTATAACACTGTGATCTCCTATTCAAATATATGAATCCACTTTCATATCAAATTATGATCTTTGTTAGTCTCTTACACCACACAATCCTCTAACCTTTGTAGCTAGCACTAACTTTCTCTCGTACATGCACACGCCCTCCTCACCCTCCCCCTCCCTCAGCATGCTATCCATCGCGCACATTCATTTTCTTCTTCTTTAGATCGTTCTCCCACAGTCTCCACAACTCCTTTCCGACACACACCGATCGATAAACCTCTCCAGCGATGTCTGCCTACAACATACACACACACCTTCCATCTCCTCCTTTTTGTGTCCATGCCTCGTGTCTCTTATACGGTCCCACGCATGTGTAAACTCTCGTCCCTCTTTTCATTGATCTCACACTCGCACACTCCTCCCCTATCTAGCTAGTAGCTCGGCCTCTCGCACCACCTCCTAGCTCCATTCTCTCTGTCTATCCATCTTGCTGGGCCTTATTGCCTCTAACAAATGGATGTACATCGACCGATCTCCCACTATACATATAGCTAGCTAGGTCCTATATCTCGTTTTTTCCCACGCGTCGATCGATCTACCTCATTAGTTATGTCTCTCCCTTCCTCCGACAAACAACAATTGATCTAACGATTTAGTTAGGTTTGCTTACCAAACACATGGTTCCCCTTCATCATCCATGCATGCATCCCGACACATCTATCATGCATAGGCACACAAAGAAACACATCCCCGCTCTTATTGATAATATTGCAGTTCTACCCTCAGTTTGTCTAGTAGGCCTCTCCCACCATCTTCGAGAAGCAACTCCATCACCCATCTAGCACTCTATCCCTCTCCCTCCCTCCCTCTCTCTCTCCTCTCTCTCTCTCTCCCAACCTATTTCTCGTCCTTCAGTTATGTATGGATGTCTACCAATCTCCCTCAAGACATAGCTGGGTCTCTCCTTCTCAACACATATACGAGTCGTTCTACCTCTCTAGTTAGGCCTATGCCTCCCCCCGTCACACACACACACCGATACATCGAGCGCTCTAGTCATGTCTCCCTGCCACACACAAACTTGCCCTGTGCCCTCTGACGTTCCTATAGGTCAGTCACCCTATATCTTTGACTTGCACACACAATTTCGATGGCTATCTTCATCGACCTCGCACCCACCCACTTGATCCTCTCTTCGACTCTATCGATATCTATGACTCCTCCCTCTCTTCTCGTGGATCGCCCCCTCTATATATGATATAGATAGGCCTCTATTTCACACACATTGCATGTGTCAATTTTTCTTTGAGATGTCATCGACACATATTCCCACAAATACATTCACGAAATCACACCCCACCCCCCAAACAAAAAAACACTCACAAACGCACACGCCATCTATCTAGGTTTGTATCTCTCTCATACACACCCACGTAGGTGGGGAAAGTGCACGAAGAGAAGAGGTGCACACATGGCGCACGTACTCCCGTCTCTTTCCCAACCACACCCGCGCGGGTACAGGGTGGAGCTCATTTCTGTACGAAAAGGCAGCCCACGTGGTAATTTGACACGTGTACTGGTTGTCCACTTGATGGAGGATTGTCTACCACGGGTGAACAAACAAATTGCGACTTGACGCGTTATGTTAAAAAAGAGGCAAACCATGTGGGGCCTACCTTAGAGGCAAGGCTCTATACACTCAAGATGCTCTGTACGTATTACGTACTTTTGATGTGTCCCGTCAACTCGCAGAACGAGGAGAAGCTTGCTTAGTACGTCATCTCCCCTGCCCATGGGAGCGGTGGCTCGCAGGACGAGGTGAAGCTTGCTTACTACGCCGTATGCCCGCTCCCTCGTCCACGCGCGTGGTGGCTCGCAGGACGAGGAGAAAATTTTACTACTCCCTCCATTTACTCCTCGTCCCTACCTTGGTTAGAGATATTATCATATTTTTTGGAATATATGTCCTTTTGTAGATTTCAATATGAACTACCAGTACATACTCCAAACACTGATGTATATAGACGTATTTTAGAGTGTAGATTCACTCATTTTGCTCCGTATGTAGTCCATATTGAAACGGACGTAATAGTACGCACTCTCGCTCACCCCTCGACCCTCTCCCACGTGGTGGACGTGCAACAATTCATTCGGTCTCATACAACCAGAATGATATATACTGCAGTACCATTATTGCTCGACTTCCCGAAGAGGCAAAGAGCCAATCACAAGGTTAATATTTAGGAGATGCCAAGCGCAAGGTTTATAGGATAACGAGTAGTAGTGGTACTAGTAGTATGTACCAGTGGTACGCACTGTACGAGGAAGAAGGCAACAAGATGTATGTTTTGCGTGACAGTCTCTTCTTACAGGACGTGCTAGACCTAGTGGACCTCATTGTTGCAATGGTACTACTCCCTATCATAGATGGCACGATTCAGTGTGGTGGGCAGCGGGCTAATTCGAAGCTGCTTAGTCTTAAACCCCATGAAGTAGTCCCATCGAAAGGAATAGCCATCCTCTACATGTGCTCCTATGTAAAATGAGTAAATGAGACAAAAAGAGAAAGAGACAAAGTAAAAAAAAATCACCAGCCTTAGATCCAGCCCTATTGTATCAGTGAATGATATTTTTACATCGTGATTGACATGTCTATATTATTAACCATGCTACGGAGGTAGAAGCGGATTTTTATTTATTCATGGAGGTAGCAGCGGATGGATATTCAACAAGGAGTGAAATGATGGCTGCTTCCTCGGTCAAACATAGAGAAAGGCGGGCCTTGTGATTTCACGGCTTATTAGCCATTATTACTGCCTATACTCTTTGCCCATATATAATAACCGCATGGTAGTAAGTAGTGGGATATACTTTTAATAACCATGACCGAAGAGAAGAGGTGCACACACCCATGCATGTAGTGTACTAGTAGCACTCTTTGCGTCTTTTGTGCCTTCCCCAACCACACACGTGACATGGTGGACCTCATTTTTGTAAAATTATGCAGCCCACATGATAATTTGACGCGTCTAGTAGTAGTTACTCACTTATAAATAATGGAGGGTTGGGAACCATGCATGAACGATGCCGCTTCATTTATAAATAAAGTTTTTCTCTTTAGTGGCACATACGCAATATAAATAGCACTGGTGCGCGTCGATCCTAGACAAACGGTTTTTAACCCCTTTCCGCGACGGCATCTGGAACCGTCGCCAAGTGAGTGTGGGTGATAGGGGGGTCATTCCCACACGACCCAGAAACCGTCGGGGATATGCCCTCCTGGCACACAGGTTTGGCAAAATGAGGTCGTATGCGACCGTCGAGCGCTCAAATATGGAAATACGTACAGTAGAGCTAAAAAAATACGATTATACGACGAAGTTGTTTCCGGTCGCAAGTACATCCCACACAGTCAGTCCCCGCTAAACGTTTCCGTTCGTATGTACATCCCACACAATCGCTCCAAGGAAAACGTTTTCGTTCACAGGTACATCACACACAATTTTTCCCGTCAAATCGTTTGTGATAGCGTTGCCATTGCACATGATATTAATAATTTTATCGTTTGCGTTATTGAATGCATCACACACGGTGCGTAGAAAGAAACTGTGTGGCAAAGGCTGTCCATCACACACACTTTTTATGTGATAAACGTTTGCGCAAGGTGTCCTAACGCAAACAGTTTTCAAGAGAAAGTCATGTATGCAGTGGAGATTGATCGCACACATAGTGGATCCTAGAAACGTTTATGATCTCCAAGTATATCGCAGACGTTTTGCTTTCGCAAACCGTGTGCAGTGTAATCCATAATTAATCCAATTAATCCCTAATTTAAAAATCACATGTTATGAATTTGAAAGTAGGCAATCACTGATTTCATATCCAACCATGTTTATTACAAATATAGGTTCAACCACGAATCCATAATTCAATGCACAGGTACATATACTGAAGAACTACAGAAGCACCAAGCAAAGAATGATGAACCACAGTTGTACTAAAGACTATAAAGAGAGAGACGAAAGACATTCTGGTTGCTCAAGAAGGTGAAGCGGAATGCCCATATTGTGCCCTCCTCCATGCGTAAGGCGCGCACGACTCTAGGTCAACCCCTTGTGATGGCTGCCCGTCCATCCTTCACTGTCTTCATTAGGACTTCTCGATGCTCATTGTAGTCTGGATGAAATACTTTAACCTTCATTGCGTGTCCACCAATCATGTACTTTGCGAGGTAATCTTGAGTAATCTGCTTCAGGAACCACTGGGAACAAAAAAGATTCGGACATTGTTGTCTAACAACTCATTATGGGCAGTAAAAAGACAAGGCTGCAGACTTTGTAGTTACCATCCTACAGCTCGCTATTGTGTTGGATAGAGCATAAACAAATAATTTGCTTGCCACCATTCGTATCCTTTTGCTAATAATCCTTATCAGTTTCCTCACTTGATGCTTGTTCATCAATATCTCATTGCCCCATACGCAAAAAGGGTCGATGCGTGGATCCTTGCCAAGGGCATATGTACCTACAAGTAACAAGTCAATATTAGAAGCTAACTAGTGTCCAGGCCTGGATCTATATGCACTACATTATGGGACGACGGGGGGAGTACAAGCCGAGGGATGAAGCTAACCTCGGCAGAAAATGGTGGCCACTCCCATTGTTGTCCTGCATAAGTAGTGGAAAGGCATGATAAGTACAACAATCTTAACATCAAACAAATATAGCAAAGGTAAACAACATCATCTTCAAATGATAGCTTGAATGTGTTGGTTTCAGCATATTGTTAAAGCAGATATAAGATGGAAGGCAATGTTACTGACAGCAGGCTTAACAACCATCAAATATTGCAATTCAAACTGGTATTGTTGAAAATGAATAGAACGCAAGTAATGCTTAAACATCACACTGGATAAATGTGTAAAACTAAAATAAAGGGCATGTGTTAACTACACCAGGAATAACTGGAACCAAATATAGCCGTTCAAATTGGTATTGATGTAGTCGAGCGGAACAGTTCCGACTTGCACATAATGAACCACACATTGTGAATGACTGAAATAAACAAGGCATAAATGACCAGTATAACAACCAAATATAGCCATTGAAAACTAGACAGAGTCTCACCGCAACCAACCTAACAAGCAAATACAGTTAAACAGGGCATATGCTTGAAAACTGGACAAATGCTCACTTCAACCAACCTAACAAGCAGATAAAGATAAACAAGGCATCTGCTTGATAAATGGAGAAATGCTAAAAAAACAACCTAACAACCAAATACAGATAAACAAGACATCTGCTTGATAACTGGACAAATGCTATAAAAGAAGCAACCTAACAACCAAATACAGATAAACACGACATCTGCTTGATAACTGGACAAATACTCACTGCAACCAAACTAAGAACCAAATACAGATAAACAAGGCATCTGCTCGATAACTGAAAAAATGCTCACTCCAACCAACCTAACAACCAAATACAGATAAACAAGGCATCTACTCACCATAAACAACCAAATATAGCCATTCATGAAACTAAAGTGGACAATTCATACGTACACATCACATAGACCTATTGAACAATACATTTTTGCATAACTGAAATAATTAAACATGGCACAGTTAAAGAACCGCATGACAAATGCTACTACTACAAAGGGTACGGGTTGGCAAGCTAGAAAAGGTAATATTTGCTGATAGAATGTTGCCTCACATTTCATGACGGGATCCTTCCAATTGGAAGAGTACAGACCAATGGTGCGCTCTCTTATGTCACAGATGGGTTGTTTCACCTTGAAAGAACCTTCGTGGGTGCCCTCCTCGTGGTCGTGGTCGATGAGATCTGACTTGGCAATTGAGGATCCCAAGCCACCGCCGTAGAACGTGTCCTTTAGAAGTGATAAAATGGGCTCGATGGCGTATAAAGCTCGCAAATCCTTGACCGCTTGGCGGAGGAGATCAATGGCAGGGCCGTCAAAGATATTGACGGCGGTTGAACTAGAGGGGTTGGGGATGGACCACTTAACCTGTGACATGGCTGATACGTCTCCAACGTATCTATAATTTTTGTTTTTTCCATGCTATTATATTATCTGTTTTGGATTTTTATGGGCTTTATTAAACACTTTTATATTACTTTTGGGACTAACCTATTGACCCAGAGCCCAGTGCCAGTTCCTGTTTTTTCCCTTGTTTCATTGTTTCGAAGAAAAGGAATATCAAACGGAGTCGAAACGGAATGAAACCTTCTGGAGAAGTTATTTTTTGAAGGAAAGCAACCTGGTAGACTTGGAGTGCACGTCAGGAAAGAAACGAGGGAGCCACCAGGTAGGAGGGCGCGCCCACCCCCCAGGGCGCGCCCTCCACCCTCGTGGGCCCCTCATGGCTCCCCTGACGTATTTCTTCCGGCTATATATATCCATATACCCAAAAACCTTCGGGGAACAGAATAGATCCGGAGTTCCGCCACCGCAAGCCTCTGTAGCCTCCAAAAGTCAATCGGGACCCTGTTCCGGCACCCTGCCGGAGGGGTGAACCCTCACCGGTGGCCATCTTCATCATCCCGGCACTCTCCATGACGAGGATGGAGTAGTTCACCCTCGGGGCTGAGGGTATGTACCAGTAGCTATGTGTTTGATCTCTCTCTCTCTCTCTTGTGTTCTTGATTTGGCACGATCTTGATGTATCGCGAGCTTTGCTATTATAGTTGGATCTTATGTTTCTTCTCCCCTCTATTCTCTTGTAATGGATTGAGTTTTCCCTTTGAAGTAATCTTCTCGGATTGAGTCTTTAATGACTTGAGAACACTTGATGTATGTCTTGCCGTGCGTATCTGTGGTGACAATGGGATATCACGTGATTCACTTGATGTATGTCTTGGTGATCAACTTGCGGGTTCCGCCCATGAACCTATGCATAGGGGTTGGCACACGTTTTCGTCTTGATTCACCGGTAGAAACTTTGGGGCACTCTTTGAAGTACTTTGTGTTGGATTGAATAGATGAATCTGAGATTGTGTGATGCATATCGTATAATCATACCCACGGATACTTGAGGTGACATTAGGGTTTTTGTTGATTTGTGTCTTAAGGTGTTATTCTAGTACGAACTCTAGGGCTGTTTGTGACACTTATAGGAATAACCCAATGGATTGATTGGAAATAATAACTTTGAGGTGGTTACGTATCCTACCATAATCTCTTCGATTGTTCTCCGCTATTAGTGACTTTGGAGTGACTCTTTGTTGCATGTTGAGGGATAGTTATATGATCCAATTATGTTATTATTGTTGAGAGAACTTGCACTAGTGAAAGTATGAACCCTGGGCCTTGTTTCCTAACATTGCAATACCGTTTACGCTCACTTTTATTACTTGTTACCTTGCTGTTTTTATATTTTCAGATTACAAAAACCTATATCTACCATCCATATTGCACTTGTATCACCATCTCTTCGCCGAACTAGTGCACCTATACAATTTACCATTGTATTGGGTGTGTTGGGGACACAAGATACTCTTAGTTATTTGGTTGCAGGGTTGTTTGAGAGAAACCATCGTCATCCTATGCCTCCCACAGATTGATAAACCTTAGGTCATCCACTTGAGGGAAATTTGCTACTGTCCTACAAACCTCTACATTTGGAGGCCCAACAACGTCTACAAGAAGAAGGTTGTGTAGTAGACATCAAGCTCTTTTCTGGCGCTGTTGCCGGGGAGGCTAGGTAAGCGGCACTGACACCCCGTCAACTAAGCTCTTTTCTGGCGCCGTTGCCTGGGAGGTGAGTGCTTGAAGGTATATCTTTAGATCTTGCAATCGAATCTTTTTGTTTCTTGTTTTAGCACTAGTTTAGTTTATAAAAGAAAACTACAAAAAAATGGAATTCAGTTTACCTCATAGGCTTCATCTTTTTAATATCTTTTGTTAGTATGATGGGAAGGAAAATTGTGCCAAAGTGTTAGAAGAAGAATGCATTAAAATGTTTGGCACTAAATCTTTGAATGATGAGCATGATTGCAATGTTGTTAGTATGAAATCCTTGAATATCCATGGTACTAAAGATGATTGCACTAGTCATGATGAAAATGTCTCCTATAAACATGTCAATTTTTGTGGAGTGCATTGGGTTTGCAAGTACACACCAAATAGGGAAGATAGATATTGCAAGAGGCATAAGCACTTAGAAACTAAATGGTTGCAAGAGAGGCTAGATGTTTGTGCTGAAATTTTAAATTTTCTTAGCCGTACTTGTGAACTTTGCAATGAACATGATCATTTTAGTACCCAATGCAAATTGTTTCATGATCGTATCGTGTCCAAAAATTGTGATGACTTGATTTCCCTTGCACGTCATAATGAACTTAGTTTGCTCTTGGGTTATGAAGAAACGAAATGTATAACTAAGGATATTCCAGAATTTGCCTTTGATAGAGTTCTTCATTTTGATCTAGAGGAAATTTATATGTATTGTGCGGTGAATTGCATTGAAAATCCTTATATTGCCAACTACATAAAGAAAAGAAAACAAATAGAAGATGAAGAGAATACTAATGAAAGGGAAGAGACTTCTGAATAACCTCCTATTATTTCTTATGATGAATCAGGTAACGAGGAGGAGCCTTCTATTCAACCAACTTCATTAATAAGGAGCTCCAAAAAGAGGATTGAACCCACACATGATGTGGTGAAGAAGAAGAAAAGAAAAAGGAACAGAGGTAAAAAGACGTCTCTCCCAAATAATGTTGCTCCTATTATTGCTGTGCCTCATGAAAATGAATCAAAAATTATTGTGGAACATGATGCACTTGATGATGATATCGTTATGCCTATTGCTTGTTGTGATGATTATGATTGGGAAAATAATGATACTTCTTATGATCTTTAAAATCTTTTTGGCACTTGCTTGGAAGAATATGATAATTGCTATACTATTGGTGGTACCCATACTATTAATGATGAGAGTGATTATGCTTATGATATGAAAAGGCCCAAGCTTGGGGATGCTATGTTTGAAGAAGATGATGTTTTTGAGAATATATTTGCTGCAATTAATGTTTGTCCCAGGCTTGGGGATGCTAGGTTTAATGAAGATGATATTTTTAGCCTCCCATGTTTTGATATGCAAAGTTGTTATGATGATAGCATGCCTTCTACCTATGATGATTATATTGATGAAAGTGGGTTTGGAAGAGTGTCAACTTTAGGAAGTAATGATCCCACTATTTTGGAGGATGTTGAATCTCATAATATTTATGAAAGTGGATTTGGAGAGGTCATGACTTTATTTAGTGATGTATCGACTATTTCGGAAGAGGTTTCAATTGATTATGATGAGGACAAAGTTGCTACTTATGATGATTATTGTGATGAAACTTATGCTATAAAAAGTAGTGATGATTATATTTATAAAACTTGTCATGATTATGATTACCCTTTTTCTGAACATTACTCTTTTAATGTGGAAACAATTTATAGTATTCAAGTCTCTTATGATACTCCCACTATTCCGAATGAGAAGAATTTTGCTTATGTGGAGAGTAATAAAATTTCTATGCTAGTAGATCATGAAAAGAATGATTTAGGTGCTGGTTATATTGTTGAATTCATTCATGATGCTACTGAAAATTATTATGAGGGAGGAATATATGCTTGTTGGAATTGCAATTATATCAAGTTTCCTCTCTATGTGCTTAAAGTTTTGAAGTTATGCTTGTTTTGCCTTCCTATGCTAGTTGATTATTTTTCCATAAGTTGTTTTCTCACAAAATCCCTATGCATAGGAAGTGGGTTAGACTTAAGTGTGCTAGTCATATTCTTCATGATGCTCTCTTTATGTTTCAATTCTTATCTTTTAGGTGAGCATTGAAATCATCATGCCTAGCTAGGGGCGTTAAACGAGAGCGCTTGTTGGGAGGCAACCCAATTTTATTTTAGTTCCTTGATTTTTGGTTCTGTTTAGTAATAAATAACCCATCTAGCTTATGTTTAGATGTGGTTTTGTGTTTTAATTAGTGTTTGTTCCAAGTAGAACCTTTGGGAAGACTTGGGTGAAGTCTTTATGATCATGCTGTAAAAAACAGAAACTTTAGCGCGCACGAGATTAGCTAAACTTTTTACTGGAGAGTGATATTTAGTTTATTCTTCTTGCAGATGATTACTAGACAAATTACTCAGGTCCAAAAATTTATTTTAGAATTTTTGGAGTTCCAGAAGTTTGCGTTAGTTACAGATTACTACAGACTGTTCTGTTTTTGACAGTTTCTGTTTTCATTGTGTTGCTTGCTTATTTTGATGAATCTATGGCTAGTAAAATAGTTTATAAGCCATAGAGATGTTGGAATACAGTAGGTTTAACACCAATATAAATAAATAATGAGTTCATTAGTGTACCTTGAAGTGGTGTTTTCTTTTCTTTCGCTAACGGAGCTCACGAGATTTTCTGTTAAGTGTTGTGTTGTGAAGTTTTCAAGTTTTGGGTAAAGATTCAATGGACTATGGAATAAGGAGTGGCAAGAGCCTAAGCTTGGGGATTCCCAAGGCACCCCAAGGTAATATTCAAGGACAACCAAAAGCCTAAGCTTGGGGATGCCCCGGATAGCATCCCCTCTTTCGTCTTCGTTTATCGGTAACTTTACTTGGAGCTATACTTTTATTCACCACATGATATGTGTTTTGCTTGGAGCGTCATTTTATTTTCTTTAGCCTTGCTTTCTGTTTGAATAATATCCCAAGATCTGAAATTCTTAAATGTTAGAGAGTCTTCACATAGTTGCATAATTATTCAACTACTCATGTGATCTTCACTTATATCTTTCAGAGTAGTTTGTCGTTTGCTCTAGTGCTTCACTTATATGTTTTAGAGCACAGCAGTGGTTTTATTTTGAAGAAATAGATGAACTCTCATGCTTCACTTATGTTATTTTGAGAGTCTTAAACAGCATGGTAATTTGCTTTGGTTATGAACTTAGTCCTAATATGATGGGCATCCAAGAGGGAGATAATAAAAACTTTTATATAAAGTGCATTGAATACTATGAGAAGTTTGATTCTTTATGATTGTTTTGAGATATGAAAATGGTGATATTAGAGTCATGCTAGTTGAGTGGTTGTGAATTTGAGAGATACTTGTGTTAAAGTTTGTGATTCCCGTAGCATGCACGTATGGTGAACCGTTATGTGATGAAGTCGGAGCATGATTTATTTATTGATTGTCTTCCTTATGAGTGGCGGTCGGGGACGAGCGATGGTATTTTCCTACCAATCTATCCCCCCTAGGAGTATGCACGTAGTACTTAGTTTCTCTAACTAATAGATTTTTGCAATAAGTATGTGAGTTCTTTATGACTAATGTTGAGTCCATGGATCATACGCACTCTCACCCTTCCACCATTGCTAGCCTCTCTAATACCGCGCACCTTTCGCCGGTATCATACACCCACCATATATCTTCCTCAAAACAGCCACCATACCTACCTATTATGGCATTTCCATAGCCATTCCGAGATATATTGCCATGCAACTTACCACCGTTCCGTTTATTATGACACGCTTCATCATTGTCATGTTGCTTTGCATGATCATGTAGTTGACATTGTATTTGTGGCAAAGCCACCGTTCATAATTATTTCATACATGTCACTCTTGATTCATTGCATATCCCTGTACACCGCCTGAGGCATTCATGTAGAGTCATATTTTGTTCTAAGTATCGAGTTGTAATTGTTGAGTTGTAAGAAAATAAAAGTGTGATGAGCTTCATTTTTAGAGCATTGTCCCAAGTGAGGAAAAGGATGATGGAGACTATGATTCCCCCACAAGTCGGGATGAGACTCTGGACGAAAGAGAGAGAGAGAGACAGAGAGAGAGAGAGAGAGAGAGAGAGAGAGAGAGAGAGAGAAAAGAGGCCATAAAAAAGAGAAAAGGCCCAAATAAAAAAATATAAATAAAAAATGAGAGAAAAAGAGAGAAGGAACAATGCTACTATCCTTTTACGACACTTGTGCTTCAAAGTAGCACGATGATCTTCATGATAGAGAGTCTCCTATGTTGTCACTTCCATATACTAGTGGAATTTTTCATTATAGAACTTGGCTTGTATATTCCAATGATGGGCTTCCTCAAAATGCCCTAGGTCTTCGTGAGCAAGCGAGTTGGATGCACCCCCACTTAGTTTCTTTTGTTGAGCTTTCATACATTTATAGCTCTAGTGCATCCGTTGCATGGCAATCCCTACTCACTCACATTGATATCTATTCATGGGCATCTCCATAGCCCGTTGATACGCCTAGTTGATGTGAGACTATCTTCTCCTTTTTGTCTTCTACACAACCACCATTCTATTCCACATATAGTGCTATGTCCATGGCACACGCTCATGTATTGCATGAAGATTGAAAAAGTTTGAGAACGTCAAAAGCATGAAACAATTGCTTGGCTTGTCATCGGGGTTGTGCATGATTTAAATATTTTGTGTGGTGAAGATAGAGCATAGCCAGACTATATGATTTTGTAGGGATAACTTTCTTTGGCCATGTTATTTTGAGAGGACATAATTGCTTAGTTAGTATGCTTGAAGTATTATTATTTTTATGTCAATATGAACTTTTATCTTGAATCTTTTAGATCTGAATATTCATACCACAATTAAGAAGAATTACATTGAAATTATGCCAAGTAGCATTCCACATCAAAAATTCTGTTTTTATCATTTACCTACTTGAGGACGAGGAGGAATTAAGCTTGGGGATGCTGATACGTCTCCAACGTATCTACAATTTTTTATTGTTCCATGCTATTATATTATTTATTTTGGATGTTTATGGGCTTTATTAAACACTTTTATATTACTTTTGGGACTAACCTATTGACCCAGAGCCCAGTGCCAGTTCCTGTTTTTTCCCTTGTTTCAGTGTTTCGAAGAAAAGGAATATCAAATGGAGTCGAAACGGAATGAAACCTTCTGGAGAAGTTATTTTTTGAAAGAAAGCAACCTGGTAGACTTGGAGTGCACGTCAGGAAAGAAACGAGGGAGCCACCTGGTAGGGGGGCGCGCCCACCCCCCAGGGCGCGCCCTCCACCCTCGTGGGCCCCTCATGGCTCCCCTGACGTATTTCTTCCGGCTATATATATCCATATACCCAAAAACCTTCGGGGAACAGAATAGATCCGGAGTTCCGCCACCGCAAGCCTCTGTAGCCTCCAAAAGTCAATCGGGACCCTGTTCCGGCACCCTGCCGGAGGGGTGAACCCTCATCGGTGGCCATCTTCATCATCCTGGCACTCTCCATGACGAGGAGGGAGTAGTTCACCCTCGGGGCTGAGGGCATGTACCAGTAGCTATGTGTTTGATCTCTCTCTCTCTCTCGTGTTCTTGATTTGGCACGATTTTGATGTATCGCGAGCTTTGCTATTATAGTTGGATCTTATGTTTCTTCTCCCCCTCTACTCTCTTGTAATGGATTGAGTTTCCCCTTTGAACTAATCGTATCCGATTGAGTATTTAATGACTTGAGAGCAATTGATGTATGTCTTGCCGTGCGTATCTGTGGTGACAATGGGATATCACGTGATTCACTTGATGTATGTCTTGGTGATCAACTTGCGGGTTCCGCCCATGAACCTATGCATAGGGGTTGGCACACGTTTTCGTCTTGATTCTCCGGTAGAAACTTTGGGGCACTCTTTGAAGTACTTTGTGTTGGATTGAATAGATGAATCTGAGATTGTGTGATGCATATCGTATAATCATACCCACGGATACTTGAGGTGACATTGGAGTATCTAGGTGACATTAGGGTTTTGGTTGATTTGTGTCTTAAGGTGTTATTCTAGTACGAACTCTAGGGCTGTTTGTGACACTTATAGGAATAGCCCAATGGATTGATTGGAAATAATAACTTTGAGGTGGTTACGTACCCTACCATAATCTCTTCGTTTGTTCTCCGCTATTAGTGACTTTGGAGTGACTATTTGTTGCATGTTGAGGGATAGTTATATGATCCAATTATGTTATTATTGTTGAGAGAACTTGCACTAGTGAAAGTATGAACCCTGGGCCTTGTTTCTAACATTGCAATACCGTTTACGCTCACTTTTATTACTTGTTACCTTGCTGTTTTTATATTTTCAGATTACAAAAACCTATATCTACCATCCATATTGCACTTGTATCACCATCTCTTCGCCGAACTAGTGCACCTATACAATTTACCATTGTATTGGGTGTGTTGGGGACACAAGATACTCTTAGTTATCTGGTTGCAGGGTTGTTTGAGAGAAACCATCGTCATCCTACGCCTCCCACAGATTGATAAACCTTAGGTCATCCACTTGAGGGAAATTTGCTATTGTCCTACAAACCTCTGCACTTGGAGGCCCAACAACGTCTACAAGAAGAAGGTTGCGTAGTAGACATCAAGCTCTTTTCTGGCGCCGTTACCGGGGAGGCTAGGTAAGCGACACTCACACCCCGTCAACTAAGCTCTTTTCTGGCGCCCTTGCCGGGGAGGTGAGTGCATGAAGGTATATCTTTAGATCTTGCAATCGAATCTTTTTGTTTCTTGTTTTAGCACTAGATTAGTTTATAAAAGAAAACTACAAAAAATGGAATTGAGTTTACCTCATATGCTTCATCTTTTTAATATCTTTCGTTTGTATGATGGGAAGGAAAATTGTGCCAAAGTGTTAGAAGAAGAATGCATTAAAATGTTTGGCACTAAATCTTTGGATGATGAGCATGATTGCAATGTTGTTAGTATGAACTCCTTGAATATCCATGGTACTAACGATGATTGCACTAGTCATGATGAAAATGTCTCCTATAAACATGTCAATTTTTGTGGAGTGCATTGGGTTTGCAAGTACACACCAAATAGGGAAGATAGATATTGCAAGAGGCATAAGCACTTAGAAAACTAAATGGTTGCAAGAGAGGCTAGATGTTTGTGCTGAAAATTTAAATTTTCTTAGCCGTACTTGTGAACTTTGCAATGAACATGATCATTTTAGTACCCAATGCAAATTGTTTCATGATCGTATCGTGTCCAAAAATTGTGATGACTTGATTTCCATTGCACATCATAATGAACTTAGTTTGCTCTTGGGTTATGAAGAAATGAAATGTATAACTAAGGATAATCCAGAATTTTCCCTTGATAGAGTCCTTCATTTTGATCTAGAGGAAATTTATATGTATTGTGCGGTGAATTGCATTGAAAATCCTTATATTGCCAACTACATAAAGAAAAGAAAACAAATAGAAGATGAAGAGAATACTAATGAAAGGGAAGAGACCTCCCAATATCCTCCTATTATTTCTTATGATGAATCAGGTAACGAGGAGGAGCCTTATTCACCACATGATATGTGTTTTGCTTGAAGTACGACAGCTACTAAAATTTGGGTAAAGGAATTGATGCGGGGCGGGAGTGCCCAATATCGCGCACAGTCCAATAACAATATGCGTGTATGATAATAAGGAAAAGTGGCGCGGATCCGCCGATTTTTGCAACGCTCAAGGCGGGTAGTTTGTTTTTTATATTTCTAGCTAGCTGGTCTATCGTACACTGTTCCTCCTAATTTCCAAATAAACTTACCCACCTTTAGCTTCCACAGGTGGTGGTTTTACAGCGCACTTGCATCGCACACGGTTAAGCCAGTACCTCCACCCTTTGCTCACGCTTGTGCGGTCGTGGTGATTTCAGCGCACTTGCATCGCACATGGTTGAGCCAGTACCTCCACCCTTTGCTCGCGCTTGCGCGGTCATGGTGATTTCAGTGCACTTACATCGCACACGGTTGAGCCAGTACCTCCACCCTTTGCTCGCGCTTGCGCGGTCTTGGTGATTCACATCACACTTGTATCGCACACGGTTTAGATATTATACCCCGTGTACGTTGAGGATCATCAGAGTCTTTGCAGCAAAAAATAACGTTAGGGAGGGTCAAAAGACAGCCACACCAGCATGTGGCCCAAATATATATGAGTGAAAAGGGTGGTATGTGATGTTCAAAATTCCAATGCACAACTTTGACCCCGCGGGCCCACTATTGGGTGCATCATTGGAGATCGATGGGAGGGGCCAGAAGTCAAGAACCACCTGGAAGTGGCCAAATATATGTATGAATATTGGGGATATTTAAAACTTTAAATACACAATGCATAACTTTGGTGGCACCTGCCTCGCAAACCCGAAAGCACCCTAACAACTACCTAGCTAGGATATATATAATGACATAATGTTGTACCTAGCTAGGATGCTTGGCCCACCACCTCCCACTTCGTGTTAGCGAGGCGGATGCACGTAATGATCGATACTTTGGTCATACATGCATGTCGTCATGACCTACCATAAAACGGTCCAATGAATCTTTCGTTTGGTCAAATGATAGTTGTTGTTATCGATAAATCGCTTGGGCCAATAGATTGAACCATCATAAACATCGCATGAGGGGGACCACAAAACCAGCACCTCTTGCATGCGGCCCAAAATGATGTACGTTGGGAAGGGGTGATGTGTGTTTTCAATATAGAATAATGTACAATTTAGATGTGGTGCCTACCTCTCGATACAGACAACAACCATGAAGGCAAAGTAGTTAAGGACGAGATACATATGCAGGGTTTGATGTAGGTCGAACCCAGCAATCCGAGCATCTGGGAGGGAGTCCTGACAACGCATGAGCTCGAGTTTTGGTTGATTGACATTTGACGGTGAGCGGCCCTAACATGAACTAGGAGGAATTCATTCATGGCCAAGACATACCCCTCATTATCGGTCAAAGGGATGATATATATACACTCGGGGAGCCCACAGATATCCGTGTCGTCACAAAAAACCGCAAAAGGGAGACGTGGTCGATTAGAAGATCCCGTATACACTGCATGCGACCGGAAAAATATGTATGGGTACGATGGTGTATGATGTGTTTAAATCCCAAATGCACAACTTTGATGGGCCACGCCAAGTACATTACAAATCGAACACCGTACCCGACTCCAAGCCTGGTTCAATACCTATGATGTCAGTTTCCCAACTTCGAGGCGGCAGCGGGGGGGGGGGGGGGCTCGTCCCACGCATCCGCTCAAACTTTTTTTGTCTAGCATGGGACACATCTATATATATCTATACATCTATACACATACATAGTGTGCGAATAACTTTGAAAGTTGCTTGTTGGATGAAGCCAATCCGACGGTACAGAGATGGCAAATCGGAGCACTATTGGCCGTTGGATATCATCTACATTCCACCAGATTCTGCCACATGTACAATCTAGAAGACTCCATGGTTGAACTTAAGCATAGTGCACAAACCTCAAAACAAAAGCACTTCTCCTTCGTTCTCTAGAATCTTCCATACCTTAACTGCCCAACCTTTTTTTCTAAATGAATTGTCACTTTTGTTTTTACCTTTACAATGCACAATTTCATGAATCTTAAAATAGTTTTTTCACAAAACTAATTGATTTTGGATGAGATGAACTATAAGAATTAAACGAACATCTATATCATGCATATTTGGGAGAAGAGGCGGGAAACCGATGAGAGGAGTGGCGAGAAACGGTAGCCTGTTTTGAATGAAAACCTAGTAGAGAAGGAAGTGTGAGCTACACGACGCATGCGCACAGTGCTTACCCATGTACTGCATGTGCTGTCGAAAGGGCTCAGGGTTGCCGTTCGATCTGGGAGCATCCAACGGTGCACACATACGATCCGTGGGGTTTGGGTTCTGGCCAGTCAGAACGCAGGACTCAGATCGTGCGCGCAGCGGTGGAGTGGGGGGGGGATATCATATGGAAACCAACATTTGGTGGAAACCGGTGAAAACCACGAGAAAAATATGTTTTTAAGTTTCAAAAAAATGCGGGATCTTAAGAGGATGATGTTTTATTGGCACACAAAATTTCAAGTTGAAACACATTAAGAGATGTGAGCTATGAAGAAGACAAAATCAGTGTTGAATAGTGTCGAATAGTAATGTCACTATTCAGGGCGGAATTTGTCTTTTTCATAGCTCACATCTTGTAATGTTTTTCAACTTGAAATTTTGTGTCGCAATAAAACATCACCTTCTTAACATCCCACATTTTCTTTCAGATTTTTATGAAACTTTAAAATATGGTTTCCACGAAGTCTTCATTGAATATTGGCTTTCGTGAGTGAACCTTGTGCTATTTGAAAACATTTCGTGAGAAGAATCTCGGTTTTTAAATCCCCGTAAATCCAAAACTAAGCTGAAGTCGTGAAACCTGCCATGGTGTCACAACATCGCACTTATATGTCGAGGAATTTTTTACGTCCATTGTGGCGCATGTTTTATTACAAGCCTTACAAACTGGAGCTTCTCTCAAAGAAGCCTCGTGGTTCCGATAGGGAAACGTGTCCCCCTTGTGGGTGAAAGATAATCACTGCCTCTTTTCACCTTGTATTTTAATCTACGGGCAACATGGAACGACAGGATATCTGTGCTGAAATTTAAACTTATTCAGGGTTCATTTGGCCTTTTTATACACTAATTGAGTTTCCTAGGCATTTAATGTCCATAATTCAAATCTGAACTACAAATACATGCTCCAGTTCACCAAAATGGCTGGAAAAATTATACATGTGTCCTTGGGTGCATGTTTAGGTCCCATGCCAGGAATGGGAACGAATTACAACCATACTGGTGTCATGGCTCGTACTCAAACATTTCAAATCTCGGTTTTTAAGTCCCCATAAATCCTAAACTCACCAGAAAGTCATCAAAGGTGGCATGGTGTCACGTCATGGCACATATATGTCGTGGTAAAAACATTGTCCAATTTGGGCCAAGCTTTATTACAAACCTCTTACAAAAAATGGAGCTTCTCTCAAAGAAGCCTCGTGGTTTTGATGGGGAAACGTGTTCCCCTTGTGGGCGAAACGTAATCACTACCTCTTTTCGCCTTGTATTTTCTTCCATTGACAACATGGAACCACGGGATATCCATGCTGAAATTTAAACTTATTCAGGGTTCGTTTGGCCTTTTATACACTAATTGAGTTTCCTAGGCATTTAATGTCCATGATTCAAATCTGAACTACAAATACATGCTCCAGTTCACCAAAATGGCTGGAAAAATTATACATGTGTCCTTGGGTGCATGTTTAGGTCTCATGCTAGGAATGGGAATGAATTGCAACCGTACCGGTGTCTTGGCTCTTCCTCAGACATTTCGAATCTCGGTTTTTAAGTCCCCATAAATCCTAAACTCACAAGAAAGTCATCAAAGGTGGCAAGGTGTCATGTCATGGCACATATATGTCATGGTAAAAACATTGCCAAATTGGGCCAAGCTTTATTACAAACCTCTTACAAACCGGAGCCTGTCACAAGAACCCTCGTGGTTTCGATAGGGAAACGTGTCCCCTTGTGGGCCAAATGATAATCACTCCCTCTTCTAGCCTCGTATTTTCTTCTACACGTGAGACGGAACAACTAGAGATTCGCGTTGAACTTTGAAACTATTCATGGTTCATTTGACCTTTTTATTCATTCATTGAGTTTTCTAGGCATTTAATGTCCATCATTCAAATCCGAACTAAAAATACATGCTCCAATGCACCAAAATGGCTAGAAAAAACGTACATGTTTCCTTGGGGTGCATGTTTAGGTCTCATGGAACGAATGTGAACAAATTCAACCGTCTCGCTGTCCTGGCCTGGCCACAAACATTGCGAATCTCGGTTTTTAAATGTCTGTAAATCCAAAATTCACCAGGAAGTCATGAAACTTGGCATGGTGTCACTACATGGTATATATAATTGTCCAATTTG
The DNA here is from genome assembly GCA_032464435.1 of Aegilops umbellulata. Classification (NCBI taxonomy): domain Eukaryota; kingdom Viridiplantae; phylum Streptophyta; class Magnoliopsida; order Poales; family Poaceae; genus Aegilops; species Aegilops umbellulata. The sequence continues at coordinate 224,513,930 of CP136055.1, read as the reverse complement.
GACGAAGCTATATTACAAGCCTTTTACAAACCAGAGCCTGTCACAACCCTCGTGGTTCCGGTAGGGAAACATGCCCCTCTTGTGGGCGAAACGATAATCGATGCCTCTTCTCGCCTTGAACTTTGTTTTCTACAGGCAACATAGAATAACAGAAGTGTCGGGCTGAAATTTGAAACTGTTAAGGTTCGTTTGGCCATTGTATATATATTACTAATTACTAGTTTTCTATGCATTTAATGTAGTCCATAATTCAAATTTGAACTACAACCACATGCTCTAGTGAAGCAAAATGGGTGGGAAATCGTACATGTGTCATTGGGTGCATGTTTAGGTCTTGTTTAAGGAATGAGAATGAATTACAAACTTGTTGTCGTCCTGAAACAATGAGAATCTCGGTTTTTAAATCCCAGTAAATAAAAAAGTCACCCAAAAAACATGAAACTTGGCATGGTTTCATGACATGGCACATATAGGCCGTGGTAAAAAAATCGTCCAGGTTAAGAAGAGGCGCACACATTAGTAGCCAACGAAGTCCTTTTTGAAACAAAAAGCTGACACATTAACATCGTAAACGGTTGTATTATATTTACCGTGTCAAAATCTAACCATACTCGGTGGCGTGCGTGCAGCTGTTTGATTAGACGGGACGAGCGCGAGAAGTCCGCCGTGCAGGTTCGACGAGACGCGTGCGAGCAGTCCGCCGCGCAGGCTCGACGGGACGTGTGCATCCTTTCCACCTCACAGGCTCGACGGGACACGTGCGAGCAGCAAGGCCGCCCATGCTCACCGGGAAGCGAGCTCTTTGACCTCCATGCACCAGCCGCCGCCCGCCTCGCTCACAGCTTCTCCATTAATTGGTTAATTAAAGCACCTGGACGAAGGGTGTTTGCTTGTGATCCCATGGCAGCATTTGCTTTGTTCGTGTTTTCAAATAGTATTCCGCCCTAATTTAAATTGCCACATAGGGCAAGGGATAATACGACCACAAATAAAATGGCAATGGATAATACGACGATAAATTTACAATGGCGCACATAATAATTGTCTTACATATTCCGGATAATTGAAAATGCCACATGCTGCAAAGCCCGGAAGACACGGGGGCAATTGCAAACAACGATCTGGGTCGCTACTGTCTCTACTCGTCGATGGATCATCGGGCGGAGAAATCCTCCAACTCCTTCAATTCCTCACGACTTTGCTTGAAAGCAGTCACGGATTCCTCTACCTCCTGCTCGCGCTTTATCCGGAGCTTCCTCAAGCCACCCATCAGTTCCTCGACGACCGCTTTCAGCGTCATCTCTGAGGCACTGCTCTGCTCATGCAGCATCTTCCAGCTGGCGGCCTCCTCCTCCTTCTCGGCGACCAATTTGAGGAGCTTCACATTATGAAAGTGCAACTATCCCTGGGTGGTTTTGGTAATTCCTAACAACATATAGCTCATTGAGCTAATGCTATTCCAAGAGCTCATTGAGCTAATGCTATTCCAAGATGAATATTTCAGGAAAGCTCAATGGTTGGCATGGCATGGATTAGAAAGTGGACCCTTCAAAATGCTAAGGACAAAAGATTGGCTCAAGCTCAAAGCACAAGACTCTACATTTTCTATTTTAGTGATCCAAGATCACATTGAGTCTATAGGAAAAGCCAATACTATTAAGAAGGGATGAGGTGTTGCTTAATGAGGTGCTTGCTCAAAATGCTTAGTGATATGGTCCAAAACCCTCCACTACTTTCTCATATCCACATATTTCCCACACCAAATATCCAACTCGACCCCACCGATTCTTTCTATCCGGAGCCACCGAGTTTAGTTGACATAGCCACTGCCAGAAACCCTAGTCTTTTCGGTCTCACTGATAGGGATCTCGGTCTCACTGAGATGGGATTGTAATCTCTCTGTTTCCCTTCGTAACGTTTCGGTCAAACCGAGATGAGCAATCGGTCCCATCGAGATTGCAATGCAAACACTCTGTTTCCTTTTCGTAACGTTTCGGTCCAACCGAGATGAGCGAATCGGTCCCACCAAGTTTGCCTGACCAACTCTCTGTTTGTCTATTACCAAAATCAGTCCCACCGAGTTTGTGTAATCGGTCTCACTGAGATTACGTTATGCCCTAACCCTAATAAATCGGTCCCACCGAGTTGACATGTCGGTCCCACCGAAACACCTAACGGTCACATTATGAACCAAATCGGTTTGACCGAGTTCTCTGAATCGGTCCCACCGAGTTTGGTGATTTGTGTGTAACGGTTAGATTTTGTGTGGAGGCTATAAATACCCCTCCACCCACTCTTCATTCATGGAGAGAGCCATTAGAACATGCCTACACTTCCAACACATATTTTCTGAGAGAGAACCACCTACACTTGTGTTGAGGTCAAGATACTCCATTCCAACCACATAAATCTTGATCTCTAGCCTTCCCCAAGTTGCTTTCCACTCAAATCTTCTTTCTACCAAATCCAATCCTATGAGAGAGAGTTGAGTGTTGGGGAGACTATCATTTGAAGCACAAGAGCAAGGAGTTCATCATCAACACACCATTTGTTACTTCTTGGAGAGTGGTGTCTCCTAGATTGGCTAGGTGTCACTTGGGAGCCTCCGTCAAGATTGTGGAGTTGAACCAAGGAGTTTGTAAGGGCAAGGAGATCGCCTACTTCATGAAGATCTACCTGAGTGAGGCAAGTCCTTCGTGGGCGACGACCATGGTGGGATAGAAAAGATTGCTTCTTCGTGGACCCTTCATGGGCGGAGCCCTCCGTGGACTCGTGCAACCGTTACCCTTCATGGGTTGAAGTCTCCATCAACGTGGATGTACGATAGCACCACCTATCGGAACCACGGATAAAAAATCTCCGTGTCAACATTGCGTTTGCTCCCTCAATCTCCTCCCTTTACCTTCATATGCAATTGTTTTACATTCCGCTACTATACTCTTAGAATTGCATGTGCAGGTTGATTGCTTGACTTGTGCTAAGTTGTTAAAATCTGCCAAGAACTAAAATTGGGAAAATGCTACATTTTTATTTGGTCAAGTAGTCTAATCACCCCCCTCTAGACATACTTTTGATCCTACACATTGTCATCCATGAGTTGCTCGACGAGGCCGATCGCCTTGTCAACCGAGGCATCGCTGATCTTGAGGAGCTTCATCAAGCCGTCGACCAGCTCCTGCTGCGTAGTGATGCCAGCAAGAATGTCATCGTCGCCGGTGAAGGACTTCAGGAATGTTGTCTCGTCGCGATGGCCGACGCCGCGAATGTGCTTGTGAGAGCCCTCGCGTGCCCGTGAGAGCTCGTTCGAGGGCTCCGCGGCGCGCCGGGACATCTCTGTTGCGGTTGCGGCTTCGCGGCAGGACCACTCTAGTGCTTCCGCGGCCTTGGTCTTTGCTGCCTGGTTATATGTCCACCCTAAACTCCTCCTACCGGTCATGGCGGAACGACTTGACAAAGAAAACCAGTTTTGTGGGTGATGAGGAGAGGAACTGTGAAGTAATTTTCGAGTGGGTAGTTTTTATAGCCCGGTGCTAAGTGTGAACACATATTAGTTTGATAGGTGTGAACAGATTTGCAATTACTTATTGCATTGTAATCATCAATGTGACAACAAACAAGGTCAAAATTCATGGATGGCAGAAGGTTGACCACGTGGTTGCTCGCCGTTGAGGCGGCCGCGGTGCGCTCCGCTCTGGCGTCCCTACGCGCGCTCTGCTCGCCATTGAGGCAAAGTTACAATGGCAACTGTTAATTATTCTTAATAATTGTCTTACATATTCAGGATAATTTAAAATGCCAAATACGGCAGGGCCCAGAACACTCACGACCTACATATGCAGACAGTTATAATAAAATATAAGCTAAAATGCTGAGCTGGCGGCCTTCCGACGATGGTCTTCTCGGACTCCATGATCAACATAGCACCCTTGCGGCCGTTCACTCCGAGTGTCCCGAGCCGCCTTCGCCTACGGAGCTACTGGCGCTGGGAGGCTCTTGGGGCTGCTGGGCCTCTTCCAGAAGAGATTGACAGCGTGTAATCGCGCACATGACAACTCAGTGGAACCGCTCCATTTCCATGTCCCTGGCCTGGTAGCAAATTCCGTCGATCACCTGCATTCTCAAGATATCACGTTGGCGATGTTCTACTTCATCGGGGATGTCAACTCCGCAAAGGATGCGCTCGAGCCTGGCCACCACATCATCAGGATCGAGGTTGACACGGCCGCCGCGGGCAATGATGAAGCCGTAGGCTGCCTTTGTCTTGACTGAATCGTAGAAGTCCTCTGCCCATTCCTTGTGGGGCATCAGGCTCTTGATGAGCACTGGTGACGGCGGCTCTTCGGGTGGGTCATCGATCAAGCCACCGAGCAGCTCTGGATCTTTTGCACGGTGGATGGCAAACTGCTCATCACACCTCCTCTACAACATGTCGATTGTGCTCCCAAGGACTTTGACGCCGATATCGCTGCCGATGGACCATGGTGCCTGCACCGGCCGATGAAGCTCTTGCTCCCTAACCTACTCCGGCTCGTTCTCCTCACCGAAGATGTAACATAGGTAGGCACACGAGTACTCGCAGATGCATCATGTGCGATATTCCTAGCCATCGCAAGCAACTAGTTTGCATTTTTCAAAGTTTTTTGTACACACAGAATCGCACACGAACTAACTGTATTAACCGTCTGTGTTGTAATTTCTCATCGCAAACAGTTCATCCGAGCCGACTGTTTGCCACGTATCACACACATCTTGTTAGGTTGAAACGTTTCTGTTGCGTTCGCTAATCGGAAAACAGTTCGTTCGAGTGAACTGTATGCCCTATATCATACACACCTTGATCTGGCTAACCGTTTATGTTGCACTCCCTAATAGCAAACGGTTCGTCGGAGCGAACTGTATGCCGTATGTCACACACACATTGATATGGCTGCCCATTTCTGTTGTTCTGCCTCATCACAAACAGTAAGAATGGGTTAAACGTATGCCCTTCACCGCACACGCAACTAAAACATGAAACGTGTTTGATGCACCTGTCATTGCAAATGTTTTATACATTTCTGATGGTTTTCATACAACACTGTTTGCGATTATGTCACCGCACACAGTTTCTCGAAGGGTCTCTGATCGTAGTGTCGTGTTAGCACCATCCTGTAGTAGTGTAGGTTCACATGGAGAGAAAAGGAAACAACTCCACTATGTACATAGCCAGGACGAGCCTACACGGTTGCTTGCTGGGGTTGCTCTCTTCACACTCTCTCGCACAAAATGAATGTGGCCACATCTCTAACATCCCGATGGATCACGTCCGTCGGGGGAAGGATTGGATGCTTAGTGTAGATGCAGTCGCCGTAGCCGATGGAGAAAACCCACTATCAGCACGTCCCGATCAGGGGTCGTCGCCGTGCTCTCTCACAAAACCGGCGAGGTTGCCTTCGCCCCTTGCTCACTGCCGCGACGTGGGCAGTTGCCGCCTCCTGCCGCCCTCCTCTAGGTTGAGCTACGTCCCGACATCCCTCAGGTACAACTTCCTTTACAGCCGGCTTGCACCATTGCTCCAGCTGCCCACATCACTCCATGTGGATATTTCTCTACTTCTTTGCCCCACACATACCTCTATTGGCTTCTACATACTGTATTTGTGATGAGTTTATGTCTGATCAACTAGTCCCAGTAATCTTATTCTAATCATGCTTCTTCAATTTCTTTGCCACAGGGATGCTCATCTCGATTTTGGTCAAACTGCACAAAATGATCTGATGATCAAAGGGTTGCAAACTTCATTTCTTGGGAAGCTCCAACGTTGCCAGCAAATTAAAGCCTGATTAGGGTTTACGGTTCAAGGGCTTGGGACTGCATGGATCATTTTTCTATTTAGCTCTCTCTGTTCCAAAATAAGTGTCAACTTAAGTAGTAGTACAACTGAAGGACATATGCCCTAGAGGCAATAATAAAGTTATTATTTATTTCCTTATTTCATGATAAATGTTTATTATTCATGCTAGAATTGTACTAACCGGAAACTTAGTACATGTGTGGATACATAGACTGTCGGATTTCGGGTTCCGGCAGACCCTTAAGGTTCGAACTCTAGGGTGTGCGCGGAGATTATGCCCTCTACCTCTCCGTCTCGCAAGGATCTAAACTACTAAAGGAACAACACAAAAGACACAGAGATTATACTGGTTCGGGCCACCGTTGTGGTGTAATAGCCTACTCCAGTGTGGTGTGGTGGATTGCCTCTCGGGCTGGTGATGAAGAACAGTACAGGGGAGAACAGCCTCGCGAGGGTCTGTTCTTGGTCAGGGGGACGAACTACTAGGAGGAGTCCGGCCGCCCTTCTCACTCTTTCTCTCTGCTGGCCCTATTGCTCGATGCTAACTTGCTAGATTCCTCCCTTGTTCCGCCCTGGGGGTGGCGAGTCCTATTTATAGGCAAAGGCCCTGGGCCTCTTCCCAAATATTGAGCGGGAAGGGCGCCAACAATTGGCCAATTCGAAGGGGAACATCTGGTACACTTATCCTGACTAAAGTTGGTCCTCGCCTGCCAAAGGCCCTGTGGTGACGCCGTTCTGGGCTCCACGATGACCTCCTTCCCACCGTTGGACTGGTCTTGGTCTCGTTGCACCGAAATGGATGCCTTTGCTTGATCCTCTCGCCTGCGCTTGCCCCCTTTGCACCAAAGAGGAAAGGGAGGACACTGCGCGGGCTGGCGCCCGCCTGGCGCCCTTGGTCGTCATGGCTTGCGTCATGGGCACCTCGCGAGGTACCCTGCCTTGATCTCTCCGCCTCCTCATGAGCCAACCTGACGAGGCCGTGCCCGAGGAAGTGCTGTGTCGTCCGCCCCGCGAGGCTTGGCCCCTCGCGAGGGTCTTGGGTCTTGTGTTGATGAAGTTGGGCCGTGCTGGGCCCCCTTGAGCCACGCCACGGGCCGCAGGCAGGCAAGTCTGGGGACCCCCGTTCCCAGAATGCCGACAGTAGCCCCCGGGCCCAAGGCTCGCCTGGACTTGGCCGTGCGGAGAGGCGAAAGGGCAAGGGCGAAGCGCCGCGGGCCCTAACAGCCTGCGGCCTTGGGCGCCGCGTGGCGGTTGATTGGACGTGGGCGTCTCCGCTTCCCCATGACGCCTCTACGATAGTGCGGATTGGACAAGTCCCTGCATGCAAATCGTGTCATGATTACCTGTGATCGTGGAGGCCGACGGATGGCCTCCGCCGGCTATAAGTACGGCTCCGTGCGTGCCCTTCCAGTCCATCTCTCCTTGCTTTCTTCTTCGCCTTGATTCTGGCTCCGCCTTGGCGTGATGGCTCTGATTCGCTGGTTCTCTGCAGCGGAGAAGGGAAAAGCTCCTCAAGAGGAACCAGACCCGCTCCCGCCGAAGAAGCGGCCTGCCTTGCGCGGCCGAGACGAGGAAGACCACCTGGCGGTGCTGAGGCCTTGGTACGAGTGGCCCCCGCCGGGGTTCCCACTTCCCTTGTATGCCCACGCCGAGGGCCTTGGAAGAGGAGATGCCGATCCCCAGCGCCGCCGCCGATGCCGGAGGGTCACAAAGGTGTTTGTTGTCCCTCCTGGAGTCCACGCCGAGGGCTCCTCCCGCGAGCTCGTGCTACACGCTGCCATGCCTCCGCGAACTTGGATTCGCTTTCCTCCCTTCTTTGCCTCCTTCATCCCGCAGGGAAGACTCCTGGAGTTATGGCTGCAGCACGCCGACTGCAGCACCCCCGCGACCAAGGCAGAAGTCGCGGTCCTTGCCTCGGGTGAGGTCTTCATGACTCGCGGCTGGGGCGAGATCGCTCGGGGTTGCAGGGCAAGGGGCGCCCTCACGATCCACCTGGAGTACGATGGCACTTCGGTGATGTTCTTCAAGGTCTTCGACGTGAACGGGCGCCGGCTGGAGTGCTGCCCCGGGGGAGGCGACCAGGACCTCGCTATTGCGATGGCCGGGTCCGATGACCGCTCCCTGGGCAGCTCCACAAGGGACGGGAGCGTCGAAGGATCCAGCGATCCCAGCGAGGCCTTCACGACTCCGGAGACGAGCGACGACAGCTATGAGCCCGCGAGCCAGCGCCGCTCCCGGAGCAGGGCGGGCTCACTCGGCCATCGCTGACTCCGATCTGGATGGGGTTGGCGCCGGTGCCTGATAGCCCACTATTGATGATGGCGTCTTTTGCAGGGGCGCATGTAGTTAGCGTCCCTCGGGACCAGTTTCCTGCAAGGAGTCATACTACGCCCAATGGGGGCTTGTAACGTGTTTGTGATCCTTCTGTCAATATATGGCTTTTGCTATGGAACTGTGCGAGTCGTCAATCCCGTCGTAGCTTAGTTCTCCCTTTCGAACCTCGCGAGGGCTTGGTGCTCTGCGTCGACTGGTCCTAGTCCCAAGGCGGCGTCAGCCGTCGCTGGTATGCCAGGTCGCGATGCCGTTGTCAAGGCCAGGAGGTGAGCGACCCGGGGTCCGGTAAGAGCCCCTGAGTCGCGATGCTCAGGAGGTCCCCTTTGACGCCCAAGCAGCCGTCGCTCGGTGAGAAAGGGGAGCGACGTCGCTAGTACGGAATTGCGTTAGGTGCGGGGATAGTGCCACGGTAACCGGGGTTGTCGTGCGGTGACTTATCTTGTTAATCAGGGGTTACTCCTGTGTGATGATGGGTCCACACGGCGGCGGGAGTCGGAGTTGCATGGCGAGGTCCTCACGTGCCCTTTCTCCCTTGCCTCTGCTCCCCTTTCTGCTCTACGTCCTCGGGTCCCGGCCCTCGAGCTAGTCTCAGCCGTCGCTGGTATGCTAGGTCGCGATGCCATGGTCAAGGCCAGAGGGTGAGGGCTGGAGAGCCAGTAGGAGCCCTGAGTCGCGATGCTCAGGCACCCCCCCTTTAACGTGCAAGCGGTTCGCGCGGACGAGGGTGAAGGGAACTCCGTGAAGGTCTCGGCCGACGCAACTCCCTCAGGAGGTCCTGCAAGCTCATCATGGAAGTAAAACAAGGCTATGATGACAGCTATTAGTTGATCGTTAGTTGCTCTGGTTGGCGCGGGTGAGGTGTACTTGGGCGCCCATGAGCCAGCGCGGGACTCACGGGGCACTACCTCTAGGCGGGTTGCGCCTGGCACTGGGCCGTGTCTTGAGATGTGTTCCTGCAAATTGGGTTAGATGCCGGCACTCTACGTCCTCGGGTCCCGGCCCTCGACCTTGTCTCAGCCGTCGCTGGTATGCCAGGTCGCGATGCCATGGACAAGGCCAGAGGGTGAGGGCTGGAGAGCCAGTAAGAGCCCTGAGTCGCGATGCTCAGGTACCCCCCTTTAACGTGCAAGTGGTCGACATGGAGAAGGAGAGGTGCCGTGGATACACATCAAGTAATCAAGCATGATAGACGAAAGCATAGCTGGAAATAAACGCAAGGGAGATACACGCCACTGGGCCTGGCCTGAGCGGCTTGGGGATGATGCAGCCCGAGGGGCGCCCCCAACAAAGCAAGCTAATGACCGAAAAGTAAAAAGGGATACACGCCACAGGGACGGACCCACGCGGCCTGGGAATGAAGCAGCCCTGGGGGTCGTTCCCAGCTGGAAATGAAGCTTGAAGGACGTCACCTAAAGATGCCGAGGATGAAGTGGTGTTGGTGCAGCAGACTCGGTGGGCTGCGGATGCCGACCCTCACGAGCCCCCAGACCCAGGGGCCTAAGGAGGCTCTGGAGGTGCTGGTGGCTCCTCGTGAATCGTCTCTATCTCCACCAGGACCGCGGAACGCCTGTCTTCCTGAGTCTCCATGATGCCCCTCATGAGGCGCTGGTATGCAGCAGCCACGCTCGGCAAGCCGTAAGGCATGCGAACATAGTTGTGGGGTGGACCTCCGCAACGCCCCACTTGTGAGGGCCAGAGGCGCTCCATCGTGGCGACCCGATTGAGCCCTGGTACGTCGATGCAGACGCGCAACCCACCATCCTCGCCTGGATGGGGAGCCATAGCTGGTAGACGACGGCAACCTCTCATGCCTCTTGACTCCTGCAGTTCTTGCACGGCCTTGCTAACGAACTCCTGCTAGTCTAGCCTTATTTTCCCTGCTCCTTCTCGAGGGAAACGTGCTTCAAGGCACGCCTCCACGTGGTGCCCAAGCGCCTCCCTCGTGACCCTGGCCAGGTCGGTGGCCCTCCAGGTGAGAGCCCCCGAGCCCTGCCTGAGGAGGGCGCTGGGCGCGCTTTCCTATGCGATGGAAGGAGGGTCCTCCTGGGCAGACGCAGGCCCTGATGGGCCTGCCTCCTGAGGGGCTAAGCCTGACGATGTCTTCTTCTTCTTGGAGTGATCTCGGGAAGCCTCCTGCTTCCACGATCTGGGTCTTCTAGTGACGCGGCCTGAAAGGCTCGCTCCAGGGAACACACTGCATCCTTCTCTTCACACGGCACCGTGATGACTCTGCCACTTCCTGGCATCTTGAGGATGTTGTAACCATGATGAGTCACGGCCATGAACTTGGCCAGCGCTGGGTACCCGAGGATGGCGTTGTACGGCAGGCGGATGTGAGCGACGTCGAAGTCGATGAGCTCGGTGCGGTAGTTGCTGCGGGCTCCGAAGGTGACAGGGAGGCGGACCTGCCCGATCAGGATCATGGAACCGTCGGTGACTCCTGAGAAGGGCCTGGTCGGCTGAAGCTGGTCGTAGGGCACTTGAAGATTGCGGAATGTTTCCACGGACAGGACGTTGAGCCCTGCCCCACCATCGATGAGGGTCCTGGTGACTAGTACGTTGCTGATGACTGGGGAGCAAAGCATCGGGAGGACCCCGGCCGTGGCCAAGCACTTGAGCTGATCCGCTGAGCTGAACGTGATGGCGCACGCCGACCACTTGAGAGGGCGCGTAGCTTCAAGCCTGGGGAGGACTGCATTCACTTCGCGGGCAAACTGCTTGAAGATGCGTTGGGAGGCTGGGGCTTGAGCTCCTCCCAGGATGCAGGCAATTGCGCGTGGCTCCTGGAAGCCCCTAGCCCCCTCGTCCTGGTGACGTCCTCGTTCCTTCTTGGTTGAGGCGGCAGCGGAGGGAGGCCTGCGTTGCCCTGCAGGATCCTCACGAGGCTGATCCCGCCAGTCTCCCTCGCGAGGCAAGTCTCGCCAGCGGTCCTCGCGAGGTTGATCGCGCCACCCTTGGCGCGGGCCGCGGTCTTCCCAGCGTCCTGGGTTCCTTCCTCCTCCTCGGACATAGCCCCGGTCGGCACGGTCAGGACGACGGCCGATCCTTCCTTCTTGCACTGCACGGAGTTCTTGGCATTCGTTGGTGTTGTGGGTGTGGAGGTCGTGGTACACACAGTACCGACTGCCCCTGGAAGATTCAGGCAGATCCTTGCCCCGCTTGGTGTCTGCTTCTGCCGCGAGCATGGCGGCCCCCTTGCGCTTCACGTCCTTGGCCTTGGGTTTCTTCTCTTCTGGGTCTGCGGTAGGCAACTCGAGGAGGGAGAGATGCCCCTCCTTAGCCCTGGCGCACTTGGTCGCCAAGTTGAACAGCTCCAGGGAGGTGCAGAGGTCTTCATGCATCGCCAGCTCCTCCTTCATCTTGACGTCACGCACGCCATCGGAGAAGGCCGAGATGATGGCTTCCTCGGACACCCTGGGGATCTTGAGGCGCGCACTGTTGAAGCGCTGGATGTACTTTTGCAGGGTCTCTCTGGGTTGTTGCTTGATGCGGCGCATGTCGCTCACGGCAGGCGGCCGGTCACAGGTACCTTGGAAGTTGGCAATGAAGCGGGTGCGCAACTGGTCCCAAGAAGAGATCGTGCCTGGAGCCAGGTTCAGGAGCCAGGTGCGAGCTCCTTCCTTGAGTGCCATGGGGAACAGTTCGCCATGACCTTCTCGTCTCCACTGGCAGCTTTGATGCCCATCTCATAGAGCTGGAGGAACTCTGCAGGGTCGGTTGTGCCGTCGTAGTGAGGAGGCAGGTCTGGCTTGAACTTGCCGGGCCACGCAACGCTGCGCAGCTCGGTGGTGTAGGCGCGGCAGCCTGCGGTGGCCACGGGAGGCTTCGGTTGAGGGAGAGCTTGGCCTTGCGGGTCCCCATGCGCTGCAGCTGGGAGTAGTGCGGGGTCTTGATGTGCTGGAGCCGGAGCAGGGTCACGGCGGGCCGGGGCAGGAAGCGCCCGGGCAGCCTCTTGCGGCCGAGGGACTTCTTGGCAGCTCCGTTCTTGCTGGGCTGGCGCCTGACGGAGTGGCTTCCGCCCAGGGGCCACGCGCCTTGGAGCCACAGCGTCTTCTTGGAGGGGAGGCGGCTAGTATGCCCCTGGAACTTCATTGCCAGCGCGTGGCGGAGTGCGGCGCAGCGGGGCAGACGGTGCAGGAGAGCCCCCTGCGGCGCGGACGAGCTCGGCGACGCGGTCGAGCCACTCTTCGTAGACGTCGTCGACGGTACGGTAGCGCAGGAGCTCGTTTGCTGCGATGAGCGCAGCTCGAGCCTCCAAGGGTGCGCGGAGCGCGCGGGACGAAGAGCCAGCTGGTGCGAGCGACGGAGTAGTGGTGCGGCCGTCTTGCCGCACGGACGGGTGCTGAGACGACGCTTGCTGCTCGTTCCCGCCGGGCCGGTGGCGGCGTTGACGGTGGGCGATGGGGAACGACGAGGACGCCCACCGACGGGGGCCATCTGGGCGACGCGGGAAGCGATGGCGGCCCGGCGCTCGGCGCGGGCCCGACGAGCGTCAGACATGGACGCGATGGTCGGCGGAGAGCGGAGCGGTGGAAGAGAAATTCCGGCACACCCCTACCTGGCGCGCCAAATGTCGGATTTCGGGTTCCGGCAGACCCTTAAGGTTCGAACTCTGGGGTGTGCGCGGAGATTATGCCCTCTACCTCTCCGTCTCGCAAGGATCTAAACTACCAAAGGAACAACACAAAAGACACAGAGATTATACTGGTTCGGGCCACCGTTGTGGTGTAATAGCCTACTCCAGTGTGGTGTGGTGGATTGCCTCTCGGGCTGGTGATGAAGAACAGTACAGGGGAGAACAGCCTCGCGAGGGTCTGTTCTTGGTCAGGGGGACGAACTACTAGGAGGAGTCCGGCCGCCCTTCTCACTCTTTCTCTCTGCTGGCCCGATTGCTCGATGCTAACTTGCTAGATTCCTCCCTTGTTCCACCCTGGGGGTGGCCAGTCCTATTTATAGGCAAAGGCCCTGGGCCTCTTCCCAAATATTGAGCGGGAAGGGCGCCAACAATTGGCCAATTCGAAGGGGAACATCTGGTACACTTATCCTGACTAAAGTTTGTCCTGGCCTGCCAAAGGCCCTGTGGTGACGCCGTTCTGGGCTCCACGATGACCTCCTTCCCACCGTTGGACTGGTCTTGGTCTTGTTGCACCGAAATGGATGCCTTTGCTTGATCCTCTCGCCTGCGCTTGCCCCCTTTGCACCAAAGAGGAAAGGGAGGACACTGCGCGGGCTGGCGCCCGCCTGGCGCCCTTGGTCGTCATGGCTTGCGTCATGGGCACCTCGTGAGGTACCCTGCCTTGATCTCTCCGCCTCCTCGTGTGCCAACCTGACGAGGCCGTGCCCGAGGAAGTGCTGTGTCGTCCACCCCGCAAGGCTTGGCCCCTCGCGAGGGTCTTGGGTCTTGTGTTGATGATGTTGGGCCGTGCTGGGCCCCCTTGAGCCACGCCGTGGGCCGCAGGCAGGCAAGTCTGGGGACCCCCATTCCCAGAACGCCGACATAGACAAATAGAGTGTCACTAGTATGCCTCTACTTGACTAGCTCATTGAATCAAAGATGGTTAAGTTTCCGAGCCATAGACATGAGTTGTCATTTGATTAACGGGGTCACATCATTAGAGAATGATGTGATTGACTTGACCCATTCCGTTAGCTTAGCATTTGATCGTTTAGTATATTGTTATTGCTTTCTTCATGACTTATACATGTTCCTATGACTATGAGATTATACAACTCCCGAATACCGGAGGAACACTTTGTGTGCTATCAAACGTCACAACGTAACTGGGTGATTATAAAGGTGCTCTACATGTGTCTCCGATGGTATTTGTTGAGTTGGCATAGATCAAATATATGATTTGTCACTCCGATTGTCGGATAGGTATCTCTGGGCCCTCTCGGTAATGGACATCACTATAAGCCTTGCAAGCAATGTAACTAATGAGTTAGTTGCGGGATGATGCATTACGGAACGAGTAAAGAGACTTGCTAGTAACGAGATTGACTAGGTATTGAGATATCGAAGATCGAATCTCGGGCAAGTAACATACCGATGACAAACGGAACAACGTATGTTGTTATGCGGTTTGACCGATAAAGATCTTCATAGAATATGTAGGAGCCAATATGAGCATCCAGGTTCCGCTATTGGTTATTGACGGGAGATGAGTCTCGGTCATGTCTACATAGTTCTCGAACCCGTAGGGTTCGCATGCTTAACGTTCGGTGACGATCGGTATTATGAGTTTATGTGTTTTGATGTACGGAAGGTTGTTTGGAGTCCCGGATGTGATCAGGGACATGACGAGGAGGCTCGAAATGTTTGAGACGTAAAGATCGATATATTGTAAGGCTATATTCGGACATCGGAAATGTTCTGAGTGGTTCGGGTATTTATCGGAGTACCGAAGAGTTACGGGAATTCGTCGGGGAGTATATGGGCCTTATTGGGCTTTAGGGGAGAGAGAGAGAGGGGCTGCCTAGGGCAGGCCGCGCGCCCCCAAGGCCTAGTCCGAATTGTACTACGGGGAGGGGCGGCGCCCCTCCTTCCTTCTCTTCTCTCTTCCCCTTCCTTCTCTCCCACTCCTAGTACTTGGAAAGGGGGGAATCCTACTCCCGGTGGGAGTAGGACTCCCCAGGGCACGCCATAGTAGAGGGCCGGCCCTCCCACTCCTCCACTGCTTTATATAAGGGTGAGGGGGGCACCCCATAGACACAAGTTGATCATTGATCTCTTAGCCGTGTGCGGTGCCCCCCTCCACCATAATCCACCTCGGTCATATCGTCGTAGTGCTTAGGCGAAGCCCTGCGCTGGTAGCTTCATCATCATCGTCATCACACCGTCGTGCTGACGAAGCTCTCCCTCGACACTCTGCTGGATCGTGAGTTCGTGGGACGTCCCCGAGCTGAACGTGTGCTGATCGTGAGTTCGGTCGATCGTGAAGACGTACGACTACATCAACCGCGTTGTCATAACGCTTCCGCTTTCGGTCTATGAGGGTACTTGGACAACACTCCCCTGTCTTTTTGCTATGCATCACCATGATCTTGCGTGTGCGTAGGATTTTTTTTTGAAATTATTACATTCCCCAATAGTGCATCCGAGCCAGGTTTGTGCGTAGATGTTATATGCACGAGTAGAACACATGTGAGTTGTGGGCGATACTAGTCATACTGCTTACCAGCATGTCATAATTTGATTCGGCGGTATTGTTGGATGAAGCGGCCCGGACCGACATTACGCGTACGATTATGCGAGACTGGTTATGTGCCTCGCACACAGGTGGCTGGCGGATGTCAGTTTCTCCACCTTTAGTTGAATCGAGTATGGGTATGCCCGGTCCTTGTTGAAGGTTAAAACATCACATACTTGACGAAATATCGTTGTGGTTTTGATGCGTAGGTAAGAACGTTTCTTGCTCAGCTCGTAGCAGCCACGTAAAACATGCAACAACAAAGTAGAGGACGTCTAACTTGTTTTTGCAGGGCATGTTGTGATGTGATATGGTCAAGACATGATGCTAAATATTATTGTATGAGATGATCATGTTTTTTAACAAAGTTATCGGCATCTGGCAGGAGCCATATGGTTGTCGCTTTATTGTATGAAATACAATCACCATGTAATTACTTTACTTTATCACTAAGCGGTAGCGATAGTCATAGAAGCAGTTGTTGGCGAGACGACAACGATGCTACAATGGAGATCAAGGTGTCGCATCGGTGACGATGGTGATCATGACCGTGCTTTGGAGATGGAGATCAAAGGCACAAGATGATGATGGCCATATCATATCACTTATATTGATTGCATGTGATGTTTATCTTTTATGCATCTTATTTTGCTTAGATCGACGGTAGCATTATAGGATGATCTCTCGCAAAATTTCAAGGTACAACTGTTCTCCCTGAGTATGCACTGTTGCGAAAGTTCGTCGTGCCGAGACACCACGTGATGATCGGGTGTGATAAGCTCTACGTTCACATACAACGGGTGCAAGCTAGTTTTGCACACGCAGAATACTCGGGTTAAACTTGACGAGCCTAGCATATGCAGATATGGCCTCGGAACACTGAGATCGAAAGGTCGAGTGTGAATCATATAGTAGATATGATCAACATAGTGATGTTCACCATTGAAAACTACTCCATCTCACGTAATGATCGTACATGGTTTAGTTGATATGGATCACATGATCACTTAGATGATTAGAGGGATGTCTATCTAAGTGGGAGTTCTTAAGTAATATGATTAATCGAACTTTAATTTATCATGAACTTAGTCCTGGTAGTATTAGCATATCTATGTTGTAGATCAATAGCTCACGTTTATCTCCCTTGTTTTATTTTTGATATGTTCCTAGAGAAAACTAAGTTGAAAGATGTTAGTAGCAATGATGTGGATTGGATCCGTGATCTGAGGATTATCCTCATAGCTGCACAGAAGAATTATGACCTTGATGCACCGCTAAGTGACACACCGATTGAAGGAGCAGATGCATACGTTATGAACGTTCGGCAAGCTCGATAGGATGACTACTTGATAGTTTAGTACACCATGCTTTATGGCTTAGAATCGGGGCTTCAAAGACGTTTTATAAACGCCACGGAGCATATGAGATGTTCCAAGAGTTGAAATTAGTTTTCCAGACTCATGCCCATGTCGAAAGGTATGAGACCTTCGACAAGTACTTTGCCTACAAAATGGAGGAGAATAGCTCAGCTAGTGAGCATGTGCTCAGAATGTCTGAGTACTACAATCACTTGAATCAAGTGGGAGTTAATCTTCCAGATAAGATAGTGATTGACAGAGTTCTCTAGTCACTATCACCAAGTTGCTAGAACTTTGTGATGAACTATAATATGCAAGGGATAACGAAAACGATTCCCAAGCTCTTCGTGATGCTGAAATCGACGAAGGTAGAAATGAAGTAAAGCATCAAGTGTTGATGGTTGACAAGACCACTAGTTTCATGAAAAGGGCAAAGGGAAGAAGGGGAACTTCAAAAAAGAATGGCAAGCAAGTTGCTGCTCAAGTGAAGAAGCCCAAGTCTGGACCTAAGCCTGAGACTAAGTGCTTCTACTGCAAAGGGACTGGTCACTGGAAGCGGAACTGCCCCAAGTATTTGGCGGATAAGAAGGATGGCAAAGTGAACAAAGGTATATTTGATATACATGTTATTGATGTGTAATTTACTAGTGTTTATAGCAACCCCTCAGTATTTGATACCAAATCAGTTGCTAAGATTAGTAACTCGAAATGGGAGTTGCAGAATGAATAGAGACTAGTTAAGGGTGAAGTGGCGATGTGTGTTGGAAGTGGTTCCAAGATTGATATGATCATCATCACACACTCCCTATACTTTGGGGATTAGTCTTGAACCTAAATAAATGTTATTTGGTGTTTCCGTTAAGCATGAATATTATTTGATCATGTTTATTGCAATACGATTATTCATTTAAAGTCAGAGAATAATTGTTGTTTTGTTTACTTGAATAAAACCTTCAATGGTCATACACCCAAGGTGAATGGTTTGTTGAATCTCGATCGTAGTGATACACATATTCATAATATTGAAGCCAAAAGATGCAAAGTTAATAATGATAGTGCACCTTATTTGTCGTACTGCCGTTTAGGTCATATTAGTATAAAGCGCTTGAAGAAAATCCATGCTGATGGGCTTTTAGAATCACTTGATTATGAATCAGTTGATGCTTGCGAACCATGCCTCATGGGCAAGATGACTAAGACTCCGTTCTCCGGAACAATGGAGCGAGCAATAGACATGTTGGAAATAATACGTACTGATGTATGCAGTCCGATAAGTGTTGAGGCTCACGACAGGTGTCATTATTTTCTGACCATCACAGATGATTTGAGCAGATATGGGTATATCTACTTGATGAAACATAAATCTGAAACATTTGAAAAGTTCAAATAATTTCAGAGTGAAGTGGAAAATCATCGTAATAAGAAAATAAAGTTTCTACGATCTGATCGTGGAGGAGAATATTTGAGTTACGAGTTTGGTCTTCATTTAAAACAATGTGGAATAGTTTCACAAATTCATGCCATCTGGAACACCACAGCATAATGGTGCGTTCGAACATCACAACCGTACTTTATTGGATATAGTACAATCTATGATGTCTCTTACTGATTTACCACTATCGTTTTGGGTTTATGCATTAGAGACAGCTACAGTCACGAAAAATAGGGCACCATCTAATCCGTTGAGATGACACTGGATGAACTATGGTTTGGCTAGAAACCTAAGCTGTCGTTTCTTAAAGTTTGGGGTTGCGATGCTTATGTGAAAAAGTTTCAGCCTGATAAGCTCAAACCCAAATTGGAGAAGTGTGTCTTCATAGGATACCCAAAAAGAAACTGTTGGGTACACCTTCTATCACAGATTGTTGTTGGTAAGAATGGATCCTTTCTAGAGAAGGAGTTTCTCTCAAAAGAAGTGAGTGGGAGGAAAGTAGAACTTGGTGAGGTAATTTTACCTTCTCCCGAATTGGAAAGTAGTTAATCACAGAAATCAGTTCCAGTGATTCCTACACCAATTAGTGAGGAAGCTAATGATGATGATCATGAAACTTCTGATCAAGTTACTACCAAACCTCGTAGGTCAACCAGAGTAAGATCCGCACTAGAGTAGTACGGTAATCCTGTTCTGGAGGTCATGTTACTTGACGATGACGAACCTACGAACTATGAGGAAGCGATGATGAGCCCAGATTCCACAAAATGGCTTCAGGCCATGAAATCTGAGATGGGATCCATGTATCAGAACAAAGTATAGACTTTGATTGACTTGCCTGATGATCAGCAAGCCATTGAGAATAAATGGATCTTCAAGAGGAACACGGACGCTGATAGTAGTGTTACTATCTACAAAGCTCAAATTGTCGAAAAAGGTTTTCGACAAGTTCAAGGTGTTGACTACCGATAAGATTTTCTCACTCGTAGCGATGCTTAAGTCTGTCCGAATCATGTTAGCAATTGCCACATTTTATGAAATGTGGAAAATGGATGTCAAAACTACATTCCTTAATGGATATCTTCAAGAAGAATTGTATATGATACAACAAGAAGGTTTTGTTGATCTAAAAGGTGCTAACAAAGTGTGCAAGCTCCAGCAATCCATTTATGGACTGGTGCAAGCCTCTCGGAGTTGGAATATACGCTTTGATAGTGTGATCAAAGCAGATGGTTTTATACAGACTTTTGGAGAAGTCTGTTGTCGGTGTCAAAACTGGCGGATCTCGGGTAGGGGGTCCCGAACTGTGCGTCTAGGCGGGATGGTAACAGGAGACAAGGGACACGAAGTTTACCCAGGTTCGGGCCCTCTCAATGGAGGTAAGACCCTACTCCTGCTTGATTAATATTGATGATATGGGTAGTACAAGAGTAGATCTACCACGGGATCAAGGAGGCTAAACCCTAGAAGCTAGCATATGGTATGATTGTTGTATGATGAAGTTGTCCTACGGACTAGAACCCTCCAGTTTATATAGACACCGGATAGGGTTATACACAAAGTCGGTTACAATGGTAGGAGATCTTGAATATCCGCATCGCCAAGCTTGACTTATACGCCAAGGAAAGTCCCTTCCGGACACGGGACGAAGTCTTCAATCTTGTATCTTCATAGTCCAGGAGTCCGGCTGAAGGTATAGTCCGGCTATCCGAACACCCCCTAATCCAGGACTCCCTCAGTAGCCCCCGAATCAGGCTTCAATGACAACGAGTCCGGCGCGCAGATTATCTTCGGCATTGCAAGGCGGATTCTTCTCCGAATTCTGTGTACCTATTGAAATAATGTCTGATTTTTGTAATGTAGCGCTCCTTGGCTTCTACGCCCAATAATGGCCGTCTTCCACGTGTCAAACGAATGCGAAAAGCTGGGGCGTTTTTATATGCACACCCCTAGCCGCATAAACGAGCCGCCTATTTAATGGGATGGGGATCAAGATCCAAGCCACACCTTCTCCTCTCCGCGAGTAATCATCAGAGCGCCTCCAGCAAAGGTCCATTCCAACATGCCCAGCCATCGTAGCTCCTCCTCTCGCCCTTCCAGTCCTAAACCTGGAGACTGGGAGAGCTGCTCCATCCCGCACAACAAGTTAGTGTCGCTTCAGGCCAAGGAATTTCTCCCTCAGGCCTATATGGTCCCGGTCCGAGCCGGACTCGCCACCTATAATGGTGGAAAACAAGCGGAGAGCTCCCCCAATCCCTCCAAAGGAGAGCGGGTGTGCCTCGTCCCTTATCTAATAAGGGGACTGGGATTTCCAATTCATCCATTTCTCCGTGGGCTTCTGGAGTTCTATGGCCTACAGCTGCACAATCTCACGCCCTCCTCTATATTGCATATCGCGGGCTTCGTCGCCCTTTGCGAGTTATTTTTAGGTTTGAGGCTCATTTCGCACTGTGGAAGAGGATATTCTGCCTGGTGCCCTGTTCTCAAGAGGGGTCTATATATCAAGTGGGCGGAGCCGAAGTGTGGCGCATCGCCGGGACCGGATACCTATCCGGAACCCCAAAGAAGGTGTCCGAGGACTGGCCTTCGGAATGGTTTTATATAGATGATGTCCCGCTACCGAATCCTATCCGGGTCGGTCTCCTCGAATTCAACGGTGCTCCCTTAAAGAAACGCTTAAGCTGGCGTCCACGGAGCTCTCGGAGAGAAAGTGACAGGGACGTCCTTTACCTGATGGGCCGGATAAGACTATTGGCTCATTCCGGACTAACCATGATTGGAGTCATGGCCGCATGCATTATGCGGGGGGTACATCCACTGCAGTATAGAGGCCACCCCATGTGGGATTTTAACGGGGAAGATGACGCCACCCGTTACGGTCGTAAGGGGCCGAACTCGGCTGCCGCTCTGATAAAGATCTTGTCCTCTTTGTACAAGGTAGAAGAGGAGGAATTCCTCCGCGTCAACCCCCAAGGTGGATTTACTATGTACAACCCTCCGAGTTGGGTAAGCAGACAATTTTGCTCGCCCATCCGTTTCATATTCCCATGATCAAATATGTAGTCTAACGACTTCAACGCATGAACTGTGTCAGGAAGTAAAGGATATAAACAGCCATCCTCCACAGCCCGAGGATCCAGAACGGTCCCTTAATCCAGACTCCGAAGAGGATACGGATATAGCTGTGGAGCTGATTGACGGGGTATTTCATCAGCTGAACAAGGATGATACCTTGGTGGCCATTACGGCCGATTACCCAGGGCTAATCCCGGCCTCCCAGGTAACAGAGACCGGAGTCTCATCACTTCAGGAAGGAATCCATCCTCACGTGCTTCAGTTTCCCTGACGACAACTGTGTTTTGCAGGGGAGGTTTCCGAGGCGGGAGGCCGAGCCTGCGGCTAGCCAACGAGGGGCTGCAGGACCCCGTGGGGTAAAAAGGAATGTAGTCCGGACTGAGACGCCGGCGCAAAGGTATAGCGCACCATCTTCTTCCCTGGTGTTGTTCCTTCAGGGCATATTAACGCCCATGTTCTCTTCAGGACGAAGAGACCTCGCCGACCTATATCCGGAGAGGTTGCCAATCGCGCCTCCACCAGCCAGGCTCCAAAGCCTGGTCCGAAAGCGGAGGTGAACACAAGGCACGCACCGGACGTTCCTCCGATAGAGGATGCGGACAGGCTGTCTGCCACCAATTCCGAGGTGGAGAGTGCCGTGAATCACAGGCGTCGCCGGACAGTTCTTCGCGACGCTTGTTTCTCCCAGGAGGCCTTGGATGCCTTTAACTCGGGAGATGTGTACCTCCGTGCCGCTCAAAATGGTTTAGCCAGAGCCACGGAGCAATATGTAAAAGCCGTACGGGTAAGAAAATTTCTGGTAAATATATATATAACAGTAGCCCCCGAGACTTGAAACAGTTAGAATAACTGATTTAAGGATCATTTGTTATGCAGGCTCTTACAGAAAAGAATACCCTACTGTCCCAGGAGCTGGAAGAGTGCAAAGCCCAACTTGAGGCCACACTAGCCGCGGCAGGGGAGCCCAAGGAGACCCCCTCTGGTAATTTATACTTCAAAAGATAAATATTTTGCGAAGTGCGGCGTGGGTACATATCTGACAAATGAAATTGCAGATGTCGCCGGATTAAATTCGGAAAATCAACAACTCCTACGCCAGCTGAAGGCTGGTGAGAGCGTGCTCACAAAGGTGAGGCGGGAGAAGAACGATCTCCAAGATGCCAACACCAAGCTGGGTGTTGAACTGAAGGATGTTCGAGCCCAGCTGTCGGACTCCACTAAGGAGAATCAACGGCTTCGACACGTCATATATAGTAGGTGCTTAAACAAACTCTGAAAAGGGGGTTCGGCGGGGAAGTCGACTAACAGAGTTATGTCTGTACGTATGCTAACAGGTCGTCCTGCAGAGGAGATGCCCGGTTCAACAGGCGACCTTCTTCCCGAGCTTTCGCAGCTGCACGAGCGAGTTCGGCAGGCGATGCAAGGAGTTGCCCAAGCCTTATGGCCATCCTTCCCAGGCTCGAGGGCCTTGGAGAGCTTGCGGAGAAGCTTAAGGGAGCTCGGCGGCGCTTCCAGTTGTGGAAGATATCGGCCTGCCGACATGACACTAGGGAGGCCTGGGCCATGGTGAAGACGCGGTACACCAAGGCTGACCCCAACCACATGGCCGAGGTCGGACCTGTAGGACCTGATGGGAAGGAGATCCCTGTTAGCTTAGTATACAGCCAAGTAGAATTGGCCGCGAAGTATTCCCAGCAGGACTGTCAATTAGACAGCCTGTTAGATGGTATTGAAGAGGAATACAATCAGTCAGAGTGATTATGTAATTTTTAATTGACATGTGTAATGCCTTCTAGCCGGATTGTAGATCGTTTGTCGTTGCTGACCTTTTCGCTTCGACCTCGGGACCTGACGGTCCGGAGTGTGTCTGAATACCCTATCGGTTATGTAAGAACCGGGGTATGCATGGAGACCAGGCGCAGGGGTCATTAGTGCTTTATCAGACAAGTGCCCAACTAGTTATGTTATATTACATGGTTAGTAAGAAACATCTTCCAGAGAGAATAGTTCCGTTAGGGGTTCCTTTCTCTGGGAGGCATGCCCTAAAGTGCATGTCCGGACTGCGAACGCAGGAAAAGCATCTGGGGGCATGTATATAAATAAGTAAAAAAGGTCATCTTTAGTTCACCGACCGAATATTCCCTTAAGAACGCTAGCTTTCGGCTTCACCCAGTCTGAGGTACACATCCGGCTGACCCGGCAGTAATAATCGTAGAGGTGCTCCCTTTACCGCCTAGCCGAACAATCGGGAACGTAGAGGTAAGCACAGGAGCCAGGCAACCCAGCTTGGCCAAAACTTAAGTCATATCGATGCATATAATGGTGAAGAAAAGGTACATGCGGAAGTTTGACAATTGTTTTGGGCGTGGAGCCCGTATAAATAAGCTTCTGTTTAAAGAAGCCCCCAGGTATAGTGAGCGCGAGTAGCGCGTCACTTTGTTGAGCCTTTAATGGCTATAAGAGAGAAAGAATAAAAGAAAGGGTGGAAGGAGAAAAATGTAAGACAGAAAATGTAAAAAATGGACAGAGGAAGGATATGAACACAGAGTCCGGCGCTAGGCGTAGAATCTTCGGAGACGGGCTGCGTTCCATGGGTTCGGCTCGAGTCGGTTATCCGAGGCATCTCATAGGCGGTACGCTCCACCGGTCAGGACTTGGTCAATTATGAAGAGACCTTCCCACTTGGGCTTGAGTTTGTCCTTTTTCTTGTCCGGCAGCCGTAGAACTAATTCGCCAACGTTGTAATTTTTGGCCCGCACTTCTCTGCTTTGATATCTTCGAGCCTGCTATTGATAGAATGCGGAACGGGCTTTTGCCACATCGCGGTCCTCCTTCAAGGCGTCCAGACTGTCCTGCCGATCGAGCTTGGCCTCTCTTTCTTCGTACATGCGCACTCAAGGTGAGTCATGAATTATGTCGCAAGGCAGAACTGCCTCTGCGCCGTACACCATAAAGAATGGTGTGTATCCGGTGGTGCGATTCGGCGTGGTCCGCAGCCCCCAGAGTACGGAGTCAAGCTCCTCTACCCAGTGCGTGTTAGATTCCTTTAGGGACCGTACTAATCTGGGTTTGATGCCGCTCATGATAAGACCATTTCGCGCTCGACCTGGCCGTTAGTTTGTGGGTGATAGACGGAGGCATAATCGAGCTTGATGCCCATGTTTTTGCACCAGAGTTTTACCTCGTCGGCCGTAAAGTTCGTGCCGTTATCAGTGATGATGCTGTGGGGGACGCCGTAATGGTGTACGGCCCCGGATATGAAGTCTATCACCGGTCCGGATTCGGCCGTCTTAACAGGCTTGGCTTCTATCCATTTGGTGAACTTATCCACCATGACCAGTAAGTATTTTTTCTTGTTAGTTCCCCCTTTAAGGGGTCCAACCATGTCAAGCCCCCAGACCGCGAAGGGCCAAGTGATGGGGATAGTTTGGAGGGCGGTAGGTGGCATATGGCTTTGGTTTGCAAAGAGCTGGCAACCGACGCATCGTTGGACCAAGTCCTGAGTGTCTGCCCGGGCCGTCGACCAATAGAAGCCTGTACGGAAAGCTTTGCTTACAAGGGACCGAGCTGCGGCGTGATGACCACCGAGTCTGGCATGAATTTCAGCCAGCAAGTTCTGCCCTTCCTCTTCGGAGATGCACCTTTGAAGTACTCTGGTAGTGCTTTTCATATAAAGCTCTCCCTCATGGACTTTATAGGCCTTGGATCGCCGCACTATGCAGCGTGCCTCATTTTGGTCCTCCAGGAGCTCCTGCCTATTAAGGTAGGCTAGGAATGGTTCTGTCCACGGGGCGATGACGACCATTATGACGTGGGCGGAAGTTGTAATTTCATTGGCGGGACCGCCGATTATGTCAGATTGTTCGGTGCCGGACAGTGCAGATTGGTCCGGGCTGTCATTACCAGGCTCCCCTTCCCATACTACGGATGGCTTGAACAACCTTTCCAGGAAGACGTTGAGGGGGACTGCATCGCGTTTTGCGCCGATGCGTGCCAGGATGTCTGCCGCCTGATTGTTTTCCCGGGCTATGTGGTGAAATTCGAGCCCCTCGAACCGGGCTGACATTTTTAAGACGGCGTTGTGGTAAGCTGCCATTTTTGGATCCTTGGCATCGAAGTCTCCATTTATTTGGGATATCGCGAGGTTCGAATCCCCGCGCACTTCCAGGCGTTGAATGCCTATGGATACTGCCATCCGGAGACCGTGTAAAAGGGCCTCATATTCGGCAGCATTGTTGGAGTCCGTGTACATAATCTGGAGTACATATTGAACTGTATCTCCTGTGGGGGATGTCAAAAGGACGCCAGCCCCTAGACCGACCAACATTTTGGATCCGTCGAAATGCATGATCCAGTTTGAGTATGTGCCGTACTCTTTAGGGAGTTCGGGCTCCGTCCATTTTGCGACGAAGTTAGCCAAAACTTGCGACTTGATAGCTTGCCGTGGCTTATAAGTTATGTCGAACGGGAGGAGCTCGATGGCCCATTTTGCAATCCGGCCCGTTGTGTCGCGGTTGTTTATAATATCGTTGAGTGGTACTTCTAATTCTACTGTGATTGAACACTCTTGAAAGTAGTGTCGTATCTTCCGGGATGCCATGAATACCGCGTATGCAATCTTTTGATAATGTGGGTACCGTGATTTGCATGGAGTGAGGATAGTGGACACATAGTAAACCGACTTTTGAAGGGGGAATTTGTGTTCGTCCGTTTCCCGCTCGACGACAAGTACTGCGCTGACAACTTGATGGGTTGCTGCAATGTACAATATCATTGGTTCGCCGATGTTTGGCGCGGCCAGGACTGGGTTTGTTGCCAATATGGCTTTTATTTCGTCGAGTCCGGCCGTGGCGGCATCCGTCCACTCGAAGTGTTCGGTGCGCCGAAGGAGGCGATGGAGGGGTAGTGCCTTTTCTCCCAAGCGGGAGATGAAGCGGCTTAGAGCCGCCACACATCCGGTTAATTTTTGTATTTGTTTGAGGTCCTTTGGGATATCCAATTGTGACAAAGCTCGGATCTTGGCTGGATTTGCTTCGATTCCTCTACCGGATACAATGAAGCCAAAGAGCTTTCCGGCTGGAACGCCGAAAACGCATTTTTCCGGGTTTAACTTGATGTCATATGTTCGGAGATTATCAAATGTGAGCCTCAAGTCGTCTACTAGAGATTCGACATGTTTTGTTTTTACGACCACATCATCCATGTATGCCTCCACTGTTTTGCCGATCTGGCTTGCCAGACATGTCTGAATCATGCGCTGATATGTTGCGCCAGTGTTTTTGAGCCCAAAAGGCATTGTGTTAAAGCAGAATGGGCTGTATGGGGTGATGAATGCCGTTGCGGCTTGGTCTGACTCGGCCATCTTGATTTGATGGTAGCCGGAGTATGCGTCGAGGAAACACAACGAATCATGTCCTGCTGTGGCGTCGATAATTTGATCGATGCGGGGGATGGGGAAGGGATCCTTTGGGCAAGCCTTGTTAAGGTCTTTAAAATCAATGCACAGGCGCCAGGATTTGTCCTTCTTTGGTACCATCACCAAGTTTGCTAGCCAGTCCGGATGTTTTATATGTCTAATGAATCTGGCCTCCAGTAGCTTCGCTAGCTCCTCTCCCATAGCCTGTCTCTTGGGTTTAGAGAAACGCCGAAGTGCTTGTTTGACAGGTTTGAATCCTTTTAGGATATTTAAGCTGTGTTCGGCCAGCCTGCGTGGGATTCCTGGCATGTCTGAAGGGTGCCAGGCGAAAATGTCCCAGTTCTCGCTTAGGAACTCTCGCAGTGCGGCGTCTACATCAGGGTTTAATCGTGCCCCGATGGAAGCTGTTTTATTGGGGTCCGTCGGATGGACCTAGAATTTGACTATTTCGTCCGCTGGTTTAAAGGAGGTGGACTTGGATCTTTTGTCGAGTATCACATCGTCCCTGTTTACCATGGAGCGCAGTGCAGTCAGTTCCTCAGCCGCTAGGGCTTCGGACAGTGCCTCGAGGGCCAGTGCGGCTGTCTTGTTTTCGGCGTGGGGGGCTATGTCCGAATCACTGGCGAGAGTGATGATTCCATTTGGGCCGGGCATCTTGAGCTTCATGTACCCGTAATGGGGTATTGCTTGGAAGATTGTAAACGCTTCCCGGCCGAGCAGAGCGTGGTATCCGCTACTGAACGGGGCCACCTGGAATGTGACTTCTTCGGACCTGTAATTATCCAGCGTGCCGAACACCACGTCTAGTGTGATTTTTCCTGTACAGCGCGCTTCCCGACTGGGGATTATTCCTCTAAAGGTTGTGATGCTTTGCTCAATGCGGTTCCAGTCTATTTCCATTTTTTGGAGGGTTTCCTCATAAATGAGGTTCAATCCGCTGCCCCCGTCCATGAGTACCTTGGTGAGGCAAAAGCCGTCCACTATTGGACTAAGGACCAATGCGGCTGGTGCTCGGGCTGTTCGGAATTTAGGTTCATCACTGGCATTAAAAGTAATAGCCGTGTCACTCCAAGGGTTTATTGTTGCTACTTGATAGACTCCAGCGAGGCTGCGGAGTGTTCTTTTTCGCATATTATTTGATGCGAAAGTCTTGAAGACTGTTAAGACTATACTGGAGTCCCTGAGGTGGCTTTCCGCGGACTCCGGAATTAGGAGATCTTCGCCCCTTTTGGCCACCTGCCGGAGTATCCAAGATGCTCTAAGGTTGTGAGTTGGTGTGGCGTCCTCTGTACTGTAAATTTTACAGGGTCTATTAAGCCATCCCTCCAGTACGGTTCCATGCCCTGTAGAGGGTTTTGGTTTTTTGGTTTTTAACACGGGTGTCTGATGATGATACACCCTTTTATTTCGTACAAGGTTTCTATTCAGGGCCGGATTATCCCAAAATTTAATTTCAGTTTTCCAGGCGCTTTCCATCGCACAGTACTTTTCTACTATGGACACCAAGTCAGCGAAGCGTGTAATATCATGACGACCTGTGGCGTTGAGGATTCCCTTGTCCGTGCAATTATTGCAGAAGATTGAGATTGCGTCTTCCTCGTGGCAGTCCTTTATCCTGTTCATAACCAGGAGGAACCTTGCCCAGTAATGATGTAATGTTTCTTCGGGCTTTTGCCTGATTTGGGATAGATCGCTTATGTTCGGGTGGGTGGGTGGAACTAAATCCGCAACCTCACCCAATCTGAGACTCAGAGGCCAAGGAGTTTCCGAACTCTGAAGTTTGGATTCTTGGATGTTGTCCAGTGAATCTGACCCGTTGCCTGATTCTAAGTTCAGATCTTGAATTACATCCTCCCCTCCGCGGATATCCGGCTTGGAGGGATCGGGAATTCGGACATAGCTAGTCCTTAAGATAGATGAAGGGTCGCTGCACTGTGCCTCTACTACGGCAACATGATGGGTGACTTGGGGAGAATTAATCTCTCTTAGATCGGGTTTAAGCCCAACCTGGTCATAATCCATAGTGACCCCCAAGGCGGCGAAGCGATCCAAGAGCTCGTTTACGGAAGAGAGCTCCATTGGATCCAACTGCTTGGCGAGTTCCGAGCTGATGTGAAGATTGCTTTTGATGACCCGAGAGGTCACTGTCGGCGCAACGGCCGAATAGGCGGTCATGAGGAAACCGCCTAGCCGGAGAGTCTGGCCAACAACCAAGGCTCCCTTAGTAACGGCGCCGTCTTTAAAGATGGGAGGAGGCATCCTTCCTGATTGCGACGGCACAGAGGAACTCTCAATGAAAGCACCAATGTCGGTGTCAAAACCGGCGGATCTCGGGTAGGGGGTCCCGAACTGTGCGTCTAGGCGGGATGGTAACAGGAGACAAGGGACACGAAGTTTACCCAGGTTCGGGCCCTCTCGATGGAGGTAAAACCCTACTCCTGCTTGATTAAGATTGATGATATGGGTAGTACAAGAGTAGATCTACCATGAGATCAAGGAGGCTAAACCCTAGAAGCTAGCCTATGGTATGATTGTTGTATGATGAAGTTGTCCTACGGACTAAAACCCTACGGTTTATATAGACACCGGATAGGGTTAGGGTTACACAAAGTCGGTTACAATGGTAGGAGATCTTGAATATCCGCATCGCCAAGCTTGCCTTCCACGCCAAGGAAAGTCCCTTCCGGACACGGGACGAAGTCTTCAATCTTGTATCTTCATAGTCTAGGAGTCCGACTGAAGGTATAGTCCGGCTATCCGAACACCCCCTAATCCAGGACTCCCTCATCTGTATTTACAAGAAAGTGAGTGGGAGCAGTACAACCTTTCTGATAAGTATTTGTAAATGCCATATTGTCAATCGGAAATGATGTAGAATTTTCTGGAAAGCATAAAGGAGTGTTTTGAAAGGAGTTTTTCAAAGAAAGACCTCGGTGGAGCTGCTTACATATTAAGCATCAAGATCTATAGTGATAGATCAAGACGCTTGATAAGTTTTTCAATGAGTACATACCTTGACAAGTTTTTGAAGTAGTTCAAAATGGAACAGTCAAAGAAAGAGTTATTTCCTGTGTTGCAAGGTGTGAAGTTGAGTAAGACTCAAAGCCCGACCACAGCAGAAAATAGAAAGAGAATGAAAGTCATTCCCTATGCCTCAGCCATAGGTTCTATAAAGTATGCCATGCTGTGTACCAGACCTATTATATACCCTCCCTGAGTTTGGCAAAGAAGTATAATTTTGATCTAGGAGTAGATCACTGGACAACGGTAAAAAATTATCCTTAGAGTTCTAAGGAAATATTTCTCGGTTATGGAGGTGATAAGGAGTTAATCGTAAAGAGTTACGTCGATGCAAGCTTTGACACCGATCTGGATGACTCTAAGTCACAATCCAGCTACATATTGAAAGTGGGAGCAATTAGCTAAAGTTGCTTCGTGCAGAGCATTGTAGACATAGAAATTTGCAAAATACATACGGATCTGAATTTGACAGACCCGTCGACTAAACTTCTCTCACAAGCAAAACATGATCACACCTTAGTACTCTTTGAGTGTTAATCACATGGCGACATGAACTAAGATTACTGACTCTAGTAAACCCTTTGAGTGTTGGTCATATGGCGATGTGAACTATTGGTGTTAATCACATGGTGATGTTAACTACTGGTGTTAAATCACATGGTGATGTGAACTAGATTATTGACTCTAGTGCAAGTGGGAGACTGAAGGAAATATGCCCTAGAGGAAATAATAAAGTTATTATTTATTTCCTTATTTCATGATAAATGTTTATTATTCATGCTAGAATTGTATTAACCGGTAACTTAGTACATGTGTGGATACATAGACAAACAGAGTGTCACTAGTATGCCTCTACTTGACTAGCTCGTCGGATCAAAGATGGTTAAGTTTCCTAGCCATAGACATGAGTTGTCATTTGATTAATGGTATCACATCATTAGAGAATGATGTGATTGACTTGACCCATTTCGTTAGCTTAGCATTTGATCGTTTAGTATATTGCTATTGCTTTCTTCATGACTTATACATGTTCCTATGACTATGAGATTATGCAACTCCCGAATACCGGAGGAACACTTTGTGTGCTACCAAACGTCACAACATAACTGGGTGATTATAAAGGTGCTCTACAGGTGTCTCCGATGGTACTTGTTGAATTAGGATTTGTCACTCCGATTGTCGGAGAGGTATCTCTGGGCCCTCTCGGTAATGCACATCACTATAAGCCTTGCAAGCAATGTAACTAGTGAGTTAGTTGCGGGATGATGCATTATAGAACGAGTAAAGAGACTTGCCAGTAATGATATTGAACTAGGTACTGAGATACCGACGATCGAATCTCGGACAAGTAACATACCGTTGACAAAGGGAACAATGTATGTTGTTATGCGGTTTGACCGATAAAGATCTTCATAGAATATGTAGGAGCCAATATGAGCATCCAGGTTCCGCTGTTGGTTATTGACCAGAGATGAGTCTCGGTCATGTCTACATAGTTCTCGAACCCGTAGGGTTCACACGCTTAACGTTCGGTGACGATCGATATTATGAGTTTATGTGTTTTGATGTACCGAAGGTTGTTCGGAGTCCCGGATGAGATCAGGGACATGACGAGGAGTCTCGAAATGTTCGAGACATAAAGATTGATATATCGGACATCGGAAAGGTTCTGAGTGGTTCAGGTATTTATCGGAGTACCGGAGAGTTACGGGAATTCGCCGGGGAGTATACGTGCCTTATTGAGCTTTAGGGGAGAGAAAGAGAGGGGCTGCATAGGGCAGGCCGCGCGCCCCCCAAGGCCTAGTCCGAATTGTACTAGGGGGAGGGGTGGCGCCCCCTCCTTCCTTCTCTTCTCTCTTCCCCTTCCTTCTCTCCTACTCCTACTACTTGGAAAGGGGGAATCCTATTCCCGGTGGGAGTAGGACTCCCCAGGGCGCACCATAGTAGAGGGTCGGCCCTCCCCCTCCTCCACTCCTTTATATACGGGGGAGGGGGGCACCCCATAGATACAAGTTGATCATTGATCTCTTAGCCGTGTGCGGTGCCCCCCTCCACCATAATCCACCTCGGTCATATCGTCGTAGTGCTTAGGCGAAGCCCTGCGCCGGTAGCTTCACCATCACCGTCATCACACCGTCGTGCTGACGAAGCTCTCCCTCGACACTCTGTTGGATCGTGAGTTCATGGGACGTCACTGAGCTGAAGATGTGCAGATCGCGGAGGTGTCGTACGTTCGGTACTAGGATCGGTCGATCATGAAGACGTACGACTATATCAACCGCGTTGTCATAATGCTTCGGCTTTCGGTCTACAAGGGTACATGGACAACACTCTTCCCTCTCGTTGCTATGCATCACCATGATCTTGCGTGTGCGTAGGAATTTTTTTGAAATTTACGTTCCCCAACAACAATTTTGTACTAAAGTTTGCATAAAGTTGACACACATATTTTGGAACGGAGGGAGTACATATTGGCTATGATTTGTCAATCATTTAGATGCAATAGCATGCATGTTAGTCTCCTTTGTATTTGATGAAATGTTGCAACGGGCAACCTTGGACGCAAGATACATGAAACAAAAGCTGGAAGCTTCATAGCATTGTACAAATTTATCTCGCTGAGAAATTACAGTACTTACTATACTAGTACTCCCTCCGGTCCTTTTTTGTCTGTGTATTAGGTGCAGCCCGGATACCAAGGATGGGATGGATTGCTTAAAATTGGACGTGTTTACCCCTGTTTATCACAGAGAAAGGCAGGGTTAGTTAATGCACACATGCAAACGATTGACTGGCTTGCTGCATGCCTAAATTCTCGCGTACATACTTTTCTCCCTCTCCATCTCACTGCATGCGCGTTGGAGAGATAGATAGGTTGTTGCCTTGCCTTGGGAAGATGCGAAAGGCATCGGAGGGAGAGACTGGAGTAATTGCGGGTGCATGCATGCAGGGGCACTGCTGGAAAGACCGGCCAAAATATGCCGATGCGCAGAACATTGCGGGAAAAATCGATTTTTCTTATACGCAAAGAAAAGAGGACCAGAGGGAGTACTATGTAAAGAGTTAGGTGTCGCACGGTGTCCAAAAAATATGGTGATAGTGTGAGGTGGGCCATGTAATCACTGAGCCTGCGTGTTTTCACTGCTTCACACTCCTCCACTGTAAGAATGGAGAAAATTGTAATGTAGTAGTACCTCCTTTCGCCGAAGGCGTGGGACATCCAGCAGTCGTACCACCTCAGTAATAATGACCAATGAGCCGTAAAATCACTTAGACCCAGCAGTAAGTTTGGATGGATGAAGCAACCATCACTCTTGAATCCACTTCTCCCTTCAACGCAGGCGCCAGTGAGCGGTCGCGTCCGCTCTGCCCGGGCATGAATGCGGCACCGATTCTTTGGAATGGCGCTGACCGTTTCGGGCGGGAAGCGCACGCGGGTGATGGAGGGGCTTTGGATGGGCCAGGCTGGTCAGGAGCGGGCGTGGCAGCTGTCCGCCTGTCCTGACCGGACGCCCGGAAACGAGAGGATGCACCAACTCTCGCGGCTAAATCGTACACTACACACCATCTCTCTGTAGGAGTAGGTCGATGTGTCGCTCTCTCTAACACACACATGCTGTTAAACCTACACACACACACATGCACACACACACACAGGTTCATAGAATAGGAATATTATGCGAGTGCGAAGCCACAAGAAGTGAGATACAAATGGAGTACGTACAAGAAGAGAAGAGGTGATGAATATTCCATCAAACATGTACTAAGGAGTAGTACTCCCTCCGTTTAGGTGTTAAGTCATCTTACGAAAATCAGATATTCCCAAAATGTATAGGAGTGGTCCATTAACTACGCATCTCAATCCCCTCCTGGCCTCGTTGCTAGCGAGCGTTGTTACTTAGGGAGCGTTTGTATCCTTAGCAAGAATAGTTTATAGCCTAGCCAGGCAAGGTTAGGCGTTTGGAACTGTTAAAATATGTTAGCTTTTGTGGGCCAGCTAGCTTGGGTGGGCTAGAAAATCCTTGCTAGCTCTGGAGAGCCAGATCGGCTTGCTTCCGATGGAAAACTTCACGCATGAAAAAATCGGCGACCCACTCATGACAACGATTTTCATGGGGCAAGTCTGGTAAGAAAAAGAACTAAACCGTTTGACCAGGCAAGGTTGGCAAAGCGAAAGCTGGCTAGCTGGGCTATCCAAGCAATTCACTTAGAGCATCTCCAATGTATGGAGGCAGTGCAACCTCTAAGCTGGGCCCCACGTTAGTGCCTCTAAGCATGAATGAAAGTTTCGCAGTGTATAAAGATTCTAACATGCCTCCAAGGTGGAACCCACCATAAGCCTACAGCAAATAAAAAATCCAAGTTACAACTTCTCATCCGCGTGCATGCAGGTCTCTTTCCTCCTCTCTTCTTTTCTTCCATTTGTTTATTCACTTGGAGGCTGCCTCTAGTGTTGGAGGCGACGCTAAGCATAGAGGCGGACAAACTAAATTGTGCAGTGTATAGAGGCAGACTAGAAATCCTTAGAGGCGGCCTTAGAGGCGCAAAAACATCATTGTGGATGCCCTTACTAAGGCTAGACATAGTGGGAGTAACTTAGCTAGTAACATAGCACATCCCAAGAAAAAATTGCTTACGTGGCATGGAGTTAATGAGGAAAGAGATGCTTGTGGTAACATAATATTATGTTACTGTAACATAACACACCCCGAGGTAAAATGAGCCTATGTCTCAATTAATGAAGACTTGCATGTTACCATCCATATGTTACTACCAACTATGAAGGTAGTAACATAGACTAGTATCATATGCATGTTACTAGTCCAAGTTACTCACCACTATGACCAATCTAAGCAATGTAACAAAATGCTCCTTACTCTGCCTTGTTATCTCCCTCGGAAACCCAATGCATGAAGCGCAACTACGCGTTGATCAGTCAAGAAATCAAAGTCAGCTTGCATGCGAGTTAATACGTGGCCCTGCATGGTAGCTAAAACGACATCTCTTAGTTGTTGTGATTAATTGTTGTGTTTAGAGACAGAAATCAGGGCTTTGATTGGAGAAAGGATCGGTAAAGTTTCTCCTTCTCCTCCAATCTGCTTGCACCTCTGTCCCGTTGCACCTTCTAACGTGGCTTATTACACCTAGACGGAGGGAGTAGTACGAGATACAATAGCACACTGACTTTGGTCGAATACAAGTGCCCAAATTGTGTGCATGTATAATAAGGATTCACTTAAAATAGTACGTGAGCGAACAGAGGGATCAATTGGACAGTGTTCACGAGTAGTAGCGGGATGTGTGAGGTAAGATACACCACTAGCGCTTTTAATTTTTCTTATTAATTTGTTTGTTTGACCCTCTGACTGGTGGGACCCAACGTACTACATGGAGAGAGGTAAGGTGACTAAGGCTGCATTATTTATGTACTACCAACACTGCTTTAAATCCAAAAGACCTTACCACCAAAGCCACATGACATGATTATGATTTAAATCCCAATGAATCCCACGCAAAAAACACGGCATGCTTGTCACACGAATGTAGGAATGTATAAAAGGTTATTTTCCTCTCGTTAAACATAACGTGAGCGTGGTGTAGCTGGTTAGCCTGTTCACTCATCAAACTTGAGGTCTTGTGTTCGATAACCACACTTGAGCATAATTTTGTTTTTGTTTGACATCTTTCTTCCACCCAATGACAGGTAGGCCCCGCATGACAGAGAGAGAAAGTGATCTTGGGCGGTGCCAGGAGGATTCTTTGACTGGTCAAAATGGATGGATACGGAGCTATACGATCTCGTAGTGACCGTATAATCACCTCATCAGGTATACACTGTAGCCTCGACGCTTGTTTTGTAGGGTTTACACTCTTCACTCTCTCTCTCCACTACATATATACACGCTGGAGCCTCAGCGCTTGTAGTTGCTCTCTTCACACTCTCTCACCCTCTCCAGATCTAAACAAGACTTTGTTGGCCTCTCTCTCTCCCCTCACTGCTGGTCAAAGAGCCGGCAGGATCCGTCCGCCGGGAAGGGAAGGAGGCTTAACGCTGCCGTCATCGGCGAGGAAGGGAATCCACTACCGGCGTAGCTGTAATCTTTCACCCAGGGGCTGCGCGGGAGGGCCTCCCACCCCTTCTTCCTCACCGCCGTACATAGTGTGGGCAGAACAGCCTCCGGTCGCCCTCCGAACCACACCCCAAGAACCTTAAGGTATAATTTACTTATTCCACATGCATTGCTCAGCTGCATGTGGGCTTTTTCTGTTTCTGCACTCGAATCTAGGTGTTGGACCAAACAGGAAAGTAGTGGGGAAAGTTGTATAGCATGAATCTAGGGAGTGGTTCAAAGAGGAAAGGAATGGGGGAAAGTAGTGGGGAAAGTTGTATAGCATGAATCTAGGACGTGGTTCAAAAAGGAGAGGCAGGAGGAAAGTTGTATAGCATGAATCTAGGATGTGGTTCAAAGAGGAAAGGATGGGGGAAGTACTAGTACAGACTGGTTATCCAGCACCTACGTTGGTCAAAAAGGGCAATGACAAACGCAGTACGCACATCTGTAACGAACTGATCTTTTTGTTTTGGGGGACAAGGCTGTAGAGTTTGAGCAGGACTAGATTTGCTGCGCTCACATAGGGAAAGGTGTCTAAAGATAACAAAACCGGGACCAACACAAATATGCTCCTTGGTTGTTTGTTCTTTGTTGCAACAGATTGTGCATCGCCCCTTCATACATCGGTAGATGCACATGGTGCTGGTGTGTCCACTGTCCCGTGCAACTCTTTAGCTGTTGTTAATCTAAGGCCCTGTTTGGTTAAAAAGTCCTAGGACTTTTTTTAGTCCTAAATAAAAATTCCCTACCCTACCTGCTTAGTTCCAGGGACAAAACATGGACTAGAGGTTATTAAATGACATGCTAAAAGACCATGTTACCCCTAGTAATGAACTAATAGAGATAAGGTGCGATGCGGGGCAGGGGCAACTGTAGGAAAAAGTCCCAAAAATACTCTCCTCGGGGTATTCTTTCTTTAGTCCAAATACCCACTTTTAGTCCCTAAAAGTCCCTCCTGTTTGGTTTAGGTGGGACTGAAAGGGACTTTTTTAAGTCCCTACACCAAAAAGTCCCAGTAAACAAACACCCTCTAATAATGTCGCTGGAAAATTGATGCAATGCCATAGTTCAAAGCAAATTACATGTTTAACGAATTTTATTGTTAATATAATCTCTCTGTTAATATGAATGAATGTCACCATTTGAGAAATGCTGCTGTCTTGCTTTCTTTCCCATTTAGATAAGTCAGATGCTTCTTTTTGTTGGCTTCTGTGTCATCCACCGTTATTGACCACTAGTTGTTTCCTTTGCACCTCTGTGTAAACACGGTTATCTACTTCACCTTGTTGCTATTGTGACCTTTTGTTGCACTGCACACAACACTTTTGTTTTAAGAGTGGTTTGTGCAGTTCAACCAAAATGTCACACCGATAATGATGCTTGATTGCTTGATCTTAGTGGAATTGCATAAGAGGATATCTTAGTTTCTATTCATGTTGGCAAATTTGGTTAAGATATTCTTCTTGTGAGTTGTTTGAATTCCGCGTCATGAGAGGTCAGTACTGGCCTTCTTTAACATGATTGTGCAGTGTGCTTTCATATGTTGTGCTACTTGTACAGTAATGTTGCTTGATTTTGGCGAACTGCGCAAATGGAGACAAGGCTTCCAATCTGTATGTGCACCGTAATATCCCATTGCGGTAAGATAAGGATATTTCACAACTGTTGGCATGTATTTTGCCACTTTCATCAGAAAATTAATGTCGTTGTTTAGTGCTATACTTGTGCTCCCTAATTGACATGCCAAATCTTACATTGAAGGCGAAACTTGTCTGTTATTGAACCAAGTGATGAAGGGGAAGAACAAGCGGAAGAAAAACAAAAATCAACTCCTGGTGCTGTAATGAAGCACTGGAACTGTGATGACACAAGTAATGATATAGTTTTGCATCTTAATTTATTGCTATGGCTAGAACGAGCAATTTTTTTGCCACTATTTTGATGCCACTCTTAATGTAATATGTAATTATCTCTACTTGTGCAAACAGGGATATTCTTTGAAGATACCATATATTTTAGCGGAACCGCACAAGAAGATGTTGGAAACGTTAAACTGATCGAGGAGTATATAGTAGTATGGCAACCGCAGTAAATAACAACAGATGGTTCCGGAGAAGTGCTTGATCTGTATGCTCTACACAATAAGCCTCCTGACAAATGTTGGTACTCGCCCACGGATTTCATCCATATGATTGAGCTTTGTCATCTATATTGGTGTTGTGCTACTATTTAGATACTGTAATGAGAAAGTGGTATTGTCCTTGAGAAGTGCTTCATCTGTGTTGTTTCAAATATTTCCTTTCCTTTTTTTCGAGCAAACAGGGATGCTAACATTTAGTTGTCCTCTTGTCTTTGCACAAGAGCATCATCCTCCTCTGAAGAAGAATATGGAGTCCGTGCAGTGACTAGTTCCGATTATGCCGTGATGAAGAAACCATGTCTATCTTCTCATCAGAAGGAGCAGTTGAAGGATGGTTACATTACTCCCCACAAGACCAAAATAACTTCAGCTCAGAAGGACTGACAGATCTCCATCTTTTTTGCTGTGAGGTGCAAGTACAATGTTGTTCTAGGATTCTTTTCGATGAGTTCCATTTTTTAAAAGTGTGCTCTACATGGACCATGTAGGTGCCTGTTTAAACTGTCAATTCATAGTACAGTTTGCTTTATACTAATCACTTATTTGTATTTGTGCAAACATGGGTGCTCAGCTTGATTTCAATGGGAACTGCACAAAATGTTCATGAATACATCGAATCATTCATTTCCACCACAAGAAAGGAGGTGCCGATATGTTCAAGGCGTTGCAACATATAAAGGCAAAATCATACAAGCTACGCGCGAGTTTGGTTGATTTTGGTGGAACTGCACAAAAAGAACATCTGGTTTATTTAGCACGAGGTGCCATGTCAATGTCCGAACTGATGGCAAACCCTGTCCATTCCACAATCGTAGGCATTCGATATTTTGGAATGGGAAAACCTTGTCAAAGTTTGCTCATTGATGTACGCAAAACAACACGCATTTGACATTTTGGAATGGGACAACCTTGTCAAATTTTGCTCATTGATGTTAGCAAGAACACATGCGTTTGATATTTTTGAATGGGACGCCCTTTGCTGTCAGTAGCAACGGTCGATTTTTCTTTATTCTTTAGTTGTGAAGTAAATATTGGCTCTGACATGTGAATCGCTGAGATGCATAATCATCAGTTGTTTTGAATGTTCTCTACGAATTGCCAGGCCTATGTGTTTGATTGCAATGTACAGGAACGCTAAACAGCTGCTCAAACTCTTTGTACTCCCTCTGTTCCTTTTTTACTTCGCATATTAGATTTCTTTCAAGTCAGTTGATTTTACATTGTGAATGTTCATACTTTTTTCTATAAGATTGGTCAAAGTAGAGATACTTTGACTACAGACAAAACTTGTATGTAGACTAAAAAGGACAGAATGGGTACATGTGAAACTGCTGCAAACGAGGTGATCACCCTGGGAATAATGCTAGTACGTATTGTTTTGCATGTTCATCCAATGCCAGTGATATAAGAATTCGAACTAAATTCATTCATACACGGTCGGATTTCATATAAACATGCCGGATTTCATTACATTTCATACATTCTTCAACTAAAAAGGGGTGCGCTGGAGGTATAATTAATTAACCGAAGCAACCACCTGTGTTCGGTTGAGCCGAACAGAAGCTTCTTCTCCAACGGACTGGACTTCAGTGACTTAACTGCAGGTGCAGTTGCATAACTGACATGTGGCCCAGATGCCTGTTGGGCCCACTTGTCAGTGACCCAACTGCACCAGCAGTTAAGTAACTGAAGCAACGTCCCTCTCCAACATAGCTCTCCAACTCCACGTCGCCGCCAAGAAGGAAATCGGCCGTCAATGGTCAACCCGCCTAGCTTGGCTTCATCCGCAGGGTAGCAGCGGTGGCCTTACTTGGACCTGAGCGGCGGCGACCTACCGTGTTCTACTCTTCCTTGTTTTCTGTGTGGCACGGCCTCGTTGGCAGTGGGGCGGGGCCTCGACGGAGTCGGCGATGTCCTCTATCTCGTTGATAGTGGGGCGGTGCCTCGATGGAGCAGGGGAAATCCTCCCCCTCGTTGTCGGCAGGGTGGGACCTTGGCTGAGCCGGCGATGTACTCTACCTCGTTGTTGGCGGGGCGAGGCCTCGGCGGAGTAGGGCCTCGCCGAAGCCGGCGAGGTCCTTCACCTCAGTGCTGTTGGGGCGGGGCCTTGGCGGAGCCGGCGGTGTCATCTGCCTCGTTGTTGGTGCCGTGGGGCCTCGGTGGAGCAGGGCCTCGTCGGCGCCAGCGGAGCAGGGACTCGTCGGAGCCGGCGTTGTCCTCTGCCTCATCCTCGGTCTCGCCAAACAGCGCCTCGCCCGCTTCATCGCCCTCTTTGGAGGCGGCTGCAGCCTGCGCCACCCGCATGCGGTACCGCCAGCGCTCGAGGCGGCCCTCGCGGGCGGAGCAGTATGAGTCGAGAAGCGCCTCCTGCTCCGCCAGCTCCGCGTCGATCTGCTCCTCCACCTACAGGTGCTCCTGGAGGAGATGGTGGTTGTAGGCGGCGGTGGCCTGTGCCTCCTGGAACTGCTCCTGATACGTCTCTAACGTATCTATAATTTTTTATTGCTCCATGCTATATTATCTTCTGTTTTGGACATTATTAGGCTTTATTATTCACTTTTATATTATTTTTGGGACTAACCTATTAACCGGAGGCCTAGCCTAGAATTGATGTTTTTTGCATATTTCAGAGTTTCGCAAAAAAAGAATATCAAACGAAGTCCAAACGGAATGAAACCTTCGGGAACGTGATTTTCGGAACGAACATGATCCAGAGGACTTGGACCCTACGTCAAGAAATCAAATAGGAAGCCACGAGGTAGGGGGCGCACCTACACACCCAGGCGTGCTCTCCACCCTTGTGGGCCTCATGTTGCTCCACCGACATACTCCTTCCTCCTATATATACCTACGTACCCCTAAATGATCAGAGACGGAGCCAAAAACATAATTCCATGGTATTTGATACTGGTTCTGTTGCTCATATTTGCAACTTGAAACAGGGGCTACGGATTAAACGACGATTGGCTAAGGATGAGGTGACGATGCGCGTGGGAAATGGTTCCAAAGTCGATGTGATCGCCGTCGGCATGCTACCTCTACATCTAGCGTCGGGATTAGTTTTAGACAGAATAATTGTTATTTGGTGCCAGCGTTGAGCTTGAACATTATATCTGGATCGTGTTTGATGCGAGAAGGTTATTCATTTAAATCAGAGAATAATGGTTGTTCTATTTATACGAGTAATATCTTTTATGGTCATGCACCCTTGATGAGTGGTCTATTTTTGTTGAATCTCGATTATAGTGATACACATGTTCATAATATTGAAGCCAAAGGATGCAAAGTTAATAATGATAGTGCAACTTATTTGTGGCACTGCCGTTTAGGTCATATTGGTGTAAAGCGCATGAAGAAACTCCATGCCGATGGGCTTTTGGAATCACTTGATGCTTGCGAAATATGCCTCATGGGCAAGATGACTAACACTCCATTCTCCGGAACAATGGAGCGAGCAACTGACTTGTTGGAAATAATACATACTGATGTATGCGGTCTGATGAGTGTTGAGGCTCACGGCGGGTATCGTTATTTTCTGACCTTCACAGATGATTTGAGCATATATGGGTATATCTACTTAATGAAGCATAAGTCTGAAACATTTGAAAAGTTCAAAGAATTCCAGAGTGAAGTGGAAAATCATCGTAAAAAGAAAATAAAGTTTCTACTATATGATCGTGGAGGAGAATATTTGAGTTATGAATTTGGTCTTCATTTGAAACAATGTGGAATAGTTTTGCATCTCACGCCACCTGGACCACCAGAGCGTAATGGTGTGTCCGAATGTCGTAGCCGTACTTTATTAGATATGGTGCGATCTATGATGTCTCTTACCGACTTACTGCTATCGTTTTGGGGTTATGCTTTAGAGATGGCTGCATTCATGTTAAATAGGGCACCATCTAAATCTGTTGAGACGACACCATATGAACTGTGGTTTGGCAAGAAACCTAAGCTGTCGTTCATTAAAGTTTGGGGCTGCGATGCTTATGCGAAAAAAGCTTCAACTTGATAAGCTCGAACCCAAATCGGAGAAATTTGTCTTCATAGGATACCCAAAGGAAACTATTGGGTACACCTTCTATCACAGATCCGAAGGCAAGATATTCGTTGCTATGAATGGATCCTTTCTAGAGAAGGAGTTTCTCTCGAAAGAAGTGAGTGGGGGGAAAGTAGAACTTGATGAGGTAATTGTACCTTCTCCTGAATTGGAAAGTAGTTCATCACAGAAACCAGTTCCAGTGATTCCTACAAAAATTAGTGAGGAAGTTAATGATGATGACCATGAAACTTAAGATCAAGTTACTACTGAACCTCGTAGGTCAATCAGAGTACGGACCGCACCAGAGTGGTATCTTAATCCTATTCTAGAGGTCATGTTACTTGACCATGACAAACCTACGAACTATGAGAAAGCGATTACGAGCCCAGATTCCGCGATGCTTAAGTCTGTCCGAGTCATGCTAGCAATTGCCGCATTTTATGATTATTAAATTTGGCA
Organism: Aegilops umbellulata; assembly: GCA_032464435.1. Taxonomy (NCBI): domain Eukaryota; kingdom Viridiplantae; phylum Streptophyta; class Magnoliopsida; order Poales; family Poaceae; genus Aegilops; species Aegilops umbellulata. The sequence continues at coordinate 224,471,517 of CP136055.1, read as the reverse complement.
AATGGATGTCAAAACTGCATTCCTTAATGGATATCTTAAAGAAGAGTTGTATATGATGCAACCAGAATGTTTTGTCGATCCTAAAGGTGCTGACAAAGTGTGCGAGCTCCAGCGATCCATTTATGGACTGGTGCAAGCCTCTCGGAGATGGAATATATGCTTTGATAGTGTGATCAAAGCATATGGTTTTATACAGACTTTTGGAGAAGCCTGTTGAGGGAGTCCTGGATTAGGGGGTGTTCGGATAGCTGGACTATACCTTCGGCCGGACTCCTGGACTATGAAGATACAAGATTGAAGACTTCCTCCCGTGTTCGGAAGGGACTTTCCTTGGTGTGGAAGGCAAGCTTGGCGATACGGATATGTAGATCTCCTACCATTGTAACCGACTCTGCGTAACCCTAGCCCTCTCCAGTGTCTATATAAACCGGAGGGTTTTAGTCCGTAGAACAACAATCATACCATAGGCTAGCTTCTAGGGCTTGGCCTCCTTGATCTCGTGGTAGATCTACTCTTGTACTACCCATATCATCAATATTAATCAAGCAAGAGTAGGGTTTTACCTCCATCGAGAGGGCCCGAACCTGGGTAAAAACATTGTGTCCCTTCTGTCCTGTTACCATCCGCCTACAGTTCGGGACCCCCTACCCGAGATCCACCAGTTTTGACACCAACATTGGTGCTTTCATTGAGAGTTCCTCTGTGCCGTCACTTTTAGGCCCGATGGCTCCTTCGATCATCAGCAGCGATGCGGTCCAGGGTGAGGCTTTTCTTCCCGGACAGATCTTCGTATTCGATGGCTTTGCACTGCGGGCTAATTCACTTGGCCATCTGGAGCAGATTGAAAGCTACGCCTCTGGCCATCAGGTTAGATTTGGAAGTTTAAACTATACGGCAGACGACCGCGGAGACTTGATCTTCGACGGATCTGAGCCACAGCCGAGCACGCCACACTGTAACGATGGGCATGAGCTAGCTCTGCCACCGAACAGTGCCCTGGAGGCCGCGCATGTGTCCGCTCTGACCCTTAGCTCGGAGCCGACCACACCAATCAAGGATGGGTGGTTTGACACCGCCTCGGGGGCTGCAATCTCTATGGCGATCAAGCTGAACACCAGCCTTGTCTTCTGCGAAGCCCGTGACTCCAAGGTGCCGGACTCCTCTCCGGACTCCGAGCCCTCCGCGCCCCTACCGATCGAATCTGATTGGGCGCCAATTATGGAATTCACCACCGCAAGCATATTTCAGCACTCGCCCTTCGGCGACATCCTGAATTCACTCAGGTCTCTCTCTTTGTCAGGAGAGTCCTGGCCGGAGTATGACCGGCAGGATTGGGATGTGGACGACGAAGAAATTCGATCCCCACCCACCACCCACTTCGTAGCCACTGTCGATAATTAAAACAACGTGCTTGAATTCGACTCCGAAGGCATCGACAGTATGGACGACGATGTAGGAGACGACCATGAATCAACACCTATAAGGCACTGGACTGCCACCTCATCTCACGATGTATACATGGTGGACACACCCAAAGGAAGCGACGACGAGGAATACAGGGATGCAACAAGGGATCGTTCACTCGAAAAGCAATCAAAGCAGCGACGTAAGCGCCGCTCCAAGACCCGCCTCGACAGAGACAGCAGCCATACAGACTCAGCCATAGAGCAGGATGAGCCGGCGATCGACGAACATGCCTTCGAGCAACCGTCTGAACAGGGCAACTTGGATAAACAAACCGAACAACCCGTCCCCGGCGAAAACAACAGTCCAGACGACCTCACGCCAAATACGTTCATGGAGCAGAAGAACCTCCACAATAGGCTCGTCGCCACTTCGCGTAGCCTGAAAAGCAGAAGCGGAAGCTCAAAACTGCGGAAGATGCACTCAGAATCAGATGGAGCAAAGTACTCAACACCGCAGACGAACATGGCGGCAGTCACCACACAAAAAGCTATCTGAAGTGAAAGCTACTGCCTGAATTTGACGAGGAGGCCTTAGAGCCCCCGCGGTCAAAAAATAAGAAAGCCACCCGGTCGGATAGACGACCCCATGGCCAGCATGGAGCGGCAAGCGGCGCCGCACACAAGCCGGCACGAGATCCACTCAAGGAATCGCGTCAAAAGGACAGCCCAGCCAGATCTACCTATGGGCCAAGAAAGCAACCTCTAGTAAGCAACGCAACACGACAAATATCCGAACATCATGGCACACCCAGATACAGGGGTGCCGCACCCCCCCTATGTTTCACCGACGAGGTGCTGGACCATGAATTTCCAGCGGGATTCAAGTCCGTGAACATAGAGGCGTACGACGGAACAACAGACCGTGGAGTCTGGATTGAGGATTATATCGTCCATATACACATGGCCAGAGGAGATGACCTCCACGCCATAAAATACTTACCCCTCAAGCTCAAAGGGCCAGCACGGCATTGGCTTAAAAGCCTTCCCGAAAACACCATTGGAAGTTGGGAGGAGCTCGAGGATGCTTTTCGGGCAAATTTTCAAGGGACCTATGTCCGACCTCCGGATGCGGACGATTTGAGCCATATAACTCAACAGCCCGGAGAGTCAGCCCAAAAACTCTGGAACAAATTTCTTACTAAAAAGAATCAGATAGTCGACTGTCCGGACGCCGAAGCCTTAGCGGCTTTCAAACACAGCGTTCGAGACGAATGGCTCGCCAGACACCTCGGCCAAGAAAATCCAAGAAGAATGGCCGCATTTACAAGCCTAATGACCTGATTTTGTGCGGGAGAGGACAGCTGGTTGGCAAGATGCAGCACCAGCGACCCAAGTACATCCGAAGTCAGGGATGGAAATGGGAAACCGCGACGCAACAAGGACCAGTGCCGGACTAAGGGAAGCAGTCCGAAGAGCGCGGCAGTCCATGCCAGATTCAAAAGCTCTCGGCAGAATCAGAGAAAGCCGCCCCTTAAGGATAACAGGAATGAGTTATCTAACCTGAACAAAATCTTGGACAAGATATGTCAAATTCACAATACTCCCGGGAAGCCTGCGAACCATACCCACAGAGATTGTTGGGTTTTCAAGCAATCAGGCAAACTCAACGCCGAACACAAGGGGCTCGACACACCAAGTGAGGACGATGACGAACCCCACGAGTAGAGCACCAGGAAACAAAAGGATTTCCCACAAGAAGTCAAAACAGTAAACTTACTTCACGTGATGAACAGAGTGGCGCCAACAGAGATTCGCGCCATACGGCCTATCCCAAAGGAACCTCGTCAATGGTCATTAAAACCGATCACCTTCGACCACGAGGATTACTCTAGAAGTATACGGAACGCAGGCTGGACTACCCTGGTATTAGATCCACTAATCGACGAACTCCACTTTGCAAATGTCCTGATGGACGGCGGCAGTGATTTAAACCTGCTATATCAGGACACAATCCCCAAAATGGGAATAGACCCAACAAGAATTCGCCATACCAATACTTCCTTTCAAGTAGTAACGCCAGGCCCGGATGCCCATTGCATGGGTTATCTTCGGCTAGAAGTTATGTTCGGCTCCCCCGACAACTTCCGCCGCGAAAAACTAACCTTCCATATCGCCCCATTTTCAAGTAACCATCAAGCACTACTGGGACAAGAAGCTTTCGCCCGCTTTAACGCAATACCGCATTATGCATCTCTTACGCTTAAAATGCCCAGTCCACGAGGCGTCATCTCACTAAAGGGCAATATTAAGTGTCCCTCGAGCGCGAAAGAATATGCGGCTGCCTTGACAACCATGCATTAAAACAGCTTCACCAACAAAAGCATCTGCCAGGTCGTCAAGACCACGGGCTCGGCTAGGCGTGTCCGGAGCAAAAATATAACGGATAAAGGTTTAGTAGCCATACACCCCCATACAAGGGGCTCCGCGTATGTAAAATACACGACAATAAGGCTCCATTTCACCCGTCCTAAAATTATACATTGTTTGTCTAGTATAGCGTACATTCCGCACTACTATTCTTTTTTTTGTCAGCTAAGTTCCTCTCTTTTACAGATGAACACCATGCTACGCCCGTCCAGGACACGGCACAACGGATACACAGGCGCAGACGTGCAGCAGGGACCCGTCTCCAGGATTCTTTTTAGATTAAGACCCTGCGTAAACCTTTTTCACTGTCTCTTGTTGATACACATCCCCCGGATTCTCTGTACAGCCGAGGAGGAGGTTGGCGTTTTGGCATGTGGCCATGTTAGAGTTTTGCACGTACCTGGACATCAGGGGCTTATAACCAAGGGCGCTATTCCGCCCGTTTTCATAAAAGACCGAATACCTTAGGGAGTGTTCGGCGTCGCGAGTTTGGCCTTATATGCATCAGCTCCGAATCATGTCTTTGGTCAAATGTTGGGTTTGCCTGGCTCCTGTGTTTTGCTGCCTTACATTCCACTCTCTCGGGTAAGGCGGCACCAGGAGAACTACTGCGATTGTTCCCCCGTTCAGCCGGGAGAGCACCTCAGTAGAGAAAGCCGAGAAATGACTATCATGATACAGTGTGAGACTGGTCAACCACTCGATGACCCGCCGGAATCTTTAGGATTCCTCCGCATTAACGAAGGGCCTTTTCCCGGCCAGGCACACACGCGCCCCGAATTCGGGTGAGCGAGGCGCCACCAGGGGCTGAATAAGCAGCCCCACTGTCAAACTCCTATGGCTAAGTGAAAGTGATAAAGCATTATAGTCCGGTTGCCTAGTTCGCTGCGCTACCATGTCCTTAATAGGACCAAGACGTTGGACCAAGTGTGAAAATGCGCCTTCTGCAAACACCCCCGCATTATATGCGTGGGGGCTGAAGCCAAAGACTGCCATCTTTCAGGTTATACACACATATACATTAACGGCCGCACAGGAGGTATCTCAAATCTTGAAGGCACAAGTATAAAAAGCTTTTATATATTATCTCCAAACTTTGTTTTACAATAATACATGTTATTCAAACATAATATCCTTCGAGCACTACGTCTCTATTAAACGAGCACCCTGCAGAACTTCCTGAAAATAGTGCTCGGCAGGTACTCGGCTCTCATCAGAGTCCGGGGTTGCAACAGCGGTGGCCTTCATCTCTGCCCAGTATGTCTTGACACGGGCAAGAGCCATCTGCGCACCCTCTATGCATGCTGACTTCTTCACTGCATTTATATGCGGTACCGCAACAAGGAACTGCTGCATCAAGCTAAAATAGCTCTTCGGCTCTGGCCGTTCCGGCCACAGATGACTCATGACATACTTCATGGCGAGTCCGGATAACCTACTCAGCTCAGCCCCTTCGGCCAGACGATCGGTTAACGGAAGCGGACGCTCTAGACTGTGGAACTGCGACCAAAAAAGCTTTTCCACTTCGTGATCCTCCTTATCTCGGAAGTGTTCGGCCGCGTCCGCGGCACTCGCTGCCAAATCTAGATAAGTGTCCGCCGTACTCCACAACCGGTCTAGCGAAGCATATTGAGAATCCCCGAACTTCCTTCACAGCACAAAGGGCTTTCCAGCCGCGATATCTCCGGCCTGACGTAGCTCCTCTTTCATAGCTCTCATCGCAGAGCGAGCATCCTTGGCCTTGGTAATGGCCTTTTCCAGGTTCGTCCGTTCCGTTTGATCTTCTTTTTCAAGAACTTTGCAGCGGTCGGCAGCGCTCTTCAACTTTACAGCCATCTCGGCTATTTCCTTCTTGCTTCGGCAGTGAGCAGCCTGTTCGACTTTCAGCTCTTGAATTGCCTTTCCGGTAGCCGCATCACTTTTTCTGGCTTGCTCCTTGGCTCGGGCAAGTTCCGCCCGAAGATTCTCCACAACAGCAACACCATCTGCATCAAGCGCACACGTTGTAAGATACTGGCATCAAGCTCCTCTCACCAAGTGCCACCGGAGAAATAACATACCTTGTGCCTCGTCAAGCCGCTTGTTGACAAGCATGATGTCGGCATCTGCCACGTCAAGTTGTCGCTTTACCTCGGCAAATTCATCAGTCCGGCTGGCCACCGGACACTTCGCCACCTGCATAGGAAAGGCGACATATTATACCTGGGATTATGATCCTCTGTGCGCCGTCATTTTTGACAACGCGCAGAGTCTCAGGGGCTACTATCTATACAGGACGCATCTTATATACGCAAAATTATCAAAAGGTACATCATTTTGCATACCTCAAAACCTATCAGCAAACTCCTGACAGCCTCGTGCAACCCGTTCTCCGCGGATGCAATCCTCTCAATCACCGTACCCATCAACGCACGGTGTTCTTCCGAGATAGACGCTCGCCCGAGCAGATCCTTCAGCTCCTCCGCCCGTGCACCAGACTATGCCGGACTCGCCCGATGGCCTTTTTCGAAGGCCGGACACGGAGGGCTTTGGGGGGCCATACGGCTGCCTTCCGACCCTGCCGGATTTGGAGAAACCCTCCGTGACGACACCTCAGGGTCGCCCGCCTCACAAGGCAGTACGGCAGGGGGAGGCGTGCCGCTCTCCATCATCTCCGGAAGAAGATCCCCTGAAGATGAGCTCTCCTGAGAAGGGCTGAGATCCGAACTACAAGGTAAAATTTCGGTTATTTTCCTCAGAAATAAAACAGGGATGTCTCTCATTTTAAACTCCCCTCTTTACTTACGGCTCGGTGGAGGGCTAATCCCCTTGGGGGCACAGTGCGGCCGAGGCATCCTCCGGCGCAGGACCCTCTGATGAAGATTTCTTCCCCCGCTTTGAGACCATGGTCTCCGGGTCTTCAGAGGCCGTCCTCTTCTTCCCCTGGGTAGAGGATTTCTCGATTCCTTCTTTTCTGACAGCCTCCTTCAAGGAGGCGGTAGCTTCCTTGTCCCCCCTTCGCCTTCTTCCAAAGGCGCGACCTCCAGCATTCTGGTTAACAACGGATCCGGCGTGGTCTCCGGGAGGGGGGCCGGACACCTGATTAGCTTCGCTTTCGCTATCCACTCCTGCTTAAGGGATAGTTCTTTTAAGGACAATTTTATGATAAAAATACGGATAGGGTGTCCAGGTACGGGGCTACTTACTTGAGTATCTGGGCGATTGCAGCTCAGACCTGCGTCCTCGGTCGAATCCGGACACATTGCTTGTGATCCGAAGAACAATTTGTACATCTCCATGGGCGTCACGCCCATAAATTGTTGGAGAGCTCGTGGTCCCTCCGAATTGAATTCCCACAGGCGGAGGGGGCGACGTTTGCATGGCAGGGTCCGGCGAATCAGCATGACCTGCACTACTACGACCAGACTAATGTCTCTTTCTAAGAGATCGCGAATACGGCCCTGCAACAAAGGCACGTCCTTGGATGGCCCCCAGTCCAATCCTTTATTGACCCATGACGCTAGCTGTGGTGGGGGACCCGAGCGAAAGGCGGGTGGCGCTACCCACTTGGTGCCCCTGGGAGCGGTGATGTAAAACCACTCTCGTTGCCATGAGCTGGTCTCCTCTTGAAAAGAGCCCTCGGGCCATGGAGTACCAGTATTTTTGCTTATAAAAGCACCTCCACACTCCGCGTACCGCCCCTCGATCATCTTCGGCTCTACTTTAAAAGTCTTGAGCCACAATCTGAAGTGAGGAGAAGTGCGGAGGAAGGCTTCGCACACGACGATGAACGATGAGATGTGGAGGATGGACGCCGGGGCCAAGTCATGAAATTTCAGCCCATAATAAAACATGAGCCCCCTTACGAAGGGGTCCATAGGGTAGCCTGGCCCCCGAAGGAAGTGAGACACAAACACCATGCTCTCACCGGGCTTGGGAGTGGGAATGACCTGCCCTTGAGCAGGTAACCTATGCGAGGTTTCGCCGGTCAAGAACCTGGCCTCTCTCAACTTCAACACGTCCTCCTTCGTGATGGAGGAGGGCATCCATCGGCCTTGAAGATCGGAACTGGACATTGTCGGAGGTCCGAAGCGCCTGAAATCGGTAGCCTTGGGTGTTGGAACTCGAGGCGAAGGGTGAACTCGTTTGAGATTGAAAGAAAGGAGTAAGGCCTTGGTCTCTTTATAAGAGGTTGAATACCAAGGGCCCTCCCCGTGACCGTTTGGGACTCGCCTTTGATCAAGAAAACATACCAACGGGCACGACTGGGTTACCCACGTCCATATTGATGAGAATCCCGTAAATAAAGGGGACACGATCTCTGCTTCGACAAGACGTGCCAAGGAAACCGCCTCGCTAAACGCGCTGAGGTGGGACAATAAAAATAAAGGCTTGGCCGTGGTGTGATGTCACGCTACAGAATACGTCAACATATTAGATTTGTGTAAATATTATTCTCTCTATGGCAATATGTGGAAACTTATTTTGCAGAGCTGGACACTATCCCTGTGTTCAAAATCTTCTATGAAGTACTTGGAGGAGGAACCCGCCTTGCAATGCTGAAGACAATATGCGCGCTGGACTCGTCGTCATTGAAGCCTAGTTCAGGGGCTACTGAGTGAGTCCTGATAAAGTTTTTGAAGAAGTTCAAAATGGATCAGTCAAAGAAAGGGTTCTTGCCTGTGTTACAAGGTGTGAAGTTGAGTCAGACTCAATGCTCGACCACTGCAGAAGATAGAGAGAAAATGAAAGTCATTCCCTATGCCTCAGCCATAGGTTCTATCATGTATGCAATGTTGTGTACCAGACATGATGTGCGCCTTTCTATAAGTTTAGTAGGGAGGTACCAAACTAATCCAGGAGTGGATCTGAATGTCGCAGACCCATTAACTAAGCCTCTTCCATGAGCAAAACATGATCAACACCAAGACTCCATGGGTGTTAGAATCATTACTATGTAATCTAGATTATTGACTCTAGTGCAAGTGGGAGACTGAAGGAAATATGCCCTAGAGGCAATAATAAAGTTGTTTATTTATATTTCCTTATATCATGATAAATTTTTATCATTCATGCTAGAATTGTATTAATCAGAAACTTAGTACATGTGTGAATACATAGACAAACAAAGTGTCCCTAGTATGCCTCTACTTGACTAGCTTGTTAATCAAGGATGGTTAAGTTTCCTGACCATAGACATGTGTTTTCACTTGATCAACGGGATCACATCATTAGATTATGATGTGATGGACAAGACCCATCCGTTAGCTAAGCATTATGATTGTTTAGTTTTATTGCTATTGCTTTGTTCATGACTTATACATATTCCTCTGACTATGAGATTATGCAACTCCCGAATATCAGAGGAACACTTTGTGTGCTATCAAATGTCACAATGTAACTGGGTGATTATAAAGATGCTCTACACGTGTCTCCGATGGTGTTTGTTGAGTTGGCATAGATCAAGATTAGGATTTGTCACTTCGAGTATCAGAGAGGTATATCTGGGCCCTCTCGGTAATGCACATCACTGTAAGCCTTGCAAGCAATGAGACTAATGAGTTAGTTGCGCGACGATGCATTACGGAATGAGTAAAGAGACTTGCCGGTAACGAGATTGAACTAGGTATGATGATACCGACGATTGAATCTCGGGCAAGTAACATACCGATGACAAAGGGAATGACGTATGTTGTTATGTGGTAAAGTTCTTCGTAGTATATGTAGGAGCCAATATAAGCATCTAGGTTCCGCTATTGGTTATTGACCTGAGATGTGTCTCGGTCATGTCTACATAGTTCTCGAACCCGTAGGGTCCGCACGCTTAACGTTCGTTGACGATTTGTATTATGAGTTGTGTGTTTTGGTGACCGAAGTTTGTTCGGAGTCCCAGATGAGATCACGGTCATGAAGAGGAGTCTCAAAATGGTCGAGAGGTAAAGATTCGTATATTTGAAGGTAGTATTCGGACATCAGAATGGTTCCGAGTGATTCAGGTATTTTTTTTGGAGTACCGAGGGGTTACCGAAACCCCCCGGGGAGGTGTTGGGCCAACATGGGCCTAAGGGAGAGAGAGGGAAGCTCGCGGGGGGTGGCCGCATGCCCCCCTCCTTGGGAGTCTGAAAGAGAGAAAACACTCAAACCAACAAGATATAGTCACACATATGCTAGATCCAAGTACACATAGAGATCACACGGTCAAAATCCAACACGGGACGATACATATGGTAACCGGTTCTTCTACGTGAGGAGGTCTTGAGGGGGGGTTCTTCCCGTAACGGGGCCTTGAATACAAGTGGATCTTCTCCGAGGAGGTATCGGTCCCTCTCGGTGGAGTAGATCCGGATGGATGAGCGAGGCTCTATCTCACATATGAGCTATCACAACGCTAACCCTAGAAAGAGGGAGGATGAAGAGTCTATATAGTCTAAGTGGGCGAAGGGGTACATGGGCCTTGGCCCTTTATGTGCGCAGACAGACGGGGCCGGATGTCCGGGCCTTCAGGAGGAGCCAGATGTCCGGGCTGGCGGGGTCGGTCTTGAAGCTCTCTGGATAGGCAGTGTCTAGATTTCCGGGGAGGAGGACGGATGTCCGGCAGCTTGGGAAGAGTCGGGTGTCCGGGCCCTTGGCCGGATGTCCGGGCTGACTTGGCCGATTTGGTTGCTCTCTGGATAGGAGGGGCCGGATGTCCAGGGTCTGTAGGTACGTGGCGGTAGGGCGACTACCGTGGTTGATGCTCTAGGGGCCGGATATCTGGGGCTTGGGGATGGATGTCCGGGTCCTCGAGACTTCTTCCGTTGGTTCTCCTCATCCATGAACTTGGGAACTTGTCCGTCTTCACGTGCATCTTCGGAAGGGTCCTCTTGTTACCTAATCGTGCACAACATTCCGGACTTAGGTAGTAGCCATGTCTCGAGTGGATCATATGTGATATCACTAAGGAAGGAAGTCGCCTCGGTCTCGAGAGCTCTAGCATGTATGTGCTCGTGTCATGGGTCCTCTTGGCACTTGGTGAGACGATGGTAGGTCCATGGGGATGACCATAGGATGCTCCGCATCATCTCCCCTCCCTTGGGAAAGATCCGACCTAATCTTCATCACCATGGTAGGGAGAGAGATCTTTGACGTTCAAGATGTTGCTCATGGAGTATTTGTCGCGTGGGATGTCGATCTTGTAGGCGTTGTTGTTGTAGCATTCAAGCACCTTGAAGGGTCCATCAGCTCGTGGTAGAAGTTTGGACTTGCATTCATTGGGGGAGCGTTCCTTGTGAAGGTGTAGCCACACAAGATCTCCAATGTTGAACATCATGGGTTGCTTGTTGACCTTGAGCTTGGTCGCAAGTCGTTGTACTTGGCGCTCAATGGTGTGCCTTGTATCTTCATGCATCTTCTTGAGGTAGTTGACTCGGGCACTCGCGTCCACGTTTCTTCACTCTTGTAGTGGTAGAGGAAGAATGTCCAATGGGGACAATGGGTTGAAACCGTAGACGACCTCGAAGGGGGACTTGCCGGTAGTCAAATGACTTGCGCAGTTGTAGGCATACTCGGCGATGTGTAGGCACTCCTCCCACTCCTTGATGTTCTTCTTGATCAATACGCGTAGTGGAGTGGAGAGTGTACGGTTCTTCACCTCCGTTTGGCCGTCGGTTTGATGATGGTATGTTGAAGAGAACAAGAGCTTGATTCTGAGCTTGCTGCATAGAGTCTTCCAAAAGTAACTCAAGAACTTGACGTCGCCGTCCGAGACAATCGTCTTTGGCAATCCATGTAGGAGCAAGATTTCCCTACAAAAAAAATTTGCAACATGTGAAGCATCGTCTATCTTGTTGGATGGTATGAAATGTGCCATTTTAGAGAATCAGTCCACAACAACAAACACGGAATCTTTGCCATTTCTAGTTCTAGGCAAACCAAGCACAAAGTCCATACTAATATCTTCCCATGGGTGTTATGGAATAGGAAGTGGCGTATAAAGGCCATGAGATTGAGCTTTAGACTTAGCTTTGCGACATGTAGAACATCGGTTGGTGAAGCGTGAGACGTCGCGGAACATCTTGGGCCAAAATAGTTCTTGGAGAGCGTAGCAAATGTCTTGTCGCGTCCAAAGTGTCCCATTAGTCCTCCTCCATGAGATTCTTGCAAAAGTAACAAACGAAGAGAAGACTCGGGGATGCATAGTTTGTTAGCTCTCATATGATAATCATCTTTGATGTAATAGTGTTCCCGAGATGTATGCGTCAAACATTTGGCATATGGAATAGCAAAAGTAGGATCATGCGCATACAAGTCTTTTATGTGCTCAAAGCCAATGACATTCAATTCAAGTTTGGTGACAAGCATGCATATGCAAGAAAGAGCGTCAACCACAACATTTTCCTTACCTTTAATGTACTTGATGACATAAGGAAATGACTCAATGAATTCACTCTATTGAGCATGACTCTTGTTCAACTTAGTTTGACCTTTAAGGTATTTAAGCGTTTCATGGTCGGTATGGATGAAAAATTCATGAGGGCGAAGATAATTTTCCTGTTCATGCAAAACTCGCACTAATGAATATAGCTCTTTGTCATAGATGGGGTAATTGAGTTGCGCTCCGGAAAATTTCTCGCTATAGTAAGCTATGGGGCGCTTCTCTTACGTTAACACCCCTCCTATGCCATTACCACTAGCATCGCAATGAATTTCAAAGGGTTTGTCAAATTTGAGTAATGCAAGCACGGGAGCATGAGTAAGCAAATTCTTAAGCTCATTGAATGCGCTATCTTGAGATGGTCCCCAAACAAAGGGTGCATTTTTCTTACTCAAAGCATGTAAAGGAGATGCAATGGTGCTAAAATCCTTAACAAATCTACGGTAGAAACCGGCTAAACCAAGGAAGCTACGCACTTGTTGCAAGTTGGTTGGTTGGGGCCAAGTTTTAATAGCATGGTCATTAGATTCACCAACATGAACACCCTTAGAAGACACAACAAAACCCAAGAAAACAAGCTTATCAACACCAAAAAGGCATTTGTCCATATTAGCATAAAGGCGCTCTTTCCTAAGGGTTTGCAACACGATTCTAAGATGGGTGACATGGTCTTTGAGAGATTTGCTAAACACAAGAATATCGTCAAAATAGACCACAACAAATACACCAATATAGGGTCGAAGAACTAAATGCATGACTCGCATGAAAGTACCGGGTGCTTCGGATAAACCCATTGGCATAACAAGCCATTCATATAAGCCAAATTTGGTTTTAAATGCAGTTTTCCATTCATCACCTTCTTGGATGCGTATTTGATAGTAGCCACTTTTAAGATCAATCTTAGAGAAAATGGTGGCTCCACTAAGCTCATCTAGCATACCATCTAGGCATGGAATGGGGTAATGATAACGCACGGTAATAGCATTGATAGGACGACAACCGGAACACATGCGATATGTACCATCTTTCTTGGGAACAAGGATTACCGGGATGACACAAGGGCTCAAACTTTCTCGTACATGGCCGTTTTCGATGAGTTGTTGTACTTGCCGTTGGATCTCCTTAGTTTCCTCGGGGTTGACGCGGTAGGGAGCCTTGTTTGGAAGTGGTGCTCCAGGGATGAGGTCGATGCGGTGCTCGATGCCTCCTAGTGGAGGTAGACCCGGAGGTAGCTCATCGGGAAAGACGTCTTAGAATTGCTGCAATAGAGAAGATAACACTAAAGGTAGATTGTGAGAGTTGTTAGTTTTTGGTGCCTCATCCTTGCACAAAAGGACATAGTGTATGACATGTGATGGGTTCTCACACACTTCTCTCATCTCACTTTTGGTAGCAAATAGGACTAAGTTTTTCTTGTCACTCATCGTGGAGGCACTCAATTTGGGCTTGTGGCACTCACTCTCTTTGTGATGGTTCGCTCTCTCACTATTCTCTCCATGATGGGTGGCTTTCTTGTCAGCGATCACTTGGCTTGGAGACATAGATAGTAGCACATACTCCTTTCCTTTCATCTTGAAGTTATAGTGGTTTGTACGCCCATTGTGGATGACGCCTCGGTCAAATTGCCATGGCCATCCAAGAAGGAGGTGGCAAACGGACATTGGGACGACATCACACTCCAAAGTGTCTTCGTTAGCTCCGGTCTTGAAGGAAACTTGTACCCTATGCTCGACTTGGATAGTGTCGGAGTCGCTTAGTCATTGAACCTTGTAGGGGTGCGGGTGCTTCATCTTGACCAGTTGGAGCTTGGAGCATAGTTCTTCACTTGCTAAGTTATGTCAACTCCCTCCATCAATGATGACCTTGACGGACCTTCCATTGATGTCGGCCTTGGTGTGGAAGATATGGCATCTTTGGTCTTTGTCTTATTGATGTTGAAGAGTCAAGACCTTGGATACAACGAGAGCGGGGCTCGAATCTTCGTCACAAAAGACTTGATTATCTTCATCTTCATTCACTTGCCGGTGCATGGCCACTTGCTCAATGGCTTCCATTTCCTCGTCACTCATGAAGTCATATGTTCCGTCGTCGCTGAAGATCATGGTGCGCTTGTTTGTACACTCAAAGGACTTGTGGCCTCGGCCGCCGCATGTGAAGCATTTGAAGGAACTTGTCTTGATGGTCTCATCGGTTGGGGTAGAGGATGATGAAGCTCTCGGCTTGAAGTTGCTTGTTGTAGGAGGACGACTTGAGGTTGTCGAAGTTTTCTTGTAACTTGACTTGTCGCCATTGCTTGTAGATGGCTTGGTTGAGGTAGAAGGTGTTGGAGTCATTGAATCTTGGGTGTTGGAGAAGCCATTGGACTTGGATGAGAACTTGGCATACTTGAAGTCATCTTGCACTTGACGTTCCGCCTTGGTAGCTTGATGCACTAGCTTGATGAGGTTCGAGTATGGTTGGAAGTCGGCGATCTTCTTGATAGGATGATTGGGTCCATTCAAGAAACGTGCCATAGTTTGCTCATCATCTTCCGTGACATTGGCTCATATCATGGCAATCTCCATTTCCTTGTAGTTTTCTTCAACGCTCTTGGTTCCTTGCTTGAGTAGTTGAAGTTCTTGAAAAGGTCGCGGTTGTATTAGGTTGGCACAAAACATGCTCTCATGACATCCTTCATCTGCACCCAAGTTCTGATGGGTGGTTCACCTCTTGCCTCTCGGCGCTCAATGACTTGTTCCCACCAAATGAGGACGTAATCTTGGAACTCAAGGGATGCCATCGCGATCTTCTTCTCTTCCTCATAGTTGTGCAAGCGGAAGATTTTGTCAACCTTCAATGCCCATGATAGGTACTCTTCGGGATCATTGCTTCCAATATACTTGGGTATGGTCAACTTTAGCTTGCCCTATCATTTCTCTTCATTGTGTTGGGGTCGGGGATGGTGACGTCCTTGACGAGGAGGATTGTCTCCCTCAACATGCTCTTGTCTTGGAGGATCTCTGTTGTCTTCTTGCTCTTGGTGAACTTGAGGTTTTTGTCGAGCTTGTGGAGCTTGACGATGCACTTGAGCTTGATAGTTCCTCTCTTGAACTTCTTCGCGAAGCACTTCTTGTTGCTCACGAGTTTGCCGGTGGCGCGTGGCTACGACTCGACTAGAATCTTGGAGGGCACATTGTGCCTCAAGTGCTTGAGCTTCACATAGTTGTTGTTCTTGATGTTGTGCCTCGACATCTTGGGCATCTTGGTGTTGTCGCGCTCGCGCTTCCTCCTCTTGTTGGCATTGGCATTGCCGTTCTCGTGCTTGCACAAAAGTTGCTTGGTTTTGACGGTGCCATTGCTCTTGAGAGTCGTTGTCGTGTAGAGGATTGCAGTTTGCTTGATGGTCTTGGCGTGCGGCATGTCAAAGAGTATTTGATGTCGGAGTACTTGAGCCGGAGATGGTGTCGTTGGAGTGTCGACTTGAGCGGTCCCATCTAGAGTAGGACGAAGTGGAAGAAGAGCGGTTGAGAAACAAAGCACGAATCTCGTCCATTCTTGTGTCGTTCTCTTGTTTGTGGTCATCAAGCTTGTTGTTGAAGTAGTCTCTCATACTTTGCTCGGAGAGTCGCAAGTCAGTGGCGAGGTTGTCCATGCGTTCGTTCATTGCTTGTTGCTCTTGATGCAAAGTTCGTTGTGCACCAAAGAGGTGGCTCTTTGTGACGTAGGAGGACATGTCATCGTATTGCTCGATGAAGAGTGGGTTGGTAGAAGTACTTGGCCTATCCATCATTCCAAGGAAATTTGTGAGTGGGAGAAAGAGAAGAACTTATACCAAATGTACCTTGACCGATGTTGAAGATGGATCAATGATCACTCAAATGTGGAACAAGGAAATAGCACAATTGGTACCAATTCTTGTCGGTTTCTCACACCTACACAAGTAAAAGCTTACAGTGGAGCTTGGTTAGGATGGTGGCACAAAATTTTGATGCATTTATTAGTGAGCTTCAATAATTTTGGAAAAGATTCGCAAATTTGCAAATGCAACAAGTAGACCAATAGAAAGATATGGTACATGGAAACACACACGCAAATAGATAAATGGGGTCGTGCAACCAAGGAATGGTCCAAAATGTGGAATCCACGGAAAATGGTCTTGTTGCACAACACTAGAGAGACGCTAGCACGATTGCACAATAGGCAGATACAAAGACTTGTGCACAACCTACTAAGCAAAAATGCAACGAGTTTTATCCCAATTATGCTATATGTATGGTATTCCGATGATATGATCCAAGATGATCGAGGATGACAATCTTAATGTAGTATGATGCTATGGTTCTTGCTTAAAAGCTCTTTGCTTATCTTTCCCTTTTGCTTAAAAGCTTGTTTGGCTCTTTCTCTTTTGAGCTCTTTATCATGCAAAACTTCACGAACCAAGATAGCAATTGTGTATGCGATGGCAACTTTGTGACACAAAAGATGATATCAAGATACATACCAGGATGATATGGTATGTATGCTATGTGAAGTATGACCACTAATGTGCAGAAGTGACGTTGCTGGCAATACTCAAAGGCTAGTCTCAATGGGTAAGATACGCAAAATTGGGATATGGTGGTTATCAATGTAATGACAAGAATGTATAATGATGGGATATCACAATACCAAGATGAGGTTACCGTTCTTGCTTACCGTTTGATGTCAAAATGGTGGAGCGGTCGTTGTTGATGACGATTCCGTGGCGAAGATGAGCGGCGGTGATGTTGATGTCGAACCCTACCTAGATAGCCAAAACACAATAGGACACGAAACCGCAACTCAAATTCTCAAAGCAAAACGTGTCAAAATTTTCGGAAATGGTAGTGGGTAAGTGAAAGGTGGTGTTTGCGGAAAACAATGGTGCTATGCGGAAGGGATGGTGGTATGCGGGATTGTAAGTGGGCATCGGATCAAAATTTGGCGAGAGTTAGGCTGGAAACGGAGCGGTGGATGGAAGTGATGCTGTTAGGGGCCAGATGTCCGAGCTTGCGGGTCGGATGTCCGGGGGTCGGGCCGGATGTCCGGGCTCTAGATCCGTGGACGAACTCGATGAACTCCGCGTGGAGACCTCAAATCTGGGGCAAAATTCAGTAGATTTTGTGGGTGGGAAATGTGGAAAAGACGGAGGAAAGCTAGATCTACCTGCTACACACGAAATCCGCGCATCAAATCCAACAAAACTTCATCACAACAACAAATCACAAAAAAAATTGGGGGGCTATTTTTGTGGGGAATTTTCGAATTTGGGACAAAATCAACAAAACAAGGCTAGAAAACAAAGAGGGGAGGCTCCGAAATCGTGATCAACGTGGCTCATGATACCAAGATGATGTAGGGTGGAACCCTACGTGGCCGATCTTTCACGAAAGAAGGGGATCCCGTGATGAACATGAACAACACAAGGGGAAAACACAAATGGGAAAAAGAGGAAACACTCAAACCAACAAGATATAGTCACACATATGCTAGATCCGACTACACATAGAGATCACACGGTCTAAATCTAACATGGGACAATACGTAGGGTAACCGGTTCTTCTCCTTGAGGAGGTCGTGAGGGGGGGATTCTTCCCGTAAACGGGGCCTTGAATCTGAGTGGATCTTCTCCGAGGAGGTAACGGTCTCTCTCGATGGAGTAGATCCGGATGGATGAGTGAGGCTCTATCTCACGTATGAGCTATCACAACGCTAACCCTAGAAAGAGGGAGGAGGAAGACTATATATAGTCTAGGTGGGTGAAGGGGTGCATGGGCCTTGGCCCTTTACTGTGCGCAGACAGACGGGGTCGGATGTCCGGGTGTCGGGACGGATGTCCGGGCCTTCAGGAGGAGCCGGATGTCCGGGCTGGCGGGGTCGGTCTTGAAGCTCTCTGGATAGGCGGTGTCCGGATTTCCGGTAAGGAGGACGGATATCTGACGGCTCGGGAAGAGCCGGAGGGCTGACTTGGCCGATTCGGTTGCTCTCTGGATAGGAGGGGCCGAATTTCTGGGCGACGGGCCGGATGTCCGGGGCCTGTAGGTACTTGGCGACTGGGCGACTACTGTGGTTGATGCTCCAGGGGCCGGAAGTCCGGGGCTTGGGGCCGGATGTCCGGGTCCTAGAGACTTCTTCTGTTTGTTCTCCTCATCCATGAACTTGGGAGCTTGTCTGTATTCACGTGAATCTTCAGGAGGGTCCTCTTGGTACCTAATCATGCACAACATTCCGGACTTAAATAGTAGCCATGTCTCGAGTGGATCATATGTGATATCACTAAGGAAGGAAGTCACCTCGGTCTCGAGAGCTCTAGCAGGTGCTCGTGTCATGGGTCCTCTTAGCACTTGGTGAGAAGATGGTAGGTCCATGGGGATGATCATAGGATGCTCCGCGTCACTAGGGTGTAAAGGGAGACCTCTGCGATTATTACAACCGGGTAATCCAGACTTGTACCTCAGACGGGTGAAGCCGAAAGCTAGCGTTCTTAAAAGAAAAATTGGTCGGCAAGCAATGACAGATTACGTTTATGTAATTCTTCTAACAAATATGGGATAGGCTCCCCATAATTTGGATTAAATCCTTGGCATGCATAATTAAGCACGCCAACCGAAGGAAAGGGACCCTTAATGGAACTATTTTCCCTCGAAGATGTTTCTTATGTTAAAAAGTAATATAACATAACTCCCCGAACAAATTTTGTCTGTTTGAGCAATATGACTGGATTGCCTGGTTTCCGGACATAATGAATGTTTATTACATTGCAACATAGTATTCGGAAACACTCCACCTTCTTGGTTCGGAGGTTGTGAAGGAAATATACCCTAGAGGCAATAATAAAATTGTTATTTATATTTCCTTATATCATGATAAATGATTATTATTCATGCTAGAATTGTATTAACCGGAAACTTAGTACATGTGTGGACACATAGACAAACAGAGTGCCACTAGTATGCCTCTACTTGACTAGCTCGTTCAATCAAAGATGGTTAAGTTTCCTAACCATAGACATGAGTTGTCATTTCATTAACAGGATCACATCATTAGAGAATGATGTGATTGACTTGACCCATTCCGTTAGCTTAGCATTTGATCATTTAGTATATTGCTATTGCTTTCTTCATGACTTATACATGTTCCTATGACTATGAGATTATGCAACTCCTGAATACCAGAGGAACACTTTGTGTGCTACCAAATGTCACAACGTAACTGGGTGATTATAAAGGTGCACTAATGGTGTCTCCGATGGTACTTGTTGAGTTGGCATAGATCAAGATTAGGATTTGTCACTCCTATTGTCGAAGAGGTATCTGTGGGCCCTCTCGGTAATGCACATCACTATAATCCTTGCAAGCAACGTAACTAATGAGCTAGTTGCGGGACGATGCATTACGGAACGAGTAAAGAGACTTGCTGGTAACGAGATTGAACTTGGTATTGAGGTACCGACGATCGAATCTCCGGCAAGTAACATACCAATGACATAGGGAACAACGTATGTTGTTATGCGGTTGGACCGATAAAGATCTTCATAGAATATGTGGGAACCAATATGAGCATCCAGGTTCCACTATTGGTTATTTACCGGAGATGAGTCTCAGTCATGTCTACATAGTTCTCGAACCTGTAGGGTCCGCACGCTTAACATTCAGTGACGATCGGTATTATGAGTTTATGTGTTTTGATGTACCGAAGGTAGTTCAGAGTCCCGGATATAATCACAGACATGACGAGGAGTCTCGAAATGGCCGGGACATAAAGATCGATATATTGGAAGCCTATATTTAGACATCGGAACAGTTCCGGGTGAAATCGGGATTTTACTGGAGTACCGGGAGGTTACCGGAAACCCCCGGTAAGTGTATGGGACTTATTGGGCCATATTGGAGAGAGAGAGAGAGGAAACCAGGGCAGGCCGCGCACACCCTCTCCCTCTGGTCCGAATTGGACTAGGGGGGCGGCGCCCCCTTTCCTTCCTCCCTCTCTTCCCCTTCCTTCTCTCCTAGTCCAACTAGGGAAGGGGGGAATCCTACTCCCGGTGGGAGTAGGACTGCTCCAGGGCGCGCCATAGAGGGCCGGCCCTCCCCCCTCCTCCACTCCTTTATATACGGGGGAGGGGGGCACCGCATAGACACAAGCTGATCATTGATCTCTTAACCGTGTGCGGTGCCCCCCTCCACCATAATCCACCTTGGTCATATCGTCGTAATGCTTAGGCGAAGCCCTGCGCCGGTAGCTTCATCATCACCGTCATCACGCCGTCGTCCTGACGAAGCTCTCCCTCGAAGCTCTACTGGATCATGAGTTTGTGGGACGTCACTGAGCTGAACGTGTGCAGATCGCGGAGGTGTCATACGTTCGGTACTAGGATCGGTCGATCGTGAAGACGTACGACTACATCAAACGCGTTGTCATAACGCTTCCGATTTCGGTCAACGAGGGTACATGGACAACACTCTCCCCTCTTGTTGCTATGCATCACCATGTTGCGTGTGCGTAGGATTTTTTTGAAATTACTACGTTACCCAACAGTGGCATCCGAGCCAGGTTTATGCGTAGATGTTAAAAGCACGAGTAGAACACAAGTGAGTTGTGGGCAATAATAGTCATACTGCTTACCAGCATGTCATACTTTGATTCGACGGCATTGTTGGATGAACCGGCCCGAACCGACATTACGCGTACGCTTACGCGAGACTGTTTCTACTGACGTGCTTCACACACAGGTGGCTGGCGGGTGTCAGTTTCTCCAACTTTAGTTGAATCGAGTGTGGCTACGCCCGGACCTTGTTGAAGGTTAAAGCAGCACATACTTGAAGAAAAATCATTGTGGTTTTGATGTGTAGGTAAGAACGGTTCTTGCTCAGCCCGTAGCAGACACGTAAAACTTGCAACAACAAAATAGAGGACGTCTAACTTGTTTTTGCAGGGCATGTTGTGATGTGATATGGTCAAGACATGATGCTAAATATTATTGTATGAGATGATCATGTTTTGTAACAGAGTTATCGGCAACTGGCAGGAGCCATATGGTTGTCGCTTTATTGTATGAAATGCAATCGCCATGTAATTACTTTACTTTATCACTAAGCGGTAGCAATAGTCGTAGAAGCAATAGTTGGCGAGACGACAATGATGCTACGATGCAGATCAAGGTGTCGCGCCGGTGACGATGGTGATCATGACGGTGCTTTGGAGATGGAGATCAAGGGCACAAGATGATGAGAGCCATATCATATCACTTATATTGATTGCATGTGATGTTTATCCTTTATGCATCTTATTTTGCTTAGTTCGGCGGTAGCAATATAAGATGATCTCTCACGAAATTTCAAGGTACAAGTGTTCACCCTGAGTATGCACCATTGCAAAAGTTTGTGTAACATCCCAAATTTTCAATTTGGAATGTTATACATTAGATCATCATGCATATCATAATTTTATTTGCTTTTGGTTTTGATCCAAGAAAATCCTAAGCAACTCAAGGACCCACGGAGAGAGTTGGGGATTTCGTTATTTTCATATTTGAGTTTTCTCAAATTTTGAGAATAGGATCATTTGATTTTATTTATTTTATCATCAATTATTTCTATTACAAAATTATGAGAGAGGGAATAAAATGACTTTCCCAAAATATAGAAATATTGAGGATTTAATAATAAAATCAAATAAGATTTATTTTGGAGTTTTTCTAAATTTTATTTTGAATTTAGGAAAAATATGCGTTTTCAAAATTGCATTTAGGTCCCAAATAAATGTCCACTTTGTCGGGCTTGATTTTAGAAGCCCGGAGAATTTTATTTCGGGAAATTTGGAGTCCGTTTAGTATTTATTTTTATTTCTTTTCTGTGCGTAATGTTTAAAAAAAATCTGCGCCGCGCGCCGACTGGGCCAAGGCCCAGTCGACGGCCCACCCCGCCGCCGAGCCGTCTCCCTCCCGGAGACTGGCCGCCGCCGCCGCCAGAGTCCGTCTCGGACCCACGCCCCCGCCGCCTTGCCCCCTCCCCCACGACACCCCCCTCCTCTCTTAAATACCACCGCCCCCACCGCCCCTCACCTCACCCCGCCGCCCGCCGCCCGTGCCGCCCGCCGCCGCCCGCCGCCTCCCGCCGCCACGCCGCACCGCGCCGAGCCGCCGCCGCACCCCGCCGACCCCGTCAGAGCCCCACCCCGCCCGCCGGAGTACCTTGCCGGAGGTATAGCCGCCGCCGTTGCCGTTCGTTCTTTTAAACGTTTTGGTTTATTTTTTCTAAACCCTAGATTTTTTTATATAGATCGGTTTTTTTTCTCGTTTATTTAATTAGTGAACGTTCACCGATCCGTTCGTTTTAACGAACGTGTTCACCGGTTAGTTTCTGTTAACGAACGTTGGTTCGTTTAACCGTTCGTCGTTTTTCTTTTTCGTCGGATTTTCCGCGGTTATTTTCTGATCGTGATTTCTGATCCGATTTTCGTTTTAGTATAAGTTTTCGCTCGTTTATCGGAATAAGGCGATTCAAGCGCCTGGAGTTTCGTCTCGAAACCCTTTTTCCGATTAATCAACTTAAACAAGTTTTTGCTACTATAAAATTTGACTTAGGTCCAGTTTAGTAGAACGAAGTTGTTTTCTTTCGCCGTTTGACTTTCATTGCTTCGTTCGATTTGATTCTTTTTGCAAACCGGAGTTCTTAAGTTGAACTTTCTGGTTAGATCTCTTATTTGAGTTTTACCTGTGCATTAGATGAGTACTTATTGTATGCTTGTTTGTTTGTCTGCAATAGAACACCCGGAGTGCGCCGCCTGTTACTTCGAATCTCTAGGTTTCGCGGATCATCAGCAAGGCAAGTAACACTTATATCATACCTCTTTACTACCCAGTTTTATTGCATTAGATCAATCCTCAAACATTGCATGATTAGAATCTAATTAAATTGTGGGATGGGAAGTAGTTGAGGTAGAACTATTACCTGCTTTATATTGAAACCTTTGGGAGTTACTTCTAGGTTTGCTTATTATGCCATGCTATGCTAGTAGACGTGGATTGGGTGAGTGATATCCATGACAGATGTGAGTATTGTTAATTAATGGTTATCTAAGGTGGCAACTTAAACACACATCTGGGTGGATTGAGGTACCTAGGTATTCCAGGGTTGCCTGTTTCTTTTTGGACCGCCACCCAGGCTCAAAGGGATCATAAGACTATTCAAACTAGACACTTCCGTGTGCAGCCACAAGCCATTATGGGCTCTGGCATAGTAGATTAAGTCGTGCGAACTCTTACAGGGTAGACTAGCTGATGTAGGGGAAAGTAGGTGTACCGGTCTATCCGTCGTAAGGTGCTAGCACTTCTGAAAGACTGTGTCTCGGTCATCCGTTTCTCAAACACCATGTAGTGCGAGAAATCAAACGGGGGCGATCGAGTCTTGTGGGGAAAAGTGCGCAAACCTCTGCAGAGTGTACAAACTAATCATGGTTAGCCGTGTCCCCGGTTATGGACGTTTTGAGTATCTAGTACCTGGATATCATGTGAATCTCATCATGTTACTTCTAAATTAATATTGTTGGGTTTTAATGATGATTATTTTTAATTGGGATTGAGGATGCTGTCGAACATTCTCAATGTTTAACAACCACCATGATAGTTAAATAAATTTATTCCTTTGCAGTAGGGAAAAATTGGCTTTACGCAAAACTGTAACCATAGAGCTTTCCACCAGCCATTTATGCATGTAGTATATGCTTAATCATTCACTATTCTCTATGTGTTACATTGCCAGCATATTCCATGTGCTGACCCGTTTTCGGGCTGCAACGTTTCATGTTGCAGACTTTTCAGACGACGAGTAAGGTGCCTTTTAGACCGTGGTTCCATACTCAGTGATGCCATTGGAGTTGATGGACTCGCTTATCTTCCAAGCCTTCCGCTGTTATCGTTATTAGATGGCCTTAAGCCACATTTTTTGTAATAAGTTCTCTTTGAGACATCGATGTAATAAGTGTGTGATTGCTACTCTGTTATAAATCCTTCAAAGTACTGTGTGGTGTCAGCATTACTGATCCAGGGATGACACCTGAGCACAGAGGTCAGACTGTTTGAGGTCTGGTCGCTACAGAGATGGTATCAGAGCACACGCTAACTGTAGGACACGACCACTAAGCTAAAGCCCTAGTTCATTACTCTCTTCTCATTTCCGACTCCTCATCTTTTCTACTCTTTTAGGATGACGGAAGCAAGGATCAAGTTCACCCAGCCGGATGAAGATACACCTTTTGGACGACACCTGAAGGAAGTCACCAAGTACCTAAACATTGGAATACCAAGCTTCACCGGGACCTACAACGCCACTTTACCCGAAGAGGAGCGTTGGAAGATTCAAGCCATAGTTCCAGGAAGGACGTTCGCGCCAATCACGGAGCCCATAGAGTGTGTTTTCAATGCACCAACATGGAGTCTGGGAAAGAGCATGGCAGCTCATATCACCATGGGACGCATTGGAGAGGTTTACCAAGAAGACCTCAAGGACACTATTTACCAGATTTGCGGACGCCGAGATGAATAATGGGAGATAGTTAGCACTAAGAAGGATAGATCCATTGCAGCTCTCATCCAGGAGTTAAACCAGCACATTCGACGCCAGGAGAACCAGATGTGCGCAGACATGATGGAGTTAAAGAAGGCAAAAGCCAAGATTATTGAGCTAGAGGGAGAACTGAAGGCCACTCGCAAGGACTACTTGGATGAGATAGTAGCTCTAGTGAGACAAAACGGCGATCTTAAGGAGAAGATTGAAGAACTCATGGGGAATTCAGCACCCGGAGGAGGAGATGAAGATTGCACCTGTCCAGATAACTACATCATCATCGACGACACCGATTCCGATCCTAGTGATGATGATTTCGAAGACGAAGCTGGAGCAGATATCATGGAGTCTTCATCGGAGCAGTTTTTCTAAATAGACCACCATAACAGTAGTAGTGTTCCACCATGTATACATTATAGTCCAAGCACTTTTGCGATAGTTCTAGACCGATTGTATGCTCTTGTTTGATTGAATGAAGTGATTTTGTGTGCATTTGGGTAGTATTTTCTCTTTAGACCTCATTCTATTCTTAATTCTCATCTTTTTTAAAACCCTCAGATGCCTCCGAGACGTGACAATGGATTTGCTTTCCCACCGGAGCTCACTCAGTTGATCCAGCAGCAGAATGCTTTGATGCAATTGTTAGTCCAGAACCAGAACAACAACAACAACAACAACAACAACAACCACAACAACCACAACAACAACCACCGCCGCCACCACCAGTTGATCACTTAACCCGTTTCCTTAGGCTGAATCCGTCGGTGTTTTCCAGTAGCACCGAGCTGATTGTAGCAGATGATTGGCTCCGCAAGACAGGGAGGGAGTTGACCACTACAGGATGTACATATGAGGAAAAGGTGAAGTTTTCCGCACATCAGCTTGAAGGACCCGCAGCAGCATGGTGGGAGAATTTTACAGCCACTTACCCTGTAGACACTGTCACATGGGATCAGTTTCAGCAAGCTTTCCGCACTGCCCATGTTTCAGCAGGAGCTATGGCCGTGAAGAAGCGTGAGTTTCGCAACTTGCGCCAAGGAGGACGGACAGTTGGCCAGTATGTGGATGACTTTAGTAAACTAGCACGTTATGCCCCAGATGACGTTGCTACGGATGCAGCTAAGCAGGAGAAGTTTCTGGAAGGACTGGATGATGAGCTGAGTATGCAGTTGATGGTAGCAAGTTTCAACAACTACCAGGAGTTGGTAGATCGTGCTCTTATGATTGAGGGGAAGCAGCAGCAGATTGAGAACCGCAAGAGGAAGTATGGACAGGGGAAGTATAACTCAGGAGCTCAGCAGAAGCCCCGTCTTAACCCTAAACCGGGAGTTCACTTTCAGCATACCCATGGAGGATGTAGCTCGCACAACCATAATGGCTCCAAGAATGGTAATGGGAATGGAGGAAGCAACGGCCAGAACCGTACCACCCCATCAACCCCAACCAAGAGGGACCTGAGCCAAGTCACCTGTTTTAAATGCTCGAAGACCGGACGTTATGCCAATGAATGTCCTGAAGGCCAGAATGGCAATGGAAGCTCTGGAAAGAAACCGAACCCTTTCAATAGGGGATAGGTGAACTACGTTGATGTGGAGGAGGTTGAAGCTCAGCCTGATGCAGTAATCGGTAAGTTTTTGGTTAAGTCAATTACTGCACTCGTTCTTTTTGATACTGGTGCATCGCATTCATACATATCAAGGGGATTTGTGGAAAAATATAGCCTACCCACTAGGGTTCTCAAAACACCTATGCTAGTAAGCTCACTAGGAGCAGAATACATGGCCAGTCAAGGATGTTTTCAAGTGCCATTAAGTATAGGAAGGCATGTTTTCCCAACGGATTTAATTATTTTGGAATCCCAAGGTTTGGATGTAATTCTCGGTATGGATTGGTTGTCGATGTATGGAGGAAACATCGATTGTGCCAGTAAGACAATTTTGCTCACAACGCCAGAAGGAAGAAGGATCAAGTATGTACCCCGGCATGCGCCAAACAGGACACAAGTAAATTCCTTATCAGGAGTTGTGCAGGAGGAAGTACCAGTGGTAAAGGATTTCCGTGACGTATTTCCAGAAGAGTTGCCAGGCATGCCACCGGATAGAGACATTGAGTTTTTGATTGAGCTTTTGCCAGGCACAGGGCCAATATCGAAGAGACCTTACAGGATGCCCGCACAAGATTTGGTGGAAATTAAGAAGCAGATTAAGGAGTTACTGGATAAAGGTTACATTCGCCCAAGTTCTTCGCCTTGGGGATCACCAGTACTTCTAGTGGAGAAGAAGGATGGATCGTTAAGGATGGTTGTTGATTATCGTGGGTTGAACGAGGTAACAATCAAGAACAAGTACCCACTATGAATGATCAATGATCTGTTTGATCGGTTGCAAGGAGCTAAAGTGTTTTCCAAGATCGATTCGCGATCAGGGTACCATCAGGTGAAGATTCGTGAGCAGGACATACCTAAGACAGCATTCACCACAAGGTATGGACTGTATGAGTATACCGTTATGTCATTTGGACTGACTAACGCACCTGCCTATTTTATGAACATGGTGAACAAAGTGTTTATGGAGTTTTTGGATAAGTTCGTCGTGGTGTTCATTGATGATATTCTGGTTTATTCAAAGAATGAAGAGGAGCATAAAGAACATTTGCGGTTGGTACTTGAGAAGCTCAGAGAACATCAGTTATATGCCAAGTTCAGCAAATGTGAGTTTTTGTTGAAGGAAGTAGGATTCCTCGGATACGTTATATCTGGAGAAGGAATAGCAGTTGACCCCACAAAGGATATCATGGTGACCAATTGGGAAGCACCAACAACAGTTGGAGAGATCCGGAGTTTTCTTGGACTCGCAGGATACTACCGGAGATTTATTGAGAACTTCTCAAAGATTGCAAAGCCTATGACGGAGTTGCTGAAGAAGGATACCAAGTTCATATGGACTGAGGAGTGTGAGGCTAGTTTCTAGGAATTGAAGAAACGTTTGGTTACCTCACCCGTGTTGATTTTGCCAGATCAGACCAAGGATTATGAGGTATATTGCGACGCTTCATGTCGGGGACTTGGAGCAGTGCTTATGCAGGAGGGAAGATTTGTTTCGTATGCTTCACGACAACTGAAGCCTCACGAATTAAATTATGCCACGCATGATTTGGAGTTAGCAGCCGTAGTGCATGCATTGAAGACATGGAGACATTTCCTCATTGGAAATCACTGTGAGGTGTACACGGATCACAAGAGTTTGAAGTACATTTTCACGCAGAAGGAGTTGAATCTCGGACAAAGGAGATGGTTGGAACTCATCAAGGATTATGATATGAGATTGCATTATCATCCCGGAAAGGCCAATGTAGTAGCTGACGCATTGAGCCGTAAGAGCCATGTCAATACACTAATGACGGGAGAAATACCAAAGGAGTTAGCCGAGGATCTTCGTGAGCTATGTTTGGAAATAGTTCCGAGAGGCTATGTAGCAGCATTGGAGATTCAGTCAACTTTGATGGATAGAATCAGAGAAGCTCAGAAGACTGACAAGGAGATTGCTTCGATAAAGGAGAAAATGAACGAAGGAAAAGCTAAGGGATTTCGTGAGGATGAGCCTGATACCCTATGGTTTGAAGACCGTGTCTATGTGCCCAATGACCCGGAGATCAGGAAGTTGATTCTGCAAGAGGCACATGATTCACCCTATTCGATTCACCCAGGAAATACCAAGATGTATTTGGATTTGAAGGATACTTTCTGGTGGACCGGAATGAAGAAAGATATTGCGGGGTATGTAGCCGTTTGTGATGTATGTTAGAGAGTAAAGACAGAGCATCAGAAGCCAGCAGGATTATTGCAGCCATTGTCGATACCCGAATGGAGGTGGGATAAGCTAGGCATGGATTTTATCACGGGACTACCAAGGACTCGTTCCGGCTATGACTCAATTTGGGTTGTAGTTGATCGATTGATGAAGGTAGCTCATTTCATCCCAGTAAAGACCACTTACACCAGTGCTAAGTTGGCAAAGATATACATGACCAGGATCGTATGTCTGCATGGAGTTCCGAGGAGTATCGTATCAGATAGAGGAACCCAGTTTACCTCAAAGTTCTGGAAGCAGTTGCATGAGACTTTGGGTACCAGGCTAGATTTCAGTACAACTTTTCATCCGCAGACAGTGGACAGACTGAGAGAGTCAATCAGATTTTGGAGGATATGCTGAGAGCTTGTGCACTAGACTATGGATCTAGCTGGGACGACAATTTACCATATGCAGAGTTCTCTTACAACAACAGTTACCAAACCAGTTTGAAAATGGCCCCTTTCGAAGCCTTGTATGGAAGGAGGTGCAAGACACCATTATCATGGGACGAAGTTGGAGACCGCCAGTTGTTTTGACCTGATTTGATAAAGGAGTCTGAGCAGAAGGTGAAGTTGATTCGCGATAGGCTCAAGGTAGCCCAGTCCAGGCAGAAGAGCTACGCAGATTCAAAACGCAAGGAGACAGTTTATGAAGTAGGAGACAGAGTTTATCTTCGAGTATCCCCACTTCAAGGGATTAAACATTTTGGAGTTAAGGGAAAGTTAGCGCCACGATTTGTAGGACCATATCAAATTTTGGAGCGTATGGGAGAAGTGGCCTACAAGTTGGAGTTGCCCGAAGGATTGTCAGGAGTTCATGATGTATTCCATGTTTCTCAGTTTAAGAAGTGCCACGCGGAGATGGATGACATACCTTTGAGAGACACCGTGCCATTGGAAGCAATTCAGTTGGATAACAATTTGACCTATGAGGAGAAACTAGTTAAGATTCTCGAGTTTGCCAGCCGAGTCACTCGCAGTAAGGTTATCAAGTTTTGCAAAGTTCAGTGGAGCCACCACACGGAGGATGAAGCCACCTGGGAGCGAGAGGAAGATTTGCTCAAGGACCACCCTCACCTATTTGCTATCCAACCCGAATCTCGAGGGCGAGATTCATCTTAAGGGGGGTAGGTTTGTAACATCCCAAATTTTCAATTTGGAATGTTATACATTAGATCATCATGCATATCATAATTTTATTTGCTTTTGGTTTTGATCCAATAGAATCCTAAGCAACTCAAGGACCCACGGAGAGAGTTGGGGATTTCGTTATTTTCATATTTGAGTTTCCTCAAATTTTGAGAATAGGATCATTTGATTTTATTTATTTTATCATCAATTATTTCTATTACAAAATTATGAGAGAAGGAATAAAATGACTTTCCCAAAATATAGAAATATTGAGGATTTAATAATAAAATCAAATAAGATTTATTTCGGAGTTTTTCGATATTTTATTTTGAATTTAGGAAAAATATGCGTTTTCAAAATTGCATTTAGGGCCCAAATAAATGTCCACTTTGTCGGGCTTGATTTTAGAAGCCCGGTGAATTTTATTTCGGGAAATTTGGAGTCCGTTTAGAATTTATTTTTATTTCTTTTCTGCACGTAATGTTTAAAAAAAATCTGGGCCGCGCGCCGACTGGGCCAAGGCCCAGCCGACAGCCCACCCCCCGCCGAGCCGTCTCCCTCCCGGAGACTGGCCGCCGCCACCGCCAGAGTCCGGCTCGGACCCGCGCCCCTGCCGCCTTGCCCCCACCCCCACGGCACCCCCTCCTCTCTTAAATACCGCCGCCCCCGCCGCCCCTCACCTCACCCCGCCGTACCGAGCGGACGCCGCAGCCACCCGCCGCCCGAGCCGCGCGCCGCCGCCCGCCGCCTCCCGCCGCCGCGCCGCACCGCGCCGCACCGCGCCGCACCCCGCCGAGCCGCCGCCGCACCCCGCCGACCCCGCCGGAGCCCCACCCCGCCCGCCGGAGTACCTCGCCGGAGGTATAGCCGCCGCCGTTGCCGTTCGGTTTTTTTAAAACGTTTCTGTTTATTTTTTTCTAAACCCTAGATTTTTTTATATAGATCGGTTTATTTTTTTTGGTCTATTTAATTAGTGAACGTTCACCGATCCGTTCGTTTTAACGAACGTGTTCACCTGTTAGTTTCTGTTAACGAACGTTCGTTCGTTTAACCATTCGTCGTTTTTCTTTTTCGTCGGATTTTCCGCGGTTATTTTCTGATCGCGATTTCTGATCCGATTTTCGTTTTAGTATAACTTTTTGCTCGTTTATCGGAATCAGGCGATTCAAGCGCCTGGAGTTTCGTCTCGAAACCCTCTTTCCGATTAATCAACTTAAACAAGTTTTTGCTACTATAAAATTTGAGTTAGGTCCAGTTTAGTAGAACGAAGTTGTTTTCTTTCGCCGTTTGACTTTCATTGCTTCGTTCGATTTGATTCTTTTTGCAAACCGGAGTTCTTAAGTTGAACTTTCTGGTTATATCTCTTATTTGAGTTTTACCTATGCATTAGATGAGTACTTATTGTATGCTTGTTTGTTTGTCTGCGATACAACACCCGGAGTGCGCTGCCTGTTACTTCGAATCTCTAGGTTTCGCGGATCATCAGCAAGGCAAGTAACACTTTGATCATACCTCTTTACTACCCAGTTTTATTGCATTAGATCAATCCTCAAACATTGCATGATTAGGATCTAATTAAATTGTGGGATGGGAAGTAGTTGAGGTAGAACCTATTACCTGCTTTATATTGAAACCTTTGGGAGTTACTTCTACGTTTGGTTATTATGCCACGCTATGCTAGTAGACGTGGATTGGGTGAGTGATATCCATTACAGATGTGGGTATTGTTAATTAATGGTTATCGAAGGTGGCAACTTAAACACACATCTAAGTGGATTGAGGTACCTGGGTATTCCAGGGTTGCCTGTTTCTTTTTGGACCGCCACCCAGGCTCAAAGGGATCATAAGACTATTCAAACTAGACACTTCCGTGTGCAGCCACAAGCCATTATGGGCTCTGGCATAGTTGATTAAGTCATGCGAACTCTTACAGGGTAGACTAGCAGATGTAGGGGAAAGTAGGTGTAGCGGTCTATCCGTCGTAAGGTGCTAGCGCTTCTGAAAGACTGTGTCTCGGTCATCCGTTTCTCAAACACCATGTAGTGCGAGAAATCAAACGGAGGCGATCGAGTCTTGTGGTGAAAAGTGTGCAAACCTCTGCAGAGTGTACAAACTAATCATGGTTAGCCGTGTCCCCGGTTATGGACGTTTTGAGTATCTAGTACCTGGATATCATGTGAATCTCATCATGTTACTTCTAAATTAATATTGTTGGTTTTTATTGATGATTTATTCCTTTGCAGTAGGGAAAAATTGGCTTTACGCAAAACTGTAACCATAGAGCTTTTCACCAGCCATATATGCATGTAGTATAGGATTAATCATTCATTATTCTCTATGTGTTACATTGCCAGCATATTCCATGTGCTGACCCGTTTTCGGGCTGCAACGTTTCATGTTGCAGACTTTTCAAACGACGAGTAAGGTGCCTTTTAGGTCGTGGTTCTATACTCAGTGATGCCGTTGGAGTTGATGGACTCGCTTATCTTCCAAGCCTTCCGCTGTTATCGTTATTAGATGGCCTTAAGCCACATTTATTGTAATAAGTTCTCTTTGAGACATCGATGTAATAACTGTGTGATTGCTACTTTGTTATAAATCCTTCAAAGTACTGTGTGGTGTCAGCATTACTGATCCAGGGATGACACCTGAGCATAGAGGTCAGATTGTTTGAGGTCTGGTCGGTACAGTTTGTCGTGCCGAGACACCATGTGATGATCGGGTCTGATAAGCTCTACGTTCGCATACAACGGGTGCAAGCTAGTTTTGCACACGCAGAATACTCGGGTTAAACTTGACGAGCCTAGCATATGCAGATATGGTCTCGGAACACTGGAGACCGAAAGGTCGAGCGTGAATCATATAGAAGATATGATCAACATAGTGATGTTCAGCATTGAAAACTACTCCTTCTCACATGATGATCGGACATGGTTTAGTTGATATGGATCACGTGATCATTTAGATGATTAGAGGGATGTCTATCTAAGTGGGATTTCTTAAGTAATATGATTAATTGAACTTTAATTTATCATGAACTTAGTCCTGGTAGTATTAGCATATCTATTTTGTAGATCAATAGCTCGGGTTTAGCTCCCCTATTTTATTTTTTGATATGTTCCTAGAGAAAACTAAGTTGAAAGATGTTAGTAGCAATGATGCGGATTGGATCCGTGATATGAGGATTATCCTCATGCTACACAGAAGAATTATGTCCTTGATGCACCGCTAGGTGACAGACCGATTGCAGGAGCAGATGCAGATGTTATGAACATTTGGCAAGCTCGATATGATGACTACTTGATAGTTTAGTGCACCATGATTTATGGCTTAGAATCGGGGCTTCAAAGACGTTTTTTGAAATGCCACAAAGCATATGAGATGTTCCAAGAGTTGAAATTAGTATTTCAGACTCATGCTCATGTCGAAAGGTATGAGACCTTTGACAAATACTTTGCCTACAAAATGGAGGAGAATAGCTCAGCTAGTGAGCATGTGCTCAGAATGTGTGAGTACTACAATCACTTGAATCAAGTGGGAGTTAATCTTCCAGATAAGATAGTGATGGGCAGAGTTATCTAGTCACTATCACCAAGTTACTAGAACTTCATGATGAACTATAGTATGCAAGGGATAACGGAAATGATTCCCAAGCTCTTCGTGATGCTAAAATCGACGAAGGTAGAAATCAAGAAAAGCATCAAGTTTTGATGGTTGACAAGACCACTAGTTTCAAGAAAAGGGCAAAGTGAAGAAGGGGAACTTCAAAAAGAACGGCAAGCAAGTTGCTGCTCAAGTGAAGAAGCTCAAGTCTGGACCTAAGCATGAGACTAAATGCTTCTACTGCAAAGGGACTGATCACTGGAAGCGTAACTGCCCCAAGTATTTGGCGGATAAGAAGGATGGCAAAGTGAACAAAGGTATATTTGATATACTTCTTATTGATGTGTACTTTCCTAGTGTTTATAGCAACCCCTCGGTATTTGATACTAGTTCAGTTGCTAAGATTACTAACTCGAAACGGGAGTTGCAAAATAAACAGAGATTAGTTAAGGGCGAGGTGATGATGTGTGTTGGAAATGATTCCAAGGTTGATAAGATCACCATCACACACTGCTTTTACCTTCGGGATTAGTGTTGAACCTAAAATAAATGTTATTTGGTGTTTACGTTAAGCATGAATATGATTGGATCATGTTTATTGCAATACGGTTATTCATTTAAGTCCAAGAATAATTGTTGTTCTGTTTACATGAATAAAAACCTTTTATGGTCATACACTCAATGTAAATGGTTTATTCAATCTCGATCGTAGTGATACACATATTCATAAATATTGAAGCCAAAAGATGCAAAGTTAATAATGATAGTGCAACTTATTTGTGGCACTGCCGTTTAGGTCATATTGGTGTAAAGGGCATGAAGAAACTAGATGCCAATGGACTTTTGGAATCACTTGATTATGAATCACTTGATGCTTGCGAACCATGCCTCATGGGCAAGATGACTAAAACTCCGTTTCCGGAACAATGGAGCGAGAAACTAACTTATTGGAAATAATGCATACTGATGTATGCGGTCCGATGAGTGTTGAGGCTCGCGGCGGGTATCATTATTTTCTGACCTTCACAGGTGATTTGAGCAGATATGGGTATATCTACTTGATGGAACATAAGTCTGAAACATTTTAAAAGTTCAAAGAATTTCAGAGTGAAGTGGAAAATCATTGTAACAAGAAAAATAAAGTTTCTACGATCTGATCACGGAGATGAATATTTGAGTTACGAGTTTGGTCTTCAATTAAAACAATGTGGAATAGTTTCACAAACTCATTCCACCTGGAACACCATAGCATAATGGTGTGTCCGAACGTCATAACCGTACTTTATTGGATATAGTGCAATCTATGATGTCTCTTACCGATTTACCACTATCGTTTTGGGGTTATCCATTAGAGACAGCTACATTCACGTTAAATAAGGCACCGTCTAATCCGTTGAGACGACATTGTATGAACTACGGTTTGGCTAGAAAGCTAAGCTGTCGTTTCTTAAAGTTTGGGTTGCGATGCTTATGTGTAAAAGTTTCAACCTGATAAGCTCGAACCCAAATCGGAGAAGTGCGTCTTCATAGGATACCCAAAAGAAAATGTTGGGCACACCTTCTATCACATATCCAAAGGCAAGATCTTTGTTGCTAAGAATGGATTATTTCTAGAGAAGAAGTTTGTCTCGAAATAAGTGAGTGGGAGGAAAGTAGAACTTGATGAGGTAATTGTACCTTCTCCCGAATAGGAAAGTAGTTCATCACAGAAATCAGTTCCAGTGATGCCTACACCAATTAGTGAGGATGTTAATGATGATGATCATGAAACTTCAGATCAATTTACTACCGAACCTCGTAGGTTAACCAGAGTACGTTCCGCACCATAGTGGTACTATAATCCGGTTCTGGAAGTCATGGCACTTGACCATGACGAACCTATGAACTATGAGGAAGCGATGATGAGCCCAGATTCCACGAAATGGCTTAAGGCCATGAAATCTGAGATGGGATCCATGTATGAGAACAAAGTATGAACTTTGATTGACTTGCCCGATGATCAGCAAGCCATTGAGAATAAATGGATCTTCAAGAGGAAGACGGATGCTGATGGTAGTATTACTATCTACAAAGCTCGACTTGTCACGAAAAGGTTTTTGACAAGTTTAAGGAGTTGACTACGATGATTTTTTCTCACTCGTAGCGATGCTTAAGTCTGTCCGAATCATGTTAGCAACTGCCGCATCTTATGAAATCTGGCAAATGGATAAACAAAACTGCATTCCTTAATGGATTTATTAATGAAGAGTTGTATATGATGCAACCAGAAGGCTTTGTCAATCCTAAAGGTGCTAACAAAGTATGCAAGCTCCAGCGGTCCATCTATGGACTGGTGCAAGCATCTTGGAGTTGGAATATACGCTTTGATAAGTTGATCAAAGCATATAGTTTTATACAGACTTGCGGTGAAGCCTGTATTTACAAGAAAGTGAGTGGGAGCACTGCAGCCTTTCTGATAAGTATATGTGAATGACATATTGTCAATCGGAAATGATGTAGAATTTTCTAGAAAGCATAAAGGAGTGTTTGAAAGGAGTTTCTCAAAGAAAGACATCGGCGAAGCTGCTTACATATTGAGCATCAAGATCTATAGAGATAGATCAAGACGCTTTATATGTTTTTTTCAATGAGTACATACCTTGACAAGTCTTTTAAGTAGTTCAAATGGAACAGTCAAACAAAGAGTTCTTGCCTGTGGTGCAAGGTGTGAAGTTGAGTAAGACTCAGAGCCTGACCACGACAGAAAATAGAAAGAGAATGAAAGTCATTCCCTATGCCTCCGCCATAGGTTCTATAAAGTATGCCATGTTGTGTACAAGATCTATTGTATACCCTGCCCTGAGTTTGGCAAGGAGGTACAATTTTGATCTAGGAGTAGATCACTTGACATCGGTCAAAAATTATCCTTAGAGGACTAAGGAAATATTTCTCGGTTATGGAGGTGATAAGGAGTTTGTCGTAACGAGTTACGTCGGTGCAAGCTTTGACACCGATCTGGATGACTCTAAGTCACAATCCATATACATATTGAAAGTGGGAGCAATTAGCGAAAGTAGCTCCGTGCAGAGCATCGTAGACATAGAAATTTGCAAAATACATATGAATCTGAATTTGACAGACCCATTGACTAAACTTCTTTCTGTAGGATCAAAAGTATGTCTAGAGGGGGGTGATTAGACTACTTGACCAAATAAAAATCTATCCTTTTTCCCAATTTTAGTTCTTGGCAGATTTTAGCAACTTTGGACAAGTCAAGCAATCTTAACACAATTCAAGCAAGCAGCGGAAAGTAAAGCATGCAACTTGCAAGAATGTAAAGGGAAGGGTTTGGAGGAATCAAACGCAATAGGAGACACATATGTTTTTGTCGTGGTTCCGATAGGTGGTGCTATCGTACATCCACGTTGATGGAGACTTCAACCCACGAAGGGTAACGGTTGCGCGAGTCCACGGAGGGCTCCACCCACGAAGGGTCGACGAAGAAGCAACGTTGTCTATCCCACCATGGTCGTCGCCCACGAAGGACTTGCCTCACTAGCAGTAGATCTTCACGAAGTAGGCGATCTCCTTGCCCTTAAAAACTCCTTGGTTCAACTCCACAATCTTGACGGAGGCTCCCAAGTGACACCTAGCCACTCTAGGAGACACCACTCTCCAAGAAGTAACAAATGGTGTGTTGATGATGAACTCCTTGCTCTTGTGCGTCAAATGATAGTCTCCCCAACACTCAACTCTCTCTCACAGGATATGGATTTGGTGGAAAGAAGATTTGAGTGGAAAGCAATTTGGGGAAGGCTAGAGATCAAGATTCATATGGTAGGAATGGAATATCTTGGCCTCAACACAAGTGTAGGTGGTTCTCTCTCAGAAAATGCAAGTTGGAAGTGTAGGTTCGTTCTGATGGCTCTCTCCACGAATGAAGAGGAGGTGGAGGGGTATATATAGCCTCCACACAAAATCTAACCATTACACACAACTTGCCAATCTCGGTGGGACCGAATTGGTAAACTCGGTCGGACTGATTCAGCAAATCTAGTGACCGTTAGGATTTTCTGTGGGACCGACGTGCAGCTCGGTAGGACCGATATGGTTAGGGTTAGGGCATAACGTAATCTCGGTGTGACCGATTACACAAACTTGGTGAGACCGATTTTGGTAATAAGCTAACCAGAGAGTTGGTCAGGTAAACTCGGTGGGACCGATTCACTCATCTTGGTGAGACCGAAATGTTACGAAGGGGAAACAGAGAGTTTACATTGCAATCTCGGTGGGACCGATCGCTCATCTCGGTGAGACCGAAACGTCGGAAACAGAGAAATTACAATCCCATCTCGCTGAGACCGAGATCCCTATCGGTGAGACCGATTTGCCTAGGGTTTGTGGCAGTGGCTATGACATCTGAACTCGGTGGCGTGGGATAGAAAGAATCGGTGGGGCCGAGTTTGACTTTTGGTTTAGGTCATATGTAGATGTGAGAAAGTAGTTGAGGGCTTTGGAGCATATCACTAAGCATTTCGAGCAAGAGCCTCATTAAGCAACACCTCATCCCTCCTTGATAGTATTGGCTTTTCCTATAGACTCAATGTGATCTTGGATCACTAAAATAGAAAATGTAGAGTCTTGAGCTTTGAGCTTGAGCCAATCCTTTTGTCCTTAGAATTTTGAGGGGTCCACTTTTCTCATCCATGCCATGCCAATCATTGAGCTTTACTGAAATATTAATTCTTGAAATAGCATTAGCTCAATGAGCTATATGTTGTTAGGAATTACCATAACCACCTAGGGATAGTTGCACTTTCAATCTCACCGTTTTTGGTAATTGATGACAACATATAGATCAAAGCTTCGACTAATGATAATAAGAGTGAAAAAGCATTGTCGCTTTGAGAAGGATGTGAAAAGCAAGAGCTCCCCCTAAATTTGTGCATAGTTTAAGATTTGCTTCGGACTGTAAATGCACGATGAGTTGGGATCATGGGTTACTCTTCCATGTCACATACATCTTGGTGGAGCGCTCAAAATGATAATAATTAAATACATTCACTCATCACCAAGCAAAGTGAATGATCATATGGGGATATAAAAGGATAATGTCATCTAACAAGCATTAAGGTAGCATATGATCAAACACATGATGATCCAAGTATGACAAAAGCATAAAGTATCTCAAACAAGCAAATAACAAAGTTCAACCACCAAAAAGAAACAAGAGAGAACAAAGAACAACACACTCTCTCGAAGCCTATGATCTATACATTTTCTCCCCCTTTGGCAACAAGTTACCAAAAAGTTCATAAAAAATGCATAGTGCTAGATCGACTCTCAGGCTTGGTCTTCAGGTGGTGGTGTAGATAAGACTCCAAGGACGAAGGCATCAGTTGATGTAGATGGTGCTGGTGGAGTGGGTGCTGGAGATGGTTGCACTGAAGCTATAGCTGGTGCAGATGAAGTTGCTCTGGTGTCTGTTATTGGCATAGCAGCAGATCTCTGTCCTCTGGGCACTCTAGCAAAAGCATCAGTGGTAGACTTGCCCTTCTTCTCCTGCACTTCATCCTGAAGTTGCTCAACAACTGACTGTGTAAGTGCATCTAGTGCCCCTTAGTGATTTTTGTGTATTGAAAACTTATAGGTTAAGTATCTAATGTGTTTTTGAGTGTACACAGGTCTATAAGTCTATGAGGAGTTTGATATTTACAGAGAAAGTCGACCCCTAAAAATGAAGTTCTTCGACTGAAGACTTTGATATACTGAAGACTTTCTGAAGACTTTGAAAGTGAAAAAATTGGTGTGACCTTGAAGACATGGTATTCATTCGAGGAACATGAAGCGTGAAGACTTTTGTTTTCGTAGTTTCATTTTCTCTTTCTTGAGTCATAGGAAACACCGTACTGTTAAAGGGGGTCGAGGAAATACTAAGGAGAAAATTTCCATGTGATGCTCAACTCAAATCCTACACCTACCAATCCCTTCGAGTGAAGCCATTGGAAATCTCATACAGTTCAGTCAAATTCTTCAGTGACAGAGACGCAGTTCTTCTGGTCACTGAGGACTTTGCTCTGACTGAGGAGTTAGGAATTCGCCAGTGCGAATTGCCTACACAATGAGGAACATGATAGCCCTGAGGAATTTGAACCTCAAATTTCCGACCGTTGTTGTGCTGCGTGCCAGCTATCCCAAAATATCTTGTCCACATAACTGTCATATCAGTGAAGGGCATTTATGTCTTATCATGTCGGGCTGCTCCCTAGGCTATAAATAGCCGCCCCCTACAACCACTAGCTGGTTGGCTGCTCCGAGAGAACTTGACACTTGTCATTTGAGAGCAACCCATCCTCTGAGGACTTTGAGCGAAAATCATTAAGTGAGGAAAATCCAAACCCAAACCCAAACACCTACAAACCCAAAGTGATTGAGCATCACTGAAGAGATTGATCCTGCGTGGATCCGACGCTTGTTACCTTTGAAGACTGTGCTTCTTCCAGACGGTTAGGCGTCAAGGTCTAGAGCATCCAAGAGGAATTGTGGATCGCCGAGTGACCAAGTCTGTGAAGGTTTGGAAGTCACCTGAAGACTTACCACGAGTGATTGGGCGAGGACTATGTGTCCTTAGCTCAAGGAGAATACGGTGAGGACTGTGTGTCCGGGACTAGGTGTCCTCGAGTTTAAATACTCAGCCGCTCCAACCAGATGTACAACTGAGACAGCAGTTGGAACTGGTCTACCAAATCATTGTATTCACCAAGCTTACTGGTTCTATTTCCTCAACACTTTCATTTCCTCATTACTGTGTTGTGTGTTTGTTTATATCTATGTTTGAAGACTTTGACTGAAGACTTTCTCAATTTCCTCAGTTCAATTTCTTCAGTCTGTTTGTCTTCATCTTGTGCTATCATGTGCTTACGCTTTCTGTACTCTGAGTTTGTCTTCATTTCATCATGATGACCATGCATGTATTCTGCTATGTTTACCTCTGAGTACTTATTCCGCTGCTAGTAGTTCTTCGCTAAGGAATTTCCTCACGAGAAAATTCCTCAGTGAAGAATTTCATAAAAATCGCCTATTCACCCCCCTCTAGTCGATATAACGCACTTTCAATTGGTATCGGAGCAAGGTACTCCCTTGTTCTGTGTGATTTTGGTTTAACCGCCTGGATTTTTAGTTATGTCGACCGCAGATATGAAGAAAGTGCCCTGCCCCATCTTTGACGGTCACGAGTATCCCAAATGGAAGGCTATGATGAAGAAGCGTCTCATGGTGATGGACAGCGAGCTATGGACCGTCACTGAGATTGGTCTGACCGATCTGTGCAAGATGGCGGAAGCTGATGACATTCGCAAGTACACTCACCTCAACCTCACAGCGAAGGCCGTCATCTGCTCCAGTCTGTCTAGAAACCAGTTCAGAAACATCATGCATGTCGATCAGGCAAAGCTTATCTGGGACCGTCTCTCTGATGTCTATGAAGGCCATCGAACCTGTCATGATCCTTCGTTCGAAGACTTCATGGAATCTCTCAAGTCAATGACATTTGAACCAGAATCATCATCCTCCTCACCATGTCTCATGGCAGATGGTGAATAGGTAACTGAATGCTATCTGTCTGAATCCAGTGATGATGAATCTGGTGATGAATTTGGACCCTGCTATGTCAAACTTGCCTCACTTGCTGCTAAACAACAAAGAGCTTTGGAAAGAGATAATAACATGCTTAGTAAGAGCAATGATATGTTGAGTGAAGAAATGGATCAATCACAAGCTTTGGCTGAAAGTCTTTAGAGACTTCATTCTAAGTATGACTCTCTTCAGATCAGCATAACTCTCTCTTGTCTGATTTTGAGAAGATAAGAGTGAGTTATGAAGATCTTCAGAAGGAGCGCGATTCATTACTTGCTCAACAAATCAGCGTTGCTCAGGAAGAATTTATTCCTCCATGTTTGAAATGCATTGAACGAGAATTTGCTAATTCTTCACCTGAATGTTCAAATGCTTCTAATGTTACAAATTCTTCACCTGTCTCTGCTATCACTAATTCCTCATCTGAGGACATTGCTAGTATCACTAACGATGCAGGGGTGAAGGAATTGTACATGACAGGCATGTACAAAAGCCTCAAAGGGCATCAGACTCTTTGTGATGTGCTTAAAAAGCAGATCCTCAACAGGAACCCTAGGAAAGAGGGTATTGCCTTTGAGAGGAAACTCAATGCTGATGGTACATATTGGAAGCCTGAGCAGTACCCCAAAACCTCATGGGTTGCTGCAAAGGGACCTCCTGTTGATCCATCTAATTTATCTGGCTATACATGTGAATCTTCTCATTCTTATGATGAGTCATTTGACTCCAACTATAAACTGTTCAAAAATCAGAATGGTGAAGTATTTGCTAGATATGTTGGCACTAACTGCAGGAACGGTTCCCCTATGAAGAAAATCTGGGTTCCCAAAAGGTGCCTTGAAAGTCTTCAGGTGAATGTCCTCATGATACCACCTGTGAAGAAAAGGAACCCTAGATCAAATTATTCATATGGACCAAATTCTTCATATAGATCCAAGTCCTCATATGGACCAAATTCCTCAAGGGGATCAAATTCCTCACATGGATCAAAATCCTCATCTGGACATCATCGTGCTAACAACTCTGTTTCACAGGGAAGAGTCAAGGGCTATGAATATGAGCATTATTCTTCAAATTATTATGTTCATAAGTCCTCGAAGAATTTCTCTGCTTATTCATATGCTTACCCTAACCACTCTTATGTGAAACGAAATGGTGTGGCTGCTTTGCCACCATTATCATATGGAGCTCGCAGAGTGATGAACTCTTTGCCACCCCTTCAGATGTGGGTGGTGAAGAAAAAGAACTAATCTCTTATGCAGGGTCAGGTCACCAGACGTATTGTCACGTCTGAAGAATTTGCTGGGGACCTGACAAATTGCCTGAAAGGACGCAGGCTAACCATGATGAAATGAACTTTCATTTCACACGTCCTCCCTTTGTTTTATCTGTTCTACTGCTTGATGAAATTGATCTGATGAATTGTGATATCATATTCTTCACTGCTGAAGTATATGAGGTCGTAAGTTGCACTAATTCATCTGCAAGATGATCAACCCAAAGCCACTGAGTAGGTACTTGATAGTGGGTGTACAAATCACATGACTGGTGACAAGAATCTTTTGATGGATGCTCCCTTATCATCGTCACATATGAAGCATATCATCTTCGCTGATAAAAGCAAAAGTCAAGTAGTGGGTCTAGGTAAAGTTGCTATCACAAAGGATCGACACATGGACAAAGTCATGCTTATTGAGTCCTTAGGATACAACCTTATGTCTGTCTCAATGCTTTGTGATCTTGATATGGTTGTTGTCTTTGGCAAGTATCGTTGTGTTGTGATTATGGAAGCTGACAATTCCAAAGTCTTCGAAGGCTTTAGGAGAGGGACTTGTATATTGTTGATTTCTCTGCAGATTCACAACCAGCCGTGTGCCTACTTGCAAAAGCTTCAGAAGGATGGCTATGGCATCGACGACTTGGTCATGCAGGCATGAGGAATTCGAACACGCTTGCGAAGAAGAAGCATGTCATTGGCATTGAGAATGTCAAATTCCTCAAGGATCACTTGTGCGGTGCCTGTGAAGCTGGAAAGATGACAAAGGCCAAGCATCCAGCGAAGACTATCATGACCACCACTCATCCATTTGAATTGCTTCACATGGATCTCTTCGGTCCTAATCATTATTCCTCTGTGTCAAATGAAGCATCTCAATATGGCTTTGTTATTGTTGATGATTACTCTCGTTACACATGGGTACACCTTGTCTCTTACAAAACTGAAGTGCAGGAAGTCTTCAAACGATTTTCCTCGAGGGCTTCAACCAACTTTGGTGTGAAGATCAAGCACATCAGAAGTGACAATGGCACTGAGTTCAAGAATTCGGGTCTCGATGACTATCTTGATGAACTTGGTATTACTCATGAGTTATCTGCTCCTTATACTCCTCAACAGAATGGCGTCGTGGAGCGCAAGAACAGGACTCTTGTTGAGATGGCTTGCACTATGCTCGATGAGTACAAAACCCCCTCGTCGTTTCTGGGTTGATGCAATTGATACTGTGTGCCATATCATCAACAGAGTATATCTTCACAAATTCTTCAAGAAGACTGCATATGAACTCCTCACTGACAAGAAACCCAATGTGAGTTATTTCAAAGTCTTCGGTGCTAAATGCTGGATTAGAGATCCTCATCACAACTCTAAATTTGCACCGAAAGCACATGAAGGTTTTATGCTTGGTTACGGAAAGGACTCGCACACCTACAGAGTCTTGAACAATGTTCTTCACAAGATTGTTGAAACTGTAGATGTGCGGTTCGATGAAACTAATGGCTCGCAAAGAGAGCACCTACCTTCTGTGTTAGATGAACCAGCACCTGAGGATTCTATCAAGCACAAGGCTACTGAAGATGTCATTCCTACTGAAGAATCTGCTGAAGAATTCATTCCAGAACATGAAAAACATCGAGCTGATGCACCTGAAGAAAATGCTGAGGAAATTGATGCTGAAGAAAATGCTGATCAAATTCCTCAACGACAACCAGCTCATCCTCGCGTTGCAAAAGAAGTGCAAGTGGAGAAGATCATCGATGACATTAGAGCACCAGGTCCTCTCACACGCTCAAAAGCTTCACATCTATCTAACTTTTGTGGGCACTTTGCTTTTGTCTCTATCACAGAGCCCACTAAGGTAGATGAAGCATTTCTGGAGCCTGAGTGGATTCAGGCCATGCAAGAAGAATTACATCAGTTCAAGCTCAACAACGTATGGGAACTAGTAAATCGTCCCGATCCTCACAAGCATAACATCATTGGCACAAAGTGGATCTACCACAACAAGCAAGATGAAAATGGTGTTGTGGTGAGGAATAAGGCACGACTAGTAGCTCAAGGCTATACACAGGTTCAAGGAATTGATTTCGATGAAACTTTTGCACCTGTTGCTAGACTTGAGGCTATTCGCATATTACTTGCTTATGCTAACCATCATGATATCATCTTATATCAAATGGATGTGAAAAGTGCATTCCTCAATGGTAAGCTTGAGGAAGAAGTATATGTTGCTCAACCCCCAGGTTTTGAAGATACAAAGCATCCTGACAAAGTGTTCAGACTTAACAAGGCCCTCTATGGCCTCAAGCAGGCCCCACGGGCATGGTATGATACATTGAAGGAATTCTTCATGAAGAAAGGCTTCACACCCGGTTCACTCGATCCCACTCTCTTTACTAAATCT
The DNA here is from genome assembly GCA_032464435.1 of Aegilops umbellulata. NCBI lineage: Eukaryota > Viridiplantae > Streptophyta > Magnoliopsida > Poales > Poaceae > Aegilops > Aegilops umbellulata. Next base: position 224,426,854 of record CP136055.1, on the reverse strand, counting down.
TATGATGGTGAACTATTTGTGAGCCAAATATATGTTGATGATATCATCTTTGGCTATACTGACCAACGTTATAGTGATGAATTTGCCTATATGATGAGTGAAGAATATCAAATGTCTATGATGGGAGAGTTGAAATTCTTCTTAGGTCTTCAAATTCGTCAACAGTGAAATGGCATATTCATATCTCAGGAGAAATACCTCAAGGATGTCCTGAAGAAATTCGGCATGCAAGATTGCAAAGGCATCAAAATTCCTATGCCCACAAATGGTCATTTATGCACTGATGAAAATGGTACTGACTTCGATCATAAGGTATACCGCTCCATGATTGGCTCTTTATTGTACTTATGTGCATCTAGGCCAGATATAATGCATGGTGTTTGCATGTGTGCCCGATTTCAAGCTGCACCGAAGGAATCACACCATAAGGCTGTGAAGCATATTCTTCGATATCTAGCTCACACACCAACACTAGGATTATGGTATCCCAAGGGCTCAGATTTTGATCTCATTGGATATTCTGACTCTAACTATGCTGGTGACCGTGTGGACCGCAAGTCAACATCTGGTACTTGTCATTTCCTCGGACGATCTTTAGTCTGTTGGTCCTCGAAGAAACAGAACTGCGTATCACTGTCTACTGTTGAAGCTGAGTACATTGCTGCTAGTTCTTGTTGTGCTCAACTGCTATGGATGAAGCAAACACTCAAGGACTATGGTATCAACGTGAAGAATGTGCCTCTCCTCTGTGACAATGAGAGTGCCATCAAGATTGCTCACAACCCAGTTTAGCACTCGAAGACAAAGCACATTCAGATTCGTCATCATTTTCTTCATGATCATGTGTTGAAGGGCGACATTTCTATTGAGCATGTGAAGACTGAAGAACAGCTAGCCGATATCTTCACTAAGCCCTTGGATGAGAAGAGATTTAGCAAGTTGTGGTGTGAGCTAAATTCTTAGAATCTTCGAATGTACTTTGAAAAGGCACTCATCCTAACACTTATGCAAAATTGATGTCTTAGATGTGCAACACATGAAGAAACGTTTTTCTTCAATCAATGAAGAATAACACACTCTAAGTGTGAAGAAATTAATGAACAATTTGATTCTCAGAACCCTACGACAATTGTACGCGGTGTCTGAAATCATCATTCTTATACGGTGGGTCACGCCACCACAAAAGTTGAAAATCTTCAGTTTGAGTTTTTCCTCAACTTTTGAAATTCTTCAGTTTTTTAAATTCTTCAAACTTTGCAAAGTCTTCACTTGTGCCGTCGTTTTTATTCATTAGCTATATATATATATATATATATGAGTTTATGTCCTCTACAGCATTCACTTATAGCTATTTCTTCAAGTTGGTTCTTCTGCTAAGTGAATGTGATCGGACCCTTCCCCCTCTATGCTATACTCAATCCAATCTATTCACAAATTCTTCATGTGCGTTCTATTTGAAACTCGTTCAAATTCTTCACTGCGTCCTTGTCAGCTGAAGAAATTGCGAACGGAACGTTAAAACTAATCTTATCCAAATTTGCGGTTTTGTCGCTCAAATCGTTCTTCATCCCATGATGCATTATTTTATCGACCCACGATCTTACACGATCACCACTACACAGTACGTGGGTGACACATGTCGCGAGAAGGAGAACGGCCAGGGGCACGTTCGTCCCAAATCTTCGGGCAAACAGTTTTTCACCGTGGCTATAAATACCCCCGTCCCCTTCCTCACTTCTTTTACCCCGCTCGATCTCACTCTCCCGCTCGAGCTTCCGAACCCTAGCACCGCCGCTACTCCATCGTCGCCGGTGAGGAAGAGCTTCACTGCCTCAACCTCGTCGCCGTTGTACTCACGCCGACTGCGGAAATCTTCATCTCCGCCGCCGCCGTAGACGTCTTCCTCCGCCAAGTTAGGGCGTGGAAGATCTGCATCGACGAACTTCCCTGTTTCAACTCACAGTTCGTCGTGTTCTTTGTTTGAGGTTAATTAAAAGCTACTTTTACTGCCCTCTTTGATTCGAAATTTTTCTACAAAATTTTCAAAGGTGTTTTATTCTTCAAATCCTCACACACAAAACACCTCACAAGTTATCTGTTCTTGATTCATTTCCCTAAGCATCAATTCTTCAAAGATTCCTCAATTGTGTGGATCTTCGATCTATACAACTCTGGAACCTAAGATATAGCACGCTTAGTGAAATTCTTCAAGACGAATCTGGTCAAATTCCTCAAACTTGTTCTTTATGAAAAACCCTCTGAGAACGCATATGACCTCTTCAAATTCCTCGCAACTATACTCTGTTCATAGGTACACATGTCCGCTGCTGACTCATTAGGTTCTCATCAACTTAACTCATTTGCAGCGTTCCTTGAAGAAAAGTTGCACACTTCTTCAGAGAACTCAATTGTTCAAATTCCTCAACTGAAGAAAATGGCTGAAGATAAAAGGCCACAGAAAGGAGGAAAGAGGCCTGAGGTTATGACTGCCTTTGAAATCCCTGAGGATATCTATAAAGATTACTGCACGCCTGATGAATCCAAATTTGGCAAAGAAGATAAAAATCAGCGCAAGGTGCGAATTCAAATGATTCAAAGGAGATGGGCACGTGAATGGAGGGAGTATAGATATGTTACTCCAAAGTACATGAAGAAATTCTCACTAAACCCTCCATGCCCAAGAGCCCCATTGGCACCTGGCCAAGTGGCTGATCCCACTAGCATCAAGCGTGGTGAGGAATTTCCTACCGAATGGGCCAAGCGCCAAGCTAAATTGGCAAGGCAAGCCAGAGAAGCAGTGAGGAAATTCAATGAAGACTCTGCTGCTGCTGCTGCCACTGAGGCCTCTGTCAAGCCGAGGAAATCAATGCCCAAGAAGCCCGCTCGCAAGCCAAGTGCTTCACCAGCAATGTCCTCACGGCCAAGTTCCTCTGCAATGTCCTCACGGCCAGACACCTCAAAATCTTCAAAGCAAATTCCTCATGCTGCTCCTGCTCCACCAAAATCCTCAACACCTCCTCCACAATCCTCAGCTGTCCCGACAAAGTCCTCAGCACCTATGCATCTGGCCTCGTGCCAAAGGACTACTGGCGTTTCTATCGCCTCTGGTGTCTCAGCTAGTTCCTCAACTGCACCAAGTTCCTCAACTGGACCCTCTCTGCTGAAGAAAAAGGCTACTGTTGGACGCGGTAATCGCCCAAGTCCCAACAAGAAGCAGGTAGTCTTCACTGTACCATCTGATGATGATGAAGCTGATGAAGAAGAACTTGCTGAAATCATCAGAGACCGCCAAGAAAGGGCTGCTAAAGCCAAAGGCACACCTGTGCCCCTACTGCTGGATCCAAGGGCGATCCTTGATTACATCAATATCTGGCATAAGGATCCCAACACACCTATGCCTGACTTCAAGCTAACACCTGGCCAAAGTCACATGCTGACTCACTTCATCCAAGAGGAGAAGTGGAAATATGATAGGGCCAGGCAGATCAAGAAATCGCAGTACAGGAAAGAGAAACTGCAAAGGAAAAATGTTCTCACAATGAAGCCTGAAGAACTCATCAAGATGCAGGCTGACATCAAAGCCCTCAGCGATGACTTTGATGCATACTATGCTGACTGGAAAGGAGCAAAAGTCAGGTTTGTGAAACTGACTGAGAAATTCACCAATGTTGCAGCCCCATCGCAACAAGAAATTCCTCAAGCTGAACCTTCAGCATAGCCCATTGAAGAACATGCCAGCACCGCTGATGAAGTTCAGGCTGCTGAAGAAAATGCCAGTTCCAGGGCTGATGACTTCACTGCAGCCACTGAAGAAATTGCCAGGGCACCCACTAGTGGTGCGCCTGAAGAAACTGAAGAAATCAGGGCAACTGCATCAGTTGCGCCTGAGGAAAATCAACCAGACTCCTCAGCTCCACTTGCGCCTACGCCAACTCCTATTCTTCCCTCTGCACTAGATGTGAAGAAGACCAAGGCTACAGAGCGAGCTGCAGTGAAGAAGAGGAAAGCATCACGGGATTCAGAATCTTCAGCTCCCAAGAAGATGAAGCCCATGACCAGCTCGTTTGCCAATCCAATTGATGATGTTCCTATCTCATCCATACCATAAAAGGACCTTGTTCCTTTTGGTGAAGATTATGAGATCCCAAGTGTATCAGATGAAGAAACTCAATCTGCTGCTTCCTCAGAGCAGATTGATGAAGAAATTGAAGTGGATTCGATCCCTTCAACCCCAATGGTCTCATCACCAATGCCTCAGTTTGATGCTGAGGGGGCTGGTGTTGAAGAAATTGAGGATGAAGATGTGGATATTGGAAGCACAACTCTAGTGATGAATGACGAATTTTGGGAAAGTCAGCATCCAAATTCCCCACTCTTCACACCATTGCAGCAAATTCCTCACTCCCCTGCACAAACTGTTCAAATGGGCTCTGAAGAAACTCATCCCACTGCTTCTGTGAATGAAGAAATTCCAGCCACTAGTGCTGAAGAACCTGCTACTGAAACTGAAAAGGTGACTGCACCAGAGGAGGAACCAGAAATTCCTCAGCCTGAAGAACCTGAGATCGTGATTCCTGAGGTAGTAATGCAACTCACTGACACTCCTCTTCCCAAGCCAAAGGATCCGTTCTCAAAGAAGCAAAAATTCAAGGCTGAAGACTTCTTTCGTGAGCACGTGTTCTTCACTGAATACAATCCCTATGACTCTGCTCGCATAAGGAAGAGGCGTTTCTAGACAGCAAGCCAAGCAAATTTCTATTCCTCTATGCTTTTCAACAAGGACAAAGTCTTCGACCATGCACATATTCCTCACGTGGATATGGAGTCAATGCCGTGCTTCATGCCAGTCCTCAGTGTTCTTCACGATGCTGGGCTACTCAACTTCTGCACTGACATATGCGATTGGAATGAAGAACTCATTCTTCAGTTCTATGCAACACTGCACATCACCGGCAACTCTGAAGATGTGAATTCATGGGTTTTGGACTGGATGACTGAGAACACACATCATAAGGCCCCAGCATCTGAATTGCTTCGTGCCCTTCCTCTGAGTCCACCCACTGAAGATGCATGTTGTATTTACAACGAACCTGAACTTTCAAATCACTATATGCAAGTGCTCATGAAGCCTTTGAAGCCAGGGCAGGCCCCTCGAACCAAATTCCTCGTCAAGGAATTGTTGTATGTGCCTCGAACTGTCTACCGTATTCTGACAAAGACAATGAGTCCCATCAAAGGCCACGACTCAAGTGATGAAGAAGTCGTTGGCATCATGAAGAACATGCTTTTCAACATCATTCATGGCGTTCCCATCAAGTTCCAAGATTTCTTCATGAGGACTTTGGCAAATATTGCTATGTCGCCATTTGAGTTGAAGCCTTATGCACCTTGGATTATGAGATTCATTAGGACAAGGTCTTCACTCAACTATAAAGCTGAAACTCTCAACCACTGCAGCTACTTGCCTCCCATTGAAGTCCTCAAAAGGACATTTTCCTCAGCTGATGAAAAGGGCAAGGCCACTGCTGTGATCGATGAAGGCATTCGTCCATTGGATGGTCAATTTCGCAAGGCCGCATCATATTCCACCAATGATGACTCTGCCACACATGACACTGCCGCCAATACTGCCAAGACAAATCCTCAAGCCACAGCACCCAGGGTGATGACTGATCCTGAGTTACTCCTCGATCTTCATCAAAAGGTTGATCGCAATCACAAATGGGTCAAGCGTCAGTTTGGTTCAATTCTTCACAACCTGACTTCCACACACAATGCAGTGAAGAAAAACCACTACTATCTCCATGAAACCCTCAACCGCACCTCGGCTGTTCTGTCTCAAGTCTACAGCGCTGCTGATTTGAAGAAAATGGGTCTCAATGAAGAATTTGCCTGGTCTGCACCTCCTTCGAAGAAATACAAGAAGGTCCCAGTTCCTTCCTTGGTGGCCAGTTCATATTCTTCATCACACGACACTGATGAAAATGAAGACTTGGATGACACTGCGGCAGGCCCTACATCAACGACCGACCCCAACAACGCTGGCGCTCCTTCATCAACTTGAATATCTTCAGGGGCGTTAGTCCTCAGTTTCGATCCTTTTGGTCATTTGATGACAAAGGGGGAGAAATCTGAGTTAGTCTTCAAGCGGGTCTATAATAAGGGCGTTTTTTTAAGTTACAACTCTCGCTCTTCCGAAGCTTTTATTGGATCGAGTTGTAATCTTAAACCCGATGGTGCGCTGATACTTTTGTTGCACTATGCTTTGATACTTTTGATGCGCTGTTCTGCATGCTTATTCCTCATTAATATTATCGCACGCATGCTGAATTACATCAGGCACCATATTTCATCATGCATTTCAAATTCTTCAAATGCATGTATGAATTACAAGATATAGGGGGAGATCTCCATGATTCAACTCTTCAAGTGTGCATTGCTTCAAAAGCAAATTCCTCACTACGCACATCTTCAGGGGGAGTTCTTCTATATCTTGCAATCAAATTCCTCAATATCAGTATTTACACTTCATATATTTGTCCCCGTTGAAAACTTAACCTTTGTTGTCATCAATCACCAAAAAGGGGGAGATTGTAAGTGCATCTAGTGCCCCTTAGTGATTTTGGTGTATTAAAGACTTATAGGTTAAGTATCTAATGTGTTTATGAGTGTACATAGGTCTATAAGTCTATGAGGAGTTTGATATTTACAGAGAAAGTCGACCCCTAAAAATGAAGTTCTTCGACTGAAGACTTTGATATACTGAAGACTTTCTGAAGACTTTGAAAGTGAAAAAATTGGTGTGACCTTGAAGACATGGTATTCATTCGAGGAACATGAAGCGTGAAGACTTTTGTTTTCGTAGTTTCATTTTATCTTTCTTGAGTCATAGGAAACACTGTACTGTTAAAGGGGGTCGAGGAAATACTAAGGAGAAAATTTCCATGTGATGCTCAACTCAAATCCTACACCTACCAATCCCTTCGAGTGAAGCCATTGGAAATCTCATACAGTTCAGTCAAATTCTTCAGTGACAGAGACGCAGTTCTTCTGGTCACTAAGGACTTTGCTCTGACTGAGGAGTTAGGAATTCGCCAGTGCGAATTGCCTACACAGTGAGGAACATGATAGCCCTGAGGAATTTGAACCTCAAATTTCCGACCGTTGCTGTGCTGCGTGCCAGCTGTCCCAAAATATCTTGTCCACATAACGGTCATATCATTGAAGGGCATTTATGTCTTATCATGTCGGGATGCTCCCTAGGCTATAAATAGCCACCCCCTACAACCACTAGCTGGTTGGCTGCTCCGAGAGAACTTGACACTTGTCATTTGAGAGCAACCCATCCTCTAAGGAATTTGAGCGAAAATCATCAAGTGAGGAAAATCCAAACCCAAACCCAAACACCTACAAACCCAAAGTAATTGAGCATCACTGAAGAGATTGATCCTGCGTGGATCCAACGCTTGTTACCTTTGAAGACTGTGCTTCTTCCAGACGGTTAGGCATCAAGGTCTAGAGCATCCAAGAGGAATTGTGGATCGCCGAGTGACCAAGTCTGTGAAGGTTTGGAAGTCACCTGAAGACTTACCACGAGTGATTGGGCGAGGACTGTGTGTCCTTAACTCAAGGAGAATACGGTGAGGACTGTGTGTCCGGGACTAGGTGTCCTCGAGTTTAAATACTCAGTCGCTCCAACCAGATGTACAACTGAGACAGCAGTTGGAACTGGTCTACCAAATCATTGTCTGCACCAAGCTTACTGGTTCTATTTCCTCAACACTTTCATTTCCTCATTACTATGTTGTGTGTTTGTTCATATCTGTGTTTGAAGACTTTGACTGAAGAATTTCTCAATTTCCTCATTTCAATTTCTTCAGTCTGTTTGTCTTCATCTTGTGCTATCCTGTGTATACGCTTTCTGTACTCTGAGTTTGTCTTCATTTCATCATGATGACCATGCATGTATTCTGCTATGTTTACCTCTGAGTACTTATTCCGCTGCTAGTAGTTCTTCGCTAAGGAATTTCATCACGAGCAAATTCCTCAGTGAAGAATTTCATAAAAATCGCCTATTCACCCCCCCTCTAGTCGATATAACGCACTTTCAGACTGTATCTCAGTGACCTTCACATCTAAGTCATAGAACTTCTGCTCCATGATCCTCTCCAAGCTCTCCTGGTTTTGAGTCAGGGTGGCCAATCCCTTCTCAATCCTTAGAGTGGACGCAATCAAGTAGCCAAGCTGATCTTGCTTGCTCTTTAGAAGATACTGAGATGCCTCATCAATGGTTAGCATCTTTGCAACCTTTTCAGTCCTTGGCTTCTCCCTCTTTGCTTGTGCTTGCACAGAAGTTGGTTCATTCTCATCCATCACCACAGTGTTGTCCTCAAAGTCAGGGTAGATGGGCATATGTTCCTTGTCCAAGAGATATGTGCCAGTGCCCATCTTGGAGTTGATTAGCTCCTGGATCTGTGGGGCATACCCACAACTTATCTTCTGATCAGCTGCAGTCCTCTTGATTGTTTCCACAATCAGGCTCGTAACCTTGAACTTCTGTGGGACATCAAATATGTGCAGCAAGTTGATGGAATGTCCTCTGATCATTCTGTGATCTCCTGATTTTGGTAGCAATGTGTGCCTTAAAATCTAGTTGATTGTAGGCAGGCTGACAGCAAGTGTTTCACAGAACCAAATTGGTGAGTCTCAAGATCTGCATTAGGAATCTCCTTGTACATGCTAGCCATTAAGTTGTGATCCTTCTTCTTCTTGGCATAGACATCCAAGTCATCTTCATTCTCCTCAGGAGCATTGATCAATTTTGCCCATTCTTGAACTGTTGGCTGGTACCTAGTACCTTCAGACATCTAGACAATCCTTCCATCTGGGTAGAAATGAGTTGTGGAGTAGAACTGCATAATAAGCTCATCATTCCACTTTGTGAGCTTCTGCCCAACAAAGTCCTCTACTCCACAAGACTTGAAACTATCATAGACTCCAGGATAGTGTTCTTCATTTTCCTTGATGTACTTCCAGTCCACCCATCTCATATCACAGCCTATAGGCTTCTTGTCAAGCAACACTGTCTCATAGAAGTCCTGATGTTCCTTTGTATGGAACCTGTAGTCCATAGCAGTCCTCCTCCTGGTGGCATTTGGATCAGACTCTCTCCATAGCCTCAATCCTGAATCCTTCCTGATTTTCATGTTCTCAGCTACTGGATGAGCATCATTGTGATCTGGAATTTTGGGCTTCAACTTCCTCAAGACATGTGACTCATCATCTTCTTCTTCTAAAGCAGCTTCAGGCACCGGGGCCTTGTTCTTTTCTGCAGCTGGAATGTTCCTTGTACTCCTCTTAGGTGTAGTTTTGGGTTTTGGAGCAGCTGCCTTGGGAGCTTCTTTGGGCTTAGATGGAGCATCCCCTGATCTTATAGCATCTCCCATAAGCTTTTGAGCTTTAGGAGCTGGTGCAGCAACCTCTTCCTCTTCCTCTTCAGAATCCTTCCTCATTGAGGGCTTGCCAAGAACTCTGGTAGTAGTGGTTCTGGCCCTCTTCTTCTTCTTATCTTCACCAGCTGCTTCTTCTTCAGATTCAATGGTGAACTTCATAGTTTCTCATGTGGCAACTTTCCTTGCCTTAGACATGGGTTGTCTTCTTGCTGGCATCTTAGTCTTCAGACCTGGCTTAGTTGCAACAGTTGTGCCATATTCCTTTTTCAGAACTTTCTTCTTTGAAGTGGCCTCTTCCTCAACAGCCACATAGTCCCCATCCTAAGAATTTGAGGTTCTCTTCTTTCTGGCCCTGGTGGCTGCCTTAGGAAAGTTGTTGGGTGTACTCATGCTTCCATCATCAGAGCTGCTAGAGGGACTAGTGCCCTCACTCATGTGAACTTGCTCCTCAGACTTGTTCTGACTGTCACTCTGATCTGACATGATGCAAACACTGACAGCAGACCCTGTGAATAGATTATAGATGAGGTAGATTGGATGAGCATCACAAAGTGCAGAGGTTTTTGCAAAGAATGAGTCAAAAAATTAGTTTTATTTTTCCACAGAAAGCGTTTCGGATCTACCGATTTGAAAACTCGGTGATACCGAAGCAGCTTTTGGAACCTAAACTAGTGAACTCGGTCAGACCGAGTCACAATTTGGTGGCACCGAGACTGCTAGGGTTTCACAAAGAATTGAACTCGGTCACACCGATTTGCAATTCTCGATCAGAACGAGAATCACATGTGCAATGGCCTTCGCCAAATCGGTGGAACCGATTTCAACAACTGGGTTAGTCCGAGAAGATTTCGGCGGAAACCTAACCCTAAATTTTCAATCCACAACTAAACTACGGAGTGATTTCGCTGGACAGAGTGATCTTAATCATGGCAAGATACATGGCAAAACAATGTGCTAGGAATCGGAGTGAGATTAGCACAAGGATCAAGTCCATACCCTAAGTGCGGCGATGGACCTGCTACGGCGGCAATGGCAGAGTCGATTTCCATTGACGGCGGTAGAGACCAGCGGCGGGAGGCAGCTGGCGATGAGGAGGACGATCCGGAGACCCAGGGAGGCAGAGCAGGCTGAGCGCGGGCGAAGGGGTTTGGAAATATTTCCAAATTTTGGCCCGGGGATATATATAGCCTGACCCTGTCGGTGTGACCGAGTGGAACAACTCGGTGGAAACGAGATGCATAACTGCAAGCAGTTACTGCAACTCAGTGTGACCGGAAAGTTCAAATCGGTTGCACCGAGATTGAAAACCTAGATCGACTTAGTGATCTCGGTATGACCGAAATGGATGAATCGGTCATGCCAAAACGCACAAAGAAGTTTTGGAAGTTTAAGTCTATGACGAATCAGGGACTCCGAGAGCTCCTCACACAGAGTGGTTTGAATCTGACTTGATCAAACTTTGTGATGTAGCATGAATAGAGTTTGAGACAATAAAAGCATAGATAGCTAGAGAAGGTTCTTAGGCATTCTTGTCCATCCACTCGGCAAAAGAAAAAGGAACCAAGCAATCAAAACAACAATTGGATGTCCTCAAATGAGTAAATTATGCAACCAACATGCTCACACAATAAAATGGCAAATGAAATATGTGGCAAAGCATGCACAACCAATTCTAGAATCTATCAAGCAATTGGTGATGACTAGGTCATCTATATATAAGTATATTGACTTAGGAGTCAAATGAGAACATTTGATCATAGGTCATACTCATCGTTTAAGCACAAGTGGGGTTACAACTTTTACATATAGCGTTGTTGTGTTCACACCATTAGAGTTGCTTTAGCTCAATTCTTAGAGTAAAGCTCCCCCTAGATGTGAGATCCCCCCTAAGAGGGATGAACTAACCTTGGGTTTTGTCGATGATGACTTCATGTAGGTGTTCAAGATGTGGTTGCTCAATGTTGATGTAGATCATTTGGAGCAATCCTTTGGAGTGAGTTGCACTTTCAATACCTACACGGGTTAGTCCCACAAGGAACAAACAAGGATATCCATAGACGTAGAGTGATGCACACACAAGATGATGTCTGTGAAAGCATTAGGTTACGTTGTCCCTTGTCTTACCAACAAGAGGGTTTGTGACTCCTTGAACTAGTGCAAGATGTGGAAGTTGATTGCACTTGTTCTTGCCAAACTGATAAGAGTAAAGTATGTTGGCGGAGTCACCCTCAAGAACTCTTTAGTTCTTCTTCTTTTGGATCCACACCATCTTAATGGTAACCCTCAGAGTTGTAGTTGTACTTGATGAAGTAGAACTTGATGTAGTCTTGGGAACCCACTTGACCAAGGCCTTAGGAGCTTCTTCAAATGCATCAATTTTCTCTTGAAGCCTGTCTTTGCCTTTTTGCTTGTGGTCTTGTGGTGGAAGATCATCTTGAGCTTGTGTCCCTTTGAAGGAAGTAGGATCATACTTCTCTTGTTGAGGAACAAACTTTGTCTTGGGATATTGATCTTCTTCCCACTCAACTCCATTGGCATTGAACTTTCGTTCAAAACCAACACCTTGGTTCTTCCGGTGCCTTCCTTCCTTGCGTACAATTTCCTCAAATTGCTTACTCCCGGCATGGCTCTTGTAAACACCTTTCTCTATAATTCCCTTCAATAAGCTATTTTCCTGCTCAAGTGTAACTTGGCTAAGAGAATCATTAGTGGAATCAAGAGAACTACTAGAAGCAACAACATTGGATTTAGCATGATTATTGTTACTACTAGAGGAAGAATCTTTCTTGTTCTTGTTACTAGACTTGACTTGAGGCATGTAAGTGGATAATAGTAAACACTTGGCAATGTAAGAAGAACTTTTCTTGCGAAGATCATCATTGATTGCCTTTAAGAACTCATGCTCTTGCTCAAGGTTGAGCTTTTCAAAACGTAATTTCTCATGAGTCCTTAAAAGTTCTCGATGATCTCCTAAGATAGTTTCATGAGCTAACTTAAGAGTGTTTAGTTCTTTAGTTAGAAACTCAATCTTCTCCTTATCATTGTCATTCGTTTTATCTTGATTAGGATGATTAATTGATGTTTCATCATATTATTCATCACTAGAGTTGTCAACAAGTAACTCATCATCACCTAACAAGTCATCTTCATCACTATTGAAATCAACATACTCGGGGTGTGATGCCTTTGGGCCTTTAGCCATGAAGCATCTTCCAAGTCCTTCATTTGGTGAATCAAATATGTCGTAGGAGTTGGTTGACACAAGTGCTAGACCGGCAACACCTTCATCTTGAGTATATTTGGAGACGGAGTGAAAGCTTCTCTCGGAGTGATTGTCGGAGTCGGAGCCGGATACCCATTCACCAACATGAGCTTGATGTCTTCGTTTTGTATAGCTCCTTGATGACTTGTCCTTCCTTTCCGAATCCTTGCTTCTCCGGGATTCTCTTCGTTCATAACGATCATCTCTACTCCTTCTCTCTCTTGATGGTGATTCTTCACTTCTACTTCTTATTTTTGGAGAGTCTTCTCTTCTCTTGTAGGGTGTCGTACACTCATTGGAATAGTGCCTGGGTCTTCCACAATTGTAGTAGTTTCGCTCTAGACTAGAAGATCTTTTTTCATTGTAGGACCTTGACTTGGAACTTCTCTCTTTGCTTCTACTCTTGTAGAACTTGTTGAAGTTCTTCACCATTAGGCTCAATTCTTCATTCAAGGTTTGTTTCTCACTCGATGATGTGGAAGCTTCACATGAGGCTTTGTAAGCACCACTTGACTTGTTATGGAGCTCCTCCTTATCCTTGAGTGACATCTCATGAGCAACAATTCTTCCAATGACTTCCGTTGGCTTGAGATCTTGGTAATTGGGCATCATTTGGATCAATGTGCATACGGTATCATATTTTCTGTCCAAAGCTCTTAGGATCTACTTGATGATGAATTTGTCAGTCATCTCTTCACTTCCTAAGCCGGCGATCTCATTTGTGATAAGAGCAAGCCTAGAGTACATTTCAGCGACTCCTTCACCATCCTTCATTTTGAACTTGTCAAGCTGACTTTAAAGCACATCCAATTTGGATTCCTTGACGGAGTCGGTACCTTCGTGCATATCAACCAAAGTATCCCAAATTTCCTTTGCATTCTCAAGACAGCTGATTTTGTTGAATTCTTCGGGGCACAATCCGTTGAAGAGGATATCACAAGCTTGAGCATTGTATTGTATCATCTTCAACTCTTTCGCGGTAGCTTCACGGTTCGGTTCTCTCCCATCAAAGAATTCACCTTGCAAGCCAATACACATAATAGCCCATACGACAGGGTTATGTCCAAGAATATGCATTTTCATCTTATGCTTCCAACTAGCAAAATTGGTACCATCAAATTAAGGACCTCTACAGTGGTAATTTCCCTCGCTAGACGCCATACTCTCCTAAGTTGTGAAACCAAGGCTATGACTACCAAAAGCTATGGAAATCAAAGCAAATGGAGACCAAAGCTCTGATACCACTTGTAGGATCGAAAGTATGTCTAGAGGGGGGTGATTAGACAACTTTACCAAATAAAAATCTATCATTTTCCCAATTTTAGTTCTTGGCAGATTTTAGCAATTTTGGACAAGTCAAGCAATCTTAACACAATTCAAGCAAGCATGCAAAGAGTATATGAGGAGCGGAAAGTAAAGCATGCAACTTGCAAGAATGTAAAGGGAAGGGTTTGGAGGAATCAAACGCAATAGGAGACACAGATGTTTTGTCGTGGTTCCGATAGGTGGTGCTATCGTACACCCACGTTGATGGAGACTTCAACCCAGGAAGGCTAACGGTTGCGCGAGTCCACGGAGGGCTCCACCCATGAAGGGTCCACAAAGAAGCAACCTTGTCTATCCCACCATGGCCGTCGCCCACGAAGGACTTGCCTCACTAGCGGTAGATCTTCACGAAGTAGGCGATCTCCTTGCCCTTACAAAACTCCTTGGTTCAACTCCACAATCTTGATGAAGGCTCCCAAGTGACACCTAGCCAATCTAGGAGACACCACTCTCCAAGAAGTAACCAATGGTGTGTTGATGATGAACTCCTTGCTCTTGTGCTTCAAATGATAGTCTCCCCAACACTCAACTCTCTCTCACAGGATATGGATTTGGTGGAAAGAAGATTTGAGTGGAAAGCAACTTGGGGAAGGCTAGAGATCAAGATTCATATGGTAGGAATGGAATATCTTGGCCTCAACACAAGTGTAGGTGGTTCTCTCTCAGAAAATGCAAGTTGGAAGTGTAGGTTCGTTCTGATGGCTCTCTCCACGAAGGAAGAGGAGGTGGAGGGGTATATATAGCCTCCACACAAAATCGAACCGTTACACACAACTTGCCAATCTCGGTGGGACCGAATTGGTAAACTCAGTCGGACCGATTCAGCAAATCTAGTGACCGTTAGGATTTTCGGTGGGACCGACATGCAGCTCGATAGGACCGATATGGTTAGGGTTAGGGCATAACGTAATCTCGGTGAGACCGATTACACAAACTCGGTGAGACCGATTTTGGTAATAATCTAACCAGAGAGTTGGTCAGGTAAACTCGGTGGGACCGATTCGCTCATCTCAGTGAGACCGAAATGTTACGAACGGGAAATAGAGAGTTTACATTGCAATCTCGGTGGGACCGATCGCTCATCTCGGTGAGACCGAAACGTGGGAAAAAGAGAGATTACAATCCCATCTCGGTGAGACTGAGATCCCTATCAGTGAGACCGATTTGCCTAGGGTTTGTGGCAGTGGCTATGACATCTGAACTCGGTGGCGCCGGATAGAAAGAATCGGTGGGGCCGAGTTTGACTTTTGGTTTAGGTCATATGTAGATGTGAGGAAGTAGCTGAGGGCTTTGGAGCATATCACTAAGCATTTCGAGCAAGAGCCTCATTAAGCAACACCTCATCCCTCCTTGATAGTATTGGCTTTTCCTATAAACTCAATGTGACCTTGGATCACTAAAATAGAAAACGTAGAGTCTTGAGCTTTGATCTTGAGCCAATCCTTTTGTCCTTAGCATTTTGAGGGGTCCACTTTTCTCATCCATGCCATGCCAATAATTGAGCTTTCCTGAAATATTAATTCTTGAAATAGCATTAGCCAAGTGAGCTATATGTTGTTAGGAATTACCAAAACCACCTAGGGATAGTTGCACTTTCACTTTCACAAGCAAAACATGATCACACCTTAGTACTCTTTTAGTGTTAATCACATGGCGATGTGAACTAGATTATTGACTCTAGTAAACCCATTGAGTGTTGGTCACATAGCGATGTGAACTGTGGGTGTTAAGCACATGGTGATGTGAACTATTGGTGTTGAATCACATGGCGATGTGAACTAGATTATTGACTCTAGTGCAACTGGGAGACTGAAGGAAATATACCCTAGAGGCAATAATAAAGTTGTTATTTATATTTCCTTATATCATGATAAATGTTTAGTATTCATGCTAGAATTGTATTAACCGAAAACTTACTACATGTGTGGATACATAGATAAACAGAGTGTCACTAGTATGCCTCTACTTGACTAGCTCGTTGAATCAAAGATGGTTAAGTTTCCTAACCATAGACATGAGTTGTCATTTGATTAACGGGATCACATCATTAGAGAATGATGTGATTGACTTGACCCATTCCGTTAGCTTAGCATTTGATCGTTTAGTATATTGCTACTGCTTTCTTCATGACTTATACATGTTCCTATGACTATGAGATTATGCAATTCCCGAATACCGGAGGAACACTTTGTGTGCTACCAAACGTCACAACATAACTGGGTGATTATAAAGGTGTTCTACAGGTGTCTCCGATGGTACTTGTTGAGTTGGCATAGATCAAGATTAGGATTTCTACAGTTGTCACTCGGTGATTATAAAGGTGTTCTATAGTTGTCACTCCGATTGTCGGAGGGGTATCTCTGGGCCCTCTCGGTAATGCACATCACTATAAGCCTTGCAAGCAATGTAACTAATGAGTTAGTTGCGGGATGATGCATTATAGAACGAGTAAAGAGACTTGCCGGTAACGAGATTGAACTAGGTATTGAGATACCGACAATCGAATCTCGGGCAAGTAACATACCAATGACAAAGGGAACAACATATGTTGTTATGCAGTTTGATCGATAAAGATCTTCGTAGAATATGTAGGAACCAATATGAGCATCCAGTTTCTGCTATTGGTTATTGACCGAAGATGAGTCTCGGTCTTGTCTACATATTTCTCGAACCCGTAGGGTCCTCACGCTTAACGCTCGGTGACGATGTATCGAAGGTAGTTCGGAGTCCCGGATATGATCACGGACATGACGAGGAGTCTCGAAATGGTCGAGACATAAAGATTGAAATATTGGAAGCCTATATTTGGACATCGGAATAGTTCCGGGTGAAACCGTACCGGAGTACCGGGAGGTTACCGGAACCCCCCGTTAAGTGTATGGGCCTTATTGGGACATAGTGGATAGAGAGAGAGGAGACCAGGGCAGGCCGCGTGCCCCCTCTCCCTCTGGTCCGAATTGGACTAGGAGGGGGTGGCGCCCCCCTTTCCTTCCTCCCTCTCTCCCCCTTCCTTCTCTCCTAGTCCAACTAGGGAAGGGGGGATCCTACTCTCGGTGGGAGTAGGACTCCTCCAGGGTGCGCCATAGAGGGCTGGCCCTACCCCCCTCCACTCCTTCATATACAGGGGAGGGGGTACCGCATAGACACAAGTTGATCATTGATCTCTTAGCCGTGTGCGGTGCCCCCCTCCACCATAATCCACCTTGGTCATATCGTCGTAGTGCTTAGGCGAAGCCATGCGCTGGTAGCTTCATCATCACCGTCATCACGCCGTCGTGCTGACGAAGCTCTCCCTCGAAGATCTACTGGATCGTGAGTTCGTGGGACGTCACCGTGCTAAACGTGTGTAGATCACGGAGGTGTCGTACGTTCGGTACTAGGATCGGTCGATCGTGAAGACGTACGACTACATCAACCGCGTTGTCATAACGCTTTCGCTTTCAGTCTACGAGGGTACGTGGACAACACTCTCCCCTCTCGTTGCTGTGCATCACCATGATCTTGCGTGTGCGTAGGATTTTTTTTTAAATTACTACGTTACCCAACAGGTTGAAGCCCTGCGATGAATTTTTTTGATATGTTTGGTTGGATACAAGTTTGACGGTAAAATGCATTTATACATTAAACCGAACGCCTACTCCTTATCTATGTCATCTATTAGACTGTCTAAGCTACAGTCTTCTTGCGAATATTTTGCAGCTATCATCACCTTGTCATATACCAAGTTCACCGGAATCTCTTTTCTGTCCGGTCCCTGAGGTCCAAGTCGGGCCATATGATTCAGATCGAGCTTGGTGTAGCGTGTTTTCACCATCGCCAATGCCTCTCGTGCACCTTCGCGACATGCGGACGCCTTCCATAGCTCAAAGCGGCTGGGTACCTTTGAACAGGTTCGCCAACCCCTCCATACTTTCTGGAGGGGTATCGGATGGCCATAAGCCTTGGCCATACTTCTCATGGCTTTCCGGGGCCGCTCATGCACCACGGAAAGCTCTTTTAGCACATTGCCTCAATCCAGATACTTCTTGTTTAGGCCGCTCGGTTAACAGACCTGCAACATATGACAATCCAAATTATGGAATGCTATGAATCCCCCGAATATGCCGCCTTTCAACTTTTTATTATCTTTTTGCACGTCCGGCAACTGAGCCTTTAAGCTCTTTATCTCTTTGGATTTTCTATCCTTTTCCTCCTCAAGTTTGTTCTTTTGATCAAGAGTAATGGTGGCTTTCTTCATTTCCTCCAGCTCTGTGGTGGCGTCTGGCTCGTCATAAGCTCCCGGGATAGCGCGTTGTTCTTCTCTTTGAGAACCTGCGGTCATAATGATCCTTAAATCAGTTAGCTTAACCGCTTCAAGTCTTAGGGGCTACTGGCATATATCTATTAAATTTACACACACTATTACTCGCATGTCCTTTGAAAACAGTTGTGTAACTCCAGCAAGTCCGTCCTGGGTAGCTCGGATATATGCATCCACCGAGCTGAGGGCAGTAAATTCCTGCTCTGTAAAAACTGGAGCGTGCATGGCCTCTTTTAGTCGACGATGGTTCATCACGCTCTCCACTTCGAAATTTGTGACGGAACTACTACAGGATGTTGCGAACGCGACACTACGATCAGAGACCCTTCGACGAAACTGTGTGCGATGCCATAATCGCAAACGGTGGTGTGAAAAAACCATCAAAAAGGTGCAAAACGTTTGCGGTGACGGATGCATCAAACACGATTCAGATTTTAGTTGCGTGTGCAATTCAGGTCATACGCTTTAGTTCAATTAACCATTTTCGATGAGGAGGAACCAAAGAAACGGGCAGCCAGATGAAGGTGTGTGTGATGTACAACATATGGTTCACTCGGATGAACTGTTTGTGATTAGGCAACACAAAAGAAATGGTCAGCCAGATCAAGGTGTGTGCGATGTACAGCATACAGTTCACTCGGATGAACTGTTTGTGATTAGGCTACACAAAAGAAACGGTTTGCCAGATCAAGGTGTGTGCGATGTATGACATGCAGTTCACCCGGATGAACTGTTTGCGTTGAGACAAGAGAATAGAAACTGTTCAATATAACAAATACCATAAATATTGCAAGGTTCAAATTCATAAATTACAACGCCCAAATTCATACATTGCATGTTGTGTCATTTCTGAAAAGGGATCAGCCGCTGACAAGTCATGTACGGGTTTGACACAATAACTTCCAATTGCTTTGCCATATGCTCTTCCAATATGAAGTTTGGCATTTTTGGAGGCACTTCCATTCCGCAGTACCAGTCACCTCTGATAATCATACCATTGATCTTTCCTAATTAAATGTGTGTTCAACCTCATTACCCTCAGGCTTTGGCAAGAAAGAACATGGCGAGTGTAATCTTTGGTGGGGTCCCTCGGTAGGAGTTCAAAGTAATATTTGAGAGATGCAGATCCAGGCATTCGATGTGATTGACGTTATCAACATCTTCCACCAGGCCTAATATGGTTTGCAGGAGTTTTGAACACTGCTACACGCCCATTTGGTTTGCAGGATTTGTAAAATGCACCAACGTGCCATCTTCGATCTTTCATGATTAACATGGGCATTAATTTGATTACAATCTAGGAACATGTAGCCTTCTTCACAAGAGGTTGGATTGGATGAAACATTCCCTAAGAAAACTAGTACAGGTGAATCTAAAGGAGAAATGCTTATGGACGATTGTAACGATATGAATGAAGCAACCAATGTGGGGTGGGGTGTATGTCCTAAAATCCTCCAAAATTTCTTCAGAAATTGTAGTACATAGTCATTGTAAACTTGGGAAAAGGTGCAAAAAATTGAAATCCCCTATGGTTAACATTTAATAGGAAAGGAACATCACCTTGATATACAACTTCTTCAGGCACGGAAAGCATCTCAGGCAACTGAAAACTTGGTACAGGTTGGGGACGACAGATTCTAGTGCCAAGACCTTCACTGTGCCCAGAGTCTGGGTGAAGCTTCGTTGGCTGACAGACGAACATACATCTTCAAAACTAGAAATAACGTTGATATCAAGAAGGAGAGGTATACAAGGCGGCTGTTGTACCTGAAAGTTGTAGTATTTGACAGATGAGTAGCCCACCACTTTCAATTTAGGCGCAAAAATGACATTGATTCTTGTTGGACCTTGTTGATCAACTACAAGTAATCTCTCAAGTCACTACAAAAAAATACACTTCCATGATGATACGTATTTGTCACAGTAGGTCACTTTTTCTGTCATGCATGTACATCCATGACAAATTTATGACAGAATCAAGATAGTCATACCTGTGTTGTCGTAGAACTGTTCCATGACATTACGAAAATTATCATCACTGAAGTGTCCACTTCCATGACGATAAATCATGCGTCACAGAAGTGCTTTCATCAAGGGTGACCGATACGTGGCATCCACCGTAACAGAATGCGTTAACAGCCTCGACCAATGGGGATTTTCCACGTGTAAAATCATCATTGGCTGGAGGAAACACGTGTTGGCTCACCGTTCGGACAGATGTCATCCACTCATTGGATCCAAAGCGCCTATGATACGTCGACACGTGGCACGGCCCAACAGAGGCCCATATAGGTTAAAAAGGCCGGCCCAGTCAAAGGCATGTAGTACTTACTCAGGTACTAGTGGGCCAGCCCAATAACGGCCTGCTTAATAAAGGCCCATTTATGGCCCGAAGCCAGATCTGGCCCGTTAATTGTCCGCCAAATATTTGGGCCCATTTACGGCCGGAAGCCAGATCTGGCCCATTAATTGTTCACCGAATATTTGGGCCCAATTACAGCCCAGTGACTTTCGGCCTGTTAGAGGCCCGATGTAGACATGGGCCCATTTCAGCCCGGTGTGACTTTCGGCCTAGGAATGGCCCATGCTGCCCATGGGCCATATATGGTCCGACAGGACATCGGGCCCACTAACGGCCCATGATAAAGGTGGCAACAGTTAAGCCCAACGTGACTTTGGACCTGTTAAAGGCCTGTCACATAATTCGGCCCGTTGATGTCTGTACTAAGCTTTCAGCCTGTTAAAGGCCCATGATATCAGTGGGCCAACTAAGGCCCGAGATATGATTCGGCCTGGTAACTGGCCGTGATATAACTGGGCCCAAAAAGGCCCGGTCTACATTTCAGCCTGCTGAAGGCCCATCTACGACTAGTGAAAATTGAGGCCCAATATGCATTTCGGCCTGCTAAAGGCCCATGGTTTCATCTGGGCCGTAATAGGCGAGTACAATAGCCTGTTAATGGCCCAATATGCATTTCGGCCTGCTAAAGGCCCATGGTTTCATCTGGGCCGTAACAGGCGAGTACAATAGCCTGTTAATGGCCCAACTCTACCTGGGCCAAACTAAGCGCTGGGTCCACAAAACGCCCAACTAAAATATAGGCCGGTGTAAGTTATGGGCCTCGCGCAGTGTGAAGGCCCCAATGATTTGGGCCCAAGAAAGATGCAGGCCGGCCCAATTGTGGCCCACTAAACACCAGGCCCGTTAGAGGCGAATGTTTCGGCCCGGTCGACTACATCTGATTTTTTTCAGATAGCGAATGATGGCAGTAACTAGTAGGAATTAAGAACAAACCTACTCCATACAATAAAGAAATTACGGCATAGTAACTAAGAATAAACCTACACTACACAATAAAGGATTTATGGTATATTACATCCACTGAGCATCGAAGTTCGCCACTAGTGATCATAACGCGCAACAAAGAAGCAGATTACAAAAACTGGGCAACATTGCAGCATAACAAAATAATACTGAACCGAGACCACTTCCAAGACAGTTCAAGAAAGGTTAGCCTTGTGCGGGAACTGTTGCGCTAGCTGCTGAGCAAGGCTGTGAGACCGGCCTAGCATGTCGGTCATAGCTTCCAGGTGTAGTTGTTTAGCGATGAGGTTCTCATTGGTGTTCTCTGCAATCTTTCTTAGAGATAGGACTTAAAGTCGAAGTTGAGTTGCAGAATGCCTTTCTGCTAGAACTTGGGACTGAAAAAGTCGAACAGATTCAGACAACGAATTATGTGAGCTTGTCTGACTACTAGTCTCAAGTAACTTGAACACTGCATCAAGACAAGACTTTGAGGTTGTCTCGTTATCTTCAAGATGTTTTGCCTTCTTTGCTACAATATATGTTGGGTTTGTCTCACAGCCTTCAGCAGACTTGTGCATGCCATCAGGCATATCACCCTGAAACAAAGCAGAGAGATGACAGGTTTCTCACGTGTATAAATAAAGATGATAACTGTGTTGTATATTCCATCCGATTTCAAATTAGAAAATAAAGAGTAAGTTCAAAATATCAATAGTATAATTTGGCATTGTTCATAATGCGGGGAGCTTCACCACACTACTGGATTACCATGTCAACATAACAAGCATAGATGAAGGGTAAAGAAAATCATTGTATCTATTTTGGTTAATGTGCATGGCATGTTGTTCATATCATCAGCCACATCAGTAAGAAAAAACAGGAGATAACAAGGTGCAAACATGGGCTGCTTCACCACACACTGGATTATAGATCCACAAAAACAAGCATACATATAGGGAGTATTAAGTAATGTGCATGGTATGAATAAGGAATTTGGTCTTACAAGTGAAACTTAGAACTTACGGTTCTTGCGAACATGCATTTTGGTAGCAACAGCAAACTAAACAGCAGTAAACGATAGGGAGTATGAGCAAATTAAACAGCAGTTGAGGATAAAGGCTTTAGAAGGACTGACTTACATTAACAGTTAACACTGGCTTTATAATGCCCTTCTCCATGTCAAGGGAAGGATAACTCAAGAATTTCAGCACATAATCTTCTTCATAAGCATTGCCTGTACTCTACATTTTGTAGAGAGTAATTATAGATATGATAATACTGGAAGGGATAGAGGATAATGAAGATAAGATGCAGACTGATGCTACATCAACTACCAATCCCTGGAAGTACAAGCATTACAGGACAAAATGTACTGACAAGAGCAATGGGCTACACTTCTGCACTGGCATTGTCTGTGTATTCTACTTTTTGGTAAGATTAAATATAGATCTGATCTTTTTTAGTAAATGGTGGGCGAGGGAGGTAAGATGCAGAATGCTACACAATGAACCAATCCCTCTTACCATAATACAAGAGTGTTTTGAACACTGGTGTGCTGTACAAAACGTTATTATATTATAGGATGGAGGGAGTAGCTGTTATTGTAAGTACAGTGATAGACGACGTTCAGTCCTTACAAGAGGACTGCAGAGCTAAACCTCTTCAAAAGCATTGGGTTGATTCTAAATTTATGTAAGAGTCCATACGGATCTTATATTGTCCACCAAATGGACGATAACGAGGCTAACATGTGCGGTGATGCTACATAATCAAACATATATGAAAGGAAGTATGGTCATACAGGGCAAGAGGTACTCACAAGAGCAATGCAGTGTGCAGTATAGTTGCGAGATTCTGTGGTCCCTTGAGAATGAATGTTCTTCTGCTAACAGTTTTCATACAAGTGAGACGTTAAGGCAAATGCAGAAATGTAGTTCAAATTGTGATGTGATATCATAGATAGTACCTTACGCTTCTTCCGAGACCAATGTGTAACAAGGTTATTCCAGTCACCGTCGGATAAATGTAGCACCAGAGACTTTACAACAAAAATTCGTTTAGAGGCTTGCCATCGAAGTGCGCTTGCCTCAGGTAGGAACGAGTGCTTGAAAAGCGCAACCAACCCTTGCTTATCTTCACAATCCAGTTTGGTCCTCGCCTATTTAAAAGAATGAAATCTTGTGTCTTCTGTCAGCAGAAACATATGTAGTAATGACCATGAATAACATTAGTACATTACTTACGCGTAAGTTGCGGAGGAAGACTGTAAATTGTTCTGTGTCTGCGGTATAATCTTTCCATGAAGGAAAGATGCGCACAAAGTTCCTGACAACAATATAAGCTTTGTCTTCTAAACTGGGAGGAAATGGAACAGGGGTCCTATTTGCTGCAACTGGGGCTATCTCTGGTTCGCAAAGGGATTTGGCAACTAGATTTGGTGTACTCTTTGCTGGAATGGGGTTTTTGCGTCGTAGAGCTAGTGCTATGTCAACTAGCATAATCATAATGTTTGCTGTAGTTGGGGTCTGCTGAGTTGGGGCATCAGAAATGACCAGTGTAGTAGGGCTAGAGTCTGCTAGAGTTGGGGTGTTTTGTGGGTCAGGTGATATTGCAACTACACCTAATGGGCTATTTGATTTATCAGGTGCCACTACCTTTTCCAAATACTTTGCTTGTTCTCCTTCATGATCAGCAATCGCCCTCTTCCTTTTGAATGTCTGATACACAAGAACAACACTTGAATGGATAAATATGGTATGATGACAGATGGAATATGTACTGAAAATGGATAGTCAGGGCGTATTCACATACACAATGTGTAAACTAAGCTAATGGCAGTTCAACAAAGTAGAAGCAATGCAAAGCATCAGTTGCAAGATATGTGCAACAAATATAACCTTGGAAAGTTAGAGCAAGCACCTTGATGGTTGAATAAGATAGGGCATCTTCCTATGACTCCTCCACTAGGGAGCTACATTGACTTAGGTCTCCCTCTAGCTCAGAATCACTATTAGGATCATATCCTGAGCATGAATCTGTAGGTGGAGAGCATTTGCATTGCCTCCAGACTTGATTTCAGTCCCTTAATGCCAAGTTTGACACCCATGGCATTCTTCTGCTTTATTCTTTTCATGTGCGCAAGCTCATAATCATTATGATGTTGTTCAAAATCTGAGATTCATGAAAACATAAAAAGTAGTCAGATTATCTATGGAATGCATTGCGGATTCAATTCGAAGAGTGTCTCCCTATAAACCCCCGCATATGCAAAATTCACCCCCCAACCGTGCTGACCAGACCACACACAGAAATACAAACCCCTTATGTCTCTATAACAGGCAAACACACATTTCAAAACTGAAGTAGGAACATTAGAATCATATGAAATTCGTATTTGAACAAATAAACTAAGGAATTATGAGTGGCATAAAGTTTAGCTTCAAGGGTGAAGTGTTGGTAGTGTGACACAAAGCAAGTAGGCATATCGTATTCCATGTAAAAGATCGAAGCCTATGTATAAGCTGGAAATGACACTTTCTTTCTATATGATGCAGTGTTCGTTGCCCACACATGATGGAAGAGATCACATAGAGAAATACTATTCACTCATGTCTACGGTTGCAGTATTTAGAAACAGGGTGGTCCACTGTCGGTGTCAAAACCGGCGGATCTCGGGTAGGGGGTCCCAAAGTGTGCGTCTAAGGCGGATGGTAACCGGAGGCAAGGGACACAATGTTTACCCAGGTTCGGGCCCTCACAATGGAGTTAATACCCTACTTCCTGCTTGATTGACCTTGATGATATGAGTAGTACAAGAGTTGATCTACCATGATATCGTAGAGGCTAAACCCTAGAAGCTAGCCTATGGTATCATTGTTGTTGTCCTACGGACTAAACCCTCCGGTTTATATAGACACTGGAGGGGGCTAGGGTTACACAGAGTCAGTTACAATGGGAGGAGATCTACATATCCGTATTGCCAAGCTTGCCTTCCACGCCAAGGAGAGTCCCATCCGGACACGAGACGAAGTCTTCAATCTTGTATCTTCATAGTCCAACAGTCTGGCCAAAGGATATAGTCCGGCTGTCCAGATACCCCCTAATCCAGGACTCCCACAGTAGCCCCCGAACCAGGCTTCAAAGGCGATGAGTCCGGCGCGCAGATTGTCTTCGGCATTGCAAGGCGGGTTCTTCTCCAAATCCCGAATACCTGTTAAATAGTGTCCGGCTTCTCAGAAATACTTGCGCTTCTTGGCTTCCACGCCTAATAATGGCCATCTTCCACGTGTCAAACGAATGCGAGAAGCCAGTGCGTTTTTACATTTACCACCCTAGCTATGTGAATAAAGTGCTTATTTAAAGAGACGAGGATTCTCATATCCAAATCACAACATCTTCCTTCAGCGAGCATTCATCGGAGCGCACCTGAAAAAATCCATCCCAACATGGCCGGCCGGCGCAGCTCCTCCTCCCGCTCCCGTAGCCCTAAGCCCGGATATTGGATGAAGTGTTCTGTCCCGCATAGCCAATTAGTGAAGCTACAGACCCAGGGATTCCTCCCCCCAGCGTACATGGTCCCTGTTCGAGCCGGGCTCGCCACCTATATTGGCGGAGAGCAAGTGGAGAGCTTTCCCGACCCCTCCAAGGGGGAGCGGGTATGCCTCGTTCCTTATTTATAAAGGGGACTCTGATTTCCAATCCAGCCGTTCCTACGAGGGCTCCTGCAGTTTTACGGCCTCCAATTGCACTCTTGGAAGTAGTGTCGTAGTTTCCGGGATGCCATGAATACCGCACATGCTATCTTTTGATAATGCGGGTACCGTGATTTGCATGGAGTGAGGACAGTGGATACATAGTATATCGGCTTTTGAAGGGGAAGTTGGTTTTCATCCGTTTCTCGTTCGACGACGAGCACTGCGCTTACAACTTGATGAGTTGCCGCTATATATAGCAGCATTGGTTCACCGATGTTTTGGCGCGGCCAGGATTGGGTTGGTGGCTAGAATGGCCTTTATGTCTTCCAGTACGGCCGTGGCCGCGTCCGTCCACTCGAAGTGTTCGGTGCGCCGAAGGAGGCGATAAAGCGGTAATGCATTTTCTCCTAAGCGGGAGATAAAGCGGCTTAGGGCCGCCACGCATCCCTTAATTTCTGGATTTGCTTGAGGTCGGTTGGGATGGCCAACTGTGACAGGGCTCGGATTTTAGCCAGATTTGCTTCAATTCCTCTACTGGAGACGATAAAACCCAGAGCTTTCCAGCGGGTACGCCGAAGACGCATTTTTTCGGGTTGAGATTAATGTCGTATGTTCGGATATTGTCGAACGTGAGCCTCAAGTCGTTTATTATGGAGTCGACGTGTCTGGTTTTGACGACCACATCGTCAACATATGCCTCCACTGTTTTGCTGATCTGCTTTTCCAGACATGTTTGAATCATGCGCTGATACGTTGCACCGGCATTTTTGAGCCCAAAAGGCATTGTATTGAAACAGAAGGGGTCGTACCGCGTGATGAATGTCGTTGCGGCTTGGTCGGGCTCCGCCATTTTTATTTGGTGGTAGCCAGAGTATGCGTCGAGGAAGCACAATGAGTCCTGTCCTGCGGTAGCGTCGATAATTTGATCGATGCAGGGGAGGGGGAAGGGATCCTTTGGGCAAGCCTTGTTGAGGTCTTTGAAATCGACGCATAGGCGCCAGGATTTGTCCTTCTTTGGTACCATCACCAGGTTTGCTAGCCAGTCCGGGAGTTTTATTTCTCTGATGAATCCGGCCTCTAATAACATGGCTAGTTCCTCTCCCATAGCTTGTCTCTTAGGTTTAGAGAAACGCCGAAGAGTCTGTTTGACCGGCTTGAATCCTTTTAAAATGTTAAGGCTATGCTCGGCCAGCCTACGTGGGATTCCTGGCATATCTGAAGGATGCCAGGCGAATTTGTCCCAATTCTCGCGCAGGAACTCTCGTAGTGCGACGTCCACTGCGGGGTTTAACTGTGCCCCGATGGAGGCTGTTTTTGCGGGGTCCGTTGGGTGGACTTGGATTTTGACTATCTCGTCCGTTGGTTTGAAAGAGGTGGACTTGGATCTCTTGTCGAGTATCACATCGTCCCTGTCCATGGTGGAGCATAGCGCAGTTAGCTCCTCTGCCGCGAGGGCTTCGGATAATGCCTCGAGGGCCAGTGCGGCTATTTTGTTTTCGGTGCGGAGCGCCATGTCCTGATCACTAGCCAGGGTGACGATTCCATTGGGCCCGTGCATTTTGACCTTCATGTACCCGTAATGGGGTGTGGCTTGGAAGATCATGAATGCCTCCCGCCCTAAAAGGGCGTGGTATCCGCTACTAAACATGGCCACTTGGAATGTGATTTCTTCGGACCTATAATTCTCCAGCGTGCCAAATACCACATCTAGTGTGATTTTCCCAGCGCAACGTGCTTCCCAACTGGGGATGATTCCTATGAAGGTTGTGCTGCTTTGCTCAATGCGGTTTTTGTCTATTTCCATTTTTTGAAGAGTTTCCTCATAAATGAGGTTTAATCCGCTGTCGCCGTCCATGAGCACTTTAGTGAGCCCAAAACTGTCTACAATTGGACTAAGGACCAATGCGGCTAGTGCTCGGATTGTTCGGAATTTAGGTTCGTCACAAGCATTGAAGGTGATGGCCGTGTCGCTCCATGGGTTTATTGTTGCCACCTGGCAGATTTCGGCAAGGCTGCGGAGTGTTCGCTTGCGCCTATTGTTTGAGGCGAATGTCTCGAAGACTGTTAATACCGTATTGTAATCCACTGGATGGTGCTCTGCGGTATTTTGAATGAGGAGATCCTCACCGCTCTTGGCCACCTGCCGGAGTACCCAACATGCTCTAAGGCTGTGTGTTGGTATGGTATTCGCTGTGCTGTGAATTTTGCAGGGTCCATTAAGCCATCCCTCCAATACAGATCCACGCCCAGTCCTGGGCTTTTGCTTTTTGGTAATTGAATCGGGCGACTTATGAGGATGCACCCTTTTAATTCGGACTGGGTGTTTAGTCAGAGCCAGATTATCCCAAAATTTTGTTTCGGTTTTCCAGGCACTTTCCATCGCACAGTACTTCCGTACTATGGCCGCCAAGTCAGCGAAGTGTGCTATGTCACGGTGACTTATGGCGTTAAGGATTCCCTTGTCCATGCAATTATTGCAAAAGAATGAGATTGCGTCTTCCTCGCGACATTCCTTGACCTTGTTCATTACAAGGAGGAATCTGGCCCAGTAGTGATGTACCGTTTCCTGGGGCTCTTGCCTAATGTGGAAAAGATCGCTTATATCTGGGTGGGTGAGTAGACTTGAGTCCAAACCCTGACCCGATCTGAGACCCAGGGGAGTTTCTGATCTGGGAAGTTCGGGCTCCGGGATGTTGCCCGATGGGTCTGGCCCACTGCCTGATTCTAGGTTCAAGGCATGGGCGATGTCCTTCCATAAACGGGTATCCGGCTCGGAGAGCTCTGGAATCCGGACATAGTTTGTCCTCAAGATAGAGGAAGAATTGCCGCATTGTTCCTCCACCACCGCTATGTGATGGGTGACCGGCGGAGAGTTAATCTCCCTTTGGTCAGGTTTAAGCCCGATCCGATCATAGTCCGTAGCGACTCCCAAAGCGGCGATGCGATCCAAGAGCTTGTTTAGGGAAGAGAGCTCCATCGGATCCATCTGTTCGGCAAGTTCCGAGCCGACGTGGAGGCTGTTTTCGATGACCCGAGAAGTCATCGTCGGCGCAGCAGCCGAACGGGCGGTCATGACGAAACCGCCCAGACGGAGAGTTTGGCCGATAGCCAAGGCTCCCCCAGAGGTAACGCTGTCCCTAACAACGAGACGAGGCATCCTTCCTTATGGTGTCAGCACAGTGGAACTCTCAATGAAAGCACCAATGTCGGTGTCAAAACCGGCGGATCTCGGGTAGGGGGTCCCTAACTGTGCATCTAAGGCGGATGGTAACAGGAGGCAAGGGACACAATGTTTACCCAGGTTCGGGCTCTCACGATGGAGGTAATACCCTACTTCCTGCTTGATTGATCTTGATGATATGAGTAGTACAAGAGTTGATCTACCACGAGATCGTAGAGGCTAAACCCTAGAAGCTAGCCCATGGTATCATTGTTGTTGTCCTACGGACTAAACCCTCCGGTTTATATAGACACCGGAGGGGGCTAGGGTTACCCAGAGTCGGTTACAATGGGAGAAGATCTACATATCCGTATTGCCAAGCTTGCCATCCACGCCAAGGAGAGTCCCATCCGGACATGAGACGAAGTCTTCAATCTTGTATCTTCATAGTCCAACAGTCCAGCCAAAGGATATAGTCCGGCTGTCCGGATACCCCCTAATCCAGGACTCCCTCATCCACCCTAAAAGAATATTGACAACAAATATGACAAGGCAAGCATAGATGTAGTGAATCAATCATTTACTTGTGAGCTTACTAGGACAAGTATGCAGAATTGTAACTACAGTAAGAGACCGTTGTCGGCGTTCTGGGAACGGGGGTCCCCAGACTTGCCTGCCTGCGCCCCACAGCGTGGCTGAGCAGCAGGTCGTACGGCCCATCTTCATCAACAAGGCATCCAAGACCCTCGCGAGGAGCCAAGCCTCGTGAGGCGGACGACGCAAGGCCTCCTATGGAGTGGCCTAGCGAGGAAGGCTCATGAGGAGTGGAGATATCAAGGCGGGGAAAACCTCACGAGGCACTCGTGACGTGAGCCATGACGAATGGTGCCAGGCGGGTGCCAGGCGGGCGCCGGTGCGCACAGCATCCTTGTTTCCTCTTTGGTGCTAAGGAGGCAAGCGTAGACGAAGAGTACTGAGGCATCACGCAAAGGTTGCCATATTGGTGCAACGATACCAAGACCAGGAGGATGGCCAGGCAGAGGTCATCGTGGAGCCCAAGACGGCGTCATCCCAGGGCTTTTCGCAGGCGAACACCGCTTTTGTCAGGATAGCTTGTACTAGCTGCCCCCCTTCAAATTTGCCCACCGTTGTTGGCTCCCTTCCCGCTCGATATTTGGGAAGAGGACCAGGGCCTCTATAAATAGGACTAGCCACCACAGTAGGAGGCAACTAATCCGGAGCTGGTTCAGATCTTCCTTAGCTACACAAACACAAGAACACCTCAACCTCAGGAGGTTGTCCTTCCCGTGTACTGTTCATCATTAGTCCCAGAGGCAATCCACCACCACCACACTAGAGTAGGGTATTACACCACAACGGTGGCCCGAACCAGTATAAACCCTAAGTCTCTTTATGCATTGTGAGTTCATCGAGTTTGTCCGCACGATCTTAGCGAGCTAGAGCGTAGATCGGTAGGGGGGAAAGACTTCGCGCGCACCCAAGTGTTCGAACCTTAAGGGTTTGCCGGAACCCCACATTCGACATTTGGCGCGCCAGGTAGGGGTGCACCGTAGCTTCCCTTCCGTCGATTCACTGCTCCTCGCTCCGTCGTCTCCATGGTGGATGCTCGTCGTGCTCGAGCTGAGCGTCGGGCTGCCCTCTCCGCCCGCGTCGCTCAGACGGCTCCTGTAGGTGGGCCACCATGTCGTTCTCCATCTCCCGTCGCCAACGCTGCCACCGGCCTGGCGGGAAATGAGCAGCAGGCGTCCTTGCTGCATCCCTCGGTGCGGCAGGACGGCCGCACCGCTACTCCATCACTCACCCCCGCTGGTTCTTCATCCCGCGTGCACCGCGCTCCCATGGAGGAACGAGCCGCATTCATCGCGGCGAACGAGCTCCTGCACTACCGCCCTGTCGACGATGTCTAAGAGGAGTGGCTTGACCGCGTCGCCGAGCTCGTCTGTGCCGCAGGGGGCTCTCCAGCGCCGTCCAACTCTCTGCCTCCCCCTCAACCAGCCGCAGGCAACGGGGCTTATGGCGTGCCTCTGTCACCTCGACCCCAAGACGGTGCCTTGGCACCAAGGCGTGCGCTTCCGCGAAGTGACCCACCGCGCCCAGCGCACGCGCGTGAAGAAAGAAGCTGCCAAGAAATCACGCGGCCACGAGAAGCTTCACCAGCGCTCCCCATGCCACCTCGTCAGGACCGCGCACCGCCTGCAGCGGTGCAGCGCGAACCCCGTCAAGACCAAGCTCCACTCCCGAAGCGGGCCCCGGCAACCACCGCCGGCTACCGCGCCTTCACCCCCGAGCTGCGTAGTGTCGCCTGGCCAGGCAAGTTCAAGCCAGACGTACCTCCTCGCTATGACGGCACCGCCGACCCCGCAGAGTTCTTGCAGCTCTACGAGCTGAGCATCAAAGCAGCCAACGGCGACGAAAAAGTCATGGCGAACTGGTTTCCCATGGCTCTCAAGGATGGGGCCCGCTCCTGGCTCTTGAACCTACAGCACGGCTCCATCTCCTCCTGGGACGAGATGCGCGACCGCTTCATCACCAACTTCCAGGGCACTTGCGACCGCCCGCCGGCCGCGGGTGACCTGCGCCGCATCAAGCAACAGCCAGGAGAAACCCTCCAGAAGTACATCCAGCGCTTCAACAGCACCCGCCTCAAGATCCCCAAGGTCACGGACGAGGCCATCATCTCCGCGTTTTCTGACGGCGTCTATGATGTCAAGATGAAGGAAGAGCTGGCTATCCACGAGGAGCTCTGCACCTCTCAAGAGTTGTTCAATCTGGCGACCAAGTGTGCAAGAGCTGAGGAGGGGCGTCTCTCTCTCCTCGAGCTGCCGGCGGCAGGAGCGGAGGAGAAGAAGGCCAAGGCCAAGGACGTGAAGAGCTAAGAGGAAGTGGTGCTCGCAGCGGAGCCCGACACCAAGCAAGGCAGAGATCAGCCTGAATCATCCAAGAACGGTCGTCCGTTCTGCGCCTTCCACAACCTGAACACCCACAACACCAGCGACGGCCAAGATCTCAGAGCCATACGAGAAGGACGCTACGGTCGACGCCCCGAGCACAACGATCGGGGCTACGGCCGTGGAGGAGGACGCGGAGGCGGGCGCTGGGATGATCGTGGCCCGCGCCAAGAGTAGTGA
The DNA here is from genome assembly GCA_032464435.1 of Aegilops umbellulata. NCBI lineage: Eukaryota > Viridiplantae > Streptophyta > Magnoliopsida > Poales > Poaceae > Aegilops > Aegilops umbellulata. The sequence goes on along the minus strand of CP136055.1, from coordinate 224,394,204 downwards.
GACCTGCCTCGTGAGGACCGCTGGCAAGACCAACCTCGCGAGGGCGCTTGGAGAGATCTGCCTCGTGAGGATCGCCCTCAGGGCAACATCGGTCTTCCCCCGCTGCCGCCGCCAAGGAGGAACAACGACCACCACCAGGATGAGGGGGCTGGGGGCTTCTAGGAGCCGCACGCGGTCGCTTGCATCTTGGGCGGCGCGCAGGCCCCAGCCTCTCAACGCATCTTCAAATAGTTCGCTCGCGAGGTGAACACGGGAATCCCCAAGCTCGAGGCCACGCGCCCGCTCAGGTGGTCCCAATGCACCATTACCTTCAGCTTGGCAGACCAGCTCAAGTGCACAGCCACCGCCGGCGCACTCCCTATGTTGTGCTCCCCAGTCATCAGCAATGTGCAAATTACCAAGACTCTCATCGACGGTGGCGCAGGGCTCAACGTCCTATCCGTCGACACGTTCGACAATCTTCAAGTGCCCTATGAGCAGCTCCAGCCGACCAAGCCTTTCTCAGGAGTGACTGATGGTTCCACCACACCGATAGGGCAAGTCCGCCTGCCCGTCACCTTTCGCAAGCGCGACAACTACCGCACTGAGCTCATAGACTTCGATGTCGCGCACATCCGCCTGCCGTACAATGCCATCCTAGGGTATCCAGCCCTGGCCAAGTTCACGGCAGTCATTCATCACGGCTACAACGTTCTCAAGATGCGAGGAAGCGGAGGAATCATTACGGTCCCGTGTGAAGAGAAGGATGTGGTGTGCTCTCTTGAGCGTGCCTTTCAAGCCGCAGCAATCGACGACCCCGACAATAGAAGTGAAGGCCCTCCGGAGACCATCCCCAAGAAGAAGTTGCCGCACCGCGCAGGACCCCAGGGAGATGGCGTCGTGTCAGGAGCCTCGTCAGGATCAGCGCCCGTCCCAGGGACGCCTCCCTCCGTCGCATAGGAAGGCATGCCTGGCGCCCTCCTCGGGCAGGGATCGGGGGCTCTCTCTTAGAGGGCCTCAGACCTTGACAACCTCACGAGGGAGGCGCTTGGGCACCACTTGGAGGCGTGTTTCGCGACACGTTTCCCTCGGGAGAACACAGGGAAAGGAGTGCCCACCACCCAGCAGTTCATCACCAAGACCACCCAAGAATTGCAAGAAGCAAGGGCCATGCGCGGCCACAACTGCCCACATGGCGCAACTCCCCATCCAGGCGAGGATGCCGGGCTGCGTCTCTGCGTCGACGTCCCAAGGCTCAACAGGGCCGCATCTCAGGAGCGCTTCTGGCCATCACATGTGGGCCGCTGTGAGGGCCCACCACACAGCTACGTTCGCATGCCCTTCGGCTTGCCGAGCGTGGCGTCGGCCTATCAGCGCAAGTTGCAGTAGGTCCTGGCGTCTCAGGAGGCCAGGATCCACGCCGTTCAGGAGGAGATGGATACGCTCTTCAGGGAACCTCCTGAGCCCCCAGAGCCTCCAGAGGCTCAGGGTCCCGGTGGCTCGTGAGGAGTCGTTCCTTCAACGCGTGGCTTCAGCTACATCAACTCTACTTCGTCTACAGAACCAGGTGACATCTTCCAAGTTCGTTTTAGCTGGGAGCGCCCCTCGGGCTGCATTATTCCCAGGCCACACGGGTCCGTCCCTGTGGCATGTATCCCTTTACTTAAGTCTTTAGCTTACCTAGCCGGGGGCGCCCCTCGGGCTGCATCATCCCCAAGCCACTCGGGCCAGACCCAGTGGCATGTATCTTCCTGCATTTATCCAAGTCGATCTGCTCTTTATGCCTAACCTGCGAATGGCCATCGCCTGCTCAATCATCGCCCCCCCCCCCAGGGCCTTCACATAGGCACGGCGCTAGTGCATGGGTCCGTCCCGGCCACGACCTACAAATCTGAGTGGCTGAGCTCTGGCTCGCAGCCCGCGCCGTGCACGTCACCTCACCAGGCCCTCGGTGCCTTCAACTCACTCAGAGCAACTAGCGACAGGCTAACAGCTGTAACAATCAACCATGTTTCGTCTTGTGCCTGTTCACAGGAGTCCTGAGGGAACGATAGCATATGGCACCACAAGTCTCCTTTTACTCATGCGATTCTCTTGCGCATTAAAAGGGGGGCTCCTGAGCATCGTGACTCAGGAGCTCTTACTGGCTCTCCAGCCCTCATCCCCTGGCCTTGACCACGGCATCACGACCTGGCATACCAGCGGCGGCTGAGCTCGCTCGAGGGCCGGGACCTGAGGACATAGAGCACTAAGGAGAGCATGGGGGAAGGGAAACCCGTGTGGACCGGACTAGCTATGCCGCTCAAGTAGGCGCGTAGCTCTGGCGCCACGTCAGGAGTCACCACAAAATCAACGAGATAAGTCCTGCACCCCGATCGGCTAAATGTTTGGGCCTAATGATCGCTCACGCCCTGCCGCAACCCCGTTGTGGCCACGTCAACTCGCTCTCTCGCCTTACCATGGCTGCTTGGGCGCTAAGGGGGACCTCCCGAGCATCGCGCCTTAGGGGCTCTTACTGGACCTCAGGCCGCGCACCACCTGGCCTTGACCATGGCACGCAACCTGGCATACCAGCGACGGTTGTAGCCGCCTTGGGACTGGGACCCGTCAGCGTAGAGCAACAAGCTATCGCGAGGAAAGAAAGGGGGACCGAGCCTTAACGGGATGTGCTTTCACCAAATTTTCATAACAAGAAAGATAAGCATGAAAGACATTACAGAACCTTACATTCCCCCACGGGGTGATTCGTGATCCTTCGCAAGAAACAAAAGCTGTTACTAAGGGGAATCCTATCTACACCCTCCCGTGGCGGACGCCATCATCAACAGGTCCACGGGAGGCCGGCGCCAACCCCATCCAAATCAGCGGCGGCGATGACCGGACGTCGTGGCCTTGCTCCGAGCGCGTCGAGAGCTCGGAGGGACGTAGCTGTCGTCGCTCGTCTCCGGAGTCTCGTAAAGCTCGGGAGAGCTGCCGGACTCCCACGAACTGCTGCTGCTGTTGGACCGGCCGTGATCAGAGTGCACGGCGACCTGGCGCTCCTCTCGAGGGCAGCACTCCAAGCGGAGGCCCTCGGCATCGAAGACCTTGAAGAAGAGCATGGAGGCACCGTCGTACTCAAAGTGGATCGCGAAGGCCCCCTCGCACGGCAAACCCGTGCGATCTCGCCCCAACCACGAGTCATGAAGATCTTGCCGGTGGGGACTGCTTCACCTCCGCTCCGGTCACCGGATCACTGCAGTCAGCATGCTGCAGCCAGAGCTCGAGCGGTCCCCTCGGCGGCATCACGTTGGAGAACAATCGCGGGAAGTGGATCCAGGAGCTTGGTGGCATCGGCGCCCACAACACCAACTCACGCGAGGAGTCAGCAACGTGGACCCCAGGGGCAGCGGCACGCCGCGCGGGCAGTGCCGCTCGTCACCCCGTCCTCCTGAGCCCTCGGCTCGGGCATACAAGGGTAGCAGGTACCCCGATGGAGGTCGCTCGCACCAAGGCCTCGCCACCACCCGCATCGCCACTTCGTCACGGCGATGGATCGACCGCTTCTTCGGCGGAAGTGGCCCCAGATCGTCACGGGGAGCTTTTCCTTTCTCTTCGGCGGAAAACCTTCTAATGGGCGCCATTGTTGTCAGCAGAGGAGCAAGGAGGACGAAGCAAGCGGGCGAGGAAGAGATGGGAAACGGGGGCTCTGCCCCCCTCCCCATTTATAGCAAGATAAGGCCAACCGGCGTCTCCCACGATCGCAGGTAATGATGGTTTTCCTTGCATGTCACAGGGACTCTTCAAATCGTGCAGTTGCCGAGGCAGCGTGGGGAAGCGGAGACGCCCATGTCCAATCAACCGCCACGCGTCGACGGAGGCCGCAAGCTTTTGGGGCCCGCGGCGCTCCGAACTTGACCCTTGGCTTTGCCGCGAAGCCAAGCCCGAGCGCACCTTGGGCCCGGGGGCTACTGTCGGCGTTCTGGGAACAGGGGTCCCTAGACTGGCTTGCCTGCGGCCCACAGCGTGGGTGAGCAGCAGGCCGTACGGCCCATCTTCATCAACAAGGCATCCAAGACCCTCGCGAGGAGCCAAGCCTCGCGAGGCGGACGACGCAAGGCCTCCTCTAGAGTAGCCTAGCCAGGCAGGCTCACGAGGAGCGGAGATATCAAGGCGAGGCAAACCTCACGAGGCAATCATGACGTGAGCCATGACGAACGGTGCCAGGCGGGTGCTAGGCGGGCGCCGGTGCGCACAACGTCCTTGTTTCCTCTTTGGTGCTAAGGAGGCAAGCACAGACGAAGAGTACCGAGGCATCAGGCAAAGGTTGCCATATTGGTGCAACGATACCAAGACCAGGAGGATGGCCAGGCAGAGGTCATCGTGGAGCCCAAGACGGCGTCATCCCAGGGCTTTTCGCAGGCGAAGACCGCTTTTGTCAGGATAGCTTGTACTAGCTGTCCCCCTTCAAATTTGCCCGTCGTTGTTGGCTCCCTTCCCACTCGATATTTGGGAAGAGGACCAGGGCCTCTATAAATAGGACTAGCCACCACAGTAGGAGGCAACTGATCAGGAGCTCGTTCAGGTCTTCCTTAGCTACACAAACACAAGAACACCTCAACCTCAGGAGGTTGTTCTTCCCTTGTACTGTTCATCATCAGCCCCAGAGGCAATCCACCACCACCACACTGGAGTAGGGTATTACACCACAACGGTGGCCCGAACCAGTATAAACCCCGAGTCTCTTTGTGTGTTGTGAGTTCGTCGAGTTCGTCCACAAGATCTTAGCGAGCTAGAGCGTAGATCGGTAGGGGGGAAAGACTTCGCGCGCACCCAAGTGTTTGAACCTTAAGGGTTTGCCAGAACCCCACATTCGACAACCGTCCAAAATCTGAATCAAGAAGTTTTCCTAGCACTTATTGTTTGCAACTAATCGACGTGAATAATTGGATATTATATCGAATGAGTAAGAAAGACCCGTAGAATTGTCAACAAACCTGGCTTGCAGTAGTAATCTGGGTCAATGTCACTACGACCAACAATCCAAAATGACTAGTGTCTATTCCTAGGGCCGGAATTTTCAAAACCATGTGAACTTTACAGGTACTAAAGATTACCGAAATACATCTGAACCATTACGTGTAGGTAGCACTGAGCACACAACAAACCCTAATGACAGTCCTGCCTAATGAGTAATGAATCAATTAGGAAATGGGTGATGAGGAGTGGCTGCTGAGTGTTGAATACTTATCTCAGGGTAAATCAGGTTAGCTTAGTGGGTGCTGCACGCCTGAGCCCTGAACGGACCGGGAAGGTAGGCACGGCGGCGCGCCCGAGCAGTGGTGTCACTATTGGGAGAGCGGCTCTTGACCTCCTGCTAGTCAGGCGTCTCCTCCTAGAGTCATGTCGTCCGGGGACGGCAAGTCGTCGGCGAGGCAGGCGGCTGTGGGCGAGTAGAGATCGGAAGCGCGCAGTAGAACAGAGGGGAATCGGGGCCTGGGACGACCCAAAATCCTAGGGTGGGCCGGCCCACCGTGCGCACCCTGTAGAGATACACACCCCAGAGGCGAACATGCATTTTCGAAACTAATTTAGGAACATTTAGCTGACCAATTAAACGAATTTGTTTTAATAATATCAGATTCATATTTGAACAACTAAGCTTGTTTAGCTTGATGGGTCGAGCAGTGCTATTATGACACGAAGCACGTATTCTGATCGTATAGTGATCATAAAAGGGGGAAACCAGAGAAATGATATTTAGCAGCCATTGTTTGCTTCGAACTAAGAACTAAATTCTAAGAGCTGAAAAGAAAGTAGAGTAACCAAGTTAAGATCTATTTTTTGGTTGTGATCAAAAAGTTGAGGAGATATGAAGTACCACCTCTCTTGCGGCGCCGTGTAGGCATCGGGGGTGCGATGGCTGTCGGTGGCGTTGAAGGAGATCTGCGACAGTAGACGGGTGCATCGGGGGATAAGTCTCGTTGCGGTGGAAGAGAAGGTCGTGTGAGCGGCCCCGGCAAAGAGGACGACGACGCCGATGAAGCGAGAGGACGTGATGCAAGGCTCTTGGTCCATCGTCGTGGATGAGAAACGTCCATCTCTAGCAGTGGACGACGCGGTCTTGGTAGGCGCTCCGGCATGGTGGAGGACAGTGGCGATGGATGTGGTGGAGGACGGTGGTGATGGATGTGGTGGAGGACCGCGGCGATGGATGGGGTGGCGGACGGAGGCTGGTGTGGGGATGGTGTTCTAGCACGGACGGTGTATGAATGGGAAAATGGAGGGAGAGGTACGGGGAACCATATTTTTGGGACGCGCATGTCTGAAATATGGGAAAGTTACGAACTTAGCCCCCGTTTAAAATTTGGACGTCTCGTCGGTTGGGGATACGACGGTAATCTCGCATCTCGCCAATATTTGCCCAGACTGATTTCAGGCGAGGAGAGGGTGGTTGGCACCCATGGTTGGCGCCCACGGTGTATGAACGGGGATGATAGGTAGGGTGGTTGTGTCATGTCTGAGTGAAGTTACAAACCTGCCCCTATTGGAAATATTTGCCTACATCGATTTCGGCCGAGTCGAGTTTGTTTTGCCGCCCACCGTGTATGAATGGGGCAATGGAGGGAGAAACAGAGGTCTTTCGGACAATCTTGAATCAAATGTGTTTTGCCGCCCATGTTTGGCGCCCACCATGTCGGAATGGGCTCAGAGGCGGTCGTGTCATGTCTAATTGAAGTTACTATCCTACCCCTATTTAGAGCAGTGGAAATCGGGCCGGTGGATTGTCCGTGTAATGGGTAGACAGTAATTTCCATCTCCCAAACACTTGGCTTCGTGCAGCCGACGTGGGAGTGGACATTTTGCCGCTTCTTTCGAATTTTGGGACAATAAGCATCCACGTTTACCCTGGCAACTAAATTCGACTCCATTTTGTACTCCTATATGAATCTTTATAAATCATTCTATGTGTTTTTATATATCTTCAAAAGGACAACAAAGATGTATTCCACTGTCATATATGAATATGGTTTACAAATGCCGATACTCAAATTCAGAAGCTAGAATCCAGTTTAAGGTGATTTCGAATATTTGGAACACTTCATGTCCAACTCAAATGTCACACATAGCATAATGTGTACTCCCATTTAGATATGTACACAAGCGATGTATCAAGATTCAAATACCGAGTCAATCAACCAAGAATGTACAGAACTAAAAGACATATAAACACTTATAGAGTGTATGGATCAATAATATCAACTAACATACATAAGCCAGGCCGCTGTACTTTTATTTGCTGCAACATCATCCTTTTTTTAGCCAAGCTACTACAGCATCTTGGCCCTTTCCGATGCGTGCCACTTATGGTCCATCTATACTACTATTATTGCTGAATGCACATTCAGCCCGATTGGCATATTTGTAGGTCTGGCACAGCAATCAAAATGAAATGTCTCTGAGTCTTATCAATTAATACAGACTTGTGCTCAAGTAAAATTACAAACCAAAAAACAAAAAACAATTATTACATGATCTCTAAAACAAATGGTTTGATTGATTAAATGAACAAAGAACACAAAGGTTATTCAACGATGGAAAGAACATTTCACCTATGATTTACCAAGTGGGAATTTAATTTCCTTTTTTCCTTCAGGACCTTAACAATGTGGTCAGTCTTAGCTTGCCTCGTTTTGAAATCCACCAAATATTTAATGGTTGTCTTGAGTACTACTACTGATTGTGCTATTTGCTTCCTCAACATGTCAACTTCATCTCTAAGTGCAGAAGCAGAATCTCTTTCTACCACTAGTTTAGCCTCTAGAGCAACAGCAGTTGGCAATTCATAATGCACGATTGGGCCGGTGCCACTGCTGTGGGATGATACAATGTCCATGGGGACCTCGCTCTTTGATCTTGGGCTAACCTTTTTGCCATTAAAGTTCCGATTGGATTTAGAAAAGTTGAAGTTAGCAAAACATCTCAACTGGGAGTTATAACAACTAACCAGTTAAACAAACAAGGAATTAAAGAGTTTCAATTCGATGCTGAAAAGTAGTTATTAACATCATTGTAACCCGTTGTTGAAGGAGCAAAGCAGTTAAACAAACAAGTAGCTATTTAAGTTCAGGCAAACAGGTAATTCTTAATAGTAAGTATCAAACACATAGATAGGCGCAGTCTATAATAGGATTAACAGGCTGTGGCATTATGTAATCAGTAGCAAACTAAATTAAGACAAGCAACATAATTGAACAATTTTGCAATAAGGGGCTAACTAAAATTCCAAGACGCAGGTAACTGAACTTACGCTAGTTCTTTGTACAGGCACACTGCAACTTCTTTTTCACTTACAAGGTTGTATGAAGGAGTCCATGGCATCAATTGCTTGGATACGCAGTCCCAATACTTCTTTCTTCCGACACTGCATTGGTCAGTCGAATGGTTAATTTGGTAAGATGGTACGTCCTTGATATGTTATATGAGGACGTGTAGTCAGACTAGTTGTAGCCACACACATCACACTGGTTTTAGTGTATATTTCATGCGATTACTTTTGGCATATCGAGATCTAAGCAATCTACAATAGGATGAAAAGACTGGCATCCTTCACATTATTGGCGAACTCAGTTCATAGAATCAAGCAATTCAACCATTCTATGGGTAAATCAAAAGCACCACTGGAATATTTTTCACTACCCCAATCATACAAGCAAAAAGGGGGCGATGCCACCATAGGGGCTGGTATGGGCGGCCGCCTCGGGTGGCTCGAAAGTGTGCACCTAGTTTGAGTCATCCAGGTTGGCCCAGGCTAGTTTTGTTCGTCCCAACGCACGAGCAGGCAATGTAAAAAATGAAGAAAAATGTTTCAATTTGGATAGGCCAATAACATAAGTGCAAGGCAGGCCCTATAGCAGGCTCGCGGCCCAAACGAGCGCCTCCCATATCGATCGACAGCAGGAAAAATCCCAATTCATCCGCTCCAGCCTCCAGTCTGGTTCGCTCCTAACCTAGCAGCCGCTGGACAGACCGACACAGCACTTCCTCACGCCCTCGTTGGAGGGTGGTCGCCGGGCTTCAAGCAAACGGAAGGACAAGAAGATGAAGATCCAACCCTGGGTGTAGCCTGCGTGGGAGGCAGTGGCGGCAGCATGGGCATGGCATCGAGCTTGCTCAAACGGATAGTTGCAGCTTGCAAGAGTAGCATGCGCAATGAGCAGGTACATCACATCCCTGATTATATCTAATTCAACTCTTCAATTTCTGGCCAATAGTTAAACCTGACGGTGTTGTAAAACTGCTTGTATGTAGGGAATCTATGAGAAAATGAAACGAATTTCTACTTATTTTATAACTCACCCAATCAATATTGAACTGACTGAATCTGATGTACCTAATCAAGTTTCTGGTGCAAACATCCAAGCTCATGTTGTTCTTGAGCCTAAAGTGTCTAATGAACAGACTGCTAATGAAGGATTTGATGCAAACATTTTACATGCTCCTGGTGATGAACATATAGTGTCTAATGAGGCATCTAATGAAAGCATTTTGCAAGCTCCCATTGAAGGAATTAGTGTCTAATGATGATCTGCTATGATGAGAGAGACATAGAGATTTGTAGGCATTGATGACAAGCAAATTATAGTCATTTTCATGGCTTGAGGAAACATCGAGGCCATCTACCAGAAAGTCCCCGTATCATGACAACGTAGCATAAATACTTTTCTAATCTGTTGTTTGAAACTATTGGCATACTTGTGCAGGATAGATATATTGATATGCAGTTTGCGCACTGGTTATAGGTGCAATTACACTTTGATATTTTCAGCCAGAGAACGAATAATTCAAGCAGGTACAGACCATGTTTGTAGCCTTGTACACCATGTTGCATTTTATGTTTTTTGGTGCTTGCATCATTTAGTGTTTATAATCTGAACTACTTTGGATCATTAGCTGGTTTTCAAAGTGCATGTAGCTTCACATTTCTCAAGTTATGTTGATTTCCGGAGTGCAAGTGCCTTCATATTTTTAAGTTAAATTTTCGCCCCTGGTAACTTGAATTCGTGGATCCACCACTGCACACAAATCATACACGAATGCTAGTACGAATTAAATGAAATGCAGGGACTTACGCTAGCTCGTTGTACAGGCTCACTGCAGCTCTGCTTGCGCTTGGGATGTTCCATGTACAAGTCCATGCTACCACTTGCTTGGATGTGCAGGCCTTGTGCTCCTTGCATCCCCCTCTGCATTTTTGACACGACGAATGGCTGAGAAAATAAGAGGAATCGACCTTGCTGTTGTACCAGAGGACAGATACTTACAAGGTTATACAGGTGTGCAGGATGTGTACTAGATCCCTTAGCGCTGTCATGCTTCGCTAAAAAATGGATTTGCTTGTTTCAGATGATATCTCCAGAAGAAATAAGAGTTAAAGTCAGAGTTGGATAGGCGTGTAAGCTAATAGAGCAGTGAAAGGATATCCAAACATCGTCGGAACAGTGCACAAGGGAGTGATGTGTGGATACCTAGTTCGGGCCGGCATTTGGGCATGCTCGCCTAGCTAGAGTGCGGGTCACTTCAGAGCCGTTGAGGGTGATGCGCTGGCGTTGGCTGGCCGCGCACGGATGCAGGTCTTGAGTGGCAGTGGAGCGCTACGATGCGGTGGACGAGACCGTTGGTGAAGCCCCGGCGGCCTCGGGGGCGGAGGCGCGACGATGTGCTCGATGAAGTAGCCCCGGTGAGCTGGGAGACGGCGTCGGTGAAGCACACCTGATGCGGTGGAAGTCGGTGTTTGTGAGGCACGTAGGTTGCGGCGGCCGACATTGTCGGTGGACCACCTGGTGCGGTGGACGAGGGCGTAGATGAGGTAGCTCTGGTGCGGTGGTGAAGCACGACCGTCGTCTTCGTCGTCGTCGTCCGGCACAGAGGTGGGGAAAGAGACGAGACGAGGGGCAATTCGAACTTTGCTCGGGTTGCTGGCGAATTAGGGATTTGAACAATCTAGGCGCGGAAGGGGACGGTGGAGAAGGGAGATTTTGCAGGGCTGGAATTGGGGCCTCCAGATAATTCAATCCGAAACATGGAAGCGTGAAATTATTTTGTCATCGTCCTTTTTTGGGGGGAGGGGGAGGGAGGGAGGGGGTGGGTGGCTGGGTTCTAAGCATCCGTCCGACACACGCGACCACCACAACACGACCTTGGTCTTCCTGGTGCGCCTACATTTGAGAATGCAAACGAATCTTCTTTCATTTGCAAACGAATCTGTATGTATTATCATGCCCTTGTTTTCCTTGCAATAATTAGTCATTCGAAACGAGATACTATAAATTAATTAATGAGGAGTTATTTGAAAGAAAAAATTGAAACAGTATCCACACTAACGTGGATTAGAGTGTGTGCCACATAATTAGTTATTTGAATTAGAGTGTGTGTCACATAGCGATCTCCAATTCTAATGTGGATTTCGCATTTCACTGTATCCACGCTACTTTTTTAATACAAATTCATATGTATATGATGAACACCATGGTAGTGAGAAAACTTTTGGATGGATTCAAACATATGACCAATAAAATAGCACAAAAAATCGAGTCAATGTCAACTTTTTGAAACCCAGTATGGCACGAATTCGAAATAATTACCCATATGCATGGTCCTCAGTTCAAACCTTACAATGTACACTGAATTGAAACATCGATATTAAGTCTTGTACTATCTACATTCAAATGTTGTTTTTAGCCCCCCCCCCCCCCGCACACACGCTACATACTTCATGTATCGGTCAATCTTCCTCTCCTAACCACCTTAAGAAGCTATCGGTTTCCAACACACATCCTTTCTTTCTCTCCATGTTTCAATCTCTAACTCTCTCAACTGCACAACCCCCTTTTTCCACTCTGTTACGAAATGTATTTACCTCACACACCCGCCATTGCACCCCATGCCGAGCTCTCTCTCCCTCTCCCTCTCACCCTCTCGCGCTAAATACATGCATTGCCTATCTAGCCCCCCAACCTCTCGTGTGCACGCACACACGTTGTCTATCTAGGTCACTCCCTCAAGACTGTCTCACTCTTTCTTCCGCATGGCGGACCACACTCGCTCAATCTCGCTCTCTTTATTTGAGTCTCGTTTAACCTCGTTTTCTTTCACACACAAATGATATATCTCCCTGTTCGGGCCTCGATCGACACACTCTATACTCTCTAACACAGATTGTCTATCTAGGTCAGTCCATCGAAGCCGCCCCCACTCTTTCGACCTCATGGCGGGCCATGCTCTCTCTCTCTCTCTCTCTCTCTTTCCCTTTCTCTCTCTCTCTCTCTCTCTCTCTCTCTCTCTCTCTCTTTTTATGTCTCGATTGACCTCGCTCTTTCTCGGACAAAAATGATATATCACCATGTTTGAGCCCAATTAGACTTATTCACATTGTATACTCTCTCACACACATTGTCTATCTAGGTCACTCTCTCCAACCCGTCTCACTCTTTCGATCGCACGACGACCATATGTGATCAATTGACCTTGCTTCCTCCCACACACAAAATATATCTACACGTCTATGACTGGATCATCTCTCAAGCTCTATCTTACAGCCCTCACCCTTGCGAAAAGCTCAATCAGACAATATCTCTCCAGAGCATATATATTTGTTCAATGAATGTCGGACCACACTCACTTTGTCTCTCTATCTATATGTCTCTCGATTGACCTCGCTTTCTCACGTCGTATCTTCCACACATTGAAGCTACCTCTCCATCCCTCGCAAAGCCGGAACTATTTACATTGCAAGGGGCACTCCAACCTTGGATTAATTTATGTAGCCATTTATTCCGATCGGTTTAGATTATATTTTCATAGCATTCGGCCCACAACTACTCGAAACACCGTTGCAACCCCCACAACTCCCCTAGTTGATTTCCCACTGGCTCGGTCATCGCTCTCTCCCACGTCCTTTCTCGCCTTCAACGTCGCATCATGGTATTATTGCAAAATACTCTGTTGTTCTCTTTAATTATTATAAATATGCTACAAAACTACACACCAATAGTCCACTTGGAACGGAATAAATTTTGACCCACAAATTAAAGTGCTACAAACTACACACTTAGGGGCCCACATGTCATGAAACAAATTTGGACCCATATACAAACTAAAAAATAAAGGACAAGGATCGAACATGCGATCAGGGCCTTCAAGCCGCACGTCAATAGGCAACATACGTAGAACAGCAATGTTTGTTGTACCACCCTTTGTTCACATAATGTTTTTATATTACCACAACCTATTTAATTGATAATATGTAATATTATTTTTAGTACTATTCGCCTTCACTTACTGGTAGGTTCCATGTGTGCTCTCTCTCTCTCTCTCCTCCCCTTCTGCGTTCAGATGCACGGGCAAACACGAAGAACTCACGGGCGATGTTGCCGTTGACCATATCTGGACGCGTTCACAAGTTACGACAGCAGTTTCACATGCTAGCAGCACTAGTCAGTGTATATGTGCAATGCACGTTAATTTGGAAGTATATTAAGTGCATGTGGATATTAGGTAGGATATTATTTCCGTGTTATTATGTGATTAGCACTATTTTTGGCATGAAATTAACTGCATGTTAAATGTGTTGAGCGCTCAACATTGAAGCAGTCTAGGTCGTTGGATGACAAGGAATACATGTGGCTTGATGACGTTTTATATTTAATTTGATACGGATCTAGCAGAACATTCAATCGATCAAACCATAGATTTCGTTCAGTCTGACTCCGACTTTAAATTATACGACGATCGATCTAAAATAAACGGAAATGATAAACGTTCGGATTTTAAGCATGGCAATCCGAACGTTTTTCATGGCAAATTTAGATTACGCGGCAGCGGCGAGGGCGTCTTGTGGTGGCAAGCGGCTCCTCTGCCGTGCTCTATGTGTCGTCGGGCCACTGACCGACGGCGACGGCGGTGCCTTGTGCCGTTGTTGGCGTACTCCTGGACGTTGGCCTAGCTTCAAGGAAGGCCAAAATGTTCTGGACTTCAGAGCGAGTCAACCGGCGGGAGGAGGCGACTCGCCTTTGTGCAAGGAAGCGGTCGACGGCGGCCATCCAAGCCGCTGAGGGGGGCACTGGCACCCGCACGGGGATAGGCGCTGTCAACGGCGTGGCGGAGACATTCGTGTGCACGGGCACTGGCACGGGCGCGCATGTCAGTGCACGCACAGGCGCATGCACTGGCAGGTGCACGGGCACCGGCACGGGCGTGAGCGTCAGTGCACGCGCAGGCGCATGCGCTGGTAGGTGCACGGGCGCGTGAAAGTCGGCGGGGACCTCGTGGAACCCCGTGGCATCAAGCTCGGCGACAATGTGCGGCTCCTAGCCCATCAATGCCATGGGGATGGGCACTGGCGCAGTCGGGGCAGCGGGAGCCGGAACGGGAGCGGGGATAGGCGCGGCGTCTTCCCGCAAGGCTAGTTCAAGCTCGTCCCAAAGCGCCTTATGTTCTTGAGACTCCGGCTGGGTGTCTTCTTCAGGAAACTGGAAGACTAAGGGCAGACCATCATAATGCGGCATGGCGTACGTTTAGGTCAGGCTGGTTGGAGGTAGATGACAGGAGAATCGGAGAGGAAGAGAGAAGATTGTAGCGATATGGGGTAGTGCGGGGTTGATTTTAAACTGCGGCGCCAACGACATTAAAAGTGGGAGCAGTTGAACGAAGGTGGGCGGCGGAGCCTGGTCAAAGGGCTCGCCTCCCGGTGAGCCTGCACAGCGGTCTTATCGCATGCCTCCCTGTCAGTCGGCGCAGCAGTCTGCTCGCACGCCTCCCATCGACTCACACGCTTGCTCGGACGGCACCTGCCAATGAGAAGCGGTACTCGCGGCGGCATGTAAACGCCCACGGATTCAATAGTGAAAGTGTTCGCCTTAACATGACAAGTCTTTGTTCCAAAATACCTTGGATCTTCATTTGTGCAACTTGTCATAAGCAACTTGTCTCAAATTGAAGAAAAAATTACGAAGTAATATTTGTGCCATATCACGTGACCATGCTCAGTTTTAAGAATTTATGGTCACTTTTGGATTTTCTAAAATTTAAGATCCAGGATTCGAAACAATAACCTGCATCATGCAATAAATTTTCAAGCCATACATCTGTCCTATTATATTTCTTAAGAAAGGATTTGGTCAAACATTTTGCTTAGTTAGACTTCAGACAAGTTATATATGCAGAGCAAAAGGATAATCCCTCTGTACCAGTGCATTGCCTGATATATTAACTCAATTACTAGGCACGAACAAACGGGCTCAATTCTGTGCTCATCCTGGTGTAGTAGTAGTAGTACTAGGCAATGAAGTTGACGGGTGACCTTGGCGAGCGGCGACCAAGGGAATTGAACCGTGCTCGGCACGGTAGGTAACGCTGTCTAGTTACTAAAGCATCCCTCTGTTGTTCATCGGTAGTCATTATGGACCGGGGACATGAGGGGAACTTCCTAGGGCTGGAATTCTGGCCGCTAGATATTTCAACTCGAAACGCGGAGGCTCGACTGGTTGGGGTTGCCTAATGTGTGTACCACGCACGCCACCAGAAGGACACGAGCCCGGTTTTTTTTCTTTTTTTTCTTTTTTTAGGATCAACACAAGCCAAGGTCTGGCTGGTACGCCGTTGGGTCCTACCATTAAAGAATATGAAAGAAACCTTTTAAATTGCCGAACGAATCTATGTATATTACAATGCCCGTATTTTCCTTGCAAATACTATTCTCAACGTGGTAATTGATTTATGACGAGTTGTTGAATTAGAGTGAGTTTGTGATATAGTGAACTCAACGTGGATTTCATATTTCATGGTATCCCTGGTAAGTTTTTCAATGCAAATTCAAATTTAAAAGATGAACAATATGGAGGTGAGAAAACTTTGTATGTATCAAGCATATGACCACACACACACACACACAGACACCCACACACGAACACAACAACAATGCAATAAGTATAGTGCATCTATTTTTCCAAACCATGCATGTATGACACGAATTCAAAAATACTCCTTCTGTTACTAAATATTAGTCTTTTAGAGATTTCAACAAGCGACCACATACAGAGCAAAATGAGTGAATCTACACTCTAAAATATGTCTATATACATCCGTATGTGCCAGTCCACTTGAAATCTCTAAAAAAGACTAATATTTAGGAACGAAGGGAGTAAAATGTAAGACATGCATGGTCCTCAATTCAATATTTAAAACAAACATGAAACTGAAACATGAATATTAAGTCTAGTACTACAGTACATGCAAAAGTTGTGTTTAATTAGGCGGAGCTATGATTGTCGGGGGTCACCCCCTCGACCTTAGATAAAATTGTGAAGCTCTGTTTAGGGTTGTTTAGATTATATTTGTCCCCACCCTCCCAACCACCGATTGGTTGTGCACCCCCACCCATCCTCCCCGGGAGAATATCATGTGCCCCCATACCTTAGATGCTATATGCTGATACGAGTTACTTGGAGCTTGTAGATCTGAGATATAGCAACTCACATGATGTCTTAATATTTTTACAGGAAACCTTGATGAGTTTGAGAATTGCACACAATTTGTACACAAACTACTCAGATGCCCTTGGATCCCATATCCAACGACCTCGAAGCTCGTATCACCGTAGCATCTAAGATGAAGGAGGACATCATATTCTCCTGTATGTAAGAATACCATGTACTACCACACCTTAGATGCTTTGGTGATACAAGCTCTTCGGAGTCGTTGGATTTATGACCCAATACCTCCTCGGTGGTTCGAATGGTTTTTTGCAGAAAAGCCCCCAAAGAGTTCGGCCACTGCTTACAAGCACAAAGACTGCTCAGATGCCATTGGATCTCAGATCAAATGACCTCGAAGCTCGTATCACCGTAGCATCCAAACTGCGAGAGCACCTTATGTTTTCTCACGCGGGAGAATATGAGGTGCTCCCGCACCATAGATTCTATCACTAAAGGAATCAGCTACTTTGTCGTCTGCCACGGCGGACGGCAAAGGCCTGAACGGTGGACGGCAAAGGTCTTTGCCATCTGCCGCGGATGGCAACACGCTCCGACAAAGTAAGGTCCGACAAACAGCTACTCTGCCGTCCGCTTTAGCGGCTGACGGCAAAGGGGCCTTTGCCATCAGCAGCAGACAGCAAAGAAAGCCGACGGCAAAAAATGCGTTGTTAGTCCGTTAGGTGGCTAGCGACAGGCCTTTGCCGTCCGCCGCTGACGGCAAAAATTTTCCTGCCTTTGTCGTCCGCCGTATAATGTCAGCTGGACGCCACTACACGGCAGGCCTTTGCCGTCCACCGCTGACGGCAAAACTGTTTCCTCTTTGCCGTCTGCCACTGTAAACAAACTGACCAAATGGGTCAGCTCCCAGGAAGCACAGTTGCCTGCCACGTGGCCTCTTTGCCGTCCGCTGCTGGCGGCAAAGAGCCCTTTGCCGTCGGTGGCAGACGGCAAAGAGCCTGCATATTGGCTCTTTTTCTGTTTTTTTTAATCCAACAATTTTCACAGCAAATATATATGACACAGGGCTATTTAACAACAATCATATCATATATCCAGCACATAAGTTTCATCCATTCATACATAAGCAAGTTCCATCCATACACATTGTTCCATCCATATACATATTACAATGCAAAGTTTCATCAAGATAGCAAGTTCCATCATAGCAAGCTAGATACAATGCAAAGTTTCATCAAAGAAAAAGCAAGCACTCCATCATAGCAAGCTAGCTTCCATGAAGTGAATGAAATCTGCAAAATGGCAAATAAGAAAGTTAGAAATAGGTGACTAGAAGAAGAATACTTGAACAAGAAGAAGACTAGAAGAATAAGTATATGTCATTTATGAGCTAACTTAGGTGAAATGGATCATATATGAGCTAACTAAGTTGAAATGGGTCGTTTATGAGCTAACTTAGTTGAAATGGATCATTTATGAGCTAACTTAGTTGAAATGGGTCGTTTATGAGCTAACTAAGGTGAAGGGCATCGTTTTTTAGCTAACTAAGGTGAAATGGATCGTTTTTTAGCTAACTTAGGTCAAATGGATCATTTATGAGCTAACTTAGTTGAAATGGGTCGTTTATGAGCTAACTAAGGTGAAATGGATCGTTTTTGAGCTAACTAAGGTGAAATGGATCGTTTTTAGCTAACTTAGGTGAAATGGATCATTTATGAGCTAACTTAGTTGAAATGGGTCGTTTATGAGCTAACTAAGGTGAAATGGATCGTTTTTGAGCTAACTAAGGTGAAATGGATCATTTTTTAGCTAACTTAGGTGAAATGGATCATTTAAGAGCTAATTTAGGTGAAATGGATCGTTCTTAGCTAACTTAGGTGAAATGGATCGTTTAGGAGCTACTCTAGGTAAATTGGGTCATTTTAGAGCTAACTTGGCTAAACTGGATCATTTATAAGCTAACCTAGGTAAGATGGGTCATTTTGGAGCTAACCTAGGTGAAATGGGTCATTTTAAAGCTAACGTAGGTAAAAATGGATCATTTAGGAGCTAATCTAGGTAAAATGGGTCATTTTAGAGCTAACTTGGATAAACTGGATCATTTATAAGCTAACTAAGGTAAAATGGGTCATTTTAGAGCTAACTTAGGTAAAATGGATCGTTTATGAGCTAACTAAGCTAATTATGCACTTTTTGACATAAGTAAGCTAAGTACAAATTGTTTCAGAGCTAACTTAGGTAAAAAAATACCGACATGAATAATGATATGTATATCACTTAAGTGTATCATCATCAAGTACAATATAAAAAAAATTGAATACCTGACACTACTAATAATCTCGATCAGTATCATCAATAAATGCATAATCATCATCATCACTATAATCAATGATGGGCTCATAGGGTTCAGTGGCATCAACATGTGCAAGGCCACCTTGACGTCATCGGTCAAGCATTGACAGGTCATCCGCAGCAGTAACCTCTTCTTGTTCCGGCTCTTCTTGTTCCTCCTCTGGGGTGATGTCGTATTCACTGTCACTGTCTACTTCAATGTTTTGGGGTGAAGTATAGCGGTTCTTGAAACGCTTTTTGGAAAGACGTGTCTCTTGGAAGAATTCTCCTTCATATGTGTTTGGGTTAATGTGAGGTTCATAATCCTCTTCCTTTGGGGGAGAAAGTCTAGCACGTGGCGGCACTTCATAAACGACATCCCAACCTTTCAGATTTGGATTAGTTTGGCAGGCCCACGGTAGATAGAATACTTGGGTCGCCTGTTGAGCCGTAATATAGACATCAGGAACATCTAAATGGGTGCTTTGGTTGATTTCAACTAGCCCTGTATGTTCATGAGTCCTTATAGTCTCCTTCGACTGAAACCAATAACATTTGAAGACTACGACATTCGGTGGGTTTTCACCATAGAATAGAAGTTCATAAATTGCTTCAACTCTCCCATAATACTCGGTACCTCCTTCGCCGATAGCAGATACACAACAATTTGTAGACTTTCGGTCGACCATAGATAGCTCTTTGCCATAGGTACGAAAGCGATACCCGTTGATGTCGTACTTGTCAAATGAACGGACCTTATAGTCAAAACCATTAGCGACTTGTCTCAATTCGGCGTCCAAAGACTCTGAATTAGCCTAAGCACTCCATCATAGCAAGCTAGCTTCCATGAAGTGAATGAAATCTGCAAAATGGCAAATAAGAAAGTTAGAAATAGGTGACTAGAAGAAGAAGACTTGAACAAGAAGAAGACTAGAAGAATAAGTATATGTCATTTATGAGCTAACTTAGGTGAAATGGATCATATATGAGCTAACTAAGTTGAAATGGGTCGTTTATGAGCTAACTTAGTTGAAATGGATCATTTATGAGCTAACTTAGTTGAAATGGGTCGTTTATGAGCTAACTAAGGTGAAGGGCATCGTTTTTTAGCTAACTAAGGTGAAATGGATCGTTTTTTAGCTAACTTAGGTGAAATGGATCATTTATGAGCTAACTTAGTTGAAATGGGTCGTTTATGAGCTAACTAAGGTGAAATGGATCGTTTTTGAGCTAACTAAGGTGAAATGGATCGTTTTTAGCTAACTTAGGTGAAATGGATCATTTATGAGCTAACTTAGTTGAAATGGGTCGTTTATGAGCTAACTAAGGTGAAATGGATCGTTTTTGAGCTAACTAAGGTGAAATGGATCATTTTTTAGCTAACTTAGGTGAAATGGATCATTTAAGAGCTAATTTAGGTGAAATGGATCGTTCTTAGCTAACTTAGGTGAAATGGATCGTTTAGGAGCTACTCTAGGTAAATTGGGTCATTTTAGAGCTAACTTGGCTAAACTGGATCATTTATAAGCTAACCTAGGTAAGATGGGTCATTTTGGAGCTAACCTAGGTGAAATGGGTCATTTTAAAGCTAACGTAGGTAAAAATGGATCATTTAGGAGCTAATCTAGGTAAAATGGGTCATTTTAGAGCTAACTTGGATAAACTGGATCATTTATAAGCTAACTAAGGTAAAATGGGTCATTTTAGAGCTAACTTAGGTAAAATGGATCGTTTATGAGCTAACTAAGCTAATTATGCACTTTTTGACATAAGTAAGCTAAGTACAAATTGTTTCAGAGCTAACTTAGGTAAAAAAATACCGACATGAATAATGATATGTATATCACTTAAGTGTATCATCATCAAGTACAACATAAAAAAAATTGAATACCTGACACTACTAATAATCTCGATCAGTATCATCAATAAATGCATAATCATCATCATCACTATAATCAATGATGGGCTCATAGGGTTCAGTGGCATCAACATGTGCAAGGCCACCTTGACGTCATCGGTCAAGCATTGACAGGTCATCCGCAGCAGTAACCTCTTCTTGTTCCGGCTCTTCTTGTTCCTCCTCTGGGGTGATGTCGTATTCACTGTCACTGTCTACTTCAATGTTTTGGGGTGAAGTATAGCGGTTCTTGAAACGCTTTTTGGAAAGACGTGTCTCTTGGAAGAATTCTCCTTCATATGTGTTTGGGTTAATGTGAGGTTCATAATCCTCTTCCTTTGGGGGAGAAAGTCTAGCACGTGGCGGCACTTCATAAACGACATCCCAACCTTTCAGATTTGGATTAGTTTGGCAGGCCCACGGTAGATAGAATACTTGGGTCGCCTGTTGAGCCGTAATATAGACATCAGGAACATCTAAATGGGTGCTTTGGTTGATTTCAACTAGCCCTGTATGTTCATGAGTCCTTATAGTCTCCTTCGACTGAAACCAATAACATTTGAAGACTACGACATTCGGTGGGTTTTCACCATAGAATAGAAGTTCATAAATTGCTTCAACTCTCCCATAATACTCGGTACCTCCTTCGCCGATAGCAGATACACAACAATTTGTAGACTTTCGGTCGACCATAGATAGCTCTTTGCCATAGGTACGAAAGCGATACCCGTTGATGTCGTACTTGTCAAATGAACGGACCTTATAGTCAAAACCATTAGCGACTTGTCTCAATTCGGCGTCCAAAGACTCTGAATTAGCCTAAGCACTCCATCATAGCAAGCTAGCTTCCATGAAGTGAATGAAATCTGCAAAATGGCAAATAAGAAAGTTAGAAATAGGTGACTAGAAGAAGAAGACTTGAACAAGAAGAAGACTAGAAGAATAAGTATATGTCATTTATGAGCTAACTTAGGTGAAATGGATCATATATGAGCTAACTAAGTTGAAATGGGTCGTTTATGAGCTAACTTAGTTGAAATGGATCATTTATGAGCTAACTTAGTTGAAATGGGTCGTTTATGAGCTAACTAAGGTGAAGGGCATCGTTTTTTAGCTAACTAAGGTGAAATGGATCGTTTTTTAGCTAACTTAGGTGAAATGGATCATTTATGAGCTAACTTAGTTGAAATGGGTCGTTTATGAGCTAACTAAGGTGAAATGGATCGTTTTTGAGCTAACTAAGGTGAAATGGATCGTTTTTAGCTAACTTAGGTGAAATGGATCATTTATGAGCTAACTTAGTTGAAATGGGTCGTTTATGAGCTAACTAAGGTGAAATGGATCGTTTTTGAGCTAACTAAGGTGAAATGGATCATTTTTTAGCTAACTTAGGTGAAATGGATCATTTAAGAGCTAATTTAGGTGAAATGGATCGTTCTTAGCTAACTTAGGTGAAATGGATCGTTTAGGAGCTACTCTAGGTAAATTGGGTCATTTTAGAGCTAACTTGGCTAAACTGGATCATTTATAA
Source organism: Aegilops umbellulata (assembly GCA_032464435.1). Classification (NCBI taxonomy): domain Eukaryota; kingdom Viridiplantae; phylum Streptophyta; class Magnoliopsida; order Poales; family Poaceae; genus Aegilops; species Aegilops umbellulata. The sequence continues at coordinate 224,371,994 of CP136055.1, read as the reverse complement.
GCTAACCTAGGTAAGATGGGTCATTTTGGAGCTAACCTAGGTGAAATGGGTCATTTTAAAGCTAACGTAGGTAAAAATGGATCATTTAGGAGCTAATCTAGGTAAAATGGGTCATTTTAGAGCTAACTTGGATAAACTGGATCATTTATAAGCTAACTAAGGTAAAATGGGTCATTTTAGAGCTAACTTAGGTAAAATGGATCGTTTATGAGCTAACTAAGCTAATTATGCACTTTTTGACATAAGTAAGCTAAGTACAAATTGTTTCAGAGCTAACTTAGGTAAAAAAATACCGACATGAATAATGATATGTATATCACTTAAGTGTATCATCATCAAGTACAACATAAAAAAAATTGAATACCTGACACTACTAATAATCTCGATCAGTATCATCAATAAATGCATAATCATCATCATCACTATAATCAATGATGGGCTCATAGGGTTCAGTGGCATCAACATGTGCAAGGCCACCTTGACGTCATCGGTCAAGCATTGACAGGTCATCCGCAGCAGTAACCTCTTCTTGTTCCGGCTCTTCTTGTTCCTCCTCTGGGGTGATGTCGTATTCACTGTCACTGTCTACTTCAATGTTTTGGGGTGAAGTATAGCGGTTCTTGAAACGCTTTTTGGAAAGACGTGTCTCTTGGAAGAATTCTCCTTCATATGTGTTTGGGTTAATGTGAGGTTCATAATCCTCTTCCTTTGGGGGAGAAAGTCTAGCACGTGGCGGCACTTCATAAACGACATCCCAACCTTTCAGATTTGGATTAGTTTGGCAGGCCCACGGTAGATAGAATACTTGGGTTGCCTGTTGAGCCGTAATATAGACATCAGGAACATCTAAATGGGTGCTTTGGTTGATTTCAACTAGCCCTGTATGTTCATGAGTCCTTATAGTCTCCTTCGACTGAAACCAATAACATTTGAAGACTACGACATTCGGTGGGTTTTCACCATAGAATAGAAGTTCATAAATTGCTTCAACTCTCCCATAATACTCGGTACCTCCTTCGCCGATAGCAGATACACAACAATTTGTAGACTTTCGGTCGACCATAGATAGCTCTTTGCCATAGGTACGAAAGCGATACCCGTTGATGTCGTACTTGTCAAATGAACGGACCTTATAGTCAAAACCATTAGCGACTTGTCTCAATTCGGCGTCCAAAGACTCTGAATTAGCCTACAAGTTTAATATGAAAGGATTGTTGCATTACGCACAAATTAGCGAATGAAATGAAATTGTCTAATAGAAATTACCGTTTGTTTTAACCAAGAGATGCAACTGGGATAGCCGCCTCCTTGCTTTGCGAGAAGCTCATACTCTTCGACAGAATCCTTTTGGATCTCCGCCCTATACGAGAATATGGCGACGTATCGACTGTATGAAATATCCAGGGATAAGAGCAGTTCAATGGAAATAGAAGTTGCAAAACAATGTACCGAGAACTTACTCGATGTACGGCCGTACTTCTATCAGGTTGTTGAAGATATACAACGAAATGGTCCGCCATTCTTCGTTATCCAAAGATACTGGATTTGAAACATTGGCTGGTGCGAGATTCCCTTTGAATAGGCTGAGGTTGGATCCACCCTTTTTAGGGTCGTCAGCATTGTACCAAGGCTTCGGATTATGCAAATGACGATTTTTGGCTTCGTAGTGTGCTGTCACGAAGTTTGCCGCCTCCTCAGTGATGAATGCCTCAGCCATCGATGCTTCAACTCTACGTTTATTTTTACATTTTTCTCGAAGCGTCTTATGCATCCTCTGAGTTGGGTAGCACCAATGATTTTGCACGGGCCCCCCCAATCTTGCCTCGGTCGGGAGATGCAAAATCAAATGCTGCATTGGATTAAAGAAGCCCGGTGGAACGATCTTCTCTAACTTGCAGATCAACTCCGGCGCCAACTCTTCCATTTCTTCTAGCACGCTAGGCGATAGTTCTTTCGCACAAAGAACACGGAAGAAATAGATGAGTTCTGCCAGTACTAGCCATTCATCCTCAGGGATGAAGCCACGCAACATCACCGGCATTACCCGCTGAATCCATATGTGCCAATCATGACTCTTGAGACCAAATATCTTCAATGTATCAAGATTCGCTCCCCTCTTTAGATTCGCTGCATACCCATCGGGGAACATCCACTGCTGTTGCACCCACAAGATAATTTCCCTCATAGCTGGCCTTCCAAGATTGAACCATGCCTTTGGCTTTGTCCAGTTATGCTTTTCTTTCGGTTCTTTCATGTTTTGTAATGGCCTATCACATAGCGCCTCCAGATCGACTCTAGCCTCAGTATTATCCTTTGACTTCCCATCTATGCCGAACAATGTACCAAAAAGTGCCTCGACGATATTCTTATCAGTGTGCATCACGTTGATGTTGTGTGGGCAAAGGAGGTCTTTGAAGTAAGGCAGATCCCATAAGCATGTTTTGTGAGTCTAGGCGTGCTTAGAATTATACCCCTTGAAGTACCCTGGACGCTCTGGATCTGGCTCGAGAGCGTTTAACTGATCCAGGGTCTGTTGGCCTGTCAATGCAAGTGGTGCAGAGTTTTTGACAACTCTACCTCTGATGAAGTTCTTCTTGTCTTTCCTGAACTTTTTGACAACTCTACGCCGGCAAGTCATGCGTCGAGTACATGTACCAGACACGCATTATGAAGTTCTGTTTGCTATAGGCGTCGTATGTCTTGAACCCATTATCCCAGGCTTCTTGCAATTCGTCCTTCAGCGGCTGCATGTACACATTCATATTTTTTCCCGGATAGTTGGGCCCTGGAATTATCAACGTCAGGAAAATGTTCTTTCTTTGCATAATCTGTCTGGGGGGAGATTGAGTGGAAAGACAAATACGGGCCAACAACTGTATTGGGCTGCCGTCATACCAAACACATTGAACCCATCCATGCTGATGCCGACTCGAGGATGCCTTGGATCTGCCGCTTTGTCAGCATGTAATTCATCAAACTTTTTCCATGCAACACCATCCGATGTGTGTACCATCATCAGATTCCCATCTGCATCTAGTTCGGTTCTTTTGCCTGTTTTGTGCCATGTCATCTGTGTGGCCGTCTCTTTGACCATGAAAAGACGTTGAAGTCTTGGTACGATTGGCATATACCGAAGAACACTAACGGGGATTTTGGTCTGTGTCTTCTCACCCGTACCGTTGTCTACCACAATATACCTGGAAGACTTGCAAATGGGACAATAGTTCAAGTCTGCATAGTCAAGCCTAAATAAGGCACATCCTTTCTCACAGGCATGTATCTTCTCATAGGCCATCTTCAGTGCACGGAGGATTTTGTCCGACTGGTACAGGTTTGCAGGCATTACATGGCCTTTGGGTAGAAAGCGTCCAAATACTGTCATAATTGTGTCATAGCATTCTCTGCCCAAGTTGAACTAAGCCTTCAGAGCCATTACTTGTGAGATGGCATCCAACTGACAAAGCTTAGTGTGCTCGTGGAGCGGACGTTTTGAAGACTCCAACATTTCATTGAAGGCCTTTGCAGATTCCTCCATCTCCTCGTCCGAATCCCGAGCATCATCATAGTCTTGCACCATGTTTTCCATCCCGGTACCATGCTCATCGGTGCGACAACGATCCACCTCAGCTCGGTCACGTTGGGCAGACACACCATGAAATGTCCACACCGTATAATCGGGCGTAAAACCACTCTTCTGCACGTGTTTGCCCATTTCAGCCTCTGTCCTCTTTTCCCAATTGCCGCACCGGAAACAGGGGCACCAGGTTTTCCTCTGGCCATTTGCAAATGCGGCTTGCACAAACCCCTTGGTTTTTGTGAACCATTCAGCGCTCCATTTGTTCTGACCAGTGTGACCGGTATACATCCATGCACGATCACTCATCTTGACTTTCAGAGCTACTGGACACACAACAATTATATATGTAATTCACCATGTATATATTCATCAGTTGATCTACTTTGTCAATTTTATTACGTCCATGCAACCTACACTCTAATAGGTAATGATAGGTCCTAATCCCACCCGAGTATGTGTAGATTGGGTTCATTTTCCCATGATATGCTCCGGATCCGACGCAAAATTTCGGCAGCACCTCCCCGCTGTTCTCCTGATACACGTCTCTGCAATAAACAGAGAGGATGTGTACCCGGAGAACAACAGGGGAGGCACTGACTAAATTTATACGTCAGATACGCAGCAAAGCATATGGGAAAACGAACCCAATCTACACATACTCGGGCTTTCCATGGATAGCGTTGGACAATTCGAAAGAATCAAGGTTATAAATATGCAAATGCATGCATATTTATAACTATGACACTTTCGAACGGGAGACACATATTGGTTATGCATACTGATGATTCAAGACACATATATAGCTAGCTATCAAGTTTCATCGGCATGAACATCGGAACAGAGCAAATAATTAATGGGGGAGGAGGACATGTCATTTGTGCTCACCCACGAACGAAGGGGCAGAGCTCGTCAAACGCACGGCGAGGTCGTCGAACACCAAACCTCGCAGCGATGAAACAACTGCACATTTAAATCTACCCGATCAACACAATTATATATGTTGTTTTTCATAACAAAATCGAAAAATATATGACCTAACTAATAATTCACAAATATATGACCCCGTCGGCCTCTGGAAGGCCAAAGAACACCTTTTCGGGAGGTGTCGGGGGTCGGGGTGTCGTGTCGGTGTGCCGTGTCGGGGTCGGGGTGCTGTTTCGGGGTCGTGGGGTCGGGGTGTCGTGTCGGGGTCGGGGTGTCGGGGTCAGGGGGTCAGGGGTCGGGTGTCGGGGTGTGGTGTCGGGGTCGGGGTGTCGGGGTGTGGTGTCGGGGTTGGGAGTCGGGGTCGGGGTCGGGGTGTCGGGGTCACGGGGTCAGGGGGTCGGGGTCGGGGTGTCGGGGTCAGGGGTCCTTCTTCTTTCTTTCCTTTCTTCTTCTTCTTTCCTTTCTTCTTCTTCTACTTTCATCTTTTTTCTACTTTTTTACTTCTTTTCTTTTCTTCTTTTCTTCTTCTTCTACTACTTCTTCTACTTCTTGTCTTCTTCTTCTTTTTTCATATTTTTTTCTACTTCTTTTCTTCCTTTCTTCTTCTTCTACTTCTTTTCTTCTTTTTCTTTTTTCATCTTTTTTCTACTTATTTTCTTCTTCTTCTACTTCTTCTACTGCTTCTACTTCTTCTAATTCTTTTCTAACACTAACACTGACACAATCTAGCACTAACAATTAAACATCAAAAAATGAAAAAACAGAATAAGAAAAAAAGTAGTCCCTCACCGGAGCAATGGGACGGTCGGCGGGGGCGGTGGCGGGGGGGGCGCCGGGCGGCGGGAGCAGTGGCGGGGGCGGCGCCGGGCGGTAGGTGGCGGGGCATCGGCGGGTGGGGTGGGGCAGAGGGGTGGTGGTGCGACGTGGCAAGTGGGGGCGGCGCCAGGCGGCGGGGGCGGCGCCAGGCGGCGGGGGCGGCGCTGGGTGACGGGGCATCGGCGGGTGGGGAGGGGAAGAGGGGTGGTGGGGTGACGTCGGGCGGGGGTGCAGGGCAGGTGCGGGGGTGGCGCCGGGCGGTGGGACGGGGGCGGCGGCGGGGGGCGGGGGCTGCGGTGGGTGCGGATCTGGTGGCGCGGGGCGTCGGGGAGCAGAGAGGGAGAGATAACAGAGAGTAACGGGCGGGGGGATTGGGGCCGTTAGTTAGGCCCTTCTTTGCCGTCCGCCTCTCTTTGTCGTCCGCCTTTTGCTCCCTTTGTCGTCTGCTAGCGGGCGGCAAAGAGGTGGGGCGTTAAGTTTTTTCTATACGGGCGGGGAGGTGGGGCCACCTCTCTCTTTGCCGTCACCCAGCGGACGGCAAAGATTCTTTGCCTTCAGCTGGCTGACAGCAAAGAGCCGACAGATGGCAAAGGCATGTTTTACCATCTGCCATTTCTTTGTCGTCTGCTTTTCGGTAGTTGATGGCAAAGAGCTTCTTTGCCGTCTGCTAGCAGACGGCAAAGAGCTGGCAGATGGCAAAGTAGCTGATTCCAGTAGTGTATGGTGATACGAGTTCACGGAGATCTAACGGCCCACAGTGGAGGTTTGAATGTTTTTGCAATATATGGCTGAGAGAGTTTGGGAATTGCGCAGAAAGTACAACTACTACGCATGTGCCATCTGATCACTGATCATACGACCTAGATGCTCATATCACGTAGCGGGTAATTAAGCTATGGAGAGCACCTAATATGAGCAATGGGGAGCCGTTAGATCCAAGATGCAGCGGCACACACGAGGCCTGAATGTTTTATTTGCAAAAAAACCTTTTGAGAGTTTGGAAATTGTGCATAGTTACAAAGATTACTCCCAAGCCATTGGATCTCACTTCCAACGGTGTAAAAACTCGTATCACCATAGCATCTAAGCTGCAGGGTGGATGTGATATTCTATGCCACTGTCATTTTTGTTCCTAAACTTGCAAAATACGTGTAACTTGTGCCGTTACTTGTCTAACCGCGCAAAGTGTTTGTTAAAAAAAACCATCTTACACTGAAATATCAGAACAACACACGGGGGTCCCACTTGTCATTAATCAAATTTGGACCTAAAACTAACAAACCTGAAAGACGAGATTCGAACTGGCAATGTGGACTACAAAGCGTAAGTCGATAGCCTGAAACAACAACGGTCGTTGGCTTTGTCGCATAAAGATTTTATACAGTATTACATTGAGTAGAGTAGAGGGAGTGCCTCGTCAACACGTGCAGGACCGCTGACTCACTTACTGGTCGGTCCCAGGTATGCGATCTCTCTCTTCTCTCCATGGTCTAACCTTTGCATGGGCACACACGACAACCGGCGCTAGCTTGCCCTGGTGTTATTACAACTTAAAAAAAGCTTGGAAAATAGAAGAATCGCCTAGAACAAGAGACGTTGTGGCTGGTCGAGACGGAGCTAACCACACCTATCCTCCGTGCCATGTTAGCATGATGAAGTTGTGTGGCTAGTGGGGTGTTTTCGACCGACTGGCTGGGTCCCGAGGTCGAACCATAGGTACTACGTCTGATACAGTAAATTTTTACACGCACATTTTTCCTCCGTGCCGAGACATGGCACACCCTACCGCGCGGTTTCGGGGTCCTCCCGGGTGGTGCACCCATATATTCTTCCTGACGTGGGACGCCCTACCGCGCGTTTTCGCCGAAGCAAGTAAATGAGTCATCAAATCACGAAAGACCACTTTTCCTGGCGAGTACATCAGTGAAGCACGGTGGCTAGCTAGTTGGGCTAGTTCGACCGATTAGCTAGGCCGCCGCCACATTTGTTTTTTCATCCCTTCTTTTATCTACTTGCCGGCAGGTAAATTTTAATATCCACCGCGGCGTTGCTCTGGTGTTTAAGTGCGGCAGGATTTTAAATTTTTTGATTGACGGGAGCAGGCGCGGCAGGATTTTTAATTTTTTGATTGACGGGAGCAGGTGCGGCAGCAATTAGTCACGATGACTCCGCCTGTAAAACCCATTGCTCCCTAATGTGAGAAGTCATCGACTAGTGTTTTACCATGGTGAAAACCAAAAGATTCCCCGCTCCTCGGCTAGCTCCCTCCGCCTTCCCGTAGATTGCATTGCCTTTCAGCCGTTTCCCCCCTGCATCACCAACGTCGTGCGCCTCGAGAAGCAGAGGGACTTCGGTGGTGTTTAGGCGCCCTCTGCATGGGCATGTCCATGTCTCGGTGCAACATGACCGTTGGATCAAATTCAGACGATGCAGATCAGTCACTGGAGCACAAAGCGTGTGGGTGTGTTTGGTTGCATTCTCATCTCAATATACTCCCTCTGTCTAGGTGTGTAAGTCACCTTACGAAAACCAAATAATCCCAAAACACTTAGGCACGGTACATTAACTCCCTCCCCGTTTCTTTTTTTGTGACATATCAACCAATAAGAGACATGGGCCGTGCATGTTTTCAATGACTTGAGACTAATAAACATGACATGCAGTGGTTAGTTCATTGCATGCAATGCTATTAATTAGCAAAAAGACATTAAGTTTTCTCGTTTTCCTCTCCGCCTTGGTCGCTGTGCACAACATAAGATGACTTACACACCTAGACGGAGGGAGTAGTTGTTTCCTCTTCGTGTATTTGTGTTAACCTACTAGTGTGGACTCATGCACCCTTCACGCACTCTGCCAAACACCCAAAAGTGGGTCGAGAAGGGAACTTTTTCTCCCATCCCGTGCACCCTTCATACACCCTGCCTAACACTATTCATGCTTCATATGGTTCATGTTTCATGGAGTTCTGTAGCACCGTACTCTCCGTGCGCTGTAGACCTAGTTCTGTTAACATTGATCTCACCGTTCATTCTCGACCGGACAGTCGTGAAAGCGGTACTATTTTACCACGTTACTGTTCATATAGTTGACATGCGCACAACATCATTTGTTGTCGTCATATCTTACTACACTAGCAACAAGATTATGTAGTACTAACGTATGAACCACTGCACATGCCTAGTAGTAGGAGCACTGTGTATGTTCAAGTGGCTGCCATGTTTCGCACTCCTCCGTCGTAAGAGTGGAAACGCTTGTTATAATCATTTTTTTCTTTAGAAAAACAGTGGAAATGCTCTACCGTGCAGATCCTCCTCCAGCCATGCACTAAATTACTCACTTTCGCTGACGTGTGGGACAACCAGCACCGGGGTCCACCAGCCATGCACTAAATTACTCCGTAGTAGAGTGACGGTAGACTACCCCGATCGAAGCGCCGCAATAATGCCCAATGAGCCGTCAAATCACAAAACCCCCTCCTTTCTAGCAATAAGTTGGACGGACGAAGCAACCATCATTTCACTCTTCTCTCTCAGCTTCCTCTCTACACAACTAGCTTCTCCCTCATCTTGTTCCTCATTTCTTCAAGAAAACCCTGACCTGCTTCTGCCATTGTTCTTCTCTCCCAAAGAAGGAAAGGTGAGCGCATCAATGGTGTTGATTCTGGTCAAGGCACGGTCTTGCAACCCCAAGACTGATCCTATAACTCCCTCTTTTTTCTTATTTTGGGTTTGTGATTATGGTTTCTTTTCTTTTATTTCTATTTGACAGCTTCTTGATGGACGCTGGAGCACCGGCCGAAGTGATGTCTATGGCTCTGGCCAAAACCGTCGAGGCTCATGGTACGAAGAAGCGCAAGCACCCCGCCGAGACTACCGCAGACAAGCTCAAAGCCATCGCCCTGTCCAAGCCCCCCTCTCTGGGATCCCTCATTAAGCAAGTCCAAGTAATATCTCTTCTTGCCGATCTTTTTCTCGATCGTGATCGTGTTTTTTCATCTAACAGTCAGTACTAGTACTAGTAGTACAACTTTCTGGGTGATCTTGCTTGTGATTTTTGTGTGCCAAATGACGGTTCTAAATTCCTCTTTTGACCAAAACATGCGAAACGTTGACACCGATTTCTTATAGATTACTTTCAACTACTCCCTCTGTCTAAATGTGACTTGATACATCTGTATCTAGAAAAATCTAAGACAAGAATTTTGGGACGGAGGGAGTACTTTATGAACATCAATGCTACCTTTGAAGAGGGTATATTTGCCTCAGTAACTTGTGTTATGGATATTGCAAGTAATCCCTCTGCTCTCATGCCTTTGAGGACAAGTTCTAGTGTCTTTGTTCACTCATTTTTGTGCGTATATGTAGTCATATATGGAGTATAATATCGAAAATCATCTCATATTTCTGAACGGAGGTAGTAATAAAATATGGTTTCTGTTTGAATTAGAACCAAGTCCGCGGTGGAGATGAAGTTCTCAAAGTCATGCCGTGTGAACTGGAAGACCTGAGGATGAGTTCTACTGCTAAACTATCCAGCTGTTGTGTCCTTGTCGCCACGTGTCCTGAACTAGTGTTTTCCTGTAGCATTGTTTTCAAGCGTGTTCTCGAGGCTGTACTTGACCACAACAATTTCCTGGATGTGCCTTCGATTACGAAGGGTGTGGTTCTTGTAAAGCTTCCCAACAAATCTGATGCGGCATGTCTTCATGATCATGTTTAAGAGTGGAAAGACCACTCTGTTAGGTTCTCCAAGGTTGACGAGATGGTCATGGTGCATGTAGACATCTCTCACGAAGTCCATGGCCTAGTCAGTTATGCGGGGTTCATCCCGTAGGTCGGTGGCAAGAAATAGTCTGCAGAGTTTAATTAGTGCAACTTTGCTTGTTTGTAGTAAGTACTATTGTTTAGTACTTGATTTGTGTTTGCGAACCCTGTATTGTTTATTAGTACTACCGCTTTTGGTGTGTGGTCAGTCCTGAGAACGGTCGATGTTAATGTCTGTCCACCTAGTTCAGTCTGTATATTTTGAAGTATCTAGATCATCTTTTTTGTGAGGACGGTTTATCTATTATGGTTACACTCCAATATCTGTATGCATTGCAGGGTTTATCGCACCCACCAGGATTTCCAGTCCCATGGATGTTCGGTCCATATGATTTGTCACGACCTTTGGACTGTCCTGCTTGTGGGAGTAGGCGGGGCCCCTGCATGCCACCCATAGTTGGACGATCAATCGTTTGTTTAGTACTTCAACATAGTGATTTCCTCGTAAGGATTCACTCATGTCACATCAAGTAAATCTTATTGATTTACTATCTAAATCTTATTGATTTAATGTCATGTTTTCTTTCTTTTCCTGCAATTTTACGATGCAGGTTTTGCCATGTGACATTCATCACAGAATAAACCGTTTAGTTTGCTCTACGATGGCTATTTTTGCAGGTTTCACTTCTTATGTCGTGTCAATAACGAAGGCACTGTCCATCACTTATATTACTGGAAAAAATTGGATCATTCTGTTGTCTGAGTACAAGCTAAAACCCTATGATGAACTACAGTTTGGTTTAACAAAAACGCCACAATTAGTTCTTCTCGCGTTTAAAAGAAATGAAGAAAAAAACTGGATCACGGTCACGAAGCCTAGTCAAGTTAGAAAGCTGATCATAGCAAACGAGACATGATCGCCGCTGTCTCGCACATCGGTACCACCTTCAGCAACGGATTGAGCACCGGCAGTTGCTCTAGCACTGACAGCGGCAGCATCTCAGTCTGATCCAGCTGAGGATTGGACACCGACTGCGTCAGCGGATGAGGCTGATCTACCGGAGGATCGGGCATCGAAACCGGCACCTGCTCAGACACCGGCACCAGCTCTACAAGGAGCACCATCTCCGGCAGCAGCGGCGGCTTCGGCACCTGCACCAACACTTGCACTTGCATCTGCTCCGGCCCGCGCAGCGGCAACCGAACGAGCAGTTGCACCGGCAACAGACTGGGTTGTAGTTCGCGCTTCATATACCAAAGTCCTTACAAAAACCGACATGTCCACCTTCTTGGTAAGCATTGGCCGCCCAAGTGTTTCGTTCTTTTTTCTTTCCATGTTGTTTCGCATGATTCACTGTGTTGATCTAATTGTTTGGGCATGTCTTCTTGTTTGCAAACACAGAATTCCTAGAGCAACGAGGGAGTCGTTCAACAATCCGGGCGACAGCGGCCAAGTTTCTCTTACCATACGCAGCCTTGGTGTGAATGAACCTACTCAATATACCGTAAGTACAAAGGATGGTTGCATGATGATTGATGCTAAAGGATGGTCAAGGTTCAAATCTAAATCATATCTTGCGGTAGGGGATGATCTCAAAATCGAACTTTCTCGGGAAGGAGAGCTGGTCCAAATCAACTTTGAAATTCTTCAGTAGCAGCACGCAACTGCCGAACTGATCTATATAACCTACAAGAGATTTTGATGTGATAATCTGGCAAGGTGAAACAAGTGTCATGTGTGTATAAGTAATACGATAGTATTATTTATCACATGGTATATCATTGATAGAATTGCAACTCTCATTGCTGGTTAGGAACTGTCGTTCGATTTCATTCCAACAGTTGTCGTGCTTTATTCAATTTTGTGTATTCGCCTTGCAACAGCATCTAAAACCAGCGTTGTACCGATCGCTTGCAATATGAAAAGCGCTGAGGTAAAACACATGGGCCCCCAAACATGCAGGGTGGGCCTGCGGCCCAAAGTCCAGAATCGTGAGCCTGTCTGAGTATTATATTCTCAGCTGAACCCCCATAATGCCCGTGCGTTGCACGTAACATCAAGATGCATTTGTATGAGTATTTTATCTTGTGAGAGAAAAGGATGAACGAGGGAAGGCCTTATTTGCAAATGTGGAGAGGTGTGTGGGTACCTTTTTGCAAAATTACCATAGTTTCCTTCCTATCCGTCAGATATAAATCGGACGACCTATATTGCAGGATGGCTCTAAAGTGAATATCCTGTTTATTGACCACATTGTGAGATGAAGCTGCTTTCAGAAGGTTGTGGATGCGCGGGGTGGCGCCTAGGCCTTGTCCTGGGGCTTGGCGGCCTCACCCTTGGTTAACTGTAGGCAAAGTAGCACTGTTCGAGGCATGCTTTGTGCGGTTGAACCTGTATAAGTACTCATACTGCTTTCAACTATGGTTGTTAAGTGCCCCTACTGGTTTCAGTTAAGGTTGTTAAGTACTCCTGCTGCATTTACAGTCTGTCGTGTTTCTTCAGTCATGTCTTCCTCCAGCCGCCAAAACCAAAACAGCACCGGCGGGGCCGCCTACTTCCGCCACCCACGGCTGGCTGCGCCTCAGCGCACGCATCGCCGCCCCACCGTCTCCTAAATCGTTGACGCTGATGTCCGAGGCCTCGCCGTCGTCCTCCGCGCGCTTTGGTGCGCTCGCCGCGGTACCACCCTCTCGTGTTGTCAACATGGTCAACAAACAATAGGAATCGGCAGAACTACATGGAGAGGATGACAGTACGGGCCCACCATGTCAGCGTATGGAAAAATAAAATGCTTCCTCCTAGTGTTTTCCTGTCATCTGGGACCCACAACATTGTGAGCGTATATAGTCAATAGACAAAGAGAAAGCACAAGATCGGCTGACACCTGGAGTGTAGCTGCTCGAGCAGTATTTTTTTTGTTATTGTTGAGACGGAGCAGGGTTTGAACTGGGTTGTGGCCCGTCTAGCCCAGGCTTATATTTTATGTTCACCATGTGACCAGCCCAACTATTTTTTCTTTGTGAAAATGAGCCCAGTTTATTTTTTTGAAGAATACCCAATCCAGGCCTATTTATTTTTCTACGCCCTGATGGGCTGCAACTCTTTCAAGACGCCTGCAAATCTTGAAAGTAGTATGAAATGGGTTGTAAATATAAAAACATATGACAAATTGGCAATTGTTTTATAGTTTATGAATTTTTTCCAATTTTCAGATTCCTATTTCACTGGGCATTAACCTAATTTAAATATATCTTCAAAGTTCTTTAAATTTGGCTCGACATTTCGGTATTAAAAATAGTACGGAACCCATAGAAATATGCGAAATTGGCCCTGGCCAACCAAAAAACGGACTGCAATAAATTGCATAAGAAGTCACAGTGAGCTATATATAAATTATTAAAAAAAAGAGGGGATGGTCTGACTTATGGGCCTATTAAGTTGACGCATATGCAGGATTTTTTTTAGTTATTATATACGTCAACAAACGATTCTAGCAGATGTAACCGTTGGATGTCAATCCAACGACCGTCGTGTTTCTTCAATCTCTGATCTTCTTGCTCCAGCCGCCAAATCCAGCGCCGACGGGACCGCCTGCTCCTGCCTCCCATGCAGGCCTCACCGCCCCCAACTACTCCCACCGCTGGCCAGGGCATCCCTCTACTCACCCACACCCCCTGTTATTCTGCGACGACGGCAGCCTCACACCGCAGCCAAACCAGTGAACCCTTATACTCCTCTCCGTGTGGGCATCCACTGTCGCATCTTCCCTGGCTCCGCGTCGTCCCTTTCCTAGGCCTCGCCATTGTCCACCGCCTTGGTGCTCTCGGCGCGGCATGGTCAATGTGGTCAACGACCGACTTCCATCGGAAGAGTACTGTACGTGGAGAGGCTGACAGCTGGGTCCACGGCAGCCGCAAGGAAGTGCCTCCTTATTACACGCAAAATAATTATTCCTGCACTTGACAGCGGGGACCCACCGGACGGGCCACCGTATTTCACGAAAAACGTTTACCCCTGACTGCTGGGACCCACCAGCTACATCTTCGTACGCAAGGAAGTGCGTTCGGGCAAAAAAACGATTCGCCCCCCTGACTGCTGGGACCCACCAGCTATATCTTCACACGCAAGGAAGTGCCTGACAGTCGGGACCCACCTGGTCGAAGCGTACGTAGCATTGTCGTTCTGGTCGCGAACGTGTATGTACATGTTGGTTGATGTAGAGTGCGCACGTGTCGTAGTTGAGGCGCGCATGTAACATGTATACGTACGTACAGCGGCCAGTGTGCAAGAAATAAAATACGTCCACGTACGTACATATGGGCGGGGTCTCGAACGCCTACTCACGCATACGTACGGCCAAGGCTCGTGTACATGGCTGGGTCGGAACGGAGAAACTGCGTCGTTGTCGTGTTCATGGGGAGGCAACGAAATGTCGTGTTCATCGGGAGGCAACGGAACATGTGGGAACCGGCTTGGACGGAACAGCCAATGGAAATGAGGTTTGGCATACCACAGAACGGAGGAAACGGCCTTGTGTTTGACCGGCCACGTTCGAAACGGGATCTGTTTATCGGGAGGGGTCCGGTGTACCGCAAAACGGAGGAAACGGACCTCCTACGGTCGAAATGGGGGTCCTGTTGATCGGGAGGGGTGTGGCGTACCGCAAAACGGAGGAAACGGACTTGTGTTGGAGCGCTACAGTCGAAACGGGGGGTCCTGTTCATTGGGAGGGGTGTGGCGTACCGCAAAACGGGACTCCATGGGATACTGTTCATCTCCACCGTCGACCCCCTCCAGCCTCCACGGGCTACTGTTCATCCACCGTCGACCTCCTCCAGCCTCCACCTGTGACTGTTCATCCACGGGCTCCTGTTGATCCAGCCTCCACCGTGCGCTACTCCACCGGCTACTGTTCAACCAGCCCTCTCCACGGGCTACTGTTCAACCACCCCTCCACGGGCTACTGTTCATCCAGGCCTCCATGGGGTGGTCCTGTTCATCCAGCCCTCCACGGGGTCCTGTTCATCCATCCCCAACCGGCTCGATCGATCGGGGTCCTGTTCATCCAGAGGCAACACCACGGGGTCCTGTTCATCCATCCTCACCGGGAACTGTTCATCCAAACCCCCCAGCAACGCTCACTGTTCATCCAGAGGCAACACCACGGGGTCCTGTTCATCCACCCCCACCGGGAACTGTTCATCCAAACCCCCCCCCCCCCCCCCCAGCAACGCTCACTGTTCATCCAGAGGCAGCATCGATCGGCTTCAGTTAGCAGCAATAGCGAAGGAATCGCTCCATCAGGTTCAGTTAACAGCCATCGATCAATCGCTCGGGTTCAGTAACGCGTAGCCTGCAGTGCAATTGCTCGGGTTCAGTTAGAGCCCAACGCCTCGCTCGGGTTCAGGTAGAGCCCAACGCCTCGAACTCATGCGCGTGCGTGTACGAGAGAAACGCGTATCGCTCGGCCCCGACCACCCATCGTAACCGGGAACACCCCGTTATTTTCCTCGCCCTTGCTTCTACCACGGTTTTTTCCATCATGGACGGCCCAAAGAATGTCATGCAGTGATACGTCTCCGTCGTATCTATAATTTTTGATTGTTCCATGCCAATATTATACAACTTCCATATACTTTTGGCAACTTTTTATATTATTTTTGGGCTAACATATTGATCCAGTGCCCAGTGCCAGTTCCTGTTTGTTGCATGTTTTATGTTTCGCAGAAACCCAATATCAAACGGAGTCCAAACGGGATAAAAACGGACGGAGAATTATTTTGGAATATTTATGATTTTTGGGAAGTAAAATCAACGCGAGACAGTGCCCGAGGGGGCCACGAGGCAGGGGCCGCGCCCCAGGGGGCAGGCGCGCCCTGAACCCTCGTGGGCACCCCGTAAGGCGGTGGATGCTCTTCTTTTTCCGCAAGAAAGCTAATTTTATGAGAAAGATCTGGGTGAAAGATTCACCCCAATCGGAGTTACGGATCTGCGGTTATAAAAGAAACGGTGAAAGGGCAGCAGAGGAGGAGGCAGAAACAGGGAGAGACAGAGAGACAGATCCAATCTCGGAGGGGCTCTCGCCCCTCCCATACCATGGAGGCCAAGGACCAGAGGGGAAACCCTTCTCCCATCTAGGGAGGATGTCAAGGAAGAAGAAGACGAAGGGGCCCCCTCTCCCCTTCTCTTCCGGTGGTGCCAGAACGCTACCGTGGCCATCAGCATCACCGCAATCTTCACCAACAACTTCACCGCCATCATCACCAACTCTTCCCCCCTCTATGTAGCGGTGTAACCTCTCTCTTACCTGTTGTAATCTCTACTTCAACATGATGCTCAACGCTATATATTATTTCCCAATGATGTACGGCTATCCTATGATGTTTGAGTAGATCCGTTTTGTCCTATGGGTTATTTGATGATCAAGATTGGTTTGAGTTGCATGTTTTATTATTGGTGTTGTCCCATGGTGCTCTCCGTGTCGCGCAAGCGTGAGGGATCTCCACTGTAGGGTTTGCAATATGTTCATGATTTGCTTATGGTGGGTGGCGTGAGTGACAGAAGCACAGACCCGAGTAAGTAGGTTGTTTGTGTATGGGATAAAGAGGATTTGATGCTTTAATGCTATGGTTGGGTTTTACCTTAATGATCTTTGGTAGTTACGGATGCTTGCTAGAGTTCCAATCATAAGTGCATATGATCCAAGTAGAAAGTATGTTAGCTCATGACTCTCCCTCAAATAAAATTGCAATAATGATTACCGTTCTAGTTATCGATTGCCTAAGGACAAATAACTTTCTCGTGACAAAAATCTCTCTACTAAAACTAACTTAGTTGTGTCTTCATCTAAACAGCCCCTAGCTTTTATTTACGCGCTCTTTATTATCTTGCAAACCTATCCAAAAATACCTACAAAGTACTTCTAGTTTCATACTTGTTTTCGGTAAAGCGAACGTCAAGCGTGCGCAGAGTTGTATCGGTGGTCAATAGAACTTGAGGGAATATTTGTTCTACCTTTAGCTCCTCGTTGGGTTCGACACTCTTACTTATCGAAAGAGGCTACAATTGATCCCCTATACTTGTGGGTTATTGACGTCTACTACTCAACCTTCTTCTTGTAGACGTTGTTGGGCCTCCAAGTGCAGAGGTTTGTAGGAAAGTAGCAAATTTCCCTCAAGTGGATGACCTAAGGTTTATCAATCCGTAGGAGGCGTAGGATGATGGTCTCTCTCAAACAACCCTGCAACCAAATAGCAAAGAATCTCTTGTGTCCCCAACACACCCAATACAATGGTAAATTGTATAGGTGCACTAGTTCGGCAAAGAGATGGTGATACTAGTGCAATATGGAGGGTAGATATGGGTTTTCGTAAACTGAAAATATAAAAACAGCAAGGTAGCGAGTGGTAAAAGTGAGCGTAAACGGCATTGCAATGATAGGAAACAAGGCCTAGGGTTCATACTTTCACTAGTGCAAGTTCTCTCAACAATAATAACATAATTGGATCATATAACTATCCCTCAACATGCAACAAAGAGTCACTCCAAAGACACTAATAGCGGAGAACAAATGAAGAGATTATGGTAGGGTACGAAACCACCTCAAAGTTATTCTTTCCAATCAATCCATTGGGCTATTCCTATAAGTGTCACAAACAGCCCTATAGTTCGTACTAGAATAACACCTTAAGACACAAATCAACCAAAACCCTAATGTCACCTAGATACTCCAATGCCACCTCAAGTATCCATGGGCATGATTATACGATATGCATCACACAATCTCAGATTCATCTATTCAATCCAACACAAAGTACTTCAAAGAGTGCCCAAAGTTTCTACCGGAGAATCATGACAAAAACGTGTGCCAACCCCTATGCATAGGTTCATGGGCGGAACCCGCAGTTGATCGCCAAAACATACATCAAGTGAATCACGTGATATCCCATTGTCACCACACAAACGCATGGCAAGACATACATCAAGTGTTCTCAAATCTTTAAAGACTCAATCCAATAAGATTTCTTCAAAGGGAAAACTCAATCCATTACAAGAGAGTAGAGGGGGAGAAGCAACATAAGAACCAACTATAATAGCAAAGATCGCGATACATCAAGATCGTGCCAAATCAAGAACACGAGAGAGAGAGAGAGAGAGAGATCAAACACATAGCTACTGGTACATACCCTCAGCCCCGAGGGTGAACTACTCCCTCCTCGTCATGGAGAGCGCCGGGATGATGAAGATGGCCACCGGTGAGGGTTCCCCCCTCTGGCAGGGTGCCGAAACAGGGTCCCGATTGGTTTTTGGTGGCTACAGAGGCTTGCGGCGGCGGAACTCTAGATCTATTCTCTTCCCCGAAGTTTTTAGGGTATATGGGTATATATAGGAGGAAGAAGTACGTCGGTGGACCTCCGGGCTGTCCACGAGGCAGGGGCGCGCCCTAGGGGGATGGGCGCGCCCCCACCCTCGTGGGCAGCCCGGGACTCCCCTGGTGCAACTCCGGTACTCCGTGGGCTTCTTCTGGTCCAAAAAAAAGTTCCATGGAGTTTCAGGTCAAATGGACTCCGTTTGATATTCCTTTTCTTCAAAACACTGAAATAGGCAAAAAAACAGCAATTCTGGGCTGGGCCTCCGGTTAATAGGTTAGTCCCAAAAATAATATAAAAGTGGATAATAAAGCCCAATATTGTCCAAAACAGTAGATAATATAGCATGGAGCAATCAAAAATTATAGATACGTTGGAGACGTATCAAGCATCCCCAAGCTTAATTCCTGCTCGTCCTCGAGTAGGTAAATGATAAAAAAGATATTTTTTATGGGGAATGCTATTTGGCATAATTTCAGTGTAATTCTTCTTAACTGTGGTATGAATATTCAGATCTGAAAGATTCAAGATAAAAGTTCATATTGACATAAAAATAATAATACTTCAAGCATACTAACAAAGCAATCATGTCTTCTCAAAATAACATGGCCAAAGAAAATTCATCCCTACAAAATCATATAGTTTAGTCATGCTCCATTTTCGTCACACAAGAATGCTCTCATCATGCACAACCCCAATGACAAGCCAAGAAATTGTTTCATACTTTAGTAATCTCGAACCTATAAACTTTCACGCAATATATGAGCGCGAACCATGGACATAGCACTATGGGTGGAATAGAATATGATGATGGGGGTTATGTGGAGAAGACAAAAAGGGAGAAAGTCTCACATCAACGAGGCTAATCAATGAGCTATGGAGATTCCCATCGATTGATGTTAATGCAAGGAGTAGGGATTGCCATGCAACGGATGCACTAGAGCTATAAATGTATGAAAGCTCAATCGTAAGAAACTAAGTGGGTGTGCATACAACTTGCTTGCTCCCGAAGACCTAGGGCACTTGAGGAGGCCCATTGTTGGAATATACAAGCCAAGTTCTAATGAAAAATTCCCACTAGTATATGAAAGTGACAAAACAAGAGACTCTCTATCATGAAGATTATGGTGCTACTTTGAAGCACAAGTGTGGAAAAAGGATAGTAGCATTGTACCTTCTCTCTTTTTCTCTCATTTTTTGGGCCTTCTCTTTTTGATGGCCTTTCTCTTTTTTTTGGGCCTTCTCTTTTTTATGGCCTTTCTCTTTTTTTTATTCCTCACTTGGGACAATGCTCTAGAAAATGATGATCATCACACTTCTATTTATTTACAACTCAATGATTACAACTCGTTACTAGAACAAAGTATGACTCTATAAGAATGCCTCTGGCGGTGTACCGGGATATGCAATGAATTAAGAGTGACATGTATGAAAGAATTATGAACGGTGGCTTTGCCACAAATACTATGTCAACTACATGATCATGCTAAGCAATACGACAATGATGAATGTGTCATGATAAACGGAATGGTGGAAAGTTGCATGGCAATATATCTCGGAATGGCTATGGAAATGCCATAATAGGTAGGTATGGTGGATGTTTTGAGGAAGATATAAGGAGTTTTATGTGTGATAGAGCATATCATATCACGGGGTTTGGATGCACCGGCGAAGTTTGCACCAACTCTCAATGTGAGAAAGGGCAATGCACGGTACCGAAGAGGCTAGCAATGATGGAAGGGTGAGAGTGCGTATAATCCATGGACTCAACATTAGTCATAAAGAACTCACATACTTATTGCAAAAATCTACAAGTCATCAAAAACCAAGCACTACGCGCATGCTCCTAGGGGGATAGATTGGTAGGAAAAGACCATCGCTCGTCCCCGACCGCCACTCATAAGGAGGACAGTCAAAGAACACCTCATGTTTCAAATTTGTTACATAACGTTTACCATACGTGCATGCTACGGGACTTGCAAAATTTAACACAAGTATTTCTCAAATTCACAACTACTCAGCTAGCACGACTTTGATATTATTACCTCCATATCTCAAAACAATCATCAAGCATCAAACTTCTCTTAGTATTCAACGCACTCATAAGAAAGTTTTTACTAATCTTGAATACCTAACATATTAGGATTATTTAAGCAAATTACCATGCTAATTAAGACTCTCAAAATAATCTAAGTGAAGCACGAGATATCAATAGTTTCTATAAAACAAATCCACCACCGTGCTCTAAAAGATATAAGTGAAGCACTAGAGAAAATGACAAACTACTCCGAAAGATATAAGTGAAGATCAATGAGTAGTTGTATAATTATGCAACTATGTGAAGACTATCTAACATTTAAGAATTTCAGATCTTGGTATTTTATTCAAGCAGCAAGAAAAAAAAGAGAATAAAATGACGCTCCAAGCAAAACACATATCATGTGGTGAATAAAAATATAGCTCCAAGTAGAGTTACCGATGAACGAAGACGAAAGAGGGGATGCCATCCGGGGCATCCCCAAGCTTAGACGCTTGGTTATCCTTGAATATTACCTTGGGGTGCCTTGGGCATCCCCAAGCTTAGGCTCTTGCCACTCCTTATTCCGTAGTCCATCGAATCTTTACCCAAAACTTGAAAACTTCACAACACAAAAATTTAACAAAAAACTCGTGAGCTCCGTTAGCGAAAGAAAACAAAACACCACTTCAAGGTACTGTAATTAACTCATTCTTTATTTATATTGGTGTTAAACCTACTGTATTCCAACTTCTCTATGGTTTATAAACTATTTTACTAGCCATAGATTCATCAAAATAAGCAGGCAACACAATGAAAACAGAATCTGTCAAAAACAGAACAGTCTGTGGTAATATGTAAGTAACTCAAACTTATGGAACTCCAAAAATTCTAAAATAAATTGGTGGACCTGAGGAATTTGTCTAGTAATCATCTGCAAAAATAATGAACTAAATAGCACTGTCCAGTAAAAAGTTGAAGCTAATCTCGTGAGCGCTAAAGTTTCAGTTTTTTACAGCATGATCATAAAGACTTCACCCAAGTCTTCCCAAAGGTTCTACTTAACACAAACACTAATTAAAACACAAAACCACATCTAAACACAAGCTAGATGGATTATTTATTACTTAACAGAACAAAAAAGCAAGAAACTAAAATAAAAATTGGGTTGCCTCCCAACAAGCGCTATCATTTAACGCCCCTAGCTAGGCATGATGATTTCAATGATGCTCACATAAAAGATAAGAATTGAAACATAAAGAGAGCATCATGAAGAATATGACTAGCACATTTAAGTCTAACCGACTTCCTATGCATAGGGATTTTGTGAGCAAACAACTTATGGGAACAAGAATCAACTTGCATAGGAAGGTAAGACAAGCATAACTTTAAAACTTTAAGCACATAGAGAGGAAACTTCATATTATTGCAACTCCTACAAGCATATGTTACTCCCTCATAATAATTTTCAGTAGCATCATGAATTAATTCAACAATATAACCAGCACCTAAAGCATTCTTTTCATGATCTACTTGCATAGAAATTTTATTATTCTCCACATAAGCAAAAATTTTCTCATGAATAATAGTGAGAGCAAACTCAACAAAATAACTATCATGTGAGTGAAAATTAAGATCAAGATGACAAGTTTCATGGTTATCATTATTCTTTATAGCATACGTGTCATCACAATAATCATCATAGATAGGAGGCATGCTTTCATCATAATAAATTTGCACATCAAAACTCGGGGGACTAAAAATATCATATCCATCAAACATAGCATCCCCAAGCTTGTGGCTTTGCATATCATTAGCATCATGGATATTCATAGAATTCATACTAACAACATTGCAATCTTTCTCATCATACAATAGTGCCAAACATTCTATAGATTTCTTCTTCTAGCAATTGAGCACAATTTTCCTTTCCATCATACTCACGAAAGATATTAAAAAGATGAAGCGTATGAAGCAAACTCAATTCCTTTTTTTGTAGTTTTATTTTATAGACTAAACTAGTGATAAAACAAGAAACAAAAAGATTCGATTGCAAGATCTAAAGATATACCTTCACATACTAGCCTCCCCGACTAAACTAGTGATAAAACAAGATACAAAGAGCTTGATGTCTACTACTCAACCTTCTTCTTGTAGACATTGTTGGGCCTCCAAGTGCAGAGGTTTTTAGGACAGTAGCAAATTTCCCTCAAGTGGATGACCTAAGGTTTATCAATCCGTAGGCGGCATAGGATCAAGATGGTCTCTCTTAAACAACCCTGCAACCAAATAGCAAAGAGTCTCTTGTGTCCCAAACACACCCAATACAATGGTAAATTGTATAGGTGCACTAGTTCGGCGAAGAGATGGTGATACTAGTGCAATATGGAGGATAGATATGGGTTTTTGTAAACTGAAAATATAAAAACAGCAAGGTAGCGAGCGGTAAAAGTGAGCGTAAACGGTATTGCAATGATAGGAAACAAGGCCTAGGGTTCATACTTTCACTAGTGCAAGTTCTCTCAACAATAATAACATAATTAGATCATATAACTATCCCTCAACATGCAACAAAGAGTCACTCCAAAGACACTAATAGCGGAGAACAAACGAAGAGATTATGGTAGGGTACGAAACCACCTCAAAGTTATTCTTTCCAATCAATCCATTGGGCTATTCATATAAGTGTCACAAACAGCCCTAGAGTTCGTACTATAATAACACCTTAAGACACAAATCAACCAAAACCCTAGTGTCACCTAGATACTCCAATGTCACCTCAAGTATCCGTGGGTATGATTATACGATATGCATCACACAATCTCAGATTCATCTATTCAATCCAACACAAAGTACTTCAAAGAGTGCCCAAAGTTTCTACCGGAGAATCATGACGAAAACGTGTGCCAACCCCTATGCATAGGTTCATGGGCGGAACCCGCAGTTGATCACCAAAACATACATCAAGTGAATCACGTGATATCCAATTGTCACCACACATACGCACGGCAAGACATACATCAAGTGTTCTCAAATCTTTAAAGACTCAATCCGATAAAATTTCTTCAAAGGGAAAACTCAATCCATTACAAGAGAGTAGAGGGGGAGAAGCAACATCAGATCCAACTATAATAGCAAAGCTCGCGATACATCAAGATCGTGCCAAATCAAGAACACGAGAGAGAGAGAGAGAGATCAAACACATAGCTACTGGTACATACCCTCATCCCCGAGGGCGGACTACTCCCTCCTCGTCATGGATAGCGCCGGGATGATGAAGATGGCCACCGGTGAGGGTTCCCCCCTCTGGCAGGGTGCCGGAACAGGGTCCCGATTGGTTTTTGGTGGCTACAGAGGCTTGCGGTGGCGGAACTCCAGATCTATTCTCTTCCCCGAAGTTTTTAGGGTATATGGGTATATATAGGAGGAAGAAGTACGTCGGTGGACCTCCGGGCTGTCCACGAGGCAGGGGGCGCGCCCTAGGGGGGTGGGCGCGCCCCCCTCCCTCGTGGGCAGCCCGGGACTCCCCTGGTGCAACTCAGGTACTCCGTGGGATTCTTCTGGTCCAAAAAAAAGTTCCGTGGAGTTTCAGGTCAATTGGACTCCGTTTGATATTCCTTTTCTTCAAAACACTGAAATAGGCAAAAAAAACAGCAATTCTGGGCTGGGCCTCCGGTTAATAGGTTAGTCCCAAAAATAATATAAAAGTGGATAATAAAGCCCAATATTGTCCAAAACAGTAGATAATATAGCATGGAGCAATCAAAAATTATAGATACGTTGGAGACGTATCAGTTATCATGCAGCTGCGTCTTGGCCCGCCCAGGACAAAAAGCCCATTTTTTGTCATGATTTTTTGTCATATAAGTAGGACCCCACCACATCTATGATGATACTGTGTTTTGTCACAATTATTGTCATAGAAGTGTCATAAGTATGATAGAAAAAAAATTCATTCGGCCCAAAATGTCACGGATGTGTCTTTTTTTGCAGTGAGTTAAGGTGTGTCCTGGATGACCATATTGTGATCCACCTTTTGTGATCTCTCGTTGCAGCACCAGCAACACACATAATAGTGCGGAGAGTCCTGGAGGTGATGTGCAAGGTACACGACCAATTCATCGCCTCAAGACGAGGGAACTCGAATGCAGTACAGCCGCGAAGCAGGCGCTCCATGTCAACCTTTGGGATGCGGACAGCGACGAGCTCGAGGTGCTTCAGTCGTGGTAGAAAAAGAGCGGACGCGTCATTAAGGGGGGATGGCAGTTCATGAACTTGGCGAGGCGCAACGTGGGCATGGAGAGGAGCGCGGACGTTGGCAGCAATCTCATATGCCCATCATTATAACTTAGCTTCTCGAGCTGATCTATGGTGCGGGATCGGAACCACTCGTCAAGCTTGGCTCGCTCCCTGCCATTGGAACGGAACTTGCCTGCGATAAGGCATTTGATTGGGCCATGGTCACTGCCAAGGATCTGGGAGAACGCATCCAAGCTTTGGCGATAGCCATGGCAGAGCTTATGGACGTGGAGGAGGTCGACAGGGTGCGGAGCCATAGGGTGCGCCACCACTAGGAAACAGCGGCTGTTCTCGCCTGATTTCTGATTGGGAGGAGGGATATGATGACTATTAACATATCATCGGGGAGGTTGTTGATGAAGTCTAGGCCTGCTGGAGTCGCTTGCGGTTCTTTCTCGACCCGCCTCCGCTTGTTGGCAGCCTCGTTCTCCACCTCGTCGGCGGGGACGGGAACCTCTGTCTCCATATTCACGCCGTGCTCCGGTGCTTCAGCAGCCCCGACGTTGCCACTCCCTCCGATGGGGCGCTTCGGCGGCATTCTCGTGCACTGACGACTTTGAGGACTCAGAGCGGCGTCGAGGATGCGGGTAGAGAGAGGAATTGTGTGTGTGGCGAGGATGGGGGGTGTGGCCGCTCGGCGGTGCCATTAATATAGACCAGTGGGAGCAAGGTGGGCGGCGTTCCAAGGCTTCCTGGTGAGAACGACTGCTTAATCTCTAGTATGAATGAAATCTATGCTTAATTACTAAATTTTAGTTGCAAAAAATAGATAGTGATGTTGATTTTTAGCTGCATATTTTGACAAATCGCGGTGTCTCTTGGCTTAGCGCCAAAGTCTAGCTTTAATTTTCATACCGTAATCTGAACCGTTTGCGTTGAAGAGATGCACAGAGCCTGCGTTGAATAGCTTGTAAGCTTCCCGGCGAGCCTGCGCACCGGACTGCACTCGCACGCCTCCCGTTCAGTCAAGCAGTTGTCCACACGGCACCTCCTATAGCCATTAAAACCAAGACACGTGGCGTGGCGTGAATGGTTAACCGAACGCACATGGTGTGAATTATACAAACGTTTGAGATATTAAAGTGGCGGCTATTTTTTCTCAAAATGCCTTTGTTGGCTGTCATTATTCGAGTGCGCCTTCCCTCAAAAATGGATACGAAAAATACCACAGCATGTCGGGTGCCCGTCCATGATAGCATGCCGAGTTTCATGAATTTCAAACAAGTTTTGAATTTACTAGAATTTAAAAACCAGGCATATCAATGTTTTGTCGGCAATCAACGGTGCCCTAGTGTTTGAAATTCATTCCCATTTCTTGCATGGGACCTAAGCATGCACCCAAGGACACAGATTTGATTTTTCAACCAATTTATATGCACTGTAGCATGCACATGTAGTTTAAATTTGAATTATGCACATAAATGCATTGAAAACTCAGTTAATGGATAAAAATGTCCAAATGAACCCCGAAAAATCACAAAAATTCACACAACACTCGTGTTGTTCTATGTTGACACGAGAAAATAACTTGGAAGCAATAAGAGGCAATGGATATCGTTTCGTCCCCAAAGGTGGGACGTTCCCTACCGAAAACCATCATGCTTGTTGTGAGAAGCTCCGGTTTGTGAGAACCATATACCTAAACCTGCCCCAAATGGGGCAAAATTTGTACCACGGCATGTTGATGCCGCTCCATGATAGCATGCCAAGTTTCATGAATTTCAGACAAGTTTTGCATTTACTAGAATTTAAAAGCCAGGCATCTCAATGTTTTGGCGGCAATCAACATTGCCCTGGTGATTGAAATTCATTCCCATTTCTTGCATGGGACCTAAGCATGCACCCAAGGACACAGATATGATTTTTCAACCAATTTATATGCACTGGAGCATGCGCATGTATTTAAAATTTGAATTATGCACATAAATGCATTGAAACTCAGTTAATGCATAAAAATGTCCAAACGAACCCCAAAAAATCAAAAAAATTCACATAAAGCTCATGTTGTTCTATGTTGACACGAGAAAAAAACTTGAAAGCAATAAGAGGCAATGGATATCATTTCGTCCTGAAAGGTGGGACGTTCCCTACCCAAAACCATCATGCTTGTTGTGAGAAGCTCCGGTTTGTGAGAAGCATATACCCAAACCTGCCCCAAATGGGACAAAATTTGTACCATCGCATGTTGATGCCGCTCCATGATAGCATGCCAAGTTTCATGAATTTCAAACGAGTTTTGAATTTACTAGAATTTAAAAACTAGGAATCTCAATGTTTTGCCGGCAATTGAATTGTCCCCTGGTGTTTGAAATTCATTCCCATTTCTTGCATGGGACCTAAGCATGCACCCAAGGACACAGATTTGATTTTTCAAGCAATTTATATGCACTGGAGCATGCGCATGTAGTCCAAATTTGAATTATGCACATAAATGCATTGAAAACTCAGTTAATGCATAAAATGTCCAAACAAACCCCGAAAAATCACAAAAATTCACACAACACTCTTGTTGTTCTATGTTGACACGAGAAAAAAACTTGAAAGCAATAAGAGGCATTGGATATCGTTATGTCCCCAAAGGTGGGACGTTCCCTACCGAAAACCATCATGCTTGTTGTGAGAAGCTCCGGTTTGTGAGAAGCATATACCCAAACCTGCCCCAAATGGGACAAAAATTGTACCACGGCATGTTGTTGCCGCTCCATGATAGCATACCAAGTTTCATGAATTTCAGACGAGTTTTGGATTTGCTAGAATTTAAACACCAGGCATCTCAATGTTTTGCCGGCAATCAACGGTGCCATGGTGTTTGAAATTCATTCCCATTTCTTGCATGGCACCGAAGCATGCACCCAAGGACAAAGATTTGATTTTTCAACCAATTTATATGCACTGGAGCATGTGCATGTAGTTCAAATTTGAATTATGCACATAAATGCATTGAAAACTCAGTTAATGTATAAAAATGTCCAAACGAACCCCGAAAAATCACAAAAATTCAGACAACACTCCTGTTGTTCTATGTTGACACGAGAAAAAAACTTGAAAGTAATAAGAGGCAATGGATATCGTTTCGTCCCCAAAGGTGGGACGTTCCCTACCAAAAACCATCATGCTTGTTGTGAGAAGCTCGGGTTTGTGAGAAGCATATACAGAAACCTGCCCCAAATGGGATGAAATTTGTACCACGGCATGTTGTTGCCGCTCCATGATAGCATACCAAGTTTCATGAATTTCAGACGAGTTTTGGATTTACTAGAATTTAAAAACCAGGCATCTCAATGTTTTGCCGGCAATCAACGGTGCCATGGTGTTTGAAATTCATTCACATTTCTTGCATGGCAGCTAAGCATGCACCCAAGGACAAAGATTTGAGTTTTCAACCAATTTATATGCAATGGAGCATGCGCATGTAGTTCAAGTTTTAATTATGCACATAAATGCATTGAAAACTCAGTTAATGTATAAAAATGTCCAAACGAACCCCGAAAAATCACAAAAATTCACACAACACTCCTGTTGTTCTATGTTGACACGAGAAAAAAACTTGAAAGCAATAAGAGGCAATGTATATCATTTCGTCCCCAAAGGTGGGGTGTTCCCTACCAAAAACCATCATGCTTGTTGTGAGAAGCTTGGGTTTGTGAGAAGCATATACCCAAACCTGCCCCAAATGGGACAAAATTTGTACCACGGCATGTTGATGCCGCTCCATGATAGCATGCCAAGTTACATGGATTTCAGACGAGTTTTGGATTTACTAAAATTTAGAAACCAGGCATCTCAATGTTTTGCCGGCAATCAACAGTGCCATGGTGTTTGAAATTCATTCTCATTTCTTGCATGGGACCTAAGCATTCACCAAAGGACAAAGATTTGATTTTTCAACAAATTTATATGCAATGGAGCATGAGCATGTTATTCAAATTTGAATTATGCACATAAATGTATTGAAAACTCACTTAATCCATAAAATGTCCAAACGAACCCTTAATAATTCCAATTCTTTTATGATCACTGTAGATAAAAGGTCTAGCAATTCAAACACCGTCCATGGTCGTTGTGACCTCATTATGTAATTCAAATCAAGACGAAAAATCAAGTACATCCCACACAGTTTATAATAACCAACCGTGTGAGATGCAGCACAAAATATCTTTGGACCGTGTCTGAATAAGGGACCGTGTCTGATGACACTTTGCACTCCAGTTTTTTGGCTGAAGCGATTCCAAATTTTCGGCTTCCGTGGAAATATCTACATCCCCGCCCCCTCCCCCTTACCAAAAGCCACATTTCCCCCCTCTCCGCCTTCCTTTCCAAGTTGAAACCTTCACTCCTTTCTTGCAGCGCCGCCGCCTCCTTGTCGGCGACCCTCCTTCACGCTGCTCGGCCTCACCTATCCTGGCAGGTAATCCACACCCGACCCCATCCTCCTCCTCCTTCCACATCCCACATGCCACGGCCGCCGGCGCGAGCGTGACACCTTCCATCCAAATCACCGACCCCTCCACCAAATAAGCACCAGCCTAAGCCATGGTGCACGCAGTATAGCTGGGACCTCAAGGAGCATTTGGGAGTGGAGAAGCAAATCACGACCGTACGCACGGTTGAGGTCGCGATGGCTGCCTTTCGTGCTGACCCCCAGATCTTGGAGGAGCACCTCGCCGTCGAGGCCACTGTTGACACCTCGCGCGCCGACGCCGCGACTCGGTTGGCTGCTTTAAATGACAGTTCGTGGTGTTTTCTTGAGGCCACCGTCGGTGCCTTTGATGAAGACTACGAGGTGTTTTCTGAGCGTGCACGTGCCTACCCCCCTGGGCGCGCCCCCTGCCTTGTGGGCACCTCGTGTTCCCTCCGGACTATGTTTTCTTGCACGATACTTCTTTTGGTCGGTAAAAATTCATTATATAATCTCCCGAAGGTTTTGACCACCGTACCACGCAAATATCCCCTGTTTTTGTTTCAAGTTGTTTTTCTGACAGATCTAGATCACCATGACGACTCCAAGTGCCCCCATGGACAAGTTCTTCGATAAGGTCATCAACCCCTACCTCGCGGAAGTACTGCAACATCCTCAAACCATTTAGATGCGTGAGGGGTTGCTGCACATCCGCGATGTTGAGGGACCAAGGAGGACCGGAAGCATGGAGACAAGGCTCGAGGCAATGGAGCAACAAGTTTTCTAGTGCCAGGAGATGGTGGAATGTGTACTCGACACTAATCTATAATGATCACGGAGTTCACCAACAACCACAAGCTAGATGCCAAGAACATTGGGGAGGCCATCTTCAAGCTTCACGAGAAAATTGAGCGCCTCCAAGCCCAGATCTATGACCTGCAAAACTAAAACTATGAGTATGAATATAGATTCAAGAGGATGAGTTTCGCTGCAGATTTGAGGATCCCGGAGACTCGATCATCCTTTTACGATGGTGAGCCTATGCCTTGGAAGATGGACGACAAGCCTACATCATCAACAACTCCACCATCACCACCCCTGAGGAAAGAGATAAAAACACATGGGTATGGGCACTTCCCTTGGCAACTGCCAAGCTTGGGGGAGCTGCCCGGTATCGTATCACCATCACACTCCTATCTTTACCCTTTTTCCTAGTTTGATCCTGTCCGTGATATCTTGATCTAGTAGAATAAGTTTTGGTATGATTTAGTTTTGAGTTTCGCTTTATGATCCCTCTATGTAATCGAGTCCGTGAGCTATATATAATAAAGATTAGTTTTGAGTCGAGGGCTTGGTTATCTTGCTATGATCTTGAAGGAATAAAAGAAGGAATAAAAAGAATTAAAGAGATCATATTGATCTTATGGAGAGTAATGACTTCACATATAAAAGAGTATGATGAATAAAAGTTGTTGAGAGTTGACAAACATAGTTTTGGTCATCGTTGCAATTAATAGGAAGTAATAAGAAAGAGAGGTTTTCACATATAAATACACTATCTTGGACATCTTTTATGATTGTGAGCACTCACTAAAATATGACATGCTAAAAAGTTGATGTCGGACAAGGAAGACAACGTAATGGGTTATGTTTTCTTATATCCTAAATAAAGTATATTATCATGGATCATCCAACATGTTGAGGTTGCCTTTCCCTCTCATGCTAGCCAAATTCTTTGCACCAAGTAGAGATACTACTTGTGCTTCTGAATATCCTTAAACCCAGTTTTGCCATGAGTGTCCACCATACCTACCTATGGATTGAGTAAGATCCTTCAAGTAGGTTGTCATCGTTGCATGCAATAAAAATTGTTCTCTAAATATGTATGATTTATTAGTGTGGAGAAAATAAGCTTTATACGATCTTGTGATGTGGAAGCAATAAAAGCGACGGACTGCATAATAAAGGTCCATATCACAAGTGGCAATAAAGTGACGTTCTTTTGCATTAAGATTTCGTGCATCCAACCATAAAAGCACATGACAACCTCTGCTTCCCTCTGCGAAGGGCCTATCTATTACTTTTGTCTTATACCTTATACAAGAGTCATGGTGATCTTCATATTTCCTTTTTACATTTTATCCTTTGGCAAGCACATTGTGTTGGAAAGATCCTGATATATATATATATATATATATATATATATATATATATATATATATATATATATATATATATATATATATATCCAATTGGATGTAAGTTATCATGAACTATTATTGTTGACATTACCCTTGAGGTAAAAGGTTGGGAGGCAACACTATAAGCCCCTATCTTTCTCTGTGTCTAATTAAAACTCCATACCCATAAGTATTGCGTGAGTGTTAGCAATTGTGGAAGACTAAATGATAGTTGAGTATGTGGACTTGCTGAAAGTCTCTTATATTGACTCTCTCCGATGTTATGATAAATTGCAATTGCTTCAATGACTGAGATTATAGTTTGTTGGTTCTCAATGAAGTTTCTGATTCATACTTGACATTGTGAATAGATTGTTACTTTAGCATAAGAAATCATATGACAATGTATATATGTTGTTGTTATAAGAATGATCATGATGCCCTCATGTTCGTATTTTATTTTATCGACACCTCTATCTCTAAACATGTGGACATATTTTTTGTTATCGGCTTCCGCTTATGGACAAGCGAGGTCTAAGCTTGGGGGAGTTGATACGTCCATTTTGCATCATGATTTTATATCGATATTTATTGCATTATGGGCTGTTATTACACATTATGTCACAATACTTATGCCTATTCTCTCTTATTTTACAAGGTTTACATGAAGAGGGAGAATGCCAGCAGCTGGAATTCTAGGCTGGAAAAGGAGCAAATATTATAGACCTATTCTGCACAACTCCAAAAGTCCTGAAACTTCACGGGAGCACATTTTGGAATATATAAAAAATACTAGAGAAAGAATTAACCAGAGGGGGCCCACACCCTGGCCACGAGGGTGGGGGCGCGCCCTACCCCCCTGGGCGCGCGCCCCTGTCTCGTGGGCCCCCTGACAGGCCTCCGGTGCCCATCTTCTGCTATATGAAGTCTTTCGTCCAAGAAAAAATAGAGAGCAAGCTTTCGGGACGAAACACCGCCGCCATGAGGCGGAACCAATCTAGGGCTCCAGCGGAGCTGTTTTGCCGGGAAACATCCCTCCGGGAGGGGAAAATCGTCACCATCGTCATCACCATCGGTCCTCTCATCGGGAGGGTGTCAATCTCCATCAACATCTTCACCAGCACCATCTCCTCCCAAACCCTAATTCATCTCTTGTAAACAATCTTTGTCTCAAAGCCTCAGATTGGTACCTGTGGGTTGCTAGCAGTGTTGATTACTCCTTGTAGTTGATGCTAGTTGGTTTATTTGGTGGAAGATCATATGTTCAAATCCTTTATGCATATTAATACCCCTCTGATTATGAACATGAATATGATTTGTGAGTAGTTACGTTTGTTCCTGAGGACATGGGAGAAGTCTTGCTATAAGTAGTCATGTGAATTTGGTATTTGTTCGATATTTTGATGAGATGTATGTTGTCTTTCCTCTACTGGTGTTATGTGAATGTCGACTACATGACACTTCACCATTATTTGGGCCTAGGGGAAGGCATTGGGAAGTAATAAGTAGATGATGGGTTGCTAGAGTGACAGAAGCTTAAACCCTAGTTTATGTGTTGCTTCATAAGGGGCTGATTTGGATCCACATGTTTCATGCTATGGTTAGGTTTACCTTAATACTTCTTTTGTAGTTGCAGATGCTTGCAATAGGGGTTAATCATAAGTGGGATGATTGTCCAAGGAAGGGCAGTACCCAAGCACCGGTCCACCCACATATCAAATTATCAAAGTAACGAACGTGAATCATATGAGCGTGATGAAAACTAGCTTGACGATAATTCCCATGTGTCCTCGGGGGCGTTTTCCTTCATATAAGAGTTTGTTCAGGCTTGTCCTTTGCTACAAAAAGGATTGGGCCATCTTGTTGCACCTTATTTACTTTCATTACATGTTACCCGTTACAAATTACCTTATCACAAAACTATTTGTTACCGATAATTTTAGTGCTTGAAGAGAATACCTTACAGAAAACCACTTGTCATTTCCTTCTGCTCCTCATTGGGTTCGACACTCTTACTTATCGAAAGGACTAGATAGATCCCCTATACTTGTGGGTCATCATGCATGTGGTTTCGAGAGGGAACGTGTCACCTTTGTGTGCGAAACAACATACGTTGCCCCCTCCTAGATTTTTTTACAAAGCAAACATAGAACTATATGAGTGTCGTGTTTAAATTTGGAATTATTCCAGGTTTGTTTGGCCCTTTTTATGCATTAATTGAGTTTCTGGGCATTTAATGTGAATAATTCAAATTTGAACTACAAGCACATGCTCCAGTGCACCAATGTTGGTTAAAAATCACATGTGTGTCCTTGGGTGAATCTCTAGGTCCCATGCAAGAAATGGGAATGAAATTCAAATATCTAGGCGTCGTGGCTCGGCCGATAACATTGAGACACTTGGTTTTTTATATTCCTGTAAATTCGAAACTCGCTTTAAAATCATGAAACTTGGCATGGTGTCATTTCATGGCACCAACATGCTGTGGTAAAAAAATTGGCCGAATTTGGACAAGTTTTGGTATAAGCTTCTTGCAAAAAGAGCTTCTCTCAAGAAGGCTCGTGGTTCCAAGAGGGAACGTGTCACCTCTGTGTGCGAAACGACATACACTGCCTTCTCCCGCCTTGATTTTTTACACGGGAAGCTTAGACCAAATAGGAGTTTCGTGCTAAATTTTGGAATTATTCCAGGCTCGTTTGGCCTTTTTTATACATTAATTGAATTTTTCAGGCATTTAATGCACATAATTCAAATTTGAACTACGAGCGCATGCTCCAGTGCGCCAAAGTTAGTTGAAAAATCATGTATGTGTACTTGGGCGAATTTCCAGGTCCCATGCAAGAAGTGGGAATGGAATTCAAACATCTGGGCGTCTTAGCTCAGCAGGAAACATCGAGAAACTTGGTTTTAAAATTCCCGTAAATCCAAAACTCGCCTGAAAATCATGAAACTTGGCATGGTGTCATGGCATGGCACCAACATGCTGTGGTAAAAAAAATTGTACGATTTGCGAAGGCGCACACATTAACAATCAACGAAGTCATTTTGGAACAAGTGTTGTCATGTTACAAATCAGAAACACAAGTATTATTAAAAATGTGGGTGTTCTACTTATCATTTACGTGCCGCCACGCGTCCCCATTTTTTATTGGCTAGGAGGTGCCATGCGGGGTAGCTATTTGAGTACGAGAGGCGTGTGATCAGACCCCTGCGCGTGCTCATCAGGAGGAGAGCCCTTTGACCTCTATCCGCCGCCCACTCCCTCCCAATGTCTCCATTAATGTCGCCCAAGCCCCTGTTTCATGGCGCGGCTATGTCTCACTCGACTGAGATTTAACAAAGAAAAATGTAAATCTGAAAAGAAAGCTTTGCACGGATCTTGATGTAAGATCCGGCGGACCTATATAGCATCGACTGATGAATATAAGGACGATGAATATGGATAATAATTGTCTTACATATTTAGGAAGATATTTAAAAAAGCCACATGCGGCAATGCCCGAAATACACATGGGCAAAAGAAGAAGGCAATGATCTGGCTCACTGATCTCTACTTTCTTGATGCGTTGTTGCAGGCCGCGGGAACTAGTCTCCGCGGCGAGCGGTAATGAGATCTTTCGTGTCCTCAAGACCCTGCTTGAGAACATCCACGGATTCCTCCACCAGCCTTTGGCACTCGATGCAGAGCATGGCATTCTCGTCCATAACTTTCTTGACGATGACGCCGATCCTCTGCAACAAGGCAGTGGTCTCCTCGTGCTGCTTCGTCGTTCCGGCGATCTTCGCCCTCAGCAGGTCATGCTCGGTGCGGAGCTTCGCCTTGTCCTCCCCTAGTCCCCGGATGATGTTGGTAGCATTTTCAAATGAGGCATTCATCTCGTCCTGCTGCTTCATCCAGTCGGAGATCCGACCCATCAGGTCATCGAGCATAGCGCGCATGCGCCTGTGAGAGTCCTCTCCTGCCCGTGAGATACTTTCCCAGGCCGCCGCGACGCGGGAGGATATCTCTGCTGCATTCGTGGTGCGGCGAGACATCTCTACTGCTTCCGCGGCGCGGCCAGACCAGTCTGCTGCATCAACGGCGTGGCAGGACCTCTGTGCTGCTTCGGCGGCTCAACATGTGGATGCTTTCGCGGCGAGGCGGGACATCTCTCGTGCTACCGCTTCCATGCACTGCTGCAGGATGCTGCTAACGCGACACTATGATCAGAGACCCTTTCACGAAACTGTGTGTGATGCATTAATCACAAACAGGGATGTAAAAAACCCGTCAAAAAAGGTGCAAAACGTTTGCAATGGAGGATGCATCAAACACGGTTCAGATTTTAGTTGCGTGTGCGATCCAGGGCATACGGTTCAGTCCAATGAACCATTTGCGATGAGGCGGAACAAAAGAAACGGGCAGCCTGATGAAGGCGTGTGCGATGTACAGCATACGGTTCACTCGGATGAACTATTTGTGATTAAGCAAAACAAAAGAAACGGTCAGCCAGATCAAGGTGTGTGTGATGTACAACATACAGTTCACTCGGATGAACTGTTTGTGATTAGGCAACACAAAAGAAACGGTCAGCCAGATCAAGGTGTGAGCGATGTACGACATGCGGTTCGCCCGGATGAACTGTTTGCATTGAGACAAGAGAACAGAAACGGTTCAATCTGACAAATACAATAAATATTGCAAGGTTCAAATTCAAAGATTACAACGCCCAAATTCAAACATTGCCTGTTGCATCATTTCTGAAAAGGTCTCAGCTGTTGACAAGTCATGTATGGGTTTGACACAATAACTTCCAATTGCTTTGCCATATGCTCTTCCAATATGAAGTTTGGCATTTTTGGAGGTACTTCCATTCTGCAGTACCAGCCGCCTCTGATAATCATACCATTGATCTTTCCTAATTAAATGTGTGTTCAACCTCAGTACCCTCAGCACCTTTGCTCTGGCAAGAAAGAACATGGCGAGTGTAATCTCAGGTGGGGTCCCTCGATGCGAGTTCAAAGTAATATTTGAGAGATGCAGATCCAGGCATTCGATGGGATTGTCGTTATCAACATCTTCCACCGGGCCTAATATGCACTGCAAAAGAAGAGAACATGTTAGTGCCTACATGCAGTTTTGAACACTGCTACATGCCCATTTGGTTTGCAGTATTTGTAAAATGCACCAACGTGCCATCTTCGACCTGTCATGATTAACATGGGCATTAATTTGATTACAATCTAGAAACATGTAGCCTTCTTCACAAGAGGTTGGATTGAAAAATTCCCTAAGAAAACTAGTACATATGAATCCAAAGGAGAAATGCTTATGGATGATTGTAACCATATGAATGAAGCAGCCAATATGGGGTGGGGGTATGTCCTAAAATCCTCCAAAATTCCTTCAGAAATCGTAGTACATAGTCATTGTAAACTTGAGAAAATGTGCAAAAAATTGAACTCCCTTATGGTTAACATTTAACAGGAAAGGAACATCACCTCGATATATAGTTTTTCAGGCACGGAAAGCATCTCAGGCAACTGAAAACTTGTTCCAGGTTGGGGACGATAGATTCTAGTGCCAAGACCTTCACTGTGCCCAGAGTCTGGGTGAAGCTTCGCTGGATAACAGACGAACATACATCTTCAAAACTAGAAAAAACATTGATATCAAGGAGAGGTATATAAGGCGACTGTTGTACCTGAAAGTTGTAGTATTTGACAGACGAGTAGCCCACCACTTTCAATTTCGGCGCAGAAATGACATTGATTCTTGTTGGACCTTGTTGATCAACTACAAGTAATCTCTCAAGTGAAGGTGTGTCCTGGATGACCATATTGTGGTGCACCTTTTGTGATCTCATGTTGCAGCACCAGCAACACACATAAATAGTGCGGAGAGTCCTGGAGGTGATGTGCAAGGTACTCGACCAATTCATCGCCAGAAGAGGACGAAACTCGAGTGCAGTACAGCCGCGGAGCAGGCGCTCCATGTCATCCTTTGGGATGCAGACGGCGACGAGCTCGAGGTGCTTCAGTCGTGGTAGAAAAAGAGCGGGTGCGTAATTAAGGGAGGATGGCAGTTCATGAACTTGGCGAGGCGCAGCATGGGCGCGAAGCAGAGCGCGGACGTTGGCAGCAAGCTCATATGCCCATCATTATAACTTAGCTTCTCGAGCTGATCTATGGCGCGGGATCGGAACCACTCGTTAAGCTTGGCTCGCTCCCTGCCATTGGAATGGAACTTGCCCATGATAAGGCCTTTGATTGGGCCATGGTGACTGCCGAGGATATGGGAGAACGCATCCAAGCTTTGGCGATAGCCATGGCAGAGCTTGTGGGCGTGGATGAGGTCGACAGGGGTGCGGAGCCATGAGGTGTGCCACCGCCGGGAAACAGCGGCTGTCCTCGCCCGATTTTTGATTGGGAGGAGGGATATGATGACTATCAACATATCATCGAGGAGGTTGTTGATGAATTCTAGGCCTACTAGAGTCGTTTGCGGTTCTTTCTCGACCCGCCTCCGCTTGTTGGCAGCCTCTTTCTCCACCTCGTCGGCGGGGACGGGAACCTCTGTCCCCATATTCACGTCGTGCTTCGGTGCTTCAGCAGCCCCGGCATCGCCACTCCCTCCGATGGGGCGCTTCGGCGGCATCCTCGTACACTGACGGCTTTGAGGATTCAAAGCGGCGTTGAGGATGCGGGCGGAGAGAGAGGAATTGTGTGTGTGGCGAGGATGGGGGGTGCGGCTGTTCGGCGGCGCCATTAATATATACCAGTAGGAGCGAGGCGGGCGGAGGTCCAAGGTTGTCTTGCTTACCGGTGAGGACGATTGCTTAATCCCTAGTATGAATGAAATCTATGCTTAATTACTGAATTTTAATTGCAAATAATAGATACTGATATTGATTTTTAGCTGCATATTTTGACAAATCGCAGTGTCTCTTGGCTTAGCACCGAAGTCTGGCTTTAATTTGCATACCGTAATTTGAACGATTTGCGTTGAAGAGATGCACATATCCTGCGTTGAACAGCTTGTACGCTTCCCAATGAGCCTGCGCACCGGACTGCGCTCGCATGCCTCCCGTTCAGTCAAGCAACTATCCACACGGCACCTCCTATAGCCATTAAAATCAAGACACGTGGCGTCACGTGAATGGTTAACCGAACGCACGCGGTTTGAATTATACAAATGTTTGAGATATTAAAGTGGCAGCTACTTTTTTCAAAATGCCTTTGTTGGCTGTCATTATTCGAGTGCGCCTTCTCTCACAATGATCACGAAAAATACCACAGCATGTCGGGTGCCCTTCCATGATAGCATGCCCAAGTTTCATGAATTTTAGACGAGTTCTGGACTTACTAGAATTTAAAAACCAGGCATCTCAATGTTTTGCCGGCAATCAACGGTGCCCTGGTGTTTGAAATTCATTCGCGTTTCTTGCATGGGACCTAAGCATGCACCCGTGGACACATATTTCATTTTTCAACCAATTTATATGCATTGGAGCATGCGCATGTAGTTCTGATTTGAATTATGCA
This sequence comes from Aegilops umbellulata, assembly GCA_032464435.1. Lineage (NCBI taxonomy): Eukaryota > Viridiplantae > Streptophyta > Magnoliopsida > Poales > Poaceae > Aegilops > Aegilops umbellulata. The sequence continues at coordinate 224,333,125 of CP136055.1, read as the reverse complement.
CATAAATGCATTGAAAACTCAGTTAATGCATAAAAATGTCCAAACGAACCTCGAAAAATCACAAATATTCACACAACACTCCTGTTGTTCTATGTTGACACGAGAAAAAAATTGAAAGCAATAAGAGGCAATGCATATCATTTCGTCCCCAAAGGAGGGTTCCCTACCAAAAACCATCATGCTTGTTGTGAGAAGCTCCAGTTTGTGAAAAGCATATACCCAAACCTGCCCCAAATAGGACAAAATTTGTACCACGACATGTTGTTGCCGCTCCATGATAGCATGCCAAGTTTCATGAATTTCAGACGAGTTTTGGATTTACTAGAATTTAAAAACCACGCATCTCAATGTTTTGCTCGCAATCAACAATGCCATGGTGTTTGAAATTCATTCCCATTTCTTGCATGGGACCTAAGCATGCACCCACGGACAAAGATTTGATTTTTCAACCAATTTATATGCACTAGAGCATGCACATGTAGTTGAAATTTGAATTATGCACATAAATGCATTGAAAACTCAGTTAATGTATAAAAATGTCCAAACGAACCCCGAAATATCACAAAAATTCACACAACACTCATGTTGTTCTATGTTGACACGAGAAAAAAACTTGAAAGCAATAAGAGGCAATGGATATTGTTTCGTCCCCAAAGGTGGGATGTTCCCTACCGAAAACCATCATGCTAGTTGTGAGAAGCTCCGGTTTGTGAGAAGCATATACCCAAACCTGCCCCAAATGGGACAAAATTTGTACCACGGCATGTTGATGCCGCTCCATGATAGCATGCCAAGTTTCATGGATTTCAGACGAGTTTTGGATTTACTAGAATTTAAAAACCAGGCATCTCAATGTTTTGCCGGCAATCAACGGTGCCATGGTGTTTCAAATTCATTCCCATTTCTTGCATGGGACCTAAGCATTCACCCACGGACAAAGATTTGATTTTTCAACGAATTTATATGCATTGGAGCATGGGCATGTAGTTCAAATTTGAATTATGCACATAAATGCATTGAAAACTAAGTTAATGCATAAAAATGTCCAAACAAACCCCGAAAAATAACAAAAATCACACAACACTCCTGTTGTTCTATGTTGACACGAGAAAAAAAAACTAGAAAGCAATAAGAGGCAATGGATATCGTTTCATCTCCAAAGCTAAGACGTTCCCTACCGAAAACCATCATGCTTGTTGTGAGAAGCTTCGGTTTGTGAGAAGTATATACCCAAACCCGCCCCAAATGGGACAAAATTTGTACCATGACATGTCGGGTGCCCTTCCATGATAGCATGCCAAGTTTCATGAATTTCAGACGAGTTTTGTATTTACTAGAATTTAAAAACCAGGCATCTCAATGTTTTGCTGGCAATCCACGGTGCCCTGGTGTTTGAAATTCATTCCCGTTTCTTGCATGGGACCTAAGCATGCACCCAAGGACACATATTTGTTTTTTCAACCAATTTATTTGCACTGGAGCATGCACATGTAGTTCAAATTTGAATTATGCACATAAATGCATTGAAAACTCAGTTAATGCATAAAAATGTCCAAACGAACCCCAAAAAACACAAACAATCACACAACACTCTTGTTGTTCTATGTTGACACGAGAAAAAAACTTGAAAGCAATAAGAGGCATTGGATATCGTTATGTCCCCAAAGGTGGGACGTTCCCTACCGAAAACCATCATGCTTGTTGTGAGAAGCTCCGGTTTGTGAGAAGCATATACCCAAACCTGCCCCAAATGGGACAAAAATTGTACCACGGCATGTTGATACCGCTCCATGATAGCATGCCAAGTTTCATGGATTTCAGATGAGTTTTGGATTTACTAGAATTTAAAAACCAGGCATCTCAATGTTTTGCCGGCAATCAACGGTGCCATGGTGTTTGAAATTCATTCCCATTTCTTGCATGGGACCTAAGCATTCACCCACGGACAAAGATTTGATTTTTCAACGAATTTATATGCACTGGACCATGCGCATGTAGTTCAATTTTGAACTATGCACATAAATTCATTGAAAACTTAGTTAATGCATAAAAATGTCCAAACGAACCGCGAAAAATCACAAAAATTCACACAACACTTCTGTTGTTCTATGTTGACACAAGAAAAAACCTTGAAAGTAATAAGAGGCAATGGATATCGTTTCGTCCCCAAAGGTGGGACGTTCCCTACCGAAAATCATCATGCTTGTTGTGAGAAACTCCGGTTTGTGAGAAGCATATACCCAAGACTAAGGCATAGCCTAGTGGTGGGAAGGGGCTGATGCCTTCCCACCCACCCAGGTTCAAGGCATGGTACTTGCAATTTGGGGTTGTTGCACCAATTATACTGTAGGGGGTTCCCTTACAGTCTTTCTGTCAAAAAAAAACCCGCCCCAAATGTGACAAAATTTGTACCACGACCTGTTGATGCCACGCCATGATAGCATGCCAAGTTTCATGAATTTCAGACGAGTTTTGGATTTACTAGAATTTAAAAACCAGGCATCTCAATGTTTTGCCGGCAATCAACGGTGCCCTAGTGTTTGAAATTCTTTCCCATTTCTTTCATGGGACCTAAGCATGCACCCAAGGACACAGATTTGATTTTTCAACCAATTTATATGCACTAGTGCATGCGCATGTAGTTCAAATTTGAATTATGCACATAAATGCATTGAAAACTCAGTCAATGAATAAAAATTTCCAAACGAACCCCGAAAAATCACAAATATTCACACAACACTCCTGTTGTTCTATGTTGACACGAGAAAAAACTTCAATGCAATAAGAGGCAATGGATATCATTTCGTCCCGAAAGGTGGGATGTTACCGAAAACCATCATGCTTGTTGTGAGAAGCTCCGGTTTGTGAGAAGCATATACCGAAACCTGCCCCAAATGGGACAAAATTTGTACCACGGCATGTTGATGCCGCTCCATGATAGCATGCCAAGTTTCATGAATTTCAGACAAGATTTGGATTTACTAGAATTTAAAAACCAAGCATCTCAATGTTTTGCCGGCAATCAACGGTGCCATGGTGTTTGAAATTCATTCCCATTGCTTGCACGGGACCTAAGCATGCACCCAAGGACACAGATTTGATTTTTCAACCAATTTATATGCACTGGAGCATGCACATGTAGTTTAAATTTGAATTATGCACATAAATGCATTGAAAATTTAGTTAATGCATAAAAATGTCAAAACGAACCCCGAAAAATCACAAAAATTCACACAACACTCCTGTTGTTCTATGTTGACACGAGAAAAAAACTTGAAAGCAATAAGAGCCAATGGATATTGTTTCGTCCCCAAAGGTGGGACGTTCCCTACAGAAAACCATCATGCTTGTTGTGAGAAGCTCTGGTTTGTGAGAAGCATATACCCAAACCTGCCCCAAATGGGACAAAATTTGTACCACGGCATGTTGATGCTGCTCCATGATAGCATGCCGAGTTTCATGAATTTCAGACGAGTTTTGGATTTACTAGAATTCAAAAACCAGGCATCTCAATGTTTTGCTAGCAATCAACGGTGCCATGGTGTTTGAAATTTATTCCCATTTCTGGCATGGGACCTAAGCATGCACCCAAGGACAAAGATTTGATTTTCAACGAATTTATATGCACCGGAGTATGTGCATTTAGTTCAAATTTGAATTATGCACATAAATGCATTAGAAACTCACTTAATGCATAAAAATGTCCAAACGAACCCTGAATAATTGCAATTCTTTTATGATCACTGCAGATAAAAGGTCTAGCAATTCAAACACCATCCATGGCCGCTGTGACCCTATTATGTAATTAAAATCAAGACCAAATATCAAGTAGATCCCACACAGTTTATTATAACCAACCGTGTGAGATGCACAAAATATCTTTGGACGGTGTCTGAATAAGGGACCGTGTCTGATGACACTTGGCGCGCCAGTTTTTTGTTTGAAGCGATTCCAAATTTTCGGCTTCCGCAGAAATATCTACCTCCATGCCCCCTCCCCCATACCAAAAGCCACATTTCCCCCCTTTCCTCCTTCCTTTCCAAGTTGAAACCTTCACTCCTTGCTTCCAGCGCCGCCGCCTCCTCGCCGGCGACCCTCCTTCACGCTGCTCGGCCTCGCCTATCCAGGCAGGTAATCCACACCCGACCCCATCCTCCTCCTCCTTCCACATCCCACATGCCCCGACCGCCTTCCACCCAAATCACCGTCCCCTCCACCAAATAAGCATCGGCCTAAGCCATGGTGCATGCAGTATAGCCAGGACCTCAATGAGCATTTGGCAGCGGAGAAGCAAATCACGGCCGCACGCACGGATGAGGTCGCGATGGCTGCCATTCGTTCCGACCCCCAGATCTTGGAGGAGCACCTCATCGTCGAGGCCACCGTTGACGCCTCGCGTGCCGACGCCACAACGCGGTTGGCTGCTTTAAATGACAGTTTGTGGCGTTTTCTCGAGGCCACCATCGGTGCCTTCGACGAAGACTACGAGGTGTTTTCTCTTCGTGCACGTGCTTACCTCATCTCGAGAGCCAGCAGGTTGGTGCCCGGAGCGGCTCAGGCAACTCACCACTACAACGAGGGCACCCACGATGTGGAGGCCTCGCCCTCTTCCATGTCCAAGGAGCCAATCGTCATCGATATCTCCGACAATGAGGAGTAGCTTGTCTTATTAGCTCACTATAAGGACCCATGTTCAGTTTGCTAGCTACCGCCTTTCCTTAACAAATTCTAGTGAATTGTGCTATCTACTTTCACAATGCAATATTTTGCTATAGTGTATATGTTATATATGTCGTGCAATGTGGTGTTCAATTAACTGCTTGGTTCAATTCTGCAAATGTGATGTTCAATTCTTCAGGGTGCAATATTTCCAAGTTGTTAAGCATGCTTGGTTTGGTTAACTGTCTGATCTTCTATTAGGAGTATGTTATATTGTGCAATGTGGTGCTCAGTTAATGTTTGGTTCATTTGTTGTGTGTTTAGTTAACTGCTTGGTTCAATTCTGCAATGCGATGTTCAATTGTTGTGGCCGCATTCTGTTATTGTATACCATGTGAGGAATAAATCAAATTTGGCTGCACTTAATACATGAGAAACATATACAAGTGCTCTATTTCCTAGTTCTTAATCATGCTTGGTTTGAATAAATGGGTTTTCCATGTGGCTTGAATTAATGTGATGAATCTGCAATGTGCTCAACATATTTTACTGATAGCATGCGAACCCTTAACCTGATGACTAACTACCTTATATGTGTTGCAGGGAAACAATGGGTAGCACTAAGGTTTATAAGATGGTACTAACTATTATACCTTGCCTTTTTTTATTCCTTTGCCCCATTTCCAATATAGAGAAGATATTTATGCACATCCTTATTTTCAGGCTTCACTGATGATTACCTCTCAAACCACCTCTGTGGTCAGGAGGCGAGGAAAGTTTTCAGACAACACCCACGGTTCAATATTGAAGTTTTCCTGAAGAGGTCGAAGGATGGACGGTCAATCATCCATAGGCACTGGCCTAAAGTTGCAAAGACCTTCAACATGAATGAAGGCTCAATATTCGCCTTCCGCTTCAGCAATTTTCCAGATGAGATGCATCTCTCAATGTACCGTCTATGATGCTAATTTCGAAAGGTTCTAGATTTTTCATGTGAAACTTGCTGCTGGTGCAGTTGTGTAATGGGGTAGCTGAGTGCTGAAGCTATATCATGTTGTACTCTGATGTATTTCAGTTATGAAATCATGCTTCCTTAATATGGAAATGGAATATATTTTGTTCTTAATATGAATGTCAATTAGATTAGTAAATGGATTATTAATAATAGGGCAATTAGCTTGCTAATTAGGTTTTCCTATTGCAAACGGTTAATGAGAAACCACCGTGGGCGATGACCTCAGGCAACGCACATAGTTTATAGCAATAAACTGTGTTGGATCAGTGAACAATCACACACGACATTCTCTTCAAAACTGTTTGCGTTACGCCGCCTTGCGCAAACGTTTTCCTTGTAGTGACTATGTGGGCTGTATATAGGAACGGAGACATTTAGTGGTGACTGACTGTGTGGGATGTACTTACGATCGGAAATGATTTCGCCTGTATAATTGTATTTTTTAGCACTACTATACGTATTTCTATATTTGAGTGCTCGCCAGTCGCACACGACCTCATTTTGCCGAGCGTGTGTGCCAGGAGGGCATATCCCCAACGGTTTCTGGGTCATGTGGGAAGGACCCCCCTATCGCCCACACTCACTTGGCGACGGTTCCGAATGCTGTCGAGGAAAGGGGTTAAAAACCATTTGTTTAGGACCGACGCGCACCAGTGATGCTTGCCTCTCCCTGGCAGTAATATCTGGACCCAGAACTCACACTGGCCATGGCAGACGCAAGGTAACAATGATGAATACTTTGTCTGTTTTTGTGGATGAGGAGTTGAGGAGGAATGTGCAGTCATCTTGGAGTAGTAGTATTTATAACCGAGTACTAATACTCTCCTAAGTGGGAAAGCGTTTAGGTTTTGATCGTTGTGAACAGGTTTGCAATTAAATATAGCGTGGTAGTAATTTGGAATGTGATGGGACGCAGACTCAAAATTTATTGACGGTTCTATAATTTCTAAGTACGACATTATTCCCAAACGCGTAACGTGGGCACGCTTTCTCCACCACGTACGTGGCGTTTGCACCATAGGGTGCGCCGCAATAGGCGATGTCAGCACACGTATTGTTCCAACAACCGTGCGCGCTCGTTATTACCATCGTGCATGCTTCTTTTAATTAGAATGTGTGCCCATCTAGTGCACACACGTTGATCTGTCTAACTGTTTCTGATTGTTGTGGCTAATCGCAAACAGTTCATCCATGTGAAGTGTATGCCGTCAATCTTAGACACATTGATCTGGCTGGCCATTTCTGTTATGTTGCCTAATCGTAAATAGTTCATCCGTCTGAAGTGTATGCCCTCAATCGCACATATCTTCATCTGGCTGCCTGTTTATGTTGTTCCGCCTTATCACAAATAGTTAATCCGACTGAACTGTATGTCGTGTATCGCACACGCCTTCATTTGGCTGCCCATTTCTGTTCTTCTTCCGCATCGCAAACAGCTCATTTAACTGAACTGTATGCCCCTCATCACACACATAACTAAAATCTGAACCGTGTTTGATGTATCCGCCATCGCAAATGTTTTGCATCTTTTTTGACGTTTTTTTACATCACCGTTTGCAATTAATGCATCGCACACAATTTCGTTGAAGGGTCTCTGATTTTAGTGTCGCGTTAGCAGCATACTGCGGTAGTGTATGAAAGAATTTTATAGCTTGCACCTCCTAGAAACACTACTAAGAGTAGAGTGTTTTGAGTAGATATAATCAAACTATGTATGACATGGTGAGATCAGAGATGACATTGATTGTTCCACCAAATATACTTTTAAAGTGATGCTTTAGAGACTACGGCTTTATATTGAAAGGAGAGACATTAAATTTATCGAAATAAGTGCTACTTTGTAGGTTATCCCAAATGGTTGGGTATTCCTCTATCACTACACCGAGGCAAAGTGTTACATAGTGCGAAAATTTTGAAAAAAATGTTTTCTGCAAAAGAGTGAGTGGGAAGACAATGCAATTTGAGGAGATTACAGAATCTTCGTGACCAAGTCAAAGAAAAGAAACACTAGAAGTGGTTCTAAAATTTATTACTGCGACTGATACAGAAGCCTCTACATAGGATATAGAGAATTCGGCCGGACATGCAGCTGAACTATATAGGTTGGAAAATCTGTATAGACCTTCAGGGTATGCAGATGAAATGTTGTTGAAACAAACAGTGAACCTATAATACACACATAAGCGTTGATGGGCCCTGACTCCGGAATTGGCTATACGCCAAAATAATCCAAGATAGTATCCATACACATAATTCAAGTTTAGAACTTGATAGACCCTCTGAAAGACTTAAAGTCTAAAGTGTAGTGATGGATCTATAAATTGACAAAGACAAAATTGTGTTATGATGCTTGACTTGTTGCAAATAGTTTATGACAAGATCAAGGAGTTGATTGTGACGAGATTGTCTCATCATAATAATACTTAAAGTTAGTTCGGATAAAACGAGAAAATACTAAATATTCCAGCTATGAGGTATAACAAATGGATGTCAAAATGATTCCCACGAGATGGAAATAGAACCAAGGATGTATGTTTGATACGGTTCAAGGTAATTTTATCGATCAGAGGATGCTAGTAAGTGTGCAAACTTCAAAGAGATCCAGTAATGATCTAAAGCAAGCATAGTGGAGTTGGAATCTTTGTTGTGATGAATTGATCAAATAATATGATTTCATCAATAAAAACAAAGATGCTTGTATTTACAAGAAAGTAAGTGGGAGCATGGTAATATTCTAAGAACTATGTGTGCATGACACATTGTTGATTGGAAATTATATAAATTTGTTGACATGGATCAAGACTTTATTGAAAAATAGTTTTTCAATAAAGGACTTGGGAAATATAGTCCTTGTATTAGACATAATAATCTATGGAGATAGTAATGTCTAATAAGGATTGGCCAAAATACATATTGACAAAGTACTAAAGCAGTTTAGTATGAGAAATGTCAAGAAGAGTTTTCTTGTCAAAGTCACATGGAAGGAGTTCTCGACAAGAATCGATATCTTGAAATACTGATGAGTGAAATGCATGATTTTAGTCACACTTGTGTTAATTCCATGGTATGTAAATAACCAGATAAGTCCAGTACTCCAAGTAAGTTGTGGGTAAAGTTACAAGAAAGGTCAAATTGTTGATCATTGGACAACAGTGAAAATGTTGTTGAGTACTGGCCATATGTTTCTCGCATACGGAGAAAATGAAGAGATTGGTGTAAGGAGTTTACATTAGTACATGCTTGATGTAAGTAGTACATCGACAAAAATCTTCAATCAGTGCTCCAAGAGACTTTCAATTTCAATTAAATGATTTATGGTGGCACGGTAAGTTAGAATTGGTCCAAGAAAGTTACCGTGGTGAATTCTATAACAAAAGGCTGAGTATATTGTCGTTATAGAAGGAACAACAGAGGGTGATGAATAAAAGGTTCATTTATGAACTTAGTATGGTTTCTAGATGATTGTGCAAATAGAACATTGTTCTTTTATAGTGGTTCTATGCCTCAATCTAAGGAAACAAAGGTCTTGCCAGTGATTCAATATATGCAAAGCTTGTTTCACAAAAAATATGAATTCATGTGAAAGCATGACGGATGCATAAAAATGCAAATGATACACACGAATCTGAAGTTGTCAGATTCAATAGGACGAAGTCTATACCACAAGGAAAGCATGGACTAACACCAGATTGCCATTGGTGTAAAAGTTAAAAGTGCTAACTAGGTTATTGACTCTAGTCCAAGTGGGAGACTATTAGAAATATGCCCTAGAGGCAATAATATTTGTATTATTATATTTCTATATTTATAGTTAAGAGTTTATATTCTATGTTATAACAGTTGTGATCCTGGAATATGCGATTCGGTGAAAAACCCATATGCACGTGTGGAGTGATAAACGGTAAACAATAGGTACCTAGTCTCTCCTCTAAGACTGGCTCAAGTGTTGTTGGTGGTCATGTTTTCCGGATCTTAGGATATCGTTAAGTGTAACAACAGCCCTAAAACAACATTGACGGTATGACGTTAGAAGAACGATCATATTGAATCAACCCAAACTTGTCTGTTATACTTTGTGATTATATCAACTGAAATCATTTGTTATAACACGGAGTGTTAGCATGTGTTTTAGTTCCTCAGACCATGAGAGTTTCTTGGTCACTTCCTACCAGATGGTCGACTTTCGAGTTGCTCAAACGTCATCTATAACAAGGTGATCATAACGACAACTTCAGGCTCATTGTAAAGTTTGACAAGTGACCGGATAGCTCGAGAGTGGGATTTTCTCCTCCGCCGATGGAGAGATATTCTTAGGGACCTCTCTGTGTGACGACATCCATTATCGTCTAGCTAGACACAGGTGACTATGTCACGGGGATGCCGGAACACGTTAACGAGAAAGAAGAACAAAACCGGTAACGGAAGCAACGATATAGTGAGCATGGTGATGACTCGGGAGGATACCGATGCACACCGGGTTTGTAAAGTATTGTGAAGTAAAGGGAACATCACATGATAACCAAAGGTTCAAACAAATATTATTCGTGTAATCATATGAACCGATATGGATGTCCACGGTTCCGCTATCGGTCATTGAACGGAGGTGTTTTCATTCATGTGTATGATTTACCAAACCTATGGGGTCATGAGCTTAAGGCAATCACGATCTGCTGAGTGTTAGTGTGATAGGAGTGATGAGATATTTTTGGAATTGTTTCATTAATATCCAGAATAGTTCCGAAAGGTTCCGGAAGCGTTTCGGGGTCACTGGAAGGGTTCCGATGAATATCGGGTATTACCGATTAATGTGTGTGTGTGTGTGGAAAATGTTTCTTGGGATGTTAAATTATATATATAATGCTCTGGAAATGTTTAGAACAAGTATATATTTAATTTAATATCAATGGGATTAATAAGGCCATGAGGTGGAAGCCAACTTGGGCACGAAAGCTCAAGTGGAGGAGGCGCTCCCCCTTTCCTTGTGGTGGTTGGGGGGCGAATCCTACTAGGGAAGGAGTCCAACTCCTCCCCCCTTTGGATGGTGCCCCAAGGAGGCTTTCCCTCCTTGGTCGCAGCCCTCCTTTCCCCCTCTAACCTACATATACTTGAGGTATTGGCCACAATTGAATACACAAGTTTTGGAGCCTCCTCTGGCTGATCTAGTTCTAGTTCTAGTTGGTCCAAGTAGACTAATTAGAGCTAGCCCCAGCCACCTCTAATTCTTATAATTAGAAGCCACATGTGGTTCTTATCTCCTCCCTCTAATTCTCCGGCAACGATTAGCTCTCGACGGTGAAGCGTTGTCGGATCGTGAAGACCGTACGATTTGCAAGCAAGTAGAGAGGCCATGCTTTCGGTGTTCCATTCGAGGGATCATTCAAGGGCGGTTCGCGGGATCATCATCAACATTCGAGGGACTCCAAGTACGATCTACACCGACTCGTCTACTTCGGTTGCACTCTGGAGTCGGTAACGATCGTTGATCCAAACCCGATATGCATCTTCATATTGTTCCTAGGTGTTTGTAGGGCGATTTTTTGGTTTTCTACTACATTTCCCAGGAGGAAGATGAGGAGACGGTGCCAGTTATAGGCTTCGCCATGGAGGACACCATGGTGGAGTTCAAGGTCGCTGATACGTCTCCAAGGTATCTATAAATTTTTTATTGTTCCATGCCATTATAGTATCAATCTTGGATGTTTTATATAACTTTTTGTACTATTTTATATCATTTTCTGGGACTAACCTATTAACCCGGTGCCAAGTGCCAGTTGCTATTTTTTGCTTGTTTTTGGTTTTACGGGAAATTAGTACCAAATGGAGTCCAAACATTATGGAACTTTTTTACAATTTATTTTCGGGCAAAAGAGACCCTAGAATGTCCAGGAGGAGACCAGACGAGAAGCAAGGTGACAACAAGGCAACAAGGCGCACCAAGGGGGGGTGTAGGCACGCCCCGATGCCTTGTGGTCCCTTCATGGCTCCTTCTGACATAATTCCACCTATATGAATTCTCTAAAATCGGGAAACCAATAGCGAGCCACCCCACACATTTTTTCCGCCGCCGTAAGTTTCTCTGCTTCTGCGATCCCATCTGGAGGGCTTTTCTAGTACTCTTCCAGAGGGGGAATCGATCACGAGGGCTTCTGCATCATCCTTGTTGCCTTTTCGATGATGTGTGAGTAGTTCACCATAGACCCCCTTGCTGCGTTGGTTGCAAGCATTTGCTTTTGTGTGTAGGTGCTGATAACGAGGTTCTGTGTGGTTCTCCTACTAGATTGGTAATCTTGGTTATTAACTCAGGGAAATACTTATATCTACTATACCGCTTCATCCTCTCCTCTTTGTGGAAATCCTAACGTAGCTCACAAGTAGCAGTCGCCCAAGCGATGGAGATGGCGGAGCAGACCGCCATCCTCGAGTCCATCCATGACAAGGCGCACGTGGAGTCCAAGCGGTGCTTCATCCAACAACAACAATTTCGACGAAGTGGAAGCGGAGGTGGAGGTGGAGGCCGCCGCGCAGCCGGAGTTGGGTCTACTGCCCATATACCGAAATCACGGAACAGTGATAGTGGATGCTACCTCTTGAGCACTGCGTTGGATTTCCCCGAAGAGAAAGGATGATGCAGCAAAGTAGTGTAAATATTTCCCTCAGTTTTTGAGAACCAAGGTATCAATCCAGTAGGAGGATACGCGCGAGTCCCTCGTACCTACACAAAGCAAATAACTCCTCACAACCAACGCGAATAGGGGTTGCCAATCCCTTCACGATCACTTACGAGAGTGAGATCTGATAGAGATGATAGATAATATTTTTGGTATTTTTGGTATAATGATGCAAAGTAAAATAAAAGGTAAAGTAAAAAAGCAAAGCAATATTAAAGTGATGGAAGATTGATATGATGAAGATAGACCCGGGGGGCATAGATTTCACCAGTGGCTTCTCTCAAGAGCATAAGTATTTCTACGGTGGGTGAAAAAATTACTGTTGAGCAATTGACAGAATTGAGCATAGTTATGAGAATATCTAGGTATGATCATGTATATAGGCATCACGTCCGAGACAAGTAGACCGACTCCTATTTGCATCTACTACTATTACTCCACTCATCGACCGCTATCCAGCATGCATCTAGAGTATTAAGTTAAAAACAGAGTAACGCCTTAAGCAAGATGACATGATGTAGAGGGATAAATTCATGCAATATGATAAAAAACCATCTTGTTATCCTCGATGGCAACAATACAATACGTGCCTTGCTTCCCCTACTGTCACTGGGAAAGGACACCGCAAGATTGAACCCAAAGCTAAGCACTTCTCCCATTGCAAGAAAAGCCAATCTAGTAGGCCAAACCAAACTAATAATTCGAAGAGACTTGCAAAGATAACCAATCATACATAAAAGAATTCAGAGAAGATTCAAATATTGTTCATAGATAATCTTGATCATAAACCCACAATTCATCAGTCTCAACAAACACATCGCAAAAAGAAGATTACATCGAATAGATCTCCACGAGAGAGGGCGAGAACACTGTATTGAGATCCAAAAAGAGAGAAGAAGCCATCTAGCTACTAACTATGGACCCGAAGGTCTGAGGTAAACTACTCACACTTCATCGGAGGGGCTATGATGATGTAGAAGCCCTCCATGGTGGATGCCCTCTCCGGCGGAGCTCCGGAACAGGCCCCAAGATGGGATCTCATGGGTACAGAAGGTTGCGGCGGTGGAATTAGGTTTTTGGCTCCGTATCTGATTGTTTGGAGGTACGAAGGTATATATAGGAGGAAGAAGTACGTCGGTGGAGCTTCGTGGGCCCCACGAGGGTGGGGGCGCGCCTGGGGGGTAGGGCGCGCCCCCCTACCTCGTGCCCACCTCAGAGCTTTCTTTACATAGGGTCCAAGTCTCCTGGATCATGTTCGGTGAGAAAATCACGTTCCCGAAGGTTTCATTCCGTTTGGACTCCGTTTGATATTTCGTTTCTTCGAAACTCTGAAATAGGCAAAAAAACAACAATTCTGGGCTGGGCCTCCGTTTAATAGGTTAGTCCTAAAAATAATATAATAGTGGAAAATAAAGCCCAATATTGTCCAAAACAGTAGATAATATAGCATGGAGCAATCAAAAATTATAGATACGTTGGAGACGTATCAGTGGACATCTCCGACGACAACGAATAGTCTAGCCTAGGTTTAATTGATCTACGTACTACGTAGATGCTTACTTTCATGGTTTTTATGGTTTTGAGGACTTGAAGTATGAGGTATTCGAATGCAGAGACGAAAATTTAAGGGTTGTCCGTTCATTGCCTGCGGACACGCCCGGGTGCGTCTGCGGACGTTTGAGGGGCATCACGCTATAGATGCTCTTGCTCTTACTAAGGAATGTAGTCATTCAAAATAAGCTACCTCCTAAGTTAGATGACCAAGATACCGTGTCTACTTGGGTGATCCGAGTTGGAGTTTGCCCTATTAGGGCATTCCTAATAATCGATCCCCCAAAAGTTAGTGGAGTAAAATTTTACTTCAGTAACGGTGGCCTCACCTAGCCGATAGCGGAGTAAAATCAAATTTGTGGCCATTTTGTATACTAAGACAATCTCTACACAATATATATCTTAAAATCATTCAAATTAAAGCATGTATAGCAATAATCGTAATAACATAAAGTTTCATCGCCGCGTTTTTTTAAATTTAAACATGCGAAGTTCACCCGAAAGACATCACTTCAAACACAATGTTTGATTCAAAATCACCACAAAACATAGCATGTATATGTTGTGGGTCGAGCCAATTTTTGGCATGCACCACCACCCTCTCGGCCACCACCACTCAAACGACGTCCTCGGCAAAGAAATCAACCTCGACATCCTCTCGGCCACCATCACCACCACCACCACCCTCTCGGCCACCATCATCATCCTCCCGGCCACCATCACCACCCCCTCGGCCGCCATCACCACCACCCTCTCGGCCACCATCATCATCCTCCCGGCCACCATCACCACCCCCTCGGCCACCATCACCACCACCCCCTCGGCCACCACCAACATTCTAAAGAGGGGCCAAGATTTCTCCACGAGTGAGCTCCCAATACTCTCTCACGGTTTCATCCATTGTGTTTGGATTCATGAACATGATAACACCTCTACAATGTTAGAGCAAGCACTATAAACAATCACTACCGACCATGAACAATCACTATTGAATACCAACGGGACACGAGGTTTTATTTTTACCTTGTTGGCATTTCATAGAGCACTTGGCGGCCATGTTTTTTGTTGCCGGCTGTGACCGCCGCTCGCGTCGGACCGTCGCCGTAGGGGCAGCCGGAGTTGTCGCACGAGGCATAGGATTTGGACGAGGCGGAGCCGCGGTCTTCTTCATCTTCTTCTTGGCGGCCGCCTCGGCGAGCGTCGCCCTCGTCGGCGGCGGCTTTTGAGCCTGTTTGCCTCCGGTAGGTGCGGCGGGAGGGTGGCGTGCCATTGTCGGAGATGCGGTGGACACCCTGGACACCATTGGCGTGGTTGGAGGCGGAGCTTCGACTTGGTGGTTCTTTGTCATTCCCAAGCTTTTTTCGACGCCGGCGGTGGCGCGTGGGTTGTTTCCGGCGGCGAAAAGTCGGCGCCGGTGTCCGACAGGGTGAGCAGGGGGGCTTGGAGGTCATCGGTGGCGGCGGCGGGGCGGGAGGCAGTGCGGCGCCGGAGGGCGAGAGGGAGTTTTACTCGGTACCGCACGATATAGTATATTTAGGGAAATCTTCAGGGAAATAGAGAGTTGGTGTAAAAATTACACTCCATTAACATTTTTAGAGGATCGGCTAGGTCCGCTGTAAGGGAATAAACCGAAAATTTTGGGTAAATACACCGGAAGTCGTAGAACTTGCACGCAATGATCAGTTTGGTACATAAACTTGTAAAATACGTGTTTCGGGTCATCAAACTTGCACGGGCGTTCATATATGGCCACATTTCACGTACACGGACGTACCCATGTCCTATGTGGCATGCCAGTGTGGCTAGGGCCCACTGTCAGCCGCTGTTGCATGTAGATCTGCAGAGAAGCCCATGGCTTTTTTATTTTTGTATTAAGCCCCTAAAAATAAAATAAAATAACAAGGGATGGTGAGGTTTCAAGGCCGTAAGAGCATCTCTAGCAGACCCCGCGAAAAGCCCCAACCCGCCAAATAACCGCCAAAATGCGGGTCGGTGCGAAAAATCCCGCCCGAACAGACCCCGCAAACGCGGACGGCTCGCAAATTTTTTTGAGGGGCGCGGCAAAATCTTGACCCCAACCCGCGGGTCGGCGCGGAAAATCCCGCCCGAACAGACCCCCCCCCCTCGGCCCGCCGGTGCCCTGCATATAGCGAGAGCGGTTGGTGGGGAGGACATTTCAGCCCGCGCTTTTCCCCACCAACCACCTCCCCTCTCCCCCTCGCCCTGTCGCCGGGCCGCCGCCCAAGATTCTGGCGAAAGTAGCCGGCGGGAGCATGCCGAAAGGCCGCCACGCGCACGAGGTTGCCCTCCGCCCCCCTCCTCCGTCGGCAGGCCGAAAAGTTGTGGATCTGCGGCTCTTCGTCACGGGCGGCCGGATTTGGCTTTTCCGGCTACCGGTGGCTGCGCCAAGCGATGGAATGGTCGGGGAGCATCTCGTGCAGCCCCGAAAAAGTCGCATCGCCGCATGCAGGTACGGGTTCGTCCTGCCTCCGCCGCCGACGGTTTGCGGGCATGGATTCGGCCGGCCGTCCGCCGGGCTCGGCGCTCGCGCAGAGGCTCTGTGGCTCGTCGATGTCGCTCATACAGTCTGACGACTGCACGCGGACAGTGCTGCGGCAAACTTTGGCCACGCTGAAGCACCCCGGATCGGTGTTCTTCAAATGCGAAAACGACGGGGTACGTGCTGTTTTCATTCGGCTCATTTCGATAGCTCATCCTTTGGTTCAATTGCAATAGCTCATTTCCAACATTATCATGTGTGTAGGAAGATGGATGCTCATTTTGGTTTTGGAAAGGCGAATACATTGATTTATTGATAGAAAGAAACTTAATAAATGTTCGTGCACTCCTTGGTAGAATCAAAGGCAATGATGCGGCTGCATTTGCAACTAGAGGGGAAGCAACGTCTACTTCTTTTGAACCAAAGATGAAGAATGCAAAATCGAGATCCATAGATCAACAATGAATGCATGGAGAAGATATTGGTCCTACTAGTGGGAGCAGTTATGAAAGTTGGAAATCTTCTAAAATGCATACTTGTGGTTCTTGTTTTCTTTGGTCTTGCTATTCTAGCAAAGATTTGGTGATGTCCTATGTATCCAATGTTGTTGAAAAAGTAAAGAAACGCATTATGTTGTGTCAAATTAAGGTGCAAATTTAGAATTTGCGGGCCGGGGGAGCGTCGCCAGACCAGACCCCGCAAAGCCGACCCATAAAAAAGCATATTTCGCGAATATCCTTTTATACAGGTCCATTTTGCGAGGTCTGCCTTTGCGACCGTCTGCGCAGGCCTGCAAAACCGTTTTCCCGTGAACTACAAATGCATTTTGCGGGTCGGCGGGATGCGGGGTCTGCTATAGATGCTCTAGCGTGCCCCAAGTAGGCTCACGTGGACAACAACCACAATAATGACCATCCATGTCTAGCACGACAAATTTCTGTATCATACAAATATTGACTGAAAATAAATTTACAAGGAATGTAACCCGGGAAAAAAAAAGCACCGTGGCTCGACCATGTAACCTTGTGCTCAAGGTTAACTAAGATTACCACCAGGCTACGACAGCACAACACATCCAGATATAAGGAAACAGATTATATCCTTGTGTTTGTGGCATTTAAAAAATATTTATGTGTTAAAAAAAGTACGTGATATTTTAAAAAGTTCCAAAAACTTGTATTTAAAAAAAAGATAATCATGTGTTTAACCACATTTTTTCAAATACAAGTTTTGAAACTTTTTTCAAGTATTTTAAGCATTTTTATGGTACAAAACATTTTTAAGCTACGCGAGCAATTTTATACATTGTATAAACATTAAAAAAAATGTCATGAGCAGTTTTTTGGAATGCATGAGCATTTTAAAATGCAACCTACCATTTTTAATCGCACAAAAATGTTTTGCAATGTTTAAGCATTTTTTTTAATGTCACATACCTTTTTTTTAACACATAAACATTTTTAAATGTCACAAACACAAGAATATATACTTTTTCTTACATAGAACAAGAAGGAATAATAACATGAAAAATATTTACCCCATTTGGACATGTTGTGTTGCCGAAGCCTGGTGGTAATCTTAGTTAACGTTGACCACGATGTCACATAGTTGAGCCACGGTGCTCCCTTTTGAGCGGTTACATTTCTTATAAAATTTATTTTTTTGGCCGCGTTTATATGATATAAAAATTATTCATGCTACCTAAAAATGTATGATCATTGGTTTGGTGGTTGTCCACCCGAGCCTAGTAGGGGCACGTTCCTGATTCGAAACCCAACCATCCCTTGTTTTTTCATTTTATTTTAGGGGCTTAATACCTAAATAAAAAATCATTTTCTTTTAGGGGCTTAATACCTTAAAAAAACAGGGGCATAATATGTAAATAAAAAAGGCTGCAGATCTACCATGTGACGTGTGCTTAGAGCGGGTCCTGGCCACGCTGGCATGCTACATGAAATGTGATCATATATGAACGTCTGTGCAAGTTTGATGATCAGAAACACGTATTTTATAAGTTTATGCACCAAACTGACCGTCACGTGCAAGTTCTATGACTCCTAGTGTATTTACCTCGAAAATTTACTCTTTTATAGCTGTATTGGGATCAGTTAGAAATGCCCGCCATGCAGTTGAATGAAGGGGGTCCAAAGGGGAAGGGATTCGAATAATTGAAAAGCAAAAGGCGGAAGAGGCAGGGGGTATTTCAGACATTTTGCCGATCTCCCTGGTCCCATCCCCTTCCTCTTCTTCTCCCTGCCCTGCCCCTTTCCTTGGCTCGGCAACCTCCACAACTCATAAACTCCCCACCACGCCAGCCATTCCCCAGCACAGCACACCAAAGCATCTCCCACCCTAATGCCCTCCGCTAATCACTCCCTCCACTACTAAACCCCCTCCCTCATAATCCCCCCCCCCCCCCCCCCCCCGGGAGGAGGAGCGGGGCGGCTTCGGCGAGCGAGATGGACATCTCGTCCTTCGTCACGTCGCTTCTGACGTCCTTCCTCATCTTCGCCGTGCTGGTCCTGGTGTTCACGTGGCTCTCGCGCCGCCCGGGGAACGCGCCGGTGTACTACCCGAGCGTGCTGCTGCGGGGGCTCGACCCGTGGGAGGGGCGCGGGCGGGGCACGCGCAGCCCCGTCGGCTGGATCAGCCAAGCGTTCGCAGCATCCGAGGCCGACGTCGTTGCCGCCAGCGGAGTCGACGCCGCCGTCTACCTCGTCTTCCTCTCATCCGGTACGCCCAAGCCAACCACGCTCTCCACTTCGTTTGTTTACCCATGCTTTGGTTGAGTTGGTTGTTTGGTTCCCAGATTCATTCGTTTACTACTCGTCTGTGCGTTTCCGTGTTTTTTTTTGCTTCCACAAATAATATTTCGTGCACAAAATAAAATATTAAATTAAGTCCTGCTGTTGTATCTAAGATGCCTTTTGGGCGTCTTTTCTCAACAACAAAAAGTCCTGCTGTTGTGGACTATGATTTCTCTGATGTAAATTGGTTGCAAGCATGCTATATTCTGTTCTAAACGAACATCTATTTTCTAAAAGATGGTGCCATGTTTGTAAAAAGTTAGTTTTATGTTTGATTGTTTTACTTTTGTGTACCAACATGAAGATACGGCCGATTGTATGAACTGCTGGAATGGCAATAACAAATGCTAATTGTTGCTATCAATTTACTTTAAATTATATTAATGCTGCTATAGAGCTGCAAAGAAAAGGGTGTAGTACAAGCAAGAGCCATGCGTATGTTTTGTTAAGAAGAGTTATCACCACCCGTCCTGAAGGCCGGGCTCAAACGAGATAAAATATCATGCATGGAGGATTGCTGGAAGTATGTAATTTAGCATGTTACTAAACTACTTAGTCTATAGTGCAAAAAGGGCGATGAAAAGGCTAGGATGCGTTTTGGGGTCAGATATAGGCAGGTAGATATATCATGCAGAGTGCTTGCTTGAAAAAACAAATCATGCAGATTTTTCGCCAATTATCTGAATTTCTGTTCTCTCGTGTTCCAGTGTTGGCAATCCTTGCGTTTTCCGCGGTTGTGTTGCTTCCAGTTCTGTTACCAGTTGCTGGAACTGATCATGCCCTGGAGGATTCTACTGGCAGAGTGCCGCAGAACGTCACAGATTTTGAAAGATTAGCATTGGGCAATGTTCAAGTAAGTAATCCTCTTATCTGAGCTTAATGACCTGTCTTTGTTGCCACAAATAAATCTACAATATTCCAATTATTCAGACTACTGGAAGCATTTTCATGCTTGATCCGCCCATTTAATAACCAGGTGGATTATCGGCTCCAAAAAGTGTACCGTACATATCATTATGTAGATTTAACGAATAATTTGGCACATTATTAGATATTTGTATTGTCAGAATGGCAGTCTCTGTCTCGTTACTGTCCCTATTAGGAGCCATTAGGTCCATCGCTTCTGAAGTTTTGACTGAACTGAAATTCTGCTGCGTGATAAGTATTCCCTGTATCTACAGTGTTTACAGTTTAACAGTTGTTGCTGTAATCACCTGTAGCATAATTGTTATCTACAGATTCATAATAATGTGAAATTTGGTTGAAAATAGTAATATTGAAAACTGCAGTAGCTGGAGCTCTTCTCTATAGAAACGTACAGCCTGCAAACAGGATTGCCAGACTGCAAGCTCAGGCACTCGCCGTCACAACCAAACTCAGTAGTGTCTTGATATTTTCTCCAGGACCGAAGTGCGAGGCTGTGGGCATTTATATTTGCAGTCTATTGGGTCTCCTTTGTCACCTATTTCATACTATGGAGATCCTACAAGCATGTTTCAAATCTGAGAGCAGCGGCAAGATCAACATCAGACGTTAAACCAGAGGAGTTTGCAATGTTGGTGAGAGATGTTCCTGTTCCACCTCCTAATCAAACTATAAAGGACTCAGTGGACTCGTATTTCCGAGCACTTCATCCTGACACATTCTACAAAGCAATGGTTGTGACAGACATCACGAAGGTACTTCAACTCAGAGGTTCTTTAGGGGAGTTCGCCCTTTGTTTATTATTCGTGACATGTGCCTTATATTCCTGCTACATGATAAAATTGCCCTATGCAGGCTGATAAAATTTTCCAAGAGATTGAAGGTCACAGACAAAAAATTGCTCATGCTGAAGCTGTCTACGCAGAATCGAAAACATCAAACAGACCTGAGGGCACGAGGCCTACTCATAGGACGGGATTCCTTGGCCTTATCGGTAAAAAGGTCGACACGCTTGAGTACTGTAATGAGAAGATTAAGGAATTGCTGCCCAAACTGGAGGATGAACAGAAGAGCACCCTTAGTGAGAAACAGCAACGGGCGGCCTTTGTCTTCTTCAACAGCAGAGCTGCCGCTGCCTCTGCATCTCAGACTCTCCATGCTCAGATGTTTGATGAATGGACAGTTACAGAAGCTCCTGAACCACGTGCGGTAATATGGACCAATCTTCCAAGGAAAATATATGATAGGCAAACCAGACAGACTGTGGTCTACCTCATTGTCTTTGTCACCGTGGTTTTTTATATGATTCCCATTACTGCTATCTCTGCTGTTACAACGCTGGATAAACTGAGGGAGAAGCTGCCCTTTCTGAAGGTGGTTGTGGACCAACCTTTACTTAAGACAGTCTTACAAGCTTACCTGCCACAGATCGCCCTCATTGTTTTCCTTGCTTTGCTGCCAACACTTCTTGTGTTCCTGTCAAAGTCAGAAGGAATTCCTTCACAGAGCCATGTAGTAAGGGCATCATCAGGAAAATATTTCTACTTTATTGTCTTCAATGTATTCATTGGCTATGCAATTGGTTCCTCATTGTTCAGCGCTTTGCAAAAAGTCATTGAGAACCCTACTGGGATTGTTACGACGCTTGGCAGCAGGCTTCCTGGAAATGCAACTTTCTTCCTCACATTTGTTGCACTGAAGTAATTACTTTGTCTCATTTATGCACTTCCTGTCCTGAGCTTCTTCCACTATACACATGTCTGAATTTCACCACAGCTGTAGAATATATAACCGATTGATTGTTGTTTTTGACAGATTCTTTGTTGGTTATGGGCTTGAGCTCTCTCGTTTGGTCCCTCTCATCATTTTCCACCTGAAAAGAAAGTACCTATGCAAGACAGAGGATGAGGTGAGAGCGGCATGGGCTCCAGGAGACCTGGGGTATAACACGCGGGTTCCGAATGACTTGCTTATCGTGACACTTGTGATGTGCTACTCCGTCATCGCGCCTTTGATTTTGCCATTTGGTGTTGCTTACTTTGCTCTGGGTTGGCTTATAGCAAAAAACCAGGTGAGCAAGATTTTTATTTACGAAAATGTATGTTGATCAGTTAGGCTGACCTCTCATACCCGGCAGGCGTCCTGGTTGAGGAGTGCGCCGGACTGGTAGGTGCCCCATACCCGGCAGACGTCCTGGTTGGGACCTCAGGTCTTAGATGTTTAGGTTTGGCTGCGATGTCTGTTTGGTATTAGGCCCAGACTATCTGTGCCCCTTCATCAATTGGATAGGTGTAGCGACAGTTGTTGCTTAGACGGTGGCTTTAGTCTTGCTGTTGTATGGCTTTGTAAGGTTTTGTGATAATAATTAATAAAATGGCCGTATGCATCGTCCAGATGCAGAGGCCGGGGGTCATCCTCCTTTTCTAAAAAAATAAAAAGTTAGGCTGACCTAGGCATAGCACTTTTTGTGTGTGCGCAAATAGGCATGCCTTGTTGAAGTGATACTAATACCATCACTAGATATATGAAGAGAATGGATTTCACAAGTGGCTTACCTTACATTCCTCCTTATTGCTAAATGCAGGTTCTGAGAGTTTATGTTCCTAGTTATGAGAGCAACGGACGAATGTGGCCACACATGCACACAAGGATCATTGCAGCTCTCATGATTTACCAGGCAACCATGCTTGGTATCATCGGCCTGAAGAAGTTCTACTATTCTGCTATCCTCACCCCACTCCTCGCAATAAGCTTAATCTTTGCCTACACTTGCCATACACGCTTTTATCCTGCATTCGCCAAAACCCCTCTTGAGGTGGCAAGTCAGCAGCTGAAGGAGACGCCGAACATGAGCACCATTTACACCGCCTACATCCCTCCTTGCCTCAAGCCCGAGAAGCTCGAAGATGTGGAAGTCTTCGAAGACGCTCAGTCACGCACCACCTCTAGAGCTCCGTCCTTTTAATGTAAGTAGTTGAATCAATCAAAATACGTAACCATAATTTGAAGTGCCGTCAAATTTCTGAAATGCAAACAAAAGGATGACCCAGGCATCTCCTTCGAATTTGAATTTGAATTTCTGCAGGATATGTGATGAATGTCCACGTGCTCTGGACGGCCTTTCCACGTCGACCACGCTGTGAAGCTTTTGTTTCCAGGATAGGAAACTGATGTCATGTCCCGTGTACATACATGGGCTGTTGCATGATGAACACTTGTTGAAAGACGTCGTCTTATATGTTAGGTTGTTGCTGTGGATATTGTTGGGTGTTTACGTTTTTCTTTTTGCTATTATTGTGTGCAGACAATCTGCTGCCCTGGTGTGTAAAAATCTCAGAAGTCTGACTGCTTGATGCCTTTTAACCCTGTTAGCAAATTATCCCGGTACTGTTACTATTTGTTACTGAGATGTCCATACTTATATTCAGAAAAAGAAAATTTTGTGCCTCCTGAAGAACCGTTCCAGCTCTTTACGGAGGGACTTTTTTGCCACGGACAACTATCCACACCCTACAAAAAATTCGGGTCATATCCTACATAACCTCATAGGTGATACCTACTAACATAATTTTCTCAATATGTAATCATGCTATCTCAACATGTAACTATGCAGGAGAAAAAAAACACTACAATATGCAACCATGTATATGAGAAAATGCATACCTTTTAAAATCATAGTATACTACTTATATTCAATAAATTAGCAATGATATGATAATTAAACAACAAATGAAGTATTGCAAAATTCCATGTTTCATACAAAATATCATTAAAACATATCGCAGCCAGGTCTTGCAGTAATACCCAGGGTGTCAACTAGTTAAAGTGATGACATCACTGCAACTCGGTGTAGAAATACATGTGTTTAGCACATTGGTAAGGTGTTTGACAATCTATGTACTTGATGTATCTTAATTTAAAAATATA
Organism: Aegilops umbellulata; assembly: GCA_032464435.1. Lineage (NCBI taxonomy): Eukaryota > Viridiplantae > Streptophyta > Magnoliopsida > Poales > Poaceae > Aegilops > Aegilops umbellulata. Next base: position 224,309,074 of record CP136055.1, on the reverse strand, counting down.
GTTGTAGACCATATATCTATTTGAGTTATCAATGCTAGCAATTTTTTCTAGTGATAATAAAACCGAATATCCAATTCGGTGCCCGGGTCCATATGAACTGTGGACAGTAACATCATGAAAAATATTTTTTAAAATATCAAATTTTTGTGCCTGGAAGATGTTTGAGTGCAGGATGTGCGTGCAAAATTTCACCCCATTTGAACATCTGTGGAGCTCGTGGCAAAAAGGAGAAAAATGGCAAAAACAGTGTGTGAACAGTAACCTTACTCACAGAGCCAATTTTTGTCTTTTTTGTCGTGCGCTCCTCGAATGTCAAAACTCCATCAAATTTTGTACGAACATCACGCACACAAGCATCTTGCTTGCAAAAAATATTCAGAATTTTTTGTTTCTTTTTCTATTTTTTGGGATTTTTTATTTTGCCCGGACTATTTTCAATTCCACGCGTAGATGAGGGGATAGCGACCACACATCCACCTTGGTTGCGCTACTAGGCCGACACATTGTGGGGGGCATACTTCAAAAATTTATGAACATTTTACAACCCTTTTAACATTTTGTCATTTTTATTCCTGAAAATGTATTTTATTTTATGTGAACATTTTTTTCCTAAATTTGCTAAACCAAAATTAACTTTTTTTATTTAAATTAAATTGTAAAAGTTATTTTTGATTTTAGCTTCCACCGTGAGCTAGGTTATACCGGCGGCAAGAATTTCACCTAGATAATCTGTCAATCTAGTACCATAGTAGACGACACATTTGAAGTATCCAAATATACTGAAGTAGAGCTTTCGCGCTAATCCGTGGACCAGCACAGAAAACTAGCGGGATAACTAGAGGGAGGAGAAGTAGCCTAGCGGCTAACCCCCATCTAGATTAATATAGACGAGAGGGGAGAGAAGGGGCGCAGGCAACATGGCGTGATCCAAGGGATTGGTGTGTCCTTTGAGGTGCGCCCCCACTATATATAGGTGACCAGGGGCACCGACTTGGAGGAAGGGAAGCCCCTTGGGGTCGATCGACCTAGGGTTTAGAGTCCTCCTAGGACTACCCCCCCTCCCTTTACACACCGGCTTGCCATGCCTCCATGATGGAGGGTTGTCACACCCTGATTTTCATGCCACAACTCTTAAGCTAATAAATCATGATAAAATGTGGTTTGACAAAAACTTTTGAGTGTTTTGTCTTTGCTTTGATTGAATGTTTGACTATTGTTTGCAAGTGCTCTAAAAATCAAATAAATCCTCCAACTCTTATACTCCTTCTCCTTGATCCAAAACCTTTTTCCAATGATCATGCCATGTGTACAGTGCAATATAGTATTTTCTTACAAAAATAATTTGGCCAAATAATATTTTCAAAAATTAGTTTTCCAAAAACACCTTGATTGAGGTTTGCACTGCAATTACTTAATTAAGGGCAGTAAAAATCTTTGCAAAAATATTTTTGACTCCTATTAGATATAGGTTACCCAGAAAACACAAAAATATAATTTTAAAAGGTAATTTCCTATTTTACTTAAATGATTTTTCTTAATGCCAGAAATGGTCTTTAATAGGTTAAAATTATTTTAAAGACTTAAAAATATTTGAGAAAAATTAGGGAGACTCAATGGACATATATTTTCCATATATATGAGTTTCAAAATATGGTCATGATCAAAGTATTGGACAAAACCTCCCAAAACCATTTCTGCTCATTTCAAGGATTTGAAATATTTCTACAGGAAATATTTTCATAAAAATCCAAGAAAATTCTAACATGTCACATATGACATTTTTTATGATCTTGCCAAGTACCATGTCATGGACAATAGTATAACCCCATGAAACCCTCTCAAAACCACTTCTGTCCTTTTTCAAGTTTGAACATTTTTGCACTGTCAAACATGTCCAAATGCTCTCAAACTTGATGCACATGCTCAAATGGTGTAATAATGCATCTAGACCAAATGGCACAAGTTGTAGAGAATGTTATCTTGATCAAAGTACCCCCAAACCCTTTCTGTACAGAACCAAATTTGAACAACTCTACATTGCCAAGTGTGTCCTTTTGATCTGAATTTTTGTGGACATGTTCAAATACTCAAATGATGACACTACACCAAGTGGTGAATCAAGGGGAATTGATTTGCATGACTAAATCTTGGTAAAGCCATTTCTGCTAATTTCTAGGGTTTACCAAAGTTACATTGACTACTTTTCCCAAATGAGCTCAAACTTGGTGGAACACCCTACTTCTATGTGCCATTTCATCCTGTTAAGTTTCATGTCAAATGAAATTAAATTTCTTGACCAAACCTACATCAAACACCTTCTGGTAATTTTTAAAAGTTGATGTTTTCCCCTCTTTCCTTGTTCTCCTTGAGACCAACCTTTTACCAGAGCCTCTTCTAGTTCTCCTTTACCTATAGTAAGTTTAGCATGGCCATGGCTCAATCATTGGTGGGTGAAACCCTCTCCTTCTCTCTCTGGACAAGCCCATTTCTCTCCCCTTCTCACCTCCCTCCTCACTCCAGTGGCTACCAGGGCATCCAATGTCCATCCCCTCTTCTTTACTCCCTCCTAGAACTACCAGACAATAGTGGCCGCGCCCACAAGGCCTATAAAATGCCATGGCATGCCATTTGGGCGCTCTGGAGCGCGCTACAGTGCGCTCCCGCACTGTAGCCGCCCCCTGCCAAGCACCTCCGGCCACCTCGGGCCTCCCTAGCGCGCCCGACGAGACGCCTCGGCGTCCGGGACACGGCACGCTGCCGGCCCCCTCCAGAATCTCTCTCCTCTCCCCTTTATGAGCTCACCCGAGCGCGTCCATGGGCGCTGTCCACGGTGCACCACGGCCACGCCTATTTAAGCCATCCCCGACTCTCTCTCTCGTCTTGGTTGGAACCGCCTCTCTCCGGTGCATCTCTCGGACAAGTCCCCTCTCCCCCTCACTCCCTCTTTTCCTCTCCATGGCCACCATGGTCGCCGTCGGCCTCCTCCCGGCTCCGGCGAACCAGAGCCTCCCGTCCTCTCCATCGACCACCAGGGGAAGCGCCGCAGGCCATAGGACCCCTCTCGCTCCTTATTTACTCTGCTACGATGCCCACGGCGTCGCGCTCGTCTCGTCCCGAAGCCGCCCGCCGGGGCCAAGGTCACCGTCGCCCCCATTCCTCCCGGACCGCGTGAGGCCCATGGATGGGCTCGACTCGATCCCCCGAGCCCGTCGGTATGCTGGACGCCGCCGGGGACGGCCGGAGTCGGCGGGAAGGGCGCCAGCACCTTGCTCGGCCGGCCTCCCCTGCTCCTCCTCTGTTTTGAGCGGGAGGTAGGAGGAGGGCCTGCCAGCGGGACCCGCCTGTAAGTGGCTAAGGCCCCGGGCCCCTCGGGTAAGTGGAGACGGCCTCCGCTGAAGCCGTCTGCCCGGAGCGAAGGCGTACTCCAGGGAGTGCGCCATCGACGTCGCCTGGGCACCCCGCGCGGCTGATGCCACTGGGCCGGCCCACGTCTATATCTCGCCTGCGTGCATGATAAGGTTAAGCCCTTTTTCCTTTTTCTTTTTCCAGTCAACTTCAAAAATCCATAAACAATTCAAATTAACTCCAAATTTGATGATTCAAATTTCTAGTAGTTTCTAAATTCATTCCCTATCACATGGTGCTAATTGCACATTTTTGCAGAAATATTTCTTTCACAAATAATTAGCAAATCCTATTTTTCTATTTCTTTGATAAACTTTAGAAAATTACAGAGAGCCCGTTTTTGATCCAAATCCCATGTTTCAAAATCCTAGGTGTCTATAAGTTCAAACCTTAGTTTTTGAACATTTTTACTAATACTTTCTGTATCACCTCAAATGATGGTCTATTTCTTCATATTTGTCAACTTTGCAAATTCATAGGAAAATCATTTCAACTCCAAATCCAGTGAAACCAATTCCTAGATGCTTCTAAAATCATCCTTTGTTAAATGGGTGCCTTTGCTCATTTTTCAAAAATATGTTTCTGTACACTTCTTGCAATTCCATAAACCCCTTGATTCCATCATATCGAAATGTTTAGAAATATCCATTGATCCACTTCCAATGATATCACTTTGGTCATTCCTCATATGACCAGAGGTATCCAATAAAAGTCAACTTCATATTTTTAGAGCACATTTATTCTTGCCTTGTTGTGTTGCTTATTGTGATTGTTTCCGACGTTAGTTGACGAAGTAGACGGAGTACTTGGAGAAGGACCAGAAGATCTCAAGACTCTGATGAACCAGGCAAGCAGCCCTTTGACCATGTCCAAGAAACCCCTTTTATGCATGTCATATGGCACTTTTATTGCTTGCATCGAAGTCATGATAAAATGGTAACCACTTGAGGTGGTTTGCCTCCGTTGCTTTTCTCGTTGACACTTGCACAATGCATGACCCTACCTTTCTATGAGGGTTATGCCGGTGGGAGTAGATAGGATGCTAAAGTAGTGCTACGCAAAAAGGGACGGGAATATGCATGGAGATGGAGACAAAGTATTTTCAAAAGACTTTTCGAAAACCCCCCATCGGGTGCCACTTATGCCCGGGGGAGATGAGGAGTTGGGTAACCACTTGATGACGAAGTGGTGTACCGAGGCAAGTGTGTGTGTTGTTTCGAAAACGGATTGGTTTAAGTTGCGACCGTTATTCCAACCTTACATGCGCAACCACTCTACCCTTATATGGGAAAGGGCATTATTGATTACCTAGGCCGATACTAGCTTGGAGCCCGCATTACTAGTGACGGGGGAGAGTTGGTGCTCTCTCTCGGGACGGGGTCGTGCCAGGTAGGACGGCCATGACTGTTTTCACAGGGCACCGGATACACCGTTGTGTCCCCTCTCGGACGTTACTATCTTGAGTAAGTCTCGTATGATGTACATCGTGAGGATACGGAACAACGAGTGGACTCCTTGTTAGTGTTGTCTAGGGAAAGATAGTGATCGGGTGCTTACCTCGGGTACTTGAGGTACCGCGGGTCGTGGATGACGCGAAAGTTCCCCGGATCTTGTGGGTAAAGTGTGCAACCTCTGCAGAGTGTAAAACTATTCGAATAGCCGTGTCCATGGTCAAGGACCGTTGGGTAACCGCTCTTGGGCTACGTCCACGTGTTTACAAACCAGTGTGTGTGTTTGGATAAGTGGGAAGAACTACTTGGGTCAGGTCAAAGGACTTGACATGATTGAGTTGGGTTGATGCCCACTCTATTTATGTTGATATCTGTAACCTGTCTTCATGGTTAATTGAATTCTCCTGATGCATGCCTTACAAGTTGTTGAACATGTCATTGCACTCAAAACTAGCTTTCCACAAAAATTTACCTATATCATGCATTGTTGTACCTTGAGCCAAAACATGGGTTGCTTGAGTACATTCAAAGTACTCATTGGCTTGCCACTAGTTATTTTATTGGCCAGGCATGAAAGAACATGATATGAAGAAGAATACTGTGGTGACGAACATGCGAGCTAGGACGCTTCCCAGTCAGAATGCCTGTAGGGTTAAGGCAGATGGCATGGGTCCAAGTTATCAACGAAGATTTCTGCTGCAATGTTATACTCAAGACTTGACCATAATGGTCCTACTTGTGTAATACGGTATGTATGGATGTAAGACTCTTGCTATTCAGCTTCTGTGTGTTCAGTGAGCATTAATCTCTGGGATCACTGTACACGTGCATTCGGTGATCACGACTTATGAGTCGGGGTCCCCACAGAGCTGGTATCAGAGCCATCCTGACTGTAGGAAGCCCTAGTTAGCATGGTCGTTAGTTAGGGTAAAACTATTCTTTAAAACTACTACTAGTTTTCAAAACTATCTATACTTCTCTTCCCTTCTCAGTTTTTCGAAAACTAAGGTATACTTTCCTTATTGATCTCTTCCCCTTCAAAACCTTTGGTCGCTAGAACCCTTATGCCCCTGACCACTGGATTCATTGTAATCCTCGTGGATAATCTAGAAGGAAGATGCCTTGCCAGACATTCAGCCACATCTCCTGAACACAAGATTGGCGACATCACAACAAGACGATACCAACAGAAGACACATCCTCGAGGGATGAGGACCTGAAGACCCAGGAGATGGTGACACCCTTGACACTGCCCCAAGATGATGCAACCTTAGCCTACGACGATCAGGGCATAGGATATGCAAGATCATGATATACATCGCTAATAGGGTAACCCTGTCACTACTGTTGTTGTATCGGCAACCACCGGTGGATGAGAACCTAGCCATTTGGTCCGCCTCACTATAGTGAGCAGGAAAACGGTTCTCTTCATTCCCCGCTCTTGGTGTCGATGTTGTCATCAACGTAACCGACATGTTGGACCTCTACTATGCCTTGTTAATGTCATTGCATAAAGGATTACCTACCTGGTACCATCGACGCCTTAGAAGACAAAACGGGATCGTCATGACTAAGAAGACAACAGAAGACCAAGTCAATGCTTGCTACGAGGAGCCACCTTCACCCCATCACTTCAACGGGCGAGAAGTTGTTGAAGAATCTTCAGGCTCAACCTGGATCGTTTCATCGAACAACTACAAGAGACGTAGCAACACCTGAGGAAAACTCAGAAGACTGCACGAGGCTCAAGGCACGACTGCTGAGTCCGAGAACCCCTAGGGTGGGATGAGTCGTGTACCCCCTATGCGCAGTCGAGTCCGTATGATGGTTCGAATAGAACCATGATTGTGTGTTGCTTGCTTTTATTTGTTTGTGTTTTGATATAAGTCGCACTTTTGCCCTAGGCAACAAGTACGCGACTATATCACCTTCCTTACCTTGCTTCTTTTGTTTGACCCTTTCGGCACTTGTTTGTTTGCACTTGCACTATAGAACCCCCTTTAGGCATTCCCCTCCTCTATGCTACTTTTCCCTCTCATCTCCCTCCTCAACTGAAGACCGGCAAGACAAGCTACACCAAGGATTCTGCCTCGGCAACCAACTAGCAATGAAGACTTCTGCTACAATCTCCACGACCAAGTGCAACCCCGTAGAATTATGTTTAACCCTCCAGACTAGAAACCCATTCCTAGACCCTTCGAGACTTCATGAGATACCCCAGCTCGAGTCCTTAACCATGTGCTTAACCCACAGAATTGCAAGAGAACCATTTAAGCCTCTGTAAACCTCGCACAACACTGGGTTCATTATGGAACTAGTGGACATAGTGAACGAGCACATTATCATCCTAATATAGCACCAGAACTGACGATGCCATAGGAAAGACCAGTTTGAGGATATAGGAATAGAGGACAAATGACTTGATGGGTTTATATCAGTGACCTTGAGGAATTATCCGAGACTATTTGGTGGACTATGAGGGTTTCATGTTGATAGATGAACGTGGCTGGATCATGATTATAGATTAGCATAACTTTCATTATCCCCTGGAGTAAACTGGATTTAGTAGGACAATTATGATCACAAGTTGAAATTCTTGGAAGTATAAGGATTTGACTTAGCTAGGGGATATTGATAGAAGATAGTTGGCAATAAGATAATGACTTGGAAGAAAGGTAGGAATTCTCATGGGGCATGAGATTTGGATTTAAGTAGGTAATTCTAGTTGAGTAAAGATGATGAGTGAGTCTACATGGTTCGGAGTAAATTGGATTTAGACTGATGATCTCGATCATGATACCATGTTTCTTGGAGGACAATAAACTAGGAGATTGGGTTAATTATTGGATGTGATTTAGGGATCTATATAAACTTGACCTTGGAGTTACTTGACCCCGATAATGGGAATTGGTGGACTGACTATAGTAAAGATAACCCTTTTTCAAGTATATGAGGATTATAGGACATTAGAAGATCATGTGGAACACCATAAACATTGGATTTGTAGTGATTAATGGAAGTTAATGGGTTGTTGGAGTTGATTCATAGGAAGGAAACAAGATCTTGGAGTGGCTTACGACGTGTTTCCTTAGGATAGAGATGCTTTATCATGGACCTCGGATCAATAGACTGAGCACTTGGATTGTGATGATTAAATTCAAGCTTAGCAACCTATATGCTCTACCCATGGATTTTTAGGGGTAGCCATACATATGAGTTTGGGGATCGTAGACATATATGATTTTGTTAGACCTCCTCTCGGGAGCCATGAGGATATGAATCACATGAGTGATGATTGGAGTTGACCTATATGTAATGATGCTATCAGTGATATGGTGTGATTTGTTTAAAGGACTAGATGGAACAATTGGCATCTCAGAAACTGTGCCCAAGGATAAGATGATAAACGTTCACTCGCACACTAGATCCTTGAAACCCTTAAGCCCTACCAAGCTACAACATGGTTGGATCGTAACTTTGGGTCTTGACTCTAGATCGAAAACAACTTGGCCCATACTCAACCGTTACCACCACCAATACCCCCATCCTACTTTATGTACCTCATGAACAAAGTCTTCATGGGGCTGTGGTGTTGAAGGAATTGAAGAAACAACTCGATGAACAAGAGCGTCTGGGTCTGATCAGACCGAGTTCATCTCCTTGGGGCTGTGGTGTTCTTTTTGTCCAGAAGAAGGATGGCACGGACCGACTTTGCGTCGATTACCGTCCATTGAACAAGAAGACTATCAAGAACAAGTACCCACTTCCCAACATCAATGAGCTATTCGAGCAACTTAAAGGTGCTAAAGTGTTCTCCAAGCTTGACCTTCGTATGGGTTATCATCAAATTCGCATTCGTGAAGAAGATATTCCCAAGACAGCATTCAGAGCAAGCTTTGGTTCTTATGAATATACTGTCATGTCATTCGGACTTGTCAATGCTCCTCCAACATTCACTCGCTTGATGAATTTCATCTTCAACCCTTACACCAATGAATTTGTCTTGGTCTATCTCGATGATATTTTGGTCTTCTCCAAGAATAAGAAGGATCATGCCATACATTTGCGATTGGTGCTCGACAAGCTCAGAGAGTACCAATTATATGAGAAGTTGTCCAAATGTGAATTCTGGCTTGATGAAGTTCTTTACCTTGGTCATATCATCCCTGCCAAGGGCATTGCTATTAATCCAGAGAGGGTGTCTGCAGTTTTGAATTGGGAACCTTCTCAGAATGTCAAGCAGCTTCACAGTTTTCTTGGACTTGCAAGCTATTGCCGAAGATTCGTTGAGAATTTCTCAAAGATTGCAAAGCCTCTTTCCAACCTCCTCCAGAAGCTTGTGAAGTATGTCTGGTCTCCTGAGTGTGACGTTGCTTTCAACACTATCAAAGAGAAACTCGTCACTGCTCCAGTTTTGACTCCTCCTGACGAAGACAAGCCTTATGAAGTTTTCTGTGATGCTTCTCTTCAAGGCCTCGGTGCCGTGTTACTGCAAGAAAAGAAGGTTGTGGCCTATACCTCTCGTCAGTTGAAGCCCAACGAAAAGAACTACCCCACTCACGATCTTGAGTTGGCGACAGTTGTCCACGCACTAATAACATGGAGACATCTCCTGTTGGGAAGGAAAGTGGACATATTCACCGATCACAAGAGTCTCAAGTACATCTTCACTCAGCCCAACCTCAACCTCAGGCAAACTCGATGGGTCGAAATGATTCAAGAGTATAATCCGAGTATTGAATATACTCCAGGCAAGGCTAATGTGATTGCAGACGCTTTGAGCAGGAAGGCTTATTGCAACAGCTTAATCCTCAAGCCCTTTCAACCGGATCTTTGTGAAGCTTTCCGCAAGTTGAATCTCCAAGTTGTTCCTCAAGGTTTTCTTGCCAACCTCATCGTCTCTCCTACTTTGGAAGATCAAATTCGTGAGGCACAACTGATGGATACCATGGTGAAGAAGGTGAAACGTGGTATTGACAAGGGCATTTCCAAGTACAAGTGCTATCGATTTGATGACAGAGATACTCTTTTCTTCGAGGATCGGATCGTGGTTCCAAAGGGTGATCTACGGAAAGTCATTATGAACGAGGCGCACAACTCTCTTCTGTCAATTCATCCTGGAAGTACAAAGATGTACCATGACCTCAAGCACTCGTATTGGTGGACTCGAGTGAAGCGAGAGATTGCTCAATTCGTGAATGAATGTGATGTGTGTCGAAGGGTGAAAGCAGAACACCAACGACCAGCTGGTCTTCTCCAACCTCTTGCCATTCCGGAATGGAAGTTTGATCATATCGAAATGGACTTCGTGACTGGTTTTCCAAAGTCCAAGCGTGGAAATAATGCTATCTTCGTCGTCATCGACAAGCTCACCAAAGTGGCTCATTTTCTTCCTATCAAAGAGTCTATCACAGCAGCGCAGCTGGCAGAGCTCTACACATCCAGAATTGTCTTCTTGCATGGCATTCCACAATTGATCTCTTCAGACCGTGGCAGCATCTTTACCTCCAAGTTTTGGGATTCTTTTCAGAAGGCCATGGGCACAAATATTCGCTTCAGCGCAGCTTTCCACCCTCAAACTAGTGGACAAGTCGAGCGTGTCAACCAAATTCTTGAAGATATGCTCAGAGCTTGTGTTATCTCTTTCGGCATGAAGTGGGAGGATTGTCTTCCTTATGCTGAGTTCTCTTACAACAACAGCTTTCAAGCCAGCTCGGGTAAAGCCCCATTCGAGATTCTCTATGGCAGAAAGTGCCGTACTCCTCTCAATTGGTCTAAGACGGGCGAACGTCAACTTCTTGGCAACGATTTGATCTCAGAGGCTGAGGCAATGTGCAAGGTCATTCGCGAGAATCTCAAAGCCGCGCAATCGCGCCAGAAGAGCTATTACGATAGCAAACATCATGATTTGGCATTCGAGATCGGAGATCATGTCTACCTCCGCGTTTCTCCAATGAAAGGAACTCGTCGCTTCGGTATCAAGGGGAAACTTGCCCCTAGATACGTGGGTCCTTTCAAGATCATCGGCAAACGAGGCGATCTCGCCTATCAACTTGAGCTTCCCCCCAACTTTGCAAATGTGCACGATGTCTTCCACGTGTCACAGCTTCGCAAGTGCTTCAAGACACCTGAGCGCACCATCAACTTCGAAGAGATTGATCTTCAAGAAGATTTGTCCTATCATGAGCACCCCGTTGCTATTCTTGAAGAAACTGAGCGCAAGACTCGCAACAAGTCAATCAAATTCCTGAAAGTGAAGTGGTCACACCATTCAGACCGGGAAGCCACCTGGGAGCGTGAGGACCACCTCCGTTCCGAGTATCCGGAGTTCTTTCAGTCCTAGATCTCGGGACGAGATCCTCTCGTAGTGGTGGAGTGTTGTAACACCCCGGATGTAACTTGCCATATTTGTAATCCAACTCTTGCCATTTTCGGCTATGTGATATGATATTCCCTCCATGGTTGGGTTTCCCGTCATTTTGCATTTTGTTCATGTCATGCATTTCATATCATGTCATCATGTGCATCGCATTTGCATACGTGTTCGTCTCATAAATCCGAGCATTTTCCCCGTTGTCCGTTTTGCAATCCGGCGCTCCTATGTCCCCCGGCGTCCCCTTTTACCTTTTTCCGTGAGCGGGTATTAAACCTTCTCGGAATGGACCGAGGTTTGTCAAGCGGCCTTGGTATAGCACCGGTAGACCGCCTGTCAAGTTTCGGGTCATTCGGAGGTCGTTTGATACTCCAACGGTTAACCGGGTAACCGTGAAGGCCTAGTGTGTGTTGCAGCCCAAAACCCCTCCAAACAGCCCAATAACCCATCTAAGACACTCCCATGTCCATCGCCGTTCGATCACGATCGCGTGGCCGAAAACCGCACTCCATTTGGAGCTTCCTAGCCCCCTCTACCTATAAATATACCTCCCCCTCCGAAATCCCGGGTCAATTCATCCCTAACCCTAGACGAAATCCTCCCCCGCCGCCTCCGGACACGTCCGCCGCCCTCGCCGCCGCCATGTGGCGCCTCCTGACTCGCCGAGCCGCCGCGCCCACTTCGCTGCGCCCGCTGCCGCCGGCCCGCTCGAGCCCGCGCGGGGCCCTCCCCGGCCCGCGTCACCGCCGCCTCCCGCCGCCGCGGCCCGCGCCCCGGGCCGCCTCGCCCCCGCGCTCCGCCGCCCTCCGGCGCCTCCCTCCGCCGGGAGCCGCCGCGTCCCGCGACCGGCCGCCCCTGCCCCGCGCCCTATCGCCTCGCCCGGCCCGCGCCGCCGCGCCGGCGCCCTATGCCGCCGCCCGCGGATCCGCCGGATCCGGCCACCGGTGCCGCCTCCGGCCCCCTCGCCGCCGTCCTCCTCAACTCCGGCGATCCTCGTCGACCCCGCCTCGAGCCCGATCCAGATCTGACCTCGGGGTTGACTTCTTCCCCCTCTCAATTTTCTTCTAAGTCCTAATATTTTGCATTTTCGTCACATGTTCATCGCACCATATCTCTGCATCCGTAGCTCCGTTTCGTGTGTATAATATGTTAAATTGCCGTCTCGATGAGTACATCATTTCATCTCATTGCATCATTTTCATTTGAGCTCAACTTGATGCCCGAAATGCTGTTGGAAGAGGGCTATGTGATGTTAGTTCCTGATATTTATCAGAACATGCACTTTTGTCATTTTTGCCATGATTGATGTGTGCACCCTATGAAGTTGAGTCCTACATGTATTTTGAAATATGCCATGCTATCTTTCCAGGGGTATATGCCATATATTTTTTGGATCTTTGTGGTGACTAGAACAAGCATGCAAACTAGGGTACATAATGTTGCTGATTTCAGAGACTTGGTAATTTCACCAAGTCCTTGCCTGCTGTTATTTTTATGCCATGTGTTCATGTTGTTTCAGAGAGATCTATGCCTCTTTTGAGCATGATCAGTAAGGGTGTTTTGAGCATACGGTTTTTCTCTATCCATCCATGTTTTTTTTTGTAATTATGGAGTGCCATAGCTTGAGTCAATCGAGCTCTACTTTTGCTATAAAATGTTGCTGGCAGATTATTTACATGTTATTCGATTTTGCCAAGCTTGTTGTAGGCGATCCTTGCATGCTATGATGTTATTCTTGCCATGTATATCTCCTATGCCATGTCTTATTGATGGGTGTATGTTTATTTTATCATGTAATGCTCTGTAGTGAGTGCATCGAGCTCACGAACATGCCTACTTGTCATCTGTTTTTGACATGTCTAGTTTTCTGCTAAGTCTGAAACCTGTAACGAAACTTGCTTATTTGACATGGGTGTTATCATATTTTCTGATCCTTTTTGGCTTATGGTCAGTAAGGGACTTTTGTTAAGTGCCTTGAGTAGATTCATGCCATGCCTTACTTTGCTATGTCCTGATCATGTAGCATGCTGTTTGCTTGCTCTAAACATGTCATCCTGATGTTAATTTCTGGCATGTTATTTTCACAAAGTCTGTGAACCTGTTATCTTTTGCACTTTTGCCATGCTTGTTTGAACCTGTTGTGGTGTGATTTAGCCGTAGCTCAGTGTTCATCTTTTGTCAAGAATCTTGAGTAGATCACTTTGATATGCTTTGTTGGTATGTTTGGATGCAGTAGCTTAATTTATTGTTGCATGCTAAGTGGCATCATGCTGTTAATGGCAGAATCTTGTCATTCTTGTTTTGCTTGTCATTTGCAAACCGTGCATCCGATTCCGGTGATCTTTATATCGATTTCAACCGAAATCACCTCACCTTTCCAGTGGCATACTTGGTTTGCCAAGATTATGCCTTGTTCATATTTTCCTTCCGGAGCACACATATGCATTGCATACCATATCTCGCATATCATGTCATGTTTTGCATCATGTTGTTTGTGCATTGCATCGTGGTTGATAGTTGTTCCTTTGCTTGTGTTCTTGCTTTGGGTAGAGCCGGGAGACGAGTACGTGACCGAGGAACCTGTTGAGAACGCTTACGAGGATCAAGCTTTCGACAACCCTTAGAACTTTGCAGGCAAGATGACCATACCCTCGAAATCACTTCTATCTTTGCTTGCTAGTTGCTCGCTCTTTTGCTATGCCTATGCTGCGATACCTACCACTTGCTTATCATGCCTCCCATATTGGTAAACCAAGACTCTAACCCACCTTGTCCTAGCAAACCGTTGTTTGGCTATGTTACCGCTTTGCTCAGCCCCTCTTATAGCGTTGTTAGTTGCAGGTGAAGATGAAGTTTGTTCCGTGTTGGAACATGGAGATGTTGTTCCTTGTTGGAACACGTTTACTTGTTGGGATATCACAATATATCTTATTTAATTAATGCATCTATATACTTGGTAAAGGGTGGAAGGCTCGGCCTTATGCCTGGTGTTTTGTTCCACTCTTGCCGCCCTAGTTTCCGTCATATCGGTATTATGTTCCCGGATTTTGCGTCCCTAACGCGGTCGGGTGATTTATGGGACCCCCTTGACAGTTCGATTTGAATAAAGCTCTTCCAGCAAGGCCCAACCTTGGTTTTACCATTTGCCTCACCACCACCTACCTTTCCCTTGGGAGTCGCTCTCTCGAGGGTCATCTTTATTTAGCCCCCCGGGCCAATGCTTGTCTAAGTGTTGGTCCAAACTAGAGCCCCTTGCAGCGCCACCTCGGGGAAACTTGTGGTCTGGTTTTAGTTGTACGTACTGCTCATCCGGTGTTGCCTTGAGAACGAGATATGTGCAGCTCCTATCAGGATGTCGGCGCATCGGGCGGCTTTGCTGGTCTTGTTTTATTACTGTCGAAATGTCTTGTAGCCGGGATTCCGAGACTGATCGGGTCTTCCCGAGGAGAAGGAATATCCTTCGTTGATCGCGAGAGCTTATCATGGGCTAAGTTGGGACACCCCTGCAGGGTTTGAACTTTCGAAAGCCGTGCCCGCAGTTATGTGGCAGATGGGAATTTGTTAATGTCCGGTTGTAGAAAACCCGAAGTTGACCTTAATTAAAATACATCAACCGCGTGTGTAACCGTGATGGTCTCTTCTCGGCGGAGTCCGAGAAGTGAACACGGTGTTGGAGTTATGCTTGACGTAGGTTGTTCTAGGATAACTTCTTGATCATAGTTCATCGACCGTGCTTTTGCCTTCTCTTCTCGCAAACCGTTGATTGGCTATGTTACCGCTTTGCTCAGCCCCTCTTATAGCGTTGTTAGTTGCAGGTGAAGATGAAGTTTGTTCCTTGTTGGAACATGGAGATGTTGTTCCTTGTTGGAACATGTTTACTTGTTGGGATATCACAATACCTCTTATTTAATTAATGCATCTATATACTTGGTAAAGGGTGGAAGGCTCGGCCTTATGCCTGGTGTTTTGTTCCACTCTTGCCGCCCTAGTTTCCGTCATACCGGTGTTATGTTCCCGGATTTTGCATTCCTTACACGGTTGGGTGATTTATGGGACCCCCTTGACAGTTCGCTTTGAATAAGACTCTTCCAGCAAGGCCCAACATTGGTTTTACCATTTGCCTACCACCTACTTCTTTTCCCCCGGGTTTTCGCGAGCCCGAGGGTCATCTTTATTTATCCCCCCCGGGCCAGTGCTTCTCTAAGTGCTGGTTCGAACCGAGCCGCCTGCGGGGCCCCCTCGTGGAAACTCGAGGCCTGGTTTTACTCGTAGCTTGTCTCATCCAGATGTGCCCTGAGACCGAGATATGTGCAACTCCTATCAGGATTTGTCGGCACAATCGGGCGGCTTTGCTGGACTTGTTTTATTACTGTCGAAAAGTCTTGTAGTCCGGGATTCCGAGGCTGATCGGGTCTTCCCGGTAGAAGGAATATCCTTCGTTGACCGTGAGAGCTTATAATGGGCTAAGTTGGGACACCCCTGTAGGGTATTATCTTTCGAAAGCCGTGCCCGCGGTTATGAGGCAGATGGGAATTTGTTAATGTCCGGTTGTAGAAAACCCGAAGTTGACCTTAATTAAAACACATCAACCGTGTGTGTAACCGTGATGGTCTCTTCTCGGCGGGGTCCGGGAAGTGAACACGGTGTTGGAGTTATGTTTGACGTAGGTTGTTCTAGGATCACTTCTTGATCACTTCTAGCTTCACGACCGTGCTTTGCCTTCTCTTCTCGCTCTCTTTTGCGTTGTTAGCCACCATATATGCTAGTCGCTTGCTGCAGCTCCACCTCACAACCCTATCCTACCTATAAGCTTAAATAGTCTTGATCTCGCGGGTGTGAGATTGCTGAGTCCCCGTGACTCACAGATTCTGCCACTACAGTTGCAGGTACCAACCATGCCAGTGCAGATGACGCGACCGAGCTCACATGGGAGTTCGACGAGGAACGTGGCCGTTACTATGTGTCTTTTCCTGATGATCACTAGCGGAGCCCAGTTGGGGTGATCGGGGATCTGTGTAGCATTTGGGGTAGTCTTCTTTCATTTTTGGTACCGTAGTCGGACCTTGAGTGTAATTTGAATGATGGATGTTTATTTATGTATTGTGTGAAGTGGCGACTGTAAGCCAACTATGTATCTATTTCCCTTATGTATTACATGGGTTGTGTGAAGATTACCTCACTTGCGACATTGCTTTCAATGCGGTTATGCCTCTAAGTCGTGCCTCGACACGTGGGAGATATAGCCGCATCAAGGGCGTTACATGACTCTAGATCGAAAACAACTTGGCCCATACTCAACCGTTACCACCACCAATACCCCCATCCTACTTTATGTACCTCATGAACAAAGTCTTCATGGAGTACTTGGTCACGTTGGTTGTCACTTTTACTTGGTGACCTACTCGTCTAACTGAAGATGGAAGAAGAATCGTTCAGCTGGTTAAGGAACATCTGAAGATCGCCATGTCAAGTAGGAAGAACTATACCAACCACTACCGTCAAGAAGTGAACTTTCTCGTCGAAGACCAGGTGTATCTGCGGGCCACTTCTCTCTAAGGAACCAAGCATTTTCATGACAAGGAAACCCGCGCCAAGATTCATCGGCCCTCTTCGAGATCACTCCAGGGTTCAACAACCCCCTCTGAGATCACTACGAGACGAAGAAAAGACGGCTACTAGCTGGAGTTACCACCTGAGTTACCCACTGTGCACAGCATTTTCCACGCGGCACACCCCCGAAAGTGTTTCCAACTTCCTAACTAGCCCGATCCCTACCAGGGCATCAATCACCGAACCATTGACACCCAGCCCTATATGACCTACGCAAGAAACCCCAATTGCAATCTGGATCAAGCAAGAACGTCATACACGAAGCCACACCATCAAGTACCTCAAGATCAATGGAGCACTACACGGAAGCAGAAGCAACATGAGGACTTGAAGACTACCCCAGATCCAAGTTTCTGTATCCCTTTCCGCCCCTAGTTTGGGAATCTCGGGGACGAGATTCTTGTAAGGGGGGTAGGTCTGTCACACCCTGATTTTCATGCCACAACTCTTAAGCTAATAAATCATGATAAAATGTGGTTTGACAAAAACATTTGAGTGTTTCATCTTTGCTTTGATTGAATGTTTGACTATTGTTTGCAAGTGCTCTAAAAATCAAACAAATCCTCCAACTCTTATACTCCTTCTCCTTGATCCAAAACCTTTCCCAATGATCATGCCATGTGTATAGTGCAATATAGTATTTTCTTACAAAAATAATTTGGCCAAATAGTATTTTCAAAAATTAGTTTTCCAAAACCCCCTTGATTGAGGTTTGCACTGCAAGTACTTAATTAAGGGCAGTAAAAATCTTTCCAAAAATATTTTTGACTCCTATTAGATATAGGCTACCCAGAAACCACAAAAATATAATTTTAAAAGTTATTTTCCTATTTTATTTAAAGGATTTTTCTTAAGGCCATAAATGGTCTTTAATAGGTTAAAATTATTTTAAAGCTTTAAAAATATTTGAGAAAAATTAGGGAGACTCAATGGACATATATTTTCCATATATATGAGTTTCAACATATGGTCATGATCAAAATATTGGACAAAACCTCCCAAAATCATTTCTGCTCATTTAAAGGATTTGAAATATTTCTACAGGAAATATTTTCATAAAAATCCAAGAACATTCTAACATGTCACATATGACATTTTTTATGATCTTGCCAAGTACCATGTCATGGAGAATAGCATAACCCCATGAAACCCTCTCAAAACCACTTCTGTCCTTTTTCAAGTTTGAACATTTTTGCACTGTCAAACATGTCCAAATGCTCTCAAACTTGGTGCACATGCTCAAATGGTGTAATAATGCATCTAGACCAAATGGCACAAGTTGTAGAGAATGTTATCTTGATCAAAGTACCCCAAAACCCTTTCGGTACAGAACCAAATTTGAACAACTCTACATTGCCAAGTGTGTCCTTTTGATCTGAATTTTTATGGACATGTTCAAATCCTCAAATGACCACACTACACCAAGTGGTGCATCAAGGGCAATTGATTTGCATGACTAAATCTTGGTAAAGCCATTTCTGCTAATTTCTAGGGTTTACCAAAGTTACATTGGCTACTTTTCCCAAATGAGCTCAAACTTGGTGGAACACCCTACTTCTATGTGCCATTTCATCCTGTTAAGTTTCATGTCAAATGAAATTAAATTTCTTGACCAAACTTACATCAAACACCTTCTGGTAATTTTTAAAAGTTGATGTTTTCCCCTCTTTCCTTGTTCTCCTTGAGACCAACTTTTGACCAGAGCCTCTTCTAGTTCTCCTTTACCTCTAGTAAGTTTAGCATGGCCATGTCTCAACCATTGGTGGGTGAAACCCTCTCCTTCTCTCTCTGGACAAACCCATTTCTCTGCCCTTCTCACCTCCCTCCTCACTCCAGTGGCTACCAGGGCATCCAATGTCCATCCCCTCTTCTTTACTCCCTCCTAGAACTACCAGACAATAGTGGCCGCGCCCACAAGGCATATAAAATGCCATGGCTTGCCATTTGGGCGCTCTAGAGCGCGCTATAGTGCGCTCCCGCACTGTAGCCGCCCCCTGCCAAGCACCTCCGGCCACCTCGGGCCTCCCTAGCGCGCCTGACGAAACGCCTCGGCGTCCGGGACACGGCACGCTGCCGGCCCCCTCTAGAATCTCTCTCCTCTCCCCTTTATGAGCTCACCCGAGCGCGTCCATGGGCGCTGTCCACGGTGCACCACAGCCACGCCTATTTAAGCCATCCCCGACTCTCTCTCTCGTCTTGGTTGGAACCGCCTCTCTTCGGTGCATCTCCCGGACAAGTCCCCTCTCCCCCTCACTCCCTCTTTTCCTCTCCATGGCCACCATGGTCGCCGTCAGCCTCCTCCCGGCTCCAGCGAACCAGAGCCTCCCGTCCTCTCCATCGACCACCAGGGGAAGCGCCGCAGGCCATAGGATCCCTCCCGCTCCTTATTTACTCTACTACGGTGCCCACGGCGTCGCGCTCGTCTCGTCCCGAAGCCCCCTGCCGGGGCCAAGGTCACCGTCGCCCCCATTCCTCCCGGACCGCGTGAGGCCCATGGATGGGCTCATCTCGATCCCCCGAGCCCGTCGGTAAGCTGGACGCCGCCGGGGACGGCCGGAGTCGGCGGGAAGGGCGCCAGCACCTTGCTCGGCCGGCCTCCCCTGCTCCTCCTCTATTTTGAGCGGGAGGTAGGAGGAGGGCCTGCCAGCGGGACCCGCCTGTAAGTGGCTAAGGCCTCGGGCCCCTCGGGTAAGTGGAGACGGCCTCCGCTGAAGCCGTCTGCCCGGAGCGAAGGCGTACTCCAGGGAGTGCGCCATCGACGTCGCCTGGGCACCCCGCGCGGCTGATGCCACTGGGCCGGCCCACGTCTATATCTCGCCTGCGTGCATGATAAGGTTAAGCCCTTTTTCCTTTTTCTTTTTCCAGTCAACTTCAAAAATCCATAAACAATTCAAATTAACTCCAAATTTGATGATTCAAATTTCTAGTAGTTTCTAAATTCATTCCCTATCACATGGTGCTAATTGCACATTTTTGCAGAAGTATTTCTTTCACAAATAATTAGAAAATCCTATTTTTCCATTTCTTTGATAAACTTTAGAAAATCACAGAGAGCCCATTTTTGATCCAAATCCCATGATTCAAAATCCTAGGTGTCTATAAGTTCAAAACTTAGTTTTTGAACATTTTTACTAATACTTTCTGTATCACCTCAAATAATGGTCTATTTCTTCATATTTGTCAACTTTGCAAATTCATAGGAAAATCATTTCAACTCCAAATCCAGTGAAACCAATTCCTAGATGCTTCTAAAATCATCCTTTGTTAAATGGGTGCCTTTGCTCATTTTTCAAAAATATGTTTCTGTACACTTCTTGCAATTCCATAAACCCCTTGATTCCATCATATCGAAATGTTTAGAAATATCCATTGATCCACTTCCAATGATATCACTTTGGTCATTCCTCATATGACCAGAGGTATCCAATAAAAGTCAACTTCATATTTTTAGAGCACATTTATTCTTGCCTTGTTGTGTTGCTTATTGTGATTGTTTCCGACGTTTATTGACGAAGTAGACGGAGTACTTGGAGAAGGACCAGAAGATCTCAAGACTCTGATGAACCAGGCAAGCAGCCCTTTGACCATGTCCAAGAAACCCCTTTTATGCATGTCATATGGCACTTTTATTGCTTGCATCGAAGTCATGATAAAATGGTGACCACTTGAGGTGGTTTGCCTCCGTTGCTTTTCTCGTTGACACTTGCATAATGCATGACCCTACCTTTCTATGAGGGTTATGCCGGTGGGAGTAGATAGGATGCTAAAGTAGTGCTACGCAAAAAGGGACGGGAATATGCATGGACATGGAGACAAAGTATTTTCAAAAGACTTTTCGAAAACCCCCCATCGGGTGCCACTTATGCCCGGGGGAGATGAGGAGTTGGGTAACCACTTGATGACGAAGTGGTGTACCGAGGCAAGTGTGTGTGTTGTTTCCAAAACGGATTGGTTTAAGTTGCGACCGTTATTCCAACCTTACATGCGCAACCACTCTACCCTTATATGGGAAAGGGCATTATTGATTACCTAGGACGATACTAGCTTGGAGCCCGCATTAGTAGTTATGGGGGAGAGTTGGTGCTCTCTCTCGGGACGGGGTCGTGCCAGGTAGGGCGGCCATGACTGTTTTCACAGGGCACTGGATACACCGTTGTGTCCCCTCTCGGATGTTATGATCTTGAGTAAGTCTTGTATGATGTACATCGTGAGGATACGGAACAACGAGTGGACTCCTTGTTAGTGTCGTCTAGGGAAAGATAGTGATCGGGTGCTTACCCCGGGTACTTGATGTACCGCGGGTGGTGGATGACACGAAAGTTCCCCGGATCTTGTGGGTAAAGTGTGCAACCTCTGCAGAGTGTAAAACTATTCGAATAGCCGTGTCCACGGTCAAGGACAGTTGGGTAACCGCTCTTGGGCTACGTCCACGTGTTTACAAACCAGTGTGTGTGATTGGATAAGTGGGAAGAACTACTTGGGTCAAGTCAAAGGACTTGACATGATTGAGTTGGGTTGATGCCCACTCTATTTATGTTGATATCTGTAACCTGTCCTCATGGTTAATTGAATTCTCCTGATGCATGCCTTACAAATTGTTGAACATGTCATTGCACTCAAAACTAGCTTTCCGCAAAAAATTACCTATATCATGCATTGTTGTACCTTGAACCAAAACATGAGTTGCTTGCGAGTACATTCAAAGTACTCATTGGCTTGCCACTGGTTATTTTATTGGCCAGGCATGAAAGAACATGATATGAAGAAGAATACTGTGGTGACGAACATGCGAGCTAGGACGCTTCCCAGTCAGAATGCCTGTAGGGTTAAGGCAGATGGCATGGGTCCAAGTTATCAACGAAGATTTCCGCTGCAATGTTATACTCAAGACTTGACCATAATGGTCCTACTTGTGTAATACGGTATGTATGGATGTAAGACTCTTGTTATTCAGCTTCTGTGTGTTCAGTGAGCATTGATCTCTGGGATCACTGTACACGTGCATTTGATGATCACGACTTATGAGTCGGGGTGCCCACAAGGGTGCACATCGTATGGCCCCTAATTAGGCCCATGTGGCTGCTGTCCTTTGGGGTCGATCGACCTAGGGATTAGAGTCCTCCTAGGACTACCCTCCTCCCTTTACACACTTGCTTGCCTTGCCCCATGATGGAGAGGCACATCGTATGGCCCCTAATTAGGCCCATGTGGCTGTTGTCCCTTGGGACACCCAAAGGATTGACCCACTAGACCTTCGGGAACTTTATAGAACATTTCAGAAACTCCCAAGGCCTCTCGGTATTTTTCAGGGCATTTTCGCGACCTTCCCGACATGATCGAGTTTGCTAGGGCTTCTACGTCGCCATCCCATCTTCCATTACTATGTGGCAGGCTTGGACGACATTGCGTTGATTGCTCATTGACCACGAACACAAAGATGGCTCCCCACGAGGCCACGACGATTATGTGTGACATCCCGGCTGCCTGCACCGATAGTCGTGCTATGTTACCCGGCCGCGCCTATTATCCATCGTTGAACATGCAACATGACACACTAGCGTTCTCATCCGTTAGCGGCATGCGATAGAGCCTAAGGAGACCCGAGTTGCTGGATTGAGCACGACAACCGCCTAGGATCGCAAAAGTCATAGCCAAATTTTAACCATATATTTAAATAACAAAATAAAAGTTATATGCCATAAAATTATATTGTTGGATTCATATCTGAAAGAGGTTTTCAGTGATACTATTTTTATGATATATAACTTGTTCTTTGACAGTTATATCATTTAAAGTTCGTCTTAAGATACAAAGGGACTAAGGCTGGTTATATTACTACCTTTATAGTGCATAGTATCAAAGATTAGTATCATAGGTAGTCTCATTTATTGCCATGCATGACACATAGTAGCATCACATTTATTATGTTACGGTATCTAACTATGTTATTATAATCATCTCTCTTCTTTAATTGCCTGCCATATAAGTATGTTTGCGAGTCCTAAGTGCATGATACTACTTATGTTACTCCCGCTATGGTCAGCCTAATCTAACATCCTTAAGAAGTTGATCCCCACTATTAGCAATTCTCTTGGCATGCACACTGTCCACGTCATCAGCCTTCCACCCTAGCCCGCATGCAAGAAATAATTAGAAAAAAATGTCTATCACTAGACTCCGATCCAGCCGCGTCCATATGTAGAGGGATGGAAAATTAGAGAATTAATGCAGCATGCCCACTATTGCCAGGAATAAAGCTAGCCTTGATTGGAGCAATGGGGGACACAACAGAAATAACAATGCATGCCCGTTGCCTAGGAAAGAAGGATCTGATTGGGCTATTCATGTGCATGCGGATAATGCTAGGGAGAGGAACCGAGAGAAAGAAGGCACATACAATAACTGCACGAGTTTTAAGGGATTAGTCTGTGCGTGTGCTAATTTTTTCCATAACTGAAGGAATATTACTGGCCATCTCCTGAACCGTCGTCTTATTACCCTATTAATCTGATCTAATCAACGGACCCTCGAAGGTTCCTTCATCTCCCCTGACGAATAAAGCTCCACCTATTCTCTCATGAAAAGGAAAAAACACCAATAGGTTCTTCCCATGTTTCGTCTGTCTCTACCTCTCTGTCTTCGTATTGCACCACGGCCAGCCAAGCTTTCACAAGTCGTCACCGTCGGAGACCCACGCACTACTGCCGGATCAAAGCCTCATGATCCTTCCCTTTTCTCTACCTCTCTCGGAGCCCGCCCGGTGATCCCCGTTGTCGTGTGGGCTAGATGGTCCAAGGCTACGCCCAGGCGTCCACCTGACGAGCTATATTTTGCCCAACTGCAATCCCGCATCTCTCTGTCTCCCCCCTCTCACACATGTTAGTTTAGTATTTTGTATTATTATTGCTCTCGGCAGATTCTTTTGTAGACTCACAAGTTCACAACATATATCATATAATTTTCAGGTAATTTGTTCATTTTCAGCTATTCCATTCTAAATTTATGGTTCCTTATGTTCTATTACTCGAGTGATACAATTGTGTGATTGACATTTTTGTTCTTCCCAAACTGTAGGGTTCTACTGCTGTCACAAGTCACAACAATCACCTGCCTATACAAATGAAAGGAAATATGAAGGACTCTTATTAATATACTTGCATTCTTCTGAAATTTAGTTTAACTGTATGGTGCCTATAGACCTACTGCATGCTTACTAACAAATATTACCTTTAATTGTTATGAGAAAATTTTCATCCCAATATATGTTAGTTCTCTTAATGTTGGCGACGCATTCTTTTGATTATGCAAATATGGAGATACTCTACAATATATTAATTTGTCTGACTTTTTATACCATTCAAATGTTCAAATAAACATATATTTATATTTCCTTTTATAAGTTTTCCTATTTTTCACTCTACAAATCCTTCTATATAGTACTAAAAGTTCCCGCAGCAACGCGCGGGGTATCATCTAGTAAACCAGGACAAAGGCAGTGTATAGCTTGCGCCGCCTTCCCTTCCAAAAGCCATCACGAACACCTACCGACGCACGGCCATGCCATTGCCATGCACGAGGCAATCGCTCAAGCACCTTCCACGCACCCGGCGCTGCGCCACTGCGTCGCGCTCCTCCGCCTCCAGCTGACGTCTCCCTCAGTCGCTGCCGCCAAGCAGATCCACGCGCGCGCGCTCCGTGCGGCTGGCGTGCCCCTCTCCCACCCTCTCCTCGCCAAGCACCTCCTCTTCCACCTAGCTTCCATCCGGGCCGGCGCTCCCCCGCTCCTCTACGCCGTCACCGTCCTCTCCCGCCTCCTCCCCGACCCGGACCCTTTCTCCCTCAACACCGTCCTCCGCATCGCCGCGTCCTCGGCGCGCCCACGCCTCGCGCTCGCGCTCCACCGCCGCCGCCTCGCGCCGCCCGACACGCACACCTACCCGCCGCTCCTCCAGGCCTGCACACGCCTCCTCGCCCTTCGCGAAGGCGAGAGCCTCCACGCCGAGGCCGCCAAGAACGGCCTGGGGGCGCTCGTCTTCGTCAAGAACTCCCTCGTTCACCACTATGGCGCGTGCGGCCTCTTTGAGAGCGCCCACAGGGTGTTCGACGAAATGCCGGTGCTGGAGCGGAACCTCGTCTCCTGGAACTCCGTGATGAACGGGTTCGCGGCCAATGGGAGGCCCAACGAGGTACTGACTATCTTCCGGGAGACGTTGGAGGTGGACCTCATGCCGGATGGATTCACCATGGTGAGTGTTTTAAATGCGTGTGCGGAGATCGGGGCGCTCGCTCTTGGGAGGAGGGTGCATGTGTTTGCGTCCAAGGTTGGGTTAGTAGGGAACAGACATGTTGGGAACGCGCTGATTGATCTGTATGCCAAGTGCGGCGGAGTTGAGGATGCAAGGAAGGTCTTTGAGGAGATGGGGGTGGCAAGGACCGTGGTCTCATGGACGTCACTGCTCGTGGGTTTGGCAGGGAATGGGTTTGGGAAGGATGCACTTGAGCTGTTCGGTCTGATGGAGAGGGAGAAGCTTATCCCTACTGATATCACTATGGTAGGAGTGCTGTATGCTTGTAGCCACTGCGGGTTGGTCGACGATGGGTTTCGATATTTCAATGAGATGAAGGACAAGTACGGCATAGCACCAAAGATTGAGCATCTTGGATGTATGGTGGATCTGCTGGGGAGAGCTGGAAGAGTTGAGGAAGCGCACGATTATATCAGCACGATGCCACTGGAGCCCAACGCTGTTGTGTGGCGGACATTGCTAGGTGCTTGTGCTATGCACAAGAAGCTGGAACTTGGGGAGGCTGCTTGGTCACGGCTGGTTGAGCTTGACCCTGGGCACAGCGGCGACTATGTCCTGCTCTCAAATCTGTATGCTGCTGTTGGGAGGTGGGCAGATGTCCATGTCCTTAGGAAGACAATGGTCACGCATGGAGTGAGGAAAAACCCAGGGCATAGCCTTGTGGAGATCCGCAACTCCGTGTATGAGTTTGTTATGGGCGATAGATCACATCCTGAGAGTGATCAGATATACCTAATGCTTGCCGAGATAGCCGAGAGATTGAGGCGCCAAGGTTACATCCCGCGCACAAGCAATGTATTGGCAGATATAGAGGAGGAAGAGAAAGAGGCTGCTTTAAACTACCATAGCGAGAGGCTGGCCATTGCCTTTGCTTTGCTGAAGTGTCTTCCTGGTACTCCTATCAGGATAGTGAAGAACTTGAGGGTGTGTGGAGACTGCCATTTGGTAATTAAGTTAATATCTAAGGTATATGACCGTGAAATCATTGTTAGGGATCGCAGTAGGTTCCACCATTTCAAAGATGGAGAATGTTCATGTAAAGATTATTGGTAGTTGATTCATGTACGGACTGACAGTGATGAATGCATGGTTGATGAGGTTCCATGCAGAACAGTTCTATTGAATTTCATTTGTCGACACCTCATGTTTTAACTCAACCACAGCATCTGGTTTCTGTTGCACAGGACTACTGCAGTGAAAGCATTGGGGCAACCTCATCTATTACAGGTCGCTGCAATCTCAGTCTTGGTCTAACTCGCTAAATGTGTAAGTGGAGAAAATAAGCTTCAGGACATGGCACATCAGAAAGCAAATTTGAAGCTGGATACTGCTATCACCATTCTATTGTTGGAAATATTATGATGTAAATTTCTGAGTACTGGTTGTACAACAAGTTCTGTAGAAGTTCAGATGTCGACACATGTGTTGATTCAGCCACAGTATCCAATTTATGAATGGAAGTGTGGGGGTAACCTCATCTATTATTCTCATATCTAGTCCAACTTACAAAATGTGGAAGTGGGAAACAGAAGCAACCAGAGATGCAGCAGATAGCAGGTTGGGAGCTGATACTGCTAGTGTATACTACTCCCTCCGTTTCTTTTACTCCGCATATAAGATTTGGTCAAAGTCAAACTACACAAAGTTTGACCAAATTTATATAAAAAAATATGAACATCTACAATACAAAAACTATATAGTATGAAAATGTGTTTCATGGTGCATCTGATAATATTGATTTCATATTATGAATGTTTATATTTTTTAATATAAAGTTAGTCAAACTCTACAAAGCTTGACTTTGACCAAACCTTATATGCAAACTAAAAAGAAACGGAGGGAGTACAATTCTAATGCCGCACCTGTATTTCAGAATTTCCACCTCTAAAATAGTCTGCATCATCAAAGAATCTACCAGTACCCTACTGTTTGGTATGCTCCATGGGATATTATTGTGACAGATCATTAAGATTTTCTGTTTTTTCTCAGACAGTAAGGTTGTCTTGAAATGTTCTGTTTCTTGTAATCAAAGATTCACAGTAGATGATTGGCATGATAAAGCTAGGGATGATACAGTTTGCAGGGTTCCTCAATCTATGGGATTTGGTCGCCGACACAAATCCGATGCCTCATGTTGAAGATGAGTTCTGGTGGATGTGGACCCTAGACGAAGTGTATTTGGCAAAGACAGCTTACACAGCCTTTTCCCCACTAGGGTGGAGGCCAACTTCACAAGCATGATCTGGAAGTCGTGAGCGCCGGCTGAGTGTCGTTTCTTCGCGTGGCTAGCAGCATGGGATTGCTGCTGGACTGTGGACTGTTTGCAATAGAGAAGCCTCGACCACCCAGTCCGATGCCCACATTGCGATGAAGATCAGGGTACTTTGCCTCACCTTCTGATTGGGTGCGTCTGAGTCCAGGGAAGTGTGGTCGGAAGTTTTGAGTCATGACAATGCCAGGAGTGGATTCCAAAGCAGGATGGCATCTTGTTGGACTGGTGGGCTCAGAGGACTGCCCCTCCAGGGCAAATACATGATCTTCACACTGCATGCATTTTAACGATCTGGAGCATATGAAAGTAGGGTGGATAAATAGAAGGTAAAAGCTTCCTGTAGCATTGTAACTGTGTATTCTATCTAGAAGAAAAATATAAAAACAAGAAAAGTACAATGACATGAGCCCTTTTTTTAATAGACAATGACATGAGACATGTTTTGCGGGTGGTCCTGTAACTAGTATATTGCTATGTGTGTAAGATACCAAAATGGCACCTCTCCCATGAATCCATTCTTTCTGAGGATGTGCGAGTTACAGACTTTTTGAACACATTTGAGTACTTTTAATTATCACATGTAACCAAAATTAACCATTTCAGTGGAGACAAAACCGAGATATGACTGTTAGCCATATTCTGATTCGAAATCGAAATTCCAACAAACACAGTTGTAGTTATTTGCAGGGCTCCCTTGTGTGACAAGTATTCGCTGTAGATTTGCATGTGAAAAGTAGGTCTACAGGACATGATCAGGTTTTTCAGTACATCAATGCAGGACCCTATATATTGTCTAAAGATCCAACTTTCTTCATGACAAACTTCAAAGGTAGGTTAGCCCAATATTATAGTTATACGTCCTCTTTAACCTTGTTAGTTGGGGTTGCTTTGTTCCATATGTCTCAACTCATTGGGATCATCACTGATGGTTTCTGCTAGTATGGTTTCCTTTCTCAAAGAAGTTTCTGGCACCACTTTGTGCCAGTGGTTTCGTGTTAAGCTTATCGAGTTTCTCGGATGTGGCGGTGGCCGAGCCAAATTGAGTTCTTGCCAGCTACTCACTGAAGGGAATCAAGATCAGCCCATTCGGCGACCGAGCTGAGGAGCCTTCTCTCAGTTTTTTTTTCATTCCTAGCTGCTCCATTCTATTTAGTATGCTACATGTTACCTGTCCTGTCTATCTGTTTCACTGCAGCTTGCTTGTTTTTTCAACCCTTATTACTTGTTATATACTCCCTCCGTTCCTAAATATAAGTCTTTGTAGAGATTGCACTATGGACTACGTACGGAGCAAAATGAGTGAATCTACACTCTAAAATGCATCTATATACATCCGTATGTGGTCCATAGTGAAATCTCTACAAAGACTTATATTTAGGAATGAAGGGAGTATATGCTTCAGCATGTCATTTGTTCCATTGGCACTTGGCAGGTGGTGTAGGGTCTGTCAAGCAATCTGGTTCACCAAACCTCATTCATTAGGCTTGAGTCTAGCTTTGTAAAGTGAATGGAGGTTCTTCCCTTAATCCACAAGAAAAGCTTTTGCTCGTGAAGCTCCGACACATTCTACCATGAAACAGCAAAAAGATAAAATAAAGGTAACACACCATGCACTTGGCCCCTTGAGAGATCTCGTGGAATCTATTGCCTGGTTTCCTTTTGTCCCTTTAGAAATCATGGCCATGCATGCATACCTCCATGGCATGGCAGCAGAATCTATGGTTTGCCTGGCCTTCAAGTCATTCGATATCCTTAGTGTTGTTTTATATTCATAAAGGCATCTGATCTGCATTGGTTTACACAACACACACACAAGCCTCTGCCATGGCCATAAGTATGCACCATGCACGGTGAGCAAACCGGG
This sequence comes from Aegilops umbellulata, assembly GCA_032464435.1. Taxonomy (NCBI): domain Eukaryota; kingdom Viridiplantae; phylum Streptophyta; class Magnoliopsida; order Poales; family Poaceae; genus Aegilops; species Aegilops umbellulata. Next base: position 224,279,793 of record CP136055.1, on the reverse strand, counting down.
GACTTTTTTTGGTTCATGAGTTGCTTAGTGACTCCAGTAGTGAACTGAAATCCAGTGCCCTTTGCATGGACAGTAGCTTCTTTCCTGTTGATACAGGCGCTCTTCGCTCGGACTCCCATTATATTCCCTAAGGCTCACACAGGGGAAAGAGACGGGTCAGAGATAGATAGAGAGAGAGAGAGAGAGAGAGAGAGGTGTCTTTTGAGTTAGTTTTGTTTCACACATGAAGAGAAAGGAACTGATCATGAACGTTATTTTGATCCTTGCGTGCTTCATTGGTGAGTTCTTACACCACATATATACATGTCTCTTGTTTCCTTTGCCCGTGCCTTCTTATGTCACTTGCTCTACCCTGTCATTTGAACGCTGTTGTGTCATCTGAATCATGCATGTGTGTGATCAGTGTGCGCGGCAGGCGCGCCGCAGGAGAAGGCGGAGTCGACCACCCCGATCCCTACCCTGTCTCCTCCGGAGGGAAACACGAGCTTCATCGACGGTGTCACCTGGTGCGTCGCGCGGCCGGGAGTCCCCCAGGAGGACCTCCAGAACGCGCTGGACTGGGCGTGCGGCCAGGGCGCTGCCGACTGCTCGCCGCTGCAGCCGGGCGGGCATTGCTACCAGCCCAACACGCTCCTGTTGCACGCCTCCTACGCCTTCAACATCTTCTACCAGCAGAACGGCAACTCGGACATCGCCTGCAACTTCGGCGGCGCTGGAACCATCACCAAGAGGGACCCAAGTAAATTTCGCCTTTTCATTTTTCTGAAATATATCTTCTGCTCCATTCCATCCGTCGGCGGGTGTAGAGTACTTGCTCTTGATAAGTCGGTGGCTGAGCTACATATTTTATTTTAATGATGATGAATTGTTCAGTGGTGTGACCTGTTTGCTGTCTGTCTTCCTTGATAGGTTTCGGGCCATGCAAGTTCCTGGCATCTGAGTGAGTCTACTTCACACGTACTACTAGTATACCAAAGGCACTCCAGTTTGGAACACATGAATTTCACAAGAAACACTTTCACACGTAATTTACTGTTCAATTATTGTACTAGTTGTAATCTTAAGTGCTTCTGCTGGGCTGGTGCAGGACTTCTGCTGCTTCAGCGCTCGTGTTGAGGAGCACGAGGATGATCTGTGCTGCGTTTCTGACCATGCTTCAGCTCAGAGTTTTCCAAGCTGTGTACTGAGCGCCGTGTGTCGGTGGCTGGGATGGCTTGCTGTGGTGCTACCAAAGTATGTAATGCAAAATCAACAATGCTATGGCGGTTTCTCCTTTTTTTGCACTTACGTAAGGAACTTTTTCTGTAATTTTACAAGGACATGCCTTCGGAGTATATATCTCATCTATATTTTATTAAAAGGTGATTGAATGCAAACTGAATATAGGAAGTGCCCACTGCCACCTTTTCTCCTCAGCGTTCCATCTCAGTTGAATATAGGAAGTTCACAACCCTTGACGTATATCCAATCTCTCAACCTTGTTGGCTCACAACCTTGAGGTTACATATACCGCTACAAGGCATAGCTACAACGATTGCCAGACAGGTACTCACGTTGGCCTGGATCTCTGGCGCTAGATCATTCTGTTTCTGGCTCTCCTCCAATGCTAGGATGACGTCGGTCTTCCACTGCGAAACCGCAGCTCGAGGACCCTGACGAGGAAGACGGAGAAAGTGGTGACCCGACTGCTTGACGCAGAACCAGCAAGCTGTCGTCGCCCCCTCTCAAACGCACGAAGCAGAAAACCAGCTCGCCCTCATCCCCAACGAAGAAATAACTCACAAGAGTAGGAGGTCGTATTCAGCAGACAACGCGTCGAAGGACTACGAAACACACACGCCCAGGATACTAGCTTTGGTTGGCTAGCTAGTCGGCCTAGTTGGGCCTTTGGCCATCCGAAGAAGCAAAGGGAAAACAGACAGGAAGGAAAGCTAAAGAAAAAAAAAGTAGAGAGAATATATAAAATGTTTCAAAAAAGTTTGCGAATTAGAAAATGTTAACGTAATTGAAAAATGTTAGAAACTTTAGAAAATGTTCATGATTTTTTCAAATGTTCACAAATCTCAAAATATTTCCTGAATCTCCAAAAATGTTACCAAATTTAAAAATTACACATAAATAAAAAGTCACAAATTAAAAAAAATTCTAGGATTTGAAAACTAGTTCCCCAAATTAAAAAATGCACACAAATTTTAAAAATGTTCTCGGATTTTAGAGTAAATTGCATAAAACCACCACTTTGAGGGTTAGGTTTGCGAAAAACACTAGGATACAGTTTCTCTGCAGAAAACATCACATCTTGCGTAATTGTTTTGCAAAAACCACTGATTGGCGGATTTGGCTCGGTTAAGTGCGTTTATGACAGATAGGGCCCGTTTTTTGCTGACGTGGCGTAATGTTTTCTCAAAAAAATGCTAGATGGGTCAAAAAGCAAAAACACCCCCAACATCCTTTCCTCGTACCGCCCAGGCCCTTCCCCCGTCTCTTGGACTTCGTCATGCTCGCTCCCGCAGCCGCCCGAGGAGAGGACCCCGTACCCTGCCGCAAGTAGTACCTCGCCGGAGCAGACGAAGCCGGCGAACTGCGGAGAAGGGCGCACCACGGTCTAGTTCTTGGGGTTGAAGTCGAACACCCACAACGCGCGCCCGCCGCAGCGTTCCTCGAACTCGATGGCGCCGGTCACCACCACGCGCCCGCCGCCGCCGCTCGACTGCGCACGCTGTGCCGGCCTCGAGACCAGGCGGGTATAGGCCCACCTCGAGCCAGTCCCGGCGCTCCCCGCTCCACTCCACCATGGTGGTGGTGCCCACATGCGTGCACGTGCTCCAGGCGCCGCCACCTCCGGCGAGGGATTTGGCCCCCAGCACCACCACCTCGTCCGGACCCAGCGAGGGACGTCGCGCCGCGACCCCGATTTGGGCTCCCGCGCGAGGAGACGACCAGCGCGAGCTGCCGGACCCGGCGAGGGATGCCGCACCGCGACCCCGATTTGGCCTCCAGCGCGAGGAGCCGCCCAACGCCGGCTGCCGGATCCGGCGAGGGGTGCTGCCCCCTCCCCCCGATTTGGCCTGCTGCGCGAGGAGGCGCCCGGCGCTAGCTGCGTTGGCCGCCCGAACCAGTTGCGAGGATGCAAGTGGGCTGATTGCTTTTTTCCTTTTTGATTTAGGGGTGTCTCTGTAAAATCTATGGAGTAGTTTGTAAAATTATATTAAAATTGACCTGGCACGAAATGTTACGCCACGTAGGCAAAAAAGGGCCCCATCTGTCATAAACGCGCTTAACCGAGCCAAATCCGCCGTTCAGTGGTTTTTGCAAAACAATTACGCAAGATGTGGTGTTTTTTGTAGAGAAACTGTATCCTAGTGTTTTTCGCAAACCTAACCCTCAAAGTGGTGGTTTTATGCAATTTACTCGGATTTTAAGAAAGTGTTCACAAATTCAAAAAAATATTAAAGAAATAGAAGAAGAAACACTAAAAAAAACCTCGTAAAATCAGCAAATAGAAACACAGGGGGAAACCTGATCCATAGAACGTTCTAGAAACTTCCTAAAACCGGTAGAAAAAAGTTAGACGCTATAGATTTGCCCACACCTGCAAAGAGGTAATCCATGGATCACGCTATGAGCGCCGGGTTCCGATGCGAATAGGCTCCATTGCAGCCCACGACCTGTCCACTCTTTGACATACGAGGCCATAAACGCAACAAGAACAAAAAAAAAGCAACAAGAGGCCTCATTTCGTGGGAGCTTAGTATCTCTAAAAAATCCAATGGTTTTCTAAAACCCTCGTCCAATTGTGTTTATTTCGTTTGCAATTTACTAAGCATCAAGTACTGTTACTACGATACGATTTTACAGCCCCACAGGCCAGAAACTACAGCTAGGACTAGGAGACGTCGATCTCACTCAGGAGAAGTAGGTTCTCTTGTTCTTGCTCGCCTTCCACTGCTTGAGAATGTAGGCTACTGCCTCGTCAAGCGGCGCTCTCCGGTTCTCCTTGAAGTTCCACAGCACGGGGACGGGGTACCTGCCGCTGGGGTTGTATTCGTTCATCTCAAGAAGGGCCTTGACCACAACATCGTGGGCCTCCTGCCCTAGCTCTTCTTTCAGGGCTTGCAGCTTCTCATCGTCTTCCCGGACTATTTCCTGCACCATTCAAACGTCCATCAGAATCACAGGCTGCAAAGTCATAACAGTGTTTTCATTACTGGAACAAGGACTCAAATCAGGATAGCAATGTATCCAGTTGAAATTCAAATACTTCAATTTTTTCCTTTCTTTTTTGACAATCTGACCATTGCCCGTCAAATCAAAAATATTAATACACAAACAAACATGCATAGAACTACAGAAACATGGACCAGGAGGCCCTCTCAACCAGTATATGTTGTTCTCCGAAAAGGAGCAGTATAATATAAGCAAAATAAAAAGGCTTACCTTTGTCTGTCCATCAACATCGATAACTTTGAAAGGATGCCAATCTGGTTGCTTGATCTCATCTTCCCATTTTGATAACACAAGTGTTGCCTCTACATCATACTTTGCATTTTTTTTCGAAACACCATTTCCCTCTTTCTTTTTGCATGCAGCAACAAAAGCTTTTTCATCAAGCACACCCATTCTTTTGACACCAATAGTGGATCGAGTTACTTGTATCTGTTGTAGGCCCTACACAGCGAGTAATTTGTTACCCGCGAGAAGGACGAAGCGATATATAAGGTATCACAATCAATAGAAAATTAAGAATGCAATAGAGATTATACATACCTGTATAAGTTCTTTCTTGGCTTGTTCAAGTTCATCATTGGTCCTTCGTTCCACAATAATAAGGGCCTGGTTTGCAGATTCCATGGCTTCAAGTTGTTCATCTTTCTCTTTCAGCTCTTCAGACACCTTATCAAATTCCTTTGATGTTGTATCTGCCTCAGTTCCCATGTGCTTCAATACCTCTAACTTCCCTCTCAACTGTGCTAATTCCATCTCAAGATTCTGCTTAGAAGTTAAGTCCTCTTCCAGTTTGTATTGCCTCCTGAAAGCATCTTCTCTCTCTTGCTGCAATTTCAGGAAGTGAAACAAATGCATTTTCACTAGATACTCAACATACGAACTATGCTTGAAAGCTATACCTCGTGTTTCTTGAGAATCTGCCTGAGCTCTTCACGCGCCTTCTTATGCTTTAGGGTTGCTAAGTCAAGAAGAACATTCTCGTTTGCATTCTGTAAGAGTTTTGAACAGCATACGTAAATTCAAATTCAGTTCATTAAGATATAACAGAAGGAATAGAAGATAAAATAGCATTGGAGGAGACATGAAAAAAAAACCTTTTCTTTCTCTGCTTCGACTTTTGCTCTGTCAATATTACTTTTCCTAGCCAACTCTTCAAGTTGCTTATGTCTCCGGATGGCTTGTTCTCTCCTGGTCTTCAGTTCCTGTTGCAGTCTTTGATTATCTTCAACTATTTTACTAGAATTCCTACGAGCGTCTTCCTGCATCTTTCTTATCTCTGGTTATCGAATAGGAAAAAAAAACTCAGTAAGTTCAGTGAGCACAAGATGATATTACTGCTGCCAGCAGTATAGAAGAAAACAAGTAAGATCATTAGTACACAAAATGCAGCAAAAACACACAGAATCGAAATATGTCCATACTTTCATTATATTCCTCAACCATTCGATCCTTGTCTTTCATCATGCTTTCAAGTTTCATTGCAGTTTGATTGTGCTTCAGCTCCAGTTCTTGTAAATGCTTATTCTTCTCTTCCATTTGGCGAGTAAAATGAGCAATACGCTCAGTTTTCTCATGTTCCCGATCACCAACACTTTTTAGAACTCCAATTTTCCTCAAATGCTCTCCTATTGTCCCATGAGAGTTATAATCATCAGATCTTGCAAGCCATCCATAAAGATCGTCCATTTTACAGTTTCTTCTGTTCCAATCAGTCTTACTGTACTGCTCCACTATGAAATGGTTTTCAAAAGCTAATGCATCCTTGAACCCAGTCCAGTCTTCAGCAAACTTGACGATGGAGTGATCAGTCTGGCCCTTGGAATCCAAAAGAATAGTGACTTCGCATGGTCTGAACCGTGATAACTGTGATTTTAACATATGCTCACTCTCCCTGACAAAATTTGTATCCATCAAATCAGCTGGTAGATTAACCAGAATGCCCATCCACGGCCATACGAACTTGTCTTGTTCAATCTTAGGAGGCTTATACTCAACGATGGCAAGTTGCAATGATGGTTCCAAGGAGCTGCCCAAATCATTCTTCACATACTCTGCAAGTGCTAGGTGTGCTGCCCTCACCTTGGGCTTGCGTTTCTGAGCAGCCCCTATTCCTGAGGCATGCTGCAGAAGATCCTTGACGTTGTAATCTCGCTTCTTTTTCCCTAGGCAGAAGGGGCACCGGAAGATCTTCTCACCATACTGCACTTTCAGTTTTTGGGACCGCAGTTGAGCGTATATCTTGTCCTTGTACTCATCGATCTCCGAATCACTAATCTCAGATTCTTCTTCAGAGGTATGCTCCATCGGGATTTGGATGTTGAGAGATAAAATGCCCTGAGGATGAGCACAAAAAAGCATTCAGTCAGTGCTATCAACTGTTTTGAAGTGATTCATATGGTAAAGAGGCATGTCAAATTAAAGTGAATGGAAAGCTGTGCTAGTCCTCGGAAATGATTAAATAGCCAACATTTCATTTATACACACTTTAAGTTCGTATACTAATTAGGAAATGAGAAACGCGACCAATTTAAAATATTCAGATAAAAACCAACCAAAAACCTATCCATGGGTCGATGCAGATGTGTGGATTTCCTCTGCCATTCAGAACGATTTTATTTACACCCAGTGTGTACTCAACGTGCGTACGGAGAATAGCTGGAAGAATCCCAGATATTGTTTGGGGAAAAAGAAGTGATTGCTGCAAAAGGATCGGCAACTCCCAGTCAAAAAAAAAAGGATCGGCAACTAAATCAACGAGGGACGGGAGAATGATTTGGATTTGGGTTGATCGCTGCCACAGCGAAGAACGGAAAAACCCCAAGGGCAAAATTAACACTGATCAGCAGTAATTGGATTCCTCTTGTCCGTGAAAAACAATCAAAGAATGGCTGATGGATTACCACGCACCTAAGGACTAGGCAACGAACCGCGAAAATCCCCCCGAAAAACGATCACGCTAGGGTTCCTTACCAACAAAGGAAGGAAGGAAGAAGCAATCCACGAAAATCTGGGGCCAGTAGGCCTCGCTTCTTGTGCGCCGGTGCCGTCGGCACGAGAATGCGAGGGATTTTGGGGAGAAATCAGAGAAGAAGGGCTGAGAAGAGGAACAGCACAGGGGACCGAGGGTTTACGAACGGAGGAACTCTGATGGGGTTTCACCTAACCTATATCTTACTTAACCCCTTCACCTACCCGTTATTCACAACTCTGGCCATCTTTTCTTTTTTTGAAAGTCACAACTCTGGCCATCTGAGGCAAACATGTGCTTGTCTTTATTTGTGCGATTATTAAGTGACATTTTTTTTGCGAGCTCACCCGGGTCGGCCTACCTCATCCAGAAATCCAGAAATAAGATTCACGGGAGGCCCCGGGCGCTCTCAGCCATTTGAGACATTATCGGGACCCCGATCCTATGCCACATCGATCTAGCATGTAACACATCATATCACTTTGCGGCCTCACGCACGGTATTCTCACGGGTGCCACCTTACCTGGCCCGGGACCGTTTGCGCCTTTTGGCTCACGTATATGATAGTGTCGCTAGCATCCATATGACAGAGAACTCGGGCCGACATGGCTAGTCGTGAACCCAAAGCGGCACTAACCCATGGGGACATGCATACATGAATCAACTTCGAGCATGTCGGTCAGCAGCGTGTGAATCCGGGCTGTAGCACTGGGCTAACAGGACTCCGGTAACCCGGGCTGTAACAGGCTAGGCAGGACTCCGGATGTCACCGTGTGACATTTCCCCGAAGGGACAGACACAGGAACGAAGTGAAACACATGCCGGCCAGTCAAGTGTCCTGAGCAGTAGTGCTGGGCTAGCAGGACTCCGGTGAACCGGGCTGTAGCGGACTACTATGGCTCAAGGAAGCACTAGACTACATTTCCCCATAAAAGAGGCTGCCAAGGATAAACAACTAGATTGTCGGATCCCACACATACCAAGCATTTCAATCATACACACAATATGCTCGATATGTGTAAACACAACATGGCATCACAACAAGACTCTACGACTCAAGTATTTATTCATTAGGCTCCGAGGAGCGAGATATTACAAACATGGGTCTCATGACCCAACATTCAGAGCATACAAGCAACAAGCACATGCGGAAGCTTAACATGTCTGAGTACAGACATCTATAAATGAAAAAGGCTGAGAAGCCTGACTATCTACCAGATCCTGCCGAGGGCACAAGATCGTAGCTGAGGTATCAAGCTAAACGTCGAAGTCCACACGGAACTACTAGCGAGACTGACGTCTCTCTGCAAAACATAAAATAGGCAAACGTGAGTACAAATGTACCCAGCAAGACTTACATCAGAACTAGCTACATATGCATCAGTATCAATAAAGGGGGTGGTGGAGTTTGACTGCAGCAAGCCAGCTTTGACTCGGTGGCTATCCTGAACTACGACTGCAAGCAACTCTCTTGAGGTGGCGCACACGAGTCCACATATTCACCATATCAATACACCACTATGGATCCGCTCCTGTCTCCCTACGAGAAGGCCATCCATAGCACTCACGCTTATCTTGCGCATTTTAGAGTATCCACTTTCACTTGTCTATGAACTATGCAAGGGGTCCAAGTTTCCATATCCGAGGAATCCGGCTATTCGAATAGATAATGATAACCTTGCAGGGGTGTACTTCTTCACACACGCTTTCGCCACTTACCACCATGTACACGTCATGTACCTCGGCAACCTTCAAGCGGAAGCCTGGCGAGGGAGTCGGCCACGACTTGACTAACCACGCAAGTCTCTCGTCCAGGTTTATCGCCTATTCGGGTTCCATCCGCAAGGAGATCCGGCCGGGGTGTCGCTCACAGCCCCAAACGATGTGTGCAGGGTTCCCAAGCCCACCAACCGGGTGCCACTTGGTACACCGGGCCACTGTGCCTAGTCTATCCCAAGCCCACCTGTACCGGGTGCCACTTGGTAGACTACTAACACTACCTACAAACACCAGAAACTAGTTGCAACTCCTAGACAGAGATCAAGTTGATTAATAAGTCGAGAGAGCTTGGAGCGCCCGGAGCCCAATGTGTGGTAGTAACTGTTCATGGATCACAAACACAGAACTCAGTTCCTGAGGATGGCTGCAATGAGACAACCCACCATGTACTCCTACATGGCCTCTCACCACTACCTTTACCAAATCGTGTTCACACACTTAGCTCTCAACAGTAGGACATGTTCACCACATTCCAATTCATCCCCGATGAATCAGGCCTGACTCAACTCTAAGCAATAGCAGGCATGACAAACAAGCATGAATGAGTAGGCACATCAGGGCTCAAACAACTCCTACTCATGCTAGTGGGTTTCATCTATTTACTGTGGCAATGACAGGTCATGCAGAGGAAAGGGGTTCAACTACCGCAACATGTAACAGTTGAAGCGTTGTTGTCCTAATGCAGTAAAAAAGAGCAGGAGCGAGAGAGTGGGATTGTATCGGAATGAACAAGGGGGTTTTGCTTGCCTGGCACTTCTGAAGATATTATAGTTCTTCATCGGTGTCATCGAACACATCGTCGGAACGTCGTCTACTGAGAGGGTACAAACACCGGCAACACAGAGAAAACACAATCAATGCAATGCAACAATATGATGCATGGATATGACATGGCAAAATGAGTGTGTTTTGGCTAATGCAACTACAACCAGAAGGTTTTGAGCTTATTTGAATCAAGGATTCAAATACAAGCCTAAATTATGAACTCAAATAAGTGCATTATCATGTTTTATCTAAACAGCAAGGTTAAAGTGTTCTAACATGCATGAAACCAGTACAGATGGATAGATTGAATTTTTCTGATAATTTTTCATATATAACTTGTTTGATTTGGAGTTACGGTTGAATTACTATGAATTTTTGAAGTTAGCATTATTTTCTGAAATTTCCTGAATAAGAATAAATCCAGAAAATAATTAACTGCATCAGCACTGCGTCGCTGTGACGTCAGCGGTCAACGGGGCTGCCCGGGTCAAACCTGGCCAGTGGGGTCCACTGGTCAGTGACCCAGTGTCAGCTAGTGACACAGACATGTGGGTCCGGTCAAGGTCACGTCAACGAGGTCAAACCCCGCCGTTCAAAGCGGTCAATCCGCCGTCGTTTAGCCGCCGGCGACGGCAACCGCGGCGGAGGGGCTCGGGAATGCGCTGTGGTGACCCGCTCGCAGCGTGGCTGGGCTCGTTCGAGAGCCCAGACCAGCGCGCGTCGGGCGGTGACGCCAGTCGGGCCTGGGGTGGCCGGAGGCGATGGCGAGGAGCTCGACCGCCGCGGCCGGAGCTCGGGCGTGAGCGCGGGCAGTGCTGCGGTGCGCGAGCAAGCAAGCTGAGGCGCTAGCTGGGGCCTACGCGATGCGGGGAGAAGATTGGACTCGCCGGGGTGACCATTTGGTCACCGGAGCTGCGTCGGCGACGAGCTCAGGCGGCGGCGGGTTCGGGCGTAGGCAGTCCGGTGGCTACGGCGGCCTACGAGGAAGGAGAGAGGGATGCTCGGGATCAGAGGCTCACGGCGAGTCGGACGAGCAGGTCGGCGAGCTCGGAGACGATCCAGAGCGGGCGGTGCGGTGAAGGCGATCTCCGGCGACCGGAGGTTGAAGAAGAGCTCGGGTCGTCGCTTGGGGCGTTTGGCGTTGCGTGCGTCGACCAAGATGACGATGGTGATGAGGCGGAGCTCGGGGGCGCGCTGGAGAGGCAAGGGGAGCACGATGGCCGCGGCTATGACCAACGGCGGCGATGGGCGTGTTCGGTGGCGTCGTAGGGAGAGAGCAGATGAGTGCAGGGGGGGTGCTGGCGTCGTCGCGGCGCTCGAATGGGGACGGGGAAGGAAGCAGGAGGTGGAAGCAGGAGGTGGAGCTCGGCCGCGCGCGCGTCGACACGCCTCTGCCTACTCGCAGAGGTTGAAGACGGTGGGGCTCCTGGTGGACTGGCCAACAGTGCTAGGCCAGTGGGCTGGGCCGCCCACTTGGGCCGCCAGGTGGCTGCGCAGGTAAGCCAGTAAGTCTCTCTCTCTCTTTTCTATTTCTGTTTCTTTTTCTGTAATTTGTTTCGATTTAGTAAAAATACTAAACCATTTTTTTAAAACTCCTGAAATTATTTGTGGGCACTATTGAAATTATTCCCAACAACCCTCAACTAGATTTCAGAATTATTAGAGCATTTAAAATATTTATAGGATTTAAATGCCCCAATTCAAATACAATATGTGTTGAGGAAAAATCCAAGATGGCTAGGAAAAATGTGCATCACCTCTGGTTGTTGTTTCCAGCATTTCCAAAAATCATGAACATTTTTCTAAGACCATTTTGGGTTCTTGGAATTTATTTTAGTTGAACCTATTTGATTTCTCCTTAGGTGCTAGAGTTTGAGTCAATCCCCATTTCAAATTAATTGAAATTGAAAATGATGCATGGATGCAATGCCACTAATCACAAGCAGATTTCTAGGGCTGTGACAGACATCCGGCCGCCCGTTTCGATTTCTTGGCGAACGACGGTTGTTCAATCTGGCGATGGGAAGATCCAGGCTGCCGGATCAAAAGACGATGTTGTAGCAATGAATAGTGTCAAACTGGGATGCCAGCGCGTGTAATTCCCAGAGCCCATCGAGGGCATTTTCGTCATTTTACATAGGCGGAAAAAAATGTCCAATAGCGACAGGGGTGAGACCGAGAGCGAGGCAGTGAGCACCCGCTAGAACCCTAGCCGTTCCCTATCCCGCGTATCTCTCTCTCTCTCTCTCTCTCTCTCTCTCGTCGCCGCCGTCCGCCATCCTCCTCGTCCCGCCTCTTCTCCTCCCCATCGCCCCCCGGTTGGTCATCCTCTTGTATCTACCCAAGGGGCGCCGCCGCCGGTGGTGCCGCTGCTCCCCCGTCGAGCTCAAGTCCATAACCAACGAGGAATAGAGGGCTCCCCCTAATTCGGAACCAAATATCCCTCTCACCCACCTCACCGTCTCTCTCCCATCCACCTTGCCTCCGGCCATGTCCACCCCCACCCTCTCCTCTGCTCCTCCCCTCATCACGAGCTAGGACAAGGAGGGCCATAGTGGCCGAGTAGGTCAGGCGGCGCGTCCAGATCACGAGGAGCCGCCCCCCAGTTCGACCATGGCACGGCCGAGCAGAGCAGGTGAGGAGGGAGACTAGGTCGCTCTCTCTCCCTCTGTCTTGTGTGGGGACGCAGATCTTCCTTTGATTGCTCCCAGCACGGCACCGGCCGGATCCACCTCAGCCACAACCACGACACCGGCACCGAAAGCCATGTGCTTCTTCTCCATGGAAATGGACATGGAGCACCAACACTACAAAATGAGAATGCAAGGTCCCTCTTATCCTCCCCTATGCTTGCTTGTTTCAATTTGGCCACTCCCCTCCCTCCCTCACTCCCTGATGCGTGCAAACACAAGCAAGGGAAGACCATCACTTCGCTCCTCCGGGTTGCTGCTGAACGAAATATGCCCTAGACGCAATAATAAAGTTATTATTTATTTCCTTATATCATGATAAATGTTTATTATTCATGCTATAATTGTATTAACCGGAAACATAATACTTGTGTGAATACATAGACAAACAGAGTGTCACTAGTATGCCTCTACTTGACTAGCTCGTTGATCAAAGATGGTTATGTTTCCTAGCCATTGACATGAGTTGTCATTTGATTAACGGGACCACATCATTAGGAGAATGATGTGATTGACTTGACCCATTCCGTTAGCTTAGCACACGATCGTTTAGTATTCTGCTATTGCTTTCTTCATGACTTATACATGTTCCTATGACTATGAGATTATGCAACTCCCATTTATCGGAGGAACACTTTGTGTGCTACCAAACGTCACAACGTAACTGGGTGATTATAAAGGTGCTCTACATGTGTCTCTGAAGGTACTTGTTGGGTTGGCGTATTTTGAGATTAGGATTTGTCACTCCGATTGTCGGAGAGGTATCTCTGGGCCCACTCGGTAATGCACATCACTTAAGCCTTGCAAGCATTGCAACTAATGAGTTAGTTGCGGGATGATGTATTACAGAACGAGTAAAGAGACTTGCCGGTAACGAGATTGAACTAGGTATTGAGATACCGACAATCGAATCTCAGGCAAGTAACATATCGATGACAAAGGGAACAACGTATGTTGTTATGCGATCTGGCCGATAAAGATCGTCATAGAATATGTGGGAGACAATATGAGCATCCAGGTTCCGATATTGGTTATTGACCGGAGACGTGTCTCGTTCATGTCTACATAGTTCTCGAACCCGTAGGGTCCGCACGCTTAAAGTTTCGATGATATTTATATTATGAGTTTATATGCTTTGATGTACCGAAGGTTGTTCGGAGTAAGGATCAGAGGGAGAACCTTTCCCCATCTAGGGGGGAGGCCATGGAGGAGGAAGCACAAGGGGGATAACCTCTCCTCCTCTCTCTCGGTGGCGCCGGAGTGCCATCGGGAGGGGAATCATCGCCGCGGTGATCGTCTTCATCGACATCACCACCATCATCACCATCCTCATCTCTTTTACGCGGTCCACTCTCCCGCACCCTGCTGTAACCCCTACTTAAACATGGTGCTTTATGCCACATATTATGATCCAATAATGTGTTGCCATCCTATGATGTTTTGAGTAGATATCTTTTGTCTTTGGGTTGATTGATGATCTAGATTGGTATGAGTTGTATGTTTTATTTTGGTGCTGTCCTATGGTGCCCTCCGTGTCGTGCAAGCGTGATGGATTCCCGTTGTAGGGTGTTGCAATATGTTCATGATTCGCTTATAGTGGGTTGGTGAGTGTCTGAAACACAAACCCGAGTAAGAGGGATTGTTGCGTATGGGAATAAAGAGGACTTGATGCTTTAATGCTATGGTTGGGGTTTACCTTAATGATCTTTAGTAGTTGCGGATGCTTGCTAGAGTTCCAATCATAAGTTCATATGATCCAAGTAGAGAAAGTATGTTAGCTTATGCCTCTCCCTCATATGAAACTGCAATAGTGATCACCGGTCTTGTCAACGGTTACCTAGGACAATTCCGCACACCGATCCACCATTATTCCACACTCGCTATTTATAATATTTAGTATTATATTCTAAATTTATGATAACAGCACCTACTTTTATATTTTAGCTCTCCGATATCATACAAACTTATCCTCTTCATACCCACAACATAGTTTTATTTCTCATTTCTAGTTGGAAGCAAACGTTATGTGTACGTAGAGTCGTATCAGTGGCAGATAGGGCTTGAGAGAATATTGATCTTACCTTTAGCTCCTTGTGGGTTCGACACTCCATACTTATCACTTCCACCTTTGGACATTGCTATGATGATTCCATGCACTTGGGGATTATCAAGCTCTTTTCTGGCGCCGTTGCCGGGGAGCAATAGCGTTGGGTTGATATTCTCGTGTGTGCTTGTTTGCTTTCTTCACTAAGTAGATTTTGTTTTTCCTTTTTGTTTCTGTTTAGTTGTGGGTGAAACATAAAAAAATTAAAATAATGAAAATACAAAAAAAATATTACTTGCCTCTCATGCCTAAAAAGTTTTTCAAAAAGAGAAGTGATTGGAAAGTTATGCATTGAAGAAGTGAGGGTAGACCTTGAGCACTTGTGTTCATGCTCATGGAAACAATGTAGAATTTTTCATGGAAGTTTCTCTGTAAATAATTATCCCCTTGTATATATCCATTGTATTATAAAAATAATGTGCCAAGCTTTGGTTTTAGGATGATTAGATTGCTTGTTTACTATGTGCAGAACAAAAACAGAAACTTTGGCTGTAGTGCATGAATTTATATTTTTTACTGGAGAGTCAAATGGGTCTGAAACTTTTTGCGCATTACTTCTGAACAAATTTGTCAAAATTTAAAATTTATTTCATAATTTTAGTAGTTACAGAAGTTTACCAAACTTCCAGATTACTACAGACTGTTCTGTTTTTAACAGATTCTGTTTTGCGTGTGTTGTTTGCTTATTTCGATAAATCTATGGCTAGTATCGGGGGGTACGAACCATAGAGAAGTTGGAATACAGTAGGTTTAACACAAATATAAATAAAGAATGAGTTCATTACAGTACCTAAAGGTAGTGATTGCTTTATTACACTAACGGATCTCACAAGTTTTTGTTAAAGTTTTGTGTGGATGAAGTGTCCGAAGGTCGAGGAGCTATCAATATGAGAAGAATAAAGAGAGGCAAGAGTTCAAGCTTGGGGATGCCCAAAGCACCCCAAGTAGATATTTCAAAGGATACTCAAGCATCTAAGCTTGGGATGCCCCGATTGGCATCCCATCTTTCTGCTTCAACAAATATCGGTATACCTCGGTTTTTGCTTTGTTCACATGATTTGTGTCCTTTGTGTTTTTGTTTTTCCTTTAATAATCATGATAGCATGGTATAACCCTTCATTGATTTATAGAATACTTCATGTGCTCCACTTAAATCTTTTAAGTATGATCTTATAGAATTGCTCTTTGTGCTTCACTTAAATCTTTTGAGTATGGTTTTATAGAATGCTTCATGTGCTTCACTTATACATTTTGAGCTTGGATATTGGTTAGTCTATATTAATTGTAGAATG
This sequence comes from Aegilops umbellulata, assembly GCA_032464435.1. Taxonomy (NCBI): domain Eukaryota; kingdom Viridiplantae; phylum Streptophyta; class Magnoliopsida; order Poales; family Poaceae; genus Aegilops; species Aegilops umbellulata. Next base: position 224,263,968 of record CP136055.1, on the reverse strand, counting down.
CTCCATGAACTTCACTTATATCTTTTGGAGTATGAATAATACTATCATTTAAAGTGGGTTTGGAAGAGTGTCAACTATAGGAATTAGTGATCCCACTATTTTGGAGGATGTTGAATCTTAGTGTGATATTTATGAAAGTGGATTTGAAAGAGTGTCAACTTTAGTTAGTAATGATTCCACTATTTCGGAAGAGGTTCCAATTGAGTATGAGAACAAAGTTGCTATCCATGATGCTACTGAAAATTATTATGAGGGAGCAATACATGCTTGTAGGAGTTGCAATAAAATCAAGTTTCCTCTCTATGTGCTTGAAGTTTTGAAGGTATACTTGTTTTGCCTTCCTATGCTAGTTGATTCTTGTTCCCATAAATTGTGTGCTCACAAAATCCCTAGGCATAGGAAGTGGGTTAGATTTAAATGTGCTAGTCATATTCTTCATAATGCTCTTTTTATGTTTCAATTCTTATCTTTTATGTGAGCATCATTGAAATCATCATGCCTAGCTAAAAGGCATTAAAGAAAAGCGCTTGTTGGGAGACAACCCAATATTTACCCTTACTGTTTTTATGTGTTTACATGGTTAAGCTACTGTAGCAATCATGTTTTATAGCTTTTGTTTCAATAAAGTGCCAAGTAAGACCTTTGGGAAGACTTGGGTGAAAGTTAATGTGATCTTGCTTTAAAAAACATAAACTATGCGCTCACGAGAATATATGTCATTTTTTACAGAAGAGTGATTTTGAGTTGATTCTTTTTGAAGAAGATTAATAGACAAATTCCTCATGTCCACCAATTTATTTCATAATTTTTGGAGTAGCAGAAGTATGGTTATTATTCATATCATTACAGACTGTTCTGTTTCTGACAGATTCTATTTTCATTGCATAGTTTGCTTGTTTTCTAGTTTCTATGGCTTATATTCCTCAATATAAATTGTAGAAATGATATGGTACAGTAGGCATTGTGTGAGAACAATTATGAAACTTGTCCTTAACAGTACCAAAGTGAATGGTTTACTCTTTATCATACTAACATATCTCACGAAGTTTGGTTAAGTTTTGTGTGACTGAAGTTTTCAAGCTTTGGGTGAAATATCAATATGAGGAGAATAAGGAGTGGAAAGACCCTAAGCTTGGGGATGCCCAAGGCACCCTGTCCGTGTCAAAACCGGGGGATCTCGGGTAGGGGGTCCCGAACTGTGCGTCTAGGCGGATGGTAACAAGAGACGAGGGACACAATGTTTTACCCAGGTTCGGGCCCTCTTGATGGAGGTAAAACCCTACGTCCTGCTTGATTAATATTGATGATATGGATAGTACAAGAGTAGATCTACCACGAGATCAAGGAGGCTAAACCCTAGAAGCTAGCCTATTGTATGATTGTTGTATGTTGGGGTTCTGTCCTACGGACTAAAACCCTCCGGTTTATATAGACACCGGAGAGGGTTAGGGTTACACAAAGTCGGTTACAATGGTAGGAGATCTGAATATCCGCATCGCCAAGCTTGCCTTCCACGCCAAGGAAAGTCCCCTCCGGACACAGGACGAAGTCTTCAATCTTGTATCTTCATAGTCCAGGAGTACGGCTGAAGGTATAGTCCGGCTACCCGGACACCCCCTAATCCAGGACTCCCTCAGTAGCCCCTGAACCAGGATTCAATGACGACGAGTCCGGCACGTAGATTGTCTTCGGCATTGCAAGGCGGGTTCCTCCTCCAAGTTCTTCATAAAAATTTGTAAACACCAAGGGTAGTATCTGGCTCTGCAAAATAAGTTTCCACATATTGCCATAGAGAGAATAATATTAACACAAATCTAATATGCTGACGCATTCCGTAGCATGACATCACACTACGGCCAAGCCTTTATTCGAATCGTTTTTACTTCCCCACCTCAGCGCATTTCGCGAGGCGGTTTCCTTGGCACGTCTTGTCAAAGCAGAGATCGTGTCCCCCATTTACGGGATTCTCATCAATACGGACGTGGGTAACCCAACCGCGCCATTTATCACGACGCTTGGGAGATAAGCGAGTTTTACCAGGCTGGTGGGGACGCATAGCCGCATCCGCCCATATAAGGGGATAATGATCCACCTTTTTACCTACGCCTTCTTCCTCCTCTGCCTATTCATCTCTTGCGCACCCGAGCTCCAGCGCCCAAGTCCGCACTTCCCACCTCAACCTTCTCCAGCAATGTCCGGAGCGGGAGGCAAGTGGATGGTCTCCTCCGTTACGGAGGGCCATGTCAAAAAGCTAAGGAAGGCCGGATACTTGTCCAATGACATCGCGCACCGGCTTCCTGAAAAGGGGTAGCTTCTCCCCACCCCAAGGCCCCATGAGAGGGTTGTATTCCTTCCCCATTTCCTCCGCGGACTGGGTTTTCCTCTCCACCCGTTCGTCCAGGGGCTCATGTTCTACTATGGCCTAGATTTCCACGATCCGGCCCCGAACTTCGTCCTCAACATCTCGGCGTTTATCGTCGTGTGTGAGGCTTTCCTCCGTATCCGCCCCCATTTCGGCCTTTGGCTCAAGACCTTCAACGTCAAGCCGAAGGTGGTGCACGACAACCAGGCGGAGTGCGGAGGCGCCATGGCGGGCAAGATAGCCAATGTCCTATGGCTCGAGGGCTCCTTTGTGGAGACCCTGAAGGGGTGGCAATCGGGGTGGTTTTACATCACCGAGCCGCGCGACCCTGATTGGGTCGCAGCCCCCGAGTTCCGATCCGGACCCCCTACGCGGCGCACGTCCTGGAAAGAGACGGGCCTGTCATGGGGCAACGAGGAAGAGGTGACCGGACTGCAAACATGCATCCAATCCCTGGTGAACAAGCGGCTTAAGCTTGTCAATATAGTCTAGGTTATGCTCGTCCACTGGATCCTCCCGTGTCAACAACGGGCCTTCAATCTGTGGGAGTTCGACCCGGCGCAGCACCCAACCCTGAGCAGGCTCTTCGACACAACGTACGAAGACGCCTGGAAGGTGCTATTCAAAGGTGCCGAGGCTCCCGCATCCGCATCCTAGGATCGCGGTTTCAGCACGCAGCGTCCAGCTAGTGCGGTGAGTTATCTTTACCTTTTACAGGGCGTTTGTTTCTCATAGTTTGACTCTATGCGGGATCTAAACTCCCTTACCTTTGACAGGAGTGGCAGGCGAAGTCCGGACAGGTCAACTGTCCGGCTCCTTTGCCCGAAGACCCAGCAGATGATCGTTTATCGAAGCTGCTGGCTCCGACACCTTATGTGGTGCCGGAGAAGAAGGCCAAGAAGAAGGCCACGGGGACTCGAAAGGGTTCCCGGCGTATGGTGGTGTCGGACTCATCGTCCGACGACTCCGAGATGCACTCCTCCCGTGAAGACGAGGAGGAGGAAGAATAAACCTCTCCCCCTCTAGCAGGGGGAGGAAAGAAGAGGAAGGCCGCCCCAAAAGGGGAAGCCGAAGGGTCTAAGAAGGGGAAGACCCTTCCTTCGGACTACTCCACCGACGCCGACAAGGGCGAAGAAGAGTGGCCGCAAAGGGCCAGGCGTCCGGCGGGATCGTAAGTATTTGGATACTAGAGTAACTCATAGCATTCCCTTGTTGCACAGCTTTTCCTTATGTCGAATGTAATTATGCAGTCCGCCCAAGGCCGGACTCAACGAGTCGTCGAGCGGCTCCCTGGATTCATCTGACGTGAACTCAGTTCTGCCCGCTGCCTCCCCCCGCACTACGGACGACGCCGAAGTGGCATCGCGACAAGCTCCGGGCCAAGAGGAGGTGGTCCTGGAGGAGCCGCGAGGCGACCTCCCGGACTCCAGGAGTAAAGGGGACAAGACCCCCAGGGCTCCAAGTCCGGCTTTGAGCCGGACACCGCGCCGGAATCTTCAACAGTTCCGGACTGCGATAGGCGAACTCCTTCTAAGAGGAGCAAGCCTTCTGAGACGGCGGCCTCCGTCCAACCGGAGGTGCCGGACAATCTGCTGGAGGTGCTTAACGGCGCCTCCATCGACGAGGAGCACCATACTATTATGAGTATGGTGATCCAAAAGGTTCAGTACGCCAAGAGCGGACTGGCCGAAGCTTGTGCCAGCCTTCTAACAGGCTTTGAGGTAAGTAAAAAATATGTAAAAATATTACCGCATAGACAGTAGCCCCTGATGCTCTGTTTGGCGTTCGGAAAGAAAAGACGAATAGAGGATCAAACAAATTTCGCAGGAGTCTAACAAAAAGGAGTCAATATGCGTATGCAGGCTTCGCTGCTTGCGACCGCCGCACTGACTGCGGAGGTAGGCACCCTGAAGCAGGGTCTCGAGCGGTCCGAGCAAGAGCTCGGCCTGGCCAAGCGGCAGCTCGAGGAGAAAGATGGTAAGAGATACCTTACAGAAATATATAAAAAGATGCAATTGCAAAAAAATGACAGGATTATGCTGCTTATTGCAGGGGCCACGACTAAGGTGGCGACTCTCAAGCAGGTGCTGTCCGAGGCCGAGAAGAGAGCGGCCTCAGAGCGCACCGAGCGGGAGAAATTTGAGGCGCAGGCCGGCGAGGCGCAGCAAGAGCTTCAGGCTCTGATGAAAAAACATGAGAGTTTGGAGCTTGACTCGAAGACGCGAGCGTCCGAGCTCGCCACGGCCATCGAGACTGCCAAGTCTGCCAAGGCCGAAGCCCAGAAGGCCCTCCAAGAATTGGATGCGGTGAAAAAGATAGCGGCGGGTAAGGCATTCTTTATGCAAAGCAAACATACAAAAGTAAGCTACTTGTTACTTACCCGAATCCGGAGCTCTCCAAGGGTGTTCGCAGATCTTCCCCGTAGCGTATCTGATGCCGCCGCGTTCTACCGAGCCGAAGAGGGCAGTTCGACGGAGAAGGTGTTCTGGTCTCAGTATGCTGAGGCCGGACACCCTGTGCCCTTGAGCGACCAGCTGAAGCAGCTGATCGAGCTCCACAAGGCGGCCGAACAAGCCATGAAGGGCCTCATAGTTCGGCTCTGGCCTGGAGAGGCCCTGCCTGGGAGCTACTTCGGATTGGTGCGGCGGCTGGTGGAATCCTGTCCAAGGCTCGAGGTCATCAAGCGCTCCGTCTGCATCGAAGGTGCCCGGAGGACCCTTGCCCGCGCTAAGGTGCACTGGGGCAAGCTGGACGGTGAGAAGCTTGTGAAGGACGGGCCACCGCCGGGGAAAGAGCATCGCAAGCCCGAGAATTATTATAAGGACGTTCTGAAGGGCGCCCGCCTTGTGGCGGATGAATGTACCAAGGATGTAATTTTTGAATGAACTCGCTCGTATTATCCTGTGCGCTGAAAACTTGTTCATTTGCGCTAAGAAATGCTTGTTGAATTTAAAATATTACTTTCTGTGCGGCCGTTTATCAAAAATTGAGAGATGGCCAGTCGTCGGCTTCTGCCCCCATGCCACTAGTGCTGGGGTGTTCGGGATAAACCTGAGCGCTCTTTTTCCCATGTTTGGGTCCTTCGAGGGAGGCGCTCAGCACAACGAACAAGGCAATCGGACTATAATGCTTGAACACTCTCAGTTAGCCATAGAACTCTATAATTTTAAATTTCGGCGAAGCCCCTAGTATTCGGAAGACCGAGTTCGGGGCGCTATCCACGCCTTGGCCGGACAAAATCCGGTTCCTCGCTCTAAGCGGCATAAGTCTTTAAGGACTCGAAAAACCTCTCAAACAGCGACCGGTCTCTCGCCTCATCATGACAGTCAGTTTTAGCTTTCTCTACTGAGGTGCTCAACCCAGCTCAACTGGGGCACAACCGCAGTAGTTCTCCTAGTGCTACCTTAGCCGATATAGCGGAACGTAAGGCACCAAAACATAGGAGCCGGGCAAACCCAACTATTGACCCAAATCATGATTCGAAGCCGATGCATATAATGCTATAAGTTCGGGGTGCCGCACTTGTGAAAGTGTTCGGACTTCTCACACCATATTAAGGGGTACTGGAGCCCCTGGTGTTTTTGCTGTACCACAGTGTACGGGTGCAACATGTCATTAATGAACATATATATAAAAAGAGAGTAATGCAAAAGATAGACAAAACGCTATGCATTGTTTATAAGAAGGCTGCTATCCAAGCAAAATGATACAAATAGTTCGATAAGCAAAAGAAATTGGACTATTTAACATGTCCTGTCCAGGGGCAGGCCGCGGAATTGTATTTAAAACAGGTATACTGCTCGTAATAGAGACCATCTGGGAGTTCTATAATGCGGCATGGATTGTCTGCTTCCCTGGTTCTTGCATCGTTTGTGCAGCAATTGAATTGCCGAACAGGTCGTCCGAAGTATGGAGTGCTGAAAGTAAGAGAAAAGAAAGAATTCGGCAGCCCCTAGTACGGTTTAAGCCGTGTTTTGGGCGTGTCGTGATGGTGCCCCTTCCCCTGCGCCCATGGTATTTTGAGAGCGTAGTTATGTACGCGAAGTGCTGGTTTCGCTATTTCGCGAGGGCTGGGGTTGGGGCCGCATTGCTACACCTGCTCGGAACGTGCCAGGCGGTCTTGTTGTAGGTTACTCTGAGCACGCTTGACAGTGTCCGGCTTTTTGAAGGCCGGACTGGCGAATTTCCTGGAGAGGCTGCTTTGTACTTCTGCTGCGAGCGCTGCCGTATGCTCCTCCGTTCGGAGAGAGCGTTCGGTGTTTCCGTTGACCGTGATTACTCCTCGAGGGCCTGGCATCTTGAGCTTGAGGTAAGCATAATGCGGTACCGCATTGAACTTTGCAAATGCGGTTCGCCCGAGCAGTGCGTGATAGCCACTGCGGAACGGGACTATGTCGAAGATTAACTCTTCGCTTCGGAAATTATCCGGAGATCCGAAGACCACTTCAAGTGTGACTGAGCCTGTGCAGTTGGCCTCTACACCTGGTATGGCGCCTTTAAAGGTCGTTTTGGTGGGCTTAATCCTCGAGGGATCTATGCCCATTTCCCGCATTGTATCCTGGTAAAGCAGGTTCAGGCTGCTGCCGCCGTCCATAAGGACTCTTGTGAGATGAAATCCGTTAATAATTGGGTCTAGGACCAATGCGGCGAACCCGCCATGACCGATGCTAGTGGGGTGGTCTCTCGATCAAAAGTGATCGGGCAGGAAGACCATGGGTTGAACTTTGGGGCGACTGGCTCCAGCGCGTATACGTCCCGTAATGCACGCTTCCGCTCCCTCTTGGGGATGTGGGTTGCGTATATCATGTTCACCATCCGCACTTGTGGGGGAAAACCCTTCTGTCCGCTGTTGTTCGGCGGCCTGGGCTCTTCCTCGTCGTCGCTATGCAGCCCCTTGTCTCTATTATCGGCATTTAACTTGCCTGCCTGCTTGTACACCCAACAATCCCTGTTGGTGTGATTGGCTGGCTTTTCGGGGGTGCCATGTATCTGGCACAAGAGGTCGAGTATTCGGTCCAAACTGGACGGGCCCTGAGTATTTCTTTTGAATGGCTTTTTCCGCTGCCCGGATTTGTAGCCTCGGAATCCGGCATTTACTGTCGTATCCTCGTTGTTGTCGCTGTTAACGCAGCATTTTTGCTTGTTCCGGTGCGACCTGCCACTTTTGTCCTTGGTATCCGAATTACCAAGGTTTTTGGTTAAGTTGTTGCTGCGAGCTAGCCAGCTGTCTTCTCCCGCGCAAAAGCGGGTCATGAGTGTCGTGAGGGCTGCCATAGATTTCGGCTTTTCCTGTCCCAGGTGCCGGGTAAGCCACTCGTCGCGGATATTATGCTTGAAGGCTGCTAGGGCCTCTGCGTCCGGACAGTCGACTATTTGGTTTTTCTTTGTTAGGAACCGTGTCCAGAATTGCCTGGCCGATTCCTCTGGCTGCTGAATTATGTGGCTTAGGTCATCAGCGTCCGGTGGTCGCACATAGGTACCCTGGAAATTGTCGAGGAATGCGGCTTCCAGGTCCTCCCAAGAACCGATCGAATCTGCTGGCAAGCTGTTAAGCCAATGCCGGGCTGGTCCCTTAAGTTTGAGTGGGAGGTATTTGATGGCGTGTAGATCATCGCCGCGGGTCATGTGGATATGAAGGAGATAATCCTCGATCCATACCGCAGGATCTGTTGTGCCATCATATGATTTGATGTTCACGGGTTTGAAACCCTCGGGGATTTTATGATCCATTACTTCATCTGTGAAGCATAGTGGGTGTGCGGCGCCTCTGTATTGGGCTATATCACGACGCAGCTCGAATGAGCTTTGTCTACTGTGTTTGGACCGACCGGATTTATTATGTCCGGAGTGACGATCCCCGTCACGTGCCGTAGGGCGCCCACGCGATCCGTAGATCGATCTTGTTTGTCTTGCCTTGTCCTCCAGTATCTCTCTTAGGTCTAGCGCGTTTTCCCGTGCCTTAGCATGTTTTGGGCGGCGCCAGGGCACGGCTTGAGTGGAGGGCCGAGAGGCCTCTCTGTCACGGCCACGAGGTGGCCAGCCGGCCATGTCATGCGCTGGTGATGTAGGTGCTTCCTCCTCTAATCGGGGTAGCAGCCTGCGCTTTGGGTAACTCTTGGAGGGGCGTTCGAGTTCATACTCTTCGGCCGCAAGGACTTCAGTCCATCTGTCAGCTAGCAAATCTTGATCAGCTCTAAGCTGTTGCTGCTTTTTCTTGAGGCTGCTTGCCGTGGCCATAAGCCTGCGTTTAAAACGCTCTTGTTCGGCTGGATCCTCTGGCACGACGAATTCGTCGTCGTCGAGGCTTGCCTCGTCTTCGGAGGGAGGCATGTAATTATCATCCTCAACCTCTCTGTCTGCCGCTCTCTCGTGAGGGCTGGCTTCTCCATCCTTCTGTGCTGAATCTTGCTGGAGGGGGTGTTCTTCGGCGCTATCCGGAGTATTATTATCTCCCGTGCCGGAATCACGGTTTTTGCTTTGGCGGGATTTAGAGCGGCGCCGCTGACGCCGGCGCTTGGGGTGTTTCTTGGGTGTGTCATCCCCCGTTGTTCCATCGCCATCTCCATCTTTTGGAGTGTCCACCATATATATGTCGTATGACGAGGTGGCCTTCCAGCGCCCTATAGGTGCTGGTTCTTGGTCGTCTCCTACATCATCGTCCATACCGTCGATGTCTTCGGAGTCGAAGTCGAGCATGTCGGTTAGGTCGTTGACAGTGGCTACGAAGTGGGTGGTGGGTGGGCTTTGAATTTCTTCATCGTCCGTATCCCAACCTTGCTGACCGTAGTCCGGCCAGGGCTCTCCTGATAAAGAGAGAGACTTTAGCGACTTCAGGATGTCGCCGAAGGGCGAGTGCTGAAAGATGTCCACGGCGGTGAACTCCATGATCGGCGCCCAATCAGATTCGATCGGCGGGCGCGCGGAGGGCTCGGAGTCCGGAGAGGAATCCGGCCCCTCGGAGTCACGGGCCTTGCGGGGTGCGGGGCTGGCGTTCGGCTCGATCGCCTTTGAGATCGCAGCCCCCGAGGCGGCGTCCAACCACTCATCCTCGATCGGTGCAGTAGGCTCCGAATTAAGGGTCGGAACCAATGCGCGTGCGGCCTTCAGGACATTGTTCAGCGGCAAAGCTAGATCATGCCCATCGAGACAGTGCGGCACGCTTGGCTGTGGCTCGAAACCGTCGAAGATCAAGTCCCCGCGGATGTCCTCCGTGTAGTTTAAACTTCCAAATCTGACCTGATGGCCAGGGGCGTAGCTTTCGATCTGCTCCAGGTGGCCAAGCGAATTGGCCCGCAGTGCGAAGCCGCCGAAGATGAAGATCTGTCCGGGGAGAAAAGTCTCACCCTGGACCGCATCATTGTTGATGATCAAAGGAGCCATCGGGCCTAAAAGCGACGACACAGAGGAACTCTCAATGAAAGCACCAATGTCGGTGTCAAAACCGGTGGATCTCGGGTAGGGGTTCCCAAACTATGCGTCTAGGCGGATGGTAACAGGAGACGAGGGACACAATGTTTTACCCAGGTTCGGGCCCTCTTGATGGAGGTAAAACCCTACGTCCTGCTTGATTAATATTGATGATATGGATAGTACAAGAGTAGATCTACCACGAGATCAAGGAGGCTAAACCCTAGAAGCTAGCCTATGGTATGATTGTTGTATGTTGGGGTTTTGTCCTATGGACTAAAACCCTCCGGTCTATATAGACACCGGAGAGGGTTAGGGTTACACAAAGTCGGTTACAATGGTAGGAGATCTGAATATCCGCATCGCCAAGCTTGCCTTCCACGCCAAGGAAAGTCCCCTCCGGACACGGGACGAAGTCTTCAATCTTGTATCTTCATAGTCCAAGAGTCCGGCTACCCGGACACCCCCTAATCCAGGAGTCCCTCACACCCCAAGGTAATATTCTAGGAAGACTCAAGCGCCTAAGCTTGGGGATGCCCCGGAAGGCATCCCCTCTTTCGTCTTCAAAACTATCGGTATACCTTACTCGGAACTATATTTTTATTCGTCACATGATATGTGTTTTGCTTGGAGCGTATTTTCAATTTTACTTGCTGTTTGAATAAAATCATTGGATCTGAAATATTAAATGAAAAAGAATCCTCCCATGGCTAGTTAATTATTTGACTACTCAGTGTTCTTCGCTCATATCTTTTGGAGTAGTTTGTCATTTACTCATGTGCTTCACGTATATCCTATGAGTAAATGGTTGAATAAACTGAATGTCATAAATCTGAATTTATATATGTTTCATATGCTTATAACATGGGGAGTAATGAATTCACACATAATAAGTATAGGTAGTAAACTTATTGAAAGTTAGCAAACGTAGAATTGGTCACTTGAACAATTCATGAAAGAATATTGAAGGAAGAGAGATTTCACATATAAATATACTATCTTGGACATCTTTTGTAATCGTGAGCACTCATTAAAATATGACATGCTAAAAGGTTGATGTTGGACAAGGAAGACAACGTATTGGGTTATGTTTTCTTATATCTGAAATAAAGTATATTGTCATGGATCGCCCAACACGTTGAGCTTGCCTTTCCCCCTCATGCTAGCAAAATTCTTTGCACTAAGTAGAGATACTACTTGTGCTTCCAAATACCCTTAAACCCAGTTTTGCCATGAGAGTCCACAATACCTACCTATGGATTGAGTAAGATTCTTCAAGTAAGTTGTCATCGGTGCAAGCAATAAAAATTGCTCTCTAAATATGTATGATTGATTAGTGTGGAGGAAATAAGCTTTATACGATCTTGTGATGTGGAAGAAATAAAAGCGACGGACTGCATAATAAAGGTCCATATCACAAGTGGCAATATAAAGTGACGTTCTTTCGCATTAAGATTTTGTGCATCCAACCCTGAAATCGCAAGGCAACCTCTGCTTCCCTCTGCAAAGGGCCTATCTTTTACTTTTATCTCTTAACCTTATGAAAGAGTCATGGTGACTTTCATCTTTCCTTTTTACATTTTATCCTTTGGCAAGCGCATTGTGTTGGAAAGATTCTGATATATATATATATATATATATATATATATATATATATATATATATATATATATATATATCCAATTGGATGTAAGGCATCATGAACTATTATTATTGACATTACCCTTGAGGTAAAAGGTTGGGAGGCGAATCTATAAGCCCCTATCTTTCTCTGTGTCTGATTAGAAATTTGAACCCATAAATATCGCGTGAGTGTTAGCAATTGTGAAAGACTAAATGATAGTTGAGTATGTGGAGTTTGCTAAATCAAAGCTCTAACATAGACTCTCCCTGAAAATAAGATGAATTGCAATTGTTTGATGACTAAGAATATTGTTTGTTAGTTTTCAAGAAAGTTTATGATCTATACTTTAACTTGTGAATAGCTTGTTACTTGATCATGAAAAGTTTTATGAGATGAGCTACTGTTATGACATATAATGATGCTAGAAAAGGTGATAGAAATTATCATTGATCAAACTTGTGCACCTGCTAGCATTCACACTTCATAAATTATTTCTTTTATCATTTACCTACTCGAGGACGAGGAGGAATTAAGCTTGGGGATCCTGATACGTCTCCAACGTATCTATAATTTATGAAGTATTCATGCTGTTATATTATCTATCTTGGATGTTTAATGGGCTTTTATATGTGGTTTTATATGATTTTTGGGACTAACCTATTAACCTAGAGCCCAGTGCCAGTTTTCTGTTTTCTCCTTGTTTTTGAGTTTTACACAAAAGGAATATCAAACGGAGTCCAATTGACGAGCCAATTTTTGACGATTTTTTATGGGCCAAAAGAAGATCCCGGAGTAAAAGAGTTGGGCCAGGAGAGTCCCGGGGTGCCCACGAGGGTGGGGGCGTGCCCACCCACCCCCCTAGGCGCGTGGGCCTGCCTTGTGGACACCTCGGGCACCTCCTTGACGTGAGACCGACACCAAAAATTCCTATAAATACAAAAACCTCAGAAAATTAACCTAGATCGGAAGTTCCGCCGCCACAAGCCTCTGGAGCCACGAGAAATCAATCTAGGCCCTCTCCGGCACCCTGCCGAAGGGGGCCACCATCACCGGTGGCCATGGAGGAGTATCCCGGAGAGGCCATCATCGCCATGGAGGCCAAGGATCAGAGGAAGAACCTTTCCCCATCTAGGGGGAGGCCATGGAGGAGGAAGCACAAGGGGGAGAACCTCTCCTCCTCTCTCTCGGTGGCGCCGGAGTGCCATCGGGAGGGGAATCATCGTCGCGGTGATCGTCTTCATCAACATCACCACCATCATCACCATCCTCATCTCTTTTACGCGGTCCACTCTCCCGCACCCCGCTGTAACCCCTACTTAAACATGGTGCTTTATGCCACATATTATGATCCAATGATGTGTTGCCATCCTATGATGTTTTGAGTAGATATCTTTTGTCTTTGGGCTGATTGATGATCTAGATTGGTATGAGTTGTATGTTTTATTTTGGTGTTGTCCTATGGTGCCCTCCGTGTCGCGCAAGCGTGAGGGATTCCCGCTGTAGGGTGTTGCAATACGTTCATGATTCGCTTATAGTGGGTTGGTGAGTGACTGAAACACAAACCCGAGTAAGAGGGATTGTTGTGTATGGGAATAAAGAGGACTTGATGCTTTAATGCTATGGTTGGGTTTTACGTTAATGATCTTTAGTAGTTGCGGATGCTTGCTAGAGTTCCAATCATAAGTGCATATGATCCAAGTAGAGAAAGTATGTTAGCTTATGCCTCTCCCTCATATGAAACTGCAATAGTGATCACCGGTCTTGTCAACGGTTACCTAGGACAATTCCGCACACCGATCCACCATTATTCCACACTCGCTATTTATAATATTTAGTATTATATTCTAACTTTATGATAACAACACCTACTTTTATATTTTAGCTCTCTGATATCATACAAAGTTATCCTCTTCATACCCACAACATAGTCTTATTTCTCGTTTCTAGTTGGAAGCAAACGTTCGGTCTACGTAGAGTCGTATCAGTGGCAGATAGGGCTTGAGAGAATATTGATCTTACCTTTAGCTCCTTGTGGGTTCGACACTCCATACTTATCACTTCCACCTTTGGAAATTGCTGCGATGATTCCCTGCACTTGGGGATTATCACCAGCTGCGACGCCCTGTCGACAGGCAAGCGCCGATGGATCCGCTCTTGCTGTGCGGCGCTCCAACAGTCTCGTCGTGCGGCGAGCCGCAGCCTATCGGCGCGGACGGGCCTAGCTTGCTCTATGGTGCGCCATCGATCATGTTATGCGGCGACCTGCAGCCTATCGGCGCTGACATGCCTATCTCGATCCGCGGTGCTAAAGTGCCATGCCCCAAGGGTCTGCTCAACCCTGGCGATGACGCGCACACGTCGTCCATCGCGTTGCCGGGGAGCGCCTCGGCGTCGACGGGCTGTGGCGCCTGCTCGTTTTCCTCGTCGACGAGGTTGATGGCAGAGGCGGCGCTTTGGTGGGTTGGCATGCTTGGAAAAGGTGGATGTGCGACACGCTGCACTTGTTGCCTCCGTGCGTCGCACGCCGCCTAGGTTTGTTTATGTGCAATGTCGCTGGGTGGCGGGAAACCGGTGAGGAAATGGCGGGAAATGGTGGCGTGTTCATAAAAGGCCATCAATTAATGGAAACTTAGCATAGAAGGAACATCGAGCTAGCACAAAAAGTAGATGATGATCAGATGGTCGTTTATCCTAATTAATTATGCATGTAATAGTTTACTTTGGTGTGTGGAAATGTCATATGTGTACTAGCCACCTATTTAATTGGATGTTTGCCGCGTATTACACACATCTTGTATATGTGAAACATTTCTGTTCTCTTGGCTCAACAAAAACATTTTATCGGAATGAACTGTATGGCCTCCATTGCATACACCTTGATCTGGCTGAACCGTTTCTTTGCGTTGCCTAATCAAAAACAGTTCATCCGAGTGAACCGTATGTCATATATCACACACACCTTGATCTGGCTGTCCGTTTCTTTTGTGTTACCTAATCACAAACAGTTCATCCGAGTCAACTGTATGCCGCATATTGCACACGCTTTCATATGGTTGCCCGCTTCTTTTGTTCTGCCACATCACAAACAGTTAATCGAACTGAACTGTATGCCCCTCATCGCACACGCAACTAAAATCTGAACCGTGTTTGATGTATTCTTCATCGCAAATGTTTTGCATCTTTTTTGACGGGTTTTTTACATCACCATTTGCAATTAATGCATCGCACACAGTTTCATCAAAGGGTCTCTGATCGCAGTGTCGCGTTAGCAGCATCCTGCAGTAGTGTAGTAGCGTGGGGTATAAACTCTGCGCTACTACTAAGTTGATAATAGTAGCGAGGGGTATAAACCCCACGCTACTACTAAATTGTCTCTATTGTGCCCCCGGAACAGGCCATAGTAGTAGCGCGGGGTATAAACCATGCGCTGCTACTAATTACAGTGTTTTTTAACGGCAATGAAATCCCCATCTCCTCCCCTGAATCCTTGTCTCTCTCGTCCCTCTCCCAAGACGCGCCAAACTCACCTCACTGTCGTGCCCTCCTAGCACCGACCAGCCACCAGACGCCGCCCCCGCTGACAACCAAAACGACCCTGTGCTCCCATGATCTCTTTCTCTCTCCCTTTCCTCATTTATCTCCCTCTCACGTGAACTTCTCCCTCTCCATCCTCCATCTACAAGAGCAGGCCATGGAGATCTTTCACGTTGTCGTCGTCCGAGCTCATGCCACAGCGCGCGCGACCCGTGGATCTGGTCGAGGTCGAGCAGCCACCACCGAATTTGGTGCTCGTGACTCCGCCGGACCCGGTGCTCGTGATCCCATCGGACCTCCCTACCTCAGCATGTTGCGCGACTCACCGACCCTGCCTCGCCTCGCCACGCACCTCGCCGGCTCTGCATCGCCCCACCACACACCCCGTCGGCCCTAGCCCCACCAGCCCTACCTCGCCCTAGCCACGCTGTCGGCCCTGTCTCGCCCAGCTGTGAACCTGTGTATTATTGGTTCAAGTCTTTTTTTTAAATGTGAAAATCAATTGTAGTAGCGCGGGATCCAGACCCGCGCTATAGATAACTAGTAGTAGCTCGGGTGGCTACTACTAGTTAGCTGTAGCGTCCTAGTAGTAGCGCGGGCACCCACGCTACTACTAGTCTTTTACCCCGTGCTACTACTAGGCTTTTTCCTAGTAGTGTATGATGGTCCTATCTACCATTTTATTCTGTCGAGCTCCGCGAAAGTCAGGGTGACCTCAGCGAGCTCCATGTTTGCCACCTCTGCTTCGTAGGCTTTCTCTAGGCTCCCCCGGATGGTCATTGTGCCATTTGGACCCATCATCTTCAACTATAGGTAGGCGTAAGATGGGACCGCCATGAATTTTACATATGTCGGCCTGCCCAAGATTGTGTGGTAGCCTCTCTGGAAGGGAGTGACCTCAAACTGGATTGTTTCACTCTGGTAGTTGCCTTTGTCCCCGAAGAGGACTTCGAGCTCGATCTGCCCCAAGGGACGGACTGGGCGACCCAGTATTAACCCCATGGAAGCCTACACCTGACCGCTGTAGGCAGAAGAGTGAGATCTTCATATTTTTCCAGTGTGCTGGTGAAGATAATGTTGAGGCCGCTGCCTATGTCCACCAGGACACGTGAGAAGCGGCAACCGATTGGATCTAGAACTAGGGCATGTTTGCCCGGGTGAATGACGTCCTCCAGATGGTCGCCGACGTCGAAGGCCGCCATTTCTTTGGACCATGCGAGTGGCTCGTTGGCCGCTTTTTTACCATGTAGATCGCATGATGTGCAAGCTTCTGATTGCGGCACGTATCCACCATGGTGAATATCATATATATGGAGGTCTCGTGGAAGGGCTGGTGGGTCGATGGAGCCCTAGCCTTCTTCCGTCGTGTGATGGTCCGCTCATATTCCCATGCGATATGGTTCGAGCCGAGGTAGGTCCGCACAACCCTTCTCTGTCTGTCGTAGACGAAATCGATCGTCCTTAAGAGCATGTAGTCGATGAAGGACAGGGGGAGACGTTGAAGAGTCGCTCCGAATTGTCGAAGGCCAGCTCGAAAGAGTCGAACGTGAAGGTCTGGCCCGGCGATAATTTTTTGGCTTATTTTGATTCTCTGCATCGGGTTAGGTCTCCGACAACGTCGCTTGTGCCTGGCGCACCAACTGACAACGCAAAATGTGGTAAAATCCCTCGATAGGGTTCATGACGAGGTCAGAAGTATCAGGACGGAGTCTGCACCCACAGATTACTAGGTTCGGGCCTCCGAAGAGTAATACCCTACATCTTGATCCTTGTTATTCATGGTGGAGGAATACCTCATGTAGAGGATTACAATGAAGTATGAGATTACTATTGAGAGTTTGCTTAGCCGGGATTCTATGCCCTAGGGGGCTCCGTGACCTCCCCTTATATAGATGGGGAGGTCTAGGGTTTACATGGTTTACATGGAAGAGGAGGCGGCGCTCCCTCGAGCCATGAGAGAAGGTGCGTATCTATAAAGTAATGATCTAAACAATCTCATATTTCTTCATAGATGGGGTAAAAAAATTTAGTTTTTGGACTCTATGTTGCTCTTTCTATAGCACAAGGTGATCTTCGCCATGTGAAAGATACTATAGATGATGAAAAACGCATGGGATCAAGCAGTTGCCATGCTGGCGCATTGGAACGTGCCGCTAAAACAAAGATGCATATAGGTACGCTGTACTACACCACATCATCAAATCACAAAGGGATCATTAATTGATCCACTACATGGAGCGCCCGATGTGGATGCAGAATAGCTATGGACGGACAAGGAAGGTTCTAGCCAATGATCTGGTCGAGGAGGCCGGTGTTCTTGAGGCCAAGCACGATGGCGATGCCCACTCTTGAAGGAGAAAATCCCACTCTTGAGCTATCTAGCCCCTTGTCAAACTTTCCGATGAACCTTTAAGTTGTCGTTTTGATCACCGTGTTACATATGACGTCTGAGCAACCCAAAGCCCACCATACGTTAAGAAGTGACTATGATACTCTCATGGTCTAAGAAACATACAA
Source organism: Aegilops umbellulata (assembly GCA_032464435.1). Classification (NCBI taxonomy): domain Eukaryota; kingdom Viridiplantae; phylum Streptophyta; class Magnoliopsida; order Poales; family Poaceae; genus Aegilops; species Aegilops umbellulata. Next base: position 224,246,524 of record CP136055.1, on the reverse strand, counting down.
GTTGGGTCAATTCAATATGACCATTCTTCTAATGTCATACTATCAAAGTTTTTTGGGGACTATCGTTACACTTAACGATATCCCAAGATCTGGAGAACATGATCACAAACAACACTTGAGCTAGTCCTAGAGGCGAGACTAGGAATCAGGTTTTACCATTTATCATTACACACATGCTTATGAGTTTTCCATTGAATCATGTATTCCAGGATCATAGTAGTTATATCATAGAATGTAAAGTCGTAATTATAAACGTGGAAATAAATAATACACTATTATTACCTCTAGGGCATTTCCAACACTTATACCTTTTTGTCTTCCCTTATAAACCCCCATTCTCTTTGGCATCCAAAGTGCTAAGTCCTTGGCTCACGCTCAAGTATTGTGTGGGAGTTGAAAAAGTTGAAGCGAGAAAAAGTATGATTCAGTTGTTTGGTTTGGCACTGGGATGTTCATGATTTGATATCTTTATGCTAGGAAGACTGTGCATGTCATGCTTTTCATGATAAAATGTGTAGGATCACGTTCTTTACCATCTTTATTTTGAAATTAAAGGCAATGGTTGTTTGCTAGTATGCTTGTGTACTGTTGTTTTTAATGTCAAATTGATAGACTATTGCCTTGAATCACTCATATCCTAATATTCACCCCGCAATTGCATTATTTGATCAAGAACATGTTAGGTAGCATTCAACATAAAAAATTCTTTTGTTATCACTTTCCTACTCGAGAATGAGCAGAAATTAAGCTTGGGGATGCTGATACGTCTTCAACGTATCTACAATTTTTGATTGTTTCATGCTATTATATTATCACTTTTATATGCTTTATATATCATTTTATATTATTATTTTAGACTAACCTATTAATTTAGTGCCCAGTGCTAGTTCTTGTTTTTTTGCTTGTTTTTATTTTCTAAAAAATGCATACCTACAGAAGTCTAAACACAACAAAACTTTTGACAATTTTTTTGGAGCATAAGAGACCATAGAATCTTGGGGGGAGGACGAGAAGACCCATGAGGGCCCCTCGTAGCTCCGTATGCCCTAATCTATGTCCTATAAATTCCCATATATGCAGAAACCCTCGAAGCGAGACCCAAAACAAATTCACCACCGCAAGCCTCTATTCCAAAGCGATCCCATTTGGAGCCCTGTTTCGGTACTCTGCTGAGAGGGGAATCATTGGGGAGGCCATCTTCATCAACCTTGCCGCCTCTATGTTGATGTGTGAGTAGTTCCTTCAGGACCTACGGGGCCACAGTAGTACCTAGATAGTTTTCTCTCTTTTTATTTTCAATACAATGATCTTCTCTAAGATCAATCCGATGTAATCTTTTACGGTGTGTTTGTTGGGATCCGGTGAATTGTGGGTTTATGATCAGATTATTCATTTGATTTTTTTGAGTCTCTTGTGATCTCTTTGCTGCGTAATTTTATAGCTTTGTTTTTCTCTCTAATTTGTCCGTCTACTTTGGCCCAATTAGATTGATTTATGTTCAGCGGGAGAGGTCCTTTGTGGTAGGTTCAATCTTGAGGTGATCTTGCCTTATGACAGGAGGGGCAAATGCACTTATTGTATTGTTGTTACTATGGATAAAACGACAGAGTTTGCTTGTGTTGAATTATATTATTTTGTCTACATTATGCCATTGTGATTAAAGCGTTACTCTGTTTGTCAGAGCATCTCTAGTAGACCCCGTATAATGCCGACCCGCAAAATGCGTTAACAGTGCGCGGAAAAATGGATTTACGAGCTGGTGAGGGCTGCGTAATATCCTTTTTTACGGGTCCTCTTTGCGGGGTCTGCTTGGCCGCAGCCCTCGCCGGCCCGTAAATTCGTAATATGCATTACAATTTTGGGCATGAAAACACATTTCTTTTCTTTTTTATTTTCTACAAGGGCATTGGATACATCATAATTCACCAAATCTTTGCTAGAATAGCAAGACAAAAAACAAGAATCACAATTAGGCATTTTAGATGATATCCAACTTCCATAACTGCTCCCACTAGTTGGATCAACATCTTCTCCATGCATTCATTGTTGATCTACGAATTCTTGATCTTGCATTCTTCATTCTTCTTCTTTGATTCTAAAGAAGTAGACGTTGCTTCCCCTCTAGTTTCTTCTCTAAGTGCACATGCAGCCACATCATTTGCCTCAATTCTAGCAACGAATGCATGAACATCTATTAAGTTTCTTTCTATCAATAAGTTGATGTATTCTTCTTCCCAAAACCAAAATGAGCATCCATCTTCCTACACAGATGACCATCTAGATAAGCTATCAAAATTGAACAAAATAGGTTGACAAAGCCAAATGAAAACAAGAACATACCCTGTCATTTTCGCATTTGAAGAACACCCATCCGAGGTGTTTCAGAGTGCTAGATGTTAGCCGCAGTATAGTCTGCATGCACTCGTCGTACTGAATGAGCGGCATCGGCGAGCCGGCGAGCCGCTGCGCGAGCGCCGAGCCCGGGCGACGGCCGGCCGAGACCTTGCCGGCAAACCGACGGCAGCGGCTAGAGGACGAACCAACACCTGCATGCGGCTCTAGGGCTTTGTCATGGTTGTGCGGGGTGCTCCCCGACCAATCCATGGCTTGGCGCAGCCACTGGTGGCCAGAACCGCCAAAATCGGCGGCCACAACCCCCCACCGCCGATCCGCAACTTCCCGGCCGGCCGTGGTAGGAGGAAGTGGTGGAGGACAATCTCGGGCATGCGACGGCCCGCAGGCGTGACCCCGATAGCTGGTATGGCCGGAATCATAGGCGGCGGCCCGGGGGCGGTGGGTGGGGAAAAGCGCGGGCTGAAATGTCCCTCCCACCAACCGCTACTTCTTTATACAGGGCACCGATGGGGCGAGGGGAGAACCCGCGTTTTCGCGGGTTAGGGTGGGAATTTTGCCGCGCCCCGCAAAAACATTTATGGGTCGGACGTGTTTGCGGGGTCTGATCGGGCAACATTTTTCACGTGTTCCCGTATTTTGGCGGTTATTATGCGGGTCAGGGCATTATACGGGGTCTGCTAGAGATGCTCTCATGAACTTAATACTTTGAGATGCATGTTGGATAGCGGTCTTGGCATGGAAGTAATAGTAGTAGATGCAGTTGGATTAACGTTCTACTTGTTACGGACATAATGTCTATGTAATGATTATGACATGAATGATCATCATATCTATGATCAATTCTATCAATTGCCAAACAGTAATTTGTTTACTCACCGTTGTTATGCTTTCGAGAGAGGCCACTAGTGAACTAATGGCCCTTGGGTCCATTCTCCATAATACTAAGAATCCTACAATTGCATTGTTTGCTCTCTTTATTTTCTTCTTAGTTTTTATTTACTTTGCCTATCACTATCAGTTTCAATCTTGCAACTGGCAAGAACAAGTGGAGTGACACCCCCTTGCTTTTCTTGGGTACAAGCAATTTGTTTTGAATCAGAATGATCGGATTAATTGATTGATCGTTACAGGCCTCCTTTTATATGTCCTGAAGAGACACGACGATCCCTCGAGGGGGTGTCGGTTCCAGGAGATCGAAGGGAGGCGTCGGTTGCGGGACAAACCACAACGACGGTTTGGGCAAGGGAGATTTTCCCCTAATTACAGAATTAGTTTTAACACTCCCCCTAATCTATGCTTGACCATGTAGATCATCTTCACGGTTGTCCGGGAAGCTCTATCATCTCAAAAGATTCTCCTTCAAAAGTTCTTCATAAAATCTTTGATGAGATCCTGAAACATATACTCACAAAGAAAGATAGCATAATGTGATGTCATTAAAATGAGGATATCTCAAGAAGAGACTCCCCCTGACACCTGCAAGTCCCTAAGTCGTCGCATACCAATTCCATGAACACATTTCTGGAATGTAGAATTTGGTAGAGACTTGGTAAATAAATCAACAAGGTTGTCGCATGATTTGACTTGCAGAATGCTTATTTCCCCGCTTTTCTGAAGATTATGGGGGGAAACCATTTAGGAGAAATATGCTTGGTGTTATTACTCTTGATGTATCTTGTTTGCATCTGCGCAACACAGGCCGCATTATCTTCATAGATAATGGTAGGTGATTCTATCGAACCAATTCCACATGATTGTTGTATGTGGTTTATCATTATGGGAAGCCATACACATTCACATGTTGCTTCAAATAATGAAATTATTTCAGAATGATTGGTAGATGTTACCACCAGAGTCTGTTTCAAAGACTCCCATGATATAGCAGTGCCACCATGTAGGAACACGAAGCCGGTCTGAGATCTGGCATTATGGGGATCAGACAAATAGTCGGCATCTGCATATCCAATCATATCAGAGTCCTAATTTTTCTGGAACTGGAAAAATAAACCAAGATCCTTTGTGCCTTGGAGATATCGAAAGACATTCTTCACTCCGGACCAATGACGTTTGGTGGGAGTTGCGCTATGTCTAGCAAGTAGATTCACTGCAAATGCAATATCAGGTCTTGTGCAATTTGCAAGATACATAAGCGCTCCAACGGCACTGAGGTATGGAACTTCAGGTCCCAACACCTCTTCTCCATCATCCCTTGGTCTGAACGAATCTTTCTCCACGTCTAGAGATCGAACCACCATGGGAGTTTTAGATGGATAGGATTTGTCCATATTGAATTTCTCCAATATTTTCTGTATATAGGCAGATTGGTGTATGATGTCTACTACGCAACCTTCTTCTTGTAGACGTTGTTGGGCCTCCAAGTGCAGAGGTTTGTAGGACAATAGCAAATTTCCCTCAAGTGGATGACCTAAGATTTATCAATCCGTGGGAGGCGTAGGATGAAGATGGTCTCTCTCAAGCAACCCTGCAACCAAATAACAAAGAGTCTCTTGTGTCCCCAACACACCCAATACAATAGTAGATTGTATAGGTGCACTAGTTCCGCGAAGAGATGGTGATACAAGTGCAATATGGATGGTAGATATAGGTTTTTGTAAACTGAAAATATAAAAACAGCAAGGTAGCAAGCGGTAAAAGTGGGTGTAAACGGTATTGCAATGCTAGGAAACAAGGCCTAGGGTTCATACTTTCACTAGTGCAAGTCCTCTCAACAATAATAACATAATTGGATCACATAACTATCCCTCAACATGCAACAAAGAGTCACTCCAAAGTCACTAATAGCGGAGAACGAACGAAGAGATTATAGTAGGGTACGAAACCACCTCAAAGTTATTCTTTCCAATCAATCCGTTGGGCTATTCCTATAAGTGTCACAAACAGCCCTAGAGTTCGTACTAGAATAACACCTTAAGACACAAATCAACCAAAACCCTAATGTCACCTAGATACTCCAATGTCACCTCAAGTATCCGTGGGTATGATTATACAATATGCATCACACAATCTCAATTCATCTATTCAAACCAACACATAGAACCTCAAAGAGCGCCCAAAGTTTCTACCGGAGAATCACGACGAAAACGTGTGCCAACCCCTATGCATAGGTTCCCAATGTCACGAAACCCGCAAGTTGATCACCAAAACATACATCAAGTGGATCAATAGAATAACCCATTGTCACCACGGTTATCCCACACAAGACATACATCAAGTGTTCTCAAATCTTTAAAGACTCAATCCGATAAGAATACTTCAAGGGGAAAACTCAATCCATTAAAAGAGAGAAGAGGAGGAGAAGAAACATAAGATCCAACTATAATAGCAAAGCTCGCGATACATCAAGATCGTGCCAAATCAAGAACAAGAGAGAGAGAGAGAGAGAGAGAGAGAGAGAGAGATCAAACACATAGCTACTGGTACATACCCTCAGCCCCGAGGGTGAACTACTCCCTCCTCGTCATGGAGAGCGCCGGAATGATGAATATGGCCACCGGTGAGGGATCCCCCCCTCCTGCGGGGTGCCGGAACAGGGTCCCGAGAGGTTTTTGGTGACTACAGAGGCTTGCGACAGCGGAACTGCCGATCTAATCTCTGTTCTGGAAGTTTTACGATACGTAGGTATATATGGGTGCAAGGGGTACATCGATGGAGCTTCGGGGGCCCCACGAGGCAGGGGTGCGCCCTAAGGGGGTGGGCGCGCCCCCCACCCTCGTGGCCAGCTCCCGTATCTTCTGGCGTCGAGTCCAAGTCTATCCGGTGGCTTTCCTTCCAAAAATAACTTCTCCAGTTGATTTCGTTCCGTTTCGACTCCGTCTGATATTCCTTTTCTTCAAAACACTGAAATAGACATAAAACAGCAAATCTGGGTTGGGCCTCCGGTTAATAGGTTAGTCCCAAAAATAATATAAAAGTGGATAATAAAGCCCAGTATTGCCCAAAACAGTAGATAATATAGCATGGAGCAATCAAAAATTATAGATACGTTGGAGACGTATCAGTGTACCATGATTCCCGAGGGAAGGTGCTCAAGTTGAATACCTAAGCAAAATTTGGTTTTACCCAAATCCTTCATCTCAGATTCCATCTTTAGGTGATTGCGTGCTTCATCAATGTCTAGTGTGCTGCCGATGATGTTGAGATCATCAACATACACAGAAATGAGGCAAAATCCTGTAGAGGACTTCTTGATGAAAACACATGGGCAATCAGCACTATTGGAGTAACCTTTCTGAAGAAGGAACTCACTGAGTCGGTTGTACCATATCCGTCCCGACTGCCTTAAGCCATATAATGACTTATTCAGCTTTACACAATACATGTTGCGTTTTGCATTTTTATTCGGTACCGAGATTCCATTAGGAACCTTCATATATATGTCCGAATCTAGTGACCCGTAAAGATATGCGGTCACGACGTCCATCAAATGCATAGATAGACGATTTTGCACTGCCAAAGATATAAGGTATCGGAAAGTGGTTGCACTCATCACTGGAGAATATGTTTCAGTGAAATCAATGTCGGGTTTCTGCGTGAAACCTTGTGCTACGAGCCTTGCTTTATATCTCACCACCTCATTGTTCTCATTCCGTTTCTGGAGAAAAACCCATTTGAATCCCACAGGGAAAACACTCGGAGGTGTAGGTATTGCTTCAGTAAATACCTTTCTTTTGTTAAGCGAGGCAATTTCTGCTTGGATTGCATCCTTCCATTTAGGCCAGTCGGAGCGCTTTTGGTACTCAACGATAGACCTTGGATCATGATCAGTGAGAAGGGTATCTGGAATCTTTTCAGCAAAATATATGTCTACAGTCGTAGTCTTACGGTCAAATGATTCTCCAGAATCAACATAGTTGATGGAAATTTCCTGCACCCCTAGTGACTCTTCGTGATTTCCCAATACGATCGAGTCTGGGTGTTCCGATGTCCCAGTCAGTTTGTGCATACTGGAACTGGGTTGTGGAGGTTGCCCTTCCACTTGGTATATACTACCCATCAGGTGTTTGTCAATGTTGAGTTGATCTGCATTTACTGACTCCGAGGTTTTTCTCCTCGATTTCCTTTGTTGCTTTCTAGAAGCATGCTCCAGGTCAGAGGCCGTACTACTCCCCTTCTTTTTGGGAATAGGGAGTTGAGTGGTTTTTATTGGTACCTCCACTCTTTCTGGCGCGTTTCTGGCCAGATTTAAGGATTTTGTAACACCTTTCAGATCAGTAAATGAATCTGGCAGGTTATTTGCAAGATGTTGCAAACTAATGATCTTCCGAACTTGAAGTTCATTCTCATGGGTACGTGGATCAGTGGATGAAATGGCATGAGCATTCCAATCAATTTCCGGGCATTCTTTCTGGTACTTGAAATCTCCCCCTAATGCCGGAAAATGTTCCTCATTAAATATGCAATCAGCGTGATGGGTTGTGAACAGATCCCCAGTCAGGGGTTCCAGGTACTTGATAATCAACGGCGATTTGTACCCCACATAGATCCCCAACTTCCTGTGTGGGCCCATAGATGTCCGCTGTGGTGGTGAGATCGGGATGTATGTAGCACATCCGAACTTACACAGATGGGAAATTCTTGGAGGATTTCCGCGTACCAATTCCAGAGGGGAAGAAATGTGATATGCAGTTGGCCTCAATTGTATCAAGTCAGCAGCTTGTAAAACAGCGTGACCCCAACAAGAGGTTGGCAAGTTGCAATTCGTCAATAAAGGTCTTGCAATGAGTTTGATCCTCTTAATCAATACTTTAGCCAAACCATTTTGTGTATGACATATGGAACAAAGTGTTGAACTTCAATCCCTAAAGCCATCCAATAATCATTGAAAGCATGTGAGGAGAATTCTGCAGCATTGTCCATTCAAATTGACTTAATTTGACTTTCAGGATAATGGGCTTGCAACTTAATGACTTGCCTCATTATCTTGGCAAATGCATGGTTTCGTGTGGATAGAAGACACACATGTGACCATCGTGTAGATGCGTCAATCAAAACCATGAAATACTGGAAAGGTCCAGATAATGGCTGAGTGGGACCACAAATGTCTCCTTGAATACGTTTAAGGAACTGAAGTGGTTCAGCTTGTATTTTGAGGTGCGAGGGCCTCAAAATTAGCTTTCCCGTGGCACAAGATGTGCACACAAAATAAGAAGATTGAGGAAATTTTGACTCAAGCAAATTATGACCAATGGAATTGCTAGTAATTTTTCTCATCATCCCTATTCCAGGATGGCCTAGACGATCATGCCAGGTTTGGAATGCGTTAACATTCTGAAAAATTACTTTGTATGCAACATGTTCCACGGGTTTGATGTACGTATAGTACAAACCAAACGATAGAGAAGGAATTTTCTCATGACCTTTTTGCCATATCCGTGATCTTTAGTAAAGAGTAGATACTCTTCTTTGTTGTCTTCATGGGTTTCAGTGTGAAAACCATTTTTACGGATATCTCGATAACTGATCAGGGTACGTTATGAGTCGGGATACAATAAAGCATCCTCGATCGTCACTTGTGTACCGCTTGGGAGGGTGAATATGGCACGTCTAGTACCAACAATCACTGTATCGCGTCCAGCGATAGTTAGAATATCTCCATTCATCTTTTTCAGAGTTTGGAAATATTTCATCTCCCTCGATATGGAGTTTGTGGTACCACTGTCCACAAGGTATAATTCCTCTTCCATCGGATTGTCCCCGTAGAAAACTATATAAAACAAAAGAATTTTGAATAAGAAAACCTCATGTGCTGATACAATACAATATAAAGACAACAACAAACTTATGTTCTTATTACAATCATCACAAATGGACATAATTAAGTAGATCAGTAGGAGATTGAGGGACTAGTCGAAGTCGCCAAACACGTTGTTTGCGGTGTACTCAATCAACGTGTTCTCCATTTTAGCAGTATCCTCAGGCAGATAAGGAACCACGGCGTTGCTCGGTCCAGGAGGAACATCGTGCGAACCACCAGCTCCTTTTGCGCTATCCGGATGAAGGTTGAAGTTGGCTTCAAACCTTTTCCCTTTAGGTGCTTTGCGTCCCTGAGATTGTTGGTACAGCATAACCAGATGCTTGGGCATTGTGCACTTTTCAGTAGAATGCGTGTGGCATCCACACTTGTTGCAAAGCTTAGATTTATCAAACCTAGGCTTTGAAGTGCCTTTTCCCTTGCCTGGGTATCTAGATCTCCTGTTCCCATTGCGCTTTCGCTTATGCTCGAAATTGGATTGTTTACCCCGAGAGGTACCATTAAACTTTTTGTCTATTTCTAACATTCAGATGGACTTTAGGTAAAGGTTGTGCCCCAACTGGGCGCTGAGAGCCATTCTTAGCGAGTAGCTCATCATGCTTTTCAGCCTGAAGTAACATGTGAATAAGCTCGGAATATACGGTGTAGTTACGAGCACGGTATTGCTGTTGGAGAATCCTATCTGAAGGGAGCATAGTAGACAAAGTTTTCTCTATCTTCTCCCCCTTAGTAGGTTCCTTCTCACAAAAGTGCAATTTGGAACATATCTTATGAACAGCATGATTGTACTCACCAATGTACTTGGAATCCTGAAGACGGAGATGAGTCCAATCATGGAGTGCTTTTGGCAGGACTACTGCCTTCTGTTGTTCATACCTCGTTTTGAGGGCCAGAAACAGAGTACTAGGAGATTCCTCCTGTAAATACTCAGACTTGAGATCTGGATGAATATGGTGCCTTATGATGAACAAAGCAACATAGTTCTGTTGTTCTGTCAGCGGCGTGGCCCCAGCCAGGAGAGGAGTCTCCGGGGGTTGTATTGCACGCGCTATCCCACGGGACGCAAGACTTATCTTGATGCCCATAGCCCATGTAGGGTAATTGTGGCCCTCAAGGGCAAGCTCCTCAAACTCGTTGGCAGTCATTTTCGCCTACATGGGAAACCAGAGATAATTAATTTATGGGTGGTAAATTAAAAACCATCATGGTTGTGTAATAAGAATGCAAAATTTTGATATTCAAGTGTAAACTTGAAAAATTCTCAACCTCAATTGTGTGAACATAACACTTTTAAGATCAATTAGATCTCGCAGTAATAGGCTGCATGGCCATTACCTTGTGTATGCTACAATTTAGATATAAGGAACACACATTGAAGGTAATCGTTTATCGAGATTGACAAAGCGTAGACCTCATAGTAAGAGAGGATAGTCTGCAAATGTGCAGTATATCACAACTCATTACCTTGTGATTCCAAATAAGATGAGGGAGAAATATTCAAATATTTGCAAGTTTGATATGCGATAGAAGGTCTCAATCACAAAAACATGTTCAATAAAAATGAGATGTGGTGAACACATGGAATATGTCATTCTTCCCAGATGAAATCCGGTACTTTATTTATATTATCAATCCATTACATAATATAAACACACTAATAATTACACAAGTCCTAGTCAGATGTAATCTAGAACTGGACTAGTATGTAAGTAGCAGTCAAACTAGGTACTAAACGGTACTAAACAGAGTCTAAAACTGCACCATATACAATAATTAGTACTAGACTAATAAAAACAGAGAGAGAAAAAATGAAGTCCACGGCCAACACGAGGCAGCCGGAGGACCCGCAGGCGCCTAGGCCTGGGCCTGCACGGCTTTTGGCCGGCCCAACCGCCGCCGCACCGCATAAGGCAAAGGGGGGAGAGGGCGGTTACGGATACGGGTCGGATAATCCGACGCCCGCACCACCACTCGATCCCCTCCTCCAACACGGCGCTACCAGCTGGGGTAGCGGCCACGGCCGCATCCCATCGGTCTCTGGTGGTCACCGGCTCGTCGCCGACGAGCCCTCCTCATCCGAAGAGGAGACGGCGATGGTGGAGGCCTGGCGCAGCGGAGTGGTGGCGAAGCCGTGGTTCGCTGGAGCCCATGAGCCTGGGCGGCCGCTGGGGCGGCGGTCGAGGGCTGTGACGGCGCGCCCGAAGAGGCGGCCGAAGCGCTGCTCCGCACGGATGCTCGGGCCCGCAGTAGCCTCCAGTGGTGGTGGAGAGTTGACGCCGGCACCTTCCATCCCTACTCCAAGGCGGATGACGCCGGAGGCGCCGGTGGGCGCTGACATGAAGCCAAGCACGGCCTCTTCGTCCACAATGGCGCGCATCGGGACTGGCACGTAAGCAGGAGGGCCACGGGCCAACAGCCTCGCTGGCGGTCGTCGGCGTCACGGGCGGGAGCCACTCGGCCGGTGAAGGAGGAGGTGGAGGCGGAGATCCGGGGGCGATCCAGGCACAGCGGCGGCCCCGTTCATCATCGGGGCGCTTGGGCCGGCCACCATCCGAGGGTCGAGCCCCATGTGCGGATGGCCATGGGCGCGGGGAGCACTGCAATGGGCGCGTCCTATGGCGCGGTGACCCTGTCCCGGGGCGTGGTGAGCACCACGGGCGCCTCTCCTAGCGCCACAGTGGTCGCGTCCAGCGGCGCGACGGATAGCCTGGCGACGGAATCGCCGGAGTCTACCCAGTCCGTGGAAACGGCGACCGTAGCGACGGCCATCCTCGTGGATCAGGCGGAGGAAGAAGGAGACGAGGCTCGGCATCTCACCGGTGGCGAGTGCTCTTTCCCTCCCTTTCTTTTCTCTTTCGCTCTTCGCTGGTTGTTCTGCGTGCTGATAACGTGTTTTGAATCAGAATGATCGGATTAATTGATCGATGGTTACAGGCCTCCTTTTATATGTCCCGAAGAGACACGACGATCCCTCGAGGGGGCGTCGGTTCGAGGAGATAGGCGTTGGTTGCGGGACAAACCGCAACGATTGTTTGGGCAAGGGGAGATTTTCCCCTAATTACAGAATTAGTTTTACCACAATTGATGTATTTGTGTGCAGGTACTGTCCATGTTGCTGGTGTGGTGCCTCCTATTGGTTCGGTAAACATTGATTCTTAACTAAGGGAAAATATTATCTGCTAGTATATTGCTTCACCCTTCCTCTTCGGGGAAATCAACAACTCCATCGCGAGTAGCAGGCGGCATGCTGGACAGCGAGCTGGGCCTCGGGGGTGGGCTGGGCCAAAGCAGCGTCCAAGGGAGTGGGCGCTTGGTCGAAAGGACGCTTGGCTCGAGACTGCAGTAGCTTTACTCTAGATCTTCTATTGTTGAGTACGCGCACGTGCTCCTGCCACATGTCACGCAAAATCGTCCGCAACAGCCGTTGGGTTCCGCCGTTAGGATCGATCACGTTGAGATCACAACCGTCGAGGGCCTCTGGTGCGCGTCTTCGCTTTCCAATTGCCTCACCATGCCGACACCTTTGTAGCCACATCTCATGCACAGTCTCAAACTCGTCGCCTCTGAACGCGATATGATCTTCTCTCCTGCTTCCAAGTTAACCATACGAAATCGACACCCTTCCTCTAGATCAATAATCCACGACCTTCTTGAAACTTGCTCATGATACCACTTGTTAGAATAATTTGAGGCGATCCACTGATGACTAAGCAATCACACGAGGCACGACACGGAGATATGCTAACGAGGTTCACCGAACATCGGCTACATCCCTGGGCCTGACTACGGATGCTCCTCTCCATGATACCGCTACAATACCACACACAGGCTCCGCTGCGTTTATGTCATGTTATGTTGGCATAGGTTGTTACTTCATGTGTCTATAGGATACAAGAGTCCTACTAGGACACCACAACATACCCTGTCTACACACCGTACGACGCAGAGTCTAACTATAAACTACCTTGTACACAATATTCGGCACAACTCTAACGCCGGCCGATGACGCCCACACCAAGGCGGCCCTTCCGGGAAGCAGCCACTACCGCGCCGCACGGCCAAAGAAGCTCCTCAAAGTCAGCCGAGCTTCGGCGGCGGCACCTCTGGTGGCGGCGGAGGGAGGAAGGGGAGGGGGTGGAAGAGGAGGCGTAGCTGGTTTCTCCCTCGAGCCGTGAGAGGAGGCGACATGGGTTGTTTTGCGCTTTTATTGTTACTCTCTCTATAAAGAAGATCACTAACTGATCTAAGTAGTAATCTAAACGATCTTATATTTCTTCACGAAGGGAGTACTAATTTAGTTTTTGGACTCTATGTTGCTCTTTTTATAGCACAAGACGATCTTCACCATCACCATGTGAAGGATACTATAGATGATGAAAAACGCATGGGATGAAGCAGTTGCCACACCGGCGCGGCGGTACGTCCCGCTGAACCAAAGATGCATACACATACATTGTACTACACAACATCATCAAATCACAAGGGGAGCATTAATTGATCCACTACATGGAGCGCGCGATGTGGATGCAGAACAGCTATCGACGGAAAAGGAAGGTTCTAGCCGATGATCTGGTCGAGGACGCCGGTGTTCTTGAGGCCGAGCACGATGCCGACGCCCAAGATGTGGCCGAAGGAGCCGCATGCGAGCGTGTCGGCGAGCGTGAAGCCGGCCGGGTCGCCCGTCTGCAGCCCGGACTCGCGCGCCTCCAGCTTGAGCCCCGCCGTCGCCTTCCTGTTCGCCGACGGCGCCAGCCCGAACCGCCCGGCGAACAGCATCAGGGTCGTCGTCGTCACCATGATCTGCATCCGCATATAGTAGTAATTTATGTCAACGAACCAAACAATCAATACCCGACTCATTCGCATGTATACGTAGGAGTGTGTGTGTGATCTTACGATATTGGTGGAGGAGCCGATGTAGTCGCAGCGGATGCCCTGGGACCTCTTCCTCAAGGACGGCAGCGTGGCCATGGACCTGGGCGAGGAGTAGCTCCTGAGGCCGTGGAACTGCGGCACGGAGGTCATGGCGGAGAGCTGGGAAGCCATGGCTGCGGATTTGTGTGCTGCGGATGTTGCGATTGCTCAGGTGCAATGCTCAACGAGTTCCTTCCTTAAATCTTGTAGAGTGGGAGCCACACGGGGGATCGCGTGGCGAGCGGCGGCCACTCGAGGATAGGCTTCGGATCCTTGCCACCGACGTGGCGACCCCTGGTTAGGGAGTGCCTGCCAGTTCGGATAAGATACACCACCGTGTCAAGCTCCTCTCCGTCTGTCGCTATTCTTTTGCTGACGGCATCACCGGCATGAAACGGTTCAATAAAATAATTAGCTCTTTTCGTTGCTGTTAAATAAATAAATAAATATATTTGCAACCTGCAAATTCAAAACAAAAATACTTGGTTTTACGTGGCACGGACGAATTTGCCAATGAAAATAAAGTGTGTGACGCATCTTCCAAGTTGTCAGGTCACATACACCATTACGGTAGTACTTCATAGCACACTGAATACCCATCCTGACATCACTGTGATAATGAGAATGATTGATCATCAACAATATGACCAGATATTATAACGCCATGGCATGCGCAAGCTGTATTTGAATACAACACCACTCTCTCACACTCTGAAAACCCTATGTACATTTCATGAGAAATGTAATAAAAAAAAAAAACAGAGTCACAAGGGCCACTAGCTCTTGTGTGTTGGTTCTTTAGAAGAAAAGGATCACACAAGCTGACACGCTACAAATCCTACAAAATACACACTACAAACCAACAAATTGCAACACCGGTATTGAACGACATACGTTCCTGGTTGATTTACATTGTCAGGTATATCATGTTTTCACGCCTCTATCCTGAGAAGTGAGTTGAGGGAGGTGCTGTTGAACTTTTGGGCGAGGCCCCTGATCACCAGAATGACAAGATCTCGCATATGCCGCGTCTGAACCATCAAATCAACTTCGTTATCACCGTCAATGACAATCTTGAAACGATGCTGATCGTTACGATATAGCTCAACCTGCAAGCCTCAAATAAATGTTAGCGCAAGTGCATGGCATATTGCTAAAGAAAAAAGGAGTACATATTACCGATACCAGATTGTATATATCTATCCAGTTCATGGTAACAACTTACATGGAATGGGGGAGTGTATGTCCCTCGGGCTTCAGTAGTTGCAAATGATGTCTTGGATCCAGGCTTTACAACTTTGATTCTCTTTCTGTTGACTTCCAAAATTCTCCGCTCCAAATGTCCCATCACTTGTGCCTGTTAGTATTTTATTAATTTTTTGGGTAAGATAGGTATCCTTGGATATCTTAGTATGCTGGTGAGCTTTCGATGTGTCAGGACATCAAAAGTTTGGGGAAATACCTTTTTTGGTGTTCGGTCCTTGTCACACAAAACCTGTTTAATGCAAAATTGATGCACTCTAGTCAGTAAACAAAGAATAAATTTCACAAACACAACACAAGGTATATCGTTACTTTAAAGATAGCAAACATTGTAACATTATTTTATTTAAACTAGTTAGTAGTGACTGGAATATATACAATTGACTCAAGTTTGTTTTCAAATTTCGTTAAAAACACAATTCATTTGCCCAAATCAATGAATCTTCCACTTTGTTGTGGGGAAGAACAAACTCAGGCACTTTCAGAAAAACATGAAAATGCTATTCTAGCTCCCCACTTTTACTTTTTTCCTTCACCCAACCCCAAAACAATGAATTTCCACACAAAAACTTGCTGGCACATGGCTCCTC
The DNA here is from genome assembly GCA_032464435.1 of Aegilops umbellulata. NCBI lineage: Eukaryota > Viridiplantae > Streptophyta > Magnoliopsida > Poales > Poaceae > Aegilops > Aegilops umbellulata. Next base: position 224,230,630 of record CP136055.1, on the reverse strand, counting down.
TAATATCTACGCAGCAGATTTTGGGGGGTTGGTTTGAAACTTCTCAAGTCAGTTTTTTAATTTTCTAAAATAAAGAGAGCATGCGCTCCCGAGAGCACAAATAATCATTGCATGGAATTTTTCTCAGACTCAGAATTTAGTGGGAAGAGTTCACAACTGTCACTCATCTCTCAGTGACAACAGTGAATAGGAAACTAAACAGATTTTAACAGTTTGTCAAACAGATATTAATCCATTCATGTTAGCTCTGAACTAGAGAAAAAAAAGGAATTTCAGAGAAGAAATGGTTGTCACCTCAAACTTGACAGAACCGTCATCAAGCTTCTGTTTTACTTCCTTGTAAATTTCGGGTTCTGAATAAGATGAAAGCAAAAATTAACACGACAAACTAGTGAAGGGTGTACAAAAACGATGACTAGAATAGCTAAGAGCCCAAGATGATTTTAAATAATGATTCCCTAATTGAATACATTTATCATAAATACCACATGTATGTACTGCCACATGTTCATGTTCCATTCTATAGAGGCATGCCACATTCATAAGTTTAATAAATAGTAAAATTGCAGTAAATGGTAATAGGAGAACATTGGTGGGAAAGATGAAGTGTTTCTTATAGGGATGGGGTAGGTAATTTAACTATACCAACAGCAATCGGCTCTGTTGAAGCAGAAACAGGTCGTCCCTCAACCCCATCCTCTCTCACAGGTGTGTAAATTGCAACAAGTCTATACCCTACATCATCAACATTTGCTTCATACATCCTTCCAGTTTCACCTGCACAAGAAATCAAGTGCGGGTAAAAGATAATGTCAAAGTCTAGAAGAATAGTTGATTGGGTACGTCTTTTAAAATAGGTACCAAGTAATCATACCAGGTATGGAGATAAGATCAGGGCTTCCAACCATTGACCTAAGCCATTGAATTTTGCTCTTGCCTTCTTTGCCACCACTATAGATACCCCGAACAGCATATAAGTTGGTGTGGAAACCTCTTCCTTCAATTTCCAGTTTTTTAATTTTAGGTATTCCTGTTAGAAAACAAATACCACTAATTATAGATATTACTGCAACTTTGCATGAGACTGAATACCAATTATCAACAATCATCAATACAAGTGCGACTTGATCTTTCATGTTTGGGTCAAATATTGCAAATGCCCTTAAAAGAACTACTATTTACTTTTAGCAGCCAAAAGAACTTCAATGGACAGGGCAGAAGCATGCACACATTGAACAAATAAGAACACATTGGATCTAAATATAAGCAGTAGAAAAGACCTGGCAAAATAGGGGAGGTCACAGCTGATACCAATTCACTGGATCGTCCAAATACATCAATAGCAATGCATTCACATTTGAGGCATCGGCCTATATCCTCAAAGCCTACTCTGTATGAACGAGAGCACTCGGTAGCCAAAGGTTCAAAAGACAGGTCTACTCCTGATCCATTTGAGGCAAACCTGCATCCAAAGATATACAGTACACGTTACACACTATTGACCAAAGTATATCCAAGGATATAGATGTTACATCCCTTTTCTTACCATTGGTATTTTATTTCTTTCTTGTAGTTACCCCATATATGCTCTTGAGTCTCATTTCTTGGAATTTGTTCAACTACAGCAAGTGTTTCTCTCTCAACTTGATTTCCTTTGAATGAAAGGGTCTCGATTTTGAGTTGCTCTGCGACAGAAAGATTCAGTTACATAAAAATGAGAACATAAAAGTAATATATCCAATAGGTTAAGAGACGTATAGCTTACCTGGAAAGATTATATCAGATGGTTCAGAGAACTTCTCTTCGCCAATGACTCCATCTGAACGAACAGGAGTATACCTGCCAAGAATTGCAAATGCATACTGCATATTAGACATCAGGAAAGATCACGCCCGGTAATTTTCAACCAAATTATCAATAACAGTTACTTTTTATTCCAATGAAAATATGTCAGATGTTGTCATTTATCTTAGAATGATGAAATATACAACAGAAGCAACATTCTGCAGACAAATCCTTTGGAACGCAATTTTTGAGTGAATTACGGATCATAATATATTTGAGAAAAAAACAGTAGAACGACTTTGAAAAGAAAAAACATAACATGCCACTGAGGTTTCTTCACGTGGACTATATTATCTAACGTAAGATGAGAATAAACAAACCATCAAGTTATTCCAATAAAAAGTGTCAAGACAAAAATAGACTTAATTAAAATGATTTACCCAAACAACAGATGGCAGCTGTAATCTGCATCTGCCACTTCATATGTACTTGAAGCAGCGCCATCTATACAAATCCTGGTCCCATCACTAGATTCCCTGTACCACTTATGCAAGCTTGATCCCTCATATCCACCATAATAAATGCCTACTCCACTGTATAAGTCTGAACTTGTCTTCTTCAAGTTAACATCCAAAACAGATGGAAAAGCTGCAAATTTCATACAAGAGTAAGAATCTGCAGGAATTAAATACTTAATACATAGCAATGTCAAGTAGGAACAGATCAAGTGGCAACCTGCCATGACAGGGTTATCAGTGATAGCCATCAATGGGTCACCAGTCTTTCCATCACATCGTGTAGGAACCCAGCAAAGGATCAAGTAGAAGCCAACATCAACCAATGAAGGTTTGTACAATCTGTTAGACATTGCATTATCTCAAACGAATTAGCTCTTAACATAAATCCTTCAAAATTAAAAGCCTTGATGCAATCAGTAAAAGAACGCACAAGGTTTCTCCGACAACTTCTGAACATGATGCCACCAGCTCAGGTTCCAAGTTATCAAGCTTCTCTGTAGTTCGGAACCAAGTATATTTTCCAGTGCCTTCCTTGCCACCGAAGTAGGCTTTGATAGGAGAAATTTCGTTGTCCTCAAAACAATCTGGTATAACAAGACTGACACCCTTGGGCTCCCCTGTGTCAATGGCGGATTAACAAACAGACAATTCTTTAGATTAAAATTTGTATAGAGTTTGGGCACGCTATGCTCAAAGCTGAATTCATTTCATCTACTTCCTACAGGATCCAGATTATCACATACAAGGACCATCCATGTTATGATTAATGAAGATTAAAGCTACTAGGCATTTTCTTTCTGCACTTTTTTTTTCGAGAAAACGCAAAAGACCTTTGCGTTTCCTTTCATTAAAGCTACTAGGCATTTTCTTTCTGCACTAGATCAAGGCTTCTCCACTGATGGAAACAGTAGAACATTTTGGAAGAAGCACTAACCAGGTAAGATAATATCCGAAGAAACACTCTTAGGTGACCCTTGCACTCCATCTTCTCTTACAGGTGTAAATATAACCTCAATTCGGCAATCAACATCAGCTAGAACAAGATCTAGGCATTCTAAAAGAGTTAAACAATTAAACATTAATTCTGCTCCAACAGAGAAAAAACAGCAACTGTATCTGACAGCGCGCAATCCTTAAGAAGAAACTTAATGTGCACTGACCATCGGCAATCAACTCGTCCTTGCTACCATCATCATGTGAGCTGAACCATTGCTGGATGCAGTTTCCCTTAACACTAGAATGAGAAGAAAAAGAAGCAATCAAATCAGATCAGCTAGTATATGTCATTAGGCATAACCTGGAACATTGGCAGTGTAGCTTACCCTCCAGTATACTCAGCATGAGAGGTCAACCGACCACCTTCAAGCATAGAGCCAGCTAGCTCAAGTGATCGACATGCCGGTGGCCCTGCAAACAAGTATATAAGGAGATTTTGGTCCATTTAGCTAGCCAGTGTTATTACATCAATGAATAGATTGGAGGAAATGCGTGTCCACATGCACATGTGTACAGAAGCATGAACACTAAAGAAAAGCGCTTATTTTTCCATGAGATAAAATTGTCAACTAATGTACCAGGAATAATAGGACCGATTGCTTCTGTCGTCACCAAAGAACCATGAACTCCGTCAATTCTAACAGGCTCGCACGATACAGACACGTAGAAGCCAATATCATCGCATTTCAAGCTGTATGATGAGCTTGTTGCGCCTTCAATTTCATTCCGGATTCCATCAGAACTTGTCTACAGACAAAAGAGAGTTCATTTTAAGGATGCCACTTGATACCCAATCTGTTAGAAGTTACAAAACGTCATCATTGTGTGAAAACAATAATGGTGTTTCAATAAGAACCTACCAGTACCCAACGGAATACCGTGTCCCCTTCTTCTCCTCCCCAGTATCTTCTATTGGCAATCATAGTTGTCCCTTCAATGGCCTCACCATTTAGTTCAAGAGAAAGTAGTGTCGGATTTCCTGTTAAAAGTGAAGAGATTTAATTAGTCAGTGCATTGGAAATCATTTTGTTTGATGAATTTTATTGGTCAGTTAACATCTAGACTATGTCAAAATTACAGTCAGGAAACATAACTCAGCCATAAAAAAGCAACCAACCCACAAAAGAGAATTAAGTGGCATACTGAAACTATTCTACTCGACTACTCCTTTGTTTGACATATATACAATCTCGGCATCATGTCACGGCGCAAAAGCATATTAGGCATCCGTAAAGAATCCTACTTCATTTATCCAGTCAGCTTCTTGCTTGGCACATAAAGTGATCTCCTATTTGAGAAATTGCTCGGGAGGAAGGAGAATGTGCACCTGGTGTAACTCTATCATTTCCCATGGAAACTCCTGGCTCACCAACAATACCATCATTCCTGATTGGTATGCATTTGAAAGAGACAAACTTCCCAACATCTTCCTTTTTAATGTGATATTGTAGCAAACCAGACGCTTCTGAAAGTGGGCTGCCTTCATCATCCTCAGTCTGTCAAACTTTTTGTAAGTGGAGCAACAGTGTGGCATAAAGAACGTAGAACATAGCTAGTAGTACCCAAAGAGTATATACTAAATATATGCATTTCTAGAAGCCCAATATGCATGATGAGTGTTATTTACTGAGAATCAGTGTGAACTAAGTTACAAACAAGAAAGTAGCAATACCTCATGAAGATACCAGCTGTATAGACTATTTCCTTCATAGCCCCCAATATACCCATATGATGCAGTCAACATTTGATCCTCTGAGAATTCACCAGTGACTGTCAAAAAGTTCAGACTGGGTGGCAATGCTGCAACAGAGGAGAAATATAACCAAGCTGTCAAATTTAGAAAGCAAATGGCAAGAGCACGAGAACAAAAGAGGTAAATCACAAGATGCTAGTGCATATTTGCCCAAACAAAAACAAAAGCTCGAAGGTGAATGATGTGGAACTTCATGACCTTACAAAAGCTCCCAGTATTCCAATAATAAACACGAGAAATACCAAAATCTACTGGCTAAGAAATTTCTGGAGATAGTCCAGTGGAACTGTAGAAAACTTCTAGCCACCCATTCAATAAATGAAGAAATTAGGTCGTCTACAATTCATGAATTTAGAATTCAAGTATGGGCAGATAATGAACTGGTAGACAAAATTACAAATGGCCACTGGTGAGAGTTGTGAACAGAATATTCATCCTTATCAGAAGTGTGAACACAAAATGATATTTAGGACAAATAGTTGAGTTTGACAGAACATGAACTTACTTTCCACAACATCATCTAATATAGCATAGGCTGGTGCACCAATTTCGCCATCAGGTCCCACAGGAGTAAACTTTGCAACAATATAACATCCAACAGCACCAAGAGGAATGTGGAATGTCTAGTATAAAATTGACAAAGAGATTGTAACTCACCATATCTCCGTTAAAAACATGACTACGAGTTCAGTAATTCTGCAACACCAAGATAAGTAGAGAATAAAATTTAACATACCTTGGAGACTTTAGATGTACAAAGGGCTTCAAGCTCATGGTCATTCACAAATTCAGATGAAGATGCCTTGAACCACTGAACCCTGCTGGATGCTTCAGTTCCACCTGTGACGGTAGCAGTAACAGATACCTTGCTTCCTTCTCTTGCTTCACCAATAATCTTCAAATCAAAGACTTTCGGAGGAGCTAACCGACCAAGGGAAATAAAGCAAAGTGATCACACAGCTAATAGCAACATTACCGTAAAGCACAGAAACATTAATTCTTTAACTGCAAAATGGGCACCAATGTCATTAGTTGCTACCTTTCCTTACTGCCTCTGTTATGGCAAAAGCAGCTTCACCCTCCTGACCTGGAAAGACACTAATATAATTTAGTATAACAAAATATCAATGCACACAAGCAGTGGACAGTTGAACGGACCTTCAAGATTGATGGGAGTATATACAAATTTGAGGCACCAGCCCACATCCTCCTTGGTTAGTGTGTATTGTGTGCTATTCGACAGCACTAGAAGAAATCCACTGCACGAAATCAAGTAGTTGTTTCCATAAATAACATACTACATCAATTTCTACGCGTGTGGTGCTAGACTAGTGCCCAACCAGAGCGGCTAAAGGTAAATACTTCTTTCGTATTTCTTATTTACTCCCTCCGTTCCTAAATATAAGTCTTTGTAGAGATTTCACTATGGACCACATACGGATGTATGTAGATGCATTTTAGAGTGTAGATTCACTCATTTTGCTCCGTATGTAGTCCATAGTGGAATCTCTACAAAGACTTATATTTAGGAACGGAGGGAATAGTTTATAAGATTACATTCAGTTGAATATTGCTCCTTAAAATGTTGGAAACTCCTAGGTGCCTAGAGTCCAGCATCACAATTGGGGATGTTGGAAGCAAGGGGCATCAAAATCACATTCTATTGGTACAACCACAGTCCAACAATGTTCAGTCTATTTAATCTAGCTATGTAAAGGCATCTACTTGGATTATTAAGACCAAAAGATCTGTTCAGACACAATGGGTGATGTAAGTAGGATCTTCCTAGTGACAACATAAGAATGACACCTTAGACATCGCATATGACTATGAAAGATTTGGTTTTAGCAGTCCAGATTCTCAGAAGGCATACCAGTTCCTGAATTGCTATTTCAGAAGAGACGAGATAAGCCTGGTCGACTGACCTGGTTGCAAAGTTTAGCTGATTGGTTCAACCTAAGTACTTAACCGAGGCATAGGACAAATCAAAATATTATTTTGCTTCAGAAGGATAAGGAAACGTTTACAGAAGAAAACTTGACGGGTGCTCCCAGGAAAAAAGTCTGTCCAAATTGATAATAACGTCTTCATTGTTTTTGTCTGGCTACACACAAAATTCCTGGAACTGGTTGTCAAATGCTAAATTTGATACTGGGCCTAAGACCAATGAAGGTGACAGGATGGGCCGGATGTAATGCTCTGAGAAGCGAGGGCTGAAGGGTAGGCTGGCCATCTCGTAGGTTGGTGAAGGGGACAGAAGGGGCGGACTGGGATTAGATTTGTACTAGTTCATACTCTCATTCATTCCATGATCAGTACCGATACATGATTATTCATATAGATGGCTCTCTTAGCCCTACGCAACTAATATTAACAGATGAAATCATATCTAATCTCTACAGAGGACAACCCTTCCATGCTTATGTTTAATTGGCTTAAGGCCCAAACTACTTGATCTCAGTGGTGCTACTAGGAGTGGGTCTGCGCTCATGTCAATGGCATACAGGAAAAACCTCACTGCGTAAGCAGAATAAGCGGTCAAGACTCGGATTGGTAATAGTTGTAACGAGTGCAATGCTTGGCTGTAATGAAAGAGCTAAACCATATATACACAAAAGGTGATTTATACTTTATTCAATATACTCGATGATCCCACAAAAATGGCGCATACCCATTTTCCTTCTCTCTGAACCATTGGAATTTGCTCAGTCCCTCTTTGCCACCAAAGTATTTTCCGTTTCCTTTGATTGTGTTGTCTTCAACAATATCTCCAACAACGTATACATTGCTAACTGATGGTGTGCCTGAAATAATGTCATAGACAAACAGTTATGAAATTAGAGATAAAACTAGTGCCTAGTCATTACAAATAGGTCATATGAGTATGAGCAAAAATTCTGGAACTTACATATTGAGATCAAGATGACAACTCTAATGGACATGGTCCTTGCTTTTAAACAAGTGAATACTTTTATCTAGAGGTTAAAGGACTATAAGCAGATGAACCATCATCAGTTATTTCTAAAATGGAAAGGCCATATATACAAATAAACATGCATTCTTAAAAATATCTTTTCTGGTGAATTTTTCAAAAATACCAGCAGACCAAATTATCTGTATCTTCTGTCCACAGAGGCTCCAGCATATATAATTTGTAAAATAATTTAGATAGCACGATTACATTTAGCCAAAACTAAACATATCCATCACAAGGTGATTGGTCTGGTTGTTTTGGCCTCTTCTTTTTTAGTCAAGATCATTTTCTTCTTGATGACGTAATAAATACTCGCACCGTCCCAAAATTCTTGTCTTAGATTTGTCTAGATACGGATGTATCTAACACTAAAACATAACTAGATACATCCGTATTTAGACAAATGTAAGACAAGAATTTTGGGACGGAGGGAGTATGTAATTAAGTATGGCTGGATGCATCCATGATGCAGAAGGGGTAATAAAAGCTTTCATTGTCTAAAAAGTCCATTACAGATAGATCGGAAGAGATGCTTGCAAATATGTAACCCTAATAAATATGTGTCCCATATCTTAAGTTCAACAGAAAATTGTAACAGTAGAAAGTGATTGCAGAGAAAAGTATTTACCAGCCTTTACAAAATCTGTCATTGTGCATTGTGGGTCCCCCTTAACGCCTTCTTCCGTAACAGGCGTGTACATAAATACCAAACTTGAATCAATATCATCTATAGTTAGCTGATATTCCATCCCTTCGGCTCCATCTATTACAGCATTGCCGTTCCATGTTCGCCTCAACCAACTAGACCCAAAAGAGATTTAACAAGTCAATGGCACTCCTTACTATAAGAAAAATAGGAAGGGAAATAAAAACATTTGATAAAATGTTCATTTAAGCAAATAAAAATGGTAGGAAGTTAGTAGGGTAAAGAGGTAAACCAACCTTGCAACACCTTTTCCTGGTGTCCCACCACACCAAGCAATCTGAGGAACACCCTTGAGTACATTTCCTTCTACTAGTTCACCGTTGACTGTTAGATTGATAACCTTTGGATATCCAGTCCCTGGTAAACAGAAACAAAATAAGAAAACCTTTGAACTATGTAGTGCTGTGCCACCATATAGTAGATTAGCACACTGGTTGACCATCCATAAGAGCATTGTGTTAATGGATAATACAGGGTACTCTTGTCGTATGCCAAAATAATGGCTGCTTAAGGCAATTATTTGTCCATAAGTACTAACAGAGGGAAAAACTATTTCTACTCTCACAAGAAATAAAAAAGCTAGAAATCTTGCAGCAAGGCAAATAAAGCTTCGGAGGAGTTTCACTGAAGGGGCCCCATAATTAAGTACAAAACTACAAACATTTTGTCTAACTTACTACTCCCTCCTTTCCTAAATATAAGTCTTTTTAGATATTTCAATACGAACCACATACAGATGTATATAGACATATTTTAGAGTGTAGATTCACTCATTTTGCTCTGTATGTAGTCTATATTTGAAATCTCCAAAAAGACTTATATTTAGGAAGGGAGGGAGTGCATGCAAAATGGGCACCAATTATAGAATTACTAGAAATCAGAATCAATTATTATTAATATTCAATGAGTTGTTTGATATACCTGGACAAACAGGTAAAGATACAGCAAAGACGGGCGGGAATTCAGCATCATTCAGTACTGGAGTGCATTCAACTTTCAAACATCTTCCAACATCCTCACTCTTCGGCCAGTACACCTTAGATTTTACATATAGCAGGAGTTTAGAATTGGAAAAGGATGGTAGCATGGCAAAACTGGTAGAACGTTACAAAACTAGTAGGGACTTAGAACTTGTAGAATACAATAGCAGAGAAAATAAGGTCGAAGTGGATGACAGATGAAAATGCAAATTGCAGAAGATAATATGTGCACTCTGGAGGCAGGGGTTTTCATCGAGCCATTAATTTGGTCCTAGTTTTGTATGATGCAAGTTTGTGGTTTAAATTTCTTATCCACACCGCATGTAACGGCGATTTATTCAGTACTTTTAGTTTTAGGTAATTTTAATGAACAAGGAGCAAAAGGACAGAAGTGCCCTAACTGCTGGCGTCAATCATGTTTGACAATCTTAGTGTGCAACCCTAATATAAAGGTTATTTTTGCATTCTTAAGGTCTATCAACCAGTGCTGGCTAATATTGAGCAAAGCGTTAGCTGAAACGGGTAGTTGGGATAAACAGAAACACCATGGATGACCGTACAAAGTACAAAAAGGTCTGAAACGTCAGTTCTTTACAACGCAAATAACCTTAGGAGGAGTATTTGTACCTCGCTTAATTCTTCAGGAATAGGCACAAAACCTGTCGGTGTCTTGCCACCTAGAAACCATTGGTATTTGAGGACTAGTTTACCTTCACTACTAAGATTTGTGAAGCTAAAATGGCAATGACAGGGGTCTTCTTCAAATGGATGGTCAACATAAGCTGTCTTCACTATGTAGTCCTGGGGCAATTTATTCTTCCATTGCTCAAGCAGGAAGGAGAATGTTGAATCTGTTCACGGAATTCAAAACAAAATAAATGTGCAATTAGGCTATCAAGGATACTAAAGAAGTCAAGAACCAGGTAACAAATATGTATCATATAGCTTTAGTTCATGATGTCACATCAAGCCTTGGCATGCTGCCTATGTTTTATTCATGAGAACAAAGAAGAACTAAAAGAACATGAAACCTAGTATTATTCACAAAAGTACCATGTGTTAAAATTCAAATTCCCTTCTTCAAAAAGGAAAAAAATGACATGCCTTGAGAAGCAATGCCAGGTTGACCACTCTCACACACAATCCTTTGGCATCATGCACTAGCATAAAGCCCGTGTGTCTAACCAAACACATGTCTTTAAGGAATACATATTATACTAAAAGTCTAAAAATGCAATCCTTACAAAATGTGTTAACAACGACAAAAGAAGTCAACAAACAAAGTTTCTGTGCAGTAAAATCATACCAGCAGCAAGTTCAGGGGAGCAAAATTCCCAACCATCACGAATGCAAATAGCTGTATGAGCAGGATATTGCTTCACAACCTCAGCCTCAGTGGGATTCAGATCTGCATCAAATTCACACTTCAGAATATGAAAGATCTTAGTGTAATTAGATACAATATTCAGGTCACACCAAACATCTATACTTATCCAACACAACAAATGCAGCACTACGCATGATTGATCAATTTATCAACAGAAGAGATCACAGCAGTCATATCCCTACTATGCATGCCAGCAAAGAATTGACACTGAGCTACCTCAACTCTCAGCATTTGAAGAAAAAACTATTCGTATGGCGACATTTTTCAAGGAAAAGGAAATGGAAAGTGGTTTATCTGGAAATATCTCAAGTAACAGCATCACCTGTTTTTTTATTCAGAGTAACGACATCCCGATTGAATGAGATTTTACCACAGCAATAAGTTTAAGTTCAGACATCAAAACAACTATTTCTTACTACAGACCGTCCAATCAAAAATTAGTAACTATGCAGGACAGTGAAAAGCATGTTTGGGCATACCTCGGTCGTTGAATTTTTTCAAAGTAGGGCCTACAAGCAAAATCAAAGCAGCTTCCAAGTGTGGCATCTCAAGAAGTGGATTCTCCTCCACACGTAAACTCTGAAGGCAATTTGAGTTTAATATAGCACATGTGAGCCAACTATGCTAAATCTTCGTGCATCAATATTCTTGAGTAACTTCATATATTTGACTAATTCTTATATATAAAATTCAGGTTCCAAGTGTTTGTGCGAACATCATATCATCATCAAGAGTGGCTCCATTGATGCATATAAGGTTCAATAACAATATAACATCAAGTTGAAGGCTACCATCTAAGGTATGGAGATACATGCTGATAGAACCTAGCTTGATAAGAAAATAAGCAATGTAAATTACTTATAACTAAAATTGAGGAAAACCTACCTCCAGTGAAGGTAAATGTGGAAATCCCCTCAAAGTTGATATTCTATTCCTGCTGGCTGCTAACACCTATACATAAACAAAGTCAGGTCTAACTAGCTTATTTGATTATGTTCAAGTCAGACAAAATCAGCAAACTCACTTGAAGTCGAGGCTGACTGGCCATACAGAGTGACTTCAACCTATTTTGAGCGACAGAAAGGAACTGGTGCAGCAAGAGAGATACGAGGCTGAGATTTAGCTTTGTCAAAATAAGTAAATGACCAACTGCTAAGACTAAGTTGACAACATTACCATACCTCCAAGTTAGGAAATTCGGGAAGGCTGACAAGTGAAGTTATTTGATTTCCAGCAAGATAAAGTTGCTACATAGTTCAGTATAAATGAAATTAGTGCGCATGAGCCTTCTATGCGTTCAATGAATACGACTGGGGAAGCACAAACCTGGAGGACTTTGCAATTCTCAAGAGGCTCAAACCCAGGGAGCTTAAAGTCATTAAAGCTCAAATCAAGAACCTGGAAATATTATGAAACACATAGCACAGCAAAACCAGAATCAACAAAAATATTGCACATGAAGATGAAGGATGGACAACAAAAAGGGAATGAGGGGATACCTTTACGCCATTGAGTATCTCAATGCCCTCCAAACTTGATAACAGATTGTCCCGTAGATACACAAACTAGAAACAAGAAATATAATCAACATTCATTTTATCCATGCCATCTCATAAGCAATGGTGGTTGTATATATATTTGCACACTTGCTAAATTTTGGCAACTACCACACAAATTAACAAGATTGTTTCTCTCTAGTTATTCAAAAGCACAAAAAGCTATGAGTTTTACATGCTGGAAAACAGAAAAGAAGGAGAGGCTGAATGCACTTTACCTCAAGTTTAGGTGTTAGTCTCAACTGTTTCAGACTACGAACCCTGTGCCCTCTTGAATCCAATCTCTGTAGCAGCAGAAAATATGTCGGATGGAAGAAAATAGTCTTGGTTATTGATAAACAAGCAGAAAAGAAACACTAACCACTTCATCGCTAGCCTTCAGATCCACCTGTGGCAGCATCATAAACCGTGAGTCGCGACTATCAGCAGTCGAACTCTTCCTCCGGCTCAACACAGAAGAACCCTTGTCCGCCGATGACGTCCGAGAACCCAATTTCTTTGTGACGCTGCTTGTCACTGAAGAGGACCGCGGTGAGTGCAGAGAAGCATTTGATGCCATTCTCCTGGAACTGGCAGTCGTGCTGCTGCCATTGGAGCTCTCTGTCAGGGATGGGACCTTGTTCAGTGTTGAAGTTGGCGACGCCTTAACAGAAGGCTTCTTCACCGAATCTACCTTGGTCCTCTCAGACACCAAAGATGTTCTCTTCTCCAGTGAAGGTCTGGAACTAACAGTGGGGACTGACACCGGTTTACTCCTCTTGGCCGCATCCGACAGCGAAGGACTAGCCTTCTTAGCAACAACTGAGCTCCCATTCTCCTGTTGCTTCCCGGCAGTTCCGGTGCTGCTTCTTCTCTGCACCGAACCAGCAGTCACGGTAGAGGTAGGCTTCATCAAGGAAGACCGGGACACATTCAACTGTGCCGAGGTAAGACCATCAGCCCGCTTCTTGACTGACGAAGACGCAATCCTGGCAGTGGGTGCAGATGGTCGAGGCTTCACCGGTTTAGCATCTGCCGGCTTTGATGCCTCCAGTGGAGCTTCCATTCCCGACCAGCAGGATAAAGGCCTCAACTGGGTTCACCTCCAATGCGTTAATAGTCAGTCAAGCCAGCAACCTCTTGGCAACTGAACACATGAGTGAGCTGGATTGCAAAGAGACAGACAAACACCCAATTAGTGTGACGGGGATGAAAGGGTCAGCAAATTGCTTATAACAATTCAATACAAAAAACGCAGATTCCCTTGGCATGGAGCCTGTACGCCAGTTCAGAAATTGAAATAGTGGCCGAATTCGTCAACGCCTCAACGGAAATGACCAAGGGTGTGACGCGAGCTAGTACCAATCAGACGGAAAAATCGTGCAACCACGACGTCCTACCAAAATATGCGAAACTTTTAAAGCTCATTTCTCGAAGAAAAATACTTTTAAAGCTCAGGAAGAAACGTGTGGCAGCAGTAAGTTTGAGGCCGGAATTCAAAACAGAAACAAAATTTCGTCCGAGATGGCGAAACACCAAAAGTGGTAAAAAAAAGGCTCAAACCACGCGGCCAAAACGCTCCTAGAACCCTAGCGAACAGTAGTGAATGCGCATAAACCTCCGCCACTGATTCCGCGAGAAGGCGGCCGAAACGCCCGCCGGAAATCACCGCCGGCGAGCCCCCAGACGAAATACTTGGATAAATAACCACGCCCCTGGACTCTCAAACCACCGGTCACTCAGAACTGCGGCTCCAAAGTTAAAAACTCAATCCGAAAGAACAAACATCAGGAATTTCCCAGGGGAAAAAGACCGAGCAGCGGGCAGGCAAGGGGTCAGTCCCTCTCAGCTCACCTCCCCTGTCGTAGCCGGAGCCGAGCCCAGCCGCCGGCCCTGCCTCCCCTTTGGGCTTCGGCCAATGCGGCCAGGAGCGTGCGAGGTGGTAGGCGGTGGGAGACGAAGACGAGAAGAGGAGTGGAAGAGCGGAGGCAATAGACAGCAGCAGCCAGGGAAGAGTATCCGAGGGGGTCAAGCGAAGCAAAGCGAGCCGGTCCATATAATTATCGGCAGATTCCGGGGGCCGGATGCATAAACTCGAAAAATAAAAGGTTGCCGGGTTGGGTTTGGTCCTGGTCCCGCTCTTCGCGCTTTGGTCTGGGCCCCGCCCGGGCGCTTCGAAAATCGTTCGGTTTTTCTCGCGCATTGAGCCTCGAGGTCCTTAGAATTAAATGTCAAGGGTTGGAGGTGGTTACCTGTAAAGTGCCGCCGACACCGGCGTACTGGTTTTGTCGCGGGGCCCGGCCGGCCGCTCGGACTTTGGAGCGGTGTTGAGTTTCGTTAGAGTAGTCTCCCAACCGCATCTCTTAAACCCGCCTCGTGCGTCCAGGCGGGCCGGTCATTGTCCGGTCTCAATTTTTTTTTACCCAAACGAGCTCTTCAAAATGCCCGGGTTAACCGGCACCTCATATCCAGCCCAAATATGAGGCGGATATAGGATGTTCGGACACGCCGTCATGTTGGACTGACGAAGGGATCCCAGTCAGAAACACCCTCAAACCCGGCAGTCCGAAACCCGTCTCCTTCGTCGGACCGGTGCTATTTAAGTCGACCAGCGGCACTACCATCCATCCACATTTTCCTCCTCCTCTCCGCCGCCGCTGTCACTTTCCACTTCACCTGTCCGTCTAGTAGCCATGCCCCCACGCCGCCGGATGAGGAGCGAGCCCTTTCGGAAGCCGGAGCGCCGGCTCGAGCTCCTTGAGCAGATCTGGGCTAGGCGCGAAGTCCGGATCGTCGCGGGGCTACCTCCGGATGCAATGGATCCGGAGGAGGAGTTGGAGGAGGAGTACGAGGAGGAGGATGTGGGGGACGCTGGCGACGGGGATCTGCAAGCGGAGCAGCAGGCCATACTCGATTCTCTCCGGTCGGAGTCGGCTGCGGAGGCAAGACGCCATCGCCGGCAGGAGATGAAGGCGCAAGAAGCCGTGGAGGAGGCGGAGATGTTCGCCTACATAGATAAGGTCGAGCAGGAGGAGGATGAGCCGGAGCCCTCCTACCCACCCGTCCAGTCGGCGCCCGGCATCGTCGTCGTGGACATCTCCGACGATGAAGAGTAGCTAGGATAGTACTAGGATTACTTTTTCATGCTTTGTATGGATCTAGGTGATGAAATATGAGAGAGGCGGACGCAAAGTGCCTAATTGAGGCGTGCCTGGTCAGTGCCCGTGCACGCGCCCGGGCACATCTGCGGGCGTTTGAGAGGCTGGATTTGCAATGTCCAGATGTAGATGCTCTTAGGGCATCCTGACCTGTGAATTTCCTTCCACGCCTGTTTATAAACAAGGACCAGACTGCACACATTTGGACAATAATTCAAACTAACCGGACGAAGTTTGTTCAAACACGACCAAATTTTATATAAACGTAATGGATTTCATTACATATCTGACTCTAGAGGTATAATTAATTAACCTAATATGTTATCGCCGGCACCAGTTCCTCGTGTCCAACCATGAGCCCTGAGAACTGAAGCTTTGCCTTCTCCAGTTTCGCCTTTGCGCCCTCCATCTCCGCCTCCGGAGCCCCGGGAAATGAAATTGTCCGTCTCTGCGTCGCCGCCAAGTGGCTAATCAGCCGTCGATGTTCAACCCACTAAGTTTGGCTTCAACGAGATGGAAGGAGCGGTGGCCTTCTTGGCACCCGAGCGCCGGCGACCTGTCGTGCACTGCTCTTCCTCATTGTCAACTGCGACCGCGGACGTGCTGACTTCGTGGTCGCGGCAGCGGGGCGCAGCCTCGGCGGTGTCCTCCGCCTTGTCATCGGTCTTACCGCACACCTCGTCCGGCGCCTCGTCGAACTCCTTGTAGGCGGCCTCCAGTTCTGCCTGAAGCTGGCGATACCTCCAACGGACGGAGCGGTAGGACTCGAGCGGCGTCGCCTGGTCTGCCAGGTCCGTGTCCGGCACAATTGCCCTGCCGGCGGCGAGCTGCTCCTCCGCCTGTTGGTGCTCCTAAAGGAGCTAGTGGTTGTAGGCGGCTTCGGCCAGCGCCTCCCGGAACTGCTCCTCCCGCTCATCCCTCGCCATGTCCATGTAATGGGAACGGGCCTCGCCGATGGTCATGGTGCAATGCACCGATGAGTGTAGCGCAGAGGAGGAGGGTGGCGCCATGGCGCAGACGAGGAGGGTGGTGTCGGCTCGTCGTCGGCCACGTCCTCTATTGGGACGTCGTCGTCCTGAAGCTGCCTGCCGGCCAGCCAACCGGCAGCAATAGTGGCCAACTCCTTCTTCTAGTCCGTCGCCAGCCCGTCCCAGAGAGCTTTCGAGCGTGAGGAAGTCATGGTGGGAATGGTGCGGAGAGGAGAAAGGGATCGAAGGTGGATGAATGCGACTATGGCCAGGGGAACAGTTTATATAGCAATGATGGGCGGCAGAGAGACGGACGGGTGGCGCCAGAGTAGCCGCCTCGGCAACCGTGTGTCATTAATGTGGGCGGCAGACGGATAGATGGACGGTTGTCATGTGATACGACGGAGTCTCCGTCGCATCTACTTTTTCAAACTCTTTTTGCCCTTGTTTTGGACTCTAACTTGCATGATTTGAATGAACTAACCCGGACTGACGTTGTTTTTAGCAGAATTGTCATGGTGTTATTTTTGGTGCAGAATAAAAAGTTCTCAGAATGACCTGAAACTTCACGGAGATAAGTTTTGGAATTAATAAAAAATATTGGCGAAAGAATTAAGTGAAGGGGGCCTACACCCTGGCCACAAGGGTGGGGCACACCACCCGACCTTGTGGGCCCCCTGGACCTCCACCGACCTCAACTCTAACTCCATATATTCACGTTCGGGGAGAAAAAAATCAGAGAGAAGGATTCATCACGTTTTATGATACGGAGCCGCCGCCAAGCCCTGCTCTTCCTCGGGAGGGTAGATCTGGAGTCCGTTTTGGGCTCCGAAGAGGGGAATCCGTCGCCATCGTCATCATCAACCATCCTCCATCACCAATTTCATGATGCTCACTGTCATGCGTGAGTAATCCCATCGTAGGCTTGCTGGACCGTGATGGGTTGGATGAGATTTACCATTAATCGAGTTAGTTTTGTTAGGGTTTGATCCCTAGTATCCATTATGTTCTAAGATTGATGTTGTTATGACTTTGCTATGCTTAATGCTTGTCACTAGGGCCCGAGTGCCATGATTTCAGATCTGAACCTATTATGTTTTCATGAATATATCTGTGTTATTGATCCTATCTTGCAAGTTATAGTCACCTACTACGTGTTATGATCCGGCAACCCGGAGTGACAATAGTCGGGACCACTCCCGGTGATGACCGTAGTTTGAGGAGTTCATGTATTCACTAAGTGCTAATGCTTTGGTCCGGTACTCTATTAAAAGGAGGCCTTAATATCCCTTAGTTTCCAATAGGACCCCGCTGCCACGGGAGGGTAGGACAAAAGATGTCATGCAGGTTCTTTCCCATAAGCACGTATGACTATATACGGAATACATGCCTACATTACATTGATGAACTGGAGCTAGTTCTGTGTCACCCCATGTTATAACCGTTGCTTGATGAATGTCATCCGAAATAATTATCCATCATTGATCCATTGCCTATGAGCTTTTCATATATTGATCTTTGCTTAGTTACTTTTCCATTGCCACTCTTACGATTGCTACAAAACTACTACCGTTACTTCTGCCACCCGTTACCGTTACTTCCATACTACTTTGCTACTAAATATTTTGCTGCAGGTATTAAGTCTTTCAGGTGTGGTTGAATTGACAACTCAGCTGCTAATACTCGAGAATATTCTTTAGCTCCCCTTGTGTCGAATCAATAAATTTGGGTTGAATACTCTATCCTCGAAAACTGTTGTGATCCCCTATACTTGTGGGTTATCAAGACCTTTTTCTGGCGCTGTTGCCGAGGAACATAGCTCTATTCTCTGAGTCACTTGGGATCTATATCTGTTGATCACTATGAGGAACTTGAGAGATTGAAGAACTAAGATTTTTTTCCTCAACTACAAGGGGAGGTAAGGAACTGCCATCTAGCTCTATACTTGATTCTCCTTCTGTTTTGAGTAAACTTGCGACACCTACACCTGCTATTGATTCTGATATGTCGCATGTTATTGATGATGATACTTCTGCTATGCATGATGCTTATGATGAAACTACTTCTCTGCTTGACAATACTGTGCCACTAGGTGAATTTGTTGATGAACAACTTGCTAGGGTTAGAGAGAATTGATACGTCTCCAACGTATCTATAATTTTTTATTGTTCCATGTTGTTATATTATCAATCTTGGATGTTTTACAATCATTTATAGTAATTTTATATAATTTTTTGGTACTAACCTATTGATATAGTGCCAAGTGCCAGTTGCTGTTTTTCCATGTTTTTTACATCGCAAAAAATCAATATCAGACGGAGTCCAAATGCCACGAAACTTTATGGAGATTTTTTATGGGTCAAAAGGAACACAACGGGCCCTGGCTACGCCTGGGGGTGCCCCGAGGGAGGCACAACCCACCAGGGCACACCAGGAGGCCCAAGCACGCCCTGGTGGGTTGTGCCCACCTTGGTTGCCCCCCGGACCGCCTCTTTGCTCTATAAATACCCCAATATTCCAGAAACCCTAGGAGGGTCGACGAAATATTCATCCAGCCGCCGCAGAGTCCAGAACCACCAGATCCAATCTAGACACCATCTCGGATGGGGTTCACCACCTCCATTGGTGCCTCTCCGATGATGCGTGAGTAGTTCTTTGTAGACTTTTGGGTCCGTAGTTAGTAGCTAGATGGCTTCCTCTCTCCCGCTGGATTCTCAGTACAATGGTCTCTTGGAGATCCATATGATGTAACTCCTTTTGCGGTGTGTTTGTTGGGATCTGATGAACTTCGAGTTTATGATCAGTTATATCTTTTTACATCCATGAAAGTTATTTGAGTTTTTTTGATCTCTTATATGCATGATTGCTTATAGCCTCGTATTTCTTCTCCGATATTTGGGTTTTGTTTGGCCAACTTGATCTATTTATCTTGCAATGGGAAGAGGTGCTTTGTAGTGGGTTTGATCTTATGGTGCTTGATCCCGGTGACAGGAAGGGAAACGAACGTATGTATCGTTGCTACTAAGGACAAAACGATGGGGTCTATCTCTACATAGATCGATCTTGTCTACATCATGTCATCGTTCTTATTGCATTACTCCGTTTCTCCATGAACTTAATACACTAGATGCATGCTGGATAGCGGTCCATGTGTGGAGTAATAGTAGTAGATGCAGGCAGGAGTCGGTCTACTAATCTTGGACATGATGCCTATATAATGATCATTGCTTGGATATCGTCATAATTATTTGAAGTTATATCAATTGCCCAACAGTAATTTGTACACCCACCGTTTGCTATTTTTCTCGAGAGAAGCCACTAGTGAAACCTACGGCCCCGGGTCTTCTTTCTCATATATTTGCCTTTGCGATCTACTTTTTCCTTGCATTTATTTTCAGATCTATCAAACCAAAAATACAAAAAATACTTTGCTGCACTTTATTTTATTTGCGATCTATTTATTTAACCTATTACAACTTTCTCCCGTCCATGCACCGTTTCTGGCGCTGCTACCCGAAAGGGATTGACAGCCCCTTTAACACGTCAGGTTAAGAGTGGTTGTTATTTGTGTGCAGGGGTTGTTTACGTTGTGTTGCTTGGTTCTCCTTCTGGTTCGATAACCTTGGTTTCATATCTGAGGGAAATACCTACCGCCGCTGTGTTGCATCATCGATGCATACGGCAACCGGCAGGAGCCATAGGGTTGTCTTTAATTATTGTATGACCGGGGGGAATCTGATGCATCCGAGTTGACAGGGGGATGATTCTTATTTTTGCACGTAATATGGAGGCATTTCCTTGCGTGCGAAGATGTAGCTGGTGGGTCCATCTGTCAGCCTCACCGCGTACAGTCCTCTTTCGTTGGCCGTCGTTCATTGACCATGTTGACCACACCGCGCAGATAGCACCAGGCGGTGGACGACGGTGAGGCAGGGAATGACGCGGAGCCTGGGAACATGCGGAGGGTAGTACAAGGGTTGACTGGTTCAGCTGCGGTGTGACGCTGCTGTCGCCGCAGAAAAACAGGGGGTGTGGGTGAGTAGAGGGATGGCCTGGCCAGCGGTGGGAGTAGTAGGGGGCGGTGAGGCCTCTGCGGCAGCACAACCGGCCATGGGAGGCAGGAGCACGTGGTGGTTTGGATGGCTGGAGCAAGAAAATCAGAGGTTGAAGGAGCAGGACGACTGTTGGATGTTAATAATCCAATGGTCACTGGTGATAGAATCGTTTGTTGACTAAGTTGACAAATCCTTCGTACGCGTCAACTTAGTAGGGCCACAAGTCAGCCTCCCAATCTGGTGGGCCCCAGCTATCATGGGGAGCACTCGTTATTTTTCGCTTAATAAGGAGTCACTTCCTTCCCTGCCAAGATATAGCTGGCGGGTCCCAGCTGTCATTGGGAGTATTCATTATTTTTGGTGTAATAAGGAGGTACTTGCTTGCGTGCGGCCATGGACCATGTGGGTCCCAACTTTCAGCCTCTCCATGTACATCCCTCTTCCGATGTTGTTTTTTGTTGACAACGTTAACCACGCCGTGCCGAGAACACCAGCGCGATGGACGACGGTGAAACACAGGAAGGGAATGACCCAGAGCGGTGAAGCCACAACAGTGGAGGGATGTGGGTGGGTAGAGGGATGGCCTGGCCAGTGGTGGGAGCAGTAGGGGCGGTGAGGCCTACGCGGCAGAGAGTCTCCCACAAGCTTGGGGGAGGCTTCTCCAATTACTTAATGCTTTGCCTGGTCATCCTCTCAAGAAAAATGAAATACTTGATATCTTTTATAATGGACTAACCGATGCTTCCAGAGACCACCTGGATAGTTGTGTTGGTTGTGTTTTCAGGGAAAGAACTGTTGAGCAAGCTGAATTGCTATTGAATAATATATTAAGTAATGATAATGATCGGAAACTTGCAGACTAAGGCATAGCCTAGTGGTGGGAAGGGGCTGATGCCTTCCCACCCACCCAGGTTCAAGGCATGGTACTTGCAATTTGGGGTTGTTGCACCAATTATACTGTAGGGGGTTCCCTTACAGTCTTTCTGTCAAAAAAAATGATCGGAAACTTCCTGACCAACTCCGAAGAAAAGGGGTATTCTATTCTCAGTCCTGAAGATATGCAAGAGGCAAAGAAATCTATGAAAGAAAAAGGTATTAAAGCTGAAGATGTTAAAAATTTACCGCCTATTGAAGAAATACATGGTCTTGATAACCCGACACAGGTAGTAGAGGTAAACTCTCTCTGCAGACTTGATGAAGGTGATATTCCTCATAATAAGTCTGCTAGACAATGCTTGGATGAGTTTGATAATTTTATTGTTAAACAAGAGAACTTCAATGCTTATGTTAGTAGACAATTGAAACATAATGCTTACATGCTTGACAACTTGAGTGATTATATGAATAGAACTATTAATGATATTAAGCTTATTAGTAAACATGCTTCCATGGTTACAACTCAAGTAGAACAAGTACTTAAAGCTCAAGATGATTTTCTTAATGAGTTGAATAGTAAGAATAATGATAATGCTGTCAGGGTTATGACTAGAGGTGGTAAGATGACCCAGGAACCTTTGTATCCTGAAGGCCATCCTAAGAGAGTTGAGCATGATTCTCAGAGAACTAATACTGATGCACCTAGTCCTCGTACTAAAAATAAAAAGAAAATTGATAGGACTTTGCATGCTAGTGAACCTGCTATAGACACACCTGAGAATCCTAATGATATTTCTATTTCTGATGCTGAGACACAATCTGGTGATGAACATGAACCTAGTGATAATGTTAGTAATGATGTTCATGTTGATGCTCAACCTAGTAATGATAATAATGTAGAGGTTGAACCTGTTGTTGATCTTGATAACCCACAATCAAAGAATCAAAGTTATGATAAGAGAGATTTTGTTGCTAGAAAACATGGTAAAGAAAGAGAGCCATGGGTTCAGAAACCCATGCCCTTTCCTCCTAAACCATCCAAGAAAAAGGATGATGATGATTTTGAGCGCTTTGCTGAAATGATTAGACCTATCTTTTTGCGTATGCGTTTGACTGATATGCTTAAAATGCCTCCTTATGCTAAGTATATGAAAGATATTGTTACTAATAAAAGAAAGATACCGGAAGCTGAAATCTCCACCATGCATGCTAATTATACCTTTATGGGTGGAGTACCAAAGAAACTTGGAGATCCAGGAGTACCAACTATACCATGCTCCATTAAAAGAAACTATGTTAAAACTGCTTTATGTGATCTTGGAGCCGCTGTTAGCGTTATGTCTTTCTCTTTGTATCGTAGACTTGAATTGAATAAGTTGACACCTACTGAAATCTCTTTGCAAATGGCTGATAAATCAACTGCTATACCCATCGGTATTTGTGAGGATGTGCCTGTTGTGGTTGCAAATGTTACTATCTTAACGGATTTTGTTATTCTTGATATTCCCGGGGACGATAGTATGTCGATTATTCTTGGTAGACCCTTTTTGAATACTGCAGGGGCTGTCATTGATTGCAACAAGGGCAATGTCACTTTTCATGTTAATGGTAATGAGTATACGATACACTTTCCGAAGAAACAACCTCAAGTTCATAGTATCAATTTGATTGGAAAATTTTCAACTATTACTATTGGAGGCTTTGAATTCCCTCTTCCTATAGCCAAAAAGAAATATGATATTCTTATTGTTGAGGAAATGCATATCCCCGTCGAGGTAACCTAGTGTTATTCGAAAATTCTCCAGTTTCATGTTAGTTGGAAGAAGTTTGTTAATAAGACTTGATCAACCTTGTTAATGGATTCCTTTTGATGAGCATGAGATGGATGAATTTAGAAGGCACAACTCTCTGTACCCACTTTTTACTTTCTGTTATTTAAATTAAATAAAGCAAAAATAGTATCTTTTTTGTCTGTTTTCTAAATTATCCATGTAATAAAAAATGACCCGAAAATAAAAGTTCTCCAAATTCCCTAAAAAAATAGTATGATTTTTTATAGAATATTTAAGAATTTCTGGCACTGAACACACACGAGGGGGGCTCACCAGCTGGCCACAAGGGTGGAGGGCGCGCCCTACCCCCTGGGCGCGTCCCCCGACCTTGTGGGCCCCACGTGCCCCCCCTCCACTTATTCTTCCTCCAGAAAAATCACTCCATAGCTCCAGCTCGTGTTCTTGCTCATCTAGCTGCCATTTTCGATCTCCTTGCTCAAAGCTCCATTCACAAAACTACTTTGGAGGATTGTTCTTCGGTATGTGACTCCTCCAATGGTCCAATTAGTTTTTGTTCTAGTGCTTTATTTATTGCAATTTTTTGCTGCTGTAGTGACCCTGTTCTTGAGCTTGCATGTCAAATTTATATGGTTCCAAGTAGTTTTGATGCATGATATAGCCTCTAGGCACTTGTAGGAGTAGTTGCTATCAATTTTGTTGTTTGGTTCACTTTTATTTTGAGTCACTAAAAATTTCAGAAATTTTCAAAGGAAGAAAATGATGAGGAGATTGTTGAGAGGCTCCTCGAGCCGGGGTTCAAAGGAAAAAGAAAATGAGGAGAATGAAAAGCCCAAGTATAATCTTCCTCGCGCCACGGAGATTTGGCCGTGTGAATGGCCATGTGATACATTCTTACAAGCAGCCGGAATTTATGATGATTTCTATTATTTGGCTGGGAATGCAGGCATCACCGACTTCCTCCTCGACCATTGTGATCAGTATCTCCTACTCACTAATACTTTCGTGCAAAATTTTCATTTTCATGCTAGGAGATCACCACCCATGGTAGATTTTCACTTATATGATGAGTACGAAGAAATGACGCTTTATTACCTTTGTGAGGTTTGTAAATTACCTTATGAAGGTAGCGTCGAGGAACCACGTCCTAGTGATGTGGAAAGTTTTATTCATGAAATCACCATACGGGAAAACAGAGGAGTGTCGGGAGCAAGAGTGGCTAGTATACATTTCCCTGTTTTACGCTATTACTCATTATTCGCTGGAAGATGTTGTCGTGGAGAGAGTGGAGGCCTTAGTGCCCCTGACCTCGCCATTTTGCGCCACGCTTTACATAGAGATAGGACTTACAGTTTGGATGCTATGGTCGCTAAACGGTTGAGTTTAAACCATACAAAGGTTCCTATCTTTGGAGGTATCTTCGCCTCTCGCCTTGCTAAACACTTTGAGATACCCATTAGGCACTATGAAAAAGAGGAGAAATTGCTACCCACTATACATTTAGATTATGACAACATGGTAGCACATAAGTTTATTCGCCATGATGAGGAAAAGAGACTTATTTAGAACCTGGTATTTAGCGAGGTCACCTTTTAGATTATTACCTTGCCTGCACCTATTCTGTTCGATATTCATTCAGGCAGGTACTTCGTTTTGCCCGCGGACATTCATGCATACTGGGAGGGGACACGATCCCCACCTCTTGATCCAGAGCCATCACTTGATCCAAATCAGGAGTCTATTTATCAGTGGGGTCCATAGGAGCTCGCTAACCAGTAGAACCCCCAGGATCCTCCTCAGTACACAGGAGAGGGCTACTTTGATCCATGAGCATAGACCAACTTAGGCCAAAAGCCTAAACTTGGGGGAGTACGTATTTCTCACCGACATTACATTCAAGTTCACACACTCATTTCAGTTGTCGGTGCTCATACTTTTTCCTTGTATTATCCATGTTTGTTTATTTCTCTTTCCCGCTTTCTTCTTGTGTGTTTGAAAACCCTTAAAAAAAACCAAAAAAATTAGTTGTAGTTAGTTTACCTTCTATGCTTGCTTAGTAGTAGTAAAATTAAAAGAAAACCTAAAAAGATTTCTCGTTCTTCTTTTGCTTGTTGGGAGCTTTCCCGTGTAAATAGATTTTATCGTTCTTGTTTTACTTTATTCAGAAAAACAAAAACTCCAAAAACATTTCAGTGTGTTTCTTTGAAATTATTTTCTTTTCTTTGGGGGTCGAGAGGAGAAGACCACGATGAAAATGTCGAGTGGCTCTCATATGTGTTATTGTTGATCTAACGAAGAGCCCATATTACCTTGTCTTCTCCCTTGAATAAATGTTTGCAGATTCCAGCTTAGTCCAATGCACGTGCACTATTATTATTATCCACACCGTTCGGTCGTGCAAGTGAAAGGCAATAACGACGATATATGATGAAATGACTAAGATGAGGAAAAGCTGGTATGAACTCGACCTATCTTGTTTTTGTAAATATGATTAGTTCATCGTTTCTGATTCAGCCTATTATGAATGAAACATGTTTGCAATGACAATTAGAGAATATAGTTATTCATGCCATGCTTAATTAGCTAGGAGTTTATAATGGTTTATCTTGCGTGCCAACATGGAAATTTAAACGGTTGTGATGTATTATGATAGGATGGTATCCTCCTTTGAATGATTTGAGTGGCTTGACTTGGCACATGTTCATGCATGTAGTTGAAACAAAATCAACATAGCCCCTACGATATTTATGTTCATGGTGATTGATATCCTACTCATGCTTGCACTTAATGTTGGTTAATCTCAATGCATGTTTATGACTGTCGTCGCTCTCTAGTTGGTCCTCCCCAGTCTCTTTCTAGCCTTCACTTGTACTAAGTGGGAATACTGCTTGTGCATCCACTTCCGTAAACGCCAATGTTGTTCCATATAAGTCCACCATACCTTCCTATATGTGGTATTTACTTGCCGTCCCAAGTAAATTTGCATGTGCCAAACTCCAAACCTTCAAATAGTAATCTGTTTTGTATGCTCGAATCGCTCATGTACCGACTAGGGCTATCCATATCTTCCATGTTGAGTGGGTTATTCTCACGATGAGTGGACTCCGCTCATCACTCACGAGAAAATGGCTGGTAACCGGGATGCCCAGTCCCATGTTCAAATCAAATTAAAATAATTGCAAACAAAACTCCCCCAGGACTATTGTTAGTTGGACGGTACCCGTTGTTTCGGACCAGCCGTAGAGTGTGCTTGTTGGTGGTGGGGGAGTATAAACTTTACCATTCTGTTTGGGAACAGCCTATAATGTATGTAGCATGGAAGATACCGAGATCTCTTGGTTGTTATGTTGACAATGAAAGTATGCCGCTCAAAATATTATTTATCTCTATTTCAAAACTCGAGCTCTGGCACCTCTGCAAATCCCTGCTTCCCTCTGCAAAGGGCCTATCTATTTACTTTTATTGCTGAGTCATCATTCTCTTATAAAAAGCACCAGTAAGAGAGCACCACTGTCATTTCACTACAAAAAAAACACACTTCCGTGATGATACGTGTTTGTCACAGTAGGTCGCGTTTTCTGTCATGCATGTACGTCCATGACGATTTTATGACAGAATCAAGATAGTCATACATGTGCTGTCGTAGAAGTGATCCATGACATTACCAAAATTATCATCACGGAAGTGTCCACTTCCATGACGATAAATCGCGCGTCACAGAAGTGCTTTCGTCAAGGGTGACCGACACGTGGCATCTACCGTAACGGAACGCCGTTAAGCTATCAGGTCGGGTTTTGGATCGGATAACCCATTAACAGCCCCGACCAATGGGGATTTTCCACGTGTAAAATCATCATTGGCTGGAGGAGACACGTGTCAGGTCCGCATTGGCACAGGTGTCACTCATCCAATGGGCGAGATGCGCCTATGATATGTTGACATGTGGACCGGCCCATCAAGTTTAAATGGGCCGGCCCAACTGAAGGCCCACAAGATTTTGTAGACCATAATGGGCCGGCTCAGCTAAAGGCCCACGAGATTTTGCGGACCATAATGGGCTGGCCCAGGTAAAGGCCCATAAGATTCTTGCGGATCATAATGGGCCAGCCCAGCTAAAGGCCCACGAGATTTCGCCGACATTAATGGGCCGGCCCAGCTGTAGGCCCACAAGATTTTGAGGACCCTAGTAGGCCGGCCCATTAACTGGCTGCCATGTTTTGGGCCAAATGCCGACCCATATTTGATCCGGTCCATTAATGGCCTGCCACGCTCCGGGCCTAATAGTGACCCATATGAGACCCGACCCGTTAAAAGCCTACCATGTTCTGGGCCAAATTACGGCCCAGATCAGGTCCGACCCTTTAAGAGGCTTTGGGCTCAATTATGGCCCATATGAGATTCGGCTCGTCAACTTGACACTATGCTTTTGGGCCCACTTGCTAAAGGCCCACTTAGTAATTCGGCCTGATATTAGTTTTGGCCTGTTAAGGGCCTGTTTAACATTTCGGCCCTATATTAATTTCGGAATGTTAAAAGCCCGTCATATAGTTGGGCCTAACTATGGCCCGGTTTGCATTCGGCCTGCTCGCAGCCGATATCTGATTGGGCCAAACAAGGACCGAGACAATTTTGGCCTGTTAAAAGCCCGTGATTTGATTCACACAATCATGGGTCGGGGTTCATTTCGGGATGCTACCGGCCCGTGAGCTGTTCGGCACGTTTCAGGCCCAACCTACATCGTGATTGCATGACGGCCCGATTATGTACCGTAATTTTACGGTTTGGCCGGTTTACTGCGAAGACAGGATATATATACAGTAAAATAACTGCAGCATCGTGAATAAGAGAAAACATAGACTATACAATAAAGAAATTACGGCATATTACATCCACTGGGCATCAAAGTTCGCCACTATGATAATAAAGCACAAGCAGACAACAGATTACTTACACTGGGCATCAAATATCGCCACCAGTGCAAATAAACACGCCGACAAAATAATATACAAAACTGACAACACTTCAATAGAGTTCAAGAAAGGTTAGCCCTGTCGGGGAGCTGCAACGCAAGCAGCTGAGCAAGATGATGAGACTGCGCTTGTTCAACACTTATATCTTCCTCACTCTGAAAGATAAACAAGCAGACAGATGACAGGTTTTGCACATAAAAGTATCAGTGCTGACAATTCATCACATTTCTTACTAACGAATAAAGTGACACAGTTTAAAATTGCATTAACACAATATGGTATTGTTCAGGTCAAGACATGGCAGGAAATGCCATTGTGAAGGAGTTGGCAGCTTCACGACACCACTGGATTACAGATCAAGAACTCATAAGTATCAATGGTTAGTGTGCTGTCAATTTATACCATTTCAGATTGGCAAATAAAGAGACAGTTTAAATAATAGTAGAATGATATGACATTGTTCATAGTTAAGACATTGCAGAATATGACATTGTGCTGTAGTGGGTAGGTTCACCACACCACTGGATTACGGATGAGGAACAAAAGCATACATGCAGTGCAAAAGAAGATCACTTGCTCTGTATAGTTTAGTTTACATGGTATGAAGAAGGAACTTGGTTGTACAACTGAAAACTTAAATTGAGAAAGGACAAACTTTTGTCTATGAACTACATAATAAACTTTAAACAAGCAATTTGATGCAAACACCAAAAATAAATAGCTGTTGCAGTCATGCCTAACCAAGTATATACAACAAAGTTTGAAGGCTTGAGATGGACAAACTTACATTATTGGTGAAGGCAGGCTCTATAAAGGCCTTGTCCATGCTGATGGGGGGGGGGCAATTCAAGAAGTTTACCACAGAATCTTCTTCAAAAGCATTGCCTTTATTCTACATTTTGTTAAGAGTAAATATAGATGTGATAATATACGAAAAAATGGAGAATATTTAAGATAAGATGAAGAGTGATGCTACATAACCAAGTAGCTATAAATGTAAGTGCGGCGATACAGGCAAAAGGTACAACCAAGAGCAATGCACAACTAAACTTCTTCGGTACCAACCTTATGGTAAGAGTAAATATAGATCTGATGTGTAGAAAATGGAGGGCAAAGGAAAATAAGCTGCAGAGTGATGGTACATGAACAACTACCTGTCATTACAAGTACACTAATAAAGGACAACATGTACTTACAATAACAATGCAGAGCTAAACAAACATTAGCATTGGATATATTCTACACTAATGTAACCATTCATACAGATCAGATAATTTGGAGCGAACAATTGATAAGCAAGCTATCATGCATACTGCTGTCACATATTGAACCTGGTATGTATGCAAGTATAGTGATACAGGACAACAGGTACTAACAAGAGCAAAGCAGCGGGTAGCATATTTGCGATATCCTGTCGTTCTTGTCAAACCGGAATTCTTCTTCGAGCAGATTTCCTGCAAAAAAGATCTGTAAGGCACATGCGGAAAAGTAGAAGTTCAAATTGTCATGTGATTTCATAGACAGTACCTCATCCTGGGAACGAGACCAGTGCATAACAAGGTTTTTCCATTCAATGTCTTCTAAATTTAGCACAAGAGACTTCACCGGAAATTCGTTTATAGACTTGTCATCGAAGTGTGATTTCCTCAGGTAAGACCGATACTGCTGCAATGCTTCCTTGAAAAGCACAAGCAAGCTTTGCTCGTCATGACTATTCAGATTGACCCTCGCCTAGTTACAACAATGTAATGTAAATCATTGATGTGTTCAATCAGCAGAAAACAGGAAAATAATAACCATGAATAATAGCACTTACACGTAAGTTGGACAGGAAGATGTGAAAATGGTGTTTGTCTTCACAATAATCTTCCCATGATGGGAATATATGCACGTAGTCCCTAACAACATTGAAAGCATTGTCTTTTAAACTGGGAATAAATGGAATGGGGTTCCAATCTGCAGGAATTGGCCGTCTCTGTAGTTGGGATAGGTCTTCGGCCGGTGGACTTGCTGTACTTTTTGCTGGAGTGGGATTTTTCTGTGGTACAGTTGGTGTTATGGCAAATGAAATCGGTATACCTTTTGCTAGAGTGCAGGTCCTGTGTGGTGGGGCTAGTGGTGTGGCCAGTGAAGTATGGGTATAGTCTGCTGGAGTCGGTCCTACATTTTGTGTCACTGGTTGTACAACCAATATAAGTGGGGTGTTGTCTGATTTCTCCGGCACCACCACGTTTTTCAAGGACTTTGCTGGTGCTCCTTCAGGTTCGGCAATCACCCTCTTCCTTTTTGATGTCTGATGCACAAGAACAACATTTAAGTGGAAAAACATGGTATGATGACAGATGGAATATGTATTGATAATGGATGGGCATGGCATCTCGACATATATGATGAGTAAACTAAGCAGATGGCGGTGCAACAAAGTAGAAGAAATGCAAGACAACATATGCAAGATACCCGCAATCAATAAAACATTGCCAAATTAGAACAGGCACCTTGATGGGTGAACATGACAGGCCATCTGCCTTTGACTCCTCGAGGTTAGAATAGTCATTAGGATCATATTCTGAACAAGAATCAACAGGTGGGGAGTGTATGAGTTTCATTGCATCTAGAATGGCACTCAATGCCTTGGTGCCAATTTTGTAAGTCATTGCAGTGTTTAGCTTCAAGAGTGGACTGCTGCTAGTGCGACCAAAGCAGCCACACAGATCATAGTGTAGATATAATGGGAAAACCTTAAGCATCAGAGTAAAATCAGCAAAGTGGAACTTGCTGGAATGTATGTGCTAGTATTGCCGGCACGGCTAGAAAGGCTTCGGATACCAGCTCTCTTCAAGTGAATGTGCGGTACTGTTAGTATCAATGTAATTCTCAAAGGCGACACAACTCCCCACATTTCCTTGCTATTCTTATAGGATTCAAGTGGGCAGGCCACTACAAATCCTATTCCTATGTTTACAAGATCCTACGAATCAAAGAGGCTCAAAGTGTCCATCACAACCGACCGTATAGACCTATACACTGCAAATGTCCCTGCTCATCTTCAGTACAAGGAACATACTGTACTACTATCATACTCCCTCCGTTCCAAAATATAAGTCTTGGTAGAGATTTCCACTATGGATCACATACAGATGTATCTAGATACATTTTAGAGTGTAGATTCACTCATTTTGCTTCATATGTAGTCCATGGTGGAATCTATACAAAGACTTGTATTTAGGAACGGAGAGAGTACATATTAAAGAAGAACGGAAGAGGAACATGGTAAAGAAGAGCAAGCAGATTTTGGATAATAAAATGTTGGTTGCGCAGTGCCCACACATGATGAACCAGAGCGCATTAAGAATGCAACTCCCAGCTGTCTCTCGACCATTTCAGGCGGTTGGATGAAGATCCTACGTCTCCTAACCCTTCTTCTTCCTCGTCTCTGATTCTTCCCATACAGAACACCGCACGGGCCGCCGGCCGGACCAGCGCCCCCCACCGCCTGTGTTCCTCCGCCACCCCCGCCCCAACCCCCACCCGCGTCGAGTTCTCTTTGTTCGGCGAGGCCCCACAACCACCCGAGCCCCTTCGATCGCACCGGCGAACTCCGGCGAGCTCTGAAAAATCGACTGACCCAATTTTGAAATTTAGTCCACTGTGATTTGACTAGTGTGGAATATAAAAGGGGAAAACCATAAGCATTGGGAGTATAGTGTTGAGCGTGCCATGGCGGATCTGAAGGTGCAAACCGGCCAAAGGCAACTTCGCAACCAAGACAAGAAATCAGAGTAAAGCAGTGGCGATCTATTTTCTTGCTGTGATAAATAAGTTGAGCAGATACGAAAGGGTACCGCCTCTGGTGCGGCGCCGTGTACGCATCTGCTGAGAATTTGATGATGCTGCAGTAGCGATGGCTGTCGGCGGCGTGGAAGCAGATCTAGGAGGGTAGACGGTGGCGGCAGGGCGCAGTGGACGAGACAGTCGTAGGAGCGGCGCTGGCAAGGTGGACGACGACGGGGATGAAATGAGAGGACGGGATGCAAGGATCCCGGTCCGAAGTCGTGGATGAGAGAGGTGGATCTCTTGTAATGGATGGCAGCGTCGGGGTATCAGCTCCGGCATGGTGGAGGAGGATGGCGGTGGATGGGGTGGCGGACGGCAGCGGACGGAGGAGGGTGGGGTGGAGAGGGTGTTTTGGCGCCCACGGAGTACGAATGGGGGAAAAGGGAGGTAGAGAGGAAGGGGGGAACCATGTATTCAGGGCGCGCTTGTCTCAAATGCGAGGAAATTTACAAACTTAGCCCCCGTTTCAAATTTCTACTACATCACAACAACATTAGTCAGTTGGGGATAGGACGGTAATCTCGCATACACCGAATATTTGCCGACGAGAGTTTGTTTTTGGCGCCCACCGTGTATGAATATGAATCGTGGAGGGATTCGATTTCGGCCGAGGACACACTGTGTTTTGGCGCCCACCGTGTATAAATTCGGGTGAGAGGCGGTTACGTCACGTTTGGGTGAAATTACAAACCTACCCCTATCGAAACCTATAGAAATCCAGCAGATAGGCTTTGCGTGGCAGGGATAGGCAGTAGTGATTTCCATCTCGCAGATTTTGGTTTTGGGCGGTTACTGCGACTTTCCCTGCTTCGTTCAAATTTTGTAGAGTGCATGTTTACCGTGCCAACTCAATTCGAATCCCGTTTGTATTCTATTTTTTCGGGCGGGATCCATTTTCAATTGGAATTACATTCTATATACATCATTTTTTTATATATACTTTCAAAAGCATAACAAAGAATTCTGCTCCTTTATATGTATAATATGATTTACAAATACAACGATCACGAAATCTTAAGGTTGAATTCGAAAAAAATTAACCAAATTATGTTCTACTAAAATGTATGGATCAGTAATATTGTCGGTGGGAAACGACACCTATGGGATCACGAGAATCCCTTTCTACGGTTGCAGGGCGCGGGGGTCGTGAGAAGAGCGGATCGAGCAGGCAGTACACGATTCCTTTATCCAGGTTCGGGCCGCGAAGATGCGTAAAACCCTACTCCTGCTTTGGTGGATTATATGCTTGTGTTCTTGAGCTAGCTATGGGGCGTGAGGAGCTCCAAAAAGCCGAATCCTCCTCCTGGTCGCCTGGGCCCTCCTTTTATAGGGAAAGGGGCTGCCACAGTGGCACACAGGAGGTGGAAAGGGTACAGTGGTGCGAGGTTATCCCTCGCATTACATGACAAGGCGCCTTAAATGCGCCTTTGCTTAGGTGTCCCTGCTTTATCGGGGGCGGGGGAGTGCCCCGTCTCGTCCGTCGCCGCTCTCTCCCGCGTCGACACGCGCCCTGGCCAGCGGTGCCTGCGATGCCATGTAGGCGGGCAGGCAGCTGAGGTGGCGCAGCGGTGGGTCTCCACGAGGATCTGCATGCCGCCACGCAGGTGCCTGCCTAGCTGGTTGGGTCGGCAGCCGCATGCGAACGGTGGTGGAGGTGTGACTGGCGTGGGTCCGATGGTGGCCCCGCGGGTGTCCTTGGCAAGGGCCTTGCCGCGGCCCCGGCAAGGGTCTTGCCGGGGTCCTGACAAGGGTCTTGTCGTGGCGTCTGCTGTCATCCCCGGCAAGGCTCTTGCTGGGGGCCTTGTGGTTTTCCTTGGCTGGGATCCCGCCAAGGATCATCATATTCTAAAGTGTGCATCTGGTCTTGAATGTCTTCACAAAGATCTGCATATCACCACGGGGATGCCTCCCGAATCCTTGCCCCATGGGGGCAGTGGACTCAAGGGTGACCCGCTCCGTAGGCGAGGGGCGAGCTGCCATGGCAAGGGTCTTGCCGGGTTGGCAAAAACCACCTCCCGGCAAGGATCTTACCGGGGAGGGGGGCCCGCTTCGTCCCCTTTGCTCTTTGTGGTCTTGGCGTCGTCCTGCTCCTCTTTGACTTTGGCCTCACCTCGGTTCTACCTTCCTTGTCGGGCTTGGTGCGGCGGCGCCCGTGGCTCAGACTGCCCGTGCACAGTCATAAGAGTACAAAAAGTGTACCCCCCCCTTTTTGTACACCGACAGGAGCCCCCGGGCCTGGGCCACACATGAGCGCTACGCGTTGTTGGGCCAGGCCCAAGAACGGTGCGCGGGCAGGCTGGGCGGTTTTTACCGTGGTAAGTTTCTTCGCGCGCTGCGCCTCCCATGCTTCCCACGCGTGGCGTGGCGTGGGGAGGCGGGCGTGACGTGGGTGGCGTGCGTGGGGCTGAGCTCCGCATGCATGCGTCACGTCATAGTAAAGGAGGCGGTTCACGCCTTCCCCATAAATGGAGGGAGGCGTGAAGGCGCGGTCCATTTACTGGACGGGGCCGAGGCGTGGTCTTCGAGGCGTCCACTCCCCATGATCACAGGGTAGGGAGAGGCCGCCTCATCCGTCGCCTCGGTTCTGCACATCTGCCATGCGGCTTCCATGCGCTTGGGGTGGCGAACGGTGGAGGCGGGAAACCGGGCCGTCGTGGGCCGAGGCAGCGGGTCGGTCCCAGTTCCCTACGCCCTCTGCGTTTTGATTGGCTGAGCGGGGCGGCCGGGCCCCCACCCCGTTCCTTTATAAGGAGCGGGAGGGGGAGGAGGGCGGCCCGCATTCTTTCATCTCCTCTTTCCTTCAGCTTCTGCTCCCCTCCCTCTCATTCGCCATGGAGAAAGGGAACCCTGGTCCTTCAACGGTGGCGACGAGGGTCGCCGCTCGACAACGCGTTCCTCTTTCTCCGGCACCTGCGGTGGCCGAGCCAGCCGCGAGGGGAAGGGGGAGAGGGCGAGGCCGCGAGCGAGGTCGAGGGCGAGGCCGAGGTGCTCGGGGAAGAGGAGGACGGGGCGGCGCGCCAGCTTTGCCTCCGCCAGCAGTTCCTCTCCCCATGGAGGGCCACATTGGGGACGACCCTTGTGAGTTCTTCGTCAGGCTGCGGCGGCCGCCTCGCCGTCGTCTTCGTCTCCCGACTCCATTTGCGAGTGAGATGGAGTTGGACCCGCCCGAGACACTGAGGCTACACATGAGGGGCTGTGGAATCAGCGGTACGCCAGTCCGCGTCGACTTCCCAACCCCTAATGTGATGTATCTTGGTCGAGGGTGGAAGACGTTCGCCCGTATCCACCGTCTGACGGAGGGGCTCACCTTCCATTTTAAGCTGATGGAGGGCGGTCTCCTCTCCGTCAAGGTCTTCGGGTGCTTCGGGACTCGGGCAAGGTGCTGCGTGGAGAGCTCCTCTGATAGCGAAGACTCCTCCTCGAGCGAGAGTGACGAGGGGGACAGCGGCAACGACGACGAGGGTAGTGGGCGGCAGGATGACGGGTCCGACTAGGTGTCGGGCGTCGCTCCGTGCGGCACCGGCGATCCCATCATCCGTGTCGCCGGCTCCTTGAACTTCTCGGGGTCGTCTCCTTGGGCGGCTGGCATAGGGAGGCTGCGGAAGAGGAAGAGGGCGGGCGGCAAGGCCGTCAACTCAGAGTACGTGGGCACGACGCCTTCGTCGCGTGCTGACGTCCTGCCGCCTCGTCTTCGAGCTCTGCCTCCGGCGCTGCCATCACCATCCAGCCTTCGGACGACCACCGAGATGTCCTCTTGGTGTCTTCTGCCACCCGTAGCTCGCCTAGGCGCCCCTTTTGCCCTTCTCGCCTCCTTGACCTACCTCCTGAAGAGAGAGACAAGAAAGGGGTTACGGGCACCTTATCTCTTTTTAGTTTGTAAGCCCTCGGGCCTTAGCTGAATTTAAAGCTTGTAATCCCATCATTCATGTTTTTCATTCTCCATGAACTGTACCTGAGTGGAATGTTTTTAATGAAAAAGGGGATGCTTGTTGGGTCACTTGTCTTGCGGGTGGAACCCACGTCAAGGAGAAAATCCTTGATATCTTTAAGATAGACACTTCTTTGCCCGGCAGCAGGCCCTGCCGTCTTCCCACGTCGCTCGACCTTTCTCACGCTTTCGGCGGAGGCAGGGATGAGGCGGGTTCAGGGCTCCTCGTTTCGTCCCTTTGCTGCCGCGACTACGACCAAACCTGGCCCCAGGAACGAGCCCTAGGGCCTAGAGTTAGGGGAGCACGGTAGCATTAGGAAGAAACGAGGTTTCGCATACCTCAGTCCATAAGAGAATGCATGATAAGGGATGAAAAACTTATCTGAGATTGCAGCCCCCGGCAACTCTGGTTCGCCGTGGGTGAATCTTTGTACTTGCAGTTCCCGACAACACTGACTTGCCGGGGTCCGGATGCTGGTCCGTCCCTCTTCTTCCCCTTCTTTTTTTATCCTCAAGTGATCTGGCAAGGATGTCCGAGCTCTGCGAACCAAAGGAGACAAAAGAACGGAAAAGAGACGCACACTCGACCTCTAAGCTAGGGGTTAGCCGCCGCTAAGCACTATCAACCCTAACCAAGGACGAGACTCGATCTAGCATGCATGCTATAACTTAGGGCGCCAACGCTTTATTTATGCTCAGGGTCTGCGCCTGGCTTTGTACAAAGGGTTACATGCATCATCGGCAATGCTTGTACAAAAGGTGGCTTGCCAGGAGGCCCGACAAGCCGCGCCTTATGGGTAAAACTTGCGAAGATGCTCGATGTTCCAACGGCATCTTCGGTCTCCAGGCGGACTGCGCCGGGCCTGGTGACTCGTTTTACCCGATAAGGGTCTTCCCACTTCGGCATCAACTTGTTGGAATTCTTGGCCGATTGAACGCGCCGAAGAACAAGGTCGCCTTCCTCAAGGCTCCGGGCATGAACCTTGCGGCTATGGTAGTGGCGCAAGGCTTGCTGGTAGCGTGCTGCTCTCACAGCCGCCCGAAGACGATCTTCCTCAAGGAGCAGTGCGTCGTCTCGGCGCAGTTGCTCTTGCTCAAGCTCATCATAAGCGAGCACTCGAGGTGACCCGTATATGAGTTCAGTGGGGATAACTGCTTCTGCCCCATATACCAGGGCAAAGGGCGTCTGGCCGGTGGCTCGATTTGGTGTCGTCCTGATTGACCAAAGAACCGTCGGCAACTCATTAATCCAGTGCCTTCCGCTCTTATGCAGCTTGTCAAAGGTCTTGGTCCTTAAGCCTCGCAACACTTCAGCATTTGCCCTCTCAGCCTGCCCGTTGCTCTGTGGATGAGCGACGGAAGCGAAACAGACCTTGCTGCCGAGGTCCTGAGTATATTGCATGAAGGTGCGGCTTGTGAACTGCGTACCGTTGTCGGTGATGATCCGGTTGGGTACACCGTAACGGCACACTAGCCCCTTGAAGAACTTGACGGCCGACTGAGCTGTGACCTTCCTCACCGCCTCCACTTCTGGCCACTTTGTGAACTTGTCGATGGCCACGTACAAGTACTCAAAGCCCCCGACAGCGCAGGGGAAGGGGCCCAGTATGTCGAGCCCCCAGACCGAGAAGGGCCAGGAGAGAGGAATGGTTTGAAGGGCTTGAGCTGGTTGATGAAGCTTTCTTGAATGGAACTGACACGCCTCACACCTGGTGACGAGTGTCGTTGCATCCTGGAGGGCGGTGGGCTAGAAGAAACCCTGCCGGAATGCCTTGCCGGCAAGGGCTCTCGACCCAATGTGGGATCCACATATGCCTCCATGTATCTCTGCCAACAGCTCCAGTCCTTCCTCTCGAGGGATGCACTTCAATTTCACACCGTTCGGTCTCTTCCTGTACAGGACGTCATCGACGAACCGGTACATGGCACAGCGACGGGCTACTTTTTCCGCTTCTTCCTGCTCCTCAGGAAGCTCCCCTGTCTGGAGGAATCGGACGGTATGCTGTGCCCACGCTGGAGCCTGAGGCTTGACGGCGAGGACTAAAGGCATTTCCTCCGCTATAGGGGCGGCCGCCTCGACGACAAGAGCTTGGCGTCCTGCCGGAGCTAGCCGTCCCGTGGCGGGTTCAGTGTCCTCGGCAACATCCTTGCCGGCGGCTCCGGGGAGCTCGGCGGGAAAGTACTTGCCGGGTCCTGATTTCCTTCTCTTGTTCTGCTCTGTTGATGGATCAACGGATGGCTGAGTTAGCTGAAGCACAAAGGTACCTGGTTCCACAGGCAGCTTGAGGGCAGCGCGCTTCGACAGGTAATCGGCGATATCGTTCTCCGTTCGGGGAACGTATTCAGCCTGGATACCATCGAAACGCTCTTCCAGCTTTCTCACTTCATCAACGTAGGCCTTCATCAACGGGCTCTGGTAATCCTTATTGACTTGCTTGACGATAAGCTGCGAGTCGCCCCTGACGATGAGCTTTTTGATCCCGAGGTCCGCCGCGATCCTAAGACCGGCAAGCAGCCCTTCATATTCCGCCGTGTTGTTTGTTGACACCTCTCTGGGGAAGTGCATCTGGATCACGTACTTGAGGTGCTCTCCGGTGGGGGCGACGAGCAGTACGCCAGCCCCGACACCCTGGAGGGAGAAAGCCCCATCAAAGTACATAATCCAATCGCAACTTGCCTCCTTGCCGGGGAGAGCAGTCTCTTGGGCTTCTTCGTCAGGTGTGGCGGTCCACTCTACAATGAACTCTGCCAGGACTCGGCTCTGGATCGTCGAGGTACTTTCGAACTTGAGGCCAAAGCTGGACAGCTCCAGTGCCCATTCCACAATCCTCCCCGTCGCATCTGGGTTGTGCAATATCCGCTGCAGGGGGAGGC
This sequence comes from Aegilops umbellulata, assembly GCA_032464435.1. Taxonomy (NCBI): domain Eukaryota; kingdom Viridiplantae; phylum Streptophyta; class Magnoliopsida; order Poales; family Poaceae; genus Aegilops; species Aegilops umbellulata. The sequence continues at coordinate 224,191,543 of CP136055.1, read as the reverse complement.
GAGTGACGACAGTGATCTCGTGTGCCTGGAAGTAGTGACGCAGCTTCCTCGAGGCCATGAGAAGGCCGAAGAGCAGTTTCTGCACACCGGAGTACCTCGACCTAGCCCCCTGCAAGAGGGAGCTAACGAAGTAGACCGGGCGCTGCATCACTTTCTTCTTTGGCGGCACCTTGACCAACCGTGTCGCCTCCGCACTGGTAGTGTCGGGCTCTGTTGCTGTCATTATCTCGTCGTCGACCTCCCTCTGCACCACTAGCGCGGCGCTGACCACCTGGTTCATTGCCGCTAAGTATAGCAGCAATGGCTCCTGGGGCCTGGGCGCAACTAGTGTTGGTGCGGAGGAGAGGTACTTCTTCAAATCTTGTAATGCCGCTTTGGCTTCTGGTGTCCACTCCACCGGGCCCGCCTTTTTTAGGATCCTGAAAAAGGGAAGGGCGCGCTCGGCGGACTTGGATATGAACCTGCCCAGGGCAGCGACGCAGCCGGCAAGCCGGCGCACGTCCTTGATCCTCTTGGGTGCTTCAATCTGCTCTATAGCTTTGATCTTGTCCGGGTTGGCCTCTATCCCCCGCTGCGACACAAAGAACTCGAGAAGCTTGCTGGACGGGATGCCAAAGACGCACTTCTCAGGGTTCAGCCTGAGGTTGATCTTGCACAGATTTGCAAACGTCTCCCGCAAATCTGATATGAGGGTGGCCCTGTCCTTGGTTTTGACCATGATGTCGTCCATATAAGCCTCCATATTTCTATGGAGCTGGGGCTCAAAACCAATCTGGACTGCCCTCGCGAACGTCGACCCAACACTCTTCAACCCGAAAGGCATTCGTATGAAACAATACGTACCACATGGGGTGATGAATGCTGTTTTCTCCTCGTCTTCTTTTGTCATGAAGATCTGGTGGTAGCCGGAGTAGGCATCGAGGAACGACAGCAGATCACACCCAGCCGCGGAGTCAACAATCTGGTCGATGCGCGGCAACGGGAAGGGGTCTTTAGGACAAGCCTTATTGATATCTGTGTAATCAATACACAGCCTCCACTTCCCATTCGCCTTGCGCACTACGATCGGATTGGCCAACCACGTCGGATGGAGCACTCCTCTTACCAAACCTGCTGCCTCCAGTTTCCGGATTTCTTCTGTGATGAACTCTTGTCGTTCCAAAGCTTGCTTTCTGACCTTCTGCTTGACGGGCCGCGCATGAGGACAGACAGCAAGGTGGTGCTCAATCAACTCCCTGGGAACGCCGGGGACGTCGCAAGCTTGCCGTGCAAACACATCGACATTCACCTGCAGGAAGGTGACGAGCGCGTCTTCCTATTTGTCGTCAAGGGTGGAGCTTATGGTGAAAGCTCCTCCCGTGCCGTCCTCGTTGACGGAAACCTTCTTGGTTCCCGGCGGCATGGCCCTGGACCTCTTGCTTCCGCCGGCGGAGCTCTCTGGCACGTCCTCGACGACAGCGCTACACTCCGAAGAGGTGCGCTTGCCGGAGTGGGTGTCCGAGGTCTTATCGGCCTTCTTCTTCTTCCCCCCCAGGGTCCCGGCAGCAGGAGCAAGTGCCCCAGCGGCGGAAGCTGCTGCGACTGCTTGCTGGTACACTTGGTCAGCGCAAATCAGCGCATCCTTCTTGTCGGAGGAGATGGTGATGACCGTCACGGGCCCTAGCATCTTCAGGGTATTGTAGGCGTAGTGCGACGCCGCCATGAACTTGGCCAGCGCCGGGCGGCCAAGGATCCCGTTGTAGGGAAAGGGGATCTTGGCAACATCAAACACAATCCTCTCCGTCCTGAAGTTCAAGTCGCTCCCAAAAGTTACGGGCAACGTGACCTTTCCCTTGGGTTGGCTTCTCCCCGGGCTGACCCCCTGAAACGTGCCCGTCTCTTCGAGGTCTCCATCGGGGATCTGCAGCTTCTCGACCATGGCAGGCGAGATCAAGTTCAGACCGGCCCCGCCATCTACTAACATTTTTGTCACCCTGAGGTTGCGTATCGTCGGTGAAACCAACAACGACAAGCACCCGACCGCAGTAGTGCGATCAGGGTGATCCTCAGAGTCAAAAATGATAGGTGTGCTGGACCACTTCAGCGGCCTCTGGGCATCAAACGACGGCTCTGCTGCTGTAATCTCTCGCGCCCACTGTTTAAGCCGGCGCCGAGAGGCATGCAGCGAAGCGCCGCCGTCAACGCACATGGCCTCTGTAGCTTTCTGGAACTCTTGGTCGCCGGACTCATCGTCCTCTTCGTGATCGTCATCTTCTGGCTTTCTGCCACGGCCCCGAGCTAGCCTTTCTTGTTGCTTATCCTTGCCACGACAGCCCGCCTGGCCATCGCGTTTCTTGCCGGATCCCTCAACACCGTCTTGGCCCTTCTCCTTGTCCCGCCTCTCGTATTCAGCCCTCTGCTTCTCAGCGAGGAGCTCAACCTGCCGGCAGTCTTGGAGAGCATGGCCTTTGGTGCGATGGATCTTGCAGTATCGCTTGTCGGAGTTGCCTGGCTTCTCGGCGGCCGCCAAGGCCTGGCAGGCGACACATCCGGCAATTTCCTTGCCGGGGTCACCTGCCTTGGTCTTCTTGGTGGAGCCGGTGTCGTCAGACCCCTCGACGGCAAGCACAGCTTTCCCTTTGCGCTTCCTGTTGCGGCGCCGGCCTTTCTTCGCCGGGGCGGCGGTGTCCTCTTCAGAGGAGTCGGTTTCCACGCCGGCATCTTCGCCGGGGTACTTCCTCCCTTCTTCAGCCCGGGCACATTTGTCCGCGAGAACATAGAGCTCCGCGACATCTTTCACCTTGTTCATTGCCAGCTCTTCGCGCATCTTGCGGTTCCGAACGTTCTGATGGAACGCGCTGATGATGGCGGCGGGGTGAACATCTGGAATATTGTACTGCACCCGGCTGAACCTCTGTATGTACTTGCGGAGACTCTCGCCTCCCTTCTGGGGAATGACATGGAGATCACTTGCTTGGCCGTGAGCTTGATGACCGCCAGTGAAGGCGCCCACGAATTCATGGCACAAATCCGACCAGGAGGAGATGGAGTCTACCGGCAAGTGCATCAACCAGGACATGGCGTTGGGTTTAAGAGCCAATGGGAAGTAATTTGCAAGCACCTTATCGTCACGAGCTTCGGCAGCCTGCATCGCGATGGTGTAGATGTTGAGGAACTCGGATGGGTGGGTCTTGCCGCCGTACTTCTCGCCCACGTCAGGTTTGAAAGTGCGGTGAGTGGGCCACTGGAACTGCCGCAGCTCACGGGTAAAAGCCGGGCAGCCTACCTCGTAAGGCAGGCCCCCAGGGCTTTCCGGTGCTGGGTGGTCCACAGCAGGCCCCGCTCGCTTATCTGACTGGTGGCGCGCTCCGCACCGGCGCTCGATGGTGGTCCGAGCGTCTTCATGTTCCCGATCCCGAAGGACCTGGCGTTGGTCCTGGTGGGTCCGCAGGTCGGACGACGCTATGGAGATTTCATCGCACGCGACGTCGTGACGGGCAGGCGTCCGTGGCACCGGGCGAGGAGGAGGCGAGTGCACCGTGGTCGCGGCGCCGCCAGCCTTCCTGCCACTGGTACATGGGACTCCGTCGGAACGTCGACCCGGGGGCTCCGTCGGGGTCGGCTCATCTTTGTTGGCCACCGCAACAAGGCTGCGGATGGTGGCTCTCCATTCGTCGAGTTTCCCCGTAGTGGGAGGAAAGTCGAGGAGCAACTGCGCGCGCGCCAAGGCTTCTGCTGGCGTTGGTGGCAGCGAAACCTGCACGGATCGCGACGCGCTTCGACTTCTGACCATGTCAGAAGGAGCTCCATCACGACCACGCGGTCGCACGATGCCTTCACCGGCGCCTCGGCGAGCGGGCAGGCCTTCTACATCCCGGGAATGGCGCTCGGGGCTTTTCCCGCGGCGACGCCCGGGGTCTTCAGGGTGATCACGCCGCTCGTCGCGTGCTGCTTGAGAGGAACGCGTCGTCGGCGCCGGAGTGGGAGTCCTAGAGGCCCTCGCGCCGCCAGCGGGCGGGGCAGCAGTGACCTCAGAAGGTCCCGCACCACCTGCGGAGGGCCCGGCTCCGTCTTTGGATTTGGCGGCGTGCGGTCCGTTACCGGGCGCATGAACATCGCCGCCTCCCAAACTCCGGCCGCCGGGACGGTGTTGGTGTTCGCGAGCAGCGCCCGGGTCCTTTCGGCGACCGATCCGCTGCTCGCCCGCGTCGGGACAGGATGCCCGGCGTCCGACGGGTCAACCGCCACCGTCGTCTTCTTCTTGGGCGCCATGACGATGAAGAAACGTCGAACTAACTGCTAAAGCCGATTCTCACAAATGCGCTACCCCTGCCTGGCGCCAAAGATGTCGGTGGGAAACGACACCTATGGGATCACGAGAATCCCTTTCTACGGTTGCAGGGCGCGGGGGTCGTGAGAAGAGCGGATCGAGCAGGCAGTACACGATTCCTTTATCCAGGTTCAGGCCGCGAAGATGCGTAAAACCCTACTCCTGCTTTGGTGGATTATATGCTTGTGTTCTTGAGCTAGCTATGGGGCGTGAGGAGCTCCAAAAAGCCGAATCCTCCTCCTGGTCACCTGGGGCCTCCTTTTATACGGAAAGGGGCTGCCACAGTGGCACACAGGAGATGGAAAGGGTATAGTGGTGCGAGGTTATCCCTCGCATTACATGACAAGGTGCCTTAAATGTGCCTTTGCTTAGGTGTCCCTGCTTTATCGGGGGCGGGGGAGTGCCCCGTCTCGTCTGTCGCCGCTCTCTCCCGCGTCGACACGCGCCCTGGCCAGCGGTGCCTGTGATGCCATGTAGGCGGGCAGGCAGCTGAGGTGGCGCAGCGGTGGGTCTCCACGAGGATCTGCATGCCGCCACGCAGGTGCCTGCCTAGCTGGTTAGGTCGGCAGGCGCATGCGAACAGTGGTGGAGGTGTGACCGGCGTCGGTCCGATGGTGGCCCCGCGAGTGTCCTTGGCAAGGGCCTTGCCGCGGCCCCGGCAAGGGTCTTGCTGGGGTCCTAACAAGGGTCTTGTCATGGCGTCTGCTGTCATCCCCGGCAAGGCTCTTGCCGGGGGCCTTGTGGTTTTCCTTGGCTAGGATCCCGCCAAGGATCATCATCTTCTAAAGTGTGCATCTGGTCTTGAATGTCTTCACAAAGATCTGCATATCACCACGGGGATGCCTCCCGAATCCTTGCCCCATGGGGGCAGTGGACTCAAGGGTGACCCGCTCCGTAGGCGAGGGGCGAGCTGCCACGGCAAGGGTCTTGCCGGGTTGGCAAAAACCACCTCCCGGCAAGGATCTTGCCGGGGAGGGGGGCGCTTCATCCCCTTTGCTCTTTGTGGTCTTGGCGTCGTCCTGCTCCTCTTTGACTTTGGCCTCACCTCGGTTCTACCTCCCTTGCCGGGCTTGGTGTGGCGGCGCCCGTGGCTCAGACTGCCCGTGCACAGTCATAGGGGTACAAAAAGTGTACCCCCCCTTTTTGTACACCGGCAAATATCTACATATTAAATAACATAGATGTTCATGAATTCATATGAGTATGCATGTTTGATAGATCAATTTTGGTTCGAGTATGGATTACATGTGTCATCATCTCGAATTCAAATATTTGAATCCCTTTTTTGCTCACTCCTTTCACGCCCATCTCTCTCGCATGCGTGCTTCTTCAGGTAGCTATCACTCTCTTTTCTCCAGCTCACCCGCACGCTCACTTCATGGTTGTCCTATTCCCGCAAACATGGTCTCTCGACGTCTCCCTTGAGAAGTGTCACACTCTCCCTATCAATATACATTACACGGTTTTCATTATCTCTCACGTCTCTACTGTTCTCTGGTATCACTCGGTACCTAAGCTTTCTTTTTCACCGCCACACACACGGTCTCCACTCGTCTTTCACTTTGTCTTTATCTCTATGGGATTCTCTCACACACCCTATATGTCTCTACATACGACTCATGCCACTAAAATTACTCTCTCTCTCTCTCTCTCGCTCTCCTGTAGACACAACATTTGTTGCGGTCTCCTTTTCGTCTCCATCCCAGACTGGCATTATTCATTTGTTTACCGATCAGACAACCCCGACTACCGTCTCCTCTCTCTCTCTCTCTCACAGACACACACACACAACTCCTGCTTCCACTCCCCTTCCCGACTACCGTCTCTCTCTCTCACACACAAAACTCTCGGTTTCGCACCCCGACTCGTATTTCTCTCACAAACATTTATCGACTAGCTAGCCTCTAGATAGGTTTATAGACCCGCACACTCGTGCTTCCACCATCGCATACATGTCTCTCTCCCGCTCCCTGTATCTATGTAGATTTTTCTTCCCTTCTTGAGACACGCCCTCTCGATCGTGCACACACACACTATCGCCTCATTTTAAGCTGATACCTATCGCACACACATTCCTTGTGTCTTTGTCACACATGCACTCCGTCCTCCTCCACTCTCCCTCTCTCTCACACACATGGGCTTTTTGCAACAACTAGCAAGATGCCCATGCGTTGCACGGAACATCAAGATGCATTTGTATGAGTAATTTATCTTGTGGGGGAAAAGGATGAACGAGGGAAGGCCTTGTTTGCAAATGTGGAGAGGGGTGTGGGTATATTTTTGAAAAATTTCCATAGTTTCCTTCCTATCCGTCAGATATAGATCGGACGACCTATATTGCAGGATGGCAGGCACACGATCATTACCGACAATGCTTTTTATAAGAGTAGGGATAAAAAAATAGAGTTGGTGATGATGGTTGGCCTGCCATCCTTCAATGTAGGTCATCCGATTTATATCTGACGGATAGGAAGGAAAATATGGCAATTTACCCGCACTTCTCACCACATTTGCACAGAACATCAAGATTTCTACTCTTACTAGCAAGATGCCCCTCGTTCATCCTTTTCTCCCACAAGATCTTGATGTTCCATGCAACGCATGGGCATCTTGCTAGTAAGAGTAGAAATTAGACATATACCACTTCTCGAATCTTGAAACCAACAACATTCCTCCCTTATCTCATCAAAACCGCCAAAGGAATATATTTTGAGTGAAACATAACATATTTTTAGTGTTATACGTATTTCAAAACTAGACTTTTTTTCTATCAAATCGGTGAATATGTATTAATCTACTTTGATCGTGTGGCAACGCATTGGCACATTGCTAGTAGTTATTATAACTTTTTGGACACCAGACAAATGGTGGAGTACATATACGAAGAGAAGAGGCGCACGAACGCAGTCGTCCTCTCGCTGTCTCGCACACATGAGTGTTACGTAAAGGCGACGTTAACAAATAAACCCTAAAACCCTAGGTGCACGATTGCTGCATTCGCGGGTACCGGGTACGTGGTGGAGCACCTTTGTAGGAATAGTCAGCTCGCGTGATAATTTGATCCGTAGGAGTTGATGGTCGGGACCACAGGTGAACGACTTGGAGCGCGGTGGCTCGCCAGTTGCCACAGATCGAGTAGCCACATTTAAAATATCGTTTTTTAGCGGGGTTAAGAGTTCCGATTTTCAATGGCGCGTTATAAGTAGTAAGTAGTTTTTAGAACGATTAGTATGGAGCGAAAATGGAATTCATAGTACTACGTACCTCCTTGGCGTATGGTTGTATGGTTTTTTTTTTGCGATGGAGGTTGTACGGGTTTATGTTGCGAGATGTTGAACCTGGTAGTTCTAGGGCAAATACTATGGATTAGATTTAGATGGTGGTTTTCAGTAATGAAAATCGGAAGGGGAAACCCTTCTTTGATTAAAAAAAACTACTACCTCCATTCTGGTTTACTAGTCCCCATCGTACTTTGGGTCAAAGTTTGTCCACGAATTTTACTTGTAAAATGTGAATGGAAAACGAGATTTTGTTATACCCAAACAAAAAAGGACCGGAGGGAGTGATTGCTCTGACATGGACGCGACCTCTCATAGCTCAGGCATTGAACCGGTGCGCCGGCCAATAGGGCCGCACTCGCTGCAGGCCCGGCTGAGCACGCCTCCTCGCCGCGTGCAACCAGCTTAAGACTTACCCACCTGCCTTCATTGAATCCGCGCGTGTGCCGGCAACACGTCCTTCCGCGAGTCGGCGGGCATTTTAGAACACAAAAAATGACTAAAATATAATTAATTTACGCATGGTCTTGACTTGTTGTGCTCGCACTGGTAGCAGGAACTAGTAGAGGATTTTCTTTATTTATAACTCTCCTCACATTTTTTTTGGCTTTGAAGTGAATCATGGTTGTGGACATTATGTATGAATGTGCAGATATCTGTGAACATGAGTTTGATGTGGAAGTTGAACTTGGAATGTCGGGCTTTCGCGTGAACTATACCATGTCCAATGCTTCGTCTGTTATTGTTTGGAAAGTAAGTGCTGTTATTACATGACCCGGGAAAAACATTTTGTGCCACATCAGTAGATGCACGGACATCACAACAAGCATGCTGACTGGATAAACATTTGAACCTAGCTATTATGAAGGAAATTTTGTATTGACAACAATTTTAGATAGCAGGAGACGCCTAGCCTGCTCTGCCTCTGCTAGCTTATTTCTGGCTTCTTCCATCTCTTCTTTGGCTTGGGTGAAGAGAGCATCTGATTGCTCTTTTCGCTTCTTCAGGAACTCAGCTACATTCTCAAGGGCTACTGCATGCTTTCTTTCAGCCTTTACTAATGCCACGAGGACACGAACAGTTGACGACTCCACCTGGCTTGTGTGTAATCCAGCATCATCTGGGAATTTGCACCTTGTGTCTAATCCAGCATCATTAGGGAACTGACACCTTGTGTGTAATCCAACCTCATTTTGGAAACATGATCTCGAGGTTGACCATACTTCCCTCCTCGTAGGAACTGCATCCTGACATGAAGTTACTTCTTTTTTAGATCAATACTCAGAGCAACCTAGATCCATTTAGTAGAAGCCAGATAAACAGAACTCGGAGAAGTGAATTCAAAAGGAAAAATAAATAAATACAGACTACAAGGTGAGAACACCCACTTCCTACATCAAGCTAAAAACGAAAGCATTAGGACGATTAAGACTCTTCTTATTACACATCGAAGAACACCACGCTTAAGAGAAACAGAAACTACAACATATACACATCAAAGAACACGAGGCTACACGAAAGTAATTGAAAGGGTGTTATGTACCAAAGCTCGTTTTACAGGTTCGGTGCAGCTCCTCTTTAACTTGCCACGCTCCTTGAAGATGTCCCGAATATCCCGTGTTTGGTCTTCATTGCTCCTCTACATGTTCGCACTCGTGGTTTTAAAATCTCAACATGGCAAGAAAAATATACTACTAGTAATACTCGTGCATCTTGTGGGCAACATTAAAGCACTCGTTTGCCATGTTAGAGCATCTCCAACAGAATCGCAATGCGAGGCACTTTAAAAAGCGTTTACAGTGCTGAGATCGAGAAGTAGATACTAGAGAGTAGAGGATAGTTCTCAGCATAGATAGATTAAAAAGATAATTCAAGTACTCCTCGTCGTCCGACTCCTCCTCGGTGATGTCCTCGTCCGACGTCTGACTGTAGGCGTGATGATACCGATCGTCATTGGATTCCCAGGGCGACGCTGCTCCTAGCCTCATGTTGAATTGAGCGTCCGCTTTTCGCCTACTCTTGTCCTCGCGATAGGCGGCTCGCTCCGCCCTCCTCTTATCCCTCTCCGCCCCTTTGTGCGTAGAACTCGTGCTCGTTGATGATGTCTTGCGGGAAGTGTTGGCGCCAGAGTGCCATGGCTTCCTTGTCCATCTCGGCGATGCCGAGACGGTGCTCCCGCCTCCGGTTGTCGCGACGATCCTCGTCGGTGCTAAGCAGCAGCAGAGGCGCGAGCTCCTGCGCCCGCTCCCGTGTCGGCACGTTGGGGAAGTTCAATGTTCTATGAGGCCACCGAAGGCGCCACACCGCCACGTCGTACGCGCGGGCGGCCTCGTTGGCGGTGTCGAAATTGCCGAGGCCGAGGCGCATCACGCGGAACCGGATCTCGGCGGAGAAGCCACCGGATGGGCGCGCGCGGACGCCGCGGTATCCCCAAGTTTCCCGGCGACGCGGCGGCATGGTGGCACGGCGGTGGCGGCGAGGCGAAAAAGAGCGGGGAGAGAGCGGTGGCGAGGCACAGAGCGGGGAGAGAGCGGTGGCAAGGCACAGAGCGGTGGGAGGGCGTTGGATTTTATAAAGCGCGCCGGATGCCGCGCGCCAAAACTAGCGCATGCCCGACCGCTTTTTCCCGCGCGCGCGATCCTTTCCCGACGTCTCTGCTATCTATACTCTCTTCTCTACTGTTATATTTATTTTATATTTAATATGTAATATTTATCTCTACTTCCTTTACTGTCTACTTTTTTCTCTATACTTTTTTTCTTGCAATATAGGCCGTCCGATTTATATCTGACAGATAGGAAGGAAACAAATGGGAATTTTGCAAAAATATACCCATACCCCTCTCCATATTTGCAAATAAGGCCTTCCCTCGTTCATCCTTTTCTCCCACAAGATAAACTACTCATATAAATGCATCTTGATGCGTGCAACGCATGGGCATCTTGCTAGTTCTAAAAACCTTTCCATCATTTGCCACACTACTGGTTGCAGATGAAAAACCTACCCAAGCACAGCGCGATACAGGAGCGACGCACAATTACAAGCTGATATTCTGTTGGACAATGGAGGCTATAACCAATTACTTTTACAGGAATAATAGCACCCAGGAAATTTGAAGGGAAGGTATGAACAAAATTGGAACTGCACATGTACTGCTAAGTGATTCAATACACACATTGCCAATCGAGGAGGAGAACGATGGTCGCGGCGGCCTCTGCGAGTCATGGTCGGAAATGGGAGTCAGTTCATTGTCCACGATGGTGGTACTTCTGTGCTTGGCGTCGGCTTCCGGGAAGCAGATCCGAGACTGTGGAAGACGATGCCGGGGAAGAGGCTCCGTGTACGACGACGATGGTGGACCGGCTCCAGTGCGGCGTATGAGGTCGTCGATGAGGCAGATGCTATGCGGTGGACGAGTGCGCCGATGTAAAGGGGAGGAGCACGAAGGCTGCAGTGCCGTGGAGAAGTCTATTTTGCGGTGGGGATAGAAAATGGGGAGTATTCAGGTGTACTACTCTGGGTGCCGGGGTGGGGTTGGCTGGGTAGGGTGAACCTGAAGTTACGAAAACAGCCCCCTACCAAGCGTCATCCGTAGGCCTGTTCCGAAGGCTATGATGGTAACTTCCCACTGCTCGAATCAGGGTCGCGGGAGATTTTCCCGCCGACCACAAAATTTTGTGACACTGGACTCCCCGTGTGGCGTGTTGAGTGATTCGGGTAAGCAACTAGTGAGTAGTAGTAAACTCTGCATATTAGGTTTGACCAAAGTCAAACTTCATAAAGTTTGACCAAGTTTATAGAAAAATATAAACATTTACCATAACAAATATGTATGATGTGAAAGTACATTCAATAATGAATCTAATGATATTTATTTGTTATTGTATATGTTAATATTTTTTGTTATAAGCTTTCTGAGAGTTTACAAAACTTGACTTTGACCAATGCTAATACGCGGACTTAAATAAAAGCGGTGGGAGTACACATTTGTTTTCTTAGTTTGTAGTGAACTAATCATTCGTTGAAATTGTGAAATAAATATATTAGGCTATTGACTTCGAATGTAATGGTCTATACAATTCAATAGTTACAATCATTGTCGAATCCCAAGATGTATACAAGGTCTATAGTAGTTCACAACATGCTCAAACTCACATAATCCCAGTCAAATGAGAATCTAAATGCATTTCATAGTTATTACTTTGTAGGATGCAACAAAAACAACCATAACTCTACATCAGCCATTATAGAAGCAACATTTTGACATATCCCAATGTGTGAATGAAACATGCAGAGAGAGCTTTTGAAGATGGAGCAGATAGGGCGGGAAAGATTGTATGTATGTGGACGAGAGAGTAGGAGACAAACCTAACGAGACAGAGAGAGAGAGATAGAGAGAGAAAGAGAGAGGAAGAAGTTAGGTCTGTGAGAAAGATGGATACATGTAATATACATGAGATGCGTGTGCATCTGGATTCTGTATACGTGGAAGGAGAAGAGACAACATGTTTGATGAGAGAGCTAGAAAAGCATGGACGAGAGGGGAAGGATCTTGTGGGTTGAGGGATTGACAATTTTGTGCGGGGAGAGATGGATTGGTAATTCTGTGGAAGAGAGAGAGAGAGAGAGAGAGAGAGAGAGAGAGAGAGAGAGAGAGAGAGGGTGGGGGGAGGAGTCAGTCAGCCGTCGTCACATCACCCTGCTTCCAAATGACCCCGCATTCTCTAGCGTGGTGTGGTCACCGTCTTCGATCTTCTCGATGCCCTCTTTGAAGATTGAGGTGTTGTGCATGTTGGGGGTGCAAAGAAGCACAAGCGAGAGTGGTCGCCGTATAACCTTGGATGGGGATGAATTGTGTGCTCGGGGGAGTGTGTGTGTGTGTGTGTTGTGATGCATGTCTCTCTCTGTGTGTGTGTGTGTGTGTGTGTGTGTCAGATATTGAGAGAAAACAAACCTAAGGAGAGAAATGGGCATTCACGAAGAGACTGTGCGGGCCTTGAGGTGGGCAGGGGCCGGGTGAGGGTGTCAAAATGTGCGCGTTGTTGCATGTGTTGCATGCGACCGTGCGAGGGACGGACGAATCGAGAGAGATGGTTGTTGTGTTACGGATGCTCCTCTCTCTGTATCTCTCTCTCCATCTCTCTCTCTCTCTCTCACACACACACACACACACACACACAAGTAAACTAGAAGACCGTTCTCTCATGTATACACAACATATCGGCATCTGTCTATGTCTCACTCATGCATGATCATTTGCACATTCACACCTCTCTATGTCTGTATCACACGCACACCGTCTCCACATTGCCCTTCCGCCACAACACACATATGGACACATACACACGTTCTCTCTCAATCACACACACAAAATCAGTATTAAAAAAACTAGGGCGCACCTAAAACGTCCAAATCCAAATAAACACGAACTGGAGCTAAATTCAAATATATGGAAATATTGCAGCGTCAAGAACTTTCACAGGAAAAAAAGTTGAGTAATATTCGAGGATTGTTTTCACACACACAAAAAAAGGTTCGGTGGATGTCCTTCGAGCGCGACACGGTGACGCACCGTTCGATCGACCGCGGTTCACGCGCTTGCACAGGATTCCGTATCGTGGTTGTGGTACTAACTAGTGATGCCTAAGTCTAATGTTTACGTGTACTAGTACGGTTTTCTTTTAAGTTTTACCAACCTTATATGTAAAACTAAAGTAAGCTCCCACACGCGCACTCATCAATATGCCGCCACCGCTGTTACGCATGCCGGCGCCCGCCTGCTCCGGCCAACAATTTTTCGCCCATCACCGCTGTGTCGCCGCCATCCCTGTGCCATGAAGCCGAAGGCTCACCCGCTCACGTCGTCTGCAGTCCCTCCTCGCGATGCCGCCGCGCTGCCAAGCATGCGAGCAACTGGTGGAGCCGCGTCTATGCATGTAGCATACAAAGAGGAGGACGAGCACGTGCTCCAGCACGCCGGCGAGGAGGAACTAGCGTGTCATTGTCGTCTCTGCCCGCGCGGAGGAGGCGCGCATGGTGGCTGTCGCGGCAGAAGCCGGTCGGGCGCGTCGAGCCCGCAAACCGGGTGCGGACGCGGAATCTATCTTCGAGACCTTGAATGCCACGTGGATCCTGCAATCTGAAGGAGCAATTTGGGTTAGTCGACTCATGTGAGCCGTTCGATGCAACATGGATGGCTAGAAGGGCTTCTTCCACCTCTTATGTCGTCTTCTTCCTTCGCTCCGTCGAACTTCTTTCACAAATCGACTGACCCAAATTATACTGCTAGTACGAACATATTAAGTATAGTAGGAACACGAAGATACGAGCAGTAGTACCAACTGCAAGAAGAACAGTAGTAAGACATAGTACTAGTACTACTGTACGTACTAAAGAGTTCAAATAACGAGAAAGAACATAAACATAGTTCTGCTGGGGCCTCAGCACAACACACCCTTGAAAATAAACTAAGCAACTAGTCCGCTTGACACTGCAGTAGAACCAGCATGAGCGACGGCACTGCCACCTACTCGGAGTCTGAGTCCACGTCCTCGACTTCGTCCTCGTCCTTCTTCCTCTTCCTCTTCGCCGACGCTTCTTTGCTTGAACCATACATTGGGCTCTGCTTCTTCATCCAACCCTTGTAGATATTTAAACAAAGGTAGGCATCCATTGCTGCGTACAGGATGTGATCTTCATCTAATGTCTTCGACTCCCATGCATGATGAAACTCGTGATGAGGTTTCTTTAGTTTAGCGTACGAAGGATCAATCATGGCTGCTGCCAGGGTCAGCATTGAAGGTTGAGAGGAGGACACTAGGCTTGCCTTCTAGAGATCCAAGGGCTAGCCTACAACGAGACCTATCCGACGCAGGACATCCCTGTCGTTCTTAAAGCCTACAGTAACGAATTTCACTCTTTTGTCCTTGAGGAAGTTCTTAAAATCTCAGCATGACATATGTGGTAGACCAAGCAAACGTTATGTACGCAAACCTGGATCACGGCGGGCTTCTTCCTCTCTTCGTCCTTTAGATCCTTCTCTCGTCCCAGGACTGTGGTGTACTCAACATCTAGCCCAGCGACCCACTCATCCGTTGAACTGTTGAACATGCGTAGGAAGCGAGCAAGCCATGCTTTCACCGTCTCGGATCCACGTGTGTAGATGACGATGAACGGATCGCCAGTGATGGCTCTAACCTGGTACTCAGCGGCGACCATGGAGATTTGGGAGGCCATGGATTTTGGAGGAGAGTTAGGAGAAGTTGAACTGTTGTACCCCACAAAAAAAACTGGGAGCGAACTAATGTGAAAGGACGGGACGACTGGGAGCGAACTATTGTAAGGTAGAAGACGGGGACGAGTAGGGCATGCGAACGGCGTGGGGTTGCTGGCTTGCCCGATGGATAAACGGCTGCAAGCCCCCAAAGAGTTCTCGAGAACTTGCGGGACCCGCTAGATGTCATGTCTACTAGACCCATATCGTAGGCCTGACGGTATAGCTTCTGTCTGCTCGCACGCAATGCCGGTGCGTGGATGTAACTTCACTTAATTCTATCAAACGTTGCGCCTCCCTCGCGCGGTCGCGCCCTTTGAGACTTCGACCGGCTATAAATGAGCAATTTTTTTGCCTTTTTTTAGACAAGCAATTTTCTTTGCCTACTCCGCATGCATGATACTCCCTCTGGTCCTTTTTACTCCCGTCAACCGTTTGCAAAGTGTTTGAACAAATTTATACTTTTTTTAACACCACCTTATATTAATTAACGAGCCACACTAGTACACTCATTCGATACAATATTCACCACATAGGGCGGTATGTTATTTACAAGAATACCATCTAATCTATTGTCAAAGCTATACTTAGCAATTAAGTGTGCCACCTTATTGGCCAAACAGCTAATCTTTGACAATTGAAGATTGTTGATCAACTTCGAGATGCTCAACGCTTTCATCTTCAGGTCACACATAGCAGACCTGTCATAGTCCCCCGATGCAAGAGACGCTACCACAAAAGCGCAACCAGTCTCTAAAATTACAGGATTATGAAGAGAAATACCTATGTAGAGACCGGCAATGCAAGCCCTAAGCTGCGCTTCCTCCACGCTTTGACAGGCATCAATGAAATCCCACGACCAAATTTATACTAAAAATATCAATATCTACAATACTGATTATAATGAGTATAAGAACTACGTTTTATAATGAGTGTAAAAATATTGATTTGACATTGTGAATGTTGACACATTTTTCTATAAGTCTGGTGAAAGTAGAGGTACATTGACTTCAGACAAAACTTAAATGCACAATGCAGACTAGTTCCTCCGTCCAGGTGCATGCCATGTCCTATCTTGTCATCACAACAAGGTTAGCTATTAGAGTACCACTACCTCCCTTCTAGTTTAAAGGGCTCGATTCAAAAATTTCACCTACTCTTAGCAAGATAGTAGTGGCGGTGGAATAGTTTTTGAAGTCTGCAAAAGTACTCAACTAGTGTTGTCGTTCTTCACAAAAAAATGTGTTTACCAATGCATGCATGAACACTAGTTACTCTAACCGCCCTCTCTTCTTTAATTCTTTGCCACATCAGCATGTTTGCTATTCCCGTGTGCATGATACCAGCTAAGATACCACCATTATGGCCAGCCTTAATCATCGCATGCAATAATTTAGTGCACCTTGAAATATGAACATGTGTGGGGCGTGTATGTTTTTAATGACTTGAGACTATACCTAGCCCGGCATGCAAGATGACTTATTATGCACCGTTCCCCATACCTGCAGGAAGCCCGTTCGTCTCCAAATCTTTTCCTCTCCATGTGTGGAAACAATATGCCTGCCAAACTCTCCTTCTCCCTCCGGCGGTCCTACCACTCCACCCCGCGTGAAAAAATCTGCATGCATGACTCTCCCCCCCCACGCTCGTCCAATCCGTTGTGACCAACAATATTTCCACCCCTTCGCTCCCCCATTATTTACTCCAACAAATATGCCCACGTAGCTGTTACTTAACTGCAGGTGCATCTGGTCACTAACATATGGGCCCAACAGGGGTCTGGCCCACATGTCAGTGATGCAACTAGACCTGCAGTTAAGTCAGTGCAGCTCAGTCCATATCTTACGTAGGTGTGCCATTGCTCGCTATAAATACTGCGCCTCCCACGACATCGCTATCTCCTCCCCTCACGTTCACGTTCATCGCTATATCCTCCCCCTCCCTCTCACGTCAACCACCATGGCATCGCCCCTCCCAAGCCCTAGGAGCCCCTCGCTGCACCGCGCGGACGGTCACGCGTCGCCGTTCCGTTCCTCGCCGCCACTAGTCGAGAAGGACGCGTTGGTGTTCCGCTCCTCGCCGGTACGCGACGCGTCGCCGTTCCGTTCCTCGCCGCCACTAGTCGAGGAGGACGCGTCGGTGTTCCGCTCCTCGCCGTGACGCGACGCATCGCCGTTCCGTTCCTAGCGCCACTAGTCGAGGAGGACGCGTCAGTGTTCCGCTCCTCGCGGCGACGCGTCGAGGTCGACGCGTCGGCGTTCCCAATCTCGCCAGCACGCGCGCCGGAGGACGCGTCGGCTCCCCGCTACGAGGAGAACGCCGCGCCGCCCGCCGAGCCCCCCAGCCTTGAGGAGCTTTGGAAAGAAATGGATGTCGCCTTGTGGGAGGCTTTGCCTCCAGCAGAGCGCGCCAAAATAGAGGCGGAGAAGAAGGCCGAGGAAGAGAAGCGCACCGCGAAACAAGCTGCCTGGGAGGCCTATGTCGCGTCCGAGAGAGTCAGGCAATTGGCTCTTTGGCAGAAGGCTCGTGCGAGGGCCGTGAGGGTGGCGGAGGACGCCCGTGCCGACGCCCTGAGTGCAATCGGGCCCAAGCGCCTCATCTACGCTTGGCAGTACATGGACCGGGTGCACGCTTCCAGCGAGGAGGAGTACCTGTTGGCGCCGGATCACCACACCGGTGAGATCGCGCTCGCCCGCCGGCAAGCTGCCAATCAGCACCTCGCGAGTTGCGAGGCTGAGGAAGAGGCGTTGTGTCGGCGCGCTGGGAAACGGCCGCGCACCAGGGCACTCGTGGCGCGTCGCAAGCGCTCCTGCGAGCGTCGTGGCTTTTAGGAGGAGTATAATTTTTGTTTCGTAAGGCGATCTCATTAGTTTTGGGACGCAAATGATAAATCCCGAACGTTCAGGAATTTTTAGCGTCCTTAATTAAGTATGTAAAAGGGAAAGTTTGGAAACCTTGTGTATTCGTACGCATTTTGCAAGTACGTGCATATAGCACAAACTTTACTATATACTATCGCACTACACGTCTCTCTCGATATATGCTTGCAGACTGTGCTACTCCCTCCGTCCAGGTCAATAAGTCATCTTTGGTTGTGCACCGTGACCAAGAAGGAGGGAAGACTTATACACCTAGAGGGAGGGAGTACTACTATTACTTATGTACGTGCAAATGCACGTTTTAACATTACGATGCGGTTTTTGTAAAAGTAAAAAAACATCACTAGTCAAGCTTGTGAAACGATTCAATGCAAAACAAATGCAAAAATGCTCGTTTGATTGTTTACTTTTAGCTTCCTTCTCTGTGGTTATTTCTCTGTCGTACTTTGTACGGAGTATCTCACTGGTTGGAAAGGCATGCAAATTCCCAAACCGCTTCCTACACCCTGTATCGAATTTTTTGCCTAACAAGTTGTGCCGTGCAATTGGAATTCCAACTTGAGTACTACTACTAGTAGGAGTACCAGGGGCCAATTCTTTTGGGCTTCTAGATTAATAATCACATAACTACTACCTCCGTCCTGGTTTATTGGTCCCCATTGTAACCTGTGTCAAATTTTGATCATAAATTTAACTAATGAAATGTTAGTGCATGTCACATGCACTACTCCATCCGTCTAGGTGAGTAAGTCATCTTAGGCTATGCACCGTGACCAAGGAGGAGGAGAAAACGAGAAACATTAATGTTTATTTGCTAATTAATAGTATTGCATGCAATGAACTAACCACTGCATGTCGTGTTTGATATCTCAAGTCATTAAAAGCATGCACACTCTTTATCTCTTATTGGTTGATATGTCAAGAAACAAAAACAAGGTAGAAGTTAATGCACCGCGCCTAAGTGTTCTGGGATTATTTGGTTTTCGTAAGATGACTTACACACATAGACGGAGGGATTACAATGGTGAGGAATAAACCAGTTAAATCTTTGGTCAAAATTTAGCACAAATTACAATGGTGAGGAATAAACCAGGACGGAGTAGTAGTTTAGAAGCCCAAATAAATGAGTGAGGCGCCTTATTGTTACTCTCTACTGTGACTAGTCTTGTGGGAAAAGCTGGGGAAGCCGCCAAAAGAACTGGCCCTAGGAGTAGTAGCTAGGGATCGAGTGTGCGAGATGAACCAGAGAAAGTAAATGCAGCGAGATGAAATGCAAAAAAAAAGGAGGGATGTGATGGTTGCTTGTCTGTTTATTTTACCAGGCCACTTATTACCGGGAGTGGTTGGGTTTTGTGATATGACGACTTTACTGCCGTGCCACGAGCGGGGTGAGAGGTGAGACTCCCGTGCAGCGCCGCCCTCTACACTTGTACTACATCGGTTGTGGTTTATTAGTCCCCCATTGAATTTGACTGAAGATTTAACTGACAAAATGTTAGTGCATGTCAACAAAAACTATATCCTTGGATTCATATTTGAACATAGTTTTGAATGATATAATTTTATGTGACATGCATCAGCATTTATCGTACTATATATAATGTTAGTTCAATTTTTGGTTGTACTAATCTATAGTAGTAAGGTGCCTGTGCGTTGCACCGAAGAGTGAAATGCATTGATCGGGGAGTTGTTTATTTTGACAAAGGATGTGGGGGTCATCTCATGTGTAACGGGTATCGATAGGTTTCTTCGGATATTATTTCATCTCTAGAGCTCACAAACATCCGGGTGAAATAGATAAAAAGGTATCTTTTGCAAACAAAAGCGTTCAACTGTTCAACCTGCATCCAAAACTTGTGAAGAAATAACACTTATTGTGCTTTGCAAGAAATGATCTTTAAGAATTAGTTTTTGAGTATCGATTGTTATACATGTTGGCTACAGATGACATGGCACTTTCTTATAGTCAACAGTTGGCTATACTATTAAGTAATATTAACCATGCCCTTATACACCTAGACGGAGGGATTAAATTAGGATGACTTGCAAGCGGGCAGAGGAGATGTAAGAAATGGTTCATCGTAAGTCTTTCACCAGTACTGTAGTAAAAATTCATACATGGAAGATTCTAGACTAAACCATAAACAGATACACTTTTATTCATGTGTGATACTCCAACAGAGCAAGACCCTGCATGGAAGTCTCCACATGCTTAGACAGCGGATTACATTGAGCGAAGACTAATGATCAACATTTAATTTGATAATGCGCAGGTCCAGGTGAACCTCCTTGGAGTCCCCGTGCACCGCGTCGGCGGGTAAAGGATGCCATGGGTTTTCCAAGTCCACATTGGTGGGATAGTCCCAGCTCCCCAGAGTCCAAGTTCGTTCGATGAGGCCGGTGTCGCCGCCCACGCGACCCGGAGGGGCAGTAACATTGACCACGCACCCGTACATCGGCCCCGTGTTAGTGTCAGCGTCAGCGGCGTCGCCCCTGACGCACATTACAGAGATGGGGCGGCGGCCTACGCTGGTCTTGCCGGTGCCCACGATCAAGAGGAAGACGCTGTCGTCCTCCTCCGAGACTAGCAGGCGGCGGTGATCCTCTAGCGACTCCGGCATGGTGAACGGGTAGCACGTCTCGTACTTGATGTTCTCCGCCAAGGGCCAGAAGTGACCGCTGCACGCATCCGTGAGGTGATGCACCATGTCCGCCGGCGAGCCACAAAACGGCACTCATAGCAGTGGACGAAGGGCCTATTATCAGGTTTTTGGATTGTTGGAAATATGAGAAAATTACTATGATATTTAATCCGAATAAATAGGAAATAGATCATGACAGCATTGGCAGAGATTAAACTAATCATGCGAACTAGCATAGCAGATGAACATATCACATACTAGAAACATGAATTCTACCACGATCTCGAACAGGAAGGATAGAATCACATACGGTGCAGCGGGAGCAGCACCGCCGGTGTTGACGCTGTCGCCCATATTGTCGAGGATGAGGTTGCCGAGGTCGGGGAAGAAGTCGTCGCTCGCGAAGTCGTTGCTGCCAGCAGTCACGCGAGTGCGCTCCCCAAAAACCTGATCGCCCCTCTCCCGTACAGGGTCACGAGAGGCGGGGTTCCGGAGGCCTGCTGTCCCTTCTCCCGGTGCACGCCGAAAGGAGGGATGGAGAAGACTTGCTTGGCGGTGCAATGATCTGGAACGATGGTGAGAAACTATATAGTGCGGGCCGGGTAGGTCGTGGGAGTATAGCTCTGTCCTCGGCTCGGCTCAATCCCGCAACCCGCGGCGCGTCGTGACGAGGCGTGGCGTGGCGAGGCGAGCGAGGAGGAGGAGCGCGCGTGTACGTCTCCTTTTCTCATGCTCATACAAGTGGTAGAAGAGCTCACCTTATAAAGAGGTGCAACTCTCTCTCAACTTATGAGGTGGGACTGAACTTTAGCCTCACTCACTCCACTCACATGTGTGCATGAATGGGCCAAGAGAATTTTAGAATTTTAGTTGGGCTTTGGGCCAAAGGCCTACTAGCAAAATTCCAACATCGACCAGGCCGTCCATGAAACGGGAGTGGCTGTAGGGGATGTTGCGCCAGTTGAATATATGAGCAAGTTACTACAAGATTTAATCCAAATAAGCACAAAATAAATCATGACAACTATAACAGAGATGAAACTAATCATGTGGACTAGCATAGTAGTAGGATACAGAGTAGAAACATGAATTCTACCACGATTTCGAACAAGAAGGACAGAAACACATACGGTGCAACGGGAGCAGCACCGTTGGCGTTGAGGTTGTCGCCCATGTCCAAACACCACGTAGACACGGTCTTTGAGCACGGTTCGTAGTCGTTCCACGCTCGGGCATTGAAGTTTGTAACTATTTTAGATTAGAATATACTACTCCTCCGGTGCTAGTAGTAGAGCAGAGTCCTACTCTACAACTCTACTCAAGCAAGTTAGGGCATAACACTGTAGGGAGTACCAGCACTGTGATCACTCAAGCAAGTTGTCTGGCATCGACATGACCCTACGCTGCTGGTATGTGTCTCGTAAGTCAAGCGGCGTGTTGTAGTCATCATCACCTGTCCACTTTCCGCAGCACATATTCGCTTGTCCATCTTTGTCTGCACATAATATCGTCCAATCTTCCATCCCCGCTAAGGCGCCTCCCCCCCCCTCGTCCGAAACCCAAGCACTAACAATGGCAGAACCGAGCAACGTCCGTCGAAAGAGTGGCTGGAATTCGCTCCCCACAAAGGTAATCAAGCTCATTGTTTCGCATGTGGACAATCTCAGTACCATGCCGCTCGCCGCGTGCTCGTCGGGGCTGTACCGTTTACTCAAAGCCCTAAGGCCGGAGCTTTTTAAGCCAGCTCCTTGCTTGCTGATGCCGCCTAATCTTCAGAAACTGCGTGTCATGCAGCATAACGATCGTAGGGTGGTGAGCATCAACCCCCTTGACTGCGATCCGATCCCCGCCAACCTCAACTACATTAACGGTATGTACTAGGTCGGCATGAACACGTCTTGGATGGTGCTCGTCGACGGTCGCGACAGCTTGATGCTCGTGGAGGTCTACACCCGGCGATTGATCCCCTTTCCTTTGATTAACACTGCACTCTTTGGCACCGTGGCCCAGAATACTCGGAATCTTACAGTAGCCAACATGATACCAAGTTTGGTTTGCTCAAGGTTGTAATCTGCCAAGTGCCCACAAGATCTGCGAATTATAAAGAGTTCAGGCTAATTGCGTTCTTCAACCGCGGTCTCGCCTATCTGACAGGTCACTGCGGTAAGTGGATAAATCTGCACGTCCATCGCAGGATCATACATCCTCCATGGTTCTCTGATGCCATTGAACACAAGGGCTTCATTTACGCTGTCGACTCCTTCTATGGCTGGACGTATTGCTGGCCTACTCCAGTCATCGCTACAAACAGCTGTTACAGCAGTATGTTACTTTCCTATGATATCATGATGGCTTGCTTATATTATTGTCAACATTTGCTGAAAAAATATTCATGCTCATAACATGTTGTTCTTAAGATTGACTAAATCAAGAGACCTTTTTTATTTGACTCCAACTTGATATGATGTTGTAGGCCGCCTGGTGTCCCTACCCTTCCTAATCCCAGAACCTTTCAAAGAAAAGCGGCATGGCAGTTGTAGGTGGTTCCTGGCTCGATCAGACGATGGCGAAAGATTGATGATCGTTCACACGTACCGGACGTGTTGTTTCGCGGAGTACAATCACAGTCACTGCAAGGTCTTTGAGCAGGATCCCAGCTTCTCTGGGCCTTCAGGAATTTTTGACTGGAGGCTGGTAAGTAGCCTTGGTACACGCTCTCTGTTTGTCGGACTGAATTATCCGATTAACCAGGAGATAACCGACGGCAAGGATCATGATGGCAGCGCGGTTTCGTTCATCAGGCAAAACTGTGTGTACACAGCGTACCATGCGTCTCTGCATGCACCATACCCTAATATGTGCCGCCATGCTCTGCAGCCCAAAGTAGGAGAGAGGGTCGCAAGTATCAGACTTCGACCTGCTGGCTGGAGTTTCCCCCGTCAGGCACCCATCTGGTTCAAGCCGTCAGCCAATCTCCACAGCTTAATAAATAGTAACGTCTAACTGAGCCAGTTAGTTAGATGCCCACACTTGGTGTAGTAGGATCTTTATTTAGTTTGATGCATACACTTGTTCTTTTTTGGTAGCCCTTTTGTAATGATGGCTGATGTTTGGTTAGGAAGAGAGAGCTGTGTCTTCACTCTTCTGGCCTGCTTACTGCTTCTGTTGCACCCCCAGCCCTGGTTGCTGCTGCTGCTGTTTTCAATGTACAATCAGTAGTATATTTCGTCTGTTGGTTGAATAAATGTGTTGTTAGAACGACAAACACAATGTTTTGGAAGTCCTTGCACGGTTCGATCCTTTAGTGCCCCGTACCGTACGTAGCGCATACTATTTTTCGTACGGAACACATTTTCCACTTGTTGACAACATGCAGCCCACTATTGAAGGCCCAATAGAGAAGCCCATAATTAACTGGAAGGGAGGCTCTCACATAAGGATGGCAATGGTTCAGGTTTGGATCGGGTTGAACAATATCAAATCCATATCCATATCCATGAAGACAGTCTTTGCCGCCCATGAAAAAATCCATGGGTGAAAATTTGTGTCCATGTCCAAATTCGATGGATATCCATACCCATTGGATATCCATTGGGTCCTCTCGAGACATATAAATAAGACAAAACACAATATTGACATAAACTCTTCCATTCTTCACCTCGTGGCAGGCTAGGCTTCACTTGTGGTAAATCAACATCCACTAACAACCTAAGATCATTTAGTATTTTTCTAACATATGAGAATGACGAGTCATTTAAGAAGGAGATAAAAATAAGGGAAGGGGTGTTGGAGTATGTTATGAAGGGGATTGAATGTCAACTAATAAAAGTTACGATGGGGATTGTGTAATTTCTTATGCATGTTTAAAAAAAAGTGTAAAATTGTCGTGGGACATGTGACCGTGGGGCAGGGATAGCAGATTTTCCCCCATTAAGTCATACTATCGGGTCGGGTTTGGGTATATCCATGGGTACAAGATTATATCCATGCCCTACCCATGATCAATCGGGTCGGGTTTGGGCGCCGCCCATGGACACAAAAGCATATCCAAACCCTATCCATTCGGGTCGGATATCCATGGATATCCATGTCCATGGATAAAATTGCCATCCTTACTCTCACATGAATCCGACCCAGGTACATGCTCATGGTCCCCTAAACATAAATAAGTAAATAAATAAATAAATAAGGCTAAATGCTCATGCACCAGTTCTTTGGGAAAATAGGTAGCCCAATATTTCTTTTTGAAGAATACCCAAGCTAGGCCTATTTGTTTTCTCCGAATTACTGGGCTGCAAATCTTTCAAGATGAGGAGGGATGCATTCCGTCTTGGCTTAAGAGTATGGTCAATGTCTATTAAAAGTAATATCAAATGGGGTTGAAAATTCCAAAAAAGTTATAGCAAATGGGATATAAGTTTCTTTTTTTGTTTTTGTTCTTCACTAATATCTTATACGTATTTCATTGGATTTAACATGACATAGTACTAATTTATTTTTAAATTTGTTTTAGTATGGCTATTAATTTTTGGATTAAGAATATTTCGTTCCCCAGCAAAAATTTGCGAATTTTCAAAATTTCCCACATATTTAGTTAATTTTTTGACCCTGGTACTGACCAAAAAATGGACAGCTATTCTAAAAATGGAACGGGCTGCAATAAATTCCATATGAATTAGAAAATGAGTAAAAATTATAAAAATAATAGAAAATGGGCAGTACACGCCACATATTTCGAGGCTGACTTGTTTACGCAAGGCTTTGTCAGTGAACACATGATTCTAGCAGCAGTGACTGTTGGATGTCCATCCAACGGCCGATGTGCTTCTTCAATCTCTGATCTTCCTGCTCCAGCCGCCTAAACTAGCGTCGGCGGGACTGCCTGCTCCCTCCTCTTGTGGCCCACTGTGATGCCGCGCAGGCTTCCCCGGCCCACCCTACTCCCTCCGCTGGCCTGGCCGCACGCAATCAACTGCCTCCTTATTACGCGAAAAAAATGATTCCTCCCACTGACATCTGGGGCGCACCGGTTGGGAGGCTTACCTATGGGCCTACTAAGTCGATGTGTACGCAGGGCTTGTCAACTTAGTCAACAAACGATTCTAGCAGCAGTAACCGTTGGATTTGAATCGAACGGTCCTGCTACTTCTTCAATCGCTGCTCTTCTTGCACCAGCCGCCCAAACCAGCGCCGGGGAGACCGCCTGCTCCTGCCTCTAGTGGCCGGCTGTGCTGCCGTTGAGGCCTCATCGCCCCATGAAAGTGCAACTATCCCTAGGTGGTTTTGGTAATTCATAACAACATATAGCTCATTGAGCTAATGCTATTTCAAGACAATTATTTCAGGAAAGCTCAATGATTGGCATGGCATGGATGGTGAAAGTGGAACCCTCAAAATGTTAAGGACAAAGGATTGGCTCAAGCTCAAAAGCTCAAGACTCTTCATTTTACATTTTAGTGATCCAAGATCACATTGAGTCCATAGGAAAAGCCAATACTATCAAGGAGGGATGAGGTGTTGCTTAATGAGCCTTTTGCTTTATGTGCTTAATGATATGCTCCAAAATCCTCAGCTACTTTCCCATATCCACATATGACCTAAACTCCAAGCCAAACTCGGTCTTGCCGATTCATTCCATCCGGCGCCACCGAGTTTCACTTGTCATTAGCCACTGCCAAACCCTAGCAATTCGGTTCTATCGATAGGGATCTCGGTCTCACCGAGATGGGATTGCAACCTCTTTGTTTCCTTTTGGTAACTTTTCGGTCTCACCGAAAGAGCGGATCGGTCCCATCGAGATTGCAATGCAAACTCTTTGTTTCCCTTTTGTAACTTTTCGGTCTCACCGAAAGAGCAAATCGGTCCCACCGAGTTTGCCTGACCAACTCTCTGGTTAGCTAATTACCAAAATCGGTCTCACCGAGTTTGTGTAATCGGTCTCACCGAGATTACGTTATGCCCAAACCCTAACCATATCGGTCCTACCGAGATGCATGTCAGTCCCACCGAAAATCTCTAACGGTCACTAGGTTCACCTTTTCGGTCCGACCGAGTCTGTTGATTCGGTCCCACTGAGATTAGTAAGTTGTGTGTAACGGTTGGATTTTGTGTGGAGGCTATATATACCCCTCCACCTCCTCTTCATTCGTGGAGAGAGCCATCAGAACACATCTACACTTCCAACTCATATGTTTTGAGAGAGAACCACCTACCCTTGTGTTGAGGCCAAGATATTCCATTCCTACCATATGAATCTTGATCTCTAGCCTTCCCCAAGTTGCTTTCCACTCAAATCTTCTTTCTACCAAATCCAAATCCTATGAGAGAGAGTTGAGTGTTGGGGAGACTATCATTTGAAGCACAAGAGCAAGGAGTTCATCATCAACACACCATTTGTTACTTCTTGGAGAGTGGTGTCTCCTAGATTGGCTAGGTGTCACTTGGAAGCCTCCAACAAGATTGTGGAGTTGAACCAAGGAGTTTGTAAGGGCAAGGAGATCGCCTACTTCGTGAAGATCTACCGCTAGTGAGGCAAGTCCTTCGTGGGCGATGGCCATGGTGGGATAGACAAGGTTGCTTCTTCGTGGACCCTTCGTGGGTGGAGCCCTCCGTGGACTCGCGCAACCGTTACCCTTCATGGGTTGAAGTCTCCATCAACGTGGATGTAGGATAGCACCACCTATCCGAACCACGGGAAAAATATTCGTGTCTCCAATAGCGTTTGAATTCTCCAAACCCTTCCCTTTACATTCTTGCAAGTTGCATGCTTTACTTTCCGCTGCTATATACTCTTTGCATGCTTGCTTGAATAGTGTGATGATTGCTTGACTTGTCCTAAAGTTGCTAAAATCTGCCAAGAACTAAAATTGGGAAAAGGCATAATTTTTATTTGGTCAAGTAGTCTAATCACCCCCCTCTAGACATACTTCCGATCCTACACGCCATACTACTCCCACCGCTAGCCAGGCCCTGCGGCAACGGCAGCCTCACACCGCAGCTGAACCAGTGAACCCTCGTACTACTCTCCGCGTGGGCATCCACTGCCACGTCTTCCCCGGCTCCGCGTCGTCCCCTTCCTAGGCCTCGCCGTCGTCCACCACCTTGGTTCTCTCAGCGCGACGTGGTCAACGTGGTCAACGACATTCCATCGGAAGAGTACTGTACGTGGAGAGCCTGACAGCTGGGTCCACGGCCACAACCCAATTTTTTTGTGATTTGCCAAGTAAGTCGCTTTGTCAGGCCTGTTGGGATGCAAATCTTTCAAGACGAGGAGAGCTTTCATTCGGCTGGCCGAGAAAATGGCCCATCAGTAATGAGAAATGGGCTGTACATTTTTAAAACACATCAAACCGGCAATTAGTTTCAAATATCTTTTTTTTTCATTTCGAGATTTTAAATTACATTAATTTTTATGCGTGGAGAATTTGTTGGATTTTATATTGATATACATTTATTTTTAAAATCAGTTTGAATGTGAGTCAAAATTTCGGGATTAAAAATAGTTCGGACCGCACCGAAATATGCAAAATTTCGTATAATTTTTTAACCGTGGCCACAATATGGGCTGTAATGCTAACAAAAAGAATATGGGCTAAAAAAACCTTAATAATTAGCAAATGGGCTGTAAATTATTAGAAATAATGGCAGATGGGTTGTATGCTGTTTTCCGCAGATTTGAGGTTTTCCTAAAAAAAGGTTAACGCACAAGCAGTGACTGTTGGATGGCCATCCAACGGTCGTCGTGCTTCTTCAATCTTTGCTATTCCTGCTCCAGCCGCTCAAACAAACGCCGGCGGGACTGCTTGCTCCCTCCTCCCCGCAGCTGGCTCTGCTGCCGTGCAGGCCTCACCGCCCCACCGTACTCCCATCGCCGGCCTAGCCATCCCTCTACTCACCCACACCTGCTGTTATTCTCCGGCGACGGCAGACGAGCCAGTAAACCCTCGTACAGTCATACTTCCCACCGCGTGGGAAACAACTGCCGAGTCTTCCCTGCCTCTATGTCGTTCCCTTCCTAGGCCTCGCCGTCGTCCACCGCCCTGGTGCTCTCGGCGCGGCCTGGTCAACATGGTCAACGACCGACATGCATGTGAAGTGGACTGTACGTGGAGAGGCCGACAGCTGGGTCCACGGCCGCACACAAGGAAATGCCTCCTTATTACGCGCAAAATAATGATTCCTCCACCTATCATCAGGGACCCACTGAAAGGGCCTTTGTATTTCATACCACCGCTGACAGCTCGGACCCACCTGCTATATCTTCGCACGCAAGGAAGTGCCTCCTTATTACGCACAAAAAAATGAATACTCCCCCTGTTAGCTGGGACCCAGTATAGTGGCAGGCTGACTTGTGGGCCTACTAAGTTGCCGGGGACGGAGGGCTTTGTCAACTTAGTCAATATGCACGATTCTAGCTCCAGTGACCGTACGATGTTCATCCAACGGCCATAGTGCTTCTTCAACCTCTGGTCTTCTTGCTCCAGCCGCCCAAACCAGCACCGGTCGTGCCTCGTGCTCCTGCCTCCCGTGGCCGGCTGCGATGCGGAGGAGGCCTCACTGCCCCCTACTACTCCCACCGCTAGCCAGGCCATCCCTCTACTCACCCACACCCCCTGTTATTCTGCGGCGACGGCAGCCTCACACCGCAGCGAACCAGTGAACCCTTGTACTCCTCTACGCGTGGGCATCCACTGCCGCGTCTTTCCCGGCTCCACGTCATCCCCTTCCTAGGCCTCGTCGTCATCCACCGCCCTGGTGCTCTCGGCTCGGCGTGGTCAACGTGGTCAAGGAACGGCTTCCATCGGACGTGGACTATACGTGGAGAGGCTGACAGCTGGATCCATGGCCGCAACATGGAAGTGCCTCCTTATTACGTGCAAAATAATTATTCCTCCACCTGACAGTGGGGACCCACCGGACGGGCCACCGTATTTCGCAAAAAATGTTTCCCCCTGACTGCCAGGACCCACCAGCTACATCTTTGCACTCAAGGAAGTGCCTGACAGTCGGGACCCACCTGGTCGAAGCGTACGTAGCGTTGTTATTCTGGTCGCGAACGTGTACGTACATATATACTGGTGGATGTAGAGGCGCCACGTGTCGTAATAGAGGCACGCACGTAGCATGTACACTACGTACAACGGCCAGGGTGCAAGAAAGAAAATACGGCCACGTATGTGTACATACGGGCGGGGTCTCGAACGCCTACTCGCGCATACGTACGGCCAGGGCTCGTGTACATGGCTGGGTCGGAACGGAGAAACACCGTCGTCGTCGTGTTCATGGGGAGGCAACGGAATGCGTCGTGTTCATGGGGAGGCAACGGAATGCGTCGTGTTCATGGGGAGGCAACGGAATGCGTCGTGTTCATCGGGAGGTAACAGAACGCGTGGGAGCCAACCGGCTGGGTCGGAACGGAATGCGTGGTCGTGTTCATCGGGAGGGCTTGGATGGAACAGGCAATGGAAACAAGGCCTGGCGTACCGCAAAACGGAGGAAACGGACCTCCTACGTTCAGAACGAGGTCCTGTTGATCGGGGGGTGTGCCGTACCGCAAAACGGAGGAAACGGGCCTCCTACGGTCGAAATGGGGGTCCTGTTGATCGGGAGGGGTGTGGCCTACCGCAAAACTGATGAAACGGACCTCCTACGGTCGAAATAGGGGTCATGTTGATCGGGAGGGGTGTGGCGTACCGCAAAACGGACGAAACGGACCTCCTACGTTCGAAACGGGGGTCCTGTTCATCGGGAGGGGTGTGGCGTACCGCAAAACGGGACTCCACGGGATACTGTTCATCTCCACCGTCGACCTCCTCTAGCCTCCACGGGCTACCGTCGACCTCATCCAGCCTCCACGGGCTCCTGTTCATCCAGCCTCCATCGCGCGCTACTCCACCGGCTACTGTTCAACCACCCCTCCATCGTCTACTGTTCATCCAGCCCTCCACACCACGAGGTCCTGTTCAACCACCCCTCCACGGGCACCCCTCCACCGTCTACTGTTCATCCAGCCCTCCACACCACGGGGTCCTGTTCAACCACCCCTCCACGGGCACCCCTCCACCGTCTACTGTTCATCCAGCCCTCCACACCACGGGGTCCTGTTCATCCAGAGGCAACGCCACCGCTCACTGTTCATCCAACCCCCCCTCCCGCAACGCTCACTGTTCATCCAATCGATCGGCTTCAGTTAGCAGCAGTAGCGAAGGAATCGCTCGATCGGGTTCAGTTAACAGCCATCGATCGATCGCTCAGGTTCAGTAACCCATAGCCTACAGTGCAATCGCTCGGGTTCAGTTTGAGCCAACGCCTCGCACACACGCACGTACGTGTACGAGAGAAACGCGCATCGCTCGGCCCCGACCTCCCATCGTAACAGGGAACTCCCCGAAATCCCCCCCCCCTCGCTTCTACCACGGTTTTTTCCGTCATGGACGGCCCAAAGAATGTCATGCAGCTGCGTCTCCGGCCCGCCCAGGACAAAATGCCCATTTTTTGTCATAGAAGTAGGGGCCCACCACATATATGATGATACCGGGTTTTGTCACAATTATCGTTATAGAAGTGTCATATGTATGACAGATTTTTTTTCCTTCGGCCCAAAATGTCACGGATGTGTCTTTTTTTGTAGTGTTTGTATGCACTGTTATTAACTTATATTAAGTATGATTGTGATTGGATCTCTTTTACCATGAACTACAATGTCTAGTCAGTCCTTGATCTTCAGAGGTGCTCGCATTTATGTTTTGCGGTCCCAGAAAGGGCTAGCGAGATACCATCTTGTTATATCATATCATGATTGTTTTGAAAAAGTGTTGTTATCCGAGATTTATTATTATTGCTTGCTAGTTGATTATGCCACTGATATGGGTAAATGTGAGACCTAAAAGTTATTATGAATATGGTTAGTTCATGATCTATCACTGGTACGCGTCGGTGCTATACAAACTATTTTTAACCCCTTTCCGCGACGACATTTGGGACCGTCTCCAAGTGAGTGTGTGCGATAGGGTGTCCTTCCCACACGACCCAGAAACCGTCGGGGATACGGAGCAGTGATCCAGAGGCCTTCCAAAATGTAATCGTGTGTGATGCAACACACACTAAATTCTTTCGCACGTGTGGTATCGGTGATTAAGCGTTTCTAATGACGCAGTGAAACCATACGGTCTGTCGTAATGAACCGTTTGGGAAACAGTATGTAAGGCACACGGGCCAACATATGAACTGCGTGCGATTTGTGCCCCATCGCACATGAGTTTTTTGCGTAACCCGTCTGCCATGCTAGGCTCCATCGCACATGTTTGCCAACAATTACCATCCGCGATAATGTTCTATCACAAACGGTTCAGGAGCCCCTTCGCACACATACAAGTGCTGCAGACCGTTTGTGATTTGTTGGGTATCACTGATGGTTGCCGCAAGAGTGACGTGTGCTTTTCATTTGGGATCCCACACGTTTCCTGAAAAAATTACGACTGGGATTGTATTTTGCACTGGGCACGGTTTACTCCCAGTTCTCCTGTGCGATAACGCGATATCACAAACGGTTCCGGAGACCCAACGCACACGTAGTAGCACTGCAAATCGTTTGTGATCTACTGTGTATCATCGACGGTTCTGCTATGATTGACGTATGCTTTCCGATGTGGATCACACACACTCATTTAGTTGAACCGTGTGCGGAGCAATTGCCAGGTTATAACAAAAATATCCCATTTTAAATCGGCACGCAAAAAGCAAATTCGCCACAATATTCAATTGAACAAATAAAAAAAATATCCCATTTTGAATTGGCACGCAAAAAGCAAATTCGCCACAATATTCAATTGAACAAATAGTGTCCACAGGAAGAACATTCATCAGATTTCGCAACAATTGCAATTGAACATATGGTAGCTAAACTCCAATGATTTGTCAACACATATATGCATTACATAATTAATCATAGTGTACGAAATACGAAGACCTCATCAGATGGAAAACAATGGATCCATGCGTTATATGTTTAGAGGCTAACTCTTACTCAATGTTTCAGGAGAAGGCATGCTAAAATATTCATTATCACCAGTGGGATTAATGTAGTGATCCAGTAAGAAGTCACTGATAAATCTCCTAACCATCAGCAATTCACCAGCCGGGAGCGGTTCAGGGGTCCTCGGTTTTAAGATGAGCTGCAGTATTTTTAAGATCAGAATGTGCCATATGAGTGGAGTAGAAGATATTAATTAAGATAGACTTACTGGTACTAATTCGCGAGGATCGTCACAACTATCAGCAGATTTGTAGATGGAGATCATGTGTCTGCAAACATAGTATACACAAAGGTTGGTCCCTGCTTCTTGCTGAGGACGCTGAATTTTTTTGTACAAAATTAGTCATGTATTTGTCCTGTTAGGAACAACCTAACCGGTGTTAGATGTATTATTTTTTCTTTGGAAAAAATAGAAAGAGGTTTATTTAGAAGCTTGAACATTTGACTAGCGTAAGGAAAGGTATTTGCAGACCTTTGGATAAATTTTCTGAAAATAATGAATTTCGGTGTTACCAGAGAAGCGATCTCGTGCTGCAGAGGCAGTTCCCTCCTGAATATGTTCCCTGGTTTAGTTTTCCACAATGCGAGCACACTGCAAATGATGATGAATTTTGACAACATCAATTATTGAATCAGATATGAATGCAAATTAATTTCAACATCATAGAATTCAATACCTATCTATGAATTGCTGAAGATGCGTCAGATCCTGAGCGTTTGTTGACTCTCTGAGAGAATCGACGTAGTAAACTGTGTTCTTGTTTGGAACAATGAATACCAATATCCAGTGATTGCTACATATTAAGAAAGCCATGAACTTACGAATTATATCAAAATCTGAAAGACAATAAGTGTATGCGTGGTTGTTTACTTGACTTACCGTTCATGATATGGCCAGAGAAATGATTCTGGATGTGTTTTCAAAGAGAAGGACGACCGTGTTAACGGCCCAGTCTCGTAGGTCCTTGGCATGTATTGTTGCGCCATTTCCTAATTCAGGATCTATGAAATATACACCCTCCCTTTCTCTTCTCTACGCGTTCAATCCCTTGAGAGGAATAAAATGCAGTTAGCTCTTTATCATTTACAACCTTGTATGGAGAAGTTCATCAGAGTTTGTTAAGTACTTACAAAATCAGGCATCTAACAAGAGTGGCATCGAGCACGTTGAAGTTGAATAAGAGATGTAAGTCCTCGAAACTCACATTGATGGAACCGGCATCGTGTCGAAAATGATCTCTATTGTAGTGGACTAGCAAAGCATGATGACCTCTGACATTTGATCCATGCAATATTCATGTAACTCGCGGCAACTGGAGCTGCACTCATCAAAGTATTCGCCAACAAGAAACGGCTGGCCATGGAGGTAATTACGTGCTTCAAGTACGTCTGCTTTACTTTTAGCAAGCAAAAAACATACTTCTTCATCATCCGTGGCGTCAGAAATAATATTACTCCCTGATTCGAACAAGCTGCTGTTAATTTTGTTCTGGGTGATGAGTGTTTTAAGTAAGAGGCAATCGTTCTCTTCCCTCTTCACTCTCCCGCTGCGCTTCCTTGTGGTCGTGGGTGTAGCCTTTTTGGCCACTTCCTTCTTGGTACTTGAAGCATTTCTGGCAGAACGTCTAGTTGCCTGCAAGGTAGACTGCCGAGTAGACGGTGAAGCTTGGACGGACTGCTTAGCAAACGGTTCATCTATGCTGGACCGATGAGCTGGTAGTGCTGTTGTGGTAGACTGCTGGGCTGTAGGAGCAGAGGCATCGGACTGCTGACCATGTGTTGAAGCTATGTCGGGTTTCTACGCAGGTGGTGCCAATTTGTTGGTGTGCTGAGGAGGCCGTGCCAACGCGTTGGTTTGCTGAGCAGGAAGTGCTGACTCATTGGTATGCTGATCACGCGACTGGAGACCGACGGACTAATGAGCAGTTAGCTCTGGACCTACAGACTGCTTAGCAGACGGTTCCGAAGCATCAGACTGCTCAGCAGTCTGTTCCACTAGGTTGGTCTGCTGAGCATGTGCTGCAGCTGGGTCTCCCCCCATTGCTTCAGCGGCTGGCATCTGAATCGGTGGTGCGTCATCAGCAGTTGTAGGCCTGCCACTGGCTGCTTTGGGGCGGAGGATGACATGGCCTATACGCCACAAAGTCGGCCCGGCTGATCACAGGTTGATGCATCAGCCCGTGAGAGCTGCTGTGGCAAGGAGAGCGTCACCGGTTGAGGGGCGAGAGTGGTTGCTCTTGGCGGGGCTTCAGGGATCTCATCGATGAACTCGGTTTCCTTTCATGGCCACTGGATGTGATGTAACAGTGTTTCTCCCAAGGTCCTTTGCTCATCAAAGTCTCCTAGGACATTATTTAGGGCAAATTCATTGAATCCAGGCTTTACTTCAGTCACGCAGCACTTCACACAACCCGACTTAAATGGCACATTGTCCAAGAAGAGGCCATCTTCCAAGAAGGGTGGCTAAACCCAGGCTGTTGCACATTTTAATGTACCTTCATAATGGGTAAGCACGCCCTTCGGTCTGTCTTTCTATCCAGATAGATCAGATATAGCATCATCACGAGCAGTTGTAGTCTCGGTGTCGCCGGGGTCAGCTGATGCACAACTACTCTTGTGCAGTGTTGTCGCGCAATAAGCGGCATCCTCCATGCCCGCCTCCTCTCCCATCTGCTAGCTATCTGTCAGTGTTAGAGTCTTCTGCATCATCATTGACTCTTCAACATCCTTTCGAACAGCCGGATAAATCTCCTTCCTCAACCTTTCATACAATGCATTCTGCTTCATTTCACTCCTCACTTTTTTCATGCCGAGCCTCTCTTCTTTGCTGAGTGTGAAAGCCCTCTTGTGCGGGACATTAACACCTATGCCCCTTGCACGGCCAGGGGGCTCTTTTGTTTCCAAAGCAATGGACAGAATGTCACATGGCCGTGAGTTCCTGTAGAACCTTCCAGGGATCTTGGAAGCCTCTAACATCACTTCATACAGTTTGGTGTCACGTGCGTTTACAAAGTAATAAGTTCCGTCATCACGCCTCTTTGCACGTGCCCGCAAGTAGTCTGTGGCGCGTTCGCCCCTGATTCCACTAAAGGCCGGATTCCCACCCGCCGCTACTGCTTCTTTGTCCTCCTGTTCCCATATCAGTTTCATGCCGTAGTATCCTGCCACACCCATACGGTGGGGGTGTATGTTCTTCTTCTGAAGTTCCGATTGCTTGAAACTCTTCTCAACAAACTCTTTAGTTGCCTTGACCCTTTTGAATTTTGCCCAGTCTGCCACTAGTACAACGACGTGCTAAACAAACGGTTTTTAATCCCTTTCCGTGACAGCATTTGGAACCGTCGCCAAGTGAGTGTGTGCGATAGGGTGTCCTTCCCACATGACCCAGAAATCGTCGGGGATAGGCCGTCCTAGGACCCAGGCTAGGGCCATGTGCAATCAGGCGAGGCATCGAAACCCAATCATTTTCGTAGGTATGTACATCCCACACGGATAAAATCATTTCCGTAGGTATGTACATCCCACACGGTGAATCCCAGAAAATCATTTCCATAGATATGTACATCCCACACGATGAATCCTAGAAAAACATTTCCGTAGGTATGTATATCACACACAGTTCTTTGTGTGGAAACGTTTGTGCAAGGTGGACTAACGCAAACAGTTCGCTGCCGGAAGCGTGTGTGATTGTTAGTTGATCGAACACGCCTACTTTCTAGAAACCGTGCGGGTTGTTTGAGTTCATCGCCCACGGTGTTGTCTGAGTAACCATTTGTAATAGAAAACCCCAATAAGCAGGGTAATTAGCCTATTATTTATAATCCATGTACTAATCAAACTGATATTTCTTATAAAACACATCAGATATTTCATATCCGTATAAAAGCAACTAGGATTTCATAATCAAATTACATCAGATAGCTTCGGCACTCAGTTACGCCATTACACAATAGCACCAAGTTTCACATGCAGCATCAAAAACCTCTGGAAAGTAGCATCATACACGGTAAATAGACAGATGAATCTCATCTGGGAAACTGCAGAAGCAGAAAGCAAATATTGAGCCTTCAGTGATGTTGAATGTCCTTGCAACTTTAGGCCAGTGGCTATGGATAATTGCCCGCCCAACCTTCGCCCTCTTCAGCAAGACTTGAATATTGTACAGTGGGTGTTGAATGAATACCTTCCTCGCCTCTTGACCATGCAGGTGGTTTGAGAGGTAATCATCGGTGAACTGCTTTGAAAAGTACTGAAAACGAAGCTATGCATAAATCGCTGTTGTAAATTTTGAAATGGTGCAAGGGGTAAAAACAATGTAAAAGAGTTGGTACCATCCTATAGTTGACTGATGTCTTCTTCATTGTGCAAACAAAGATCTTGCTGTTATTCGTTGCAAGTTTCTTCATCCTAACAATCTTTCTGAGTTTCTTGACTTGACTGATATTCATGGACATCTCATTTCCCCATATGCAAAATGGGTCGAACAGTGGGTCTAAGCCTCTGACAGGAGGACCTACATGTGCAAGACCAAATTGTAGGAAACCTAAATATTAGAATGATTCCTGCAACTGCACAATAATTTGCTATTAGCCAAAGGACCCTGCTTGAACAAACCTCGATGGTAAACCGCAGTGTCTCCCATTTTTTCCCTGCAACACACATAAGGAAGATCTTGATTAGGTTAACTGAGAGTTGCCATACTATCAATAGAATATGTATTGAGTATAGCCAAATTCGATTGGTGTCACATGCATAGCAAATACAAAATTGTACCCACAGCAAATGAAAATCAAATTGCAGAACTGAACCAAACAGTTAAATGGACAACAGACCAAAATGAACCAAAATAGTTAACTGAGCACGACATTGTAGAATAGAAACATGTACTAGAAGATAAGACAGTTAACAAAACAAAGAATGCTTGAGAACAGTACTAAGAAATGTAGCAATTGTCGGACCAAATTGTTAACTGAACATTACATTTCAAAGGACCAAACTGTTAACTGAACATCAGATTGCATATTAAAATTACAGAGGACAAATCACTAGAAGGCACTGGCGGTGGCCTCGAGAAAACATCACGAACTGTATTTTAAAGTAGACAACCGCGTGGCGGTGTCGACGGTGGCCTCGAAGACGAGGTGCTCCTCCAAGATCTGGCGGTCCACACGCATGGCAGGCATAGCAACCTCATTCGCGCGTGCGGCCGCATGCTACTCAGCTCCATGTTATACTGCGTGTAAAATGGTTGTGGGCAGCGCTTAATTGGAGGAGGGGGGCAGTGATTTCGGTGGAAGGTGTCGCTCCGTCAGTCGGGGCATGTGGGACGGGAAGGGAGGAGGATGGTGTGGGTGGGATGTGGATTACCTGACCATATCGACGAGGCCGCGCAGCAAGAAGAAGGGTCGGCGGCGAGGAGGCCGCGCAGCAAGAAGAAGGGTCGCCGGCGAGGAGGCGGCGTTGCAAGAAGAAGGGTCGCCGGCGAGGAGGCTGAGCTGCCAGTAAGCAACAGTGAAGGTTTGAACTTGGAAAGCAAGGGGGAACAGTGGAAATGTGGCTTTTGGTAGGAGGGAGGGGTGGGGAGATAGATATTTCCGCGGTGGCAAAAACATTTCGCTCGGTGCCGCGAGAAACTGGCGCGCAAGTGTGGTTCAAGCGGGGGCGGTGGACTGTAGACGACGAAGCTTCCTGCGTAAGCCAAACAAGATGGTGCGCCAAGATATTTTATATCGCATCCCACATGATTCTTTCTAGTAAATTGTTTGTGGTATACCTGCTTTTTTTATTATGTTTTGAAAGACAAAATGGTGTTACGGAGGGAAAGGATGGTGTTTGAATTGCTAGAACATTTACGTACACTGAACATGCAACTAGTACATGAGTGTCGTGTTTAAATTTGGAATTATTCCGGGTTCGTTTGGCATTTTTATGCATTAATTGAGTTTCTAGGCATTTAATGTGCATAATTCAAATTTGAACTACAAGCACATGATCCAATGCATCAAAATTTGCTGAATTTATAGGTCCCATGCAAGAAATGGGAATAAAATTCAAACATCTGGGTGTCATGGCTCGTCCGAAATGATTGAGAAACTTGGTTTTTTAATTCCTGTAAATCCAAAACACGGCTGAAAATCATGAAACTTGGCATGGTGTCAATTGACATGGCACCAACATGCTGAGTAATTTTTTTGGCTGAATTGGGACAAGCTTTGGTGTAAGCTTCTTGCAAACCGGAGCTTCCCTCAAGAAGGCTCCTAGTTCCAAGAGGGAAGGTGCCACCTTCGTGTGCGAAATGACATACGTACATTGCCTTCCCCCGCCTTAATTTTAGTACACTGGCAGATTAGACCAAATAGAAGTACCGTGCTAAATTTTGGAATTATTCCGTGTTCTTTTGGCTTTTTATACATTAATTGATTTTCTGCACATTTAATGTGCATAATTCAAATTTGAACTATAAGCACATGCTCTAGTGCACCAAAGTTGTTTGAAAAATCACATGTGTGTCCTTGGGCGAATTTCTAGGTCCCATGCAAGAGATGGAAGTGAAATTCAAACATCTGGGCGTCGTGGCTTGATACGTCCCCAACGTATCTATAATTTTTTTATCGTTCCATTCTATTATATTATCTTTTTTGGATGTTTAATGGGCTTTAATATGCTCTCTTATACTACCTCCGTTCCTAAATATTTGTCTTTCTAGACATTTCAAATGACTACCACATACGGATGTATGTAGACATATTTTACAGTGTAGATTCACTCATTTTGTTCCGTATGTAGTCACTTGTTGAAATGCCTAGAAAGACAAGTATTTAGAAACGGAGGGAGTATTATTTTTGGGACTAACCTATTAATCGGAGGCCCAGTGCCAGTTGCTGTTTTTTTGCCTATTTTAGTGTTTCACAGAAAAGGAATATCAAACGGAATCCAAACGGAACGAAACCTTCGCGAGGATCTTTCTTGGAAGAAACAAAATCCAGGAGACTTGGAGAGGAAGTCAGAGATGCAACGAGGCGACCACGAGGTAGGAGGGCGCGCCCCCACCCTCGTGGGCCCCTCGTAGCTCCACCGACCTACTTCTTTCGCCTATATATACTGTTACACCCTGAAAATATCCAAGGGAGCTACAAAACTTATTTTCCACCGCCGCAACCTTCTGTACCCGTGAGATCCCATCTTGGGGCCTTTCCCGGTGATCTATTGGAGGGGCATTCAATCAGGGAGGGCTTCTACATCAACACCATAGCCTCTCCGATGACGTGTGAGTAGTTTACCACAGACCTTCGGGTCCATAGTTATTAGCTAGATGACTTCTTCTCTCTCTTTGGTTCTCAATACAAAGTTATCCTCGATGTTCTTGGAGATCTATTCGACGTAATACTTTTGCGGTGTGTTTGCCGAGATCCGATGAATTGTGGTTTTATGATCAAGATTATCTATGAACAATATTTGGTTCTTCTATGAATTCTTATATGCATTATTTGATATCTTTGCAAGTCTCTTTGAATTATCGGTTTAGTTTGGCCTACTAGATTGATCTTTCTTGCAATGGGAGAAATGCTTAGCTTTGGGTTCAATTCTGCGGTGTCCTTTCCCAGTGATAGCAGGGGAAGCAAGGCGCGTATTGTATTGTTGCCATCGAGGATAAAAATATGGGGTTTATATAATATTGCTTGAGTTTATCCCTCTACATCATGTCATCTTGCCTAATGCGTTACTTTGTTCTTGTGAACTTAATACTCTAGATGCATGTTGTATAACGGTCGATGTGTGGAGTAATAATAGTAGATGCAGAATCGTTTCGGTCTACTTGACACGGACGTGATGCCTATCTTCATGATCATGCCTAGATATTCTCATAACTATGCACTTTTCTATCAATTGCTCGACAGTAATTTGTTCACCCACCGTAATACATGCTATCATGAGAGAAGCCACTAGTTAAACCTATGGCCCCCGAGTCTATTTCACATCATATTAGTTTCCCGTCAACTTGCAAATTTCTGTCGCCGTTTATTTTGCAATCTTTACTTTCCAATCTATACAACAAAAATACCAAAAATATTTATCTTATTATCTTTATCAGATCTCACTTTTGCAAGTGGCCGTGAAGGGATTGACAACCCCTTTATTGCGTTGGTTGCAAGGTTCTTGATTGTTTGTGCAGGTACTAGGCGATTTGTGTGTAGTCTTCTACTAGATTGATATCTTGGTTCTCAAAAACTGAGGGAAATACTTACGCTACTTTACTGCATCACCCTTTCCTCTTCAAGGGAAAACCAACGCGTGCTCAAGAGGTAGCAAGAAGGATTTCTGGTGCCGTTGCCGAGGAGATCTATGCTCAAGTCAATACATACCAAGTACCCATCACAAACTCTTCTCCCTTGCAGTACATTATTTGCCATTTGCCCCTCGTTTTCCTCTCCCCCACTTCACCTTTGCCATTTTATTCGCCCTTTTTCGTTCGTCTCTTTTCACTTGATTCTTGTGTTCTTGGGTGTTAGTGTACCTGTTTGCTTTGATGGCTCTGCCAAAAAGCATTGATCCTCACCTTCGAAGGTTTGAAGAAATTGAAAACAACATTAGAAGCTTTATGTCTTTGCAATTCGTGCATAATAATTTCTTCAGAAGCGAGCTTAAAGAACAAAAAAGTTTTATGGAGTACATGGACAAAGAGCTCGATGATATGTCTAAGGAATTTTATAGTTTGAAATCTCAGTTTGCTCATCTTGAAAATTGAATAGGTCAAATTTCGGATAGGCAGGCCACCTTAGTTAATAAGATGGCCGCCAAACCGAAAGAGCTAGAGGGTAATAATGATGAAGATCTAAAAGTGATTGATGTGTATCCTATTAAAACTTTGTTTTCCAATATGAATCTTTATAAAGATGGGACTGGAGATGAGTCAACTTTAGTTAAAAGGCGTCCCAATGATTCGGAGTTTTTAGATCTTGATGCTAAAATTAATAAAAGTGGGATTGAAGAGGTCAAAACTTTACATAGCAATGAACCCACTATTTTGGATTCCAAGGAATTTAATTATGATAATTGCTCTTTGATAGATTGTATTTCCTTATTGCAATCCGTGTTAAATTCTCCTCATGCTTATGATTAAAATAAGGCCTTTACTAAACATATCATTGATGCTTTAATGCAATCATATGAAGAAAAGCTTGAATTAGAAGTTTCTATCCCTAGAAAACTTTATGATGAGCGGGAACCTACTACTAAAATTAAGATTAAAGATCATGAATGCTATGCTTTATGTGATTTGGGTGCTAGTGTTTCCATGATTCCCAAAACTTTGTGTGATGTGTTAGGTTTCCGTGAATTTGATGATTGTTCTTTAAATTTGCACCTTGCGGATTCCACCATTAAGAAACCTATGGGAAGGATTAATGATGTTCTTATTGTTGCAAATAGGAATTATGTGCCCATAGATTTCATTGTTCTTGATATAGATTGCAATCCTACATGTCCTATTATTCTTGGTAGACCTTTCCTTAGAACGATCGGTGCAATTATTGACATGAAAGAATAAAATATTAGATTCCAATTTCCGTTAAGGAAAGGCATGGAACACTTTCCTAGAAAGAAAATTAAATTACCTTATGAATCTATTATGAGAGCCACATCTGGATTGCATACCAAAGATGATAATACCTAGATCTATTCTTGCTCTATGCCTAGCTAGGGGCGTTAAACGATAGCACTTGTTGGGAGGCAACCCAATTTTATTTTTGTTCCTTGCTTTTTGTTCCTGTTTAGTAATAAGTAATTCATCTAACCTCTGTTTAGATGTGATTTTATGTTTTAGTTAGTGTTTGTGCCAAGTAGAACCTTTGGGAAGACTTGGGTGAAGTCTTTGCGATCTTGCTGTAAAAAAACAGAAACTTTAGCACTCACGAGATTAGCTGCCTTTTTTTACGGGGAAGTGCTTTTAGGTCGATTCTTTTTAAAGATGATTAATAGATAAATTCCTCACG
Source organism: Aegilops umbellulata (assembly GCA_032464435.1). Classification (NCBI taxonomy): domain Eukaryota; kingdom Viridiplantae; phylum Streptophyta; class Magnoliopsida; order Poales; family Poaceae; genus Aegilops; species Aegilops umbellulata. The sequence goes on along the minus strand of CP136055.1, from coordinate 224,149,136 downwards.
TCCACATTTATTTTAGAATTTTTGGAGTTCCAGAAGTATTCGTTTGATACAGATTACTACAGACTGTTCTGTTTTTGACAGATTCTGTTTTTTCGTGTGTTGTTTGCTTATTTGGATGAATCTATGGCTAGTATCGGGGGTATGAACCATAGATAAGTTGGAATACACTAGGTTTAACACCAATATAAATAAATAATGATTTCATTACAGTACCTTAAAGTGGTGGTTTGTTTTCTTATACTAACGGAGCTCATGAGATTTTCTGTTTAAGTTTTGTGTCGTGAAGTTTTCAAGTTTTTGGGTAAAGATTTAATGGATTTTGGAATAAGGAGTGGCAAGAGCCTAATCTTGGGGATGCACAAGGCAACCCAAGGTAAAATTCAAGGACAACCAAAAGCCTAAGCTCGGGGATGCCCCGAAAGGCATCCCCTCTTTCGTCTTCGTCTATTGGTAACTTTAGTTGAGGCTATGTTTTTATTCACCACATGATATGTGTTTTGCTTGGAGCGTCTTGTATGATTTGATTCTTTGATTTTTAGTTTACCACAATCATCCTTTCTGTACACACCTTTTGGAGAGACACACATGAATCGGAATTTATTAGAATACTCTATGTGCTTCACTTATATTTTTTGAGCTAGATAATTTTGCTCTAGTGCTTCACTTATATCTTTTTAGAGAACGGTGGTGGTTTTATTTTATAGAAATTATTTATCTCTCATGCTTCACTTATATTATTTTGAGAGTCTCTTGTAACAGCATAGTAATTTGCTTTGGCTATAAAATTAGTCCTAATATGATAGGCATCCAAGATGGGTATAATAAAAACTTTCATATAGAGTGCGTTAAATACTATGAGAAGTTGGATACTTGATAATTGTTTTGAGATATAAAATGGTAATATTAGAGTCATTCTAGTTGAGTAATTGTGAAATTGAGAAATACTTGTGTTGAGGTTTGCAAGTCCCGTAGCATGCACGTATGGTAACCGTTGTGTGACAAATTTGAAGCATGAGGTGTTCTTTGATTGCTTTCCTTATGAGTGGTGGTCGGGGACGAGCGATGGTCTTTTCCTACCAATCTATCCCCCTAGGAGCACACGCGTAGTGCTTTGGGTTTGATGACTTGTAGATTTTTGCAATAAGTATGTGAGTTCTTTATGACTAATGTTGAGTCCATGGATTATACGCAATCTCACCCTTCCATCATTGCTAGCCTCTTCGGTACCGTGCATTGCCCTTTCTCACCTCGAGAGTTGGTGCAAACTTCGCCGGTGCATTCAAACCCCGTGATATGATACACTCTATCACACATAAGCCTCCTTATATCTTCCTCAAAACAGCCACAATACCTACCTATTATGGCATTTCCATAGCCATTCCGAGATATATTGCCATGCAACTTTCCACTGTTCTGTTTATTATGACACGCTCCATCTTTGTCATATTGCCTTGCATGATCATGTAGTTGACATCGTATTTGTGGCAAGGCCACCATTCATTTTTCATACATGTCACTCTCGATTCATTGCATATCCCAGTACACTGCAAGTATCGAGTTGTAATTCTTGAGTTGTAGGTAAATAAAAGTGTGATGATCTTCATTATTAGAGCATTGTCCCATGTGAGGAAAGGATGATGGAGACTATGATTCCCCCATAAGTCGGGATGAGACTCCGGACAAAAAATAAATAAATAAAAGAAGCCAAAGAATCCCACAAAAAAAATGATGAGAGAAAAAGAGAGAAGGGACAATGTTACTATCCTTTTTCCACACTTGTGCTTCAAAGTAGCATCATGATCTTCATGATAGAGAGTCTCTTATTTTGTCACTTTCATATACTAGTGGGACTTTTTCATTATAGAACTTGGCTTGTATATTCCAATGATGGGCTTCCTCAAAATGCCCTAGGTCTTCGTGAGCAAGCGAGTTGGATGCACACCCACTTAGTTTCTTTTGTTGAGCTTTCATACATTTATAGCTCTAGTGCATTTGTTGCATGGCAATCCCTACTCCTCGCATTGACATCAATTGATGGGCATCTCCATAGCCTGTTGATTAGCCACGTCGATGTGCGACTTTCTCCTTTTTTGTCTTCTCCACACAACCTCCATCATCATATTCTATTCCACCCATAGTGCTATGTCCATGGCTCGCGCTCATATATTGCGTGAAAGTTGAAAAAGTTTGAGAATACTAAAGTATGAAACAATTGCTTGGCTTGTCATCGGGGTTGTGCATGATGAGAGCATTTTGTGTGATGAAAGTGAAGCATGGCCAAACTATATGATTTTGTAGGGAAGAGCTTTCTTTGGCTATGTTATTTTGAGAAGACATAATTGCTTGGTTAGTATGCTTGAAGTATTACTATTTTTATGTCAATATTAAACTTTTGTCTTGAATCTTTCAGATCTGAACATTCATGCCACAATAAAGAAAATTACATTGAAAATTAGGTTAGGTAGAATTCCACATAAAAAAAAATCTGTTTTTTATCATTTACCTACTTAAGGACGAGCAGGAATTAAGCTTGGGGATGCTGATACGTCTCCAACGTATCTATAATTTTTGATCGTTCCATGCTATTATATTATCTATTTTGGATGTTTAATGGGCTTTAATATGCTCTTTTATATTATTTTTGGGACTAACCTATTAACCGGAGGCCCAGTGCTAGTTGCTATTTTTCTGCCTATTTCAGTGTTTCGCAGAAAAGGGATATCAAACGGAATCCAAAAGGAACGAAACCTTCGCGAGGATCTTTCTTGGAACAAACGCAATCCAGGAGACTTGGAGTGGAAGTCAGAGACGCAACAAGGTGGCAATGAGGCAGGAGGGCGCGCCCAGGGGGTAGGCACGCCCCCACCCTTGTGGGCCCCTCGTAGCTCCACCGACATACTTCTTGCGCCTATATATACTCTTATACCCTGAAAACATCCAAGGGAGGCACGAAACCACTTTTCCACCGCCGCAACCTTCTATACCCGTGAGATCCCATCTTGGGGCCTTTTCCGGCGATCTGCTGGAGGGGGATCCGATCATGGAGGGCTTCTACATCAACACCATAGCCTCTCTGATGATGTGTGAGTAGTTTACCATAGACCTTCGGGTCCATAGTTATTAGCTAGATGGCTTCTTCTCTCTCTTTGTTTCTCAATACAAAGTTCTCCTCGATGTTCTTGGAGATCTATTCGATGTAATACTTTTGCGGTGTGTTTGCTGAGATCCGATGAATTGTGGCTTTATGATCAAGATTATCTATGAACAATATTTGGTTCTTCTCTGAATTCTTATATGCATGATTTGATATCTTTGCAAGTCTCTTCGAATTATCGATTTAGTTTGGCCTACTAGATTGATCTTTCTTGCAATGGGAGAAGTGCTTAGCTTTGGGTTCAATCTTGTGGTGTCCTTTCCCAGTGACAGCAGGGGTAGCAAGGCGCGTATTATATTGTTGCCATCGAGGATAAAAAGATGGGGTTTATATCATATTGCTTGAGTTTATCCCTCTACATTATGTTATCTTGCCTAATGCGTTACTCTGTTCTTATGAACTTAATACTCTAGATGCACGCTGGATAGCGGTCGATGTGTGGAGTAATAGTAGTAGATGCAGAATCGTTTCGGTCTACTTGACACAGACGTGATGCCTATGTTCATGATCATGCCTAGATATTCTCATAACTATGCGCTTTTCCATCAATTGCTCGGAAGAGTTCACCCACCGTAATACATGCTATCATGAGAGAAGACACTAGTGAAACCTATGGCAACCGGGTCTATTTTACATCATATTAGTTTCCCGTCAACTTGCCAATTTCTGTTGCCGTTTATTTTGCAATCTTTACTTTTCAATCTATACAACAAAAATACCAAAAATATTTATCTTATTATCTTTATCAGATCTCACTTTTGCAAGTGGCTGTGAAGGGATTGACAACCCCTTTATTGCGTTGGTTGCAGGGTTCTTGATTGTTTATGCAGGTACTAGGCGATTTGCGTGTAGTCTCCTACTCGATTGATACCATTTTTCTCAAAAACTAAGGGAAATACTTACGCTACTTTGTTGCATCACCCTTTCCTCTTCAAGGGAAAACCAACGCATGCTCAAGAGGTAGCATGGCTCGGCCATAAAGATTGGGAAATTTTGTTTTTTAATTCGTGTAAATCCAAAACACGACTAAAAATGATGAAACTTGGCATGGTGTCATGACATGGCACCAACATGCTGCGGTAATTTTTTTGGCTAAATTGGGACAAGCTTTGGTGTAAGCTTCTTACAAACCGGAGCTTCCCTCAAGAAGGCTCCTGGTTTCGAGAGGGAACGTGTCACCTCCGTGTGCGAAATGACATACGTACACTGCCTTCACCCGCCTTAATTTTTGTACACTGGCAGATTAGACCAAATAGAAGTATCGGGCTAAATTTTGGAATTATTCCATGTTCGTTTGGCCTTTCTAATACATTAATTGAGTTTCTGCGCATTTAATTTGCATAATTCAAATTTGAACTACAAGCACAGGCTCCAGTGCACCAAAGTTGTTTGAAAAATCACATGTGTGTCCTTGGGTGAATTTCTAGGTCCCACAAGAGATGGGAGTGAAATTCAATCATCCGGGCGTCGTGGCTCGGCCGGAAAGATTGAGAAACTTGGTTTTTTAATTCCTGTAAATCCAAAACACGCCTGAAAATCATGAAACTTGGCATGGTGTCATGACATGGCACCAACATGCCGCGGTAATTTCTTTGGCCGAATTGGGACAAACTTTGGTGTAAGATTTTTGCAAACCGGAGCTTCCCTCAAGAAGGCTCGTGGTTCCGAGAGGGAACGTGTCACCTCCGTGTGCCAAACAACATACATACACTGCCTTCTCCCGCCTTAATATTTTTACACAGGCAAGTTAGACCAAATAGAAGTACCGTGCTAAAATTTTGAATTATTCCAGGTTCGTTTGGCCTTTTTTATACATTAATTGAGTTTCTGCGCATTTAATGTGCATAATTAAATTTTTTACTACAAGCCCGTGCTCTTGTGCACCAAAGTTGTTTGAAAAATCACATGTGTGTACTTGGGTGAATTTCTAGGTCCCATGCAAGAGATGGGAGTGAAATTCAAACATCTGGGCGTCGTGGCTTGGCCGGAATAATTGAGAACTTGGTTTTTTAATTCTTGTAATTCCAAAACACGCCTGAAAATCATGAAACTTGGCATGGTGTCATGACATGGCACCAACATGCTGTGGTAATTTTTTTGGCCGAATTGAGACAAGCTTTGGTGTAAGCTTCTTGCAAACCGGAGCTTCCCTCAAGAAGGCTCGTGGTTCCGAGAGGGAACGTGTCACCTCCGTGTGCGAAACGACATACGTACACTACCTTCTCCCGCCTTAATTTTTTCACACAGCCAGATTAGACCAAATAGAAGTACCGTGCTAAATTTTGGAATTATTCCGGATTAGTTTGGCCTTTTTTATACATTAATTGAATTTCTGGGCATTTAATGTGCATAATTCAAATTTGAACTACAAGCACAGGCTTGCACCAAAGTTGTTTGAAAAATCACATGTGTGTCCTTGGGTGAATTTCTAGGTCCCATGCAAGATATGGGAGTGAAATTAAAACATCTGGACATCGTGGCTCAGCCAGAAAGATTGAGAAACTTGGTTTTTTAATTCCTGTAATTCCAAAACACGCCTGAAAATCATGAAACTTGGCACGGTGTCATGACATGGCACCAACATGCTGCGGTAAATTTTTTGGCCGAATTGGGACAAGCTTTGGTGTAAGTTTCTTGCAAACCGAAGCTTCCCTCAAGAAGGCTCGTCGTTCTGAGAGGGAACGTGTCACCTCCGTGTGCGAAACGACATACGTACACTGCCTTCTCCCGCCTTAATTTCTATACACAGCCAAATTAGACCAAATAGAAGAATCGTGCTAAATTTTGGAATTATTTTGAGTTCGTTTGGCCTTTTTTATACATTAGTTGAGTTTCTGGGCATTTAATGTGCATAATTCAAATTTGAACTACAAGCACAGGCTCCAGTGCACCAAAGTTGTTTGGAAAATCACATGTGTGTCCTTGGGTGAATTTCTAGGTCCCATGCAAGTGATGGGAGTGAAATTCAAACATCTGGGCGTCGTGGCTCGGCCGGAAAGATTGAGAAACTTGGTTTTTTTAATTCCTATAATTCCAAAACACGCCTGCAAATCATGAAACTTGGCATGGTGTCATGACATGGCACCAACATGCTGCGGTAATTTTTTTGGCCGAATTGGGACAAGCTTTGGTCTAAGTTTCTTGCAAACCAGAGCTTCCCTCAAGAAGGATCGTCGTTCCGAGAGGGAACGTGTCACCTCCGTGTGCGAAACGACATAGGTACACTGCCTTCTCCCGCCTTAATTTCTATACACAGCCAAATTAGACCAAATAGAAGAATCGTGCTAAATTTTGGAATTATTTTGAGTTCGTTTGGCCTTTTTCATACATTAATTGAGTTTCTGGGCATTTAATGTGCATAATTCAAATTTGAACTACAAGCACATGCTCTAGTGCACCAAAGTTGTTTGAAAAATCACATGTGTGTCCTTGGGTGAATTTCTAGGTCCCATACAAGTGATGGGAGTGAAACTCAAACATCTGGGCGTCGTGGTTCGCCCGAAAAGATTGAGAAACTTGGTTTTTTTAATTCCTAGAATTCCAAAACACGCCTGAAAATCATGAAACTTGGCATGGTGTCATGACATGGCACCAACATGCTGCGGCAATTTTTTTGGCCGAATTGGGACAAGCTTTGGTGTAAGTTTCTTGCAAACCGGAGCTTCCCTCAAGAAGGCTCGTTGTTCCGAGAGGGAACCTGTCACCTCCGTGTGCGAAACGACATACGTACACTGCCTTCTCCCGCCTTAATTATTATACATAGCCAAATTAGACCAAATAGAAGTACCGTGCTAAATTTTGGAATTATGTTGAGTTCGTTTGGCCTTTTTTTTACATTAATTGAGTTTCTAGGCATTTAATGTGAATAATTCAAATTTGAACTACAAGCACAGGCTCCAATGCACCAAAGTTGTTTGAAAAATCACATGTGTGTCCTTGGGTGAATTTCTAGGTCCCATGCAAGTGATGGGAGTGAAATTCAAATATCTGGACGTCGTGGCTCAGCAGGAAAGATTGAGAAACTTGGTTTTTTAATTCCTGTAATTCCAAAACACACCTGAAAATCATGAAACTTGGCATGGTGTCATGACATGGCACCAACATGCTGCGGTAATTTTTTTGGCCGAATTGGGACAAGCTTTGGTGTAAGCTTCTTGCAAACCGGAGCTTCCCTCAAGAAGGCTCGTGGTTTCGAGAGGGAATGTGTCACCTTCGTGTGCGAAACGACACACGTACGCTGCCTTCTCCCGCCTTAATTTTTTTACACAGCCAGATTAGACCAAATAGAAGTGCCGTGCTAAATTTTGGAATTATTCCGAGTTCGTTTGGCCTTTTTATACATTAATTGAGTTTCTGCGCATTTAATGTGCATAATTCAAAATTGAACTACAAGTACATGCTCCAGTGCACCAAAGTTGTTTGAAAAATCACATGTGTTTCCTTGGGTGAATTTCTAGGTCCCATGCGAGAGATGGGAGTGAAATTCAAACATCTGGGCGTCGTGGCTCAGCCGGAAAGATTGAGAAACTTGGTTTTTTAATTCCTGTAATTCCAAAACACGCCTGAAAATCATGAAACTTGGCATGGTGTCATCACATGGGACCAACATGCTGTGGTAATTTTTTTGGCCGAATTGAGACAAGCTTTGGTGTATGCTTCTTGCAAACCGGAGCTTCCCTCAAGAAGGCTCGTGGTTCCGAGAGGGAACGTGTCACCTCCGTGTGCGAAACGACATACGTACACTACCTTCTCCCGCCTTAATTTTTTCACACAGCCAGATTAGACCAAATAGAAGTACCGTGCTAAATTTTGGAATTATTCCAGATTAATTTGGCCTTTTTTATACATTAATTGAGTTTCTGGGCATTTAATGTGCATAATTCAAATTTGAACTACAAGCACAGGCTCCAATGCACCAAAGTTGTTTGAAAAATCACATGTGTGTCCTTGGGTGAATTTCTAGGTCCCATGCAAGTGATGGGAGTGAAATTCAAACATCTGGGCGTCGTGGCTCGGCTGGAAAGATTGAGAAACTTGGTTTTTTTAATTCCTAGAATCCCAAAACACGCCAGAAAATCATGAAACTTGGCATGGTGTCATGACATGGCACCAACATGCTGCGGTAATTTTTTTGGCCGAATTGGGACAAGCTTTGGTGTAAGTTTCTTGCAAACCGGAGCTTCCCTCAAGAAGTCTCGTTGTTCCGAGAGGGAACCTGTCACCTCCGTGTGCGAAACGACATACGTACACTGCCTTCTCCCGCCTTAATTTTTATACACAGCCACCAAATTAGACCAAATAGAAGTACCGTGCTAAATTTTGGAATTATGTTGAGTTCGTTTGGCCTTTTTTATACATTAATTGAGTTTCTAGGCATTTAATGTGCATAATTCAAATTTGAACTACAAGCATAGGCTCAAGTGCACCAAAGTTGTTTGAAAAATCACATGTGTGTCCTTGGGTGAATTTCTAGGTCCCATGCAAGTGATGGGAGTGAAATTCAAATATCTGGACGTCGTGGCTCAGCCGGAAAGATTGAGAAACTTGGTTTTTTAATTCCTGTAATTCCAAAACATGCCTGAAAATCATGAAACTTGGCATGGTGTCATGACATGGCACCAACATGCTGCGGTAATTTTTTTGGCCGAATTGGGACAAGCTTTGGTGTAAGCTTCTTGCAAACCGGAGCTTCCCTCAAGAAGGCTCGTGGTTTCGAAAGGGAACGTGTCTCCTTCGTGTGCGAAACGACGTACGTACGCTGCCTTCTCCCGCCTTAATTTTTTTACACAGCTAGATTAGACCAAATAGAAGTGCCGTGCTAAATTTTGGAATTATTCCGAGTTTGTTTGGCCTTTTTATACATTAATTTAGTTTCTGCGCATTTAATGTGCATAATTCAAAATTGAACTACAAGTACATGCTCCAGTGCACCAAAGTTGTTTGAAAAATGACATGTGTGTCCTTGGGTGAATTTCTAGGTCCCATGCAAGAGATGGGAGTGAAATTCAAACATCTGGGCGTCGTGGCTCAGCCGGAAAGATTGAGAAACTTGGTTTTTTAATTCCTGTAATTCCAAAACACACCTGAAAATCATGAAACTTGGCATGGTGTCATGACATGGCACCAACATGCTGCGGTAATTTTTTTGGCCGAATTGGGACAAGCTTTGGTGTAAGTTTCTTGCAAACCGGAGCTTCCCTCAAGAAGGCTCATCGTTCCGAGAGGGAACGTGTCACCTCCGTGTGCGAAACGACATACATACACTGCCTTCTCCCGCGTTAATTTTTATAGACAGCCAAATTTGACCAAATAGAAGAATCATGCTAAATTTTGGAATTATTTTGAGTTCGTTTGGCCTTTTTTATAGATTAATTGAGTTTCTGGGCACTTAATGTGCATAATTCAAATTTGAACTACAAGCACAGGCTCCGTTGTTTGAAAAATCACATGTGTGTCCTTGGGTGAATTTCTAGGTCCCATGCAAGTGATGGGAGTGAAATTCAAACATCTGGGCGTCGTGGCTCGGCCGAAAGGATTGAGAAACTTGGTTTTTTTAATTCCTGGAATTCCAAAACACGTCTGAAAATCATGAAACTTGGCATGGTGTCATGACATGGCACCAACATGCTGTGGTTATATTTCTGTCCGATTTGCGAAGGCGCACACATTAACAATCAACAAAGTCATTTTGGAACAAGTGCTGTCATGTTACAAATCGGAAACACAAGTATTATTGAAACCATGGGCGTTCGACTTACCAATTACGTGCGGCCACGCGTCCCCCTTTTTATTTGCTTGGAGGTGTCGTGCGGGGTAGCTATTTGAGTACGGGAGACGTGCGATCAGACCCCTGCGCGTGCTCATCGGGAGGATAGCCCTTTGACCGCTGCCCGTCGCGCACCTTCCTCCCAACGTCTCCATTAATGGCGTCCGAGCACCTGTTCTACGGCGTGGCTATATGTCTCACTGGACTGAGATTTAAGAGAGAAAAATAAAAATCTGAAAAGAAAGTTTTGCATGGATCTTGATGTAAGATCCGACGGACCTATATAGCATCGACTACGACTTATAGCAAGCATGATGAATATAAGGACGATGACAGTGGATAATAATTGTCCTACATATTTAGAAACATAATTAAAAAAAGCCACATGCGGCAACGCCCGAAATACACAAGGGAAAAATAAGAAGGAAGACAACGATCTGGCTCGCTGATTTCTACTTTCTTGATGCGTTGCTGCAGCCGCGGGAACTAGTCTCTGCGGCGAGCGGTGATGAGCTCTTTCTGGTCCTCAAGATGCTGCTTGAGAGCATCCACATATTCCTCCACCAGCCTTCTACGCTTGATGCGCGGCATGGCATTCTCGCCCATAAGTTTCTCGACGATGACGCATGTCCTCTTCAACAAGGCAGTGGTCTACTCCTGCTGCTCCGCACTTCCGATGATCTTCGCCCTCAGCAGGTCGTGCTCGGCCCGGAGCTTCGCATTGCTCTCATTTAGTTGCCGGATGACATTGGTAGATTGTTCAAATGAGGCTTTTAGGTCATCCTGCAACCTCGCCCAGCTGGAGATATGATCCATCTGCCTAAGGACGAGGGCACGCATGCACGTGTAAGAGTCCTCGCCTGCCCGCGAGACATTTTACCAGGCCGCCGCGGTGCGGGAGGACATCTCTGCTGCATTCGCGGCGCGGCAGGACATCTCTTCTACTTCCGCGGCACGGCCAGAACAGTTTGCTGCATCGATGGCGCGGCGGGACCTCCGTGCTGCTTCGGCGGCGCGGCGGGACCTCTTTGTTGCTACGGCCGTGCGGCGGGACATGTTGGCTGCTTTCGCGCGAGGCGGGACATCTCTCGTGCTTCCGCTTCCAGGCTCGCCTCTCCCTGGTGGCAATCTCTCGACCCAGAACTCACGCTGGCCATGGCGGGCGCAAGGGAATAATGATGAATGACTTGTTTGTTTTTGACTTTTTGTGGATGAGGAGTTGAGGAGGAATGTGCAGTCCTCTTGGAGTAGTAGTATTTATAATCGCGTAGTAATACGCTCCTAAGTGGGAAACTGTTTAGGTTTTGATCGGTGTGAACAGGTTTGCAATTTGGAATGTGACGGGACGCGGCCTCCTTGTTCTTCTAAAGACGGGACGCATGCTCAAAATTTACTGACGGTTATAAGTGCGGCACTATTCCCGGAAGGCGTAACATGGGCACGTACGCCTTCTCGGCTGCGTACGTGGCGTTTGCACCATAGGGTTCACCGCAATAGGCAATGTCAGCACACATCTTATTCCAACAACCGTGCGCGCTCGTTATTACCATCGCGCATGCTTGTTTTAATTTGAATGGGTGTGCCCGTCTAGCGCACACACATTGATCTATCTAACTGTTTTAGTTTGTTGTGGCTAATCGCAAACAGTTCATCCATGTGAAGTGTATGCCATCAACCGCAAACACTTTGATTTGGCTTACCTGTTTCTGTTCTGTTGGCTAATCGCAAACAATTAATCCTTCTGAAGCGTATGCCCTCAATCACACACACCTTGATCTGGCTGACCGTTTTTTGTGTTCCCTATCACAAACAGTTCATCCGAGTGAACCATATGCTGTATATCGCACACACCTTCATCTGGCTGCCCGTTTCTTTTGTGTTGCCTAATCACAAACAGTTCATCTGAGTGAACCGTATGCTCAATATTGCACACGCCTTCATCAGGCTGCCCATTTCTTTTGTTCCGCCTCATCGCAAATAGTTCATTGGACTGAACCGTATGCCCTGGATCGGAAACGCAACTAAAATATGAACCGTGTTTGATGGCTCCGCCATCGCAAACCTTTTGCACCTTTTTGACGGTTCTTTTACACCATGATACGTCTCCAATGTATCTATAATTTTTGATTGCTCCATGCTATATTATCTACTGTTTTGGGCAATATTGGGCTTTATTATCCACTTTTATATTATTTTTGGGACTAACCTATTAACCAGAGGCCCAGCCCAGATTTGCTGTTTTTTTGCCTATTTCAGTGTTTCAAAGAAAAGGAATATCAAACGGAGTTGAAACGGAACGAAATCAACTGGGGAAGTTATTTTTGGAAGGAAAGCTACCGGATGGACTTGGACCCCACGTCAGGAGCAAAGGAAAGTTCCCACGAGGGTGGGGGGGTGCGCCCACCCCCTAGGGCGCGCCCCCTGCCTCGTGGGGCCCCCGAAGCTCCACCGACGTACTTCCTGCACCCATATATACATACATACCCTAAAACTTCCAGAACCGAGATTAGATCGGGAGTTCCGCCGCCGCAAGCCTATGTAGCCACCAAAAGTCAATCGGGACCCTGTTCCGGCACCCTGCCGGAGGGGGGATCCCTGACCAGTGGCCATCTTCATCATCCCGGCGCTCTCCATGACGAGGAGGGAGTAGTACACCGTCGGGGCTGAGGGTATGTACCAGTAGCTATGTGTTTGATCTCTCTCTCTCTCTCGTGTTCTTGATTTGGCACGATCTTGATGTATCGCGAGCTTTGCTATTATAGTTGGATCCTATGTTTCTTCTCCCCCTCTTCTCTCTTGTAATGGATTGAGTTTTCCCTTTGAAGTAATATTATCGGATGGAGTCTTTAATGACTTGAGAACACTTGATGTATGTCTTGCCGTGCGTATCTGTGGTGACAATGGGATATCACGTGATTCACTTGATGTATGTTTTGGTGATCAACTTGCGGGTTCCGCCCATGAACCTATGCATAGGGGTTGGCACACGTTTTCGTCGTGATTCTCCGGTAGAAACTTTGGGGCACACTTTGAGGTTCTTTGTGTTGGATTGAATAGATGAATCTGAGATTGTGTGATGCATATCGTATAATCATGCCCACGGATACTTGAGGTGAAAATGGAGTATCTAGGTGACATTAGGGTTTTGGTTGATTTGTATCTTAAGGTGTTATTCTAGTACGAACTCTAGGGCTGTTTTTGACACTTATAGGAATAGCCCAACGGATTGATTGGAAAGAATAACTTTGAGGTGGTTTCGTACCCTACCATAATCTCTTCGTTTGTTCTCCGCTATTAGTGACTTTGGAGTGAGTCTTTGTTGCATGTTGAGGGATAGTTATATGATCCAATTATGTTATTATTGTTGAGAGAACTTGCACTAGTGAAAGTATGAACCCTAGGCCTTGTTTCCTATCATTGCAATACCGTTTACGCTCACTTTTACCGCTTGCTACCTTGCTGTTTTTATATTTTCAATTTACAAAAACCTATATCTTCCATCCATATTGCACTTGTATCACCATCTCTTTGCCGAACTAGTGCACCTATACAATTTACTATTGTATTGGGTGTGTTGGGGACACAAGAGACTCTTTGTTATTTGGTTGCAGGGTTGTTTGAGAGAGACCATCTTCATCCTACGCCTTCCACGGATTGATAAACCTTAGGTAGTCCACTTGAGGGAAATTTGCTACCGTCCTACAAACCTCTGCACTTGGAGGCCCAACAACGTCTACAAGAAGAAGGTTGTGTAGTAGACATCAAGCTCTTTTCTGGCGCCGTTGGGGAGGTGAGTGCTTGAAGGTATATCTTTAGATCTTGCAATTGAATCTTTTTGTTTCTTGTTTTAGCACTAGTTTAGTTTATAAAAGAAAACTACAAAAAAATGGAATTTAGTTTGTCTCATACGCTTCGTCTTTTTAATATCTTTCGTGAGTATGATGGAAAGGAAAATTGTGCCAAAGTGTTAGAAGAAGAATGCATTAAAATGTTTGGCACTAAATCTTTGAATGATGAGCATGATTGCAATGTTGTTAGTATGAATTCTTTGAATATCCATGATGCTAATGATATGCAAAGCACAAGCTTGGGGATGCTATGTTTGATGAAGATGGTATTTTTAGTCCCCCAAGTTTTGATGTGCAAATTTATTATGATGAAAGCATGCCTCCTATCTATGATGATTATTGTGATGACACGTATGCTTTAAAGAATAATGATAACCATGAAACTTGTCATCTTGATCTTAATTTTCAATCACATGATAGTTATTTTGTTGAGTTTGCTCCCACTATTATTGATGAGAAGAATTTTGCTTATGTGGAGAGTAGTAAAATTTGTATGCTTGTAGATCATGAAAAGAATGATTTAGGTGCTGGTTATATTGTTGAATTCATTCATGATGCTACTGAAAATTATTATGAGGGAGTAACATATGCTTGTAGGAATTGCAATAATATCAAGTTTCCTCTCTATGTGCTTAAAGTTTTGAAGTCATGCTTGTTTTGCCTTCCTATTCTAGTTGATTATTGTTCCCATAAGTTGTTTGATCACAAAATCCCTATGCATAGGAAGTGGGTTATACTTAAATGTGCTAGTAATATTCTTCATGATGCTCTCTTTATGTTTCAATTCCTATCTTTTATGTGAGCATCATTGAAATCATCATGCCTAGCTAGGGGCGTTAAACGATAACGCTTGTTGGGAGGCAACCCAAATTTATTTTAGTTTCTTGATTTTTGGTTCTGTTTAGTAATAAATAATCCATCTAGCTTCTGTTTAGATGTGGTTTTGTGTTTTGATTAGTGTTTGTGCCAAGTAGAACCTTTGGGAAGACTTGGGAGAAGTCTTTATGATCATGCTGTAAAAAACAGAAACTTTAGCGCTCACAAGATTAGCTAAAACTTTTTACTGGAGAGTGATATTTAGTTGATTCTTTTTGCAGATGACTACTAGACAAATTACTCAGGTCCACCAATTTAGTGTAAATTTGTTGGAGTTCCATAAGTTTGCGTTAGTTACAGATTACTACAGACTGTTCTGTTTTTGACAGATTCTGTTTTTCGTGTGCTGTTCGCTTATTTTGATGAATCTATGGGTAGTAAAATAGTTTATAAACCATAGAGAAGTTGGAATACAGTAGTTTAAAAACAATATAAATAAATAATGAGTTCATTATAGTACCTTGAAGTGGTGTTTTGTTTTCTTTCGCTAACGGAGCTCACGATATTTCTGTTAAGTTTTGTGTTGTGAAGTTTTCAAGTTTTGGGTAAGATTCGATGGACTATGGGATAAGGAGTGGCAAGAGCCTAACCTTGGGGATGCCCAAGGCACCCCAAGGTAATATTCAAGGATAACCAAGCGTCTAAGCTTGGGGATGCCCCGGAAGGCATC
Organism: Aegilops umbellulata; assembly: GCA_032464435.1. NCBI lineage: Eukaryota > Viridiplantae > Streptophyta > Magnoliopsida > Poales > Poaceae > Aegilops > Aegilops umbellulata. The sequence goes on along the minus strand of CP136055.1, from coordinate 224,133,822 downwards.
CCCTCTTTCGTCTTCGTTCATCGGTAACTTCACTTGGAGCTATATTTTTATTCACCACATGCTATGTGTTTTGCTTGGAGCGTCATTTTATTTTCTTTAGCTTTGCTTGCTGTTGGAATAAATATCAAGATCTGAAATTCTTAAATATAGAGTCTTCACATAGTTGCATAATTATTCGACTACTCATTGATCTTCACTTATATCTTTCGGAGTAGTTTGTCGTTTGCTCTAGTGCTTCACTTATATATTTTAGAGCACGGTGGTGGATTTGTTTTATAGAAACTGTTGATCTCTCATGCTTCACTTAGATTATTTTGAGAGCCTTAAATATCATGGTAATTTGCTTAAATAATCCTAATATGCTAAGCATAAATGATCTTGTAAGGATTCTTATGAGTGTGTTGAATACTATGAGAAGTTTGATGATTGATAATTGTTTTGAGATATGGAGATGGTGATATTAGAGTCATGCTAGTTGAGTAGTTGTGTATTTGAGAAATACTTGTGTTAAAGTTTGTGATTCCTGCAGCATGCATGTATGATGAACCGTTATGTGATGAAGTCGGAGCATGATTTATTTATTGATTGTCTTCCTTATGAGTGGCGGTCGGGGACGAGCGATGGTCTTTTCCTACCAATCTATCCCCCTAGGAGCATGCGCGTAATACTTTGCTTTGATAACTTGTAGATTTTTGCAATAAGTATATGAGTTCTTTATGACTAATGTTGAGTCCATGGATTATACGCACTCTCATCCTTCCACCATTGCTAGCCTCTCTAATACCGCGCACCTTTCACCGGTATCATACACCCACCGTAAACTTTCCTCAAAACAACCACCATACCTACCTATCATGGCATTTCCATAGTCATTCCGAGATATATTGCCATGCAACTTTCCACCGTTCCGTTTATTATGACACGCTCCATCATTGTCATATTGCTTTGCATAATCATGTAGTTGACATTGTATTTTTGGCAAAGCCACCATTCATAATTCTTTCATACATGTCGCTCATGAGTCATTGCACATCCCGGTACACCGCCAGAGGCATTCATATAGAGTCATATTTTGTTCTAAGTATCGAGTTGTAATTGTTGAGTTGTAAGAAAATAAAAGTGTGATGATCTTCATTTTTAGAGCATTGTCCCAGTGAGAAAAGGATGATGGAGACTATGGTTCCCCCACAAGTCGGATGAGACTCCGGACGAAAAATAAAAAAAGAGAGAAAAAAAGAGGCCATAAAAAAAGAAAAAAGGCCCAAACAAAAAAATAAAAAAATAAAAAAATGAGAGAAAAAGAGAGAAGGGGCAATGCTACTATTCTTTTACCACACTTGTGCTTCAAAGTAGCACCATGATCTTCATGATAGAGAGTCTCTCATTTTGTCACTTTCATATACTAGTGGGAATCTTTCATTATAGAACTTGGCTTGTATATTTCAATGATGGGCTTCCTCAAAATGCCCTAGGTCTTCGTGAGCAAGCGAGTTGGATGCACTCACACTTAGTTTCTTTTGTTGAGCTTTCATACATTTATCGCTCTAGTGCATCCGTTGCATGGCAATCCCTACTCACTCACATTGATATCTATTGATGGGCATCTCCATAGCCCGTTGATACAACTAGTTTATGTGAGACTATCTTCTCCCTTTTTGTCTTCTCCACAACCACCATTCTATTCCACATATAGTGCTATATCCATGGCTCACGCTCATGTATTGCGTGAAGATCGAAAAAGTTTTGAGAATGTCAAAAGTATGAAACAATTTCTTGGCTTGTCATCGGGGTTGTGCATGATTTAAATACTTTGTGTGGTGAAGATAGAGCATAGCCAGACTATATGATTTTGTAGGGATAACTTTGTTTGGCCATGTTATTTTGAGAAGACATAATTTCTTTGTTAGTATGCTTGAAGTATTATTATTTTTATGTCAATATAAACTTTTGTCTTGAATCTTTCGGATCTGAATATTCATACCACAATTAAGAAGAATTAAAATGAAATTATGCCAACTAGCATTCCACATAAAAAATTATCTTTTTTATCATTTACCTACTCGAGGACGAGCAGGAATTAAGCTTGGGGATGCTTGATACGTCTCCAACGTATCTATAAATTTTTATTGCTCCATGCTATATTATCTACTGTTTTGGGAAATATTGGGCTTTATTATCCACTTTCATATTATTTTTGGCACTAACCTATTAACCAGAGGCCCAGCCCAGATTTGCTGTTTTTTTGCCTATTCTACAGGACGGCGGTTCGACCCGCAATGTTGTATGGCGCGGAGTGTTGGCCGACTAAAAGGCGACATGTTCAACAGTTAGGTGTGGCGGAGATGCGTATGTTGAGATGGATGTGTGGCCACACGAGGAAGGATCGAGTCCGGAATGATGATATAAGAGATAGAGTTGGGGTAGCACCAATTGAGGAGAAGCTTGTCCAACATCGTCTGAGATGGTTTGGGCATATTCAGCACAGGCCTCCAGAAGCTCCAGTGCATAGCGGACGGCTAAAGCGTGCGGAGAATGTCAAGAGAGGGCGGGGTAGACCGAATTTGACATGGGAGGAGTCCGTTAAGAGAGACCTGAAGGATTGGAGTATCACCAAAGAGCTAGCTATGGACAGGGGTGCGTGGAAGCTTGCTATCCATGTGCCAGAGCCATGAGTTGGTTGCGAGATCTTATGAGTTTCACCTCTAGCCTACCCCAGCTTGTTTGGGACTAAAGGCTTTGTTGTTGTTGTTGTTGTTGTTGTCAGTGTTTCGATGAAAAGGAATATCAAACATAGTTGAAATGGAACGAAATCAACTGGAGAAGTTATTTTTGGAAGGAAAGCTACCGGATGGACTTGGACCCCACGTCAGGAGCAAAGGGAGGTGCCCATGAGGGTGGGGGCGCGCCCCTGCCTCGTGGGCCCCCAAGTTCCACCGACATACTTCCTGCACCCATATATACATACGTACCCTAAAACTTCCAAAACGGAGATTAGATCGGGAGTTCCGCCGCCGCAAGCCTCTGTAGCCACCAAAAGTCAATCGGGACCCTGTTTCGGCACCCTGCCGGAGGGGGGATCCCTCACCAGTGGCCATCTTCATCATCCCGGCGCTCTCCATGACGAGGAGGGAGTAGTACACCCTCGGGGCTGAGGGTATGTACCAGTAGCTATGTGTTTGATCTCTCTCTCTCTCGTATTCTTGATTTGGCATGATTTTGATGTATCGCGAGCTTTGCTATTATAGTTGGATCCTATGTTTCTTCTCCCCCTCTTCTCTCTTGTAATGGATTGAGTTTTCCCTTTGAAGTAATCTTATCGCATTGAGTCTTTAATGACTTGAGAACACTTGATGTATGTCTTGCCGTGCGTATCTGTGGTGACAATGGGATATCACATGATTCACTTGATGTATGTTTTGGTGATCAACTTGCGGGTTCCGCCCATGAACCTATGCATAGGGGTTGGCACACGTTTTCGTCGTGATTCTCCGGTAGAAACTTTGGGGCACTCTTTGAGGTTCTTTGTGTTGGATTGAATAGATGAATCTGAGATTGTGTGATGCATATCGTATAATCATGCCCACGGATACTTGAGGTGAAAATGGAGTATCTAGGTGACATTAGGGTTTTGGTTGATTTGTATCTTAAGGTGTTATTCTAGTACGAACTCTAGGGTTGTTTGTGACACTTATAGGAATAGCCCAACAGATTGATTGGAAAGAATAACTTTGAGGTGGTTTCGTACCCTACCATAATCTCTTCGTTTGTTCTCCGCTATTAGTGACTTTGGAGTGAGTCTTTGTTGCATGTTGAGGGATAGTTATATGATCCAATTATGTTATTATTGTTGAGATAACTTGCACTAGTGAAAGTATGAACCCTAGGCCTTTTTTTTCCTATCATTGCAATACCGTTTACGCTCACTTTTACCGCTTGCTACCTTGCTGTTTTTATATTTTAAGTTTACTAAAACCTATATCTACCATCCATATTGCACTTGTATCACCATCTCTTTGCCGAACTAGTGCACCTATACAATTTACTATTGTATTGGGTGTGTTGGGGACACAAGAGACTCTTTGTTATTTGGTTGCAGGGTTGTTTGAGAGACACCATCTTCATCCTACGCCTCCCACGGATTTATAAACCTTAGGTCATCCACTTGAGAGAAATTTGCTACTGTCCTACAAACCTGTGCGCTTGGAGGCCCAACAACGTCTACAAGAAGAAGGTTGTGTAGTAGACATCACACCACCGTTTGCGATTATTTCATCGCACACAGTTTCGTCGAAGGGTCTCTGATCGTAGTGTCATGTTAGCAGCATCCTGCAGTAGTGTGCCTTTGTAATTTGGGGGTATGCGGGGATTGGGTCATTGCCTTCACTCAAGTACTTCTTGTACAACACGTGCTTCCAGTTTCTCCGAGCATCCCTAGCCTTCTTCAGTGCAGCGTGTTCCACCTGCATTCTCCACTGCTCTGGAATGTTGAAGTGATCCATGATTTCCTGGACTATCCTTCGCCGTGTTTCTGTGTCAGCCTTTCGAAACCCTGGCAGATTAATGTTGAGCCTTGCCCTGCCAACAAATCCACACACACTCCTGAACCTCATGCATGCTTTATCTGGTTTAGTTCGAGCCCAAGACTTTAAATCAATCTCGGCTACTTCATATACACCTTTAGGCTAGTGTGTGGGCTTCCTTGGAGCGTTTCTCCATGTCCTGTCCGGAAGGGTAATTGCTGTAGCTCTATCCCGTTCAAGATTACTTGATCCCTCACAATCTGCTGAAGACCTAGGATTGTCCGAATCAGATGAAGATACATGGCCTGAAGCATGAGTGTTGTCGCTGCTACTTGGCATCTACAAAGAACACATGCAAAACACATGAAAGGAGGATAAGCATAAAACTAACAACTTTGTATCAAGCTTTCTAAACATGCCATGCAATAATTTAGAAAATGTACGGCTAATTTGTTAAGTTTGTGTGACTCGTGCGCCCACGATCTATAAATAGGCAGTAACTTATTGGAACAAATACAACTTATATGTAGTAAGGAAGGTAGATAATGAACATATATACGCTCTCCGTTATTTTATAGCCAATTTGGGAACATACGGAACGAAATTGGAAGAGGTATTGCGAGGAAATATGCCTCACCGTGATGAAGAGCAGTAACTAACAGGCTTCTTAATGCAAACCCGGTCGGACCACAGGAGAGGTGAGGGTTACTGCATCGATATGCTCGAGGGTGGCTGGCGAGCAAATGAAGACGGCAAGGCACGGTCCGCCACGTGTTGGGAACGACAGTGGAGGTAGGCTTGACGTCGAACAGCGGGCAAACAGCCGGGGTGAGCATGGCGGTGCCGGAGAGGGTTCTGCTGTGGATCTGGGGGAGTGGGGAGCTGGCGAAGGAGATTGGGTGGACTAGTTGAGTGAAACGCGGGCGGACAGTGCGGGGTGTTGGGGACTCCGGGTGTTGGCGGCCTAGGTGAAAAGGGTGAAAAATATCCCCGGTCGCCGCGCGTGCGGAAAGGCCTATGCAAACGGTTGCCTCTAAGCGCTCGTGTGCACAAACAGAATAATTTCATTTGAAATGAAGACGTACTAATTTTGAAATGAAGACGTGAGTTCATCGTTTCACCTCTAAAATTTTTCCCACGTAAAAAAAATCACAATTTTAGCACGGGTTTGATTTGCTGGCACATTTCAGGTCTCGTATGCTATATGTAAGACATTTTTGGCATTTACCGTGCATGTTGGCATATAAATCAATTCCTAGCCGGACTGCATTTCCTGTCGAAAGGGATGAGGATTGCCCTTCGATCTGGGAGCATCCAACAATGCAGACGCACGATCCGTGGGGTTTGGGTTCTGGCCAATCAGAACGCATGACTCAGATCACGCGCAAAGCAAAGGGGGGGGCATCGGCCACAGTTTGGTAGGCACACGACTTTCTTGTGTGAACCGTGTGCTATTTGAAAACATTTTTTTGGAGGGGCTATTTGAAAACATTTACATGTGCCGTCGAAAGGGATGAGGACTGCCGTTCGATCAAGGAGAATCCAACGGTGCAGACGTACGATCCGTGGGGTTTGGGTTCCGGCCAATCAGAACGCATGACTCAGATCGCGCGCGTGGCAGGGGGGTGCATCGGCTACGGTGACATAGGGATTTCGTGAGTGAACCGTGTGCTCTTTGAAAACATTTACATTACCTAACATCATATTTTTGTTCGAACGAAAACATGAGTTCGTTGTTTCGCCTCCAATTTTTTTCCACGGTAAGAAATCACGAGTATAGTGGAGTGTCATATACTAGTATCATGAATATACAATATATAAGATACTAGTGTATCATACTACCTTTAATTAATTATAGCGCATAATATAATACATAGAGTATAGTATCATATATAGATCATATTTATTGACATGCATGACACAAATTAGCATCGCATTTAACATGATACAATATCTACCTATATGTGACTCTAACCCTCCTTATATATATTTAATTCTTTGCCACATCAGCATACTTGCTATTTCAGAGTGCATGGCATCGTCGGCTATGATACCACCACTATGGCCAGCCTTATATAGTGGGGAGTATCATATACTACATATATAGTATCATGCATATGATACTAGTGTATGATACTACGTACGTACCTTCATAGTGCATATATAGTATCATAGAGTAGTATATATCATAGATGACCGTATTTATGGCCATGCATGACACAAAGTAGTATATCATTGTGTCATGCAATGCAGTCGGCCGGCCCAGCCGACCCCTCCCACTCCTTATCCCCCTCGTACCCCCGAACCCTAGCCCACTCGCTCCCACTCCCCTTCCCTCACGTCGCCACTCCCCCTCCCCACCCCGAGTGGATCTGGATCGGCGGCAACCGCGCCCTCGACCCCGCGGTGCCGCTCGAATCCGCCCTCGCCGGACCGCCTCCCCGTCGGACCAAACCATCCAAGACTGCTCCTGGCCATGCTCTGCACCACCTCGCCGCCCATCTTCGTCCCATGCCTCGACCGCGCTGGCCACCTGCCCTCAGGCTTCATCGCCGGATCCCGCTGGACTGCCTCGTCCCCATCACTCACGCCCCCGCCTCCTCACCAGCTCAGCTACATCGAGCCTCGCCGACGTACACCTACAGCGAGGGTGAGAACCCCATCTTCCCCCTCTCTCTGTGTCACGCGTCACCCGGTGCTCGTGCCCGCATCCCTGCTGTGCCCCGGTCCAGCCCTCGCGCCTGCCGCTCCTGCCCGGGACGCATTCAGGCCAACCCTCCCGTGCCCCCTGCATACACGCGCGCGACGGGCACTGCTGCCCTGTCTGCCACGGCCGCCTCTGCTCGCCTCGCCATGCCCTTGCTGCCCTCCACGGCACGCGTCGGCCGCGTCCCGCGCCATCGTGCACGCTCGCGCTGACCACGCCCCGCGCCGCCCCGCTGCTGCGCTACTGCACGACCGCACGCCCGTGCCCCGCTCCACTGCCGCTGCTCGTCGCGACCAACCGCCGTGGCCCTGCTACTGCTCCACCGTGCCCTCCCTCGCATGCCGCCCGCTTCCCCGTTGCGGCCTGCCTCGCACGCCCGCTGCACGCGCCGCGCGCGCCATCGACCTTCCCTGGCCGCGCCGCCCGGGCCTCGCCTCTGTCGCCCCTGCTCCTACTCCGCCACGCGCCGCCCTGCGGACGCAGTCCCGCACCGGTCTGCGCCGTCGCCGCCCGCCGGCGAGCGTGCGCCCCGGCTCGCCGTGCCCCCTTCCCCCGTTGACCGCGCCTGAGGCAGCGGACGGGCGCCCGCTGCACCAGTTCGAGTTGCGCCCGACGCCCGCTAGCGCCCGCCCCGTTAAGCCCCTAGGGCCTATGACAAACGGGGCCCAGTCCCTGGAACGTTTAAAAAAAAGGAAAAGTAAATAAATAATAAATATAATAATTAAAATATTAATTAATTAAAGAATTAATTAAGTTAATTAATCATAATTAGATTAACCTAATTAACTGTTAGTTTAATCAAAACAATAATTAGTTAGTTAAACCCTAATTAACCTAATCAGGGAATGACAGATGGGTCTCACTGGACCCACATGTCAGTTTGACCCAGTCAACTCTGCTGACTGCTGATGTCAGCATGACATCATGCTGATGTCATAAATCTAATTTCGAATTAATTAATCAATTAATTAAATTCCAGAAATTAATAAAACCTTTAGAAAATCATCTCTTTTAATCCGTAACTCGGATTAAAATATTTTCAACATGAAAGTTGCTCAGAACAACGAGACGAACCCGGATACGCAGCCCGTTCGTCCGCCACACATTCCTATCATATCAAACTCGCAACTTTCCCCCTCCGGCTCCTCTGCTCGAAAACACGAAACACCGGGAAAACTTTCCCGGATGTTTCCCCCCTTCACCGGTATCATCCATACCGCGTTAGGGCACCTCTAACGCCGTTACTTGTCATGTCATGCATCACTATGCATCTGCTTGCTTAAATATTTATTGTTTCTCCCCCCTCTTCTCTCGATAGACACCGAGACCGACGCTGCTGCTGCCCCGTTCGACTACGGAGTTGACGATCCCTCTCTCTTGCCAGAGCAACCAGGCAAGCCCCCCTTGATCACCAGATATCGCCTATTCTACTCTATACTGCTTGCATTAGAATAGTGTAGCATGTTACTGTTTTCATTATTCCTATCCTGATGCATAGCCTGTCTTTGATACTGCTGTTGATACCTTTACCTGCTATCCTACTGCTTAGTATAGGATGCTAGTGTTCCATCAGTTGCCCTACACTCTTGTCCATCTGCCATGCTATACTACTGGGCCGTGATCACTTCGGGAAGTGATCGCGGACATATACTATATACTTTACACTGTTACATTATCTGTGATACTGTTCGGAGTTGGGGGCTGAAGGGGCACGTGGTTCCACCCAGGTAGTGGTGGGCCTGGGTTCCCGACGGCCCCTGTCTGTTACTTTGTGGCGGAGCGACAGGGCAGGTTTGAGACCACCTAGGAGAGAGGTGGGCCTGGCCCTGGTCGGCGTTCGCGGATACTTAACACGCTTAACGAGATCTGGGTATTTGATCTGAGTCTGGCCATTTGGTCTATACGCACTAACCATCTACGCGGGAGTAGTTATGGGTATCCCGGCGTCGTGGTATCAGCCGAAGCACTTCTTGATGTCAGCGACGGAGCGGCGCGCGCCGGATTGGACTGGAACGCCACTAGGCTAGGTCTGCTTCCGGCCGCCCTCGCAATGTGCAGGTGTGCTCAGGGCGATGGGCCCAGACCCCTGCGCGCTTAGGTTTAGACCGGTGTGTTGACCTCTCTGTTCTGCCTAGGTGGGGCTGCGACGTGTTGATCTTCCGAGGCCGGGCATGACCCAGGAAAGTGTGTCCGGCCAAATGGGATCAAGCGTGTTGGGCTATGTGGTGCACCCCTGCAGGGAAGTTAATCTATTCAAATAGCCGTGTCCCTCGATAAAAGGACGACCCGGAGTTGTACCTTGACCTTATGACAACTAGAACCGGATACTTAATAAAACACACACTTCCAAGTGCCAGATACAACCCGGTGATCGCTCTCTAACAGGGCAACGAGGAGGGGATTGCCGGGTAGGATTATGCTATACGATGCTACTTGGAGGACTTCAGTCTACTCTCTTCTATATGCTGCAAGACGGAGGCTGCCAGAAGCGTAGTCTTTGACAGGATTATATATCCCCCTCTTATTCTTGCATTCTGCAGTTCAGTCCACTGATATGGCCCCTTACACATATATCCATGCATATGTAGTGTAGCTCCTTGCTTGCGAGTACTTTGGATGAGTACTCACGGTTGCCTTGTTTCCCCCTTTTTCCCCATCTCTCTACCCGATTGCTGCAACCAGACGATGGAGCCCAGGATCCAGACACCACCGTCGACGACGACTCCTACTACACTGGAGGTGCCTACTACTACGTGCAGCCCGCTGACGACGACCAGGAGTAGTTAGGAGGATCCCAGGCAGGAGGCCTGCGCCTCGTTCGATCTGTATCCCAGTTTGTGCTAGCCTTCTTAAGGCAAACTTGTTTAACTTATGTCTGTACTCAGATATTGTTGCTTCCGCTGACTCATCTATGATCGAGCACTTGTATTCGAGCCCTCGAGGCCCCTGGCTTGTATTATGATGCTTGTATGACTTATTTTTATTTGTAGAGTTGTGTTGTGATATCTTCCCGTGAGTCCCTGATCTTGATCGTACACATTTGCGTGCATGATTAGTGTACGATTGAATCGGGGGCGTCACAAGTTGGTATCAGAGCCGACTGCCTGTAGGAATCCCCCTTCCAACTCCTTGGCCGTAGTCGAGTCTAGACATTGCAAAACTTTTACTAACATGGCTGTGTGCCTTATGGGCCCACGTCGCCATTGGGTGGTACTAGGATCTTTTATTCCTCGATCTATACTCTGGGACTCTGACATCTCTTCTATTCGGGTTAAATGATTTTGCTAAAAACAAAACTAACTTTAGGTTCTCGATAATACTTTCTCCCAGAGAGCCCCTCACTTCAGATGATCGCCTGATGCACTAGAAGATTCCGAAATTACTCTACGATGTTCTCTCGAGTCTTTGTGACATTGCATTTGCGATTTCCTTCCACCGTCAACCCCTATGAAAACTGCATACACTTGCCGTTCATACAATCAATCATTCCCCGTTGATCTTGTTATTACAAGATGTCCCGAAATACTCTATGTTGTTTCGAGAATCCTTTGAGCTTACTGCTTTGCTGTACCTTGTCACCTGAATACCCCTACGGATAATTCTCGCACTTATCGAGTATGCGCTCATTCCCCGTTGATCATGTGTTACGCCGAAGACTTCAAAATATCATTCGATCTTCCGAAAATCCCGAGCAGCCTATTGCTCTTGATATTCTCGCTTGCTTGCATTATGGATAATCCCATAAGTTTCGTAATCTTATTGGCCTCCCTTGCCTTTATCATTTTAAGTCCGTTGATTTGATATGTTGAGGAGGCTCGCATTCCTCAGTCGAATCCTAGGACTCATCCTTCCGGCTCAGATGTCATTTGGATATGAGCTGGATCTTGACCAATCAATGCCTTGATCGTTTGTGTTTCCAAGTCTATTGAACTTATTCCTTTTCGATCAGCACGATTGCTTCTGATCCCTTGATTTGGAAATCATAAAATTTCTTAGCATTAAGCTTTGAATTAGTCAGTTGTTTCCATAATCCGATGCCTTGGCATTCCTTCTTCCTTAGATTGAGTACCGATACTCACATCAGCCCCGTTGTGGACCGCCGTACCCATTGTCGGGTTATTATCCGACAATGTCCTTCACAACCAAAATTCTTGTGAGTTCTTTACCTGATACATAATGCCCTTGGTAAATTGTATCATCCACTTGGCCAACCATGCTCTGTTTTCGAGCTGGTGATATCTACTCTTGAAGCTTGGGGTATATGTTCCTAAGAAGCCCCGATGGGTTGAGCCAATGCCTTCCCTAATCTGTGCAAACCCGAAAGATTTCACAGGGCATATTTATCTGGTATTGCAACCAGGCAAAATATTCAACACTAATGCCATTTTCAAAACGAGAAGTGAATGTAAGGTTCTGCTTTGGAGAAGTGGGAGTCGACCTTGAACTTGTGTTCATGCCCATGGACACGATGTAGATCTTATCATTAAAGCTTCTCTTAAATTAATTATTCCTTTGGTATAAGTTCATCTTATATCTGGGATCTGGCCTTTTGCAATCGTGGTTCCGACCATGTTCTCCTTTAAATTCCATTTCTCGCGCAAGTTTAAGCACTTGTCTTCTATAGAGCAGTACCCCAGTCCAACCTCTACTTTGATCAGACGTCGAGTGTTACCCCTGGTATCTCGAGGTTATAATGGAACTGCATAACTTCTTATGAGTTCTTCATCAAGTGCTACGTTCTCGCCGATTCCAATTTTTCACGGGCTCCGAGTTAATAATACTCGAAGACACCGATAACTGAACCGAGTCCGCGTTACGGTTCAACAACTCCTGCTGATATTCTTTACTTACGAGTTTGTACCCGATCATGTCATTCCTATCCTGATCGGCTATATCATTATCGTGCTAAATCTTAACAGTATTATGTGGCCTTTCTTCCCGGAACACACTTTTGACGCTGAGCTAAGCTTACGTCGATCTTCCTTGTCATATATTATTTTCTTGAACAACAATACTTGATTCCGAGGTTGTGTCGTACCCATGGTTACAATAACATTTTGCTTCATCATTCGTTTGACTTGATATCATCGCCGATCGATTACCTCTTCATGAAATCTCTTGACAAATGTGTCATGATCATCATCAGCACTCTGAGCTCTTCCAGGGTATCTATTGAATTCATGATGAGAAACACCATCCTTGCCCTCGATGATTTGTGTTATCATCGACCACTTTATTGTCTTTCGTTCAACACAAACTTGTTCGTGTTTGATGTTATACCTTGAGTTCCTTGCTATCCAGGAATTGTTCTCCCTTACCTTGGAATATTACCACCTTTTACGTCAAGAATGTCGTGGTAATTTCACCACCTCTTAAGAATTCTTAATGCAGGTGATACCTTTTGACATATCTGTTCATTCTTTGGTCCTCGTGTTGTTTCTAACCGGATTACCGACAAATGGTCTGTGATGTGTAAATTCTAAACTTCTAACAACCCTATTGCTTTGAAGTTATTGGTCTACAGTTTCATTCTAAGTCTATTGCTTATCGACTCATCATTCGAACATTGATCGTGCTACTTAGTCCAGGTTCCTGGGTGCACCCTTCTATCATTGTTCAATTGTGTATGTTTCCCTTGAGCATACATCATTATATCATTTGGTCCGACAAATGATATTTCCTTGTTCACATAATTGTGGAAATCCATCTTTTTGGAAATCTCGGTGAGTTGTCGCCGAGTCCATCAGCCACCTCCTCATCTTCTCCTTAGTTTAATGATGAACTCTCATTTCGGAACTCACTCCCATAGTTCAGTCCCCGGGTCTGAGTTATCCTGACACCAATCAGATCTGAATCTCGGCCGGCTGGAACATTTTCCAAGAGTTATAATGTTGGTCTTTTTACGACTCGGTAAGGTGTTGTCATGCCTAGCACACCTGACCGGAGGACCTATTGTTATAATTTTCCTTTTACCAATGCTATCCATTCTTCCATGAGGAAATTATAAGACTTATTCTATAAGTTGTTCCTAATGGATCCTTTGTGTATCCAAAGTCTGATCTTTACCCGGTGACCATGTCTATGCTATCTCGAAGCATGTCTGTGGTACTCCGATTTTCGACAAGCACATTTGAAGCCCAATGCTAAATGTTTTCTTGCTCAATTATCCAAGCACCGTTGTATGGGTAATATCATGAAATCCCTTCCCCTTACCTTAATGGTTTTCTACTTTCTATCCTGTCATGGATATCATGCTCCGCTTGTCCTTGGGAAAGATATACCCCCGCAATATGTGTGTATACACATTTTCATTTCCATTGTTCGGGTTAAACCAGATAATCGCATTTTCCCTTCCATTGTCTTATTTAAGCTTTCTTGTAATCTGACTTAACCGAGCAGTGATAATTCCCTGCTTAGTAAGCACCTCATTGTACAACTCTATTAGTAAGACCCTCTTACCATTATTGATAGCATCCCGGTAACCACCGATGGACGAGAACTTTGCCTATTGGTCCGCCTCATTCAACGAGCAGGAAAATGGTTCTCTTCGTCCCTCGCCCTTGGTACCGATGTTGTTGTCGACATAACTGGCAGACTAACCTCTGACATGCCTTGCTTACATGACCGTGCAAGATGTCAACGCCCTTCCTACTTTTAACCACATGGTGGGCCCATAACCCACAGTTCCACATGCTCGAAACCTAACTCTCTGGTACACCCTGTTTCCAAAGTTAATCCTCGCGCTTGGCTTCGTATGCAATTCGCGAGCCACATTCCTAGTGATCTATTCTGGTAACAGAAGCAATACTTAATCTCGTTGCTGGGAACCCCTTTCACGCCCTGTTTCAGGCATCGAATGCTTGGCTGCCCGCTCGAAACTTCCCATGATACCTCCTTACTTTGCTCTCGATATTTTCTTAAGTTTCAATTCGAGAGCTACTTTCCGCCACCTTCCCCGATGTTATCGACCAGGTAGTCAACCTTGCCGAGGTCCGTTCTCCCCGAATACTCCCGCTTTAATCTTTAGTAAGTACGATGGCGTTCCCGAAGAAAGGGCGACAACTTCATCATGATGCATTGGAATAAAGAATTGAAGACATTAATGAAAGGGATTAACCTCTTCAAGAAGATCCGTTAGAATATCGTAACCAGAACTTTCCCCCTTACTCCCCTGTTAAATCTCGGGACGAGATTTCTTGTAGTGGAGGAGAATTGTGACGCCCGGATAGTTATGCTACCATAACCCTCCGCTAATGATGCCACGTCACCTCGATTACTGTGGCTAATTTCGCATTAGTTGAAAACCGAATCGAATTCAATTTAAAAATCAGATAAATAATAAAAGTTTTCAAACATTAAAATAAAAATGTTCGTTTGGTACTAAATATTACATAGATAGTTATGGTGTAGAAGACACAGTTTTATAAAATGCATAAATATTATAAATTGAACTAAAGCAGAAAAGAAAAATAAATAAAAGGAAAGGACTAAACAAAAACAACAACATAAAAAAGGGAAAATCCCAACCCCCCCCGTTGGGCGTCGGCCCAGCTGGCAATGCAGTCGGCCGGCCCAGCCGGCCCCTCCCACTCCTTATCCCCCTCGTACCCCCGAACCCTAGCCCACTCGCTCCCACTCCCCTTCCCTCACGTCGCCACTCCCCCTCCCCACCCCCGAGTGGATCTGGATCGGCGGCAACCGCGCCCTCGACCCCGCGGCGCCGCTCGAATCCGCCCTCGCCGGACCGCCTCCCCGTCGGATCAATCCATCCAAGACTGCTCCTGGCCGTGCTCTGCACCACCTCGCCGCCCATCTTCGTCCCATGCCTCGACCGTGCTGCCCACCTGCCCCCAGGCTTCATCGCCGGATCCCGCTGGACTGCCTCGTCCCCATCACTCGCGCCCCCGCCTCCTCACCAGCTCGGCTACATCGAGCCTCGCCGACGTACACCTGCAGCGAGGGTGACAACCCCATCTTCCCCCTCTCTCTGTGTCACGCGTCACCCGGTGCTCGAGCCCGCATCCCTGCTGTGCCTCGGTCCAGCCCTCGCGCATGCCGCTCCTGCCCAGGACGCATTTAGGCCAACCCTCCTGTGCCCCCTGCATACACGCGCGCGACGGGCACTGCTGCCCTGTCTGCCGCGGCCGCCTCTGCTCGCCTCGCCATGCCCTTGCTGCCCTACATGGCACGCGCCGGCCGCGTCCCGCGCCACCATGCGCGCTCGCGCTGACCGCGCCCCGTGCCGCCCCGCTGCTGCGCTACTACACGACCGCACGCCCGTGCCCCGCTCCACTGCCGCTGCTCGTCGCGACCAACCGCCGTGGCCCTGCTACTGCTCCACCGTGACCTCCCTCGCATGCCGCACGCTTCCCCGTTGCGGCCAGTCTCGCACGCCCGCTGCACGTGCCGCGCGCGCCATCGACCTCCCCTGGCCACGCCGCCCGGGCCTCGCCTCTGTCGCCCCTGCTCCCACTCCGCCACGCGCCGCCCTGCGGACGCAGTCCCGCACCGGTCTGCGCCGTCGCCGCCCGCCGGCGAGCGTGTGCCCCGGCTCGCCGTGCCCCCCTTCCCTCGTTGACCACGCCCGAGGCAGCGGACGGGCGCCCGCTGCACCAGTTCGAGTTGCGCCCGACGCCCGCTAGCACCCGCCCCGTTAAGCCCCTAGGGCCTATGATAAACGGGGCCCAGCCCCTAGAACGTTTAAAAAAAATAAAAAATAAATAAAAAATAAATATAATAATTAAAATATTAATTAATTAATTAATTAAGTTAATTAATCATAATTAGATTAACCTAATTAACTGTTAGTTTAATCAAAACAATAATTAGTTAGTTAAACCCTAATTAACCTAATCAGGGAATGACAGATGGGTCTCACTGGACCCAAATGTCAGTTTTACCCAGTCAACTCTGTTGACTGCTGACGTCAGCATGACATCATGCTGATGTCATAAATCTAATTTCGAATTAATTAATTAATTAATTAAATTCCAGAAATTAATAAAACATTTAGAAAATCATATCTTTTAATCCGTAACTCGGATTAAAATATTTTCAACATGAAAGTTGCTCAGAACGACGAGACGAACCCGGATACGCAGCCCGTTCGTCTGCCACACATTCCTAACATATCAAACTCGCAACTTTCCCCCTCCGGCTCCTCTGCTCGAAAACACGAAACACCAGGAAAACTTTCCCGGATGTTTCCCCCCCCTTCACCGGTATCATCCCATACCGCGTTAGGGCACCTCTAATGCCGTTACTTGTCATGTCATGCATCACTATGCATCTGCTTGCTTAAATATTTATTGTTTCTCCCCCCTCTTCTCTGATAGACACCGAGACCGACGCTGTTGCTGCCCCGTTCGACTACGGAGTTGACGATCCCTCTCTCTTGCCAGAGCAACCAGGCAAGCCCCCCCTTGATCACCAGATATCGCCTATTCTACTCTATACTGCTTGCATTAGAATAGTGTAGCATGTTACTGTTTTCGTTATTCCTATCCTGATGCATAGCCTGTCTTTGATACTGCTGTTGATACCTTTACCTGCTATCCTACTACTTAGTATAGGATGCTAGTGTTCCATCAGTGGCCCTACACTCTTGTCCGTCTGCCATGCTATACTACTGGGCTGTGATCACTTCGGAAAGTGATCGCAGACATATACTATATACTTTACACTGTTACATTATCTATGATACTGTTTGGAGTTGGGGGCTGAAGGGGCAGGTGGTTCCACCCAGGTAGTGGCGGGCCTGGGTTCCCGACGGCCCCTTACTATTACTTTGTGGCAGAGCGATAGGGTAGGTTTGAGACCACCTAGGAGAGAGGTGGGCCTGGCCCTGGTCGGCGTTCGCGGATACTTAACACGCTTAACGAGATCTGGGTATTTGATCTGAGTCTGGCCATTTGGTCTATACGCACTAACCATCTACGCGGGAGTAGTTATGGGTATCCCGGCGTCGTGGTATTAGCCGAAGCACTTCTTGACGTCAGCGACGGAGCTGCGCGCGCCGGATTGGACTGGAATGCCACTAGGCTAGGTCTACTTCCGGCCGCCCTCGCAACATGCAGGTGTGCTCAGGGCGATGGGCCCAGACCCCTGCGCGCTTAGGTTTAGACCGGCGTGTTGACCTCTCTGTTGTGCCTAGGTGGGGCTGCGACGTGTTGATCTTCCGAGGCCGGGCATGACCCAGGAAAGTGTGTCCGACCAAATGGGATCAAGCGTGTTGGGCTATGTGGTGCACCCCTGCAGGGAAGTTAATCTATTCGAATAGCCGTGTCCCTCGGTAAAAGGACGACCCAGAGTTGTACCTTGACCTTATGACAACTAGAACCGGATACTTAATAAAACACACCCTTCCAAGTGCCAGATACAACCCGGTGATCGCTCTCTAACAGGGCAACGAGGAGGGGATTGCCGGGTAGGATTATGCTATACGATGCTACTTGGAGGACTTCAGTCTACTCTCTTCTATATGCTGCAAGACGGAGGCTGCCAGAAGCGTAGTCTTCGACAGGATTAGATATCCCCCTCTTATTCTTGCATTCTGCAGTTCAGTCCACTGATATGGCCCCTTACACATATATCCATGCATATGTAGTGTAGCTCCTTGCTTGCGGGTACTTTGGATGAGTACTCACGGTTGCCTTGTTTCCCCCTTTTTCCCCATCTCTCTACCCGATTGCTGCAACCAGACGATGGAGCCCAGGATCCAGACGCCACCGTCGACGACGACTCCTACTACACTGGAGGTGCCTACTGCTACGTGCAGCCCGCTGACGACGACCAGGAGTAGTTAGGAGGATCCCAGGCAGGAGGCCTGCGCCTCGTTCGATCTGTATCCCAGTTTGTGCTAGCCTTCTTAAGGCAAACTTGTTTAACTTATGTCTGTACTCAGATATTGTTGCTTCCTTTGACTCGTCTATGATCGAGCACTTGTATTCGAGCCCTCGAGGCCCCTGGCTTGTATTATGATGCTTGTATGACTTATTTTTATTTGTAGAGTTGTGTTGTGATATCTTCCCATGAGTCCCTGATCTTGATCGTACACATTTGCGTGCATGATTAGTGTACGATTGAATCGCGGGCGTCACAGTTATTGCTTCTTTGCCACATCATCATATTTTCTATTCCCGAGTGCATGATACCGGCTATGATACCCCCACTATGGCCACCCTAATAAGGCTGGTTGTAATATGGGAGTATCAAGCGGTATGATGCATGCCAACTAGACTTTTTGGATGATGTGGCACATAGTTAAATGAGGAAAGAGAGGGTGTGGTATCATACCATGATACCGTATCATATTAAATGTTGTACTACTTTGTGTAATGCATGGCAATTAATAAGGCAACCTAAGATACTAACTTATGATACTATGCATGCACGCATTACGGAGGTATTGCCGATCATATACTAGTATCATGCATATATACTCCCTCCTTTCCGATTTATAGGCTTATCTCAAAATTTTAGTTTTTCCATTTTATAAGACTACCCACAATGGGAGTAACATCACACATATCTAGATAAATTAGATGATGTGGCAAGCAATAAATGAAGAAAGAGAGGAAAGTGGTAACATAGCTAGTTACTAGTAGTATGAGTAACATCACACATATCAAGGCAAGATGGGTCTATAGCCTAATAAATGAAGTGTTGCATGTTACCACACATATGTTACTCCCCACTATAGAGGTAGTAACATAGACTAGTAACATATGCATGTTACTAGTCTATGTTACTACCCATTGTGGCTAGTCTAAGGCTCAATTTGGTTGTTCCCCATCACATGTTCACATTCCAAGGTGCATTAAATTATTGCATGCAAGTATTAAGAGAAAGTTGACCAATGCATGTACTTTATGCATGCATGTATTGCAATTAATACATTGGAAAACATAAGTTTTTGAGGAAAACAAAAGCATTAATTGGGTGTTTTTGCAAACTACAAAAAATATTCCACCACTCACCATCTACCCTGGTTGGTGAGATTTTTGAATTGAGCCCTATAAGGCTGGTTGTAATGGGGGAGTATCATATACTAGTATCATGCATGTGATATATACTAGTGTATGATACTACTTCTGTAATGCATAGTATCATAAGTTAGTATCTTAGGTTGCCTTATTAATTGTCATGCATCACACAAAGTAGTACAACATTTAATATGGCACGGTATCATGATATGATACCACATCCTCTCTTTCCTCATTTAATTGTGTGCCACGTCATCCAGAAAGTCTAGTTGGCATGCATGATACCGCTTATGATACTACCATTACAACCAGCCTAAACCGGAAAGGAGGGAGTGATACTAGCTAGTCTATGATATACTAGCTACCTCACTAAGAGCATGGTTAATAATACAGCCAAGGGTCGGCTATAAGAAGTTGCCATGTCATATACAGCCAACCTCTTAGCGGGCATGTACAATAATAAGTTTTAAATACGTACTAGTTTATAAATAGTTGGCCCACCTTACATCCTCACAAAGTGTCTTGGGTCTCGTGTTGCAGCTGGCTCTACTAACCAAGAGCCCGCTTCTCTTCTCTTTCCTCCAACTAAAGCACATATATATTATTCTATTCCTTATAGCTTGCTTAGACTACCCACAGTGGGAGTAACATAGGTAGTAACATCACACGTATCTAGATAAAATAGATGATGTGGCAAGCAATAAATGAAGAAAGAGAGGGAAGTGGTAACATAGCTAGTTACTAGTAGTATGAGTAACATCACACATCTCAAGGCAAGATGAGTCTATAGCCTAATAAATGAAGTGTTGCATGTTACTACACATATGTTACTCCCCACTATAGAGGTAATAACATAGACTAGTTACATTCTATGTTACTACCCATTGTGGGTAGTCTTATGTCACTCTATTGTACTGGCTCTAATGCATAGTATCATAGAGTAGCTAGTATCATATGTAGTAGTCTATTTATATTGTCATGCATGACACATAGTAGCATAGCATTTATTATGATACGGTTTCATGATATGATACTTAACCCTCTCTTTCTTCATTTAATTAATTATATGACAGCTCATCAAAGTTGCCTAGTTGTCATGCATGATACTAGCTATGATACGCCCTTACTATCAGCCTAGCAAAGAAGGTGTATAGATCATTTGTGCGTCGCTTTGTGAGTTTTCATACGTTTGTTCGAGAAGCGAGGAGAAGTTTCAAACATTTTGGCCGCGAGGTGCGGCCACTAGCGTAGGCCTAGTTGGTATTTTAATTACAGGAAATTCAGATGGAGTTCGGACATCATCAAAATTGATGTGTGTGCTCTCACGACCCCGTGGAAAAAATTGGTAAAGTTTGGCACAAGTTTTGATGACCGCTCCTTCCAAACCGGAGCATCTCACATGAAGGATCATGGTTTTCCAAAAGGAGACGTGTTAATTCAAACTCTTGTGGCCGGTGACTTCATCGTTTGGCCTCATAAAAATTTCCACGGTATGCAATCACCATTATACCACGGGTTTGATTTTCTGGCTCATTTCAGGTATCGTTAGCTATATTTAAGACATTTTTTGAGATTAACGTGCATTTTGTGCATAAAAATAAAATTACAACCGGAACTGCATGTGCTGTCGAAAGGGATGAGGATCGCCGTTCGATCTGGGAGCATCCACCGGTGCAGACGTACGATTCGTGGGGTTTGGGTTCTGGCCAATTAGAAAGCATGACTCAGATCGTGGCCGGGGTGGCGGGGTTTGGTCGGCGCACGGCTTTCATCAATGAACCATGTGCTATTCGCAAACCAGATTGCATATTTTTGCTCACACATACTATAGTGAGATCAATTGAGTGTGCTACCTCTATGATATAATAATAATAATAATAATAGTAATAATAACAACAACAAAAAACAGTTCGTATTCATTGCCTAAGCTGGCAACATATCAAGGTCAACATATTAACGGTTCTTACATCAATAGAAAACCGAGCATAACTCACAAATTCAGTACACACGACAGTTCTAAATTGAACGAATTAAGTTGCAGGGTAGGCTTAAAGACTAGTCTTACGGCTTAATTCCCATGTACATGGGGGAACTGGGATCATTAAGTTGACCCCGAATGAACTTGGGGTTTTTGATGATTTTACGCTGCTCTGTTACATGGGTGCGTGATCCCTTAGCTGGCAACTCATCAAATTCACCGTACTCGTCCTCATCGGCAACATCGTCGACACCCAATACCCTTCTCTTCCCATGCATCGCTAAATGGTAGTTCTTATGCAAGGGGTCTTCCACAAAGAAAATCTGGTTAGCATCGCTGGCAAGAATGAATGCGTCTGCGTGATATGCCATCGTTTCCTATTAACACAGGTCTTCCTATACTCATCAATCCTTACCTGACCAAGAGGGATCATGCGCACCTGAATAATGCCACCTTAACTTTCACATAGTCAAGCTCCCAAATCTCTTTGATGGTTCCATAGTATACCTTTTTATCAGCTTCATTTACAGTCATGCATTCTATTCGATCAGAGCTGTTCTGATACGAGGTCTTATGATCATGTTCCTTAGTGTAGAACGTGTATCGACTTATGTCATATGCTTGGTACGTCAACATCGTAGGTGATGGATTTTGTGCCAACCACGTAGCAACATCATCGATGGATCCTTGTGCCAAATGATTTTTCAGCCATTCGGCGTAGTTCTTAGTGTGCTCCTTCATCTCCACATCTGATGAAGGCACCATTGGTAAGAAGCTTTGGCGTATCTCCGCCAAGTGTTCTTCGGCATAAGCGATGAGAACTGGGCTGTTAAGCAATACCGTCAAATGGGCTTTCTCTGCCAATTCTCTGGGTGCAGCCATTTGCGTGCCAGCAAGGACCGGCTTACCTTTTAGCCTTCCCTCGTGGCGAGAGAGGGGCAAACCTATAGGTCTTTGTTTCATGTATTCAGTGCAAAACTCATCCACCTCCTCCGCGGTATAACCTTGTAGGATGCTTGCCTCTGGATGGTTTCGGTTCCCACAAAAGCGCTTCAGTATTCCCATGAACCGCTTGAAGCGATACATGTTGCAAAGAAACACAGGACCACAATACTTTATCTCATCGACAAGGTGCACAGTGAGATGGACCATGACATCAAAGAATGACGGTGGGAAAAACATCTCTAGGTTGGACAATATTCTTGCAATATCATCTTGCATATGATCCAACTCTTCAGGATTTACAACTTTCTGCCATAGTTGGTTGAAGAAATCACAGAGGTCAATGAGTGTGTCTCTTATATCTTTGTCCATCAGATTCCTGATGGCCACCGGGAGGATTTGTGTCAACATTGCGTGCCAATCATGTGACTTCATGTGTCCCAACATCATTTTACTTGAGCTCACATCCACGAGACTTCTGATGTTTGCGCAGTAGGAAGAGGGTGTCTTAACTGACAACAAATAGGTGAAGAACTGTGTTGCTTCTTTTGTACTGAAATTGTAACTTTGGCGAGCTTTGATGAATTTGTCATTATCTTCTGCTTCACTCTTGCGCTTTGATTGATCAACAAGCATATCGAGCCGTGAACCGTGACCATCCTTTCTTTTACCTTTAATCTTGAGCAGAGTACCAAGGATGCTTTCACATACGTTCTTCTCTACATGCATGACATCGATGCAGTGACATACACGTAGAATCTCCCAGTAAGGTAATTTCCAGAACACCGATTTCTTCTTAAACACTTGACCCTTGGGTGTTTGTTTCACCGTCAAAGGGTGGTTCTTGCCAAGCACACCATTTATTTTTTTAGCCATGTTGTGGACCACCTCCCCGTCATAGGGTCTTGGGCCCGCACCTGCCTCTACCGTACCATCAAATTCAACTTTCATCTTTCGGTATGGGTGATTTTTCCGTAAGAACCTATGATGACGCGAATACACTGTTTTGCGTGAGTTGGGAAGTCTTCTGCTAGCTGTCCTATCCATGCATGTGACACACCCTACGTCTCCCTTTGTTTTCTGCCCCAATGTGTTGCCTAATGCCGGCATATCTTGAATGGTGTGCACCAGCATCGCATGTAGATAAAAAATCTCCTTTATGTAAGCATCATAACATTTTATAGCAGGTGCATCTATCCACACTGTCAGCAGTTCTTCTACCAGTAGCTGAAAGTAAATGTCGATGTCATTTCCAGGTTGCTTCGAGCCTTGGATAATCATTGACATCATAATGTATTTTTTTCTTCATACACAACCAAGGAGCTAGGTTATATATGCACAGAAGCACCAACCATGTGTTGTGATTGGTGCTCATATCGCCAAAAGGATTCACCCTGTCAGTACACTCCCCGAGCCTTATACTTCTAGGATCCTTGGCAAATTTTTGAAACTTTTTGTCGATGAATTCCCACCGAGCCTCATCTTTTGGGTGCCTCATAAACCTATCCGCAATTCGCTCATCATGATGCCACCGCAACCTCTTTGCCTCTCTAGGGTTTGCAAACAAACGCCTAAACCTTGGAATTAAAGGCAAGTACCAAACAACCTTGAACGAGATTCCTATCTTGATCTCGTCCTCCAATTTGTACTTGTCCTTTGCTCTCCTTCGCTTGTATCGTGCATGCTTGCATGTGAGACATGCACGCAAATCTTTGTACTCACCATGGTACAATATACAATCATTCACACAAGCGTGTATCTTCTATACTTCAGGTTCCAATGGGCAAACAATTTTATTCGCTTCATTCGTGCTTTTGGGGAGCACATTATCTTACGGAAGAATTTCTTTGAAAAGACCTAACATCTCTGTGAAGCCCTTGTTTGATAGACCGTTTGCTGCTTTAAATCTGAGAAGCGCCAGGGTGGCACTCAACCTGGAATATTTCTTTTTGCAACCTAGATACAATTCTTTCTTGGAGTTTGCATCAATGGTTGGCAGATCCTTGTACCCAATCATATCCTTTTTTGGGCCCTCGAAATCTGCAATCATAGCAGCAAAATCTGGCATATAAAGATCGTCGTCATCTGCGTTGACGTTTGGTTTTCTAGTGGGCATTTCGGCTTTTCGGTGTTCCATTGGTAGCTTGACGCCTCTGCCCCGATGTTAGATTCAACATCGATGTGACACTGATCGAGGTTTGGCATCTCGCTACCCTGGGTATCTTCATCCATGACCTCCTCTTCACCGTGTCTGGTCCAACGTGTATATCCATCCATGAATCCCATAGAGACTAAGTGCATCTGGACATATGCAACTTCATGTGACTCTGTATTGGCACAATCAATACATGGACACGGGATGTAATTCGCATCACTAATTCTCCTCTTTGTACTTTCAGCCAAATTCATGAACTCTGTCACACCACTGATAAAATCTGCGGTTTTCTGATTCTTCATCCATCGAGATCGTTCCATCTGCAGCACACAAATGATAATTAAAAACAAAACAACAACATTAATACACAGATTAACTGCTGCCCAAAGATGCGTGCATAAATCACAAGGTTTTATTTTAATAATTACTAAGGGCACTGCATGTTGTTATCCAGACGTGCAATGACAAAAATTAATGGCCAGTCAATATACACGCAGAGTACTAGTACAACACTACTCTTAGGAATTGAATACCTTAATTAAGCCACTAACGAAAAGAATACCTTAATTAATTTGTAACATCCCAAAATTCTAAAGTTTGGAATGTTATAGTAAATAGATAGATTTAATTGGTTGTTTGATTATTGTGTGGTTGATTGACTGAAAGTGAGTGAATTCGAAACTTTTTGAAAGTTAAATGAGAGGGAATAAAAGGACTTTCCCAAACTTTCATCTTTGCTTTCTAATCTCCGTGAATTCAAATACTTTTCATCACAAAACCCTGGAGAGAAGATGACATGACTTCTTCCATTTATTTAAATGACAAGGGGTGTTGAAAATATTTGAATTTCATTTGAAAATATTTCCAATTCTAAAACTTTATGCAACTCAATGATTTTCACGAGAGAAGATAAAATGACTTCTTCAAATTATATGAGATATGAGTTGGGAGTTTCAAAGAATTAAATTCAAAGTTCTTTTGAATTTAATTTCAATTTGGAGTTATTTGAGTTCTATTCAAATTATTTTTCTCCAAAAAATAAAATACATGAAAAATAGGGTAACATGATTCCCTACATCAGAAAATTGGAGAGAAATAAATTTGAATTAATTTGGGTATTTTGAAAATGCTTTTTATTGGATTTTATTAGACTAGTAGCACTCATTGAATTATCTGAATTTGTGTGGATTTTATTTGGCATTATAAAAATGTCCACGTTGTAGAAAATGTTTTTCTGAAAATTTTGGTATATTATATGCCTATATTTTTTTATTTATTTACTTTTTCTGAGAAAATATTTTCTAAAAAAAACTTCTTTCCCCGCGGGCCAACTGGGCCGAAGCCTAGCCAGCCAGGCCACGGCCCAGCCCCCGACGCCCGCGCGCCCCCGACCTCTCGGGCGGGACTCCGCCCATCGCACGCCGCAGCGCCGCCATGGCCGCCGTCCCCGCCTCGGACTCCGCGCGCGCCGCCTTTGCCTTACCCCTCCTCCAAGGCCACCTCCTCCCCTCCCCTATAAAGCCGCCGTCGCCGCCTCTCTCTCTCTCTCTCTCTCTCTCTCTCTCTCTCTCTCTCTCTCTCTCTCTCTCTCTCTCTCTCTCTCTCTCTCTCTCTCTTTTCCCCCGCATCTTGCCGCCTGCTGCCGACGCCGCATCGCTGCCGCACTTTGCCGCCGCCGCCGCCCCGCACTGCGCGCTGGAGCCGCCCGCGCCTTGCCACCGCCGCCGATGAGGAAGCCGCCGCCCGTCGCAGCCGCATCCGCGCCGCGCCGCCGCACTTCCCGCGCCGAGCCGCCGCCCGCCGTTCGCCGCCTCGACGCCGAGCCGCCGTCATTCGCCGACGGTGACCAAAACGGTAAAAAAACCGCCCCGGTCCGGTTTTATTCTTTTAGGGTTCTTCGGTTTTTTCCTTTTAGATCGGTTTTTATTTTTAGTTAGATTTTTTATGGACGTTCATTAGTTAGGGTTCGGTAGTGAACGAGTTCGTTCGTTAGCTTTCTCTAGCGAGCGTTCGCTCGGTAGAGTTTTTCTTTTTCTTTTTAATTTAGTCAGGGACCTATCCATAATTAGTTTCTTTACCGTTTAGCCCCTGATTTTCAAACCTTTGTTACTTTTTACCTGTTTATCCAAATTCAACGAAACCAACACCCACTTCTTCGTTATGATCTCCTCTATCCAGTAATCCAACTCAAACATGTTTTTGAAATTTTAAAATTTTGAATTCAAACAGATTCATTTTCAAACTTCTTTTGAACATAACTTGAGTTGTATAACTCCGATTTAATTGATTCTTTTGCAAATCGAAGCTCTTGACCTAAACTTTCTGATAAGGCCAAATTCACATAATTTTGGTACTGTTGGAAATTGTTTTATGTTGCAAGAGATATTTTCCTGGTTTTGATGTTTTCCGAATCGTCTTCTTCGATCTTTCTGATCTTTTGAGTGATTGCTTATGTGTGGTTACTATTGCTTGCCTATGATAGATTGACCGGAGTGTGATGAGTATAGCTATCAAGAGTTTTGAGAGCGAATCATCTTCATCAACATTGCAGGCAAGTTCACACTTTGATCATATCCCTTCCATACCCAGTTTTTATTGCATTAGATCAATCCTCAAACATTGCATGATTAGGATCTAATTAAATTATGGGATGGGAAGTAGTTGAGGTAGTACCTATTACCTGTTTATTACCAAACCCTTGGGAGTTACTATTACGTTATGCTTACATTGCCATGCTATGCTCGTAGCCGTGGATTGGGTTTTGAGAGTATTCATGACAGATGTGAGATTGTTAATTAATGGTTTACTTAAGGTGGCAACTTAAACACACATCTGGGTGGATTGAGGTCCCTGGGTATTCCAGATTGCCTGTCTAGGCACCTGGGTAGACCAGGATTGCCTGTTTTTTGATGGACCGCCACCCAAGCTTAAAGGGATCATGAGATTATTCATACTAGAAACTTCCGTGTGCAGCCACAAGCTATTATGGGCTCTAGCATAGTTGATTAAGTTGTGTGAAGTCTTACAGTGGTAGACTGGCAGATGTAGAGGATGTAGGTGTACCGGTCTACCCATCGAAAGGTGCTAACGCTTCTGAAGGACTGTGTCTCGGTCATCCGTTTCTCAAACACCATGTAGTGCGAGAAATCCAACGGAGGAGATCGAGTCTTGTGGGGAAAAGTGCACAAACCTCTGCAGAGTGTACAAGCTAATCACAATTAGCCGTGTCCCCGGTTATGGACGTTTTGAGTATCTAGTACTTGGATTATCATGTGGATCTCATCACGTTACTTTAATTAATTTTGTTGGGTTTTAATGATGATGGTTAATTGGGATTGAGAATGCTGTCAACCATTCTCAATGTTTAACAACCACCATGATAGTTAAATAAAATGTATTCCTTTGTAGTAGGGAAAAATTGGCTTTACGCAAAACTATAACCATAGAGCTTTTCCACCAGCCATATATGCATGTAGTGATAGCCATTGTTCATCATTGCTCTACAGTGTGAATTTGATAGTACATTCAATGTACTGACCCTTTGTGGCTGCAACGTCTCATGTTGCAGGATTATCTTACGACGAGTAAGTGATACGTTAGGGTTATGATTTCTACACTCAACTTTGCCGTTGGTGTTGATGGGAATCCACAACCTTGTTACTTCCGCTATTTTGGATTGAGGTAATAGTAGTTACGTTATTTTATACATGTGATTTACCTCTGTTATAAATCCTCGAGTACTGTGTGTGTCAGCATACCGATCCAGGGATGACAATTAAGCACAGATACTTGATCCATTCGGGTCGGGTCGCTACAAGATGGTATCAAAGCACATGTTGACTGTAGGACGTGACCCTAGAAACCGGCAAGCCCATAGGAAAGATTTTCTCTACAACTTCATTTTCAAAGATCTTCTTCCTCTCTTCTCTTCTGAGCTTATTCAAATATTCCCTTTTTGTGAGACCATATCCCTTTCCCCTTTTGACCAGTCGAAGATTCGACTGATGAGACCACTCCAAGAAGTACAAGATATCGGACAACTAAGACCATTTGGAATGAAGAAGATTTTACCATGCATTAGAAGAAAGGAAGCTGTCAATACCCGAGATCAAGGTGTGTTGGAGAAAGACCGGAGCATGGAGAGTTAAAAACTCAAAGTTCTGTCAAGGAAAACCCTAAGGCAGGAGATATCAACTATGGAGAGATAGCTCATGGAAATGACAAGAGCAGAAACACAGCTATCCATGATGTTATCGCTCATTTAAGCTATTGTCACTTTGCTGAGTTAAGTATGCATATGCATGGAAGGATTGGATGGTAGAAGGCTGATGGAGCACCTATCAGCAAGATGAAGTTTTAACCTTAGCTGATGTATCGCCAGGATCTGGAGTGTTACATCAAGAAGTTAAGATGGACCTGCGGGAAGCAGTATTTGATAAGGAAGCGTTTCATGAAGAACTCAGGACTCAGAAGCTGAGAGTAGCCAAGCTATAGGAGCAAAACCTTGAGACATCAAAGATTCGTCAGGAACTGAAGGACAGTAGGACCATGGTTCATGCCAAGGATGTTGAAACCCAGAAGTTGGAACACAACTATAGAAATATTAAAGGATGTCACTAGAGACTTTGTGTCAACAGAAATCCGGCAGAGGAACTTGAGAAGGACAAACACGAATCAGAAGAAGCCATCAGAGACATGAGCAAGACTTGAAGAGTTTGGCGACTTTGAAGATTTATTAACCTTTAGAAGACCAAACCCCTGTTATATACCCACGTTACATGCGACGATTGTGAGATGTCATTTGTTTGATGTTTTTCCGATAGTCACAAATAAAATCTGTCTTTTCAAAATTTTGTTTGTATTGTGTGTATTCCTCTCGACCTCTCCTATCCCACCCCAAACCCATGGACCTAATAGAGGATGAATGGAGATGAGCTTATATTTTCTGAACCGATGAGTCAGTTGGCACAGACCGATGGATTCAGAACATGGAGGATCATATGGAGAATAACCCCATAGTCGGAAAGGATATGACCCAGCATGCTCTTGAGTGCTTTGAAAGAGTTGCTGCTACTTGGTGGAGGATGTACCAAACCATCAATGGATGGCAAAGAGTAACCACTTGGGAAGAATTTAAGTTGACTCTGCAAAGTTCTCGTCTTGTGTCCCAGAAGTTGAGGACTTATGGAAAGGATATGAAGAAACCTTGTGCCTACAAGCTTTGTGGAGAAATAGGACACAACCATAAAGAAAAGAAGGACGAATACCCTCATAATCAGAGGATTACCAAAGGAGTTAGTCGAGGATCTCAGGGAACTTCGGTTGGAGATTGTTCCCAAAGGTTTTGTTGCAGCAATGGAAGTTCAGTATACATTGTTAGGAAAGATCCGTGAAGCTCAGAAGGATGACAAAGAGATTGCTGAGGTAAAAGAGAGGATGAGTAAAGGAAAGGCCAAAGGTTTTCGTAAGGATGAGCATGACACCTTATGGTTCGAGGACCGTGTATACGTGCCCAATAATGCAAAGATCAGGAAGTTAATACTTCAGGAGGCTCATGACTCACCATACCCTATTTGCCCTGGAAACACCAAGATGTATTTGTATTTGAAGGAGCGTTTCTGGTGGACTGGTATGAAGAAGGATATTGCTGAGTATGTAGCCGTATGTGATGTATGTCAGAGAGTGAAGGCAGAGCATCAAAAGCCAGCCAGATTGTTACAGCCTATGCCGATACCCGAATGGAAGTGGGATAAGCTTGGCATGGATTTCATTACCGGATTTCCCAGAACCCGATCGGGATACGATTCTTTCTAGGTAGTAGTGGATTTGCTTGACCAAAGTGGCTCACTTTATCCCAGTGAAAACAACTTATACAAGTGCAAAGTTGGCCAAGATATATATATGACCAGGATCGTATGTCTGCATGGAGTTCCGAGGACCATCATATCAGACAGAGGAACACAGTTTACCTCAAAGTTTGGAATCAACTGCACCAGACTTTGGGTACTAGGCTAGAGTTCAGTACAACCTTTCATCCGCAGACAGATGGATAGACCAAGAGAGTCAATCGGATTCTGGAGGACATGTTGAGAGCATGTGCGCTAGAATATGGATCTAGTAGGGATGATAATCTACCTTACGCGGAGTTCTCATACAACAACAGTTACCAAGCCAGTTTGAAGATGGCCCCTTTTGAAGCTTTGTATGGGAGAAGGAACCAGACACCGTTGATGTGGGATAAAGTTGGAGACTGTCAGTTGTTTGGACCCAATGTGATCAAGGAGTCAGAAGAGAATGTTAATTTGATTCGAGATAGACTGAAGGTAGCTCAGTCCAGGAAGAAGAGTTATGCAGACTCAAAAATGCAAGGAGGTAGTCTATGAAATTGGAGACCGAGCATATTTTCGTGTGTCACCTCTACAAGGAGTTAAACGATTTAGAGTTAGGGGAAAGTTTAGCCCCGAGATTGTAGGACCACATGGAGTTTTGGAGTGTATGGGAGAAGTGGCCTACAAGTTGGAGATACCCAAAGGACTGTCAGGAGTTCATGATGTGTTTCACGTTTCCCAGTTGAAGAAGTGCCATGCAGAGATGGCCAATATTCCCCTGTAAGGACGCTTGACCCTGGAAAGGATAATGATGTTCCATGAAGTGGAATATGGACTTCATAAGTATAAGTTTTTATCTCGGTATGAGGGATATCCCACGAGGATGAAGAGATAAATTACTATTGGATATAAAGGAGGTAAAATGTTGGAAATATGGAGCAAATGTAACTCCAGGATGAGTCTGAGTAATCATGTCCTAGTTTGGTGCCAATAGAAGGAAGGAAGACGATACAATTGGATGGATTTAAGAATACTAGGAAGTTGGAAGTTGGAATAATGATCAGTTGCCCGATGATAAGTTCAAGGACTATAAGCGATGAGATAGGCCATAACCCACAAGCCCCAGGACCTGCCAAGAAGCAAGCACACTCTTGCTGAAGGAAAAACCATGGAAGAAGTTACGATTTTAACGATAGACGATCTTATAAGAGTTTACGCAAAACCTGAGAGTTGTGAAGGAACGATAGATGTTTGTTTGGCTTGCAGAATCAATGGATTTTTCCGAACCCAATTCGTCGACAAGAGAAATTCTGCAATGCTTGAGAGGATGACCGAGTGTTAGTATGCGAGATTCGCTAAACTGTATACATGGTAATGATTTGGGTGCGGGATGGATTGATCACCATACCGACTTACTCTTATTATTCGCCTTGCTATATGGGATGGTAAATCTGAGTGACTTACCTATAGTGGAGTGACGACGATCTAAACCTTGTTTGAACCTTAGAATGGCATAGCAATTTTTCCCTTGTACAAGGCAGCTTTTGCCAACCGTAGGTTATACGGTGAGGTTCAACCCAGACCCATTTCCTGCAGGAGAAACCATAAATTGTTGACCACCATGAGATATCGATAGTTGTTTAGTTTTGGCGCCAG
Source organism: Aegilops umbellulata (assembly GCA_032464435.1). Lineage (NCBI taxonomy): Eukaryota > Viridiplantae > Streptophyta > Magnoliopsida > Poales > Poaceae > Aegilops > Aegilops umbellulata. The sequence goes on along the minus strand of CP136055.1, from coordinate 224,102,052 downwards.
GCCCGTCAACTAAGAAGACCCAGTCTCGGAATAACCTTACCAAGATGAAAGGACAGAAGAATTGCGGTAAAGGTTATGCCACTACCGGAAGAGCCGAGAGAAGGAATTATCCTTACGATCTAAGAAGACCGACACTGTCAAGAATAAGGATGGAGTATATGAGTTTTGATGGGACCGTAACCATGCTTCTAAGGGTGGTAGTACCCGAGACCCCGGAGACGATCAATGGAATTTTGAGAAGACCCCAAACCTAACCAATTTCTTTCTAGCCTCTCCGAGTCTTGAGGACGAGATTCATTTTAAGGGTGGTAGGTTTGTAACATCCCAAAATTCTAAATTTTGGAATGTTATAGTAAATAGATAGATTTAATTGGTTGTTTGATTGTTGTGTGGTTGATTGACTGAAAGTGAGTGAATTCGAAACTTTCTGAAAGTTAAATGAGAGGGAATAAAAGGACTTTCCCAAACTTTCATCTTTGCTTTATAATCTCCGTGAATTCAAATACTTTTCATCACAAAACCCTGGAGAGAAGATGACATTACTTCTTCCATTTATTTAAATGACAAGGGGTGTTGAAAATATTTGAATTTCATTTGAAAATATTTCCAATTCTGAAACTTTATGCAACTCAATGATTTTCACGAGAGAAGATAAAATGACTTCTTCAAATTATATGAGATATGAGTTGGGAGTTTTAAAGAATTAAATTCAAAGTTCTTTTGAATTTATTTTCAATTTGGAGTTATTTGAGTTCTATTCAAATTATTTTTCTCCAAAAAATAAAATACATGGAAAATAGGGTAACATGATTCCCTACATGAGCAATTGGAGAGAAATAAATTTGAATTAATTTGGGTATTTTGAAAATGCTTTTTATTGGATTTTATTAGACTAGTAGCACTCTTTGAATTATCTGAATCTGTGTGGATTTTATTTGGCATTATAAAAATGTCCACGTTGTAGAAAATGTTTTTCTGAAAATTTTGGTATATTATATGCCTATATTTTATTTATTTTTTTTGAGAAAATATTTTCTAAAAAAAAACTTCTTTCCCCGCGGGCCAACTGGGCCGAAGCCTAGCCAGCCAGGCCACGACCCAGCCCGACGCCCGCGCGCCCCCGACCTCCCGGGCGGGATTCCGCCCATCGCACGCCGCCGTGCCGCCATGGCCGCCGTCCCCGCCTCGGACTCCGCGCCCGCCGCCTTTGCCTTACCCCTCCTCCAAGGCCACCTCCTCCCCTCCCCTATAAAGCCGCCGCCGCTGCCCCTCTCTCTCTCTCTCTTTTCCCCCGCATCTCGCCGCCTGCTGCCGACGCCGCATCGCCGTCGCACTTTGCCGCCGCCGCCGCCGCCCCGCGCTGCGCGCCGAAGCCGCCCGCGCCTTGTCACCGCCGCCGATGAGGAAGCCATCGCCTGTCGCAGCCGCATCCGCGCCGAGCCGCCGCCGTCGTTCGCCGCCTCGACGCCGAGCCGCCGTCGTTGACCAAAACGGTAAAAAACCCGCCCCGGTCCGGTTTTATTCTTTTAGGGTTCTTCATTTTTTTCCTTTTAGATCGGTTTTTATTTTTAGTTAGATTTTTTATGGACGTTCATTAGTTAGGGTTCGGTAGTGAACGAGTTCGTTCGTTAGCTTTCTGTAGCGAGCGTTCACTCGGTAGAGTTTTTCTTTTTCATTTTAATTTAGTCAAGGACCTATCCGTAATTAGTTTCTTTACCGTTTAGCCCCTGATTTTCAAACCTTCGTAACTTTTTACCCGTTTATCCAAATTCAACGAAACCAACGCCCACTTCTTCGTTATGATATCCTCTATCTAGTAATCCAACTCAAACATGTTTTTGAAATTTTAAAATTTTGAATTCAAACAGATTCATTTTCAAACTTCTTTTGAACATAACTTGAGTTGTATAACTCCGATTTAATTGATTCTTTTGCAAATCGAAGCTCTTGACCTAAACTTTCTGATAAGGCCAAATTCACATAATTTTGGTACTGTTGGAAATTGTTTTATGTTGCAAGAGATATTTTCCTGGTTTTGATGTTTTCCGAATCGTCTTCTTCGATCTTTCTGATCTTTTGAGTGATTGCTTATGTGTGGTTACTATTGTTTCCCTACGATAGATTGACTGGAGTGTGATGAGTAGATCTATCAAGAGTTTTGAGAGAGAATCATCTTCATCAACATTGCAGGCAAGTTCACACTTTGATCATATCCCTTTCATACCCAATTTTTATTGCATTAGATCAATCCTCAAACATTGCATCATTAGGATCTAATTAAATTATGGGATGGGAAGTAGTTGAGGTAGTACCTATTACCTATTTATTATCAAACCCTTGGGAGTTACTATTACGTTATGCTTACATTGCCATGCTATGCTCGTAGACGTGGATTGGGTTTTGAGAGTAGTCATGACAGATGTGAGATTGTTAATTAATGGTTTACTTAAGGTGGCAACTTAAACACACATCTGGGTGGATTGAGATACCTGGGTATTCCAGGATTGCCTGTCTAAGCACCTGGGTAGACCAGGATTGCCTGTTTTTTATGGACCGCCACCCAGGCTCAAAGGGATCATGAGATTATTCATACTAGAAACTTCCGTGTGCAGCCACAAGCTATTATGGGCTCTAGCATAGTTGATTAAGTTGTGTGAACTCTTACAGTGGTAGACTAGCAGATGTAGGGGATGTGGGTGTACCGGTCTACCCATCGTAAGGTACTAACGCTTCTGAAAGACTGTGTCTTGGTCATCCGTTTCTCAAACACCATGTAGTGCGAGAAATCCAACGGAGGAGATCGAGTCTTGTGGGGAAAAGTGCACAAACCTCTGCAGAGTGTACAAACTAATCATGATTAGCAGTGTCCCCGGTTATGGACGTTTTGAGTATCTAGTCCTTGGATTATCATGTGAATCTCATCACGTTAGTTTAATTAATTTTGTTGGGTTTTAATGATGATGCTTAATTGGGATTGAGAATGCTGTCAACCATTCTCAATGTTTAACAACCACCATGATAGTTAAATAAAATGTATTCCTTTGTAGTAGGGAAAAATTGGCTTTACGCAAAACTGTAACCATAGAGCTTTTCCACCAGCCATATATGCATGTAGTGATAGCCATTGTTCATCATTGCTCTACAGTGTGAATTTGCCAGTACATTCAATGTACTGACCCTTTGTGGCTGCAACGTCTCATGTTGCAGGATTATCTTACGACGAGTAAGTGATACGTTAGGGTTACGATTTCTACACTCAACTTTGCCGTTGGTGTTGATGGGAATCCACAACCTTGTCACTTCCGCTATTTTTGGTTGAGGTAATAGTATTTATGTTATTTTATACATGTGATTTACCTCTGTTATAAATCCTCGAGTACTGTGTGTGTCAGCATACCGATCCAGGGATGACACTTAAGCACATAGACTTGATCCATTCGGGTCGGGACGCTACATAATTAGTCGTGCGGCGACCTCCACCAAGCAGATAGACAAGCGCGATGCGGCGGCACGCCGAGACAACAAGGTCGAGGAGCAAAGCTTAGTGCAGCTGCCGCCTGAAGTTCGACCTCCACTATCCCGCCATCCACCGCGATGGATGTGCTCGAATCACGCCGCCGCCGACCTCGATGGTTGATCTCCTTCTATCTCCCGCCGCATACCGAGGATTGACCTCCTATGACGCCGCCACCGCCCATCGACCTAGGATTGACCTCTTCTTCGGTAGCCGCTGCGTAGGCCGCCGCTGCCCTCTCTATATGCAGAGCGGCTGTTTTTTTACGGATATCCGCAGAGCGGCCGTTTACATGGTATCTCACCGTAACTCAATTATATGGACAGGGTAGTACATCACATATGGTTATGTAACGGCAACCGTGTCTAACCTACATTGTCTTCTCACACTGTTTGGTGCAGAAATCGTGTGTGACGTTGTAATACCTAACACAAATGACTTGTATAAACAGTGTGTCGTATACAACATATTGTGCCATAAGTAGTTCCCGACCATTAGCTTATCTCCATAGTTTCCCCATTCCCCCAAATCCCTACATAGCCTCCAAATTCCCTCCCGTGGCGCTGAGATTGAGGGAATGCAAACGAGTGGTGCTGATGATTTCGGTGCGGCTGCTCTTGCTCGTATCGCCGCCACGACGGCGGCCGCCGCCGAGAACTTGCCTAAGGTAATTAGAAGGTAGGTGTACTACGGATCCGAATCATCCTGTCAGGTTCCAATCTATCCCGATCTTTTTTAGCATGTACAAAGTATAGCTCCTTGCTGAATCTGTCCTGAATGACCCCCCCCCCCAAGAAAGCGATCTGCCACCGGATCCGGAGCTTGACTCCAGACTCCCGCAACACGAGTTTGACTCCGAGTTTTGCACCACCAAGATGTACCAGAAGCTGAGTTGTGTGCACGAGCACACTCCCGCTCGACGTGTATGCACGGAGGGATTCGACACTGGCAGGCGGTTTCGCAGTTGCCCCTTAGAGGTTAGTGCTAATTAAGTTCATCATTTTACTTCAGTTAATGCCACCGCTCATCCAGAATACTATTTAACATTGGCAGTGATATGGGGCTTGTGCCTTTGTTAACTGGTTGGATGAAGAATGGCATGGTAGGGCTCGGAGTGTTATCACCAAGCTCGCAGAAGATAACATAAAGCTGAAGAAGAAACTGGCTGATCTGGAATGTACAATCAGTATGATGAAGCAAGAAAGAATCAATCACACTCAAAAGATGAAAGAAAGAGACAAGAAGAAACTAGCATGTGTAGTTGTGGTTGTTGCATTAGCCATGTTCTATGCGCTGTTTGCAATGATGATTAGGGGTTTTGTTTGACAGTATTGCTAAAGCACATCTAGATGTGCTCTAAGTAATGCACATCTAGGTCCTATGCCATTGATGTTACGTGAAGATTCATGCAGATATTTTCCCTTATCTTTTTATTTTCCTTTCTAGTTTGATTATTACTGGCTTTATCAATAATAAGAGCTCAATGTATTGCTTGCCAACTGTCCTACTCCGTTCGTACCCGTACCGGTGCATAATCCCAAAATTCATTCCTTGTGTTTCTCCTGAAAACAGAAACCAGCCAAATAGCTAATAGGAGTCCTGTGCAACCCCAGGAATTTGGAGCGACTGGGTACAAATAATTGCGGTTGATTACATCAGCGGTTAGATAATACGTCAACCCCCGCTTCAATTGGCAGTTCCTCTTCTCTGCATACCCCGCTTAAGTGTCCACCATCTTCATCGTCCCCGGCAGGCCACGCTACACACTAGCACACACTCTGGAGCCATGTCGAGCAACAACGAGGACGACAGTTCGGCCAGCAGTCTGGTGCCCAATGATAGGTCAACATCGGAATCATCCCGCTCGTCTTCCATGAGTCCGGCGTCGAGCCCAGACCTCGATTATATCTGGTTCATGGAAGGGACGCCCCCTCCAGAGTCGTTTGACAACAACCAGAAAGACGAGAAGCCGTCGGAGGATGAAGAAGAGGACGACGACGATGATGATGAGGAGTGGTTAAACGAGGAGGAGGACAACAACGACAACAATGAAGATGACGACGGCAGCAGCGATGAAAAGCCAATGGTCAGCAGCAAGAAGCATCCTCGCAAAGACGATGTCGTGGGGCTATCCAACAACAACAACAACAAGAAGAAGGACTAAATTAAGCAGACTGTATATATCTCTGTTTATCCTGTCAATCTCATCAAAGAGGTTAGTAATATGTATTCAACAGAGATCTTCTACATTATCGCCAACAGGTTGGTTTGTTGAACTGTGTGCCCTGACGAGCACACAATTAACAAAAAGACCGTATGGCTGTCTATAACGATTGAACACAATACTGATTACCGACCTGTTTGCCGGGTATCACACACATCTTGTTACGCCGAATCGTATGTGTTCACCTCAATCATCGCAAACGGTTCATCGGAGTGAACTGTATGCCGTATATTGCACACACCTTGATCTGGCTGCCCGTTTCTGTTGTTCTGTCTCATCGCAAACAGTTCGTACGGATCAACCGTATGCCCCTCATCGCACACGCAACTAAAATCTGAACCGTGTTTGATGTATCATTCATCGCAAACACTCTGCATCTTTTTTGACGGATTTTTACATCACCGTTTGTGATTAATGCATTGCACGCAGTTTCGTGAAAGGGTATCTAATCGTAGTGTCGCGTTAGCAGCATCCTGCAGTAGTGTATGCTGAAAACTTGAATGCTAGATTTACATATTTGCAACACGAGAGATAGAGAGAGAGATCAAACACATAGCTACTGGTACATACCCTCAGCCCCGAGGGTGAACTACTCCCTCATCGTCATGGAGACCACTGGGATGATGAAGATGGCCTCCAGTGATGGTTTCTATATTTATAAGGATTTTTGGCGTTGGAAACAAGTCAGGGGGTGCCCGAGGGGCCCACAAGCCATGGGGGCACGCCCCTAGGCTTGTGGCCTCCCTGGTCACTTCCTGGCCCAGCTCCGGTGCTTCCGGGGTCTCTTTTGATCCATAAAAAATCACCGGAAATTTTCAGCCCATTCCGAGAACTTTTATTTCTGCACAAAAAATGACACCACAGTAGTTCTGCTGAAAACATCGTCGGTCCGGGTTAGTTCTAATAAAATCATACCAAAACCAAATAAAAATGTTGCAAACATGGCATGAATACTTCGTAAATTATAGATATGGTGGATACGTATCAGCTACTAGCTATGGACCCGTAGGTCTATGGTGAACTATTCACACATCATCGGAAGGGAAACAAGGTTGATGTAGAAGCCCTTCATGATCGATTCCCGCCTTGAGGCTACTGAGGGAGTCCTGTATTGGGGGGTGTTCGGATAGCCGGACAATTTGCGCGCCAGACTCGTCATCATTGAAGCCTGGTTCAGGGGCTACTGAGGGAGTCCTGGATTGGGGGTTGTTCGGATAGCCGGACAATACCTTCAGCCGGACTCCTGGACTATGAAGATACAAGATTGAAGACTTCGTACCGTGTCCGAATGGCACTTTCCTTGGCGTGGAAGGCAAGCTTGGCGATGCGGATATTCAAGATCTCCTACCATTGTAACCGACTTTGTGTAACCCTAACCCTATCCGGTGTCTATATAAACCGAAGGGTTCTACTCCGTAGGACAACTTCATTATACAACAATCATACCATAGGCTAGCTTCTAGGGTTTAGCCTCCTTGATCTCGTGGTAGATCTACTCTTGTACTACCCATATCATCAATATTAATCAAGCAGGAGTAGGGTTTTACCTCCATCGAGAGGGCCTGAACCTGGGTAAACTTCGTGTCCCCTGTCTCCTGTTACCATCTAGCCTAGACGCACAGTTCGGGACCCCCTACCCGAGATCCACCGGTTTTGACACCGACATTGGTGCTTTCATTGAGAGTTCCTCTGTGTCGTCACTTTTAGGCCCGATGGCTCCCTTGATCATCAACGACGATGCGGTCCAGGGTGAGACTTTTTTCCCCGGACAGATCTTCGTCTTCGGCGGCTTCGCACTGCGGGCCAATTCGTTTTGTCGCCTGGAGCAGATCGAAAGCTATGCCCCTGGCCATCAGGTCAGGTTTGGAAGTTTAAACTACACGGCTGACATCCGCGGGGACTTGATCTTCGACGGATTCGAGCCACAGCCAAGCGCGCCGCACTGCCTCGATGGGCATGATCTAGCTCTACCGCCGAACAGTGCCCTGGAGCCCGCACACGTATCGGTTCCGACCCTTAATTCGGAACCTATGGCGCCGATCGAGGGTGAGCGGTTGGACGCCACCTCAGGGGCTGCGATCTCAAAAGCGATCGAGCCAGATACCAGCCCCGCACTCTGCATGACCCGTGACTCCGAGGATCCGGATTCCCCTCCGGACTCCAAACCTCCCGCGCCCCTGCCAATCGAATCCGATTGGCCGCCGATCATGGAGTTCACCGCCGCGGACATCTTTCAGCACTCGCCCTTTGGCGACATCCTGAACTCACTAAAGTCTCTCTCTTTATCGGGAGAGCCCTGGCCGGACTATGGCCAGCAAGGATGGGATACGGACGATGAAGAAATTCAAACCCCACCCACCACCCACTTTGTAGCCGCTGTCGACGATCTAACCGACATGCTTGACTTCGACTCCGAAGACATCGACGGTATGGACGACGATGCAGGAGACGAACAGGAACCAGCACCTGTAGGGCGCTGGAAGGCCACCTCGTCATATGATATATATATGGTGGATACTCCAAAAGATGGAGATGGCGATGGAACAGCGGAGGATGACACCTCCAAGAAACAGCCAAAGCGCAGGCGTCAGCGACACCGCTCTAAATCCCGCCAAAGAAAAAACGGTGATTCTGGCACGGGAGATAATACTACCCCGGATAGTGCCGAAGAACACCCCCTCCAGCAAGATTCGGCACAGGAAGATGGAGAAGCCAGCCCTCATGAGAGGGCGGCAGACCGAGAGGTTGAGGACGATAACTACATGCCTCCCTCCAAAGACGAGGCAAGCCTCGACGACGACGAATTCGTTGTACCATCAGACCCCGCCGAACAAGAGCGTTTCAAACGCAGGCTTTTAGCCATGGCAAGCAGCCTCAAGAAAAAGCAACAACAGCTTAGAGCTGATCAAGATTTGCTAGCTGACAGATGGACTGAAGTCCTTGCGGCTGAAGAGTATGAACTCGAACACCCCTCCAAACGTTACCCAAAGCGCAGGCTGCTACCCCGATTAGATGAGGAAGCACCTACATCACCAGCGCATGACATGGCCGACCGGCCACCTCGTGGCCGCGACAGAGAGGCCTCTAGGCCCTCCACTCAAGCCATGCCCCGACGCCGCTCAAAACATGCTAAGGCACGGGAAAACGCGCCAGACCTGCGAGATATACTGGAGGACAAGGCAAGGCAAACAAGGTCGATCTACGGATCGCGCGGGCGCCCCACGGCACGTGACGGTGATCGTCACTTCGGATACGATAAATCCGGCCGGGCCAAACACAATGGACAAAGCTCCTTTGAGCTGCGCCGTGATATAGCCCAGTATAGAGGTGCCGCACACCCACTATGCTTCATAGATGAAGTAATGGATCATAAAATCACTGAGGGCTTCAAACCCATAAACATCAAATCATACGATGGCACAACAGATCCCGTGGTTTGGATCGAGGACTATCTCCTTCATATCCACATGGCCCGTGGTGATGATCTACACGCCATCAAATACCTCCCACTCAAACTCAAGGGACCGGCCCGACATTGGCTCAACAGCTTGCCAGCAGACTCAATCGGTTCTTGGGAGGACCTGGAAGCCGCATTCCTCGACAACTTCCAAGGCACTTATGTGCAACCACCGGATGCCGATGACCTAAGCCACATAATTCAGCAGCCAGAGGAATCGGCCAGGCAATTCTGGACACGGTTCCTAACAAAGAAAAACCAGATAGTTGACTGTCCAGACGCTGAGGCCCTAGCAGCCTTCAAGCATAATATCCGCGACGAGTGGCTTGCCCGGCACCTGGGACAGGAAAAGCCGACATCTATGGCAGCCCTCACGACACTCATGACCCGCTTTTGCGCGGGAGAAGATAGCTGGCTAGCTCGTAGTAACAACTTAGCAAAGAACCCTGGTAATTCGGATACCAAGGACAAAAGTGGCAGGACACGCCGGAACAAGAAAAAGCGTCGTGTTAACAGCGACAGCAACGAGGATACGACAGTAAATGCCGGATTCAAAGGCTATAAATCCGGTCAGCGGAAAAAGCCATTCAAAAAGAATACTCAGGGCCCGTCCAGTTTGGACCGAATACTCGACCGCTTGTGCCAGATACATGGCACCCCCGAAAGGCCAGCAAATCACACCAACAGGGATTGTTGGGTGCTCAAATAGGCAGGCAAGTTAAGAGCCGAAAACAGAGACAAGGGGCTGCACAGCGATGACGAGGAGGAGCCCAGGCCGCCGAACAGCAGTGGACAGAAGGGTTTTCCCCCACAAGTGCGGACGGTGAACATGATATACGCAACCCACATTCCCAAGAGGGAGCGGAAGCGTGCGCTATGAGACGTATACGCGCTGGAGCCAGTCGCTCCAAAGTTCAACCCATGGTCCTCCCGCCCGACCACCTTTGATCGAAGGGACCACCCCACTAGCATCCGTCATGGCAGGTTTGCCGCATTGGTTCTTGACCCAATTATCGACAGATTTCATCTCACAAGAGTCCTCATGGACGGCGGCAGCAGCCTGAACCTGCTTTACCAGGATACAGTGCGGAAAATGGGCATCGATCCCTCGAGGATCAAGCCCACAAAAACGACCTTTAAAGGTGTTATACCAGGTGTAGAAGCCAGCTGCACAGGCTCAGTAACACTTGAAGTGGTCTTCGGATCTCCGGATAATTTCCGAAGCGAAGAGTTAATCTTCGATATAGTCCCGTTTCGCAGTGGCTATCATGCGCTGCTCGGGCGAACCGCATTTGCAAAGTTAAATGCGGTACCGCACTACGCATATCTCAAGCTCAAGATGCCAGGCCCTCGAGGAGTAATTACGGTCAAAGGAAACACCGAGCGCTCCCTCCGAACGGAGGAACACATGGCGGCCCTCGCAGCGGAAGTACAAAGCAGCCTTTTTAGGCAATTCTCCAGTCCGGCCGTTAAAAAGCCAGACACTGCCAAGCGCGCCCGGAGTAACCTACAACAAGACCTCCTGGCACATTCTGAGCAGGCATAGCAATGCGGCCCCAACCCCAGCCCTCGCGACATAGCGAAACCAGTGCTTCGCGTACATAACTACGCTCTTGAAATACCATGGGCGCAGGGGAAGGGGGACAATAATGGCAAGCCTAAAATACGGTCTAAAACGTACTAGGGGCTGCCGAATTCTTTTTTTCTTACTTTTAGGACTCCATACTTCAGACGACCTGTTCGGCAATTCAACTGCCGCACGAACGATGCAAGATCCAGGGAAGCAGACAAGCCATGCCACACTATGTAACTCCCAGGTGGTCTCTGTTACGAGCAGTATACCTGTTTTGAATACAATTCCGCGGCCTGCCCCTGGCCAGGACATGTTAAATAGTCCAATATATTTTGCTTATCGCACTATTTGTATCGTTCCGCTTTGATAGCAGCCTTTCTATAAACAATGCATAGCTTTTTGTCTATTTTTTGCATTATCCTCTTTTCATAAATATGTTTATTAAATGACATTTTGCACCCGTACACCATGGTATGGAAAACACGCCAGGGGCATCAGTACCCCTCAATATGGTGTGAGAAGCCCGTACACTTTCACAAGTGCGGCATCCCGAACTTATAGCACTATATGCATCGGCTCCGAATCATGATTTGGGTCAATAGTTGGGTTTGCCCGGCTCCTATGTTTTGGTGCCTTACGTTCCGCTATATCGACTAAGGTAGCACTAGGAGAACCACTGCTATTGTGCCCCGGTTGAGCTGGGTTAAGCACCTCAGTGGAGAAATCTAAAACTGACTGTCATGATGAGGCGAGAGACCGGTCGCTGTTCGAGAGGTTTTTCGAGTCCCTAAAGACTTATGCCGCTTCGAGCGAGGAGCCGGCTTTGTCCGGCCAAGGCGTGGATAGCGCCCCGAACTCGGTCATCTGAACTAGGGGCTTCACCGAAATTTAAAATTATAAAGTTCTATGGCTAAGTGAGAGTGTTCAAGCATTATAGTCCGATTGCCTGGTTCGTTGTGCTGAGCGCCTCCCTCGAAGGACCCAAACATGGGAAAAAGAGCACTCAGGTTTATCTCGAACACCCCAGCACTAGTGGAATGGGGGCGGAAGCCGACGACTCTCCATCTCTCAATTTTTTCATAAACGGCCGCACAGAAAATAATATTTTAAATTCAACAAGCTTTGCTTAGCGCATATGAACAAGTTTTCAGCGCACAGGACAAACACGAGTGGGTTCATTCAAAAATTACATCCTTGGTACATTCATCCGCCACAAGGCGGGCACCCGCAAGAACATCCTTGTAATAGTTCTTGGGCTTGCGATGCTCCTTCCCCGGCGGCGGCCCGTCCCTCACAAGCTTCTCACCGTCTAGCTTACCCCAGTGCACCTTTGCACGGGCAAGGGCCCTACGGGCACCTTCGATGCAGACGGAGCACTTGATGACATCGAGCCTTGGACAAGCCTCCACTAGCCGCCGCACCAGCCCGAAGTAGCTCCCAGGCAGGGCCTCTCTGGGCCACAGCCGAACTATGAAGCCCTCCATGGCCTGTTCGGCCGCCTTGTGGAGCTCGACCAGCTGTTTCAGCTGGTCGCTCAAGGGCACAGGGTGTCCGGCCTCAGCATACTGAGACCAGAACACCTTTTCCGTCGAGCCGCCCTCTTCAGCTTGGTAGAATGCGGCAGCGTCGGATACGCTACGGGGAAGATCTGCGAATACCCCTGGAGAGCTCCGGATTCGGGTAAGTAACAAATAGTTTACTTTTATATTTCTGCTTTGCATAAAGAATGCCTTCCCGCTGCTATCTTCTTCATCTCCTCCAACTCTTGGAGGGCCTTTTGGGCTTCGGCCTTGGCAGTCTCAGAGGCCGCCGCGAGCTCGGACGCTTGCGTCTTTGACTCAAGCTCCAAACTCTCATGTTTTTTCATGAGAGCCTGAAGCTCTTGCCGCACCTCGCCGACCTGGGCCTCAAGTTTCTCTCGCTCGGTGCGCTCCACGGCTGCTTTCTTTTCGGCCTCGGACAGCGCCTGCTTGAGGGCCGCCACCTTAGTCGTGGCCCCTACAATAAGCAGTACAATCCTGTTATTTTTTGCAATCACGTCTTTTTATAGGCATTTTTTCTGTAAGGTATTTCTTACCTTCTTTCTCCTCGAGCTGCCGCTTGGCAAGGCCGAGCTCTTGCTCGGTCCGCTCGAGTCCCTGTTTCAGGGCACCCACCTCCGCAGTCAGTGCGACAGTGGCTAGCAGCGAAGCCTGCATACGCATATTAACTCTTTGTTGTTAGACTCCTGCGAACTTTAATAGATCCTCTATTCGGCTTTTCTTTCCGAACGCCCAACAGAGCATCAGGGGCTACTGTCTATGCGGTTATATTTGTACATATTTTTTACTTACCTCGAAGCCTGTTAGAAGGCTAGCGCAAGCTTCGTTCAGTCCGCTCTTGGTAGACTGAACCTTCCGGATCACCGTACTCATAATAGTACGGTGCTCCTCGTCGATGGAGGCGCCGTCAAGCACCTCCCGCAGACTGTCCGGCACCTCCGGCTGGACAGAGGCCGCCGGCTCAGAAGGCTTGCTCCTCTTGGAAGGAGTTCGCCCACCGCGGTCCGGAACTGTTGAAGATTCCGGCGCGGTGTCCAGCTCAAAGCCGGACTTGGAGCCCTGGGGGGTCTTGTCCCCTTCGCTCCTGGAGTCCGGGAGGTCGCCCTGCGGCTCTTCCGGGACCACCTCCTCCTGCCCCGGAGCTCATTGCGATGCCACTTCGGCGTCGTCCGCAGTGCGGGGGGAGACAGCGGGCGGAACTGAGTTCACGTCCGGCGAATCCAGGGAGCCGCTCGACGACTCGTTGAGTTCGGCCTGGGGCGGGCTGCATAATTATGTTCGACATTAGGGAAAGCTATGCAGCAAAGGAACGTCATGAGTTACTCTGATATCCGAATACTTACGATTTCGCCGGACGCTTGGCCCTATCTGGCCACTCCTCTTTGTCCTCTTCGGCGTCGGGGGAGTAGTTCGGCGGAGGGGTCTTCCTCTTCCTGGACCCTTCGGCCTCCCCCGTTGGGGCGACCTTCCTTCTCTTTCCTCCCCCCGCTGGAGGGGGGGGGGTTTCTTCTTTCTCCTCCTCGTTCTCGCGAGAGGAGAGCGTCTCGGACTCGTCGGATGACGAGTCCGACACCACCATATTATGGGCACTCTTTCTAGTCCCCGTGGCCTTCTTCTTCTTGGCCTTCTTCTCCGGCACCACATAAGGCGCCGGAGCCAGCAGATTCGCTAGGAGAGCTGGGGCTGGGTCTTCGGGCAAGGGAGCCGGACAGTTAATCGGTCCGGACTGCGCCTACCATGTCTGTCAAAGGTGAGGGAGTTTAGATCCCGCATAGAGTCAAACTATGAAAAAACTTAACATCCTGTAAAAGGTGAAAATAGCTTACCTCGCTGGCGTGATGCTGCGAGCTGTATCCGCGGTCCTCGGAAGCGGATGTGGGAGCCTCGGCGCCTTTGGTTAGCACCTTCCAGACGTCTTCATACGTCGTGTCAAAGAGCCTGTTAAGGGTTCGGTGCTGCGCCGGGTCGAACTCCCACAGATTAAAGTCCCGTTGTTGACACGGGAGGATCCGGCGGACGAGCATAACCTGGACTACATTGACAAGCTTGATCGGCTTGTTCACCAGGGACTGGATGCATGTTTGCAGTCCGGTCACCTCTTTTTCGTCACCCCACGACAGGCCCGTCTCTTTCCAGGACATAAGCCGCGTGGGGGGTTCGGATCGGAACTCAGGGGCTGCGATCCATTTCGGACCGCGCGGCTCGGTGATGTAAAACCACCCGGATTGCCACCCCATTAGGGTCTCCACAAAGGAGTCCTCGAGCCATAGGACGTTGGCCATCTTGCCCGCCATGGCGCCGCCGCACTCCGCCTGGCTGTCGCGCACCACCTTGGGCTTGACGTTGAAGGTCTTGAGCCAGAGGCCAAAATGGGGGCGGATGCAGAGGAAAGCCTCGCACACGACGATAAACGCCGAGATGTTGAGGACGAAGTTCGGGGCCAGATCATGGAAATCCAGGCCGTAGTAGAACATGAGCCCCCGGACAAATGGGTGGAGTGGAAAACCCAGTCCGCGGAGGAAGTGGGGAAGGAAAACTACCCTCTCATGGGGCCTTGGGGTGGGGAGAAGCTGCCCCTCCTCGGGAAGCCGGTGCGCGATGTCTTTGGACAAGTATCCGGCCTTCCTTAGCTTCTTGACATGGCCCTCCGTGACGGAGGAGACCATCCACTTGCCTCCCGCTCCGGACATTGCTGGAGAAGATTGAGGTGGGAAGTGCGGGCTTGGGCGCTGGAGCTCGAGTGCGCAGGAGATGGATAGGCAAAGGAGGAAGAAGGCGTAGGTAAAAAGGTGGATCCTTATCCCCTTATATGGGCGGATGCGGCTGTGCGTCCCCACCAGCCTAGTAAAACTCGCTTGCCTCCCAAGCGCCGTGATAAATGGCGCGGTTGGGTTACCCACGTCCGTATTGATGAGAATCCCATAAAAAGGGGCACACGATCTCTGCTTTGACAAGACGTGCCAAGGAAACCGCCTCGCAAAACGTGCTGAGGTGGAAAAGTGAAAACGATTCGAGTAAAGGACTTGGCCGTAGTGTGATGTCATGCTGCGGAATACGTCAGTAAATTAGATTTGTGCTAATATTATTCTCTCTATGGAAATATGTGGAAACTTATTTTGCAGAGCCAGACACTACTCTTGGTGTTTACAAATCTTTTATGAAGAATTTGGAGAGGAACCCGCCTTGCAATGCCGAAGATAATTTGCGCGCCGGACTCGTCGTCATTGAAGCCTGGTTCAGGGGCTACTAAGGGAGTCCTGGATTGGGGGGGTGTTCGGATAGCCGGACAATACCTTCAGCCGGACTCCTGGACTATGAAGATACAAGATTCAAGACTTCGTCCCGTGTCCGGATGGGACTTTCCTTGGCATGGAAGGCAAGCTTGGCGATGCGGATATTCAAGATCTCCTACCATTGTAACCGACTTTGTGTAACCCTAACCCTATCCGGTGTCTGTATAAACCGGAGGGTTCTAGTCCGTAGGACAACTTCATCATACAACAATTATACCATAAGCTAGCTTCTAGGGTTTAGCCTCCTTGATCTCGTGGTAGATCTACTCTTGTACTACCCATATCATCAATATTAATCAAGCAGGAGTAGGGTTTTACCTCCATCGAGAGGGCCCGAACCTGGGTAAACTTCGTGTCCCCTGTCTCCTGTTACCATCCAGCCTAGACGCATAGTTCAGGACCCCCTACCCGAGATCCGCCGGTTTTGACACCGACACCCCCTCTGGCAGAGTACCGGAAAAGCCTCTAGATGGGATCATGGAAGAATATAAGCTTGTGGCGGTAGCAAAATTGTTTCAAGTGTCTCTCTAGGGCTTTCCCAATATTTGATAATTTATAGAAGTGGAATTATGTTAGATGGGGACACGTGGGGCCCACGAGGCATTAGGGTTTCTTATGTCCAAAAAATCATCAAAACGTTTTGTAGCGTTTGGACTCCGTTTGGTGCAGATTTTCTGGAAAACCAAAAAACAAGCCGAAAACAACAACTAGCACTAGGAACTTGGTTATTAGGTTAGTTCCCAAAAATGATATAAAACTATATAAAAAGTATCTAAGTTTGGTAATATAATAGCATGAAACAATAAAAAAATATAAATACGTTGGAGACGTATCAGACGACAGAAATGGCGAGGGCGAACGGCAACGGGTCCTGTTCATCAGGAACCAACCGGCCGTGTGTGACGGTCAAAACGGGTCTTGTTCATCAAGAGCCAATGTGATGCGGAGTATCCAAGGTCATCCCCATGGACCTACCTTCGTATCCTGAGGTGCCAAGTGGACCGATTGAGGGAGTCCTGGACTAAGGGCGTCCCCGGGCGTCCGACCCGTTATCCATTGGGCCGGACTGAAGGGCTATGAAGACATGAAGACCGAAGACCGTACCCGTGTCCGAATTGGACTCTACTTGGCGTGAAAGGCAAGCTTGGCAACCGACTATGTAGATTCCCTCTTATGTAACCGACTCCATGTAACCCTAGATCTCTCCGGTGTCTATATAAACCGAAGGGCGTAGTCCGGATAGACGGATAGACATTACCATAGTCATACAGGCTAGACTTCTAGGGTTTAGCCATTACGATCTCGTGGTAGATCAACTCTTGTAACACTCATATTAATCAAGATCAATCAAGCAGGAAGTAGGGTATTACCTCCATAGAGAGGGCCCGAACCTGGGTAAACATCGTGACCCCTGTTTCCTGTTACCATCGATCCCAGATGCACAGTTCAGGACCCCCTACTCGAGATCCGTCAGTTTTGACACCGACATTGGTGCTTTCATTGAGAGTTCCATTGTGCCGTCGACGAAAGGTTGGATGGCTCCTTCAATCGTCGATAGGGACGCTGTCCAAGGAGAAACCTTCCTCCCCAGACAGATTTTTGTGCTCGGCGGCTTCGTACTGCGGGCCAACTCGCTTGGCCATCTGGAGCAGGTCGATAGCTACGCCCATGGCCATCAGGTTAGATTTGGAAGCTTGAACTACATCACAGACACCAGTGGAGACTTGATCTTCAGTGGGTTTGAGACCGCAGTGATTGCTCTCCCTCGCCCCGATGAACATGATTCAGATCTGTCATCGGATCACATCCAGGAGATGGTTCTTGTTGCTGCAACGGCCTTAGAACCAAAGCAGATCGTGCCCTCCGAGGCCACAAAGTCTGCGACGCTGGAGCCACACACGGACTCGACATCCTGCAAGATTTGCGTCAATGGAACTCCGGACTCGTCTCCAGCTATAAGTTCCGGACCAGGTACGCTTGCGGACACCGAGCTGGATCAGTTATCAATTTTTGAATTCAGTGCCGCAGACATCTTCCAGCACTCACCTTTTGGTGACGTGCTAAACTCTTTAAAGAACTTGTCCTTGGAGGAAGACTCACAGCCGAACTATGTTCGGTTCGAGCTAGAGGCGGATGACGAGGAACTTTGCTTCCCACCCGCCACCCACTTCATAGCCATTGTCGATGACTTAACCGACGTGCTTGACTATGGCTCCGAAGACATCGACGGTATGGACGACGATGCCAACATGGAGCAAGGCCAAGACCCACCATTCACTGGACGTTGGACGGCCACTTCCTCGTACGACATGTACATGGTGGATACACCTAAAGGATCTGGCGACGACAAAGAAGAGCCAGATGTGAATAAACCCTCTGAGACGCAGTCCAAGCGTCGGCGCCCCAAACGCCGTTCTAAGCCCCGTCGCTCAAAGGATGGCAACAGTGGCACCAGAGAAAATAGTACTCCGGGCGACGCCGAAAACAATGAAGGCCTTGTTGGAGCTGCATTCGAACAGGAGGAACACAACAACGGGCAAGATAACCCTGATGAACAGGCCATAGAAGATGACTCGGAGGACGATAGTTACCATCCACCCTCCGAGGAGGAGACAAGCCTCAGCAACGAAGACTTCATCGTGCCTGAGGATCCTCTGGAGCAGGAGTGCTTTAAGCTTCAGCTCATAGCCACTACAAGGAGCCTGAAAAAGAAACAGCAACAGCTTTAAGCTGAACAAGATCTGCTCGTCGATAGATGGACTGATGTCCTGACAGTCGAAGAATACGGCCTCAAGCGCCCAGCCAAGAGTTACCCGAAACACGGACTGCTACGTCAATTCGATGAGGAGGCGCCAGAGCACATATCTCCCTCGCGTAATACGGAACGACCACCACGTGGTCGAGACAGAGCGGCCGACCGGCCACCCCGCGGTCGGGATAAAGCGGCAACTCAGGTCGAACAACAGCCTGCCCCACCGCCCCGTAAAAATAGAGACGGAAGAGTTCGGGGTCATACGTACGACCTTCGGCAGACCCTGGATAGTAGAGCAGTACATACAAGATCGATCTATGGATCGCGAGGACATGCCTCGAGGCACGACGACGGCTACCTATTCGGACGTGACAAATGCCGCAGACGGACTCCATCAGAGCTACAACATGATGCGGCCCGATATAGAGGCGCCGCACACCCTCTCTGCTTCACAGATGAAGTACTGGATCATGAATTCCCGAGGGGTTCAAGCCCGTTAATATCGAATCATACGACGGCACAACAGATCCTGGATTGAGGATTACCTCCTCCATATTCACATGGCTCGCGGAGATGACCTTCATGCCATTAAATACCTACCTCTCAAGCTCAAAGGGCCAGCTCGGTACTGGCTAAACAGTTTACCAGAAAATTCTATTGGCAACTGGGAAGATTTGGAAGACGCCTTTCGAGACAACTTCCAAGGAACATATGTTCGGCCACTAGATGTCGATGACTTGAGTCATATTGTCCAGGAGCCCGACGAGTCAGCCAGGGAGCTCTGGACTAGGTTCTTAGTCAAAAAGAACCAAATTGTCGACTGTCCGGATGCAGAAGCCCTCGCGGCCTTCAAACATAGCGTCCGGGATGAATGTCTAGTGCGTCACCTCGGTCAGGAAGGACCCAAATCCATGACAGCCCTTATCGCTCTAATGACTCGCTTTTGTGCGGGAGAAGACAATTGGCTCGCTCGTAAAAGCAACAATGCCAGCGACCCGGACACTTCCAAAATCCGAGACGGCAACGGTAAGCCCCGACGAACCAAACACAACAGTCGCAATAATACTGAAAGATTACGCGACACAACGATCAACGCCAGATTTCACAATCCAAAACCCGGTCAATGGAAGAAGCCACCAAAGGCAAACAAGGATGGACCATCCACCCTTGACAGGATATTGGACCGACCTTGTCAGATTCACGGTCACCCTGATAAGCCAGCTAATCATACCAATAGAAACTGTTGGGTCCTCAAGCAGGCAGGCAATCTTAACTCCGTTCACAAGGGGAGGAGGCCACCAGGCGATAAAGACGACGGAGCGGCTCGCCAGCCGAACACCAGGGGCCAGAAACAGTTTCCCTGTGAAGTTCGATCACTCCCGGAACGGAAATAGAAGTCCGGTTTCCACCACCCACCTACTATATTGGCAAGATTTACACCACGCGTACATCACTACGCACTCAAGATACCATGGGCATCAGCGGAAGCACAATACAAACAACCCTGCAAGCATTCCCATAACGTTTTTATCTGTTTTCCTTATTTTTCTGTATCATCTCTTAAGAACAGGTGACCAACAGGACAACATCTACAACAAACTCTATCGGAGTTCGGATCCGTACACTCACCTAAGGGGCTACTTCCGTTAAGGACTCCCCTCCCCGAGGATGAGCAGCGCAGACGTGCGACAGGAGGTCGAAAATAACTTTTTGTAGACCGCACTCTTTATTCCGAGCCTGTACTATGCCCTTTTTCCTCTGTTCCCGACCCCGAGCATGTCAAATAGCCGGGGTTTGTGGTTTCCTTATATATATATATATATATATATATATATATATATATATATATATATATATATATATATATATATATATATATATATATATGGAGAGAGAGAGAACACACACACACATAAATTTTTCATTGGCATATTGCTCCGCTCCCTGTAAACCTCATCCGAACTAATCTTTCATAATCTTTCAACAATGAGTACGGCCTCAACGGCTGCTTTACAGATGCACCTCGGCATACCCTGTTAGGGGCTCGGTATGGGAACGAATGAGTTGCCAGTAAAAGTCCGAACAACTCAATAGCGTACTTCGGCGTTGCAAGTTTGGCCTTATATGCATCATCTCCGAATCATTGTCTTGGGTCAATATTGGGTTGCCCGGCTCCTGTGCTTGCTACCCTACGTTCCACTCTATCGGCTAGGGTAGTAAAGGGAGAACTACTGCGATTGTGCCCTGGTCCAAACCGGATGAGCACCTCAGTAGAGAAAGCCGAAAACTGACTGTCATGATGCGGCGAGAGCTGGTCAACCACTTGACGACTTCTTGGAGTCCTTAGCGATTCTCCATGTCACACGAGGGATCTTTTCCAGATCAAATATGTAAGGCACTATATGCGCACACATACTAGGGGCTATGTCATAGTCCTCCTATGGCTAAGTGAAAGTGTTAACGCCTTATAGTCTGATTGCCTGGTTCGCTGCATTATCACCTCCTTCACGGACCAAGACGTTGGATAAAGAGTGATTAAATGCTTTTCCAAACACCCCTGTACTTCCTACGAGGGGGCTGAAGCCGACGACTAAAAAACTTTCAAATTATATTAAAACGGACGCACATGAGGAATTCAAGCTTTCGAGCAAAAATATAAAAATATATCAATTATAAAATTGTCTTTTACAATTCTAATACACCTCACTCGAACATTATGTTCTTCGAGCATTGACCCTCTATCAGGCGGGCGGCTTCCAGGACGTCTTCAAAATAATGCTCCAGCTTACTACGGTCCTTGCCCTTGGGCGGACTCTTCGCCCCAACATCGACGACCTTCATCTTCCCCCAGAACGTCTTGACTCGAGCAAAGGCCATCCGTGCTCCTTCAATGCATGCCGACCGCTTCGCAGCATCGATACGCGGCACCGCATCAACAAGACGCCGCACCAGGCCAAAGTAGCTCTTTGGAACAGGCTCATTCGCCCACAACCGGATTATGGCGTTCTTCATGGCGTCGCCGGATATCCTATGAAGCTCAGCCCATTGGGACATCTGTTCATTCAACAATAGAGGGCGCTTTGATGCGCCAAATTGTGACCAGAAAAGCTTCTCTGTTGCATACCCCTCCTGTGCTTCGTAAAATTGCGCCGCATTGGAAGAACTCTTCGGCAAGTCCAAAAATTTAGCCGGAGAACTCCAGACCTGGTTCAGCTGAGCATAGTCCGGATCGCCAAACTTAGTCTGAAGCAAAAAGGGCTTACCGGCCGAATCTCTTCACGAGCTGCCCTAGATTCAGACAGAGCTTCACTCGCCTCTCGTATCGCCTTATCAAGTTCAGCCATTTTGGCTTTATTCTCCTTCTCAAGGTATTCACAACGGCTGGCAGTATTCTTCAATTCAAGCGCCAGTGCGGATATTTTCTCCTCATTTTGGCAGCGAGCTGCTTGTTCGGCTCTTAGATCAGCCGATGCCTTCTCGGCAGCCGCATCACTACACCGGGCCTGCTCCTTGGCCCGGGCTAGCTCCGCCCGAAGAGCTTCAACGGCGGCAGCACCATCTGCACTCATGCACATTTCATATAAAACTCTCTTCGGCGTCAGGCCTAAATTACAAGCACATTGGTGTAAGGAATGCTCGAAATATATACCTTGCAAGCCGACAAGACGCCTGTTGATCAATGCAATGTCATCTTCCGCAATATCCAGCTTTCGCTGCAGTTCGGCCACTTCCGTATTTCGGGTAGCCGCAGGAGGGGAGGCAGCCTGTATTCCAAGTTAAATCAAGGTTAGTACCTGAGCATATCTTTTTGATCCTCCGATCGCTTCCATCGGAAGGCAACCCGAGTCTCAGGGGCTACTGCATATACAACAGGCATTTCTGTCAATATTATTCAATTGGCAAAACTACATCACAAACCTCGAAACCTCTTAGAAGGCTTGAGAAGGCCTCGTTCAATCTGCTCTTCGCGGATAAAACCTTTTCGACCACCGTAACCATCGAGGCACGGTGCTCCTCTAAAATGGACGCTTGTCGCAGCATGTCCGTCAGCATTTCCGGCGCTCCGGGGTCTTTGGAAACCGCCGCCAGAGTATGACATTCCTTTGAAGGAATCCGCTTACTCGCCTCCAGAATTGTCTCCGTAAACCAGACGGTTCGGGGCTGTCATTCTTGATTCCCGAACCCTGAGTGATAGAGGCACGACCTTCGGGTAATGCCTTCTTCGTTTCCTGCACTACTTGACGATCGGGAGGAGCCCTTTGGATGATACCTCGGTATCATCCCCCCTGTTAGGCGAGGAGGCCGGAGAAGATGTGTCACTCTCCATCATCTCCGGAAGAAGATCTCCAGAGGAGGAGGACGATTGAGAAACACCAGGCGTTAACCTGTGTGGATGTACATATGTCGGATGATTACTTCACTAATAGGAAAAGAATGAGGTACATTTAAAGTGCCCCAGCTTCACTTACGGTTTGGCCAGAGGTTCGTCCTCATCATAAAGCCCTACGGCAGCATCGCTCGCCCGGCCCAAGCCGCCTGACGATGGCATTTTTCCTCTCTTGGAAGGCTTCCCCTCCTGATCTTCGGAAGCGGCCCTCTTCTTGCCATGGAGGGCTTCCTCTGCACCTTTGCCCTTGGGCAAAAGGGTTTCGGTTTCCCCGAACACAACGTCTAATTCATCCTCAGGGCTGGTATCACCTCTGGGCTCCCCGCTCTCGCCCCCTCTGCAGACACCTGGTACGGTGTCGGAATCAGCATTCTCGTCAGCAGGGCGGTCGCAGAGTCTTCGGGAAGGGGCGCCGGACACCAGATTAACACCACTTTCTTTATCCAGTCCTGTATAGGGATGGATACTTCAGTATCTTGTCAAGAAATGCTTGAATGGAAGGTGTTCGGAGATTGAATACTTACCGCAGTGTCCGGATGATTGCAGTCAAGGCCAACATCTTCGGTGGTGTCCGGCCATTGCTCTCGTTCCCCGAAATATAATTTCCACATTCCTTCGTGCGTGGTGCCGAAGAAGTGCTGAAGAGTCCGCCGCCCTTCTGGATTAAACTCCCACATACGGAGAGGCCACCACTGACATGGCAGGGTCCGGCAGACTAGCGTTACTTGAACGACGTTCACAAGATCGATGCCCTTCTCGATAAGGCTTCAGATGCGACTTTGAAGAGTCTGCATTTCATTGACGGATCCCAGTCCAATCCCTTATTGATCCATGAAGCAGGCTGAATTGGAGGGCCGGGTCGGAACGCAGTCATAGCCGCCCACTTGGAGCCCCGCGGCTCGTTGATATAAAACCACCCCTGCTGCCATAGGTCGGAAGACTTAGCGAAAGATCCTTCAAACCAAACCGCGTTGGCAAGCTTGCCTATTATGACGCTGCCGCACTCTGCCTGCTCCTCCTCTGTCACATGCGGCCTCACGTCAAAGGTCTTGAGCCACAAACCAAAGTGCGGAGGAGTCCGAAGGAAGGCCTCACACGTGACGATAAATGTCGATATGACGAGAATAGAGTCTGGGGCCAGATCGTGAAAATCTAACCCATTGTAGAACATGAGCCCTGGACGAAGGGGTTAAGTGCGAACCCTAACCCGTGGAGGAAGTGGGACACAAATACTACCCTCTCGCTGGATTTGGGGGTAGGAATAACCTTCCCCTTTGCGGGAAGCCGATGAAGGATTTCTGGGGTCGGATACCTTGCCGCGCGGAGCTTTGCAATATCCTCCTCCGTGACAGAAGAAGCCACCCACCGGCCGGGACGGCTGGATCCGGACATGATTGGGGCTAGTGGAGATTGAACCTGAGGGTTAGAACTCGAGGTGGCTCGGGTTGAGGAAGAAGCAAGTGCAAAAGAAAAAGACGAGACTGGGTCCCTATATAAAGACCCCGAATACTAGGCGTCTCCCCCTGGGTCTCGAAACTTACCTATCCCCAAAGAGTTGTACCCAGGGGACGGTTGGGTTATCCATGCCTGCATTAATGAAAATCCCATGAATAAGGGGACACGATCTCTGCTTTGACAAGATGTGCCAGTAAAACCGCATCCCGAGACATGGGGCGATGGGCTAGCCAACGGTTGGAAATAATAAACGGGCAGGCGTGATGCAATGTCATAAACAGTCGTTAACGAACTGGACTCGTGGGATATTATATTCTCTACAATTGTATGCATAGGTCCGGATAATCATCCAAAGACTATCTTGGAGTTCGGAAAAAAGGGAACCCGCCTTGCAATGCCGAAGACAATCTGTGTGCCGGACTCCTCGTCATTGAAGCCAGGTTCAAGGGCTACTGAGGGAGTCCTGGACTAAGGGGGTCCTCGAGCGTCTGGCCCGTTATCCATTGGGCCGGACTGAAGGGCTATCAAGACATGAAGACCGTACCCGTGTCCGGATTGGACTCTACATGGCGTGGAAGGCAAGCTTGGCAACCGACTATGTAGATTCCGTCTGATATAGCCGACTCCATGTAACCCTAGATCTCTCCGGTGTCTATATAAACCGGAGAGCATAGTCTGGATAGACGGATACACATTACCATAGTCATACAGGCTAGACTTATAGGGTTTAGCCATTACGATCTCGTGGTAGATCAACTCTTGTAACACTCATATTCATCAAGATCAATCACGCAGGAAGTAGGGCATTACCTCCATAGAGAGGGCCCGAACCTGGGTAAACATCGTGTCCCTCGTCTCCTATTATCATCGATCCCAGACGCACAGTTCGGGACCCCCTACCCGAGATCCGCCGGTTTTGACACCGACACCGATGACATGTGCACGTGCAAGAGCTCTCGAGACCAATGTGACATCTCTCCTCTCACATCTCCCTTGCGAATCACATGAGACATGGCTACTACCTCAAGCGGAGAAACTTTGCATACTCAGGTATCAAGGAACTAGACATAGAGAAGCTAAGGAGCAAGTCTGGTTGAGGGAGGAAGGCAAACACGAGGATGGAGAAGAAATGGAGCAAGACATGGACTTGCCCGGATCATCCGGACCCCTAGCCAGACGATCCGTATCCCCAGCCGGATGAGCCAGACTACGCACACGAAGAAAACAACACCGGCATGGACTAAGCCGGATCATCTGGACCTATGCCCGGATCGTCCGGAAGCACTCGGACATCCGGACACTGACCCGGACAATCGGACCACATGCACCGCTATGATGCATCCGGACGATCCGGATGGTGCCCGTATCATCCGGACCCCTTAAGCCCGGGTCAGCCGGACCACCATCCGGTTCATCCAGACCATGCCTGTGTGAGTGACTTGGGCCAAAGCCCATGTAACTCTATCTCCCCCGAGACTATATATACTCCTCCTCCACCTATGTTTTAGGGTTAGCATTGTGATAGCTCAAGATAGAGACTGAGCTTTTCTCATCCACTTATCCTGCTACTCCCATGGAGATCAAGGCCTCCATGTGAGAAGATCACCCAAGTGGATTCAAGACCCCTTCATGGTAAGATCCTCCTTGGATTCAAGACCTCTCTCCTTGAAGGATTGGGATGAACTAGCTACCTCTCTACCCTCTTGTTTTTTTGACACATCTCTACCCTCTTGTGTTGACCTTGGATCTTTGTATCTCGTCTTGTATATGTGGATTTAGCACATGTGTGATTTGGATCTTGTTGATTGAGTGTTTTCCCTCTCATGTTCTTTGCAGGACCCCTTCCAATTTGTGAAAGACCAGACATTAGGGTTCCACCATTGTCGGGGGAAACCGGCCTCCACGAGCACCTATGGGGACGGAGCCCCTTTTCGGTTCGGCGGGGGGCGGAGGTTGCACAAAGAGCAGATCGAGGCAACACACACCCAACGATTTTACCCAGCTTCGGGACGCACGGATGCGTAAAACCCTACTGCTGCTTGTCTGGTTGATTCGAGTTCTTGCTCTGGAGCGCAAGAAGCTACAGTAAGTTGGAGCTGGACGTAGACGAGGGTCTACTGGGTGTCCTCCTCCTTCTTCCTCTCGGGGGTCCCTTCTTC
Organism: Aegilops umbellulata; assembly: GCA_032464435.1. Taxonomy (NCBI): domain Eukaryota; kingdom Viridiplantae; phylum Streptophyta; class Magnoliopsida; order Poales; family Poaceae; genus Aegilops; species Aegilops umbellulata. The sequence goes on along the minus strand of CP136055.1, from coordinate 224,075,697 downwards.
CTCCTGCCCTACGTGCGCATGGGCCTCCTTTTATATGCTAAGGGGTTTCCCACAGGTAGCGACGCAGGTGACGGTAAAAATGGCAAGGAACTGTGCGAACAGTGGCCGCATAGTGCTATCGCACCTAACTCTGACGGCGGGGGACAGAGGCATTAAATGCCCGTCTGGATCGCCCGAACAGTGCCGAGGCGGACCGTTAGGGGCGCCTCCGCTTGCCACGGGGGCGACTCTGCCAACGTCGCATGCCACCGCGCGCCCCAGGTTGCGCGGCGCCCCGCCACGTGCCTCTGGGGAAGCTCCAGAGTGACGCGTGGGCAGGTGAGCTGGAGCGCATGCCTGAGGTGGTGGTTTGCCGCGGCAAGTGGCTTGCCGCGGTGGTTGTCTTGCCGCACCTGAGAGCTTGCCGCTCGTCAGGCCTTGCCGCGGCGCACAGCGCGCCGCGGCGGGCTTCTCTTGTGGTGCCTTGGTTTGGCCGTCCCGGCGAGCTCCTCCCGCCGGAGCCTTGGTGCTTCGGCTTAGTCGTCCCGGCAAGCTCCTCTTGTCGGGGCCTTGTCGCCTTGGCCCGGCAAGCTCCTCTTGCCGGACCTCGCCTTCTTGGCCCGGCAAGCTCCTCTTGCCGGGGCCTGGTCTTCTAGGCTCGATCACTTGGCCTTCGTCCGGCCCAGAAAGGGTCGTGGAGACTCTTGTCGCTCCCCTGGCAAGCCTTGCCGCGGGACGCTACTACTGCCCGTGCACAAGTTCGGGGTACTAAGGTACCCCTACTTTAGTACACCGACAGGAGCCCCCGGGTCTGGGCCATACACGGTGCCGAGCGTTGTTGGGCCAGGCCCTAACAGAGGACGGGCACGCGTGGCCTGGGTTGCGCTGCTCCTTAACTCTGTGCCCGTCGCGCCCTCCCCAAGTGGCGCGCGCTTATTGCGGCGTCGTGGGGGGGGGGGGGGGCGAGGCGTGCGAGGCGTGCATGACGTGGGTGGTGTGCGCGGGGCTGGGGCCCGCAGGCACGCGTCACGTCAGGCACGACTTCTTTATTTGGAAAGGCGAAACATCCGCCCCCGCTCCCCACCCCCTTTATAAGCGGAGGGGAACAGGGGCAACTCGCCATTCCGCTGGTTGCTGTTCCTTGAAAATCTCCACCACTTCCACCTTACTAGAGAAAGCAGCGATTCGCCCTCGCAGCCCCCGGCGCCGCCAACGCCGACAACTCCCCCTCCCCGTTTCTGCCATGGCCCCGAAGAGCGACAAGGTGAAGGGGAAGGTCGTGAAGTCGGCCGAGGCGCTGCGGCTGGAAGCGCTTCGGAAGGAGACGACGACGTCCCCCCCCCAGCTCGATGCGCTGGGGCTGAAGAACGGATACCGCCTCTTCTGGTCGACGGCGACGCGAGCGCATCCGCGCACGCGAGTTCTTCCCGCCATCGCCCAGAAGCTGTACCCGACCGGGTACCCTTTCTTCGCCGTGTTCTTCCATTGCGGGCTCTGCCCGCCTTTTTCCGAGTTCTTCTGCGACATCATGCACACCTACAACCTCCACCTCCTTGATTTCACCCCCAACGCCGTTCTGACAATGGCGGTTTTAGCACACCTTTGCGAGAACTTTGTCGGAGTCCGCCCCAACGTAGCCCTCTTCCGCCACTTCTTTACTCCTCGGGTGGAGAAAGGAGAGCCGCTGTCCGGGGGAGTCGCCTGGGTCTCCAGGACCGGCAAGAAAGAGGTCTACTTGGAGGGGGAACTCCGTGGCAGATGGGAGGAGTGGAGGGCCGAGTGGTGCCTGATCGTCGAAGAAAATCCACCGCCGTTCACCGCCGTGCGCCGAACCCCAGTGGTGCGCGGCCGTGACTGGAGTGACCTAGCCCCGGACGACGCCAAGCTGAAGATTGCCGTCACCCGAATCCTGCGCCTCAGGTTTGCCGGGCTCACCGTCGGCGCTGTCGGCGCGGATTTCCTTCGCCGGCGTATCGCCCCCCTGCAGGAGAGGGGGAAGCCGGCTTGGGAATTCCAAAACACGGCGGACATCATGAGGCTGCGCCCGGGCCTTAACTACAACTTCACCATTCTGGAGCTCGTCGTAGTGTTGAAGGAGCTGTTCAAGTACGACTCCGAGCACCCAGAATGGTTCAGGTTGCCGCCGGGCGTCGTCCCCCTGTGCAACAACTCGGCGCTCAGCCGCATCCTTGCGATGATGCCGCTGTGTGACTCGCACGGGATCGACGCGACCTGGCAGGAGCCGGCGGACGACGTCGTGCAGGCCTTCTTCGACAACTTGGAGGAGGTGCCGGTCGACCCCGACGAGAAGAGGGGCCTCACGCGGGACACCACCCCCGAGGAGCTGGCTTACATCGCCTCCAGGATGGAGAAGGCGGCGGCCGCCGCGGCCGCGGGCGAGTCTGGCTTCGCCCCGGCCGAAGCAGACGCGGCGGAGGCGGAAAGCCTCGCCGACCAAATGGAGTTCACCGGCGCGGAGGAACCAGCCGGGCACGGTGGCGCGGGCGAGCCCGCCCAGGACGCGAGTGGCTTGCCGGAGGTTGACGCGCCCTCCTCGCAGCTCGTCGCAGGCGGAGCCCCCTGCCCAGCCGAGGAGGCATCTCCGCAGGGCCGGAGAGGTGGTGCGGCAGGCCGACCAGCAACCGCAGCCCCGCGTGACACGCGCCTCCGAAGCAGCGGGAGCGGGGTCCTCACGGGCCGCGGCTTCTGCTCCTGCTGCTCCCCGTACCACGGCGGCAACGGGGGCGGGGTCGTCCATCGTCCCCGCCAAGCGGTCCCAGGAACCCACTCCCCTGTCTCCTCGCGCCTGGAGCAAGCCGGTTTTTGACTATTCCGCGCTTAGCTCCGACGACGAAGAGGAGGACGAAGAGTAAGTTCCTGGTAGAGCTTGTATCTTCTTGATTTCTGTTGCTTCGTCTTGTTTCGCAGCCCACTCATCCTCCCCCGAAACCGTTCCCATTCAGGAGCCTGGCCCAGAGGAGGGCGAAGAGGGCCAAGATCCCGCTGGTCGTCCTTGAGGGCGGATCTCCCCCGGCAACTGGGGAGGTGCCGGAGACGACCTTGCCGGACTTGGCAGCGGGTCCCCAGGGCAGCCCACAGCGCAGCCTCCAGGGTGAGTGCACGGCTAGTTCTTGCTGTTTGGCGCGCGCGTGAGCTCCCCTTCTCTTTGTTGACATGTGGCTGTTGTTGTTGTTGTTGTTGGGTAGGAGCAGAGCAGCCCCAGCAGGCGACCCCGGGGGGCACTCCTGCTGCGCTGTCTGCGTCGACCACCCCGCCTAGGGAGAAATCTCCGGCAAGGGAGGAGCCCCCGGCAGGGGAGATCTCCCCGGCAAGGGAGGAGCCCCCGGCAAGGAAGACCTCTCCGGCAAGGGAGGGATCTCCGGCGAGGGACGCGGCCAGCGATCCCCTGGCAGCGGAGGCCGCGGCCACGGACCCTGCCACCGGTAAACCCCCCTGCACGGAAAACTTCCCCTGGTTATCTTTCCTTATGAGCTTTTTTGTCGGCTGTTTGGTTGACTCTTCTCCCCTCTTTCGGCCATCAGACCCGCCCATCGCGGACCCGATGGAGACCGAGGCCGTCGTCGAGGAGGGCGCATGCAGCGACGCCGACGACGTCGTCGTCATCGAGGAGGCGGACGGCACCGACGACCCCGCAGGCGGCAAGGAGGCCGAAGCCGCCAAGGCCGCCACGGCGGAAGACGGCGAGGGGACCGGCGACCGTGCCGACGGCCTCGGGGAGGCAGGGGCGTCGAGCACTCCGCCGTCCGGCGATCCCGCCGCTGCCGCCGCGTCGGGCCTCGAGGAGCCCCTGGCGGGTGCCTACCTGAAGGCCGGCGATGGCGTCTTCATCAGGCTCCCCTGGGAGCCTAGCTCCAGGGCGCCGGTCGCAGGGGAGGCCTTGGACGGAGATGTGCTCGCCTCCGTCGGGCTGGCAGTGGTCGACGCGCCAAGCACCAGCAGCGGCGAGCCCGAGGAGGAGCGGCTGCTCCGGAAGCTTGTGTCGCTCTACCGTGCCCGGCAGGCTAAGGTGGAGCGCCAGGAGGCACTCGTCGCGAGGGCCGGCACGGACATGGAGAAACGTGCCGGGGAGCTTGGGGAGCTCAACCAAGAGGCTCTCCGGTCTTTGGCGGAGGAGCGGAGGCTGCTCGATGAGGCGCGGACGGCCTTTCTCCTCGAGAAGGCAGAGGCCGAAGAGCAGCAGAGGCTTGCCGCTGCGGGGCTATCCGCGCGGGAAAGCGAACTGGTGCAGCAGAAGGCCAGCCTCGCCAGCCACGAGGAGGAGGTTGCCGCGCACGAGCAGGCGCTTGGCGGGGCCCTGCGGGAAGCGCAGGACGCTGTCGTGGCCGCCGAGGTCGCCAAGGGGGAGCTGGAGACGAGGGTGGCGCAGCTCGTCAGCGACCTCAAGGCGAGCGGCGAAGAGCTTGCCACGCTCAAACAGGAGCGCGAGAAGGGCGCTCACACCCTTGGCGAGCTGCAGGGCCGCTTCGCCGAGAAGATCCGGGAGCTCGACGCCGCCAACGATTCCAAGGCCGACCTCGAGCTGAAGCTGGACACCCTGGCCAAGGCGCTGGAGAGCGCCAAGGGGCAGGAAGCGACCTTGCGGAAGGAGGTTGCTGGCAACGAGGAGCTATTGAAGCGCGCCGCCGTTACCCAGAACGCCTTCCAGGAGACGGTGGAGCGGTGGACCGAAGGCCTCGTCGACATCGCCACCACCATCGACAAGGAGCTGAAGCTGCTGGGGATGGAGGGCCACGAGTACCCCTCCGGCGAGAACGTCTCGCCGAGCGTCAAGCTCACTTCCTTCTTCAAAGGCTTGGTGGGGGTGCTCCAGCATCTCCGGGAAACGATCCCAGAGCAGCTGGCAGAGGAGACGCGGGAAGCCGTCTCCGGGGCCCTCGAGAGGGTGCTGGTGAAGATCGTCTTCCGCAACCCCACCATCAGGCTTACCAACGTCCTCAGGCACCTGCCGGAAGACGCCGACCTGACGGAGATCAGGGCCCTCGTCACCCCCATTGTAGAAAGGGTGGCCGGGATCAGGAGGGTCGAGGGCGACCGCGCGGATTAGGCTGCCCACCTCTTTATTTTCTTCCCTTGTCGCTGCTGAGCATGCCATAGAAACAGCTGATTAGAGCAGCGGCAAGTCATTTTGGAATATAACTTTTATCTTAGGCAGTTCATCGCGCTGTTATCTCCCTCATTCGACTTTGTGCTTCGTACGTTCGCGCCCTACGCTCCCAGGAACTTGTCGGCGCAAGCCTCCGCCTTGCCACGGGTGCCGAGTGCGGGACATCAGCAACCCGCTAGCGGTGCCTCCACCGGCAAGAAACCTTGCCGCGGCTAGCGCAACTCACTTAAAATGTTGAGCAGGCTCAGGGCGAGGTAAGCGTGGCGACTGCAGTCGCAGCACACTCAAGCTGCCGAGCAAGCTCGAAACAAAGTAAGGACGCCACTCTGGATGTAGCACACTTAAGTCGTTGAGCGGACTCGAAACGAAATAAGGGCGCAACCAGCCACGAGCCGGCCCCTCCGCGCACAGGTTTCCCATACGAAGCTCGGTCGTTCGAGGAAGACAACTTAAGGATAAAAAGGAGCTTAATTGCTCAAACTTTGGCAACTTAGCTTTTCTGTTGTTTGCAGTCCGGCAAGGCGCAGCTTCCTCAGGCGACGCCCAGCCTAGCCTGTCATCCCGCCTTCTCAAGGTAAGGGAATAACGAGGGCTCGGGGCTTCACGGCCTGCCATCGCTTGCCGGAGCCGAGTGCTGCACAATCGTGTCAAATAATGCATGCGCAAAGCGGAGAGGCGCGAAATCGACAAGATGTGCGGGGCACATAAGCTATGCTTGGGATCTGCGCTCGTCTCTGTACCAAGGATTACATGCAACTGCGGCAAGACTTGGACAGAGAGGATGGCGGACGGAACGGGTTCCGACTACCGCGCTGGCAAGGTCCCTCCCACGGTCGGCGTCGACTCGTTTGGATCTTGGCGGCCTGGGCGCGCCGAAGAACGAGGTCGCCTTTCCCGCAACTTCCGGCGCTAACTTCTGCGGCTACGGGAGCGGCGCAGAGTTTGCTGGAGGCGAGAAGCTCGCTCAGCGGCCGGAAGGCGGTCCTCCTCAAGGAGCAGCTGCTCTTGCCCGGGCTCTGCGTGAGTGGGTACTCGAGGAGGGCCGTGCACGATTCCGTGAGGAGGAATGCCCCCGCTCTGCGGGTTGGAGCGGAAAGGTACCTGGCCATACCTGAGCTTACCTGTGGTCGCCGAATCTGGTTCGCACAACCTCGACGCAGCCCCCTACCAGGCGCGCCAAAGATGTCGGGGGAAATCGGCCTCCACGAGCACCTATGGGGACGGAGCCCCTTTTCGGTTTGGCGGGGGGCGGAGGTTGCACAAAGAGCAGATCGAGGCGACACACACCCAACGATTTTACCCAGCTTCGGGCCGCACGGATGCGTAAAACCCTACTGCTGCTTGTCTGGTTGATTCGAGTTCTTGCTCTGGAGCGCAAGAAGCTACAGTAAGTTGGAGCTGGACGTAGATGAGGGTCTACTGGGTGTCCTCCTCCTTCTTCCTCTCGGGGGTCCCTTCTTCCTCCTGCCCTACGTGCGCATGGGCCTCCTTTTATATGCTAAGGGGTTTCCCACAGGTAGCGACGCAGGTGAGGGTAAAAATGGCAAGGAACTGTGCGAACAGTGGCCGCACAGTGCTATCGCACCTAACACTGACGGCGGGGGACAGAGGCATTAAATGCCCGTCTGGATCGCCCGAACAGTGCCGAGGCGGACCGTTAGGGGCGCCTCCGCTTGCCACGGGGGCGACTCTGCCAACGTCGCATGCCACCGCGCGCCCCAGGTTGCGCGGCGCCCCGCCACGTGCCTCTGGGGAAGCTCCAGAGTGACGCGTGGGCAGGTGAGCTGGAGCGCATGCCTGAGGTGGTGGTTTGCCGCGGCAAGTGGCTTGCCGCGGTGGTTGTCTTGCCGCACCTGAGAGCTTGCCGCTCGTCAGGCCTTGCCGCGGCGCGCGGCGCGCCGCGGCGGGCTTCTCTTGGGGTGCCTTGGTTTGGCCGTCCCGGCGAGCTCCTCCCGCCGGGGCCTTGGTGCTTCGGTTTAGTCGTCCCGGCAAGCTCCTCTTGCCGGACCTCACCTTCTTGGCCCGGCAAGCTCCTCTTGCCGGGGCCTGGTCTTCTAGGCTCGATCACTTGGCCTTCGTCCGGCCCAGAAAGGGCCGTGGAGACTCTTGTCGCTCCCCTGGCAAGCCTTGCCGCGGGACGCTACTACTGCCCATGCACAAGTTCGGGGTACTAAGGTACCCCTACTTTAGTACACCGACAACCATACGTCAACTTGGTATCATGAGCCATGTTGATCACAAATTTGGAGTCCCTATCCCCCACTTTCTAGCCTAATTTTGTGTGTGTTTTTGTCCTATTTTGAAAATCCCCACAAAAATAGCCATACCAATTTTTTTTGCAATTTGTTTTTTTGATGATGTTTTGTTGAATTTGATCCACGGATTCGTCGTATTACAAGTAGATATGCCTTCTCCCCACCTTCCCAGCATGAAATCCACCCGAAATTGCCCCAATTTTTAATTTTCTCCACCATTTTCATGCTCATCTCGAGCACCAACTCACCTGAGTTGACCTACCGGATCATCCGACGGCCAATCCGGATCATCCGGCTTCCACTGATAGAACTGATTTTTTCTTCAGAAAATTTCAGCCACCACCATACTTTCGCCTCAACAACTTTGAGCCCCACCACACCACTTCCGCAAACCGATTAACATCCATAACCTTACAACCGCTTTTCGCTACCCCTGTTTAACGTTTTCTCTTCAGATTTTGAGTTGCGGTTTCCATTTCCTAATGTGTTTCGGCTACTAGGAACGGTTCGACACCGACACATCATCGCCGCTTGCTACCTCTTGAGCTTGTGTTGTTTTTTCCCTTGGAGAGGAAAGGGTGATTCAGCAAAGTAGAGTAAGTATTTCCCTCAGTTTGAGAACTAAGGTATCAATCCAGTAGGAGACAACGAACAAGTCACCAAATACCTACATAAACAATCAACAACTTGCACCCAACGCGATAAAGGGGTTGTCAATCCCTTCATAGTTACTTGCAAAAGTGAGATCTAATAGAGATAGATAAACAGTAAAGAAAATATGTTTGGTATTTTCGGTTTATAGATAGGAAAGTAAAAGATTGCAAAGGAAGTAAATCGGCAAACTAAAATTGCAGATCAGAAACTTAATGATGGAAAATAGACCCGGGGGCCATAGGTTTCACTTGAGGCTTCTCTCAAGATAGAAAATATTACGGTGGGTGAACAAATTACTGCCGATCAATTGATAGAAAAGCGCAAAGTTATGACGATATCTAAGGCAATGATCATGAATATAGGCATCACGTCCGTGTCAAGTAGACCGAAACAATTCTACATCTACTACTATTACTCCACACATCGACCGACTCTTGCCTGCATCTAGAGTATTAAGTTCATGAAGAACTGAGTAATGCATTAAGTAAGATGACATGATGTAGAGGAATAAAATCAAGTAATATGATGTAAACCCCATCTTTTTATCCTCGATGGCAACAATAAAATACGCGCCTTGCTGCCCCTACTGTCACTGGGAAAGGACACCGCAAGATTGAACCCAAAGCTAAGCACTTCTCCCATTGCAAGAAAAACCAATCTAGTTGGCCAAACCAAATAGATAGTTCGAAGAGACTTGCAAAGATATCAAATCGTACATATAAGAATTCAGAGAAGATTCAAATAATATTCATAGTTAAGCTGATCATAAATCCACAATCCATCGGATCTCGGCAAACACACTGCAAAAAAGTATTACATCGGATAGATCTCCAAGAACATCGAGGACAACATGGTATTGAGAATCAAAGAGAGAGAAGAAGCCATATAGCTACTAGCTATGGACCCATAGGTCTATGGTAAACTAGTCACGCTTCATCGGAAGGGCAATGGTGTTGATGTAGAAGCCCTCCGTGATCAAATCATCCTCCGGCAGGACGCCGGAAAAGGCCCCTAGATGGGATCTCATGGGTATAGAAGGTTGCGTCGGTGGAAAAGTGTTTTCGTGGCTCCCTCTGTTGTTTTCGAGATATATGAGAATATATAGGCGGAAGAAATAGGTCGTTGGAGTCACGAGGGGCCCACAAGGGTGGGGGCGTGCCCTATCCCTCTAGGCGCGCCCTCCATCCTTGTGGCCACCTCGTGGCTTCTCTGACTTGCACTCCAGGTCCTCTGGATGTCTTCTGGTCCAAGAAAAAGCATCGCGAAAGTTTTATTCGTTTGGACTCCGTTTGGTATTCCTTTACTGCGAAACTCTAAAATAAGGAAAAAACACAAACTGGCACTGGGCTCTAGATTAATAGGTTAGTCCCAAAAATAATATAAAATAGCATACTAATGCATATAAAACATCCAAAACAGATAATATAATAGCATGGAACAATAAAAAAGTATAGATACGTTGGAGACTCATAACCGCTCATCTTCACCATGAGGTCGACATCGACTACGACCACTTTACCATTTTGACAACCCAACCATAAGCAAGGACGGTAACCTTAACGACATTATCGTATATTCTCCCTTGCCACATTGTTAACCCTGAGGCCATTTTGCGTCACTTTCCTATCGAGACTAGATGTTTGAGTATTGTCGGGCAACGTTACTTGTGCAATTTAGTGATACACATCCGACATAGCTATCATAGCATGCATATATCATCGTATCATCTCTTTTGTTATCAATTGTTCCTGCATATACATCATTTCTATATTGGTTCGAATATTCCGCATAAGTGGCCAAAGGGAAATATCAAAAGAAAGAAAAGCTTTTAAGAAAAAATAAAACAAAGAGCTTGTAAACAATAGCCATAGAATCACCACATTGCATATCATATTGCCATATTTGATCATTTTGGATCATTGTGAGAGACTCACCGGGAGCCATACATACATAGTATAAACATGATAAAAAGTTGATGCATTTTGTTTCTTATAGGTTGTGCACAAGTTTCGTATCCGCCTATTGAGCAATCGTTCTAGCGTCTCTCTAGAGTTGTGCAACAAGCACATTTTCCGTGGTATCCACATTTTGAGCTCATTTCTTGGTTGCACGACCCCATCTATCTATCTCTGTGTGTGTGTGTGTGTTTGTGTGTGCCACTCATTGCTATTGGTCTACTTGTTTCACTTGCGAATTTGTGAATCTCTTTCAACATTATTGAATCTTGATAACAATTACATAAATTTTGTGCCACCATCCTCACCAAGCCACTCCAAAAGCTTTACTTGTGTAGGTGTGATATTGACAAGATCCGGTACCAATTATGTTGCTTTCATAATATTACATTGGGTGATCTTTGAACCATCTTCAACATCAGATAAGGTACATTTGGTCTATTTCTTTCCTTTCATCCACTCACCTATTTGCTTGAGATGATGGATAGGCCAAGCACTTCTACCAACCCGCTCTTCATCGAGCAAGAAGAGGAGCCGAACAACTACATGACCAGGAATCAACTATTCGGCGCACATAGAGCTTTGCATCAAGAGAATGAAGCATTGGGCGACCGCATCGATCAAATTGCTACTGACTTGCGACAATCTGAACAATGCACAAGGGACTACCTTGACGACAAGCTATCATCACAAATGGAAGAGTTTCATGCCTTGATAGTCAATTGCTATTTGATAATATCGTCGTCATCATCAAGGCGATGGAAATCAAGCCGACACTCTTCTAATACCTCTTCGGATGCAAGTCTTCCCCGAGCTCGTCCTCATCATCGCCAAGACCATGAAGATCATCAAGCTCCACAAAACCCATGTCGTGGCAATGGGTTACAAGACCGCCTTCTGGAACATGAATGACATCTTCGCCAAGCAAATGATCCCAAGGAACAAGAGCAAGCTCCAAGATGCCAAGATCACCAAGAAAACCAAGATGGCGATGCCCTCCAACAAGAGCAACAACGTCGCGAGGAACAAGCCCTTGAAGCCCAACGTGCTCTACGTGAAGCAACCCACGCTGTACAAGAGCATAACCACCAAGTACATCTACAAGAAGCGGCCCTCCGACGAGAGCAACAAGAAGAAGCCACACACCTTGAGGAGCGACAAGAGATGATAAACCGTGCAAGAATTCCACACCCTCAACGTCAAGCTAATCAAGTGGAGCACGAGGAACAAGCGGTTGAAGACCCTCAATAACGGCAAGATCGTCATCACCATCGCCCCCAACGCCTTGAAAAGCAACACTACGGAAATCTAAAAGTCAACATGCCAAAGTTTTCGGTAAGCAATGATCCAAAAGAATACCTCTCATGGGCATTGAAGGTCGACAAGATATTTCATCTTCAAAATTATGAATGGAAAAGAAGATTGCCATGGCCTCACTTGAATTCCAAAACTACATCCTCATTTGGTGGGAGCAAGTCATCAAGTGGTGCCAAGCTAAGGGCGACCCACCTATCACAACATGGAATCAATTGAAGGAGGTCATGAGAGTGTGTTTGTGCCTACATACTATAGTCAAGGTCTCTTCAAGAAATTGCAACTTCTCAAGCAAGACACCTAGTCCGTTGAAGAGTATTACAAAGAAATTGAAATTATACGAGCCAACGTCACAGAAGATGAGGAGAAAACTATGGCACGTTTCTTGAATGGGATCAACACTCCTATCAAGAAGATCGCCAATTTCCAACCGTACTGCAACCTCCTCGAGCTAGTCCACCAAGCTACCAAGGAAGAGCGACAAGTGCAAGATGATTACAAGTACGCCATGTACTCTTCCGAGACCTACAGTTCATACAATCAAGCTTCAACGACTACGACACCTTCTACCTCGGCGAAAGCTTCACCAAGCAACGACGCCAAGTCAAGCTACAAGAAACCTTCATCATCCTTGAGTCGTCCATTGATACATACATTTTGCATCATGTTTTCCTACTATTATTTATAATGTATTTATGCATATCATGGAGTAATTCTAATGCCTTTTCTCTCATAATATGCAAGGTTTACACAAAGAGGGGGAATGTCGGCAGCTGGAATTCTGGGCCTGAAAAAGCTATGTCAGAGTTACTATTTTGCACATCTCCAAATGAGCTAAAAATTCACAGAGAATTATTTTGGAATATATAAAAAATACTGGAGCAAATAACTACCAGAGGGGGCCACCTTGTGAGCACAAGACACCAGGGCGCGCCCTAGTGGGTTGTGCTCAGCACAGCCCACCTCCGGTGCCCATCTTCTGGTATATAGGTCATTTTAACCTAGAAAAAACCAGGAGGGGACTTTCTGGATGAAGCGCCACCGTCTCTAGGCGGAACTTGGGAAGGAGCACTTTTGCCCTCCAGCGGAGCGATTCCACCAGGAGAACTTCCCTCCCGGATAGGGAAATCAAATCCATCGTCATCACCAACAATTCTCTCATCTTTGGGAGGGCAATCTCCATAAACATCTTGAACAACACCATCTCCTCTCAAACCCTACTTCATCTTTTGTGTTCAATCTTTGTACCGGAACCTCAGATTGGTACGTGTGGGTGACTAGTAGTGTTGATTTACATCTTGTAGTTGATTACTATATGGTTTATTTGGTGAAAGATTATATGTTCAAATCCATTATGCTATTTAATCCCCCTCTTTTCTTGAGCATGATTATCATTTGTGAGTAGTTACTTTTGTTCTTGAGGTCACGGGAGAAGTCATGTTGGAAGTAATCATGTGAACTTGATATGTGTTCGATATTCTGATGATATGTATGTTCTGATTCCCTTAGTGGTGTCATGTGAAGGTCGACTACATAGCATCTCACCATATTCGGGCCGAAGGGAATGCATTGTGGAGTAGTTATTAGATGATGGGTTGCTAGAGTGGCAGAAGCTTAAACCCTAGTTTATGCGCTACTTCATAAGGGACTGAATTGGATCAAAAAGTTTAATGCTATGCTTAGATTTTATCTTAATACTTTTCTCGTAGTTGCGGATGCTTGCGAGGGGGTTAATCATAAGTAGGAGGTTTGTTCAATTAAGAACGGCACCTAAGCACTGGTTCACCCACATATCAAACTATCAAAGTAGCGAACACGAACCAAACCAACATGATGAAAGTGACATGGTGAAACTCCCGTGTACCCTCAAGAATGCTTTAATTATCATAAGAGACTATTTTGGCCTGCCCTTTGCCACAAAAGGATTGGGCTACCTTGTTGTACTTTATTTACTGTTACCGTTACTTGCTCGTTACAAATTATCTTGCTATCAAACTACCTGTTACCAACTATTTCAGTGCTTGCAGAAAATACCTTGCTGAAAACCACTTGTCATTTCCTTCTGCTCCTCGTTGGGTTCGAAACCCTTACTTATCGGAAGGACTATGATTGAACCCCTATACTTGTGGGTCATCAAGACTCTTTTCTGGCGCCATTTCCGGGGAGTGAAGCGCTCTTGGTAAGTGGAAATTGGTAAGGAAAAATTATTACTACGTGCTGAAATTTATTGTAACTTGTTACTATGGAGAACCGTCCTTTGAGGGGTTTGTTCAAGGTAAGTTCACCTCGACTGGAAGCATAATTAGTTTCACCTCAACCTAGTGCACCTACTGCACACATTGGCTATGAAATTCCTTCGGTTATGATAGAGCAACTGCTAGCTAATCCTTATGCAGGAGATGGAACTGAACATCCTGATATGCACTTGATATATCTGGATGAAATTTGTGCATTATTTAAGCTTGCAGGTTTATCCGGAGATGAAGCTAAGAAGAAGGGTTTTCCTTTATCTTTGAATGGAAAAACATTGACATGGTATAGGATATGCGATGATATTGGATCTTGGAACGGGAATCGATTGAAATTGGAGTTTCACCAAAGATTTTATCATATGCATGTAGTTCATCGTGATCAGAATTATATATATAATTTTTGGCCTCGTGAAGGAGAAAGTATCGCTCTAGCTTGGGGGAGGCTTAAGTCAATGTTATATTCATGCCCCAATCATGAGCTCTCTAGAGAAATTATTATTCAAAATTTTTATGCTCGGCTTTCTCATGGTGATCGATCCATGCTCGGTACTTCTTGTACTAGTTCTTTTATGAAGAAGACTATTGAATTCAGGTGGAATATTCTAGAAAGGATTAAACGCAACTCTGAAGATTGGGAACTCGAGGAAGGTAAAGAGTCAGGTATTAAGCTTGAATTTGATTGTGTTAAATATTTTATGAATACCGATGCTTTTGACAAGTTTAGCACTAAATATGGACTTGACTCTGAGATAGTAGCCTCTTTTTGTGAATCATTTGCTACTCATGCTGATCTCCCTAAACAGAAATGGTTTAAATATAATCCCCCTATTAAATAATAAATTAAAGAACCAGTCAGAATTAAAGATGAAACTATTATTAACAATGTTGATCCAGTTGTGCCTACTACTTATATTGAAAAACCACCTTTCCCTTTTAGGGTAAAGGAACATGCTAAGGTTTCAACTGTGGTTTACAAAAGTAATATTAAAGCACCTAGACCTGCTTAACAAATTAAAGTAGAAGCTAGTGTTGTTACGGTTAAAGATCTCCTAGTAGAAAATATTGATGGGCATGCTATTTACTTCTGCGATGAAGCTGGTAGAATTGCCAGACCTGATGAAAAAAATAAACATAGACCTGTTGTTGGCATGCTTGTTGTCTCAGTTAAAATAAGAGATCATTGTTATCATGGTTTATGTGACTTAGGTGCTAGCGTGAGTGCTAGTCCTTTTACCTTATACCAAGAAATTATGAATGACATGGCACCCGCTGAAATAGAACACATAGTTGTTACTATTAGACTTGGTAATAGAGACACCATCACACCACTTGGGATTGTCGGATTTCGGGTTCCGGCAGACCCTTGAGGTTCGAACACTGGAGTGCGTGCGGAGATTTCGCCTTCTACCTACCTGCACCCCACCGCCTCGCTAAGATCTAAGCTATGGAAAGAACAGCACAAGAGACACAGGGTTTATACTGGTTCGGGCCACCGTTGTGGTGTAATACCCTACTCCAGTGTGTGGTGTGGTGGATTGGCTCTTGGGCTGATGATGATGAGCAATACAAGGAAGAACAATCTCGCGAGGGTCTGTTCTTGGCTAGGGCGATGAACTGCTAGGAGGAGTTCAGTCACCCTTCTCTCTCTCTCTATGTGTGTGTGTGTGTGATGCTACTCAATCCGATCCCAGCTTGTTTCTGGGTTGGCCCTTCTCTATCTTCTATCTCTATCCTCTGATCGCCCCTACCCTAGGGGTGGCTAGTCCTATTTATAGGCAAAGGCCCTGGGCCTCTTCCCAAATATTGAGCGGGAAGGGCGCCAACAATTGGCCATTTTGAAGGGGAATATCTGGTACACTTATCCTGACTAAAGTTGGTCTTCGCCTGCCAAAGGCTCTGGTGGTGACGCTGGCTTGGGCTCCACAATGACTTCCTCCCTGCCGTTGGGCTGGTCTTGGTCTCGTTGCACCGAAATGGGTGCCTTTGCTTGATGCTCTTGCCTGCGCTTGCTCCCTTTGCACCAAAGAGGAAAGGAGGACACTGCACGGGCTGGCGCCCGCCTGGCGCCCTTGGTCGTCATGGCTTGCGTCACGGGCACCTCGTGAGGTACCCCGCCTTGGTCTCTCTGCCTCCTCGCGAGTCAGCGTGATGAGGCCGTGCCTGAGGAAGCTACGTGTTGTCCGCCCTGCGAGGCTTGGCCCCTCGCGAGGGTCTTGGGTCTGTGTTGATGAAGACGGGCCGTGCTGGGCCCCCTTTTGAGCCACGCCGTAGGCCGCAGGCAGGCAAGTCTGGGGACCCCCATTCCCAGAACGCCGACAGTAGCCCCCGGGCCCAAGGTGCGCCGGACTTGGCCGTGCAGGGAGGCGAAAGGGCAAGGGCGAAGCGCCGCGGTCCCTAACAGCCTGCGGCCTTGGGCGCCGCGTGGCGGTTGATTGGACGTGGGCGTCTCCACTTCCCCATGACGCCTCGGCAACTGCACGGATTGGACAAGTCCCGGTATGCAAAGCGGGTCATGATTACCTGCGAACGTGGAGGCCGGCGGTTGGCCCTCGCCGGCTATAAGTACGGAGCGGCGCGCCCTTCCAGTTCATCCCCCTTGCTTCCCCTTCTTCTTCATGGCTCCGTCAAGGAGGTTCTCGACTGCGGAGAAGGGGAAGGCTCGCCAGGTTGAGCCTGCCTCTCCCCCACCCAAGCGGTGCGCCCTTCCAGTTCATCCCCCTTGGCAGACGTTTGCCCGCGCGCGTGGCCTGAGCCGTCGGTGCACCCTGCACTTCAAGTTTGACGGCGATGCCACCCTCTACGTGAGGGTGTTTGGGGAAGATGGTCGCCGTGCAGGGTGCTGCCCTGAGGACGACGACCGCGGCCGGGGACCCAGCCCCGGCGATGATGGAGAGGACAGCGCCCGCGTGATTGGCGGCGCTCAGGGTTCCCCAAGCTTCACCGGTTCTTCTTCAGGCGGCGACTCTTCTAGCAGTGGCCGCGGTCAGCCTCCACGCCGTCGTACATGCTTGGAAGGTGGTAGCGCGTCTGCCCGCCGTCGCACCTCGGTGAAGCGCGAGAGGGAGTCTGCCTGAGCCCCGGAGGCAGCTTGAGTCTTCCCTGCAGGCCGGTGTGAGGCGAGCTGCGCCTGATTTGCTCTTTCTTTTCCTTTTTCCTGCGTAGAAAGACAATAGCATGGAGCCCCGCAGGGGCGTGTTTGGGTTATTGCTCTTAATCATCGCTTTGCTTCAGTTATTGTGCCTTCCGGCTATGCGCCCGCGCGTGGATAGTTCCCAGCCCCAGCCGTGGGGGGGGGGGGCGACCGACCCAGGCCCTGTGTTCGTGTCGTGGTGCCCGTGGGGCACAGACTGGAGGGGTGCTCCTGTAATGGACCCAGGTCGCGAAACCTTTGAACGGCTAGGACAGAAACACTCACGAGGGCGCACGGCTGCCCCCCTCGCGAGGCCTTGCATAAGAGAAATCGAGGCAGGAGAGTGAAAAGTCGAAGAACCACAAGTCAAAGACGGTAACAGCTTCAACAAAACTTTGAATGAGAATGAACAAGCCAACTGCGAAAAGCAAATGAAAAAGCCGCGTCCGGCACCTAATATAGTCTTCGACGTCTTCTCACCAGCGCGGAGCTAAGTGCTGCCACTGGGCGTGGGAGGGAGCCCCAGGGCCTGAGGCCGGCGCTCCTGAGACTCCGGGGTGTGTACAGCCCCAACTCATTATTACGTGAGAGTGTCACGGGCGGCGAGCTTCACAGGCTCCGGGCCTTTCTTGGGGGAAGCAAGCTTCACGGGCATTTGCCCTCTTCACAGGCTCTGGGCCTTTTCCAAAACGCGACAGCTTCACAGGCATTCGCCTTCTTCACAGGCTCCGGGCCTTTTCCAAAAAGGATAATCTTCACAGGCGTTCGCCTTCTTCACAGGCTCTGGGCCTTTTCCAAAACGCGACAGCTTCACAGGCATTCGCCTTCTTCATAGGCTTTGGGCCTTTTCCAAAAAGGATAATCTTCACAGGCGTTCGCCTTCTTTACAGGCTCTGGGCCTTTTCCAAAACGCGACAGCTTCACAGGCATTCGCCTTCTTCACAGGCTCTGGGCCTTTTCCAAAAAGGATAATCTTCACAGGCGTTTGCCTTCTTCACATTCTCTGGGCCTTTTTAGGGATAGAACCTCCGGAGGTGCTGCATGTTCCATGCATTCTGGACCGGCACCCCCTCCTGAGTCTCCAAGCGCGCGGAGCCAGGCCTGGAAACATGAACAACCTTGAACAGGCCCGCCCACATGGGAGAGAGCTTGTGCAGTCCCTCCCTGGAGAGAACCCGCCTGAGCACGAGGTCTCCTACCTCGAGAGTTCTGGGGCGGATGTTGCGGCAGTGATATCGTCGCAGTGCTTGTTGGTACCTCGCAGCTCGCAGCGCGGCTTCTCGGCGACGTTCCTCCCCCAGCACGAGGTCCATCCCCCGCATTGCGTCCTGCCGCGCCTCGTCGAACGCCAGGACCCGTGCGGAGCGACGTCTGACCTCGTGAGGGAGGACCGCTTCGGCTCCGTAGACCAGGAAGAACGGGGTCTCTACAGTCGGCTTGGTCACGGTTGTGCGGATGGACCACAACACGGACTGAAGCTCATCGTACCAACCTCTGCCGCAGGCCTCCAGCTGCTTCTTGAACGTCCTGGTCTTGAGGCCCCTCAGGACCTCTGCGTTGGCTCGCTCGGCCTGGCCGTTGCTTCGGGGGTGCGCCACTGAAGCGTAGCATATCTGCGTTCCAAGGTTAGCACAATATGTTTTAAAGAGGTTACTGGTGAACTGCGAACCGTTGTCTGTGATGATGCGGTTCGGCACCCCGAACCGACTCACGATGCCCCTGATGAACTTGACCGCGGAACCCGCGGGGATGGTGCGGACGGCCTCTACTTCAGCCCACTTGGTGAACTTGTCCACGGCGACGTAGAGGTAGCGGTAGCCCCCTGGCACCCGAGGAAACGGGCCCAAGATGTCCAGCCCCCAGACTGCGAACGGCCACGAAAGGGGTATAGTCTGCAGGCCTCCTACCGGCTGATGGATCTGCTTGGCGTGGAACTGGCAGGCCTCACAAGCCTTCACCAGTTCGACGGCATCATTGAGTGCGGTGGGCCAATAAAACCCACTGCGGAACGCCTTGCCGACGAGGGTTCGTGATGATGAATGATGTCCACAGTCTCCGCCGTGTATATCTTCCAGCAGCTCCTTTCCTTGCTCCCTGGAGATGCAGCGTAGGGATACATCGTTTGGTCTCTTCCGGTAGAGCTGTCCATCCTTGATGCAGTATGTCGTGGCCTGCCGTGCCACACGCTCCGCTTCCTCCTTCTCCGGCAGGGTCCCTTGTGTTAAGTAACTCCGGAGCTCCGTGATCCAGCACCCCTCCTGAGGCTCCATCGTCAGGAGCAGGCGTGTTCCTGAGGCCGGGCCACAGACCGAGGCGCCTGAGGCAGGTGGCTGGGGGAGCTCCTCCTGAGGCTGAGCCGTGCTTGACAATGACGGCCGGGTTGAGGGCTTGAATAGCCTCTCCTCGAAGATGCCAGGCTCCTGAGGTAACCGCCTGGACGCCCGCCTGGCGATGTCGTCGGCCTCCTGATTGGTGCCGCGGGGCACATGCTGCAACTCCAACCCCCAGAACTGCTTCTCCATCCTACGGACCTCCGCAAGGTAGGCTTCCATGTGGTCATCTTTCGGCTTGTACACCTTGTTGGAGAAATTGACAAGGAGGTGTGAATCGCCCTTGATGGTGAGGCGTTTCACCCCCAGGTCAGCTGCGGCTTTCAAGACCACTATCAGACCTTCATACTCCGCTATGTTGTTGGAGACCTTTTCATCTCGCTGGAAACAGAGTTGTACAATGTAGTAGAGCTTGTCCTGAGTGGGCGATATAAGCACCGCCCCAGCCCCAGCGCCATGCCTGGAGAACGCCCCATCGAAGTACATGACCCAGCCTTCTGGCGCCTCGCTTCCCGGGGAGAGGGATCGATCCTCGTCGGCCTGGAGGCCTGGTGCCTCCATCCATTCTGCCGCAAAATCCGCTAATGCTACTCCCTTGATGACTCTGGTCGTGCTGAATTCAAGCTGAAACGCTTGCAGTTCTATGTTCCACTCAGCGACCCTCCTGGCTGAGTTAGGGCTCCTGAGCACTATCTCCAAGGGGTATGACGAGACGACCTTGATGGGGTGACCCTGAAAATAGTGCCGCAGCTTGCGCGAGGCCACCAGTAGCGCGAGGAGGAGCTTCTGAGGCATGGGGTACCGTGCCCTCGCGTCCCGCAACACCGTGCTGACGAAGTACACCGGGTGCTCAACGAGGTTGGGTGCGTTAGTGCCGGTGGTGCCCTCCGGAGACCATGGCGCCTCCTGAGGCGATGAGGCCTCCGGAGGCTGGCCGTCTGGGAGAGGGGCCTCTTCCGCCTCCCGTGCACTCCTCTGCGGCGATTGATCCTCCTCAGCCGCGGTGGCGGTTTCTGTGGGCCTTCCTTGTTCCTGTTTTGCCTTGTCCCGGGCTGCTGCTGTGGTTTTGATTCGACGCTCCTTCCTAACCGCCACCAGGGCTACGCTAGCGGAGTAGGAAGTGGCGGCGAGGTAAAGCACCAGGGGCTCTTGAGGGCGCAGAGCCACCATGACCGAAGGGCTGGTCAGGTATCTCTTGAGATCTTGGAACGCCTTGTCGGCCTCTTCAGTCCATTCAAAGGGCCCCTTTTTCTTCATTAGCTGGAAGAAGGGCAGCGCTCGCTCCCCCAACTTGGAGATGAAGCGCCCTAGCGCGGTCACGCGCCCAGTGAGCTTCTGCATTTCTCTGAGGGTCTTTGGCGGGCTCATGTCCTCGACCGACCTGACCTTTTCCGGGTTAGCCTTGATGCCTCTGTGGGACACGAGGAAACCCAAGAGCTTGCCCGAGGGGACTCCGAACACACACTTCTCCGGGTTGAGCCGCAGGTTCACTGCGTTGAGGCTCGCGAAGGTTTCCTCCAGGTCTCGTATCAGGGTCCTGGCCTCCCGAGACTTCACCACAATGTCATCGACGTAAGCCTCAACATTCTTCCCGAGATGCGGGCCCAAGGTGATGTGCATCAGCCACTGAAAGGTCGCCCCTGCGTTACGCAGCCCAAATGGCATGCATGTGTAGCAGTACACCCCACACGTGGTTAGGAAGGCTGTCTTTTCGACGTCTTCTACCGCCATCTTGATCTGGTGATACCCAGAGAAGGCATCCAAGAAGCACAGCAGGTCGCATTCTGCGGTGGAATCGACGATCTGGTCGATGCGGGGGAGCGGGAACGGATCTTATGGGCATGCCTTGTTGAGGTTGGTGAAGTCGACACACATGCGCTCCTTCCCTCCCTTCTTTGGCACAACGACAGGGTTGGCCAACCAATCCGGGTATCGGACCTCGCGAATGACCCCAGCGGCTTCCAGTTTGCGGGTCTCTTGGACGATGAAGGCTTGCTTTTCTGTGGACTGCCGCCTTGCCTTCTGCTTCATAGGGCGCACGTTGGGGCACACGTTGAGGTGATGCTCGATTACGCTCCTAGGGATCCCCGCCAACTGGTCAGGCTCCCAAGCGAATACCTGCTTGTTCGCGCGCAGGAACTTGACCAGGGCCTCCTCCTGCTCGGGCTCGAGGTGAGCGCCTATAGTGAAAGTGGCGTTGGTGGACCCGTCCTCATTGATGGGTATCTTCCTGGTTTCTGCCTTGTCTTGGGTGAACAACTGTTTCTTCTTGGCGGGTGCAGCCCCCTTGGACTCGGGGGTCTCCTAGTCGGCGGGCTGTGCCGACGCCGCCGTCTTGAAGGCGAGCTTGAGCACTCGCAGCGCGGCTCCGGTGTCCCCATGCACAGTGAGGACACCGCTGCTCCCGGGCATCTTCATGAGGTTGTACGCCGGGTGCGTCGTGGCCATGAACTGGGCCAACGCTGGATAGCCGAGGATGGCGTTGTAGGGGAGGCCGATGGGGGCGATGTCGAAGTTGATCAGCTCTGTGCGGAAGGTTTTGTAGGTGCCGAAGGTTACTGGGAGCCGGATCTGTCCCAAGGAGCTGGATGACCCGCCCCCAACGCCTGAGAAGGGCCGGCTGGGTTGCAGCCATTCCAGGGGTATGTAGAGGAGGTTGAACGCCTCAACCGAGAGCACGCTGAGGCCCGCGCCGCCATCGATGAGAGTTCTGGTGACGGCCACCTGGCAGACGGTGGGGGTGCACAACATGGGGAGCGCACCCGAGCAGGCCGGGTTGGAGGGATGGTCCTCCGAGCTGAAGGTCAGGCCGGCCTTGGGAGCCGCCCGGTCCGGGAGGGCCCCCTGCCGCGTGGAAGCGGCGCTGACCCGGCGGATGAACGGCTTGACGTGGTGACTTGTAGGTGGCGCCTGCGAGCCGCCCAGGAGGGCCGCGACGACCGCGGGTGTTGGTGTAGCGTGGTGGGCGAGGAAGAGGCTGCGGAGCTCTTCCCAAGAGGCCAGGGAGGCTGCCGGCGGGTGGAGCAGCCATGCGCGCGGAGCGCCGGTGAGGGCCATGGGAAGCCAGTCGGCCATGACCCTATCATCACCTCCAGCTTCGAGGATGGCCTCCTCGTACGCCAGTAAGAAGGCCAGCGGATTAGTGGTGCCGCTGTAGCGTGGCGGCGTCGTTGGCTTGAACTTGTCCGGCCATCGTACCCGTTGCAGGGCTGGGGCCAGGGCTTGGAGCCCCTTGGCCCCCCGTGCTGGCGCCGGCGGCCGGAGCGGGCGACGTGCTACTCATCGCGAGGCAAGTCGCGGCGGTTGCGGAAGGGAAAACTCCGGTGCACCCCCTACCTGGCGCGCCAAATGTCAGATTTCGGGTTCCGGCAGACCCTTGAGGTTCGAACACTGGGGTGCACGCGGAGATTTCGCCTTCTACCTACCTGCACCCCACCGCCTCGCTAAGATCTAAGCTATGGAAAGAACAGCACAAGAGACACGGGGTTTATAGTGGTTCGGGCCACCATTGTGGTGTAATACCCTACTCCAGTGTGTGGTGTGGTGGAGTGCCTCTTGGGCTAATGATGATGAGCAATACAAGGAAGAACAACCTCGCGAGGGTCTTTTCTTGGCTGGGGCGATGAACTGCTAGGAGGAGTTCAGTCACCCTTCTCTCTCTCTCTGTGTGTGTGTGTGTGATGCTACTCGATCCGATCCCATCTTGTTTCTAGGTTGGCCCCTTCTCTATCTTCTATCTCTATCCTCTGATCGCCCCTACCCTGGGGTGGCTAGTCCTATTGATAGGCAAAGGCCCTGGGCCTCTTCCCAAATATTGAGCGGGAAGGGCGCCAACAATTGGCCATTTTGAAGGGAACATCTGGTACACTTATCCTGACTAAAGTTGGTCTTCGCCTGCCAAAGGCTCTGGTGGTGACGCTGGCTTGGGCTCCACAATGACTTCCTCCCTGCCGTTGGGATGGTCTTGGTCTCGTTGCACCGAAACGGGTGCCTTTGCTTGATGCTCTTGCCCGCGCTTGCTCCCTTTGCACCAAAGAGGAAAGGAGGACACTGCGCGGGCTGGCGCCCGCCTGGCACCCTTGGTCGTCATGGCTTGCGTCACGGGCACCTCGTGAGGTACCCCGCCTTGGTCTCTCCGCCTCCTCGCGAGTCAGCCTGATGAGGCCGTGCCTGAGGAAGCTCCGTGTCGTCCGCCCCGCGAGGCTTGGCCCCTCGCGAGGGTCTTGGGTCTGTGTTGATGAAGACGGGCCGTGCTGGGGCCCCCTTTTGAGCCATGCCATATGCCGCAGGCAGGCAAGTCTGGGGACCCCCGCTCCCAGAACGCCGACAGGGATTGTTAGAGATTTTCAAGTCTTGTGTGGGAAAATAAAATAGCTTACAGATTTTCTAGTTCTTTGTTCCCCACAAGATGACTTCTGTCCCATTATCTTTGGTAGACCTTTCTTGAACACCGTTAATGCTAAACTAGATTGTGAAAAACAAACTGTCAGTGTTAGCTTTGGTGATGAGCCTCATGTGTTTAATTTCTCCAAGTTTAGTAGACAACCTCATAAGAATTACCTAGTAAGGATGAAATAATTGGTCTTGCTTCTATTGACGTGCCTCCTACTGATCCACTACAACAATATTTGCTAGACCATGAAAATTATATGCATATGCATGAGAGAAATGAAATAGATAACATTTTCTTTGAACAACGACCTCTGCTCAAAAACAGTTTGCCTATTGAAATTCTAGGAGGTCCTCCTCCACCTAAAGGTGATCCTGTGTTTGAATAAAAACAATTGCCTGACACATTGAAATATTCTTATCTTGATAAGGAAAAGATATATCATGTTATTATTAGTGCTAACCTTTTAGAACATTAAGAAGAAAGATTATTAAAAATTCTGAAGAAGCACCGTGATGCCATTGGATATACTCTTGATGATCTTCAGGCATTACTCCCACTCTCTGTCAGCACAAGATTAATATGGACCCTGATGCTAAACCCGGTGTTGATCATTAACGATGTTTGAATCCTAAGATGAGAGAACTGAAATACTAAAGCTTCTGGTAGCAGGTATAATCTATCCCATAGCTGATAGTAGATGGACAAGTCCCGTTCATTGTGTCCCTGAGAAGGGAGGTATTACTGTTGTTCCTAATGACAAAAATGAACTTATTCCACAAAGAATTGTAACTGGTAATCAAATGGTAATTAATTTCAGAAAATTAAATAAAGCAACTAGAAAAGATCATTACCCTTTGCCTTTTATTGATCAAATGTTGGAAAGATTATCTAAGCACACACACTTTTGTTTTGTCGATGGATATTCTGGTTTTTCTCAAATACCTGTTTCGCAACCTGATCAAGAGAAAACCACCTTTACTTGCCCATTTGGAACTTATGCTTATAGACGTATGCCTTTTGGTCTATGCAATGCGCCTGCTACCTTTCAAAGATGTATGGCTGCTATATTCTCTGATTTTTGTGAAAAGATTGTTGAGGTTTTCATGGATGATTTTTCTGTTTATGGAACTTCTTTTGATGATTGCTTGAGCAACCTTGATCAAGTTTTGCAGAGATGTGAGCAAACTAATCTTGTCTTGAATTGGGAGAAGTGCCACTTTATGGTTAATGAAGGTATTGTCTTGGGACATAAAATTTCTGAATGAGGTATTCAGGTGGATAAAGCTAAAGTTGATGCAATTGAGAAAATGCCATGTCCTAAGGATATTAAAGGTATTTGTAGTTTCCTTGGTCATGCTGGTTTCTATAGGAGATTTATTAAAGACTTCTCTAAAATTTCTAGGCCTCTTACAAATCTTTTACAAAGGGATGTCCCATTTGTTTTTGATGATGATTGTGTAGAAGCCTTTGAAACACTTAAGAAAGCCTTAACTTCTGCACCTATTGTTCAACCACCTGATTGGAACTTGCCTTTTGTAATTATGTGTGATGCTAGTGATTATGTTGTTGGTGCTATTCTAGGACAAAGAGTTCATATGAAATTGAACGTTATTCATTATGCTAGCAAAACTCTAGACAGTGCCCAAAGAAATTATGCTACTACTGAAAAAGAATTTTTAGCAGTTGTGTTTGCTTGTGACAAATTCAAATCTTATATTGTTGATTCCAAAATAATTGTTCACACTGATCATGCTGCTATAAAATATCTTATGAAAAAGAAAGATGCTAAACCTAGACTCTTTAGATGGGTTCTTTTACTATAGGAATTTGATTTACATATCACTGATAGAAAAGGAGCCGAGAACCCCATAGTTGATAACTTGTCTAGGTTAGAGAATATTCTTGATGACCCACTACCTATTGATGATAGCTTTCCTGATGAACAACTAGTTGCAATAAATGTTTCTCATAATACTCCTTGGTATGCTGACTATGCTAATTATATTGTTGCTAAATACATACCACCTAGTTTCACATACCAACAAAAGAAAAATCTTCTATGGTTTAAGACATTACTTTTGGGATGACCCACATCTTTATAAAGAAGGAGTGTCTGCCATGGCTGACAGCAAAGGCATGCCTAGCGGATGGCAAAGGACTTTGCCGTCAGCCAGCAGATGACAACATGTCCAGCTGAATAAGCTATGACAAAGAGCACTTTGTCGTCTGCTGGTGGACGACAAAGATGAAATGGTCTTTGCCATCAGCCAACAGACGATAAAGGACCTGGACGGCACACGTGGCAGCTTAGGGCCGTTAAGGGTTAATGGCATGCTTTGCCATCTGCTGGCACATGACAAACATCTTTGCATCTTTGTCGTCTGCTAGCAGACCGCAAAGATGCAAAGGTCTTTGTCGTCTGCCAGTAGACAGCAAAGCTGCCAAATACGCCAGCCCAGTGCACCCTAGGTTGCATAGGTAGCTGCCATGTGGCAGCTTTGCCATCTATTGGCTGATGGCAAAGCTCTTTGCCGTCAGCCAGCAGACGGCAAAGTGCCTGTATAGCCCTTGTTTTTTTCTTCTGTTTTTTCTTAAATTCATTCAATTTGACAGAATTTCACAAATTTATATATATATATATATATATATATATATATATATACACACATTCGAAAATAATTTTCAACAAGCATACCAAAAATAATTTTCCAACAACATATCCAACATACAAGTTTCCAACAACATATCTAACATACAATGGTTTCCAACAAGAAGTTTCCAACAACATATCCGTACATACATATCCAAAACAAGTTTCCAACAAGTTTACATAAACAAAAAGGAAGCACAGGGAGAAGAGTACACTCCATCAATGCAAGCTTCCTCATCTAAAGCAAATCTGCAAATTGGGAAAGATGAAAGTTATAAGAAGAAGAAGACTAGCTAGAAGAAAAACAAGAAAAGGAACAAGAAAAGGAAGAAGAAGAATTTATCTTCTCTTTGTTTTTCTCCTATCCTCTTTTTTATCTTCTTCTTATTCTAACTAAGGTAGGTAAAAATGCCATTTTTTAGCTAAGCTAGGTAAAAATGCTAAGTGTGTAGGTCATTTCAGAGCTAAGCTAGGTAAATAGGTCATTTTGGAGCTAACCTAGGTAAAATGGATCATATTGGAGCTAACCTAGGTAAACTTGGTCATTTTGGAGCTAACCTAGGTAAAATGGATCATATTGGAGCTAACCTAGGTAAAATGGGTCATTTTGGAGCTAGCCTAGCTAATTATGCCATTTTTGAGTTAACTAAGCATATTATGTCATTTTTGACATAAGTAAGCTAAGTATAGGTCTTTATTGAGCCATGCTACCTCTTGAGCATGCGTTGGTTTTTCCCTTGAAGAGGAAAGGGCGATCCAGCAAAGTACCGTAAGTATTTCCCTCAGCTTTTGAGAACCAAGGTATCAATCTAGTAGGAGGCCACATGCAGGTCCCTCGTACCTACACAAACAAATAAGAACCTTGCAACCAACGCGATAAAGGGGTTGTCAATCCCTTCACAGCCACTTGCAAAAGTGAGATCTGATAGAGATGATAAGATAATATTTTTGGTATTTTTATGATAAAGATTAAAAGTAAAGAAAGCAAAATAAACGGCGATAGAAATAGCTAGTTGACGGGAGATTAATATGATAGAAAATAGACCCGGGGGCCATAGGTTTCACTAGTGGCTTCTCTCAAGATAGCATAAGTATTACGGTGGGTGAACATACTACTGTCGAGCAATTGATAGAAAAGTGCATAATTATGAGAATATCTAGGCATGATCATGTATATAGGCATCACGTCCGTGACAAGTAGACCGACTCCTGCCTGCATCTACTACTATTACTCCACACATCGACCGCTATCCAGCATGCATCTAGAGTATTAAGTTCATAAGAACATAGTAACGCATTAGGTAAGATGACATGATGTAGAGGGATAAACTCAAGCAATATGATATAAACCCCATCTCTTTATCCTCGATGGCAACAATACAATATGTGTCGTTTCCCCTACTGTCACTGGGATCGAGCACCGCATGATTGAACCCAAAGGTAAGCACTTCTCACATTGCAAGAAAGATCAATCTAGTAGGCCAAACCAAACTGATAATTCGAAGAGACTTGCAAAGATAACCGATCATACATAAAAGAATTCAGAGAAGATTCAAATATTGTTCATAGATAATCTTGATCATAAACCCACAATTCATCGGGTCTCGACAAACACACCGCAAAAAGAGTTACATCGAATAGATCTCCAAGAAGATCGATAAGAACTTTGTATTGAGATCGAAAGAGAGAGAGAACACGCCATCTAGCTAATAACTATGGACCCAAAGGTCTGTGGTAAACTACTCACTCATCATCGGAGAGGCTATGGTGTTGATGTAGAAGCCCTCCGTGATCGATGCCCCCTGCGGCGGAGCGCCGAAAAAGGCCCCAAGATGGGATCTCACGGGTACAGAAGGTTGTGGCGGTGGAATTAGGTTTTCGAGGTGCTCCTCGATGGTTTCGGGATACGTAGGTATATATAGGAGGAAGAAGTAGGTTGGTGGAGCCACGAGGGGCCCACGAGGGTGGAGGGCGTGCCCAGGGGGGTAGGCGTGCCCTCCTGCCTCGTGGCCTACTCGTTGGTTGCTTGACGTCCACTCCAAGTCCTCTGGATCACGTTTGCTCCAAAAATCACGCTCCTGAAGGTTTCATTCCGTTTGGACTCCGTTTGATATTCTTTTTCTGTGATACACT
Source organism: Aegilops umbellulata (assembly GCA_032464435.1). Lineage (NCBI taxonomy): Eukaryota > Viridiplantae > Streptophyta > Magnoliopsida > Poales > Poaceae > Aegilops > Aegilops umbellulata. The sequence continues at coordinate 224,047,527 of CP136055.1, read as the reverse complement.
GAAATAGGCAATAAAACAACAATTTGCACTGGGCCTTGGGTTAATAGGTTTGTCCCAAAAATAATACAGAAGTGTATAGATAAGCCCATTAAACATCCAAAACAGAATATATAATAGCATGGAGCAATCAAAAATTATAGATACGTTGGAGACGTATCAAGCAAACCCAGGTAATTAAGCATATTAGAGCTAATTTAGCATTTTAGAGCTAACTTAGGTAAAATTGATCATTTTGGAGCTTATTAGGCTTATTATGTCAGTTTCGAGGAAAATAAGCTAACTATATGACATATATGAGGTTACCAAGATTGTTATGCCATTTCAAACCTAAGTAAGATAATTATTGAGCAAACCTAGGTAACTAAGCATATTAGAGATAACTTAGCATATTAGGGCTAACTTAGGTCATTTCGGAGGAAACAAAGCTAAGTATAGATCATTTTGGAGCTAAGTAAGCTAATTATGTCATTTTGGAGGAAGATAAGCTAAGTCTAGGTCATTATGGTAAGCATTTTGGAGGAAATAAAGCTAATTCTAGGTCTTTATGCATTTCGTAAGCAGAACACTAGAGAAAACTTACCGTCATCATGGAGGTGAAGGACCGGTCGGGTTTGCGCCAGTGCCAGACAAAGAAGGACCTGTCGGGGTCGGGGTTGCACCAGTGCCAGACGGAGAAGGATCTAACATACTTAACATTGACATGGCAACACATAATGGAGATGGACACACATAATTAAGAAAGTTCAACACAATCATACTTAAAAGGTTTACACTAAAAAGATTAAACCTGACAACATGTTCAGATTAACATGACCTGACATACTTAACATTAACATGTTCAGATTAACATGACCTGACATACTTAACATTGACTTGATTTTCTTAAGATCTTCACTCCTCCTTCTCCTTCATCATCCTGATGCGCTTAGAGCGACGAGGTAGTGGATGTACTCTTCTACCATAATTGGCATGGTCCTGTCGCCTAGCTGTGGGATCGCCGGTGCCACCACCATCGCGAGGTCATTGTCAGGCACCACCACCATCGCAAGGCCATCTTCAGGCACCACCATCGCTAGGTCATCGTCAGCCACCACCATCGCTTGCCCATCGTCAGCCACCACCATCGCTTGGCCATCGTCAGCCACCACCATCGTGAGGTCATCGTCAGACAGAATAGGCTGCACCTCCTCATCCCTACTCTGCTCCTCTTCTTCCCCACTCCATTCCTCATCATACTCACTGCTACTTTCGAAGTAGCCAGAGTCGCTGCTGCTTTTGTTGTAGCCAACGTTGCCGCTACTGCTCCCATTGCTTGACCAAATGCAACAAGGTTTTTTGAACAATCGGTGTGAGACAAAGCCAAATGGAGAGGAAGAAGAGGCAGAGCATAATGGCATCGTCGTCGTCCTGGTAGAGCATGCGGCACATAGTCATGTTGAACACCTTCACGGTGAGCATGGCATTGCCGTCGTACCTGAGGACGAGGAAGTACCCGTGCTGCAGGTCGTAGGCACGGACGAACTGCTCCCAGCCACGATGCAGGTACATGTGGCGGCCGGTGTCGAACACCACATCCACGCCCCACAGCCTGTGAAGCCCACTGCCGGCCTGTCGCAGCTTCACATTCTGTGGCTGACGGTCGTCCAACATCTTCATAAAAGTGTCAGGCAGCCTCTGCAGCGTGGGTCAAGCAGTGATGTAGCAAACAACAGAGTCATGATAAAGATATGGGTGAAGGAGAGATCTCTCCTTTTATATACCTGCCTACTGGAGGAATTCTCAAGTATGATCGTGAAGAACTCGAAACCTTCCAAGTCGGCTCCGACATGGCAGAGCGTAGCCAGCGGTGGCGGCCTCCCCCCATCTCTGATAAGCAGCAGAAGAGACCAATTACTACCCTTACAACATTATCATACAATGTTACAGCAGCAAAAGTTTTAAGCAGAAGAGAATCAACTACACCAAGTTATCATTTCACATTCAAAAAGCAATGCACTTGTGGACATTTATGATGGCAACAACTATAATTCAAAAAGCAAAGCAAGATAAACATGCACTTAGTTAGATGTGTTTGCCAGGGCCTCAATTTGGAATACTACTATAAATGGCAATGGCCTCAATTTGCTACTACTCTATATTGGCAATGAGTAGAAGAAGAACATAAACATCAACATCAACAACACCCTTAGAATAACATCAACATCAACATCACCCTTGAATAGTAGTAAGGAAACATGGACATTTATGATGGAAAAAACATCAAAACCACTCTTTTTTCTACTTCTACTCATTCCAGGGCCTCTAATCTATCTACTTTACCTAATTTGAACCATAACATATTTTGCTACTACCTACTTCCCTTTTGTCAGATCTCTGTTTAATCAGTACAGAGCATAGTAATCTAACAAAGTACCCTAATCAATATTGCATCCACCTAAAAGTGAACCTAAGACAAAACCCAGTGATACGTCTGAAGGAAATATGCCCTAGAGGCAATAATAAAGTTGTTATTTATATTTCCTTATATCATGATAAATGTTTATTATTCATGCTAGAATTGTATTAACCGGAAACTTGATACATGTGTGAATACATAGACAAAGCAAAGTGTCCCTAGTATGCCTCTACTTGACTAGCTCATTAATCAAAGATGGTTAAGTTTCCTGACCATAGACATGTGTTGTCATTTGATGAATGGGATCACATCATTAGGAGAATGATGTGGTGGACAAGACCCATCCATTAGCTAGCATAATGATCGTTAAGTTTTATTGCTATTGCTTTCTTCATGACTTATACATATTCCTTTGACTATGAGATTATGTAACTCCCGAATACCAGAGGAACACCTTGTGTGCTATCAAACATCACAACGTAACTGGGTGATTATAAAGATGCTCTATAGATGTCTCCAAAGGTGTTTGTTGGGTTGGCATAGATCGAGATTAGGATTTGTCACTACGAGTATTGGAGAGGTATCTCTGGGCCCTCTCGGTAATGCACATCACTATAAGCCTTGCAAGCAATGTGACTAATGAGTTAGTTGTGGGATGATGCATTACAGAACGAGTAAAGAGACTTGCTGGTAATGAGATTGAACTAGGTATGATGATACCGACGATCGAATCTCAGCAAATAACATACCGATGACAAAGGGAATTACGTATGTTGTCATTGCGCTATGACCGATAAAGATCTTCGTAGAATATGTAGGAACCAATATGAGCACCTAGGTTCCGTTGTTGGTTATTGACCGGAGAGGTGTCTCGGTCATGTCTACATAGTTCTCTAACCCATAGGGTCCGCACACTTAACGTTGGATGACGATTTTGTATTATATGAGTTATGTGATTTGGTGACGGAATGTTGTTCGGAGTCCCGGATGAGATCACCGACATGATGGGGAGTATCGAAATGGTCGAGAGGTAAATATTCATATATAGGAAGATAGTATTCGGACACCGGAAGTGTTCCGGGGGTACCATGTACGTATCAGGTCATCGGAAGGGGTTCCGGGAACCGCCCGGCAAAGATATGGGCCTTATTGGGCCAAAGGCGGGACAGACCAGCCCCTAGTTGGCTGGTGCGCCCCCATATGAGCCGGCTTATGTGGAGAAAGGAAAACGGGAGCAGGAAAGGAAATAGAGGGAATAGGATTCCCCCTTCCTTTCCCCTATCCCCTCTTTCCTTCCCCCTCCGAATAGGAATAGGAAAGGGGGGAGGCCGAATTGGGAGGCGCCCAAGTAGGACTCCTCCTACTTGGGGCGCCCCCTTGGCTGCCTCTCCTCCCCTTCAACCTATATATATGAGGGGGGCACCACGAGAACACACAATGAACATTGTTAGCCATGTGCGGCGCCCCCTCCATAGTTTACGCCACCAGTCATATTCACGTAGCGCTTAGGCGACGCCCTGCACGGATCACTTCACCATCACCGTCACCATGCCGTCGTGCTGACGAAACTCTCACTCAACACTTTGCTGGACCAAGAGTTCGAGGGACGTCTTCGAGCTGAACGTGTTCAGAACCCAGAGGTGTCATACGTTCGGTGCTTGATTGGTCGAAACGAGAAGAAGTTCGACTACATCGACCACATTGTCAAACGCTTCCGCTTTTGGTCTACGAGGGTACGTGGACACACTCTCCCCCTCTCGTTTCTATGCATCTCCTAGATAGATCTTGCGTGAGCGTAGGATTTTTTTTGAAATTGCATGCTACGTTCCCCAATAGTGGCATCCGAGCCAGGTCTATGCGTAGATGATATGCACAAGTAGAACACAATGAGTTGTGGGCGATAATAGTCATACTGCTTACCACCAACGTCTTATTTTAATTCGGCGGTATTGTTCGATGAAGCGTCTCGGACCAACATTACATGACCATGTTCATGAGACCGGTTCTACCAACGTGCTTCGCACACAGGTGGCTGGCAAGTGTCTATTTCTCCAACTTTAGTTGAATCAAATTTGACTACGGTCGATCCTTGTTGAAGGTTAAAACAACACACTTGATGAAAAATCGTTGTGGTTTTGATGCGTAGGTAAGAACGGTTCTTGCTAGAAGCCCATATCAGCCACGTAAAACTTGCAACAACAAGGTAGAGGACGTCTAACTTGTTTTTGCAGGGCAAGTTGTGATGTGATATGGTCAAGACGTGATGAGATATAAATTGTTGTATGAGATGTTCATGTTTTGTAAAAGTTATCGACAATTGGCAGGAGCCTTATGGTTGTCGCTTTATTGTATGAAATTCAATGGCCATGTAATTGCTTTACTTTATCACTATGCGGTAGCTATAGTCGTAGAAGTAATAGTTGGCGAGACGAAACGATGCTACGATGGAGATCAAGGTGTCAAGCCGGTGACGATGGAGATCATGACGGTGCTTTGGAGATGGAGATCAAAGGCACAAGATGATGATGACCATATCATGTCACATATTTTAATTGCATGTGATGTCTATCTTTTATGCATCTTATTTTGCTTAGTACGGCGATAGAATTATAAGATGACCCCTCACTAAATTTCAAGGTATAATTGTTCTCCCTGAGTATGCACCTTTGCGACAGTTCGTCTTGCCAAGACACCACGTGATGATCGGGTGTGATAAACTCTATGTCCACATACAACTGGTGCAAGACAGTTTTGCACGTGCAAAATACTCGGGTTAAACTTGACGAGCCTAGCATATGCAGATATGGCCTCGGAACACTAAGACCGAAAGGTCGAACGTGAATCATATAGTAGATATGATCAACATAGAGATGTTCACCATTGAAAACTACTCCATCTCATGTGATGATCGGACATGGTTTAGTTGATATGGATCACATGATCATTTAGATTACTAGAGGGATGTCTATCTAAGTGGGAGTTCTTAAGTAATATGATTAATTGAACTTAAATTTATCACGAACTTAGTCCTGATAGTATTTGCATATCTATGTTGTAGATCAATAGCTCGCGTATAGCTCCCCTGTTTTATTTTTGATATGTTCCTAGAGAAAACTAAGTTGAAAGATGATAGTAGCAGTGATGCGGACTAGGTCCGTGATCTGAGGATTATCCTCATTGCTATACAGAAGAATTATGTCCTTGATGCACCGCTAGGTGACAAACCTATTGCAGGAGCTGATGTAGACGTCATGAACGTTTGACAAGCTCGCTATGATGACTACTTGATAGTTTAGTGCCGGATACTTTACATCTTAGAACCGAGACTTCAAAGACATTTTGAATGCCAAGGAGCATATGAGATTTTCCAGGAGTTGAAGTTAATATTTCAGACTCATGCCCGTGTTAAGAGGTATGAGACCTCTGACAAATACTTTGCCTACAAGATGGAGGATAATAGCTCAGCTAGTGAGCATGTGCTCAGAATGTCTGAGTACTACAATCACTTGAATCATGTGGAAGTTAACCTTCTAGATAAGATAGTGATTGACAGATTTCTCTAGTCACTATCACCAAGTTACTAGAACTTCGTGATGGACTATAATATGCAAAGGATAACGGAAACGATTCCCAAGCTCTTCGCGATGCTGAAATCAGCAAAGGTAGAAATGAAGAAAAAGCATCAAGTGTTGATGGTTGACAAGACCACTAGTTTCAAGTATAAGGGCAGGGGAAAGAAAGGGAACTTCAAGAAGAATGGCAATCAAGTTGCCACTCCTGTGAAGAAGCCCAAAGCTAGACTAAGCCTGAAACTGAGTGCTTTTACTGCAAAGGGAATGGTCACTTGAAGCGGAACTACCCCAAATACTTGGCGGATAAGAAGGATGGCAAAGTGAACAAAAGTATATTTGATATACATGTTATTGATGTGTACTTTACTGGTGTTCATAGTAACCCCAGGGTATTTGATACCGATTCAGTTGCTAAGATTCGTAACTCGAAACGGGAGTTGCAAAATGAAAAAGACTAGTTAAGGGCAAGGTGAAGATTTGTGTTGGAAATGATTCCAATGTTGATAAGATCACCATCACACACTCCTTTTACCTTCGGGATTAGTGTTGAACCTAAAATAAATGTTATTTGGTGTTTGCGTTGAGCATGAATATGATTGTATCATGTTTATTGCAATACCGTTAGTCATTTAAGTCAAAGAATAATTCTTGTTATGTTTACATGAATAAAACCTTCTATTGTCATACACTTAATATAAATGGTTTATTGAATCTCGATCGTAGTGATACACATATTCATAATATTGATGCCAACAGATGCAAAGTTGATAATGATAGTGCAACATACTTGTGGCACTGCCGTTTAGGTCATATTGGTGTAAAGCGCATGAAGAAACTCCATGCGGATGGACTTTTGGAATCACTTGATTATGAATCATTTGATGCTTGCGAACCATGCCTCATGGGAAACATGACTAAGACTCTCCGGAACAATGGAGTGAGCCACTGACTTATTGGAAATAATACATACCCATGTATGCGGTCCGATGAGTGTTGAGGCTCACGGCGGGTATCGTTATTTTCTGACCTTCACAGATAATTTGAGCATATATGGGTATATCTACTTAATGGAACACAAGTCTGAGGCATTTGAAAAGTTCAAAGAATTTCAGAGTGAAGTGGAGAATCATCATAACAAGAAAATAAAGTTTCTATGATCTGATCGTGGAGGCGAATATTTGAGTTACGAGTTTGACCTTCATTTAAAACAACATGGAATAGTTTCACAACTCATGCCACCTGGAACACCATACCGTAATGGTGTGTCCGAACGTCGTAACCGTACTTTATTAGATATGGTGCGATCTATGATGTCTCTTACCAATTTACCACTATCTTTTTGGCAATATGCTTTAGAGACAGCTGCATTCGCGTTAAATAAGGCACCATCTAAATCAGTTGAGACGACACCATATGAACTGTGGTTTCGCAAGAAACCTAAGTTGTCATTTCTTAAGTTTGGGGCTGCGATGCTTATGTGAAAAAGCTTCAGCTGATAAGCTTGAACCCAAATCGGGGAAGTGCGTCTTCATAGGATACCCAAAAGAAACTGTTGGGTACACCTTCTATCACAGATCCGAAGGCAAGATCTTTGTTGCTAAGAATGGATCCTTTCTAGAGAAGGAGTTTCTCTTGAAAGAAGTGAGTGGGAGGAAAGTAGAATTTGATGAGGTAATTGTACCTTCTCTTGAATTGGAAAGTAGCTCATCATAGAAAACTGTTCCCGTGATGCCTGCACCAACTAGTGAGGAAGCTAATGATAATGATCATGAAACTTCAGATCAAGTTACTACTAAACCTCGTAGGTCAACCAGAGCATGTTCCGCACCAGAGTGCTATGGTAATCCTGTTCTAGAAGTCGTGTTACTAGACCAGAACGTACCTACAAACTATGAGATAGTGATGATGAGCCTAGATTCTGATAAATGGCTTGAGGCCACGAAATCTGAGATAGGATCCATCTATGAGAACAAAGTATGGACTTTGTTTGACTTGCCCGATGATCGGCGAGCCATTAAGAATAAATGGATCTTCAAGAGGAAGACGGACGCTGATAGTCATGTTACTATCTACAAAGTTCGAATTGTCGCAAAAGGTTTTCGATAAGTTCAAGGTGTTGACTACGATGAGATTTTCTCACTCGTATGGATGCTTAAAGTCTGTCAGAATCATGTTAGCAATTGCTGCATTTTATGAAATCTAGCAAATGGATGTCAAAACTGCATTCCATAATGGAGTTATTAAAGGAGAGTTGTATATGATTCAACCAGAAGGTTTTCTCAATCCTAAAGGTGCTAACAAAGTGTGCAAGCTACAACGATCCATCTATGGACTGGTGCAAGCCTCTCGGAGTTGGAATATACGCTTTGATGAGTTGATCAAAGAATATAGTTTTATACATACTTGCGGTGAAGCCTGTATTTACAAGAAAGTGAGTGGGAGCACTACATCCTTTTTGATAAGTATATGTGAATGACATATTGTTGGTCATAAAGGATGTACAATTTTCTGCAAAGCATAAAGGAGTGTTTGAAAAGAGTTTTTCAAAGAAAGACCTCGGTTAAGCTACTTACATATTGGGCATCAAGATCTATAAATATAGATAAAGGCGCTTGATAGGACTTTCGATGAGTATGTACCTTGATAAGATTTTGAAGGAGTTCAAAATGGATTAGTCAAAGAAGGAGTTCTTGCGTGAGTTGTAAGGTATGAAGTTGAGTAAGACTCAAAAAAAACGACCACGACAAAAAATAGAAAGAGAATGAAAGCCATTCCCTATGCCTCAGCCATAGGTTCTATAAAGTATGCTATGCTGTGTACCAGACCTATTGTGTACCTTGCCATGAGTTTGGCAAGCGGGTACGATAGTGATCCAGGAGTGGATCACTGAACATCAGTCAAAGTTATCCTTAGTTACCTTAGAGGACTAAGGAAATTTTTCTCGGTTATGGAGGTGACAAAAATTTTGTCGTAATGGGTTACATCGATGCAAGCTTTGGCACTGATCCGGATGACTCTGAGTCTCAGTCTGGATACATATTGGAAGTGAGAGCAATTAGCTAGAGTAGCTCTGTGTAGAGCATTGTAGACATAGAGATTTGCAAACTACATACGTATCTGAATGTAACAGACTCGTTGACTAAACTTCTCTCACAAGCAAAACATGATCATACCTTAGTACTCTTTGGGTGTTAATCACATAGCGATGTGAACTAGATTATTGACTCTAGTAAACCCTTTGGGTGTTGATCACATGGCGATGTGAACTATGGGTGTTAAATCACATGGCTATGTGAACTAGATTATTGACTCTAGTGCAAGTGGGAGACTGAAAGAAATATGCCCTAGAGGCAATAATAAAGTTGTTATTTATATTTCCTTATATCATGATAAATGTTTATTATTCATGCTAGAATTGTATTAACCGGAAACTTGATACAAGTGTGAATACATAGACAAAACAAAGTGTCCCTAGTATGCCTCTACTTGACTAGCTCGTAAATCAAAGATGGTGTCAGTGTACAAAAGTAGGGGCCTTTCTGTACCCCTTTACTTGTGCACGGGCAGTCGTAGCCATGCCTACGACCATGCTTGGCAGAGCAGAAGAAGCAAAGGTACAAGACTGCCAGGGCAGTGCTCAAACCAGAAGCATGAAGAGCCAAGGGGCAAGATGGATTTCCCCCGGCAACACCCTTGCCGGGGTGGCCTACATAGCCCTGGCAAGAGCCTTGCCAGGGTGACTTGCCCAACACCAGCAAGACCGCCACCCTTGAGCCTAAGAGCTCTGACACCATCGACAACGTCGAGACCAAGACTTAGGGGCGCCTGTGTGGTGGCATGCAGATCTTTGTGAAGGCCAAAGGCCTGCGAATCTAGAGAGAAACCAGAAGGCGAAGACCCCCGGCAAGATCCTTGCCGGGATAGGCGGAGACCCCGGGCATGAGGCTTGCCGGGGACAGACAAAGACCCCCGACAAGTTCCTTGCCGGGGACACCCGCGAGACCTCGACAAGACCCTTGCCGGGGCCATCTACGGGGCCACGGCCAGGACCGCACCCACCAACGTTCTGCTGCCCTGCGCCCGTGCCGATGCGGCAATCAGCCCGCCAACTAGGCAAGCGCCTGCGTGGCAGCATGCAACTTCTAGGCCAACTAGCCAAGCACCTGCGTGGTGGCATGCAGATCTTCGTGAATACCCTGTCACTGCACCAGCTCAGCAGCCAGCGTGGCACTGCATGCCTCGTCACCTTGGACGCGCGTGAAGCAAGGCGAGGCGGTGACGGACGGGACGAGCTTCTTTGCCGTCCCCGATAAAGCAAGAGGGCACGTCGGCAGCGCATTAAATGCATTTTGTCCTACAGTGCCAGGCGGTAAACTTTTACACTGTAGATACTTTCCACCTCCTGTGTGCCACTGTGGCGACCCATTTGACATATAAAAGGAGGCCCGAGGCATACTGAGGAAGGATACTCGGACTTTTTGGACTAGGCATGCACCGCAACTAGTTCAAGGGCTCAAGAACACCAAATATACACAGAAGCAGGATTAGGGTTTACGCATCATTTGCGGCCCGAACCTGGGTAAAAATCCCCTCGCACTGATCTTTTTGACCTGCTCCTTGCGCAGCTCCACGCCCAGCCAACCGTAGAAGGGATTCCCCGGGATCCCATATGTGTCGTTTCCCCTGACAGATGGTTAAGTTTCATTTGATGAATGGGATCACATCATTAGGAGAATGATGTGATGGACAAGACCCATCCATTAGCTTAGCACAATGATCGTTAAGTTTTATTGCTATTGCTTTCTTCATGACTTATACATATTCCTTTGACTATGAGATTATGTAACTCCTGAATACCGGAGGATCACCTTGTGTGCTATCAAAAGTGACAACGTAACTGGGTGATTATAAAGATGATCTACAGGTGTCTCCGAAGGTGTTTGTTGGGTTGGCATAGATCGAGATTAGGATTTGTCACTCCAAGTATCGGAGAGGTATCTCTGGGCCCTCTCGGTAATGTGCATCACTATAATTCTTGCAAGCAATGTGACTAATGAGTTAGTTGTGGGGTGATGCTTTACAAAACGAGTAAAGAGACTTGCTAGTAATAAGATTGAACTAGGTATGATGATACTGACGATCGAATCTCGGGCAAATAACATACCAATGAAAAAGGGAATTACGTATATTGTCATTGCGGTACGACTGATAAAGATCTTCGTAGAATATGTAGGAACCAATATGAGCATCCATGTTCCGCTGTTGTTTATTGACTGGAGAGGTGTCTCAGTCATGTCTACATAGTTCTCGAGCCCGTAGAGTCCGCATGCTTAATGTTCGATGACGATTTTGTATTATATGAGTTATGTGATTTGGTGACGGAATGTTGTTTGGAGTCCCGGATGAGATCACGAACATGACGAGGAGTCTCGAAATGGTTGAGAGGTAAAGATTCATATATAGGACGATAGTATTCGGACACCGGAAGTGTTCCGAGGGTACCGGGTACGTATTCGGTCACCGAAGGGGTTCCATGCACACCCCGACAAAGATATGGGCCTTATTGGGCCAAGGGCGGGACAGACCAGCCCCTAGTGGGCTGGTGCGCTCCCATATGAGCCGGCCTATGTGGAGAAACGAAAAGGGGAGGAGGAAAGGAAATAGAGGGAATAGGATCCTCCCTTCCTTTTCCTGTCTCCCCTCTTTCCTTCGCCCCTCCGAATAGGAATAGGAAAGGGGGAGGCCGAATTGGGAGGCGCCCAAGTAGGATTCCTCCTACTTGGGGCGCCCCCTTGGCTGCCTCTCCTCCCCTCCAACCTATATATAGGGGGACCACTAGAACACACAACAAACGTTGTTAGCCGTGTGCTGCGCCCCCTCCACAGTTTGCGCCTCCGGTCATATTCACGTAGTGCTTAGATGAAGCCCTGCGCGGATCACTTCACCATCGCCGTCACCACGCCATCGTGCTAACGAAACTCTCCCTCGACACTTTGCTGGATCAAGAGTTCGAGGGACGTCATCGAGCTGAACGTGTGCAGAACTCGGAGGTGCCGTACGTTTGGTGCTTGATCGTCGGAACGAGAAGAAGTTCGACTACATCAACCGCATTGTCAAACGCTTTCGTTGTCGGTCTATGAGGGTACGTGGACACACTCCCCCTTACGTTGCTATGCATCTCCTAGATAGATCTTGCTTGAGCATAGGAATATTTTTGAAACTGCATGGTACGTTCCCCAACAACTTCCATTTTGCATCATGTTTTGTTACTATTATTTATAATGTTTTTATCCATAATAATGCCTTTTGGAGTAATTCTAATGCCTTTTCTCTCATAATATGAAAGGTATACACAAAGAGGGAGAATTCTGGCAGCTGGAAATCTGGACCTGGAAAAGCTACGTCAGGCTACCTATTCTGCACAACTCCAAACAAGCTGAAACATCACATAGATTTTGTATGTAACATTTAAGAATATTGGAGCAAATAACTACTAGAGGGGCCCATCTGGTGGGCACAACCCACCTGGGCGCACCAGGGAGCCCAGGCGCGCCCTGGTGGGTTGTGCTCACCCAGGCCCACCTCCGGTGCCCATCTTCTGGTATATAGGTCATTTTCACCCAGAAAAAATGAAGTGAGGACTTTCAGGACGGAGCGCCACCGTTTCAAGGTGGAACTTGGGCAGGAGCACTTTTGCGCTCCAGCGGAATGATTTCGCCGGGCGAACTTCCCTCCCAGAGGGGGAAATCATCGTCATCATCATCACCAACAACTCTCCCATCTTGGAAGTTTGCTAGGAAAAATATCCTATGCACAAGCTACTCTAGTAAATCAAATGGCCGTCAAACCAATCTCATTAAAGGATAAAAGTGATAAAGATCTTAAAATGATTGGTGTTTCTTCTATAGATTCCTTGTTTAGTAAAGTTAAGATTGATGAAAAAGGGACTGGAGAAGAGTCAACTTTAGGTAGAAGGCGTCCCAATATTTCGGAGGGTGAAAATCTTGTTGAGAAAATTGATGAAAGTGGGTTTGAAGAGGTCAAAACTTTAACTAGTGATGTGCCCACTCTTTTGGATTACAAAGACTTTAATTATGATAGTTGCTCTTTGATTGATTGTATTTCTTTGTTGCAATCCATGATAAAATCACCCTATGCTTATTAACAAAACAAAGCTTTTACTAAACATATTGTTGATGCTATGATGAAAGCTTTTGAAGAAAAAGTGGAATTAGAAGTATCAATTCCTGGAAAATTGCATGATGAGTGGGAACCTACTACCAAAGTCAAGATTAATAATAATGAATGTTTTGCTTTATGCGATTTGGGTGCTAGTGTTTCTACAATTCCGAAATCTTTATGTGATGTGCTTGGTTTTACCGATCTTGAAGATTGTTCTTTAAAATTGCACTTGGCGGATTCTACTATTAAAAATCCAACAGGAAGAATAAATGATGTTCTTATTCTTGCAAATATGAATTATGTGCCCATAGATTTTACTGTTCTTGATATTGATTGCAATCCGTCTTGTCCTATTATTCTTGGTAGACCGTTTCTACGCACTATTGGTGTCGTGATTGATATGAAAGAAGGCAATATTAAGTTCCTATTTCCTTTGAGGAAGGGTATGGGACACTTCCCTAGAACAAGAATTAGGCCACCATATGAATAAATCATGAGGTAATCTTATGGATCTCGAACCAAAGATGACGAAATTTAGATCCTTACTTTATGCCTAGCTAAGGGCGTAAAACTATAGCGCTTGTTGGGAGGCAACCCAATGAATAAAATTAATTTTTGCTTTTTTCTTTCCATTCTTGAATGTTAGCACAATTATGCTACTGTTATGATTGTTTTTTTGTGTTTTAGTTAGTGTTTGTGCCAAGTAAAGCCTTTAGGATCCTCTTGGGTGATAGTTGTTTGATCTTACTAAAAAAACAGAAACTTTTGCGCTCACGAAAAAAATTCTCATTTTTTACCAGAGTATGATAAAATACCAATTCTTTATGTAGAAGATTAATATACAAATTGCTCAGGTCTTCCTATTTTTTTAGAATTTTTGGAGTTCCAGAAGTTTTCAAAATAGTCAGATTGCTACAGACTGTTCTGTTTTGACAGATTCTGTTTTCTTTGTGTTGTGTGCTTATTTTGATGGATCTATGGTTTTCTTTGATGATTTTTTTGCCATATAAGAGTTTGAATACATTAGATATAATGCAAAAATTAAATATGAATTTGATTGGCACAATACTTATAGTAGTGATTTGCTTTCTTACACTAACGGATCTCACGAAGGTTTTTTGTTGAGTTTGGTGTGATTGAAGTTTTGAAGTTTTTGGTTATCTTATGATGGACGAAGGAATAAGGAGTAGAAAAACCTAAGCTTGGGGATGCCCCGACATCCCAAGCTATTATACAAAAATGAGCAACCAACTAAGCTTGGGGATGCCCCCAAGTGGCATCCCCTCTTTCTTCTAACGACCATCGGTATTTTACTCGAAGCTATATTTTTATTCATCACATACTATGTGTTTTGCTTGGAGCGTCTTGTATGATATGAGTCTTTGCTTGTTTTATTTTGGGTTTTAAAGTCTTGATTCCTTTCTGGACACACTGAAAGTGCGTTATATCGACTAGAGGGGGGGTGAATAGGCGATTTTTATGAAATTCTTCACTGAGGAATTTGCTGGTGAGGAAATTCCTTAGCGAAGAACTACTAGCAGCGGAATAAGTACTCACATGAAAACATAACAGAATCCAAGCATAGTAATCATGATGAAATGAAGACAAACACAGAGTACAGAAAGCGTAAACACAGGATAGCACTAGATGAAGACAAAACAGACTGAAGAAATTGAACTGAGGAAATTGAGAAAGTCTTCAGTCAAAGTCTTCAAACACAGATATGAACAAACACACAACACAGTAATGAGAAAATGAAAGTGTTGAGGAAATAGAACCAGTTGGCTTGGTGAAGACAATGATTTGGTAGACCAGTTCCAACTGCTGTCTCAGTTGTACATCTGGTTGGAGCGGCTGAGTATTTAACCTCGAGGACACCTAGTCCCCGACACACAGTCCTCACCGTATTCTCCTTGAGCTAAGGACACACAGTCCTCGCCCAATCACTCGTGGTAAGTCTTCAGGTGACTTCCAAACCTTCACAGACTTGGTCACTCGGTGATCCACAATTCCTCTTGGATGCTCTGGACCTTGACGCCTAACCGTCTGGAAGAAGCACAGTCTTCAAAGGTAACAAGCGTCGGATCCACGCAGGATCAATCTCTTCAGTGATGCTCAATCACTTTGGGTTTGTAGGTGTTTGGGTTTGGGTTTTGGATTTTCCTCACTTGATGATTTTCGCTCAAAGTCCTTGGAGGATGGGTTGCTCTCAAATGACAAGTGTCAAGTTCTTGCGGAGCAGCCAACCAACTAGTGGTTGTAGGGGGCGGCTATTTATAGCCTAGGGAGCAGCCCGACATGGTAAGACATAAATGCCCTTCAATGATATGCCCGTTGTGTGGATAAGATATTTTGGGACAGCTGGCGCGTAGCACAACAACGGTCGGAAATTTGAGGTACAAATTCCTCAGGGCTATCATGTTCCTCACTGTGTAGGAAATTCGCACTGGCGAATTCCTAACTCCTCAGTCAAAGCAAAGTCCTCAGTGACCAGAAGAACTGCATCTCTGTCACTGAAGAAATTGACTGAACTGTATGAGATTTCCAATGGCTTCACTCAAGGGATTGGTAGGTGTAGGATTTGAGTTGAGCATCACATGGAAATTTTCTCCTTAGTATTTCCTCGACCCCCTTTAACAGTACAGTGTTTCCTATGACTCAAGAAAGAGAAAATGAAACTACGAAAACAAAAGTCTTCACGCTTCATATTCCTCGAATGATAACCAAGTCTTCAAGGTCACACCAATTTCTTCACTTTCAAAGTCTTCAGAAAGTCTTCGGAATATCAAAGTCTTCACTTGAAGAACTTCATTTTTAGGGGTCAACTTTCTTTGTAAATATCAAACTCCTCATAGACTTATAGACCTGTGTACACTCATAAACGCATTAGATACTTAACCTATAAGTCTTCAATACACCAAAATCACTAAGGGGCACTAGATGCACTTACAATCTCCCCTTTTTTGGTGATTGATGACAACATAGGTTAAGTTTTCAACGGGGATAAATATGTGAAGTGTAAATGCTAATATTGAGGAATTTGATTGCAAGATATAGAAGAACTCCCCCTGAAGTTGTGCATAGTGAGGAATTTGCTTTTGAAGCAATGCACACTTGAAGAGATGAATCATGGAGATCTCCCCCTATATCTTGTAATTCATACATGCATTTGATATATAATATGAAGAATTTGAAATGCATGATGAAATATGGTGCCTGATGAAATTCAGCATGCGTACAATAATATTAACGAGTAATAAGCATGCCGAATAGAGCATCAAAATTATCAGAACCTAGTGCAATAAAAGTATCAGCGCACCATTGGGTTTAAGATTACAACTCGATCCAATAAAGTTTCAGAAGAACGAGAGTTGTAACTTTGCAAGAAAAACGCCCTTTATTATAGACCCGCTTGAAGACTAACTCAGATTTCTCCCCCTTTGTCATCGAATGACCAAAAGGATCAAATTGAGGACTAACGCCCCTGGAGATATTCAAGTTGATGAAGGGGCGCCAACGTTGTTGGGGTCGGTCGTAGAAGTAGGGCCTGCCGCAGTGTCGTCCAAGTCTTCATTTTCATCAGTCTCACGCGATGAAGAATATGAACTGGCCACCAAAGAAGGAACTGGGACCTTCTTGTATTTCTTCGGAGGAGGTGCAGACCAGGCAAATTCTTCGTTGAGACCCATGTTCTTTAGATCATCAGCGTTGTAGACTTGAGACAGAACAGCCCAGGTGCGGTTGAGGGTTTCATGAAGGTAGTAGTGGTTTTTCTTCACTGCATTATGTGTTGCAATCATGTTGTGAAGAATTGAACCAAACTGACGCTTGACCCATTTGTGATTGCGATCAACCTTTTGATGAAGACTGAGGACTAACTCACGATCAGTCATCACCCTGGGTGTTGTGGCTTGAGGATTTGTCTTGGCAGTGTTGGCGGCAGTGTCATGTGTGGCAGAGTCATCATTGGTGGAATAAGAAGCAGCCTTGCGAAATTGACCATCCAATGGACGAATGCCTTCATCGATCATAGCAGTAGCCTTGCCCTTTTCTTCAGCTGAGGAAAATGTCCTTTTGAGGACTTCAATGGGAGGCAAGTAGCTGCAGTGGTTCAGAGTTTCAGCCTTGTAGTTGAGTGAAGACCTTGTCCTGATGAATCTCATAATCCAAGGTGCATAAGGCTTCAGCTCAAATGGGGACATAGCAATATTTGCCAAAGTCCTCATGAAGAAATCATGGAAGTTGACGGGAACGCCATGACAGATGTTGAAAAGCATGTTCTTCATGATGCCAACGACTTCTTCATCACTGGAGTCGTGGCCTTTGATGGGACTCATTGTCTTCGTCAGAATGCGGTAGACAGTCCGAGGCACATACAACAATTCCTTAACGAGGAATGTGGTTCGAGGGGCCTGCCCTGGCTTCAAAGGATTCATCAGCACTTGCATATAGTGATTTGAAAGTTCAGGTTCGTTGTAAACACAACATGCATCTTCAGTGGGAGGACTTAGAGGAAGGGCACGAAGCAATTCAGATGCTGGTGCCTTGTAATGTGTGTTCTCAGTCATCCAGTCCAGAACCCATGAATTCACATCTTCAGAGTTGCCGGTGATGTGCAGTGTTGCATAGAACTGAAGAATGAGTTCTTCATTCCAATCGCATATGTCAGTGCGGAAATTGAGCAGCCCAGCGTCGTGAAGAACACTGAGGACTGGCGTGAAGCACGGCATAGACTCCATATCCACTTGAGGAATATGTGCATGGTCGAAGACTTTGTCCTTGTTGAAAAGCACTGAGGAATAGAAATTTGCTTGACTAGCTATCCCGAAACGCCTCTTCCTTATGTGAGCAGAGTCATATGGATTATACTCAGTGAAGAACACGTGCTCGCCAAAGAAGTCTTCAGCCTTGAACTTTTGTTTCCTTGAGAACGGATCCTTTGTCTTGGGCAGAGGAGTGTCAGTGAGTTGCATCACTACCTCAGGAATCACAATCTCAGGTTCTTCAGGCTGAGGAATTTCAGGTTCTTCCTCAGGTGCAGTCACCTTTTCAGTAGTAGCAACAGTTTCTTCAGCACTAGTGGCTGGAATTTCTTCATTCACAGATGCAGTGGGATGAGTTTCTTCAGAGCCCATCGGAACAGTTGGTGCAGGGGAGTGAGGAATTTGTTGCAGTGGAGTGAAGAGTGGAGAATTGGGATGCTGACTTTCCCAAAAGTCGTCATTCATCACTGGAGTTGTGCTTCCAATGTCCACATCTTCATCTTCTAATTCTTCAACACCAGCCTCTTCAGGAGTAAACTGAGGCATTGGTGATGAGACCATTGGGGTTGAAGGGATTCCATCCACTTCAATTTCTTCATCAATCTGCTCTGAGGAAGCAGCAGATTGAGTTTCTTCATCTGATCCACTTGGGATCTCATAGTCTTCACCAAAAGGAACAAGGTCCTTTGATGGCATGGATGAGATAGGAACAACATCAATTGGATTGGCAAACGAGCTGGTCATGGGCTTCATCTTCTTTGGGGCTGAAGATTCTGAAGCACTTGATGCTTTCCTTTTCTTCACTACAGCTCGCTCTGCAGCCTTGGTCTTCTTCACATCTAATGCAGATGGAAGGATAGGAGTTGGTGGAGGCGCAGGTGGAGTTGAGGAATCTGGTTGATTTTCCTCAGGAGCAACTGATGCAGTTGTCCTTACTTCTTCAGTTTCTTCTGGCGCACCACTAGTCGATGCCCTGGCAATTTCTTCAGTGGCTGGAATGGAGTCATCAGCCCTGGAACTAGCATTTTCTTCAGCAGCCTGAAAGTCATCAGCGGTGCTGGCATGTTCTTCAGTGGGCTGTGCTGAAGGTTCAGCTTGAGGAATTCCTTGTTGCGATGGGGCTGCAACATTTGTGAATTTCTCAGTCAGTTGCACAAACCTGACTTTTGTTCCTTTCCAGTCATCATAGTATGCATCAAATTCATCGCTGAGGGTTTTGATGTCAGATTGCATCTTGATGAGTTCTTCAGGTTTCATTGTGAGAACATTTTTCCTTAGCAGTTTCTCTTTCCTGTACTCCGATTTCTTGATCTGCCTGGCCCTATCATATTTCCACTTCTCCTCTTGGATGAAGTGAGTCAGCATGTGACTTTGGCCAGGTGTCAGCTTGAAGTCAGGCATAGGTGTGTTGGGATCCTTATGCCAGAGATTGATGTAATCGAGGATCGCCCTTGGATCCAACAGCAGTGGCACATGTGTGCCTTTGACTCTAGCGGCCCTTTCTTGGCGGTCCCTGATGATTTCAGCAAGTTCTTCTTCATCAGCTTCATCATCATCAGACGGTACAGTGAAGACTACCTGCTTCTTCTTAGGACTTGGGCGAGTACCGCGTCCAGCAGTAGCCTTTTTCTTCAGCAGAGACGAATTTGAACAATTGAATTCTCTGAAGAATTATGCAACTTTTCTTCGAGCAACGCTGCAAACGAGTTAAGTTGATGAGAACCTAATGATTCAACAGCGGACATGTGTACCTGTGAACAGAGTATAGTTGCGAGGAATTTGAAGAGGTCATATGCGTTCTCAGAGGGTTTTTCATAAAGAACAAGTTTGAGGAATTTGACCAGATGCGTCTTGAAGAATTTCACTAAGCGCGCTTTATCTTAGGTTCCAGAGTTGTATAGATCGAAGATCCACACAATTGAGGAATCTTGAAGAAAATGATGCTTAGGGAAATGAATCAAGAACAGATAACATGTGAGATGTTTTGTGTGTGAGGATTTGAAGAATAAAACACCTTTGAAGATTTTGTAGAAAAGTTTCGAATCAAGGAGGGCAGTAAAAGTAACTTTTAATTACCCTGAACGAAGAACACGACGAACTGTGAGTTGAAATAGTGAAGTTCCTCGATGCAGATCTTCCACGCCCTAACTCGGCGGAGGAAGACGTCTACGGCGGCGGTGGAGGTGAAGATTTCCGTGGTCGGCGCGAGTACGATGGCTGCGAGGTCGAGGCAGTGAAGCTCTTCCTCACCGGCGACGATGGAGTAGCGGCGGTGCTAGGGTTCGGGAAGCTCGAGCGGGAGAGTGAGATCGAGCGGAGTAAAAGAAGTGAGGAAGGGGACAGGGGTATTTATAGCCACGGTGAAAAATTGCCCGCCCGAAGATTTAGGACGAACGTGCCCCTGCCCGTTCTCCTTCTCACAACATGTGTCACCCACGTACTGTGTAGTGGAGATCGTGTAAGATCGTGGGTGAGTAAAATAATGCAACGTGGGATGCGGAACAGTTTGAGTGGCAAAAACGAAAATTTGGATAAGATTAGTTTTAACGTTCCGTTCGCAATTTCTTCAGCTGACAAGGACACAGTGAAGAATTTGAACGAGTTTCAAATAGAACGCACATGAAGAATTTGTGAATAGATTGGATTGAGTATAGCATAGAGGGTAAGGGTCCGATCACATTCACTTAGCAGAAAAACCAACTTGAAGAAATAGCTATAAGTGAATGCTGTAGAGGACATAAACTCATATATATATATATATATATATATATATATATATATATATATATATATATATATATATATATATATATATATAGTCAATGAAGATAAACGATGGCAAAAGTGAAGATTTTGCAAGTTGAAGAATTTGAACAACTGAGGAATTTCAAAAACTGAGGAAAAACTCAAATTGAAGATTCTCAACTTTTGTGGTGGCGTGACCCACCGTATAAGAATGATGATTTCAGACACCGCATATAATTGTCGTAGGGTTCTGAGAATCAAATTCTTCATTAATTTCTTCACACTTAGAGTGTTATTCTTCATTTATTGAAGAAAAACGTTTCTTCATGTGTTGCACATCTAAGTCATCAATTTCGCATAAGTGTTAGGATGAGTGCCTTTTCAAAGTACATTCAAAGACTCTAAGATATTTAGCTCACACCGCAACTTGCTAAATCTCTTCTCATCCAAGGGCTTAGTGAAGATATCGGCTAGCTGTTCTTTAGTCTTCACATGCTCAATAGAAATGTCGCCCTTCAACACATGATCACGAAGAAAATGATGACGAATCTGAATGTGCTTTGTCTTCGAGTGCTGAAATGGGTTATGAGCAATCTTGATGGCACCCTCATTGTCACAGAGGAGAGGCACATTCTTCATGTTGATGCCATAGTCCTTGAGTGTTTGCTTCATGTAAGTGCATCTAGTGCCCCTTAGTGATTTTGGTGTATTGAAGACTTATAGGTTAAGTATCTAATGTGTTTATGAGTGTACACAGGTCTACAAGTCTATGAGGAGTTTGATATTTACAGAGAAAGTTGACCCCTAAAAATGAAGTTCTTCGACTGAAGACTTTGATATTTTGAAGACTTTCTGAAGACTTTGAAAGTGAAGAAATTGGTGTGACCTTGAAGACTTTGTATTCATTCGAGGAACATGAAGCGTGAAGACTTTTGTTTTCGTAGTTTCATTTTCTCTTTCCTGAGTCATAGGAAACACCGTACTGTTAAAGGGGGTCGAGGAAATACTAAGGAGAAAATTTCCATGTGATGCTCAACTCAAATCCTACACCTACCAATCCCTTCGAGTGAAGCCATTGGAAATCTCATACAGTTCAGTCAAATTCTTCAGTGACAGAGACGCAGTTCTTCTGGTCACTGAGGACTTTGCTCTGACTGAGGAGTTAGGAATTCGCCAGTGCGAATTACCTACACAGTGAGGAACATGATAGCCCTGAGGAATTTGTACCTCAAATTTCCGACCGTTGCTGTGCTGCGCGCCAGCTGTCCGAAAATATCTTGTCCACCTAACGGTCATATCATTGAAGGGCATTTATGTCTTATCATGTCGGGCTGCTCCCTAGGCTATAAATAGCCGCCCCCTACAACCACTAGCTGGTTGGCTGCTCCGCGAGAACTTGACACTTGTCATTTGAGAGCAACCCATCCTCCGAGGACTTTGAGCGAAAATCATCAAGTGAGGAAAATCCAAACCCCAAACCCAAAACACCTACAAACCCAAAGTGATTGAGCATCACTGAAGAGATTGATCCTGCATGGATCCGGCGCTTGTTACCTTTGAAGACTGTGCTTCTTCCAGACGGTTAGGCGTCAAGGTCTAGAGCATCCAAGAGGAATTATGGATCGCCGAGTGACCAAGTCTGTGAAGGTTTGGAAGTCATCTGAAGACTTACCACGAGTGATTGGGCGAGGACTGTGTGTTCTTAGCTCAAGGAGAATACGGTGAGGACTTGGTGTCCCGAGCTGCGTGCTCAGGACTGGGTGTCCGGGACTGTGTGTCCTCGAGTTTAAATACTCAGCCGCTCCAACCAGATGTACAACTGAGACAGCAGTTGGAACTGGTCTACCAAATCATTGTCTTCACCAAGCTTACTGGTTCTATTTCCTCAACTCTTTCATTTCCTCAGTAGTGTACTGTTTGTTTATCATATCTGTGTTTGAAGACTTTGACTGAAGACTTTCTCAATTTCCTCAGTTCAATTTCTTCAGTCTGTTTGTCTTCATCTTGTGTTATCCTGTGTTTACGCTTTCAGTACTCTGTGTTTGTCTTCATTTCATCATGATGACTATGCTTGAATTCTGTTATGTTTTCATCTGAGTACTTATTCCGCTGCTAGTAGTTATTCGCTAAGGAATTTCCTCACTAGCAAATTCCTCAGTGAAGAATTTCATAAAAATCGCCTATTCACCCCCCCTCTAGTCGATATAACGCACTTTCAATTGGTATCAGAGCAAGGTACTCCCTTGTTCTGTGTGATTTTGGTTTAACCGCCTGGAGTTTTAGTTATGTCGACCGCAGGTATGATCAAGGTCTCTGCTGGGTGTCCTACCTTCGATGGGACGGACTACCCCTACTGGAAGAATAAGATGCGAATGCATCTTGAGGCAATTGATAACGATCTCTGGTACGTTGTGGAAAATGGTGTTCCCTCCATCACTCCCTCACTGAACGCTACGGATGTGAAGAGATTCAAGCAACTCGACTCCCAAGAGAAGAATATCATATGTGGCCATCTGAGTAAGGGTCAGTATGGTAGAGTGACTGCTTTGGAAACAGCAAAGCTTATCTGGGATAGGCTATCCAAGGTCAATGAAGGAGTTTCAACTCAGCGTGACTCAAGAGTTGATGTTCTTCGTAATCTCTTCAATCGCTTCAAAAGACTCGACAATGAAAATGTGCAGCAAACCTTCGATCGCCTCACTGACATCTCAAATGAGCTTCAAGCACTTGGTGCCACTGACATCACCGACCATGAGGTGGTGAAGAAATTGCTGAGATCGCTTGATTCCTCATTTGACACTCTGGCACTGATTATACAAGAGCGTGGTGATTACAAGTCACTTGACCCCGCTGATATTCTCGAGAGGCTAAACACTCATGAGTTCCAGCTTGCTGAGAAGAGAGATCTCTATGATACAAGCTATAGCAGATCACGTGCACTGAAGGCAAAGGTAGTATTCGAGTCCGAAGATGAAGACTCTGGTAGCAGCCTTGGTGATCCTGAAGAACTGAGTCGTGATCTAGCACTGCTTGTGAAGAAATTCCAGAAGTTCTCAAGACGTGGTCACTTTGGAAAACCCTCTAGGAGCAATGATTCCTCATCCAGTGACTATAAGAAGAGGCTTTGTCACAAGTGCAAGAAACCAGGACATTACATCCAAGACTGTCCTCAGTGGGAAAAGGAATCAAAGAAGAAGAAATACAAGGATTACAGTTCTGATGATGCGAAGAAAAAGAAGAAGTCTTGAAAATCTTCGTCATCAAAATCCTCAAAGTCTTCGTCTCACAAGAAGAGCAGCTCCAAGAAGGCTCGGGCATTCATTGGCAAGGAAATGGACTCTGAGGCTGAATCTGAAGAAAATGAGGAAGAGGAACAATCTGAAGATTCTGAGTCTGGTGTGGCAAGCCTAGCCCTCGCTACTGCATTTGTCAGCAAATCCGTCTTCAACACTGAAGAAAGTGAACTCACCAACAAGGCTGATGAAAGCAGTGATGACTACGCTCCCACCTATTGCTTCATGGCAAAGGGTGCCAAGGTACTCAAATACGCCTCCTCTGAATCTAGCGATGATGAATCTGATGAAAATCTTAAGCCTAGCTACTCTAAACTTGCTAAGATTGCTGTGCAACAACAAAAGGCTTTTGAAAAGGTTCAAAACATGCTAGACAAAAGTGATGATATGTTGGGTGAAGAATTGGATCGCACTAAGGCCTTAACTGAAAATCTTCAGAGACTTCAGACCAGGTTTGACAACCTTCAAAATCATCATAACACTCTCTTATATGATCATGAGAAGCTTTCTTATGA
This sequence comes from Aegilops umbellulata, assembly GCA_032464435.1. Taxonomy (NCBI): domain Eukaryota; kingdom Viridiplantae; phylum Streptophyta; class Magnoliopsida; order Poales; family Poaceae; genus Aegilops; species Aegilops umbellulata. Next base: position 224,023,062 of record CP136055.1, on the reverse strand, counting down.
ATATCTTCAAAAGAAGCAAGATCTTGAGAAGCTAAGAGAGAGTTATGAAGATCTTCAGAAGGAGCGCGATTCATTACTTGCTCAACAAATCAGCGCTACTCAGGAAGAATTTATTCCTCCATGTTTAAAATGCATTGAACGAGAATCTGCTAATTCCTCACCTGAATGTTCAAATGCTTCAAATGTTACAAATTCTTCACCTGCCTCTGCTATCACTAATTCCTCATCTGAGGACATTGCTAGTATTACTGACGATGCAGGACTGAAGGAATTGTACATAACAGGCATGTACAAAAGCCTCAAAGGACATCAGACTCTTTGTGATGTGCTTAAAAAGCAGATCCTCAACAGGAACCCTAGGAAAGAGGGTATTGCCTTTGAGAGGAAACTCAATGCTGATGGTACATATTGGAAGCCTGAGCAGTACCCCAAAATCTCATGGGTTGCTGCAAAGGGACCTCCAGTTGATCCATCTAATTTATCTGGCTATACATGTGAATCTTCTCATTCTTCTGATGAGTCTTTTGACTCGAACTATAAATTGTTCAAAAATCAGAATGGTGAAGTATTTGCTAGATATGTTGGCACTAACTGCAGGAATGGTTCCCCTATGAAGAAAATCTGGGTTCCCAAAAGTTGCCTTGAAAGTCTTCAGGTGAATGTCCTCATGACACCACCTGTGAAGAAAAGGAACCCCAGATCAAATTCCTCATATGGACCAAATTCTTCATATGGATCCAAGTCCTCATACGGACCAAATTCCTCAAGAGGATCAAATTCCTCACATGGATCAAAGTCCTCATATGAACATCATCGTGCTAACAACTCTGTTTCGCAGCGAAGAGCCAAGGGCTATGAATATGAGCATTATTCTTCAAATTATTATGTTCATAAGTCCTCGAAAAATTTCTCTGCTTATGCATATGCTTACCCTAACCCCTCTTATGTGAAACGAAATGGTTTGGATGCTTTGCCACCATTCTCATATGGAGCTCGCAGAGTGTTGAACTCTTTGCCACCCCTTCAGATGTGGGTGGTGAAGAAAAGGAACTAATCCCTTCTGCAGGGTCAGGTCTCCAGACGTGAAATAACGTCTGAAGAATTTGCTGGGGACCTGACAAAAAGTGCCTGAAAGGACGCAGGCTAACCATGATGAAATGAACTTTCATTTCACACGTCCTCCCTCTGTTTTATCTGTCTACTACTTGATGAAATTGATCTGATGAATTGTGATATCATATTCTTCACTACTGAAGTATATGAGGTCGTAAGTTGCACTAATTCATCTGCAGGATGATCAACCCAAAGCCACTGAATGGGTACTTGATAGTGGATGTACAAATCACATGACTGGTGACAAGAATCTGTTAATGGATGCTCCCTTATCAGCGTCACACATGAAGCATATCATCTTCGCTGATAAAAGCAAAAGTCAGGTATTGGGTCTTGGTAAGGTTGCTATCACAAAGGATCGACACATGGACAAAGTCATGCTTGTTGAGTCCTTAGGATATAATCTTATGTCTGTCTTAATGCTTTGTGATCTTGATATGGTTGTTGTCTTTGGCAAGTATCGTTGTGTTGTGATTATGGAAGCTGACAATTCCAAAGTCTTCGAAGGCTTTAGGAGAGGAGACTTGTATATTGTTGATTTCTCTGCAGATTCACAACCAGCTGTGTGCCTACTTGCAAAAGCTTCAGAAGGATGGCTATGGCATCGATGACTTGGCCATGCAGGCATGAGGAATTTGAACACGCTTGCGAAGAAGAAACATGTCATTGGCATTGAGAATGTCAAATTCCTCAAGGATCACTTGTGTGGTGCCTGTGAAGCTAGAAAGATGACAAAGGCCAAGCATCCAGCGAAGACTATCATGACCACTACTCGTCCATTTGAATTGCTTCACATGGATCTCTTCGGTCCTAACCATTATTCCTCTGTTTCGAATGAAGCATCTCAATATGGCTTTGTTATTGTTGATGATTACTCTCGTTACACATGGGTACACCTTGTCTCTTACAAAACTAAAGTGCAGGAAGTCTTCAAACGATTTTCCTCGAGGGCTTCAACCAACTTTGGTGTGAAGATTAAGCACATCAGAAGTGACAACGGCACTGAGTTCAAGAATTCGGGTCTCGATGACTACCTTGATGAACTTGGTATTACTCATGAGTTATCTGCTCCTTATACTCCTCAACAGAATGGCGTCGTGGTGAGCAAGAACATGACTCTTGCTGAGATGGCTCGCACTATGCTCGATGAGTACAAAACCCCTCGTCGTTTCTGGGTTGATGCAATTGATACTGCGTGCCATATCATCAACAGAGTATATCTTCACAAATTCTTCAAGAAGACTGCATATGAACTCCTCACTGACAAGAAACCTAATGTAAGTTATTTCAAAGTCTTCGGTGCTAAATGCTGGATTAGAGATCCTCATCACAACTCTAAATTTGCACCGAAAGCACATGAAGGTTTTATTCTTGGTCACGGAAAGGACTCGCACACCTACAGAGTCTTCAACAATGTTCTTCACAAGATTGTTAAAACTGTAGATGTGCGGTTCGATGAAACTAATGGCTCGCAAAGAGAGCACCTACCTTCTGTGTTAGATGAACCTGCACCTGAGGATTCAATCAAGCACAAGGCTACTGAAGATGTCATTCCTACTAAAGAATCTGCTGAAGAATTCATTCCAGAACGTGAAGAACGTCGAGCTGATGCACCTGAAGAAAATGCTGAGGAAATTGATGGTGAAGAAAATGCTGATCAAATTCCTCAACGACAACTAGCTCACCCTCGCGTTGCAAAAGAAGTGCAAGTGGAGAAGATCATCGATGACATTAGAGCACCAGGTCCTCTCACACGCTCAAAAGCTTCACATCTATCTAACTTTTGTGGGCACTTTGCTTTTGTCTCTATCACAGAGCCCACTATGGTAGATGAAGCATTTCTGGAGCCTGAGTGGATTCAGGCCATGCAAGAAGAATTACATCAGCTCAAGCTCAACAACGTATGGGAACTAGTCGATCGTCCTGATCCTCGCAAGCATAACATCATTGGCACAAAGTGGATCTACCGCAACAAGCAAGATGAAAATGGTGTTGTGGTGAGGAATAAGGCACGACTAGTAGCTCAAGGCTACACACAGGTTGAAGGAAATGATTTCGATGAAACTTTTGCACCTGTTGCTAGACTTGAGGCTATTCACATATTGCTTGCTTATGATAACCATCATGACATCATCTTACACCAAATGGATGTGAAAAGTGCATTCCTCAATGGTAAGCTTGAGGAAGAAGTATATGTTGCTCAACCACCAGGTTTTGAAGATCCAAAGCATCCTGACAAAGTCTTCAGACTTAACAAGGCCCTCTATGGCCTCAAGCAGGCCCCACGGGCGTGGTATGATACACTGAAGAAATTCTTCATGAAGAAAGGCTTCACACCCGGTTCACTCGATCCTACTCTCTTTACTAAATCTTATGATGGTGAACTGTTTGTGTGTCAAATATATGTTGATGATATTATCGTTGGATGTACTGGCCAACGTTATAGTGATGAATTTGCCTATATGATGAGAGAAGAATATCAAATGTCTATGATGGGAGAGTTGAAATTCTTCTTAGGTCTTCAAATTCGTCAACAGCGCAATGGCATATTCATATCTCAGGAGAAATACCTCAAGGATGTCCTGAAGAAATTCGGCATGCAAGATTGCAAAGGCATCAAAATTCCTATGCCCACAAATGGTCAACTATGCACTGATGAAAATGGTACTGACTTCGACCATAAGGTATACCGCTCCATGATTGGTTCTTTATTGTACTTATGTGCATCTAGGCCAGATATAATGCTTAGTGTTTGCATGTGTGCACGATTTCAAGCTGCACCGAAGGAATCACACCATAAGGCTGTGAAGCATATTCTTCGATATCTAGCTCACACACCAACACTAGGATTATGGTATCCCAAGGGCTCGGATTTTGATCTCATTGGATATTCAGATTCTGACTATGCTGGTGACCGTGTGGATCGCAAGTCAACATCTGGTACTTGTAATTTCCTCGGACGATCCTTGGTCTGTTGGTCCTCGAAGAAACAGAACTGCGTATCACTGTCTACTGCTGAAGCTGCGTACATTGCTGCTGGTTCTTGCTGTGCTCAATTGCTATGGATGAAGCAAACGCTCAAGGACTATGGCATCAACGTGAAGAATGTGCCTCTGCTCTGTGACAATGAGAGTGCCATCAAGATTGCTCACAACCCAGTTCAGCACTCGAAGACAAAGCACATTCAAATTCGTCATCATTTTCTTCGTGATCATGTGTTGAAGGGCGACATTTCTATTGAGCATGTGAAGACTGAAGAACAGCTAGCCGATATCTTCACTAAGCCCTTGGATGAGAAGAGATTTTGCAAGTTGCGGTGTGAGCTAAATATCTTAGAATCTTCGAATGTACTTTGAAAAGGCACTCATCCTAACACTTATGCAAAATTGATGACTTAGATGTGCAACACATGAAGAAACGTTTTTCCTCAATCAATGAAGAATAACCCTCTAAGTGTGAAGAAATTAATGAAGAATTTGATTCTCAGAACCCTACGACAATTGTATGCAGTGTCTGAAATCATCATTCTTACACGGTGGGTCATGCCACCACAAAAGTTGAAAATCTTCAATTTGAGTTTTTCCTCAACTTTTGAAATTCTTCAGTTTTTCAAATTCTTCAAACTTTACAAAGTCTTCACTTGTGCCGTCGTTTTTCTTCATTGGCTATATATAGATGAAGGAAATATGCCCTAGAGGCAATAATAAAGTTATTATTTATTTCCTTATATCATGATAAAGGTTTATTATTCATGCTAGAATTGTATTAACCGGAAACATAATACATGTGTGAATACATAGACAAACAGAGTGTCACTAGTATGCCTCTACTAGACTAGCTCGTTAATCAAAGATGGTTATGTTTCCTAACCATGAACAAAGAGTTGTTATTTGATTAACGAGGTCACATCATTAGTTGAATGATCTGATTGACATGACCCATTATATTAGCTTAGCACCCGATCGTTTAGTATGTTGCTATTGCTTTATCCATGACTTATACATGTTCCTATGACTATGAGATTATGCAACTCCCGTTTGCCAGAGGAACACTTTGGGTACTACCAAACGTCACAACGTAACTGGGTGATTATAAAGGAGTACTACAGGTGTCTCCAATGGTAGATGTTGGGTTGGCGTATTTCGAGATTAGGATTTGTCACTCCGATCGTCGGAGAGGTATCTCTGGGCCCTCTCGGTAATGCACATCACTTAAGCCTTGCAAGCATTGCAACTAATGAGTTAGTTGCGGGATGATGTATTACGGAACGAGTAAAGAGACTTGCCGGTAACGAGATTGAACTAAGTATTGGATACTGACGATCGAATCTCGGACAAGTAACATACCGATGACAAAGGGAACAACGTATGTTGTTATGCGGTCTGACCGATAAAGATCTTCGTAGAATATGTAGGAGCCAATATGGGCATCCAGGTCCCGCTATTGGTTATTGACCGGAGACGTGTCTCGGTCATGTCTACATTGTTCTCGAACCGTAGGGTCCGCACGCTTAACGTTACGATGACAGTTATTATGAGTTTATGCATTTTGATGTACCGAAGGTTTTTCGGAGTCCCGGATGTGATCACGGACATGACGAGGAGTCTCGAAATGGTCGAGACATAAAGATTGATATATTGGAAGCCTATGTTTGGACATCGGAAGTGTTCCAGGTGAAATCAGGATTTTACCGGAATACCGGGTGGGTTACCGGAACCCCCCGGGAGCTAAATGGGCCATAGTGGGCCTTAGTGAAAAGGAGAGAGGGGCTGCCCTAGGTGGCCGCGCGCCTCCCCCCTTCCCTAGTCCTATTAGGACTAGGAGAAGGTGGCCGCCCCCCTCTCTCTCTTTTCCCCCTTGAGGAATCCTATTCCAACTAGGATTGGGGGGGGGGTCCTACTCCCGGAGGGAGTAGGACTCCCTGGCGCGTCACCCCTTGGCCGGCCAGCCCCTCCCCCTTGGCTCCTTTATATAGGGGAGCAGGGGAGCACCCTAGGACACACAAGTTGATCTATGGATCGTTCCTTAGCCGTGTGCGGTGCCCCCTTCCACCAAATTCCACCTCGGTCATATCGTTGCAGTGCTTAGGCGAATCCCTGCGCCGGCCACACATCAAGATCGTCACCACACCGTCATGCTGACAGAACTCTTCCCCGCAGCTTTGCTGGATCGGAGCCCGGGGATCGTCATCGAGCTGAACGTGTGCTAAGAACTCGGAGGTGCCGGAGTAACGGTGCTGTGATCGGTCGGATCGCGAGGAGAACGTACGACTACTTCCTCTACGTTGAATCAACACTTCCGCTTCAGTCTACAAGGGTATGTAGACAACACTCTCCCCTCTCGTTGCTATGCATCACCATGATCTTGCGTGTGCGTAGGAAATTTTTTGAAATTACTGCGTTCCCCAACAGTGGTATCAGAGCCTAGGTTTTTATGGTTTGATGTTATTTGCACGAGTAGAACACAAGTAAGTTGTGGACGATACAAGTCATACTGCCTACCAGCATGTCATACTTTGGTTCAGCGGTATTGTTGGACGAGACGATTCGGACCAACCTTACGCGTACGCTTACGCGAGACCGGTTCCCTCGACGTGCTTTGCACATAGATGGCTTGCGGAAGACTGTCTCTCCAACTTTAGTTGAACCGAGTGTGGCTACGCCCGGTCCTTGAGAAGGTTAAAACGGAGTCTATTTGACAAACTATCGTTGTGGTTTTGATGCGTAGGTAAGATGAGTTCTTGCTTAAGCCCGTAGCAGCCACGTAAAACTTGCAACAACAAAGTAGAGGACGTCTAACTTGTTTTTGCAGGGCATGTTGTGATGTGATATGGTCAAGACATGATGCTAAATTTTATTGTATGAGATGATCATGTTTTGTAACCAAGTTATCGGCAACTGGCAGGAGCCATATGGTTGTCGCTTTATTGTATGCAATGCAATCGCGATGTAATGCTTTACTTTATTACTAAGCGGTAGTGATAGTCGTGGAAGCATAAGATTGGCGAGACGACAACGATGCTACGATGGAGATCAAGGTGTCGCGCCGGTGACGATGGTGATCATGACGGTGCTTCGGAGATGGAGATCACAAGCACAAGATGATGATGACCATATCATATCACTTATATTGATTGCATGTGATGTTTATCTTTTTATGCATCTTATCTTGCTTTGATTGACGGTAGCATTATAAGATGATCTCTCACTAAATTATCCAGAAGTGTTCTCCCTGAGTATGCACCGTTGCAAAAGTTCTTCGTGCTGAGACACCACGTGATGATCGGGTGTGATAGACTCTACGTTCAAATACAACGGGTGCAAAACAGTTGCACACGCGGAATACTCAGGTTATACTTGACGAGCTATGCATATAAGATATGACCTCGGAAACACAGAGACCGAAAGGTCGAGCGTGAATCATATAGTAGATATGATCAACATAACGATGTTCACCATTGAAAACTACTCCATATCACGTGGTGATCGGTTATGGTTTAGTTGATTTGGATCACGTGATCACTTAGAGGATTAGAGGAATGTCTATCTAAGTGGGAGTTCTTAATTAATTTGATTAACTAAACTTAAACTTATCATGAACTTAGTATCTGATAGTATCTTGCTTGTTTATGTTGATTGTAGATAGATGGCTCGTGCTGTTGTTCCGTTAAATTTTAATGCGTTCCTTGAGAAAGCAAAGTTGAAAGATGATGGTAGCAATTACACGGACTGGGTCCGTAACTTGAGGATTATCCTCATTGCTGCACAGAAGAATTACGTCCTGGAAGCACCGCTAGGTGCCAGGCCTGCTGCTAGAGCAACACCAGAAGTTATGAACGTCTGGCAGAGCAAAGCTGATGACTACTCGATAGTTCAGTGTGCCATGCTTTACGGCTTAGAACCGGGACTTCAACGACGTTTTGAACGTCATGGAGCATATGAGATGTTCCAGGAGTTGAAGTTAATATTTCAAGCAAATGCCCGGATTGAGAGAGATGAAGTCTCCAATAAGTTCTATAGCTGCAAAATGGAGGAGAACAGTTCTGTCAGTGAGCATATACTCAAAATGTCTGGGTATAATAATCACTTGATTCAATTGGGAGTTACTCTTCCAGATGATTGCGTCATTGACAGAATTCTCCAATCACTGCCACCAAGCTACAAGAGCTTCGTGATGAACTATAATATGCAAGGGATGACCAAGACTATTCCCGAGCTCTTCGCAATGCTAAAAGCTGCGGAGGTAGAAATCAAGAAGGAGCATCAAGTGTTGATGGTTAACAAAACCACTAGTTTCAAGAAAAAGGGCAAAGGGAAGAAAAAGGGGAACTTCAAGAAGAACGGCAAGCGATTTGCTGCTCAAGAGAAGAAACCTAAGTCTGGACCTAAGCCTGAAACTGAGTGCTTCTACTCCAAGCAGACTGGTCACTGGAAGCGGAACTGCCCCAAGTATTTGGCGGATAAGAAGGATGGCAAGGTGAACAAAGGTATATGTGATATACATGTTATTGATGTGTACCTTACTAATATTCGCAGTAGCACCTGGGTATTTGATACTGGTTCTGTTGCTAATATTTGCAACTCAAAACAGGGACTACAGAATAAGCGGACACTAGCAAAGGACGAGGTGACGATGCGCGTGGGAAATGGTTCCAAAGTCGATGTGATCGCAGTCGGCACGCTACCTCTACATCTACCTTCGGGATTAGTATTAGACCTAAATAATTGTTATTTGGTGCCAGCGTTGAGCATGAACATTATATCTGGATCTTGTTTGATGCGAGACGGTTATTCATTTAAATCAGAGAATAATGGTTGTTCTATTTATATGAGTAATATCTTTTATGGTCATGCACCCTTGAAGAGTGGTCTATTTTTGATGAATCTCGATAGTAGTGATACACATATTCATAATGTTGAAGCCAAAAGATGCAGAGTTGATAATGATAGTGCAACCTATTTGTGGCACTGCCGTTTAGGTCATATCGGTATAAAGCGCATGAAGAAACTCCATACTGATGGACTTTTGGAGTCACTTGATTATGAATCACTTGGCACTTGCGAACCATGCCTCATGGGCAAGATGACTAAAACACCATTCTCCGGAACTATGGAGAGAGCAACAGATTTGTTGGAAACCATACATACGGATGTATGTGGTCCGATGAATGTTGAGGCTCGTGGCGGATATCGTTATTTTCTCACCTTCACAGATGATTTGAGCAGATATGGGTATATCTAATTAATGAAACACAAGTCTGAAACATTTGAAAAGTTCAAAGAATTTCAGAGTGAAGTTGAAAATCATTGTAACAAGAAAATAAAGTTTCTACGATCTGATCGTGGAGGAGAATATTTGAGTTACGAGTTTGGTGTACATTTGAAGAATTGTGGAATAGTTTCGCAACTCACGCCACCCGGAACACCACAGCGTAATGGTGTGTCCGAACGTCGTAATCGTACTTTACTAGATATGGTACGATCTATGATGTCTCTTACTGATTTACCGCTATCGTTTTGGGGATACGCTCTAGAGACAGCCGCATTCACGTTAAATAGGGCACCATCTAAATCCGTTGGGACGACGCCTTATGAACTATGGTTTGGCAAGAAACCAAAGTTGTCGTTTCTTAAAGTTTGGGGCTGCGATGCTTATGTGAAAAAGCTTCAACCTGATAAGCTCGAACCCAAATCGGAGAAATGTGTCTTCATAGGATATCCAAAGGAAACTGTTGGATACACCTTCTATCACAGATCCGAAGGCAAGACTTTTGTTGCTAAGTTCGGAAACTTTCTAGAGAAAGAGTTTCTTTCGAAAGAAGTGAGTGGGAGGAAAGTAGAACTTGACGAGGTAACTGTACCTACTCCTTTATTGAGAAGTAGTACATCACAAAAAACTGTTTCTGCGACACCTACACCAATAAATGAGGAAGCTAATGATGATGATCATGAAACTTTAGATCAAGATACTACTGAACCTCGTAGATCAACCAGAGTGAGATTCGCACCAGAGTGGTACGGTAATCCTATTCTGGAAGTCATGTTACTAGACCATGATGAACCTACGAACTATGAAGAAGCAATGGTGAGCCCAGATTCCGCAAAGTGGCTTGAAGCCATGAAATCTGAGATGGGATCCATGTATGAGAACAAAGTATGGACTTTGGTTGACTTGCCTGATGATCGGCAAGCAATTGAGAACAAATGGATCTTTAAGAAGAAGACTGACGCTGATGGTAATGTTACTGTCTACAAAGCTCGACTTGTCGCAAAAGGTTTTCGACAAGTTCAAGGGATTGACTACGATGAGACTTTCTCACCCGTAGCGATGCTTAAGTCTGTTCGAATCATGTTAGCAATTGCCGCATTTTATGATTATGAAATTTGGCAGATGGATGTCAAAACTGCATTCCTGAATGGATTTCTGGAAGAAGAGTTGTATATGATGCAACCGGAAGGTTTTGTCGATCCAAAGGGAGCTAACAAAGTGTGCAAGCTCCAGCGATCCATTTATGGACTGGTGCAAGCCTCTCGGAGTTGGAATAAACGCTTTGATAGTGTGATCAAAGCATTTGGTTTTATACATACTTTCGGTGAAGCCTGTATTTACAAGAAAGTGAGTGGGAGCTCTGTAGCATTTCTAATATTATATGTGGATGACATATTACTGATTGGAAATGATATAGAATTTCTGGATAGCATAAAGGGATACTTGAATAAAAGTTTTTCAATGAAAGACCTCGGAGAAGCTGCTTACATATTAGGCATAAAGATCTATAGAGATAGATCAAGACGCTTAATTGGACTTTCACAAAGCACATACCTTGACAAGATTTTGAAGAAGTTCAAAATGGATCAAGCAAAGAAAGGGTTCTTGCCTGTGTTACAAGGTGTGAGATTGAGTAAGACTCAAAGCCCGACCACTGCAGAAGATAGAGAGAAAATGAAAGATGTTCCCTATGCTTCAGCCATAGGCTCTATCATGTATGCAATGCTGTGTACCAGACCTGATGTATGCCTTGCTATAAGTTTAGCAGGGAGGTACCAAAGTAATCCAGGAGTGGATCACTGGACAACGGTCAAGAACATCCTGAAATATCTGAAAAGGACTAAGGATATGTTTCTCATATATGGAGGTGACAAAGAGCTCACCGTAAGAGGTTACGTTGATGCAAGCTTTGACACTGATCCGGACGATTCTAAATCGCAAACCGGATACGTGTTTACATTAAACGGTGGAGCTGTCAGTTGGTGCATTTCTAAACAAAGCGTCGTAGCGGGATCTACATGTGAAGCGGAGTACATAGCTGCTTCGGAAGCAGCAAACGAAGGAGTCTGGATGAAGGAGTTCATATCTGATCTAGGTGTCATACCTAGTGCATCGGGTCCAATGAAAATCTTTTGTGACAATACTGGTGCAATTGCCTTGGCAAAGGAATCTAGATTTCACAAAAGGACCAAACACATCAAGAGACGCTTCAACTCCATCCGGGATCTAGTCCAGGTGGGAGACATAGAGATTTGCAAGATACATACGGATCTGAATGTTGCAGACCCGTTGACTAAGCCTCTTCCACGAGCAAAACATGATCAGCACCAAGACTCCATGGGTGTTAGGATCATTACAGTGTAATCTAGATTATTGACTCTAGTGCAAGTGGGAGACTGAAGGAAATATGCCCTAGAGGCAATAATAAAGTTATTATTTATTTCCTTATATCATGATAAAGGTTTATTATTCATGCTAGAATTGTATTAACCGGAAACATAATACATGTGTGAATACATAGACAAACAGAGTGTCACTAGTATGCCTCTACTAGACTAGCTCGTTAATCAAAGATGGTTATGTTTCCTAACCATGAACAAAGAGTTGTTATTTGATTAACGAGGTCACATCATTAGTTGAATGATCTGATTGACATGACCCATTATATTAGCTTAGCACCCGATCGTTTAGTATGTTGCTATTGCTTTATCCATGACTTATACATGTTCCTATGACTATGAGATTATGCAACTCCCGTTTGCCAGAGGAACACTTTGGGTACTACCAAACGTCACAACGTAACTGGGTGATTATAAAGGAGTACTACAGGTGTCTCCAATGGTAGATGTTGGGTTGGCGTATTTTGAGATTAGGATTTGTCACTCCGATCGTCGGAGAGGTATCTCTGGGCCCTCTCGGTAATGCACATCACTTAAGCCTTGAAAGCATTGCAACTAATGAGTTAGTTGCGGGATGATGTATTACGGAACGAGTAAAGAGACTTGCCGGTAACGAGATTGAACTAAGTATTGGATACTGACGATCGAATCTCGGACAAGTAACATACCGATGACAAAGGGAACAACGTATGTTGTTATGCGGTCTGACCGATAAAGATCTTCGTAGAATATGTAGGAGCCAATATGGGCATCCAGGTCCCGCTATTGGTTATTGACCGGAGACGTGTCTCGGTCATGTCTACATTGTTCTCGAACCGTAGGGTCCGCACGCTTAACGTTACGATGACAGTTATTATGAGTTTATGCATTTTGATGTACCGAAGGTTGTTCGGAGTCCCGGATGTGATCACGGACATGACGAGGAGTCTCGAAATGGTCGAGACATAAAGATTGATATATTGGAAGCCTATGTTTGGACATCGGAAGTGTTCCAGGTGAAATCAGGATTTTACCGGAATACCGGGTGGGTTACCGGAACCCCCCTGGAGCTAAATGGGCCTTAGTGGGCCTTAGTGGAAAGGAGAAAGGGGCTGCCCTAGGTGGCCGCGCGCCTCCCCCCTTCCCTAGTCCTATTAGGACTAGGAGAAGGTGGCCGGCCCCCTCTCTCTCTTTTCCCCCTTGAGGAATCCTATTCCAACTAGGATTGGGGGGGGGGGGATCCTACTCCCGGAGGGAGTAGGACTCCCTGGCGCGCCACCCCTTGGCCGGCCAGCCCCTCCCCCTTGGCTCCTTTATATACGGGGGCAGGGGAGCACCCTAGGACACACAAGTTGATCTACGGATCGTTCCTTAGCCGTGTGCGGTGCCCCCTTCCACCAAATTCCACCTCGGTCATATCGTTGCAGTGCTTAGGCGAAGCCCTGCGCCGGCAACACATCAAGATCGTCACCACGCCGTCGTGCTGACGGAACTCTTCCCCGACGCTTTGCTGGATCGGAGCCCGGAGATTGTCATCGAGCTGAACGTGTGCTAAGAACTCGGAGGTGCCGGAGTAACGGTGGTGTGATCGGTCGGATCGCGAGGAGAACGTACGACTACTTCCTCTACGTTGAATCAACGCTTCCGCTTCAGTCTACAAGGGTATGTAGACAACACTCTCCCCTCTCGTTGCTATGCATCACCATGATCTTGCGTGTGCGTAGGATTTTTTTTGAAATTACTACGTTCCCCAACAATAGATATGTGTTTATGTCCTCTACAACATTCACTTATAGCTATTTCTTCAAGTTGGAACTTTTCTGCTAAGTGAATGTGATCGGACCCTTCCCCTCTATGCTACACTCAATCCAATCTATTCACAAATTCTTCATGTGCGTTATATTTGAAACTCGTTCAAATTCTTCACTGTGTCCTTGTGAGCTGAAGAAATTGCGAACGGAAAGCTAAAACTAATCTTATCCAAACTTTCGGATTTGCCGCTCAAACCGTTCCGCATCCCACGATGGATTATTTTATCCACCCACGATCTTACACGATCTCAACCACACAGTACGTGGGTGACACATGTCGCAAGAAGGAGAACGGCCAGGGGCACGTTCGTGCCAAATCTTCGGACGAGCAGTTTTTCACCACGGCTATAAATACCCCCCTGTCGCCATCCTCACTTCTTTTACCCCGCTCGATCTCACTCCCTCGCTCGAGCTCTCCAAACCCTAGCGCCGTCGCTACTCCATCATCGCCGGTGAGGAAAAGCTTCACTGCCTCGACCTCATCACCGTCGTACTCGCGCCGACCGCGGAAATCTTCACCTCCGCCGCCGCCGTAGACGTCTTCCTCCGCCAAGTTAGGGCGTGGAAGATCTGCATCGACGAACTTCACTGTTCCAACTCCCAGTTCGTCGTGTTCTTCGTTCAGGGTAATTAAAAGCTAATTTTACTGCCCTCGTTGATTCAAAACTTTTCTACAAAATCTTCAAAGGTGTTTTATTCTTCAAATCCTCACACACAAAACACCTCACATGTTATCTGTTCTTGATTCATTTCCCTAAGCCTCAATTTCTTCAAGATTCCTCAGTTGTGTGGATCCTCAATCTATACAACTCTGGAACCTACGATATAAAGCTCTTAGTGAAATTCCTCAAGACGAATCTGGTCAAATTCCTCAAACTTGTTCTTTATGAAAAACCCTCTGAGAACGCATATGACCTCTCCAAATTCCTCGCAACTATACTCTGTTCACAGGTACACATGTCCGCTGCTGAATCATTAGGTTCTCATCAACTTAACTCATTTGCAGCGTTCCTCGAAGAAAAGTTGCATACTTCTTCAGAGAATTCAATTGTTCAAATTCCTCATCTGAAGAAAATGGCTGAAGGTAAATGGCCACAGAAAGGAGGAAAGAAGCCTGAGGTCATGACTGCTTTTGAGATCCCAGAGGATATTTACAAAGAGTACTGCACGCCTGATGAAGCCAAGTTTGGCAAAGAAGATAAAAATCAGCGCAAGGTGCGAATCCAAAGGATTGAAAGGAGATGGGCACATGAATGGAGGGAGTACAGATATGTTACTCCAAAATACATGAAGAAATTCGCACTAAACCCTCCATGCCCAAGAGCCCCATTGGCACCTGGCCAAGTGGCTGATCCCACTAGCATCAAACGCGGTGAGGATTTTCCTGAAGAATGGGCCAAGCGCCAAGCTAAACTGGCAAGGCAAGCCAAAGAAGCAGTGAGGAAATTCAATGAAGACTCTGCTGCTGCTGCTGCTACTGCCACTGAGGCCTCGGTCAAGCCAAAGAAGGCAATGCTCAAGAAGCCCGCTCGCAAGCCAAGTGCTTCATCTTCAATGCCCTCACGGCCAAGTTCCTCAGCTGCGCCCTCACGGCCAGAATCTTCAAAATCTTCAAAGCAAATTCCTCATGCTGCTCCTGCTCCACCAAAGTCCTCAGCACCTGTGCATCTGACCTCATGCCAAAGGACGACTGGCATCTCTATTGCCTTTGGTGTTTCAGCTAGTTCTTCAGCTGCACCAAATTCCTCAGCTGCACCCTCTCTGCTGAAGAAAAAGGCTACTGCTGGACGAGGAAATCGCCCAAGTCCCAACAAGAAGCAGGTAGTCTTCACTATGCCATCTGATGATGATGAAGCTGATGAGGAAGAACTTACTGAAGTCATCAGGAACCGACAAGAACGGGCTGCTAAAGCCAAAGGCACACCTGTGCCCCTGCTATTGGATCCAAAGGCGATCCTAGATTATATTGATCTCTGGCATAAGGATCCTCACACACCTGTGCCTGATTTCAAGCTGACACCTGGTCAAAGTCACATGTTGACTCACTTCATCCAAGAGGAGAAGTGGAAATATGATAAGGCCAGAGAGATCAAGAAATCACAGTACCGCCAAGAGAAGCCACTGAAGAAAAATGTTCTCAAAATGAAGCCTGAGGAACTTGTCAAGATGCAGGCTGAGATCAAAGCCCTCAGCGACAAATTTGACTCCTACTATGCTGATTGGCAAGGAGCCAAGGTCAGATTTGTAAGGCTGACTGATACCTTCACCAAGGGTGCAGCCTCAAAGCCACAAATTCCTCAAGCTGAAGCATCTGTTCAGCAAACTGAAGAACATGCCAGCATCGCTGATGAAGTTCAGGCTGCTGAAGAAAATGCTAGTTCCAAGGCTGATGACTCTGCTCCAGCCGTTGATGAAATTGCCAGGGCATCCACTAGTGGTGCGCCTGAAGAAGTTGAAGAAACCAGGGCAACTGCATCAGTTGCGCCTGAGGAAAATCAAACAGATTCCTCAGCTCCACCTGCGCCTACGCCAACTCCAATTCTTCCATCTGCATTAGATGTGAAGAAAACAAAGGCTGTAGAACGAGCTGCTGTGAAGAAAAGGAAGGCATCCAATGCATCAGAATCTTCAGCTCCCAAGAAGATGAAGCCGATGACAAGCTCGTTTGCAAATCCCATTGATGCCGTTCCTATCTCCTCCGTGCCATCAAAGGACCTTGTTCCTTTTGGTGAAGATTATGAGATCCCTAGTGGATCAGATGAAGAAACTCAATCTGCTGCTTTGTCAGAGCAGATTGATGAAGAAATTGAAGCGGATGCAATCCCTTCAACCCCAATGGTCTCATCACCAATGCCTCAGTTTGATGCTGAAGAGGCTGGTGTTGAAGAAATTGATGATGAAGATGTGGATATTGGAAGCACCACTCCAGTGATGAATGACGACTTTTGGGAAAGTCAGCATCCCAATTCCCCACTCTTCACTCCCCTGCAGCAAATTCCTCATTCCCCTTCACCAACAGTACAATTGGGCTCTGAAGAAATTTGTCCCACTGCATCTGTGAATGAAGAAATTCCAGCCACTAGCGCTGAAGAAACTGCTGCTGATACAGACAAGGTGACTGCACCTGAGGAAAATCCTGAAATTCCTTAGCCTGAAGAACCTGAGATCGTGATTCCAAAGGTCGTGATGCAACTCACTGACACTCCTCTGCCAAGGCCAAAGGATCCATTCTCACGCAAACAGAAATTGAAGGCTGAAGACTTCTATGGCGAGCACATGTTCTTCACTAAATACAATCCATATGACTCTACTCGCATAAGGAAGAGGCGTTTCTGGACTGCCAGCCAAGCAAATTTCTATTCCTCACTGCTTTACAACAAAGACAAAGTCTTCGACCATGCTCATATTCCTCACGTGGATATGGAGTCTTTGCCGTGCTTCACGCCAGTGCTCAGTGTCCTTCACGACGCTGGGCTGCTCAACTTCTGCACAGATATATGCGATTGGAATGAAGAGCTTATTCTTCAATTCTATGCAACATTGCACATCACCGGCAACTCTGAAGATATCAATTCATGGGTTTTGGACTGGATGACTGACAACACCCATTATAAGGCCCCAGCATCTGAATTGCTTTGTGTCCTTCCTCTGAGTCCACCCAGTGAAGATGCTCGTTGTGTGTACAATGAACCTGAGCTTTCAAATCATTATATGCAAGTGCTGATGAAGCCTTTGAAGCCAGGGCAGGCTCCTAGAACCAATTTCCTCGTCAAGGAATTGTTGTATGTGCCAAGGACTGTCTATCGCATTCTGACGAAGACAATGAGTCCCATCAAAGGCCACGACTCGTCTGATGAAGAAGTCGTTGGCATCATGAAGAATCTGCTTTTCAACATCATCCATGGCGTTCCCGTCAACTTCCATGATTTCTTCATGAGGACTCTGGCCAACATTGCTATGTCACCATTTGAGCTGAAGCCTTATGCACCTTGGATAATGAAATTCATCGGGATAAGGTCTTCACTAAACTACAAAGCTGAAACGCTCAACCACTTCAGCTACTTGCCTCCCATTGAAGTCCTCAAACGGACATTTTCCTCAGCTGAAGAAAAAGGCAAGGCCACTGCTGTGATAGATGAAGGAATTCGTCCATTGGATGGCCAATTTCGCAAAGCTGCATCTTACTCCACCAATGATGACTTTGCCACACATGACTCTGCTGCTAACACTGCCAAGCCAAATCCTCAAGCCACAGCACCCAGGGTGATGACTGACCGTGAGTTACTCCTCAGTCTTCATCAAAAGGTTGATCGCAATCACAAATGGGTCAAGCGTCAGTTTGGTTCAATTCTTCACAACATGACTTCCACACACAATGCAGTGAAGAAAAACCACTACTACATTCATGAAACCCTCAACCACACCTGGGCTGTTCTATCTCAAGTGTACAGTGCTGAAGACTTGGAGAAAATGGGTCTCAAAGAAGATTTTGACTGGTTTGCACCTCCTCTGAAGAAATACAAGAAGGTCAAGGTTCCTTCTTTGGTGGCCAGCTCATATTCTTCATCACGTGCGACTGATGAAAATGAAGATTTGGACGACACTGCTGCAGGCCCTACTTCAACGACCGACCCCAACAACGATGGCGCTCCTTCATCAACTTGAAAATCTTCAGGGGCGTTAGTCCTCAGATTTTCGATCCTTTTGGTCATTTGATGACAAAGGGGCAGAAATCTGAGTTAGTCTTCAAGCGGGTCTATAATAAGGGTTTATTTGTTTTTTTAAGTTACAACTCTCGTTCTTCCGAAACTTTTATTGGATCAAGTTGTAATCTTAAGTCCGATGGTGCGCTGATACTTTTGTTGCACTTTGCTTTGATACCTTGATGCGCTATTCTGCATGCTTATTCCTCATTAATATTATTGCACACATGCTGAATTACATCAGGCACCATATTTCATCATGCATTTCAAATTCTTCATATTATATATCAAATGCGTGTATGAATTACAAGATATAGGGGGAGATCTCCATGATTCAACTCTTCAAGTGTGCATTGCTTCAAAAGCAAATTCCTCACTATGCACATCTTCAGGGGGAGTTCTTCTATATCTTACAATCAAATTCCTCAATATCAGTTTTTACACTTCATATATCTATCCCCGTTGAAAACTTAACCTATGTTGTCATCAATCACCAAAAAGGGGGAGATTGTAAGTGCATCTAGTGCCCCTTAGTGATTTTGGTGTATTGAAGACTTATAGGTTAAGTATCTAATGTGTTTATGAGTGTACACAGGTCTATAAGTCTATGAGGAGTTTGATATTTACAGAGAAAGTCGACCCCTAAAAATGAAGTTCTTCGACTGAAGACTTTGATATTTTGAAGACTTTCTGAAGACTTTGAAAGTGAAGAAATTGGTGTGACCTTGAAGACTTTGTCTTCATTCGAGGAATATGAAGCGTGAAGACTTTTGTTTTCGTAGTTTCATTTTCTCTTTCTTGAGTCATAGGAAACACCGTACTGTTAAAGGGGGTCGAGGAAATACTAAGGAGAAAATTTCCAAGTGATGCTCAACTCAAATCCTACACCTACCAATCCCTTCGAGTGAAGCCATTGGAAATCTCATATAGTTCAGTCAAATTCTTCAGTGACAGAGACGCAGTTCTTCTGGTCACTGAGGACTTTGCTCTGACTGAGGAGTTATGAATTCGCCAGTGCGAATTACCTACACAGTGAGGAACATGATAGCCCTGAGGAATTTGTACCTCAAATTTCCGACCGTTGCTGTGCTGCGCGCCAGCTGTCCGAAAATATCTTGTCCACCTAACGGTCATATCATTGAAGGGCATTTATGTCTTATCATGTCGGGCTGCTCCCTAGGCTATAAATAGCCGCCCCCTACAACCACTAGCTGGTTGGCTGCTCCGCGAGAACTTGACACTTGTCATTTGAGAGCAACCCATCCTCCGAGGACTTTGAGCGAAAATCATCAAGTGAGGAAAATCCAAACCCCAATCCCAAAACACCTACAAACCCAAAGTGATTGAGCATCACTAAAGAGATTGATCCTGCATGGATCCGATGCTTGTTACCTTTGAAGACTGTGCTTCTTCCAGACGGTTAGGCGTCAAGGTCTAGAGCATCCAAGAGGAATTGTGGATCGCCGAGTGACCAAGTCTGTGAAGGTTTGGAAGTCACCTGAAGACTTACCACAAGTGATTGGGCGAGGACTATGTGTTCCTAGATCAAGGAGAATCCGGTGAGGACTTGGTGTCCCGAGCTGCGTGCTCAGGACTGGGTCCTCGCCCAATCACTCGTGGTAAGTCATCAGGTGACTTCCAAACCTTCACAGACTTGGTCACTCGGCGATCCACAATTCCTCTTGGATGCTCTAGACCTTGACGCCTAACCGTCTGGAAGAAGCACAGTCTTCAAAGGTAACAAGCGTCGGATCCACGCAGGATCAATCTCTTCAGTGATTCTCAATCACTTTGGGTTTGTAGGTGTTTGGGTTTGGGTTTTGGATTTTCCTCACTTGATGATTTTCGCTCAAAGTCCTCGGAGGATGGGTTGCTCTCAAATGACAAGTGTCAAGTTCTTGCGGAGCAGCCAACCAACTAGTGGTTGTAGGGGGCGGCTATTTATAGCCTAGGGAGCAGCCCGACATGATAAGACATAAATGCCCTTCAATGATATGACCATTATGTGGATAAGATATTTTGGGACAGCTGGCGCGTAGCACAACAACGGTCGGAAATTTGAGGTACAAATTCCTCAGGGCTATCATGTTCCTCACTGTGTAGGCAATTCGCACTGGCGAATTCCTAACTCCTCAATCAGAGCAAAGTCCTAAGTGACCAGAAGAACTGCGTCTCTGTCACTGAAGAAATTGACTGAACTATATGAGATTTCCAATGGCTTCACTCGAAGGGATTGGTAGGTGTAGGATTTGAGTTGAGCATCACATGGAAATTTTCTCCTTAGTATTTCCTCGACCCCCTTTAACAGTACGGTGTTTCCTATGACTCAAGAAAGAGAAAATGGAACTACGAAAACAAAAGTCTTCACACTTCATATTCCTCGAATGATAACCAAGTCTTCAAGGTCACACCAATTTCTTCACTTTCAAAGTCTTCAGAAAGTCTTCAGAATATCAAAGTCTTCACTTGAAGAACTTCATTTTTAGGGGTCGACTTTCTTTGTAAATATCAAACTCCTCATAGACTTATAGACCTGTGTACACTCATAAACGCATTAGATACTTAACCTATAAGTCTTCAATACACCAAAATCACTAAGGGGCACTAGATGCACTTACACACACCTATTTGAGAGAGCCAAAATTATGTCATGACTTGTTAGAATCTATGCTTCACTTAAATTTTTATGAGCTATGGACTTGCTCTAGTGCTTCGCTTATATATTTTCGAGCATGATGTGCTTTAGTATTTTTGAAGAAAGCACTCTTTCTTCACTTAGATTTATTTGAGAGTTAGTAAAATTTTCAAGAAATTCTCTCTTGCTTCACTTAAATTAATTTGAGAGAAATAAGAAAAATTAAGCTCATGATCTTCACTTATATTTGTTTGAGCTTATGAAAAAGACATGAAAATTAGTCCCAAAGTGATAGATATCCAAGGATATAATAAAAACTTTCATGAAGATCATTGGACAAAGTAAACTTGATTCTTAGTAATAGTTTTGAGATATGATGATGTGATATGTGTGTTATGTTGGTGAGTAATTATGCTTTAGTAAGAATATTGGTGTTAAGGTTTGTGATTCCCTATGCAAGCACGAAAGTCAATAGTCATGCAATGAAATTATATCCTACTTGTGGTGCATTATTCGTTGTTACTTATGCTTAATGCTTGCTTATGAGATTATCCGTTTCTTGGTTGGTCGCTTCTCAATCTTTTGCTAGCCTTCATTTTGCACTAAGTATGATCTCTACTTGTGCATCCAAAATTCTTTAAACCAGTTTTGCCACATGAGTCCACTATATCTACCTATATGCGGTATTCTTTTGCCGTTCTAAGCAAATTTGTATGTGCCATCTCTAATTTTCAAAATAAACTTCTCTTTTGTGTGTTCGTTTCCCTCGCGGAGCGGTGAGGGGTGGCTAGTATTTTCCATGCTAGATGTGTTATTCTCAAGATGAGTGTTTATTCACTTGTCATTGCATGAGAGTAAGGCAAAGATATTAGGGATGCCCAGTCCTGATATGAAAAAAGATGAATTTACTTTATGTTGTCAAATAATAAATTCCTTGTCAAGTGTTGGTATGGAAGGCACCCGTGGATACGGTTAGCCATGGAAAGTGAAAGTATGGTTGAAAAAGGAATAAACTTTACTTTGTGTTCGGGAACTGCCTATGATATATCTAGCATGGAAAGTGTTGGGAACTCTAAGTCGTTTTCGTTGGTGGGATGGATACACCTCCCAAAATGTTTTTATCTCTAAGTTTTTCGCTTTGAGCTCTGGCACCTCTACAAATCCCTACTTCCCTCTGCGAAGGGCCTTTCTTTTACTTTATGCAATTTTTATTTTTGAATTTGAGGCTCCATCTTCTCTTATAAAAGCACCAACTAGGAGGCAATATGATCGTACTTGAGTATTGGGTGTAGCTAATATGTGAGTGTGTTTCATGAATGGATCAAAGGTTGAGCATGATGGGCTAGGGATAACTTATTTTAGCATTGATATTTTGAATGACATGGTTTCTTGGTGATATGCTTGAGTATTTAAATTATCATGTCAAAACTAGACTATTTCTTTGAACAATATAAAAGTCTAAATGTCCATGCTATAAAGAAAAGAAATATGATATGACATGATAGACAACATTCCACATCAAAAATTCTGTTTTTATCACTTACCTACTCGAGGACGAGTAGGAGTTAATCTTGGGGATGCTGATATGTCTCCAACGTATCTATAATTTTTGATTGTTCCATGCTCTTATGTTTTCAATCTTGGATGTTTTATAATCATTTATATCATTTTTTAGTACTAACCTATTGACATAGTGCCAAGTGTCAGTTGCTATTTTCTGCATGTTTTTTACATTGCAGGAAGTCAATATCAAACGAAGTCCAAATGCAAGGAAACTTTACGGGAATTTTTTTGGACTAGAAGGAACATAATGGGCCCTGGCTGCGCCTGGGGGGTGCTTCGAGGAGAGCACAACCCACCAGGGTGCGCCAGGAGGCCCAGGCGTGCCTTGGTGGGTTGTGCCCACCTCGGGTGCCCCTCGGACCGCCTCTTTGCTCTATAATACCCCAATATTCCAGAAACCCTAGGGGAGTCGACGAAATATTGATCCAGCCGTCGTAGAGTCTAGAACCACCAGATCCAATCTAGACACCATCTCGGATGGGGTTCCCCACCTCCATTGGTGCCTCTCCAATGATGTGTGAGTAGTTCTTTGTAGACCTTTGGGTCCGTAGTTAGTAGCTAGATGGATTCCTCTCTCTTGCTGAATTCTCAATACAATGGTCTCTTGGAGATCCATATGATGTAGCTCTTTTGCGGTGTGTTTGTTGGGATCGATGAACTTTGAGTTTATGATCAGATCTATCATTTTTTATCCATGAAATTTATTTGAGTTTCTTTGATCTCTTGTATGCATGATTGCTTATAGACTCGTATTTCTTCTCCGATATTTGGGTTTTGTTTGGCCAACTTGATCTATTTATCTTGCAATGGGAAGAGGTGCTTTGTAGTGGGTTCGATCTTATGGTGCTTGATCCCAGTGACAAAAGGGGAACTGACACGTATGTATCGTTGCTACTAAGGATAAAATGATGGGGTCTATCTCTACATAGATAGATCTTGTCTACATCATGTCATCGTTCTTATTGCATTACTCTGTTTCTCCATGAACTTAATACACAAGAAGCATGCTGGATAGCGGTCGATGTGTGGAGTAATAGTAGTAGATGCAGGCAGGAGTCAATCTACTAATCTTGGACGTGATGCCTATGTAATGATCATTGCCTGGATATCGTCATGATTATTTGAAGTTCTATCAATTTCCCAACAGTAATTTATTCACCCACCGTTTGCTATTTTTCTCGAGAGAAGCCACTAATGAAACCTACGGCTCCCGGGTCTCTTTCTTATTGATGACCCACAAGTATAGGGGATCAATTGTAACTTTTTTCGATAAGTAAGAGTGTCGCACACAACGAGGAGCAGAAGGAAATGATATGTAGTTTTCAGTAAGGTATTGTGTGCAGGTGCTGAAATTGTAAGTAGCGAGTAGTTTGGTAGCAAGATAATTTGTAACGAGCAAGTAACGATAATAGTAACTAGTATGCAGAAAGGTAGCCCAATCCTTTTGAGGCAAAGGACAGGCCAAAACGGTCTCTTATGATAAGCAAAGCGTTCTTGAGCATACACGGGCATTTCATCTAGTCACTTTCATCATGTTGGTTTGATTTGTGTTCGCTACTTTGTTAATTTGATATGTGGGTGGACCGGTGCTTAGGTGTTGTTCTTACTTGAACAAACCTCCTACTTATGATTAACCCTCCCACAAGCATTCTCAAGTACGAGCAAAGTATTAAGAATAAATTCTAACCATAGCATTAAACTCTAGGGTCCAATCGGTCCCTTACGGAATAGTGCATAAACTGGGGTTTAAGTTTCTGTCACTCTCGCAACCCACCATCTATTTACTACTCCACAATGCATTCCCTTAGGCCCAAATATGGTGAAGTGTCATGTAGTCAACGTTCACATGACACCACTAAGGGAATCACAACATACATACTATCAAAATATCGAACACATATCAAATTCACATGATTACTTGCAACATGATTTATCCCGTGACCTCAAGAACAAAGGTAACTACTCACAAACAATAAACATGCTCAAGATTAGAGGGGTACTAATATGCATAATGGATCTGAACATATAATCTTCCACCAAATAAACCATATAGTAATCAACTACAAGATGTAATCAACACTACTAGTCACCCCCTAGCAACAATCTATAGTTCCGGTAACAAGATTGAATACAAGAGATGAACTAGGGTTTGAGATGAGATGGTGCTGGTGAAGATGTTGATGGAGAGTGCTGATGTCTACTACGCAACTTTATTCTTGTAGACTCGTGTTGGGCCTCCAAGCGTAGAGTTTTGTAGGACAGTAGCAATTTTCCTTCTAGTGGATGGCCTAAGGTTTATCAATACGTGGGAGGTGTAGGATGAAGATGGTATCTCTCGAACAACCCTGCAACCAAATATAAGAAATCTCTTGTGTCCCCAACACACCCAATACAATGGCAAATTGTATAGGTGCACTAGTTCGGCAAAGAGATGGTAGGAAAAGTGTAATATTGATGGTAGAAATATGATGCCTAGATCTTTCCTCACCACATGATGCTTGCCAAAAGAGAAAATAAAAAGGAATAGAAGGAAAACATTGACTCTTTGCATAAAAGTAAACACATAAAAGTAAAAGATAGGCCCTTCGCAGAGGGAAGCGGAGGTTGCCATGCGCTTATTGGTTTGCATGCTTAATCCCTTAGTGCGAGAGAACGTCACGTTGTATTGCCCCTTAAGATGACAACCTTTATTATGCAGTCTGTCGCTTTTATTCTTTGTCATCCAAGTTCGTACAACGCTCAATTTTCTCTTATACTAAATGATCTTACATATTTAGAAGCAATTTTTATTACCCTTTTGCACCGATGACAACTTACTTGAGGGATCTAGCTAAACCATAGGTAGGTATGGTGGACACTTGAAAAAGATTTGGGTTAAAGGGTTTTTGGATGCACAAGTAGTATCTCTACTTAGTGTGGAATTTTTGGCTAGCAAAGATAGGGGCAAGCACCACATGTTGAAGGATTTATGACAATATGACTTCTATGTGAATATAAACAAACATAAATCATTAAGTTGTCTTGTTTGTCCAACGTCAACAATTTTGGCATATAATATTTTGATGAGGGCTCACAATCAAAAAAGATTTCTAGGATAGTATATTTATATGTGAATCTTCCCTTCCCTTATTAATTCTTTCATTAGTTGCATCATTGACTAATGATAGGTTTGTCAATCTCTAATAAAATTTTCTTACTTATACTTTTCCTTATGTGGTGCTATCGCCTACCATAGGATTAGTATATGATATTATTGATTTATTTCCTTTCTTTTGTCTGCTTTCTTTCTCTTTTTCTTTTCTTTATTTGCAACATGAAAGTAAAGAAAGTAAAAACTCAAAATAAACTTTATTATGTAACTCGCACACTATTTCAATGATAGATCACTAAGCAAACTCTCAAAGAAGGAAATGATTGAACTAAACTTTATTTCATCTAGGCAAAAGATTGAACCAAGATAAGTAAAAGCAAAAGATAGTGGGGTGATACGATACCGGGGCACCTCCCCCAAGCTTGGCGAAAGCCAAGGGGAGTGCCTATACCCGATACTCAGTTCTCCTTTGGTGGTGAAGAACAAGAGATATTGTCCTTGGAGGAACCTGAAGAGGCCATGGTAGATGGGATGTGACAGAAGACAGCAAAAAGAGAACAAAGGATTTTCTCCGCGATACGGTGGTCAACAGGTTCAGGAAGTGTATATATATCTTGGAGGACAAGTACACAGAAGAAAAACAGAGTACGGAAGGTGTCCCAGGTGGGCACAACCCACCTGGGTGCGACAGGCAAGCCTGGCGCGCCCTGGTGTCTTGTGCCCACCAGGGGACGCTTCCTGGCAGTTTCTTTATTTCCAAAATCCTAAAATACTCCAAAACTGATAGAAAATATTTTTGCGGAATTTTCAGAGTCCGTTTACTTACCATATCATGTACCCCCTTATTCTGATGATTCTGGAGTGTTCCGGAAGGACTCTTTTGTGTGTTCTTCCGGTGTCAAAGTTTGGATAATATTGCTTTCAACATTAATAGGCGTACCTGAGATATAATGTTTTATTCGTTGCCCGTTGACGACCTTCGGGTTAGTGCCTTCGAGATTATTTATTTTGATGGCATCGGACCGGTAAAACTCCTCGATGACATGTGGGCCTTCCCATTTCGAGAGGAGCTTCCCTGCAAAAAATCTAAAACGAGAGTTGTACAAAAGAACATATTCTCCGACTTTAAACTCACGCTTTTGGATTCTTTTGTCATGCCATCTTTTAACTTTTTCTTCGAATAACTTTGCATTTTCATAAGCTTGGGTTCTCCATTCATCTAATGAGCTAATATCAAATAACCTCTTTTCACCAGCAAGTTTGAAATCATAGTTGAGTTCTTTAACTGCCCAGTAAGCTTTATGTTCTAACTCAAGAGGTAAATGACAAGCTTTTCCATAAACCATTTTATAAGGAGACATACCCATAGGATTTTTATACGCTGTTCTATAAGCCCAAAGTGCATCATCCAATTTCTTAGACCAATTCTTCCTGGACCCGTTGACAGTCTTTTGCAAAATTAATTTTATTTCTCTATTGCTAAGTTCAACTTGATCGCTAGAGTGAGGATGATAGGGTGATGCAATTCTATGGTTAACATCATACTTAGCAAGAATTTTACGAAAAGCACAATATATAAAGTGTGAACCACCATCAGTCATTAAATATCTAGGGACTCCAAACCTTGGGAAAATAACTTCCTTAAGCATTTTAATAGATTTGTTGTGATCAGCACTACTAGTTGGGATAGCTTCTACCCATTTAGTAACATAATCAACAGCAACCAAAAATGTGTATACCCATTAGAGGAAGGAAAAGTTCCCATGTAATCAAATCCCCAAACATCAAATGGTTCAACAACAAGTGAATAATTCATAGGCATTTCTTGACGCTTAGCGATATTACCTATTCTTTGACATTCATCACAAGATGAGACAAACTTACGGGCATCCTTGAAGAGAGTAGGCCAATAAAATCCAGATTGCAATGCCTTGTGAGCAGTTCTATCTCCAGCATGATGCCCTCCATAAGCCTCGGAGTGACATTTCTATAGAATTTGTCCATGTTCATGCTCAGGTACACAACGTCTAATAATACCATCTACTCCTTCTTTATAAAGATGTGGGTCATCCCAAAAGTAATGTCTTAAATCATAGAAGATTATTTTTCTTTTGTTGGTAAGTAAAGCTAGGTGGTAAATATTTAGCAACAATGTAATTAGCATAGTCAGTATACCAAGGAGTACTATTAGCAACATTTATTGTAGCTAATTGCTCATCCGGGAAACTATCATCAATAGGTAGTGGCTCATCAAGCACATTTTCAAGCCTAGACAAGTTATCAGCTACGGGGTTCTCAGCTCCTTTTCTATCAATGATATGTAAATCAAATTCTCGTAACAAGAGAACCCAACGAATAAGTCTAGGTTTAGCATATTTATTTTTCATAAGATATTTAATAGCAGCATGGTCTGTGTGAACAGTTACTTTGGAATCAACAATATAAGTTCTGAATTTATCACAAGCAAACACCACTGCTAAGAATTCTTTTTCAGTAGTAGCATAATTTCTTTGAGCACTGTCTAGAGTTTTACTTGCATAATGAATAACATTCAGTTTCTTATCAACTCTTTGTCCTAGAACAGCACCAACATCATAATCACTAGCATCACACATAATTTCAAAAGGTAAGTTCATATCAGGTGGTTGAATAATAGGTGCAGAAATTAAGGCTTTCTTGAGTGTTTCAAAGGCTTCCAGACAATCATCATCAAAAACAAAAGGAATATCCTTTTGCAAAAGATTAGTAAGAGGCCTATAAATTTTAGAAAAGTCTTTAATAAACCTCCTATAGAAACTAGCATGACCTAGGAAACTACGAATACCTTTGATGTCCTTGGGACATGGCATTTCCTAAATTGCATCAACTTTAGTTTGGTCCACTTCAATACCTCTTTCAGAAATTTTATGACCCAAGACAATGCCTTCATTAACCATAAAGTGGCACTTCTCCCAATTCAAGACAAGATTTGTTTGTTCACATCTCTGCAACACTCGATGAAGATTGCTTAAACAGTCATCAAAAGACTCCCCATAAACAGAAAAGTCATCCATGAAAACCTCAACAATATTTTCACATAAGTCAGAGAATATAGCCATCATGCATCTTTGAAACGTAGCGGGTGCATTACATAAACCAAAAGGCATACATCTATAAGCATAGGTTCCAAAAGGACAAGTAAAAGTGGTCTTTTCTTGATCAGGTTGTGATACCGGTATTTGTGAAAAACCATAATATCCATCAAGGAAGCAAAAGTGTGTGTGCTTAAATAATCTTTCAAGCATTTGATCAATCAAAGGAAAAGGGTAATGATATTTTCTAGTAGCTTTATTTAATTTTCTGAAATCAATTACCATTCTATAGTCTGTAACAATTCTTTGTGGAATAAGTTCATTCTTATCATTAGGAATAATAGTAATACCTGCTTTCTTAGGGACACAATGAACAGGACTTACCCATCTACTATCAGCTAATGGATAGATTATACCTGCTTCCAGAAGTTTTAATATTTTCGTTCTTACCACCTCTTCATCTTTGGATTTAACCGACGTTGGTGATCAACAACCGGTTTAGCATCAGGTTCCATATTAACTTTGTGCCGACATAGAGTGGGACCAATGCCCTTTAAATCATCAAGGGTATATCCAATAGTAACTCTGTGCTTCCTTAGAACTTTCAATAATCTTTCTTCTCCATGTTCTGAAAGGTTAGCACTGATAATACCAGGATATATGTTCTTTTCATCAAGATAAGCATATTTCAAAGTGTCGGTGTACTAGAGTAGGAGTACCCTAGTATCCCGAACTTGTGCACGGGCAGTCGCAGCACCCCGCGGCAAGGCTTGCCGGGTGACCGCCAATATCCTCTGTGGCTCCTTTTGAGCCATTCAAGAACAAAGTATTCAAGCCAAGGAGACAAGGCCCGGGCAAGAGGAGCTTGCCGGGAAGGCCACTCAAGGCACAAAGCCCCGGCAAGAGGAGCTTGTCAGGAAGGCTAACCAAGGAATCGCAAGGAACTTGCCGCGACGCGCCACGCGTCCCGGCAAGACCCGCCGAGCGACAAGCTCCCGGACGCGGCAAGACAACGGCCGCGGCAAGGCGTTTGCCACGGCTAGCAACCACTCTGTACCTGCGCTCCATCACACCCACCAATGTGTCGCTCTGAGACCCTTCCAGGCGTACGTGGCGGGAGGCTATGCAGCCAGGGGTGCACTGTGGCAAGCGGCGCTAACAAGATCGCCATCGTGGCAAGCGGTGGCGTCCCTGACGGTCCCTTTTCTGCACTGTTTGGGCGACGTAGATAGGCATTTAATGCCCTTGTCCCCTGCCGTCAGGGTTAGGTATGATACACTGTGTAGGTAGCTGTACCTACCGCAGCACCTTTCCATTTCTACCCTTGTCTACGTTGCCACCTGTTGGAGACCCCTTGAGCATATAAAAGGAGGCCCATGCACAACGTAGAGGGGAGGAGAAAAAGAGAACATTCACGCTCGGTCTCGTTAGCCGCTTGTGTGTACTGTAGCACTCAGCGCTCCCGAGCAAGAACTCAATGCAAACCACAAAGCAGCAGTAGTAGTATTATCTCTCCGGAGAGCTCCGAAGCTGGGTAAACCGCTCGTGTGCCTCGCCTCGATCTGCTCTTTGTGCGACCTCCGCCCCCCGCCGAACCGAAAGGGGCTCCGTCCCCATAGGTGCTCATGGAGGCAGTTTCCCCAACATCTTTGGCGCGCCAGGTAGGGGGCGTCAAAGTTGTGTGAACCTGATCCGGCGTTAACACGAGCTAGATCTTCATCGACTTCATCGACATGCCGCCGAAGAAGAAGGCTTCGGAGGCGGCTGCTCCGTCCGCGTCGAACCCACCGCCGCCGGAGCAAACGGCTGGTGGGGAAGACGCCGGCGGAAGAACGGGCGTCGGCGAGGGAGCCCACGGTGCCGCCAGGTCCAAGGACAAGGCTGCGCTGCCCATCGGCGGTGTAGCCGGCTCCCACGACGACCGAGCGTCTGTAGATGCACCGCGCCCATCTCAAGAGGCGCAGGACCGGCAGCGTCGTGGTACTCACGGTACCATACGCTCGCTGGATCCAGATCGAGCTGGCGGATCTCGGGATGCTCCAAGCCAGCATGCGCGCCAACGTGCTGGCGCGAGCGAGGCACGGTCACCTGGACGGGATATTGCTCCTTCTAACGCGGTTAGAAGTCCGAGCATATCCCGCTCCTCGCACCGTTCGCCACCGCTACCCGCCACTCCAACAGAAGCTTTGGCGCAAGCTCAACTGCTCCTAGACTTCCCTCCAACGCCAGACAAGATCGACGACTGGAGGGCCACCATTCAGAGTCTCATGGGCTTCGCCAACGACGACACTCCACGGCAGCCGACTACGTCGCAGCCGCGGCAAGTCAGCCAGGCGCGACCCGATGGCGACAAGACCGGTGGGGGTGCAACCACCGTGCACTCTCCGCCCCGAAGGCCAAGATCGCCGACTCGCCGGGTCCACCGCGACAGCGACTCCATGGTCGGATGTGACTTGCTTTCATTTCTTGATGCATACTCAGGATATCATCAGATCTTCATGGCAGAAGAGGATGAGGAGAAAACCACATTCATCACTCCCTGTGGCACGTACTGTTTCATACGGATGCCTTTCGGTTTAAAGAATGCTAGTTCAACATTTGCAAGGGTAGTCCATACTGCTTTTGAACCGCAAATACACAGAAATGTGGAGGCCTACATGGATGATATAGTGGTCAAGAGCAGGGACAAAGCAACTCTGATTCAAGATTTAGAAGAGACTTTCACAAATCTGCGCAAGATCAGCCTCAAGCTCAACCCCGAGAAGAGCATGTTTGGAGTCCCTTCCGGCAAGCTTCTCGGGTTCTTCGTGTCTCAGCGGGGAATTGAAGCCAATCCCGACAAGTTCAAGGCCATTGAGCAGATCGAAGCACCGAGGCGCGTCAAGGATGTGCGGAGACTTGCCGGCTGCGTGGCGGCTCTCAGCAGGTTTATCTCTAAGTCTGCTGAGCGCGCCCTGCCGTTTTTCAAAATTTTGAAAAAGGCATGTCCAATGAAATGGACTCCGGAAGCGGAGGCTACGCTGCAGGACTTGAAGAGATACCTGTCCTCCACTCCAATACTTGTCGCACCTAAGCCACAAGAGAAGTTGCTGCTGTATCTGGCGGCAACCAATCAAGTGGTTAGTGCTGCGTTAGTAGCGGAGAGGGAGGCAGATGATGAGCCAGCAACCACGGCGAGCGCATCCAGCGACAAGCAGGGGGCTTCCCCGACAAGCTCTGGTCCCGGCAAAGATGGATCTGTGCAGGCGCCCGAGGAGATACAGAAGAAAATGGTGCAGCGCCCAGTCTACTTTGTCAGTTCCCTTCTGCAGGGGGCTAGGTCAAGGTACTCTGGTGTGCAGAAATTGCTTTTCGGCCTTCTCATGGCCTCAAGAAAGCTGCGCCATTACTTCCAAGCACATGAGATCACAGTTGTCACTCGCTTTCCGCTGAAGAGAATACTGCAGAATCCAGAAGCAACAGGCAGGATTGTTGAGTAGGCACTGGAACTGTCAAGCTTTGGCCTCAAGTTCGAGAGCACTTCGAATATCCAAAGCAGAGCATTGGCAGAATTCATAGCAGAGTGGACACCAACACCAGATGAAGAAATTCCAGAAACGAGCATCCCCGTCAAGGAAGCAAGCAAAGAGTGGCTGATGTACTTTGATGGTGCTTTCTCGCTGCAAGGCGACGGTGCTGGCGTGCTACTTGTCGCACCCACCGGAGAGCACCTCAAGTACGTAGTCCAGATGCACTTTCCCAAGGAGCAAGCAACAAACAATACGACAGAGTATGAAGGTTTGCTTGCCAGTCTCAGGATCGCGGCAGACCTTGGGATCAAGAAGCTCATTGTCAGGGGTGACTCGCAGCTTGTCGTCCGCCAAGTGAACAAGAATTATCAAAGTCCGTTGATGGAAGCTTACGTTGATGAAGTGAGGAAGCTAGAAGAGCACTTTGTCGGCCTACAGATGGAACATGTTCCAAGAGCTATGAACGGCATTGCCGATGGCCTGTCAAAGTGCGCAGCACTTAATTTACCTGTGGAACCAGGGATCTTTGTGCTCAAGCTGACTCAACCGTCTGTGACGCCATCAACTGGACAGATCAAGAAGAGGAAGTTGATTTCTGGTGACTATTTTCCGGCAGAGCTTCCCGAAGCCGCCACCAAGAAGGTCCCCAAGATCAACACCAAGAGTGCTGGGGAGCAGTCTGCTCCGGCAAACCCCAGGGTTTGTTTCGTTGAAGCAGACGCTCCCGACAAGTTTTTCTCCGGCAAGCTTGCTGGGGAACGTCAAGCTCCGGCTGAGCCGCAGTTTCTCGCCGTAGAAGCGGATGTTCCCACAGCAGCAGATGTGCCTTTAGTCCTTGTTGTCGAGCCACAAGCTCCAGCATGGGCACAACAGATCGTCCGTTTCCTTCAGACAGGAGAACTTCCCGAAGAGCAAGAAGAAGCGGAAAGAGTAGCCCGGCAGTCAAGTATGTACCATTTGTCGACAACGCACTGTACAGAAGAAGACTCAACAGTGTGAAATTGAAGTGTATTCACCGGGAAGATGGACAGAAGCTGTTGGCAGAGATACATGGAGGCATCTGTGGTCACCACATTGGCGCAAGAGCACTTGCCGGCAAAGCATTCCGGCAAGGTTTCTTTTGGCCGACAGCTCTCCAGGATGCAACTGCACAAGTAACGAAGTGTGAAGCGTGCCAGTTTCATTCCAAGAAGATACACCAGCGAGCTCAAGCTCTCCAGACGATCCCTTTATCCTGGCCATTTTCGGTCTGGGGGCTCGACATTCTCGGCCCCTTCCCCCGAGCAGTCGGGGGCTTTGAGTACTTGTACGTCGCAATCGACAAGTTCACAAAGTGGCCGGAAGTGGAAGCAGTGAGGAAGGTGACAGCACAGTCAGCAGTCAAGTTCTTCAGGTCGATTGTTTGCCGCTTCGGGATCCCTAACAGGATCATCACCGACAATGGTACGCAATTCATGAGCCGCACCTTCATGCAGTACGTCCAAGATCTTGGCGCCAAGGTCTGCTTCGCTTCTGTTGCTCACCCCAGGAGCAACGGTCAAGCGGAGAGGGCAAATGCTGAAGTGTTGCGTGGACTCAAGACCAGGACTTTCGACAGGCTGCACGGGTGCGGAAGAAACTGGATCGAGGAGCTGCTGGTGGTTCTTTGGTCGATCAGGACGACGCCAAATCGAGCCACTGGCCAGACACCTTTCGCTCTAGTCTATGGAGCAGAGGCAGTTCTCCCCACGGAACTCGTATACGGGTCGCCTTGAGTGCTCGCTTATGATGAGCTTGAGCAAGAGCAGCTGCGACAAGATGACGCGCTGCTCCTTGAGGAAGACCGTCTTCAGGCTGGTGTACGAGCTGCTCGCTACCAGCAAGCTTTGCGCCGCTACCATAGCCGCAAAGTTAACGCCAGAAGTCTCGAGGAAGGCGACCTTGTTCTTCGGCGCGTTCATTCCGCCAAGAATTCCAACAAGTTGACGCCGAAGTGGGAAGGCCCTTATCGGGTGAAACGAGTCGCTAGGCCTGGCGCTGTCCGCCTTGAGACCGAAGATGGCATTCCGGTGAGCAACTCCTGGAACATTGAGCATCTTCGTAAGTTTTACCCGTAAGGCGCGGCTGTCGGACCCTGTTCCGGCAACCACCTTTTGTACAAGTCTTGCCGCTGTTGCATGTAATCCTTTGTACAAAGCCAGGCGCAGACCCTGAGCATAGATGAAGCGCTGGCGCCCTAAGTTTGCATGCTAGATCAAGTCTCGTCCTTGGTTAGGGTTGATAGCGCTCAGTAGCGGCTAACCACTAGCTTAGAGGTCGGGTGTGCGTCCCTTTGCCGTTCTTTCGTTTCCCTTGGTTCGCAGGGCTCGCATATCCTGGCCGGACCACTTGAGGACGAAAAAGAGAAGGAGGACGGACCAGCATCTGGACCCCGGCAAGCCAGTGTTGCCGGGGGCCACAAGTATAAAGACTCACCCACGGCGAACCAGAGTTGCCGGGGGCTGCAATCTCAGATAAGTTTTTCATCCCTTATCATGCATTCTCTTATCGACTGAGGTATGCGAAACCTCGTTTCTTCCTAAAAGCTATCGTGCTCCCCTAACTCTAGGCCCTAGGGCTCGTTCCTGGGGCCAGGTTTGGTCGTAGTCGCGGCAGCAAAGGGACAAAACGAGGAGCCTGAACCCGCCTCATCGCTGCCTCCGCCAAAAGCGTGAGAAAGGTCGAGCGACGTGGGAAGACGGCAGGGCCTGCTGCCGGGAAAAGAAGTGTCTATCTTAAAGATATTAAGGATTTGCTCCTTGATGTGGGTTCCACCCACAAGACAAGTGACCCGACAAGCATCCCCTTTTCACAAAAAAACATTCCACTCAGGTACAGTTCATGGAGAATGAAAAACATGAATGATGGGATTACAAGCTTTAAATTCAGCTAAGGCCCGAGGGCTTACAAACTAAAAAGAGATAAGGTGCCCGTAATCCCTTTCCTGTCCCTCTCTTCAGGAGGCAGGTCAAGGAGGCGAAAAGGGCAAAAGGGGCGCCTAGACGAGCTACAGGTGGCAGAAGACACCAAGAGAACATCTCGGTGGTCGTCCAAAGGCTGGATGGTGATGGCGGCGCCGGAGGCAGGGCTCGAAGACGAGGCGGCAGGACGTCAGCACGCTGTCGAGGGCGTCGTGCCCACGTACTCCGAGTTGACGGCCTTGCCGCCCGCCCTCTTCCTCTTTCGCAGCCTCCCTACGCCAGCCGCCCAAGGAGACAACCCCGAGAAGTTCAAGGAGCCGGCGACACGGATGATGGGGTCGCCGGTGCCGCACGGAGCGATGCCCGACACCTAGTCGGACCCGTCATCCTGCCGCCCGCTACCCCCATCGTCGCTGCCGCTGTCCCCCTCGTCACTCTCGCTCGAGGAGGAGTCTTCGCTATCAGGGGAGCTCTCCACGCAGCACCTTGCCCGAGTTCCAAAGCACCCAAAGACCTTGACGGAGAGGAGACTGCCCTCCATCAGCTTAAAATGGAGGGTGAGCCCCTCCGTCAGGCGGTGGATACGGGCGAACGTCTTCCACCCTCGACCAAGATACATCACATTAGGGGCCGGGAAGTCAACGCGGACTCGCGTACCGCTGATTCCACAGCCCCTCATTTGCAGCCTCAGTATCTCGGGCGGATCCAACTCCATCTCGCTCAGTACCAGGATATATGTTCTTTTCATCAAGATAAGCATATTTCAAAGTGTCGGTGTACTAGAGTAGGGGTACCCTAGTATCCCGAACTTGTGCACGGGCAGTCGCAGCACCCCGCGGCAAGGCTTGCCGGGTGACCGCCAATATCCTCTGTGGCTCCTTTTGAGCCATTTAAGAACAAAGTATTCAAGCCAAGGAGACAAGGCCCCGGCAAGAGGAGCTTGCCGGGAAGGCCACTCAAGGCACAGAGCCCCGGCAAGAGGAGCTTGTCGGGAAGGCTAACCAAGGCATCTCAAGGAACTTGCCGCGACGCGCCACGCGTCCCGGCAAGACCCGACGAGCGACAAGCTCCCGGACGCGGCAAGAAAACGGCCGCGGCAAGGCGTTTGCCGCGGCTAGCAACCACTCTGTACCTGCGCTCCAGCACACCCACCAACGTGTCGCTCTGAGACCCTTCCAGGCGTACTTGGCGGGAGGCTGTGCAGCCAGGGGTGCACTGTGGCAAGCAGCGCTGACAAGATCGCCATCGTGGCGAGCGGTGGCGTCCCTGACGGTCCCTTTTCTGCACTGTTTGGGCGATGTAGATAGGCATTTAATGCCCTTGTCCCCTGCCGTCAGGGTTAGGTATGATACACTGTGTAGGTAGCTGTACCTACCGCAGCACCTTTCCATTTCTACCCTTGTCTACGTTGCCACCTGTTGGAGACCCCTTGAGCATATAAAAGGAGGCCCATGCACAACATAGAGGGGAGGAGAAAAAGAGAACATTCACGCTCGGTCTCGTTAGCCGCTTGTGTGTACTGTAGCACTCAGCGCTCCCGAGCAAAAACTCAATGCAAACCACAAAGCAACAGTAGGAGTATTATCTCTCTGGAGAGCTCTGAAGCTGGGTAAACCGCTCGTGTTCTCCGCCTCGATCTGCTCTTCGTGCGACCTCCGCCCCCCGCCGAACCGAAAAGGGGCTCCGTCCCCATAGGTTCTCGTGGAGGCAGTTTCCCCGACACAAAGTGTCTAGCAATTGTTTTAATTCAAACACTGGATCACCCTTAGGTGGAGGAGGACCTCCGAGAGTTTCAATAGGCAAATTGTGTTTAAGCAGAGGACGTTGTTCAAAGAAAATCTTATCTATTTCATTTCTTTCATGCATATGTAAATCATTTTCATCGTCTAGCAAATATTGTTCTAGAGGATGAGTAGGTGGCACAACAATAGAAGCAAGACCAATTAATTCATCCTTACTAGGAAGTTATTTTTCATGATGGTTTCTACTAAACTTTGAAAAATTAAACTCATGAGACTCATCATCAAAGCTAACACCCACAGTTTGTTTCGGGCAATCTATCTTAGCATTATGTTCAAGAAAGGTCTACCAAAGATAATGGGACAGAAGTCATCTTGCGGGGTACCAAGAACAAGAAAATCAGTAGGATATTTTATTTTCACACACAAGACTTCAACATCTCTAATAATCCCACAAGGTGATATGGTGTCTCTATTTGCAAGTTTAATAGTAACATCTATGTCTTCTAACTCTGTAGGTGTTATGTCTTCCCTAATTTCTTGATATAACTTGTAAGGAATAGCACTCACACTAGCAGCCATGTCACATAAACCATGATAACAGTGATCTCCTATTTTAACTGAAATGACAGGCAGGCCAACAACTAGTCTATTTTTATCCCTTCTTTCGGGTTTGGCAATTCTAGCAACTTCTGCACAAAAGTAGATAACATGCCCATCCACATCTTCTTCTAAGAGATCTTTAGCCATAGCAATATTAGGTTCAACTCTAATTTTTTTCATCTGGTTTAGGTGTTCTAACAGAGCTTTTGTTAACCACAGTTGAAACTTTAGCATGTTCCTTTATCCTAAGAAGAGGAAAAGGGGGTTTCTCAATATAAGCAGTAGGAACAACTGGATCAACATTATAAAGTATAGTTTCTTCTTTAACTGGTACCAGTTCTCTAGTTTCTTATTTAATAGGTGGGTGATATTTAAGCCACTTATCTTTAGGGAGTTCAACATGGGTAGCAAATTATTCACAAAAGGAGGCTACTATCTCAAAGTCAAGTCCATATTTAGTGCTAAACTTTTGAAAAGCATCGGTATCCATAAAAGATTTAACACAATCATACTTAAGCTTTATACCTGACTCCTTACCTTCGTCGAGTTCCCAATCTTCAGAGTTGCGTTTAATCCTTTCCAAAAGATACCACCGAAATTCAATAGTTTTCTTCATAAAGGAACCAACACAAGAAGTATCCAGCATGGTTTGATCATTGCGAGAAAGCTGACATAAAAGTTTTGAATAATAATTTCTCTTGAGAGCTCGTGATTGGGGCATACATATGACATTGACCTTCTCCTTCACGAGGCCAAAAATTATATATATAATTCTGATCACGATGAACTAGATGCATATGATTTTTTTTTTGGTGGAACTCCAATTTCAAACGATTCCCATTCCATGATCCAATAACATCGCATAGACTATACCATGCCAATGATTTTCCCTTCAAAGATAAAGGGAAAACCTTTCTCATAACCTCATCTCCAGGTAAACCTGCAAGCTTAAACAATCCACAAATTTGTTCTACATATGTCAAGTGCATATCGGGATGTTCGGTTCCATCTCCTGCATAAGGATTGGCTAGCAGTTGTTCTATCATATCGGAAGGAATTTCATATTCAATATTTTCAGTAGGTGCAGTAGGTTACGGGGCAATTAATTTTGGTTCCGGATGAGGTGAAGATACCCGAACAAACCCCACAAAGGATTGTTTTCCATAGTAACAAGTGACAATAAATTTCAGCACACTATATAAATGTTTCCTTACCAAATTCCACTTACCAAAGGCGCTTCACTCCCCGGCAACGGCACCAGAAAATAACCTTGATGACCCACAAGTATAGGGGATCAATGTAGCTCTTTTTGATAAGTAAGAGTGTTGAACCCAACGAGGAGCAGAAGGAAATGACAAGTAGTTTTCAGTAAGGTATTGTCTGCAAGTGCTGAAATTGTAAGTAGCGAGTAGTTTGATAGCAAGATAATTTGTAATGAGCAAGTAATGATAACAGTAACAAGTATGCAGCAAGGTAGCCCAACCCTTTTGAGGCAAAGGACAGGCCAAAACGGTCTCTTATGATAAGCAAAGCGTTCTTGAGGGTACACAGGAATTTAATCTAGTCACTTCCATCATGTTGGTTTGATTTGTGTTTGCTACTTTGATAATTTGATATGTGGGTGGACCGGTGCTTAGGTGCTTTTCTTACTTGAACAAACCTCCTACTTCTGATTAACCCTCCCGCAACCATCTGCAATTACGAGCAAAGTATTAAGAATAAATTCTAACCATAGCATTAAACTCTAGGATCCCATCGGTCCCTTACGGAATAGTGCATAAACTGGGGTTTAAGTTTATGTCACTCTCGCAACCCACCATCTATTTATTACTCCACAATGAATTCCCTTAGGCCCAAATATGGTGAAGTGTCATGTAGTCGACATTCACATTTCACCACTAAGGGAATCACAACATACATACTATCAAAATATCGAACACATCAAATTCACATGATTACTTGCAACATGATTTATCCCAAGACCTCAAGAACAAAGGTAACTACTCACAAACAATAAACATGCTCAAGATCAGAGGGGTATTAATATGCATAATGGATATGAACATATAATCTTCCACCAAATAAACCATATAGTAATCAACTACAAGATGTAATCAACACTACTAGTCACCCCTAGCAATAATCTATAGTTGTGGTAACAAGATTGAATACAAGAGATGAACTAGGGTTTGAGATGAGATGGTGCTGGTGAAGATGTGGATGGAGATATCCATCCCCAACATGGGAGAGTTGTTGGTGATTATGATGACGATGATTTCCCCCTCCGGGAAGGAAGTTCCCCCGCAGAATCGCTCCGCTGGAGGGCAAAAGTGCTCCTGCCCAAGTTCCGCCTCGAGATGGCGGAGCTTCATCCCAAAATCCTCCCCTTTATTTTTTCTAGGTCAAAATGACTTATATACCCAAAGATGGGCACCTGAGGTGGCCGAGGAGGCACAACCCACCAGAGCGCGCCTGGGGGGCCTGCCGCACCCAGGTGGGTTGTGCCCACCTGGTGGCCCCCCTCTGGTGTTTATTGGCTCCAGTATTTCTTAAATAATCCATAAAAATTCTCCGTGAAGTTTCAACTTATTTGGAGTTGTGCAGAACAGGTGGCCTGACGTAGCTTTTCCAGGTCCAGATTTCCAGCTGCCGGAATTCTCCCTCTTTGTGTGTTCCTTGCACATTATGAGAGAAAAGGCTTTATAATTACTCTGAAAAGCATTATTATGGATCAAAACATTGTAAATAATAGTAAGAAAACATGATGCAAAATGGACGTATCACTCATATATTTGCCTTTGTGATCTATTTTCCTTTGCATTTTTTTCAGATCTATTAAACCAAAAATACAAAAATACCTTGATGCACTTTATTCTTATTTATTTATTTGGCGTTCAATCTATCAATATACTACAATTTTATCTCACGTCCGTTTGCCTATCTTGAGGCGTCGTACCGGAAAGGGATTGACAACCCCTTTTACACGTCAAGTTGCGAGAAGTTGTTATTTGTGTGCAGGTGTTGTTTATGTTGTGTTGCTTGGTTCTCCTACTGGTTCGATAACCTTGGTTTCACATCTGAGGGAAATACCTACCACTGTTGTGCTGCATCATCCCTTCCTCTTTGGGGAAATACCGACGTAGCTTCAAGCGACATCATGGTGTCATATGAACATCGACTACATGACACTTCACCATATTTGGGCCTAAGGGGATGCATTGTGGAGTAGCAATTAGATGATGGGTTGCAAGAGTGACAGAATCTTAAACCCCAGTTTATGCGCTATTCTGTAAGGGACCGATTGGATCCAAAAGTTTAATGTTATAGTTAGAATTTATTCTTAATACTTTTCTCGTAGTTGTGAATCCTTGCGGGAGGGTTAATCATAAGTAGGAGGCTTATTCAAGTAAGAACAACACCTAAGCACAGGTCCACCCACATATCAAATTATCAAAGTACTGAACACACATTAAACCAACATGGTGAAAGTGACTAGGTGAAAATCCCGTGTACCCTCAAGAACGCTTTGCTTATCATAAGAGACCATTTTGGCATGTCCTTTGCCTCAAAAGGATTGGGCTACCTTGCTGCACTTTTGTTACTACTATCCTCGCTTGCTCGTTATAAATTATCTTGCTATCAAACTACTCCGCTACTTACAATTTCAGCACTTGCAGACATTACCTTGCTGAAAACCACTTGTCATTTCCTTCTGCTCCTCGTTGGGCTCGACACTCTTACTTATTGAAAAGAGCTAAAATTGATCCCCTATACTTGTGGGTCATCAAGGCTATTTTCTGGCGCCGTTGTCGGGGAGTGAAGCGCCTTTGGTAAGTGGAATTTGGTAAGGAAACATTTATATAGTGTGCTGAAATTTATTGTCACTTGTTACTATGGAAAACGATCCTTTGAGGCGTTTGTTTGGGGTATCCTCACCTCGACTGGAACCACAATTAGCTACCGCTCAACCTACTGCACCTACTGTAAATATTGTATATGAAATTCCTTCGGGTATTGATAGAACAACTGGTAGCTAATCCTTATGCAGGAGATGGAACCGAACATCCTGATATGCACTTGATATATGTAGAACAAATTTGTGGATTGTATAAGCTTGAAGGCTTACCCAGAGATGAAGTTATGAAGAAGGTTTTCCCTTTATCTTTGAAGGGAAAAGCATTGGCATGGTATAGGATATGCGATGATATTGGATCTTGGAATTGGAATCGATTGAAATTGGAGTTCCACCAATAAAATTATCCTATGCATCTAGTTCATCGTGATCGGAATTGTATATACAATTTTTGGCCTCGTGAAGGAGAAAGTATCGCTCAAGTTTGGGGGAGGCTTAAGTCAATGTTATATTCATGCCCCAATCATGAGCTCTCAAGAGAAATTATTATCCATAATTTTTATGCTCGGCTTGCTCGTAATGATCAAACCATGCTTGATACTTCTTGTGTTGGTTCTTTTATGAAGAAGACTATTGAATTCTGGTGGGATCTTTTGGAAGAAATAAATGCAACTCTGAAGATTGGGAACTCAACGAAGGTAAAGAGTCAGGTATTAAAATTAAATATGATTGTGTTAAATCTTTATGGATACCGATGCTTTTCGAAAGTTTAGCACTAAATATGGACTTGACTTTGAGATAGTAGCCTCCTTTTGTGAATCATTTGCTACTCATGTTTATCTCCCTAAAGAGAAGAGGTTTAAATATCATCCACCTATTAAAGAAGAAATTAAAGAACTGGTACCAATTAAAGAAGAAACTATACTTTATAATGTTGATCTAGTTGTTCCTACTACTTATATTGAAAAACCACCTTTCCCTTTTAGGACTAAGGAACATGCTAAAGTTTCAACTGTGGTTAACGAAAGCTATATTAAAACACCTAAATCGGATGAACAAATTAAAGTAGAACCTAGTATTGCTATGGTTAAAGATCTCTTGGAAGAAGATGTGGATGGGCATGTTATTTACTTCTGTGGAGAAGCTGCTAGAATTGCCAAACCTGATAAAAATGATAAACATACACTACTGCAGGATACTGCTAACGTGACACTACGATCAGAGACCCTTTGCCGAAACTGTGTGCGATGCAATAATCGCAAACGGTGGTGTAAAAAAACCGTCAAAAAAGGTGCAAAACGTTTGCAATGGCGGAGCCATCAAACACGGTTCAGATTTTAGTTGTGTGTGCGATGCAGGGCACACGATTAATCCATTCCAACCGTTTGTGATGAGGTAGAACAACAGAAACGGGCAGCCATATCAATTGTGTGCGATGCAGGACACATGATTAATCCATTCGAACTGTTTGTGATCAGGTAGAACAACAGAAATGGGCAGCCATATCAATGTCTGTGTGATATACGGCATACGGTTCACTTAGACGAACTGTTTTCGATTAGAGAACACAACAGAAACGGTTCAACTTAGTGTGTGATATGCGGCATACAATTCACATGGATGAAGTGTTTGCGATGACCCAAAAGAACACAAACGAGTCATTTAAACAAGATGTGTGTGATACGTGGCAAACAGCCGACTCCGATGAACTGTTTGGGATGAGTAATTACAACACAGACGGTCAATACAGTTACTTCCTGTGCGATTCTGTGTGTACAAAAAACTTTGAAAATGCAACTAGTTGCTTGTGGTGGCTAGGAGTATCGCACACGATGTGTCTGCGAGTACTCGTGTGCAATGATTAGTATGTTACACATACGTTCCCTTATGTTAACATGTGTGTGAATTTACAATATGGATAGTTAGTACGCAAATGCCTTCTGGACATCGGGCACACGCTTAAACTCAATGAACTGTGTACGATACTAATACTTTCCATGAAAATTTATGAACTTGGGTAACAACATTTGAGTAACATATATATAGTGGTTACACTATTCATCAAAAGGAGGATCTTCATAACACGGTTTTGACAACCATATGGTCCATATCTACATACATAACATAGTAAAAACTATCACATTTTAAGAGCCTGAGGGCCAACAACCATATGTTCCATACCTACATACTTAACATATATAGAAATAGCTAGCACATTTTAAGAGGCTGAGGGCCAACAACCACAACTATCCACTGGAAGCAGCTTGATCACGGTGACTCGGCATCTCATCAATGAAAAGGAAGAGCCCTCCCGTGCCTTGGTAGAGCATGAGTAGAACAGTGTCTCCAATTTTCCAATATGGATGCATTGCCACGAGAAGCGAGAACATGTTAATTTGAATGGTTCCATTTCTGCGGGAAATGCAGTACCTTGCAATCACTTTGGTGTTATTAGCAAGCACAAGTGTAATTTGACCACGCCGGGAAATCGATTCAGGAACTGCTACAGGGGCAATTTATGTTGACATGTAGAATAAAAAACAATTGTAACATATCGTTGAAGATATATATAGTTTATGAGCATCAACATTAAAATAAGACTTTTTACCAGCATTTTGTGCACACAATTGGTCTTGTTTAGTGTGTGCACCATACGTCTAATTAATCCCATCCAAAATCCAGCGTTCAAACATTGTGCTATCTCTATCAAATTATCAACAAAGTTTATGACATGCTTCAAGTCCTTCGAGTGAAATTTGGTACGCTTAGTAACATACAGATCGTTCACTATGCATCCAACATATCCTGCTT
This sequence comes from Aegilops umbellulata, assembly GCA_032464435.1. Lineage (NCBI taxonomy): Eukaryota > Viridiplantae > Streptophyta > Magnoliopsida > Poales > Poaceae > Aegilops > Aegilops umbellulata. The sequence goes on along the minus strand of CP136055.1, from coordinate 223,978,975 downwards.
AAAAGGTGGAAATGTATTATTTATTCAGAACATGGCAGAAGAATATATAGTGCGCATAAATTGGTAAATAGAATTTGTTACTGCCTAGGAACGGAGTCAGAATATGATATCACAATTGGTTGCTTAAATAGCGATCAATTGGTTGCTTAAATAGTAATATGACAGCATGGAGAAAGTTGAAAGGACACTAACCTCAATCAGACTTTGATCTGCTGATGACGTTGGGGAAGTAAACATCCATGTTAATTAGACCAGGTTGTGGTGCACGCACTATAATTTTATTGCCAGCTTTCAGTTCATAACACTTAGACATTTTTCTGCAAAGGTCCGCATTAAAATAGGAGTGACCATCTTTGTCAAGTTTTACGCTAACCGTCATTGTAAATCCATGTTGCATTGTCAATATGACATCATGGGAGTCATCAGCAAAGTAAAGCCCAAGATTTCCTTCTACTCATATTCTTGCAAAGCAAGGGATGTACTGCTTGAAATGAAAATTAAGATTGTAAATTAGATATATTGAAATAACAGAGCAAGATGCAAATATGGGAGTAACTGATAGAACAGAACAATATATAGATGAAAGCAAAGTACAAAAATATAGAATTAAAAATAGATAATGTAACAAAGATTTGATGCAAATATATAGATAATGTAGCAACAGACGGTATATGTTCACAAATTTAGGCCATGCCGACCGTGGTAGGTTGAGATTGAACATACCGAGCGCTCCCTGAAGTCATCCGTAATGGTGAGATAGGACTTCATTTTCGACTGGCCACGACCACAGTTGCCCGATTTTTGCTCGCACTATGGACACATGAATGAACACCCATGAGTCAGCTAGCACAAAAATGATTCCACGACCATTTCCGCCGGTTGATTAACAGCGACGGACGGACTGCGGTAAGAGATGAGTGAATGTTTCACTAATTAAGTTGATTACCTTCTCCATGAGAAAAATCCATGGCCCAATCACGTAGAAAATCCCAACCGACCAGAGTCTAAAATGTCGGTGCAGATAGGCGGCGAAAAGCGGTAGGGGCAAAATCCCGTGCGGTTTGGAGCACGACCTACGCCCGACGCCAACAACCATCGGGCTTAGGTTGCAGAGCTGCAGAGGAGTCTGCGATGAGTGAGTGAGGACAAAGTGCGAGAGGGTTTTCTTTTTTCCTTTTGCATGTGTGAGTGAACGCACACGGTTCGCAGAGGTGACGAAGATGAATCGTGTGCGATAGTAAATCACCGAGATTGAATAGGAATCCAAATTTCCTTCGTCCTTCATCCATGAGTTTTTTTCTATGATGAACATAAACCCTTCTAATCACCGTGTTCAAATTTGACACTTTTCTGGGTTCATTTACAATATTTAGGGGATTATGTGCATTTTGTAGGCATTAATGCACATAATTAAAAGTCAAACAATTGGTGCTTGAAATAGTGCACAAGAACTATCTGGAAAAACCATACTCGTGGTATTTAGTAATTTCTCAAGCCTTTTACAAGGAATGGGCAGACATTTCAATGGAATGCGTAGCAATAGTCAACCACAAATGCGTCATTTACCGGGTTATCACCTATAGAACAACAAAATGTTTGCTTGAAAAACATGAAGCCTGACATGGTGCCATGGTATGGCCTCACCGTGCCCTGGTTAAAAGCTGAGAAGGTTTGATTTATGTTGTCATGCACACCCTTCATAAATCTAACCATCACCGAGGAAGTTCAATGCTTTCGAGAGGGAAATCACCAAGATTGAAGGAGAATCCAAATTTCCATCCTAGTTTGTGATTTAGTTTTTTTTCAATGATCAACATACCGCCTCAAAAGCAACGTGTTCAAATTTGATATTTTTCCGAACTCATTTACCATATTCAGGGGATTATGTGCATTTTCCAAGCATTAATTATGCACATAATTCAAATTCGAACAATCGGTGCATGAAAAGGTGCACAAGAACGGTCTGGAAAACCATGCTCGTGCTATTTAGTACATTCTCATGCCTTTTACAAGGAAGTTGCAGATATTTTAAGGAAATGTGTGGCGATAGTCAACCATAAACGCGTCCTTTACTGGGTTAACAACTATACAAAAATGAAATATATGCTTGGAAAACATGACGCCCCGTGTGGTGCCATGGTATGACCTCACCGTGCCCTGGTAAAAATGTCGTCATGCACGCCTTTCATAAAATGAACCATCACCGAGGAAGTTTCATGGTTTCGAGGGGGAAATCACCAAGATTGAAGGGGGTCCAAATTTCCTTTGTCCTTTGTCCACGAATTTTTTTCTATGATGAACATACAACCTGCAAATCACCGTGTTCAAATTTGGCACTTTTCCGGGTTCATTTTCCATATTTAGGGGATTATGTGCATTTCCTAGGCATTAATGCTCATAATTCAAGTTCAAACAATCGGTGCATGAAAGGGTCCACAAGAACGGCCTGGAAAACCATGCTCATGCCATTTAGTAAATTCTCATGCCTTTTACAACGAATGGACAAATATTTCGATGAAATGTGTGGCAATATTCAACCACAAATGTTTGTTTGTTGGGTTTTCAACTATAGAAAAAAGAAATAAATGCTCAAAAAACATGCCGCCTGGCATGGTGCCATGGTATGACCTCACCATGCCCTGGTAAAAATTTGAGAAGGTTTGGCTTATGTCGTCATGCACGCCCTTCATAAACCGAACCATCACCGAGGAAGTTCCATGCTATCGAGAGGGAAATCCCCAAGATTGAAGGGGAATCCAACTTTCCGTCCTAGTTTGTCATTTAGTTTTTTTCCAACGATCAACATACCGCCTCAAATGCAACGTGTTCAAATTTGACATTTTTTCGGGCTCATTTACCATATTTAGGGGATTATGTGCATTTTCTAGGCATTAATGTACATAATTCAAATTCGAACAACCGGTGCATGAAAAGGTGCACAAGAACGGTCTGGAAAACCATGCTCGTGTTATTTAGTACATTCTGATGCCTTTTACAAGGAATGGGCAGATATATCAGGGAAATGTGTGGCAATAGTCAACCATAAACGCGTCGTTTACTGGGTTAACAACTATACAAAAAATGAAACACATGGTTGGAAAACATGCCGCCTGGCGTGGTGCCATGGTATTGCCTCACCATGCCCTGGTAAAAATTGGAGATATTTTCCTTATGTCCTGATGCACGCCTTTCATAAATCTAACCATCACCGAGGAAGTTCGAGGGGGAAATCAACAAGATTGAAGGGCTATCCAAATTTCCGTTGTCCTTTGTCCACGAGTTTTTTTCTATGATGAACATACAACCTGCAAATCACCGTGTTAAAATTTGGCACTTTTCCGGGTTCATTTGCCATATTAGGGGATCATGTGCATTTCCTAGGCATTAATGCACATAATTTCAAGTTCAAACAATCGGTGCATGAAAGGGTGCGCAAGAACGTCCTGGAAAACCATGCTCGTGCCATTTAGTAAATTCTCATGCCTTTTGCAAGGAAGGGACAGATATTTCGATGAAATGTGTGGCAATGGTCAACCACAAATGTTTGTTTATTGGGTTTTCAACTATAGAAAAAATGAAATAAATGCTTGAAAAACATGACGCCTGGCATGGTGTGCCATGGTATGACCTCACCATGCACTGGTAAAAATTAGAGAACGTTTGGCTTATGTCATCATGCACGACCTTCATAAATCGAACCATCACAAAAGAAGTTCCACGCTTTCGAGAGGGAAATCACCAAGATTGAAGGGGAATCCAAATTTCCGTCCTAGTTTGTGATTCAGTTTTTTTTCCAACGATCAACATACCGCCTCAAAAGCAACGTGTTCAAATTTGACATTTTTCCGAACTCATTTGCCATATTTTGGGGATTATGTGCATTTTCTAGGCATTAATTATGCACATAATTCAAATTCGAACAATCGGTGTGTAACGCCCCAGATGTAACTTGCCATATTTGTAATCCAACTATTGCCATTTCCGGCTATGTGTTATGATATTCCCTCCGTGGTTGGGTTCTCTCCGTTTTGCATTTTGGTCATGTCATGTATTTCATATCATGTCATCATGTGCATCGCATTCGCATACGTGTTCGTCTCATAAATCCGAGCATCTTTCCCGTTGTCCGTTTTGCAATCCGGCGCTCCTATGTCTCCCGGCGTCCCCTTTTACATTTCTTCGTGAGCGGGTATTAAACATTCTCGGAATGGACCGAGGTTTGACATGTGGCCTCGGTATAGCACCGGAAGACCGCCTGTCAAGTTTCGGGTCAATCGGAGTTCGTTTGGTACTCCAACGGTTAACCGGGAAACCGTGAAGGCCTCGTGTGTGTTGCAGCCCAACACCCCTTCAAAACAGCCCAATAACCCATCTAAGACACTCCCATGTCCTCCGCCGTTCGATCACGATCGCGTGGCCGAAAACCGCTCTCCATTTGGAGCCTCCTAGCTCCTCCTATCTATAAAAAGGCATCCCCCTCCTCCAAATCCGGGTCATAACACCCCTAACCCTAGCCCCGCTCCTCCCCGCGCCGCCGGACGCGTCCGCCCAGGCCGGACACGTCCGCCGCCGCGCGCCGGACGAACCAGGGGCCGCCACGTGGCCTCCCGGTCCCCACTCCGCCGCCTCCCGCCGCCGGGCCCGGGGAGCCCGCAGCCGGCCCTCCCGGCCCGACCGGCTCCCGCAGCCGCTGCCGCGCTGGGCCCGCCTCTCCGCCCCGGCCCGGGCTGCCGCCGCCGCCGCCCCGCAGCGCCCGCCCGCGCCGGCGCTCCTCCGCCGAGATCCCGCTGCCGCGCCGCCGCCCTACCGTCGCCGCGCCGCTCCGCGCCGGCGTCCGCCCCGCCGCCCTTGTCGCCGGGCCCCGCGCCGCGCCCCGACCTCGCCGGCGTTCCCCGCTCCGTCTCCGGCCGCCACGCGCCCCGTCTCCGTCGAGCTCTCCGGCCGCCTCGTTTTCCGTGCACGGACGAACCCTAGATCTGGGTCAAGGTTGACCCCGGAATTTTGTCTAAGTCTTTAAATTTTTTGCATCAACATCACATCTTCATCATGCCATAACTTTGCATTCGTAGCTTTGTATCGCGCGTATAATATGTCAAACTGTTCGCCTCGAAGAGTACATCATTTTGTGCCATTGCGTCATTTTCATTTGAGGTCATCTTGACGCCCGAAATGCTGTTAGAAGAGGGCTAGTTGATGTTAGTTGCTGGATCTTATCTGGACATGCACTTTTGTCATTTTTGCCATGATTGATGTGTACCCCCTATGAAGTTGAGTCCTGCATGAGTTGTGTAATATGACATGTTACCTATCCATAGGATTTTGCCATGTATTTTTGTGATACTTGTGGTGACTAGCACAAGCATGCAAACTAGGTCACTTGATGTTGCTGATTCCAGAGACTTAGTGATTTCACTAAGTCCCTGACTGCTGTTATTTTTATGCCATGTGTTCATGTTGTTTCCGAGAGATCTATGCATAATTTGAGCATTATCAGTAAGGGTGTTTTGAACTTGAGTATTTTCTCTATCCATCCATTCCTTGTTTTGCAATTATGGAGTGCCATAACTTGAGTCAATCGAGCTCTACTTTTGCTACAAAATGTTGCTGGCAGATTGTTTACATGTTATTCGATTTTGCCAAGCTTGGTGTAGTTGATCCGTGCATGCTATGATGTTACTATTGCCATGTCTTGTTACTATGCCATGTCTTCTTGATGTATGTATGCTTAGTTTATCATGCCATGCTCTGTAGTGAGTGCATCGAGCTCACGAACATGCCTAGTCGTTATTAGTTTTCTGCCATGTCCAGTTTTCTGCTAAGTCTGTAACCTGTAACGAAACTTGCTTATTTGACATGGGTGTAATCATATTTTCTGGTCCTTTTTGGCTTATGGTCAGTAAGGGACTTGTGCCAAGTGCTTTGAGTACATTCATTCCATGCCTTACTTTGCTATGTTCGGAAACTGTAGCATGTTGTTTCATCGCTCTGAACATGTCAGCCTGATGTTAGTTTCTGCTATGTTGATATTTTCACTAAGTCTGTGAACCTGTTATCTTTTGCACTTTTTCCATGCTTGTTTGGACCTGTTATGATGTGATTTAGCTGTAGCTCAGTGTTCATCTTTTGTCGAGCATCTTGTTTAGGTTACTGTCATATGCTTTGTTGCCATGTTTGGATGTAGTAGCTTAATTATTTGTTGCTTGCTTAGTAGCATCATGCTGTTTATGGCAGATTTGTGTCATTCTTGTATTGCTTGCCATTTGCAAACCGTGCATCCGATTCCGGTGTTCTTTATATCGATTTCAACCGAAATCACCTCATCTATCCAGTGGTATACATGGTTTGCCAAGATCATGCCTTGTTCATCATTTCCTTCCGGAGTATGCATATGCATTGCATATCACCTCTCGCATATCATGCCATGTTTTGCATCATGTTGCTTGCGCATTGCATCGTGGTTGATATTGGTTCCTTTGCTTGTTCTCTTGTCTTGGGTAGAGCCGGGAGACGAGTACGTGAACGAGGATTCCGTTGAGAATGCTTTCGAGGACCAAGCTTTCGACAACTCTGAGAACCTTGCAGGCAAGATGACCATACCCTCGAAATCACTTCTATCTTTGCTTGCTAGATTGCCCGCTCTTTTGCTATGCCTATGCTGCGATACCTACCACTTGCTATATCATGCCTCCTATATTGCCATGTCAGCCCCTAACCATCCATGTCCTAGCAAACCGTTGTTTGGCTATGTTACTGCTTTGCTCAGCCCCTCTTATAGCGTTGCTAGTTGCAGGTGAAGATGAAGTTTGTTCCTTGTTGGGACATGATCTTGTTGTTCCTTGTTGGAACATGTTTACTTGTTGGAATATCACAATACCTCTTATTTAATTAATGCATCTATATACTTGGTAAAGGGTGGAAGGCTCGGCCTTATGCCGGGTGTTTTGTTCCACTCTTGCCACCCTAGTTTCCGTCATACCGGTGTTATGTTCCCGGAGTTTGTGTTCCTTACACGGTTGGGTGATTTATGGGACCCCCTTGACAGTTCGCTTTGAATGAGACTTTTCCAGCAAGGCCCAACATTGGTTTTACCATTTGCCACCTAGCCTTTTTCCCTTGGGTTCTGCAGACTCAAGGGTCATCTTTATTTTAACCCCCGGGCCAGTTCTCCTTCGATTGCTGGTCCAAACCGAGCGATGTCCGGCGCCCCTTGGGCAACCAGGGTCTATGCCAACCCGACGTCTTGCTCATCCAGTGTGCCCTGAGAAAGAGATATGTGCAGATCCTATCGGGATTTGTCGGCACATCTGGGAGGTTTTGCTGGACTTGTTTTGTTACTGCCGAGATGTCTTGTAGTCCGGGATTCCGAGGCTGATCGGGTCTTCCCGGTAGAAGGAATATCCTTCGTTGACCGTGAGAGCTTATAATGGGCTAAGTTGGGACACCCCTGCAGGGTATTATCTTTCGAAAGCCGTGCCCGCGGTTATGAGGCAGATGGGAATTTGTTGATGTCCGGTTGTAGAAAACCCGAAGTTGACCTTAACTAAAACACATCAACCGCGTGTGTAACCGTGATGGTCTTTTCTCGGCGGGGTCCGGGAAGTGAACACGGTTGTTGGAGTTATGCCTGACGTAGGTTGTTTCAGGATCACTTCTTGATCACTTTTAGTTTCTTGACCGTGCTTTGCCTTCTCTTCTCGCTCTCTTTTGCGCTGTAGCCACCATATGCTAGTCGCTTGCTGCAGTTCCACCTCACAAACCCCTTTCCCACCTTTAAGCTTAAATAGTCTTGATCTCGCGGGTGTGAGATTGCTGAGTCCCCGTGACTCACAGATATTATCACCACAGTTGCAGGTACCAACGATGTCAGTGCAGATGACGCGACCGAGCTCACTTGGGAGTTCGATGAGGAACGTGGCCGTTACTATGTTTCTTTTCCAGATGATCAGTAGTGGAGCCCAGTTGGGTGATCCGGGGATCTGTTTAGCATTTGGGGTAGTCTTCTTTCATTTTGGTACCGTAGTCGGACCTTGAGTGTAATCTGTATGATGGATGTTATTTATGTACTTGTGTGAAGTGGCGATTGTAAGCCAACTATGTATCTTTCCCCTTTATTTATTACATGGATTGTGTGAAGATTACCTCACTTGCGACATTGCTTTCAATGCGGTTATGCCTCTAAGTCGTGCCTCGACACGTGGGAGATATAGCCGCATCGAGGGCGTTACAAGTTGGTAATCAGAGCCTTTCCTCGACCTTAGGAGCCCCCACTGTTTGATCGTCTTTAGTGGCCGAGTTGTGTCTAGAAAAATGTTTTGAGTCATTTGGGAATTATATATCGGAGAGTTTAGGAATTCTTTTTACTCCCCAGTCCCTTCGACCTTCTTGTAAGGCTTCCTGGCGTAGAGTTTTGACTCTTCTCTTCTCAAATTTCACTAAAAAAAATTTTAGGATCACGAGGGTATATTACAATCGTTCCGATGGTTTTATGATGACAACATTGTCTTGGTTGCCTCCTGACATTTAGGGGTTGTGGCAGTGTCCCGGGGAGTTGAGCTCCGAGGTGTTGTCGTCATAATCTTATCGTTGCGGTTGTGGAATACCTGAGTTTAGTACGCCGACATCGAAAATCTCTTTTGTACAGTTGTTGGTGAGATAACCCTGATAGCCCAGTATTGTGGCGAGTGCAGGAGTATTGCCATGACTTGTATAACGGATGCTTTTCGAAGGTTGAGGTAGACGATTTACGAAGGTTTCTTGGTTATGTGTTGAAGGATGGATACAGCTGGTTGTAGGATTTGCTAGTTTGGGATGGCTCCACCAACGCGTCAGAATCCGGAACGCAATGAAGGGAATCAGGCTAACCCTCCGCCACCACCTCCGCCTCCGGAAGCTTGGCAGGCCCTGATGACTGCCACAAATGCCAATGCTCAGATTCTGATTCAGCTCTTGCAAGATCGCAACCAAGGGCAAGCTAATCAAGAGAATCAAGGCCAAGGCAACAATCAGCCGCACTTCGCTTCACTGAACCAGTTCCTTGCTAATCAGCCAAAGACCTTCAGCTACTGTGTCGAGGCCACAGACGCCGATGATTGGCTCGTGGACATCAGCAAGCATTTCGAGTGCAGCAATGTGAGACCTGAGGACTTTGTCAAGTTTGCCTCATTTCAACTCAAAGATCAAGCTGCTGAGTGGTTCCAGCAATACAAAGATTCCAGAGGAGGTCGTGTCATTACCTGGGATGATTTCCGTCGTGACTTCAAAGCACACCACATTCCAGAAAGTGTTGTTGAGAGTAAGCGTGAAGAATTCCGCAATCTCAAGCAAGGCAACATGTCTGTCTATCAATACAACACTCAGTTCCAGAAGCTCTCTCGTTTTGCAAGGCAAGACATCCCTGATGAGAAGAGTATGATCTACCAATTCAGGCGTGGTCTCAGAGAAGATCTGCAACTTGCTCTCGTGCTTTTCGAGCCATTAAAGTATGATGAATTCTACAACATGGCACTGAAACAAGAAGCTGCTCAGCTCAAGTGTGAGGCATCTAAGAAGAGAGTCAGAGACACAGTTCAGTCTTCTTCTTCCTCACTTGTGGCAGCTAAGCAACAGAAGTTCTGGTTGCCTCCTCCTCCTCCGTTCCGTCAGCCTTATCAGCAGAAGAACTCTAGTGGTCGTGGATCTTCCCACCCACCCAACCCTGGCTATCAGAACAAGTCTCAGAATCAAGCTCCAAGGCCAAGTGCTCCTTACCATCGTCCACTCTCAGAAGTGACTTGTAACAAATGCCAGCAGAAGGGTCACTATGCGAACAAGTGCTTCAATCAAAGGCGCCTTCCGCCTCCTCCTCCTGTGAAATCTTCCAGCAATGCAGTGGTCAAGCATAATCCTAAGTCTGTAAATGTGAACATGATGAACCCAGCTCAAGCAGAGGATTCTTCTGAAGTGATCATGGGTAACCTTCCTGTTAATGATATTCCTGCAAAAGTATTATTTGATACTGGTGCATCGCATTCTTTCATTTCAAGACCTTTTGCATCCATGAACAATTTGCATACTGTCGATCTGCCCAAGCCAATGGCGGTTTCCTCTCCGGGTTTGTTCATGAATACCAAGATGATGGCTCCGGATGTTTCCATCAAGATGGGCGACTATAAATTTCTATCTTCTCCAATGGTGCTTGGTGATTCTGATATTGATCTTATTCTCGGGATGGACTGGCTTTCTAAACACAAGGCTCAGCTTGAGTGTGCTGCCAGGGAAATCAAATTGACTCACTCTTCGAACGATGTGATCATCTATGCTTCTCGTGATGATACCATTCGGTTGTTTTCTCTCAATGAGAGTGATGAATTGGAGGCTATCTCTCAGATTCTAGTCGTTTGTGAGTACCAACATGTCTTTCCAGAAGAGCTTCCGGGTATGCCTCCCCGTCGACCAGTTGAATTCGTTATTGATCTTGAGCCTGGCACGGAACCCGTTTGGAAGCGTCCTTACAAGCTTGGACCAGATGAGCTCAAGGAATTGAAGAAACAACTCGATAAACAAGAACGTCTGGGTCTGATCAGACCGAGTTCTTCTCCGTGGGGTTGTGGTGTTCTTTTTGTCAAGAAGAAGGATGGCACGGACCGACTTTGCGTCGATTACCGTCCATTGAACAAGAAGACTATCAAGAACAAGTACCCACTTCCCAACATCAATGAGCTATTTGAGCAACTCAAAGGTGCTAAGGTGTTCTCCAAGCTTGACCTTCGTATGGGTTATCATCAGATTCGCATTCGTGAAGAAGATATTCCCAAGACAGCATTCAGAACAAGCTTTGGTTCTTATGAATATACTGTCATGTCTTTCGGCCTCGTCAATGCTCCTCCATATTTCACTCGCTTGATGAATTTCATCTTCAACCCCTACATCAACGAATTTGTCTTGGTCTATCTCGATGATATTTTGGTCTTCTCCAAGAATAAGAAGGATCATGCCGAACATTTGCGATTGGTACTCGACAAGCTCAGAGAGTATCAATTATATGCGAAGTCCTCCAAATGTGAATTCTGGCTTGATGAAGTTCTTTATCTTGGTCATATCATCTCTGCCAAGGGCATCGCTGTTAATCCAGAGAGGGTGTCTGCAATTTTGAATTGGAATCCTCCTCAGAATGTCAAGCAGCTTCGCAGTTTTCTTGGACTTGCAAGCTATTGCAGAAGATTCGTTGAGAATTTCTCAAAGGTTGCAAAGCCTCTTTCCAACCTCCTCCAGAAGCATGTGAAATATGTATGGTCTCAGGAGTGTGACGTTGCTTTCAACACTCTCAAAGAGAAACTTGTCACTGCTCCAGTTTTGAATCCTCCCGACGAATCCAAGCCTTATGAAGTATTCTGTGATGCTTCTCTCCAGGGCCTCGGTGCTGTGTTAATGCAAGAGAAGAAGGTTGTTGCCTATACCTCTCGCCAGTTGAAGCCCAATGAAAGGAACTACCCCACTCACGATCTTGAGTTGGCGGCAGTTGTCCACGCACTAATAACATGGAGGCATCTCCTGTTGGGAAGAAAAGTGGACATTTTCACAGATCACAAGAGTCTCAAGTATATCTTCACTCAGCCTCATCTCAACCTCAGGCAGACTCGATGGGTCGAAATGATTCAAGAGTATAATCCGAGTATTGAGTATACTCCAGGCAAGGCTAATGTGATTGCAGACGCTTTGAGCAGAAAGGCTTACTGCAACAGCTTAATCCTCAAGCCATTTCAACCGGATCTCTGTGAGGCTTTCCGCAAGTTGAATCTCCAAGTTGTCCCTCAAGGTTTTCTTGCCAACCTCATCGTCTCTCCTACTTTGGAAGATCAGATTCGTGAGGCTCAAGTGTTGGATACCATGGTGAAGAAGGTGAAACGTGGTATTGACAAGAGCATCCCCAAATACAAGTGCTATCGAGTTGATGACAGAGATACTCTTTTCTTCGAGGACCGGATCATGGTTCCAAAGGGTGATCTTCGTAAAGTCATTATGAACGAAGCGCACAACTCTCTCCTGTCTATTCATCCTGGAAGTTCGAAGATGTACCATGACCTCAAGCAGTCGTATTGGTGGACTCGAATGAAGCGTGAGATCGCTCAATTCGTGAATGAGTGTGATGTCTGCAGAAGGGTGAAAGCAGAACACCAACAACTAGCTGGTCTTCTCCAACCTCTTGCTATTCCAGAATGGAAGTTTGATCATATCGAAATGGACTTCGTGACTGGTTTTCCTAAGTCCAAGCGTGGAAATGATGCTATCTTCGTCGTCATCGACAAGCTCACCAAAGTGGCTCATTTTCTTCCTATCAAAGAGTCTATCACAGCAGCGCAGCTGGCAGAGCTCTACACCTCCAGAATTGTCTCTTTGCACGGCATTCCGCAATTGATCTCTTCAGACCGTGGCAGCATCTTTACCTCCAAGTTTTGGGATTCTTTTCAGAAGGCCATGGGCACCAACATCCGCTTCAGCACAGCGTTCCACCCTCAGACTAGTGGACAAGTCGAGCGTGTCAACCAAATTCTTGAAGATATGCTCAGAGCTTGTGTTATCTCTTTCGGCATGAAGTGGGAGGATTGTCTTCCTTATGCTAAGTTCTCTTACAACAACAGTTTTCAAGCCAGCTCGGGCAAAGCCCCATTCGAGATTCTCTATGGCAGAAAGTGCCGTACTCCTCTCAACTGGTCTGAAACCGGTGAACGTCAATTGCTCGGCAATGATTTGATCTCAGAGGCTGAGGCTATGTGCAAGGTCATTCGTGAGAACCTCAAAGCAGCGCAGTCGCGCCAGAAGAGCTATTACGACAGCAAACACCGAGATGTGGCATTCGAGATCGGAGACCATGTTTACCTCCGTGTCTCACCAATGAAAGGAACTCGTCACTTCGGTATCAAGGGGAAACTTGCTCCGCGATACGTGGGCCCCTTCAAGATCATCGGGAAAAGAGGCGATCTCGCCTATGAACTTGAGCTTCCCTCCAACTTTGCAAATGTGCACGATGTCTTCCACGTGTCACAGCTTCGCAAGTGCTTCAAGACGCCTGAGCGCACCATCAACTTCGAAGAGATTGATCTTCAAGAAGATTTGTCCTATCATGAGCACCCAGTTGCTATTCTTGAGACAACTGAGCGCAAGACTCGCAACAAGTCAATCAAATTCCTCAAAGTGAAATGGTCACATCATTCAGACCAAGAGGCCACCTGGGAGCGTGAAGACCACCTACGTTCCGAGTATCCGGAGTTCTTTCAGTCCTAGATCTCGGGACGAGATCCTCTCGTAGTGGTGGTGTGTTGTAACGCCCCAGATGTAACTTGCCATATTTGTAATCCAACTATTGCCATTTCCGGCTATGTGTTATGATATTCCCTACGTGGTTGGGTTCTCTCCGTTTTGCATTTTGGTCATGTCATGTATTTCATATCATGTCATCATGTGCATCGCATTCGCATACGTGTTCGTCTCATAAATCCGAGCATCTTTCCCGTTGTCCGTTTTGCAATCCGGCGCTCCTATGTCTCCCGGCGTCCCCTTTTACATTTCTTCGTGAGCGGGTATTAAACATTCTCGGAATGGACCGAGGTTTGACATGTGGCCTCGGTATAGCACCGGAAGACCGCCTGTCAAGTTTCGGGTCAATCGGAGTTCGTTTGGTACTCCAACGGTTAACCGGGAAACCGTGAAGGCCTCGTGTGTGTTGCAGCCCAACACCCCTTCAAAACAGCCCAATAACCCATCTAAGACACTCCCATGTCCTCCGCCGTTCGATCACGATCGCGTGGCCGAAAACCGCTCTCCATTTGGAGCCTCCTAGCTCCTCCTATCTATAAAAAGGCATCCCCCTCCTCCAAATCCGGGTCATAACACCCCTAACCCTAGCCCCGCTCCTCCCCGCGCCGCCGGACGCGTCCACCCAGGCCGGACACGTCCGCCGCCGCGCGCCGGACGAACCAGGGGCCGCCACGTGGCCTCCCGGTCCCCACTCCGCCGCCTCCCGCCGCCGGGCCCGGGGAGCCCGCAGCCGGCCCTCCCGGCCCGACCGGCTCCCGCAGCCGCTGCCGCGCTGGGCCCGCCTCTCCGCCCCGGCCCGGGCTGCCGCCGCCGCCGCCCCGCAGCGCCCGCCCGCGCCGGCGCTCCTCCGCCGAGATCCCGCTGCCGCGCCGCCGCCCTACCGTCGCCGCGCCGCTCCGCGCCGGCGTCCGCCCCGCCGCCCTTGTCGCCGGGCCCCGCGCCGCGCCCCGACCTCGCCGGCGTTCCCCGCTCCGTCTCCGGCCGCCACGCGCCCCGTCTCCGTCGAGCTCTCCGGCCGCCTCGTTTTCCGTGCACGGACGAACCCTAGATCTGGGTCAAGGTTGACCCCGGAATTTTGTCTAAGTCTTTAAATTTTTTGCATCAACATCACATCTTCATCATGCCATAACTTTGCATTCGTAGCTTTGTATCGCGCGTATAATATGTCAAACTGTTCGCCTCGAAGAGTACATCATTTTGTGCCATTGCGTCATTTTCATTTGAGGTCATCTTGACGCCCGAAATGCTGTTAGAAGAGGGCTAGTTGATGTTAGTTGCTGGATCTTATCTGGACATGCACTTTTGTCATTTTTGCCATGATTGATGTGTACCCCCTATGAAGTTGAGTCCTGCATGAGTTGTGTAATATGACATGTTACCTATCCATAGGATTTTGCCATGTATTTTTGTGATACTTGTGGTGACTAGCACAAGCATGCAAACTAGGTCACTTGATGTTGCTGATTCCAGAGACTTAGTGATTTCACTAAGTCCCTGACTGCTGTTATTTTTATGCCATGTGTTCATGTTGTTTCCGAGAGATCTATGCATAATTTGAGCATTATCAGTAAGGGTGTTTTGAACTTGAGTATTTTCTCTATCCATCCATTCCTTGTTTTGCAATTATGGAGTGCCATAACTTGAGTCAATCGAGCTCTACTTTTGCTACAAAATGTTGCTGGCAGATTGTTTACATGTTATTCGATTTTGCCAAGCTTGGTGTAGTTGATCCGTGCATGCTATGATGTTACTATTGCCATGTCTTGTTACTATGCCATGTCTTCTTGATGTATGTATGCTTAGTTTATCATGCCATGCTCTGTAGTGAGTGCATCGAGCTCACGAACATGCCTAGTCGTTATTAGTTTTCTGCCATGTCCAGTTTTCTGCTAAGTCTGTAACCTGTAACGAAACTTGCTTATTTGACATGGGTGTAATCATATTTTCTGGTCCTTTTTGGCTTATGGTCAGTAAGGGACTTGTGCCAAGTGCTTTGAGTACATTCATTCCATGCCTTACTTTGCTATGTTCGGAAACTGTAGCATGTTGTTTCATCGCTCTGAACATGTCAGCCTGATGTTAGTTTCTGCTATGTTGATATTTTCACTAAGTCTGTGAACCTGTTATCTTTTGCACTTTTTCCATGCTTGTTTGGACCTGTTATGATGTGATTTAGCCGTAGCTCAGTGTTCATCTTTTGTCGAGCATCTTGTTTAGGTTACTGTCATATGCTTTGTTGCCATGTTTGGATGTAGTAGCTTAATTATTTGTTGCTTGCTTAGTAGCATCATGCTGTTTATGGCAGATTTGTGTCATTCTTGTATTGCTTGCCATTTGCAAACCGTGCATCCGATTCCGGTGTTCTTTATATCGATTTCAACCGAAATCACCTCATCTATCCAGTGGTATACATGGTTTGCCAAGATCATGCCTTGTTCATCATTTCCTTCCGGAGTATGCATATGCATTGCATATCACCTCTCGCATATCATGCCATGTTTTGCATCATGTTGCTTGCGCATTGCATCGTGGTTGATATTGGTTCCTTTGCTTGTTCTCTTGTCTTGGGTAGAGCCGGGAGACGAGTACGTGAACGAGGATTCCGTTGAGAATGCTTTCGAGGACCAAGCTTTCGACAACTCTGAGAACCTTGCAGGCAAGATGACCATACCCTCGAAATCACTTCTATCTTTGCTTGCTAGATTGCCCGCTCTTTTGCTATGCCTATGCTGCGATACCTACCACTTGCTATATCATGCCTCCTATATTGCCATGTCAGCCCCTAACCATCCATGTCCTAGCAAACCGTTGTTTGGCTATGTTACTGCTTTGCTCAGCCCCTCTTATAGCGTTGCTAGTTGCAGGTGAAGATGAAGTTTGTTCCTTGTTGGGACATGATCTTGTTGTTCCTTGTTGGAACATGTTTACTTGTTGGGATATCACAATACCTCTTATTTAATTAATGCATCTATATACTTGGTAAAGGGTGGAAGGCTCGGCCTTATGCCGGGTGTTTTGTTCCACTCTTGCCACCCTAGTTTCCGTCATACCGGTGTTATGTTCCCGGAGTTTGCGTTCCTTACACGGTTGGGTGATTTATGGGACCCCCTTGACAGTTCGCTTTGAATGAGACTTTTCCAGCAAGGCCCAACATTGGTTTTACCATTTTCCACCTAGCCTTTTTCCCTTGGGTTCTGCAGACTCAAGGGTCATCTTTATTTTAACCCCCGGGCCAGTTCTCCTTCGATTGCTGGTCCAAACCGAGCGATGTCCGGCGCCCCTTGGGCAACCAGGGTCTATGCCAACCCGACGTCTTGCTCATCCAGTGTGCCCTGAGAAAGAGATATGTGCAGATCCTATCGGGATTTGTCGGCACATCTGGGAGGTTTTGCTGGACTTGTTTTGTTACTGCCGAGATGTCTTGTAGTCCGGGATTCCGAGGCTGATCGGGTCTTCCCGGTAGAAGGAATATCCTTCGTTGACCGTGAGAGCTTATAATGGGCTAAGTTGGGACACCCCTGCAGGGTATTATCTTTCGAAAGCCGTGCCCGCGGTTATGAGGCAGATGGGAATTTGTTGATGTCCGGTTGTAGAAAACCCGAAGTTGACCTTAACTAAAACACATCAACCGCGTGTGTAACCGTGATGGTCTCTTCTCGGCGGGGTCCGGGAAGTGAACACGGTTGTTGGAGTTATGCCTGACGTAGGTTGTTTCAGGATCACTTCTTGATCACTTTTAGTTTCTTGACCGTGCTTTGCCTTCTCTTCTCGCTCTCTTTTGCGCTGTAGCCACCATATGCTAGTCGCTTGCTGCAGTTCCACCTCACAAACCCCTTTCCCACCTTTAAGCTTAAATAGTCTTGATCTCGCGGGTGTGAGATTGCTGAGTCCCCGTGACTCACAGATATTATCACCACAGTTGCAGGTACCAACGATGTCAGTGCAGATGACGCGACCGAGCTCACTTGGGAGTTCGATGAGGAACGTGGCCGTTACTATGTTTCTTTTCCAGATGATCAGTAGTGGAGCCCAGTTGGGTGATCCGGGGATCTGTTTAGCATTTGGGGTAGTCTTCTTTCATTTTGGTACCGTAGTCGGACCTTGAGTGTAATCTGTATGATGGATGTTATTTATGTACTTGTGTGAAGTGGCGATTGTAAGCCAACTATGTATCTTTCCCCTTTATTTATTACATGGATTGTGTGAAGATTACCTCACTTGCGACATTGCTTTCAATGCGGTTATGCCTCTAAGTCGTGCCTCGACACGTGGGAGATATAGCCGCATCGAGGGCGTTACACGGTGCATGAAAAGGTGCACAAGAACGGTCTGGAAAAACCATGCTCGTGCTATTTAGTACAATCTCATGCCATTTACAAGGAAATATGTGGCGATAGTCAACCATAAACATGTCGTTTACTGGGTTAACAACGATACAAAAATTAAATACATGCTTGGAAAACATGACGCCTGGTGTGGTGCCATGGTATTACCTCACCATGCCCTGGTAAAAATTGGATAATGTTTTCCTTATGTCGTGATGCACGCCTTTCATAAATCGAACCATCACCAAGGAAGTTTCATGGTTTCGAGGGGGAAATTACCAAGATTGATGGGCTATCCAAATTTCCTTTGTCCTTTGTCCACGAGTTTTTTTCTACGATGAGCATACAACCTGCAAATCACCGTGTTCAAATTTGGCACTTTTTCGGGTTCATTTGCCATATTTAGGGGATTATGTGCATTTCCTAGGCATTAATGCACATAATTCAAGTTCAAACAATCGATGCATGAAAGGGTGCATAAGAACGGCCTGGAAAGCCATGCTCGTGCCATTTAGTAAATTCTCATGCCTTTTAAAAGGAAGGGACGGATATTTCGATGACATGTGTGGCAATAGTCAACCACAAACGTTTGTTTATTGGGTTTTCAACTATAAAAAATGAAATAAATGCTTGAAAAACATGACGCCTGGCATGGTGTGCCATGGTATGACCTCACCATGCACTGGTAAGTATTAGAGAAGGTTTAACTTATGTCGTCATGCACGGCCTTCATAAATCGAACCATCACCAAAGAAGTTTGACGCTTTCGAGAGGGAAATCACCACGTTGAAGGGGAATCCAAATTTTCTTCGTTCTTTGATGTGGAGTTTTTTTCTACGACGAACATATACGTTGCAAATCACCGTGTTCAAATTTGGCATTTTTTCAGGCTCATTTACCATATTTAGGGGATTATGTGCATTTTCTAGGCATTTAGCGCATATAAATCCAATCCAGCTTTAGGTGCACGGGTGTGATGTGAGGGACATGGATTTCCGTTCGATTGCGGCGCATCCTACGGTGCACACGCGCGATCCGCGTTGCTGGGGTTCCGGCCAATCATAACGCAACACACAATAGGCTTCGTGCACACTGTTTCCGGAAGCGGCGGAGATGAACCGTGTGCGATAATGAACGAGCAAAATTGTAAGGGAAGCTAAATTTCTGTTGTCGTTTGTCGTTGAGCTCTTGAATACCACCGCACTGTACGGCTGCCCAGCCCCTCCATTCCGGAGCTCTCTCCATGTATCGTCCCTGGCACCGCGGCGCACAATAATTGGTAAGGAAGCGATGGCATCCTGCCGTGCCACATTCCTCGCCGCCCGCGACCGCACAGATGGTAAGGAAGCGATGGCATCTCACCGCGCCGAGTTCATCGCCGCCGGCGGCCAGACAATTAGATGGGCGGACTTTGAGGCTGCCATGGACGGATGGGTGGTGGATCTAGAGGCGGACAAAGCCGCACAGAAGGAGCGGAAAAGGCAGAAAGTAGTCAAGAAAAGAGAGTCCCGTCGCCGCAAGAAAAAAGAGGCCGCACGCCATAGTGAGGAGAGCTTGGTGGAGATCGAAGCATGGTGGGCTGCCGCCTACAAGGATGGGAAGGAGAACGCCGATGTATGGCCAGCATGCCCTGATGGCAGCATGTGAGAAGTAGTTTAAGTTTGTAGTATTAGAGCAAATTACCAGTAGTAATTTAAGTTTGTAGTATTAACGTACAATGTCGGTAAGAGCATCCTTTGAGGGCTTTGAGCGTTGATTAGCATGTGTGCCCGTGTGCGTTTTTTGCGTTGATCATTAGAAGATCACAAAACACACGGTTTCTATGTCGTACCCGTCTGCGTATTTTTGTGTTCATGACCCATAAGTCAGTTACCTGTGCGATGTTTCCTAATAAACCAGGCATACCGTTTATCGAAAAAAATCAAGTACACATGTACATCTTTTTGGAGACGGGATCTGCCAACTTTCTTTTTTCTCGCACACGAGTATTTTACGTGCTTCGTCTGCGTTGTGTGTTTCCCCCACCCAAGTTTCCAGTTTCGCAGCGAAATTTTCATTAGGCGCATGATTTCAGAATTTATTCCTCCAACCACATCCCCACCCTCAGTACCCCCCCCCTCACGCCTCCCCCTACCGGCATCTCAAACCGCCGCAGCCGCAACCACAGCTTCAACCACATCTACTTTCTGCTCGGATACAGTCAGGTAACCCACCGATCTCTATCACGACCCCGTCCTGATTGCTTAAATGGCGCCTGCGACACATCCTCATGCCTCCAAATCCCTACTGCCAGGAGCTGATGGCGGTCCATGGCGCGATGGCCGCTGTGCATGTTGACCCGGAGGAACACCTCGCCTTCGCTGCCACCGCCGACATGGTGCGGGCTCTAGCCGAGATGAAATCCCCGAGCGACTACCCCCCAAGACTTAACAGGTAAGATCTGACCAGCTAAATCTTACCAATACCACTTGCAACGGCTATGATTTGTACGGTTCATGTATTAAGCATGTTCGTGCCTTGTTTATTTCAGTACTGCACACTGTGTGATGTTCAAATATTACCATGTCCAGCTCAATTTCACCAATACCAGCAACAAACTTATAATACATGACTCAGGATATCACTAGAGATGCTGCCCATTTGCTATTTTTAGCGAATGCTAACCCTGTTGTACTTAACATGCCTGTCCATGTACTTACGCAGGGTCATAATGGTCGATGCTTTGTTTTGCCATCGAGGTTAGCTGCATCCCATGTCCTACAGTATTTCACATAATTTGTGGAATTACAGTTTAACTTCTACCATTTACTGGTTGCGTGTAGGTAAACATGTCGGTGGCACTGATCCATGCTTCGACCCGAAGGAACAGCTTGCCTCCGCCATCGCTGACTTTGGGCGGGCTCTGGACAAGATGATGTGCCGCAACAACTACCTCTCAGGACTTACCAAGTATGTACGCACCATTTCAATCTTACCAATACGAGTTGCAATTGATGGCTATGTTCTGTACGGTCGATGTATTAACGATGTTCTAGTACACATGCCTAACACATTTTTACTACTTTCCCTGCCTTTTTATAGACATCTGGGCCATTCTCTGCTCTTGCAGCACCTGCCTTGTGATGTTTAACTATGCCAATTGCATTTTTATCAGTACCGGTTTCAATGTCTATTAAGCCTATTGCAATTAACAATTGAATCCATTTTTAAACACTTGTATTTCAATGTCTACAAACTTACAAAACATGACTTAGGATGCTGTTAAGCCTGTTGCAATTAACAGTTGTATCCATTTTTTTAATCTGTCCATTTGCTACCATGCTACTCTTCGCAATGAAGATATACTAGAGATGCTGCCCATTTGCTATTTTTGGTGGATGCAAGCCCTTTTCTACTTAACATGCATGTCCATGTACTTACGCAGGGTCATAACGGCCGATGATGTTGTTTGCCGCCGAGGTTAGCTGCATCCCATGTCTTATAGTATTTCACATCATTTGTGCAATTGAAGTTTAACTTCTACCATTTACTGGTTGCCTGTAGGTACACATGTCAGTGGCACTGATCCACACTTCGACCAGGAGGAACACCTCGCCTCCGCCGCCGCTGACTTTGGGCGGGCTCTGGCCAAGATGAAGTGCCCCAACAACTACCTCTCAGGACTTACCAAGTATGTACTCACCAGTTCAATCTTACCAATACCAATTGCGATTAATGGCTATGTTTTGTACGGTCGATGTATTACGCATGTTGTAGTAAACATGCCTAACATGTTTTAGCTATTTTCCCTACCTTTTTATAAACAACCGGGCCATTATCTGCTGTGGCAGCACCTGCCCTATGATGTTTAACTCTGCCAATTGCATTTTTATCAGTATCGGTTTCAATGGCCATTAAGCCTGTTGCAATTAATAGTTGTATCCATTTTTAAAGAGTTGTATTTCAATGGCTACAAACTTACAAAACATGAATTAGGATGTTGTTAAGCCTGTTGCAATTAACAGTTGTATCCATCTTTAATCCGTCCCTTTGCTACCGTGCTACTCTTTCGCAATGAGGATATCACTATAGATGCTGCTGTTTTATTACCATTTACTATTTTTGGTGGATGTTAACACTGGTGTAGTTAACATTGGCTTTCCATGTACTTACACAGGCTACAATGGGCGATGTTGTTGTTTTCCGTCGAGGTTAGCTGCAACCCATGTCCTATACACCATCTATTCCTAAATATAAGTATTTTTAGAGCTTCTAATATAGAATACATAAGGAGCAAAATGAGTGAATCTAGATTCTAATCTAAACTATATCTATAATTCTGTATACATCCATATGTACTTCATATTGAAATCTCAAAAAAAACTTGTACTTAGGAACGGAGGTAGTTGTATTTTACATCATTTGTGCAATCTCAGTTTAGCTTCTAACATTTACTGGTTGCTTGTAGGTACATATATGAGCGGTACTGATCCACGCTTCGATCCCTTTTGCGTATGGGGCATTGAGATATTCATGAACAAGCGTCAAGTGAGGAAACTAAGAAAGATTGTTAGGCGAAAGAAACGGGTGATTGGTATTAAGCTCTTTATTTACACTCTGTCAAAGACAACAGTGAACTTTAGGATGGTAAGTAATGTGTTGCCTTTTCCCCCTGCCCACAACAAGTTACTCTATTAGACCTCAGTATCTGATATTTTTCTCTTTTCAGTGGTTTCTGAAGCTATTTACTGATGATTACCTTGCAAACTACATGAGCGGAGTAGAGGCAACTGAGGTTAAAGTATATAATTCACGCTACCATGATAATGCTCTAGAAGTCTTCCTGAAGGCTGTGAAGGATGGGCAGGCGATCATCACAAGGGGTTGGACAAAAGTGGTTTGTGCCTATGGCATGCAGGAAGGCACATTATGGGCATTTCGCTTCTTCAACACCGCCGGCATTCAAAATTATTTACACTTGTTTCTTCACCTTTACCGCCTTTAAATATTGTGGTTCATCATAGTTAATTGCTGCCTAATCATGTAATTACTGAACATATTGTACTAGCAATTTTATTTATGGATTCGTTGTTGAACCATTCTGCTAAGAATTTGAATTGCACGTTTCATATTTCAAAATTTCCAATTTGAATAATAAATTACAGGCAAAAATAAAAAGAGAATAGACGGTCATGGAACTTTGCAAGCGGTCTAGCAGTAAAAGAGCTTGTGATGGATAGCCCAGTGACACACAGTTTTCTACATCAAATCATGTGTGATGTAGTTCATGAAAGTAAATAGTTAACCAAGGCAGAGCGTGTGTGATGGTTACACCTTTCACACACGTGCGTATACATAAAACTGTGTGGGATGTACATACGAACGGAAATGTTTCCCTGGATTGACTGTGTGGGATGTACATAAGAACAGAAACGTATTCCTTGGATTGACTGTGTGTGATATACATACTAACAGAAATGTTTTTCTGGGATTCACCGTGTGGGATGTACATACGAACGGAAATTATTGGGTTTCAATGCCTCGCCCGATCGCACACGGCTCCAGCCTGTGTCCCAGGAGGGCCTATGCCCCATGATTTCTGGGCCGTGTGGGAAGGACCCCATATCGCCCACACTCACTTGGCGACGGTTCCAAATGTCGTCACAGAAAGGGGTTAAAAACCGTTTGTATAGCACCAACGCGTACTAGTGATACACCTGTTGTTGGCATGCCCATCATCTCAGTTAAAATAGGAGATCACTGTTATCATGGTTTATGTGACATAGGTGCTAGTGTGAGTGCTATTCCTTACACCTTATATCAAGAAATTATAAAAGACATAGCACCCGCAGAGATAGAAGACATATATGTTGCTACTAAACTTGCTAATAGAGACACTATATCACCAATTGGGATTGTTAGAGATGTTGAAGTCTTATGTGGGAAAATAAAATACCCTACTGATTTTCTTGTTCTTGGTTCCCCACAAGTTGACTTTTGTCCCATTATCTTTGGTAGACCTTTCTTGAACACCATTAATGCTAAGATAGATTGCAAGAAAGAAACTGTAGGTGTTAGTTTTGGTGATGAGTTTCATGATTTTAATTTTCCAAGTTTAGTAGAAAGCCTCATGAAAAAGAATTGCCTAGTAAGGATGAATTAATTGGTCTTGCTTCTATTGTTGTACCACCTACTGATCCTTTTAAACAATATCTGCTAGACCATGAAAATGATTTTCATATGCATGAAAGAAATGAAATAGATCAAATTTTCTTTGAACAACGTCCTCTACTTAAACATAATTTGCCTATTGAAACTCTAGGAGGTCCTCCTCCACCTAAAGGTGATCTTCTGTTTGAATTAAAACAATTGCCAGACACTTTGAAATATTCTTATCTTGATGAAAAGAAAATATATCATGTTATTATTAGTGCTAACCTTTCAGAACATGAAGAAGAAAGATTATTGAAAGTTCTAAGGAAGAACCAAGCTGCCATTGGATATACTCTTGATGATTTAAAGGGCATTAGTCCCACTCTATGTCAGCAAAAATTAATATGGAACATGATGGTAAACCCGTTGCTGATCACCAATGTCGGTTAAATCCAAAGATGAAATAAGTGGTAAGAACGGAAATCTGAAAACTTCTTGAAGAAGGTATAATCTATCTTATAGCTGACAGTAGATGGGTAAGTCTTGTTCATTGTGTCCCTAAGAAAGGAGGTATTACTGTTGTTCCTAATGATAAGAATGAATTTATTCCACGAAGAATTGTTACAGGCTATAGAATGGTAATTGATTTTAGAAAATTAAACAAAGCAACTAAAAAAGATCATTACCCTCTGCCTTTTATTGATAAAATGCTTGAAAGATTATCTAAGCACACACACTTTTGTTTCCTTGATGGATATTCTTGTTTTTCACAAATACCTGTTTCTCAACCTAATCAGGAAAATATCACTTTTACTTGTCCCTTTGAAACATATGCTTATAGACATATGCCTTTGGGTTTATGTAATGCACCTGCTACCTTTCAAATATGTATGACTGCTATATTCTCTGACTTTTGTGAAAAGATTGTTGAGGTTTTCATGGATGACTTCTCTATTTATGGGAAGTCTTTTGATGATTGTTTATGCAATCTTGATCGAATTTTGCAGAGATGTGAACAAACAAATCTTGTCTTGAATTGGGAGAAGTGCCACTTTATGGTTAATGAAGGCATTGTCTTGGGTCATAAAATTTCTAAAAGAGGTACTGAAGTGGACCAAGCTAAGGTTGATGCAACGGAGAAAATGCCATATCCTAAATATATAAAAGGTATTTGTTGTTTCTTAGGTAATGTTGGTTTCTACAGGAGAGTTATTAAAGACTTCTCTAAAATTTCTAGGCCTCTCAAATCTCTTGCAAAAGGATATTCCTTTTGTTTTTTATGATGATTGTTTAGAAGCCTTTGAAACACTCAAGAAAGCCTTAATTTATGCACCTATTGTTCAACCACCTGATTGGAACTTGCCTTTCAAAATTATGTGTGATGCTAGTGATTATGCTGTTGGTGCTGTTCTAGGATAAAGATTTGATGAGAAACTGAATGTTATTCATTATGCTAGAAAAACTCTAGACAGTGCTCAACGAAATTATGCTACTACTGAAAAAGAATTCTTAGCAGTGGTGTTTGCTTGTGATAAATTTAGACCTTATATTGTTGATTCAAAAGTAACTGTTCACACAGACCATGCTGCTATTAAATATCTTATGGAAAAGAAAGATACTAAACCTAGACTTATTCGATGGGTTCTCTTGTTACAAGAATTTGATTTACATATCATTGATAGAAAAGGAGCAGATAACCCAGTAGCTAATAACTTGTCTAGGCTTGAAAATTTGCCTGATGACCCACTACCTATTGATGATAGTTTTCCTGATGAGCAGCTAGCTGCAATAAATGTTGCTCATAATACTCCTTGGTATGCTGATTACGCTAATTACATTGTTGCTAAATATTTACCACCTAGTTTTACATACCAACAAAAGAAAAAAATTCTATGATTTAAGACATTACTTTTGGGATGACCCACATCTTTATAAAGAAGGGGTAGATGGTATTAATAGATGTTGTGTACCTGAGCATGAACGGGGACAAATCCTACGGAAGTGTCACTCCGAAGCTTATGGAGGGCATCATGCTGGAGATAGAACTGCTCATAAGGTATTGCAATCTGGATTTTACTGGCCTAGTCTCTTCAAGGATGCCCGTAAGTTCGTCTTATCTTGTGATGAATGTCAAAGAAGAGGTAATATCGATAAGCGCCAAGAAATGCATATGAATTATTCACTTGCCATTGAACCATTTATTGTTTGGGGATTTGATTACATGGGACCTTTTCCTTCCTCTAATGGGTATACACATATTTTGGTTGCTTTTGATTATGTTACTAAATGGGTAGAAGCTATTCCAACCAGTAGTGTTGATCACAACACCTCTATTAAAATGCTTAAGGAAGTTATTTCCCAATGTTTGGAGTCCCTAGGTATTTAATGGCTGATGGTGGTTCACATTTCATCCATGGTAATTTCCGTAAAATCCTTGCCAAGTATGATGTTAACCATAGAATTGCATCACCCTATCATCCTAAGTCTAGTGGTCAAGTTGAACTTAGCAATAGAGAAATAAAATTAATTCTGCAAAAGATTGTTAATAGGTCCAGGAAGAATTGGTTTAAGAAATTAGATGATGCACGTTGGTCTTATAGAACAACTTATAAAAATCCTATGGGTATGTCTCCATATAAAATGGTTTATGGAAAAGCTTGTCATTTGCCTCTTGAGTTAGAACATAAAGCATATTGGGCCGTCAAAGAGCTCAATTATGATTTCAAACTTGCTGGTGAAAAGAGGTTATTTGATATTAGCTCCTTAGATGAATGGAGAACCCAAGCTTATGAAAATGCAAAATTATTCAAAGAAAAAGTTAAAAGATGGCATGACAAAAGAATCCAAAAGCGTGAGTTCAAAGTTGGACAATATGTTATTTTGTACAACTATCGTTTTAGATTCTTTGCAGGAAAACTCCTCTCAAAATGGGAAGGCCCCTGTGTTATCGAGGAGGTTTATTGCTCTAGAGCCATTAAAATAAATAATTCCGAAGGTACTAACCCAAAGGTTGTCAATGGGCAACGAATAAAGAATTATATCTCAGGTACGCCCATTAATGTTGAAAGTAATGTTATCCAAACTTTGACAAAGGAAGAATACATAAAAGAGTCCTTCCAGAACACCCTAGAATCGTGAAAATAAGGAGGTACGTGATACGGTAAGTAAACAGACTCCGAAAAATCCGCAAAAATATTTTTTATCAGCTTTGGAATATTTAAAAAATTAGGAAATAAAGAAACTTCCAGGCAAGCCTGGCGCGCCCTGGTGTCTTGTGCCCACCTGGGACACCTTCCGGACTCCGTTTTTCTACCGTATGCTTGTCCTCCAAGATAAAAAGTCTATATGTACTTCCCGAACCTATTGATCACTATATCATAAAGAAATCCACTGTTCTCTTTTCTTGCTGTTTTCTGCACAATTCCGAAAATATGTCTTCCCAAGACTCTAAGGGTGAGAGCTATGTTGCTGATCTCATCGCGAACCCCAAATCCTATGGGGATGAGGGGCACTATAGCTGGACCTCCGAAGAAGATGAAGATGAATTGGTTCGTCCCCGGTTCAAGAACGGGAGCATGGAGGCGTTATGCAAGAAGATAATAAAACTCGAGATAGATAACGATGAGTTGAGGATAGATAATTTTATTCTCCGTTAGAAACTGGAGGAAGCAAAGGGCAAACCCTCCATTTCACCACCACCACCACTACCATGGAAATCCGAGGACAAGATCCCTCCTTCATCACCATCATCTTCTCCACCACCAAAAGAGAACTAAGTATCGGGTATGGGCACTCCCCTTGGCTTCTGCCAAGCTTGGGGGAGGTGCCCCGGTATCGTATCATCCCACTATCATTTTGCCTTTACTTATTTTAGTTTGATCCTTTGCTTTAGATGAATAAAAGTTTAGTTCAATCCTTTCTTCTTTGAGAGTTTGCTTAGTGATCTATCCTTGTAATTATGTGCAAGTTATATAATAATGTTTAGTTTGACACTGGTATGCGTCGGTGCTATACAAACGGTTTTTAACCCCTTTCCGCGATGGCATTTGGAACCGTCGCCAAGTGAGTGTGGGCGATAGGGGGTCCTTCCCACACAACCCAGAAAATCATAGGGGATTGGCCCTCCTGGGACACAAGCTGGGGCCGTGTGCGATCGAGCGAGACATCAAAACCCAATCATTTATGTTTGTATGTACATCCCACATGGTGAATCCCATAAAAACACTTCCATTCGTATGTATATCACACACAGTCAATCCAAGGAATATGTTTATATTCTTATGTACATCCCACACAGTCAATCCAGGGAAAACTTTTCCGTTCGTATGTACATCCCACACAGTTTTATGTATACGCTTGTGTGTGAAAGGTGTAACCATCACACACGCTCTGCCTTGGTTAACTGTTTGCTTTCATGAACTACATCACACCTGATTTGATGTAGAAAAATGTGTTGCATTGGGCTATCCATCACAAGCGCTTTTACTGCTAGAACCGTTTGCAAAGTTCCATGACCGTCTGTTCTCTTTTTATTTTTGCCTATAATTTATTATTCGAATTGGAAATTTTGAAATATGAAACGTGCAATTCAAATTATCAGCACAATGGTTCAACAACGAATCCATAAATAAAATTGCCAGTACAATATGTTCAGTAATTACATGATTAGGAAGCAATTAACTATGATGAACCACAATATTTATAGGTGGTAAAGGTGAAGAGACAAGTGTAAATCATTTTGACTCCCGACGGTGTTGAAGAAGCGAAATGCCCATAATGTGCCTTCCTGCATGCCATAGGCATGAATCACTTTTGTCCAACCCCTTGTGACGATCGCCCGCCCATCCTTCACCGCCTTCAGGAAGACTTCTAGAGCATTATCATGGTAGCATGAATTATATACTTTAACCTTTGTTGCCTCCACTCCGGACATGTAGTTTGCAAGGTAATCATCAGTAAATAGCTTCGGAAACCACTGAAAAGAGAAAAATATCATATACTGAGGTCTAATAGAGTAACTTGTTGTGGGCAGGGGAAAAGGCAACACATTACTTACCATCCTAAAGTTCATTGTTGTCTTCGACAAAGTGTAAATAAAGAGCTTAATTCCAATCACCTGTTTCTTTCGCCTAACAATCTTTCTTAGTTTCCTCACTTGACGCTTGTTCATGAATATCTCATTGCCCCATACGCAAAAGGGGTCGAAGCGTGGATCAGTACCGCTCATATATGTACCTACAAGCAACCAGTAAATGTTAGAAGCTAAACTGAGATTGCACAAATGATGTAAAATACAACTACCTATGTTCCTATATACAAGTATTTTTTTTTTGAGATTTCAATATGAACTACATATGGATGTACACAGAATTATAGATATAGTTTAGATTAGAATATAGATTCACTCATTTTGCTCCTTATCTAGTCTATATTAGAAGCTCTAAAAATACTTATATTTAGGAATAGATGGTGTATAAGACATGGGTTGCAGCTAACCTCGACAGAAAACAACAGCATCGCCCATTGTAGCCCTGTGTAAGTACATGGAAAGCCAATGTTAACTACAACAGGGTTAACATCCACCAAAAATAGCAAATGGTAATAAAACGGCAGCATCAGTAGTGATATCTTCATTGCGAAAGAGTAGCACCGTAGCAAAGGGATGGATTAAAAAATGGATACAACTGTTAATTGCAACAGGCTTAACAACATCCTAATTCATGTTTTGTAAGTTTGTAGCCATTGAAATACAACTATTTAAAAATGGATACAACTGTTAATTGCAACAGGCTTAATGGCCATTGAAACTGGTACTGATAAAAATGCAATTGGCAGAGTTAAACAGCACAGGGTAGGTGCTGCCATAGCAAATAATGGCCCAGTTCTCTATAAAAAGGTAGGGAAAATAGCTAAAACATGTTAGGCATGTTTACTACAACATGCTTAATACATCGACCGTACAAAACATAGCCATTAATTGCAACTGGTATTGGTAAGATTGAACTGGTGAGTACATACTTGGTAAGTCCTGAGAGGTAGTTGCTGGGGCACTTCATCTTGGCCAGAGCCCACCCAAAGTCAGCGGTGGCGGAGGTGAGTTGTTCCTCCGGGTCGAAGCGTGGATCAGTGCCACTGACATGTGTACCTACAGGCAACCAGTAAATGGTAGAAGTTAAACTACAATTGCACAAATGATGCGAAATACTGTAAGACATGGGATGCAGCTAACCTCGACGGCAAACAATAGCATCGGCCATGATGACCTTGCGTAAGTACATGCACAGTCATGTTAAGTAGAACAGGGTTAGCATCCATCGAAAATAGCAACTGGACAGCATCTCTAGTATATCTTCATTGCGGAGAGTAGCATGGTAGCAAATGGACAGATTAAAAAATGGATACAACTGTTAATTGCAACAGGCTTAACTTTTGTAAGTTTGTAGCCATTGAAATACAACTGTTTAAAAATGGATTCAACTGTTAATTACAACAGGCTTAATAGACATTGAAACCGGTATTGATAAAAATGCAATTGGCATCGTTAAACATCACAAGGCAGGTGCTGCAAGAGCAGAGATTGGCCCAGATGTCTATAAAAAAGGTAGGGGAAGTAGCAAAAACATGTTAGGCATGTTTACTAGAACATGCTTAATACATCGACAATACAAAACATAGCCATTAATTGCAACTGGGTATTGGTAAGATTGAAATGGTGAGTACATACTTGGTAAGTCCTGAGAGGTAGTTGCTGGGGCACTTCATCTTGTCCAGAGCCCGCCCAAAGTCGGCGACGGCAGAGGCGAGTTGTTCCTCCGGTTCGAAGTGTGGATCAGTGCCACTGACATGTGTACCTACAGGCAACCAGTAAATGGTAGAAGTTAAATTGCATTGCACAAATTATGTGAAATATTGTAAGACATGGGATGCAGCTAACCTCGATGGCAAACAACATCATCGGTTGTTATGACCCAGCGTAAGTACATGGACAGGCATGTTGAGTACAACAGGGTTAGTTTCCGCTAAAAATAGCAAATGAGCAACATCTCTAGTAATATCCTGAGTCGTGTATTATAAGTTTGTTGTTGGTATTGGTGAAATTGAGCTGGACACAGTAATATTTGAACATCACACAGTGTGCAGTACTGAAATAGACAAGGCACGGGCATGCTTAATACATCAACCATACAAATCATAGCCGTTGCAAGTGGTATTGGTAAGATTTAGCTGGTCAGATCTTACCTGTTAAGCCCTTTGGGGTAGTCGTTGGGGGACTTCATCTGGGCCAAAGCCTGCACCATGTCGGCGGCGGCGGCGGAGGCGAGGTGTTCCTCCGGGTCAACACGCACAATGGCCATCGCGACATGGACTGCCATCAGCTCCTGGCAGTAGGGATTTGGAGGCATGAGGATGTTTCGCAGGCGCCATTTAAGCAATCAGGTTGGGGTCGTGATAGAGATCGGTCGGTTACCTGGATGGATCCGAGCAAAACGTAGATGTGGTTGAAGCTATGGTTGCGGCGGCGACGGTTTGAGATGCCGGTAGGGGGAGGTGCGAGGGGGCGGATACTGAGGGTGGGGATGTGGTTGGAGGAATAAATTCTGAAATCGCCGCCTAATGAAAATTTCGCTGCGAAACTTGAAACTTGGGCGGGGGAAACACACAACGCAGACGAAGCGCGTAAAATACTCGTGTGCGAGAAAAAGAAAGTTGGCAGATCCCGTCTCCAAAAAATGTACATGTGTACTTGATTTTTTCGGTCAATGGTACGCCTGGTTTATTAGGAAATATCACACAGGTAACTGACTTATGGGTCATGAACACAAAAAACGCAGACAGGTATGACATAGAAACCGTGTGTTTTGTGATCTTCTAATGATTAACGCAAGAAACGCACATGAGCACACATGCTAATCAACGCTCAAAGCCCTTGAAGTCTTATCGACATTTGTATGTTAATACTACAAACTTAAAGTACTTCTGGTAATTTGCTCTAATACTACAAACTTAAACTACTTCTCACATGTTGCCATCGGGGCATGCTGGACAGACATCGACGTTCTCCTTCCCGGCCTTGTAGGCGGCAGCCCACCGTGCTTCAATCTCCTCCAAGCTCTCCTCACCAGGGCGTGCGGCCTCTTTTTTCTTGCAGCGGTGGGACTCTCTTTTCTTGACTGCTTTCTGCCTTTTCTGCTCCTTCTGTGCGGCTTTGGCCGCCTCTAGATCCACCACCCATTCGACCATGGCAGCCTCAAAGTCCACCCATGTAACTGTCTGGCCGGCGGCGGCGATAAACTTGGCGTGGCGACATGCCATCGCTTCCTTACCATGTGTGCGGTCGCGGGTGGCGAGGAACGCGGCGCGGCGGGATGCCATCGCTTCCTTACTGGTTACTGTGCGCTGCGGTGCCATGGATGACACCTGGAGAGAGCTCTGGGGCGGAGGGGCCGGGCGGCCATACAGTGCGGTGGTATTCAAGAGCTCAACAACAAACGACAACAGAGATTTGGCTTCCCTAACAATTTTGCTCGTTCATTATCGCACACGGTTCATCTCCGCCACTTCCGAAAACAGTGTGTGCTAAGCCTATTGTGTGTTGCGTTATGATTGGCCGGAACCCCAGCCACGCGGATCTCGCGTGTGCACCGTAGGATGCGCCGCGATCGAACGGCAATCCACGTCCCTCACATCACACCCATGCACATGTAGCTGGATTGGATTTATATGCGCTAAATGCCTAGAAAATGCACATAATCCCCTAAATATGGTAAATGAGCCCGAAAATGCCAAATTAGAACACGGTGATTTGCAGGGTGTATGTTCGTCGTAGAAAAAAACTCCACATCAAAGAACGAAGAAAATTTGGATTCCCCTTCAATCTTGGTGATCTCCCTCTCGAAAGCGTCGAACTTCTTTGGTGATGGTTCGATTTATGAAGGTCGTGCATGACAACATAAGTTAAACCTTCTCTAATATTTACCAGTGCATGGTGAGGTCATACCATGGCACACCATGCCAGGCGTCATGTTTTTCAAGCATTTATTTCATTTTTTTCTATAGTTGAAAACCCAATAAACAAACGTCTGTGGTTGACTATTGCCACACATGTCATCGAAATATCTGTCCCTT
Source organism: Aegilops umbellulata (assembly GCA_032464435.1). Classification (NCBI taxonomy): domain Eukaryota; kingdom Viridiplantae; phylum Streptophyta; class Magnoliopsida; order Poales; family Poaceae; genus Aegilops; species Aegilops umbellulata. The sequence goes on along the minus strand of CP136055.1, from coordinate 223,946,099 downwards.
CCTTTTAAAAGGCATGCAAATTTACTAAATGGCACGAGCATGGCTTTCCAGACCGTTCTTGTACACCCTTTCATGCATCGATTGTTTGAACTTGAATTATGTGCATTAGTGCCTAGGAAATGCACCCCTAAATATGGCAAATGAACCCGGAAAAGTGCCAAATTTGAACATAGTGATTTACAGGTTGTATGCTCATCGTAGAAAAAACTCGTGGACAAAGGACAAAGGAAATTTGGATAGCCCTTCAATCTTGGTGATTTCCCCCTCGAAACCATGAAACTTCCTTGGTGATGGATCGATTTATGAAAGGTGTGCATCACGCCATAAGGAAAACATTCTCCAATTTTTACCAGGGCATGGTGAGCTAATACCATGGCACCACACCAGGCGTCATGTTATCCAAGCATGTATTTCAGTTTTGTATAGTTGTTAACCCAGTAAACGACGTGTTTATGGTTGACTATCGCCACACATTTCCTTGAAATATCTGCCCATTCCTTGTAAAAGGCATGAGAATGTACTAAATAGCACGAGCATGGTTTTCCAGACCATTCTTGTGCACCTTTTCATGCATCGATTGTTTGAATTTGAATTATGTGCATAATTAATGCCTAGAAAATGCACATAATCCCCAAAATATGGTAAATGAGTTCAGAAAAATATCAAATTTGAACACGTTGCTTTTGAGGCGGTATGTTGATCATTGAAAAAAACTGAATCACAAACTAGGACGGAAATTTGGATTCCCCTTCAATCTTGGTGATTTCCCTCTCGAAAGCATTGAACTTCCTCGGTGATGGTTCAATTTATGAAGGGCGTGCATGACGACATAAATCAAACCTTCTCAGCTTTTAACCCGGGCATGGTGAGGCCATACCATGGCACCATGTTGGGCGTCATGTTTTTCAAGCACATATTTCATTGTTCCATAGTTGATAACCCGGTAGATGACGCGTTTGTGGTTGCCTATTGCCACGCATTCCATTGAAATCTCTGCCCATTGCTTGTAAAAGGCTTGAGAAATTACTAAATACCATGAGTATGGTTTTTCTAGACCGTTCTTGTGCACCTTTTCGAACACCAATTGTTTGAATTTGAATTATGTGCATTAATGCCTACAAAATACACATAATACCCTAAATATTGTAACTGAGCCCGAAAAAGTGTCAAATTTGAACACGGTGATTAGCAGGGTTTATGTTCATCGTAGTAAAAACTCATGGATGAAGGACAAAGGAAATTTGGATTCTCATTCAATCTCGGTGATTTACTATCGCACACAATTCATCTCCGTCGCCTCTGTGAACCGTGTGTGTTCACTCACACATGCAAAAGGAAAAAAGAAAACCCTCGCCCACTTCGTCCCCACTCACTCGCCGCGGACTCCTCCGCAACTCTACACCCTAAGCTCGATGGTTGTTGGCGGCGGGCGTAGGTCGCGCTCCAAACGGCACGGGATTTCGCCCGTACCGCTTTCCGCTGCCTATCTGCACCGACATTCTAGACTCTGGTCGACTGGGGTTTTCTATGGGATTAGGCCGGGGATTTTTCTCATAGAGAAGGTAATCAACTTAATTAGCAAAATATTCACTCATCTCTTATCGCAGTCCGTCCGTCGCTGTTAATCAACCGGCGGAAATCACCGTGGAATCATTTTTGTTCTAGCTGATTCGTGGGTGTTCATTCATGTGTCCACAGTGCGAGCACAAATCGGGCAGTTGTGGTCGTGGCCAGTCAGAAACGAAGTTCTATCTCACCATTCCGGATGTCTTCAGGGAGCGCTCGGTATGTTCAATCTCAACCTACCACGGTCGACATGGCCTAAATTTATGAACATATACCGTCTGTTGCTACATTATCTATATATTTGCATCAAACCTTTGTTACATTATCTATTTTTAATTCTATATTTTTGTACTTTGCTTTCATCTATATATTGATCTGTTCTATCAGTTACTCCCGTATTTGCATCTTGCTCTGTTATTTCAATATATCTAATTTAGGATCTTAATTTTCATTTCAAGCAGTACATCCCTTGCTTTGCAAGAACATGAGTAGAAGGAAATCTTGGGCTTTACTTTGCTGATGACTCCCAGGATGTCATATTAACAACACAGCATGGATTTACAATGACGGTTAGCATAAAACTTGGTAAAGATGGTCAATCCTATTTTAATGCGGACCTTTGGAGAAAAATGTCTAAGTGTTATGAACTCGAACATGGCAATAAAATTCTAGTGCGTGCACCACAGCCTTGTCTAATTCACATGGATGTTTACTTCCCCAACGACATCATTCGATCAAAGTCTGATCGAGGTTAGTGTCCTTTCAACTTTCTCCATGTTGTCATATTACTATTTGAGCAACCAATTGATCACTATTTAAGCAACCAATTGTGATATCATATTTTGACTCCATTCCTAGGCAGTAACAAATTCTATTTACCAATTAATGCGCACTATATATTCTTCTGCCATGTTTTGAATAAATAATACATTTCCACCTTTTGAGCAGGATATGCTGGATGCATAGTGAACGGTCTGTATGTTACTAAGCGTACCAAATTTCACTGGAAGGACTTGAAGCATGTCATAAACTTTGTTGATAATCTGACAGAGATAGCACAGCGTATGAACGCTGGATTGTGGATGGGATTAATTAGACCTATGGTGCACACACTGAACAAGACCAATTGTGTGCACAAAACACTGGTAAAATATCTTATTTAAATGTTGATGCTCATAAACTATATATATCTTCAACGATATGTTACAATTGTTTTTTATTCTACATGTCAACAAAAATTGCCCCATGTAGCAGTTCCTGGATCGATTTCCCAGCATGGTCAAATTACACTTGTGCCTGCTAATAACGCCAAAGTGATTGCAAGGTACTGCATTTCCCGCAGAAATGAAACCACTCAAATTAACAAGTTCTCGTTTCTCGTGGCAATGCATCCATATTGGAAAATTGGAGAGACCGTTCTACTCGTGCTCTACCAAGGCACAGGAGGGCTCTTCCTTTTCATTTACGAGATGTCGAGTCGACGTGATCAAGCTGCTTCCAGTGGATAGTTGTGGTTGTTGGCCCTCAGCCTCTTAAAATGTGATAGCTGTTACTATGTATGTTGAGTATGTAGATATGGACCATATGGTTGTTGGCCCTGAGTCTCTTATAATGTGATAGTTGTTACTATGTTAAGTTCGTAGATATGGACCATATGGTTGTCAAAACCGTGTTACGAAGATCCTCCTTTTGTCGAATAGTGTAACCACTATATATATGTTACTCAAATGCTGTTACCCAAGTTCATAAATTTTCATGGAAAGTATTAGTATCGTACACATTTCATTGAGTTTAAACGTGTGCCGATGTCGAGAAGGCATTTGCATCCATATTGCCAATTCACACACATGTTAACATAAGGAAACGTATGTGTAACATACTAATCATCGCACACAAGTATTCGCAGACGCATCATATGCGATACTCCTAGCCACCGCAAACAACTAGTTTGCATTTTTCAAAGTTTTTTGTACACACAGAATCGCACAAGAAGTAACTGTATTGACCGTTTGTGTTCTAATTTCTCATCGCAAACAGTTCATCGGAGTCGGCTGTTTGCCATGTATCACACACATCTTGTTTACACGACTCATTTGTGTTCTTTTGGCTCATCACAAACAGTTCATCCATGTGAACTGTATGCCGCATATCACACACATCTTGTTAAGTTGAACCGTTTATGTTGTGTTCCCTAATCGAAAATAGTTCGTCTGAGTGAACTGTATGTCATATATCGCACACACATTGATATGGCTGCCTGTTTATGTTGTTCTACCTCATCGCAAACAGTTCGAATGGATTAACTGTGTGTCCTACATCGCACACACATTAATATGGCTGCCCGTTTCTGCTGTTCTGCCTCATCACAAAAAGTTGGAATGGATTAACCGTGTGCTCTACATCGCACATGCAACTAAAATATGAACCGTGTTTGATGGCTCCGCCATCACAAACATTTTGCACCTTTTTTGACAGTTTTTTACACCATCGTTTACGATTATTGCATCGCACACAGTTTCGGCAAAGGGTCTCAGATCGTAGTGTCGCGTTAGCAACATCCTGCAGTAGTGTGAGTTTTTGCTTTCTTTACTTTCATGTTGCAAACAAAAGAAAAGAAATAAAGAAAGAAACAGAGAAAGGAAATAAATAAAGAAAAGATCATATACTAATCCTATGGTAGGTGATGACACCACATAAGGAAAAGTATAAGTAGAAAATTTTATTAGATATTGAAAAACATAGCATTAGTCAATGATGCAACTCATGAAATAATTAATAAGGGAAGATAAGATTCACATATAAATATACTATCCTAGAAATCTTTTGTGATTGTGAGCCCTCATCAAAATATTATATGCCAAAATTGTTGACGTTGGACAAGGAAGACAACTAAATGGTTTTATGTTTGTTTATATTCACATAGAAGTCATATTGTCATAGATCCTTCAACATGTGGTGCTTGCCCCCTATCTTTGCTAGCCAAAAATTCCGCACTAAGTAGAGATACTACTTGTGCATCCAAAAACCCTTAAACCCAAGTCTTATTTTCAAGTGTCCACCATACCTACCTAGGGATTGAGCAAGATCCCTCAAGTAAGTTGTCATCGGTGCAAAAAGGCAATAAAAACTGCTTCTAAAAGTGTGAGATCATTTAGTGTAAGAGAAAATTGAGCATTGCATGAACTTGTGATGGTGAAGAATAAAAGCGACAGGCTGCATAATAAAGGTCGCTATCACAAGGGGCAACACAACGTGACGTTGTTTTGCATTAAGGGGTTGAGCATACAAACGAATAAGCGCATGGAAACCTCTGCTTCCCTCTGCGAAGGGCCTATCTTTTACTTTTATGTATTTACTTTTTTGCAAAGAGTCAAAGTTTTCCTTCTATCCCTTTTATTTTTCTCCTTTGGCAAGCATCATGTGGTGAGGAAAGATCTAGGCACATATGTCCAGTTGAATATAGATAGCATGACTTATTATTGTTGACATCACCCTTGAGGTGAATACGTTGGGAGGTGAAACTATAAGCCCCTATCTTTCCATGTGTTCGCTTGAAACATTTTGCTCATGTGTACGCGGTGAGTGTTAGCAATCATAGAAGACTATATGATGGCTGCGTATGTGGACTTGCCTAAAGGCTCCGATACGTGACCCTTCTTGAAAAGATGATGAATTGTAGTTGCAAAGTTGACTGAGAACATAGTTTGTTGGTTTTTATTAGAGTTTTTGCTTCACACTTCGATTGTGTGATGAATTGTTACTTATTCATGAGAAGTATATGATAGAAGTTTATGATAAAAGTTCTATGATAAAAGTCTTATGCTTGATTTTGTTGCTATTATAATAATCAACATGATGCTTCTATGTCCATATTTTGTTTCTATCGACACCTCTCTCTCAAAGCATGTGGACACGTTTTTTTATTTTGGTTTTCGCTTGAGGACAAGCGAGGTCTAAGCTTGGGGGAGTTGATACGTCCATTTTGCATCATGTTTTCTTACTATTATTTATAATGTTTTACCCATAATAATGCTTTTTGGAGTAATTCTAATGCCTTTTCTCTCATAATATGCAAGGTATAGACAAAGAGGGATAATTTTGGCAGCTGGAAATCTGGAGGTGGAAAAACTACGTCAGGCTACCTATTCTGCAAGACTCCAAACAAGCTGAAACTTCACGGAGATTTTTTATGGAATATTAAAGAATTATTGGAGCAAATAACTACCAGAGGGGGACCACCAGGTGGGCACAACCCACCTGGGCGCGCCAGGGAGACCAGGCGCGCCCTGGTGGGTTGTGCTCACCCAGGCCCACCTCCGGTGCCCATCTTCTGGTATATAGGTCATTTTGACCTAGAAAAAATAAAGAGGGGACTTTCGGGACGGAGCACTGCCGTCTCAAGGCGGAACTTGGGCAGGAGCACTTTTGCCCTCCGGCGGAGCGACTCCGCCGGGGGAACTCCCCCCCCCCCCCCCCGGAGGGGGAAATCATCGTCATCATCATCACCAACAATTCTCCCATCTTGGGTCTTGGGGAGGGCAATCTCCATCAACATCTTCAACAGCACCATCTCATCTCAAACCCTAGTTCATCTCTTGCGATCAATCTTGTTACCGGAACTATAGATTGGTGCTTGTGGGTGACTAGTAGTGTTGATTACATCTTGTAGTTTTTTTTGAATATTTATTGTGAGGCAAAGCCCCACAGCCCTTTATTGAAACAAGAAAAACTGTACAAGCAGAAAACAGACTGTACAACAAAAGAAAGGAGAGAAAAAACTAAGACTAAACATCCCTACCTATTTACAACAAAGAGTTAACCCAAGCCAGTAGTTTTGATCTGATACAGTCCTTCATCCTGTGTGCAAGCAGTGAGATGTCATGGATGAATTTACTCTTCCAGGCACTGAATGTAGCCCTCTCAGCCCTGAAGGTTCTGCCATTTCTTAAAATCCAAATGTTCCAAGCTGCCGTTAGCATGACTTCAAAAAAGAAGGGGTGCCTGAAGCTGGACCTGGCATGCATGATGCATTGCAGGACGTCAGAGCCACCGATCCAATCAATACCTAGATAATTCCAAACTCTTGAGCTGAATGTGCAGTTAAAGAACAGGTGTATTCTATCCTCGTACACCTGCTCACTGCAAATGAGACAGCGATTATCCTCTTGGCTTGAGCGCCAATGCCTTCTAACCAACATGTCCTTGGTGTTTAGCCTGTCAAAGAAGAGGAGCCACCCAAACACCTTTATCTTCATGGTGCACCTACTCTGCCATAACCACTTGCAAGGTTGTATTGTAGGTAGATGGGAGTGCATGATCGTATAGAAGCTGTTGGCAGTGTATTCCCCTGATTTGCCAGGCCATATCCAAACATCAGGTATCGTTGGGTCTCTGTCCAACTGCATAATCCAACCTTCCAGTATGTGTAAGTCGGTAGCAGCCTCATGAGAAATAGGCAGATAAAACATGGAGAAGAGATCATGTGACTGGAGAAATTCTTGCACAGAGATCTTATCATTATTTGCAAATGAAAACAACCTTGGCAATCTCCAACATAAAGGCCTAGTAGAACCCCCAATGTGCCAAGAGCCCGTCCAGAACAAAACTGAATCTCCCATGTTGATGTTAACCGAGGCAATAGCAGTATAGGCCTCATGCAACTTCAGAACATCCCTCCACCAGAAAGATCCAACTTCAGCTGTTGCCTGTGGAACACCATGATCATAGTAACTGTTCCATATTAGTGTCACCCAAGGGATGTCAACCTTGTTATAGAACTTATGGAGGTGCTTGATAAGGAGTCCTTTGTTCTGAATATTCAGATTGATAATTCCCAAACCCCCTTTATCTTTAGGCCTGCAAACAAGGTCCCAGGCTGCCAGAGACTGTTTGGGAGCATCACTATTCCCCCTCCAAAGGCATTGCCTAAAGATTCAGTCAAGCTGCTTAATGATCCCTGGTGGAATCTGCAAGCTGCAGAGAAAATATATTGGCAAAGATGTGAGGACCGAGGTAAGAAGTTGCAAACGAGAGCCCTGATTCAGCATGGAAGAACTTGCAGTTAGCCTCCTCTCAAGACTGTCTACCAGGGGCATTAGGTCAATGATCTTTGGCCTTGTGGTACCCAAAGGCAACCCCAAATAGGTAAAAGGGAGTTGGCCAATCCTACAGCCCAGGATTGCAGCGATTCTGGAGGCCTCTTCATCACTCATATTCAGAGGGATCATTGAGGATTTAGCAAAGTTAACCTTTAAACCTGTGGACTGTTGGAAGGTCAGCAACATGTTCTTCAATGCGAGAAGCTCTTCATCCTTAGCTGAAAGAAATAGGATAGTGTCGTTTGCATATTGGATGATGGGAAACTCCCTGTCATGGGTTTGAATAGGCAGAGATAGGGTGCCATGTGCCAACATTTGGTTGACCACCGACTGCAACAAATCCGCTGCTATGACAAACAACAGTGGTGACAGAGGATCACCCTGTCTGACACCACATTTGCACTTAAATTGTTTTCCAGGAATGCCATTTAACAAGACAGCCGAAGAACCTGTGGACAGCAATTGCTTAATCCAAGAAATCCATTTGGCATCAAACCCTTTATAATGCAACATCTGAAGGATGACTTCATGCTCGACGGTGTCAAGTGCCTTGGCAAAATCCAACTTGAGGATTATAATGGGTTGTTTGGACTGCTTGCATTGATGAATATATTCAAAACTCCAAGCAAGGCAGTCCTGGATAGATCGACCCTTGAGGAATCCATACTGGGTTTTGTGAATACATCAAATGATCACCTTCTGCAACCGGTTGGCCAACAACTTTGTAAGGAATTTAAGACAGGTATTTGTAAGAGATATTGGCCGAAAATCATCGGGCCCTTCAGGTGAAATGATCTTGGGGATGAGCGTAATGAGGGAACCATTGATGTTTTCCAACGAGAGCTTCCCTTCACAAAAGTCCCTAATCATCCGCAAGAAATCCCGCTCAATTATAGACCAACAGCGCTTGACGAACATCCCGTTAAATCCATCCGGTCCAGGTGCCCGATCCACGGGTAATTCCTTCAGAACTTTATTTATCTCTTCATCAGAAAACAGTACGGAGAGCTCCTCCAGCCCCGGGACTGGCTGAATTATCTGAGTCAAATCAAAGCCCATATTGATCCCTTGGGCCTGGCCCATCCTAGATTTGAACGAGGCCCATAGAATTCCCGCCATATGTGCGTGGTCAGTCACAGGTTCACTCAAGGAGTTAGCCTTCAGACTGGCAATTGAATTCCTTCTCATCCTCTCTGATGCCATGGCGTGAAAAAATTTGGAATTCTCCTCGCCAACCTTTATATATCGAATGGTGCACCTCTACTTCCGGTAGATATAGTGAATTTTCAAAAGATGCTCATAGCGAAGCTTCACTATTTTCCGGAAATTGAATTCTGGCCTAGTTAAAGGCCTCACTTCCTCTAACTGATCAAAGTGCAAGATCACCTTTGAGCAATCGACAGTAAGCTTTTTGATATATGATAACTTTTTGCTCCAAAGTTTTAAATCATGTCGAAGCCGCTTAAATTTCTTTGTGAGAACCGCAGAAGCAGAAAGATCAGAGAAGACCGGTGCATTCCATGACTTGGTGACACAATCCATAAACCCTGGCATGTCAAACCAGAAGTTTTTGTCGGTGTACTAAAGTAGGGGTACCTTAGTACCCCGAACTTGTGCACGGGCAGTAGTAGCGTCCCGCGGCAAGGCTTGCCAGGGGAGCGACAAGAGTCTCCACGGCCCTTTCTGGGCCGGACGAAGGCCAAGTGATCGAGCCTAGAAGACCAAGCCCCGGCAAGAGGAGCTTGCCGGGCCAAGAAGGCGAGGTCCGGCAAGAGGAGCTTGCCGGGCCAAGGCGACAAGGCCCCGGCAAGAGGAGCTTGCCGGGACGACTAAGCCGAAGCACCAAGGCCCCGGCGGGAGGAGCTCGCCGGGACGGCCAAACAAAGGCACCCCAAGAGAAGCCCGCCGCGGCGCGCCGCGCGCCCCGGCAAGGCCTGACGAGCGGCAAGCTCTCAGGTGCGGCAAGACAACCTCTGCGGCAAGCCACTTGCCGCGGCGAACCACCACCTCAGGCGTGCGCTCCAGCTCACCTGCCCACGCGTCACTCTGGAGCTTCCCAGAGACACGCGGCGGGGCGCCGCGCAGCCTGGGGCGCGCGCGTGGCATGCGACGTTGGCAGAGTCGCCCCCGTGGCAAGCAGAGGCGCCCCTAACGGTCTGCCTCGGCACTGTTCAGGCGATCCAGACGGGCATTTAATGCCTTTGTCCCCCGCCGTCAGAGTTAGGTGCGATAGCACTGTACGGCCACTCTTCGCACAGTTCCTTGCCATTTTTACCCTCACCTGCGTCGCTACCTGTGGGAAACCCCTTAGCATATAAAAGGAGGCCCATGCGCACGTAGGAGGGGGGGACCAGAGGAAGAGAGGGATCCAGACCGGAAGAAGGACACCCAGTAGACCCTCGTCTACGTCCAGCACCAACTTACTGTAGCTTCTTGCGCTCCAGAGCAAGAACTCTAATCAACCAGACAAGCAGCAGTAGGGTTTTACGCATCCATGCGGCCCGAAGCTGGGTAAAATCGTTGCGTGTGTGTGTCGCCTCGATCTGCTCTTTGTGCAACCTCCGCCCCCCCCCCCCCCCCCCCGCCGAACCGACAAGGGGCTCCGTCCCCATAGGTGTTCGTGGAGGCAGATGTCCCCCGACAGTTTTCGAACCGAAAAGTTCTGGCCACAGGAATGGAAGTGTAAATGGCCACCACACAAGGCACATGATCCGATCTAGTTTTGGCCAGTGGATTAACCACCGTGTTCGGGTAGTGCGAAATCCAATCAGCCGTAGTGAAGAACCAATCGAGCTGCTCAAGGAGGGGGTTTTGCTGCATGTTGGTCCAAGTGAAGCTACGACCTTTCAATGGCAGTTCCAAAAGACCCAAGTGTCCAATTATTTCATTGAAGAGGAAGATATCATTAACATCACCCCCCGGGAGGTTTCTGTTATCTAAAGACCGGATAAAGTTAAAGTCCCCCAACAACAGCCAATTTTCATCAGGAGGGATGTCTAGATGATAGAGCCAGCTAACAAAATCATCCCTAGGCTGACCTTCACAAGGCCCATATACAGACACTAAGGTCCATCTTTCCGAGTTCTGCATCGATTGGAAGGAAATGACAACACCAAATCGCCGGATGTCAATCAACTAACCCTGAAAGATCGAGGAGTTCCAAATGACGAGAATCCCACCAGACGCTCCAATGGAAGGCGAGAACGCGAATTGATCAAACCGCCTAGGACAAAAGGATCTGATCATTCGAATATCAAAGTTCTCGCATTTAGTTTCCTGTAAGCAAAGTATAGAACATCTGCTTTCCTCAATCTTAGAACGTAAGTCGCGTTGCCTAGCCTCTGAATTTAACCCACGCACATTCCAGCAGAGAACATTCCAATTTCGATAATAGAAATTATCCATAAAAGAACACTGAGGAATAGTAGCAGATCCAGCTGCCTAACAGCATGGACAATATCATAACAAAAGAACCAATGAAAAGCACCCAGTAGTTCATACAGTCGCAGAAGTAGCAAAAACTAATATAAGACTGGCAGAAAAACAAAAGTGCCCCACGTTCCATGATGCTTCTTCTGGCGTCACTCATCATGTGGACCATCTTCTTTTCCAGCAGGGCGAGGAGAAGCCATAAGCTTCTCGACCGAAAGCTCAGATGGGTCAATACCCAGGGCCACTCCAATTGCCTGCATCATGGATATAGGTGTCGGAGGTGGAAGAGGAAGCTGGCTCTGATCATCTTCAAGGCGAAGCTTCTTTGCCCTCGGGCGATGCAGAGGGGCAGACTTTGGAGGGATTGCAGATACTGGCTTCATTCCCGTCCTCTTGGCCGAGCTGCGCGTCATTCTTCTGTTGGAAAAATCTAGAACTGGCTCCACAAGAGTGACAGAACGCCTGGTGCGAGGTCGTTTACCCAACGCAGTTGGAGTAGCCGAGGTAAATTGAAATTCATCCCGAGGGACCTGTGAAGGAGGAACTTGGGAATTGGAGCAAGGCTGATCATCTGATGGTAGCTCTTCAATAACCACTGAGGAGTTGGTTCCACGACTGGGGGCATACTGGTCGTTAGACCAAAGCAAATACTTGTGATGCAGATCGATAGAACCAAAAAGAACTGGCAGCTTCAAGGCAGAAAACCCAGGCAGAGGAGCTGGTATGTCCCTGATGACAAACTAAGGCAGTAAAGACTTGAAAGATCTCCCCCATATCATTGCCGATGGTAATACTGGTCCATAAAAGACTCGAACCATGCCAAGATGGATGGGGCCCATCTGCATTACAGGTGGAGCTTGCATAGGTTGCTGGACCTCCAACATGTCCTCATCATCAGAGGAGTCTACAGACGAATTCAAGATCATGGAATTCTGATCTTGGGCTGGCTGAATCTCATCTTGCTGTTGCTGAATAGGCTCATCCTAGTCTTCCCAGGGGCCCCATCCTTCATTGGGCTGCATATTGTTAGCCCACCCGTGCACATCATTGTGACCATGGTTTGGACCCGGAGGAACTGTGTTCCATCCAAGAGCTGGGTATGGAGGCATCGCCCAAAACGGTTGCTGAACTTCGACTCCAGGCATCGGGTGGGGGTTCCCATTAAGAGGCATAGGATCTTCATCAGCAGGGATCATGGCGCCAGCAAATTCTCCAGATAAGATATAGCAGCCAGCCGACCAGGATACCATAACATCTCCCCAATTGGCAAATTCCCGAAAGGTTACTGATCGAGGGACTAGCGCATTATCCGGGAAAGAAGCACGGACCAGAGACCTAACCTTGCGCCTGTCAGTGCTGTTCCAATAGTGAAACTGCCCAAAGGTGCCAACCATGTCCGCAATGCATTGAGTGTTTCTATAATCAAGGGGGATGCCGATGAACATCAGCCACCCCGTCCGTTGGCCATGGATAGCACGGAAACCTTCCCCCTGATTATGTGGGATAAAACGGACAAAAAACTCATTGCCTTCCTCATCAACGCCTAAAGGAAACGGCGGATGCAGAGTAAAAGAACCCCTGACAACTGGATCTTCCATCTCGAACAGACTGACCCCTTGAAACCAAGTTTGAGCAGAGATAACGGGGACATGCATCACCTGAACAAGGAAGTCAAGAACTTGCTGCCGACGGATGCCAACCAGCTCTGGAGGTGGGATCGGCTCCACAATGGCCACCATGTACTGCTCGTGCGCCCGGGGCGGAGGAGCAGCCGGCGTGTAGAAAGTGCGGGGGAGACGATCTGCACCTCCGTCTTCAATATCAAAGCCAGCGGGGATGAAGCGGTGCGGGTCAATCGCATACACCGCCATTGGAGCCGGCGGTGCAGAAGCAGGACTAGAGCTATTGGGAGCTGTTGTGTGCATGGCAGTGTGCACCGGCGGCGATGGTGGTTGGGGAGAAGCAGAGGATGGGGTTTTCTCCGGAGTCGTTTGGCCTCGGGAAACTGGAGAGGCAGGGGAGGAAAGGTGGTCTTCTTTTCTGACTCGCTTCCCAAAACCCGGCGATGGGACTTTGGGTACCCAGATGGACAAGTCAGGCGGCTGGCCAGTGCAGTTTTTTTAATGTGGCCTGAGCGAAAACAATTACGACATCGGACCTGGTTCGTGCACGTCTCTGACGTGTGGCGCATAGCCAAACAGTTCTGACAATCCCAGTAAGACGCAGCCATATCTTCAATCATATCATCAAAACTCCGTAAATCCGAGATAATATCCTGAGGCGAAGTAACTCTTGCTGCCGTAGGTGATGGGTTGTTACATTCATCATCCGAGAGGCAGATGGGCTGGACCCTGGAGCCCAGCTGGGGTGGAGAGTCTAAACCTTCCAACGCAAAAACTAATCTACCACCCGAGGATCCAGGGTTTAAATGGGCAGGAGATAAACCCTCCGGGGAAGGCGGGACTGTTCCAAACTGAATCTCTACCCTTGCCGGCGGCGAGGTCATCGCTGTCGCCGTAGGAGACCGACCAGCATCCTCATGGGACGAAACATGATAACCAGCTTCTCGCACTGTGGTCACCTCAGCGGTGGTCGGGCCATAGCTATAGCCTTTACGAGCCGGATATTGCATGAACGTGGCGAACTTAGCATGCTTTTTAGGAATAGAATTGGCCGTACGAGCCCGAAGAGAGGATTTGACCGGAGCCTATTTCATGGCCTCTAAACCAAGACGAGCTCTTCTCTTAGAAGGACTAACTAAAGTCCATTCCTCCTGGCATTCAGATTGCCATAGGCTAAATTCCTTCTTCCAATCTGGGCCACCATGACCCCAAAGATGGAAGAAACACTTGAACTGATCACAAACAAAACTCCTCTGGTGCAGAATGAAAAAATCCACTTCCTTGCAAGAGACGTTGAATGAAAAAACTCCATGATGGAGGAAAGATACCTTGAGATGTGAGCAATATCCTCCGATGGCCGCCTCAAGAGCAAAACCAAAGTTCTCCTCATCCAGACGTATGGTTTATTCGATGGAAGATTATATGTTCAGATCCAATATGCTATTTAATACCCCTTTGATCTTGAGCATGATTATCATTTGTGAGTAGTTACTTTTGTACTTGAGGTCACGGGAGAAATCATGTTGCAAGTAATCATGTGAACTTGATATGTGTTCGATATTTTGATAGTATGTATGTTGTGATTCCCTTAGTGTTGTCATGTGAACGTCGACTACATGACACTTCATCATATTTGGGCCTAAGGGAATGCATTGTGGAGTAGCAATTAGATGATGGGTTGCGAGAGTGACAGAAGCTTAAACCCCAGTTTATGTGCTATTCTGTAAGGGACCGATTGGATCAAAAAGTTTAATGCTATGGTTAGAATTTATTCTTAATACTTTTCTCGTAATTGCGGATGCTTGCGGGAGGGTTAATCATAAGTAGGAGGCTTTTTCAAGTAAGAACAACACCTAAGCACCGGTCCACCCACTTTTCAAATTATCAAAGTACCGAACACACATTAAACCAACATGATGGAAGTGACTAGATGAAAATCCCGTGTACCCTTAAGAACGCTTTGCTTATCATAAGAGACCGTTTTGGCCTGTCCTTTTCCTCAAAAGGATTGGGCTACCTTGCTGCACTTATGTTACTACTATCGTTACTTGCTCGTTATAAATTATCTTGCTATCAAACTACTCTGCTACTTACAATTTCAGTACTTATAGACATTACCTTGCTGAAAACCACTTGTCATTTCCTTCTGCTCCTCATTGGGTTCGACACTCCTACTTATCGAAAAGAGCTACAATTGATCCCCTATTCTTGGGGGTCATCACCCAGCACTTAAGAACTGAACCTAAGACTGAAGAAATTGAAAAACAGAGCATAGTAATCAAAGAAAGTACCCTAATCAATATTGCATCCACCAAGAACAATATGCCTAATACTAGAACAACTAGAACAATATTGCCCGGCCTATTCCCTCGCTCGAGACAAGTTACACGAATAAGGAAGATTATCTGGAATGGTGATTGACGAAGAACATGAAAACATTGATGTCGCAACTAAACCAAACCACACTAAAGAGGAGTTATGACCGACTTATTATAGCTGTCGCATCTCAAGTGGCAGCGGCAGCGCCAGCTACACTTGGTTTAGTTGCGAAAACTGTGGAAATAAGCTTCTCCCAGCGACAGTAGACTTTAGTTCTTCTTTTGTTCTTTTTCTATTTTTTTTCTTCTTCTTCTTTTTTCTATGTTTTCTCCTCCTAGGCCTTTTAGGTCTTCTTTCTTTCTTTCTTTTCTTTTCTTGTTCTTGGACTTATCTAACGAAGTAATTAACCTAAAGAAAATAACTAAGTAATTAACCTACAGAAAATAACTAACTAACTAATTAACATATGTATAGTAGGGTAAAACAAGTAACTAATTAACCTAAAAACTAACTAACTAATTAACCTAAATCAATAAACAGCAACAAAAAAAGACAGAAAAAGGAAAAAGAAGCCTCACCAGGAGCGGAGCGGCACCGGGCGATGGGGGTCGGGTGCGTCGGGGGCGCGGAGCGGAGCGCTGGGCGACGGAGGGCAGAGCGGCGACGGGCGGCCTAAGCGGCGGGGCGGCGGTGGGTCGGAGGCGTTGGGCGAGCGGGGCGGTGGGGGATCAGGGGCGTCGGGGTGGTGGTGGGCGGGGGCGGGGGCGGTGGGGGTCAGGGGCGGTGGGGGTCGGCGGCAGGGCCGGCGGGCACGAGGGCGGCGCAGGTGAGGTGAGGGAGAGAAAGAGAGGGGAGAGAGAGGGGTGGGGCTCGGGGCCGACCTTTCTTTTAGTTAGATTTAATTTCTTTGTCGTCTCCTAGCAGACGGCAAAGAGCGTAGCTAGTGGGATGGGCCGGGGGGAAATGGCTGTTAGGTTAGCTATTCTCTTTGCCGTCTGCTAGCAGACGGCAAAGAAAGTGGTCGTTAAGTGGTTCTCGTTGGTGGGCCACCCTCCCTCTCTACCGTCTGCTAGCATACGACAAAGCTTCTATGTTGTCTGCTAGCTGACGGCAAACATGGTATTTGTCGTCAGCTTTTTTTAAGCTGATGGCAAAGACCTTCTTTGCCGTCAGCTAACAGCCAGCAAGGAAAAGATACGGATTCCAGTAGTGACTCTCTTCATGGATGCCCGTAAGTTTTTTTTTATCTTGTGATGAATGTCAAAAAATTGGTAACATCTGTAAGCATCAAGAAATGCCTATGAATTATTCACTTTCTGTTGAACC
The DNA here is from genome assembly GCA_032464435.1 of Aegilops umbellulata. Classification (NCBI taxonomy): domain Eukaryota; kingdom Viridiplantae; phylum Streptophyta; class Magnoliopsida; order Poales; family Poaceae; genus Aegilops; species Aegilops umbellulata. The sequence goes on along the minus strand of CP136055.1, from coordinate 223,929,736 downwards.
ATTTGATGTTTGGGGTTTTGATTATATGGGACCTTTTCCTTCTTCTAATGGGTATACACATATTTTGATTGTTGTTGATTATGTTACTAGGTGGGCAGAAACTATTCCAACTAGTAGTGCTGATCATAACACTTTCATTAAAATGCTTAAAGAAGTCATTTTCTTTGGAGTCCCTAGATATTTAATGACCGATGGTGGTTCACACTTTATTCATGGTGCTTTCCATAAAATGCTTGCTAAATATGATGTTAACCATGGAATTGCATCACCCTATCATCCTCAATCTAGTGGTCAAGTTGAACTTAGCAATAGTGAAATAAAACTAATATTACAAAAAATAGTTAATAGGTCCCAAAATAATTGGTCTAAGAAATTTGATGATGCACTTTGGGCCTACAGACAACATATAGAAATCCTATGGGTATGTCTCCCTATAAAATGGTTTATGGAAAAGCTTGTCATTTGCCTCTAGAGTTAGAACATAAAGCTTATTGGGAAATTAAAAAACTCAATTATGATTTCAAACTTGCTAGTCAAAAGAGGTTATTTGATATTAGCTCGTTAAATGAATGGGGAACCCAAGCTTATGAAAATGCCAAATTATTTAAAGAAAAAGTTAAAATATGGCATGACAAAAGAATCTAAAAGCGGGAATTCAAAGTTGGAGTATATGTTCTTTTGTATAACTCTCGTTTTAGATACTTTGCTGGAAAACTTCTCTCTAAATGGGAAGGACCATATATTATCGAGGAGGTTTATAGCTCTGGAGCTATCAAGATTAATAATGCCGAAGGTACTAACCCGAAGGTGGTTAATGGGCAAAGAATTAAACACTATATCTCAGGTACGCCTATTAATGTTGAAAAGCAATATTTTTCAAACCATGACACCGGAGGAACACATAAAAGAAACCTTTTGGAACACTCTACAATCTTGAAAAAGAGGAGGTATGCGATACGGTAAGTAAAAGGTCTCCGAAAAATCCGCAAAAAAAATTTTGTCGGTTTTGGAATATTACAAAAAATAGGAAAATAAGAAACAACCAGGAAGGCAACCGAGGAGGGCACAAGACACCAGGGCGTGCCTGCCTTTCTTGGCACGCCCATGTGGGTTGTGCCCACCTCGGTAACCTTCCCGACTCCGTTTTTCACTCGTTTGCTTGTTTCCCAAGATAACAAATCTTTATATACCCCTCGAACCTATTGACCACCGTATCACGGAGAAATCTTCTGTTCTTCTTTCTTGCTGTTTTTCTAGCAGATATGAAAAAATGTCATCTCAAGACTCGGAGGGTGAGATCTATGTTGCTGATTATAGTGCAAATCCCAGGGTTTACGGAGATGTGGAACATTATGGTTGGACCATGGAGGAAGAAGAAGACTATGATCCTAAAGGGAAAGAAGAGACAAGCTCAGATGAATATGAAGTTCCATTACCCAAACCTGGGGACATGCACGTGGAATTCAAGAAGTCAAGTCTCCCTAATAAAACAAGGAAACCTAAGATCCAGTTTATCCCTTTTCGTCTCTTGAAGGAAAACAAGCAGGAATTATGCAAAAAAGATATTAAAGATTGAGCAGGAGATCAATGGCTTGAGGGAGGAAAATTCCATCCTCAAGCGTAAGCCGAGGAAGAAGAACACTCATACCTCATCACCACCACCTTCATCATCTCCCCACCAAAGGGGACTTTGAGTTCATGGTATGGGTACTCTCCTTGGCTTGTGCCAAGCTTGGGAGAGGTGCCCCGGTATCGTATCACCACCACTATCTTTGCCTTTATCTATTTTAGTTTGATCTTTAGTTATCCTATGATTTAGCTGAATAAAAGTTTACTTTGATCTATTTTCGAGTGCTTGCTTAGTGATCTATCTATCTATGTAATCGTGTGCGAGATATATAATAAAGAGTAGTTTGAGTTTTGTTTCTTTACTCTTATGTTTCAATAAAAAATAAAGGGAAATAAATGAAAAAGATCATATGCTAATCTTATGGTAAGTAATGACATCGCATAAGAAAAGTATAAGTAGAAAAATTTATTGGAGATTGACAAACATAGCATTGGTCAATAATGCAATTCATGAAAGAATTAATAAGGGAAGAGAAGATTCACATGAAAATACACTATCTTTGACATCTTTTATGATTATGATCCCCCACTAAATATTATGTGTCAAAATTGTTGATGTTGGATAAGGAAGACAACGTAATAATTTATGTTTGTTCATATTCACGTAGAAGTTATATTGTCATATATCCTTCAACATGTGGTGCTTGCTCAATATCTTTGCTAGCCAAAAACTCCGCACTAAGTAGAGATACTACTTGTGCATCAAAAAACCCTTAAACCCAAAATCTTATTTTGAGAGTCCACCATACCTACCTATGGATTGAGTAAGATCATTCAAGTAAGTTGTCATCGGTACAATAAGGCAATAAAAATTGCTTCTAAATGTGTTGGATCATTTAGTGTAAGATAAAATTGAGCGTTGTCATCATTTTTATACATGTTACGCTAGATCATTGCACATCCTGGCACACTGCCAAAGGCATTCATATAGAGTCATATTTTGTTCTAGTATCGAGTTGTACTTTTGAGTTGTAAGTAAATAGAAGTGCCATGATCATCATTATTCCTTATTAGAGCATTGTCCCAGTAGGAATTAAATAAATAAAAAGAGTTCAAAAAGAGGCCCCCAAAAAAGAGGCCAAAGAGAGCCCACAAAAAAGTGAGAGAAAAAGAGAGAAGGGGAAATGTTACTATCTTTTTTCACACTTGTGCTTCAAAGTAGCACCATGTTTTTCATATAGAGAGTCTCCTATGTAGTCACTTTCATATACTAGTGGGAATTTTGCATTATAAACTTGGCTTGTATATCCCGATGATGGGCTTCCAATGCCCGAGGTCTTCTCCAACAAGAAAGTTGGATGCACACCCACTTAGTTTTTATTTTGAGCTTTCATACACTTATAGCTCTTAGTGCATTTTTTGCATGGCAATCCCTACTCCTTGCGTTGACATCAATTGATGGGCATCTCCATAGCCCGTTGATTAGCCTCGTCGATGTGAGACTTTCTCCTTTTTTGTCTTCTCCATATTAATCTCTACCACCATACTCTATTGCATCCATAGTGCTATATCCATGGCTTGCGCTCGTGTATTGCGTGGGGGTTGAAAAAGCAGAAGCGCGTTAAGAAGTATGAACCAATTGCTCGGCTTGTCATCGGGGTTGTGCATTATAAATACTTTGTGTTAAGAAGCTGGAGCATGACAAGGTTATATGATATTGTAGGGATAGCGTTCTTTAGCATTTTTATTTTGAAAGGCATGATTGTTTGTTGGTATGCCTAGGTATTGATGTCTTTATGTCAAATTATAGTCTATTGATTTGAATCATTCTGATCTAAATATTCATACCATAGAAGAAGGATTACATGATGAACATGTTAGGTAGCATTCCACATAAAAAATTCTGTTTTTATCATTTACCTACTCGAGGACGAGCAGGTATTAAGCTTGCGAATGCTTGATACATCTCCAATGTATCTATAATTTTTTATTGTTCCATGCTATTATAGTATCAATCTTGGATGTTTTATATGCAATTATATATCATTTCCTGGGAGTAACCTATTAACCTAGTTCCAAGTGCTAGTTGTTGTTTTTGCCTGTTTTTGGCTTTCTAGGAGATCAGTACCAAACGAAGTCCAAATGCCATGAAACTTCTTGACGATTTTTTCTGGACAAGAGAGACCCTAGAAGCTTCAGGAGGAGACAGGAAGGCGAACAAGTAGACGACAAGGCACTAGGGTGCATCCTGGGGGCCGTGACCTAGTATCTTATGAGTCCCTCGGGGCTCTGTCTGACCTAATTCTAGCTCTAAAAATTCTCTAAAATTGAGAAACCAACAAAGAGCCACCCAAAATACTTTTTCCGCCCCAAGTTTCCATTCTTCTGTCCCATCTGGAGGCCTTTTTCCGTACTCTGTCGGAGGGGGGGTCGATCACAGAGGGCTTCTACATCACCTTTGCTGCCCTTCTGATGATGTGTGAGTAGTTTACCACAGACCTACGGGTCCATGGCTAGTAGCTAGATGGATTTTCTCTCTCTTTTATCTTCAATACAATGTTCTTGGAGTTCTATTTGATGTGATCTTCTTTTGCGGTGTGTTTGTTGGGATCCGATGAATTGTGGATTTATGATCGGATTATTCAGGAATATTAATTGAGTCTTCTCTGAATTATTTTATGCATGATTATTATAGTTTTGTATTTCTCTCCGATCTATTCGTTTGGTTTGGCCAACTAGATTGATTTATCTTGCAATGTGAGAGGTGTTTTGTAATGGGTTCAATCTTGCGGTGTTCTATGTCCCAGTGACAAAGTACGGGACAAGACACGTATTTTTATCGTTGCCATTAAGAGGAAAACGACAGGGTTTATTCATATAGATTAGATTTACTTATCTACATCATGTCATCTTGCTTAAGGCGTTACTCTGATTCTTATGAACTTAATACTCTTGATGCATGCTTGATAGCAGTCGATGGGTGGAGTAATAGTAGTAGATGCACGCAAGAGTCGGTCTACTTGTTTCGAACGTGATGCCTAATTACATGATCATTGCCTTGAATATCATCATAACTATGCGCTTTTCTATCAGTTGCCCAACAGTAATTTATTTACCCACCGTATGCTTTTTGCTCAAGAGAGAAGCCTCTAGTGAAAACTATGCCCCCCGGGTCTATCTTTATCATATATTAAAATCCAAAAATACCCTGTTGCAATTTATTTATCATTATTTTATTTTGTGTTTTATATTATCTATCTATCACTATCAGATTTGATCGTTGCAAATAATCGCCGAGGGGATTGACAACCCCCTTGATCGCGTTGGGTGCAAGTATTTCCTCTTTTGTGTGTAGGTGCTACTAACGAGGTTTTGCGTGGTTCTCCTACTGGATTGATAACCCTGGTCTTAACTGAGGGAAATACTTATCTCTACTGTATTGCATCATCCTCTTCTCTTCGAGGAAATCAAAACGCAGCTCACGAGTAGCAGCCTCCTCAGGGTCCTGTTCATCAAGCGCTAACCGCCTACCATGGGTTCATGTTCATCCAACCTGCACCGGCTAGGGTGGGTTGTATCCGCGTTGTAGTAATGGAAATCGTTTATCGAGAGCCAAGGAACCGCTAAGTCAACTCACGTCTCACGCAAGGAGGCTCGATGAAACAATTGCTAGTTTGACTCTACGTATCGTGCGCGACGGTCGATGCAACACATCGATCGATGGGCTAGGAAACTAAGTACACGCACGAATCACGCATTGATTGTTCGGGTTCAGCAAGCGAAGGGGATCTCTTGGATTCAATAGTGCGAGGGCTCGCTCAATTTCAGTAGTGCGAAGGGATTGCTCGGGTTTAGTATGCGAAGGGCTCGCTCGGGCTCAATAGTGCGAACAGATTGCTCAGGATCGGTAAGCGAAGGGATCGCTCGGATTCAGTAAGTGAAGGGTTCGCACACGCGCATGTACGAGAGAAACGGGCAAACCACCCTAGCATAACCCGGGCCCGACCACTGACCGTACATCGAGAAATCACCAAAAACTTCTCGCCCTCACCTCTAACGTGTGTTATTTATGTCATGGACGACCAAAAGAAACGTCATGCAGGTGCGCCTCCATCCGGCCTAGGACGAAAAACTCATTTTCTGTCATAATTTTTTGTCATAAAAGTTGATGCCCACCACATCCATGATGACACGTGTTTTGTGACAATTATCGTTATGGAAGTGTCACAGAAAATATTTTCGTTCGGGTCATGATGTTACCGATGTGTCTTTTTCTTGTAGTGAGTGCCTTCTACATTTGTCCATATAATGATGCCTTTATATAACAGAAAACAACTCATAAGAAAAGTGGACAAGGAGGACAAGACAACATTAACCATGAGTAATATGTCATCATAGCTTAGGTACTCTGAACAAACAATTAGTCTTTTATGGATTCTCTAGACAATATACATGAAATACTCCAATCTAGGTTTTGTGGTGCTGAGTGGTACCCCTAAGTAAGTAAAGGGGAAAGTTCCAACTGAGCAGCCCAGGATTGAAAATAAAGCATGGTCATCCTCCTTATTCACATTTATTGGGATCAGATTTGATTTTTGATAGTTAGCCTTCAGCCTAGATGGTAGAGCAAACTGACCAGTGAGGCTTCTGAGTTGTGATAGTTGTTGTGAGCAAGCTGGCAAGATTATCATGGTGTCATCGGCATAGTGCACCATAGGGAAATTAGGGCAAGAGTTGAACTTGATGAGTGATGAATGCAATCTCTATTCATAGCATTGTTCAAGATTATCTAAAGGAAATCAACAGTCAGAACAAAGAGTAGTGGAGAGAGAGGGGGTCGCCTTGTCTAACCGCTCTTCTACACTTAAATTTCTTACCAGGAACATTATTTAGGAGCACTGCAAAAGTAGTTGAAGAAAGAATTTGATAAATCCAGGAACATCACTTATCCCAAAAACCCTTCCTTATTAGAATTGCCAAAATCATGCCATGCTCAATTGTGTGCCGGATTTTTAATTCCTTGTACTTGAGGAAGTAACTTTTGAACATCACCTCAGAAAATAAGTCACCTAAAAAAAAGAATTTAAAGAAATTAAGTTTGAGAAGAAGGATGGCTCACCATTCGCCTTGTTGATGGATGTCTATGCGGCAACGGTGACGTGTGTTTTCATTCGTTAGAGTTGAACAAAACATATTTCGTTGCCAACCCATTCATACATACCCTGCCAATGCATTCTGGTGCTAAGTATGTTTGCGTGTGGAACCAAGCACCGTCAGTACCTGAAATTGCAAAGTAAACCTTTTTCTCTCTCTTATTTGCTACCTCGAGTTCTTGGGAGGGTGCATTTTGCAACTCCATTTAGCAGCTTATACTAATACTAGTGATCTGTCTTGTTAATTAGAGATTAGACCGGTAGGTGCGTCCATGACCTGGGGGAACGTTGGAAGCCAGCGACGTACCGTCAACCACCCGATCCATCACACTCGCAGCAGCATCCATCCGTCCAAGATTCGGGGCTCACTCTTTCGCGACACACAACTCGACTTTTCTACTTGCGCCAGCTTGCCGCATCATGCTTACCCGTGGGCCATGGAACCCACATGTCATCGACATTTAGATATCTCCATCGACAGCTCTTTGAGCAGCCACTAAAACAAAAGAGTCGGAATATAGAGGGTGGCGCAAAAATCCGTGGGAAACAGCGCCGACACTGGTGTACATGCCGGATCGTTTGATTGGGATATGTTCGCGCTGATGATGACGTTTATCCTTACAATTTCTTTCTCATAATGATTAAGAACCGAAGCTAATCGTGCAACGCCACTATCAAGTTAAATTATCCGTTCATGAGAGTATTTCGTCTAGCACTACTGATGGCTTGTCCAGACATATATATATATATATATATATATATATATATATATATATATATATATATATATATATATATATATATATATATATATATATATGTTCTGTTGAACTGTTTTTTCAGTGGCATAACTTTGGATAGCTCAGCTCTGGTTTTGTTAGGTAGCCACACAAGCTTTCATATTTAAGGTACTGGAAATCATCGCTTGGTTTATAAACATGAAAAAAAATACGGAGTAATTGTCTTGTGCAAAAAATTTACTCGTGTGCTCTGGCTTTACCAAGTACTCTCTTAAAAATAGATAACATTTTAGAGATTGCCAAGGTCTCCAATATATATTTGGATGTTCATTTTGTAGATATTTTTTTTTTTTGAGAAACTTTCAATCTATTCATCTTCAATCATGGCAATATAACGAACACGGGAAATAATAAACATTACATCCAGATTTGTAGACCACCTAGCAACGACTACAAGCACTGAAGCGAGCCGAAGGCGTGCCGCCGTCATTGCCCCTCCCTCGCCGGAGCCGAGCACTTGTTGTAGTCGACAATCGGGAAGTCGTCGTGCTAAGGCCCATAGGATTAACGCGTCAGAACAACAACCGTCGCCGAGCAGATCCACCAAAGACAACCACCGACCAAATCCCATGAGATCCGCGGGAGACACACCTTCACACGCCCTCCGACGATGCTAGACGCACCACCGGGACGGGGGCTAGGCGGGGAGAACCTTATTCCATCTTCAAGAAGTTGCCGCCGCCTCGTCTTCCTGAGCAGAACACAAACCCTAACAAAACTTGAAGAAACACCAAAAAATGGAGCCCTCCCACCGGCAAGGGTCGAGATCCATGGCGCAGCATGGCCCTAAGGCCACAAGAGACGTGGCAGATCGGTGGCGCCGCCAATGGGAGACAGAAACCCTAGTCGCCTTTCCTTGGAGGAGAGATGAAGGGAGGAGAGACTTTTTTTTTCTTGTTTTCTTTCCGATGCGAGTTTTTGTACATATAGGAGTAAACATTTATACGAAATTTAAAACAATGTATATGTAACAAATGTAATGATATCATATTTAATCTTGTCAACCTAGTCTATTTGTATACAACCATAGCCAAAGTTAGTAAAAACAATTATGGCATGCTTTCTTGAAAGTCTATCTATGAGTGAAGGTACAAGTTACAAATGTAGCAAAATTAGTTTTCTAAAAATGTAACAAAATTGTTTTCCCCCAGTCATCTAGTAACATCGACGATGGCTAGGAACTCATCCTCTCTACGTCTGCTGGTGAGCACGTGGACTCCCCCCCCCCCCTCCCCTTGTCTGTCGCTCTGGTTGTCGGTGGCAGCAAAAGAATCCACGTGCCTTGACTTTGGCTAGTAGTTTAGGTTATGTTTCTTCCGTCCTCGCAAAGCATCACTCACCCGGAAGGATTGATTTATCTTCGACCGGGATCTGATCCTCCTCGAGTTCTTCCATCGTGACAAGCAAACAGAGCTCCAACATTGATGCCTGCAATCTTCTTGGGGCGACAGGATTAGGATCTTTGGCCGTGTGTGCATGACAACTGAGATCTAGTGTGAGACACCTCAAATTTATTCAAGGGTTCAATGACAACTACAACTCTAGGGGTTCGTCCTTAGGGGCACGTGCATGAATACTTCTTGACTGTCATCGACAATGTTAGGCCGACTTCGATAGGGAGCAATGACGCTGGTGTGTTGACGGCTCGTTCTACCGACACTAGTGGTCGTTCACTGGACCAGGGATCTTGATGTATTTTTATTATGTTTTGGAGTGCTTTGTACTTTTGCTAAAATTTTATAATAGATCCAGATCCTTTCGAAAAATGTAGCTGCATATGTCTCGTCGTCTCTTTTGTGCGCATGGTTGCTTCTTCGGCCTTTCGATGAATGTTAAGAAGGATCAACCTACGTACATCGATGCTTATCTACCAGAGTATCCATCATCGTTTGAGAAGGTGGTTTGAGCACTACCTCGTGGCTCCTATTATTACCAAAGTGTGTAGCTCATGAATTGGTTGTGACCAGAGATGATACCTGTGGACGTACGACAATCTTTAGTACCAGCAAGGTCCCTTGGTGGTTCGGCTGTGGGAATCGCAGTACACAAAGAGCAGATCCAGCAATCAAGCACACAAGATTTCCTCGGGTTCGGGCCACCGTAAGGCGTAAAACCTTACTCTTGCTTTGATGAAACTATATGTGAAAACCCAAGATACAAGAGAGCGCAGCTTGCCGGCAAGGTGCTCGGAAGTGCAGCTACGTAGTGCAGTTGGGCAGGGTGTCGACCTTTGTAAAGGTTGCCATGAGCCTCCTTTTATAAACGAAAGGGGCTACCACAATGGCAAAATGGTAAATACAGAAGCAGATAGTGGCTATAGTGCCGAATACCTAACTCTCATGGATTATGACAAAAACATTAAATGCTCTGTTAGGTGTTACGCTGAGGAGGAATGTCGGCAAGGTTGTCCATCTCCACCTATACCGCTCGCCCAACTACCTTCTATTCTATTGACACGCCTTTGGGATGGGTGTCAATAAAGTTGTTCTTCAGCCACGGCGCGGCCACGTGCCCCGACAAGGTTCACCTAATCGCCTGCTCGCTCGACACTTGTTGGCAGACTCTTTTCGACTGCCACGGTGCAGCGGTGGAAGGAAGCTTGCCGGTTCAGAGCCTTGCTACTGCGTAGCCTTGCTGGTGCCTTGCCTGTCAGCTACTTGAATCTTCATCTTATGTACTTCTCTATGACCTGCCTCGAGGTCTTCTTCATGCTTTTAATAACCAAGTCTTGGGTGTTTAAAGGGCTATCCTCCGACGAGCTCTTGTTGCCAGGGACGCTATAAGTGTCTATGCATTACTCAGGGTATAAATGCTCATGTTTAATACATCGACAATACCTACGTGTTGTTGTTGCATTGGTTCCAATGTATTTTTGCGACACTTAGTTGTACCATGAATGTTTTGATTAGTAACATGAGAACTAAAACAAAAGGCATATATAATTTATCTTTAACTAATAATAAAGCACGGACCCCTTGTACCCGCTCACCATCGTGCCATCTTACAAGAAAACCTCTATTTTCTGTAAATTAACCCGCAGTACACATTTAAATCACAGTCGAACCATTTTCCTGCATTTTTTCAAAAAAAAAACCTCCTGACGTTTCAGGTAATTAACCCATCGTCCATATTTAAGTCAGCCGAATCATTTTTTGTTTTAACAGAAAACCCTCTAACTTTTTAGTTAATCAATCCGCAGTTTATCTAAAATAAAATTATTCATATCTTTTAAACCCTAACTCCGATTTTAACATGTCATATATGAAATTTGTTTAGAAAATGTGTAGAATCTAAATATGATGTTATTTTTAGCTGTTAAATATTTCTAAAATGTTACTTTTGTGCAAACTTAATCTACAGTGCATGGTCCATTTTTCTTTCGTACCGATGGCGATCCAAATTGCAAATAAACACCCATTAAAACCAGATTGAGAGGAAAGAAAACATCGATAGCCACGCATGCACACCTCTGAAAAACCTCGCGGGAAAACAACATATTTCTCATCTTATTCTGAGCGAGTGCGGGCGCGTGCGCAAGAGAGAGAGAGAGAGAGAGAGAGAGAGAGAGAGAGAGAGAGGGGGGGGGGGGAAGGGAGGCGCCTTAGGACTGACCACATTCAAACGTGTTTTCGTTGTGTAAGCACTGAGGCCAGCGTCGGCAACAGAAATTTGATGTCATGTGAAAATAAAGAAGATAAAATTATTAGGGTCTTGAGTCATGGTTACCTTTTTAGATGAAAGGCATTAGCCCGACTTTACAAATAAAGCCACTAGGCAGAATTCCATAGACACAAAGACAAGTAGCCACAATCACCAGACAAACAAAATAAATGAAGTTCAGATGCATGGCACCCAAGCCATACATGGCGCGCAGGCTAGAGAACTAGAGGAAATCATACAGGGGACCATCAGGGTCCATTAAACTCCTCATTGCATGCGCGCCAGGGAAGAAGTAGTAGCCCGAATCTTGGAAGTCATCATGTCGAAAGCCTCATGGTCAGCGTCCCTAGTCAATGATCTCCACTGCTGCAAAAATATTCCAATTTTAAATAAGCAATCAACAGGTTTAGCCAGGAAGGAGTGTTCGATAGTAAACTTGTTTCTAGTGGTCCACAGTGACCAACAAATTGCCACAAATCCCACCCAAAAAATCTGTTTAGAGATCACAGACAGGCCTTTGGTCAAGACACTAAGCTCAGCAAAGGATGATGGGTTCCAAGAAATGTGGAGCCAAGATCTGATGCAACACCACACCAATTTGGCCAAGGGGCACTGAAAGAATATATGTTCCGTATCTTCGAGCTCATCACACAAAGCACATATGTCCGAGCCAGGACCGTTCCTCTTGCGGATCTGGTCAGCCGCTGGCAGCCTACCACGAAACGCTTGCCACATGAAAATTTAAATCTTAGGAGGGACACGGGCACGCCAGATGATCTTAAACTTAGAGGTAGGAGACCCTGAGATAATTTTAGTATATAGAGACTTGACAAAGAAGCAACCAGAAGCAGAGTGGGGCTACACAACCGAGTCCTCTCCCTCCGAGAGCAAAGGGAAGCAGGCAACGAGTCGCTGCCAATTATCAAACTCTACAGGAGATAGAGACCTACGGAGGTCCAGGTCCCAGTTATTCTCCGAGAGCTCAAAGAAAGAGATCTTTGGGTCCAGGCAATAAGAGAAAAGCACTGAAAATGCCACCGCTAGAGTGGATTCCCCAGAACACCAATCCAACCAAAAACGAGTAGACTTGCCATTCCGGACAACAAATTTAACCAAGGATTGAAACACCGGGCGGACTTTGAGGAAATCTTTCCAAAATTGGGAGCCACCCAATGTTGGAGCAAACATGGGGCTAGACCGAGGGAAGTATTTAGCTTTAAGGATGCTGAGCCAAAGCGAGGTCTCCGAGGCGGACATGATTTTCCACCACCATTTGATGATGAGACATTTGTTCATAACAACAGTGTCAATGATGCCCAACCCATTGAGGTTCTTAGGTCTGCAAATAAGCTTCCAGTTCACCATCCTATATTTATGTTTGTTATCGGCCGAATTCCAGTAGAAGGCACCTCTGTGCTTGTCAAACCCCGCATGGATCCCTCCAGAGAGGAGGAAGAAGCCCATCAGAAACATGGGGAGGGAGGAGAGGCATGCATTGATAAGGGCAACCTTGCCCTCTTGAGTATTATAACGGCCTCTCCAAGGCATCACCCTATTACCAACCTTCATGACCACCGGGGCGAAGTCTCTCGCCAATAACTTGTTAGGGGAGATAGGAAGGCCAAGATACTTGAAAGGAAAGAAGCCAAGAGAGCAGTTTAATAATTGAGCGACCCTAAGGGCCTCGGTGTCCGAAACCCCAGTGACAATAACTTCAGTTTTGGCAAAATTGATCTTGACACCAGATAGAGCTTCAATGCATTAGAGAAGGAACTTCAAGTGGACCACACTCTCATCATTAAGCTCAACCATTATGATGGTATCGTCCGCGTACTGTAGGTGAGATATACCATTAGGAATGAGATGAGAGCTAACAGGGGTAATATGGCCAGCTAGCCCCGCCCGAAATTGAATAACAGGGGGAGGCCGGGTCACCCTGCCTTAGGCCCCTACAGTTGGCGAAAAAGTTACTAATGATCCCATTGACCGAAACAACAGTATGGCCGCCCGTGAACAACTGCATGAGCTTGTGGACCATGACCCCATCAAAGCCCTTGGCCAGAAGCACTTGTCGTAGAAAGTTTTGAATGAAATATGCCCTAGAGGAAATAATAAAGTTGTTATTTATATTTCCTTATATCATGATAAATGTTTATTATTCATGCTAGAATTGTATTAACCGGTGTAAGTGCATCTAGTGCCACCCCTAGTTGGTTTTGGAGTATTGACGGCAAACCTGGTTGAGGGACTAATGTGTTTGTGAGAATTGTAGGATAACACAGGTAGTAGTCCCTCATTGATTCGGTTTACCTACCGGAGATGACCCCTAAAAATGTATGAAGACATCGACGACAATGGTGGTGTATGAAGATATTCAGAATGAAGACTATGACATGAGAAAACATTGAGTGAAGACTATGGAGCGCGAAGACTTAGTCGTTTCGTTGTTTCCGTTTCTTCTTTGTTGAGTCATAGGAACCACCGTACTATTAAGTGGGGTCCAAGTGAACAAAGTTAGAGTGACTGAAGTGATGCTCAACCAAAATCCTATGTCTTCGAGCGAAGACAATGAGAGCCAATCTTATCCAGAGCTGGATGAGACAACTTTGCTTGTAGCCCAAGTAAAGTTGTCGTGTGTGTTTGAAATCTGACCATTGGAACACGTGTCAGTTCCTTAGTGACCCAGGGTCATTTCGGACAAATCAGGTCGGGTTGCCTAGTGGCTATAAATAGCCCACCCCCTACACCATAAATTGGTGGCTGCTCAGAGTTAGTGCATGGCTTTTGTCGTTTTGAGAGCAACCCACCTCGAAGCTTTTGAGAGAGAGAGAGAGAGAGAGAGAGAGAGAGAGAAATCCTTGCGAGGATAAAGCCCAAACACCCAGAGCCAAAGAGTGTTAGGCATCACTGAAGTCTTTCTGTCTGCATGACCTGAAGACTTATTACACTTGAGGACTGTGAATCCTCCAGCCGGTTAGGCGTCGCGTTCTGAGCATCCAAGAGTCATTGTGGATCGCCGGTGAACAAAGTCTGTGAAGGTTTGGAAGTCTACCTTGAAGACTTACCAGAGTAATTGGGCGAGGACTGGGTGTCCTTAGCTCAAGGGGAATAAGGTGAAGACGTGGTCTTCTGAGTTGAATTTCAGCCTTCCTAACCAGACGTACAGTTGTCACAGCAACTGGAACTGGTCCAACAAATCATGTGTCCTCCTCAAGTGCCTGGTTCTATTCTCTCCCTCTCATTACTTACAGTTTGTCTTCGTGAAGTCATTGCCTGATTGTCGTACCTGTTTGACTTCATTGCTTGTCTACTATTGTTGTTTGGCTTCATACTATCTTCCATCCTGATCTTTACTACCTAGCTGCTATTAGTCCTCGTGATTTCACTTCATTACATACTTGGCTATGGCTTGCTTAGTGTAGTCTACCTTCCGCTGCATTTCAATAGGTTCATTTCTATTGTTTGTCTTCAAAACTTCCATGTTTTGAAGACTTTCATAAAAATCGCCTATTCACCCCCCCCCCCCTCTAGTCGATAACTAGCACTTTCAATTGGTACCAGAGCAAGGTACTCCCTTGTTCTGTGTGATTCAGTTTAACCACCTGGAGTTTTAGCTATGTCGACTGCAGGGATAATCAAAGTCTCCGATGCTTGCCCCGTCTTCGATGGAACTGAATATCCCTACTGGAAGAATAAGATGCGCATGCATCTTAAAGCCATTAATGTCGACCTCTGGTATGTCGTCAAGAATGGCGTTCCCAAGACTGGTGAAGGTGTCACCCCTGCTGATGTCAAGAAGTTCATTCAACTGGACTCTACTGCCAAGAACATCATATGTGGTCATCTGACCAAAGGACAGTATGGCCATGTGAGTGCTCTGGAAACGTCAAAGCTAGTCTGGGACTGGCTCTCAAAGATCAATGAAGGCGTCTCAACCCAGAGAGATCAAAGGATCAGTGTTCTTCGCAACCTCTTCCACCGCTTCAAGAGAAATGACAATGAAAATGTCCAGCTTACATTTGATCGCCTCACTGACATCACAAATGAGCTTCATGCTCTCGGCGCTACTGAGATTACCAAGCATGAAATCGTCAAGACACTACTGAGATCACTTGACAGCTCCTTTGACACCCTTGCCCTCATGATTCAAGAACGTCCTGACTTCAAGACACTCGATCCGTCTGATATACTTGAGAGGCTCAACACACATGAATTCCAGCTATCTGAGAAAAGAGGTATCTATGGGTCTAGATATGGCCGAACTCGAGCTATGAAAGCAAAGGCTGTTTCCTCATCTGAAGAAGAATCTGACTGCAGTTCTGATGATCCTGAAGACATTGGAAAGGAACTTGCTATGCTTGTGAAGAAGTTCCAGAAGTTCACTAAGAAGAAGGGCTTCAGAAAGTCTTCACGATCCAGCTCAAGAAATGATGAAGCTTCCACTCATGACTACAAGAAGAGAACCTGTCATAAGTGCAAGAAACCTAGACATTATATCTCTGAGTGTCCACAGTGGGACAATGAGAAGAAGAAGAAAAAGAGCAAGTAATATGATTCTGATGACAAGAAGAAGAAGAAATCTTCAAAGTCTTTTTCCAAGTCCTCATCCAAGTCTTCATCCCATAAGAAGAGCTCATCTGGCAAGGCTCGTGCTTTTGTTGGCAAGGAAATGGATTTAGAAGAGGAGTCTGCTTCAGAGGAGGCAGAAGTTGAGTCTGAGGAAGAATCCGACCCTGGTGTTGCAATTCTGGCTCTAGCCACAGCCTACGTTGCCAAGTCAATCTTCAACACTGAAGACAATGGCTCCGTCACCAACGCTGAAGCTAATGACAAGGACGACTCTGCTCCCACCTACTACTTCATGGCACGTGGTGCAAAGGTAAAATCACGCGATGCTTACTTTCAAACATCCAGTGAAGATGACTCTGATTGTGAATCCAAATCCAGCTACAAAACACTTGCTAAAATTCCAACTGCACAACAAAAGGCTATGGAACATACTCAAAAACTGTTAGACAAAAGCGATGACATGTTGGACGCGGAAATGACCCGTTCACAGTCCTTAGTTAAAGACATAAAAAATCTTCATGCTAAGTACCAAGAACTTGAAAGTCGTCATGAAATGCTCTTAACCACTCATGAAAAGCTCTCCTATGATTAGCTTCAAAGG
Source organism: Aegilops umbellulata (assembly GCA_032464435.1). Taxonomy (NCBI): domain Eukaryota; kingdom Viridiplantae; phylum Streptophyta; class Magnoliopsida; order Poales; family Poaceae; genus Aegilops; species Aegilops umbellulata. The sequence continues at coordinate 223,913,384 of CP136055.1, read as the reverse complement.
AAGCAAGAGCTTGAGAAATTGAGAGCGGCTCATGAAGATCTTCAAAAAGAGAATGAGTCACTTCGTGCTCAACAGATCAGTCCCGCTCAGGATGGATTTGAACCCCCATGTCTAAAATGCCTTGAGCGTGACAATGCTACCTCTGTTGCTGAATGTTCTACTACTGCTACTGTTGCATTGTCTTCAACTGTTGATGTGGCAACTAACCCCTCTGCTGAGGATACCACTACTATTGCTGATGAATATGCTAGGTTGAAGACATTGCTTGAAACAGGGATGTACAAAAGTCTCAAAGGGCATTGAACACTGTGCGATGTCCTCAAAAAGCAGATTCTGAACCGAAACCCTAGGAAAGAGGGTGTTGGGTTCGAGAGGAAAATGAATGTTGATGGTTCCTACTGGAAGCCCAAGCAGTACCCCAAAACCACTTGGGTTGCTGCAAAGGGACCTTCAATGGACCCATCCACCTTATCTGGCTTTACCTGTGCTAACCCTGTTGTCATTGATGAATCCCTTGATGCAAACTGTAAACTGTTTAAGAATCAGAATGGTGAAGTGCTTGCCAGGTATATTGGTACTAACTGCAGTAATGGACCACCTATGAAGAAGATCTGGGTTCCCAAAAGCTGTCTTGAAAATCTTTCAGTGAATGTCATCATGACACCACCTGGAAAGAAGACAAACCCCAGACCTAAGGCTTCATATGGCCCAAAGGCTTCATACAGACAGTGGACTCACCTGAGTCACCCTAACGCCAATGTTTTGCAAGGAAACCATACCCGGACTTATGAATATGAGCGTGTGTCTTCAAACCGCTATGTTCATAGAACTAAGAACTTTTCTGCTTATTCATATGAGTATCGTTCTTCTATTGCAAGGCTATTTGATAGGGCTCCAAAGCCAAAGTTCTCAGATGCTGCACTGAGACTCATTGCTTCTAAGCCACCCCTAAAGATGTGCGTGGTGAAGAAGAATTAACTTTCTTTTGCAGGGTAAGGTCTCCAGCCGGAAATCAAAGGCGTCTGATGCCATTGCTGGGGACCTAAAACATCTTGTAGGGCGCAAGATCAAATGCCCAAATGGTCTTACTATGTATTTTGTTCCTGAATCATTTGCCATACATCCAATCAGTCCCAATCTTGATCTGAGCTTCAATAATCCTCTTGCCCGTCAAATGTTTATGCTTCACAATACTCTTGGTGAAGCCTATCCCCCTAACTGTACTGTAGGGTATGACACCTCATGCTTCAGAATGGATTATGGACAACGGATGCACTAATCGTATGACTGGTGATCGAAGTCTTCTCATGGACTCAACCTTACGTCCATCTGACAAGAGTCACATCACATTTGCTGACACTGGTAAAAGCAAGGTATTGGGTCTAGGTAGAGTTGCAATCTCAAAGGATTAGCACATGGATAAAGTGATGCTTATTGAATCCCTTGGTTTCAACTTAATGTCTGTCTCAATGCTTTGTGACTTGAACATGATTGTGATATTTGGAAAATATCGTTGCCTTGTACTAATGGAATCTGACAAGTCTCTAGTCTTTGAAGGGTACCGGAAAGATGATCTGTACATGGTAGATTTCTCAGCAGGGTCGTAGCTTGTTGTATGTCTTCTTGCAAAAGCTTCAAAGTGCTGGCATGAGGAACTTACACACTCTCGCAAAGAAGAAGCATGTCATAGGCATCAAGGGCGTCAAGTTCAAGAAGGATCATTTGTGTGGTGCCTGCAAAGCTGGAAAGATGACTAGGGCCAAGCATCCCTCGAAGACAATCATGACGACATCTCAACCCTTCGAGCTGCTACCCATGGACTTATTTGGCCCTACTCACTACTCTACCCTCACAACAACTGCTTGTCTCTATGGCTTCGTCATTGTTGATGATTATTCAAGATATACATGGGTGCATATTATTCTCTACAAGACTGAAGTGCAAGATGTTTTCAGACGCTTCGCCAACCGTGCCATGAACAACTATGGCGTCAAGATCAAGCATATCAGAAGTGATAACGGCACTGAGTTCAAGAACACCGGACTTGATCTTTATCTGGATACAATGGGAATCACTCATGAGTTCTCAGCTCCATACACACCTCAGCAGAATGGCATCATGGAGCGCAAGAACAGAACCCTCATTGAGATGGCTCGAACAATGCTCGATGAATACAAGACACCTAGAAAGTTCTGGCCTGAAGCTATTGACACTGCATGCCACGTCATCAACCGTGTTTATATTCACAAGCTTCTGAAGAAAACATCCTATGAACTCTTCACTGGTAAGAAGCCAAATGTCAGTTACTTTAGAGTATTTGGAGCTAGGTGCCGGATCAAGGAACCACATCACAAATCAAAATTTGCTCCGAAAGCACATGAAGGTTTTATGCTCGGCTACGGAAAGGACTCACACTCTTACAGAGTCTTCAACCTCTTTCTCTATAAAATTGTTGAAACTGTGGATGTGATATTCGATGAAACCAATGGTTCGCAAAGAGAGCACTTGCCAAATGTGCTAGATGAAGTTCCACCCAGTGAATCAATCAAGCTAATGGGAACTGGTGAAATCGTGTCGTCTGAAGCACAGCCTAAAGAGGAACTTACCATTTCTGCACCTAATCAACCTGAAGACAATGCTCAGCCCGAAGACAATCCTCCCAATGATGACAATGATCAGCTTGAGCAAAATCTTCATCCAGTTCATCCTCGGGTTGCAAATGAAGTACAAATAGAGAAGATAATTGATAGCATCAATGCACCTGGTCCACTTACTCACTCAAGAGCAACACAGTTAGCAAATTTCTGTGGGCACTTTGCCTTTGTGTCAATATCAGAACCCAAGAAAGTTGTTGAAGCCTTTATGGAACCTGAATGGGTTCAAGCTATGCAAGAAGAGCTTCAACAGTTCAAGCTGAACAACGTTTGGGAACTTGTCAAGCGTCCTGACCCTCGCAAGCATAACATAATAGGCACAAAATGGATATATCGCAACAAGCAAGATGAGCATGGTCAAGTTGTCAGAAACAAGGCTCGTCTTGTTGCTCAAGGATATACTCAAGTTGAAGGAATTGACTTCGATGAAACATTTGCTCCTATGGCTAGGCTTGAAGCTATTCGAATACTGCTAGCCTATGCAAATCATCACAACATCTTGCTATATCAAATGGATGTGAAGAGTGCATTTCTCATCGGCAAGATTGAAGAAGAAGTGTATGTTGCACAACCTCCTGGCTTTGAAGATCCAAAACATCCTGATATGGTGTACAAGTTGAACAAAGCACTATATGACCTCAAACAAGCTCCTCGCGCTTGGTATGATACGCTCAAAGACTTCCTGAAGAGCAAAGGCTTCAAACATGGTTCCCTGGATCCCACTCTCTTCATGAAGACATATGATGGTGAACTGTTTGTGTGCCAAATATATGTGGATGACATTATCTTCGGCTGCACCAACCAGAAATACAGTGATGAGTTTGGACGCATGATGCAAGAGCAATATCAGATGTCCATGATGGGTGAGCTGAAGTTCTTCCTTGGTCTTCAAATTCGTCAGCAAAGAAATGGCATCTTCATATCTCAAGAGAAATACCTCAAAGATTGCCTGAAGAAGTTTGGAATGCAAGATTGCAAAGGATACACAACGCCAATGCCAGCCAAACACCATCTGGGTCCTGACGCCAATGGTAAGGAGTTTGATCAAAAGGTATATCACTCCATAGTTGGTTCTTTACTTTATCTATGTGCATCTAGGCCAGATATTATGCTTAGTGTTTGCATGTGTGCTCGATTCCAAGCGGCACCAAAGGAATCGCATCACTTAGCTGTGAAGCGAATTCTTTGATATTTGGCTTACACCCCAACATTAGGATTATGGTATCCAAAGGGCTCAGAGTTTGATCTGGTTGGATTTTCGGATGCTGATTATGCTGGTGACAAGGTGGATCGCAAGTCTACATCAGGCACATGTCACTTTCTGGGACGATCACTTGTCTGTTGGTCTTCAAAGAAGCAAAAGTGTGTATCACTCTCCACTGCTGAATCTGAATACATCGTTGCTGGATCTTGCTGTGCTCAGCTTCTATGGATAAAGCAAACTCTCAAGGACTATGGCATCCATCTGAAACAAGTACCACTCTACTGTGACAACGAAAGTGCCATCAAGATTGCCAACAACCCAGTTCAGCACTCGAAGACAAAGCACATTGAAATTCATCATCACTTTCTCAGAGATCATGTCATGAAGGAAGATATTGATATCATACATGTCAACACTGAAGAGAAACTCGCAGATATCTTCACTAAGCCCTTGGACGAGAAAAGGTTTTGCAAGTTACGGTGTGAGCTAAATATCTTGGAATCATCAAATGTCCTATGATCAGGCACACATCCTAACACTTATGCATGTAGATGACTCAGATGTGCAACACACGAAGTAAAGTATATCTTCAGTCAATGAAGACATACATTCTTAGTGTGAATACATTAATGCGGAATTTGACTCCGGAGCGCCACGATAATTGTGCGTCGTGTCTGGGTCTAATACTTCCTATACGGTGGGTAACGCCACCACCAAATTTTTGTATCTGAAGTTTTTGTTCTTTTCCATGGTGTTACCTTTACTATATCTTCACATTTGGTTTGTCTTTGATTATCTTCACAATGTTGACTTGGTTGCATTTGGATATATATAAGTATTCTGTCCTCTACAACATTCACTTATAGCTATGTCTTCTCTGTTGAATCTTTTGAACAAAGTGAATGTGCTCGGACCCTAATCTCTCTATGCTTTCTACCTCATACTCTATCTATCCAAATCATATGCATTTTGTTGAAACTGTCGAATGTCTTCTCTGCGTCCTTGTCAGTAGAAGATACAGAGACAAACATTAAGTCTGTTTTAAATGCTCTATCCTTATTGCCTGAAATCTGGAGAAGCCGGAACGACCATCCGACAGTTCACGCGGGCGTGGGAACGTGGGACAACTCCAAGTATGTTGCATGCTTGCCACGTGTTCCTCAGATGTGAATCGCTAGGGGCACCTGCGTAATTGCGCTGTGCCGCGTCCTTCCTTATAAATACATGTCCCCTTACGGTCAAGAAAACCTTCTTCCACCTCTCCACCTCATCAAAACCCTAGCGCCACCGCTAGCTCTCGACGAGGCCGGCGACGAAGCGCTTAGCTGCCGCGACCTCACCGACGCCGTGCTCACGCCGGCCGCGAGCATCGTCCTCTCCGCCGCCGCTGTAGGTGTCCTCCATAGCCAAGTTAGGGCACGGTGGATTGAACTGCTCAGTCTCCTACTCTTCCCATCTAGCAGTTCATCGTGTGGTAATTATAATCTCACTTTTTACCGTCGCTTTGATCCTATAGATTCATCCTTTTTACCAAAAGTGGTTTCTGTGACTTCAAACTTGGATCTGTCTAGTTCTACATCTCATACTGTGCCAAGCATCTTCACTTATGCATCTAAACTAGTTAGATTCCTCACTGGTACCTATTCCTGGATTCGTACGAATCCGGAACCAACTTCAGACACATAAGTGAATGTCTTCGCATCATGAGGTCAATGTCTTCAAACTGATTTATCTTCAAAATCTTTTGAGAATGCATATGACCTCTCCCATTCCCTCGCATCTCTAATGCTGTCACAGGTACATGTCCGTGGGAGAATCCCTTGGTTCTCATAGTCTGCATTCGTTTGCAGAATTCTTATAGCATCACATTAACTCTCCCGAAGCTAGTTCCTGTCTGACCAGCAAGCGGAAGCCTTTGAAGCCTTTGACAGTGTTGAAGCCTTTCATTCTAAACTTCATGGCTGCAGAGAAATCAGCAGGGAAGGGTGGCAGACAGTGTCGTGGGGGAACATCAAGAGATTTGCCTGATGACCTCTCAGAGCTGTACAAGACAGATCCAGAAGAGGATTACAATCAGCGCAAGACACGAATCCAATGGATTCGAAGATATTGGGCCGAACAATGGTTTAAATACAAGTTCGTGACCCAGGAGTATGCTGAGAAGAATGCCATCAAGAGTCCTTGGGGTGATATTCTCTTTCGAAGCCTTCCACCCAAGAACAGAGCTGAAGCTATTGCCCAGGGTTTCTATCCCTGTATGGTCCGTGGACCACAGCCTGACAATGCCGACCCATCATCACTGCTCTGGTGTCGTGACGATAATCTCTTCAAACGCAACTTCCAGTACGCAAAGGCATCGGCCAAGGAAAATAAGAAGTCATTGGGGCTAGACTTCAACCCTGGTCCTTCTGCTCCCCGGGCCGATGGCACACGCGATGTTGAACCCAATATCATCGGACCCTTCTACAACCTTGATGGCCTCATCACTCACATTTCCATTCAAGGTGCCAAAGTGGATCATTCTGATGATGATGCCGACACTGATGAAGCCCCAGCTCCTACTCCAAAGCTGAAGAAGCAAAAGAAGGCTAAAGCTTCAAAGTCAGCTGGTGCTCCAAAAGCTTCACGTGTGAAGCCTCTGGCCACTGCTCCACCTGCACCAAGTGTGTAATCTGAAGATCTCTCTCGTGTCTCCAAGACCGAGACGAAGAAAAAGAAGAAGCCCATGCACTCCTCCAGTCTTGCTCTGACTCCTGCTGCCGTTTTACGAAACGAAAATGAAGCTATTGATCTGTCAAGTGATGACGATCTTACCAATGACGCTCTTGAGATGCTGATTAAGAGCAAGCAGCAGGCTGAAATCTTCAATGATCTTCCCCTCTTCGATGTTGAGATTCTGAACAAGTTCATTGATGACTGGTTTGAAAATCCAGAACTCAGCTTTGACGATCTACAACTTCCCATTGGCCTCAGCGTCTCCTTCCAAGGCGCAATTGCTTCTGAGTTAGCTCTTGCTCAGAAAATTGTTGAGCTGAAGCACAAGATAGATTATGAAAAAGCTCGGTTCAAGAAGCATAATGCCAAGCTCAGTGTGAAGGATGTGCAGAACTTCAAGATCATGCTACATGAGCTCAAGGAAGCCTTTCGCACGAAACGTGATGAAGCCCAAGGATCTCGTGAGCGCATGAAGCTTTCAGCTGCCAAATGTGTACAAGCCTACAATGAAGCTGAAAAGCGCAAGGCTCTTGGGCATCCTGGCATCGACCCCAGGATGGCTGCCAAGAAGAAGAAGCCATCTGTTGACCAATCTGCACCTTCAAGGCGGGAAGAGCCTCGCATTGTCTTCCCAAGCAGCATGTCCGGCTCGAAGCCAAAGGTCAAGTCAACCGCTTCAGAACTGAAGAAGACGAGGGCTACCGAGGCTGAAGCTAGAAAAAGGAAAAATCTTGAAGCCTCTGATGACGCACCCTCCAAGAAGAAGCGCAAAACCAAGAAAGATCGGGCTGCTCCCACAGAGCCCCTTGTTGTCGAGCGAATCTCAGTTGCTCGTCCTGACTCTTCTCATCAAGAACGATGCATGATAGTTCATGAGCCTGCTTCCACAGAGGTTCCTCAAGCTGAAGATATTCCAGCTGTTGACCCCACCGCAGCTGAAGACATTGGTAACCATGACAATGTTGAAGATGATGTAGTTCTTCCTTAGATTGAGCGCCCAACGGTATCATCGCATGTTCTAACGAACAGTGAGCTTATCAGCATTGGTCGTCCTCTGACGCCAATTGCTCAGGATGCATCATGGGCTGATCACCCACAACAACAAGACACCCCGAGTACTCCCCAACAACAAGTCACCCCACCAGAACAAGATGACGATGACTTTGTGGCCCAACCAACTCCATCTCCATAGGCGTCGCTAGCGTTACGCAGGCTTCGCAAAGGACCAAGGCCCCAAGTAACTCTTCCGAGCGTTCCAGAAGGAGAAGTGCACCACCAATCTGTTGCACGTCAGGTGTTCCTAGAAGCCACTCCAACTATGAATTTCTCCGAGTCTGAAGCTAATGTTGCTGAAGACAATCCGGCTGCATCAGCCGAAGAAAAACAAGCAGAAGAGTGTGTCGCTACTCCCCCATCACTGAAGAGGTTGTTCTAGAAGTGAACATGTATGTACCCATCCCTCCAACTCCTCAAGTGGAGGCTGAGAATCCTGAGGCTGCCACCACTAACACCAATGAAGCCAATGACGTGGTCATGGCTGAAGAAATTGTGGAGCCTGCATTGAACACCGTGCCAGAAACCAATGAAGCCAATGAAGCACCTGCAACAGATGTGCAGCCTGACGCCTCTGCAAATGCCACTGCTCCTATTCCGCCACCAAGGCCGCATACTATCGAGCAAGCATACAACTATGCGCAGATTATCACTGTCAAATGGCCTCTTCTGGTTCCTCCGCCTCCTGCTGGTCCTCAATTTGACTACCATGTCGAGCACAGGCCTCAGGTTTAGAAGCCACTGCCAAGACTGGCTAGGTTTCCAGGTACTGCATCTGCACCAGGATCATTCAATGTCAATGGTTTCAAAGTCCACAACACCTTCTTTGATAGCGCCAAGAACCCCTACTCTAAGGCAAGAATATCATCTGATCGGTTTTGGAGCTATTAGCAGCGCAGTTATTACTCATGCAGTTTATACAATCAAGGTCGCATTTTCCCACATACGCGTCTTGACACTGAAGCCATAACTGGTCTGCCTTGTTTGGAAGAAGCGCTGGATTGCTTCAGAGAGTCTGGCTTATTGCAGTTCGTCACTGACAAGGAGCACTGGAATGAAGAATTGTTGCTCCAATTATATGCCACTCTTCATATTCGTGGCTACAACAGGGATCCGAAGACTTGGGTCCTTGAGTGGATGACAGGCAATGTTCATCATGAAGCCAAAGCCTTTGATATCATTGAGCTCACTGGCCTACCCACTCTAGGCGATCTTTATGAACCTAGCTGTCAGCTTCACAGTGCTACTTTGGAAAGCATTTTTCACAAGCCTGAGCCCAACATGAGCCAGATGCTTAGCATGATGAAGCCCTTGCCTCCAGATGCTGAATATCCTAAGGAGTTCTTTGTTGAAGACCTTGAGTATCTGCCACGTACTATCTATCACATTATAAGGCGAACTCTCTGGCCCATCAAAGGACATTCTCCACATGCAAGGCTTGAAGGTGCAATGAAGACTTTGGTCTTCCATATTCTTCATGGCAAAAGCTTCAATGCACAAGACTTCTTTATCTGCCAACTTGCTGCATCAGGCTCTGATCTCTTAGGTTTGAAGTTTTACGCTCCATGGATCATGCGTCTGATCAAACTACACTCAGCTGTCAACTATCATCCCTCTGCTCGCAATCATCTGATTTTTCTGCCTGAGGTTGATATGTTAGTTGAAGCCATCTATCCAGAGCCTGCCAAGGAGCCTCTTTGTCTTCAAAATGCTGATAATCAAAGCTTCTCACAAAACAATGAAGGAGTCCAAGCAGTCACTCGTGTTTATCCCCTGGCTGGTACTACACGTGCACCTCACCGTGCCCTCACTGAAGCCACCGAAAGCACCATTGCACAACGGCCTAAGAAGCGATCTCGTGTTCTCAATGACCGAGAGCTTCTTGTTGCCCTTCATCAGAAACAGGATAAGCATCATGACTGGCTGAAGCGTCAAATGAAAAGCCTCTTGGTGGATGTAAACAGGATTCGCAACCTTGCCACCAAGAATGCCTTTGTCGCCCATGAAACTTGTCGGCGTACATGGCTTATGTGTTTTGAAGATGATCTTCAAGACGATGGCTTCTCTGAACATTTAAAGTTTGACACAACACCTCCAAGAAGGATTGTGCTGCGGTGCATTCCGTCTCTTGAAGACTCTGAGTTCTCCTCTTCTGCTGCAACAGTGAATGCCCGTGTCATCAATGATGAAGACGATGCTACTTCACCACCTTCAGCACGAATCGACACTGCACCACGTTCATATGCACCGCTGAACCTCAACACCGACCCCGCATCTTCATCTTCTCCTCATGGGCACGAGTACAAGCTCTATGTCTTCAAATCTTTTTGGTCCTTACTGACAAAAGGGGGAGAAGCATATGGGTTGATAGTCTTCAAGCGACTCCATATGGGCGGTTGCTTTATATTTTGCCTCGTGTTTACAACTCTCGCTTTTTGATACATTTGGTTCTTTGAGTTGTAACACTTAAACTCGATGGTCGTCTGCTACTTACTTTGTTATTTTGTTACGCCATGATAAATTCTGCATGTGCTATGGCAACTTCCGCACTTTAGGTCATTTTGCAGACGCCCATTTTTCATTATGCATGTCATTATCTTCTTTATATCAAATCATGTATGATGAATTGTCGTCATAAGTTGAAGAGGATCTCCACAAGTACAACCTGCCATGTGCATTTGCATTCCAAAAGCAAATTACTTATATGCACATCTTCAGGGGGAGCCTTTGCCACTTATGAAGACAATACTTTATCCTTACAATTTCACATACTTTATCCCCGTTGAAAACTTCAACCAGTTTGTCACCAATCACCAAAAAGGGGGAGATTGTAAGTGCATCTAGTGCCACCCCTAGTTGGTTTTGGAGTATTGACGACAAACCTGGTTGAGGGACTAATGTGTTTGTGAGAATTGTAGGATAACACAGGTAGTAGTCCCTCATTGATTCGGTTTACCTACCGGAGATGACCCCTAAAAATGTATGAAGACGTTGACGACAATGGTGGTATATGAAGATAATCAGAATGAAGACTATGACATGAGAAAACATTGAGTGAAGACTATGGAGCGCGAAGACTTAGTCGTTTCGTTGTTTCCGTTTCTTCTTTGTTGAGTCATAGGAACCACCGTACTGTTAAGTGGGGTCCAAGTGAACAAAGTCAGAGTGACTGAAGTGATGCTCAACCAAAATCCTATGTCTTCGAGCGAAGACAATGAGAGCAAATCTTATCCAGAGCTGGATGAGTCAGCTTTGCTTGTAGCCCAAGTAAAGTTGCTATGTGTGTTTGAAATCTGACCATTGGAACACGTGTCAAATCCTTAGTGACCCAGGGTCATTTCTGACAAATCAGGCCGGGTTGCCTAGTGGCTATAAATAGCCCACCCCTACACCATAAATTGGTGGCTGCTCAGAGTTAGTGCACGGCTTTTGTCGTTTTGAGAGCAACCCACCTCGAAGCTTTTGAGAGAGAGAGAGAAATCCTTGCGAGGACAAAGCCCAAACACCCAGAGCCAAAGAGTGTTAGGCATCACTGAAGTCTTTCTGTCTGCGTGACCTGAAGACTTATTACACTTGAGGACTGTGAATCCTCCAGCCAGTTAGGCATCGCGTTCTGAGCATCCAAGAGTCATTGTGGATCGCCGATGAACGAAGTCTGTGAACGTTTGGAAGTCTACCTTGAAGACTTACCAGAGTAATTGGGCGAGGACTGGGTGTCCTTAGCTCAAGGGCAATAAGGTGAAGACGTGGTCTTCTGAGTTGAATCTCAGCCTCCCTAACCAGACGTACAGTTGTCATAGCAACTGGAACTGGTCCAACAAATCATGTGTCCTCCTTAAGTGACTAGTTCTATTCTCTCCCTCTCATTACTTACAGTCCTCGTGATTTCACCGGCGATGGCTTGCTTAGTGTAGTCTACCTTCCGCTGCATTTCAATAGGTTCATTTCTATTGTTTGTCTTTGAAACTTCCATGTTTTGAAGACTTTCATAAAAATCGCCTATTCACCCCCCCCCCTCTAGTCGATAACTAGCACTTTCATAAAAACCTGAAACTTAATACATGTGTGAATACATAGACAAAACAGAGTGTCCCTAGTATGCCTCTACTTGACTAGCTCGTTAATCAAAGATAGTTAAGTTTCCTAACCATAGACATGTGTTGTCATCTGATGAACGGGATCACATCATTAGAGAATGATGTGATGGATAAGACCCATCCATTAGCTTTGCATAATGATCGTTAAGTTTTATTGCTATTGCTTTCTTCATGACTTATACATATTCCTTTAACTATGAGATTATGCAACTCCCGAATACCGGAGGAACACCTTGTGTGCTATCAAACGTCACAACATAACTGGTGATTATAAACATGCTCTACAGGTGTCTCCGAAGGTGTTTGTTGGGTTGTCATAGATCGAGATTAGGATTTGTCACTTTGAGTATCGGAGAGGTATCTCTCGTTCCTCTCGGTAATGCACATCACTATAAGCCTTGCAAGCAATGTGACTAATGAGTTAGTTGCGGGATGATGCATTACATAAGAAGTAAAGAGACTTGCTGGTAACGAGATTGAACTAGGTATGATGATACCGACGATCGAATCTTGGGCAAGTAACATACCGATGACAAAGGGAATAACGTATGTTGTTATTGTGGTTTGACCGATAAAGATCTTCGTAGAATATGTACGAACCAATATGAGCATCTAGGTTTTGCTATTGGTTATTGACCGGAGATGTGTCTCAGTCATGTCTACATAGTTCTTGAACCCGTAGGGTCCGCACGCTTAACGTTCGGTGACGATTTGTATTATGAGTTATGTGTTTTGGTGACCGAGGTTTATTTGGAGTCCCGGATGAGATCACGGACATGACGAGGAGTCTCGAAATGGTCGAGAGGTAAAGATTGATATGTTGGAAGGTAGTATTAGGACACTGGAAGGGTTTCGGAGTGTGTCGGGTACATACCAGAGTATCGGAGGGGTTACCGGAACCCCCCGGGGAAAGATATGGGCCATAGGAGGGAGGCTAACCAGCCCACAAGGGCTAGTGCGCCCCCCGCAAGGGAGGAGGCCAAAATGGATTAGGGAAGGGGGCGCCACCCCCTTTTTCCTTCTCCTACTCCCTCTCCTTTCCCCCTTTCCCCCTCCATGAGAAGGAGAAGAAGGGGGGCGAATCCTACTAGGACTAGGAGTCCTAGTAGGACTCCCCCCTTTTGGCGCACCCCTAGGGCCGGCCTCCTCCCTCTCCCTCCTTTATATACGTGGGCAGGGAACCCCTTGGAGACACACCAATTGTTCCAAGCCGTGTGCGGCGTCTCCCTCCATGGTTTACTCCTCCGTTCATATTCACATAGTGCTTAGGCGAAGCCCTGCGCGGATCACATCACCATCACCGTCACCACGCCGTCGTGCTGATGTAACTCTCCCTCGACACTTTGCTGGATCAAGAGTTCGAGGGACGTCGTCGAGCTGAACATGTGCAGAACTCGAAGGTGTCGTACATTCGGTACTTGATCGGTTGGATCGCGAAGACGTTTGACTACATCAACCGCGTTAACCTAATGCTTCCGCTTTTGGTCTACGAGGGTACGTGGACACACTCTCCCGTCTCGTTGCTATGCTTCTCCTAGATAGATCTTGCGTGATCGTAGGAATTTTTTTGAATTATTGCGTTCCCCAACAGTGGCATCCGAGCCAAATCTATGCGTAGATGATATGCATGAGTAGAACACAAAGAGTTGTGGGCGATAATAGTCATACTACTTACCACTAGCGTCTTACTTTGATTCGGCGGTATTGTTGGATGAAGCGGCCTGGACTAACATTACATGACCATGTTCATGAGACCGGCTCTACCGACATGCTTTGCACACAGGTGGTTGGCGGGTGTCTGTTTCTCCAACTTTAGTTGAATCGAATTTGACTATGGCCGGTCCTTGTTGAAGGTTAAAATAGCACACTTGACAAAAAATCGTTGTGGTTTTGAAGCGTAGGTAAGGACGGTTCTTGCTAGAAGCCTATAGCAGCCACGTAAAACTTGCAACAACAAAGTAAAGGACGTCTAACTTGTTTTTGCAGGGCATGTTATGATATGATATGGTCAAGACGTGATGAAATATAAATTGTTGTATGAGATGATCATGTTTTGTAGAAGTTATCAGCAACTGGCAGGAACCTTATGGTTGTCGCTTTATTGTATAAAATGCATGTAATTGCTTTACTTTATCACTATGCGGTAGCGATAGTCGTAGAAGCAATAGTTGGCGAGACGACAACGATGCTACGATGGAGATCAAGGTGTCAAGCCGGTGATGATGGAGATCATGACGGTGCTTTGGAGATGGAGATCAAAGGCACAAGATGATGATGGCCATATCATGTCACATATTTTTATTGCATGTGATGTTTATCTTTTATGCATCTTATCTTGCTTAGTACGGCGGTAGCATTATAAGATGATCCCTCACTAAATTTCAAGGTATAAGTGTTCTCCCTGAGTATGCACCGTTGCGATAGTTCGTCGTGCCGAGACACCACACGATGATCGGGTGTGATAAGCTCTACGTTCACATACAGCGGGTGCAAGCCAGGTTTGCACGTGCAGAATACTCGGGTTAAACTTGACGAGTCTAGCATATGCAAATATGGCCTCGGAACACTAAGACTGAAAGGCCGAACGTGAATCATATAGTAGATATGATCAACATAGAGATGTTCACCATTGAAAACTACTCCATCTCACGTGATGATCGGACATGGTTTAGTTGATATGGATCACGTGATCATTTAGATGACTAGAGGGATGTCTACCTAAGTGGGAGTTCTTAAGTAATATGATTAATTGAATTTTAATTTATCATGAACTTAGTACCTGATAGTATTTGCATATCTATGTTGTAGATCAATAGCTTGTGATGTAGCTCCTAGTTTATTTTTGATATGTTCCTAGAGAAAAACAAGTTGAAAGATGATAGTAGCAATGATGCGGACTGGGTCCGTGATCTGAGGATTATCCTCATTGCTGCACAGAAGAATGATGTCCTTGATGCACCGCTAGGTGACGGACCTATTGCAGGAGCAGATGCAGACATTATGGACATTTGGCAAGCCCGGTATGATGACTACTTGATAGTTTACTGCGCCATACTTTACGGCTTAGAACCGGGACTTCAAAAACGTTTTGAACACCAAGGAGCATATAAGATGTTCCAAGAGCTGAAATTGGTATTTCATAATTATGCCCGAGTCGAGAGGTATGAGACCTCTGACAAGTATTTTGCCTACAAGATGGAGGAGAATAGCCCTACCAGTGAGCATGTGATCAGAATGTCTGAGTACTACAATCGCTTGAATCAAGTGGGAGTTAATCTTCCAGATAAGATAGTGATTGACAGAATTCTCTAGTCACTATCACCAAGTTACTGGAACTTCATGATGAACTATAATATGCAAGGGATGACGAAAACGATTCCCGAGCTCTTCGCGATGCTAAAATCGGCGAAGGTAGAAATCAAGAAAAGCATCAAGTGTTGATGGTTGACAAGACCACTAGTTTCAAGTAAAAGGGCAAGGGAAAGAAAGGGAACTTCAAGAAGAATGGCAAGCAAGTTGCCACTCCCATGAAGAAGCCCAAAGCTAGACCCAAGCCTGAAACTGAGTGATTCTACTGCAAAGGAAATGGTCACTGGAAACAGAACTGCCCCAAATACTTGGCGGATAAGAAGGATGGCAAAGTGAACAAAAGTATATATGATATACATGTTATTGATGTGTACTTTACTAGTGTACTTAGTAGCCCCTGGGTATTTGATATTGGTTCAGTTGCTATGATTAGTAACTCGAAACAGGAGTTATAAAATGAACAGAGACTAGTTGAGGGCAAGGTGACATTGTGTGTTGGAAGTGATTCCAAGGTTGATAAGATCACCATCGCACACTCCCTTTACCTTCGGGATTAGTGTTGAACCTAAAATAAATTTTATTTGGTGTTTGCGTTGAGCATAATATGATTGGATCATGTTTATTGCAATACGGTTATTCATTTAAGTCAAAGAATAATTGTTATTCTGTTTACATGAATAAAACCTTCTGTGGTCATACACCCAAGGTGAATGGTTTATTGAATCTCGATCGTAGTGATACACATATTCATAATACTGATGCCAAAAGATGCAAAGTTGATAATGATAGTGCAACATACTAGTTGCACTGCCGGCTATGTCATATTGGTGTAAAGCGCATGAAGAAACTCCATGCGGATGGACTTTTGGAATCACTTGATTATGAATCATTTGATGCTTGCAAACCATGCCTCATGAGCAAGATGACTAAGACTCCGTTCTCCGGAACAATGGGGCGAGCCACTGACTAATTGGAAATAATACATACCAATGTATGTGGTCCAGTGAGTGTTGAGGCTCACGGTGGTTATCGTTATTTTCTGACCTTCATAGATGATTTGAGCAGATATGGGTATATCTACTTAATGAAACACAAGTCTGAAACATTTGAAAAGTTCAAAGAATTTCAAAGTGAAGTTGAGAATCATCGTAACAAGAAAATAAAGTTTCTACGATCTGATCGCCGAGGCGAATATTTGAGTTACGAGTTTGTCCTTCATTTAAGACAATGTGGAATAGTTTCACAACTCGCGCCACCTGGAACACCACAGTGTAATGGTGTGTCCAAACATCGTAACCGTACTTTATTAGATAGGGTGCGATCTATGATGTCTCGTACCGATTTACAACTATTGTTTTGGGGTTATGCATTAGAGACAGCTGCATTCACGTTAAATAGGGCACCATCTGAATCCGTTGAGACGACACCATATGAACTGTGGTTTGGCAAGAAACCTAAGTTGTCGTTCTTAAAGTTTGGGGCTGCGATGCTTATGTGAAAAAGCTTCAATCTGATAAGCTCGAACCCAAATCGGAGAAATGTGTGTTCATAGGTACACAAAGGAAACTGTTGGGTACACCATCTATCACAGATCCGAAGGCAAGATATTCGTTGCTAAGAATGGATCCTTTCTAGAGAAGGAGTTTCTCTCGAAAGAAGTGAGTGGGAGGAAAGCAGAACTTGATGAGGTAATTGTACCTTCTCCCAAATTGGAAAGTAGTTCATCACATAAATCAGTTCCAGTGATTCCTACACCAATTAGTGAGGAAGCTAATGATGATGATCATGAAACTTCAGATCAAGTTACTACCGAACCTATTGGTCAACCAGAGTATGGTCCACACCAGAGTGGTATGATAATCCTTTCTGTAAGTCATGTTACTAGACCATGACGAAGCTACAAACTATGAGGAAGCGATGATGAGCCCAGTTTCCGCGAAATGGCTTGAGGCCGTGAAATCTGAGATGGGATCCATGTATGAGACCAAAGTATGGACTTTGATTGACTTGCTCGATGATCGGCGAGCCATTGAGATTAAATGGATCTTCAAGAGGAAGATGGACGCTAATAGTAGTGTTACTATCTACAAAGCTCGAATTGTCGCAAAAGGTTTTCGACAAGTTCAAGGTGTTGACTACGATGAGAGTTTCTCACTCGTATCTATGCTTAAAGTTTGTCCAAATCATGTTAGCAATTGCCGCATTGTATGATTATGCAATTTGGCAAATGGATGTCAAAATTGCGTTCCTTAATGGGTTTCTTAAAGAAGAGTTGTATATGATGCAACCAGAAGGTTTTTTCAATCCTAAAGGTGCTAACAAAGTGTGTAAGCTCCAGTGATCCATTTTATGGACTGGTTCAAGCATCTCGGAGTTGGAATGTAGGCTTTGATAGTGTGATCAAAGCATATGGTTTTATACAGACTTTTGGAGAAGCATGTATTTACAAGAAAGTGAGTGGGAGCTCTGTAGCATTTCTGATATTATATGTGGATGACATACTGTTGATTGGAAATAATACATAATTTCTGGGTAGCATAAAAGGATACTTGAATAAGAATTTTTCAATGAAAGACCTCAGTGAAGCTACTTACATATTGGGCATCAAGATCTATAAAGATAGATTAAGACGCTTGATAAGACTTTCGATGAGTACATACCTTGATAAGATTTTGAAGGAGTTCAAAATGGATCAATCAAAGAAGGAGTTCTTGCCTGAGTTGTAAGGTATGAAGTCGAGTAAGACTCAAAACCCAACCACGACAGAAAATAGAAAGAGAATGAAAGTCATTCCCTATGCCTCAGCCATAGGTTCTATAAAGTATGCTATGCTGTGTACCAGACCTATTGTGTACCTTGCCATGAGTTTGGCAAAGGGGTACGATAGTGATCCAGGAGTGGATCACGGGTCAGCGGTCAAAGTTATCCTTAGTTACCTAAGAGGACTAAGGAAATATTTCTCGGTTATGGAGGTAATAAAGAGTTCGTCGTAAAGAGTTACGTAGATGCAAGCTTTTACACCGATCCGATGACTCTGAGTCTCAATCTGGATACATATTGAAAGTGGGAGCAATTAGCTAGAGTAGCTCCATGCAGAGCATTGTAGACATAGAAAATTTTCAAAATACATACGGCTCTGAATATGACAGACCCGCTGACTAAACTTCTGTCACAAGCAAAACATGATCACACCTTAGTACTCTTTGGGTGTTAATCACATAGCGATGTGAACTAGATTATTGACTCTAGTAAACCCTTTGGGTGTTAGTCACATGGCGATGTGAACCCATCACATAAAGATGTGAACTATTGGTGTTAAATCACATGACGATGTGAACTAGATTATTGACTCTAGTGCAAGTGGGAGACTGAAGGAAATATGCCCTAGAGGCAATAATAAAGTTGTTATTTATATTTCCTTATATCATTATAAATGTTTATTATTCATGCTAGAATTGTATTAACCGGAAACTTAATACATGTGTGAATACATAGACAAAACAGAGTGTATCTAGTATGGCTCTACTTGACTAGCTCGTTAATCAAAGATGGTTAAGTTTCCTAACCATAGACATGTGTTGTCATTTAATGAATGGGATCACATCATTAGAGAATGATGTGATGGACAAGACCCATCCATTAGCTTAGCATAATGATCGCTAAATTTTATTGCTATTGTTTTCTTCATGACTTATACATATTCCTCTGACTATGAGATTATGCAACTCCCAAATACCTGAAGAACACCTTGTGTGCTATGAAACGTCACAAAGCAACTGGGTGATTATAAAGATGCTCTACAAGTGTCTCCAAAGGTGTTTGTTGGGTTGGCATAGATCGAGATTAGGATTTGTCACTCCGAGTATCGGAGAGGTATCTCTCGGCCCTCTCGGTAATGCACATCACTATAAGCCTTGCAAGCAATGTGACTAATGAGTTAGTTGCGGGATGATGCATTATGTAACAAGTAAAGAGACTTGCCGGTAACGAGATTGAACTAGGTATGATGATACCGACGATCGAATCTTGGGCAAGTAACATACCGATGACAAAGGGAATAACGTATGTTGTTATTGTGGTTTGACTGATAAAGATCTTCGTAGAATATGTAGGAACCAATGTGAGCATCCAGGTTCCGATATTGGTTATTGACCAGAGATGTGTCTTGGTCATGTCTACATAGTTCTCGAACCCGTAGGGTCCGCGCGCTTAACGTTCGATGATGATTTGTATTATGAATTGTGTGTTTTGGTGACCGAAGTTTGTTCGGAGTCCCGGATTAGATCACTGACATGACGAGTCTCGAAATGGTCGAGAGGTAAGGATTGATATATTGGAAGGTAGTATTCGGACACCGGAAGGGTTCCGGAGTGTATCCGGTACATACCGGAGTACCGGAGGGGTTATCGGACCCCTCCCCCCCCCCGGGGAAAGATACGGGCCATATGGGCCATAGGAGGGAGGCTAACCAGCCCGCAAGGGCTAGTGCGCCCTCCACAAGGGAGGAGGCCGAATTGGATTAGGGAAGGGGGCGCCACCCCCCTTTTCCTTCTCCTACTCCCTCTCCTTTCCCCCTCCCTGAGAAGGAAAAGAAGGGGGGCGAATCCTACTAGGACTAGGAGTCCTAGTAGGATGCCCCCCTTATGGGGCGCCCCCTAGGGCCGGCCTGCTCCCTCTCCCTCCTTTATATACGTGGGCAGGGCACCCCTTGGAGACACACCAATTGTTTCAAGCCGTGTGCTGCGTCTACCTCCATGGTTCACTCCTCCGGTCATATTCACGTAGTGCTTAGGCGAAGCCCTGCACGGATCACATCACCATCACCATCACCACCCCGTCGTGCTGACGAAACTCTCCCTCGGCACTTTGCTAGATCAAGAGTTCGAGGGATGTCATCGAGCTAAATGTGTGCAGAACTCGGAGGTGTCGTACGTTCGGTACTTGATCGGTTGGATTGCAAAGTCGTTCGACTACATCAACCGCGTTAACCTAACGCTTCCGCTTTCGGTCTACGAGGGTACGTGGACACACTCTCCCGTCTCGTTGCTATGCTTCTCCTAGATAGATCTTGCGTGATCGTAGGAAATTTTTTGAATTACTGCGTTCCCAACAAGTTCCAACTAACAGAGTCGTATGCCTTCTCGAAATCTAACTTTAGAATGATCACTTTAGTACCACGAGCACGGATATCGTGCACGATCTCGTGGAGACACAGAATGCCGTCCAGGATGAACCGACCCTTAACAAAAGCAGACTGAAAAGGACTGAGGATCCGATGAGCGATAGGGGAAAGCCGCGTGGCAAAGCCTTTTGCCGAGAATTTAGCAAAGCTGTTGATGAGGGCTATCGTTCTAAACTGAGTAATCTTGTCGGACCCTTTAACTTTAGGAGTGAGGGTAAGAACAACATAGTTTAGGCGAGCGATGTCAATAGTCCCCAAACAGAAGCCCTGGATGATTGCGTGAACGAGACCACGGAGTTGTGGCCAGAATTTCTTGAAGAAGGGAATAGAGAAGCCGTCTGGGCCCGAGGCCGAATTGGTGTTCGCTGAACGGACAGTTTCAAAGATCTCCTCGTCCGGCAAGGGGATAAGCAGAGCCTCGTTTTCCTCAGGGGTAACCTTCTCCTAGTCCGCCCAGAAGGAGTGCGCATGTGACGCCCGGATAATTAAGCGACACTAAAACTCTGCTAATGATGCCATGTCACCTCTGTCACTGTAGTTAATCTCGGATTAGTCAAAACTGATTCAAATTCAAAATTTAATTAAAGGCAAACAACAAAAGTTTTCAAACTTTAAAACTAAAATGTCCGGGTTGAGCCAAATAATGCGTAGTTAATTATGGTGGAGAAACCACACCTTTTTAAAATATTCAAATACTATTATATGAAATAAATAGTAGCAAAACAATTAATTAGATGTCCTTTTGCAATTAATAAAATGTTAAGATATTTTATTTAGTTGCCCAAAATTATTGGGGCAGTAGCATAGCTTTAATACTAAATTAGGACTATTGCTTTTATATTTTATAAAAGTAGTAAATAGAAAATAACTATAACAGAAAAGGTAATATAAATAAAAAGAAAAGGTAAAACAAAAAAAGTAAAAGAACCCCCCCGTTGGCCAACTGGGCCTCGGCCCAGCCGGCTGGCCACAGCCACCCCGGGCAGGCCGGCCCACCCCGGCGCCCCATTAGGTCACCCCGGACCCCCCTCGTCAAACCCCACCTCCCACCGACACCCCCCACTCTCCCTCGCCCCCTCCCTCGTTTCGCTCCTCTCCTCCCCCCCGAATCCGGATCTGGATCGGGCCACGCCACGACCACCGCGCTCCGGCCGCGCACAGGCTTGGTCCCGTCGTCGCGCCCGACGCGCACGTCGCCGCCCTTGTCGACTCCGTCCCCCTCTCCCTCTTCCTCGACGACCCTCGCCGGTGCCCCGTCGCCTCACCGACCCCGCGGAGCTGCTCGAACCCACCCTCGCCAGACCACCTCCTTGGAGCACCGCCGCCTCGACCTCGCTCGTCCTCGTCCTCCTCCCCGAGCCCGCTTTCGCACATCTGCAGGGCCCGGTGAGCCGCCGTCCTCCCCCTTTTTTTTCCTGCTTCTTGCCCGGCACCGTTCACCGCGCGCGGCACGGCTGCGCTCCTGGCTCCGCGTCTGCCTGACCCTGGCCGCCTCCCTCCTGCCCTTTTACTCGCCGGCATCCGCGCGACCCCTCTGCTCGCGCCTAGCCACCGCACGAGCTCGCTAGGCGCTCGCGCTCACCGCCACCAGCCACGCCCGCACCCGCCCGTGTCGCGCCACGAACGTCGCGCCTGCCCGCGCTGAAGCGCGCACGCGCTCGTGCGTCCCACCCCCTGCTGCTCGCTGTTCTGTTGCCGGTGCCGCCGCTAGCCGTTGTCCTGCACCGTGGCCTCGCGCACACCACCGCGCCCTCCCCCGTCTCCCGTCGCCGCCTGCTGCTATGCGTCGGCCCGCGCCCTCGCTGCCCTCCCATCGGCGCCCCAATCCGGCGCCCCGGGGCTCTGCCCGCCACACTCGGGTCCGCCCCGACGGGCGCCCACGCTCGTTACCATGCGCCCGCCCCAGTCGATCTCCTGGGCCACTGCCTGGTGGGGCCCGATGCCCCTGGGCCAATGACATGGGGGCCCCACGCCCCCTGAGAACTATTAAAAAATAATAATAATAATAAATATAATAAATAAAAATAATGAATTACAAATAAATAAATAAATAATAAGAAAATAAAAATGTTAATTAATTAATTAATTAATTAATTTAATTAAACCTAATTAACTACTATGAATTAATTAAACTGTAATTAGATTAGTTAAATACTAATTAGAGTAAAGAGTGTATGACATGCGGGGCCGACATGTCAGGTTGACCAGGTCAACTGCTGACGTCATGATGACGTCAGCGAGCACTATTCTGGATAATGTTAAATTTAAATAATTAATTAAATCCTAAAAATGATTTAAATCTTTTAAAATTAATAGAAAATAAACCGTAGCTCAGATGAAAATACTTTCTACATGAAAGTTGCTCAGAACGACGAGACGAATCCGGATGCATAGCCCGTTCGTCCGCCAAGCATCCCTAACATACCCAACTCACAACTTTCCCCCTCCGGCACCTCTGCCCGAAAACGCGAAACACCGGGGATACTTCCCGGATGTTTCCCCCCTTCACCGGTATCACCTCCTACCACGTTAGGTCACCTCTAGCACAACGTATTGCCGCTTCTTACTTTTTGTTACATTTGATTGCTCTGTTATTTATTGTGTCCCCCCTCCGTTACTTCTTTCCGGTAGACCCTAAGACCGATGCTGGTACCCCTGTGTTCGACTACATCGACGACCCCTCCTTCTTGTCTGAGCAACCAGGCAAGCCCCCCCCCCCCCCTTGATCACCAGATATCGCCTACTCTCCTCTATACTGCTTGCATTAGAGTAGTGTAGCATGTTACCGCTTTCGGTTAATCCTATTCTGATGCATAGCATGTCCTTGCTACTACTGTTGTTACCTTTACCTGCAATCCTACTTGCTTAGTATAGGATGCTAGTGTTCCATCAGTGGCCCTACACTCTTGTCTGTCTGCCATGCTATACTACTGGGCTGTGATCGCCTCGGGAGGTGATCATGGATATATACTATACTTTAAACATGATACATGTGGTGACCAAAGTCGGGTTGGCTCGAGGAGTACCCGCGAGTGATTCACGGATTGGGGGCTGAAAGGACCTTTGTCCTGACGGCCCTCTGTGTGGATCTTTGTGGCGGAGCGGCAGGGCAGTTCAGGGCTACCTGGGTGAGAGGTGAGCCTGGCCCTGTTGGCGTTCGCGGATACTTAACACGCTTAACGAGATCTGGGTATTTGATCTGAGTCTGGCCATTTGGTCTATACGCACTAACCAACTACGGGGGAAAGATATGGGCACTCGGCGTCGTGGTATCAGCCGAAGCACTTCTTGACGTGAGCGACTGAGTTGCGCGCGCCGGATTGGACTGGAACGCCACTAGGCTAGGTCTGCTTCCGGCCGCGTTCGCAACGTGCAGGTGTGCTCAGGGCGATGGGCCCAGTCCCTCGCGCGCTTAGGTTTAGACCGGCGTGCTGACCGCTCTGTTGTGCCTAGGTGGGGCTGCGACGTGTTGATCTTCCGAGGCCGGGCATGACCCAGGAAAGTGTGTCCGGCCAAATGGGATCAAGCGTGTTGGGCTATATGGTGCACCCCTGCAGGGAAGTTAATCTATTCGAATAGCCGTGTCCCTCGGTAAAAGGACGACCCGGAGTTGTACCTTGACCTTATGACAACTAGAACCGGATACTTAATAAAACACACCCTTCCAAGTGCCAGATATAACTCGGTGATCGCTCTCTAACAGGGCAACGAGGAGGGGATCGCCGGGTAGGATTATGCTATGCGATGCTACTTGGAGGACTTCAATCTACTCTCTTCTACATGCTGCAAGACGGAGGCGACCAGAAGCGTAGTCTTCGATAAGACTAGCTATCCCCCTCTTATTCTGGCATTCTGCAGTTCAGTCCACTGATATGGCCCTTTACACATATATCCATGCATATGTAGTGTAGCTCCTTGCTTGCGAGTACTTTGGATGAGTACTCACGGTTGCTTTTCTCCCCCTTTTCCCCCTTTCCCTTCTACCCGGTTGCCGCAACCAGATGCTGGAGCCCAGGATCCAGACGCCACCGTCGACGACGACTCCTACTACACTGGAGGTGCCTACTACTACGTGCAGCCCGTTGACGACGACCAGGAGTAGTTAGGAGGATCCCAGGCAGGAGGCCTGCGCCTCTTTCGATCTGTATCCCAGTTTGCGCTAGCCTTCTTAAGGCAAACTTGTTTAACTTATGTCTGTACTCAGATATTGTTGCTTCCGCTAACTCGTCTATGATCGAGCACTTGTATTCGAGCCCTCAAGGCCCCTGGCTTGTATTATGATGCTTGTATGACTTATTTTATTTGTAGAGTTGTGTTGTGATATCTTCCCGTGAGTCCCTGATCTTGATCGTACACATTTGCGTGCATGATTAGTGTATGATTGAATCGGGGGCGTCACAAGTTGGTATCAGAGCCGAGTGCCTGTAGGAATCCCCTTTCCAACTCCTTGGCCGAAGTCGAGTCTAGACATTGCAAACTTTTACTAACATGGTTGTGTGCCTTACGGGCCCACGTCGCCATCGGGTGGTACTAGGATCTTTTACTCCTTGACCTTTACTCTGGGACTCTGAACTCTCTTCTATTCGGGTTAAATGAATTTGGCTAAATCTAACATTAGGATCTCGTTATCACGTTCACCCGGAGAGCCCCTTATTACTGATGATCGTCTAATGCACGTGAAGGCCCTTAAGATACTCTTCGCTGTTAACCCGAGAACTTATGTTCATCGCGTTTGCAATTCCCCTTCCACCGTCATCCCTTATGGATAACTACTTGAAGTTGTTTTTCTTACATTCATCCCCAGTTGGTCTTGCTATTAAAAGATACCCTGAAATACTCATCATTGTTTCGATAATCCTTTGAGCTTACTGCCTTGCTGTTCTTTGTCACTTGAATACCCCTACGGATAATTCTCGCACTTATCGAGTATCCTCCCCCAGTTGTTCATGTGTTTCACAATGGTCTTCGAAATACTATTCGATCCTCCAAAATTCCTTAGTAGCTTATTGCTCTGCAATACTTGTCTGCTTGCATGATGGATACTTTCCATATGTCTGGCAGTATTCGTTAGTATCCTTAGGCACCGTCATTTTGATCCTTTTGATTCAACATGAGTGCGAATGCACGCAATCATCAGTTGATCCTTTTAAATTATCTTTCCGGCTCAGACGTCATTTTAAACATGAGTTGGTCCTCAACCAATCCAATTGCCGTCGATTGTACCCCTAAGACTATTCAACTTATCCATCCCTAATCGGAACATTGCTTCTGATCCCTTGATTTGAAAATCATAATTCCTTTGCATTTGAGCTCTGGATTAGTCAGTTGTTTCTATAATACAATGCCTCTGCATGGTTTCTTCCTCTGGTTAAGTACTGATGCTTACATCAGATCCCTTGAGGACCATCAGATCATATTTGGATTTTATCCGACAACGTCCTTCTTATTCAACCACTTGGAAGTTCCTTCTCGGATACATAATGCCTTTGGTAAATTATATCCTCTGCTTTGTCCAACATGCTCTGCTCTCGAGCTTGTGTTATTTACCCCTGAAGTTGTGGTATATGTTCCTAAGAGGCCCCGATGGGTTGAACCTATGCCTTTTCTAAACCGTGTGAACCCTGAAACTATTACGGGTCATACTCTATTGGTGTTATATATGTCAGATAAAATTTCAACACCACAACTTCGTTGAAAACGAGA
Source organism: Aegilops umbellulata (assembly GCA_032464435.1). Lineage (NCBI taxonomy): Eukaryota > Viridiplantae > Streptophyta > Magnoliopsida > Poales > Poaceae > Aegilops > Aegilops umbellulata. The sequence continues at coordinate 223,887,467 of CP136055.1, read as the reverse complement.
AGTTAATGAAAGGTTATGCATTGGAGAAGTGGGAGTCGACCTTGAACTTTGTGTTCATGCCCATGGACACGATGTATAACTTATCATGAAAGCTGCTCGTAGAAATAATTACCCCCTTGTTATAAGTTCATCTTGTATACGTGGTTCGATCCCTTTATGATCGTGGATTCCGACCATGTTCTCCTTTAAATACCATTTCTCGTGCAAGTTTAAGCACTTGTCTTCTGCAGAGCATTACCCTAGTCCAACCTCTACTTTGATCTGTCGTCGAGTATTACCCCCCTGGTATCTCAAGATTATCACGGGACTACATAACTTCTTATGGGTTCTTCATCAAGTGCTACATTCTCATTGATTCCAAATTTTCACGGGCTCTGAGTTATTTAACACTCAAATACATCGATAACTGACTTGAGTCTGCATCGCGATTAAACAACTCTTGGTAACCTTCATTACTTACGAGTTTGAACTCAATCACGTCATTCCTAGCCTATTTGGCTATGGCCTTGTCGTGCCAATTTTAACTGTGCTACCGGGTCCTTACTGGAGCACAAATTTCGACGATGAGCTAAGCTTACGTCGACTTTCCTCGTCGTATCATTTTGCCTTGAACATCAAGCTTGATTCCGAGTTTGCGTTATATCCGTGGTTTCAATAACCTTTTGCTTCATCATTCCTTTGACTTGATGTCATCGCTAATTGATTACATCTTCATAAATTCTCTCGACAAATTGTCGTGATCATCATCAACATTTTGACTCCTCCTAGGTTTCCAATGGAATTCATGATGAGAAATACCATTCTTGCCCTCGATGATTTGTGTTATCATCGACGACATTCTTGCGTTTCCGCAACACAAAACTTGTGCTAGTTTTGCGTTGTACCTTGAGTTCCTTGCTATCCGACTTATGTTATGCCCTACCTTGGAGTATTACCATCTTTTATGTCAAGAAGGTGGTGAGAATTGCCCCGCCTCTTAAAAATTTCTTGGTATAGTGATACTTCTCACCATCACCATTCTGACATTGGTCGTGCAACCCAGCTCATATTTCGGGTGTACCTTTCAACCAATATTTAATTATGTATGTGATCCTCTAGCATACATCATTAAGTCATTTAATCTGACAAATTATATCTCCGTGTTCACGCAATTGTGGAAATCCATCCTTTTGGAAATCTCGATGAATTATCACCGAGTCCATCGGCACCTCCTCGTCCTCTCTTGGCATGATGAACTCTTGTTTTGAAACTCGCTTCCATAGTTCATTTCTCGAGAATCTTACATTGACATCTCGTCAATTTGTGTTGCACCTTTTCCTCTCGAACATCCTGAGTCCGAGGTATACTAACACCGATCAGATCTGATGGTTGGAACATTTTTCCAAGAGTTATAACACCGGTCTTTTATGACCCGGTAAGGTGATGGCATGTCCAGCACACCTGGCCGGAGGACCTATCATTATAGTTTCCTTTTTAACAAGGTTAACCATTCTTCCATGAGGAAATTGTAAGACTTATTCTACAAGTTATTCCTGATGGATCCTTTGTGTTTCCAAAGTTTGATCTTCACAGGATGACCATGTAAATGCTATCTCGAAGCATGTCTATGGTACTCTGATTTTCAACAAGAACACTTGAAGCACAATGCTAAATTTCCTTAATAAAATTATCCAAACATCGTTGTATGGAAAATTTCATGAAATTTCTCTCCCCTACCTAAGGAGTTTTCTACATTATTTCCTATCATGGATATCTTACTCTGCTTGTCCTCGGGAAGGATATACCCCCTGAAATATGTGTTAAACACATTTTCCTTTCCATTGTTTTGCTTAAACCTTCTTGTGATCTATATAAGCAGTAATATTTCCCTGCTTATGTAAACACCTCAGTGTACCATCTTGTTTGGTGTAACCCTGTTCCGGTAACACCCTTCGTCCCTCGCCCTTGGTACCGATGTTGTTGCCGACATGACCGACAGACTATCCTCTGACATGCCTTGCTTACATGATCGTGCAAGATGTCACCGACCTTCCTACTTTTAACCACATGGTGGGCCCATAACCCACAGTTTCACAGGATCGAAACCTGACTCTCCTGTACACCCCAGCTCCAAAAGGTTATTCCTCATGCTTGGCTTCTTATGTAATTCACGAGCCACCTTCCTAGTGATCTATTCTGGTATCAGAAGCAATACTTATTCTCGTTGCTCTGAACCCCTTTCACACTCCGTTTCAGGCATCGAACGATTGCCTACCCGTTTGAAACTTTGGTACTATCGTATATTGCACTCCGCGAATTCACTGAAATACAACTTGTGGGGTACCTTATGTATTTCCCATTGAATTCACCGTCAGATGCCCAGCTTTGTGGAGATGCGTTCTTCCGGAGTTTTTCCCCTTGGTCGCGTTCGTAGGACGATGGAGGTCCCGAAGATAGGATGACGACTTGATCATGTTGACCTGGAGCGGAGAAATAAAGCCTTCAACGTGATGGATCGACCTCTTCGAGAAGAGCAACCAAGATCGAGAAGATCCGTTAGAATATCGTAACCAGCACTTTCCCCCTAGTCCCCCTCTTAAAATCTCGGGACGAGATTTCTTGTAGTGGAGGAGAATTGTGACGCCCGGATAATTAAGCGACACTAAAACTCTGCTAATGATGCCATGTCACCTCTATCACTGTAGTTAATCTCGGATTAGTCAAAACTGATTCAAATTCAAAATTTAATTAAAGGCAAACAACAAAAGTTTTCAAACTTTAAAACTAAAATGTCCGGGTTGAGCCAAATAATGCGCAGTTAATTATGGTGGAGAAACCACACCTTTTTAAAATATTCAAATACTATTATATGAAATAAATAGTAGCAAAACAATTAATTAGATGTCCTTTTGCAATTAATAAAATGTTAAGATATTTTATTTAGTTGCCCAAAATTATTGGGGCAGTAGCATAGCTTTAATACTAAATTAGGACTATTGCTTTTATATTTTATAAAAGTAGTAAATAGAAAATAACTATAACAGAAAAGGTAATAAAAATAAAAATAAAAGGTAAAACAAAAAAAAGTAAAAGAACCCCCTCGGTGGCCAACTGGGCCTCGGCCCAGCCGGCTGGCCACAGCCACCCCGGGCAGGCCGGCCCACCGCGGCGCCCCATTAGGTCACCCCGAACCCCCCTGGTCAAACCCCACCTCCCACCGACACCCCCCACTCTCCCTCGCCCCCTCCCCCGTTTCGCTCCTCTCCTCCCCCCGAATCCGGATCTGGATCGGGCCACGCCACGACCACCGCGCTCCGGCTGTGCACAGGCTTGGTCCCGTCGCCGCGCCCGACGCGCACGTCGCCGCCCTTGTCGACTCCGTCCCCCTCTCCCTCTTCCTCGACGACCCTCGCCGGTGCCCCGTCGCCTCACCGACCCCGCGGAGCTGCTCGAACCCACCCTCGCCGGACCACCTCCTTGGAGCACCGCCGCCTCGACCTCGCTCGTCCTCGTCCTCCTCCCCGAGCCCGCTTTCGCACATCTGCAGGGCCCGGTGAGCCGCCGTCCTCCCCCCTTTTTTTTCTGCTTCTTGCCTAGCACCGTTCACCGTGCGCGGCACGGCTGCGCTCCTGGCTCCGCGCCCGCCTGACCCTGGCCGCCTCCCTCCTGCCCTTTTACTCGCCGGCACCCGCGCGACCCCTCTGCTCGCGCCTAGCCACCGCACGAGCTCGCTAGGCGCTCGCGCTCACCGCCACCAGCCACGCCCGCACCCGCCCGTGTCGCGCCACGAACGTCGCGCCTGCCCGCGCTGAAGCGCGCACGCGCTCGCGCGTCCCGCCCCCTGCTGCTCGTTGTTCTGCTGCCGGTGCCGCCGCTAGCCGCTGTCCTGCACCGTGGCCTCGCGCACACCACCGCACCCTCCCCCGTTTGCATCCCGTCGCCGCCTGCTGCTATGCGTCGGCCCGCGCCCTCGCTGCCCTCCCATCGGCGCCCCCGATCCGGCGCCCCGGGGCTCTGCCCGCCACACACGGGTCAGCCCCGACGGGCGCCCACGCTCGTTACCACGCGCCCGCCCCAGTCGGCCTCCTGGGCCACTGCCTGGTGGGGCCCGATGCCCCTGGGCCAATGACATGGGGGCTCCACGCCCCCTGAGAACTGTTAAAAAATAATAATAATAAATATAATAAATAAAAATAATGAATTACAAATAAATAAATAAATAAATAATAAGAAAATAAAAATGTTAATTAATTAATTAATAAAGTAATTAATTAATTTAATTAAACCTAATTAACTACTATGAATTAATTAAACTGTAATTAGATTAGTTAAATACTAATTAGAGTAAAGAGTGTATGACATGCGGGGCCGACATGTCAGGTTGACCAGGTCAACTGCTGACGTCATGATGACGTCAGCGAGCACTATTCTGGACAATGTTAAATTTAAATAATTAATTAAATCCTAAAAATGATTTAAATCTTTTAAAATTAATAGAAAATAAACCGTAGCTCAGATGAAAATACTTTCTACATGAAAGTTGCTCAGAACGACGAGACGAATCCGGATGCGCAGCCCGTTCGTCCGCCACGCTTCCCTAACATATCCAACTCGCAACTTTCCCCCTCCGGCACCTCCTCGAAAACGCGAAACACCGGGGATACTTCCCAGATGTTTCCCCCCTTCACCGGTATCACCTCCTACCACGTTAGGTCACCTCTAGCACAACGTATTGCCGCTTCTTGCTTTTTGTTACATTTGATTGCTCTGTTATTTATTGTGTCCCCCCTCCGTTACTTCTTTCCGGTAGACCCTGAGACCGATGCCGGTACCCCTGTGTTCGACTACATCGACGACCCCTCCTTCTTGTCTGAGCAACCAGGCAAGCCCCCCCCCCTTGATCACCAGATATCGCCTACTCTCCTCTATACTGCTTGCATTAGAGTAGTGTAGCATGTTACCGCTTTCGGTTAATCCTATTCTGATGCATAGCATGTCCTTGCTACTACTGTTGTTACCTTTACCTGCAATCCTACTTGCTTAGTATAGGATGCTAGTGTTCCATCAGTGGCCCTACACTCTTGTCTGTCTGCCATGCTATACTACTGGGCTGTGATCGCCTCGGGAGGTGATCATGGATATATACTATACTTTAAACATGATACATGTGGTGACCAAAGTCGGGTTGGCTCAAGGAGTACCCGCGAGTGATTCACGGATTGGGGGCTGAAAGGACCTTTGTCCCGACGGCCCTCTGTGTGGATCTTTGTGGCCGAGCGGCAGGGCAGTTCGGGGCTACCTGGGTGAGAGGTGAGCCTGGCCCTGTTGGCGTTCGCGGATACTTAACACGCTTAACGAGATCTGGGTATTTGATCTGAGTCTGGCCATTTGGTCTATACGCACTAACCAATTACGCGGCAAAGATATGGGCACTCGGCGTCGTGGTATCAGCCGAAGCACTTCTTGACGTCAGCGACTGAGTGGCGCGCGCCGGATTGGACTGGAACGCCACTAGGCTAGGTCTGCTTCCGGCCGCGTTCGCAACGTGCAGGTGTGCTCAGGGCGATGGGCCCAGACCCCCGCGCGCTTAGGTTTAGACCGGCGTGCTGACCGCTCTGTTGTGCCTAGGTGGGGTTGCGACGTGTTGATCTTCCGAGGCCGGGCATGACCCAGGAAAGTGTGTCTGGCCAAATGGGATCAAGCATGTTGGGCTATGTGGTGCACCCCTGCAGGGAAGTTAATCTATTCGAATAGCCGTGTCCCTCGGTAAAAGGACGACCCGGAGTTGTACCTTGACCTTATGTAACGCCCTCGATGCGGCTATATCTCCCACGTGTCGAAGCGCGACTTAGAGGCATAACCGCATTGAAAGCAATGTCGCAAGTGAGGTAATCTTCACACAACCCATGTAATGCATAAGGGAAAAGAGATACATAGTTGGCTTACAATCGCCACTTCACACAAATACATGAATAAAACATTACATCATACAGTTACAATCAGGGCCCGACTACGGAGCCAAAATAAAAGAAGAAAACCCCAAAAGTGACAAAGGTCCACGATCGACCCCAACTGGGCACCACTACTGATCGACTAGAACGAAACAACATAAAGGGCAAGATCTTCATCGAACTCCTCCTTGAGCTGGGGTGCGTTACCTGCACGGTCTCAGCGGCACCTGCAAACTGGTTTTGGAAGTATCTGTGAGTCACGGGGACTCAGCAATCTCACACCCGCGAGATCAAGACTATTTAAGCTTATAGGTAGGGTAAAAGGTATGAGGTGGAGCTGCAGCAAGCGACTAGCATATATGGTGGCTAACATACGCAAATGAGAGCGAGAAGAGAAGGCAAAGCATGGTCGAACAACTATGATCAATAAGTGATCATGAACTACTTACGTCAAACTTAACTCCAACAACCGTGTTCACTTCCCGGACCCCGCCGAGAAGAGACCATCATGGTTACACACGCGGTTGGTGTATTTTAATTAAGATCAACTTCGGGTTTTCTACAACCGGACATTAACAAATTCCCATCTGCCACATAACCGCGGGCACGGCTTTCGAAAGTTCAAACCCTGCAGGGGTGTCCCAACTTAGCCCATGATAAGCTCTCGCGATCAACGAAGGATATTCCTTCTCCCCGGGAAGACCCGATCAGTCTCGGAATCCCGGCTACAAGACATTTCGACAGCAATAAAACAAGTCCAGCAAAACCGCCCGATGCGCCGACATCCTGATAGGAGCTGCACATATCTCGTTCTCAGGGCAACACCGGATAAGCGAAGCGTACAGGTACCAACATAACCCAAGTTGCCAAGGGACGGTCCCGCACGGTGCTCTAGTTTGGACCAACACTTAGACAAGTATTGGCCCGGGGGGCTAAATAAAGATGACCCTCGAGAGAGCGACTCCCAAGGGAAAAGTAGGTGGTGGTGAGGCAAATGGTAAGACCAATGTTGGGCCTTGCTGGAAATGTCTTATTCAAAGCGAACTGTCAAGGGGGTCCCATAAATCACCCGACCGCGTTAGGGACGCAAAAATCCGGGAACATAACACCGATATGACGGAAACTAGGGCGGCAAGAGTGCAACAAAACACCAGGCATAAGGCCGAGCCTTCCACCCTTTACCAAGTATATAGATGCATTAATTAAATAAGATATATTGTGATATCCCAACAAGTAAACATGTTCCAACAAGGAACAACATCTCCATGTTCCAACAAGGAACAGACTTCATCTTCACCTGCAACTAACAACGCTATAAGAGGGGCTGAGCAAAGCGGTAACATAGCCAAACAACGGTTTGCTAGGACAAGGTGGGTTAGAGGCTTGGTTTGACAATATGGGAGGCATGATAAGCAAGTGGTAGGTATCGCAGCAAAGGCATAGCAAAAGAGCGAGCAACTAGCAAGCAAAGATAGAAGTGATTTCGAGGGTATGGTCATCTTGCCTGAGATCCCGCAAGGAAGAAGAACGAGTCCAAGAAGAAGACAAACGGACGTAGTCGAACAGATCCTCACAACTCCGGAACGAAACCGAAGCTAACGAGAGAAGCAACCCGGAAAGAAGCAAGCAACATAGTAAACAACCATCACATAAACATGGCATGATGCAACACCAAGGATGATGCATGTCCGGTTTAATGAGCATGGCATGGCAAAGTGCAACAAACAACGCTACAAATTAAGTGGAGCTCAATATGCAACGGGTTGCATATTGGAGAAACACCACAACAATTATTTAGTTCTCTCTCGGTTATGTACCCCACAATATTAAATGTTGTTAAACATGGCAAGAGATGAAGCATAACAAAACTACCTACCTAGGCAAGTTTAAATGAGGCCGGAACAACGAACAACAAGTCCGGAAAAATCCTCATATGCATATTTTAGATTTGGTACTGTTCTGACCTAAACATAATTTTAGAGTTGTTAAACATGCAAATAAAGTGCACCATGTTAATCTATGCATTTTTCTACCCCATTTACATATAAAGTTTATTAAATTCCGAGCTACGGTTATTTAGTTATGAAATAAATCATTTTAACATGGCATTTAAGCAAATTAATGCAAACAGCAATTTATACATTTTAAACATGGATGAAAGTGGCCAATTATTAAACTAGACACAATTTTAAGCATTTTATATATTTAAAGTTTTTACATATGATGCACGGTTAATGAGTTATCAAATGCATGAAGTGCAAGGACTTTTCTGTAAAACCAGGCATTCTCAGGATAATGTTAAATTCACAGCAGGGAAAAAACATGCACGGGCCGAATCTGGCCCGAAACAGAGCAGAGGTGCTGGAGAGGGGCTGCTCACCCATGGGCTATGGCCCGGTTCGATGGGGAGGAGGCCGCGGGGAAGCAGAGGTGGGCGCTGGGCCTTGGGGAGGCGCTGGCCCACGCGCTGGTCAACGGGAGCGATGCGGGGCGCTGAAGCAGTCGTCTCGTCTCTGCTCCAACGAAACAGAGGAGCGGCACGGCGAGGGACTTGCAGCGGCGGGCGCGGCGGAGGAGGCCCGGACGGTGAGGTCGCCGGGGCCCTGGGCGATGGAGGCGGCCGGAGGAAGCGGATCCGGGCGGTGAGGCGAGGACGAAGCTCCTGGGCATCGGGGATCCATGCCCGGCGCTGAACACAGAGAGGGAGAGAGAGAAACGTGAGCGGGAGAGAAGAGAGCGGAAGGGAGAGATGGAGGGCAGGGAAAAAGAGGAGCGGGACGAAGCCTGTCCTGGTCGGCGGCGAGGCAAACGGCGGCGGGGACGGAGCTGCATCTGGCTCCGGCAGGGCGCTCGCCGACGCGGTCGAGCGGAAGGAGGCTCTCGGGCTCGTGCGGGAGCTGAGGAGGCTGAGGCGCCATAACAGGGGAACGACAGCAGCGGTGGCATCCGGATGGGCTCGACGACCTGCTGGTCACCGGCGGGAGCGCAGTCCGACGAGGCTCGGGAGGTAGGGAGCTGGGGCGCTGCGGGAACGAGAGGAGAAGGTGCTCGAGGACGACGACGTCCGGGCGCCATGGCGGTCTTCCTGTCCAGAACAAGAGAGAGAGATGAGAGAAACGGGAGAGGAAAACAGGGGAAGGAAAGGAGCAGAGAAGGAGCGGCGACGGGGTCGTCCTGCTGGAGGTCGGAGGCTGGCCCGGGGAGATCGAGCAGAAGGGGATCTGGGAGGATCCCGAGGTGGGGGTTTGAGTGTGGCAGCGGCGAGGAGGAATGATGGGACAATTCTGCTTGATTTTAGGGTTCGACTGATATATATATATATATATATATATATATATATATATATATATATATATATATATATATATATATATATATATATATATATATATAGCACGTGGATTTTTGGGTAGGGGCTACCCCGTCCCTACGATAAAAATCGGGCAGTTAGGAAAAATAGGCTAGAGAGCCCAAATAAGAAAACGGTGATGTTTTGTAGATGTTAGAGGATGATACGGACACAAAGGTAGTGACAAACCGGTTCGAGTTCGGGTAAGTTTCGGACACGCACACGAGGGGTCTGAGAGAGGTCAACGAGGACAAGGGCCTGACAAAATGACAACGGAGGCAGAGAGAGAAAGGGCAACTGCGAACGGCTACGAGTTTTATGAAAACATGCAGATGCAGTGCGCATGATGCTAAGAGATGAGATGCATGACACGCAAGCAAAAGACGAGGCAACAACAGCAACTAAGCGGAGGACACCTGGCACATCAGTCTCGGGGCGTTACAACACTCCACCACTATGGGAGGATCTCGTCCCGAGATCTAGGATGGCACCGGAGGGAGAAGAAAGAGGAAGATAAGAGGTAAAACTAAGTTGCTTCTTGACAAAAGAGTGAAACCAAAGAACCTTGAGAGGTTTAACAAATTCAAAGAAAGAATACCATGGAGATGAACGAGATTGCAAACACTCCGTTAGCAAAGAGGAACAAGGAACATATGAGAACCTTGTTCTTTGAAAGACATGGAAAAAGAGCTTCACGAACAAAAAGAATATGTCCACCTCAGTATAATGAGATAGTCAAGGAACAAGAATGACCGAATTTGGACAGCACTCCGGTAGAAAAGAGAAGAAAACTTGATAAGATGAGATGATATTGAAGAGATGATACAACACTCCGGTTGGAAATGGAGGAATAGAATTATGAACTTGACAAAATGAGCGCACTTGGATGAGACTTCGGTTAAAAGAGGAATGATAGTCACAACACTCCGGTTAAATCGATAAGCAAGGAAAAGGACATGATCTTTACAAAACAAGATGATGGGTCGAAGAGAGCAACATCACAATGCCTCAGGAAGAAAGAATAAAAGATAGATCATTGAAATAGAAGAATGGAGAAGAAAACAACAACTTCTATCACAATTGAATTTGAAAGAGCCTCCTTAAAAAGAAGGATTGAACGGAGTTGTTGGATTATCAACAACGAAAGCTTAAACTTGATGTGGACTTACGGAAGACATCCCAAAATTATGAGGTGAAATTCTGCCACCAACGGAAACAAATGATTGGTTTGAGAGCACCAAAGAGATGAAAAACTTGTTCACCGATATGATAGAGAGATAACTTGGAACATTGATAAGCACCACAAATAGCAACATCACAATGGAAGGCTTTAGGTGAAATATATCCCAAGATAACTCCAACAAAGAGATTGATGGATTTAAAATACCTCATTCTTGACAACATGTGAATCATGAAACACGAACTCAAATTGTCAAGAATGACATAACACCACCTCAATGATAAGGTCGAAAGAATTGCACTTCGGAATGCAAGATGAAGAATACTTGAGCTCCTCAAAACAAAACATGTGTTGAGCACCATGTTAAATTTTGAGTATAGCTTGGCGGATCAAACTTCGAGAGAAATCTTGAAGAACAATTGAAGAATGAAACGAATCATTGGCGAACCCCCATGTAGAGCCTCCATGAATAACTCCGGTAACAAAATGATGATAAGAAGAAAGAGGAGTTGAAAACACAAGGTGAAGCCTTGCGATGATTTAGATGAAGCTTGGGGTCGATATCACCAAGAAAACTTGGAACTCCGGAAAGAAATATGGACAACATAGAACTGAGAAATTGATACCATTACGAACTCCGGAAGAAGGAATTAATCACTTGGAAGAAACAAGAACAAGAATTACGTTATGCTTATCCTCATCAAATTTAATTGATGACAACCGGATTTGGCATGCAACTTATTCTCATAGAAAGGATCAAGAGAGATATAGCACAAACTTGGGAATGTCTTCAACGGACCACCGGTAGGATTGAAACAATGAATAGATTAATATGAGAACATAGGAATAGAAGTCTTGAACAAATCACCGTAAAAATTTAAAATGGATGAAGAAAAGATAAAGAAACACCGGGAAGAATTAGCAAATGAACGAAGATGCTTGATAGGATTTAGATACATGAGAACGAAGAGATCATGAACTGATTAGAGTATATTTGAACGATGCACCGGTAAGATATGGAAAACAAGAGCTGCAAGCTGAGAATGAGGAATCACAAAATATGGCCTTCGGAGGAAAGAAGTGGAACCAACTCATGAAATGCTCCGGATGGGTAAAAAGAATCCTCATAATCAAAACAATTTTGAGAGGATGGCAACAAGCTAGAACCATGAATCTTGAAGACAATGGACCAAGATTTAAGAGAAACTCTTCTTCGGTCTTCAAATGCTGAGAACGATGATGAGAAACTCCAAGAATTGTTGAGGCACTCCGGAATGAGAAATTGGAAAAGGTTGAACCAACGATGAAAAGAATTTGAAAGATCTTGGAGAAAGACATATGACTGATGAAAATTCATTCCCACGTCAAACTTTTAAATGAATTTGAGAATAGCTTCGGGATGATTAGAAGAGTCAGGTAAGATCCTGGGAAAAGACCTGTGGGTTAGGGCCCACTTAAAAGAAACACCGTTGAACGATTACTTGAAAGGGAGAACACACCGGTTGACTTAAATGACTTGAATGAGATAACCTCCTCAAAAGAACTTAAGTGAATTGAGAATGGAAACTTGAATCTTCTGAGATATCTTCATCACTCCGGAACAAATGAATAGCGAGAGGTGAATGATTAAGAGATACACCGGCATAAGAAAGCACTTGAAATGAGAAAAGGAATATGATCAACAACGAAAGCTTGAATTGAGTCCACCGGAGTAGAAAAAATAACAAAGAATGATGAACTTGAAGTTGTTGCGCATCTTCATGGGAATCACCGGATAAGAACATTGAAGGAAAGAATGAAGAGTCTTCACAAGAATAAAATGGATACTTGATTAAGAAATCTGCGTCCTTGAAGAAACAAGGGTGGGAGGGCGGGAAAAACAAAGACCACTTGGAACGGATGAAGCAAACACCGTTGCAAGGAACTGATAAATGATCTGGCAGAAATAGAACGAATATGATGAACTTGAAGGGAAGCACACCGATTGAAAAGGATTGACATGACAACCTCAATGATCAAGAAGGATTAGTATTCACATAGAAATATGAGAACACCGTTTAGAAAAGGTATGGAATCCACACTTGGCATTGAAGCAACTCGAATACCACACAACAAAACAAAAACAAAGGATTGGCTTGCAGAATAAGCCGGAAACAAACATATGATAGATCCCATATCGTATCATGTGTCTGTTGGAAAGATATTCTAGGAGCTACTTGAATTCCCACCTATAAACTCCCGAAACTTTCTGGTTATGCAATCAGGTGTTGGGGATACAAGGGACACAAAATATATCACCCAAACTAACAATACCTAGATCCAGTTGTATCCATCCTTCAACACATAACCAAGAAACCTTCGGAAATCATCTACCTCAACCTTCGAAAAGCATCCGTTATACAAGTCATGGCGATACTCCCGCACTCGCCTCAGTACTGGGCTATCAGGGTTATCTCACCAACAACTGTACAAAAGAGATTTTCGATGTCGGCGTACTAATCTCAGGTATTCCAAAACCGCAACGATAAAATTATGACGACAACACCTCGGAGCTCAACTCCCCGGGACACCTCCACTAAACCCCTGCTGACGGGAGGCAACCAAGACAATGTTGTCATCATAAAACCATCGGAACGATTCTAAGATATCCGCGTGATCCTAAAAATTTTTTTAGTGAAATTTGAAAAGAGAAGAGTCAAAACTCTACGTCAGGATGCCTTACCAAAGCGATGAGGAGACTGGGAAGTAAAAATAATTCCTAAACTCTCCGATACATAATTCCTAAATGACTCAAAACATTTTTCTAGACACAACTCGGCCGCTAAAAATGATCAATCAGTGGGGGCTCCTAAGGTCGGGGAAGGCTCTGATACCAACTTGTAACGCCCTCGATGCGGCTATATCTCCCACGTGTCGAAGCACGACTTAGATGCATAACCGCATTGAAAGCAATGTCGCAAGTGAGGTAATCTTCACACAACCCATGTAATGCATAAGGGAAAAGAGATACATAGTTGGCTTACAATCGCCACTTCACACAAATACATGAATAAAACATTACATCATACAGTTACAATCAGGGCCCGACTACGAAGCCAAAATAAAAGAAGAAAACCCCAAAAGCGACAAAGGTCCATGATCGACCCCAACTGGGCACCACTACTGATCGACTAGAACGAAGCAACATAAAGGGCAAGATCTTCATCGAACTCCTCCTTGAGCTCGGGTGCGTTACCTGCACGGTCTCAGCGGCACCTGCAAACTGGTTTTGGAAGTATCTGTGAGTCACCGGGACTCAGCAATCTCACACCCGCGAGATCAAGACTATTTAAGCTTATAGGTAGGGTAAAAGGTATGAGGTGGAGCTGCAGCAAGCGACTAGCATATATGGTGGCTAACATACGCAAATGAGAGCGAGAAGAGAAGGCAAAGCACGGTCGAACAACTATGATCAATAAGTGATCATGAACTACTTACGTCAAACATAACTCCAACAACCGTGTTCACTTCCCGGACCCCGCCGAGAAGAGACCATCATGGTTACACACGCGGTTGGTGTATTTTAATTAAGATCAACTTCGGGTTTTCTACAACCGGACATTAACAAATTCCCATCTGCCACATAACCGCGGGCACGGCTTTCGAAAGTTCAAACCCTGCAGGGGTGTCCCAACTTAGCCCATGATAAGCTCTCGCGATCAACGAAGGATATTCCTTTTCCCCGGGAAGACCCGATCAGTCTCGGAATCCCGGCTACAAGACATTTCGACAGCAATAAAACAAGTCCAGCAAAACCGCCCGATGCGCCGACATCCTGATAGGAGCTGCACATATCTCGTTCTCAGGGCAACACCGGATAAGCGAAGCGTACAGGTACCAACATAACCCAAGTTGCCAAGGGACGGTCCCGCACGGTGCTCTAGTTTGGACCAACACTTAGACAAGTATTGGCCCGGGGGGCTAAATAAAGATGACCCTCGAGAGAGCGACTCCCAAGGGAAAAGTAGGTGGTGGTGAGGCAAATGGTAAGACCAATGTTGGGCCTTGCTGGAAATGTCTTATTCAAAGCGAACTGTCAAGGGGGTCCCATAAATCACCCGACCGCGTTAGGGACGCAAAAATCCGGGAACATAACACCGATATGACGGAAACTAGGGCGGCAAGAGTGGAACAAAACACCAGGCATAAGGCCGAGCCTTCCACCCTTTACCAAGTATATAGATGCATTAATTAAATAAGATATATTGTGATATCCCAACAAGTAAACATGTTCCAACAAGGAACAACATCTCCATGTTCCAACAAAGAACAGACTTCATCTTCACCTGCAACTAACAACGCTATAAGAGGGGCTGAGAAAAGCGGTAACATAGCCAAACAACGGTTTGCTAGGACAAGGTGGGTTAGAGGCTTGGTTTGACAATATGGGAGGCATGATAAGCAAGTGGTAGGTATCGCATCAAAGGCATAGCAAAAGAGCGAGCAACTAGCAAGCAAAGATAGAAGTGATTTCGAGGGTATGGTCATCTTGCCTGAGATCCCGCAAGGAAGAAGAACGAGTCCAAGAAGAAGACAAACGGACGTAGTCGAACAGATCCTCACAACTCCGGAACGAAACCGAAGCTAACGAGAGAAGCAACCCGGAAAGAAGCAAGCAACATAGTAAACAACCATCACATAAACATGGCATGATGCAACACCAAGGATGATGCATGTCCGGTTTAATGAGCATGGCATGGCAAAGTGCAACAAACAACGCTACAAATTAAGTGGAGCTCAATATGCAACGGGTTGCATATTGGAGAAACACCACAACAATTATTTAGTTCTCTCTCGGTTATGTACCCCACAATATTAAATGTTGTTAAACATGGCAAGAGATGAAGCATAACAAAACTACCTACCTAGGCAAGTTTAAATGAGGCCGGAACAACGAACAACAAGTCCGGAAAAATCCTCATATGCATATTTTAGATTTGGTACTGTTCTGACCTAAACATAATTTTAGAGTTGTTAAACATGCAAATAAAGTGCACCATGTTAATCTATGCATTTTTCTACCCCATTTACATATAAAGTTTATTAAATTCCGAGCTACGGTTATTTAGTTATGAAATAAATCATTTTAACATGGCATTTAAGCAAATTAATGCAAACAGCAATTTATACATTTTAAACATGGATGAAAGTGGCCAATTATTAAACTAGAAACAATTTTAAGCATTTTATATATTTAAAGTTTTTACATATGATGCACGGTTAATGAGTTATCAAATGCATGAAGTGCAAGGACTTTTCTGTAAAACCAGGCATTCTCAGGATAATGTTAAATTCACAGCAGGGAAAAAACATGCACGGGCCGAATCTGGCCCGAAACAGAGCAGAGGTGCTGGAGAGGGGCTGCTCACCCATGGGCTATGGCCCGGTTCGGTGGGGAGGAGGCCGCGGGGAAGCAGAGGTGGGCGCTGGGCCTTGGGGAGGCGCTGGCCCACGCGCTGGTCAACGGGAGCGATGCGGGGCGCTGAAGCAGTCGTCTCGTCTCTGCTCCAACAAAACAGAGGAGCGGCACGGCGAAGGACTTGCAGCGGCGGGCGCGGCGGAGGAGGCCCGGACGGTGAGGTCGCCGGGGCCCTGGGCGATGGAGGCGGCCGGAGGAAGCGGATCCGGGCGGTGAGGCGAGGACGAAGCTCCTGGGCATCGGGGCTCCATGCCCGGCGCTGAACACAGAGAGGGAGAGAGAGAAACGTGAGCGGGAGAGAAGAGAGTGGAAGGGAGACATGGAGGGCAGGGAAAAAGAGGAGCGGGACGAAGCCTGTCCTGGTCGGCGGCGAGGCAAACGGCGGCGGGGACGGAGCTGCATCTGGCTCCGGCAGGGCGCTCGCCGACGCGGTCGAGCGGAAGGAGGCTCTCGGGCTCGTGCGGGAGCTGAGGAGGCCGAGGCGCCATAACAGGGGAACGACAGCAGCGGTGGCATCCGGATGGGCTCGACGACCTGCTGGTCACCGGCGGGAGCGCAGTCCGACGAGGCTCGGGAGGTAGGGAGCTAGGGCGCTGGGGGAACGAGAGGAGAAGGTGCTCGAGGACGACGACGTCCGGGCGCCATGGCGGTCTTCCTGTCCAGAACAAGAGAGAGATGAGAGAAACGGGAGAGGAAAACAGGGGAAGGAAAGGAGCAGAGAAGGAGCGGCGACGGGGTCGTCCTGCTGGAGTCGGAGGCTGGCCCGGGGAGATCGAGCAGAAGGGGATCTGGGAGGATCCCGAGGTGGGGGTTTGAGTGTGGCGGCGGCGAGGAGGAATGATGGGACAATTCTGCTTGATTTTAGGGTTCGACTGATATATATATATATATATATATATATATATATATATATATATATATATATATATATATATATATATATAGCACGTGGATTTTTGGGTAGGGGCTACCCCGTCCCTACGATAAAAATCGGGCAGTTAGGAAAAATAGGCTAGAGAGCCCAAATAAGAAAACGGTGATGTTTTGTAGATGTTAGAGGATGATACGGACACAAAGGTAGTGACAAACCGGTTCGAGTTCGGGTAAGTTTCGGACACGCACACGAGGGGTCTGAGAGAGGTCAACGAGGACAAGGGCCTGACAAAATGACAACGGAGGCAGAGAGAGAAAGGGCAACTGCGAACGGCTACGAGTTTTATGAAAACATGCAGATGCAGTGCGCATGATGCTAAGAGATGAGATGCATGACACGCAAGCAAAAGACGAGGCAACAACAGCAACTAAGCGGAGGACACCTGGCACATCAGTCTCGGGGCGTTACAACACTCCACCACTATGGGAGGATCTCGTCCCGAGATCTAGGATGGCACCGGAGGGAGAAGAAAGAGGAAGATAAGAGGTAAAACTAAGTTGCTTCTTGACAAAAGAGTGAAACCAAAGAACCTTGAGAGGTTTAACAAATTCAAAGAAAGAATACCATGGAGATGAACGAGATTGCAAACACTCCGTTAGCAAAGAGGAACAAGGAACATATGAGAACCTTGTTCTTTGAAAGACATGGAAAAAGAGCTTCACGAACAAAAAGAATATGTCCACCTCAGTATAATGAGATAGTCAAGGAACAAGAATGACCGAATTTGGACAGCACTCCGGTAGAAAAGAGAAGAAAACTTGATAAGATGAGATGATATTGAAGAGATGATACAACACTCCGGTTGGAAATGGAGGAATAGAATTATGAACTTGACAAAATGAGCGCACTTGGATGAGACTTCGGTTAAAAGAGGAATGATAGTCACAACACTCCGGTTAAATCGATAAGCAAGGAAAAGGACATGATCTTTACAAAACAAGATGATGGGTCGAAGAGAGCAACATCACAATGCCTCAGGAAGAAAGAATAAAAGATAGATCATTGAAATAGAAGAATGGAGAAGAAAACAACAACTTCTATCACAATTGAATTTGAAAGAGCCTCCTTAAAAAGAAGGATTGAACGGAGTTGTTGGATTATCAACAACGAAAGCTTAAACTTGATGTGGACTTACGGAAGACATCCCAAAATTATGAGGTGAAATTCTGCCACCAACGGAAACAAATGATTGGTTTGAGAGCACCAAAGAGATGAAAAACTTGTTCACCGATATGATAGAGAGATAACTTGGAACATTGATAAGCACCACAAATAGCAACATCACAATGGAAGGCTTTAGGTGAAATATATCCCAAGATAACTCCAACAAAGAGATTGATGGATTTAAAATACCTCATTCTTGACAACATGTGAATCATGAAACACGAACTCAAATTGTCAAGAATGACATAACACCACCTCAATGATAAGGTCGAAAGAATTGCACTTCGGAATGCAAGATGAAGAATACTTGAGCTCCTCAAAACAAAACATGTGTTGAGCACCATGTTAAATTTTGAGTATAGCTTGGCGGATCAAACTTCGAGAGAAATCTTGAAGAACAATTGAAGAATGAAACGAATCATTGGCGAACCCCCATGTAGAGCCTCCATGAATAACTCCGGTAACAAAATGATGATAAGAAGAAAGAGGAGTTGAAAACACAAGGTGAAGCCTTGCGATGATTTAGATGAAGCTTGGGGTCGATATCACCAAGAAAACTTGGAACTCCGGAAAGAAATATGGACAACATAGAACTGAGAAATTGATACCATTACGAACTCCGGAAGAAGGAATTAATCACTTGGAAGAAACAAGAACAAGAATTACGTTATGCTTATCCTCATCAAATTTAATTGATGACAACCGGATTTGGCATGCAACTTATTCTCATAGAAAGGATCAAGAGAGATATAGCACAAACTTGGGAATGTCTTCAACGGACCACCGGTAGGATTGAAACAATGAATAGATTAATATGAGAACATAGGAATAGAAGTCTTGAACAAATCACCGTAAAAATTTAAAATGGACGAAGAAAAGATAAAGAAACACCGGGAAGAATTAGCAAATGAACGAAGATGCTTGATAGGATTTAGATACATGAGAACGAAGAGGTCATGAACTGATTAGAGTATATTTGAACGATGCACCGGTAAGATATGGAAAACAAGAGCTGCAAGCTGAGAATGAGGAATCACAAAATATGGCCTTCGGAGGAAAGAAGTGGAACCAACTCATGAAATGCTCCGGATGGGTAAAAAGAATCCTCATAATCAAAACAATTTTGAGAGGATGGCAACAAGCTAGAACCATGAATCTTGAAGACAATGGACCAAGATTTAAGAGAAACTCTTCTTCGGTCTTCAAATGCTGAGAACGATGATGAGAAACACCAAGAATTGTTGAGGCACTCCGGAATGAGAAATTGGAAAAGGTTGAACCAACGATGAAAAGAATTTGAAAGATCTTGGAGAAAGACATATGACTGATGAAAATTCATTCCCACGTCAAACTTTAAATGAATTTGAGAATAGCTTCGGGATGATTAGAAGAGTCAGGTAAGATCCTGGGAAAAGACCTGTGGGTTAGGGCCCACTTAAAAGAAACACCGTTGAACGATTACTTGAAAGGGAGAACACACCGGTTGACTTAAATGACTTGAATGAGATAACCTCCTCAAAAGAACTTAAGTGAATTGAGAATGGAAACTTGAATCTTCTGAGATATCTTCATCACTCTGGAACAAATGAATAGCGAGAGGTGAATGATTAAGAGATACACCGGCATAAGAAAGCACTTGAAATGAGAAAAGGAATATGATCAACAACGAAAGCTTGAATTGAGTCCACCGGAGTAGAAAAAATAACAAAGAATGATGAACTTGAAGTTGTTGCGCATCTTCATGGGAATCACCGGATAAGAACATTGAAGGAAAGAATGAAGAGGCTTCACAAGAATAAAATGGATACTTGATTAAGAAATCTGCGTCCTTGAAGAAACAAGGGTGGGAGGGCGGGAAAAACAAAGACCACTTGGAACGGATGAAGCAAACACCGTTGCAAGGAACTGATAAATGATCTGGCAGAAATAGAACGAATATGATGAACTTGAAGGGAAGCACATCGATTGAAAAGGATTGACATGACAACCTCAATGATCAAGAAGGATTAGTATTCACATAGAAATATGAGAACACCGTTTAGAAAAGGTATGGAATCCACACTTGGCATTGAAGCAACTCGAATACCACACAACAAAACAAAAACAAAGGATTGGCTTGCAGAATAAGCCGGAAACAAACATATGATAGATCCCATATCGTATCATGTGTCTGTTGGAAAGATATTCTAGGAGCTACTTGAATTCCCACCTATAAACTCCCGAAACTTTCTGGTTATGCAATCAGGTGTTGGGGATACAAGGGACACAAAATATATCACCCAAACTAACAATGCCTAGATCCAGTTGTATCCATCCTTCAACACATAACCAAGAAACCTTCGGAAATCATCTACCTCAACCTTCGAAAAGCATCCGTTATACAAGTCATGGCGATACTCCCGCACTCGCCTCAGTACTGGGCTATCAGGGTTATCTCACCAACAACTGTACAAAAGAGATTTTCGATGTCGGTGTACTAATCTCAGGTATTCCAAAACCGCAACGATAAAATTATGACGACAACACCTCGGAGCTCAACTCCCCGGGACACCTCCACTAAACCCCTGCTGACGGGAGGCAACCAAGACAATGTTGTCATCATAAAACCATCGGAACGATTCTAAGATATCCACGTGATCCTAAAAAAATTTTTAGTGAAATTTGAAAAGAGAAGAGTCAAAACTCTACGTCAGGATGCCTTACCAGAGCGATGAGGAGACTGGAAAGTAAAAAGAATTCCTAAACTCTCCGATACATAATTCCTAAATGACTCAAAACATTTTTCTAGACACAACTCGGCCGCTAAAAACGATCAATCAGTGGGGGCTCCTAAGGTCGGGTAAGGCTCTGATACCAACTTGTAACGCCCTCGATGCGGCTATATCTCCCACGTGTCGAAGCACGACTTAGATGCATAACCGCATTGAAAGCAATGTCGCAAGTGAGGTAATCTTCACACAACCCATGTAATGCATAAGGGAAAAGAGATACATAGTTGGCTTACAATCGCCACTTCACACAAATACATGAATAAAACATTACATCATACAGTTACAATCAGGGCCCGACTACGAAGCCAAAATAAAAGAAGAAAACCCCCAAAGCGACAAAGGTCCACGATCGACCCCAACTGGGCACCACTACTGATCGACTAGAACGAAACAACATAAAGGGCAAGATCTTCATCGAACTCCTCCTTGAGCTCGGGTGCGTTACCTGCACGGTCTCAGCGGCACCTGCAAACTGGTTTTGGAAGTATCTGTGAGTCACTGGGACTCAGCAATCTCACACCCGCGAGATCAAGACTATTTAAGCTTATAGGTAGGGTAAAAGGTATGAGGTGGAGCTGCAGCAAGCGACTAGCATATATGGTGGCTAACATACGCAAATGAGAGCGAGAAGAGAAGGCAAAGCACGGTCGAACAACTATGATCAATAAGTGATCATGAACTACTTACGTCAAACATAACTCCAACAACCGTGTTCACTTCCCGGACCCCGCCGAGAAGAGACCATCATGGTTACACACGCGGTTGGTGTATTTTAATTAAGATCAACTTCGGGTTTTCTACAACCGGACATTAACAAATTCCCATCTGCCACATAACCGCGGGCACGGCTTTCGAAAGTTCAAACCCTGCAGGGGTGTCCCAACTTAGCCCATGATAAGCTCTCGCGATCAACGAAGGATATTCCTTCTCCCCGGGAAGACCCGATCAGTCTCGGAATCCTGGCTACAAGACATTTCGACAGCAATAAAACAAGTCCAGCAAAACCGCCGGATGCGCCGACATCCTGATAGGAGCTGCACATATCTCGTTCTCAGGGCAACACCGGATAAGCGAAGCGTACAGGTACCAACATAACCCAAGTTGCCAAGGGACGGTCCCGCACGGTGCTCTAGTTTGGACCAACACTTAGACAAGTATTGGCCCGGGGCTAAATAAAGATGACCCTCTAGAGAGCGACTCCCAAGGGAAAAGTAGGTGGTGGTGAGGCAAATGGTAAGACCAATGTTGGGCCTTGCTGGAAATGTCTTATTCAAAGCGAACTGTTAAGGGGGTCCCATAAATCACCCGACCGCGTTAGGGACGCAAAAATCCGGGAACATAACACTGATATGACGGAAACTAGGGCGGCAAGAGTGGAACAAAACACCAGGCATAAGGCCGAGCCTTCCACCCTTTACCAAGTATATAGATGCATTAATTAAATAAGATATATTGTGATATCCCAACAAGTAAACATGTTCCAACAAGGAACAACATCTCCATGTTCCAACAAGGAACAGACTTCATCTTCACCTGCAACTAACAATGCTATAAGAGGGGCTGAGCAAAGTGGTAACATAGCCAATTAACGGTTTGCTAGGACAAGGTGGGTTAGAGGCTTGGTTTGACAATATGGGAGGCATGATAAGCAAGTGGTAGGTATCGCAGCAAAGGCATAGCAAAAGAGCGAGCAACTAGCAAGCAAAGATAGAAGTGATTTCGAGGGTATGGTCATCTTGCCTGAGATCCCGCAAGGAAGAAGAACGAGTCCAAGAAGAAGACAAACGGACGTAGTCGAACAGATCCTCACAACTCCGGAACGAAACCGAAGCTAACGAGAGAAGCAACCCGGAAAGAAGCAAGCAACATAGTAAACAACCATCACATAAACATGGCATGATGCAACACCAAGGATGATGCATGTCCGGTTTAATGAGCATGGCATGGCAAAGTGCAACAAACAACGCTACAAATTAAGTGGAGCTCAATATGCAACGGGTTGCATATTGGAGAAACACCACAACAATTATTTAGTTCTCTCTCGGTTATGTACCCCACAATATTAAATGTTGTTAAACATGGCAAGAGATGAAGCATAACAAAACTACCTACCTAGGCAAGTTTAAATGAGGCCGGAACAACGAACAACAAGTCCGGAAAAATCCTCATATGCATATTTTAGATTTGGTACTGTTCTGACCTAAACATAATTTTAGAGTTGTTAAACATGCAAATAAAGTGCACCATGTTAATCTATGCATTTTTCTACCCCATTTACATATAAAGTTTATTAAATTCTGAGCTACGGTTATTTAGTTATGAAATAAATCATTTTAACATGGCATTTAAGCAAATTAATGCAAACAGCAATTTATACATTTTAAACATGGATGAAAGTGGCCAATTATTAAACTAGACACAATTTTAAGCATTTTATATATTTAAAGTTTTTACATATGATGCACGGTTAATGAGTTATCAAATGCATGAAGTGCAAGGACTTTTCTGTAAAACCAGGCATTCTCAGGATAATGTTAAATTCACAGCAGGGAAAAAAACATGCACGGGCCGAATCTGGCCCGAAACAGAGCAGAGGTGCTGGAGAGGGGCTGCTCACCCATGGGCTATGGCCCGGTTCGGTGGGGAGGAGGCCGCGGGGAAGCAGAGGTGGGCGCTGGGCCTTGGGGAGGCGCTGGCCCACGCGCTGGTCAACGGGAGCGATGCGGGGCGCTGAAGCAGTCGTCTCGTCTCTGCTCCAACAAAACAGAGGAGCGGCACGGCGAGGGACTTGCAGCGGCGGGCGCGGCGGAGGAGGCCCGGACGGTGAGGTCGCCGGGGCCCTGGGCGATGGAGGCGGCCGGAGGAAGCGGATCCGGGCGGCGAGGCGAGGACGAAGCTCCTGGGCATCGGGGCTCCATGCCCGGCGCTGAACACAGAGAGGGAGAGAGAGAAACGTGAGCGGGAGAGAAGAGAGCGGAAGGGAGAGATGGAGGGCAGGGAAAAAGAGGAGCGGGACGAAGCCGGTCCTGGTCGGCGGCGAGGCAAACGGCGGCGGGGATGGAGCTGCATCTGGCTCCGGCAGGGCGCTCGCCGACGCGGTCGAGCGGAAGGAGGCTCTCGGGCTCGTGCGGGAGCTGAGGAGGCCGAGGCGCCATAACAGGGGAACGACAGCAGCGGCGGCATCCGGATGGGCTCGACGACCTGCTGGTCGCCGGCGGGAGCGCAGTCCGACGAGGCTCGGGAGGTAGGGAGCTGGGGCGCTGCGGGAACGAGAGGAGAAGGTGCTCGAGGACGATGACGTCCGGGCACCATGGCGGTCTTCCTGTCCAGAACAAGAGAGAGAGAGAGATGAGAGAAACGGGAGAGGAAAACAGGGGAAGGAAAGGATCAAAGAAGGAGCGGCGACGGGGTCGTCCTGCTGGAGGTCGGAGGCTGGCCCGGGGAGATCGAGCAGAAGGGGATCTGGGAGGATCCCGAGGTGGGGGTTTGAGTGTGGCGGCGGCGAGGAAGAATGATGGGACAATTCTGCTTGATTTTAGGGTTCGACTGATATATATATAGCACGTGGATTTTTGGGTAGGGGCTACCTCGTCCCTACGATAAAAATCGGGCAGTTAGGAGAAATAGGCTAGAGAGCCCAAATAAGAAAACGGTGATGTTTTGTAGATGTTAGAGGATGATCCGGACACAAAGGTAGCGTCAAACCGGTTCGAGTTCGGGTAAGTTTCGGACACGCACACGAGGGGTCTGAGAGAGGTCAACGAGGACAAGGGCCTGACAAAATGACAACGGAGGCAGAGAGAGAAAGGGCAACTGCGAACGGCTACGAGTTTTATGAAAACATGCAGATGCAATGCGCATGATGCTAAGAGATGAGATGCATGACACGCAAGCAAAAGACGAGGCAACAACAGCAACTAAGCGGAGGACACCTGGCACATCGGTCTCGGGGCGTTACACCTTATGACAACTAGAACCGGATACTTAATAAAACACACCCTTCCAAGTGCCAGATATAACTCGGTGATCGCTCTCTAACAGGGCAACGAGGAGGGGATCGCCGGGTAGGATTATGCTATGCGATGCTACTTGGAGGACTTCAATCTACTCTCTTCTACATGCTGCAAGACGGAGGCGACCAGAAGCGTAGTCTTCGATAAGACTAGCTATCCCCCTCTTATTCTGGCATTCTGCAGTTCAGTCCACTGATATGTCCCTTTACACATATATCCATGCATATGTAGTGTAGCTCCTTGCTTGCGAGTACTTTGGATGAGTACTCACGGTTGCTTTTCTCCCCCTTTTCCCCCTTTCCCTTCTACCCGGTTGCCGCAACCAGATGCTGGAGCCCAGGATCCAGACGCCACCGTCGACGACGACTCCTACTACACTGGAGGTGCCTACTACTACGTGCAGCCCGCTGACGACGACCAGGAGTAGTTAGGAGGATCCCAGGCAGGAGGCTTGCGCCTCTTTCGATCTGTATCCCAGTTTGCGCTAGCCTTCTTAAGGCAAACTTGTTTAACTTATGTCTGTACTCAGATATTGTTGCTTCCGCTGACTCGTCTATGATCGAGCACTTGTATTCGAGCCCTCAAGGCCCCTGGCTTGTATTATGATGCTTGTATGACTTATTTTATTTGTAGAGTTGTGTTGTGATATCTTCCCGTGAGTCCCTGATCTTGATCGTACACATTTGCGTGCATGATTAGTGTATGATTGAATCGGGGGCGTCACAAGTGCAAGCCTAAACCAAACCTCGGGTTTAGCAGAGAGGAGGGAGGAGAAGAAGTCCACAACGTGCGTCATGATCTCTATGGCTATCAATCAGACAACGCCTGCGTCTGCTGTTAGCAATGGCAACGAAGTAAGTCGTGGGAGAGTCGCCTTTCAAGGTCCAGTTGATACTTCCTCTCTGTCGCCAATAAACCTCGGCCTGATGATGCAACTGCATCAAGGCCTCTTCAAGTGAGTATCGCACCTGCCAGTCGTGGTCAGAGAGGCCAGGGCCATCAGCCCGAAGGTCAGCCTATTTGGTCCGTGAGGCGCAACTTAGCTCTACGCATGTCCACAACGCGATTCCGGGCCCAGCCGCGTAGGAATTTGCGCAAGAAATAGGAACATTGGTGCCAGTCATTCATAGGGCCGAAGGAACGTCGATCAGAAGCCAAAAAGGAAGTAATTTTAGTCGAGATCATATCACAAAAGCCCTCTACTAGCAGCCAAGAGGCATCAAACTGGAAGCGAAGGAACGTCAAGGATTAGGGGAGCATGGTCAGATCCTACAATGGATAAGGCACGAAGCAACGCACGAGGGAACATGGAGTCCCATCTAGGGCAGATGAGGACGCGATCTAAAACAGATCAGATAGGGGAAGATTGATGATTCGTCCATGTGAATCGGGCACCCACCCTAGGGATTTCGCGGAGAGCACAATCACGGATGAAGGCGTTAAAAGCATCAGCGAGCGACCAGGAAAAATTGGGAGTGTTTTTATCCAAGGGAGGGCGTAAAAGGTTGAAATCGCCGCCAACTAGCAGGGGATTATTATAGGAGTCAATTTTGCTCGTGATCTCATCCAAGAACAAAGGGGAGAGAGAGTGATCAGCAGGTCCATAAACCACCATAACCTCCCAGAGAACGTTAAGTAAGCGATGAAACACAACAGTGCTGGCCCAAAAAATGCCATGGTCAAAAGCTACAAAGTCAAAAACGTCGCGCTCGGTGCCAATGAGAATGCCACCAGAGTGGCCAGATAAAGGTAGGAAGTTCCAATCAAATCTGTCAATCCCCGCAACTGTGGAAAGTTCATTGGAGGAAAAAGAGCTTTTGAGTGTTTCGACCAGGCCATAATATCAATGTTATCACTACGCACAAGATCTCTCAGCTGATCTCTGCGCCCCCTAGCGCCAAAGCCCCTGATATTCCAGAACAAGGTCCTCATCTAATGGAAAGGTTTTTGATACGGGGACTCAACCTGCACGGGGCGATGCAGGATTTTGCGTGCTTACCCGCCCCGCGTTTAGTCACGGTGGAGGAGATCTGGCCCCTGCCATTTGTCTCCACGGGCCCACCAACCACAACCGTGGGTTCCCAGCCTGAGCAACAACCTCTTTCGCCTTGGCGATAGCTGCCTGAGCCACTTCATTTGCCCGGACAATTTCCAGGAGAGCAGATGGGGAACCGAAGCTAGGATCAAAAGTAATGCCCACATTCGAGAGGACATGCAAAAGGTGCTCATTCGAATGCGACGGGAGAACTAAACGAACATGAGAAGCAATGGTAGGTGGGAAGGGGGTGGCTGGGATGGAGTGCCTGTATGAGGGAGGTCCTTGGCCGCAGCATGCCGCGTCGCACGGTCAGCCACCCGCTCCCCACTGTTGGAGATCCTGCTGCTCTTGCGGGCCCTGGAGGTGGGGGAGCGAATGGGCGTGGAACAAACACGGCTAGGAGACGCCGCAACCGAAGAAGGACCCGAGGTGGCCCCCAGGTCAGTGTCCAATCTGCGGAACAACCCAGCCGCCGACTGCTTCAAGCCCTCCTAGGCCCTGCTGCGGGCAGAGAACTTCTTGACGGAGGATTTCTTCTTCTTGGAAGCAGGGCCGGCAGGGGAGGAGGTCCTCAATACCAGATAGCGAAGGAGACGTCGGGCAGGCTGGGAGGTTGGAGCAGACACCACAGAAAAGAGTACCACCCGCACTGGGGACCGCGGCAGCCCCCGTCCCCACGCTCCCAGCCGCATCCTTTTGCCCACCACCCACAAGAGCATTGTCTTTGAACAAACCCCGCTCATCCTAAGTCAGGTCATCCCACTCTGACTGAGTGAATCGAGGCTCAGTGCCATGGTTGGAGTTCTTAGGGAGGCCGTCATCGTCCTTGGAAGGAGAAGGGCGAGGGGCCGGTGGAGGAGGCGAGGCCAAGTTGGCTGCCCCCTCGACACGCGCCCGGAGATGAAAACCACCAGAAGATGGGAAGATATCCATCGAGCCACACACACATAGCGGATCGACGCACACATCCTAAGCCAAGCTGGGCCTAGGATGAGCAAAGACTCAGGATCGACCTCGATGGGCTTGCCAATGTGGACCCCGAAGGCCATGAGGAAGGACGTGGAGTGGAGCATAGGAGGGACATCTTCGACAAGCACCCAAACATCAGACAGAGGAGGAATGGCTTTGGATCTGTTGGAGGCGGCCTTAATAGAGACGAACAATTGGTTGAGAGGGAGAGTGAAGTTGGTGCATGATGAGATCATCTTAAGGCTTTCTTTGGATGGGAAGACCGCAGCGAATTCGAACTCCGGCAGCTGACGGATCTGCCAATCCCAGCAGCCATCGTCCCACAACTTGAGCTCATCTAGGAGGATTTGAGGAGAGATCTTCTTATCTTTGACAGAAATGATTCCAGCGTTAGAGAGGGCAGGAACAGAGACCACTTGGAGGATTTCACTGTCAAGCACAAAGAAGGCGCAACCTGGGAGCCGAAGGCCATAGTGGATAAAAGATGGAGGCTTTCTCCTATTCTGGCAGTCAACGGTGAGATAGTCGTCCTCTCTGCAGATGAGGAAGAAGGGGAGGGGTTGCAGCGGGATTGGAAGTGGCCAGGCTGGTGGCAGGCGAAGCAGGTAAGAGTGCGGTTGGCAACTTGGTTAGGAGGGGGGTGCACGCTGGGAGAGGAGGAGGGGGGAGAATGGCGTCCCCGAAGCTGGCAGGAGCAGATCCAGATCCAATCGAGGAGGGATGACGGCTCGACACCCTAGAGCTGCCGCGGGGAGCCGGACGGCCGACAAAACCAGTCGCGACCGCAGGTGGACGGCCCGAGGCCCGAGCCGGAGCCGCCGAACCGTGTGGGGGAGGAGGCTGTGGGGGAGGGACTTCAGAACCAGCCCCACCCGCCGCGGCCGCCGCCTCCCAGGGGTCCGAGGGGCGCGATGACGAGCCGCCACCAGCGCCAGAAGGACCAGCGCTGACAGATCCCAGGACAGAGGAGCCGCCCAGCTCCGCCGCGGCCGCCTCCGCACGGGAGCGCTCCTCCCACTGGAGCCACTCCGGCCCCGCAGCCATGCCTCGCGATCTCTGGTGACCTGCTCCCTCGTCGCCAGATCTGCCTGGAGCTTGGAGCGCAAGGCCGCCTCATACTCCAAATCCGCGCCCCCATCGACCGAGCCCTCCCGCTGGCGTTTCTGGCCAGACATGGCCTCGCTGGAGGAGCCACGCGAGCGATCTATCGCCAGGACCAACGCGAACGAGAGGGTGAGTGGTGGGGGAAGAGTGGATCTGGAGTAGGAGCAGATAGGGAGACGGAAGCGGCCGGCGCATATCTGAGGAAGAGGCCAAAAACCCTAGGAATGGGTGGTGAGAGCCCCTTCGGACCCATAAATATCCCGACCGAGCCAGGCCAGGGCCAGGGGAATGGGCCAAAGGCGGAACGGGTGAATGGGCCGGGGCCACCCGAGGCCCACGGTCCAACACAGGCAGAGGAGGGAAAAGAGTTAGACAGGAAAGAGGAGGGGGGCAGGCCCATCAGGCCCAACCGAGGCAGGGGCGGCCCGAACCACGGACCCACAAGCCACCGATTCGTGCAAAGCCAGATCTAGGGTTGCGTCCACCGCCGCCGCCGTCGGCAGGACAAAGGGCTGAGCAGGGGGGATGGAGGGGGGAGCAGGACACCGGAGACACCACGTCACCACGGCGAGGACCAGGACCCAGGATGCCGCAGTCACGCGAGAGCACGGGGATCTTACCAGAGGGACGACGCCGATGAGAGACGCGTATCCAGCCGCAGTCCCCCGGCAGGGAGGAGGCGGGCCGGCCGCGACCACCCAGGGCAAAGTTGCGGACGCGCAGCGACGGGACCTCGGGCGCGGCAGGCGGCGCCGCCCGAAGGGAAGATGGGGACGGGGGATCCGCGTCGGAGTCCGAGGCATCAGAATCCAGGCCCCAGAACTTGTTGGAGGAGACCAGAGGCCTGGGCGGGTGCCGGAGGGTGAGCGGCGGGGAAGACTGAGGGGAGGGAGGAGCCGCCGCAGACAGGCAGCAGGGGGCCGGCCAGAAGGGGCGCCGGCGCCGCGAGGGGGGGGGGAGGGCGCACAATGTCGCAAGCGCCAGAGCGGGGGAGGGAGAGAGGGGAGGAGGAAGAGGAGCCATCACCTCTCGTGACCAAACTTCTGTTCGTTTGATTATCCAACACGGAAGAGTCATGGTTACCGGGTTAAGAGTGTGTATTATTTTCTCTTCCGTTGTAACGCACCGACTCTTTTGCTAGTTAGTATATTATAGTTGTATATATTATGCCCATGGGTGGTTAGAAAGTGAGAAACTATAAAACTGAAAACAAAAACTACATAGCTTTGTTGTTCTTATTAAAAGGACCGTCCAAAGTGCAGTAACCATCAAGGCAACCCATCATTAGTCACTTGTATTTTAGGGTGATGAGATTGTTTTTTTGGATGGAGGGCCATGCATGTGAGCTAGACGTTGCAGCGACCACCAAATCTCAAGGTTCCACCATACGTTCCTTCAATAACAAATCCTACCGGAATTGTTCTTTCAAGTGTAGTTGCAACTTGCAAACTTTGTCTCTCTTTGTTTTCTCGTTCTTCTATGTGCTTTGCATTGCAGGTGGCCACCGGCCAGCTCACGACACATTGCCACCGCGGGCCAGCAGCTAGCTCGTTATAGCTGCAACTTTCTATTGCCACTATCCTTTAATTTGGGTATATATTGTTAGGTAGTATACTAAATATATTGTATAAAGGACAAATGTAACATTGATGTCCAGCTCAGCATCAAGAGGAAATGATAGCTTCCTGCTCAAACGAAGGAAATTATAGATTTGGGATGTCCGTGCAGTTCAGACTGAACAACACAACAGTCTTTTTTTTCTTTTTTGATAAGAACAACACAACTGTCAGAGTGTATCATTAATTATAGTAGTTAGAAAAAAAGAGAAAATGAGGACATGTCAGTCGCCGCCATTGTTTGCGAACTAAAAGGGTCCATGTATGTGCTTGCAGCTAGCCCAGCAAGAAGTGTGGCAGCTAGGGCCACAAAAGTTAAAGTTATATGGGCTTTAGGCCCATCCAGTAGATAAATAATGAAATTCTCAAGTAAAAGTCCCAGGCCCAGAAATTGTGCACTCACGGCTTACGGGCCGCAACTAACGAACAGATGTTGGGAATGCCAACAGATGTTGGGCACTCAAAGAAAGGCACTTTCAAATATCTGAGTGATCGTGTTTGGGACAAAGTAAAAGGTTGGATGAGCAAATGCCTATCATCGGGAGGCAAGGAGGTTCTAATCAAATCGGTTGCACAGGCAATTCCGGTGTATTCTATGGCTTGCTTTAAGTTGCCAAGGGGTTTGTGTGATCATATCAAGTCCATCATTAGAAAGTTTTGGTGGGGCTGCAAACAGGGGGAAAGAAAACCTTCTTGGGTCTCTTGGGATGTCATGACACGCCCTAAGTATCTAGGAGGACTGGGTTTCAGAGATTTGGAGCTATTTAACTTGGCGCTTTTGGCAAGGCAAGCATGGAGGATCCTACAGGAACCATCATCATTAAGTGCTAGAATTCTCAAAGCATCATACTTTCCGGACACATCTCTCCTAGATGCTGAGTTGGGTTCACGCCCTTCACAGATTTGGAGAGCGATCATTGAGGGCCGGGATGTGCTTAAGCAGGGCTTGATAAGGCGAATTGGCAATGGTCAGACGACGGATATTTGGGAAGATAATTGGATACCTAAAGAGACTACTCCAAGACCTATAACCTCACTTGTGACAAATCCTCCAAGGAAGGTCTCGGAGTTGCTCATACCCTCGGCTGCCCAATGGAACGTGGGGCTGATCCGATCCGTCTTCCTCAGGTTTGATGCGGACGCAATCCTTAAGATTCCAGTGTGCATAAGAAACACGGAAGATTTTTGGGCATGGCTCCCGGATCCCAAGGGGAGATTTTCGGTTAGCTCGGCATACAAGTTTCTGGTGAAAACAAAGATACAGAGGGAGGAGTGGCTCGATGGCAGATCGGGGTCCTCAAGCAATGGGAGAGAGGAAAAATCTTGGACTTCACTCTGGAATCTCTCGGTCCCTTCAAAGCTCAGGGTCTTCCTCTGGAGACTCGTGCGGCATTCTTTACCCACAACTGATGTGCTGCAGATGATCTCTCCATCCAGACCGTTTTGGTTGCCTCTGACTGCCAGGAGGTGGTGAAAGATATAAAATCAGGGACAGGAGGTCCTCATGTGGCCATTGTACATGAAATCATAGATCGTAGCAATTTCTTTACTTCTTGCTCTTTATGTTCATGAGCGTAGAAACTTTAATTTTGAAGCACACAATCTTGTCAAGTTTGCTTGTAATTTAGGACCCGGGAGACATGTTTGGTTGGGAAACCCACATGACCCAAACCGGGTACCTATGAACATTATTACGAATGAATAAAGAGGCGAGATTTCTCAAAAAAAAAACTCATTTGGTGCGCTCTCGCCGCGGCCATATGTCGTGCTTTAGGCGCTCCTTCTATTTTTTATTTTTTATTTTTTCGCACGCATTTTTGGCTTTTTAGATGATTTTTTTAACCTTTTAGTTTTTCACCGGTCTGCCTTAGTTTTTGGACAAAAAAATGATTTTTTTTGAAAAAACACGGTTTTTTTGCTTCCTCTTGGAAACAGGAAAATACGTGTTTTCTTTTTTATATATACTTTTGCGAGAGGCACGACCATGCATCTCGGAAACAAAAGAAATGTGTTTTTCCCTTCGCGAGAGGCACAAACGTGCCTCTCGGAAACGAAAAAAATGTGTATTCTTTTTTCTTTGGCGAGAAACACGAATTTGCTTCTTGTGGAGGCACGGTTTTGCTGCCGCTCAGAAATGAAAAACAAAATGAGTTTTTCTTTCTACGAGAGGCACGTGTTTACTTCTTCTGGAGGCACGAATTTGCTTCTGCGAGATGCACAATCATGCCTCTTTTCAGAAAGGGGGAAAATGTGCTCCCATTTATGTTTTTCCGTCCAATTTTTTTCTTAATTTTTTTCATCAAATCTATCAACATGGGACCTAGTTTTTGAAGATCTCGATGTGAGGAATTGAACAGTTAAAATGGTTCAAGATTTGAAACTCACGGTTTAAGAGATAAAACATTTTGAATAAATGGATGTATGAAAAAAAAAAGAAAAACTCTCAGGTTGCGACAAATGGCGCACTTGCAGTGCCTCACTTGTCACAACGAAAAGGTGGGATTGTTCTCTGCAAAGAGTGCTACTTAATTAGTGATTTTGTGGCTTCTGATGTATGTAGGCCAATTCTATATGACGTACGTAGGCAAATCCTATATTATGCCGCATAAAGACTCTTCCGCACAGACCGGCCCACGTAATGGCTGTTATGTTATGTTTTTCTCTTTTTTCTTTTCAAATTTTAGTTTTTCTTCTGTTCTTTTTTTTCCTTTTTATATTGTTTTGCAGTGTAGGGTGAACTTCCCTGTGTTGCCGCGGGAACCGTGTTAAAGAAATGCATCAATGAGTGCTTAAAAGCAACTAAAACTAATGAAAATAAAAATGTAAAGGTGTTCTTAGTTTATGTTTGAAAAATAATAAAACATTCAAAGTATGTGACGTGGCGATCATGTTGCCGTTTTTTCTCTCGCCGATCGGTTTTTGTCTTATTTGATTAGATTAATGAATTTATGGCCTAAATCGTTCAGTTCCTGAGTTTGTGCCCTAAAACATGCAATTTGTTTGAGTTAATGTTCTAGTGACTTATTTCACTCCAAAATTTGGTTCAAAATTTATTTATTTTTCAAAAATTCCACTGAATACTACTTCCTCCGTTCCAAAATATTTGTCTTTCTAGGCATTTCAAATGGTTACAACATACGGATGTATGTAAATATATTTTAGAGTGTAGATTCACTCATTTTGCTTTGTATGTAGTCACTAGTTAAAATCATTAGAAAGACAAATATTTAGGAACGGAGGGAGTACATGTTTCCAATAGTATTCTGGGAAAGACTTGGCTTATTTGAACAAAAGAATTATTGTTGTTTTTCTTCAAACAAATATTTCATTTTTCCGCCCTTAACTTTGATGCTACATTTTCTTTCTGGATTCGCCACCGCGTGCATTTGCACTCTGTTTTATTGATTAGTAATATAATATAATGTGTATGGTTAAGAAAAAAGATAAACAACTCCAGCCGGCTGGCCAGCCAGGAATCATGTCAGTTGCACGCACGCGCAACGTGTGGCCACACACGACCACTTTTTCCCCCTTTCCACGGACATAAGACACGTCAACGCAGGTCCCATACGGGGGAAGCCTCTTGTACCTTATCTCTTCCCGTCCCTAGCGAAATCATTATTTGTCCCTTATGTTTTTGTTCTCGCATAGATCAGGCGCCTCAGCAATCCACACCAAGCATCGTTAAATCCAACGAACTCTGCGCGCACGGTGTCCCACGTCTTGTGGGCAGCGACCCGTACCCCCGCACTCGACATGCCGCTGCTGAAGAGGACGACCACGGGAGGGGCCGCTGCGATAGCAACCAACTAGGGTTGGAGAGACACGAACCCCAACTTTATGTGCTACAACCGGCATTCGCCTTGTACGAGCTGGCGATTTCAGGTGCTGCAACTGCCTGCCACTGGTATTGGAGATAACACACCACACCTCGACAAATGTGTGCTGCAACCGATGACGTTGGAGACGATGACAACATGATGTTTGGGTTCTTGCAACCATTCGCCATCGGCGTTGGAGACAACAAGCCACACCTCGACGCTACGTGCTGCAACCGAAAGCCGCCAACACTGGAGACGACGACATCACGATGTTGGGGGCTGCAATCGGGGCATGGCAGATGCTGGGACCTATGATGTCATGAGCTATGACAGGTAGGCAATGATGCTGCGACAAAGATGTGCGGCGTGCGAGAATGCTGGGACCGGCGACCGCAAATGCGGTGACCGACGACACCGCGAGCTGCAATGCGGTAGGCGGTGGTGCTGGGACCGGGCGCGACATGTTGAGATTGCTTGGACCGTCCATGGAGGTTGACAGGATCGTCGGGTGGATGGAACCGGTGGTGGTGGATGCTACAACCGGTCATGGAAATTGCTGGAATCGGTGGGCGCGAACGCTGGAACCCACACAAGCCAATGCTACATGGGCGACGATTTGCTGGGACGACAATAGGGCTGACCACGCGAGCACCGGAGTTGAAACGTCGAACCGCCCTTACGAGCAACCACGATGGAGGCGGTGGGAGGCCATGGGGCCCACGAGCCGGTGACGCCGCGACAACTACTGTGAGCGAGAAAGAACACGGGCGTATGTTTGTGTGTGTGTGGGGGGGGGGGGGATACACATGCTAATATCGTACATTAATGAGCTGGACCGACGGTAGGCCAATCGATCAGTGCAAAAGTAGCGCCCAAAAATATGAAAGGCAGCACGGAGCTATAGTGCCCTATATTTTAAATAGTGTCAAAATAGTATTTTGTTCAAAAAATTCCGAGAAAAAAATCAACATGTTCATATGGATGTATAGCACATATGTGCAAATTCTGATGATGAAATAAATAATGATGTGAGTTACATAAAATGGTAAAAGAGTGATTTCGAAAAGATTGGAGAATGCAACATGTTTACTTATTTTATCATCAAACTTCATACATTTGTAACATACAGCCATATAATCATGTATAATTATTTTCTGATTTTTTTGAAACTTTAAAGTTGTTTTTTAAATAAACTGTTTAACATAAGGTGCACCCGTGCTTAAAAATTCCCTCTCGGCGACGATGAAACTGCGGTACGCAGTGCGGAACAGAACAAAGTTGCTGTTCACCCCGATAGCGGCCTCTGTTTCTCTACTCTTCTCCAAACTTCCACACTCGTGTCCCTTTCTTTTCTCCCCGTCGCTTCCGCAGATCAAAATTCAAAACCCTAGCAAACTCCTCCGCAAGCACGTGATCGATTGGCCATGGCTTCCGCCCTTGGAGCCCAGGTACGCGCGCTCTTGTCTTACACCCTCCGCGTGCGCGCAGCTTCCCCGTTCGCTCTGCCCCTAAGCTTTCCTGGTGCCTTGTAGGTGGCTGCCGTGGCGCCGATTGGTTCGGATGGTCGCCACTACAGGAGTTGTTCTTCGCTCAAGGTGCGTGGTTAGTCTGAACTGTCTGAGGTTTAATGTTGCTCCCGTTCGGGTGGTATCGATGAGGAATCTCCTGCTTTGATCTGCGATGGCACTGTAGAATAATACAGTAGTTCCGAAAGGCAAAATTCTAAACTATGCTCAAGAACATTTTTTTTGGAAACCAGCAGATAGAGCACCCTGCTAGTTGAACTGTTTAGGGATTTGAAGCGAAATGTGTGATTGCCAGCAGCTCTATGTGGCTTAGAGCTTTCTCGATCATATCTTTTCCTGACTTAGTTGGCATCTCCATTGCTTACTTTGCAACTATATCCCGTTCAGCATTGGTAAGTTACCGCCAAACGGATGTTAGTCATCGGTTACCGCCAATACAATGGGAGATAGGTGCTATATATTTTTAGGTTAGGCAGGATATGACTTATTTTTCCCAAATGAAGTACAGATTAGACTCACGCCTGGGAAATATGTGCTATATATATATATATATATATATATATATAGGGATGCTATTCATCACCTAGGGTGCAGAATAAGTTATTCTTCACCCGAGGTAATCTTACGATCACTTCATAATTAAATTACATTTGGAATTCAAATAGTTACATTCCTATTGATTCACTACGTAAATTTTGGTATAAGAAAATAAAAATATAGGTCATAAGACAAGAAAATTTAGAGTTTATGTATATTTTACACTATGTTTTTACGTTTGTAATTTTACATAATATAAAATATTTTTTACGGCGATTATATATTTTCTTACGGTCTCTTTTTACGTCAGAAATAAGACAAAACTTACGGAACGTAAAATTACAGTGCATAGGTAGTAAAATAGAGGGGGATGAAGAATAACTATTCCTCACCCAGGGTGACGAATAGTCAATCCCTATATATATATATATATATATATATATATATATATATATATATATATATATATTTGTATGCCATAGTTTCTTATGAGAATTATTACTAAGAAATACTCACGCAACATGCACATCACTTCCTTTTCGAAAACATTCCTAGGCTATAATTCTTTCATATCTCTAGGACCTAGGAATTGTTGTTGGGCTTTACAGGCAAACATTCAGTATTTGATTCTCCTTAGCTTAGGGGTTATTGGACCCTAAGTTTCTATCATTCGTAGTACTGTATTTTTGTACATGATTTACCTGTTATTGTTCAGGGTAATAACTCCTGCAATAAATCATGGACTGGAAAATTAGCATGGGAACACAAGACCCTGCAACCAAGAAATACGAATAAGGTCTTTTGCATGTCCGTGCAACAAGCAAGCAAAAGTAAATGTAAAGTTGCTATTAAACCTCTGAAACTGGAGAATACAAAGGAGCCACCCCTCAACTTGTACAAACCAAAGGGACCCTACACAGCCTCAATTGTCTCTGTTGAGAGAATTGTAGGTCGTAAAGCTCCTGGTGGAACATGTCACATTATCATTGACCATGGTGGTAATGTCCCATACTGGGAAGGACAAAGTTATGGTGTCATTCCTCCAGTAAGTATTCCCCCTCCCACCCCCCCCCCCCCCCCCCCGCCTTATGATTGCCCAAGATAATGTATCATTCTTGATCCTTCATACTAATATCGCTTTCACTACTTTTTTTTTACTTTCCTTGATCGCTAGTCAATGGTCAATGTTGATCATTAATTGTCTGCAGTTCTAGAATCCAACCCTTTGAAAAAATAAAAAGGGCAGCCCGGTGCACGTAGCTCCCGCTAGCGCAGGGTCCGGAGAAGGGTCCGACCACTTTGGGTCCATTACGCAGCCTTTCCCTACATTTCTGTAAGAGGCTGTTTCCAGGACTCAAACCCGTGACCTCATGGTCACAAGGCAACAGCTTTACCGCTGTGCCGGGGCTCCCTTCAACCCTTGAAAAAATAGTACTCCCTCCATTCCCTTATACAAGGCCACAAACTCATATTACAGGTACCAAGATAAAATTTAATTACTCCTTTGCAAGTCCACTTTTCTTTTCGTTAACCGGGATCATTAATGCACCACAAGCATGCAACGAATGAATGGGGAGGAAGTGGCTGAGTGTCATTATGACTACATGCATGTAAGTATTAAAAGGTTGCTAGTACGAGGAAACATCATTAATTTTTGCCTCGATTACTGTTGGTGGCCTTGTATTGATGCAAAATGTATTTTTTGATAGTGGCCTTGTATAAGGGAATGGAGGGAGTAGAAGTAAATATTGAAAAGGGTCAGAAATTTAAACCATCATTTCTACATCTATAAATACACCATGCTCCCTAATTTTGGAGCTCTCACATTCAATTGAGGTCTTCAATTTAGAATTGGGTTGCCTGATTTTGATCGGATCAATTTTTTTATCAAGGAACTCTCTCATTCAATTGTTTTAATCTATTATACTCCCTAATTTTGGAGCTCCCTCATTCGATTCAGGTATTCAATTTTGTATTTGGTTCACGATTTTGACTGGGTTAACGATTTTTCAAATCAATCGATAACCAAAAACATTGACATCCACAATACTAAATAAATGAAATATGGAAATTCATTTCATGATGAATCTAATGGTACCGGTTTGATATTATGGATATTGATATATTTCTCTACAAAAAAAAGGTCAAACTTAAAGAGGTTTGACTTTTCGAAAAACCAGTACACCTTATATTTTGAAATAGTGAGAGTAGAAAAATTATGAAAACCCAACAACACCGACGACGCAGCAAAGCGCGTCCAACCCTTCTAGTATAAGAGATTCTTCGTATATGTGATGTTGAATGGTGGATAAATCTGGAAATGCAAAATCTTTTATGATTCTTGGGTTGCTGACAATATGACAATTGTTGTTAAAAGAAAGTATATAGATCCTTGCTGATAAAACATTTTTAAAAAAGGGAAGAAACATGTTGATCATTCTTGGTGATTAGTTATCAGTTAGCTAATGAGCAACTAAAGATCAGTTCCTGTCTTATGTTCAATTCCTTTCGTCCCATATCTTTGTTGCTCTGTCAGCCTTTTGTGCATTTCCAGGGAGAGAACCCAAAGAAACCTAGGGCCCCAAATACCGTCCGACTCTATTCTGTTGCGTCTACTAGGTATGGTGATTCTTTTGATGGAAGGACTGCTAGTCTTTGTGTGCGCCGTGCTGTTTATTATGATCCTGAAACTGGAAAAGAAGATCCTTCAAAGAAGGGTATCTGCAGTAACTTCTTGTGTGACTCCAAACCGGGTGACAAAATTCAGATCACAGGTATGCAGCCGTGTAAAAAGCCTTAAATGTACATACAAGGACAATTCATTGCTTGTAACTCAACCATTTTGCTTCTGAGTTATTCCAGATCATATAGATCTGTCCGGATGGGGTTGTCGGTTTGGGGCACTCTGAAAAAGATACTCCCTCCGTCCCATAATATAAGAACGTTTTTGACACTAGTGTAGTGTTAAAAACGTTCTTATATTTTGGGACAGAGGGAGTACACCTGTTGACCTTATCGTCTTCTGTTTTGAATTTTCACTCTGATATCACGTGGAATTTTCAATGCATAGGCTGTGAACATAGTTTATGTGTCATGCCATATACTGGGCTTTATGTACTTAAACTGGTAAGCATCTCATGATGGTTCTCACCCATGCTCAGGCCCCTCGGGCAATATAATGCTTCTTCCTGAGGATGACCCAAACGCAACTCATATCATGATTGGAACTGGCACGGGTGTTGCTCCTTTCCGTGGCTACCTACGTCGCATGTTCATGGAAGATGTCCCATCTTTCAAGTTTGGTGGTCTGGCTTGGCTCCTTCTTGGTGTTGCCAATACTGACAGCCTGCTCTATGACAAAGAGTTCACAAACTACCTTCAGCAGTATCCAGAAAATTTCAAGTTAAGAAGACTTTAATGCTCAACATCTAATTTCAGTTTGCCCAATGATATTGTTGTGAATACTATGGTCCAGTTCTCTGTTGATTTACTTTTGTAGTTGAGAGCTCTGCTATCTGGTTATATTTGTGCTTGACTTGAGTAAAGCTGACTGATTCTTGTTTGAACTGACTCAAGTTTCATGGGCTCTGCAGGTATGACAAAGCACTAAGCCGGGAGCAGAAAAACAAGAGCGGTGGCAAGATGTATGTGCAGGACAAGATCGAGGAGTACAGTGATGAAATCTTCAAGCTTTTGGATGATGGTGCACACATCTACTTCTGTGGTTTGAAGGGGATGATGCCAGGGATTCAGGACACACTCAAGAGAGTAGCTGAGCAAAGAGGTGAGAGTTGGGATCAGAAGCTGTCACAGCTGAAAAAGAACAAGCAATGGCACGTTGAGGTTCACTAGGTTACAATGGCTGAGATTGTTAATTATTGTTTCCCGGGAGATTGAAAACAGAAAGATAAGTGGGTCATTCTCTTCCTATTGTAAAATTGTCAATATTATTCATAGGCACGTGCGTCGCATGATTAATAAAACGATGTGCAATTTTGCCTGTGAAGCCCTTCCAGCTAGCTTACTCCTGTCTATTTTACATGATGAGTTGTCAAATGTATCTTTTCCTGCTGTTTAGTACATGTCACTATGATGCTAAAAATATATCCAGAAGAGCAAAGGTGTAGCATCTCCCTTTATCTTTAGGGTCAAAAGGATGTTAATCCCATAATTTATGTGATTGATGCCTTAAGCCTTATCTGGCCTCTTCTGAAGCATCTACGTTCTTCAGCAGTCTTAGGGGGAAAAGTGGGGTCAGTTAGGTTCAGGTTTTTGTATTCTTGCTTTTCTCATCATTGTTTTACTTTTCCACTTGCGTTCCTGGACATGCAAGCAGTATGACAAGCAGAAGATTCTTTCCATCATATTCCGTGTAGCTTCTTGTTTCAACTGGCGCCACTGTATCTCTTGCTGTCAGTGATCTGTAAAGGCTGTGTGCAGCTGGGAGAAAGTGCAACCAACTTTGCCAACATGTTCAGGTGTTCTGGTAGTGAATTTAGGTAACGAGTACCTTTCAGCTTCCCTTTTTGTTCATTTCCAAACTCTCGTGCAAATCTTGTGAGCATGCAACTTTAGGTGTATCCTTCACAGTCAGGTTTCAAAAGACTCTTTTGGTTCCATCCCCTTAATTTCTACCAAGAATAGTTGAATAAACTCACTTCATAACTCATATGGTGTATACTTTCCGTGAAAAAAGTACTCCCTCCGTTCACAAACATAAGAGCAACTCCAACAGGCCGACCCAAACAGACGGTGCATTTGTCTGTTTTTTGTCCGTTTGGGTCGGCCGCTCGCCAGGGGTCCCTCAATTTTGCATTTGGGTCGGCAGTGCACCCAACGCGCCGACTCATTTCATGTCCGCATTCAACTTTCTTTTAAAAAGGCCCGCGGCCGATCATGCCAGCGGCCATGTCTCATGCCGGCACCATGCCAGCGCCGGTATACAATGCCGGCTTCAGAAAATATCACCACAGTTCATGCTGGCGCACTCGCCAGCCGGCCGTCACACATGCCAGCACACAAAAAAGGGGTAGGACTTGAGTTCGACCATGCCGGGGTCATGCCGGCACACCTGCAGGCATACAAAAAAGATGGCGCTCGCCGCCATAGATCCCTCGTCGTCGAACTTGAGCATGTCGGCCTGCATCTTCTCGAACCACGATCTCTTCCTTGGCGACACGGTGTTGAGATCCACCTTCATGATCTCCACCCCGGTCATCATGCTCGCGAGAGCCACTTCTTTCGCCTTGGTCTTGGCGTTGGCGGCCTCGATCTCTAGCATATTGGCTTCCTTCTTCGCCTCTAGTTCGAACATCTTGGCTTGCTTGTCGGCGTCCAGCTCAAGCCTCCTCCTTTGGATCTCCATGAAAGCGTCCATTTGCTCTGCCTTGAAACGCTGGCACTCCTCCTCCCTTGAGTCCTTATTCATCATGCCGTCCACGCTTGCGATCAAGGCGTTGGTGGCCGCATCTCGCTTGTCCTCCTTCTTGGAGTTGGTCTTCCCCTGCGGCCGTGCCGGCTCGCCCTCCCCAACATCCTCCACGACTTTCTTCCCCCCGCGCGACTTGAGTACGACATATTGCGCCTTGAACTTCTCCTTGTCCTTGATGACCCGATAGCAATGGGAGAGGTTGAAGCACTTGACCTTGAATGCCTACAAAATGTTTTCATGCAAGCATATGGGCAAGTGATATGCAAATGAACACGTAAAGGATGAACTTGATGACACAAAAGAGGGCAGCTTGCTAGCATACCATGTCTTGCATGCCGATGCCGCTCAGGGGGCGGACCTCGACGCTCTCAAGAGTAGCGCAAAACTTGTTGCACTCTTGTTGGATCACCCTCCACCGCTTGGAAATGGAGACCCACCCGCGCGTGCTCACAAATTGGTAAGGCGGAAACTTCTTGCGCTCATGAAACTCTCGGTGAACACGAATCTAAAAGGTTGAATGCTTTTGCTTAGCGCCCGTCTTGGGGTCTTGTCCATGTCTCGTCAACACTCGCAAAGAAGCTTGTCCTCGGCCGCCGTGTACAGCTTCGTGCGCTCGCTCTTGCGCTTCGGCTTAGGACCGGCGGCTTGGGACCGACGGCTTGGTTGGCGAGCTCGTCCTCGAACAAAGGCTCCACTTTGATGCCGTACTCGTCCTCTTCCTCTAGCCCGTAGTCGTTCGGGAACTCGTGGTCGAGGGGGAAGTCGTCCAGGTCGATGCCGACCTGATCACGCATGAAGGCCGCCTGATTGGGATACCAGCGGCCGGCGTGAAGGCCCCGCGGCCGTCCTGGCTTTGTGTCTTGTTGGGATCGTAGCCAGCGGCCGGCATACCGCCCTTGAAGATGAGGTTCTGCATGTAGTCCTCGTTGGCGGCGGACGACATTTCCTCGAACAGGCTACGGGCGCCCGGGAGCACGGCGGCCGGCGTCTGCCGCGCGCGTTTCCTCGCGCCGCCGGATGACGAGCCACCAACCACCGGGGTGGCGTCGAGGTCGATGGGCGTGTTGAAAGTGCAACTATCCCTGGGTGGTTTTGGTAATTCCTAACAACATATAGCTCATTGAGCTAACATTATTCCAAGATTAATATTTCAGGAAAAGCTCAATGAATGGCATGGCATGGATGAGGAAAGTGGATCCCTCAAAATTCTAAGGACAAAAAGTTTGGCTCAAGCTTGAAGCTCAAGACTCTACATTTTATATTTTAGTGATCCAAGATCACATTGAGTCTATAGGAAAAGCCAATACTATCAAGGAGGGATGAGGTGTTGCTTAATGGCTTACTTGCTCAAAGTGCTTAGTGATATGCTCCAAAATCCTCAACTACCTTCCCACATCCACATATGACCTAAACCAAAAGTCAAACTCAGCCCCACCGATTCTTTCTATCCGGCGCCACCGAGTTTCAAATGTCATAGCCACTTCCACAAAGCCTAGGCAAATCGGTCTCACCGATAGGGATCTCGGTCTCACCGAGATGAGATTGTAATCTCTCTGTTTCCCTTCGTAACGTTTCGGTACAACCGAGATGAGCGATCGGTCCCACCGAGATTGCAATGTAAACTCTCTGTTTCCCTTTTGTAACATTTCGGTCTCACCGAGATGAGCGAATCAGTCCCACCGAGTTTACCTGACCAACTCTCTGGTTAGCTTATTACCAAAATCGGTCCCACCGAGTTTGTGTAATCGGTCACACCGAGATTACGTTATGCCCTAACCCTAACCATATCGGTCCTACCGAGTTGCATCTCAGTCCCACCGAAAATCCTAACGGTCACTAGGTTTGTTGAATCGGTCCGACCGAGTTTAACTATTCGGTCCCACCGAGTTTGGCAAATTATGTGTAACGGTTAAATTTTATGCGGAGGCTATATATACCCCTCCACTCACTCTTCATTCATGGAGAGAGCTATCAGAACATATCTACACTTCCAATACACATTTTCTGAGAGAGAACCACCTACACTTGTGTTGAGGTCAAGATATTCCATTCCTACCATATGAATCTTGATCTCTACCCTTCCCCAAGTTGCTTTCCACTCAAATCTTCTTTCCACCAAATCCAAATCCTGTGAGAGAGAGTTGAGTGTTGGGGAGACTATCATTTGAAGCACAAGAGCAAGGAGTTCATCATCAACACACCATTTGTTACTTCTTGGAGAGTGGTGTCTCCTAGATTGGCTACGTGTCACTTGGGAGCCTCCGACAAGATTGTGGAGTTGAACCAAGGAGTTTGTAAGGGCAAGGAGATCGCCTACTTCGTGAAGATCTACCGCTAGTGAGGCAAGTCCTTCGTGGGCGACGGCCATGATGGAATAGACAAGGTTGCTTCTTCGTGGACCCTTCGTGGGTGGAGCCCTTCGTGGACTCGCGCAACCGTTACCCTCCGTGGGTTGAAGTCTCCATCAACGTGGATGTACGATAGCACCACCTATCGGAACCACGACAAAAACATCCGTGTCTCCAATTGCGTTTGAATACTACAAACCCTTTCCTTTACATTCTTGCAAGTTGCATGCTTTACTTTCCGCTGCTCATATACTCTTTTGCATGCTTGCTTGAATTGTGTGGAGATTGCTTGACTTGTTCTAAGATAGCTAAAATCTGTCAAGAACTAAAATTGGGAAAAGGCTAGATTTTTATTTGGTCAAGTAGTCTAATCACCCCCCTCTAGACATACTTTCGATCCTACAAGTGGTATCAGAGCTTTGTTCTTCATTTGCTTTGATTTCCATAGCTTTTGGTGGTCATAGCCTTGGTTTCACAACCTAGGAGAGTATGGCGTCTAGCGAGGGAAATTATCACCGTAGAGGTCCTTACTTTGATGGTACTAATCTTGCTAGTTGGAAGCATAAGATGAAAATGCATATTCTTGGACATAACCCCGCCGTTTGGGCTATTGTGTGTATTGGCATGCAAGGTGAATTCTTT
Organism: Aegilops umbellulata; assembly: GCA_032464435.1. NCBI lineage: Eukaryota > Viridiplantae > Streptophyta > Magnoliopsida > Poales > Poaceae > Aegilops > Aegilops umbellulata. The sequence goes on along the minus strand of CP136055.1, from coordinate 223,842,636 downwards.
AACGGGAAAGAAGCGAACCGTGAAGCTACCGCGGAACAGTTGAAAATGCCGCAATACAACGCTCAAGCTTGTGATATCCTCTTCAACGGATTGTGCCCCGAAGAATTCAACAAAATCAGCCGTCTTGAGAATGCAAAGGAAATTTGGGATACTTTGATTGATATGCACGAAGGTACCGACTCCGTCAAGGAATCCAAACTGGATGTGCTTCAAAGTCAACTTGACAAGTTCAAAATGAAGGATTGTGAAGGTGCCGCTGAAATGTACTCTAGGCTTGTTCTTATCACAAATGAGATTGCCGGCTTAGGGAGTGGAGAGATGACCGATATATTCATCTTCAAGAAGATCCTAAGAGTCTTGGATGGAAAATATGATACCGTGTGCACATTGATCCAAATGATGCCCAATTACAAAGATCTCAAGCCAACGGAAGTCATCGGAAGAATTGTTGCTCATGAGATGTCACTCAAGGATAAAGAGGAACTTCACAACAAATCAAGTGGTGCTTACAAAGCCTCATGTGAAGCCCCCCACATCATCGAGTGAGAAACAAACCTTCAATGAAGAATTGAGCTTAATGGTGAAGAATTTCAACAAGTTCTACAAGAGTAGAAGCAAAGAGAGAAGCTCCAAGTCAAGGTCCTACAATGACAAAAGATCTTCTAGTCGAGAGCGAAACTGCTACAATTTTGGAAGGCCCGGACACTATTCCAATGAGTGTACGACCCCCTACAAGAGAAGAGAAGATTCTCCCAAGAGAAGAAGTAGAAGAGAAGAATCACCATCTAGAGAAAGAAGGAGTAGAGATGATCGTTATGAACGAAGACCCTCACGAAGAAGCAAGGATTCGGAAAGAAAGGACAAGTCATCAAGGAGCTACACAAAACGAAGACATCAAGCTCATGTTGGTGAATGGGTATGCGGCTCCGACTCTGACAACCACTCCGAGAGAAGCTATCACTCCGACTCCGAATATACTCAAGATGAAGGTGTTGTCGGTCTAGCACTTGTGACAACCAACTCCTACGACATATTTGACTCACCAAATGAAGGAGTTGGAACGTGCTTCATGGCTAAAGGCCCAAAGGTATCACACCCCGAGTATGTTGATTTCAATAGTGATGAAGATGACTTGTTAAGTGATGAAGATTTACTTGTTGACAGCTTTAGTGATGGATACTATGATGAAACATCAATTAATCATGCTAATCAAGATAAAACGAATGACAATGATAAGGAGAAGATTGAGTCTCTAACTAAAGAACTAAACACTCTTAAGTTAGCTCATGAAACTATCTTAGGAGATCATCGAGAACTTTTAAGGACTCATGAGAAATTACGCTTTGAAAAGGTCAATCTTGAGCAAGAGCATGAGTTCTTAAAAGAAATCAATGATGATCTTCGTAAGAAAAGTTCTTCTTACATTGCCAAGCGTTTACTCTTATCCACTTACATGCCTCAAGTCAAGTCTAGTAACAAGAACAAGAAATATTCTTCCTCTAGTAGTAATAATAATCATGCTATATCCAATATTGTTGCTTCTAGTAGTTCTCTTGATTCCACTAATGATTCTCTTATCCAAGTTACACTTGAGCAACAAAATAGCTTATTGGAGGGAATAATAGAGAAAGGTGTTTACAAGAGCCTTGACGGAAGTATGCAATTCGAGGAAATTGTACGCAAGCAAGGAAGGCACCGGAAGAACCAAGGTGTTGGTTTTGAACGAAAGTTCAATGCCAATGGAGTTGAGTGGGAAGAAGATCAATACCCCGAGACGAAGTTTGTTCCTCAACGAGAGAAGTATGATCCTACTTATTTAAAAGGGACACAAGCTCAAGATGATCTTCCACCACAAGACCACAAGCAAAAAGGTAAGGACAAGCTTCAAGAGGAAATTGATGCATTTGAAGAAGCTCCTAAGGCCTTGGTCAAGTGGGTTCCCAAGACTACCTCAAGTTCCACTTCGTCAAGTACAACTACAACCCCGAGGATTCCCATCAAGATGGTGTGGACCCCGAAGAAGAAGAACTAGAGAGTCCTTGAGGGTGACTCCGCCAACATACTTCACTCTTATCATCTTGGCAAGAACAAGTGCAATCAACTTCCACATCTTGCACTAGTTCAAGGAGTCACAAACCCTCTTGTTGGTAAGACAAGGGACAAGGTAACCTAAACGCTTTCATAGACATCATCTTGTGTGTGCATCACTGAAAGCACAAGTGCTCCCCAGGTGGTTTTGGTAATTGATGTCAACATATCTCTTGTTGGACTAACACTTTATCTAGTATGTTTCAGATAAGTTCAACAATGGAGTGGCATGGACTAAAGGATGTGGGAACTCCTTCAAGATGCTAAGGACAAAGGATTGGCTAAAGCTTCAAGCTCAAGACTCTTCATTTTATATTTTAGTGATCCAAGATCACATTGAGTCTATAGGAAAAGCCAATACTATCAAGGAGGGATGAAGTGTTGCTTAATGAGCCTCTTGCTTCATGTGCTTAGTGATATGCTCCAAAACCCTCAGCTACTTTCCCACTTCCACATATGACCTAAACCTAAAGTCAAACTCGACCCCACCGATTCTTTCTATTCGGCGCCACCGAGTTTCACATGTCATAGCCACTGCCAAACCCTAAGCAAATCGGTTCTACCGATAGGGATCTCGGTCTCACCGAGATGGGATTGTAATCTCTCTGTGTATGTCCATTACCAAAATCGGTCTCACCAAGTTTAGGCAATTGGTACTACCGAGATTACAATGCAAACTCTCTGGTTAACTTATTACCAAAATCGGTCCAACCGAGTTTAGTAATCGGTCCCACCGAGTTTGCCTGACCAACTCTCTGGTGAGCTAATTACCAAAATCGGTCTCACCGAGTTTGTGTAATCGGTCTCACCGAGATTAAATTATGCCCTAACCCTAACCATATCGGTCCTACCGAGTTGCATATCGGTCCCACCGAAAACCCTAACGGTCACTAGGTTTACTATATCGGTCCGACCGAGTTTGTTGATTCGGTCCCACCGAGATTGGTAAATTTTGTGTAACGGTTAGATTTTGTGTGGAGGCTATATATACCCCTCCACCTCCTCTTCATTCAAGAAGAGAGCCATCAGACTAAGCCTACACTCCAGCATCCTATTTCTGAGAGAGAACTACCTACTCATGTGTTGAGGCCAAGATATTCCATTCCTACCATATGAATCTTGATCTCTAGCCTTCCCCAAGTTGCTTTCCACTCAAATCTTCTTTCCACCAGATCCAAATCCTATGAGAGAGAGTTGAGTGTTGGGGAGACTATCATTTGAAGCACAAGAGCAAGGAGTTCATCATCAACACACCATTTGTTACTTCTTGGAGAGTGGTGTCTCCTAGATTGGCTAGGTGTCACTTGGGAGCCTCCGACAAGATTGTGGAGTTGAACCAAGGAGTTTGGAAGGACAAGGAGATCGCCTACTTCGTGAAGATCAACCGCTAGTGAGGCAAGTCCATCGTGGGCGACGGCCATGGTGGGATAGACAAGGTTGCTTCTTTGTGGACCCTTCATGGGTGGAGCCCTCCGTGGACTCGCGCAACCGTTATCCTTCGTGGGTTGAAGTCTCCATCAACGTGGATGTAGGATAGCACCACCTATCCGAACCACGCCAAAAACATCTGTGTCTCCAATTGCGTTTGAATTCTCCAAACCCTTCCCTTCACATTCTTGCAATATGCATGCTTTACTTTCCGCTGCTAATATACTCTTTGCATGCTTGCTTGATATGTATTATGAATGTTGAAATTGTTCCTAAACTCTACTTAAACCGAAAAAGTTTAAAAACTGCAATTTTAGCACTAAGTGTCTAATCACCCCCCTCTAGACACATCTTCTCAAGATCCTACAAGTGGTATCAGAGGATTGGTCTCCATTGCCTTAGTTTAATCACCATTGGAGGAAGATGGATGAGTCTACTTTGGGGAGTCTTAGACATAGAGTGCCTATTCTTGATGGAGAGTATTTTCATGAGTGGAAAAATGAGATGCTTGTAATTTTCAATCAATATCATTTGAACAAGTACATTGCTAGCCCGTGTGCACCTCATGTTGATCCTATGCATCCTACCCCAGATGAAGATATTGACATGATTCGCAATCTTAGAACTGTTGAGCTCATCATTAGAGGCTTGCCTAGAAACTTGATTAGATGTTTGCCTACTCTCAAGTGTGCTTACACTATATGGAAATTTCTTGAGGAACGCTTTCCAAATTATTCCTTGAAAAATCTAGATGAAATTCTCCATAAATCTATTGCTCTGAGTAACATAAATACTAGTGATCCTATGTATGGTGATTGTCTATTTGAGCTTACAAACCTTATACGTGCCAAAGGAGATGTTGGAATTATTGGTGATATCATTTCCGAAGCTATAAGAATTCATAGACAAGATCATTGTTAAACTCACTCTAACGAATTACCCTCTCTAGGACTTGATCCACCACATGACAATGTTGAACATGGATACTATGATGAGGATGATGATAGTGACTTCGATCTTGATGATGCAATGAGACATTTTGGTCTTATGGCAAATCTTCGGGGATATGTGTCAGGAGGAAAGGAATGAGTTCTTGACAGTGGATGTACTGATCATATGACCGGAGATGAAGAGATGTTCCGTGAGCTTGCTGAAAATGACGGCCCTCGAAAATATGCCACCTTTGGTGATAATTCAAAGGGTAAGGTGGTTGGCCTTGGTAAGGTGGCCATCTCACATGATAGCTCCATTCAAAATGTCATGCTCGTTGAATCTCTCGGCTACAACTTACTTTCAGTATCTAGACTTGCTGATTTCGGTTTCAATGTCCTATTTACTAAGGTAGATTGCCAAGTGTTTCGTCGAGACAATCATAAAATGGTCTTTACCGGTATACGTAGAGGTGATCTTTACATTGTCGATTTCTCTAAAAAGGCACAACCTAAAACTTGCTTTATTGCTAAATCCTCAAAAGGTTGGTTGTGGCATAGACGACTAGGTCATGTTGGCATGAGAAACCTTGACAAGCTTATTAAAGGAAATCATATCCTTGGAGTTAACGATGTCATATTTGATAAGGATAGACTTTGCAGTGCTTGTCAAGAAGGTAAACAGGTTGGAGGAAGGCATCCCGTGAAGAACATCATGACCACAAGGAGGCCACTTGAGCTACTTCATATGGATCTTTTTGGTCCCAATGCCTACAAGAGTCTCGGTGGAAATTCTTTTGGTCTAGTTATAGTTGATGATTTTTCAAGATTTACGTGGGTGTTCTTTCTTGATGATAAATCGCAGGTCCAAAACATCTTCAAAAACTTCGCTAGGAAGGCCCAAAATCAATTTGAAGTGAAGATCAAGAAGGTTCACAGCGACAACGGAACAGAGTTCAAGAATGCAAATGTGGACACCTTTCTTGACAAAGAAGGGATTTCACACGAGTTCTCGGCTACGTACACACCTCAACAAAATGGAGTTGTTGAGAGGAAGAACCGTACGCTCATCGAAATGGCGAGAACGATCCTTGATGAGTACAAGACGCCGAAGCACTTTTGGGCAGAAGCGGTTGAGACAGCTTGTCATGCAACAAATCGCTTGTATCTTCACAAGCTACTCGGCAAGACGGCATACGAGCTCCTCACCGGTAACAAACTCCAAGTTGGATACTTTCGAACATTCGGCTCAAAGTGCTATATTCTTGATAAGCATCGTCGTTCAAAGTTTGCTCCTAAATCTCATGAAGGTTTCCTACTTGGTTATGGCTCAAACTCTCACACTTACCGTGTCTACAACAATTTCACCCGAAAGGTTGAAGAGACGGTAGATGTGAAGTTTGATGAATCTAATGGCTCGCAAGTAGAGCAATTGCCAATTGATGTAGGAGACAAAGACCCTTCAAAAGCAATCCAAGACTTGTCTATTGGCATAGTTCGTCCAACGGAGGTGAAGGAGAGTACCTCGTCCGTCCAAGTGGAAGCTTCTACTTCACAACAAGGTGAACCAAGAATTGATACGGAAGCATCCACAAGTGGGACACACCAAGATGAAGAAGACGAGGAAATCCATCAAGACGAACGTCAACAACCTCCTTCTCCACCACGACAAGAGAACGACAACGCCAACAATGAAGAAGGCCAAGAAGAAGAACAAGATGAAGAAGATGTTCAACGAAGACCCAAGCAAAAGCTCTCACGAGTTCGAGCAAGAATTGCTAAGGACCATCCCGTCGAGCAAATCTACAATGATATTCAAACCGGGAGAATCACTCGCTCAAAAACTCGTTTAGCTAACTTTTGTGAAAACTATTCATTCATCTCTAGCATTGAACCTATGAAGGTTGAAGAAGCATTGGAAGATCCAGACTGGATAAACGCTATGCATGAAGAGCTACACAACTTTGAGAGAAACCAAGTTTGGACATTGGTTGAGAAGCCCGACAACAACCACAACATCATTGGTACCAAATGGGTGTTTCGCAACAAACAAGATGAAGATGGACAAGTGGTTCGCAACAAAGCACGTCTCGTCGCCCAAGGATACACACAAGTCGAAGGTATGGACAATGGTGAGACATATGCTCCCGTTGCTAGACTTGAGTCCATTCGCATCCTACTTGCCTATGCTAATCACCATAATATCACCTTGTACCAAATGAACATTAAAAGTGCTTTTCTAAATGGTGAAATAGAGGGGGAAGTTTATGTCAAACAACCTCCCGGCTTTGTTAATCCTAAGAAACCAAATCATGTTTACAAACTTCACAAAGCCCTTTATGGTCTTAAACAAGCTCCTAGAGCATGGTATAAATGCTTGACCAAATTCCTTATTGCAAGTGGTTTTGAAATTGGAAAAATTGATTCCACACTTTTTACTAAAAGGGTTAACGGAGAACTATTTGTATGCCAAATTTATGTTGATGATATCATATTTGGTTCAACTAACCCTCTTTTTAGTGAAAAGTTTGGAAAGCTAATGTCGAAGAAGTTTGAGATGTCTATGATGAGTGAACTCAAATTCTTTCTCGGTTTGCAAATCAAGCAAACTAAGGAAGGTACATTTGTCTCTCAAACGAAGTACACCAAAGACTTATTCAAGAAGTTCAATATGCAAGAATGCAAAGGTATGCCTACACCCATGCCTACTAGTGGACATCTTGATTTGACCAAAGATGGTGAACCGGTTGATCAAAAGGTTTATCGCTCTATGATTGGTTCATTGTTATACCTATGTGCTTCACGTCCCGATATCATGCTAAGTGTATGCATGTGTGCAAGATATCAAGCTGCTCCTAAAGAATGTCATCTTAAGCCCGTGAAAAGGATAGTGAGATACTTAATTCATACACCAAATTTTGGCATTTGGTATCCTAAGAGGGCATCTTTCGATCTTGTTGGCTACTCCGACTCGGACTACGCTGGAGACAAGGTTGATAGAAAGTCCACTTCGGGTACTTGTCAATTTCTTGGTAGATCTCTTGTGTCTTGGTCCTCCAAGAAACAAAACTCGGTATCCTTATCTACCGCCGAAGCGGAGTACATCGCCGCTTGTTCATGTTGTGCTCAATTACTTTGGATGACCCAAACTCTTAAAGATTATGGGATATATGTGAAACATGTTCCATTGCTTTGTGACAATGAAAGTGCTATCAAAATTGGTCATAATCCTGTACAACATTCTCGAACTAAGCATATTGAAGTTCGTCATCATTTCATTCGAGATCATGTTGCTAAGGGTGACATTAATCTTAAGCATGTTCGCACCGATAAGCAATTAGCAATATATTCCCTAAACCACTTGATGAGAAAGTGTTTTGCAGGTTGAGAGGTGAATTGAACATTATTGATGCTTCGAACTTGGAGTAGGAACTCCATTGGATACATGCAAGACATGAGCTTATGACTAATCCATGATATATCTCTTATGATGATTATCTTATGTCTTGGACAAATTTGCATCTTGCATGTTATCTAACCCATGTAGGTACTTGGTTGAATCTAATTCTATGAGATTGCAACTCACTCACATCTTGAGCAATCTCTACATCACCAAGTCTCTACACAATGGTGGTTGAAGACAAGGAAGCACAAAACCATTCAAACATATCCTTTGACAAATTCTATGTTGAGCTTCATGATTGTCATTTTTGGATACACAAGTGCTCTTCCTTGCAAGAACTAACCCATATAGGTAGATGGACTCAAATTCCAAGTGGTGCTCCCAATTCTTGATGAGCTACATCAACCTTGAGCACCCACACAAGTTCAACTACACGAGCAAGATCCACACCACCACCCAAGGTATGTTATTCCATCTTAGAGAAGCTTTACTCCAAGTCATGAGCCAAAGCAACTCAACAAGATGTGAATACATCAAGATGCTTAAACGAAAAATGGTAACCCCATTTTGAGCTTAAACGATGAGTATGACCTATGATCAAGTGCTCTCACTTGACTCCTAAGTCAATATGCTCTAACATAGGTGACTATGTCACCGCCCAACTCTAGATGAAGTTCTCTTGTGTTCTTTTCTGTGTTATTGCATTTGTCTCATGCATATTTGTTTTCTTTAAAAAAAACTTCATCTAGATCTTTCAGTTTCTTGTCTTTTCTTTTTGTTTTGTTCTGCATTTTCTGCATCAAATTCATTGCAAATCTTTCAGATAATTCATTGCAAATCTTTATGAGATCTTACTTGTCTAGTGAGCTGAGGTGACAAGTGTTTTTCTCTATGATGAACTCGGTTTCACCGCCTTGTAGTTTTCGCTCCAACCGAATCCTTTCGGTACCACCGAAACATGCCACTCGGTGCCACCGATTTCACAACAGGAAAAATAGTTTGCCACTTATTCTATATTTCTTCTGATATAGCTCCACTCAATGAATCTTGTCCTCTACAAGCATCACAGTTTTATCCATTGCTTTGTGCTAAGTCTCAAGGACCAAACCCATTCGACAGATTCCAGAAAGCCCTTCTTGGAAATAGATGTCAAAGGGGGAGAGAGAGATCACATCAAAGCTTATCACCTACAAGGGAGAGAGTATTAAGGGGGAGAAAGAGATCTCCAGGGGGAGAGAATACTCAAGGATCCCAGATGCTTGATGTTCAAGAGGAGAGATGCCACATGTCTTTTTGGGGGAAAGACATGTTCATATGTGCTAATTTGCATTAAGCTCTATCCATTTGTATCTTTCAGCTCTGATTTTCTGTTCCCTATCTTCTCCCAATATCCCATGCCAGATTCAGGGGGAGCAAGACATCTAAGAGAAAGAAATCATTCAAATTCATTGCATACCTTTACTCTTGGGGAGTCTAATCCAATGTGGTACCTTGTACTCACTCTCTACATGTCATCCCAGTCTTGGTATTCTTGTGGTTTCTTTTGTTTGCTCTGGCTAGTGGATGTACCTGTGTTATCTAACCTTGTTTGTGCAGGTTCATTCCATCCCAAGCCAACTCAAGACTACAAGGTAAGTATATGCATCAGAATCATGAGTATGAGGAATTCTTGCTTATGTACATACTGTTTGCAAGAAGGACCCATGAGCATGAAGGTATTTTCCTTAATAATCTTTTGCTATGATGCATATGCCCAAGATACATGTAACACATTGCCTACTCTGTCATGGTTATGCTCTCACATGCTTCTATATTTCATATTCACATGATTGCATACATGTAGGGGGAGCCTATGTTTGTTACATGTCCTTCCAAAGCTTTACTTGCTATTCTTTATATCTTTATCTAAAGCTTTGATGTATGTTTCCATCAATTACCAAAAAGGGGGAGATTGAAAGCACAAGTGCTCCCCAGGTGGTTTTGGTAATTGATGTCAACATATCTCTTGTTGGACTAACACTTTTATCTAGTATGTTTCAGATAAGTTCAACAATGGAGTGGCATGGACTAAAGGATGTGGGAACTCCTTCAAGATGCTAAGGACAAAGGATTGGCTAAAGCTTCAAGCTCAAGACTCTTCATTTTACATTTTAGTGATCCAAGGTCACATTGAGTCTATAGGAAAAGCCAATACTATCAAGGAGGGATGAGGTGTTGCTTAATGAGCCTCTTGCTTCATGTGCTTAGTGATATGCTCCAAAACCCTCAGCTACTTCCACTTCCACATATGACCTAAACCTAAAGTCAAACTCGACCCCACTGATTCTTTCTATCCGGCGCCACCGAGTGTCACATGTCATAGCCACTGCCAAACCCTAAGCAAATCGGTTCTACCAATAGGGATCTCGGTCTCACCGAGATGGGATTGTAATCTCTCTGTGTATGTCCATTACCAAAATCGGTCTCACTGAGTTTAGGCAATCGGTACTACCGAGATTACAATGCAAACTCTCTGGTTAACTTATTACCAAAATCGGTCCAACCGAGTTTAGTAATCGGTCCCACCGAGTTTGCCTGACCAACTCTCTAGTTAGCTAATTACCAAAATTGGTCTCACCGAGTTTGTATAATCGGTCTCACCGAGATTACATTATGCCCTAACCCTAACCATATCGGTCCTACCGAGTTGCATATCGGTCCCACCGAAAACCCTAACGGTCACTAGGTTTACTAAATCAGTCCGACCGAGTTTGTTGATTCGGTCCCACGAGATTGGTAAATTGTGTGTAACGGTTAGATTTTGTGTGGAGGCTATATATACCCCTCCACCTCCTCTTCATTCAAGAAGAGAGCCATCAGACTAAGCCTACACTTCCAGCATCCTATTTCTGAGAGAGAACTACCTACTCATGTGTTGAGGCCAAGATATTCCATTCCTACCATATGAATCTTGATCTCTAGCCTTCCCCAAGTTGTTTTCCACTCAAATCTTCTTTCCACCAGATCCAAATCCTATGAGAGAGAGTTGAGTGTTGGGGAGACTATCATTTGAAGCACAAGAGCAAGGAGTTCATCATCAACACACCATTTGTTACTTCTTGGAGAGTGGTGTCTTCTAGATTGGCTAGGTGTCACTTGGGAGCCTCCGACAAGATTGTGGAGTTGAACCAAGGAGTTTGTAAGGACAAGGAGATCGCTTACTTCGTGAAGATCTACCGCTAGTGAGGCAAGTCCTTCGTGGGCGACGGCCATGGTGGGATAGACAAGGTTGCTTCTTCGTGGACCCTTCATGGGTGGAGCCCTCCGTGGACTCGCGCAACCGTTACCCTTCGTGGGTTGAAGTCTCCATCAACGTGGATGTAGGATAGCACCACCTATCCGAACCACGCCAAAAACATCCGTGTCTCCAATTGCGTTCGAATTCTCCAAACCCTTCCCTTTACATTCTTGCAAGATGCATGCTTTACTTTCCGCTGCTCATATACTCTTTGCATGCTTGCTTGATATGTATTATGAATGTTGAAATTGTGCCTAAACTCCACTTAAACCAAAAAGTTTAAAAACTGCAACTTTAGCACTAAGTGTCTAATCACCCCCCTCTAGACACATCTTCTCAAGATCCTACAATCACTCTATGTCTATGGATATCCTTGTTTGTTCCTTGTGGGACTAACCCGTGTAGGTATTGAAAGTGCAACTCACTCCAATGGATAGCTCCAAATGATCTACATCAACATTGAGCATCCACATCTTCAACATCTACATGAAGTCATCATCGACAAAACCCAAGGTTAGTTCATCCCTCTTAGGGGGGATCTCACATCTAGGGGGAGCTTTACTCTAAATTGAGATAAAGCAACTCTAATGGTGTGAACACAACAATGCTTTATGTAAAAGTGGTAACCCCACTTGTGCTTAAACAATGAGTATGACCTATGATCAAATGTTCTCATTTGACTCCTAAGTCAATATACTCATATATAGATGACCTAGTCATCGCAAATTGTTTGATAGATGCTAGAAGTGGTTGTGCATGCTTTGCCACATATTTCATTTGTCATTTTATTGTGTGAGCATGTTGGTTGCATATTTCACTCATTCGAGGACGTCCACTTGTTGTTTTGATTGATTGGTTTCTTTTTCTTTGGCCAAGTGGATGGACAAGAATGCCTAAGAACCCTCTCTAGCTATCTATGCTTTTCTCGTCTCAAACTCTATTCATGCTACATCACAAAATTTGATCAAGTCAGATTCGAACCACTCTGTGTGAGGAGCACTCGGAGTCCCCGATTCGTCCTAGACTTAAACTTCCAAAACTTCTTTGTGTGTTTTGGTCTGACCGATTCCTCCATTTCGGTCATACCGAGATCACTAAGTCGATCTAGGTTTTCAATCTCGGTGCAACCGATTTGAACTTTTCGGTCACACCGAGTTGCTGTAACTGTCAACAGTTATGCATCTCGGTGCCACCGAGTTGTTCCACTCGGTCACACCGACAGGGTCGGGCTATATATACTCACGGGCAAAATTTTGGAAATTTCTCCGAAACCCCTTCGCCCGCGCATAGCTCGCTCTGCCTCCTGGGTCTCCGGATTGTCCTCCTCGTCGCCAGCCACCTCCTATCGCTGGTCTCCGCTGCCGCCAATGGAATTCCTCCCCGCCGTTGCCGCTGTAGCGAGTTCATCGCCGAACTAGGGTATGGACTTGATCACAGTGCTATCCCCGTCCGATTCCTAGCACATTGTGTTTGCCATGATCTTGCCACCCTAACTCAAAACCAGGAGAGCCTGGAAAGAATCATGGAACAAAAATTCTATGATTTAGATGTCAAAGTAACTGAGATTCAGTCAGTTGTGGAGCAGCTACAGGATGACATGCTGGAGAGGAAGGGCAGAACAACCATTGATGCATTTGCCAGAGTGCCTCGAGCTCAGAGATCATCTACAGAGCCAGTAACAGACACTAGAGCCAGTTCATCTACACCAGCTACAGCTTCAGTGCCACCAGCTCCCGCACCTACCCCTTCAGCTCCATCTACTTCGACAGAAGCCTTCGTCCTTGGCGTTATCCGTACACCACCACCTGAAGACCAAGCCTGAGAGTCGTTTTAGTGCTATGCATTTTCTATGAACTTTTTGGTAACTTGTTGCCAAAAGGGGAGAAAAATGTATAGATCATAGGCTTCGAGAGAGAGCGTTGCTTTTTATTCTCTCTTGCTTTGGTGGTTGAACTTTATTTGCTTTGCTTGATTGAGATAGTTCATGCCTGTTAGTGATACTTGGATGATCATGTGTGTTTGATCATATGCTACATTAATGCTTGTTGGATGATACTATCATTTTATCCCTATTTGATCATTCACTTTGCTTGGTGATGAGTGCATGTATTCTTATCATTTTGAGCGCTCCACCAAGATGTATGTGACATGGAAGAGTAACCCATGATCCTAACTCATTGTGCATTTGCAGTCCAAAGCAAATCTTAAGATATGCACAAATTTAGGGGGAGCTCTTGCTTTTCACATACTTCTCAAAGCGACAATATCTTTCTGTTGGGGAATGTAGTAATTTTAAAAAAAATCTACGCACACGCAAGATCATGGTGATGCATAGCAAGAGAGGGGAGAATGTTGTCCATGTACCCTTGTAGACTGAAAGCGGAAGCGTTATAACAACGCGGTTGATGTAGTCGTACGTCTTCACGGCCCGACCGATCAAGCACCGAAACTACGGCACCTCCGAGTTCTAGCACACGTTCAGCTCGATGACGATCCCCGGACTCCGATCCAGCAAAGTGTCGGGGATGAGTTCCGTCGGAACGACGGCGTGGTGACGATCTCCATGTTCTACCGTCGCAGGGCTTCGCCTAAGCACCGCTACAATATTATCGAGGATTATGGTGGAGGGGGGCACCGCACACGGCTAAGAGATCTCAAGGATCTATTGTTGTGTCTAGAGGTGCCCCCTGCCCCCGTATATAAAGGAGAAAGGGGGGAGGCCAGCTGGCCCTTGCAGGGTGCGCCAGGAGGAGGAGTCATCCTCCTAGTAGGAGTAGGACTCCCCTCTTTCCTACTCCTACTAGGAGGGGGAAAGGAAGGGGGAGAGGGAGAAGGAAAGGGGGGCGCCGCCCCCCTCTCCTAGTCCAATTCGGACCAAAGGGGGAGGGGGTGCGCGGCCCACCCTGGCCGCCCCTCTCTCTCTCCACTAAGGCCCATAAGGCCCATACTTTCCCCCGGGGGTTCCGGTAACCCTCCGGCACTCCGGTTTTCTCCGAAATCATCCAGAACACTTCCGGTGTCCGAATATAGTCGTCCAATATATCAATCTTTATGTCTCGACCATTTCGAGACTCCTCGTCATGTCTGTGATTACATCCGGGACTCCGAACAACCATCGATACATCAAAACATATAAACTCATAATGAAACTGTCACCGTAACGTTAAGCGTGCGGACCCTACGGGTTCGAGAATAATGTAGACATGACCGAGACACGTCTCCGGTCAATAACCAATAGCGGAACCTGGATGCTCATATTGGCTCCTACATATTCTACAAAGATCTTTATTGGTCAGACCGCATAACAACATACGTTGTTCCCTTTGTCATCGGTATGTTACTTGCCCGATATTCGATCGTCGGTATCTCAATACCTAGTTCAATCTCGTTACCGGCAAGTCTCTTCACTCATTCCGTAATACATCATCTCGCAACTAACTCATTAGTTGCATTGCTTGCAAGGCTTAAGTGATGTGCATTACCGAGAGGACCCAGAGATACCTCTCCGACAATCGGAGTGACAAATCCTAATCTCGAAATACGCCAACCCAACATGTACCTTTGGAGACACCTGTAGAGCTCCTTTATAATCACCCAGTTATGTTGTGACGTTTGGTAGCACACAAAGTGTTCCTCCGGTAAATGGGAGTTGCATAATCTCATAGTCATAGGAACATGTATAAGTCATGAAGAAAGCAATAGAAACATACTAAACGATCGGGTGCTAAGCTAATGGAATGGGTCATGTCAATCACATCATTCTCCTAATGATGGATCCCGTTAATCAAATGACAACCCATGTCTATGGCTAGGAAACATAACCATCTTTGATTAACGAGCTAGTCAAGTAGAGGCATACTAGTGACACTCTGTTTGTCTATGTATTCACATAAGTATTATGTTTCTAGTTAATACAATTCTAACATGAATAATAAGCATTTATCATGATATAAGGAAATAAATAATAACTTTATTATTGCCTCTAGGGCATATTTCCTTCAGTCTCCCACTTGCACTAGAGTCAATAGTCTAGATTACACGGTAATGATTCTAACACCCATGGAGCTTCTGTGTTGATCATGTTTTGCTCGTGGAAGAGGCTTAGTCAACGGGTCTGCTACATTCAGATCCGTATGTATCTTGCAAATCTCTATGTCTCCCACCTGGACTAGATCCCTGATGGAATTGAAGCGTCTCTTGATGTGCTTGGTTCTCTTGTGAAATCTGGATTCCTTTGCCAAGGCAATTGCACCAGTATTGTCACAAAAGATTTTCATTGGACCCGATGCACTAGGTATGACACCTAGATCGGATATGAACTCCTTCATCCAGACTCCTTCGTTTGCTGCTTCCGAAGCAGCTATATACTCCGCTTCACATGTAGATCCCGCCACGACGCTTTGTTTAGAACTGCACCAACTGAAAGCTCCACCGTTTAATGTAAACACGTATCCGGTTTGCGATTTAGAATCGTCCGGATCAGTGTCAAAGCTTGCTGCATCAATGTAACCATTTACGATGAGCTCTTTGTCACCTCCATATACGAGAAACATATCCTTAGTCCTTTTCAAGTACTTCAGGATGTTCTTGACCGTTGTCCAGTGATCCACTCCTGGATTACTTTGGTACCTCCCTGCTAGACTTATAGCAAGGCACACATCAGGTCTGGTACACAGCATTGCATACATGATAGAGCCTATGGCTGGAGCATAGGGAACATCTTTCATTTTCTCTCTATCTTCTGCAGTGGACGGGCATTGAGTCTTACTCAACTTCACACCTTGTAACACATGCAAGAATCCTTTCTTTGCCTGATCCATTTTGAACTTCTCCAAAACTTTGTCAAGGTATGTGCTTTGTGAAAGTCCAATTAAGCGTCTTGATCTATCTCTGTAGATCTTAATGCCCAATATGTAAGCAGCTTCACCGAGGTCTTTCATTGGAAAACTCTTATTCAAGTATCCCTTTATGCTATCCAGAAATTCTATATCATTTCCGATTAGTAATATGTCATCCACATATAATATCAGAAATGCTACAGAGCTCCCATTCACTTTCTTGTAAATACAGGCTTCTCCAAAAGTCTGTATAAAACCAAATGCTTTGATCACACTATCAAAGCGTTTATTCCAACTCCGAGAGGCTTGCACCAGTCCATAAATGGATCGCTGGAGCTTGCACACTTTGTTAGCTCCCTTTGGATCGACAAAACCTTCCGGTTGCATCATATACAACTCTTCTTCCATAAATCCATTCAGGAATTCAGTTTTGACATCCATCTGCCAAATTTCATAATCATAAAATGCGACAATTGCTAACATGATTCGGACAGACTTAAGCATTGCTACGGGTGAGAAGGTCTCATCGTAGTCAATCCCTTGAACTTGTCGAAAACCTTTTGCGACAAGTCGAGCTTTGTAGATAGTAACATTACCGTCAGCGTCAGTCTTCTTCTTGAAGATCCATTTATTCTGAATTGCTTGCCGATCATCGGGCAAGTCAACCAAAGTCCATACTTTGTTCTCATACATGGATCCCATCTCAGATTTCATGGCTTCAAGCCATTTTGCGGAATCTGGGCTCCCCATTGCTTCTTCATAGTTCGTAGGTTCACCATGATCTAATAGCATGACTTCCAGAACAGGATTACCGTACCACTCTAGTGCGGATCTTACTCTGGTTGATCTACGAGGTTCAGTAACAACTTGATCTGAAGTTTCATGATCATCATCATTAACTTCCTCACTGATTGGTGTAGGTGTCACAGAAACTGGTTTCTGTGATGAACTACTTTCCAATAAGGGAGCAGGTACAATTACCTCATCAAGTTCTACTTTCCTCCCACTCACTTCTTTCGAGAAAAACTCCTTCTCTAGAAATTTTCCAAATTTAGCAACAAAAGTCTTGCCTTCGGATCTGTGATAGAAGGTGTATCCAATAGTCTCCTTAGGATATCCTATGAAGACACATTTCTCCGATTTTGGTTCGAGCTTATCAGGTTGAAGCTTTTTCACATAAGCATCGCAGCCCAAACTTTCAGAAATGACAACTTTGGTTTCTTGCCAAACCACAGTTCATAAGGCGTCGTCTCAACGGATTTTGATGGTGCCCTATTTAACATGAATGCGGCCGTCTCTAAAGCATAACCCAAAACGATAGCGGTAAATCTGTAAGAGACATCATAGATCGTACCATATCAAGTAAAGTACGATTACGACGTTCGGACACACCATTACGTTGTGGTGTTTCAGGTGGCGTGAGTTGCGAAACTATTCTGCATTGTTTCAAATGTACACCAAACTCGTAACTCAAATATTCTCCTCCACGATCAGATCGTAGAAACTTTATTTTCTTGTTACGATGATTTTCAACTTCACTCTGAAATTCTTTGAACTTTTCAAATGTTTCAGATTTATGTTTCATTAAGTAGATATACCCATATCAGCTTAAGTCATCTGTGAAGGTGAGAAAATAACGATATCCACCACGAGCCTCAACATTCATCGGACCACATACATCTGTATGTATGATTTCCAACAAATCTGTTGCTCTCTCCATAGTACCGAAGAACGGTGTCTTAGTCATCTTGCCCATGAGGCACGGTTCGCAAGTACCAAGTGATTCATAATCAAGTGGTTCCAAAAGTCCATCAGTATGGAGTTTCTTCATGCGCTTTACACCGATATGACCTAAACGACAGTGCCACAAATAAGTTGCACTATCATTATCAACTCTGCATCTTTTGGCTTCAACATTATGAATATGTGTATCACTACTATCGAGATTCAACAAAAATAGACCATTCTTCAAGGGTGCATGACCATAAAAGATATTACTCATATAAATAGAACAACCATTATTTTCTGATTTAAATGAATAACCGTCTCGCATCAAACAAGATCCAGATATAATGTTCATGCTCAACGCTGGCACCAAATAACAATTATTTAGGTCTAAAACTAATCCCGAAGGTAGATGTAGAGGTAGCGTGCTGACTGCGATCACATCGACTTTGGAACCATTTCCTACGCGCATCGTCACCTCGTCCTTTGCCAATCTTCGCTTAATCCGTAGCCCCTGTTTCGAGTTGCAAATATTAGCAACAGAACCAATATCAAATACCCAGGTGCTACTGCGAGCATTAGTAAGGTACACATCAATAACATGTATATCACATATACCTTTGTTCACCTTGCCATCCTTCTTATCCGCCAAATACTTGGGGTAGTTCCGCTTCCAGTGTCCAGTCTGCTTGCAGTAGAAGCACTCAGTTTTAGGCTTAGGTCCAGATTTGGGTTTCTTCTCCTGAGCAGCAACTTGCTTGCTGTTCTTCTTGAAGTTCCCCTTCTTCTTCCCTTTGCCCTTTTTCTTGAAACTAGTGGTCTTGTTGACCATCAACACTTGATGCTCCTTTTTGATTTCTACCTCCGCAGCTTTTAGCATTGCGAAGAGCTCGGGAATCGTCTTATCCATCCCTTGCATGTTATAGTTCATCGCGAAGCTCTTGTAGCTTGGTGGTAGTGATTGCAGAATTATGTCAATGACGCAATCATCTGGAAGATTAACTCCCAGTTGAATCAAGTGATTATTATACCCAGACATTTTGAGTATATGCTCACTGACAGAACTGTTCTCCTCCATCTTGCAGCTATAGAACTTATTGGAGACTTCATATCTCTCAATCCAAGCATTTGCTTGAAATATTAACTTCAACTCCTGGAACATCTCATATGCTCCATGACGTTCAAAACGTCGTTGAAGTCCCGGTTCTAAGCCGTAATGCATGGCACATTGAACTATCGAGTAGTCATCAGCTTTGCTCTGCCAGACGTTCTTAACGTCGTCAGTTGCATCAGCAGCAGGCCTGGCACCCAGCGGTGCTTCCAGGACGTAATTCTTCTGTGCAGCAATGAGGATAATCCTCAAGTTATGGACCCAGTCCATGTAATTGCTACCATCATCTTTCAACTTTGCTTTCTCAAGGAACGCATTAAAATTCAATAGAACAACATCACAGGCCATCTATCTACAATCAAACATAAACAAGCAAGATACTATCAGGTACTAAGTTCATGATAAATTTAAGTTCAATTAATCAGATTACTAAAGAATTCCCACTTAGATAGACATCCCTCTAATCCTCTAAGTGATCACGTGATCCAAATCAACTAAACCATGTCCGATCATCACGTGAGATGGAGTAGTTTCAATGGTGAACATCACTATGTTGATCATATCTACTATATGATTCATGCTCGACCTTTCGGTCTCCGTGTTTCGAGGCCATATCTGTTATATGCTAGGCTCGTCAAGTTAAACCTGAGTATTCTGCATGTGCAACTGTTTTGCACCCGTTGTATTTGAACGTAGAGCCTACCACATCCGATCATCACGTGGTGTCTCAGCACGAAGAACTTTCGCAACGGTGCATACTCAGGGAGAACACTTTTACTATGATAATTTAGTGAGGGATCATCTTATAATGCTACCGTCAATCAAAGCAAGATAAGATGCATAAAAGATAAACATCACATGCAATCAATATTAGTGATATGATATGGCCATCATCATCTTGTGCTTGTGATCTCCATCTTCGAAGCACCGTCATGATCACCATCGTCACCGGTGCGACACCTTGATCTTCATCGTAGCATCGTTGTCGTCTCGCCAATCTTATGCTTCTACGACTATCGCTACCGCTTAGTGATAACGTAAAGCATTACAGGGCGATTGCATTGCATACAATAAAACGACAACCATATGGCTCCTGCCAGTTTCCGATAACTCGGTTACAAAACATGATCATCTCATACAATAAAATTTAGCATCATGTCTTGACCATATCACATCACAACATGCCCTGCAAAAACAAGTTAGACGTCCTCTACTTTGTTGTTGCAAGTTTTACGTGGCTGCTACGGGCTTAGCAAGAACCAATCTTACCTACGCATCAAAACCACAACGATAGTTTGTCAAGTTGGTGCTGTTTTAACCTTCGCAAGGACCAGGGGTAGCCACACTCGGTTCAACTAAAGTTGGAGAAACTGACACCTGCCAGCCACCTGTGTGCAAAGCACGTCGGTAGAACCAGTCTCGCGTAAGCGTATGCGTAATGTCGGTCCGGGCCGCTTCATCCAACCATACCGCCGAACCAAAGTGTGACATGCTAGTAAGCAGTATGACTTATATCGCCCACAACTCACTTGTGTTCTACTCGTGCAAATAACATCAACACATAAAACCTGTGCTCGGATGCCACTGTTGGGGAACGTAGTAATTTCAAAAAATATCCTACGTACACGCAAGATCATGGTGATGCATAGCAACGAGAGGGAGAGTGTTGTCCACGTACCCTCGTAGACCGAAAGCGGAAGCGTTATAACAACGCGGTTGATGTAGTCGTACGTCTTCACGGCCTGACCGATCAAGCACCGAAACTACGACACCTCCGAGTTCTAGCACATGTTCAGCTCGATGACGATCCCCGGACTCCGATCCAGCAAAGTGTCGGGGATGAGTTCCGTCGCACGACGGTGTGGTGACGATCTTGATGTTCTACCATCGCAGGGCTTCGCCTAAGCACCGCTACAATATTATCGAGGATTATGGTGGAGGGGGCACCGCACACGGCTAAGAGATCTCAAGGATCAATTGTTGTGTCTAGAGGTGCCCCCCTGCCCCCGTATATAAAGGAGCAAGGGGGAGGCCGGCCGGCCCTTACAGGGCGCGCCAGGAGGAGGAGTCCTCCTCCTAGTAGGAGTAGGACTCCCCTCTTTCCTACTCCTACCAGGAGGGGGAAAGGAAGGGGGAGAGGGAGAAGGAAAGGGGGGCGCCGCCACCCCTCTCCTAGTCCAATTCGGACTAGAGGGGGAGGGGGCACGCGGCCCACCCTGGCCGCCCCTCTCTCTCTCCACTAAGGCCCATAAGGCCCATTACTTCTCCCGGGGGGTTCCGGTAACCCTCCGCACTCCGGTTTTCTCCGAAATCATTCAGAACACTTCCGGTGTCCGAATATAGTCGTCCAATATATCAATCTTTATGTCTCGACCATTTCGAGTCTCCTCGTCATGTCCATGATTACATCTGGGACTCCGAACAACCTTCGGTACATCAAAACATATAAACTCATAATGAAACTATCATCCTAACGTTAAGCGTGCGGACCCTACGGGTTCGAGAACAATGTAGACATGACCGAGACACGTCTTCGGTCAATAACCAATAGCGGAACCTGGATGCTCATATTGGCTCCTACATATTCTACGAAGATCTTTATCGGTCAGACTGCATAACAACATACATTGTTCCCTTTGTCATCGGTATGTTACTTGCCCGAGATTCGATTGTCGGTATCTCAATACCTAGTTCAATCTCGTTACCGGTAAGTCTCTTCACTCGTTCCGTAATACATCATCTCGCAACTAACTCATTAGTTGCATTGCTTGCAAGGCTTAAGTGATGTGCATTACCGAGAGGGCCCAGAGATACCTCTCCGACAATCGGAGTGACAAATCCTAATCTCGAAATACGCCAACCCAACATGTACCTTTGGAGACACCTGTAGAGCTCCTTTATAATCACCCAGTTACGTTGTGACGTTTGGTAGCACACAAAGTGTTCCTCCGGTAAACAGGAGTTGCATAATCTCATAGTCATAGGAACATGTATAAGTCATGAAGAAAGCAATAGCAACATACTAAACGATCGGGTGCTAAGCTAATGGAATGGGTCATGTCAATCACATCATTCTCCTAATGATGTGATCCCATTAATCGAATGACAACCCATGTCTATGGCTAGGAAACATAACCATCTTTGATTAACGAGCTAGTCAAGTAGAGGCATACTAGTGACACTCTGTTTGTCTATGTATTCACACAAGTATTATGTTTCCAGTTAATACAATTCTAGCATGAATAATAAACATTTATCATGATATAAGGAAATAAATAATAACTTTATTATTGCCTCTAGGGCATATTTCCTTCACTTTCACTCTTATTATCATTTGTCGAAGCTTTGATCTATATGTTGTCATCAATTACCAAAAAGGGGGAGATTGAAAGTGCAACTATCCCTGGGTGGTTTTGGTAATTCCTAACAACATATAGCTCACTGAGCTAACATTATTCCAAGATTAATATTTCAGGAAAAGCTCAATGAATGGCATGACATGGATGAGAAAGTGGATCCCTCAAAATTCTAAGGACAAAAAGTTTGGCTCAAGCTTGAAGCTCAAGACTCTACATTTTATATTTTAGTGATCCAAGATCACATTGAGTCTATAGGAAAAGCCAATACTATCAAGGAGGGTGAGGTGTTGCTTAATGGCTTATTTGCTCAAAGTGCTTAGTGATATGCTCCAAAATCCTCAACTACCTTCCCACATCCACATATGACCTAAACCAAAAGTCAAACTCGGCCCCACCGATTCTTTCTATCTGGCACCACCGAGTTTCAAATGTCATAGCCACTGCCACAAACCCTAGGCAAATCGGTCTCACCGATAGGGATCTCGGTCTCACCGAGATGGGATTGTAATATCTCTGTTTCCCTTCGTAACATTTCGGTACAACCGAGATGAGCGATCGGTCCCACCGAGATTGCAATGTAAACTCTCTGTTTCCCTTTTGTAACATTTCGGTCTCACCGAGATGAGCGAATCGGTCCCACCGAGTTTACCTGACCAACTCTCTGGTTAGCTTATTATCAAAATCGGTCCCACCGAGTTTGTGTAATCGGTCACATCGAGATTACGTTATTCCCTAACCCTAACCATATCGGTCCTACCGAGTTGCATCTCAGTCCCATCGAAAATTCTAACGGTCACTAGGTTTGCTGAATCGGTCCGACCGAGTTTAACTATTCGGTCCCACCGATTTTGGCAAATTATGTATAACGGTTAGATTTTGTGTGGAGGCTATATATACCCCTCCACCCACTCTTCATTCGTGGAGAGAGCTATCAGAACATATCTACACTTCCAATACACATTTTCTGAGAGAGAACCACCTACACTTGTGTTGAGGTCAAGATATTCCATTCCTACCGTATGAATCTTGATCTCTACCCTTCCCCAAGTTGCTTTCCACTCAAATCTTCTTTCCACCAAATCCAAATCCTATGAGAGAGAGTTGAGTGTTGGGGAGACTATCATTTGAAGCACAAGAGCAAGGAGTTCATCATCAACACACCATTTGTTACTTCTTGGAGAGTGGTGTCTCCTAGATTGGCTAGGTGTCACTTGGGAGCCTCCGACAAGATTGTGGAGTTGAACCAAGGAGTTTGTAAGGGCAAGGAGATAGCCTACTTCATGAAGATCTACCGCTAGTGAGGCAAGTCCTTCGTGGGCGACGACCATGATGGAATAGACAAGGTTGCTTCTTCGTGGACCCTTCGTGGGTGGAGCCCTCCATGGACTCGCGCAACCGTTACCCTCCGTGGGTTGAAGTCTCCATCAATGTGGATGTACGATAGCACCACCTATCGGAACCACGACAAAAACATCCGTGTCTCCAATTGCGTTTGAATACTCCAAACCCTTCCCTTTACATTCTTGCAAGTTGCATGTTTTACTTTCCGCTGCTCATATACTCTTTTGCATGCTTGCTTGAATTGTGTGGAGATTGCTTGACTTGTTCTAAGATAGCTAAAATCTGCCAAGAACTAAAATTGAGAAAATGCTAGATTTTTATTCGGTCAAGTAGTCTAATCACCCCCCTCTAGACATACTTTCGATCCTACACGCGTGCGCGGGCGTGGAAGGCGCGACCACGCTCACGTCGGGCGAGCACTCCTCAGAGAGGCAGGAGGCCTGTGGGTAGACGTGGAAGCCGGGGATCGGGTTTAACCCTAGCATGTAGAGCGCCTCCCTCGTTGCCGCCGCGACGTGGGCGTTGGTGACCTCCTACTGCGCTGCGCCGACGGCGGCGGCCTGCGCGGCGGCCTCATCTCTCGTGTCCGCGGCGGCCTCATCCCTCACGTCCGCGGCGGCCTAATCCCTCGCGTCTGCGGCGTGCCTCCGGCTCTTCCTCTTGGCCGACTCCCTTGCCCGCTGTTCGGGCGTCAGTGCCTTCTTTGGCTTGGTCGCGGTGGCGGTCTTGCACGGGGCACGAAACTTGCCTTTCCCGGAGGGGGCCGCGGCGCCGGACGAGGCGAGGGAGGCGAGGCCGGCGGCGGCGTCGAGGTCGATGGCATCGTCCATGGCTGGTTGGGACGGGAGCGCGCGCTGGCGGGAGTGTTTTTGGGAAAAAGGGGGGATGGTGGTGGCTGCCAGCGACCGGCGGGCCCGGGGAGAGGAGTAGGCACGCGCGCGCGTCCGCCTCGTGTCCGCGCCGACGCAAATCCGGCTCAAAATTGGGCCGGGAATGGGTCGCCATGCGGACGCCAAGCGTACACGCGTCCGTTTGGATCAGCGCGTTGGGCCGCCTTTTCTGTCCGCGCCTACCCAAACGGACGGCGGCGGACGAAATGGATCGCCTCATTGAAGTTGCTATAAGATGTTCTAATTTTTTTCTGAATCAAATGTATATAGACATGTTTTAGTGTGTTTGTTCACTCATTTCAGTCCAAAACATCTTACATTTACGAACAGATGGAGTGTAACAGATTTTTTGTCGAAAAAGACTACCTGCCCAACGAAATCGCCAGAAAAGACCCTTCTAGATGAAATTGACAGAAAAGACTCCCTGGCCTGTGGCGGCAGACGCGCCTGCCGAGACGTGGCACCTGCCACCACCGTGCAAGGCGGCAGGCTGCCCATAACAGCGAGCGGCGAACCGCTACGGAACGGAGGCCGGTGGTGGGCCCTGCCGCTTCGTCCGGTAGCGGCAGTACTGTTGCTGCAGCAAGACCCGATGCATGCATGTGCTAGTACGTTCGTGGCAGTTATCTTGTTACCCCTCATGTTACCCCTCAAAAAGAAAAGTTAACTAACCGATCAACTTGTGTACGCACAATATGAGCCTGTGTATTTCTCTTCTTTTATGGAATGAGCTTTTGTATTTCTAAAACACGTGCATGTATAAAATCATTGAAGATCCAAAATAAGCTATGTGAACGGAATCAATACAACAAAAACTCATTGAACACTCATGAATATACCTGGCCATACCTCGGGCCGGGCCTAGCCAAGCCCGACGCAAAAAACCCAGGCCCGAGCCCGGCCCGGCCCGACCGCCGGGCTTGTTTTCTGGGCCCGAGCCCGGCCCGAAGATGTAAAAGCCCGTCGGGCTTCGGGCCGGCCCGGCCCGTCCTTTAGAAAAACACAAAAACGATGGGCCCGGGCCCGGCCTGGCCTGGCGTTCGGGCTCAAAATCTAGGCCCGAGCTCGGCCCGGGAGCAGCGTCAGGCCGGGCCGGGTCGGGCTTTTTCGGGCCGGGCCGGCCGGGCCGGGCTGCCCATGGCCAGGTCTACTCATGAAACATCTCTTCTACATTTCCCAACAGCAAAAAAAATCATTAATTGAGAACTGCTCCCACAGCAACACTAGAAGGGATGACTCCGCGGCGCGTCGACGATAAGTGCTGGCTAACCACCATGACGCCTGAGCCTGACCCGGCCGAGCGGTACTTGTGGACCGGCCAGCTGCGGGAGTGGGTCATCCCCCCTCACCCCCGGGTTTGGCTTGGTGCCACGCCGACGCAGGAGGTCATGTATCTAGAGCACTGACGGCAGCACAGGCTGACGGGGGAGTGCGCCGACGGCTAACGGCGCATGTAGTGGGAGCGGGAGGAGGAGGAGGAGGAGGAGGAGTGCGCCCGCATTGCCGCATTGCCTCCGCCGCAGCAGACGCCGGAGGAGGCAGCCCTGGCGGCATATCAAGCCGCCTTCGGCTGGGCTGGGCCGGCTCCCGTCTTCATCGACCTCACTGGCGGTGATGACGACGGCAAGGGCAAGGGCAGGGCGGACGTCTAGGGCTGCATGCGGGCGCCGACTGTTTTTAGTTTTTATTAATGTTTAATTATGTTTTAAGTGGACTTTGCCTCACGGTTGACCGGTCACTTATGATTAACTCTAAGAAAGAAAGTTAGGGTTCGTGCCTCTTGTCGGCGCCGGCGCAGGTCCGCCTCGTCTCCGGTGGCCCTAGGGCCATGGAGGGGTGGTGGATCCTGGCAAGGGCCGGCGGGAGGGCTTCGGTTTTTGTCGTTTTTCTCAATCTTGTTAGATTTTGTGTCCTACTCAAAAAGGCGAGACAGCGGCGGCTCCCTGAATAAAATGTCTCGCCGCCTAGCCCCCGTTCCGGCGATGCCTCTAGCATCGTTGGTGGGTGTGTGGAGGTGTGTCTCCGGCAGATCTATCTTTGGTGGATTTGCTCGGATCTCCTCGTTGTTCGTCTACGTTCGTGTGTCTTCGGTTTGGATCCTTCTGATCTACATTATTTTTCATTGGCGGCGGTTGTTGTTCTGGAGTGCTGATCCTATGGGGCCTTAGCACGATGACTTCCCGACTGTCTACTACAAGTTGTGCACGGCTCCGGCGACGGAGGGGCGATAACGGCGGCGCGCCTTCGGCTCGCTTCGGTGCGTGTAGTCGTCGCTAGGTGGTCTACGAATCTGGATGTAATTTTTATTTCTGGTGTTCGTTGTACTGCCATGATTGAAGATGAATAGATTGAAAGTTTTTACGAAAAAAAAGATTAATTAAATTCCTATTGTGGTTATCCGTACGCGCGCAAATTTGGGTCGGCCTCTCATTGGACGCTCCAGTCAACTCATATGAAAAGGCAGACGCATCTGTCTACCTGACCGACACAAACAGACAAAAAGCGAACAAATTGCTCTTAAATACAGGTTATACACGCACGTATTTTAAAAATACAAAGGCTTGGATTGTGCATACACAAGTTGATCGATTGGCTCGCTTAGCGATGCATGCATGGCAAAGCTTGTCCACAAGGCCACGACGTACGCATGCATGCATCGGGTCTTGCTGGAGCAACAGTCCTGCTGCCACCGGACGAGGCTGCAGGGCCCAACACCAGCCTCCGTTCCGTAGCAATTCACCGCTCGCTGTTATGGGCAGCCTGCCGCCTGGCCGGCTGGCGGCAGGGGCTGCCGCCTTACACCGTAGCGGCAGGTGCCATGTATCGGCTAGCGTGCCAGCCGCCACGGTTCAGGGATCTTTTTTGTCGATTTTATCTAAAGAGGCTTTTTTCTAGCAATTCTGTTGAGAATATGGTCTTTTTCAAGAAAAATCCTCTTGGCCGACTCCCTTGCCCGCTGTTCGGGCGTCAGTGCCTTCTTTGGCTTGGTCGCGGTGGCGGTCTTGCGCGGGGCACGAAACTTGCCTTTCCCGGAGGGGGCCGCGGCGCCGGATGAGGCGAGGGAGGCGAGGCCGGCGGCGGCGTCGATGTCGATGGCGTCGTCCATGGCTGGTTGGGGCGGGAGCGCGCGTGGGCGGGAGTGTTTTTGGAAAAAGGAGGGGGGGGGGAATGATGGTGGCTGCCATCGACCGGCGGGCCCGGGGAGGGAGTAGGCACGCACGCGCGTCCGTCTCTTGTTCGCGCCGACGCAAATCCGGCTCAAAATTGGGCCGGGAATGGGTCGCCATGCGGACGCCAAGCGGACACGCGTCCGTTTGGATCAGCGCGTTGACCGCCTTTTCTGTCCGCGCCGACCCAAACGGACGGCGGCGGACGAAATGGGTCGCCTTATTGAAGTTGCTATAAGATGTTCTAATTTTTTTTTTTCTGAATCAAATGTATATAGACACGTTTTAATGTGTTGGTTCAGTCATTTCAGTCCAAAACATCTTACATTTATGAACGGATGGAGTGTAACAATGGCAGCCGTATAATTGTGTTCGAGGAGGAAAGGGGGAGAAACATAGAGAGTGGCGATGTGGCTCACGAGCTCGCGCGCTCCCGTTGTATGGTCCAATGGTACATCGGCACGTTTGGTCTGCATTTATGGAGGATGAAAATACTGCCGCATATACGCGAAAAGCAGAGAGCACATACGGGGATGGGCCCGTACGACGTGTCGACGGAGAACGCCACTGGCGTGACGCCGGTCGTGATAATGGTCCGTCTGTACAGGATCACGGGAGCTCCAAGTACTGGCTTTGACGAACGGCGCTTGGGGTAAAAAAAGTAATTCTCAGAGACGTTATTTTCCCCTGGACTTGCGGCCGGAGAGGGTTGTACTCATTACGACGGCGGAGGCGACGGGGAATGGGTTCGAGTTCTTATCAGATCCGGTTGATAGGTATGCTTGTTGCCCTCGCCTGAATTCCATTCATGGTGGATCTTTCACAGCATGAATCTCAGGGAGCGTGTTACCCCGTTGGACAGATTCCCTGTGCTGGCGTTGACGGCGGTGACTACGCGCCACCGGCGCAGCCCGCTCCAGATCTGCTGGATATAGCAGGCGAGTCTAGCATATTTGATGTGGGCGACCGGCCGCCGGCGCTCCAAGTAGAACTGAACGGCGTTTGCTCGAGCATGAGCTTGTCGGTGCCGGACTTAGAACAATGAACATGCAAGGACGACCGGCAAGCACCGGCGAGGAAGAAAGAGGTAAACTGTCCCTGCTGTATATTTAGCCATTGGTTTGGTGCGACTACTCGATTAGGCACGACACTGTTACAACGAGTTGCTCCGGATTAGAATGTCAGGCTGATACATGCTGTCAATTTGACCATCACGTGCGTCAGCTACCGACGCCGGTGAGAACAGTCACCAAGCGCTCGTGGTGGAAGACGGGACAGGGCGATGGCGAAGGAAATTGCATCCCTGTGACATCCTTTCAATGAAGAACCTACATCCAGTGACATGGGCTTCAGATATCCTTGTTGCTCTGGTGTGCTCCATGGAGATAAGTTCCAACAGTGAGCCGCCGTGGTTGCCAGATCAAATGGTCTCTGGTATTGGATCACGAGCAGGTTGATCTCGGCCAGAAGCAAAAGAGATCTGACTAGATGTGCCGGAGCGTGGGCATGCAGATGCAGGGATGGATGGTGTTGCGTCTGCAAGTTCAAACCAATTTGTTTCAGTTTCTTGATTCTAGATGATGGGTGGTATTGTGTCTGCAGATTCAAACTATTTTGTTTCAGTTTCTTGATTCTACACGATGGATGGTATTGCGTCTGCAAGTTCGAACCATTTTGTTTCAGTTTCTTGATTCTAGACGATGGATGGTATTGCGTCTGCAAGTTCAAACCAATTTGTTTCGATTTCTTGATTCTAGACTTGTCTTTTTGTTGCACAGTGGAGCAGGCCAGACACTATGGGCCTGTTCGTTGTCCCTCCCGTTCCGTGACTCCGCTCCCGGAGCAGCCAGAGTAGCAGTTCAAAATCATGGAGCGGGGAAACATGTACTCTGCCGATCCTTGGATTTGGCGGAGCTGGTGGTTTCCCAAACAGCTCCTATATGTGCTTTTCTTTCCTCTCGCGATGTAGTCTAGATGGTTGTAACTTGATTGGTGATGATGAATACAGTCAGCATCTCATCTATTCTCAAAAGAATAAAAATCCAGTTGGCACTGCTAACTCTTCAAACACTACCATCGTGTGTGTTTTCGCTCAGAATCTGTTTGTCAATGGTTTGTGTTAATTACTTCTGCACTGACCTATTGAGCATGAACATAATTGAATATCATGACGAACTGGTAAATGAATATTTTAATGAGTATGCATACACTTAACTTGAAAACTTCTATTATTTGTCAGTACATGGTGTTTGCTAGAGAGCTATAGAACCTTAAAATTACAGCACGAGGGGAGTTTACCCTTGGTATTAATCAACCGATTATGCATGAAACGGTTTACATCTTGCAGGGCTCGTGTTGCACGGCCGCCTACAGAACGGCCACCATACATGCATTGGCAGAGTGTGCACATTCAGGGGATACCCAGAGAAGCATGCTGAAACTGTGGAGAAAACACCATGTTGAATGGAGACACCAATATAGTAACCATCTTTCATCTTCTTTGATCTCAGGTCACCAGTTTGGCGAATTCTTTGGAAGTTGCGACTCCCGTCCAAGGTCAAGATTTTTTTTGCTGGATGCTTTGCATGGGATCATGCCGCTGAATTCTATCCTTGCAAATAGACACATCGGTACTGAAGGTCACTGCCCAATCTGTAACTTGGGTGCTGAGGATGTTAAACACTTGCTTTTTGAGTGTACGCCTGCAGTGGAATTATGGAAATTGCATGTTGATACCATCATCTTTGATGTGATGCACGTTGATGGATTGAGTTCGATAATCATGGAACACCTACTTGGGATGCCTGCTACAATGTTCCTGGAGCACCCTTCCAGAACTGCTGGCCGTCAGTGCATGGTACCTTTGGTGTATTCATCGGCAACGAAATCATGGTGAGACTGTCCCACCTCTGAACAACAGGCGCCTTCCAGAAAATGTATCGTCAGGCTGTCAAAACGTTGGAAGAAGCCAGACATGGGATTTGTCAAACTCAACGTCGATGCTTCCTTCCATGCTGATAAAGGACTCAGGTCATCAGGGGCGATTATAAGGGATACACATGGAAATCTTGTGCCAGCTTCATGCGAACATATAACTCTTGTCTCTGACCCCATGATGGTTGAAGCTATTGCTATGAAAGTTTTGAATTGGCAAATTCTATTGGATGCAACAACGTTCAAGCTGAATCAGACTTGCTGGAGGTTATCAATGCATGCTAGGGTCAGGAAACTTGATGGAACGTATCAGCTGCTATTTTTGCGAGCATCATCGACACTGCAAATTCGATTGGGAATGTCCAATTTCATCATTGTCCGAGGGACTCAAACTCTGGTACATGAGCTAGCGAAGCACTCTATTACGTTTATGGCTACATGTAATTGGGTTGATGAACCTCCTGATTTTATTTTGCCCTATCTTGTGGACGATGTAACTATTCTTTAAGCCATAAAGCGAGACATGACGGTGTTCCCTAAAAAAAGCACCAAGTGTAATTGTTGATGTAAAACCTGTGGCAACATTTTTTTAGGGAAATTGCGGAAACATTTGTGGTGTGTAGCATTTGGTGGATGAATTCTGTTGTAGCCTTGGTTTCAAAAAAATAATTATGTTGCAGCCTTGTAGCTATCGGACACCGATTAAGTGTTCCCTGGCAGGTTTTTCTGTTATTACTGTAACTATAAGGTCACGTTGAGAGTGTTGCAAGTAATGTCTGAAACGGAAATAGCAATCTTTGTATGATATGGTACAGGAGTAATCAAACTTGCTTGTGCTGAGAGTACAGGGTGACTTGGTGAGTCCATTGGGCGGGATCTTCCTTCGATTTGGGAAATATTTTATCAGGTCAATAAACGGGCTCAACCACCCAACGAGTTCGGGAGACTGGCTGGAAAAACCAACGAGTTTGTTTGGTGGCCCAACTACACAACGTAAATGCTGCCGTGTGTATACCGTCCACGTTGCGTTCCGTTAGCCTGCAGGTCGGTACATGACTTCGTGTCCGTCAAGTGACCAAACGAACATCCACTGTTGATGTGGGTCCGCCCCTATACTATATGGGCCGGATAGTTCACGAACGTCCACTGTTGATGTGGGTCCGCCCCTATACTATATGGGCCGGATAGTTCATTTTGAACACCGTATACACCCGATAATACCTTCCGTGGCCTCAATCCCGATGCGAACGGATGCCTAGCGATTCCGTGAGCAGGAGTGCTCGTCCGCTCATATGAATATCCGGAGAAACATAAGCCTAATTCATATGAACACGCTATTCCTAAGAAGACCTTGAATGGCCGCAATAAAATAAGGGGTCACATGCTTCGTGTCTCCTGTTTGTCTCAACTGCCAAAACGAACATGCGAAATCTCTAGATCTATGATCAAATTAATGGCCAATAGATCAGATCTAAATATACGAGTATTTTATTGCACGATCTCGACTATGCTGCCGTTACATATGGCTATGCTTGCGGAGAGATGCTGAGTATGCACATGATCAGCTCTCACTGCACATGCTTATTTCGTTCTGATACATAGCTCTAGTTTCGTTTCCAAAGACTATTATTTCCTGCGATTTGAATGCGTGACCTCTCAGGGAAACCAGAACGAGCGTTTTTTTCTCTCCGACTCCGGATGGCCCACCACGCCGGATTCAGATCACCTTTTTCTCTTTCTTTTGACTTTCTTCCTTTGTCCCTATCAATCATATGCATATGCATGTGTGCTGACAATTTGAAAAGCACGACTGCGTGTATGGGCAAATGAGCATACAAAGACACATCCGGACACTGTCTGAACATGTTCATGGACATACAAAATTAAAAAGCCTAGAGGACTCGCCGGCCCGAGTCTCCCCTTCCACGCCGCCCCTCACGAGGCGACGGGGAGGCGCCCCCAAATCGCCGCCGCCAGGCTCTCCCTCCTCTCCCCCTCCCTTCCTCGCCGCCGCCAAAGGGTCCGACCGGGCAAAGCCCGGCTGTCGCCGCCGGCGGCGGGGCCTCCTCACCTTCCTGTGTTGCGGGGCGGCGCGGGTTGTCGTGGCTGCATCGGGATGTGGCGCTGCTGCAGGGCGACGCAACCGGGGAGGGGGGGGGGGGGGGGGGGGGCGTGCTATCGTGGGGGATGCGTCGGCAGCGCATCGGCTTCGTGGTAGGCTGCATGGAGCGGCTAGTGGTGGCATGCTGCGTCTAGCCCTGGTTGGGGGTCCTCTGGATCTGGCCATGGCTGGCGGCTGGCGGCGCGAGGTGGTAGCCGCGGCCAGGTCCGGTCGTCGCCATGGGCGTGCTCTGCTGCGCCGCGGTGGCTGCCCTCGCTACGGTGCGGGGCTTGGCGGTTGTGTGGCAGGGTCGCGCATGGGTGGCCGGGGCTTCGACCTAGATCTAGTCCAAGTGCTCAGAGGCGGACGGCGGTGTCCCGACACGTGTGCGTGCGGCGTAGGGACAGGGTGCGATAGGCAATGGCGGGCGGCGGGGTGGAGGCTGTGGTGGCGTCGTCAAGCCGCGCCCCGGTTGGCTGGTGGCGCGGGTGCGTGCCTAGCGGCTCCGACGCTTGGAGCTCGCCGGGCGGCGCGGGTTGGGCAGTGGCCCGGTGTGGTTGCTGCTCCGGCCATGGGTGACTCCATGGTAGCTTGGCAGGTCGGCTGCGGCGGCGGTTCGCATGTTCCTGTGTCGGCTTGTCCGTAGGCGGCTTGTGTCGGCCTTTGATCCTTCTACTCATCATCCAGGCGCTACTTTTGTCGAAGGGTTGGCCATCTCCCAGCTGCGGTTCATCGCTCGTATCGTAGGACCGATCTCGTCTCGCGCCCGACAGCAGGGCCGAGCTCGTCTCGCGGCCGGGACTGCAAGACAGCAGGGCCGAGCTCGTCTTGGCCGGCCTATTGGGTCTCGGCGCTGGGGGGCGCCCAGGGGTGCGAAAGACGGAACCTTTCCGCTCATCTCTTTAGTTGGGTTAGTGGCGGGTGTCGGGTGAGGTGGTGTCAAGGTCTTGGATGCCGGGCGGCGGCCCTGGTGGTGGTAGGGCGGTGCTCATGGGCAGAGCCCGTGGCTCGTTGCTGCCCGGTGGCCATGGTCGTGTGGGCAGCATGGTAGCCGGGGTGTGGCGTTCGGTGGCAGGGAGTGTTGGCCGGGGTGAAAACCTGTTTTATCTTCGGCGGTGGCAGCGAAGCTCGTTCCGTTTTTGAAGGTGTCATCACGGCTCTCATTGCCCGTCGTGTTGCTCCGAAGAAAACTCGGATCCTCGGATCGAGCGGTGACGGCGCTTCGGTGTCGTTTCCTTTCTGAAGGCGTCGCCTTGGAATCCACAGTTCGTCGTATGCGGCTGCATCTCTTTCGTGGTGATAAGGATGGTGTCGGTGTCAAAACCGGCGGATCTCGGGTAGGGGGTCCCGAACTGTGCGTCAAGGTCGGATGGTAATAGGAGACGAGGGACACTTTATTTTACCCAGGTTCGGGCCCTCTCGATGGAGGTAAAACCCTACTCCTGCTAGATTAATATTGATGATAGGGTTTTTATCATTTATGCCACCGGTTGTGTCCCACTACTCAGTTTTGCCACTAAGAATTTCAACCGCTCAAAAATGCCATCGCTTCGTTAGACACATGCTCAAAAATGCCACTAGACACCATTATTGTGATCTTAAATCTCTTTTGCCATGTTATAATGACATAAATACCTATGGACCAACATGCCCGCTCTCCCTCTATCTCACTACAATAAAGTGTGGGGCCTACTTGATCCCAACAATGTTCTTATTTTCCTGTAAACTTATTCGCTTGTTTACTCCTAACAAGTGGGGCCACACTTATCATTGTGAGATAGAGAGAACTGACATGTGGGTCTAGGATTATTTTTGTCATATAACATGGTCAACGGATTTGAAGTGAAAATAACAATGTCTAATGGCATTTTTGAGCAAATATCTAACGGAGCGATGGCATTTTTGAGCAAGCATCTCACGTATCGATGGCATTTTTGAGTAGTTGTAACTTCTAATGGCAAAACTGAGTAGTGAGACACAACTAGTGGCATAAATGATAAAAACCCTTGATGATATGGGTAGTACAAGAGTAGATCTACCACGAGATCAAGGAAGCTAAACCCTAGAATCTAGCTTATGGTATGATTGTGTATGATGATGGTTGGCCTACGGACTACAACACTCCGGTTTATATAGACACCGGATAGGGTTAGGGTTCCACAGAGTCGGTTACAATGGTAGGAGATCTTGAATATCCGCACGCCTAGCTTGCCTTCTACGCCAAGGAAAGATCCTTCCGGACACGGGACGAAGTCTTCAATCTTGTATCTTCATAGTCCTGGAGTCTGGCTGAAGGTATAGTCCGGCTATCTGAACACCCCCTAATCCAGGACTCCCTCAGTAGCCCCTGAACCAGGCTTCAATGACGACGAGTCCGGCGCGCAGATTGTCTTCGACATTGCAAGGCGGGTTCCTCCTCCAAGTTCTTCAAGAAGATTGTAAACACCAAAAATAGTGTCCGCCTCTGCAAAATAAGTTTCCACATATTGCCATATAGAGAATAATATTAACACAAATCAAATCTGCTGACGTATTCCGCAGTGCGTCATAACACTGCGGCAAGCTCTTTATATAAATTGTTTTCATTGTTCCACCTCAGCATGTTTAGCGAGGCGGTTTCCTTGGCACGTCTTGTCAAAGCAGAGATCGTGTGCCCCTTTTAACGGGATTCTCATCAATGCGGACGTGGGTAACCCAGCCGTGCCCGCTAGCACGTTTTGCCTTAATTAAAGGCTAGTTCAAGACGGTTATGGGGAGGGCTCTTGGTGTTCTGCCTCTTATAAAGAGACCAAGACCCTGTTCCCTTCTTCTATTCTCAAAACGAGCTCGCCCACCGCCTCGAGTTCCAACACCCTAGGCTTCCAGATTCCAGGCGCACCGGACCTTCGACAATGTTCGGTTCCGACCTACAAGGCCGATGGATGCCCTCCTCCGTCACGGAGGAGGACGTATTAAGGTCGAGGGAAGCTAAATTCCTGACCGGCGAGATTTCGCACAGGTTGCCTGTTCAAGGACAGGTGATCCCTAGCCCTCAGCCCGGTGAGAGTGTGGTATTCATATCCCACTTCCTTCGGGGATTAGGCTTCCCAATGGATCCCTTTGTAAGGGGGCTGATGTTTTATTATGGGCTGGAATTCCACGACTTAGCTCCGGAGTCCATCCTCCATATCTCCTCGTTCGTTGTTGTGTGCGAAGCGTTCCTCCGTGTTACCCCTCACTTCGGATTATGGCTCAAGACCTTCAAAGTAGAACCGAAGATGATCGAGGGGCGCCACACAAAGTGCGGAGGCGCTGCTATAAAAAGAAATGCCGATGCTCCATGGCCCGAGGGCGCTTTTCAAGAGGAGCTTGGCTTGTGGCAACAGGAGTGGTTCTATATCATCGCCCCTCGGGGCACCGCATGGGTGGCGCCTCCTGCCTTTCGCTCGGGTCCTCCACCGCGGTTAGCGTCGTGGATCAACACAGGGGTAGATTGGGGCTTGCCCAAAGACGTACTTCTACTGCAGGGCCGCATTAAGGATCTCTTAGAAGGAGACCTCAACCTGGTCAAGGTGACACAAGTCATGTTGATTCGCCGGACACTGCCCGGCCAACGTCGCCCCCTTCGTCTGTGGGAGTTCAATCTAGAGAGACCGCGAGTTCTCCGGGATTTTATGGGCGCGACGCCCGCGGAGATGTATAAACTGTTCTTCGAATCACAAGAAGTGAGTCCGGATTTGACTGAGGACGTGGGTTTAAGCCGCAATCGCCCGGATACTCAAGTAAGTGACCTTGTGCCCGGACCTTCTATCCGCATAATTGTTGGGGAACGTAGTAATTTCAAAAAATTTCCTACGCACACGCAAGATCATGCTGATGCATAGCAACGAGAGGGGAGAGTGTTGTCTACGTACCCTCGTAGACCGAAGCGGAAGCGTTGACGCAACGTAGTGAAAGTAGTCGTACATCTTCCCGATCCGACCGATCCAAGCACCGTTACTCCGGCACCTCCGAGTTCTTAGCACACGTTCAACTCGATGACGCTCCCCAGGCTCCGATCCAGCAAAGCTACGGGGAGGAGTTCCGTCAGCACGACGGCGTGGTGACGATCTTGATGTACTACCGACGCAGGGCTTCGCCTAAGCACTGCAACGATATGACCGAGGTGGAATATGGTGGAGGGGGGCACCGCACACGGCTAAGGAACGATCACGAAGATCAACTTGTGTGTCCATGGGGTGCCCCCTGCCCCCGTATATAAAGGAGTGGAGGAGGGGAGGGCCGGCCCTCTCTATGGCGCGCCCTAGGGGAGTCCTACTCCCACCGAGAGTAGGATTCCCCCTTTCCTAGTCCAACTAGGAGTCCTTCCATGTATTAGGAGTAGGAGACAAGGAAGGGCAAAAGAGAAGGGAAGGAAGGAGGGGGCGCAGCCCCTCCCCCTAGTCCAATTCGGACTAGGCCTTGGGGGGCGCGGGGCCTGCCCTAGGCAACCCCTCTCTCTTTCCCGTATGGCCCAATAAGGCCCAATACTTCTCCCCCGTATTCCCGTAACTCCTCGGTACTCCGAAAAATACCCGAACCACTCAGAACCTTTCCGATGTCTGAATATAGTCGTCCAATATATCGATCTTTACGTCTCGACCATTTCGAGACTCCTCGTCATGTCCCCGATCTCATCCGGGACTCCGAACTCCTTCGGTACATCAAAACTCATAATATAACTGTCATCGAAACCTTAAGCGTGCGGACCCTACGGTTCGAGAACAATGTAGACATGACCGAGTCACATCTCCGGTCAATAACCAATAGCGGGACCTGGATGCCCATATTGGTTCCTACATATTCTACGAAGATCTTTATCGGTCAGACCGCATAACAACATACGTTGTTCCTTTTGTCATCGGTATGTTACTTGCCCGAGATTCGATCGTCGGTATCTTAATACCTAGTTCAATCTCGTTACCGGCAAGTCTCTTTACTCGTTCTGTAATACATCATCTCGCAACTAACTCATTAGTTGCAATGCTTGCAAGGCTTATGTGATGTGCATTACCGAGAGGGCCCAGAGATACCTCTCCGACAGTCGGAGTGACAAATCCTAATCTCGAAATACGCCAACCCAACACTTACCTTTGGAGACACCTGTAGAGCACCTTTATAATCACCCAGTTATGTTGTGACGTTTGGTAGCACACAAAGTGTTCCTCCGGCAAACGGGAGTTGCATAATCTCATAGTCATAGGAACATGTATAAGTAATGAACAAAGTAATAGCAACATACTAAACGATCGGGTGCTAAGCTAACGGAATGGGTCATGTCAATCACATCATTCTCCTAATGATGTGATCTCGTTAATCAAATGACAACTCATGTCTATGGCTAGGAAACATAACCATCTTTGATCAACGAGCTAGTCAAGTAGAGGCATACTAGTGACACTCTGTTTGTCTATGTATTCACACATGTATCATGTTTCCGGTTGATACAATTCTAGCATGAATAATAAACATTTATCATGAAATAAGGAAATAAATAATAACTTTATTATTGCCTCTAGGGCATATTTCCTTCAGTCTCCCACTTGCACTAGATTCAATAATCTAGTTCACATCGGCATGTGATTTAACAGCAATAGTTCACATCACCATGTGATTAATACCCATAGTTCACATCATCATGTGACCAACACCCAAAGGGTTTACTAGAGTCAATAATCTAGTTCACATCGCTATGTGATTAACACCCAAAGAGTACTAAGGTGTGATCATGTTTTGCTTGTGAGAGAATCTTAGTCAACGGGTCTGCCACATTCAGATCCGTATGTATTTTGCAAATTTCTATGTCAACAATACTCTGCTCGGAGCTACTCTAGCTAATTGCTCCCACTTTCAATATGTATCTAGATCGAGACTTAGAGTCATCCAGATTGGTGTCAAAACTTGCATCGACGTAACCCTTTACGGCGAACCTTTTTGTCACCTCCATAATCGAGAAACATATCCTTATTCCACTAAGGATAATTTTGACCGTTGTCCAGTGATCTACTCCTAGATCACTATTGTACTCCCATGCCAAAATCAGTGTAGGGTATACAATAGATCTGGTACACAGCATGGCATACTTTATAGAACCTATGGCTGAGGCATAGGGAATGACTTTCATTCTCTTTCTATCTTCTGCCGTGGTCGGGCTTTGAGTCTTACTCAATTTCACACCATATGACACAGGCAAGAACTCTTTCTTTGACTGTTCCATTTTGAACTACTTCAAAATCCTGTCAAGGTATGTACTCATTGAAAAAACTTATCAAGCGTCTTGATCTATCTCTATAGATCTTGATGCTCAATATGTAAGCAGCTTCACTGAAGTCTTTCTTTGAAAAACTCCTTTCAAACACTCCTTTATGCTTTACAGAATAATTCTACATTATTTCCGATCAACAATATGTCATTCACATATACTTGTCAGAAATGTTGTAGTGCTCCCACTCACTTTCTTGTAAATACAGGCTTCACCGCAAGTCTGTATAAAACTATATGCTTTGATCAACTTATCAAAGCGTGTATTCCAACTCCGAGATGCTTGCACCAGTCCATAGATGGATCGCTGGGGCTTGCATATTTTGTTAGCACCTTTAGGATTGACAAAACCTTCTGGTTGCATCATATACAACTCTTCTTTAATAAATCCATTAAGGAATGCAGTTTTGTTTATCCATTTGCCAGATTTCATAAAATGCGGCAATTGCTAACATGATTCGGACAGACTTAAGCATAGATACGAGTGAGAAACTCTCATCGTAGTCAACACCTTGAACTTGTCGAAAACCTTTTGCGACAATTCTAGCTTTGTAGATAGTAACACTACTATCAACGTCCGTCTTCCTCTTGAAGATCCATTTATTTTCTATGGCTCGCCGGTCATCGGGCAAGTCAACCAAAGTCCACACTTTGTTCTCATACATGGATCCCATCTCAGATTTCATGGCCTCAAACCATTTCGCGGAATCTGGGCTCATCATCGCTTCCTCATAGTTCGTAGGTTCGTCATGGTCAAGTAACATGACCTCCAGAATAGGATTACCGTACCACTCTGGTGCGGATCTCACTCTGGTTGACCTACGAGGTTTGGTAGTAACTTGATCCAAAGTTACATGATCATCATCATTATCTTCCTCACTAATTGGTGTAGTAGTCACAGGAACAGATTTCTGTGATGAACTACTTTCCAATAAGGGAGCAGGTACAGTTACCTTATCAAGTTCTACTTTCCTCCCACTCACTTCTTTCGAGAGAAACTCCTTCTCTAGAAAGGATCCATTCTTAGCAATGAATGTCTTGCCTTCGGATCTGTGATAGAAGGTGTACCCAACAGTCTCCTTTGGGTATCCTATGAAGAAATATTTCTTCGATTTGGGTTTGAGCTTATCAGGATGAAACTTTTTCATATAAGCATCACAACCCCAAACTTTAAGAAACGACAACTTTGGTTTCTTGCCAAACCACAGTTCAGATTGTGTCGTCTCAACGGACTTAGATGGTGCCCTTTTAAACGTGAATGCAGCTGTCTCTAATGCATGATCCCAAAACGATATTGGTAAATCGGTAAGAAACATCATAGATTGTACTATATCCAATAAAGTACGGTTATGACGTTCGGACACACCATTATGCTATGGTGTTCCAGGTGGCATGAGTTTGTGAAACTATTCCACATTGTTTTAATTGAAGACCAAACTCGTAACTCAAATATTCTCCTCCACGATCAGATCGTAGAAACTTTATTTTCTTGTTACGATGATTTTCAACTTCACTCTGAAATTCTTTGAACTTTTCAAATGTTTCAGACTTGTGTTTCATTAAGTAGATATACCCATATCTGCTTAAATCATCTGTGAAGGTGAGAAAATAACGATATCCGCCACGAGCTTCAATATTCATCGGACCACATACATCTGTATGTATGATTTCCAATAAGTCTGTTGCTCTCTCCATAGTACCGGAGAACGGTGTTTTAGTCATCTTGCCCATGAGGCACGGTTCGCAAGTACCAAGTGATTCATAATCAAGTGATTTCAAAAGTCCATCAGTATGGAGTTTCTTCATGCGCTTTACACCGATATGACCTAAACGGCAGTGCCACAAATAAGTTGCACTATCATTATTAACTTTGCATCTTTTGGCTTCAATATTATGAATATGTGTATCACTACGATCGAGATCCAACGAACTATTTTCATTGGGTGTATGACCATCGAAGGTTCCATTCACGTAAGCAGAACAACAATTGTTCTCTAACTTAAATGAATAACCGTATTGCAATAAACATGATCAATTCATATTTATGCTCAACGCAAATACCAAGTAACACTTATTTAGGTTCAACACTAATCCTGAAAGTATAGTGAGTGTGCGATGATGATCATATCAATCTTGGAACCACTTCCAACACACATCGTCACTTCACTCTTAACTAGTCTTTGTTCATTCTGCAACTCCCGTTTCGAGTTACTACTCTTAGCAACTGAACCAGTATCAATGTACCGAGGGGTTGCTACGAACACCAGTAAAATACACATCAATAATCTGTATATCAAATATACTTTTGTTCACTTTGCCATTCTTCTTATCCACCAAATACTTGGGGTAGTTCCGCTTCCAGTGACCAATCCCTTTGCAGTAGAAGCACTTAGTCTCAGGCTTAGGACCAGACTTGGGCTTCTTCACTTGAGCAGCAACTTGCTTGCCATTCTTCTTGAAGTTCCCCTTCTTCCCTTTGCCCTTTACTTGAAACTAGTGATCTTGTCAACCATCAACGCTTGATGCTCTTTCTTGATTTCTACCTTCATCGATTTCATCATTATGAAAAGCTCGGGAGTCGTTTTCGTCATCCCTTGCATACTATAGTTCATCACGAAGTTCTACTAACTTGGTGATGGTGACTAGAGAATTCTGTCAATCACTATTTTATCTGGAAGATTAACTCCCACTTGATTCAAGCGATTGTAGTACCCAGACAATCTGAGCACATGCTCACTAGTTGAGCGATTCTCCTCCATCTTTTAGCTATAGAACTTGTTGGAGACTTCATATCTCTCAACTCGGGTATTTGCTTGAAATATTAACTTCAACTCCTGGAACATCTCATATGGTCCATGACGTTCAAAACGTCTTTGAAGTCCCGATTCTAAGCCGTTAAGCATGGTGCACTAAACTATTAAGTAGTCATCATATTGAGCTAGCAAAACGTTCATAGCGTCTGCATCTGCTCCTGCAATAGGTCCGTCACCTAGCGGTGCATCAAGGACATAATTCTTCTGTGCAGCAATGAGGATAAACCTCAGATCACGGATCCAATCCGCATCATTGCTACTAACATCTTTCAACACAATTTTCTCTAGGAACATATCAAAATAAACATAGGGAAGCAACAACGCGAGCTATTGATTTACAACATAATTTGCAAAATACTACCAGGATTAAGTT
Organism: Aegilops umbellulata; assembly: GCA_032464435.1. Classification (NCBI taxonomy): domain Eukaryota; kingdom Viridiplantae; phylum Streptophyta; class Magnoliopsida; order Poales; family Poaceae; genus Aegilops; species Aegilops umbellulata. The sequence goes on along the minus strand of CP136055.1, from coordinate 223,800,580 downwards.
CATGATAAATTAAAGTTCAATTAATCATATTACTTAAGAACTCCCACTTAGATAGACATCCCTCTAATCTTCTAAGTGATCACGTGATCCAAATCAACTAAACCATAACCGATCATCACGTGAAATGGATTAGTCTTCAATGGTGAACATCATTATATTGATCATATCTACTATATGATTCACGCTCGACCTTTCGGTCTCCGTGTTCCGAGGTCATATCTGCATATGCTAGGCTCGTCAAGTATAACCCAAGTATTCCGCGTGTGCAAAACTGGCTTGCACCCGTTGTAGATGGACGTAGAGCTTATCACACCCGATCATCACGTGGTGTCTGGGCACGACGAACTTTGGCAACGGTGCATACTCAGGGAGAACACTTCTTGATAATTAGTGAGAGATCATCTTAAAATGCTACCGTCAAACTAAGCAAAATAAGATGTATAAAAGATAAACATCACATGCAATCAATATATGTGACATGATATGGCCATGATCATCTTGCGCCTTTGATCTCCATCTCCAAAGTACCGTCATGATCTCTATCGTCACCGGCATGACACCATGATCTCTATCATCTTGATCTTTATCAATGTGTCGTCACAAGGTCGTCTCGCCAACTATTGCTCTTGCAACTATTGCTATCGCATAGCGATAAAGTAAAACAATTATTTGGCGCTTGCATCTTATGCAATAAAGAGACAACCATAAGGCTTCAGCCAGTTCCGATAACTTCAATAAAACATGATCATCTTATACAACAACTTATAGCTCATCACGTCTTGACCATATCACATCACTACATGCCCTGCAAAAACAAGTTAGACGTCCTCTACTTTATTGTTGCAAGTTTTACGTGGCTGCTACTGGGCTTAGCAAGAACCGTTCTTACCTACGCATCAAAACCACAACGATAGTTTGTCAAATAAACTCCGTTTTAACCTTCGCAAGGACCGAGCGTAGCCATACTCGGTTCAACTAAAGTTGGAGAAACTGACACCCACCAGCCACCTGTGTGCAAAGCACGTCGGTAGAACCAGTCTCGCGTAAGCGTACGCGTAATGTCGGTCCGGGCCGCTTCATCCAACAATACCGCCGAATCAAAGTGTGACATGCTGGTAGGCAGTATGACTTATATCGTCCACAACTCACTTGTGTTCTACTCGTGCATATAACATCAAACCATAAAAACTTAGGCTCTGATACCACTGTTGGGGAACGTAGTAATTTCAAAAAAATTCCTACGCACACGCAAGATCATGCTGATGCATAGCAACGAGAGGGGAGAGTGTTGTCTACGTACCCTCGTAGACCGAAGCGAAAGCGTTGACGCAACATAGTGAAAGTAGTCGTACATCTTCCCGATCCGACCGATCCAAGCACCGTTACTCCGGCACCTCCGAGTTCTTAGCACACGTTCAGCTCGATGACGCTCCCCGGGCTCCGATCCAGCAAAGCTTCGGGGAGGAGTTCCGTCAGCACGACGGTGTGGTGACGATCTTGATGTACTACCGACGCAGGGCTTCACCTAAGCACTGCAACGATATGACCGAGGTGGAATATGGTGGAGGGGGGCACCGCACACGGCTAAGGAACGATCACGAAGATCAACTTGTGTGTCCATGGGGTGCCCCCTGCCCCCGTATATAAAGGAGTGGAGGAGGGGAGGGCCGGCCCTCTCTATGGCGCGCCCTAGGGGAGTCCTACTCCCATCGGGAGTAGGATTCCCCCTTTCCTAGTCCAACTAGGAGTCCTTCCATGTATTAGGAGTAGGAGACAAGGAAGGGCAAAAGAGAAGGGAAGGAAGGAGGGGGCGCAGCCCCTCCCCCTAGTCCAATTCGGACTAGGCCTTGGGGGGCGCGGGGCCTGCCCTAGGCAGCCCCTCTCTCTTTCCCGTATGGCCCAATAAGGCCCAATACTTCTCCCCCGTATTCCCGTAACTCCTCGGTACTCCGAAAAATATCCGAACCACTCAGAACCTTTCCGATGTCCGAATATAGTCGTCCAATATATCAATCTTTACGTCTCGACCATTTCGAGACTCCTCGTCATGTCCCCGATCTCATCCGGGACTCCGAACTCCTTCGGTACATCAAAACTCATAATATAACTGTCATCGAAACCTTAAGCGTGCGGACCCTACGGTTCGAGAACAATGTAGACATGACCGAGTCACGTCTCCGGTCAATAACCAATAGCGGGACCTGGATGCCCATATTGGTTCCTACATATTCTACGAAGATCTTTATCGGTCAGACCGCATAACAACATACGTTGTTCCTTTTGTCATCGGTATGTTACTTGCCCGAGATTCGATCGTGGGTATCTTAATACCTAGTTCAATCTCATTACCGGCAAGTCTCTTTACTCGTTCTGTAATACATCATCTCGCAACTAACTCATTAGTTGCAATGCTTGCAAGGCTTATGTGATGTGCATTACCGAGAGGGCCCAGAGATACCTCTTCGACAGTCGGAGTGACAAATCCTAATCTCGAAATACGCCAACCCAACATGTACCTTTGGAGACACCTGTAGAGCACCTTTATAATCACCCAGTTACGTTGTGACGTTTGGTAGCACACAAAGTGTTCTCCGGCAAACGGGAGTTGCATAATCTCATAGTCATAGGAACATGTATAAGTCATGAAGAAAGCAATAGCAACATACTAAACGATCGGGTGCTAAGCTAACGGAATGGGTCATGTCAATCACATCATTCTCCTAATGATGTGATCCCGTTAATCGAATGACAACTCATGTCTATGGCTAGGAAACATAACCATCTTTGATCAACGAGCTAGTCAAGTAGAGGCATACTAGTGACACTCTGTTTGTCTATGTATTCACACATGTATCATGTTTCCGGTTGATACAATTCTAGCATGAATAATAAACATTTATCATGAAATAAGAAAATAAATAATAACTTTATTATTGCCTCTAGGGCATATTTCCTTCAATAATTGACTTGCTCTTAACAGCGCTTCTCCTTTTAAGCAGGAGTGGATAGCGAAGGCGAAGCTGATCAGGTGTCCGGCTCCCCTTCCCGAAACCAGGCCGGATCCCATGCTAGTCAGGATGCTGGAGGTAGTGCCTTTGGAGGGAAATAATGGGGAGGACAAGGAAACCATGGCCTCCTCGAAAGAGGCCATTCCGAAGGGGGGAATTGACAATTCCCCTCCTAAGGGAAAGAAAAGGGCCGCCTCTGACGACCCGGAGACCGTAGCCTCGAAGCGGGGGAAAGAATCCTTGTCAGAGGGCCCGACGTCGGGGAGCCCCTCGACCAAACTAAACCCTCAAAGGGACCAGCTCTCCAGCGAGCCGTAAGTAGAAGAAGAGTTTTTCTTTTAAGAGAAATCCTTGATTTATATCTGAGAAGTTTTAACCGAAACCTTACTTTATAGTTCGGACCTCAGCCCTTCTTAGCAGAGCTTGTCCTCGGGGGATCTTCTTCCGGAGATGATGGAGAGCAGAACGCCTCCTCCTTCTGTACCACCTAGCAAGGTGGGCGACGCTGAAGTGTCTTCGCGGAGGATTTCTCCGGATCCGACAGGGGCGGAGGGTGGCCATGTGGCCCCCTGAGGTTCTCCGCGTCCGACCTTTGAGGGAGGCCATGGGACGAGTCCGGCACCATCTGGTGTTCGGACGGAGGAGCTAAAGATTTTGCTAGGGCGAGCCTTTGTCTCAGAGGAGCATCGTGCGCTGATGAGTACGGTGATTGAAAAGATTTCATCCGCAGAAAGCGGATTGCACGAGGCCGTCAAAAGTTTACTGACGGGCCTTGAGGTACATTTTAAATAATGTACACTTGTGTTAGTTGCGCATAAATAAAGTGCGCCCTATGTAGATAGTAGCCCCTGAGACTCTGTGCGTTGTTAAATTTGACGGCGCGCAGAGGATCTTAATACCAGGTCCTTTAAGTGGCACCTTTATATGTAGGTGGTGGATTGTCCGGAGTCAAGCCGGACTGGTGAATTTGCCGAACTGAAGCGACAACTTGATGAGGCAGAAGCCGACATCGTGCTTGTTAACAAGCGACTTGATGATGCTCAAGGTATTGAAATCATCTGGCGATGGTTAGTAAGAGGAGCTTTATGTCAATATCTTACCGTGTGTATGCTTGACGCAGATGGTGCGGCCGCCGTGGAGGGTCTTAGGGCCGAACTCGCCCGAGCGAAGGAACAAGCCAGGAAAAGCGATGCGGCTGCCGTGAAAGCCCTTGAAGAGCTGAAAGCCGAACAGGCTGCCCATTGCCGAAGCAAGGAGGAGATGGCTGATATGGCCATAAAGTTAAAGAGTGCTACTGATCGTTGCAAGCTTCTTGAAGAAGAGGGTCGGGCGAGGCAAACGAGCTTAGAGAAGGCTGTTGCTGACGCTAAGGATGGCCGCTCTATAATGAGAGCGACAAGGGAAGAGCTGCGTCAAGCCGGACAAATTGCGGATGGAAAGCCCTTCTCGCTGCGGAGAAAATTTTGTGATCCGAAGTTTGCCCCGTTAGACCGGATGTGGAGTGTAGAGGACACCTATCTGGATTTGGCGGCTAGTGCTGCTGATGCGACCGAACACTTTCGAGATAAAAAGGATCATGAAGTGGACAAGCTCTTTTGGTCGCAATTCCTCAATCCAGAGCGTCCAATGGCAGTGGACGATCGCCTGGCCCAATGGGCCGAACTAAATAGGTTGTCCGGACTCGCCATGAAGTACGTCATGGATCATCTGTGTCTGGGGAGATCGAAGCCGAAGAGTTATTTCAGCTTGGTGCAGCAATTTCTAGACGTGGTGCCACGTGTCGATGCTATGAAGAGGTCAGCGTGCATAGAGGGCGCTCGGCTGGCTCTTGCCCGTGTCAAGACATACTGGGCAGATATGGAGCCCACCATTGTTGCGTCCCGGGATTCGGATAAAAGCCGAATACCTTCCGAGCACTATTTTAAGGAAGTCCTCGAAGGCGCTCGCGTAATAGAGACGCAGTGCTCGAAGGATGCTATATTATGATAGCATATGTAATCATAAAACAGTATTTTGATAAATTGTAGTGGCATTTTTTAGACCTGTGCCTTCAAGTATTAAGAACACCTCCTGTGCGGCCGTTTTAATATATAAATTCTGAAAGATTGCAGTCGTTGGCTTCAGCCCCCACGCAAATAGTGCGGGGGTGCACGCAGAAGACGCATTTTCACACTTAACCCAACGTCTTGGTCCTGCAAAGGAGGTGATAGCGGAACGGGCTAGGCAACCGGACTATAATGCTTTAACACTTTCACTTAGCCATAGGAGCTTGACAGTGGGAATCTTTAGGTAGCCCCTTAGTGGCGACTGCGCTTGCCCGAATTCGGGGCGCATACGTGCCTGACCGGGAAACGGCCCTTCGTCAAAGCGGAGGAATCCGATAAATTCCTATAAGTCATCGAGTGGCGACCAGTCTCGCGCTACATCATGACAGTCAGTTTTCGGCTTTCTCTACTGAGGTGCTCGCCCGGCCGAACCGGGGCACAATCGCAGTAGTTCTCCTGGTGCTACCTTAGTCGATAGAGCGGAACGTAAGGTAGCCGAACTCAGGAGCCGGGCAATCCAACATTTGACCAAAGACATGATTCGGAGCTGATGCATATAGTGCCAAAACTCGCGACGCCGAACACTCCCTAAGGTGTTCGGTCTTTATGAGTGCGGGTGAAACAACACCCTTTAAAAAAAGAGAGCCCCTAGTGTCCAAGTACGAGCAAAAATTCTGGCGTGGCCACATGCCAAAACGCCAGCCTCCTCCTTGGTTATAGTAGAAAAACCAGGGGATGTATAGCAGCAAGAGACAGTAAAAAAGATTTACGCAGGGTCTTAATCTACAAAGAATCCTTAGGACGGGTCCCTACTGCAAGTCTGCGTCTGTGTCTCCGCTGTGCCGTGTTCTGGACGGGCGTCGCACGACGTTCATCTGTAAAAGAGAGGAACTGAATTGAAAATGGATCGTGTGGAAGAAAAAGATAATAAACAAAATATAAAGTAAAAAATATATAAAGTTGAGCTTTATTGTCTCTGCGTATAGCCCCCGGTACGGGGGTATATGGCGTTTAAGCCTGCGTTGATGATGGACTTGTGCCGAACTCATTTAGTCCGGGTCCGTGGACTTTAATGAATTACATCGAAAAAGTCTTTTGGCTGGCGGGGCCACTTTATTGTGCGGCCGTTTAAGCGGCCGCGCAATCCTCCGTTTGGAGGAGGCGTATCTTAGTGCGCTCCCTTTAAAGAGATGATGCCTCGTGGACCGGGCATCTTAAGCGTGAGAGATGCATAGTGCAGTATTGCGTTAAAGCGAGCGAAAGCTCCGCGTCCCATTAGTGCTTGATAGCGACTTGAAAACGGGACGACATGGAAGGTCGGCTTTTCGCGACAGAAGTTATTGGCAGAGCCAAATATGACTTCAAGCCGGAGAAAACCCATACAATGGGTGTCCGGGCCTGGTGCTACCCCTTGAAAGGAGGTTTTGCTGTGGCGGATTCTTGCTGGGTTTATGCCCATGCGGTGGATTGTATCCTGATATATCAAGTTTAGTCCACTGCTGCCGTCCATAAGGACATTGGTAAACTGGAATCCGTCAATTATTGGATCGAGTATCAAGGCAGTCCGGCCTGTGTTTTTTATATTTCTAGAATAATCTAGCTGATAAAAAATGATTGGTTTTAATAACCAGTGGCGGGACCCCTGAGGGATAGGTTTTATTGTGCGTACCTTTATGGGTGCCACACGTTTTGTTACGTGAAGTGAGTTTACTGTTTTAACTTCTTGTGGGAAGTTCTTTTGTTTCCTGGTGTTCTGCTTCTGGGGTTCGTCCTCGTCTTCGCTTGGTGTATCGAGCCCCTTGTGTTCGGCGTTAAGCCTTCCGGATTGTTTAAAAACCCAACAGTCTCTATGGGTGTGATTAGCAGGCTTCCCAGGAGTATCGTGTATCTGACATATTCTGTCCAGGATTCTGTTTAAGCTGGACGGATCGTCCCTATTGTCCTGAAGGGGTGGTTTTGTCTGATTTTGCCGTGAGCCTTTGAATCCGGCATTGACTGCCGTGCTCTTCGGACTTTTTTCTTTGGTTCGGCGACGGTCCTTATTTCGTCGCGGTTTTCCGTTTCCATCCCTGATTTTGGATGTACTTGGGTCGCTGGGGCTGCATCTTGCCAACCAGCTGTCCTCTCCTGCGCAAAAGCGGGTCATGAGGCTTGTGAGTGCGGCCATTGTTCTTGGCTTTTCCTGGCCGAGGTGTCTGGCGAGCCATTCGTCTCGGACATTATGCCTGAAAGCTGCTAAGGCTTCGGCGTCCGGACAATCCACTATCTGATTCTTTTTAGTAAGGAATCTGTTCCAGAACCGCCGAGCTGATTCTCCGGGCTGTTGAGTTATGTGACTGAGATCGTCTGCGTCCGGGGGGCGGACATAGGTCCCTTGAAAATTTGCTCGGAAAGCATCCTCAAGCTCTTCACAACTTCCAATTGTGTTTTCGGGAAGGCTTTTAAGCCAGTGCCGGGCTGGCCCTTTAAGCTTAAGGGGTAAATATTTGATGGCGTGGAGATCATCTCCTCTAGCCATATGTATGTGGAGGATATAATCCTCGATCCAGACTCCGGGGTTTGTTGTTCCATCGTACGCCTCTATGTTGACGGGTTTGAATCCCTCTGGAAATTCATATTCCAGGACCTCATCGGTGAAACATAGGGGGGTGCGGCGCCCCTGTATTTGGGTGTGCCGGATTCTGATGATGCCTTTTTTGCATTGCTTGTGAGAGCTTGCTTTCTTGGCCCATAAATGGACCTGGCTGGGCCATGATGCGAGTCTTTAATTGGGTCGCATGCCGCATTGAGTGCGGCGCCGCTTGCCGTTTTATGGTGGCCGTGGGGTCGTTTATCCGATGGTGTGGCTTTTTAATTTTTTGAATGCGAGGGCTCTAGGGCCTCTTGGTCGAATTCGGGCAGTAGTTTTCTCTTCAGATAACTTTTAGTGCGACGGCTGCCGCCGTATTTGTCTGCGGTCTTGATTACCTTGCTCCATCTTATTCTGAGTGCATCTTCCGCCGTCTTTAGCTTCCGCTTCCGCTTTTTCAGGCTGCGTGCTGTGGCAACGAGCCTTTCGTGGAGATTCTTCTGCTCCGTGGTCTTATCCGGCGTGAGATCGTCCGGAGTTCTGTTATGGCCGGGGGAGGGCTGTCTGTCCTCTCTATCCGCGTTGCCCTGTTCGGACGGTTGCTCTGAGGCATGCTCGTCGTCTACCGGCTCATCCTGCTCTATGGCTGGGTCTTGATCGAGGCGGGGCTTGGCTCGGCGTTTTCGTCGCCGCTTTGATTGCTTTTCGGAGGGTTTACCCCTTTTTTCGTCCCCTTTTTCCTCGTTGTCGTTTCCTTTAGGGGTATCCACCATGAATACATCGTGAGATGGGGTGGCGGTCCAGCGCCCTATAGGTGCTGGTTCCTGTTCGTCTCCATCTTCGTCGTCCATACCGTCGAAGTCTTCGGATCCGAAGTCAAGTATGTCGGTTAAATCATCGACAGTGGCTATTAAGTGGGTGGTGGGTGGGCTTTGAATTTCTTCGTCGTCCGAATCCCAACCTCGCAGACCGTAATCCGGCCTGGGCTCTCTTGATAAAGAAAGAGACTTGAGAGAATTCAGGATATCACCGAAAGGTGAGTGCTAAAAGATGTCCGCGGCGGTGAACTCCATTATAGGCGCCCAATCGGATTCGATCGGCAGGGGCACGGGAGGCCCGGAGTTCGGAGAAGAATCCGACTCCTTGGAGTCATGGGCCGTGCGGAGTGCGGGGCTGGCGTTCGGCTCGATCGCTTTCAAGATCGGAGCCCCCGAGGTGACTTCCAACCGTTCATCCTCAACGAACGCAGCAGGCTCCGAGTCGACGATCGGAGCTGGTGCGTGTGCGGCCTCCAGGGCACTATTCGGAGGCAGAGCTATATCATGCCCCTCGAGGTAGTGCCGCGCGCTTGGCTGTGGCTCGAACCCGTCGAATATCAAGTCTCCGCGGATATTTGCCGTGTAGTTTAAGCTTCCAAACCCGGCTTGATGGCCAGGGGCGTAGCTTTCGATCTGCTCCAGACAACCAAGCGAATTGGCCCGCAGAGCAAAGCCGCCGAAGACGAAGATTTGTCCGGGGAGGAAAGTCTCACCCTGGACCTCATCGTTGTTGATGATCAAAGGAGCCATCGGGCCTAAAAGCGACGACACAGAGGAACTCTCAATGAAAGCACCAATGTCGGTGTCAAAACCGGCGGATCTCGGGTAGAGGGTCCCGAACTGTGCGTCAAGGTCGGATGGTAACAGGAGACGATGGACACTTTATTTTACTCAGGTTCGGGCCCTCTCGATGGAGGTAAAACCCTACTCCTGCTAGATTAATATTGATGATATGGGTAGTACAAGAGTAGATCTACCACGAGATCAAGGAGGCTAAACCCTAGAAGTTAGCCTATGGTATGATTGTGTATGATGATGGTTGGCCTATGGACTACAACCCTCCGGTTTATATAGACACCGGATAGGGCTAGGGTTCCATAGAGTCGGTTACAATGGTAGGAGATTTTGAATATCCGCACGCCTAGCTTGCCTTCCACGCCAAGGAAAGATCCTTCCGGACACGAGACGAAGTCTTCAATCTTGTATCTTCATAGTCCTGGAGTCCGGCTGAAGGTATAGTCCGGCTATCCGAACACCCCCTAATTCAGGACTCCATTAGATGGCGTTGCTGTGCTCAGCGTCCATGTCTTGGGTGTGTGCATGTGTTGTGGTGGCGTGCGTTTTGTACCAACGGTTAATGATCGTTGCTTTATATATAAAGCGGACGAAAGCCTTTTTCGAAAAATTAAGAAGCACACAAAAAAAGGAGGGTCTTGTCTAGAAAAAAATATCAATGACCTATTAATGTCGTGCTTTAAAATTCGATTCTTCAAGCCTATAATTAGGACATCCTTACTTTAGTCATGCAAAAAGAAAAAAGTTTGATACGCGATTACTTGAGTCATTAACTAGAGATAGATACTACGATGAATCAACCAAGAGTAAAATAACCGCAAATGAAGCGAAAATCTGCATCTGAGCACGGGCTCAGCTGCACCCGCTCAGAAAAAATTCAAAACAAATACTATAAAAATTCAAAAAGTTTCAAAAAAAAATTGTGTGGTAGATCATTTGATAAGTGAGTTCCGCTCCAAAATTCATCTCATTTGGACATCTGAGCAATTCTGGGCAAAAAAGACAAACCGGGTCAAAACAGTTCCTAAACAGTAAACTGTTTTACAGACCTCGATTTTGTCTTTTTTGCCCAGAGCTACTCAAATGTCCAAATGAGTTGAAATTTGGAGCGAACCTCACGCATCAAATTATCTACCACACAATTTTTTTGAATTTTTTTGAATTTTACTAATATTTTTTTTTGATTTTTTTCGTGAGCGCGGGTGCAGCTGAGCCCGGGTGCAGATTCGCCGCACTCCAAATGAGGGACAAACATTTGCCAGCAAAGAGAAGAGACCAAAAGGGAAGGAAACACCCCAAGGGCAAAAAGCCATGGGAGCGGCGAACCAGCTTGCCACACCCGGCACATCCGACGGCCACCCTCAAACTCATGCGCATCTCCCCCGCTCTTGTCCCGTACTGTACGTGTATAATCAGTCCAGCTCAGCACCCCACTCTCTCTCCCTCTCTCCCGCCGACTGCTGGGTCCCAGCCACACAGCACGTGCCCCACACTATGCGGCCGCTACACACTCCCACCTCCCAACGACCCCGCCGTCCGATGGGCCCCGCGTTGAAACGGACCCCGACGTCAACTTCTCCGTGCCGTGCGATCCGTGCCGCAGCTGGTCCGTTGGTTATTATTACCACCCCGCGCCGTCCGCCTCGCAACGCCCCGCCCCGCCCCGCCCGGTGGTGACTTGTCTGGTGTGTCGTCTTCCCCGCGGCGAGCCAAGCCAGCGATCGGTCGCCTGGTCCAATCCTCAGCCCGGTTTCACCGCTCCCTCCTCCACCGCCTCTCTGTCCTTGCCCTCTTCTCCCGCTGCAACCACCTCTCCCAACCCTAGCTCCTCTCCTCCCCTCCGGGGCGGCCACGGCTTTCGGAGCCGCAACTCCTGCCCATGGCGCAGATCGAGCCTGTAAGTGTTTCTCCGCGCTTCCGCTTCCTTTTGCACTGTCAAATTTGGCGGTAAATCAACCGTCTCTCCGTCTACTCTCGGCTCGGGGTTGGGTTGGGTTGAGCTTGCTTGTTAAGAGTGTCACCCGCTGCCGCTGGGTTGTAGTAACTGGAAACGCGTCGCGGCCGTTTTTGTTTATGGTTCTATGGACCAGCCGAGGGAGCTGCGCGAGCGAATCAACTGTGCGCTCTGCTGTTGGTTGGCTTCCTACTTGGTAAGAAGAGCAGGGAGAACCAACTGCTGTTAAACTTCCCTGCATTTTTACCGCAACTGGTCAGGCCAGTTTTTTTGGTGTGGGCTGGACTGGAGCAGATACAATTTTTGCTGTTTGCTGCCCATTGTTATGGCCGGCTGTTAAGTGAGAAGCGAATTGTACATCACAATGAGGCAACACCGTCCCCCACTCGCACATTTTTCTACTACTGCCAAAGCGTAAACATCATCCTAGAACTAATTGTTTGTAATTTTTCGTTAAAATAAATGCTGCAGGTGTTTGACCAAGGAATGGATCCATTTCTTGGTAGGCTGACCATACCAGCAGCCAACACTAGCCAATCCCGATGCACACCTCAGAATGGTTTGTCCTTGCTCGATCGGCCTTCTCTCGACACACCCTCGTCTTTGGAAGCTTCACCAGTGCCACCACCGCCATCCTTGTTCTCCTGCAATTGCAGCTGTGATATCGGAAGCAACTTTGAGGCGTTTGCAACTGTAATGTCGCGGCTACACCAACACCTTCTGGATGCAGATGTAGAGATCAACTACACAGACTACTTAGATTTGATGAAACTGGAAGTCGATCAACAGCTTAATAGGCTCAAGGAGGATATGATGCTCTTCAAAAGCCAGAACTTTGTTCATGACAGTGATGCAGATGTTTCACGCCCTGTGATATGCCGTCATGGAAAGCCAATAGTAGAGATAGATGAGGGGTTCAATGACCTAAAGCTACTCTTGATAGTGGTGTTCCGGCAAATTAAGGACATGTTGAGCCTGTTCAACGCTTCAATTCACGATCTTCAGTGGGAGCATGACTTGCAATTAGAGGTCACCGGCATTATGATTGGAGACTGTATCAGAACTTTTGAGGATGAGCTAGAGAGGAGGTTTTTTGAACAAAGTTCCATTGTTAACAATCTAAGGAAGAACCGGAAGGAAACTGTGGTTCAGTGTGGTGCAATCCGTCAAGAGTTGATGTCTATATCGGATATGTTGTTACCTTCAGAAGATGAATCACATAGTCCCCAAAGTAAGCATGAAAATCTGGGTAACAGGAGTAACAGATGGAAATACAATCTCTTAAGAAAGAAAACAGGGGAGGAACACTCTGCATCTTCCAGTGTGGAAACCAAGAAGTCTGCAACACAGAGATCTGTAAGTCCCAGAGAAGTAATTTCTGAAAAATCTGACTTTCGGCATCTCAAGGGTTCAACTGGGGAAGAAATCATAAACTACTTCAGATCTGAGATTAGTAAATTAAAGAGGTTGCATGAATTGTACTTACAAGATAAAACGGAAGAGCTGTTCAAATTCAAACGAGAGAAGGCGTCATTAGATCTTAAGCATGATCTAGAATTTGAGCATCTAAGAAAGAAAGTTCCTGACATCATTTCAAGGGTTGACACAATCATTTCTAGTACCATAAAGGCACCTACAGTTTGCAGCACTAGCGAGGCACTTGAGGAAAATTGCAGATTGAATAATAAAATTGATTCATTATACCTTGAAAACCAGCACCTTAGCGGTTTGCTTGCAGAAAAGATGAATGATATTAAGGAATTATCGTGCCAGATATCTGATGCCAGGAGGGAAATATCACTTCGATTGTCACTTGAAGAACAAATTATGAGACAAGTCGGCACCATTAGAGGAGACTATGAGGATCTCTATGTTGAAAGCACTATTAGAGATGAAGTATACCGAACTGTGACAAGAAATTTTGTTGACGACTGTAGGACCAGCATGGAAGATGCCTCACGGAATTCTCAAGCAGAAGTGTCCTCACTTGAAGCTAAAATCTCAGAAAGGGAGAAGGCATTGTGTTTAGCTAATGAAGAAAATCAGAAGTTAAGAGAAAAGTTGTTGTTGCTAGAAAAGGAACACTTCATCGAAAATAATCATAAAAATCCAGAGCTAACCAAGCAAGAGAGCGACGAAATGATACTTCGTGATATCGAGATGGAGCCTCATGTATCAGCAAGATCATACGAGAGTTGTGAGCAGAGTATGGAGGATAAGGAGCTCGTCAAACCGAGCCAGACTATAGAGATTGCCTCAACTGTCTTACAGGAAGTTGAAACAAAAAAGTTGGAATACAATGGGTTTCTAGGTAAAAATGAGCACATAATACAACTCGATTTCATTACGGTATCTATTATGGATTTATCAAAAGAATTTGTCGAGATTGAACATAAAATTTCAGGAGACATCAAAGGAAATGAGAAAAGGTATGTGCATCTATCTTCTGAATATAATCCATATCGTTGATTCTCACACAAATTGATACGAGTACTGCTGAATTCAGGTCAGATGATCTGAGGGATCAATGCAACCATGTGGTTCAACAGGCAATAGTACTAACAAAGAAGGGCCTCTCATATAAGCAAATGCTAGACAGAAGACGGTCCGAGCTTCGAAAAGCTGAAGCTGAGGTATTTCTTTTATGGTCATATCTAATGTTGCTTTTTAAACAAGGGACCAATCCTTTCCAATTGGTCTTATGTTGAGAGGTATCTAATTCATGAGGGCATTTCGTATCCCCGCAAAAAAAGGCACTTCTTATTTATGGCTATAATCAAGTAGACAGTGAATTATCCAGATTGAAAGGCTGCATGATACAGGCAAAGACGCTTTAGGGGGTGTTTGGTTGGGCTTAACTTTGGCTTTTGGAGTTTGGCTTATAAGCCAAAAAGAACCTAGTTTTGTGCTTTTGGCTTATAAGCCAAATTTAAGCCTATCCAAACACTTAGTGCAAGCTATGCTCATCCATTTGTCAGATAAACCAGTGTTTTTTATGAGCTGCATTAAGTTAATTTAATCTTTTCTGAGCTACATTCCTGATTTTGATTCATTTATTATTATTTTTGATTATTTGAGCACCGGACGGTAAAACTCGTAGATGGTTACATAATCATGTTCATCCTGTGACTGTTAAAGAAGGTTTGCAATTATTTGGCAAATAAGAACATTGTTCATTGTCAGCATGCAAGTGAGTCTGCTGATATCTTTGAATTTTGATTGGGATACATTTTATGTTCTTTGTTTGAGTATGCTTCTGCTTGACTGCAGTAACACATGTATACTCAATTCATATTATAACCTCTTTAAGTGTTTGCCCATTCGATTCAGGTTGACATTTTGGAAAACAAGGTTACTGCACTCCTAAGTATTGCGCAAAAGATGTATGCGACTCTCGAGCATTATTCTCCTGTCTTTCAGCAGTATCCTGGGGTATGTGGGTCATGTGGCCAATTCTAACTTACTCATCTACCCTGGTCTGTACACACTTAAATTTCTACTCCTTGAGCTGTTTCTTTGAATGTAAATCACTTGCTTTGGATACCTAATGTGATTGAATTTTGCACCTCCTGTGGTCACCTGCATGTTTATGCCTGTTATATGTGAAAGTTCCAAATAATTGGTTTCTGTGCTTCGATACATCTATATATGTGCATTATGATGATAAATCATTAGTATTTAGTAGTCAGAAGAATACTTGTTCTGTGAATCAATGATGCAGATGCTGGAGATAATACATCTTCCATTTTCTAAGAAAGAAGATGGGAAGAATCTTACTCATAGTTAATGCCTTTTGTGCAGTTACTGGGTGCTTTCTTGAAGACATGCAAGCTTGTTGCAGGTCTACGGAATAAAGAAAGGGATGACTTACAAGATACAACATAAGTTGGAGCTGCTAGGTGAGATAACCTTTCTTATCTTGCACTAAATGGATTTGTTCAAGTTGTACATTTCAGTGAACACTCCAACCCAATTGATTAGATTTCCTATAAATATCCATTTGAAACTAACTTATCATTAACTTGTAGGTACTTAGTACTCATATATTACACTGAAACTTGTTAACTGCGTGTATGGGCCAAATATGATTATTAATCATAACCAGCTAGCAACATTCTCTAATCTGTCAGGATGAATGTGTGGCATGCTACTGTAGATTCGTTTAGTCGCCTCAAAATCCCGAAGTTCATGTGCAGCCCTGAAGCGTGCCCAAAGAGCGTCCCCTATTGGTTGTTCCTATGTGGCTCAAAATATCATAAGGAAACCAACATTCAAAGAAAACTTCGTGGAAACCATGTTTGAAAGTTTCACAAAATCTGGAACAAATGTGGGATGTTAAGAGGATGATATTCTATTGTCATGTGAAATTTCAAGTAAAACACATTACGGGATGCGAACTAGGAAAAGGATAAATTCAGCAATGAGTAGTGATGTTACTGTTTGGCGGACGCAGCTTCGGTGCCTTAAAGGCACATGCCTTTGGGTCACTGACATGTGGGCCTGCCACCTGTTGGGCCCACATGTCATAGACACAAAGGTAGGTGCCTTAAGGCACTGAAGCATCGTCCCTGTTTGGCACTAATCAAATCTGATTTTGTCTTTTTCATAGCTCACATCCCTTAAAATATTTGAACTTGAAATTTTGCATGGCTATAGAACATCACCCTCTTAACATCCCATATTTTTTTTCAGAATTTTTAAAAACGTTAAAACATCTTTTTCTCATGGTTTTCACTGGTTTCCACCGAATGTTGGTTTCCGTATGATATTTTCCCATGTGACAGAAAGCTATCCGCATCCCCTATTGGTTATGTGACATCAGGGGCGCCTTGAGCCCTATGTGACATTCAGGAAGCCCTATGGCAATACATCCGGTTCTGGTGGCTAGTGCGCTCGGTGCAACTTTCCACCTTCCTGGACGTGCTCCAGTGGCGTTGGACCCTCGACTGCCAGTATACATTCAGGAGTTGCTACGACACCCTCTTCCAGGGGGCTATCGGCTCAAGCTCGTGGAGGCTGGACTGGAGGTCGTGGGCTCCACCACAGGGTCAAGCTCTTGTGGATGGCTTGCCCAGATCGTTGCTGGACCTCCGAGTGCCTGGCGTGCCGTGGTCTGCAGCACGCACCCTGTTGCGTCGTATGTGATCATACTATGGAGACGATGGCTCATCTCCTCACTATTGAATTCATGCTCCGGCCATCATCCAAAAGTCCGAACTGATGTAGAGAGGCGGGCAATATATTTCAACACTCCCCCTTGTTACAGTGCATATGTCGATTGCCTAGCCCTTTCCATCAGTTCAGACTTTTGGTTGTGTTGGTTAGCGCGTGAAGCTTAACATGGTATCAGAGCTAAGGTCTTGAGTTCAAGTCCTGGCTTTCGCAATTTATCCAAAAATTGCTGCTGCCCCCATTTGTGTTCACATATAGGCCTCTTGAGCCATACCTCTGAGTCTATCCACGTGTTGACTTCCTGCGTCACATGTGAGATGGGGTGTTAAAGTGTATATGTGGATTGCCTAGCCCTTTCCATCAGTTCGGACTTTTGGTTGCGTTGGCTGGTGCATGAAGCTTAACACCCCTCACATCTAGGCTGTTTTAGTCCTTAGATGTGGGATCAATGGCTGCAAAATCTTTTTTATTTAATACTGCGCTGGCAGAGTCTTGAACTCAAGACCTCTTGGCTCTGATACCATTTTGAATTCATGCTCCATCCATTTCATCCAAAATTCTGAACTGATGTAGAGAGGCGGGCAATATATTTCAACACTCACAGGCTCCTCCTTCACACACACGGTGTGGCAGGGGATCAGACTATGGAGACGAGGTGCTTTCCTAGGTCCGATTGACGGCTCGACCTCCCGAGGCAGGGGATATCTTCGTGGACTGCTAGCTGGCTACTTGCCTCTCACTCCAGACCTCGGCCCGAAAGGGCACGTCCTGCCATCATGCTGGTGGCTTGGTGCATCTAGAAGCACCACAATGCAGTCATCTTCGTCAGCGCCCAACTCATCCTATCTAGCCTCCTTGACACGATTAGGATGGAAGCCAGACATTGGGCGACGGCGGGCGCAAGCTGCCTAGCTGCGTTGTTCCCGGCTGTTGATACGGCTGGCGTTTAGTAGCGTTGTGTTGTAACATCGGGTGTTCTTGTCTGTTTTCTTGTATAAACTCTTCTTCTATCAATGAGTCCAAAGACAAGGCTTTTGTGTTTTCTCGAAGACCCCCCCCCCCCCCCCGCTGCCACACTTTTGAATAGACAATGTATCACCAGTGCCTCCCCCCCCCCCAACATCAGTGATTTATTACTAATTTGCTTATGAAAAATACATGTTTAGTGATCATTTGCTGCTAAAAGCTCATTTTTTCAGTGTTTGGCCCTCCCCAACCTGTTTTACCCTCAGTTGCCCCCCCCCCCCAATCAATTTTTTCTGGCTCCACCACCGGGGTTACACTTTTTTTTTTGAAACGAGGCAAAAGACTTGCCAATTTCATTGATTAATAAGGAGTGAGAATTGCCCGGTTAATTGAGGGAAAACCGGGCTAAAACCGATACAATCCAACCCACATAACATGGGTACCACCGGTCAACCTGGCCACCGACATGGGATCACAGAGCTACAAACAACTGCACAGAAACCATGACGGCACATGCCAATAGAAGGCCACACGCGTGAACAACCGACAGCTCCGACTTTGACGATGATCATCACAAGGGAAATATGCAGGACTTGCGCCGACCATGCCCTCCGTAAGCGACCACCGAGCGGCTGTCATCGTCACCGCATGGACACACTCCACCGCAGCTCCAACTTCAAAGCAACCAAGCAACCAACGGAAGAGCACCTCGGACACGCCGGGAAGATCCGACTACTGAAGCCCGAGCCGCGACCAAAGCTCCTCTCGATGCCATCATCGTCGCCAAACAGAAATCCGCGCCCCCGAAATGGCTGCCTCAGCAAACAACGCGGCGAAGATGCCGCAAACCATGCGGCGAAGATACCGCAACCCACACGGCGAAGATGCCACCATCCACTGGTCTCCAGGTTGTGGCCGACTCCGAGACGATGCCCCAAGGAGGAAGAAGATGTGAAGGCGCCTTCATCACCCGATCCCTAAGATCTGAGGTTTCCCTTCGGAGCCAAGGCCGTGGGGAGGGAGGAGGAGCACCTCACAACAACAACGCTTCCAAGAAAGAGCACGACGCCCACGGGCGTCGCCGTCGCCGGATCCGGCAAAGGACAGACATAGGATTTCTCCCGGAGATGCTCAACCACCACCTGCCCGCATCAACGCAGCCAACAAACCCCGTCCTGCCGAGGCCAACCCCACACTGGCCGTGAGATCCCATGACCCACCATGCCCAGACGCGCGCACCACCCCCCCCCCCCCCCAGCCAAAGCCGCTTCCACCTAATCCGGGGCCGCAGCCCCGGCAGCCTCCACCACGCCTCCAACCACGCCGGGCTAGCAAGCCAGCCAGAACCACAATACCAGGTAGGGAGGGGGCCCGCCACCCCGCCCCATCTCACCGAGCAAAGTTGCCAGGCCGAAACCCGAGCATATCTGCCACAGCCACAACACCAACAGAGGAGGCGCCGCCGAAGAGCCAGGAGCCTCCGGCCGCAGTACCAACCGCCGGAGCACCTCCACCATCCGGATCCACTCCGTCAGATCGGGGCCCGCCGCCCCACCAAGCCGCCCGAGCCCTGCTGCCACCATCGAGCCGCCGGACCACTGCAGGTCGCCAAGCCGCAGCAGGATCACTGCCTCCACGCCGGGGCACAAGGCCGCTCGCCGACGCCACGAAATCCCCATCTTGCAGCGCCCGCCAGCGCGAGAGAGACCCCGTCGCCGCCCGCTCCGCACGAGCTTTGCCTGCGGGAGGCACCAACGACGGCGAGGGGGCGGAGGGGATCGAGGGGCCGAGCGCCTCGGTGGCTGGGGTCGCCGCCCGTGTTGCCCCTGGGGCCGGAGCGACGCGGGGGCAGTTGTCTACACCATGGAGATTGGGGTTACACATTTGACACATGGGGCTCAAGTTCTAATAAACCACTGCTCTAAATTTTAGTCATTAACTCATCATTTATGTTCCATCACAACTGATTATGTGCAGTGGCGGAGCCAGGAAAAATTAGGAGCCGGGGCGGATCGCAAGCTAACTAAAAATACATCGAACCGTAATCAAGCATTTGGATACATATTTTGCAACTATAAGCACTAAATTAGAGAAAGTCAAACGACCTACTCCCTCCGTAAAGAAATATAAGAGCATTTAGATCATTAAAATAGTAATCTAAACGCTTTTATATTTGTTTAGAGAGGGAGTATATTTCATTGTCCATACACATAATTTTTCAAGGAATCCAGAAAAATCTCATATATGAAATTTAATAACTTAAGATTAAAATTCGACAATCTGGAATGATTGAACTAACTGACAATGGTTGGGCTAGGGGAGTCTAGAAGAGACAATACCTATGGAGAGTGGAGATCTATTTTTCTTCAATAGACGGAATGATTGAATCCCAAAATTCCTATCCCTACAAATTATAAACCAATACTGTTAAAACACTAAAATACGAGGAGTGAATTCTCATCCCATAAAATAAATTTTGTGTGTGCATCTCCACTGGTTAAAATTCCCAAATCTAGATAACCTTAACTCACCTCGCCTAATCAGCGGGCTTGAATGGCTAGGAGGCGCCGCTGCCGATTACCGTCTTTCTGCTAGACTGCAATGGCCGACTTAGTCGCACATATCATCGTTGCGATCGAACTGATCGAGGGAGGAGGTTTCTTTTTTCTCAGATCAGATGGAGGAGGTGAGGACGCGTGAGCACACTGCGTTGATAGTGGCCGATCTCCCTACGTTTTTTCTTCTTGAGAAACCCTATCTCCCTACGTGCAATCATGGGCCTAGGAACAGCCGTGCAAGTTAGTTGGATGGGCCTAGGAACAGCCCTGCAAGTTAGTTGGATGGGCCTAGGAACAAGAGGCACCAAGCAAGGCCCAGCGATTTGCCCGGGCAAGTCATGACAATTCCAGCTCATTAGTACGTGACGTTAACAAAGAAGCAAATTAGTACGTAGGGTCATGCTGTATTTTGTACAGCAGCTGGCTGGTGAGCCCGGGCAGCTGCCCCGGGTCGCCGGGTGCTGCCTCCGCCACTGATTATGTGTATGAAGGCTGATTGGTGCTTACTATTGATTTACCTTTGGCATTTCGCAGATAATGTAGGTTCTAAATTTTGTTGGGAGAGGCTTAGGAGGTGCTAGAAAGCTATTGATGTCATGATGGAGTAAACAATATCCTACTAAAAGTATCTGGCCAAATTGGCTATTACGAGGTTGTGGGTGTCTATAAGACTGAATGTTGGAAGCCGGGGGTTATAAATAGAAGCTAGGTGCACTGCGCATAGCTTTCTGATTTCTATACGCATATGGCTAAACAAAATGTGAATACTTTGTTCAGTTGTTTCATAGTTTGCCACTCTGCAGATGGTATATTCACATATTGTATTGTGTATGTATAAGTGAATATTGAATTCATCTTTTTGCGGGGGAATATTGAATGACATTTACGGCATGCTTAGTTCATATAATATGTGAGGGTGATAGTATTTTTGCCAGCAATTTGTATATACATGATGGTGTTCTTATATGAAATGTATTGTTTATCCTGTAGTTCTTTCCCCTAACATCAAGATACATAAACGCGGTGTACCTTAGTTTTCCCCCCTTTTATTAAAATTCTAGTTTTACTAATGGCCATAATAATCCTATATGTAATATACTGATGTACCATCTTGGATGATGTGGGGAAAGCTATTTTTTCAAGAAATGGTTCTATTTCGAAATGTATCAAGTTGTCTAGCTGTTAGTCATGATTGAAGTACTTATTTATTTATTAATAAATTGTCTAAGTTACATGGTTAACATGTACCTTTGCAATGTATGTGGTTGATTGATATGACTATCATTGTTTTTGATGTTTGCCTGAGCAATAGTTGACCGCATTTGAGGCAAGTGCCTACCATTTGGCTTATTTTCTTCACTTTGAAGTACATATATGTCTCTATTTCAGGCATCCGGGTAAAGTATTTTGTTGCAAGAGTTCTTGGCGGCTGATGACTGTTGAAAGTAGCGCCCTCTAATTAGCATTTTTGTTAGTCATTTCCACTCTACATGGGATATAAATGTTATGTTCTGTTTCTGCGTACTAGTTACTGCAGACATGTTTGCTTGAGCAACATTTGTCTCAATCTGAGTCAAGTGATGTTATGCTTACTGGTCTTATTTGTGAACCACCCAAGGTTGTACCAGGTCAGCGACACTTATTTTGGGACGGAGGGAGTATCTTTCAGCACGTGTCATACTGAACTTTAGGTCATTCGGAGCAAGATCTCACAGAGGACATAAGCATCTTCATTTCTTTTTTTTATTGCACCTTTTCTGTCGAAAAAACTTTCAGCTAAACTAGCATTCTTTCTTTCCCTTTTCACATATTTGTGATATAAACCTTCTTGAAGACATTACAACACATTCAAAATAACTTGCTACAACAAATGCAAAACACTAGGTGATAGTGTGACACAAACATAATTTACATGAATGTGGTAGGAAAAATAAGTGCTGAGCACTTTAAGCAGCAGCCCTAAGATCACCATCCAATTCACTTGCTATAGCATTCCATGCTAGTAATGCTGCACCAACAGCTGGTTCCACCTGCAGGTAGAAACAGACACAAGCTTTCTATGAGAATTAGTTTGGACCACCATTTCTTCAACTTTTGAAACTAATCCCTAACTTTATTCCTGATGCAACTACAATCTTCTCTGAAATATTTGTTCACATCAATCATTTAATAAAAGAAGGCGGGATCGGCTGAATATTTCCAACTAGGCATTATGGTAGACCCACAGTGAGTTTGTAGTTTGGCTCACCTCGGGATGTATTGGATATGCCCCTGGATATGTCTTGGTAACACAACTTATCACTTCCTTACCAATGTCCCACCTCTGGTTTGCCTCAAGAACTTTACCGACCATAACAAGCGGAAATAGATCTTTTCCATCTGCAAAATTAGACGGTCAGAAACATGTTGAAATCTTTGTTCCTGGGGCAAAGCAAATACAGAGTATTCAGAAGTTGTATTTTTTTGTGAGGACAACAAATTTATTTTCTATTTGCTATTTTTATGGCAAGTAGCCTATATGTTTGTGGCAAGGCCTGTTATACATGTCATTCAGAAGGAAGTTCCTATTTCACCTTCCCCACTAAGCGCAAGTCTCTGCACTACAGCCTTGACACTGGAAGCTAGTTCACCAACTGAATTGTGCAAGATCTTGTTTGCTACTTCATCGCCGGCTTCGGCAGATTCTACCACAACAGGGAGAATGTCAGCAATGCGCGCCCAAGATTGATCTTCGTATGTCCAACTGTCATGAAAAAAGTGAACAGGTAAGCAGTTGTTGCAATTTTCATGGTAGCACATTATTGCAGTTTTTCATTCTGTGCTCTCTTCACTGCTAGTTAACATTATGCTTCAGCTCACATAATGTCAGCAGATGAATATTTGAGTAGGGTTTTTCAATTGGTAACCGAACTCTGTAAGCGCCAAGTAACTGAAACAGACTTCCACTTGTTTTCACAGCAAGTAAAATAAAAACAAGCTGATCGATTGAAAAGGATATTTACCCTATCAGTTCATCCGGTGATGCGAGTCCAAGGAAGTCAAGGATGTTGTTTGTGAGTACTGTTTCAGGACCCCTGCCATCATAGGCCCTCACAACTGCTGTCAATGCCTGTGCTGAAATCCCATAGCCACTGCAATACATAGTGCCACAACAACTTGAAATCATCTTCACTAGTTGCCTCTTAACCAGTCTCCTCCACTTAAAAGATATACTAGTAGCATGGAGTTAAAGACAGAAGAAGTTCACCCGCAAAAAAAAAAAAAAAATACAGAGAAGAAGTTAGAGGTGTGTGTGTGTGTCTAACCTTCCCCAGTCTCCTAGCACCGGCCCTGCACCAGCTGCCCGAGCTTCCCTGCCGTCACTGGTGAAACCGTAGGCTATTGTTCCTGTCCCTGCGATGAGCACGCAGCCGTGGAGCTTGCCCATGGTGCCGCTGGCCAGTGCCGCCACCGCGTCGTTCTCCACGAACAGCTTCACATGGCTCGGAAAAATCTCCCTGGAACAGACACATGTTAATTTCAGCTTCCCCTGCGGATTTCTTGGCAGCAGGTAACAGATAAGCACCTGAGCCAGTCCAGCATTCTGTGCTGGTCGATGGGGTGGTTGACGCCGGCTACGGCCAAGCAGACCGCGCACACGTTTGATCGTCTCCGGCGAGCCTTGTGGAGAGCCTGCGCCATCACTCGCTCCAGCGTCTCCCTCGCCTTGTCCTCTGAAGAATTTCAAGCCAACAAAATTTATCAGGTGGAGTGGAATCCAGGCCAGCGTTGATGTGATCGTTGGATGCCAGGTGGAGGTGGTGGTGCTAGGCGTACCTCCTACGGAGTTCTGGTTGGAGCATCCGGCGACGGCGCGGGCGAGGACCGGGAGCGGGTCGGCGAAGGGCATGGCGGCCGGTATGCAGACGCAGACGGTGTTGCTGGCGCCGCCGTCAACGCCGAGGACGACGCTGCACCCCATGCGCGGGCTCTGGCGGTCCTCCATCTCCCATATGTCCCTAGTGGTATACCTCTGCATCCTCCCTCCCTCTTTGGTTGGCCAGACAGACAAAGGTAGGTATATGCTCTTCTCCTCCTTCTAGGCTCTCCCTACCAAATGATGCAGCTCGATTGGTGACTGCAGCTTTGTTATATATGTAGTGGGTGCACTAACAAGTCGCATCTAATGGCGACATGTTTCGTCGAGGAGAAAGGGACGTGGAGGAGGAGGAGGGAGGGAGACGAAGGTGACGCATGGAACGAAATTGCAAGGGCGGCTGGCTGTCCTGTCCGCACGCGCGTCCAATGGCGCGACGGCCGAGTTGTTTAGGGACACGCCCTCCTCTAGTAATCTATGTGCTTTGTCATTTCCGGCCAAAGTTACAGTTCGTTACTGACAGCACTGGTATAAACCCTGGATCTTACCGGACAGTTCGCTGCCAAAAGTTACAGTTTTAGGGGTGCTGCAAGATTTTTGCTGTTATTTGTAACTTTTTGCCAGCTGCGCTCTTGATTGTATCTCTTGACGGTGCCGGTGATGGTACAACCAGTAGAAAATTCCAAGCTCTCGTTCTTGGTAAAAACGGGCGTGGATGTTGGACATGAAAACGTAAAGGTTTGCTTCTGTACCCGCTAATTGAACGGAAACACCTCTGTTTACCCTGTTGATCTCTCCGTGCGCGTCAAACCCCCCGTTACCATACCAAACGCCTTTGATCAGACGGCCCGAAGCAACCCAAACCATAGCCTAGTTTTTCAACATGGCCCTTGTTGCAATCCTTTGAGCAACATGGGTCTCTTCCACACCGAGGACTCACCATTTTCATGCTTGCCACGTGCCTCATGGGACTTATCTCCATCCTCCTCGGCCTTTCGGCGGCCCATCAAGCTTGGACGGTTATAAAAGGCGGTTGTTAGGGATTGAACACTAACCTCTCCCGCTCCTGGACCCCGTGACTATGCCACCGACGAACAACCACGCCTCCTTGCTAGTTCACCGGCATTGCGCCGGTAGGTACACCGTTCGTGAGGACAGACGGAGCCAAATTCGACGGATTCAGGGTAGGGGATCTGGAACTAAGGGTCCTAACACGATGGTAACAGGGACAGAAGTTCTTACCCAGGTTCGGGCCTACGTCATGCTTGTGTTTTATTATGTAGGGGTAAAGTACAAGGTACAGATCGAGATCGTTATGTGTTGTCTACGAGTCCTACCCCTTGAGTTATATAGGTAGTAGAGGGTCTAGGGTTACATCCTAGTCGGTTACGTACAAAGAAAACGTGTTGTAGACGACTTCTAATATGTTGGAGTATACGCCTTTGGGACCTTTCCTTTCCAGGGCCGGCCCTGGGGCATGGGCAGGGGGGCGACGGCCCAGGGCCCAGCCCAGGGAGGGGCCCATGATGTAGTGCACATATATAATATAGCCAAGCAAAAATAGGTGAGAAAAAAATTTTATGAGAGAAGAAAAACGAGATGAGGTAGGCCCATCAGATGGCAGGTAGCGATTAGCGAAGCGTCACGCACGCCGCACGGCAGGGCCGCTCGTTTCGATTGTGAAACAAATCAATCTAAGATCCCGCGGACGCCTTGCTCGTCTGTTCGTCCTCTCGTCGCTGTGGTCGCCTCGGTCACCGTTGTGCGCGTCGCCCGCCGTGCGGCAATCCAGCAGCCGCAGCCCGCAGCAGTACGTATACGTATGTATGTGAGCAGTGAGCGCAGCCCACAACAGTACGTATACGTATCCATGCATAACTCTCTGTACCATGTTCCTGATACATCCCTGCAAACCCCAATTTCATTAATTTCTTTTAATTTTTAGAACGTATTCAACTATTCATCCATGATCCATCCTCTAATTTCAGTGTTCACGAAGTTTCAAATTTTAATGTATAGTTTTCGAATTCAATCTTTCATAGTATGTATTCAACCATCCTTTTTTTTGTCATTCTATGCACATGTCTAGGGTTCCAATCATTTAAATCATCCTATGTATAAATTTCTAATTCCTTGAATAATTCTTTTCTTCATAATATTAGGACATTAGCCCGCCATGTTGCCTAAGAAGCATTTGTCAGTTGCTCAAACAAGGAGAAAAAAGATAGAAAGGGATCTGAAGATTCAACAACTGAAGGGTACTTAAGTATATTGTTGTCGATGGAATCAGTTGAATTTGGTTCTTATTTGAGGTAATCATATCATGTTACTTTTAATTTTTAAATTTTTTAGTATTTCTGTCGTAATATGGCATTGTCCAACAATTATTATGTATAAGTTTATGTACCACGCACGTGCATACATATATATGATCTTAGGACATAGGGGCACATGACGTCGAGTTCGCCTAAGGCCTCCCGAAACACAGGGCCGGCCCTGTTCCTTTCATACGCCATGGGCCACTCGACGTGGACCATTGGTGAACCGACATGGGATCCTCGGTCCGGCCTACCTGGTCAGGAGACGACATGGTAAGAGACCCCTAGCTGGGGTCTAAAGCTTGCTACTAACAAATTTACTGTGTTGTGACAGTTAGCTTTCGACTGAACACCGGAACGTCAAAATACATAAAATAGCATATAGGACTTTAAAAGTTTTACATATTTCTACCTTGGATTAACCAGATAACCTACTAAAAATGGTTCTTAGAAAACCTATCTCTACCACGGTGTGTTGTAACAATTAGCTTTCGGCTTCACCCACCTGAGGTGCTCAACCAGATAACCAGAAACACAATCATAGAGGTGCTCCTGTGACACCCTTAGCCAAACTGACGGAGCCATAAGGAGCAAACTTAGGAGCGATGCAACCCAGCTTGACCATAGACTCAATGCACGCGATGGCAAAAATGTTTGAGGAAGCGATCACGTGCTCCGTGGAGCATCATGATATTGTAGTTCGGGCTATAGTAGTCCGCAAGTACCTCCTGTGGTACCTGCCGGTACGCTGCTAGGAATATGACCAGAGCTGGTAAATTATTGAGCCGAGTTCATCATAGTCAAATCAAACAAATGGCAAAAGAAGCTTATATAAGAGACTTTGGTGGCCGTTCGCAATAAGCTCGTCATCCAGAAAATCCCTCTTCGCCATTTTTAAAATGTGTGGGTCTTGCAGCTTTGGCGGCCGCTTAGCCGCCCTCAGGACCGGGACGTCATCAACACCCTCCTCACCGACCTCCGAGCGCTCGCCTTCCGCCTGGCGCCTCCGCTTCCGCCGCCACCGCCGGAGCCCGACTAGTTGATGTCCTTCTTTTTGTGTTTGGGCTTGTTGAGCTGTGCCCTCAGCATAAACCCTCTTTGTGTGTGGACCTGTTGTTTACCCCTGTCGGGTGTAGACCATGTGTGTGCGTGTGTGAACCTTTGTCCTGTTGGCTTGGGCAAGTGCTTTATCTATAAAGCGGGGCGAAAGCCTTTTTCGATAAGAGACTTTGAATATGGGGTAACTACCTTTATTTAATCTGAACTAACAAAAGGTCCGATGATCGAGCTAAACAATAACTTAAATGGAGTAAAATAAAAAACGAGACTAGGTATGAGAGTGCCATAGCGGGGTGATGTTCAGGGGTTGGGCTCGTCTTCCAGCGCCTTTGTGTCTTCCTGCTGCTCCCGCTGTCTCGTACTCCTCGTCCAGCCAAGGAGTACCGCGCATCTAGGCTCCAATGGCTTTTCCTTCTCGCTTTGGGCTCCTTGTCTAGCCGAGGAGCGCCACATATGGTGACCTGATCTACCATTGATAGGCATCCAATGTGTTCCGTAGCCCAAAGGGCATGGCAGGGAAGTGAGGACGGCGAAATGATGGGGGAGGCCAACCCCCGACTAGGCTCCGTGAGGTTGCACTGGTGATGTGCAGAGTATGTGTCCAGAAAGCCAAGGATATAGTGCCCGAGCGTCGTATTGGATACTTTTCCAATACGTCGCGAGGGAAGTGATTCCTTCAGGCATGTGCTGATTGCGTTTTTAATGAAATGGTACCAGGGTTTATACCTGATTTGTACCATGACTGGGTTTGACACCCTGTCCGAAATTTGGACATCTTGGATCAAACCGACCATGGATAGCTTGGAGGTTTTTTTGACCAAAGCCTGACGCCTGGGCTTCGAGGTCTCTCATAAATCATGATGCTCATTCTTCTGGCCTCAGGCCGTGTACCATGTTAGGGGTGTGCTTCGCTGACTCCCATGGGGTTTATGTCACATTTGTTTGGTGCCGAGGAAAAGCATCCCCATTCTCACGTTGGAGGCCGTGGAGCATGCCTTCCTATTTGGGGTCTAGGTCGGATCCTGCAGAGGTAGCCATTGGCCGGTTCTCAGGGTGTATCTAACGTGTGTCAAAGTTACCGACAGAGTTATCAGGTGTTGGCCTAAGTCACTTTGTGGGGTTAGAATCGTCTAGCCCGACTTTGGTTCTAAATAACTCCTCGACAGCTTGAGCTTCGGCCTCAAAGGCGGTGGTCTGCTCCTTGGTTCGGAGCGATCGTTCTGCATTGCGCAGATTGTGATGACGCCCTTGGGGCCTGACATATTCAGTTTCATATACACGTTGTGCGGGACGACATGAAATCATGAGAACACCGTCCGCTCGAGCAGTGCGTGGTAGCCACTCCTAAAAGGGACTACATCGAAGCTGGGGTCCTCGATACGGTAGTTATCAAGGGTGCCTAATACTAAATCAAGCGTGACCCTACCAGTACACGGGCCTCCATGCCGGGGATGATTCCCTTGAATTTGGTCTTACTAGGCAGAGTCGAACTACATCTTTTTTAATGTTCCAGTGTATATCAGGTTGAGGCTGCTACCGCCGTCCATGAGGACCCTAGTTAGGTGGAAGCCATCAACATTGGATCGAGGACCAATGACGCATTTCCACTGTGGCGGACACTCATCGGGTGATCTCAACAATTGAATGTGATCGGAATTTCTGACCATGGATTATACTTTGGTTCTACGGGCTCCACTGTGTATACCTTGCGGAGCACCCGCTTCCGCTCCTTTTTGGTGACGTGGGAGGCATAAATCATGTTAACGTCCTTCACTTCTGGAGGGAACTATATTTGACTGGCGTTGCCTGGCCTAGGTCGCTGCCCGTCCCTGTTGTCATCATACGCGGTTGGTTCCTGCTATGGTTGCCGTTCCGGCCTTGGGTCTTTCTTAATGACCCAACAATTCTGGTATGTGTGGGATGTGGGCTTGTCCGCGATAAGGTAGTCAGAGTCGGGATTGGAGTCGGGTCGATTTTTCTTCGACAGAATCGAGTCGTGGAATCGAGGATTCTACTAGATTTAATCAAATAAGATATTTTGTATCCACAGCACAAATTTATAGGGGTTTTATAAAGTTTCAATACTAAATATAGAGCAAAAAACGTACACATCAATGCTAGTTGTATCCCACTTCTTTTCATGGCTAACCTACTATCTAGCTTGCATGTATGGAACATACAAGAACATTTAAATTTTCAACACACGAAATTTACTTAGGAGGTTTTTTTAGAGTACGTGAATAGCCGGTCACTTGTATAGCTGCAGTGTTGAACCTTGAAGGGTCTTGCTCTCCTTCTCTGATCAATCTTGACACATCCTCCTTCTCACACCAATTCCATTCGGCAACAAGCCTGATCCTTAGTTTTGATCTAGGGTTTATGAGGGCTAGATCAAAGGTGTCAACGGCTAAGTTCTTAGGTTTGCGAGGGAATAAAGGGTCATGAGACATGTGAAAGGGGGTTTGGATGATGGCATACTACTCTGGTACAACTAAACAAACGGCTTAGATAAATTAGTAGAATCGGACATAGTCCATAGCATAGTCAGGATTCTACAGTTTTGTATAGGATTCTATGATTTGGATCGCGACTCAACATGGATTCTACCTAATCCAGATTCATAGTGGGACTTGGATCAACATGCTTCCATAGGGTTGTGAAGTCGTAGGATTCTAGGAGTCGAGTCGAGATTCTGACTACCTTGGTCCGCGGTACCGGGGTGGATGGCGCAAGGTTGGTCCGAAACTTTGTCCAACTGAGAGTTATCGTCTCTTCTCCCCTGGAAAGGCTTCTTCTTTGACCCGTTGCCTTGATGTTGATTGCCCAATTCGACATTGACCTTGTCGTCCTTGGCATTGTTGTCGCTTCTGTTGTGATCCTTGTTCCTCCGGTTGTGCGGCGGAGTCCTGCTCCCATCACGCACTCCGGATGTGCCTGGGTCTCCATTCTGGCCTCTCTTCTTAATAGGTCAGTTATCCTTGCCAGCACAGTCTAGTCATCATCGACGTGAGCTCATCCATCGTCCTTGGTTTGTAGTGACTGAAGTCTCTAGAGAGCCATTCATCATTGATGTTGTTCTGAAACACCGCGAGCGCTTCGAGGTCGCTGCAATCGACTATCTTGTTTTCTTTGTGTAGGATCGGAAGTATGTCTAGAGGGGGGTGATTAGACTACTTGACCAAATAAAAACCTAGACTTTTCCCAATTTTAGTTCTTGGCAGATTTTAGCTATCTTAGCACAAGTCAAGCAATCTCCACACAATTCAAGCAAGCATGCAAAAGAGTATATGAGCAGCAGAAAGTAAAGCATGCAACTTGCAAGAATGTAAAGGGAAGGGTTTGGAGGATTCAAACGCAATTGGAGACACGTATGTTTTTGTCGTGGTTCCGATAGGTGGTGCTATCGTACATCCACGTTGATGGAGACCTCAACCCACAGAGGGTAACGGTTGCGCGAGTCCACGGAGGGCTCCACCCACGAAGGGTCCACGAAGAAGCAACCTTGTCTATTCCATCACGGCCGTCGCCCACGAAGGACTTGCCTCAATAGCGGTAGATCTTCACGAAGTAGGAGATCTCCTTGCCCTTACAAACTCCTTGGTTCAACTCCACAATCTTGTCGGAGGCTCCCAAGTGACACCTAGCCAATCTAGGAGACACCACTCTCCAAGAAGTAACAAATGGTGTGTTGATGATGAACTCCTTGCTCTTGTGCTTCATATGATAGTCTCCCCAACACTCAACTCTCTCTCACAGGATTTGGATTTGGTGGAAAGAAGATTTGAGTGGAAAGCAACTTGGGGAAGGCTAGAGATCAAGATTCATATGGTAGGAATGGAATATCTTGACCTCAACACAAGTGTAGGTGGTTCTCTCTCAGAAAATGTATATTGGAAGTGTAGATATGTTCTGATGGCTTTCTCCACGAATGAAGAGTGGGTGGAGGGGTATATATAGCCTCCAGACAAAATCTAACAGTTACACACAATTTGCCAAACTCGGTGGGACCGAATGGTTAAACTCGGTCAGACCGATTCAGCAAACCTAGTGACCGTTAGGATTTTCGGTGGGACTGAGATGCAACTCGGTAGGACCGATATGGTTAGGGTTCAGGCATAACGTAATCTCGGTGTGACCGATTACACAAACTCGGTGGGACCGATTTTGGTAATAAGCTAACCAGAGAGTTGGTCAGGTAAACTCGGTGGGACCGGTTCGCTCATTTCGGTGAGACCGAAATGTTACGAAAGGGAAACAGAGAGTTTACATTGCAATCTCGGTGGGACCGATCGCTCACTTCGGTTAGACCGAAATGTTACGAAGGGAAACAGAGTGATTACAATCCCATCTTGGTGAGACCGAGATTCCTATCGGTGAGACCGATTTGGCTAGGGTTTGTGGCAGTGGCTATGACATTTGAAACTCGGTGGCGCCGGATAGAAAGAATCGGTGGGGCCGAGTTTGACTTTTGGTTTAGGTCAAATGTGGATGTAGGAAGATAGTTGAGGATTTTGGAGCATATCACTAAGCACATGAAGCAAGAGGCT
The DNA here is from genome assembly GCA_032464435.1 of Aegilops umbellulata. Taxonomy (NCBI): domain Eukaryota; kingdom Viridiplantae; phylum Streptophyta; class Magnoliopsida; order Poales; family Poaceae; genus Aegilops; species Aegilops umbellulata. The sequence goes on along the minus strand of CP136055.1, from coordinate 223,768,915 downwards.
CATTAAGCAACACCTCATCCCTCCTTGATAGTATTGGCTTTTCCTATAGACTCAATGTGATCTTGGATCACTAAAATATAAAATGTAGAGTCTTGATCTTGAAGCTTGAGCCAATCCTTTGTCCTTAGAATTTTGAGGGATCCACTTTCCTCATCCATGCCATGCCATTCATTGAGCTTTTCCTGAAATATTAATCTTTGAATAATGTTAGCTCAATGAGCTATATGTTGTTAGGAATTACCAAAACCACCCAGGGATAGTTGCACTTTCAATCTCCCCCTTTTTGGTAATTGATGACAACATATAGATCAAAGCTTCGACAAATGATAATAAGAGTGAAATATATTGTCGCTTTGAGAAGTATGTGAAAAGCAAGAGCTCCCCCTAAATTTGTGCATATCTTAAGATTTGCTTTGGACTGCAAATGCACAATGAGTTAGGATCATGGGTTACTCTTCCATGTCACATACATCTTGGTGGAGCGCTCAAAATGATAAGAATTAAATACATGCACTCATCACCAAGCAAAGTGAATGATCAAATAGGGACAACATGATAGTATCATCCAACAAGCATAAGTGTAGCTTATGATCAACCACATGATCATCAATGTCTCACAGATAATAGCATAGTATCTCAAGCAATCAAAAGCAAATAAAATTCAACCAAGAAGACAAGAGAGAACAAAATCAAACTCTCTCTCTCGAAGCCTATGATCTATACATTTTTCTCCCCCTTTGGCAACAAGTTACCAAAAAGTTCATAGAAAATGCATAGCACTAAAACGACTCCCAGGCTTGGTCTTCAGGTGGTGGAGTCCGGATAACGCCGAGGACGAAGGCTTCAGTTGAAGTAGATGGAGCTGGAGCTGGTGTAGGTGCTGGAGCTGGTGGCACTGACGCTGTAGCTGGTGCAGATGAAGTGGCTCTGGTGTCAGTTACTGGCACTGCAGATGATCTCTGAGCTCTCGGCACTCTGGCAAATGCATCAGTTGTTGTTTTTCCCTTCCTCTCCTGCATGTCATCCTGTAGTTGCTCCATAGCAGACTGAATCTCAGTTACTTTCACATCTAAGTCATAGAACTTTTGTTCCATAATTCTTTCCAAGCTCTCTTGGTTTCGAGTCAGGGTGGCCAGTCCTTTCTCAATCCTCAGAGTTGATGCTATCAGATAACCGAGCTGCTCCTGCTTGTTCTTCAGAAAGTACTCAGATGCCTCCTCTTGAGTTGGCATCTTGGCAGCTTTCTCCATCTTTGCCTTCTCCTTCTTTGCTTGAGCTTGTACTGATGATGGTTTATTCTCATTCATCACAACTTGATTGTCCTCAAAATATGGATGGATGGGCAAGTGTTCCTTATCCAACAGGTATGTGCCTGTGCCCATCTTCGAGTTAATCAACTCCTGAATATGTGGGGCATACCCACAACTTCTCTTCTGATCAGCTGCTGTCCTCTTGATAGTCTCAACTATGAGGCTCATGACCTTGAACTTCTGTAGCACATCAAATATATGTAGCAAGTTAATTGCATGCCCTATGATCATGTTGTGGTCACCTGACTTGGGCAAAAGGGTGTGCCTTAGGATCCAGTTGATTGTAGGCAGCCCTGACAGAACAAAATGGACTGATCCAAACTTGAAAGTCTCAAGAGCTTTGTCTGGGATCTCCTTATACATGTTTGACATGGAATTATGATCCATCTTCTTCTTGGCATAAACATCCAAGTCATCTTCTTGCTCTTCTGGGGCATTGATCAACTGAGCCCATTCCTCAATAGTTGATTGGTACCTTGTACCTTCAGACATCCATACTATCCTGCCATCTGGATAGAAATGTGCTGTGGAGTAAAATTGCATTATGAGCTCCTCATTCCACTTTGTGAGCTTCTGCCCAACAAAGTCTGCAACTCCACAAGCATTGAAGCTGTCATACACTCCAGGATAGTGTTCTTCATTTTCCTTCATGTAGGTCGACCCACCTCATATCACACACTATGAGTTTCTTGTCCAGCGACACTGTCTCATAGAAGTCTTGCTGTTCCTTTGTGTGGAACCTGTAATCAACATCAGTCCTTCTCCTTGTAGCATATGGATCTGTCTCTGTCCATTTCCTCAGCCATGAATCTCTCCTGATCTTCATGTTCTCAGCCACAAGCTGAGCATCGTTGTGGTTTGGAATCTTGGGTTTGAGCTTCCTCAGAACTTGTCCTTCATCATCTTCCTCAGCAGCAACATCAGGCACTGGGGCCTTGTTCTTCTCAGCAGCAGATATGTTCCTGGTATTCCTCTTAGGTGCACTCTTGGGCTTGGAGGCAGCTTTGGGTGCTTCTTTGGGCTTTGATGATACAGCCCCTGACTTTATAGCATCACCATCAGTTTCTGTGCCTTGCGTGCTGGTGCAGCAACCTCTTCTTCCTCAGAATCTCTCCTCATGGAGGGTTTGCCAAGAACTCTGGCAGTAGTGGTTCTGATTCTCTTTTTCTTTTTGTCTTGGCCAACAACTTCCTCTTCTGACTCCATGGTAAACTTCAGGGTTTCTCCAGTGGCAACCTTCCTAGGTTTAGAAGTGGGAACTCTCCTTGCAGGTACCTTCTTCTGCATAGCTGGCTTTGTGGCTGCAGCTGAGCCATATTTCTTCTTGAGCACTTTCTTCTTTGAAGTGGCTTCCTCTTCCTCTGCCACATAATCTTCATCTTCAGACTCTGAAGTCCTTTTCTTGCTTGCTCTAGTGGCAGCCTTTGGCAAGTTGCTTGGAGTGCTTATGCTACCCTCATCTGAGCTGCTAGAGGGACTAGTGCCCTCACTCAAGTGAACCTGCTCCTCTGACTTGTTCTGGCTGTCACTTTGGTCAGACATGTTGCAAACACTGACTGCAGACCCTGTGAATAGATTGTAGATGAGATAGAGTGGATGAGCATCACAAAATGCAGAGATTTTTTGCAAAAGAATGAGTCAACAACTTAGTTTTAGTTTTCCACAGAAAGCATTTCGGATCAACCGATTTGCAAACTCGGTGATACCAAAGCAGTTGTTGGAACCAAAACTACTGAACTCGGTCAGACCGAGTCACAGTTCGGTGGCACCGAGACTGCTAGGGTTTCACAAAGTCCTGAACTCGGTCACACCGATTTGCAATTCTCGGTCAGACCGAGAACCACATGTGCAATGGCCTTGGCCGAATCGGTGGAACCGAGTTCTGCAACCCGGTGGGTCCGAGATGGTTTCGGCGGAAACCTAACCCTAAATTTTCGATTCAATTCTAATCTATGGAGTGTTTTGACTGGATAGAACCGTTTCAATCGTGGCAAGATTCATAATGAACACAATGTGCTAGGAATCGGACGGGGATAGCACTGTGATCGAGTCCATACCCTAGTTCGGCGATGAACTCGCTACGGTGGCAACGGCGGAGACGAAATCCGTTAACGGCGGCGGAGACCAGCGACATGAGGTGGCTGGCGACGAGGAGGACGATCCGGAGACCCAGGAGGCAGAGCGAGCTTATGCGCGGGCGAAGGGGTTTCGGAGAAATTTCCAAAATTTTGCCCGTGAGTATATATAGCCCGACCCTGTCGGTGTGACCGAGTGGAACAACTCGGTGGCACCGAGATGCATAACTGTTGAAAGTTACAGCAACTCGGTGTGACCGAAAAGTTCAAATCGGTTGCACCGAGATGAAAACCTAGATCGACTTAGTGATCTCGGTATGACCGAAATGGAGGAATCGGTCAGACCGAAACACACGAAGAAGTTTTGGAAGTTTAAGTCTATGACGAATCGGGGACTCCGAGTGCTCCTCACACAGAGTGGTTCAAATCTGACTTGATCAAATTTTGTGATGTAGCATGAATAGAGTTTGAGACGAGAAAAGCATAGATAGCTAGAGAGGGTTCTTAGGCATTCTTGTCCATCCACTTGGCAAAAGAAAAGAAAACCAATCAATCAAAACAACAAGTGGATGTCCTCGAATGAGTAAAATATGCAATCAACATGCTCACAGAATAAAATGGCAATTGAAATATGTGGCAAAGCATGCACAACCAATTCTAGCATCTATCAAACAATTTGCGATGACTAGGTCATCTATATATGAGTATATTGACTTAGGAGTCAAATGAGAACATTTGATCATAGGTCATACTCATCGTTTAAGCACAAGTGGGGTTACCACTTTTACATAAAGCATTGTTGTGTTCACACCATTAGAGTTGCTTTAGCTCAGTTCTTAGAGTAGAGCTCCCCCTATATGTGATATCCCCCCTAATAGGGATGAACTAACCTTGGGTTTTGTCGATGATGACTTCATGTAGATGTTGAAGATGTGGATGCTCAATGTTGATGTAGATCATTTGGAGCTATCTATTGGAGTGAGTTGCACTTTCAATACCTACACGGGCTAGTCCCACAAGGAACAAACAAGGATATTCATAGACATAGAGTGATGCGCACACAAGATGATGTCTATGAAAGCTTTTAGGTTACCTTGTCCCTTGTCTTACCAACAAGAGGGTTTGTGACTCCTTGAACTAGTGCAAGATGTGGAAGTTGATTGCACTTGTTCTTGCCAAGATGATAAGAGTGAAATATGTTGGCGGAGTCACCCTCAAGAATCCTCTAGTTCTTCTTCTTCTGGATCCACAACATCTTGATGGGAATCCTCGGAGTTGTAGTTGTACTTGATGAAGTGGAACTTGAAGTAGTCTTGGGAACCCATTTGACCAAGGCCTTAGGAGCTTCTTCAAATGCATCAATTTCCTCTTGAAGCTTGTCCTTGCCTTTTTGCTTGTGGTCTTGTGGTGGAAGATTATCTTGAGCTTGTGTCCCCTTGAAAGAAGTAGGATCATACTTCTCTTGTTGAGGAACAAACTCCGTCTTGGGGTATTGATCTTCTTCCCACTCAACTCCATTGGCATTGAACTTTCGTTCAAAACCAACACCTTGATTCTTCCGGTGCCTTCCTTGCTTGCGTACAATTTCCTCGAATTGCTTACTTCCGGCAAGGCTCTTGTAAACACCTTTCTCTATAATTCCCTTCAATAAGCTATTTTCTTGCTCAAGTGTAACTTGCCTAAGAGAATCATTAGTGGAATCAAGAGAACTACTAGAAGCAACAGTATTGGATTTAGTATGATCATTGTTACTACTGGAGGAAGAATCTTTCTTGTTCTTGTTACTAGACTTGACTTGAGGCATGTAAGTGGATAAGAGTAAACGCTTGGCAATGTAAGAAGAACTTTTCTTACGAAGATCATCATTGATTGCTTTTAAGAACTCATGCTCTTGCTCAAGGTTGAGCTTTTCAAAGCGTAATTTCCCATGAGTCCTTAAAAGTTCTCGATGATCTCCTAAGATAGTTTCATGAGCTAACTTAAGAGTGTTTAGTTCTTTAGTTAGAGACTCAATCTTTTCCTTACCATTGTCATTCGTTTTATCTTTATTAGCATGATTAATTGACGTTTCATCATAGTATTCATCGCTAGAGTTGTCAACAAGTAAATCATCATCACCTAACAAGTCATCTTCATCACTATTGAAATCAACATACTCGAGGTGTGATACCTTTGGGCCTTTAGCCATGAAGCATGTTCCAACTCCTTCATTTGGTGAGTCAAATATGTCGTAGGAGTTGGTTGTCACAAGAGCTAGACCGGCAACACCTTCATCTTGAGTATATTCGGAATCGGAGTGATAGCTTCTCTCGGAGTGGTTGTCGGAGTCGGAGCCAGATACCCATTCACCAACATGAGCTTGATGTCTTCGTTTTGTGTAGCTCCTTGATGACTTGTCCTTTCTTTCCGAATCCTTGCTTCTCCGTGAGGGTCTTCGTTCATAACGATCATCTCTACTCCTTCTTTCTCTAGATGGTGATTCTTCTCTTCTACTTCTTCTCTTGGGAGAATCTTCTCTTCTCTTGTAGGGGGTCGTACACTCATTGGAATAGTGTCCGGGCCTTCCATAATTGTAGCAGTTTCGCTCTCGACTAGAAGATCTTTTGTCATTGTAGGACCTTGACTTGGAGCTTCTCTCTTTGCTTCTACTCTTGTAGAACTTGTTGAAGTTCTTCACCATTAAGCTCAATTCTTCATTGAAGGTTTGTTTCTCACTTGATGATGTGGGAGCTTCACATGAGGCTTTGTAAGCACCACTTGATTTGTTATGAAGTTCCTCTTTATCCTTGAGTGACATCTCATGAGCAACAATTCTTCCGATGACTTCCGTTGGCTTGAGATCTTTGTAATTTGGCATCATTTGGATCGATGTGCACACGGTATCATATTTTCCATCCAAGGCTCTTAGGATCTTCTTGATGATGAATCTATCGGTCATCTCTTCACTCCCTAAGCCGGCAATCTCATTTGTGATAAGAGCAAGCCTAGAGTACATTTCAGCGACACCTTCACCATCCTTCATTTTGAACTTGTCAAGTTGACTTTGAAGCACATCCAATTTGGATTCCTTGACGGAGTCGGTACCTTCGTGCATATCAATCAAAGTATCCCAAATTTCCTTTGCATTCTCAAGACGGCTGATTTTGTTGAATTCTTCGGGGCACAATCCGTTGAAGAGAATATAACAAGCTTGAGCGTTGTATTGCAGCATCTTCAACTCTTCCGCGGTAGCTTCACGGTTCGGTTCTTTCCCATCAAAGAATTCACCTTGCAAACCAATACACACAATAGCCCAAACGGCGGGGTTATGTCCAAAAATATGCATTTTCATCTTATGCTTCCAACTAGCAAAATTAGTACCATCAAAGTAAGGACCTGTACGGTGATAATTCCCCTCGCTAGACGCCATACTCTCCTAGGTTGTGAAACCAAGGCTATGACCACCAAAAGCTATGAAAATCAAAGCAAATGGAGACCAAAGCTCTGATACCACTTGTAGGATCGGAAGTATGTCTAGAAGGGGGGGGGGTGATTAGACTACTTGACCAAATAAAAATCTAGACTTTTCCCAATTTTAGTTCTTGGCAGATTTTAGCTATCTTAATACAAGTGAAGCAATCTCCACACAATTCAAGCAAGCATGCAAAAGAGTATATGAGCAGCAGAAAGTAAAGCATGCAACTTGCAAGAATGTAAAGGGAAGGGTTTGGAGGATTCAAACGCAATTGGAGACACGGATGTTTTTGTCGTGGTTCCGATAGGTGGTGCTATCGTACATCCACGTTGATGGAGACTTCAACCCACAGAGGGTAACGGTTACGCGAGTCCACGGAGGGCTCCACCCACGAAGGGTCCACGAAGAAGCAACCTTGTTTATTCCATCACGGCCGTCGCCCACGAAGGACTTGCCTCACTAGCGGTAGATCTTCACGAAGTAGGCAATCTCCTTGACCTTACAAACTCCTTGGTTCAACTCCACAATCTTGTCGGAGGCTCCCAAGTGACACCTAGCCAATCTAGAAGACACCACTCTCCAAGAAGTAACAAATGGTGTGTTGATGATGAACTCCTTGCTCTTGTGCTTCAAATGATAGTCTCCCCAACACTCAACTCTCTCTCACGGGATTTGGATTTGGTGGAAAGAAGATTTGAGTGGAAAGCAACTTGGGGAAGGCTAGAGATCAAGATTCATATGGCAGGAATGGAATATCTTGACCTCAACACAAGTGTAGGTGGTTCTCTCTCAGAAAATGTGTATTGGAAGTGTAGATGTGTTCTGATGGCTTTGTCCACGAATGAAGAGTGGGTGGAGGGGTATATATAGCCTCCAGACAAAATCTAACCGTTACACACAATTTGCCAAACTCGGTGGGACCGAATGGTTAAACTCGGTCGGACCGATTCAGCAAACCTAGTGACCTTTGTATTTTCGGTGGGACTGAGATGCAACTCGGTAGGACCGATATGGTTAGGGTTCGGGCATAACCTAATCTCGGTGTGACCGATTACACAAACTCGGTGGGACCGATTTTGGTAATAAGCTAACTAGAGAGTTGGTCAGGTAAACTCGGTGGGACCGGTTCGCTCATTTCGGTGAGACCGAAATGTTACGAAAGGGAAACAGAGAGTTTACATTGCAATCTCGGTGGGACCGATCGCTCACTTCGGTTAGACCGAAATGTTACGAAGGGAAACAGAGTGATTACAATCCCATCTTGGTGAGACCGAGATTCCTATCGGTGAGACCGATTTGGCTAGGGTTTGTGGCAGTGGCTATGACATTTGAAACTCGGTGGCGCCGGATAGAAAGAATCGGTGGGGCCGAGTTTGACTTTTGGTTTAGGTCAAATGTGGATGTAGGAAGATAGTTGAGGATTTTGGAGCATATGCTATGAGGGCCAGGTCATCGGCATCTGCTACCTCTTGAGCACTGCGTTGTATTTCCTTGAAGAGGAAAGGGTGATGCAGCAGAGTAGAGTAAGTATTTCCCTCAGTTTTTGAGAACCAAGATATCAATCCAGTAGGAGGCTACACGCGAGTCCCTCGTACCTACAAAACAAATAGCTCAACGCAACCAACGCGATTAGGGGTTGTCAAGCCCTTCACGGTCACTTACAAGAGTGAGATCTCATAGAGATGATAGATAATATTTTTGGTATTTTTGATATAGAGATGCAAAGTAAAATAAAAAGGTAAAGTAAAAAAGCAAAGCAATAATAAAGTGATGGAGATTGATAAGATGAGAATAGACCCGGGGGCCATAGATTTCACTAGTGGCTTCTCTCAAGAGCATAAGTATTCTACGGTGGGTGAACAAATTACTGTTGAGCAATTGACAGAGTTGAGCATAGTTATGAGAATATCTAGGTATGATCATGTATATAGGAATCACGTCCGAGACAAGTAGACCGACTCCTGCCTGCATCTACTACTATTACTCCACTCATCGACCGCTATCCAGCATGCATATAGAGTATTAAGTTCAAGAAAACAGAGTAACGCCTTAAGCAAGATGACATGACGTAGAGGAATAAATTCATGCAATATGATAAATACCCCATCTTGTTATCCTCGATGGCAACAATACAATACGTGCCTTGCTGCCCCTACTGTCACTGGGAAAGGACACCGCAAGATTGAACCCAAAGCTAAGCACTTCTGCCATTCCAAGAAAAACCAATCTAGTAGGCCAAACCAAACTGATAATTCGAAGAGACTTGCAAAGATAACCAATCATACATAAAAGAATTCAAAGAAGATTCAAATATTGTTCATAGATAATCTTGATCATAAACCCACAATTCATCGATCTCAACAAACACATCGCAAAAAGAAGATTACATCGAATAGATCTCCACGAGAGAGGGGGAGAACATTGTATTGAGATCCAAAAAGAGAGAAGAAGCCATCTAGCTACTAACTATGGACCCGAAGGTCTGAGGTAAACTACTCACACTTCATCGGAGGGGCTATGGTGATGATGTAGAAGCCCTCCATGGTGGACTCCCCTTCCGGCGGAGCTCCGGAATAGGCCCCAAGATGGGATCTCGTGGATACAGAAGGTTGCGGCGGTGGAATTAGGTTTTTGGCTCCGTATCTGATCGTTTGGGGGTACGTAGGTATATATAGGAGGAAGGAGTACGTCGGTGGAGCTTCGAGGGGCCCATGAGGCAGGGGGCGCACCCTAGGAGGGCGCCCTCCACCCTCGTGACCGCCTCGTGGCTTTCTTGACGGAGGGTCCAAGTCTCCTGGATCATATTTGTTGAGAAAATCACGTTCCCGAAGGTTTCATTCCATTTGGACTCCGTTTGATATTCCGTTTCTTCGAAACACTGAAATAGGCAAAAAATAGCAATTCTGGGTTGGGCCTCCGGTTAATAGGTTAGTCCCAAAAATAATATAAAAGTGGAAAATAAAGCCCAATATGGTCCAAAACAGTAGATAATATAGCATGGAGCAATCAAAAATTATAGATACGTTGGAGACGTATCAGCATCTGGGAGTTTGACATATGTGCCCTGGCAATTTGCCATGAATTCATCCTCGAGTGCGTCCCATGTGCCGATTCATCCTGGCGGCGGGGTGTGCAACCAGTGCCGAACCGAGCCCTTCATCTTTAAGGGCAGGTATTTTATGGCGTGGAGGTCATCGCCATCTGCCACGTGTACTACGAGGATATAGCCCTGGATCCAGACTGTAGGATCAATCGATCCATCGTATTTTTTGACATTTATGAGCTTGAAGCCCATTGGGAATCTATGGGCCATGACTTCATCCATGAAGCAGACCGGGTGCGCTGCACCTTGGCTAAGAGTGATGTTGATGGCGTGACACACATCATAACTGCCTACGTCCCCGTACTTGGAGTAGTTACGCTGGTCTCGATACTTGGCCATCTAGGTTAGCCGTCCTACTTGCTCAACGGGTGGGTGCGGGTGCTGCTTGGTCTGGTAGATGGTCCGAGGAGCTTGGAGTTTTGGCGAGGGAGGCCGCTTGTCTCTGGTGTGGAAACTGGAGCTCGGCTTTGTGTTGCCCACATCATCAGATGGAGAGACTCTATTGTGTCAGTGTTCTTGTACCTCAGGGGTGCGTATGCTCGTGTCGTTCATCCGTCCGTCAAAGCAGGGAGGGTAGTTCTCCGCACGCCGGTGCAAATCCTTGGCCCATTGGCACTTGGATATTGTTGCCCGCCACGTCCAATTCTTTGAGGAGGATCTTGTGGTAGCTGGTGGTGGCTTGTTAGCTTGCACTTGCTGCATTTTGGCCTTGAGTACCTCCTTGGCCTGAAAGAGTTGGTTGCATTGGTTAATCAGTATTTCTCTTTGTCACAAAGTCATTGCTTTTCACCGGTTATCTTGTTGGTGGTGTCGAGCAGCCTTAGCCTTAATGTATCGTGGTTGGGACTGCCAAGTGACTAGTTTAAGGTGTCCATGTGATCGGGACCAAGGTTGTTGTCGGGGTTGTTGGCATTGGTGCCATGTTATCATTCCCGCCATGATTGCTACAGGTGCCTCCCCCGGCCATTGTTGTCATTATCGCCTCTGCCACTGTTGTCATGGGGAGTATCTACCACGTAGATGTCGTAGGTGGAGGTTGTCATCCACTTCCTCGTTGGTGTGGTGGCTATTTTTGCAGGCGGGCCGAGGACTCACTGACCTCCTCGTCCATGTCATCGGTGTCGTCGGATCCGCTTGCGAGGACTTTGGTTAGGTTCTCCACATTGGCGACGAGATGGGTGGTGAGTGGGGTGAAAATTCTGACCTTTCCCGGCGACTCTCAGATCTGATCGTAGACCAAGGTCTAGTCATCTAATATTTCGAGCCTTTGAATCCGATCTAACATCTTGTTCAAGGGAGATTTCTCGCGCTCCTCTTGGGCCCGATCTGAAAATGGGGCAAACGAGAGCTTCAAAGATCTGATCTAACATGGATCTATGTCGGAGTAATGGGCCACGGGTATCCCAACCCGAGTCCCTGAATATTCTAAAAACATCAGGCCGACTGCGCCCCTCAAGACACCAAGATGGAGCGCCGCCTTCCTCTGGCTGGCTGGTAAGATGGCCGGCAGTCGGAAGGCGGCCAAGCTCCAGAAGGCGGCGCCAAGACAAGCCGATTCCCGGCCGGCGGCCTCCAGAGAGGCCGGCTCCCGGTAGTCGGCTCCCAGGCACCCTCAAAGTCTGCACCCTCAGTAAGAGGACAAGACCGAATATGGCTACACTGTAGCCCCTCACCCCCGCGATCGGGGCTGAGCGAGGGAACAGTGCCCCGTACGGGCGGAGGTCGCCGTCTGGCGCGGCACTGTTGCCCCTCCTCCCGGACGTCACGCCAGTCCGACGGAGCTTTGCCCCACAATGGCCTGTCGGGACGGCCCGCAGGCGGCGGGCCCTACCTGGCAGCGGGAAGCATACAAGACGGAGGGAGATAGACCAGTCGGACCCGAGGGAAGCCGGCAACCAGCAAGCGGCCCGTTCTCTCCTCAGGGCTCACAAGTCATTAACCAGATGAGACGAGGGTGGCTACAGTGATCTCCCACCAGGCGACGGGACTGTAGCCACGCCCCCACGACCAAGCCTGCACCATTAGCATAGCGGCTACAGTAACCTGCAGCCGGCAAGGCCCGCGATCGGCGGGTACGACCAGTCGGCTTCGAACCAGACCAGGCGGCGGGGCCCACCAGGCGGCAGAGAAGTCGGCGCCCAGAGACACTGTTAGCCGGGACCTACACCTGGTTGGATTACCATTGTACCTGTGACGCCCTCGATTCAATCGTACACTAATCATACACGCAAATGTGTATGATCAAGATCAAGGACTCACGGGAAGATATCACAACACAACTCTAGACACAAATAAAATAATACAAGCTTTATATTACAAGCCATGGGCCTCGAGGGCTCGAATACATAAGCTCGAAAACACAAGAGTCAGCGGAAGCAACAATATCTGAGTACAGACATGAGTTAGACAAGTTTGCCTTAAGAAGGCTGGCACAAAAGCAACCTCGATCGAAAAGGCAAGGCCTCCTGCCTGGGAGCCTCCTAACTATTCCTGGTCGTCAGCGGTCTCCACGTAGTAGCAGGCATCGGCGATGGCATCTGGCTCCTGGGCTCCGACATCTGGTTGCATCAACCGGAAAGGAGAAAGGGGGAAAAGGGGGGAGCAAAGCAACCGTGAGTACTCATCCAAAGTACTCGCAAGCAAGGATCTACACTACATATGCAACATTATCAAAGGAAGGCCGTATATGTGGACTGGGATGCAGAAATGCCAGAATAGAGAAGGCCTAGTGCTCTTGAAGACTAGCATCTTCTGGAAACCACCATCTTGCAGCAACAGGAGGGAGTAGAGTAGCATAATGTAAAGTAGTAGAAGTGTTATCAACCTCGGCCGGAGATCCTTTCTCGACTCCCTGCGAGAAAGGCATCCCAGAGCCATACTATCCAGTTATCATCACAATCCAATTCTCATCACCATCCAGTTCTCATCACAAGTATCAAGTTCTAGTTGTATCGATCGGGATACAACTCCAAGTGTCCGTTACCGTAGGACAGGCTATCGATAGATGTTTTCTTCCCTGCAGGGGTGCACCAACTTACCCACCACGCTCGATTAACTCCGGCCGGACACACTTTCCTGGGTCATGCCCGGCCTCGGCCAAATAATACGCCGCAACCCGACCTAGGCTTAATAGAGAGGCCAGCACGCCGGACTAAACCTATGCCCCCAGGGCTCATGGGCCATCTCCCCGGGAACTCCTGCATGTTGCGTACGCGGCCGGTGAGCAGACCTAGCTACCTCCTTAAAAAGGAAGGAGCTTACCAGTCCAACCCGGCGCGCGCCGCTCAGTCACTGACGTCTATTAAGCTTTGGCTGATGCATACGACGCAGAACGCCCATACTATGTCCACGTGATGGTTAGTGCTATCAGGCCAGAGGCCCCTTGGATCAAATATCCAAATCGTAGTGGATTAGGAACGCGCGGTAACAATCAGAGACTCACGAAAGATGTGACCCCGTTGCCCCGTCTCGAGGACTTGCGGCAAGGGCGAGGAATGCCCGGCCACGCCTCGTAATTATCTCGCGGGCACCTTCCTGGTCCGCCCGACTCCACATCACTCGCAATTAAGCTCGCGTGGGTACCCCTTAGGGCCAACCCGTCTTTAGTAACAGGGTCCAGTGCAAAGTCATAGTAACCATAGTAACTGTGTGTCTAACACCAAGGGGAAAACCTGAGGAATCACCCTTGACGGATTCGACTCGATGTAATCATCAAGGTGAACGTAAGAGGAACCACCCTCAAAGTTCACACTTGAGGGGTTGCACGACAGAGCCGTATCGGAAGTGGTTAAGGAGGAAATCACCCTCGATGACCACGGCCGAATAGCTACACTACAGAGATCTCATCAGGAGTGATGTATAGGTTCCACCCTCGGCACTCGATGGTAACTCTGCAGAGTCGAGCAACAAAAGGGGAAAGTGATGTGCGGTGTCGGGGCCTGGTCTTCGATCACGTAGATCAAGTCGTCGATGATGAAGCAGGGGCAACAGGGACAAGTGGGGATCTCTGATGGATCACTAGCCAACCTATACTAAGCAGTTTAGGATAGGCAGATAAGGTACAACAGATGATACAAAAGCAGGCTATGCATCAGAATAGGAGCAAACAATAATAATAGCAAAATCTAATGCAAGCATGAGAGAATGGAATGGGCGATATCGGGATGATCAAAGGGGGGGCTTGCCTGGTTGCTTTGGCAAGAAGGGGTCGTCGTCGACGTAGTCGATCACAGCGGCATCGGCAGCCGCCACGGGGTCTACCGAAGAGAAGAGAGGAGGAGAAACAGTAAATACATAACAAGCAAGTGTATAACAGGACAACATGCATAGCTAGACGTGTTCTAACGCAGCGCTAGGCGATACTGGCAAAGGAGTATAACATCCGGGAAAGTTTTCCCGGTTCCGGAAGTCTGTCAGACAGATGAACCGGAGGGGAAAAGTTCAACGTTTGCTATGCCAGGGACGTGTGATAGACGAACGGAGGGCGTATTCGGATTTGTCTCGTCGTTCTGAGCAACTTTCATGTATAAAGTTTTTCAATCCGAGCTACGGTTTATTTACTATGAATTTCTAAAGTTTTATTAATATTCTGAAATTGTTTTAATTAATTAATTCGAAACATTTTAAAAGCAAAAAGCTAGGTGTACCCAAAAAGGTACCCAGCAGAACAGCATAGAGGCTGACTGGTGGGGCCCTGGTCAACTGTTCCAGTCAAGGCTTGACTGGACCGTTGACTGGTCAAAAGGTGAATAGTGTAAGAAGGGCCCGCATGTCATTCTCACAGCACCTAAACTTAACAGTTAAATTAGTCTAAAAGTAATTAGTGCAATTAAGTTTTAAATAGTTTAATTAAACAAAAATAATTAAGTTAATTAATTCACTAATTAATTAATTAAATTGTTTATTTATTTACATTACTATTTCTTAAACATTTTTATTTTCGTTTTAGGGGCTGGGCCCCATCGGTCATTGCCTTAGGTGCCTTAGCGAGCAAAAGGGCGCGGGCGTACGCGTAACGGGTGGCGGCTAATGCGGCGGGCGTCGGACTAGGAACGTCCAGCCGGAGCCCCGGCGAGGGGCACGAGCGCGCGGCTGGCGAAGCGGCGCGGAGCCGTTGGCCAGGGGCGGGCCGGAGTAGCGGGCAGCGGCTAGCCGAGCGAGCAGGGGAGCGAGGCCGTGCACATGCGAGCGAGACTGGGCGCAGCGACCACGCAATGACCGTGGCCACGGACGGCGCAAACAGCGGCCTACGATGGTGAATCCAGGAGGGGGGAGGAGGCCGCTCACAGCGTTGCAGGGGAGGCTCGGGGAGGGCGGCGCGAGCTCGGCGAGAAGAGCGGCGGGGTGGAGGCAGTGGTCTTCAGGCGTGGCCATGCTTGAGGTTGAGCAGAGACGGGGACGGCGCGAGGAGGTGGCCTGCTTGAGGTGAAGCTGCGGGCGCACGGGGCCTCCATGGCCGGCGGGTCGGGCGCGTCGGGGAAGGTCGTCGCCGTCGGGCGGCGATGGTTGGCGCTGGTCAGCGCCAGGGCGGGAGAGGCGGGGTCAGGGGCGATGGGGATCGCCCTGATCCAGCACAGAGAGGGGAAGGAGTGGAGGAAGGCGAGGCGGCGCTGGGGGTGGGCGTCGAGTGGCGGCGCTGGATGGGGTCCTCCCCGATCCAGATCCAAGCGAGTGGGGGGGGGGGGAACGAGGGAGAGAGTGGGGTTCGTGGGGGGGAGTGGGGATAGTGGTTAGGGTTTCTAACGGGTGGGTGCGGCGGCCTTAGTAGGCAGAGCGATGGGTGGCCGGTTGGGCCGGGATGGGCCATGCCCGGCTGCCAGCTGGACCGAGAGGCCTGGGGGAGGGGGGGGGGTTCTCTCTTTCTCTTTTTTTTGAAAAACAGAAATAGAAAATGACTATTTAGGGTAACCAAAAGAGCTGAGAAAATGTGGGACTTAGCCTATTAAATAGTTTGCATCTTTAGGCGGTGCCACAAAAAGGTTTGGGGGCCAAAGGAATCCATTTGCATTTTTCACAAATAAAATAGCACTTTAAAATGCTGAAATTGCATTGTAATATTTGCTATAGTCCATTTTAGCTCTTAGGTGATGTTGTTTTCCTTAACAATTAGATGTTATGGAATTTTGGCTAAATGATGAACTATTTTGCAGCAACTTGGTGCAACTCCATATTTCACTTGCAAATAGAATTTCATTTCAAAGTGGAATTTCAAATGGTATTTGAATTGAAGTTGATCAATCACTGTTTAGCAAAACAATCTGCTTTAATCACAGTGGTTTACTGTAGCATGACACTGGGGGTGTTACAAATCTCCTCCACTACAAGAAATCTCGTCCCGAGATTTAAGTGGGGAAGTAAAGAGTAACTGACCCTTATATGGTTAATTATCTTGTGAACAAATTAGGGAATGAGGTGGAAGTATCTCCCGAGTAGAAACTCAATAAAACATCGAGAGCAAAGTATGAAGGTACCATGAGAAGTTTTAACGGGCAGGCAATAATTCGATGCCTAATTAAAAGGTGAAAGGGGTTCAGAGCAACCACAACAAAAATTATTGCGTCTGTATTAGAATAGATCACTAGGAAGGTGGCTCATGAATTACATACGAAGGCAAGTGAAAAATGATATTTCAAAATCAAGGATGTACAGGAGTCAGGTTCCGATCCTGTGGAACTGTGGGTTATGGGCCCACCATGTGGGTTAAAAGTAGAAAGGCGCTATCATTTTGCACGGTCATGATGGCAAGGCAGGTTAGAGAATAGCCTGTCAATTATGTTGGCAAAAATGTTGGTACCAAGGGCGAGGGACGCAGAGAACCATTTTCCTGCTCGTAAGACGAGGCGGACCAATAGGCCAAGTTCTCATCCATTGGTGGCTACCGGAATGTCATCAACAATAGTAACAAGGTCTCACTGACAAGGTTGTACATCGGGGTGTTTTATAAGCAGGGAATTATTTCTGCATATATCATATAGATCAAAAGAAGGTTAAACAAACCAATGGAAAGGAAAATGAAATTATCGTATTAATCAGACCAATGGAAAGGAAAATGTGTTTACACACAATAATTAGGAGTATATCCTTCCCAAAGGGAAGCAGAGCAGGATATACATGATATGACAGTAAGTTGAAAAGCATTTAGATAAAGGGGCGAGGGAAGAATCCTGATATTACCCATACAACGGTGTTTGGATAATAGATCAAGAAACATTCAGCAATGTGCTTCCAATGTTCTTGTTGATATTCGGAATACCTCAGTCATGCTTCGAGGTAGCATTAACATGGTGTTCCAAGTAGGGGTTGGAGTTGAAGATCACAAGAAATACTCAAAGAACAATTGCAGGAATAGCAAGGAGTCCAAGGTATAACCAAGACATATTCAAACATGTGTTGGAAAGAAGACAAGGGTGTTGTCGATGATAACTCAAATCATCGAAGGTCAAGGATGGTATTTCTCACCATGAATTCAATTGTCATCTCAACAGAAGTCAAAATGTTGATGCTGATCACGACACATTTGTCGAGAGGCTCTACAAAGATGCCACCGAGGAGCGACGACATCAAGCAACAGGAAGGATGAAGCGAAAGGCCATTGGAACCACGGATACGACACAAACTGGAAATCAAGCTTGCTGTTCAAGGTGAAATGATATGACGAGGAAGATCGACGTAGGCTTAGCTCATCGTCAAAAATTCTGTTCCGAGAAGAAGGACCGGGTAGCACAGTTAAAATTTAGCACGATAATGATATAGCCGATCAGGCTAGGAATGACTTGAAGGGTTATTAAACTCGTAAGCAATGAAATTTACTTAGAGTTATTGAATCAGAGTGCGGAATTGATTCATTTATCGGTGTTCTCGATTGATAAACAACCCAGAACCCGTGAAGTGATAATGACAGGGAAGGGGTAGTGCTTCATCAAAAGTTCATTAGATGTAGTGCAATGACATGATATCCTCGAGATACCAGGGGTAATACTCGAAGGTAGAGTAGAATAGATGCTTGACAGGCGAAAAAGTTCTGCAGAAGACAAGTACTTTAACTTGTCCGAGAAATGGAATCAAGGAGAAAATATGACCGGAACCACGATTGCAAAGAATCAATTTACAAATGCAAGATGAGCTTATACCAAGGGAAGATTTGATTAAAAGAGAAGCTTCCATGATAAGGTCTACATCGTGTCTATGGGCATGAACACAAAGTTCAAGGTCGACTCCCACTTCTTCAATGCATAACCTTTCATTTACTCCTCGTTTTCGATGAAGTTGTAGTGTTGAAATGTTATCTGGCAAAACACCAGAAGAGTATGACTCGTGAAAACTCTCGGGTTCACATGGATTAAGGAAGGCATAGGTTCAACCCATAGGGGCATCTTGGGAACATATACCACAAACTCCACGAGTAAAATAACACAAGCTCGAAGGCAGAGCATGGTTGAGAAGGAAGAGGATACAATTTACCAAAGGCAATGTGTATCAGGGGAAGAGCGCACAAAATTTTGAATACAAAGGAAATTGTCGGATAATAATCCAACAAAGGATTCAGCGGTCCTTAATGGATCTGATGTGAGTATGAGTACTCAATTAGAAGAAGGAAAGAATGCAAGGCATCAGATTATAGATATATCTAGATAACTTCAAAGCTTGAATACAAAGGAATTACGATTTTCATATCAGAAGATCAGAAGCAGAGGCTCTGATCAAAAGATAATTGAGTTGAATCGATATAGATTCACAATCAATCAAGGTTTCATTTGCCAAGAACAAGCCCATGTTCGGAGTGATGTCTGAGCCGGAAGGGTGAATGCTAGGATCTGATTGAGGATAGCGAGCATTCGCAACATATTGGATCAAGGGACTCAAAACGACAGTGAAAGAGGATGTCAACGGAGATTACTAGGAATATGGAACTAACCATAATGCAGGCACACAAGACTTTCCAAAGCAATAGGTTGCAAAGGATTCTTGGAAGGTCGAATAGCATTTCGGGGTATTTTGTGAAACATATGACCAACTGGGGATGAACGAATCCCCGATAAGAGTGAGGAATTATTCATAGGGTTATTCAGGCGGAAAAGAGTTGCAAGGTAGTCGGAAAAAGGATTCTCGAAAGTCGGAGAATACTTGCGGGTATCTTGTAATAACAAGAACAACTAGGGATGGAAGTATGAACGGCGAGGGTACGTAGTTATCCATAAGGATTCCATGGTGTTAAGGGATTGCAAAAGAAATGAACACAAGTTCTCGGGAGTAGATCGGAGAGTATCTTCGAAATCTTCTGAAGCAGCATGCGATCATCTGGACTGAAGGGCCCTCCGGGAGAAGTGGTTACGAGAAACTAGTGTTAGTGTTAGAAAAATGTTTAACCCGAATAGAAGAGAGATCAGAGTCCCAGAGTATAGACGAGGAATAAAAGATCCTAATACCACCCAATGGCGACGTGGGCCGGTAAGCCACACAGCCAAGTTACTAAAACAGTTTTGGATGACTAGACTCAACTTCGGCCAAGGAGTTGGAAAGGGGGCTACCTACAGGCAGTCGGCTCTGATACCAACTTGTGACGCCCTCGATTCAATCATACACTAATCATACACGCAAATGTGTACGATCAAGATCAAGGACTCACGGGAAGATATCACAACACAACTCTAGACACAACTAAAATAATACAAGCTTTATATTACAAGCCATGGGCCTCGAGGGCTCGAATACATAAGCTCGAAAACACAAGAGTCAGCGGAAGCAACAATATCTGAGTACAGACATGAGTTAGACAAGTTTTCCTTAAGAAGGCTGGCACAAAAGCAACCTTGATCGAAAAGGCAAGGCCTCCTGCCTGGGAGCCTCCTAACTATTCCTGGTCGTCAGCGGTCTCCACGTAGTAGCAGGCATCGGCGATGGCATTTGGCTCCTGGGCTCCGACATCTGGTTGCATCAACCGGAAAGGAGAAAGGGGGAAAAGGGGGGAGCAAAGCAACCGTAAGTACTCATCCAAAGTACTCACAAGCAAGGATCTACAATACATATGCAACATTATCAAAGGAAGGCTGTATATGTGGACTGGGCTGCAGAAATGCCAGAATAAAGAGAAGGCCTAGTCCTCTCGAAGACTAGCATCTTCTGGAAACCACCATCTTGCAGCAACAGGAGGGAGTAGAGTAGCATAATGTAAAGTAGTAGAAGTGTTATCAACCTCGGCCGGGGATCCTTTCTTGACTCCCTGTGAGAAAGGCATCCCAGAGCCATACTATCCAGTTATCATCACAATCCAGTTCTCATCACAAGTATCAAGTTCTAGTTGTATCGATCGGGATACAACTCCAAGTGTCCGTTACCGTAGGACAGGCTATCGATAGATGTTTTCTTCCCTGCAGGGGTGCACCAACTTACCCACCACGCTCGATTAACTCCAGCCGGACACACTTTCCTGGGTCATGCCCGGCCTCGGCCAAACAATACGCCGCAACCCGACCTAGGCTTAATAGAGAGGCCAGCACGCCGGACTAAACCTATGCCCCCAGGGGTCATGGGCCATCTCCCCGGGAACTCCTGCACGTTGCGTACGCGGCCGGTGAGCAGACCTAGCTACCTCCTTAAAAAGGAAGGAGCTTACCAGTCCAACCCGGCGCGCGCCGCTCAGTCGCTGACATCTATTAAGCTTTGGCTGATGCATACGACGCAGAACGCCCATACTATGCCCACGTGATGGTTAGTGCTATCAGGCCAGAGGCCCCTCGGATCAAATATCCAAATTGTAGTGGATTAGGAACGCGCGGTAACAAGCAGAGACTCACGAAAGATGTGACCCCGTTGCCCCGTCTCGAGGACTTGCGGCAAAGGTGAGGAATGCCCGGCCACGCCTCGTAATTATCTCGCGGGCACCTTCCAGGTCCGCCCGACTCCACATCACTCGCAATTAAGCTCGCGTGGGTACCCCTCAAGGCCAACCCGTCTTTAGTAACAGGGTCCAGTGCAAAGTCATAGTAACCATAGTAACTGTGTGTCTAACACCAAGGGGAAAACCTGAGGAATCACCCTTGACGGATTCCACTCGATGTAATCATCAAGGTGAACGTAAGGGGAACCACCCTCAAAGTTCACACTTGAGGGGTTGCACGACAGAGCCGTATCGGAAGTGGTTAAGGAGGAAATCACCCTCGATGACCACGGCCGAATAGCTACACTACAGAGATCTCATCAGGAGTGATGTATAGGTTCCACCCTCGGCACTCGATGGTAACTCTGCAGAGTCGAGCAACAAAAGGGGAAAGTGATGTGCGGTGTCGGGGCCTGGTCTTCGATCACGTAAATCAAGTCGTCGATGATGAAGCAGGGGCAACAGGGACAAGTGGGGGTCTCTGATGGATCACTAACCAACCTATACTAAGCAGTTTAGGATAGGCAGATAAGGTACAACAGATGATACAAAAGCAGGCTATGCATCTGAATAGGAGCAAACAATAATAATAGCAAAATCTAATGCAAGCATGAGAGAATGGAATGGGCGATATCGGGATGATCAAAGGGGGGGCTTGCCTGGTTGCTTTGGCAAGAAGGGGTCGTCGTCGACGTAGTCGATCACAGCGGCATCGACAGCCGCCACGGGGTCTACCGAAGAGAAGAGAGGAGGAGAAACAGTAAATACATAACAAGCAAGTGTATAACAGGACAACATGCATAGCTAGACGTGTTCTAACGCAGCGCTAGGCGATACTGGCAAAGGAGTATAACATCCGGGAAAGTTTTCCCGGTTCCGGAAGTCTGTCAGATAGATGAACCGGAGGGGAAAAGTTCAACGTTTGCTATGCCAGGGACGTGTGATAGACGAACGGAGGGCGCATTCGGATTTGTCTCGTCGTTCTGAGCAACTTTCATGTATAAAGTTTTTCAATCCGAGCTACAGTTTATTTACTATGAATTTCTAAAGTTTTATTAATATTCTGAAATTGTTTTAATTAATTAATTCGAAACATTTTAAAAGTAAAAAGCTAGGTGTACCCAAAAAGGTACCCAGCAGAACAGCATAGAGGCTGAATGGTGGGGCCCTGGTCAACTGTTCCAGTCAAGGCTTGACTGGACCGTTGACTGGTCAAAAGGTGAACAGTGTAAGAAGGGCCCGCATGTCATTCTCACAGCAGCTAAACTTAACAGTTAAATTAGTCTAAAAGTAATTAGTGCAATTAAGTTTTAAATAGTTTAATTAAACAAAAATAATTAAGTTAATTAATTCACTAATTAATTAATTAAAATTTTTATTTATTTACATTACTATTTGTTAAACATTTTTATTTTCGTTTTAAGGGCTGGGCCCCATCGGTCATTGCTTTAGGTGCCTTAGCGAGCCAAAGGGCGCGGGCGTACACGTAACGGGTGGCGGCTAATGCGGCGGGCGTCGGACTAGGAACGTCCAGCCAGAGCCCCGGCGAGGGGCACGAGAGCGCGGCTGGCGAAGCGGCGCGGAGCCGTTGGCCAGGGGCGGGCCGGAGTAGCGGGCAACGGCTAGCCGAGCGAGCGGGGGAGCGAGGCCGTGCACATGCGAGCGAGACTGGGCGCAGCGACCACGCAATGACCGCGGCCACGGACGGCGCGAACAACGGCCTACGATGGTGAATCGAGGAGGGGGGAGGAGGCCGCTCACAGCGTTGCAGGGGAGGCTCGGGGAGGGCGGCGCGAGCTCGGCGGGAAGAGCGGCGGGGTGGAGGCAGTGGTCTTCAGGCGTGGCCGCGCTTGAGGTTGAGCGGAGACGGAGACGGCGCGAGGAGGTGGCCTGCTTGAGGTGAAGCTGCGGGCGCACGGGGCCTCCATGGCCGGCGGGTCGGGCGCGTCGGGAAGGCCGTCGCCGTCGGGCAACGATGGTTGGCGCTGGTCAGCGCCAGCGCGAGAGAGGCGGGGTCAGGGGCGATGGGGATCACCCTGATCCAGCACAAAGAGGGGAAGGAGTGGAGGAAGGCGAGGCGGCGCTGGGGGTGGGCGTCGAGTGGCGGCGCTGGATGGGGTCCTCCCCGATCCAGATCCAAGCGAGTGGGGGGGGGGAACGAGGGAGAGAGTGGGGTTCGTGGGGGGGGGGGAGTGGGGATAGTGGTTAGGGTTTCTGACGGGTGGGTGCGGCGGCCTTAGTAGGCTAGAGCGATGGGTGGCCGGTTGGGCCGGGATGGGCCGTGCCCGGCTGCCAGCTGGACCGAGAGGCCCGGGGGAGGGGGGTTCTCTCTTTCTCTTTTTTTTTTGAAAAACAGAAATAGAAAATGACTATTTAGGGTAACCAAAAGAGCTGGGAAAATGTGGGACTTAGCCTATTAAATAGTTTGCATCTTTAGGCGGTGCCACAAAAAGGTTTGGGGGCCAAAGGAATCCATTTGCATTTTTCACAAATAAAATATCACTTTAAAATGCTGAAATTGCATTGTAATAATTGCTATAGTCCATTTTAGCTCTTAGGTGATGTTGTTTTCCTTAACAATTAGATGTTATGGAATTTTGGCTAAATGATGAACTATTTTGCAGCAACTTGGTGCAACTCCATATTTCACTTGCAAATAGAATTTCATTTCAAAGTGGAATTTCAAATGGTATTTGAATTGAAGTTGATCAATCATTGTTTAGCAAAACAATCTGCTTTAATCACAGTGGTTTACTGTAGCATGACATTGGGGGTGTTACAGTACCCCTGGGGGGTAGGCCTATATAAACCCCCAGGGCACCCATGCAAAGGGTTCCCAATCCCTTAGAACTAGATACATACCTAGAGAGGAGAAGAGCTAGCCTTGCCTTCTCCTACCTCTACCAAACAGCTCGGGGAGTACCATTGTACCTACTGTGACCTTAGTGATCATGCGGAGACCCCGCAGAGCAGGATTAGGGGTGTTATCTCCTAGGAGAGCCCTGGACCTGGGTAAAGTTCGCCAGCGTTCGTGTTTACGCCTTATCCCGCTTCCAGGCACAGGTGACGTTCTACTCGCTCCCACCATGGTAAGCCATCCTTTGGCATATGTCGCACCCAATCCCCGACATTTGGCGCCCACTGTGGGGCAAGGTGCACCGTCGTCCGGAGACCTGTTCTGGATGGGAACCCTTTTCCTCCCTGGCGAACGCAGCCAGCCCGGCACGCTAGACGGAGTCTGCACTGACGCGCTGCACGGCGCGGAGGTCGCCAGCGCGGCGAGCTGCCTCGCCGACCTTGTTGGTGAGGTTCGCCTCTCTGACGAGCCCGCGTCTGATGCGGGCACGGATGGCCCTGAGGGCCGCCTCGTCAGCCTCCTCGATCAGCTCCACGTCGCCATCGAGCCTGCTGCGGACTTGGAGTCTGTTGGCTCCACCGACCCGATGCTTGTCGACTCCGACACTGTGTCGCTCGACGCGTTCCTCACCGATGTGGTGGTCTACGATGAGCCGCCTCCTTGCGCAGAGAGCGGCGAAAGCGCCATCACGGATGTGCTTTTCATCTGCCACAGCGAGCACGCCGGCGGAGGCGCTCATGACCCGCTCCACGTGGCACTGCAAGACCTGACGGTGCCCATCCCAGAAGACGCCGACGCCGAGATGCCGGAAGCACGCCGCGTCCAGCTCGTTGATGTCGCCAAGAAGCTGGCCAACATGAGACGCCTGTCGGAAGCCTACCAGCTCGAGATGGACTGCGCTGTAGGCGGCACGCCGGCTCCCGCTGGGCCCAGTTGCCTTGGCATGGTCCAGCAGCGCGGTGTGGCCATCACCAACCTGTTTGGGGCAGATCGCCCCGTCTACGCCACGCCCATGGAAAATATCTGAGCTGCCCAGGCGGCAACAGAAGAGCTGGACAAGTTCGAGGCGAAGAACGTCGCCAGATAGCGGAGCGCTTCCAGCGGCTCCTCGACACGGCTGTTGAGCAGCACTAGGCCTGTTGCCGCACTGAGGCGCCCCATCGGCAAAATGACGATCCGCCTCCCCGCTGAAATCAAGGCGCGACATCTCGGACGCCGACTGGTGGCGTTCGCGAAAGAAGAGACAAGGAGCCGGCTGCCAGCCGCAGTCGGACTCGCATCACCATAGAGCGCGACCAAGACGGCCGCCCAAGAGCAGTGGAACGACGGGATGACTGTCCGCCTCCTCCCCTCGCAGGGAAAGGTACGTCTCCCCGCCGCCCGTTGATCACCTGACACTCAGCGACCACCTTGGCCGCCGAGAGGGGGTCGAAGAGAACGTTGCCCGCCACCGGATCGACCATCTCCACCGGTCCCTGGCGCTAGAAGAAGAAGATGAGTTGGGTCCGCCTTGTTTCGGCCCCTGCATTCGAGACGAGCCCTTCCCCAAAGGGTTCACGCTCCCCAGAGACACGCCCAAATACACCGGCTCCGTGAAGCCAGAGGACTGGCTGGTTGACTACTCCACGGCCGTCAGCATAGAAAATGGCAACAAGCGCGTTGCTATAAAGTACGTTCCGCTCATACTCCAGGGCACAACCCGGACATGGCTGAACAGTCTGAAGCCCCGCAACATCAACAACTTGGTCGACTTCACCGAAGCCTTCATCCGCAACTTCACCAGCACGTACAAGCGGCCGCCCAAACCTCGCCAGCTTTCCTTGTGCGTACAAGGCCCCAACGAGTCGACTCGCGACTACCTCACACATTGGGCCGAGCTCCGCAACTCTTGCGAAGGCGTGCATGAGGTGCAGGCCATCCAGTACTTCACCGCCGGGTGCCGAGAGGGCACCCTCCTCAAGCACCGATTCCTCTGCGACGAGCCGGCAACCCTCGACGAGCTGCTGATCATAGCAGATAAATATGCCACGGCCGACTCCTCCATGAAGGCAGAAATCCAAGTTGATGCATCTGGCAAGGTAGCCCTCAGGCTCCTTGAACCCAGCTGGCGACACCAGTCGGCGCCAGCAATCAAGCGATAACAAGCGCAAGGCCATGCAGCTGGCTTCCACAAGCCGGCAGGTGGCGATAGTCGAAGACCAGCAGCCGGAAGGGCGGCCCCCGTCCAGGCGCCAGAAGGGTGGTAAGCCGAATTGGCTGCCGACTTTCTCATATGAGTAGACTCTTGATGCACCCTGCAAGTTCCACAGTGATGCGAAGCAGTCCAACCATACCACTCGGAAATGCCATTGGCTCACCAGGATCGCCAAAGGAGACGGCCTTCTGCCTCCTCCGCCTGCCGGGCAGCCGCCTCCTCCCCCCCAGCAGCCGGCGGTTCGACCAATCGGAGCCATTCAAGACGAGTATCCTAAAGAGCATGGAGCTTATGTCGTGTTCACCAGCGTGGCTGACGATAAGCACAACAGACGGCAACGACAACAAGAAGTAAATGCAGTGGCATCAGAGACCCCCCGAGTTCATGCATTGGTTCGAGAAGCCCATCAGCTGGAGCAGAGCTGACCACCCGGAAGTGATGCCCAATCCCGACTCCTACGCCCTGGTTCTGGATGCCACCTTTGCCACTGATAGGCGAGTTGCTCGGTTTTCCCGAGTTCTAATAGATGGCGGCAGCAGCATCAACATCCTGTACAAGGATACCATGAAGAAGTTAGGAATCAAACAAATGCAGTTTCAGTCCAGTGGGACTATATTCCGTGGCATAGTTCCTGGCCTTTCCTGCTCACCAATCGGCAAGATCCAGATAGATGTCCTCTTTGGAGACAAGGATCACTTTCGCCGAGAGCCAATTTGGTTTGAGGCGGTGGACCTCAAGAGCCCATACCATGCATTACTTGGCCGGCCTACTCTGGCCAAGTTCATGGCGGTCCCCCACTATGCTTACCTCAATATGAAGATGCCAAGTTCCAAGGGAATCCGGACCATTGCAGGAGATTACAAGAAGTCCTCCGCTTGTGCGGCAGATAGCAGTCGGCTGTCCGAGTCCCTCATGATCGCGGCCGAGAAGCAGCTCCTTGACCGAGTTGTGGCAATGGCAGGCAAGCAGCCGAAGATGTCACCCAACCCCAAGGAGTCGGAAGCCGAGGGATCATTCAAGCCGGCCAAAGAGACAAAGAAGATACCCTTGGACCCGGAGCACCCGGAGAGGCACGCTGTCATAGGTGCAAACCTAGACAGCAAATAGGAAGGCGAGCTCGTTGATTTCCTCTGTGAGAATCGGGACATCTTTGCATGGTCGCCCAAGGACATGCCAGGTGTTCCGACGGAATTCGCCGAGCACAAGCTACACGTCCAATCTGACGCCAAGCCAGTCAGGCAGCCCTTGCGCCGCCTGTCAGAGGAAAAGAGAAGAGTTGTGGGAGAAGAGATAGCTTGGCTTCTAGGAGCCGGCTTCATTATGGAGGTTTTCTTTCCAAAATGGCTGGCCAACCCAGTGCTAGTGTTGAAGAAGAACAAGCAGTGGCGCATGTGTATTGATTATACCAGCCTGAACAAAGCTTGCCCCAAGGATCCCTTTGCCTTGCCAAGAATTGACCAAGTGATAGACTCCACAGCCGGATGCGAGCTGCTGAGCTTTCTTGATGCGTACTCAGGGTACCATCAAATCAAGCTGAACCCGGCAGACAGACTGAAGACCGCCTTCATCACACCATTCGGAGCCTTCTGCTACCTGACCATGATGTTCGGCTTGAGGAATGTCGGCGCCACATTTCAGCGTTGCATGCAGAAATGCCTCCTCAAGCAACTGGGAAGGAATGCCCACGTTTACGTGGACGATATTGTGGTGAAGACGGAGAAGCATGGCACTCTACTGGAGGACCTCAAGGAAACCTTTGATAACTTGCGCCGATTTCAGATCAAGCTCAACCCGGAGAAATGTGTCTTTGGAGTACCAGCCGGCCAGCTCCTCGGCTTTCTGGTCTCAGAACGCTGCATCGAGTGCAACCCTGTGAAGATCAAAGCCATGGAGAGGATGGAGGTACCCACCCAACTGCTGGATGTGCAGAAGTTCACCGGCTGTTTGGCATCCATCAGGCGCTTCGTCAGTCGGCTGGGTGAGAAGGCTCTTCTCCTGTACTAGCTCATGAAGAAGACCACTTTTTTCGAGTGGAACGGCAAGGCGGATGAAGCTTTTCTCCAGCTCAAGAAGATGTTGACCACTCTGCCTGTTCTGGCGGCTCCGGCTGATAAGGAGCTCATGCTCCTCTACATCGCCGCCACCAGCCGGGTGGTCAGCACTGTCATTGTTGTCGAGCGCAAGGAAGACGTCAAAGCACTGCCGGTCTAGAGGCCGATCTATTACTTAAGCGAAGTGTTGTCCACTTCCAAGCAAAACTACCCTCACTACCAGAAGATGTGCTATGGCGTGCACTTTGCCGCCAAGAAGTTGAAGCCATACTTTCAAGAGCATCCCGTCACTGTTGTTTGCACAACACCTCTCGCCGAGATCATTGGAAGCAGAGACGCCTCTGGCCGAGTGGCCAAATGGGCTATAGATCTGGCCCCCTACACCATCTACTACCAACCCCGCACCTCCATCAAGTCCCAAGCACTGGCCGACTTCCTCGTCGACTGGGCCGAGACCCTGTACTTGCCACCAGCACCGGACTCCACCCATTAGCGGATGCACTTTGATGGCTCCAAGATGCGCACCGGTCTGGGAGCTGGCATCGTCCTCACCTCTCCCAAGGGCGGCAAGCTCAAATATGTGCTGCAAATCCACTTCGCCGCCTCCAACAATGTGGCAGAATATGAGGCACTCATACACGGGCTCCGGCTTGCCAAGGAACTCGGCATTCGCCAGATCCTGTGCTATGGTGACTCTGACTTGGTGGTCCAGCAATCGTCAGGCGACTGGGACGCCAAGGATGCAAACATGGCAAGCTACCGCTTCCTCGTTGAGCAGCTCAGCGGATACTTTGAAGGGTGCGAGTTCCTCCATGTGCCAAGAAACGACAACGAGCCGGCAGATGCTCTGGCACGGATTGGCTCTACCCGGCAAGCAATACCAGCCGGCGTTGCCCTGCAGCGCCTCCTCAAGCCGTCTGTCAAGTCGTCTCCGGAATCAGATTCCATTTTCGTGCCTGCTGACCCCAAAGCAGCCAGATCCGACTTGGGGACCTCAGCAGCCGGCACGTGGACTCCGGCAGGCGGCTCGGGGACTGCGGCCGTCACACACGGCTCGGGGACTTTAGAGCCCGACCCAGGAACTGTAGCAGTTGGCCTGAGGGCTTCAACGACGCAGCAAGCAGCAGCCGACTCCAACCCACCACCTCCCGGCCCAGCCACCCTTGTGCAAGTAGCAGTCCTGATAGCTGAAGAGATAGCAGCACCCTCATGGGCCCAACCCATCCTGAAGTTTCTGGTGAACAAAGAGCTACCGACTGATGAGATCTCGGCACGACAAGTACAGCGTCGGGCAGCAGCATACACCATAGTCAACAGAGAACTTGTGAGGCGCAGTGTCACTGGTGTTTACTAGCGCTGCGTAGAGCCGGAGCAAGGCCAAGCAATCGTCAAAGATATCCATCAAGGCGAGTGCGGTCACCGCGTGGCCTCAAGAGCACTCGTGGCCAAAGCTTTCCGCCACGGTTTCTTCTGGCCGACTTCTCTAGAAGACGCCAAAGACTTGGTCCAGAAATGCAAAGGGTGCCAGAAGTTCCGCTCCAAACCACATCAGCCGGATTCCGCACTCAGGACTATCCCCATTGCCTGGCCCTTTGCCGTATGGTGCCTAGACATGGTGGGACCATTCAAGACGGCGCGAGGCGGCATGACTCATCTACTTGTCGCAGTGGACAAGTTCACCAAATGGATAGAAGCAAAGCCAATTAAGAAATTGAATGGTCCAACTGATGTGACTTTCATCTCCGACATCACCATCCGGTATGGCATACCACACAGCATCATCACCGACAATGGCACAAACTTTGCCAAAGGCGCCTTGGCCCGTTTCTGCGCGACGCAGGGCATCCAATTGGACTAAGCGTCCGTTGCCCATCCGCAGTCAAACGCCAAGTAGAGCGAGCAAAGGGCCTCATTTTGTCCGGCATCAAGCCCCGACTGGTCGAATCGCTGGAACATTCGGCCGGCTGTTGGCTCGATGAGCTATTGGCCGTCCTCTGGAGCCTGCGCACAACTCCGAACAAGTCAACTGGCTTCACGCCTTTCTTCCTCATCTATGGTGCCGAGGCCGTCATCCCAACGGACATAGAATTCGACTCCCCTCGAGTCACCATGTACACCGAAGAGGAGGCAGAAGAAGCGCGACAAGATGGCGGTGCTGGAAGAGGGCCGACTGCTGGCACTAAGCCGACCCGCCATCTACCAGCAGAGCTTGCGTCGATACTACAACCGGAAGGTCAAGCCAAGATCCTTCCAAGAGGGAGACCTTGTGCTCCGGCTGATCCAGCGAACAGCTGGCCAGCACAAGCTCTCGGCACCTTGAAAAGGCCCCTTCATCATCAGCAAGGTGTTGGGCAATGATTCTTACTACCTGATCGATGCTCAGAAGCCTCGAGCACGCAAGAGAGACGACTCCGGCAAGGAGACAGAGCGTCCATGGAATGCAAACCTCCTTCGAAGGTTTTACAGTTGATGCAGTATGTACCACGCCAACTTTTGTATTAAGTACGAAGACTCCGGGACCCCCAAGAAAAGTTCGGGGACTGCCCTCTTTTATATATGATAAGTTTTATGTTCATGAATGCGCATTCCATTATTTTTTGCCTGGCACCGGGTCCGACCAGTCGGCCCGGAGGCTTGCCTCCTTGTCCTATGAGAATGCTTCCTACAGCCAGACAAGTAGTGTGTGGCATCTAAACCAGCTCCTGCCAGAAGCCGCAGCTCGCAGAGCGACTGACCGACGGGCAGGGGCCAAGAGAATAAAGGGTGCCCACACGAAAAAGGCTAAGGACTCAAAGCATACGCATAGTTCAAGATGGCTCCCCGCTCTGTCGATCGGCCGGCCGGCTTCTATTTTAAAACTAGCTACAAGCCCCAGTCGGCCAAGTACTTGCCTTCCTAAAGTGGCTAAATTACTTGATCCAAGCCATGGTCCGCAGAGCGGCTGTTGGGTTGGCAAGACGACATCTAAGGGAAGGCGGCAAAGGAAAAATGCCAAGGGGAAGCAAGCTAGAAAAGATAGAACCCGACAAAAGAATATTTACATACCAAAGGCCCTTGGCCGACATTCAATAGAGGTTCGAAATACACCCCGCGGGTGGAATTGTGTGAAACTAACAAAGTTTGTCGAGACTGATAAGAAGATAAAAGTAAAAGCAAGTTGGTAGCCTAGGGAGCAGCAGACGAGGTTGGCGGAATGCTGGAGTCGGCGGCGTCGGCTGGTGGAGTGGCTGGCTGGTCAGTCCCCGCTTGATCGCCCTCAGCAGCAGCCGGCTTGATCGGGCCTGGCTCGTTGCTGGAGGCACGGTCGAGCAGAGGATGACCGTTCGCTCCAACCTCTGGCGCCTCCTCTTCGCCTTCCTCCTTCCCTCGTCTTCTCCCTCATCGTTGGAGTCAATCACCTCGGCCGAATCGTCGCCATCTTCCGGGTTCAGCCAGAACCACTCCGCATGTGCTGGGACGCCCTCCTCGAACAGCTCCGGGACAAAGACGCTGGTGTCAGCATATTCGGCGATCGCAGCCGCCCGGGCGACAAGATCGCGCTCCACCGCCGATGTCGCCAGCTCCCCTAGGGCCTCCAGACGAAACGTGGCCAGCCGGGCCAGATCTAGCTCAGGATACCACACCTTGGCAAACTCCAAGGCCCGGCGAGCACCAACCCGGGCCGAAGAGCCTTTCCAGGCCTCCAGGCGATCAGCCGCCAACTCCAGCCAGTCGGCAGTCCGACTGGGAGTGCGCGGAGGTGGCACGCCTGGCCACAGAGCGGAGAAGACCTGTGCCCCGACACGTTGAAGATGGCGCAGCATTCGGTGAGCCGGCTGGAGGCGGGCCTGGATGCTGATGAACTGCTCGCCAAGGGTTCGGGGGGCATTGGCCGCAATCAGCGTGCCTTCCGCCCTCTGTCGCTCGCGATCAGCCTCCATGGCCTGATTGGCGGCGACAGATTGACCAGGGAAGAAGTATGCCGAAAACAGAAAGCAAAAAGCTAAAGTAAGAGACGAGGAGACGGGCCCGGCCAGCAACCGGCAGCTCAAAGAAAGAAAAGGAGGAAAACTCACCGTCAACCATGTCCTCGATCTCATGGAAGCCAGAAGTCAGCATCGCCTCCCTGTTGGTCCAGGCGGACCGTTTAGTTGCAAACTCAGCAAGGAGGCCGGCCTCCCTGTCCTCCGCCTCCTTATGAGCCTTTTTGAGTAACTCCGCCTGCTCCGCCAGTAGCGTGACCAGCCGGTCACGCTCTTCAGTCAGCTTACCGCACTCCACCTCCTTGGTGCGTAGTGCGGTGTTGGCTTCGCCCAGCAGCTGCTGCAAGGTAGCGTTGGCCCCTGCGAAAGATAGAAGAAAGAAAAGGCGTCAGTCGCCAGCAGAGAAGGAGAATGGTCGCCAGGGAGATCCGGCCCGACTGCTCAGCAGTCGGCCCGAATCTCGGGGACTACAGCCCGCGGGCGCGCCAGCGCGCCCCCGCGGAGAGAGGAGTCGTCAATTCAACAAGAAAGAAAAACAGTCGCCGGGGAGATCCGACCCGACTGCTCAGCAGTCGGCCCGAATCTCGGGGACTACAGCCCGCGGGTGCGCCAGCACGCCCCTGCAAAAACGGAAGAAACTTACTCCGGCTTTCTGACAAGTCGGTGGTCCGCTTTTCCAGCTCCTGGAACTTGGAGTTGAAGACGGCAGCACGAATATTGTGATAAGTCTACAAAAAAGAGAGTTCAGATAAAGCCAGCACTCGGAGCTTACAGATAGAAGTTCCAGGCCGCCTGCTCAGCAGTCGACCCGGAACTTGGGGTCTACACCCAGTGGGTGCGCTGGCATGCCCCCACAAAGAAGTACAAATCAAAAATCAAAGAAGTAAGAGGCTCACCCGAACGGCTGCTCGCGTTTCCAGGACCGCATTGTTGCACCTCTTGAGGGCATCGGCCTCGGCTTGGAGTTTGGCCTGAACATCCAGGATGGCCCGGTTCGGTGTCTAGTCAGCTGGCACGGCGCTGGTCGCTTCGGCGTCCGGGTTCGAGGAGCTCGCGGTGCCGGCTTCCTGCGGACGTGGCGCCGAGATCGCCTTGGTGAGCCAGCGACGCGTTGGCGTGCGGGCCTTAGGAGTCGGGCCCTTCACCATCTCGCTTCCGGCTGGCAGCACCGGCGGATCTGCCGGCTGCTTGTCCCACGACTCCCTGGATGGCGGCGGCGGGGGCACGACCATGTCCGGCATTGCGACGTCGCCGCCTTCCCTCTCCATGGTCGTTTGCTCATCGTCGGCTCCTCCGGTCGACGCCACGAAGTCCGGCGGTGGAGGCGCGGAACTCAAGGGGGCAACAAGCAGCGACTCCTGGCGGCGCGACGCTTCTTCGAGGCGCTTCTTCGCGGTGACGTCCGCCTCGACCTCCTTCAGCTTCTTCAGCGCAGCGGCTTCAGCCTTGTCCGCCTCCTCCTTCTCCCGACGGGAGGCTTCCTGCTCCGCGCGCGCCTCCCGCAAGTTCCGCTCCTTCGCCTCCTGGAGGTCGGCGGCCGGGTTGATTCGCCAGGAGGAGGAGGAAGTCTGCGCCGACCCAACAACCGAGCCGGCGGCCGATTTCTTAAGAGAAAGTGGAGCCCTAAAAAATTCAAGAGAGTAAACTTAAGAGCCCAGATGGAAGCAGCAAGACAAGGAAAAAGCGCGAAAGGAGATTCGTACGCTGACACCAGGGGAGGCGCCTTCGGGAGCTTCTGGAACTTGGCTACCTTCGCGGCGGCTTCCTGCCGCTTGGTCGCGGCGGCCGGATTCTTGGGCTTTTTCGGCTGGCTGCCGAACAGGGTAGCACCCTGCTTACGCTTACGCGTGCCGCCTCGGGCAGTCGGCTCTGCGGAGGGGCCTGCATCCGCTTTGCCGGCTCTTCGCGCCGGGCGCGGCACGTCCTCCTCATCGTCGTCATCTGGCCAGGACCCGACGCCGCCACCCTCTTCGGAACCATCTGCTCCATGGAAGCCGCCTGTGGCGTCATCTTCCAGGGCGGCCGCCCCCAAGTCGGGGTTGTCCATGTCGCTTACGGCCCGGTCCGGCGCGTAGGGACTGTCCGCCCCCACTGCGGCGTCGGCTGCGTCCGACTCGGGGACCTGTTCAAGGGAAAGAAGACTGACTGATCAAGCCAAAAGACGAGATCAAGCAAAGTAGAGTTGAAGAAAGAAGAGATCAAATAACTTACGGCTTACGGCGGTTTCGCGCGGGAGTATGGCTCCTTGCCAAACTCCCAGGGCACCTCTAGTCGGAGATCGGAGATCTCGTTCACCAAGTTCGCCACCTCCGCGGCCGGCATCTCCTTGGTGCACAGTCAGCACGGGTCGCGGTGCCTGCTCATCCGACTGATCAAGTAAGGCCGGCGTTGGAGCGGGAGCACCCGGCGCGCGATGAAGGCGACCAACAGGTCGGACGCCTTGAGGCCCTCGGTGTCGGTCAGTACCCGGAGCCGGCCGATCGCCACGGTGCCGTACGCCGACACCAGTTTCGGCTTGTAGCCCCAGTTAGCGCGAGGCTCTACTGGGGGGCTGGCTTCGTAAGCCAGCAGGTTTAGGAAGTCGGCGGCCGGGTCGGTGTTCTCCACGTAGAAGTAAGACTGCTGCCACATCTTGACCGACCGTGGCAGCTTGATGTCGGGGAAGGCATCTGCCGGAGAAATCCGGCGCACCCCGACGAAGGCACCGCACTGGGAAACCACCTCCTTCCGGTAGGCGAACCCAGAGTTGCCCCTGGTGGCCACCGGCGGCTGACGGTTTGGACCAACACTTAGACAAGCATTGGCCCGGGGGGCTAAATAAAGATGACCCTTGGGATGCGCGACTCCCAAGTGAAAAAGGTAATAGGTGAGGCAAATGGTAAAACCAATGTTGGGCCTTGCTGGAAGAGTCTTAGTCAAAGCGAACTGTCAAGGGGGTCCCATAAATCACCCGACCGTGTTAGGGACGCAAAAATCCGGGAACATAACACCGATATGACGGAAACTAGGGCGGCAAGAGTGGAACAAAACACCAGGCATAAGGCCGAGCCTTCCACCCTTTACCAAGTATATAGATGCATTAATTAAATAAGATATAATGTGATATCCCAACAAGTAAACATGTTCCAACAAGGAACAGCATCTCCATGTTCCAACAAGGAACAAACTTCATCTTCACCTGCAACTAACAACGCTGTAAGAGGGGCTGAGCAAAGCGGTAACATAGCCAAACAACGGTTTGCTAGGACAAGGTGGGTTAGAGGCTTGGTTTAACAATATGGGAGGCATGATAAGCAAGTGGTAGGTATCGCAGCATAGGCATAGCAAAAGAGCGAGCAACTAGCAAGCAAAGATAGAAGTGATTTCGAGGGTATGGTCATCTTGCCTGAGATCCCGCAAGGAAGAAGAACGAGTCCATGAAGAAGACAAATGGACGTAGTCGAACGGATCCTCACAACTGCAACGTTATCGGAACTAACCCTAAGAAGCAACACCGGAAAGAAGCAAACAACAAAGTAAACAACCACCACATAAACATGGCATGATATGCGAGATGAGATATGCAATGCATATGCATGCTCCGGAAGGAAAAAAGATGAACCAGGCATAATCTTGGCAAACCAAGTATGCCACTGGACAGGTGAGGTGATTTCGGTTGAAATCGATACAAAGATCACCGGAATCGGATGCACGGTTTGCAAATGACAAGCAATACAAGAATGACAAGAATCTGCCATTAACAGCATGATGCCACTTAACATGCAACAAGAAACTAAGCTACTGCACTCAAACATATCAACAAAGCATATGACAGTAATCTACACAAGATGCTCGACAAAAGATGAACACTGAGCTACGGCTAATTCACACCATAACAGGCTCAAACAAGCATGGCAAAAGTGCAAAAGATAAAAGGTTCACAGACTTAGTGAAGATAACAACATAGCAGAAATTAACATCAGGATGACAAGTTTAGAGCAATAAAACAACATGCTACAGGAACACGACATAGCAAAGTAAGGCATGGCATGAACCTACTCAAAGCACTTGACAAAAGTCCCTTACTGACCATAAGCCAAAAGGGATCAGAAAATATGATTACACCCATGTCAAATAAGCAAGTTTCGTTACAGGTTTCAGACTTAGCAGAAAACTGGACGTGTCAAAAACAGATAACAAGTAGGCATGTTCGTGAGCTCGATGCACTCACTACAGAGCATTGCATGATAAACTAAGCATACATACATCAAGAAGACATGGCATAGGAACTATACATGGCAAGAATAATATCATAGCATGCAAGGATCAGCTACACCAAGCTTGGCAAAATAGAGTAACATGTAAACAATCTGTCAGCAACATTTTATAGCAAAAGTAGAGATCGATTGACTCAAGCTACGGCACTCCACAAATACCAACAAAGGCATGGATGGATAGAGCAAAACCTCAAGTTCAAAACACCCTTAATGATCATGCTCAAAATATGCATAGATCTCTCGGAAACAACATGAACTCATGGCATGAAAATAACAGCAGTCAGGGACTTAGTGAAATTACTAAGTCTCTGAAATCAGCAACATCAAGTACCCTAGTTTGCATGCTTGTGCTAGTCACCACAGAGGTCTCAAAAATACATGGCATAATTATATGGAAAGGTAACATGACATATTACAAAACTCATGTAGGGTTCAACTCCATAGGAGGCACACATCAATCATGGCAAAAATGACAAATGTGCATGTTCTGATAAGAACCCGAAACTAACATCACATAGCCCTCATCTAACAGTGTTTCGGGCATCAAGATGAGCTCAAATGAAAATGACTCAATGGAATAAAATGATGTACTCCTCGAGACGAACAATTTGACATATTATACGCCCAAAACAGAGCTACATGCAGAGAGTTATGTCATGATTAAGTTGGCAAGAAAAATTACATATCCAGGGACTTAGGCAAAATCGACCTCGAGGGGGGAAGAGGTCAACGGCGCGGATCTCGCCGGAGTTGGAGGGGATGACGCCGGAGAGCGCCGAGGAGGCCGGGAGGAGGCGGTTCCGGGCCGGATCTCGCCGGATCCGGCCGGGACGAGGTGGAGGAGGCGGCGGCGCGGCGCGGGGTGCCGGTGCGGGGCCGAGATGGCGCGGACGGGAGGCGGCGACGCGCGCCGGCGACGAGGAGCAGGCGACGGCGGCGGAGCTCGCAGGGAGGCGCGGGGCGCGCTGCGGCGGCGGAGGGAGGCGCTGGGCGGCGGGGCGCGCGACAGGGCGCAAAGGGCGGCGCGGGGCGCGCTGGGCGGCGGCGGCGACCGGCGGGAGCGGCGACGGAGCAGCGGGGCGCGCTGGGCGGCGGCGGCGACCGGCGGGAGCGGCGCCGGAGCAGCGCGGCGAGCTGCGCGCGGGCGCGGCGGCGAGCGCGGCGGCGAGCGTGGCGGCGACGGGCGGTGCGGGCGGCGCTGCGGGGCTCGGGGCGCGCTGGCGCCTGCGGGCTGCGGCGGCGGGCGGCTCGGGCTCGCGCGGGCCCCGGATGGGCTCCGCGGGCCGGCGGCGGAGGAGAGAGAGGGAGGGTGAGGTGGCGGTGAGGTGGCGAGCTGTGGTTGGCTGAGAGGGGCGGCGGGGCGACGTGGTGCGTTGCCATTGGCCCGGGTGAGGTGGCGGGATTTCGTCCGGTGGCGGACGGACATATCCGGCTGCGTGCGGGGGATTTGCTAGGGTTTCATCTGCGCGAGGAATCCGGGGGGAGCACTTATTTATAGGTAGAGGGGGCTAGGAAGCTCCAAATGGAGAGCGGTTTTCGACCACGCGATCGTGATCGAACGACCGAGATGATGGAAGTGACTTAGGTGGGTTCTGGGCCACTTTGAAAGGGGTGTTGGGCTGCACCAAAAGAGGCCTCTGCGGATACCCGATTAACCGTTGGAGTATCAAACGACCTCCGATTTACCCGAAACTTGACAGGCGGTCTACCGGTGCTATACCAAGGCCACATGTCAAGCCTCGGTCCATTCCGAGAATGTTTAAAACCCGCTCACGGAAAAAGGTAAAAGGGGACGCCGGGGAACATAGGAGCGCCGGATTGCAAAACGGACAACGGGGAAAATGCTCGGATGCATGAGACGAACACGTATGCAAATGCGATGCACATGATGACATGATATGAAATGCAGATGATGACATGGCAGAGAGCGACACGCAAGCACATGACATGGCAAGGACGGCGAATAACTGGCGGACAACTGGCACATCGGATCCGGGGCGTTACAACACTCCACCTCTACGAGAGGATCTCGTCCCGAGATCTAGAATGGCACCGGTGGGGAAAACGGAAGAGAAAGAGAAGAGGTAAAGCTAAGTTGCTTCCTTGACCAAAGAGTGAAACCAAAGAACCTTGAGAGGTTGAGCAAAATGAAGGAACGAAAACAACGACGTTGAACGAACTTGAAAACACTCCGTTAGATAAGAGGAACATTGGATACGACGAGAACCAAGAGATTAAGTGACAAGGTAGAAATAGAAACCACTCTGGTTAAAACAAGATAGAGAGGGCATAAGATTGATACAATTTGGGCAGCACTCCGACTGAAAATGGAAGGGATTTGAACATGAACGTGGCAAAATGAAAGCACTTGGATGATACTCCGGTTAAAAGGATAAGCGAGAATATACATGATCTTGAGAAACGAGATGATTGGTTGAAGAGAGCAACATCACAATGCCTCAGGAAGAAAAATTGAAGATAGATCATTGGAATAAAGGAATGGAGAAGAAAATGACAACTTCTACCACAATTGAGTTTGGAAAGCACCCTTAAAAAGAAGTATAGAACGGAGTTGTTGGAAAAAATCGACAACGATAAGATATGATTCCCGTGGACTTATGGAAAAACATCTCAAAATGATGAGGTGACAACCGGCCACTAATGGAAACCATTGATTTGATTGAGAGCACCAAAGAGATGAAAAACTTCTTCACCGAGATGATAGAGAGATAACTTGGAACATTGATAAGCACCACAAATAGCAACATTCCCAATGGAAGGCTATAGGTGAAATATAACCCAAGATGACTCCAAGGAAGAAATTGATGGATTTAAAATACCTCATTCTTGACAACATGTAAATCATGAGACATGAACTCGAGTTATCAAGAATGACATAATACCACCTCGAATGATACGGTTGAAAGAATTGCACTTTAAAATGCAAGATAAAGAATACTTGAGCTCCTCTGAAAAGAGTCTCGACGAACACTTCGAGAAGGAATTAAATCCTTGATGAACCCTCATGTAGAGCCTCCATGAAGAACTCCGGTAATAAAAGGATGATAACAATAACGAGAAGTTGAACACACAAGGTAAAGCTTTGAGATGATTAGATGGACCTCCGTGGTGATAGAATTGCGAGAGCTTGGAACTCCGAGGAAGACAAGATGAAACAATTGAAACCGAGAATTTATTCATCATGAACAAACTCCGAAAGGAGGAATTAATCACTTGGAAGAAACAAGAACAAGAATTATGTTATGCGTATCCTTCACCAATTTGAATTGATGACAAGCAATGGATTTGGCATACTACTTATTCTCGTATAAATGATTAAGAGAGATATAGCACAAACTTGGGAATGTCTTCAACGAACCACCGGTGGGATTGGAAAGAACGAATGAATCTATATGATAATGAAGGAAGAGAACTCTTGAACGAACCACCGTAAGAATTGGAAATGAAAGAAGAAAAGATAAAGAAACACCGGGAAGAATTAGAAA
Organism: Aegilops umbellulata; assembly: GCA_032464435.1. Lineage (NCBI taxonomy): Eukaryota > Viridiplantae > Streptophyta > Magnoliopsida > Poales > Poaceae > Aegilops > Aegilops umbellulata. The sequence continues at coordinate 223,729,271 of CP136055.1, read as the reverse complement.
ACGAAAGATGATACTTGAGGAAATTTAGATGCAAGTTAAACGAAGAGATCATGAACTGATTAGAGAATATTGAATGATGCACCGGTAAGATTTGGAGAACGATAGACGAGGCTGAAAGCTTGAATGAATAATTATGAAATGATGGCCTTCGGGGAAAAGAAATGGAAACAACTCATGAAATGCTCCGGATGGGTATGAAAAGAATTCTCATAATCGAAAACAATTATGAGAGGATGGCATCAAGCTAGAACCATGTATCTTGAAGAGAATGTAGCAAGATTAAAGAGAAACTCTTCTTTGGTCTTCAAATGTTGAGAATGACGATGGAAAACACCACCATGAATTGTTGAGACACTCCGGAATGAAAATTAGAAAGGTTGAACCCACGATGAAAAGAATGTGAAAGATCTTGGAGAAAGACATTTGACTGATGATACTTCATTCTTACGTCAAACTTTGAAATGAATTTGGGAATCTCCGGGAAAATTAAAGAGTCAGGTAAGATCCTGGGAAAAAACCTGTGGGTTAGGGCCCACTCAAAAGAAACACCGTTGAACGATTGCTTGAAAAGAGAGATTGCACCGGTTGATTTAAATGGCTTGAATGAGATAACATCCTCAAAATACCTTGAACGGATTGAGAATGAAAACGAATCTTTCAAGATATCTTCAACACTCCAGAACAAATGGAAAGCGAGAGGTGAATGATTAAGAGATACACCGGCATAAGAAAGCACTTGAAATGAGAAAAGGAATATGATCAACACAGAAAGCTTGAATTGAAACCATCGGAGAAGAAAAGAATGACGACTGAAGAACTTGAAGCTCCGTTAGTATCTTCATGAGAATCACCGGATAAGAAACATTGACGGAAAAAAAAATGGAGACTTCACAGAATAAAATGGATACTTGATTAAGAAATCTGCGTCCTTGAAGAAAAAGGGTGGGAGGGCGGAAAAAACAAAGACAACTAGGAACGGATGAAGCCAACACCGTTGAGAAGAACTGATAATTGATCTTGCGAATGTTGAAGTGATCGGATCCACTTGAAGAGAAACACACCGGTTAGAAAAGAATTGACATGGCACTCTCAGGTATCATGAAGGATTGGTATCCACATAGGAATATGAGAACACCGTTTAGGAAAAGGTATGGATTCAACATTTGACTTCGAAGCAACTCGAATACCACAAACAAAACAAAGGATTGGCTTTCAGAATAAGCCGAAAACAAACATATGATAGATCCCATATCATATCATGTGTCTGTTGGAAAGATATCCTAAGAGATACTTGAATTCCCACCTATAAACTCCCGAAACTTTCTGGTTATGCAATCAGGTGTTGGGGATACAGGGGACACAAAATATATCACCCAAACTAACAATACCTAGATCCAGCTGTATCCATCCTTCAACACATAACCAAGAAACCTTCGGAAATCGTCTACCTCAACCTTCGAAAAGCATCCGTTATACGAGTTATGGCAATACTCCCGCACTCGCCTCAGTACTGGGCTATCAGGGTTATCTCACCAACAACTGTACAAAAGAGATTTTCGATGTCGGCGTACTAAACTCAGGTATTCCAGAACTGCAACGATAAAATTATGACGACAACACCTCGGAGCTCAACTCCCCGGGACACCTCCACTAAACCCCTGCTGACAGGAGGCACCAAGACAATGTTGTCATCATAAAACCATCGGAAGGATACTAAGATACCCGCGTGATCCTAAATTTTTTTTAGTGAAATTTGAGAAGAGAAGAGTCAAAACTCTACGTCAGGATGCCTTACCAGAGCGATGAGGAGACTGGGAAGTAAAAAGAATTCCTAAACTCTCCGATACATAATTCCTAAATGACTCGAAACATTTTTTTCTAGACACAACTCGGTCGCTAAAAACGATCAATCAGTGGGGGCTCCTAAGGTCGGGGAAGGCTCTGATACCAACTTGTAACGCCCTCGATGCGGCTATATCTCCCACGTGTCGAAGCACGACTTAGAGGCATAACCGCATTGAAAGCAATGTCGCAAGTGAGGTAATCTTCACACAACTCATGTAATACATAAGAGAAAAGAGATACATAGTTGGCTTACAATCGCCACTTCACAGAAGCACATGAATAAAACATTACACCATACAGTTACAATCAGGGCCCGACTACGGAGCCAAAACAAAAAAAGAAACCCCAAAAGCGACAAAGGTCCACGATCGACCCCAACTGGGCTCCACTACGGATCGACTAGAACGAAACAACATAAAGGACAAGATCTTCATCAAGCTCCTCCTTGAGCTCGTGTGCGGCACCTGCACGGTTTCATCGGCACCTGCAACTGGTTTTGGAAGTATCTGGTGAGTCACGGGGACTCAGCAATCTCACAACCGCGAGATCAAGACTATTTAAGCTTATAGGTAGGGTAAAAGGTATGAGGTGGAGCTGCAGCAAGCGACTAGCATATATGGTGGCTAACATACGCAAATGAGAGCGAGAAGAGAAGGCAAAGCACGGTCGAACAACTATGATCAAGAAGTGATCCTGAAACTACTTACGTCAAGCATAACTCCAACAACCGTGTTCACTTCCCGGACCCCGCCGAGAAGAGACCATCACGGTTACACACGCGGTTGGTGTATTTTAATTATTGAGATCAACTTCAGGTTTTCTACAACCGGACATTAACAAATTCCCATCTGCCACATAACCGCGGGCACGGCTTACGAAAGTTCAAACCCTGCAGGGGTGTCCCAACTTAGCCCATGATGAGCTCTCGCGATCAACGAAGGATATTCCTTCTCCCCGGGAAGACCCGATCAGTCTCGGAATCCCGGCTACAAGACATTTCGACGGTAATAAAACAAGTCCAGCAAAGCCGCCCGATGCGCCGACATCCTGATAGGAGCTGCACATATCTCGGTCTCAGGGCACACCGGATTGTCCAAACTTCCGGTAGGCGAACCCAGAGTTGCCCCTGGTGGCCACCGGCGGCTGACGGTTTGGACCAACACTTAGACAAGCATTGGCCCGGGGGGCTAAATAAAGATGACCCTTGGGATGCGCGACTCCCAAGGGAAAAAGGTAATAGGTGAGGCAAATGGTAAAACCAATGTTGGGCCTTGCTGGAAGAGTCTTATTCAAAGCGAACTGTCAAGGGGGTCCCATAAATCACCCGACCGCGTTAGGGACGCAAAAATCCGGGAACATAACACCGATATGACGGAAACTAGGGCGGCAAGAGTGGAACAAAACACCAGGCATAAGGCCGAGCCTTCCACCCTTTACCAAGTATATAGATGCATTAATTAAATAAGATATAATGTGATATCCCAACAAGTAAACATGTTCCAACAAGGAACAACATCTCCATGTTCCAACAAGGAACAAACTTCATCTTCACCTACAACTAACAACGCTATAAGAGGGGCTGAGCAAAGCGGTAACATAGCCAAACAACGGTTTGCTAGGACAAGGTGGGTTAGAGGCTTGGTTTAACAATATGGGAGGCATGATAAGCAAGTGGTAGGTATCGCAGCATAGGCATAGCAAAAGAGCGAGCAACTAGCAAGCAAAGATAGAAGTGATTTCGAGGGTATGGTCATCTTGCCTGAGATCCCGCAAGGAAGAAGAACGAGTCCATGAAGAAGACAAATGGACGTAGTCGAACGGATCCTCACAACTGCAACGTTATCGGAACTAACCCTAAGAAGCAACACCGGAAAGAAGCAAACAACAAAGTAAACAACCACCACATAAACATGGCATGATATGCGAGATGAGATATGCAATGCATATGCATGCTCCGGAAGGAAAAAAGATGAACCAGGCATAATCTTGGCAAACCAAGTATGCCACTGGACAGGTGAGGTGATTTCGGTTGAAATCGATATAAAGATCACCGGAATCGGATGCACGGTTTGCAAATGACAAGCAATACAAGAATGACAAGAATCTGCCATTAACAGCATGATGCCACTTAACATGCAACAAGAAACTAAGCTACTGCACTCAAACATATCAACAAAGCATATGACAGTAATCTACACAAGATGCTCGACAAAAGATGAACACTGAGCTACAGCTAATTCACACCATAACAGGCTCAAACAAGCATGGCAAAAGTGCAAAAGATAAAAGGTTCACAGACTTAGTGAAGATAACAACATAGCAGAAATTAACATCAGGAAGACAAGTTTAGAGCAATAAAACAACATGCTACAGGAACACGACATAGCAAAGTAAGGCACGGCATGAACCTACTCAAAGCACTTGACAAAAGTCCCTTACTGACCATAAGCCAAAAGGGATCAGAAAATATGATTACACCCATGTCAAATAAGCAAGTTTCGTTACAGGTTTCAGACTTAGCAGAAAACTGGACGTGTCAAAAACAGATAACAAGTAGGCATGTTCGTGAGCTCGATGCACTCACTACAGAGCATTGCATGATAAACTAAGCATACATACATCAAGAAGACATGGCATAGGAACTATACATGGCAAGAATAATATCATAGCATGCAAGGATCAGCTACACCAAGCTTGGCAAAATCGAGTAACATGTAAACAATCTGTCAGCAACATTTTATAGCAAAAGTAGAGATCGATTGACACAAGCTACGGCACTCCACAAATACCAACAAAGGCATGGATGGATAGAGCAAAACCTCAAGTTCAAAACACCCTTAATGATCATGCTCAAAATATGCATAGATCTCTCGGAAACAACATGAACTCATGGCATGAAAATAACAGCAGTCAGGGACTTAGTGAAATTACTAAGTCTCTGAAATCAGCAACATCAAGTACCCTAGTTTGCATGCTTGTGCTAGTCACCACAGAGGTCTCAAAAATACATGGCATAATTATATGGAAAGGTAACATGACATATTACAAAACTCATGTATGATTCAACTCCATAGGAGGCACACATCAATCATGACAAAAATGACAAATGTGCATGTTCTGATAAGAACCCAAAACTAACATCACATAGCCCTCATCTAACAGCGTTTCGGGCATCAAGATGAGCTCAAATGAAAATGATTCAATGGAATGAAATGATGTACTCCTCGAGGCGAACAATTTGACATATTGTAAGCCCAAAACAGAGCTACATGCAGAGAGTTATGGCATGATTAAGATGGCAAGAAAAATTACAGATCCAGGGACTTAGGCAAAATCGACCTCGAGGGGGGAAGAGGTCAACGGTGCGGATCTCGCCGGAGTTGGAGGGGATGACGCCGGAGAGCGCCGGGGAGGCCGGGAGGAGGCGGTTCCGGGTCGGATCTCGCCGGATCCGGCCGGGACGAGGCGGAGGAGGCGGCGGCGCGGCGCGGGGTGCCGGTGCGGGGCGGAGATGGCGCGGACGGGAGGCGGCGACGCGCGCCGGCGACGAGGAGCAGGCGGCGGCTGCGGAGCTCGCAGGGAGGCGCGGGGCGCGCTGCGGCGGCGGAGCGAGGCGCTGGGCGGCGGGGCGCGCGACAGGGCGCAACGGGCGGCGCAGGGCGCGCTGGGCGGCGGCGGCGACCGGCGGGAGCGGCGCCGGAGCAGCGCGGCGAGCTGCGCGCGGGCGCGGCGGCGAGCTGCGCGCGGGCGCGGCGGCGAGCGCGGCGGCGAGCGTGGCGGCGATGGGCGGTGCGGGCAGCGCTGCGGGGCTCGGGGCACGCTGGCGCCTGCGGGCTGCGGCGGCGGGCGGCTCGGGCCCGCGCGGGCCCCGGATGGGCTCCGCGGGCCGGCGGCGGAGGAGAGAGAGGGAGGGTGAGGTGGCGGTGAGGTGGCGAGCTGTGGTTGGCTGAGAGGGGCGGCGGGGCGACGTGGCGCGTTGCCATTGGCCCGGGTGAGGTGGCGGGATTTCGTTCGGTGGCGGACGGACATGTCCTGCTGCGTGCGGGGGATTTGCTAGGGTTTCATCTGCGCGAGGAATCCGGGGGGAGCACTTATTTATAGGTAGAGGGGGCTAGGAAGCTCCAAATGGAGAGCGGTTTTCGACCACGCGATCGTGATCGAACGACCGAGATGATGGAAGTGACTTTGGTGGGTTCTGGGCCAGTTTGAAAGGGGTGTTGGGCTGCACCAAAAGAGGCCTCTGCGGATACCCGGTTAACCGCTGGAGTATCAAACGACCTCCGATTTACCCGAAACTTGACAGACGGTCTACCGGTGCTATACCAAGGCCACATGTCAAGCCTCGGTCCATTCCGAGAAAGTTTAAAACCCGCTCACGGAAAAAGGTAAAAGGGGACGCCGGGGAACATAGGAGCGCCGGATTGCAAAACGGACAACGGGGAAAATGCTCGGATGCATGAGACGAACACGTATGCAAATGCGATGCACATGACGACATGATATGAAATGCAGATGATGACATGGCAGAGAGCGACACGCAAGCACATGACATGGCAAGGACGACGAATAACTGGCGGACAACTGGCACATCGGATCCGGGGCGTTACAATATTCTAAAAACATCAGGCTGACTGCGCCCTCAAGACACCAAGATGGAGCCCTGCCTTCCTCTAGCCGGCTGGTAAGGTGGCCGGCAGTCGGAAGGCGGCCAAGCTCCAGAAGGCGGCGCCAAGACAAGCCGACTCCCAGCCGGCGGCCTCTAGAGAGGCTGGTTCCCGGCAGTCGACTCCTAGGCGCCCTCAAAGTCTGCACCCTCATTAAGAGGACAAGACCGAATATGGCTATAGTGTAGCCCCTCACCCCCATGATCGGGGCTGAGCGAGGGAACAGTGCCCCGTACGGGTGGAGGTCGCCGTCCGACGCGGCACTGTTGCCCCTCCTCCCTGACGTCACGCCAGTCTGGCGGAGCTTTGCCCCACGATGGCCTCTCGGGACGGCCCGAAGGCGGCGGGCCCTACCTGGCAGCAGGCAGCATACAAGACGGAGGGAGATAGACCAGTCGGACCCGAGGTAAGCCGGCTTCCGGCAAGCTGCCCGTTCTCTCCTCGGGGCTCGCAAGTCATTAACCAGATGAGATGGGGGGTGGCTACAGTGATCTCCCACCAGGCGGCGGGACTGTAGCCATGCCCCCACGACCAAGTCTGCATCATTAGCATAGCGGCTACAGTAACCAGCAGCCGGCAAGGCCCGCGATCGGCGCGTACGGCCTGTCAGCTTCGAACCAGACCAGTCGGCGGGGCCCACCAGACGGCGGGCCCCAGCAGCCGGCGGAGAATCCTGCGCCCAGAGACACTGACAGCCGGGACCTACACCCGGCTGGATTACCATTGTACCCCTGGGGGGTAGGCCTATATAAACCCCCTAGGGCAGCCATGCAGAGGGTTCCCAATCCCTTAGAACTAGATACATTCCTAGAGAGGAGAAGAGCTAGCCTTGCCTTGTCCTACCTCTGCCAAACAGCTCGAGGAGCACCATTGTACCTACTGTGACCTTAGTGATCATGCGGAGACCCCGCAGAGCAGGATTAGGGGTGTTATCTCCTAGGAGAGCCCCGAACCTGGGTAAAGTTCGCCGGCGTTCGTGTTTACGCCTTATCCCGCTTCCAGGCACCGGTGACGTTCTACTCGCTCCCACCATGATAAGCCATCCTTTGGCATATGTCGCACCCAACCCCCGACAATCTAGGTCCTCCGCGTTTGGCTAGATCTATCGTTTTGGCCTCGAGAGATGTTATCGGGGCCTGCCTGAGGCCGGGTTCTAACATCTGGGCCAGGATGAGTGTCTTATGCTGGTCCTCGGTCTAGTTTGAAGCCCAGCTTATGAAGACTTGCTCTCCACGGGAATCCACAGTGCATTCCATGTTTCTGCTGACGATTCAGCCTGGAGCAAAGGTTTCGACCTGGCCTAGGTGGCCGGTCGAATTGGCGAAGAGCGCGATGCTGCCGAAGACGGAGGTCATGTTGGTGACGATCTGCTCGTCGATCTTGCTCCCCATCGAATCATTGCGACTGCTGAACAAGACATGTATGGGCCATCAATGACGGATTCAAATCCGGCGGATCTCGGGTAGGGGGTCCTCAACTACGGGTCTTGACACAATGGTAACAGGGGCACATGTTTTTATCCAGGTTCGGGCTCTCCTCATAGATAAAACCGTACGTCTTGCTTGTGTTTAATTGCTTTTGGGTGGAGTACACAGTATAGATGATCTACCTCGAGAACATTGTGTGTCGTCTACGAGCCCTATCCGTCAGTTTATACATGTACCGGAGGGTCTACGGTTACATCCTAGTCGGTTACATACAAGGAGAATGTGTTGTAGATGACTTCTGATATCTTAGAGTATACACCAAGACTTTGAAAGCCTTCCTTTCATACGCCATGGGCCACTTGAAGTGGCCCACCGGTGAGCCGACATGGGGTCCTCGGCCCGTCTCACCTGGCCAGGAGACGACGTGGTGAGAGACCCCCTAGCCGTGACACCGTCAAGGACCAGGGAGTCTGGTGCCCGTGCATTCAGACGACGAATGACACTGTCACCTTGAGGCGCACCGGCCGGAGTAGGAGTGGCCACTGGTCAGAAGGCGGGAGCGAAAGATGGTGCGGCCACCGGCTTCCTCATCGACTCCGTGTTGGTTGAGGTTAGGAACAGGCTGCTCCCACTGCTGCGACGTGTCGCGGCCATGGCTCTCCCCTGCCCCCTAGCTCCCCCCCCCCCCTGTTGCTTTGTGTCGCACTTACATCGTGGATTCGTGGGCGACCTTCTCTGCCGCGCTCCTGCAACTGGGGCCATGTTCCTCAAACATGGGTCATGTTGCAATGGTCTGAAAACGAGGGCTATGGTTTTCTGAAACATGCATGTTGTTGCATTTGTTTTGCAACTGAAGCTATATTTCCGAAACATTTGTGTTGTTGCAATGGCTTGCAACAAGAGGAAAAAATGGTTCATGGTGTTTTGCAACAAGACTCCTGTTGCAGTGGGATGAGTGCAACACCAGCCATGTTGCAAAGGTTGGCGCTCACGTGGCTGTCGATCGAACGGTTATTATGGGCTCCATCCAACGACCAGCAAGGCGGTCGAACTTTTAAGATCATCACCCGGCGGAAGTGTAGCGCTCCCTTTCTAGAATATACTTTTTAGAGGAAAGGCCTTAGCCCGACGGTTAGCAAGTGTAGCTTCTTATCTACTGGATTCCCTAATTCTCCTTTGTTCCTTGATAAAAATACAGAAGCACATCTATTTCCGCTTGAAGCCTGTATTTCGAAGGAACTTTCATGGCTAATCATTTCTTGGTGTATTATACTGACTTAGTTTTGGTCATTGTCGGAAGTGTACTACAGTATAATTTACATGGACATGGTCTCCTTGGTGAACAGTACAGTAGCATTTTTGTTAGCTCACAGGTCACAGCTCTCCTTGATAAACAAAGGAGCCATAGGTGCTCCACATGTGGTGCAATTTGACGCTGGTTCACTCGCCTGACGCCATCGTCCAACACGCGCACGCTGCCACAGGCGTCGGACAAGATCCTTGTAATCATCTGTCTTTAGACCCCGAAACGATTGTATATCCACGATCAACTTCCTCATCTGCTCTGGTCGTTGTTACTATCCTTTATTATGTTATTTCTTGCCCTCGAAGTCCTCCTGTCCTGCCAAATGTCAGGCCCGGTGGTAGCCAAGCCTGTGACATTCAGAAATGGACATAGGCCTGACGACATGCGAGATAAAACTCTGTCACTTGCGTCCAAACAAAACTCCGTGCGTATCTGGACCGATCTCGAAAAGCTAGAGGGTGACTCTATGCACCTTCATCATCCAAATGGCTCCGTCATCAAGACTTAAGTATAACAAACCTATCATCCTGACCCAGTCGCAACCTGTTATGTTGCTTGCAAGCAATATTTTTGACTCGGTTCTTCTGCGGAAACAGACGTTAGTCCACTACTACTACAGTAATGATGAAATGTAGTCATTTCTCTTATGCAATTGTAGTAACAACTCCTGCATATACCAGATTAATGGGTGTGGGTAGGGCGGGCTGATCTTAAGATTGGCAGCCTGGCCTCCGCGGCTACCCGAACACATTTAAGTTCTGGAGTGCTCTACTCGCGCCGTTCCTAAATATTTGTCTTTTTAGAGATTTCAACAAGTGACTACATACAAAGCAAAATGAATGAATCTACACTCTAAAATATGTCTATATACATCCACATGTGGTAGTCTATTTGAAATCTCGAAAAAGACAAATATTTAGGAACGGGGAGTAGATTGCAATACGAAACTTCCTTATTTTCTAAGGGCATCTTCAACGACAACCCACAAAAAACCCTCTGCATCCATCAACTGCTTGAACCTCTCCGCCTTCCGCTCCTCCTTGATGTCTGAGCGCCTCAAGCATGCCTCTTCCTTCTTCGCCAAGATCTCCTCAAACCTCTCCGTCAGCTTGGCCGCCGCACCTTCTCGCTTCGCCCTCTCCTCCTCCCACTTCTTGCCCCGCAGATTTCTTCTAACCTTTTTCGGCTGTTCTTAGGCTGGGTCGGTACGGTCACCGGTTTCTTCCTCGTTGGCTTGGGCGGCGGTCTTGGCAATGAAAAGGATCCACTTCGGCTACCCATTCTACTTCAACCAAACAATGCATGACAGTGAAGGACTTCTTCTCTAACTTCTTGTACACCACACAAGCACGAATAGGCTACAAAAGTGAAACAATGCAATTCTGTCTACTGAGCAACAAAACAATACATGTCCGGCTATTGATCAACAGAACTAGAGCATGTTCGGCTAGTGATCAGCAGAACTAGAGCATATCCGGCTAGTGATCAACAAAACTAGAGCATACCGGCTAGTGATCAACAAAACTAAAGGATATCCGGCTAGTGATCAACTTACTTACTTAGTGATTTGTGCACCGCTAAGCCACCATGCGATCAGATGCTTCAAGTGCCTGCAATACTTGGAGACTGCCTCTTGGATGGTGTACCATCAATAGTTGAGGGACTTCCACTCACGGTTGCGAATCAACGCGTCGGAGTAGGGCGCGAAATGCTTGTGCTCATGAAACCATATGTGAATGTTCCTCCAAAAGGTTGTGCCGTTTTTCTTCGTGCCATGGACAGGATCGAGGCTAGTGGCCAATCATGCATCGCACAGTAGCTCGTCCTCTCGCATGTTGGAGCTTTCTCCTCCACCCTTCTTCTTCGGATCACCGGTTGTATCATCCGGGTCATCGTCATCCTCCTCCTCCCCCCTCCCTTTGGATGCTGCTCTCCAGCGGCCCAATGCTACTGTTGCTATGTGCCATCACAGGTCTGGGTATAGGACCGTTGCGTGGCCGTCTGGGTGTAGGACTGCTACTGCTGGTAGTTGCCGGACTGGGTGGGATCCGAGTCTTCCACTTGCCCATCCGCGTAACCCCCTCCTCCTCCCACGCCTCTGTCATGGATGATATCGAGAATCTCTCTGTCCGCGTCGTACGCCGGATCCCTTGCTCTCGGCATTGCAGCAAATAGCGTGCATGCACCCATTTGCTCTCCGCCCGCCGTCCTCGCCCAGACGAGCAACGACAAAGAATACTCGAAGAAGAGTGGCGCCGCATTAACATCGATATGTAAGGAATCGTATCGGCGGGGTTTGTGAGCTGCTTGGCGGTGTAGTAGTACGGAGGCTTGTAAGGCTCCGGCCATGGCGCCGTCAGTACTGTGGGCTCGCCCGTCTGGCGGCGTCCACCACGGCCATGCCGACCGCCCCGTCCGCCACAACCATCACCACCACCAGGCCCACCAGTGGCCAGCCGCTTCCTCATGTTCTCCTCCTTTGCGGCCTTCGCTTGGACGTGGCGATTTTGCCGCATCTCCGAGCTGATCTTCCAGGAGAGCGTGTGATAGAGGCAAAGGTGTCCCGTCTTTCATTGAGATGGTGGCTATCGTTTTCAGTGGAGTAGACTTTGATGATCTGACTACGAACGTGCGAGGACGCGTGCCTTAGCAATCACTACACCAACTCCGAGAGGTTGTTGACCACACCGGAGCATGATCAACCTGACCACGATGGTCTGTTTGCTTCACGCAAACGGACAACAAGCAAGAAACTGAAACTGCAATTTTGATATTGTGAATATAAGAGGAAAGCTTTATTATTGACTGTGGGGTTCTCTGACATCTTTGTCTGGTTGTAGAACATAAACGAAGTATGCGAAGTTGCAGCTATGATGAACTTTTAATCTAAACAAAACCCAAAGTCTAAACAGTGCCTTAAGGGCTTTATTTGTAGGGGGAAAGAGAGGGCATTTCGTCCCCACTTGGTAAGGTGGGACTAAAACACCTCCTGGGTCGTTTCCCCTACAATACAGACTCTAAAAATAGCCTATAAGTAATATTTCAATATTACATGGGTCTGGCCCAAAGGTAAGGTGGCACAACACCTATATTATGCTACAGACGAAATTTATAAAAGGGTTCTTGTATATTTCATCCATGTCCTTGTACACTATCATGGTGGCTCCAAAGTGCTGAAAACTCCACCAGAAACTCCGTTCTTGTTCCCCTTGTGCATGCCATCATCTTCATGCTTGATCATGCTCCAATGTTCATCGTTCTTGTCCAAGCTAGGCCCTTCGTTTATAAGCAAAATAAGTGTATCCAATTTAGGTAGCATCATATTCTCATGAACATTAGAATCGTTACAAGGAAATGAAAGTAGATAGTAATTTAACTGGCGTGCGCGAGCTCTAGTAATTGGACCCATGTATGTAACAACACGGGCTGTGGGTGTAACTGTGGTAGTGATATCCTCATGAGTGTGATGCTCAGATCCTCTAGCACCTCCGTCGCCTCCATCTTCGATAGGTTCTCCAACGTTTCCATGCGTCAGCGGCGAAGGGAAGGAGAGGGTGGGAGAAAAGAGCGAGAATTGGGCGGAGAACAGCGGGGAGTGGAAGAAGAGAGTGGGGAATTTTGGTGCGAAAATAGTGCGGGATGCTACAAAAGCGTGGGCTCGGCCCTTCGTTTGGGTGGGCCAGGGGGTGGATAGCGACGTTTTGTGTGTCCGGACTGCTGCAAATCTGCCCCAGATTTGTCTCTGGTTTGCGGGAGAAATCGCATCCCCAGACCTCTCCGCAGATCGATACATGTCGGCTTGGATGGCTTCCGCTGTCTAGACAACACGGTCCGGATGGTTGCGGGAGGTTTACGGGTCGGCATTGGAGATGCCCTAAGTACACGGGACTTCGTTTCAATATGAAACTCTTTTATGTAACATATTTTCCAAGTATATGCAACATTGTCGCAATATAAAACTCTCTTATGTGATATATTTTCCAAGTGTATAAAACATCGTTGCAACGTTCCCTAACCCTTTTTTCACGCGGAACTTACCCTAACTCGACCCAACAATATTGTGCAAACATGTTTGTGTCATGCATGCGAGCACTACACCCAAGGGCGAGGGACACCCCCTTTCAGTTCGGAGGGGGCCTAACACGCCCGCAATCCGCTCCTAGCTCATGATGATGAGCAAAAGGTGACTTAGTGTTTTTTAACTAGGTTCGGGCCACTCGAAAGCGTAATGCCCTACCTCCTGTTAATTGTATTGCTGACATAATGGTGGTGATTCTTACAATGGATGAGCTACTTTCTATGCCCTGAAGTGTTCGGGGAGGAAGAAGAAGTGCGCTTGTTGCCGGGGTGGCTCTAGTTCTAGCTCTATGGTGTGTGGTCCTGTATAAAGGTTGAATCCTTTTTAGGTGGATATGGACCTCCTTTTATAGGCTCATGGGGTTACCCCAGTAGGCACAACAACTGCTAAAATATTGCATTAAATGCAATAACATGGGTCAGTTTATCACTTGCTAAGGCGGGGGGGGGGGGGAGCTTGTCTTGTCGAAGTAGGTGTCGGCGCACTCCTTTTACCGTCATATGTCTGCGAGGTGTCATATTCTGGTAAAAAGGGATGTGATGAATCACTTTGACCGCCGCATCGCTTTGCTCTCCGCGTGACAGCTAGCCCTCACGCTTTCGTAGGCTCTGATAGGTCAATGGAATAGCCCCACCGCCATAGGACTTGGCAGGAGCAACTGGCATGACTGTCGTCCACCTCCCGTGGTGTTAATGAGTCATTGCCGGGGAAGAAGTTGTGACGGGATGCTGCCACCGAAGGACTTGTTGGCGGCAGGGGAGGGGGTGCCTCGCAAAGTCGTGTGCTTGGATTGCCGGGAGGAAGTACCTACAATGAGCGCTTAGTTGATCTCGTGAAGGGAAACTACTTTGGTAATCTTGGCCTTGATGTTGTCCGTGGTGTCAGAAGACTCCTCTTCTAGGCTGATGGTCTTGCCAGTGAGTGTCTTCACAAAGATTTGTATCTTGAGGAGAGGGTCTTGATGAAGAATTGCATACCACCACGCTGATGGTGGACAAGGTAGAGGTAGACTCCTTCTGGATGTTGCAGTCCACAAGACCATCCTCAAGTTGCTTGCAAGTAGAGAGGAGATGCTGCTGTTGTAGGGAGGAAATCCCCTCCGTTTTAGATCTTGACGAAGATCTACATGCCACCTCAAACGTGGCCCACCCTTGTGTTATCGGGAGCTAACTGGTGCTGATATGCTAAGCAGGACCGTTACGACCCCTGCTTGACGGGTTTGTGAGACCCCGATTCTCATGGATTGGACAATTTGCAACATTTAAAAAATGTAAATGTATAATTAGATTCATGTATGCATCCAACAAGGGCGAAGGAGCCTAAAGAATAGTGGAGGATAAAGAGCAAGACTCCACGGAATAGGAAGGCCTAGTGGTGAAGGAGGAGTATTGGCCTCTTTGCTTCGCATGAATCTTTAACACGACGATAGGGAAGCAAAGTATTTGGGATGGTATGGCATATTGAATCCTATAGCAATAAAAAATGCATGAATCTAAAACAAGATGTTGGTTTGCACCTTGGGGAAAATGCATGAACTTTCCTATAACACTAGGTGCATGCAGAACTAGCCATATGGGCGGCCCGATCCAACCAATGTAGCTCTTTTTATAAAAGAATTGTGTCGTGTCGGCCCGAAGGCTTGGCCTAGACTACCGGGCTGGCACGCCAGATAAAGGGGTTTGCTCAACATGGCACGATTGCATGCATGAACTTTCCTACAACACAAGGTGCATGCAGAACTGGCCATATGGGCGGCCCGACCCAACCCATGTAGCTCTTTTTATAAAAGAATTGTGTCGTGTCGGCCCGAAGGCTTGACCTAGAGTACGGGGCTGGCACACCAAATAAAGGGGTTTGCTCAACACGGCAAGGCATGCCGACCCACATCATTTTTTGGTCTTTTGGGCCGTTTCTGCCTTCCGAGCCTTTTGTTTCTTAGGTTAAAATGCCAAAAAGCCCTGAAAACGCAAAAAGGGCACTAAAATGGCCAAAATAACGTTAAAAGGCCAAACGATCCCTAACAATGCTAAAAGGGCTGACTTGGGCCCCGTGCGAGGCCTCGGCCGGTCCGTGAATAAAAGGATTGTGTCGTGCTGGCCTTAAGGCTTGGCTTCCGGGATTGGCCTTGCCCATGGCGAGTCAAAGGTCGACCAGGCCCTTTTATTCCCGTGTTGGGCAGACAATCCGTGCCCACGGACCGGCCTTAAAGGCATGTCCCACATGGCGAGATTTGGGTGCATGGCACAGTTGATATAGTCTTATAGACTCATAAGAGGATAAACATGGTAACGGTCCGCTCAGGACTTCTCGGAGCAACCAGGCAGGGATATCACTGGCGTGGGGATATCCCGTCGAGGAGGTGATGGCATGCATTGAAGAGATAGTAACTCACGTGGATTCGGTGTGGAGACGGTTGGGGGGAGCTGACTGTCGCGAGGAGGTGATCCTGCGAGTGGTGCATCAACATACGATGACGATAGTGGTGCGTACATGGAATGGGTCTCTTCCAAAGGTATGTTTACCGTACGTGACTCTCGGGGTCATCTTCGAGGCTACGGACTGGATGATGGTCTCGAGAAGGAGGTCCATGTTGAATATCGAGAAGGGCCATGGTGGCTCAATGGTGGCGGCACTAGCGCTGAAGCTGTCGACGACAATTGCGGCGAATCAAGACCACAATGTTGGGCATGCAGTCCACAATGTTGGGGCTTGTCCGGATGGACTTGCAGCCCAGCATAACGGGAGCTCCTATCTTACACGTATCTTGGGCCAACCCACTTCAAGTTCGCTTGAGTGCTCCCCTCAACAACGATTTTCCCTTCGTTACTATTCATCTGTTGTTTGTCTTCTAGTAGATTTTCTTCAAAAAATTGCTTCTGGATTTGTTTGATAGATTAAAAAATCAACGTTAAATGTTAGGAAAATGGAAAAAATGTTCCCCAAATTTTTAATTCAAAAACTGAAACATGTTTACAATTTAAAAAATGTTTACGAATAAAAAATCACATTTTCATTAAATAATCAAATTATTATTATTTTTCTCAAATTCAAAACAATTTCTTAAACTTTAAAAAGTTCTTGAATTCAATAAGATGTTCTTAAACTATAAAAATTTTCTCACATTAAAAAAATTCTCCTATTAAAAAAAGTAAAATAATAATAGAGAGAGTGAATAGTTTTTAAAATTCCGAACATTTATTTAAACACGGATAATTTCCCAAAATGTGAATACTTTATTGGGAAAATGTGTGAAGAAACGAACAAATGTTGAATTTCCGGACATTGTTATGGAAAAATTGAACATATTTTGTAAAATTAACAAAAATTTCAGACTGTGATCTTTTTAGATTTTGGAAATTATGACCATTATAAAAATAATATTTTTTTTGTTTTATCGTAAATGCAAACAAAATTAGGACATTTTTTTGAAAAAGATGATTTTTGGAAAATTCTTTTTAAAAAATTTATATTGTTTTGAAAAGTAGAAATAATAAAAATGAAAACCCAAAACGAAACATTAAAATAAAAGGGGAAATAAACAGAAAAATGACAAACAAAAACTAAAATAAAAATAAATGAGGAACGGAAAACAAGAAAAGACCCAGTTGAGTGAACCTTCTAGAAGTACACACAACCGAAAGGAACAAGGACAACTAAATGCGAACCCGTGTGCTCGACTCTCTGCGTTTGGTCGACTGTACCCCAAAAACGACTCAACGTGCGTCGAATAGGGATTTACCAACATGACAATCAGCCCACTACGCATTGTTTCCCCTTTCAAATAACTGGGCAGGCGGCCCGGCCCGATATTGGACATTTAGGCGTATAGAAGCGGGATTAGTGCATGAAATGTGGGGTTTCTCAGAAGAAAAAGTACAGGAAATGTGGTGCATGTATTGCAGTATGCATTATGTGTGTGTATATTTGGGACAACTTAATATTCATGTAAAACCTGACGTACAAATGAAATTGGAAGAATAACTTTATGTTTTTTTGTGTGGTTTTTTGTTAGAAAAGGAGGATGACCCCTAGCCTCTCCATTTGGGCGATGCATACGGCCACTTTATTAATTATTCTCACAAGACCTTACAAAGTCATACAACAGTAAGACTAAAGCCGCCGTCTAGCAACAAATGTTGCTACACCTATCCAGTTGATGAAGGGGCGCAGATAGCTTGGGCCTAATACCAGACAGACATCGTTGCCAAGACTAACATCTAAGACCTGAGACCCCAACCTAGCCACTTGCCGGGTCTGGGGCACACACTGGTCCGGCGTGCTGTCAGAAGCCGCCGCCGCCAACTGCCACCGCTCCATCTTCAGAACTGTACTGATGCATCAACCTTACTAGCTATCGTTGACGCCACCACGGCGCCCAACGGCACCTCCTCCCTGCGCGCAAACAGCTGAGCACGTCGCAGTCGCCACTGATACACCTCAGCGCCATGTTGTCAAGTACCACCAGCCGACACAGCTTGAAGTCCTTGGAAGATCTGTGTGCGTAGCACCTACCGACCAGGCATGACAAAGCGTAGCACCTGTTGGCCAGGCATGACTTGACATTTCCACCGAAGCTCCGTGCAAGACGAAGCCGCTCCACCTCCTGCCTCTGACTTCCAGCGCTGCTCCACAAACGATGCTCTCAAGAGAGAAACGACACCGCAATGCCGCCATCCTCCGGAGCAGCACGAGTGGGTCGACAGTAGTTACACGACGATGCCTTCATCAAGATAATGGCGTAGAACGCCTCCCATCGGCTCGGTTTTCACCGGCAACCATGTCTCCCCAACTCGCAGCCGGGACTAGATGATGGATCTCGATATCCGATCACCAAGCTTCTGGCCGGCCACCGCCGACGAAGAAGATGACCACCACCACTGGCTACACCGGCCAGAACAGATCTTCCACGGGTGCCGCCAAGTAGTCCACCAGGCCCTCGACGCCGCCGCCGATCTAAAGCCAGATGACATGCCGCCGAAGACCGCATCACGCCGTCGCCCGATCCAGGCCAGCCGCTACCCGTGGCCCGAGGCAGAGCTGACCACCGCCACCGTCGCTTCTAGATCGGTCGCACCTCCACGCATGTTGGGGCCCCGCCACCCCTGAGATGCGGGAGGGAGGAAGAGCCCCTGCCACCGCCGTCGGCCTCCGGGCGCAAGACGGCGGCGTCCTCCAACAGCGGCGGGAGGAGGGGATGAAGATGGGCTAGGCCCGGCGGCGGCTAGGGTTGGGAGCCCCCGAGTCACCTGAGTGGGGGGCGACGCGGGGGACGCGGCTGTAGCCTGGTGTCCGACATGACATCCCCTTTTTTTTGGGTGTGGTAGATGTTTCAAGGGTACTGCATTTTTGAAATTGCAATGCTTCCAAGTATCTCGGGTACCGTAGTGACGATTGTCAGGCATGACAATTTAAAGAATTGGATAGATGTGGAGCAGGGATGAAGCTAGAAACAATGTGCACTGGTGTCAAGCTTTGTCCACTCTAGCGTAAACTATAGCAGCGCAACATACATAATGTTGGAGTGCACCATATAGAGAGAGAAAATATACAATGATTCAATAATAATATTATTACATTAAAAAAGTCATACCGAGTACATGCTGAGCAAAGTCATAAAGCCAAAGGTTAACTTAAAGCACTTCATGTTGTTACTTTCTGAAAAGGATGAACAAAAGAAAATATCACAACAATGTTAGGAAAAAATAATATAAAAAATAAATATCATTAAGCAAAAATATAAAGTGACATGAGGCTCACATTTTATAACCTCCTTTCTCAATCTTCCATCTTCTTAAATAGATCAATCACATCATCATTTGTAATAGTAGAAATATATCTTTCCCCGCATAGCAAATCAATCACCCATTCAGGAACTCGACACCCATTTTGTTGCGCAAAACACTCTTGACAGTATTCATTGCTGAAAAGCATCTCTCCGCTGACGTTGTGGCAACCGTCAAAATTTGCACGAACTTTAGAAGTTGATACACCAATGGAAAAACAAGATGCTTCCTAGTGCCCACCAACACTTTAGCAAGATCATCCATGACATCCAAATTGGCAAATCTTTAGTACGCTCGGACATTGTCAATGTAAATCCAAAGTTCCTGGACAAGATAAATCAATTGTGTTGAACAGAAATCATCAGGATAGAACTCAGCTAACTTTAATTAACTCTTCAAGTTAAAAACAGTAGATGAGTTTTTTGGGTTGAAAGAAGCCATGTGAATAAGCAATGAATACTTCACTTCATGAATCTTTCATTGAACTCCCTAAGTTGCCGATCAATAATAGAATTAAGACACGCTATTTGGTAATGATGGAGGTTTGTTTTATTGGGTCTTTTTTGTTGTGTACATTGGTTCTTGGAGCCTATAAGGTGAAGGAAATATGCCCTAGAGGCAATAATAAAGTTATTATTTATTTCCTTATATCATGATAAATGTTTATTATTCATGCTAGAATTGTATTAACCGGAAACATAATACTTGTGTGAATACATAGACAAAACTAAACGTCACTAGTATGCCTCTACTTGACTAGCTCGTTAATCGAAGATGGTTATGTTTCCTAACCATAGACATGTGTTGTCATTTGATTAACGGGATCACATCATTAGGAGAATGATGTGATTGACATGACCCATTCCATTAGCTTAGCACCCGATCGTTTAGTATGTTGCTATTGCTTTCTTCATGACTTGTACATGTTCCTATGACTATGAGATTATGCAACTCCCGTTTGCCGGAGGAACACTTTGTGTGCTACCAAACATCACAACGTAACTGGGTGATTATAAAGGTACTCTACAGGTGTCTCCGAAGGTACATGTTGGGTTGGCGTATTTCGAGATTAGGATTTGTCACTCCGATTGTCGAAGAGGTATCTCTGGGCCCTCTCGGTAATGCACATCACTTAAGCCTTGCAAGCATTGCAACTAATGAGATAGTTGCGAGATGATGTATTACGGAACGAGTAAAGAGACTTGCTGGTAACGAGATTGAACTAGGTATTAAGATACCGACGATCGAATCTCGGGCAAGTAACATACTGATGACAAAGGGAACAACGTATGTTGTTATGCGGTCTGACCGATAAAGATCTTCGTAGAATATGTGGGAGCCAATATGAGCATCCAGGTTCCGCTATTGGTTATTGACCGAAGACGTTTCTCGGTCATGTCTACATTGTTCTCGAACCCGTAGGGTCCGCACGCTTAACGTTATGATGACAGTTTCATTATGAGTTTATATGTTTTGATATACCAAAGGTTGTTCGGAGTCCCGGATGTGATCACGGACATGACGAGGAGTCTCGAAATGATCGAGCCATAAAGATTGATATATTGGACGACTATTGAGGGAGTCCTAGATTAGGGGGTGTCTGAATGGCCGGACTATACCTTTAGCCGGACTCCTGGACAATGAAGATACAAGATTGAAGACTTCGTCCCGTGTCCGGAATGGACTTTCCTTGGCGTGGAAGGAAAATTTGGCGATGCGGATATTTAGATCTCCTACCATTGTAACCGACTTGGTGTAACCCTAACCCTCTCCAGTGTCTATATAAACCGGAGGGGTTTAGTGTAACCCAAACCCTCTCCGATGCGGAAAACTGACTGTCATGATATAGCGTGAGACTGGTCAACCACTCGACGACTCACCGGAATCTATAGGATTCCTCCGCATTAACAAAGGGTCGTTTCCCGGCCAGGCACATATGCGCCCCGAGTTCGGGCGAGCGCAAGCGCCACCAGGGGCTATCTAAGTAGCCTCACTGTCAAGCTCCTATGGCTAAGTGAAAGTGATAAAGCATTATTAGTCCGATTGCCTAGCTCGCTGCGCTATCACCTCCTTTGTAGGACCAAGACGTTGGGTCAAGTGTGAAAATGTGCCTTCTGCGAGCACCCCCGCATTATTGGCGTGGGGGCTGAAGCCGACGACTGCCATCTTTCAGACCGCACAGGAGGTGTTACAAATACTTGAAGGCACAAGTATAAAAGGCTTCTACAATTTATCAAAATATTCTTTTACAATAAAATATGATATTAGAACATAGCATCCTTCGAGCACTGCGTCTCTATTTCACGAGTGCCTTGGAGGACTTCCTGAAAATAGTGCTCGGCAGGTACTCGGCTTTTGTCCGAACCTCGGGATGCAACAACGGTGGTCTCCATCTCCGCCCAGTATGTCTTGACACGGGCAAGAGCCATCAGTGCGCCCTCTATGCATGCTGACCTCTTCATGGCATTAATACACGGCACCGCACCAAGGAACTGCTGCACCAAGCTGAAATAACTCTTCGGCTCCGATCTCTCTGGCCACAGATGACTAATGACGCCCTTCATGGCGAGTCCGGACAACCTATTCAGCTCGGCCCATTTGGCCAGACGGTCGGCCACCGACAGTGGACGCTCTGGATTGTGGAACTGCGACCAGAAGAGTTTCTCCACTTCGCGATCTTCTTGATCTCGAAAGTGTTCGGTCGCATCAGCAGCACTCGCCGCCAAATCCATATAAGTGTCCGCCGCACTCCACAACCGGTCCAACGGAGCATGCTTAGGATCACAAAACTTTCTCCGCAGCATAAAGGGCCATGCCGCCGCGATCTCTCCGGCTTCACGAAGCTCCTCCTTCGCAGCTCTCATCATAGAGCGAGCATCCTTGGCATCGGCAACGGCCTTCTCCAAGTCCGTCTGTTCCGCCCGATCTTCTTTTTCCAGAAGCCTGCAACGGTCAGCAGCGCTCTTCAGCTTCACGACCATCTCTTTCTTGCTTCGGCAGTGAGCAGCCTGTTCGGCTCTCAGCTCTTCAAGGGCCTTCTTGGCAGTCGCATCACTTTTTCTGGCTTGCTCCTTGGCTCGGGCAAGTTCCGCCCGAAGACTCTCCGTGGCAGCCGCACCATCTGCATCAAGCACACACATAGTAAGATACTGGCATAAGCACACACATGGTTCGAAAGTTGATGTGATCGCGGTCGGCACGCTACCTCTACATCTACCTTCGGGATTAGTTTTAGACCTAAATAATTGTTATTTAGTGCCAGCGTTGAGCATGAACATTATATTTGGATCTTGTTTGATGCGAGACGGTTATTCATTTAAATCAGAGAATAATGGTTGTTCTATTTATATGAGTAATATCTTTTATGGTCATGCACCCTTGAAGAGTGGTCTATTTTTGATGAATCTCGAAAGTAGTGATACACATATTCATAATGTTGAAGCCAAAAGAGGCAAAGTTGATAATGATAGTGCAACTTATTTGTGGCACTACCGTTTAGGTCATATCGGTGTAAAGCGCATGAAGAAACTCCATACTGATGGACTTTTGGAACCACTTGATTATGAATCACTTGGTACTTGCGAACCGTGCCTCATGGGCAAGATGACTAAAACGCCGTTCTCCGGTACTATGGAGAGAGCAACAGATTTGTTGGAAATCATACATACAGATGTATGTGGTCCAATGAATGTTGAAGCTCGTGGGGGATATCGTTATTTTCTCACTTTCATAGATGATTTAAGCAGATATGGGTATATCTACTTAATGAAACATAAGTCTGAAACATTTGAAAAGTTCAAAGAATTTCAGAGTGAAGTTGAAAATCATCGCAACAAGAAAATAAAGTATCTACGATCTGATCATGGAGGAGAATATTTGAGTTACGAGTTTGGTCTACATTTGAAACAATGCGGAATAGTTTCGCAACTCACGCCACCCGGAACACCACAGCGTAATGGTGTGTCCGAACGTCGTAATCGTACTTTACTTGATATGGTGCGATCTATGATGTCTCTTACAGATTTACCGCTATCGCTTTGGGGTTATGCTTTAGAGACGGCCGCATTCACGTTAAATAGGGCACCATCAAAATCCATTGAGACGACGCCTTATGAACTATGGTTTAGCAAGAAACCAAAGTTGTCGTTTCTGAAAGTTTGGGGTTGCGATGCTTATGTGAAAAAACTTCAACCTGATAAGCTCGAACCCAAATCGGAGAAATGTGTCTTCATAGGATACCCAAAGGAGACTGTTGGGTACACCTTCTATCACAGATCTGAAGGCAAGACATTTGTCGCTAAGAATGGATCCTTTCTAGAGAAGGAGTTTCTCTCGAAAGAAGTGAGTGGGAGGAAAGTAGAACTTGATGAGGTAACTGTACCTGCTCCCTTATTGGAAAGTAGTACATTGCAAAAACTGGTTTCTGTGACACCTACACCAGTTAGTGAGGAAGCTAATGATAATGATCATCAAACTTCAGAACAAGTCACTACTGAACTTCGTAGATCAACCAGAGTAAGATCCGCACCAGAGTGGTACGGTAATCCTGTTCTGGAAGTCATGCAACTAGATCATGGCGAACCTACGAACTATGAAGAAGCGATGGTGAGCCAGATTCCGCAAAATGGCTTGAAGCCATGAAATCTGAGATGGGATCCATGTATGAGAACAAAGTATGGACTTTGGTTGACTTGCCCAATGATCGGCAAGCAATTGAGAATAAATGGATCTTCAAGAAGAAGACTGACGCTGACGGTAATGTTACTGTCTACAAAGCTTGACTTGTTGCAAAAGGTTTTTGACAAGTTAAAGGGATTGACTACGATGAGACCTTCTCACCCATAGCGATGCTTAAGTCTGTCCGAATCATGTTAGCAATTGCCGCATTTTATGATTATGAAATTTGGCAGATGGATGTCAAAACTGCATTCCTGAATGGATTTCTGGAAGAAGAGTTGTATATGATGCAGCCGGAAGGTTTTGTCGATCCAAAGGGAGCTAACAAAGTGTGCAAGCTCCAGCGATCCATTTATGGACTGGTGCAAACCTCTCGGAGTTGGAATAAATGCTTTGATAGTGTGATCAAAGCATTTGATTTTATACAGACTTTTGGAGAAGCCTGTATTTACAAGAAAGTGAGTGGGAGCTCTGTAGCATTTCTGATATTATATGTGGATGACATATTACTAATCGGAAATGATATAGAATTTCTGGATAACATAAAGGGATACTTGAATAAGAGTTTTTCAATGAAAGACCTCGGTGAAGCTGCTTACATATTGGGTATTAAGATCTATAGAGATAGGTCAAGACGCTTAATTGGACTTTCACAAAGCACATACCTTGACAAAGTTTTGAAGAAGCTCAAAATGGATCAGGCAAAGAAAGGATTCTTGCCTGTGTTACAAGGTGTGAAGTTGAGTAAGACTCAATGCCCGACCACTGCAGAAGATAGAGAAAAAATGAAAGATGTTCCCTATGCTTTAGCCATAGGCTCTATCATGTATGCAATGCTGTGTACCAGACCTAATGTGTGCCTTGCTATAAGTCTAGCAGGGAGGTACCAAAGTAATCCAGGAGTGGATCACTGGACAGCGGTCAAGAACATCCTGAAGTACCTGAAAAGGACTAAGGATATGTTTCTCGTATATGGAGGTGACAAAGAGCTCATCGTAAATGGTTGATGCAAGCTTTGACACTGATCCAGACGATTCTAAATCGCAAACCAAATACGTGTTTACATTAAACGGTGGAGCTGTCAGTTGGTGCAGTTCTAAACAAAGTGTCGTGGCGGGATCTACATGTGAAGCGGAGTATATAGCTGCTTCAGAAGCAGCAAACGAAGGAGTCTAGATGAAGGAGTTCATATCCGATCTAGGTGTCATACCTAGTGCATCGGGTCCAATGAAAATCTTTTGTGACAATACTGGTGCAATTGCCTTGGCAAAGGAATCCAGATTTCACAAGAGAACCAAGCACATCAAGAGACGCTTCAATTCCATACGGGATCTAGTCCAGGTGGGAGACATAGAGATTTGCAAGATACATATGGATCTGAATGTAGCAGACCCGTTGACTAAGCCTCTTCCACGAGAAAAACATGATCAGCACCAAAGCTCCATGGGTGTTAGAATCATTACTGTGTAATCTATATTATTGACTCTACTGCAAGTGGGAGACTGAAGGAAATATGCCCTAGAGGCAATAATAAAGTTATTATTTATTTCCTTATATCATGATAAATGTTTATTATTCATGCTAGAATTGTATTAACCGGAAACATAATACTTGTGTGAATACATAGACAAAACTAAACGTCACTAGTATGCCTCTACTTGACTAGCTCGTTAATCGAAGATGGTTATGTTTCCTAACCATAGACATGTGTTGTCATTTGATTAACGGGATCACACCATTAGGAGAATGATGTGATTGACATGACCCATTCCATTAGCTTAGCACCCGATCGTTTAGTATGTTGCTATTGCTTTCTTCATGACTTATACATGTTCCTATGACTATGAGATTATGCAACTCCCGTTTGCCGGAGGAACACTTTGTGTGCTACCAAACGTCACAACGTAACTCGGTGATTATAAAGGTACTCTACAGGTGTCTCCAAAGGTACATGTTGGGTTGGCGTATTTCGAGATTAGGATTTGTCACTCCGATTGTCGGAGAGGTATCTCTGGGCCCTCTCGGTAATGCACATAAGCCTTGCAAGCAATGCAACCAATGAGATAGTTGTGAGATGATGTATTACGGAACGAGTAAAGAGACTTGCCGGTAATGAGATTGAAATAGGTATTAAGATACCGACGATCGAATCTCGGGCAAGTAACATACCAATGACAAAGGGAACAACGTATGTTGTTATGCGGTCTGACCGATAAAGATCTTCGTAGAATATGTGGGAGCCAATATGAGCATCCAGGTTCCGCTATTGGTTATTGACCGGAGACGTGTCTCGGTCATGTCTACATTGTTCTCGAATCCGTAGGGTCCGCACGCTTAACATTACGATGACAGTTTCATTATGAGTTTATATGTTTTGATGTACCGAAGGTTGTTCGGAGTCCCGGATGTGATGACGGACATGACGAGGAGTCTCGAAATGATCGATACATAAAGATTGATATATTGGACGACTATATTCGGACACTGGAAGTGTTCCAGGTGATTTCGAAGAAAACCAGAGTGCCGGAGGGTTACCGGAACCCTCCCGGGAGAAGTATGGGCCTAATGGGCCTTAGTGGAGAGAGAGAGAGGGGCGGACAGGGTGGGCCGCGCGCCCCCTCCCCCTCTGGTCCGAATTGGACTAGGAGAGGGGGGCGGCGCCCCCTTTCCTTCTCCCTCTCCCCCTTCCTTTTCCCCTCCTAGTAGGAGTAGGAAAGAGGGGAGTCCTACTCCTACTAGGAGGAGGACTCCTCCTCCTGGCGCGCCCTGCTAGGGCCGACCGGCCTCCCCCTTGCTCCTTTATGTATGGGGGCAGGGGGGCACCTCTAGACACACAAGTTGATCTTCGTGATCGTTCTCTTAGCCGTGTGCGGTGCCCCCCTCCACCATAATCCTCGATAATATTGTAGCGGTGCTTAGGCGAAGCCCTGCGACGGTAGAACATCAAGATCGTCACCACGCCGTTGTGTTGACGGAACTCATCCCCAACACTTTGCTGGATCGGCGTCCGGGAATCGTCATCGAGCTGAACGTGTGCTAGAACTCGGAGGTGCCGTAGTTTCGGTGCTTGATCAGTCGGGCCGTGAAGACGTACGACTACATCATCCGCGTTGTCATAACGCTTCCGCTATCGATCTACGAGGGTACGTAGACAACACTCTCCCCTCTCGTTGCTATGCATCACCATGATCTTGCGTGTGCGTAGGAATTTTTTTGAAATTACTACGTTCCCCAACATAAGGTCCTCTAGTTAAATATATCCGTCTGATCTCGTGTTACTTCTTAGGATTCTTAGTGTATTGTGATATTCTTTTTGGATCAGCTGGATCAGGAGGGAGATCATCCAAATTTATTTCTGTTGGAATAGAAGTACTAACGCTTGATACATGAGTATGATCTTGTCTAAGTCTAAATGACCTTGAAGTCCCTGCTGCAACTAATAGTAGTGTTCCTTTCCACAAAAATCTGTCCATAACCTCCTAGTCGTAGATGAATCAAGGGAGAGAACAGCAAAATTTCGAATTATTCAGTTACGAAATGTAGTCTAAAGGCTAAAGGTAATACAGATGCGTGTCGCGAGGCATATCTGGGAAGAGTCGATCTAGACTTGGTGTATTAGCACCAGGTTATGCCGCAACAATCGGCTGACCGACGTTCACATATTAGATCAAAATCCCTTTGCTTCGTTGGCTCGTCTCTCTATAATTCCACCAGGCGGCACCTGCAAGGAATTATCACATCGGAAGGGGATTGGGTAGGGATTGAGAGGAGGCGACGATACAAAGAGGGAGGAACTCGTGTGCATACAAGCGTATCTACGTATAGGAAATTAAGGAATAAGGAACAACTGCTTTTGGGCTGTGTCGACGACCGCATATCTTTTTAGTGACTGTGGGCTTCCACGGTTGGGCTGGAATTAGCTTGGGCTTTGGGCTTCTCCGGCTGGGCTGGGGTCAATCATTTTTTTGGGATGGGGTCAAAGACAAATCCTATTAACAATATTACTTCAGGTTACGATCGGCACTGGTGTCAATTGACACCAGCCCTTACACGGGAGCTCCGTCCCTGATGTGGAGGGAATCATTCGTTGCGGAGATGATGGTGTATTCATCAGAGGCGTCATATGTTGATGGCATGTGTCTATGTTGTCATGTTCAAAATGGGTGAGTGAAAAACTGAGTAGAGGCTGCTGGGGTGGCCGTTAGCTCCCTCGATAGTGTTGGATGGCTCGGCATGGCTCAGTTGCTGGCCCGGTCCATCACACGAGCCTCTGAGCCGAGAGACGGATGACGACACCTACCATAATAAAGAAGGGAAAGCAAGATCTCATGCATGCCAGATACGGTGTTCATACCTCAGTAAATACAAGAGAGTACAACAATTTTCAGGTGACTCGATGACTATAATATAGTGAGCAAATGAGTCTAGGCTCAGAATCAAATTTCCGAATAGGATAGAGGTTTTCTACCGTATGCTCTAGTCTGTTTGATCCATGTTGCTTAGAGATAATAGTTGTCAGTCCGAGCTCTAGTGTTGTATGGTCGAGTAAGAACTTGTGCACTTTATAATGTGAATCTGGGGAGCATTAGTTAATTTTCGGGTGAAAAAGAAGGCATGAGGAGAACCCAGGCCTAGACAAACCCTCCTTAGGTGAAAAGCATTCTTAAACATGTTTGGAAGATTAAAAAATGTGCTCTTAGAATACAAACTTTTGCTTGAAGAATCCTAAGAAGAGCAATTCCCACTTGTCAAAGAGCAGGTAGATTCACTAACCACATAAGTGAAATTCTAGGTGCAACTCCGAAGAAGATGACCCGTGACTATTTATTTCTTCGCAATTTTGCTAGAGCAACTTGGTTCTCTAAACCTTCATGCATTAGAACATATGTTCTTATTTATAACTATAGGTCCATTAATGATGCTATTCAAGCACTCTTGTCTTTGCAACATCCTTATGCTTCCAAAAAAACATATTTATTTTTATGTGGTGCTTATGGAAATCCAGAAATGGCAATCATTTTGAAAAAAATTAGGATACCCTAAAAAAGAAATTAGGTACTCCTAAATAGGTTTATATTGCTGATAGGGCTATCCAATCCAGCCAAGACTTAGTAACAAATTCTTCTTCAAACCAGCGCGTTGACAAGAATGCAGGTACAGGAGTGCCAAGTTCACACACGAGGCAAGGAGAAACAATGAGAGGAGATATGCTCATTGAAGGCCCGAAGATCTTCTTTGGCGCTTCTTGGAGAAATTCAAAAAATTGCAGGCCTCACAAGAGGTACATGTATAGGAATTGATATCTTCATGCAATTTCCTCAGCAGAATAGCAACAACCACGTCATGAACAAGCATCAACGCCAACTGCATCCTCCGCCTTGCAAGTTGAAGTTGTGGCTCTCACATTAGCTGCCAAGATTGCTCAACATCTCCATATTCTCCAGTGTAAGATGAATAAGCGTTCCTACTCCCATCGAGGGGAGCCGCATCGAGTATATATTGATGTGGGCAGGAGGTTGTCGTGATGTACAAGGTTGGGTTTACAAGAGTTTGAATAGGATACAAGATAGGAAGTAGGTTGAGATTACAAATATTCTCTAACACCCTCCCTTAATCTCAACTATCCTAAATTAAGATTTCTCTTGAACTCTTCAAACGGTCTTGCTGGTAGTGCCTTGATGAAGCCATCTGCTAACTGATCCTTGGAAGGTATGAACCGTATCTCAAGTTTCTTTGCTGCAACCCTCTCGCGCACAAAGTGAAAATCAATTTCTATATGCTTTGTTCTTGCATGGAACACTGGGTTTGCAGTCAAATATGTTGCTCCCAAATTGTCACACCACAAGCACGAGATACGATTGTTCTTAATCCCCAATTCTTCAAGAAGTGATTCAACCCAAATGATTTCAGCAGTTGCATTTGCCAAAGACTTATATTCAGCTTCTGTACTAGAACGTGACACAGTTGCTTGCTTTCTAGAACTCCAAGAAATAAGATTGGATCCAAAGAATAATGCAAAACCTCCAGTTGATCTTCTGTCATCACTACATCCTGCCCAATCAGCATCAGAGAATGCACTCACAAGAGAGGAATTAGAACGTTTGAAGTGAAGTCCTATTCCCATAGTATGCTTTACATATCTCACAATCCTTTTGACAGCTGTCCAATGTGCAGAAGTAGGTGCATGTAGGTATTGACAAACCTTGTTGACAGCAAATGAGATATCTGGACGTGTGAGAGTTAAATATTGCAATGCTCCCACAGTACTCCTATACCTTGTACTTTCCTCTTCTCGAAGTGGTTCTCCTTCACATGCTGAGAGTTTGTCTGAGGAAGACAAAGGTGCAGGCACTGGATTACAGTTTTGCATTCCCATGCGAGACAGAAGTTCAGTAATGTATTTTTCCTGCTTCAACACAATACCATCTTGTGTTTTCTTGACTTCAATACCTAGGAATAAGTGCAAATCACCTAGATCCTTCAAGGCAAACTCTGAACTCAGGTCATGCAAAAGAGCATTAGTAGCATTCTGTGAGGAACTTGCAACTACGATATCATCAACATATATGAGCACAAAAATGACCACTCCTGCCTTGTTATAAATAAACAAGGATGTATCAGCCTAAGCCATGAAGCCAAGATATTTCAACTGTAAGCTCAATCTAGAGTACCATGCTCTGGGTGCTTGTTTCAAGCCATAAAGTGCTTTGTCAAGCTTGCAAACATAATGTGGTAGTTTCTTACTCTCATACCCAGGTGGCTGTCTCATGAACACTTCCTCTTCCAGAATACCATGCAAAAACGCATTCTGTACATCTAGCTGTCTTAGGCTTCATCCTCTCGAAACAGCAATGGCTAGCACAAGTCTGATAGTTGCAGCTTTCACAACAGGACTAAAGGTGTCCTCATAATCAATGCCATAACGTTGCTTAAAGCCTTTGGCAACTAAACGTGCCTTATACCTGTTAATGGAGCCACCGGCCTTCTTTTTAATCCTGTACACCCATTTACAATCAATGATATTTTTACCTCTCTGATTTGGTACAAGATGCCAGGTTTTGTTCCTCATGAGTGCAGAATATTCCTCATCCATTGCCTTCTTCCATTTGGTATCATCAAGTGCACTACCCAATGTTGTTGGTTCTCCTGCAATACACAACATACCATATGGTATAGTTCCATCTTTTCTCACCTTAGGATTTCTTATACCTTTCTGCAGCCTAGTCATAACTCTTGAGGAAGCCACAGGCTGAGCCGCAGGTGCACATGTTACAGCAGATCCGGGCGAATCTGCATGGGCTGACGCATGCGCAGGAGAATCAGCCGCAGCGCGCACAGGAGATCCAGTAGTCTCCGGTGTGGCTGCCGCCTCTGAAGACACACGCGCTGTAACCGCCCGAAGCGGCATAGCGGATCCGCTGCCCGATCGTGGCTGCATGCACGCACGGGGCGAGGAGAATCTGGCCCCACTGCTGGACCCGCCTATCGCCGGCGTGGCGGCGCGGGAGTGGCCCTCCCCCGATTATGTGCTGCTATTGGTGGGCGTGTGATCCACGCGATCCAAGGTAGATCTGCTCATGCGATCCGAGGCCTGCACACGCACAGGAGTATCAGGCGCCGCCGGATCGCCTTCGTTATCCGTGCCAGGCTCGTCTTCTTCCGCAGCATGAAATATAAGGTCATCTGGAGCACTATTTTCGGGATTTTGATCATTCTGAGCGCCGTTTTCTCCAGGAGCCTGCACAGGCATAAGAGAAGAAGCAGTACTAGTAGGAATATCATCACATTGGTTAGTACAACTGTCGCCCCCATGATCAAAAGACTAAAGATGTGTAGGAAGGAGAAGAATTTCTTTGAGTAGAAGAGCACCGACATTGGGATGAAGAGAGGCAAAGGGAAACACAGACTCATCAAAAACTACGTCTCTGGATATGTAGACCCTACCAGTGGGAACATCAAGGCATTTAACCCCTTTATGCATGGGGCTATATCCTAAAAAGACACATCTTTTAGGGCGGAAAGTGAGCTTGCGTGTGTTGTAGGGTCTAAGATTTGGCCAACATGCGCATCCAAAAACACGAAGAGATGTATAGTTGGGTGTGACACCAAGAAGACGTGTAATGGGTGTTTCAAATTTGATAACCTTGCTTGGAAGCAAATTGATGAGGTATGTGGCGGTTAAGAAGGCTTCATCCCAAAACTTAAGTGGCATAAATGCATTTGCTAGAAGTGCCAGCCCCATATCAACTATGTGACGGTGCTTTCTCTCAGCTGATCCGTTCCGTTGGTGAGCATGAGGGCAAGACTAGACCTGGTCATGGACAACCCGGCCCGCTGGCCCGAACCCAAAGCCCGACATTCGGGCCGGGCTCGGGCTCCATTTTCTGACCCAAAGCCCAGCCCGAAAGCCCGAATAAAGCCTGAAATATATATATAAACATATTTTATTTGAAATATAGGTATAATAAATTAATATAATATCCCGAAATTAATTAATTTAATTAAAAAGTGACACTGTTCATGTACTTCGGGCCGGGCCGGGCCGGGCTCGGGCTTGGGATTTTTCCTTCGGGCTTTGTCAAGCCCGGCCCGAACCCGACCCGGCCTGACAAATGATCAGGTTTAGGCAAGACACATGATGTGAGATGCCAAGCTTTTGGAAAAAGGAATTTAATTTTTCATACTCTCCACCCCAGTCAGTTTGCATGGCAATAATTTCGGAGCTCAATTTATGTTCAACAAAATTTTGAAAATTGATAAAGACTTGGAATATGAGGGAGTCCTAGATTAGGGGGTGTTCGGGTAGCCGGACTATACCTGCGCCGGACTCCTGGACTATGAAGATACAAGATTGAAGACTTCGTCCCGTGTCCGGAAGGAACTTTCCTTGGCGTGGAAGGCAAGCTAGGCGATGCGGATATTCAAAATCTCCTGCCAATGTAACCGACTCTGTGTAACCCTAACCCTATCCGGTGTCTATATAAACCGGAGGGTTGTAGTCCGTAGGACAGAACCATCATCATACACAATCATACCATAGGCTAGCTTCTAGGGTTTAGCCTCCTTGATCTCGTGGTAGATCTACTCTTGTACTACCCATATCATCAATATTAATCAAGCAGGAATAGGGTATTACCTCCATCGAGAGGGCCCGAACCTGGGTAAAAACATCGTGTCCCTTGTCTCCTGTTACCATCCGGCCTTGACGCACAGTTCGGGACCCCCTACCCGAGATCCGCCGGTTTTGACACCGACATTGGTGCTTTCATTGAGAGTTCCTCTGCGTCGTCGTCTTTAGGCCCGATGGCTCCTCTGATCATCAACAACGATGAGGTCCAGGGTGAGACTTTTCTCCCCAGACAGATCTTCGTCTTCGGCAGCTTCGCTCTGCGGGCCAATTCTCTTGGTCATCTGGAGCAGATCGAAAGCTACGCCCCTGGCCATCAAGTCAGGTTTGGAAGCTTAAACTACACGGCTGATATCTGCGGAGACTTGATCTTCGACGGGTTCGAGCCACAGCCAAGCGCGCCGCACTATCTCGAGGGGCATGATCTAGCTCTGCCTCCGAACAGTGTCCTGGAGGCCGCACATGCACCGGTTCCGACCCTAGACTCGGAGCCTATTACACCAATCGAGGATGAGCGGTTGGACGTCACCTCGGGGGCTGCGATCTCAAAGGCAATCGAGCCGAACGCCAGCCCCGCACTCCGCATGACCCGTGACTCCGAGGGTCCGTACTCCTATCCGGACTCCGAACCCCCCGTGGCCCTACCAATCGAATCCGATTGGGCACCCATAATGGAGTTCACCGTCGCGGACATCTTTCAGCACTCGCCTCTTGGCGACATCTTGAACTCTCTCAAGTCTCTCTCTATATCAGGAGAGCCCTGGCCGAATTACGGTCAGCAAGGATGGGATACGAACGATGAGGAAATTCAAAGCCCATCCACCACCCACTTTGTATCCACCGTCGACAACCTAAACGACGTGCTCAACTTCGACTCCGCAGACATCGACAACATGGATGACGATGCGGGAGATACCGATGAACCAACGCTCATAGGGCATTGGAAATCCACCGCATCCCACGATGTGTACATGGTGGATACCCCTAAAGGAAACGACAACGAGGAAAAAGGGGATGGAACGGGAGATAGACCCCCCGGAAAGCAATCAAAGCGTCGGCATAAACGCCGACCCAAGCCCCGCCTCGATAAAAACCCAGCCATAGAGCAGGACAAGCCGGTAGACGACGAGCAAGCCTTAGAGCAGCCGTCAGAGCAGGGCAACACGGATAGAGAAACCGAAACTCCCTCCCCCGGCGAAAACGGCATTCCGGACAACCTTATGCCGGATAAATCCATGGAGCAGAAAAGCCTCCACAAGAGGCTCGTTGCAACTGCATGAAGCCTGAAAAAGCAGAAGCGGAAGCTAAAAACAGCAGAAGATGCACTCCGTATTAAATGGAACAAAGTAATCAACATCGCAGACAGATACGACGATGGTCGCCGTACTAAAAGCTATCAAAAGAGAAAGCTACTGCCCGAATTTAATGAAGAGGCCCTAGAGCCCTCGCACTCAAAAAATAAAAAAGCCATACGGTCAGATAGATGACCCCATAAGGCGGCAAATGGCATCGCACTCAAACCGATATGCGACCCACCTAAGGATTCGCATCATGGCCCAGCCAGGTCCATTTATGGGCCAAGAAAGCAAGCTCTTGTAAGCAATGCAAAAAATCCATCATCAGAATCCGGCACACCCAAATACAGGGGCGCCGCACATCCCCTATGCTTCACCGATGAGGTTCTGGACTATGAATTTCCAGAGGGATTCAAACCCGTCAACATAGAGGCGTACGATGGAACAACAGACCCCGGAGTCTGGATCGAGGACTATATCCTCCACATACATATGGCTAGAGGAGATGATCTTCACGCCATTAAATATTTACCCCTTAAGCTTAAAGGGCCAGCCCGGCACTGGCTTAAAAGCCTTCCCGAAAACACAATTGGAAGTTGGGAAGAGCTCGAGGATGCTTTCCGAGCAAATTTTCAAGGGACCTATGTCCGCCCTCCGGACGCAGACGATCTTAGTCACATAACTCAACAGCCCGGAGAGTCAGCTCGGCAGTTCTGGAATAGATTCCTTACTAAAAAGAATCAGATAGTCGATTGTCCGGACGCCGAAGCCTTAGCATTTTTCAGGCACAATGTCCGAGACGAATGGCTCGCCAGACACCTCGGCCAGGAAAAGCCAAGAACAATGGCCGCACTCACAAGCCTCATGACCCGCTTTTGCGCAGGAGAGGACAGCTGGTTGGCAAGGCGCAACCCCAGCGACCCAAGTACATCCGAAACTAGGAATGGAAACGGAAAACCACGACGCAACAAGGATCGTCGCTGGACTAAAGAAAAAAGTCCGAAGAGCACGACAGTTAATGTCGGATTCAAAGGCTCACGACAAAATCAGACAAAACCACCCCTCCAGGATAACAGGGATGATCCGTCCAACTTAAATAGAATCCTGGACAGGATATGTCAGATACACAGTACTTCGGGGAAGCCTGCTAACCATACTCACAGAGATTGTTGGGTTTTCAAACAATCTGGCAGACTCAATGCCGAACACAAGGGGCTCGACACACCAAGCGAAGACGAGGACGAACCCCAGAAGCAGAGCACCAGGAGACAAAAGAACTTCCCACAAGAAGTAAAAACAGTGAACTTACTTCACGTAACAAAACGTGTGGCACCCATTAAGGTATGCACAATACGACCTATCCCCAAGGGGTCCCGCCACTGGTTATTAAAACCAATCACCTTCGATGAGCTAGACTATTCTAGAAATATAAAAAACGCAGGCTGGACTGCCCTGATACTCGACCCAATAATTGGCGGATTCCAGTTTACAAATGTCCTTATGGACAGCGGCAGTGGACTAAACCTGATATATCAGGATACAATCCATTACATGGGGATAAACCCAGTAAGAATCCGCCGCAGCAAAACCTCCTTTCAAGGGGTAGCACCTGGTCCGGACACCCATTGTATGGGTTTTCTCCGGCTCGAAGTTATATTCGGCTCTGCCGATAACTTCCGTCGCGAAAAGCTGACCTTCCATGTCGTCCCGTTTTCAAGTCGCTATCAAGCACTACTGGGACGCGAAGCTTTCGCTCGCTTTAACGCAATACCGCACTATGCATCTCTCATGCTTAAGATGCCCGGTCCACGAGGCATCATATCTTTGAAGGGGAAGCACTAGAGTGCGCCTCCCCCAAGCGGAGGACTGTGCGGCCGCTTAGACAGCCGCACAATAAAATGGCCTACCAGCCAAAAAACTTTTCGACATAGGTCATTAAAGGCCACGAACGCGGAATAGACGAGTTCGGCACAACTCCATCATCGATACAGGCTTAGAGGCCATATACCCCCGTACTAGGGGCTATACGCAGAGACAATAAAGCTCAATTTTACATTTTACTTTATACTTCATTTATTTTAAAACCTTTTGTTCGGCACGACCCGTTTTCAGTGTAGTTCCTCTCTTTTACAGATGAATGTCGTGCGGCGCCCGTCCAGGATACGGCACAACGGAGACACAGGCGCAGACGTGTAGTAGGGACCCGTCCTAAAGGATTCTTTTCAGATTAAGACCCTGCGTAAATCTTTTTTACTGTCTCTTGTTGCAATACATCCCCTGGTTTTTTCCGACATAACCAAGGAGGAGGTTGGCGTCTTGGCATGTGGCCACGTCAGAATTTTTTGCACGTACTTGGACACTAGGGGCTTTTTTAGCAAAGAGTGTTGTTTATCCCGCACTCATAAAGACCGAACACCTTAGGGAGTGTTCGGCGTCGCGAGTTTTGGCATTATATGCATTAGCTCCGAATCATGTCTTTGGTCAAATGTTGGGTTGCCCGGCTCCTGAGTTCGGCTACCTTACGTTCCGCTCTATCGGCTAAGGTAGCACCAGGAGAACTACTGCGATTGTGCCCCGGTTCGGCCCGGCGAGCACCTCAGTAGAGAAAGCCGAAAACTGACTGTCATGATGTAGCATGAGACTGGTCAGCCACTCGATAACCTATTGGAATCTATCGGATTCCTCCGCTTTAACGAAGGGCCGCTTCCCGGTCAGGCACATACGCGCCCCGAACTCGGGCGAGCGCAGTCGCCACCAATGGGCTACCTAAATAGTCCCACTGTCAAGCTCCTATGGCTAAGTGAAAGTGTTAAAGCATTATAGTCCGGTTGCCTGGCCTGCTGCGCTATCACCTCCTTTGTAGGACCAAGATGTTGGTTTAAGTGTGAAAGTGCGTCTTCCGCGAGCACCCCCGCACTATGTGCATGGGGGTTGAAGCCAACGACTGCAATCTTTCGGATTTTATACATATATTTTAAATGGCCGCACAGGAGGTGTTCACAATACTTGAAGGCACAAGTATAAAAAGGCCACTACAGTTTATAAAAATATTACTTCATCATTACATATGCTATAATAACATAGCATCCTTCGAGCACTGTGTCTCTATTACACGAGCGCCTTCAAAGACTTCCTGAAAATAGTGCTCGGAGGACACTCGGCTTCTCTCCGAATCTCGGGATGCAATAACGGTGGTCTCCATCTCGGCCCGGTGTGTCTTGACACGGGCAAGAGCCATCCTTGCACCCTTTATACACGCTGACCTCTTCATTGCATTAATGTGCGGCATTGCGTCAAGGAATTTCTGCACCAAGCTAAAATAACTCTTCGGCTCTGATCTCCCCGGCCACAGATGACCCATTACATACTTCATGGCGAGTCCGGACAACCTATTAAGTTCGGCCCATTGAGCCAAACGATCGTCCACTGCCAGTGGACGCTCTGGATTGTGAAATTGCGACTAGAACAGTTTTTCCACTTCACGATCTTTCAGATCTCGGAAGTGTTCGGTCGCATCAGCAGCACTCGCCGCCAAATTCAGATAGGTGTCCTCCACACTCCACATCCGGTCCAACGGAGCAAACTTCGGATCGCAAAATTTTCTCCGCAGCATGAAGGGCTTTCCAGCCGCAATCTGTTCGGCCTGACGCAGCTCCTCCTTCGCAGCTCTCATCGCAGAGCGCGCGTCCTTGGCATCAGCAACGGCCTTCCCTAGGACCGCCTGTCTCGCCTGGTCTTCTTTCTCAAGAAGTTTGCAACGGTCTGCAGTGCTCTTTAAGTTTTCGGCCATACTGGCCATCTCTTCCTTGCTTCGGCAATAAGCAGCCTGTTCGGCTCTCAGCTCTTCAAAGGCCTTCTTGGTAGCCGCATTACTTTCCCTGGCTTGATCTTTAGCTCGGGCAAGTTCTGCCCTAAGACTCTCCACGGCGGCCGCACCATCTGCGTCAAGCACACATCATAAGACACTGGCATACAACTCTTCTTACCTAATGCTGCCAAAGGAATCACATACCTTGAGCCTCATCCAACCGCTTGTTGACAAGCGCGATGTCGGCATCTGCCACGTCTAGTTGTCGCTTTAGTTCGGCAAAACCAGCAGTTCGGCTTGATTCCGGACACCCTGCAGCCTACATTAAAAGGCGACATTTTAGACCTGGGATTATGATCCTCCGCATGTCATCATTTCTTGACAACACGCAGAGTCTCAGGGGCTACTATCTACATAGGGCGCATCTTATTTACGCGCAACTGACAAAAGTACACATTATCTAATGTACCTCAAAACCCGTCAGTAAACTCTCGACGGCCACACGCAATCCGCTCTTTGCGGATGAAATCCTTTCAATCACCGTGCCCATTAATGCACGGTGCTCCTCTGAAATAGAAGCTCGCCCTAGCAGAACCTTCAGCTCCTCCGGCCGAGCACCGGACGGTGCCAGACTTGTCCCATGACCTCTTTCAAAGGCCGGACACGGAGAACCTTAGGGGGCCCCATAGTGATCTTCCTCCCCTACCGGACTCAGAGAAACCCTCCGTGACGACACCTCAGGGTCACCCACCTCGTTGGGCGGTACAGCAGAAGGAGGCGTCCCGCTCTCCATCATCTCCGGAAGAAGATCCCCCGAAGACGAGCTTTGCTGAGAAGGGCTGAGGTACGAACTACAAGGTAAAAATTCGGTTAAACTTCTCAGATATAAATCACGGATTTCTCTCATCCCTCGAAAGGAAAAATCTTTCTCTACTCACGGCTCGCTGGAGGGCTGATCTCCTTGAGTACGCAGTCCGGCCGTGGAACTCCCCGGCGTCGGACCCTCTGACGAGAATCTTTTCCCCTGCTTCGAGACCATGGTCTTCGGGTCGTCAGAGGCGGCTCTCTTCTTTCCCTTAGGAGAGGAATCGTCGGTTCCTCCCTTCTGAGCAGCCTCCTTTGAGGAGGCCGTAGTTTCCTTGTCCTCCCTCTTACTTCCCTCCAAAGGCACTACCTCCAGCATCCTAACTAGCACGGGATCTGGACTAGTTTCGGGAAGGGGAGCCGGACACCTGATCAGCTTCGCCTTCGCTATCCACTCCTGTTTAAAAGGACAACTCTTTTAAGGGCAAGTTTATGATAATTATGCGGATTGAAGGTCCGGGCACAAGGTTACTTACTCGAGTATCGGGGCGATTGCGGCTTAGGCCTGCGTCCTTGGTCAAATCCGGACACACTTCTTGTGATCCGAAGAATAGTTTATACATCTCTATAAAATCCCGGAGAACTCGTGGTCCCTCTGGATTGAACTCCCACAGGCGAAGGGGGCGACGTTTGCCGGGCACTGTCCGGCGAATCAGCATGACCTGCGTCACCTTGACCAGGTTGAGGTCTCCTTCCAAGAGATCCTTAATGCGGCCCTGCAGCAAGGGTACGTCTTTGGGCAAACCCCAATCTAACCTTCTGTTGATCCACGACACTAGCCGAGGTGGGGGACCCGAGCGAAAGGCAGGAGGCGCCACCCATGTGGTGCCCCGGGGAGCGGTGATATAAAACCACTCTCGTTGCCACAAGCCCAGCTCCTCTTGAAAAGAGCCCTCGGGCCATGGAGAATCGACATTTTTTCTTATAACAGCGCCTCCGCACTCTGCGTGCCGTCCCTCGATCATCTTCGGCTCCACTTTGAAAGTCTTGAGCCATAATCCGAAGTGAGGGGTAACACGGAGGAACGCTTCACACACGACGATAAATGAGGAGATATGGAGGATGGACTCCGGAGCTAAATCATGAAATTC
Source organism: Aegilops umbellulata (assembly GCA_032464435.1). Classification (NCBI taxonomy): domain Eukaryota; kingdom Viridiplantae; phylum Streptophyta; class Magnoliopsida; order Poales; family Poaceae; genus Aegilops; species Aegilops umbellulata. The sequence goes on along the minus strand of CP136055.1, from coordinate 223,689,306 downwards.
CAGCCCGTAATAAAACAACAGTCCTCTCACAAAGGGATCCAGGGGGAAGCCTAACCCTCGGAGGAAGTGAGACATGAACACCACGCTCTCACCGGGCTGGGGACTGGGAATAACCTGTCCTTGAGCAGGCAACCTATGCGAAATCTCGCCGGTCAGGAACCTAGCCTCCCTCAACCTTAATACGTCCTCCTCCATGACGCAGGAAGGCGTCCATCGACCTTGAAGGTCAGAACCGGACATTGTCGAAGGTCCGTAGCACCTGGAATCTGGAGCCTGGGGTGTTGGAACTCGAGGCGACAGGCGGACTCGTTTGAGATTAAGAAAAGAAGTAGGGCCTTGGTCTATTTATAAGAGGTTGAATACCAAGAGTCCTCCCCGTAACCGTCCTAGACTCGCCTTTAATCAAGGGAACGTGCTAACGGGCACGGTTGGGTTACCCATGTCTGTATTGATGAGAATCCCGTAAAAGGGGCACACGATCTCTGCTTTGACAAGACGTGCCAAGGAAACCGCCTCGCTAAACGTGCTGAGGTGGAAAAGTGAAAACAATTTGTATAAAGAGCTTGGTCGTGGTGTGATGACGCACTGCGGAATACGTCAGCAGATTTGATTTGTGTTAATATTATTCTCTCTATGGCGATATGTGGAAACTTATTTTGCAGAGCCGGACACTATTTTTGGTGTTTATAATCTTCTATGAAGGACTTGGAGGAGGAACCCGCCTTGCAATGCCGAAGACAATTTGCGCGCCGGACTTGTCGTCATTGAAGCCTGGTTCAGGGGCTACCGAGGGAGTCCTGGATTAGGGGGTGTTCGGGTAGCCGGACTATACCTTCGCCGGACTCCTGGACTATGAAGATACAAGATTGAAGACTTCGTCCCGTGTCCGAAAGGGACTTTCCTTGGCGTGGAAGGCAAGCTAGGCGATGCGGATATTCAAGATCTCCTGCCAATGTAACCGACTCTGTGTAACCCTAACCCTACCCGGTGTCTATATAAACCGGCGGGTTGTAGTCCGTAGGACAGAACCATCATCATACACAATCATACGATAGGCTAGCTTCTAGGGTTTAGCCTCCTTGATCTCGTGGTAGATCTACTCTTGTACTACCCATATCATCAATATTAATCAAGCAGGAGTAGGGTATTACCTCCATCGAGAGGGCCCGAACCTGGGTAAAAACATCATGTCCCTTGTCTCCTGTTACCATCCGGCCTTGACGCACAGTTCGGGGCCCCCTACCCGAGATCCGCCGGTTTTGACACCGACAGAATACATCAGACCTTTTCTTTAACAAGTAGATCCAAGTGAATTTACTATAGTCATCAATGAAGCTTACATAATAGGAAAATCTACCAACTGGGGTAGGGGCTGGCCCCCATACATCTGAAATTATGAGTTGCAATGGGGCAGTAGATACACTAGTAGAAATAGAATAAGGTAATTGATGACTTTTGGCTTGTTGACATGGATCACAAACTGACTCAACACTAGGCTCATAAGAGAGCTTATTTTTGCTACGAATGTATCTAACTATGACTGAAGATGGATGACCTAAACGACTGTGCCACCTTGATGATGAAGGCTTGGTGACAATGTTTGCTTGTTTATTTGACCATGATGATGATGATGATATGAGTGGGTAGAGACCTCCCACGCACCGTCCTCTAAGAATGATTCTCCTTGTTGTCAAGTCCTTAACCAAGAAAAAATAAGGGTAGAATTCTATGAGAACATTGTTATCAAGAGTGAATCGATGAACGGAAACAAGATTTTTGGATGTTTCAGGAACATGCAAGACGTCTTTCAAGTGCAAACTTTTCACGGGGTTTTTAACAATTGAACTACCAATGTGAGTAATATCCATACCAGAGCCGCTTGCCGTGCGGATTTGGTCGCCTCCATTGTACCTCTCCCGCATCGTCAACTTGTCCAGTTCACCTGTAATATGGTTTGTTGCAGCACTGTCAGCGTACCAATTGGTATCCATGCCATAGGAGACAGCATGCACCTCCTTTTCTTCTTGATCGTTCTCTTCATAGCGCCACCAGCAAACACGTGCACCCCTGGATGATGGTTGAGGCATATCTGGCACTCAGGGTAGTCGTGTTGCTGTTCACGCACCTGATGCTGCTGCTGCTTTCGAGGACGTCCTCTGAAGCCGCCGCCTCCATTAGAGGGAGAGGACTGGCGGTCACCACGGCCGCGCCCCCTTCCTCCTCGCCCGCGAGACCTGCCACGGGACTTACCACGGCCCCTGTAGACCGCGTTAGCAGATGTGTGGAACCCGCCAGAAGACGAGTCGCCCAACATCTCCATCCTTTGAACAAAGGCAGAGATCTTAGCAAATAGGTCGTCGGCGGTGATGTTGTTTTTGACAGCACCGATCGCCGCCACCACAGAGTCGTAGTCGCGGTCCAAGCCTGCAATGATATAGTCCACCATCTCCAGATCAGAGACAGGACGACCAACCGCCGCTAGTTCATCCCTGAGACTTTTCATCTTTGCCATGTATGTCGAGCTAGACATGGTGCCCTTCTTGGTGTTGGTGATCGCGATCCTCAGATTGGTGATCCGAGATTGCAATTGTGAGGCGAAGAGATTATTGACTGTTGTCCAGAGCTCGAAGGTGGAGTCCTTCCCGACGACCTACGCAAGAATCTCAGGAGACATGGAGTTGAGTAGATATGATAGGACCTGCTGATCTTTGGCGATCCAGGGCCCGTACTGCGGATTCGGCTCTTGCGCCGTTATCTTGTCCTCCCTCGTGATCTCCACTGTTTTGGATGGAGCGGCATCGGAGTTATCCAGGAGCCCAGTTACCTGCGCGCCTCGTAGGGCTGGGAGAACCTGCGTCTTCCAGAGGATGAAGTTTCCTCTTGCAACCTTCTCAGATGGCGGCGAACCAAGGTTGAGGGCGACGCCGGCTGAGGAAGACATGGAGACGATGTTGTGTATGATCTAGGGTTTTTGGTTTGTGGCTAGATGTGTGGAAGAGGAGGCTCTGATACCATGTAAGATGAATAAGCGTTCCTACTCCCATCGAGGGGAGCCGCATCGAGTATATATTGATGTGGGCAGGAGGTTGCCGTGATGTACAAGGTTGGGTTTACAAGAGTTTGAATAGGATACAAGATAGGAAGTAGGTTGAGATTACAAATATTCTCTAACATCCAGGTCACTGTTAAAAGATAACTTGACTCTCGCAAGAACCGCAACACTCATAAGTATTGTCTCACATCAAACTAGGTGGGAGATTAGGAAACTTCTAGAAGATTATCTCCAGCACTCAGAGTCTCTACGGTCATAGATATACTACATATCTAGAGATATTAATGGTGTCTCCCATAATTGTGCTCACCGAGTTCTCAACAGTTCGGTTGAGCCTATTATTAGTTGTGCTAATTTAGCTCATAGACATATGCCTTATTCTGTAGCTCAATCATTTCGCAATTTCTCCATTTAGGGCTTTGTATTACATGTTGTACTCTCATATTGAGCTGATTATATACTGCGCCCATGGCGCCTTTTCTGCTCAAAAGGAAAAAATAGGCAAAAGAAAAGAGAGAAGTGGATATGTGTGCCTTCGGGTGGGTCTAAACTAACCACTTGCTAGATGGGCTATTGCCAATGCAAGAGAACAAATGTGGTTCTCTCACCCCCCTCAAAAAAGTGTGGTTCTCTCATTGCCTCAAAAAAAGTGTGGTTCTCTCAAGATTTATGGTTTTTTTGTTTGGTATGTACTAGCACAAGGGAACGTGCGTTGCAATGTGAGAAAATAGAATTCATAATCTCCAATGGCTTTGACAATATTTTGCTGCATCACCGATAACAATTTGGTGAACATTTTGTTCAATTACATTAACATTTTTTAATACATGAACTTTAAAAAAGTCATAAACATTTATTGATTCTCAAATATTATTTTTCAAAATTTCAAACTTTTTTGAATATGTGAACATTTTTAAAATATTATGACCATTATTTAAATCCACGAACATTTTATGATTTATTGAACATTTTATTTAAAAACTCTCATTTTTTATTTTTGGGATTCTTTTGAAGTACCAAAATATTTAAAGGAGAAACAAAAACGAAAAAGAAAAAAACGAAATTTAAAAACAGGCTGCCCGGTCGTCCCAAACGGGTGTGTTGCGTCGGGAGAATATCTGGTACTTCCATCCCTAGGGTGCTCCTGGTGCTCCAAACTCGGTAGCACATTTTCAAATGTTTGAAAAATTCTGAAAAAAATCCAGCACATAGACACAACATCAATGTATGTTGTCAAAAAATTTGAAATTAAAAATTGAAACATAGCTTGAGAAACATAAATGACAAATTCGACAGTAAATATTATACAACATAAGTCGGGCTTTAGAATTTGCCCATTATCACATTGATGTCGATTTTGTCATTTTTGTATCTCCAGCAATATTTTGAATTTTGATTTGAATTTTTATGACAACATACATTGATATTGTGTCAATGTGCTAGATTTTTTTAGAATTTTCCGAACATTTAAAAATGTTCTACCGAATTTGGAGCACCGGTAGCACCCTAGGGGTGGGAGTACCAGATATTCTCCCGTGTTGCGTCTCCTCCGAGTGCGCAGAGCGCAATATAGAAGGTTCCAACTTCGTGGGCCAGCCCAGGCGGGGGATTCCCCGGTATGAAACGTTTTTTGTCACTTATAGGTGATAAAGGTGGATAAGTTCTCAAAAAAAGGTGATAAAGGTGGGTAATATTTTACAATTTTGAGGATAATTTATGTGACGTATGGCCATAAGCATAAATACTTTATCATTAGGCAACAGATAGATGGAGATTATTAATGCAAGCGACAGATATCTTTGCTACTGCAATTTCAGTCATATTTATGTCCGGCTGAAGCTATCCTTTGTAAGAAAAAGAGCATGATTAACATAAAAAACAGTGCACTATTCACTTGTAAAGAAAATAAGTTGAAGACATGGAACTCCCGTATCGTTACCGAAAAAGGCTTTACACTCCGCTTTATAAATAAAGCGCCAATCATGAGTACACGGCCGGACATACAACGATGAAGAGGAAGCCTTCAAAGAAAGCAGAACTGAGAAAATAACGGATAACAAACATCAGTCGGGATGACCATGTCGCCGAAAACAAAAAACAGGAGGACCTCAAGACTACACGGCGACAACCACCAACTCCTAGGCTCCCTCGGCAATGCCCTCAAGAGGGGGAACAGCGCCACGCGTCGCCATCGCCGCATCCGACAAAACGGAACAAGGTTTTCACCTGGAACACTGACAGAGGATGCAACCGCGACGACGTCCTCAAGAGGAGAACGACACCCACAGGTGTCGTCGTCGGTGCCGAAGCATAGAGCTTTCACCCAGTTGCATCCACCAACCAAACAGGCAGCAAGCCGGTCACCGCGGTGTAGCCAGGAACTCCAGAACCAGAACTGGGCCTCGGCCATGCCGGAGAAGAAGCCAGAGCCTCACTATGCCGCATTTCTCGCCGTCCGCACGACCGAGAAACGCAACCACCATCGCTACTCAGTGACCCGCCGGAGAGCCCACCGAGTAGCCCGCCATCCGGTGCCGCCGCCCCGACATCCCTCTCCGAACAACCCTCTGACGCCACAACACGCAGGCACCACCACCAGGCCGGGAAGCAACAACCTCCCCGCCAGCCCACAGGGTCCCACCATGCAGCCGGCCGGAAGGGGGCCATAGCTGGGCAGCACCGCCACCACAGCTACCCAGCGACAACGCACTAGGCCACAGAACTGGAGAGAGCTAGAGCTAGGCAGGGGACCGTACCCCTGCAATCTAGGTCCGCGCGGCCGGCCACCTGCTAGCAGTGCCTCGGGAGAGCGGTGGCAGCCAGTGCCCCGTCCGATCTGGCGATTCCAGATCATGACAGGGAGCCGCCGGGCACCGGCAGCTCCGGATGCCTGGCAGCCTCAGACGCACCAGCCACGGCCATCTCCACGTCTCCACGCCTACGCTAGCCCCCACCGTAACCAACCACATGCCACCATCAAGCCTGCCAACCTCGTCCACGCGCCTGCAGAGAGCCGCGGAGCCCCGGTCACCGTCGGATGCCAACACCACACCACCACACCCAAGGTCATCGGCCTACCTCCACCGGCCACCACTGCCACCAGAGCTACAGTGGTAGCTAGCCTGCACCGCCCATGGCTCGCGCTGCCACCTTGAACCGGGAGCCAGATCTGAGGATCCAGCTCCGCGCCATGGCTCCAGGAGGCGCGCCCCGCCATCCAGCAGCCCGCCACGTTGTAGAGCCCGCCCGCCGCCGTCACCGGGCGGAGATATGCCGCATCGTCGCGCCCCACCCAAGCGCGGCATCCCGTCCCACCGAGCTCGGCCCGCACCAAGCCCAATGCGGGAAGACGAGGAGGCCCGCTGCCGTCGACGGCGGCGGGGGGGGGGGGGGGGGGGGGGGGGAGGAGGAGAGAAGGGGAGGCGGGGGCGCGACCGACGGCTAGGGCTCCCCCCGTCGCGCGTGGGGGCGAGGGAGGGAGGAGGCTGAGGAGTCGTTTTTGACTCCCGTATCGTTACAGACTTGCTAATCTTACAGCAACTCCACGCGCCAACGCAAACTATCCGTCCGTGTTACGAAACGGACACAAGTGGTCACGCCGACACAAAATAGACCAGCGTTCGTTTTTGGTACTACGCGATCCATCTCGGACCCAAATTTAGACTAGCTTTGCGTCGGTATGGGCACGTATCTCTGGCCCGACAGTTGATGGCACATTGGCCATTTCCCCTTCCTCCCATCGACAACCACCACACCCGGTCGCCCCATCGTCGTCGCCGCCCAGTTAAGGTGCCCAGGCCGGCTGTTAGCACCCACATACCTTCCCCAGCAGCACGCCACCCCCATCCGGCCCCATACTCCAGCATTGGTGGATCGTTTTCGCCACAATCGCAACACCACAATGTCGACACCACCACCCCTGCCTCCACCGCCGGCACCACTGCCAAGCGCGACTACCCCACTCGCCGGTCGCTGCAACGTTCGCCTCCACGCCGATAGGCCTGCTACTTATCCTGGGTGAGGCGCGAGGCTCTTCACGAGCCAGCTTCTTCCACCATGCCCCACAAGATGTTCGAGGTCTCGCCCGCGAGGTACAAAATGGACAGTGGTGACGAGTACTTTTCAACAATTTCATTTGCGATTCGGATGATTCACCATCGAACGATGAGGAGATTGTGGTTGCTCCTTTGGTCATCCATGACCAAAGTAGTAGGCAGTGGGCGATGTTTATTAATATCATACTTCAGGCCGTGCAGGGGCAATATAGGGGCCATGTGAAAGCTTGTACTGCTATATTTGGGGCCGTGGGTTCACAAGATCTCTGGATTTCGCACTCTTTTTTCGATATGGCCGACTCTCATAATGACATCAACGTGCTTCAGCGCTGTGTGGTGTTCGCAAGGCTTGCAGAAGAAAACTGCCCGAAGGACAATGTTGAAATCAATGGCCACCATTACAACAAAGTATACTACCTAACTGATGGTATCTATTATGTATGGACTACTCTTGTCAAGACAATCCCCAACCAGATGGGAGAGAAGAGGCAGAGATTTACCCAAGCACAAGGAGAGTGCTAGAAAGGATGTGGAGCGTGTATTTGGTGTTCTTCAATCTCGATGGGCATCGTTTGGTATCCTGGCAGAACTTGTAGCACCAAAAAGTTGTGCGAGGTGATGACTGCTTGTGTGATCATGCATAACATGATCGTAGAGGATGACCGCGAGGATGAAATCTACGATCAGGAGTTTCAATTTCAGGTTGAAAATGTTATGACTGAGCATGGAGGAGCGGCGACGTTTGGAGAGGTCACTGAATTTCATCATCAAATGTGTGAATGAGAAACTCATATTCAAGTACGAGATGATTTGATTGAGCATATATGGTCTCATCTTAGGAACCAATAGATATATCAGCTATTTTTTCTTTCAAATGTATTTGTCACAATTTAAAACCTTTTTGGCTTGTAAACTATGAGATATTATTTGGTCCTGAAACTATGAGGTATTTGTATTTGTTTGAATTACGTGAACTTGGGACAATTTTTTTACACGTACAAAAAAGAGCAAAAGATGACAACGAAAAGGCGTCTGCATCTTGAACACACTGCTAATCCAAATGCGAAAGGGGACGGACACGCTGACCAAGACGGACAAACCGTCTTTTCGTTTGGGTTAGCGTTGGAGTTGCTCTTATATGACCAAGAAAATTCACAACACCTTGAGCATCTTTGTCACCGGCGAGCTAGGTTCAGATCATGTGTGCCGCCGACGGCAGGTCTGAACACAACAGCCGGTCGTGTACTGTTATTTCCCTTTTCAATTGCCATGCTTCTTTTCTGAATAAAGGACACGTATATTTTATCCAATCTAGCAAGCGTAGCCATGCAGCTCAGCTTTTCGGTCATTCATGTTATTCCTTTCTTTTCGTGCCCAGCTCATTCAAGAAAAAAGCCGATCTAGTTTTGCAGTAAAGTGGTACGTACGCTCTGAGCTGTGGTCAACTCGGCTAGCTGGTGCGTGCATGCACCGGCGCCCTCGCGACCGGGGGCCCAGCTTAGCGCTCTGCTGCGCCGCCGCTGATAGGGTGGCGGTGGCTCTGATTGTTTCCTATCGCGTGCTTTGGCCTTTGGCCTTTGGCGCTGAGTTGGTATGCATGCTAGCTTTGCCACCGCCGAGATCAACCCCGTCTTCGCTCCTCTAGGGCCAGCATCTTGAGCCGAGCACGTTCCGGAGGATAGCAACCTTAGAGCATCTCTGGCCGTTGGCCCTAGAAGGCATAAAAATCGTTGTCTGGGTGCGAGCCGGCGGTATAATCGGCTCTGGGATGGTTGGGCATCCAGCCATCGCCCCAGGTCGTCTCAGACGCCGCTCATTTTTATGGTCCAATTTCGGTAAAAATGGCCTGATATCAGCGCGAATAGGCTCATATTCAACGTGGTTCAGCATGAATTCTTAACATAAATGTTTTTTATCACATAGTTTATTATAGAAAATCAATAAAAATTAAATAGTTCAATAACAAATAGTTCAATATAAATTATAGTGTTCAACAAATAAAAACTCATATTTCATCACACGTCGAGTTAGGCGTCGCCCTTGATCCTTCATAGGTGCTTCATCAGATCCTGCTGCAGTTGTTGATGCACCTGTGGGTCTCGGGTCTCCTGACGCATATTGAGATAGGCAGTCCAGGTTGCCGGTAGCTGGTGATCAAGTTGGGCAAAGAGGACCCTGCTTGTAGTATGGTTTAGTGTCAAACACTGACTCTTCCCGCTCGCTCTCAATGATCATATTATGCAAGATAACACAACAAGTCATGATCTCCCATATTTGATCTTGACCAGGTCTGAGCAGGGTACCAGACAACAGCAACTCGAGATTGGAGCACACCAAATGCCCGCTCGACATCCTTCCTGCAAGCCTCCTGAACCTTGGCAAAATGGGACTTCTTGCCTCCTGGCACAACGTTTGAGATAATCTTCACAAATGTCGTCCATCTCGGATAGATGCCATCAGCTAGGTAGTACCCCTTCTTGTAGTGCCGTCCATTGACCTCGAAGTTCACCGGAGGAGAATGGCCTTCAACAAGCTTGGCAAACACAGGGGAGCACTGCAGCACATTGATGTCATTGTGAGTTCCTGGCATACCAAAGAAGGAGTGCCAAATCCAGAAGTCCTGTGTGGCCACCGCCTCAAGTACCACACAGCAACTGCCTTTGGCGCCTTTGTACGTCCCCTGCCAAGCAAATGGACAGTTCTTCCATTTCCACTGCATGCAGTCGATACTTCCAAGCATTCCAGGAAATCCTTTTGCTGCATTCTGTGCCAGGATCCGAGCAGTGTCTTCCGCATTGGGTGTTCGCAAGTATTGAGGTCCAAACACTGCCACCACTGCCCTGCAGAACTTGTAGAAACACTCAATGGTGGTGGACTCGGCCATGCACCCATAGTCGTCGAGTGAATCACCGGGAGCTCCGTATGCAAGCATCCTCATCGCTGTCGTGCACTTCTGAATTGAGGTGAATCTAAGTTTACCGGTGCAATCCTTCTTGCACTTGAAGTAGCTGTCGAACTCCCGGATGGAATTCACAATCCTGAGGAAAAGCTTTTGGCTCATCCGATAACGGCGCCGAAATACTTTGTCATCGTGCAATGGAGTGTCGGCGAAGTAGTCGGAGTAGAGCATGCATTAGCCTTCCAGACGATGCCGGTTCTTTGCTTTCATCCGCCCCGGCGTCGAGCCACCTCGCCGCGGATTTTCATTGCTCGCGAGCAGGCCGGAGAGGGCTGCGAGGACCATGAGATGTTCCTCTTCCTGGACGTCAGCATCGGCTTCCTCCTCCAGCAGCGCGGCGAGCGCCTCCTCCTCGTCCGAGTCCATTGCCGAGCAGGCAAATTGCCGAACACCTTGCGGGCATGGTGGACGCACACCCGCCAGTACACTGCCCTGCGCGGCCGGAACGTCGGAAAAATCGCCCGGACGGTGGTGGAGAGGTTGTCGTGGAGAAACCCCTTCTCTTTTCCGGCGGGCAATGGCCTATCTAGCGGTGGTCGGCGGTGGGCGGCGCCGGGATCGGCAGGGTGGCAGCCGAGCGCGCGGGAGGTGGGAGGCGAATCTGGGCGGGAGGTGGGAGGCGAATTTGGACGATTGGCTTGACTTTTCGCCTCACAGTGTGGCCCAGGCGTGTTTTTCCCTTGCGCTGGAGCCCCGAGTGCCCCCAGTGCGCCGGGTTCGGCCTGCGATCACCGGTCCCAAAAATGGGCCAACCCAGCAGATTTGTGCGTCTTGGGAACGCGACTGGGGCATTTTTTCGGCGCCGACGCGTAAAAAGTTGCCTGGGGAGGGCCTGTTGGGGACACGGCTGGAGATGCTCTTAGAGTGTAATTATGGTCAGAACTCGTAGTTAGTGGCCAAAAAGATCAACTTTTCAAGTAAATGCTTTGTATTTGCGTGGTCTCTTGCCAGGGGCGTCACCGGTTAAGCCTGATTACTGACAGCGCCCGGTCTCCAACAGTCTTGGATGCTTGATTATAGATGGGCTTTGGTATAAGAAAATAATCCTTGTTTTTTTGCATGGTAATAATCCCTGTTAATCTCTAAGGTTTATATAAGTATATGGTAGATGGTGAGAAGTTTAGTACCATACTGCTAGTGTTACTTCTTTATAATGGCTGCTCTATCACATGTCGTAGGGAGTTTAGAAATAGGAGTTGTACATGTGTGCCCCTCCTCCACCGCCCGCCTCGTTGCTACCTCTTAGGCACTGCGTTGGTTTTCCCTTGAAGAGTAAAGGGTGATGCAGTAAAGTAGCGTAAGTATTTCTCTCAGTTTTTGAGAACCAAGGTATCAATCCAGTAGGACATCACGCACGAGTCCCTTGCACCGACAGAAACAAATAAGTACCTCGCAACCAACGCGATAAAGAGGTTGTCAATCCCTTAACGGTCACTTACGAGAGTGAGATCTGATAGATATGATAAGATAGTATTTTTGGTATTTTTATGATAAAGATGCAAAGTAAATAAAAGGCAAAAGAAATAACTAAGTGTTGGAAGATTAATATGATGGAAAATAGACCCGGGGGCCATAGGTTTCACTAGTGGCTTCTCTCAAGAGCAGAAGTATTACGGTGGGTGAACAAATTACCGTTGAGCAATTGATAGAATTGAGCGTAGTTATGAGAATATCTAGGTATGATCATGTATATAGGCATCACGTCCGTGACAAGTAGACCGACTCCTCCCTGCATCTACTATTATTACTCCACACATCGACCGCTATCCAGCATGCATCTAGAGTATTAAGTTCATAAGAACAGAGTAACGCTTTAAGCAAGATGACATGATGTAGAGGGATAAACTCATGCAATATGATATAAACCCCATTTTATTATCTTCGATGGCAACAATACAATACGTGCCTTGCTGCCCCTGCTGTCACTGGGAAAGGACACCGCAAGATTGAACCCAAAGCTAAGCACTTCTCCCATTGCAAGAAAGATCAATCTAGTAGGCCAAACCAAACTGATAATTCGAAGAGACTTGCAAAGATAACCAATCATACATAAAAGAATTCAGAGAAGATTCAAATATTGTTCATAGATAAACTTGATCATAAACCCACAATTCATCGGTCTCAACAAACACACCGCAAAAGAAGATTACATCGAATAGATCTCTGCGAGAATCGTGGAGAACTTTGTATTGAGATCCAAAGAGAGAGAAGAAGCCATCTATCTAATAACTATGGACCCGATGGTCTGAGGTAAACTACTCACACATCATCGGAGAGGCTATGGTGTTGATGTAGAAGCCCTCCGTGATCAATGCCCCCTTCGGCGAAGCGCCGGAAAAGGCCCCAAGATGGGATCTCACGGGTGCAGAAGGTTGCGGTGGTGGAATTAGGTTTTTGGCTCCATATCTGATAGTTCAGGGGTACGTAGGTATATATAGAAGGAAGAAGTACGTCAGTGGAGCAACGTGGGCCCCATGAGGGTGGAGGGCACGCCCAGAGGGGGTAGGCGCGCCCCCTGCCTCGTGCTCTCCTGGTTAATTTCTTGACGTGGACTCCAAGTCCTCTGGATCATGTTTGTTCCGAAAATCACGTTCCCGAAGGTTTCATTCCGTTTGGACTCCGTTTGATATTCTTTTTCTGTGAAACATTGAAATAGGCAAAAAACAGGAATTTGAGCTGGGCCTCCGATTAATAGGTTAGTCCCAAAAATAATATAAAAGTGTATAATAAATCCCATTAACATCCAAAACAGAATATAATATAGCATGGAACAATAAAAAATTATAGATACGTTGGAGATGTATCAAGCATCCCCAAGCTTAATTCCTGCTCGTCCTCGAGTATGTAAATGATAAAAACGAAATTTTTGATGTGGAATGCTACTTAGCATAATTTTCAATGTAATTCTCTTAATTGTGGTATGAATATTCAGATCCGAAAGATTCAATACAAAAGTTTAATATTGACATAAAAATAATAATACTTCAAGCATACTAACGAAGCAATTATGTCTTCTCAAAATAACATGGTCAAAGAAAGTTATCCCTACAAAATCATATAGTCTTGCTATGCTCTATCTTCACCACACAAAGTATTTAAATCATGCACAACCGCGATGACAAGCCAAGCAATTATTTCATACTTTTGGTGTTCTCAAACTTTTTCAATCTTCACGCAATACATGAGCGTGAGCCATGGATATAGCACTATATGTGGAATAGAATGGTGGTTGTGGAGAAGACAAAAAAAGGAGAAGATAGTCTCACATCAACTAGGTATATCAACGGGCTATGGAGATGCCCATTAATAGATATCAATGTGAGTGAGTAGGGATTGCCATGCAACGGATGCACTAGAGCTACAAGTATATGAAAGCTCAACAAAAGAAACTAAGTGGGTGTGCATGCAACTCGCTTGCTCACGAAGACCTAGGGCATTTTGAGGAAGCCCATCATTGGAATATACAAGACAAGTTCTATAATGAAAAATTCCCACTAGTATATGAAAGTGATATCATAAGAGACTCTCTATCATGAAGATCATGGTGCTACTTTGAAGAACAAGTGTGGTAAAAGGATAGTAACATTGTCCCTTCTCTCTTTTTCTCTCATTTTTTATTTGGGCCTTTTCTCTTTTCTTTATGGCCTCTTTTTTTTCGTCCGGAGTCTCATCCCGACTTGTGGGGGAATCATAGTCTTCATCATCCTTTCCTCACTTGGTACAATGCTCTAAAAATGATGATCATCACACTTTTATTTACTTACAACTCAATAATTACAACTCAAAACTTAGAACAAAATATGACTATGTGATTGCCTCCGGCGGTGTACCGGGATATGCAATGAACCAAGAGTGACATGTATGAAAGAATTATGAGTGGTGGCTTTGCCACAAATACGATGTCAACTACATGATCATGCGAAGCAATATGACAATGATGGAGCGTGTCATAGTAAACAGAATGGTGGTAAGTTGCATGGCAATATATCTCGGAATGGCTATGGAATGCCATGATAGGTAGGTATGGTGGCTGTTTTGAGGAAGGTCTATGGTGGGTGTATGATACCGGTGAAAAGTGCGCGGTATTAGAGAGGCTAGCAATGGTGGAAGGAAGAGAGTGCGTATAATCCATGGACTCAACATTAGTCATAAAAAACTCATATATTTATTGCAAAATCTACAAGTTATCAAAGGAAAGTATTACGCGCATGCTCCTGGAGGGAAGATTGGTAGGAAAAGACCATCGCTCGTCCCCGACCGCTACTCATAAGGAAGACAATCAATAAATAAATCATGCTCCGACTTCATCACATAACGGTTCACCATACGTGCATGCTACGGGAATCACAAACTTTAACACAATTATTCCTCAAATCCACAACTACTCAACTAGAATGACTCTAATATCACCATCTTTACATCCCAAAGCAATTATCAAGCTTCAAACTTCTCATAGTATTCAACACACTCATAAGAATTTTTTTACTAATGTTGGATGCCTATTACTTTAGGACTAATTTCTCAATTTAAGCAAATTACCATGATGTTTTGTAAGACTCTCAAAATAATATAAGTGAAGCATGAGATAACAATAGTTTCTATAAAACAAATCCACCACCCTGCTCTAAAAGATATAAGTGAAGCACTAGAGCAAAAACTATATAGCTCAAAAGATATAAGTGAAGCACATAGAGTATTCTAACAAATTCCGAATCATGTGTGTCTCTCTCAAAAGGTGTGTACAGCAAGGATGATTGTGGCAAATTAACAAATAAAGACTCAAATAATACAAGACGCTCCAAGAAAAACACATATCATGTGGTGAATAAAAATATAGCTCCAAGTAAAGCTACCGATGGAAGTAGACGAAAGAGGGGATGCCTTTCGGGACATTCCCAAGCTTTGCCTTTTTGGTGTCCTTAGATTGTCTTGGGGTGCCATGGGCATCCCCAAGCTTAGGATCTTGCCACTCCTTGTTCCATAATCCATCAAATCTTTTACCCAAAACTTGAAAACTTCACAACACAAAACTTAGCAGAAAATCTCGTGAGCTCCGTTAGCGAAAGAAAACAAAACACCACTTCAAGGTACTGTAATGAACTCATTATTTATTTATATTGGTATTAAACCTACTGTATTCCAACTTCTCTATGGTTTATAAACTATTTTACTAGCCATATATTCATCAAAATAAGCAAACAACACACGAAAAAACAGAATCTGTCAAAAACAGAACAATCTGTAGTAATCTGTAACTAACACAAACTTCTGGAACTCCAAAAAATCTACCAAAATAGGAAGACCTATAAAATTTGTTTATTGATCTTCTTCAATTGGAATCAGTATTTTATCACGTTCTAGTGATTTTTAACAATTGTTTTTGTGAACAGAAAGTTTCTGGAATTTTCAGCAAGATCAAATAACTATCATCCAAGAAGATCCTATAGGTTTAACTTGGCACAAACACTAAAAAAACACAAAAACAAATCTAACCAGAGGCTAGATCAAATATTTATTCCTAAACAGAAGCAAAAAGTAAAAAAATAAAAATAAAATTGGGTTGCCTCCCAACAAGCACTATCATTTAACGCCCCTAGCTAGGCATAAAAGTAAGGATAGATCTAGGTATTGCCATCTTTGGTAGGCAATCCATAAGTGGCTCTAATAATAGATTCATAAGGTAATTTGATTTTCTTTCTAGGAAAGTGTTCCATGCCTTTCCTTAATGGAAATTGGAATCTAATATTCCCTTCCTTCATATCAATAATTGCACCAGTCGTTCTAAGGAAAGGTCTACCAAGAATAATAGGGCATGAAGGATTGCAATCTATATCAAGAACAATAAAATCCACGGGCACATAATTCCTATTTGCAACAATAAGAACATCATTAATCCTTCCCATAGGTTTTTTAATAGTGGAATCCGCAAGGTGTAAGTTTAAAGAGCAATCATCAAATTCGCGGAAACCTAACAAATCACATAAAGTTTTTGGAATCGTGGAAACACTAGCACCCAAATCACACAAAGCATAGCATTCATGATATTTAATTTTAATTTTAATAGTAGGTTCCCACTCATCATAAAGTTTTCTAGGGATAGAAACTTCCAACTCAAGTTTTTCTTCATAAGATTGCACCAAAGCATCAACGATATGTTTGGTAAAAGCTTTATGTTGACTATAAGCATCCAGAGAATTTAGCACGGATTGCAACAAGGAAATACAATCCATCAAAGAGCAATTATCATAATTAAATTCCTTGAAATCCAAAATAGTGGGTTCATTGATATCTAAAGTTTTAACTTCTTTAATCTCACTTTTATCAATTTTAGCATCAAGATCTAAAAACTCAGAATTTTTGGAACGCCTTCTAGGAAAAGGTGGATCATATTCAGTCTCATAATTATCAAGATTCATATTGCAAAACAAAGATTTAATAGGAGACACATCAATACCTTTTAGATATTCATCTTTATTTTCATAGAAACTAGAAGAACACGCTTTCACAAAGCAATCTTTCTTAGCACGCATTCTAGCGGCTCTTTCTTTGCACTCATCAATGGAAATTCTCAGGGCTTTGAGAGACTCATTGATATCATGCTTAGCTGGAATAGATCTAAGTTTCAAAGAATCAACATCAAGAGAAATTCTTTCAACGTTCCTAGCCAATTCGTCAATCTTAGGCAACTTTTCTTCAAGCAAAGCATTGAAATTCTTTTGTGAATTTATAAATTCTTTAACACTAGTCTCAAATTCAGAGGGCATATTATTAAAATTTCCATAAGAGTTGTTGTAGGAATTACCATAATTATTAAAGGAATTACTAGGATACGACATAGGATTAAAGTTTCCTCTATACGCGTTGTTACCAAAATTATTCCTACCAACAAAATTCACATCCGTAGATTCATTATTATTCTCAATCAAAGTAGACAAAGGCATATCATTAGGATCAGAAGAAACACTCTTAGTAGCAAATAATTTCATAAGTTCATCCATCTTTCCACTCAAAACATTAATTTCTTCTATCGCATGCACTTTTTTACTAATAGATCTTTTGGTGTGCCATTGAGAATAATTAACCATAATATTATCTAGGAGTTTAGTAGCTTCTCCTAAAATGATTTCCATAAAAGTGCCTCCCGCGGCCGAATCTAAAAGATTTCTAGAAGCAAAATTCAATCTGGCATAATTTTTTTTGTATAATCATCCCAAGATTCAAACCATGTGTAGGGAAATTACGTATCATTAATTTCATCCTCTACCAAGCTTGTGCAACATGTTCATGATCAATTTGCTTAAAATTCATAATATTGTTTCTAAGAGAGATGATCTTAGCGGGAGGAAATACTTAGAGATAAAAGCATCTTTGCACTTATTCCATGAATCAATACTGTTTTTAGGCAAAGACGAAAACCAAGCTTTAGCACGATCTCTAAGCGAAAAAGGAAATAGCTTCAATTTAACAATATCATTGTCCACATCTTTCTTCTTTTGCATATCACACAAATCAACGGAGCTATTTAGATGGGTAGCGGCATCTTCACTAGGAAGGTCGGCGAATTGATGTTTCATGACAAGATTCAACAAAGCAGTATTAATCTCACAAGATTCAGTATCAGTAAGAGGAGCAATCGGAGTGCTAAGAAAATCATTGTTGTTGGTATTGGTAAAGTCACACAATTTGGTATTATGTTGAGCCATCGTGACAAACAAGCAATCCAACACACGAGCAAACAAGAAGCAAGCGAAAAAGAGGCGAACGAAAAAGAGAAGGCGAATAAAACGGCAAGGGTGAAGTGGGGGAGAGGAAAACGAGAGGCAAATGGCAAATAATATAATGCGAGGGTTAAGAGTTTGTGATGGGTACTTAGTATGTCTTGACTTGACTTGACTTGGCGCGAATCTCCCCGGCAACGGCGCCAGAAATCCTTCTTCGTACCTCTTGAGCACTGCGTTGGTTTTCCCTTGAAGAGGAAAGGGTGATGCAGTAAAGTAGCGTAAGTATTTACCTCAGTTTTTGAGAACCAAGGTATCAATCCAGTAGGAGATCACGCACGAGTCCCTTGCACCTACACAAACAAATAAGAACCTCGCATCCAACGCGATTAAGGGGTTGTCAATCCCTCAACGGTCACTTACGAGAGCGAGATCTGATAGATATGATAAGATAATATTTTTGGTATTTTTATGATAAAGACGCAAAGTAAAATAAAAGGCAAAATAAATAAATAAGTGTTGGAAGATTAATATGATGGAAAATAGACCCGGGGGCCATATGTTTCACTAGTGGCTTCTCTCAAGAGCACAAGTATTATAGTGGATGAACAAATTACTGTTGAGCAATTGATAGAATTGAGTATATTTATGAGAATATCTAGGTATGCTCATGTATATAGGCATCACGTCCGTGACAAGTAGACCGACTCCTGCCTGCATCTACTACTATTACTCCATACATCGACCGCTATCCAATATGAATCTAGAGTATTAAGTTCATAAGAACAGAGTAATGCTTTAAGCAAGATGACATGATGTAGAGGGATAAACTCATGCAATATTATATAAAACCCATCTTGTTATCCTCGATGGCAACAATACAATATGTGCCTTGCTGCCCCTGCTGTCACTGGGAAAGGACACCGCAAGATTGAACCCAAAGCTAAGCACTTCTCCCATTGCAAGAAAGATCAATCTAGTAGGCCAAACCAAACTGATAATTCAAAGAGACTTGCAAAGATAACCAATCATACATAAAAGAATTCAGAGAAGATTCAAATATTGTTCATAGATAAACTTGATCATAAACCCACAATTCACCGGTCTCAACAAACACACCGCAAAAGAAGATTACATTGAATAGATCACCACGAGAATCGTGGAGAACTTTCTATTGAGATCCAAAGAGAGAGAAGAAGCCATCTAGTTAATAACCATGGACCCAAAGGTCTGAGGTAAACTACTCACACATCATCAGAGAGGCTATGGTGTTGATGTAGAAGCCCTCCGTGATCAATGCCCCCTCTGGCGGAGCGCCGGAAAAGGCCCCAAGATGGGATCTCACGGGTGCAGAAGGTTGCGGCGGTGGAATTAGGTTTTTGGATCTGTATCTGATAGTTTGGGGGTACATAGGTATATATATATAGGAGGAAGAAGTACGTCGGTGGAGCAACATGGGCCCCACGAGGGTGGAGGGCGCGCCCAGGGGGGTAGTCGCGCCCCCTGCCTCGTGCTCTCCTGGTTGATTTCTTGACATGGACTCCAAGTCCTCAGGATCAAGTTTGTTCCAAAAATCACATTCCCGAAGGTTTCATTCTGTTTGGACTCCGTTTGATATTCCTTTTCTGCGAAACACTGAAATAGGCAAAAAAAACAGCAATTTGGGTTGGGCCTCCAGTTAATAGGTTAGTCCCAAAAATAATATAAAAGTGTATAATAAAGCCCATGAACATCCAAAACAGAATATAATATAGCAGGGAACAATAAAAAATTATAGATACGTTGACGTATCACTCATCACGACGCGCGCACCGCGGGTTGCGAGAATGAGCCGAGCCGATCTCATTCCTATGCGTTGTTCGTGGACTCGGTCATAGGCTTCAGCCGAGGCCCACGTACCCCGCGGCCTATATATTGAAGGAGTTGGTCAGTGCAGCCGATAAACACTCACTCACTCCTTGTGCAACCCTAGCCGTCATCTACTGTTTCTCTCACTGTGCTGCTTCCGGCGACCCCATCATGAGGACTGCATGCACGGTTGGTCGAGAGAGCAGGTGCCTCTGGAACCCCATCCTTCAAGATCTCGCCCGGGAGAAGGGTTGGGGAGCCTCTCGGCGCGACTGCTTCCGATCCATCCCCATCTCTGTCTTCGTCCTCCTCTGCTTCGACCACTTCCCCTGCATCGGCTCCATGGCCTACGATGAAGTCGTCAAGAAAAAGGCCACGAACGACGCCGAGGCTGCTGCTGCCGCTGCTGTGTTGGCCTGGCCAACCGGAGGGTATGGTTTTCATACCCTATTTTCTCATTAATGTGCTAGCCGTATATACTATGCTTGTACAAGTTTCACTTCTATATACTATACATGTTCACATGCTTAAGTACCAGTATGAGTTTCATACTATGATTGGCATGTTTATTATCTACTCGTGGATTAGATTAATCAAAAAATGCTAATATTTCCAGAAATCCAAAAATCTTATTTTAGGCACTTTTCGATTCAAGGCTTTTCCGCTACTCTAAAACCGAAAATTTACCGGAACGTATTTTAAGCATTGGCAGACGAGGACTACATTCTAGCTCACAATTATGAACGTGTTATGGGTCGGTGTTGTGGATCTCGTAGGAACGATAGCTCTTGAACAGGAGAAGGCGTTCAGGGAGGCCATCATTGTCTTTGTGGGAGCCGTTCATAGTATGATTGAAAACAAGTTGGTTGATGCATATCACCATATGCACGTTGCCCCCATGGGCGTAATACATTGACAAGGTTTTAAAAGGTTTAAAATGGAGAGTATGTTTTCTCTCAAATGTTAGATAACATGATGCTTATAAGAAATGATGTAGGGTGGAACCCTAGACGGCCGATCTTTCACGAAAGGAGCGGATCCCAACTAAGGACACGAAGAGCACGAGGGAAAAACGAGGGAAATCACAAGAGGAAAAACGAGAGAATCACTCAACCAACAAGAATAGATCACACATGTGCTAGATCGATGAAGACAAAGGTGAGATACAAGATACAAATCCAACAAAGGATGATACAAAGGGTAACCGGTTCTTCTCCGTGAGGAGGTCTTGATGGGGCCACCCAAGAGGGGGTCTTGAATCCAAGGGGATCTTCTCCGTAGAGGGGCCGCGGTCTCTCTCGTGGAGTAGATCCGTAATGGATGAGCAATGCTCTATCTCACATATGATCTAAACCGATGCTATCCCTAGAAAGATGATGGGGATGGAGTATATATAGCCTAGAGGGGCGAAAGGGTACATGGGGCTCGGCCCTTTACTATGCGCAGACAGGCGGAGCCGGATGTCGGGGCGTCGGGCCGGATGTCCGGGCCTTCAAGAGGAGCCGGATGTCCGGGCTGGGGGCCGGATGTCCAGGCTGGCGGCGATAGCTTCTGGTGCATGGCGCCGGATGTCCGGGCTTCTGGCCCGATTTCCGGGCTGGACACCGAATGTTCGGGCCCTGTAGACTTGGGCGGCTGGGCTGCTGCTAATGTGGGTGCTCCAGGGGCCGGATGTCCGGGGCCTGAATGGTGAACTTTCCTTCTTCCGTTGGTTCTCTTCATCCATGGACTTGGCGACTTGTCCGTCTTCATGTACATCTCCAGGAGGGTCCTCTTGACACCTAATCATGCATAGCATATCGGACTTAGGTAGTAGCCATATCTCGAGTGGATCTTACGTGATATCACTAAGGAAAGAAGCCACCATGTTCTCGAGAGATCTAGCTCGTGCTCGTGTCATGGGTCCTTGAGGGAGTCCTGGATTAGGGGGTGTTCGGATAGCTGAACTATACCTCCAGCCGGACTCCAGGACTATGAAGATACAAAGTTGAAGACTTCGTCCCGTGTCCGGAAGGATCTTTTCTTGGCGTGGAAGGCAAGCTAGGTGTGCGGATATTCGAGATCTCCTACCATTGTAACCGACTTTGTGTAACCCTAACCCTATCCGGTGTCTATATAAATCGGAGGATTGTAGTCCGTAGGACAACCATCATCATACACAATCATACCATAGGCTAGCTTCTAGGGTTTAGCCTCCTTGATCTCGTGGTAGATCCACTCTTGTACTACCCATATCATCAATATTAATCAAGCAGGAGTAGGGTTTTACCTCCATCGAGAGGGCCCGAACCTGGGTAAAATAAAGTGTCCCTTGTCTCCTGTTACCATCCGACCTTCACGCACAGTTCGGGACCCCCTACCCGAGATCCGCCGGTTTTGACACCGACATTGGTGCTTTCATTGAGAGTTCCTCTGTGTCATCGCTTTTAGGCCCGATGGCTCCTTTGATCATCAACAATGATGAGGTCCAGGGTGAGACTTTCCTCCCCGGAAAAATCTTCGTCTTCGGCGGCTTCGCTCTGCGGGCCAATTCACTTGGTCATCTGGAGCAGATCGAAAGCTACGCCCCTGGCCATCAAGTCAGGTTTGGAAGCTTAAACTACACGGCTGATATCCGCAGAGACTTGATCTTCGACGGGTTCGAGCCACAGCCAAGCGCGCCGCGCTATTTCGAGGGGCATGATATAGCTCTGCCTTCGAATAGCACCCTGGAGGCCGCACACGCTCCGGCCCCGATCTTTGACTCGGAGCCCGCTGCGTTCTCTGAGGATGAACGGTTGAATGTCACCTCGGGGGCTGCGATCTCAAAGGCGATCGAGCCGAACGCCAGCCCCGTACTCCGCACGGCCCAGGACTCCAAGGAGCTGGACTCTTCTCCGAACTCCGAGCCTTCCGCGCCCCCGCCGGTCGAATCTGATTGGGCGCCTGTAATGGAGTTCACCGCCGCGGACTTCTTTCAGTGCTCACATTTCGGTGATATCCTGAATTCTCTCAAATCTCTTTCTTTATCAGGAGAGCCCAGGCCTGACTATGGTCTGCGAGGTTGGGATTCGGACGACGAAGAAATTCAAAGCCCACCCACCACCCACTTAATAGCCACTGTCGACGATTTAACCGACATGCTTGACTTCGGCTCCGAAGACTTCGACGGTATGGACGACGAAGGAGGAGACGAACAAGAACCAGCACCTGTAGGGCGCTGGACCGCCACCTCGTCATATGACATATATATGGTGGATGCTCCAAAGGATGCGGATGGCGATGGAACAATGGAAGACAACAACTCGAAAAAACCGCAAAAACACCGGCGCCAACGGCGCCGCTCTAAATCCCGCCATAGCATAAACGGTGATTCCAGCACGGTAGATAATGCTACCCCGGACAGCGCCGAAGAACACCAGAACCAGCAAGATTCGGCGCAGGAAGATGGAAAAGCCAGCCCTCAGGAGAGAGCGGCAGAGCAAGAGGTTGAGGATGATAACTACATGCCTCTCTCCGAAGACGAGGCAAGCCTCGACGACGACGAATTCGTCGTACCATCAGATCCCGCCGAACAAGAGCTTTTTCAACGCAGGCTTCTAGCCACGGCCAACAGCCTAAAGAAAAAGCAGCAACAGCTTAGAGTTGATCAAGATCTGCTAGCTGATAGATGGACCGAAGTCCTTGCGGCCGAAGAGTATGAACTCGTGCGCCCCTCCAAAAATTATCCTAAGCGCAGGCCGCTACCCCAATCAGAGGGGGAAGCATAGGACATGGCAGACCGACCACCCCGTGGCCGCGACAGAGAGGCCTGTCGAGCCCCTCAGCAAGCCATGCCCCGGTGCCGCTCGAATAAGGCACGGGAAAACGAGCCAGACCTGCGAGACGTACTGGAGGATAAAGCAAAGCAAACAAGGTCGATCTATGGATCACGCGGACGCCCGAAAACACGTGATGATCGTCACTCCGGACACAATAAATCCGGCCGGGCCGAACACAGCAGGCACAACTCTTCCGAACTGCGTCGCGACATAGCCCAATACAGGGGCGCCGCACACCCACTATGCTTCACAGACGAAGTAATGGATCATAAAATCCCAGAGGGTTTTAAACCCGTCAATATCGAGTCATACGATGGCACGACAGATCCGGCAGTATGGATTGAGGACTATCTCCTTCACATACACATGGCACATGGCGATGATCTGCACGCCATCAAATACCTACCCCTCAAGCTTAAAGGACCAGCCCGGCACTGGCTTAACAGCCTACCAGCGGACTCAATCGGTTCTTGAGAGGACCTGGAAGCTGCATTCCTCGACAACTTTCAGGGGACCTATGTGCGGCCACCGGATGCCGACGACCTAAGCCACATAATTCAGTAGCCAGAAGAATCGGCCAGGCAATTCTGGACACGGTTCCTAACAAAGAAAAATTAGATAGTCGATTGTCCGGACGCAGAGGCCCTAGCAGCCTTCAAACATAACATCCGTGACGAGTGGCTTGCCCGGCACCTGGGACAGGAAAAGCCGAAAACCATGGCAGCCCTCACGACACTCATGACCCGCCTTTGCGCGGGCGAAGATAGCTGGCTAGCTCGCAGCAACAACTTATCGAAGAAGCCCGGTAATTCGGATACCAAGGACAAAAGTGGCAGGTCACACAGAAATAATCAAAAGCGCCGCGTTAGCAGCAACATCAATGAGGATACGACAGTCAATGCCGGATTCAGAGGCTATAAATCCGGTCAGCGGAAAAAGCCATTTAAAAAGAATACCCAGGGCCCGTCCAGTTTGGACCGGATACTCGATCGCTCGTGCCAGATTCACGGCACCCCCGAAAGGCCAGCCAATCACACCAACAGGGATTGTTGGGTGTTCAAGCAGGCAGGCAAGATAAGAGCCAAACACAAGGACAAGGGGCTGAATAGCGACGATGAGGAGGAGCCCAGGCCGCCGAACAACAATGGACAGAAAGGGTTTCCCCCACAAGTGCGGACGGTGAACATGATATACGCGACCCACATTCCCAAGCGGGAGAGGAAGCGTGCGCTACGGGACGTATACGCGATGGAGCCAGTCGCCCAAAGTTCAACCCATGGTCCTCCTACCCGATCACTTTCGATCGAAGGGACCACCCCACTAGCATCCGTCACGGCGGTTTTGCCGCACTGGTCCTCGACCCAATCGTGGATGGATTTCATCTCACAAGAGTCCTCATGGACGGCGGCAGTAGCCTGAACCTGCTTTATCAGGATACAGTGCGGAAAATGAGCATAGATCCATCAAGGATCAAGCCCACAAGGACGACCTTTAAAGGCGTCATACCAGGTGTAGAGGCCAATTGCACAGGCTCGATAACACTTGATGTGGTCTTCGGATCTCCGGATAACTTTCGAAGCAAAGAGTTAATCTTTGATATAGTGTCGTTCCGCAGTGGCTATCATGCCCTGCTCGGACGAACCGCATTCGCTAAATTTAATGCGGTGCCGCACTACGCATATCTCAAGCTCAAGATGCCAGGCCCTCGAGGAGTAATTACGGTCAGCAGAAACATAGAACGCTCCATCCGTACGGAAGAGCACACGGCGGCCCTCGCAGCGGAAGTACAAAGCAGCCTTTCAAGGCAAATCTCCAGTCCGGCCGTTAGAAAACCGGATAATGCAAAACGCGCCCGGAGTAACCTGCAACAAGACCACCTGGCACGATCAGAGCAAGCGTAGCAATATGGCCCCGACCCCAGCCATCGCAACATAGCGGAGCAAGTACCTCGAGTACACAATTACGCCCTTAAAATTCCATGGGCACAGGGGGAGGGGCACATTAACGGCACGCCTACAACACGATGTCAAACGTACTAGGGGCTGCCGGATTTTTCTTTTTTACTTTCAGGACTCCATACTCTGGATAACCTGTTCGGTAGTATTGCCGCACAGACGATGCAAGATCCAGGAAATCAGACAAAGCTACGCCGCATTCCGGAACTCTCAGGTGGTCTCTATTTCGAGCGATATATCTGTTTCTAAATTCCGCGGCCTGTGCCTGGTCAGGACATGTTAAATAGTCTAATATCTTTTTTGCTTATCGCACTACTTGTATCGTTCGGCTTTGATAAATAGCCTCTTTATAAAACAATGCATAGCTTTTTGTCTATTTTTTGCATTGTCCCCTTTGAATATATGTGTTTATGATATAACATGATCGCACCCGTACACCATGGTACGGCAAACCACGCTAGGGGCTTCATTACCCTTTTATCTGGTGTGAGAAGTCCGTACACTTTCACAAGTGCGGCACCCCGAACTTATAGCACTATATGCATCGGCTCCGAGTCATGATTTTGGTCACATGTTGGGTTTGCCCGGCTCCTATGTTTTGGTACCTTACGTTCCGCTCTATCGGCTAAGGTAGCACTAGGAGAACCATTGCGATTGTGCCCCAGATCAGGTGGGTTGAGCACCTCAGTGGAGAAAGCTAAAACAGACTGTCATGATAAGGCGCGAGACCGGTCGCTGTTCGAGAGGTTTTTCGAGTCCTTAAAGGCTTATGCCGCTTTGAGCGAGGAGCTGGCTATGTCCGGCCAAAGGCGTGGATAGCGCCCCGAATTCGGCCTTCCGAACTAGGGGCTTCGCCGAAATTTAAAATTATAACGTTCTATGGCTAAGTGAGAGTGTTCAAGCATTATAGTCCGATTGCCTGGTTCGCTGTGCTGAGCGCCTCCCTCGAAGGACCCAACTATGGGAACAAGAGTCCTCAGGTTTATCCCGAACACCCTAGCACTAGTGGCATGGGGGCAGAAGCCAACGACTCGCCATCTCTCAATTTTTTGATAAACGGCCGCACAAAAAATAATATTTTAAATTAAACAAGCATTGCTTCGCACATATGAACAAGTTTTCAGCGCACAGGATACAAACGAGCGAGTTCACTCAAATATTACATCTTTAGGACATTCATCCGCGACAAGGCGGGCTCCGGCAAGAACGTCCTTGTAGTAGTTCTCGGGCTTGCCATGCTCCTTCCCCTGCGGCGGCCCGTCTTTCACCAGCTTCTCTCCGTCCAGCTTACCCCAGTGTACCCTTACACGGGCAAGAGCCCTCCGGGCACCTTCAATGCAGACGGAGTGCTTGATGACCTCAAGCCGTGGACAGGCCTCCACCAGCCGCCGCACCAACCCGAAATAGCTCCCAGGCAGGGCCTCTCCAGGCCACAGCCGAACTAGTAAGCCCTTCATGGCCTGTTCGGCCGCCTTGTGGAGCTCGACCAGCTATTTGAGCTGATCCCTTAAAGGCACAGGGTGTCCGGCCTCAGAATACTGAGACCAGAACACACTCTCCGTCGAGCTGCCCTCTTCAGCTCGGTAGAACGCGGCGGCGGCGGATACGCTGCGGGGAAGATCGGCGAACGCCCCTGGAGAACTCCGGATTCGGGTAAGTAATAGGTAGTTTACTTTTATATTCCTACTCTGCATTGAGAATGCCTTACCCGTTGCTATCTTCTTCACCTCCTCTAACTCTTGGAGGGCCTTCTGGGCTTCGGCCTTGGCACTCTTGGCGGTCTCGATGGCCGACGCAAGCTCGGATGCTTGCGCCTTCGCCTCAAGCTCCAAACCCTCATGTTTTTTCATGAGAGTCTGCAGCTCTTGCTGCACCTCGCCGACCTGAACCCCAAGCCTTTCTCACTCGGCGCGCTCCTCGGCCGTTTTCTTTTCGGCCTCAGCCAGCGCCTGCTTCAGGGTTGTCACCTCGGTTGTGGCCCCTACAATAAGCAATACAATCCTGTTATTTCCTTCTGCAATCAAGCCTCTCTATAGGCACCTTTTTTCTTCTTTTTCTTTTTTTAGGTATTTCTTACCTTCCTTCTCCTCGAGCTGCCGTTTGGCAAGGCCGAGCTCTTGCTCGGTCCGCCCGAGGTCCTATTTCAGGACATCCACCTGCGCAGTCAGTGCGGCGGTGGACAGCAGTGAAGCCTGCATACGCATATTTGACCTTTTTTGTTAGACTCCTGCGAAAACCACTAGATCCTCTATCCGGCTTTTCTTTCCGAACACCGGACAGAGCATCAGGGGCTACTGTCTATGCGGTAAATAAATTGTCATATTTTTACTTACCTCGAAGCCTGTTAGAAGGCTAGCGCAAGCTTCATTCAGTCCGCTCTTGGCGGACTGAATCCTTTGGATCACCGTACTCATAACAGTACGGTGCTCCTCATCGATGGCGGAGCCCTTAAGCACCTCCAGCAGATTGTCTGGCGCCTCCGGTTGGACAGAGGCCACCGGCTCAGATGGCTTACTCCTCTTGGAAGGAGTTTGCCCACCGCGGACCGGGACTGTCGAGTCCGGCGCGGTGTCCGGCACAAAGCCGGACTTGGAGCCCTGGGGGGTTTCATCCCCTTTACTCCTGGGGTCCGGAGGATTGCCTTGTGGCTCCTCCAGGACCATCTCCTCCTGCCCCGAAGCTTGGCGGGGCGCCACTTCGGCGTCGTCCGCCCCGCGGGGGGAGACCGCGGGCGGAGCAGAGTTCACGTCCGACGAATCCAGGGAGCCGCTCGACGAGTCGTCGAGTTCGGCCCGGGGCGGGCTGCATAAAATATGTGCGATATCAGGGAAAGCCGCACACTAAAAGGATATCATGAATCACCCTGGTATATAAATACTTACGATTTCGCCGGACGCTTGGTTATGTCTGGCCAGTCCTCTCCGCCCTCTTCAGCGTCGTGGGAGTAGTCCGGCGGAGGGGTCTTCCTTTTCCTTGACCCCTCGGCCTCCCCCGTTGGGGTGGCCTTCTTCTTCTTTGCTCCCCTCGTTGGAGGGGGAGAGCTTCCTTGTTCCTCCTCCTCGTTTTCACGAGAGGAGGGCGTTGCGGACTCGTCAGATGACGAGTCCGACACCACCAGGTTGCGGGAACTTTTTCGAGTCCCGGTGGTTTTCTTCTTCTTGGCCTTCCTCTCCGGCACCACGTAAGGTGCCGGAGCCATTAGCTTCACCAAGAGAGCTGGGGCCGGATCTTCGGGCAGAGGAGCCGGACAGTTAATTGGTCCGGATATCTCCTGCCAAGCCTGTCAAAGGTAAAAGGGAGTTTAGATCCCGCATAGAGTTAATCTATGAAGAAAAGCTTAACGAACCTGTCAAAGGTATAGATAGCTTACCTCGCCAGCGTTACGCTGCGAGCTGTATCCGCGGTCCTCGGAGGCGGATGTGGGGGACTCGGCGCCTTTGGTCAGCACCTTCCAGACGTCTTCATACGTCGTGTCGAAGAGCCTACTGAGGGTTTGGTGCTGCGCCGGGTCGAATTCCCACAAAGTAAAGTCCCTTTCTTGGCACGGGAGGATCAGGCGAACGAGCATGACCTG
Organism: Aegilops umbellulata; assembly: GCA_032464435.1. Classification (NCBI taxonomy): domain Eukaryota; kingdom Viridiplantae; phylum Streptophyta; class Magnoliopsida; order Poales; family Poaceae; genus Aegilops; species Aegilops umbellulata. The sequence goes on along the minus strand of CP136055.1, from coordinate 223,660,345 downwards.
GACTATATTGGCAAGCCGGATTGGCTTGTTCACCAGGGACTGGATGCATGTTTGCAACCCAGTCACTTCCTCCTCGTTGCCCCACGGCAGGCCTGTCTCTTTCCAGGACATGAGCCGCGTGGGGGTCCGGATCTGAACTCGGGGGCCGCGACCCATTTCGGATCGCGGGGCTCGGTGATGTAAAACCACCCAGCCTGCCACCCCTTTAGGGACTCCACAAGGGAGCCATCGAACCAGAGGACGTTGGCTATCTTGTCAACCATAGCGCCTCCGCACTCCGCCTGGGTGCCGGACACCACCTTGGGCTTGACGTTGAAAGTCTTGAGCAGAGGCCGAAGTGGGGGCGGACGCGGAGAAAGGCCTCACACACGACGATAAACGCCGAGATGTTGAGAACGAAGTTCGGGGCCAGATCATGGAAATCCAGGCCGTAGTAAAACATGAGCCCCCGGACAAATGGGTGAAGTGGAAAGCCCAGTCCGCGGAGGAAGTGGGGAAGAAAAACTACCCTCTCATGGGGCCTTGGGGTAGGAAGAAGCTGCCCCTTATCAGGAAGCTGATGCGGGATGTCCTTGGACAAGTATCCGGCTTTCCTTAGCCTTTTTACTTGAGCCTCCATAACGGAGGAGACCATCCACTTGCCACCCGCTCCGGACATTGTTGGAGAAGGTTGAGGAAGGAAGAGCGGACTTGGGAGCTGGAGCTTGAGTGCGTGAGAGATGGATTGGCAAAGGAGGAAGAAGGCGTAGGTTGAAAAGGTGAATCCTTATCCCTTTATATAAGCAGGTACGGTTAGGCGTCCTCACCTACTGTGACGCCCCCGATTCAATCGTACACTAATCATGCACGCAAATGTGTACGATCAAGATCAGGGACTCACGGGAAGATATCACAACACAACTCTAAAACATAAATAAGTCATACAAGCATCATAATACAAGCCAGGGGCCTCGAGGGCCCGAATACAAATGCTCGATCATAGACGAGTCAGCGGAAGCAACAATATCTGAGTACAGACATAAGTTAAACAAGTTTGCCTTAAGAAGTCTAACACAAACTGGGATACAATCGAAAGAGGCGCAGGCCTCCTGCCTGGGTTCCTCCTAACTACTGCTGGTCGTCGTCAGCAGGCAGCACGTAGTAGTAGGCACCTCCGGGGTAGTAGTCGTCATCGACGGTGGCGTCTGGATCCTGGGCTCCATCGTCTGGTCGCAGAAATCGGATAGAGGTATTGGGGAAAGGGGAAACAAAGCAACCGTGAGTACTCATCCAAAGTACTCGCAAGCAAGGAGCTACACTACATATGCATGGATTTATGTGTAAGGGGCCATATCAGTGGACTGAACTGCAGAATGCCAGAATAAGAGGGGGGTATCTAATCCTGTCAAAGACTATGCTTCTGGCAGCCTCCGTCTTGCAGCATATAGAAGAGAGTAGACTGAAGTCTTCCAAGTAGCATCGCATAGCATAATCCTACCCGGCAATCCCCTCCTAGATGCCCTTTTGAAGAGCAATCACCGGGTTGTATCTGGCACTTGGAAGGGTGTGTTTTATTAAGTATCCGGTTCTAGTTGTCATAAGGTCAAGGTACAACTCCGGGTCGTCCTTTTACCGAGGGACACGACTATTCGAATAGATAAACTTCCCTGCAGGGGTGCACCACATAGCCCAACACGCTTGATCCCATTTGGCCGGACACACTTTCCTGGGTCATGCCCGGCCTCGGAAGATCAACACGTCGCAGCCCCACCTAGTCACAACAGAGAGGTCAGCACGCCGGTCTAAACCTAAGCGCGCAGGGGTCTGGGCCCATCGCCCTGAGCACACCTGCACGTTGCGTACGCGGCCGGAGAGTAGACCTAGCAACCTCCATTACAAAGGAAGTCACGTTACGCGGTCCAACCCGGCGCACGCCGCTCAGTCGCTGACGTCACGAAGGCTTCGGCTGATACCACGACGTCGGGATACCCATAACTACTCCCGCGTAGGTGGTTAGTGCGTATAGACCAAATGGCCAGACTCAGATCAAATACCCAGATCTCGTTAAGCGTGTTAAGTATCCGCGAACACCAACCAGGGCCAGGCCCACCTCTCTCCTAGGTGGTCTGAACCTGCCCTGTCGCTCCGCCACAAAGTAACAGTCGGGGGCCGTCGGGAACCCAGGCCCACCTCTACCGGGATGGAGCCACCTACCCCTTCAGCCCCCATCTCCGAACAGTATCACAGGTAATGTAACAGTGTAAAGTATATAGTATGCCCGTGATCACCTCCCGAAGTGATCACGGCCCCGTAGTATAGCATGGCAGACGGACAAGAGTGTAGGGCCACTGATGGAACACTAGCATCCTATACTAAGCAGTAGGATAACAGGTAAAGGTAACAACAGTAGTAGCAAGGACAGGCTATGCAGCAGTATAGGATTAGCAGTAACTTGCTACACTACTCTAATGCAAGCAGTATAGAGAAGAATAGGCGATATCTGGTGATCAAAGGGGGGGCTTGCCTGGTTGCTCTGGCAAGAGAGAGGGGTTGTCAACTCCGTAGTCGATCGGGGTACCAGCAGTAGCGTCAGTCTCGTAGTCTACCGGAAAGAAGTAACGGAGGGGGAACAAAATAAATAACAGAGCAATCAAAGCATAAAATGACAAACATGGTGTTAGAGGTGATCTAACGCACGGATAGGTGATACCGACGAAGGGGAGAAACATCTGGGAAAGTATTCCCGGTGTTTCGCGTTTTCGGACAGATGAACCGGAGGGGGAAAGTTGCGTGTTCACTATGCTAGGGATGCGTGGCGGACGAACGGGCTGCGTATCCGGATTCGTCTCATCGTTCTGAGCAATTTTCATGTTGTGTTGTGATATCTTCCCGTGAGTCCCTGATCTTGATCGTACACATTTGCGTGCATGATTAGTGTACGATTGAATCGGGGGCGTCACACCTACCTAATAAAACTCACTTGCCTCCCAAACGCCGCGGTAAATGGCGTGGTTGGGTTACCCACGACCGTATTAATAAGAATCCCGTTAAAGGGGGGCACATGATCTCTGCTTCGACAAGACATGCCAAGGAAACCGCCTCGCTAAACGAGCTGAGGTGGAACAATGAAAACAATTTATATAGAAGGCTTGGCCGCAATGTTATGACGCACTGCGGGATACGTCAGCAGATTTGATTTGTGTTAATATTATTCTCTGTATGGCAATATGTGGAAACTTATTTTGCAGAGCCGGGCACTATTCTGTGGTGTTTATAATCTTCTTGAAGAACTTGGAGGAGGAACCCGCCTTGCAATGTCGAAGACAATCTGCGCGCCGGACTCGTCGTCATTGAAGCCTGGTTCAGGGGCTACTGAGGGAGTCCTGGATTAGGGGGTGTTCGGATAGCCGAACTATACCTCCAGCCAGACTCCAGGACTATGAAGATACAAAGTTGAAGACTTCGTCCCGTGTCCGGAAGGATCTTTTCTTGGCGTGGAAGGCAAGCTAGGTGTGCGGATATTTGAGATCTCCTACCATTGTAACCGACTCTGTGTAACCCTAACCCTATCCGGTGTCTATATAAACCGGAGGGTTGTAGTCCGTAGGACAACCATCATCATACACAATCATACCATAGGCTAGCTTCTAGGGTTTAGCCTCCTTGATCTCGTGGTAGATCCACTCTTGTACTACCCATATCATCAATATTAATCAAGCAGGAGTAGGGTTTTACCTCCATCGAGAGGGCCCGAACCTGGGTAAAATAAAGTGTCCCTTGTCTCCTGTTACCATCCGACCTTGACGCACAGTTCGGGCCCCCCTACCCGAGATCCACCGGTTTTGACACCGACAGTCCTCTTGGCTCTTGATGAGACGATGGTAGGTCCATGGGTATGATCGTGGGATGCTCCGCATCATCTCCCCTCCCTTGGGAAAGATCCGACCTCGGATCGAAATCCTCATCACCATGGTACGGGGAGAGATCTTTGATGTTGAAGATGTCGCTCACGGAGTACTTGGCGCGTGGAAGGTCGATCTTGTAGGCGTTGTTGTTGTAGCGTGCAAGCACCTTGAAGGGTCCATCCGCTCGTGGTAGAAGTTTGGACTTGCGTTCGTTGGGGAAGCGGTCCTTGCGAAGGTGTAGCCACACGAGATCACCAACATTGAATATCATGGGTTTCTTGTTGACGTTGAGCTTGGTCGCGAGTCGTTGTACTTGGCGCTCGATGGTGTGGCTTGTATCTTCATGCATCTTCTTGAGGTAGTTGACTCGGGCACTCGCGTCCATGTTTGTACGCTCTTGTAGTGGCAGAGATAGAACGTCCAATGGTGACAATGGGTTGAAGTCATAGACGACCTCGAAGGGGGACTTGTCGGTAGTCGAATGTCTTGCATGATTGTAGGCGTACTCGGCGATTGGTAGGCACTCCTCCCACTCCTTGATGTTCTTCTTTATCAAGACGCATAGTAGAGTGGAGAGCGTGCGGTTCGTCACCTCCGTTTGGCTGTCGGTTTGTGGATGGTATGCCGAAGAGAACAAAAGCTTGATTCCGAGCTTGGCGCACAAGGTCTTCCAAAAGTAACTAAAGAACTTGACGTCGCGGTCTAAGACAATCATCTTTGGCACTCCATGAAGGCGCAAGATTTCCCTACAAAACAAATTTGCAACATGTGAAGCATCGTCTATCTTGTTGCAAGGAATGAAATGTGCCATTTTGGAGAATCGGTCCACAACAACAAAAATGAATTCTTGCCATTTCTAGTTCTAGGCAAACCAAGCACAAAATCCATGCTAATATCTTCCCATTGTTGATATGGAATTGAAAGTGGCATGTAAAGGCCATGAGATTTGGCTTTAGACTTAGCTTTGCGACATGTAGAGCATCGGTTGGTGAAGTAGTTGACGTCGTGAAACATCTTAGGCAAAAAGTAGTTCTTGGAGAGCGTGGCGAATGTCTTGTCGCGTCCAAAATGCCCCATTAGTCCTCCTCCATGAGATTCTTGCAAAAGTAACAAACGAAGAGAAGACTCGGGGATGCAAATTTTGTTAGCTCTCATAAGATAACCATCCTTGAGGAAATATTGATCCCAAGAAGTATGCGTCAAACACTTGGCATAAGGAATAACAAATGTAGGATCATGCTCATACAAGTCTTTTATGTGCTCAAAGCCAATGACATTCAATTCAAGTTGAGTAACAAGCATGCATATACGGGAAAGCGCATCCGCCACAACATTTTCCTTATCTTTAATATACTTGATGACATAAGGAAAAGACTCAATAAACTCACTCCATTTAGCATGACGCTTGTTCAACTTAGTTTGACCCTTAAGGTATTTAAGCGTTTCATGGTCGGTATGGATGATGAACTCATGAGGGCGGAGGTAATGTTCCCATTCATGCAAAACTCGCACTAAAGCATATAGCTCTTTGTCATAGATGGGATAATTTAGTTGCGCTCCGGAAAGTTTCTCACTAAAATAAGCAATTGGGCGCTTCTCTTGTGTTAACACACCTCCTATGCCATTACCACTAGCATCACAATGTATCTCAAAAGGTTTGTCAAAGTTGGGTAAAGCAAGCACGGGAGCATGAGTAAGCAAATTCTTAAGCTCATTGAAAGCGATTCTTGGGATGTTCCCCAAACAAACGGTGCATTTTTCTTACTCAAAGCATGCAAAGGTGAAGCAATGGTGCTAAAATCCTTCACAAAACTATGGTAGAAACCGGCTAAACCAAGAAAACTACGCACTTGTTGCAAATTGGTTGGTTGGGGCCAAGTTTTGATAGCATTGATCTTAGAGTCATCAACATGAACACCCTTAGAAGATACTACAAAACCTAAGAAAACAAGCTTATCAACACCAAATAGGCATTTTTTCATATTAGCATAAAGTTGCTCTTTTCGAAGAGTTTGTAGCACGGTGCGAAGGTGGGTGACATGCTCTTGGGGAGATTTGATAAAAACAAGGATATCATTGAAGTAGACAACAACAAATTCACCAATGTAAGGGCGAAACACATAATGCATAAGACGCATGAAGGTACCGGGTGCTTCCGATAAACCCATAGGCATGACTAACCACTCATATAAACCAAACTTTGTTTTGAAAGCGGTTTTCCATTCATCACCTTCTTGTATGCGGATTTGATAGTAACCACTTTTAAGATCAATTTTGGAAAAAATAGTGGCACCACTAAGTTCATATAGCATATCATCAAGGCGTGGAATGGGGTACCTATTGCGAACGGTGATAGCTTTGATAGGTCTACAATCGGAACACATGCGAAAGCTACCGTCTCGTTTTGGCACAAGAATGACCGGTACGGCACAAGGACTCAAACTTTCACGCACATGTCCATGGTCTATGAGATGCTTTACTTGCCTTTGTATTTATTTGATTTCTAAGGGGTTGACGCGGTATGGGGCCTTGTTAGGTAGATGTGCTTCGGGGATGAGGTCGATTCGGTGCTCAATGCCTCGTAGTGGAGGTAGACCCGGAGGTAGCTCATCGGGGAAAACATCTTGGAATTCCTGCAATAAAGAAGATAACACCAAAGGTAGATCGTGAGAGTTGTTAGTTTTTGGTGCCTCGTCCTTGCACAATAGGACATAGTGTAGGACACTCGATGGGTTCTCACACACTTCTCTCATCTCACGTTTGGTGGCAAATATAACTAAGGTTTTCTTGTCGCTCATCGTGGAGGCACTCAATTTGGGCTTGTGGCGCTCACTCCCTTTTTGGTGGCTCGCTCTCTCACTATTCTCTCCACGATGGGTGTTTTGCTTGTCGGTGAGCACTTGGCTTGGAGACATAGGACGTAGCACATAATCCTTCCCTTTCATCTTGAAGCTATAGTGATTTGTACGCCCATTGTGGATGACACCTCGGTCATATTGCCATGGCCGTCCAAGAAGGAGGTGGCACACGGTCATCGGCAGGACATCACACTCCAAAGTGTCTTCATAGGCGCCGATCTTGAAAGAGACTTGTACTCTATGCTCGACTTGTATGGTGCCGGTGTCGCTTAGCCATTGAACCTTGTAGGGGTGCGGGTGCTTCATCTTGACCAATTGGAGCTTGGAGCATAGTTCTTCACTTGCGAGGTTATGGCAACTCCCTCCATCGATGATGACCTTGACGGACCTTCCATTGATGCTGGAATTTGTGTGGAAGATATGGCATCTTTGGCCTTCGTCTTGTAGATGTTGAAGAGTCAAGACCTTGGAGACAACAAGAGCGTGGCTTGAATCTTCGTCACAAAAGATGTGATCATCTTCTTCTTCATTGTTCACTTGCCGGTGCATGGCCACTTGCTCAAGGGCTTCCATTCCTCCTTCACTCATTGAGTCATATGTTCCGTCATCGTTGAGAATCATGGTGCGCTTGTTTGTGCACTCGAAGGACTTGTGGCCTCATCCACCGCATGTGAAGCATTTGAAGGAACTTGTCTTGATGGTCTCATCGGTTGGGGTAGAGGATGATGAAGCTTGCGGCTTGAAGTTGCTTGTAGTAGGAGGACGACTTGAGCTTGTCGAAGCTTTCTTGTAACTTGACTTGTCGCCGTTGCTTGTAGATGGCTTGGTTGAGGTAGAAGGTGTTGGAGAAGCCGTAGGACTTGGATGAGAACTTGGCATACTTGAAGTCGTTTTGTACTTGCCGTTCCGCTTTGGTGGCTTGGTGCACTAGCTCGATGAGGTTCGAGTATGGTTGGAAGTCGGCAATCTTCTTGATAGGGTGATTGAGTCCATTCAAGAAACGTGCCATAGTTTGCTCATCATCTTCTTTGACGTTGGCCCTTATCATGGCAATCTCCATTTCCTTGTAGTACTCTTCAACACTCTTGGTTCCTTGCTTGAGGAGTTGGAGTTTCTTGAAAAGGTCACGGTTGTAGTAGTTTGGCACGAATCGTGCTCTCATGACATCCTTCATTTGTGCCCAAGTGGTGATGGGTGGTTCACCTCTTGCCGCTCGGTGCTCAGTGACTTGTTCCCACCAAATGAGGACGTGGTCTTCGAATTCAAGGGATGCCATTGCGATCTTCTTATCTTCTTCGTAGTTGTGCAAGCGGAAGATTGTGTCAACCTTCAATGCCCATGATATGTACTCTTTGGGGTCATTGCTTTCGGTGAACTTGGGCATGGTGAACTTTATCTTGCCATAGCGTTGTTCTTCATTGTGTTGGGGTATGGGATGATGACGCCCATGTCAGTGAGGATTGGCAATCTCATGTTGCTCTTGGTGAGGAGGGTTGTCTTCCTCATGTTGCTCTTGGCGAGGAGGGTTGTCGACCTCATGTTGCTCTTGGCGAGGAGGGGGTCCATTGTCTTCATGCTCTTGATGGACTTGATGTTCTTGTATAGCTTGAGTAGGAACTTGTCGATGCACACGTGCTTGATAAATCCTTTCTTGAGCTTCGTCGCGAAGTGCTTCTTGATGTAGACGAGCTTGTCGGCCTCGGTTGGCTATGGCTCGACTTGAATCTCGAAGGGCACGTTGCGCCTCAAGTGCTTGAGCTTCACGAAGTTGTTGTTCTTGGCGTTGTGCCTCGGCATCTTGTGTATCTTGATGTTGTCGCGCTCACTCCTCTTGTTCTTGTTGTCGTTGGCGTTGCCGTTCTTGTGCTTGAGCGAATGCATCTTGGGCTTGCCGTTGACGATGCTCTTAAGAGTCGGTGTCGTGTAGAGGATTTCGGTTTGCTTGACGATCTTGATGCGCCTCACGACGAAGAGTGTTCGATGTCGGTGTACTTGAACCGGAGATAGTGTCGTCGGAGTGTCGACTTGAGCGGCTCCGTCTTGAAGAGGATGAAGTTGTAGAAGAGCAGTTGACCATCATGGTTCGGATATCTTCTTTGAGGGAACTCATGGATGTGTCAAAGTAGTCTATTGTACGTTGCTCGGATTGTCGTAGGTCGGTGGCGAGGTTGTCGATGCGGTCGCCCAAAGCAAGTTGTTCTTGATGCAAAGCTCGATGTGCACCAAATAGTTGCGTTTTGGTGACGTAGGATGACATGTCGTCGTCTTGCTCCAATAAGAGTGGGTTGGTAGAAGTACTTGGCCTACCCATCATTCCAAACAAAGATATGTGATCGGGAGAAAAAGAAGAACCAATACCAAATGTACCTTGACCGATGTTGAAGATGGATCAAGATCACTCCAATGTGTAACAAAGGAAATAGTACAATTGGTACCAATTCTTGTCGGTTTCTCACACCTACACAAGTTAAAGCTTATGGTGGAGCTTGGTAAGGATGGTGGCAGAAAATTTGATGCAATTGTAAGTGAGACTCAATAATGTTGCAAAAGATTCACAAATTTGCAAATGCAACAAGTAGACCAATAGCAAGATAAGGTACACGGAAACACGCATGCAAATAGATAAGTGGGGTCGTGCAACCAAGGAATGAGCCAAAATGTGGAGTCCACGAAAATGCTCGTGTTTCACAACACTAGAGAGACGCTAGCACGATTGCACAATAGGCGGATACGAACTTGTGCACAACCTACTAAGCAAAAATGCAATGACTTCTATCCCAAGTATGCTATGTGTATGATGTTTCTATGCTTTTGATCCAAGATGATCGGGTATGACAATCTTAATGTTGTATGATGATATGGTTCTTGCTTATAAGCCCTTTGCTTATCTTTCCTGTTTTGCTTAAAAGCTTGTTTGGCTCTTTGTTGTTTGAGCTCTTTTCTCATGCAATGCTTCACGAACCAAGATAGCAATTGTGTATGCGATGACAAATTTGTAACACAAGAGATGATACCAAGATATGTAACACGATGATGGTATGTATGATATGGGAATTATGATCACTAATGTGCACAAGTCACGTTGCCGGCAATACTCAAAGTCTAGTCTCGATGGGTAAGTGACGCAAAAGTAAGGCTATGGGGTTATCAATGCAAATGCAAGAGAGTATGATGATATCACGATACCAAGATGATATCAAGGTGAAGTTGATACCAAAATGATGTAGCCGTTCGTAGTAGTCCTTGGCGAAGATGAGCGGTGGTGATGTTGATGTCGAACCGTACCTAGATAGCCGAAACACAATAGGACACGGAAACCACAACTCAAATTCTCAAAGCAAAACGGGTCAAAATTGTCGGAGTTGGTAGTGGGAAAAGCTATGGTGGTGCTATGCGGAAATGGTTGGTGGTATGCGGAAGTGTATGTGGGCTCCGGAACAAAATTGGACGAAAGTTAGGCGGTAAACGGAGTGGAGGATGGAAGTGATGCTGTCAGGGGCCGGATGTCCGGGCTGATGGCCGGATGTCCTGGTCGGACCGGATGTCCGGGCTATCGGGCCGGATGTCCGGGCTCGGGATCCGTGGATGAACTCGAAGAACAACGCGTGGAGAGGTCAAATCCGGGGCAAAATTCGGAAGATTTTGGGGGTGGAATTTGGGGAAAAGATGGGGAAAAGCTAGATCTACCTGCAACACACGAAATCCGCGGATCAAATCCAACAAAAGTTCATCACACCAACAAATCACAAAAAAAATTTGATGCAATTTTCGGATTAGGACGAAAATACAAAAATCAAGCTAGAAAACAAAGAGAGGGGGCTCTGAAATCGTGATCAGCCTGGTTGTGATACCAAGATGATATAGGGTGGAACCCTAGACGGTCGATCTTTCATGAAAGGAGCGGATCCCAACTAAGGACACGAAGAACACGAGGGAAAAACGAGGGAAATCACAAGAGGAAACACGAGGAGAATCACTCAACCAACAAGAATAGATCACACATGCGCTAGATCGATGAAGACAAAGGTGAGATACAAGATCCAAATCCAACAAAGAACGATACAAAGGGTAACCGGTTCTTCTCCGTGAGGAGTTCTTGATGGGGCCACCCAAGAGGGGGTCTTGAATCCAAGGGGATCTTCTCCGTAGAGGGACCGCGGTCTCTCTCGTGGAGTAGATCCGTAATGGATGAGCAATGCTCTATCTCACATATGAGCTAAACCGATGCTATCCCTAGAAAGAGGAAGGGTATGGAGTATATATAGTCTAGGGGGGGCAGAAGGGTACATGGGCTCGGCCCTTTACTGTGCGCAGACAGGCGAAGCCGGATGTCTGGGCGTCGGGCCGGATGTCCGGGCCTTCAGGAGGAGCTGGATGTCCGGGCTGGGGGCCGGATGTCCGGGCTGGCGGCGATAGCTTATGTAGGTTCTGGTGCATGGCGCCGGATGTCCGGGCTTCTGGCCGGATTTCCGGGCTGGACGCCGGATGTCCGGGCCCTGTAGACTTGGGCGGCTGGGCTGCTGCTGATGTGGACGCTCCAAGGGCCGGATGTTCGGGGCCTTGGCCGGATGTCCGGGGCCTGGAAGGTGAACTTGCCTTCTTCCGTTGGTTCTCTTCATCCATGGACTTGGCAACTTGTCCGTCTTCGTGTACATCTTCGGGAGGGTCTCTTGACACCTAATCATGCATAGCATATTGATATGTCCATTTTGCATCATGCTTTTATATTGATATATATTGCATTATGGGCTGTTATTACACATTATGTCACAATACTTATGCCTATTCTCTCTTATTTTACAAGGTTTACATAAGGAGGGAGAATGCCGGCAGCTGGAATTCTGGGCTGGAAAAGGAGCAAATATTAGAGACCTATTCTGCACAACTCCAAAAGTCCTGAAACTCCACGAAAGTTATTTTTGGAAATAATAAAAAATACTGAGCGGAAGAAATACGTCAGGGGGCCTCCACCTGTCCACGAGGGTGGGGGCGCGCCCTACCCCCTGGGCGCGCCCCCTGCCTCGTGGGCCCCCTGTTGGCCCTCCGGTGTCCATCTTCTGATATATGAAGTCTTTCGTCCAAAGAGAAATCATAAGCAAGCTTTCGGGACGAGACTCCGCCGCCACGAGGTGGAACCTTGGCGGAACCAATCTAGGGCTCCGATAGAGCTGTTCTGCCGGGGACACTTCCCTGCAAGAGGGGGAAATCATCGCCATCGTCATCACCAACGCTACTCTCATCGGGAGAGGGCCAATCTCCATCAACATCTTCACCAGTACCATCTCCTCTCAAACCCTAGTTCAGCTCTTGTATCCAATTCTTGTCTCCAAGTCTGGGATTGGTACCTGTAGGTTGCTAGTGGTGTTGATTACTCCTTGTAGTTGATGCTAGTTGGTTTATTTGGTGGAAGATCATATGTTCAGATCCTTTATGCATATTAATACTCCTCTGATTATGAACATGAATATGCTTTGTGAGTAGTTACGTTTGTTCCTGAGGACATGGGATAAGTCTTGCTATTAGTAGTCATGTGAATTTGGTATTCGTTTGATATTTTGATGAGATGTATGTTGTCTATCCTCTAGTGGTGTTATGTGAACGTCGACTACATGACACTTCACCATTATTTGGGCCTAGAGGAAGGCATTGGGAAGTAATAAGTAGATGATGGGTTGCTAGAGTGACAGAAGCTTAAACCCTAGTTTATGCGTTGCTTCGTAAGGGGCTGATTTGGATCCATATGTTTCATGCTATGGTTAGGTTTACCTTAATACTTTTGTTGTAGTTGCGGATGCTTGCAATAGAGGTTAATCATAAGTGGGATGCTTGTTCAAGTAAGAACAGCACCCAAGCACCGGTCCACCCACATATAAAATTATCAAAGTACCGAACGCGAATCATATGAACATGATGAAAACTAGCTTGACGATAATTCCCATGTGTCCTCGGGAGTGCTTTTCTCTATATAAGTGTTTGTCTAGGCTTGTCCTTTGCTACAAAAAGGATTGGGCCATCTTGCTGCAGTTTATTTACTTTTGTTACTTGTTGCTCGTTACAATTTATCTTATCACAAAACTATATGTTACCTATTATTTCAGTGCTTGCAGAAAATACCTTGCTGAAAACCGCTTATCATTTCCTTTTGCTCCTCATTGGGTTCGACACTCTTACTTATCGAAAGGACTATGATAGATCCCCTATACTTGTGGGTCATCACATATCGGACTTAGGTAGTAGCCATATCTCGAGTGGATCATACGTGATATCACTAAGGAAAGAAGTCACCTCGTTCTCGAGAGCTCTAGCTCGTGCTTGTGTCATGGGTCCTCTTGGCTCTTGATGAGACGATGGTAGGTCCATGGGGATGATCGTGGGATGCTCCGCATCAAGAAATCAATGTCCTAGGACACTTGATAAGCATGAACATATGAGAAGATTATTGAATCTTTCATGAATGTTATGATATGTACAAAGCCAAAAAGTTTATATACTAAATATTAGTAGTAGGTACCAAAGTGATCCTGGATTGGCTCACTAGGTGACTAATATAATCTAAGTACCTCAGAAGGACAAAAGGATTTTCCTATAGAGAGATGAAGAAGTTCATTGTAAAAGGTTGCACAAACACCAACTTCATGACTGATATAAGTTATATTGGGCTATGACTATTTAGAATAGTTTTCAATCTTGAACAATATTGTGAATTCTATAACATAAGGAGAATATGTTAAAAACATTAATATGATTTAAAGTTGTGTGAATCAATAAGTGTCTTCATACAATCGTTGTAGTCCCGAGTGTGATAAAGCCGATAATAATATATTGTGAATATATCTAATCAAGAAGTGTCTTGATATAATTGGTGTAATCACAAGCGTGTTAAATCAATTATACTATATTATGAATACGGTTAATCAAGAAGTGTCTTGATATAATTGATGTAATCACAAAGTGTAATGAAACCAATAACACTGCATTATGAATATAGTGTATCAAGAGGTATCTTGATATAGTTGGTGTGATCCTACGTGCAATGAAACCAATGACACTATATTATGAATCATAGTGCCAATGCTCAAAGCATAAGGAATCAAGATTAGACATGAGTAACACAAATATTACGTGGTTTTTATGTGTCAAAACCAATGACGAAAGGCTCTACCACAAGCAAAGCATGAGAAACACTAGATAAGCCATAGGTGTTAAAAGGAACTATGCAACTAGATTATCGACTCTAGTGCGAGTGGGAGACTATTGGAAATATGCCCTAAAGGCAATAATATTATATTATTATATTTCCGTCTTCATAATTGAGAGTTTATATTTCATGCTATAACGCCATGATACTGGAATATGTGATTCAGTGGAAACTCGTATGCACTTGTGGAATGATAAACTATAAAATAATAGGTTTCCCAGTCTTGCCTCTAGGACTCGCTCAAGTACTGTTGGTCATCATATTTTTCGGATCTTAGGATATCATTAATTGTAGAAATAGTCCTAAAAACATTATTGGGAGTAGAACGCTAGAAGAACGATCATGTTGAATCACCGAATCTTGTTTCTTATACTTTGAGATAATATCGTCTGAAATCAATTGTTATAACACAGAGTGTTAGCATGTGTTTTAGTTCCTCGGACCATCAAAGTATCATGGTGACTTCCTACCGTACGGTGGACTTTGGGGTTGCTCAAACGTCATCAGTAACACGGTGATGATCACGACAACTTACGGATTCATCGAAAAGTTTGACAAGGGACTATATATCTCAAGAGTAGGACTTGCTCCTCTGACGATGGAGAGATATTCTTAGGCCCTCTCGGTGTGACGGCATCTATCATCATCTAGTCAGACATAGGTGACTACATCACGAGGATGCCAGAACACATCAACGAGAAAGAAGAACAATACCCGCAATGAGGATGACGATATATGAGCATATGCATGACTCAGTAGGATACAGGTGCACCATGTGTGTTGTAAAGTATCATGAAGCAAAGGGAACATCACATGACAATTAAAGGTTCACTCGAATGTCATTCGTGTAATCATAGGGATCGCTACGGACGTCCACGGTTCCGCTATCAGTCATTGAACGAAGGGGATTCGTTCATGTCTATGATTTACCAAACCTACGGGGCCACAAGATTAAGGTAATCACGATCTGCTGAGTGTTAGTAGGATGAGAGTATCGATGATTTATTTGTGGAATTGTTTCATTAATATTTGAAATAGTTCCAAGAGGAACCGGAAGCGTTTCAGGGTCACCAGAAGGGTTTTGAAGTTTATTGGGAAATACCGGGTATTACCGATAATTAATATATAGGTGGAAAATGTTTTTGGTGATGTTAAATTATATATGAAAGGGTCTAGTAATTACTAGAAGGCTTTTATATTAAATTAAATACCAATGGGCCTTAAAAGGCAAAGAGGTGGAAGGCAACTTGGGCCACAAGGGCCCAAGTGGGGGAGGCGCCCCCTTTCCTTATGGTGGGGGGGGGGGGGAATCCTGCTATGAAAGGAGTCTAACTCCTCCCCCCTTTGGCCGGCGGCCCAAGGAGGCTTTCCCTCCTTGGTGGCTGCCTCTCCCTCCCCCTCTAACCTCTATACACTTGAGGTATTGGCCACAATTGAATACACAAGTTTTGGAGCCTCCTCTAGTTCATCTAGTTCTAGTTCTAGCTGGTCCTAGCTGACTAATTAGAGCTATACCTAGTTACTCTAATCCTCATAATTATAAGTCCAATGTGGTTCTAATCTCCTCCTCTAATTCTCTGGCGACGATTAGCTCTGGATGGCAAAGCGCTGCTGAATCGTGAAGACTGTACGCTTGTAACCAAGTAGAGAGGCCGTCATTTCGGTATTCTGTTTGAGGGATCATTCGAGGGCGGTTTGCGGGATCATCATCAACGGTTCAAGGGACTCCAAGTATGATCTACACCGACTCGCCTACTTCCACTGCACTCCGGAGTCGATAACGATGATTGATTCAAACCCTATATGCATCTTCATATTGTTCCTGGGTGATCGTTGGGCGATTTTTTGTTTTCTACTACGTTTCCCAACACCATGCGTGTTTGCAAGCTAAGCAACCTCCCAAGCCTCATAAGCTCGCGAAGGAGAGATACTTGGCACCACTAGAGTTCACACATTCAGATCTTTGTGAGATGAATGGTGTGTTGACTAAAGGTGGAAAGAAATATCTCATGACATTGATTGATGATTCCACTATATTATGTTATGTGTATTTGTTAAATACTAAGGATGAACCTCTACACTACTTTAAAATCTACAAGGCAGAAGTTGAGAACCAACTTGAAAAGAGAATAAAATGAGTTCAGTCTGATCATGGTGGATGTGTTTGATTTATTCTTTGTGTAACATGGTATTATTCATGAGCGGACGCCTCCCTATTCATCCCAGTCAAACGTGGTTGCCAAAAAGAAAAACACTACTCTAATAGACTTGGTTAACGCCATGTTAGATACATCGGGTTTATCTAATGAATGGTGGGGGGAAGTTGTATTGACATCATGTCATGTCTTGAATAAAGTTCCCACGAAGGATAATGAGACTACTCCCTATGAGCAATGAGAAAAGAAAAGAACCGCACTCTCATACTTGCGCACTTGGGGCTGTTTGGAGAAAATCAACGTATCGATAACCAAAAAGCGTAAGTTGGGACCAAAGAATGTGGACTACGTTTTTTCGGGCTATGCCAAGCGTAGCGCTAGCAATATATTTCTGGTGGTGAAATCTGATGTACACGACGTGAAGATCGGTACGATCATGGAGTCTAAAGATGCTACATTCTTTGAGGATATTTTCCCCATCAGAGATATGCAAAGCACTTCTAGACTGGAATCTGATGAGACTCCTGAGCTTGTCATTCTGATGAAATATTATGAGCACAAAAGTGAAGAAAGTTCCACAGAGGATGATGAGGACGCTCATGTTAGGAGCAAGAGACAGAGGACTGGAAAGTCCTTTGGTGATGATTTCCTCGTGTACCTCATGGATGACACTCCCAGTTCTATTTGAGAAGCTTATACATCACCGGATGCTAACTACTGGAAGGATGCAGTCCGTAGCGGGATGCATTCCATTTTGGCTAAAAGGACATGGAAAATTACTGATCGGCCTTGTGGTTGCCAACCATTGGGATGTAAGTGAGTGTTCAAAAAGAAGTTTAGGCCCGATGGTACTATTGATACATACAAGGCTAGGCTTAAGTCCAAGGGTTATACCCAAAAAGAAAAAAAATCTTTGATACTTACTCACATGTGGCTAGACTGACAACCATTTGAGTATTACTGTTGTTGACTACCTAGCATGGTCTTCTCATTCATCAGATGGAAGTTAAGACGACTTTCCTTAACGGAGAGCTAGACGAGAAAATTTTACATGAAACAACCAGATGCCTTTGTAGTAAATGGTCAGGAAAGGGAAGGGGTGCAAGTTATTGGGATCCAGACGCCACCGTCGACGACGACTCCTTCTACACTGGAGGTGCCTACTACTACGTGCATCCCGCTAACGACGACCAGGAGTAGTTTAGGAGGATCCCAGGCAGGAGGCCTGCGCCTCTTTCGATCTGTATCCCAGTTTGTGCTAGCCTTCTTAAGGCAAACTTGTTTAACTTATGTCTGTACCCAGATATTGTTGCTTCCGCTGACTCGTCTATGATCGAGCACTTGTATTCGAGCCCTCGAGGCCCCTGGCTTGTATTATGATGCTTGTATGACTTATTTTTGTTTTAGAGTTGTGTTGTGATATCTTCCCGTGAGTCCCTGATCTTGATCGTACACGTTTGTGTGCATGATTAGTGTACGATTGAATCGGGGGCGTCATAAGTTCGTATCAGAGCCGACTGCCTGTAGGAACCCCCCTTCCATACTCCTTGGCCGAAGTTGAGTCTAGTCAATACAAAACTTTTACTAACATGGCTGTGTGTCTTACGGGCACACGTCGCCATTGGGTGGTAGTAGGATCTTTTATTCCTCGTCTATACTCTGGGACTCTGATCTCTCTTCTATTCGGGTTAAAATAAATCTTGCTAAATCTAACATTAGGATCTCGTTATCACTTTCATCCGGAGATCACCTTATTACCGATGATCGTCTGATGCACGTGAAGACCCTGAAGATACCCTCCGCTGTTAACCCGAGAACTTGTGTTCATCGCGTTTGCAATTCCCCTTCCACCATCAACCCTTATGGATAACTACTTGCAGTTGTTATTCTTACATTCATCCCCAATTGGTCTTGTTATTACAAGATACCCCGAAATACTCGTCATTATTTCGACAATCCTTTGAGCTTACTGCCTTGCTGATCTTTGTCACCTGAATACCCCTGTGGATAGTTCTCGCACTTATCGAGTATCCGCTCATCCCCAGTTGTTCATGTGTTTCACAATGGTCATCAAAATACTATTCGTTCCTCCAAAAACCCTTAGTAGCTTATTGCTCTGCAATACTTGTCTGCTTTCATGACGGATGCTTTCCATATGTCTGCCAATATTCGTTAGTATCCTTAGGCACCGTCATTTTGATCCCTTTGATTCAACATGAGTGCGAATGCACGCAATCATCAGTTGATCCTTTTAAATTATCTTTCCAGCTCAGATGTCATTTTTAAACATGAGCTGGTTCTCAACAAATCCAATTGCCGTCGATTGTACCCCTAAGGCTATTCAACTTATCCATCCCTAAGCAGAACATTGCTTCTGATCCCTTGATTTGAAAATCATAATTCCTTTGCATTTGAGCTCTGGATTAGTCCGTTGTTTCCATAATCCAATGCCTTTGCATTGTTACTTCCTCTGGTGGCGTGCCGATTCTCACATCAGCTCTGTTATGGACCGGCAGATCCTTTAATGGATTTTATCTGACAACGTCCTTCATATTCAATAGCCTTGTGAGCCTTCCCTCGGATACATAATGCCTTTGGTAAATTGTATCATCTACTTTCTCAACCTTGCTCTACTTTCGAGCTTGTGATATTTACTCTTGGAACTTGTGGTATATGTTTCTAAGAAGCCCCTATGGGTTGAACGTATGCTTTCCATAAACCGTGTGAACTCGAAAGTTTTCACGAGTCATACACTTCTGGTAGTTGCCAGATAAAATTTCAACACTACAACTTCTTCGAAAGTGAGAAGTGAATGAAAGGTTATGCATTGAACAATGGGAGTCGACCTTGAACCCTATGTTCATGCCCATGGACACGATGTATACCTGATCATGGAAGCTTCTCTTAAAAAAAATTATCCCCTTGTTATAAGACCATCTTGTATCTGTGGACGTGGTTCCGACCATGTTTTTCCTTAAATACCATTTCTCGTGCAAGTTTAAGCACTTGTCTTCTGCAGAGCATTACCCTAGTCCAACCTTTACTTTGATCTACCGTTGAGTATTACACTTTGGTATCTCGAGAATATCAGGGAACTACATAACTTCTTATGGGTTCTTCATCAACTGTTAATTCTCACCGACTACAATTTTCCTTGGTTCTGGGTTGTCGTCAACCGAGAACGCTGAATAGTGAATCAAGTCCGCACTCTGATTCAATAACTCAAAGTAATTTTCATTGCTTACGAGTTGAAAAATCCTTCAAGTCATTCCTAGCCTGATCGGCTATATCATTATCGTGCCAATTTTTAACTGTGCTACCTGGTCCTTCCCGGAGCACAATTTCCGACGATGAGCTAAGCTTACACCGATCTTCCTCGTCTTACCGTTTCGCCTTGAACAACAAGCTTGATTCGAGTTTTTGTTGTATCCGTGGTTCCAAAAACCTTTCGCTTTCATCATTCCGTTGACTTGATGTCATCGTCGATCGATTACATCTTCTTGAAACCTCTCGACAAATTTGTCGTGATCATTGTCAACAATTTGACATCTTCCAAGATGTTGTCGAATTCAGGATGAGAAATACCATACTTGCCCCTCGATGAATTGTGTTATCATCGACCACATTCTTGCCTTCCCCCAACAGAAACGTGTTCATGTTTTGTGTTGTATCTTGATTTCCTTGCTATCTTGCTTATGATATGTTCTACCTTGGAGTATTACCATCTGTTATGTCGAGAATGTCATGGGAATGCTCCACCTCTTAAGGATTCTTGCTATTGTATTACTTCTCGCAATCTCCGTTCGTTCTTAGACTATTGATTATTGAATCACCATTCTGACATTGGTCGCGCAACCCAACCCATATTTCGGGTGCACCTATCAACCATTGTTTAAATTGGGTATGTTTCCCTCGAGCATATCCCCTTATATCATTTCACCTGACAAATGTTATCTCTTGTTCACATTATTGTGGAAAGCCATCCGTTTGGAATTCTCGATGAATTGTCGCTGAGCCCATCAGCCACCTTCTCATCCCCTCCTTGGTTAAATGATGAACTATTGTTTCAGGAACCCGCTCCCATAGTTAATTTCCCGAGAATCTTGCAATGTCATTTCGTCAATTTGTGTTACACCTTTTTCTTCTCTAGCGTCCTAAGTCAGAGGTATCCTGACACCAATCGGATCTGAACCTCGGTCAGTTATGATGGTTGGGACATATTTTCCAAGAGTTATAACATTGGTCTTTATATGACTCGGTAAGGTGATGTCATGCCTAGCACACCCGACCGGAGGACCTATTGTTATAATTTTCTTTTTGGCAAGGTTAGCCATTCTTCCATGAGGAAATTGTAGGACTTGTTCTATAAGTTGTTCCTGATGGATCCTTTTGTTTCCAAAGTCTGATCTTCACATGTAGACCATGTCAATGCTATCTCGAAGCATGTCGGTGGTGCTTTGATTTTTCAAAAAGAACATTTGAAGCCCAATGCTAAATGTTTCTTTCTCGATTATCCAAACACCGTTTTATGGGTAATGTCATGTTATTTCTCTCCCCTTTCCTAATGGGTTTTCTACGTTATATCATGTCATGGATATCATTCTCTGCTTGTCCTTGGGAAGGATATACCCCTGAATTATGTGTTTAAACACATTTTTCTTTCCATTGTTCTGATTGAATCTGATAAACAATTTTTCCTTTCCATTGGTTTGTTTAAACCCTTTCTATGCTCTATATGATGTAAGCAGTAATAATTCACTGCTTGTGCAAACACCTCGGTGTACAACTCTGTCAGTAAGACCTTGTTACTATTGTTGGTGACATTTCGGTAACCACCGATGAACCAGAACTTTGCCTATTGGTCCGCCTCGTTCAACGAGCAGGAAAATGGTTCTCTTCATCCCTCGCCCTTGGTATCGATGTTGTTGCCGACATAACTAACAGGCTACCCTCTGACATGCCTTGCTATCGTGACCGTGCAAGATGTCAGCCCCTTCCTACTTTTAACCCACATGGTGGGCCCATAACCCACAGTTCAACAGGATCGGAACCCGACTCTCCTGTACACCCTGTTGTCAAAGTTATTCCTCGCGCTTGACTTTGTAAGTAATTCACGGGCCACCTGCCTAGTGATCTATCCTGGTATCTGATGCAATGCTTATTCACATTGCTCTAAATCCCTTCAACACTTCGTTTCAGGCAATGAACGATTGCGTGTGCGCCCGAAACTTCTATTTTGCACCTTCTTACTTTGCTCTCGATACTTTCTTAAGTGTCAATCCGAGAGATACTTATGCTTCTTCCCCTGAGTTAACCGTCTGATGCTCGATCTTGTTAGAATCCGTCCTTATAGGGTTTTTCCTTCTCACCCCATTCGTAAGTACGGTGAAGATCCTGAAGGAAGGACGACAACTTCATCATGATGACCTGAAGCAGAGAAGTGAAGACATCAACATAATGGATCGACCTCTTCGAGAAGAGCAACCAAGACCGAGACGATTCATTAGAAATTCCTAACCAAAACTCCCCCCTTACTCCACCGCTTAAATCTCGGGACGAGATTTCTTGTAGTGGAGGAGAATTGTGACGCCCGGGTAATTAAGCTACAGTAATCCCACGTTAACGGTGCCACGTCACCCCGGTTAGAATTGTTAATATTGTGTTGGATCAAAAAATTTCAAAATTTAATTTCAAAATAATGTCAACAATAAAAGTTTTTCAAAATTTAAAACAAAATTGTTCGGGGTGTGCAAATAAATGCATAGGAATTTATGGTGTGGGATCCTTGCTTTTATAAAACACCTAAATACTTAAAATGAATTAGCAGCAAAGAAAATAAATAAAGAAAAGAAAATACAAAAAACAGAAAACAAACAAACAAAAAAATAGAAAGGAAACCCCCACTAGGCCTCGACCCAGCCGGCCCAGTCGGCCACCCCACCAGGCCGGCCCAACCACCCCCGCACCCCCATAACCTCCTGCACTCCTCCCACTCGCCCACCGACACCCACACTCCCCCTCCCTCAAAAATATCTTCCCCTCTCCCCCGATTTGGATCGGGATCGAGGAGGGGAACCGCTCACCGCCACCGCCCGGTGCCACCTCGCCACGACGCCGCACCACCATCAACCGTCGCCGTCCATCGCAGGCCGGACCCTCGCCCCCTCGCCGGCCTGCGTCCCCTATGTCGCCGACCCGTCCCCGTCCTCCTCCCTGCTGAACCGCATCGAGCCTCGCCGCCACCTCTGCTCTCCAATGCCGGTGAGGGCCACGCCCTCCTCCTCCTCTCTACGCCGTTAGCCACGACCACGTGCCGCCGCCACCCCGTACTCACCGTGCGCAGCAACCGCGCCCGTCCGCGCTCACCGTTGCCGCGTCGGCTGCGCGCTGCATCGCCCCGGCCGCGCTCACCGCGGCCCTGCCCCACCCAGCGCTCGCGCAGTCCGCTCCGGCCCCCACCCCGCTCCCCGCGCTGCAGCCTGCATGCTGCAACCAACCGCGTCGCCGCGTCGCACCCTGGCCTCTCCTGCTCTCTGCTGCCGCTCTTCACCAGCAGCCCCGCGCGCCCCAACTCGCCCTCGCCTCCTCGCCACGCTCACCGCACTGCTCTGCCGTGCGCGCGCGTGCTCGCGCTTCCCACGCCTGATGTCGTGTCCCGCTTCCCCACGTCGCGGCCCCCGCATGCCTGTGCTTGTCGACGTGCGCCCGCTGCTCCCTGCGACGCCCGCCACCCTTTCGCCCGCAGCCATGCCCGCAGCCCTCCACTGCTGCTCGCCGCGGCCCCCTCTACTCCGCCCGGACTCAGCCGCCGGAGCTCCACGTAGGCGCGCTGCCCTGCCCCTGATCCCCGTGGCCGCGCCCGGCGACCCTTGGCCACATCGGCCGGCGCCTGGGGCCAACCGCGTTACGCCCGTATCCCCAGCGCCCGCGTGCCCGTGCCCGTTAAGGTCCTATGGGCCTATGACAAAGGGCCCCACACCTAGAACGAAAAAATAGGGATTTAAAATAATAATAATAATAAAATTAATTAATTAATTAACTAACTAAATTAATCAAGTTAATTAATCATGTTTAGTTAACTAGTTAACTCTAATTAACCTGCTAATTAAATGTTAACAAATTATTAGTCTTCAGCCTATGACGTGTGGGCCCATAACCCACAGGTCAATTTGACCTAGTCCACCTTTGACCCTGCTGACTTCATGATGGCATCACGCTGACATCATAATAGCCTTTTCTAATTAAATTAATAAGATAATTCCTATAATGATTTAAATCTTTAGAAAATCATATCTTTTAATCCGTAACTCGGATGAAAATACTTTCTACATGAAAGTTGCTCAGAACGACGAGATGAATCCGGATACGCAGCCCGTTCGTCCGCCACACACCCATAGCATATCAAACTCGCAACTTTCCCCCTTCGGCTCCTCTGCCCGAAAACGCGGAAACCCGGGGATACTTTCCCGGCTGCTACCCCCTTCGTCAGTATCACCTCATACCGCGTTAGGGTACCCCTAGCACCGATACTTGTCATGACATGCATCGCTATGCATCTGTTTGCATTGTATTCATTGTTTCTTCCCCCTCTTCCCTCGCTAGACACCGAGACCGACGCCGCTGCTACCCAGTACGACTACAGAGTTGACGACCCCTCTCTCTTGCCAGAGCAACCAGGCAAGCCCCCCCCCTTGATCACCAGATATCGCCTACTCTTCTCTATACTGCTTGCATTAGAGTAGTGTAGCATGTTACTGCTTTCGTTATTCCTATCCTGATGCATAGCCTATCCTTGTTACTACTGTTGATACCTTTACCTGCAATCCTACCTGCTTAGTATAGGATGCTAGTTTCCATCAGTGGCCCTACATTCTTGTCCGTCTGCTGTGCTATACCATCGGGCCGTGATCAGTCGGGAGTTGATCACGGGTATATACTACTTTATACATGATACATGTGGTGACCAAAGTCGGGTTGGCTCGAGGAGTACCCGCGAGTGATTCACGGATTGGGGGCTGAAAGGACCTTTGTCCCGACGGCCCTCTGTGTGGATCTTTGTGGCGGAGCGGCAGGGCAGTTCGAGGCTACCTAGGAGAGAGGTGGGCCTGGCCCTGTCGGCGTTCGTGGATACTTAACACGCTTAACGAGATTTGGGTATCTGATCTGAGTCTGGCCATTTGGTCTATACGCACTAACCAACTACGCGGGAAAGATATGGGCACTCGGCGTCGTGGTATCAGCCGAAGCCTTCGTGACGTCAGCGACTGAGCGGCGCGCGCCGGATTGGACTGGAACACCACTAGGCTAGGTCTACTTCCGGCCGCCCACGCAACGTGCAGGTGTGCTCAGGGCGATGGGCCCAGACCCCTGCGCGCTTAGGTTTAGACCGGCGTGCTGACCTCTCTGTTGTGCCTAGGCAGGGCTGCGACGTGTTGATCTTTCGAGGTCAGGCATGGCCCAGGAAAGTGTGTTCGGCCAAATGGGATCAAGCGTGTTGGGTTATGTGGTGCACCCCTGCAGGGAAGTTAATCTATTCGAATAGCCGTGTCCCTCGGTAAAAGGACGACCCGGAGTTGTACCTTGACCTTATGACAACTAGAACCGGATACTTAATAAAACACACCCTTCCAAGTGCCAGATACAACCCGGTGATCGCTCTCTAACAGGGCATCGAGGAGGGGATCGCCGGGTAGGATTATGCTATACGTTGCTACTTGGAGGACTTCAGTCTACTCTCTTCTATATGCTGCAAGACGGAGGCTGCCAGAAGCATAGTCTTCGACAGGATTAGATATCCCCCTCTTATTCTGGCATTCTGCAGTTCAGTCCACTGATATGGCCCTTTACACATATACCCATGCATACGTAGTGTAGCTCCTTGCTTGCGAGTACTTTGGATGAGTACTCACGGTTGCCTTGTTTCCCCTTTTCCCCATCTCTCTACCCGATTGCTGCAACCAGACGATGGAGCCCAGGATCCAGACGCCACTGTCGACGACGACTCCTTCTACACTGGAGGTGCCTACTACTACGTGCAGCCCGCTGACGACGACCAGGAGTAGTTTAGGAGGATCCCATGCAGGAGGTCTGCGCCTCTTTCGATCTGTATCCCAGTTTGTGCTAGCCTTCTTAAGGCAAACTTGTTCAACTTATGTCTGTACCCAGATATTGTTGCTTCCGCTAACTCGTCTATGATCGAGCACTTGTATTCGAGCCCTCGAGGCTCCTGGCTTGTATTATGATGCTTGTATGACTTATTTATGTTTTAGAGTTGTGTTGTGATATCTTCCCGTGAGTCCCTGATCTTGATCGTACACGTTTGCGTGCATGATTAGTGTATGATTGAATCGGGGGCGTCACAACTGCACTCCGGAGTCGGTAACGATGATTGATTCAAACCCTATATGCATCTTCATATTGTTCCTGGGTGATCGTTGGGCGATTTTTTGTTTTCTACTACGTTTCCCAACACCATGCGTGTTTGCAAGCTAAGCAACCTCCCAAGCCTCATAAGCTCGCGAAGGAGAGACACTTGGCACCACTAGAGTTCACACATTCAGATCTTTGTGAGATGAATGGTGTGTTGACTAAAGGTGGAAAGAAATATCTCATGACATTGATTGATGATTCCACTATATTATGTTATGTGTATTTGTTAAATACTAAGGATGAACCTCTACACTACTTTAAAATCTACAAGGCAGAAGTTGAGAACCAACTTGAAAAGAGAATAAAATGAGTTCAGTCTGATCATGGTGGATGTGTTTGATTTATTCTTTGCGTAACATGGTATTATTCATGAGCGGACGCCTCCCTATTCATCCCAGTCAAACGTGGTTGCCAAAAAGAAAAACACTACTCTAATAGACTTGGTTAACGCCATGTTAGATACATCGGGTTTATCTAATGAATGGTGGGGGGAAGCTGTATTGACATCATGTCATGTCTTGAATAAAGTTCCCACGAAGGATAATGAGACTACTCCCTATGAGCAATGAGAAAAGAAAAGAACCGCACTCTCCTACTTGCGCACTCGGGGCTGTTTGGAGAAAATCAACGTATCGATAACCAAAAAGCGTAAGTTGGGACCAAAGAATGTGGACTACGTTTTTTCGGGCTATGCCAAGCGTAGCGCTAGCAATATATTTCTGGTGGTGAAATCTGATGTACACGACGTGAAGATCGGTATGATCATGGAGTCTAAAGATGCTACATTCTTTGAGGATATTTTCCCCATCAGAGATATGCAAAGCACTTCTAGACTGGAATCTGATGAGACTCCTGAGCTTGTCATTCTGATGAAATATTATGAGCACAAAAGTGAAGAAAGTTCCACAGAGGGTGATGAGGATGCTCATGCTAGGAGCAAGAGACAGAGGACTGCAAAGTCCTTTGGTGATGATTTCCTCGTGTACCTCATGGATGACACTCCCAGTTCTATTTGAGAAGCTTATACATCACCGGATGCTAACTACTGGAAGGATGCAGTCCGTAGCGGGATGCATTCCATTTTGGCTAAAAGGACATCGAAAATTACAGATCAACCTTGTGGTTGCCAACCATTGGGATGTAAGTGAGTGTTCAAAAAGAAGTTTAGGCCCGATGGTACTATTGATACATACAAGGCTAGGCTTATGTCCAAGGGTTATACCCAGAAAGAAAAAAATCTTTGATACTTACTCACATGTGGCTAGACTGACAACCATTTGAGTATTACTGTTGTTGACTGCCTAGCATGGTCTTCTCGTTCATCAGATGGAAGTTAAGAAGACTTTCCTTAACGGAGAGCTAGAAGAGAAAATTTTACATGAAACAACCAGATGCCTTTGTAGTAAATGGTCAGGAAAGGGAAGGGGTGCAAGTTATTGAAATCTTTGTATGGCATGAAACAAGCGCCTAAGCAATGACCTGAGAAGTTTAATCAAAATTTTGACATCGGCTAGCTTTGTTGTTAATGAAGCTGAGAAATGTGTATGCTATTAACTTGGTGGGGGCGAAGGAGTTATATTGTGTCTATATGTCGATGACATACTAATATTTGGGACCCACCTCAAAGTAATTGAGGAGATTAAGACTTTTCTATCTCATAACTTTGAGATGAAAGATCTTGTGTGGCTGGTGTTATCTTTCACATCAAGCTGCTGAGAGATAATGAGGGTGGGACTACACTTCTGCAATCCACCTATGCTGAGAAGATTTTGTGTCGTTTTAGATATTCGGACTACAAACCTTCTGCAATACCATATGATCCTAGCGTGCGGATTCGAAAGTTCGAAGGCACAACTGTAGATCAATTAAGATACTCTCAAGTGATCGGTTCACTCATGTACCTAGCTTGTGCTACTTGGCACGGCATCTCATTTGTTGTGTGGAAACAGAGCCGGTTTGTTTCCAATCCAAGAGATGTGCATTGGCATGCTATTGAGCTAGTCATGCGTTATTTGCAAGGTACTGTGAACTACGGAATTGACTATACTGGGTACTTGACGGTATTTGAGAGGTATAGCGATTCGAATTGGATATCTAATGCTGGTGAGATGAAAGCCACAAGTGGATATGTGTTCACACTTGGTGGTGGTGCTATTTCCTGGAAGTCTTGCAAGTAGATGATCTTAACAAGATCGACTATGCAAGCAGAATCAAACCATTAGACACATCATGCGTCAAAGTAGAATGGCTTCGAGTGCTATTGATGGATTTGCTAGTGGTTGACAAGCTAGTCCCGGTTGTCCTTATGATCTATGACAATCAGACCGTGATTGCCCAGGCAAAGAGTTCAAAGGACAACATGCAATCCACAAAGCATATAAGAAGAAGATTGAAATCTATCAGGCATTCAAGAAACTTTGGAGTAATAGTATTGGATTATATCCAAACAACTAAGAATTTGACAGATCCCTTCACGAAAGGGTTATCACAGATTGTGATAGAAAATGCATCGAGGGAGATGGGCATGAGACCCACGTAAGCTGTCATGGGGGTAACCCAACCTATGTAATCGAAGATCCCACGAATTGGGACCCGAGAAACTAACCCAATGGTCAACTGAGGAGAGTATGCTTACAAACCCACTCCGTTGGAGATGCAATACTCTCGTAATCTGTAAGGCAGGTTGACTTTTGTCTTAATGTGTTCCAAAGCTTGTATAAGAAAGATGCTATCCTACACAACATTCTTTGGAGGGACATGATACGTCTCCAACGTATCTATAATTTTTGATCGCTCCATGCTATATTTTCTACTATTTTGGGCAATATTGGGCTTTATTATCCACTTTTATATTATTTTTGGGACTAACCTATTAACTGGAGGCCCAGCCCAGATTTTCTGTTTTATGCCTATTTCAGTGTTTCGAAGAAAAGGAATATCAAACGGAGTCGAAACGGAACGAAATCAACTGGAGAAGTTATTTTTGGAAGGAAAGCCACCAGATAGAATTGGACTCTACGTCAGAAGATACGGGAGCTGGCCACGAGGATGGGGGCGCACCCACCCCCTAGGGCGCGCCCCCTGCCTCATGGGCCCCCGCAGCTCCACCGACGTACCCCTTGCACCCATATATACCTATGTATCGTAAAACTTCCAGAACAGAGATTAGATCAGGAGTTCCGCCGCCGCAAGCCTCTGTAGACACCCAAAGTCAATCGGGACCCTGTTCCGGCACCCTGCCGGAGGGGGGAACCCTCACCGGTGGCCATCTTCATCATCGCGGCGCTCTCCATGACGAGGAGGGAGTAGTCCACCCTCGGGGCTGAGGGTATGTACCAGTAGCTATGTGTTTGATCTCTCTCTCCCTCTCTCTCTCTCTCTCTCTCTCTCTCTCTCTCTTGTGTTCTTGATTTGGCACGATCTTGATGTATCGCGAGCTTTGCTATTATAGTTGGATCTTATGTTTCTTCTCCCCCTCTACTCTCTTGTGATGGATTGAGTTTCCCCTTTGAAGTTATTTTATCGGATTGAGTCTTTAAAGATTTGAGAACAGTTGATGTATGTCTTGCCGTGCATATCTGTGGTGACAATGGGATATCACGTGATTCCCTTGATGTATGTTTTGGTGATCAACTTGCGGGTTCCGCCCATGAACCTATGCATAGGGGTTGGCACACGTTTTCGTCGTGATTCTCCGGTAGAAACTTTGGGGCACTCTTTGAGGTTCTATGTGTTGGTTTGAATAGATGAATTGAGATTGTGTGATGCATATCGTATAATCATGCCCACAGATACTTGAGGTGACATTGGAGTATCTAGGTGACATTAGGGTTTTGGTTGATTTGTATCTTAAGGTGTTATTCTAGTACGAACTCTAGGGCTGTTTGTGACAGTTATAGGAATAGCCCAACGGATTGATTGGAAAGAATAACTTTGAGGTGGTTTCGTACCCTACCATAATCTCTTCGTTTCTTCTCCGCTATTAGTGACTTTGGAGTGACTCTTTGTTGCATGTTGAGGGATAGTTATGTGATCCAGTTATGTTATTATTGTTGAGAGGACTTGCACTAGTGAAAGTATGAACCCTAGGCCTTGTTTCCTATCATTGCAATACCGTTTACGCTCACTTTTACCGCTTGCTACCTTGCTGTTTTTATATTTTCAGTTTGCAAAAAACTATATCTACCCATCCATATTGCACTTGTATCACCATCTCTTCGCCGAACTAGTGCACCTATACAATTTACCATTGTATTGGGTGTGTTGGGGACACAAGAGACTCTTTGTTATTTGGTTGCAGGGTTGTTTGAGAGAGACCATCTTCATCCTACGCCTCCCATGGATTGATAAACCTTAGGTCATCCACTTGAGGGAAATTTGCTACTGTCCTACAAACCTCTGCACTTGGAGGCCCAACAACGTCTACAAGAAGAAGGTTGTGTAGTTGACATCAAGCTCTTTTCTGGCGCCGTTGCCGGGGAGGTGAGTGCTTGAAGGTATATCTTTAGATCTGGCAATCGAATCTTTTTGTTTCTTGTTTTAGCACTAGTCTAGTTTATAAAAGAAAATTACAAAAAAAATGGAATTGAGTTTGTCTCGTACGCTTCATCTTTTTATTATCTTTCGTGAGTATGATGAGAAGGAAAATTGTGCCAAAGTGTTAGAAGAAGAAGTCTATAAAATGTTTGGCACTAAAACTTTGAATGATGAGCATGATTGCAATGTTGTTAGTATGAACTCCTTGAATATCCATGGTACTAATGATGATTGCACTAGTTATGATGAAAATGTCTACTATAAACATGTCAATTTTTGTGGAGTAGATTGGGCTTGCAAGTACACACCAAATAGGGAAGATAGATATTGCAAGAGGCATAAGTACTTAGAAACCAAATTGTTGCAAGAAGAGATTGATGAATGTGCTGAAAGATTCAATATTTTTCGTGCCCCTTGTGAACTTTGCAACGAACATGGTCATTTAAAGCTCCAATGCTATTTGTTTCATGATCAAGTCGTGTCCAAATATTGTGATAATTTGATTACCCTTGAGCATCATAAAGAGCTTAGCCTTCTTTTGGGTTATGAAGAAATGAAACGTATAACTCAGGGTATTCCAAAATTTAATCTTGATAGAGTTCTTGATTTTGATCTAGAGAAGATTTATATGTATTGTGCGGTGAATTGTATTGAAAATCCTTATATTGCCAATTACATAAAGAAAAGAAAAGAAATAGAGGATGAAGATACTACTAATGAAAGGGAAGAGACTTCCCAATATCCTTCTATTATTTCTTATGATGAATCAGGTAACGAGGAGGAGCCTTCTATTCAACCAATCTCATTAATAAGGAGCTCCAAAAAGAGGATTAAACCCACACATGATGTGGTGAAGAAGAAGAGAAGAAAAAAAGGAAGAGAGGTAAAAAAGGTATCTCTCCCAAATAAAGTTGCTCCTATTATTGTTGTGCCTCATGAAAATGAAGATGATACACTTGATGATGATCTCGTTATGCCTATTGCTTGTTGTGATGATTATGATTGGGAAGATAATGATACTTCTTATGATCTTGAAAATCTTTTTGGCACTTGCTTGGAAGAATATAATAATTTCTATACTATTGGTGCTATCCATGCTATTAATGATGAGAGTGATTATGCTTATAATATGAAAAGGCCCAAGCTTGGGGAAGCTATGTTTGATGAGGATGACATATTTGAGAATATATTTGCTGCAATTAATGTTTTTCCCAAGCTTGGGGATGCTACGTTTAACAATGATGATATTTTTAGCCTCTCGAGTTTCGATATGCAAAGTTGTTATGATGATAGCATGCCTTCTACCTATGATGATTATATTGATAAAACTGGGTTTGGAAGAGTGTCAACTTTAGGAAGTAGTGATCCCACTATTTTGGAGGATGTTGAATCTTATAATATTTATGAAAGTGGATTTGGAGAGGTCATGACTTTATTTAGTGATGTATCCACTATTTCGGAAGAGGTTTCAATCGATTATGATGAGAACAAATCTGCTACTTATGAAGATTATTGTGATAAAACTTATGCTATAATGAGTAGTGATGATTATATTTATAAAACTTTTCATGATTATGAGTACCCTTTCTCTGAAAATTACTCTTTTAATGTGGAAACAATTTATAGTATTCAAGTCTCTTATGATACTCCCACTATCCCGAATGAGAAGAATTTTGCTTATGTGGAGAGTAATAAAATTTCGATGCTAGTAGATCATGAAAAGAATGATTTAGGTGCTGGTTATATTGTTGAATTCATTCATGATGCTACTGAAAATTATTATGAGGGAGGAATATATGCTTGTAGGAATTGCAATAATATCAAGTTTCCTCTCTATGTGCTTAAAATCCTGAAGTTATGCTTGTTTTACCTTCCTATGCAAGTTGATTCTTGTTCCCATAAGTTGTTTGCTCACAAAATCCCTATGAATAGGAAGTAGGTTAGACTTAAATGTGCTAGTCATATTCTTCATAATGCTCTCTTTATGTTCCGATTCTTATCTTTTATGTGAGCATCATTGAAATCATCATGCCTAGCTAGGGGCGTTAAACGTTAGCGCTTGTTGGGAGGCAACCCGGTTTTATTTTAGTTTCTTGCTTTTTGGTTCTGTTTAATCCATCTAGCTTCTGTTTAAATGTGGTTTTGTGTTTTAGTTAGTGTTTGTGCCAAGTAGAACCTTTGGGAAGACTTGGGTGAAGTCTTTATCATCATGCTGTAAAAAGACAAAAACTTTAGCGCTCACGAGATTAGCTAGAACTTTTTACTGGAGAGTGATATTTAGTTGATTCTTTTTGCAGATGATTACTAGACAAATTCCTCAGGTCCACCAATTTATTTTAGAATTTTTGGAGTTCCATAAGTTTGCGTTTGATACAGATTACTACAGACTGTTCTGCTTTTGACAGATTCTGTTTTTCATGTGTTGTTTGCTTATTTTGATGACTCTATGGCTAGTAAAATAGTTTATACACCATAGAGAAGTTGGAATACAGTAGGTTTAACACGAATATAAATAAATAATGAGTTCATTACAGTAACTTGAAGTGGTGTTTTGTTTTCTTTCGCTAACGGAGCTTACGAGTTTTCTGTTAAGTTTTGTGTTGTGAACTTTTCAAGTTTTGGGTAAAGATTCGATGGATTATGGAAAAAGGAGTGGCAAGATCTTAAGCTTGGGGATTCCCAAGGCATCCCAAGGTAATATTCAAGGACAACCAAGAGCCTAAGCTTGGGGATGCCCCAGAAGGCATCCCCTCTTTCGTCTTCATTCATCGGTAACTTTACTTGGAGCTATATTTTTATTCACCACATGATATGTGTTTTGCTTGGAGCGTCGTGTCATTTTCTTTAGTTTTGCTTGATGTTTGAATAAAGTTTCAAGATCTTAAATTCTTAAATGTTAGAGAGTCTTCACATGGTTGCATAATTATTCGACTACTCATCGATCTTCACTTATATCTTTCGGAGTAGTTTGTTGTTTGCTCTAGTGCTTCACTTATATCTTTTAGAGCATGGTGGTAGTTTTATTTTGAAGAAATATATGAACTCTCATGCTTCACTTATATTATTTTGAGAGTCTTAAATAGCATGGTAATTTTCTTAAATAATCATAATATGCTAAGCATAAAAGATTTGTAAGAATTCTTATGAGTGTGTTGAATACTAAGAAAAGTTTGATGCTTTACAATTGTTTTGAGATATGGAGGTAGTAATATCAAAGTCGTGCTAGTTGAGTAGTTGTGAATTTGAGAAATGCTTGTGTTGAAGTTTGCAAGTCCCGTAGCATGCACGTATGGTAAACGTTATGTAACAAATTTGAAACATGAGGTGCTATTTGATTGTCCTCCTTATGAGTGGCGGTCGGGGACGAGCGATGGTATTTTCCTACCAATCTATCCCCCTAGGAGCATGCGCGTAGTGCTTTGGTTTTTGATGACTTGTAGATTTTTGCAATAAGTATATGAGTTCTTTATGACTAATATTGAGTCCATGGATTATACACACTCTCACCCTTCCATCATTGCTAGCCTCTTCGGTACTGTGAATTGCCCTTTCTCACATTGAGAGTTGGTGCAAACTTCGCCGGTGCATCCAAACCCCGTGATATGATACGCTCTTTCACACATAAACCTCATTATATCTTCCTCAAAACAGCCACCATACCTACCTATCATGGCATTTCCATAGCTATTCCGAGATATATTGCCATGCAACTTTCCACCATACCGTTCTTCATGACACATTCATCATTGTCATATTGCTTAGCATGATTATGTAGTTGACATAGTATTTGTGGCAAAGCCACCATTCATAATTCTTTCATACATGTCACTCTTGATTCATTGCATATCCCGGTACACCGCAGGAGGCATTCATATAGACTCATACTTTGTTCTAGTATCGAGTTGTAATCATTGAGTTGTAAATAAATAGAGGTGTGATCATCATTCAATAGAGCATTGTCCAAAAAAAGAGAAAGGCCAAAGAAAAAAGAAGGCCCAAAAAAAAGAAAAAAAGGAAAAAAATATAAATAAAAAGGGGCAATGCTACTATCCTTTTACCACACTTGTGCTTCAAAGTAGCACCGTAATCTTCATGATAGAGAGTCTCTTGTTTTGTCACTTTCATATACTAGTGGGATTTTTTCAATATAGTACTTGGCTTGTATATTCCAACGATGGGCCTCCTCAAGTGCCCTAGGTCTTCGTGAGCAAGCAAGTTGGATGCACACCCACTTAGTTTCTTTTTTTGAGCTTTCATACATTTATAGCTCTAGTGCATCCGTTGCATGGCAATCCCTACTCCTTGCATTAAATCAATGGGCATCTCCATAGCCCATTGATTAGCCTCGTTGATGTGAGATCTTCTCCTTTTTTGTCTTCTCCACATAGCCCCCATCATTATTCTATTCCACCCATAGTTCTATATCCATGGCTTGCGCTCATGTATTGCATGAAGGTTTATAAGTTTGAGATTACTAGAGTATGAAACAATTGCTTGGCTTGTCATCGGGGTTGTGCATGATGAGAGCATTCTTGTGTGACGAAAATGGAGCATGACTAAACTATATGATTTTGTAGGGATAAACTTTCTTTAGCCATGTTATTTTGAGATGACATAATTGCTTAGTTAGTATGCTTGAAGTATTATTATTTTTATGTCAGTATGAACTTTTGTCTTGAATCTTTCGGATCTGAATATTCATATCACAAGTAAGAAGAATTACATTGGAATTATGCCAACTAGCATTCCACATCAATTTTTTTTATCATTTACCTACTCGAGGACGAGCAGGAATTAAGCTTGGGGATGCTTGATACGTCTCCAACGTATCTATAATTTTTGATTGCTCCATGCTATATTATCTACTATTTTGGGCAATATTGGGCTTTATTATCCACTTTTATATTATTTTTGGGACTAACCTATTAACCGGAGGCCCAGCCCAAATTTGCTGCTTTATGCCTATTTCAGTGTTACGAAGAAAAGGAATATCAAACGGAGTCGAAACGGAACGAAATCAACTGGGGAAGTTATTTTTGGAAGGAAAGCCACCAGATAGACTTGGACTCTACGTCAGAAGATACGGTAGTTCGCCACTAAAAGTGCTAGTTATCGACTAGAGGGCGGGTGAATAGGCGATTTTATGAAAGTCTTCAAAACATGGAAGCTTCGAAGACAAACAATAGAAATGAACCTATTGAGATGCAGCGGAAGATATACTACACTAAGCAAGCCATAGTCAAGTATGCAATAACTTGAGAGTACGAAGACAAATAGCAGCTAGGTAGTAAGGATCAGGATGGAAAATGGTATGAAGCAAAACAACAATAGATGTCAAACAGTGAAGACAAATAGGTAAAGCAAACATGCAATGACTTCACAAAGACAAATAGGTAAAGCAAACATGCATAATGAAAAAATGGACGTCTGCAAGGTGACCTAAGTGCAGAAGTTATCATCGCACATGCGGATTTTATCATCGCATCACAGAATAGCAAATAAGTGGCAGACGACCATCGAGTTTAAGTGTTACAACTCAAAGAACCAAATGTATCAAAAACGAGAGTTGTAAACACTAGGCAAAATATAAAGCAACCGCCCATATGGACCCGCTTGAAGACTATCAAACTCATATGCTTCTCCCCCTTTTGTCGGTAAGGACCAAAAAGGTTTGAAGACATAGAGCATCTACTCGTTCCCATGAGGAGTAGGTGAAGCAGCAGGGTCGTCGGTGTTGTTTGGCGGTGCAGACGAACTTGGTGCAGTGTCGATGCGTGCAGAAGTAGTGGGCGGTGAAGTAGCATCATCTTCATCATCGATCACTCTGGCATTCACAGTTGCCGCGGAGGAAGAATAGTCAGAGTCTTCAAGGGATGGAGTTTGACGTAGGACAGCATTCCGTGGAGGAGTGGAGTCAAACCTGAATTTTTCAGTGAAGCCATCGTCTTGAAGATCTGCTTCAGCACTGAGCAGTGTCAAACTCTTCCATGATCGTCGACAGGTCTCATGAGTGACAAAAGCATTCTTGGTGGCAAGATTGCGAATGCGATTGACATCCACCAATAGACTCTGCATCTGTCGTTTGAGCCAGTCATGATGCTTATCTTGTTTCTGATGCAGTGCCACAAGAAGTTCTCGGTCATTCAAAACACGAGAGCTCTTGCGAGGACTTTGGGCAATGGTGCTGTCAGTAGCTTCAGTCTGCGCACGGTGAGGCAAGCGAGTAATTCCAGCCAATGGATAGACACGAGCGACAACTTGAACTCCTTCAATGTTTTGCGAGAAGCTTTGGTGGTCAGCATTCTGAAGACTAAGAGGCTCCTTGGTAGGCTCTGGATATATGGCTTCAACAGACAGATCAACTTCTGGCAAAAAGATGATATTATTGCGTGCAGAGGGTTGATAGTTGAAGGCAGAGTGGAGCTTGATTAGACCATGATCCAGGGAGCATAGAACTTCAGACCAAAAATGTCAGATCCTGATGCAGCAAGTTGGCGGATAAAGAAGTCTTGTGCATTGAAGCTTTTGCCGTGAAGAATATGGAAGACCAAAGTCTTCATTGCACCTTCCAGCTTAGCACGAGGAGAATGTCCTTTGATGGGCCAAAGAGTTCGCCGTATGATATGATAGATGGTGCGTGGCAGATACTCAAGGTCTTCAACAAAGAACTCCTTAGGATATTCTGCATCTGGAGGCAAAGGCTTCATCATGCTGAGCATCTGACTCATGTTGGGTTCAGGCTTGTGAAAGATGCTTTCCATAGCAGTAGTGCGAAGCTGACAACCAGGTTCATAAAGATCACCTGGAGTGGGCAGGCCTGTAAGCTCAATGACATCAAAGGCTTTGGCTTCATGATGAACATTGCCTGTCATCCACTCAAGGACCCAAGTCTTCGGATCCCTGTTGTAGCCACAAATATGGAGAGTGGAATAGAATTGGAGAAGCAATTCTTCGTTCCAGTGCTCCTTGTCAGTGACGAACTGCAGCAAACCAGACTCTCTGAAGCAATCCAGCGCTTCTTCCAAGCAGGGCAGACTAGTTATGGCTTCAGTGTCAAGACGCATATGCGAAAAAATGCAACCTTGATTGTATAAGATGCATGAGTAATAACTGCGCTGCTGATAGCTCCAGAACCGATCAGAAGATATCCTTGTCTTGGAGTAGGGGTTCTTGGCGCTATCAAAGAAGGTGTTGTGTGCCTTGAAGCCATTGATATTGAATGATCCAGGTGCAGATGCAGTACCTGGAAACCTGGGCAACCTTGGCATTGGCTTCTGAACCTGAGGCCTGTGCTCAACGTGGTAGTCAAACTGAGGACCAGCAGCAAGCGGAGGAGTCAGAAAAGGCCATTTGACAGTGATAAGCTGGCCATAGTTGTATGCTTGCTCGATAGTGTGTGGCCTTGGTGGCGGAACAGGAGCAGTGGCATCACCAGAGGCGTCAGGCTGCACAACAGAGGCTTCAGAAGCAGGTGCATCATTGGCTTCATTGGCTTCTGGCACAGTGTTTGGTGCAGGCTCCACATTATCATCAGCCATGACCACGTCATTGGCTTCAGTCATGTTAGTGGTGGCAGCCTCAGGATTCTCAATCTCCACTCGAGGAGCTGGAGGGTCGGGCGCAGATACGTTCACTTCAGGAACAACTTCTTCAGTAATGGGGGGAGTAGGGACACGTTGTTCTTCTGGCTTCTCTTCAGCTGATGTAGCCGGATTGTCTTCAGCAGCTTTAGCTTCAGACTCAGAGACATTCACAGTAGGAGTGGCTTCTGGAAACACTTGACATGCAACAGATTGGTGGTGCACTTCTCCTTCTGGAACGCTCGAAGCAGGGACTTCAGGCCTTGGTCCTTTGCGAAGCCTGCGTAACGCTGGCGACGCTTGTGGAGATGGAGTTGGCTGGGCCTCAAAGTCATCTTCTTCTTCTTGCACTGGTGGGGTGACTTGTTGTTGGGGAGTACTTGGGGTGTCTTGTTGTTGTGGGTGATCAGCCCATGAAGCATCCTGAGAAATTGGCGTCAGAGGACGACCAATGCTGATGAGTTCGCTGTTCGTGAGAACAGGCGATGATACCAAGTTGTGCTCGATCTGAGGAAGAACTACATCATCTTCAACATTGTCATGGTGACCAATGTCTTCAGCAGCGGTGGGGTCAACTGCTGGAATGTCTTCAGCTTCAGGAGCCTCTGGAGAAGCAGGCTCATGAACTACCATCCATTGTTCTTGATGTGAAGAGTCAGGACGAGCAATTGAGATGGGCTCGACAACAAGGGGCTCTGTGGGAGCAGCCCGATCTTTCTTGGTGCGCTTCTTCTTGGAGGGAGCGACATCAAAAGCATCAGGATTTTTCCTCTTTCTGGCTTCAGCCTCGGCAGCCCTTGTCTTCTTCAGTTCTGAAGCAGTTGACTTGACCTTTGGCTTCGAGCCGGACATGCTGCTTGGGAAGACAATGCGTGGCTCTTCCCGCCGAGATGGTGCAGATTGGTCAGTCGATGGCTTCCTCTTCTTTGCAGCCATTCTGGGGTCGATGCCAGGACGACCAAGAGCCTTGCGCTTCTCAGCTTCATTGTAGGCTTGCACGCACTTGTCTGCCAGACTCTTCATACGCGCACGAGAACCTTTAGCTTCTTCTCGTTTCTTGAGAAAAGCTTCCTTGAGCTCATGCAGCATAACCTTGAAGTTTTTGACATCTTGCACGCTGAGCCTTGCCGTGTGCTTCCTGAACTGAGCTTTCTCATAGTCGATCTTGTGCTTCAGTTCAACGATGCGCTGAGCTAGAGCGAGCTCAGAAGCAATGGCGCCATTGAAAGAGACGCTGAGGCCAATGGGAAGTTGCAGATCTTCAAAGCTGAGATTTGGGGTGTCAAACCACTCATCAATGAAGTTGTGGATGATTGCCACATCAAAGAGAGGCAAGTCATTGAAGATTTCTGCTTCTTCCTTGCTTTTAATTAGTTGCTCAAGAGCGTCATCTGCAAGATCTTCATCGCTGGACAGATCAATGTGCTCTTCTCGCAGAATGGCAGCAGGTGTCAATGCCTGATCAGTATTCTTGATGTTTTTCTTTTTCATCTCCGTCTTCTTGGAGATACGAGATAGATCTTCAGACTGCACACTATCTTCAGGAGGTGCAGTAGCCAGTGGCTTCGCACGTGAAGCTTTTGGAGGAGCAGTTGACTTTGAAGCTTTAGCCTTCTTTTGCTTCTGCAGCTTCGGAGTAGGAGATGGGGCTTCATCAGTGTCGGCATCATCATCAGAATGATCCACTTTGGCACCTTGAACTATAATGTGAGTGATAAGGCCATCCAGGTTGTAGAAAGGTTCGATGATATTGGGTTTAGCATCGCGTGTGCCGTCAGCCCGGGGAGCAGAAGGACCAGGGTTGAAGTCTAGTCCTAATGACTTCTTGTTCTCCTTGGCTGAGTTCTTTGCAAACTGAAAATTGCGTTTGAACAGATTGTCTTCGCGACACCACAGTAAAGACGATGGGTCGGCGTCAGCTGGTTGTGGTCCACGGACCATGCAAGGATAGAAGCCTTGCTCAATGGCTTCAGCTCTGGTCTTGGGTTGAAGATTTTTGTACAAAATATTTCCCCAAGGTCGCTTGATAGCATTCTTCTCAGCATACTCCTTGGTGACAAAGTTGTACTTGAACCATTGCTCTGCCCAATATCTTCGAATCCATTGAATTCGAGTCTTGCGCTGACCATAGCTTTCTTCAAGATCTGTTTTGTAAAGTTCATAGAGATCTTCGGGCAGATCCATTGATGTACCCCCACGGCGCTGTCTGCCACCCTTCCTTGCTGATTTCTCTGTAGCCATGAAGTTTAGACTGAAAGGCTTCAAAACGTTCAAAGGCTTCAGAGGCTTCCGCTTGCTGTTCAAACAGGAACTGGCTTCGGGAGAGTTAATGTGATGCTGTAAGAATTCTGCAAACGAATGCAGACTATGAGAACCAAGGGATTCTCCCACGGACATGTACCTGTGACAGCATTAGAGATGCGAGGGAAGGGGAGAGGTCATATGCATTCTCAGAAGATTTTGAAGATAAATCAGTTTGAAGACATTGACCTCATGATGAAAAGACATTCACTTATGTGCTGAAAGTTGGTTCCAGATTTGTACGAATCCACAAATAAGTACACGTGAGGAATCTAACTAGATGTGAAGCTTAAGTGAATATACTAGGCATTATATGAGATGCAGACAGGATAGATCTAACATTGAGTAGGCAGAAACCACTTTCGGTAAACAGGATGAATCTTTTAGGATAAAAAAGATGGTAAAAAAGAGAGTTTTATTTACCACACGATGAACTGCTAGATGGGAAGAGTAGGAGACCGAGCAGTTCAATCCACCATGCCCTAACTTGGCGACGGAGGACACCTACGGCGACGGCAGAGAGGACGATGTCCGCGGCCGGCGTGAGGACGGCGTCGGTGAAGTCGCGGTAGCTATGCGCTTCGTCGCCGGCGTCGTCGAGAGCTAGCGGTGGCGCTAGGGTTTTGACGAGGTGGAGAGGTGGAAGGAGGTTTTCTTTACCGCAGGGGACATGTATTTATAAGGAAGTATGCGGCACAGCGCAATTACGCAGGTGCCCCTGGCGGTTCACATCTGAGGGACACGTGGCAAGCATGCAACATACTCGGAGTTCTCCCACGTTCCCACGCCCACCCGAACTGTCGGATGGTCGTTCCGGCTTCTCCGGATTTCGGGCAATAAGGATAGAGCATTTAAAATAGACTTAATGTTTGTCTCTGTATCTTCTCCTGACAAGGACGCAGAGAAGACATTTGACTGTTTCAATAGAATGCATATGATTTGGACAGATAGAGTTTGAGATAGAAAGCATAGAGAGGTTAGGGTCCGATCACATTCACTTAGTTCAAAAGATTCAACAAGGAAGACATAGCTATAAGTGAATGCTGTAGAGGATAGAACACTAATATGTATATATCAGAAGACAGTCAAATCAACATAGTGAAGATAATCATGAAAACAAGTTGAAAGTGAAGAAAAACCAAATGTGAAGACATAGCAAATGTAACGCCATGGATAAAACACTTCAAACAGAAGAATTTGGTGGTGGCGTTACCCGCCGTATAGGAAGTATTAGACTCAGACACGGCGCACAATTATCATGGCGCTCTGAAGTCAAATTCCATGTTAATGTATTCACACTCAGAATGTAAGTCTTCATTGATTGAAGATATACTTTACTTCGTGTGTTGCACATCTAAGTCATCAACATGCATGAGTGTTAGGATGTGTGCCTGATCACACGACATTTGAGGATTCCAAGATATTTAACTCACACCGTAACTTGCAAAACCTTTTCTCATCCAAGGGCTTTGTGAAGATATCTGCCAGTTGCTCTTCAGTGTTGACGTGAATGATATCAATATCTTCCTTCATGACATGATCTCTGAGAAAGTGATGACGAATTTCAATGTGCTTTGTCTTCGAGTGCTGAACTGGGTTGTTGGCAATCTTGATGGTGCTTTCGTTGTCACAGAAGAGAGGTACTTGTTTCAGATTGACGCCATAGTCCTTGAGAGTTTGCTTCATCCATAGAAGCTGAGCGCAGCAAGATCCAGCAGCAATGTATTCAGATTCAGCAGTGGAGAGTGATACGCAGTTCTGCTTCTTTGAAGACCAACAGACAAGTGATCGTCCCCGAAAGTGACATGTGCCCGATGTAGACACCTTGTCACCAGCATAATCAGCATCCGAGAATCCAACCAGATCAAACTCTGAGCCCTTTGGATACCATAATCCGAATGTTGGGGTGTAAGCCAAATATCGAAGAATTCCCTTCACAGCTAAGTGATGCGATTCCTTTGGTGTCGCTTGGAATCGAGCAGACATGCAAACACTAAGCATAATATCTGGCCTAGATGCACATAGTTAAAGTAAAGAACCAATCACGGAGCGGTATACCTTTTGATCGAACTCTTTACCATTGTCGTCGGGACCCAGATGGTGTTTGGCTGGCATTGGCGTCGTGTAACCTTTGCAATCTTGCATTCCAAACTTCTTCAGGCAATCTTTGAGGTATTTTTCTTGAGATATGAAGATGCCATTCCTTTGCTGACGAATTTGAAGACCAAGGAAGAACTTCAGCTCACCCATCATGGACATCTGATATTGCTCTCGCATCATGTATCCAAACTCATCACTATACTTCTGGTTGGTGCAGCCGAAGATAATGTCATCCACATATATTTGGCACACAAATAGTTCACCATCATATGTCTTCGTGAAGAGTGTGGGATCGAGGGATCCAGGTTTGAAGCCTTTGCTCTCCAGGAAGTCTTTGATCGTATCATACCAGGCGTGAGGAGCTTGTTTGAGGCCATACAATGCTTTTTTAGCTTCTACACCATATCAGGATGTTTTGGATCTTCAAAGTCAGGTGGTTGTGCGACGTATACTTCTTCAATCTTGCCATTGAGAAATGCACTCTTCACATCCAGTAGCAAGATGTTGTGATGATTTGCATAGGCTAGCAGTATCCGAATAGCTTCAAGCCTAGCCACAGGAGCAAATGTTTCATCAAAGTCAATCCCTTCAACTTGAGTATATCCTTGAGCGACGAGACGTGCTTTGTTTCTGACGACTTGACCATGCTCATCTTGCTTGTTTTGATATACCCATTTTGTGCCAATTATGTTATGCTTGCGAGGGTCAGGACGCTTGACAAGTTCCCAAACATTGTTCAGCTTGAACTGTTGAAGCTCTTCTTGCATAGCTTGAATCCATTCAGGTTCCATAAAGGCTTAAGCAACTTTCTTGGGTTCTGATATTGACACAAAAGTAAAGTGCCCACAGAAATTTGATAAATGTGTTGCTCTTGAGCGAGTAAGTGGACCGGGTGCATTGATGCTATCAATTATCTTCTCAATCTATACTTCGTTTGCAACACGAGGATGAACTGGACGAAGATTTTGCTCTTGCTG
The DNA here is from genome assembly GCA_032464435.1 of Aegilops umbellulata. NCBI lineage: Eukaryota > Viridiplantae > Streptophyta > Magnoliopsida > Poales > Poaceae > Aegilops > Aegilops umbellulata. Next base: position 223,617,326 of record CP136055.1, on the reverse strand, counting down.
ATCATTATCAACATTGGAAGGATTGTCTTCAGGCTGAGCATTGTCTTCAGGTTGGTTAGGTGCAGAGGTGATAAGTTCCTCTTCAGGCTGTGCTTCAGAAGGCATGATTTCACCAGTTCCCATTAGCTTGATAGATTCACTGGGTGAAGCTTCGTCTAGTGTACTTGGTAGGAGCTCTCTTTGTGAACCATTGGTTTCATCGAACCGTACGTCCACAGTTTCGACGATTTTGTAGAGATAGAGGTTGAAGACTCTGTAAGAGTGGGAGTCCTTTCCGTAACCGAGCATGAAGCCTTCCTGAGCTTTAGGTGCAAATTTTGACTTGTGATGTGGATCCTTGATCCAGCACCTAGCTCCAAATACTCAGAAGTAACTAACATTTGGCTTCTTGCAAGTGAGTAGTTCATAGGATGTTTTATTCAGAAGCTTATGGATGTAAACACGATTGATGACATGACATGCTGTATCAATGGCTTCAGGCCAGAACTTTCTTGGTGTCTTGTACTCATCGAGCATTGTTCGAGCCATCTCAATGAGGGTTCTGTTCTTGCGCCGTTTTGCTGAGGTGTGTATGGAGCGGAAAACTCATGAGTGATTCCCATTGTATCCAAATAAATATCAAGTCCAGTGTTCTTGAACTCAGTGCCATTGTCACTTCTGATATGCTTGATCTTGATGCCATAATTGTTCATGGCTCGATTTGCGAAGCGTCTGAAGACATCTGCACTTCAGTCTTGTAGAGAATTATGTGCACCCATGTATATCTTGAGTAATCATCAACAATGACGAAGCCATAGAGACAGGTAGTTGTTGTGAGGGTAGAGTAGTGAGTAGGGCCAAATAAGTCCATGTGTAGCAGCTCGAAGGGTTGAGATGTCGTCATGATTGTCTTCGAGGGATGATTGGCCCTACTCATCTTTCCAGCTTCGCAGGCACCGCACAAATGATCCTTCTTGAATTTGGCACCCTCGATGCCTATGACATGCTTCTTCTTGGCGAGAGTGTGTAAGTTCCTCATGCCAGCATGCCCCAGCCTCCGATGCCATAGCCAGCACTCTGAAGCTTTTGCAAGAAGACATACGGCGAGCTGTGGACCTGCTGAGAAATCTACCATGTAAAGATCATCTTTCCGGTACCCTTCAAAGACTAGAGATTTGTCAGATTCCATAAGTACAAGGCAACGATATTTTCCAAATATCACAATCATGTTCAAGTTGCAAAGCATTGAGACAAACATTAAGTTGAAACCAAGGGATTCAACAAGCATCACTTTATCCATGTGCTGATCCTTTGAGATTGCAACTCTACCTAGACCCAATACCTTGCTTTTACCAGTGTCAGCAAATGTGATGTGACTCTTATCAGATGGACATAAAGTTGAGTCCATAAGAAGACTTCGATCACCAGTCATGTGATTAGTGCATCCGCTGTCCATAATCCATTCTAAAGCATGAGGTATCATACCCTACTGTACAGTTAGGGGGATAGGCTTCACCAAGAGCATTGTGAAGCATAAACATTTCACGGGCAGGAGGATTATTGAAGCTCAAATCAAGATTAGGACTGATAGGATGAATGGCAAACGATTCAGGAACAAAATACATAGTAAGACCATTTGGGCATTTGATCTTGCGCCCTACAAGATATTTTAGGTCCCCAGCAATAGCATCAGACGCCTTTGATTTCTGGCTGGAGACCTTTCCCTGCAAGATAAAGTTAATTCTTCTTAACCACCCACATCTTCAAGGGTGGCTTAGAAGCAATGAGTCTAAGTGCAGCATCTGAGAATTTCGGCTTTGGAGCCCTAGCAAATAGCCTTGCAGGAGATGAATGATACTCGTATGAATAAGCAGAAAAATTCTTTGCTCTATGAACATAGCGGTTTGAAGACACATGCTCATATTCATAAGTCTGAGTATGGTTTCCCTGCAAAACATTGGCGTTAGGGTGACTCAGGTGAGTCCTCGGTCTGTATGAAGCCTTTGGACCATATGAAGCCTTAGGTCTGGTGTTAGTCTTCTTCCCAGGTGGTGTCATGATGACATTCACTGGAAGATTCTCAAGACAGCTTTTGGGAACCCAGATCTTCTTCATAGGTGGCCCATTCCTGTAGTTAGTACCAACATATCTGGCAAACACTTCACCATTCAGATTCTTGAACAGTTTATAGTTTGCATCAAAGGATTCATCAATGACAACAGGGTTAGCACAGCTAAAGCCAGATAAGGTGGATGGGTCCAATAAAGGTCCCTTTGCAGCAACCCATGTGGTTTTGGGGTACTGCTCAGGCTTCCAGTAGGAACCATCAACATTCATTTTCCTTTCGAACCCAACACCCTCTTTCCTAGGGTTTCAGTTCAGGATCTGTTTTTTGAGGACATCGCACAGTGTCTGATGCCCTTTCAGACTTTTTTACATCCCTGTTTCAAGCAATGTCTTCAACCTAGCATTTTCATCAGCAATAGTAGTGGTATCCTCAGTAGAGGGGTTAGTTACCACATCAGTAGTTGAAGACAATGCAACAGTAGCAACAGTGGAACATTCAGCAACAGAGGTAGCGTTATCACGCTCAAGACATTTTAGACATGGTGGTTCAAATCCATCCTGAGCGGGACTGATCTGTTGAGCGCGAAGCGACTCATTCTCCTTTTGAAGATCTTCATGTGCCGTTCTCAATTTCTCAAGCTCTTGCTTCCTTTGAAGATAATCATAGGAGAGCTTTTCATGAGTGGTTGAGAGCGTTTCATGACAACTTTCAAGTTCTTGGTACTTAGCATGAAGATTTTTTATGTCTTCAACTAAGGACTGTGAACGGGTCATTTCAGCGTCCAACAGGTCATCGCTTTTGTCTAACAATTTTTGAGTATGTTCCATAGCCTTTTGTTGTTCAGTTGCAATTTTAGCAAGTGTTTTGTAGCTGAGTTTGGATTCACAATCAGAGTCATCTTCACTAGATGTTTGAAAGTAAGCATCGCGTGATTTTACCTTGGCACCACGTGCCATGAAGCAGTAGGTGGGAGCGGAGTCGTCCTGATCATTAGCTTCAGCGTTGGTGTGGAAGTCATTGTCTTCAGTGTTGAAGATGGACTTGGCAACATAGGCTGTAGCTAGAGCCAGACTTGCAACGCCAGGGCCACACTCCTCCTCAGACTCCACCTCTGCCTCCTCAGAAGCAGACTCCTCCTCTGAATCCATTTCCTTGCCAACAAAAGCACGAGCCTTGCCGGATGAGCTCTTCTTATGAGATGAAGACTTGGATGAGGACTTGGAAGAAGACTTTGAAGATTTCTTCTTCTTCTTGACATCAGAATCATATTCTTTGCTCTTCTTCTTCTTCTTCTCGTTGTCCCACACTGGACACTCAGACATATAGTGTCCAGGTTTCTTGCACTTGTGACATGTTCTTTTCTTGTAGTCATGAGTGGAAACTTCATCATTTCTTGAGCTGGATCGTGAAGACTTTCTGAAGCCCTTCTTCTTAGTGAACTTCTAGAACTTCTTCACAAGATAGCAAGTTCCTTTCCAATGTCTTCAGGATCATCAGAACTGCAGTCAGATTCTTCTTCAGATGAGGAAACATCTTTTGACTTCAACGCGCGAGCTCGGCCATAGTTGGGACCATAGATATCTCTTTTCTCGGACAGCTGGAACTCATGTGTGTTGAGCCTCTCAAGTATATCAGACGGATCGAGTGTCTTGAAGTCAGGACGTTCTTGTATCATGAGGGCAAGGGTGTCAAAGGAGCTGTCAAGTGATCTCAGTAGTGTCTTGACAATTTCATGCTTGGTAATGTCAGTAGCGCCGAGAGCACGAAGCTCATTTGTGATGTCGGTGAGGCGATCAAACGTGAGCTGGACATTTTCATTGTCGTTTCTCTTGAAGCGGTTGAAGAGGTTGCGAAGAACACTGATCCTTTGATCTCTCTGGGTTGAGACGCCTTCGTTGACCTTGGACAGCCAGTCCCAGACCAGCTTCGATGTTTCCAGAGCACTCACGCGGCCATACTATCCTTTGGTCAGATGACCACATATGATGTTCTTGGCAGTAGAGTCCAGTTGAATGAACTTCTTGACATCATCAGGGTGACACCTTCACCAGTCTTGGGAATGACATTCTTGACGACATACCAGAGGTCGACATCAATGGCTTCAAGATGCATGCACATCTTATTCTTCCAGTAGGGATATTCAGTTCCATCGAACACGGGGCAAGCAGCGGAGACTTTGATTATCCCTGCAGTCGACATAGCTAAAACTCCAGGTGGTTAAACCGAATCACACAGAACAAGGGAGTACCTTGCTCTGATACCAATTGGAAGTGCTAGTTATCGACTAGAGGGGGGGGATGAATAGACGATTTTTATGAAAGTCTTCAAAACATGGAAGTTTCAAAGACAAACAATAGAAATGAACCTATTGAGATGCAGGGGAAGATATACTACACCAAGCAAGCCATAGTCAAGTATGCAATAACATGATAGTACGAAGATAAATAGCAGCTAGGTAGTAAGGATCGGGATGGAAGATGGTATGAAGCCAAACAACAATAGATGTCAAATAGTGAAGACAAATAGGTAAAGCAAACAGGCAATGACTTCACAAAGACAAACTCCAAGTAAAGAGAGGGAGAGGATAGAACCAGTCACTTGTTGAGGACACAGGATTTGTTGGACCAGTTCCAGTTGCTGTGACAACTGTACGTCTGGTTAGGGAGGCTGAGATTCAACTCAGAAGACCGCGTCTTCACCTTATTCCCCTTGAGCTAAGGACACACAGTCCTCGCCCAATTACTCTGGTAAGTTTTCAAGGTATACTTTCAAACCTTCACAGACTTCGTTCACCGGCGATCCACAATGACTCTTGGATGCTCAGAACGCGACGCCTAACCGGCTGGAGGATTCACAGTCCTCAAGTGTAATAAGTCTTCAGGTCACGCAGACAGAAAGACTTCAGTGATGCCTAACACTCTTTGGCTCTGGGTGTTTGGGCTTTGTCCTCGCAAGGATTTCTCTCTCTCTCAAAGGCTTCGAGGTGGGTTGCTCTTAATACGACAAAAGCCGTGCACTAACTCTGAGCAGCCACCAATTGATGGTGTAGGGGGTGGGCTATTTATAGCCACTAGGCAACCCGACCTGATATGTCCGAAATGACCCTGGGTCACTAAGGAACTGACACGTGTTCCAACGGTCAGATTTCAAACACACACGGCAACTTTACTTGGGCTACAAGCAAAGCTGACTCATCCAGCTCTGGATAAGATTTGCTCTCATTGTCTTTGCTCGAAGACATAGGATTTTGGTTGAGAATCACTTCAGTCACTCTGACTTTGTTCACTTGGACCCCACTTAACAGTACGGTGGTTCCTATGACTCAACAAAGAAGAAAAGGAAACGACGAAACGGCTAAGTCTTCGCGCTCCATAGTCTTCACGCAATGCCTTCTCTAGTCATAGTCTTCACTGTGAATATCTTCATATACCACCATTGTCATCAATGTCTTCATACATTTTTAGGGGTCATCTCCGGTAGGTAAACCGAATCAATGAGGGAGTACTACCTGTGTTATCCTGTAATTCTCACAAACACATTAGTCCCTCAACCAGGTTTGTCATCAGTTCTCCAAAACCAACTAGGGGTGGCACTAGATGCACTTACAAGCTCCCCCTTTTTGGTGATTGATGACAAACTGGTTGAAGTTTTCAACGGGGATAAAGTATGTGAAATTGTAAAGGATAGAGTATTATCTTCATAAGTGGCAAAGGCTCCCCCTGAAGATGTGCATATTAGTAATTTGCTTTTGGAATGCAAATGCACATGGCAGGTTGTACTTGTGGAGATCCTCTTCAACATATGAAGACAATTCATCATGCATGATAAGATATAACAAAGATAATGACATGCATAATGGAAAAATGGACATCTGCAAGATGACCTAAGTGCGGAAGTTATCATCGCACATGCAGAATTTATCATCGCATCACAGAATAGCAAATAAGTGGCAGACGACCATCGAGTTTAAGTGTTACAACTCAAAGAACCAAATGTATCAAAAACGAGAGTTGTAAACACTAGGCAAAATATAAAGCAACCGCCCATATGGACCCGCTTGAAGACTATCAAACTCATATGCTTCTCCCCCTTTTGTCGGTAAGGACCAAAAAGGCTTGAAGACATAGAGCATCTACTCGTTCCCATGAGGAGTAGGTGAAGCAGCAGGGTCGTCGGTGTTGTTTGGCGGTGCAGATGAACTTGGTGCAGTGTCGATGCGTGCAGAAGTACGGGGCGGTGAAGTAGCATCATCTTCATCATCGATCACTCTGGCATTCACAGTTGCCGCGGAGGAAGAATAGTCAGAGTCTTCAAGGGATGGAGCTCGACGTAGGACAACATTCCGTGGAGGAGTGGAGTCAAACTTGAATTTTTCAGTGAAGCCATCGTCTTGAAGATCTGCTTCAGCACTGAGCAGTGTCAAACTCTTCCATGATCGTCGACAGGTCTCATGAGTGACAAAAGCATTCTTGGTGGCAAGATTGTGAATGCGATTGACATCCACCAATAGACTTTGCATCTATCGTTTGAGCCAGTCATGATGCTTATCTTGTTTCTTATGCAGTGCCACAAGAAGTTCTCAGTCATTCAAAACACGAGAGCGCTTGTGAGGCCTTTGGGCAATGGTGATGTCAGTAGCTTCAGTCTGCGCACGGTGAGGCAAGCGAGTAATTCCAGCCAATGGATAGACAAGAGCGACAGCTTGAACTCCTTCAATGTTTTGCGAGAAGCTTTGGTGGTCAGCATTCTAAAGACTAAGAGGCTCCTTGGCAGGCTCTGGATATATGGATTCAACAGACAGATCAACTTCTGGCAAAAAGATGATATGATTGTGTGCAGAGGGTTGATAGTTGAAGGCAGAGTGGAGCTTGATTAGACGCATGATCCAGGGAGCATAGAACTTCAGACCAAAAATGTCAGATCTTGATGCAGCAAGTTGGCGGATAAATTGTAACGCCCTCGATGCGGCTATATCTCCCACGTGTCGAGGCACGACTTAGAGGCATAACCGCATTGAAAGCAATGTCGCAAGTGAGGTAATCTTCACACAATCCATGTAATAAATAAGGGGAAAAGATACATAGTTGGCTTACAATCGCCACTTCACACAAGTACATAAATAACATCCATCAAATAGATTACACTCAAGGTCCGACTACGGTACCAAAATGAAAGAAGACTACCCCAAATGCTAAACAGATCCCCGGATCACCCAACTGGGCTCCACTACTAATCATCTGGAAAAGAAACATAGTAACGGCCACGTTCCTCGTCGAACTCCCAAGTGAGCTCGGTCGCGTCATCTGCACTGGCATCGTTGGTACCTGCAACTGTGGTGATAATATCTGTGAGTCACGGGGACTCAGCAATCTCACACCCGCGAGATCAAGACTATTTAAGCTTAAAGGTGGGAAAGGGGTTTGTGAGGTGGAGCTGCAGCAAGCGACTAGCATATGGTGGCTACAGCGCAAAAGAGAGCGAGAAGAGAAGGCAAAGCACGGTCGTGAAACTAGAAGTGATCAAGAAGTGATCCTGAAACGACCTACGTCAAACGTTACTCCAACAACCGTGTTCACTTCCCGGACCCCGCCGAGAAGAGACCATCACGGTTACACACGCGGTTGATGTGTTTTAGTTAAGGTCAACTTCGGGTTTTCTACAACCGGACATCAACAAATTCCCATCTGCCTCATAACCGCGGGCACGGCTTTCGAAAGATAATACCCTGCAGGGGTGTCCCAACTTAGCCCATGATAAGCTCTCACGGTCAACGAAGGATATTCCTTCTACCGGGAAGACCCGATCAATCTCGGAATCCCGGACTACAAGACATTTCGGCAGCAACAAAACAAGTCCAGCAAAGCCGCCCGATTGTGCCAACAAATACTGATAGGAGCTGCACATATCTCGGTCTCAGGGCACATCCGGATAAGCGAAGCGTACAGGAGCCAACATAACCCAAGTTACCAAGGGACGGCCCTGCACGGTGCTCTAGTTTGGACCAGCAATCGAAGGAGAACTGGCCCGGGGGGGTTAAAATAAGATGACCCTTGAGTCTGCAGAACCCAAGGGGAAAAGGCTAGGTGGCGAATGGTAAAACCAATGTTGGGCCTTGCTGGAAAAGTCTCATTCAAAGCGAACTGTCAAGGGGGTCCCATAAATCACCCAACCGTGTAAGGAACGCAAACTCCGGGAACATAACACCGGTATGACGGAAACTAGGGTGGCAAGAGTGGAACAAAACACCAGGCATAAGGCCGAGCCTTCCACCCTTTACCAAGTATATAGATGCATTAATTAAATAAGAGGTATTGTGATATCCCAACAAGTAAACATGTTCCAACAAGGAACAACAAGTCCATGTTCCAACAAGGAACAAACTTCATCCTCACCTGCAACTGACAACGCTATAAGAGGGGCTGAGCAAAAGCGGTAACATAGCCAAACAACGGTTTGCTAGGACATGGATGGTTAGGGGCTGACATGGCAATATAGGAGGCATGATATAGCAAGTGGTAGGTATCGCAGCATAGGCATAGCAAAAGAGCGAGCAATCTAGCAAGCAAAGATAGAAGTGATTTCGAGGGTATGGTCATCTTGCCTGCAAGGTTCTCAGAGTTGTCGAAAGCTTGGTCCTCGTAAGCGTTCTCAGAGGAATCCTCGATCACGTACTCGTCTCCCGGCTCTACCCAAGACAAGAGAACAAGCAAAGGAACCAATATCAACCACGATGCAATGCGCAAGCAACATGATGCAAAACATGACATGATATGCGAGAGGTGATATGCAATGCGTATGCCTGCTCCGGAAGGACAAGGATGAATAGGGCATAATCTTGGCAAACCAAGCATGCCACTGGATAGATGAGGTGATTTCGGTTGAAATCGATATAAAGATCACCGGAATCGGATGCACGGTTTGCAAATGGCAAGCAATACAAGAATGACACGAAACTGCCATAATCAGCATGATGCTACATAGCAAGCAACAAATAATTAAGCTACTGCACCCAAACATGGCAACAAAGCATATGACAGTAATCTACTCAAGATGCTCGACAAAAGATGAACACTGAGCTACGGCTAATTCACAACATAACAGGTTCAAACAAGCATGACAATAGTGCAAACGATAACAAGTTCCCAGACTTAGTGAAATTATCAAAGTAGCAGAAACTAACATCAGGATGACATGTTCAGAGTAACGAAACAACATGCTACAGGTTCAGAACATAGCAAAGAAAGGCATGGCATGAATCTACTCACGGCACTTGACAAAAGTCCCTTACTGACCATAAGCCAAGAAGGATCATAAAATAAGATTACACCCATGACAATTAAGCAAGTTTCGTTACAGGTTTTAGACTTAGCAGAAAACTGGACATGGCAGAAAACTAATAACGACTAGGCATGTTCGTGAGCTCGATGCACTCACTAAAGAGCATTTCATGATAAACTAAGCATACATACATCAAGAAGACATGGCATAGTAACTAGACATGGCAAGAATAACATCATATCATGCAAGGATCAACTACACCAAGCTTGGCAAAATCGAATAACACGTAAACAATCTGCCAGCAATATTTTGAAGCAAAAGTAGAGCTCGATTGACTCAAGCTATGGCACTCCATAATTGCAAACAAAGGCATGGATGGATAGAGAAAATACTCAAGTTCAAAACTCCCTTACTGATCATGCTCAAATTATGCATAGATCTCTCGGAAACAACATGAACACATGGCATAAAAATAACAGCAGTCAGGGACTTAGTGAAATCACTAAGTCTCTGAAAACAGCAATATCATCATCCCTACTTTGCATGCAATTTATAGCCACCTTATGCATCACAAAAATACATAGAAAAAATTCTCTGGAAAGGTAACATGGCATATTACAAAACTCATGTAGGACTCAACTTCATAGGATGTACACATCAATCATGGCAAAAATGACAAAAGTGCATGTTCAGATAAGATCCAGCAACTAACATCAACTAGCCCTCTTCTAATAGCATTTCGGGCATCAAGATGACCTCAAATGAAAACGATGCAATGGAACAAAATGATGTACTCTTCGAGGCTAACAACTCAACATATTGTACGAGCGAAACGGAGCTATGGATGCAAAGTTATGGCATGATGAAGATGCGGTGTTGATGATGAAATTAAAGGACTTAGAGAAATATTTGGACTCGGGGGAGGTCAACCCTGCCGGGCACGCGGATCGAGGCGGCGGCGCGGCTCGCCGGATCCGCGCCGGAGTTGGCCGGAGGAGGCGGCTGCGGCTCGGGGGAGGCCGGATCCGGGGCGCTCCGGCCCGGACTTGCGCGGGGGCGACGCGGAGGAGGCGGGGACGGCGACGGTGTGCGGCGGTGCGGGGCGACGACGGCGGTTGGCGGCGCGGCGAGCTCGGGCGGCGGTCGCCGGCGCGGGGGCGGGCGCGCCGCGGCGAGGTGGCGGGGACGCGGGCGCGGCTGGGCAGCGCCTCGGGCGCGGGCGGCGGCGGCTCCGGGCCGCGGGAGCCTGCGGCGGGCCGCGGCGGGCCGGGGCGGCGGCGCGGTACGGGCGGCGGCGGGCTGATACGTGGCTCGCCCTGATTGGGCGCGGGCGGCGGCGCGGGCGTGTCCGGCGCGGACGGACACGTCCGGCGCGGAGAGAGGAGCGGGGCTAGGGTTTTGGATCCGGATTTGACGGAGGGGTGCACATATTTATAGCTAGAGGGGGCTAGGAAGCTCCAAATGGAGTGCGGTTTTCGGCCACGCGATCGTGATCGAACGGTGGAGGACATGGGAGTGACTTAGATGGGTTATTGGGCTGCTTTGAAGGGGTGTTGGGCTGTAACACACACGAGGCCTTCACGGTTACCCGGTTAACCGTTGGAGTACCAAACGAACTCCGATTGACCCGAAACTTGACAGGCGGTCTACCGGTGATATACCAAGGCCACATGTCAAACCTCGGTCCATTCCGAGAATGTTTAATACCCGCTCACGAAGAAATGTAAAAGGGGACGCCGGGAGACATAGGAGCGCCGGATTGCAAAACGGACAACGGGAAAGATGCTCGGATTTATGAGACGAACACGTATGCGAATGCGATGTACATGATGACATGATAAGAAATGCATGACATGACCAAAATGTAAAACGGAGAGAACCCAACCACGGAGGGAATAACATAGCACATAGCCGGAAATGGCAAGAGTTGGATTACAAATATGGCAAGTTACATCTGGGGCGTTACATAAATAAGTCTTGTGCATTGAAGCTTTTGTCGTGAAGAATATGGAAGACCAAAGTCTTCATTGCACCTTCCAGCTTAGCACGAGGAGAATGTCCTTTGATGGGCCAAAGAGTTCGCCGTATGATATGATAGATGGTGCGTGGCAGATACTCAAGGTCTTCAACAAAGAACTCCTTAGGATATTCTGCATCTGGAGGCAAAGGCTTCATCATGCTAAGCATCTGACTCATGTTGGGTTCAGGCTTGTGAAAGATGCTTTCCATAGCAGTAGTGTGAAGCTGACAACCAAGTTCATAAAGATCACCTGGAGTGATGTAACGCCCCAAGACCGACGCTCCAGACGGCTTCCATGTTTTTCGTTGTTGTCATGTGTTCCGTTTGTTTGTTGCTTTCATCACCGCATCATCCGCATTGCATTGACACTTTGTTGCTGTCATTTTTTTCAAAACTTGCATTCGTTAGCCGTTGACGTTGCAGACCAATCAGGTTTTCGCTTCCCTCTTGACCGTGTCCGCCTAGCCTCACCGCACAGTGCACAAATTTCCCCTCTTGAGCGCGTCTGAAACTTCCCCGAACCCGAACCGCTCAGTCATCACCATTGGATTCGGATCATCCCCCAAACATCCCTAAAATACCTTTGGCTCTTTGTTTGGACTTCCCTAGCGATATTTTTCGTCCGCCCGATCCCGATCTGATGATCCATATTCTTCCTCCTTTTACCTACCTGCTATATAAACAGTTGGACCCTAGATCCTAGGGAGCTTGTCCCATCAGTCCCGTCCCGCCGCCAGCCATCGACCCACTCGCCAGATCCACCTCGTTTTCCCCATCCACTCGAGCGCCTCCACCTTGCTTTCAGCGCCGCCAACCAGATCGCAGCCTCCTCCTCCTGTTGTCGAGCCACCACGCCTGCAGCCTCGCTGCCGCGAGCCTCCTATCCCGACCGCGCAGGCCTCCTCGTTCCTCTCCTGAGCAGGAGCTCGCCGAGGCTCCCGCAGCCACGTCCATCCCGCGCAAGAGCTCGCTCCCGAGCTCAGCTGCATTCACGCCCGTCCTCGCGACCAGCTGCATCACCGGCGACCTCCTCCAGCAAGCCCGTACCACCCCTGTCGTCCCTGCCTCCCTTTCCATCTTCCTGATCTTCTCTCTCTCACCTCCCCTTCTCTGACCCGTCGCAGGTTCGCCATGGGCGCCTGATGGAGCACTGCCGCCATGGACGCTGAGCTCCTCAACCCACACCTTACGACCTCCCACTCTCGGCGCCCCTTCCTCAACCGTGCCTGCTGATGCCACCAAGTTTCCCCGCCGCTGCTGCCGTTCCCCTGCCATGGCGCCTCGGCCTCCTCAAGCCCGGCGCCGTCCAAGCCCGTTCCCGGCCGGATCCGGACGCCCAGGACCTCGCCGCCCCTTCGCCCCGCTCACCGGAGCTCTGCTCCCAGCCACCGCCGCCCTACTCGCCTCATCTGCTTCGACCCTGCACGAGGAGGACGACCCAGCGCCAAGTCCCGCTTCGCCGTTGACTGCGCCCCCATCCACCTCCTCGTTCGATCCAGCCAGGCCCAGATCTGCCAGCTCCACCACCAACCGGCCCATGCGGCCTGGTGAGCACCCAGATCCAGTGCCCCCTCCTGTGCATTGTTGGGCCAGCCTCTGATTCGGCCCGTTCATGTTTTTTTTTTAGATCTGCAAATTTCCTAATTATCCAGAGACTGCAGTTTTACAGGAAACCCCTTGCACTTCATGCATATAATAACTCATGAACCATGCATCGGATTAAAATGATTTTAATATGTAAAATGCTTAGATTTTCATCTAGTTTCATAATTTTCCACTTTCATCCATGTTAAAATGTTTAAATGTGCTGTTTGAATTAATTTGCATAATTAGCATGTTAAAATGATTTATTTCATAACTAATTAAACGTAGGTCCGATTTTAATAAAATATATATGTAAATGGGGTGGAAAAATGCCTAGAGTAACATATTGCACTTTATTTTCCTGGTTAACAACAATAAAATATGGTTTTAGGCAGAACAGTACCAAATCCATAAATTGCATATGAGGATTTTTCGGACTTGTTGTTTGTTGTTCCGGCCTCATTTAAAATTGCCTAAATAGTTAGTTTATTTATGTTTCACCTCTTGCCATGTTAATCAACATTTAATATTGTTGGGTACATAAACAAGAGAGAACTAAATAACTTGATGTGGTGTTCCATCAATATGCAACTCGTTGCATATTGAGCTCCACTTAATTTGTAGTATTGTTTGTTGCACTTTGCCATGCCATGCCATTTTAAACCGGACATGCATCATACTTGATTGTGCATCATGCCATGTTTATGTGATGGTTGTTTACTATGTTGCTTGCTTCTTTCCGGGTTGTTTCTCTCGTTAGCTTCGGTTTCGTTCCGGAGTTGTGAGGATTCGTTCGACTACGTCTGCTTGTCTTCTTCATGGACTCGTTCTTCTTCCTAGCGGGATTTCAGGCAAGATGACCATACCCTCGAAATCACTTCTATCTTTGCTTGCTAGATGCTCGCTCTTTTGCTATGCCAATGCTACGATACCTACCACTTGCTTATCATGCCTCCCATGTTGCCATGTCAAGCCTCTAACCCACCTTGTCCCAGCAAACCGTTGTTTGGCTCTATTACCGCTTTGCTCAGCCCTCTTATAGCATTGTTAGCTGCAGGTGAAGATGAAGTTTGTTCCTTGTTGGAACATGAAGATGTTGTTCCTTGTTGGAACATGTTTAGTTGTTGGGATATCACAATATATCTTATTTAATTAATGCATCTATATACTTGGTAAAGGGTGGAAGGCTCGGCCTTATGCCTGGTGTTTTGTTCCACTCTTGCCGCCCTAGTTTCCGTCATACCGGTGTTATGTTCCTTGATTTTGCGTTCCTTACACGGTTGGGTGATTTATGGGACCCCCTTGACAGTTCGCTTTGAATAAGACTCCTCCAGCAAGGCCCAACCTTGGTTTTACCATTTGCCACCTAAGCCTTTTTCTCTTGGGTTCTGCAGACTCAAGGGTCATCTTTATTTTAAACCCCCGGGCCAGTTCTCCTTCGAGTGCTGGTCCAAACCGAGCGATGTCCGGCCCCCCTGGGCAATCAGGGTCTATGCCAACCCGACGTCTGGCTCATCCGGTGTGCCCTGAGAACGAGATATCTGCAGCTCCTATCGAGATTTGTCGGCACATCCGGGCGGCTTTGCTGGTCTTGTTTTATTACTGTCGAAATGTCTTGTAGACGGGATTCCGAGACTGATCGGGTCTTCCCGGGGAGAAGGAATATCCTTCGTTGATCGCGAGAGCTTATCATGGGCTAAGTTGGGACACCCCTGCAGGGTTTGAACTTTCGAAAGCCGTGCCCGCGGTTATGTGGCAGATGGGAATTTGTTAATGTCCGGTTGTAGAAAACCCGAAGTTGGCCTTAATTAAAACACATCAACCGCGTGTGTAACCGTGATTGTCTCTTCTCGACGGAGTCCGGGAAGTGAACACGGTGTTGGAGTTATGCTTGACGTAAGTAGTTTCAGGATCACTTCTTGATCATAGTTCATCGACCATGCTTTTGCCTTCTCTTCTCGCTCTCTTTTGCGTATGTTAGCCACCATATATGCTAGTCGCTTGCTGCAGCTCCACCTCATACCTTTTACCCTACCTATAAGCTTAAATAGTCTTGATCTCGCGGGTGTGAGATTGCTGAGTCCCCGTGACTCACAGATAATTCCAAAACCAGTTTGCAGGTGCCGATGAAACCGTGCAGGTGACGCACCCGAGCTCAAGGAGGAGCTCGATGAAGATCTTGTTCATTGTGTTGTTTCATTTCAGTTGATCAGTAGTGGAGCCCAGTTGGGATGATCGGGGATCTGTGTAGCATTTGGGGTAGTCTTCTTTTATTTTGGTTCCATAGTCGGACCTTGATTGTATCTGTTTGATGTAATGCTTTACTCATGTATTGCGTTAAGTGGCGATTGTAAGCCAACTATGTATCTCTTTCCCTTATGTATTACATGGGTTGTGTGAAGATTACCTCACTTGCGATATTGCTTTCAATGCAGTTATGCCTCTAAGTCGTGCTTCGACACGTGGGAGATATAGCCGCATCGAGGGCGTTACAAGTGAGCAGGCCTGTAAGCTCAATGACATCAAAGGCTTTGGCTTCATGATGAACATTGCCTCTCATCCACTCAAGGATCCAAGTCTTCGGATCCCTGTTCCGGCACCCTGCCGGAGGGGGGAACCCTCACCGGTGGCCATCTTCATCATCCCGGCGCTCTCCATGACGAGGAGGGAGTAGTCCAACCTCGGGGCTGAGGGTATGTACCAGTAGCTATGTGTTTGATCTCTCTCTCTCTCTCGTGTTCTTGATTTGGCACGATCTTGATGTATTGCGAGCTTTGTTGTTATAGTTGGATCTTATGTATCTTCTCCCCCTCTACTCTCTTGTGATGGATTGAGTTTCCCCTTTGAAGTTATTTTATTGGATTGAGTCTTTAAAGATTTGAGAACACTTGATGTATGTCTTGCCGTGCGTATTTGTGGTGACAATGGGATATCACGTGATTCACTTGATGTATGTTTTGGTGATCAACTTGCGGGTTCCTCCCATGAACCTATGCATAGGGGTTGGCACATATTTTCGTCGTGATTCTCCGATAGAAACTTTGGGGCACTCTTTGAGGTTCTATGTGTTGGTTTGAATAGATGAATTGAGATTGTGTGATGCATATCGTATAATCATGCCCACGGATACTTGAGGTGACATTGGAATATCTAGGTGACATTAGGGTTTTGGTTGATTTGTATCTTAAGGTCTTATTCTAGTACGAACTCTAGGGCTGTTTGTGACACTTATAGGAATAGCCCAACGGATTGATTGGAAAGAATAACTTTGAGGTGGTTTCGTACCCTACCATAATCTCTTCGTTTGTTCTCCGCTATTAGTGACTTTGGAGTGACTCTTTGTTGCATGTTGAGGGATAGTTATGTGATCCAATTATGTTATTATTGTTGAGAGGACTTGAACTAGTGAAAGTATGAACCCTAGGCCTTGTTTCCTATCATTGAAATACCGTTTACGCTCACTTTTACCGCTTGCTACCTTGCTGTTTTTATATTTTCAGTTTGCAAAAAACTATATCTACCGTCCATATTGCACTTGTATCACCATCTCTTCGCCGAACTAGTGCACCTATACAATTTACCATTGTATTGGGTGTGTTGGGGACACAAGAGACTCTTTGTTATTTGGTTGCAGGGTTGTTTGAGAGAGACCATCTTCATCCTACGCCTCCCACGGATTGATAAACCTTAGGTCATCCACTTGAGGGAAATTTGCTACTGTCCTACAAACCTCTGCACTTGGAGGCCCAACAACGTCTACAAGAAGAAGGTTGTGTAGTAGACATCAGGACACACCTATGTGAGCCCGACTACTCAACACAGTCTCTGACATAAGGTAATCTCTAGGAAGCTCATGAACAGGTCGGGAGTATGACTAATTGACACGTCTCCAACATATCTATAATCTTTTTATTGTTCCATGCTATTATATTATCCATCTAGGATGTTTTATATGCATTTATATGCTAGTTTATATGATTTTGGGACTAATCTATTAAACTAGAGCCCAGTGCCAGTTTCTGTTTTTTTCCTTGTTTTTGAGTATTGCAGAAAAGGAAAACCAAACGGAGTCCAATTGACCTGAAATTTCACGGAGATTATTTTTGGACCAGAAGAAGCCCACGGAGTATCGGAGATGGGCCAGAAGAGTCCCGAGGCACCCACGAGGGTGGGGGCGCTCCCTACCCCCTGGGCGCGCCGCCCTACCTCGTGGCCGCCTCAGAGACCCCCCTGACTTGTCCCCGACGCCAACACCTCTTATATATACCCAAACTTCCAGAACACAACCTAGATCGGGAGTTCCGCCGCCGCAAGCCTCTGTAGCCACCAAAAACCAATCGGGACCCTGTTCCGGCACCCTTCCGGAGCGGGGATCCATCACCGGTGGGCATCTTCATCATCCCGGCGCTCTCCATGACTAGGAAGGAGTAGTTCACCCTCGGGGCTGAGGGTATGTACCAATAGCTATGTGTTTGATCTCTCTCTCTCTCTCTCTCTCTCTCTCTCTCTCTCTCGTGTTCTTGATTCGGCACGATCTTGATGTATCACGAGCTTTTCTATTATAGTTGGATCTTATGATGTTTCTCCCCCTCTACTCTCTTGTAATGGATTGAGTTTTCTCTTTGAAGTTATCTTATCGGATTGAGTCTTTAAGGATTTGAGAACACTTGGTGTATGTCTTGCGTGGAAGACCCGTGATGACAATGGTGTACTCTATTGATTCACTTGATGTATGTTTTGGTGATCAACTTGCGGGTTCCGTGACCTTGGGAATCTATGTATAGGGGTTGGCACACGTTTTCGTCTTGACTCTCCGGTTGAAACTTTGGGGCACTCTTAGAAATTCTTTGTGTTGGTTGAGTAGATGAATCTGAGATTGTGTGATGCATATCGTATAATCATACCCGTAGATACTTGAGATGACATTGGAGTATCTAGGTGACATTAGGGTTTTGGTTGATTTGTATCTTAAGGTGTTATTCTAGTACGAACTCTATGATAAATCGAACGGAAAGAATAACTTCGTGTTATTTTACTACGGACTCTTGAATAGATCGATCAGAAAGAATAACTTTGAGGTGGTTTCGTACCCTACCATAATCTCTTCGTTTGTTCTCTGCTATTAGTGACTTTGGAGTGACTCTTTGTTGCATCTTGAGGGATAGTTATACGATCTAGTTATGTTATTATTGTTGAGAGAACTTGCACTAGTGAAAGTATGAACCCTAGGCCTTGTTTCCTAGCATTGCAATACCGTTTTGTGCTCACTTTTATCATTAGTTACCTTGCTGTTTTTATATTTTCAGATTACAAAAACCTATATTTACCATCCATATTGCATTTGTATCACCATCTCTTCGCCGAACTAGTGCACCTATACAATTTACCATTGTATTGGGTGTGTTGGGGACACAAGAGACTCTTTGTTATTTGGTTGCAGGGTTGTTTGAGAGAGACCATCTTCATCCTACGCCTCCCACGGATTGATAAACCTGAGGTTATCCAGTTGAGGGAAATTTGCTACTGTCCTAAAAACCTCTGCAGTTGGAGGCCCAACAACGTCTACAAGAAGAAGGTTGTGTAGTAGACATCGCTAATAAGCTCCACCCGTGGGGTTTAGCCTTCGACAACCATGTATCATCTGACAATAGACGAAAATTCTGCATACTAAACTGACAATTCAAGGCATAGTACATTGTTTAGTTGTGAAGGAGTCTAATTATGTTGCTCTAGGTGATAGTTCAACTTAACAGTCTCCACTAAAAGTTCTGGTATATCAAAACATTGTTTGGAAGAGATGACAAATTAATGTGCCTTGACAGGGGGATTGTCGGATTATAGATGGGCTTTTGCCCATCTATAAGACTATAATCCCTGATTAATCTCTAAGGCCCATATAGGTGCATGATAAGTGGTGGGAAGTTTAATACCATACTACTAGTGTAGTAAGAGTGAGACCCTTTATAAGGGCTGCTCTACCGCATTGCCATTGGGAGCTTGGCAAGAGGAGCTGTACACACGCTCCTTCTCCACCGTCTGCCTCGCCACACCATGCCACGCCTCGTCACGATGCACGCGCCACGTGTTATGGGAATGAGCCGAGCCGAGCTCACACTTATGTGCTCTATTTTTGCTGCTCAAGAATGGTTAATTAATCTCAGATTAATTAACGAGTCGCTAACATGAGTGCCACTGTCCAAGACGTTGGTCCATGTGCTATTCGTAGACTCGGTCATGGGCTTCAGCCCAGGCTAACCTACAATATATATTGGGGGAGTTGGCCAACGCAGCCGATAAACACTCACTCCCTCCTTGCGCAACCCTAAGTCCTCATCTATTGTTCCTCTCACAGTGTTGTTTCCGGCGTTACCATCCTGACGACCACGTGTACGGTTGGTTGGGAAAGCAGGTGCCTCTGGAACCCCGTCCTTCGAGATCCTGCCTAGTTGAAGGGTGATAAGGTTTTTGGGGAGTGTTTCGGCGTGACTGCTCCCGATCCGCCCCGTTTCTGTCCTCCTCTGCTTCGACTACTTCCCCTGCGTCGACTCCATGGCCGACGACGAAGTAGCGAAGAAGAAGGCCACGGACGACGCCGAGGCTGCTTATGCCACCGCTCCGTTGGCTTGGCCAACTGGAGGATATGATTTGTTTACCCCTTATTTTCTTGTTAATGTCCTAGTTGTATATGATTTGTTCATAGATGTTTCGGTTCTATGTATTGTATGTGTTCACATGCTTAGGCATCAATATGAGTTTATACCATGATTGCCACGTTTATTATCTACCCGTGGATTAGATTAATCCAAAAAATGCTAATATTTCCAGCAACCCACAAAACTTATTTTAAGCACTTTTCGATTCAAGGCTTTGCCGCTACTCTAAAACCAAAAAAGTTTACCGGAAGGTATTTTAAGCACTGACACATGAGACCACCTTGTGATTCACAATATGGACGTGTTCTAGGTCGGTGCCGTGGATCCCGTAGGAACGATTGCTCCCTCATACCCTCCTATTTTTTCGTTCATGTGCTAACCGTATATGTTGTGTTCATAGATGTTTCGATTTTACGTATACTCACGTGCTATGGTTGTTATGTTTATTATCTACTCATGGGTTAGATTAATCAAAAAAGTATTAAGAGCAACTCCAACGGGTCAACCCAAACGGACGGTTCCGCGTTTGGGTCGGCGCATGCGCCCAACGCTGGCCCGACCCATTTTGACGGCGCTAGAAAAAAAGAATACATGCATATTTAAAATAAAAACAACATTAAGCTGGTCACGAAGGCTGATGGGAGTCCACGCGTCCACATTTGCATTTAAGAAAAATAAAAACAAACTAAACTACGAGGCGACGCACTGCTCTAGGCGTCGTCGTCGTCGTCCTCGGGGTCCGTGAGGTCGATGAGCGTCGGTGCCGGGCCGGCTCAGGGGAACGCCGTGTTCCAGAGCTCGTTCAAGTCGGGCGCGGGTTGTGCTGGCGCGGGCAGTGCCGCCACGGGCGGTGCCGCCGCCTGTGCCGCCGCGGCCTGACGCGCCCCCTCCTCGGCGTCGCGCTTGAGCATCTCGAGGTACTCGCCGTGGCGGCGCTCCTCGGCCAGCCGTATCTGGTGCCAGTGCTCGAGGTACGCCGCCTCCTGCGCCGGCGTCATGCCCACTCAGACCTGCGTCGCGCTGACCCACTCGCGCACTACGTCCGTCCAGGAGTAGCGCTCGATGGGGGACGGCCCCATTTGACACGGGTGGGGTGGCTAGGGTTGGCTAGGGTTTGCCGGCGATGGGGGAGTGAGTGTGGCTAGATGGGGACAGGGGCTGTGTGGATGAGGACATGCGCTTATAAAAGGATGACCGCCGTCGCTGACGCGTGGGCCTGAGGTCATAAATTAAGTTGACCAGGTAGGTGGCAGGCAGTTGGACAATCGCCAGATGAGACCGCGACTGACACCGAAAAGGCGCGCGTGGCGTCCGTTCTGCGTCCGCACCGACGATTTGGGCCACAAATGCGTCGGCGCAGACACGAAGCGGACTCGATTTGGGTTTGGGTAGTTGGGCCTCCTTTTTTGTTCACGCCTGCCCAAACAAACGACGGCGAACGAAATGGGTCGTCCCGTTGAAGTTGCTCTAATATTTCCAGCAAGATGCAGATGCAGATGAGGATGTAGACTCGGACCCTCCAATTACAGAAACAAGATGGATGACCACGACCGACGAGATCTGTACTGTACTTGAAACGGCATCTCTTGTTATTTCTTGGGGACGGACCGTACAGAAGCTCTGTGCTACTCTGTCTAGTGTTACTGAACGAAACGACTTCCTAGCGATCGGCCGCTGCAGCGAGCGATCTAATCCAACGCAACTAATCAGCCGACAAGTCTTTCCATCAAAGCCCACCACGTGAGACTTCCAGCGCACACACATGCAAAGGCTAGGTAAGGCAAAAAGAGGCGGCCCCACCCAAATCAACACTAATCACCGCCCCCCTGATTTTCTGGGGGCCGCGTCTAATTAATCACCCCTAATTAAACCACGTAGTTAAGCTACTTTCCAAATTGAAGCCTGTCGAAAAACCAGCGTTGGAACGCTCGCGCGCCAGATAGCCACGCCCGTTACTGAAACATTAACACAACAGGGATCGACCAAGACAGAGCCGAGACTTGCGCCTTGATTCCCTCGTCGGTCCAACACGTACGGCCCACCTATTTACTTACTACTCTAATCATAATTCCATCACCATCCTGCGTGATGGGCATTTTATAATACGCGGAGTACCTCTCAACTCATCTTCAGATGCACAGGGCACTGACAGGTGTTGCATTTCGGTGGAGTGCGTACGTGCACAGGTGCAGGCGCAGGTGCGTGCATCTCCCCTCCCTTCCCCCCTCGCCTCTCCTCGAGTTGATGAGATTTGAGAGAAGCCGACGAGCGGCCGTTCGGTGCGGCACGGGACAGCGGCCATGTGCTCTGCTCAGGGACTTTGTTTAATCGCGATATATATCTGATGAAATAGTACTTACTCTACTTCACTGTTTAATCAGGCGATGCAGAATCCCGGTCCAGAATTGTATTCTAGCTAGCGGGATACGTTTCTTGTCGTCGTATCGTATGGTTGATTGGATCGTAGTACCAACACGATCCCAACAACATGCTAGGGTTGCACCTGCGCGTGGCCTTGATAATAATAATTTGGTCCAGAGTAATTGATCTTTTTTTTTGTGATTATTATTATGGCCCTACTCAGGATTGGGCTCCAAACCGAATTCGGTGCGGCTGTCCAATACAATTTGATATTGATTTTATGGCAGAATTTAGTAATGGTAGTATCTTTTGTTTTAGAGAGAGGAAGTAATGGTAGTATCTTAGCTGAAAATCCTAAAACAAATTTCATAGAGGCATCGAGTTAGACATTTACTGCATAGGTTACCCAAAAATAATACAATTTGCTACATACATTTTTTAGGATCCATATATCGAGCGAACGTCGGATTTTTAGTCATGGCAAATCGAACATTTTTTCATGGCAAGTTCTATTCGTCAAGGATGACAAGTTTAGTTGGCGAGAATAATAAATCCGTCTCCGTTTATTTTATTCTTTTTGCCAAAAAATTGACGTGCTTGCAAACTAAATTTGTCATCGTCGCGCCAATATAAATTGCTATGAAAAACCTTTGATTTGCCATGTATAAAAATCAGACTTTTAGCATTTCAGTTTTTATGGACTACACTAATATAACAACCTGAATTTTGCCTTTTCTTTTCTTTTTTCAAATCAAATTGGTTTCATTTAGATTTTGCTTTGAAACTTATTTGGAATGACTTTCTTGGACTTAGCAAACTAAGAACCTAATCACTTGGGCTTGCACTGGTGGGCCCAAATCTCGAGCACTCTAACATTTTCATCCCAAACACATTTCCGAAACTTTTCGTAAGTATATTCCTTTCGGAGAAACGAATATGTGCTGTCAAAGCACTTGGGTTATGAAGCAACTACCTTTTCTATCACCTTAAAAATCCCCAATAAATTCTCACAATTTCTTTGGTTCAAACTAACACTAGAAATGCCACTAACGAACACTAAACTTTTTCAAATGAGCACATCATCTTCAAATTGTTTTCTGGACCAACAGTAGGTTTACACATCAAGTATTCTCTAACTTTGTGTAAATGGACTGAAACTTGGCGCGCACACACTCACATAGGCATCTAAAAACACCACACCAAAGATCAGACTTATAGCATGACGTCTCAAACCCGTCTTAAATGTCCGGGTGAATGGCTCGATCACTGACCAGTCACGAAAAAACTGACCCAGACGGGCTACTTAAACAAGCCTCAAACGCTCAGACTGACCGACACCCCTCATATCCAGTTCAGATATGAGACGGATATGAAGGTGCCCAGGCGCGTCCATCATGTCGGACCCGACAGCCCTACCCCACCTCAAATTGCACCAAATCCATTTTCATTTACTCTCTCCTTTCTTCTTCCCCCTTCCCACTGTCGGTCTCGCAGCTCCGCCGTCACGTGCGGTACGCAGTCGTTTTGAGCCTTTGCATTGTCAGCACCAGCACAACACTCCCCTCTCCCGTCCTCGCCGCCGTGGCGTTGTCGCCGGCCCGAACGCCACTGCGGTACGTCCGACAACTCTCGGGCTGCTCCTTGGGCTCAAAGTTTCGACACATTGTCTAACCCATTTTTTGTGTTTTTTAGGGAAAACGATGGATTCTGATGCTTCGTCGGACGAGGAATATGGACCTACGGATCTTGATCAAATCATTCATGATGAGTTCTCCGATTCATTGGATTGAGACGAAGAAGTGGACATGATCATGCTCTTGAGTATGCAAGAGGAAATGGACCAGCAGGTGGAGCATATTCCCAACTTCAAGGGCTCGATTAAGGGAGAAGAGTGATCAATCGGGATAGGTTGTGCGGAGCACGACTACTGCAGAAGGACTACTTTGGTCCGTTCACAAATTATACATGGTTCTGTCGCCATTTTCCCATGCGAAAACCATTGTTTTTGCACATTGTGGGGGAATGGAGGCACATGATGAATACTTCAAGCTCACAAGGGATTGTTGCAGACAGTTTTCTTTCTATGCTAAGTAGAAATGCACGGCTGCTCTGAGGATGCTTGCACTTAGTGCTGCTGCAGATGTCATTGTTGAGATGGTCGGGATGGGGGAGAGCACATGCCTGAAGACTACTATCAAGCTAGCCCGCGCCATGGTGCAGGTGTTTAGAGTAGAGTATCTGAGGGAACCAAATATGCATAACACAGAAAAGCTATTGGCTATTCAGAATGCTTCAAGCTCGTTGAGGAATTGTTCGTGGAGCTGCAATGATGTGCGAATCGGAAACTTCGTGGTAGCTCTGACATGTTGTGTTACTTTGCACAATATGATTGTCGAGGATGAGGGTGATCAAATTGCCCAAACCAATGATTTTGAAGCGCCTGGGAAACAGTACATATCCCAAAAGATTAAGATGTAGCTCAGCTTACGAACTTTCTGCCGATGCATCATAACCTTCGAGATCATCAAGTGCATCGCAGCTACTCAATCATCTTGTGGAGCATATGTGGACCCACCACTACTAGGGAACCCTAGTAGTGGCGCGAGTTTTATTGCTATCAGTAGCGCGGGCAGCCGCGCTACTACTATGACGCTACAACTAACTGGTAGTAGTAGTGCGGTCTAACCCAACGCTACTATTAGTAATCGTATCAATATCGCTCTTCTGTCATGCGCTACTACTATCTAGCTGTAGCGCTTTTCCTGTCCCCGCGTTGCTGCTGTATCGTTCAACATTTTTTTCTGCTTTTTATATTGTAGAACAGTACCCATTTCAATAAACTGCAATTTCACAAATACTAGGTACTCATATAACAATATCATTAACCACAATACCAGATTTAATACCAGATTTAATATAACCACAATCTCACAAACATTATAGGTACTCATATATAGTCAACATGCATGGATAGATCTCATATGGCGAACTAATAATAGTTGATAAGCAGTCTACTATGTAGTCATACAGTAGCATATATGTGGTTCAGCTGCCGCACATATATATAGTTCTAGATGATATCGATGACGATCATCATCCTCAAGCCTTGGCGGTGGGTGTTCCTGATAGTAATTAGGATGGCATGTCCAACATGAAGATTCTTGCCAGCGAGGAAGCTCTTCTACCCAACCGAGCTTAAGTGTGTGCGATTGTCCGTGTCCACGCCGTATGCACAGGTGATGACGGAGCCCCTTGCGGTAAGGTGTATTCCAGCAGAGCCTTCTTCATCAGACTCAATACCACAACTCACAGGCTCTTTAGCAATTTCTGAATAAGAAAATATATATCAATTAATAAGTAGCCTCGCACATACTCTTGCAAATATATTTCTACTAAGTGTAGATTTCTACACTATCAAAAGACACAGTATTACATTTCTACGAAGCTTGCGTCCAGGCTACCCTATGCTTGCGTCCAGGCTACCCTACCATGCCATCCTTGTGCACATGTTGGCTAGCCTCACCCCTTGTAATCTTTGACAAACCTGTATGAACTTTTTCTACCTATCAATGCAATGATACGCAAGCCTTTTGTGTATTCGCGAAAAAAAACATTTCTACTAAGCATGAATTCTACTAATAAGTATGAATTCTACACTATTAATAGTTTCTTGGATTCTACACTAAGCATATATATCATTGGACTCTAGCTACACTAAAGCATATCATCGATCGGATTCTACAGTAAGCATATATATCATTGGACTCTAGCTACACACTAAAGCATATCGTCGATCGGACAGTAAGCATGTCATTGGACTCTACACTAATTAAGCATGTCATCGGATTTTACACTAAAGCATATCATCGGCTAGCTTCCACACAACATATCATTGGACTCCACACTAAGCATATCATCGTACTCACTAAGCATATCATCGGATAATTTGCATTTGTAAGTATAACAATAAAACATATCATCAAATTACTACAATAAGTATAACATACCATGACATGCCGATCAACCATGGTACTTGTCAGGCGGGTCACGAATGGCACCCCGACAAAGTCAGCACGTGGCGGAATTATGTCCCATAGGTTGCACACCTCCTCCTCGCTCAGCCTCATTCTTTGAGTATAGATGGCTTCATCAAATGGGTCCTCATCGTCTTCATCATCTTCCTCTGTGTTGACATAAATGACGGTCAGCTTGGGTCTTTCTGCTCTGAAGGAGAAGCTGATCAACTCACCACCAGTGATACCCATGTGGGCGATGAAACGGACCCATCCATCTCCTCCCATCTGCGACATATTTTGTCCTTACTCGACCTCCATAGTGTAGGGGCACCCAGGAGTCTCAAAGGTCACAGTGTCTCCAGTCAGCTTGTTGAATTCCAACCTCACATTGCATGGGACAATCTGTGTAAAAAAGCAAAAAGATATATACACAATGCATTAATGACAATAACACTGAAAACAAAATAGTTGTTACAAGTTTCATATAATTTGTTACCGCTGCATGAAGAAAATTCGGCTGGAAGTAGATGCTGAACAGCATGCCAGTTGCAAGGCTGCTGGCGCATCTTGACTTGCACAGTCGACATGGTGGTGGTGGTGGCTCCATTTTCCTAAAGCAATATGAGCAAGGATGAACGATCCACTTCACAGGAAAGAAAAACAGTAGCATGTGCTATTTTTGGTTCTTCTTCAGTTATATTTTCATAGTGGAACTCGATCCCAAATTGGATCGTATGGAAAAGAAAAAAAAAGTCAGTAGCATGTTACTAACAAACTGGTTGACCTTACAGGGCCAACTCCCAGCTTTCAAAAAAGAATGGTGTTGAACTACTATACACAAATAAAACCAGCATGCTACCATCTCGTGAGTATGCACACCACACGATATGGTACAAGCTAAACCATAGTACTAGTTACAGCCAACGGGGCATGCCATTTATCTACAGAAGCAAAACCCTAACAGCTCTAAACTTCCAATAGCAATTAATGACCTAAAGCATTCTTAGAGATGTGCATTCAGCAAACAAATGTTATGCAATGGATCCTTTATTACATTTTATTTTGGCAGATCTAGAGGATACGGTACATGCACAAAAGTTCTGTAACTGGTTGACAACAATTAATAGCGGTGATATTAGGGCTTATAAGGCTTCATCTAGCCAAAAATATCACATTATTGCCTTAGCTAGTGACAGTAGCAGAAACTACTTGTTCATTACCGACTTGGCTTGCATTTTTTCCCGAAGAAATGCTGATTTGTTTTCTCCACTAACAAATTAAATGCTGATTTTTTACTGACTTGACAGTAGCAGAAACTAACTATGCATATGCGTATTAGTTTTTGCCTAAAAAAATTACGTTGTATAATTCTTTCTAGCAAAAAATGATAATACACGGCCATAGCTACTGTCAAAACTATACATCCATATATCTCAAATCTAGTAGTAGGTTGGCCATGCAAAAAATGATATATAAAAAATTTGCCTTAGCTAGTGACAGTAGCACCAACATAGGCATATGCGGTATTAATATTAGGAAACAACTGATTCAAGGCAATAGTCTATCAATTTGACATTAAAACAATAATACACAAGCATATTAGCAAACAATCATTGCCTTTCAAAATAAATATGTTAAAGAACTTTATCCCCACCCACTTAATCATGTAAGCATGTCATACCCAGTCTTTCTAGCAAACAGATATCTATCATAACACCCTGGTGCCAAACCAAGCAATTAAATCATACTTTTTCCTGCTTCGGCCTTTTGAACTCCCATGCAATACTTGAGAATGATCCAAGGACTTATCACTTTGGATGGCAAAGATAATGATGATGGGGGTTTAGAAGGGAAGAAAAAATGGTATAAGAAAGTCTCACATCAGCGAGGCTTGATTTTTAGGCAATGAAGAGGCCTTACAATTGATGTCAATGTGAGGAGTAGGGATTGCCATGCAAGAGATGCACTAGAGTACTCAATGTATGAAAGCTCTCTATATGGAACTAAGAGGGTGTGCATCCAACTTACTTGCTCATGAAGACCTCGAGCATTTGAGAAAGCTCGTCATCAGATTATGCAAGTCAAGTTCTAATAATGTAAAAAATCTTACTAGTATATGAAAATGAAAACAACGGAAACTCTCTATATGAAATACATGGTGCTACTTTGAAGCACAAGTGTGGTAAGAGTATAGTAGTGTGCCCCCTCTCTCCTTTTTTCTCATTTTTTGTACGGCCTCACGGACCTCATCCCCTCTTTTTTGAGGAATCATAAGTCTCCCCAACTCATTTCCTCATAGGTAGAGGCAAAGTCTAATAATGATGATCATCACACTTCTATTTTACTTAGAACTCATAAACATATGAAACAATATGATGACTACAAATGAATGGATCTGACATTGTACCAGGATGTACAATGATCTAGAGTAACATATATTATCATGATGAATGGTGGCTTTGCCACAAATATCATGTTAGCTCTATATGATCATGCAAAGCAATATGACGAATGAACGCTCAATTCATATGAATAGTAACAATGGACAATGGAAGTTGCATGTCAATATATCTCAGAATGGCTATGAAAATGCCGTGATAGGTAGGCATGGTGGCTATTTTGACGAATGATATAATGATGCTCATGTGTGAAAGAGTGTGTTATTTCACAGAATTTGGATACACCGGAGAAGTTTGCACCATGTCTCGAGGTGAGGAAAATGAACGGTACCGAAGAGGCTAGCAAAATATGGATAAGTGAAGTGCTTATAGTCCAAAAACTCACATGTCATAAAAACTCAAATACTTATTACGAAAGCCTATTAGCCCTCGAAGCAAAGAACAACTTGCATGACCCTTGGGAGGAGGTTGGGAGGAGTTAGCCATCGTGCCCCCGATTCCAAGAACACAAAGGATATCAATTAAGGATAAATCATGCTCCAACTTCCTCACATGCCAAAGACTTACACTTTCATGAATATGGACTCACAAACTTTAACACCAATATCCTTACTAAAACAAAACCATTTACTAATACACCTAGAAGTCACCATCTCAATATTGCAAAACTATTGCAAGGACTCAAACGCATCACATTTAGTGATCTACAAGTTCATGCAAGTTTTTATTATACCACCGTTGTATATATCATCATTTTTGGACCAAACATATAACTCGTGCAAATTACCACTTCCTATTTATCTCTCAAAAGGACATATGTGAAGCAAGAGAGTGCAAATAATTTCTCTAAAATGCAACGCCATGCTCAAGCAAGTATAAGTGAAGAACATGAGCATTTGTCTCAACTCAAAAGATGAACAATGAGCATCTGTAAATTTAAGATGAATGTGTGTTTGTCATAATAAATTTGTCCAGGAAAGGATGATTTTGAAGATGAGCAAACATAACAAACATAAAAACAAAGACGCTCCAAGCAAAACACATATCATGTGACGATGAAAATATAGCTCCAAGTGAAGTTACTGATAGATTGAAGACGAAAGAGAGGATGCTTCCGGGGCATCCCCAAGCTTAGACTCTTGATTCTTACTTGAATATTACCTTGGGGTGCCTTGGGAATCAACTTAGGATCTTGCTGCTCCTTATTCTCTTTCCACTGTCATCTCACCCAAAACTTGAAAAACTTCAGCACACAAAACTTAACGAAACTCGTGAGATATGTTAGTATAATAAAATAAATCAATTACTTTGGTACTGTCAAGACAAGATTTATAATTATTCCCACGTAATTCCTACTATATTATATCATTTCTACAATTTATATCTCCCAATATAAGCCGTTGAAACTTTAAAACAAGCAAACTATGGAATAAAAACAGACTCTGCTAAAACAGAATAACACGTAAAGATCTAATTTTTTCCTCATACTTATGGAACTCTAAAATTTCTAAAAATTCAAGGACACGTAGACAATTTGCATATAAGTATTGTATAAATATTTCAACAATTGATCACTTTCCAGTATAGCATGACACTTCATATACTGCAAAAGTTATCTATTTCTGCACAGAACCAAATAAACAAGCATCCAAATCGCCCTATAGGCTTTACTTGGCACACAAAAAAATATACACACACAATTACGACAGTGGAAATAATCATGTAGAGACACTGGAAGCAAAAAGGGTGAATAAATATAACTATTGGGTTACATTCCAACAAGAGATATTATTTAATGCTTGTATCTAGGCATAATGCAAGATATCATGTATTATCGTCTTTCAAAGTTATACCATACGTAGCTCTCATGATAGATTCATAAGGAGGTTTAATATTCTGTCTAGGTAAATGTTACATACCTTCTTAAGAGGAAAATGGAACCATATGTTACCCTCCTTCATGTCAATTATTGCACCTATAGTTCTCAAAAATTGTCTCTCGAGTATAATTGGACAACACAAATTACAATCAATATCAATAAAAATAAAGTCTCCAGGCATATAATTTCTATAAGCACTTATAGGAACGTCATTCACTCTAACCAGGGGCTTTTTAATGGTGGAATCCGCTAGATGCAAATTTGAAGAACATTCATTCATGTTGGTGAAACTGAGAACATCATAAGCGATTTTGGCATAGTAGAAACACTAGCTCCTATATCACACCCAACATTGCACTCATAATATTTTATTTCAACTTTAATGGTAGGTTCCCATTAATCATGCAACCATCTAGGAAAGAAACTTCTAGTTCAAGTCTTTCCTCATGGGTTTTGATAAGAGCTTCTACAGATCTGGAGCCCGTTCAGGGCTCCAGAGAGGGGGGTCTTTGGTCTTCGTCATCACCAAGCATCCTCCATCACCAATTTCATGATGCTCCCCATCGGGAGTGGGTAATTCCTTCGTAGGCTCGCTGGTCAGTGAGGAGTTGGATGAGATTCATCATGTAATCGAGTTAGTTTTGTTAGGGCTTGATCCCTAGTATCCACTATGTTCTGAGATTGATGTTGCTATGACTTTGCTATGCTTAATGCTTGTCACTAGGGCCCGTGTGCCATGATTCCAGATCTGAACTGTTTATGTTTTCATCATTATATCTATGTTCTTGATCCGATCTTGCTAGTCATATGCACATATTACGTGTTATAATCGGTAAACCCCAAGGTGACAATAGTTGGGATACTTTCCGGTGATGACCGTAGTTTGAGGAGTTCATGTATTCACCATGTGTTAATGCTTTGTTCCGGTTCTCTATTAAAACGAGGCCTTAATATCCCTTAGGTTCCTTATTGACCCCGCTGCCACAGGAGGGTAGGACAAAAGATGTCATGCAAGTTCTTTTCCATAAGCACGTATGACTATTTACGCAATACATGCCTACATTATATTTATGAACTCGAGCTAGTTCTGTGTCGCCCTAGGTTATGACTGATATATTATGAATATCATCCAACGAATTCACCCATCCAATGCCTACGGGTTTTTCACATATTGTTCTTGCTGAGTTACTACTGTTGCTACTATTGCTGTTACAACTGCTACAAAATTATCACTACTGTTGTTACCATTACCGTTACTGCTACTACTATTGCTATCACTATCAAACTATCATATTAATGTGCTACTGACGTTGTGTTGCAGATATTAAATCGCCAGGTGTGGTTGAATTGACAACTCAACTGCTAATACTTGCAAATATTCTTTGGCTCCCCTTGTGTCGAGTCAATAAATTTGGGTTGAATACTCTACCCTCAAAAACTGTTGCGATCCCCCATACTTGTGGGTTATCAAGACCTTTTTCTGGTACCGTTGTAGGGGAGCATAGCTATATTTGTTGAGTCACTTGGGATTTATATTTATTCAGTATGAAGAATCTAAAATATACCAGAACCAAGATTTTTTTCCTCTAAGACGAGGGGAGGTAAGGAACTGTCATCTAGCTCTATACTTGATTCACCTTATGTTTTGAGTAAGCTTGCAACCCCACCACATGCTATTGATCATGATATGTCGCAAGTTATTGATGATGCTACTTTTTCTATGAATGATGTTGTTGATGATGATAGTACCTTTCTTGATGATAATGTGCCACTAGGTGAATTTCTTGATGAACAAATTGCTAGATCTAAAAATATTGAGAATGCTAAAACTGATAAAATTACTAAAACTGATGAAGCCTTTGAAAATGAAAACTATGAAACACTTATTAGACCTAGCTCTCCTAGATTTGAATTGTCTAAGATATGCGAGGGTTATGTTTTGGATGGAGAGGTAGCTAGAGATTTTCTTGCTTGTATGGATAGAGATGATCTTAAGAAATTATTATGCAAGTTGAAAGAAAAAAATCCTTGAATGCTAGAATGAAATGTGATCCTAAGTTTGCTACTTCACCTATCTTTGTTACTGATAAGGATTATGAATTCTCTGTCGACCCAGAGCTAATTACTTTGTTTGAATCTGATCCTTTCCATGGCTATGAAACTGAAATCATTGTTGCACATCTTACTAAATTAAATAGTATAGCCACCCTGTTTACTCATGATGAGAAAATTTGCTACTACTATATTCTTAAGTTATTTCCATTCTCATTAAAGGGTGAGGCTAAGATATGGTACAATCCCGTTGCTCCTGGTTGTGTGCGTAGTCCCCAGGATATGATTTATTACTTCTCTGAAAGATATATTCCTGCTCATAAGAAACAAGCTGCCTTACAGGAAATATTTAACTTTGTGCAAATTGAAGAAGATAGTCTCCCACAAGCTTGAGGGAGGCTTCTCCAATTACTTAATGCTTTGCCTGATCATCTTCTCAAGAAAAATGAAATATTTGATATCTTCTATAATGGACTAATCGATGCTTCTAAGGACTTCCTAGATAGTTATGCTGGTTGTGTTTTCAGGGAAAGAACTATTGAACAAGCCTAGGAATTATTGAATAATATACTAAAGAATTATGATCATTGGACACTTCCAGAACCACCGCCTAAACCCACCCCGAAGAAGAGGGGTATCTTATTTCTCAGTCCTGAAGATATGCAAGAGGAAAAGAAATGTATGAAGGAAAAATGTATTAAAGCTGAATATGTTAAGAATTTACTACCTATTGAAGAATTACATGGACTTGATACACCACTACCATAGGTGGCTGAGGTTAATTCTTTATTAAAGTTTGATGAAGGTGACATCCCTTATGATAAACATCTATATGAATTTGATAATTATTGTATGAAGCAAGACCACTTCAGTGCAAATGTTATGAAACAATTAAAACAAAATTCCGATATGATTGCTCGCTTGAGTGACTTGTTATTTAGAATCACTAATGATGTTAGAGGTGTAGGAAAACACGCCTCTATGGTTCAAACTCTGTTAGAACAAGTTGCTAAAATTAAAAGAGAATTGCTTAGTGAAATAAACAATAATATGAATGAGCATGATGTTAGAGTAATGACTAGAGGAGGTAGAATAATGACTCGGGAACCACTTTGCCCTGAGGGACAACCTAAAAGCATTGAACAAGACTCTCAAAGAATTAATAGTGATGCACTTTGTCCTTATAAAAAGAAGAAGAAGAAGAAAAATGATAGGACTTTGCATACCTCTAGTGAACCTGAAATAGAAAAATCTCCTGAAGATAACAATGATGTCTCTATCTCAGATGTTGAAACTCAACATGGTAATGAACATTAACCTAGTGATAATGATGATGTTCATGAAGATGCTCAACTAGACAATGATAAAGAACCTGATAATGATGTTGAGATTGAATCCGCTGTTGATCTTGATAAATCACAACCTAAAAATAAACGATATGATAAAAGGGACTTTGTTGCTAGAAAACATGGTAAAGAAAGAGAACCATGGGTTCGAAAACCCATGCCATTTCCACCTAAACCATCTAATAAAAAAGATGACGAAGAATTTGAACACTTTGCTAAAATGCTTAGGCTAGTCTTTTTGCGCACCCGTTTGACTGATATTTTAATGATGGCCTGATGGCTCCCTGACTATAGCGCCAGAAAAGCTCATGTCCGCTAGGACTACATCGTTATTTCCCCAAATAGGAAGGGATGATGTAGCACGGCGAAGGTAGGTATTTCCCCCAATGATGAAACCAAGGTTATCGAACCAGTAGGAGAACCAAGCAACACAATGTAAACAACACCTACACACAAATAACAACACCTCGCAACCCGACGTGTTAAACGGGTTGTCAATCCCTTTCGGGTAATGATACCAGAAATTTGTAGTAGATTGAAATAATGGATCGTAAATAAAATAAAGTGCAGCAAAGTATTTTTGTATTTTTGGTTTAACAGATCTGAATAAAAATGCAAAGTAAAAGTAGATCGCAGGCAAATATATGAGAAAGAAGATCCGGGGTCCGTAGGTTTCACTAGTGGCTTCTCTCGAGAAAAATAGCAAACGGTAGGTAAACAAATTACTTTTGGGCAATTGATAGAATCTCAAATAATTATGACAATATCCAGGCAATGATCATTACATAGGCATCACGTCCAAGATTAGTAGACCGACTCCTGCCTGCATCTACTACTATTACTCCACACATCGACCGCTATCCAGCATGCATCTAGTGTATTAAGTTCATGGAAAACGGAGTAATGCAATAAGAACGATGACATGATGTAGACAAGATACGTTTATCTATTGCGTAGATATAGATCCCATCTTTTTATCCTTAGTAGCAACGATCATACGTGTTGTTTCCCTTTCTTTCACTGGGATCAAGCACCATAAGATCGAACCCACTACCCGGCACCTCTTCCCATTGCAAGATAAATAGATCAAGTTGGCCAACCAAAACCCAAATATCGGAGAAGAAATATGAGGCTATAAGAGATCATCCATATAAGAGATCAAAGAAACTCAAATAACTTTCATGGATATAAAAAGATATGACTGATCATAAACTCAAAGTTCATCAGATCCCAACAAACACACCGCAAAAGAGTTACATCATATGGATCTCCAAGAGACCATTGTATTGAGAATTCAGCGAGAGAGAGAAAGCCATCTAGCTACTAACTACGGACCCGAAGGTCTACAAAGAACTACTCACGCATCATCGAGAGGCACCAATGGAGGTGGTGAACCCATCCGAGATGGTGTCTAGATTGGATATAGTGTTTCAGGACTCTGCGGCGGCTGGATGAATATTTCGTCGACTCCCCTAGGTTTTTGGGAATATTGGGGTATTTATAGAGCAAAGAGGCGGTCTGGGGGGCACCCGAGGTGGGCACAACCCACCAGGGCGCACCTCGGCCTCCTGGCATGCCCTCGTGGGTTGTCCCCTCCTCGGGACTCCCCCCAGGTGCAACCAGGGCCGTTGTGTTCCTTCTGGACCATAAAAATTCTCCCTGGAGTTTCATGGCATTTGGACTTCGTCTGATATTGATTTCCCGCGATGTAAAAAACATGGGAAAATAGCAACTGGCACTTGGCACTATGTCAATAGGTTAGTACCAAAAAATGATATAAAATGATTGTAAAACATTCAAAATTGATAATATAACAACATGGAACAATCAAAAATTATAGATACGTTGGAGACGTATCAGCATCCCCAAGCTTAACTCCTGCTCGTCCTCGAGTAGGTAAGTGATAAAAATAGAATTTTTGATGTTGAGTGATGTTTATCATGTCATATCATATTATTTTCTTTATAACATGGACATTTGGACTTTTATGTGATTCAAAGCAATAGTCTAGTTTTGACATAATAATTTAGATACTCAAGCATATCAACAAGCAACCATGTCTTTCAAAATATCAATGCTAAAACAAGTTATCCCTAGCCCATCATGCTCAAACATTGATCCATTCATGTAACACACTTGAATATTAGCTACACCCAATACTTAAGTACGATCATATTGCCTCCTAGTTGGTGCTTTTTATGAGAGAAGATGGAGACTCAAATTTCAAAAATAAAAATTGCACAAAGTAAAAGAAAGGCCCTTCGCAGAGGAAAGTAGGGATTTGTAGAGGTGCCAGAGCTCAAAGCAAAAAACTTAGCGATAAAAACATTTTGGGAGGTGTATCCATCCCACCAACGAAAATGACTTAGAGTTCCCAACACTTTCCATGCTAGATATGCCACAGGCGGTTCCCAAACAGAAAATAAACTTTATTCTTTTTTCCACCATACTTTCACTTTCCATGACTATCGTATCCATGGGTGTCCTCCATACCAACACTTTCCAAGGAATTTATTATTTGACAACATAAAGTAAATTCATTTTTGCATTTCGGGACTGGGCATCCCTAAGACCTTTGCCTTACTCCCATGCAATGACAAGTGAATAAACACTCATCATGAGAATAACACATCCAACATGGAAATATTAGCCACCCGTTACCGTTCCGCGAGCGAAACAAACACACAAGTATCTCCCAAGCAAGGCAGAGATTTGGTCACCCATTATTCTTTGAAGTGATGCTCACAACTGCTTGGAATATATGGATTTTGAGGAATGGGAGAACCTTCAGGGGGACAAGGGCTAGTTTTGCTGCATGTAGATGTAACTTTGTGCATGATATTCTTTTGATGTCTCATAGACTTAAGGATAGCATTAAGCATAGGCTTGTTGATTGGGTTAACTCCCTTATGTAAATGTAAGTTTTATTTCTAACTCATATCATACAAGACACTCCGAGTAAAACACATATCATGTGACGAATAAAAATATAGCCTTGAGTAAAATACCGATGGTCGTTAGAAGAAAGCGGGGATGCCACTCGGGGGCATCCCCAAGATTAGTTGGTTGCTCATTCTTGGATAATAGCTTGGGATGTCGCGGCATCCCCAAGCTTAGGCTCTTCTATCCTTCTTTCATCCATCGTAAGATAACCCAAAACTTGAAAACTTCAATCACACAAAACTCAACAAAACCTTTGTGAGATCCGTTAGTGTAAGAAAAATAAATCACTACTATAAGTGATGTATCAAACCAATTCTTATTTTTTTGTATTATATCTACTGTATTCCAACTTTTCTATGGCAAAAACTCATCAAAGAAAACCATAGAGCCATCAAAATAAGCACACAACACAAAGAAAACAGAATCTGTCAAAACAGAACAGTCTGTAGCAATCTGATTTGTTCGAATACTTATGGAGCTCCAAAAATTCTGAAAAACTAGGACAACCTGGATAATGTGCATATTAATCTTCTGCAAAAATAATTGGCATTTTATCATGTTTTGGTGATTTTTAACTATTATTATTTTCATGAGCACAAAGTTTCTGTCTTTTTCAGCAAGATCGAACAACTATCACACAAGAAGATCCTATTGGTTCTACTTGGCACAAACACAAATTAAAACACAATCATAACAGTAGCATAATTGTGCTAACACTCAAGAACAGAAAGCAAAAAGCAAAAATAAAATTTATTCATTAGGTTGCCTCCCAACAAGCGCTATAGTTTTACGCCCTTAGCTAGGCATAATATTTCAACGATGCTCACACAAAAGATAACAATTTAAACACAAAGAGAGCATCATGAAACATGTGACAAACACACTTAAGTCTAATATACTTCCTCTGCATAGGAATTTTATAAGAAAACAAATTATAAAAACAAGCAAAAACTAGCATATGCAAGGAAAGGGAATAAAGCATTAACAATCTCAACATGAAGAAGGTAATTTAGTAACATGAAAATCTCTATGACCATATTTTAATATCATAATAATTACATGTAAGATCATATTAAAATTCAACAATATAGCTATCACATAAAATTTTCACTTCACGATCCACATGCATAAGAAGTTGATACTCTTCCAAAATAGTGGGATTATCATTAAATAAAGTCATGACCTCTCCAAGACCACTTTTATCAAAATTTTCATAAGATTGTTCATGCTCCAAAGTAGTGGGATCATTTTTACCTAGAGTTGACACTCTTTCAAACCCACTTTCAAGATCATCGCAAACATATTCACCATGAGGCTTAAATAAATTTTCAAGATCATAAGAAGAATCACCTCGATCATGATCATTGCAATAGGTAGTGGACATATCAAAATTAGCATCCCCAAGCTTGGGGTTTTGCATATCACTAACACAATTGACATTAATAGAATTTATAATAACATCACTGCAATCATGCTTTTCATTCAAGGATCTATCATGAATCTCTTAATAAACATCTTCGTTTAACACTTCATCACAATTTTCAGATTCATAAATCTCAAGCAAAACTTCATAAAGATAATCTAGTGAACTCAATTCACTAGCAATTAGTACATCATAATTGGATCTTTTGAAAAGATTAGCAAGTGGATGAGGATCCATATCAATAGAGTTTTAGCAAGCCAAGATGCAAGCAAATAGAAGACACATGGCAACACAAGTAGAGATAGCAAACAAGAGATCTGACGAGTAAAAGGCGAACGAAAAAAGAGAGGCGAATAAAACGACAAATTTTTGTGAAGTGGGGGAAAGGAAAATAAGGGGCAAATGGCAAATAATGTAAATTGCGAGGAGATGAGATTTGTGATTAGGAACCTGGTATATGTTGAAGATCCTCCTCGGCAACGGCGCCAGAAATTCCTTTTGATTACTCCTGGCTATAGCTCTAGAAAAGCTCCTGTCTGCTAGGACTACGTCGGTGTTTCCTCAAAGAGGAAGGGATGATGTAGCACAACGAAGGTAGGTATTTCCCGCAGTGATGAAACAAAGGTTATCGAACCAGTAGGAGAACCAAGCAACACAACATAAAGAACATCTGCACACAAATAACAACATCTCGCAGCCCGACGTGTTAAAGGGGTTGTCAATCCCTTTCGGGTAACGATGCCAGAAATTTGTAGTAGATTGAAATAATGGATCGTAAATAAAATAAAGTGCAGCAAAGTATTTTTGTATTTTTGGTTTAATATAACTGAATAAAATGCAAAGGAAAAGTAGTTCGCAAGAAAATATATGAGAAAGAAGAACCGGGGGCTGTAGGTTTCACTAGTGGCTTCTCTCGAGAAAAATAGCAAACGCTGGGTAAACAAACTACTGTTGGGCAATTGATAGAACCTCAAATAATTATGATGATATCCAGGCAACGATCATTACATAGGCATCACGTCCAAGATTAGTAGACCGACTCCTGCCTGCATCTACTACTATTACTCCACACATCGACCGCTATCCAGCATGCATCTAGGTATTAAGCTCATGGAAAAACGGAGTAATGCAATAAGAACGATGACATGATGTAGACAACATCCGTTTATCTATTGCGTAGATATAGATCCCATCTTTTTATCCTTAGTAGCAACGATACATACATGTTGTTTCCCTTTCTGTCACTTGGATCAAACACCGTAAGATCGAACCCACTACCGGGCACCTCTTCCCATTGCAAGATAAATAGATCAAGTTGGCCAAACAAAACCCAAATATCGGAGAAGAAATACGAGGCTATAAGAGATCATGCATATAAGAGATCAAAGAAACTCAAATAACTTTCATGGATATAAATAGATATGACTGATCGTAAACTCAAAGTTCATCAGATCCCAACAAACACACCGCAAAAAGAGTTACATCATATGGATCTCCAAGAGACCATTGTATTGAGAATTCAGCAAGAGAGACAAACCCATCTAGCTACTAACTACGGACCTGAAGGTCTACAAATAACTACTCACGCATCATCGGAGAGGCACCAATGGAGGTGGTGAACCCCATCCGAGATGGTGTCTAGATTGGATCTGGTGGTTCTGGACTGTACGGCGGCTGGATGAATATTTCGTCGACTCCCCTAGGGTTTGGGAATATTGGGGTATTTATAGAGCAAAGAGGCGGTCTGGGGGGCACCCGAGGTGGGCACAACCCACCAGGGCGCGCCTGGCCCTCCTGGCGCGCCCTGGTGGGTTGTCCCCTCCTCAGGACTCCCCCTAGGTGCAACTAGGGCTTGTTATTTTCCTTCTGGCCCATAAAAATTCTCCGTGGAGTTTCATGGCATTTGGACTTTGTCTGATATTGATTTCCTGTGATGTAGAAAACATGGAAAAAACAACAACTGGCACTTGGCACTATGTCAATAGGTTAGTACCAAAAAATGATATAAAATGACTATAAAATGATTATAAAACATCCAAGATTGATAATATAATGTCATGAAACAATTAAAATTATAGATACGTTGGAGACGTATCATGGCCCCTTATGCTAAATACATGAAAGAAATTATAGTAAAAGAAAAATACCTGAAGCTGAAATCTCCACCATGCTTGCTAATTATTATTTTAAGGATGGAGTACCTAAAAACTTGGAGATCCAGGAATGCCAACTATACCTTGTTCCATTAAAAGAAATTATGTCAAAACTGCTGTATGTGATCTGGGAGCTAGTGTTAGTGTTATGTCTTTCTCTTTATATAAAAGGCTTGATTTGAATAAACTCACACCTACTGAGATATCATTGCAAATGGCTGACAAATAAATTGTCATACCTATCGGTATTTGTGAGGATGTGCCTGTTGTTGTTGCAAATGTTACTATCTTAACAGACTTTGTCATATTTGAGATGCCCGAGGATGACAACATGTCGATTATCCTTGGTAGACCCTTTTTGAATACTACAGGGGCTTTTATTGATTGCAATAAAAACAAAGTCACTTTTCATATCAATGGTAATGAGCATACGGTGCATTTTCTGAAGAAACAATTTCAAGTGAATGGTATTAATGTTATTGGAAAATCTCTGACAATCACTATTGGAAGTTTTCAACTCCCCTTACCTACTGCCAAAAAGAAATATGACATACTTATTGTAGGGGATATGCATATCCCCGTTGAGGTAACTTAGTGATTTACGAAAGTTCTACAGGTTCATGTTAATTGAAAGTGATTGTTAATAAGACTTGACCAACCTTATTAATGGATTGTTTTTTAGAGACACGTGGTCGATGAATTTAGTAAGCACAACCTTCTGTCCCTATTTTTTGTTTTATGTTATTCTTACTTAAATAAAATAAAATGTCGTCTTCATCCTGTTTTCTGAGTTTTCCATGCAATAAAAAGTTGTCAAAAATAAAAGTGCTCAAAATGACCTCAAATTTTAACATGATTTTTCCCGAATATTTAAGATTTTTTTGGTGCAAATAACATCACTGGGGGTGCCGCTGGTGCCCACAAGACACTAGGGTGTGCCAGCCACCCCACGTGGCCCCCTCACTTATCCCTTTAGCCCAAGTCATCACCTACCTCCAGAAAAAAAATCACTCTTGCTCTCTCTCTCGCTCTCTCTCTCCCTCTTGTGTTCTTACTCTCAAACCCATGGATTTTGGCCTCTTTCCTCGAAGCTCCGTTTCCGAAACTGTTTTGGGGGATTGCTACTTGGTATGTGACTCCTTTATTGCTCCAATTACTTTTTGTTCTAGTGGTTTAATTTTTGAGTATTTTGCTACTCTTGGTGCTGCTGTAGATAAGTTTGCATGTTGAATTCTTAGATTTCTAAGTAGTCTGAATGCTTAATATAGCCTCTAGGCACACATATGAGTAGTTGCTATCAATCTTATGAAGTTTTATTGACAAAACTTTTGTGGCCCAAAATTTTCAGAATTTTATTCATAAGAAAAGATGAGTATCTTCAGGAAGTATTCTTCCAATAGGAATGCCAACGAGGTCATTGGGGAATCTTCGGACAATGACCTCAACACTCCAAGAATGGTGGAAGTGCGGCCGTGCGAATGGGCACATAATGCCTTCAAGGACGAGGCTGGGTTGCATGAAGAGTTTGCCCAACTCATTGCCAATGTCGGGCTAACCAACTTCTTTGTAGATGAGTGTGACCAACACCAACTCCTGATGAACTCCTTTGTGCAAAAAATGTATTTTTTGAATAGGCATGAACCTCCTGAGGTGCGGTTTAATTTATATTCTGAAACCCGTCAAATACCGCTCACATAATTTTGTCAAATATGTTTGATTCCCTCTAATGGGGAATTAAGAGAGCATAGACTAGTAGAGTTTGAGGACTTCCTCCTCACTTTGACAGTGAGGGAGGAAAGAGGTGTGTCGAAAGCCACTGCCACTAGTTTGCAGTTTTGTTCTGTGCATTACTTCGCTTTATTCAACGCGAAGTGTCTAACTGCTAGGGAGAAGGCCGATGCACTTAGTGTCCCAGACCTCGCCATTTTAAGCCATGCACTACACAATGATCACACCTTTAGCCTAGGTGCTATTGTTGCACGCTGTCTGCACCTCAACAGAACTAAGGGCAAAATCCATGGTGGTATTTATGCCACTCGCTTAGCGAGTCACTTTAATGTTTAGATACACCAACATGACTATTGGTTGCCCTGGGTTTATCTAGATCACTAGGCGATGGTGGCTCACCAGTTTACTGATGCTGCTGAATCTTTCAACTACATTCATTACAACCTGGTTTCAGTGAGGATAGCTGATACGTCTCCGTCGTATCTACTTTTCCAAACACTTTTGCCCTTGTTTTGGACTCTAACTTGTATGATTTGAATGGAACTAACCCGGATTGACGCTGTTTTCAGCAGAATTGCCATGATGTTGTTTTATGTGCAGAAAACAAAAGTTCTCGGAATGACCTAAAACTCCATGGGATGTCTTATAAAAAATAATAATAAATCCTCGCCAAAGATGAAGACCAGGGGCCCACACCCTGGCCACGAGGGTGCCCCCCCCCCTTGGGCGCGCCCCCTACCTCGTGGGCCCCCTGGACACCCTCCGACGCCAACTCCAACTCTATATATTGGCTTTTGGGGAGAAAAAAATCAGAGAGAAGAAATCATCGTGTTTTACGGTACGGAGCCGTCGCCAAGCCCTAAAACCTCTCGGGAGGGCTGATCTGGAGTTCGTTCGGGGCTCCGGAGAGGGGGATTAATCGTCGTCGTCATCATCAACCATCCTCCATCACCAGTTTCATGATGCTCACCGCCGTGCGTGAGTAATTCCATCGTAGGCTTGCTGGACGGTGATGGGTTGGATGAGATTTATCATGTAATCGAGTTAGTTTTGTTAGGATTTGATCCCTAGTATCCACTATGTTCTGAGATTGATGTTGCTATGACTTTGCTATGCTTAATGCTTGTCACTAGGGCCCGAGTGCCATGATTTCAGATCTGAACCTATTATGTTTTCTTGAATATATGTGAGTTCTTGATCCTATCTTGCAAGTCTATAGTCACCTACTATGTGTTATGATCTGGCAACCCCGAAGTGACAATAATCGGGACCACTCCCGGTGATGACCATAGTTTGAGGAGTTCATGTATTCAGTATGTGTTAATGCTTTGTTCCGGTTCTCTATTAAAAGGAGGCCTTAATATTCCTTAGTTTCCAATAGGTCCCCGCTGCCACGGGAGGGTAGGACGAAAGATTTCATGCAAGTTCTTTTCCATAAGCACGTATGACTATGTACGGAATACATGCCTACGTTGCATGATGAACCGCATCCGGCATAATTATCCATCACTGATCCGGTGCCTACGAGTTTTCCATATACCGGTTTACGCTTATTTACTTTCCCGTTGCTACTGTTACAATCACTACAAAATACCAAAAATATTTACTATTGCTTGCACTACACTTTTGTTACCCTTACCACCATTATCATATTACTGTGCTACTAAACACTTTCCTGCGGATACTAAGTTTCCAGGTGTGGTTGAATTGACAACTCAGCTTCTAATACTTGAGAATATTCTTTGGCTCCCCTTGTGTCGAAAATTTGGGTTGAATACTCTACCCTCGAAAACTGTTGCGACCCCCTATACTTGTGGGTTATCAAGACCTTTTTCTAGTGTCGTTGCCGGGGAGCATAGCTCTATTCTTTGAGTCACTTGGGATTTATATCTGTTGGACACTATGAAGAACTTGAAAGACGCTAAGACAAGAATTTATCCCTCAACAACGGGGTGAGGTAAGGAAATGCCATCTAGCTCTGCACTTGATTCAACTTCTGTTATGAGTAAGCTTGCGACACCTAAACCTGCTTCTACTATTCGTTCCGATATGTCGCATGTTATTGATGATGCCACTTCTGCTATGCATGATACTTATGATGAAACTGCCTCTATGCCTGATACTACTGTGCCCCTTAGTGAATTTCTTGATGAACAAATTGCTAGGGCTAGAGAAAAAGAAATTATTGAATCTAAATATAATGATGAAAGTGATGATGAAAATATGCATGTTATTCCTGAGGGTTATGTTTTTGATATGGAATCTTCTGCCGCTATTTTAGCTTGCAAAGATAGATATGAACTCAAGAGGTTATTAGCTAAATGGAACAAAGAATCACTTAGAGATAAAATGAAACCTGACCCTGCTTTTGCTACTTCACCTATCTATGTTCCTGATAAGGATTATGAATTTTTTGTTGATCCAGATATAATTAGTTTGGTTGAATCTGATTCTTTTTATGACTATGAATCTGAAACTGTTGTGGCACATCTTACTAAGTTAAATGATATAGCCACCCTATTCACAAATGATGAGAGATCGCGTTACTTTTATATACTCAAAATATTTCCGTTCTCATTAAAGGGTGATGCTAAGATATGGTTTAATTCTCTTGATCCTGGTTGTGTGCGTAGTCCCCATGATATGATTTATTACTTCTCTGCTAAATATTTCCCTGCTCATAAGAAACAAGAT
This sequence comes from Aegilops umbellulata, assembly GCA_032464435.1. Taxonomy (NCBI): domain Eukaryota; kingdom Viridiplantae; phylum Streptophyta; class Magnoliopsida; order Poales; family Poaceae; genus Aegilops; species Aegilops umbellulata. The sequence continues at coordinate 223,572,750 of CP136055.1, read as the reverse complement.
GCTTTAAAGGAAATATACAACTTTGTGCAAATTAAAGAAGAGAGTCTCCCACAAGCTTGGGGGAGGCTCCTCAAGTTACTTAATGCTTTGCCTGATCATCCCCTTAAGAAACCTGAAATACTTGATATCTTTTATAATGGACTAACCGATGCTTCCAGAGATTACCTGGATAGTTGTGCTGGCTCTCTTTTCAGGGAAAGAACACCGGATGAAGCTGAAATTCTATTGAATAATATGTTGACAAATGAAAATAATTGGGCACCTCCTCAGCCAGCCCCTGAGCCAGCTCCTGCTCCAATTACTGAGCCTATTCCTAAACCAACTCCGAAGAAGAGAGGTGTTCTATTTCTCAGTCCCAAAGATATGCAAGAGGCAAAGAAATCTATGAAAGAAAAAGGTATTAAAGCTGAAGATGTTAAGAATTTACCTCCTATTGAAGAAATACATGGTCGTAATTCACCGCTTGTTGAAGAAATATATGATCTCAATCCTTTATTTATTAAAGAACCTCCTGATCCCGATATCCTGACACAGGTAGTAAAGGTAAATTCTCTCTATAGATATGATAAAGCTGAAGTCCCTCCTACTAAAATTGCTAGTCAGTGCTTGGATGAGTTTGATAACTTTATGTTTGAGCAAGACGACTTCAATGCTTATTTTGGTAGACAATTAAAAAAATGCTTATATCATTAAACGCTTGGGTGATTATATGGCTAATATTAGAGGTGAACTTAAACTTGTTAGCAAACATGCTTCTATGGTTACCACTCAAGTAGAACAAGTACTTAAAGCTCAAAAAGAAGTGCTTGATGAAATGAATAGTAAGAAAAATGATTATGCTGTTAGAGTGGCTACTAGAACTGGTAGAATGACTCAGGAACCTTTGTATCCTGAAGGCCACCCTAAGAGAATCGAGCAAGATTCTTGGAGAAATAATATTGATGTTCCTAGTTCTTCCAAAAAGAAGAAAAAGAAAAATGATAGAACTTTTCAAACTTCTAGTGAACCTATTGCTAAACCACCTGATAATCCAAATGATATCTCTATGTCTGATGCTGAAACACAATCTGGTAATGAACATGAACCTAATGAAAATGTTAATGATGATGTCCATGATGATGCTCAACCTAGTAATGATAATGATGTAGAAATTGAACCTCCTGTTGATCTTGATAACCCACAATCAAAGAATCAACGTTATGATAAAAGAGACTTTGTTGCTAGGAAACATGGTAAAGAAAGGGAACCTTGGGTTCAGAAACCCATGACTTTTCCTCCGAAACCATCCAAGAAAAAGGATGATGAGGATTTTGAGCGCTTTGCTGAAATGATTAGACCTATCTTTTTGCGTATGCGATTGACTGATGTGCTCAAAACAAATCCTTATGCTAAATATATGAAAGATATCATTACTAATAAAAGAAAGATACCGGAAGCTGAAATTTCCACCATGCTTGCTAATTATACTTTTAAGGGTGGAATACCAAAGAAACTTTGAGATCCCGGAGTACCTACTATACCTTGCTCCATTAAAAGAAATTATATTAAAACTGCTTTATGTGATCTTGGAGCCGGTGTTAGTGTTATGCCTCTCTCTTTATATCGTAGACTTGACTTGAATAAGTTGACACCTACTGAAATATCTTTGCAAATGGCTGATAAATCAACTGCTATACCTGTCGGTATTTGTGAGGATGTGCCTGTTGTGGTTGCAAAAGTTACTATCCTAACAGACTTTGTTATTCTTGATATTCCTGAGGATGATAGTATGTCTATTATTCTTGGAAGACCTTTTCTTAATACAACAGGGGCTGTTATTGCTTGCAACAAAGGCAATGTCACTTTTCATGTTAATGGTAATGAGCATACGGTACACTTTCCGAGGAAACAACCTCAAGTTCATAGTATCAACTCCATTGGAAAAATTCCATCGATTATATTTGGAGGTTTTGAATTTACTCTTCCTACTATCAAGAAGAAATATGATATACTTATTATAGGGGATGTGCATATCCCCGTTGAGGTAACTTAGTGTTATTCGAAATTTCTCCGGTTTCATGATTATCGGAATGAGTTTGTTAACAAGACTTGATCAACCTTTTTAGTGGATTCTTTTTGATGAGCATGAGATGGATGTAACTAGAAGCACAACCTTCTGTACCCTCTCTATACTTTCTGTTAATTAGTAGAAATAAAGTAAAAAATAGTATTTTTCTGTGTGTTTCCTGACTTATCCGTGCAATATAAAAATATCCCGAAAATAGAAGTCCTCAGAATGCCATGCCAATTTAATATGATTTTTCGGGAATATTTGAGGATTTACTGTGCAAAAATTACCGCGGGGGGAGCTGCCACCTGGTCATGAGGGTGGAGGGCGCGTCCTACCCCCCTAGACGCGCCCCTACCTCATGGGCCCACGGTGGCCCTCCTCCACTTATCCCAGCACCCATCTTCTTCCTCTGCCTCACACAAACCCGAAAAACCAACTCAAGCACGAGTTCCAGCCACTTTTGCCGTGATTTTCGATCTCCTTGCTCAAAGCACCTCTCGCAAAACTGCTTGGGGAGATTGTTCCTTGGTATGTGACTCCTCCATTGGTCCAATTAGTTTTTGTTCTAGTGCTTTATTCTTTGCAAATTTGTGCTGCATAGGTGACCATGTTCTTGAGCTTGCATGCCAAATTTATATGGTTCCAAGTAGTTCTAATGCTTGATATAGGCTCTAGGCACTTGTAGGAGTAGTTGCTATCAGTTTTATTGAAGTTGGTTCACTTTTGTTTGAAGTTACTAAAAATTTCAGATTATTTCAGAAAAAATGAAGGGACTTTTGAGGGGCTCATCGAGCCGAAGCTCAAAGGAGAAACAAAATGAAGAAGCTCAGAGGACCAAATATAATTTGCCTCGTATCGCGGAAATCTGGCCGTGTGAATGGCCATCTGATAATTTCTTAAGAGAGGCCGGGATTTACGAGGATTTCTATTCATTGATTGAGAATGCTGGCCTCACCGACTTCGTCCGCGACCAACGTCCACAGTATCTCTTACTCACAAATACTTTTGTGCAAAACTTCTACTTTTACCCTAAGGAATCGCCTCCTTCAGTAGAGTTTCATTTATATGACGTTGTGAAGAAAATGCCATTGTCTGAATTTTGCACAGTCTGCAACATACCCCCTGAGGGTATCTTAGAGGAACCACCCCGTAAAGAGTTGGAACCATTTATTAACCTTATCTCTGTGGGAGAAACCAGGAATGTTTCTCATGCAAGAATCACTAGCATACATTTTCCTGTTTTACGCTATTTTGCTTTATTTGCTAGTTGTTGCTTGATCGGTCGCGGGAACTGTGGGAACCTTGGTGTTCTTGATATTATTATTCTGTTCCATGGTTTATACCGCGACAACACGGTTAGTATGGGCGGAACTGTTGCTAGACGGTTAAGTCTGAACCGTACTAAGGGTCCCATCTTTGGAGGCATTTATCCTTCACGCCTCGCTGCACATTTTAACATAGCTATTAGGCATTATGAGAAAGAAGAAAAATTGCTGCCTAGTGCTTACTTAGATTATAAGAGCATGATAGCCCATGATTTTCTTGTTAAGGGCAGGGATGGAGAGCTCAAATATAAGTTATACTTTGATAAACATCATCCTGAAACTATTACGTTGCCTGCTCCTTCTTTGTTTAATTTTGTAGGACCCTATCTCATTACGTGGGCTGTCGTCCAAGCTTACCGGAATCCTGCACCAGCCCCGGAACCGGAACCACAAGATGAGCCTCCACGACAATCTGTTTATTCTTGGGATCCAGAGATGACTGTCAGCCAGTGGCAGTCAGAGTCTTCTTCATCACAGTATGATCCCTGTTATTCCTCGTCGCAGTACGACCCCAGCTACACCTACGGATATCCGCCAGGCTTTCCCTGGCAATAGACCAACTTAGGCCAAAAGTCTAAGCTTGGGGGAGTACGTATTTCTCACCGACATTACATTTATGTTCACACACACTCATTGCTAGATGTTGGTGCTCATACTCTTTCACTATAATATCCATGCTAGTTTATTTTCTTTTTCCTGCTTTCTTCTTGTGTGTTTGTTAAACCTTAAGAAAAACAAAAAAAATAGTAGTAGTTTACTTTCCTGCTGTAGTAGTAGTAAGTAAAAATAAAACCCAAAAATATTTCCCGTTCTTCTTTTGCTTGTTGGGGTATGAACTCGACCTCTTTTGTTTTTGTAAATATGATGAGTCCATCGTTCCTGATTCAGCTTATTATGAATAAGCATGTTTGCAATGACAATTCGAGATCATAGTTGCTTGTGCCATGCTTTATTAGCTATGAGTTATAATGATTTACCTTGCGTGCCAACATGCTATTGAGATGGTTATGATGTGGTATGATGGGGTGGTATGCTCCTTTGAATGATTTAAGTGACTTGACTTGGCACATGTTCACACATGTAGTTGAAACAAATCAACATAGCCTTCACGATATTTATGTTCATGGTGGATTATATCCTACTCATGCTTGCATCCAATGTTTATTAATTTTAATGCATGTACATGGCTGTTGTCGCTCTCTAGTTGGTCGCTTCCCAGTCTTTTGCTAGCCTTCACTTGTACTAAGCGGGAATACTGCTTGTGCATCCAATTCCTTAAACCCCAAAGTTATTCCAGATGAGTCCACTATACCTTCCTATATGCGGTATCTACCTGCCGTTCCAAGTAAATTTGTATGTGCCAAACTCTAAACCTTCAAATAAACATTCTGTTTTGTATGCTCGAATAGCTCATGTATCAACCAAGGCTGCCCTTATCTTCCATGTTAGGCGGGTTATTCTCAAGAGGAGTGGACTTCGCTCCTCACTCACGAGAAAATGGCTAGTCACCGGGATGCCCAGTCCCATGCTTTATGCAAACTAAATCAAAATTAATTGCAAACAAAACTCTCCCTGGGACCTGATGTATGTTGGAGGCACTCGTTGTTTCGAGCAAGCCAAGGATTGATGCTTGTTGGTGGAGGGGGAGTATAAAATTTACCATTCTGTTTGGGAACCGCCTATAATGTGTGTGACATGGAAGATATCGCCATCTCTTACTTATTACGTTGAGAATGAAAGTATACCGCTCAAAATACAATATATCTCTATTTCAAAACCGAGCTCTGGCACCTCTATAAATCCCTGCTTCCCTCTGCGAAGGGCCTATCCATTTACCTTTATGTTGAGTCATCACCCTCTTATTAAAAAGCACTAGCTGGAGAGCACAGCTGTTATTTGCATTCATCATTGTTAATTTATATTGGGTATGACTATGATTGGATCTCTTTTACCATGAATTACAATGTCTAGTCAGTCCTTGATCTTTAAAGGTGCTCTGCATTTATGTTTTGCGGTCTCAGAAAGGGCTAGCGAGATACCACCTTGTTATATCATATTATGATTGTTTTGAGAAAGTGTTGTCATCCGAGATTTACTATTATGGCTTGCTAGTTGATTATGCTATTGATATGAGTAATTATGAGACCTGAGAATTATTGCAAATGTGGTTACTTATGATCTTTGCTGAAAACTTGAATGCTGGCTTGACATAGTTACAACAACAAGAGCAAACAGAGTTTGTAAAAGTTTTTCTTTTTCTCTTTCAGTTTGTCAACTGAATTGCTTGAGGACAAGCAAGGGTTTATGCTTGGGGGAGTTGATACATCTCCGTCGTATCTACTTTTCCAAACACTTTTGCCCTTGTTTTGGACTCTAACTTGTATGATTTGAATGGAACTAACCCGGACTGACGTTGTTTTCAGCAGAATTGCCATGATCTTATTTTATGTGCAGAAAACAAAAGTTCTCGGAATGACCTGAAACTCCACGGGATGTCTTATAAAAAATAATAATAAATCCTCGCCAAAGATGAAGACCAAGGGGCCCACACCCTGTCCACGAGGGTGGGGGGCGCCCCCCCTAGGGCGCGCTCCCCTACCTCGTGGGCCCCCTGGACACCCTCCGACGCCAACTCCAACTCTATATATTGGCTTTCGGGGAGAAAAAATCAGAGAGAAGAAACCGTCGCGTTTTACGATACAGAGCCGCCGCCAAGCCCTAAAACTTCTCGGGAGGGCTGATCTGGAGTCCTTTCGGGGCTCCAGAGAGGGGGATTCGTCGTCGTCGTCATCATCAACCATCCTCCATCACCAATTTCATGATGCTCACCGCCGTGCGTGAGTAATTCCATCGTAGGCTTGCTGGACGGTGATGGGTTGGATGAGATTTATCATGTAATCGAGTTAGTTTTGTTAGGGTTTGATCCCTAGTATCCACTATGTTCTGAGATTGATGTTGCTATGACTTTGCTATGCTTAATGCTTGTCACTAGGGGCCGAGTGCCATGATTTCAGATCTGAACCTATTATGTTTTCATGAATATATGTGAGTTCTTGATCCTATCTTGCAAGTCTATAGTCACCTACTATGTGTTATGATGCGGCAACCCCGAAGTGACAATAATCGGGACCACTCCCGGTGATGACCATAGTTTGAGGAGTTCTTGTATTCACTATGTGTTAATGCTTTGTTCCGGTTCTCTATTAAAAGGAGGCCTTAATATCCCTTAGTTTCCAATAAGACCCCGCTGCCACGGGAGGGTAGGACAAAACATGTCATGCAAGTTCTTTTCCATAAGCACGTATGACTATATACGGAATACATGCCTACGTTACATTGATGAATTGGAGCTAGTTCTGTGTCACCCTATGTTATGACTGTTACATGATGAACCGCATCCGGCATAATTATCCATCACTGATCCGGTGCCTACGAGTTTTCCATATACTGGTTTACGCTTATTTACTTTCCCGTTGCTACTGTTACAATCACTACAAAATACCAAAAATATTTTCTATTGCTTGCACTACTCTTTTGTTACCCTTACCACCATTATCATATTACTGTGCTACTAAACACTTTGCTGCAGATACTAAGTTTCCAGGTGTGGTCAAATTGACAACTCAGCTGCTAATACTTGAGAATATTCTTTGGCTCCCCTTGTGTCGAATCAATAAATTTGGGTTGAATACTCTACCCTCGAAAACTGTTGCGAACCCCTATACTTGTGGGTTATCAATAGCCATGATATCATCATGTTGCATGCACCTGCTTTGTTTGATTGTATTGCCATGAATGGATACAGGGTCATGCCAGAGGACATCGTTGCCTACTGGAATGCCCACGCAGCGGCAGAGCAAGAACCCCAGGCGTGGGACGCTCAGGAGCCGCCACCAGACCACTTTCACATGGGACCGGATGGCTACTTCGGATGGTGATTACCAAGCTAGGCCAAAAGCCTAAGATTGAGGGAGTACGTATTTCCACAGATATTATATTCATGTTCACACATTTCATTCCAGTTGTCCGTGTCCACACTTTTTCATTGTGTTATCCATGCTAGATTTATTTTATCACTTTATTCTTGTGCGTTTGAAACACTTTGAGAAAATCCAAAAATATTTCTTGCTTCTTTTCGGTTTCTCTTTCTAGTTTAATTCAATTGTAGTATTAAAAGAAAATCCAAGAAGATTTCCCTTTTTCTTATTTTGTTTGTTGGGAGATTTCCTATGTAAATAGCTTTTCTCTTTTTCGTTTTTATTTCTCTAATTTGCTTTCTTTGAGAAAAATCAAAAACTCCAAAAACATTTCAGTGTGTTTCTCTGAAATTCTTCTCTTATGTTTTTATTGAGTCGTACTAAGGAGAAGACCATGATGAAAATGTTGAGTGGCTCTCATATGCATTATTGTTGATCTAACAAAGAGCCCATGATATTTTGTCATCTCCTCTGAATAAAATGTTGTAGATTCCAACTTAGTCCACGACACTCTTGCACTATTATTATTTTCATATCACTCGGTCGTGCAAGTGAAAGGCAATAATGATGATATTTGATGAAGTGATTGTGGTAGGGAAAAGTGGGTATGAACTCAACTTGTTTTTGTTTCTATAAATATGTTTAACTTAGTATCCATGATTCAACATATTATGATTAAACATGTTTGCGATGACAATTAGAGATCATACTTGCCCATGCCATGCTTAAGTAGCTAGGAGTGGATAATGATTTATCTTGGGTGTCAACATGCATTAAATTGATTGTGATGTAGTATGATGATATGGTATCCTCCTCTGAATGTTTCAAGTGGCTTGACTTGGCACATGTTCACGCATGTAGTTGAATCAAAACCAACATAGCCTCTATGATATTTATCTTCATGGTGTTTATATCCTAATCATGCTAGAATTCAATGTTGATTATTCATAATGCATGTTCATGACCGTTTTTGCTCTCTAGCTGGTCGCTTCCCAACCTATTTGCTAGCCTTCACATGTACTAAGCGGGAATACTGCTTGTGCATCAAAATCCTTAAACCAAAGTCATACCAGATGAGTTCGCTATATCTACTATATGCGGTATTACCCTGTCGTTCCAACTAAATTTGCATGTGCCAGCTCTAAAATTTCAAATGAACATTTGTTTTGTGTGCCTGGACCGCTCATGGAGCAACAGGGGGTAGTCAGTATTTTCCATGTTAAGCGGGTTATTCTCATGATGAGTGTTTATTCACTCGTCCTTGCGCGAGAGGGGGTTGGTAATAGGGATGTCCAGTCCCGAGATAAAAAATGGCAAATAATCAAACAAAACTCCCCCAGGATTATTGTTGGTATGGAAGGCACCCGTGGATTCGGTTAGCCATGGCTTGTGTTTGTTGGTGGAGGGGGAGTAAACATTTACTTTTACCGCTTGGGAACCACAGCTTATGTGTTTAGCATGGAAGATATTGATAACTCTTGGTCGTGACGTTGACAGAAAGGGTGCACCTCCCAAAATTATATTTATCTCTGCTTTAAGCTTTGAGCTCTGGCATCTCTGCAAATCCCTGCTTCCCTCTGTGAAGGGGCTGTCTATTTACTATTATTTTATTTTACTTTTATGTTGAGTCATCACTGATACATCTCCATTGTATCTATAATTTTTTATTGTTCCATGTTGTTATATTATCATTCTTGGATTTTTACAATCATTTTGTCGCAATTTTATATCGTTTTTTGCGACTAACCTATTGACATAGTGCCCATTGCTAGTTGCTGTTTTTTGCTTGGTTTTTACATCGCAGAAAATACATACCAAACGGAGTCCAAACGCAGTGAAACTTTTTGGAGAATTTTTCTAGACCAGAAGACACCTGATGGGCCAAAGAAGTACCAGAGGGGGGCTTCGAGGGGAGCACAACCCACCAGGGTGCGCCTAAGTGGGTTGTGCCCACCTCGCTGGCCTCCCGCACCGCCTCTTTGCCCTATAAATCCCCAAATATTCCAGAAACCCTAGGGGAATCGACGAAACACAATTCGAGCCGCCGCAAGTTCTAGAACCACGAGATCCAATCTAAACACCATCATAGAGGGGTTCATCATCCTCATTGGTGCCTCTCCGATGATGCGTGAGTAGTTCATCATAGACCTATGGATCCATAGGCAGTAGCTAGATGGATTCCTCTCTCTCTCTCTCTTGATTCTCAATACAATGGTCTCTTGGAGATCTATTTGATGTAACTCTTTTTGCGATGTGTTTGTTGGGATCAGGTGAACTTTGAGTAGATGATCAGATCTATATCCATGAGATTTATTTGAGTTTTTGATCTCTTCTGTGCATGATTATTTATAGCCTCATATTTCTTCTTCAAATCTTTGGTTTATTTAGGCCGACTAGATCGATTTTTCTTGCCATGGGAAGAGGTGCTTTATGATGGGTTTGATCGTGCGGTGTTCTTTCCTAGTGATAGAAGGGGCAGCAAGACATGCATCTATCGTTGCTATTAAGGATAACAAGATGGGGGCTATTCCTACATGAATAGATCTCGTCTACGTCATGTCATCGTTCTTATTGCATTACTTCGTTTCTCCATGAACTTAATACACTAGATGCATGCTGGATAGCAGTCGATGTGTGGAGTAATAGTAGTAGATGCAGGCAGGAGTCGGTCTACTAATCTTGGATGTGATGCCTATATATTGATCATTGCCTGGATATCGTCATAACTATTCAATTTTCTATCAATTACCCAACAGTAATTTGTTTACCCACCGTGTGCTATTTCTTGAGAGAAGCCACTAGTGAAATCTACGGCCCCCGGGTCTATTCTTCATCATATTTGCTTTCAGATCTATTATTTGCCTTCGAGATCTATTTTTATTTGCATTTATTTTCAGATCTATCATTCCAAAAACCCAAAAATACTTTGCTGCACCTTTTATTTGCATCTTTTATTTCACGTTTATTTGAGATCTATTTTTCCAATCTGTCACAAATTTTATCTCGTCAACTTGACAATTTCTGGCGCCGTTACCTGAAAAGGGATTGAAAACCCCTTATATGCGTCGGGTTGCAAGTATTTGTTCTTTGTGTGCAGGTATCGTTTACAAAGTGTTGCTTCGTTCTCCTACTGGATTGATACCTTGGTTTCATAACTGAGGGAAATACCAACTGTAGTTGTGCTGCATCATCCCTTCCTCTTTGGGGAAATACCGACGTAGTTCAAGCGACATCAATCACCTTCTCAAACAAGCACTAGACCTGAGAGCACTATTGTCATCCTCATGCATTGTGTATAGTTAATGTTGAATGAATCCTGACTGGATCTCTTCAACCATGAATTACAATGTTTAGTCGCTGCTCGAACTTTAGTGGTGCTCTGCATTTATGTTTTGCGGCTCGAAAAGGGCTAGCGAGATACCAATGTTGTCATATTATATCATGATTGTTTTGACAAAGTGTTGGCATTTGAAATATTTTATTATTGCTCGCTAGTTGATTATGCCATTGATATGAGCTCATACAATTTGTAAGAGTTATTGCTTGCATGGTTGGTCATAATCTTTGCTGAAAACCTGGGTGCTATTTGATACGTCCATTTTGCATCATGCTTTTATATCGATATTTATTGCATTATGGGCTGTTATTTCACTTTATGTCACAATACTTATGGCTATTCTCTCTTATTTTACAAGGTTTACATAAAGAGGGAGAATGCCGGCAGCTGGAATTCTGGGCTGGAAAAGGAGCAAATATTAGAGACCTATTCTGCGCAACTCCAAAAGTACCGAAACTCCACGGAATATCTTAAAATAAATAAAGAAAAATCCTCGCCAAAGATGAAGTCCAGGGGGCCCACACCCTGCTCACGAGGGTGGGGGCGCGCCCCCCTCCTAGGGCACGCCCCCCTACCTCGTGGGCCTCCTGGTGGGTCTCTGACATCCATCTTCTCCTATATGAAGTCTTTCAATGAGAAAAAAATCAGAAGCAACCTTTCGGGACTAGACTCCGCCGCCACGAGGCGGAACCTTGGCGGAACCAATCTAGAGTTTTGGCAGAGCTGTTCTGCCGGGGCTACGTCCCTCCGAGAGGGGGAAATCATCACCATCGTCATCACCAACGCTCCTCTCATCGGGAGAGGTCAATCTCCATCAACATCGACACCAGCACCATCTCATCTCCAAACCCTAGTTCATCTCTTGTATCCAATTCTTGTCTCAAAGTTCGGGATTGGTGCTAGTAGGTTGCTAGTAGTGTTGATTACTCCTTGTAGTTGATGCTAGTTGGTTTATTTGGTGGAAGATCATATGTTCAGATCCTATATGCATATTATTACCCCTCTGATTATGAACATGAATATGCTTTGTGAGTAGTTACGTTTGTTCCTGAGGACAAGGGAGACGTCTTGCTATTAGTAGTCATGTGAATTTGGTATTCGTTTGATATTTTGGTAAGATGTATGTTGTCTAGCCTCTAGTTGTGTTATGTGAACGTCGACTACATAACACTTCACCATTATTTGGGCCTAGAGGAAGGCATTGGGAAGTAATAAGTAGATGATGGGTTGCTAGAGTGGCAGAAGCTTAAACCCTAGTTTATGTGTTGCTTCGTAAGGGGCTGATTTGGATCCATATGTTTCATGCTATGGTTAGGTTTACCTTAATTCTTTTTTTGTAGTTGCGGATGCTTGCAACAGAGGTTAATCATAAGTGGGATTCTTGTTCAAGTAAGAACAGCACCCAAGCAACAGTCCACCCACATATCAAATTATCAAAGTACCCAACGCGAATCATATGAACGTGATGAAAACTAGCTTGACGATATTCCCATGTGTCCTCGGGAGCGCTTTTCCTATTATAAGAGTTTGTTCCGGCTTGTCCTTTGCTACAAAAAGGATTGGGCCACCTTGCTGCACCTTATTTACTTTTGCTACTTGTTGCTCGTTACAATTTACCTCACCACCAAACTATCTGTCACCACTTATTTCAGTACTTGCAGAGAATACCTTGCTGAAAACCGTTTATCATTTCCTTCTGCTCCTCGTTGGGTTCGACACTCTTACTTATTGAAAGGACTACGATAGATCCCCTATACTTGTGGGTCATCAAGACTCTTTTCTGGCTCCGTTGCCGGGGAGTGTAGCGCCTTTGGTAGGTGGAATTTGGTACGGAAAAATTTATATCGTGTGCTGAAATTTACTGTCACTTGTTACTATGGAAAGTAATTCTCTGAGGGGCTTGTTTGGGGTATCTTCACCACGTCCAATAGAGCAAAGAGTTGCTCCTCAACCAACTGAACCTATTGAAAATGAAACTCCTTTTGAATTTCCTTCGGGTATGATGGAAAAACTGCTAGCTAACCCTTTTACAGGAGATGGAACAAAGCATCCTGATGAGCACTTAATATATGTGGATGAAGTTTGTGGATTATTTAAGCTTGCAGGTGTACCCGATGATGTTGCTAAGAAGAAGGTCTTCCCTTTATCTTTGAAGGGAGACGCATTGATATGGTATAGGCTATGTCATGATATGAGATCATGGAACTATAAAAGATTGAAGTTGGAATTTCATCAAAAGTATTACCCTATGCATCTTGTTCATCGTGATCGCAATTATATATATAATTTATGGCCTCGCGAAGGAGAAAGCATCGCTCAAGCTTGGGGGAGGCTTAAGTCAATGTTATATTCATGCCCCAATCATGAGCTCTCGAGAGAAATAATTATGCATAATTTTTATGCTCGGCTTTCTGAAAACAATCGCACCATGCTCGATACTTCTTGTGCTGGCTCTTTTATGATGAAGACTATTGAATTTAAATGGAACTTATTGGATAGAATTAAACTCAACTCTGAAGATTGGGACCTCGACGAAGGTAAGGAGTCAGGTATGACACCTAAGTTTGATTGTGTTAAATCTTTTATGGATACCGATATTTTCCGTAAGTTTAGCACTAAATATGGACTTGACTCTGAGATAGTAGCTTCTTTCTATGAATCTTTTGCTACTTATGTTGATCTCCCTAAGGAGAAGTGGTTTAAATATCATCCTCCCATAGAAGTAAAAGTAGCTGCACCTATTAATGCTGAAGAAAAGACTGTCACTTATAATGATCCTATTGTTCCTACTTCTTATGTTGAGAAACCACCTTTCCCATTTAGAGTAAAGGATCATGCTAAAGCTTCAACTGTTGTTCGTAAAAGCAATATTAGAACTTATACACCTCCTGAGCAAGTTAAAGTAGAACCTAGTATTGCTATTGTTAAAGATCTCTTGTCTGATAATATTGATGGGCATGTTATTCAGTTCGATGGTGAAACTACTAGAATTGCTAAGCCTTGTGCTAAAGATAAACATAGACCTATGGTAGGCGTGCCTGTTATTTCTGTTAAAATAGGAGATCATTGTTATCATGGCTTATGTGATATGGGTGCTAGTGCTAGTGTTATCCCTTATGACTTGTATAAATGAATCAAGCATGAAATTGCACCTACTGAGTTAGAAGATATTGATGTCACAATTAAACTTGCCAATAGAGATACTACTTCAGCAATGGGAATTGTTAGAGATGTTGAAGTATTGTGTGGGAAAACTAAATATCCCGCTGATTTTCTTGTTCTCACTTCTCCACAAGATAGCTTTTGTCCCATTATATTTGGTAGACCCTTCTTGAACACTGTTAATGCTACGATAGATTGCGAAAACAATGTTGTTACTACTGGCTTGGATGATATGGTTCATGAGTTTAATTTCTCTAAATTTAGTAAACAACATCGTGAGGAAGAATTACCTAGTAAGGATGAAATTATTGGTCTTGCTTCTATTGCAATACCTCCTAGTGATCCTTTAGAACACTATTTGCTAGACCATGAAAATGATATGTTCATGAATGAAAGAAGGGAAATAGATGAAGTATTCTTTAAACAGGAACCTATTCTGCAACATAATTTGCCTGTTGAAATTTTAGGGTATCCCCTCCACCCAAAGGTGATCCCGTGTTTGAGCTTTAAACCGTTGCCTGATAATCTTAAATATGCTTATCTGGATGAAAACAAGATATATCATGTTATTATTAGTGCTAACCTTTCAGAGCATGAAGAAGAAAGATTATTGAAAACTCTGAAGAAGCATCGTGCTGCTATTGGATATACTCTTGATGATCTTAAGGGCATTAGTCCCACTCTATGTCAACATAAAATAAATTTGGAAGTAGATGCCAAACCAGTTCGTGATCCTCAACGACGTCCGAATCCTAAAATGAAAGAAGTGGTAAGAAAACAAATACTCAAGCTTCTGGAGGCAGGTATAATTTATCACGTTGCTGATAGTCAGTGGGTAAGTCCTGTCCATTGTGTCCCTAAGAAGGGAGGTATTACTGTTGTTCCTAATGATAAAGATGAATTGATTCCATAAAGAATTATCACAGGTTATAGGATGGTAATTGATTTCCGCAAATTAAATAAAGCTACTAAGAAAGATCATTACCCCTTACCTTTTATTGATCAAATGCTAGAAAGATTATGCAAACATACACACTACTGCTTTCTAGATGGTTATTCTGGGTTCTCTCAAATACCTGTGTCGGCTAGAGATTAATCAAAGACTACTTGTACATGCCCTTTTGGTACTTTTACTTATAAATGTATGTCTTTTGGTTTATGTAATGCACCTGCTACCTTTCAAAGATGCATGATGGCTATATTCTCTGACTTTTGTGAAAATATTTGTGAGGTTTTCATGGATGATTTTTCCGTCTATGGTTCCTCTTTTGATGATTGCTTGAGCAATCTTGATCGAGTTTTGCAGAGATGTGAAGAAACTAATCTTGTCTTGAATTGGGAAAAGTGCCACTTTATGGTTAATGAAGGTATTGTTTTGGGGCATAAAGTTTCTGAAAAAGGTATTGAAGTTGATAAAGCCAAGGTTCATGCTATTGAAAAGATGCCATGTCCCAAGGACATCAAAGGTATAAGAAGTTTCCTTGGTCATGCCGGATTTTATAGGAGGTTCATTAAGGACTTCTCAAAAATTTCTCGGCCTCTGACTAATTTATTGCAAAAAGATGTACCATTTGTCTTTGATGATGATTGTGTAGAAGCATTTGAAATACTTAAGAAAGCATTAGTCTCTGCACCTATTGTTCAGCCACCTGATTTGAATTTACCCTTTGAAATTATGTGTGATGCTAGTGATTATGTTGTAGGTGTTGTTCTAGGGCAAAGAGTTGATAAGAAATTAAATGTTATTCATTATGCTAGTAAGACTCTAGACAATGCTCAAAGAAATTATGCTACTACTGAAAAAGAACTTCTAGCAGTTGTATTTGCTTGTGATAAGTTCAAACCCTATATTGTTGATTCTAAAGTAACTATTCACACTGATCACTGCTATTAAATATCTTATGGAAAATAAAGATGCTAAACCTAGACTTATTAGATGGGTTCTCTTGCTACAAGAATTTGATTTGCATATTGTTGATAGAAAGGGAGCTGAGAACCCCGTTGCAGACAACTTGTCTAGGTTAGAGAATGTTCTTGATGACCCCTACCTATTAATGATAACTTTCCTGATGAACAATTAAATGTTATAAGTACTGCTCGTAGTACTTCTTGGTATGCTGATTATGCTAATTATACTGTTGCTAAGTTTATACCTCCTAGCTTCACATACCAGCAAAATAAAAAGTTCTTTTATGATTTGAGACATTACTTTTGGGATGACCCACACCTTTATAAAGAAGGAGTACATGGTGTTATTAGACGTTGTGTACCTGAGCATGAACAGGAACAGATCCTACGCAAGTGTCACTCCGAAGCTTATGGAGGACACCATGCTGGAGACAGAACTGCACATAAGGTATTGCAATCTGGTTTTTATTGGCCTACTCTCTTCAAGGATGCCCATAAGTTTGTCTTATCTTGTGATGAATGTCAAAGAGTTGGTAATATTAGTAGATGTCAAGAAATGCCTACGAATTATTCTCTTGTTATTGAACCTTTTGATGTTTGGAGCTTTGATTATATGGTACCTTTTCCTGCCTCTAATGGATACACTCATATTTTAGTTGCTGTTGATTATGTTACTAAGTGGGTAGAAGCTATTCCAACTAGTAGTGCTGATTATAACACTTCTATTAAAATGCTTAAGGAAGTTATTTTTCCGAGGTTTGGAGTCCCTAGATATTTAATGACTGATGGTGATTCACACTTTATTCATGGTGCTTTCCGTAAAATGCTTGCTAAGTATGACGTTAATCACAGAATTGCATCTCCTTATCACCCGCAGTCTAGTGGTCAAGTAGAGTTGAGCAATAGAGAGCTCAAATTGATTTTGCAAAAGACTTAATAGGTCTAGAAAGAATTGGTCTAAGAAACTTGATGATGCATTATGGGCATATAGAACTGCATATAAAAATCCTATGGGTATGTCTCCGTATAAAATGGTTTATGGAAAAGCATGTCATTTACCTCTCGAACTAGAACATAAGGCATATTGGGCTATTAAAGAGCTCAACTATGATTTCAAACTTGCCGGTGATAAGAGGTTATTTGATATTAGCTCACTTGATGAATGGAGAACCCAAGCTTATGAAAATGCCAAGTTTTTTAAATAAAAAGTTAAAAGATTGCATGACAAAAGGATACAAAAGCGTGAGTTTAATGTAGGTGATTACTTATTGCTATACAACTCTCGTTTAAGATTTTTTGCAGGATAACTTCTCTCTAAATGGGAAGGCCCATATGTTATCGAGGAGGTCTATCGTTCCGGTGCCATAAGGATCAACAACTTCGAAGGTACGAATCTGAAGGTGGTAAACGGTCAAAGAATCAAACATTATATCTCAGGTAATCCCATAAGTGTTGAAACCAATATTATCCAAACCGTAACCCCGGAGGAATACATAAGGGACACTTTCCTGACCGTTTCAAACTCCGAAAAGGAATAGGTATGTGGTACGGTAAGTACACCGACTCCAAAACAATTTTCAAGGCAATATTTCTCTGTTTTGGAATATTTAGAAAAATAGAAAAATAAGTAGCAGTCCGGGAAGGACACGAGGGTGGTGGGCGCGCCCTACCCCTCTGGGCGCGCCCCCCTACCTCGTGAGCACCTCGTGTGCCTTCTGGACTCCGTTTTCTTGCATGATACGTATTTTGGTCAGTAAAAATTCATTATATATTCTCCCGAAGGTTTTGACTCCCGTATCACGGAAATCTCCTCAGTTCTTGTTTCGAGTTGTTTTCTGTCAGGGTTGTCAAGGCCAGGCATCATGTCGTCCCCCTCCTCCAACAATGGTGACAACGATGCTTGGCTAATGAGGATAGATCTGAAGAGGGAAGAACCCACGAAGGTCAACAAGGATGAAAGGATCAAGAAGGCCATGGAGGATCAAGCTCCGGCAGCAAAAGACATCCTTCAACTTGATCATAACCTTCTCACCCCAACTGAGATCAAAGCTTTCAAGATGATTGAGTTAGCTCGTATACAGAACAAGTATCTCACACAAGAAAATATTTTGTTGAAGGAGCATATTGTCGCACTCAAGGGCATTATCCGCAAGCTTGAGGACCTCTTACGCTCGATGTGCGATTATTCATCACCACCACCTTCTTCACCGACAAAGGAGACATAATCACATGGGTATGGGCACTCCCCTTGGCAACTGCCATGCTTGGGGGAGGTGCCCCGGTATCGTATCACCATCACAACTCCTATCTTTACCGTTTTTCTTAGTTCGATCCTATTAGTAGTATCTTGATCTAGTAGAATAAAGTTTATGGCATGATCTAGTTTTGAGTGTTGCTTTATGATCTCTCTTTATGTAATCAGTCCGTGAGCTATATATAATAAAGATTAGTGTTGAGTAAAGGGCTTGATTATTTTGCCATGATCTTGAGTGAATAAAAGAAAAGAAAAGAAAGAAAAGAATAAAAAGAAACAAAGAGTTCATATTGATCTTATTGAGAGTAATGACTTCACATAGAAAGAGTATGATGATTAAAGGTTGTTGGGAGTTGACAGACATAGCTTTGGTCATCGTTGCAATTAATAGGAAGTAATAAGGAAAGAGAGGTTTCACATATAGATATATTATCATTGACATCTTTTATGATTGGGAGCACTCATTAAAATATGACATGCTAAAGAGTTGATGTTGGACAAGGAAGACAACGTAATGAGTTATGTCTTTCTTATATATGAGATAAAGTATGTTGTCATGGATCCTCTAACTTGTTGAGCTTGCCTTTCTCTCTCATGCTATCCAAATTCTCAGCACTAAGTAGAAATACTACTTGTGCTTCCAAATACCCTTAAACCAGTTTTGCCATGAGAGTCCACCATATCTACCTATGGATTGAGTAAAATCCTTCAAGTAAGTTGTCATCGGTGCAAAGAAATAAAAATTGCTCTAAATATGTATGATTGATTGGCGTGGGAGAAATAAGCTTTATACGATCTTGTGATGTGGAAGTAATAAAAGCGATGGACTGCATAATAAAGGTTCATATCACAAGGGGTAATATAAAGTGACGTTCTTTCACATTGAGATTTTATGCATCCAACCATAAAAGCGCATGGCAACCTCTGCTTCCCTCTGCGAAGGGCCTATCTTTTATTATTATCCCCTACCTTATGCAAGAGTCACGGTAATCTTCACCTTTCCTTTTTCATTTTATCCTTTGGCAAGCACAGCATGTTGGAAAGAACATGATATATATATATATATATATATATATATATATATAAATATATATAATTGGATGTAGGGGAGCATGAATTATTATTGTTGACATTACCCTTGAGGTAAAAGGTTGTGGGGCAAAACTATAAGTCCCTATCTTTCTCAGTGTCCGATTAAAACTTCATAACCACAAGTATTGCGTGAGTGTTAGCAATTATGAAGGACTAAATGATAGTTGAGTATGTGGACTTGCTTTAAGCTCTGACATAGACTCTTTCTCATGTTATGATAAATTGCAATTGCTTCAATGACTGAGATTATAGTTTGTTGGAGCCCAATAATGTTTATGATTCATACTTTTGCATTGTGAAAAGATCATCACTTGAACATAAGTAATCATATGACAAAATCTATATATGTTGATGTTATGAGAATAATCATGATGCCTTCATGTCCGTATTTTATTTTTATAGACGCCTCTACTTCTAAACATGAGGACATATTTATTGTTATCGGCTTTTCGCTTGAGAACAAGCGAGGTCTAAGCTTGGGGGAGATGATACGTCCATTTTGCATCATGCTTTTATATCAATATTTATTGCATTATGGGCTGTTATCTCACTTTATGTCACAATACTTATGGCTATTCTCTCTTATTTTACAAGGTTTACATAAAGAGGGAGAATGCCGGCAGCTGGAATTCTGGGCTGGAAAAGGAGCAAATATTAGAGACCTATTCTGCGCAACTCCAAAAGTCCCGAAACTCCACGGAATATCTTAAAATAGATAAAGAAAAATCCTCGCCAAAGGTGAAGTCCAGGGGGCCCACACCCTGCTCACGAGGGTGGGGGCGCGCACCCCCTCCTAGGGCGCGCCCCCTACCTCGTGGGCCCCCTGGTGGGTCTCCGATGTCCATCTTCTCCTATATGAAGTCTTTCGATGAGAAAAAATATCAAAAGCAACCTTTCGGGACGAGACTCCGCCGCCACGAGGCGGAACCTTGGCGGAACCAATCTAGAGCTCCGGCAGAGCTGTTCTGCCGGGGATACGTCCCTCTGGGAGGGGAAATCATCACTATCGTCATCACCAACGCTCCTCTCATCGGGAGAGGGCAATCTCCATCAACATCTTCACCAGCACCATCTCATCTCCAAACCCTAGTTCATCTCTTGTATCCAATTCTTGTCTCAAAGTCCGGGATTGGTGCTAGTAGGTTGCTAGTAGTGTTGATTACTCCTTGTAGTTGATGCTAGTTGGTTTATTTGGTGGAAGATCATATGTTCAGATCCTATATGCATATTATTACCCCTCCGATTATGAACATGAATATGCTTTGTGAGTAGTTACGTTTGTTCCTGAGGACAAGGGAGACGTCTTGCTATTAGTAGTCATATGAATTTGGTATTCGTTTGATATTTTGGTAAGATGTATGTTGTCTAGCCTCTAGTGGTGTTATGTGAACGTTGACTACTGAAAGTGCAACTATCCCTAGGTGGTTTTGGTAATTCATAACAACATATAGCTCATTGAGCTAATGCTATTCCAAGATAATTATTTCAGGAAAGCTCAATGATTGGCATGGCATGGATGGTGAAAGTGGAACCCCTAAAATGCTAAGGACAAAGGATTGGCTAAAGCTTCAAGCTCAAGACTCTTCATTTTACATTTTAGTGATCCAAGATCACATTGAGTCCATAGGAAAAGCCAATACTATCAAGGAGGGATGAGGTGTTCCTTAATGAGCCTTTTGCTTCATGTGCTTAATGATATGCTCCAAAATCCTCAGCTACTTTTCCATATCCACAAATGACCTAAACTCTAAGCCAAACTTGGTCCTACCGATTCTTTCCATCCCGCGCCACCGAGTTTCACTTGTCATAAGCCACTGCAAATCGGTTCTACCGATAGGGATCTCGGTCTCACCGAGATGGGGTTGCAATCTCTATGTTTCCCTTTCGTAACTTTTCGGTCTCACCGAAAGAGCAAATCGGTCCCACCAAGATTGCAATGTAAACTCTCTGTTTCCCCTTTGTAACTTTTCGGTCTCACCGAAAGAGCAAATCGGTCCCACCGAGTTTACCTGACCAACTCTCTGGTTAGCTAATTACCAAAATCGGTCTCACCGAGTTTGTGTAATCGGTCTCACCGAGATTACGTTATGCCCTAACCCTAACCATATCGGTCCTACCGAGTTGCATATCAGTCCCACCGAAAATCTCTAACGGTCACTGGGTTTACCTTTTCGGTCCGACCGAGTTTGTTGATTCGGTCCCATCGAGATTGGTAAATTGTGTGCAACGGTTGGATTTTGTGTGGAGGCTATATATACCCCTCCGCCTCCTCTTCATTCGTGGAGAGAGCCATCAGAACACATCTACACTTCCAACTCATATGTTCTGAGAGAGAACCACCTACTCATGTGTTGAGACCAAGATATTCCATTCCTACCATATGAATCTTGATCTCTAGCCTTTCCCAAGTTGCTTTCCACTCAAAACTTCTTTCCACAAAATCCAAATCCTATGAGAGAGAGTTGAGTGTTGGGGAGACTATCATTTGAAGCACAAGAGCAAGGAGTTCATCATCAACACACCATTTGTTACTTCTTGGAGAGTGGTGTCTCCTAGATTGGCTAGGTGTCACTTGGGAGCCTCCGACAAGATTGTGGAGTTGAACCAAGGAGTTTGTAAGGGCAAGGAGATCGCTAACTTCGTGAAGATCTACCGCTTGTGAGGCAAGTCCTTCGTGGGCGATGGCCATGGTGGGATAGACAAGGTTGCTTCTTCGTGGACCCTTCATGGGTGGAGCCCTCCGTGGACTCGCGCAATCGTTACCCTTCGTGGGTTGAAGTCTCCATCAACGTGGATGTAGGATAGCACCACCTATCCGAACCACAAGAAAAATATCCGTGTCTCCAATTGCGTTTGAATTCTCCAAACCCTTCCCTTTAAATTCTTGCAAGTTGCATGCTTTACTTTCCGCTGCTATATACTCTTTGCATGCTTGCTTGAATTGTGTGATGATTGCTTGACTTGTCCTAAAGTTGCTAAAATCCGCCAAGAACTAAAATTGGGAAAAGGTTAAGTTTTTATTTGGTCAAGTAGTCTAATCACCCCCCTCTAGACATACTTCCGATCCTACAAGTGGTATCAGAGCTTTGGTCTCCATTTGCTTTGATTTCCATAGCTTTTGGTGGTCATAGCCTAGGTTTCACAACCTAGGAGAGTATGGCGTCTAGCGAGGGAAATTATCACCGTAGAGGTCCTTACTTTGATGGTACTAATTTTGCTAGTTGGAAGCATAAAAGGAAAATGCATATTCCTGGACATAACCCCGCCGTTTGGGCTATTGTGTGTGTTGGTTTGCAAGGCGACTTCTTCGACGGGAAGGAACCAAACCGTGAAGCTACCGCGGATGAGTTGAAGATGCTACAATACAACGCTCAAGCTTGTGATATTCTCTTCAACGGATTGTGCCCCGAAGAATTCAATAAAATCAGCCGTCGTGAGAATGCAAAGGAAATTTTGGATACTTTGATTGATATGCACGAAGGTACCGACTCCGTCAAGGAATCCAAATTGGATGTGCTTCAAAGTCAACTTGACAAGTTCAAAATGAAGGATGGTGAAGGTGTCGCTGAAATATACTCTAGGCTTGCTCTCATCACAAACGAGATTGCCGGCTTAGGGAGTGAAGAGATGACCGACAGATTCATCATCAAGAAGATCCTAAGAGTCTTGGATGGAAAATATGATACCATGTGCACATTGATCCAAATGATGCCCAATTACAAAGATCTCAAGCCAACGGAGGTCATTGGAAGAATTGTTGCTCATGAGATGTCGCTCAAGGATAAACAGGAACTTCAGAACAAATCAAGTGGTGCCTACAAAGCCTCATGTGAAGTACCCACATCATCAAGTGAGAAACAAAACTTCAACGAAGAATTGAGCCTAATGGTGAAGAACTTCAACAAGTTCTACAAGAGTAGAAGCAAAGATAGAAGCTCCAAGTCAAGGTCCTACAATGACAAAAGATCTTCTAGTCGAGAGCGAAACTGCTACAATTGTGGAAGACCCGGACACTATTCCAATGAGTGTACGGCTCCCTACAAAAGAAGAGAAGATTCTCCAAAAAGAAGAGGCAAAAGAGAAGAATCACCATCAAGAGAGAGAAGGAGTAGAGATGATCGTTATGAACGAAGATACTCACGGAGGAGCAGGGATTCGGAAAGAAAGGAAAAATCATCAAGGAGCTACACAAAACGAAGACATCAAGCTCATGTTGGTGAATGGGTATCCGGCTCCGACTCCGACAACCACTCCGAGAGAAGTTATCACTCCGATTCTGAATATACTTAAGATGAAGGTGTTGCCGGTCTAGCACTTGTGTCAACCAACTCCTTCGACATATTTGACTCACCAAATGAAGGAATTGGAAGATGCTTCATGGCCAAAGGTCCTAAGGTAACTCACCCTGAGTATGTTTTCAATAGTGATGAGGATGACTTGTTAGGTGATGATGATTTACTTGTTGACAACTCTAGTGATGAATACTATGATGAAACGTCAATTAATCATGCTAATCAAGATAAAACGAATGACAATGATAAGGGAAAATAGAGGCTCTAACTAAAGAACTAAACACTCTTAAGTTAGCTCATGAAACTATCTTCGAAGATCATCGAGAACTTTTAAGAGCTCATGAGAAGCTACGCTTTGAAAAGCTAAATCTTGAGCAAGAGCATGAGTTTTTAAAGGCAATCAATGATGATCTCCGCAAGAAAAGTTCTTCTTACATTGCCAAGCGTTTACTCTTATCCACTTACATGCCTCAAGTCAAGTCTAATAACAAGAACAAGAAAGATTCCTCCTCTAGTAGTAACAATGATCATGTTAAATCCAATATTGTTGCTTCTAGTAGTTCTCTTGATTCCACTAACGATTCTCTTAGCCAAGTTACTCTTGAGCAAGAAAATAGCTTATTGAAGGGAATCATAGAGAAAGGAGTGTACAAAAGCCTTGCTGGAAGTAAGCAATTCGAGGAGATTGTACGCAAGCAAGGAAGGCACCGGAAGAATCAAGGTGTTGGTTTTGAACGAAAGTTCAATGCCAATGGAGTTGAGTGAGAAGAAGATCAATACCCCAAGACAAAGTTTGTTCCTCAACAAGAGAAGTATGATCCTACTTCTTTCAAGGGGACACAAACTCAAGATGATCTTCCACCACAAGACTACAAGCAAAAAGGCAAGGACAAGCTTCAAGAGGAAATTGATGCATTTGAAGAAGCTCCTAAGACCTTAGTCAAGTGGATTCCCAAGACTACTTCAAGTTCCACTTCATCAAGTACGACTACAACTCCAAGGATTCCCATCAAGATGGTGTGGATCCAAAAGAAGAAGAACTAGAGAGTTCTTGAGGGTGACTCCGCCAACATACTTCACTCTTATCATTTTGGCAAGAACAAGTGCAATCAACTTCCACATCTTGCACTAGTTCAAGGAGTCACAAACCCTCTTGTTGGTCAGACAAGGGACAAGGTAACCTAAAAGTCTTCATAGAAATCATCTTGTGTGTGCATCACTCTATGTCTATGGATATCCTTGTTTGTTCCTTGTGGGACTAACCCATGTAGGTATTGAAAGTGCAATTCACTCAAAAGGATAGCTCCAAGTGATCTACATTGAGCATCCACATCTTCAACATCTACATGAAGTCATCATCGACAAAACCCAAGGTTAGTTCATCCCTCTTAGGGGGGATATCACATCTAGGGGGAGCTTTACTCTAAGACTTGAGTTAAAGCAACTCTAATGATCTGAACACAACAATGCCTTATGTAAAAGTGGTAACCCCACTTGAGCTTAAACGATGAGTATGACCTATGATCAAATGTTTTCATTTGACTCCTATGTCAATATACTCATATACAGATGACCTAGTCATCGCCAATTGCTTGATAGATGCTAGAATTGGTTGTGCATACTTTGTCACATATTTCAATTGCCATTTTATTGTGTGAGCATGTTGGTTGCATATTTTACTCATTCGAGGACATCCACTTGTTGTTTTGATTGTTTGGTTTTATTTTTCTTTTGCCAAGAGGATGGACAAGAATGCCTAAGAACCTTCTCTAGCTATCTATGATTTTCTCGTCTCAAACTCTATTCATGCTACATCACAAAATTGATCAAGTCAGATTCGAACCACTCTGTGTGAGGAGCACTCGGAGTCCCCGATTCGTCATAGACTTAAACTTCCAAAACCTCTTTGTGATTCTTGGTCTGACCGATACCCCACTTTCGGTCTTACCGAGATCATTAAGTTGATCTATGTTTTCGATCTTGGTGCAACTGATTTAAACCTTTCGGTCACACCGAGTTGCAATAACTGTATACAGTTTTGCATCTCGGTGCTACCGAGTTGTTCCACTCGGTCACACCGACAGGGTCGGGCTATATATAGACACGGGCAAAAATTTGGAAATTTCTCCAAACCCCTTCGCCCGGGCGATAGCTCGCTCTGCCTACATGGTCTCCGGATCCTCTTCTCGCCGCCAGCCGCCTCCAGTCGCTGGTCTCCGTCGCCGTCAACGGGAATCAACCCCGCCGTTGCCGCCGTAGCGAGTCTCCGCCGAACTAGGGTATGGACTCGATCTTTGTGCTATTCCCCAATCCGATTCCTAGCACATTGTGATCAGATGGATTCTTGCCACGTTTGATAAACTCCTATCCAGTCAATGAACTCATAGAATAGGTTTGATCCGAAAATTTTAGGGTTAGGTTTCCGCCGAAACCATCTCGGACCCACCGAGTTGAAAAACTCGGTCCCACCGATTTGGCTTATGCAATTGCACAAGTAAAACTCGGTCAGACCGAGTTTTGCTAATCGGTGTGACCGATTTTGGAACTTTGTGAAACCCTAGCAGTCTCGGTGCCACCGAACTGTGACTCGGTCCAACCGAGTTCACTAGTTTAGGTTCCAAAAACTGCTTCGGTATCACCGAGTTTAAAAATTGGTAGATCTGAAATGCTTTCTGTGGGAAACTAAAACTAAGTTTTTGAATCATTCTTTTGCAAAAATCTCTGCATTTTGTGATGCTCATCCACTCTACCTCATCTATAAACTATTCACAGGGTCAGCAGTCAGCTTGTTCATCATGTCAGACCAGAGTGATAGCTAGAACATTTCAGAGCAGCCAGTGCAGATGAGTGAGGGCACTAGTCCCTCCAGCTCTTCAGATGAAGGCAGCAGGAGCACCCCCAGCAACCTGCCAAAAGCTGCCACAAGACAAAGGAAGAAGAGAACCTCAGAATCAGAGGATGAGGACTATGTGGCAGAGGAGGAAGCAACTTCCAAGAAAGTTGAACTCAAGAAAGAGCATGGCTCAAGACAGAGCAACAAGCCAGGCTTAAAGGTCAAAAGGCCAGCAGGCAGGCAGCCCATGCCAAAGGCCAGAGCCTCAACAAAGATTCCTGAGAAGCCTGCACCCAAAGAGCCAGTTGCAGCTGAAACAAAGAAAGAAAGGAAAAGAGGCAGATGGTGAAGGAAAGTTGATCCCATGTCTGAATTTGAACATCATTCTTCTGATGAAGAAGAGGAAGAAGAAGAGGTTGCTGCACCAGCACCTAAGGCACCCAAGCTGATGGGTGATGCTATAAGAACAGGGGCAGCTGCATCTAAGCCCAAGGAAGCCCCCAAGGCTGCATCCAAAGCCAAGCCAGCTCCAAAGCCAAAACCAAAGAGAAATACAAGGAGCATACCAGCTGCTGAGAAGAACAAGGCCCCAGTGCCTGAAGCTGCTGTTGAAGAAGAGGAAGGCCAAGTGCTGAGAAAGTTGAAGCCCAAGATCCCAGACCACAATGATGCTCATCCTGTGGCTGAGGACATGAAGATCAGAAGAGACTCTGGGCTAAGAAAATGGAGAGCAGAGGATCCATATGCTACTAGGAGAAGGACTGTTGTTGACTACAGGTTCCACACTAAGGAACAGCAGGACTTCTATGAGACAGTCTTGTTAGACAAGAAACCAGTTGTGTGTGATATGAGATGGGTTGATTGGGAATATATCAAGGAAAATGAAGAGCACTACCCTGAAGTGCAAGATAGCTTAGAGCTTGTGGAGTAGCTGACTTTGTTGGGCAGAAGCTCACAAAGTGGAATGAGGAGCTGATTATGCAATTCTACTCCACAGCACACTTCTACCCAGATGGAAGGATCACATGGATGTCTGAAGGTACAAGGTACCACTCAACTGTTGAGGAATGGGCAAGTTTGATCAATGCCCCAGAAGAAAATGAAGATGACTTGGATGTCTATGCCAAGAAAAAGATGGATCATAACACTATGGCAAATATGTACAAAGAGATTCCAGCAGAAGATCTTGACACTCACCAGTTTGGGTATGTGAAACACCTGTTGTCGGGACTGCCTACGATCAACTGGATCCTTAGGCACACACTTTTGCCCAAGTCTGGAGATCACAGGATGATCAGAGGTCATGCCATCTACCTGCTACATATCTTTGATGTGCCTTAAAAGTTTAAGGTCATGAGCCTCATAGTAGAAACTATCTAGAGGACTGCAGCAGATCAGAAGAGGAGCTGTGGATATGCCCCTCAGATCCAGATGTTGATCAACTCAAGAATGGGCACAGACACATACTTGTTGGACAAGGAACATTTGCCTATCCATCTAGATTTCAAGGACAACCAAGTTGTGATGCATGAAAATGAACCATCATCAGTCCAGGCACAAGCTAAGAAGGAGAAGGCAAGGAAGGAGAAAGCTGCCAAGATGCCAACTCAAGAAGAGGCATCTGAGTACTTCTTGAAAAACAAGCAAGAGCAGCTCAGTTACCTGATTGCATCCACCCTGAGGATTGAGAAAGGATTGGCCACCCTAACTCAGAACCAGGCAAGCTTAGAGAGAATCGTAGAACAAAAGTTCTATGACTTGGATATCAAGGTGACAAAGATTCAGACTGCAGTGGAGCAACTTCAAGATGACATGCAGGAGAGGAAAGGGAAGACTACCACTGATGCATTTGCCAGAGTGCCACGAGGTCCGAGGTCGTCTGCAGTGCCAGTTCCTGACACAAGAGCCACCGCCTCAGCTCCAGCCACAGCACCAGCCCAACCAGCTCCAGCATCTACTTCAGCTCCAACTCCAACCACGTCTACGGAAGCCTTCGTCCTTGGAGTGATCAGGACTCCACCACCACCAGAAGATCAAGCCTGAGTGTCGATCTAGCACTATGCATTTTCTAGGAACCTTTTGGTAACTTGTTGCCAAAGGGGGAGAAAAATGTATAGATCATAGGCTTCGAGAGAGAGAGTGTTGTTTTCTTCTCTCTTGCTTTATTTGGTGGTTTTTCAAACATTGTTTGCTTTTGGTCGAGATACTTTGATATGCTTGTGAGACATTGATGATCATGTGTTTGATCATAAGCTACACTTATGCATGCTTGATATATCTTATCTATCTTATGTGGTCATTCACTTTTCCTTCGTGATGAGTGCTCCACCAAGATGTATGTGACATGGAAGAGTAACCCATGATTCTAACTCTTTGTGCATTTGCAGTCCAAAGCAAATCTTAAATATGCACAAATTTAGGGGGAGCTCTTACTTATCACATACTTCTCAAAGCAACGATATAATTCATTCTTATTATCATTTGTTGAAGCTTTGATCTATATGTTGTCATCAATTACCAAAAAGGGGGAGATTGAAAGTGCAACTATCCCTAGGTGGTTTTGGTAATTCATAACAACATATAGCTCATTGAGCTAATGCTATTCCAAGATAATTATTACAGGAAAGCTCAATGATTGGCATGGTATGGATGGTGAAAGTGGAACCCTCAAAATGCTAAGGACAAAGGATTGGCTAAACTTCAAGCTCAAGACTCTTCATTTTACATTTTAGTGATCCAAGATCACATTGAGTCCATAGGAAAAGCCAATACTATCAAGGAGGGATGAGGTGTTGCTTAATGAGCCTTTTGCTTCATGTGCTTAATGATATGCTCCAAAATCCTCAGCTACTTTTCCATATCCACAAATGACCTAAACTCCAAGCCAAACTCGGTCCTACCGATTCTTTCCATCCGGCGCCACCGAGTTTCACTTGTCATAAGCCACTTCCAAACCCTAGCAAATCGGTTCTACCGATAAGGATCTCGGTCTCATCGAGATGGGGTTGCTATCTCTCTGTTTCCCTTTTGTAACTTTCCGGTCTCACCGAAAGAGCAAATCGGTCCCACCGAGATTGCAATGTAAACTCTCTGTTTCCCCTTTGTAACTTTTCGGTCTCACCGAAAGAGCAAATCGGTCCCACCGAGTTTACCTGACCAACTCTCTAGTTAGCTAATTACCAAAATCGGTCTCACCGAGTTTTTGTAATCGGTCTCACCGAGATTACGTTATGCCCTAACCCTAACCATATCGGTCCTACCGAGTTGCATATCAGTCCCACCGAAAATCTCTAACGGTCACTAGGTTTACCTTTTCGGTCCGACCGAGTTTGTTGATTCGGTCCCACCAAGATTGGTAAATTGTGTGTAATGGTTGGATTTTGTGTGGAGGCTATATATACCCCTCCACCTCCTCTTCATTCATGGAGAGAGCCATCAGAACACATCTACACTTCCAACTCATATGTTCTGAGAGGGAACCACCTACTCATGTGTTGAGACCAAGATATTCCATTCCTACCA
This sequence comes from Aegilops umbellulata, assembly GCA_032464435.1. Lineage (NCBI taxonomy): Eukaryota > Viridiplantae > Streptophyta > Magnoliopsida > Poales > Poaceae > Aegilops > Aegilops umbellulata. The sequence goes on along the minus strand of CP136055.1, from coordinate 223,542,998 downwards.
TATGAATCTTGATCTCTAGCCTTTCCCAAGTTGCTTTCCACTCAAATCTTCTTTCCACAAAATCCAAATCCTATGAGAGAGAGTTGAGTGTTGGGGAGACTATCATTTGAAGCACAAGAGCAAGGAGTTCATCATCAACACACCATTTGTTACTTCTTGGAGAGTGGTGTCTCCTAGATTGGCTAGGTGTCACTTGGGAGCCTCCGACAAGATTGTGGAGTTGAACCAAGGAGTTTGTAAGGGCAAGGAGATCGCCTACTTCGTGAAGATCTACCGCTAGTGAGGCAAGTCCTTTGTGGGCGATGGCCATGGTGGGATAGACAAGGTTGCTTCTTCGTGGACCCTTCGTGGGTGGAGCCCTCCGTGGACTCGCGCAATCGTTACCCTTCGTGGGTTGAAGTCTCCATCAACGTGGATGTAGGATAGCACCACCTATCCGAACCACAAGAAAAACATCCCTGTCTCCAATTGCGTTTGAATTCTCCAAACCCTTCCCTTTAAATTCTTGCAAGTTGCATGCTTTACTTTCTGCTGCTATATACTCTTTGCATGCTTGCTTGAATTGTGTGATGATTGCTTGACTTGTCCTAAAGTTGCTAAAATCTGCCAAGAACTAAAATTGGGAAACGGTTAAGTTTTTATTTGGTCAAGTAGTCTAATCACCCCCCCCCCTCTAGACATACTTCCGATCCTACAACTACATAACACTTCACCATTATTCGGGCCTAGAGGAGGGCATTGGGAAGTAATAAGTAGATGATGGGTTGCTAGAGTGGCAGAAGCTTAAACCCTAGTTTATGTGTTGCTTCGTAAGGGGCTGATTTGGATCCATATGTTTCATGCTATGATTAGGTTTACCTTAATTCTTTTGTTGTAGTTGCGGATGCTTGCAATAGAGGTTAATCATAAGTGGGATGCTTGTTCAAGTAAGAACATCACCCAAGCACCAGTCCACCCACATATCAAATTATCAAAGTACCGAACGCGAATCATATGAACGTGATGAAAACTAGCTTGACGATATTCCCATGTGTCCTCGAGAGCGCTTTTCCTATTATAAGAGTTTGTTCCGGCTTGTCCTTTGCTACAAAAAGGATTGGGCCACCTTGCTGCACCTTATTTACTGTTGCTACTTGTTGCTCATTACAATTTACTTCACCACCAAACTATCTGTCACCACTTATTTCAGTACTTGCAGAGAATACCTTGCTGAAAACCGCTTATCATTTCCTTCTGCTCCTCGTTGGGTTCGACACTCTTACTTATCGAAAGGACTATGATAGATCCCCTATACTTGTGGGTCATCACTATTTAAGCATATATATGTAAACAAGAACAAAAGAGTTCGTAAAAGTTTTTATTTATCACTTTGAGTTTGTCCACTGAATTGCTTGAGGACAAGCAATGGGTTCAGCTTGGGGGAGTTGATACATCTCCATCGCAGCTACTTTCCCTAATGCTTTTGCTCTTGTTTTGGACTCTAATTTGCATGATTTGAATGAAACTAACCCGGACCGATGTTGTTTTCAGCAGAACTACCATGGTGTTATTTTCGTGCAGAAATAAAAGTTCTCGAATTTGGACAAAACTTTTTGGAGAATTATTTTGGAATAAATAAAAAATATTGGAACCAAGACCCACTGGAGGGGGTGGCTTTCCACCAGACACCGGGGCGCTCCATCCCCCTCTGGCGCTCCCTGGTGGGTGGTGGGGCCCTCGAGGCCCCTCTGACCCTAATTCTGACGCTATAAAATCCTATTTCTCTAGAAAAAATAGGAGAGGAAGTTTCATCACGTTTTACGGTATGGAGCCGCCGCCACCTCATGTTCTTCATCAAGGGGCCATATCTGGAGCCCGTTCGGGGCTCCGAAGAGGGGGATCTTTGGTATTCATGATCATCAACCATCCTCCATCGCCAATTTCATGATGCTCCCCACCGGGAGTGAGTAATTCCTTCATAGGCTCGCTAGTCGGTGAGGAGTTGGATGAGATTCATCATGTAATCGAGTTAGTTTTGTTAGGTCTTGATCCCTGGTATCCACTATGTTCTGAGATTGATGTTGCAATGACTTTGCTATGCTTAATGCTTGCCATTAGGGCCCGAGTGCCATGATTTTAGATCTGAACGGTTTATGTTTTCACCATTATATCTATCTTCTTGATCCGATCTTGCTAGTCATATGCACCTATTACGTGTTATGATCCGTAAACCCCAAGGTGACAATAGTTGGGATACTTTTTGGTGATGACCATAGTTTGACGAGTTCATGTATTCACCATGTGTTAATGCATTGTTCCGGTTCTCTATTAAAAGGAGGCCTTAATTCCCTTAGTTTCCTTATGGACCCCGCTGCCACAGGAGGGTAGGACAAAACATGTCATGCAAGTTCTTTCCATAAGCACGTATGCCTATTTACGGAATACATGCCTACATTATATTTATGAACTGGAGCTAGCTATGTGTCGCCCTAGGTTATGACTGATATATGATGAATATCATCCAACAAATTCACCGATCCAATGCCTACGAGTTTTTCACATATTATTCTTGCTGAGTTACTATTGTTGCTACTACTGCTATAGAATTATCACTATTGTTGTTACCGTTAGCGTTATGCTACTACTATTGTTGTCACTATCAAACTATCATATTACTATGCTACTGATCATTGCATGGCAGATTAAATCTCCAGGTGTGGTTCAATTGACAACTCAACTGCTAATAGTTGCAAATATTCTTTGGCTCCCCTTGTGTCAAATCAATAAATTTAGGTTGAATACTCTACCCTCGAAAATTGTTGTGATCTCCTATACTTGTGGGTTATCACTACTCTCGTACTACTAACACTCACCAGATCGTGATTAACTTAAGCTTGTGACCCCGTAGGTTCGATAAGTCACAGACATGAATGAAACCCATTCGTTCAATGACCAATAGTGGAACCATGGACGTCCATATCAATCCCTATGATTACAAAAATGATATTTGAGTGATATTTGGTTATCATGTGAGACTACTTTGCCTCGTGATACTTTACAAAACCCAAGGAGTGTTGGTATCCTCTTGAGTCATCCACATGCTCACTATACTGTTCCCCTTGTCACCAGTTTTGCTCTTCTTTCTCGTTGATATGTTCTGGCATCACCGTGACATAGTCACTATGTATGGCCAGACGATGATCGATGTCGTCACATCGAGAGGGCCTAAGAATATATCTTCATCATCGAAGGAGCAAATCTCACTCTCGAGCTATCTAGTCCCTTGCCAAACTTTCCGATGAACCTGTAATTTGCCATTATGATTACCTAGTTACAGATGACGTTTGAGCAACCCCAAAGTACACCATACTGTAGGAAGTGACTACGATACTCTCATGGTCTGAGAAACTAAAAACACATGTTAACACTCTATGTTATAGCATTGATTTCAGACGATATTATCTCAAAGTATAACAAACAAGTTTGGGTCGATTCAATATGATAGTTCTTGTAACATTATACTCTCAATGTTGTTCTAGGACTATCGTTACACTTAACGATATCTTAAGGTCCCGAAATCATGATCAACAACAACACTTGAGCCAGTCTTAGAGGCAAAACTAGGAACCTATTCTTGACCGTTTATCATTCCATGCATGCAAATGATTTTTGCATTGAATCACATATTCCAGGATCATTGAAGTTATAGCATGAAATATAAACTCTTAATTATGAAACTGTAAATATAATAATACAATATTATTGCCTCTAGGGCATATTTCTAACAATAGACCCCACCAAAAAAAGAGAAAAAGAGAGAGGGGGCACACTACTATCCTTTATCCATACTTGTACTTCAGAGTAGCACCATGTACCTTATATAGAGATTTTTTATATATTTCATTTTCATGCTAGTGGGATCTTTTACATTATAGAGCTTGACTTGCATATTCTAATGATGAGCTTCCTCAATTGCTTGAGGTTTTGAGAAAGCAAGTTGGATGCACACCCACTTAGTTCACATAGAGAGCTTTCATACACTTATAGCTCTAGTGCATTTATTACATGACAATCGCTACTCCTCGTACTAATATCGATTGTGAGGCCTCTCCAGTGCCTAACAGTAAACTGTGTTAGTTCAAGAGTTTCTTAGTTTTTTCTTCTTACAAAACCTCCATCATCATTCTATTTGCCATCTAAGTGTGTAGACCAAGGCTTGTGGGCCTGGTATTGAGAAAAGTGATGAGTAGCTGAAAAGGGAGAGTCACAGATTTGGCAATTTGATCGAATGACCGATGCTTTGGGTTGTGTTATGATAAGATGTTTGAATATGATAAAGCCTTGAGTAATGGGAAAAATGAATTTGAATCATAAGAGTATTGATTGGTATTACATGAAAACATTGAACCATGGAAAGCAAGAGTAATTTTATTTGCACTTTTGGATGTTACTTGCTTGTTATCAATTATAGATTATTGCCTTGAATCACTTTTACCCTGAGTTCGCAAGACGTTACACCATTTGATCAAGATTATGCTAGGTAGCATTGCACATAAAAAAAGTAATTGTTTTATCATCTACCTACTCGAGGACGAGTAGGGTTAAGCTTGGGTATGACGATACATCTCAAACGTATTTATAATTTTTGATTGTTTGTGATTACAATATCACGTTTGTATACTTTTATAGAATTTTATATTAATTTTCTAGACTAACCTATTAATTTAGTGCTAGTGTCAATTGCTATTTTCTACATGTTTTTTGACTTCACAAAAAATCAATATCTATGGAGGTCAAAAAACTGAGGATTTAATACGATTTTTTAGGCACGGATGTTCCAGAAAGCACCGGAGGGAAATGAGAGGGGCCACGGGGCCTCCACATGGCCTGGTGGCATAGCCAGGGCCTCGGCCGCGCCCCATGGTCATGTGGGCCCCACAAGCATCGGCTTGCGTCTATTCTTCCTGTTGGGAATCGTTGCATGGAAAACAAATAAAATTCTACGCACACGCAATGATCTATCCATGGAGATGCATAGCAATAAAGGGGAGAGTGTGTCTACGTACCCTCTTAGACCGTAAGCAGAAGCGTACCACAACGCGATTGATGTGGTCGAACTTTCTTCATGATCCAACCGATTGAGCAGTGAACGTACGGCACCTCCGCGTTCAGCACACGTTCAGCTTGGTGACGTCCGCACTTTCTTGATCCAGCATGACGGCGAGGCAGTGGATGAGTTCCGACAGCACAACAACATGGTGACGGTGAAGGTGAAGTGATCTCCTCATGGAGGGAGGGAGGAGCAGCCAAGGGGGGCGCCCAAGTAGGGGGAATTCTGCTTGGGGTCTCTCCCAAGCCGCACCCCCCTTTCCTTATTTGGAACACGGGGAAAGGCAAGGGAGGGTGCCCCCCCTTTCCTTTCTCCCATGAGAGGGAAAGGCAGGAGGGGCTAGCCCTCCCCCTTTTCCTTCCCTAAGGCTGGCCAACCAAGGGAAGGGGCGCACCAGCCCCCTTGCGGGCTGGTTTGTCCCCTCCTTTGGCCCATAAGGCCCATAACTTGCCGGGGAGAACCCTTTCCGGTGACCCGATTACTTCCCGGTATGTCCCGAAACACTTCCAGTGTCCAAATACCATCGTCCTATATATCAATATTTACCTCTCGAACATTTCGAGACTCCTCATCATGTCCGTGATCTCATCCGGGACTCCGAACAAAATTTGGTCACCAAAACATATAACTTATATAACACTATATTGTCAACGAACGTTAAGCGTGCGGACCCTACGGGTTCAAGAACTATGTAGACATGACCGAGACACCTGTCATGTCAATAACCAATAGCGGAACCTAGATGCCCATATTGGATCCTAGATATTCTACGAAGATCTTTATCGGTCGAACCGTTGTGACAACATACGTAATTCCCTTTGTCCATCGGTATGTTACTTGCCCGAGATTCGATTGTCGGTATCTCTATACCTAGTTCAATCTCATTACCGGCAAGTCTCTTTACTCGTTCCGTAATACATCACCTCGTGACTAACTCCTTGGTCATTTGTTTGTAATCTTATGATGTGTATTACCGAGAGGGCCCAGAGATACCTCTCCAATACTCAGAGTGACAAATCCTAATATCGATCTATGCCAACTCAACAAACACGTTCCGAGATACCAGTAGATCATCTTTATGATCACCCAGTTAGGTTGTGACGTTTGATTGCACACAAGGTATTCCTCCGGTATTCGGGAGTTGCATAATCTCATAGTCGAAGGAATATATGCTAAGCTAACGGATGGGTCTTGTCCATCACATCATTCTCCTAATGATGTGATCCCGTTATCAAATGACAACACATGTCCATGGTTAGGAAACCTTAACCATCTTTGATCAACGAGCTAGTCTAGTAGAGGCTTACTAGGGACACGATATTTGTTTATGTATTCACACATGTATTTAAGTTTCCGATCAATACAATTCTAGCATGAATAATAAACCTTTATCATGAATAAGGAAATATAAAATAACAACTTTATTATTGCCCCTAGGGCATATTTCCTTCAGTCTCCCACTTGCACTAGAGTTAATAATCTAGTTCACATCGTCATGTGATTAACACCCATAGTTCCCATTGCCATGTGACTAAAACCCAAAGAGTTTATTAGAATCATTAATCTAGTTCACAACGCCATGTGAATAACACCCAAAGAGTACTATGACGTGATCATGTTTTGCTTATGATATAGGTTTAGTCAATGGGTCTGCCACATTTAGACCCGTATGTATTTTGCTATTTTCTATGTCTACAATGCTCTGCACGGAGCTACTCTAGCTAATTGCTCCCACTTTCAATACGTATCCAGATTGAGACTCAGAGTCATCTAGATTAGTGTTAAACTTGCATCATCGTAACCCTTTATGACGAACCCTTTATCACCTCCATAACCAAGAAACATTTCCTTAGTCCTCTAAGGATAATTTTGACTGCTGCCCAGTGATCCACTCCTGGATCACAATTGTACCCCTTTGCCAAACACATGGCAAGGCACACAACAGGTCTGGTACACAGCATGGCATACTTTATAGAACCTATGGCTAAGGTATAGGGAATGACTTTCATTTTCTTTCTATCTTCTGTCGTGGTCGGGCTTTGAGTCCTACTCAATTTCACACATTACAATACATGCTAGAATTCCTTCTTTGACTGATCTATTTTGCACTTCTTCAAAATCTTGTTAAGGTATGTACTCATTGAAAGTCTTATCAAGCGTCTCGATCTATCTCTATAGATCTTGATGCCTAATATGTAAGCAGCTTCACCGAGGTCTTTCGTTAAAAATAATCTTATTAAATTATCCTTTTATGCTATCCGGAAATTATGTATCATTTCCAATAAATAATATGTCATCCACATATAATATCAGAAATGCTATAGAGCTCCAAATCACTTTCTTGTAAATACAGGCTTCACCGTAAGTCTGTAAAAAACCATATGCTTTGATCACCTCATCAAAGCGCATATTCCAACTCCGAGATGCATGCACCAGTCCATAGATGGATCGCTAGAGCTTGTTAGCACCTTTAGGATCGACAAAACCTTCTGGTTGCATCATATTGATAACCCACAAGTACAGGGGATCGCAATAGTTTTCGAGGGTAGAGTATTCAACCCAAATTTATTGATTCGACACAAGGGGAGCCAAAGAATATTCTCAGGTATTAGAAGTTGAGTTTTTAATTCAACCACACCTGAAAGACTTAATATCTGCAGCAAATTATTTAGTCGCAATGTAGTATGGAAGTAACGGTAACGGTGGCAAAAGTAACAGTAGCAGTTTTTGTAGCAATCATAACAGTGGCAACGGAAAAGTAACTAAGCAAAGATCAATATGTGAAAAGCTCGCAGGCAATGGATCAATGATGGATAATTATGTCGGATGTGATTCCTCATGCAACAGTTATAACATAGGGTGACACAGAACTAGCTCCGGTTCATCAAGGAAATGTAGGCATGTATTCCGAATATAGTCATACGTGCTTATGAAAAAGAACTTGCATGCCATCTTTTGTCCTACCCTCCCGCGGCAGCGGGGTCCTACTAGAAACTAAGGGATATTAAGGCCTCATTTTAATAGAGTACTGGACCAAAGCATTAACACTTAGTGAATACATGAACTCCTCAAACTACGGTCATCACCGGGAGTGGTCCCGATTATTGTCAGTTCGGGGTTGCCGGATCATAACACATAGTAGGTGACTATTAACTTGCAAGATAGGATCAAGAACTCACATATATTCATGAAAACATAATAGGTTCAGATCTGAAATCATGGCCCTCGGGCCCTAGTGACAATTATTAAGCATAGCAAAGTCATAGCAAAATCAATCTCAGGACATAATGGATACTAGGGATCAAACCCTAACAAAACTAACTCGATTACATGGTAAATCTCATCCAACCGTCCAGCAAGCCTATGATGGAATTACTCATGCACGGCGGTGAGCATCATGAAATTGGTGATCGATGATGGTTGATAATGATGACGGCGACGGATTCCCCTCTCCGGAGCCCCGAACAGACTCCAGATCAGCCCTCCTGAGAGAGATTAGGGCTTGGCGGCGGCTCCGTCTCGTAAAGCGCGTTTGAATCCTTCTCTCTAATTTTTTTCTCCCCAAACGTGAATACATGGAGTTGGAGTTGAGGTCGGTGGAGTCTCACGGGGCCCACGAGGCAGGGGGCGCGCCCTGCACCCTCATGGACAGGGTGTGGGCCCCGTGATGCTGATTCTTTCGCCAGTATTTTTTATTCTTTCCAAAACGTGTCTCCGTGGATTTTCAGGTCATTCCGAGAACTTTTATTACTCCACAAAAATAACACCATGGCAATTCTGCTGAAAACAGCGTCAGTCCGGGTTAGTTCCATTCAAATCATGAGATTAGAGTCCAAAACAAGGGAAAAAGTGTTTGGAAAAGTAGATACGTTGGAGACGTATCAACTCCTCCAAGCTTAAACCTTTGCTTGTCCTCAAGCAATTCAGTTGACAAACTGAAAACTGATAAAGAAAAACTTTTACAAACTCTGTTTGATCTTGTTGTTGCAAATATGTAAAGCCAGCATTCAAGTTTTCAGCAAAGATTATGAACTAACCATATTCACAATAACATTTAGGTCTCATATTTACTCATATCAATGGTATAATCAACTAGCGAGCAATAGTAATAAATCTCGGATGACAACACTTTCTCAAAACAATCATAATATGATATAACAAGATGGTATCTCGCTAGCCCTTTTTGAGACCGCAAAACATAAATGCAAAGCACCTCTGAAGATCAAGGACCGACTAGACGTTGTAATTCATGGTAAAAGAGATCCAGTCACAGTCATACTTAATGTAAATTAATATTAATGTATGTAAATGATAGCGATGCTCTCCAACTGGTGCTTTTTAATAAGAGGATGATGACTCAACATAAAAGTAAATAGATAGGCCCTTCATAGAGGAAAGCAGGGATTTGTAGAGGTGCCAGAGCCCGAGTTTTAAAACAGAGATAAATAATATTTTGAGTGGCATACTTTCATTGTCAACATAAGAACCAAGAGATCTCGTTATCTTCCATGCTACACACATTATAGGCGGTTCCCAAACAGAATGGTAAAGTTTATACTCCCCCACCACCAACAAGCATCAATCCATGGCTTGCCCAAAACAACGGGTGCCTCCAACTAACAACAGTCCTGGGGGAGTTTTGTTTGCAATTATTTTGATTTGAGCATGGGACTGGGCATCCCGGTTACCGGCGATTTTCTCGTGAGTGATGAGCGGAGTCCACTTATCGTGAGAATAACCCACCTAGCATGGAAGATATAGACATCCCTAGTTGATACATGAGCTATTCGAGCATACAAAATAGAATTTTTTGAAGGTTTAGAGTTTGGCACATACAAATTTACTTGGAACGGCAGGTAAGTACCGCATATAGGAAGGTATGGTGGACTCATATGGAATAACTTTAAGGTTTATGGAAGCGGACGCACAAGCAGAATTCCCTCTTAGTACAAGTGAAGGCTAGAAAGAGACTGGGAAGCGACCAACTAGAGAGCGACAACAGTCATGAACATGCATTAAAATTAATCAACACTGAGTGCAAGCATGAGTAGGATATAATTCACCATGAACATAAATATCATGGAGGCTATGTTGATTTTGTTTCAACTAGATGCGTGAACATGTGCCAAGTCAACCCACTCGAATCGTTCAAACGAGGATACCACCCTATCATACCACATCACAACCATTTTAGTAGCATGTTGGCACGCAAGGTAAACCATTATAAACTCGTAGCTAATTAAGCATGGCATGAGCAACTATAATCTCTAATTGTCATTGCAAACATGTTTCATTCATAATAGGCTGAATCAGGAACAATGAACTAATCATATTTACAAAAACAAGATAGGTCGAGTTCATACCAGCTTCTCTCATCTCAATCAGTCCATCATATATCGTCATTATTGCCTTTCACTTGCACGAGCGAACGGTGTGGATAATACTAATAGTGCACGTGCATTGGACTAAGCTGGAATCTGCAAGCATTTAATACAAGGGAGAAGACAATATAGTATGGGCTCTTGGTTAAATCAACAATAATGCATATGAGAGCCACTCAACATTTTCATCATGGTCTTCTCCTCTCGACCCCCAAAGAAAAGAAATAAAATAAAACTATTTACACAAGAAAGCTCACAACATACAAAAGAAGAACGAGAAATCTTTTTGGATTTTCTTTTAATTACTACTACTACAGGCATGGAAAGTAAACTAGCTAAAAGCTACAACTAATTTTTTTTTGTTTTTCTTAAGGTTTTTCAAACACACAAGAAAAAGGCTTAGAAAAGAAAATAAACTAGCATGGATAGTTCAATGAAAAAGTATGAGCGCCGACAACTAGAATGAGTGTGTGATCATGAATGTAATGTTGGTGAGAAATACGTACTCCCCCAAGCTTAGGCTTTTGGCCTAAGTTGGTCTAGGCCCACTGTGACGCCCCCGATTCAATCATACACTAATCATGCACGCAAATGTGTACGATCAAGATCAGGGACTCACGGGAAGATATCACAACACAACTCTACAAATAAAATAAGTCATACAAGCATCATAATACAAGCCAGGGGCCTCGAGGGCTCGAATACAAGTGCTCGATCATAGACGAGTCAGCGGAAGCAGCAATATCTGAGTACAGACATAAGTTAAACAAGTTTTCCTTAAGAAGGCTAGCACAAACTGGGATACAGATCGAAAGAGGCGCAAGCCTCCTGCCTGGGATCCTCCTAACTACTCCTGGTCATCGTCAGCGGGCTGCACATAGCAGTAGGCACCTCCAGTGTAGTAGGAGTCGTCGTCCAAGGTGGCGTCTGGATCCTGGGCTCCACCATCTGGTCGCAGCAATCGGGTAGAGAAATGGGGAAAAGGGGAACAAGGCAACCGTGAGTACTCATCCAAAGTACTCGCAAGCAAGGAGCTACACTACATATGCATGGATATATGTGTAAAGGGCCATATCAGTGGACTGAACTGCAGAATGCCAGAATAAGAGGGGGATAGCTAATCCTGTCGAAGACTACGCTTCTGGCAGCCTCCGTCTTGCAGCATATAGAAGAGAGTAGACTGAAGTCCTCCAAGTAGCATCGCATAGCATAATCCTAACCAGCGATCCCCTCCTCGATGCCCTGTTAGAGAGCGATCACCGGGTTGTATCTGGCACTTGGAAGGGTGTGTTTTATTAAGTATCCGGTTCTAGTTGTCATAAGGTCAAGGTACAACTCCGGGTCGTCCTTTTACCGAGGGACACGACTATTCGAATAGATAAACTTCCCTGCAGGGGTGCACCACATAGCCCAACACGCTTGATCCCATTTGGCCGGACACACTTTCCTGGGTCATGCCCGGCCTCGGAAGATCAACACGTCGCAACCCCACCTAGGCACAACAGAGAGGTCAGCACTCCGGTCTAAACCTAAGCGCGCAGGGGTCTGGGCCCATCGCCCTGAGCACACCTGCACGTTGCGAGGGCGGCCGGAAGCAGACCTAGCCTAGTGGCGTTCCAGTCCAATCCGGCGCGCGCCGCTCCGTCGCTGATGTCACGAAGTGCTTCGACTGATACCACGACGCCGAGTGCCCATATCTTTCCCGCGTAGTTGGTTCGTGCGTATAGGCCAGTAGCCAGACTCACATCAAATACCCAGATATCGTTAAGCGTGTTAAGTATCCGCGAACGCCGACAGGGCCAGGCCCACCTCTCTCCCAGGTAGTCTCAACCTGCCCTGTCACTCCGCCACAAAGTAACAGTCGGGGGCCGTCGGGAACCCAGGCCCACCTCTACCGGGATGGAGCCACCTGCCCCTTCAGCCCCCATCTCCGAACAGTATCACAGGTGATGTAACAGTGTAAAGTATATAGTATATGCCCGTGATCACCTCCCGAAGTGATCACGGCCCAGTAGTAAAGCATGGCAGACGGACAAGAGTGTAGGGCCACTGATGGAACACTAGCATCCTATACTAAGCAGTAGGATAGCAAGTAAAGGTAACAACAGTAGTAGCAAGGACAGGCTATGCATCAGGATAGGAATAACGAAAGCAGTAACACGCTACACTACTCTAATGCAAGCAGTATAGAGGAAAGTAGGCGATATCTGGTGATCAAGGGGGGGGCTTGCCTGGTTGCTCTGGCAAGAGAGAGGGGTCGTCAACTCCGTAGTCGTAGGTAGCAGCGGCGTCGGTCTCGGTGTCTAGCGGAAAGAAGTAACGGAGGGGAATACAATAAATAATAGAGCAAGCAAAGCATCAGAAAGTGTAACATGGCATTACGCGGTGCTAGAGGTGACCTAACGTAGTAGTAAGTGATACCGGCGAAGAGGGGAAACATCCGGGAAAGTATCCCTGAGTTTCGCGTTTTCGGACAGATGAACCGGAGGGGGAAAGTTGCGTGTTTGCTATGCTAGGGATGTGTGGCGGATGAACGGGCTGCGTATCCGGATTCGTCTCGTCGTTCTGAGCAACTTTCATGTACAAAGTATTTTCATCTGAGCTACGGTTTATTTTATATGATTTTCTGAAGTTTTAATCATTTTTAGAATTTATTTAACTATTTAATTCTCACATTATCCAGAATAGTGCACGCTGACGTCATCATGACGTCAGCAGTCAACAGGGAGTTGACTGGGTTAATCTGACGTGTGGGTCCTGCATGTCATACGCTATTTACTCTAATCAGGATTTAACTAATCTAATCAGAGTTTAATTAAATTAACTAGTTAATTAGATTACTTAAACATGATTAATTAACTTAATTAATTAATTAGTTAGTTAATTTAATTATTATTTTTTACTTAATTATATTTATTTATTTATTTATATTTACTTATTATTATTTTTAAATCGTTTTTTTTACACGGGCATGGGCCCCTGTGGTCAGCGGCCCACAAGGCCATAGCGGGCGTGCGGGCGAAACGGGTGACGGGCACCAGCCCGTGCGAGCGCCCGCCCAGACCACAGGAGGGCGACGACCACCGCAGGATGCCAGAGCGGCGCAGTGCGGACGCCGGTACGACGCGGTGTGGGGGGCGGCCAGGGCTGTAGTGTGGCAGAGGGCACGGGCGTTAGATCCGCCGGGCGTGGGACGAACGGCGGGCGATGGAGGAGCAGCAGCTGCAGCGGCGAGCGGACGACGGCAGACGCGGCCGGGCGCTGGCGATGCGGCAACAGCAGGCAGCGCAAGCGGGGGAGGGCGCGGTGAAGGAGGAACCGGGCGCACGGTTCGCGGACAGCACGGGGGGAGGGGGGACTGCGAGGCGGAGCGTGGCGGCAAGCGGCAGAGGCGGGGCGCGCGGCACGGCGAGCGAGTGGCGCATGGCCAGGGCGCGGCCCGACCGCGATGAACACGGGGCTGGAGCGCAAGAGGCGGGCGCGGTTGCAGCTAGCAGCGGGTTCGGCAGCTTGCGCTAGGGGATGCGGGACGGCGCGCGCGTCAGACGTCGGGCGCGCCGAGCGGGTGCGGGATGCGTGCGACGACGGCACGACGCGGGAGCAGAGAGGAGAGGAGGAGCGGCCGGAGCCTCACCGTGCGGTGTAGGGCACGAGGCAGTGGGGGACGGTGAGGAGGTCGAGGACGCGCGACGACGGAGAGGAGGCAGTCCGGTGTGGGGAGGAGACGAGAAGGCGCCGGCGGAGACGGGCGGTGCCGACCGGCGACGGGGCGTAGGGGCGAGGCGGCGAGGTCAGGCCCCCATGCCCCGATCCGATCTGGATCGGGGGGAGGCAGAGGAGGAGTGGGACGAGGGGGAGGGAGCGGGGGCGAGTGGGAATAGTGGGGGGTGGCGCTAGGTCACGGGAGGGGAGGAGGCCTAGTAGGCCACGGGTGCGGGAGTGGGTCGGCTGGGCCGACTGGCTCCTTCGGCCAACTGGGCCAAGGCCCAGTCGGGGGGGGGGGTGTTGTCTTTGATTTTCTTTTTCCTTTTTTATAGTTTTTATTTTACTTTTGCTCTGGTTTGTTAATTGCTTAACCACCAAAGGACTTTTGTAAATCATGTAGCTTGTCACATGAACATCATTGCATTATATAGCAATGCCACAAAAAGCTGAAGGTCTTTCGAAAAGGTTTAATTATTTTGAGAAAGCGAAAAGGCCAAGTGATGTGCTGTTGGTCCACTGTTTTAATTCCTAGGGGCATTTTTGTAGTTTCTAAAGTGTTGGTTTTATTTTTATAACAATTTTGGTAGTTTTTGCAATATTGTGAACATTTTAGTTTTTAGCGCTTGAAAACTTTTGTTGTTTGTTTTTATTTTAAATTTGAATTCGAACGGGATTGAATCATCAGTAGATTAACAATAGTAACAAAGGTGACGTGGCATCATTAACGTGGGATTACTGTAGCCTAATTATTCGGGCGTCACAATTCTCCTCCACTACAAGAAATCTCATCCCGAGATTTAAGAGGGGGACTAGGGGGTAAGGTCTGGTTACGAAATTCTAACGAACCCTCTCGGTCTTGGTTGCTCTCCTCGAAGAGGTCGATCCATAACACTGATGTCTTCATATTTCATCTTGAGGTCATCATGATGAAGTCGGCATCCTTTCTTCAGGATCTTCATCGTACTTACGAATAGGTAATGGGGCAGATCGGCAACGACAGAATGCTATAAGGGTAATAATCTGAGATTAACCCATGAATGAGCATATGAGTACCTCTCGGGTTGAACAATTAAAAGACATCGAGAGTAAAGTTTGAAGGTACAGTAAGAAGTTTCAAGCAGCCAGGCAATCGTTCAATGCCTAGTCAGAAAGTGAAAGGGTTACAAAGCAACGGAATAATTATTGTGTCTGATACCAGAATTGATAATATCTCGGAAGGTGGCTCGTGAATTACATATGAGGCCACGCGCAATGAATAACTTTGGCAATATGGGTGTACAGGAGAGTCAGGTTTCGATCCCGTGGAACTGTGGGTTATGGGTCCACCATATGGTTAAAAGTAGGAAGGGCGATGTTATCTTGCATGGCCATGTAAGCCAGGCATGTCAGAGGATAGCCTAACAATTATGTCTACAACAAAATCGATACCAAGGGCGAGGGACGAAGAGAACCATTTTCCTGCTCGTTGAACTAGGTGGACCAATAGGCAAAGTTCTCGTCCATCGGTGGTTACCGGAAGGTCATCAACAAAAGGAACAGGGTCTTACTGGCAGAATTGTACACCGAGGTGTTTACATAAGCAGGGGAATACTGTTGCTTAGATCATATAGATCACAAGAAAGGTTAAACCAAACAATGAAAGGAAAATATGATTATCATATCAAACAGAACAATGGAAAGGAAAATGCGTTTAAACACATATTTCAAGGGTATATCCTTCCCAAGGATAAGCAGAGCATGATATCCATGACAGGATATAATGTAGAAAACTCTTTAGGTAAGGGGAGAGAAATTTCATGACATTACCCATACAGCGGTGTTTGGATAATTGAGCAGGAAACATTTAGCATTAGGCTTCAAATGTTCTTGTTGAAAATTGGAGTACCACAGACATGCTTCGAGATAGCATTGACATGGTCTTCAAGCAAAGGTCAGACTTTGGATACAGGGAGGATCCATTAGGAACAACTTGTAGAATGAGTTTTACAATTTCCTCATGGAAGAATGGATAACCTTGCTAAAAAGGGATCTATAACAATAGTTCCTCCAGCCAGGTGTGCTAGGCACGTTATTACCCTACCGGCTCATATAAAGATCAATGTTATAACTCTTGGAAATATGTTCCAACCATCATATCTGACCGAGATTCAAATCCGATTGGTGTCATGATACCTCAGACTTAGGATGCCTGAGAAGAAAAGGTGCAACACCAATTGACGAGATGTCATTGTAAGATTATCAGGAAATGAACTATGAAAGCGAGTTCCGAAACAAGAGTTCATCATTAAACCAAGGGAAATGACGAGGGGGTGGCTGATGGCTCAGCGACCATTCCTCCAGATTTCCAAAAATATGGGTTTCCTCAACCATGTGAACAAGGAGATAACATTTGTCATATCAAATGATATAATGATGTATGCTTGAGGAAAACATACACAATTAAAAATTGGTTGAAAAGTGCACCCGAAATATGGGTTGGATTGCACGACCAATGTCAGAATGGTGATGGTGAGAAGTATCACCATACCAAGAATTCTTAAGAGGTGGTGAAATTCTCACAACATTGAGGACATAAGAGATGTTAATGTTCCAAGGTAAAGAAGAACAATTACTGGATAGCAAGGAACTCAAGGTATAACACCAAACACGAACATGCTTGTGTTGGTGGGAAGGCAATAAAGTGGTCGATGATAACACAGATCATCGAGGGCAAGGATGGTATTTCTCATCATGAACTCAACTGATATCCTGGAAGAGCTCATAAGGTTGATGATGATCACGACACATTTGTCGAGAGATTTCACGAAGATGTAATCCATCGGCGACGACATCAAGTCAAAGGAATGATGAAGCGAAAGGTTATTGGAACCAAGGGTACAACACAAACTCGAAACCAAGCTTGTTGTTTAAGGCGAAATGATATGACGAGGAGGATTGACGTAAGGTTAGTTCATCGTCGAAAATTGTGCTCCGGGAAGAAGGACCAGGTAGCACAGTTTAAAATTTAGCACGGTAATGACATAGCCGATCAGGCTAGGGATGACGTGATCGAGTACAAACTTGTAAGCAAAGAAGATTACTAAGAGTTGTTTAATCGTGATGTGGACTCGATTCAGTTAATCGCTGCCCTTGAGTGTTTAATAACTCGAAGCCCGTGAAAAATTGGAATCAATGAGAATGTAGTACTTGATGGAGAATTCATAAGAAGTTCTGTAGTTCCGTGATAATCTCGAGATACCATGGGGTAATACTCGACGACAAACCAAAGTAGAGGTTGGACTGGGGTATTGTTCTGCAGAAGACAAGTGCTTAAACTTGCCCAAGAAATGGAATCAGGGAATATCAATTTGGCCGAAACCATAGTTGCAAGGGATCCAATTCAAAGACACCAAAAGAATCATCCAGCCGATTAAAAGTTTTGCAAGAAGCTTCCATGATAGGATCTACATCGTGTCCATGGGCATGAACTCAAAGTTCAAGGTCGACTCCCACTTCTTTAATGCATAACCTTCCATTAACTCCTCGCTTTGATAAAGGCATTAGTGTTGAAAGTTTTACCTGGTGAAATACCACATGAGTATGACTCGTGAAAACTTCTGAGTTCACACATATAAAGGAAGGCATCGGATCAACCCGTTAGGGTATCGTGGAAACATACACCACAATATTCAAGAGTAGATATCACCAGCTCGAAAGCAGAGCATGGTTGGAAAAAGGAGAGGATACAATTTACCAAAGGCATTATGTATCGGAGAAAGAACTCACAAGGTGATTAATTATGAAGGACACTGTCGGACAATAATCCAACAGTGGATATGGCGATCCACAATGGAGCTGATGTGAGTATCGATACCCAATTAGAGGAAGAAAGAACACAAATGCATCGGCTTATAGAACATCTGAATAATTCAACGTTTAAGTGACAACGGAATTATGATTTCTAAATCAAGGGATCAAAAGCAAACGTTCTGATCGAAAATGAATAAGTTCAATAGACTTAGAAGCACAACCGATCAAGGCATTGATTGGTCAAGAAGTAGCTCATATACAAATGACGTCTGAGCCCGAAGGATGAATTCTAGGACCTGACTGAGGATTGAGAGCATTCAAAACATATTGAATCAAGGGAATCAAAATGATCATGAAAAAGGATACTAATGAATATTGCTAGTCATATGGAACGCAACCATAAGGCAAGCAGACAAGAATTCCAAGAACAACAGGCTGTTGAGGATTTTCGAAAGATCAAATAGTATTCCAAAGACTTTGGTGAAACACATGAACAACGGTGAAAGAACGGATGCTCGGTAAGTGCGAGGAATTATCCGTAGGGGGTATTCAGGTGGCAAAGAACTGCAAGGCAGTAGGCACAAAGTATTCTCGGAACAATAGAGAGCATTTCGATGTATCTTGTAATAAGAAGGTCAACTGGGGATGAATGTATGAATGACAATGTACGTGGTTATCCATAGAGGTTTATCGATGGATGGGAATTGCAAAAGTGATGGCACAAAGTCTCGAAAGAGTATCAGAGAGTAACTTCAAAACCTTCAGGTGCATCCAGCGATCATCTGGAGTGAGGGGCTCTCTAGGAGAATGTACTTTCGAGAACCTAAAGTTAGTTTTGTTTTTAGCAAACTCATTTAACCCGAATAGAAGAGAGATCAGAATCCTAGAGTATAGGTCGAGGAATAAAAGATCCTACTACCACCCAATGACGACGTGGGCCTATGGGCCGCACAGCCATGTTAGTAAAGGTTTTGCAATGTCTAGACTCGACTTCGGCCAAGGAGTGTGGAAGGGGGATCCTACAGGCAGTCGGCTCTCATACCAACTTGTGATGCCCCCGATTTAATCGTACACTAATCATGCACGCAAATGTGTACGATCAAGATCAGGGACTCACGGGAAGATATCACAACACAACTCTACAAATAAAATAAGTCATACAAGCATCATAATACAAGCCAGGGGCCTCGAGGGCTCGAATACAAGTGCTCGATCATAGACGAGTCAGCGGAAGCAGCAACATCTGAGTACAGACATAAGTTAAACAAGTTTGCCTTAAGAAGGCTAGCACAAACTGGGATACAGATCGAAAGAGGCGCAGGCCTCCTGCCTAGGATCCTCCTAACTACTCCTGGTCGTCGTCAGCGGGCTGCACGTAGCAGTAGGCACCTCCAGTGTAGTAGGAGTCGTTGTCGAAGGTGGCGTCTGGATCCTGGGCTCCACCATCTGGTCGCAGCAATCGGGTAGAGAAATGGGGAAAAGGGGGAACAAGGCAACCGTGAGTACTCATCCAAAGTACTCCCAAGCAAGGAGCTACACTACATATGCATGGATATATGTGTAAAGGGCCATATCAGTGGACTGAACTGCAGAATGCCAGAATAAGAGGGGGATAGCTAATCCTGTCGAAGACTACGCTTCTGGCAGCCTCCGTCTTGCAGCATATAGAAGAGAGTAGACTGAAGTCCTCCAAGTAGCATCGCATAGCATAATCCTAATCGGCGATCCTCTCCTCGATGCCCTGTTAGAGAGCGATCACCGGGTTGTATCTGGCACTTGGAAGGGTGTGTTTTATTAAGTATCCGGTTCTAGTTGTCATAAGGTCAAGGTACAACTCCGGGTCGTCCTTTTACCGAGGGACACGGCTATTCGAATAGATAAACTTCCCTGCAGGGGTGCACCACATAGCCCAACACGCTTGATCCCATTTGGCCGGACACACTTTCCTGGGTCATGCCCGGCCTCGGAAGATCAACACGTCGCAACCCCACCTAGGCACAACAGAGAGGTCAGCACGCCGGTCTAAACCTAAGCGCGCAGGGGTCTGGGCCCATCGCCCTGAGCACACCTGCACGTTGCGAGGGCGGCCGGAAGCAGACCTAGCCTAGTGGCGTTCCAGTCCAATCCGGCGCGCGCCGCTCCGTCGCTGATGTCACGAAGTGCTTCGACTGATACCACGACGCCGAGTGCCCATATCTTTCCCGCGTAGTTGGTTCGTGCATATAGGCCAGTAGCCAGACTCAGATCAAATACCTAGATCTCGTTAAGCGTGTTAAGTATCCGCGAACGCCGACAGGGCCAGGCCCACCTCTCTCCCAGGTAGTCTCAACCTGCCCTGTCGCTCCGCCACAAAGTAACAGTCAGGGGCCGTCGGGAACCCAGGCCCACCTCTACCGGGATGGAGCCACCTGCCCCTTCAGCCCCCATCTCCGAACAGTATCACAGGTGATGTAACAGTGTAAAGTATATAGTATATGCCCGTGATCACCTCCTGAAGTGATCACGGCCCAGTAGTAAAGCATGGCAGACGGACAAGAGTGTAGGGCCACTGATGGAACACTAGCATCCTATACTAAGCAGTAGGATAGCAGGTAAAGGTAACAACAGTAGTAGGAAGGACAGGCTATGCATCAGGATAGGAATAACGAAAGAAGTAACACGCTACACTACTCTAATGCAAGCAGTATAGAGGAAAGTAGGCGATATCTGGTGACCAAGGGGGGGCTTGCCTGGTTGCTCTGGCAAGAGAGAGGGGTCGTCAACTCCGTAGTCGTACTGGGTAGCAGCAACGTCGGTCTCGGTGTCTAGCGGAAAGAAGTAACGGAGGGGAACACAATAAATAACAGAGCAAGCAAAGCATCACAAAGTGTAACATGGCATTATGCGGTGCTAGAGGTGACCTAACATAGTAGTAAGTGATACCGGCGAAGAGGGGAAACATCCGGGAAAGTATCCCCGAAGTTTCGCGTTTTCGGACAGATGAACCAGAGGGGGAAAGTTGCGTGTTTGCTATGCTAGGGATGTGTGGCAGATGAACGGGCTGTGTATCCGGATTCGTCTCGTCGTTCTGAGCAACTTTCATGTACAAAGTATTTTCATCTGAGCGACGGTTTATTTTATATGATTTTCTAAAGTTTTAATCATTTTTAGAATTTATTTAACTATTTAATTCTAACATTATCCAGAATAGTGCACGCTGACGTCAGCATGACGTCAGCAGTCAACAGGGAGTTGACTGGGTCAATCTGACGTGTGGGTCCCGCATGTCATACGCTATTTACTCTAATCAGGATTTAACTAATCTAATCACAGTTTAATTAAATTAACTAGTTAATTAGATTACTTAAACATGATTAATTAACTTAATTAGTTAGTTAGTTAATTTAATTATTATTTTTTACTTAATTATATTTATTTATTTATTTATATTTACTTATTATTATTTTTAAATCCTTTTTTTTGACAGGGGCATGGGCCCCTGTGGTCAGCGGCCCACAAGGCCATAGCGGGCGTGCGGGCGAAACGGGTGACGGGCACCAGCCCGTGCGAGCGCCCGCCCAGACCACAGGAGGGCGACGACCACCGCAGGACGCCGGAGCGGCGCGGTGCGGACGCCGGTACGACGCGGTGTGGGGGGCGGCCAGGGCTGTAGTGTGGCAGAGGGCACGGACGTTAGATTCGCCGGGCGTGGGACGAACGGCGGATTGTGGAGGAGCAGCAGCTGCAGCGGCGAGCGGACGACGGCAGACGCGGCCGGGCGCTGGCGATGCGGCAACAGCGGGCAGCGCAAGCGGGGGAGGGCGCGGTGAAGGAGGAACCGGGCGCACGGTTCGCGGACAGCACGGGGGGAGGGGGGACTGCGAGGCGGAGCGTGGCGGCAAGCGGCAGAGGCGGGGCGCGCGGCACGGCGAGCGAGCGGCGCATGGCCAGGGCGCCGCCCGACCGCGATGAACACGAGGCTGGAGCGCAAGAGGAGGGCGCGGGTGCAGCTAGCAGCGGGTTCGGCAGCTTGCGCTAGGGGGTGCGGGACGGCGCGCGCGTCGGACGCCGGGCGCGGCGAGCGGGTGCGGGATGCGTGCGACGGCGGCACGGCGCGGGAGCAGAGAGGAGAGGAGGAGCGGCCGGAGCCTCACCGTGCGGTGTAGGGCACGAGGCAGTGGGGGACGGTGAGGAGGTCGGGGACGCGCGATGACGGAGAGGAGGCAGTCCGGTGTGGGGAGGAGACGAGGAGGCGCCGGCGGAGACGGGCGGTGCCGACCGGCGACGGGGCGTAGGGGCGAGGCGGCGAGGTCAGGCCCCCATGCCCCTATCCGATCTGGATCGGGGGGAGGCAGAGTAGGAGTGGGACGAGGGGGAGGGAGCGGGGGCGAGTGGGAGCAGTGGGGGGTGGCGCTAGGTCACGGGAGGGGAGGAGGCCTAGTAGGCCAGGGGTGCGGGAGTGGGTCGGCTGGGCCGACTGGCTCCTTCGGCCAACTGGGCCAAGGCCCAGTCGGGGGGGGGGGTTGTCTTTGATTTTCTTTTTCCTTTTCAATAGTTTTTATTTTACTTTTGCTCTGGTTTGTTAATTGCTTAACCACCAAAGGACTTTTGTAAATCATGTAGCTTGTCACATGAACATCATTGCATTATATAGCAATGCCACAAAAAGCTGAAGGTCTTTCGAAAAGGTTTAATTATTTTTAGAAAGCGAAAAGGCCAAGTGATGTGTTGTTGGTCCACTGTTTTAATTCCTAGGGGCATTTTTGTAGTTTCTAAAGTGTTGGTTTTATTTTTATAACAATTTTGGTAGTTTTTGCAATATTGTGAACATTTTAGTTTTTAGCGCTTGAAAACTTTTGTTGTTTGTTTTTATTTTAAATTTGAATTCGAACGGGATTGAATCATCGGTAGATTAACAACAGTAACAAAGGTGACGTGGCATCATTAATGTGGGATTACTGTAGCCTAACTATTCGGGCGTCACACCCACGGGTCAAACTACTCTCTCCAGTGTAAGGAGGAGTGTCCTCTGGGTGCCATTGGTTGGCGATCTCCTCCGGATCCCACTGATAAACAGACTGTCGATAGGGGTCAAGTGGTGGCTCAGGCGCTGGAACTTGCGTCAGCCTCCAGTATGCATAAATGTCCTCAGACAAGATGAGGTACGTGCCTGAAAGTATGTTAAACAAAGAGGGCGCAGGCAAGGTTATAATCTCATAGTGAGTTTTATCACATATCAAATTGTACTTAAGCATCTTATTATTTTTAACAATAAATTCATGTGCTACCATACTCTTATAATCTAGAAAAACAGGGGGCAACAACTTTTCCTCTTTCTCATAATGCCTAATAGGTATCTCAAAGTGTGCAGCAAGGCGTGAAGCAAAGATGCCTCCGAAGATGGGGCCCTTTGTACGGTTCAGACTTAATCGTTTAGCAACAATAGCGCCTAAGCTGAAAGTTGTATCACGAAACAAAGCATGGTGCAAAATGACAAGATCAGGAGCACTAAGATTTCCACTGTTCCAGCGACCAATTAAGCATCTACTAGCAAATATCGCAAAGTAACGTAGAACGGGAAAATGTATACTAGTAATTCTTGCATCGGAAACTTTTTTCGTTTCTCCTACAACAATTTTATCAATAAATTCCTCCACATCACTACGGTGTGGTTCCTTGATGCTGCCTACAAAGGGTATCTTGCAGACCCGACAAAAATCATGGAGTGACATCTCCTTAACCTCATCATATAAATGAAACTCCACTGAAGGTGGTGATTTCTTAGCATTAAAATAAAACTTTTGCACGAAAATATTAGTGAGTAGGAGATATTGTTCGCGCTGGTCGTGGAGGAAGTCGGTGAGGCCTGCATTCTCAGCCAAGTGATAAAAATCATCATAAATTCTGGCGGCTCTCAACAATGCATCACAAGGCCATTCGCACGACCGAACCTCCGTAGTGCGAGGAAGATTGTACTTGGGATTTTTGTTCTCCTCATTTTGCTTATACTTCGAGCTTCGGCTCAAAGAGCCCCTCAACAATCTCTTTATCATTTTCTTTCTTTCAAAAATTTCTGAAATTTTTAGTGACTCAAAATAGAAGTGAACCAAACCCAACAAGATTGATAGCAACTACTCCCACAAGTGCCTAGAGGCTATATCATGCATTAAAACTACTTTGGACCATATAAATTTGACATGCAAGCCCAAAAACAGGGTCACCTAAGCAGCAAAAATTTGCAATAAATAAAGCACTAGAACAAAAACTAATTGGACCATTGGAGGAGTCACATACCGAAGAACAATCCCCCAAAACAGTTTTGTGAATGGAGCTTTGAGCAAGGAGATCGAAAATGGTAGCAAGGTGAGCTAGAACACGATTTTGAGCTATGGGAGGATTTTTTTCTAGAGGAAGACGAAATGAGTGGGTACAGGAATAAGTGGAGGGGGTCCACGTGGGGCCCATGAGGCAGGGGCGCGCCCCAGGGGGTGGGCGCGCCCTGCACCCTCGTGGACGAATGGTGGGGCCCCCTGGTGTGTTCTCAGTGCTAGATATTCTTAAATATTCTACAAAAATTCATATTTCATTTTTGGGACATTTGTAGAATTTTTATTTTCGGGGTATTTGTTATTGCAAGGATAATTTAGAAAACAGACAGAAAATACTGTTTTTGCTTTATTTAATCTAAATAACAGAAATTAAAAGGAGGGTACAGAGAGTTGTGCTTTCTAACTTCATCCATCTCATGTTCATCAAAAGGAATCCACTACCAAGGTTGATCAAGTCTTGTTAACAAATTCTTTCCGAATAACATGAAACCGGAGAATTTTCGAATAACACAAGGTTACCTCAACTGGGATATGCACGTCCCCAACAATAGGAATATCATATTTCTTCTTGACGGTAGGAAGAGGGAATTCAAAATCTCCGATAGTAATTGTTGAAAATTTTCCAATAGATTGATACTGTGGACTTGAGGTTGTTTCCTCAGAAAGTGTACTGTATGCTCATTACCATTAACATGAAAAGTGACGTTGCCTTTGTTGCAATCAATAACAGCCCCTGCAGTATTCAAAAAGGGTCTACCAAGGATAATCGACATACTATCGTCCTCGCGAATATCAAGAATAACAAAGTCCGTTAAAATAGTAACGTTTGCAACCACAACAGGCACATCCTCACAAATGCCGACAGGTATAGCAGTTGATTTATCAGCCATTTGCAAATATATTTCAGTAGGTGTCAACTTATTCAAATCAAGTCTATGATATAAAGAGAGAGGCATAACACTAACGTCGGCTCCAAGATCACATAAAGCAGTTTTAACATAGTTTCTTTTAATGGAGCATGGTATAGTTGGTACTCCTGGATCTCCTAGTTTCTTTGGTATTCCACCTTTAAAAGTATAATTGGCAAGCATGGTGGAAATTTCAGCTTCAGGTATCTTTCTTTTATTTGTAATAATTTTTTCCATATACTTAGCATAAGGATTCATTTTAAGCATATCAGTCAAACGCATACGCAAAAAGATAGGTCTAATCATTTCAGTAAAGCGCTCAAAATCCTCATCATCCTTTTTCTTGGATGGTTTTGGAGGAAAAGGCATGGGTTTCTGAACCCATGGTTCTCTTTCTTTACCGTGCTTCCTAGCAACAAAGTCTCTCTTATCGTAACGTTGATTCTTTGATTGTGGGTTATCAAGATCAACATCAGGTTCAATCTCTATTTCATTTTCATTGCTAGGTTGAGCATCAACATGAACATCATCATCAACATTATCACTAGGTTCATGTTCATCACCAGATTGTTTTTCAGCATCAGAAATAGAAATATCATTGGGATTCTCAGGTGGGTCAACAACAGGTTCACTAGAAGCATGCAAAGTCCTATCATTTTTCTTTTCTTCCTCTTAGAAGGACTAGGTGCATCAACATTAGTTCTCTGAGAATCTTGCTCAACTCTCCTAGGGTGGCCCTCGGGATACAAAGGTTCCTGAGTCATTTTACCTCCTCTAGTCATAACTCTAACAGCATTATCATTTTTCTTATTATTTAATTCATTGAGCAAATCATTTTGAGCTCTAAGCACTTGTTCTACCTAAGTGGTAACCATAGAAGCATGTTTACTAATAAGTTTAAGGTCACCTTTAACTCCAGACATATAATCACTCAAGTGTTCAATCATATAAGCATTACGTTTCAATTGTCTACCAACATAAGCATTGAAGTTTTCTTGTTTAACAATAAAATTATCAAACTCATCTAAGCACTGGCTAGCAGACTTATTACGAGGAATATCACCCTCATCAAATCTATAGAGAGAATTTACCTTTACTACCTGTGTCGGATTGTCAAGACCATGTATTTCTTCAATAGGTGGTAAATTCTTAACATCTTCAGCTCTAATACCCTTTTCTTTCATAGATTTCTTTGCCTTTTGCATATCTTCAGGACTGAGAAATAGAATACCCCTTTCCTTCGGAGTTGGCTTAGGAGTTGGTTCAGGAAGTGTACAATCATTGTCATTACTCAGTATGTTATTTAATAGCAATTCAGCTTGCTCGACAGTTCTTTCCCTGAAAACACAACCAGCACAACTATCTAGGTGCTCTTTGGAAGCATCAGTTAGTCCATTATAAAAGATATCAAGTATTTCATTTTTCTAGAGAGGGTGATCAAGTAAAGCATTAAGTAATTGGAGAAGCCTCCCCCAAGCTTGTGGGAGACTCTCTTCTTCAATTTACACAAAATTATATATTTCCCTTAAGGCAGCTTGTTTCTTATGAGCAGGGAAATATTTAGCAGAGAAGTAATAAATCATATCCTGGGGACTACGCACACAGCCAGGAGCAAGAGAATTAAACCATGTTTTAGCATCACCCTTTAATGAGAACAGAAATAACTTAAGGATATAGTAGTAACGAATTTTTTCCTCATGAGTGAATAGGGTGGCTATATCATTCAATTTAGT
Organism: Aegilops umbellulata; assembly: GCA_032464435.1. NCBI lineage: Eukaryota > Viridiplantae > Streptophyta > Magnoliopsida > Poales > Poaceae > Aegilops > Aegilops umbellulata. The sequence goes on along the minus strand of CP136055.1, from coordinate 223,516,085 downwards.
AAGATGTGCCACCACAGTTTCAGATTCATAGCATTAAAAAGGATCAGATTCAACCAAAATAATTAACCCAGGATCGATAGAGAAATGATAATCCTTATCAGAAACACAGATAGGTGAAGTAGCAAAAGCAGGGTCATATTTCATTCTAGCATTCAAAGACTTTTCTTTCAGCTTAGCTAATAGTTTTTTAAGATCATATCTATCTTTGCAAGCAAAAAAGTCTCTAGCAGTTTCTTCATCCAAAACATAACCCTCGGGCACATCAGGCAATTCATATCTAGGGGGAGAATCTTCATCATCACTTTCATCAATATTATCAGTTTCAATAATTTCATTCTCTCTAACCCTAACAAGTTGTTCATCTAGAATTTCACCTAATGGCACAATATCATTAAGCATAGAAGTAGTTTCATCATAAGCATCATGAATAGTAGAAGTGGCATCATCAATAACATGCGACATATCAGAATCAATAGCAGGAGTAGGTTTAGGTGTCACAAGTTTACTCAAAACAGAAGGAGAATCAAGTGCAGAGCTAGATGGCAGTTCCTTACCTCCCCTCGTAGTTGAGGGATAAATCTTGGTTTTTTCGTCTTTCAAGTTCCTCATAGTGATCAACAGATATAAATCCCAAGTGACTCAAAGAATAGAGCTATGCCCCCCGGCAACGGCGCCAGAAAATAGTCTTGATAAGCCACAAGTATAGGGGGTCGCAACAGTTTTCGAGGGTAGAGTATTCAACCCAAATTTATTGATTCGACACAAGGGGAGCCAAAGAATATTCTCAAGTATTAGCAGTTGTGTTGTCCATTCAACCACACCTGAAAGACTTAATATCTGCAACAAAGTATTTAGTAGCAAATAATATGGAAGTAACGGTAATGGTGGCAAAAGTAACAGTAGCAGTTTTTGTAGCAATCGTAACAGTGGCAACGGAAAAGTAACTAAGCAAAGATCAATATATGAAAAGCTCGCAGGCAATGGATCAATGATGGATAATTATGTCGGATGTGATTCCTCATGCAACAGTTATAACATAGGGTGACATAGAACTAGCTCCAGTTCATCAAGGAAATGTAGGCATGTATTCCGAATATAGTCATACGTGCTTATGGAAAAGAACTTGCATGACATCTTTTGTCCTACCCTCCCGCGGCAGCGGGGTCCTACTAGAAACTAAGGGATATTAATGCCTCATTTTAATAGAGTACCGGACCAAAGCATTAACACTTAGTGAATACATGAACTCCTCAAACTATGGTCATCACCGGGAGTGGTCCCGATTATTGTCACTTCGGGGTTGCCGGATCATAACACATAGTAGGTGACTATTGACTTGCAAGATAGGATCAAGAACTCACATATATTCATGAAAACATAATAGGTTCATATCTGAAATCATGGCACTCGGGCCCTAGTGACAAGCATTAAGCATAGCAAAGTCATAGCAACATCAATCTCAGAACATAATGGATACTAGGGATCAAACCCTAATAAAACTAACTCGATTACATGGTAAATCTCATCCAACCCATCACCGTCCAGCAAGCCTACGATGGAATTACTCACGCACGGCGGTGAACATCATGAAATTGGTGATGGAGGCTGGTTGATGATGACGACGGCGACGGATTCCCCTCTCCGGAGCCCCGAACGGACTCCAGATCAGCCCTCCCGAGAGAGATTAGGTCTTGGCGGCGGCTCCACATCGTAAAACGCAATGAATCCTTCTGTCTTACTTTTTTCTCCTCAAACGTGAATATATGGAGTTGGAGTTGAGGTCGGTCTAGTCTCAAGGCGCCCATGAGGCAGGGGGCGTGCCTCAGGGGGGTGGGCGCGCCCTGCACACTCGTGGACAAGGTGTGGGCCCCCTGATGCTGATTCTTTCGCCGGTATTTTTTATTATTTCTAAAACGTGTCTCCGAGTAGTTTTATTTCTGCACAAAAATAACACCATGGCAATTCTGCTGAAAACAGCGTCAGTTCGGGTTAGTTCCATTCAAATCATGCAAGTTAGAGTCCAATACAGGAGCAAAAGGGTTTGGAAAAGTAGATACATTGGAGACGTATCACATATACAACTACTCATTAAGAAATCCATTGAGGAATGCAGACGTCCATTTGCCAGATTTCATAATCATAAAATGCGTTAATTGCTTGTTGGGGAACGTAGTAATTTCAAAAAAAATCCTACGCACACGCAAGATCATGGTGATGCATAGCGACGAGAGGGGAGAGTGTTGTCCACGTACCCTCGTAGACCGAAAGTGGAAGCGTTATGACAACGTGGTTGATGTAGTCGTACGTCTTCACGATCAACCGATCCTAGTACCGAACGTACGACACCTCCGCGATCTGCACATGTTCAGCTCGGTGACGTCCCACGAACTAACGATCCAGTAGAGCTTCGAGGGAGAGCTTCGCCAGCACGACGGCGTGATGACGGTGATGATGAAGCTACCGGCACAAGGGCTTCGCCTAAGCACTACGATGATATGACCGAGGTGGATTATGGTGGAGGGGGGCACCGCACACGACTAAGAGATCAATGATCAACTTGTGTGTCTATGGGGTGCCCCCCTCCCCCATATATAAAGGAGTGGAGGAGGGGGAGGGCCGGCCCTCTACTATGGCGCGCCCTGGGGAGTCCTACTCCCACCGGGAGTAGGATTCCCCCCTTCCAACTTTAGGAGTAGGAGAGAAGGAAGGGGAAGAGAGAAGAGAAGGAAGGAAGGGGCACCGCCCCTCCCCCTAGTCCAATTCGGACTAGGCCTTGGGGAGCGCACGACCTACCCTAGGCATCCCCTCTCTCTCTCCCCTAAAGCCCAATAAGGCCCATATACTCCCCGGCGAATTCCCGTAACTCTCCGGTACTCCGATAAATACCCGAACCACTCAGAGCCTTTCCAATGTCCGAATATAGCCTTCCAATATATCGATCTTTACATCTCGAACATTTCAAGACTCCTCGTCATGTCTCTGATCTCATCCGGGACTCCGAACAACCTTCGGTACATCAAGACACATAAACTCATAATACCGATCGTCACCGAATGTTAAGCGTGCGGACCCTACGGGTTCGAGAACTATGTAGACATGACCGAGACTCATCTCCGGTCAATAACCAACAACGGAACCTGGATGCTCATATTGCCTGCTACATATTATATGAAGATCTTTATCGATCAAACTACATAACAACATGCGTTGTTCCCTTTGTCATCGGTATGTTACTTGCCCGAGATTCGATCATCGGTATCTCAATACCTAGTTCAATCTCGTTACCGGCAAGTCTCTTTACTCATTCCGTAATGCATCATCTCGCAACTAACTCATTAGTTACTTTGCTTGCAAGGCTTATAGTGATGTGCATTACCGAAAGGGCCTAGAGACACCTCTTTGATACTCGGATTGACAAATCCTAATTTTGATCTATGCCAACCCAACAAACACCTTCGGAGACACCTGTAGAGCATCTTTATAATCACCCAATTACGTTGTGACGTTTGATAGCACACAAGGTGTTCCTCCGGTATTCGGGAGTTGCATAATCTCATAGTCATAGGAACATGTATAAGTCATCAAGAAAGCAATAGCAACATACTATACGATCAAGTGCTGAGCTAACGGAATGGGTCAAGTCAATCGCATCGTTCTCTAATGATGTGATATCGTTAATCAAATGACAACTCATGTCTATGGCTAAGGAACTTAACCATCTTTGATTCAACGAGCTAGTCAAGTAGAGGCATACTAGTGACACTCTGTTTGTCTATGTGTTCACACATGTACTAAGTTTCCGGTTAATACATTCTAGCATGAATAATAAACATTTATCATGATATAAGGAAATATAAATAACAACTTTATTATTTCCTCTAGGGCATATTTCCTTCAGTCTCCCACTTGCACTAGAGTTAATAATCTAGTTCACATAGCCATGTGATTTAACACCAATATTTCACATCACCATGTGATTAATATCCATAGTTCACATCGCCATGTGGCCAACACTCAAAGGGTTTGCTAGAGTCAGTAATCTAGTTCACATCGCCATGTGATTAACACCCAAAGAGTACTAAGGTGTGATCATGTTTTGCTTGTGAGAGAAGTTTAGTCAACGGGTCTGCCAAATTTAGATTTGTATGTATTTTGCAAATTTATATGTCTACAATGCTCTGCACAGAGCTACTTTAGCTAATTGCTCATTCTTTCAATATGTATCCAGATTGAGGCTTAGAGTCATCTGGATCAGTGTCAAAACTTGCATTGACGTAACCCTTTATGACGAACCTTTTGTCACCTCCATAATCGAGAAACATATCCTTATTCCACTAAGGATAATTTTGACCGCTGTTCAGTGATCTACTCCTAGATCACTATTGTACTCCCTTGCCAATCTTAGTGTAGGGTATACAATAGATCTGGTACACAGCATGGCATACTTTATAGAACCTATGGCTGAGGCATAGGGAATGACTTTCATTCTCTTTCTATCTTCTGTTGTGGTCGGGCTTTGAGTCTTACTCAATTTCACACCTTGTAACACAGGCAAGAACTCTTTCTTTGACTGTTCCATTTTGAACTACTTCAAAATCTTGTCAAGGTATGTCCTCATTGAAAAAACTTATCAAGCGTCTTGATCTATCTCTATAGATCTTGATGCTCAATATGTAAGCAGCTTCACCAAGGTCTTTCTTTGAAAAACTCCTTTCAAATACTCCTTTATGCTTTCAAGAAAATTCTACATTATTTCCAATCAACAATATGTCATTCACATATATTTATCAGAAATGTTGTAGTGCTCCCACTCACTTTCTTGTAAATACAGGCTTCTCTGCAAGTCTGTATAAAACTATATGCTTTGATCAACTCATCAAAGTGTATATTCCAACTCCGAGATGCTTGCACCAGTCCATAGATGTATCGCTGGAGCTTGCACATTTTGTTAGCACCTTTAGGATCGACAAAACCTTCTGGTTGCATCATATACAACTCTTCTTTAATAAATCCATTAAGGAATGTAGTTTTGACATCCATTTGCCAGATTTCATAAAATGTGGCAATTTGCTAACATGATTCGGATAGACTTAAGCATCGCTACGAGTGAGAAAATCTCATCGTAGTCAACACATTGAACTTTGTCAAAACCTTTTTCGACAAGTCTAGCTTTGTAGATAGTAACACTACTATCAGCGTCCGTCTTCCTCTTGAAGATCCATTTATTTTCTATGGCTTGCCGATCATCAAGCAAGTCAACCAAAGTCCACACTTTATTCTCATACATGGATCCCATCTCAGATTTCATGGCCTCAAGCCATTTCGCGGAATCTGGGCTCATCATCGCTTCCTCATAGTTCATAGGTTCGTCATGGTCAAGTAACATGACCTCCAGGACAGGATTACTATACCACTCTAGTGCGGATCTCACTCTAGTTGACCTACGAGGTTCAGTAGTAACTTGATCTGAAGTTACATGATCATCAACATTAGCTTCCTCACTAATTGGTGTAGGAGTCATAGGAACAGATTCTGTGATGAATTACTTTCCAATAAGGGAGCAGGTACAGTTACCTCATCAAGTTCTACTTTCCTCCCACTCACTTCCTTTGAGAGAAACTCCTTCTCTAGAAAGGATCCTCTCTTAGCAACGAATGTCTTGCCTTCGGATCTGTGATAGAAGCTATACCCAACTGTCTCCTTTGGGTATCCTATGAAGACACATTTCTCCGATTTGGGTTTGAGCTTATCAGGGTGAAACTTTTTCACATAAGCATCGCAAGCCCAAAGTTTAAGAAACGACAACTTTGGTTTCTTGCCAAACCACAGTTCATACAGTGTCGTCTCAATGGATTTAGATGGTGCCCTATTTAACGTGAATGCAGTTGTCTCTAATGCATAACCCCAAAATGATAGTGGTAAATCGGTAAGAGATATCATAGATTGCACCATATCTAATAAAGTATGGTTACGATGTTTAGACACACCATTACGTTGTGGTGTTCCAGGTGGCGTGAGTGGCAAAACTATTCCGCATTGTTTCAAATGAAGACCAAACTCGTAACTCAAATATTCTCCTCCATGACCCGATCGTAGAAACTTTATTTTCTTGTTACGATGATTTTCCACTTCACTCTGAAATTATATGAACTTTTCAAACGTTTCAGACTTATGTTTCATCAAGTAGATATACCCATATCTTCTCAAATCATCTGTGAAGGTCAGAAAATAATGATACCTTCTGCGAGCCTCAACACTCATCGGATCGCATACATGAGTATGTATTATTTCCAATAAGTCAGTTGCTCGCTCCATTATTCTGGAGAACGGAGTCTTAGTCATCTTGCCCATAAGGCATGGTTCGCAAGCATCAAGTGATTCATAATCAAGTGATTCCAAAATCCCAACAGCATGGAGTTTCTTCATGCGCTTTACACCAATATGACCTAAACGGCAGTGACACAAATAAGTTGCACTATCATTATTAACTTTGCATCTTTTGGCTTCAATATTATAAATATGTGTATCACTACGATCGAGATCCAACAAACCATTTTCATTGGCTGTATGACCATAGAAGGTTTTATTCATGTAAACAGAACAACAATTATTCTCTAACTTAAAGGAATAACCGTATTGCAATAAACATGATCAAATAATATTCATGCTCAACACAAACACCAAATAACACTTATTTAGGTTCAACACTAATCTAGAAAGTATAGGGAGTGTGCGATGATGATCATATCAATCTTGGAACAGCTCCAACACACATCGTCACCTCGCCCTTAACTAGTTTCTGTTCATTCTGCAACTCCCGTTTCGAGTTACTACTCTTAGCAACTCAGCCCGTATCAAATGTCGAGGGGTTGCTATAAACACTAGTAAAGTACACATCAATAACATGTATATCCAATATACCTTTGTTCACTTTTCCATCCTTCGTATCCGTCAAGTATCTAGGGCAGTTCGACTTCCAGTGACCATTTCTTTTGCAGTAGAAGCACTCAGTTTCAGGCTTGGGTCTAGCTTTGGCATTCTTCACGGTAGCGGCAACTTGCTTGCCGTTATTTTTGAATTTCCCCTTCTTCCCTTTGCCCTTTTCTTGAAACTAGTGGTCTTGTCAACCATCAACACTTGATGCTTTTCTTGATTTCTACCTTCGTCGATTTCAGCATCGCGAAGAGCTTGGGAATCGTTTCCATTATCCCTTGCATATTATAGTTCATCACGAAGTTCTAGTAACTTGGTGATAGTGACTAGAGAACTCTGTCAATCACTATATTATCTGGAAGATGAACTCCCACTTGATTAAAGTGATTGTAGTACTCAAACATTCTGAGCACATGCTCACTAGCTGAGCTATTCTCCTCCATCTTGTAGGCAAAGTACTTGTCAAAGGTCTCATACCTTTTGACATGGGCATGAGTCTGAAATACTAATTTCAACTCTTGGAACATCTCATATGCTCCGTGGCCTTTCAAAAACGTCTTTGAAGCCCCGATTCTAAGCGGTAAATCATGGTGCACTAAACTTTCAAGTAGTCATCATATCGAGCTTGCCAAACGTTCATAACGTCTGCATTTTCTCCTGCAATCGGTCTATCACCTAGCGGTGCATCAAGGACATAATTCTTATGTGCAGCAATGAGGATAATCCTCAGATCACGGATCCAATCCGCATCATTGCTACTAACATCTTTCAACTTAGTTTTCTCTAGGAACATATCAAAAATAAAACAGGGGAGCTAAACGCGAGCTATTGATCTACAACATAGATATGCTAATACTACCAGGACTAAGTTCATGATAAATTAAAGTTCAATTAATCATATTACTTAAGAACTCCCACTTAGATAGACATCCCTCTAATCATCTAAGTGATCACGTGATCCATATCAACTAAACCATGTCCGATCATCACGTGAGATGGAGTAGTTTTCAATGGTGAACATCACTATGTTGATCATATCTTCTATATGATTCACGCTCGACCTTTCGGTCTCCAGTGTTCCGAGGCCATATCTGCATATGCTAGGCTAGTCAAGTTTAACCTGAGTATTCTGCGTGTGCAAAACTGGCTTGCACCCGTTGTATGTGAACGTAGATCTTATCACACCCGATCATCACGTGGTGTCTCAGCACGAAGAACTGTCGCAACGGTGCATACTCAGGGAGAACACTTGTACCTTGAAATTTAGTGAGAGATCATCTTATAATGCTACCGTTGAACTAAGCAAAATAAGATGCATAAAAGATAAACATCACATGCAATCAATATAAGTGATATGATATGGCCAACATCATCTTGTGCCTTTGATCTAAATCTCCAAAGCACCATCATCATCACCATCGTCACCGGCGCGACACCTTGATCTCCATCGTAGCATCGCTGTCGTCTCGCTAACTATTGCTTCTACGACTATCGCTAACGCTTAGTGATAAAGTAAAGCAATTACATGGCGATTGCATTTCATACAATAAAGCGACAACCATATGGCTCCTGCCAGTTGCCGATAACTCTGTTACAAAACATGATCATCTCATACAATAAAATTTAGCATCATGTCTTGACCATATCACATCACAACATGCCCTGCAAAAACAAGTTAGACGTCTTCTACTTTGTTCTTGCAAGTTTTACGTGGCTGCTATTGGCTGAGCAAGAACCGTTCTTACCTACGCATCAAAACCACAATGATATTTCGTCAAGTATGTGTTGTTTTAACCTTCACAAGGACCGGGCGTAGCCACACTCGATTCAACTAAAGTTGGAGAAACTGACACCCGCCAGCCACCTGTGTGTGAAGCACGTCGGTAGAACCAGTCTCGCGTAAGCGTACGCGTAATGTCGGTCCGGGCCGCTTCATCCAACAATACCGCCGAATCAAAGTATGACATGCTGGTAAGCAGTATGACTTGTATTGCCCACAACTCACTTGTGTTCTACTCGTGCATATAACATCTATGCATAAACCTGGCTCAGATGCCACTGTTGGGGAACGTAGTAATTTCAAAAAAATTCCTACGCACACACAAGATCATGGTGATGCATAGCAACGAGAGGGGAGAGTGTTGTCCACGTACCCTCGTAGACCGAAAGCGGAAGCGTTATGACAACACGGTTGATGTAGTCGTACGTCTTCACGATCGACCAATCCTAGTACCGAACGTACGGCACCTCCGCAATCTGCACACGTTTAGCTCGGTGACGTCCCACAAACTCATGATCTAGTAGAGCTTAGAGGGAGAGCTTCGTCAGCATGACGGCGTGATGGCGGTGATGATGAAGCTACCGGCGTAGGGCTTCGCCTAAGCACTAAGACGATATGACCAAGGTGGATTATGGTGGAGGGGGCACCGCACACGGTTAAGAGATCAATGATCAACTTGTGTGTCTATGGGGTGCCCCCTTCCCCCGTATATAAAGGAGTGTAGGAGGGCGAGGGACGGCCCTCTACTATGGCGCGCCCTAGGGAGTCCTACTCCCACCAGGAGTAGGATTCCCCCCCTTCCAAGTAGTAGGAGTAGGAGAGAAGGAAGGAGGGGGAACCGCCCCTCCCCCTAGTCCAATTCGGACTAGGCCTTGGGGGGGCGGGGCCTACCCTAGGCAGCCCCTCTCTCTCCCCTAAAGCCCAATAAGGCCCATATACTCCCCGGCGAATTCCCGTAACTCTCCCGTACTCCCATAAATACCCGAAGCACTCAGAACCTTTCCAATGTCCGAATATAGCCTTCCAATATATCGATCTTTACGTCTTGAACATTTCGTGACTCCTCGTCATGTCCCTGATCTCATCCGGGACTCCGAACAACCTTCGGTACATCAAAACACATAAACTCATAATACCGATCGTCACCGAACGTTAAGCGTGCGGACCCTACGGGTTCGAGAACTATGTAGACATGACCGAGACTCATCTCCGGTCAATAACCAACAGCGGAACCTGGATGCTCATATTGGCTCCTACATATTCTACGAAGATCTTTATCGGTCAAACCGCATAACAACATACGGTGTTCCCTTTGTCATCGATATGTTACTTGCCCGAGATTCGATCGTCGGTATCTCAATACCTAGTTCAATCTTGTTACCGGCAAGTATCTTTACTCGTTCTATAATGCATCATCCCGCAACTAACTCATTAGCTACATTGCTTGCAAGGCTTATAGTGATGTGCATTACCGAGAGGGCCCAGAGATACCTCTTTGATACTCGGAGTGACAAATCCTAATCTCGATCTATGCCAACCCAACAAACACCTTCGGATACACTTGTAGAGCATCTTTATAATCACCCGGTTACGTTGTGACGTTTGATAGCACACAAGGTGTTCCTCCAGTATTTGGGAGTTGCATAACCTCATAGTCATAGGAACATGTATAAGTCATGAAAAAAGCAATAGCAACATACTAAATGATCAAGTGCTAAGCTAACGGAATGGGTCAAGTCAATCACATCATTCTCTAATGATGTGATCCCATTAATCAAATGACAAGTCATGTCTATGGCTAGGAAACTTAACCATCTTTGATTCAACGAGCTAGTCAGGTAGAGGCATACTAGTGACACTCTGTTTGTCTATGTATTCACACATGTACTAAGTTCCCGGTTAATACAATTCTAGCATGAATAATAAACATTTATCATGATATAAGGAAATATAAATAACAACTTTATTATTGCCACTAGGGCATATTTCCTTCATTGCTAACATGATTCAGACCGACTAAAGCATTGCTACGAGTGAGAAAATCTCATCGTAGTTAACCCCTCGAACTTGTCGAAAACCTTTTGCGACAAGTCGAGCTTTGTAGATAGTAACATTACCATCAGCGTCAGTCTTCTTCTTGAAGATCCATTTATTCTCTATGGCTTGCCGATCATCGGGCAAGTCCACCAAAGTCCACACTTCGTTCTCATACATGGATCCTATCTCATATTTGATGGCCTCAAGCCATCTGTCGGAATCTAGGCTCACCATATTGATAACCCACAAGTATAGGGGATCGCAACAGTTTTCGAGGGTAGAGTATTCAACCCAAATTTATAGGTTCGGCACAAGGCGAGGCAAATAATATTTGAAGGTATTAGCAACTGAGTTGTCAATTCTACCACTCCTGGAGATTAATTATCTGCAGCAAAGTGACCAGTAGCAAAGTAATATGATAGTTTTGATAGTAGTGACAGTAGCAACGGCAACAGTAACAGTGATAGCAGTAATTTTGTAGCAAGTGTAACAGTGATGATAGCACTAGTAACTTAGCAAGAACAATATAAGATAAATCCGTAGGCATTGGATCGGTGACTTGTTGGATGATATTCATCATGAGACGGTTATCACCTAGAGCAATACGGCACTAGCTCCAGTTCATCAATATAATGTAGGCATGTATTCCGTAAATAGTCATACGTGCTTATGGAAAAAACTTGCATGACATCTTTTGTCCTACCCTCCCGTGGCAGCAGGGTCCACATTGGAAACTAAGAGATATTAAGGACTCCTTTTAATAGAGAACCAGAACAAAGCATTAACACATAGTGAATACATGAACTCCTCAAACTACGGTCTTCACCGGGAGTAGTCCCGACTATTGTCACTCCAGGGTTGCCGGATCATAACACGTAGTAGGTGACTATAACATGCAAGATCGGATCTAGAACATGGATATAATTATGATAATACAAACGGTTCAGATCTGAGTTCATGGCACCCAGGCCAAAAATGACAAGCATTAAGCATGGCAAAGTCATAGCAACATCAATCTTAGAACATAGTGGATACTAGGGATCAAGCCCTAACAAAACTAACTCGATTACATGATGAATCTCATCCAACTCCCCACCGACCAGCGAGCCTACAAAGGAATTACTCACTTCCGGTGGGGAGCATCATGGAATTAGCGATGGAGAAGGGTTGGTGATGATGAAGAACAAAGACCCCCTCTCCGGAGCCCCAAACAGACTCCTGATCTGGCCTCCCAATGAAGAACAGGAGGTGACGGCTGCTCCATCTCGTGGATCTCGATCATTCTTTCTCCCTGATTTTTTCTGGAAAAATAGGATTTTATAGCATCGGTTTCAGGGTCAGCGGGGCCACCAGGTGGGGACAACCCACCTGGGCGCGCTAGGAGAGGGGGGCGCGCCCTGGTGGGTTGTGCCCACCCAGGGGCCCCTCTCAGGTAGGTCTTGGCTCCAGAAATTCTTACATATTATATAAAAATTCTTCGTGAAGTTTCTTTCCATTCCGAGAACTTTTATTTCTGCACAAAAACAACAACATGGTAGTTCTACTGAAAAGAGCATCAGTCCAGGGTTAGTTTCATTCAAATCATGGAAATTAGAGTCCAAAACAAGAGGAAAAGCATTAGGGAAAGTAGATATGTTGGAGATGTATCAATTACCCCAAGCTTAAACCTTTTCTTGTCGTCAAGCAATTGAGTTGATAAACTGAAAGTGAAAAAGAAAAACTTTTATGAACTCTTTTACTCTTGTTTGCATAAATAAGCTTAAACAGCACCCAAGTTTTCAGCCAACATTATAGCTAACCATGCCGAGAATAACTCTTAAAGATTATATTAACTCATATCAATGACATAATCAGCTAACGAGCAATAATAAGATATTTCAAATAGCAACACGTTGTCAAAACAACCATGATATAATATGACAATAGTGGTATCTCGCTAGCCCTTTCTGAGACCGCAAAACATAAATGCAGAGCACCTCCAAACTTCAGGCAGCGACTAAACATTGTAATTCATGGTAGAAAAGATCTAGTCATGATGCAACCCACATTAGCTACACACAATGCATAAGTCATGACAGCTGTGCTCTCAGGTTCTAGCGCTTGTTTTAGAAGGTGATGACACAACATAAAAAGTAAATAGATAGTCCCTTCGTAGAGGGAAGCAGTGATTTGCGGAGGTGCCAGAGCTCAAATTTTAAAACAGAGGTAAATGATATGTTGAGACATGCACCCTTCTCATTTACTTCACGACCATCAGTTATGAATATCTTCCATGCTAAGAACACTAGTGGCGGTTCCCAAGCGATAAAAGTAAAGATTTTGACTCCATTGAGAGTTTTTGTTTCATTATTTAAGAGATTAATGCTTTTTTAGTTTGCAGTTTGGGACTAGGCATCCCTATTACCGCCCTTTTCTCGTGCGATGGAGAGTGAATAAACACTGGACCTGAGAATAACCCGCTTAGCATGGAAGATACCGACCACCTCCCGTCGTTCCATGAACGATCCAGGCACACAAAAAGGATATTTACTTAGAAGTTTTTTAGAGGTGACACATGCAAATTTACTTAGGATGGCAGGGTAATACCGCATATAGGTAGGTATGGTGGACTCATTTGGAATAACTTTGGGTTCAAGGTTTTTGATGTACAAGCAGAGTTCCCACTTAGTACAGGCAAAGGCTAGCAATTAGATTGAGAAGCGGCCAGCGAGAGAGCAACAACGGTCATAAACATGCATTATGCATAAGTAACATTGGACACTAGCATGGGTAGGATATGAACACCATGAACATAAATATTATAGAGGCTATGTTGGTTTTGATTCAACTACATGCATAAGTGCCAAGTCAAGCCACTCGAACATTCAGAGTAGGATACCATATCATCATACTACATCACAATCATTTTAACGCAATGTTGATATCCAAGGTAAATCATTATCCACTCCTAGCTACTTATGCATGGCATGAGAAACTATAATCTCTAGCTGTCATTGCAAACATGTTTAATCATAATGGGTTGAATCATGGATAGTAGGTTAAATATATTTACACAAACATAACAAGTCGAGTTCATACCCGTTTCTCTCTGCCACGGCCAGTTCATAATATCGTCATTATTGCCTTTCACTTGCATGACCGAATGATATGAAAATAATAATAGTGCAAGAGTGCCATGGACTAAGCTGGAATCTGCAAATATTTTATTCAACAGGAGAAGACAAGGTAAAATGTGCTCTTTATTAGTTCATCAATTATTCAAATGCGAGACACTCAACATTTTCATCGTGGTCTTCTCCTCGGTACAACTCGAATAAAAAGAAAAGAAATTCAGAGAAACACACTGAAATATTTTTGGAGTTTTTGGTTTTCTTGAACAAGGAAATAAAAGAGAAAAGCAAAAACGAGAAAAACAATTTACACGGGAAAGCTCCCAACAAGCAAAATAAGAACAAGGAAATCTTTTGGGGCTTTCTTTTAAATATTACTACTAAGCATGCATAGAAAGTAAACTAACTACAGCTAATTTTTTTGTTTTTTCTAAAGTTTTTCAAACACACAAGAAGAAAGCGAGAAAGTAAATCTAAGCATGGATGATACAATGAAAAAGTGTGAACACCGACTAATGGAATAAGTGAACATGAATATAATGTCGGTGAGAAACACACACTCCCCCAAGCTTAGGCTTTTGACCTAACTTGGTAGTCGATCAGTAGTCTGGATAGTAGTTGGCGTGGTAGCTCACCGAGGCTCTCGGTGTGGATGCCTCGATGTGCCGTGCTGCCTCCACGTCGGGCCTTGCTCTCAAGAACAAAATATCTTCCTTTGTTGTGATAGTCAAAAAGAGCAGGCGCAGGAAAATATGTGTGCACAACAGATTTTTGGTTAAACAATAGATTATAAGTGAAGTTATCAATTTTTCTTTAAGGATCTTATGATCTTTTAAGGTGTCAAATCTAAATACTGCGTGGGTAGGATAGGATCAAAGGGCAAAGGTGAAACACCCGGCCCTCGTGCTAAACGTGTGGCATAAATTCCACCATAGAACCGGCCACTGTTAGCGTTATGCTGAAGTCTGTGTGCAACAATTGCTCCAAGGTTATAATTCCTTTCATCGGTGAGAGTGGTGCGTATGAGGCTCAAGTCTGGCGCACAAAGTGTGCTACAGTCTCGCTTGCCTACTATACATTTCCCATTAAATAATGCAAAGTACTGAATTGCGGGAAAATGAATGCTCTTTATTCTACCTTGTGTCACTCCCCTCGTCTCACCGCAGCAAAGACTAGTTAAGAATGTTTGGTACTCAGCCCTTGGCGGTTCGTCAAGCGAGCCCGGAACGGGAGTTTGCAGTGGTAAGCAAAATTCTCTAGTGAGATGGTAAATGGATTATCATAAAGCATAAACGACACCCTAGACTCATGGGGAAGGAATTTAAATCCTTTGACAAATGATTCTGTGAGAAGTTGGCGTTGTTCGCACTTATCTGAAAGGTAGGGACCGAGACCGACATTATGAACATGTTGCTCAAATTCCTCCTTAATGCCCACACGCATCATATACTCATCGCAAGGCCATAAGAATGTTTTGGTAGAGGCATATCGTGTGGAACTTTCACTTGGTTCAACATATGACCGGCGAGCGGAGCTGTCACTAGAAGATGCCCGCGAGGATCGCCTTCTCGAAGAACTCCTTACAAATAGGTTCATCATGTTCCCGTACAATTTTTAAATTCATCAACTTCATACCGCTAAAAAATGATCCATTAATAAGTTTGATCATGTCTTATTAACAACCACTTTCGATTAGCACGAAACCGAAGAACTTTCGTAAATCACTAAGTTACCTCAATGGGGATATGAATGTCCCCAACAATAAGCATTTCATATTTCTTTTTGACAGTATGTAGAGGTATTTGAAAACTTCCAATAGAGATTGTTGGAGTATTTTCAATAACATTAATACCATTCACTTGGAATTGTTTCTTCGGAAAGTGCACCGTATGCTCATTACCATTGATATGAAAAGTGACCTTGCTTTTATTGTAATCAATAACAGCCCCTGCAGTATTTAAGAAGGGTCTACCAAGGATAATCGACATGTTGTCGTCCTCGGGCATCTCAAGTATAACAAAGTCAGTCAAAATAGTAACATTAGCAACAACAACGGGCACATCCTCACAAATACCGATAGGTATGGTAGTTGATTTGTCAGCCATTTGCAGAGATATTTCAGTAGGTGTGAGCTTATTCAAATCATGTCTTTTATATAAAGAGAAAGGCATAACACTAACACCAGCTCCTAAATCACACAAAGCAGTTTTCACACAATTATTTTTGATAGAGCAAGGTATAGTTGGTATTCTCGGATCTCCAAGTTTTTTAGGCACTCCATCTTTAAAAGTGTAATTAGCAAGCATAGTGGAGATTTAAGCTTTCAGTATTTTTCTCTTATTGGTGACGATGTCTTTCATATACTTTGCATAAGGAGGCATTTTCAAGATGTCAGTCAAGCGAGTACGCAAAAAGACTGGCCTCGGCATTTCAGCAAAGCGTTCAAATTCTTCAACATATTTCTTTTTAGTTGACTCGGGTGGAAAAGGCATAGGTTTTTGAACCCACGGTTCTCTTTATTTACCGGTTTTCTAGCAATGAAGTCTCTTTGTCATATCTTTTATTCCTAGGTTGTGGGTTATCAAGATCAACAGGTGGTTCTATCTCAACATCATTATCTCGTTCTTTTTCATTTGGTTGAGAGACTTCATGAACCTCATACTTATCTTTTTCAGTATCACTAGGCGAGTGTTCATTACCAGATTGAGTTTCAGCATCTGAGATAGAAGTTTCATTATCAATATCAGGAGCTTTTTCTATTTCAGGTTCACTAGAAGTACGCAAAGTCCTATCATTTTTCCTTTTCTTTTTCTTTCTAGAAGGACTAGGTGCATCAGTGTTAATTCTTTGTGAATCTTGTTCAATTCTTTTTGGGTGTCCTTCAAGATAAAGTGGTTCCTGAGTCATTTTACCTCCTCTAGTTGCAACTCTAACAACAAAGTCATGTATGTTGTTATTCATTTCATCAAGCAATTCTCTTTGTGATTTAGCAACTTGTTCTAATTGGGTTTGTACCATAGAAGCATGCTTTCCAACACCTCTAACATCATTTGAAATTCTAAATAACAAGTCACTCAAGCGAGCAATCATATCAGAATTATATTTCAATTCTTTCATAACATTTGCATTGAAGTGGTCTTGTTTTCTAATGTAGTTTTCAAACTCATAAAGGCATTGGCTAGGGTGCATATTGTGAGGATTGTCATTATCATTTAACTTCACTAAAGAATTTACCTCTGCCACCTTAGGCATTGGTGGTGTATTAAGCCCATGTATTTCTTCAATAGGAAGTAAATTTTTAACATCCACAGCTTTAATACCTTTTTCCTTCATAGATTTCTTTGCCTCTTGCATATCTTTAGGACTGAGATATAATATACCCCTCTTATTTGGAGTGGGTTTAGGCGGTGGTTCAGGAAGAGTCCAATCATCATAATTTTTCAACATATTATTCAATAATTCTTCATTTTCTCCAACAGTTCGTTCCCTGAAAACACAACCAGCACAACTATCTAGGAAGTCCCTAGAAGCATCGGTTAGCCCATTATAGAAGATATCAAGTATTTCATTTTTCTTAAGAGGATGATCAGGCAAAGCATTAAGTAATTGGCAAAGCCTCCCCCAAGCTTGTGGGAGACTCTCTTCTTTAATTTGAACAAAGTTAAATATTTCCTGTAAGGCAGCTTGTTTCTATGAGCAGGGAAATATTTTTCAGAGAAGTAATAAATCATATCCGGGGACTACGCACACAACCAGGAGCAAGAGTATTGTACCAAGCTTTAGCATCACCCTTTAATGAGAAAGGAAAATTTTTGAGAATAAACTAATAGTGAGTTTTCTCATCATGAGTAAAAAGGGTGGCTATATCATTCAACTTAGTAAGATGTGCCACAACAGTTTCAGTTTCATAACCATGGAAAGGATCAGATTCAACCAAAGTAATTAACTCTAGGTTGACAGAGAATTCATAATCCTTATCATCAATAAAGATAGGTGAAGTAGCAAACTTAGGATCACATTTCATTCTAGCATTCAGAGATTTCCCTTTATACTTGCATAATAATTTCTCTAGATCATCTCTATCCTTACAAGCAAGAATATCTCTAGTTGTCTCCTCATTCATAAAATAACCTTCCAGTACCTTAGGCATTTCATATCTAGGAGGACTAGTTCTAGCAGGTGTTTCAGGAGTTTCAGTTTCAAGCTCAACATCAGATTCAACAACATCATTTTGTATTACTCTAGCAATTTGTCTATCAAGAAAGTCACCAAGTGGCACATCATCATTACCAAGCAAGGTACTAGCATCATCATAAGCATTATCCATAGTAGAAGTATCATCATCAATAACTTGCGACATATCAGAATTAATAGCATGTGGTGGTGTTGCAAGTTTACTTATAACAGAAGGTGAATCTAAAGCAGAACTGTATGGCAGTTCCTTACCTCCCCTCGTCTTTGAGGGAAATATATTAGTCTTAGCATCCTTCAGATTCTTCATAGTGATAATATGATAATAATCCCAAGTGACTCAACAAATATAGCTATGCTCCCCGGCAACGGCGCCAGAAAAAGGTCTTGATAACCCACAAGTATAGGGGATCACAACAGTTTTCGAGGGTAGAGTATTCAAACCAATTTATAGATTTGACACAAGGGGAGCCAAAGAATATTTGAAGGTATTAGCAGCTGAGTTATCAATTCAACCGCACTTGGAGATTAATTATCTGCAGCAAAGTGATCAGTAGGAAAGTAATATGATAGTTTTGATAGTAGTGACAGTAGCAACGGTAACGGTAATAGTGATAGCAGTAATTTTGTAGCAAGTGTAACAGTGATGATAGCAGTAGTAGCTTAGCAAGAATAATATAAGATAAATTTGTAGGCACTGGATCGGTGACTTGTTGGATGATATTCATCATGAGGCAGTTATAACCTAGGGCGATACGGCACTAGCTCCAGTTTGTCAATATAATGTAGGCATGTATTCCGTAAATAGTCATACGTGCTTATGGAAAGAGCTTGCATGACATCTTTTGTCCTACCCTCCCGTGGCAGTGGGGTCAATATTGGAAACTAAGGGATATTAAGGCCTCCTTTTAATAGAGAACCAGACCAAAGCATTAACACAGAGTGAATACATGAACTCCTCAAACTACGGTCATCACCGGGAGTGGTCCCGACTATTGTCACTCCGGGGGTGCCGGATCATAACACGTAGTAGGTGATTGTAACTTGCAAGATCGGATCTAGAACATGGATATAATTGTGATAACATAACCGGTTCAGATCTGAGTTCATGGCACCCAGGCCCAAAGTGACAAGTATTAAGCATGGCAAAGTCATAGCAACATCAATCTTAGAACGTAGTGGATACTAGGGATCAGGCCCTAACAAAACTAACTCGATTACATGATGAATCTCATCCAACTTCTCACCGACCAGCGAGCCTACGAAGGAATTACTCACTCCCAGTGGGGAGCATCATGGAATTGGCGATGGAGAAGGGTTGGTGATGATGAAGAACGAGGATCCCCCTCTCCGGAGCCCCAAACGGACTCCAGATCTGGTCTCCTGATGAAGAACAGGAGGTGAAGGCGGCTTCATCTCCTGTATCGCGATAATTCTTTCTCCCTGATTTTTTCTAGAAAAATAGGATTTTATAGCGTCGATTTCAGGGTCAGCGGGGCCACCAGGTGGGGACAACCCACCTGGGTGCGCTTGGAGAGGGGGGCGCGCCCAGGTGGGTTGTGCCCACCCAGGGGGCCTCTCTAGTAGGTCTTGGCTCCAGAAATTCTTATATATAAAAATTCCTCGTGAAGTTTCGTTCCATTCCGAGAACTTTTATTTCTGCACAAAAACAACACCATGGTAGTTCTGCTGAAAACAGCATCAGTCCAGGGTTAGTTTCATTCAAATCATGCAAATTAGAGTCCGAAACAAGAGGAAAAGTGTTAGGAAAAGTAGATGCGTTGGAGACGTATCACATATCTTTGTCATAGTACGTAGGTTCGTCTTGGTCTAGTAACATCAGTACCAGGACATGATTACCGTACTACTCTAGTGCGGAACGTGTTCTGGTTGACCTACGAAGTTCAGTAGTAACTTAATCTGAAGTTTCATTATTATTATCATTAGCTTCCTCTCTAGTTGGTGTAGGAATCACAGGAAAGATTTTCTGTGATGTGCTACTTTCCAATTCGAGAGAAGGTACAATTACCTCATCAAGTTCTACTTTCCTCCCACTCACTTCTTTCGAGAGAAACTCCTTCTCTAGAAAGGATCCATTCTTAGCAACAAAAATCTTGCCTTCGGATCTATGGTAGAAGGTTTACCTAATAGTTTCCTTAGGGTATCCTATGAAGACGTACTTCTCCGATTTATGTTCGAGCTTATCAAGCTGAAGCCTTTTGACAAAAGCGTCGTATCCCAAACTTTAAGAAACGACAACTTAGGTTTCTTGCCAAACCACAGTTCATACGGTGTGATCTCAATGGATTTAGTCGGTGCCCTATTTAATGTGAATGTGGTTGCCTCTAATGCATAACTCCAAAATGATAGTGGCAAATTGGTAAGAGACATAATAGAATGCACCATATCTAATAAAGTATACGACGTTCGGACACACCATTACGCTATGGTGTTCCAGGCGGCGTGAGTTGTGAAACTATTCCACATTGTTTTAAATGAAGGCCAAACTCGTAACTCAAATATTCGCCTCCGCGATCAGATTGTAGAAACTATATTTTCTTATTACGACGATTCTCCACTTCACTCTGAAATTCTTTGAACTTTTCAAATGTTTCAGACTTGTGTTTCATCAAGTAGATATACCCATATCTACTCAAATTATCTGTGAAGGTTAGAAAATAACGATACCCGTCGCGTGCTCATCACACCACATACATCGATATGTATTATATCCAATAAGTCATCAGCTCGCTCCATTGTTCCGGAGAATGGAGTTTTAGACATCTTGCCCATGAGTCATGGTTCGCAAGTATCAAATGATTCATAATCAAGTGATTCCAAAAGTCCATCTGCATGGAGTTTCTTCAGGCACTTTACACCAATATGACCAAAACGGCAGTGCCACAAGTATGTTGCACTATCATTATCAACTTTGCATCTATTGGCATCAATATTATAAATATGTGTATCACTACGATCGAGATTCAATAAACCATTTACATTGGGTGTATGACCATAGAAGGTTATTGTAGGATAGAAAGTATCTCTAGAGGGGGGTGATTAGACTACTTGACCAAATGCACACAGAGGTTTTGGAAGTTTAAGTCTATGACGGATCAGGGACTCCGAGTGCTCCTCACACATAGTGGTTCGAATCTGACTGGATCAAACTTTGTGATGTAGCATGAATAAAGTTTGAGACGAGAAAAGCATAGATAGCTAGAGGAAGTTCTTAGGCATTCTTGTCCATCCATTTGGCAAAAGAATAAGAGCCAAACAATCAAAGCAACAAATGGATGTCCTCGAATGAGTAAAATATGCAATCAACATGCTCACACAATAAAATGGCAAATGAAATATGTGACAAAGCATGCACAAACACTCTAGCATCTATCAATCAATTGGCGATGACTAGGTCATATATATATGAGTATATTGATTTAGGAGTCAAATGAGAACATTTGATCATAGGTCATACTCATCGTTTAAGCTCAAGTGGGGTTACCACTTTTACATAAAGAATTGTTGTGTTCACACCATTAGAGTTGCTTTAGCTCAATTGTTAGAGTAAAGCTCCCCTAGATGTGATATCCTCCCTAAGAGGGATGAACTAACCTTGGGTTTTGTCGATGATTACTTCATGTAGATGTTGAAGATGTGGATGCTCAATGTTGATGTAGATCATTTGGAGCAATCCATTGGAGTGAGTTGCACTTTCAATACCTGCATGGGTTAGTCCCACAAGGAACAAACAAGGATATCCATATACATAGAGTGATGTTCACACAAGATGATGTCCATGAAAGCATTAGGTTACCTTGTCCCTTGTCTTACCAACCAGAGGGAATGTGACTCCTTGATCTAGTGCAAGATGTGGAAGTTGTTTGCACTTGTCCTCACCAAAATGATATGAGTGAAGTATGTTGGTGGAGTCACCCTCAAGAACTCTCTAGTTCTTCTTCTTCGGGATCCACATCATCTTGATGGGAATCCTTGGAGTTGTAGTCATACTTGATGAAGTAGAACTCGAGGTAGTCTTGGGAACCCACTTGACCAAGGCCTTAGGAGCTTCTTGAAATGCATCAATCTCCTCTTGAAGCATGTCCTTGCCCTTTTGCTTGTGGTCTTGTGGTGGAAGATCATCTTGAGCTTGTGTCCCTTGGAAAGAAGTAGGATCATACTTCTCTTGTTGAGGAACAAACTTCGTCTTGGGGTATTGATCTTCTTCCCACTCAGCTCCATTGGCATTGAACTTTCGTTCAAAACCAACACCTTGATTCTTCCGGTGCCTTCCTTGCTTGCGTACAATTTCCTCAAATTGGTTACTCCCGGCAAGGCTCTTGTAAACACCTTTCTCTATAATTCCCTTCAATAAGCTATTTTCTTGCTTAAGTGTAACTTGGCTAAGAGAATCATTAGTGGAATCAAGAGAACTACTAGAAGCAACAATATTGGATTTTACATGATTATTGTTAATACTAGAAGAATAATCTTCTTGTTTCTAGATTTTACTTGTGGCATGTCAGTGGACAAGAGTAAGCGCTTGGCAATGTAAGAAGAACTTTTCTTGCGAGGATCATCATTGATTGCTTTTAAGAACCCATGCTCTTGCTCAAGGTTGAGCTTTTCAAAGCGTAGCTTCTCATGAGTCTTTAAAAGTTCTCAATGATCTTCCAAGGTAGTTTCATGAGCTAACTTAAGAGTGTTTATTTCTTAGTTAGACGCTCAATCTCCTTCTTATCATCATCATTCGTTTTATCTTGATTAGCATGATTAATAGCAAGTTCATCATTTTTCATCACTAGAGTTGTCAACAAGTAAATCATCATCACCTAGCAAATCATCTTCATCACTATTGAAATCAACATACTCGGGGTGTGATACCTTTGGGCCTTTAGCCATGAAGCATTTTCCAATTCCTTCATTTGGTGAGTCAAATATGTCATAGGAGTTGGTTGACACAAGTGCTAGACCAGCAACACCTTTATCTTGAGTATATTCAGAGTTGGAGTGATAACTTCCTTCGGAGTGATGGTCTGAGTCGGACCCAGATACCCATTCACCAACATGAGCTTGATGTCTTCGTTTTGTGTAGCTCTTTGATGATTTGTCCTTCCTTTCCAAATCCTTGCTTCTCCGAGAGGTTCTTCGTTCATAACGATCATCTCTACTCATCCTCTCTCTTGGTAGCGATTCTTCTCTTCTACTTCTCCTTTTGGGTATCTTCTCTTCTTTTGTAGGGGGCCGTACACTCATTGGAGTAGTGTCCGGGTCTTCCACAATTGTAGCAATTACGCTCACGACTCGAAGATCTTTTGTCATTGTAGGACCTTGACTTGGAACTTCTTTCTTTGCTTCTACTCTTGTAGAACTTATTGAAGTTCTTCACCATTAGGCTCAATTCCTCATTGAAGGCTTGTTTCTCACTTGATGATGTAGGAGCATCACATGAGGCTTTGTAAGCACCACTTGACTTGTTGTGAAGCTCTTCCTTATCCTTGAGTGACATTTCATGAGCAAAAATTCTTCCAATCACTACCGTTGGCTTGAGATCTTTGTAGTTGGCCATCATCTGTATCAATGTGCACACGGTATCATATTTTCCATCCAAGGCTCTTAGGATCTTCTTGATGATGAATCTATCAGTCATCTCTTCACTTCCTAAGCCGGCAATCTCATTTGTGATGAGAGCAAGCCTAGAGTACATTTCAGCGACACCTTCACCATCCTTCATTTTGAACTTGTCAAGTTGACTTTGAAGCACATCCAATTTGGATTCCTTGACGGAGTCGGTACCCTCGTTGTCGGGGGCAAATCGGCCTCCACGAGCACCTATGGGGACGGAGCCCCGTGTCGGTTCGGCGGGGGGCGGAGGTTGCACAAAGAGCAGATCGAGGCGACACACACACAACGATTTTACCCAGCTTCGGGCCGCACGGATGCGTAAAACCCTACTGCTGCTTGTCTGGTTGATTCAAGTTCT
This sequence comes from Aegilops umbellulata, assembly GCA_032464435.1. Classification (NCBI taxonomy): domain Eukaryota; kingdom Viridiplantae; phylum Streptophyta; class Magnoliopsida; order Poales; family Poaceae; genus Aegilops; species Aegilops umbellulata. Next base: position 223,492,051 of record CP136055.1, on the reverse strand, counting down.
TGCTCTGGAGCGCAAGAAGCTACAGTAAGTTGGAGCTGGACGTAGACGAGGGTCTACTGGGTGTCCTCCTTCCGGTCTCCCTCTCGTGTCCCCCCCTCCCTACGTGCGCATGGGCCTCCTTTTATATGCTAAGGGGTTTCCCACAGGTAGCGATGCAGGTGAGGGTAAATATGGCAAGGAACTGTGCGAACAGTGGCCGCACAGTGCTATCGCACCTAACTCTGACGGTGGGGGACAAAGGCATTAAATGCCCGTCTGGATCGCCTGAAAAGTGCCGAGGCGGACCGTTAGGGGCGCCTCCGCTTGTCACGGGGGCGACTCTGCCAACGTCGCATGCCACGCGCGTGCCCCAGGTTGCGCGGCGCCCCGCCACGTGCCTCTGGGGAAGCTCCAGAGTGACGCGTGGGCAGGTGAGCTGGAGCGCATGCTTGAGGTGGTGGTTTGCCGCGGCAAGTGGCTTGCCGCGGTGGTTGTCTTGCCGCACATGAGAGCTTGCCGCTCGTCAGGCCTTGCCGGGGCGCGCGGCGCGCCGCGGCGGGCTTCTCTTGGTGTGCCTTGGTTCGGCCGTCCCGGCGAGCTCCTCCCGCCGGGGCCTTGGTGCTTCGGCTTAGTCGTCCCGGCAAGCTCCTCTTGCCGGGACCTTGTCGCCTTGGCCCAGCGAGCTCCTCTTGCCGGACTTCGCCTTCTTGGCCCGGCAAGCTCCTCTTGCCGGGGCTTGGTCTTCTAGGCTCAATCACTTGGCCTTCGTCTGGCCCAAAAAGGGCCGTGGAGACTCTTGTCTCTCCCCTGGCAAGCCTTGCCGCGGGACGCTACTACTGCCCGTGCACAAGTTCGGGGTACTAAGGTACCCCTACTTTAGTACACCGACAGGAGCCCCTGGGTCTGGGCCATACACGGTGCCGAGCGTTGTTGGGCCAGGCCCTAACAGTGCACGGGCACGCGTGGCCTGGGTTGCGCTGCTCCTTAACTCCGTGCCCGTCGCGCCCTCCCCAAGTGGCGCGCGCTTATCGCGGCGTCGTGGGGGGCGAGGCATGCGAGGCGTGCGTGACGTGGGTGGCGTGCGCGGGGCCTGAGGCCCGCAGGCATGCGTCACGTCGGGCACGATTCCTTTATTTGGAAACGCGAAACGTCCGCCCCCACTTTCAAGTGGGGGGGAGAGGTCGCTTCATCTGTCGCCTCGGCCCTGCTTGCCGGCCACGCGTCCTCCATGCGCTTGGGGTTGCGGTGGTGGAGGCAGGAAGCCGGGCCGACGCGGGTCGAAGTAGAGGGTCGGCCCCGTCGCCCGCCCTTCCTCTGCTTTGATTGGTTGGGCGGGGCGGCCGAGCCCCCACTCCGCCCCTTTATAAGGAGCGGAAGGGGGTGATGAGGGTCCGCACTCCTTCCTTCTTTCTTCTCTTGGATCCCTGGTCCCCTCTCCCCAACTGTCATGGAGAAAGGGAACCCTGGTCCTTCTTCGGTGGCGGCAAGGGTTGCCGCCAGGCAGCGTGCCCCTCCTCCCCTTGCACCCGCGGCGGCGGAGCCAACCGTAAGGGGAAGGGGGGCGAGGTCGTGGACGAGGCCGTGGACGGGGCCGAGGCGCTCGAGGCGGGCGGTGCGGCGCGCCGGCCTCGCCTCCGCCGGCGGCTCCGTTTCCCCCGGCGGTTCATCTTGGGGGCGACCCCTGCGAGTTCATCATCAGGCTGCGCCGGGCGCCTCGCCGTCGCCTCCGCCTCCCGGCTCCCTTCACGGACGTCTTGGAGGCGGAACAACACGAGATGCTGAGACTGCGCATGAGGGGCTGCGGGATCAGTGGTACGCGAGTCCACGTCGAATCCCGAGCCCCCGGCGTGGTGTGTCTTGGCCGAGGGTGGAAGTCGTTCGCCCGGATCCACAGCTTGATGGAGGGGTTCACCCTCCATTTTAAGCTGATGGAGGGTGATCTCCTCTCCGTCAAGGTCTTCGGGGACCTCGGCACCCGGGCCCGGTGCTGCGTGGATAGCTCCTCCGACAGCGAAGGCTCCTCCTCGAGCAAGAGTGACGAGGAGGGGAGCGACAGCGACGACGAGGGGAGCGGTCGCCGGGATGACGGGTCCGACTAGGTGCCGGTCGCAGCTCCGCGTGGCACCGGCGACCCCCATCGTCCGCGTCGCTGGCGCCGTGAACTCCCCGGGGCCGTCTCCTTGGGCGGCTGGCGTAGGGAGGCTGCGGAAGAGGAAGAGGGCGGGCGGCAAGGCCGCTGCCTCGTCTTCCAGCTTCGCCCCAGACGCCGTCACCACCCCTGCTCGCGACGACGACCACCGGGGTCTTCTCTCTGGCCCGGCAAGCTCCTCTTGCCGGGGCTTCGTCTTCTCGGGCGGCCGGAGTGGCGAGGTTGCGGAAGAGGCCGGCGGCAAGGCCGTCAACTCGGAGTACGAGGGCTAGATGCCCTTGACAGCGTGTTGACGTCCCGCCGTCTCCTTTTCGAGCTCCGCTTCCGGCGTCGCCGTCTTCATCCAGCCTCCGGAGCCCCCGGGCGGAGCCCCGGATGCTCTCTTGGCGTCTCCTGCCACCTGTAGCTCGTCTAGGCGCCCCTTTTGCCCTTCTCGCCTTCTTGCCCTACCTCCTGAGGAGAGAGACAAGAAAGGGATCACGAGCACCTTATCTCTTTTTATCTTGTAAGCCCTCGGGCCTTAGTTGTGTTTAAATCTTGTAATCCCATCTTTCAGGTTTTTCATTCTCTCTGAGCTGTACCTGAGTGGAATGTTTTTAATGAAAAGGGAGTGTTTGCCGGACCATTTGTCTCGCGGGTACATCCCGCGGCAAGGAGCGAACCCTTTGCATCGTTAAGATAGACACTTCCCCGCTCGGCAATGGACCCTGCCGTCTCCCCGCGCCCCTTGGCCCTCCTCACGCTCTTGGAGGAGGCAGGGAGAAGGCGGGTTCTAGCCCCTTGCTTCCTCCCCTTGCCGCCGCGGCTACTATCAGAAGCGGGCCTCGGGAACGCGCTCCGGGGTTTGTCGCTTGAGAGAGCACGGCAGCTTTTAGGAGGAAGCAAGGTTTTCGCATTCCGCAGCTCACGAGAGAATGCATGATAAGGGATGTAAAGACTTATCTGAGGTTGCAGCCCCCGGCAACTCCGGCTTGCGGGGGGGGGGGGGGCAGGTGCTGGCTCGCCCTTCTCCCCTTCTTCGTCCTTGAGCGGCTCGGCAAGGGTATGCAATTCCTGCGAGCCAAAGGGAAAGGACGGGAAAAAGACGCGGACTCGACCTCTAAGTTAGGGGTTAGCGACTGCTAGGCACTATCAACCCTAACCAAGGACGAGACTCGACTCAGCATGCATGCTAAAACTTGGGGGCGCCAGCGCTTCATTGCTGCCAGGGTCTGCGCCTGGCTTTGTACAAAGGATTACATGCAACTGCGGCAAGACTTTTGTACAAAGGGTTGGTTGCCGGACGGGGTCCGACAACCGCGCCTTACGGGTAAAACTTGCGAAGATGCTCAATGTTCCAGGAATTGCTCATCGGAGTACCATCTTCGGTCTCGAGGCGGACGGCGCCGGGCCTCGTGACTCGTTTCACCCGGTAAGGGCCTTCCCACTTCGGCGTCAACTTGTTGTGTATCTTGGCCGACTGAACGCGCCGAAGAACAAGGTCGCCTTCCTCGAGGCTCCTGGCTTTAACTTTGCGGCTATGATAGCGACGCAGAGCTTGCTGGTAGCGAGCGGATCGCACAGCAGCCTGGAGACGATCCTCCTCGAGGAGCAATGCGTCATCTTCACGCGACCGCTCTTGCTCAAGCTCATCATAAGCGAGCACTGGAGGTGACCCGTATACGAGTTTCGTGGGGGTAACTGCTTCTGCTCCATAGACTAGAGCAAATGGTGTCTGCCGGTGGCTCGATTTGGCGTCGTTCTGACCGACCAAAGAACCGCCGGCAGCTCCTCGATCCAGTTCCGTCCGCGCTTGAGCAGCCTGTCAAAACTTCTGGTCTTGAGCCCGCGCAGTACCTCGGCGTTGGCCCTTTCCGCTTGACCGTTGCTCCGGGGATGAGCAACAGAAGCGAAGCAGACCTTGGTGCCGAGGTTTTGGGTGTACTGCATGAAAGCGTGGCTTGTGAACTGCGTACCGTTGTCGGTGATGATCCTATTGGGGATCTCAAAGCGGCAAACAATCGACCTGAAGAATTTGATCGCGGACTGGGCAGTCACCTTCCTCACCGGTTCCACTTCTGGCCACTTTGTGAACTTGTCGATGGCAACGAACAAGTACTCAAAGCCCCCGACGGCTCGGGGGAAGGGGCCGAGGATATCGAGCCCCCAGACCGAGAAGGTCCAGGACAAAGGGATCATCTAGAGAGCTTGAGCTGGCTGGTGTATCTTCTTGGAATGGAACTGGCACGCTTCACACTTGGTTACTTGTGCAGTTGCATCCTGGAGGGCTGTTGGCCAGAAGAAACCTTGCTGGAACGCTTTGCCGGCAAGTGCTCTGGCGCCAATGTGGTGTCCACATATGCCTCCGTGTATCTCCGCCAACAGCTCTTGTCCATCTTCCCGGTGAATGCACTTCAATTTCACCCCATTGCGTCCTCTTCTGTACAGTGCGCCGTCGACGAACTGGTACATACTGGACTGCCGGGCTACTCTTTCCGCTTCTTCTTGTTCTTAGGGAAGTTCTCCTGTCTGGAGGAAACGGACGATCTGTTGTGCCCACGTCGGAGCCTGTGGCTCGACGACGAGGACTAAAGGCATGTCGGCGGTTGCGGGAACATCAGCTTCTACGGCGAGGACTTGGGGCTCAGCCGGAGCTTGACGTTCCCCGGCAAGCTTGCCGGGGCATGGCTTGCCGGGAGCGCCTGCTTCGTTGGGACAAACCCTGGGGCTTGCCGGAGCGGGCAGCTCCTCAGCACTCTTGGCATCGATCTTGGGGACTCTCTTGGCGGCGGCTTCGGGAAGCTCTGCCGGGAGATAGTCATCGGAGACCGATTTTCTCTTCTTGCTTGGCCCAGTCGATGGTGTCACGGATGGCTGAGTCAGCTTGAGCACAAAAGTCCCTGGTTCCACAGGTAGCTTTAGTGCGGCGCATTTTGACAGGCCGTCGGCGATGTCGTTCTCTGCTCTTGGAACGTATTCCATTTGCAGGCCGTCAAACCGCTCTTCCAGCTTCCTCACTTCATCAACGTAAGCCTCCATCAACGGGCACTGGTAATCCTTGTTCACTTGGCGGACGACGAGCTGCGAGTCACCCCTGACAATGAGCTTCTTGATCCCAAGTTCCGCCGCGATCCTGAGACCGGCGAGCAAACCTTCATACTCTGTCGTATTGTTGGTTGCTTGCTCCTTGGGAAAGTGCATCTGGACGATGTACTTGAGGTGCTCTCTGGTGGGCGCGATGAACAGCACGCCGGCACCGGCGCCTTCCAGCGAAAAGGCACCATCAAAGTACATCAGCCACTCTTTGGTCGCTTTGCCGGGGATGCTCGTCTCCGGAATTTCTTCGTCCGGTGTCGGCGTCCACTCTGCTATGAACTCTGCCAATGCTCTGCTCTGGATGGTCGATGTGCTCTCGAACTTGAGGCCAAAGCTTGACAGCTCTAGTGCCCACTCGACAATCCTGCCTGTTGCTTCGGGATTCTGCAGTATCCTCTTAAGCGGAAAGCGAGTGACCACTGTGATCTCGTGTGCTTGGAAGTAATGGCGCAGCTTCCTCGAGGCCATAAGGAGGCCGAAGAGCAATTTCTGCACACCAGAGTACCTCGACCTAGCCCCCTGCAGGAGGGAACTGACGAAGTAAACTGGGCGCTGCACCATCCTCTTCTTCTGCACTTCCCCTTGCGCTTGCGCGGATTCGCCTTTGCCGGGGCCAGAGCTTGTCGGGGAAGCCCCCTGCTTTTCGTCGGACGCGCTTGCCGCGGTTGCTGGCCCATCATCAGCTTCCCTCTCCGCTACTAACGCAGCACTAGCCACTTGATTGGTTGCCGCTAGGTAGAGCAGCAACTTCTCTTGCGGTCTAGGCGTGACAAGTATAGGAGCGGAGGACAGGTATTTCTTCAAGTCTTGCAGCGCAGCCTCCGCTTCCGGAGTCCATTTTACTGGACCTGCCTTTTTCAAGATTTTGAAAAACGGCAGGGCGCGTTCCGCAGACCTGGAAATAAACCTGCTGAGAGCCGCCACGCAGCCGGCAAGTCTTCGCATGTCCTTGACACGCGTTGGTGCTTCAATCTGCTCGATGGCCTTGATCTTGTCGGGGTTGGCTTCGATCCCACGCTGAGACACGAAGAACCCGAGAAGCTTGCCGGAGGGAACTCCGAACACGCACTTCTCGGGGTTGAGCTTGAGGCTGATCTTGCGCAAGTTCGCAAAGGTCTCTTCCAAGTCTTGAACCAAGGTTGCCTTGTCTCTGCTTTTGACCACAATGTCGTCCATGTAGGCCTCCACATTTCTGTGGATCTGTGGCTCGAAAGCAGTGTGGACAACCCTCGCAAACGTTGAGCCTGCGTTCTTCAGTCCAAAAGGCATCCGCACAAAATAGTACGTGCCGCATGGAGTGATGAACGCAGTCTTCTCTTCGTCTTCTTCAGCCATGAAGATCTGGTGGTACCCGGAGTAGGCGTCAAGGAATGAAAGCAGGTCGCATCCGGCCGTGGAGTCAACAATCTGGTCGATGTGCGGCAAGGGGAATGGATCTTTAGGGCAAGCTCTGTTGACATCGGTGAAATCGATGCAAAGCCTCCACTTCCCGTTTGCTTTGCGCACGACAACAGGATTGGCCAACCATGTCGGATGGAGCACGCCTCTGAAGAGGCCTGCCGCTTCCAACTTCCTGATCTCCTCCGCAATAAACTCTTGGCGCTCCACCGCTTGTTTCCTGACTTTTTGCTTGACGGGCCGCGCATGAGGACAGACGGCAAGGTGGTGCTCAATCACTTCCCTGGGAACGCCGGGGATGTCAGACGGTTGCCAGGCAAACACATCGACATTCGCCCGCAGGAAAGCAACGAGCGCGCTTTCCTATTTGGGGTCGAGAGTGGCACTGATGGTGAAGGTACCACCAGTGCCGTCCTCCCTGGCGGGCACCTTCTTGGTAGCTGGTGGAGCAGCCGTCGTCTTCTTGTGTTTACCGGCGGGGCTCGATGGTGCGCCCTCAACGGCAGCGCAGCGCTCCGAAGAGGCGCGCTTGCCGGAGTGGGCACCAGAGCATTCGCCGGGCTTGGCCTTCTTGCCGGGAGAGCTCAATGGCACGTCCTCGATGGCAGCGCAGCACTCCGAGGAGGCGCGCTCGCCGGAGTGGGCGCCAGAGCATTCGCCGGGCTTGGCCTTCTTGCCGGCGGGGCTCGATGGCACGTCCTCGACGGCAGCGCAGCACTCCGAAGAGGCGCGCTCACCGGAGTGGGCGCCAGAGCACTTGCCGGACTTCTTCTTTCCCCCGGAAGCTCCAGCGGCAAGTGGGCCGCGGGCCGTTGCTGCTGTTGCGTCCCGGTATATTTGGTCAGCGCAGATAAGGGCATCCTTCTTGTCGCCGGGGACAGAAATGACGCTTATCGGGCCAGGCATCTTGAGCATGTTATACGCGTAGTGAGAGGCCGCCATGAACTTGGCGAGCGTTGGTCGGCCGAGGATCCCGTTGTAAGGCAATGGAAAGTCGGCGACGTCAAAGGTGACCCTCTCAGTCCTGAAATTCAGCTCGCTGCCAAATGTTACCGGCAGCGTGATCTTTCCCTTCGGCTTGCTCCTTCCCGGGTTGATTCCTTGGAATGTGCCGGTTTCTTCGAGCTCGCTGTCGGGAACTTGGAGTCTCCGGAGAACAGCAGAGGAGATCAGATTCAAGCCGGCCCCGCCGTCAACTAGCATCTTAGTGACCTTGAGGTTGCGGATTGTTGGGGAAACCAACATCGGCAAGCACCCGACCGCGGTTGTGCGATCAGGGTGGTCCTCAATGTCGAAGATGATAGGCGTGCTGGACCATCTCAGGGGTCTGCGTGACTCGACGGGTGGCTCCGCTGCATTGACCTCCCGCACCCACCGTTTAAGCTGGTGGTGGGAAGCGTGCAGGGAGGCACCGCCGTCCACACACAAGACCTCAGTGGCTTTTTGAAACTCCTGCTCGCTGGTCTCGGGGTCTTCCATGTCGTCGTCGTCGTCATCGTCTTCGTCCTTGTCGCGTCCCCGGGGAGGTCTGTCTGCCTGCCGCTGCTTGTCCTTGCCGCGGCGCTCCCCCGGGCCGGGACGCTTCGTGCCGGATCCCCCGCCGCCTGCTTGGGCTCTCTCCTTGTCGCGTCGTGCGTACTCGGCTTTCTGCAGGTCGATGAGTCGCTCGACTTGCTTGCAACTCTGGAGGTCGTGGCCCCTGGTACGGTGGATCTTGCAGTACTTCTTGTCGGTACCGTCCCGCTTATCGGCAGCAGCCACCGCCCGGCAGTTGGCGCACCCGACAACCTCCTTGCCGGGGCCTCCCGCCTGGGCTTTCTTGGCGGAGCCCTCGCTGCCGGACTTCTCGACAACCAGTACCTCTAGGTTTTTCTTCTTTTTGCCGTTCCGCCGCCGGCCTCTCCTTGCCGGGGCGGTACCTTCACTGTCGGATTCTCCTTCTCCGACACTTTCTCCGGGAGCTTCCTCCCCTCCTCAGCGCGTGCACACTTGTCGGCCAGGGCGTAAAGCTCGCTGACCTCCTTGATTTTGCACATCGCCATCTCCTCCCGCATCCTGCGGTTGCGCACGTTCTGGTGGAACGCGCTGATCACCGCGGCGGGGTGGACGTCTGGGATGTTGTAGTGCACACGGCTGAACCTCTGGATGAACTTGCACAAAGGCTCCCCCTCCTTCTGAACAAGCAGATGAAGGTTGCTTGCCTGGCCATGGGGTTTGTGGCCGCCCGTGAAGGCGCCAACGAACTGATGGCATAGATCTGGCCAGGAGGAGATGGAGCCGTCCGGCAAGTGCATGAGCCAGGATCTGACGTTGGGCTTGAGTACCAGCGGGAAGTAGTTGGCAAGGATCTTGTCGTCCCGTCCCCCGGCAGCCTGCACCGCAATGGTGTAGATGCTGAGGAACTCCGACGGGTGCGACTTGCCGTCGTACTTCTCGGGCACGTCGGGCTTGAAGTTCTTCGTGCTGGGCCACTGGACTTGCCGCAGCTCGCGGGTGAACGCAGGGCAGCCTACCGAATACGGCAGTTCGCCTGGTTCCCCCGGTGCGTGCATGTTTCCAGAGGGCTCAACGCGCTGGTCTGATTGACACCGCGCCTCTCTTCTGCGCTCGATGCGGGTTCGAGCATCTTCTTCCCTTTGTTCGTGAAGGACTTGGCGTTGGTCGCGGCGAGTTCGCGGGTTCGACGACGCGGTGGAGTCGTTGTCGAGGTGAGCCCGGCGAGTCGGCGACCGCGGCTTCTAGGGCGGGGAGTGCACGGTGGTCGCACCCCCGCCATTCTTGGCGCCATCGGTTCTCGCCTGGGTGACTGGCCGCGGCTGCGACGCGCTGTGCTGCCGCGGAGTGTCGCCGTTGGCGAAACCGATGAGGCTCTGGATGGTTGCCCTCCAGTCGTCGAGCTTGTCCGCCGTTGGAGGGTAGTCTAGGAGTAGCTGAGCTCGCGCGAGAGCTTCCGCTGGGGTGGCGGGCAGAGGCCGCGAACGGCGCGAGGAGCGGGATGTGCTCGAACTCCTAACTATGTTAGAAGGAGCAGCACCCGGTCCAGGCAGCCGCGCGACGCTCGTTCCGGCACGCTGGATCGCATGCTGGTCCTGAGCGCCTTGGGACCCACCAGCACGGTCTGGGTCCAGCGAGCGTATGGTACCATGGGTACCATGACGCTGCTGGTTTCGCGCCTCCTGAGAGGGGCGCGGGGCGAGCTCGAACGTCGCGGGACCAAGAACTGGTTCGACGGCGCCCGTTCCTCCGCCGGCGTCCTCCCCACCACCCGTCTGCTCCATGGGCGGTGGGTTCGACGCTGACGGACCGGTCACCTCCGGAGCTTTCTTCTTCGGCGCCATGCCGGCGCAAACAATGAGAGTCTGGCTCGCGCGGACGCCAGATCTGGTTCACACAACCTCGACGCACCCCCTACCTGGCGCGCCAAAGATGGCGGGGGCAAATCGGCCTCCACGAGCACCTATGGGGACGGAGCCCCTTGTCGGTTCGGCGGGGGGCGGAGGTTGCACAAAGAGCAGATAGAGGCGACACACACACACAACGATTTTACCCAGCTTCGAGCCACACGGATGCGTAAAACCCTACTGCTGCTTGTCTGGTTGATTCGAGTTCTTGCTCTGGAGCGCAAGAAGCTACAGTAAGTTAGAGCTGGACGTAGACGAGGGTCTACTGGGTGTCCTCCTTCCGGTCTCCCTCTCGTGTCCCCCCCTCCCTACGTGCGCATGGGCCTCCTTTTATATGCTAAGGGGTTTCCCACAGGTAGCGACGCAGGTGAGGGTAAATATGGCAAGGAACTGTGCGAACAGTGGCCGCACAGTGCTATCGCACCTAACTCTGACGGCGGGGGACAAAGGCATTAAATGCCCGTCTGGATCGCCTGAACAGTGCCGAGGCGGACCGTTAGGGGCGCCTCCGCTTGCCACGGGGGCGACTCTTCCAACGTCGCATGCCACGCGCGTGCCCCAGGTTGCGCGGCGCCCCGCCACGTGCCTCTCGGGAAGCTCCAGAGTGACGCGTGGGCAGGTGAGCTGGAGCGCATGCCTGAGGTGGTGGTTTGCCGCGGCAAGTGGCTTGCCGCGGTGGTTGTCTTGCCGCACCTGAGAGCTTGCCGCTCGTCAGGCCTTGCCGGGGCGCGCGGCGCGCCGCGGCGGGCTTCTCTTGGTGTGCCTTGGTTCGGCCGTCCCGGCGAGCTCCTCCCGCCGGGGCCTTGGTGCTTCGGCTTAGTCGTCCCGGCAAGCTCCTCTTGCCGGGTCCTTGTCGCCTTGGCCCGGCGAGCTCCTCTTGCCGGACTTCGCCTTCTTGGCCCGGCAAGCTCCTCTTGCCGGGGCTTGGTCTTCTAGGCTCGATCACTTGGCCTTCGTCCGGCCCAAAAAGGGCCGTGGAGACTCTTGTCGCTCCCCTGGCAAGCCTTGCCGCGAGACGCTACTACTGCCCGTGCACAAGTTCGGGGTACTAAGGTACCCCTACTTTAGTACACCGACACTCGTGCATATCAATCAAAGTATCCCAAATTTCCTTTGCATCATCAAGACGGCTGACTTTGTTGAATTCTTTGGGGCACAATACGTTGAAGAGGATATCGCAAGCTTGAGCGCTATATTGCAGCATCTTCAACTCTTCTGCGGTGGCTTCACGGTTAGGTTCTCTCCCATCAAAGGATTCACCTTGCAAGCCAATACACACAATAGCCCAAATGGTGGGGTTATGTCCAAGAATATGCATTTTCATATTATGCTTCCCACAAGCAAAATTAGTACCATCAAAGTAAGCACCTCTACGGTGGTAATTTCCCATGGTAGACACCATACTCTCCTTGGTTGTGAAACCAAGGCTATGATCACCAAAAGCTATGGAAATCAAGGTAAATGGAGACCAAAGCTCTGATACCACTTGTAGGATTGAAAGTATGTCTAGAGGGGGGTGATTAAACTACTTGACCAAATAAAAATCTATCATTTTCCCAATTTTAACTCTTGGCAGATTTTAGCAACTTAGCACAAGTCAAGCAATCAACCTACACATGCAAGTCTAAGAGTATAGCAGCGGAATGTAAAACATTGGACATGAAGGTAAAGGGAGGAGTTTGGAGGGAGCAAACGAAATGTAGACATGGAGATTTTTGGCGTGGTTCCGATAGGTGGTGCTATCGTACATCCACATTGATGGAGACATCAACCCACGAATGGTATCCGTTGCGTGAGTCCACGGAGGGCTCCACCCACGAAGGATCCACGAAGAAGCAACCTTGTCTATCCCACCATGGCCATCGCCCATGAAGGACTTGCCTCACTAGGGTAGATCTTCACGAAGATCTCCTTGCCCGTACAAACTCCTTGGTTCAACTCCACAATCTTGACGGAGGCTCCCAAGTTACACCTAACCAATCTAGGAGACACCACTCTCCAAAAGGTAATAGATGGTGTGTTGATGATGAACTCCTTGCTCTTGTGCTTCAAATGATAGTATCCCCAACACTCAACTCTCTCTCACAGATTTGGATTTGGTGGAAAGATGATTTGAGTGAAAAGTAACTTGGGGAAGGCTAGAGATCAAGATTCTTGTGTTTCGAATGGAATATCTTGGTCTCAACACATGAGTAGGTGGTTCTCTCTCAGAAAATGTATGCTGGAAGTGTAGGTACGTTCTGATGGCTCTCTCCACGAATGAAGAGTGGGTGGAGGGGTATATATAGCCTCCGCACAAAATCTAACCGTTACACATAATTTACCAAACTCGGTGGTACCGAATCATGAAACTCGGTCAGGCCGATTTAGTTCAAAATGTGAACGTTAGGCTTTTCGGTGGGACCGATTTCATTAGGGTTAGGGCATAACATAATCTCGATGATACCGATCACATAAACTCGGTAGTGCCGATTTATGTAATAGGCACACACAGAGTTGGTCAGGCAAACTTGGTGGGACCGAATCGCTCATTTCGGTAAGTCTGAAACGTTACGAAAGGGAAACAGAGAGTTTGCATTGCGAACTCGGTGGGACCGATCGCTCATCTCGGTTAGACCGAAATGTTACGAAGGGAAACAGAGAGTTTGCAATCCCATCTCGTGTGAGACCGAGATCCCTATCGGTGAGACCGAAATGACTAGGGTTTATGGCAGTGGCTATGTCAAGTGAACTCGGTGGCGCCGGATAGATCAAATCGGTAGGGCCGAGTTTGACTTTTGGTTTGGGACATATGTGGATATGATAAAGTGGTTGAGGGCTTTTGGAGCATATCACTAAGCATTTTGAGCAAGCAAGCCATTAAGCAACACCTCATCACCTTTTAATAGTATTAGCTTTTCCTATGGACTCAATGTGATCTTGGATCACTGTCGTGGATTTGTCACGGCAGATGTCCTAGTGTGAGGACTTAGTCGTGAGGCCAACGCATCTATGTGGTATCTTGAAAGGGGTTGATCGGGATGAAAGACACGAGGTGACACACAAGACAAGGGTTTAGACAGCTATGGGCCCCGGGAAACATCATCCGGTAATAGCCCTACATGTTCTTTGTGGCTAGGTCTCATTATGCTCATGAAGGAGTTGCCACATCAGCCGGCTCTCCTAATTGTGTCTAGCCTTAGAGATTATTCAACTCCCCCTCTTGGGGTGCCCTGCCCCTCCTTATATAAGTTGAAGGGGCGGGTTACATGTAGAGTCCAACTCGGATTGGGACTTAACATATTCTGACGTCTCACCATGGGCTTCTTAACGTCTTGGGCTACTTAACGTCCTAGGCTTATTAACCCCAGGCAACTCTGTCTGCCGGGTTATAACTGTCTCTGGGTCATAACTGTCTGCCGGGTTATAACTGTCTGCCGGCTTACCACTGTCTGCCGGCTTACAACTGTCTGCCGGCTTACCACTGTCTGTGGGCTTACCACTGTCTGCTGGCTTACCAGTGTCTGCCGACTTACAACTGTCTGCCAGCTTACAACTGTCTGCCGGCTTACCACTATCTGTCGGCTTACCAATGGGTCACCAGGCTCGGCCGAGTCATCAATGAATTGTCAGTCCTTCAAGTAGTTTACCAATGAAATACCAAGTCCCGGCCGGGTCATAACTCCGTCCGGGTCATACTGCGGGGTATATCCCCGACATTAGCCCCTAGTTTAATTTGGATTTATCCATGTTAAACCAATCTTGATCATCCTTTAAGTCCTTGTCATTTCCTTCTTCTGAAAAGTCCGGATCAATAGGCCAACCTCATAATCAATTTGCTGACATTGGTTTCTCGCAGAAAAACATTGTGAAGAATAATTCATTTGATTCAGCTCCCAATGCTTAACAAAAAATATTGGTCTTTGAAATACTCATCTGATCTTTAGCCGGCTAGACGATGTAAAACTTGCCGGTTTACCATTGCCAAAATTGTCAGTTTGTAAATATTGATGGCACTGGGTCATAATTGTTGCTAACATCAAGCTTGAAAATGTACCTCCTTTATATGCATATCACCTGTAGCCCCCAAGTGTTAAGAAGGGAGCGTAGTAACAGCTTAAGACTTGCTTCAAAATAAATCCGGGTTGTTCATCTCAGCCATTAGTCAAAGTGAATATTCCACATATGTAGCCCCCAAGTGTCGGGTTGTCATGCTTGCAACAACCTCGGACTTGTAATTGCCTTATACTAATAAAAACTTCAACCAGTGTAGCCCCCAAGGGGCGGCTCAGTAAGATAATACTGAGCTGGGACTTTATATATACTTCATTGAAAATAACATCATATGATGTAGCCTCCATCATAGGGCATGAACCCACGTCCACAAGGTTAAGAGTCTTGTGCTTTACCAACTGAGCAATGGACCCTTCAGTATAATTGATTTAGCTTGTGTACTTTGAATTATTGACAGGACCAATTAGTAGCCCCCAAGGGCCGGCTCATTACAATGTGATGAGTTGGGTCTTCAATAAGGTGAGCAAAAAATGACTTTGCATTAGCCCCCAAGTGCCATGGTGCATGCTCGCAGTGACATGGGACTGATGTCTACTACACAACCTTCTTCTTGTAGACGTTGTTGGGCCTCCAAGTGCAGAGGTTTGTAGGACAGTAGCAAATTTCCCTCAAGTGGATGACCCAGGGTTTATCAATCCGTGGGAGGCGTAGGATGAAGATGGTCTCTCTCAAACAACCCTGCAACCAAATAGCAAAGAGTCTCTTGTGTCCCCAACACACCTAATATAATGGTAAATTGTATAGGTGCACTAGTTCAGCGAAGAGATGGTGATACAAGTGCAATATGGATGGTAGATATAGGTTTTTGTAATCTAAAAATATAAAAACAGCAAGGTAACTAATGATAAAAGTGAGCACAAACGGTATTGCAATGCTTTGAAACAAGGCCTAGGGTTCATACTTTCACTAGTGCAAGTTCTCTCAATAATGATAACATAATTAGATCATATAACAATCCCTCAACATGCAACAAAGAGTCACTCCAAAGTCACTAATAGCAGAGAACAAACAAAGAGATTATTGTAGGGTACGAAACCACCTCAAAGTTATTCTTTCCGATCAATCCATTGGGCTATTCCTATAAGTGTCACAAACAGCCCTAGAGTTCGTAGTAAAATAACACCTTAAGACACACATCAACCAAAATCCTAATGTCACCTAGATACTCCAAAGCCACCTCAAGTATTCGCGGGTATGATTATACGATATGCATCACACAATCTCAGATTCATCTATTCAACCAACACAAAGAACTTCAAAGAGTGCCCCAAAGTTTCTATCAGAGAGTCAAGACGAAAACGTGTGCCAACCCCTATGCATAAGTTCACAAGGTCGCTGGACCCACAAGTTGATCACCAAAACATACATGAAGTAGATCACGTGAATATCCCATTGTCACCACAGATAAGCACATGCAAGACATACATCAAGTGTTCTCAAATCCTTAAAGACTCAATCCGATAAGATAACCTCAAAGGGAAAACTCAATCTATTACAAGAGAGTAGAGGGGGAGAAACATCATAAGATGCAACTATAATAGCAAAGCTCGTGATACATCAAGATCGTGCCATATCAAGAACACGAGAGAGAGAGAGAGAGAGAGAGAGAGAGAGAGAGAGAGAGAGAGATCAAACACATAGCTACTGGTACATACCCTCAGCCCCGAGGGTGAACTACCCCCTCCTCGTCATGGAGAGCGTCGGGATGATGAAGATGGACACCGGTGATGGATCCCCCCTCCGGCAGGGTGCCGGAACAGGGTCCCGATTGGTTTTTGGTGGCTACAGAGGCTTGCGGCAGCGGAACTCCCGATCTAGATTATTTTCTGGAGGTTCGGGGATTTATAGGAGAGGTTGGCGTCGAGAACAAGTCAGGGGGGCCCACGGAGAGTCCACGAGGCACAGGGGCACGCCCTCCACCCTCATGGGGCCCACGGGACTCTCCTCCGGTAACTCTTCATTCCATTATTTTTTATATTTTCCAGAAAATCATTGATTTTTAGCGCATTCCGAGAACTTTTATTTCTGCACACAAACAACACCACGGTAGTTCTGCTGAGAACAGCGTCAGTCCGGGTTAGTTCTAACCAAATCAGACCAAAATCATGTAAAAATATTATAAACATGGCATGAATACATGAAAAATTATAGATACGTTGGAGACGTATCAGGGACTTGCATATTTAATATAATCTGAACTTGAATAATGTAGCACCCAAGTGTCGGGTCGTAAGCCTGCAGCGACTCGACTATTCCTTCCATTGTAGAATAAATCATATCCTCTATCTGGATGATATTGCTGAATGCTCTGCATATCAATATTGAATCTTGCTCTCTATTGTGAGCTGGTATTCTTGAATGAAGAAATAATAACCATTACTCTGAAGCAGCTTTGTAAACCTCAATTATAATACTGGTTATTGATAACCATAATAAAAATCCAGCCATGTTGTCTATTAAAGATTTGAATAATATAACCCGGTTTGAAAACCGGTTCCTGCAATATAAACCAGTATATCCATGAATATATGATGCATACTATGATGATGATGATGATGATGATGATGATGTATGTGTATGATAACAGAGTAAAAACTGTCAGCTTTTGAAGCTTGAATCTTACTTCAATGAAACTAGCATGATAGCCACTGGTTTATCCTCGCTTTTTGTAAGCTAGCTCTCACATGACCCAATCGACATTTTAACCCAGATAAGTTCAGGGTCTTATTAAAAGATTGACTTATCGAGAGTATGCGGGGTTGAAGTAGCATCGTGCAAACTGGCTGGCTTAACCAAGTTTTAGGGAAGGCGGCTTAATAGCCTGAGCTTATCCTTGCTTTCCGTAAGCCGGCTCTCTCATGATCCAATCAATGTTTTAACATTAACAAGTTCAGGGTCTTATTTAAAAGATTGACTGTTAAGAACATGGCTGGTCATCCAGGATTACCTGGTGGAGAAGCATCTTGCATACAGGCCGGATAACCTAGAAATTTTTGGTGAATACACCTGGCATTCCAAACCAATTAAAAGGTTATGTCCTCTTTGGTGAATACACCTATATTTGAACAGGATAACCCGGAAACTTTGGTGGATACACCCGGTGTCCCAAGCCAGTCAAGAGGGTAGTAACGCTATGTTCTCTTTGGTGAATACACCTATGTTTGAACAGGAAGCCCCCAAGTGATCTTTCGAGCCTAGCCTATAAGCCGGATCAAAAGGTAGTCATAGCTATGCTCAGTGAGCAGGAAGCCCCCAAGTATCAATAGTATGATAAGCCAATAAGGCAGGATGCCCATGTTTGAACTGCGCATCATGGCAGTTATTTCTCTTTGGCAACCTTTAATTTTTTCTAAGAACTCAAACTTTGCGAGAGATAATTCTTCTTGAACCGGGATTTTATACTGGATATTGAGAGCTTCAGAGCTTTGTGGGAGACAAATTTCCCTTGAGCCGTATTTTTAAGCCGAAAACTTTCTGACGGCCTTTAATTTTTCACCAATAGGGCGGTAACCTCCGGGGCCGGGTTATTTTTCCCTCCAATGACCCAGGGTTCTTGAATATTGCTGAGACTGGAAACATTTATTGAGTCATATCCATGTAGCCCCCAAGTCTGAAGACGACTCAATGAGTTGGCTTGAGATTCCCATACTTGACCGTGATATAAACCGGCATATAATTGAACAGCGGAACACCGTAATATGTTGAAGCTAGAAGCAAGGTGACGAGTTGATGATTTTTGCAACACTCATCGCATATCCTTGGTGTTGATAACATGATGTAAATCCACTAAAGTTGAAATCGACCACGACGGGTTATAAATGAACCTCTATAAATTGTGTCAGTAACCCGACCAATAGTTCATCCCAACGGGTTGTTGAAGTTAATCAAACTGCAGTGACGGGAACTTGTGTGCCTGCCTATTGAATCATCCGGCACAAGCAAAAGCTGATAATATATCATTTGCTCAAGAATTGTTGCAATAGATCGGGCCACCGGAGCAATAACTTGCTTGGATTCAATAAGCAGCTCGTGCCGATAGGTACAGCTCCAGCATGTTGATGTAGACCAGACCGCGAGGGCGGACAGTAAAGATGGCTACAACATCAAAGGCGGCACGGACGCGGGTGAGTGGGCCGTGGGCGTGGACAATGAGTCAGTCGCGTGTGTTAATGTAGCGGGGTGGCAACTTGTGCACGCATCCGTCAAGCAGCTCAGCATAGACGAACACCAGTGCAGAATAATACCGGTATGTGCTCTGCCTCCACGGTTTAACAACACCCTTGTCATGAATAATTATCCTGCATAAAGATACTGCAGACCAAGGCAAAGGCAAACTATTCTTTGATGAAAACAGTATGTACTAAAAATATATAGAAAATATAGCAGCTGGTATCTTTTGTCGAATGATATTGTGCTTGTAGCCGTAACAACCGACCCTCGTTGTCCCTCAACTCATTTTTTTTATCTGGCACCCGTGAAATCATCAGTCAGCGCGGAGAAGCGCGAGATTGGAGCAGTGAGCCGGCGGAGGTAAGCGGGACCGTGAGGTGGGCCTCCAGCAGCGAGGCAGCTCGGGCAAGGCAGAGGCCGGCGCAACAAGCCGGCAGAGACGAGTGGCTTTGCGGAGGTGACGGCTCTGCCTACGGGAGGCTCAGAACGCGGCCCGACTCATCTCGTGGTGGCGGCGATTTGTGATGGCAGTGTCGGCTTGACCCGGCGGCAGAAATCAGCAAAGGTGGCAACGGGTGTTTCACGGGCAGCAGGAGGTGGCGCGACGAGGCCCGGGCAAGGCCGCTCGGCCGAGGTGGCTCAGCGGCGGAGCTCCGGCTGGGGGCGGTGCGACGCGGCTCAGGGGTGACCGTGACAGAGGCGGTCCGCGGCAGCAAAGCCTGACAAGGAGTCGACGCGGCTCAAGGCAAGTCGGGTCACGGTAGCAGAGGCTGGCGGCACGAAATCCAAGGCAGAGGAGCAGGGGCCGGCCCTCAGAGCGACGCCGGCGCACGGCCAAGCCAGAGGCAGGACATGCGGAACCTGGCGGGGCAGGGCCGCGAATGCATGAGGCCGAAGCGACAACTGCAGAAAGCAGGCTGCAGACCGGGGCACCGGGCGGAGGCGCGAGGCGGAACCGCGATGACGGCAAAAGACAGGCGGCGTCCTTACACGCGATGGCAGTGGCGGCAGTTCGACGAGGTGAGGTCGGCCTGGAACGGAGACGAAGCGGTCAAGGCGCGATGCGGAGGCGTACCAGCCATGACCGAGGCGTTGACCCGAAGCGGAGTGAAAGCCGGCTTAGACAACAGTGATCGTGGCTGGCCGCTCGGCAGAACTACTGAGGTGGAGGCAGCTCGACACGTCGGCCACGGTGGTGGCGGCTCAGGGCGGTGTGACAAACGGGCCAGTGGGGCAGAGGTTGCAGGCGAGACAGGTTGCACGACAGCGTCGGCTTAGAGACAAAGCGGCCACGACAGAGGCAGTGAAAATAGCCGGCCCGGGCATCACGGGCGCGTGGCAGGTGCCCGGAGCTGCGGTTTGGGCAAGGGCCGGGGGGCTTAGATGGAAATAGTGATTTGAAGCAGCGGAGGTAACCCGGCTCCGGGCGGGGATAGGCACACCGGCCATGACTAGGGCGGCGACTTGCAGTGCGGCGGCTTGAGGAGGCAGAAGAGGCACCAAGCCGTCTCGAGGGCTTCGGGCAGAGCCGACAAGGCAAGGAAAACGACGGCTCGGATGCGAGACGAAGCGCGACGGTGACTCGGACGAGAGGCGAAGCGCGTCCCATGGTGGCCGAAGAGTCCAGGTCGTGGTGGTCTTCTATTCAAGCACTGTACACTTAAAAATTCCTTTTTGATACTTCTGGTGTTCTAGGATATTGGTGACCCGCCAGAATAAACTTTTGTCTTGGCTTGCCTGGCAGCCACTGTAACCGATATCGATTTGTTTCCAGATTCGACAGATCACCGGGTCACGTTTATCCAAGTGTAACCCTAATTTTCTCTTGACCTCAAATCTCAAAGATTGCAAATCCATACCGATGACTTTGAAGTTGTTGCAGATCCTTTTAAACGGAAATTTTCTCCTCAAGAAAATCGCGAATTTCTCAACCCTTAGGAGAGATCCCTCCAAGAACTCAACACCACCGTGCGCAGGCCCCATGGTGGGCGCCAACTGTTGTGGATTTGTCACGGCATATGTGCTAGTGTGAGGACTTAGTCGTGAGGCCAACACATCTATGTGGTATCTTGAAAGGGGTTGATCGGGATGAAAGACGCGAGGTGGATTAATACACAAGATAAGGGTTTAGACAGCTTCGGGCCCCGGGAAACATCATCCGGTAATAGCCCTACATGTTGTTTGTGGCTAGGTCTAATTATGCTCATGAAGGAGTCGCCGCATAAGCCGGCTCTCTTAATTGTGTCTAGCCTTAGAGATTATTCAACTCCCCCTCTTGGGGTGCCCTGCCCCCCTTCTATAAGTTGAAGGGGCGGGTTACATGTAGAGTCCAACTCGGATTGGGACTTAACATATTATGACGTCTCACCATGGGCTTCTTAACGTCTTGGGCTTCTTAACGTCACGGGCTTATTAACCCCAGGCAACTCTATCTGCCGGGTTATAACTGTCTCTGGGTCATAACTGTCTGTCGGGTTATAACTGTCTACCGGCTTACCACTGTCTGCCGGCTTGCAACTGTCTGCCGGCTTACCACTGTCTGTCAGCTTACCACTGTCTGCTGGCTTACCACTGTCTGTCGGCTTACAACTGTCTGCCGGCTTACAACTGTCTGCCGGCTTACCACTGTCTGCCGTCTTACCAATGGGTCACCAGGCTCGGCCGAGTCATCAGTGAATCATCAGTCCTTCGGACGGTTTACCAATGAAATACCAAGTCCCAGCCGGGTTATACCGCGGGGTATATCCCCGACAATCACTAAAATGAAAATGTAGAGTCTTGAGCTTGAGCCAATATGTGTCCTTAGCATTTTGAGGGGTCCACATTTCTAATCCATGCCATGCTAATCACTGAACTTTCTGAAATGATCATCTTGAAACAGTATTAGTTCACTTAGCTATATGTTGTTAGGAATTACCAAAACCACCCAGGGATGGTTGCACTTTCAGTTTTATTCATGTAAATAGAACAACAATTATTTTCTGACTTACATGAATAACCGTATTGCAATAAACATGATCCAATCATATTCATGCTCAACACAAACACCAAATAACATTTATTTAGGTTCAACACTAATCCCGAAGGTAGAGGGAGTATGCGATGGTGATCTTATCAACCTTGGAATCACTTCCAACGCACATCGTCAAATCGCCCTTAACTAGTCTCTGTTCATTTTGCAACTCCTTTTAAGAGTTACTAATATTAGCAACTGAAGTGGTATCAAATACCCAAGGGCTACTATGAACACTAGTAAATTACATATAAATAACATGTATATAAAATATACCTTTGTTCAATTTGCCATCATTCTTATCTGCCAAGTATTCGGGGCAGCTCCGCTTCCAGTGACCATTTCCTTTGCAGTGGAAGCACTCAGTTTCAGGCTTGGGTCTAGCTTGGGGCTTCTTCATGGGAGTGGAAACTTGTTTCATGTTCTTCTTGAAGTTCCCTTTCCGTCCCTTGCCCTTTTTCTTGAAACTAGTGGTTTTGTTAACCATCATTCCTTGATTTCTACCTTCGCTGATTTCAGCATAGCGAAGAGCTTGGGAATCATTTTTGTCATCCCTTGCATATTATAGTTCATCAAGAAGTTCTAGTAGCTTGGTGATAGTGACTAGAGAACTCTGTCAATCACTATCTTATCTGGAAGATTAACTCCCACTTGATTCAAGCGATTGTTGTACCCAGACATTCTGAGTACATGCTCACTGGCTGAGCTATTCTCCTCCATCTTGTAGGCAAAGTACTTGTCAGAGGTCTCATACCTCTTGACACGGGCATGAATCTGAAATAGCAATTTGAGCTCTTGGAACATCTCATATGCTCCGTGGAGTTCAAAACGTTTTTGAGGTCCCGGTTCTAAGCCGTAAAGCATGACACACTACACTATTAAGTAGTCTTCATATCGAGCTTGCCAAACATTCATAATGTCTACATCTTCTCCTGAAATAGGTCTGTCACCTAGCAGTGCATTAAGGACATAATTCTTCTGTGCAGCAATGATGATAATCCTCAGATCAGGGACCCAGTCCGCATGTTGCTACTATCATCTTTCAACTTAGTTTTCTCTAGGAACATATCAAAAATATAAGGGAGCTAAATCACGAGCTATTGATCTACAACATAGACATGCAAAAACTATTAAGACTAAGTTCATGATAAATTTAAGTTCAATTAATCAAATTACTAAAGAACTCCCACTTAAATAGACATCCCTCAAGTCATCTAAGTGATACGTGATCCAAATCAACTAACCCATGTTCGATCATCACATGAGATGGTGTAGTCATCAATGGTGAACATCTCTATGTTGATCATATCTACCATATGACTCACGTTCGACCTTTTGGTCTCTAGTGTTCTGAGACTATGTTTGTACATGCTAGGCTCATCAAGTTCAACCCAAGAATTCTGCATGTGCAAAACTGTCTTACACCCGTTGTATGTGAACGTAGAGTCTATCACACCCGATCATCACATGATGTCACAAAACAACGAACTTTCGCAACGGTGCATACTCTGGGAGAACACTTATATCTTGAAATTTAGTGAAGGGATCATCTTATAATGCTACCGTCATTCTAAGCAAAATAAGATGCATAAAGATAAACATCACATGTAATTAAAATATGTGACATGATATGACCATCATCATCTCGTGCTTTTGATCTCCATCTCCAAAGCATCGTCCCGATCTCCATTGTCACCGGCTCGACACCTTGATCTCCATCATTGCGTCGTGGTCATCTTGCTAACTATTGCTTCTACAACTATTGCTAACGCATAACAATAAAGTAAAGCAATTACATGGCGACTGTATTTCATACAATAAT
Source organism: Aegilops umbellulata (assembly GCA_032464435.1). Classification (NCBI taxonomy): domain Eukaryota; kingdom Viridiplantae; phylum Streptophyta; class Magnoliopsida; order Poales; family Poaceae; genus Aegilops; species Aegilops umbellulata. Next base: position 223,468,991 of record CP136055.1, on the reverse strand, counting down.
GAACAACCATAAGGCTCCTACTGATTGCCGATAAATTACAAAACATGATCATCTCATACAATAATGTATATCACATCATGTCTTCACCATATCACGTCACAACATACCCGGCAAAAAAAAGTTAGACGTCCTCTACTTTGTTGTTGCAAGTTTTACGTGGCTGCTACGGGTTTCTAGCAAGAACCGTTCTTACCTACGGCAAAAACCACAACGGTGATTTATCAAGTTTGTTGCTTTAACCTTCTTCAAGGATCGGCCACAGTCAAATTCGATTCAAATAAAGTAGGAGAAACAGACATCCGCCAACCACCTTTATGCAAAACTAGTTGCATGTCAGTCGGTGGAACCAGTCTTATGTGCGTGGACATGTAAGGTTGGTCCGGGCAGCTTCATCCCACAATGTCGTCGAATCAAAATAAGACGTTGGTGGTAAGAAGTATGAACATGACCGCCCATAACTTCTTTGTGTTCTACTCGTGCATATCATCTACGCATAGACCTGGCTCGGATGCCACTATTGGGAATCATTGCATGGAAAACAAAAAAAAATTCTACGCACACGCAATGATCTATCCATGGAGATACATAGCAACGGAGGGGAAAGCGTGTCTACGTACGTCGTAGACCGTAAGCGGAAGTGTTTCACAACGCGGTTGATGTAGTCAAACTTCTTCGCGATCCAACCGATCAAGTACCGAACGTACGGCACCTCCGCGTTCAGCACAAGTTCAGCTCGGTGACGTCCGCGCCTTCTTGATCCAGCAAGACGGCGAGGTAGTGGATGCATTCTGACAGCACGACGGCGTGGTGATGGTGATGGTGAAGTGATCTCCGCAAGGCTTCGCCTGAGCACTACGAAAATATGAACGGGGGTGTAAACGATGGAGGGGCGCCGCACACGGCTAGGCAATTGTCTGTTGTGTGCTAGGCACCCCCCTCCCACATATATATAGGTGGGAGGGAGGGAGGAGCAGCCAAGGGGGGCGCCCAAGTAGGGGGAATCCTACTTGGGGTCTCTCCCAAGCCGCGCCCCCTTTCCTTATTTGGAGCGCGATGAAAGGCACGGGAGGGTGGTACCCCCCCTTTCCTTTCGCCCATGAGAGGGAAAGGCAGGAGGGGCTAGACCTCCCCCTTTTCCTTCCCTAGGGTTGGCCAACCAAGGGAAGGGGCGCACCAGCCCACTTGTGGGCTGGTCTGTCCCCTCCTTTGGCCCATAAGGCCCATAACTTGTCGGGGGGTGCGCGAAACCCTTTCCGGTGACCCGATTACTTCCTGGTACGTCCCAAAACACTTCCGGTGTCCAAATACCATCGTCCTATATATCAAACTTCACCTCTCGACCATCTCGAGACTCCTCGTCATGTCCGTGATCTCATCCGGGACTCCAAACAACATTCGATCACCAAAACATATAACTCATATAACACTATATCGTCAACGAACGGTAAGCGTGCGGACCCTACGGGTTTGCGAACTATGTATACATGACCGAGAAACCTCTCCGGTCAATAACCTATAGCGGAACCTGGATGCCCATATTGGCTCATGAACATTCTACAAAGATCTTTATCGGTCGAACCGTTATGACAACATACGTAATTCCCTTTCTCCATCGGTATGTTACTTGCCCGAGATTCGATCGTTGGTATCTCTATACCTAGTTTAATCTCGTTACCGGCAAGTCTATTTACTCTTTCTGTAATACATCACCTCGTGACTAACTCCTTAGTCATTTGCTTGCAAGCTTATGATGTGTATTACCGAGAGGGCCCAGAGATACCTCTCCGATACTCAGAGTGACAAATCCTAATCTTGATCTATGCCAACTCAACAAACACCTTCAGAGATACCTGTAGAGCATCTTTATGATCACTCAGTTATGTTGTGACGTTTGATAGCACACAAGGTATTCCTCCAATATTCGGGAGTTGCATAATTTCATAGTCGAAGGAATATGTATTTGACATAAAGAAAGCAATAACAATAAACTGAACGATCAATATGCTAAGCTAACGGATGGGTCTTGTCCATCACATCATTTTCCTAATGATGTGATCCTGTTATCAAATGACAACACATGTCCATGGTTAGGAAACATTAACCATCTTTGATCAATGAGCTAGTCTAGTAGAGGCTTACTAGGGACACGGTATTTGTTTATGTATTCACACATGTATTTAAGTTTCCGATCAATATAATTCTAGCAGGAATAATAAACCTTTATCTTGAATAAGGAAATATAAAATAACAACTTTATTATTGCCTCTAGGGCATATTTCCTTCACTTCCACCTATAAACTCCATATTTCGCGAAACCCTCACAAGATTTTTCTCTCATTTTTTTCGTATATTGCAAGTTTCTGTTTCGAGGATATCCAATCTGAAGGCATGTTTCGGCACCCTGCCTTAGGACATTAGGGTCCATAGTAGTAGCTAGATGGATCACTCTCTCTTTGGTCTTCTATACCAAGTTCCCCTGAGCTGCCTAACATGACCGAGATCAACTCAGTGTAATCGGTGGTGTGTTTGTTGGGATATGATGAATTGTCTCTTTATGATCATATTATTCATTTAATTCAATTGAACCTTTTGAGGTTTAGTTGTTGTATAATTGAATAGTTTGTATACTATCCGATCTATCTATCTTCTTTGGCCAAGTTTGATGGGTATTTTTTCAGAGGGAGTGGTGCATTGTAGTGGGTTCTAATCTTGCGGCGTTCTATATCCAAGTGACACAAAGGGACAAGACACATATTGTATTGTTGCCACTAAGTATAAGATGACGGTTTCTACATTATGTCATCTTGCTTATTTCAATGTTGTGTTTATCATGAATTTAATACTTCGAGATGCATGTTGGATAGCAGTCTTGGGGTGGAGTATTAGTTGTAGATGCAATTGGATAAGGGTCTACGTGTCACGGATGTCTATATGAGATTATACTATGAAACATCATAGTCATAAATATAAATATTGCGACTTAATCGCTGCCCAACTGTAATTTGTTTACCACACTACTTTGCTATGCTTATGAGAGATGCCACTAGTGAACATATGCCCCTCGGTCTATTCCTATTACTGAAATCTTCATTATAATTACTATTCTTTGCTGTAGTGTTTTACCTTTCTAACAACTATCATTATCCCGTGCAATTTAACCTCATAACTAGTAGGATAAAAAGCTTGACAATCTTCTTTACGTGTTAGGGACGAGTTTGTGGTGTGTCTTGTGTGTAGGTGCAAATGACTTTGTTTGCTGGGAGAAGTCCTTCTGATTCGATAAACCTTTGTTCTCTGCTGAGAGAAATACTTACACTTGGGGTTACCAAACCACTCTTACCAGAGAGCATCAGTGGTAAATTGAACATAACATGAATAGTACGCCAAGTCAATTTAGTGAACGGGCATATAGGAATGAACGATGAATCGTTTCCTCCTGGTAAACAACATTTTGTGCTACCCTTCCAATTTAGGTTTTGTAAGATTATCTTTGGTAAGAACTACCTCCCTTTGCAAAACCCACATGAAAACTTTTGATTTTAGAAGAGAGTTTTGTTTTCCAAATATGTTTTCTTCGAAAATAGACCCATAATTCATGAGACCCGCATACACAGACTTCACGTGAAGACACGAGTACTAGTCAACCCCCACAGGAAAATATCTAGCATATGAGTTAGCTTGATCGACACCAACCTACCAACTAAATGGATCCACTTAGTCCATTTGTCGCAAAATAAAGCTCTGTGAAATTGAATATTCAATGGGTCAATCCCCTAAACAAACGCCACTAGGGCATCCTTTCTAAACGCAATATTGTAGAGGGTCGGATATTGAAGAGCTAATGGAGTGTCACACAACAAGCTATCTTCCTAGAAACTTGTCGATTGGCCATCACTAACCTTAAAGAAACCACACATAAAAAAAGGAAGACTTGACCTTCATCAAGCCCGTCCAAAACGGCGAGTCGGTAGGCTTTGCATCGGCTTGGAATAGCATTTTGAATACAGGTGCTTCTTGTGCAACAACCATTGCCAAACACCTTCCTCGTTAAGCAACTTATGCAACCATTTGCTGAGTAAGCATTTGTTTTTCTATAAGATTTTTAATGCGTGACCCTCATTGATCCTTGGGCCTACATAGGAGGCCCCATTTTACAAGTTTGTACTTCTCCTCGCATTGCTAGAAGAACCTAGACCCATACAAGTCCGGCCTTTTTAACACCCTTTCGAATGGCTAACTAGCCAAACAAGACGTGACATATGCTGAATACCGAATAACACCCTTTCGAATGGCTAGCTAGTCAAACAAGACTAGTTAGCCATAGACTGAATACACTCGATGTGAATAAGTCCAATGATCAAAGTGAAATTTGATGACGAATTCTGTGACCTCCAATCTTCGAAACTTTGGGAGTCTGTGACTGCACATATGTTCTAATTTAATGCGCCACTGAGTTATTTGGCTAGTTCTTTTGGGCGGCATAAAAAAAATAAGATGCCACTCCTCAACTTAAAAAAAAAATAAGCCACTTCTAAAATTTGTTGAGTCTACTAAATTAGTAATCCCATAACTAGTTCAGAAGCCTCGATGGATGAGGGAGGCGGCTTATTGAAAAAGCTGGAGAGGAGACGGCTTATTTTATAAACCACCAAAAGAACTGACTAACTAAAAACAGAAAAGAGAACCCTTAAAAAAAAACAGGGGGGAAAAGCAATTTGTTTGTGCAAAGTAGAGAGCAAAAAGGTAAGCAACAGCCAAGAGACGGTGCAGAATGGCAGTGCCCAGTGGTACTGGTATGGGTCCCAGCTAGCCAGTGCAGTGCATCATCATCATCCAGCTAATAACATCAGCTTTGTTTTGGTGAGCTCAGTTTCAAAAATAGGCCCACAGGTCATGTGGGAGCTAGCTGAATCCACACAAGAATCGCAATCCCCACCTCCTCCTGAGAGCAGATAGATACCTCTCCCTGTCCGTGTCTCCTCTCCAGGTCCAGGACAGGATTAATCAATGAATCAATCAGCTGCAGGCCTGCGCCTGATTTCCCATTATATATTATACTAATGCTATTAGCGGCAAGGCAACCGTTTGGTTTGGGGCCTCTTCCCTTCCCTCCCTCCGAAGCTAGCTTAGCTTAAACAGAAGAGGAGGGCTTGCCATTTGTCCCTCTCTGGGCTTGGAGCTTTCCTTCTTCTTCCGGCGCTAGCTGCTCTTGATTTGCTTTGCTTTGCTTTGCTGGGGGAGAGAGAGCGCTCTCCAGATCGAGCAACAACCCACGACTCCTCAGGTCAGTGGAGCCTTTCTTTCTTTCTCGCCTTCTCGCCTTCCGGTTCCTGAGAGCCGTGTTCTTGTTCTTGTTCTCTTACGCTTAATCTCTGGCCATCTGTAGCCTTATTATCACTCTTGGTTAATTACTTACCAATGCGGTTCTGCTTGGCGCTCGCAGGTTGCGGTTCCTCGACGGACGAGCAAAAATAAATAAAATAAAAACTGGTGACCCGAGTAGGGTTTATCCGCTCCAAATTGCGGCGGCGGAGGGTCGTCCAGGGGAGAGATGAAATCCTCCGCCAACTTCCTGCCGATCCTGGTGCTGCTGGTGTTCTTGGCCGCGGGGAATGCGCGAGCGCAGCCCCAGCCGATCCTCATCAACTGCGGCTCGGATTCCGCCACCAGCGTCGACGCCAGGAGATGGATTGGAGATTCTTCCCCTTCCAACAACTTCACGCTCAGCTTCCCCGGGGCCATCGCCTCCGCGGCTCTGGCTCCGGGAGTTGATGGAGAACAAGACCCGTACGGAGATTTGTACAAGACCGCCCGTGTCTTCAACGCCTCCTCCAGCTACAGGCTCGCCGTCGCCCCCGGGAGCTACTTCCTCCGCCTCCATTTCAGCCAGCAGTTCGCCAATCCCGGCGCCCAGGAGCCCATCTTCAGTGTCGCGGCAAATGGCCTGAGGCTGCTCTCCAAGTTCAGCGTCCACGGGGAGATTTCTTGGAGGGATTCCCAGATCAACTCAACCAGCAGCGTCATCGTCAAGGAGTACCTTCTCAATGTCACTTCTGGTAAACTGGGCATTGAGTTCACCCCCGATGAAGGGTCCTTCGCCTTCATCAATGCCATGGAGGTTCTACCTGTGTCTGGCACCTCAATTTTTGATTCAGTCAACAAGGTGGATGCTCATGGGTTGAAAGGCCCTTTTAGCCTCGACGGCGGCGGGATCGAGACCATGTACAGGCTATGTGTGGGATGCATCGATGTACTGCCGAGGAAAGAGGATCCAGGATTGTGGAGGAGGTGGGATAAAGATGAGCATTTCATATTCTCTCTCAACGCCGCGAATTCCATCTTCAACTCTTCCAACATAAGCTATGTGTCTGCTGATGATCCCACAGTAGCCCCTTTGAGGCTCTATCAGAGTGCAAGGGTGCCAACAGAGAGTTCGGTCTTGGGAAAGAAGTTCAATGTCTCATGGAGCTTTAACATTGACCCTGGCTTTGATTACTTGGTCCGGCTGCATTTCTGCGAGCTGCAGTATGACAAGGCTGAGCAACGCAAGTTCAAGATTTACATAAACAACAAGACTGCTGCAGAGAGCTATGATGTGTTTGCCAGAGCTGGGGGCAAGAACAAGGCCTTTTATGAAGACTTCCTTGATGCTGCCTCACCGCAGATGGACACTCTTTGGGTTCAGCTGGGGGCTGAGTCTTCAGCAGGCTCCGCGGCTGCTGATGCTCTTCTCAATGGCATGGAGATCTTTAAGGTCAGCCGGGAAGGAAACCTTGCCCATCCAACCGTCAGGATTGGAGGCATCAGTGGTGGCGCAAGCAAACCAAAACGGAGCCCCAAGTGGGTGCTAATCGGTGCTGCGTCCGGTCTGATAATTTTTATCGCAATTGCTGGTGCTCTTTATTTCTGTTTCAATCTGCGACGGAAGAAAAATAGTTCGGCCAGCAAAGCCAAGGACAATCTCCATGGTGCTACACATACGCGTTCTCCAACTCTTCACACGACTGGGGCATTTGGGAGCAACAGGATGGGCAGGCGGTTCACCATTGCAGAAATCAGAACAGCCACCGTGAACTTTGATGAGTCCTTGGTGATTGGGGTTGGAGGCTTTGGCAAGGTCTACAAGGGTATAATGGAGGATGGCACTCGGGTGGCAATTAAGAGGGGGCATACAGATTCTCACCAGGGTCAGGGTGTGAAGGAATTCGAAACTGAGATCGAGATGCTCTCAAGGTTGCGGCACCGGCACCTTGTGCCCTTGATTGGCTATTGTGATGAGCAAAACGAGATGGTCTTAGTTTATGAGCACATGGCAAATGGCACATTAAGGAGCCATCTTTATGGAAGTGACCTTCCTGCTCTTACATGGAAGCAAAGGCTCGAAATATGTATCGGTGCAGCACGAGGGCTTCACTACCTTCACACCGGGCTTGACAGGGGTATAATCCACAGGGATGTCAAGACTACCAACATTTTGTTGGACGACAACCTTGTTGCCAAGATGGCAGATTTTGGCATCTCAAAAGATGGTCCAGCTTTAGATCATACTCATGTTAGTACTGCTGTCAAAGGGAGTTTTGGTTACCTGGATCCAGAGTACTATAGGAGACAGCAGTTAACGCCAAGTTCAGATGTGTACTCTTTTGGTGTCGTGCTGTTTGAAGTGCTGTGTGCTCGACCAGTCATCAATCCAACCCTGCCAAGAGACCAAATAAACCTTGCTGACTGGGCTCTCAACAGGCAAAGGCACAAGTTACTTGAGACCATAATTGACCTTCGATTGGATGGAAATTACACACTGGAGTCCATCAAGAAATTCAGCGAGATAGCAGAAAAATGCCTCGCAGATGAGGGGGTGAACCGGCCTTCGATGGGCGAAGTCCTCTGGCACCTAGAGAGTGCTTTGCAGTTGGAACAAGGTCATCCGCAAAGCACAAATGGTGATGGTTGTTCAGACCCTCAACTGAAGCCTTCTGATGTACCTACCCGTGTGGCGTGCATCCAAGAAGTTGCGCAATCCACTCGTCCAGGCTCCCACGATTCAGATGGGCAAGTTGTTGATGTCAAGATTGAGGTGCCATGATACAGAAGGGCTTTCGAAGTTTCAAGCAAAATGAATAGGGTGGGTATCCAGCTAACAACATGCTTAGGTGCATGTCACTTGTAGCACTGTAATGCCGTATGTGGAGGTCCGTACAATATACTGAAATTATTTTGGTACAGTAGAGCAAAAATATTTCTGTTTTGCTAGTGCAAAAAATGGTTTATGATGTCAATTGATTGATTCTTTGTAACACGCTGGAACCAAATGCTATGCAGAGCATTAGCGAAGACGTGTGAAGAGAAAACAAATTGAACAATTTCCTCATGAGCTATCCCATGTTTCAGTTGTGTCATGTTCAGCTATTTTGTTCAAGTCAGACTCTGTGCCCTCATATCCACTTCCTTGTTAGCTGAAGGCATAGCATTTTGCTGATTTTTTTAGTCTTGATTACATCAATTGCACAACATATAAGACCATTATTTGCATATCGGAAACTTATCGCTTTTGGTAATTAAGTATAGGGATGTAGCGGGCTGCAGTGAACAAAACTAAAGCCTAGTTAGCAAAATACAACAGAGACCAAATGTGGGGCCCCTAGAAAATGGGGCTCTGTGCCATCGCACAATTCACATAGGGCCTTGGACGGGCCTGATTAGGGCAAATACAATAATATGACATAATCAGGCTATAAGGAGTAAATATTTTCTTTTTCACCTTCCTATATGTGTCCGAATATCTACCCTAGATGATGTAAATCCTTGCATGGTACATAATCTGGTTTACGGTACCAGGCTTCAAGAAGCCAAAGCACTAGTATTGTAAACAAGCAGAGCACCACCCAGCAGAATTCCAGCAAGAGTAGCCACCCAGAGCAACAACCCTGTCTTTCCTGCATAAACCAAGGCATGAATGTTATTTCTTTCCCAAAGAAAAGAGGCAACTGAAGCGAGAGCTTTAAGATCATTGTTTCCGGATAGTTGTCTGTGCTTACCTCCCGCATAGTAGTCACCACTTGGAGACCATTCTTCTGGGTTATATATTGGGCTACAATAAGGACATCACAAATATCATATATGCCATGAAAACTGAGGGCAGTAGATGAATTCTGAATGCTATTATTTTCACTGTTTCATCCTGCCAGTGCTGTAGCTGGGCATCTTCTTGACTTTTTTATCATCTAATTTCTAAACAGTACAGCCTGCTTTTATATTTATTTTTTTATTTTTTATATTGAGGTGAATGTTCTACCTGTACCCATCAACATTTGCTCCATACTTGCTGGCAAACTGGTAGACGCCCTTCCCCTGATAAAAATGTGCAATATTAAGTGATGAATAATGATACTTATTAGTAAGAAAACACATTTCTTCAGCCTGAAAACTAACCTTGGCTGGCCTTCCAGATGCATCAACACCATCTTTCAGTTCCAATCCTCCCCCGGGCCCTAGATGTTAAGAAAGCACAATTTCATAGCTTTTGTAGGATATACTCAGCTATATTGATAAACAAAACAAATGCTATCCAAGAGGCCAGTAATAGTTCCTTTTTATTCCTAGAAATTCCGTATAACAGAAGGTGGATTTTATAGCATGTACTGACTGAAAGGCTGAGAAGTCTGAACTTTCTTTGCCTTTTTGGACATTACTCTGAAAGATGATGATCGTGCTGAAGGCTGGATGCGCTGGAGCTGCGACTGCCCAGAAAATGGCGATGGAGATGATTTCAGAGCCATAGAAGCCATGATTGAGGTCGCCATGCGAATAACAGTAAGCTCTCGCTCTTCCTTTTTGCTGCTAGTCTAATTTGCTTTGCTAAATCGTGTGCAATACTTGCCTTAAATACAAGAAAACAGGTTGGATGTAGCAGCAAGTGATTAAGCTTAGTTTGACAAGTGTTAGTTGATGTGTGGTGCCAATGGGCTCATGGATCACTACCGTCTGACTAGTCGTTGTTCTTCACATGATCAACTGAAGATGATAGAACTTGAAGGAAACATCTAGGTGGTGACAGTATAGTCCTGAGAGTTCCGCTTCCATCTTCACTGACAGAGATATGTAGTTTGTTCGTTTGTGAATAATTTCATATCATTCGAGTTTCAGATAACTTATCGTCAACTGTGCCATAATAATCCGAATATTTTTTTAATATATGTAGAAGAAGATTATCCTTTGCATCTTTTTAGGGCTCTCTCCGGCTAGACTGTTCCATCTTGGACAGCATTTGTAAATTAAAACAATGTCTTTCTTAGAATTATTTCGTGAAAAGCTATCTTTGTTAGTATTGTAAGCCTTTTTCGTTATATCTAGTGTCATTAATGGCTTAAGGCTGTAACGTTTAGTTGCAGAAACAATGCCAGAAATATAGAAAATACTTCTTTTTCTATTGGGTGCGGAGGACGTGTACTTTCTTGATGTGCACAATGCTTTATGACCATATATAGTTTTGATAGAGGGCTATGTCAAATAGCAGAACCCTGCTCAAACAACTACAGTGTTGTTATAGCCAGCAATTTAAAACATTGAATATTTTTTTCCGAAAAGGAGGATAACCCCGGCCTCTGCATCAGAACGATGCATGCAGCCATATATTATTAATAATGCAAAATTCAGCAGTCGAACACAATTGACCCGGAAATAAAGCGGAAAACGAACCCTGAGGCCGTATACCTCGCGACAGTAACTCCCCAGATAGCCACCAACCTATGATACAAGACACAACAGAAACGGAAAATACACAACTCCTAGGCTACGCCTTCAAGAAGGAATGCGAGTCCACCACAAGGTTGAACTCCGGATTCTCATCCCCAAAGCCAAGCTTCAATCCACCATCTTCAGCAAGGACACGACACAGGCGCGCGCCGACGTAGCCCGATCAGAGATCTTGTGTTTCCACCGGAGTGCATAAACTCGTCATTGAAGCCATCCGTATCATTCGCCCTTATCCGTCTACCGACACCTCGGTAGCCGGATACCTCTGGAGGAGACAACGGAAGACAAAGTCGTCCCATACCGCCTGCCTCTCGCTATTGTCGCACCACCTTTGATCCAACAACAACAGGCTAAACATGACACCTCCGCCAGAGCCACCGTGCATCACCTGTCGGTAGCAGGCATGACTTGATGTCTCCGTATAAGACGTTGTGCGTAGCATCCGCCGGTAGCGCATCCATCGGTGGCTTCACCTGCCGACAGCAGGCACCGCCCGACAACTCCGAAAGAGGCACATGTATCACCTGCCGAGTCGCATCGAACTCGATCTGTTGATGGAAGGGACGTCCCTACCGCCACCAGCCTCAGAAGGCCGTCACCACCTCGAGATCCAGACTCCGAGTCGCCCACACGACCCCGGAGTCCGCTGCCGTTGATGAAGAGGGGCCGCCGCCCCGATTCTGGGCGCTACAGTGAGCACTCACCGTTGCGCCAGCCGCTCGTCGCCCATACAACGGCAACCGCCGCCCGTGATCCCGCATCAAGCGCCATCGACGCCGGAGGAAGCTCCGGCCGCCACACGTGTCCTGCGACGAGCCCGGGCACGGGATCCCAATATCCGCCACCACCGGCGCCGCCATAAGGACCCACCTCCTGGCCCATCATCCCCGATGGAGGGGACACCACCACACCATGGACGGATCCGGGCTAGGCGTCGCTGCCGCCACCGCCACCGGCCACGCCTAGCCCCACCTCCATCCTCAGGCCAAGCGCATCCGAACTCCACCCGTGCCACCAAGCACCACCGCCGGGAGCCGCCGCACCGCCGTGGATTGAGGGAGAGGCCGCCCCCACCAGATCCAGCGCCCTCGCCGCAGATCTGGGAGAAGGAGGAACAACCCTCCGCCACCGCCGGCCAACGCACGGGCTTAGTCCCGCGCCAACCCCAGGCGGCGACGGAGGGGGGGGGGGAGATCGAGAGGGTCGATGGCGGCTGGGCTGTCACCTCTCGTGTCGCCCGCGAGGGGGGTGACGCTAGAGGGTCGAGAGGATTGTGATGTACTGCCTTAAAACATTGAATATGATACTTGTTGAGTGCTTTGTAATATCCAGCAATTATATGCAATATATGGTTTTTTAAAAGGAGGATTACCCTCGGCCTCTGCATCTGGGCGATGCATGCAACCATTTTATTAATTATTCACAAAGACCTTACAAAGTAGTACATCAGTTTGTCCGAAGCCACTATCTTAGCAACAATTGTCGCTATTCCTAACCACTTGATGAAGGGTGCCGATAGTCCGAGCCTAATATCAAACAAACATTGCACCAAAGCCTAACATCTAAAGCCGGAGGCCCCAACCGAGCCACATACTGGGTTTGGGGTACAAACCGGTCCAACGCACTCTCATGTGTCGTCGCCGCCGTCTTCCACCAATCTATCTTCACAACAGAAGCTAACACACCGACCTTGCCAGGCCTCTCTGCCATCGACGCCACCATGACGCCGGACAACGTCCTCCTCCTGCGCGAGTCCATCTCCGCGCATCGGACACCGAATCTCCAGTGCGCCATGCCGCCGAGATCCGCCGCCATCAATGAGTAAGATGAAGCACTGCTCCACCAAAGAAGTCGTCCACTGGTCCCTCGAGCCCGTGCACACCTCCAAGAATGACGCCCCCAAGGGGGAAACGACACCAGAGAGCCCTCGTCATCCGATCTACTGATCTAGGGTTTCCCCGGAGATAGCGGATAGAGGTATGGAGCTTCTCCACGGCAATGCCTTCAAGAAGGTAATGACACAAAACAGTGCCGCCATCGTTGGTCTTGGCAACAAGCCGAGAACGAGGTTTTCACCCGGATCCGCTCGACGAACCTCCGTCTCGCATCATGCGCACAGACCACCACCGATCTCTGCAGCCGCGGAGCGAGCAAGCCACTCTAGCCAGATCAAATCTGACCGGAGGGCCAACCACCCGCAGCAGACCAGCCCACCAAAGGCCTCCATGTCGCCGTCGATCCGAGATGCCGTAGCGCCGCGACCAGATGCAGCAGCTCCACCACTAGTCATCCGCCACCGCTCGCTGCCGGGAGCGAGCCACCGCTGCGGAGGCTCGGATCTAGGGGCGCACTTCCGCTCGCCCGGGTGCCCCGCGCCACCCTCGCGCACGAGAAGGAGATGCTCCTCTGCCACTGCCGTCAGCCGCCTGGGCTTAGCCCGGCGGCTTCCTCCAGCGGTGGCGGATGGGAGGGGTGGGATGGGGATAGCCCGGGGGCTTAAGGTTGGGGCCCCTCGGCCGTCCGCACGGGGGCGGCGGAGGGGAGGGATGGGATGGGAAATATGTATCATCTTTATCTTCATCTTTACTTGCAGAATTAAAGTCTGTTAAACTCTATGATGACTCAAGTGCCATTGTAGAACTTGATAACATTTGTGAGAGAGCTTGGCACTGAAACTTTAATCACGCTTGCACCATGCTGCTTAGAACATTAGTAATTAATTATGGGCATTTACTGATTTGCGGGTAGTGATATTTGCATCCATTACATATGTCGTGACGGTTATAATCCGCACTATATATACACATCGTTTGGTGCATAGCTTGGTTTGCTGCACGTAGGCTTCAGGAAGCCAAGGCACTAGTATTGTACTCCCTCCGTTCGGAAATACTTGTCGAAGAAATGAATGTACCTAAATATATTTTAGTTTTAGATACATCTATTTTGAAGACAAGTATTTCCGAACGGAGGGAGTAGACAAGAAGAGCACCGCCCAGCAGAATTCCAGCAAGAGGGACTGCCCAGAGAAACAGCCCTGTCTTTCCTGTATAACATAAATCAAGATAGTAAAAAAGGTCAAAATTAATGAATTTAAGATACAGTAAACATTTTACGATGCGCTTAAAAGAAACGCCACGCGATGTAAACTTATTTGTTTGGAGACGCCAGTCTACGCGTACCTCCAACATAAACGTCACCGCTTGGAGACCATTCTTCTGGTGTATATATAGGGCTGCAACGCAGTAAGAACCACATAAGATGTTTTTGTTTTTTGAAAGAGATGTCTGAATTATGTTTTTACTGATAAAAACTGTAGGTTTGGGTTTGCGTGTTTTTACCTGTACCCATCAACATTTGCTCCATACTTGTCGGCAAACTGGTAAACACCCTTCCCATTTTTAAATTGGGAAGTTATTTAGCGATGCACAGCAGTGATAATTTTGTCAGGTCTACTTTCTTGAGCTTATGACTGAACCTGGCTACCCTTCCAGACGCATCGACGCCTTCCTTGAACACCACTCCACCACCAGGCCCGACAAGTTGACACACACACAAATTCATGCGAAGCTAGTTCTCAACTCTGAATATTACAGCATACGGTTGGACAGTCTGGAGTCTGGACCTTCTTGGCCTTCTTGGCCACTATGAGCAACGACGGCCTCGGCCTCGCCGATGGTCGCACGCCTCGAAGCTTGGATCGTTGCAACAGAGGAGAGGGAGATGGTTTCAGAGCCAAAGGTGCCATGACAGAGGCAGACATGTTGTTTGTGCAACACTCGCTCACTCACTCTCTTTGAGTTTAACTTGGTTTCTCCCACGGCTAATGCATGGTTTAAATACAGAGGGGGCTGAGAGTGACAGGGATTTGACGGTCTATTTTTAGACCGGACGGTGGCTATCATGGTGTACCACGGGTCCATGATCACGTGAACAACCCTTGTCTCTTGCTTGGCTGATTAGAAACGGCGCACTTATGGAATCTGGAATGGATAAGTACCCGGAGTTTCACCTTCCTTTTATAGTTCCCTGGTGGAGAAATTTCAGGTCAGGTGTTCCCTCACAGGTCAATTTCGAGAGGGCCACTTTGGATCATCTCATCTTTAACAGTAACATCAGAATATGGCAATGCTATTTGTAAGCCAAAGTGGTTTGTCAAAAATTATTTACAAGCAAGGCTTACGTGGTGTCCAAAAAACTGAATGCCCATGCATCCAGATGGTGTGAAAATTCTGAAGGTCCACCCATCCAGATGGCCGAAAGACGAAATGATCACCCAAGACGTAAAATGCTACTCTCAACATAGCATTCATATAAAGATATTTTAATATATCCAAATACTCCCTCTGTCCCAAAATATAAGAACGTTTTTCATACTTAAGAACGTTTTTCATACTAGTTAAGTATGAAAAACGTTCTTATATTTTGGGACGGAGGGAGTACTTACAAAGTTACGTTCTTATATTTTGGGACAGAGGGAGTACTTACAAAGTTCTCTCAACATGGAAGCATGTCACCTCATCATGCAACATGCATGAAAGGGACTCACCTCAACGTGCAAACATGGATAATAATTTAAATTCTATTGTGCTGTTTATATTCATTAAATATTTTACATATTTATAGTAATCTTTTCTTTTTGCGGGTACATCATTTATATAGTAATCAAACACAACAAATCATTTGTATTGTCAGTTTTCATTGAAACATATCACAAAACATTCCTGAAACAATGTGCGGGGTATTATCTACATAGTAACATATGTTTGTGCATGCAAAAGAAAAATACATTCATATTACTTAACCAAGGAATTTATTGTTGTTCTTGTCTTCTTCTTGATCCTTGAGGCATAGTTGAATCAGAAAAGGACACAACTAACTATTGAATTACCTTATACAGTAGGTTGTATATATTGGTATATCTTTAGAACTGAGAGCTTCGTAACATAATTGGGCACAAGTTAAGGCATCTTCAACACAAATCCCTACTCTAGCATCAGATGTCTATGATGAACGGCCCAGACACATTTAGGTCTCCAACGTGGACCTCTATTCCGCCCCGAGGCAGTCGGGAGGCCTGCATCGACAGAGCGTGGAAGGGACTAGCACCACCCATTTTGTTGGTTAGGTCTCCTGCCTCTTGCTGGCGGACAGCAAGCTTGGGGTCAGTTTGGTGAGTCAGGTGGTGGTATTGCGGCCAGCTTGGGGTCGACGGCGGTGTGTTCTTCTTTCTCATGTGTTACTCTTCGGTTGCCCATCGCATGGTGCATGCTCAAGGCCCTCCCATGGTTGTTGTGTTGCGGCGAGCATTGAACTCTTGGTGTTGTCTTGGTTCACCTTTGCCCATGATGGCGCAATGATGCTTCCCCAACTTGCTAAACGTTTTGACTTCCTCTGGCGGAGCTACCAGTCAAGGTTCTGAAGGAAATATGCCCTAGAGGCAATAATAAAGTTGTTATTTATATTTCCTTATATCATGATAAATGTTTATTATTCATGCTGGAATTGTATTAACCGGAAACTTAGTACATGTGTGAATACATAGACACAATAGAGTGTCCCTAGTATGCCTCTACTTGACTAGCTCGTTAATCGAAGATGGTTAAGATTCCTAACCATAGACATGTGTTGTCATTTGATGAACGGGATCACATCGTTAGAGAATAATGTGATGGACAAGACCCATCTGTTTAGCTTAGCATAATGATCGTTAAGATTTATTGCTATTGCTTTCATCATGACTTATACATGTTCCTCTGACTATGAGATTATGCAACTCCCGAATACTGGAGAAACACCTTGTTGTTGGAAATATGCCCTAGAGGCAATAATAAAAGCATTATTATTATATTTCCTTGTTCATGATAATTGTCTTTATTCGTGCTATAATTGTGTTATCCGGAAATCGTAATACATGTGTGAATAACAGACAACAACATGTCCCTAGTAAGCCTCTAGTTGACTAGCTCGTTGATCGATAGATAGTCATGGTTTCCTGACTATGGACATTGGATGTCATTGATAACGAGATCACATCATTAGGAGAATGATGTGATGGATGAGACCCAATCCTAAACATAGCATAAGATCGCATAGTTCGTTTGCTAGAGTTTTCCAATGTCAAGTATCCTTTCCTTAGACCATGAGATCGTGTAACTCCCGGACACCGTAGGAGTGCTTTGGGTGTACCAAACGTCACAACGTAACTGGGTGACTATAAAGGTATACTACGGGTATCTCCGAAAGTGTCTGTTGGGTTGACACGGATCGAGACTGGGATTTGTCACTCCGCTTGACGGAGAGGTATCACCGGGCCCTCTCGGTAATGCATCATCATAATGAGCTCAATGTGATCAAAGTGTTTGATCACGGGATCATGCATTACGGTACGAGTAAAGTGACTTGCCGGTAACGAGATTGAACGAGGTACAGGGATACCGACGATCGAATCTCGGGCAAGTAAAATACCGATTGACAAAGGGAATCGTATACGGGATTAATTGAATCCTCGACATCGTGGTTCATCTGATGAGATCATCGTGGAGCATGTGGGAGACAACATGGGTATCCAGATCCCGCTGTTGGTTATTGCCCGAGAGCCGTCTCGGTCATGTCTGCATGTCTCCCGAACCCGTAGGGTCTACACACTTAAGGTTCGGTGACGCTAGGGTTGTGAAGATATGTGTATGCAGTAACCCGAATGTTGTTCGGAGTCCCGGATGAGATCCCGGACGTCACGAGGAGTTTCGGATTGGTCCGGAGGTAAAGAATTATATATAGGAAGTGCAGTTTTGGCCATCGGGAATGATCTGGGGGTCACCGGTATTGTACCGGGACCACCAGATGGGTCCCGGGGGTCCACCAGGTGGGGCCACCCATCCCGGAGGGCCCCATGGGCTGAAGTGGGAAGGGGGGACCAGCCCTTAGTGGGCTGGTGCGCCCCCCAAGGCCCACCCCCTGCGCCTAGGGTTGGAACCCTAGGGTGGGGGGGGGCACATGCCTTGGGGGGCACTCCACCCCCCTTGGCCGCCGCCCCCTTGGGAGATTCAATCTCCCAGGGACGGCGCCCCCCAGGGGGCCTATATAAAAGGGGGAGGGGAGGGGGCAGCCGCACCCCTGGTCCTTGGCGCCTCCCTCTCCCTCTCCAACACCTCCTCCTCCTCCGTAGAGCTCGGCGAAGCCCTGCCGGAGTACTGCAGCTCCACCATCACCACGCCGTCGTGCTGCTGCTGGAGCCATCTTCACCAACCTCTCCTTTGCCTTGCTGGATCAGGAAGAAGGAGATGTTACGCTGACCATACATGTGTTGAACGCGGAGGTGCCGTCCGTTCGGTGCTAGGATCTCCGGTGATTTGGATCACGTCGTGTACGACTACCTCATCCCCGTTCCTTGAACGCTTCCGCTCGCGATCTACAAAGTGGTATGTAGATGCAATCTCTCTCCCATGACTCGTTGCTTAGATGAACTCATAGATGGATCTTGGTGAAACCGTAGAATTTTTTTTTAATTTTCTGCAACGTTCCCCAACAGTGGCATCATGAGCTAGGTCTATGCGTAGTTCTCTATTGCACGAGTAGAACACAATTTGTTGTGGGCGTAGATGTTGTCAACTTTCTTGCCGCTACTAGTCTTATCTTGCTTCAGCGGTATTGTGGGATGAAGCGGCCCGGACCAACCTTACACGTACGCTTACGTGAGACCGGTTCCACCGACTAACATGCACTAGTTGCATAAGGTGGCTGGCGGGTGTCTGTCTCTCCCACTTTAGTTGGAGCGGATTCGATGAAAAGGGTCCTTATGAAGGGTAAATAGAAGTTGACAAATCACGTTGTGGCTTTCACGTAGGTAAGAAAACGTTCTTGCTAGAACCCTAATTCAGCCACGTAAAACTTGCAACAACAATTAGAGGACGTCTAACTTGTTTTTGCAGCAAGTGCTTTGTGATATGATATGGCCAAAGTTGTGATGAATGATGAATGATCTATATGTGATGTATGAGATGTTCATGCTATTGTAATAGGAATCACGACTTGCATGTCGATGAGTATGACAACCGGCAGGAGCCATAGGAGTTGTCTTTATTTTTGTATGACCTGCGTGTCATTGAGAAACGCCATGTAAATTACTTTACTTTATTGCTAAACGCGTTATCCATAGTAGTAGAAGTAATAGTTGGCGAGCAACTTCATGGAGACACGATGATGGAGTCATGGTGTCAAGCCGGTGACAAGATGATCATGGAGCCCCAAGATGGAGATCATAGGAGCTATGTGATATTGGCCATATCATGTCACGTTTATTATTTGATTGCATGTGATGTTTATCATGTTTTGCATCTTGTTTACTTAGTACGACGGTAGTAAATAAGATGATCCCTCATAATAATTTCAAGAAGTGTTCCCCCTAACTGTGCACCGTTGCGACAGTTCGTTGTTTCGAAGCACCACGTGATGATCGGGTGTGATAGATTCTAACGTTCACATACAACGGGTGTAAGACAGATTTACACATGCAAACACTTAGGTTGACTTGACAAGCCTAGCATGTACAGACATGGCCTTGGAACACAGAAGACCGAAAGGTCGAGCATGAGTCGTATAGAAGATACGATCAACATGAAGATGTTCACCGATGTTGACTTGTCCGTCTCACGTGATGATCGGACACGGCCTAGTTGACTCGGATCATGTAATACTTAGATGACTAGAAGAGGGATGTCTATCTAAGTGGGAGTTCATTAAATAATTTGATTAGATGAACTTTATTATCATGAACTTAGTCTAAAGTATTTACAATATGTCTTGTAGATCAAATGGCCAACGTAGTCCTCAACTTCAACGCGTTCCTAGAGAAAACCAAGCTGAAAGACGATGGCAGCAACTATACGGACTGGGTCCGGAACCTGAGGATCATCCTCATAGCTGCCAAGAAAGATTATGTCCTACGAGCACCGTTGGGTGACGCACCTGTTCTCCCTGCAGAACAAGACGTTATGAATGCTTGGCAGTCACGTTCCGATGATTACTCCCTCGTTCAGTGCGGCATGCTTTACAGTTTAGAGCCGGGGCTCCAAAAGCGTTTTGAGAGACATGGAGCATATGAGATGTTCGAAGAGCTGAAAATGGTTTTCCAAGCTCATGCCCGGGTCGAGAGATATGAAGTCTCCGACAAATTCTTTAGCTGTAAGATGGAGGAAAATAGCTCTGTCAGTGAACACATACTCAAGATGTCTGGGTTGCACA
This sequence comes from Aegilops umbellulata, assembly GCA_032464435.1. NCBI lineage: Eukaryota > Viridiplantae > Streptophyta > Magnoliopsida > Poales > Poaceae > Aegilops > Aegilops umbellulata. The sequence continues at coordinate 223,448,999 of CP136055.1, read as the reverse complement.
ACCGCTTGACTCAACTGGAAGTTAATCTCTCGGATGAAGCGGTCATTGACAGAATCCTCCAGTCGCTTCCACCTAGCTACAAGAGCTTTGTGATGAACTACAACATGCAGGGGATGGTAAAGACCATTCCTGAGGTATATGCTATGCTGAAATCAGCAGAGGTAGAAATCAAGAAGGAACATCAAGTGTTGATGGTGAATAAAACCACTAAGTTCAAGAAGGGCAAGGGTAAAAAGAACTTCAAGAAGGACGGCAAGGAAGTTGCCGCGCCCGGTAAGCAAGTTGCCGGGAAGAAGCCAAAGAATGGACCCAAGCCCGAGACTGAGTGTTTTTATTGCAAGGGAAGTGGTCACTGGAAGCGGAACTGCCCCAAATACTTAGTGGACAAGAAGGCCGGCAAAACAAAAGGTATATGTGATATACATGTAATTGATGTGTACCTTACCAGTACTCGTAGTATCTCTTGGGTATTTGATACCGGTGTAGTTGCTCACATTTGTAACTCAAAGCAGGAGCTGCGGAATAAACGGAGACTGGCGAAGGACGAGGTGACGATGCGCGTCGGGAATGGTTCCAAGGTCGATGTGATCGCCGTCGGCATGCTACCTCTACATTTACCTACGGGATTAGTTTTAAACCTCAATAATTGTTATTTAGTGCCAAGTTTGAGCATGAACATTGTGTTTGGATCTCGTTTAATTCGAGATGGCTACTCATTTAAATCCGAGAATAATGGTTGTTCTATTTATATGAGAGATATGTTTTATGGTCATGCTCCGATGGTTAATGGTTTATTCTTAATGAATCTCGTACGTGATGATACACATATTCATAGTGTGAATACCAAAAGAGTTAAAGTTGATAACAATAGTCCCACATATTTGTGGCACTGCCGCCTTGGTCACATAGGTGTCAAACGCATGCAGAAGCTCCATGCAGATGGACTTTTAGAGTCTCTTGATTATGAATCATTTGACACGTGTGAACCATGCCTCATGGGTAAAATGACCAAGACTCCGTTCTCAGGAACAATGGAGTGAGCAACCAACTTATTGGAAATCATACATACTGATGTGTGCGGTCCAATGAGTGTTGAGGCTCGCGGTGGCTATCGTTATGTTCTCACCCTCACTGATGACCTAAGTAGATATGGGTATATCTACTTAATGAAACACAAGTCTGAGACATTTGAAAAGTTCAAGGAATTTCAGAGTGAGGTTGAAAATCAACGTGACAGAAAAATCAAGTTTTTACGATCAGATCGTGGAGGAGAATACTTGAGTCACGAATTTGGCACGCACTTAAGAAAATGTGGAATAGTTTCACAACTCACGCCGCCTGGAACACCTCAGCGTAATGGTGTGTCCGAACGTTGTAATCGCACTCTATTAGATATGGTACGATCTATGATGTCTCTTACCGATTTACCGCTATCTTTTTGGGGCTATGCTTTAGAGACTGCCACATTCACTTTAAATAGGGCTCCGTCGAAATCCGTTGAGACGACACCGTATGAATTATGGTTTGGGAAGAAACCTAAGCTGTCGTTTCTAAAAGTTTGGGGATGCGATGCTTATGTCAAGAAACTTCAACCTGAAAAGCTCGAACCCAAGTTGGAAAAATGCGTCTTCATAGGATACCCTAAAGAAACTATTGGGTATACCTTCTACCTCAGATCCGAAGGCAAGATCTTTGTTGCCAAGAATGGATCCTTTCTAGAGAAAGAGTTTCTCTCGAAAGAAGTAAGTGGGAGGAAAGTAGAACTTGATGAAGTGTTACCTCTTGAACCGGAAACTGGCGAAACTCAAGAAAACGTTCCTGAGGTGCCTGCACCGACTAGAGAGGAAATTAATGATGATGATCAAGATACTTCTAATCAAGCTCCTACTGAAATTCGAAGGTCCACAAGGACACGTTCCACACCAGAGTGGTACGGCAACCCTGTCTTGGAAATCATGTTGTTAGACAACGGTGAACCTTCGAACTATGAGGAAGCAATGGCGGGCCCGGATTCCGACAAATGGCTAGAAGCCATGAAATCCGAGATAGGATCCATGTATGAAAAGAAGTATGGACTTTGACTGACTTGCCCATTGAGCGGCGAGCCATAGAAAATAAATGGATCTTTAAGAAGAAGACAGACGCGGATGGTAATGTGACCATCTATAAAGCTCGACTTGTCGCTAAGGGTTATCGACAAGTTCAAGGGGTTGACTACGATGAGACTTTCTCACCGGTAGCGAAGCTGAAGTCCGTCCGAATCATGTTAGCAATTGCCGCATTCTACGATTATGAAATATGGCAAATGGACGTCAAAACGACATTCCTTAATGGTTTCCTTAAGGAAGAATTGTATATGATGCAGCCGGAAGGTTTTGTCGATCCTAAGAATGCTGACAAGGTGTGCAAGCTCCAACGCTCGATTTATGGGCTGGTGCAAGCATCTCGGACTTGGAACATTCGCTTTGATGAGATGATCAAAGCGTTTGGGTTTACGCAGACTTATGGAGAAGCCTGCGTTTACAAGAAAGTGAGTGGGAGGTCTGTAGCATTTCTCATACTATATGTAGATGACATACTTTTGATGGGAAATGATATAGAACTCTTGGACATCATTAAGGCCTACTTGAATAAAAGTTTTTCAATGAAGGACCTTGGAGAAGCTGCTTATATATTAGGCATCAAGATCTATAGAGATAGATCAAGACGCCTCATAGGTCTTTCACAAAGCACATACCTTGATATGATATTGAAGAAGTTCAGTATGGATCAATCTAAGAAGGGGTTCTTACCTGTGTTACAAGGTGTGAAATTGAGCTCAGCTCAATGTCCGACCACGACAGAAGATATAGAAGAGATGAGTGTCATCCCTATGCCTCAGCCATAGGTTCTATTATGTATGCCATGCTGTGTACTAGACCTGATGTAAACCTTGCCGTAAGTTTGGTAGGAAGGTACCAAAGTAATCCCGGCAAGGAACACTGGACAGCGGTCAAGAATATCCTGAAGTACCTGAAAAGGACTAAGGAAATGTTTCTCGTTTATGGAGGCGACGAAGAGCTCGTCGTAAAGGGTTACGTCGACGCTAGCTTCAACACAGATCTGGATGACTCTAAGTCACAAACCGGATACGTGTATATTTTGAATGGTGGGGCAGTAAGCTGGTGCAGTTGCAAGCAGAGCGTTGTGGCGGGATCTACATGTGAAGCGGAGTACATGGCAGCCTCGGAGGCAGCACATGAAGCAATTTGGGTGAAGGAGTTCATCACCGACCTCGGAGTCATACCCAATGCGTCGGGGCCAATCAAACTCTTCTGTGACAACACTGGAGCTATTGCACTTGCCAAGGAGCCCAGGTTTCACAAGAAGACCAGGCACATCAAGCGTCGCTTCAACTCCATTCGTGAAAATGTTCAAGATGGAGACATAGAAATTTGTAAAGTGCACACGGATCTGAATGTCGCAGATCCGTTGACTAAACCTCTCCCTAAGGCAAAACATGATCAGCACCAGAACTCTATGGGTGTTCGATTCATCACAATGTAACTAGATTATTGACTCTAGTGCAAGTGGGAGACTGTTGGAAATATGCCCTAGAGGCAATAATAAAAGCATTATTATTATATTTCCTTGTTCATGATAATTGTCTTTATTCGTGCTATAATTGTGTTATCCGGAAATCGTAATACATGTGTGAATAACAGACAACAACATGTCCCTAGTAAGCCTCTAGTTGACTAGCTCGTTGATCGATAGATAGTCATGGTTTCCTGACTATGGACATTGGATGTCATTGATAACGAGATCACATCATTAGGAGAATGATGTGATGGACGAGACCCAATCCTAAACATAGCATAAGATCGCATAGTTCGTTTGCTAGAGTTTTCCAATGTCAAGTATCCTTTCCTTAGACCATGAGATCGTGTAACTCCCGGACACCGTAGGTGTGCTTTGGGTGTACCAAACGTCACAACGTAACTGGGTGACTATAAAGGTATACTAGGGTATCTCCGAAAGTGTCTGTTGGGTTGACACGGATCGAGACTGGGATTTGTCACTCCGCTTGACGGAGAGGTATCACCGGGCCCTCTCGGTAATGCATCATCATAATGAGCTCAATGTGATCAAAGTGTTTGATCACGGGATCATGCATTACGGTACGAGTAAAGTGACTTGCCGGTAACGGGATTGAACGAGGTACAGGGATACCGACGATCGAATCTCGGGCAAGTAAAATACCGATTGACAAAGGGAATCGTATACGGGATTAATTGAATCCTCGACATCGTGGTTCATCCGATGAGATCATCGTGGAGCATGTGGGAGCCAACATGGGTATCCATATCCCGCTGTTGGTTATTGCCCGAGAGCCGTCTCGGTCATGTCTGCATGTCTCCCGAACCCGTAGGATCTACACACTTAAGGTTCGGTGACGCTAGGGTTGTGAAGATATGTGTATGCAGTAACCCGAATGTTGTTCGGAGTCCCGGATGAGATCCCGGACGTCACGGGGAGTTTCGGATTGGTCCGGAGGTAAAGAATTATATATAGGAAGTGCAGTTTTGGCCATCGGGAATGATCTGGGGGTCACCGGTATTGTACCGGGACCACCAGATGGGTCCCGGGGGTCCACCGGGTGGGGCCACCCATCCCGGAGGGCCCCATGGGCTGAAGTGGGAAGGGGGACCAGCCCTTAGTGGGCTGGTGCGCCCCCAAGGCCCACCCCCTGCACCTAGGGTTGGAACCCTAGGGTGGGGGGGGCGCCCACATGCCTTGGGGGGCACTCCACCCCCCTTGGCCGCCGCCCCCTTGGGAGATTCAACCTCCCAGGGCCGGTGCCCCCCAGGGGGCCTATATAAAAGGGGGAGGGGAGGGGGCAGCCGCACCCCTGGTCCTTGGCGCCTCCCTCTCCCTCTCCAACACCTCCTCCTCCTCCGTAGAGCTCAGCGAAGCCCTGCCGGAGTACTGCAGCTCCACCATCACCACGCCGTCGTGCTGCTGCTGGAGCCATCTTCCCCAACCTCTCCTTTGCCTTGCTGGATCAAGAAGAAGGAGACGTTACGCTGACCGTACGTGTATTGAACGCGGAGGTGCCGTCCGTTCGGTGCTAGGATCTCCGGTGATTTGGATCACGTCGTGTACGACTACCTCATCCCCGTTCCTTGAACGCTTCCGCTCGCGATCTACAAAGTGGTATGTAGATGCAATCTCTCTCCCATGACTCGTTGCTTAGATGAACTCATAGATGGATCTTGGTGAAACCATAGAAAAAATTTTAATTTTCTGCAACGTTCCCCAACACTTGTGTGCAATCAAACGTCACAACGTAACTTGGTGATTATAAAGAGGCTCTATAGGTGTCTCCGATGGTGTTTGTTGAGTTGGCATAGATCGAGATTAGGATTTATCACTCCGTGTATCGGAGAGGTATCTCTGGGCCCTCTCGGTAATGCACATCACTACGAGCCTTGCAAGCAATGCGACTAATGAGTTAGTTACGGAATGATGCATTACGGAACGAGTAAAGAGACTTGCCATTAACGAGATTGAACTAGGTATGATGATATCGACGATCAAATCTCGGGCAAGTAATATACCGATGACAAAGGGAATGACGTATGTTGTTATGCGGTTTGACCGATAAAGATCTTCGTAGAATATGTAGGATCCAATATGAGCATCCAGGTTCCGCTATTGGTTATTGACCGGAGAAGTCTCTTGGTCATGTCTACATAGTTCTCGAACCCGTAGGGTCCGCACGCTTAACGTTCGATGACGATCTGTATTATGAGTTATGTGATTTGATGACCGAAGTTTGTTCGGAGTCCCAGATGAGATCACGGACATGACGAGGAGTCTTGAAATGGTCGAGAGGTAAAGGTTGATATATTGGAAGGTTATATACGGACATCGGAATGGTTCCGATAAGGTTCGGGGATTTTTCGGAGTACCGGGAGGCTATCGGAACCCCCCAGGAAAGTTATTGGGCCTAATGGGCCATAGTGGAGGAGAGGAGGCAGGCCACAGGAGGTGGGGCGCGTCCCCTTGCCCCAATCCGAATTGGACAAGGGGAGGGGGTGCGGCCCCCTCTTTCCTTCTCCCTCTCCCTCCTTTCCCCTTTCCCCTCTCCGTTGGAAGGAGAGGGGGGGGGGGCGAATCCTACTAGGTTTGGAGTCCTAGAAGGACTCCCCCCCTTGGCGCGCCTTCCCCTTGGACGGCCTCCTCCCCCCTCCTTTATATACGTGGGCAAAGGGCACCCCAAAGAACAACAGACAACCTCTTAGCCGTGTGCGGTGCCCCTCCACAGTTTAACACCTCGGTCATATCGTTGTAGTGTTTAGGCGAAGCCCTGCGCCGGTAACTTCATCATCAGCGTCGCCACACCGTCGTGCTGACGGAACTCTCCCTCGATCCCCTACTGGATCAAGAGCTCGAGTGACGTCATCGTGCTGAATGTGTGCTGAACACGAAGGTGTCGTATGTTCGGTACTTGGATCGGTTGGATCCTGAATACGTTTGACTACATCAACCGTGTTACTAAACGCTTCCGCTTTCGGTCTACGAGGGTACGTGGACACACTCTCCCGTCTCATTGTTATGCATCTCCTAGAGATCTTGCGTGATCGTAGAATTTTTTTTTGAAATACTGCGTTCCGCAACAGTGGCAGCCGAGCGAGTTCTATGTGTAGATGTTATATGCACGAGTAGAACACAATGAGTTGTGGGCGATAATAGTCATACTGCTTACCACCAACGTCTTACTTTGATTCGGCGGTATTGTTGGATGAAGCGGCCCGGACCGACATTACATGACCGCGTTCATGACACTGGTTCTACCGACGTGCTTCGCACACAGGTGGCTGGCGGGTGTCTGTTTTTCCAACTTTAGTTGAATCGAGTGTGACTACGGCCGGTCCTTGTTGAAGGTTAAAACAACACACTTGACACAAGATCGTTGTGGTTTTGATGTGTAGGTAAGAACGGTTCTTGCTAGGAGCCCGTAGTAGCCACGTAAAACTTGCAACAACAAAGTAGAGGATGTATAACTTTTTTTGTAGGGCATGTTGTGGTCTGATATGGTCAAGACATGATGAGATATAAATTGTTGTATGAGATGATCATGTTTTGTAAAAGTTATCGGCAACTAGCAGGAGCCTTATGGTTGTCGCTTTATTGTATGAAATGCAATCACCATGTAATTGCTTTACTTTATCACTAAGCGATAGCGATAGTCATAGAAGCAATAGTTGGCGAGACGACAACGATGCTACGATGGAGATCAAGGTGTCAAGCCGATGACATGGAGATCATGACGGTGCTTTGGAGATGGAGATCAAAGGCACAAGATGATGATGGCCATATCATGTCACATATTTTGATTGCATGTGATGTTTCTCTTTTATGCATCTTATTTTGCTTAGTACGGCGGTAGCATTATAAGATGATCCCTCACTAAATCTCAAGGTATAATTGTTCTCCCTGAGTATGCACCATTGCTACAGTTCGTCGTGTTGAGACACCACGTGATGATCGGGTGTGATAAGCTCTATGTTCACATACAATGGGTGCAAGCCAGTTTTGCATGTGCTGAATACTCTGGTTAAACTTGACGAGCCTAGCATATGCAGATATGGCCTCGGAATACTGAGATCGAAAGGTCGAACGTGAATCATATAGTAGATATGATCAACATAGAGATGTTCACCATTGAAAACTACTCCATCTCACGTGATGATCGGACATGGTTTAGTTGATATGGATCACGTGATCATTTAGATGACTAGAGGGATGTCTATCTAAGTGGGAGTTCTTAAGTAATATGATTAATTGAACTTTAATTTATCATGAACTTAGTCCTGATAGTATTTGCATATCTATGTTGTAGATCAATAGCTTGCGATGTAGCTCCCCGTTTAGTCTTTGATATGTTCCTAGAGAAAACTAAGTTGAAAGATGATAGTAGCAATGATGCGGACTGGGTCCGTGATCTGAGGATTATCCTCATTGCTACATAGAAGAATTATGTCCTTGATGCACCGCTAGGTGACAGACCTATTCCAGGAGCAGATACACACGTTATGAATGTTTGAAAAGGTCGGTATGATGACTACTTGATAGTTTGGTGCACCATGCTTTACGGCTTAGAACCGAGACTTCAAAAATGTTTTGAACGCCATGGAGCATATGAGATGTTCCAAGAGCTGAAAATGATATTTCAGACTCATGCCCGTGTTAAGAGGTATGAGACCTTTGACAAGTACTCTGCCTACAAGATGGAGGAGAATAGCTCAGCTAGTGAGCATGTGCTCAGAATGTCTGGGCATTACAATCGCTTGAATTAAGTGGGAGTTAATCTTCCAGATAAGATAGTGATTAACAGAGTTCTCTAGTCACTATCACAAAGTTACTAGAACTTCGTGATGAACTATAATATGCAAGGGATGATGAAAACGATTCTCAAGCTCTTCGCGATGCTGAAATCAGCGATGGTAGAAATCAAGAAATAACATCAAGTGTTGATGGTTAACAAGACCACTAGTTTCAAGAAAAAGGGCAAGGGAAAGAAAGGGAACTTAAAAAATGGCAAGCAAGTTGTCACTCACGTGAAGAAGCCTAAAGCTAGACCCAAGCCTGAAATTGAGTGATTCTACTTCGAAGGAAATGGTCACTGGAAGCGGAACTGCCCCAAATACTTGGCGGATAAGAAGGATGGCAAAGTGAACAAAGGTATATTTGATATACATGTTATTGATGTGTACTTTACTAATGTTCATAGTAGCTCCTCAGTGTTTGATACCGGTTCAAGTTACAAAGATTTGTAACTCGAAAGAGGAGTTGCAAAATGAACAGATACTAGTTGAGGGAGAGGTGACGATGTGTGTTGGAAGTGATTCCAAGGTTGATAAGAACACCATTGCACACTCCCTTTACCTTCGCTATTGGTGTTGAACCTAAAATAAAATGTTATTTGGTGTTTGCGTTGAGCATAATATGATTGGATCATGTTTATTGCAATATGATTATTCATTTAAGTCAAAGAATAATTGTTATTCTGTTTACATGAATAAAACCTTATGTGGTCATACACCCAAGGTGAATGGTTTATTGAATCTCGATCGTAGTGATACACATACTCATAATATTGATGCCAAAAGATGCAAAGTTGACAATGATAGTGCAACATACTAGTGGCACTACCGTTTAGGTCATATTGGTGTAAAGCGCATGAAAAGCTCCATGCAGATGGACTTTTGGAATCACTTGATTATGGATCATTTGATGCTTGCGAACCATGCCTCATGAGCAAGATGACTAAGACTCCGTTCTCCGGAACAATGGAGCGAGCCACTGACTTATTGGAAATAATACATACTGATGTATGCGGTTCGATGAGTGTTGAGGCTCGCGGCGGGTATCGTTATTTTCTGACCTTCACATATGATTTGAGCAGATATGGGTATATCTACTTAATGAAATACAAGTCTGAAACATTTGAAAAGTTCAAAGAATTTCAGAGTGAAGTTGAGAATCATCGTAACAAGAAAATAAAGTTTCTACGATCTGATCGCAGAGGCGAATATTTGAGTTACGAGTTTGGCCTTCATTTAAAACAATGTGGAATAGTTTCACAACTCACGCCACCTGGAACACCACGGCGTAATGGTGTGTCCGAACATCGTAACCGTACTTTATTAGATATGATGCGATCTATGATGTCTCTTACCAATTTACCACTATCGTTTTGGGGTTATGCATTAGAGACAGTTGCATTCACGTTAAATAGGGCACCATCTAAATCTATTGAGACGACACCATATGAACTGTGGTTTGGCAAGAAACCTAAGCTGTCGTTTCTTAAAGTTTGGGGCTGCGATGCTTATGTGAAAAAAATTCAACCTGATAAGCTCGAACCCAAATTGGAGAAATGTGTCTTCATATGATACCCAAAGGAGACTGTTGGGTACACCTTCTGTTGGGGAACGTAGTATTTCAAAGATTTTCCTAAGATCACGCAAGATCTATCTAGGAGAAGTATAGCAACGAGCGGGGAGAATGTATCCACGTACCCTCGTAGACCGAAAGCGGAAGCGTTTAGTAACGTGGTTGATGTAGTCGAACGTCTTCGCGATCCAACTGATCCAAGTACCGACCGCACAACACCTCCGCGATCTGCACACGTTCAACTCGGTGACGTCCCTCGAACTCTTGATACAGTTGAGGCCTAGGGAGAGTTACGTCAGCTCGACGGCGTGGTGACGGTGATGATGAAGTTACCGGCGCAGGGCTTCGCCTAAGCACTACGACGATATGACCGAGGTGTGTAATTGTGGAGGGGGGGTACCGCACACGGCTAAAAGATCAACTTGTGTGTCTATGGGGTGCCCCCTGGCCACGTATATAAAGGAGGGGAGGGAAGAGGTGGCCGGACCTAGGGAGGCGCGCCAGGTGTGGGGAATCCTACTAGGACTCCCCAATCCAAGTAGGATTCCTCCTCTTTCCTATTCGGAGTAGGAGAGAAGGAAAGAGAGGGAGAGGGAGAAGGAAAGGGGGGGACGCGCCCCCACCCCTTGTCCAATTAGGTTTGGGCAGGGGGAGGCGCGCGCCACCTCTTGGCCCTTCTCCCCTCTCTCCACTAAAGCCCAATAAGGCCCATCACTTCTCCTAGTGAATTCCCGCAACTCCCCGGTACTCCGAAAAATACCCGAATCACTCGGAACCTTTACGATGTCCGAATATAGCCTTCCAATATATCGATCTTTATGTCTCGACCATTTCGAGACTCCTCGTCATGTCCGTGATCTCATCTGGAACTCCAAACGACCTTCGGTACATCAAATCACATAACTCATAATACCAATCGTCATCGAACATTAAGCCTGCGGACCCTACGGGTTTGAGAACTATGTAGACATGACCGAGACACATCTCCGGTCAATAACCAATAGCGCAACATGGATGCTCATATTGGCTCCTACATATTCTACGAAGATCTTTATCGGTCAAACCACATAACAACATACGTTGTTCCCTTTGTCATCGGTATGTTACTTGCCGGAGATTTGATCGTGGTATCATCATACCTAGTTCAATCTCGTTACCAGGAAGTCTCTTTACTCGTTTCATAATGTATCATCCCGTAACTAACTCATTAGTCATATTGCTTGCAAGGCTTATAGTGATGAGCATTACCGAGAGGGCCCAGAGATACCTCTTCGATACATAGAGTGACAAATCCTAATCTCGATCTTTGCCAACCCAACAAACACCTTCAGAGACATCTGTAGAGCATCTTTATAATCACCTAGATATGTTGTGACGTTTGATAGAACACAAGGTGTTCCTCCTGTATTCGGGAGTTGCATAATCTCATAGTCAGAGGAACATGTATAAGTCATGAAGAAAGCAATAGCAATAAAACTTAACGATCATAATGCTAAGCTAACAGATGGGTCTTGTCCATCACATCATTCTCTAATGATGTGATCCCGTTCAACAAATGACGACACAAGTCTATGGTCAGGAAACATAACCATCTTTAATTAATGAGCTAGTCAGAGGCATACTAGGGACAGTCTGTTTTGTCTATTTATTCACACATGTACTAAGTTTCTGGTTAATACAATTCTAGCATGAATAATAAACATTGATCATGATATAAGGAAATATAAATAACAACTTTATTATTGCCTCTAGGGCATATTTCCTTCAGTCTCCCATTTGCACTAGAGTCAATAATCTAGTTCACATCGTCATGTGATTTCACACCAATAGTTCACATCTTTATGTGATTAGTTCACATCTCCATGTGACTAATACCCAAATGATTTACTAGAGTCAATAATCTAGTTCACATCTATATGTGATTCACACCCAAAGAGTGTCATGGTTTGCTTGTGAGAGAAGTTTAGTCAACGGGTCTGCCACATTCAAAGCCGTATGTATTTTGCAAATTTTCTATGTCTACAATGCTTTGTATGGAGCTACTCTAACTAATTGCTCCCACCTTCAACATGTATTTAGATTGAGACTCAGAGTCATCCGGATCGGTGTAAAAGCTTGCATCGACGTAACTCTTTACGACGAACTCTTTATCACCTCCATAACCGAGAAATATCTCCTTAGCCTTCTAAGGATAATTTTGACTGATGTCAAGTGATCCACTCCTGGATCAATATCGTACCCCCTTGCTAACCTCATGGCAAGGTACACAATAGGTTTAGTACACAGCATAACATACTTTATAGAACCTATGGCTGAGGCATAGGGAATGACTTTCATTCTCTTTCTATTTTCTACCCTGGTCGTGTTTTGAGTCTTACTCAAATTTACACCTTGCAACATGATACGTCTCCAACGTATCTATAATTTTTGATTGCTCCATGCTATATTATCTACTGTTTTAGGCAATATTGGGCTTTATTTTCCACTTTTATATTATTTTTGGGACTAACCTATTAACCGGAGGCCCAGCCCAGATTTGTTGTTTTATGCCTATTTCAGTGTTTCGAAGAAAAGGAATATCAAACGGAGTCGAAACGGAACGAAATCAACTGGAGAAGTTATTTTTGGAAGGAAAGCCACTAGATAGACTTGGACTCTACGTCAGAAGATACGGGAGCTGGCCACGAGGGTGGGGGCCGCGCCCCCTGCCTCGTGGGCCCCCCGCAACTCCACCGTCGAACCCCTTGCACCTATATATACCTACGTATCATAAAACTTCCAGAACAGAGATTAGATCGAGAGTTCCGCCGCCGCAAGCCTCTGTAGCCACCAAAAACCTCTCGGGACCCTGTTCCGGCACCCTGCCGGAGGGGGGAACCCTCACCGGTGGCCATCTTCATCATCCTGGCGCTCTCCATGACGAGGAGGGAGTAGTTCACCCTCGGGGCTGAGGGTATGTACCAGTAGCTACGTGTTTGATCTCTCTCTCTCTCTCTCTCTCTCTCTCTCTCTCTCTCTCTCGTGTTCTTGATTTGGCACGATCTTGATGTATCGCGAGCTTTGCTATTATAGTTGGATCTTATGTTTCTTCTCCCCCTCTTCTCTCTTGTAATGGATTGAGTTTTTCCCTTGAAGTAATCTTATCGGATTGAGTCTTTAAAGATTTGAGAACACTTGATGTATGTCTTGCCGTGCGTATCTGTGGTGACAATGGGATACCATGTGCCACTTGATGTATGTTTTGGTGATCAACTTGCGGGTTCCGCCCATGAACCTATGCATAGGGGTTGGCACATGTTTTCGTCGTGATTCTCCGGTAGAAACTTTGGGGCACTCTTCGAGGTTCTATGTGTTGGTTGAAGAGATGAATCTGAGATTGTGTGATGCATATCGTATAATCGTACCCACGGATACTTGAGGTGACATTGGAGTATCTAGGTGACATTAGGGTTTTGTTTGATTTGTGTCTTAAGGTGTTATTCTAGTACGAACTCTAGGGCTGTTTGTGACACTTATAGGAATAGCCCAACGGATTGATTGGAAAGAATAACTTTGAGGTGGTTTCGTACCCTACCATAATCTCTTTGTTTGTTCTCCACTATTAGTGACTTTGGACTGGATCTTTGTTGCATGTTGAGGGATAGTTATATGATCCAATTATGTTATTATTGTTGAGAGAACTTGCACTAGTGAAATTATGAACCCTATGCCTTGTTTCCTAGCATTGCAATACCGTTTACGCTCACTTTTACCGCTTGCTACCTTGCTGTTTTTATATTTTCAGTTTACAAAAACCTATATCTACCATCATATTGCACTTGTATCACCATCTCTTCGCCGAACTAGTGCACCTATACAATTTACCATTGTATTGGGTGTGTTGGGGACACAAGAGACTCTTTGTTATTTGGTTGCGCTGTTGCTTGAGAGAGACCATCTTCATCCTACACCTCCCACAGATTGATAAACCTTAGGTCATCCACTTGAGGGAAATTTGCTACTATCCTACAAACCTCTGCACTTGGAGGCCCAACAACATCTACAAGAAGAAGGTTGCGTAGTAGACATCAAGCTCTTTTCTGGCGCCGTTGCCGAGGAGGCTAGGTAAGTGAAGGTATATCTTTAGATCTTGCAATCGAATATTTTTGTTTCTTGGTTTAGCACTAGTTAGTTTATAAAAGAAAACTACAAAAAAATGGAATTGAGTTTGTCTCATACGCTTCACCTTTTTAATATCTTTCGTGAGTATGATGGAAAAGAAAATTGTGCCAAAGTGTTAGAAGAAGAAATCTATAGAATGTTTGGCACTAAATATTTGAATGATGAGCATGATTGCAATGTTGTTAGTATGAATTCCTTGAATATCCATGATGCTAATGATATGCAAAGCCACAAGCTTGGGGAAGCTATGTTTTATGAAGATGATATTTTTTGTCCCCTAAGCTTTGATGAGCAAATTTACTATGATGAAAGCATGCCTCCTATCTATGATGATTATTGTGATGACACCTATGCTATAAAGAATAATGATAACCATGAAACTTGTCATCTTGATCTTAATTTTCAATCACATGATAGTTATTTTGTTGAGTTTTCTCCCACTACTATTCATGAGAAGAAATTTGCTTATGTGGAGAGTAATAAAATTTCTATGCAATTAGATCATGAAAAGAATGCTTTAGGTGCTGGTTATATTGCTGAATTCATTCATGATGATACTGAAAATTATTATGAGGGAGGAATATATGCTTGTAGGAATTGCAATAATATCAAGTTTCCTCTCTATGTGCTTAAAGTTTTGAAGTTATGCTTGTTTTGCCTTCCTATGCTAGTTGATTGTTGTTCCCATAAGTTGTTTGCTCACAAAATCCCTATGCATAGGAAGTGGGTTAGACTTAAATGTGCCAGTCATATTCTTCATGATGCTCTCTTTATGTTTCAATTCTTATCTTTTATGTGAGCATCATTGAAATCATCATGCCTAGCTAGGGGCGGTAAACGATAGCGCTTGTTGGGAGGCAACCCAATTTTATTTTAGTTTCTTGATTTTTGGTTCTGTTTAGGAATAAATAATCCATCTAGATTCTGTTTAGATGTGGTTTTATGTTTTAATTAGTGTTTGTGCCAAGTAGAACCTTTGGGAAGACTTGGGTGAAGCCTTCATGATCATGCTGTAAAAAAAATAGAAACTTTAGCGCTCACGAGATTAGCTAGAACTTTTTACTGGAGAGTGCTATTTAGTTGATTATTTCTGCAGATGATTACTAGAAAAATTCCTTAGGTCCACCAATTTATTTTAGAATTTTTGGAGTTCCATAAGTTTGCATTAGTTACAGATTACTACAGACTGTTCTGTTTTTGACAGATTCTGTTTTTCGTGTGTTGTTTGCTTATTTTGATGACTCTATGGCTAGTAAAATAGTTTATAAACCATAGGGAAGTTGGAATACAGTAGGTTTAACACCAATATAAATAAAGAATGAGTTCATTACAGTACCTTGAGGTGGTGTTTTGTTTTCTTTCGCTAACGGAGCTCACGAGTTTTCTGTTAAGTTTTGTGTTGTGAAGTTTTCAAGTTTTGGGTAAAGATTCGATGGACTATGGAATAAGGAGTGGCAAGAGACTAAGCTTGGGGATGCCCAAGGCACCCCAAGGTAATATTCAAGGATAACCAAGCGTCTAAGCTTGGGGATGCCCCGGAAGGCATCCCCTCTTTCGTCTTCATTCATCGGTAACTTTACTTGGAGCTATATTTTTATTCACCACATGATATGTGTTTTGCTTGGAGCATCATTTTATTTTATTTAGCTTTGCTTGATGTTTGAATAAATTACCAAGATCTGAAATTATTAAATGGTAGAGTCTTCACATAGTTGCATAATTATTCGACTACTCATTGATCTTCACTTATACCTTTTGGAGTAGTTTGTTGTTTGCTCTAGTGCTTCACTTATATCATTTAGAGCATGGTGGTAGTTGTATTTTCAAGAAATAGATGAAATCTCATGCTTCACTTATATTATTTTGAGAGTCATAAATAGCATGGTAATGTGCTTAATTCTACTATGCTAGGCATCCAAGACTAATAAAAGAAAAATTCTTATGAGTGTGTTGAATACTAAGAAAAGATTGAAGCATGATAATTGTTTTGAGATATGGAGGTGATAATATTAGAGTCATGCTAGTTGAGTAGTTGTGAATTTAAAGAATACTTGCGTTGAAGTTTGTGATTCCCGTAGCATGCACGTATGGTGAACCGTTATGTGACGAAGTCGGAGCATGAGGTGTTTATTGATTGTCCTCCTTATGAGTGGCGGTCGGGGACGAGCGATGGTCTTTTCCTACCAATCTATCCCCCTAGGAGCATGCGCGTAATACTTTGCTTTGATAACTTCTAGATTTTTGCAATAAGTATATGAGTTCTTTATGACTAATGATGAGTCCATGGATTATATGCACTTTTCCCATCCTTCCACCATTGCTAGCCTCTCTAATACCGCGCACTTTTCGCCGGTATCATACACCCGCCATATACCTTCCTCAAAACAGTCACCATACCTACCTATTATGGCATTTCCATGGCCATTCCGAGATATATTGCCATGCAACTTTCCACCGTTCCGTTTATTATGATATGCTCCATCATTGTCATATTGCTAGCATGATCATGTAGTTGACATCGTATTTGTGGCAAAGCCACCATTCATAATTATTTCATACATGTCCCTCTTGATTCATTGCATATCCCAGTACACCGCCGGAGGCATTCATATAGAGTCATATTTTGTTCTAAGTATCGAGTTGTAATTGTTGAGTTGTAAGAAAAATAAAAGTGTGATGATCATCATTATTAGAGCATTGTCCCAGTGAGGAAAGGATGATGGAGACTATGATTCCCCCACAAGTCGGGGTGAGACTCCGGACAAAAAATAAAAAAAAATAAAAAAAAAGAGGCAAGAGAAAGGCCCAAATAAAAAAATAAAAAATAAAATAAAAATAAAAAACGAGAGAAAAAAGAGAGAAGGGACAATGCTACTATCCTTTTACCAAACTTGTGCTTCAAAGTAGAACCATGATCTTCATGATAGAGAGTCTCCTATGTTGTCACTTTCATATACTAGTGGGAATTTTACATTATAGAACTTGGCTTGTATATTCCAATGATGGGCTTCCTCAAAATGCCCTAGGCCTTCGTGAGCAAGCGAGTTGGATGCACACCCACTTAGTTTCTTTTGTTGAGCTTTCATATACTTATAGCTCTAGTGCATCCGTTGCATGGCAATCTCTACTCACTCACATTGATATCTATTGATGGGCATCCCCATAGCCCGTTGATACGCCTAGTTGACGTGAGACTATCTTCTCTCTTTTTGTCTTCTCCACAACCACCATTCTATTCCGCATATAGTGCTATGTCCATGGCTCACGCTCATGTATTGCGTGAAGATCGAAAAAGTTTTGAAAATGTTAAAGTATGAAACAATTGCTTGGCTTGTCATCGGGGTTGTGCATGATTTAAATACTTTGTGTGGTGAAGATGGAGCATAGCCAGACTATATGATTTTGTAGGGATAACTTTCTTTGGTCATGTTATTTCGAGAAGACATGATTGCTTTGTTAGTATGCTTGAAGTATTATTATTTTTATGTCAACATGAACTTTTGTCTTGAATCTTTCGGATCTGAATATTCATATCACAATTGAGAAGAATTACAATGAAATTATTCCAACTAGCATTCCACATCAAAAATTATCTTTTTTATCATTTACCTACTCGAGGACGAGCAGGAATTAAGCTTGGGGATGCTTGATACGTCTCCAACGTATCTATAATTTTTAATTGCTCCATGTTATATTATCTACTGTTTTAGGCAATACTGGGCTTTATTTTACACTTTTATATTATTTTTGGGACTAACCTATTAACCGGAGGCCCAGCCCAGATTTGCTGTTTTATGCCTATTTCAGTGTTTCGAAGAAAAGGAATATCAAACGGAGTCGAAACGGAACGAAATCAACTGGAGAAGTTATTTTTGGAAGGAAAGCCATCAGATAGACTTGGACTCTATGTTAGAAGATACGGGAGCTGGCCACGAGGGTGGGGGGCGCGCCCACCCCCCTAGGCCGCACCCCCTGCCTCGTGGGGCCCCCGCAGCTCCACCGACGTACCTTGTCCTCACTCGTGCGCACCCGGGAGCAACTTCCCGGTCGGTCACCCATCCTGACACTACTCCAAGCTGAGCACGCTTAACTTTGGAGTTCTGTCCGAATGGGCTCCCGGAAAAGAAGGAATTCCTTATTGATATGAGTAGTCTATCATCCCTAATAAGCCAGGCTATCACATACACCCCCACTCAGAGGAACCGACGTCCTCGTCGGGCCACAGGAACGTTCCCTCTTGGCACAAACGTCTGTGCTTCCAGTACGGTACATGTGCCATACCGGGTGCCACGACGGGTCACAAACGTCATGAACAACATGACCACGCACCTGTCCGCAACCATCCGTGTAACCGCGAGGGTCGGCTCTGATACCAACTTGTAACGCCCTCGATGCAGCTATATCTCCCACGTGTCGAGGCACGACTTAGAGGCATAACCGCATTGAAAGCAATGTCACAAGTGAGGTAATCTTCACACAATCCATGTAATAAATAAAGGGGAAAGATACATAGTTGGCTTACAATCGCCACTTCACACAAGTACATAAATAACATCCATCATACATATTACACTCAAGGTCCGACTACGGTACCAAAATGAAAGAAGACTACCCCAAATGCTAAACAGATCCCCGGATCACCCAACTGGGCTCCACTACTGATCATCTGGAAAAGAAACATAGTAACGGCCACGTTCCTCGTCGAACTCCCAAGTGAGCTCGGTACCCTCGGGGCTGAGGGTATGTACCAGTAGCTATGTGTTTGATCTCTCTCTCTCTCGTGTTCTTGATTTGGCACGATCTTGATGTATCGCGAGCTTTGCTATTATAGTTGGATCTTATGTTTCTTCTCCCCCTCTTCTCTCTTGTAATGGATTGAGTTTTCCCCTTGAAGTAATCTTATCGGATTGAGTCTTTAAAGATTTGAGAACACTTGATGTATGTCTTGCCGTGCGTATCTGTGGTGACAATGGGATACCATGTGCCACTTCATGTATGTTTTGGTGATCAACTTGCGGGTTCCGCCCATGAACCTATGCATAGGGGTTGGCACACGTTTTCGTCGTGATTCTCCAGTAGAAACTTTGGGGCACTCTTTGAGGTTCTCTGTGTTGGTTGAATAGATGAATATGAGATTGTGTGATGCATATCGTATAATCATACCCACGGATACTTGAGGTGACATTGGAGTATCTAGGTGACATTAGGGTTTTGGTTGATTTGTTGCTTAAGGTGTTATTCTAATACGAACTCTAGGGCTGTTTGTGACACTTATAGGAATAGCCCAACGGATTGATTGGAAAGAATAACTTTGAGGTGGTTTCGTACCCTACCATAATCTTTTCGTTTGTTCTCCACTATTAGTGACTTTGGACTGGCTCTTTGTTGCATGTTGAGGGATAGTCATATGATCCAATTATGTTATTATTGTTGAGAGAACTTGCACTAGTGAAAGTATGAACCCTATGCCTTGTTTCCTAGCATTGCAATACCGTTTACGCTCAGTTTTACCGCTTGCTACCTTGTTGGGGACACAAGAGACTCTTTGTTATTTGGTTGCAGGGTTGCTTGAGAGAGACCATCTTCATCCTACGCCTCCCACGGATTGATAAACCTTAGGTCATCCACTTGAGGTAAATTTGCTACTGTCCTACAAACCTCTGCACTTGGAGGCCCAACAACGTCTACAAGAAGAAGGTTGCGTAGTAGACATCACAACACAGGCAAGAACTCCTTCTTTGACTGTTCCATTTTGAACTACTCCAAAATCTTGTCAAGGTATGTACTCGTTGAAAAAACTTATCAAGCGTCTTGATCTATCTCTATAGATCTTGATGCTCAATATGTAAGCAGCTTCACTGAGGTCTTTCTTTGAAAAACTCCTTTCAAACACTCCTTTATGCTTTCCAGAAAAATTCTACATTATTTCCGATCAACAATATGTCATTCACATATACTTATCAGAAATGCGGTAGTGCTCCCACTCACTTTCTTGTAAATACAGGCTTCACCGCAAGTGTGTATAAAACCATATGCTTTGATCATCTTATCAAAGCGCATATTCCAACTCCGAGATGCTTGCACCAGTCCATAGATGGATTGCTGGAGCTTGCACATTTTGTTAGCACCTTTAGGATTGACAAAACCTTCTTGTTGCATCATATACAACTCTTCTTTAAGAAATCCATTAAGGAATGTAGTTTTGACATCCATTTGCCAGATTTCATAAAATGTGGCAATTGCTAACATGATTCAGACAGACTTTAAGCATCGATAGGAGTGAAAAAATCTTATCATAGTCAACATCTTGAATTTGTCAAAAAAAAAACTTTTCGACAAGTCGAGCTTTGTAGATAGTAACACTACTATCAGCGTCCGTCTTCCTCATGAAGATCCATTTATTCTCGATGGCATGCCGATCATCGGGCAAGTCAACCAAAGTCCACACTTTGTTCTCATACATGGATCCCATCTCAGATTTTCATGGCCTCAAGCCATTTCACGGAATCTGGGCTCATCATCGCTTCCTCATAGTTCGTAAGTTCATCATGGTCTAGTAACATGACTTCCAGTACAGGATTACCGTACCACTCTGGTGCGGATCGTGCTCTGGTTGACCTACGAAGTTCTGTAGTATCTTGATCCGAAGTTTCATGATCATCATCATTAACTTCCTCACTAATTGGTGTAGGAATCACTGGAACTGATTTCTGTGATGACCTACTTTCCAATTCGGGAGAAGGTACAATTACCTCATCAAGTTCTACTTTCCTCCCACTCACTTATTTTAAGAGAAACTCCTTCTCTAGAAAGGATCCATTCTTACCAACGAATATCTTGCCTTCAGATCTGTGATAGAAGGTGTACCCAAGAGTCTCTTTTGGGTATCCTATGAACACGGACTTCTTCGATTTGGGTTCGAGCTCATCAGTTTGAAACTTTTTCACATAAGTATCGCAACCCCAAACTTTAAGAAACAATAGCCTTGGTTTCTTGCCAAACCATAGTTCATACAGTGTCATCTCAACGGATTTAGATGGTGCCCTATTTAACATGAATGCAGTTGTCTCTAATGCATAACCCCAAAACGATAGTGGTAAATCGGTAAGTGACATCGTAGATTGCACCATATCTAATAAAGTACGGTTATGACGTTCGGACACACCATTACGTTGTGGTGTTCCACGTGGTGTGAGTTGCGAAACTATTCCACATTGTTCCAAATGAAGACCAAACTCATAACTTAAATATTCGTTTCCGCAATCAGATCGTAGAAACTTTATTTTCTTGTTACGATGATTTTCCGCATCACTCTGAAATTCTTTGAACTTTTCAAATGTTTCAGACTTATGTTTCATCAAGTAGATATACCCATATCTGCTCAAATCATCTCTGAAGGTCAGAAAATAACGATGCCCGCGGCGAGCCTCAACACTTATCGGATCGCATACATTAGTATGTATTATTTCTAATAAGTCAGTTGGTCGCTCCATTGTTCCGAAGAACGGAGTCTTAGTCATCTTGCCCATGAGGCATGTTTCGCAAGCATCAAGTGATTCACAATCAAGTGATTCCAAAAGTCCATCAGCATGGAGTTTCTTCATGCGCTTCCCACCAATATGACCTACACGGCAGTGCCACATATAAGTTGCACCATCATTATTAACTTTGCATCTTTTGGTTTCAATATTATGAATATGTGTATCACTACGATCGAGATTCAATAAACCATTTATACTGAGTGTATGACCATAGAAAGTTTTATTCATGTAAATAGAACAACAATTATTCTTTGACTTAAATGAATAACTATATTGCAATAAACATGATCCAATCATATTTATGCTCAACGCAAACACCGAATAACATTTGTTTTAGGTTCAACACTAATCCCGAAGGTAAAGGGAGTGTGCGATGGTGATCTTATCAACCTTGGAATCACTTCCAAATCACATCATCACCTCGCCCTTAACTAGTCTATGTTTATTTTGCAACTCATGTTTCGAGTTACTACTCTTAGCAACTGAACCAGTATAAAATACTGAGGGGTTTCTATAAACACTAGTAAAGTACACATCAATAATATGTATATCAAATATACCTTTGTTCACTTTGCCATCCTTCTTATCTGCCAAGTATCTAGGGTAGTTCCACTTCCAGTGACCATTTCCTTTGCAGTAGAAGCACTCAGTTTCAGGCTTGGGTCTAGCTTTGGGCTTCTTCATGGGAGTGGCAACTTGCTTGCCATTCTTCTTGAAGTTCCCTTTCTTTCCCTTGCCCTTTTACTTGAAACTAGTGGTCTTGTCAACCATCAACATTTGATGCTTTTCTTGATTTCTACCTTCGTCGATTTCAGCATCACGAAGAGCTCTGGAATCGTTTTTGTCATCCCTTGCATATTATAGTTCATCATGAAGTTCCAGTAACTTGATGATAGTGATTAGAGAACTTTGTCAATCACTATTTTATCTGGAAGATTAACTCCCACTTGATTCAAGCGATTGTAGTAATCCGACAATCTGAGCACATGCTCACTGGTTGAGCTATTCTCCTCCATCTTGTAGGCAAAGTACTTGTCAGGGTCTCATACCTCTCGACTCGGGCATGAGTCTGAAATACAAATTTCAGCTCTTGGAACATCTTATATGCTCTGTGTCGTGCAAAACATTTTTGAAGTCCCGGTACTAAGCCGTAAAGCATGGTGCACTAAACTATCAAGTAGTCATCATACCGAGCTTGTCAAATGTTCATGACGTCTGCATCTGCTCCTGCAATAGGTCCTTCACCTAGCGGTGCATCAAGTAAATAATTCTTCTGTGCAGCAATGAGGATAATCCTTAGATCACGGACCTAGTCCGCATCATTGCTACTATCATCTTTCAACATAGTTTTTCTCTAGGAACATATCAAAAATAAACGGGGAGCTACATCGTGAGCTATTGATCTACAACATAGTTATGCAAATACTACCAGGACTAAGTTCATGATAAATTAAAGTTCAATTAATCATATTACTTAAGAACTCCCACTTAGATAGACATCCCTCTAATCATCTAAGTGATCACGTGATCCATATCAACTAAACCATGTCCGATCATCACGTGAGATGGAGTGGTTTTCAATGGTGAACATCATTATGTTGATCATATCTACTATATGATTCACGCTCGACCTTTCAGTCTCAGTGTTCCGAGGCCATATCTGCATATGCTAGGCTTGTCAAGTTTAACCTGAGTATTCTGCGTGTACAGAACTGGCTTGCACCCGTTGGATGTGAACGTAGAGCTTATCACACCTGATCATCACGTGGTGTCTCGGTACGACGAACTGTAGCAACGGTTCATACTCAGGGAGAACACTTATACCTTGAAATTTAGTGAGAGATCATCTTATAATGCTACCGTCGTACTGAGCAAAATAATATGCATAAAAGATAAACATCACATGCAATCCAAATATGTGACATGATATGGCCATCATCATCTTGTGCCTTTGATCTCCATCTCCAAAGGACCGTCATGATCTCCATTGTCACCGGCATGACACCATGATCTCCATCATCTTGATCTCTATCAATGTGTCGTCACGTGGTCGTATCTCCAACTATTGCCTTTTGCAACTATTGCTATCGCATAGCGATAAAGTAAAGCAATTACATGGCGCTTGCATATTATGCAATAAAGAGACAACCATAAGGCTCCTGCCAGTTGCCGATAACTTTACAGAACATGACCATCTCATATAACAATTTATATCTCATCACGTCTTGACCATATATCATCACAACATGCCCTGCAAAAACAAGATAGACGTCCTCTACTTTGTTGTTGCAAGTTTTATGTGTCTGCTACGAACTTCTAGCAAGAATCGTTCTTACCTACGCATCAAAAGCACAACGATTTTTCATCAAGTGTGATGTTTTAACCTTCAACAAGGACCGGGCGTAGTCACACTCGATTCAACTAAAGATGGAGAAACAGACACCCACTAGCCACCTGTGAGCGAAGCACGTCGGTAGAACCAGTCTCATGAACGCGGTCATGTAATGTCGGTCTGGGCCGCTTCATCCAACAATGCCACCGAATCAAAGTAAGACGTTGCTGGTAAGCAGTATGACTATTATCGTCCACAACTCATTGTGTTCTACTCGTGCATATAAAATTCTACGCATAGACCTGGCTCGGATGCCACTGTTGGGGAACGTAGTATTTCAAAAATTTGCCTACAATCACGCAAGATCTATCTAGGAGAAGTATAGCAACGAGCGGGGAGAGTGTGTCCACGTACCCTCGTACACCGAAAGCGGAAGCGTTTAGTAACGCGGTTGATGTAGTCAAATGTCTTCGCGATCCAACCGATCCAAGTACTGAACGCACGGCACCTCCGCGATTTGCACACGTTCAGCTCGGTGACGTCCCTCGAACTCTTGATCCAGTTGAAGCGGAGGGAGAGTTTCGTCAGCACGACGGCGTGGTGATGGTGATGATGAAGTTACCAGTGCAGGGCTTCGCCTAAGCACTACGACAATATGACCGAGGTGTGTAACTGTGGAGGGGAGCACCGCACACGGCTAAAAAATCAACTTGTGTGTCTATGGGGTGCCCCCTGGCCACGTATATAAAGGAGGGGAGGGAAAAGGTGGCCGGCCCTAGGGAGGCACGCCAGGTGTGGTGAATCCTACTAGGACTCCCCTGTCCAAGTAGTATTCCTCCTCTTTCCTATTCGTAGTAGGACACCAGTTAGTGAGGAAGCTAATGATGATGATCATGAAACTTCAGATCAAGTTACTACCGAACCTCATAGGTCAACCAGAGTACGATCCGCACCAGAGTGGTACGGTAATCCTGTTCTGGAGGTCATGTTACTCGACCATGACGGACCTACGAACTATGAGGAAGCGATGATGAGACCAGATTCCGCGAAATGGCTTGATGCCATGAAATCTGAGATGGGATCCATGTATGAGAACAAAGTATGGACTTTGGTTGACTTGCCCGATGATCGGCAATCCATAGAGAATAAATGGATCTTCAAGAAGAAGACTGACGCTGACGGTAATGTTACTGTATACAAAGCTCGACTTGTTGCAAAAGGTTTTCGACAAGTACAAGGAGTTGACTACAATGAGACCTTCTCACCCATAGCGATGCTTAAGTCTGTCCGAATCATGTTAGCAATTGTCGTAATTTATGATTATGAAATTTTGCAAATGGATATCAAAACTGCATTCCTTAATGGATATCTTAAAGAAGAGTTGTATATGATGCAACCAGAAGGTTTTGTCGATCCTAAAGGTGCTAACAAAGTGTGCAAGCTCCAGCGATCCAGTTATGGACTGGTGCAAGCCTCTCGGAGTTGGAACATACGCTTTGACAGTGTGATCAAAGCATATGGTTTTATACAGACTTTTGGAGAAGCCTATATTTACAAGAAAGTGAGTGGGAGCTCTGTAGCATTTCTAATATTATATGTGGATGACATATTGTTGATTGAAAATAATACAGAATTTCTGGATAGCATAAAAGGATACTTGAATAAGATTTTTTTAATGAAAGACCTCGGTGAAGCTGCTTATATATTGGGCATCAAGATCTATGGAGATAGATCAAGACGCTTAATTGGACTTTCACAAAGAACATACCTTGATAAAGTTTTGAAGAAGTTCAAAATGGATCAGTCAAAGAAGGAGTTCTTGCCTGAGTTGTAAGGTATGAAGCTGAGTAAGACTCAAAACCCGACCACGGCAGAAAATAGAAAGAGAATGAAAGTCATTCCCTATGCCTCAGCCATAGGTTCTATAAAGTATACTATGCTGTGTACCAGACCTATTGTGTACCTTGCCATGAGTTTGGCAAAAGGATACGATAGTGATCCAGGAATGGATCATTGGACAATGGTCAAAGTTATCCTCAGTTACCTAAGAGGACTAAGGACATATTTCTCTGTTATGGAGGTAATGAAGAGTTCGTCGCAAAGAGTTACGTCAACGCAAGCTTTTACACCGATCCGGATGACTCTAAGCCTCAATCTGTATACATATTGAAAGTGGGAGCAATTAGCTAGAGTAGC
This sequence comes from Aegilops umbellulata, assembly GCA_032464435.1. NCBI lineage: Eukaryota > Viridiplantae > Streptophyta > Magnoliopsida > Poales > Poaceae > Aegilops > Aegilops umbellulata. Next base: position 223,422,824 of record CP136055.1, on the reverse strand, counting down.
TCCATGCAGAGCATTGTAGACATGGAAAATTTGCAAAATACATACGGCTCTGAATGTGACAGACCCGTTGACTAAACTTCTCTCACAAGCAAAACATGATCACACCTTAGTACTCTTTGGGTGTTAATCACATCGCGATGTAAACTAGATTATTGACTCTAGTAAATGATACGTCTCCAACGTATCTATAATTTTTATTGTTCCATGTTGTTTTATTATCAATCTTGGATGTTTTATAATCATTTTATAGTCATTTTATATCATTTTTTGGTACTAACCCATTGACATAGTGCCAAGTGCCAGTTGTTGTTTTTCCATGTTTTTTACATCGCAGCAAATCAATGTCAAACGGAGTCCAAATGCCACAAAACTTCACGGTGATTTTTTATGGGCAAAAGGGAAGCAGATGGGCCCTGGTTGCACCTGGGGGAGTCCCGAGGAGGGGACTGTCGGTGTCAAAACCGGTGGATCTCGGGTAGGGGGTCCCGAACTGTGCGTCTAAGGCGGATGGTAACAGGAGGCGGGGACACAATGTTTACCCAGGTTCGGGCCCTCTCGATGGAGGTAATACCCTACTTCCTGCTTGATTGATCTTGATGATATGAGTATTACAAGAGTTGATCTACCATGAGATCATAGAGGCTAAACCCTAGGAGCTAGCCTATGATTATGATTATTCTTGTCCTACAGACTAAACCCTCCGGTATATATAGACACCGGAGGGGGCTAGGGTTACACAAAGTCGGTTACAAGGGAGGAGATCTATAGATCCGTATTGCCAAGCTTGCCTTCCACGCCAAGGAGAGTCCATCCGGAGACGAGGCAAAGTCTTCAATCTTGTATCTTCATAGTCCAACAGTCCGGCCAAAGGATATAGTCCGGCTGTCCGAGGACCCCCTAATCTAGGACTCCCTCAGTAGCCCCCGAACCAGGATTCAATGACAATGAGTCCGGCGCACAGATTGTCTTCAGCATTGCAAGGCGGGTTCTCCTCCAAATTCTGAGTACCTGTCGAGTAGTGTCCAGCTTCCCATGAATGTTGCACTCCTTGGCTTCTGCGCCTAATAATGGCTATCCTCCACGTGTTGAGCGTATGCGAGAAGTCGGGGCATTTTTACACTTGCCACCCTAACCATGTATGTAAATCGTCTATTTAAAGAGGCGGGGATCCTCAGAACTAGATCACACCATCCTCCCACAGTGAGTATCCATCGGAGCGCACCCGGAAAGGTCCATCCCGTCATGGCCGGCCATCGCAGCTCCTCCTCTCGCTCCCGTAGCCCTAAGCCAGGCAATTGGAAGAAGTGTTCTGTCGCTCAGAGCCAATTAGTAGAGTTATAGACCCAGGGATTCCTCCCTCCAGCGTATATGGTCCCCGTTCGAGCCGGACTCGCCACCTACAATGGCGGGGAGCAAGCAGAGAGCTTTCCCAACCCATCCATGGGGGAGCAGGTATGCCTTGTCCCTTACTTATTAAGGGGCTCGGATTTCCAATCCATCCATTCCTCCGCGGGCTCCTGGAGTTCTACGGCCTCCAGCTGCATAGTTTCACTCCCGCCTCCATATTACACATCGCTGGCTACGTCGCCCTTTGCGAGCTGTTTTTGGGCTGCGAAGCTCATTTCGATCTATGGAAGAGGCTATTCTGCCTCATACCCCATACACATGAGGGGTCAATATATCAAGTGGGCGGAGCCGAAATATGGCGCATCGCCGGGACCGGATACCTGTCCGGTACTCCGAAGAAGACATCCGAAGACTGGCCTTCGGAGTGGTTTTATATGGAGGACGTCCCCCTTCCGGACCCTATTCGGATGGGCCTTCCTGAGTTCGACAACGCTCCCTTGAAGAAACGCCGTAGCTGGCGCCCTCGGAGCCCCCAGGAGGAAGATAATGGAGAAGTCCTTTACCTGATGGGCCGGATACAGACGCTGGCCAAGTCAGGATTGACAGTAATCGAGGTTATGTCACTATGTATAATGCGGGGGGTGCAGCCACTTCAATATCGGGGGCAACCCATGTGGCACTTCAACGGAGAAGACGATGCCACCCGCTGCGGTCATAAGGGACCGGACTCAGTCGCTGCTCTAGCAAAAATTATGTCCGATTTGTACAAAGGAGAGGAAGAGGAGTTCATCCGCATTAAGCCACGGGATGGATTCTCCATGTACAACCCCCCAAGCTGGGTGAGCTGCTACTTTTTACTCCAAACCTTCCCGCATTCTTTGTCATAAGTATTTACCTTGTCGTTTCATAGCAGGAACTGCGAAAAGCTGTGAAAGAGATCCACAGCCCGCCCCCACAACCGGAGGACCCTGACCGGGCCCTCGGCCCCGGACTCGAAGAAGATCCAGACACATTTGTGGAGCTTATTGATAGGACGTTCTATCAATTAAGCTGCGACGGTGCCATGGTGGCCATCATAGCCGATTATCCGGGACTACTCCCTGCATCGCATGTAAGTGAAACCGGAGTCCTAACTTCCAAGAAGGATCCCTTTTTCTGCACTTCACCTACCACACACATATGGTGTCTTACAGGGAAGGCCCTCGGGATGCCATGCCGAACCCGCAGTGACTCACCAACAAGGGGCACCGAAGCCGGGTAGGCTCAAAAGGAAGGCGGTCAGGACTGAGACGCCGTCGCAAAGGTATGAAAAAGAACCCCGCTCCGTGGTTGTCGTCTTTTAAAATATAATAACGCCCATGTTTCCTAGTAGGAAAAACGCCCGCCGGACTATATCCGGAGAGGTTGCCGGCCACGCCTCCACTAGTCGGGCTCCAGACGCGGACTTAGAGGCGGACGCTAACATGGGGCCAACATTGGATGTTCCTCCTACAGAGGATGCGGATAGGCTGTCCGCTACGAATTCTGAAGTGGAGAGCGCCATGAATCACAGGCGTCGTCGGGCCGTACTCCGCGACGCTTGTTTCTCCCAAGAGGCGTTCGATGCCTTCAACTTAGGAGATGCATACATCCGAGCTGCTCAAAATGGTCTTGCCAGAGCCACGGACCAGTATGTAAAGGATATACGGGTAAGAAAATCTAATAATTATGTATATCAGTAGCCCCTGAGACTTGAAACAGTTGGCACAACTTATTTAAGGATCATTGTTTGCATAGGTTCTTACGGAGAAGAATACCCAGTTGTCTCAAGAGCTGGAGGAGTGCAAAGCCCAGCTTCAGGCCGTAGTTGCCGCAGTGAAGGAGTCCGAGAAGGCCCCATCTGGTAACACTTGTTTCCATTGCAAAGAATGACATGTACCAGGTAGTATGCGGCATGCATGCAGATCTAACAATAGATTCTGCAGATGACCCCAGAGTGAATCCGGAGGTCGTGCGAGGTAATGAGCGGCATGCTCCACGACAGCTAAAGGCTGGCGAGCGCGTGCTTACACGGGTTAGGCGGGAGAAAAATGATCTCCAAGACGCCAATACCCGACTGAGCGTTGAACTGAAAGATCTTCGAGCCCAGCTTGCCGACTCCGTAAAGGAGAATAAGAGGCTTCGATGCGGCATTTTCAGTAAGTGCCTGAACATACTTTTAAAGAGTTTGGCGAAGAAACCGGCTGACAGAGTTATATCTGTAGGTATGCTGAGGCGTCGTCCCGCCGAAGAAATGCCTGGGTCTGCAGGTGATCTTCTGCCAGAGCTCTCCCAACTGCACGAACAAGTTCGACAGGTGATGTAGGGCATTGCCCAAGCCTTGTGGCCATCCGCCTCCCTGCTAGGAGAAATGGGGGAGCTTGTAGAGAAGCTCAAGGGAGCGCGGCGGCGCGTCCGATTATGGAAGATATCGGCCTGCCGACAAGGTGCAACCCATGTGGCACTTCAACGGAGAAGACGATGCCACCCGCTGCGGTCATAAGGGACCGGACTCAGTCGCTGCTCTAGCAAAAATTATGTCCGATTTGTACAAAGGAGAGGAAGAGGAGTTCATCCGCATTAAGCCACGGGATGGATTCTCCATGTACAACCCCCCAAGCTGGGTGAGCTGCTACTTTTTACTCCAAACCTTCCCGCATTCTTTGTCATAAGTATTTACCTTGTCGTTTCATAGCAGGAACTGCGAAAAGCTGTGAAAGAGATCCACAGCCCGCCCCCACAACCGGAGGACCCTGACCGGGCCCTCGACCCCGGACTCGAAGAAGATCCGGACACATTTGTGGAGCTTATTGATAGGACGTTCTATCAATTAAGCTGCGACGGTGCCATGGTGGCCATCATAGCCGATTATCCGGGACTACTCCCTGCATCGCATGTAAGTGAAACCGGAGTCCTAACTTCCAAGAAGGATCCCTTTTTCTGCACTTCACCTACCACACACATATGGTGTCTTACAGGGAAGGCCCTCGGGATGCCATGCCGAACCCGCAGTGACTCACCAACAAGGGGCACCGAAGCCGGGTAGGCTCAAAAGGAAGGCGGTCAGGACTGAGACGCCGTCGCAAAGGTATGAAAAAGAACCCCGCTCCGTGGTTGTCGTCTTTTAAAATATAATAACGCCCATGTTTCCTAGTAGGAAAAACGCCCGCCGGACTATATCCGGAGAGGTTGCCGGCCACGCCTCCACTAGTCGGGCTCCAGACGCGGACTTAGAGGCGGACGCTAACATGGGGCCAACATTGGATGTTCCTCCTACAGAGGATGCGGATAGGCTGTCCGCTACGAATTCTGAAGTGGAGAGCGCCATGAATCACAGGCGTCGTCGGGCCGTACTCCGCGACGCTTGTTTCTCCCAAGAGGCGTTCGATGCCTTCAACTTAGGAGATGCATACATCCGAGCTGCTCAAAATGGTCTTGCCAGAGCCACGGACCAGTATGTAAAGGATATACGGGTAAGAAAATCTAATAATTATGTATATCAGTAGCCCCTGAGACTTGAAACAGTTGGCACAACTTATTTAAGGATCATTGTTTGCATAGGTTCTTACGGAGAAGAATACCCAGTTGTCTCAAGAGCTGGAGGAGTGCAAAGCCCAGCTTCAGGCCGTAGTTGCCGCAGTGAAGGAGTCCGAGAAGGCCCCATCTGGTAACACTTGTTTCCATTGCAAAGAATGACATGTACCAGGTAGTATGCGGCATGCATGCAGATCTAACAATAGATTCTGCAGATGACCCCAGAGTGAATCCGGAGGTCGTGCGAGGTAATGAGCGGCATGCTCCACGACAGCTAAAGGCTGGCGAGCGCGTGCTTACACGGGTTAGGCGGGAGAAAAATGATCTCCAAGACGCCAATACCCGACTGAGCGTTGAACTGAAAGATCTTCGAGCCCAGCTTGCCGACTCCGTAAAGGAGAATAAGAGGCTTCGATGCGGCATTTTCAGTAAGTGCCTGAACATACTTTTAAAGAGTTTGGCGAAGAAACCGGCTGACAGAGTTATATCTGTAGGTATGCTGAGGCGTCGTCCCGCCGAAGAAATGCCTGGGTCTGCAGGTGATCTTCTGCCAGAGCTCTCCCAACTGCACGAACAAGTTCGACAGGTGATGTAGGGCATTGCCCAAGCCTTGTGGCCATCCGCCTCCCTGCTAGGAGAAATGGGGGAGCTTGTAGAGAAGCTCAAGGGAGTGCGGCGGCGCGTCCGATTATGGAAGATATCGGCCTGCCGACAAGGTGCAAGGGAAGCCTGGGCCATGGTGAAGATGCGATATACCAAGGCTGACCTGAACCACACGGCCGAAGTCGGACCTGTGGGGTCTGATGGGAAAGAGATCCCCGTCAGTTTGGTGTATGACCAGGTAGAATTAGCTGCAAAGTATTCTCAACAGGATTGTAGGCTAGACAGCCTGTTGGATGGTATAGAAGAAGAATTTAGTCAGTCTAAGTGACTGTGTACTTCAAGTGACATGTATTGTCCCTAGCCAGATTGCAAATCATTTTTCATGGCGAACCTTTTCGCTTCGACCTCCGGACCCGACAGTCCGGAGTGTATCTGAATACCCGCTTAGTTATGTAAAAACTGGGGTACGCGTGGAAACCAGGCATAGGGGTCATAATAGCTTGAACAGACAAGTACCCAACTAGCTATGTTATATTACATGGATAGTAAGAAACATCTTCCAGGGAGAATAGTTCCGTTAAGGGTTCCTTTCCCTGGGTACGCATGCATTAATGTGCATGTCCGAACTGCGAAAAGAGACACAAGATATAAACATCAGGGGGGAATGTATTACAATAAATAAAAGTCATCTTTTGTTCACCGACCGAATATTCCCTTAAGAGCGCTAGCTTTCGGTTTCACCCAGTCTGAGGTACACATCCGGCTGAACCGGCAGTAACAATCGCAGAGGTGCTCCCCTTATGCCCTAGCCGAATTAACGGGAATGTAGGGCATAAACACAAGAGCCAGGCAACCCAGCTTGGCCAAAACTTAAGTCATATCGATGCATATAATTGCGAAAAAAGGTACATGTGGAAAAGTAACACATGTGTGGGGCATAGAGCCCAGAAAATAGTTATATTAAGCTTCTGTATAAGAAGCCCCCAGGTATAATGAGCACGGCCAGTGCGTCAAGATTGTGTAGTCACGACACATTTTAGCCTTTTAAGGCCTTGAAGAAAAAGGGAAGAAAGAAAAGATAGATAAGGGATATATAGAAAAAATTGACGGAGGTAAGGAGACGAACATACAGTCCGGCACTAGGCGTATAACCTTCGCAGTCTGGCTGTGTTCCATGGGTTTGGCTCAAGTCGATTGTCCGATGCATCCCGCAGACGGTACGCTCCGCTGGTCAGAACTTGGTCAATAACGAAGGGACCTTCCCATTTGGGCTTGAGCTTGTTCTTTTTCTTCTCCGGCAGGCGTAGAACGAGTTCGCCGGCGTTGTAAGTTTTGGCCCGTACTTCTGTGTTTTGATACCTTCGAGCCTGTTGCTGATAGAATGCGGAACGGGCTTTTGCCACGTCACGCTCCTCCTCCAAACTGTCCTGCCGATCAAGCTCGGCTTCTTTCTCTTCGTACATGCGCACTCGAGGTGAGTCATGAATTATGTCGCAAGGCAGTACCGCCTCTGCGCCGTACACCATAAAGAACGGTGTGTATCCGGTAGTGCAATTCGGCGTGGTCCGCAGCCCCCATAGTACGGAGTCGAGCTCCTCCACCCAGTGCATATCAGATTCCTTCAGGGATCGCACTAATCTGGGTTTAATGCCGCTCATGATAAGACCATTTGCTCGCTCGACTTGACCGTTAGTTTGCGGGTGGTAGACAGAAGCATAATCGAGCTTAATGCCCATGTTGCCGCACCAAAGTTTTACCTCGTCGGCTCTAAAGTTCCAGCCGTTATCGGTGATGATGATGTGGGTGACGCTGTAATGGTGTACAACCCCGGATATGAAGTCTATCACTGGTCCGGATTCGGCCGTTTTAACTGGTTTGGCTTCTATCCATTTGGTGAATTTATCCACCATGACCAATAAGTATTTTTTCTTATGGCTTCCCCCTTTAAGGGGTCCGACCATATCAAGCCCCCAGACCGCAAAGGGCCAAGTAATGGGGATTGTTTGGAGAGCGGTAGGCGACATATGGCTTTGGTTTGCAAAAAGCTGGCAACCGACGCAATGTTGAACGAGGTCATGTGTGTCTGCTCGGGCCGTCAGCCAGTAGAAACCTGTACGGAAGGCCTTGCTTACAAGGGCCCGAGCTGCGGCGTGGTGGCCGCCAAGTCCAGCATGAATTTCTGCCAAAAGTTGCCGTCCTTCCTCTTCGGAGATGCACCTTTGAAGGCACCGGTAGCGCTTTTCTTATAAAGCTCTCCCTCATGGACCTTGTAGGCTTTATACCTTCGCACAATGCAACGTGACTCGTTTGGGTCCTCGGGTAGTTCCTGCCTAGTTAGGTAGGCCAAGAAGGATTCTGTCCATGGGGCGATGACAGCCATAATCACGTGGGCGGAAGGTGTTATTTCGGTGGCAGAGCCTCCGATTACGTCAGAGTGTTCGGTATCTGGTGTTGTGGCCGGGTTTGGACTATTGTTATCGGTCTCTCCTTCCCATACCACGGATGGCTTGAACAGCCTTTCCAAGAAGATATAAGGTGGGATAGGGTCGCGCTTAGCGCCGATGCGGGCGAGGATATCCACCGCATGATTGTTTTCCCAGACCACATGGTGGAATCCAAGCCCCTCGAACCGAGCTGACATTTTGAGGACGGCATTGTGATAAGCCGCCATTTTTGGATCCTTGGCATTGAAGTCTCCATTTATTTGAGATATTGCGAGGTTCGAATCCCCACGCACCTCTAGGCGTTGAATGCCCTTGGAGACTGCCATCCGGAGACCATGTAGCAGGGCCTCATATTCTGCTGCATTGTTGGAGTCTGTGTATAGTATTTGGAGCACGTATTGGACTGTATCTCCGGTGGGGGATGTCAGGACGACGCCAGCCCCCAGACCAGCCAGCATTTTAGAGTCATCAAAGTGCATGATCCAATTAGAGTATGCGCCGTACTCTTTAGGGACTTCGGCTTCTGTCCATTTGGCGATGAAATCAGCCAGTACTTGTGACTTAATGGCTCGTCGTGGTTTGTATATTATGTCGAACGGGAGGAGCTCAATAGCCCATTTAGCAATTCGGCCCGTGGCATCGCGGTTGTTTATTATGTCGTTGAGTGGTACTTCAGAGGCCACCGTAATTGAACACTCTTGAAAGTAGTCTCGTAGTTTCCGGGATGCCATGAAGACCGCGTATGCTATCTTTTGATAATGTGGGTACCATGATTTGCATGGAGTGAGGACAGTGGATACATAGTATACTGGCTTTTGAAGCGGGAACTTATGTTCGTCCGTCTCTCGTTCGATGACGAGCACTGCGCTTACGACTTGGTGTGTTGCCGCTATATATAACAGCATTGGTTCGCCGACATTTGGCGCGGCCAAGATTGGGTTGGTGGCCAAAATGGCTTTTATTTCTTCCAATCCAGCCGTGGCCGCATCCGTCCACTCAAAGTGTTCGGTGCATCGAAGAAGGCGATAAAGAGGCGGTGCCTTTTCTCCTAATCGGGAGATAAAGCGGCTTAAGGCAGCCACACATCCAGTTAGTTTCTGGATTTGCTTGAGGTCTCTTGGGATAGCCAACTGTGACAGAGCTCGGATTTTAGCCGGATTTACTTCAATTCCTCTATTGGAGACGATGAAGCCTAAGAGCTTTCCGGCGGGCACGCCGAAGACGCATTTTCCGGATTGAGCTTAATGTCGTATGTTCGGAGATTGTCGAACATGAGCCTCAAGTCGTCTATTAAGGATTCGACGTGTCTGGTTTTAATGACCACATCGTCTACATATGTCTCCACTATTTTGCTGATCTGTGTCTCCAAGCATGTCTGAATCATGCGTTGATAGGTTGCACCGGCGTTTTTGAGCCCGAAAGGCATGGTGTTAAAACAGAAGGGACCGTATGGAGTTATAAATGCCGTTGCGGCTTGATCGGACTCCGCCATCTTAATTTGATGGTATCCGGAGTACGCGTCGAGGAAACACAATGAGTCATGTCCTGCGGTGGCATCGATAATTTGATCGATGCGGGGGAGGGGGAGGGATCCTTGGGGCAAGCCTTGTTAAGGACCTTGAAATCGACACATAGGCGCTAGGATTTGTCCTTCTTTGGTACCATCACCAGGTTTGCTAGCCAGTCCGGATGTTTTATTTCTCTAATGAATCCGGCCTCAAGTAACTTGGCTAGCTCCTCTCCCATGGCTTATCGCTTAGGCTCGGAGAAACGCTGAAGAGTCTGCTTGACCGGCTTGAACCCCTTTAAAATGTTAAGGTTGTGCTCGGCTATCCTGCGTGGGATTCCTGGCATGTCTGAAGGATGCTAGGTGAAGATGTCCCAATTCGCGCGCAAGAACTCTCGTAGTGCGGCATCTACTGTGGGGTTTAACAGTACCCCGATGGATGTTGTTTTTGTAGGGTCCGTTGAATGGACTTGGAATTTGACTATTTCATCCGCTGGTTTAAAAGAGGTGGACTTGGATCTTTTGTCGAGTATCACGTCGTCCCTGTCCATTGTGGAGCGCAACACAGTTAATTCTTCGGTCGCGAGGGCTTCGGATAACGCCTCGAGGGCCAGTGCGGCTGTTTTATTTTCGGCGCGGAGTGCTATGTCCGGATCACTAGCTAGAGTGATGATTCCATTGGGCCCGGGCATTTTGAGCTTCATGTACCCGTAATGGGGTATAGCTTGGAAGATCGTGAATGCCTCCCGCCCTAGAAGGGCGTGGTATCCGCTATTGAACGGGGCCACTTGGAATGTGATTTCTTCGGACCTATAATTTTCCGGCGTGCCGAATACCACTTCTAGTGTGATTTTCCCAGCACATCGTGCCTCCCGACTAGGGATGATTCCTCTGAAGGTCGTGCTGCTTTGCTCAATGTGGCTTTTGTCTATTTCCATTTTCGAAGAGTCTCTTCATAGATGAGGTTTAATCTGCTGCCGTTGTCCATGAGCACTTTAGTAAGCCGGAAGCCGTCCACAATTGGACTAAGGACCAAGGCGGCTGGTGCTCGGGCTGTTCGGAATTTAGGTTCATCACTGGCATTGAAGGTGATAGCCGTATCGCTCCATGGATTTATTGCTGCCACGTGGCAGACTTCGGCAAGGCTGCGGAGTGCTCGCTTGTGCCTATTATTTGAGGCGAAGGTCTCGAAGACTGTCAATATTGTATTGTTATTTTCCACGGGATGGTGCTCTGCGGTATTGTTGATGAGGAGATCCTCACCGCTCTTGGCCACCTGCCAGAGTACCCAACATGCTCTAAGGTTGTGTGTTGGCATGGTATCCGCTGTACTGTGAATTTTGCATGGCCCATTGAGCCATCCCTCCAATACGGTTCCACGCCCTGTAGTGGGATTTTGTTTCTTTGTAATTGGACCGGGTGACTTACGAGAGTACACCCTTTTAGTTCGGACGGGGGGTTTAGTGAGAGTCGGAGGATCCCAAAATTTTGTTTGGTTTTCCAGGCGCTTTCCATCGCACAGTACTTCCGTACTATGGCCGCCAGGTCAGCGAAGTGTGCTATGTCACGGCGACTTTTGGCGTTGAGGATTCCCCTGTCTGTGCATTTTTTGCAAAATAATGAAATTGCGTCGTCCTCACGACAGTCCTTAACCTTGCTCATTACAAGGAGGAATTTGGCCCAATAGTGGTGTACTGTCTCTTGGGGCTCCTGTCTAATGTGGGAAAGATCACTTATATCTAGGTGGGTGGGTAGATTTAGGTCTGAACCCTGACCCGATCTGAGACCCAGGGGCGGAGGAGTTTCTGAGCTTGGCAGTTCGGGCTCCAGGATGTTGCCCAATAAGTCTGGCCCGCTACCTCATTCTAGGTTCAAGGCTTGGGCCATGTCCTCCCGTAGACGGGTATCCGGCTCAGAGAGCTTGGGAATCCGGACATAGTTTGTCCTCAAGATAGAGGAAGAATCGCTGCGTTGCTCCTCCACCACCGCTATCAGATGGGTGACCGGCGGAGAGTCAATCTCCCTTTGGTCGGGTTTAAGCCCGATCTGATCATAGTCCGTAGCAACTCCCAAGGCGGCGATGTGATCCAAGAGCTCGTTCAAGGAAGAGAGCTCCATTAGATCCAACTGCTCGGCGAATTCCGAGCCGACGTGGAGGCTGCTTTTGATGACCCGAGAAGTCATCGTCGGCGCGATAGCCGAATGGGCGGTCATGACGAAACCGCCTAGTCGGAGAGTTTGGCCTAGAGTCAGGGCTCCCCCAGAGGTGATGTTGTCCTTGACAACGAGACGAGCCATCTAGCCTTATGATGACGGCACAGTGGAACTCTCAATGAAAGCACCAATGTCGGTGTCAAAACCGGCGGATCTCGGGTAGGGGGTCCCGAACTATGCGTCTAAGGAGGATGGTAACAGGAGGCGGGGGACACAATGTTTACCCAGGTTCGGGCCCTCTCGATGGAGGTAATACCCTACTTCCTGCTTGATTGATCTTGATGATATGAGTTTTACAAGAGTTGATCTACCACGAGATCGTAGAGGCTAAACCATAGGAGCTAGCCTATGATTATAATTGTTCTTGTCCTACAGACTAAACCCTCCGGTTTATATAGACACCGGAGGGGGCTAGTGAGGGAGTCCTGGATTAGGGGGTGTTCGGATAGCCGGACTATACCTTCAGCCGGACTCCAGGACTGTGAAGATACAAGATTGAAGACTTCGTCCCGTGTCCAGAAGGATCTTTCCTTGGCGTGGAAGGCAAGCTAGGCGTGCGGATATTCAAGATCTCCTACCATTGTAACCGACTCTGTGTAACCCTAACCCTATCCAGTGTCTATATAAACCGGAGGGTTGTAGTCCGTAGGACAACCATCATCATACACAATCATACCATAGGCTAGCTTGTAGGGTTTAGCCTCTTTGATCTCGTGGTAGATCTACTCTTGTACTACCCATATCATCAATATTAATCTAGCAGGAGTAGGGTTTTACCTCCATCGAGAGGGCCCGAACCTGGGTAAAATAAAGTGTCCCTTGTCTCCTGTTACCATCCGACCGTGACGCACAGTTTGGGACCCCCTACCCGAGATCCGCCGGTTTTGACACCGACATTGGTGCTTTCATTGAGAGTTCCTCTGTGTTGTCGCTTTTAGGCCCGAGGGCTCCTTTGATCATCAACAACGATGAGGTCCAGGGTGAGACTTTCCTGCCCGGACAAATCTTCGTCTTCGGCGGCTTCGCTCTGCGGGCCAATTCGCTTGGTCGTCTGGAGCAGATCGAAAGCTACGCCCCTGGCCATCAAGTCAGGTTTGGAAGCTTAAACTACACGGCAGATATCCGCGGAGACTTGATCTTCGACGGGTTCGAACCACAGCCGAGCGCGCCGCACTACCTCGAGGGGCATGATATAGTTCTGCCTCCGAATAGTGCCCTGGAGGCCGCACACGCACCGGCCCCGATCCTCGACTCGGAGCCCGCTGCGTTCTTTGAGGATGAATGGTTGGACGTCACCTCAGGGGCTGCGATCTTGAAGGCGATCGAGCCGAACGCCAGCCCCGCACTCCGCACGGCCCATGACTCCAAGGAGTCGGATTCTTCTCCGAACTCCGGGCCTCCCGTGCCCCTGCCGATCGAATCCGATTGGGCGCCTATAATGGAGTTCACCGCCGCGGACATCTTTCAGCACTCACCTTTCGGTGATATCCTGAATTCTCTCAAGTCTCTCTCTCTATTAGGAGAGCCCAGGCCGGACTATGGTCTGCGAGGTTGGGATTCGGACGACGAAGAAATTCAAAGCCCACCCACCACCCACTTAATAGCCACTGTCGATGATTTAACCGACATACTTGACTTCGGCTCCGAAGAATTCGACGGTATGGACGACGAAGGAGGAGACGAACAAGAACCAGCACCTGTAGGGTGCTGGACCGCCACATCGCCATATGACATATATATGGTGGACGCTCCAAAGGATGGAGATGGCGATGGAACAACGGAGGATGACACCTCGAAAAAACAGCCAAAACGCCGGCGTCGACGGCGCCGCTCTAAATCCCGCCACAGCAGAAACGGTGATTCCGGCACGGGAGATAATACTACCCCGGATAGCGCCGAAGAACACCAAATCCAGCAAGATTCGGCGCAGGAAGATGGAGAAGCCAGCCCTCATGAGAGAGCGGCAGAGCGAGAGGTTGAGGATGATAACTACATGCCTCCCTCCGAAGACAAGGCAAGCCTCGACGACGACGAATTCATCGTACCATCAGACCCCGCCGAACAAGAGCGTTTTAAACGCAGGCTTCTAGCCACGGCGAATAGCCTAAAGAAAAAGTAGCAACAGCTTAGAGCTGATCAAGACTTGCTAGCTGACAGATGGACTGAAGTCCTTGCGGCCGAAGAGTATGAACTCGAGCGCCCCTCCAAAAATTATCCTAAGCGCAGGCCGCTACCCCAATCAGAGGGGGAAGCACCTACATTACCAATGCATGACATGGCAGACCGGCCACCTCGCGGCCGCGACAGAGAGGCCTGTCGATCCTCTAAACAAGCCATGCCCCGGTGCCACTCAACTAAGGCACGGGAAAATGAGCCAGACCTGCGAGACGTACTGGAGGATAAAGCAATACAAACAAGATCGATCTATGGATCGCGCAGACGCCCGACGACACGTGATGATCTTCACTCCGGACACAATAAATCCGGCCGGGCCAAACACAACAGGCGTAGCTCTTCCGAGCTGCGTCGTGACATAGCCCAGTACAGGGGCCCCGCACACCCACTATGCTTCACAGATGAAGTAATGGATCATAAAATCCCAGAGGGTTTCAAACCCGTCAACATCGAGTCGTATGATGGTACGACAGATCCGGCAGTATGGATTGAGGATTATCTCCTTCACATCCACATGGCACGTGGAGACGATCTACACGCCATCAAATATCTCCCCCTCAAACTCAAAGGACCAGCCCGACACTGGCTTAACAGCCTACCAGCGGACTCAATCGGTTCTTAGGAAGACCTGGAAGCCGCATTCCTCGACAACTTCTAGGGGACCTATGTGCGGCCACCGGACGCCGACGACCTAAGCCACATAATTCAGCAGCCAGAAGAATCGGCCAGGCAATTCTGGACACGGTTCCTAACAAAGAAAAATCAGATAGTCGATTGTCCGGACGCAGAGGCCCTAGCAGCCTTCAAACATAACATCCGCGACGAGTGGCTTGCCCGGCACCTGGGACAGGAAAAGCCGAAATCTATGGCAGCCCTCACGACACTCATGACCCGCTTTTGCGCGGGCGAAGATAGCTGGCTAGCTCGCAGCAACAACTTATCAAAAAACCCTGGTAATTCGGATACCAAGGACAAAAGTGGCAGGACACGTCGAAATAAGCAAAAGCGCCGCGTTAGCAGCGACAACAATGAGGATACGGCAGTAAATGCCAGATTCAGAGGCTATAAATCCGGTCAGCGGAAAAAGCCATTTAAAAAGAATACCCAGGGCCCGTCCAGTTTGGACCGGATACTCGACCGCTCGTGCCAGATTCATGGCACCCCCGAAAGGCCAGCCAATCACACCAACAGGGATTGTTGGGTGTTCAAGCAGGCAGGCAAGTTAAGAGCCGAACACAAAGACAAGGGGCTGCATAGCGATGACGAGGAGGAGCCCATGCCGCCGAACAACAATGGACAGAAGGGGTTTCCCCCACAAGTGCGGACGGTGAACATGATATACGCGAGTCCCATTCCCAAGAGGGAGCAGAAGCGTGCGCTACGGGACATATACGCGATGGAGCCAGTCGCCCCAAAGTTCAACCCATGGTCCTCCTGCCTGATCACTTTTGATCGAAGGGACCACCCCACTAGCATCCGTCACGGCGGTTTTGCCGCATTGGTTCTTGACCCAATCACTGACGGATTTCATCTCACAAGAGTCCTCATGGACGGCGGTAGTAGCCTGAACCTGCTTTATCAGGATACAGTGCGGAAAATGGGCATAGATCCATCAAGGATCAAGCCCACAAGGACGACCTTTAAAGGCGTCATACCAGGTGTAGAGGCCAATTGCACAGGCCCTCTAACACTTGATGTGGTCTTCGGATCTCTGGATAACTTACGAAGCGAAGAGTTAATCTTCGATATAGTCCCGTTCCGCAGTGGCTATCACGCCCTGATCGGACGAACCGCATTCGCTAAATTCAATGCGGTGCCGCACTACGCATATCTCAAACTCAAGATGCCAGGCCCTCGAGGAGTAATTACGGTCAACGGAAACACTGAACGCTCCATCCGTACGGAGGAGCACACGGCGGCCCTCGCAGCAGAAGTACAAAGCAGCCTTTCAAGGCAACTCTCCAGTCCGGCCGTTAAAAAGCCGGACAATGCAAAGCGCGCCCGGAGTAACCTGCAACAAGACCGCCTGGCACGTTCGGACCAAGCGTAGCAATACGGCCCCAACCCCAGCCATCGCAACATAGCGGAGCTAGTACCTCGAGTACACAATTACGCCTTCGAAATTCCATGGGCACAGGGGGAGGGGCACATTAACGGCATGCTTACAATACGGCGACAAACGTACTAGGGGCTGCCGGATTTTTTTTACTTTCAGGACTCCACACTCTGGATAACCTGTTCGGCTTTCCTGCCGCACAAACGATGCAAGACCCAGGGAAGCAGACAAAGCTACGCCGCATTACGGAACTCTCAGGTGGTCTCTATTTCGAGCGATATATCTGTTTCTAAATTCCGCGGCCTGCCCCTGGTTAGGACATGTTAAATAGTCTAATATCTTTTTGCTTATCGCACTACTTGTATCGTTCGGCTTTGATAAATAGCCTCTCTATAAACAATGCATAGCTTTTCGCCTATTTTTTGCGTTGTCCTCTTTTAATATATATGTTCATTAAATAAACATGATCGCAACCGTACACCATGGAACGGCAAAACACGCCAGGGGCTTCATTACCCTTCTATCTGGTGTGAGAAGTCCGTACACTTTCACAAGTGTGGCACCCCGAACTTATAGCACTATATGCATCGGCTCCGAATCATGATTTTGGTCACATGTTGGGTTTGCCCGGCTCCTATGTTTTGGTGCCTTACGTTCCGCTATATCGGCTAAGGTAGCACTAGGAGAACCACTGCGATTGTGCCCCGGTTCAGCTGGGTTAAGCACCTCAGTGGAGAAAGCTAAAATAGACTGTCATGATAAGGCGTGAGACCGGTCGCTGTTCGAGAGGTTTTTCGAGTCCTTAAAGACTTATGCCGCTTCGAGCGAGGAGCTGGCTATGTCCGGCCAAAGGCGTGGATAGCGCCCTGAATTCGGCCTTCCGAACTAGGGGCTTCGCTGAAATTTAAAATTATAACGTTCTATGGCTAAGTGAGAGTGTTCAAGCATTATAGTCCGATTGCCTGGTTCGTTGTGCTGAGCGCCTCCCTCGAAGGACCCAACTATGGGAAAAAGAGCTCTCAGGTTTATCCCAAACACCCCAGCACTAGTGGCATGGGGGCACAAGCCGACGACTGGCCATCTCTCAATTTTTGATAAACGGCCGCACAGAAAATAATATTTTAAATTCAATAAGCATTGCTTAGCGCATATGAACAAGTTTTCAGCGCACAGGATACAAACGAGCGAGTTCATTCAAATACTACATATTTAGTACATTCATCCGCGACAAGGCGGGCTCCGGCAAGAACTTCCTTCTAGTAGTTCTCGGGCTTGCGATGCCCCTTCCCCGGCGGCGGCCCGTCCTTCACCAGCTTCTCTCCGTCCAGCTTACCCCAGTGTACCCTTACACGGGCAAGGGCCCTCCGGGCACCTTCAATGCAGGCGGAGCGCTTGATGACCTCAAGCCGTGGACAGGCCTCCACCAGCCGCCGCACTAGCCCGAAATAGCTCCCAGGCAGGGCCTCTCCAGGCCACAACCGAACTAGTAAGCCCTTCATGGCCTGTTCGGCCGCCTTGTGGAGCTCGACCAGCTGTTTCAGCTGATCTCTCAAAGGCACAGGGTATCCGGCCTCAGAATACTGAGACTAGAACACACTCCGTCTAGCTGTCCTCTTCAGCTCGGTAGAACGCGGCGGCGGCGGATACGCTGCGGGGAAGATCGGCGAACGCCCCTGGAGAACTCCGGATTCGGGTAAGTAACAGGTAGTTTACTTTTTTATTCCTACTTCGCATTAAGAATGCCTTACCCGTTGCTATCCTTTTCACCTCCTCCAACTCTTGGAGGGACTTTTGGGCTTCGGCCTTGGCACTCTTGGCGATCTCAAGGGCCGACGCGAGCTCGGATGCTTGCGCTTTTGACTCAAGCTCCAAACTCTCATGTTTTTTCATGAGAGCTTGCAGCTCTTGTTGCACCTCGCCGACCTGAACCCCAAGCCTTTCTCATCCAGCGCCTGCTTCAGGGTTGCCACCTCGGTTGTGGCCCCTACAATAAGCAGTACAATCCTGTTATTTCTTTCTGCAATCAAGCCTCTCTATAGGCACCTTTTTTCTTTTCTTTTTAGGGTATTTCTTACCTTCTTTCTCCTCGAGCTGCCGTTTGGCAAGGCCGAGCTCTTGCTCGGTCCGCATGAGGTCCTTTTTAAGGACATCCACCTGCGCAGTCAGTGCAGCGGTGGACAGCAGCGAAGCCTGCATACGCATATTTGACTTTTAGTTGTTAGACTCCTGCGAAAATTACTAGATCCTCTATTCGGCTTTTCTTTCCGAACACTGAACAGAGCATCAGGGGCTACTGTCTATGCGGTAAATAATTTGACATATTTTTACTTACCTCAAAGCCTGTTAGAAGGCTAGCGCAAGCTTCAGTCAGTCCGCTCTTGGCGGACTGAACCCTTTGGATCACCGTACTCATAACAGTACGGTGCTCCTCGTCGATGGCGGCGCCCTCAAGCACCTCCAGCAGATTGTCCGGCGCCTCTGGTTGGACGGAGGTCGCCGGCTCAAATGGCTTACTCCTCTCGGAAGGAGTTCGCCCACCGTGGACCAGGACTGTCGAGTCCGGCGCGGTGTCTGGCACAAAGCCGGACTTGGAGCCCTGGGGGGTTTCATACCCTTTACTCCTGGGGTCCGGAGGATTGCCTTGCGGCTCCCCCAGGACTATCTCCTCCTGCCCTGGAGCTTGGCGGGATGCCACTTTGGCGTCGTCCGCCCTGCAGGGGGAGACAGCGGGCGGAACAAAGTTCACGGCCGACGAATCCAGGGAGCCGCTCGACGAATCGTCGAGTTGGGGCGGGCTGCATAAATTACGAGATATATTAGGGAAAGCCGCGCATTAAAAGAATATCATGAGTCACTCTAGTATATAACTTACGATTTCGCCGGACGCTTGGTTCTGCCCGACCACTCCTCTCCGCCCTCTTTGGCGTCGTGGGAGTAGTCCGGCGGAGGGGTCTTCCTTTTCTTCGACCCCTCGGCTTCCCCCGTTGGGGTGGCCTTCTTCTTCTTTTCTCCCCCCGCTGGGGGGAGAGCTTTCTTGTTCCTCCTCCTCGTTTTCACAAGAGGAGAGCGTCGCGGACTCGTCAGATGATGAGTCCGACACCACCATGTTGCGGGAACTCTTTCGAGTCCCGGTGGTTTTCTTCTTCTTGGCCTTCTTCTTCGGCACCACATAAGGTGCCGGAGCCAGCAGCTTCACCAAGAGAGCTGGGGATGGGTCTTCGGGCAGGGGAGCCGGACAGTTAATTGGTCCGGATATAGCCCGCCGAGCCTGTCAAAGGTAAAGGGAGTTTAGATCCCGCATAGAGTTAATCTATGAAGAAGAGCTTAACAAACTTGTCAAAGGTATAGATAGCTTACCTCGCTGGCGTGACGCTGCGAGCTGTATCCGCGGTCCTCAGAAGCAGATGTGGGGGACTCGACGCCTTTGGTCAGCACCTTCCAGACGTCTTCATACGTCGTGTCGAAGATCCTACTGAGGGTTTGGTGCTGCGCCGGGTCGAATTCCCACAAAGTAAAATCCCGTTGTTGGCACGGGAGGATCCGGCAGACGAGCATGACCTGGATCACATTGATCAACCGGACTGGCTCATTCACCAGGGACTGGATGCACGTTTGCAATCCAGTCACCTCTTTCTCGTTACCCCACGACAGGCCCGTCTCTTTCCAGGACATGAGCCGCGTGGGGGGTCCGGATCTGAACTCGGGGGCAGCGACCCATTTCGGATCGCGTGGCTCGGTGATGTAAAACCACCCGGCCTGCCACCCCTTTAGGGACTCCACAAAGGAGCCCTCGAACCAGAGGACGTTGGCCATCTTGCCGGCCATAGCGCCTCCGCACTGCGCCTGGGTGCCGAACACCACCTTGGGCTTGACGTTGAAGGTCTTGAGCCAGAGGCCGAAGTGGGGGCGGACGCGGAGAAAGGCCTCAGACACGACGAGGAACGCCGAGATGTTGAGGACGAAGTTCGGGGCCAGATCATGGAAATCCAGGCCGTAGTAGAACATGAGCCCCCGGACAAATGGGTGAAGTGGAAAGCCCAGTCCGCGGAGGAAGTGGGGAAGAAAAACTACCCTCTCATGGGGCCCTGGGGTAGGAAGAAGCGGCCCCTTCTCAGGAAGCCGATGCGGGATGTCCTTGGACAAGTATCCGGCTATTCTTAGCTTTTTTACTTGGGCCTCCGTAACGGAGGAGGCCATCCACTTGCCTCCCACTCCGGACATAGTTGGAGAAGGTTGAGGAAGGAAGAGCGGACTTGGGCGCTGGAGCTTGAGTGCGCGAGAGATGGATTGGCAAAGGAGGAAGAAGGCATAGGTAAAAAGGTGAATCCTTATCCCTTTATACAAGCGGGTGCGGTTAGGCATCCCCACCTACCTAATAAAACTCACTTGCCTCCCAAGCGCCGTGGTAAATGGCGCGGTTGGGTTACCCACGTCCGTATTGATGAGAATCCCGTTAAAAGGGGCACACGATCTCTGCTTTGACAAGACGTGCCAAGGAAATTGCCTCGCTAAAACACGCTGAGGTGGAGCAGTGAAAACAATTTATATAAAGAGCTTGGCCGCAGTGTTATGACCCACTGCGGAATACGTCAGCAGATTTGATTTGTGTTAATATTATTCTCTATATGGCAATATGTGGAAACTTATTTTGCAGAGCCGGACACTATTTTTGGTGTTTACAATCTTCTTGAAGAAACTTGGAGGAGGAACCCGCCTTGCAATGTCGAAGACAATCTGCGCGCTGGACTTGTTGTCATTGAAGCCTGATTCAGGGGCTACTGAGGGAGTCCTGGATTAGGGGGTGTTCGGATAGCCGGACTATACCTTCAGCCGGACTCCTGGACTGTGAAGATACAAAATTGAAGACTTCGTCCCGTGTCCGGAAGGATCTTTCCTTGGCGTGGAAGGCAAGCTAGGCGTGCGGATATTCAAGATCTCCTACCATTGTAACCGACTCTGTGTAACCCTAACCCTATCCGGTGTCTATATAAACCGGAGGGTTGTAGTCCGTAGGACAACCATCATCATACACAATCATACCATAGGCTAGCTTCTAGGGTTTAGCCTCTTTGATCTCGTGGTAGATCTACTCTTGTACTACCCATATCATCAATATTAATCTAGCAGGAGTAGGGTTTTATCTCCATCGAGAGGGCCCGAACCTGGGTAAAATAAAGTGTCCCTTGCCTCCTGTTACCATCCGACCTTGACGCATAGTTCGGGACCCCCTACCCGAGATCCGCCGGTTTTGACACCGACAGCTAGGGTTACACAGAGTCGGTTCCAAGGGAGGAGATCTACAGATCCGTATTGCCAAGCTTGCCTTCCACGCCAAGGAGAGTCCCATCCGGACACGAGGCGAAGTCTTCAATCTTGTATCTTCATAGTCCAATAGTCCGGCCAAAGGATATAGTCCGGCTGTCCGAGGACCCCCTAATCCAGGACTCCCTCAGGGACAACCCACCAAGGCACGCCAGGAGGCCCTGGCGCGCCCTGGTGGGTTGTGCCCACCTCGGGTACCCCTCGGACCGCCTCTTTGCTCTATAAATACCCCAAAAATACCAGGACCCTTGAGGAGGCAACGAAATATTCTTCCAGCCGCCGCAGAGTCCAGAACCACCAGATCCAATCTAGACACCATCACGGAGGGGTTCACCACTTCCATTGGTGCCTCTCCGATGATGCGTGAGTAGTTCTTTGTAGACCTTCGGTCCGTAGTTAGTAGCTAGATGGCTCTCTCTCTCTCTCTCTCTCTCTGGATTCTCAATACAATGGTCTCTTGGAGATCCATACGATGTAATTCTTTTGTGGTGTGTTTGTTGTTATCTGATGAACTTCGAGCTTATGATCAGTCATATATTTTTATATCCATGAAAGTTATTTGAGTTTCTTTGGTCTCTTATATGCATGATCTCTTATAGCCTCGTATTTCTTCTCCGATATTTGGGTTTTGTTTGGCCAACTTGATCTATTATCTTAATGAGAAGAGGTGCCCGGTACTGGGTTCGATCTCACGGTGCTCGATCCCAGTGACAGAAAGGGAAACGATACATATGTATCGTTGCGACTAAGGATAAAAAGACGAGATCTATATCTACCGCCATATAGATAAACGGATCTTGTCTACATCATGTCATCGTTCTTATTGCATTACTCCGTTTTTCCATGAACTTAATACACTAGATGCATGCTGGATAGCGGTCGATGTGTGGAGTAATAGTAGTAGATGTAGGCAGGAGTCGGTCTACTAATCTTGGACGTGATGCCTATGTAATGATCATTGCCTGGATATCGTCATAATTATTTGAAGTTCTATCAATTGCCCAACAGTAATTTGTTACCCACCATTTGCTATTTTTCTCGAGAGAAGCCACTAGTGAAACCTACGGCCCCGGGTCTTATTTCTCATATATTTGCCTTGTGATATACTTTTCCTTTGCATTTTTATTCAGATTTATTAAACCAAAAAAATACAAAAATACCTTGCTTCATTATCTTTATTTATTTTATTTGGCGTTCAATCTATCAATCTACTACAATTTACCTCACGTCCGCTTGCCTATCTTGAGGCGCCGTACCCCGCAAGGGATTGACAACCCCTTTAACTTGTCGGGTTGTGAGGTGTTGTTATTTGTGTGCAGGTGTTATTTACATTGTGTTGCTTGGTTCTCCTACTGGTTCGATACCTTGGTTTTATAACTGAGGCAAATACCTACCGTCGCTGTGCTACATCATCCCTCCCTCTCCGAGGAAATACCGACGTAGTTCAAGCTACCATCAAGGAGAATTTCTGGCGCCGTTGCCGGGGAGGATCTTCAACATAACCAGGCTCCTAATCACAAATTTCATCTCCTTGCAATTTACATTATTCACCATTTGCCTCTCGTTTTCCTCTCCCCCATTTCACAAAAAATTGTCGTTTTATTCGCCTCTCTTTTTCCGTTCGTCATTTTCTTGCCGGATCTGCTTTTGAGTGCAATCTTGTTGTATGTTCATCATGACTCAAGATAACACCAAATTATATGATTTCTCAAATACCAACAATAATTATTTTATTGGCACTCCGCTTGCTCCTACCGCCACTAGTGCGGAGACTTGTGATATTAATACCGCTTTGCTGAATCTTGTTATGAAAGACCAATTTTCCAGTACTCCTAATGAGATGTCGCGTCCCATCTTAATACCTTCGTGGAATTATGCGATATGCAAAATAAAAAAGAAGTGGACAATGATGTGATGAAATTATTTCCGTTCTCCTTGCGTGATTCTGCAAAAATTTGGTTCTCTTCTTTGCCTCGTAATAGTATCGATTCTTGGAACAAGTGCAAAGATGCTTTTACCACCAAGTATTTTCCTCCCGCAAAAATTATTTCCCTTAGAACCCAGATCATGAATTTCAAGCAACTTGAACATGATCATGTTGCACAATCTAGGGAAAGGATGAAAATGATGCTAAGGAATTGCCCAACTCATGGGTTAAATCTGTGGATGATCATACAAAACTTTTATGCGGGATTGAATTTTGTTTCTTGTAATCTTTTAGATTCCGTTGCGGGTGATACTTTTATGGAAATTATTTTGGGTGAAGCCACCAAATTGCTTGATAATATCATGGCAAATTATTCACAATGGCATACCGAAAGAGCTCCTACTAGTAAAAAAGTTAATTCGGTTGAAGAAATTTCTTCTTTGAGTGATAAAGTTGATGCTCATATGAAATTCATTGCTAGTAAAAGTACTCCTACCAATTTTAATGATATGCCTTTGTCTACTTTCATTGAGCAAAATAGTGATGCCATTGATGTGAATTTTATCTCTAGAAATAATTTCAACAGTAATGCTTATAGAGGTAATTTTAATCCTAGGCCTTTTCCTAGTAATTCCTCTAATAATTATGGTAATTCCTATGGAAATTAATCTTACAGTAATAATAGGAACACCTCTGATCTTGAGAATAATATTAAAGAATTTATCAACACACAAAAAGTTTTCAACACTTCCATAGAAGAAACGTTGAATAAGATTGATGATTTGTCTAGAAGTGTTGATAGAATTGCTCATGATGTGGAAAATATCAAGATGAAAAATTTTGTGCCTAAAGTTGATGAATCAATTAAAGCTCTTTATGTTTCTATGGATGAAAGTAAGAAAAGAACTGCTATGCTTAGAGCTAAAAGATATTTTTTGCAAAAAGCTTTTGCTAGTGATTATTCTTGCAAAGATGATGAAGATCTTAAAATGATTGGTGTTTCTTCTATTGATTCTTTGTTTAGTAAAGTTAATAATGATGAAAAAGGGACTGTAGAAGAGTCAACTTTAGGTAGAAGGCATCCCAATATTTCACAGGGTGAAAATCTTACTCAGAAAATTAATGAAAGTGGGTTTGGAGAGGTAAAAAATTAACTAGTGATGTGCCCACTCTTTTGGATTACAATGACTTTAATTATGATAGTTGCTCTTTGATTGATTGTATTTCTTTGTTGCAATCCATGATAAATTCACCCCATGCTTATGAACAAAATAAAGCTTTTACTAAACATATTGTTGATGCTATGATGAAAGCTTTAGAAGAAAAGTTGGAATTAGAAGTATCAATTCCTAGAAAATTGCATGATGAGTGGGAACCTACTATCATAGTCAAGATTAAAAATTATGAGTGCTTTGCTTTGTATGACTTGGGTGCTAGTGTTTCTACAGTTCCGAAATCTTTTGTGATGTACTTGGTCCTACTAATCTTGAAGAATGTTCTTTGAATTTGCACCTGGCGGATTCTACTATTAAAAAACCTATGGGAAGAATTAATGATGTTCTTATTCTTGCAAATAGTAATTATGTGCCCATAGATTTTATTGTTCTTGACATTGATTGCAATCCGTCTTGTCCAATTATTCTTGGTAGACTGTTTTTACGCACTATCGATGCCGTGATTGATATGAAAGAAGGCAATATTAAGTTCGAATTTCCTTTGAGGAAGGGTATGGAACACTTTCCTAGAACAATAATTAAGCCACCTTATGAATCAATCATGAGGGCATCTTATGGATCTGGAACCAAAGATGACAAAACTTAGATCCTTGCCTTATGCCTAGCTAAGGGCGTAAAACTATAGCGCTTGTTGGGAGGCAACCCAATGAATAAATTTTATTTTTTATTTTTCCTTTCTGTTCTTGAGTGTTAGCACAATTATGCTACTGTTATGATTCTGTTTTTTGTGTTTTAATTAGTGTTTGTGCCAAGTAAAGCCTTTAGAATCTTCTTGGGTGATAGTTGTTTGATCTTGCTGAAAAAGACAAAAACTTTGTGCTCACGAAAATAATTTTCATAAATATAGAAAGGAGCTTTTGCCCTGATTCTTTTTGAAAACTATTAATATACAAATTACCCTGGTCGTCCTAATTTGGTAGAATTTTTGGAGTTCCAGAAGTATTCACAAAAGTCAGATTGCTACAGACTGTTCTGTTTTGACAGACTCTGTTTTCTTTGTGTTGTGTGCTTATTTTGATGGCTCTATGGTTTTCTTTGATGAGTTTTTACCATAGAAAAGTTGGAATACAGTATATATAATACAAAAACAAAATATGAATTGGTTTGATACAACACTTATAGTAGTGATTTATTTTTCTTACACTAACGGATCTCACGAAGGTTTTTTTGAGTTTTGTGTGATTGAAGTTTTCAAGTTTTGAGTTATCTTACGATGGATGAAGGAAGGATGTAAGAGCCTAAGCTTGGGGATGCCCTGGCATCCCAAGCTATTATCCAAGAATGAGCAACCAACTAAGCTTGGGGATGCCCCCGAATGGCATCCCCGCTTTCTTCCAACAACTATCGGTATTTTACTTGAAACTATATTTTTATTCGTCACATGATATGTGTTTTGCTTGGAGCGTCTTGTATGATATGTTTCTTTCCTGTTTTATTTTGTGTTTTAAGTCATCAATCCTTGCTGGACACACCCATTTGAGAGAGCCAAAATTATATCATGACTTGTTAGAATTGCTCTCTATGCTTCACTTAAATCTTTTATGAGCTAGGACTTGCTCTAGTGCTTCATTTATATCTTTTTGAGCACGGTGTGCTTTGTTATTTTTGAAGAAATGCTCTCTTGCTTCACTTAGATTTATTTGAGAGTTAGTAAAATTTTGAAGAAATTCTCTCTTGCTTCACTAAAATTATTTTGAGAGAAAGAAAATTTGTTATGCTCATGATCTTCACTTATATTTGTTTGAGCTTATCAAAAAGCAACACATGAAAATTAGTCCCAAAGTAATATATACCCAAGAGGGGTAAAGAAACAGAAAATGTCATGAAGATCATTGGACAAAATAAAATTGATTCTTAGTAATAGTTTTGAGATATGATGATGTGATATGTGAGTTATGTTGATGAGTAATTGTGCTCTAGTAAGAATATGGGTTTTAAGGTTTGTGATTCCCTATGCATGCACGAAAGTCAATAATCATGCAATGAAAATTATATCCTACTTGTGGTGCATTATTCGGTGTTAATTATGCTTAATGATTGCTTATGAGATTGTTCGTTTCTTGGTTGATCACTTCTCAATCTTTTTGCTCGCCTTCATTTTGCACTAAGTATGACCTCTACTTGTGCATCCAAAATCCTTTAAACCAGTTTTGCCACATGAGTCCACTATATCTACCTATATACGGTATTCTTTTGCCGTTATAAGAAAATTTGCATGTGCCATCTCTAATTTTCAAAATAAACTTCTCTTTTGTGTGTTTGTTTCGCTTGCGGAACGGTAACGGGTGGCTAATATTTTCTATGCTAGATATGTTATTCTCAAGATGAGTGTTTATTCACTTATCATTGCATGAGAGTAAGGCCAAGGTCTTAGGGATGCCCAGTCCCGAGATGCAAAAAATATTTACTTTATGTTGTCAAATAAGAAATTGCTTGGAAAGTGTTGGTATGGAGGGCACCTGTGGATACAGCTAGCCATGGAAAGTGAAAGAATGGTGGAAAAAAGAACAGACTATATTTTCTGTTTGGGAACCGCATATGGCATATCTAGCATGGAAAGTATTCGGAACTCTGAGTTGTTTTCATTGGTGGGATGGATACACCTCCCAATGTTTTCATCTCTAAATTTTTGCTTTGAGCTCTGGCACCTCTACAAATCCCTACTTCCCTCTGCGAAGGTCCTTTCTTTTACTTTATGCAATTTTTATTTTGAAATTTGAGTCTCCATCTTCTCTCATAAAAAGCACCAACTAGGAGGCAATTTGATCGTGCTCAAGTATTGGGTGTAGTTAATATTTGTGTGTGTGTTTCATGAATGGATCAATGTTTGAGCATGATGGGCTAGGGATAACTTATTTTAGCGTTGATATTTTAAAAGACATGGTTGCTTGCTGATATGCTTGAGTATCTAAATTATTATGTCAAAACTAGACTATTGCTTTGAATCACATAGAAGTCCAATTGTCAATGCTATAAAGAAAAGAATATGTCATGACTTGATGAACAACACTCCACATCAAAAATTCTATTTTTTATCACTTACCTACTCGAGGACGAGTAGGAGTTAAGCTTGGGGATGCTGATACGTCTCCAACGTATCTATAACTTTTTAATTGTTCCATGCTATTTTATTATCAATCTTGGATGTTTTATAATCATTTTATAGTCATTTTATATCATTTTTTGGTACTAACCTATTGACATAGTGCCAAGTGCCAGTTGCTATTTTTTCCATGTTTTTTACATCACAGGAAAGCAATATCAAACGGATTCCACATGCCATGAAACTTAACAATGATCTTTTATGGGCCAAAAGGCAGATGGGCCCTGGTTGCACCTGGGGGGAGTCCCGAGGAGAGGACAACCCACCAGGGCGCGCCAGGAGGCCCTGGCGCGCCCTGGTGGGTTGTGCCCACCTCGTGTACCCCCCGGACCGCCTCTTTGCTCTATAAATACCCCAAAAATACCAGAACCCTAGAGGAGTTTCATCCAGCCGCCACAGAGTCCAGAACCACCACTTCCAATCGTGCCTCTCCGATGATGTGTGACTAGTTCTTTGTAGACCTTCGGGTCCGTAGTTAGTAGCTAGATGGCTCTCTCTCTCTCTCTCTCTCTCTCTCTCTCTCTCTCTCTCTCTCGCTCGCTCGCTCGCTGAATTCTCAATACCATGGTATCTTGGAGATCCATACGATGTTATTCTTTTGCGGTGTGTTTGTTGGGATCTGATGAACTTTGAGTTTATGATCAGTCATATCTTTTTATATCCATGAAAGTTATTTGAGTTTCTTTGATCTCTTATATGCATGATCTCTTATAGCCTCGTATTTCTTCTCCGATATTTGCGTTTTCTTTGGCCAACTTGATCTGTTTATCTTGCAAAGGGAAGAGGTGTCCGTTAGTGGGTTCGATCTTACGGTGCTCGATCCCAGTGACAGAAAGGGAAACGACACGTATGTATCATTGCTACTAAGGATAAAAAGACGAGATCAATATCTACCTCCATCTACATAAACGGATCTTGTCTACATCATGTCATCGTTCTTATTGCATTACTCCGTTTTTCATGAACTTAATACACTAGATGCATGCTGGATAGCGGTCGATGTGTGGAGTAATAGTAGTAGATGCAGAGTTGGTCTACCAATCTTGGACGTGATGCCTATGTAATGATCATTGCCTGGATATCGTCATAATTATTTGAAGTTCTGTCAATTGCCCAACAGTAATTTGTTTACCCACGGTTCGCTATTTTTCTTGAGAGAAGCCACTAGTGAAACCTACGGCCCCCGGGTATTATTTCTCATATATTTGCCTTGCGATATACTTTTCCTTTGCATTTTTATTCAGATCTATTAAACCAAAAAATACAAAAATACCTTGTTGTGTTTTATCTTTATTTATTTTATTTGGCGTTCTCTCTATCAATCTACTACAATTTACCTCACGTCTGCTTGCCTATCTTGAGGCGCTGTACCCCGAAAGGGATTGACAACCTGAAAGTGCAACTATCCCTAGGTGGTTTTGGTTATTCATAACAACATATAGCTCATTGAGCTAATGCTATTTCAAGAAAATTATTTCAGGAAAGCTCAATGGTTGGCATGGCATGGATGATGAAAGTGGATCCCTCAAAATGCTAAGGGCAAAGGATTGGCTCAAGCTCAAAAGCTCAAGACTCTTCATTTTATATTTCAGTGATCCAAGATCACATTGAGTCTATAGGAAAAGCCAATACTATTAAGAAGGGATGAGGTGTTGCTTAATGAGCCTCTTGCTTCCTGTGCTTAGTGATATGCTCCAAAACCCTCAACTACTTTCTCACTTCCACATATGACCTAAACCCCAAGTCAAACTCGGCCCTACCGATTCTTTCAACCCGGCGCCACCGAGTTTCACATGTCATAGCCACTGCCAAACCCTAAGCAAATCGGTTCTACCGATAGGGATCTCGGTCTCACCGAGATGGGATTGCAATTTTTCTGTTTCCTTTTCGTAACTTTTTGGTCTCACCAAAAGAGCGGATCGGTCCCACCGATATTGCAATGTAAACTCTGTGTTTCCTTTTTGTAACATTTCGGTCTCACCGAAAGAGCAAATCGGTCCCACCGAGTTTACCTGACCAACCCTCTGGTTAGCTTATTACCAAATTGGTCTCACCGAGTTTGTGTAATCGGTCTCACCGAGATTACGTTATGCCCTAACCCTAACCATATCGGTCCTACCGAGTTGCATGTCGGTCCCACCGAAAATCCTAACGGTCACTAGGTTTACTAAATCGGTCCGACCGAGTTTGTTGATTCGGTCCAACCGAGATTGGTAAATTGTGTGTAACGGTTGGATTTTGTGTGGAGGCTATATATACCCCTCCACCCCCTCTTCACTCGTGGACAGAGCCATCAGAACACATCTACACTTCCAACTCATATGTTCTGAGAGAGAACCACCTACCCTTGTGTTGAGCTCAAGATATTCCATTCCTACCATATGAATCTTGATCTCTAGCCTTCCCCAAGTTGCTTTCCACTTAAATCTTCTTTCCACCAAATCCAAATCCTGTGAGAGAGAGTTGAGTGTTGGGGAGACTATCATTTGAAGCACAAGAGCAAGGAGTTCATCATCAACACGCCATTTGTTACTTCTTGGAGAGTGGTGTCTCCTAGATTGGCTAGGTGTCACTTGGGAGCCTCCGACAAAATTGTGGAGTTGAACCAAGGAGTTTGTAAGGGCAAGGAGATCGCCTACTTCATGAAGATCTACCGCTAGTGAGGCATGTCCTTCGTGGGCGATGGCCATGGTGGGATAGACAAGGTTGCTTCTTCGTGGACCCTTCGTGGGTGGAGCCCTCCGTGGACTCGCGCAACCGTTACCCTTCGTGGGTTGAAGTCTCCATCAACGTGGATGTAGGATAGCACCACCTATCCGAACCACGCCAAAAACATCTGTGTCTCCAATTGTGTTTGAATTCTCCAAATCCTTCCCCTTTACATTCTTGTAAGTTGCATGCTTTACTTTCCGCTGCCTATATACTCTTTGCATGCTTGCTTGAATTGTGTGATGATTGCTTGACTTGTCCTAAAGTAGCTAAAATCTGCCAAACATTAAAATTGGGAAAAGGTTAAGTTTTTATTTGGTCAAGTAGTCTAATCACCCCCCCTCTAGACATACTTCAAGGTCCTACAAGTGGTATCAGAGCTTTGGTCTCCATTTGCTTTGATTTCCATAGCTTTTGGTGGTCATAGCCTTGGTTTCACAACCTAGGAGAGTATGGCATCTAGCGAGGGAAATTATCACCGTAGAGGTCCTTACTTTGATGGTACTAATTTTGCTAGTTGGAAGCATAAAATGAAAATGCATATTCTCGGACATAACCCCGCAGTTTGGGCTATTGTGTGTGTTGGTTTGCAAGGTAACTTCTTTGATGGGAAAGAACCAAACTGTGAAGCTACCGCGGAAGAGTTGAAGATGTTGCAATACAAAGCTCAAGCTTGTGATATTCTCTTCAACGGATTGTGACCCGAAGAATTCAACAAAATCAGCCGTCTTGAGAATGCAAAGGAAATTTGGGATACTTTGATTGATATGCACGAAGGTACCGACTCCGTCAAGGAATCCAAATTGGATGTGCTTCAAAGTCAACTTGACAAGTTCAAAATGAAGGATGGTGAAGGTGTCGCTGAAATGTACTCTAGGCTTGCTCTCATCACAAATGAGATTGCCGGCTTAGGGAGTGAAGAGATGACCGACAGATTCATCATCAAGAAGATCCTAAGAGACTTGGATGGAAAATATGATACTGTGTGCACATTGATCCAAATGATGCCCAATTACAAAGATCTCAAGCCAACGGAGGTCATTGGAAGAATTGTTGCTCATGAGATGTCACTCAAGGATAAAGAGGAACTTCACAACAAATCAAGTGGAGCTTACAAAGCCTCATGTGAAGCCCCCACATCATCAAGTGAGAAACAAACCTTCAATGAAGAATTGAGCTTAATGGTGAAGAACTTCAACAAGTTCTACAAGAGTAGAAGCAAAGATAGTAGCTCCAAGTCAAGGTCCTACAATGACAAAAGATCTTCTAGTCGAGAGCGAAACTGCTACAATTGTGGAAGACCCGGAAACTATTCCAATGTGTGTACGGCACCCTACAAAAGAAGAGAAGATTCTCCAAAAAGAAGAAGCAAAGGAGAAGAATCACCATCTAGAGAGAGAAGGAGTAGAGATGATCGTTATGAACGAAGATACTCACGGAGAAGCAAGGATTCAGAAAGAAAAGAAAAGTCATCAAGGAGCTACACAAAACGAAGACATCAAGCTCATGTTGGTGAATGGGTATCCGGCTCCGACTCCGACAACCACTCCGAGAGAAGTTATCACTCCGATTCCGAATATACTCAAGATGAAGGTGTTGCCGGTCTAGCACTAGTGTCAACCAACTCCTACGACATATTTGACTCACCAAATGAAGGAGTTGGAACATGCTTCATGGCTAAAGGCCCTAAGGTATCACACCCCGAGTATGTTGATTTCAATAGTGATGAAGATGACTTGTTCGGTGATGATGATTTACTTGTTGACAACTCTAGTGATGAATACTATGATGAAACGTCAATTAATCATGCTAATCAAGATAAAACGAATGACAATGATAAGGAGAAGATTGAGGCTCTAACTAAAGAACTAAGCACTCTTAAGTTAGCTCATGAAACTATCTTCGAAGATCATCGAGAACTTTTAAGAGCTCATGAGAAGTTACGCTTTGAAAAGCTCAATCTTGAGCAAGAGCATGAGTTCTTAAAAGCAATCAATGATGATCTCCGCAAGAAAAGTTCTTCTTACATTGCCAAGCATTTACTCTTATCCACTTACATGCCTCAAGTCAAGTCTAGTAACAAGAACAAGAAAGATTCTTCCTCTAGTAGTAACAATGATCATGTTAAATCCAATATTGTTGCTTCTAGTAGTTCTCTTGATTCCACTAATGATTCTCTTAGCCAAGTTACACTTGAGCAAGAAAATAGCTTATTGAAGGGAATTATAAAGAAAGGAGTCTACAAGAGCCTTGCCGGAAGTAAGTAATTCGAAGAAATTGTACGCAAGCAATGAAGGCACCGGAAGAATCAAGGTGTTGGTTTTGAACGAAAGTTCAACGCCAATGGAGTTGAGTGGGAAGAAGATCAATACCCCAAGACGAAGTTTGTTCCTCAACAAGAGAAGTATGATCCTACTTCCTTCAAGGGGACACAAGCTCAAGATGATCTTCCACCACAAGACTACAAGCAAAAAGGCAAGGACAAGCTTCAAGAGGAAATTGATGCATTTGAAGAAGCTCCTAAGACCTTGGTCAAGTGGATTCCCAAGACCACTTCAAGTTCCACTTCATCAAGTACGACTACAACTCCAAGGATTCCCATCAAGATGGTGTGGATCCAAAAGAAGAAGAACTAGAGAGTTCTTGAGGGTGACTCCGCCAACATACTTCACTCTTATCATTTTGGCAAGAACAAGTGCAATGAACTTCCACATCTTGCACTAGTTAAAGGAGTCACAAACCCTCTTGTTGGTAAGTCAAGGGACAAGGTAACCTAAAAGTTTTCATGGACATCATCTTGTGTGTGCATCACTCTATGTCTATGGATATCTTTGTTTGTTCCTTGAGGGACTAACCCATGTAGGTATTGAAAGTGCAATTCACTCCAGTGGATAGCTCAAATTGTTCTACATCAAAATTGAGCATCCACATCTTCAACATCTACATGAAGTCATCATCGACAAAAGCCAAGGTTAGTTCATTCCTCTTAAGGGGGGATATCACATCTAGGGGGAGCTTTACTCTAAGACTTGAGCTAAAGCAACTCTAATGATGTGAACACAACAATGCTTTATGTAAAAGTGGTAACCCCACTTGTGCTTAAACGATGAGTATGACCTATGATCAAATGTTCTCATTTGACTCCTAAGTCAATATACTCATATATAGATGACCTAGTCATCGCAAATTGCTTGATAGATGCTAGTATTGGTTGTGCATGCTTTGTCACATATTTCAATTGCCATTTTATTGTGTGAGCATGTTGGTTGCATATTTTACTCATTCGAGGACATCCACTTGTTGTTTTGATTGATTGGTTTTCTTTTCTCTTGCCAAGTGGATGAACAAGAATGCCTAAGAACCTCCTCTAGCTATCTATGCTTTTCTCGTCTCAAGCTCTATTCATGCTACATCACAAAATTTGGTCAAGTCAGATTCGAACCACTCTGTGTGAGGAGCACTCGGAGTCCCCGATTCGTCATAGACTTAAACTTCCAAAATTTCTTTGTGATTCTCGGTCTGACCGATTTCTCCTTTTCGGTCTTACCGAGATCATTAAGTCGATCTATGTTTTCGATCTCGGTGCAACCGATTTGAACCATTCGGTCCTACCGAGTTGCAATAACTGTATATAGTTTTGCATCTCGGTGCCACCGAGTTGTTTCACTCGGTCACACCGACAGGGTCGGGCTATATATAGACACGGGCAAAAATTTGGAAATTTCTCCGAACCCCTTCGCCCGCGCGATAGCTCGCTCTGCCTACGTGATCTCCGGATCGTCTTCTCGCCATTAGCCGCCTCCAGTCGCTGGTCTCCATCGCCGTCAACGGAATTCAACCCCGCCGTTGCCGCCGTAGCGAGTCTCCGCCGAACTAGGGTATGGACTCGATCTTTGTGCTATTCCCAATCTGATTCCTAGCACATTGTGATCTTATTGACTCTAGCCACGATTGAAACACCCCTATCCAGTCAATGCAATTCGTAGAATAGGTTTGATTTGAAAATTTTAGGGTTAGGTTTCCGCCGAAACCATCTCGGACCCACCGAGTTGAAAAACTCGGTCCCACCGATTTGACTCATGCCATTGCACAAGTAAGACTCGGTCTGACCAAGAATTACTAATCGGTGTGACCGATTTTGGAACTTTGTGAAACCCTAGCAGTCTCGATGCCACCGAACTGTGACTCAGTCTGACTGAGTTCACTAGTTTAGGTTCCAAAACTGATTGGGTATCACCGAGTTTAAAAATCGGTAGATCCGAAATGATTTCTGTGGGAAACTAAAACTAAGATTTTGAATCATTCTTTTGCAAAAATCTCTGCATTTTGTGATGCTCATCCACTCTACCTCATCTATAAACTCTTCACAGGGTCAGGAGTCAGCTTTTCAATCATGTCTGATCAGAGTGACAGCCAGAATATGTCAGAAGAGCAAGTGCAAATGAGTGAGGGCACTAGTCCCTCCAGTTCTTCAAATGAAGGCAGCAGGAGCACTCCTAGCAATTTGCCAAAAGCTGCCACCAGACAAAGGAAGAAGAGAACCTCAGAATCAGAGGATGAGGATTATGTGGCAGAGGAAGAAGAAGCTACTTCCAAGAAAGTAGTGCTCAAGAAGGAGTATGGCTCAGCACAGAGCACAAATCCAGGCTTGAAAATCAAAAGGCCAGCAGGTAGGTAGCCTATGCCAAAGGCCAGAGCTTCAACTAAAATTCCTAAAAAGCCTGCACCCAAAGGGCTAGTTGCTGCTGAAGGGAAGAAGGAAAGGAAAAGAGGTAGATGGTGCAAGAAAGTTGATCCAATGGCTGAGTTTGAAAAGCATTCTTCTGAAGAAGAAGAAGAAGAAGAAGAAGAAGAAGAAGAAGAAGAATAAGAAGAGGTTGCTGCACCAGCACCTAAGGCACCAAAGCTTATGGGTGATGCTATCAAATCAGGGGCTACTGCATCCAAGCCCAAGGAAGCACCCAAAGCTGCCTCCAAGGCCAAGTCAGCTCCAAAGAGAAATATAAGGAGCATACCAGCTGCTAAAAAGAACAAGGCCCCAGTGCCTGACATTGCTGAAGAAGAAGAAGGTCAAGTTCTGAGAAAGCTTAAGCCCAAGATTCCAGACCACAATGATGCTCATCCTGTGGCTGAGAACATGAAAATCAGAAAAGACTCAGGGTTAAGAAAGTGGAGAGCAGAAGATCCATATGCTTCAAGAAGAAGAACTGCTGTTGACTACAGGTTCCACACAAAGGAACAACAGGACTTCTATGAGACAGTTTTGCTTGATAAGAAGACCATAGTTTGTGACATGAGATGGGTAGATTGGGAGTACATCAAGGACAATGAAGAGCACTATCCTGGAGTTCAAGACAGCTTTAAGGGTTGTGGAGTAGCTGACTTTGTTGGGCAGAAGCTCACAAAGTGGAATGAAGAGCTGATCATGCAATTCTACTCCACAACACACTTCTACCCAGATGGAAGGATCACATGGATGTCTCAAGGTACAAGGTACCAATCAACTATTGAGGAATGGGCAAAGTTGATCAATGCCCCAGAGGAAAATGAAGATGACTTGGATGTCTATGCCAAGAAAAAGATGGATCATAACACAATGGCAAATATGTACAAGGAGATTCCAGCAGATGATCTTGACACTCACCAGTTTGGGTCTGTAAAACACTTGTTGTCAGGACTGCCTACGATCAACTGGATCCTTAGGCACACACTTTTGCCCAAGTCTGGAGATCACAGGATGATCAGAGGTCATGCCATTAACTTGCTACATATATTTGATGTGCCTCAGAAATTCAAGGTCATGAGCCGTATAGTTGAGACTATCAAGAGGACTGTAGCAGATCAGAAGAGGAGCTATGGTTATGCCCCTCAGATCCAAACGTTGATTAACTCAAAATGGGCACAGGCACATACTTGTTGGACAAGGAACATTTGCCTATTCATCCAGATTTCGAGGACAACCAAGTTGTGATGAATGAGAATGAACCATCATCAGCTCAAGCACAAGCTAAGAAGGAGAAGGCAAGGAAGGAGAAAGCTGCCAAGATGCCAACTCAAGAGGAGGCATCTGAGTATTTCTTGAAAAACAAGCAAGAGCAGCTTAGTTACTTGATTGCATCCACACTGAGGATTGAGAAAGGTCTGGCCACCCTCACTCAGAATCAGGAGAGCTTAGAGAGAATCGTAGAACAAAAGTTCTATGACTTGGATGTCAAAGTAAAAGAGATTCAGTCTGCAGTGGAGCAACTTCAAGATGACATGCAGGAGAGGAAAGGGAAGACTACAACTGATGCATTTGCCAGAGTGCCACGAGCTCAGAGGTCAACTGCAGTGCCAGTTCCTGACACCAGAGCCACCCTCCTCAGCTCCAGCTACATCACCAGCCCAACCAACTCCAGCATCCACTTCAGTTCTAGCTCCAACCACGTCTACAGAAGCCTTCGTCCTTGGAGTGATCCGGACTCCACCACCACCAGAAGATCAAGCCTGAGAGTCGATCTAGCACTATGCATTTTCTAGGAACTTTTTGGTAACTTGTTGCCAAAGGGGGAGAAAAATGTATAGATCATAGGCTTCGAGAGAGAGAGTGTTGATTTTATTCTCTCTTGCTTTATTTGGTGGTTTTTTAAACTTTGTCTGCTTTTGGTTGAGATACTATGATATGCTTGTGAGACATTGATGATCATGTGTTTGATCATAAGCTACACTTATGCATGCTTGATATTATGCTATCTATCTTATGTGATCATTCACTTTTCTTGGTGATGAGTGCATGTATTCAATTCTTATCATTTTGAGCGCTCCACCAAGATGTATGTGACATGGAAGAGTAACCCATGATTCTAACTCTTTCTGCATTTGCAGTCCAAAGCAAATTTAAAATATGCACAAATTTAGGGAGAGCTCTTACTTATCACATACTTCTCAAAGCGACGATATATTTCTTTCTTATTACCATTTGTCGAAGCTTTGATCTATATGTTGTCATCAATTACCAAAAAGGGGGAGATTGAAAGTGCAACTATCCCAAGGTGGTTTTGGTAATTCATAACAACATATAGCTCATTGAGCTAATGCTATTCCAAGAAAATTATTTCAGGAAAGCTCAATGATTGGCATGGCATGGATGATGAAAGTGGATCCCTCAAAATGCTAAGGACAAAGGATTGGCTCAAGCTCAAAAGCTCAAGACTCTTCATTTTATATTTCAGTGATCCAAGATCACATTGAGTCTATAGGAAAAGCCAATACTATTAAGAAGGGATGAGGTGTTGCTTAATGAGCCTCTAGCTTCATGTGCTTAGTGATATGCTCCAAAACCCTCAGCTACTTTCTCACTTCCACATATGACCTAAACCCAAAGTCAAACTCGGCCCTACCGATTCTTTCAACCCGGCGCCACCGAGTTTCACATGTCATAGCCACTGCCAAACCATAAGCAAATCGGTTCTACCGATAGGGATCTTGGTCTCACCGAGATGGGATTGCAATTTCTCTGTTTCCTTTTCGTAACTTTTCGGTCTCACCGAAAGAGCGGATCGGTCCCACCGAGATTGCAGTGTAAACTCTGTGTTTCCTTTTTGTAACATTTCGGTCTCACCGAAAGAGCAAATCGGTCCCACCGAGTTTACCTGACCAACCCTCTGGTTAGCTTATTACCA
The DNA here is from genome assembly GCA_032464435.1 of Aegilops umbellulata. Lineage (NCBI taxonomy): Eukaryota > Viridiplantae > Streptophyta > Magnoliopsida > Poales > Poaceae > Aegilops > Aegilops umbellulata. The sequence continues at coordinate 223,384,969 of CP136055.1, read as the reverse complement.
AATTGGTCTCACCGAGTTTGTGTAATCGGTCTCACCGAGATTACGTTATGCCCTAACCCTAACCATATCGGTCCTACCGAGTTGCATGTCGGTCCCACCGAAAATCCTAACGGTCACTAGGTTTACTAAATCGGTCCGACCGAGTTTGTTGATTCGGTCCCACCGAGATTGGTAAATTGTGTGTAACGGTTGGATTTTGTGTGGAGGCTATATATACCCCTCCACCTCCTCTTCACTCGTGGAGAGAGCCATCAGAACACATCTACACTTCCAACTCATATGTTCTAAGAGAGAACCACCTACCCTTGTGTTGAGCTCAAGATATTCCATTCCTACCATATGAATCTTGATCTCTAGCCTTCCCCAAGTTGCTTTCCACTCAAATCTTCTTTCCACCAAATCCAAATCCTGTGAGAGAGAGTTGAGTGTTGGGGAGACTATCATTTGAAGCACAAGAGCAAGGAGTTCATCATCAACACACCATTTGTTATGTCTTGGAGAGTGGTGTCTCCTAAATTGGCTAGGTGTCACTTGGGAGCCTCCGACAAGATTGTGGAGTTGAACCAAGGAGTTTGTAAGGGCAAGGAGATCGCCTACTTCATGAAGATCTACCGCTAGTGAGGCAAGTCCTTCATGGGAGATGGCCATGGTGGGATAGACAAGGTTGCTTCTTCATGGACCCTTCGTGGGTGGAGCCCTCCGTGGACTCGCGCAACCGTTACCCTTCGTGGGTTGAAGTCTCCATCAACGTGGATGTAGGATAGCACCACCTATCGGAACCACGCCAAAAACATCTGTGTCTCCAATTGCGTTTGAATTCTCCAAATCCTTCCCCTTTTCATTCTTGCAAGTTGCATGCTTTACTTTCCGCTGCCTATATACTCTTTGCATGCTTGCTTGAATTGTGTGATGATTGCTTGACTTGTCCTAAAGTAGCTAAAATCTGCCAAACATTAAAATTGGGAAACGGTTAAGTTTTTATTTGGTCAAGTAGTCTAATCACCCCCCTCTAGACATACTTCAAGGTCCTACACAACCCCTTTAAATCGCCGGGTTGCGAGGTGTTGCTATTTGTGTGCATGTGTTGTTTACGTTGTGTTGCTTGGTTCTCCTACTGGTTCGATACCTTGGTTTCATAACCGAGGGAAATACCTACCGTCATTGTGCTACATCATCCCTCCCTCTCTGGGGAAATACCGACGTAGTTCCAGCTACCATCAGTAAACCCTTTGGGTGTTAGTCACATGGAGATGTGAACTAATCATGTAAAGATGTGAACTATTCGTGTTAAATCACATGACGATGTGAACTAGATTATTGACTCTAGTACAAGTGCGAGACTGAAGGAAATATGCCCTAGAGGCAATAATAAAGTTGTTATTTATATTTCCTTATATCATGATAAATGTTTATTATTCATGCTAGAATTGTATTAACCGGAAACTTAGTACATGTGTGAATACATAGACAAAACAGAGTGTCCCTAGTATGCCTCTGCTTGACTAGCTCGTTAATCGAAGATGATTAAGTTTCCTAACCATAGACATGTGTTGTCATTTGATGAATGGGATCACATCATTAGAGAATGATGTGATGGACAAGACCCATCCGTTAGCTTAGCATAATGATCGTTAAGTTTTATTGCTATTGCTTTCATCATGACTTATACATGTTCCTCTGACTATGAGATTATGCAACTCCCGAATACCGGAGGAACACCTTGTGTGCTATCAAACGTCACAACATAACTGAGTGATTATAAAGATGCTCTACAGGTGTCCTCGATGGTGTTTGTTGAGTTGGCATAGATCGAGATTAGGATTTATCACTCCGTGTATCGGAGAGGTATCTCTGGGCCCTCCCGGTAATGCACATCACTATGAGCTTGCAAGCAATGTGACTAATGAGTTAGTTACAGGTTTATGCATTACGGAACGAGTAAAGAGACTTGCCGGTAACAAGATTTAACAAGGTATGATGATACCGACGATCGAATCTCGGGCAAGTAACATACCGATGACAAAGGGAATGAGGTATGTTGTTATGCGGTTTGACCGATAAAGATCTTCGTAGAATATGTAGGAGCCAATATGAGCATCCAGGTTCCGCTATTGGTTATTGACCGGAGATGTGTCTCGGTCATGTCTACATAGTTCTCGAACCCGTAGGGTCCGCATGCTTAACGTTTGGTGACGATTTGTATTATGAGTTATGTGATTTGATGACTGAAGTTTGTTTGAAGTCCCGGATGAGATCACGGACATAACGAGGAGTCTCAAAATGGTCGATAGGTAAAGATTGGTATATTGGAAGGTTATATACGGACATCGGAATGGTTCCGATAAGGTTCAGGGATTTTTCGGAGTACCGGGAGGCTACGGAACCCCCCGGGAAAGTTATTGGGCCTAATGCCCCAATCCGAATTGGACAAGGGGAGGGGGCGCGGCCCCCCTCTTTCCTTCTCCCTCTCCCTCCTTTCCCCTTTCCCCCTCTCCGTGGGAAGGAAAGGGGGTGAATCCTACTAGGTTTGGAGTCCTAGTAGGACTCCCACCCCCGGCGCACCTCCCCCCTCCTTTATATACGTGGGCAAGGGGGCACCCCAAAGAACAACAGACAACCTCTTAGCCGTGTGCGGTGCCCCCCTCCACAGTTTAACACCTCGGTCATATCGTCGTAGTGCTTAAGCGAAGCCCTGCGCCAGTAACTTCATCATCATCGTCGCCACGTCGTCGTGCTGACGGAACTCTCCCTCGGCCCTCTACTGGATCAAGAGCTCGAGGGACGTCATCGTGCTGAACGTGTGCTGAACACGGAGGTGTCGTATGTTCGGTACTTGGATCGGTTGGATCGTGAAGACGTTCGACTACATCAACCGCGTTATTAAACGCTTCCGCTTTCGGTCTACGAGGGTACGTGAACACACTCTTCCGTCTCCTTGCTATGCATCTCCTAGATAGATCTTGCGTGATCGTAGGGAAAAAAATTCAAATACTGCGTTCCCCAACAGGTTCATGTTCAAGTTCACCACTCGTTGATTGAGGATACTCCTATGTTGCGCCGTGGACTTCACGACACATGCTGGTGCGGTTTGATAGGTTGTTTGCAAAGTCTTGATATCGTGATCTTTCGACAACACTCCACATCTACTTGTGTCTCTCGTGATGATGTTCCTTTTGTCTGCTAACTAGGCCGTGTCTCCTCCTGGGCATCCATATCTTCTCGTCTTCTTTTACCTTGTTACTTGTACGGTTTTTGGCCCGGTTTCCCCCGTAGACAGGGTCAACTTATTCAGGTTTTTGGTCTGGTTTCGCTTATACGCTGGATCAGCCAAATACCAAAAGGATAACTACTCTTGACTTCGGCATCTTTGAACAATATATTCAGGTGGGAGTACTCTTCTCCCGGTGATTCTTTAAAAAGAACTAAGACGTGAAGGGGCTGAAAGTTGGCACCTCCATGATCGATGATGCTTTTCTGTGAAGGAAATACTACAATGCGTAATCTACTAAAAGAATAATATTAATCAAACAGCATGGACGCATTCTAGTGGAGAAGGGGATATCTCGGAGATATTGGAGCCTTTCATCATTATCTGCTTGATATTGTCTCATGCTCTCGGATCACTGTGTATCTTGTGTTGGGAGGGTTGAGCATGAGTGAAGGGGCTTCCAGTTCACACACACCACACAGAAACCAGAAAGTGGAGGACGTGGAGAAGAAATGAGTCTTTCTTTTAACCTGCCATGTTATCCTCGGTGAGCTTTTTCTCTTCTTTGGTACTTTGGTTGCTTACACATGGCGAAATTTGTTGACCATGACCTCCGAATCGATCTACCTTCATTTTTGACATAGGCATAGTGTCGGTCTATAGGGCTCTACTGTTGCTGACTTGTCATTTTTGTTACTTTTCCTTTTGCCAGAATTTTGTTGTTTGGTTGTGTGCATCTTAATTACGCAAAGGTCGGATGATACTCATAATGTTCTGTATCCGCTTGATGCTACATTTTGAGATAATAAAAACACCCTTTATCCAAAAAAGGCTTGTTTGTCTTATATTTTAGTCAACTCCTACAGTTGGTTTGCACATTTCTTTTGTGTGACTATGCATTGGCCAATAAGGATAGGGCATCGTAGTGGCACCTCACAGTAAAGGATGCACTACCAAAAACAAAGCTCAAAAGGCCAAAAGGAAGAGAGAAAGTTCGTAGGAAGTGCATGCAAACTGTTCAAGTGGTGATGCCAAAGAAAAAGTGTTGGTGCACTAATGTTTAGAGACCTCGCATGCTCTCTTCGGTAGATCAATCAAGTCGGAGGCACATGACATGATTAGGCCAGGGCTGGCTGGGGTTTTGCGGTTGCAGGAGCTCTTGCCGGCGTGGCCACTTGCCTTGTACTACATTCTTCGCTTCTTTCTTTCTTTCTATGAAATACATTGTGAAGAGAGAAAGAAAAAGGACTAGACGCATCATGAATGCAGCATTGTGAAGCAATTGCTCCACCGTCACCTATTTGGTTAGAATTCTCCTCGACTTGCCTCAGCGATGCACTGGCGAATTTATAATATACGGCGTTGATCCTCCCTTTCGACAGTAGAAAAAAGTATGCATGTGTGTTGCATGTGGACGGACTACGAAACTTGTTGAATTCGAGTGTGTTTTTTTCACACTGGAAACACATCATATTCATCGTTTTTTAATAACAAGAGTAGGTTTTACTGATATATTTTACACTATAGTTGCATGGTCGAATCTCACATGTATGAGTACGGTTGGATTTCTTTTGGTCGGCTAAAACCTTAACGCTCTCTGTTTTGGTCATCTATATTGGAGTTTTCCTTCGGGTGTTGTCATTTTAGAGTCTGTAGTAGTGACATGCAGGGGCGGACGCACGTTGTAATGAGTGGGGGCCCAGGCCCCCACTCGATTTCCTGTCGTCCCGGTATAAAACGTCTAAGGCCAGCCAGCAGGCCCCCGGTCAGCCTAGAGCTGGTGCCCCCACTCCCTTCGGCCCTTCTCCAAAAGCCCATAAAAAAAAGCAAACCAAAATACCAAATGCATGCGTGTCCTCCAACACAGCGATAAACGTGAGGAGAAGCTGGCTGCTACTTGCCTCTTCGATCTCTGGGAGATTTAATAGCAAGAAAATTGATGATTAAACCAAGAAGCGAACCGTCAGCCACCGCCCACCGCGCCTGCTTCGAGGATTGGTCAATCGTGGCTCTGCGGCTGCCTTTCGGCCGAAGCCCGCCCCGCCGCCTGGTCGCCGGCCTCCGGCAGCCGCGGCGCGACCGCTAGTCTACGGAGGTCTGGTCTGTAGCAGCAGCAACCTCTGCTCAAGTCCACATCCCCAAGCTTTATTGATCTCAATCCCATCCCAACTCTTAAACTTCCGTAGGAAAACAAAAACTCAGGTACTTCTCGATTTGGTTTTCCTGGACCTCTCCGGTCCTTATTTTTCAGTTGATTTCTTTGTGTTTTCTGTCAAATCAAGTGAAAATATGCTCCCTCAAAAAAAAAAGTGAAAATATGCAACCCCGTCCGTACTAGTACTCTATCAGGCATGTTCTGTTTGTTCTAACAATAAATTATAGGATTAGTGTGGCACACCAATAGTAGCTTAATTTGTACCATTTGGGAATTCTCTATGCAATTCAATCCAGCAAACCATTCTACTACCCGTACTTGTGTGCTGGCCTGATAGTCTGCTACTACTAGCATGCTTTCTCTGTGAATTTTTACAATTAGTACTTCAATTATTTGACAGGGAGGAATAAAGAAAATGGATAAGTATATTTTATAAAGAAAGAAAGAGATGACACCACCACCACCAATAGGTCTGCTTTGAGCCCAAGTGATTTACTTTGTCATTTTGACAAGGAAAAGTTGCTCAAATTAGCTAAACTTTATCCTGATAATTTTAATCACAAAAATATGGTGACTCTTGAGCGTGAACTTGGTCTCTACGTACATAGATAATATACTCCATGATACATGGTTTTCTTGCTTTGGACAAAATAGATGATTTGGCTAAACAGACGGTGGATACAAGGAAGCATCTCCCCTATCATAGTATATTGCCTTTTGAAGATAGCGCTGACTCTCCCTGTAACCACTGCCAACGTTGAGAGATGTTTTTCAGCTATGAAGATTGTGAAGTGCGTAACAGAACTGGCGATGATTATTTGAGCCATAGACTAATTTGATTCGTGGAAAAGGACTGCTGGACGAAATTACTGATAAAGATACTTGAGCCATCGTTTCCGTAAGATGAAAGATCACCATGGGAGAAATGAAATGTAATGATCCAATACCTTACACCTCTTGTGTCTTTACCATTTCCATTAGTATTTTAATTGATAATACTAATATGTGTTTTTTCTTCACAGAAAACAACATTTATTTTAGAGATGAATATTCTCTTTTTTGCAAAATATGAACTATTCGGATTTAAAGTCCTTTTTACAAGGTATGTTCACTTTAGTGATAACTTGCTGTGTTACTGTTGGATAAAGTATCTCCTTTTAAAACTTGAATATAATTATCTTATGACTTGCAAGAAAATGTCGATATATAGCATATTTAGACGTTTATAAGCCCGTGTAAAAAAGATCAAGAGTTTTCTATAGCTGGGTGCCCCCGCTCGGTTTTTATCCTGGGTCCGCCCCTGGTGACATGCTAGTTTAGATTCATGTAACAAAGGATAACCTTGGGTCCGTCCCCTCTCTCGTCGCACCCGTAGGCGACGGGGAGGGCCCCTCGTCGTCGCACCAGCCGGTCGCCTCTTCCCCGCACCCATTCCTCGCCGCCGCCGGAGGGCGTGGTCAGGCAGCGCCTGGCTCGCGTCGGCGGCGGCGGGGCCCATCTCCTCCTCGCACGGGGGTGCTGCGGCGGGGCAGCCTCCTTGGCCAGGGCGACGCGCCTACGTGGGGCGTGCCGAGGACAGCGACGCTCGGCTCCCTGCTGTGGCGGGGCGCAACTGGGCGGCGGCCTGGATTTCCTCGCGACGGTGGGCATGTCTGCATTTCTGCAGATCTGGATCGGTTCTCGATCTGGATCCAGTGGGTTGTGGACGGCACAGGCAGCAGTTAGGGCGGCCCCTCTGCTGCGCGGCGGCGACTGGAGCCTCCATGGCCGGCGGTGTGGCGGCTGCGGGCAGATGGATTGCGTCGGTGGCTGTGGATCTGGCATCCTATCCAGATCCGTCTCGGTATGGCCTTGGCCAGCCGGTGGCGTGAGAAGGATCGATGAGGGGCGGCTGGAGGTTGCCGGCGTGCTGACGGGGGTCCTTGTCTCCACGGCGAGGCTCAGTTCGGTTCCACCCACCTGCGAGTTCGGGCAGACATGACCTCCGATGAAAATCGCGTCGACTTCGGTCATGGCGGACGATGGCAGCGTCTATGACGTCGTTCCCTTCTCGAGGCATCGTTGTTTAGATCGTGGCACCCCACTCGTGATGCTCCGGGGGAGACCCTAGATCTGGATCTACCGGATCGGACAATGATGTCACCTTCAATGTCCTTGTCCCTCCTGGGGCATCGTTTTGGAGCAAATGCTGGTTGGACGGGACAAGCGGAGGAGCAGTGTCACATACACCGCATGGCTGACGACGGATCCCGGAGGCATGGTGCTGCGGAGGTTCGATGACGGCCACATGTGGATGGATACGTGCAGGAGGGTGGAACTGTCTGGCGCCGTGGTGACGTCGACGACAAGTCAGACAAGGTCGATGCGTCAGTTCCTACTCTGGAGATGGACCGGTGGAAGATGGCGGCGACAGCCTATGAGTGCGCTGGACCGGTATGAGACCCAGTCCCGGTGTGTGGCTAGGCTGGGGCATTCGGCTATAGATGTTAGGGTTTGGTGCGACGTCCGTTTGGTGTTCGGCCCGGATATTCGGCGTACCTTCATCAAGGGGATAGGAATAGCAACGGGTATTGCCTAGATAATGGCTTCGGGCTGACTGTTGTATTGCTTTATATGGTCTTTATGAATAATTAATAAAATGGTTGCATGCATCTGGACGATGCAGAGGCCGAAGATCTATCCTTCTTTAAAAAGAAAGACCTTTCGTTTTGTGACGAGAAAACAGGAGAGGCAGTTCTTGAATTTTTATTACTTACGCCAGAGGAAGAAATATCTGTTTTGGGACTCCAGAATGCACGTGAATTGATCGTTATAACAGCTTGGTATTTATGGTGGGATAGACGTAAACTGGTTTATGAAGGAAAGTCTCAAGATGCATATCAATCTGCGATGGGGGCCCGTGCTATAGCGGCAAATTATGTTAAAGCAAACTCCCCTAAGGCGATCAGTAAGAAAGGGGGATGGCTTAGACCTCCTATGGGTTTTGTGAAGCTAAACGTTGATGCTTTTTTTGACCATGATCTGCTTAGAGGCACGGCGGGGGCAGTCCTGAGAGATGACAAAGGAAGGTTCATTGTTGGCGGAAGTTGGCGACTTGACTGGTGTGCGGATGTTCTAACGGCAGAAGCATTGGCACTAAGGTTTGGCCTTACCCTAGCACAGAAGGCGGGGTGCAACCGCCTTATTGTTAACTCTGATAATACGGAAGTGATTGACACGATGAAGAATGGAGGACAATCGGCGGGAGCGGCAACGGCAGTGTTCGATGATTGCTATTTTATGGCTTGCGATTTTACTACTAGATTTGAACATTGTAATAGGGAAGCAAATAAAGTTGCTCATGAAATTGCTAGGCTAACGAAATTTTCAGTGACTAGGGATTGGTTTGAGGAGCCCATGGTTGATATTATATCTCTTCTTATTGATGATGTAACTGTTATTTCTAATCAATAAAGCTTAATGTTTTCAAAAAAACAGGATTGGCATGGAAATGCGAATTGATAGTGTGCACTCCGCATGATTGCCTTACCAACTAACACTAGCTAGTAGGCTAGCGTTCTATAAGTGGAACCTCCGGGCTAAGAAGTAGTAGTAAGTGTTGATTATATATGTTACGTGCGTATTGTGCCCGCCTCCTAGTTTTTTGTATAGTTGAGATTCGTGACCATCTTTGTATATTATATATACGTGTCTATGTACGAAAAGCAATACATCATGCAATCATAATTTTCTACATGGTATCATTTTTTAGGTTTTAATCCTCGCCTCCGCTGCCGTCGCCGCCACCCTGTCGGGCCCCCGGCACCCCCGACATTGGCGCTCGCCGCCACCACGGCTCCCTCGGCGCCCCCGGCCCCCTCGGCGCCCGTGGCCGGTCCGGCCACCCGCGCCCGTACGGGCGTTTTTCACCCGAGTTCACGCTACGCCCATGCGTCGTCCACCTCTGAGCCGCTGCCGTTGTCGTCCTCCGTTCGAGCCGCTCTTCGTGACCCGTTCTGGATGGCTGCGATGCAAGAGAAGTTTGACGCCTTGTTGCGCAACCGGACGTGGCAGCTTGTTCCCCGTCCCGGCACGTCAACGTGATTACCAGGAAATGGGTCTTTAAACACAAGCTCCGTCCTGATGGTACCCTTGATCGCTATAAACCGCGTTGGGTCGTCGTGGCTTCCGACAGCGTGCTGGCATCGACTTCACCGACACCTTCGCTCCGGTTGTCAAGACTGGCACGATACACACGGTTCTCCACCTTGCGGTCTCCCGTGCTTGATCGGTGCACCAGATGGACGTCTTCAATGCCTTCCTCCATGGTCACCTCGAGGAGCAGATCTTCTGCCAGCAGCCCACCGGGTTTGTTGACCCAGCGCTTCCCGACCACGTGTGCTTGCTTTCGCGGTTCTTGTACGGACTCAAGCAGGCTCCGCGCGCTTGGTACCAGCGCATTGCGGCGTTTCTCCACCAGCTTGGGTTTCGCTCCACCCGCTCGGACGCCTCACTCTTCGTCTATCATCAGGGATCTAACATGACCTACTTGCTGCTCTATATCGACGACATCATCCTGACAGCATGTACGGCTGGTCTCCTCAGTCAGCTCATGGCTCGCCTTCGCGTTGAGTTCGCCATCAGGGACTTGGGTCCTTTGCACTACTTCCTCGGTGTCGAGGTGGTGCGCCGTCTGGATGGCTTCTTTCTTCATCAGCGGAAGTACGCTCACGAGCTCCTGAAGCGCGCAGGCATGCTTAACTGCAAGCCCGCTGCTACGCCTGTTGGTACGAAGGCCAAGCTTTCTGCCACGGATGGTTCTCCTGCTTCGGATGCTGCTTTCTATCGGTCTATCATTGGTGCTCTCGAGTACCTCACTCTGACTCGACCACAGATCCAGTATGCCGTGCAGCAGGTGTTTCTTCACATGCATGCTCCTCGAGACGTTCACTGGGCTACCGTCAAGCGGATTCTCCGCTATATCTGTGGCACTATGGATCTTGGCGTCACGCTTCATGCCTCTGCCGACACCTCCCTCACCGCCTACACCGATGCAGACTGAGCGGGCTGTCCTGACACTCGTCGCTCCACTTCAGGCTATTGTGTCTACCTTGAACCCTCACTTATTTCGTGGTCGTCCAAGCGGCAGCCTACGGTCTCTCGTTCCAGTGTTGAGGTTGAGTATCGTGCGGTGGCCAACGCCGTCGCCGAGTGTTCGTGGCTTTGCCAGCTGCTTCAGGAGCTCTCTTGCCCTATTGACCGTGCCATGATGGTCTACTGCGACAACGTCTCGTCGGTCTACCTCTCCGCTAACCCGGTGCATCATCGACGGACCAAGCACATTGAGTTGGATATTTATTTTATTCGGGAACAGGTGGCCCTTGGTCATAATCGTGTTTTACACGTCCCTACTTCCCAAGGCCTTGCCTACGGCGTCATTTGAGGAGTTCCGATCCAGTCTTTGCGTCAGCCGCGGTGTCGCTTTAACTGCGCGGGGGTGGGGGGTGGGGGTTGAGTATATGTGTTATGCGCATATTGTGTATTGGGCCCGCCTCCTAGTTCCTTCTATAGTTGAGGTCCGTGGCGCACGTTTGTACACCATATATACATGCCTATACACGAAGAGCAATACATCATGCAATCATAACCTTCTACAGTAAAAAAGATAATAATTGTTGCAGCTTTATTAACTAAATCCTAACTGAATCCACTGTCTCATTCAGGCCCCTCGGGTATTCGCAGTTTCTTTTCGTCCGACGTAGTAGTATATCTCTACAGAGATTAGAGAAACTCCAATGAGGCGACCCATTTCGTCCGCCCGCGTTTGTTTGGGTCGGCGTGGACAAAAGTGACGGCCCAACGCGCCGACCCAAACGGACGCGCGTCTGTTTTTCGTCCGCGGACGACCCATTTCCGGACTAATTTTGAGCCAGATTTGCGTCGACACGGACACGAGACGGACGCACGCGCGCGCGCCTACTCCTCTCCCCGGGCCCACCGGTCGGTGGCAGCTACCACCATATCCCCCCATTTTTCCCAAAAACACTCCCGCCCGCGCGCGCCCCCGCCCCCCAACCAGCCATGGAGGACGCCACCAACCTCGACCTCGACGCCGCCGTCGGCCTCGCCTCCCTCGCCTCGTCCGGCGCCGTCGCCCCCTCCGGGAAAGGCAAGCCTCGTGCCCCGCGCAAGACCGTCGCCGCGACCAAGCCGAAGAAGGCACTGACGCCCGAACAGCGGGCAAGGGAGTCGGCCAACAGGAAGGGCCGGAGGCACGCCGCGAACGCGAGGGATGAGGCCGCCGCGCAGGTAGTCGCCGCCGCGCAGCAGGAGTTCACCAACGCCCGCATCGCGGCGGCAACGAGGGAGGCGCTCTACATGCTAGGGGTAAACCCTAGCCAGCACAGCCTCGTCCAAGCCGCCGTCGCCGCGGCCAGCATCGGCTTGTCGGCATTTCCTCGGATGGTCCTGCCCGACTCACCCCGCGCGTCGGCTTGCAACCCGGTCCCCGGCTTCCACGTCTACCCGCAGGGCTCCCGCCTCTCCGGGGAGTGCTCACCCGACGTGAGCGTGGTCGCGCCTTCCACACCCGCGCCCGTGCCCATCGACCTCAACGCCACCCCGGTGGTCAGTGGCTCGTCGTTCGGCGGCACGAGGAAACGCGTGCGACAGACGCCGGCCGGCGGGCTCCCGGACGCCAGTAACCTGTTCGAGGAAATGCCGTCCGCCGTCGACGAGGATGACATGTAAAACCTCATCTTTGAGAGTGGTGCGTCGGGCGCTGTCTACGACCCCGACGAGACACAAAGCCAGGACGGTCGCGGGGTGTTCACGCCGGCCGCTGGCTATGATCCCGATCAGGCGGCCTTCATGTGTGATCAGGTCGGCATCGACCTGGACGGCTTCCCCCTCGACCACGAGTTCCCGAAGGACTATGGGCTAGAGGAAGAGGACGAGTGCGACATCGAAGTGGAGCCTTTGTTTGAGGACGAGCTCGCCAACCAAGCCGCCGGTTCTAAGCCGAAGCGCAAGAGCAAGCGCACGAAGGCGTACACAGCTGCTGAGGACAAGCTTCTTTGCAAGTGTTGGCGAGACATTGGACAAGACCCAAACACGGGCGCCGAGCAAAAGCATTCGACCTTTTGGACTCGTGTGCACCGAGAGTTTCATGAGCGCAAGAAGTTTCCACCTTACCAATTTCTGAACACACGCGAGTGGGTCTCCATTTCCAAGCGGTGGAGGGTGATCCAACAAGAGTGCAACAAGTTTTGCGCCACCCTTAAGAGCGTCAAAGCCCGCCCCGTGAGCGGCATCGGCATGCAAGACATGGTATGATAGCAAGCAAGCCGCCCTCTTTTGTGCCATCAAGATCATCCTTTTACGTCTTCATTTGCTATCACTTGCCCATATGCTTGCATGGAAACATTTTGTAGGCATTTCAAGCTTTGGAGGCATTCAAGGTTCAACACAATGGCAAGTGCTTCAACTCTCCCACTGCTATTGGGTCATCAAGGACGAAGAGAAGTTCAAGGCACAATATGCCGCCCTCAAGGCACGTGGGGGGAAGAAAGCCGTGGAGGATGTTGGGGAGGGCGAGCCGGCACGGCCGAGGGGGAAGACCAACTCCAAGGAGGACAAGCGAGATGCGGCCACCAACGCCTTGATCGCAAGCGTGGACGGCATGATGAATAAGAAGGACTCAAGGGAGGAGGAGCGCCGGCATTTCAAGGCGGAGCAAATGGATGCTTTCATGGAGATCCAAAGGAGGAGGCTTGATCTTGACGCCGAGAAGCAAGTCAAGATGTTCGAGCTCGAGGCGGAGAAGCAAGCCAAGATGCTAGAGACCGAAGCCGCCAACGCCAAGAAAAAGGTGAAAGAAGTGTCTCTTGCGAGCATGATGACCGGGGTGGAGATCATGAAGGTGGATCTCAACACCGTGTCGCCAAGGAAGAGGCCGTGGTTCGAGAAGATCCAGGCCGACATGCTCAAGTTCGACGACGAGTGATCTATGGCGGTGAGGGCCATCTTTTTTGTATGTCGGCAGGTGTGCCGGCATGACCACGGGAGCCGCGATGGCGTGGTCGAACTCAAGTCCCACCCTTTTTTCTGTGCTGGCATGTGTGCCGGCCGGCTGGCGAGTGCGCCAGTATGAACTGTAGTATTTTCTGAAGCCGGCATTGTATGTCGGTGCTGGCATGGTGCCGGCATGAGACATGGCCGCTGGCATGATCGCCGCGGGCCTTTTTTATTTAAAAGTTGAATGCGGACATGAAATGGGTCGCGTATTGGGCGCACTGCCGACCCAAACGCAAAACTGGGCGGACGTCGGGCGAGCGGCCGGCCCAAATGAACAAAAGGCGGACAAATGCGCCGTCCGTTTGGGTTGGCCCGTTGGAGTTGCTCTTAGAGCATCTCCAGCCATTGGCCCCCCAGGAGGCGCTCAAAATCGCCCCCTGGGGGAGCATCGGCGCTAAACCGCGTGCTGGGGGCGAGATGCCCCCCAGTCACGGCGCCCACGCTTTTTTGAAAACTGACAAACACGGCGCAAATTAAACCAAACTTTGGCGAGTTCGTTCATATTTAAAATATTTTACAAAAAAGAAAAAAACGCTAATAGTCTGCTCCTCGCCCCTCGCCGCTCCTCGTCGCCCGCTGCCCTTGCAGTTCTACATGCCGAGGAGGCTGTAGAACCGCGTGTAGTCGCCGCCGCCGCCGCCGTCGTCGTCGTCGCCTCTGCCGCGGCCGCCGTCCCTGCTGCAGCGCTCCCCCGATTGGCACGGCTTGTTGGACGGTCCGGCAGCGTCCTCGTCGTCGTCGCTATCAAGAATCACGACGCGGTGCTCGTCCTCACGCCCACGTTTGTGGGCGGCTATCTCCTCCAGGGCCCGGCGCTGCCGGACCATCTCGTCGCGGAGGTAGTCGTCGTGCGCCCAGCGTAGGGCGTCCTCGTCGGAGAAGCCGCGCCGGGCTATCTCCTCGTACTCCGGGGGGAGGCTGGGCTCCGATTTGGGCGCGACGAGGACGAGGCATCCCAAGGCGGGAGCGGAGTCGGCGATGCGGACACCGGAGCTGCGGGTGCGTCGGCTGACAGGCGTGTCCTGGGGCTTCGGCTTGACGGGGCGGAGGCAGGGAGAGCCGGTTGACCGACCGGACGAGGAGGAGGACGCCCCGGGGTCCATGCGCCTCGGCGTCCACGAGCTCCCACGGCGGCGAGAGAAGGACGGGGGCTCGGGGTACTCCAGCCTCGGCGTGTTGCCGCCCTCGATGTACTCGAGGACGGCCTCCAGCGTGCATCGAGATAGTGCGGCGTGCATCGAGATCTCCTACCATGTACATCGAGGACGGCCTCGAGATAGTGCGGCGCGCTTGGCTGTGGCTCGAACCCATCGAAGATCAAGTCTCCGCGGATATCAGCCGTGTAGTTTAAGCTTCCAAACCTGACTTGACGACCAGGGGTGTAGCTTTCGATCTGCTCCAGGTGACCAAGCGAATTGGCCCGCAGAGCGAAGCCGCCGAAGACGAAGATTTGTCCGGGGAGAAAAGTCTCATCCTGGACCTCATCGTTGTTGATGATCGAGGGAGCCATCGGGCCTAAAGGCGACGACACAGAGGAACTCTCAATGAAAGCACCAATGTCGGTGTCAAAACCGGCGGATCTCGGGTAGGGGGTCCCGATCTGTGCGTCAAGGCCGGATGGTAACAGGAGACAAGGGACACGATGTTTTTACCCAGGTTCGGGCCCTCTCGATGGAGGTAATACCCTACTCCTGCTTGATTAATATTGATGATATGGGTAGTACAAGAGTAGATCTACCACGAGATCAAGGAGACTAAACCCTAGAAGCTAGCCTATGGTATGATTGTGTATGAAGATGATTGTCCTACGGACTATAACCCTCCGGTTTATATAGACACCGGATAGGGTTAGGGTTACACAGAGTCGGTTACAATGGTAGGAGATCTTGAGTATCCGCATCGCCAAGCTTGCCTTCCACGCCAAGGAAAGTCCCTTCCGGACACGGGACGAAGTCTTCAATCTTGTATCTTCATAGTCCAGGAGTCCGGCTGAAGGTATAGTCCGGCTATCCGAACACCCCCTAATCCAGGACTCCCTAAGTAGCCCCTGAACCAAGCTTCAATGACGACGAATCCGGCGCGCAGATTGTCTTCGGCATTGCAAGGCGGGTTCCTCCTCCAAGTCCTCCATAGAAGATTGTAAACAACAAAAATAGTGTTCGGCTCTGCAAAATAAGTTTCCACATAGTGCCATAGAGAGAATAATATTAACACAAATCAAATCTGCTGACGTATTCCGCGGTGCGACATCACACTACGGCCAAGTTCTTTACAAATCGTTTTTACTCTTCCACCTCAGCACGTTTTGCGAGGCTGTTTCCTTGGCACATCCCGTCGAAGCAGAGATCATGTGCCCCTTTTACGGGATTCTGATCAATACGGACGTGGGTAACCCAACCGTGCCATTTACCACGGCGCTTGGGAGGCAAGCGAGTTTTATTAGGCAGGTGGGGACGCATAACCGCATCCGCCCATATAAGGGGATAAGGATCCACCTTTTTACCTACGCCTTCTTCCTCCTTTGCCAATCCCTCTCTTGCACACTCGAGCTCCAGCGCCCAAGCCCGCTCTTTTCACCTCAACCTTCTCCAATAATGTCCGGAGCAGGAGGCAAGTCGATGGTCTCCTCCGTCACGGAGGCCCAAGTAAAAAAGCTAAGGAAGGCCGGATACCTGTCCAAGGACATCCCGCACCGGCTTCCCGAGAAGGGGCAGCTTCTCCCCACCCCAAGGACTCATGAAAGGGTAGTTTTCCTTCCCCACTTCCTCCGCGGACTGGGTTTTCTACTCCACCCATTCGTCCGGGGAATCATGTTCTACTACGGCCTGGATTTCCACGATCTGGCCCCAAACTTCATCCTCAACATCTCGACGTTTATCGTCGTGTGCGAGGCCTTCCTCCGCGTCCGCCCCCATTTCGGCCTCTGGCTTAAGACTTTCAACGTCAAGCCCAAGGTGGTGCGCGGCAGCCTAGCGGAGTGCGGAGGCGCCATGGCGGGCAAGATAGCCAACGTCCTATGGTTCGATGGCTCCTTTGTGGAGACCCTAAAGGGGTGGCAAGCAGGGTGGTTTTACATCACCGAGCCACGCGATCCGAAATGGGTCGCAGCCCCCGAGTTCCGATCCGGACCCCCCACGCGGCTAATGTCTTGGAAAGAGACGGGCCTATCATGGGGCAACGAAGAAGAGGTGACCGGATTGCAAACTTGCATCCAGTCCCTGGTGAACAAGCCAATCAGGCTTGTCAATGTAGTCCAGGTCATGCTCGTTCGCCGAATCCTCCCGTGTCAACAACGGGATTTTACTCTGTGGGAGTTCGACCCGGCGCAGCACCAAACCCTCAATAGGCTCTTCGACACAACGTATGAAGATGTTTGGAAGGTGCTTTTCAAGGGCGCCGAGGCTCCCGCATCCGCCTCCGAGGATCGCGGATACAGCTCGCAGCGTCACGCTAGCGAGGTAAGCTATCTTCACCTTTTACAGGATATTAGCTCTGTTTTTTCTTTCACAGTTTGACTCTGTGTGGGATCTAAACTCCCTTACCTTTGACAGGCTTGGCAGGCGATATCCGGACCAATTAACTGTCCGGCTCCCCTGCCCGAGGACCCAGCCCCTGCGCTCTTAGTGAAGCTGCTGATTCCGGCACCTTATGTGGTGACGGAGAAGAAGGTCAAGAACAAGAAGACCACGGGGACTCGAAAGAGTGCCCGTAACATGGTGATGTCGGACTCGTCATCTGACGAGTCTGAGGCGCCCTCCTCCCATGAAAACGAGGAGGAGGAAGAAGAAAGCTCTCCCCCCCCCAGCGGAGGGAGGAGAGAAGAAGAAGGCCGCCCCAGCCGAGGAGGCCGAGGGGTCTAGGAAAAGGAAGACCCCTCCGCCGGACTACCCCCATGACGCCGAAAAGAGCGAAGAGGAGTGGCCGAACAGGGCCAAGCGTCCGGCGAAATCGTAAGTTCGGACATCAGAGTAACTCGTGATGTTCCTTTGTTGCACAGCTTTCCTTAGTGTCGAATGTAATTATGTAGCCCGCCCCAGGCCGAATACAACGAATCGTCGGGCGGCTCCCTGGACTGATCGGACGTGAACTCCGTTCCGCCCGCTGTCTCCCCCCGCACTGCGGATGACACCGAAGTGGCGTCGCGACAGGCTCCGGGGCAGGAGGAGGTGGTCCCGGAGGAGCCGCAAGGCAACCTCCCGGACTCCAGGAGTGAAGGGGACAAGACCCCCCAGGGCTCCAAGTCCGGCTTTGAGCCGGACACCGTGTCGGAATCTTCAACAGTTCCGAGCCGCGGTAGGCGAACTCCTTCCAAAAGGAGCAAGCCTTCTAAGCCAGCGACTTTCGTCCAACCGGAGTCGCTGGACCATCTGCTGGAGGTGCTTGGCGGAGCCTCCATCGACAAGGAGTACCGTACTATCATGAGTACGGTGATCCAGAGGGTTCAGTCCACCAATAGCGGACTGACCGAAGCTTGCGCTAGCCTTCTGACAGGCTTCGAGGTAAGTAAAATATATCAAAATATTACCACATAGACAGTAGCCCCTGATGCTCTGTTTGGCGTCGGAAGGAAAAGCCGAATAGAGGATCTAATAAATTTCGCAGGAGTCTAACAAAAAGGAGTCAATATGCATATGCAGGCTTCGCTGCTATCCACCGCCGCCCTGACTGCGGAGGTGGGTGTCCTGAAACAGGACCTCGGGCGACCGAGCAAGAGCTCGGCCTTGCCAAGCGGCAGCTCGAGGAAAAAGAAGGTAAAAAATACCTTACAGAAAAAGGTGCCTATAGAGAGGTGTGATTGCAAAAAATAACAGGATCATACTGCTTATTATAGGGGCCGCAACTGAGGTGGCGACCCTCAAGCAGGCGCTATCTGAGGCCGAAAAGAAAGCGGCCGAGGAGCGCACCGAGCGAGAAAGACTTGGGGCTCAGGTCGGTGAGGTGCAGCAAGAGCTGCAGGCTCTCATGAAAAAACATGAGAGCTTGGAGCTTGAGTCAAAGGCGCAAGCATCCGATCTCGCGTCGGCCCTTGAGACCGCCAAGGGTGCCAAGGCCGAAGCCCAAAAGGCTCTCCAAGAGTTGGAGGAGATGAAAAACATAGCAGCGGGTAAGGCATTCTTAATGCAAAGTAGAAATATAAAAGTAAACTACTTGTCACTTACCCGAATCCGGAGTTCTCCAGGGGCGTTCGCAGATCTTCCCCGCAGCGTATCCGACGCCGCCGCATTCTACCGAGCTGAAGAGGGTAGCTCGACGGAGAGTGTGTTCTGGTCTCAGTATTCTGAGGCCGGACACCCTGTACCCCTGAGCGACCAGCTGAAACAGCTGGTCGAGCTCCACAAGGCGGCCGAACAGGCCATGAAGGGCTTCATAGTTCGGCTGTGGCCCGGAGAGGCCCTGCCTGGGAGCTATTTCGGGCTGGTGCGGCGACTGGTGGAGGCTTGTCCAAGGCTCGAGGTCATCAAGCGCTCCGTCTGCATAGAAGGTGCCCGTCGGGCCCTTGCCCGTGCGAAGGTGCACTGGGGTAAGCTGGACGGAGAGAAGCTTGTGAAGGACGGGCCGCCGGTGGGGAAGGAGCATCGCAAGCCCGAGAACTACTACAAGGATGTTCTTGCAGGTGCCCGCCTTGTGGCGGATGAATGCACCAAAGATGTAATTTTTGAATGAATTCGCTCGTGTTTATCCTGTGCGCTGAAAACTTGTTCATATGCGCTAAGCAATGCTTATTGAATTTAAAATATTATTTTTTGTGCGACCGTTTATCAAAAAATGGAGAGATGGCCAGTCGTCGGCTTCTGCCCCCATGCCACTAGTGCTGGGGTGTTCGGGATAAACCTGAGCGCTCTTTTTCTCATGGTTGGGTCCTTCGAGGGAGGCGCTCAGCACAACGAACCAGGCAATCGGACTATAATGCTTGAATAATCTCACTTAGCCATAGAACTTTATAATTTTAAATTTCGGCGAAGCCCCTAGTTCGGAAGACCGAGTTCGGGGCGCTATCCATGCCTTTGGTCGGACAAAGCCAACTCCCCGCTCGAAGCGGCATAAGTCTTTAGGGACTCGAAAAACCTCTTGAACAGTGACCGGTCGCTGCCTCATCATGACAGTCAGTTTTAGCTTTCTCCACTGAGGTGCTTAACCCAGCTGAACCGGGGCACAATCGCAGTGGTTCTCCTAGTGCTACCTTAGCCGATATAGCGGAACGTAAGGCACCAAAACATAGGAGCCGGGCAAACCCAACATGTGACCAAAATCATGATTCGGAGCCGATGCATATAGTGCTATAAGTTCGGGGTGCCACACTTGTGAAAGTGTACGGACTTCTCACACCAGATAGAAGGGTAATGAAGCCCCTGGCGTGTTTTGCCGTTCCATGGTGTACGGTTGCGATCATGTTTATTTAATGAACATATATATTAAAAGAGGACAACGCAAAAAATAGGCGAAAAGCTATGCATTGTTTATAGAGAGGCTATTTATCAAAGCCGAACGATACAAGTAGTGCGATAAGCAAAAAGATATTAGACTATTTAACATGTCCTAACCAGGGGCAGGCCGCGGAATTTAGAAACAGATATATCGCTCGAAATAGAGACCACCTGAGAGTTCCGTAATGTGGCGTAGCTTTGTCTGCTTCCCTGGGTCTTGCATCGTTTGTGCGGCAGGAAAGCCGAACAGGTTATCCAGAGTGTGGAGTCCTGAAAGTAAAAAAAATCCGGCAGCCCCTAGTACGTTTGTCGCCGTATTGTAAGCATGCCGTTAATGTGCCCCTCCCCCTGTGCCCATGGAATTTCGAAGGCGTAATTGTGTACTCGAGGTACTAGCTCCGCTATGTTGCGATGGCTGGGGTTGGGGCCGTATTGCTACGCTTGGTCCGAACGTGCCAGGCGGTCTTGTTGCAGGTTACTCCGGGCGCGCTTTGCATTGTCCGGCTTTTTAACGGCCGGACTGGAGAGTTGCCTTGAAAGGCTGCTTTGTACTTCTGCTGCGAGGGCCGCCGTGTGCTCCTCCGTACGGATGGAGCGTTTAGTGTTTTCGTTGACCGTAATTACTCCTCGAGGGCCTGGCATCTTGAGTTTGAGATATGCGTAGTGCGGCACCGCATTGAATTTAGCGAATGCGGTTCGTCCGATCAGGGCGTGATAGCCACTGCGGAACGGGACTATATCGAAGATTAACTCTTCGCTTCGTAAGTTATCCGGAGATCCGAAGACCACATCAAGTGTTAGAGGGCCTGTGCAATTGGCCTCTACACCTGGTATGACGCCTTTAAAGGTCGTCCTTGTGGGCTTGATCCTTGATGGATCTATGCCCATTTTCCGCACTGTATCCTGATAAAGCAGGTTCAGGCTACTACCGCCGTCCATGAGGACTCTTGTGAGATGAAATCCGTCAGTGATTGGGTCAAGAACCAATGCGGCAAAATCGCCGTGACGGATGCTAGTGGGGTGGTCCCTTCGATCAAAAGTGATTAGGCAGGAGGACCATGGGTTGAACTTTGGGGCGACTGGCTCCATCGCGTATACGTCCCGTAGCGCACGCTTCTGCTCCCTCTTGGGAATGTGACTCGCGTATATCATGTTCACCGTCCGCACTTGTGGGGGAAACCCCTTCTGTCCATTGTTGTTCGGCGGCCTGGGCTCCTCCTCGTCATCGCTATGCAGCCCCTTGTCTTTGTGTTCGGCTCTTAACTTGCCTGCCTGCTTGAACACCCAACAATCCCTGTTGGTGTGATTGGCTGGCCTTTCGGGGGTGCCATGAATCTGGCACGAGCGGTCGAGTATCCGGTCCAAACTGGACGGGCCCTGGGTATTCTTTTTAAATGGCTTTTTCCGCTGACCGGATTTATAGCCTCTGAATCTGGCATTTACTGCCGTATCCTCATTGTTGTCGCTGCTAACGCGGCGCTTTTGCTTATTTCGACGTGTCCTGCCACTTTTGTCCTTGGTATCCGAATTACCAGGGTTTTTCGATAAGTTGTTGCTGCGAGCTAGCCAGCTATCTTCGCCCGCGCAAAAGCGGGTCATGAGTGTCGTGAGGGCTGCCATAGATTTCGGATTTTCCTATCCCAGGTGCCGGGCAAGCCACTCGTCGCGGATGTTATGTTTGAAGGCTGCTAGGGCCTCTACGTCCGGACAATCGACTATCTGATTTTTCTTTGTTAGGAACCGTGTCCAGAATTGCCTGGCCGATTCTTCTGGCTGCTGAATTATGTGGCTTAGGTCGTCGGCGTCCAGTGGCCGCACATAGGTCCCCTGGAAGTTGTCGAGGAATGCGGCTTCCAGGTCTTCCTAAGAACCGATTGAGTCTGCTGGTAGGCTGTTAAGCCAGTGTCGGGCTGGTCCTTTGAGTTTGAGGGGGAGATATTTGATGGCGTGTAGATCGTCTCCACGTGCCATGTGGATGTGAAGGAGATAATCCTCAATCCATACTGCCGGATCTGTCGTACCATCATACGACTCGATGTTGACGGGTTTGAAACCCTCTGGGATTTTATGATCCATTACTTCATCTGTGAAGCATAGTGGGTGTGCGGGGCCCCTGTACTGGGCTATGTCACGACGCAGCTCGGAAGAGCTATGCCTGTTGTGTTTGGCCCGGCCGGATTTATTGTGTCCGGAGTGAAGATCATCACGTGTCGTCGGGCGTCTACGCGATCCATAGATCGATCTTGTTTGTATTGCTTTATCCTCCAGTACGTCTCGCAGGTCTGGCTCATTTTCCCGTGCCTTAGTTGAGTGGCACCGGGGCATGGCTTGTTTAGAGGATCGACAGGCCTCTCTGTCGCGGCCGCGAGGTGGCCGGTCTGCCATGTCATGCATTGGTAATGTAGGTGCTTCCCCCTCTGATTGGGGTAGCGGCCTGCGCTTAGGATAATTTTTGGAGGGGCGCTCGAGTTCATACTCTTCGGCCGCAAGGACTTCAGTCCATCTGTCAGCTAGCAAGTCTTGATCAGCTCTAAGCTGTTGCTACTTTTTCTTTAGGCTATTCGCCGTGGCTAGAAGCCTGCGT
Source organism: Aegilops umbellulata (assembly GCA_032464435.1). Classification (NCBI taxonomy): domain Eukaryota; kingdom Viridiplantae; phylum Streptophyta; class Magnoliopsida; order Poales; family Poaceae; genus Aegilops; species Aegilops umbellulata. Next base: position 223,362,542 of record CP136055.1, on the reverse strand, counting down.
TTAAAACGCTCTTGTTCGGCGGGGTCTGATGGTACGATGAATTCGTCGTCGTCGAGGCTTGCCTTGTCTTCGGAGGGAGGCATGTAGTTATCATCCTCAACCTCTCGCTCTGCCGCTCTCTCATGAGGGCTGGCTTCTCCATCTTCCTGCGCCGAATCTTGCTGGATTTGGTGTTCTTCGGCGCTATCCGGGGTAGTATTATCTCCCGTGCCGGAATCACCGTTTCTGCTGTGGCGGGATTTAGAGCGGCGCCGTCGACGCCGGCGTTTTGGCTGTTTTTTCGAGGTGTCATCCTCCGTTGTTCCATCGCCATCTCCATCCTTTGGAGCGTCCACCATATATATGTCATATGGCGATGTGGCGGTCCAGCACCCTACAGGTGCTGGTTCTTGTTCGTCTCCTCCTTCGTCGTCCATACCGTCGAATTCTTCGGAGCCGAAGTCAAGTATGTCGGTTAAATCATCGACAGTGGCTATTAAGTGGGTGGTGGGTGGGCTTTGAATTTCTTCGTCGTCCGAATCCCAACCTCGCAGACCATAGTCCGGCCTGGGCTCTCCTAATAGAGAGAGAGACTTGAGAGAATTCAGGATATCACCGAAAGGTGAGTGCTGAAAGATGTCCGCGGCGGTGAACTCCATTATAGGCGCCCAATCGGATTCGATTGGTACGGGGGGTTCGTAGTCCGGAGAAGAGTCCGGACCCTCAGAGTCACGGGTCACGCGAAGTGCGGGGCTGGCGTTCAGCTCGATCGCCTTTGAGATCGCAGCCCCCGAGGCGACGTCCAACCGCTCATCCTCGATTGACGCAATAGGCCCCGAATTAAGGGTCGGAACCGGTGCGTGTTCGGCCTCCAGGACACTGTTCGGAGGCAGAGCTAGATCGTGCCCCTCGAGATAGTGCGGCGCGCTTGGCTGTGGCTCGAACCCGTCGAAGATCAAGTCTCTGCGGATATCAGCCGTGTAGTTTAAGCTTCCAAACCTGACTTGACGACCAGGGGTGTAGCTTTCGATCTGCTCCAGGTGACCAAGCGAATTGGCCCGCAGAGCGAAGCCGCCGAAGACGAAGATTTGTCCGGGGAGAAAAGTCTCATCCTGGACCTCATCGTTGTTGATGATCGAGGGAGCCATCGGGCCTAAAGGCGACGACACAGAGGAACTCTCAATGAAAGCACCAATGTCGGTGTCAAAACCGGCGGATCTCGGGTAGGGGGTCCCGATCTGTGCGTCAAGGCCGGATGGTAACAGGAGACAAGGGACACGATGTTTTTACCCAGGTTCGGGCCCTCTCGATGGAGGTAATACCCTACTCCTGCTTGATTAATATTGATGATATGGGTAGTACAAGAGTAGATCTACCACGAGATCAAGGAGACTAAACCCTAGAAGCTAGCCTATGGTATGATTGTGTATGAAGATGATTGTCCTACGGACTATAACCCTCCGGTTTATATAGACACCGGATAGGGTTAGGGTTACACAGAGTCGGTTACAATGGTAGGAGATCTTGAGTATCCGCATCGCCAAGCTTGCCTTCCACGCCAAGGAAAGTCCCTTCCGGACACGGGATGAAGTCTTCAATCTTGTATCTTCATAGTCCAGGAGTCCGGCTGAAGGGATAGTCCGGCTACCCGAACACCCCATAATCCAGGACTCCCTCAGTAGTGGTGGCACCGGGACCCGGCCGGCGCTGATTCTCCACGCCCCGGGCACCCGCATGTCCGGCGGGACCGGGTACTCGGCCTCGAAGAGGAGCCGAGCTTCGTCCTGGTGAAGTTGGCGGCGGCCGAAGCCGTTCGCCGTCGCTTGGGAATCGTTCGGCCATTTTCTTTGAACTGGGGACGGCGAGGGGAGAAGGAGGAAGGGGGAGAGAAGGCGCGTCGGCGGTGGAGACTCTGTGCGTGCCACCGGCGCGCTGGGGGTCGGCTTATATAGGCGGAGGCGCCGCGCGCACGCGTGGCATGCGCGGGGACGCGCGTCGTCACGCCTTCACTACACCGCCCGTGAGGCATCAATGGCGGAGGCTGACCGGCGCGGCAGCTTTGGCATTAATTCGCCGCGGGAAACGAGGCGATGAGGACGACGAAGCGGCGAGAAGCGAGACGAGTCGCTGGCAAGGAGGGCCCGCGGCTCTTTCGTGCCAAAAACGATTCGCCCGGCGTCACCGAGCGCCCCCAGCACGCCGGGTTCGGATTTGGTACACTGGCGTCAATTTCGGTCCGAGCCGGCGAAAATTAGGTCTTTGGGGACGCGACTGGACCGATTTTTTGACGCCGGCGGCTGAAAAATCGTCTGGGAGGGCCTTGTTGGGGGGCGCGGCTGAAGATGCTCTTAGGTCTTCCGTTCGAAATTTGTAATAGGAGATTGCTGCGATTCCAGCGGGCACGTGACCTTTGGGAGCCGAGGAAACAATGCCGTCAATACAGAACTGAATGCTACTGTACGTGTTAGGTGATGTCCCCACTCACTTGTAATCCATTCAACCCTCGACTGCTTGGCCATAGCTGCCTGTACTGGCCTGTAGCTGCTTTCGCAAGTTTCGGCAGCGACTTAGAGCTTGATTAGGATCTTCTAATTGGCCGCGTTGGTGCTTGGGCACAAGCTTTGTCTTGTCTCACCTACGTTGTTGCTGCATCCGCGGGTAAAAGTAGCACTCACATGTTAATTAAGTAGTCACAGGATCCTGATCAAGTTGATTAAGCGAATGATGTTGGGGTTGAATTAACCAAGAAAGTTGGCAAAGTGACTGGCATTTCCTCTAAAGCATCAACCCAACTACTTTCCTGACCTGCACTGCACTGCCAGCGGTGAACAATCATGGTGCATGTTTCAGCTCGCACATGCACATGCATGGCGGGACACAGAGAGAGAGAGAGAGGAACTTTTTCCATTGGATGCTGTTGAGCCTTTGACCCTTTACTGATGCGTAACCACCATCCATCCCTACCTGTTGCTGTAGGCTGTAGCTGCTGCTTGCACTTGCAAAGGTTAACTAAGATCTGCGCTAGGGGAAAGAACCCATTATTCCATTGCCAAAGGGAAAGGTCGTAACATTTGACAGGTTAAACTTTGTTTAAATCCCACTTCATGTGATCTCAAGAGTAGTAGTAGAATCTTTTCCACAGCAGGACTGTCAAATACTACCTCTGGCGCTTCAGAATGGGTGAGTAAACTATGGCAAATTACAGGTGCTTCAGAATGGGCCAACTTTACTTAATGACACAAAGATGGCTCCCTGTTTGCTTAAAATATGCAAATGACATGGGAAGAAAAGTGTGCAGCAAAAGCGAGCGTGCATCCTTTTCCTCAAAAGAACAGTCATCATAAGGTTAAAATGTTATTCGTTATCCAGGGCGTTGACAAAAAGAGGTTATTCGAGTCAGTAAAGAAAATGTAGCAAAACATGACAAAAATGTAGTTTCCTTTTGGAAGGATGGACAAAATGTACTCCCTTCGATTTGATCCAAAATAAGTGTCATGGTTTTAGTTCAAAACTGTGAACTAAAATCACGACACTTGTTTTGGATCGAAGGGAGTAATAAAACCAGCTAGTAAAAGAATTGCATTTATGTTTCTCTGTTACCATTGATTGAACATTCAGATGATATCATTGATATGTGTCATCAAGTTAGTATCATGTTTTCTGCAACTAATTTGTTTACCATGCTTACTTGGATAATGCTTCCTGTAAACAAATATAAGACGTAATGACCTAAAACATCTTATATTTGTTTACAGAGAAAGTATCTATTAAAGAGTAGCCTAAATACACTACTTGAATGAAAGGAAAAAAGTTGAAAACTTATCCACAAATTTATAATGATAAATCTGCAAGGAAAAATAAAGAAAAGTAATAGGTGTGTCATGGTCCAATGGCTAAATAGCACTTCCTTTGTCTGATTTATTGGGTCCCCTCATATTTTATGTCAAATTTTAAACATAGATTTTACTAGTAAAATATACTCCCTCCATCCCAAAATAAATAACTCAACTTTGTACTACTAACTTTGTACTAATGCTAGTACAAAGTTGACTCACGGGGCGGAGGGAGTAGTTGTATGTCACAAAAATATATTGTTGGATTCTTATTCGAAATAACTTTTCAATGGTACTAGCTTTATGGATATAATTCATTTTTTGCTGTTAAATTTAACTCAAATGTTTGACTCAAAATACAGTGGACTAACAAACACGGACGGAGAAAGTAGTACATGCAGTTACACCAAACTCTGTTTTCGAGCTCATGGGTTATCTGGACCTCATAGTTGAGATGCACGGGTGTAGGTGGTAGTAATAACCCGATCTTGATGAGGTCAAGCCTTGCTGATCTTTTACCCCGTTTAACCAAATCATGGGTACCTGTTATTTTAATGGTGTATGTTAGTGGTTGCTAGCTTCAACATTTTAGGCCTTTTTTATTGCTTCATGGTGTACATATACTAAGAGTGCCACGTAGGCAAAAAGCCGTTGTGTCAAGGCAATTACGAAAAAGAGAGAGAGAGCACTTTGCTGACGCGGGAAGCAAATATCAAGCACACAGACCTATGCAAAATTCCTACAACCAATGCATAGAAAAGTTTAGTTGCTAAAATATTAAATGAAGAAAGCTTAACTACAAAAACTAAACCCCTATTGATGTAGGGTGGAACACTAATGGTCGATCTTTCACGAAATGGAGGGGAATTCCCGAAGAACACGATGAACACACGAGAGGAAATCACACAAATCAACTAGATCCGATCACACATGCGCTAAATCCACATACACAGAGGGGAACACAAGATCCAAGGTCAACAAGGGAGGATACACGGTAGCTAGTTCATCCCAATTCGTGAGGAAAGAGGTCTTGTATCCACTAGGGGGATCTTCTCCGAGAGGAGGTCTTGATTCCACTTGGGGGATCTTCTCCTTGAGGAGGCCTTGGTCTCCAAAGGAGTAGAGGTAAGTGGATGAGCAAAGCTCTATCTCCAAGATGAGCTATCACAATGCTAACCCTAAAATGTGGGCGGAGTAGGGGTATATATCGTCTAGGAGGCGAAGGGGTACACGGGCCTCACCCCAAGTCATGCTCACACGCAAGGTCCGAATGACCCAGAAGGTGGTCCGGATGATCCGGGCGACCGCCCAGATCGTCCGAGTGCGCCGTAGAGGCTGCGGGGGCTCCGGTTGTCCGGGTCCGTCCGGATGATCCGGCTTCAGCGAGATACTTGTTGTCATTCGGCCCTGTAGCCGCCTCGTCCGAGCCAAGGGCCGGATCGTCCGCGCATCATCTGGATCATCCGCGCGCCGGTCCGGATCATCTGAGCAAGCTCTGTCTTGCTTCGTTTCTTCTCCTTCTTCATGTATGCCTTTCTCCCTCGATCATACTTGCTCCTTAGCTTCTCCATGGCTAGTCCCTTGGTACCTGAGTATGCAAAGTGTCTTCGCTTGAGGTAGTAGCCATGTCTCATGTGTTTTGAAAGGGAATTCGGAAAAGAGTGACGTCACCTCGGTCTCGAGAGCTCTTGCACATGCATGTGACTAAGGTGGGTCCATGGGGATGACCTCAGGATGCTCCACATCACCTATGCATTGGCAAGACTAGTGTTGCTAAGTCTTTTAATGTAGAGATAAACGCACCATTCGTCATTGAACTCTCGCGAGATGAGCACATTGGTCACACAAGTCTCAAAACATGGAAAACGGGTCAGTTTGGTTTGCTATATGAGCAAACGGGTCACTCTCTTCTTTTGAGTCGTTGGCGCTGCCCACGTGGCTCGGTGCACACTTGCAAGAAAACCCCTAGAAAGAAAAACATATTCAGTACCGACCCCCGACAGACCGCACTCCACCCCCCAAACCCTGATCGGGTGACCTTGACGGCGGCTGGGTGCCTGTCAGTGGCAATGTCAAGCCCTTTGGCTGTCTCTGTAGGTTGCGGCGGCAGAGAGGATGGCGAGGTACCCTCCCCCCTACAGTAGCCACGCCGGCTGACGACGGTGATGAATCTGCAGACACTGGCGGTGGCGGTGTTTGTGGTGAAGCCGTTGTTGGTGTGGTTGATGCCGGCGGTCGCGAAGGTGCTGAACTTCTTCCTCGGCGGCGATTTCCCTGGGATGATGCACCCGAGTAGGGTAAGATCTTCTCACTGATTCTCTTCCCCTTCCTTTGTGCCTCTCGGTAGTGTTTGCTAGGGTTTAAAAATTGGGGATATTTTGTTAGATAAGTGGATGAATTTAGGTTCAAAATTGGGGATTTTTGGTCAGTAAAGAGATTAATTTGTACTTTTTCTTGCAATGCAGGGGATTGCAGTGATTTATTTAGCTTAGTAATACATCACAATGGATGGTTCTGTGGTGTTGGATCGAACCGTGTTTACATGTAGGAATCAGTAGATTTTTTGATGGCTGTGACAAGGGTACATTCTGTTGTGCTCTGGTGGATTGGATGATCAAGAAACTACGATATGCTTTGCCATCCATGGGATTTCCAGTGTACTGGTTGGATCCTAGCAAAACAGTAGTAGATGGTTTGAAGCAGATGAACTTTCAAATGCATGTATTATCTATGGCAGATTTAGCTTGTGCAAGAGGTGGCCACAAAGTGCATGTTTATGTTGATCATTATAATGTTCTGGAGAAACAACTTTGCGATGATGTTCTTGTGCAACCAGTTGAGCTACCAACAGTGGTAAGTACTTGCAAGAAAGAATTTCAGTCAGAGGACATACCAGCTAGCAATTGTATGCCTACATTCAGTGACCAAATGTTCAACATGATGTCAGATGGATATGAAGATTTGTGCAACAACAACAGATCCATACCTGCTAGGAGGAACTTGAGTACTGATTTTGTAAAAGAAGAATTTTACATGGAAAAGAAAGGGAAGGACAATATGTTTCCTGAGGTTTTACAGAAAGAAGAAGAATTTGTTGCTGTTAGAGAAGAAGAATTAGCTGGTGTGCAAGAAGAAGAATTTGCTGCTATGCAAGAAGAAGATTTTGCTGCTATGCAAGAAGAAGAATTTGCTGATATGGAAGAAGAAGATTATCCTGCTGAGAGTGAAGAGGAAGAGTTTGGCTATGCATCAGACTCAAGTATTGATCCAGATTTTGCAGATTCTGACTATGATTTCGAAGCTGGAGATGACACTTTATTTGATGAAAATGTTGACACTTCTGTCCCAGATGACATAATAGCTGCAACTAGGAAAGTGTTGAAAGAAGATGTTGAAGGAAATATGCCCTAGAGGCAATAATAAAGTAGTTATTAATATTTCCTTATATCATGATAAATGTTTATTATTCATGCTAGAATTGTATTAACCGGAAACTTAGTACATGTGTGCATACATAGACAAACAGTGTGTCCCTAGTATGCCTCTACTTGACTAGCTCGTTAATCAAAGATGGTTAAGTTTCCTAATCATAGACATGTGTTGTCATTTGATGAACGGGATCACATCATTAGAGAATGATGTGATGGACAAGACCCATCCGTTAGCTTAGCATAATGATCATTTAGTTTTATTGCTATTGCTTTCTTCATGACTTATACATATTCCTCTGACTATGAGATTATGCAACTCCCGAATACCGGAGGAACACTTTGTGTGCTATCAAACGTCACAACGTAACTCGGTGATTATAAAGTTGCTCTACCGGTGTCTCCGATGGTGTTTGTTGAGTTGGCATAGATCGAGATTAGGATTTGTCACTCCGAGTATCAGAGAGGTATCTCTGGGCCCTCTCGGTAATGCACATCACTATAAGCCTTGCAAGCAATGTGACTAATGAGTTAGTTACGAGATGATGCATTAAGGAACCAGTAAAGAGACTTGCCAGTAACGAGATTGCACTAGGTATGATGATACCGACGATCAAATCTCGGGCAAGTAACATACCGATGACAAAGGGAATGAAGTATGTTGTTATGCGGTTTGACCGATAAAGATCTTCGTAGAATATGTAGGAGCCAATATGAGCATCCAGGTTCCGCTATTGGTTATTGACCGGAGATGTGTCTTGGTCATGTCTACATAGTTCTCGAATCCGTAGGGTCCGCACGCTTAACGTTCGATGACGATTTGTATTATGAGTTATGTGATTTGATGACCGAAGTTTGTTCGGAGTCCCGGATGAGATCACGGACATGATGAGGAGTCTCGAAATGGTTGAGAGGTAAAGATTCATATATTGGAAGGTTATATTCGGACATCGGAATGGTTCCAAGTGATCCGGGTATTTTGTTTCGAAGCACCGAGGGGTTACCGGAACCCCCGGGGAAGTTAATGGGCCTTAGTGAGCTTTAGTGGAGAGAGGGAAGAAGGGCCACGAGGTGGCGCGCGCCTCCCCCCTACCCAAACCAAATTGGATAGGGGTGGGGGTGCGACCCCTCCTTCCTTCTCCTTCTCCCTTCCTTCCTTTCTCTCCGGTGGAAGAAATGAAAAGGGGGGGTGAATCCTGCTTGGACTAGGAGTCCAAGTAGGACTCCCCACTGGCGCGCCCAACCTGGCCGGCCTCCTATCTCCCTCCCTCCTTTATATACATGGCCAGGGGGCACCCCAATAGCGCAACAGACAATCTCTTAGCCGTGTGCGGTGCCCCCCTCCACAGTTCAACACCTCAGTCATATCGTCGTAGTGCCTAGGCGAAGCCCTGCGCCGGTAACTTCATCATCACCGTCGCCACACCGTCGTGCTGGCGGAACTCTCCCTCGTCCTCAACTGGATCAAGAGCTCGAGGGACGTCATCGTGCTGAACTTGTGCTAAACACGGAGGTGTCGTACGCTCGGTACTTGGATCGGTTGGATCTTGAAGACGTTCTACTACATCAACCGCGTTACTAAACGCTTCCTCTTACTGTCTACGAGGGTACGTGGACACACTCTCCCATCTCGTTGCTATGCATATCCTAGATAGATCTTGCGAGATCGTAGGTAAATTTTTTGAAATACCGCCTTCCCCAACAGTGGCATCCGAGTCAGGTGTATGCGTAGATGTTATATGCACGAGTAGAACATAAAGAGTTGTGGGCGATAATAGTCATATTGCTTACCACCAAAATCTTACTTTGATTCGGCGGTATTGTTGGATGAAGCGGCCCGGACCGACATTACATGACCGCGTTCATGAGACTGGTTTTACCGACGTGCTTCGCACACAGGTGGCTGGCGGGTGTCTGTTTCTCCAACTTTAGTTGAATCGATTTTGACTACGGCCGGTCCTTGTTGAAGGTTAAAACATCACACTTGACCAAAAATCGTTCTGGTTTTGATGCGTAGGTAAGAACGGTTCTTACTAGAAGCCCGTAGCAGCCACGTAAAACTTGCAACAACATAGTAGAGCACGTCTAACTTGTTTTTGCAGGGCATGTTGTGATGTGGTATGGTCAAGACGTGATGAGATATAAATTGTTGTATGAGATGATCATGTTTTGTAAAAGTTATCGGCAACTAGAAGGAGCCTTATGGTTATCGCTTTATTGTATGAAATGCAATCGCCATGTAATTGCTTTACTTTATCACTAAGCGGTAGCGATAGTTGTAGAAGCAATAGTTGGCGAGACGACAACGATGCTACGATGGAGATCAAGGTGTCAAGCCGATGACAATGGAGGTCATGACGGTGCTTTGGAGATGGAGATCAAAGGCACAAGATGATGATGGCCATATCAGGTCACATATTTTGATTGCATGTGATGTTTATCCTTTATGCATCTTATTTTGCTTAGTACGGCACATTATAAGATGATCCCTCACTAAATTTCAAGGTATAAGTGTTCTCCCTGAGTATGCACCATTTCTACAGTTCGTCGTGACGAGACACCACGTGATGATCGGGTGTAATAAGCTCTACGTTCACATATAACGGGTGCAAGCCAGTTTTGCACATGCAGAATACTCGGGTTAAACTTGACGAGCCTAGCATATGCAGATATGGCCTCGGAACACTGAGACCGAAAGGTCGGATGTGAATCATATAGTAGATATGATCAACATAGTGATGTTCACCATTGGAAACTACTCCATCTCACGTGATGATCGGACATGGTTTAGTTGATATGGATCACGTGATCATTTAGATGACTAGAGGGATGTCTATCTAAGTGGGAGTTCTTAAGTAATATGATTAATTGAAATTTAATTTATCATGAACTTAGTACCTGATAGTATTTGCATGTCTATGTTGTTGTAGATCCATGGCCCGTGCTACCGTTCCTTTGAATTTTAATGCGCTCCTAGAGAAAGCTAAGCTGAAAGATGATGGTAGCAACTACACGTACTATGTCCATAACTTGAGGATTATCCTCATTGCTGCATAGAAGAATTACGCCCTGAAAGCACCGCTAGGTGCTAGACCTGTTGCAGGAGCAACTGCAAACGTTATGAACGTCTGGCAGAGCAAAGCTAATGACTAGTCGATAGTTCAGTGTGCCATGCTTTACGGCTTAGAATCGGGACAAAGACGTTTTGAATGTCATGGAGCATATGAGATGTTCCAGGAGTTGAAATTAAGATTTCAAGCAAATGCCCGAGTTGAGAGATATGAAGTCTCCAACAAGTTCTATAGTTGCAAAATGGAGGAGAATAGTTCTGTCAGTGAACACATACTCAGAATGTCTGGGTACCACAACCACTTGACTCAGCTGGGAGTTAATCTTCCTAATCATAGTGTCATCGTCAGAGTTCTTCAATCACTGCCACCAAGCTATAAAGGCTTCGTGATGAACTATGATATGCAAGGGATGGAGAAGACTATTCCCGAGCTCTTTGCGATGCTAAAGGTTGCGGAGGTAGAAATCAAGAAGGAGCATCAAGTGTTGATGGTTAACAAGACCACTAGTTTCAACAAAAGGGGAAAAGGGAAGAAGGGGAACTTTAAGAAGAATGGCAAGCAAGTTGCTGCTCAAGTGAACAAGCCCAAGTCTGGACCTAAGCCTGAGACTGAGTGCTTCTACTGCAAAGGGACTTGTCACTGGAAGCGGAACTGCCCCAAGTATTTGGCGGATAAGAAGGATGGCAAAGTGAAAGTTATATTTGATATACATGTTATTGATGTATACCTTACTAATGCTCGTATTAGCGCCTGGGTATTTGATACAGGTTATGTTGCTCATATTTGCAACTCGAAACAGGGGCTACGGATTAAACGAAGATTGGCTAAGGACGAGGTGACGATGCGCGTGGGAAATGGTTCCAAAGTCGATGTGATCGCTGTCGGCACGCTGCCTCTACATCTACCGTCGGGATTAGTTTTAGACCTAAATAATTGTTATTTGGTGCCAGCTTTGAGCAGTAACATTATATCTAGATCTTGTTTGATGCGAGACGGTTATTCATTTAAATCAAAGAATAATGGTTGTTCTATTTATATGGGTAATATCTTTTATGGTCATGCACCCTTGATGAGTGGTCTATTTTTGTTAAATCTCGATTGTAGTGATACACATGTTCATAATATTGAAACCAAAAGATGCAAGGTTAATAATGATAGTGCAACTTATTTGTGGAACTGCCGTTTAGGTCATATTGGTGTCAAATGCATGAAGAAACTCCATGCTGATGGGCTTTTGGAATCACTTGATTATGATTCACTTGATGCTTGCGAACCATGCCTCATGGGCAAGATGACTAAAACTCCGTTCTTCGGAACAATGTAGCGAGCAACTGACTTGTTGGAAATAATACATACTGATGTATGCGGTCTGATGAGTGTTGAGGCTCGCGGCGGGTATCATTATTTTCTGACCTTCACAGATGATTTGAGCAGATATGGGTATATCTACTTAATGAAGCGTAAGTCTGAAACATTTGAAAAGCTCAAAGAATTTCAAAATGAAATGGAAAATCATCGTAACAAGAAAATAAAGTTTCTACGATCTCATCGTGGAGGTGAATATTTGAGTTATGAGTTTGTTCTTCATTTGAAACAATGCGGAATAGTTTGGCAACTCCCGCCACCTGGAACACCACAGCGTAATGGTGTGCCCGAACGTTGTAACGTACTTTATTAGATATGGTGCGGTCTATGATGTCTCTTACTGATTTACCGCTATCGTTTTGGGCTTATGCTTTAGAGACGGTTGCATTCACGTTAAATAGGGCACCATCAAAATCCGTTGAGATGACACCATATGAACTGTGGTTTAGCAAGAAACCTAAGTTGTCATTTCTTAAATTTTGGGGTTGCGATGCTTATGTGAAAATGCTTCAACCTGATAAGCTCGAACCCAAATCGGAGAAATGTGTCTTCATAGGATACCCAAAAGAGACTATTGGGTACACCTTCTATCACAGATCCGAAGGCAAGATATTCGTTGCTAAGAATGCATCCTTTCTAGAGAAGGAGTTTCTCTCTAAAGAAGTGAGTGGGAGGAAAGTAGAACTTGATGATTAATTCTACCTTCTCCCGAATTGGAAAATAGTTCATCACAGAAATCAGTTCTGGTGATTCCTACACCAATTGGTGAGGAAGCTAATGATGATGATCATGAAACTTCAGATCAAATTACAACCGAACCTCGTAGGTCAACCAGAGTATGATCAGCACCAGAGTCATACAGTAATCCTGTTCTGGAGGTCATGTTACTTGACCATGATGAACCTACGAACTATGAGGAAGTGATGATGAGCCCAGATTCCACGAAATGGCTTGAGGCCATGAAATCTGAGATGGGATCCATGTATGACAACAAAGTGTGGACTTTAATTGACTTGCTCGATGATCGGCAAGCCATAGAGAGTAAATGGATCTTCAAGAAGAAGACTGACGCTGACGGTAATGTTACTGTCTACAAAGCTCGACTTGTTGCGAAAGCTTTTCGACAAGTTCTAGGAGTTGACTACGATGAGACCTTCTCACCCATAGCTTGCTTAAGTATGTCTGAATCATGTTAGCAATTGCCGCATTTTATGATTATGAAATTTGGCAAATGGATATCTTAAATAAGAGTTGTATATGATGCAACTAGAAGGTTTTGTCGATCCTAAAGGTGCTAACAAAGTGTGCAAGCTCCAGCGATCCATTTATGGACTGGTGCAAGCCTCTTGGAGTTGGAATATACGCTTTGATAGTGTGATCAAAGCATATGGTTTTATGCAGACTTTTGGAGAAGCCTGTATTTACAAGAAAGTGAGTGGGAGCTCTGTAGCATTTCTAATATTATATGTGGATGACATATTGTTGATTGAAAATAATACAAAATTTCTGGATAGCCTAAAAGGATACTTGAATAAGAATTTTTCAATGAAAGACCTCGGTGAAGCTGCTTATATATTGGGCATCAAGATCTATAGAGATAGATCAAGACGCTTAATTGGACTTTCACAAAACACATACCTTGATAAAGTTTTGAAGAAGTTACAAGGTGTTACAAGGTGTTACAGAGAGAAAATTAAAGTCATTCCCTATGCTTCAGCCATAGGTTCTATCATGTATGCAATGTTGTGTACCAGACCTGATGTGTGCCTTGCTATAAGTTTAGCAAGGAGGTACCAAAGTAATCCAGGAGTGGATCACTGGGCAGCGGTCAAGAACATCCTGAAATACCTGAAAAGGACTAAGGATATGTTTCTCGCTTATGGAGGTGACAAAGAGCTCGTCGTAAATGGTTACGTCGATGCAAGCTTTGACACTGATCTGGATGACTATAAGTCACAAGCCGGATACGTATTTATATTGAATGGTGGAGCTGTCAGCTGGTGCAGTTCCAAGAAGAGCGTCGTGGCGGGATCTACATGTGAAGCGGAGTACATAGCTGCTTCAGAAGCAGCAAATGAAGGAGTCTGGATGAAGGAGTTCGTATCCGATCTAGGTGTAATACCTAGTGCATCGGGTCCAATGAAAATCTTTTGTGACAATACTGGAGCAATAGCCTTGGCGAAGGAATCCAGATTTCACAAGAGAACCAAACACATCAAGAGACGCTTCAATTCCATCCGCGATCAAGTCAAGGAGGGAGACATAGAGATTTGCAAAATACATACGGATCTAAAGGTTGCAGACCCATTGACTAAGCCTCTCTCACGAGCAAAACATGATTAGCACCAAGACTCCATAGGTGTTAGAATCATTACTATGTAATCTAGGTTATTGACTCTAGTGCAAGGGGGAGACTGAAGGAAATATGCCCTAGAGGCAATAATAAAGTTCTTATTTATATTTCCTTATACCATGATAAATGTTTATTATCCATGCTAGAATTGTATTAACCGGAAACTTAGTACATGTGTGAATACATAGACAAACAGAGTGTCCCTAGTATGCCTCTACTTGACTAGCTCGTTAATCAAAGATGGTTAAGTTTCCTAACCATAGACATGTGTTGTCATTTGATGAACGGGATCACATCATTAGAGAATGATGTGATGGACAAGACCCATCCGTTAGCTTAGCATAATGATCGTTTAGTTTATTGTTATTGCTTTCTTCATGACTTATACATATTCCTCTACCTATGAGATTATGCAACTCTCGAATACCAGAGGAAAACTTTGTGTGCTATCAAAGATCACAAGTAACTGGGTGATTATAAAGATGCTCTACAAGTGTCTCTGATGGTGTTTGTTGAGTTGGCATGGATCGAGATTAGGATTTGTCACTCAGAGTATCGGAGAGGTATCTCAGGGCCCTCTCGAGAATGCACATCATTATAAGCCTTACAAACAATGTGACTAATGAGTTAGTTATACATGATGCATTACGGAACGAGTAAAGAGACTTGCCAGTAACGAGATTGAACTAGGTATGATGATACCGATGATCGAATCTCGAGCAAGTAACATACCGATGACAAAGGGAATGAAGTATGTTGTTATGCAGTTTGACCGATAAAGATTTTCGTAGAATATGTAGGAGCCAATATGAGCATCCAGGTTCTGCTGTTGGTTATTGACCGGAGATGTGTCTCGGTCATGTCTACATAGTTCTCGAACCCGTAGGGTCCGCACGCTTAACGTTCGATGACGATTTGTATTATGAGTTATGTGATTTGATGACCGAAGTTTGTTTCGAGTCTCGGATGAGACCACGGACATGACGAGGAGTCTTGAAATGGTTGAGAGGTAAAGATTCATATATTGGAAGGTTATATTCGGACATCGGAATGGTTCCAAGTGATCGAGGTACTTTTTTCGGAGCACCGAGGGGTTACCGGAACCCCCAGGGAAGTTAATGGGCCTTAGTGGGCTTTAGTGGAGAGAGGGAAGAAGGTCCGTGAGGTGGCGCGCGCCTCCCCCCTGCCCAAACCGAATTGGACTAGGGGTGGGGGTGCGGCCCCTCCTTCCTTCTCCTTCTCCCCTCCGTCTTTTCTCTCCGGTGGAAGAAAGGAAAAGGGGGGTGAATCCTACTTGGACTAGGAGCCCAAGTAGGACTCCCCCCTGGCGCGCCCAACCTGGCCGGCCTCATCTCTCCCTCCCTCCATTATATACGTAGCCAGGGGCACCCCAATAGCACAACAGGCAATCTCTTAGCCGTGTGCGGTGACCGGCCCCCTCCATAGTTCAACACCTCAGTCATATCGTCGTAGTGCTTAGGCGAAGCCCTGCGCCGGTAACTTCATCATCACTATCGCCACGCCGTCGTGCTGATGGAACTCTCCCTCGTTCTCAACTAGATCAAGAGCTTGAGGGACATCATCATGCTGAACGTGTGCTGAACACGGAGGTGCCGTACGTTCGGTACTTGGATCAGTTGGATCGTGAAGACGTTCGACTACATCAACGGCGTTACTAAACGCTTCCGCTTTCGGTCTATGAGGGTATGTGGACACACTCTCCTGTCTCATTGCTATGCATCTCCTAGATAGATCTTGCGTGATCGTAGGTAAAATTTTTGGAATACTGCGTTCCCCAACATATGCAAATGGTGATGATCCAGATGTTGTTGATGCGGAGAAATTAGAGCTCCCAGAGAATGAAGACAGGACAAAATTTGATTTCCCCGCTTTCAACAAATTGACGGACATGGAAGACCCAACATTTAAACTTGGCATGTCTTTTCAAACCCTGCGGAATTAAGAAATGCTTTGTCCATGTACATAGTGAAGAACAAAGTAAAAATAAAGAAGACAAGGAACAATGCTACAAGAATTGAAGCAAAATGTGTTGAAGGCTGCCCTTGGAGAATGATTGTTGTTAAAGATACCAAAGTTGAGTGCATGCTGATAAAGACATATGTTGGAGAGCATACTTGTGAGAGGGTGTGGGAGGTGAAAGAAATGACAGCTCCATTGCTAGCTGGAAAATTTGTTAAAGATTTCAAACATGACCCAAAGATGAGTTTGACAGCTTTTCAGAACAAAGTTTAGAAGAAGTACAACATGAAGCCAAATAGATTTAAGTTAGCTAGGTTATCATGTCTGAAAAAGATCAGAGGAGATGAAGAGGCCCAATATGACAAATATGGGACTATGGACATGAGCTAAGGAGAGAAAACCCAGGCACTACGTTCTTCTTGAAAAGGATGGGTGAAACATTGAGCGCTTTGTACTTATGTCTGATGCCTGTAAAAGAGGATGGCTACTTGGTTGTAGGCCCATTATTTGTCTTGATGGAACACACATAAGGACCAAATATGGTGGACAGATATTGACAGCAATTGGAGTAGATCCCAATGACTACATATACCAATTGCAATGGTTGTTGTAGAGGTGGAGTGTCAAGCCAGCTGGAAGTGGCTTCTTACTAATTTGAAAAATGACCTAAACATCATTAACACATCAACTATCTCTATAATGAGTGATAAACAGAAGGTGTGGTGAAAATTAAAAAATTCCTTATATGTATGTGACTACAACACTGTAACTTCTGTCTTAACATAACATAGTTGTTGTTTGTTGTGATGTAGGGTTTGATTAGAGCCAAGGTTGTCAGAATCACGATCCTGTTATACGATTCTACGACTTTACGATCCAAACTAACCCCTATGATTATACGATTTTAGTTCATAGAATCTACGTTTCTACGATCCTGATAGTGAAGATTCTATGATTTGCGATCCTACCATCGGAGCTCCGATCCGATTCAAAATCACGATTCTGACAACCTTGATTAGAGCAGTCAGAGGATTGTTCCCTGACTCTGAACATAGGTTTTGTGTCAGACATCTCTACCAGAACCTGAACCAGCTTCACAAGGGAGAAACAGCAAAGAATCACTTGTGGGCATGTGCAAGGTCAAGCAACACTACAAGATGGCAACAAAACATGGACAAGTTCAAGGCAGATTGTCCTAAAGCACATGCTTGGTTAGATGAAAATAAGCCATCTGAGTACTGCAGAGCTTTCTTCAGTGATTTTTTCAAGTGTGACATACTTACAAACAATTCATGTGAAGTTTTCAATAAGTAGTTATCTTACCTTCTTCTCTTTACTATTGCTTATTAAATGTCTAGTGTTTACTTCTGTTTATGGACACTGCCTACTAATTAGGTGGATATTAGAAACTAGAGACCTGCCTTTCATGTCTATGTTGGAGAACATTGCTTGCAAGATAGGGTCAATATATAACAAAATGCAAAAAGAGGCTCTACAGAAGTGGACTGGTCCGATTTGCCCAAAGATTAGACAAAAAGTTCAGAAAAATGCAGATTATGCAGCAAACTGCTTTGCTACCGAATATGGAAAATCAACTTTCAAAGTTCTGAGCAATGGTGTTAGTTACATTGTAGAGCTAAACATGAGAGCTTGCACTTGCATAAGATGGCAACTAACTGGCATTCCATGAAACCATGCAATAGCTTGTTGTAGGCATGAGAGAATTAAACCTGAACAGATGGTATGTAGCAGCTATTCTCTGAATGCTTTCATGCAAGCTTATGGTCCTGTGGTGAAGCCAGTTAGAGATAAGTCGAAACGGGAGCATGTTAATGGCCCAGTAGTCAAACCTCCATTTTATCCGTGACAAGTAGACCGAAACGATTCTGCATCTACTACGATTACTCCACACATCGACTACTATCCAGCATGCATCTAGAGTATTAAGTTCATAAGAATAGAGTAATGCTTTAAGCAAGATGACATGATGTAGAGGGATAAACTCATGGAATATGATATAAACCCCATCTTTTTATCCTCGATGGCAACAATACAATACGTGCCTTGATGCCCCTGCTGTCACTGGGAAAGGACACCGCAAGATTGAACCCAAAGCTAAGCACTTCTCCCATTGCAAGAAAGATCGATCTAGTAGGCCAAACCAAACTGATAATTCGAATAGACTTGCAAAGATAACCAATCATACATAAAAGAATTCAGAGGAGATTCAAATATTGTTCATAGATAATCTTGATCATAAACCCACAATTCATCGTATCTCAACAAACACACCGCAAAAGAAGATTACATCGAATAGATCTCCAAGAAGATCGAGGAGAACTTTGTATTGAGATCCAAAGAGAGAGAAGAAGCCATCTAGCTAATAACTATGGACCCGAAGGTCTGAGGTAAACTACTCACACATCATCGGAGAGGCTATGGTGTTGATGTAGAAGCCCTCCGTGATCAATGCCCGCTCCGGCAGGACGCCGGAAAAGGCCCCAAGATGGGATCTCACGGGTATAGAAGGTTGCGGCGGTGGAATTAGGTTTTCGTGGTCGCTTCTTTGATGGTTTGGGGTATGTTGGTATATATAGGAGGAAGAAGTAGGTCGGTGGAGCCACGAGGGGCCCACGAGGGTGGAGGGTGTGCATTGGGGGGCAGGCGCGCCCCCTACCTCGTGGCTTCCTCGTCTGTTGCTTGACGTCCACTCCAAGTCCTCTGGATCATGTTTGTTTCGAAAATCACATTCCCAAAGGTTTCATTCCGTTTGGACTCCGTTTGATATTCTTTTCCTTCGAAACACTGAAATAGGCAAAAAAACAGCAATTTGGGCTGGGCCTCCGGTTAATAGGTTAGTCCCAAAAATAATATAAAACTGTATAATAAAGCCCATTAAACATCCAAAACAGAATATAATATAGCATGGAACAATAAAAAAATTATAGATATGTTGGAGACGTATCAAGCATCCCCAAGCTTAATTCCTGCTCGTCCTCGAGTAGGTAAATGATAAAACAAATTTTTTGATGTGGAATGCTACCTAGCATAATTTTCAATGTAATTCTCTTATTTGTGGTATGAATATTCAGATCCGAAAGATTCAATATAAAAGTTTAATATTAATATAAAAATAATAATACTTCAAGCATACTAACTAAGCAATTATGACTTCTAAAATAACATGGCCAAAGAAACTTATCCCTACAAAATCATATAGTCTGGCTATGCTCTATCTTCACCACACAAAATATTTAAATCATGCACAACCCCGATGACAAGCCAAGCAATTGTTTCATACTTTTGGTGTTCTCAAACCTTTTCAATCTTCACGCAATACATGAGCGTGAGCCATGGACATAGCACTATATGTGGAATTGAATGGTGGTTGTGGAGAAGACAAAAAAAGGAGAAGATAGTCTCACATCAACTAAGCGTATCAACGGGCTATGGAGATGCCCATTAATAGATATCAATGTGAGTGAGTAGGGATTGCCATGCAACGGATGCACTAGAGCTATAAGTGTATGAAAGATCAACAAAAGAAACTAAGTGGGTGTGCATCCAACTCGCTTGATCATGAAGACCTAGGGCATTTTGAGGAAGCACATCATTGGAATATACAAGCCAAGTTCTATAATGAAAAATTCCCACTAGTATATGGAAGTGATATCATAGGAGACTCTCTATCATGAAGAACATGGTGCTACTTTCAAGCACAGGTGTGGAAAAGGGATAGTAGCATTGTCCCTTCTCTCTTTTTCTCTCATTTTTTTGGGCCTTCCCTTTTTTTATATGGCCTTTCTTATTTTCGTCCGGAGTCTCATCCCGACTTGTGGGGTAATCATAGTCTCCATCATCCTTTCCTCACTTGGGACAATTCTCTAATAATGATGATCATCACACTTTTATTTACTTACAACTCAATACTTAGAACAAATTATGACTCTATGTGAATGCCTCCGGCGGTGTACTGGGATATGCAATGAATCAAGAGTGACATGTATGAAAGAATCATGAATGGTGGCTTTGCCACAAATACGATGTCAACTACATGATCACGCAAAGCAATTATGACAATGATAAAGCGTGCCATAGTAAACGGAACGGTGGTAAGTTGCATGGCAATATATCTCGGAATGGCTATGGAAATGCCATGATAGGTAGGTATGGTGGCTGTTTTGAGGAAGGTATATGGTGGGTGTATGATACCGGCGAAAAGTGCATGGTATTAGAGAGGCTAGCAATGGTGGAAGGATGAGAGTGCGTATAATCCATGGAGTCAACATTAGTCATAAAGAACTCATATACTATTGAGTTTGTGTTCTTTACTCCTGAAGTTCATGGTATATGTTCTAAGAAGCCCCGATGGGTTGGACATATGTGTGACGCCCCCAATTCAATCGTACACTAATCATGCACGCAAATGTGTACGATCAAGATCAGGGACTCACGGGAAGATATCACAACACAACTCTACAAATAAAATAAGTCATACAAGCATCATAATACAAGCCAGGGGCCTCGAGGGCTCGAATACAAGTGCTCGATCATAGACGAGTCAGCGGAAGCAACAATATCTGAGTACAGACATAAGTTAAACAAGTTTGCCTTAAGAAGGCTAGCACAAACAGGGATACAGATCGAACGAGGCGCAGGCCTCCTGCCTGGGATCCTCCTAACTACTCCTGGTCGTCGTCAGCGGGCTGCACGTAGTAGTAGGCGCCTCCGGAGTAGTAGTTGTCGTCGTCGACGGTGGCGTCTGGATCCTGGGCTCCAGCATCTGGTTGCGGCAACCAGGTAGAAGGGAAAGGGGGAAAAGGGGGAGAAAAGCAACCGTGAGTACTCATCCAAAGTACTCGCAAGCAAGGAGCTACACTACATATGCATGGAAATATGTGTAAAGGGCCATGTCAGTGGACTGAACTGCAGAATGCCAGAATAAGAGGGGGATAGCTAGTCTTATCGAAGACTACGCTTCTGGTCGCCTCCGTCTTGCAGCACGTAGAAGAGAGTAAACTGAAGTCCTCCAAGTAGCATCGCATAGCATAATCCTACCCGCGATCCCCTCCTCGTAGCCCTGTTAGAGAGCGACCACCGGGTTGTATCTGGCACTTGGAAAGGTGTGTTTTATTAAGTATCCAGTTCTAGTTGTCATAAGGTCAAGGTACAACTCCGGGTCGTCCTTTTACCGAGGGACACGGCTATTCGAATAGATAAACTTTCCTGCAGGGGTGCACCACATAGCCCAACACGCTTGATCCCATTTGGCCGGACACACTTTCCTGGGTCATGCCCGGCCTCGGAAGATCAACACATCGCAGCCCCACCTAGGCACAACAGAGCGGTCAGCACGCCGGTCTAAACCTATGCGCGCAGGGGTCTGGGCCCATCGCCCTGAGCACACCTGCACGTTGCGTACGCGGCCGGAAGCAGATGTAGCCCCCTTAATACAAGTGCGAGCTTACGATCCAATGCGGCGCGCGCCACTCAGTCGCTGACGTCAAAAAGTGCTTCGGCTGATACCACGACGCCGAGTGCCCATATCTTTCCCGCGTAGTTGGTTAGTGCGTATAGACCAAATGGCCAGACTCAGATCAAATACCCAGATCTCGTTAAGCGTGTTAAGTATCCACGAACGCCAACAGGGCCAGGCTCACCTCTCACCCAGGTAGCCCGAACTGTCCTGCCGCTCCGCCTCAAAGATCCACTCGCGGGTACTCCTCGAGCCAACCCGACTTTGGTCACCACATGTATCATGTATATAGTATAATATATATCCATGATCATCTCCAGAGGTGATCACAGCCCAGTAGTATAGCATGGCAGACAGACAAGAGTGTAGGGCCACTGATGGAACACTAGCATCCTATACTAAGCAAGTAGGATTGCAGGTAAAGGTATCAACAGCAGTATCAAAGACAGGCTATGCATCAGGATAGGAATAATGAAAGCAGTAACAGGCTACACTACTCTAATGCAAGCAGTATAGAGGAGAGTAGGCGATATCTGGTGATCAAGGGGGGGCTTGCCTGGTTGCTCTGGCAAGAGAGAGGGGTCGTCAACTCCGTAGTCGAACGGGGCAGCAGCAGCGTCGGTCTCGGTGTCTATCGAGAGAAGAGGGGGGAGAAACAATAAATATTTAAGCAAGCAGATGCATAGTGATGCATGACATGACAAGTAACGGCGTTAGAGGTGCCCTAACGTGGTATGAGGTGATACCGGTGAAGGGGGGAAACATCCAGGAAAATATCCCCGGTGTTTCGCGTTTTCGGGCAGAGGAGCCGGAGGGGAAAAGTTGCGAGTTTGACAAGTTAGGGGTGTGTGGTGGACGAACGGGTTGCGCATCCGGAATCGTCTCGCCGTTCTGAGCAACTTTCATGTTGAAAATATTTTAATCCGAGTTACGAATTAAAAGATATGATTTTCTAAAGGTTTTATTAATTTTTGGAATTTAATTATTTATTTAAATTAATTCGAAAAACAGAATAATGACATCAGCATGATGTCATGCTGACATCAGCAGTCAACAGAGTTGACTTGGTCAACCTAACCAGTGGGTCCAGTGGGACCCACCTGTCATACACTGACTAGAGTTAATAAGGGTTTAGGCTAATTTAATTACTTTTTAATTAACCTAACTAGTTAATTAAATTAATTAAACCGGATTAATTAATTCATTAGATAATTAATTAATTAATAATTAACTTTATTAAATCATTTTTATTATTTTATTATTTTTATTTTTATTTTTAATTCTCCTTTTTTTATAAACGTTCTATGGGGGTAGGGGCCCCCTGTCATTGGCCCAGGGGGCCATAGTGGGCACGGGCGCTGGTGCGGGCGTCCAAACGGACGGGTGCCCGAGGGGGCACCGAGCAGGCCCGACGCACGCCGGCGCCGGCGCCGGCCAGAGCCAGGGGAGGCGGCGAAAGGGGGGAGATGACCGCGGCGGCGGAGGTGGCTGCGGCAGGGAGCAGCAGGGCGGTGGCGCGCCGATGGCGGGATGTACGGTGTGGCACGGCGGGTGACCACCGGCGAGCAGTGACAAGGGGGCGAGGCCCCGCAGCAGCAGAAGCAGCTACAACAGTGAGGAACAAGGGGGGCACGGCAAGGCAAGGGCAGGCGGGGGAGGGCGCGACCGTTGGCGCGTGCGGAGGCACGCCGGTCAGGACGAGGCCGCGGCGAGCAGGGGCGCGAGTGCGTCGCGCACACGGTGAACAACGTCGGGGCGGAGAGGAAACAGAGGAGGGACGGCGACTCACTGGCCCTGCAGATGTGCGTACGCGGGCTCGGGGAGGAGGACGAGGACGGGCGAGGTCGAGGCGGAGGGATGGGGACGACACGGGCGTAGGGGAGGCAGTCCAACGGTGGAGCAGGGCGGCTCGCCGGGAGCGGCCACGGCCGTGTTTGATGGGGCGTCGGCGGGACCCTGCCGGCGAGGACCGGCGACGAGGTGGCCTCGGCGATGGGCGCCAACGTGGTGGCAGGAACGGGGTGGCCTCGGCGAGGAGGGCAGCGGGGCGCCGCCCCGATCCAGTCGAGGGAGGTGAGAAGGACGAGAGAGCAGGGGGGTTCCTCCTCGATCCAGATTGGATCGGGAGGGGGGGAGGGAGTGGCGACGTGAGGGGGAGAGTGGGGGGCTGGGGCGTTAGGGTTTCGGGGGCGTAGGGGTTAAGGCGGCGGAATGGGCCGGCCTAGCGGCCCGGTGGTTGAGGCCCCAAAAGGAGGGGGTGGCCTGCAGGGCCGTAGCCCAGTGGGGGGGAGTTCTTTCCTTTTTTTCTATTTTGTTTTCTGTTTTGCATTTTCTTCTATTATTTCTCTTTTCTGTTTTAATTTATTTTAAAATATTCAGGCACTTTCTAACAATATGTTTTCTTTATTATAATTACCCTTGTAATATTCGGCACCCACCGAACATTTTTGTTTCAACTTTTGAGAATGTTTGTTGTTTGACATATTTAGAATTTAAATTTCGAAACGGTTTCGAATCATCTCGAGGTTAGCAACAGTAACGGAGGTGACATGGCATGATTAGCGTGGGATTACTGTAGCATGATTATCCGGGCGTCACAATTCTCCTCCACTACAAGAAATCTCGTCCCGAGATTTAAGATGTGTAGTAGGGGGGAAGGGATTTGGTTACGACATTCTAACGAGTCTACTCGGTGTTGGTTGTTCTTCCTGATGTAGTTGATCCATTACATTGATGTCTTCATTTGTCTGCTTCAGGTCATCCTGATGAAGTCGCCATCCTTCCTTCAGGATCTCCATCGTACTTACGGAAAGCTAAGGGGGAAAAACCTGGGAAGGACGGAGCTCAACATATGTTAGGTACCTGGGGGTTATCTCAGTGAACGTGGCATAGAGGCATCTCTCGAGTTGAAATTCAAGAAAGTTATCGAGAGCAAGGTAAGGAGGGGCAACAAGAAGCTCCAAGCGGTTAGGCAACCGTCTGTTGCCTGAAACAGAGGGTGAAAGGGGTTCAGGGCAATGGGAATAAGTATTGCGCCTGATACCAGAATAGATCACTAGGAAGGTGGCTCGTGATCTTTCATACGAAGCCAAGCGTGAGGAATAACTATAGAAACAGGGGTGTACAGGAGAGTCAGGTTTCGATCCTGTGGAACTGTGGGTTATAGGCCCACCATGTGGGTTAAAATAGGAGCGGTGGCATCTTGCATGGTCATGATAGCAAGGCATGTCAGAGAGTAGCATTTCAGTTATGTTGGCAACAACGTCGGTACCAAGGGCGAGGGACGAAGAGAACCATTTTCCTGCTCGTTGAACGAGGCGGACCAATAGGCAAAGTTCTCGTCCATCGGTGGCTACCGGAATGTCATCAATAATTGTAACAGGATCTTACTGATAAAGTTGTACACCGAGGTGTTTACATAAGCAGGAGAATATTACTGCTTAGATCATATAGATCACAAGAGATGTTAAACCAACCAATGGAAAGGAAAATACGATTATCAGATTAAACAAAACAATGAAAAGGAAAATGTGTTTAAACACATATTCCAAGGGTATATCCTTCCCAAGGACAAGCAGAGCATGATATCCATGACAGGATATAATGTAGAAAACTCTTTAGGTACGGGAGAGAATTTTCATGACATTACCCATACAGCGGTGTTTGGATAATTGAGCACGAAACATTTAACATTGGGCTTCAAATGTTCCTGTTGAAAATCAGAGTACCATAGACATGCTTCGAGATAGCATTGACATGGTCAACAGGTGAAGATCAAACTTTGGAAACAAAAAGGATCCATCAGGAACAACTTATAGAATAAGTCTTACAATTTCCTCATGGAAGAATGGATAACCTTGCTGAAAAGGAATCTATAACAATAGGGCCAACCGGCCAGGTGTGCTAGGCACGACATCACCTTACCGGGTCACATAAGACCAATGTTATAACTCTTGGAAATATGTTCCAACCATCATATCTGACCGAGATTCAGATCTGATTGGTGTCAGGATAACTCAGACTTAGGATGCCTGAGAAGAAAAGGTGCAACACAAATTGACGAGATGTCAATGTAAGATTCTCGGGAAATGAACTATGGGAGTGAGTTCCAAAATAGGAGCTCATCATTAAACCCATGAAGGGATAAGGTGGTAGCTGATGAACTCAGCGACAATTCATTGAGGTTTCCAAAAGGATGTATTTCCACAAGTATGTGAACAAGAATATAACATTTGTCAGAACAAAAGATATACTGATGTATGCTCGAGGAAAACATACACAATTAAACATTGGTTGAAAGGTGCGCCCGAAATATGGGTAGGGTTGCACGACCAATGTCAGAATGGTGATTCAATAATCAATAGTCTAAGAATGAACGGCCGACCATTAACTTCAAAGCAATAGGGTTGCTAGAAGGAAAGAATCCAAACAACACCGTTCACTTGTTGGAATCAACACGGGGACCAAGAAAGAATGGTGATGGTGAGAAGTATCACTATACCAAGAAACTTTTAAGAGGTGGTGAAATTCTCACGACATTCTTGACATAACAGATGGTAATACCCCAAGGTAATGGAGAACAAATGCTGGATAGGCATCTCAAGGTATAAGCAAAACACGAATAAGTTTGTGTTGGACGGAAGGCAATAAAGTGGTCGATGATAACACAAACCATTGAGGGGCGAGGATGGTATTTCTCATCAAGAATTCGATATATATCTTGGAAGAGCTCAGGATGTTGATGATGACCGCGACACATTTGTCGAGAGATTTCGTGGAGATGTAATCGGTCGGCGATGACATCAAGTCAAAGGAATGATGAAGCAAGAGGTTATTGGAACCATGGGTACGACACAACTCGAAACCAAGCTTGTTGTCTGAGCTGGAATGATAAGACAAGGAAATCAACGTAAGCTTAGCTCAGCGTCGAAAATTGTGTTCCGGGACGAAGGACCAGGTAGCACAGTTAAAATTCAGCACGATAATGATATAGCTAACCGGGCTAGGAATGACTTGAAGGATTATTAAAATCATAAGCAATAAAAATTACTTATAGTTATTGAATCGGAATACGGACTCGATTCACTGTCGGTGTCCTTGAGTGTCTAACAACTCAGAACCCGGGGAAATTTTGGAATCAGTGCGAAATAATACTTGAAGAATAACTCATAAGGAGTTATGCAGTTCCATGATAATCTCGAGATACCAGAGGGGGTAATACTCGATGACGGACCAAAGTAGAGGTTGGACTGGGGTATTGCTCTGCAGAAGACAAGTGCTTAAACTTGTACGAGAAATGGTATTTAAAGGAGAACATGGTCGGAATCCACGATCATAAAGGATCGAACCACGGATACAAGATGAACTTATAACAAGGGGTAATTATTTTTACGAGCAGCTTCCATGATAAGTTATACATCGTGTCCCTGGGCATGAACGCAAGGTTCAAGGTCGACTCCCACTTCTTCAATGTATAACCTTCCATTCACTTTTCGCTTTGATAGAGGCATTAGTGTTAGTTTTACCTGGTGAAATACCAGATGAGTATGACTCGTGAAATCTTCCGAGCTCACACATATAAAGGAAGGCATCGGATCAACCCGTTAGGGTATCGTGGAAACATATACCACAATCTTCAAGAGTAGATATCACCAGCTCGAAAGCAGGGCAGGGTTGGAAAAAGGAGAGGATACAATTTACCAAAGGCATTATGTATCGGAGAAAGAACTCACAAGGTGATTAATTATGAAGGACACTGTCGGACAATAATCCAACAGTGGATATGGCGTTCCGCAATGGAGCTAATGTGAGTATCGATACCCAATCAGAGGAAGAAAGAATGCAAATGCATCGGTTTATAGGACATCTGAATAATTCAATGTTTAAATAGCAAAGGAATTATGATTTTTTAAATCAAGGGATCAGGAGCAACGCTTTGATCAAGGAAGGATAGGTTGAATAGACTTAGGGGTACCATCGATGGCAATCTGATTGGCCGAGAACCAGCTCATGTTCGAAAGACGTCTGAGCGGAAAGATAATTTATAAGCATCAACTGATGATTACGTGCATTCGCACACATATAGAATCAACGGACTTAAATGATAGTGACAAAGGATGCCAATAAGATTACTAGACTTATGGGATTAACCAAAATGTAAGCAAGCAAGAACTTCAAGAGCAATAGGCTCCTGAGGATTTTTGGAAGATCGAATGGTATTTCGAAGATTGATGACATACATGAATCAACTGGGGATGAGTGGATACTCGGTAAGTGTGAGAAATTATCCGTAGGGATATTCATGTGTCAAGAACTGAAAGGCAGTAAGCTCAAAGGATTATCGAAACAACGACGAGTGTTTCGGGGTATCTTGTAATAACAAGACCAACTCGGGATGAATGTAAGAATAACAACTGTAAGTAGTTATCCTTAAGGGTTTACGATGGAAGGGGAATTGCAAGAGGGATGGCACAAAGTATCGAGGGAACATCCGAGAGTATTGTAAGAATCTTCCGTTGAATCAGTCGATCATCCGTATTAAAGGGCTGTCCGGCAGGAAGTGGTAACGAGAACCTAGAGTTAGATTTTAGCAAAATCATTTAACCCGAATAGAAGAGATGTCAGAGTCCCAGAGTATAGGTCAAGGAGTAAAAGATCCTACTACCACCCGATGGCGACGTGTGCCCGTAAGACACACAGCCAAGTTAGTAAAAGTTTTGCAATGCCTAGACTCGACCTCGGCCAAGGAGTTGGAAAGGGGGATTCCTACAGGCAGTCGGCTCTGATACCAACTTGTGACGCCCCCGATTCAATCGTACACTAATCATGCACGCAAATGTGTACGATCAAGATCAGGGACTCACGGGAAGATATCACAACACAACTCTACAAATAAAATAAGTCATACAAGCATCATAATACAAGCCAGGGGCCTCGAGGGCTAATACAAGTGCTCGATCATAGACGAGTCAGCGGAAGCAACAATATCTGAGTACAGACATAAGTTAAACAAGTTTGCCTTAAGAAGGCTAGCACAAACAGGGATACAGATCGAACGAGGCACAGGCCTCCTGCCTGGGATCCTCCTAACTACTCCTGGTCGTCGTCAGCGGGCTGCACGTAGTAGTAGGCGCCTCCGGAGTAGTAGTCGTCGTCGTCGACGGTGGCGTCTGGATCCTGGGCTCCAGCATCTGGTTGCGGCAACCGGGTAGAAGGGAAAGGGGGAAAAGGGGGAGAAAAGCAACCGTGAGTACTCATCCAAAGTACTCGCAAGCAAGGAGCTACACTACATATGCATGGATATATGTGTAAAGGGCCATATCAGTGGACTGAACTGCAGAATGCCAGAATAAGAGGAGGATAGCTAGTCTTATCGAAGACTACGCTTCTGGTCGCCTCCGTCTTGCAGCATGTAGAAGAGAGTAGACTGAAGTCCTCCAAGTAGCATCGCATAGCATAATCCTACCCGGCGATCCCCTCCTCGTTGCCCTGTTAGAGAGCGACCACTGGGTTGTATCTGGCACTTGGAAAGGTGTGTTTTATTAAGTATCCGGTTCTAGTTGTCATAAGGTCAAGGTACAACTCCGGGTCGTCCTTTTACCGAGGGACACGGCTATTCGAATAGGTCAAGGAGTAAAAGATCCTACTACCACCCGATGGCGACGTGTGCCCGTAAGACACACAGCCAAGTTAGTAAATTTTTTGCAATTCCTAGACTCGACCTCGGCCAAGGAGTTGGAAAGGGGGATTCCTACAGGCAGTCGGCTCTGATACCAACTTGTGACGCCCCCGATTCAATCGTACACTAATCATGCACGCAAATGTGTACGATCAAGATCAGGGACTCACGGGAAGATATCACAACACAACTCTACAAATAAAATAAGTCATACAAGCATCATAATACAAGCCAGGGGCCTCGAGGGCTAATACAAGTGCTCGATCATAGACGAGTCAGCGGAAGCAACAATATCTGAGTACAGACATAAGTTAAACAAGTTTGCCTTAAGAAGGCTAGCACAAACAGGGATACAGATCGAACGAGGCACAGGCCTCCTGCCTGGGATCCTCCTAACTACTCCTGGTCGTCGTCAGCGGGCTGCACGTAGTAGTAGGCGCCTCCGGAGTAGTAGTCGTCGTCGTCGACGGTGGCGTCTGGATCCTGGGCTCCAGCATCTGGTTGCGGCAACCGGGTAGAAGGGAAAGGGGGAAAAGGGGGAGAAAAGCAACCGTGAGTACTCATCCAAAGTACTCGCAAGCAAGGAGCTACACTACATATGCATGGATATATGTGTAAAGGGCCATATCAGTGGACTGAACTGCAGAATGCCAGAATAAGAGGAGGATAGCTAGTCTTATCGAAGACTACGCTTCTGGTCGCCTTCGTCTTGCAGCATGTAGAAGAGAGTAGACTGAAGTCCTCCAAGTAGCATCGCATAGCATAATCCTACCCGGCGATCCCCTCCTCGTTGCCCTGTTAGAGAGCGACCACTGGGTTGTATCTGGCACTTGGAAAGGTGTGTTTTATTAAGTATCCGGTTCTAGTTGTCATAAGGTCAAGGTACAACTCCGGGTCGTCCTTTTACCGAGGGACACGGCTATTCGAATAGATAAACTTCCCTGCAGGGGTGCACCACATAGCCCAACACGCTTGATCCCATTTGGCCGGACACACTTTCCTGGGTCATGCCCGGCCTCGGAAGATCAACACGTCGTAGCCCCACCTAGGCACAACAGAGCGGTCAGCACGCCGGTCTAAACTTATGGGCGCAGGGGTCTGGGCCCATCGCCCTGAGCACACCTGCACGTTGCGTACGCGGCCAGAAGCAGATCTAGCCCCCTTAATACAAGTGCGAGCTTACGATCCAATGCGGCGCGCGCCACTCAGTCGCTGACGTCAAAAAGTGCTTCGGCTGATACCACGACGCCGAGTGCCCATATCTTTCCCGCGTAGTTGGTTAGTGCGTATAGACCAAATGGCCAGACTCAGATCAAATACCCAGATCTCGTTAAGCGTGTTAAGTATCCGCGAACTTCAACAGGGCCAGGCTCACCTCTCACCCAGGTAGCCCCGAACTGCCCTGCCGCTCCGCCTCAAAGATCCACTCGCGGGTACTCCTCGAGCCAACCCGACTTTGGTCACCACATGTATCATGTATATAGTATAATATATATCCATGATCATCTCCCGAGGTGATCACAGCCCAGTAGTATAGCATGGCAGACAGACAAGAGTGTAGGGCCACTGATGGAACACTAGCATCCTATACTAAGCAAGTAGGATTGCACGTAAAGGTATCAACAGCAGTATCAAAGACAGGCTATGCATCAGGATAGGAATAACGAAAGCAGTAACAGGCTACACTACTCTAATGCAAGCAGTATAGAGGAGAGTAGGCGATATCTGGTGATCAAGGGGGGGGGGCTTGCCTGGTTGCTCTGGCAAGAGAGAGGGATCGTCAACTCCGTAGTCGAACGGGGCAGCAGCAGCGTCGGTCTCGGTGTCTATCGAGAGAAGAGGGGGGAGAAACAATAAATATTTAAGCAAGCAGATGCATAGTGATGCATGACATGACAAGTAACGGCGTTAGAGGTGCCCTAACGCGGTATGAGGTGATACCGGTGAAGGGGGGAAACATCCGGGAAAATATCCCCGGTGTTTCGCGTTTTCGGGCAGAGGAGCCGGAGGGGAAAAGTTGCGAGTTTGACAAGTTAGGGGTGTGTGGTGGACGAACGGGCTGCGTATCCGGAATCGTCTCGCCGTTCTGAGCAACTTTCATGTTGAAAATATTTTAATCCGAGTTACGGATTAAAAGATATGATTTTCTAAAGGTTTTATTAATTTTTGGAATTTAATTATTTATTTAAATTAATTCGAAAAACAGAATAATGACATCAGCATGATGTCATGCTGACATCAGCAGTCAACAGAGTTGACTTGGTCAACCTGACCAGTGGGACCCACCTGTCATACACTGACTAGAGTTAATAAGGGTTTAGGCTAATTTAATTACTTTTTAATTAACCTAACTAGTTAATTAAATTAATTAAACCGGATTAATTAATTCATTAGATAATTAATTAATTAATAATTAACTTTATTAAATCATTTTTATTATTTTATTATTTTTATTTTTATTTTTAATTCTCCTTTTTTTATAA
Source organism: Aegilops umbellulata (assembly GCA_032464435.1). Classification (NCBI taxonomy): domain Eukaryota; kingdom Viridiplantae; phylum Streptophyta; class Magnoliopsida; order Poales; family Poaceae; genus Aegilops; species Aegilops umbellulata. The sequence goes on along the minus strand of CP136055.1, from coordinate 223,330,896 downwards.
ACATTCTATGGGGGTAGGGCCCCCCTGTCATTGGCCCAGGGGGCCATAGTGGGCACGGGCGCTGGTGCGGGCATCCAAACGGACGGGTGCCCGAGGGGGCACCGAGCAGGCCCGACGCACGCCGGCGCCGGCGCCGGCCAGAGCCAGGGGAGGCGGCGAAAGGGGGGAGATGACCGCGGCGGCGGAGGTGGCTGCGGCAGGGAGCAGCAGGGCGGTGGCGCGCCGATGGCGGGATGTACGGTGTGGCACGGCGGGTGACCACCGGCGAGCAGTGACAAGGGGGCGAGGCCCCGCAGCAACAGAAGCAGCTACAACAGCGAGGAACAAGGGGGGCACGGCAAGGCAAGGGCAGGCGGGGGAGGGCGCGACCGTTGGCGCGTGCGGAGGCACGCCGGTCAGGACGAGGCCGCGGTGAGCAGGGGCGCGAGTGCGTCGCGCGCACGGTGAACAACGTCGGGGCGGAGAGGAAACAGAGGAGGGACGGCGACTCACTGGCCCTGCAGATGTGCGTACGCGGGCTCGGGGAGGAGGACGAGGACGGGCGAGGTCGAGGCGGGGGGATGGGGACGACACGGGCGTAGGGGAGGCAGTCCAGCGGTGGAGCAGGGCGGCTCGTCGGGAGCGGCCACGGCCGTGTTCGATGGGGCGTCGGCGGGACCCTGCCGGCGAGGACCGGCGACGAGGTGGCCTCGGCGATGGGCGCCAACATGGTGGCAGGAACGGGGTGGCCTCGGCGAGGAGGGCAGCGGGGCGCCGCCTAGATCCAGTCGAGGGAGGTGAGAAGGACGAGAGAGCAGGGGGGTTCCTCCTCGATCCAGATTGGATCGGGAGGGGGGAGGGAGTGGCGACGTGAGGGGGAGAGTGGGGGGTGGGGCGTTAGGGTTTCGGGGGCGTAGGGGTTAAGGCGGTGGAATGGGCCGGCCTGGCGGCCCGGTGGTTGAGGCCCCAAAAGGAGGGGGTGGCCTGCAGGGCCGTAGCCAAGTGGGGGGGAGTTCTTTCCTTTTTTCTATTTTGTTTTCTGTTTTGCATTTTCTTCTATTATTTCTCTTTTCTGTTTTAATTTATTTTAAAATATTCAGGCACTTTCTAAAAATATTTTTTCTTTATTAGAATTACCCTTGTAATATTCGGCACCCACCGAACATTTTTGTTTCAACTTTTGAGAATGTTTGTTGTTTGACATATTTAGAATTTAAATTTCGAAACGGTTTCGAATCATCTCGAGGTTAGCAACAGTAACGGAGGTGACATGGCATGATTAGCATGGGATTACTGTAGCATGATTATCCGGGCGTCACAATATGCCTCCTCTAATCTGTGTGAACTCGGAAACTACTACGGGTCATACTCTACTAGTGTTATGTCAGATACAATTTCAACACACAACTTCGTTGAAGGCGAGAAGTGAATGAAAGGTTATGCATTAAAGAAGTGGGAGTCGACCTTGAACTTTGTGTTCATGCCCATGGACGCGATGTATATCCTATCATGGAAGCTTCTTGTAATAATAACTAATTCCTTGATATAATATCCTTTGGTATCTGTGAAATTGATCCTTTGCAATCGTGGTTTCGACCATATTTCCTCTTTGATCCCATTTCTTGGACATTTTAAAGCACTTGTCTATTGCAAGTCAATACACTAGTCCAACCTCTAGCTTGATCTATAGTCGAGTATTACCCTATGGTATCTCGAGTATATCTAAGAACTGTGTTGCATCTTATGAGTCTCCATCAGCTATTATTTCTCACGGATTCCAATTTTTCATGGGTTCTGAGTTGTTAGTCACTCAAGAACACCGGTAAGTGAACCGATTCCGTACTCTGGTTCGATAACTCTAAGTAATCTTCGTTGCTTATGAGTTTAAAAATCCTTCAATTCATTCCAAGCCTGATCGGCTATATCATTATCGTGCTAAATTTTAAACTGTGCTACCTGGTCCTTAATCCCGGAGCACAACTTTCGATGATGAGCTAAGCTTACGTCGATCTTCCTCGTCATATCAGTTCACCTTGAACAACAAGCTTGATTTCAAGTTTGTGTCCTACCCATGGTTCCAATAACCTTCCGCTTCATCATTCCTTTGAATTGATGTCGTCGCTGATTGATTACATCTTGAAATCTCTCGACAAATGTGTCATGATCATCATCAACCTTATGAGGTCTTCCAAGATATCTATCAAATTCTTGATGAGAAATAGCATCCTTTGCCCTCGATGATTTGTGTTATCACCGACAACATTATTGCTTTCCCTCCAACACAAACTTGTCCGTGTTTTGTGTTATACCTTGAGATCCTTGCTATCCAGTCTTTGTTCTTCTTTACCTTGGGGTATTACCATCTTTTATGTCAGGATTGTTATGAGAATTTCACCACCTCTGGAGAATTCTTGATACAAGTGATACTTATCACGATCACCATTCTAATACCGATCATGCTACCTAAGCCCATATTTCGGGTGCACCTTTCAACCAATGTTTAAAATTGTGTATGTTTCCCTCGAGCATACATCATTATGTCATTTGATCTGAAAAATGTTATCGCCTTTTTCACATGATTGTGGAAATCCATCCTTTTGGAATTCTCGATAAATGGTCGCTGAGTCCATCAGCCACCTCCTCATCCTCTCCTTGGCTTAATGATGAACCCTTGTTCGGAACTCGCTTCCATAGTTCTTTTCCCGAGAATCTTACATTGTCATCTCGTCAATTGAGTTGCACCTTTTCTTCTCAGGCACCTATTGTCTGAGTTATCTTGACACTGATCAGATCTGAATCTCGGTCAGATATGATGGTTGGAACATATTTTCAAGAGTTATACCATTGATCCTCATATGACCTGGTAAGGTGATGTCATGCACACCTGACCAGAGGACCAAGTGTTATAGTTTCCTTTTAACAAGGTTAACCATTTTTTCCATGAGGAAATTGAATGCCTTGTTTAATAAGTTTATCCCGATGGATCCTTTGTGTATCCAAAGTCCGACCTTTGCTTGATGACCATGTCAATGCTATCTCGACACATGTCTATGGTACTTTGATTTTTAATAAAAAAATGTTTAAAGCACAATGCTAAATTTTCCTTACCAATTATCCAAACACCGTTGTATGGGTATTGTCATGAAAATTCTCTCCCGTACCTAAAGAGTTTTCTACATTATATCCTGTCATGGATATCATGCTCTACTTGTCCTTGGGAAGGATATACCTTTGAAATATGTGTTTAAACACATTTTCCTTTCCATTGTGTTGTTTAATCTGATAATCGTATTTGCCTTTCCATTGGTTGGTTTAACATGTCTTGTGATCTATATGATCTAAGCGGTAATATTCTCCTGCTTATGTAAACACCTCGGTGTACAATTCTGTCAGCAAGACCCTGTTCCTATTGTTGTTGACATTTCGGTAGCCACCGATGGACGAGAACTTTGCCTATTGGTCCGCCTTGTTCAACGAGCAGGAAAATGGTTCTCTTCGTCCCTCGCCCTTGGTACCGACGTTGTTGCCAACGTAACTGACAGGCTACCCTCTGACAGGCCTTACTTACATGATCGTGCAAGACGTCATCACCCTTCCTACTTTTAACCCACATGGTGGGTCCATAACCCACAGTTCCACAGGATCGAAACCTGACTCTCGTGTACACCATGTTGTCAAAGTTATTCCTCAAGCTTGACCTTGTATGTAAATCACGGGCCACCTGCCTACTGATCTATTCTGGTATCAGACGCAATACTTATTCACGTTGCTCTGAAACCCTTTCACCTTCTTACTAGGCATTGAACGATTGTCTGGCTGCTTGAAACTTCTTATTGTACCTTTGAACTTAGTCTCGATGTGTTTTAATTGTTCAACTCGAGAGGTACTCATATGCTCATTCATGGGATAATCCCAGATTATTACCCTTATAGCATTCTGTCGTTGCTGATCTTCCACGTTACCTATTCGTAAATACGATGAAGACCCTGAAAAAAGGATGACGACTTCATCATGATGACCTAAAACAGCGAAATGAAGACATCAATGTAATGGATTGACCTCTTCGAGAAGAGAAACCAACACCGAGAAGACCCATTATAATTTCGTAACCAATCCCTCCCCCTTACTCCCCTCCTAAATCTCGGGACGAGATTTCTTGTAGTGGAGGAGAATTGTGACGCCCGGGTAATCAAGCTACAGTAACCCTCTAGTAATGATGCCACGTCACCTCGATTATTGTTGATAATCTCGCGTTAGTTCTGAGCCGATCCAAATTCAAATTTGAATTATAGCCAAAACCATTGAAGTTTTCAAAAGTCAAAACTAAATTGTTCCTAATGTGTCAAATAATCCATAATAAATGTTGGTGAAGAAATCATCTTTTAATAAAATACTTAAATGCACTAAATAAACTAAAATGGCAAAAAAATAATTATATAAAATGCTTTTAAGATAATAAGCAAATGCATAATACCTTATTGAAAGTGCCAAAATGTTTGGGGGTGTGACCTATTTAATAACACCAAATTAGTTGTCGCTTTTAAATTTTATAAAACTAAAATAAAAGAAAAGAGAAAAGTAATAGAATAAAAAAAGGGAAAAGAATGAAACACAAAACAAAACTTACAAAAAAAGAGAAAAGACCCCCCCCCCCCCAGTCGGGCCGTGGCCCAGCTGGCCTCTGGGCCGCCAGGCCGGCCCAGTCGCCCCCTACATATCCCCCTCCCCACTCGGTCGAACCCTAGCGGTGCCCCACTCCTCCCCATGTTCCCCCACTCCCCTCGATCCCCACTTCACCCCCCACGTCTCTCCTCTCCCCTCTCAATCCGATCTGGATCGGGGACGAACTGCCCCCCCCCTCCCGCGACGCCAGCGCCCCACTTCCCCATCCCCTCGACCCCGACGCCGCGCCCCATCGCTCGTCGTCGTCCAAAGCCCGCGCCGTCGCCTGGACCTCGCCGTCTCGACCCCGACGCCACCGTCGCCTTCCTCCTCGCCGGCGTCGTCGTCACCGGACCACCTCAACCCCACTGCCGAGACCCTACATCCCCCGTGAGCCTCGACCTCCTCCTCCCCTTCCCTCATCGCCGCTCGCTCGTGGCCACCACGCCCGGGGCACACCCGAACCCGTGGTCGCCGCGCCCCCATCTGTCCCGGCCACATCCCGCGCCCTCGTGCGCGCGCTCGCACTGGCCGCGCCCCGCGCTGCCCACTCCTGCTCGCCGCGTTACCTCGCACCGGCCTCCGCTGTCGCCCACCGGTGCCCCGCGAGGCCACGACCTCGCCTCGTGCACCCATGGATCCGCCTCCTGCCGTCGTCACCGGTTGTCGCCGACGTCCACCGCCCGCACGCCGATGCCCTGACCAATCCCCCGCTCGCTGCTCCTCCCGTAGCTACGGCTCCGCCGCCCCAGCGCGCCCACTACGGCCTCGGCGTCCTCCCTCCGGCGCTCGCGCTCGCCGTCGACCGCGGCCCCTGCACCGGCCCTTGCCTCGCTCCACCTCGCCGGGCCTCGCCCTCTCTGGTCTGCGCGCGCTGCCCCGCTCGATGCGGCGGCTGGACAGGGGAGGTGCTAGTCGGGCTGGCGCCCGCACCCGCTCGCCCGCGCCCTCTAGGCCTCTGGGCCATTAACACGTGGGGCCCAGCCCCTGGAACGTAAAAAAAAGAAGGAATTAAAAATAAATATTAAAAATAAATAAATATTAAAAATAAATAAATATTAAAAATAATTATTAATTAATTAATTAACTTAATTAATTCTGTTTAGTTTAACCTAAACACTAGTTAACCTAATTAACTTAGTTAGTTAGTTAATAGTCAATGACAGTGGGACCCACACTTAAGTTGACTAAGTCAACAGGTCTGTTGATTGCTGACTGTGTAGTTGACCCAGTCAACGGACCCCATCTGTCAGGTTGACCAGTCAACGGTCAAACTTTGACTGATGACTGCGCTGTTGAGTCAGCCCCCTGTCCCCACCAGTCAGCCCCATGTGTACACCTCTGGGTACACTTATGTGTACCCTTAGCATTTAACCTTTAATTTTCGAATTAAAATATTTAAATAAATTCTAAAAATGATTTAAAACTTTAGAATATCATATCTTTTAATCCGTAACTCGGATTAAAATGTTTTCAACACGAAAGTTGCTCAGAACGACGAGACGAATCAGGATACGCAGCCCGTTCGTCCACCACACATCCCTAGCATAGCAAACTCGCAACTTCCCCCCCCCCCTCCGGCTCCTCTGCCCGAAAACGCGAAACACCGGGAAAACTTTCCCGGATGTTCCCCCCTTCACCGGTAACATCCCATACCACGTTAGGGCACCTCTAACGCCGTTACTTGTCATGTCATGCATCACTATGCATCTGCTTGCTTAAATATTTATTGTTTCTCCCCCCTCTTCTCTCGATAGACACCGAGACCGACGCTGCTGCTGCCCCGTTCGACTACGGAGTTGACGACCCCTCTCTCTTGCCAGAGCAACCAGGCAAGCCCCCCCTTGATCACCAGATATCGCCTACTCTCCTCTATACTGCTTGCATTAGAGTAGTGTAGCCTGTTACTGCTTTCATTATTCCTATCCTGATGCATAGCCTGTCTTTGATACTGCTGTTGATACCTTTACCTGCAATCCTACTTGCTTAGTATAGGATGCTAGTGTTCCATCAGTGGCCCTACACTCTTGTCTGTCTGCCATGCTATACTACTGGGCTGTTGATACCTTTACCTGCAATCCTACTTGCTTAGTTTAGGATGCTAGTTTACCATCAGTGGCCCTACATTCTTGTCCGTCTGCTGTGCTATACTATCGGGCCGTGATCACTCGGGAGGTGGTCACGGGTATATACTATATACATGATACATGTGGTGACCAAAGACGGGTCGGCTCGTAGGAGTACCCGCGAGTGGATCTTTGAGGCGGAGCGGCAGGGCAGTTCGGGGCTACCTGGGTGAGAGGTGAGCCTGGCCCTGTTGGCATTCGCGGATACTTAACACGCTTAACGAGATCTGGGTATTTGATCTGAGTCTGGCCATTTGGTCTATACGCACTAACCAACTACGCGGGAAAGATATGGGCACTCGGCGTCGTGGTATCAACCGAAGCACTTTTTGACGCCGGCGACTGAGTGGCGCGCGCCGCATTGGATCGTAAGCTCGCACTTGTATTAATCCATCAAATCCATCAAATCTCGCCACTCCTTGTTCCATAATCCATCAAATCTTTACCCAAAACTTGAAAACTTCACAACACAAAACTCAACGAAAAATCTCGTGAGCTCCGTTAGCGAAAGAAAACAAAACACCACTTCAAGGTACTGTATTGAACTCATTCTTTATTTAAATTTGTGTTAAACCTACTGTATTCCAACTTCTTTATGGTTTATAAACTCTTTTACTAGCCATAGATTCATCAAAATAAGCAAACAACACACGAAAAACAGAATTTGTCAAAAACAGAACAGTCTGTAGTAATCTGTAACTAACGCAAACTTCTAGAACTCAAAAAATTCTACTGAAATAGGAAGACCTAGGCAATTTGTTTATTGATCTAGTGCAATTGGAATCAATATTTTATCACGTTCTGGTGATTTCAAACAATTGTTTTTGTGAACAGAAAGTTTCTGGAATTTTCAGCAAGATCAAATAACTATCATCCAAGAAGGTCCTATAGGTTTAACTTGGCACAAACACTAATTAAAACATAAAAACAAATCTAAAAAGAGGCTAGATCAAATATTTATTCCTAAACAGAAGAAAAAAGCAAAAAACTAAAATAAAATTGGGTTGCCTCCCAACAAGCGCTATCGTTTAACGCCCTTAGCTAGGCATAAAAGCAAGGATAGATCTAGGTATTGCCATCTTTGGTACGCAATCCATAGGTATCTCTCATAATAGATTCATATGGTAATTTTATTTTATTTATAGGAAAGTGTTCCATACATTTCCTTAACGGAAATTGGAATCTAATATTCCCTTCCTTCATATCAATAATTGCACCAATCGTTCTAAGGAAAGGTCTACCAAGAAAAATAGGACATGAAGGATTGCAATCTATGTCAAGAACAATGAAATCTAAGGGCACATAGTTCCTATTTGAAACAATAAGAACATCATTAGTTCTTCCCATAGGTTTCTTAATAATGGAACAAGGTGCAAGTTTAAAGAACAATCATCAAATTCACGGAATCCTAGCAAATCACACAAGGTTTTTTAAAAATTCCGTAAGAATTGTTGTAGGAATTACCATAATTATTAGAGAATTACTAGGGAATGGCCAAGGATTAAAGTTTCCTCTATAAGCGTTGTTACCAAAATTATTCCTACCAACAAAATGCACATCCATAGATTCATTATTATTCTCAATCAAGGTAGACAAAGGCACATCATTAGGATCAGAGGAAACACTCTTATTAGCAAACAATTTCATAAGTTCATCCATCTTTTCACTCAAAACATTAATTTCTTCTATCGCATGCACTATTTTACTAGTAGATCTTTCGGTGTGCCATTGAGAATAATTAACCATAATATTGTCTAGGAGTTTAGTAGCTTCTCCTAAAGTGATCTCCATAAAAGTGCCGCCCGCGGCCGAATCTAAAAGATTTCTAGAAACAAATTCAATCCGGCATAAAATTTTTGTATAATCATCCAAAGATTCAAACCATGTGTAGGGAAATTACGTATCATTAATTTCATCCTCTCCCAAGCTTGTGCAACATGTTCATGATCAAGTTGCTTAAAATTCATGATATTGTTTCTAAGAGAGATGATTTTAGTGGGAGGAAAATACTTAGAGATAAAAACATCTTTGCACTTATTCCAAGAATCAATACTATTTTTAGGCAAAGACGAAAACCAAGCTTTAGCACGATCTCTAAGAGAAAAAGGAAATAGCTTCAATTTAACAATATCATTGTCCACAGCTTTCTTCTTTTGCATATCACATAAATCAACAAAGCTATTTAGATGGGTAACGGCATCTTCACTAGGAAGGCCGGCGAATTGATCTTTCATGACAAGATTCAGCAAAGCAGCATTAATTTCACAAGATTCAGCTTCGGTAAGAGGAGCAATAGGAGTGCTAAGAAAATCATTGTTGTTGGTATTGGCAAAGTCACACAATTTAGTATTATCTTGAGCCATCGTGACAAGCAAGCAATCCAACACACAAGCAAACAAGACACAAGCAAAAAAGAGGCGAATAGAAAAGAGAGGGCGAATAAAACGGCAATGGTGAAATGAGGGAGAGGAAAACGAGAGGCAAATGTCAAATATTGTAATGCGAGGGATAAGAGTTTATGATGGGTACTTGGTATGTCTTGACTTGTGCGTAGACTCTCCGGCAACGTCGCCAAAAATCTTTCTTGCTACCTCTTGAGCACTGCGTTGGTTTTCCCTTGAAGAGGAAAGGGTGATGCAGTAAAGTAGTGTAAGTATTTCCCTTAGTTTTTGAGAACCAAGGTATCAATCCAGTAGGAGACCACGCTCGAGTCCCACGCACCCACACAAACAAATAAGAACCTCACAACCAACGCGATAAAGGGGTTGTCAATCCCTTCACGGTCACTTACGAGAGTGAGATCTGATAGATATATAAGATAATATTTTTGATATTTTTATGATAAAGAGAAATAAAGATGCAAAGTAAAATAAACGGCGTCAGAAATAGCTTGTTGTCGGGAGATTAATATGATAGAAAATAGACCCGGGGGCCATAGGTTTCATTAGTGGCTTCTCTCAAGAGCATAAGTATTACGGTGGGTAATCGAATTACTGTCGAGCAATTGATAGAATTGAGCATACTTATGAGAATATCTAGGTATGATCATGTATATAGGCATCATGTCCATGACAAGTAGACCGAAACGATTCTGCATCTACTACTATTACTCCACACATCGAGCGCTATCCAGCATGCATCTAGAGTATTAAGTTCATAAGAACAGAGTAATGCTTTAAGCAAGATGACATGATGTAGAGGGATAAACTCATGGAATATGATATAAACCCCATCTTTTTATCCTCGATGGCAACAATACAATACGTGCCTTGCTGCCCCTGATGTCACTAGGAAAGTACACTGCAAGATTGAACCCAAAGCTAAGCACTTCTCCCATTGCAAGAAAGATCAATCTAGTAGGACAAACCAAACTGATAATTCGAAGAGACTTGCAAAGATAACCAAACATACATAAAAGAATTCAGAGGAGATTCAAATATTGTTCATAGATAATCTTGATCATAAACCCACAATTCATCGGATATCAATAGACACACCGCAAAAGAAGATTACATCGAATAGATCTCCAAGAAGATCGAGGAGAACTTTGTATTGAGATCCAAAGAGAGAGAAGAAGCCATCTAGCTAATAACTATGGACCCGAAGGTCTGAGGTAAACTACTCACACATCATCGGAGAGGCTATGGTGTAGATGTAGAAGCCCTCCGTGATCAATGCCCCCTCCGGCGAAGCGTTGGAAAAGGCCCCAAAATGGGATCTCACGGGTACAGAAGGTTGCGGCGGTGGAAATAGGGTTTTGGCTCCGTATATGATGTTTCCAGGGTATATGGGTATATATAGGAGGAAGAAGTACGTCGGTGGAGCAACGAGGGGCCCACGAGGGTGGAGGGCGCGCCCAGGGGGTAGGCGTGCCCCCTGCCTCTTGCCTTCCTCGTTGATTGTTTTATGTAGACTCCAAGTCCTCTAGATCACGTTTGTCCCGAAAATCACGTTCCCGAAGGTTTCATTCCGTTTGGACTCCGTTTGATATTCTTTTCCTTCGAAACACTGAAATAGGCAAAAAAAACAATTTGGGCTGGGCCTCCGGTTAATAGGTTAGTCCCAAAAATAGTATAAAAGTGTATAATAAAGCCCATTAAACATCCAAAACAGAATATAATATAGCATGGAACAATAAAAAATTATAGATACGTTGGAGACGTATCAAGGTAATATGTAGCTATACTTACAAATAATTCCAGTTTGTATAGGCAGTACTAACTCATTATGTATTGTTTTGATCAGCACATTGATCATGTACAACTAGATCCCAGGAAAGATCCTAGCAATGTGAAAGAATGTATGATATCTCGGCTAGCACATGAGGTGAAGACCAAATTCTTATAATACAGTACTCGTAACTTGTTTCTATTTTTTTCTTCCAATAAAAAACAGAGTTATGTGATTCAAAAAATGCAGGCACCAAAAATTGTCATTGAAGAAATAGAGCCATTCCCTAGTGAATCTGCTTTTGTTGCACAATATAGAGCTAACCTTCCACCACCAAGGACATCAACAGTCACAGCACAGGTTTTGAGAGGTCAAACAAGGGACAGGTAAGGAAGAAGAAGAGAAGCTAGAGCTGCAGCTAGTGCAATTAATAGGAATGCAAACACAGCTGGCACAAGCAACAATGCAGCATGTGTTGGAGGATTTCAATATCTTCTGTTTGGAGAGACAGGAGGAGTTGCAGCTACAAGAGGAAGAAGAGCAGGAAGAAGGGGAGGAAGGGGAGGAACAAGAGGGGGTAGAAGAGGACCAACATATGTAAACACAGCTGGCATAAGCATGGATGAAGAGGAGATCAACAATACACAATCAGCACCACAAGACTGAGATCATGCTTTGTAATTCAGTAATGTAGTAGTTCCAAAATGAACTTGTTCTTCTAGTAGTGTTATGTGTAGGTACTTTTGGTACATCTAATCCTTTTGGACGGAAAAAATGATCTCTGCAAGATAATTTCTCTGTGGTTTCTTCTCTTTTGTTAAATGAGATATCTCTTGTCAATTCAATTGCATATACTGTCATCTTAATGTTGTGCGGCAACAATTGAATTTCATGCAACAGCCTCACATCAGCCACACATCATAAAAATATCTCTTACATAAAATAGGTTCACAACCCAACATACTGCATGAAGCAGGTATGGATACAATAGTCTTACGGACATAGGCTCACATTGGCACACACCGAACATACAAGATACATTGCCAAATAAAATAGATGCAACATCTCTGTCTCAGCTACATATTGAACAGACCACCTGCACGGCCATCGGACCCTGGCCTTGCAAAACCATGTCCACCACCAATGTATGCCCTCTCAGCACCATCTATTGTACCAGGATAACAAGTGAAAGTGTGACACCGAGCGCTGTTTGATTCTTTGTCATAATCATAAGCAGGCGGCGACTCTGTTAAGATAGGGTTGTGATCTATAACCTTCAGAACATGGATCTTCAGAAAATGAACAACTATTGGCTTCTCATCTTTCAGACGACTACTAGGCGGTGAAATTGGCCCGTCAGAGTCATAGGTTGGGTAATCTTGTCGTAATTCAGGCTCTGGTAGCTCCACTTCATATAATTTAGGCAATTTGTTTGGGTTCTTCATCCACGCTTCAACAACGACGAAGCACCGATCAGTGGGCTTCAAGATCTTAACGAGATCGTTGCCGAGACTGGTAACAAGGTAGGTAACGAACTTGACCTCCCATGCCTCTTGCGGGAGCCCATCAAAGCTCAAGCTTGTCAAAAACTTCATACACGACTTCTCGCCACCCATCCCATGATGCCACTGGCAAAACTGGATTGTCTCTCCGCCGACGGTAAGCTTGCGTGAGTGGTAGATGAGCACGCGAGTGCAGTCCTCGTCGGACCGAAACCGTACAACAAAATCCGCCGGAGGCGAACATACCTCAACCATGACGTCGTCGCGGCAGACGCCGCATTGCGCTTCCAAAGCAGCAACCACTTGTGCCGGCGACACGGGAGGTCGGTTCGCGCACGACCGCGTAGCTTCTCCTCTAGCCGGTACATCCCAGTCGTGCGCCTCAGCACACAACGACCGACCTCAGGCCGCAACTCCGGCTCGCCGCGCCTCCAGCTCTCCGCCGGGAAGAAGATACTACCCTTCCTGTTCTCCGTCCGCCAGCTCTCCCCCTCATACTGGTCCATATTGAGCGAGGTGACGACGACGGCTGTGGCAGATCAAGAGAGAGGAGAAGGTGAGATCGAGAGAGAGCTAGGGTTTTCCCCGAATCGGGCAGAATTGGGGATTTTGACCAGGGAGGGGATGCACAATTTGCAAAAAAAACCATCACAAATATCCTGACAGTGGGCCATACGCTGAGTCAACAAGCCACGTCAACCCCGTAACGGCTCGCAACGGGGAAGTGACCCATTCGCTCATAAAGCAAACCAAACTGACCACTTGTCCATGTTTTGAGACTTGTGTGACCAATGTGCTCATCTCGCGAGAGTTCAGTGACGAATGGTGCGTTTATCTCTTTAATGCACTTAACACCTCACCTAAGTACCAATGCATTGTAAGAGGACTTAGCTATGGAGTGACAGTGGGCTAGCTAGGGAGTGACAGTGGGCGGACTGACAATTGCAGTGGGCAAACACGGTTAGCGGGCCCCACTTGTTAGACAGGATCCTATGGGTCCATATGTCATGGAATGCGCCCCTTGGCATATAAGAGAGCAACCCTATAATTTGATGTCGTAAAATTAGTTTTAGTGTGAAGAGAGAATGTTTGGGGGCCCTAGAAAAGTTTTTGGTTTTCCAACAAACCCTAAAACTGGCGCCCTAAATTTTGGCATTCTTCTTCTTTACTCCATAATTTCATACATATTCAAATAACCTATGTAATGATAATTAAAATTTTGCAACACCATAGCACACATGATCAACAACAGTCCAAATTCTTTGGTAGTGTAGTTTGCACCTCTCCCTTTTGGAGTTACATCAACAAAGTCCTCCTCTTCCATGTCAAGGACGTGTTCTTCTTGCCATGCATATTGTTGATTTGTGTTGTGATGGATATTCTCAAGATGCAACACAAGTGATTGTAAAAAAGTTTCACCCACACTACATACATCAAAACTGAAGAAAATACACATCACATCACAATTGCATACAAATTTTATAAGCGCGGAAATCAATAATAAATCTAGAAAAAAGTTTTTTTACCTTCCGGTCATTTCGCCAAGCATGTTGTGGACGTCGGTGGTTGTGGCAATGGGTGATGCTGGCTCACCCTAGTGCGGCAATGGGAGGGGAAGAGGCCCTAGTTGGTGTCGAAGGAGCCGCTACCGCCGTGTAAGGGATCAGTGGTGGTGGGGTCATCAACGTTTGAAAGGATCTAGAGGTCGACTAGAGAAAGAGTGAATAGGAGACTACAGATTTTAAGCTTAACTTCCAATTTAGGGTAATGCAGATAAAGTAGGTTATGCAATAACTAAATAGCAAACCAACAAGCATACAAGGCAAATACACTAGATAGTGCAAATCAACATGTGGTTGAAGTTGGATGGTTAGAAGGACAGTGGTATCCCCAACCCATCAGGGTTTAAGTCCTAAACTTGATAATGTTGCTCACATTTTCCTGGATTTATTTTAGGCCTTCCGACGATGTGCGTTCAGTGGGAGTAGATGTTCCCGTCGACTACAAATGCGTCTGTGGCAACTTCTTCAATCTCAAGATAATGTGTCGGTTCAGTCTCTCGGAGGTGCTCATACGGTATGGTGTGTGTGCTTGTATTCGTAGAGGTGAGTGTATGTGCGCACGTGTGAGCGTAGTGTGTTAAAAAAATAGACTACTCTCACTAGTGTAAAAAACTCTTTTATATTGCGGGATGGAGGGAGTAGATAGCAAGGTATAAGAGCAACTCCAACGGGCCGACCCATTTCGTTCACTGGCGTTCGTTTGGGTCGGCACAGACACAAAAGTCGGCCCAACGCGCCGACCCCAAATGGACGCGCGTCCGCTTATGGTCCATGGGCGACCCGTTCTCGACGGTGGCATATTGACCTCCCCCCATCCAACAGCAACCCTCGCCTGCCTCGACGCCGCCGCCCTTTTTTTCGGTGACTCTGCCAGCTACCGACGCCACAACATCCGCTCAACAAAGCCGCCACCTCCCATGTCGCCCGCCACCGTCGTCTTGCCGCCGGGGAACCGACTGCTTCCCACCCCCGCTCCACCCCAACACATCCGCGACCGCGACCAAGAAGCCGCCTCGCCGCCCCGGCCAGATCCTCACCGGCCCGCTCGTTGGACGCCGGCAGGGCAGCTAGCTGGGTCCGTGCGCGCCACGACTCCCTTCGTCGATGCCCGCAAGCTGTTTGACAGTTTGCAAGGTACAAATGGACTCCGCCAACGAGTTCTTTTTTCACAATTTCCTTTGCGACTCCGACGATTCGTCATCTGATGACGAGGAGGAGATATTGGCTGCCGTGTTGGCCCATCACCACCTCAATAGCCAGCGGCTATTGTTCCGTGGCTCCATTCTAGGCCACCTTCCGGCGTTGAATCGCAACCAAGAGAGCGGACATCTCCTTCTTTGGAAGGACTACTTTGATACAACAAATCCGTTGTTCAAACATTAGAAATTCTGCCGCTGTTTTCGTATGAGTAGGCATCTTTTCAACCGTATTAGAGAGGGGGTGGTCGGCTACGATGACTATTTCGAGTGCAAAGAGGATGCCGTTGGAAAGATTGGTTTCTCCTCTTATCAGAAATGCACTGTCGCCATCTGAATGCTTGCATACGGAGTGCCCGATGATCTCATTGACGAGTACGTCCGTATGAGTGAGTCTACATGCCTGGAGTCCGTGTATAAGTTCTGCAAGGCTGTTATTGTTGTCTTCGGCCCTGAGTACCTGAGAGAGCCGACTCCTGAAGATACAACCCGTTTGTTGGCGATGAATGCCAGCAGGGGCTTCCCAGGGATGCTTGGCAGCATAGACTACATGCACTGGGAGTGGAAGAATTGCCCTTCTGCTTGGTAAGGGCAGTATAAGGGCCATGTCAGGGCTTGCACTGTCATACTAGAGGCCGTGGCGTCTCAAGATCTCTGGATCTGACACTCTTTCTTTGGCATGTCTGCATCACACAATGATATCAACGTGCTCCAGCGCTCGCCGATGTTTGCTAGGCTTGCCGAAGGCAACAGCCCGCCGGTGAACTTTACTATCAAAGGCCACAACTACGACAAAGCATACTATCTGGGTGACGGTATCTATCCTCAGTGGACCACAATTGTCAAGACAATCCCCAACCCTGTCGGAGAGAAGAGGAAAAGATTTGCCCAAGAGCAAGAGAGTGCTAGGAAGGATATCGAGCGTGCCTTTAGTGTTCTGCAATCTCGATGGGGCATCGTTCAGTATCCTGCTAATACCTGGAGCACGAAGAAACTATGGTAGGTGATGACTGCTTGTGTGATCATGCACAATATAATCGTAGAAGATGAGCGCCCGGAACGTCTGTACGATCAAGGGTTTCAGTTTCAGGGTGAGAATGTTGTGCCTGAGCATGGAATAGCGGCAACGTTTGAATAGTTCACCCAATTCAATCGTGACATGCGTGATTGAAAAACTCACGTGCAACTGCAAAATGATTTGGTTGAGTATATGTGGGCTCATCTTCTTTATTCAGCTTTACAAAACTATGTGAGACATTTTTACTTTTATTCGGCTTGCAAGCTATTTTATTCGATTGAAACTATGTTCCCAAATCTAAAATATGGCGGACGGCGGGCGGGCGGCGGACCCAAACGAAGAAAAATCATCGCCCGTTTGGGTCGGCTTGCTCTAACAAGGTTTGTATGCAAGGAGAATTCCTTTTTTTTTTTTGAAAGGATGACGAGAAGATTTGTTTCATTTTTCTCCTGTACTTTCATCGAATGCCTGACGCACGAAAAGGAAAAATAAGAGACACGGCGGCACGCAGTCACGATCTGGCGGAGCGCGAGCGCGGAGGGAAAACACCCCCGTCTGCTGTTCTGGGGCCGGACCCCGAGGCCATTAATTAAATCAAACCGAAACGGAGCTACCGCGGAGACCGGGATCTGCGGAGCGGGGCCGGGCCCACGGTGGAACGACCCTTTTGACGGTGTGCGTGCGTGGAGGCGGGGCAGTGAGCTGCACTTGAGCCGCGGGTTTGGGGTCCGCGAGGGAGAAAGAGAGAGAACCCGAGGCCGCTGGTTTTGGCGGGTGCGGCTCCGACGACACCGCGGGAAAGAAAAGGCCCGGGTACCTTTTCGCTGACATTTCACGTTTTGAACCCCCACCCACATCTTACCTACTCCTGCTAGTCGCGTCCAGGGTTCCTCCCGTTCCCGTGCCTCTTCTACGCGTCAAAGCACCTTCAACTTCTGTACAAACGTAATACTACTACTAGTACTATATGGTAACCAACACTGTGATAAGAAATAATGATCCCCCAAAAAAAAAGAGATAACCAACACGTTTCTCTTCTCATTTACACCAAGGAAGCACCTACAAATCTCAGCATTGCCGCATGCGTGACCTATGTATAGGAAAAATGGGTGCGGCCATCCAGGAGATAACCAGGAATTTTGACTTTTTGCTAGATTTCAGATGGATCTTGCTAGCCATTCTTTTTAAGCCCAGATGTGTCAAAGCTACTCAGGACACAAACCTCGCCATGGCAGCCATATCCCACTGACGAAGGTCACACTGTGTCAGACCCAAGGTGGTCTGAAGAACTAGATTCAGAGAAATAGGCAGGAACTAGGCTATTTCATTCACTTTCAAAGGAAAGATTAGAGCATTCGAGCTGCTTATAGAGGAACCTAGCCGGCCAGGAACACTGGCGGCGCAAATAGGGAAACCCTAGTAAAACTGGAAGAAGGTTCTCTCCTCTCCACACCCTGGCTTTATAGCCTTACAATCCAAGAAAAGAAAGAAAGAAAATGGATATAGAGTGGTTGAGGCTGCAAGCCTTTTGCCGGAAAGGGAACAACGACGCGCCTGGGTCTGGGAGCCGTCCGATGCGAGATCTACGGTGTCGGCTTCATCTTATCCAGCGAAGCGGTGCGAGTGAAGGGGAGACGTTGATCTTGTGGTAGACAGCTCGGCTGTCTTCGCGCACTCTCAGAGACAATTCAAACTAACTGAATTTCGTTTGCCGTTGTCGCCTCGATGCAGATGGGTCATGACAACTCCCTCACTGATCAGGGTGTGCATTCGGTTTTTTCGGTTTGATTCGGTTCGGTTTATACGGTTTTTGGTTTATACGGTTTTTATACTTCGGTTTATACGGTTTTATACATAGATACGGTTCGGTTTCGGTAATAACCATTTAATTTCGGTTTGGTTTCGGTAATAACCAAAATAACCAAAGTTGACGCGAATTTTTGAACAATGCATGCTTTTTTTTATCACATGATTCAATCTGTGTATGCAGGTTAGTTTTTTCTTTTGAGAACTATGTACGTAGATTAAATCATTAGATGGAAGACATGATTTGGTGTATTATGTACATACGACATGCACCAGATCGAGGCAATATATGACCGCTGAGGCATTCACAAAGATGTATCTACGTACTGGCAAAATCTGAGGACAAGACAAGGAAAGAGCACCGCATACACTAGCCTCCTGGTTTTTTACGTGGAAAAAATATGGCATGAAACACCACAACGCTAGTTTGTAGCCTCGAGGCTCCTTTGTTTTCTTTTGAGGATTAGCGTCCATGCTCCTGGGTCCTGGCCCAAGCGCAACGCCAGCCTCTAGCCTTGCGCTAGGTAGCCCAAGGCCCAGGCCCAAGCGCCAGGCGCCAGCGTGCACCAGCCGTGCCGCAAAATCTAGTACCACCTCGCGGAGCCAGCAGCAAGGAGATTGGTGGATCGCTATAAAAGGAGGGGCGACGGGAGGGATCAGCTCAGGTCGTCGGTTGTTTAACACAGGACGCAGCTAGTTTCGGTTTATTTCGGTTTAACCGAAAACCATCGGTTTTTAACCGAAAAAACCAATTGTTAAATGGTTTCCAGATTTGGAAACTGAAACTGAACCTGAAACCTGAAAAAACTGAATTTTTCGTTCGGTTTGGTTTTTTTGGTTCGGTTTTTGGTTTTCGGTTCGGTTTTGCACAGGGTGACTCACTGATGAGACCAAGCCTGTCCTCAGGGTTGGAAATGAGGAAAGACTCGCTGGATGAACGTTGCATCCTCCGAGGTTGCTTCTTCCACCGGCAGATTACTCCATTTAATTTTCCACCTGACCACAGGGATATCGATGTCCCCTTGTTTGCGAGGCACCAGTTTGCGCTCCAACAACAACTCAGGTTCGAGCAGGATTGTTCCATCAGGGTTAAGTAATGGAAGCTTGGCGTTAGGTATTGTTGCTGGGCCAATGTGTTTCTTCAGTTGGCTGATGTGGAATGTATTGTGCAGCTTGCAGTCGTCCGGCAGAAGAAGTTTGTAGGAAACATTGCCCACTTTCTGCATAACTCGAAATGGTCCATAATATTTGGAGTGCAGCTTGAAGCACTTATGGATGCTTAGAGTAGTATGTCTGTAGGGTTGGAGCTTCAAGTATACCATATCACCTTCTTGTAAGGCTCTTCTTATCTGCAAAGTGCTTCATCCTGTTTTGTGCTCGGAGGAGATTTTCTTTGATACGGGCAGCAGTTTGTTCAACAGTGAGGACAGAAGGGAGGTTGGCAGTATCCTCTGGTGGGTATAAAGCTGCTTCAGCTATCATATTGGGCTTTCTGTTATAGAGGGTCTGGAAGGGAGTGATCTTTAGAGAGGTGTGGTAAGATGTATTGTACCACCACTCTGCCAAGGGCAGCCAGTAAAACCATTTCTTTGGTTGCAAAAAGGCCATACATCTCAGGTAGTTCTCCATGCATTGGTTCACCCTTTCTGTTTGCCCATCAGTTTGGGGGTGGTAAGAAGTGCTCAAATGTAACTTAATGCCCATTCTTTTAAACAGACTTTGCCACAGCTGACTTGTGAAGATTTTGTCCTTGTCAGTTACAATAACAGAAGGAAGGCCATGGAGTTTAAAGATGTTTTTCACAAATGCATTAGCTACAGTTTGCACTGTGATGGGATGTTTCATGGCAATGAAGTGACTGTATTTGGTGAATCTGTCCACAACTACCAAGACCATATCTTTGTTTTGTGAGACTAGCATTCCCTCCACAAAATCCATACTTATGTGACACCAAGCAAAGTCAGGGACAGGCAGTGGTTGCAAGAGACCAGGATACTTGCAGTGCTCAGGTTTGTTGATCTGACATGTTGGGCACTGTTTGATGAAGTCCACAATGAACTGTTTCATGCCAGGCCAGTGGAACAATAGTTTAACTCTTTGATATGTGGCTCTATGGCCAGAGTGACCTCCCAACTCAGAATTGTGTAATGCAGATACAAGCTTGGTTCTCAGTTGTGTCTCACTGCCCACTACAATTCTGTTCTTGTACCTGAGTACACCCTGTTTAAGTGTGTAGTTATCCACAACAGAGGGGTTAGTGGCCAATTGAGCTGTTATGTTCTTGCACTTAGAGTCATTATTGTAACTGGCTACAACTTCAGAGATCCAAGCAGGGACAGTTGTGCTTGCAAAAAGGCTATGTAATTTGTACTGCACTCTAGAGAGGGCATCAACAACTCTGTTTTTGTTTCCTTGCTTGTACTCTACCCTGTAATTGTAGCCCAGTAATTTAACCAGTAACTTACGTTGAATTCCTTCAGTTAACTTTTGTTCCTGAATATACTTGAGGCTCTGTTGATCTGTTCTTATAATGAGAGAAGAAGCTGCAAAATAGTGTTTGCAGTGTTTCAGAGCTTCAATGATAGCCAGGGCCTCCTTATCATAAGTGGAGCTGGCAGCAGCTCTAGGACCAATAGTTTTGCTGAAAAAGGAGATAGGTCTGCCCTCTTGCATGAGGACTGCTCCAATGCCATAGTTGCAAGCATCAGTTTCCAGGACAAAAGGTTTGGAAAAGTTAGGTAGGGCTAAGACAGGGGCCTCTGTCATTCTGTGCTTCAAACTGTTGAAGGCTTGTTGCTGTTCATTGCCCCATGTGAAACTGTCCTTTTTCAGAGAGTTGAACAGGGGTTTGCAGATAAACCCATAATTTTGAATGAACCTTCTGTAATAGTCAGTTAATCCTAAGAAGCTTCTCAGCTGAGTAACATTTTCAGGAGCTGACCAATTAAGCACTGCTTCAATCTTTACAGGGTCTGTAGCAACTCCATCTCCTCTGATGATGTGTCCCAGATATTCCACTTGTGGCTGGGCAAAAGTGCACTTGCTGAGTTTTGCATAGAGTTGGTGTTGTTGAAGGGTCTCAAACACTTCTTTTAAATGTTCTATGTGTTCCTGAAGATTTCTGCTGAAAACCAAGATATCATCAAAGAATATCAAGACAAATTTTCTCAGATACTTCTTGAAATTTGTATTCACGAGTTTCTGGAATGTAGCAGGAGCATTAGTAAGCCCAAATGGCATAACTAAGTATTCATACTGCCCACAATGAGTGCTGAATGTTGTTTTCTCTATGTCATGCTGCATCATTCTGATCTGGTGGTCACCACTTCTTAAGTCCAGCTTAGTGAAAACAGTGGCTCCATGTAGTTCGTCCAGCAGATCTTCAATTACCGGCATTGGATATTTGTTCTTGATTGTTTGCTCATTGAGTTTCCTGAAATCATTGACAAGTCTCCAGGTTTGATCCTTCTTTTTCACTAGGAGGGCTGGAGAGGAGTAAGGACTGACACTGTCCTTAATTACTTTGTCTTTAATCATCTGTTGGATGATCTGTTCCATTGCATCCTTTTGGTGGTGAGGTAATCTGTAAGGCCTCTGGTTTACTATTTTAGCTTCAGGCACAAGAGGAATTGTATGATCAATTGCTCTGACAGGGGGAAGGCCCATGGGCTTTGAGAAAATGTTGTTATATTTATTTAACAACAATTTTACTTGAGGATGCACTGGTTGGTGAGGAGGGGGAGGGGTGGGAGGAGGAGGTGCCACACTTACAAAGTTGAGGAGGAGAACAGCTCCACATACTGGGTCCTCTTCCAGTTCTTCCTCAGTGTCCATCTCAGGTGCTGCCATGTTAGGCAGACTCTCATCCTGGAAAATGACTTTCTTGCCCCCTTGCATGGTTATTTTTACTTGCATTTCCTCAAAGTCCAGTTCTACTGGGTTGTGAGCTTTCATCCAGTCAGCTCCTAATATCACATCATAACTTTGGAGCTGTAAGACTCTGAAATCAGATGTGAACTGAGTCCCTTGTAGAGTGTAAGAGCATTGCTTTGCCATGAACTCTGTCCAAAGTACTCCACCATTTGCCACCACTACTTTTCTTTTTCTTGTAGGGGAAAGGTTGCACTGTATTTTGTTAGCAATGTTGGGAGAAACAAAAGTAGTAGTGCTTCCACTGTCTATAAGTGTTGTTGCAGGGGTGTCTCCAAACATGACAGTAACAGTAAAGGGGTACTTGGTGGCACTCAGGCCCATCAGAGCGTGCATGGAAATTTTCAGAGTCTGATCTGCAATGTTTTCTGCTTCTTCAGTGTCAGTTTCTTCAATTTCTTCAGAACTTGCAGTGTAGTACACCAATTCTGCATCATCAGGGTATTGCTCCTGTAGAGCCTGTATTTGGGCTTGATTGGCCAGCTTGCAAACTTTCTTGTG
The DNA here is from genome assembly GCA_032464435.1 of Aegilops umbellulata. Classification (NCBI taxonomy): domain Eukaryota; kingdom Viridiplantae; phylum Streptophyta; class Magnoliopsida; order Poales; family Poaceae; genus Aegilops; species Aegilops umbellulata. The sequence goes on along the minus strand of CP136055.1, from coordinate 223,308,444 downwards.
CCCTGGGAACCACGGTTCCTTGCATTTGTAACAAATGCCCTTTAATCAAGCTTGTTGGATTATAGTGGCAGTATTGTTTGTAGCTGGTTTGCCAGGGTCAAACTGAACCTGTCGTCTAACTGGAGGTTGCACTGCTTGGGGCCATTGCTTCTTAGAAGGTTGTGCCTGCTTCATTCTCCTAGCTAACCAGATAGCTTTCCGCAAGTCTTGAGGTTCATGACATTGAACATAATGCTGAATGTTGTCATGTAAGCCAGAAATAAAACTGGTTTTGAAGTAATCTTGTGGGAGAGCAGGATTATCTCTTCGCATTAAATTCATAGCTTGCTCAAACTTGAGTATATATTCATTGACCGACCCTGTTTGAATAAGTGCATGAAATGATCTCACATTATCACAGACAGAGGTTTCAGCAAATCTATCACCTAAGAGTCTACAAAACCTATACGAGGGCAAGGTGTTAGCAACTATTGCAGTACCTCTCCACCACTCAATTGCAGGTCCTTTCATGCATGTGACTGCAATTTCTGTTTTCTGCTCCAGGGGTGTTCTAGCAGCCTCAAAATAAAGTTCAATAGTCTGAATCCAACAGTCAGTGCCACTTCCATCAAATTCAGGAATGTTGTATTTGGCTGGTTTGACTAGTGCCATAGGTCTTCTGTTATCCCACTAGTAGAAAAAGGGTCAAACGTGAAGCACATTAGTGTCGGTTTGTATTTGAGCCGGCACTAATGTATACATTAGTGCCGGTTCCAACGGCTAGCCGGGCCGCTTTCATTAGTACCGGTTCGTGGCTGGAGGGGCCCCAGTCTGACAACATCCTGCCACCACTCTCATTAGTACCGGTTCGTGGCGAACCTTTAGCACCGGTTCGTGCCACGAACCGGTACTAATGAGAGTGGTGGCAGGATGTTGTCAGACTGGGGCCCCTCCAGCCCCTTTAGTACCGGTTCTTGGCACGAACCGATACTAAAGGTCGTCCTACATAAACCCTTCGTCCACCCGAGCTCGCTCTGTTCTTCCCCTTTCCCCTCTCCTCTCTGTTCTTCCCCTCTTCCTCTCGAGCTCATCACACATTTTGCCCAAATTTTGTCAAGATTTGAAGGCCCACGTCCATTGAAATGATCACAAAGGTTAGCAACTTTGTCCTTTCATCTCTCATTGCTAGATTTACTCTTGCAATGCTTTATATAGTGATTAATTTGTGAGTTTAGTAATTTGGGAGGAAATATATATATGTGCTAGTATTTGATTTATATGCAATTTGAGGTCAAAAAATAACACTTAGTTTGCATATGTAGGTGTGGTTTACTTAGTGCCTTCTAAATCTCCGTCGTAACCACCGTCGATCGCCCGCACCGTCCCGTCGCCGGCACCACCTTGTGGTGAGCCTCTTTGTTCATGAAATTTTATATAAAAATTGATGTTTGTGTGATTTGGATATATAGCTAGTTACTCGTATAATTATCTTACCCGTACGTTGTTTGTTATACATATAGTGCCATGGTTTTGATATCCGTCCCCGTCGGCCCTCGTCCTTGTTATGATTCGGATGTGGTATATATATTCTCTTTTAAAACTAGTTGCATTTCGTGTTTATGACAAATTATGTCCATCAAGTTGACATAAAAATGTTTTCTAGGTATGTGAACCGGAAATTCCAACCGACCCTATTGTCGAGAGGTTAAATTTAGTTGAAAGAGAAAACGAGTACTTGAAAGAAAAATTGAAAAGAATTGAGGGGAGAAGATGGAATTGGAGTTGCATGTTGCCGATGTCGTCGATGATCACAAGATCAAGATGGAGAAAATGCGCTTGAAGATTAGAAAGATTAGAAAATATGCCATCGATAGTGAGGCTTGGTATCATTATGCTGTTGGATCCATTGTTACCTTAGTTGCGATCTTGATCACATTTGTTGTTGCATTTAAATGCTTTAGCTAGAGAGTTATTTGTTTGTTGCATTTAAGTGTTGTATGAACTTATGTATGAACTTGTATTAATTTGGTCTATTCGGTGTTGTGTAATGAAGATGAGCCGGCAATGGATGTACGATGACCGATGCTCTTCCCAGTTCGTTGAGGGCGTGCATACTTTTCTGATTGCGGCTGGGGCAAACAAGCGGGTGGATGGTTTTATGCCTTGTCCATGTGCTGGCTGTAAGAATGGTCAGAATTACTCTACGTCAAGAACCATTCACGTCCACCTGTTTGAGTCCGGTTTCATGCCCCACTATAATGTTTGGACCAAGCACGGAGAAAGAGGGGTTATGATGGAAGACAATGAAGAAGAAGAGGACGACGACAGCTATCCTGGCCATGGGTTCCCTGAATACGATGATACAACAATGGGGGAAGAAGCTGAGCCGGTAATGCGGGAAGAAGCTGAGCCGGCAATGCGGGAAGAAGCTGAAGAAGAGGCATCATATGAGCCCGTTGATGATCTAGGTAGGGCCATTGCCGATGCAAAGAGAAACTGCGCAAGTGATTTGGAGAAGAAGAAGTTGCAGCGCATGTTAGAGGATCACAAAAAATTGTTGTACCCGAATTGCGTAGGTGACAAGAAAAAGCTGGGCACCACACTGGAATTGCTGCAATGGAAGGCACAGAATGGTGTATCTGACAAGGGATTTGGAAAGTTGCTGGTAATGATAAAGGATATGCTTCCAAAGGACAACGAATTGCCCGAGAGTACGTACGAAGCAAAGAAGGTTGTCTGCCCTCTAGGGTTAGAGGTGCAGAAGATACATGCATGCCCTAATGATTGCATCCTCTACCGCCGTGAGTACGAGGATTTGAACGCTTGCCCGGTATGTGGTGCATTGCGCTATAAGATCAGTCGCAATGACCCTGGTGATAGGGCGAGCGCCCCAGGAAGAAGATTCCTGCCAAGGTGATGTGGTATGCTCCTATAATACCACGGTTGAAACGTTTGTTCCAAAACAAAGAGCATGCCAAGGCGATGCGATGGCACAGAGAAGACCGTAAGAAAGACGGAAAGTTGAGAGTACCCGCTGACGGGTCGCAGTGGAGAAAAATCGTAAGAAAGTACGGGAAGGAGTTTGCAGATGATGCAAGGAGCGTATAGTTTGGTCTAAGCACATATGGCATTAATCCTTTTGGGGAGCAGAGCAACAACCATAGCACCTGGCCTGTGACTCTATGTTTGTATAACCTTCCTCCTTGGTTGTGCATGAAGCGGAAGTTCATTATGATGCCAGTGCTCATCCTGGCCCTAAGCAACCCGGCAACGACATTGATGTGTACCTAAGGCCATTAGTTCAAGAACTCTTACAACTGTGGAATGAAACAGGTGTACGTGTGTGGGATGAGCACATGGGGGAAGAATTTGACCTAAAGGCGTTGCTGTTCGTGACCATCAATGATTGGCCTGCTCTCAGTAACCTTTCAGGACAGACAAACAAGGGATACCGCGCATGCACGCACTGTTTGGACGATACCGATAGTATATATTTGGCTAATAAGAATGTGTACCTGGGACATCGTCGATTTCTTTCGAGCAGGCATCCCGTAAGAAAGAAAGGCAAGCATTTCAAAGGTGAGGCGGATCATCGGACGAAGCCTCGCCACCGTACTGGTGCTGATGTACATGATATGGTCAAGGATTTGAAGGTGGTCTTTGGAAAGGGTCCTGGTGGACAACCTGTTCTGAATGACGCTGACGGACGCGCACCCATGTGGAAGAAGAAATCTATATTTTGGGACCTGCCCTATTGGAAACACCTAGAGGTCCGCTCTGCAATCAATGTGATGCACGTGACGAAGAATCTTTGTGTGATCCTGCTTGGCTTCTTGGGCGTGTATGGGAAGACAAAATATACACCTGAGGCACGGGAGGACCAGCAACGTATGCACGGAAAAGACGGCATACATCAGGGTCATGCAAGCTACGCTCTTACCAAAGAAGAGAAGGAAATCTTCTTTGAATGCCTGCTCAGTATTAAGGTACCGTCTGGCTTCTCGTCGAATATAAAGGGAATAATAAACATGGCAGAGAAAAAGTTCCAGAACCTAAAGTCTCGTGACTGCCACGTGATTATGACGCAACTGCTTCCGGTTTGCATTGAGGGGGCTTCTACCGGAAAATGTTCGATTAGCCATTGTGAAGCTATGTGCATTTCTCAATGCAATCTCTCTGAAGGTAATCGATCCAGAAATCATACCAAGGTTACAGAATGATTTGGTGCAATGTCTTGTCAGTTTCGAGTTGGTGTTCCCACCATCCTTCTTCAACATCATGACGCACGTCACCTATGCGAAGAGATTAACGTTTTGGGTCCTGTATTTCTACATAATATGTTCCCCTTTGAGAGGTTCATGGGAGTCTTAAAGAAATATGTTCATAACCGTGCTAGGCCAGAAGGAAGCATCTCCAAGGGCCGTCAAAATGAGGAGGTCATTGAGTTTTGTAGTGACTTTATTCCTGACCTTAAGCCGATTCGTGTTCCTGAATCGCGGCATAAGGGCAGACTGGATGGAAAAGGCACGCTAGGAGGGGAACAAATAATATGTATGGACGGACATTCTCTCACTGAAGCACACTACACAATTCTACAGAATTCCGCCTTGGTGGCTTCGTATATGGATGAACACAAGAATTTGCTACGCTCCAAACACCCGGAGCGGTCTGATGACTGGATTACACCTAAACAAACCAGGAGTTTCGCCAGCTGGTTGCAAGCACGTACCATGCATGACACCTCTATTGAATATGACATGTACTTGCTGTCCTAGTTACCATCTTCGAATATAATGACTTTCAAAGGGTACCAGATAAATGGTAATACATTTTACACGATCGCCCAAGATAAGAAGAGCACCAACCAAAACAATGGTGTCCGCTTTGATGCAGAAACCAAGACGGGAAAGGAAACATATTATGGTTATATACAGGACATATGGGAACTTGACTATCGACGTGGTTTGAAGGTCCCTTTGTTTCGGTGCAAATGGGTCAATATGACACGAGGCGGGGTAACGGAAGACCCGCAGTACGGAATGACAACAGTGGATCTCAACAATCTTGCGTATGCAGACGAACCATTCGTCCTAGCCAATGATGTGGCACATGTTTTCTATGTGAAGGACATGTCTACCAAGCCAAGAAAAAGAAAAGATAAGGAAGCGAATGCATCGTACGATGAGCCAAAGCGGCACATAGTTCTTTCTGGTAAGAGAAATATCGTGGGAGTGGATGACAAGACAGACAAGACAGAAGATTATGAAAAGTTTGATGAAATTGCTCCATTCATAGTGAATATTGACCCGAACATCCCGTTAAATGATGAAGATTTTCCATGGCTACGACGCAAAGGGACACACGCGAAGAAAAAGTTTCACACCCAAAGATCTGGGATGTGATCGTCTTAACTATCATCACTTTCTTCTGTATTTCACACCCAGGAGGGAATCTCTGTAATAGTTAGGGTAGCTAGTTATGTGTTTTGGCATTTGAAACGCGAAGAAATTTTATGTGCAATCAAATTCTTTCATGCATTTACTGGTTTTTTCAGCTAAATGACCCTGAAATTGAAAAGCATTTCAAATGAACTCAGAAAAGGTTGAAAGTTGGCATGGTATCATAATTTCACCCACATAGCATGTGCAAAAAAGTAGAGAGGGTTACCGCAAAAAGTGGATGCACTTCGTGTACAAAATGGACAATCTGTTTCGAAGTATCAGGGTTTCGGACGAAAACTCATCCGTTACAAAGGCATTTCATTTTTTAAATAACCTAAGCATTACCAAATTGAATATAATGATAAAACACACTAATATTAAACATAAGAAAAAAGAATCACTGAAAAATCTATTTTCAAAGTTAAGTTATTCACAAAAATAAATAAAGCAAAAAAAAAAGCCCACCTACTGGGCCACAGCGGCCTGCATACGACTAGAAACCCAAATTCAAGTTGGGCCAGGATGCAGGCCCGCTAGCCCAGTAGGCCCAACAGGGCATCGCAGAAGAGGTAGGCCCAGAAGGCCTGCTTAAGAGAGGAGCTCGAGACAGCAGCGACGGCGGGGCTTATAAGCAGGTGCGAGTGCCCCTCGGCTAGCGAGGTGGGACTAAACTTTTGTGCCCCTCGCCTGGCAGCGCACACCCTTTAGTACCGGGTCATGGCACCAACCGGTACTAAAGGGGGGGCCTTTAGTACCGGGTTGAGCCACGACCCGGTACTAAAGGGGGTCGCTTCCCGCTGCTTGGGCTAGCCAAAACAGACCTTTAGTACCGGTTGGTGGCTCCAACCGATACTAAAGGTGAGTTCTGTATAAGAAAACACTTCAAAATTTCGTCAGTTTCTCATCTCTCCCTCTGCTTCTTCTCCTCTGCACCGTCGCCCGCCGCCCCCGTCGTCTCCATATCCCTCGTCGCCGCCCCGGCCCGTCGCCGCCCCGTCCCCGTCGTCGCCGCCCCGTCGTCCCGTCCCCTTCGTCCCCGTCATCACCGCCGCCCCGTCCCGGCCCGTCCTGGCCGCGTCGTCACCGTCCCCGTCGTCGTCGCCGCCCCGGCCCGTACGTCCCCGTCCCCATCGTCGCCGCCCCGTCGTCGCCGCGCCCGTCGCCGTCCCCGTCGCCGCGCGCCCCCCGTCGCCACCCCCCGTCGCCTCTCGCCTCGCCGGCCGGTGAGCGCGCGCACACACACATACATGTTAGAATTGTTAGAATAGTTAGAAATGTTAGAATTGTTAGAATAGTTAGAAATGTTATAATTGTTAGAAAATGTTAGAATTGTTAGAAATTTTTTTGTTTTTTAGTTATAGAAATAGTTATAAAAAAGTTAGAATTGTTAGAAATTTTTCTGTTTTTTAGTTATAGAAATAGTTATAAAAAAGTTAGAAATTGTTAGAAATTTTTCCGTTTTTTAGTTATAGAAATAGTTATAAAAAAGTTAGAATTGTTAGAAATTTTTCTGTTTTTTAGTTATAGAAATTGTTATAAAAAAGTTAGAATTGTTAGAATTTTTTTGTTTTTCAGTTATAGAAATAGTTATAAAAAAGTTAGAAAATTTTCTTTTTTTTACTTATAGAAATATTAGAAATGTTATAGAAATGTTAGTTATATATAGCATTGTTAGAAATGTTATAGAAATGTTAGAAATTTTAGTTATCAAAATCCAATCATTAAAAAAATGTTACTTTTTGCGGGCATATAGCTAGTATTTGTTGTCGACGATGCCCGGCCCGCATCCTCGCCGTCGACACGTCCGCGACGACGTCCAGCTGACCCATGTCCGGGACTGGGCTCCGCCGGGCTGGCACTGGGAGGTGCTGCCTGGAGGGGCGCGCCGCTTGATGAGGAACCGGGCCCCGGGTCCCGTCGTCGGCCCTGATCTCGTTTGGTGGCGTTCGCGTGGGCCAGTTTCGGTGCGGAGGGAGCCGGCCTCGCCGGAGGTGGTACGTCGTCGTGTCAGGGAGGAGGACGAGCACGTCCATCGCTACATGGTTGCGTTAGAGGGCGGCAGGATCTCCAATACCTGGCAGTTTCTTCAGGGATCTCACTTCAGCTATGATCGTGTGAGGGTTCCTTCTCTTTGGGTGTCCACCGCCCGCGTCGCAGGAACCGCGAGTGTCCTAGATTCTTCTGTAGTATTCGATCTTTAATTAGCTACCTAGCCAGTGATGTACTATTCAATATTATATATTGTTCGAGACGATGTATTCGAGATTATATCTATTATTCGAGACGATGTATTCGAGATTAAATCTATTATTCGAGACGATGTATTCGAGATTATATCTATTATTCGAGATTATACTAAATTGTTTTATATTTATTTTGGCATAGTTAAATAAAAGGTATGGCGGACAATACCGACAGAGAGAGAGAACAGACCATGTTCGATATGATACGCGGGCCAGATGATGATCAGAATGAAGAAGATTATGACGGCTCCGGATTTCTAAACAACACCGGAGAGGGTGATATGATATTCGATCGCGACGACCGAATTGATGAAGTCATGAACTACGATTATGACGATGACGAAGAACATGTTGATCCTGAAACAACAAACACCGGTGAGGTATATATATTTATATAAGCAGGAATCTGGTGATCATCGCATGTTTTAAATGAGTTGAAGATATATTAACGAATCGATCTTTCTTCTTTCAGCCATCCGGATCGAGCAAATCTTCAGGCAAAAGGACAAAACGAGGCCCGAACAAAAAGTTGAAGGAGGGCGTAAAGTACAATATCGAGGCATTCAGACCTAATGGCAAACCATTAGCGCCTAAGAAGATTGCGGACAAGTTCGTTCGTCAGTGCGGAGTTCTTGTGAAGGACCAACTCCCGAACTCCCTTCAAGAATGGAGAAAGCCAGCAAAGCCACGTCCAAATGTTACTTTTGTGGACGAGAATAAAAAAAACTGCTTTGGGATACTCTAATGGAACACTTCACCCTACCAGATCATTTCACAGAAGCAGATGTGCAGAAAGTCAAGGACGCTGCTTTTAGGAAGATGGCGATTGCATTCAAGAACCACAAGAGATGTGAATGGGAGAAGTACGTCAAGGGAGGAAGGAAGACTCCAGTATTCGAGGGGATACTAGAGAATCAAAGTGCTCATTGGGACGATTTCGTGAAATTCAAGGATTCAGAATTAGCTAAGGAACGGTCGAGAATAAACAAGAAGAATACCGAAAAAAAGGATAAGTTCCATAAGCTGGGGCCAGGTGGCTACGCGGTGGCAATGCCTAAGTGGGATAAGTCTGAGAAAGAGATGGAGGATGCAGGTGTCACTCCGGTTACTAAGAGCTGCCCCCCCAGGTGCAGGACTTGGTTCTATGCGCATGGGGGGAGTTGGACCCGAAGACAGGCAATGTTTCGACAAAGGCATGTCTGAACGGAGCCGATGATGCGATACTTGTTGCAATAGAAGAGGCTCGATCGGGGGTGTTCCAGCCCAACAGAGAGAACGACGAGCTTACACGTGCCCTGGGAAATCCTGAACACCCGGGAAGAACACGAGGCAAGGGCGCTATTCCGTGGTATGAGGGGTTTTCGGACTGGAACGCCGACTACAGAACCCGGGCGAGAAAGAAGATTGCGGAGGAGAAGAAGAGGAAGATGGAGGAGGAGCAGAGGAAGCGGGACTATGAACGCCTTCAAGGCCTAGAAGCAAGTCAAGCGGAATTGGCAGTTAAATTCCAGCGGCAGCAGGAGCAGATCGACTCACTTAGCTAGCAAAGGGGGTCTCAGCAGCTGCAGCAGCTAGCGGATGATCCAGCATTGGATACCACCGCCCCATCCATGCCGAGAAGCAGCATGGGTTCTGCCCGGGCGACGCAGTGCTGGATAGATACCCCGTGGATGACATCACGGAGAACACTAACTGCGAGCTACACTTCAAAATGAAGAACATATCCATGAAGGTGGCGGACGGCGTTTCTTATACAAATTCCCCCGATGCAACCTTCCATTGCAACCCGATTCCAGCAGGCTATGCTCGTGTCGTGGTTGATGAGGTGGTGGACCAATATTCGGGGCTAGAGCTTGACATTCCTGGAGGTGACGAGGAGCATACACTCGGAGATGCCAAACATCGTATCATCCTATGGAGAAAGGATTGCATCATCTTTCGAAGGCCACCGACACCGCGTCACCCGACTCCTCGTCGAAGTCCGCCACCGAGTCAGCAGACTCCCGCTCCTCCAAGTCCACCAACGCGTGAGGCCACTCCTCCTCCTCCAAGTCCGGCAAAGTGTCAGGCCACTCCTCCTCCAAGTCCGACACAACGTCAGACGTCCACTCCTCCTCCAAGTCCGGCAAAGTGTCAGGCCATTCCTCCTCCAAATCCGGCACAGCTTCAGGCCACTCCTCCTCGTCCAACTCAGCCCCGTCAGCCGTCTCTGCCGCCTCAGCAATCGTAGAAGAGACACCCCGCAGCTATGATGCGTAGCGGTACCAGTCGAGGTCATAGTACAGGAAGTACAGGCGGAGGCAAGCGATATAAATATGGTCCAAACCTCAGTACTCCTCTTCTTGAGAGGGCTTACGACAGGACCAAAGAGCAAACCAATGCCATAGTGCGGGCAGAAGTCGACGCCCATTTTGGACCGAAACCGCCACCGCCGCCAAGGGAGAAAGTGCCTGTGGAAGTTATTGACCACTTCATTCGTATGGCTGAACCACCAGCTCCTAAGCCTGTTGACACAGACTATGAGCGCCACATCAAGAAGTTACATCGACAACGTCTACAGAAGGAGGCGAGCTCGAGCTCGAGAAAACAACAAGCAGCTGTCAAAAAATGCGGGAGAACCGTTGCCCAGCTGGGAGAACAGTGGGCGCAACCGATCCCCCCGCTTGTTGTGTCGCCAACAACACATGACAGTACGCGCGGCCAATATTATTGTGGGCAAACAGTTTACGTTCCCCAGGTGGGCGATGTTGTAATAACCCAGCAGCATATAACGCAGGCTGAAGAACTCAAGATCACTCTTGGACAACTCCTCGAGATCGAGGACATGCCTGTGCTTACAGAGGAGGAAATAAAATGGAAATATGTCCGGGGCCAACCTTTGGTCAAGCCAGAAGATGTCAAGAAGCTCCCAACGAGAATGTATGAATTGCATCAATGGTACATGGACATTACCAAGAGATCCGATCGACAGTCCCTCATGGTGCAAGTCAACAAGGATCATTACTACCATGAAAAACCTGGGACCGTTGAGTATTCTGAACTGTTTCAGTTATAAAATCAAGACGCACTCGACAAATCTATCGTTAGTTGCTATTGTCTGTAAGTGATTTATTTCTGTAATTTAAGTCTCAAGCTAGATGTATTGATCCTTTTGATCAATCATTACCTGTAATTATCCTCACTATATTCTTTTCTGTGGTATTATGCAGGATGAAGATGTATGAAATGAAAAAAGGTGGACGCTATGGCATTGGGTTCATTGACCCAAACACCGTTAATGAATACACATGGAATATAAGCAACTATTATAAAAAGCAGGTAGAGGACAGCATGTTCGAGTTTTTGATGCGCCTCAAATACAATGAAGATATACTACTTCCTTACAACTTCAAGTGAGTCACACTTTCTTGTACTACAAATTCTCTGTTTTTGCCTACTAGCTAGCTAGCTACATGTTTTTGCTTACATATGCCCGCTTAATTAAGACATGCAAACGTGTGTGCATGCATATTTCACTGGGTCTTGTGTATCATTAAAGTTGACGAAGGAACAGTTGAAATACTGGACTCACTACTCAAAGAAAATAGTGAATATAACGTCTTGTTTGGGATAGTCAACAGGTAATTTCAATCATTATTAACTATATATCTCGGCCTATTTAGTTCGTCATTTCATGATATGAACTATTTAATAACCCCTTTATTCATTTTCTTTGTCGGCGGGCAGGGCTTGGGCAAGGTTCATCAGCAAAACGGAAGGCGAATGGAAATGACAGCTGAGATGGTTTCGACCCAGGGTAAGTAATTAAGTAGTGGTAGCTAGCTGCCATCTTTTTAATATTATCATGCTTGATTAATTATTATCTGATCAAATTAAATTCCATTCTCGTAAAGGCCATAAAGCAGGCGCAGGGGACTGATCTGTGTGCATACTGCGTTTGCGAGAATATTCGCATGATGGCGTCCGAAAGGAGCAGATCTCAAAGACAGGAATGGGTACGCTTGTCAGAACACTATTCACAATTTGTGCACCATTATCGATATCTAGTCACACAACTAATACACATGCATATTGATCTCCTTCTTAACAGTTCACAGAGGTGCGGGACAAGCTCCTAGAAACGAAGCGCGTACAAGCACTTCAAGAGGAAATAGCGGGATTTTTGCTCGACCAGGTCATAAATCCAAAGGGAGAATACTATTACCCGCTACCGCCCCCATCGACCAGGTCATGAACCACTTCCAATTTGTCATCATGCTCCGAAGGCACCAATTAGGCCAATGCAACTGGCTCCGAAGGCAACATGCATATGTACGAGAAATTGTATATAGCTATACATGTGTGTATGTGTGAATTAATATGGTGGTTTGTGAGACATTGATGGTCTATATATATATATATATATATATATATATATATATATATATGATTGGTTCTACTAGACATTGATGATCTATATGTATATGCATAACGTGTACAATGTGTAGTATCGTAAAATACCAGCAAACAAAAAAGAATTAAAATGGAAAACACAAAATTAAATGAAAAAGAAATCATAAAACCAAAAACCCCTCAAAACATTTTAGTACCGGTTGGTGGTACCAACCGGTACTAAAGGGCTCCCGGCCCCCGGAGCTGGCTCGTGCCACGTGGTTGCCCTTTAGCACCGGTTCGTGCTGAACCGGTACCAAAGGGGGGGGGCTTTAGTGCCCACACTTTAGTGCCGGTTATGGAACCGGCACTAAAGGGCCTTACGAACCGGTGCTATTGCCCGGTTCTGCACTAGTGTCCTGTAACTGGTCTCTTTGCACATTTCCTCCCCTGGCTTCCTGATGTGGTACTTGTTCAACTTGCTCCAGGTCTAGGTGCACTACTTGCTGAGCATTGAGAGTTGAATTAACAGCAGGAGGTGCTCTGGTTTCAGGAACAAGTTGTTTACTTGTAGCAAAGTGAGGATGCCTATAAGGGGCTTTGTTGCTGCCATCCAAGTTAAGCTCTTTGCCAGTGTTTTTGTCCACTAATTGTAACGCCCCGGACACACCCGCCGGTGGTCGTTACTCCTGGCGGGATCTAGACTGGCCCCACAGATCAATACTAGTCTTTTCTGCGCACTTTGTCCTCACTCATGCGCACCCGGGAGCAACTTCCCGGTCGGTCACCCATCCTGACACTACTCCAAGCTGAGCACGCTTAACTTTGGAGTTCTGTCCGAATGGGCTTCCGGAAAAGAAGGAATTCCTTATTGATATGAGTAGTCTATCATCCCTAATAAGCCAGGCTATCACATACACCCCCACTCAGAGGAACCGATGTCCTCGTCGGGCCACAGGAACGTTCCCTCTTGGCACAAACGTCTGTGCTTCCAGTCCGGTACATGTGCCATGCCGGGTGCCACGACGGGTCACAAACGTCATGAACAACATGACCACGCACCTGTCCGCAACCATCCGTGTAACCGCGAGGGTCGGCTCTGATACCAACTTGTAACGCCCCGGACACACCCGCCGATGGTCGTTACTCCTGGCGGGATCTAGACTGGCCCCACAGATCAATACTAGTCTTTTCTGCGCACTTTGTCCTCACTCATGCGCACCCGGGAGCAACTTCCCGGTCGGTCACCCATCCTGACACTACTCCAAGCTGAGCACGCTTAACTTTGGAGTTCTGTCCGAATGGGCTCCCGAAAAAGAAGGAATTCCTTATTGATATGAGTAGTCTATCATCCCTAATAAACCAGGCTATCACACTAATGTTGCAGAACCAACAGTTGGAGGAGTTTGAAGGACAACATCGGGTGCATAAGTTGGGCCTTGTGGTGTTTGCTGTTGGCCACTACCTTGTGCAACTTCTTGAGGACTTGGAGGAGTCTCCCTGGGTTTGGGAAAACCCGCCATGAATTTGTTCAGAGAGCCCTGTAATTCGCCCAAGGTTTTCTGCAGTGAGTGAAAATTCTTGGCAACGTGGTCTCTGAAATCTTCGAAATCTTGTCTGTCAGTTTCTCTGTTCTGTTGCAGGGGTTTGACATCCAATTGCAAGGATTGGAGCTCCAAGTTTTCAGTAGAGGAGGAATCCATAGGGCCTATCATACTTGCACTAACAGAACACAGGGAGGTTTTTACACTAGCAGAGTGCTAAGTCACCTCGTTGTGTGTGCGATCAGCCAGCGAAGGGAGGAATTTTACCACAGCCGGAGCTACAACCCGACCTTGGCCTTCGATCCTGCCGCCGCTTGCACCGCCGCCAACGCCACGCCGCCGGAAGTACACCGGATCTGGGAGGGAGGGAGGGATTTTACCACAAAGACGGTGTGTTTCTGCAACCTCTTCCCGCGCCCAAACTTGTACCGAATTTCTCACCGCCGCCCGTCACCGCCCGGGAACCACCGCCGCCCAACGTCACCGGTGAGAGGTGGAGGATTTTATGGCGCCTCCAACTCCATCTCGGCACCGGATGTAGCGCCGCCGAGGAGAAACCTTGCTCTGATTACCACTTGTCAGACCCAAGGTGGTCTGAAGAACTAGATTCAGAGAAATAGGCAGGAACTAGGCTATTTCATTCACTTTCAAAGGAAAGATTAGAGCATTCGAGCTACTTACAGAGGAACCTAGCCGGCCAGGAACACTGGCGGCGCAAAGGGGGAAACCCTAGTAAAACTGGAAGAAGGTTCTCTCCTCTCCACACCCTGGCTTTATAGCCTTACAATCCAAGAAAAGAAAGAAAGAAAATGGATACAGAGTGGTTGAGGGTGCAAGCCTTTTGTCGGAAAGGGAACAGCGACGCGCCTTGGTCTGGGAGCCGTCCGATGCGAGATCTATGGTGTCGGCTTCATCTTATCCAGCGAAGCGGTACGAGTGAAGGGGAGACGTTGATCTTGTGATGGACGGCTCAGCTGTCTTCGCACACTCTCAGAGACAATTCAAACTAACTGAATTTCGTTTGCCATTGTCGCCCCGATGGAGATGGGTCCTGACACACTGATCCAGAATGATTCGAATCTCCTTCTTCTCCGCGACTATCGTCATCTCTATGTCGAAACCAATGAACTTCACATTGGCCTCAGTCTCAATCTCCGAGAAGTTCAAGTCCCGATTTGGTCGCCTGAGCCGTCAACACGTTTTGTCGAAGGCACGGGCGGTCATGTCTGGCTTGTTGTACGTGTTGAGCCAATATCGTACGCCCTCGTGCGTGATCTCATCCGGTAAAACGACGGGAGTCCCGCCGATGAAGGTCGTGGAAGCCGATGGAGCTCCTCGGTCGGTGGCGGGCAACATTGCGGAACCTCGTGACGGAAGTTGAGGACGACTGGAGAGGAGAGCCGACAGTGGAACTGTCGCTTGGAGAGCCGACGCAGGCTGCGGATTTCATGGAGGCGGATATGACTGTGCCGACCAAAGAGAGACAAGCGAGGGGGTGGATCTGCCGCATGGATGGTCGACGACGGCAGATTCCTTGCAGGCGGGGGCGTGGGCAATCGAATTTTGTGACAGCGAGAGTTGTGTGTGTGGGGGGGGGGGGGGGGAGGGTGTGTGTGCTAGATCTGCGACGACGAGTTGTGGTGGGGCGGTGCGGTGGCCTGAGTCAGTGGATTTGGCGACAACGGCCGGCGGGTGGGGGAAGAAAACACGCGCGGGAAGGGGCGGTTTCTTGGGCAGCTGCCCTCTTATAGGCCTGTTGGAGATGCTCCTATGAGGAGGCCAAAATATGACACATAAACACCCCCAAGGCCCCAACGCTCACG
Source organism: Aegilops umbellulata (assembly GCA_032464435.1). Classification (NCBI taxonomy): domain Eukaryota; kingdom Viridiplantae; phylum Streptophyta; class Magnoliopsida; order Poales; family Poaceae; genus Aegilops; species Aegilops umbellulata. The sequence continues at coordinate 223,293,043 of CP136055.1, read as the reverse complement.
AAGTAAACCTCTGGTAAGGACCATAACGCAAAAGACACAATAAAGTGGCGCAAGCAGAAAAACAAAAATCTCAGCTCTTGGTTGCGCGGCCAAACACAGAGAAAAGACACCCCCATTCCCCACTGCCCCCTTGCCACTCCACTCTCCCCCTCCTCCGCCCCACTCTCCTCTTCCCTCTTCTCGGCAGCCACTCTCCCCACCCCCGGCTGCTAGGGTTAGGGTTCCCCATTTGCCCTCTCACCCACGGCTCCCGCTCAGCCCCACGGCATTGCCTTGCCTTGCCTTGCCTCCCCTGCAACCCAGCTCAGCCCAATCATCCCCGGAGGCGCCCTGCGTGCCGGTGCCGGCGCTTTGCTTCTGAGTTCTTGTCATTTGCGCGGTAAGGAGATGCATACGCAGCTGCTGCCAGTTGTTTTCTCCGCCGCCGCCCTGCATTTCGAGGATTGGTTTCTCACTTTCTTGGAGGGAGGGGTAATGACTTTCTGCTGCTTTTGAGCTGTGTTGTGTTCATGGCCGAAGCTCTGGTGGGTGGATGCGTTAGTGGGCGGGGCTCGGCACTTTTTAGTCCTCTTCTGCCTGCATTATTGGAGGTTAAAAGCTGTGGGTTTTTATTAACTGTCCTTGTGTTCTTTCTTTGGCAGTTAAGTGTTACACCTAGATTCTTACTAGTTTTCCTATTACTTGGATGCGCAAAGATTTGGCTCTTAAATTAGTGCACCGTGAAAGCAGGACCTGTGGTTAACTTGCCATTTCTGTGTCCATTTCAGGTTCCAAGGAGTTAATTTGTTGCTTTTCCGTGAGCGTGGGCTGCTGTCTGGTGCAGATCAAGCTGAAAGGGACAAGTGCTAGCTCTGTCTACTAGTACCTGTGTGATAGTAGGTACAGTCCCAAGCTCAGTCCATCTTTCGCCCCGGGAAATGCCTCAGGTGCTGCGTTCTTGAGGCCTGCTAGCTTCCAGTCTTTCCCGTGAAGGAGCGTCAATCCGATGGGGTTTGTTGGCAGATTTTTGTTTTTGCTCTTGCTGGTGGTCGCCACCCCTGCCTTGGGCCAACTGCCGTCGCAAGACATCCTCGCGCTCCTGGCCTTCAAGAAGGGAATCACCCATGACCCTGCCGGCTTCGTCACGGACTCCTGGAATGACGAGTCAATTGACTTCAATGGCTGCCCGGCCTCCTGGAATGGCGTTGTGTGCAATGGCGCCAGCGTGGCTGGAGTTGTGCTTGACGGGCATCGGATCTCAGGTGTTGCCGATCTCTCCGTGTTTGCCAACCTGACCATGCTTGTCAAGCTCTCCATGGCCAATAACAATCTCTCCGGTAGCCTCCCTAGCAACGTGGCTAGTCTCAAGAGCTTGAAGTTCCTGGACATCTCCAACAACCGCTTCTCGGGTCCAATCCCTGATGATATTGGCAGTCTCCGGAGCCTGCAGAACATGTCGCTTGCCGGCAACAACTTCTCAGGTCCATTGCCTGACTCCATTGACGGGCTCGCGTCGCTTCAGTCGCTGGATGTGAGCGGCAATGCTCTGTCTGGCCCATTGCCGGAAGCTCTGAAAGGTCTTCGGAGCATGGTTGCTCTGAACCTCTCATATAATGCCTTCACAAAGGGCATTCCTGCTGGGCTTGGCCTCCTTGTGAACCTCCAGTCTGTGGATCTGAGCTGGAATCAATTGGATGGTGGTGTCGATTGGAAATTCTTGATTGAGTCAACTGTTACTCATGTTGACTTCAGTGGAAACTTGCTCACCAGCACCACCCCCAAAGAACTCAAGTTTCTCGCAGATATTTCAGAGACAGTTGTATATCTGAACCTTAGCAACAACAAGTTGACTGGGTCACTGATAGATGGAGTTGAGCTCTCAACTTTTGGGAGATTGAAGGTGCTTGATCTGAGTAGTAATGAGCTATCTGGAGACCTCCCAGGATTCAATTATGTTTATGATCTTGAAGTTTTGCGCCTTGCAAACAATGGATTCACTGGGTTTGTACCTAGTGGACTTCTAAAGGGAGATTCTCTGGTGTTGAACCAACTGGACCTTAGTGCAAACAACCTGACAGGTATAAGCTCTAATTCAGAATTTATGCTTTTGATCCCCTCGCTATTTCATTTTATGCATGGCATGCAATGCTCATTCTGATTATATTGGAAGTTTGATCCATCTATTTACAGCTCTTTGGGTTTTTATCTCGCACCTGGTTTCTTTCTTTATTTATGTCAGCTGATTTTGTTATGACAAATATGATCTTAGCTGGTGTTTACTGGAAACAAGTTGATCTCTCAGTGGTCAGTGGTTGACTTAGTATGGTACCAGTTTGTCAATTCTATATTTCAAATTGTCTGTTCAGAATCACATTTCTATATGCAAACGGATGTACTATTGCTGTCTGCTGTGGCATTGCCTACAAACTAAATTGATTTTCTCCTTTGCAACTACTTGATTGAGGATTGCTCGCATGATAAAAGTTTGGGCGTGCAGAGTCAAGTTGTTAGCATAGTTGGGAGTTGATGATATGGCATAACACTACAGATAATATGGAGAAGTTATGTTGAGTGAAATTAAGTATGCTATGCATTTCATGCATCGCACCAAACCTATTAGATTGCTGATAATTATGTGCATATTTTTTGACATGATGAGAAGCAGGTTGGTTAGAATATATATCCTGAAAGAGAAGTGAAGGGGGATGACCCAACAAACCAAAAGGTTTTGTTTAAATAAACTGCAATATTGCATTTCTGTTGTCAGTACATATTGCACGAGAGTAGCTTGTTCATGTGTATTGTTCCATTAGTAATCTTCTGCTGGGTTAATTTCCCATCAGATGCCATGCTTCATTCACCTTTCTTGGTAGATCATTTACCACTGTAAGGTAGAGTGGCCTACAGCCCTATGCAGGACAGCGCTAGGCCATGTGTTGTGGCTAGCCCTATGCAGTACAGAGCTATGCTATGGTTGTGTCGTACAGTTCCATTTCATAATTATGGCACTGGTATCTGATGCTTCACAGATGCGTCCGATGTAAAATTATCTTTCCTTTTCTCAGCATTAGAAAAATGTGGAAAATCCATGTGTAAATGCATGCATAATTATCTGCAGTTTTACTTTTGTAGCATGGCATTGTCCACGATGATAATCTGTCAGTATCTGCCCATCAGTTTCTAAGTGTTAGTTTTTTTTACTAACTGTAGTTCTCTGTGCTGTGCAGGACATATCAATATGATCACATCAACTACCTTGCAGATCCTTAATTTGTCCTCAAATGCTCTTTTTGGGGATCTACCATTGCTTGCTGGAAGCTGCACTGTGTTAGATCTATCAAATAACCAGTTCCGAGGAAATTTATCAGTTTTTACCAAATGGAGCAATGACTTGGAATATGTTGACCTCAGCCAGAACAATCTTACTGGGAGTATGCCTGCTGTGAGCTCACAATTCCTTCGCCTAAACTACCTGAACCTTTCTCATAATTCTCTAGTTGATACCATACCTGAAGCTGTTGTTTTGTATCCCAAACTTACTGTCCTTGACCTCAGCTCCAATCAGTTTAGTGGTCCTATTCCTGCTAATCTACTCTCTTCCTCCATGCTGCATGAGCTCTACATCCAGGATAACATGCTTACTGGTGGGGTGTCGTTCCCAGGATCCTCGTCCAAAAATTTGAGTCTTGAAGTGCTTGATATTTCTGGAAACCACTTTAGTGGCAGCCTCCCTGATGATGTAGTCCCCTTGTCTGGCCTCCGTGTCCTTGACATATCCTCAAACAACTTCTCCGGAGCTTTACCAGCCACTGTCACTAAGCTTGCAGCACTTGCTGCACTTGACATATCAACGAACCAGTTCACGGGGCCACTGCCAGACGCACTTCCGGATACTCTTCAGTCCCTCAATGCCTCTTATAATGACCTATCTGGTGTCGTGCCTGTGAACTTGAGAAAGTTCCCAGAATCTTCTTTCCATCCTGGGAACTCGAGATTAGAGTATCCTGCTAGCTCATCTGGATCCGGCAATTCCCACTCTGGTTCAGCAGGTGGCAAATCACTCAGCACAGGTGCTAAAATAGGACTTGTAGCAGCTAGCATTGTTCTTCTTGTCATCCTTATCCTTATTGCTATTGTATGCCACTACAAGCGGATCTCACGGCAGTTCCCTAGCTCAGAGAAGGTCTCTGACAAGAACCTCCACAGGGCTACTAAAGACATTGAGAGCATGAAAAGAAAGGACAACAAAGGTAGTTCGGAGGTGTCGGTGGATGATCTTGGTGCTCCTCGAAAGGGCTCCACATCCGAAGCACCGAGCCAAGAAGAGAAGTTGTCAGGTGTGGGGGCATTTTCACCATCCAAGGGGAGCCGCTTCTCTTGGTCACCGGATTCTGGAGAGGCGTATGGACAGGAAGGCCTAGCACGGCTGGACGTCAGGTCACCTGACAGGTTAGCAGGGGAGCTGCACTTCCTGGATGAAACCATCACGCTCACACCGGAGGAGCTGTCAAGGGCGCCAGCTGAAGTGCTTGGGAGGAGCAGCCACGGAACTTCGTACAGGGCAACGTTGGAGAATGGTGTATTCTTGACAGTGAAGTGGCTGAGAGAAGGTGTTGCGAGGCCCAAGAAAGAGTTCACCAAGGAGGCCAAGAAATTTGCAAACATCCGGCATCCCAATGTAGTTGGCTTGCGTGGATACTACTGGGGTCCAACACCACATGAGAAACTCATCCTGTCAGACTATGTTTCGCCTGGAAGTCTGGCTAGCTTTTTGTACGGTAATACTATAATGCTCTCAGTTCACTGATTTCCAATTTCTGCAGATGCATTAATAATCTGATAAAGAACCTCCTCATTCTATAAACTTATTGAGTCATTAATTCAACCTTCTTGTGTCTATGTTACTGAGCAGATCGGCCGGGGAGGAGAGGCCCTCCACTGACCTGGGCGCAGCGGCTCAAGATCGCGGTTGATGTGGCACGTGGCCTGAATTACCTCCATTTCGACCGTGCAATGCCTCATGGGAACCTCAAGGCCACCAACATCTTGCTGGACGGCCTTGACCTCAATGCCCGTGTCGCGGACTACTGCCTGCACCGCCTGATGACCCAGGCCGGCGTTGTCGAGCAGATTGTCGACCTGGGGGCGCTGGGCTACCGTGCCCCGGAGCTGGCGGCATCCAAGAAGCCATCCCCCTCGTTCAAGTCTGACGTCTACGCCTTTGGTGTTGCGCTGCTGGAGCTCCTGACTGGCCGATGCGCGGGCGATGTCATCACGGGATCTGAAGGCGGCGTCGACCTGACCGACTGGGTGCGGCTGCGGGTGGCGGAAGGCCAACAATCGGAGTGCTTTGACCCGGCCATGGCTTCGGACTCGGAGAACCCGCAGGGGGTGAAGGGCATGAAGGAGGTGCTGGGCATTGCGTTGAGATGCATCCGACCGGTCTCCGAAAGGCCTGGGATCAAGTCTGTGTACGAGGATCTTTCATCAATCTAGCTAGCCACCATCATTCTGTAGCTTTAGAGTTGGATGCTCATGTGCTGTTAGCTTGTGCCTCAAACACTGGTGTTTCTGTAGGTGTGTGGCATCAACTTGATGCCTGCAAGTTCAGATGGCAATGTCTCATTGGTTCCCAAGTGCCGCCGTGCTGTACTTACATTGTTTATTATGGAATCTGCTTTTGCAAGTAGATTAGCCAACTTTAGAGGAGTGCCCTCACCTGTCTTTTGAAATACGAAGTTCTTCTGTAGTTTACTCCTGTCAAGTGTACTGATCCGCACGTCACTTCTGTAGTTTCATATAGAGATTCATGCAGCAACCTGCACATTGATTTGACAGCAGTGCTTATCAATTCTAGAAAGCTAAACAAGCAAAGACACCATTTAAATTTCATTACTTTATTTCGTGGAAGAAAAGGCAAATTTCTTTTAGAAGGGGATGAATCTGTAGCCAACTTGTTCACTGAATTTGAATTGGAGGGAAACCGTTTTCAAAAGAAGAAAGGCTCACGCCAGAAGTAAGATTCAGTGAAAAACGTTACCCTCCAATCACAGCTGTCCATGCTTCATAATATCAACCAAGTATTGCAGGTGCTCAGATTCATCACAAAAGCAAACCTCATTCGTAGACGAGGATACGAAATGGTAAGCACAAGACAAACCCCCAACACATCCTTTTCTCAGCCAAGCCTTCAGGGTGCATAAAATGAGTTGTATTCTAGTGTTACATAGAGACAACTGCAATATGACAATCCTATCACTTGGCTTTCTCTTACCTTCTCTTGCAGGTTCTAACAAGCACCACAAATGGCACAAAGACTACTAACCAAGGAAACAGTCAATAACTACCACACTACACCAAATACCAGCTCAACATAGTCATCTGGCCACTCCAAAACAAAAAGAAGCACTCCGTGTTCCTCTAATCCAGATCTTTGCTAGTATCCGCGCAAGCCTTCCCACGGATGCACCATTACAACGGCACACAGAGAGAAACCAAGAAATAGTAAAATGTTACTCTGCCACTCCAAATACCAGCTCAGCCTAGTCATATCTGTCATCTCAGTTCTACACAAAACCAATCTAGATCTTTCCCAGTATCACCAGAAGCCCTCCCATGAGGCCAGCAGCGGCACACACTTTTGCAACCTTCTTCACCCTCTCCATGTTCTCTACCTCCTCCACCTTCTCCATGCTCTCTACCTCCTCCACCTTCTCCGCCTCCTCCACCTCCTCCGCATGCTTCAGGATGGATATTTGCAATTCATAATACTCCCTTCCAAAATAGACACAAAGAGATATACATGTTTGGATCAACATGAGTTATCAAAACTAACAGTAGTAAATTGCTTCTTACGCCAAAGAGAACAGATTGTTATAATCCCTTTACCTCAAAGCATTGATATAGTCATCTCCATCCTTCCTTAACATTTTCATATGTTCGTCAATCAAGCGACCCTTAGACTCATGGATGGCCCAATCTTTGTCATAGTCATCCTCCAATCTGCGGTATATTGCATTGATTCTGGCAGAATCCTCTCGGCCATCACGTATTTTGGCAAGAAGTTTCCTAAGGCCATCCAGCCTTACCCTAAACATAGCATTAGCAACCCTAGAGTCATGCAGCGCTTTCTTTATCATTTCCCTACGCTCCTTAATATTCTTTTCCATGTTGTCCAGTGGCTTCTTACTGTCCTTGAGATCCTTCAGTCTATCCAACAACGACTTTGTACTGTCACTCATGGTACTTTGAACAGCAGTGCAGCGGCGTGGTTCACCCTGCATTTCAATCGACTTCAGTAAAATAAGTAGATGATACACCAATGTCAAATGTAAACCATTCAAATCATGTTAACAAAAATAACACACTTAATCAATATCAACTTCATATTTCTGCATTTATAGGAAATCAGACAGCTACATTTGGATTAAAGTGATTCCTCAGGTGTAGGTATTTCTCTGGTTGGCCTTCGAAAGAAGGCTAAATACAAACGACAAATATCGCGGGAACATGACGCGGGCAGTGTCCATTGCACTGTCGTCGAGCGAAACCGATCACATGGCGCTCTGGCTCTGCTGTAAATTATTGACGCGACATGTTTGGAGAGTGCTCTCGCTGAATCATGCTGCCTCCAGTTGAAGCAAAATCACAGAGAATTCGTACGGCCCCATAACTACACTGAAGTTGCTCCCTGAGCTATGCATTGAATCATGGAAGGCAAGAAATTCAAGGGTTTTGGACAGTCCAGTCCAGCGTGGGCAGGTTGCAGATAAAAGAAATGAAATCAAGGCAGTCTCGAACAAGCAAAGGAGGGACAGAGACAGGGCCTAGATCGACATATCTCCCAACCTCTAAATGTTGGGGGATAAAGCAAGCAAATAAAAATTTCCACCCCCAATTCCTTGTAACCTCTCCGAGCTCGGGAAAGTGACCAGCAATTTCGGTGGATTTGGGAGGTCGGAACCCTTTTCTTTTCTAGCTGACTATGCAGATCATTACCTTTGGAATTGGAGGAGCCCTCCTTGGAGTAACCTCCCTCAGAAGGGGAGGCGGCAGGGGCGCGTGGCACACGGCTGGGGGTCTGGCGGCGGCCTGGAGAGGGGAGCGAAGTTAGCGCGTCCAGTCGAGGCGAGGGCCCAAGGGAAATCAAGCAGCGAAACCATCTTACCTTGGAGTACGGCGCGGGGAATAGAGAGCGCAGCATCGAAGATGGCGGCAGAACTGCGTGCCGGCGGAGCAGGGGGCGGAGGGCCGCGGCCATGATCGCCGCCGCGTGGAGGCGCCTGTCACGCCTGCACCTTCGGTGCACAGTTCTGAAACTATGTTTGGTTGCCACCCTGACCAAATTTTGCCTGGAGACCTGCCGGAAGTGTGCTTGGTTGGAGGCCTGAAGCTTGCACTGCTTCCCTGACCTGAGGAGGCCACGGGATGGTTAGGGCATCTCCAACGCATAGAAACGCCGCTAAAGGTCTGGTAGAATTTCCACAAACCGGACGTGAACCTGGGGAGGTTTCTGCCGTTCGGACCTCCGCCACGTAGGCGTTCGATTGCCCAGCCCCAACCATAGTCCTCATTGCTCGTCTAGCTCTGAATAGTCTTTGGACATTCATGCCGCACTCTCGCTCTAGTGTGAATGTGACTGAAGGGCGTGAATGGCGGTTAGATGCACGTGATTGGATGGGCGAGCAACACCGCTTTAATGTTCATGCAACGACCGAGAAGCTTACTTTGGTCATTGCCCTACATTGAGGCGACGTTGGCCATCTGACCCGGTTATTTAAGCAGGTAGGCTGCACCGACCAACCCCATCCTCGTATCTCATCTCCTCTCCTCTTTACAGACAGTCGCCGACCCTTTCCTCTCCTCGACCAAGCGATGGACAAGTCTGGCGACAAGGGCTAGTTATCGGTGCTGACATGTGGATCCAAAGGGAGCTCCGGGTCATGGCACCACGTCCACGGTCTCCGAGGCCATCATCCTCCACCACTCTATCGATGAAGGAGGAGGGGGTGGTGCTCTGCTCCTCATACGACGACCAACAGCAGCCGTCGCCCCTCTTCACCGAGGAGACACATACTGATGAGGAGTTCCATATTATGGAGCTCGTGATCGAGAACTCGTGCCGCGAGCGTGGTCTGGTTGCGCCCTCGTTGCCCCACCCCTACGTCAAGCAAGAGTCGCAATGTAGGGCAAATCCGTAGGCGGTCCAATCTTTCATACTTGGAGATGGATCAAGAGGAACAAACAAGAGCACAAGGGGAACAAGCACTCAAAGACAAGATCCAATCACACATGCCCTCTTTAAGCAAATCCACTGAAGTACCACAAGATCCACAAACAACAAGGGGGATAAGTATTAGGGTAAGTTCTTCCCAAATCCCACTAGGAAAATAAGGTCTTGGGTGCAGTCTTCCCCAAATTCACAAGAGGAAGAGGAGGTCTTGATAATCCCTTGGGACTCTTCTCCTGATGGAGGCCTTGAACTCCAAGAGAAGATGATAGATGAACAAATCCCTCTTTTGTTTTAGTCCAATATAATTTGCTGACCCTAATGAGGAAGCAAGGGACGATTATTTATAGTCTAAGTCACGAAGGGGTAAGTGGGAAGGAAAGGGTACATGGATTGCACCCAAATCACCGCTCATGGGCAGAGGCCGGAGGGTCTGGAGGGTTCAGGATCCAGATTCTCCGGGGCAAGGTCCATGCTACAAAAATGGTTTGCACCCAGCCCGGAGGTTGGTCCGGATGTGGTTCATGGTCCAGAAACTCCGGGGCACCTCTAGGGGACATAACAAGGTTTGCACCCTTGGCTTGTAGGTTGCCCCGGAGGCTTAGGGGTCTCCAGATACCTTCTGGTGCAATAATTTGCCTCCTTATATTTTGGAGATTGTTGACGGAAACAGTGACGGACTAATATGTTTGCTAGTCCACACAACAAAATTAGGTCCCTGAAGTACTAAGAAGTTTAATTTAAACTCCAAAGGTTATCATCTACGTTGTAGAGAAGATTGATATCGAAGATATTGCGTGACGGAAGTGACCCCTAAAAATTGCTGATGTGAAGCAATTGCTTTGGTACCTGGTTCGTGCATTTGACTGCAACCGAGAATAAAGAAGACAGAGAAAAGATGTAGTATTTTCTTTCGTAGTTCTTTTTCTCTTATTTGAGTTATAGGAGCACTGTACTATTAAGAGGGGTTGAGTGTTTCGAAACTTATGTTTCTCTAGTGCTAGACCGAAACCTATGAGAGTTGAGAGAAATCTCTTCCAGCCTCGAAACATTACTTGCGAGTCAGATACGTTGATCTTGTGGACTGCAGAGATATGTTTCGATAGAGGAGTGAGTTTTGCTTGTTCCTCAAGTAAAGTTATCGGGTGCGTTTAAAATAGGACCGTTGGAAACATGTAGGTTGGCCATTGGCTAGACGTCATGTCATGAATGGTCATTTTCCCCTCGGGATTGCTCTAGTTATAAATAGCCACCCCATTCCGACCGAGATGGTTGGCTGCTCCATGTGATTCTGATAGTTTTTCTGAGCACCCACTCACCGAGAGATTTGAGTTTAAAATACACCGAGAGAAAACCCCAGAGCTAAAAAACTAGATAGTGGTTTAGCATCACAGAGATATAAGTTTAGTATGCTTGACCTATTACTCTTAAGAGCTGCTAACGCTCTAGAAGGTTAGGCGTCAATGTCTTCAGCAACTAAGAGTCATTGGGGTTCAAAAAGATAGTCTGTGAAGGTTTTGGAGATCGCCTGAAGTATCTACCTCGAGTAATCGACACAATTTGATGAACTTGTTCTCGAGGAGAACATGACGAAGAGAGTTTATCTTCTGTCTCAAATCACAAGTCCCTGCAACCAGATGTAGCTCTTTTGCAGAAGATCGAACTAGTCTGCCAAATACCTTGTCGCCATTGAGCACCACTGGTTTCATCTTTACCCTGAAATATTTTGAGTTGTTCAATATCTGTTGTTGATGTCTACTACGCAACTTTATTCTTGTAGACTCGTGTTGGGCCTCCAAGCATGGAGTTTTGTAGGACAGTAGCAATTTTTCCTCAAGTGGATGACCTAAGGTTTATCAATCCGTGGGAGGCGTAGGATGAAGATGGTCTCTCTCAAACAACCCTGCAACCAAAGACAAGAAATCTCTTGTGTCCCCAACACCCAATACAATGGAAAATTGTATAGATGCACTAGTTCGGCGAAGCGATGGTGACAAAAGTGTAATATTGATGGTAGAAATATATTTTTATAATATTAATAAATAAAAACAACAAGGTAACAAATAGTAAACGAGCACAAAAACGGTATTGCAATGCTTGAAAATAAGGCCTAGGGTCCGTACTTTCGCTAGTGCAACCTCTCAACAATGCTAATATAATTGGATCATATAACCATCCCTCAACGTGCAACGAAGAACCACTCCAAAGTTCCTATCTATCGGAGAACATAAGAATAAATTGTTTGTAGGGTACGAAACCACCTCAAAGCTATTCTTTTCGTTCGATTTATTCAAGAGTTCGTACTAAAATAACACAAACCTATTATTTTCGTTCGATCTATCCTAGAGTTTGTACTAAATAACACCAAAGCAAATTCATATTCATAATACTCAATCCAACACAAAGAACTTCAAAGAGTGTCCCATGATTTCTACCAGAGAAATAAAGACAAGAACGTGCATCAACCCCTATGCATAGATTACCCCAATGTCACCTCAGGAATCCGCGAGTTGAGTGCCAAAACATATATCAAGTGAATCAATACGATACCCCATTGTCACCACGAGTATTTGATACGTCTCCAACGTATCTATAATTTTTGATTGTTCCATGCTATTATATTATCTATTTTGGATGTTTAATGGGCTTTAATATACATTTTTATATTTTTTGGGACTAACCTGTTAACTGAAGGCCCAGTGCAAATTGTTTTCTTTTGCCTATTTCAGTGTTTCGCAGAAAAGGAATATCAAACGTAATCCAAACAGAATGAAACCTTCGCGAGGATCTTTTTTGGAACAAACGCAATCCAAGAGACTTGGAGTGGAAGTCAAGGAAGGAGCAAGGAAGCCACGAGGCAGGAGGGCGCGCCCCAGGGGGTGGGCGCGCCCCCACCCTCATGGGCCCCTTGCAGCTCCACCGACCTACTTCTTTCGCCTATATATACTCTTATACCCTGAAACCTTCGGGGAGAGCCACGAAAACTATTTTCCACCATCGCAACCTTCTGTAACCGTGAGATCCCATCTTGGGGCCTTTTCCGGCGCTCTGTCGGAGGGGGATTCGATCATGGAGGGCTTCTACATCAACACCATAGCCTCTCCGATGATGTGTGAGTAGTTTACCACAGACCTTCGGGTCCATAGTTACTAGCTAGATGGCTTCTTCTCTCTCTTTGGATCTCAATACAAAGTTCTCCTCGATCTTCTTGGAGATCTATTTGATGTAACTCTTTTTGCGGTGTGTTTGCCGAGATCCGATGAATTGAGGGTTTATGAACTTGATTATCTATGAATATTATTTGATTCTTCTCTGAATTCTTATATGCATGATTTGATATCTTTGCAAGTCTCTTCGAATTATCAGTTTGGTTTGGCCTACTAGATTGATCTTTCTTGCAATGGGAGAAGTGCTTAGCTTTGGGTTCAATCTTGCGGTGTCCTTTCCTAGTGAGAGCAGGGGCAGCAAGGCATGTATTGTATTGTTGTCATCAAGGATAAAAAGATGGGGTTTATATCATATTGCTTGAGTTTACCCCTCTACATAATATCATCTTGCCTAATGCGTTACTCCGTTCTTACGAACTTAATACTCTAGATGCATGCTGGATAGCGTTCGACGTGTGGAGTAATAGTAGTAGATGCAGAATCGTTTCGGTCAACTTGACATGGACATGATGCCTATATTCATGATCATTGCCTTAGATATCATCATAACTATGCGCTTTTCTATCAATTGCTCGGCAGTAATTTGTTCACCCACCGTAATACATGCTATCTTGAGAGAAGCCACTAGTGAAACCTATGGCCCCCGGGTCTATTTACCTCATATTATTTTCCTATCAACTTGCTATTTCTGCCGTCGTTTATTTTGCAATCTTTACTTTTCAATCTATACAACAAAAATACAAAAAATATTTATCTTATTATCTTTATCAGATCTCACTTTTGCAAGTGGACGTGAAGGGATTGACAACCCCTTTATCGCGTTGGTTGCAAGGTTCTTGATTGTTTGTGCAGGTACTAGGGATTTGCGTGTAGTCTCCTACTGGATTGATACCTTGGTTCTCAAAAACTGAGGGAAATACTTACGCTACTTTGCTGCATCACCCTTTCATCTTAAAGGGAAAACCAACGCATGCTCAAGAGGTAGCAAGAAGGATTTCTAGGACCGTTGCCGGGGAGATCTACGCACAAATCAAGACATGCCAAGTACCCATCACAAACTCTTATCCCTCGCATTACATTATTTGCCATTTGCCTCTCGTTTTCCTCTCCCCCACTTCACCTTTGCTGTTTTATTCGCCCCTTTTCGTTCGTCTCTTTTTGCTTGCTCCTTTTGTGTTTGTGTGTTGGATTGTTTGTTTGTCGCGATGGCTCTGCCAAAAAGTGTTGATCCTCACCTTAGAAGGTTGGAAGAAATTGAAAACAACGTTAGAAGCTTTATGTCCTTGCAATTTGAGCATAATAATTTCTTCAGAAACGAGCTTAAAGAATAAAAAAGTTTTATGGAGTACATGAATAAAGAGCTCGATGATATGTCTAAGGAATTTTATGGTTTGAAATCTTAGTTCGCTCATCTTTAAAACTTAATAGCCCAAATTTCAGATAAGAAGGCCACCTTACTTAATAAGATGGCAGCTAAACCGGAAGAGCTAGAGGGTAATAATGATGAAGATCTAAAAGTGATTGATGTGTCCCCTATTAAATCTTTGTTTTCCAATATGAATCTTGATAAAGATGGGACTGGAGATGAGTCAACTTTAGTTAAAAGGCGTCCCAATGATTCGGAGTTTTTAGATCTTCATGCAAAATTTGGTAAAAGTGGGATTGAAGAGGTCAAAACTTTACATAGCAATGAACCCACTATTTTGGATTTCAAGGAATTTAATTATGATAATTGTTCTTTGATAGATTGTATTTCCTTGTTGCAATCCGTGTTAAATTCTCCTCATGCTTATGATCAAAATAAAGCTTTCACTAAACACATCGTTGATGCTTTAATGCAATCTTATGAAGAAAAACTTGAATTAGAAGTTTCTATCCCTAGAAAACTTTATGATGAGTGGGAACCTACTATTAAAATTAAAATTAAAGATCATGAATGCTATGCTTTATGTGATTTGGGTGCTAGTGTTTCCACGATTTCAAAAACTTTGTGTGATGTGTTAGGTTTCCGTGAATTTGATGATTGTTCTTTAAATTTGCACCTTGCGGATTCCACCATTAAGAAACCCATGGATAGGATTAATGATGTTCTTATTGTTGCAAATAGGAATTATGTGCCCGTAGATTTCATTGTTCTTGATATAGATTGCAATCCTACATGTCCTATTATTCTTGGTAGACCTTTCCTTTGAACGATTGGTGCAATTATTGATATGAAAGAAGGAAATATTAGATTCCAATTTCCATTAAGGAAAGGCATGGAACACTTTCCTAGGAGGAAAATTAAATTAGGTTATGAATCTATTATGAGAGCCACTTATGGATTGCATACCAAAGATGATAATACCTAGATCTATTCTTGTTTTTATGCCTAGCTAGGGGCGTTAAACGATAGCGCTTGTTGGGAGGCAGCCCAATTTTATTTTTGTTCCTTGATTTTTGTTCCTGTTTAGTAATAAATAATTCATCTAGCCTCAGTTTGGATGTGTTTTTATGTTTTAATTAGTGTTTGTGCCAACTAGAACCAATAGGATCTTCTTGGGTGATAGTTGTTTGATCTTGCTGAAAAATACAGAAACTTACTAATTCGTTTTGCAGTAGATCAATATACAAATTATCCAAGTTGTCATAGTTTTTAAGGACTTTTGGAGTTCTAGAAGTATTCGAACAAATCAGATTGCTACACACTTTTCTGTTTTTGACAGATTCTGTTTTTCATGTGTTGTTTGCTTATTTTAATGAATCTATGGCTAGTATCGGGGGGGGGGGGTATGAACCATAGAGAAATTTGAATACAGTAGGTTTAACACCAATATAAATAAAGAATGAGTTCATTACAGTACCTTAAGGTGGTAGTTTGTTTTATTTCGCTAACGGAGCTCATGAGATTTTCTGTTGAGTTTTGTGTTGTGAAGTTTTCAAGTTTTGGGTAAAGATTTGATGGATTATGGAACAAAGAGTGGCAAGAGCCTAAGATTGTGGATGCCCAAGGCACCCCAAGGTAAAATTCAAGGACAACCAAAAGCCTAAGCTTGGGGATGCCCCGGAAGGCATCCCCTCTTTCGTCTTCGTCTATCGGTAACTTTACTTGAGGCTATATTTTTATTCACCACATGATATGTGTTTTGCTTGGAGCGTCTTGTACGATTTGAATGTTTGCTTTTTAGTTTACCACAATCATCCTTGTTGTACACACCTTTTGGGGGAGACACACATGAATCGTAATTTATTAGAATACTCTATGTGCTTCACTTATATCTTTTGAGCTAGATAATTTTGCTCTAGTGCTTCACTTATACCTTTTTAGAGCACGGTGGTGGTTTTATTTTATAGAAATTATTGATTTCTCATGCTTCACTTATATTATTTTGAGAGTCCTTTAGAACAGCATGGTAATTTGCTTTGGCTATAAAATTAGTCCTAATATGATAGGCATCCAAGATGGGTATAATAAAAACTTTCATATAGAGTGCACTGAATACCATGAGAAGTTTCATACTTGATGATTGTTTTGAGATATGAAGATGGTAATATTAGAGTCGTGCTAGTTGAGTAATTGTGAATTTGAGAAATACTTGTGTTGAAGTTTGCAAGTCCCGTAGCATGCACGTATGGTAACCATTGTGTGACAAATCTGAAACATGAGGTGTCCTTTGATTGTCATCCTTATGAGTGGCGGTCGGGGACGAGCAATGGTCTTTTCCTACCAATCTATCCCCTAGGAGCATGCGCGTAGTGCTTGGTTTTTGATGACTTGTAGATTTTTGCAATAAGTATGTGAGTTCTTAATGACTAATGTTGAGTCCATGGATTATTCGCACTCTCACCTTTCCATCATTGCTAGCCTCTTCGGTACCGTGCATAACCCTTTCTCACCTAGAGAGTTGGTGCAAACTTCGCCGGTGCATCCAAACCTCATGATATGATACGCTCTATCACACATAAACCTCCTTATATCTTCCTCAAAACAGCCACCACACCTACCTATTATGGCATTTCCATAGCCATTCCGTGATATATTTCCATGCAACTTTCCACCGTTTCATTTATTATGACACGCTTCATAATTGTTATATTGCCTTGCATAATCATGTAGTTGACATTGTATTTGTAGCAAGGCCACCATGCATATTTTTTCATACATGTCGCTCTTGATTCATTGCCCATCCCGGTATATCACCGGAGGCATTCATATAGAGTCATATTTTGTTCTAGTATCGAGTTGTAATCATTGAATTGTAAATAAATAGAAGTGTGATGATCATCATTAATAGAGCATTGTCCCATGAAAAAAAGAAAAAAAAAGAAAGGCCAAAAAAAGGCAAAAAAAAAGTCCCAAAAAATATAAATAAAAGAAGGGACAATGCTACTACCCTTTTTTCCACACTTGTGCTTCAAAGTAGCACCATGATCTTTATGATAGAGAGTCTCTTATTTTGTCACTTTCATATACTAGTGGGAATTTTTTATTATAGAACTTGGCTTGTATATTCCAACAATGGGCTTCCTCAAATGCCCTAGGTCTTCGTGAGCAAGCAAGTTGGATGCACACCCACTCAGTTTCTTTTGTTGAGATTTCATACATTTATAGCTCTAGTGCATCCGTTGCATGAAAATCCCTACTCCTTAGGATAAGCAGGATGAAGACAAACATACTGAAGAAATTGAACTGAGGAAATTGAGAAAGTCTTCAGTCAAAGTCTTCAAACAGATATGAACAAGCACACAACACAGTAATGAGGAAATGAAAGAGTTGAGGAAATAGAACCAGTTGGCTTGGTGAACACGATGATTTGGTAGACCAGTTCCAACTGCTGTGACAGTTGTATGTCTGGTTGGAGCGGCTAGGTATTTAAACCTGAGGGCACACAGTCCCGGACACACAGTCCCGGACACACAGTCCTCATCATATTCTCCTTGAGCTAAGGTCACACATACCTCACCAAATCACTTGTGGTAAGTCTTCAGGTGACTTCCAAACCTTCACAAACTCGGTCACTCGGCGATCCACACTTTCCTCTTGAATGCTCTAGACCATGACGCCTAACCGTCTGGAAGATGCACAGTCTTCAAAGGTAACAAGCACAGATCCACGCAGGATCAATCTCTTCAGTGATACTCAATCACTTTGGGTTGTAGGTGTTTGGGTTTGGGTTTTCCTCACTTGATGATTTTCGCTCAAAGTCCTCGGAGGATGGGATGCTCTCAAATGACAAGTGTCAGTTTCTCTCGGAGCAGCCAACCAGCTAGTGGTTGTAGGGGGCGGCTATTTATAGCCTAGGGAGAAACCCGACATGGTAAGACATAAATGCCCTTCAATGATATGACCGTTAGGTGGGTAGATATTTTATGACAGCTGGCGCATAGCACAATAACGGTCGAAAACTTGACTATCAAATTCCTCAGGGCTATCATGTTCCTCATTTGTAGGCAATCCGCACTGGCGAATTCCTAACTCCTCAGTCAGAACAAATTCCTCAGAGACCAGAAGAACTTCGTCTGTGTCACTGAAGAAATTGACTGAACTGTATGCGATTTCCAATGGCTTCACTCGAAGGGATTGGTAGGTGTAGGATTTTGAGTTGAGCATCACTTGGAATTTTTTCCTTAGTATTTCCTCAACCCCCTTTAACAGTAAGGTGTTTCCTATGACTCAAGAAAGAGAAAATGAAACTACAAAAACAAAAGTCTTCACGCTTCATGTTCCTCGCATGAAATCCAAGTCTTCAGGGTCACACCAATTTCTTCACTTTCAAAGTCTTCAGAAAGTCTTCAAAAATCCAAAGTCTTCAATCGAGGAACTTCATTTTTAGGGGTCGACTTTCTTTGTAAATATCAAACTCCTCATAGACTTATAGACCTGTGTACACTCACAAACGGATCAGTCCCTTAACCTATAAGTCTTCAATACACCAAAATCACAAAGGGGCACTAGATGCACTTGCAAACACATAGCTACTGGTACAAACCCTCAGCCCCGAGGGTGGACTACTCCCTCCTCATCGTGGTGGCTGCCGGGATGATGAAGATGGCCACCGTGAAGGAAATATGCCCTAGAGGCAATAATAAAGTTATTATTTATTTCCTTATATCATGATAAATGTTTATTATTCATGCTAGAATTGTATTAACCGGAAACATAATACTTATGTGAATACATAGACAAACAAAGTGTCACTAGTATGCCTCTACTTGACTAGCTCGTTGACCAAAGATGGTTATGTTTCCTAGCCATAGACATGAGTTGTCATTTGATTAACGGGATCACATCATTAGGAGAATGATGTGATTGACTTGACCCATTTCGTTAGCTTAGCACACGATCGTTTAGTATTCTGCTATTGCTTTCTTCATGACTTATACATGTTCCTATGACTATGAGATTATGCAACTCTCGTTTACCAGAGGAACACTTTGTGTGCTACCAAACGTCACAACGTAACTGGGTGATTATAAAGGTGCTCTACAGGTGTCTCCAAAGGTACTTGTTGGGTTGGCGTATTTCTCGATTAGGATTTGTCATTCCGATTGTCGGAGAGGTATCTCTGGGCCCACTCAGTAATGCCCATCACTATAAGCCTTGCAAGCATTTCAACTAATGAGTTAGTTGTGGAATGATGTATTACAGAACGAGTAAAGAGAATTTCCGGTAACGAGGTTGAACTAGGTATTGAGATACCGACGATCGAATCTTGGGCAAGTAACATACCGATGACAAAGGGAACAACATATGTTGTTATGCGGTTTGACCGATAAAGATCTTCGTAGAATATGTGGGAGCCAATATCAACATCCAGGTTCCGCTATTGGTTATTGACCGGAGGCGTGTCTCAGTCATGTCTACATAGTTCTCGAACCCATAGGGTCCGCACGCTTAAAGTTTCGATGACAGTTATATTACGAATTTATGTGTTTTGATGTACTGAAGGTTGTTCGGAGTCCCGAATGTGATCACGGACATGACGAGGAGTCTCGAAATGGTCAAGACATAAAGATTGATATATTGGAAGCCTATATTTGGATATCGGAAGTGTTCTGGGTGAAATCGGGATTTTACCGGAGTACCGGGGGTTACCGGAACCCCCCGGGGGTTTAATGGGCCAACATGGGCCTTAGTGGAGAAGAGGAGGGGCGGCCAGCGCAGGCCGCACGCCCCCTCCCCCTCTAGTCTGAATTGGACAAGGAGGGGGGGGGGTGCGGCGCCTCCCTTTCCTTCCTCTCTCCCTCCTCCTTCCCCCTTCTCCTACTCCAACTAGGAAAGGAGGGAGTCCTACTCCCGGTGGGAGTAGGACTCCTCCTGGCGCGCCTCCTCCTGGCCGGCCACCTCTCCCTCCCTTGCTCCTTTACATACGAGGGCAGGCGGGCACCCCATAGAGAAAACAATTGATCTCTTGATCTCTTAGCCGTGTGCGGTGCCCCCCTCCACCATAATCCACCTCGATCATATCGTAGCGGTGCTTAGGCGAAGCCCTGCTTCGGTAGAACATCATCATCGTCACCACGCCGTCGTGCTGACGGAACTCTCCCTCAAAGCTCGGCTGGATCGGAGTTCGAGGGACGTCATCGAGCTGAACGTGTGCTGAACTCGGAGGTGCCGTGCGTTCGGTACTTGATCGGTCAGATCGTAAAGACATACGACTACATCAACCGCATTGTGCTAACTCTTCTGCTTTCGGTCTACAAAGGTACATGGACAACACTCTCCCCTCTCGTTGCTATGCATCACCATGATCCTGTGTGTGCGTAGGATTTTTTTTGAAATTACTACGTTCCCCAACAGTGGCATCCGAGCCAGGTTTTTTGCGTAGATGTTATATAGAACACAAGTGAGTTGTGGGCGATACAAGTCATACTGCTTACCAGCATGTCATACTTTGGTTCGGCGGTATTGTTGGATGAAGCGGCCCGGACCGACATTACGCGTACGCTTACGCGAGACTGGTTCTACCGACGTGCTTTGCACACAGGTGGCTGGCGGGTGTCAGTTTCTCCAACTTTAGTTGAACCGAGTATGGCTACGCCCGGTCCTTGAGAAGGTTAAAACAACACTAACTTGACAAACTATCGTTGTAGTTTTGATGCGTTGGTAAGAACGGTTCTTGCTCAGCCCGTAGCAGCCACGTAAAACTTGCAACAACAAAGTAGAGAACGTCTAACTTGTTTTTGCAGGGCATGTTGTGATGTGATATGGTCAAGGCATGATGCAATATTTTATTATATGAGATGATCATGTTTTGTAACCGAGTTATTGGCAACTGGCATGAGCCATATGGTTGTCGCTTTATTGTATGCAATGCAATCACCCTGTAATGCTTTACTTTATCACTAAGCGGTAGCGATGGTCTTAGAAGCATAAGTTGGCGAGATGACAACGATGCTACGATGGAGATCAAGGTGTCGCGCCGGTGACGATGGTGACCATGACGGTGCTTCGGAGATGAAGATCACAAGCACAAGATGATGATGGCCATATCATATCACTTATATTGATTGCATGTGATGTTTATCTTTTATGCATCTTATCTTGCTTTGATTGACGGTAGCATTATAACATGACCTCTCACTAAATTATCAAGGTATAAGTGTTCTCCTTGAGTATGCACCGTTGCGAAAGTTCTTCGTGCTGAGACACCACATGATGATCGAGTGTGATAGGCTCTACGTTCAAATACAACGGGTGCAAAACAGTTGCACACGCGGAATACTATGGTTAAACTTGACGAGCCTAGCATATGCAGATATGGCCTCGGAACACTGAGACCGAAAGGTCGAGCGTGAATCATATAGTAGATATGATCAACATAGTGATGTTCACCATTGAAACTACTCCCTCTCACGTGATGACCGGACATGGTTTAGTTGATTTGGATCACGTGATCACTTAGAGGATTAGAGGGATGTCTATCTAAGTGGGAGTTCTTAAGTAATATGATTAATTGAACTTAAATTTATCATGAACTTAGTACCTGATAGTATTTTGCTTGTCTATGTTGATTGTAGATAGATGGCCCGTGCTGTTGTTCCATTGAATTTTAATGCGTTCCTTGAGAAAGCAAAGTTGAAAGATGATGGTAGCAATTACACAGACTAGGTCCGTAACTTGAGGATTATCCTCATTGCTGCACAGAAGAATCATGTCCTGGAAGCACCGCTAGGTGCCAGACCTGATGCAGGAGCAACACCAGATGTTATGAACGCCTGGCAGAGGAAAGCTGGTGACTACTCGATAGTTCAGTGTGCCATGCTTTACGGCTTAGAACCGGGACTTCAACGACGTTTTGAACGTCATGGAGCATATGAGATGTTCTAGGAGTTGAAGTTATTATTTCAAGAAAATGCCTGGATTGAGAGATATGAAGTCTCCAATAAGTTCTACAGCTGTAAGATGGAGGAGAATAGTTCTGTCAGTGAGCATATACTCAGAATGTCTGGGTATAACAATCACTTGATTCACCTGGGAGTTAATCTTCCGGATGATAGCGTCATTGACAGAATTCTTCAATCACTGCCACCAAGCTACAAGAGCTTCGTGATGAACTATAACATGCAAGGGATGGATAAGACAATTCCCGAGCTCTTTGCAATGCTAAAGGCTGCGGAGGTAGAAATCAAGAAGGAGCATCAAGTGTTGATGGTTAACAAGACCACCAGTTTCAAGAAAAAGGGCAAAGGGAAGAAGAAGGGGAACTTCAAGAAGAACAGCAAACAAGTTGCTGCTCAGGAGAAGAAACACAAGTCTGGACCTAAGCCTGAGACTGAGTGCTTCTACTACAAACAGACTGGTCACTGGAAGCGGAACTGCCCCAAGTATTTGGCGGATAAGAAGGATGGCAAGGTGAACAAAGGTATATGTGATATACATGTTATTGATGTGTACCTTACTAATGCTCACAGTAGCACCTGGGTATTTGATACTGGTTCTGTTGCTAATATTTGCAACTCGAAACAGGGACTACGGATTAAGTGAAGATTGGCTAAGGACGTGGTGACGATGCGCGTGGGAAATGGTTCCAAAGTCAATGTGATCGCGGTCGGCACGCTACCTCTACATCTACCTTCGGGATTAGTTTTAGACCTGAATAATTGTTATTTGGTGCTAGCGTTGAGCATGAACATTATATCTGGATCTTGTTTGATGCGAGACGGTTATTCATTTAAATCAGAGAATAATGGTTGTTCTATTTATATGAGTAATATCTTTTATGGTCATGCACCCTTAAAGAGTGGTCTATTTTTACTGAATCTCGATAGTAGTGATACACATATTCATAATATTGAAGCCAAAAGATGCAGAGTTGATAATGATAGTGCAACTTATTTGTGGCACTTCCGTTTAGGTCATATTGGTGTAAAGCGCATGAAGAAACTCCATACTGATGGACTTTTGGAACCACTTGATTATGAATCACTTGGTACTTGTGAACCGTGCCTCATGGGCAAGATGACTAAATCGCCGTTCTCCAGAACTATGGAGCGAGCAACAGATTTGTTGGAAATCATACATACAGATGTATGTGGTCCGATGAACGTTGAGGCTCGTAGCGGGTATCGTTATTTTCTCACCTTCACAGATGATTTAAGCAGATATGGGTATATCTACTTAATGAAACATAAATCTGAAACATATGAAAAGTTCAAAGAATTTCAGAGTGAAGTTGAAAATCATCGTAACAAGAAAATAGAGTTTCTACGATCTGATCGTGGAGGAGAATATTTGAGTTATGAGTTTGGTCTTCATTTGAAACAATGCGGAATAGTTTCGCAACTCACGCCACCTGGAACACCACAGCGTAATGGTGTGTCCGAACGTAATCGTACTTTACTAGATATGGTGCGATCTATGATGTCTCTTACTGATTTACCGCTATCATTTTGGGGTTATGCTTTAGAGACGGCTGCATTCATGTTAAATAGGGGACAATCGAAATCCGTTGAGATGACGCCTTATGAACTATGGTTTGGCAAGAAACCAAAGTTGCCGTTTCTTAAAGTTTGGGGCTGCGATGCTTATGTGAAAAAGCTTCAACCTGATAAGCTCGAACCCAAATTGGAGAAATGTGTCTTCATAGGATACTCAAATGAAGCTGTTGGGTACACCTTCTTTCACAGATTTGAAGGCAAGACTTTTGTTGCTAAATTTGGATCCTTTCTAGAGAAGGAGTTTCTCTCGAAAGAAGTGAGTGGGAGGAAAGTAGAACTTGTTGAGCTAACTGTACCTGCTCCCTTATTGGAAAGTAATTCATCACAGAAACCGGTTCCTGTGACACCTACACCAATTAGTGAGGAAGTTAATGATGATGATCATGAAACTTCAGATCAAGTTGTTACTGAACCTCGTAGATCAACCAGAGTAAGATCCGCACCAGAGTGGTACGGTAATCCTGTTCTGGAGGTTATGTTACTAGACCATGATGAACCTACGAACTATGAAGAAGCGACGGTGAGCCCAGATTCCGCAAAAATTGCTTGAGGCCATGAAATCTGAGATGGGATCCATGTATGAGAACAAAGTGTGGACTTTGGTTGACTTGCCCGATGATCGGCAAGCCATTGAGAATAAATGGATCTTCAAGAAGAAGACTGACGCCATGCAAAAAAAAAGAAAAAAAAAGAAGAAGACTGACGCTGACGGTAATGTTACTGTCTATAAAGCTCGACTTGTTGCAAAAGATTTTCGACAAGTTCAAGGGATTGACTATGATGAGACTTTCTCACGTGTAGCGATGCTTAAGTCTGTCCGAATCATGTTAGCAATTGCCGCATTTTATGATTATGAAAGTTGGCAAATGGATGTCAAAACTGCATTCCTGAATGGATTTCTGGAAGAAGAGTTGTATATGATGCAACCAGAAGGTTTTGTCGATCCAAAGGGAGCTAACAAAGTGTGCAAGCTCCAGCGATCCATTTATGGACTGGTGCAAGCCTCTCAGAGTTGGAATAAACTCTTTGATAGTGTGATCAAAGCCTTTGGTTTTATACAGACTTTTGGAGAAGCCTGTATTCACAAGAAAGTGAGTGGGAGCTCTGTAGCATTTCTGGTATTATATGTGGATGACATATTACTGATTGGAAATGATATAGAATTTCTGGATAGCATAAAGGGATACTTGAATAAGAGTTTTTCAATGAAGGACCTCGGAGAAACTGCTTATATATCGGGCATCAAGATCTATAGATATAGATCAAGACGCTTAATTGGACTTTCACAAAGCACATACCTTGGCAAAGTTTTGAAAAAGTTCAAAATGGATCAAGCAAAGAAAGGGTTCTTTCCTGTGTTACAAGGTGTGAAATTGAGTAAGACTCAATGCCCGACCACTGCAGAAGATAGAGAGAAGATGAAAGATGTTCCCTATGCTTCAGCCATAGGCTCTATCATGTATGTAATGTTGTGTACCAGACCTGATGTGTGCTTTGCTGTAAGTTTAGCAGGGAGGTACCAAAGTAATCCAGGAGTGGATCACTGGACAGCGGTCAAGAACATCCTGAAATACCTGAAAAGGACTAAGGATATGTTTCTCGTTTATGGAGGTGACAAAGAGCTGGTCGTAAATGGTTACGTCGATGCAAGCTTTGACACTGATTCGGGCGATTCTAAATCACAAACCGGATACATGTTTACATTGAACGGTGGAGCTGTCAGTTGGTGCATTTATAAACAAAGCGTTGTGGCGGGATCTACATGTGAAGCGGAGTACATAGCTGCTTCAGAAGCAGCAAATGATGGAGTCTGGATGAAGGAGTTCATATCCGATCTAGGTGTCATACCTAGTGCATCGGGTCTAATGAAAATCTTTTGTGACAATATTGGTGCAATTGCCTTGGCAAAGGAATCCAGATTTCACAAGAGAACCAAGCACATCAAGAGACGCTTCAACTCCATCCGGGATCTAGTCCAGGTGGGAGACATAGAAATTTGCAAGATACATACAGATCTGAATGTTGTAGACCCGTTGACTAAGCCTCTTCCACGAGCAAAACATGATCAACACCAAGGCTCCATGGGTGTTAGAATCATTACTGTGTAATCTGGATTATTGACTCTAGTGCAAGTGGGAGACTGAAGGAAATATGCCCTAGAGGAAATAATAAAGTTATTATTTATTTCCTTATATCATGATAAATGTTTATTATTCATGCTAGAATTGTATTAACCGGAAACATAATACTTGTGTGAATACATAGACAAACAAAGTGTCACTAGTATGCCTCTACTTGACTAGCTCGTTGATCAAAGATGGTTATGTTTCCTAGCCATAGACATGAGTTGTCATTTGATTAGCGGGATCACATCATTAATAGAATGATGTGATTGACTTGACCCATCCCGTTAGCTTAGCACACGATCATTTAGTATTCTGCTATTGCTTTCTTCATGACTTATACATGTTCCTATGACTATGAGATTATGCAACTCCCGTTTACCGGAGGAACACTTTGTGTGCTACCAAACGTCACAACATAACTGGGTGATTATAAAGGTGCTCTACAGGTGTCTCCAAAGGTACTTGTTGGGTTGGGGTATTTCGAGATTAGGATTTGTCACTCTGATTGTCGGAGAGGTATCTCTAGGCCCACTCGGTAAAGCACATCACTATAAGCCTTGCAAGCATTTCAACTAATGAGTTAGCTGTGCAATGATTTATTACAAAACGAGTAAAGAGACTTGTCGGTAACGAGATTGAACTAGGTATTGAGATACCGACGATCGAATCTCGGGCAAGTAACATACCGATGACAAAGGGAACAACGTATGTTGTTATGCGGTTTGACCGATAAAGTTCTTCGTAGAATATGTGGGAGCCAATATGAGCATCCAGGTTCCACTATTGGTTATTGACTGGAGACGTGTCTCGGTCATGTCTACATAGTTCTCAAACCCGTAGGGTCCGCACGCTTAAAGTTTCGATGACGGTTACATTATGAGTTTATGTGTTTTGATGTACCGAGGTTGTTCGGAGTCCCGGATGTGATCACGGACATGACGAGGAGTCTCGAAAATGGTCGAGAATAAAGATTGATTTTTTTAAGCCTATATTTGGATATCAGAAGTGTTCCGGGTGAAATCAGGATTTTACCGGAGTACCGGGGGTTGCCGAAACCCCCCGGGGGTTTAATGGGCCAACATGGGCCTTAGTGGAGAAGAGGAGGGGCGGCAAGGGCAGGCCGCGTGCCCCCTCCCCCTCTAGTCCAAATTGGACAAGGAGGGGGGGCGCCCCCCTTTCCTTCCTCTCTCCCTCCTCCTTCCCCTTCTCTTACTCCAACTAGGAAAGGAGGGAGTCCTACTCCCGGTGGGAGTAGAACTCCTCCTGGCCGGCCGCCTCTCCCTCCCTTGCTCCTTTATATACGGGGACAGGGGGCACCCCATAGAGAAAACAATTGATCTCTTGATCTCTTAGCCATGTGCGGTGCCCCCCCTCCACCATAATCCACGTCGATCATATCGTAGCGGTGCTTAGGCGAAGCCCTGCGTCGGTAGAACATCATCATTGTCACCATGCCGTCGTGCTGACGGAACTCTCCCTCAAAGCTCGGGTGGATCGGAGTTCGAGGGACATCATCGAGCTAAACTTGTGCTGAACTCGGAGGTGTCGTGTGTTCGGTACTTGATCGGTTGGATCGTGAAGACGTATGACTACATCAACCGCGTTGTGCTAATGCTTCCGCTTTCTGTCTATGAGGGTACGTGGACAACACTCTCCCCTCTCGTTGCTATGCATCACCATGATCCTATGTGTGCGTAGGATTTTTTTTTGAAATTACTACGTTCCCCAACACACCGGAGATGATTCCCCCCTCCGGCAGGGTGCCAGAACGGGGTCTAGATTAGTTTTCGTGAATACAGAGCCTTGCGGAGGCAAAACTTCTAATCTAGGTTAACCCCGAGGGTTTCTGGAATTTTTGGGAATTTATAGGGTAAAGAGGGGGTGCGGGAGGCCACCAAGGTGGGCACAACCCACCTGGGCGCGCCTGGGCCTCCAGGCGCGCCCTGGTGGGTTGTGCCCCCCTCGGGGCGCCCCCAGGTGCTTCTCTGGCCCATCCTGGGTGTTCTGGTCCATAAAAAATCTCCAAAAAGCTCCGCGGTGTTTGGACTCCATGTGATATTGATTTCCTGCGATGTAAAAAACAAGCAAAAAACAGCAACTGGCAGTGGGCACTGGTGTTGGGGAACGCAGTATTTCAAAATTTTCCTATGATCACGCAAGATCTATCTAGGAGATGCATAGCAACGAGACTGGATAGTATGTCCACGTACCCTCGTAGACCGAAAGCGGAAGCGTTTAGTAACGCGATTGATGTAGTCGAACGTCTTCGTGATTCAACCGATCCAAGTACCGAACATACGGCACCTTCATGTTCAGCACACGTTCAGCACGATGACGTCCCTCGAGATCTTGATCTAGTTGAGGACGAGGGAGAGTTCCGTCAGCACAACTGCGTGGCGACGGTGATGATGAAGTTACTGGCGCAGGGCTTTGCCTAAAACTACAACGATATGACCGAGGTGTGTAACTGTGGAGGGGGGCACTGCACACGGCTAGGACAATTGATTTTGTGTGTTCTAGGGTGCCCCCTTGCCTTCGTATATAAAGGAGGAGAGGGGGAGGCCGGCCGGCCCCTATAGGGCGTGCCAAGAGAGAGGAGTCCTACTAGGACTCCAAGTCCTAGTAGGATTCCACTTGGTGGAAGGGGGAAGAAGGAAGGGAGAGGGAGTGGGAAAGGAAAGGGGGGTGCCGCCCCCTTCCCCTAGTCCAATTCGGACTACCAATGGGGGGGAGGGGGCACAGCCATCCCCTTGCGGCCCTCCTCTCTCTCCACTAAGGCCCATGAAGGCCCATTAGTTCCCCGGGGGGTTCCGGGTAACCCTTCCGGCACTCCGATAATTACCCGGTACCTCCCAGAAATCACCCGGTGTCCGAATAACATCGTCCAATATATCATTACTTATGTCACGACCATGTCGAGACTCATCGTCATGTCCGTGATCTCATCCGAGACACCAAACAAACTTCGGTCATCAAATCACATAACTCATAATATAAATCGTCATCGAATGTTAAGCATGCGGACCCTACGGGTTCGAGAACTATGTAGACATGACCGAGACACATCTTCGGTCAATAACCAATAGCGCACCTAGATGCTCATATTGGCTCCTACATATTCTACAAAGATCTCTATCGGTCAAACCGCATAACAACATACGTCATTCCCATTGTTATCGGTATGTTATTTGCCCGAGATTCGATCGTCGGTATCATCATACCTAGTTCAATCTCGTTACCGGAAAGTCTCTTTACTCGTTCCGTAATGCATGATCCCGCAACTAACTCATTAGTTACATTGCTTGCAAGGCTTATAGTTATGTGCATTACCGAGAGGGCCCAGAGATACCTCTCCGATACACGGAGTGACAAATCCTATTCTTGATCTATGCCAACCCAACAAAGACCTTCGGAGACACATGTAGAGCATCTTTATAATCACCCAGTTACGTTGTGACATTTGATAGCACACAAGGTGTTCCTCCGGTATTCGGGAGTTGCATAATCTCATAGTCAGAGGAACATGTATAAGTCTTGAAGAAAGCAATAGCAATAAAACTAAACGATCATTATGCTAAGCTAACAGATGGGTCTTGTCCATCACATCATTCTCTAATGATTTGACCCTGTTCGTCAAATGAAAACACATGTCCATGGCTAGGAAACTTAACCATCTTTAATTAACGAGCTAGTCAAGTAGAGGTATACTAGGGACACTCTGTTTGTCTATGTATTCACAGATGTTCTAAGTTTCCGGTTAATACAATTCTAGCATGAATAATAAACATTTATCATGATATAAGGAAATATAAATAACAACTTTATTATTGCCTCTAGGGCATATTTCCTTCAACAGGGTCAATAGGTTAGTCCCAAAAATGATATAAAATGACTATAAAATTATTATAAAACATCCAAGAATGATAATATAACAGCATGTGTCGTGGTTTTGTCACGACAGATGTCCTAGTGAAAGGACTTAGTCGTGGAGCCATCGCGATGGGTTAGATTAAAGGGGTTAAAGCGGGACAAAGGACACAAGGAGTTTATACTGGTTCCGCCCCTTGCAGTGAAGGTAAAGGCCTAATCCATTTGATGTGGAATTGCTAGGGTTTCGATGACCAGGGAGCGAATCCGCTATGCTTGGCTCTCCAGTTGTTGTTTGTTATCCCTAAACCACCGCTGGGTCGTCCCTTTATATACACAGGTTGATGCACGGCGGTTTACAGAATCCCGAGGCCGACTCATCACGTGTCCGGCCCGGTTTCTACACTTTCTTACCTTACAATACAAGTTACATATCATATGGCGGTTTATATCTACGGGCCCTAATCCACCTTTGGGCCCTGGGCCTCCGTGTTAGATCTTCTCCGTAAAGCGCCATACTCCTTGTCTTCATGGGGTTCAAATATAAATAACTCATTATGGGTATAACCCGGCCCCTCCTGGCCGGTTTATACTCAGTAGTAATATCCCCAACATTAGGCCCCAGATTGATTTGAACCTGTTCATGTCAATCTTCAACACTTAAGAATATTCCCCTTTTAGCGCCTTCGCATAACCTTGTAATCTGCCATGACGTCATCTTCCAAGATTGTAATAAACCGCCATGACGTCACCTATTATAAAAATTGTATATACCTCCCCTTCATTAATGAGCCTCCAACAATCGAGGGGACAACTTCTGTCACATATCCAACTTTTGGGCTCCTCGATTTTCGCGCCTATCACTTATCCCTTCGCCTCATAAATAAGACCGGGGGTCCTTTTCATTTTCCCCTCCGTGCCTCCTCGCTTCTTCTTCTTCCTTGCGCCGACCTGACCCTCACGCGCAACCATTGTCAAGCTCCGCCCCCGACCTCAACTCCGGCCGCTGCATCAACTTGAACGTACCAGAGAAACGTGGCGCTCCTCCGCTGCTCCGCCAGCATCAGTAAGTTTCCCTTTCCTTGGTCTAGATCCGCCATTAGGGTTTCTGCGAGTTCACCGAAGTATAGTGTCGTTCTTCCCTGCCTTTCTCTGTAGCATAAATGGCGAGTTTAGATCTTATATTTTCCTGATCGTAGTTATAATCCCCTTTCTCATCATTATTGCATCTTCTCTTTATAGAATAATCTCATCTGGATCTGATGAATTGCTTAAGCATCTGCATCTTAGGTCTGACTATACTTTGATTTACTGATACGCTGCAGATTTGAAATTATCATATCAACCTGTGAAACTTGTTTTCCCTCACTTAACTAGTTTAGATCTGTACCTTCCATATCAAAGTAGGCGGTTTAGCTTTAGAAAATGATAATACGGCAGGTACCATTAGTCCCCTCTTAAACCGCCGGTTCATTTATTTTTGTAACCCTTCCAATGTCAAACTCCGGTTTAACATGTGTATACGCCTCAACGTCTTTTCCTTTGATCTCGCGATGCTTTATACTTGTCAGTCATAAATCATAAACCGGCATTGATCTTTCTTCAGCTGTCCATTGAAATGGCCAAACAAGTTTATGCTTGTAACTGGGTCCCCTCCCGGGTTATGGAGGAAAAACTGAATTGGTGCGCTGCAACCGGTGCCTTAGCAAAAAAGGACGTCATACACTAGAGAGCCCCCGGTCCAGAGAATCCTCCTGAACCCAAGGATGGAGAAGTGATTGTATTTGTTAACCACCTGGGTCGAGGGTTCAGTCCTCCCGGATCAAAAAATTTCCGCGTCGTACTTGCTAGCTTCCAACTCCACCCTCAAGATATTGGTCCCAACTCAGTGTTCAAAATTTGTAACTTTCAAGTATTATGCGAAGCTTACTTGCAGGAAGAGCCCACGGTTGATCTGTTCAGAGATTTCTTCTATCTGAACCGCCACACTGAATTCACAGATGGACCCAATACTGAACTTGGCGGGGTTTCAATTCAAAAAAGGAAAGATGTCAGTTTTCCTCACGCCAAACATCATACTCATCCCCAAGATTGGAACCAGACTTGGTTCTATTGCCGAGATACGTCTCCCACTGAAGAAAATCCTCTGCTGGGTTATCATGCTCATCGGCTTACCTATACACATCCGTTCCCTCAACGACTGACTACAAAGGAACGGTCCAACTATGCACCTCAACTCTCCAAGCTCAGAGCCTTTGTTGCAAACGGTTTAACATGCGTTGACTTTATCCGCTGCTAGATATCTTGGAGCATTCTGCCTTCAAGCCGTCGCCCTGGTTTAATGTGCGAATATAAAGGGAACTTACAAGATCCTCAATGAAATATCAACATTCAGCTAACTGATGCTGAAATTACAGAAGCTGTTAAAAAGATATTGGATGAATCGATGGCTGTCTGCAGCAAAACAGGGCTTAGTCCCTTCTGTGTTTTCAATAAACCGCCAGCTGTAAGAATTGCATAACTCTTATTTTTAGTCCAACCCTCATAATTTTCCCTTATATCTTTCATCAATCTCTGATAGGACGATGATCCGTTCTGGAAAAAGAAGTCGCAGGATAAACCGGCAAAGACACCTCGTGTCAAGACTAAGGTCACCAAGAGACCTGCCAAAAAGAAAAATGCTGAACCATCTGAACCAAACGTTGATGATGATCTGGATAATCCGGATTCAGAGGTAGAACTTGACTTTCTTGGTTTGTTTTTCATACACCTCATTGACAATGACTATTACCAGGATGACGCTAAAGGCAGCCAAGCTGACGATGTAGAGGTAATTATTCTTACCTCCGGTTCAGATCCTCTGCCAACACAGAAAATCCGTCAAGCAAACCGGAAAGTAAGATTTTCTCACCCCTAGCTCACTTGGACCCAAACTTTCTTTTGAAGAAGCAGCAACACGAAGCTTGCCGCAAACCCGGCACAGCGGCCAGGTAGTTACCTCCGCTGGTTTACCGAACACTCCAGTCCGGAAACGTCGATCAGAGGTCTCTTATATTCCTGATACTTCTTACCCCAAGGCGGGTTGTTTCCGACAACCTCTTAATCTGTCTGATTTAAATTATCAGGGAACACCTCATTCATCCTCTGGCCAAGTCAACGACAACACAACTTCCAACCCTCAAGACGGTTCCTGGGTGAGTTATGCTTTAATTTTATCCTTAATACATTATATTTGCCTGATGTATTGATCTTTATGTTTGTCCTCCTCAGTGCCAAGCCTAGACCCAGCAAGAAGGCCCGGTTAAATAAACCAGCTGACGACAACGTAGTTATTGAACTGGAAAAAACTCCAGATCTGGAAGGAACAAATGCTGACGCCATGCTTGATAATCCGCCACCACAAGATTATGACTTTGTTGTTGAACAAGTGGAAGTTGATCCAACAAGCCATGCTGATCAAACGACAAGCCCGGTCCGAGCCACTGATAAACCGTCAAGCCCAGGCCGCGCCACTGATAAACCGTCAAGCCCAGTCAAGGCTGCAGATGACAAGGCAGATGATGTTATGATTACTGGCTTTGGCCACACCACCCCTGGTAATCCTATTGCTTTATCAAAGCATAGTGCCAAGGAAGAGCTTTCTACTATGGGCAAAAGAAAGTGGAATGCAGACTTATCAAGCTACGTCCATCTCAACACCCAAGACATTCATTCTGGCTTCTTGAACCGTCTGTACACAAGCCGTGACTATGAAGCCGGTTTAGTGAACTTGATGAAAGAACGATATGAGGTAATTACTGCTTAACCCTGCATCTGTTTTTCTCTTGTGTCCAAATATCAACTCCAGTAGCCCCCAAGGGCCGGTTTATGATATCAATCTAAACCGGGACTTTTAGAATACTTCAACTTTGCTTGTGTAGCCCCCAAGGGCCGGTTTAACTTACTAAGATGAAACGGGACTTTAGAATAGTAACCTTGTCACTTTCGCCTGTGTAGTCCCCAAGGGCCGGTTTATCTTTTCAAGCTGAACCGGGACTTTTACCAATGTTTACTTTGAGCAAATATACATTAGCCCCCAAGTGCCAAGAATAATACTTGTATTGTGCTTGGGACTTGTAAAAATTTCTGATAACAAGCAAATAGGCATTAGCCCCCAAGTACCAAGTGTATAACTTGTTATGTGCTTGGTACTTAAAATATGTACTGCCAACTCATGATATGTGTGTCTCTTATAGGCTGAGCTGAGCAAAAAGGAAGCCCAAATCGCTGATCTTCAAGAAAACATTAAGTCCCAGCAAGCAGAAACCTCCAAAGCCAAAGATGAGCTGACCAGTGCCTTAGCAGCCATGGAGAAGCTGAAGGAAAATTTCTAGAAGGAGCGTGCAGATTGGGATTGTCGGGGGGAATCGGCCTCCACGAGCACCTATGGGGACGGAGCCCCTTTTCGGTTCGGCGGGGGGCGGAGGTTGCGCAAAGAGCAGATCGAGGCGACGCACACACAACGATTTTACCCAGCTTCGGGCCGCACGGATGCGTAAAACCCTACTGCTGCTTGTCTGGTTGATTCGAGTTCTTGCTCTGGGGCGCAAGAAGCTACAGTAAGTTGGAGCTGGACGTAGACGAGGGTCTACTGGGTGTCCTCCTTTTTTGGTTCCTCCTTCGGGTTCCCCCCCTACGTGCGCATGGGCCTCCTTTTATATGCTAAGGGGTTTCCCACAGGTAGCGACGCAGGTGAGGGTAAAAATGGCAAGGAACTGTGCGAACAGTGGCCGCACAGTGCTATCGCACCTAACTCTGACGGCGGGGGACAAAGGCATTAAATGCCCGTCTGGATCGCCCTAACAGTACCGAGGCGGACCGTTGGGGGCGCCTCCGCTTGCCACGGGGGCGACTCTGCCAACGTCGCATACCACCGCGCGCCTCAGGTTGCGCGGCGCCCCGCCACGTGCCTCTGGGGAAGCTCCAGAGTGACGCGTGGTCAGGTGAGCTGGAGCGCAGGCCTAAGGTGGTGGTTTGCCACGGCAAGTGGCTTGCCGCGGTGGTTGTCTTGCCGCACCTAAAAGCTTGCCGCTCGTCAGGCCTTGCCGGGGCGCGCGGCGCGCCGCGACGAGCTTTTCTTCGGGTGCCTTGGCTTGGCCGTCCCGGCGAGCTCCTCCCGCCGGGGCCTTGGTGCTTCGGCTTAGTCATCCCGGCAAGCTCCTCTTGCCGGGGCCTTGTCGCCTTGGCCCGGCAAGCTCCTCTTGCCGGACCTCGCCTCCTTGGCCCGACAAGCTTCTCTTGCCGGGGCCTGGTCTTCTAGGCTCGATCACTTGGCCTTCGTCCGCCCCAGAAAGGGCCGTGGAGACTCTTGTCGCTCCCCTGGCAAGCCTTGCCGCGGGACGCTACTACTGCCCGTGCACAAGTTCGGGGTACTAAGATACCCCTACTTTAGTACACCGACAGAGATATAGAGAAATCCACTTTGCAGAAAAGGGCTGAGCACGCAGAAGCAGCCCTTAAACCGGTGACAGAAGAACCGAACGACTTGAAGCGGCAGATAAATGCCATGACCACTGCTGTGTTTCGTAAATATCCTCACTTTCAACCTATATTAACCTATCAGTTGCCAGTTTACTGATGCTCATAATGATGCAGGAACTCGCATTACCCATCTGTGCTCTGACATGCAGAAGAAATTGAAGGCTGCCTATACTCTGATAGAGCAATTATATACCGGCACGCAACAGATCATATGCACTGCTTCTCATAACAAGCCACCCCCAACCTTAAATAAGGAAACCTTAGAAAGGTTGTCAATGCTGCCTGCCCGGTTTGAACAGTTAAAAAGATCGGCTGCAAGGGCAGGTGCTCTGACCACGCTAACCCGAGCTAAAGCATGGGTGCCTGATCTTGATCCGGTGGATGTGGGTAAAGGCTATCCAAGCTTAAGGGAAGACGGATCAGATTTTGAAAATGACGACCTCCGAGCCATAACCAGGGAAATGCGTCCACTGGCTTGCCAATTGGCTGAAGAAACTGATCTTTCACACTATCAAGCGATTTATGACGTCAACAACAAACGGGTTGCTGCACCAACTCCTGATGCTCAAAATCTTATCCCGCCAATCCGTAAGCATACCTATGCCCCCGACGTTGAATCGTCCACACTTATAAGTGATGAGGCTGTATTCCAAGCCCTAACTGGGATCGATTGGGCAACCATTGACTTCCAGCCACTGGGTGGAGAGGAGGAGGATGAACCGGCGCAAGATGATCCACAACCGTCAACTAAGCCTGGTGTCGAGTCATGATCCGGAGGCCGGTTTAGCCTTCTACGTACTGCAACACTTGCTGAAAACAATTATTCTTTTGGGCATTAAAGCGCCTTGTAATAGGCTAGTTCAAACAGCTGGTCTGCTATGCCATCGCACATATTTATCTTGCCTGACACTGTTAATCCGCCATGCTTAGGATATATTATGTTCATAATCCGTAGCGGTTTATTCAAGTTGTTCCTGCATACAAGAAGTTGAAAGTGTCCAGGCGGTTTACCGTCGGACGGGTCATGATGCCCAAATATATAGCCAGGGTTTATAACCAAGGCTGTATTTGAAAATAATCAAATATGAAATAGATGATACTGTTGGGGAACGTAGTAATTTCAAAAAAATTCCTACGCACACGCAAGATCATGGTGATGCATAGCAACGAGAGGGGAGAGTGTTGTCTACGTACCCTCGTAGACCGAAAGTGGAAGCGTTAGCACAACGCGGTTGATGTAGTTGTACGTCTTCACGATCCGACCGATCAAGTACTGAACACACGGCACCTCCGAGTTCAACACATGTTCAGCCCGATGACGTCCCTCGAACTCCGATCCAGCCGAGTGTTGAGGGAGAGTTTCGTCAGCACGACGGCGTGGTGACGATGATGATGTTCTACCGACGCAGGGCTTCGGCTAAGCACCTCTACAGTATTATCGAGGTGGACTATGGTGGAGGGGGGCACCGCACATGGCTAAAAGATCAAACGATCAATTGTTGTGTCTCCAAGGGGTGCCCCCTCCCCGTATATAAAGGAGTGGAGGAGGGGGAGGGCCGACCCTCTCTATGGCGCGCCCTAGGAGGAGTCCTACTCCCACCGGGAGTAGGATTCCCCCCTTCCAAGTAGTAGGAGTAGGAGTCAAGGAAAGGGGAGAGGGAAGAGAAGGAAGGAGGGGGCGCCGCCCCTCCCCCTAGTCCAATTAGGACTAGTTAATGGGGGGGGGTGCGGCCTACCTCTCCCTCTCCCCTGAAGCCCAATAAGGCCCATATACTTCTTCCCCCGTATTCCCGTAACTCCCCGGTACTCCGAAAAATACCCCAACCACTCGGAACCTCTCCGATGTCCGAATATAGTCGTCCAATATATCGATCTTTACGTCTCGACCATTCTGAGACTCCTTGTCATGTCCCCGACATAACCGTCATCGAACTTTAAGCGTGCGGACCCTACGGGTTCGAGAACTATGTAGACATGACCGAGACACGTCTCCGGTCAATAACCAATAGCGGAACCTGGATGCTCATATTGGCTCCCACATATTCTACGAAGATATTTATCGGTCAGACCGCATAACAACATACGTTGTTCCCTTTGTCATCAGTATGTTACTTGCCCGAGATTTGATCATCGGTATCTCAATACCTAGTTCAATCTCGTTACCGGCAAGTCTCTTTACTCGTTCCGTAATACATCATCCCTCAACTAACTCATTAGTTGCAATGCTTGCAAGGCTTAAGTGATGTGCATTATCGAGTGGGCCCAAAGATACCTCTCCAACAATTGGAGTGACAAATCCTAATCTCGAAATACGCCAACCCAACAAGTACCTTTGGAGACACTTGTAGAGCACCTTTATAATCACCCAGTTACGTTGTGACGTTTGGTAGCACACAAAGTGTTCCTCCGGTAAACGGGAGTTGCATAATCTCATAGTCGTAGGAACATGTATAAGTCATGAAGAAAGCAATAGCAACATACTAAACGATCGAGTGCTAAGCTAACGTAATGGGTCAAGTCAATCGCATCATTCTCCTAATGATGTGATCCCATTAATCAAATGACAACTCTTTTTCTATGGCTAGGAAACATAACCATCTTTGATCAACGAGCTAGTCAAGTAGAGGCATACTAGTGACACTCTGTTTGTCTATGTATTCACACATGTATCATGTTTCCGGTTAATACAATTCTAGCATGAATAATAAACATTTATCATGATATAAGGAAATAAATAATAATTTTATTATTGCCTCTAGGGCATATTTCTTTCAGTCTCCCACTTGCACTAGAGTCAATGATCTAGTTCACATCACCATGTGATTTAACACCAATAGTTCACATCACCATGTGATTAACACCCATAGTTTACATCGTCATGTGACCAACACCCAAAGGGTTTACTAGAGTCAATAATCTAGTTCACGTCGCTATGTGATTAACACCCAAAAAGTACTAAGGTGTGATCATGTTTTGCTTGTGAGAGAAGTTTAGTCAACGGGTCTGCCACATTCAGATCCGTATGTATTTTGCAAATATCTATGTCAACAATGCTCTTGCATGGAGCTACTCTAGCTAATTTATCCCACTTTCAATATGTATCCAGATTGAGACTTAGAGTCATCTGGATCAGTGTCAAACTTGCATCGACGTAACCCTTTACGACGAACCTTTTATTCACCTCCATAATCGAGAAACATATCCTTATTCTACTAAGGATAATTTTGA
The DNA here is from genome assembly GCA_032464435.1 of Aegilops umbellulata. NCBI lineage: Eukaryota > Viridiplantae > Streptophyta > Magnoliopsida > Poales > Poaceae > Aegilops > Aegilops umbellulata. Next base: position 223,255,007 of record CP136055.1, on the reverse strand, counting down.
CCTTTGTCCAGCGTTCTACTCCTAGATCACTATTGTACTCCCTTGCCAAAATCAGTGTAAGGTATACAATAGATCTGGTACACAGCATGGCATACTTTATAGAACCTATGGCTGAGGCATAGGGAATGACTTTCATTCTCTTTCTATATTCTGCCGTGGCCGGGCTTTGAGTCTTACTCAATTTCATACCTTGTAACACAGGCAAGAACTCTTTCTTTGACAGTTCCATTTTGAACTACTTCAAAATCTTGTCAAGGTATGTACTCATCGAAAAAACTTATCAAGCGTCTTGATCTATCTCTATAGATCTAGATGCTCAATATGAAAGCAGCTTCACCGAGGTCTTTCTTTGAAAAACTCCTTTCAAACACTCCTTTATGCTTTGCAGAATAATTCTACATTATTTCTGATCAACAATATGTCATTCACATATACTTATCAAAAATGCTGTAGTGCTCCCACTCACTTTCTTGTAAACACAGACTTCACCGCAAGTCTGTATAAAACTATATGCTTTGATCAACTTATCAAAGCATGTATTCCAACTTCGAGATACTTGCACCAGTGCATAGATGGATCGCTGGAGCTTGCATATTTTGTTTGCACCTTTAGGATTGACAAAACCTTCTGGTTGCATCATATACAACTCTTCTTTAATAAATCCATTAAGGAATGTAGTTTTATTTATCCATTTGCCAGATTTCATAAAATGCGGCAATTGCTAACATGATTCGGATAGACTTAAGCATAGATACGAGTGAGAAACTTTCATCGTAGTCAACACCTTGAACTTGTCGAAAACCTTTTGCGACAATTCTAGCTTTGTAGATAGTAACACTACTATCAGCGTCCATCTTCCTCTTGAAGATCCATTTATTCTCGATGGCTTGCTGATCATCGGGCAAGTCAACCAAAGTCCATACTTTCTTCTCATACATGGATCCCATCTCAGATTTCATAGCCTCAAGCCATTTTGCGGAATCTGGGCTCACCATCGCTTCTTCATAGTTTGTAGGTTTGTCATGGTCTAGTAACATAACCTCTAGAACAGGATTACCGTACCAGTCTGGTGCGGATCTTACTCTGGTTGACCTATGAGGTTCAGTAACAACTTGATCTGAAGTTTCATGATCATCATCATTAACTTCCTCACTAATTGATGTAGGCATCACAGGAACCAGTTTCTGTGATGAACTACTTTCCAATAAGGGAGCAGGTACAGTTACCTCATCAAGTTCTACTTTCCTCCCACTCACTTCTTTCGAGAGAAACTCCTTCTCTAGAAAGGATCCATTCTCAGCAACGAATATCTTGCCTTCGGATCTGTGATAGAAGGTGTACCCAACATTTTCTTTTGGCTATCCTATGAATACGCACTTCTCCGATTTGGGTTTTGAGCTTATCAGGTTGAAACTTTTTCACATAAGCATTGCAACCTCAAACTTTAAGAAGCGATAGCTTAGGTTTCTTGCCAAACCATAGTTCATACGGTGTCGTCTCAACGGATTTAGTTGGTGCCCTATTTAACGTGAATGCGGCTGTCTCTAATGCATAACCCCAAAACGATAATGGTAGATCGGTAAGAGACATCACAGATCGCACCATATCTAATAAACTACGGTTATGACGCTCGGACACACCATTACACTGTGGTGTTCCAGGTGGCGTGAGTAGTGAAACTATTTCACATTGTTTTAACTGAAGGCCAAACTCGCAACTCAAATATTTTACTTTTGCGATCATATCGTAGATACTTTTATTTTCTTGTTACGATGATTCTCCACTTCACTTTGAAATTCTTTGAACTTTTCAAATGTTTCATACTTGTGTTTCATCAACTAGATATACCCATATCTGGTCAAATCATCTGTGAAGGTCAGGAAATAACGATACTTGCCATGAGCCTTAACACTCATCGGAACGCATACATCAGTATGTATTATTTCCAATAAGTCAGTTGATCGCTCCATTGTTCTAGAGAACAGAGTCTTAGTCATCTTGCCCATGAGGCATGGTTCGCAAGCATCAAGTGATTCATAATCAAGTGATTCCAAAAGTCCATCAACATGGAGTTTCTTCATGCGCTTTACACCAATATGACCTAAACGGCAGTGCCACAAATAAGTTGCACTATCATTATTAACTTTGCATTTTTTGGCTTCAATATTATGAAAATGTGTATCACTACGATCGAGATCCAACAAACTATTTTCATTGGGTGTATGACCATCGAAGGTTTTACTCATGTAAACAGAATAACAATTATTCTCTGATTTTAAATGAATAAACGTATTGCAATAAACATGATCAAATCATATTCATGCTTAATGCAAACACCAAATAACATTTATTTAGGTTCAACACTAATCCCGAAAGTATAGGGAGTGTGCGATGATGATCATATCAATCTTGGAACTACTTGCAACACACATCGTCACTTCACCCTTAACTAGCCTCTGTTCATTCTGCAACTCCCGATTCAAGTTACTAATCTTAGCAACTGAAATAGTACCAAATACTGAGGGGCTGCTATGAACACTAGTAAAGTACACATCAATAACATGTATATCAAATATACCTTTGTTTACTTTGCCATCCTTTCTTATGTGCCAAATACTTGGGGTAGTTCCGCTTCCAGTGACCATTCCCTTTGTAGTAGAAGCACTTAGTCTCAGGTTTAGGACCCGACTTGGGCTTCTTCACTTGAGCAGCAACTTGCTTGCTGTTCTTCTTGAAGTTCCCCTTCTTCCCTTTGCCCTTTTCTTGAAACTAGTGGTCTTGTCAACCATCAACACTTGATGTTTTTCTTGATTTCTACCTTCGTCGATTTCAACATCACGAAGCGCTTGGGAATCGTTTCCGTTATCCCTTGCATATTATAGTTCATCACGAAGTTCTACTAACTTGGTGATGGTGACTAGAGAATTCTGTCAATCACTATCTTATCTGGAAGATTAACTCCCACTTGATTCAAGCGATTGTAGTACCCAGACAATCTGAGCATATGCTCACTGCTTGAGCTATTCTCCTCCATCTTTTAGCTATAGAACTTGTTGGAGACTTCATATCTCTCAACTCGGGTATTTGCTTGAAATATTAACTTCAACTCCTGGAACATCTCATATGGTCCATTACGTTCAAAACGTCTTTGAAGTCCCGATTCTAAGTCGTTTAAGCATGGTGCACTAAACTATCAAGTAGTCATCATATTGAGCTAGCCAAACGTTCATAACGTCTGCATCTGCTCCTGCAATAGGTCTGTCACCTAGCGGTGCATCAAGGACATAATTCTTCTGTGCAGCAATGAGGATAAACCTCAGATCACGGATCCCATCCGCATCATTGCTACTATCATATTTCAACTTAGTTTTCTCTAGGAACACATATAAAACATAAACGGGGAGCAACAATGCGAGCTATTGATCTACAACATAGATATGCTAATACTATCAGGACTAAGTTCATGATAAATTAAAGTTCAATTAATCATATTACTTAAGAACTCCCACATAGATAGACATCCCTCTAATCATCTAAGTGATCACGTGATCCAAATCAACTAAACCATGACCGATCATCACGTGAAATGGAGTACTTTTCAATGGTGAACATCACTATGTTGATCATATCTACTATATGATTCACGCTCGACCTTTCGGTTTCAGTGTTCCGAGGCCATATCTGCATATGCTAGGCTCGTCAAGTTTAACTTGAGTATTCTGCGTGTGCAAAACTGGCTTGCACCCGTTGTAGATGGATGTAGAGCTTATCACACCCGATCATCACGTGGTGTCTGGGCACGACGAACTTTGGCAATGATGCATACTCAGGGAGAACACTTTTATCTTGAAATTTAGTGAGAGATCATCTTATAATTCTACCGTCAATCAAAGCAAGATAAGATGCATAAAAGATAAACATCACATGCAATCAATATAAGTGATATGATATGGCCATCATCATCTTGTGCTTGTGATCTCCATCTCCGAAGCACCGTCATGATCACCATCGTCACCGGCGCGACACCTTGATCTCCATCGTAGCATCGTTGTCGTCTTGCCAATCTTATGCTTCTACGACTATCACTACCGCTTAATGATAAAGTAAAGCATTACAGGGCGATTGCATTGCATACAATAAAGCGACAACCATATGGCTCCTGCCAGTTGCCGATAACTCGGTTACAAAACATGATCATCTCATACAATAAAATTTAGCATCATGTCTTGACCATATCACATCACAACATGCCCTGCAAAAACAAGTTAGACGTCCTCTACTTTGTTGTTGCAAGTTTTACGTGGCTGCTACGGGCTTAGCAAGAACCGTTCTTACCTACGCATCAAAACCACAATGATAGTTTGTCAAGTTGGTGCTGTTTTAACCTTCGCAAGGACCGGGCGTAGCCACACTCGGTTCAACTAAAGTTGGAGAAACTGACACCCGCCAGCCACCTATGTGAAAGCACGTCGGTAGAACCAGTCTCGCGTAAGCGTACGCGTAATGTCGGTCCGGGCCGCTTCATCCAACAATACCGCCGAACCAAAGTATGACATGCTGGCAAGCAGTATGACTTATATCGCCCACAACTCACTTGTGTTCTACTCGTGCATATGACATCTACGCATAAGACCTGGCTCGGATGCCACTGTTGGGGAACGTAGTAATTTCAAAAAATTTCCTACGCACACGCAAGATCATGGTGATGCATAGCAACAAGAGGGGAGAGTGTTGTCTACGTACCCTCGTAGACCGAAAGCGGAAGCGTTAGCACAACGCGGTTGATGTAGTCGTACGTCTTCACGATCCGACCGATCAAGTACCGAACGCACGACACCTCCGAGTTCAGCACATGGTCGGCCCGATGACGTCCCTTGAACTCCGATCCAGCCGAGTGTTGAGGGAGAGTTTCGTTAGCACGACGACATGGTGACGATGATGATGTTCTACCGATGCAGGGCTTCGCCTAAGCACCGCTACAGTATTATCGAGGTGGACTATGGTGGAGGGGGGCACCGCACACGGCCAAAAGATCAAACGATCAATTGTTGTGTCTCCAAGGGGTGCCCCCTCCCCGTATATAAAGGAGTGGAGGAGGGGGAGGGCCGGCCCTCTCTATGGCGTGCCCTAGGAGGAGTCCTACTCCCACCGGGAGTAGGATCCCCCTTCCAAGTAGTAGGAGTAGGAGTCAAGGAAAGGGGAGAGGGAAGAGAAGGAAGGAGGGGGCGTCGCCCCTCCCCCTAGTCCAATTCGGACTAGTTAATGGGGGGGGGGGGGGGCGGGCGCGGCCTGCCTCTCCTTCTCCCCTAAATCCCAATAAGGCCCATATACTTCTTCCCCCATATTCCCGTAACTCCCCGGGACTCCGAAAAATACCCGAACCACTCGGAACCTTTCCGATGTCCGAATATAGTCGTCCAATATATCGATCTTTACGTCTCAACCATTTCGAGACTCCTCGTCATGTCCCCGATCTCATCCGGGACTTCGAACTACCTTAGGTACATCAAATCACATAAACTCATAATATAACCGCCATCGAACTTTAAGCGTGCGGACCCTACGGGTTCGAGAACTATGTAGACATGACCGAGACACGTCTCCGGTCAGTAACCAATAGTGGAACCTGGATGCTCATATTGGCTCCCACATATTCTACGAAGATCTTTACCGGTCAGACCGCATAACAACATACGTTGTTCCCTTTGTCATCAGTATGTTACTTGCCCGAGATTCGATCGTCGGTATCTCAATACATAGTTCAATCTCGTTACCGGCAAGTCTCTTTACTCGTTCCGTAATACATCATCCCGCAACTAACTCATTAGTTGCAATGCTTGCAAGGCTTAAGTGATGTGCATTACCGTGTGGGCCCAGAGATACCTCTCCGACAATCAGAGTGACAAATCCTAATCTCGAAATACGCCAACCCAACAAGTACCTTTGGAGACACCTGTAGAGCACCTTTATAATCACCCAGTTATGTTGTGACGTTTGGTAGCACACAAAGTGATCCTCCGATAAACAGGAGTTGCATAATCTCATAGTCATAGGAACATGTATAAGTCGTGAAGAAAGCAATAGAAACATACTAAATGATCGAGTGCTAATCTGACAGAATGGGTCAAGTCAATCGCATCATTCTCCTAATGATGTGATCCCGTTAATCAAATGACAACTCTTTGTCTATGGCTAGGAAACATAACCATCTTTGATCAACGAGCTAGTCAAGTAGAGGCATACTAGTGACACTTTGTTTGTCTATGTATTCACACATGTATCATGTTTACGGTTAATACAATTCTAGCATTAATAATAAACATTTATCATGATATAAAGAAATAAATAATAATTTTATTATTGCCTCTAGGGCATATTTCCTTCAAATACCTATGACATTGAATCACGTCGTTGGTTGAACAACTTTTTTGTAGTAAGGGTGATAACCCCAATCTTGAGTAATGATAACTCCTTCCATATTGTGCCAGTTTATGATGAAACCGTACCGGGTTGTGATAAACACCGGATTATCCATATATAACATTGGCGACTTATAGTCGAAACCAGACCGGGTCAATAAACGCCGGATTATAACTGATCATGTACTGACAACTTGTAGTTGAAAGCCAAGCCGGGTCAATAAACGCCGGTTTATTATAAACCTCATCAAAGGAGAAAAAACTTGGCAAATAAAAGCATACAAAGAACATGCAAGGCTTTTCATGGGCTGCCAGGCCCAAAATCGAGGCTTTTCATGGGCTGCCAGGCCACTCAGTTAAACCATTTTACAAAGCCTTTTAAGATGGACCTCACATTAACCAATCGTCGTTTTAACTTTTACAAGTTCAGGGTCTATGAGATTAACTTGTCAAACGTTCGGCGGGTCATACCAGGATTACCTGGATGGAGTGGCTTACTTAAAGAGGCAGGATAATCCGGGGTTTTAGGTGAATACACCTGGCTTCCAAGCCTGGCTTGATAGCCTATTACAAGGGTGTAGACTCTTTGTTATTTGAGAAGCAAAGAGCCCCCAAGCAATATTTTGAGTTGTGCTCAGTGGGTGCCTATGTTTGAGTTGTGCTTTTGCAACACTCTCTTTGGCCCCTAAACGATTTCCTTTTGGCCTTAAGACGATCAAGAGGTGTAGCTATGGTTCGAATACGACCAAGCCCCCAAGTGATTTCCCTGGTGGCCTTACGCCGATCAAGAGGTGTAGCTATGGTTTGAATACGACCAAGCCCCCAAGTGATTTTTTTATATATGGCTTTATAAGCCGGATCAATGGGCAAACAGGACTCCGCCTTATAAACAGAAGCCCCCATGTAACCACACGTGATGTAAAAAAACAACAGAGACCCCGCTTTAGCTGAGACTCCAGTTTATTATATTGATCATAATATATACATTATCATAACTATGTACATAAGAAGAGCGTGTGGCTCAAGTATAGTAAGGCCGAAGATGAGCGATATTCCACGGCCGGTGGGTCTCCTCCTCCGATTTATGTGAGTCTTTGTGCTCTCGAACATCGATAAGGTAGTATGACCCGTTATGCAGATTCTTGCTGACCACAAAGGGCCCTTCCCAAGGCAGGGATAACTTGTGCATATCAGTCTGATCCTGGATGAGTCGGAGCACCAGATCACCTTCTTGAAAAGTTCTGGTTCTAACCCGACGGCTGTGATAGCAACGCAGATCTTGCTGGTAAATCGCCGAACGAGCTGCTGCAATGTCATGCTCCTCATCTAACAGGTCAAGTGCTTCTTGTCGTGCCTTCTCATTGTCAGCTTCGACATAAGCCGCCGCACGAGGCGAGTCATGACGGATGTCACTAGGGAGAACCGCCTCTACCCCGTAAACCATGAAAAAAGGCGTGTAACCCATAGATCTGTTGGGCGTGGTATTGATGCTCCATAACATAGAAGGTAACTCCTCCACCCAACAACTCGGTGTCCGTTGTAAAGGAACCATGAGCCGGGGCTTGATGCCTCTCAGGATCTCTTGATTGGCTCTCTCCGCTTGACCATTAGACTGGGGATGAGCCACTGATGATACGTCAAGCCGGATGTGTTCACGTTGACAAAATTCTTTCATAGCACCCTTGGACAGATTAGTGCCAGTATCAGTTATAATGTTGTGTGGAAAACCAAACCGGAAAATCACCTTCTTGATGAATTGAACCGCCGTAGCTGCATCACAATTACTGACTGGCTCTGCCTCCACCCACTTAGTGAACTTATCAACCGCCACCAGAAGGTGGGTCTTCTTATCCTTAGATCTCTTAAAGGGACCAACCATATCCAGCCCCCAAGTTGCAAACGGCCAAGTGATTGGAATCATCCTCAACTCTTGATCAGGTACATGAGCACGTCATGAGAATTTTTGATAGCCATCACACCTTTTGACCAAGTCCTCCGCACCAGCATGAGCCGTCAGCCAATAGAAACCGTGACGAAAAGCCTTGGCTACAAGAGACTTTGAACCGGCATGGTGAGCACAATCTCCTTCGTGGATCTCATGCAAAATTTCACGGCCTTCTTCAGGAGACATGCAACGCTGAAACGCCCCTGTTACACTGCAATGATGTAACTCTCCATTGACAATAATCATTGACTTGGACCGCCGGACTATCTGCCTGGCCAAAGTTTCATCCTCTGGTAACTCGCCCTGGTTCATATACGCCAAATATGGGACCGTCCAATCTGGGATGATATGAAGAGCCGCCACCAACTGAGCCTCTGGATCAGGAACAACCAAATCCTCCTCTGTAGGGAGTTTGACCAACGGGTTATGCAAAACATCCAGAAAAACATTGGGTGTAACTGGTTTACGTTGGGAACCCAAACGACTTAAAGCGTCTGCCACTTCGTTCTTTCGCCAGCCCACATGGTCAACGTGATAACCTTTGAAGTGACCAGCAACAATATCCACCTCCGGACGATATGCTGCCATGAGCGGGTCCTTGGAATCCCAAGTACCAGACACTTGTTGAGCCACCAGGTCTGAGTCACCGAAGCACTTAGCCCGGCTTAAGTTCATCTCCTTAGCCATCCGAAGACCGTGGAGTAAAGCCTCATATTCAGCTGCATTGTTAGTGCAAGGGAACATTAAACGGAGAACATAACAAAACTTATCACCTCTTGGGGAAGTTAACACGACTCCAGCCCCCGAGCCCTCCAATTGCCTGGACCCATCGAAATGAATAGTCCAATGAGTATGATCCGGCTTTTCTTCCGGCGCTTGTAACTCTGTCCAATCATTGATGAAATCCATAAGCGCCAGAGATTTGATTGCCGTCCGGAGCATATATTTTAACCCATGAGGTCCAAGCTCAATAGCCCACTTGGCAACCTGGCCAGTTGCTTCCCTTTTCTGGATTATATCTCCCAAAGGGGCAGAGCTGACAACAGTGATAGGATGACCTTGAAAATACTATTTAAGCTTCCGCCTCGCCATGAAAACTCCATACACCAGCTTCTGCCAATGTGGGTACCTCTCCTTAGACTCAATAAGCACCTCACTGATATAATAAACCGGCCGTTGAACCGGATACTCCTTTCTAGCCTCCTTGCGCTCCACCACAATGGCCACACTAACTGCCGGGGCATTAGCAGCCGCGTACAACAACAGCGACTCCTTATCAACCGGAGCAGGAAGGACCGGTGGCTCGGCTAACTGCTTATTCAAATCTTCAAACGCCGCATTAGCAGCATCACTCCAGACAAAATTATCTGTCTTCTTCATCATCTGATACAGCGGGATTTTTTTCTCTCCTAACCGGCTGATAAACCGGCTCAGCGCTGCAATCCGGCTCCCAGTCGTTGAACGTTGTTGACACACGCCGGTTTAGCCAGAGATGTAATAGCCTTGATCTTTTCTGGATTAGCTTCAATGCCCCTGTTAGACACCAGAAAACCCAAGAGCTTGCCTGCCGGTACACCAAAGACACACTTAGCCGGATTAAGCATCATTTTATAAACCCGGAGGCTATCAAAAGTTTCCTTCAGATCGTCTATTAATGTCTCCTCCTTCCTGGACTTCACTACAATATCATCCACATAAGCATGAACATTATGCCCAATCTGACTATGAACACAATTCTGCACACATCGCTGATAAGTCGCTTGGGCACTCTTAAGCCCAAAAGGCATAGACACATAGCAGAAGGCTCCAAAGGGAGTTATAAAAGCTGTCTTCTCCTGGTCCTTAACTGCCATTTTGATCTAATGATAACCAGAGTAAGCATCCATAAAGCTCAAACGCTCACAACCCGCCGTAGCATCAATGATTTGATCAATACGAGGGAGAGCAAAAGGATCTTCCGGACAAGCCTTGTTCAAATCTGTGTAGTCCACACACATATGCCAAGTGCTGTTCTTCTTAAGTACTAGCACCGGATTAGCCAACCACTCAGGATGAAATAACTCAATGATAAACCCAGCCGCCAAGAGCCTGGCTATCTCCTCACCAATGGCCTTGCGTCTTTCTTCATTGAAGCGGCGGAGAAACTGCTTGACCGGTTTAAACTTGGGATCCATGTTAAGAGTGTGCTCAGCAAGTTCCCTCGGTACACCTGACATGTCAGAAGGTTTCCATGCAAAGATGTCCAGGTTCTCACGGATGAACTCGATGAGCGCGCCTTCCTATTTCGGATCCAGGTTAGCGCTGATGCTAAACTGCTTGGATGAATCGCCAGGCACAAAATCAACCAGCTTAGTCTCATCAGCCGATTTAAACTTCAAGGCCGGATCATGCTCTGTAGTTGGCTGATCCAATGAGTTAGAGTAATGACCCAGAGGCATTGAGACATGCTGCGACAGGACATTGTTCTGACGAGGTGGGTCCATTGGACGCGACTGAATTGGCGCTCCCGTTCCCGGTGCCTCCGCTCGGTTTACCACTGGCGGGTTACTGGTTCCTGCTCCTGGCATGTCAAAGAGATTCCTTGCCTCATAAACCGGAGGTAGGTGAGATCGGTACCTTCTTCTCATGACATCATTTGACGCGCTCTGATCTAACATAAGCCGGTAAGCCTGGGCATCCAACTCGGCCCGCTCTGCAGCCATCCTGGTATCCTTAGCTGCCAGGCCTGCCTTGGCTTGAGTTATCTGATCCTTCACCTTCGCGATTTCCATGTTATGCTCATCCTAATATGCCGGGTTAACTTCTGCCAGCAGCGTTGCCAAAGCATCAAATAAGTCAGACAAAACCTGAGCCGGCGGTCGCACAGGGCCTCCTGCCCCGGCTGTTGTCGCCGCTACTGATCCGAAAATCATCGCTGCTGCAGTCAAAGAGTGCTGCGCAGGCTATGTACCGACCATGAAGATCGCAACCCGGCTCGGCGGATCGAAGGGGTCCGGAATACTGTTGCCATCAGAACAACCCCCAAACCGGCCGTCTTGCAGTTGGTACAACGATTCAGTCTCTCCGGTAGATGACTCGTCATCAGAGTAAACGACGTTTTCACCACCAGATGCCGATCTAACCTCAGATTCCGCTCCGTGTATGACTCCCACGAAGGCACGCTTCACGGCGGGCTGAGCCTAGGCGGGTCTTGCACACTGAGCCCTTTCGATGATGTCGGTGCAGATGTCTAGCTCAGCGCCCGGCTAGCCAATCTTGCCAATGAAGACATGAATACCGCCGAAGGGGACCCGGTACCCGTACTCGATTGAGCCGGCCTTGGGGCCCCAGCCTGTGTTGTCGATATAGAGCTTGGCACGACGACTCTTGGTCATCCAGCCCACAGCGTATCCCTTGAGCCCTTCGAAGCTGCCCTCTAAGAACTCGAAACCATCGTGCGATAGCCCCACGGTGGGCGCCAACTGTCATGGTTTTGTCATGGCAGATGTCCTAGTGAAAGGACTTAGTCGTGGAGCCATCGCGATGGGTTAGATTAAAGGGGTTAAAGCGGGACAAAGGACACAAGGAGTTTATACTGGTTCGGCCCCTTGCGGTGAAGGTAAAGGCCTAATCCAGTTGATGTGGAATTGCTAGGGTTTCGATGACCAGGGACCGAATCCGCTATGCCTGGCTCTCGAGTTGTTGTTTGTCATCCCTAAACCGCCGCCGGGTCGTCCCTTTATATACACAGGTTGACGCCCGGTGGTTTACAGAATCCCGAGGCCGACTCATCACGTGTCCGGCTCGGTTTCTACCCTTTCTTATCTTACAATACAAGTTACATATCATATGGCGGTTTGTATCTACGGGCCCTAATCCGCCTTTGGGCCCTGGGCCTCCGTGTTAGATCTTCTCCGTAAAGCGCGATACTCCTTGTCTTCACGGGCTTCAAATATAAATAACTCATTATGGGTATAACCCGGCCCCTCCTGGCCGGTTTATACTCAGTAGTAATATCCCCAACAGTATGGAACGTTAAAAAAATACAGATACGTTGGAGACGTATCAGCATCCCCAAGCTTAATTCCTGCTCGCCTCGAGTAGGTAAATGATAAAAATAGAATTTTAGATGTGGAATGCTGCCTATCATGTCATCTCATATTGTTTTCTTTGTAGCATGGACATTTGGACTTTTATATGGTTCAAAGCAATAGCCTAGTTTTGACATGAGACTTAAATACTCAAGCATATCAACAAGCAACAACGTCTTTCAAAATATCAACGCTAAAATAAGTTATCCCTTGCCCGTCATGCTCAATCATTGGTCCATTCATGAAACACACTCGCATATTAGCTACACCCAATGCTCAAGTATGATCATAGTGCCCCCTAGTTGGTGCTTTATAAGAGAAGATGGAGACTCAAATTAAAAATAAAAATTGCATAAAGTAAAAGAAAGGCCCTTCGCAGAGGGAAGTAGGGATTTGTAGAGGTGCCAGAGCTCAAAGCGAAAATTGAGAGATAAAAACATTTTGAGAGGCATACTTTTCCCACCAACGAAAATGACTTAGAGTTCACAACACTTTCCATGTTAGATATATCATAGGCGGTTCCCAAACAAAAAATAAAGTTTATTCCTTTTTCAACCATACTTTCACTTTCCATGGCTAGCCGTATCCACGGTTTCCCTCCATACCAACACTTTCCTAGGAATTTATTATTTGACAACATAAAGTAAATTCATTTTTCATTTCAGGACTAGGCATCCCTAATACCTTTGCCTTACTCTCGTGCAATGAAAAGTGAATAAACACTCATCATGAGAATAACACATCTAACATGGAAAATATTGGCCACCCCTCACCGCCTCGTGAGCGGTACGAGCACACAAAAGAGAAAATTATTTTGAAAAATAGAGATGGCACATACAAATTTGCTTAGAACGGCAAAAGAATACCGCATATAGGTAGGTATAGTGGACTCATGTGGCAAAACTGGTTTAAAGGATTTTGGATGCACAAGTAGTGATCATACTTAGTGAAAAATGAAGGCTAGCAAGAGATTGAGAAGCGACCAACCAAGAAACGAATAATCTCATAAGGGAGCATTAAGCATAATTAATACCGAATAATGCACCACAAGTAGGATATAATTTCATTGCACAACTATTGACTTTCGTGCTAGCATAGGGAATCACAAACCTTAACACCAATATTCTTACTAAAGCATAATTACTCATCAACATGACTCACATATCACATCATCATATCTCAAAACTATTACAAGGAATCAAGTTTATCTTGTCCAATGATCTTCATGAAAGTTTTTATTATATCCTTCTTGGATATCTATCACTTTGGGACCAATTTTCATGTGTTGCTTTTGATAAGCTCAAAAAAATGTAAGTGAAGATAATGAGCATAATATTTCTTTCTCTCAAATTAATTTAAGTGAATCAAGAGAGAATTTCTTCAAAAATACTAAAGCACACCGTGCTCAAAAAGATATAAGTGAAGCACTAGAGCAATTCCATAGAATAGAGCTTCGTTGACGGGATGCGAGTGCCGCTTACTTAGCCTCCCTGGCAACTATTTGAGGACTCTATTTTATTTAAAAACTTTCAGATCTAAGAATTTTATTAAACAATCAAGCAAAAACAAAACAAAATGCAATTCCAACAATAGCACAACTTATGTGGAGAAGCAAAAACTTAGGCTCAACCGATACTAACCGATAATTGTTGAAGAAGAAAGGTGGGATGCCTACCGGGGCATCCCCAAGCTTAGATGCTTGAGACTTCTTGAATATTATCTTGGGATGTAGTGGGCATCCCCAAGCTTGAGCTTTTGTGTCTCCTTAATTCTTCTCATATCACGGTTTTCCTAAATCTCAAAAGCTTCATCCACACAAAACTCAACAAGAACTCGTGAGATAAGTTAGTATAAACCAATGCAAAAACCTTTTCATTCTCTACTGTAGCAAATCACTAAAATTATTATTCAACATTGCATACTAAATTCCTCTGCATATTTAACACTCCTATCCTCAAATAGAATCATTAAACAAGCAAACATATGCAGACAATGCAAACATAACAGCAATCTGCCAAAACAGTACATTCTGTAAAGAATGCAATAGTATCAATACTTATTAAAATCCAAAAATTATGAAATTTTTACCACACTGTAGAAAATTTATCAGAGCTTATTTTGCAAAAAGTTTCAACATTTTATCACATTCATACTTTTCTAGGGAATTTTTTCAACAGTGGTAAACTTTCTGTTCTCAAACAGCAACATGTAGACTTGTAAAATAAGCATAGTAAAGGCTATAAATGCCACTTTTATTGAAATAAAAGATGCAAACCATTATTCTAAATAACCGAAAGCTAACCCTAACAAAATAAATTGACGCTCCAAGCAAAACACATATCATGTGATGAATGAAAACATAGCTCCAAGTGAGGTTACCGATAATGTTGAAGACGAAAGAGGGGATGCCTTCCGGGGCATCCCCAAGCTTAGTTGCTTGGATATTCCTTGGATATTACCTTGGGGTGCCTTGGTCATACCCAAGCTTTGAGTATTTTCACTCCTAATTTTCCTCATATCGACATCTCACCCAAAACTTGAAAACTTCAATCACACAAAACTTAACGGAACTTTGTGAGATAGGTTAGTATGATAAAGAGCAAACCATTTCAGTTTGGTACTATCAAAGACAAGATTCATAATTTTTGCCACACAATGCCTACTGTATCATATCATTTCCACAATTTATATTTAGCAATATAAGCCATAGAAACTAGCAAACAAGCAAACTATGCATTGAAAACAGAATCTGTCAAAAACAGAACATTCTGTAGTAGTCTGTGCTAAAACCATATTTATGCTACTCAAAAAATTATGAAAAAATTAGGAACACGTGAGAAATTTGTATATTAAACTTCTGCAAAAATAATCAGATCAAAATCACTCTTCTGTTAAAAATGAGAATTATTTTTGTGACCGCAAAGTTTCTGTTTTTCAGCAAGATCAAATCAACTATCACCCAACATGATCCCAAAGGCTTTACTTGGCAATTTATTGAAACAAAAGCAATAAAACATGATCAATACAGTAGAATAATTATGTGAACACACAAAAACAGTAGGTAAAAGTGTTGGGTTGTCTCCCAACAAGCGCTTTTCTTTAATGCCTTTTAGCTAGGCATGATGATTTCAATGATGCTCGCATAAAAGATAAGAATTGAAACATAAAGGGAGCATCATGGAGCATATGACTAGCACATTTAAGTCTAACCCACTTCCTATGCATAGGGATTTTGTGAGCAAACAACTTATAGGAACAAGAATCAACTAGCATAGGAAGGCAAAACAAGCATAACTTCAAAACTTTCAACACATAGAGAGGAAACTTGATATTATTGCAATTCCTACAAGCATATGTTCCCCCCTCATAATAATTTTCAGTAGCATCATGAATGAATTCAACAATATAGCTATCACATAAATCATTTTTTTCATGATCCACAAGCAGAGAGATATTATTACTCTCCACATAAGCAAATTTATTCTCATTCATAGTGATGGGAGCAAACTCAACAAAATAACTATCATGTGATTGAAAATTAAAATCATGATTAAAAATTTCATAGTTATCATTATTCAAAATAGCATACATGTCATCACCATAATCATCATAGATAGCAACCTTGTTCTCGTAATAATCAATTGAAACCTCTTCCGAAATAGTGGATTCATCACTAAATAAAGTCATGACCTCTCCAAATCCACTTTCATAATTATTACAATAAGATTCAACACCCTCCAAAATAGTGGGATCATTAGTACCTAGAGTTGACACTCTTCCAAACCCACTTTCATTAATATAATCATCATAAATAGGAGGCATGCTTTCATCATAATAAATTTTCTCATCAAAACTTGGGGGAGTAAAAATATCATCTTCATCAAAT
This sequence comes from Aegilops umbellulata, assembly GCA_032464435.1. Lineage (NCBI taxonomy): Eukaryota > Viridiplantae > Streptophyta > Magnoliopsida > Poales > Poaceae > Aegilops > Aegilops umbellulata. Next base: position 223,238,687 of record CP136055.1, on the reverse strand, counting down.
ATAGCATCCCCAAGCTTGTAACTTTGCATACCATTAGCATCATGGGTATTCAAAGAATTCATACTAACAACATTGCAATCATGATCATCATTTAAATATTTTGTGCAAACATTTTATTGACTTCTTCTAACAACTGAGCACAATTCCGAACCATCATTTTCAAGAAAGATATTATAAGGATGATCAATAAGATGATGCAACCTCAATTCCATTTTTTGTAGTTCTATTTTTATAAACCAAACTAGTGATTGTTGGGGAACGTAGTAATTTCAAAAAAATTCCTACGCACACACAGGATCATGGTGATGCATAGCAACGAGAGGGGATAGTATGTCCACGTACCCTCGTAGACCGAAAGCGGAAGCATTATGACAACACGGTTGATGTAGTCATACGCCTTCATGATCGGACTGATCCAAGTACCGAACACACGAAACCTCCGAGTTCTGCACACGTTTAGCTCGATGACGTCCCACGAACTCCGATCCAGCAGAGCTTTGCGGGAGAGTTCCATCAGCATGACGGCATGATGACGGTGTTGATGATGCTACCGATGCAGGGCTTCACCTAAGTACCGCTACGATATGACCGAGGTGGAATATGGTGGAAGGGGGCACCGCACACGGCTGGGAGATATTAAAAGATCAACTTGTGTGTCTAGAGGTGCCCCCCTGCCCCCGTATATAAAGGAGCAAGGGGGGGAGGCCGGCCGGCCCTCTATGGCGCGCCAGGAGGAGGAGTCCTCCTCCTAGTTGGAGTAGGACTCCCCTCTTTCCTACTCCTACTAGGAGGGGGAAAGGAAGGTGGAGAGGGAGAAGGAAAGGGGGGCGCCGCCCTCTCTCCTAGTCCCATTCAAGCAGAGGGGGAGGGGCGCGCGGCCTACCCTAGGCCAGCACTCTCTCTCTCCACTAAGGCCCATAAGGCCCATTTTTTCTCCCGGGGGGGGGGGGGGTTCCGGTAACCCTCCGGCATTCCGGTTTTCTCCGAAACCACCCGGAACACTTCCGGTGTCCGAATATAGTCGTCCAATATATCGATCTTTATGTCTCGACCATTTCGAAAATCCTCGTCATGTCCATGATCATATCCGGGACTCCGAACTACCTTCGGTACATCAAGACACAAAAACTTATAATACCGATCGTCACCGAACTTTAAGCGTGCGGACCCTACGGGTTCGAGAACTATGTAGACATGACCGAGACACGTCTCCGGTCAATAACCAATAGCGGAACCTGGATGCTCATATTAGCTCCTACATATTCTACGAAGATCTTTATCGGTCAAACCGCATAACAACATACGTTGTTCCCTTTGTCATCGGTATGTTACATGCCCAAGATTTGATCATCGGTATCTCAATACCTAGTTCAATCTTGTTACCGGCAAGTCTCTTTACTCGTTCCGTAATACATCATCCCGCAACTAGCTCATTAGTCACATTGCTTGCAAGGCTTATAATGATGTGCATTACCGAGAGGTCCTAGAGATACCTCTTCGACAATCGAAGTGACAAATCCTAATCTCGAAATACGCCAACTGAACAAGTACCTTCGGAGACACCTGTAGAGCACCTTTATAATCACCCAGTTATGTTTTGACGTTTGGTAGCACACAAAGTGTTTCTACGTTAAACGGGAGTTGCATAATCTCATAGTCATAGGAACATGTATAAGTCATGAAGAAAGCAATAACAACATACTAAACGATCAAGTGCTAAGCTGACGGAATGGGTCAAGTACATCACATCATTCTCCTAATGATGTGATCCCCTTAATCAAATGACAACTCATGTCTATGTTTAGGAAACTTAACCATCTTTGATCAACGAGCTAGTCAAGTAGAGGCATACTAGTGACACTCTGTTTGTCTATCTATTCATACATGCATTATGTATCCGGTTAATACAATTCTAACATGAATAATAAACATTTATCATGATATACGGAAATATAAATAACGATTTTATTATTGCCTCTAGGGCATATTTCCTTCAGTCTCCCACTTGCACTAGAGTCAATAATCTAGTTCACATCGCCATGTGATTTAACACCAATAGTTCACATCACCATGTGATTAATATAGTTCACATCGCCATGTGGACAACACTCAAAGGGTTTACTAGAGTCAGTTTCACATCGCCATGTGATTAACACCCAAAGAGTACTAAGGTGTGATCATGTTCTGCTTGTGAGAGAAATTTAGTCAACGGGTCTGCAACATTCAGATCCGTATGTATTTTGCAAATTTCTATGTCAACAATGCTCTGCACGGAGCTACTCTAGCTAATTGCTCCCACTTTCAATATGTATCCAGATTGAGACTTAGAGTCATCTGGATCAGTGTCAAAAACTTGCATCGACGTAACCCTTTACGACGAACCTTTTGTCACCTCCATAATCGAGAAACATATCCTTATTCCACTAAGGATAATTTTACCGCTGTCCAGTGATGTACTCCTAGATCACTATTGTACTCCCTTGCCAAACTCAGTGTAGGGTATACAATAGATCTGGTACACAACATGGCATACTTTATAGAACCTATGGCTGAGGCATAGGGAATGACTTTCAGTTTCTTTCTATCTTCTGCCGTTGTCGGGCTTAGCGTCTTACTTAATTTCACACCTTATAGCACAGGCAAGAACTCTTTCTTTGTCTGTTCCATTTTGAACCACTTCAAAATCTTGTCAAGGTATGTACTCATTGAAAAAACTTATCAAGCGTCTTGATCTATCTCTATAGATATTGATGCTCAATATGTAAGCAGCTTCACCGAGGTCTTTCTTTGAAAAACTCCTTTCAAATACTCCTTTATGCTTTCCAGAAAATTCAACATTATTTCCGATCAACAATATGTCATTCAAATATATTAATCAGAAATGCTGTAGTGCTCCCACTCACTTTCTTGTAAATACAGGCTTCACCGCAAGTCTGTATAAAACTATATGCTTTGTTCAACTCAACAAAGCGTATATTCCAACTCCGAGATGCTTGCACCAGTCCATAGATGGATCGCTGGAGCTTGCACATTTTGTTAGCACCTTTAGGATCGACAAAACCTTCTGGTTGCATCATATACAACTCTTCCATTAAGGAATGTAGTTTTGACATCCATTTGCCAGATTTCATAAAATATGGCAATTTGCTAACATGATTCGGACAGACTTAAGCATCGCTACGAGTGAGAAAATCTCATCGTAGTCAACACCTTGAACTTTGTCAAAATCTTTTTCGACAAGTCTAGCTTTGTAGATAGTAACACTACTATCAGCGTCCGTCTTCCTCTTGAAGATCCATTTATTTTCTATGGCTTGCCGACCATCGGGCAACCAAAGTCCACACTTTGTTCTCATACATGGATCCCGTCTCAGATTTCATGGCCTCAAGCCATTTCGCGGAATCTGGGCTCATCATCACTTCCTCATAGTTCGTAGGTTCGTCATGGTCAAGTAACATGCCCTCCAAAATAGGATTACCGTATCACTCTGGTGCGGATCTCACTCTGGTTGACCTACGAGGTTTGGTAGTAACTTGATCTGAAGTTATATGATCATCATCATTAGCTTCCTCACTAATTGGTGTAGGAGTCACAGGAACAGATTTCTGTGGTGAACTACTTTCCAATAAGGGAGCAGGTACAATTACCTCATCAATTTCTACTTTCCTCCCACTCACTTCTTTCGAGAGAAGCTACTTCTCTAGAAAGTATCCATTCTCAGCAACGAATATCTTGCCTTCAGATCTGTGATAGAAGGTGTACCCAAGAGTCTCCTTTGGGTATCCTATGAAGACACATTTCTCTGTTTTGGGTTTGAGCTTATCAGGATGAAACTTTTTCACATAAGCATCGCAACCCCAAACTTTAAGAAACAACAACTTTGGTTTCTTGCCAAACCACAGTTCATATGGTGTCGTCTCAATGGATTTAGATGGTGCCCTATTTAACGTGAATGCAGCTGTCTCTAATGCATAATCCCAAAACGATAGTGGTAAATTGGTAAGGGACATCATGGATTGCACCATATCTAATAAAGTATGGTTACAATGTTCGGACACACCATTATGCTGTGGTGTTCCTGGTGGCGTGAGTTGCGAAACTATTCCGCATTGTTTCAAATGAAGACCAAACTCGTCACTAAAATATTCTCCTCCACGATCAGATCATAGACACTTTATTTTCTTGTTACGATGATTTTCCACTTCACTCTGAAGATTATTTGAACTTTTCAAATGTTTCAGATTTATGTTTCATCAAGTAGATATACCCATCTCTACTTAAATCATCTGTGTAATAACGATACCCGCCGCGAGCCTCAACACTCATCGGACCGTATACATCAATATGTATTATTTCCAATAAGTCAGTTGCTCGCTCCATTGTTCCGGAGAACGGAGTCTTAGTCATCTTGCCCATGAGGCATGGTTGCGGTAACCCTCCGGCACTCCGGTTTTCTCCGAAACCAACCGGAACACTTCCTATGTCCGAATATAGTCGTCCAATATATCGATCTTTACATCTCGACCATTTCGAGACTCCTCGTCATGTCCGTGATCATCTCCGAGACTCCGAACTACCTTCGGTACATCAAAACACAAAAACTCATAATACGGATTGTTACCAAACTTTAAGCGTGCGGACCCTACGGGTTCGAGAACTATGTAGACATGATCGAGGCATGTCTCTGGTCAATAACCAATAGCGGAACCTGGATGCTCATACTGGCTCCTACATATTCTATGAAGATCTTTATCGGTCAAACCGCATAACAACATACGTTGTTCCCTTTGTCATCGGTATGTTACTTGCCCGAGATTTGATCGTCTGTATCTCAATACCTAGTTCAATCTCGTTACCGGCAAGTCTCTTTACTCGTTCCATAATACATCATCCCGCAACTAGCTCATTAGTCACATTGCTTGCAAGGCTTATAGTGATGTGCGTTATCGTGAGGGCCCAGAGATACCTCTCCGACAATCGGAGTGTCAAATCCTAATCTCGAAATATGCCAACTCAACAAGTACCTTCGGAGACACCTGTAGATCACCTTTATAATCACCCAGTTACGTTGTGACGTTTGGTAGCACACAAAGTGTTCCTCCGGTAAACGGGAGTTGGATAATATCATAGTCGTAGGAACATGTATAAGTCGTGAAGAAAGCAATAACAACATACTAAACGATCAAGTGCTAAGCTAACGGAATGGGTCAAGTCAATCACATCATTCTCCTAATGATGTGATCCCGTTAATCAAATGACAACTCATGTCTATGGTTAGGAAACTTAACCATCTTTGATCAACGAGCTAGTCAAGTAGAGGCATACTAGTGACACTCTGTTTGTCTATGTATTCACACATGCATTATGTTTCCGGTTAATACAATTCTAGCATGAATAATAAACATTTATCATGATATAAGGAAATATAATTAACAATTTTATTATTGCCTCTAGGGCATATTTCCTTCAGTGATAAAATAAGAAACTAAAAGATTCAATTGCAAGATCTAAAGATATACCTTCATGCACTCACCTCCCTGGCAACGGCGCCAGAAAAGAGCTTGATGTCTACCACACAACTTTATTCTTGTAGACTCATGTGGGCCCTCCAAGCGCAGAATTTTGTAGGACAGTAGCAGTTTTCCCTCAAGTGGATGACCTAAGGTTTATCAATCCGTGGGAGGCATAGGATGAAGATGGTCTCTCTCAAACAACCCTGCAACCAAATACATGAAATCTCTTGTGTCCCCAACACACCCAATACATTGGCAAATTGTGCACTAGTTCAGCGAAGAGATGGTGATAAAAGTGTAATATTGATGGTAGAAATATATTTTTATAATATGAATAAATAAAAACAGAAAGGTAACAAATAGTAAACAGGCACAAAAACGGTATTGCAATGCTTGAAAATGAGGCCTAGGGTCCATACTTTCGCTAGTGCAACCTCTCAACAATGCTAATATAATTGGATCATATAACCATCCCTAAACGTGCAATGAAGAATCACTCCAAAGTTCCTATCTAGCGGAGAACATAAGAATAAATTGTTTGTAGGGTACGAAACCACCTCAAAGCTATTCTTTCCGTTCGATCTATTCAAGAGTTCGTACTAAAATAACACAAAGCTATCCTTTCCGTTCGATCTATCCTAGAGTTCATACTAAAATAACACCAAAGCAAATTCATATTCATAATACTCAATCCAACACTAAGAACTTCGAAGAGTGCCCCAAGATTTCTACCGGAGAAACAAAGACAAGAACGTGCATCAACCCCTATGCATAGATTACCCCAATGTCACCTTAGGAATCCGCGAGTTGAGTGCCAAAACATATATCAAGTGAATCAATACGATACCCCATTGTCACCACAAGTATTCAATTGCAAGACATATATCAAGTGTTCTGAAATCCATAAAAGTATTCAATCCGATAACAACGAAATCTGAAAGGGAAAAACTCAATTCATCACAACAAGATAAAGAGGGGAAAACACCATATGATCCGACTATATTAACAAAGCCCGCGATACATCAAGATCATGACATCTCAAGAACACGAGAGAGAGAGAGAGAGATTAAACACATAGCTACTGGTACAAACCCTCAGCCCCGAGGGTGGACTACTCCTTCCTCATCGTGGTGGCCACCGGGATGATGAAGATGGCCACCGGAGATGATTCCCCCTCCGGCAGGGTGTCGGAACGGGGTCTAGATTGGTTTTCATGGATACAGAGCCTTGCGGTGGCGGAACTTCTGATGTTGGTTAACCCCGAGGGTTTCTGGAATTTTTGGGAATTTATAGGGTAAAGAGGGGGTGCGGGAGGCCATCGAGGTGGGCACAACCCACCTGGGCGCGCCTGGGCCCCCAGGCGCGCCCTGGTGGGTTGTGCCCCCCTCGAGGCGCCCCCCAGGTGCTTCTCTGGCCCATCCTGGGTGTTCTGGTCCATAAAAAATCTCCAAATTTTTTCGGTGTTTGGACTCCGTTTGATATTGATTTCCTGCGATGTAAAAAACAAGAAAAAAACAACAACTGGCACTGTGCACTGGGTCAATAGGTTAGTCCCAGAAAATGATATAAAATGATTATAAAACATCCAAGAATGATAATATAACAACATTGAACAATCAAAAATTATAGATACGTTGGAGACGTATCAACTGTGTGTCAGTCATGTAATTTATCTTCGGTGCTCGTACCTGGTATGTTTCGTTATGGACTGTATCGGTATTTTTCATTCCTAGTTAAGTCTCTATTTAGTTCTTTTTGTGATATTTCAAGTTTCCCATAGAAATTTTAAATCTCCCATTCACCCCTCCGGTAGAAATACTTCGTTCCTATAGTTGGTATCCAACATGTTATAACAAATGCTTCGGAATCCTCTGATGATAATGCCCCTGATTATTAACGAAGAACTCGCCAAACTACTGTTGATGAGAATGCCAATACCAACCACAATGCAAGTGCCGGAAACAATGGCAATGCTTATAATAATGGTGATGCTGGAAACGATGGTAATGCCGAAGATAATGACAACACCAAAGACAATGTCAATCCCGAGGATAATGCAAATGGCGAAAATAATGCCAATGCTGAAACAAATGCTGACAACAGTGATAGCAAAATGCAAATACTCCATTGCGTCGAGTGGCAAACCATGTGGACGCTAACTTGATTCTCCATGATACAAACAATCCAGGTCCAGGTCCCACAACTCGTTCCCGTAATCGATTAGCTAACTTTTGTGGGAGTTTCTCCTTTGTCTATATTTCAGAACCCACAATGTATGATGAAGTTATGAATGACCCTGATTGTATGAATTCAATGCAAGAAGAATCAGTGCAGTTCAAGATAAAATGATGTCTGGGAATTGGTCGATCGTCCAAATTTTAAGAAGCACAATATTATCGGCACAAAATGGATCTTCCGCAACAAATAATATGAAAATGGGGTTGTGGTAAGAAATAAAGCCAAACTTGTGGCTCAAGGCTATACTCAAGTTGAAGGTATTGATTTGGTGAAACATATGCACCTATTGCTTGCCTTGAGGCTATTCATATTCACTACAAAAAATACATATCCGTGACATTTTGGGTTGAACGATTTTTTTTGTCATGCTTATGACACTTCTATGACGATAATTGTGACAAAAACACGTATCATGATAGATGTGCTGGCTCCTACTTCTATGACAAAAAATCATGACAGAAAATGGGATTTTCGTCCCGGGCAGGCCGGGGATGCACCTGCATGACATTCTTTGGGCCGTCCATGATGGAAAAAATCATGGTAGAAGTGAGGGGGAGATATTTTGGGGAGTTCCCGGTTACGATGGGTGGTCGGGGCCGAGCGATGCACAGAGGGATTGCGCGTTTCTCTCGTACACGTACACACGTGGGTGCGAGGCATTGGGCTCTAACTGAACCCGAGCGAGGCGTTCGCTTACTAAACCCGAGTGATTGCACTGGCTACGCGTTACTGAACCCGAGCGATCGATCGATCCCTGGCTGTTAACTGAACCCGATCCAGTGATTCCTTCGCTACTGCTGCTAACTGAAGCCGATCGAACCTGCTGCCTCTTGATGAACAGTGAGCGTTATTGGGGTTGGATGAACAGTTTTCGGTGGGGGTAGGATGAACAGGACCCCGTGGTAGTAGGCCATTGCCGCTGGATGAACAGGACCCCGAGGAGGCCACCGCACCCCCACCAGTTGGGGGTGGATAAACAGGACCCCGTGAAGGCTCTATGAACAGCAGCCGGTGGAGGCTAGATGAACAGTAGCCGTGGATGAATAGTAGCCCGTGGAGGATGGAGAAGGTCGACGGTGGATGAACAGTAGCCCATGGAGGCTGGAGCAAGGCAGTAGACGGTGGATGAACATGACACTGTTTCGATCGTAGGCGCTCCAACACAAGTCCGTTTCCTCCGTTTTGCGGTACTCCACACCCCTCCCGATCAACAGGACCCCGTTTCGACCGTAGGCACTCCAACACAAGTCTGTTTCCTCCGTTTTGCGGTACGCCAGACCCTTCCCGATGAAGAGGACCCCGTTTCGACCGTACACGGTCGAACAGAAGGCCTGTTTCCTCCGTTCTGCGGTACGCTAGACCTCGTTTCGGCTGTTTCGTCCACTGGTTGGCTCCCGATGAACACGACGTATTCCGTTGCCTCCCGATGAACACGACGCATTCCATTGACTCCCGATGAATGCGACATAGTTTCTCCGTTCCGACCCAGCCGGTTTTCTTCCGATGAACAAGATGTCGTTGCCACCGTCCATTGCCTCTCCTTGTACATGAGCCCTGGCCGTACGTATGCGCGAGTATGCATTCGTGACCCCACCCGTATGTACGTACGTGGCCATATTTTTTAGCATCTGGCTGTATGTATGTGTATACAGTTTTGACTAGACTACCTGAACTGCTACCGTTCCTTACTCGGCTACAGTTCATCGTGGCAGACAGACCGATCGACCGGTATTTACACAAACAATGCTACGTACGCTTCGACCGGGTGGGTCCCAGCTATTAGGGAGGATAAGGAAGCACTTCCTTGTGTGCGAAGATATAGCTGGTGGGTCCCAGCTATCAGGGGGAAGAATCATTTTTTTGCCCGTAATAAGGACACACTTCCTTGCGTACGAAGATGTAGCTTGTGGGTCCTAGCTATCAGGGGAAGAAAACATTATTTTCCAGGGTAAAAAGGATGCAGTTGCATGCATGCGTCCATGGTCGTGGTGCGTCCCTACTGTCAGCCTCTCCACATGCAGTCATCTTCCGACGACTCTCCTTTGTTGACCACATTGACCACACCATGTAGAGCGCACCAAGGCCGATGGACGACGACAAGGCCACAGACTAGAACGCCCCGGAGATGGGGAAGATGCGGCAGTGGACTCGCAGACGAAGAGGAGTGGGAAACTTGACTAGTTCGCGTGCAGGGTGGGCCTACACTCGGCAGAGAATAACAAGAGGTGCGGAGGAGTGGAGGGATGGCTTGGTCATCGGTGGGGTAGCGTTTCGCTGCGAGGCGCGCAAAACAGCGCCACTAGACGCTGAAGGCTGGAGCAGTTGGTCCCGGCAGCGCTGGGGGAAGAAGACAAGAGATTGAAGAAGAATGCCGGCCATTGGATGTAAATCCAACGCCTTGCTTAGGCTTCGACCTTTGTATTTTTATTTTTTGCGAAAGTGCTTAGGCTTCGACCTACTGGCCCACATGTCAACCCGCCCATTTGGTTTTTTAGTCCATTTGGTGGGCTGGGTGAAACAATGATGTAGCGTCTATGCATTCCTTTTATATATTATGGTACTCCCTCCGTCCGGAAATACTTGTCGGAGAAATGGATGTATCTAGATGTATTTTAGTTCTAGATGCATCTATTTTTATCCACTTCTCCGACGAGTATTTTCGGACGGAGGGAGTAGAATTTAAAGCCCATTTGCACTTTTCTCGAAATCCGCAGACTTGCTAGGCCGGGTGAAATATCATGTTGGACTGGATGGAGAAATGTTATAAAAACAAAAACACATGATTGCACGTCTATTACTGCATTGGTCAGTAAAATCTTTGCAAGCTTATGTACGCAATCACCAGGAGTTAGCTTGCGAAGTTATATATAACCAATTATTATTATTATTTTGTAAGAAATTTCTATTTATGAAATAAAATATCATTTTAATTTGATGAGTTAATAGGACATGGGGTATTATTATTTTTTAGGCTACACGTGGGAAATTTGAGTTGGTTCTAGGGGAAAGTACTGGGAGAAAACTTAGATTACATCGAAAAAGAAAGTGGGAGAAAATTCAGATATAGGATTAGCGAAATCGAAAAATAAAGGAAGTGGGAAGGTCTATAAAATGGTTGGACGAAGGACAGGTTTAACGGAACCTTACGTTGTTTCTATTATATATATGTAATAAAATAAGATATAAATATAAATATATATACTATTAGAGAAGGGAAATCATAGGTTCAGTTTTGCATTCTTATAGAAAAATAGATCTGAGCTGTGCGTCATCTTGAAAAAACAAACATAAATTGGGCTGCTGATGCTATAGACAAGCTAGGCTGGGAGGCCCAAAGGCCGCTTGATACCTGCTGGATCCAAAAAAAAGTTGAAACATGTCGTGGGCTGCGCATGTTAAACAACAAAACCTAGGCCATGGACCTGGTGGGCTCGGGACTGTCAGCCTCTCGATGAACAGTCGTCTCTCGGTTCCTCTTGTTTTGCTAACCATGTTGGGAACGACAGACGGCGGCGCCGCGGTGAGAGCACCAAGGCGGAGGACGATGTCGAGACCTTGGACCGAACGAACCGTAGCGGGGGAAGACGCAGGCAGAGGGGTGTACGAGGGTTGACTTGTTCGGGTGCAGGGTTTGCCGATAGAGCTGCCGCCGCCGGACAATGTGTGGGAGTAGAGGGATGGCCTGGCCAACGCCATAGGCTATGATGGGTCACCGAGGCGTGCGCAGCAGCGCCGTCAGCCACTGTATGAAGAGGACGAAAGATTGAACAAAGTAAAGAAATACAAATGGATAGGTGGTTGGTCCCAGATGTCTATGTACGAGACCTGCTGGGTCCACCTGGGCAGGAGAATATGTTGGGAGGAAGGAGATTCAAAGCACGGCAACCCAGTGAACTAGTTACATACGTAAGCAAATAGCCACTAAAAAAAGCAAACAGGTTAATGGGTTCTTAGACGAAATATTCGTACAAAACAGATAATTACGACACATAGGCTAATGCATGAAACACTCAGATGATAAAGGTGCTTAAACAGATAAAGTACATCATCTAGACCTTCCTGGCATGCTTGATCATGACGTTGTGGCTGTCTGTGTACTCGTCGGTTATGGGAAGCAGACACGCCCTCATGTCCAAGATCCGCGTGTACATGTCGCAGCATGCGTATGCGTCCTTGGCCGCGTAGGTTATGTAGGCTAGATTTAGAGGTACCTCCCACGTGTTCAGGTCCTTGGTATCGTCGTCTTCTTTCAGGTTGGCGTAGCAGGGGTCGATGATCAACGGTCTCGGCGAGGTCAACCATGGAGTCCTTCTCCTACCCGTTGCCGATGATCTTGTATTGCTTCTGGATGTCAACAAGCTTGTTGCACCAGATGACCGAATCGTCGCATTCTTCCTTCTCTTCACCATAGCGAAGGTGCACTCGGCGCTGCCGATGAAACGAGTGAATGCTCCAGAACATCTGATGGCCCTACAGCAGTGGTAGACGAGAACCTCGTCCCGCACGCATACTTGGGTGACGACGATCCGCTGGTCCCTGACAGGAGATGAATGGATGGGCACAAGGTCTAGTCCTGCGACCTTGTGCTTTCTCGTCCTATAGGTACTGCTTGAACTCGGCGAGACAGAGCTTCACCGAGTCGGGATCGTTGGTGTACATCACATTCGAATTGGTGCAGCAATGGGTCTGAACGGCGAACTCAAAGGTGAACTCCTTGCTGAAGTCCATATCCAGCAGGCTCACCCCTTGGATCGCCATTGGAGTCTCTTCAAGTGAACGAGTGGGTAGGCGGCGACAGTAGTTCATTTTCCAGCTCTTGGGGAACTAGATTCAATAGTAAACTGAGTGTGTACATGCGGCAACAGTTACTACCCCTCCCTCGCCCGTTGCATGCCCGGCAGAACATGCACCCTCGGCGCATTCAAACGCCTCCATTAAGAAACCTATTCCGGCCACACGTTGGTTCACGAGCGGGTCTGTATTGGTACTGTAATAACAAGTGTTAGTGGTCACTTTACTTAAATTTAATTAGCTTTAATAAAAATTTATTCTTAAAACAAGCAATGCATTGGCTCGTTCTATCAGTGCCACAGGATCAACATGCACAACAATTAGAATTATTATTCTCAGGACACACACGATCAGCACATTTGTTGCACTTTCACACAAACAATAGTACCAAGCTTGAACATTTTGTTATGGTTGGTGTCCTCTGCATCATCATGCCGCATTTCCCAGATTGCAAGATTCAGAACCAATAAATAAGATTCAAATAATAAGTACAACAAAGATGTCTACACATCTCATTGATTGCCAACTTGCAAGATTCAGAACCAACAAATAAGATTCAAATAATAAGTACAACAAAGATGCCTACACATCTCATTGATTCCCAGCTTGCAAGATTCAGAACCAACCCATTAGAGCCTTTTGATAAAGTGAATATCGGGATTAAATCCATCTTGGCTAGCCGTGTCATACAATCCAAGAACTTGGCGAATGCTCTTGACCATCACAACATCTGTAGTTGAGTATACCTGTTTGCACAGATAAGAAAGAGCATGATTACTATAATAGTGGCACTAGTTGAAGCAAACTTTATTTCCAAAACAAGAAAAGATTGCGATAGAATAGCTTTATTAAATAAATACAACATTAGCATAATATGACAAAGCACAATCATGTTGATAAAGGACAGTACTGACCGGTGTGAGATGACTTTGGGAGATCAAGTTATTCTTCATGTCCCCATATATTGCTATGAAAGCGATTGATTGACATTCATTAACACCTCAGTATGGTAGTAGAAGGAGGAGCATCGACTCATTTCAATCACTTTTTTTGTGCAGTTCAACTAAAATTATGGTGCCCGACAGTTAGAGAGGAGGAGCGTCGACTCATTTCAATCACTTTTGTTTGCAAATTATCTACATTGGAAATGAAATGGTAGCTAAGACAATAGTTCTATTTTAAATGTATTATTACTTCATTTTATCAATGGCAGTAGCAGTGCCAAAACAGTAGCACAAGATCACTAGCTGGATGCAGAGTCAAAATCAACCAAAAAGGAACATACCGGGTCATGGGAACCATAGCTGAGAGAGGGGCCACTATGCCGCCCCGACTCGATGTGATCAACCTACAGCCCACTCGATGATTCAATTCATGCGACTTTTTTTTGCAGTTCACCTAAAATGAAGCAAAGGTTGCATCATTCAGCTAGCAAGAAGTACTTGCTCCCGTGAGCTGGCAGGTTCTTCTTTTGTAGTTGCACTAAAATTGAGCAACATTAAGGTTGGTTGTCCTGCTCATGTAAGGTGCAACTATAATTTGCTTATCCTTTTGTGCAGTTCCACTAAAATAAAGTGCCATTGTGGTGACAGCGACGACTCATCTTGCAAAGGCTCATAAAATGTTGCACGAGATTACCAGCAGAGTTTGACGGAGATTTTGGAAACTCCAATCACCATTTTGTTCAGTTACACCAAAATTGAGAGATGTTGCCCACGTGACATTTTAGTTGAACTGCACAAGACACTCATTCCAAAAAAAGTGTTTTTGTGCAGTTCACCAAAAGGTCACAATAGCAACAAGGTGAAATGGATATCCCTATCTGCATAAAAAGATAGAAAGAAAACAGTTGCTGGTCAATAACAAGATACAAAACATATACGAAATGAAAAGAAGCATCTTGATTATGTTCATGGCAATCACACAAGGACATTAGAAATTTTAAAACGGCAGCATTGCTTCATGTTAACGGAAGCATTACGATCAACAATGACATTCACCAATTATGGGATTACTTTAATGGTGGCATTGCTTGTTACCAGATACAATAGATCAACATCAGCTAAAGAGTTGGTTTAAGGGCATGGGACCGTGGGGACACCAGGACACTCAGCAGCGTAAAGAAGCAACTTACTTATCATACTGGTTAAAATAGCAGGAGTACCATTTGTAACACAGTTTAATTGCATCATATCACTGGAGGCATTAGATTAACAATAACACTGGTTAGACATGTCCTTAAGGTAACAGTGTGATCGCTTCATTTTACATGCACCCTTACATTAACAACAGCAGAAAGTTGGTATAAGGACTACAAGGAGGCATAAAGTGGTGATGTCGAATTTGTTCATACTCTGTGAGGGCAGCAAATCTAATCCTGGAGACCTTTTACTACGTGAGGGCCAAAAATCTAGTCTTGGAGACCTTTTACTATGTGAGGGCAGCAAATCTAATCCTGGACATACTCTGTTGACTTGTCCATTAGCCGCCACTTTCTATCCTTTTTTCAACCAATAATAGGTCTGTTCCTTATCCAGTTTGTACCGCCTTTTCCCTTTATTTCCTGTTTCAACCAAGAGACTGGTTGGGTATCCAGTCTCTACTACTTCCCCCTATTATTTCCTCTTTGAATCAAGTCCTAGATTCATGCTACGACTTTCCCCCTTTCTTCGTTGTTTGAACCAAGTCCTAGATTTGACTGCATGAAGTAGCTTTACCTCCAATAATACTAAAAATTTAGGTGGCTTTGGAAGAGGTGATGGAAGTAGAAAAAGATCCACATGCAGACACGTGGGGAGCTGGGGTAGTAGAGCAAGGCCGCTTTCGACGGAACTTATACCCGAGGGTCGTCGGGATGTGACTAGGAGGCCGGCGGCAGGTTAGATCTGCGCACAATATGGCAGCGAGGAAGAAGGGTCGGAGGACCTCCCGAACCGGCGTAGTGTTAGAGAGAACGGCATGAGGAGAGGATCGGGACCCACCGGCAGCTGTGGGTTTCCTCCCTCGTCGCTGATGACTGCATGAACGATGCACCTAGTCCTCTACACACACCGACCGAAGGGATCCGGCCGGATCTGTGACCAGCGGTGAGCAGAGAGAAAAATGTCGCTACCAGTATCTTGTTTAGATCTGGAGAGGATGAGAGAATGAAGAGAGCAACCCTAGTATAGCAAGCGCTCAGGCCCCTGCCTATATATATAGTGGAGTGATGATCTTTTTCTCTCCACAACAAGCGTTTCAATTTGTGTATGTGGCATTAAAGAAAAGAAACTCTCTATTTAGCGTGACTAACTGTACGACTCCTACTTCATTCATTGAACAACTCTACGGGTGAATAAACATACAATACTAGTATTTATATAGAACGAACAAGCTCAAACTATTTTGGCTTTGAGATATCAATGGTACAATTTGACCACGTTGCATCAATGGACTCAGTATTTTGAAGTAACCTATACGTATAAACACATGCACGGTTTACATTCCGAATCGCTAGCTAGAACTTGAACTGTATTTTCTTTTGGTTTTTTGCTCCATGGCGCAATTCATCGATACAAAATTATACTATGAGTAGTTAAAAGTCGAGGGCGGGGCTTTTCCCGGGTAGTACACGCGGCAGTTTTCGCGTAGGCGGTTTGACAAAGAGGCGACGAGGGTGAGGGAGCAGTGGATTCAACTTACTGCTAGAAAGGTAGGGTTGTGTGATTTGACAGCGCGTTACTGCTGGAAAGACGGGGTCTTGTGATATGACTGCTCACTATAGTCATTAATTAATGGCGCTACGACCAGGGTGACGCCCCCCCTTCCGTTCCCCACTCTAATCTGGTGCATGACACGTCGTCTCGGATGCTGGCTCTCCCACATGTCGGCGAAGTATGTCAGAAGGAGCAAAGAACCACGGCAGCCCAGTGAACCAGCAGGCGATAGGCCATAGAAAACAATGTGGTGATATGGCCATAGAAAACAATGTGCTACAATCCAGTCTCTAGCATGTACATCACTCCTCCTATTCCTCCTCCTCTCTGTTCATCGCCATCATACTTTCCCTATTCCTGTATTTTTGGTATCCTGCGAATCAAAGAGGCCCTTAGACTGGTTTAGGTTCGGTCGTTTTTTATAAATGTGGTATGTCCAAAATTTAATGAACATGCTCCGGTTTCTATGAAAATAATCCGGTTTGCATGTAGTAATTCATTTATTTATTTATTCTTCTGCGGGAGGTTTGCATATAATTTGTGAGGTCTGAAATGTAAAGTACACCGGCATGGTTGCATATGCTCTGAGTCGTGCATGCACTGTGACCCAGATGCTCTATGTCCCACATGTCGGTGAAAGGGAGCACATGGAAATAGCCTAGGAGTACATATAGGAGGATAAATGCGTGAAAAATATGTACTATGAAGCATGGCCGCGGTTCGAAAAGGAGACCTAAAATGATGACAAGTATAGGTCGCATGCACCCAACTAGTGGTACTAGACGTACGACTACTTTTTCCCTAAAAAAAGAGGTACGAGTACTCAGTACGCCTATTCTATCAACACAAGTCCCATCTGACAACAACTTCCGTGCTATAGCTAGCTCTTCTCCCTCGTTTCTCTCTTCTACTAGCAAGATGCCCGTGCGTTGCACGTAACATCAAGATGCATTTGTATGAGTAGTTTATCTTGTGAGAGAAAAGGATGAACGAGGGAAGACCTTTATTTGCAAATATGGAGAGGGGCGTGGGTATCTTTTTTCCAAATTGCCATAACTTCCTTCCTATCCATCAGATATAAATCACATGGCCTATATTGCAGGATGGCAGGCACACCATCATCACCAACTCTATTTTTTTATAAGAGTTTCTCTCTTCTAATTCTAACTCAGCCGACGCGCGGTGGGCGGGGTGGGGATTTGCTGATAGTCGGTTTGCTCAACTGCGGCCCCACCTAACAGTGAAAATGCTAAGACAACAAGCATTCCCTAGCTTGAGCGGCGTGCCGGACATACCGTGTGGGGGTGCGATGCGAATGGCACAGGCATGCTGTACTTGTTCCACTTTTTCATTTTGAACTCGTGACATGTAGTAATGCTCAGTTTTGAATATATAAGTTTGGTTGTCGCGCCAATATATACAGTACTCCCTCCATGTAGGTTGGGTCTCTGAAGTCAAAATTAGACACATAACACGATGGTGATGGACCATTCTACCTCCGTCCTGGTTTGTTTCTCCCCATCGTAATCTATGCCAAATTTTGACCATAAATTTGACTAACAAAAGGTTCATGCATGTCACCAAAACTATATCATTGAAAACTATGTTCAAATACAAATCAAACGATATAATTTATTGACATGCACTAACATTTTGTTAATTAAATCTTTGGTCAAAATTTAGCACAAATTACAAAAGGGACTAATAAACTAGGACCTAGGTAGTACACCAGGACGAAGACAGTGATACTACATATAATTAACGCCAAATAAGAGCAAGGGATCACACATGTCATTTACGACTGGAATAAAAATGCCATACACTAATAAAACATTAAGGCCACGAGGCGATGCAGTGCTGGTTACAGGAGGCAAGAACAAAGATGCATCCATCGACGACGTCCACCACCTCGAGTTAGGGCGCCGGCCCACCGAACCGCGGCTAAGTAGCAATGGCTTTCGTGACCAGGTCGACGTGCTTCTGAACAATGGCGTCCAAAGATTCCAACCGCTGGAAGAAGGCCAACGTATTTCTGTCCTCGCTGGCCTTTTAGTGGCCTATGTAGACGATTTCCTCGTAGACGTGGATGTGCAGGTCGACGGTTTCTTGCATGGTGAGGCGTTGTGCAGCGAGTGCGGCCTCGAGGTGCACATTCTTCGTCGCGACCTCCGGCAGCTGGTACGTCTCCAACGTATCTATAATTTTTGATTGCTCCATGCTATATTACCTACTGTTTTGGACCATATTGGGCTTTATTTTCCACTTCTATATTACTTTTGGGACTAACCTATTAACCGGAGGCCCAGCCCAGAATTGCTGTTTTTTGCCTATTTCAGTGTTTCGGAGAAACGGAATATCAAACAGAGTCCAAACGGAATGAAACCTTCGGGAACGTGATTTTCTCAACAGATATGATCCAGGAGACTTGGACCCTCCGTCAAGAAAGGAGGGAGGTGGTCACGAGGGTGGAGGGCGCGCCCCTGCCTCGTGGGCCCCCTTTGCTCCACCGACGTACTCCTTCCTCCTATATATACCTACGTACCCCCAAACGATCAGATAAGGAGCCAAAAACCTAATTCCACCGCCGCAACCTTCTGTACCCACGAGATCCCATCTTGGGGCCTGTTCTGGAGCTCCGTCGGAAGGGGAATCCACCATGGAGGGCTTATACATCATCACCATAGCCCCTCAGATGAAGTGTGAGTAGTTTACCTCAGACCTTCCGGTCCATAGTTAGTAGCTAGATGGCTTCTTCTCTCTTTTTGTATCTCAATACAATGTTCTCCCCCTCTCTCGTGGAGATCTATTCGATGTAATCTTCTTTTTGTGGTGTGTTTGTTGAGATCGATGAATTGTGGGTTTATGATCAAGTTTATCTATGAACAATATTTGAATCTTCTCTGAATTCTTTTATGTGTGATTGGTTATCTTTGCAAGTCTCTTCGAATTATCAGTTTGGTTTGGCCTACTAGATTGGTTTTTCTTGCAATGGGAGAAGTGCTTAGCTTTGGGTTCAATCTTGCGGTGTCCTTTCCCAGTGACTGTAGGGGCAGCAAGGCATGTATTGTATTGTTGCCATCGAGGATAACAAGATTGGGTTTTTATCATATTGCATGAATTTATCCCTCTACATCATGTCATCTTGCTTAAGGCGTTACTCTGTTTTCTTGAACTTAATACTCTAGATGCATGCTGGATAGCGGTCGATGAGTGGAGTAATAGTAGTAGATGGAGGCAGGAGTCAGTCTACTTGTCTCGGACGTGATGCCTATATACATGATCATACCTAGATATTCTCATAACTATGCTCAATTCTGTCAATTGCTCAACAGTAATTTGTTCACCCACCGTAGAATACTTATGCTCTTGAGAGAAGCCACTAGTGAAATCTATGGCCCCCGGGTCTATTCTCATCATATCAATCTTCCATCACTTTATTATTGCTTTGCTTTTTTACTTTGCCTTTTATTTTACCTTGCATATTTATACCAAAAATACCAAAAATATTATCTATGATCTCTATCAGATCTCACTCTCGTAAGTGACCGTGAAGGGATTGATAACCCCTAATCGCGTTGGTTGCGTTGAGCTATTTGTTTTGTGTAGGTACGAGGGACTCGCGCGTAGCCTCCTACTAGATTGATACCTTGGTTCTCAAAAACTGAGGGAAATACTTACTCTGCTCTGCTGCATCACCCTTTCCTCTTCAGGGAAATCCAACGTAGTGCTCAAGAGGTAGCATCAGCTGCAAGGCCACCAGTGCTTCAAAGAGTTCTTCACCTGGGAGGCTGATGAGGGTGGCAGGCAACGAGGGGCTTGGGCGCGCGGACTGGAGCAGTACGGCAAGGTCGTCCGCGCACTTCTTGACGGCGGTGAACTTGCGGACGGAGTCAACCATCATCTGGTACATGCAAGAGGCGAAGCCGGCATCGACGAGGGCTATGACGCCGGCGGTCGCCGGCACCGTCTGGAAACGCTGCGTGGTGCGGGGCCGCAGGCCGCGTCTTGGACGATCCGGCACAGCCGACTGCCGCAGTTCGTGGTTGTGGCTTCTGGTCACTTGGTCTTGGTGTTGGATTGCAGTGGGCAGTGTTGCGCAGAGACTAGAAGTAGATGGATTGGAGTGGTGGGGCGCCTTTATATAAGAGTACAAACTGTGTTGCATTCACATCGTGCTGGCTCCATTCTGCTTCTCCAATTACTTACCTCTACATGCTAATTGAATGCAGAGGCATCATTGACCGTTCAATGTTTCGGGAACCGCTGCCCTCTGCCTCGTTGGCATTCAATCCATATCAACGTAATTGCGTGTCAAAAAGAGACTAGTCAGTACATTGTTCACCGCGACCAAGGCGGAGAAGAAAACGAGAGAACTACGTATTTATTTACAGTGTAGATTCACTCATTTTGCTCCGTATGTACTCATTTACAGTAGTCACTTGTTGAAATATCTAGAAAGACAAATATTTAGGAACGGAGGGAGTAGCCCCCCTTTCTGGTTTACAGGGTTATACTATTAAGAGCAAGTACAATAGTGGGCTTATAGCCTGCTTACATGGCTATTTTGTTTATGTGGAGGAGAGAGACATAAAAAAGTAAGACTAGCCACAGTGGGAGTAACTTCAGCAGTAACATCAAGTCCAACTCAGCAAATTTGCTTATGTGGCAATGAGTTAATGAGGAGAGAGGTAGTTTGAGTAACTTAGCTAGTTACTGTAACATCATATGTCCCAATGTAATAAGTCTATAACCTAATAAATGAAGCTTTGCATGACACCACACTTATGTTACTACCCACTATGAAGATAGTAACATAGTCTAGGGATATGTCTATGTTACCAGTGTATGTTACTCTCCATTGTGGCTAGTCTAATCTCATGCAAGAGCTTGGCTATATGCGTGCTCCAAGGCAGATGCAATAAATGTGAGGAAAGAGATAGAGAGAAGATGAGAGGCTAAGCTTGTTGTATATGTGTTGGCTATAAATGATATGGCAACACTAGCAATCACCACAATAACCGTAAGATCTGCATCCAATGTGGCACCTATTGGACGCAAACAGAAGTAGAAAAGAATTGCCACAAAACTGCCACACCACGCCCCACCCCTACACAAATACTGCCACACGAGCATTCGCAACTGCCACGTTCGGGTTGCGCTTGGCTCTTCACCTCTTCGAGAAGACGAACAATGATGTTACTACTTCTACAGTATCGAATCGACTACTGCATGTCCGTCCATCGCGTGCGGGAGGGATAGCTTGTTGTAGTAAGCAAAAGCCTATCCTTGTGTGTGAGCCACTGACGCATGGGCGAGGGAGAGGGCGTACTCGTAGTAAAATCAAGCTTCTCCTTGTTGTACGAGTTGACGCGACACATCATAGCATTGGCCCCACATGCTTGCCTCTAAACTTGGCTAAAAGACCCGCAATGTACAATATATTTGTCGGATTCGGGGTTCCGCAGACCCTTGAGAGGTTCGAACTCTGGGGTGCGTGCGAAGAACTCTCCCTCCCCAATCCGCCCGCTCAATGATCCCAAGGCCTAGCTCGACGAACCCAAGGAACAAGAGATGCTGAAGTTTATCCTGGTTCGGGCCACCTTGCGGTGTAATACCCTACTCCAGCTTTGTGGGGATTGCCTCGAGGGGCTGTGTATGAACTAGTACAGTGGTCGAACAACCTTAGAGGTGAGGTGTTCTTGAGCTAGATGAACTGGTGAGCTGGTCAGGGTGGAATGGATCCCTCCTCCATGGTGGTGGCTAAGTCCTATTTATAGTGGCCTTGGTCCTCTTCCCAAATGTAGACGGGAAGGGATCCCACAACGGACAAATTCGAAGGGAGACAACTAGTACAAGCTATCCTGACAAAAGTAGTCTTCGCCTGCAAAAGGCTCTAGTGGTGAAGCTGCGGTGGGCTCCGCGATGACCTCCGTCCCGCCGTCCTGGTGATCTTGGTATTGTTGCACCGATATGGAAACCTTTGCTTGATTCCTCGGGACCCCGCGCCTGCGCTTGCCTCCTTAGCACCAAAGAGGAAACTGGTACACTGCGCCGCTAGAGACCGCCTAGCCTTGGTCGTCACGACTCACGTCATATGAAACTCATGAGGTGCACCTTGATAAGATATCTCCGCTCCTCGGGAGCCAGCCTCGTGAGGCCGCCCCCCAGGAAGGTCTTGGTGTCGTCCGCCTCGCGAGGCTTGGCCCCTCGTGAGGGTCTTGGGGTTGTTGTTGCTGAAGCTGGGCCGTACCAGGCCGTTGATGGAGCCACGCCGTGGGCCGTAGGTAGGCAAGTCTGGGTACCCCCGTTCTTAGGGTGCCATCAGTTGCTGCAACCTCTAACATTTACCCCACCACAAATTAAAATATATATTCCTGTCTTGACCAGATCTGCGTGCAAACTACAATCACCAGGATGACAGGTAGGGCCAGAAGATTATTTTAATCAAAAAAATGCTTCGAGATGGCCTCATAGCATGGAGCCGACTCCAAGGATTTTAAGCTTAGAGGCACGGTACACGCTATCCTAGACAATGTCACTATACTACCTCCCCTACACATGAAACTGCCACACGAGTGTTCGGGTTGTGCTTGGCTCTTCGCCTCTTCGGGAAGTCGAACAGTGATGGTACTACTACAGCGGAGTAGTACTACTAGTATGCTTCTGGCCATTTGACACCGAATGAACTGCTGCATGTCCACTGTGTGCGGGAGGGAGAGCATGTAGCGAAAGCTTCTCCTAGTACCGCAAGCCACCACGCTCATGGGCGAGGGAGAGGGCGTTGTACAATAATCAAACTTCTCCTTGTTGTACGAGTTGACGCGACACATCAAAGCAGTGCACTCGATATATTTCAATAATTAGCGTTTATCGATGCATTAATCACAACGCATGCATGCATGCCGTGACTTTCCTTTTGATACTTGCATGTGTTGATTTAATGCACCTTGAAGTAGTATGAATATGTGATGGTAAAACTTTCTAATGCCCTGGCCCTAAAGCGAGAGATGGTTGTGCACGAGGAGAGCGAGATCATGCCGACGGAACAAGACCCGGTGATGGAGCTCTCTATGTTCTCTATAGATCTCACCTTGCCCCACTGCCCCTTGTGCCTCCGCCCCTTGAAGTCTCCAGTGTATGAGGTTCGAATACACCTCATCCATTCGGCTGATCGAGCAAGGTGCAGGTTTCTTGATTGATGTGTTGTTCGATTGATTTGTGAAGTGCAAGAGAGGGCACCTGGCCTTTGCGGACTGCCGCGGCAAGCACCTTGAGAATGTTCGACAGTGCTAGAAGTGCGAGTGCGATGGCGGCTTCAACGTGCGGAACACGCGATGGACGGTGTCCTCTCCTCGGTGAGGGTGGAGTGCCCGCATGAAGGCTATGGGCTCTACGTCACTTACCACAAGCTTGCCGATCACCAGAGCGTGTGTCCGCTCGCGCCCTGCAAATGCCCCATGCCCGTCTGCGGCCACGAAGGCCCTCCACCCGCGCTCCCCCACCACATCAGCACCGTGCATCCCATGCCCATGCACATGATCCAGTATGACAAGGTGCTCCAGCTGCGAGTGTCGATATCAGAGCCACGGCTCTTGCTATTCGCGGAGGAGGACGGTCGTGTGTTTTTCTTGGTCGGCGACATGCTCGACATCAGTGCGCCTATCGCCGTGTCGGTCGTCTGCATCAGAGCGGGGGCATCCCCACCGCCACACTACGAGGCCAAGCTGTGGGCGAACGGCCCGCCGGGGGAGCCCAAAGGCAAGACCGACGCCGTCGAGGTGGAAATAGAGGTGACAAGCAGCAAGGATCCGGGCGACGTCGACGTGTAGGAGCTGACAAGCTCACCTCCGCCCAAGCTGTTGGACGGGGCTGGGTTGTCGAGGAAGGTGTCCCTCCACATTCGTATTTACAAGCTCAACTCCTAAATGATTCTATAGTGCCTTCTATTTATCTTAGTAATATGCTAATATAGGGGTTAGATCGGTCTACTTTAGCTTAAGAGATGGTGAGTTTTGGTGGCGATGCATCAATTACTTTGACATCAGATCAATAGTTAAAGTAATTTCCAACAGTCGAGCGGATATTTTGTGTCTGTTGGATATAAAGATCATTTGGGTAAGAAGTATAAGAAGCTTATATGCTTGTTTGTTGAGGAAATGCTGCATACTTCTGTGAGTTGACGTGACACATCATAGTAGTACTACTACTAGTAGTACCCACCCGACTGCGCACCAGGCAGATGAAGCTCGTGTCGTGTTGGTGCCGTGTGCGGCCCGCACATTAACCAAAACCTCGCGCCTCTAGCTTAGCCTCTGCGTTTTAAACTTCTCAATCTCAAGGCCAAAGAGCAACGGGAACCTACGGTAGAGCCAATCATATGGTTGAGAACACTACAATTCGTAGCTACAGATGCGTGTGTGAGAGAGGACGAGTGCGTGCTTGCACCTCTTCTCTTCGTGTATAACGTACTAAACTCAGAGTACAAGTGTATGTGGGTGGCGTCGACCTAGGGAGCTAGAGACGGTGCATGCAAGAAGTCCCGAGAGAGTAGGCGTGCGTGTGGGAAAGAGGGAGAGAGATGATATGTGTCGATTTAATGTGTGTGAAAAAAAGAGTAGCCTATATCTCGCCATGAGGCTATTCCTGTCGAACGCCCCAATAACCGTAAGATATGTATCCGACGGTGCCAGTTATTGCACGTACACAGCAGTAGAAAAAGAAGTACCATGGCATATTACAAAACTGCTACACCACGGCCGAGAACGCATGCCCACGTTACGCCATCCGAGAATAGTGCCGCACTTCAAAACTAGAATTGTCAATAAATTTTGAGCTTGCGTCTCGTCACATTCCAAATTACTACCATGCTATATTTAATTGCAAACCTGTTCACACCGATCGCAACCTAAACGGTTTCCCACTTAGGAGCATACTAGTACTCGGTTATAAATACTAGTACTACTATGCCAAGATGACTGCACATTCCTCCTCAACTCCTCATCCACAAAAACAAACAAGTCATTCCTCATTGTTCCCTTGCATCTGCCATGGCCAGCGTGAGTTCTGGGTCGAGAGATTACTACCAGGGAGAGGCGAGCATGGAAGCGGAAGCACAAGAGATGTCCCGCCTCATCGCGAAAGCAGCCGACATGTCCCGCCGCACGGCTGTAGTAGCACAGAGGTCTTGTCGCGCGGCCGTGGCATCACAGAGGTCACGCCGCGCTGCCGAAGCAGCACGGAGGTCCCGTCGTGCCGTCGATGCAGCAGACTGGTCCGGCCGCGCCACGAAAGCAGCCGAGATGTCCCGCCGCGCCGCGAATGTAGCATAGATGTCCTCCCGCTCCGCCGCGGCCTGGGAAAATGTCTCGCGGGCAGGCGAGGACTCTTACACGCGCATGCACGTGATCGTCCATAGCCAGATGGATCAGATCTCCGGCTGGGCGAGGTTGCAGGATGACCTGAAAGCCTTGTTTAAACAGGCTACCGGCGTCATCCGGCAACTAGGGGAGGGCAATGTGAAGCTCCACGCCAAGCGCGACGTTCTGAGGGCGAAGATCGCCGAAGGGCGAAGCAGGTGGAGGAGACCGCTGCCTTGTTGGAGAGGACGGGTGTCATCGTCGTAAGGGCATATTTCTCCCTATGTGGTTTTGGTTATTGATGACAATGCATTTGTGGGCTAATCGTGTGCATTGAGCATTTCAGATATCTCATGTCTAGGCACAAGACGATTCGGTGCCCCTTGGAGCCTATTGAAGACGGTGTTTCTCTATGTTTCTTTCGGTGGATTTGAGTCATAGGAAAGCAGTACTATTAAGAGGCGTTCCGCTTCGGAAAGGTTAGGGTGGAATCAACACGTACACATCTTCTCCTTTGCACCACCTTTCCTTCGCTTCATTGGAGCACCGGTCGTTTTCCCTTGTCTTTGAGAAGATGAAGGCCTCCAAGTGCTATAATCTCTGTGGCATGCGGTACTACTGCTCAAGGGAGCAGTAGTACCGCAGCGGTCCAAGGTAGTACCGCCCAAGGCAGTGGTAGTACCGCTCCTTGTGAGCGGTAGTACCATGGCCTCTAGCCTAGAACGCCGGCACACACAGAAGTAGGTGCGGAAGTAATTTTTTACTTTCGCGCCCTACGCGGTAGTACCACTCCCTGCGAGCGGTAGTACCATTCCGGATTTTCGCACAGACCAAAACTCAGCAGAAGTAGCCACGGATGTAATTTTATTAGTCAGTGCCTTCCCAGCCCAGTTGAACCCTGCCTTGCGGTAGTACCGCAAGGGTGCGCGGTAGTACCGCTCCGGTGGTTCTACCGCTTGTTGCTTTATGCAACAGGGCCTTGTCTGGTCTCTGCCGCGTGAGCGGTAGTACCGCACCGCCTAGCGGCATTACTGCAAGCCCTTGTAGTAGTACCGTGTGTCTGCGCGGTTGTACCGCATGTCGCGGGCTGGATAAGTGGGTAACGGTTGGATCTTTACCCCACTATATAAAGGAGGTATTCTTCCCCAAGTTCACCACCTCTTCCCTCCCCAAGCTCCATTGTTGCTCAAAGCTCCATTTTTGCCCCATCTCTCTCCCTAGCGAATCAAACTTGTTGATTTTCTAGGGATTGGTTGAGAAGGCCCCGATCTACACTTCCGCCAAGAGAAATTTGATTCCCCCCGCTAATCCCTGGCATATCTTGTTACTCTTGGGTGTTTGAGCACCCTATACGGTTGAGGTCACCGTGGAGGCATATTCCATTGTGTTGAAGCTTCGTGGTGTCGTTGGGAGCCTCCGATTAAGTTGTGGAGATTGCCCCAACCTTGTTTGTAAAGGTTCGGTCGCCGCCTTCAAGGGCACCAATAGTGGAATCGTGGCATCTTGCATTGTGTGAGGGCGTGAGGAGAATACGGTGGCCCTAGAGGCTTCTTGGGGAGCATTGTGCCTCCACACCGCTCCAACGGAGACGTACTTCCTCTCAAAGGGAAGAAACTTCGGTAACACACCCTCGTCTCCACCGGCTCCACTCTTGGTTATATCTTACCTTTACTTGTGCAAGCTTATATTGTGTTGTATCCCTTGCTTGCTTGTGTGCTTAATGTTGTTGTTGTATCATATAGATTGCTCTCCTAGTTGCATATCTAGACAACCTACTTTGATGCAAATTTTAATTTGGTAAAGAAAAGCTAAAAATTGTTAGTTGCTTATTCACCCCCCTCTAGTCAACTATATTGATCCTTTCAATTGGTATCAGAGCCTCGTCTCATTATTAGGGACTTTGTCGTCCGAAGAGTATGGTTGACACCGTAGACGGTGGTGAGGAGCACTCTGGTGTGAATCTGTTCTCGTCTACAGCCGATGGGGGATCCTCGGTCTCTTGTGAGGAGTTCAATGCGGCTTTGGACACATTGAAAACCTCCATGACAACCGACGTTGAAGGCATGTTCAATAAGTTCTTAGAAGGCCTTAAATTATCCACCGCACTGATGAAAGTGGGTGATCCCGCTAACAAGGTGACGGATGCTAACTCCAATAAGGGGGTGGCTATGAGTGAACAAGTTCCTTTGCCTAGTGGTAGAAGTGGAAATGGCATCTTTGCCCATGTTGAACCTCCAATTACTTATGGGTGACCGGTTCCCTCCACGCATATGAATTGTGTTGGTCCTACTCCTAAGCTTGTGAAAAATGAGGATTTTGCCGCTTGGGTCTATCTCTTTAACATCATTTAAATCATAGTTCTACTAATTTTAGAGAATTATTGAGCAAGAAACTTCACTCCAAGAGAAGCCGCGGGTCATCAATTCAACGAGTCCGCTCTCTTCATTCTTCAAGAAGAAATTCCACCCGAAGATATTGCGCATCTCCGTCCGATCACCGTTGCCAAGGAAGCATGGCAACATGTTTTTTCCATTTACAAGGAAAGCGCAAGCATTCAATGCTGAAACTTTGAAGTGGTGCAAAATGAAGCTGATGAGTTTGCAATGATTGAAGATGAAGAACCTCGAGAGCTTTACCGGAGATTAACCACTCTCGCGGTCTCACTCCGACATCAAGGGAGCAAGGATACATATGCCAATTGGATCAAGCGCAGGTTTCTCAAGGCCATGATGCCTTACCATAAGGCCATGTCTGATACGTCTCCGTCGTATCTATAATTTTTGATTGTTTCATGCCAATATCCTACAACTTTCATATACTTTTGGCAACTTTTTATATTATTTTTGGGACTAACATATTGGTCGAGTGCCCAGTGCCAGTTCCTGTCTGTTGCATGTTTTATGTTTCGTAGAATATCCATATCAAACAAAATCCAAACGGGATAAAAATGGACAAAGCTTATTTTTGGAATATTTGGAAAATCTGGGAGAAAGATCAACGCGAAATGGTGTCCGATGTGGGCACGAGGCAGGGGGCACCCCCCTGACCCTCGTGGTCCACCCGTAAGGCAGTTGAGGCCCTTCTTCGGCCGCAAGAAAGCTAATTTTTGGTAAAAAAATCATTGCGAAGGTTTCAATCCAATCGGAGTTACGGATCTCCATATATACCCGAAACGGTGAAAGGGCAGCCAGAGAGAACGCAGAAACATAGAGAGACAGAGAGACAGATCCAATCTCGGAGTGGCTCTCGCCGCTCCCACGCCATGGAGACCGTGGACCAGAGGGGAAACCCTTCTCCCATCTAGGGAGAAAGTTAAGGAAGAAGAAGAAGGAGGGGGGCTCTCTCCCCCTCGCTTCCGGTGGCGCCGGAACACCGCCGGGGGCCATCATCATCACCGCGATCTTCACCAACACCTCCGTCATGTTCACAAACATCTCCATCACCTTCCCCCCTCTATCTAAAATGGTTCACTCTCCCGCAACCCGCTGTACCCTCTACTTGAACATGGTGCTTTATGCTTCATATTATTATCCAATGATGTGTTGCCATCCTATGATGTCTGAGTAGATTTTCATTGCCCTATCGGTGGTTGATGAATTGCTATGATTGATTTAATTTGCTTGTGGTTATGTTGCTCTCCTTTGGTGCCCATCATATGAGTGCGCATGTGGATCACACCATAGGGTTAGTTGTATGTTGATAGGACTATGTATTGGTGGGCAAGAGTGACAGAAGCTTCAACCTAGCATAGAAATTGATGCATACGGGATTGAAGGGGGACCAATATATCTTAATTCTATGGTTGGGTTTTACCTTAATGAAAGTTAGTAGTTGCGGATGCTTGCTAATAGTTTCAATAATAAGTGCATAGAATTCCAAGTCAGGGATGACATGCTAGCAGTGGCCTCTCCCACATAAAACTTGCTATCGGTCTAGTAAAGTAGTCAATTGCTTAGGGACAATTTCGCAACTCCTACCACCACTTTTCCACACTCGCTATACTACTTTATTGTGTCGGTGGTTGATAGAACTTGAGGGAATATTTGTTCTACCTTTAGCTCCTCGTTGGGTTCGACACTCTTATTTATCGAAAGAGGCTACAATTGATCCCCTATACTTGTGGGTTATCAAGACCTTTTTCTGGCGTCGTTGTCGGGGAGCAATAGCGTGGGGTGAATATTCTCGTGTGTGCTTGTTTGCTTTATCACTAAGTAATTTTTATTTGCTGTTATTAGTTGTTTTCTATCTTTAGTTATGGGTAGGAAACGCAAAATACCAAAAAAATTAGTTGTACCTACTGAGCCAATGGTTTAAGAACCACTCAAAATCTATCACACTGTTGAAGCTTATTACTTGGATCATCTTCGATCCCTATGTGCTCGTGCTGAAACCCCAACTAGCTTAGTTGAGGGCAAATCTTTAGATGAGCGTGCTTGTTATGTGCGACACCGAATATCTGAAAAAGGGAAAATTCTATTGGGTTAAATTCATCGTTTGCAATGCTATGCTTGGAATTTATGTGAAATATATGATTTTACTTGTTGTTCTGAGAACCCTAAGAAACACCATCCCTATCAATGTGAGTTTAGTGATAATGGAATCGTATCTTCGTTTGCTAAGGGTGTTTATAATTACTATGATGTTCAACAAATTGAAGAATTTGTTGCTTTTAAGGGTGCTTATTATCGGGGGATATCGGCCTCCACGAGCACCTATGGGGACGGAGCCCCTTGTCGTTTCGGCGGGGGGGCGGAGGTTGCACAAAGAGCAGATCGAGGCGACACACACACACAACGATTTTACCCAGCTTCGGGCCGCATGGATGCGTAAAACCCTACTGCTGCTTGTCTGGTTGATTCGAGTTCTTGCCCTGGAGCGCAAGAAGCTACAGTAAGTTGGAGCTGGACGTAGGCGAGGGTCTACTGGGTGCCCTTCTTCTGGTCTCCTAGGGTTCGATCTCTCTAGGGTTTTTGTCCGGCCCAGAAAGGGCCGTGGAGACTCTTGTCGCTCCCCTGGCAGGCCTTGCCGCGGGACGCTACTACTGCCCGTGCACAAGTTCGGGGTACTAAGGTACCCCCACTTTAGTACACCGACAGGAGCCCCTGGGTCTGGGCCATACACGGTGCCGAGCGTTGTTGGGCCAGGCCCTAACAGTGCACGGGCACGCGTGGCCTGGGTTGCGCTGCTCCTTAACTCCGTGCCCGCCGCGCCCTCCCCAAGTGGCGCGCGCTTATCGGGGTGTCGTGGGGGGCGAGGCGTGCGAGGCGTGCGTGACGTGGGTGGCGTGCGTGGGGCTTGAGGCCCGCAGGCACGCGTCACGTCGGGCACGACCTCTTCATTTGGAAAGGCGGAACGTCCGCCCCCACTCCTTCCCCCCTTTATAAGCGGAGGGGAACAGGGGCAGCTCGCCATTCCGCCGGTTGCTGTTCCTCGAAAATCTCCGCCACTTCCTCCTCACTAGAGAAAGCAGCGATTCGCCTTCGCAGCCCCCGGCGCCGCCCACACCGACAACTCCCCCTCCCCGTTTCTGCCATGGCCCTGAAGAGCGACAAGGCGAAGGGGAAGGCCGTGAAGTCGGCCGAGGCGCTGCGGCTGGAAGTGCTTCGGAAGGAGACGGCGACGTTCCCCCCTCAGCTTGATGCGCTGAGGCTGAAGAACGAATACCGCCTCTTCTGGTCGACGGCGACGCGAGCGCATCCGCGCACGCGAGTTCTTCCCGCCATCGCCCAGAAGCTGTACCCGACCGGGTACCCTTTCTTCGCCGTGTTCTTCTATTGCGGGCTCTGCCCGCCTTTTTCCGAGTTCTTCTGCGACATCATGCACACCTACAACCTCCACCTCCTGAGGAGAGAGACAAGAAAGGGATTACGGCCACCTTATCTCTTTTTATCTTGTAAGCCCTCGGGCCTTAATTGTGTTTAAATCTTGTAATCCCATCCTTCATGTTTTTCATTCTCTCTGAGCTGTACCTGAGTGGAATGTTTTTAATGAAAAGGGAGTGTTTGCCGGACCATTTGTCTCGCGGGTACATCCCGCGGCAAGGAGCGAACCCTTTGCATCGTTAAGATAGACACTTCCCCGCCCGGCAACGGACCCTGCCGTCTCCCCACGCCTCTTGGCCCTCCTCACGCTCTTGGCGGAGGCAGGGAGAAGGCGGGTTCTGGCCCCCCGCTTCCTCCTCTTGCCGCCGCGGCTACTATCAGAAGCGGGCCCCGGGAACACGCTCCGGGGTTTGTCGCTTAAGAGAGCACGACAGCTTTTAGGAGGAAGCAAGGTTTTTGCATTCCGCAGCTCATGAGAGAATGCATGATAAGGGATGTAAAAGACTTATCTGAGGTTGCAGCCGCCGGCAACTCTGGCTTGCTGGGGCGCGGGTGCTGGCTCGCCCTTCTCCCCTTCTTCGTCCTTGAGCGGCTCGGCAAGGGTATGCAACTCCTGCGAGCCAAAGGGAAAGGACGGGAAAAAGACGCGGACTCGACCTCTAAGTTAGGGGTTAGCGACTGTTAGGCACTACCAACCCTAACCAAGGACGAGACTCGACTCAGCATGCATGCTAAAACTTGGGGGCGCCAGCGCTTCATTGCTGCCAGGGTCTGCGCCTGGCTTTGTACAAAGGATTACATGCAACTGCGGCAAGACTTTTGTACAAAGAGTTGGTTGCCGGACGGGGTCCGACAATCGCGCCTTACGGGTAAAACTTGCGAAGATGCTCAATGTTCCAGGAATTGCTCACCGGAGTACCATCTTCGGTCTCGAGGCGGACGGCGCCGGGCCTCGTGACTCGTTTCACCCGGTAAGGGCCTTCCCACTTCGGCGTCAACTTGTTGTGTATCTTGGCCGACTGAACGCGCCGAAGAACAAGGTCGCCTTCCTTGAGGCTTCTGGCTTTAACTTTGCGGCTATGATAGCGACGCAGAGCTTGCTGGTAGCGAGCGGATCGCACAACAGCCTGGAGACGATCCTCCTCGAGGAGCAGTGCGTCATCTTCACGCGACCGCTCTTGCTCAAGCTCATCATAAGCGAGCACTCGAGGTGACCCGTATACGAGTTCCGTGGGGGTAACTGCTTCTGCTCCATAGACTAGAGCAAATGGTGTCTGGCCGGTGGCTCGATTTGGCGTCGTTCTGACCGACCAAAGAACCGCCGGCAGCTCCTCGATCCAGTTCCGTCCGCGCTTGAGCAGCTTGTCAAAACTTCTGGTCTTGAGCCCGCGCAGTACCTCGGCGTTGGCCCTTTCCGCTTGACCGTTGCTCCGGGGATGAGCAACAGAAGCGAAGCAGACCTTGGTGCCGAGGTTTTGGGTGTACTGCATGAAAGCGTGGCTTGTGAACTGCGTACCGTTGTCGGTGATGATCCTGTTGGGGATACCGAAGCGGCAAACAATCGACCTGAAGAATTTGATCGCGGACTGGGCAGTCACCTTCCTCACCGGCTCCACTTCTGGCCACTTTGTGAACTTGTCGATGGCAACGAACAAGTACTCAAAGCCCCCGACCGCTCGGGGGAAGGGGCCGAGGATATCGAGCCCCCAGACCGAGAAGGGCCAGGATAAAGGGATCATCTGGAGAGCTTGAGCTGGCTGGTGTATCTTCTAGGAATGGAACTGGCACGCTTCACACTTGGTTACTTGTGCAGTTGCATCCTGGAGGGCTGTGGGCCAGAAGAAACCTTGCCGGAACGCTTTGCCGGCAAGTGCTCTGGCGCCAATGTGGTGTCCACATATGCCTCCGTGTATCTCCGCCAACAGCTCCTGTCCGTCTTCCCGGCGAATGCACTTCAATTTCACCCCATTGCGTCCTCTTTTGTACAGTGCGTCGTCGACGAACTGGTACATACTGGACTGCCGGGGATGTCAGATGGTTGCCAGGCAAACACATCGACATTCGCCCGCAGGAAAGCAACGAGCGCGCCTTCCTATTTGGGGTCAAGAGTGGCACTGATGGTGAAGGTACCACCAGTGCCGTCCTCCTTGGCGGGCACCTTCTTGGTCGCTGGTGGAGCAGCCGTCGTCTCCTTGTGTTTACCGGCGGGGCTCGATGGTGCGTCCTCAACGGCAGCGCAGCGCTCCGAAGAGGCGCGCTTGCCGGAGTGGGCACCAGAGCATTCGCTGGGCTTGGCCTTCTTGCCGGCGGGGCTCGATGGCACGTCCTCGACGGCAGCGCAGCACTCCGAAGAGGCGTGCTTGCCGGAGTGGGCGCCAGGGCATTCGCCGGACTTGGTCTTCATGCCGGCGGGGCTCGATGGCACGTCCTCGACGGCAGCGCAGCACTCCGAAGAGGCGCGCTTGCCGGAGTGGGCGCCAAAGCACTTGCCGGACTTGGTCTTCCTGCCGGCGGGGCTCGACGGCACGTCCTCGACGGCAGCACAGCACTACGAAGAGGCGCGCTTGCCGGAGTGGGCGCCAAAGCACTTGCCGGACTTGGTCTTCATGCCGGCGGGGCTCGATGGCACGTCCTCGACGGCAGCGCAGCACTCCGAAGAGGCGCGCTTGCCGGAGTGGGCGCCAAAGCACTTGCCGGACTTGGTCTTCATGCCGGCGGGGCTCGATGGCACGTCCTCGACGGCAGCGCAGCACTCCGAAGAGGCGCACTTGCCGGAGTGGGCGCCAGAGCACTTGCCGGACTTCTTCTTTCCCCCAGAAGCTCCAGCGGCAAGCGGGCCGCGGGCCATTGCTGCTGTTGCGTCCCGGTATATTTGGTCGGCGCAGATAGGGGCATCCTTCTTGTCGCCGGGGACAGAAATGACGCTTATCGGGCCAGGCATCTTGAGCATGTTATACGCGTAGTGGGAGGCCGCCATGAACTTGGCGAGCGCTGGTCGGCCGAGGATCCCGTTGTAAGGCAACGGAAAGTCGGCGACGTCAAAGGTGACCTTCTCAGTCCTGAAATTCAGCTCGCTGCCAAATGTCACCGGCAGCGTGATCTTTCCCTTCGGCTTGCTCCTTCCCGGGTTGATTCCTTGGAATGTGCCGGTTTGTTCGAGCTCGCTGTCGGGAACTTGGAGTCTCCGGAGGACAGCAGAGGAGATCAGATTCAAGCCGGCCCCGCCGTCAACTAGCATCTTAGTGACCTTGAGGTTGCGGATCGTTGGGGAAACCAACATCGGCAAGCACCCGACCGCGGTTGTGCGATCAGGGTGGTCCTCAATGTCGAAGATGATAGGCGTGCTGGACCATCTCAGGGGTCTGCGTGACTCGACGGGCGGCTCCGCTGCATTGACCTCCCGCACCCACCGTTTAAGCTGGTGGTGGGAAGTGTGCAGGGAGGCACCGCCGTCCACACACAAGACCTCAGTGGCTTTCTGAAACTCCTGCTCGCTGGTCTCGGGGTCTTCCATGTCTTCGTCGTCGTCATCGTCTTCGCCCTTGTCGCGCCCCCGGGGAGGTCTGTCTGCTTGCCGCTGCTTGTCCTTGCCGCGGCGCTCCCCCGGGCCGGGGCGCTTCGTGCCGGATCCCCCGCCACCTGCTTGGGCTCTCTCCTTGTCGCGTCGTGCGTACTCGGCCTTCTGCAGGTCGACGAGCCGCTCGACTTGCTTGCAACTCTGGAGGTCGTGGCCCCTGGTACGGTGGATCTTGCAGTACTTCTTGTCGGTACCGTCTCGCTTATCGGCAGCGGCCACCGCCCGGCAGTTGGCGCACCCGACAATCTCCTTGCCGGGCCTCCCGCCTGGGCTTTCTTGGCGGAGCCCTCGCTGCCGGACTTCTCGACAACCAGTACCTCTGGGTTTTTCTTCTTTTTGCCGTTCCGCCGCCGGCCTCTCCTTGCCGGGGCGGTACCTTCACTGTCGGATTCTCCTTCTCCAACACTTTCTCCGGGGAGCTTCCTCCCCTCCTCAGCGCGTGCACACTTGTCGGCCAGGGCGTAAAGCTCGCTGACCTCCTTGATTTTGCACATCGCCATCTCCTCCCGCATCATGCGGTTACGCACGTTCTGGTGGAACGCGCTGATCACCGCGACGGGGTGGACGTCTGGGATGTTGTAGTGCACACGACTGAACCTCTGGATGAACTTGCGCAAAGGCTCCCCCTCCTTCTGAACAAGCAGATGAAGGTCGCTCGCCTGGCCATGGGGTTTGTGGCCGCCCGTGAAGGCGCCAACGAACTGATGGCATAGATCTGGCCAGGAG
This sequence comes from Aegilops umbellulata, assembly GCA_032464435.1. NCBI lineage: Eukaryota > Viridiplantae > Streptophyta > Magnoliopsida > Poales > Poaceae > Aegilops > Aegilops umbellulata. The sequence continues at coordinate 223,202,969 of CP136055.1, read as the reverse complement.
GAGATGGAGCCGTCCGGCAAGTGCATGAGCCAGGATCTGACGTTGGGCTTGAGTACCAGCGGGAAGTAGTTTGCAAGGATCTTATCGTCCCGTCCCCCGGCAGCCTGCACCGCAATGGTGTTGATGCTGAGGAACTCAGATGGATGCGACTTGCCGTCGTACTTCTCGGGCACGTCGGGCTTGAAGTTCTTCGTGCTGGGCCACTGGACTTGCCGCAGCTCGCGGGTGAACGTGGGGCAGCCTACCTTATATGGCAGTTCGCCTGGTTCCCCCGGTGTGGGCATGTTTCCAGAGGGATCAACGCGCTGGTCTGATTGACGCCGCGCCTCTCTTCTGCGCTCGATGCGGGTTCGAGCGTCTTCTTCCCTTCGTTCGTGAAGGACTTGGCGTTGGTCGCGGCGAGTTCGCGGGTTCGACGACGCGGTGGAGTCGTTGTCGAGGTGGGCCCGGCGAGTCGGCGACCGCGGCTTCTGGGGCGGGGAGTGCACGGTGGTCGCACCCCCGCCATTCTTGGCGCCATCGGTTCTCGCCTGGGTGACTGGCCGCGGCTGCGACGCTTTGTGCTGCCGCGGAGTGTCGCCGTTGGCGAAACCGATGAGGCTCTGGATGGTTGCCCTCCAGTCGTCGAGCTTGTCCGCCATTGGAGGGTAGTCTAGGAGCAGCTGAGCTCGCGCGAGAGCTTCCGCTGGGGTGGCGGGCAGAGGCGGCGTACGGCGCGAGGAGCGGGATGTGCTCTAACTCCTAACTATGTTAGAAGGAGAAGCACCCGGTCCAGGCAGCCGCGCGACGCTCGTTCCGGCATGCTGGATCGCATGCTGGTCCTGAGCGCCTTGGGACCCACCAGCACGGTCTGGGTCCAGCGAGCGTATGGTACCATGGGTACCATGACGCTGCTGGTTTCGCGCCTCCTGAGAGGGGCACGGGGCGAGCTCGGACGTCGCGGGACCAAGAACTGGTTCCACGGCGCCCGTTCCTCCGCTGGCGTCCTCTCCACCACCCGTCTGCTCCATGGGCGGTGGGTTCGGCGCTGACGGACCGGTCGCCTCCGGAGCTTTCTTCTTTGGCGCCATGCCGGCGCAAACAATGAGAGTCTGGCTCGCGCGGACGCCAGACCTGGTTCACACAACCTCGACGCACCCCCTACCTGGCGCGCCAAAGATGTCGGGGGATATCGGCCTCCACGAGCACCTATGGGGACGAAGCCCCTTGTCGGTTCGGCGGGGGGCGGAGGTTGCACAAAGAGCAGATCGAGGCGACACACACACACACAACGATTTTACCCAGCTTCGGGCCGCATGGATGCGTAAAACCCTACTGCTGCTTGTCTGGTTGATTCGAGTTCTTGCCCTGGAGCGCAAGAAGCTACAGTAAATTGGAGCTGGACGTAGGCGAGGGTCTACTGGGTGCCCTTCTTCTGGTCTCCTAGGGTTCGATCTCTCTAGGGTTTTTGTCCGGCCCAGAAAGGGCCATGGAGACTCTTGTCGCTCCCCTGGCAGGCCTTGCCACGGGACGCTACTACTGCCCGTGCACAAGTTCGGGGTACTAAGGTACCCCCACTTTAGTACACCGACACTTATGAAATTGCTTCTTTGATTGAAAAGTATGGTGCTAATCTTTACAAATGTGAAATTTTTGCCATACTTAAATATTGCTATGATAATTATGCTTCTAATGCCTATGTTGAACCATATATTGAAGACTACTCCGCTGTCCAAGAAGAGACTAATATTTTGCAGGAGTCTATGGAAGAAGAAATTGATGAAACTGTGAGCTCATTGGATGAAAAAGATGATGAGGAGAGCGAAGAACAAAGGGAGGAAAAATTTATACTACAGTAGACACAATGCCAAAACAAAATATGAATTGGTTTGCAACAGTAGTTAGAGTACTGATTTGCTTTATTATACTAACGGATCTTACCGAGTTTTCTGTTGAAGTTTTGTGTGGATGAAGTGTTCGATGATCGAGAAGGTCTCGATGTGAGAAGAAGGAAGAGAGGCAAGAGCTCAAGCTTGGGGATGCCCGAGGCACCCCAAGTAAATATTCAAGGAGACTCAAGTGTCTAAGCTTGGGGATGCCCGGGAAGGCATCGCCTCTTTCTTCAACAAGTATTGGTATGTTTTCGGATTCGTTTCGTTCATGCGATATGTGTAGATCTTGGAGCGTCTTTTGCTTTTAGTTTTCATTTTCTTTTATGCACCATGCTGGTATGAGATAGTCCTTGGTTGATTTATAGAATGCTCATTGCACTTCACTTATATCTTTTGAGTATGGCTTTATAGAGTGCTTCATGTGCTTCACTTATATCATTTGAAGTTTGGATTGCCTGTTTCTCTTCACTTAGACAACCGCCATTTATAGAATGCTCTTTTGCTTCACTTATATTTGTTAGAGCTTGGGCACATCTTTTGTAGAAAGAATTAAACTCTCTTGCTTCACTTATATCTATTTAGAGAGATGACAGGAATTGGTCATTCACATGGTTAGTCATAAAATCCTACATAAACTTGTAGATCACTGAATATGATATGTTTGATTCCTTGCAATAGTTTTGCGATATAAAGATGGTGATATTAGAGTCGTGCTAGTTGAGTAATTGTGAAATTGAGGAATATTTGTGTTGAGGTTTGCAAGTTCCGTAGCATGCACGTATGGTGAACCGTTATGTAACGAAGTCGGAGCATAAGGTGTTCTTTCATTGCTTTCCTTATGAGTGGCGGTCGGGGACGAGCGATGGTCTTTTCCTACCAATCTATCCCCCTAGGGGCATGCGTAGTAGTACTTTGCTTCGAGGGCTAATAAACTTTTGCAATAAGTATATGGTTTCTTTATGACTAATGTGAGTCCATGGATTATACGCACTCTCACCCTTCCATCATTGCTAGCCTCTTCGGTACCGTGCATTGCCCTTTCTCACCTCGAGAGTTGGTGCAAACTTCGCCGGTGCATCCAAACCCCGTGATACGATACGCTCTATCACACATAAGCCTCATTATATCTTCCTCAAAACAGCCACCATACCTACCTATCATGGCATTTCCATAGCCATTCCGAGATATATTGCCATGCAACTTCCATCACCATCAGATACACGACTTGAGCATTTATTGTCATATTGCTTTGCATGATCGTAAGATAGCTAGCATGATGTTTTCATGGCTTGTCCGTTTTTTTATGTCATTGCTACGCTAGATCATTGCACATCCTGGTACACCGCCGGAGGCATTCAGAGTCATATCTTTGTTCTAGTACCGAGTTGTGATATTGAGTTGTAAGTAAATAAAAGTGTGATGATCATCATTATTAGAGCATTGCCCCAGTGAGGAAAGGATGATGGAGACTGATTCACCCACAAGTCGGGATGAGACTCCGGACTTTAAAAATAAATATAAGAGGAAGAAGCCCAAATAAATAAAAAGACCAAAGAAGCCCACAAAAAAAGAGAAATAATGAGAGAAAAAGAGAGAAGGGGCAATGTTACTATCCTTTTACCACACTTGTGCTTCAAATTAGCACCATGTTCTTCATATAGAGAGTCTCTTGAGCTATCACTTTCATATACTAGTGGGAATTTTCATTATAGAACTTGGCTTGTATATTCCGATGATGGGCTTCCTCAAATGCCCGAGGTATTCATGAGCAAGCAAGTTGGATGCACACCCACTTAGTTTCCAGTTTGAGCTTTCATACACTTATAGCTCTAGTGCATCCATTGCATGGCAATCCCTACTCCTCACATTGACATCAATTGATGGGCATCTCCATAGCCCGTTGATTAGCCGCGTCGATGTGAGACTTTCTCCTTCCTTTTTGTCTTCTCCACACAACCTCCATCATCATATGCTATTCCACCTATAGTGCTATGTCCATGGCTTGCGCTCATGTATTGTGTGAGGGTTGAAAAGGCTGAAGCGCGTTAAAAAGTATGAACCAATTGCTCGGCTTGTCATCGGGGTTGTGCATGATTTGAAGCTTTGTGTGGTGAAGATGGAGCATAGCCAGACTATATGATTTTGTAGGGATGAGCTTTCTTTGGCTATGTTATTTCAATAAGACATAATTGCTTGCTTGGTATGCTTGAAGTATTATTGTTTTTATGTAAAAAGATAGACTATTGCTTTGAATCACTCGTGTCTTAATATTCATCCCATTATTAGATACATGATCAAGATTATGCTAGGTAGCATTCCACATCAAAAATTATCTTTTTTATCATTTACCTACTCGAGGATGAGCAGGAATTAAGCTTGGGGATGCTGATACATCTCCGTCGTATCTATAATTTTTGATTGTTCCATGCCAATAGCCTACAACTTTCATATACTTTTGGCAAATTTTTATATTATTTTTGGGACTAACATATTGATCCAGTGCTCAGTGCCAGTTCCTGTCTGTTGCATGTTTTATGTTTCGCAGAATATCCATATTAAACGGAATCCAAACGGGATAAAAACGGTCGGAGCTTATTTTTGGAATATTTGGAAAATCTGGAGAAAGATCAACGCGAAACGGTGTTTGAGGTGGGCACGAGGCAGGGGGCGCGCCCCACCCCCCCGGGCGCGCCCTGACCCTCGTGGTCCACCCGTAAGGCGGTTGATGCCCTTCTTCGGCCTCAAGAAAGCTAATTTTTGGTAAAAAATCACGGCAAAGGTTTCAATCCAATCGGAGTTACGGATCTCCATATATACTCGAAACGGTGAAAGGCCAGCCAGAGAGAATGCAGAAACAGAGAGAGACATAGAGACAGATCCAAACTCGGAGGGGCTCTCGCCCCTCCCACGCCATGGAGACTGTGGACCAGAGGGGAAACCCTTCTCCCATCTAGGGAGAAAGTAAAGGAAGAAGAAGAAGGAGGGGGCTCTCTCCCCCTCGCTTCCGGTGGCGCGGAACACCGCCGGGGGCCATCATCATCACCGCGATCTTCACCAACACCTCCGTCATCTTCACCAACATCTGCATCACCTTCCCCCCCTCTATCTACAGCGGTACACTCCCCCGCAACCCGCTGTACCCTCTACTTGAACATGGTGCTTTATGCTTCATATTATTATCCAATGATGTGTTGCCATCCTATGATGTCTGAGTAGATTTTCGTTGTCCTATTGGTGGTTGATGAATTGCTATGATTGATATAATTTGCTTGTGGTTATGTTGCTGTCCTTTGGTGCCCATCATATGAGCGCGCGCGTGGATCACACCATAGGGTTAGTTGTATGTTGATAGGACTATGTATTGGAGGGCAGGAGTGACAGAAGCTTCAACCTAGCGCCACAAAAGCAGCCGAGATGTACCGCCGCACCGCGAATGTAGCATTGATGTCCTCCCGCTCCACCGCAGACTGGGAAAATGTCTCGCGGGTAGGCGAGGACTCTTACACGCGCATGCACGCGATCGTCCATAGCTAGATGGATCAGATCTCCGGCTGGGCGAGGTTGCAGGATGACCTGAAAGCCTTGTTTAAACAGGCTACCGGTGTCATCCGACAACTAGGGGAGGGAAATGTGAAGCTCCAGGCCAAGCGCGACGTTCTGAGGGCGAAGATCGCCGAAGGGCGAAGCAGGTGGAGGAGACCGCTGCCTTGTTGGAGAGGACGGGTGTCATCGTCATAAGGGCATATTTCTCCCTATGTGGTTTTGGTGATTGATGACAATGCATTTGCGGGCTAATCATGTGCATTGAGCATTTCAGATATCTCATGTCTAGGCACAAGACGATTCGGTGCCCCTTGGAGCCTATTGAAGACGGTGTTTCTCTATGTTTCTTTTGGTGGATTTGAGTCGTAGGAAAGCAGTACTATTAAGAGGCGGTCCGCTTCGGAAAGGTTAGGGTGGAATCAACACGTACACATCTGCTCCTTTGCACCACCTTTCCTTCGCTTCATTGGAGCACCGGTCGTTTTCCCTTGTATTTGCGAAGATGAAGGCCTCCAAGTGCTATAATTTGTGTGGCATGCGGTAGTACTGCTCAAGGGAGCAGTAGTATCGCAGCGGTCCACAGTAGTACAGCCCAAGGCAGTGGTAGTACCGCTCCTCGTGAGCGGTAGTACCGTGGCCTCTAGCCTAGAACGCCGGCACACACGGAAGTAGGTGCGGAAGTAATTTTTTACTTTCGCGCCCTACGCGGTAGTACCACTCCCTGCGAGCGGTAGTACCATGCCGGATTTTCGCATAGACCAAAACTCAGCAGAAATAGCCACGGATGTAATTTTATTAGTCCGTGCCTTCCCAGCCCAGTTGAACCCTGCCTTGCAGTAGTACCGCAAGGGCGCGCGGTAGTACCGCTCCGGCGGTTCTACCGCTTGTTGCTTTACGCAACTGGGCCTCGTCTGGTCTCTGCCGCGCGAGCGGTAGTACCGCACCGCCTAGTGGTATTACTGCAAGCCCTTGCGGTAGTACCGTGTGTCTGCGCGGTAGTACCGCATGTCGCGGGATGGACAAATGGGTAACGGTTGGATCTTTACCCAACTATATAAAGGAGGTATTCTTCCCCAAGTTCACCACCTATTCCCTCCCCAAGCTCCATTGTTGCTCAAACTCCATTTTCGCCCCATCTCTCTCCCTAGCGAATCAAACTTGTTGATTTTCTAGGGATTGGTTGAGAAGGCTCCGATCTACACTTCCGCCAAGAGAAATTTGATTCCACCCCGCTAATCCCTGGCGTATCTTGTTACTCTTGGGTGTTTGAGCACCCTATACGGTTGAGGTCACCGTGGAGGCATATTCCATTGTGTTGAAGCTTCGTGGTGTCGTTGGGAGCCTCCGATTAAGTTGTGGAGATTGCCCCAACCTTGTTTGTAAAGGTTTGGTCGCCGCCTTCAAGGGCACCAATAGTGGAATCGCGGCATCCTGCATTGTGTGTGGGCGTGAGGAGAATACGGTGGCCCTAGAGGCTTGTTGGGAGCATTGTGCCTCCACACCGCTCCAACGGAGACGTACTTCTTCTCAAAGGGAAGAAACTTCGGTAACACACCCTCGTCTCCACTGGCTCCACTCTTGGTTATCTCTTACCTTTACTTGTGCAAGCTTATATTGTGTTGTATCCCTTGCTTCTTGTGTGCTTGTTGTTGTATCATATAGATTGCTCACCTAGTTGCATATCTAGACAACCTACTTTGATGCAAATTTTAATTTGGTAAAGAAAAGCTAAAAAATTTTAGTTTCTTATTCACCCCCCTCTAGTCAACTATATTGATCCTTTCAATTGGTATCAGAGCCTCATCTCTTTATTAAGGACTTTGTCGTCTGAAGAGTATGGTTGACACCGTAGACGGTGGTGAGGAGCACTCTGGTGTGAATCTGTTCTCGTCTATAGCCGATGGGGGATCCTCAGTCTCTTGTGAGGAGTTCAATGCGGCTTTGGACACATTGAAAACCTCCATCACAACCGACATTGAAGGAATGTTCAATAAGTTCTTAGAAGGCCTTAAATTATCCACCGCACTGATGAAAGTGGGTGATCCTGCTAACAAGATGACGGATGCTAACTCCAATAAGGGGGAAGCTACGAGTGAACAAGTTCCTTTGCCTAGTGGTAGAAGTGGAAATGGCATCTTTGCCCATGTTGAACCTCCAATTACTTATGGGGGACCGGTTCCCTCCACACATATGAATTGTGTTGGTCCTCCTCCTAAGCTTGTGAAAAATGAGGATTTTGCCGCTTGGGTCTATCTCTTTAACATCATTTAAATCATAGTTCTACTAATTTTGGAGAATTATTGAGCAAGAAACTTCACTCCAAGAGAAGCCGCGGGTCGTCAATTCAACGAGTCCGCTCTCTTCATTCTTCAAGAAGAAATTCCACCCGAAGATATTGCGCATCTCCGTCCGATCACCGTTGCCAAGGAAGCATGGCAACATGTTTTTTCCATTTACAAGGAAAGCGCAAGCATTCAATGCTGAAACTTTGAAGTGGTGCAAAATGCAGCTGATGAGTTTGCAATGATTGAAGATGAAGAACCTCGAGAGCTTTACCGGAGATTAACCACTCTCGCGGTCTCACTCCGAGATCATGGGAGCAAAGATACAGATGCCAATTGGATCAAGCGCAAGTTTCTCAAGGACATGATGCCTTACCATAAGGCCATGTCTGATACGTCTCCGTCATATCTATAATTTTTGATTGTTCCATGCCAATATCCTACAACTTTCATATACTTTTGGCAACTTTTTATATTATTTTTGGGACTAACATATTGGTCCAGTGCCCAGTGCCAGTTCCTGTCTGTTGCATGTTTTATGTTTCGTAGAATATCCATATCAAACAGAATCCAAACGGGATAAAAATGGACAAAGCTTATTTTTGGAATATTTGGAAAATATGGGGCAAAGATCAACGCGAAACGGTGTCCGAGGTGGGCACGAGGCAGGGGGCGCCCCCTGACCCTCGTGGTCCACCCGTAAGGCGGTTGATGCCCTTCTTCGGCCGGAAGAAAGCTAATTTTTGGTAAAAAAAATCATGGCGAAGGTTTCAATCCAATCAGAGTTACGAATCTCCATATATACCCGAAACGGTGAAAGGGCAGCCAGAGAGAACGCATAAACATAGAGAGACAAAGAGACAGATCCAATCTCGGAGGGGCTCTCGCCCCTCCCACGCCATGGAGACCATGGACCAGAGGGGAAACCCTTCTCCCATCTAGGGAGAAAGTTAAGGAAGAAGAAGAAGAAGGAGGGGGGCTCTCTCCCCCTCGCTTCCGGTGGCGCCGGAACGCTGCCGGGGGCCATCATCATCACCGCGATCTTCACCAACACCTCTGTCATCTTCACCAACAACTCCATCACCTTCCCCCCTGTATCTACAATGGTCCACTCTCCCGCAACCCGTTGTACCCTCTACTTGAACATGGTGCTTTATGCTTCATATTATTATCGAATGATGTGTTGCCATCCTATGATGTCTGAGTAGATTTTCGTTGTCCTATCGGTGGTTGATGAATTGCTACTATTGATTTAATTTGCTTGTGGTTATGTTGCTGTCCTTTGGTGCCCATCATTTGAGTGCGCATGTGGATCACACCATAGGGTTAGTTGTATGTTGATAGGACTATGTATTTGTGGGCAAGAGTGACAGAAGCTTCAACCTAGCATAGAAATTGATGCATACGGGATTGAAGGGGGACCAATATATCTTAATGCTATGGTTGGGTTTTACCTTAATGAAAGTTAGTAGTTGCGGATGCTTGCTAATAGTTACAATCATAAGTGCATAGAATTCCAAGTCAGGGATGACATGCTAGCAGTGGCCTCTCCCACATAAAACTTGCTATCGGTCTAGTAAAGTAGTCAATTGCTTAGGGACAATTTCGCAACTCCTACCACCACTTTTCCACACTCGCTATACTACTTTATTGTGTCTCTATCTAAACAGCCCCTACTTTTTATTTACCTACAAAGTACTTCTAGTTTCATACTTGTTCTAGGTAAAGCGAACGTCAAGCGTGCGTAGAGTTGTATCGGTGGTTGATAGAACTTGAGGGAATATTTGTTCTACCTTTAGCTCCTCGTTGGGTTCGACACTCTTATTTATGGAAAGAGGCTACAATTGAACCCCTATACTTGTGGGTTATCAAGACCTTTTTCTGGCGCCGTTGTCGGGGAGCAATAGCGTGGGGTGAATATTCTCGTGTGTGCTTGTTTGCTTTATCACTAAGTAATTTTTATTTGCTGTTATTAGTTGTTTTCTATCTTTAGTTATGGGTAGGAAACGCAAAATACCAAAAAAATTAGTTGTACCTACTGAGCCAATGGTGGAAGAACCACTCAAAATCTATCACACTGTTGAAGCTTATTACTTGGATCATCTTCGATCCCTATGTGCTCGTGCTGAAACCCCAACTAGCTTTGTTGAGGGCAAATCTTTAGATGAGCATGCTTGTTATGTGCGACACCGAATATCTGAAAAAAGGGAAAATTCTATCGGGTTAAATTCATCGTTTGCAATGCTATGCTTGGAATTTATGTGAAATATATGATTTTACTTGTTGTTCTGAGAACCCTAAGAAACACCATCCCTATCAATGTGAGTTTAGTGATAATGGAATCGTATCTTCGTATGCTAAGGGTGTTTATAATTACTATGATGTTCAACAAATTGAAGAATTTGTTGCTTTTAAGGGTGCTTATGAAATTGCTTCTTTGATTGAAAAGTATGGTGCTACTCTTTACAAATCTGAAATTTTTGCCATACTTAAATATTGCTATGATAATTATGCTTCTAATGCCTATGTTGAACCATATATTGAGGACTACTCCGCTGTCCAAGAAGAGACTAATATTTTGCAGGAGTCTATGGAAGAAGAAATTGATGAAACTGTGAGCTCATTGGATGAAAAAGATGATGAGGAGAGCGAAGAACAAAGGCAGGAAGAGTGGATTAGCTACTCGTGCCCACCTTCTAATGAGAGTAACTCTTCAACTCATACATTGTTTAATTTTCCTTCGTGCTTACTGAAGGATGATTGCTATGATGACTATTATGATCCCGTTGATTCTCTTCAAATATCCCTTTTTGATGATGCCTGCTATGCTTGTGGACAAGATGCCAAAATGAATTACACTTATGGAGATGAACTTGACATAGTTCCTTATGTTAAATATGAAATTTTTGCTATTGCACCCACGCATGATAGTCCTATTATCTTTTTGAATTCTCCCGACTACACTATATCGGAGAAGTTTGTGCTTATTAAGGATTATATTGATGGGTTGCCTTTTACCATTGTACATGATGATTTTGATGAATATAATATGCATGTGCTTGCTGCTCCTACTTGCAATTATTATGAGAGAGGAACTATATCTCCACCTCTCTATGTTTCCAATACAATAAAATTGCAAGAAACTGTTTATACTATGCATTGGCCTTTACTATGTGTGCATGAATTGTTCTTTTATGACATGCCGATGCATAGGAAGAGAGTTAGACTTCGTCATTGCTTGATATATGTTGCTTGGTGCTCACTAGTAAATGCCAAATCATTGCTAATTAAAATTGGCTCTGATATACCCTGGGATCCGGGTGGATTCACTACTTGAGCACTATATGCCTAGCTTAATGGCTTTAAAGGAAGCGCTGCCAGGGAGACAATCCGGAAGTTTTAGAGAGTCATTTATTTCTGTTGTGTGCTTTTATAGAGTTTAAAAATAAAAATAATGTGCCAAGCTTTGCCTTTAGGATGTTTTCAATGCTTGTTGGTTTGTACGGTGCATGACAGAAACTTTGGCTGTAGTGCGCGATTTTACATTTTTGACTGGAACGTCAAATAGTTCTGATTCTTTTTGCACTGTCTTCTATGCAAATTTTTTATTTTTAATAATTTTGGCAGAATTGTTCATTTATCAGAAGTATGGTGAATATTCAGATTATTACAGACTGTTCTGTTTCAGACAGATTCTGTTTTTGATGCATAGTTTGCTTGTTTTGATGAAACTATCAATTTATATCAGTGGCTTAAGCCATGAAAAATTTATACTACAGTAGACACAATGCCAAAACAAAATATGAATTGGTTTGCAACAATACTTAGAGTACTGATTTGCTTTATTATACTAACGGATCTTACCGAGTTTTCTGTTGAAGTTTTGTGTGGATGAAGTGTTCGATGATCGAGAAGGTCTCGATGTGAGAAGAAGGAAGAGAGGTAAGAGCTCAAGCTTGGGGATGCCCAAGGCACCCCAAGTAAATATTCAAGGAGACTCAAGTGTCTAAGCTTGGGGATGCCCGGGAAGGCATCGCCTCTTTCTTCAACAAGTATCGGTATGTTTTCGGATTCGTTTCGTTCATGCGATATGTGCAGATCTTGGAGCGTCTTTTGCTTTTAGTTTTCATTTTCTTTTATGCACCATGCTGGTATGAGATAGTCCTTGGTTGATTTATAGAATGCTCATTGCACTTCACTTATATCTTTTGAGTATGGCTTTATAGAGTGCTTCATGTGCTTCACTTATATCATTTGAAGTTTGGATTGCCTGTTTCTCTTCACTTAGACAACCACCATTTATAGAATGCTCTTTTGCTTCACTTATATTTGTTAGAGCTTGGGCACATCTTTTGTAGAAAGAATTAAACTCTCTTGCTTCACTTAAATCTATTTAGAGAGATGACAGTAATTGGTCATTCACATGGTTAGTCATAAAATCCTACATAAACTTGTAGATCACTGAATATGATATGTTTGATTCCTTGCAATAGTTTTGCGATATAAAGATGGTGATATTAGAGTCGTGCTAGTTGAGTAATTGTGAAATTGAGGAATATTTGTGTTGAGGTTTGCAAGTCCCGTAGCATGCACGTATGCTGAACCGTTATGTAACGAAGTCGGAGCATAAGGTGTTCTTTCATTGCTTTCCTTATGAGTGGCGGTCGGGGACGAGCGATGGTCTTTTCCTACCAATCTATCCCCCTAGGGGCATGCGTAGTAGTACTTTGCTTCGAGGGCTAATAAACTTTTGCAATAAGTATATGATTTCTTTATGACTAATGTGAGTCCATGGATTATACGCACTCTCACCCTTCCATCATTGCTAGCCTCTTCGGTACCGTGCATTGCCCTTTCTCACCTCGAGAGTTGGTGCAAACTTCGCCGGTGCATCCAAACCCCGTGATACGATACGCTCTATCACACATAAGCCTCATTATATCTTCCTCAAAACAGCCACCATACCTACCTATCATGGCATTTCCATAGCCATTCCGAGATATATTGCCATGCAACTTCCATCACCATCATATACATGACTTGAGCATTTATTGTCATATTGCTTTGCATGATCGTAAGATAGCTAGCATGATGTTTTCATGGCTTGTCCATTTTTTATGTCATTGCTACGCTAGATCATTGCACATCCTGGTACACCGCCGGAGGCATTCAGAGTCATATCTTTGTTCTAGTACCGAGTTGTGATATTGAGTTGTAAGTAAATAAAAGTGTGATGATCATCATTATTAGAGCATTGCCCCAGTGAGGAAAGGATGATGGAGACTATGATTCTCCCACAAGTCGGGATGAGACTCCGCACTTTAAAAATAAATATAAGAGGAAGAAGCCCAAATAAATAAAAAGCCCAACGAAGCCCACAAAAAAAGAGAAATAATGAGAGAAAAAGAGAGAAGGGGCAATGTTACTATCCTTTTACCACACTTGTGCTTCAAATTAGCACCATGTTCTTCATATAGAGAGTCTCTTGAGCTATCACTTTCATATACTAGTGGGAATTTTCATTATAGAACTTGGCTTGTATATTCCGATGATGGGCTTCCTCAAATGCCCGAGGTATTCATGAGCAAGCAAGTTGGATGCACACTCACTTAGTTTCCAGTTTGAGCTTTCATACACTTATAGCTCTAGTGCATCCGTTGCATGGCAATCCCTACTCCTCACATTGACATCAATTGATGGGCATCTCCATAGCCCGTTGATTAGCCGCGTCGATGTGAGACTTTCTCCTTCCTTTTTGTCTTCTCCACACAACCTCCATCATCATATGCTATTCCACCTATAGTACTATGTCCATGGCTTGCGCTCATGTATTGTGTGAGGGTTGAAAAGGCTGAAGCGTGTTAAAAAGTATGAACCAATTTCTCGGCTTGTCATCGGGGTTGTGCATGATTTGAAGCTTTGTGTGGTGAAGATGGAGCATAGCCATACTATATGATTTTGTAGGGATGAGCTTTCTTTGGCTATGTTATTTCAATAAGACATAATTGTTTGCTTGGTATGCTTGAAGTATTACTGTTTTTATGTAAAAAGATAGACTATTGCTTTGAATCACTCGTGTCTTAATATTCATCCCATTATTAGATACATGATCAAGATTATGCTAGGTAGCATTCCACATCAAAAATTATCTTTTTTATCATTTACCTACTCGAGGATGAGCAGGAATTAAGCTTGGGGATGCTGATACATCTCCGTCGTATCTATAATTTTTGATTGTTCCATGCCAATATCCTACAACTTTCATATACTTTTGGCAACTTTTTATATTATTTTTGGGACTAACATATTGATCCAGTGCCCAGTGCCAGTTCCTGTCTGTTGCATGTTTTATGTTTCGCAGAATATCCGTATCAAACGGAATCCAAACGGGATAAAAATGGACGGAGCTTATTTTTGGAATATTTGGAAAATCGGGAGAAAGATCAACGTGAAACGGTGTTTGAGGTGGGCAAGAGGCAGGGGGCGCGCCCCACCCCCCTGGGCGCGCCCTGACCCTCGTGATCCACCCGTAAGGCGGTTGATGCCCTTCTTCGGCCTCAAGAAAGCTAATTTTTGGTAAAAAACACGGCAAAGGTTTCAATCCAATCGGAGTTACGGATATCCATATATACCCGAAACGGTGAAAGGCCAGCCAGAGAGAATGCAGAAACAGAGAGAGACATAGAGACAGATCCAATCTCGGAGGGGCTCTCACCCCTCCCACGCCATGGAGACCATGGACCAGAGGGGAAATCCTTCTCCCATCTAGGGAGAAAGTCAAGGAAGAAGAAGAAGGAGGGGGCTCTCTCCCCCTCGCTTCCGGTGGCGCGGAACGCCGCTGGGGGCCATCATCATCATGGCGATCTTCACCAACACCTCCGTCAACTTCACCAACATCTGCATCACCTTCCCCCCCTCTATCTACAGCGGTCCACTCTCCCGCAACCCGCTGTACCCTCTACTTGAACATGGTGCTTTATGCTTCATATTATTATCCAATGATGTGTTGCCATCCTATGATGTTTGAGTAGATTTTCGTCGTCCTATTGGTGGTTGATGAATTGCTATGATTGATTTAATTTGCTTGTGGTTATGTTGCTGTCCTTTGGTGCCCATCATATGAGCGCGCACGTGGATCACACCGTAGGGTTAGTTGTATGTTGATAGGACTATGTATTGGAGGGCAGGAGTGCCAGAAGCTTCAACCTAGCGCCACAAAAGCAGCCGAGATGTACCGCCGCACCATGAATGTAGCATAGATGTCCTCCCGCTCCGCCGCGGCCTGGGAAATGGCTCGCGGGCAGGCGAGGACTCTTACACGCGCATGCACGCGATCGTCCATAGCCAGATGGATCAGATCTCCGGCTGGGCGAGGTTGTAGGATGACCTGAAAGCCTTGTTTAAACAGGCTACCGGTGTCATCCGACAACTAGGGGAGGGAAATGTGAAGCTCCAGGCCAAGCACGACGTTCTGAGGGCGAAGATCGCCGAAGGGCGAAGTAGGTGGAGGAGACCGCTGCCTTGTTGGAGAGGACGGGTGTCATCGTCATAAGGGCATATTTCTCCCTATGTGGTTTTGGTGATTGATGACAATGCAT
Organism: Aegilops umbellulata; assembly: GCA_032464435.1. Taxonomy (NCBI): domain Eukaryota; kingdom Viridiplantae; phylum Streptophyta; class Magnoliopsida; order Poales; family Poaceae; genus Aegilops; species Aegilops umbellulata. The sequence continues at coordinate 223,187,675 of CP136055.1, read as the reverse complement.
TTGCGGGATAATCATGTGCATTGAGCATTTCAGATATCTCATGTCTAGGCACAAGACGATTCGGTGCCCCTTGGAGCCTATTGAAGATGGTGTTTCTCTATGTTTCTTTTGGTGGATTTGAGTCGTAGGAAAGCAGTACTATTAAGAGGCAGTCCGCTTCGGAAAGGTTAGGGTGGAATCAACACGTACACATCTGCTCCTTTGCACCACCTTTCCTTCGCTTCATTGGAGCACCGGCCGTTTTCCCTTGTCTTTGCGAAGATGAAGGCCTCCAAGTGCTATAATCTGTGTGGCATGCGGTAGTACTGCTCAAGGGAGCAGTAGTATCGCAGCGGTCCACGGTAGTACCGCCCAAGGCAGTGGTAGTACCGCTTCTCATGAGCGGTAGTACCGAGGCCTCTAGCCTAGAACGCCGGCACACACGGAAGTAGGTGCGGAAGTAATTTTTTACTTTCGCGCCCTATGCGGTAGTACCACTCCCTGCGAGCGGTAGTACCATGCCGGATTTTCGCACAGACCAAAACTTAGCAGAAATAGCCACGGATGTAATTTTATTAGTCCGTGCCTTCCCAGCCCAGTTGAACCCTGCCTTGCAGTAGTACCGCAAGGGCGCGCGGTAGTACCGCTCCGGCGGTTCTACCGCTTGTTGCTTTACGCAACAGGGCCTCGTCTGGTCTCTGCCGCGTGAGCGGTAGTACCGCACCGCCTAGTGGTATTACTGCAAGCCCTTGCGGTAGTACCGTGTGTCTGCGCGGTAGTACCGCATGTCGCGGGATGGATAAGTGGGTAACGGTTGGATCTTTACCCCACTATATAAAGGAGGTATTCTTCCCCAAGTTCACCACCTCTTCCCTCCCCAAGCTCCATTGTTGCTCAAAGCTCCATTTTCGCCCCATCTCTCTCCCTAGCGAATCAAACTTGTTGATTTTCTAGGGATTGGTTGAGAAGGCCCCGATCTACACTTCCGCCAAGAGAAATTTGATTTCCCCCCGCTAATCCCTGGCTTATCTTGTTACTCTTGGGTGTTTGAGCACCCTATACGGTTGAGGTCATCGTGGAGGCATATTCCATTGTGTTGAAGCTTCGTGGTGTCGTTGGGAGCCTCCGATTAAGTTGTGGTGATTGCCCCAACCTCGTTTGTAAAGGTTTGGTCGCCGCCGTCAAGGGCACCAATAGTGGAATCGCGGCATCCTGCATTGTGTGAGGGCGTGAGGAGAATACGGTGGCCCTAGAGGCTTGTTGGGGAGCATTGTGCCTCCACACCGCTCCAACGGAGAGGTACTTCCTTTCAAAGGGAAGAAACTTCGGTAACACACCCTCGTCTCCACCGGCTCCACTCTTGGTTATCTCTTACCTTTACTTGTGCAAGCTTATATTGTGTTGTATCCCTTGCTTTCTTGTGTGCTTGTTGTTGTTGTATCATATGGATTGCTCGCCTAGTTGCATATCTAGACAACCTACTTTGATGCAAATTTTAATTTGGTAAAGAAAAGCTAAAAATTGTTACTTGCTTATTCACCCCCCTCTAGTCAACTATATTGATCCTTTCAATTGGTATCAGAGCCTCGTCTCTTTATTAAGGACTTTGCCGTTCGAAGCGTATGTTTGACACCGTAGACGGTGGTGAGGAGCACTCTGGTGTGAATCTGTTCTCCTCTACAGCCGATGGGGGATCCTCGGTCTCTTGTGAGGAGTTCAATGCAGCTTTGGACACATTGAAAACCTCCATGACAACCGACATTGAAGGCATGTTCAATAAGTTCTTAGAAGGCCTTAAATTATCCACCGCACTGATGAAAGTGGGTGATCCTGCTAACAAGGTGACGGATGCTAACTCCAATAAGGGGAAGCTACGAGTGAACAAGTTCCTTTGCCTAGTGGTAGAAGTGGAAATGGCATCTTTGCCCATGTTGAACCTCCAATTACTTATGGGGAACCGGTTCCCTCCACGCATATGAATTGTGTTGGTCCTCCTCCTAAGCTTGTGAAAAATGAGGATTTTGCCGCTTGGGTCTATCTCTTTAACATCATTTAAATCATAGTTCTACTAATTTTGGAGAATTGTTGAGCAAGAAACTTCACTCCAAGAGAAGCCGCGGGTCGTCAATTCAACGAGTCCGCTCTCTTCATTCTTCAAGAAGAAATTCCACCCGAAGATATTGCGCATCTCCGTCCGATCACCGTTGCCAAGGAAGCATGGCAACATGTTTTTTCCATTTACAAGGAAAGCGCAAGCATTCAATGCTGAAACTTTGAAGTGGTGCAAAATACAGCTGATGAGTTTGCAATGATTGAAGTTGAAGAACCTCGAGAGCTTTACCGGAGATTAACCACTCTCGCGGTCTCACTCCGAGATCATGGGAGCAAGGATGCATATGCCAATTAGATCAAGCGCAAATTTCTCAAGGCCATGATGCCTTACCATAAGGCCATGTCTGATACGTCTCCGTCGTATCTATAATTTTTTATTGTTCCATGCCAATATCCTACAACTTTCATATACTTTTGGCAACTTTTTATATTATTTTTGGGACTAACATATTGGTCCAGTGCCTAGTGCCAGTTCTTGTCTGTTGCATGTTTTATGTTTCGTAGAATATCCATATCAAACATAATCCAAACGGGATAAAAACGGACAAAGCTTATTTTTGGAATATTTGGAAAATATGGGAGAAAGATCAACGCGAAACGGTGTCCGAGGTGGGCACGAGGCAGGGGGCGCCCCCATGACCCTCGTGGTCCACCCGTAAGGCGGCTGATGCCCTTCTTAGGCCGCAAGAAAGCTAATTTTTGGTTAAAAAAATCATGGCGAAGGTTTCAATCCAATCAGAGTGACGGATCTCCATATATACCCGAAACGGTGAAAGGGCAGCCAGAGAGAACGCATAAACATAGAGAGACAAAGAGACAGATCCAATCTCGGAGGGGCTCTCGCCCCTCCCACGCCATGGAGACCATGGACCAGAGGGGAAACCCTTCTCCCATCTAGGGAGAAAGTTAAGGAAGAAGAAGAAAATGGAGGGGGGCTCTCTCCCCCTCGCTTCTGGTGGCGTCGGAACGCCGCCGGGGGCCATGATCATCACCGTGATCTTCACCAACACCTCCGTCATCCTCACCAACATCTCCATCACCTTCCCCCCTCTATCTACAATGGTCCACTCTCCCGCAACCCGTTGTACCCTCTACTTGAACATGGTGCTTTATGCTTCATATTATTATCCAATGATGTGTTGCCATCCTATGATGTCTTAGTAGATTTTCATTGTCCTATCGGTGGTTGATGAATTGCTATGATTGATGTAATTTGCTTGTGGTTATGTTGCTGTCCTTTGGTGCCCATCATATGAGTGCGCATGTGGATCACACCATAGGGTTAGTTGTATGTTGATAGGACTATGTATTGGTGGGCAAGAGTGACAGAAGCTTCAACCTAGCATAGAAATTGATGCATACGGGATTGAAGGGGGACCAATATATCTTAATGCTATGGTTGGCTTTTACCTTAATGATAGTTAGTAGTTGCGGATGCTTGCTAATAGTTCCAATCATAAGTACATAGAATTCCAAGTCAGGGATGACATGCTAGCAGTGGCCTCTCCCACATAAAACTTGCTATCGGTCTAGTAAAGTAGTCAATTGCTTAGGGACAATTTCGCAAATACTACCACCACTTTTCCACACTCGCTATACTACTTTATTGTGTCTCTATCTAAACAGCCCCTACTTTTTATTTACCTACAAAGTACTTCTAGTTTCATACTTGTTCTAGGTAAAGCGAATGTCAAGCGTGCGTAGAGTTGTATCGGTGGTTGATAGAACTTGAGGGAATATTTGTTCTACCTTTAGCTCCTCGTTGGGTTCGACACTCTTATTTATCGAAAGAGGCTACAATTGAACCCCTATACTTGTGGGTTATCAAGACCTTTTTCTGGCGCCGTTGTCGGGGAGCAATAGCCTGGGGTGAATATTCTCGTGTGTGCTTGTTTGCTTTATCACTAAGTATTTTTTATTTGCTGTTCTTAGTTGTTTTCTATCTTTAGTTATGGATAGGAAACGCAAAATACCAAAAAAATAGTTGTACCTACTGAGCCAATGGTTGAAGAACCACTCAAAATCTATCACATTGTTGAAGCTTATTACTTGGATCATCTTCGATCCCTATGTGCTCATGCTGAAACCCCAACTAGCTTAGTTGAGGGCAAATCTTTAGATGAGCATGCTTGTTATGTGCGACACCGAATATCTGAAAAAGGGAAAATTCTATTGGGTTAAATTCATCGTTTGCAATGCTATGCTTGGAATTTATGTGAAATATATGATTTTACTTGTTGTTTTGAGAACCCTAAGAAACACCATCCCTATCAATGTGAGTTTAGTGATAATGGAATCGTATCTTCGTATGCTAAGGGTATTTATAATTACTATGATGTTCAACAAATTGAAGAATTTGTTGCTTTTAAGGGTGCTTATGAAATTGCTTCTTTGATTGAAAAGTATGGTGCTACTCTTTACAAATCTGAAATTTTTGCCATACTTAAATATTGCTATGATAATTATGCTTCTAATGCCTATGTGGAACCATATATTGAGGACTACTCCGCTGTCCAAGAAGAGACTAATATTTTGCAGGAGTCTATGGAAGAAGAAATTGATGAAACTGTGAGCTCATTGGATGAAAAAGATGATGAGGAGAGCGAAGAACAAAGGCAGTAAGAGTGGATTAGCTACCCGTGCCCACCTTCTAATGAGAGTAACTCTTCAACTCATACATTGTTTAATTTTCCTTCGTGCTTACTGAAGGATGATTGCTATGATGACTATTATGATCCCGTTGATTCTCTTGAAATATCCCTTTTTGATGATGCCTGCTATGCTTGTGGACAAGATGCCAAAATGAATTACACTTATGGAGATGAACTTGACATAGTTCCTTATGTTAAATATGAAATTTTTGCTATTGCACCCACGCATGATAGTCCTATTATCTTTTTGAATTCTCCCGACTACACTATATCGGAGAAGTTTGTGCTTATTAAGGATTATATTGATGGGTTGCCTTTTACCATTGTACATGATGATTTTGATGAATATAATACGCATGTGCTTGCTGCTCCTACTTGCAATTATTATGAGAGAGGAACTATATCTCCACCTCTCTATGTTTCCAATACAATAAAATTGCAAGAAACTGTTTATACTATGCATTGGCCTTTACTATGTGTGCATGAATTGTTCTTTTATGACATGCCGATGCATAGGAAGAGAGTTAGACTTCGTCATTGCTTGATATATGTTGCTTGGTGCTCACTAGTAAATGCCAAATCATTGCTAATTAAAATTGGCTCTGATATACCCTGGGATCCGGGTGGATTCACTACTTGAGCACTATATGCCTAGCTTAATGGCTTTAAAGAAAGCGCTGCCAGGGAGACAACCCGGAAGTTTTAGAGAGTCATTTATTTCTGTTGTGTGCTTTTATAGAGTTTAAAAATAAAAATAATGTCCCAAGGTTTGCCTTTAGGATGTTTTCAATGCTTGTTGGTTTGTACGGCGCATGACAGAAACTTTGGCTGTAGTTCTGATTCTTTTTGCACTGTCCTTCTCTGCAAATTTTTTATTTTTAATAATTTTGGCAGAATTTTTGATTTATCAGAAGTATGGTGAATATTCAGATTATTACAGACTGTTCTGTTTCAGACAGATTCTGTTTTTGATGCATAGTTTGCTTGTTTTGATGAAACTATCAATTTATATCAGTGGATTAAGCCATGAAAAATTTATACTACAGTAGACACAATGCCAAAACAAAATATGAATTGGTTTGCAACAGTACTTAGAGTACTGATTTGCTTTATTATACTAACGGATCTTACCGAGTTTTCTGTTGAAGTTTTGTGTGGATGAAGTGTTCGATGATCGAGAAGGTCTCGATGTGAGAAGAAGGAAGAGAGGCAAGATCTCAAGCTTGGGGATGCCCAAGGCACCCCAAGTAAATATTCAAGGAGACTCAAGTGTCTAAGCTTGGGGATGCCCGGGAAGGCATCGCCTCTTTCTTCAACAAGTATCGGTATGTTTTCGGATTCGTTTCGTTCATGCGATATGTGCAGATCTTGGAGCGTCTTTTGCTTTTAGTTTTCATTTTCTTTTATGCACCATGCTGGTATGAGATAGTCCTTGGTTGATTTATATAATGCTCATTGCACTTCACTTATATCTTTTGAGTATGGCTTTATAGAGTGCTTCATGTGCTTCACTTATATCATTTGAAGTTTGGATTGCCTGTTTCTCTTCACTTAGACAACCGCCATTTATAGAATGCTCTTTTGCTTCACTTATATTTGTTAGAGCTTGGGCACATCTTTTGTAGAAAGAATTAAACTCTCTTGCTTCACTTATATCTATTTAGAGAGATGACATGAATTGGTCATTCACATGGTTAGTCATAAAATCCTACATAAACTTGTAGATCACTGAATATGATATGTTTGATTCCTTGCAATAGTTTTGCGATATAAAGATGGTGATATTAGAGTCGTGCTAGTTGAGTAATTGTGAAATTGAGGAATATTTGTGTTGAGGTTTGCAAGTCCCGTAGCATGCACGTATGCTGAACCGTTATGTAACGAAGTCAGAGCATAAGGTGTTCTTTCATTGCTTTCCTTATGAGTGGCGGTCGGGGACGAGCGATGGTCTTTTCCTACCAATCTATCCCCCTAGGGGCATGCGTAGTAGTACTTTGCTTCGAGGGCTAATAAACTTTTGCAATAAGTATATGATTTTTTATGACTAATGTGAGTCCATGGATTATACGCACTCTCACCCTTCCATCATTGCTAGCCTCTTCGGTACCGTGCATTGCCCTTTCTCACCTCGAGAGTTGGTGCAAACTTCGTCAGTGCATCCAAACCCCGTGCTACGATACACTCTATCACACATAAGCCTCATTATATCTTCCTCAAAACAGCCACCATACCTACCTATCATGGCATTTCCATAGACATTCCGAGATATATTGCCATGCAACTTCCATAATCATCATATACATGACTTGAGCATTCATTGTCCTATTGCTTTGCATGATCGTAAGATAGCTAGCATGATGTTTTCATGGCTTGTCCGTTTTTTTATGTCATTGCTACGCTAGATCATTGCACATCCTGGTACACCGCCGGAGGCATTCAGAGTCATATCTTTGTTCTAGTACCGAGTTGTGATATTGAGTTGTAAATAAATAAAAGTGTGATGATCATCATTATTAGAGCATTGCCCCAGTGAGGAAAGGATGATGGAGACTATGATTCCCCCACAAGTCGGGATGAGACTCCGGACTTTAAAAATAAATATAAGAGGAAGAAGCCCAAATAAACAAAAAGCCCGAAGAAGCCCACAAAAAAAGAGAAATAATGAGAGAAAAAGAGAGAAGGGGCAATGTTACTATCCTTTTACCACACTTGTGCTTCAAATTAGCACCATGTTCTTCATATAGAGAGTCTCTTGAGCTATCACTTTCATATACTAGTGTGAATTTTCATTATAGAACTTGGCTTGTATATTCCGATGATGGGCTTCCTCAAATGCCCGAGGTATTCATGAGCAAGCAAGTTGGATGCACACCCACTTAGTTTCCAGTTTGAGCTTTCATACACTTATAGCTCTAGTGCATCTGTTGCATGGCAATACCTACTCCTCACATTGACATCAATTGATGGGCATCTCCATAGCCCGTTGATTAGCCGCATCGATGTGAGACTTTCTCCTTCCTTTTTGTCTTCTCCACACAACCTCCATCATCATATGCTATTCCACCTATAGTGCTATGTCCATGGCTTGCGCTCATGTATTGTGTGAGGGTTGAAAAGGCTGAAGCGCGTTAAAAAGTATGAACCAATTGCTCGGCTTGTCATCGGGGTTGTGCATGATTTGAAGCTTTGTGTGGTCAAGATGGAGCATAGCCAGACTATATGTTTTGTAGGGATGAGCTTTCTTTGGCTATGTTATTTCAATAAGACATAATTGCTTGCTTGGTATGCTTGAAGTATTATTGTTTTTATGTAAAAAGATAGACTATTGCTTTGAATCACTCGTGTCTTAATATTCATCCCATTATTAGATACATGATCAAGATTATGCTAGGTAGCATTCCACATCAAAAATTATCTTTTTTATCATTTACCTACTCGAGGATGAGCAGGAATTAAGCTTGGGGACGCTGATACATCTCCGTCGTATCTATAATTTTTGATTGTTCCATGCCAATATCCTACAACTTTCATATACTTTTGGCAACTTTTTATATTATTTTTGGGACTAACATATTGATCCAGTACCAAGTGCCAGTTCCTTTCTGTTGCATGTTTTATGTTTCGCAGAATATGCATATCAACCGGAATCCAAACGGGATAAAAACGGACGGAGCTTATTTTTGGAATATTTGGAAAATCTGGAGAAAGATCAACGTGAAACGGTGTCTGAGGTGGGCACGAGGCAGGGGGCGCGCCCCACCCCCTGGGCACACCCTGACCCTCGTGGTCCACCCGTAAGGCGGTTGATGCCCTTCTTCGGCCTCAAGAAAGCAAATTTTTGGTAAAAAATCACGGCAAAGGTTTCAATCCAATCGGAGTTACGAATCTCCATTTATACCCGAAACGGTGAAAGGCCAGCCAGAGAGAATGCAGAAACAGAGAGAGACATAGAGACAGATCCAATCTCGGAGGGGCTCTCGCCCCTCCCACGCCATGGAGACCATGGACCAGAGGGGAAACCCTTCTCCCATCTAGGGAGAAAGTCAAGGAAGAAGAAGAAGGAGGGGGCTCTCCCCCCTCGCTTCCGGTGGCGCGGAACGCCGCCGGGGGCCATCATCATCACCGCGATCTTCACCAACACCTCCGTCATCTTCACGAACATCTGCATCACCTTCCCCCCCTCTATCTACAGCGGTCCACTCTCCCGCAACCCGCTGTACCCTCTACTTGAACATGGTGCTTTATGCTTCATATTATTATCCAATGATGTGTTGCCATCCTATGATGTCTGAGTAGATTTTCGTTGTCCTATCGGTGGTTGATGAATTGCTATGATTGATTTAATTTGCTTGTGGTTATGTTGCTGTCCTTTGGTGCCCATCATATGAGCGTGCGCGTGGATCACACCATAGGGTTAGTTGTATGTTGATAGGACTATGTATTGGAGGGCAGGAGTGACAGAAGCTTCAACCTAGCGCCATGAAAGCAGCCGAGATGTACCGCCGCGCCGCGAATGTAGCATAGATGTCCTCCCGCTCCGCCGCGGCCTAGGAAAATGTCTCGCGGGCAGGCGAGGACTCTTACACACGCATGCACGCGATCGTCCATAGCCAGATGGACCAGATCTCCGGCTGGGCGAGGTTGCAGGATGACCTGAAAGCCTTGTTTAAACAGGCTACCGGTGTCATCCGGCAACTAGGGGAGGGAAATGTGAAGCTCCAGGCCAAGCGCGACGTTCTGAGGGCGAAGATTGCCGAAGGGCGAAGCAGGTGGAGGAGACCGCTGCCTTGTTGGAGAGGATGGGTGTCATCGTCATAAGGGCATATTTCTCCCTATGTGGTTTTGGTGATTGATGACAATGTATTTGCGGGCTAATCATGTGCATTGAGCATTTCAGATATCTCATGTCTAGGCACAAGAAGATTCGGTGCCCCTTGGAGCCTATTGAAGACGGTGTTTCTCTATGTTTCTTTTGGTGGATTTGAGTCTTAGGAAAGCAGTACTATTAAGAGGTGGTCCGCTTCGGAAAGGTTAGGGTGGAATCAACATGTACACATCTGCTCCTTTGCACCACCTTTCCTTCGCTTCATTGGAGCACCGGTCGTTTTCCCTTGTCTTTGCGAAGATGAAGGCCTCCAAGTGCTATAATCTCTGTGGCATGCGGTAGTACTGCTCAAGGGAGTAGTAGTATCGCAGCGGTCCACGGTAGTACCGCCCAAGGCAGTGGTAGTACCGCTCCTCGTGAGCGGTAGTACCATGGCCTCTAGCCTAGAATGCCGGCACACACGGAAGTAGGTGCGGAAGTAATTTTTTACTTTCGCGCCCTACGAGGTAGTACCACTCCCTGCGAGCGGTAGTACCATGCCGGATTTTCGCACAGACCAAAACTCACCAGAAATAGCCACGGATGTAATTTTATTAGTCCGTGCCTTCCCAGCCCAGTTGAACCCTGCCTTGCGGTAGTACCGCAAGGGCGCGCGATAGTACCGCTCTAGCGGTTCTACCGCTTGTTGCTTTATGCAACAGGGCCTCGTCTGGTCTCTGCCGCGCGAGCGGTAGTACCGCACCGCCTAGTGGTATTACTGCAAGCCCTTGCGGTAGTACCGTGTGTCTGCGCGGTAGTACCGCATGTCGTGGGCTGGATAAGTGGGTAACGGTTGGATCTTTACCCCACTATATAAAGGAGGTATTCTTCCCCAAGTTCACCACCTCTTCCCTCCCCAAGCTCCATTGTTGCTCAAAGCTCCATTTTCGCCCCATCTCTCTCCCTAGCGAATCAAACTTGTTGATTTTCTAGGGATTGGTTGAGAAGGCCCCGATCTACACTTCCGCCAAGAGAAATTTGATTCCCCTCCGCTAATCCCTGGCGTATCTTGTTACTCTTGGGTGTTTGAGCACCCTATACGGTTGAGGTCACCGTGGAGGCATATTCCATTGTGTTGAAGCTTCGTGGTGTCGTTGGGAGCCTCCGATTAAGTTGTGGAGATTGCCCCAACCTTGTTTTTAAAGGTTTGGTCGCCGCCTTCAAGGGCACCAATAGTGGAATCGCGGCATCTAGCATTATGTGAGGGCGTGAGGAGAATACGGTGGCCCTAGAGGCTTCTTGGGGAGCATTGTGCCTCCACACCGCTCCAACGGAGACGTACTTCCTCTCAAAGGGAAGAAACTTCGGTAACACACCCTCGTCTCCACCGGCTCCACTCTTGGTTATCTCTTACCTTTACTTGTGCAAGCTTATATTGTGTTGTATCCCTTACTTTCTTGTGTGCTTGTTGTTGTATCATATGGATTGCTCGCCTAGTTGCATATCTAGACAACCTACTTTGATGCAAATTTTAATTTGGTAAAGAAAAGCTAAAAATGGTTACTTGCTTATTCACCCCCCTCTAGTCAACTATATTGATCCTTTCAATTGGTATCAGAGGCTCGTCTCTTTATTAAGGACTTTGCCGTCCGAAGAGTATGTTTGACACCGTAGACGGTGGTGAGGAGCACTCTGGTGTGAATCAGTTCTCCTCTACAGCCGATGGGGGATCCTCGGTCTCTTGTGAGGAGTTCAATGCAGATTTGGACACATTGAAAACCTCCATGACAACCGACATTTAAGGCATGTTCAATAAGTTCTTAGAAGGCCTTAAATTATCCACCGCACTGATGAAAGTGGGTGATCCTACTAACAAGGTGACGGATGCTAACTCCAATAAGGGGGAGCTACGAGTGAACAAGTTCCTTTGCCTAGTAGTAGAAGTGGAAATGGCATCTTTGCCCATGTTGAACCTCCAATTACTTATGGGGAACCGGTTCCCTCCACGCATATGAATTGTGTTGGTCCTCCTCCTAAGCTTGTGAAAAATGAGGATTTTGCCGCTTGGGTCTATCTCTTTAACATCATTTAAATCATAGTTCTACTAATTTTGGAGAATTATTGAGCAAGAAACTTCACTCCAAGAGAAGCCGCGGGTCGTCAATTCAACGAGTCCGCTCTCTTCATTCTTCAAGAAGAAATTCCACCCGAAGATATTGCGCATCTCCGTCCGATCACTGTTGCCAAGGAAGCATGGCAACATGTTTTTTCCATTTACAAGGAAAGCGCAAGCATTCAATGCTGAAACTTTGAAGTGGTGCAAAATGCAGCTGATGAGTTTGCAATGATTGAAGATGAAGAACCTCGAGAGCTTTACCGGAGATTAACCACTCTCGCGGTCTCACTACGAGATCATGGGAGCAAGGATACAGATGCCAATTGGATCAAGCGCAAGTTTCTCAACGCCATGATGCCTTACCATAAGGCCATGTCTGATATGTCTCCGTTGTATCTATAATTTTTTATTGTTCCATGCCAATATCCTACAACTTTCATATACTTTTGGCAACTTTTTATATTATTTTTGGGACTAACATATTGGTCCAGTGCCCAGTGCCAGTTCCTGTCTGTTGCATGTTTTATGTTTCATAGAATATCCATATCAAACAGAATCCAAACGGGATAAAAACGGGCAAAGCTTATTTTTGGAATATTTGGAAAATATGGGAGAAAGATCAACGCGAAACGGTGTCCGAGGTGGGCACGAGGCAGGGGGCGCCCCCTTGACCCTCGTGGTCCACCCGTAAGGCGGTTGATGCCCTTCTTCGGCCGCAAGAAAGCTAATTTTTGGTAAAAAATCATGGCGAAGGTTTCAATCCAATCGGAGTTACGGATCTCCATATATACCCGAAACGGTGAAAGGGCAGCCAGAGAGAACGCATAAACATAGAGAGACAGAGAGACATATCCAATCTCGGAGGGGCTCTCGCCCCTCCCATGCCATGGAGACCATGGACCAGAGGGGAAACCCTTCTCCCATCTAGGGAGAAAGTTAAGGAACAAGAAGAAGAAGAAGGAGGGGGGCTCTCTCCCCCTCGCTTCCGGTGGCGCCGGAACGCCGCCGGGGGCCATCATCATCACCGCGATCTTCACCAACACCTCCGTCATCTTCACCAACATCTCCATCACCTTCCCCCCTCTATCTACAATGGTCCACTCTCCCGCAACCCGTTGTACCCTCTACTTGAACATGGTGCTTTATGCTTCATATTATTATCGAATGATGTGTTGCCATCCTATGATGTCTGAGTAGATTTTCGTTGTCCTATCGGTGGTTGATGAATTGCTATGATTGATTTAATTTGCTTGTGGTTATGTTGCTGTCCTTTGGTGCCCATCATATGAGTGCGCATGTGGATCACACCATAGGGTTAGTTGTATGTTGATAGGACTATGTATTGGTGGGCAAGAGTGACAGAAGCTTCAACCTAGCATAGAAATTTATGCATACGGGATTGAAGGGGGACCAATATATCTTAATGCTATGGTTGGGTTTTACCTTAATGAAAGTTAGTAGTTGCGGATGCTTGCTAATAGTTCCAATCATAAGTGCATAGAATTCCAAGTCAGGGATGACATGTTAGTAGTGGCCTCTCCCACATAAAACTTGCTATCGGTCTCGTAAAGTAGTCAATTGCTTAGGGACAATTTCGCAACTCCTACCACCACTTTTCCACACTCGCTATACTAACTTTATTGTGTCTCTATCTAAACAGCCCATACTTTTTATTTACGTGCTCTTTATATTCTTGGAAACCTATCCAACAACACCTACAAAGTACTTCTAGTTTCATACTTGTTCTAGGTAAAGCGAACGTCAAGCCTGCGTAGAGTTGTATCGGTGGTCGATAGAACTTGAGGGATTATTTGTTCTACCTTTAGCTCCTCATTGGGTTCGACACTCTTACTTATCGAAAGAGGCTACAATTGATCCCCTATACTTGTGGGTCATCAATGTCCTCCATCATTTGTCAAAGGCCTGACTTCCACTCCTTGTCCTCAAGTTAAGTGTTGGATGAGTTTGTTGCAATGAGGATCTTGGACAAGACCGCCGACAATGCGGTGTTGCGTTCTCAATTATCAAAGAAGCCCAACCTCGCCTTGAAGGCCAATGATAGTGTGGAAGAAGAGGGTGAAGAGGAAGAAGAGGAGTGTTGCCCCGAAGATACCAAGTATGCATATCATGAGCACATGGCTCTCGCTTTACGGCAATTTTGGAGCAAGAAGAACTCAAGGCCCAACTTCAACAAGAACAACTCAAGTGGCACCAAGGGCAAGCAACATGTGAGGACATGCTATAATTGTGGCAATGTGTGTCACTTTGTTGTGGATTGCCCATATGAGAAGATGGAAGACAATGTTGGAAAGATTATCCTAAAATACAAGGCCAAGTCCTTCCCCAACAAGAACAACTTCACTAAGAAGACTCCCCCAAAGGGGTTAGTGGCACAAGAAGAGTACAATGATGATGATGATGAAGACGGTGAGACGGTTGACATGGCCTCCGTTGCCATTGCAACAACTCCATGGGTGTCCCTCTTTGATTCACCCAATAAGAACATCACCGCCAAGTGCCTCATGGCTAAAGCCACCAACAAGGTAACCCCCAACATAAAAACTACCATCACTAATAATCCTTCCTTGACGTATTGCATTGATGAAAATGAGGGGATGAAGGAGGAGGAAAATTAATTTGAGTCTTTTATGAGTAAGCTCAAGGGTAAATCCAAGAAGCACTTTGTTGCTCTCTTCAAACAACTTGGTGAAACCAGTGACATGGTCGAGGCTCACGAAGAAACCATCTCTAAGATGGAGGGGCATAGTTGTGACTATGCCGATGAGATTTTGGATCTCTCTAATGCACTTGAGGAAGAGTGTGGTCATCGTTTGGCTCTTGAGGAGTCACACAACGATGATCATGCTAAATTAAAGAAAGATCTTGATCATGCTCTTGTTGTATCTTGTGTGCTGAATTTCGAGAAGGCCAAACTTGGGGTTGACCATGCTAGACTCAAGGAGGAGTTTGATATACTTGACAAGGCTCACAAGACCTTGAAGGGTGCTCATGCTAGCCTCAAGGAGTCTCATGATCAACTCCAAGTGAAGCTAACCAAGGAAAAAGCCACACTTCCTCATATGGTTTTAATTGATAATGCAAATGCTACTAACCCATGTTGTAAGCATGTGCATCTTGTGAAGGAGAATGCCAAGTTGAAGGAGCAACTTGAGAAAGGCCTTGTGTCCTGCATACAAGGTGAGAAGAACCTCAACAACCTTTGGAGTAATCAAAAGGAAGTTGTGGGCAAGGAGGGAATTGGGTTTGGACCCAAGTCCAAGAACAAGAAGAAGAATGACAAGGCCAAACAACCTACTCCTCTCAAGCAAATGTTTGTGAAGGCGGGGGAGGGTGCTTCTAAGGAGAAGAAGAAAAATGTGAAGGGTGGCGGTGTCAAGAAGGGCAATGCCACCCCTTCCAACAAAGCCGGCGACTTTAACCCTTCTTATGTGTTATGCCGTGCTAGTGATGGGCATGTTTATGCCAAATTTGTTGGTTCTCCTTATGAGTACATTGAATGGTCTATTTGGGTTCCTAAGACCCTTGTTACTAACATCAAAGGGCCCATTACAAAATGGGTACCTAAAACCAAGCATGGATCTCTTGTAGGTGTTTGCTTTCGGTGGGGGATCATGGTTGCTCGATAGTGGAGCCACAAATCATATGACCGGAAGCAAGGACTTGGTGGTGGACGTGCACAAGATTTCATCTATGCCCACCGATGTCGAGTGGGGTGATGCCTCGTCTTCTAAGGTATTGGGTCTTGGCAAGGTTGTCATTTCTCATGATCTCACGATCGAGAAAGTCATGCTTGTTGAGTCCCTTGCATACAACTTACTTTCTGTTCGCGAACTTGCACTCATGGGCTTTGCCACTTTCTTTGATATTGATACCATGGCCCTCTTGTGGAGCAAGACTCTTAAAGTAGCCTTTGTTGGGCATGTCGAGAACGGTCTTTATGTGATTAACTTTTCGGAGCGACCCACTAAGACCGCGACATGCCTTATGGTTAAAGTTGACATGGGATGGCTTTGGCATCGCCGTTTAGCCCACGTCAATATGAGATCTTTGCAAAGTCTTCTCAAGGGGGACCATGTCCAAGGACTAAAAAATGTTAGTTTTTCCAAAGATCGTGCTTGCAGTGCTTGTATCGAAGGAAAGCTACATGAGAAGGCTCACCCTCCCACGACTATCATCTACTCGAAGAGGCCCTTGGAGCTCCTTCACTTGGATCTCTTTGGGCCTCCATCCTTTGATAGTCCTGGGGGTAGAAAGTATTGCTTGGTGATTGTAGATGATTATTCAATATACACTTGGGTATATTTCTTCAAGAGGAAGAGTGAGACCCAACAAACCGTCATCGATTTTGAAAATGAAGCTCAACGTCAACACAATGCAAAGATCTTGACGATAAGAAATGACAATGGCACCAAGTTCAAGAACTACACCTTGGATGAGTTTCTTAGTGATGAGGGGATCAAGCATCAATATTCCGCACCTTACACCCCTCAATAAAATGGTGTAGCGGAGAGGAAGAACCAGACGTTGATGGATGCGGCAAGGACCATGATGGCGGAGTTCAAGTCTCCATACAACTATTGGGCCGAAGCCATCAACACCGCTCATCATGCATCCAATCGGCTCTATCTCCACAAAGTCTTGAACAAGACTCCATATGAGATACTCACCAGCAACAAGCGCAACCTCAAGTACTTCCGGGTGTTCGGATGTAAGTGTTTCATTCTCAAGAAAGGTGTTCGTTTGTCTAAATTTGAGGCTAGAGCTCATGAGGGCATATTTGTTGGTTATGCTACAAACTTTCATGCTTACCGTGTCGTCAGCAAGTCCACTGGACTCATTGAGGAGACGTGTAACGTGGAGTTTGATGAGAATAACGACTCCCAAGTGGATCAAAGTGGTACTTGTGATGTAGGTGATGAAATTCCTCCCCAAGCCATAAGAAGAATGGGTGTTGGTCATATCCTACCCATTTAGGAACCCCTTGTGGCCGAAGGAGAAGGACAATGTTCCACTCAAGTTGAACCATCCCCAACCCAGGACCCACACTGATGCGGAGCATCCTACAGTCATCCCCATGGACCTACCATCATCTCATCAAGAGCCAAGAGGACCCATGACACGAGCACGAGCTAGAGCTCTCGAGAACGAGGTGACTTCTTTCCTTAGTGATATCATATATGATTCACTCGAGACATTGCTACTACCTAAGTCCGATATGCTATGCATGATTAGGTGTCAAGAGGACCCTCCCGGAGATGTACATGAAGACGGACAAGCCGCCAAGTCCATGGATGAAGAGAACCAACGGAAACGGTCAAGAACACCTCCCAGGCCCCGGACATCCGGCCAGGACCCCGGACATCCGGCCCCTGGAGCGTCATCCACATCAGCCTCCCAGCCGCCCAACATCTACAGGCCCCGGACATCCGGCCAGACGCACGGACATCTGCGCCACGCACCAGAACCTACAGAAGCTAACTCCTCCAGCCCGGACATCCGGCCTCCTAGCCCAGACATCCAGCCCCTCCCGAAGCCCCGGTCATCCGGCCCGTTGCCTGGACATCTGGCTCCGCCTGTCTGCGCATAGTAAAGGGTCGAGCCCCATGTACCCTTTCTCCCCCCTAGACTATATATACTCTCCCATCTCCCTCTTTCTAGGGTTAGCATTGGTTTAGCTCATTTAGAGATAGAGCTTTGCTCATCCATTACGGATCTACTCCACGAGAGAGACCGCAGCCCCTCTACGGAGAAGACCCCCTTGGATTCAAGACCTCCTCACGGAGAAGAACCGGTTACCCTTTGTATCGTCCTTTGTTGACTTTGGATCGTGTATCTCCCTTTGTGTTTCGTGGATCTAGCACATGTGTAATCGAATATTGTTGGTTTGAGTGATTCTCTTGTGTTTTCCCTCGTGTTTCCCCTCATGTTCTTCGTGTTCTTAGTTGGGATCCGCTCCTTTCGTGAAAGATCGGCCGTATAGGGTTCGACCCTACATCATCTTGGTACCATGAGCCACATTGATCACGATTTCGGATCCCCCTCTCTTTGTTTTCTTGCCTCGTTTTGTTGATTTTGTCCCTAATTCGAAAATTGCCCCACAAAAATAGCCCCAATTTTTTTTGTGATTTGTTGGTGTGATGAAGTTTTGTTGGATTTGATCCGCGGATTTCGTGTGTTGCAGGTAGATCTAGCTTTTCCCCATCTTTTCCCCAATTTCCATCCACACAATCTTCTGAATTTTGCCCCGGATTTGACCTCTCCACGCGGTGTTCTTCGAGTTCGTCCACGGATCCCGAGCCCAGACATCCGGCCCAATAGCCCGGACATCCGGCCCGCCCCGGACATCCAGCGTCCAACCCGGACATCCGGCCCCTGACAGCATCACTTCCATCCTCCACTCCGTTTACCGCATAACTCTCACCCAATTTTGTACCGGTGCCCACATACACTTCCGCATACCACCACCACTTCCGCATAGCACCACCATAGCCTTTCCCGCTACCAACTCTGACAATTTTGACCCGTTTTGCTTTGAGAATTTGAGTTGTGGTTTCCGTGTCCTATGGTGTTTCAGCTATCTAGGTACGGTTCGACATCAACATCACCACCGCTCATCTTTGCCAAGGACTACTACGAATGGCTACATCACTTTAGTATCACCCTCACCTTGGTATCATCTTGCTATCGTGATATCATCCTACTTACTTGCATTTTCATTGATAACCCCATAGCCTTACTTTTGCGTAGCTTACCCATCGAGACTAGCTGTTGAGTATTGTCGGCAACGTGACTTGTGCAAATTAGTGACATACTTCCCATAGCATACATACCATCATTGTGTTGCATATCTTGGTATCATCTCTTGTGTCACAAAGTTGTAATCGCATACACAATTGCTATCTTGGTTCGTGAAGCATTGCATGAGAAAAGAGCTCAAACATGCTTTTAAGCAAAGGAGGAAAGATACGCAAAGAGCTTATAAGCAAGAACCATAGCATCATATAACATTAAGATTGGCATACTCGATCATCTTGGATCATACCATTGGAATACCATACATATAGCATACTTGGGATAGAAGTCATTGCATTTTTGCTTAGTAGGTTGTGCACAAGTTCGTATCCGCCTATTGTGCAATCGTGCTAGCATCTCTCTAGTGTTGTGCAACAAGAGAATCTTTGTGGATTCACATTTTGTCTCACCCCTTGCTTGCACGACCCCACTTATTTTTTGCGTGTGTGTTTCTGTGTACCTTATCTTGCTATTGGTCTACTTGTTGCATTTGCAAATTTTCGAATCTTTTCCAACATTATTGAAGCTCACTTACAATTGCATCAAATTTTGTGCCACCATCCTAACCAAGCTCCACCATAAGCTTTTACTTGTGTAGGTGTGAGAAACCGACAAGAAATTGGTACCAATTATGCTATTTCCTTGTTACACATTGGAGTGATCTTTGATCCATCTTCAACATCGGTCAAGGTACATTTGGTATTGGTTCTTCTCTTTCTCTCACTCACATATCTTTGTTTGGAATGATGGATAGGCCAAGTAGTTCTACCAACCCACTCTTCTTGGAGCAAGACGACGACATGTCATCCTAGGTCACCAAGAGCCACCTATTTGGTGCACAACGAGCTTTGCATCAAGAACAACAAGCAATGAGCGACCGCATCGACAACCTCGCCACCGACTTGCGACTCTCCGAGCAATGTACAAGAGACTACTTCGACAACAAGCTCGACGAACACAAGCACGAGAATGACGCAAGAATGGACGAGATTCGTGCCTTGTTGGTCAACCGCTCTTCTACCACTTCGTCCTACTCAAGAAGGAGCCGCTCGAGTCGACACTCCGATGACACTATCTCCGGCTCAAGTACCCCCGACATCAAACACTCTTCGTCGTGCCGCACGTCAAGATCGTCAAGCAGTCCACGATCCTCTACACAAGACCGACTCTCAAGAGCATCGACACCGTCAAGCCCAAGCTGCATTCGCGCAAGCACAAGAACGACAACACCAACGACAACAAGAACAAGAGGAGCATGCACGACAACACCAAGATGCACAAGACGCCGAGGCACAACGTCAAGCCAAAGAACTACGTGAAGCTCAAGCACTTGAGGCGCAACAAGCTCTCCGAGATTCAAGTAGAGCCGTAGCCACGCGCAACCGGCAAGCTCGTGAACAAGAAGAAGCACTTCGCGATGAAGTTCAAGAAAGGATTTCTCAATCACGTGTGCATCTTTAAGTTCCACAAGTTCCTCGTCAAGATCGACAAGCGCCTCCTCAAGCGAGACAAGAACATCAAGTCCATCGAGAGCATGAAGACAATGGACCTCCTTCAAGACAAGAGCGAAATGAGGTCGACAACCCTCCTCGCCAAGAGCAACATGGGATTGTCAATCCTCAAACACATGGGCATCATCATCCCCGACCCCAACACAATGAAGAGCAAAAATATGGCAAGCTAAAGTTCACCATGCCCAAGTTCACCGGAAGCAATGACCCCGAAGAGTACATCTCATGGGCATTGAAGGTTGGCAAAATCTTCCGCTTGCACAACTACGAAGAAGAGAAGAAGATCGCAATGGCATACCTTGAGATCCAAGACTATGTCCTCATTTGGTGGGAACAACTCATTGAGCGCCGAGAGGCAAGAGGTGAACCACCCATCAATACTTGGGCACAAACGAAGGATATCATGAGAGCACGATTCGTGCCAAACTACTACAACTGCGACCTCTTCAAGAAACTCCAACTACTCAAGCAAGGAACCAAGAGCGTTGAAGAGTACTACAAGGAAATGGAGATTGCCATGATACGAGCCAATGTCACAGAAGATGATGAGCAAACTATGGCACGTTTCTTGAATGGACTCAACCATCCTATCAAGAAGATCGCCGGCTTCCAACCATACTCGAACCTCATCGAGCTAGTGCACCAAGCAACCAAACTGGAACGTCAAGTGCAAGTTGATCTCAAATATGCCAAGTTCTCATCCAAGTCATATGGTTTCTCCAACAATCAAGATTCAACGACTCCAACACCTTCTACCTCAACCAAGACATCTACAAGCAACGGTGACAAGTCAAGTTACAAGAAAACTTCGACAAGCTCAAGTCGTCCTCCTACTACAAGCAACTCCAAGCCGAAAGCTTCATCATCATCTACCCCAACTGATGAGACCATCAAGACAAGTTCCTTTAAATGCTTCACATGTGGCGGCCGAGGCCACAAGTCCTTTGAGTGCACAAACAACCGCACCATGATCCTCAATGATGATGGAACCTATGACTCAAGGAGCGAAGGAGAGATGGAAGCCCTTGAGCATGCGGCCATGCACCGACAAGTGAACAACGAAGATGAAGATGATCAAGTCTTTTGCGACGAAGATTCGAGCCCCGCTCTTGTTGTCTCCAAGGCCTTGAATCTTCAACATCAACAAGACGAAGACCAAAGATGCCATATCTTCCACACAAAGGCTCGCATTAATGGAAGGTCCGTCAAGGTCATCATCGATGGATGGAGTTGCCATAACTTAGCAAGCGAAGAACTTTGCTCCAAGCTCCAATTGGTCAAGATGAAGCACCTGCACCCATACAAGGTTCAATGGCTAAGCGACACCGGCACCATACAAGTCGAGCATAGAGTACAAGTTTCTTCCAAGATCGGAGCTTACGGAGAAACTTTGGAGTGTGATGTCCTTCCGATGACCGTTTGCCACCTCCTTCTTGGACGGCCATGGCAATTTGACCGAGGTGGCATCCACAACGGGCGTACAAACTAATATAGCTTCAAGATGAAAGGAAAGGAGTATGTGCTACGACCTATGTATCCAATCCAAGTGATCGCCGACAAGCAAGCAACCCATCCTAGAGAGAATAGTGAGAGAGCGAAGCACCAAAAAGCGAGTGAGCGCCACAAGCCCAAATTGAGTGCCTCCATGATGGGCGACAAGAAGAACTTAGTCCTATTTGCCACCAAACGTGAGATGAGAGAAGTGTGTAAGAACCCATCGAGTGTCCTACACTATGTCCTATTGTGCAAGGACGAGGCACCAAAAACTAACAACTCTCACGATCTACCTTTGGTGTTATCTTCTTTATTGCAGGAATTCCAAGATGTTTTCCCCGATGAGCTACCTCCGGGTCTACCTCCACTACGAGGCATTGAGCACCGAATCGACCTCATCCCCGGAGCACATCTACCTAACAAGGCCCCATACCGAGTCAACCCCGAAGAAACCAAAGAAATACAACGACAAGTAAAGCATCTCATAGATCATGGACATGTGCGCGAAAGTTTGAGTCCTTGTGCCGTACCGGTCATTCTTGCACCAAAAATAGATGGCAGATTTCGCATGTGCTCCGATTGTAGACCCATCAATGCTATCACCGTTCGCTATAGGTACCCCATTCCACGCCTTGACGATATGCTAGATGAACTTAGCGGTGCCACTATTTTTTCCAAAATTGATCTTAAAAGTGGTTACTATCAAATCCCCATACAAGAGGGTGATGAATGGAAAACTGCTTTCAAAACTAAGTTTGGTTTGTATGAGTGGTTAGTCATGCCTATGGGTTTATCTGAAGCACCCGGTACTTTCATACATCTTATGCATTATGTGTTTCGCCCTTATATTGGTGAATTTGTTATTGTCTACTTCGATGATATCCTTGTTTTTAGTGAATCTCTCAAAGAGCATGTCACCCACCTTCGCACCGTGCTACAAACTCTTCGAAAAGAGCAACTTTATGCTAATATGGGAAAATGCCTTTTTGGTGTTGATAAGCTTGTTTTCTTGGGTTTTGTCGTATCTTCTAAGGGTGTTCATGTTGATGACTCTAAGATCAATGCTATTAAAACTTGGCCCCAACCAACCAATTTGCAACAAGTGCGTAGTGTTCGCACACGAACACATCACCATGTACCCTCGATGCCGGGGGTGATGCACCGCAGCTCACATCGAAGGAGACCCGTCGGAAGCGCGGTACGCAAGATAATCCGGCGGGCACTTTTGTACACCCGAAACCCCACACGCCCGGGAGACACCCCGTCAGGGCGCACGGCCATTATGGGCTGCCCTAGGTCAACCTGATCACCCCTAGGGCCTCGAGGTTCGCCGCCCTGCAATGAAGAAGAACGAACGAAGAACGAGGAAGAAGAAGAACAAGGGAGAAGGAAAAGTAAAGGTAAAAGATGTAGATAGATTTGTTTGATTGTGTGTTGTTCAATCGGCCGTCACCTCCTATCTATATAATAGGCGGATGGGCTTCCTGTACAAGAAAAGGACTTGCCTTGTCGTCCAAATTATCAAAATCTAGCCAAATTCGGAATTCTCACGACTTCCGGCCCGGATGTCCGGCTCTAGCCCGGATGATCCGACCTAGCCCAGTTTTCTGATAGCAGCTCACTGTTTTGGCTCTAGAGTCCACATGTGACTTCACATTTGGACGTTTTCTATATCAAAATCAACCGTCTCGACGAGACGCACAACTTTCATGTTGAACACTTTTCGATACGAGGTCATCTTGAGACGTGCCGTTTTCTAAAGTCTGCAGGAGAAAAACATGTCCGCACGTCCGGACGATTGCTCGGATTGTCCGGCCTTTACCCGGATCATCTGGGAGTTGATCCAGATCATCCGGCTTCAACTTTTAGCTTCTGTTGCTTTGGTCAATTTTTTGGCCCTCGGCCGGATAATCTGGACCCCGGTCCAGATGATCCGGCCATGCAGTGCTGCAGCGCACAGTTTTGGCTGTAACTTTTGCATACGACCTTGGGTTAAGACAATTTTTATATCAGAAACGTCCGTTTCGACGAGACGAAGAACTTTGTTGTTGTAACTTTCTTCATCCGAGGCCACTTAATTACGTTTCAAGCCGTTCTTTGATCTGATGCCAATACGAGCATCTCTAAGATTGTCATAACTTTTGCGTCTGAGCTCCGTTTTGGACCATCTCTATATCTATTTCGATCGGCTTGAAGAGAGCCATCCAATGGTGAAATGAAATCATAAATCTGACCTCATCTTGCTACAGCCTCAAGTCACTCTTTGCGATTATGTCATTTTCGAGCGTCAACACATGCCCCCCTGTTTTTTGTCAAATCTTTTATGCCGAAAAATAACTTGCACGAAATTTGTTCTAAGCGCGATGTCAACACTCCATCGGCCATTTTGTACATGCTTAGGACGATAAGTATATATCGTCCATTTAGATTAGCAACAAAAGTGCAGCTAATTGAATGTATGGTGATGAGGTAAAACCCTTGCATGATGTAAGAAGCTATATTGTGTCCATGGATCAAAATAAGTCCACAAAGGGTAACCAGTCATACCTGAGGATGAATTCCATGGTATAGACATTAATGACATAGTTGAAGAATATGGATGTTGTTTGAACCGAAGATTCCGATGCGCAAACCTTCGGCTTGGTTGTTCGAAGCTTGCACTCTTCCCTTTCTTCAGCTTTGTCGCACTTATTGCAATGGAAGCTTGCACACCATTCTTCTTTTGAGTACTTCCTTTGGGAACCCATGCCATGTTTCTCTTTTCAAGCTCTTGTGCACTATTTTTTTGTAATTTCTTGTTTTGCCAATATGATAAGCCGAGTGGGCGCCCCGGCTGTGATTTTGCTTGAACTAATGACAATTCTTGTTTTACCTTGTGCACTTTCAACCTCTTTTGTTCAGATTTGGCACTTTGATTTTTAACAATTGATTTCTTTACTTCTTTGCCTTTTGTAGCCAATGTCAACACTTTAATTGGCTCTTTGTCATTTGAGACCGAATATGAAATAGCACACTTACGACCATCCTTCTTGACCTTGTATACTTGCTTGACCACCTCTTTCTTCGTCCATGGGTTCCGGACCGATTCCTTTTTATTGAAACGGTCTTTAACATGTGATTGTTTAAATGTTGGTCTTCTCGGAGCTGCATAATATTGATGAGATGGTATAAAATAAGATGGAGAATGTGCCCTTGTATCATATCTGTCCCATGATGGATATGGATTTATGTGAGCATAGGGAGGTATCCACGACATTGGCATTGGCGGCCCAAAATAAGGATATGAGCAAGTTGCATTCAAATTTTCTTCTTGCCAATATCGATCCTTGGATTTGCGCCTAGGGGGTGATCTTGATGCTTTTGCATTAGTTGGCCGATAAGCACTGTTCTCCTCACTTATCTTCTGATATTTTCCCAATAGTTGGGCGAAAGTGACTTTCGGTTTTTTACCTTTGTGCTTACGTCGGACTTTGTTTCCTTTGGTTGTGCTTGCACCAATATTTGGATTTTCTTGTTGCCCCCTGTCCTTGGCGTCTCCATTGTAGCTTCGATGGAATTCTCTCCCTCAAGATTATGTTCATTAAGCTCTTCCACAACTTCTTTACTTGAAAGTTTGATCACATCACCTGTAGTTTTTACCTTCTCTTTAAATGGATCAACTTGAAGCAGTCGATGCAAAAACTTTTTGCCATCAGGACCAATCGGAATAAACTGGTCATCTCTTGGTGTCTCAACAAATTTCAATCGTCCTTTATCAATGGCCTATTTAACTATTTGACGAAACATGTTGCAATCCTGAATACTATGCTTGAATGAATCATGCAACTTACAATACATTCGTCCATGGATAGATGGCTTGACATTGTGATCAAGAATTCTAATGTAATTATTTTTCACCAACAACTCAAATATTTGATCACACAGGCTTGAATTGAAGGTAAACTTTTTATTTTCTAGCCGATCTTGTTGTGAGAACAACTTTATAGGTAAGGAAACGAATGGTTCAGATTTCAAATCTCCCCATTCGGCTATGCATTTTCTTTTGCATTCTTTTTCCGATGTTATTGGATAAGATATTATACTAGCATCAGTTTTCTCAAAAGAATTTGACCTTGGCTTTAAATTTCTGAAACGAAAATAGTTAGAATACACATGTCTCAATTGAGACCAAGTGCAAGCCAAGTAAGAAACAAGCAAAGCTACCCAATTAGATATGAAATTTTGATAAAGCAATGGGGAAATCTTTGGCTGCAATAATAGGTCACTATCGGTCCTTATAAATGGCACAATAGATTGACCGATATGTTCTATAACAGTTTTATTGCTAACAAGTAAATTTCCCCTCTTCATTGGTCTTTCAATATTACTTATGAGAATTTCTCTTATAGAAGCATCAACAATAAAGTTGCGACCAAATCGGAAGATAGGTAAATCACTTGCTAGACATACCTTTTCGAACATGTTGGGAGAGCATGATGGTTGCGTTACTTGAATGATATGTTGTTCCTCTTTCGAATAGCTCCCCAACACCTTGTCATCCTGTTTTTCTAGAATATATTCGGCATACGTAATATTTGATTCGGTCTTTTAAATAGCCAAATTAACTTTGTTATCCGGATCACCATCTTTTTTGATAATTCTATCCACACTCAATGCTTTCTCTTTTTAACATAATCTAGCTTGAATTGCAGCAGAATTAATAGGCTTTCCCTCTTTTGTTAATTCATGTAGAACAACATTGCATTCGTCCCAAAAAGACGTAAGATTTTTCTTAATGACCCAATCTGGATAGAATTGCCCCCGGCACTTCTATACTCTTTCGGTAACGAGATGTCACCGAAATTATGTAATTGTGCAGGGAAAACATTGTATGCCATGGTACTAGGTGAAGGCACATGTGATCCTATAGAATTTCCAGTTATTCGGCTATTAGCATGAAGGTGCAAAGCCGAATTATGAATACCTATAGTTTCATATGGCGCCAAAACATTAGAAGCATGAGGTGTAGCATATGATGGTTGAGGGTAATTGGCCGGATAACTAGTAGTAGCATGGCCAATTCCTCTATCCACCGGCATGTTTGGATTAACATATTGCAAGCTAAGTGCCGATGAATAAAAAGGTGAAACACTTCGTTGCCTACTATCAGAAGTTCCCGTGTGAGGTGTTTCAACTTGATTAACCGAACTCATTATGTTGTTCATCGGCATACGAATTTCTGGGGTTGCCGATGCATGGGAGTTGGAATACATATGTTGCATGTTGCTAAAATTATATGAGGTAGAAGCATGAAGGTTTTGTTGCATCGGCTCTTGCACATAATTAGATGCATGAATGATAAAGCTAGGGCTAGCCGATACATTATGCTCATTAGATGATCTAGCAACAAAATATGCATTATTTTCATCAACATATGTGAATTGAGTATTCCTGTTACCTTCGTAGATTGCAAACCCTAGATGACGATCTCTTCGTAGCAAGAACAGACCGGAGACAGTTCAAAGCTTCGTCCCCAGCGGAGTCGCCAAAAAGTGTGTTCGCACACGAACACGTCACCGTGTACCCTCGACGCCGGGGGTGATGCACCACAGCTCACGTCGAAAGAGACCCGCCGGAAGCGCGGTACGCAAGACAATCCGGCGGGCGCTTTTGTACACCCGAAACCCCACACGCCCGGGAGGGACCCTGTCAGGGCGCGCGGCAGTTATGGGCTGCCCTAGGTTGATCTGATCGCTCCTAGGGCCTCGAGGTTCACCGCCCTGCAATAAATACGAACGAACGAAGAACGAAGAAGAAGAAGAACAAGGGAGAAGGAAAAGTAAAGGTAAAAGATGCAGATAGATTTGTTCGATTGTGTGTTGTTCAATCGGCCGTCACCTCCTATCTACATAAGAGGCGGATGGACTTCCCGTACAAGAAAAGGACTTGCCTTGTCGTTCAAATAATCAAAATCAAGCCAAATTCGGACTTCTCACGACTTCCGGCCCGGATGTCCGGCTCTAGGCCCGGATGATCCGGCCTAGCCCAGTTTTCTGACAACAGCTTACTGTTTTGGCTCTGGAGTCCACATATGACCTCGGATTTGGACGTTTTTTATATCAAAACCAACCTTCTCGACGATACGCACAACTTTCATGTTGAGCACTTTTCGATATGAGGCCATCTTGAGGGTGTTTTGTGCCGTTTTCTAAAGTATGCAGCAGAAAAACGTGTCCGGACGCCCGGATGATTGCCCGGATTGTCCGGCCTTTACCCGGATCATCCAGGAGTTGATCCAAATCATCCGGATTCAACTTTTAGCTCTGTTATTTTGGTCAATTTTTTGGCCCTCGGCCGGATGATCTGGACCCCGGGCCGGATGATCCGGCCATGCAGTGCTGCAGCGCACAGTTTTGGCTGTAACTTTTGCATACGATCTTGGATTAAGACGATTTTTATATCAAAATCGTCCGTTTCAACAAGACGAAGAACTTTGGTGTTGTAACTTTCTTCATCCGAGGCCATATTAATTAGGTTTCAGGCCATTCTTTGATCTGATGCCAATACGAGCATCTCTAAGATTGTCATAACTTTTGCGTCCGAGCTCCGTTTTGGGCCATCTCTATATCTATTTCGATCGGCTTGAAGAAATCCATCCAATCGTGACATGAAATCATAAATTTGACCTCATCTTGCTACATCCTCAAGTCACTCTTTTCCAAAGGAAGTTGGTCTGAACTTTATCATCATGGCTTGCTGGCAAATTTGGATGCAAAGGAATGGCAAGATATTCAGACATATTACTCCCAATGTCATGACATGGAAAGTGCTCCTCAAGAAAGATATACTTCTTCTTAAGCATAGGATCAAGTTGAAACATAAGCAATCCATTTCAGTCTGGATTGACGCGCACTTCTAACCTCAGTATTTGTTCCCATGATGTTTCCCAAGATAGGCATTGGTTAGCTTAGTTGCTTTTCCTTTTCACATGTTGCTGTAAATATTTATTTTTATCAATATAATTACCGTAGAACTATTGTTCTACGGTCTCTTCCTCAAAAAAAGTCACTCTTTGCGATTATGCCATTTTTGAGCGTCAACACGTAGTTTTTTTGGTTTAGCCGGTTTCTACCGTAGATTTGTGAAGGATTTTAGCACCATTGCTTCTTCTTTACATGCTTTGAGCAATAAGAATGCACCCTTTTTTTGGGGACCATCGCAAGATAGCACATTCAAAGAGCTTAAGAATTTTCTTACTCATGCTCCCATGCTTGCATTACCCAACTTTGACAAACCTTTTGGAATTCATTGCGATGCTAGTGGTAATGGCATAGGAGGTGTGTTAACGCAAGAGAAGCGCTCCATAGCATACTTTAGTGAGAAACTTTCCGGAGCACAACTCAATTACCCCATCTATGACAAAGAGTTATATGCTTTAGTGCGAGTTTTGCGTGAATGGGAACACTACCTTCGCCCTCATGAATTTGTCATCCATACCGACCATGAAACACTTAAGTATCTTAAGGGCCAAACTAAGTTGAACAAGCATCATGCTAAATGGAGTGAGTTCATTGAGTCATTTCCCTATGTCATCAAGTATATCAAAGGAAAGGAAAATGTTGTGGCGGATGCGCTTTCACGTATATGCATTCTTGTAACTCAACTTGAATTGAACGTCATTGGCTTTGAGCACATAAAAGACTTGTATGAGCAAGATCCTACTTTTGCTATTCCTTATGCCAAATGTTTGACGCATACATCTTAGGAACGCTATTACCTCAAAGATGGTTACCTTATGAGATCTCATGGCCTTTACATGCCACTTCCAATTCCATATCAACCATGGGAAGATATTAGCATGGATTTTGTGCTTGGTTTCCCTCGAACTAGAAATGGCAAGGATTCCGTATTTCTTGTTTTGGACAGATTCTCCAAAATGGCACTTTCATTCCTTGCAACAAGATAGACGATGCTTCACATGTTGCAAATTTGTTTTGTAGGGAAATCTTGCGCCTTCATGGAGTGCCAAAGGCGATTGTCTCGAACCGCGACATCAAGTTCTTGAGTTACTTTTGGAATACATTGTGCGCCAAGCTCGGAATAAAGCTTTTGTTCTCTTCGGCATACCATCCACAAACCAACGGCCAAACGGAGGTGACGAACCGCATGCTCTCCACTCTACTACGCGTGTTGATAAAGAAGAACATCAAGGAGTGGGAGGAGTGCCTACCTATCGCCGAGTACGCTTACAATCGTGCAAGACATTCGACTACCGGCAAGTCCCCCTTCGAGGTCGTCTATGGCTTCAACGCATTGTCACCATTGGACATTCTACCTCTACAGCTACAAGAGCGCACAAACGTGGACGTGAGTGCCCAAGTCAACTACCTCAAGAAGATGCATGAAGATACAAGGCACACCATCGAGCGCCAAGTACAACGACTTGCGACCAAGCTCAACGTCAACAAGCAACCCATGATATTCAATGTTGGAGATCTTGTGTGGCTACACCTTCGCAAGGACCGCTTCCGCAACGAACGCAAGTCCAAACTTCTACCATGTGACGCCCCCGATTCAATCGTACACTTATCATGCATGCAAATGTGTACGGTCAGGATCAGGGACTCACGGGAAGATATCACAACACAACTCTAAAAACATAAATAAGTCATACAAGCATCATAATACAAGCCAGGCGCCTCGAGGGCTCGAATACAAGTGCTCGATCATATACAAGTCAGCGGAAGCAACAATATCTGAGTACAAACATAAGTTAAACAAGCTTGCCTTAAGAAGGCTAGCACAAACTGGGATACAAATCGAAAGAGGCGCGGGCCTCCTGCCTGGGATCCTCCTAAACTACTCCTGGTCGTCGTCAGCGGCCTGCACGTAGTAGAGGCATCTCCGGTGTAGTAGGAGTCGTCGTCGACGGTGGCGTCTGGCTCCTGGGCTCCAACATCTGGTTGCGACAACCAAAAAGAAAGGAAAGAGGGAAAAGAGGGAGAAAGCAACCGTGAGTACTCATCCAAAGTAGTCGCAAGCAAGGATCTACACTTCATATGCATGGGTATCTGTGTAAAGGGGCAATATCGGTGGACTGAACAGCAGAATGCCAGAATAAGAGGGGGATAGCTAGTCCCGTCAAAGACTATGCTTCTGGCAGCCTCCGTCTTGCAGCATGTAGAAGAGAGTAGATTGAAGTCCTCCAAGTAGCATCGCATAGCATAATCCTACCCGACGATCCTCTCCTCGTCGACCTGTGAGAGAGCAATATCCGGGTTGTATCTGGCACTTGGAAGGGTGTGTTTCATTAAGTATCTGGTTCTAGTTGTCATAAGGTCAAGGTACAACTCCGGGTTGTTCTTTTACCGAGAGACACGGCTATTCGAATAGATAAACTTCCCTGCAGGGGTGCACCACATAACCCAACATGCTCGATCCCATTTGGCCGGACACACTTTCCTGGGTCATGCCCGGCCTCGTAAGATCAACACGTCGCAGCCCCACCTAGGCACAACAGAGAGGTCAGCACGCCGGTCTAAATCCTATGGCGCAGGGGTCTGGGCCCATCGCCCATTGCACACCTGCACATTGCGTGGGCGGCCGGAAGCAGACCTAGCCTAGCAGGCGTTCCAGTCCAATCCGGTGTGCACCGCTCAGTTGCTGACGTCAAGAAGGCTTTGGCTGATACCACGACGTCGAGTGCCCATAACTGTTCCCGCGTAGTTGGTTAGTGCGTATAGGCCAGTGGCCAGACTCAGATCAAATACCAAGATCTCGTTAAGCGTGTTAATTGAAGTATCCGCGAACGCCGACCAGGGCCATGCCCACCTCTCTCCTAGGTGGTCTCAACCTGCCCTGTCGCTCCGCCACAAAGTAATAGTCGGGGGCCGTCGGCAACCCAGGCCCACCTCTACCGGGATGGAGCCACCTGCCCCTTCAGCCCCCATCTCCGAACAGTATCATAAGTAATGTAATAGTATATAGCATATGCCCGAGATGACCTCCCGAAGTGATCACGGCCCAGTAGTGTAGCATGGCAGACGGACAAGAGTGTAGGGCCACTGATGGAACACTAGCATCCTATACTAAGCAGTAGGATAGCAGGTAAGGGTAACAACTGTAGCAACAATGACATGCTATGCAGCAGAATAGGATTAACCGAAAGCAGTAACATGCTACACTACTCTAATGCAAGCAGTATAGAGAAGAATAGGCGATATCTGGTGATCAAGGGAGGGGCTTGCCTGGTTGCTCTGGCGAGAAGGAGGGGTCGTCAACACAGTAGTCGTACTGGGGGTCACCGACAGCCTCGGGGCTATCGGAAAGAAGTAACGGAGGGGGAACACAATAAATAACAGAGCAATCAAAGAATCACAAAGTGTAACATGGCAACACGCGGTGCTAGATGTGCCCTAACGCGGTAGGAGGTGATACCGGCGAAGGGGGAAACATCCGAGAAAGTATCCCCGGTGTTTTGCGTTTTTGGACAGATGGACCAGAGGGGGAAAGTTGTGTGTTCACTATGCTAGGGATGTGTGGCGGACAAACAGACTGCGTACCCTAATTCGTCTCGTCGTTCTGAGGAACTTTCATGTACAAAGTTTTTTCATCCGAGCTACGGTTTATTTTCTATTAATTTTTTAAGTTTTAAATCATTTTCTAATTTATTATTATTAAATTAATTTTAAATTAGTATTATTGCATCAGCATGATGTCAGCATGACGTTAGCAGTCAACAGAAGTGTTGGCTGGTCAAACTGACATGTGGGGTCCGCATGTCATTGACTGATCTGGCTAAACAGGGTTTAATTAAGTTAACTAGTGATTAGGTTAATCTAATCAGGATTAATTAAGTTAATTAATTCTTTAATTATTATTATTATATTCTTTTTTATATATAAAAACATTCTCGGGTGGGGCCCCCTGTCATTGGCCTGCAGCTAAACTAAATAGCAATTAGCTCCTAAGCTAATTATGCATGGACCAGCTAGTGGTGGCTGTACACACATACTCGCACAGAACACATGCTGACCATGGCCGTGCCAATTAGTAGCGGATGAGGATCAGCGGCAAGCACCAGCATTTAGGAGCAGCAGTAGATAGCGTCCAGGAGGCAGTAGCAGCACGCGAGCAGCATAGCAGTTGCGTAGCAAGCAACAGCGCGAGAAGCAGCAGCAGCGGCTGTGGACACGCACAGGCAAGGAGGCTGCAAGGGAGCGACCGCATGCAAGGGGAGCAGAAGCAGCAGGTGCACAACAGAGCAGGGGGAGCGCGCAGAACGCCGGCTGAAGGCGGGCGTGACGATCGCACGCGCGGGCGACGGCGGCGGGCGAGCACGGCCGTTCGCGCGCGGGCGCGGTGCAGGGCTTGGCTGGGGCTTGGCGGGCGCATGGACGCCCTGTGGGGACGCGCACGGGGTGGCCAGGGAGCGAGCAGAACAAGGCAGGGAGCGGGCGGGCGCGTGCTCGGGATCGAACGAGGGGCGCGGTGTCCGCGGCAACGGCGAGCAGCGTGGTGCAGGGAAGAGGAGAAGGAGGGGGCCTCACGGGGGGGGGGGGGGGGGGGTTCGTAGGGGACAATGGCAGCTGGCTCGAGCTCGAGGAGGAGGACGGGGACGACGGGCTGTCGAGGAGGCAGACGGGCGGCGAGCTCCGAGCGGCGGCGTCAGAGGTGATGGTGGCGTGGGGGGTTCGACGACGGGGCGACGGGGTTGCTCCGTCGAGGTCCTCGTGCAGCGGCGTTGGGGATCGATCCCGATCCAGGAGGGGATCGAGGGAGGGAGAGGGAACCGTGCGGGGGGGGGGGGGGAGTGGGGGTGAGTGGGTGCTAGGGTTTGGTGGTGGGCAGGCCATATAGGCCAGGGGTAGTGGGTCGACTAGCTGGGCCATTCGGCCCAGTGGAGGGGGTGTCTACTTCTCCTTTTGTTTAACTTTTGTTTTTGTTTCCTTTTCTTTTTATTTATTGCTTTGTTGTTTCCATCCACTATAAAATATCTAGGCATTTTATAAAAATGTGTTTATTGCACCATATTTACATATGCAAAATATGGCACCTCCCGAACATTTTTGTTTTAACTTTTGAAAACTTTTATTGTTGACATTAATTTGAATCGGTTTCGAACTAACGCGAGATTAATCAACAGTAATCGAGGTGACATGGCATCATTTGCAGAGGTTACTGTAGCTTGATTACCCGGGCGTCACAATTCTCCTCCACTACAAGAAATCTCGTCCCAAGATTTTAAGAGGTGGAGTAAGGGGGAAAGATCTGGTTACGAAATTCTAACGAATATTCTAGGTCTTGGTTGCTCTTCTCGAACAGGTCGATCCATTACGTTGATGTCTTCATTTCTCTGCTTCAGGTCATCATGATGAAGTCGGCATCCTTTCTTCGAGAACTCCATCGTACTTACGAAAGAATAAAGGGTGGGTATTCTGGGAGAACGGACCTCTGCAAGGTTGACTATCTGGTAGCTAACATCGGGGAAGGTGGCGGAATGTAACTCTCGAACTGAAACTTAAGAAAATATCGAGAGCAAAGTAAGAAGGTACCATGAGAAGTTTCAAGCGGGTAGGCAATCATTCGATGCCTGAAACAAAGTGTAAAAGGGGTCCAGAGCAATGGGAATAAGTTTTGTGTCTGATACCAGAATTGATGATATCTTGGAAGGTGGCTCGTGAATTACATATGAGGCCATGCGCGAGGAATAACTTTGGAAACAGGGGGTGTATAGGAAAGTCAGGTTTCGATCCTGTGGAACTGTGGGTTATGGGCCCACTATGTGGGTTAAAAGCATGAAGACGCTAACAGTTGCACGGTCAAGATAACAAAGTATGTCAGAAGATAGCCTGTCAGTTTTGTTGGCAACAATGTTGGTACCTAGGGCGAGGGACGAAGAGAACCATTTTCCTACTCGTTGAAACGAGGCGGACCAATAGGCAAAGTTCTCGTCCATCGGTGGTTACTGGAATGTCATCAACAATAGTAACAGGCTCTTACTGACAGAGTTGTACACCGAGATGTTTGCACAAGCAGGGAATATTACCGCTTAGATCATATAGATCACAAGAAAGGTTAAACCAAACAATGGAAAGGAAAATATGATTAGCAGAGTAAACAGTACAATGGAAAGGAAAATGTGTTTAAACACATATTTCAAGGGTATGTCCTTCCCAAGGACAAGCAGAGCATGATATCCATGACAGGATATAATGTAGAAAACTCTTTAGGTAAGGGGAGAGAAATTTCATGACATTACCCATACAACGGTGTTTGGATAATTGAGCAGGAAACATTTAGCATTGGGCTTCAAATGTTCTTGTTGAAAATCGGAGTACCATAGACATGCTTCGAGATAGCATTGACAGGGTCATCAGGTGAAGATCAAACTTTGGAAACACAAAGGATCCATCAGGAATAACTTGTAGAATAAGTCTTACAATTTCCTCATGGAAGGATGGATAACCTTGCTGAAAAGGAATCTATAACAATAGGGCCTCCGGCCAGGTGTGCTAGGCACGATAACAACTTACCGGGTCACATAAAGACCAACGTTATAACTCACTGGAAATATGTTCCAACCATCATATCTGACCGAGATTCAGATCTGATTGGTGTCAGGATAACTCAGACTCAGGATGCCTAAGAAGATAGGTGCAACACAAATTGTCGAGATGACATTGTAAGATTCTCAGGAATTAAACTATGAAAGCAAGTTTCGAATCATGAGTTCATCATTAAACGAAGGAGAGGATGAGGAGGTGGCTGATGAACTAAACGACAATTCATCGAGATTTCCAAAAGATGGATTTCCACAATTATGTGAACAAGGAGATAACATTTGTCATATCAAATGATATAATGATGTATGCTAGAGAAAAAACATACACAATTAAACATTGGCTGAAAGGTGCACCCGAAATATGGGTTGGGTTGCACGACCAATGTCAGAATGGTGATTCAATAATCAATAGTCTAAGAATGAACTGCCGACCATTAACTTCAAAGCAATAGGGTTTCTAGAAGGAAAGAATCCAAACAACATCGTTCACTTGTTGGAATCAACACGGGGACCAAGAAAGAATGGTGATGGTGAGAAGTATCACTATACCAAGAATTCTTAAGAGGTGGAGTAATCCTCATGACATTCTTTACATAAAAGATGGTAATACTCCAAGGTAAAGAAGAGCAATTGCTGGATAGCAAGGAACTCAAGGTATAACACAAAACACCAACAAGTTTGTGTTGGAGGGAAGGCAGTAGAGTGGTCGATGATAACACTAATCATCGAGGGCAAGGATGGTCTTTCTCAAAATAAATTCAATTGATATCCTGGAAGAGCTCA
Organism: Aegilops umbellulata; assembly: GCA_032464435.1. Lineage (NCBI taxonomy): Eukaryota > Viridiplantae > Streptophyta > Magnoliopsida > Poales > Poaceae > Aegilops > Aegilops umbellulata. The sequence continues at coordinate 223,151,869 of CP136055.1, read as the reverse complement.
GAATGCTGATGATGATCACGACATAGCAGTCGAGAGATTTCAAGATGTAATCAATCGGCGATGACATCAAGTCAAAGGAATGGTGAAGCGAAAGGTTATTTGAACAAAGGGTACGACACAAACTCCAAACCAAGTTTGCTGTTCAAGGCGAAATGACATGATGAGGAAAATCGACGTAAGCTTAGCTCATCGTCGAAAATTGTGCTCCGAGAAGAAGGACCAGGTAGCACAGTTAAAATTTAGCACAATAATGATATAGCCGATCAGGCTAGGAATGACTTGAAGGATTATTAAACTCATAAGCAACGAAGATTACTTAGAGCTATCAAACCAGAGTGCGGAATCGGTTCACTTACCGGTGTTCTTGAGCGACTAACAACTCAGAACCCATGAAAAATTGGAATTAGTGAGAAATAATAGCTGATGAAGACTCATAAGATGCAACACAGTTCTTAGATATTCTCGAGATACCAGAGGATAATACTCGACGGTAGATCAAAGTAGAGGTTGGACTGGGGTATTCACTTGCAAAAGACAAGTGCTTTAACTTGTCCGAGAAATGGGATCAAAGAGAAAATATGGTTAGAACCACGATTGTACAAGATCAAATCCCAGATATAAGATGAACTTATACCTAGGGGATAATTAATTTAAGAGAAGCTTCCATGATATGATCTACATCGTGTCCATGGGAATGAACACAGAGTTCAAGGTCGACTCCCATTTCTTCAATGCATAACCTTTCATTCACTACTCTAAAAAATGATTTGAGTGCAAAGACCTACCTGGTGAATTACCAGAGGAGTATGAACCTTGGAAAACTTTCGCGTTCACACAGATTATGGAAGGCATAGGTTCAACCCATCGGGTCATCTTAGAAACTTATACCACAAGCTTCAAGAGAAAATATCACCAACTCGAATGCAGAGCATGGTTGGCCAAATCAGAGAATAGGCTTTTCCAATGGCATTATGCATCAAGGAAAGAACTTCTCGAGGTTTTTGTATACGAAGGACACTGTTGGATGATAATTCAACAAAGGATCTGATGATACACACCGGAGCTGATGTGAGTATCGGTACCCAATCAGAGGAAGAAAGAATGCAAATGCATCGGTTTATAGAACATCTGAATAATCCAACGATTAACTAACAAAGGAATTATGATTTTCAAATCAAGGGATCACAAGCAAACGCTCTGATTAAGGATGGATAACTTGAGTAGGCTTAGGGGTACATTCGATGACAATTTAATTGGCTGAGAACCAGCTCATGTTCAAAATGACGTCTGAGCCGGAAGGATAATTTTCAGGGAATAACTGATGATTGTGTGCATTCACACACATGTTGAATCAACAAGATCAGAATGTCGATCACAAAGTATTTTAATGAATATTTTTAGACATATGGAAGTAACCATTATGCAAGCAGGTAAGAACATCAAGAGCAATAGGCTACTAAGGATTTTGGAAGAGCCAATGGCATTTCGAAGAATTTTGCGGAACACCTGAACAACTAGGGATGAGCGGATAATCGGTAAGTGCGAGGAATTATCCGTAGGGTTATTTATGAGGAAAAGGAGCTACAAGGCAGCAGACACAAAGGATTCTCGGAATATCTGAAGTATTTTAGGGTATCTTTTAATAACAAGATAAAATTGGAAATGAAGTTATGGACGACAAGTGTATGTAGCTTTCCATAGGGATTTATCGGTGGTATGGAATTGCAACAGCAAAGGGCACAAGGGTCTCGGGGAAACATCAGAGAGTATCTTCAAAATTTTCTGGTGCAGCAAGCGATCATCTAGACTGAAGGGGCTCTCAGGGAGAAAGTAGTTACGAGAACCTAGAGTCAGATTTTAGAAAATCATTTAATCCGAATAGAAGAGAGATCAGAACCCAGAGTATAGACGAGGAATAAAATATCCTAATACCACCCGATGGCGACGTGGGCCCGTAAGCCACACAACCATGTTAGTAAAAGTTTTGCAATGTCTAGAATCGACTTCAGCCAAGGAGTGTGGAAGGGGGATTCCTGCAGGCAATCGGCTCTGATACCAACTTGTGACGCCCTCGATTCAATCGTACACTAATCATGCACACAAACGTGTACGATCAAGATCAGGGACTCACAGGAAGATATCACAACACAACTCTAGAAACATAAATAAGTCATACAAGCATCATAATACAAGCCAGGGGCCTCGAGGGCTCGAATACACGTGCTCGATCATAGACGAGTTAGCGGAAGCAACAATATCTGAGTACGGACATAAGTTAAACAAGATTTCCTGAAGAAGGCTAGCACAAACTACGATACAAATCGAAAGAGGCGCAGGCCTCCTGCCTGGGATCCTCCTAAACTACTCCTGGTCGTCGTCAGTGGCCTGCACGTAGTAGTAGGCATCTCCGATGTAGTAGGAGTCGTCATCGACGGTGGCGTCTGGCTCCTGGGCTCCAGCATCTGGTTGCGACAACCAGAAAGAAAGGAAAGAGGGAAAAGAGGGACAAAGCAACCGTGAGTACTCATCCAAAGTAGTCGCAAGCAAGGATCTACACTACATATGCATGGGTATCTGTGTAAAGGAGCAATATCGGTGGACTGAACTGCAGAATGCCAGAATAAGAGGGGGATAGCTAGTCCTGTCGAAGACTACGCTTCTGGCAGCCTCCGTCTTGCAGCATGTAGAAGAGAGTAGATTGAAGTCCTCCAAGTAGCATCGCATAGCATAATCCTACCCGACAATCCTCTCCTCGTCGACCTGTGAGAGAGGGATCACCGGGTTGTATCTAGCACTTGGAAGGGTGTGTTTAATTAAGTATCCGGTTCTAGTTGTCATAAGGTCAAAGTACAACTCCGGGTCGTCCTTTTACCGAGGGACACGGCTGTTCGAATAGATAAACTTCCCTGCAGGGGTGTACCACATAACCCAACACGCTCGATCCCATTTGGATGGACACACTTTCTGGGTCATGCCCGGCCTTGGAAGATCAACACATCGCAGCCCCACCTAGGCACAACAGAGAGGTCAGCACACTGGTCTAAATCCTATGGCGCAGGGGTCTGGGCCCATCGCCCATTGCACACCTGCATGTTGCGTGGGTGGACGGAAGCAGACCTAGCCAAGCAGGCGTTCCAGTCCAATCCGGCGCGCGCCGCTCAGTTGCTGAAGTCAAGAAGGCTTCGGCTGATACCACGACGTCGAGTGCCCATAACTGATCTCGCGTACTTGGTTAGTGCGTATAGGCCATTGGTCAGACTCATATCAAATACCAAGATCTCGTTAAGCGTGTTAATTGAAGTATCCGCGAACGCCGACCAGGGCCAGGCCCACCTCTCTCCTAGGTGGTCTCAACCTGCCCTGTCGCTCCGCCACCAAGTTATAGTCGGGGGCCGTCGGCAACCCAGGCCCACCTCTACCGGGATGGAGCCACCTGCCCCTTCAACCCCCATCTCCGAACAGTATCATAAGTAATGTTATAGTATATAGCATATGCCCGAGATCACCTTTCGAAGTGATCACGGCCTAGTAGTATAGCATGGCAGACGAACAAGAGTGTAGGGCCACTGATGGAACACTAGCATCCTATACTAAGCAGTAGGATAGCAGGTAAGGGTAACAACTGTAGCAACAATGACATGCTATGCAGCAGAATAGGATTAACCGAAAGCAGTAACATGCTACACTACTCTAATGCAAGCAGTATAGAGAAGAATAGGTGATATCTGGTGATCAAGGGAGGGGCTTGCCTGGTTGCTCCGGCAAGAAGGAGGGGTCGTCAACACCGTAGTCGTACTGGGGGTCACCGGCAGCCTCGAGGTCTACCGGAAAGAAGTAATAGAGGGGGAACACAATAAATAATAGAGCAATCAAAGAATCACAAAGCGTAACATGGCAACACGCGGTGCTAGATGTTCCCTAACACGGTAGGAGGTGATACCGGCGAAGGGGGAAACATCCGGGAAAGTATCCCCGGTGTTTCGCGTTTTCGGACAGATGGACCGGAGGGGGAAAGTTGTGTGTTCAGTATGCTAGGGATGTGTGGCGGACAAACGGGCTGCGTATCCGAATTTGTCTCGTCGTTCTGAGCAACTTTCATGTACAAAGTTTTTCCATCCGAGCTACTGTTCATTTTCTATTAATTTTTGAAGTTTTAAATCATTTTCTAATTTATTATTATTAAATTAATTCGAAATTAGTATTACTGCATCAGCATGATGTCAGCATGACGTCAGCAGTCAAGAGAACTGTTGGCTGGTCAAACTGACATGTGGGGTCCGCATGTCATTGACTGATCTTGCCAAACAGGGTTTAATTAAGTTAACTAGTGATTAGGTTAGTCTAATCAGGATTAATTAAGTTAATTAATTAATAATAATAATAATAATAATTTATTCTTTTTTATATATAAAAACGTTCTCGGGTGGGCCCCCTGTCATTGGCCTGTAGCTAAACTAAATAGCAATTAGCTCCTAAGCTAATTTTGCATGGACCGGCTAGTGGTGGCTGTACACACATACTCGCACAGAACACATGCTGACCATGGCCGTGCCAATTAGTAGCGGATGAGCATCCGTGCCAAGCATCAGCATTTAGGAGCAGAAGTAGCTAGCGTCTAGGAGGCAGTAGCAGCACGCGAGCAGCATAGCAGTTGCGTAGCAAGCAACAGCGGCGAGAAGCAGCAGCAAGCGCTAGCAGCAGCGGCGGCTGTGGGCACGCACGGGCGAGGAGGTTGCAAGGGAGCGACTGCAGGCAAGGGGAGCAGAAGTAGAAGGTGCGCAATAGAGCAGGGGGAGCGCACGGAATGCCGGCTGAAGGCGGGCGCGACGGTCGCACGCGCGGGCGAGCACGGCCGTTCGCGCGCGGGCGTGGTGCAGGTCCTAGCCGGGGCTTGGTAGGCGCGTGGACGCGCAGTGGGGACGCACACGGGGCGGCTAGGGAGCGAGCAGAACAAGGCAGGGAGCGGGCAGGCGCGTGCTGGGGATCGAACGAGGGCGTGGTGTCCGTGGCAACGGCGACCAGCGTGGTGCAGGGAAGAGGAGAAGGAGGGGGGCTCACGGGGGGGGGGGGGGGTCATAGGGGACAATGGCAGCAGGCTCGAGCTCGAGGAGGAGGACAGGGACAACGGGCTGTCGAGGAGGCAGACGGACGGCGAGCTCCGAGCGGCGGCGTCGAAGGTGATGGTGGCGTGGGGGGTTCGGCGACGCGGCGACGGGGTTGCTCCATCGAGGTCCTCGTGCGGCGGCGTCGGGGATCGATCCCGATCCAGGAGGGGATCGGGGGAGGGAGAGGGAACAGTGCGGGGGGGGAGTGGGGGTGAGGGGGTGCTAGGGTTTGGTGGTGGGCAGGCCATATAGGCCAGGGGTAGTGGGTCGACTAGCTGGGCCATTCGGCCCAGTGGAGGGGGGGTTCTACTTCTCCTTTTGTTTAACTTTTGTTTTTGTTTCCTTTTCTTTTTATTTATTGCTTTGTTGTTTCCATCCACTATAAAATATCTAGGCATTTTATAAAAATGTGTTTATTGCACCATATTTACATATGCAAAATATGGCACCTCCCGAACATTTTTGTTTTAACTTTTGAAAAACTTTATTGTTGACATTAATTTGAATTTGAATTTGAATCAGTTTCGAACTAACGCGAGATTAATCAACAATAATCGAGGTGACGTGGCATCATTTGCAGAGATTACTGTAGCTTGATTACCAGGGCGTCACATACCACGAGCCGATGGACCCTTCAAGGTGCTTGCACGCTACAACAACAACGCATACAAGATCGACATCCCACGCGACAAGTACAAAGTGAGCGACATCTTCAACATCAAAGATCTCTCCCCGTACCATGGTGATTAGGATTTCGATCCGAGGTTGGATCTTTCCCAAGGGAGGGGAGATGATGCGGAGCATCCTTCAGTCATCCCCATGGACCTACCATCGTCTCATCAAGAGCCAAGACGACCAATGACACAAGCACAAGGTAGAGCTCTTGAGAACAAGGTGACTTCTTTCCTGAGTGATATCACATATGATCCACTTGAGACATGGCTACTACCTACGTCCGATATGCTATGCATGTTTAGGTGTCAAGCGGACCCTCCCGGAGATGTACATGAAGACGAACAAGTCGCTAAGTCCATGGATGAAGAGAACCAACGAAAATGGTCAAGAACACCTCCCAGGTCCCGGACATCCGACCAGGACCCCGGACATCTGGCCCCTGGAGCGTCATCCAGAGCAGCCTCCCAGCCACCCAACATCTACAGGCCCCCGTCATTCGGCCCGAGCCCGGAAATCCGGCCAGACGCCCGGACATTCGGCGCCACGCACCAGAACCTACAGAAGCTAACTCCTCCAGCTCGGACATCCGACCCCTCCCGAAGCCCCGGACATCCGGCCCATCGCCCGGACATCCGGCTCCGCCTGTCTATGCACATTAAAGGGCCGAGCCCCATGTACCCTTTCGCCCCCCTAGACTATATATACTCTCCCATCTCCCTCTTTCTAGGGTTAGCATTGGTTTAGCTCATTTAGAGATAGAGCTTTGCTCATCCATTACGGATCTACTCCACGAGAGGGACCGCGGCCCCTCTACGGAGAAGATCCCCTTGGATTCAAGACCTCCTCATGGAGAAGACCCCCATCAAGACCTCCTCACGGAGAAGAACCGGTTACCCTTTGTATCGTCCTTTGTTGACTTTGGATCGTGTATCTCCCTTTGTGTTTCGTGGATCTAGCACATGTGTAATCGAATCTTGTTGGTTTTAGTGATTCTCTTGTGTTTTCCCTCATGTTTCCCCTTGTGTTCTTCGTGTTCTTAGTTGGGATCCACTCCTTTCATGAAAGATCGGCCGTATAGGGTTCCACCCTACATCTCACACGCTTCCGAAGAACAAAGTGAAGGCCCTTAAGCAAATGAACAAGACCAAGGGCAAGATCAACGTGAAGATGGTTGTGAACCACCAAGTGATGCCCAAGGTCAAGTTCTCACCATCGAGCAAGTTCAAGATCAAGAGTAAGATCAAGATCAAGAACAAGCTCAAGACGATGCTCAAGATGATCAAGCTACCGCTTCTCAACTCTCTCCTGAGGAGGAATTGGAGCGTCCTGCCGCCAAGATTTCATCCAAGCTCACTACCAAAGATCGTCTCATGACGAATGTGCTTGGAAGCTTAAGAAAGGGGGTAAGCACTCGTAGACAATTAGCAAACTATTGTGAACATCACGCGTGTGTTTCTTGTGTTGAACCCCAAAAGGTCTATGAGGCGCTCGAGGATCCGGATCGGCTTAATGCCATGCATGAAGAACTCAACAACTTCGAGCACAACAAGGTGTGGAGATTGGTGCTAAGGCCAAAGGGGAACCATAATGTCATTGGAACCAAGTGGATATTCAAGAACAAGCAAGATGCTCATGGGATTATCGTTCGCAACAAGGCTCGTTTGGTAGCACAAGGCTACTCCCAAGTCAAGGGTATCTACTACGGTGAAACCTTTGCTCTCGTTGCTCGCCTTGAATCTATTCGTTTGTTGATATCCTATGCTTCTCATCATAACTTCAAGTTGCAACAAATGGATGCGATGAGTGCTTTTATTTATGGTCCTATTAATGATTTGGTGTATGTCAAACAACCCCGAGGGTTTGAGGATCCTGAGTTCCCTAATCATGTATACCAACTCGATAAGGCACACTATGGCCTTAAACAAGCCCCACGTGCGTGGTATGAGCACCTTACCGAGTTGTTGCAAGATTGTGGGTTTGAAATTGGGAAAATTGACCCCTCTCTTTTTACTAAGAAGGTCAAAGGGGAGTTGTTTGTATGCCAACTATATGTTGATGCTATTATTTTTGGTTCCCCTAACAAAGCTTTCAATGAGGAATTTGCCGCTCTCATGACCTCGAAGTTCAAAGATGTCCATGATGGGAGAGTTGAAGTTCTTTCTCGGGTTCGAAATCAAACAAAGAAGAGAAGGAACCTTCATCAAACAAGCCAAATACACTCAAGACATCCTCAAGAGATTCAAGCTAAGTGATGTCAAGCCGTCTTCCACTCCAATGCCCGTCAAATGCCAACTTGACATATATCCCAATGGTAAAGCAGTGGATCAAAAGGTATATCGCTCGATGATTGGCTCCTTGCTCTGCCTTTGTGAATCTAGACCGGATATCATGTTTAGTGTGGGAATTTGTGCATGGTTTCAAGCCGCATCTAAGGAAAGCCACTATGTGGCGGTCAAGCAAATCTTTCGATATTTGGCTCATACCCCAAACTTTGGCTTATAGTACCCAAGAGGAGCAAACTTCAACCTTGTGGCCTTTTCGGACTCGGATTGGGCGGGAGACAAAGTGGATAGGATATCAACTTCCGGAGGGGGCCAATTTCTTGGTTGCTCCTTGGTGAGTTGGTCTTCTAAGAAGCAAAGTTGTGTGTCTCTCTCGTCCACCGAAGCAGAGTATGTGCTGCCGGTAGTTGTTGTGCTCAACTTCTTTGGATGATGCAAACTTTAAAGGATTACGGTGCCATTTGTGACAAAGTGCCTCTTTGGTGTGACAATGAAAGTGCCATCAAGACTTCTCTCAACCCGGTGCAACACTTCAAGACGAAGCATATTGAGAATTGGTATCACTTCATCCGGAATCACATTAGGCGAGGGGGAGATTGAGCTCAACTATGTCAACACTCATGATAACCTTGCCGATATCTTCATGAAACCCTTGGATGAAGCAAGATTTCGTGAGTTAAGGCATGAGCTAAATATCATTGATTCGAGCAATGTGGCTTGAACCTTTGCACATCCCACCATACTCATCGTGATGTCTGTTTAGGTGTAGGCATGGACATAGGGGGAGTGGTGTTCTCTCAATGAACTCTCCCTCCCCCATTATGAATAAATTGATCAACTCTTTCACATTAGCCATTTTTATGGTAGCTGTGCTTCAAAGACGAGTTTTAGTCATGGGCCGAAGGATAATTTTTTGCGATGCCATACCAATTGACACAAACATAGGTGGCTCCGGCCACCGCCCTCTCTCTTGAGAGGTTTTTGCTCGTGTTTGGTCCTAGTTGTCTTTCACCTTCTTTTTGAGCCATGTTTGTGTTTGAGTTAACTCGTGTGTGTGCTTGTTTGCATGTCGGGTTGCTTGAAGTTTGCATTGCAAAGGCCGTGTTTTTCTATTTTTGTCGAAACGTGCACTTTCTTGGGTCCACAGTACTACCGTGGAAAGCCACGGTACTACCGCTGGAGATGGGGTGCTCCTGTGTGTACACAGCTGCGCCCATGGCACGGTACTACCACCTCCATCGCGGCAGTAATTTTTTACTACCGCTGGAGGAGCGGTACTACTGCCCTGCGTGCGGTACTTCCGCCCAGGCGGTACTACTGCGATGAGCCGCGGTACTACCGTGCCGTCGCGAGCGCGTGGGGGTTAACAGCGGGCAGGGGAGTTCCAACTCCCCCATACCCATTCGTCTCTTCCCCTCACTTCGTCTCACTCTGTCCTGCCCAAGAACGGCGCTGGAGGACCTCGCCGGATCTCCGTCTCTGGCCGCTCTCCTCGCATTCCGACCGGTGGGATCGATCCCCACCTCGCCCTCTTGCCATGGAATCCAGTATCTTCCCTAGTCCCTCTCTCTTCGCCCCGTTGTTGTGTTTTTAGGTTTTGGGGACATGCATGTCCAGTTCTTGATTTTTGGCTAAATCTTTGCAAGAGATTGTTGGAGAGTGCAAGTGCATTAGAGATGCTATTTGGTGTGATGCAACAGTGTAGTTTTAATCAAGGTAGTACGGATCTGCATTTGCGGATGTTTCTAGATCCTTAGATGTTGTTGTTGTATGTTTGTGTTCCGTCCGGTACTACCGCTCCTCTTGGAGCGGTACTACCGCCATCTCCTACGAGAACTGCCCCGTGCAGTACTACCGCTCTGCTAGAGCGGTACTACCGCCCGGGGTGCGGAAGTAAAATTTTACTTCCGCTCCAGGCGCGGTACTATCGTGCCAACCCGACACAGTACTACCGCGGCTAGAGAGGCTATAAAATTTTACGTCTGCATCCTGGCCTGGTACTGCCGTTGAGTTAAAAATTACCTTGTTTTGTCCACTCAATCTCATTTCTACCTGTTTCATTTGGTTTTGGCCTTGGTATTTGCAACGATCCTTCTCGTTCTTCTCATGTGTTTGTGTTGTGTGTCATAGGTGGTGGCTCCAATGTCAGGCGCTCAAATCCCAGCCGCGACACGAGCTCCAAGCGGCTTCACAACCAAGAAGCTCCTCAGGGGTCCAGTGCCCAACAACGTAGAGTCAAGACCACAACTACCAAGACCAAGGAGCCAAATGTTGGCATGGATGAAATGCCTCAAGTGGAGTTTCTGGTTAGAAGGAAGATCAACCCCTACATCAACCCTAGGGAGATCACAAGGGGCAATGACTTGTTTTGGACCAAGTAGCAGAATCTCATCTTCCTAGATGTGATCAAGGCCAAGTAGAACACCTATGTGCCAGTGTTGTGGATAGACATGAATCATATGAAGAAGGACAACAACCGGTGATGAGGACATCAATACCATTGTTACACCCAAATCCCCTACTGTTACATATACTGGACCAATTACTAGAGCTTGCGCACGCCAATTAAAATATCAGGTACTTTCGTTTCTTGGTAATGATTCTAATGTTCATGAGAATATGATACTGCCTAAATTGGATACATTTGTTTTGCTTACAAATGAAGGGCCTAGCTTGGAGAAGGATGAACATTGGAGCAAGAACACACATGGAGTTGATGGCATGCGCAAGGGGATCAAGAACGGAGTTACAAGTGATGATTTCAGGACTTTGAAGCCACCATAAGGAGTGCATGAAGCCTTGGACGAAATATACAATATGCCACTTCATAATATTCGTAAATAGGCTATTCTAGGTGCTGCGTCACCTTATTATTGGGCCAGACCCATGTAATTTCGAAATACTTAAGTATAGGCTATTTTTAGAGTTCGTATGTGTGGGGAAACAAGAGTTAGGGTTGCTTTCGGACCCCACCCTCAAGGGCCACGAAATCCCCTCCTCTTCCTCCATATATATAGCCCTTAGGGCGTCGTTTAGACTTTGGGTTTTGTTTAGATCAAAAGTTCGCCATAGCTGCAACTTCGCGTACTTCGTTTGTGTTCAACGACCAGACCAAGGCGTCACAGAACCCCGCCTTCATTAATAAAGCTTTCCTCTTATATTCGCAATATCCAGATTGCAATCTTAGTTTCTTGCTTGTTCTTCGTTTGCTCGCAGGAAACATGCCCTCGTGGTCAGGTTGATCGTGCTCCAGCGTGGTCAATAACCCTCGGAAGTTGGTTTAGCGATTGCTAAGGCGTGACGTCTCGCACGTTCGTAGTCGGATCGTCAAGGTCGACTCCCACAGAAACAATAGCCACCATCTCATCGAAACATCGGGACACCTTTGCCTCTATAAGTGGTATCAGATATTCAGGTTGCTCGGTGAGATTTTACAGTTTTTCATAGTTTAGATCGAGTCTGTTTTTCATACCTACAGTCCACGAAAAAGCCAAAAAAAATTAGGGTTAGTTCATCCTATCCGAACCAATCTGAGCCTTTGCATAATCTTTTCTGTATTTGCTTTGTTGAATTTGCGGTTGCATCGTCGTGTCAAGTTACTGGTCTTAGCGTCTAGTCCTTTAGAGTTTCGAGTTCTGTTCACAGGTTGTCACGTCGTCGCTGCCATATATCACCACCACATCATCATCATCACCGCTGCCATATACCACCATCGTCATCACCGCTGCCATATACCACCATCGTCATCGCCGCTACCATATACCACATATCCACTGCCATCACGTTAATCCGAGTCCACCTCCATCACAGATTCGCCACCAGTCCATGTTCCATCGCCCTGCAAATATCCGCCACCAGTCCGAGTTTCCACCAGATTCATCTCCGCCACGAGTCCTAGTCCGAGTCCAGTAATTGTTGCTTTGTTCTCGATTTCTAGATCACGCGATACTCCGAGTCGTGACAGAGAAGGACTCCCCAACATCCGAGCCATCCGCAGAAGAAAAATAGTTCCAGTTTAAAAAAAAAACTAAGTCTGGAAAATTCTGGCTAGACAGTTTTTAGACCATTTGTAGACTTTTTCGAAAAAAAATTGTTGCGGAGCAAAAAAAAAGAGGAAAAATAAATTGCAAAAAAAAGAGAAAAATTTAGAGTGTGCTCCTCCCTTGTTTACGTGCAGCGCCGTGATTTTGTTAGTGTTCTAGGCTCGCGTCTCTAGCACGGTCTAGCCTAGGACCAGCACAGTACCGTCGTTGAGCGTTTGTTCAACTTTGCATCTCTGAATTGATTATTGCTGACCCTTTTTGCTACCATATTAAAAGCCTTCCCAGTTCCACATACATCTACATCGTGCGTTTGACTCTCCCTAGTAATCGCTCTATCCAAGCTTTGAGAGTTTTGACTACATCGGTTGCCGATCACCGCCTGCTGCTGGGTAAGAACTGGTAAGAATTTGAGATTTGCTTGACGGATTTGTGACACCCGCCACCACCACCACTTGTTAGTAGTCTGTAGGATCATACTCTTGTGTGTTTCTATTGCTGCTAACCATGCCAGGATCACAAGCCGACGAGGCTGACTGGGAGAACTTGACGAACAAGGAGCTTCATGATAAGTTTCAGCAAATGATGAGTGGACAGGTGCAAGATGTGCTAAACAGATTTGACGAGGCCATGGAGAAGATAGATGGCATGGAGAAGACGTTTGAAACAAAGCTCGATAACAAGTTTGCTGAATTGCTTTCGCGTTTTCCACCACCACCACCGGCTGCACCTACCGCACCTCTGCAACAACAACAACAGCGACTACCTCCACGTCGGGAAATAGCCCTCCGCCGAGCGAGCCGTGTCGCTCTTCAGCCTGGGCAAACTGCTGGTGCTGCTGTTGATACTTCTGTGGCTTCTGCTACTGATGTGGAGGAGGATGATTATGTGGGAGATTACGAAGATGAGGTTGATGACAATCAGAACTACGTGCAACCACCAGCACCACAACCACCAGGTCGTCCACATGCAAATAATGGTAATGTTAGGGCTCCCCCTCAGGTACGAGATCATGACCATCTCCCTAAACTGAAATTGAATATTCCACCATTTGAGGATAGATATGTTCCTGATATATATCTTACTTGGGAGTTAGAAACTGAACAATGATTTACATGTTTACAATATCCTGAGGAGAGACGTGTTCCTGCTGCTGTTTGTGCTTTCACTAGCTTTGCATGTGTTTGGTGGTCTGAACATTGTCGAGTATATCCTGTTCCAGCTACTTGGGCTGCTTTGAAAACTGCTATGCGTACTCGTTGGGTTCCACCATATTATCAACGTGAATTACTTCAAAAATTGTAGCGCTTAAGACAAGGAAAAAATTCGGTAGAAGAATATTATCAGGAATTACAAACTGGCTTGATTAGATGTGGTATTGTTGAGGAGAATGAAGCTATGCTTGCACGTTTTCTGGGTGGATTAAATAGAGAGATTCAGACCATTCTAGACTACAAGGATTATAATAATATCACTCGATTATTCCATCTTGCTTGTAAAGCTGAACATGAAGTGCAGGATCGACAGGCATTGGCGCGGACTAACTTTTCTGCAGGTCGACCTTCATCATGGACACCACGTGCATCATCTACTTCCACACGTTCTACTACACCGGCACCTCCGTCGGCTGCCACGTCCAACCGTGATACAAGAAAGCAAGCACAACCACCACTATCTGCCAAGAGCACACCTGCTGGGCCTACACAGAGCTCTTCTTCTTCCATGGCGTCAACAGGGCACACAAGTGATATTATTTGTCGTCGTTGTAAGGGAAGAGGACATTTTGCGAGAGAATGCCAATCTCAGCGTGTGATTATTGCTACTGAGGATGGTGGGTATGAGTTCGCTAGTGACTATGATGAAGAGACTTTGGCTCTTATTACACGTGCAGAACACGGTGGAGATGATTCTGATCATGAGACGCAATACATGGCTGCTGAAGATGCTGACAGGTATGAATGTTTAGTTGCTCAACGTGTTTTGAGTGTGCAGGTTACACAAGCTGAGCAAAATCAGAGGCATAATTTGTTCCATACAAAGGGAGTTGTGAAGGAACGTTCTATTCGCGTCATCATAGATGGAGGGAGCTGCAACAACTTGGCTAGCATGGATATGGTGGAGAAGCTTTCTCTCACCAAAAGACCACATCCACATCCTTACTACATCCAATGGTTCAATAACAACGGCAAGGTTAAGGTAACACGTACTGTTCGTGTGCATTTTAGTATCTCTACATATGCTGATTATGTTGATTGTGATGTGGTACCTATGCAAGCATGTTCCTTATTACTTGGTAGACCATGGCAATTTGATAAAAATTCTGTACACCATGGTAGAAACAATCAGTATACTCTTGTTCATAAGGATAAAAATATTACTTTGCTTCCTATGACTCCTGATTCCATTTTGAAAGATGATATTAATAGAGCTAATAAAGCAAAACAGGAGAAAAATAAGAGTGAAAATCAGATTGTGGCAAAAGAATTTGAGCAACAAATGAAGCCTAATAATAAACCATCTAATGTTGCTTCTGAAATTCAACTGAAAAGTGCATGTTTACTTGCCACCAAATCTGATACTGATGAGCTAGATTCTAGCAAAACTGTTTGCTATGCTTTTGTGTGCAAAGAGGCATTATTTTCATTCGAGGACGTGCCTTCCTCTTTGCCCCCTGCTGTCACTAACATTTTGCAGGAGTTTGCTGACGTCTTCCCACAAGATGTGCCACCGGGATTACCACCTATTCGAGGGATTGAGCATCAAATTGACTTAATTCCCAGTGCATCGCTACCCAACCGTGCACCATACCATACTAATCCAGAGGAGAGGAAGGAGATTATGCGTCAAGTACAGGAGCTGCTCGACAAAGGTTATATACGCGAATCTCTTAGTCCTTGTGTTGTTCCTATTATACTAGTGCCTAAAAAGGATGGTACGTCACGTATGTGTGTTGATTGTAGAGGCATTAATAATATTACTATTCATTATCGTCATCCTATTCCTAGGCTAGATGATATGCTTGATGAATTGAGTGGCTCTACAATATTCTCCAAAGTTGATTTGCGTAGTGGATACCATCAAATTCGTATGAAATTGGGAGATGAATGGAAAACAGCATTTAAAACTAAGTTTGGTTTATATGAGTTGTTAGTCATGCCGGAGTGGGCATCAGGACTCTTGCCGGACTTGGTCTTCTTCTTCCCCCCGGGAGCTTCAGCGACAAGTGACTTGCGATCCGTTGCGGCTGCCGCTTCCCGGTAAATCTTGTCGGCACAGATAAGAGCATCCTTCTTGTCGCCAGGGACAGAAATGACACTTATCGGGCCTGGCATCTTCAGCATGTTATACGCATAGTGAGAGGCCGCCATGAACTTGGCGAGCGCTGGACGGCCGAGAATCCCATTGTAAGGCAATGGAAAATCGGCAACGTCAAAAGTGACCCTCTCAGTTCTGAAGTTCAACTCGCTGCCAAATGTCACCGGCAACGTGATCTTCCCCTTCGGCTTGCTCCTTCCCGGGTTGATTCCTTGGAATGTGCCGGTCTCTTCGAGCTCGCTGTTAGGGACCTGGAGTTTCTGGAGCACAGCGGAGGAGATCAGGTTCAAGCCGGCCCCGCCATCAACTAGCATCTTAGTGACCTTGAGGTTGCGGATAGTTGGTGAAACCAACATCGGCAAGCACCCGACCGTAGTTGTGCGATCAGGGTGGTCCTCAATATCAAAGATGATAGGCGTGCTGGACCATTTCAGAAGCTTGCGTGACTCGACGGGTGGTTCTGCCGCATTGACTTCCCACACCCACTGCTTGAGTTGGCGGTGTGAAGTATGCAGAGAAGCACCGCCGTCAACGCACAAGACCTCTGTGGCTTTCTGGAACTCCTGCTCACTGGTCTCAACATCATCCATGTCTTCGTCGTCGTCGTCATCTTCATCCTTGTCGCGGCCGCGGGGAGGTCTGTCTCCTTGCCGCTGCTTGGCCTTGCCGCGGCGTCCTCCCCGGCCGGGGCGCTTCATGCCGGATCCTCCAGCACCTCCTTGGGCTTTCTCCTTGTCGCGTCGCTCGTACTCGACCTTTTGCAGCTCGACAAGCTGCTCGACCTTCTTGCAGCTCTGGAGGTCATGGCCCTTGGTGCGGTGGATCTTGCAGTACTGTTTGTTGGTGCCGTCCTGCTTGTCGGCGATCGCCACAGCCTGTCAGTTGGTGCATGCGGCAACCTCCTTGCCGGAGCTACCAGCTTTGGCTTTCTTGGCGCCACCTTCGTTGCGGGACTGCTCAACAACTAGCACATCTTTGCCTTTCTTCTTCCTGTTGTTCCGCCGCCGGTTTTTCTTTGCCGGGACAACATCCTCGCTGTCAGATCCTCCTGCTCCTGTATTCTCTCCGGGGAGTTTCCTCCCTTCCTCAGCACGTGCACACTTGTCGGCCAGGGCATACAGCTCACTGACGTCTTTGATCTTGCACATCGCCATCTCCTCCCACATCCTGCGGTTACGCACGTTCTGATGGAACGCGCTGATAACCGCGGTAGGGTGGACATCTGGGATGTTGTGTTGTACACGGCTGAATCTCTGAATGTACTTGCGCAGGGGCTCTCCTTCCTTCTGGGCGAGCAGATGAAGGTCACTCTCTTGGCCATGAGGTTTGTGGCCGCCTGTAAAGGCGCCGACAAACTGATGGCATAGGTCTGCCCAGGAGGATATGGAGTTGTCCGGCAAGTGCATGAGCCAGGACCTGACGTTGGGTTTGAGCACCAGCGGGAAGTAGTTGGCAAGGATCTTGTCGTCCCGCCCCCCAGAAGCTTGCACCGCGATGGTGTAGATGCTGAGGAACTCTGACGGATGGGACTTGCCATCGTACTTCTCTGGTACGTCTGGCTTGAAATTCTTTGTGCTGGGCCACTGGACTTGCCGCAGCTCACGGGTAAACGCACGGCAACCTACCGCATACGGCAAGTCGCCTGGTTCCCCTGGCACATGCATGTCGACAGAGGGCCCAGCGCGCTGGTCCGATTGACGCCGCGCTTCTCTTCGGCGCTCGATGCGAGTTCGAGCGTCTTCTTGCTGTCATTCGTGAAGAACTTGGCGTTGATCGCGACGAGCTCGTGGATCCGATGACGCGGTGGAGTCGCTGTCGAGGTGGATCCGGCGAGGCGGCGATCTTGGCCTTCGCGGCGGGGAGTGCATGGTGGTTGCACCCCCACCGGTCATGTCGCCACCGGCTCGTGCCTGGCTGACTCGCCGCGGCTGCGATGTACTCGGCTGCCGTGGAGTGTCGCCGTTGGCAAAGCGTATGGTACCGTGAGTACCATCACGCTGCCGGTCCCGCGCCTCCTGAGATGAGCGCGGCGCATGTACGGACGCCGAGGTCTTGGAGTGCGCCCGGTCGTTGTGGGAGCCGGCTACGCCGCCGATGGGCAGCGCAGCCTTGTCCTTGGACCTGGCGGCACCGTGGGCTCCCTCGTCGACGCCCGTTCTTCCGCCGGCGTCTACCCCACCAGCCGTTTGCTCCGGCGGTGGTGGGTTTGTCGCGGACGGAGCAGCCGCCTCCGAAGCCTTCTTCTTCGGCGGCATGTCGATGGAGATGATGAAGATCTAGCTCGTGTGAACGCCGGATCAGGTTCACACAACCTCGACGCCCCCTACCTGGCGCGCCAAAGATGTCGGGGAAACTGATCCACGAGCACCTATGGGGACCGGCGGACCGAGCCCCTTTCGGTTCGGCGGGGGCGGAGATCGCACGAAGAGCAGATCGAGGCGAAGCACACGAGCAGTTTACCCAGGTTCGGGCCGCACGGATGCGTAAAACCCTACTCCTTCTTTGTGGTTTGTATTGAGTTCTTGCTCGGGAGCGCTGAGTGCTATAGTACACACCAGCAGCTAACGAGACCGAGCGTGAGTGTTCTTCTGTCCCCCCTACGTTGCGCATGGGCCTCCTTTTATATGCTCAAGGGGTCACCGACAGGTGGCAACGTAGACAGGGGTAAAAATGGAAAGGTGTTGCGGTTGGTACAGCTACCTGTACAGTGTATCATACCTAACCCTGACGGCAGGGGACAAGGGCACTAAATGCCAATCTACGTCGCCCAAACAGTGCAAAAAGGGACCGTCAGGGACGCCACCGTTCGCCAAGATGGCAATCTTGTCAGCGCCGCTTGCCACCGCGTACCGCTGGCTGCACAGCCTCCCGCCACGTACGCCTGGAAGGGTCCCAGAGCGACACGTTGGTGGATGTGCTGGAGCGTGGGTACGGAGTGGTAGCTTGCCGCGGCAAATGCCTTGCCGCGGTCGTTGTCTTGTCGCGTCCGAGAGCTTGCCGCTCACCGGGCCTTGCCGGGACGCATGGCACGTCGCGGCAAGTTCCTTGAGATGCCTTGGTTGGCCTTCCCGGCAAGCTCCTCTTGTCGGGGTCTTGTGCCTTGAGTGGCCTTCCCGGCAAGCTCCTCTTGCCGGGGCCTTTTCTCCTTGGCTTGAATACTTTGTTCTTGAATGGTTCCAAAGGAACCACGGAGGACCTTGGCGGTCACCCGGCAAGCCTTGCCGCGGGGTGCTGCGACTGCCCATGCACAAGTTCGGGATACTAGGGTACCCCTACTCTAGTACACCGACACACTTTTTCCTCGCATAGGCGACAAGGACAAGGTGCATGCCTATCTTATAGACATGATGCTCATCTGTGAGAAGGCGCGTCTCCAACAGACGGAACCACTTGATGTCTCTCATATCATGTGGTGTGAACTGCAGTTTGCTGTGTTCAATCATAAGGTGCCCATCTATGGACCTTACCTGTTTCTCTTGATCTCGAAGACTTGGGAGAAGCTCTTTCCAGGTGAAGAGTTTCTTGCTCCCAACTGGATTCGCCTTGAGCCTATCAAGCTACACATCAAGAGCAAGTGGGCTAATACCACGACCCAGGCTGAGGCTGCGGCTACACGGATGGATGTCGATGAGGATGAGGACGAGTTTGAGGAGGGGGAGGCTAATGACAGTTCTAAGGGGTACGCTCATCCCTCTGCTGAGCCATCTTGGGCTAAGAAGCTGAAGGCCAAGATGAAAGCTCTGTTCTGCATGCAGGCCAAGGGACAGTACAAGGCTCATGTGAACGCCAAGATGGCTCATCATCGCGACAAGGCTATTATGAGGCAGGTTGGTCTTGAGGTTAGGAGTGGCTCCGAGGAGAGGATCACAGATGTGGAATCATGGACCAGACAACACTGCCGATGGAGTGAGTCTGAGGAGGATACTGGAGTTCGCTCTTCATCCCATGCTGCAGAGGAGTCTGAGGACGAGGAACTTGACTGGTGATGCCTTGGAGTTCTACCACCACCTGTGTCGTAGTTGTCCTCTCTGCCTTTTTGGTGTCTCAACGCCAAAGGGGGAGAGAGTGTAGGATTTGCAAGTCTTGCATTGAGTCTTGTGTCACTTTTGCTTTCGTTCCGTTGAACCCTCGTTGCTTTGGTTTGTTGGTTTGTGGTTGTGTTCGTGTGAGACCAGGAGACTATCATATGGTGTAAGACATATGCACCCAAGCTTTTCTTATTGTCTTATCTTATTTCCTAGTATGTTCAGTAGATTATGAGCTAATGTTATCTTGTGCCCTTTACTTCAAGCTCACGTACTTTACCTTGCCTCCATGCTTAGTGTCATTTATATTGTTGCAAGAATTGCCTTGTCTATAAAATATTGGGGGAGTGTTGATCCTAATATGTGTGTCGTGCAGTCCAAAGAATATCTATAGAGTGCACACATCTAGGGGGAGCCTGCCTATATTTTATAGATGTTGGGTTTGCTTATGTTCAATTTATATCCTTATGTGCAAATCCAGTATTGTCATCAATCCACCAAAAAAGGGGGAGATTGTAAGGGTATATTTCTCCCTATGTGGTTTTGGTGATCGATGACAATGCATTTGCGGACTAATCATGTGCATTGAGCATTTCAGATATCTCATGTGTAGACACAAGACGATTCGGTGCCCCTCGGAGCCTATTGAAGACGGCGTTTGTCTACGTTTCTTTTCGGTGGATTTGAGTCATAGGAAAGCCGTACTATTAAGAGGGGGTCCGCTTCGAAAAGGTTAGGGTGGAACCAACACGTACATATCTGCTCCTTTGCACCACCTTTCCTTCGCTTCATTGGAGCACCGGTCGTTTTCCCTTGTCTTGCGAAGACGAAGGCCTCCAAGTGCTATAATCTCTATGGCGTGCGGTAGTACTGCTCAAGGGAGCAGTAGTACCTCAGCGGTCCATGGTAGTACCGCCCAAGGCAGCGGTAGTACCGCTCCTCGCGAGCGGTAGTACCGTGGCCTCTAGCCCAGAACGCCGGCACACATGGATGTAGGCGCGGAAGTGATTTTTCACTTCCGCGCCCTACGCGGTAGTACCGCTCCCTGCGAGCAGTAGTACCGTGCCGGAATTTCGCATAGACCGAAACTTAGCAGAAGTAGCCATGGATGTAATTTTATTAGTCCGTGCCTTCCCAGCCCAGTTGAACCCTGCCTTGCGATAGTACTGCAAGGGCGCGCGGTAGTACCGCTCTGGCGGTTCTACCGCTAGTTGCTTTACGCAACAGGGCCTCATCTGGTCTCTGCCCCGCGAGCGGTAGTACCGCACCGCCTAGCAGTAGTACCATAAGCCCTTGAGGTAGTACCGTGTGTCTGTGCGGTAGTACCGCATGTCGCGGGCAGGATAAGTGGGTAACAGTTGGATCTTTCCCCCAATATATAAAGGGGTCTTCTTCCCCAAGTTCACCACCTCTTCCCTTCCCAAGATCCATTTTCGCCCGATCTCTCTCCCTAGCCAATCAAACTTGTTGATTTTCTAGGGATTGGTTGAGAAGGCCCCGATCTACACTTCCACCAAGGGAAATTTGATTCCCCCCACTAATCCCTTGCGGATCTTGTTACTCTTGGGTATTTGAGCACCCTAGACGGTTGAGGTCACCGCGGAGCCATATTCCATTATGGTGAAGCTTTGTGGTGTCGTTGGGAGCCTCCGATTAAGTTGTGGAGATTGCCCCAACCTTGTTTGTAAAGGTTCGGTCTCCTCCTTCAAGGGAACCAATAGTGGAATCACGACATCTCGCATTGCGTGAGGGCGTGAGGAGAATACGGTGGCCCTAGAGGCTTCTTGGGGAGCATTGTGCCTCCACACCGCTCCAATGGAGACGTTATTCCTCTCAAAGGGAAGGAACTTTGGTAACACACCCTCGTCTCCACCGGCTCCACTCTTGGTTATCTCTTACCTTTACTTGTGCAAGCTTATATTGTGTTGTATCCCTTGCTTGTTTGTGTGCTTGTTGTTGTTGCATCATATACATTGCTCACCTAGTGGCATATCTAGACAACCTACTTTGATGCGAAGTTTAATTCGGTAAAGAAAAGCTAAAAATTGTTAGTTGCCTATTCACCCCCCCCCCCTAGTCAACTGTATCTCCTTTCAATCGTCAAGAAACTTATGGAAGAGAATGCCATGCTCCGCATCAAGCGCGAAAGGCTAGTGGAGGAATCCATGGATGCTGCCAAGCATCGTATTAAGGACATGAAATAGATGAAAGAGATCATGGCCACTCACCACGAGAACTAGTCTCCACGACCTGCAGTGCATCAAGAAAGTAGAGATCAGCGAGCCAGATCGTTGTATGCGTCCTCCTTCTTCTTTTGCCCTTGTGTATTTCGGGCATAGCCGCATGTGGCAATATCATCCTAAATATGTAAGACAATTATTATCCATTGTCTTCGTCCTTATATATTCATCAGTCTTGCTATAAGTCGCGGTAGATGCTATATAGGTCTGTCGGATCTGACATCAAGATCCGTCCAAAATTTTCTTTTCAGAATTGCTTTTTTCTTTCTTAAATCTTAGTCGAGTGAGACATAGCCACACCATTAAACAGGGGCTCAGGCGCCATTAATGGAGACCTTGGGATAGAGGTGGGCGGCAGATGGAGGTCAAAGGGCTCTCCTCCCGATAAGAACGTGCAGGGGTCTGATCGCACGCCTCCCGTACTCAAATATGGCTACCCCGCACGACACCTCCTAGCCAATAAAATAAGGGGACGCATGGCGGCATGTAAATGGTAAGTAGAACACCCACGGTTTCAATAATACTTGTGTTTCCGATTGTAACGTGACATCACTTGTTCCAAAACGACTTTGTTGATGGTTAATGTGTGCGCCTTTGCAAATCAGATAGCAAAATTACCACAACATGTTGGTGCCATGCGTTGGGAAACGTTGCATGGAAAACAAAAAAAATTCTACGCACATGCAATGATCTTTCCATGGAGATGCATAGCAACGAGGGGGAGAGTGTGTCTACGTACCCTCGTAGATCGTAAGCGAAAGCGGTTGACAACGCGGTTGATGTAGTCAAACTTTTTTGCGATCCAACCAATCGAGTACCGATCGTACGACACCTCCGCATTCAGCACACGTTCATCTCGGTGACGTTCGCGCCTTCTTGATCTAGCAAGACGGCAAGGTAGTGGATGAGTTCCGGCAGCACGACGGCGTGGTGACGGTGATGGTGAAGTTATCTCCGCACACGGGTAAGCAGTTGTCTGTTGTGTGCTAGGCGCCCCCTCCCACATATATATAGGTGGGAGGGAGGGAGGAGCAGCCAAGGGGGGCGCCCAAGTAGGGGCAATCCTACTTGGGGTCTCTCCCAAGCCGCACCCCCTTTCCTTATTTGGAGTGCGGGGAAAGGCAGGGGAGGGTGGCGCCTTCCCTTCCCTTTCTCCCATGAGAGGGAAAGGCAGGAGGGGCTAGGCCTCCCCCTTTTCCTTCGCTAGAGCTAGCCAACCAAGGAAAGGGGCGCACCAGCCCCCTTGTGGGCTGGCCTGTCCCCTCCTTTGGCCCATAAGGCCTATAACTCGCCGGGGGGGGGGGTGCCCGGAACCCCTTCCTGTGACCTGATAACTTCCCGGTACGTCTTGAAACACTTCCGGTGTCCAAATACCATTGTCCTATATATCAATATTTACCTCTCGACCATTTTGAGACTCCTTGTCATGTCCCTGATATCATCTGGGACTCCGAACAACATTCGGTCACCAAATCATATAACTCATATAACACTATATCGTCAACGAACGTTACGCGTGCGGACCCTACGGGTTCGAGAACTATGTAGACATGACCGAGACACCTCTCTGGTTAATAACCAATAGCGGAACCTGGATGCCCATAGTGGCTCCTACATATTCTACGAAGATCTTTATTGGTCGAACCGTTATGACAACATACGTAATTCCCTTTGTCCATCGGTATGTTACTTGCCCGAGATTCGATTGTGGGTATCTTCATACCTAGTTCAATCTCGTTATCGGCAAGTATCTTTACTTGTTCCGTAATACATCACCTCGTGACTAACTCCTTAGTCATTTACTTGCAAGCTTATGATGTGTATTACCGAGAAGGCCCAGAGATACCTCTCCAATACTCGGAGTGACAAATCCTAATCTCGATCTATGCCAACTCATCAAACACCTTCGGAGATACCTGTAGATCATCTTTATGATCACCCAGTTATGTTGTGACGTTTGATAGCACACAAGGTATTCCTCCGGTATCCGGGAGTTGCATAATCGCATAGTCGAAAAAATATGTATTTGACACGAAAAAAGCAATAGCAACAAAAGTGAACGATCATTATGCTAAGCTA
This sequence comes from Aegilops umbellulata, assembly GCA_032464435.1. Taxonomy (NCBI): domain Eukaryota; kingdom Viridiplantae; phylum Streptophyta; class Magnoliopsida; order Poales; family Poaceae; genus Aegilops; species Aegilops umbellulata. The sequence goes on along the minus strand of CP136055.1, from coordinate 223,128,108 downwards.
ACGGGTGGGTCTTGTCCATCACATCATTCTCCTAATGATGTGATCCCGTTATCAAATGACAACACATGTCCATGGTTAGGAAACCTTTACCATCTTTGATCAACGAGCTAGTCTAGTAGAGGCTTACTAGGGACACGGTGTTTGTTTATGTATTCACACATGTATTTAAGTTTCTGACCAGTACAATTCTAGCATGAATAATAAACCTTTATCATGAATAAGGAAATATAAAATAACAACTTTATTATTGCCTCTAGGGCATATTTCCTTCACCATGTCATGACACCAAGCCAAGTTTCATGATTTTCATGCGTGTTGGATTTATAGGAATTAAAAAACCAAGTTTCTCAATGTTTCCGGCGGAGCCACGATGCCCATATGTTTGAATTTCACTCCCATTTCTTGCATGGGACCTAGAAATTTACCCAAGGACACACATGTGATTTTTCAACCAACTTTGGTGCGCTGGACCATGTGCTTATAGTTTAAATTTGAATTATACACATTAAATGACCAGAAACTCAATTAGTGTATAAAAAAGGCCAAACGAACCCGGAATAATTCCAAAATTTAACACGACACTCATATAGTTCTATGTTGTCTCTGTAAAGAAAATCAGGGGGGCAGCGTATATCGTTTCGCACATAAAGGTGACACATTCCCTCTCTGAACCACGAGCCTTCTTCAGAGAAGCTCCGGTTTGCAAAAAGTTTATACCAAAACTTGTTCCAATTCGGCCAAAAAAATTTACCGCAGCATGTTAGTACCATGACATGACACCATGCCAAGTTTCATGATTTTCAGTCGTGTTTTGGATTTACAAGAATTTTAAAACCAAGTTTCTCAATGTTCTCGGTCGAGCCACGACGCCTAGATGTTTAATTTCATTCCTATTTCTTACATGGGACCTAGAAATTCACCCGAGGACACACATGTTATTTTTCAACCAACTTTGGTGCACTGGACCATGTGCTTGTAGTTCAAATTTGAATTATGCACATTAAATGACTAGAAACTCAGTTAATGTATAAAAAGGCCAAACGAACCCGGAATAATTCCAAAATTTAACACGACACTCATATAGTTCTATGTCTCCTCTATAAAGAAAATCAGGGGGGCAGCGTATATCGTTTCGCACACAAAGGTGACACGTTCCCTCTTAGAACCACGAGCCTTCTTGAGAGAACCTCCGGATTGCAAGAAGCTTATACCAAAACTTGTTCCAATTCGGCCAAAAAAATTACCACAACATGTTAGTGCCATGACATAACACCATGCCAAGTTTCATGATTTCCAGGCGAGTTTTGGATTTACAGGAATTTAAAAACCAAGTTTCTCAATGTTCTCTACCGAGTCACGACGCCCAGATGTTTGAATTTCATTCCCATTTCTTGCATGGGACCTAGAAATTCACCCAAGGACACACATGTGATTTTTCAACCAACTTTGGTGCACCGGAGCATGTGCTTGCAGTTCAAATTTGAATTATGCACACTAAATGTCCAGAAACTCAATTAATGTATAAAAAAGGCCAAACGAACCCGGAATAATTCCAAAATTTAACAGGGCACTCATATAGTTCTATGTTGCCTTTGTAAAGAAAATCAGGGGGGAGGCAACTTATATCGTTTCGCACACAAAGGTGACACGTTCCCTCTCGGAACCACGAGGCTTGTTGAGAGAATCTCCGGTTTGCAAGAAGATTATACCAAAACTTGTCCCAATTAGGCCAAAAATTATACATATGAAAACAGGGTTTAGATTATCCCGAACATCTCGCTACCTAGACTAATGTACTGTGATTTGAATTCAACATAAAATGGATACAAATATTTGAATTGGAGATCGTATGGTACATGCAGTTCATAGTTAAATATGATTACTACTATATGCATGTTTTCTTTTATCAAGGTGATATTTGAATGATGGTATAACTTGACAACAATCGTATTTGAATAAGGAAAATTGATTCAAATTTACTCCATATGGTAGACGACAATATATATGTTCATAGGGTGGAGTAAAATGTTCATATAAGATGGAAGATTAAAATGTAGGACTACATCTAACGATATATTCGAATTCAACATAACGTGGATTCAAAAATTGAAACTCGAGATCCTGGTATTTGTAATCATATAAAAAGGGTGAAAGTGCAACTATCCCTAGGTGGTTTTGGTCATTCATAACAACATATAGCTCATTGAGCTAATGCTATTCCAAGATAATTATTTCAGGAAAGCTCAATGATTGGCATGGCATGGATGGTGAAAGTGGAACCCTCAAAATGCTAAGGACAAAGGATTGGCTAAAGCTTCAAACTCAAGACTCTTCATTTTACACTTTAGTGATCCAAGATCACATTGAGTCCATAGGAAAAGCCAATACTATCAAGGAGGGATGAGGTGTTGCTTAATGAGCCTTTTGCTCCATGTGCTTGATGATATGCTCCAAAACCCTCAGCTACTTTCCCATTTCCACAAATGACCTAAACTCCAAGCCAAACTCGGTCCTACCGATTCTTTCCATCCGGCGCCACCGAGTTTCACTTGTCATAAGCCACTGCCAAACCCTAGCAATTCGGTTCTACCGATAGGGATCTCGGTCTCACCGAGATGGGGTTGCAATCTCTCTGTTTCCCTTTTGTAACTTTTCGGTCTCACCGAAAGAGCAAATCGGTCCCACCGAGATTGCAATGTAAACTCTCTGTTTCCCCTTTGTAACTTTTCGGTCTCACCGAAAGAGCAAATCGGTCCCCCCGAGTTTACCTGACCAACTCTCTGGTTAGCTTATTACCAAAATCGGTCTCACCGAGTTTGTGTAATCTGTCTCACCGAGATTACGTTATGCCCTAACCCTAACCATATCGGTCCTACCGAGTTGCATGTCAGTACCACCGAAAATCTCTAACGGTCACTAGGTTTACCTTTTCGGTTCGACCGAGTTTGTTGATTCGGTCCCACCGAGATTGGTAAATTGTGTGTAACGGTTGGATTTTGTGTGGAGGCTATATATACCCCTCCACCTCCTCTTCATTCGTGGAGAGAGCCATCAGAACACATCTACACTTCCAACTCATATGTTCTGAGAAAGAACCACCTACTCATGTGTTGAGACCAAGATATTCCATTCCTACCATATGAATCTTGATCTCTAGCCTTCCCCAAGTTGCTTTCCACTCAAATCTTCTTTTCGCCAAATCCAAATCCTATGAGAGAGAGTTGAGTGTTGGGGAGACTATCATTTGAAGCACAAGAGCAAGGAGTTCATCATCAACACACCATATGTTACTTCTTGGAGAGTGGTGTCTCCTAGATTGGCTAGGTGTCACTTGGGAGCCTCCGACAAGATTGTGGAGTTGAACCAAGGAGTTTGTAAGGGCAAGGAGATCGCCTACTTTGTGAAGATCTACCGCTAGTGAGGCAAGTACTTCGTGGGCGATGGCCAAGGTGGGATAGACAAGGTTGCTTCTTCATGGACCCTTCGTGGGTGGAGCCCTCCGTGGACTCGCGCAACCGTTACCCTTCGTGGGTTGAAGTCTCCATCAATGTGGATGTAGGATAGCACCACCTATCCGAACCACGGGAAAAACATCTGTGTCTCCAATTGCGTTTGAATTCTCCAAACCCTTCCCTTTACATTCTTGCAAATTGCATGCTTTACTTTCCGCTGCTATATACTCTTTGCATGCTTGCTTGAATTGTGTGATGATTGCTTGACTTGTCCTAAAATTGCTAAAATCTGCCAAGAACTAAAATTGGGAAAAGTGTAAGTTTTTATTTGGTCAAGTAGTCTAATCACCCCCCTCTAGACATACTTCCGATCCTACAAGTGGTATCAGAGCTTTGGTCTCCATTTGCTTTGGTTTCCATAGCTTTTGGTGGTCATAGCCTTGGTTTCACAACCTAGCAGAGTATGGCGTCTAGCGAGGGAAATTATCACCGTAGAGGTTCTTACTTTGATGGTACTATTCCAATGAGTGTATGGCTCCCTACAAAAGAAGAGAAGATTCTCCAAAAAGAAGAGGCAAAAGAGAAGAATCACCATCAAGAGAGGGAAGGAGTAGAGATGATCGTTATGAACGAAGATACTCACGGAGGAGCAAGGATTCGGAAAGAAAGGAAAAATCATCAAGGAGCTACACAAAACGAAGACATCAAGCTCATGTTGGTGAATGGGTATCCGGCTCCGACTCTGACAACCACTCTGAGAGAAGTTATCACTTCGATTCTGAATATACTCAAGATGAAGGTGTTGCAGGTCTAGCACTTGTGTCAACCAACTCCTTCGACATATTTGACTCACCAAATGAAGGAATTGGAAGATGCTTCATGGCCAAAGGTCCTAAGGTAACTCACCCTGAGTATGTTGATTTCAATAGTGATGAGGATGAGTTGTTAGGTGATGATGATTTACTTGTTGACAACTCTAGTGATGAATACTATGATGAAACGTCAATTAATCATGCTAATCAAGATAAAACGAATGACAATGATAAGGAGAAAATTGAGGCTGTAACTAAAGAACTAAACACTCTTAAGTTAGCTCATGAAACTATCTTCGAAGATCATCAAGAACTTTTAAGAGCTCATGAGAAGCTACGCTTTGAAAAGCTAAATCTTGAGCAAGAGCATGAGTTTTTAAAGGCAATCAATGATGATCTCCGCAAGAAAAGTTCTTCTTATATTGCTAAGCGTTTACTCTTATCCACTTACATGCCTCGAGTCAAGTCTAATAACAAGTACAAGAAAGATTCTTCCTCTAGTAGTAACAATGATCATGTTAAATCCAATATTGTTGCTTCTAGTAGTTATCTTGATTCCACTAACGGTTCTCTTAGCCAAGTTACTATTGAGCAAGAAAATAGCTTATTGAAGGGAATCATAGAGAAAGGAGTGTACAAAAGCCTTGCCGGAAGTAAGCAATTCGAGGAGATTGTACGCAAGCAAGGAAGGCACCGAAAGAATCAAGGTGTTGATTTTGAACGAAAGTTCAATGCCAATGGAGTTGAGTGGGAAGAAGATCAATACCCCAAGACAAAGTTTGTTCCTCAACAAAAGAAGTATGATCCTACTTCTTTCAAGGGGACACAAACTCAAGATGATCTTCCACCACAAGACTACAAGCAAAAAGGCAAGGGCAAGCTTCAAGAGGAAATTGCTGCATTTGAAGAAGCTCCTAAGACCTTATTCAAGTGGATTCCCAAGACTACTTCAAGTTCCACTTCATCAAGTACGACTACAACTCCAAGGATTCCCATCAAGATGGTGTGGATCCAAAAGAAGAAGAACTAGAGAGTTCTTGAGGGTGACTCCGCCAACATACTTCACTCTTATCATTTTGGCAAGAACAAGTGCAATCAACTTCCACATCTTGCACTAGTTCAAGGAGTCACAAACCCTCCTGTTGGTAAGACAAGGGAAAAGGTAACCTAAAAGCCTTCATAGACATCATCTTATGTGTGCATCACTCTATGTCTATGGATATCCTTGTTTGTTCCTTGTGGGACTAACCCATGTAGGTATTGAAAGTGCAAATCACTCAAAAGGATAGCTCCAAGTGATCTACATCAACATTGAGCATCCACATCTTCAACATCTACATGAAGTCATCATCGACAAAACCCAAGGTTAGTTCATCCCTCTTAGGGGGGATATCACATCTAGGGGGAGCTTTACTCTAAGACTTGAGTAAAAGCAACTCTAATGATGTGAACACAACAATGCTTTATGTAAAAGTGGTAACCCCACTTGAGCTTAAACGATGAGTATGACCTATGATCAAATGTTTTCATTTGACTCCTATATCAATATACTCATATATAGATGACCTAGTCATCGCCAATTGCTTGATAGATGCTAGAATTGGTTGTGCATGCTTTGCCACATATTTCAATTGCCATTTTATTGTGTGAGCATGTTGGTTGCATATTTTACTCATTAGAGGACATCCACTTGTTGTTTTGATTGTTTGGCTATATTTTTCTGTTGCCAAGTGGATGGACAAGAATGCCTAAGAACCTTCTCTAGCTATCTATGATTTTCTCGTCTCAAACTCTATTCATGCTACATCACAAAATTGATCAAGTCAGATTCGAACCACTCTGTGTGAGGAGCACTCGGAGTCCCCGATTCGTCATAGACTTAAACTTCCAAAACCTCTTTGTGATTCTCGGTCTGACCGATTCCCCACTTTTGGTCTTACCGAGATCATTAAGTTGATCTATGTTTTCGATCTCGGTGCAACCGATTTGAACCTTTCGGTCACACCGAGTTGCAATACTGTATGCAGTTTTGCATCTCGGTACCACCGAGTTGTTCCACTCGGTCACACCGATAGGGTCGGGCTATATATAGACACGGGCAAAAATTTGGAAATTTCTCCGAACCCCTTCGCCCGTGCGATAGCTCGCTCTGCCTACGTGGTCTCTGGATCGTCTTCTCGCCGCCAGCCGCCTCCAGTCCCTGGTCTCCATCGCCGTCAACGGGAATCAACCCCGCCATTGCCGCCGTAGCGAGTCTCCGCCGAACTAGGGTATGGACTCGATCTTTGTGCTATTCCCCAATCCGATTCCTAGCACATTGTTATCAGATGGATTCTTGCCACGTTTGATAAACTCCTATCCAGTCAATGAACTCGTAGAATAGGTTTGATCCGAAAATTTTAGGGTTAGGTTTCCGCCGAAACTATCGCGGACCCACCGAGTTGAAAAACTCGGTCCCACCGATTTGGCTTATGCCATTGCACAAGTAAAACTCGGTCTGACCGAGTATTGCTAATCGGTGTGACCGATTTTGGAACTTTGTGAAACCCTAGCAGTCTCGGTGCCACCGAACTGTGACTCGGTCCAACCGAGTTCACTAGTTTAGGTTCCAAAAACTGCTTCGGTATCACCGAGTTTAAAAATCGGTAGATCCGAAATGCTTTCTGTGGGAAACTAAAACTAAGTTTTTGAATCATTCTTTTGCAAAAATCTCTGCATTTTGTGATGCTCATCCAATCTACCTCATCTATAAACTATTCACAGGGTCAGCATTCAGCTTGTTCATCATGTCAGACCAGAGTGATAGCCAGAACCTGTCAGAGCAGCCAAAGCAGATGAGTGAGGGCACTAGTCCCTCCAGCTCTTCAGATGAAGGCAGCAGGAGCACCCCCAGCAACCTGCCAAAAGCTGCCACAAGACAAAGGAAGAAGAGAACCTCAGAATCAGAGGATGAGGACTATGTGGCAGAGGAGGAAGCAACTTCCAAGAGAGTTGTGCTCAAAAAGGAGTATGGCTCAGCTGCAGCCATCAAGCCAGGAATGCACAAGAAAGCACCTGCTAGGAGAGTTCCTACCTCCAAGCCAAGGAAGGTGCTCCTGAGGAAACTATAAAATTCACTATGGAGTCTGAAGAGGAAGAAACTGGCCAGGACAAGAAAAAGAAGAGAGCTAGAACAACCACTGCCAGAGTTGTTGGCAAGCCTTCCATGAGGAAAGATTCTTATGATGAAGAAGAAGAAGAAGAGGATGCTGCACCAGCACCCAAGGCACCCAAGCTGATGGGTGATGCTAGAAGAACAAGGGCAGCTGCATCTAAGCCCAAGGAAGCCCCCAAGGCTGCATCCAAAGCCAAGCCAGCTCCAAAGCCAAAACCAAAGAGAAATACAAGGTGCATAAAAGCTGCTGAGAAGAACAAGGCCCCAGTGCATGAAGCTGCTGTTGAAGAAGAGGAAGGCCAAGTGCTGAGAAAGTTGAAGCCCAAGATCCCAGACCACAATGATGCTCATCCTGTGGCTGAGGACATGAATATCAGAAGAGACTCTGGGCTCAGAAAATGGAGAGCAGAGGATCCATATGCTATCAGGAGAAGGACTGATGTAGACTATAGGTTCCACACTAAGGAACAGCAGGACTTCTATGAGACAGTCTTATTGGACAAGAAGCCCATTGTTTGTGACATGAGATGGTTCGATTGGGAATATATCAAGGAAAATGAAGAGCACTACCCTGGAGTGCAAGATAGCTTCAGAGCTTGTGGAGTAGCTGACTTTGTTGGCAGAAGCTCACAAAGTGGAATGAGGAGCTGATTATGCAATTCTACTCCACGGCACACTTCTACCCTGATGGAAGGATCACATGGATGTCTGAAGGTACAAGGTACCATTCAACTGTTGAGGAATGGGCAAGGTTGATCAATGCCCCGGAAGAGAATGAAGATGACTTGGATGTCTATGCCAAGAAAAAGATGGATCATAACACTATGGCAAATATGTACAAGGAGATTCCTGCAAAAGATCTTGACACTCACCAGTTTGGGTCTGTGAAACACCTGTTGTCAGGACTGCCTACGATCAACTGGATCCTTAGGCACACACTTTTGCCCAAGTCTGGAGATCACAGGATGATCAGAGGTCATGCCATCAACCTGCTACATATCTTTGATGTGCCTCAAAAGTTTAAGGTCATGAGCCTCATAGTGGAAACTATCAAGAGGACTGCAGCAGATCAGAAGAGGAGCTGTGGATATGCCCCTCAGATCCAGATGTTGATCAACTCAAGAATGGGCACAGACACATACTTGTTGGACAAGGAACATTTGCCTATCCATCCAGATTTCAAGGACAACCAAGTTGTGATGCATGAAAATGAACCATCATCAGTCCAGGCACAAGCTAAGAAGGAGAAGGCAAGGAAGGAGAAAGTTGCCAAGATGCCAACTCAAGAAGAGGCATCTGAGTACTTCTTGAAGAACAAGCAAGAGCAGCTCAGTTACCTGATTGCATCCACCCTGAGGATTGAGCAAGGACTGGCCACCCTAACTCAGAACCAGGCAAGCCTAGAGAGAATCGTAGAATAAAAGTTCTATGACTTGGATATCAAGGTGACCGAGATTCAGATTGCAGTGGAGCAACTCCAAGATGACATGCAGGAGAGGAAAGGGAAGACTACCAATGATGCATTTTCCAGAGTGCCACGAGCTCAGAGGTCCAGTGCAGTGCCAGTCCCTGACACAAGAGCCACCGCCTCAGCTCCAGCCACAGCACCAGCCCAACTAGCTCCAGCATCTACTTCAGCTCCAACTCCAACCACGTCTACGGAAGCCTTCGTCCTTGGAGTGGTCAGGACTCCACCACCACCAGAAGATCAAGCCTGAGTGTCGATCTAGCACTATGCATTTTCTAGGAACTTTTTGGTAACTTGTTGCCAAAGGGGGAGAAAAATGTATAGATCATAGGCTTCGAGAGAGAGTGTGTTGTTTTTTTTCTCTCTTGCTTTATTTGGTGGTTTCTCAAACATTGTTTGCTTTTGATCGAGATACTTTGATATGCTTGTGAGACATTGATGATCATGTGTTTGATCATAAGCTACACTTATGCATGCTTGATATATCTTATCTATCTTATGTGGTCATTCACTTTTCCTTGGTGATGAGTGCATGTATTTCGTTATTATCATTTTGAGCGCTCCACCAAGATGTATGTGACATGGAAGAGTAACCCATAATTCTAACTCTTTGTGCATTTGCAGTCCAAAGCAAATTTTAAATATGCACAAATTTAGGGGGAGCTCTTACTTATCACATACTTCTCAAAGCGATGATATAATTCATTCTTATTATCATTTGTCGAAGCTTTGATCTATATGTTGTCATCAATTACCAAAAAGGGGGAGATTGAAAGTGCAACTATCCCTAGGTGGTTTTGGTAATTCATAACAACATATAGCTCATTGAGCTAATGCTATTCCAAGATAATTATTTCAGGAAAGCTCAATGATTGGCATGGCATGGATGGTGAAAGTGGAACCCTCAAAATGCTAAGGACAAAGGATTGGCTAAAGCTTCAAGCTCAAGACTCTTCATTTTACATTTTAGTGATCCAAGATCACATTGAGTCCATAGGAAAAGCCAATACTATCAAGGAGGGATGAGGTGTTGCTTAATGAGCCTTTTGCTCCATGTGCTTGATGATATGCTCCAAAACCCTCAGCTACTTTCCCATTTCCACATATGACCTAAACTCCAAGCCAAACTCTGTCCTACCGATTCTTTCCATCCGGCGCCACCGAGTTTCACTTGTCATAAGCCACTGCCAAACCCTAGCAATTCGGTTCTACCAATAGGGATCTCGGTATCACCGAGATGGGGTTGCAATCTCTCTGTTTCCCTTTTGTAACTTTTCGGTCTCACTGAAAGAGCAAATCGGTCCCACCGAGATTGCAATGTAAACTCTCTGTTTCCCCTTTGTAACTTTTCGATCTCACCGAAAGAGCAAATCGGTCCCACTGAGTTTACCTGACCAACTCTCTGGTTAGCTTATTACCAAAATCGGTCTCACCGAGTTTGTGTAATCGGTCTCACCGAGATTATGTTATGCCCTAACCCTAACCATATTGGTCCTACCGAGTTGCATGCCAGTCCCACCGAAAATCTCTAACGGTCACTAGGTTTACCTTTTCGGTCCGACCGAGTTTGTTGATTCGGTCCCTCCGAGATTGGTAAATTGTGTGTAACGGTTGGATTTTGTGTGGAGGCTATATATACCCCTCCACCTCCTCTTCATTCATGGAGAGAGCCATCAGAACACATCTACACTTCCAACTCATATGTTCTGAGAGAGAACCACCTACTCATGTGTTGTGACCAAGATATTCCATTCCTGCCATATGAATCTTGATCTCTAGCCTTCCCCAAGTTGCTTTCCACTCAAATCTTCTTTCCACCAAATCCAAATCCTATGAGAGAGAGTTGAGTGTTGGGGAGATTATCATTTGAAGCACAAGAGCAAGGAGTTCATCATCAACACACCATTTGTTACTTCTTGGAGAGTGGTGTATCCTAGATTGGCTAGGTGTCACTTGGGAGCCTCCGACAAGATTGTGGAGTTGAACCAAGGAGTTTGTAAGGGCAAGGAGATCGCCTACTTCGTGAAGATCTACCGCTAGTGAGGCAAGTCCTTCGTGGGCGATGGCCATGGTGGGATAGACAAGGTTGCTTCTTCGTGGACCCTTCGTGTGTGGAGCCCTCCGTGGACTCGCGCAACCGTTACCCTTCGTGGGTTGAAGTCTCCATCAACGTGGATGTAGGATAGCACCACCTATCCGAACCACGGGAAAAACATCCGTGTCTCCAATTGCGTTTGAATTCTCCAAACCCTTCCCTTTACATTTTTGCAAGTTGCATGCTTTACTTTCCGCTGCTATATACTCTTTGGATGCTTGCTTGAATTGTGGGATGATTGCTTGACTTGTCCTAAAATTGCTAAAATCTGCCAAGAACTAAAATTGGGAAAAGGTCAAGTTTTTATTTGGTCAAGTAGTCTAATCACCCCCCCCCCTCTAGACATACTTCCGATCCTACAAAGGGACATGACTCTTTCTTGTGGTGGGAATTGATTTGTTTTTTTTTGTTGTTGTGGGAAGTGCGAATTGTTTTGGTACTGTACAGGCTAATCTTGTTCTCCCGATTTTTTTTTACATTTTTCTTGTAGTTTTTTCAACGGCATTTATAGCAATATAGTAAAAGGGGACATGACTCTCTTGTGTCTTGTATGAATTGTTTTTTTTGTACACATTAAGTTTGTTTTGCCGAACGTCGAATCTGTGCCTTGTTATCTCAAAATTTTCAAGCTTGAGTATCTTTTGTCTCTTCTGTTGTGAAACTCCCGCCTCTTCAACCCGCGCCGCGTCTTGTTATCCCGAAATTTCGACGCGCGTGAAAACTCCCTCCTCATCCGAAATCGGTCCCGCAACCCAGACACGCGAAATCCCCCTTCTACCCCTCAGCCGGAAAATGCCGCCTCGGCATCGCTTGGTCAAAACCGGTGGGGGTAAGTTCGTAACTTACCCTACATTTAGGACAAGCGCGTCCCTAAGCCATGGCTCCTCCTACCTTCCCCTTCGTCCCCCTATTCGTACACTGAGGCCGCCAAAACCCGCTAAACCCCACGGTCCTTCGTTGGCCTCCCGACTGCCGCCCAGACGGAGACTCTTCCCCGACGATGTCGTCCATAGCAACCACTCGCTGTCCCTCATCCACTGCATCGGATGAGGATCCGTCGTTGATCTCGTCGTCTCGCCGGATCAGCCGCCCTGTCCTCCACCTCCAAGGAGCTGCCCCCACATTCGCCTTGTCTATCTTGCCACCTCCATCCCCACATCACCGTCTTGACCCGCCCCACCGGAACTGCATCATCCTCACCAATTCCTCCGATGAAGTCGAGGCCTACTTGGCGACACCAAGGAGGTTCTGCACTCACAGCTGCATTTTATCTTTTATTCGATCTCACGGGGCTGCCGGAGCTCGATACCGAGCAGCCATGGCGGGTTTCCAACGACGGCGTCGTCGCCAGCCACTTCCTCCACGACTTCTCTCCCCCAAGTCATTGCTTCCTCGGTGGCGACTTCCACACCATCACTAGTTGCTGCTGCTCCGGCTCTCGCTCGCGTTGTGGCTCTATTCATTCTTGCTGTCGGTCCCGCTTCTGCACTGCTCTTGCTTTCGTTCATGCTGCTGCTCTGCTCTGCTATCTCTGTTTCTCGCATTGCTGCTCCGCTCTTGCTCTCGTTCGTGATGCCGCTTGTAACATCCCAAATTTTCAATTTGGAATGTTATACATTAGATCATCATGCATATCATATTTTCTTGCATTTTTGGTCGATCCTAGAAATTTCACGCAACTCAAGGACCCTCAGAGAGAGTTGGAGATTTCGTTATTTTCATATTTGAGTTTTCTCAAATTTTGAAAAGAGGATCATTTGATTTTATTTATTTTCATCTTCAGTTATTTTTCCAATAACAAAAATATGAGAAGGGAATAATATGACTTTCCCAACTTGAGGAAAAATAAAGATTTAATAAATAAAACAAATGGATTTTTCCGGAGTTTACTTGCATTTTATTTGAATTAGGGAAAAATGCGTGTTTTCAAAAATTGCATTTAGGCCCCAAGAAAAAGTTCATTTTGTTCGACTCATTTTTAGGAGTCGGGGAAAATTAACTTCGGAATTTTTGGAGCTCGTTTAGATTTTCTTTTCTTTGTTTTTCTGCGCGCTTAATTATTTAAAAAAAATCCCGCAGCGCCGTCTGGGCCAAGGGCCCAGCCAGCCGCCCCGCCGCTTCCCCACGCGCGCGCACGCCAGCGCCGCCGCCGCGCCTGCCGCCGCCGCCGTCGCTGAGTCCGACTCGGACTCCGTTTCTTGCCCCCTCCCCCAAGTCTCCTCCCCCCTCTTTATATACCCCCACACCCCCCTCTCCTCCCCACAAGTCGCCGCCGCCGCCCACAGCAGCAGCAGCACCCAGCGCGCAGCCCCGCCGCCGCCGCCGCCGCAAGCCGCCGCCGCAGCCGCGTCGCCGCCGCCGCCGCCACCGTCGCCCCGCCGCCGCCCGCGCCGCCGCCGCCAAGCCGCTGCCCCGCCGGAGCCTTGCCTCGTCGAGGTAGCTGAGCCGCGCCACCCTCCCCTCGCCCGGTTCGATTTTCTAATAAAACTGTTCTGGTTTATTTTTCGATGTTTCGGTTTTTTTCGAAACCCTAGATCGGTTTTTTTTCGGTTTTGTTAATTAGCGAGCGTTCACCGGACCGTTCGTTTTAACGAACGTGATCACCGGATAGTCTAAGTTAACGAACGTCCGTTCGTTTAACCGTTCGTCGTTTTTCTTTTTTGTCGGATTTATTCTGCGATTTTTCTGATCGCGATTTCAGATCCGATCTTCGTTTTAGTTTATCTTCTCGCTCGTTTATCGGAATCAGGTGATTCAAGCGCCTGGAGTTTCATTTCGAAACCGCCGTTCCGACTAATCAACTTAAACAAGTTTTTGCTACTGTAAAATTTGACCTAGTTCTAATTTTCTAGAACCGTGTTGTTTTCTTCCGCCGTTTGTTTTCCGTTGCTTTGTTCGAATACGATTCTTTTGCAACCGGAGTTCTTAAGTTAAACTTTCTGGTTTGATCTTCTGTTCGAGTTTTACCTGTGCATTAGATGAGTACTTATTGTATGCTTGTTGTTTGTCTGAGATAGATCACCCGGAGTGCGCCGCCTGTTATTTCAAAGCTCTAGGTTTCGCGGATCCTCAGTAAGGCAAGTAACACTTTGATCATATCATCTCATTGCCCAGTTTTATTGCATTAGATCAATCCTCAAACATTGCATGATTAGGATCTAATTAAACTGTGGGATGGGAAGTAGTTGAGGTAGTACCTATTACCTGTTTTACTTATGAAACCTTTGGGAGTTACTTCTACGTTTGCTTATTATGCCATGCTATGCTAGTAGACGTGGATTGGGTGAGTGATATCCATGACAGATGTGAGTATTGTTAATTAATGGTTTTATTTAAGGTGGCAACTTAAACACACATCTGGGTGGATTGAGGCACCTGGTTTCTATCAGGACTTGCCTGTTTTTCTTTGGACCGCCACCCAGGCTCAAAGGGATCATAAGATCATTCATGCTAGTAACTTCCGTGTGCAGCCACAAGCCATTATGGGCTCTGGCATAGTTGATTAAGTCGTGCGAACTCTTACAGGGTAGACTAGCAGATGTAGGGGAAAGTAGGTGTACCGGTCTATCCAAACGTAAGGTGCTAGCGCTTCTGAAAGGCTATGTCTCGGTCATCCGTTTCTCAAACACCATGTAGTGCGAGAAACCAAGCGGAGGCGATCGAGTCTTGTGGGGAAAAGTGCGCAAACCTCTGAAGAGTGTACAAACTAATCATGATTAGCCGTGTCCCCGGTTATGGACATCTTGAGTATCTAGTACTTGAATATCATGTGAATCTCATCATGTTACTTCTAATTAATATTGTTGGGTTTTAATTGTTCACTTAATTGGGATCGGAATGCTGTCAACCATTCTCGATGTTCCAACCACCATGATAGTTAAATAAACTTTATTCCTTTGCAGTAGGGAAAAATTGGCTTTACGCAAAACGGTAACCATAGAGCTTTCCACCAGCCATACATGCATATAGTATCGCTCATTACTGTTCATTACTCTCTATGTGTTACATTGTCAGCATATTCCATGTGCTGACCCATTTTAGGGCTGCAACTTTCATGTTGCAGACCTTTCAGACGACGAGTAAGGTGCTTAGGTCGTGGTTCTATACTCAGTGATGCCGTTGGAGTTGATGGACTCACTTACCTTCCAAGTCTTCCGCTATTAATCGTTATTAGATGGCCTTAAGCCATATTTATTGTATTAAGTTCTCTTTGAGACACCGATGTAATAAGTGTGTGATTGCTACTCTGCTATAAATCCTTCGAAGTACTGTGTGGTGTCAGCATTACTGATCCAGGGATGACACCGGAGCACAGAGACTTGGCCATCTGAGGTTGTGTCGCTACAGAGATGGTATCAGAGCACACGCTGACTGTAGGACACGACCACTAAGTTAAAGCCATAGATCACTATTCTCCTCTCATTTTCTAACTCCTCATCTTTTCTACCCTTTTAGGATGACGGACGCGAAGATCAAGTACGTGCAACCGGATGAAGGCACACCTTTTGGATTTCACTTGAAGGAAGTCACCAAGTACCTGAACATTGGACTACCAAGTTTCACCGGGACCTTCAACGCCACTCTGCCTGAAGAGGAGCGCTGGAAGATTCAAGCTCATGTTCCGGGAAGGATGTTCGCGCCAATCACGAAGCCCATAGATAGTGTTTTCAGTGCACCAACCTGGAGTCTGGGAAAGAGCATGGCAGCTCATATCAACATGGGACGCATTGGAGAAGTTTATCAAGAAGACCTCAAGGACACTATCTACCAGATTTGCGGACGCCGAGATGAAGAATGGGAGATAGTCAGCATCAAGAAGGATAGATCCATTGCAGCTTTCATCCAGGAGTTAAACCAGCACATTCGACGCCAAGAGAACCAGATGTGCAATGACATGATAGAATTGAAGAATGCGAAGGCAAGGATCATCAAGCTAGAAGGAGAACTGAAGGGTACACGCAAGGACTACATGGACGAGATCGTAGCTCTAGCAAGGCACAATGTCGATCTTAAGCAGGAGATTGAAGAACTCAAGGAGAGATTAGCATCCAAGAAGGAAGACAAGTACGTTGCATGTCCGGACAACTACATCATCATCAAAGATACTGATTCGGATCCAAGTGAACCAGACTTTGAAGACGAAGCTGGAGCAGACATCATGGAGTCTTCCACCGATTCAAATTTCTACCAAATATTAATAGCATTTTCCCCATGTATACTTTATAGTTCGAGCACTTTTGCGATAATTCTAGACCATTTTGTAAGCCCTTGTTTGAATTGAATGAAGTGATTTTGTGTGAATTTGTCTCATGTGCATTGGGTAGTGTTTTCTCTTAGACCTCACTCTATTCTTAATTCTCATCTTTTCTAAACCCCTCAGATGCCTCCGAGACGTGACACTGGATTTCCACCGGAGCTCACCCAGTTGATCCAGCAGCAGAACCAATTGATGAAATTGCTAGTACAGAATCAGCAGAATAACAACAACAACAACAACAACAACAACAACAACAACAACAACAACAACAACAACAACAACAACAACAACAACAACAACAACCCTCCGCCACCGCCACCAGTTGATCACCTAGCACGTTTCCTTAGGTTGAATCCGCCGGTGTTTTCCAGTAGCACCGAGCCGATAGTAGCAGACGATTGGCTTTGCAAGATAGGAAGGGAGTTGACCACTGCAGGATGCACAGATGTTGAGAAGGTGAAGTTTGCCGCACATCAGCTTGACGGACCCGCGGCAGCATGGTGGGAGAATTTCACAGCCACTTGCCCAGTTGACACTGTCACATGGGATCAGTTTCAACAAGCTTTCCGCACTGCCCATGTTTCAACAGGAGCTATGGCCATGAAGAAGCGTGAGTTTCGCAACTTACGCCAAGGAGGAAGGACAGTTGGCCAGTACGTTGACGACTTTAGCAAGTTAGCATGTTATGCCCCAGATGACGTTGCTACGGATGCAGCTAAACAGGAGAAGTTTTTGGAAGGACTGAATGATGAGCTAAGCATGCAGTTGATGGTAGCAAGTTTCAACAACTACCAGGAGTTGGTAGATCGTGCCATCATGATTGAAGGGAAGCAACAGCAGATTGAGAACCGCAAGATGAAGTATGGACAGGGGAAGTATAACTCTGGAGCCTAGCAGAAGCCCCGTTTTACCCCTAAACCGGGAGTTCAGTTTCGGCATACCCATGGAGGAAGTGGTTCGCACAACCATAATGGCCACAAGAATGGTAATGGGAATGGAGGAAGCAACGGCCAGAACCGTACCACCCCATCAACCCCGGCCAAGAGAGATCTGAGTCAAGTCACCTGTTCCAAGTGTTCCAAGACCGGACATTACGCCAATGAATGTCCTGAAGGCCAGAATGGCAATGGAAGCTCTGGGAAGAAGCCAAACCCTTTCAACAGGGGACAGGTGAACCACGTTAGCGTGGAGGAGGTTGAAGCTCATCCTGATGCAGTAATCGGTAAGTTTTTGGTTAAGTCCTTTACTGCACTTGTTCTTTTCGATACTGGTGCATCGCATTCATACATATCAAGGGGATTTGTGGAAAAGTATAACCTGCCCACTAAGATTCTTAAGACACCTATGCTAGTAAGCTCGCCAGGAGCAGAGTACATGGCCAGACAAGGATGTTTTCAAGTGCCATTAAGTATAGGAAGACATGTTTTTCCAACGGATTTAATCGTTCTGGAATCCCAAGGTTTGGATGTAATTCTCGGTATGGATTGGCTGTCGATGTATGGAGGAAACATCGATTGCGCCAGTAAGACAATATTGCTTACAACGCCCGAAGGAAGAAGGATCAAGTATGTATCCCGACATATGCCAAACAGGACACAAGTAAATTCTTTATCAGGAGTTGTACAGGAGGAAGTACCAGTGGTGAAGGATTTTCCTGATGTGTTTCCTGAAGAATTGCCAGGCATGCCACCGGATAGAGATATTGAGTTTTTGATTGAGCTTTTGTCAGGCACTGGGCCAATATCGAAGAGACCGTACAGGATGCCAGCACAAGATTTGGTGGAAATTAAGAAGCAGATTAAAGAGTTATTGGATAAAGGTTACATTCGCCCAAGTTCTTCGCCTTGGGGATCACCAGTACTTCTAGTGGAGAAGAAGGATGGATCATTAAGGATGGTTGTTGGTTACCGTGGATTGAATGCAGTAACCATCAAGAACAACTACCCACTGCCGATGATAAATGATCTTTTTGATCGTTTGCAAGGAGCTAAAGTGTTTTCCAAGATCGATTTGCGATCAGGGTACCATCAATTGAAGATTCGAGAGCAGGACATACCCAAAACAGCCTTTACCATGAGATACGGATTGTATGAGTATACCGTTATGTCATTTGGACTGACTAACGCACCTGCCTATTTTATGAACCTGATGAACAAGGTATTTATGGAGTTCTTGGATAAGTTCGTCGTAGTGTTCATTGATGACATTTTGATTTTCTCAAAGAATGAAGAAGAGCATAAGGAACATTTGCGTTTGGTTTTGGAGAAACTAAGGGAACATCAGTTATATGCCAAATTCAGCAAATGTGAGTTTTGCTTGAAGGAAGTTGGATTTCTTGGACATGTTATATCCGGAGAAGGGATAGCAGTTGACCCCACAAAGGTTCAGACCGTAACCGAATGGGAAGCACCAACGACAGTTGGAGAGATCCGGAGTTTTCTTGGACTCGCAGGATACTACCGGAGATTCATTGAGAATTTCTCAAAGATTGCAAAGCCTATGACTGAATTGTTGAAGAAGGATACCAAGTTCAATTGGACTGAGGAATGTGAGGCCAATTTTCAGGAGTTGAAGAAACGATTGGTTTCCTCACCAGTGTTGATTCTGCCAGATCAGACCAAGGATTATGAGGTGTATTGCGACGCTTCACGCCGAGGACTTGGAGCAGT
Organism: Aegilops umbellulata; assembly: GCA_032464435.1. Taxonomy (NCBI): domain Eukaryota; kingdom Viridiplantae; phylum Streptophyta; class Magnoliopsida; order Poales; family Poaceae; genus Aegilops; species Aegilops umbellulata. The sequence continues at coordinate 223,109,201 of CP136055.1, read as the reverse complement.
GCTTATGCAGGAAGGAAGAGTTGTTTCGTATGCCTCACGAAAACTGAAACCTCACGAATTGAATTATGCTACGCATGATTTGGAGTTAGCAGCCGTAGTGCATGCATTGAAGACATGGAGACATTTCCTCATTGGAAATCACTGTGAGGTGTACACGGATCAAAAGAGTTTGAAGTACATTTTCACGCAGAAGGAGTTGAACCTCAGAAAAAGGAGATGGTTGGAGCTCATCAAGGATTATGATATGAGATTGCATTACCACCCAGGAAAGGCTAATGTAGTAGCTGACGCATTGAGCCATAAGAGCCATGTCAATACACTAATGACGGGAGAAAAACCAAGGGAGTTAGCCGAGGATCTTCGAGAGCTATGTTTGGAAATAGTTCCGAGAGGCTATGTAGCAGCGTTGGAAATTCAATCTACATTGATGGATAAAATCAGAGAGGCTCAGAAATCTGACAAGGAGATTGCTTCCATAAAGGAGAAAATGAGCAAAGGTAAAGCAAAGGGATTTCGTGAGGATGAGCACGATACCCTGTGGTTTGAGGACCGTGTTTATGTGCCCAATGACCCGGAGATCAGGAAGTTGATTCTGCAAGAGGCACATGATTCACCCTATTCGATTCACCCAGGAAATACCAAGATGTATTTGGATTTGAAGGAAACATTCTGGTGGACCGGAATGAAGAAGGATATTGCAGCATATGTAGCAGTTTGTGATGTATGTCAAAGAGTGAAGGCAGAACATCAGAAGCCAGCCGGATTGTTACAACCATTGCCGATACCCGAATGGAAGTGGGATAAGATAGGCATGGATTTTATCACAGGACTACCCAGGGCGAAGGCAGGCTATGACTCGATATGGGTAGTAGTAGATCGTTTGACGAAGGTAGCACATCTCATCCCAGTTAAGACCACTTACACCAGTGCTAAGTTGGCAAAGATATACATGACCAGGGTCATTTGTTTGCATGGAGTTCCGAGGAGCATCGTATCAGATAGAGGAACCCAATTTACCTCAAAGTTTTGGAATCAGTTGCATGAAACTTTGGGAACCAGACTAGAGTTCAGCATAGCTTTTCACCCACAGACGGATGGACAGACTGAGAGAGTCAATCAGATTTTGGAAGATATGCTGAGAGCCTGTGCACTAGATTATGGATCTAGTTGGGACGATAACTTGCCGTATGCGGAGTTTTCTTACAACAACAGTTACCAAACCAGTTTAAAGATGGCACCTTTCGAAGCTTTATACGGAAGGAGGTGCAGGACACCGTTGTCATGGGACGAAGTTGGAGACCGTCAGTTCTTTGGACCAGATCTGATCAAGGAGTCTGAACGGAAAGTTAAGTTGATTCGCGATAGGCTCAAGGTAGCCCAATCAAGGCAGAAGAGCTACGCAGATTCTAAATGCAAGGAGACAGTTTATGAAACCGGAGACAGAGTTTATCTCCGAGTATCCCCACTTCGAGGAGTTAAGCGCTTTGGAGTCAAGGGAAAGTTAGCACCGCGTTTCGTTGGACCGTATAAGATTTTGCAACGTATGGGAGAAGTTGCATATAAGTTGGAATTACCAGAGGGACTGTCAGGAGTTCATGATGTATTCCATGTTTCTCAGCTGAAGAAATGTCACGCCGAGATGGCGGAGGTACCGCTAAGAGATACAGTGCCGCTTGAAGCGATTCAGTTGAAAGATGATTTAACATATGAGGAGAAGCCAGTCAAGATTCTCGAATATGCTAGCAGAGTTACCCGCAGCAAGGTTATCAAGTTTTGCAAAGTTCAGTGGAACCACCACTCAGAGGATGAAGCCACCTGGGAGAGAGAAGAAGATTTGCTCAAGGACCACCCTCACCTATTTTCTAGCCAACCCGAATCTCGAGGACGAGATTCATCTTAAGGGGGGTAGGTTTGTAACATCCCAAATTTTCAATTTGGAATGTTATACATTAGATCATCATGCATATCATATTTTCTTGCATTTCTGCTCGATCCTAGAAATTTCACGCAACTCAAGGACCCTCGGAGAGAGTTGGAGATTTCGTCATTTTCATATTTGAGTTTTCTCAAATTTTGAAAAGAGGATCATTTGATTTTATTTATTTTCATCTTCAGTTATTTTTCCAATAACAAAAATATGAGAAGGGAATAATATGACTTTCCCAACTTGAGGAAAAATAAAGATTTAATAAATAAAACAAATTTTGGATTTTTCCGGAGTTTATTTGCATTTTATTTGAATTAAGGAAAAATGCGTGTTTTCAAAAATTGCATTTAGGCCCCAAGAAAAACTTCATTTTGTTCGACTCATTTTTAGGAGTCGGGGAAAATTAACTTTGGAATTTTTGGAGCTTGTTTAGATTTTCTTTTCTTTGTTTTTCTGCGCGCTTAATTATTTAAAAAAAATCCCGCAGCGCCGACTGGGCCAAGGGACCAGCCTGCCGCCCCGCCGCTTCCCCCCGCGCGCGCGCACGCCAGCGCCGCCGCCGCGCCTGCCGCCGCCGCCGTCGCCGAGTCCGACTCGGACTCCGTTTCTTGCCCCCTCCCCCAAGTCTCCTCCCCTTCTTTATATACCCCCACACCCTTCCCTCTCCTCCCCACAAGTCGCCGCCGCCGCCCACAGCAGCAGCAGCAGCAGCCAGCGCGCAGCCCCGCCGCCGGCCGCCGCAAGCCGCCGCCGCCGCATCGCCACCGCCGCAGCCGTCGTCGCCCCGTCGCCGCCCGCACCGTCGCCGCCAAGCCGCCGCCCCGCCGGAGCCCCGCCTCGTCGAGGTAGCCGAGCCGCGCCACCCTCCACTCGCCCGGTTCGGTTTTCAAATAAAACCGTTCCGGATTATTTTTTGATGTTTCGGGTTTTTTTCGAAACCCTAGATTGGTTTTTTTTCGGTTTTGTTAATTAGCGAGCGTTCACCGGACCGTTCATTTTAACGAACGTGATCACCGGATAGTCTCAGTTAACGAACGTCCGTTCGTTGAACCGTTCGTCGTTTTTCTTTTTCGTCGGATTTACTCTGCGATTTTTCTGATCGCGATTTCAGATCCGATCTTCGTTTTAGTTTATCTTCTCACTCGTTTATCGGAATCAGGTGATTCAAGCGCCTGGAGTTTCATTTCAAAACCGCCGTTCCGACTAATCAACTTAAACAAGTTTTTGCTACTGTAAAATTTGACCTAGTTCTAATTTTCTAGAACCGTGTTGTTTTCTTCCGCCGTTTGTTTTCCGTTGCTTTGTTCGAATACGATTCTTTTGCAACCGGAGTTCTTAAGTTGAACTTTCTGGTTTGATCTTCTGTTCATGTTTTACCTATGCATTAGATGAGTACTTATTGTATGCTTGTTGTTTGTCTGCGATAGATCACCCGGACTGCGCCGCCTGTTATTTCGAAGCTCTAGGTTTCGCGGATCCTCAGCAAGGCAAGTAACACTTTGATCATACCTTCTCATTGCCCAGTTTTATTGCATTAGATCAATCCTCAAACATTGCATGATTAGGATCTAATTAAACTATGGGATGGGAAGTAGTTGAGGTAGTACCTATTACCTGTTTTACTTATGAAACCTTTGGGAGTTACTTCTACGTTTGCTTATTATGCCATGCTATGCTAGTAGACGTGGATTGGGTGAGTGATATCCATGACAGATGTGAGTATTGTTAATTAATGGTTTTATTTAAGGTGGCAACTTAAACACACATCTGGGTGGATTGAGGCACCTGGTTTCTATCAGGACTTGCCTGTTTTTCTTTGGACCGCCACCCAGGCTCAAAGGGATCATAAGATCATTCATGCTAGTAACTTCCGTGTGCCGCCACAAGCCATTATGGGCTCTGGCATAGTTGATTAAGTCGTGCGAACTCTTACAGGGTAGACTAGCAGATGTAGGGGAAAGTAGGTGTACCGGTCTATCCAAACGTAAGGTGCTAGCGCTTCTGAAAGGCTATACGCAAAACTGTAACCATAGAGCTTTCCACCAGCCATACATGCATATAGTATAGCTCATTACTGTTCATTACTCTCTATGTGTTACATTGCCAGCATATTCCATGTGCTGACCCGTTTTCGGGCTGCAACTTTCATGTTGCAGACTTTTCAGATGACGAGTAAGGTGCTTAGGTCGTGGTTCTATACTCAGTGATGCCGTTGGAGTTGATGGACTCACTTACCTTCCAAGTCTTCCGTTGTTAATCGTTATTAGATGGCCTTAAGCCATATTTATTGTATTAAGTTCTCTTTGAGACACCGATGTAATAAGTGTGTGATTGCTACTCTGCTATAAATTCTTTGAAGTACTGTGTGGTGTCAGCATTACTGATCCAGGGATGACACCGGAGCACAGAGACTTGGCCATCTGAGGTCGGGTCGCTACACCGCTCTTGCTCTCGTTCGTGCTGCTGCTCTGCTCTTGCTCTCGCTTGCACTGCTGTTGCAGCATGACCTGGGGCAGCTACAGGAGTTGCTGCTTTAGCACTCGCTCGCGGTGTTGCTGCACGAGTTGCTCTCTGCTAGTGTGTTCCCTACTTGAGGTGCTACTGATTTAGATCACTGCTTCTCTGCTACTAGTGCTCGAACGCCCTAAACTTCTATTGCAATGCTCTGCTAAGCTTCTAGTTCAATCAGTTTCGATAGTAAAATCAGTTTCGACTGTAAAGTTTAGTTTCTTCAGTTAAGTTCAGAGTGACCAGTATTTACAACATCTATCGGAGCGGCCGTGGCGCGGCTGATGCATTTTACATCTAGCACTTTTTGTGATGTATTTTACATCATCTATTGCAGATGCTATTAGAGTCCCACTTCAGGTTAACATTGTCTGTCTTGTCCTACTTCAGCCTCGCCGTCGTACACCTCACCGGAGCTGCTGCTCCAACGACTGAACCGTCCATCACAGAAGAGCAGTACCCTCAACGCTGTCTCCAGAGGCCTCAGATCTTCTTCCCCGCCTCCGACAGTCACACCAGCATCACCGTCCTCCACGTCCAACCCAATGATGCTGAGGTCGACAAGGCTATGCCAAAGAAGTTGTACACTCATCGCATCACTTTGTTACTCAGCATTCATGTCGATCCCTCAGGGATCCTTTGGTTCAAAGCAGTTGCAAATCTAGAAATAAATGTATCGTGGTCACAAAGTTAACAAGGAGAAAACTAAATGCTATTTTGAACCACAATTCAAATCGGTTTAACAAGCAGTACTGCAGGATACTGCTAACGCGACACTACGATCAGAGACCCTTTTCCGAAATTGTGTGTGATGCATTAATCACAAATGGTGCTGTAAAAAACCATAAAAATGTGCAAAACGTTTGCGATGGCGGAGCCATCAAACACGATTCAGATTTTAGTTGCGTGTGCAATGTAGGGCACATGGTTAATCCATTCAAACTGTTTGCAATGAGGCAGAACAACCGAAACAGGCAGCCATATCAATGTGTGTGCGATGCAGGGCACATGGTTAATCCATTCGAACGGTTTGCGATGAGGTGGAACAACAGAAATGGGCAGCCATATCAATGTGTGTGCGATATATGACATCCTTTTCACTCGGATGAACTGTTTTCGATTAGGGAACACAACAGAAACGGTTCAACTTAACAAGATGTGTGTGATATGCGGCATACAGTTCACATGGATGAACGGTTTGTGATGAGCCAAAAGAACACAAATGAGTCGTGTAAACAAGATGTGTGTGATACGTGGCAAACAGCCGACTCGGATGAACTGTTTGCGATGAGAAATTACAACACAGACGGTTAATACAGTTAGTTCGTGTGCGATTCTGTGTGTACAAAAAACTTTGAAAAATGCAAACTAGTTGCTTGCGGTGGCTAGGAGTATCACACATGATGCGTCTGCAAGTACTCATGTGCGATGATTAGTATGTTACACATACGTTTCCTTATGTTAACATGTGTGTGAATTTGCAATATGGACAGTTAATATGCAAATGACTTCTGGACATCGGGCACACGCTTAAGCTCAATGAACTATGTACGATACAAATATTTTCCATGAAAATTTAAGAACTTGGGTAACGGCATTTGAGTAACATATATATAGTGGTTACACTATTCGACAAAAAGAGGATCTTCGTAACACGGTTTTGAGAACCATATGGTCCATATCTACATACTTTACTTAGTAAAAACTATCACATTTTAAGAGGCTAAGGGCCAACAACCATATATATGGTCCATATCTACATACTTAACATAGTAATAGCTAGCACATTTTAAGAGGCTGAGGGCCAAGAACCACAACTATCCGCTGGAAGCAGCTTGATCACGGCGACTCGGCATCTCATCAATGAAAAGGAAGAGCCCTCCTGTGCCTTGGTAGAGCATGAGTAGAACAGTGTCTCCAATTTTCCAATATGGATGCATTGCCATGAGAAGCGAGAACTTGTTAATTTGAATGGTTCCATTTCTGTGGGAAATGCAGTACCTTGCAATCACTTTGGCGTTATTAGCAGGCACAAGTGTAATTTGACCACGCAGGGAAATCGATCCAGGAACTGCTACAACGAGCAATATGTTGACATGTAGAATAAAAACCAATTGTAACATATTGTTGAAGATATATATAGTTTATGAGCATCAACATTAAAATAAGACTTTTTACCAGCGTTTTGTGCACACAATTGGTCTTGTTCAGTGTGTGCACCATAGGTCTAATTAATCCCATCCAAAATCCAGCGTTCATACGCTGTGCTATCTCTGTCAAATTATCAACAACGTTTATGACATGCTTCAAGTCCTTCCAGTGAAATTTGGTACGCTTAGTAACATACAGGTCGTTCACTATGCACCCAACATATACTTCTTAAAAGGTGGAAAGATATTATTTATTCAGAATATGGCAGAAGAATTTATTGTGCGCATAAATTGGTAAATAGAATTTCTTACTACCTAGGAACGGAGTCAGAATATGAAATCACAATTGGTTGCTTAAATAATGATCAATTAGTCAGAACAAATACCCCGATTTTGCTAAGTGATATGACATCATGGAGAAAGTTGAAAGGACACTAACCTCAACCAGACTTTGATCAGCTGATGACGTTGGGGAAGTAAACATCCATGTTAATCAGACCAGGCTGTGGTGCACGCACTAGAATTTTATTGCCAACTTTCAGTTCAGAACACTTAGACATTTTTCTCCAAAGGTCCGCATTAAAATAGGAGTGATCATCTTTATCAAGTTTTACGCTAACCGTCATTGTAAATCCATGATGCGTTGTCAATATGACATCGTGGGAGTCATCAACAAAGTAAAGCCCAAGATTTTCTTCTACTCCTGTTCTTGCAAAGCAAGGGATGTACTGCTTGAAATGAAAATTAAGATTGTAAATTAGATATATTGAAATAACAGAGCAAGATGCAAATATGGAAGTAACTGATAAAACAGATCAATATGTAAATGAAAGCAAAGTACAAAAATATATAATTTAAATTAGATAATGTCACACAGATTTGATGCAAATATATAGATAATGTAAGAACAGACGATATATGTCCACAAATTTAGGCCATGCCGACCATGGTAGGTTGAATTAAACATACCGAGCACTCCCTGAAGTCATCCAGAATGGTGAGATAGAACTTTGTTTCCGACTGGCCGCGACCACAGTTGCCCGATTTCTGCTTGCACTGTGGACACATAAATGAACACCCACGAATCAGATAGAACAAAAATGATTCCACGGTGATTTCCGCCAGTTGATTAACATCGACGGACGGACTGCGATAAGTGCAGAGTGAATATTTCTCTAAGTTGATTACCTTCTCCATGAGAAAAATCCCCGGCCCAATCCCGCAGAAAATCCCAGTCGTCCAAAGTCTAGAATGTTGGTGCAGATAGGCGGCGGAAAGCGGTAGGGGCAAAATTCCGTGCCGTTTGGAGCGCGACCTACGCCCGCCGCCAACAGCCGTCGAGCTTAGGGTGCATAGTTGCGGAGGAGTCCGCACCGAATGAGTGGGGACGAAGTGGGCGAGGGTTTTCTTTTTCCTTTTGCATGTGGACACACACGGTTCGCAGAGGCGACGGAGATGAATCGTGTGCGATAGTAAATCACCGAGATTGAATGGGAATCCAAATTTCCTTTGTCCTTCATCCATGAGTTTTTTTCTACGATGAACATAAAGCCTGCTAATCACTGTGTTTAAATTTGACACTTTTCCGGGTTCATTTACAATATTTAGGGGATTATGTGCATTTTGTAGGCATTAATGCACATAATTCAAATTCAAACAATTGGTGCTTGAAAAGGTGCATAAGAACGGTCTGGAAAAACCATACTCGGGGTATTTAGTAATTTCTCAAGCCTTTTACAAGGAGTGGGCTGAGATTTCAATGGAATGCGTGGCAATAGTCAACCACAAACGCGTCATTTACTAGGTTATCAACTATAGAACAATGAAATATGTGCTTGAAAAACATGATGCCTGGCATGGTGCCATGGTATGGCTCACCGTGCCCTGGTTAAAAGCTGAGAAGGTTTGATTTATGTCTTCATGCACGCCCTTCATAAACCGAACCATCACGGAGGAAGTTCAATGCTTTCGAGAGGGAAATCACCAAGATTGAATGGGAATCCAAATTTACGTCCTTGTTTGTCATTCAATTTTTTTCCAACGATCAACATACCGCCTCAAATGCAACGTGTTCAAATTTTACATTTTTTCAAACTCATTTACCATATTTAGGGGATTATGTGCATTTCCTAGGCATTAATTATGCACATAATTCAAATTCGAACATTCGAAGCATGAAAAGGTGCACAAGAATGGTCTGGAAAACCATGCTCGTGCTATTTAGTACATTCTCATGCCTATTACAAGGAATGGGCAGATATTTCAAGGAAATGTGTGGCAATAGTCAACCATAAACACGGCGCTTACTAGGTAAACAACTATACAAAAATGAAATACATGCTTGGAAAACATGACGCCTAGTGTGGTGCCATGGTATGGCCTCACCGTGCCCTGGTAAAAATGTCATCATGCACGCCTTTCATAAATCGAACCATCACCGAGGAAGTTTCATGGTTTCAAGGGGGAAATCACCAAGATTGAAGGGGGATCCAAATTTCCTTTGTCCTTTGTCTATGAATTTTTTTCTATGATGAACATACAACCTGCAAATCACCGTGTTCAAATTTGGCACTTTTCCGGGTTCATTTGCCACATTTAGGGGATTATGTGCATTTCCTAGGCATTAATGCACATAATTCAAGTTCAAACAATCGGTGCATGAAAGGGTGCACAAGAACGGCCTGGAAAACCATGCTCGTGCCATTTAGTAAATTCCCATGCCTTTTACAAGGAATGGACAGATATTTCGATGAAATGTGTGGCAATAGTCAACCACAAGTGTTTATTTGTTGGGTTTTCAACTATAGAAAAAAAATGAAATAAATGCTTCAAAAACATGACGCCTCGCATGGTGCCATGGTATGACCTCATCATGCCCTGGTAAAAATTTGAGAAGGTTTGGCTTATGTCGTCTTGTACGCCCTTCATAAATCGAACCATCACCGAGGAAGTTCCATGCTTTCGAGAGGGAATCACCAAGATTGAAGGGGAATCCAAATTTTCGTCCTAGTTTTTCATTCAGTTTTTTTCCAACGATCAACATACCGCCTCAAATGCAACGTGTTCAAATTTGACATTTTTCCAGGCTCATTTTCCATATTTATGGGATTATGTGCATTTTCTAGGCATTAATGCACATAATTCAAATTCGTACAATCGATGCATGAAAAGGTGCACAAGAATGGTCTAGAAAACCATGCTCGTGTTATTTAGTACATTCTCATGCCTTTTACAAGGAACGGGCAGATATTCCAAAGAAATGTGTGGCAATAGTCAACCATAAATGCGTCGTTTACTGGGTTAACAACTATACAAAAAATGAAACACGTGGTTGGAAAACATGACGCCTGGCGTGGTGCCATGGTATAGCCTCACCATGCCCTGGTAAAAATTGGAGAATGTTTTCCTTATGTCGTGATGCACGCCTTTCATAAATCGAACCATCACCGAGGAAGTTTCATGGTTTCGAGGGGGAAATCACCGAGATTGAAGGGGGATCCAAATTTCCTTTGTCCTTTGTCCACGAGTTTTTTTCTATGATGAACATACACCCTGCAAATCACCGTGTTCAAATTTGGCACTTTCCGGTTTTATTTACCATATTTAGGGGATTATGTGCATTTCCTAGGCATTAATGCACATAATTCTAGTGCAAACAATCAGTGCATGAAAGGGTGCACAAGAACGGCCTGGAAAACCATGCTCGTGCCATTTAGTAAATTCTCATGCCTTTTACAAGGAATGGACAGATATTTCGATGAAATGTGTGGCAATTCTCAACCATAAACATTTGTTTATTGGGTTTGCAACTATAGAAAAAATGAAATTAATGCTTGAAAAACATGACACCTGGCATGGTGTGCCATGGTATGACCTCACCATGCCCTGGTAAAAATTTGAGAAGGTTTGGCTTATGTCGTCATGCACGCCCTTCATAAATCGAACCATGACCAAAGAAGTTCCATGCTTTCGAGAGGGAAATCACCAAGATTGAACAGGAATCCAAATTTTCTTCGTTCTTTGCCCTGGAGTTTTTTTTCTACGACGAACATACACCCTGCAAATCACCGTGTTCAAATTTGGCATTTTTCCAGGCTCATTTACCATATTTAGGGGATTATGTGCATTTTCTAGGCATTTAGCGCATATAAATCCAATCCAGCTACAGCTGCACAGGTGTGATGTGAGGGACGTGGATAGCCGTTCGATCGCGGCGCATCCTACAGTGCACATGTGCGATCCGCGTGGCTGGGGTTCCGGCCAATCATAACGCAATACACAATAGGCTCAGCGCACACTATTTCCGGAAGCGACGGAGATGAACCATGTGCAATAATGAACGAGCAAAATTGTAAGGGAAGCCAAATTTCTGTTGTCGTTTGTCGTCGAGCTCTTGAATACCACCGCATTGTACAGCTGCCCGGCCCCTCCATCCCAGAGCTCTCTCCAGGCGTCGTCCATGGCACCGCGGTGCACAGTAACTGGTAAGGAAGCGATGGCTCCCGCCGCGCCGCGTTCCTCGCCGCCCATGTCCGCACACATGGTAAGGAAGCAATGGCATCTCGCCTCGCCGAGTTCATCGCCACCGGCAGCCAGACAGTTACATGGGCGAACTTTGAGGTTGCCATGGCCAAAAGGGTGGTGGATCTAGAGGCGGCCAAATCCGCACAGAAGGAGCGGAAAAGGCAGAAAGCAGTCAAGAAAAGAGAGTCCCGTCGCCACAAGAAAGAAGAGTCCGCACGCCATGGTGAGGAGTGCTTGGCGGAGATCGAAGCACGGTGGGCTGCCACCTAAAAGGCCGGAAAGGAGAACGCCGGCGTCTGGCCAGCATGCCCTAATGGCAGCATGTGAGAAGTAGTTTAAGTTTGTAGTATTAGAGCAAATTACCAGTAGTACTTTGATAACCCACAAGTATAGGGGATTGCAACAGCTTTCGAGGGTGGAGTATTCAACCCAAATTTATTGATTCGACACAAGGGGAGCCAAAGAATATTCTCAAGTATTAGCAGTTGAGTTGTCAATTCAACCACACCTGGAAAAGTTAATATCTGAAGCAAAATATTTAGTAGCAAAGTAGTATGGAAGTAACAGTAACGGTGGCAAAAGTAACAGTAGCAGTTTTGTAGTAATTGTAACAGTGGCAACGGTAAAGTAACTAAGCAAAGATCAGTGAAAAGCTCGTAGGCATTGGATCAGTGATGGATAATTATGTCGGATGTGATTCCTCATGCAACAGTTATAACATAGGATGACAGAGAACTAGCTCCAGTTCATCAATGTAATGTAGGCATGTATTCCGAATATAGTCATACGTGCTTATGGAAAAGAACTTGCATGACATCTTTTGTCCTACCCTCCCGGGGCAGCGGGGTCCTATTGGAAACTAAGGGATATTAAGGCCTCCTTTTAATAGATTACCGGACCAAAGCATTAACACTTAGTGAATACATGAACTCCTCAAACTACGGTCATCACCGGGAGTGGTCCCGATTATTGTCACTTCAGGGTACCGGACCATAACACATAGTAGGTGACTATTGACTTGCAAGATAGGATCAAGAACTCAGATATATTCATGAAAACATAATAGGTTCAGATCTGAAATCATGGCACTCGGGACCTAGTGGCAAGCATTAAGCATAGCAAAGTCATAGGAACATCAATATCAGAACATAATGGATACTAGGGATCAAACCCTAACAAAACTAACTCGATTACATGATAAATCTCATCCAACCCATCACCGTCCAGGAAGCCTACGATGGAATTACTCACGCACGACGGTGAGCATCATGAAATTGATGATGGAGGATGGTTGATGATGACGACGGCGACGGATTCCCCTCTCTGAAGCCCCGAACGGACTCTAGATCAGCCCTCCCGAGAGAGATTAGGGCTTGGCAGCGGCTTCGTATCGTAAAACGCAATGAATCCTTCTCTCTGATTTTTTTCTCCCGGAACGTGAATATATAGAGTTGGATCCTGAGGGGGCCCACATGGTAGGGGGCGCCCCCCCCCACACCCTCGTGGACAGGGTGTGGGCCCCCTGATGTTGATTCTTTCGCCAGTATTTTTTATATATTCCAAAAATATTCTCCGTGAAGTTTTAGGTCATTCCGAGAACTTTTATTTCTGCACAAAAAATAACACCATGGCAATTCTGCTGAAAACAGCGTCAGCTCGGGTTAGTTCCATTCAAATCATGCAAGTTAGAGTTCAAAACAAGGGCAAAAGTGTTTCGAAAAGTAGATACGATGGAGACGTGTCAACTCCCCCAAGCTTAAACCTTTGCTTGTCCTCAAGCAATTCAGTTAACAAACTGAAAGTGATAAAGAAAAACTTTTACAAACTCTGTTTGCTCTTGTTGTTGTGAATATGTAAAGCCAGCATTCAAGTTTTCAGCAAATATTATGAACTAACTATAGTCACAATAACACTTAGGTCTCATGTTTACTCATATAAATGGCATAATCAACTAGCGAGCAATAATAATAAATCTCGGAGGCAACACTTTCTCAAAATAATCATAATATGATATAACAAGATGGTATCTCGCTAGCCCTTTTTGAGACCGCAAAACATAAATGCAGAGAACCTCTGAAGATCAAGGACTGACTAAACATTGTAATTCATGGTAAAAGAGATCCAGTCATAATCGTACTCAATGTAAACTAATAGTAATGCATGCAAATGATAGCAGTGCTCTCCAACTGGTGCTTTTTAATAAGAGGATGATGACTCAACATAAAAGTAAATAGATAGGCCCTTCGCAGAGGGAAGCAGGGATTTGTAGTGGTGCCAGAGCTCGATTTTGAAATAGAGATAAATAATATTTTGAGCGGCATACTTTCATTGTCAACATAACAACCGAGAGATCTCGATATCTTCCATGCTACACACATTATAGGCGGTTCCCAAACGGAATGGTAAACTTTATACTCCCCCACCACCAACAAGCATCAATCCATTGCTTGCCCGAAACAACGGGTGCCTCCAACTAACAACAGTCCTGGGGGAGTTTTGTTTGCAATTATTTTGATTTGAGCATGGGACTGGGCATCCCGGTGACCGGCCATCTTCTCGTGAGTGAGGAGCGGAGTCCACTCCTCGTGAGAATAACTCACCTAGCATGGAAGATACAGACATCCCTAGTTGATACATGAGCTATTCGAGCATACAAAACAGAATTTCATTTGAAGGTTTAGAGTTTGGCACATTCAAATTTACTTGGAACGACAGGTAGACACCACATATAGGAAGGTATGGTGTACTCGTATGGAATAACTTTGGGGTTTATGGAAGTGGATGCACAAGCAGTATTCCCGCTTAGTACAAGTGAAGGCTAGAAAAAGACTAGGAAGCGACCAACTAGAGAGCGACAACAGTCATGAACATGCATTAAAATTAATCAACACTGAGTGCAAGCATGAGTAGGATATAATCCACCATGAACATAAATATCGTGGAGGCTATGTTGATTTTGTTTCAACTACATGCGTGAACATGTGCCAAGTCAAGCCACTTGAATCGTTCAAAGGAGGATACCATCCTATCATACCACATCACAACCATTTTAATAGCACGTTGGCACGCAAGGTAGACCATTATAAACTCCTAGCTAATTAAGCATGGCATGAGCAACTATAATCTCTAATTGTCATTGCAAATATGTTTCATTCATATTAGGTTGAATCAGGAACGATGAACTAATCATATTTACAAAAACAAGATAGGTCGAGTTCATACCATCTTCTGTCATCTCAATCAGTCCATCATATATTGTCATTATTGTCTTTCACTTGCATGACCGAAGGGTGTGGATAATAATAATAATGCACGTGCATTGGACTAAGCTGGAATATGCAAGCATTTAATACAAGGGAGAAGACAAGATAACATGGGCTCTTTGTTAAATCAACAATAATGCATATGAGAGCCACTCAACATTTTCATCATGGTCTTCTCCTCTCGACCCCCAAAGAAAAGAAATAAAACTATTTACACGGGAAATCTCCGAACAAGCAAAAGAAGAACGAGAAATCTTTTTGGGTTTTCTTTTAATTATTACTACTACATGCATGGAAAGTAAACTAGCTAAAAGCTACAACTATTTTTTTTGGTTTTTCTTAAGGTTTTTCAAACAGACAAGAAGAAGGCTTAAAACAGAAAATAAACTAGCATGGATAGTACAATGAAAAGGTATGAGCACCGACAACTGGCCTGAGTGTGTGAACATGAATGTAATGTCGGTGAGAAATACGTACTCCCCCAAGCTTAGGCTTTTGGCCTAAGTTGGTCTATGCCCATGGATCAAAGCTACTCTCTCCGGTGTACGGAGGAGTGTCCTCTGGATGCCACTGGTTGGCGAGCTCCTCCGGATCCCACTGATAAACAAACTGCCAATAAGGGTCAAGTGGTGGCTCAGGCTCTGGAACTTGTGTCAGGCTCCAGTAGGCATAAATGGCCTCCAGCAAGATGAGGTACGTGCCTGAAAGTATGTTAAACAGAGAGGGTGCAGGCAAGGTAATGATCTCACAGTAATTTTTATCAAATATCAATTTATACTTAAGCATGTTCTTCTTATCTTTAATAATAAAATCATGTGCTACCATACTCTTATAATCTAGAAAAATAGGAGGCAGCAACTTTTCCTCTTTCTCATAATGCCTAATAGGTATGTTAATGTGTGCAGCAAGGCACGAAGCAAAGATGCCTCCAAAGATGGGACCCTTTGTACGGTTCAGATTTAACCGTTTAGCAACAATAGCGCCTAAACTGGAAGTAGTATCATGAAACAAGGCATGGCGCAAAATAACAATATCAGGGGCACTAAGGTTTCCACTGTTCCCACAACCAATTAAGCATCTACTAGCAAATATTGCAAAGTAGCATAGAACCGGAAAATGTATGCTAGCGATTCTTGTATTGGAAACTTTCCTCGTTTCCCCTACAGAAATCATATCAATAAACCCTTCCACATCATTACGATGTGGTTCCTCTATGCTACTCGCAAAGGGTATCTTACAGACCCGACAGAAATCATATAGTGACATCTCCTTAATCTCATCATATAAGTGAAATTCCACTGAAGGTGGTGATTTCTTAGCATGGAAGTGAAAATTTTGCACGAAAATATTAGTGAGGAGGAGATACTGTTCGTGCTGGTCGCGGAGGAAGTTGATGAGGCCCACATTCTCAGCCAAGTAATCAAAATCATCATGAATCCCGGCTGCTCTCAAGAACTCATCATGGAAGCTCAAGAATAGGGTCACCTAAGCAGCAAAAATTTGCAATAAATAAAGCATTAGAGCAAAAACTAATTGGACCATTGGAGGAGTCACATACCGAAGAACAATCCCCCAAAGTAGTTTCGTGAATGGAGCTTTGAGCAAGGAGATCGAAAATCGCAACAAGATGAGCTAGAACACGGGTTTGAGCTGGTGGGTGATTTTTTCTGGAGGAAGACGGAGTGTGTGGGTGCAAGGATAAGTGGAGGGGGGCCACATGGGGTCCACGAGGCAGGGGGGCACGCCCTGGACCCTTGTGGCCAGATGGTGGGTCCCCCTGATGTGTTCTCAGTGCCAGATATTCTTCAATATTCTACAAAAAATCATATTTCAATTTCGGGACATTTGGAGAACTTTTATTTTCGAGGTATTTTTTATTGCAAGGATAATTCAGAAAATAAACAGAAAATACTATTTTTGCTTTATTTAATCTAAATAACAGAAAGTAAAATGAGGGTACAGAGAGTTGTGCTTTCTAACTTCATCCATCTCATGCTCATCAAAAGGAATCCACTAACAAGGTTGATCAAGTCTTGTTAACAAACTCATTCCGAATCGCATGAAACCGGAGAATTTTCGAATAGCACTAGGTTACCTCAACGGGGATATGCACGTCCCCAATAATAAAATATCATATTTCTTCTTGACAGTAGGAAGAGGAAATTCAAAACCTCCAATAGTAATCGTTGAAGTTTTTCCAATAGAATTGATATTGTGGACTTGAGGTTGTTTCCTTAGAAAGTGTATCGTATGCTCATTCCCATTAACATGAAAAGTGACATTGCCTTTGTTGCAATCAATAACAGCCCCTGCAGTATTCAAAAAGGGTCTACCAAGAATAATAGACATACTATCGTCCTCAGGAATATCAAGAATAACAAAGTCCATTAAAATAGTAACGTTTGCAACCACAACAAGCACATCCTCACAAATCCCGACAGGCATAGCAGTTGATTTATCAGCCATTTGCAAAGATATTTCAGTAGGTGTCAACTTATTCAAATCAAGTCTACGATATAAAGAGAGAGGCATAACACTAACACCGGCTCCAAGATCACATAAAGCAGTTTTAACATAGTTTCTTTTAATGGAGCATGGTATAGTAGGTTTCTTTGGTATTCCACCCTTAAAAATATAATTAGCAAGCACGGTGGAAATTTCAGCTTCCGGTATCTTTCTTTTATTTGTAACAATTTCTTTCATATACTTAGCATAAGGATTCATTTTAAGCAAATTAGTCAAACGCATACGCAAAAAGATAGGTCTAATCATTTCAGCAAAGCGCTCAAAATCCTCATCATCCTTTTTCTTGGATGGTTTGGGAGGAAAAGGCATGGATTTCTGAACCCATGGTTCTCTTTCTTTACCGTGCTTCCTAGCAATGAAGTCTCTCTTATCATAACGTTGATTCTTTGATTGTGGGTTATCAAGATCAACAGCAGGTTCAATCTCTACATCATTGTTATTGCTAGGTTCAGCATCAACATGAACATAATCATTAATATTATCACTAGATTCATGTTCATTACCAGATTGTATTTTAGCATCAGAAATAGAAATATCATTGGGATTCTCAGGTGTGTCAACAACAGGTTCACTAGGAGCATACAAAGTCCTATCATTTTTCTTTTCTTCTTTTTAGAAGGACTAGTGTAACGCCCACGATGCGGCTATATCTCTCACGTGTCGAGGCACGACTTAGAGGCATAACCGCTTTGTAGGTTTTGTCGCAAGAAGGGTCATCTTCACACAATCCCATGTAATGAACAAGAATGGGATAAAGAGTTGGCTTACAATCGCCACTTCACACAATGCATAAATTAAACATACATCATTCAGAGTACAATGAAGGTCCGACTACGGAACCAAAACGAAAGAAGACAACCCCAAATGCTAGGTCCCCGATCATCCCAACTGGGCTCCACTACTGATCAGCAGGAAAAGAAACAACACAACGAACACAATCTTCATCGAGCCCCCACTTGAGCTCGGTTACGTCATCTGCACTGGGATCGACGGCACCTGCAACTGTTTTGGTAGAATCTGTGAGTCACGAGGACTCAGCAATCTCACACCCGCGAGATCAAGACTATTTAAGCTTATAGGAAGGATGGTGTAATGACGTGGAGCTGCAGCAAGCACTAAGCATATATGGAACATAACACCGGTATGACGGAAACTAGGGCGGCAAGAGTGGAACAAAACACCAGGCATAAGGCCGAGCCTTCCACCCATTACTAGGTATATAGGTGCATTAATTAAATAAGAGGGATTGTGATATCCCAATATATCCATGTTCCAACATGGAACCAACTTCAATTTCACCTGCAACTAGCAACGCTATAAGAGGGGCTAAGCAAAAGCGGTAACATAGCCAAAGAACGGTTTGCTAGGAAAGGATGGTTAGAGGCTTGACATGGCAATATAGGAGGCATGATATAGCAAGTGGTAGGTACCACAGCATAGCAAAAGAGCAAGCAACTAGCAAGCAAAGATAGAAGTGATTTCGAGGTTATGGTCATCTTGCCTGAAATCCCGCAAGAAAGAAGAACAAGTCCATGAAGAAGACAAATGGACGAAGTCGGGCGAATCCTCACAAACGCGACGTTATCAGAACTAACCCGAAGAAGCAACACCGGAAAGAAGCAAACAACATGGTAAACAACCATCACATAAGCATGGCATGATGCAAAATCAAGTATGATGCATGTCCGGTTTAATGATTCATGGCATGGCAAATGCAACAAACAACATTACAAATTAAGTGGAGCTCAATATGCAACGAGTTGCATATTGATGAAACACCACATGACTCATTTAGTTCTCTCTCGGTTATGTACCCAGCAATATTAAATGTTGTTAAACATGGCAAGAGGTGAAACATAATAAAACTACACATCTAGACAAGTTTAAATAAGGCCGGAACAACAAACAACAATTCCGGAAGATCCTCATATGCATATTTCGAATTAGCTACTGTTCTGCCCTAAACCATATTGAATGTTGTTAACCAGCAAAATAAAGTGCACCATGTTAAACTAGGCATTTTTCTTCCCCATTTACATATAAAGTTTATTAAATTCCGAGCTACGGTTATTTAGTTATGAGATAAATCATTTTAGCATGGCACTTAAGCAAATTAATGCAAACAACAATTTAAACATTTTAAACATGGATGAGGGCAGCATATTATGAAGCTAGATGAAATTCTAAGCACTTTACATGTTTAAAACATTTTAATCCGATGCACGGTTGTGGAGTTATTATATGCATGAATATGAGGGACTTTTCTGCAAAACAGTAATTCTCTGGATAATTGGCAAAATTCGCAGGACCAGGAAAAAAACATATCTGGCCGAATCTGGATCTGGGCGAGGGTTGCTCACATTGGGCAAGCCCAGCTGAGCCTGGAGGCATGGCGCGGTCCACGCGGGTGAGGAAGGCGCGATCAACGGAGCGGGCTGAACCGAGCGGGACTTGGCGCTGCGGTCATCGTCCTCGCGTGCTCGCACGCAGAAGCAGGGGAGGTCGGCGATGGACTTGACGGTCTCCGGTGGGCCAGCGTGGCAACCTGGAGCCAGGGACGAGGCCGGGGCACAGGGACTTGGTGCTGGTCGTCCTCCTCGCACGCAGAAGCAGGGGAACATCGCGACGAAGAGGCCAGGCGTGCCGGCGCGATGCAGAGGAGGCAGCAGGCAGCGGGGTGCGAGGAGATCGGGTGGAGCTCATCGTGGACGCTGAGAGCAAACGGATCCGGCGGCGAAGGACGGAGGGCGAGGAACTGGGCGCGATGCAGGTCGAGGAGGGGTATCCTGGCAGCGAGCTGCTCCACCAGAGGCTTCCTGTACGAACGAGAAAAGGAGGAGGTTCGGAGAGGGAGAAACAGCAGACGGGGAGGCAGGGCAACGGGGCGGCGAGGCGCGGCTCACCCGAGGGGCTTGCCGACGGCGACGAGGCAGGGCGCCGCTCGTGGGGCTGGTTGTCGCGGGAGCGGCGCGGTGACGAGGCCATCCATGGCAAAGTACGGCAGGGCAGAGGAGCTTGGGGTCGACCGGAACCGAGGCTGGCGAGGTCCGGCGGACTGTGGATGGAGCAGACCCGGCACGTGGAGGCAGCCGGTGGCGCAGATCCATGCAGCGGAGGCTTGGTCTGCTCCTGGACATAGAGAAAACAAGAGAGAGATGAGAGATAGGGAGGAGGGAAACGAAGGAGGAGGTGGTCGCATGGGGTCATCTGCTGGTCACCGGCGGCGGCGCACGGGCTCGATGGTTGGGCGGCAAGCACGGGCTCGAGGTCCCGCGAGTGCTGGCGCGGTGAGGTGCTCGGGCAGGGAAAGCAACATCCATGGGAATCGGGAGGAGACGCGGGGGTTGGTCAGGCACAGAAACAGAGGAGGTGGGTGGCGACGGATCTGGGTGATGGGATGGAGTGCGGTGGCGGCGGCTGGGAGGATCCCTAGGAAATAGGGTTAGGTCCAAAATAGACTAGGGGTGGACTATATATATACGGGAAAAGAGGTAAGTTGGATCATCCGATCAAAATCCGACGATTGAGAATGAATATCTTAGGGGAGTCCAACGAAGAAACCACAGATATTTGGAGGATGTTAGGTGTTGATCCAAAACCAACGGTGATGACTGAGCGGGTCGGGTTCGGGGAAGTTTCGTACACGCACACAAGGGGGTTTGTGCACTGTACAGAGAGACTCCGGTTTAGGCAAGAAGGCAAACGAAGAACAAGGTTGGTCTCGGAACGGTCAGCAAAAGCAAGGGGGGACACGACAACTACGAGGGGATGCAAGTTTTGAAAAATGACGGAAACGAAGTGATGATGCAATTGGCATGATGCAATGATGAATGCAACAAACAAATAAAAAAACACAACTGACTTGCAGAACAAGGAAGGCAACTGGAGCGTCGGTCTTGGGGCGTTACAACACTCCACCACTACGAGAGGATCTCGTCCCGAGATCTGGGATGGCACCGAAGAGAAACGGAAGAGGAAGAGGTAAAATAAAGTTGCTTCTTTGACAAATGTGTGAAACCAAAGAACCTTGAGAGGTTGAACAAATTGAAAGAAAGAATACCATGGAGATGAACGAAATGAAAACACTCCATTGGACAAGGAATAAGGAATACGGCAAGAAAGAAGAGCTTAAGTGACAAGATAGACATTCAAACCACTCCGGTTAAATGGATAAGCAAGAAAAGAACACGATCCTCACAATTCGAGATGATTGGTGAAGAGAGCAACATCACAATGCCTTCGGAAACAATGCATGATAGTTAGATAGTTGGAATGAATAGAACGAAGAATGAAACCAACATCTCCTACCATAAATGAATTTTAAAGAGCATCCTTACGAAGTAGGATTGAACGGAGTTGTTTGAAAAAACAACAACTGTAAGGATAAGCTTGTAGCGGGATTATGGAAACATCTCAAAATTATGAGGTGAGCTTCTGCCACCAGCGGAAACAAATGATTGGATTGATATCAACAAGGAGACGAGAAACTTATTTCACCGGGAGGACAAATGAAGAACTTGGGTCATTTATAAGCACCATAAATAGCAACAATCCTTAGGGAAAGCTTTAGGTGAAATATAACCCAAGATATCTCCAATGAAGAGATTGATGGATTTAAAATACCTCATTCTTGACAACATGTGAATCATGAAGCATGAAGGGAAATTGTCAAGAATGACATAACACCACCTCAAAAGATAAGGTAGAAAGAATTGCACTTCGGAATGCAAGATGAAGAAATGCTTGAACTCCTCCAAACAAAACATGTGTTGAACACCATGTTTATTTTAGAGTATAGCTTGGCGGATCTTAACTTTGAAAGAAATCTTGAAGAACAATTGAAGAATGAAAGGAATCCTTCACGAACTACCCTGTAGAGACTACATGAAGAACTCTGGTAATAAAAGGATGATAAAAAGAAAGAGAATTTGAAAACACAAGGTGAAGCCTTGCGATGATTTAGATGGAGCTTCGCGACGAGATAATACAGAAAACATGGAACTCCGAAAAGAAAGATGAACAACATAGAACTGAGAAATTGTTATCATGAACGAACTCCGGAAGAAGGAATTAGTCACTTGGATGAAACAATAATAAGAATTACGTTACGCGTATCCTTCATCAATTTAAATTGATGACAAGCAACGGATTTTGCATACTACTTATTCTCGCAGAAAGGATTAAGAGAGATATAGTGTAAACTTGGAGAAGGTATTGATGGAACCACCGGTTGGATTTGGAAACAACGAATGAATTGATATGATAACCAAGAAAAGAGAAATCTTGAACGAACCACCGTAAGAATTGAAAATGAACGAAGAAAAGATAAAGAAACACCAGGAAGAAGGTAAAACTGTGTCTATCATAGCTTGCCACAGAACTAGTTAAGGTTCGCTAAACTTTTAACGATTTAATGGTTATCAAAAAATATGAAATAAATATGGGAGCATCTCTCTAATGTAATAAGATGATCCAATGGAGGGATTATTAAAATATGCATCTATGTGTCCTCGGCAAAAATAATAAGCATTTCAGCTCACTGCGACATAAATATATACTGAACTATTTGTTCTTTTTGTCCAGGACACATACAGTTGTATTTTTCTAATCCCTCCGTTGGATCTTGTTATATTATAGGTGTGTTCGTTCAGTATTTTTTTCAGAATTTTTGGGAACTTTTGCACCGTTGAAACCCTTAACTAGTTCTGTGGCAAGCACTTGTAGAAAATTCTACTCCCCGGGAAGAATTAGAAAATGAACGAAGATACTTGAGAGAATTTCGATACAAGTGAACGCAGAGATCCCAAGCTGATTAGATAATACTTGAATGATGCACTGGTATGATTTGGAGAACGAGAGCTAAAAGCTTGAATGAATAATTCTGAGATGATGGGCTCCGGAGAATCAAACTGAAAAACTCTTGAATTGCTCCGAATGGGTGAAAATAATTCTCACAATCAAAACAATTATGAGGATGGCACGAAGCTAGAACCATGAATCTTTGGAAGAACGGGTAAGGATTTAAGAGGAACTCTTCTTCAGTCTTCAACCGTTGAGAATGATGATGAGAACCACCATGAAAGTTGATGAGACACTCCGGAAGAATGGAAAGAGAAAAGGTTGAACCAACGATGAAAAGAATTTGAAAGATCTTGGAGAAAGACATATGACTGATGATAATTCATTCTTACATTAAACTTTAGAAGATTTGAGAATAGCTCCGGGAAAATAGAAGAGTCAGGTAAGATCCTGGGAAAAGACCGGTGGGTTAGGGCCCACTCAAAAGATACACCGTTAAAAAGGTCGCTTGGAAGAGAGATTGCACCAGTTGAACTAAATGGCTTGAATGTGATAACAACCTTGAAATAGCTTGAACGGATTGATAATGGAGACACAAATCTTCTGAGATATCTTCAGCACTCCAGAACAAATGAATGGCGAGAAATGGATGATTAAGAGGTACACCGGCATGAGAAAGCATTTGAAACGAGGAAAGGATATGATCGACAAAGCTTGAATTGAATCCACCGGAGAATAAATAAAATGAAGAATGATAAACTTGAAGAGCATCTTCATGAGAACCATCGGGTAAGAACATTGACAGAAAAGAATGGAGAGACTTCCCATCAATAAAAGGATACTTGATTAAGAAATCTGAGTCCTTGAAGAAAAGGGTGGGAGGGTGGGAAAACAGAGGCAACTTGGGTCAAATGAAACGAACACCGTTGAGGAAAAAACTTGGAATTGATCTTGCGAATGTTGGAATGATCGGATTTGCTTGGAGAGAAGCACACCGGTTGGGAAGGATTGAAAAGACAACCTTGATGAACAAGAAGGATTAGCATCCACAGAGAAATATGAGAACACCGTTTAGAATAAGGTATGGAATCAACACTTGAAATTGAAGCAACTCAAATACCACAACTCAAAACAAAACAAAGATTGGCCTACAGAATAAGCCGGAAACAAACATATGATAGATCCCATATTGTATCATGTGTCTGTTGGAAAGATATCCTATGAGATACTTGAATTCCCACTTATAAACTCCCGAAACTTTCTGGTTATGCAATCAGGTGTTGGGGATACAGGGGACACAAAATATATCACCCAAACTAACAATACCTAGATCCACCTGTATCCATCCTTCAACACATAACCAAGAAACCTTCGGAAATCGTTTACCTCAACCTTCCAAAAGCATACGTTATACGAGTTATGGCAATACTCCCGAACTCCCGCCCCAGTACTGGGTGGCGTCGAGGTGATCTCACCAACAACTGCATAAAAGAGATTTTCGATGTCGGCAAAACTCAGGTATTCCAGAACTGCAACGATAAAATTGTGATGACAACACCTCGGAGCTCAACTCCCCGGGACACTGCCACAACCCCTAAATGTCAGGAGGCACCAAGAACAATGTTCTCGTCACAAAACCATCGGAACGATTCCAAGATACCCGCGTGATCCTAATTTTTTTAGTGAAATTTGAGGAGAGGAGAGTCAAAACTTCTACGTCAGGAGACCTCACCAGAGCGACGAAGGGACTGAGGAGTAAAAAGAATCCTACTCTCCGATATATATAATCCTAAGACTCAAAACATTTTGTTCTAGACTCAACAAAGGCAGCGATTCAATCAAGCAGGGGGCTCCTAAGTCAGGGATGGCTCTGATTACCAACTTGTAACGCCCACGATGCGGCTATATCTCTCACGTGTCGAGGCATGACTTAGAGGCATAACCGCATTGTGGGTTTTGTCGCAAGAAGGGTCATCTTCACACAATCCCATGTAATGAACAAGAATGGGATAAAGAGTTGGCTTACAATCGCCACTTCACACAATGCATAAATTAAACATACATCATTCAGAGTACAATGAAGGTCCAACTACGGAACCAAAACGAAAGAAGACAACCCCAAATGCTAGGTCCCCGATCGTCCCAACTGGGCTCCACTACTGATCAGCAGGAAAAGAAACAACACAACGAACACAATCTTCATCGAGCTCCCACTTGAGCTCGGTTATGTCATCTGCACTAGGATCGACGGCACCTGCAACTGTTTTGGTAGAATCTGTGAGTCACGAGGACTCAGCAATATCACACCCGCGAGATCAAGACTATTTAAGCTTATAGGAAGGATGGTGTAATGAGGTGGAGCTGCAGCAAGCACTAAGCATATATGGTGGCTAACATACGCAAAAGAGAGCGAGAAGAGGAGCAACGCAACGGTCACGAAGCTAGAAGTGATCAAGAACTGATCCTGAAACTACTTATGTTCAAGCATAACTCAAACCGTGTTCACTTCCTGGACTTCGCCGAAAAGAGACCATCACGGCTACACACGCGGTTGATGTATTTTAAATTGAGTCAAGTGTCAAGTTCTCTACAACCGGATATTAACAAATTCCCATCTGCCTCATAACCACGGGCACGACTTTTGAAAGATAATACCCTGCAGGGGTGTCCCAACTTAGCCCATTATAAGCTCTCACGGTCAACGAAGGATATTCCTTCTACCGGGAAGACCCGATCAGTCTCGGAATCCCGGCTACAAGACATTTCGACAATGGTAAAACAAGAGCAGCAAAGCCGCCCGATTGTGCCGACAAATCCCGATAGGAGCTGCACATATCTCGTTCTCAGGGCACATCCGGATGAGACATCCTACGAGTAAAACCAAGCCTCAAGTCTCCCCGAGGTGGCCCCGCAGTCTGCTCATTTCGGACCAGCACCCAGAGGAGCACTGGCCCGGGGGGGCTAAATAAAGATGACCCTCGGGCTCGCGAAAACCCAAGGGAAGGTGGTAGGTGGTAGGCAAATGGTAAAACCAAGGTTGGGCCTTGCTGGAGGAGTTTTATTCAAAGCGAACTGTCAAGGGGGTCCCATAAATCACCCAACCGCGTAAGGAACGCAAAATCAAGGAACATAACACCGGTATGACGGAAACTAGGGCGGCAAGAGTGGAACAAAACACCAGGCATAAGGCCGAGCTTTCCACCCTTTACCAAGTATATAGGTGCATTAATTAAATAAGAGGTATCGTGATATCCCAATATATCCATGTTCCGACATGGAACCAACTTCAACTTCACCTGCAACTAGCAACGCTATAAGAGGGGCTGAGCAAAATCGGTAACATAGCCAAACAACGGTTTGCTAGGAAAGGATGGTTAGAGGCTTGACATGGCAATATAGGAGGCATGTTATAGCAAGTGGTAGGTACCGCGCCATAGCAAAAGAGCGAGCAACTAGCAAGCAAAGATAAAAGTGATTTCGAGGGTATGGTCATCTTGCCTGAAATCCCGCAAGAAAGAAGAACAAGTCCATGAAGAAGACAAACGGACGAAGTCGAACGAATCCTCACAAACGCGACGTTATCAGAACTAACCCGAAGAAGCAACACCGGAAAGAAGCAAACAATATGGTAAACAACCATCACATAAGCATGGCATGATGCAAAATCAAGTATGATGCATGTCCGGTTTAATGATTCATGGCATGGCAAATGCAACAAACAACATTACAAATTAAGTGGAGCTCAATATGCAACGAGTTGCATATTGACGAAACACCACATGACTCATATAGTTCTCTCTCGGTTATGTACCCAACAATATTAAATGTTGTTAAACATGGCAAGAGGTGAAACATAATAAAACTACACATCTAGACAAGTTTAAATGAGGCCGGAACAACAAACAACAATTCCGGAAAATCCTCATATGCATATTTCGAATTAGCTACTGTTTT
Source organism: Aegilops umbellulata (assembly GCA_032464435.1). NCBI lineage: Eukaryota > Viridiplantae > Streptophyta > Magnoliopsida > Poales > Poaceae > Aegilops > Aegilops umbellulata. Next base: position 223,082,550 of record CP136055.1, on the reverse strand, counting down.
GCCCTAAACCATATTGAATGTTGTTAACCAGAAAAATAAAGTGCACCATGTTAAACTAGGCATTTTTCTACCCCATTTACATATAAAGTTTATTAAATTCCGAGCTACGATTATTTAGTTATGAGATAAATCATTTTAGCATGGCACTTAAGCAAATTAATGCAAACAACAATTTAAACATTTTAAACATGGATGAGGGCAGCATATTATGAAGCTAGATGAAATTCTAAGCACTTTACATGTTTAAAACATTTTAGTCCGATGCACGGTTGTGGAGTTATTATATGCATGAACATGAGGGACTTTTCTGCAAAACGGTAATTCTTTGGATAATTGGCAAAATTCGCAGGACCAAGAAAAAAACATATCAGGCCGAATCTGGATCTGGGCGAGGGTTGCTCACATTGGGCAAGTCCAGCTGAGCCTGGAGGCATGGCGTGGTCCACGCGGGTGAGGAAGGCGCGGTCAACGGAGCGGGCTGAACCGAGCGGGACTTGGCGCTGCGGTCATCGTCCTCGTGTGCTCGCACGCAGAAGCAGGGGAGGTCGGCGATGGACTTGACGGTCTCCGGTGGGGCGGCGTGGCAACCTGGAGCCAGGGACGAGGCCGGGGCACAGGGACTTGGCGCTGGTCGTCCTCCTCGTACGCAGAAGCAGGGGAACATCGCGACGAAGAGGCCAAGCGTGCCGGCGCGATGCAGAGGAGGCAGCAGGCGGCGGGGTGCGAGGAGATCGGGCGGAGCTCGTCATGGACTCTGAGAGGAAACGGATCCGGCAGCGAAGGACGGAGGGCGATGAACCGGGCGCGATGCAGGTCGAGGAGGGGTATCCTGGCAGCGAGCTGCTCCACCGGAGGCTTCCTGTACGAACGAGAAAAGGAGGAGGTTCAGAGAGGGAGAAACAGCAGATGGGGAGGCAGGGCAACGGGGAGGCGAGGCGCGGCTCACCCGAGGGGCTTGCCGACGGCAACGAGGCAGGGCGCCGCTCGTGGGGCTGGTTGTCGCGGGAGCGGCGCGGTGACGAGGCCATCCATGGCAGAGTACGGCAGGGCGGAGGAGCTTGGGGTCGACTGGAACCGAGGCTGGCGAGGTCCGGCGGACTGGGGATGGAGCAGACCCGGCGCGTGGAGGCAGCCGGTGGCGGAGATCCATGCAGCGGAGGCTTGGTCTGCTCCTGGACATAGAGAAAACAAGAGAGAGATGAGAGACAGAGAGGAGGGAAACGAAGGAGGAGGTGGTCGCATGGGCTCATCTGCTGGTCACCGATGGCGGCGCACGGCGCGGGGCTCGATGGTTGGGCGTCGAGCACGGGCTCGAGGTCCCGTGAGTGCTGGCGCGGTGAGGTGCTCGGGCAGGGAAAGCAACATCCATGGGAATCGGGAGGAGACGCGGGGGTTGGTCAGGCACAGAAACAGAGGAGGTGGGTGGCGACGGATCTGGGTGATGGGATGGAGTGCAGTGGCGGCGGCTGGGAGGATCCCTAGGAAATAGGGTTAGGTCCAAAGTAGACTAGGGGTGGACTATATATACGGGAAAAGTGGTAAGTTGGATCATCCGATCAAAATCCGACGATTGAGAATGAATATCTTAGGGGAGTCCAACGAAGAAACCACGGATATTTGGAGGATGTTAGGTGTTGATCCAAAACCAACGGTGATGACTGAGCGGGTCGGGTTCGGGGAAGTTTCGTACACGCACACAAGGGGGTTTGTGCACTATACAGAGAGACTCCGGTTTAGGCAAGAAGGCAAACGAAGAACAAGGTTGGTCTCGAAACAGTCAGCGAAAGCAAGGGGGGACACGACAACTACAAGGGGATGCAAGTTTTGAAAAATGACGGAAATGAAGTGACGATGCAATGCGCATGATGCAATGATGAATGCAACAAACAAATAAAAAACACAATTGACTCGCAGAACAAGGAAGGCAACTGGAGCGTCGGTCTTGGGGCGTTACAACTAGGTGCATCAACATTAGTTCTCTGAGAATCTTGCTCAATTCTCTTAGGGTGGCCCTCAGGATACAAAGGTTCCTGAGTCATTTTACCCCCTCTAGTCACAACTCTAACAACATTATCATTTTTATTATTATTTAATTCATTGAGCAAATCATTTTGAGCTTTAAGCACTTGTTCTACTTGAGTGGTAACCATAGAAGCATGTTTACTAATAAGTTTAATTTCACCTTTAACTCTGGACATATAATCACTCAAGTGTTCAATCATATAAGCATTTCGTTTCAATTGTCTATCAACATAAGCATTGAAGTTTTCTTGTTTAACAATAAAATCATCAAACTCATCCAAGCATTGGCTAGCAAACTTAGTAGATGGGATTTCACCCTTATCATATCAATAGAGATAATTTACCTTTACTACATGTGTCGGGCTATCAAGACCATGTATTTCTTCAATAGGTGGTAAATTCTTAACATCTTCAGCTTTAATACCCTTTTCTTTCATAGATTTCTTTGCCTCTTGCATATCTTCAGGACTGAGAAATAGAATACCCCTTTTCTTCGGAGTTGGCTTAGGAGTTGGTTCAGGAAGTGTCCAATCATTTTCATTACTCAACATATTATTCAATAGCAATTCAGCTTGATCAACAGTTCTTCCCTGAAAACACAACCAGCACAACTATCCAGGTGGTCTCTGGAAGCATCGGTTAGTCCCTTATAAAAGATATCAAGTATTTCATTTTTCTTGAGAGGATGACCAGGCAAAATATTAAGTATTCGGAGAAGCCTCCCCCAAGCTTGTGGGAGACTCTCTTCTTCAATTTGCGCAAAATTATATATTTCCCTTAAGGCAACTTGTTTCTTATGAGCGGAGAAATATTTAGCACAAAAGTAATAAATAATATCCTGGGGACGACGCACACAACTAGGGTGGCTATATCATTTAATTTAGTAAGATGTGCCACAAAAGTTTCAGATTCATAGCCATAAAAAGGATCAGATTCAACCAAAGTAATTATCTCAGGATCGACAGAGATATCATAATCCTTATTGGAAATACAGATAGGTGAAGTAGCAAAAGCAGGGTCATATTTCATTCTAGCATTCAAAGACTTTTCTTTCAGCTTAGCTAACAATTTCTTAAGATCATATCTATCTTTGCAAGCAAAAAAGGTCTCTAGCAGTTTCTTCATCCATAACATAACCCTCAGGCACATCAGACAATTCATATCTAGGGGGAGAATCTTCATCATCACTTTCATCAATATTATCAGTTTCAATAATTTTATTCTCTCTAACCCTAGCAAGTTGTTCATCAAGAAATTCACCTAGTGGCACAGTATCATTAAGCATAGAAGTAGTTTCATCATAAGTATCATGCAAAGCAGAAGTTGCATCATCAATAACATGCGACCTATCAGAATCAATAGCAGGTGTAGGTGTCGCAAATTTACTCATAACAGAAGGTGAATCAAGTGCAGCGCTAGATGGCAGTTCCTTACCTCCCGTCGTAGTTGAGGGATAAATCTTGGTTTTTTCGTCTTTCAAGTTCCTCATAGTGATTGTCGGGGGATATCTGCCTCCATGAGCACCTATGGGGACGGAGCCCCTTGTCGGTTCGGCGGGGGGCCGAGGTTACACAAAGAGCAGATCGAGGCGACACACACACACACAACGATTTTACCCAGCTTCGGGCCGCATGGATGCGTAAAACCCTACTGCTGCTTGTCTGGTTGATTAGAGTTCTTGCTCTGGAGCGCAAGAAGCTACAGTAAGTTGGAGCTGGACGTAGACGAGGGTCTACTGGGTGTCCTTCTTCCGGTCTGGATCCCTTCCCTCCTAGGGTTCGGTCCCCTTCCCTACGTGCGCATGGTCCTCCTTTTATATGCTAAGGGGTCTCCCACAGGTAGCGACGCAGGTGAGGGTAAAAATGGCAAGGAACTGCGCGAACAGTGGCCGTACAGTGCTATCGCACCTAACTCTGACGGCGGGGGACAAAGGCATTAAATGCCCATCTGGATCGCCCGAACAGTGCTGAGGCGGACCGTTAGGGGCGCCCCCGCTTGCCACGGGGGTGACTCTGCCAACGTCGCATGCCACGCGCGCGCCCCAGGTTGCGCGGCGCCCCGCCACGTGTCTCTGGGGAAGCTCTAGAGTGACGCGTGGGCAGGTGAGCTGGAGCGCATGCCTGAGGTGGTGGTTCGCCGCGGCAAGTGGCTTGCCGCGGTGGTTGTCTTGCCGCACCTGAGAGCTTGCCGCTCGTCAGGCCTTGCCGGGGCGCGCGGCGCGCCGCGGCGGGCTTCTCTTGGGGTGCCTTGGTTTGGCCGTCCCGGCGAGCTCCCCCCGTCGGGGCCTTGGTGCTTCAGCTTAGTCGTCCCGGCAAGCTCCTCTTGCCGGGGCCTTGTCGCCTTGGCCCGGCAAGCTCCTCTTGCCGGACCTCGCCTTCTTGGCCCGGCAAGCTCCTCTTGCCGAGGCTTGGTCTTCTTGGCTCGATCACTTGGCCTTCGTCCGGCCCAAAAAGGGCCGTGGAGACTCTTGTCGCTCCCCTGGCAAGCCTTGCCGCGGGACGCTACTACTGCCCGTGCACAAGTTCGGGGTACTAAGGTACCCCTACTTTAGTACACCGACAGGAGCCCCCGGGTCTGGGTCATACACGGTGCCGAGCGTTGTTGGGCCAGGCCCTAACAGTGCACGGGCACGCGTGGCCTGGGTTGCGCTGCTCCTTAACTCCGTGCCCGTCGCGCCCTCCCCAAGTGGAGCGCGCTAATCGCGGCGTCGTGGGGGGCGAGGCGTGCGAGACGTGCATGACGTGGGTGGCGTGCGCGGGGCTTGAGGCCCGCAGGCATGCGTCACGTCGGGCACGATTCCTTTATTTGGAAAGGAGAAACGTCCGCCCCCACTTTCGAGTGGGGGGGGGAAGAGGTTGCCTCATCTATCGCCTCGGCCCTGCTCGCCCGCCACGTGTCCTCCATGCGCTTGGGGTTGCGGTGGTGGAGGCAGGAAGCCGAGCCGACGCGGGTCTAAGTAGAGGGTCGGCCCCGTCGCCTGCCCTTCCTCTGCTTTGATTGGTCGGGCAGGGCGGCCGAGCCCCCACTCTGCCTCTTTATAAGGAGCGGAAGGGGATGACGAGGGTCAGCACTCCTTCCTTCTTCCTTCTCTTAGATCCCTGGTCCCCTCTCCCCAACCGTCATGGAGAAAGGGAACCCTGGTCCTTCTTCGGTGGCGGCAAGGGTTGCCACCAGGCAGCGCGCCCCTCCTCCCCTTGCACCCGCTGCGACGGGGCGAACCGTAAGGGGAAGGGGGAGGGGGCGAGGTCGTGGACGAGGCCGTGGACGGGGCCGAGGCGCTCGAGGCGGGCGGGGCGGCGCGCCGGCCTCGCCTCCGCCGGTGGCTCCGTTTCCCCCGGCGGTTCATCTCGGGGACGACCCCTGCGAGTTCATCATCAGGCTGCGCCGGGCACCTCGCCGTCGCCTCCGCCTCCCGGCTCCCTTCGCGGACGTCTTGGAGGCGGAACAACACGAGACGCTGAGACTGCGCATGAGGGGCTGCGGGATCAGTGGTACGCGAGTCCACGTCGAATCCCGAGCCCCCGGCGTGGTGTGTCTTGGCCGAGGGTGGAAGACGTTCGCCCGGATCCACAACTTGATGGAGGGGTTCACCCTCCATTTTAAGCAGATGGAGGGTGATCTCCTCTCCGTCAAGGCCTTCGGGGACCTCGGCACCCGGGCCCGGTGCTGCGTGGATAGCTCCTCCGACAGCGAAGGCTCCTCCTCGAGCGAGAGTGGCGAGGAGGGGAGTGACAGCGACGACGAGGGGAGCGGTCGCCGGGATGACGGGTCCGACTAGGTGCCGGTCGCAGCTCCGCGTGGCACCGGTGACCCCATCGTCCGCGTCGCTGGCGCCGTGAACTCCCCGGGGTCGTCTCCTTGGGCGGCTGGCGTAGGGAGGCTGCGGAAGAGGAAGAGGGCGGGCGGCAAGGCCGCTGCGTCGTCTTCCAGCTTCACCCCAGACGCCGTCACCACCCCCGCGCGCGGCGACGACCACCGGGGTCTTCTCTCCGGCCCGGCAAGCTCCTCTTGCCGGGGGCTTCGTCTTCTCGGGCGGCCGGAGTGGCGAGGCTGCGGAAGAGGCTGGCGGCAAGGCCGTCAACTCGGAGTACGAGGGCTAGATGCCCTCGACAGCGTGTTGACGTCCCGCGGCCTCCTTCTCGAGCTCCGCTTCCGGCGTCGCCGTCTCCATCCGGCCTCCGGAGCCCCGGGGCGGAGCCCCGGATGCTCTCTTGGCGTCTTCTGCCACCCGTAGCTCGTCTAGGCGCCCCTTTTGCCCTTCTTGCCTCCTTGCCCTACCTCCTGAGGAGAGAGACAAGAAAGGGATTACGGGCACCTTATCTTTTTTTATCTTGTAAGCCCTCGGGCCTTAGTTGTCTTTAAATCTTGTAATCCCATCTTTCATGTTTTTCATTCTCTCTGAGCTGTACCTGAGTGGAATGTTTTTAATGAAAAGGGAGTGTTTGCCGGACCATTTGTCTCGCGGGTACATCCCGCGGCAAGGAGCGAACCCTTTGCATCGTTAAGATAGACACTTCCCCGCCCGGCAACGGACCCTGCCGTCTCCCCGCGCCTCTTGGCCCTCCTCACGCTCTTGGCGGAGGCAGGGAGAAGGCGGGTTCTGGCCCCTCGCTCCCTCCTCTTGCCGCCGCGGCTACTATCAGAAGCGGGCCCCGGGAACGCGCTCCGGGGTTTGTCGCTTAAGAGATCACGGCAGCTTTTAGGAGGAAGCAAGGTTTTCGCATTCCGCAGCTCATGAGAGAATGCATGATAAGGGATGTAAAGACTTATCTGAGGTTGCATCCCCCGGCAACTCTGGCTTGCCGGGGCGCGGGTGCTGGCTCGCCCTTCTCCCCTTCTTCGTCCTTGAGCGGCTCGGCAAGGGTATGCAACTCCTGCGAGCCAAAGGGAAAGGACGGGAAAAAGACGCGGACTCGACCTCTAAGTTAGGGGTTAGCGACTGTTAGGCACTATCAACCCTAACCAAGGACGAGACTCGACTCAGCATGCATGCTAAAACTTGGGGGCGCCAGCGCTTCATTGCTGCCAGGGTCTGCGCCTGGCTTTGTACAAAGGATTACATGCAACTGCGGCAAGACTTTTGTACAAAGAGTTGGTTGCCGGACGGGGTCCGACAACCGCCCCTTACGGGTAAAACTTGCGAAGATGCTCAATGTTCCAGGAATTGCTCACCGGAGTACCATCTTCGGTCTCGAGGCGGACGGCACCGGGCCTCGTGACTCGTTTCACCCGGTAAGGGCCTTCCCACTTCGGCGTCAACTTGTTGTGTATCTTGGCCGACTGAACGCGCCGAAGAACAAGGTCGCCTTCCTCGAGGCTCCTGGCTTTAACTTTGCGGCTATGATAGCGACGCAGAGCTTGCTGGTAGCAAGCGGATCGCACAGCAGCCTGGAGACGATCCTCCTCGAGGAGCAGTGCGTCATCTTCACGCGACCGCTCTTGCTCAAGCTCATCATAAGCGAGCACTCGAGGTGACCCGTATACGAGTTCCGTGGGGGTAACTGCTTCTGCTCCATAGACTAGAGCAAATGGTGTCTGGCCGGTGGCTCGATTTGGCGTCGTTCTGACCGACCAAAGAACCGCCGGCAGCTCCTCGATCCAGTTCCGTCCGCGCTTGAGCAGCCTGTCAAAACTTCTGGTCTTGAGCCCGCGCAGTACCTCGGCGTTGGCCCTTTCCGCTTGACCATTGCTCCGGGGATGAGCAACAGAAGTGAAGCAGACCTTGGTGCCGAGGTTTTGGGTGTACTGCATGAAAGCGTGGCTTGTGAACTGCGTACCGTTGTCGGTGATGATCCTGTTGGGGATCCCGAAGCGGCAAACAATCGACCTGAAGAATTTGATCGCGGACTGGGCAGTCACCTTCCTCACTGGTTCCACTTCTGGCCACTTTGTGAACTTGTCGATGGCAACGAACAAGTACTCAAAGCCCCCGACGGATCGGGGGAAGGGGCCGAGGATATCGAGCCCCCAGACCAAGAAGGGCCAGGACAAAGGGATCATCTGGAGAGCTTGAGCTGGCTGGTGTATCTTCTTGGAATGGAACTGGCACGCTTCACACTTGGTTACTTGTGCAGTTGCATCCTGGAGGGCTGTTGGCCAGAAGAAACCTTGCCGGAACGCTTTGCCGGCAAGTGCTCTGGCGCCAATGTGGTGTCCACATATGCCTCCGTGTATCTCCGCCAACAGCTCCTGTCCGTCTTCCCGGTGAATGCACTTCAATTTCACCCCATTGCGTCCTCTTCTGTACAGTGCGTCGTCAACGAACTGGTACATACTGGACTGACGGGCTACTCTTTCCGCTTCTTCTTGTTCTTCGGGAAGTTCTCCTGTCTGGAGGAAACGGACGATCTGCTGTGCCCACGTTGGAGCCTGTGGCTCGACGACGAGGACTAAAGGCATGTCGGCGGCTGCGGGAACATTAGCTTCTACGGCGAGGACTTGGGGCTCAGCCAGAGCTTGACGTTCCCCGGCAAGCTTGCCGGGGCATGACTTGCCGGGAGCGCCTGCTTCGTCGGGATAAACCCTGGGGCTTGCCGGAGCGGGCAGCTCCTCAGCACTCTTGGCGTCGATCTTGGGGACTCTCTTGGCGGCGGCTTCGGGAAGCTCTGCCGGGAGATAGTCACCAGAGACCGATTTTCTCTTCTTGCTTGGCCCAGTCAATGGTGTCACGGATGGCTGAGTCAGCTTGAGCACAAAAGTCCCTGGTTCCACAGGTAGCTTTAGTGCAGCGCATTTTGACAGGCCGTCGGCGGTGTCGTTCTCTGCTCTTGGAACGTATTCCATTTGCAGACCGTCAAAGCGCTCTTCCAGCTTCCTCACTTCATCAACGTAAGCCTCCATCAACGAGCACTGGTAATCCTTGTTCACTTGGCGGACGACGAGCTGCGAGTCACCCCTGACAATGAGCTTCTTGATCCCAAGTTCCGCCGCGATCCTGAGACCGGCGAGCAAACCTTCATACTCTGCCGTATCGTTGGTCGCGGCGAGTTCGCGGGTTCGACGACGCGGTGGAGTCGTTGTCGAGGTGAGCCCGGCGAGTCGGCGACCGCGGCTTCTGGGGCGGGGAGTGCACGGTGGTCGCACCCCCGCCACTCTTGGCGCCGTCGGTTCTCGCCTGGGTGACTGGCCGCGGCTGCGACGCGCTGTGCTGCCGCGGAGTGTCGCCGTTGGCGAAACCGATGAGGCTCTGGATGGTTGCCCTCCAGTCGTCGAGCTTGTCCGCCGTTGGAGGGTAGTCTAGGAGTAGATGAGCTCGCGCGAGAGCTTCCGCTGGGGTGGCGGGCAGAGGCGGCGAACGGCGCAAGGAGCGGGATGTGCTCGAACTCCTAACTATGTTAGAAGGAGCAGCACCCGGTCCAGGCAGCCGCGCGACGCTCGTTCCGGCACGCTGGACCGCATGCTGGTCCTGAGCGCCTTGGGACCCACCAGCACGGTCTGGGTCCAGCGAGCGTATGGTACCATGGGTACCATGACGCTGCTGGTTTCGCGCCTCCTGAGAGGGGCGCGGGGCGAGCTCGGACGTCGCGGGACCAAGAACTGGTTCGACGGCGCCCGTTCCTCCGCCGGCGTCCTTCCCACCACCCGTCTGCTCCATGGGCGGTGGGTTCGGCGCTGACGGACCGGTCGCCTCCGGAGCTTTCTTCTTCGGCGCCATGCCGGCGTAAACAATGAGAGTCTGGCTCGCGCGGACGCCGGATCTGGTTCACACAACCTCGACGCACCCCCTACCTGGCGCGCCAAAGATGTCGGGGGATATCTGCCTCCACGAGCACCTATGGGGACGGAGCCCCTTGTCGGTTCGGCGGGGGGCGGAGGTTGCACAAAGAGCAGATCGAGGCGACACACACACACAACGATTTTACCCAGCTTCGGGCCGCATGGATGCGTAAAACCCTACTGCTGCTTGTCTGGTTGATTAGAGTTCTTGCTCTGGAGCGCAAGAAGCTACAGTAAGTTGGAGCTGGACGTAGACGAGGGTCTACTGGGTGTCCTTCTTCCGGTCTGGATCCCTTCCCTCCTAGGGTTCAGTCCCCTTCCCTACGTGTGCATGGGCCTCCTTTTATATGCTAAGGGGTCTCCCACAGGTAGCGACGCAGGTGAGGGTAAAAATGGCAAGGAACTGCGCGAACAGTGGCCGTACAGTGCTATCGCACCTAACTCTGACGGCAGGGGACAAAGGCATTAAATGCCCGTCTGGATCGCCCGAACAGTGCCGAGGCGGACCGTTAGGGGCGCCCCCGCTTGCCACGGGGGCGACTCTGCCAACGTCGCATGCCACGCGTGCGCCCCAGGTTGCGCGGCGCCCCGCCACGTGTCTCTGGGGAAGCTCCAGAGTGACACGTGGGCAGGTGAGCTGGAGCGCACGCCTGAGGTGGTGGTTCGCCGCGGCAAGTGGCTTGCCGCGGTGGTTGTCTTGCCGCACCTGAGAGCTTGCCGCTCGTCAGGCCTTGCCGGGGCGCGCGGCGCGCCGCGGCGGGCTTCTCTTGGGGTGCCTTGGTTTGGCCGTCCCGGCGAGCTCCCCCCGCCGGGGCCTTGGTGCTTCGGCTTAGTCGTCCCGGCAAGCTCCTCTTGTCGGGGCCTTGTCGCCTTGGCCCGGCAAGCTCCTCTTGCCGGACCTCGCCTTCTTGGCCCGGCAAGCTCCTCTTGCCGGGGCTTGGTCTTCTTGTCTCGATCACTTGGCCTTCGTCCGGCCCAAAAAGGGCCGTGGAGACTCTTGTCGCTCCCCTGGCAAGCCTTGCCGCGGGACGCTACTACTGCCCGTGCACAAGTTCGGGGTACTAAGGTACCCCTACTTTAGTACACCGACAGTGATCAACAGATATAAATCCCAAGTGACTCAAAGAATAGAGCTATGCTCCCCGGCAACGGCGCCAGAAAATAGTCTTGATAACCCACAAGTATAGGGGATCGCAACAGTTTTCGAAGGGTAGAGTATTCAACCCAAATTTATTGATTCGACACAAGGGGAGCCAAAGAATATTCTCAAGTATTAGCAGTTGAGTTGTCAATTCAACCACACCTGGAAAACTTAATATGTGCAGCAAAGTATTTAGTAGCAAAGTAGTATGGGAGTAACGGTAACGGTGCCAAAAGTAATAGTAGCAGTTTTGTAGTAACTGTAACAGTGGCAACGGTAAAGTAACTAAGAAAAGATCAATATGTGGAAAGCTCGTAAGCATTGGATCAGTGATGGATAATTATGTCGGATGCGATTCCTCATGCAACAGTTATTACATAGGGTGACAGAGAACTAGCTCCAGTTCATCAATGTACTGTAGGCATGTATTCCGAATATAGTCATACGTGCTTATGGAAAGGAACTTGGATGACATCTTTTGTCCTACCCTCCCGCGGCAGCGGGGTCCTATTGGAAACTAAGGGATATTAAGGCCTCCTTTTAATAGAGTACCGGACCAAAGCATTAACACTTAGTGAATACATGAACTCCTCAAACTACGGTCATCACCGGGAGTGGTCCCGATTATTGTCACTTCGGGGTTACCGGATCATAACACATAGTAGGTGACTATTGACTTGCAAGATAGGATCAAGAACTCACATATATTCATGAAAACATAATGGGTTCAGATCTGAAATCATGGCACTCGGGCCCTAGTGACAAGCATTAAGCATAGCAAAGTCATAGCAACATCAATATCATAACATAATGTATACTTGGGATCAAACCCTAACAAAACTAACTCGATTACATGATAAATCTCATCCAACCCATCACCGTCTAGCAAGCCTATGATGGAATTACTCACGCACGGCGGTGAGCATCATGAAATTGGTGATGGAGGATGGTTGATGATGATGACGGCGACGGATTCCCCTCTCTGGAGCCCCGAACGGACTCTAGATCAGCCCTCCCGAGAGAGATTAGGGCTTGGCCGCGGCTCCGTATCGTAAAATGCGATGAATCCTTCTCTCTGATTTTTTTCTCCCCGAACGTGAATATCTAGAGTTGGAGTTGAGGTCGGTGGAGCCTCAGGGGGCCCACGAGGCAGGGGGCGCGCCCTAGGGGGGTGGGCGCACCCCCTCCCTCGTGGACAAGGTGTGGGCCCCCTTGTGTTAATTCTTTCTCCATGAGTTTTTATATATTCCAAAAATATTCTCCGTGAAGTTTCACGTCATTTCGAGAACTTTTATTTCTGCACAAAAATAACACCATGGCAATTCTGCTGAAAACAGCGTCAGTCCGGGTTAGTTCCATTCAAATCATGCAAGTTAGAGTCCAAAACAAGGGCAAAAGTGTTTGGAAAAGTAGATATGATGGAGACGTATCATACTTTAAGTTTGTAGTGTTGACGTACAATGTCAGTAAGAGCATCCTTTGAGGGCTTTGAGCGTTGATTAGCATGTGTGCCCGTGTGCATTTTTTGCGTTAATCTTTAGAAGATCACAAAACACACAGTTTCTATGCCGTACCTGTCTGCGTTTTTTGCGTTAATGATCCAGAAGTAATTTAGTTGTGCGATGTTTCCTAATAAACTAGGCGTACAATTGACCGAAAAAATCTACTACACGTGTACATTTTTTGGAGACGGGATCTGCCAACTTTTTATTTTCTCGCACACGAGTATTTTACGTGCTTCGTCAGTGTTGTGTGTTTCCCCCTCCCAAGTTTCAAGTTTCACAGCGATATTTTCATTAGGTGCGCGATTTTAGAAATTATTCCTCTAACCACATCCCCACCCTCAGTATGCCCCCTCCCCGCGCCTCCCCCTACCGGCATCTCAAACCGCCGCCACCGCAACCACAGATTCAACCACATCTACGTCCTGCTCGGATCCAGTCAGGTAACCCACCGATCTCTATCACGGCCCTGGCCTGATTGCTTAAATGGCGCCTGCGAAACATCCTCATGCCTCCAAATCCTCACCGCCAGTTTAACTTCTACCATTTACTGGTTGCGTGTAGGTACACATGTCAGTGGCACTGATCCACGCTTCGACCCGGAGGAACAGCTCGCCTCCGCCGCCGCTGACTTTGGGCGGGCTCTGACCAAAATGAAATGCCCCAGCAACTACCTCTCAGGACTTACCAAGTATGTACTCACCAGTTCAATCTTACCAATACCAGTTGAAATTAATGGCTATGTTTTGTACGGTCGGTGTATTAAGCATGTTGGAGTAAACATGCCTAACACATTTTAGCTATTTTCTCTACCTTTTTATAGACAACCGGGCCATTATCTGCTCTACCTTGTGATGTTTAACTCTGCCAATTGCATTTTTATCAGTACTGGTTTCAATGGCAATTAAGCCTGTTGCAATTAATAGTTGTATCAATTTTTAAAGAGTTGTATTTCAATGGCTACAAAATTACACAACCTGAATTAGGAGTTCTTAAGATTTTGCAATTAACAGTTGTATCCATTTTTTAATCCGTCCCTTTGCTATCGTGCTACTCTTTCGCAATGAAGATATCACTACAGATGTTGTCGTTTTATTACCATTTGCTATTTTTGGTGGATGTTAACCACGTTGTAGTTAACATTGGCTTTCCATGTACTTACACAGGGCTACAATGGGCGATGATGTTGTTTGCCTTCGAGGTTGGCTGCATCCCATGTCTTATACACCATCTATTCCTAAATATAAGTATTTTTAGAGATTCCAATATAGACTACATAAGAGCAAAGTGAGTGAATCTAGATTCTAATCTGAACTATATCTATAATTCTATATACATCCGTATGTAGTTCATATTGAAATCTCAAAAAAAAACTTGTACTTAGGAACATAGGTAGTTGTATTTTACATCATTTGTGCAATCTCAGTTTAGCTTCTAACATTTACTGGTTGCTTGTAGGTACATATATGAGCGGTACTGATCCACGCTTCGATCCTTTTGCGTATGGGGCAATGAGATATTCATGAACAAGCATCAAGTGAGGAAACTAAGAAAGATTGTTAGGCGAAAGAAATAGGTGAATGGAATTAAGCTCTTTATTAACACTTTGTCCAAGACAACAGTGAACTTTAGGATGGTAAGTAATGTGTTGTCTTTTTCCTATGCCCACAACAAGTTACTCTATTAGACCTCAGTATCTGATGTTTTTCTCTTTTCAGTGGTTTTTGAAGCTATTTACTGATGATTACCTTGCAAACTACATGACCGAGTGGAGGCAACTAAGGTTAAAGTATATAATTCATGCTACCATGATAATGCTCTAGAAGTCTTCCTGAACGCGGTGAAGGATGGGCATGCGATCGTCACAAGGGGTTGGACAAAAGTGGTTCGTGCCTATGGCATGCAGGAAGGCACATTATGGGCATTCCGCTTCTTCAACAACAACGGCAGTTAAAATGATTTACACTTGTCTCTTCACCTTTACCGCCTTTAAATATTGTGGTTCATCATAGTTAATTGTTGTCTAATCCTATAATTACTGAACATATTGTACTGGCAATTTTATTTATGGATTCTTTGTTGAACCATTGTACTGAGAATTTGAATTGCACGTTTCATATTTCAAAATTTCCAATTCGAATAATAAATTACACACAAAAATAAAATATACAGGAGCTAATAAAATAATTAGCACACGGTTAGAAAGAAAATAGCGTGTGCGATGTAAAAAGAGAACAGACGGTCATGGAACTTTGCAAACGTTTCTAGCAGTAAAAGCGCTTGTGATGGATAGCCCAATGCCACACAGATTTCTTCATCAAATCGTGTGTGATGTAGTTGATAAAAGCAAACAGTTAACCAAGGCAGAGCGTGTGTGATAGTTACACTTTCACACACAAGCCTATACATAAAACTGTGTGGGATGTACATGCGAACGGAAACGTTTTCCCTGGATTGACTGTGTGGGATGTACATAAGAACGGAAATGTATTCCTTGGATTGACTGTGTGTGATATACATACGAACGGAAATGTTTTTCTGGGATTCACCATGTGGGATGTACATATGAACGGAAATGATTGGGTTTCGATGCCTCGCCAGATCGCACACGAGCTCATTTTGCCCCAGCCTGTGTCCCAGGAGGGCCTATCCCCGACAATTTCTAGGTTGTGTGGGAAGGACCCCCCTATCGCCCACACTCACTTGGCGACGGTTCCAAATGCCATCGCGGAAAGGGGTTAAAAACCGTTTGTATAGCACCGACGCGTACCAGTGAAGATAGCCATTATATGATACTCATGTGGACCAAATCTAAGCTCACAAAATATTTCGAGGGCAGGCTTCAGCCTGTTGAAGACTGCCTACTAGAATCGCCACTAGTTCAAAGAAAAAGTGAAGGAAAACATAGGAATTGGAAACTTTACTATGGTACTACTATTCGTGCATTTGGTTAGAAGGAATGGAGCAAAGAAAAACTGGAGGATTTTTTCCTTTGGTGTCTCTTTCAAAGAAAAAACATAGGAATTTTAATATCCACTTGGACGCCCTTTTCAGATTAATATGCATGAAGAACAGGACTAATTGCATTACTGGCATAATAGGATTCTTATTTTTTTTTCATTTTCATGTGGTTTGACTTTAATTTGACCGTGTTTCTCCATTCCTCTATTCTTCCAATTCATGTGAACCAAACATCCAGGTTGACAGAAATCCTATGTTTGCAAATGCTCTATTTTGTACGTGCATTCCTATCATATTCCTGTGTTTTTCCTATCCCTGCGTTTATCCTCCAATTCTACGGAGACCTTACAGATTTACTTTATTTTTAGATAGGTGTCAAATAAAACTCTGTGTGTTATGTCCTGCTCCTGTCGTGCCGTCATCCACCCCACCTGAGGTGCACCATCGACGGAAGCGTTCATTGCAGCAAAGATTCCCCCTGCAGACTTTCTTTCGCCGCCTCAGATCATCTTCCTCGTTGCCGGCAGCCACGCCAACTTCATTACCATCATCGACTCAGCAGATGAACTTGAGGATTACACAGTTCCGGAAGAGAGGTTGCACTCTTTCGTGTCTGCTTACGTTATACATCGGTTATTATTACCTGCTACTTTATCGTCATGTTCACCTCTTAGACTCCGAGTCAGGTCCAAACTAATGTTCAAACTTGAGTTTTAAAATTCCTATGGGGCACATATCAAGGCAACAACGAATAGTATCTGTCTACTATCTGGTTCATCTGGGGTCTTCTATGTGGTTCATGTTGGGTGGGCAACAAACAGTAGATGATCCATCGTCTATCTTTTTAAACTGAAGTTATAATCTACCTGCTATCATTATTTTTGGATCTATCCACTCGTTTGCTACCATAAGTCTTGATTTCTTCATGCACCCCTTAGGCCTTACATAATCTAACTATGTTTTTTATTATGCATGTCAGTTATTGTACACAATCATACTGAACATGTAGAGAAAAAGAGAAGACCGTTGCGTGGGAATATAATGTCATGCAGACGCCGCTCCATGGTGGGTGAAGTGGGCCCCCCTCCCGCCATTCCAGATTGTATTCTAGAGGAAGATAACTATTCAGAGGGGGATTCGGAGGGAGCTGACCACTCCTATTTACCCTGTGAGGTGTTTGCTCTAATCTGGCATGCTGATGTTGGTCATATCATGCATATGGCGCCTCACATTGCTTACATTATACATCTTATATGTCATCAGCTTAGTTTAGATTTGCTTTATGTGAATGCCACCTATTTGGTTTCTATATCATACTCTCACCGTTCCTAAATATTTTGACTACACTCTAAAATATGTCTATATACATCCGTATGTGGTAGTCCATTCGAAATCTCTAAAAAGATAAATATTTAGGAATGGAGGGAGTATATGGGAATTATGCAATGCCATCTTCTTTAGCCAGGCATCATATACGTGAATCATGCAATGCCCTCCTGTTTAGCCAGTCATCGTATATGTGAATTGTATCGTGCCGTATTTTTTCATAATGTATTCCATTTGTTAACAATGTTTATACATTCATATACTCTTCCTGTGCATCAGCCATTTGAGTCGGTCATGGGAAAATCTGGAGTGAAAACAAGGTCTTCTGAGCAGTCAGTGCTACCTGTCGATGCAGATATCTTGCTGGTTACAGATAGCTCCTCAGAGGAGGATTCAGAGACAGATGACCAGTCGCATTCCCCCCCCCGAGGTGTATGCTCTAACTTGGCAGGGTTATATTGCTCATATCATGCATATGGTGTCTTGCATTGCCATGCCACCTGCTTAGATTAGACATGCATTGTGTGAATGCCTCCTGTTTGCTTTCTATATCAGATATGTGACTTATGCAATTCCATGTTTTTCAGCCAGTTATCATATATGTGAATTATGCACCACCACGTAGCCAAACATCTATGTGAATTATCTCATGCCATCCTTTTTTTCATTACGTATTTGATACGTCTCCAACGTATCTATAATTTTTTATTGTTCCATGCTATTATATTATCTGTTTTGGATGTTTAATGGGATTTAATATGCTCTTTTATATTATTTTTGGGACTAACCTATTAACCAAAGGCCCAGTGCCAGTTTCTGTTTTTTTTGCCTATTTTAGTGTTTTGCAGAACAGGAATACCAAACAGAATCCAAACAGAATGAAACCTTCGCGATGATCTTTCTTGGAGTGAAAGCAATCCAAAAGACTTGGAGTTGAAGTCTGGAACTCCGCAAGGCGGCCAAGAGGCAGGAGGGCGCGCCCAGGGGGGTAGGCGCGCCCCCCACCCTCGTGGGCCCCGCGGAGCTCCACCGACGTACTTCTTTCCCCTATATATACTCTTATACCCTAAAAACATCAGTGGGAGCCACGAAACCACTTTTCCACCGCCGCAACCTTCTGTACCCGTGAGATCCCATCTTGGGGCCTTTTCCGGCGATCTGCCGGAGGGGGGATCGATCACGGAGGGCTTCTACATCAACACCATAGCCTCTCCGATGATGTGTGAGTAGTTTACCACAGACCTTCTGTAGGATCGAAAGTATGTCTAGAGGGGGTGAATAGACTACTTGACCAAATAAAAATCTAGCCTTTTCCCAATTTTAGTTGTTGGCAGATTTTAGCAACTTAGCACAAGTCAAGCAATCAACCTACACATGCAATTCTAAGAGTATAGCATCGGAAAGTAAAACAATTGCATATGAAGGTAAAGGGAGGAGTTTGAGGGAGCAAACACAATGTTGACACGGAGAATTTTTATCCGTGGTTCCGATAGGTGGTGCTATCGTACATCCATGTTGATGGAGACTTCAACCCACGAAGGGTAACGGTTGCGCGAGTCCACGGAGGGCTACACCCACGAAGGGTCCACGAAGAAGCAACCTTGTCTATCCCACCATGGCCGTCGCCCACGAAGGACTTGCCTCACTCGGGTAGATCTTCACGAAGTAGGCGATCTCCTTGCCCTTACAAACTCCTTGGTTCAACTCCACAATCTTGACGGAGGCTCCCAAGTGACACCTAGCCAATCTAGGAGACACCACTCTCCAAGAAGTAACAAATGGTGTGTTGATGAACTCCTTGCTCTTGTGCTTCAAATGATAGTTGATACGTCTCCAACATATCTATAAATTTTTATTGTTCCATGCTATATTATATTCTATTTTGGACATTAATGGGCTTTATTATACACTTTTATATTATTTTTGGGACTAACCTATTAACCGGAGGCCCAGCCCATATTTGCTGTTTTTTGCCTATTTCAGATTTTCGCAGAGAAAGAATATCAAATGGAGTCCAAACGGAATGAAACCTTCGGGAACATGATTTTTGGAACGAACGTGATCCAGAGGACTTGGACCCTACGTCAAGACATCAACCAGGAAGGCATGAGGTAGGGGGGGCGCCCTCCACCCTCGTGGGCCCCATGTTGCTCCACCGACGTACTTCTTCCTCCTATATATACCTACGTACCCCCAAACTACCAGATACGGAGCCAAAAACCTAATTCCACCGCCGCAACCTTCTGTACCCGTGAGAAACCATCTTGGGGCCTTTTCCGGAGCTCCGCCGGAGGGGGCATCGATCACGGAGGGCTTCTACATCAACACCATAGCCTCTCCGATGATGTGTGAGTAGTTTACCTCAGACCTTCGGGTCCATAGTTATTAGCTAGATGGCTGCATCTCTCTTTTTGGATCTCAATACAATGTTCTCCCCCTCTCTTGTGGAGATCTATTCGATGTAATCTTCTTTTGCGGTGTGTTTGTTGAGACTGATGAATTGCGGGTTTATGATCAAGTTTATCTATGAACAATATTTGAATCTTCTCTGAATTCTTTTATGTATGATTGGTTATCTTTGCAAGTCTCTTCGAATTATCAGTTTGGTTTGGCCTACTAGATTGATCTTTCTTGCAATGGGAGAAGTGCTTAGCTTTGGGTTCAATCTTGCGTTTTCCTTTCCCAGTGACAGTAGGGGCAGCAAGGCACGTATTGTATGTTGCCATCAAGGATAACAAGATGGGGTTTATATCATATTGCATGAGTTTATCCCTCTACATCATGTCATCTTACTTACAGCGTTACTCTATTCTTTTGAACTTAATACTCTAGATGCATGCTGGATAGCGGTCGATGTGTGGAGTAATAGTAGTAGATGCAGGCAGGAATCGGTCTACTTGTCTCAGACGTGATGCCTATAACATGATCATACCTAGATATTCTCATAACTATGCTCAATTCTATCAATTGCTCAACAGTAATTTGTTTACCCACCGTAATATGTATGCTCATGAGAGAAGCCACTAGTGAAACCTATGGCCCCCGGGTCTATGTTCCATCATATTAATCTCCCGTCAACAAGTTATTTCTAGCGCCGTCTTTATTTTGCTTTCTTTACTTTGCGTTGGTTGCGAGGATTTATTTGTTTGTGTAGATGCGAGGGACTCGTGCGTGGCCTCCTACTGGATTGATACCTTGGTTCTCAAAAACTGAGGGAAATACATACACTACTTTGCGGCATCACCCTTTCCTCTTCAAGGGAAAACCAACGCAGTGCTCAAGAGGTAGCAATAGTCTCCCCAACACTCAACTCTCTCTCATAGGATTGGATTTGGTGGAAAGATGATTTGAGTGGAAAGCAACTTGGGGAAGGCTAGAGATCAAGATTTATGTGGTTGGAATGGAATATCTTGACCTCAACACAAGTGTAGGTGGTTCTCTCTCAGAAAATGTATGTTGGAAGTGTAGGCATGTTCTGATGGCTCTCTCCACGAATGATGGGTGGAGGGTATATATAGCCTCCACACAAAATCTAACTGTTACACACAATTTACCAAACTCGGTGGGACCGAATCGTTAAACTCGGTCAGACCGATTTAGTTCATAATGTGACTGTTAGGATTTTCGGTGGGACCGACACGTCAACTCGGTGAGACCGATTTCGTTAGGGTTAGGGCATAACGTAATCTCGGTGAGACCGATTACACAAACTCGGTGAGACCGATTTTGGTAATAGACAAACAGAGAGTTGGTCAGGCAAACTCGGTGGGACCGATTCGCTCATCTCGGTTGGACCAAAACGTTACGAAAGGTAAATAGAGAGTTTGCATTGCAATCTCGGTTGGACCGATCGCTCATGTCGGTTTGACCGAAACGTTACGAAGGGAAACAAAGAGATTACAATCCCATCTCGGTGAGACCGAGATCCCTATCGGTGAGACCGAAAAGACTAGGGTTTCTGGCAGTGGCTATGCCAATTGAACTCGGTGGCGCCGGATAGGAAGTTTCGGTGGGGCCGAGTTTGACTTTTGGTTTGGGACATATGTGGATGTGAGAAAGTGGTTGAGGGTTATTGGAGCATATCACTAAGCACTTTGAGCAAGAAACTCATTAAGCAACACCTCACCCCCACTTGATAGTATTGGCTTTTCCTATGGACTCAATGTGATCTTGGATCACTTAAAATGAAAAAAAGTAGAGTCCTGAGCTTTGAGCTTGAGCCAATCCTTTGTCCTTAGCATTTTAAGGGGTCCACTTTTCTCATCCAAGACATGCCAATGATTGAGCTTTCCTGAAATGTTTATCTTGAAATAGCATTAGCTCAATGAGCTATATGTTGTTAGGAATTACCAAAACCACCCAGGGATAGTTGCACTTTCACCTCCGGGTCCATAGTTATTAGCTAGATGGATTCTTCTCTCTCGTTGGTTCTCAATACAAAGTTCTCCTCGATGTTCTTGGAGATATATTCGATGTAATACTCTTTTGCAGTGTGTTTGACGAGATCCGATGAATTGTGGATTTATGATCAAGTTTATCTCTTTGGTTCTTCCCTGAATTCTTATATGCATGATTTGATATCTTTGCAAGTCTCTTCGAATTATCTGTTTAGTTTGGCCTACTAGATTGATCTTTCTTGCAATGGGAGAAGTGCTTAGCTTTGGGTTCAATCTTGCGGTGTCCTTTCCCAGTGACAGTAGGGGCAGCAAGGCACGTATTGTATTGTTGCCATCAAGGATAAAAAGATGGGGTTTATATCATATTGCTTGATTTTATCCCTCTACATCATGTCATCTTGCTTAATGCATTAATCTATTCTTATGAACTTAATACTCTAGATGCATGCTGGATAGCGTTCGATGTGTGGAGTAATATTAGTAGATGCAGAATCATTTCGGTCTACTTGACACGGACGTGATGCCTATATTCATGATCATTGCCTAGATATTCTAATAACTATGCGCTCTTCTATCAATTGCTTGGCAGTAATTTGTTCACCCACCATAATTTATGCTATCTTGAGAGAAGCCACTAGTGAAACATATGGCCCCCGGGTCTATTTTCCATCATATAATCTTGTATTTTACATCATATAAGTTTCCGATCTACAATTCTAGTTTCCTATTTATTTTATTTTGCAATCTTTACTTTCCAATCTATACAACAAAAATACCAAAAATATTTATCTTACTATCTTTATTAGATCTCACTTTTGCGAGTGACCGTGAAGGGATTGACAACCCCTTTATCGTGTTGGTTGCAAGGTTCTTGATTGTTTGTGCAGGTACTAGGTGACTTGTGTGTTATCTCCTACTGGATTGATACCTTGGTTCTCAAAAACTAAGGGAAATACTTATGCTACTTTGCTGCATCACCTTTTCCTCTTTAAGGGAAAACCAACACATGCTCAATAGGTAGCAGTATTCCATTTGTCGACAATCTGTGTATATTGAACTACTCTTCATGTGTATCAGCCATTTGAGCCGGTTATGGAAAAATCAGGAGTGAAAACAAGGTCTTCAGAGCAGGCAGCGGTACCTGTTGAAGCATATATCTCGATGGTTACAGGTAGCTCCTCAGAGAAGGATTCAGAGACAGATGACCAGTCCTATATCCCACTTGAGGTGTATGCTCTAACTTGCAATGTTTATATTCCTCATATCATGCATATGGTGTCTTGCATTGCTTAGTTTGGACATCATATGCACAATATTCAATTCCATCTGCTTAGTTTAGAGATCATACATGCGAGTGCCAGCTACTTAGTATATGAATCAATTATGTAAATTATATCATGCTATGTTGTATACTTAGACAACATGTATGTGAATTATTTCATCCCAACCTATTTTAGAAAGACATCATATAGTTTTGTCATGTCATCCTATTTAGATACTCATCATATGTTGAATTATGGCATTATATCCTGTTAAGTTATCCATCATATATCTGAGACTATGTCATGCTATCCTGTTTAGTTAGCCATCATATATGTGAAATTGTGTCATGCTGTCCTGTTTGGTTAGACAACATATATGTGAATTACCACATTTGTCTATCATACAATGTCTATACGTTCAATTTCTTTTTTTGTTTATCAGCCATTTGAATTGGAGGGGGTGATGGCAGTATCTAAGGGAGTAAAAACCCTTTCTTCACAAAAGATGGTGCAACCCGTCGATGCAGATAGAACCATGGTTGTACCGACCCATGAACTAGCCCCACCACACATAATCGAGACTCTTCCATATTGTACACTTACACCGTTGGATAGAGAAACGGCTACACCCCATCTAACCCCAACCCCAGCGGATAGTAACCCACTTATAGTTGACACAGCACCATGTCCACCATAGAGTACCCCCACACGAGCAGTTTGTAAAGCAACTGTAGTGCCCAAAGCACGAAGACCACCACAGCGAACCCAAACTCCACGTTTAAAGCAGAAGAGCAACTGTTCTCAGGTCAGATTCCGTATCTATGGTCCATACTCCTTTGCTCTTGCATCACTATATTTACTCATACCAACTACTTTCGAATTTGAAGGATCCAATTGAAACTCCAATGGCGGAACAGGTATGTTTTAAACCTATTTCTTTAACTGGATTGTTGTTCTAACTTCTTGCTCTATGTTGATTTCAGTTTCAGTTGTATAAACAGTTATGTTCTCATGTCATGCACATTACAAGTGTTGCCAGTGTTGTGTAGTTTCTCACACTTGTATTCTGTCTATGCTGCCGTGTCTTAAAAATATATGATTTGAACTGTCTCTCTATCTTGATTTGGCAACATAAACTAGAATGATATGGACAATACAATGACCATAATACATAGATATATGTTTGTTTCATGTTGTTATCCTGTCCACCTTACTACTGGGCCGGTTTACCAAAAATGAGTTTCATATACTACATGCTAAACCTGTGATGTTTCTGCTTGTTTCTCCTGTAGAATGCGAATAGATTATTGGAGAAGAGCACCCCATTATGCAATGGTAGAGAAAGTAATGCAGATAAGGTTCAAGATAGTGAGACGACCCTGTTGGTCTCCAAGAAAGGTGATAAAAATGATCTTGTAGACAGTGAGACAACCCCAAAGTCATGCGTTGATGTAGTGTTCGAGTTACTGGCAACTACCGCTGGCACAAGCTCTTCAAACTCGCTGCCTGAATCATTTCGGCTTCTTCAGTCTCAACTACAAGCTGAAAGGCATCAGTCAGCTGTGCTGCGGCAAGAAGCCGAAGGACTGAGGAAGTCCCTCCAGAATTCATATGCATACTTTCTGGTGCAACAGAAAGCACTGGACGATTTTAGCGCCAAACAAGAGAAAACTAATAAGCTTGCTAAGCTTCTTGCCAGCATGGTGGGTATCCAGGATATCATTTCTTGACCTCTTCTGAAGTGGTTTCAGTTCTGGACTTGTTTTGCTGCCGCATTTATTTTCATTGGTGGCCAATTTAGACGCCCAATGTATGTAATATGATGCTTTGTTCACTATATTTGCACTGGTGGCGAACTTTGATGCCCAGTGGATGTAATATTTGTAATAGCCGTAATAGCCTAGCGTAAGTTGCTTGCTTATTTATTTCCTTATTGTTTTGTTTATGTTTTTGCTGGTAGTTGATACGCCTCGGTCGCATCTATAATTTTTTATTGTTCCATGCCAATATTCTACAACTTTTATATACTTTTGGCAACTTTTTATACTATTTTTGGGACTAACAAATTGATCCAGTGCCCAGTGTCAGTTCCTATTTGTTGCATGTTTTTTGTTTCGCAGAAAATACATATCAAACGGAGTCCAAACGCGATAAAAACTCACGGAGATTTTTTTTTTTGGAATATATGTGATTTTCGGGAAAAAGAATAAACGCGAGACGATGCCCGAGGGGGCCACAAGGCAGGGGGCGCGCCCCAGGGGGTAGGGCGCACCCTGGGCCCTTGTGGTCACCTCGTACGGTGGTTGGTGCCCTTCTTATGCCTAAAGAAAGCTAATATCTAGATAAAAATCATGTTAAAATTTCAGCCCAATCGGAGTTACGGATCTCCGGGAATTTAAGAAACGGTGAAAGGCCAGAATTTGGGAGTGCAGAAATAGAAGGAAACAGAGAGAGAGAGAGAGAGAGAGAGAGAGAGAGAGAGAGAGAGAGAGAGAGGGAGAGAGAGATCCAATCTCAGAGGGGCTCCCGCCCCTCCGCCGCCATGGACCAGAGGGGAAACCGTTCTCCCATCTAGGGGGAAGGTCAAGGAAGAAGAAGGAGGAGGGGGGCTCTCTCCCGGTGGCGCCGGAACGCCGCCGGGGCCATCACGTGACGGAGATCTACACCAACAACTTCGCTGCCGTCATCACCAACTCCCTCCCCCTCTATGCAATGGTGTAACACCGCTTCTCCCCGCTGTAATCTATACTTAAACATGGTGCTCAACGCTATATATTATTTCCCAATGATGTATGGCTATCCTATGATGTTTGAGTAGACCCATTTTGTCCTATGGGTTGATTGATGATCATGATTGGTTTGAGTTGTATGTTTTATTATTGGTGTTGTCCTATGGTGCTCTCCGTGTCGCACAAGCGTGAGGGATCTCCGTTGTAGGGTTTGCAATATGTTCATGGTTTTCTTATTGTCTGTGTTGAGCGAGTGATAGAAAAACAAACATGGATCAGTGGGTTATGGCGTATGGGAATAAAGAGGACTTGATACTTTAATGCTATGGTTGGGTTTTACCTTAATGATCTTTAGTAGTTACGGATGTTTGCTAGAGTTCCAATCTTAAGTGCATATGATCCAAGAAGAGAAAGTATGTTAACTTATGCCTCTCCCTCATATGAAATTGCAGTAATGATTACCGGTCTCGTTATCGATTGCCTAGAGACAAATAACTTTCTCATTACAAAAAGCTCTCTACTAAAACTAGCTTAGTTGTTTCTTTATCTAAACAGCCCCTAGTTTTTATTTACGTGCTCTTTATTATCTTGAAAACCTATCCTTCAACACCTACAAAGTACTTCTAGTTTCATACTTGTCTAGGTAAAGCAAACGTTAAGCGTGCGTAGAGTTGTATAGGTGGTCGATAGAACTTGAGGGAATATTTGTTCTACCTTTAGATCCTCATTGAGTTTGACACTCTTACTTATTGAAAGGGTCTACAACCGATCCCCTATACTTGTGGGTTATCAAGACCTTTTTCTGGTGCCGTTGCGGGAGCAATAGCGTGGGTGAATATTCTCGTGTGTGCTTGTTTGCTTTATCACTAAGTAGATTTTATTTTCTGTTCTTAGTTGTTTTATATCTTTAGTTATGGATATGGAACACGAAATACAAAAAATATTTAGGAGTACGTGCTACTCATGGAGATGGGGAACCTCATAAAACCCTCGATGCTCATTATGTGAAAGATATTATGCACTACTTCGATAATCCTGAGAAAACCCCATTCAACTTGATAATGGGAGACACATTGGATCAACGTGAATACTTTAGGGATTATCGCTTGACTGAAAAAGGGAAACTATTACGGGATCAAATTTATATGTTGCATTGGTATGCTTGGGATTTATGCCAGAGATATGATTATACTTGTTGCTCTAGGATCAAGGCCCGACACCTTCCCTTTTCTTGTAGATTTAATGATAATGAAACCTTAGCTTCTTATGCTAATGGTAGATATGCTTACTATGATGTGGAACAAATAGAAGAATTCATTGCTTTTAACGGTGCTTATGAAATTGAATCTTTGTTTGAAAAGTATGAAGCTTTTGATGATGATGTTTATAGGCCTGAAAATTTTGCTATACTTAAATATTGCTATGAGGATTATGAATATAATTTCGATATTGATGCGTTTATTGAGAAAGTCTCCGCCGTCCAATAAGAGACTACTATTTTGCAGGAAACTATGGAAGAAGAAATTGCTTAAACTGTGAGCTCATTAGATGAAAAAGGTGGCGAGGAGAGCGAAGAACAATAGGAGGAAGAGCGGATTGATCACCCGTGCCCATCTTCTAATAAGAGTAACTCTTCAACTCATACATTGTTTAATTTCCCTTCGTGCTTACCGAAGGATGATTGCTATGATAATTGCTATGATCCCTTTGATTCGTTTGAAATATCCTATTTTGATGAAATTGATGCTTGCTATGCTTGCGGCCATGATGCCAATATGAATTATGCCTATGGAGATGAACTTGCTATGGTTCCTTATGTTAAGAATGAAATTGTTTCTATTGCACCCATGCATGATAGTCCTATTATCGTTTTGAATTCTCCCAACTACACTATATCGGAGAAGTGTGCGCTTATTAAGGACTATATTGGTGGGTTGCGTTCTACTATTGCACATGATGATTTCGATAAATATAATATGCATGTGCTTGTTGCTCCTACTTGCAATTATTATGACAGAGGAACTACATCTCCGCCTCTCTATGTTTCCAATACGATAAATTGCAACAAACTGTTTATACTATGCATTGGCCTTTACTTTGTGTTCATGAATTGTTCTTTTATGACATGTCGATGCATAGGAAGAGAGTTAGACTTCGTCATTACATGATATATGTTACTTTGTGCTCACTACTAGATTACATGTTAATTAAAATTGGCTTTGATATACCTTGGGATCCGGGTGGATCCATTACTTGGGCACTATATGCCTAGCTTAATGGCTTTAAAGAAAGCGCTGCCAGGGAGACAACCTGGAAGTTTTAGAGAGTCATTTATTTCTATTGAGTGCTTTTATAAAGTTTAAAAGCAAAAAAAATAAAGAGGGGAACCTAAAAACTTTTTCAAAAAGAAAAGTGAAAGTGAGAGAGACGAGCATTGTTATAGTGGGAGCATGCCTTGAACTTTGTTCATGCCCATGGAAACTTTATGAATCTTAATTACAAAAACTTTTCAACAAAAATAATTATCCCCTTGTATAAAACCATAGTTTTGTAAAAAATAATGTGCCAAGATTTTCCTTTAGGATGATTAGATTGCTTGTTTGGTTTGTGCGGTGCAAAAACATGAACTTTGGCTGTAGTGCGTGATTTTACATTTTTTTACTAGAAAGCCAAACGCTTCTAAAACTTTTTGCACAGTACTTCTATACAAATTGTTTATTTGGTACTAATTGTTCAGAATTTTTGGAGTTAGAGAAGTATGGTAGATGTTCAGATTGCTACAGACTGTCCTGTTTAAGACAGATTCTGTTTTTGATGCATTGTTTTGCTAGTTTTGATGAAACTATCGATTTTATCGGTGGTATAAGCCATAGAGAAGTTATAATACAGTAGCTACAATGAAAAAATAACATATGAATGGGTTTGCAATAGTACTTAAAGTGGTGATCTGTTTTATTATACTAACGGATCTCACGAGGTTTTTTTTTTAAGTTTTGTGTGATTGAAGTTTTCGAGTTTTGGGTGAGATCACGATGAATGAAGGAATAAGAAGTGGCAATAGCCTAAGCTTGAGGATGCCCGAGGCACCCCAAGGTATTATTCAAGGGCTCCCAAGCAACTAAGCTTGGAGATGCCCCGGAAGGCATCCCCTCTTTCTTCCAACGATCATCGGTAATTTTACTTGGAGCTATATCAAACGGAGTCCAAATGCGTTAAAAACTCATGCCAATATTCAACAACTTTTACATACTTTTGGCAACTTTTTATACTATCTTTAGGACTAACATATTGATCCAATGCCCAGTGTCAGTTGCTGTTTGTTGCATGTTTTTTGTTTCGCATAAAATCCATATCAAACAGAGTCCAAACACGATAAAAACTCATGGAGATTGTTTTTGTAATATATGTGATTTTTGGGAAAAAGAATCAACGCGAGACGATGCCCGAGGGGGCCACAAGGCAGGGGGTGCACCCCAGGGGGTAGGGCGCGCCCTGGGCCCTTGTGGTCACCCTGTAGGGTGGTTGGTGCCCTTCTTCGTCTGCAATAAAGCTAATATTCGGATAAAAATCATGTTAAAATTTCAGCCCAATCGGAGTTACGGATCTCTGGGAATTCAAGAAACGGTGAAAGGCCAGAATCTGGGAGCACGGAAATAGAAGGAAACACACACACACACACACACACACACACACACACACACATAGAGAGAGAGAGAGAGATCCAATTTCGGAGGGGCTCCCGCCCCTCTACCACCATGGAGGCCATGGACCAGAGGGGAAACCCTTCTCCCATCTAGAGGGAAGGTCAAGGAAGAAGAAGAAGGAGAGGGGCTCTCTCCCCCTCTCTCCCGGTGGCGCCGGAACGCCGCCGGGGCCATCATCGTGACGGCGATCTACACTAACAACTTCGCCACCGTCATCACCAACTCTCTCCCCCTCTATGCAGCGGTGTAGCACCCCTTCTCCCTGATGTAATCTCTACTTAAACATGGTCTCAACGCTATATATTATTTCCCAATGATGTATGGCTATCCTATGATGTTTGAGTAGAACCGTTTTGGCCTATGGGTTGATTGATGATCATGATTGGTTTGAGTTGTATGTTTTATTATTGGTGCTTTCCTATGGTGCTCTCCATGTCGCGCAAGCGTGAGGGATCTCCGTTGTAGGGTTTGCAATATGTTCATGGTTTGCTTATTGTCTGTGTTGCGTGAGTGATAGAAACACAAACATGGATAAGTGGGTTATGGCGTATGGGAATAAAGAGGACTTGATACTTTAATGCTATGGTTGGGTTTTACCTTAATGATCTTTAGTAGTTACGGATGTTTGCTAGAGTTCCAATCATAAGTGCATATGATCCAAGAAGAGAAAGTACGTTAGCTTATGCCTCTCCCTCATATAAAATTGCAATAATGATTACCGGTCTAGTTATCGATTGCCTACGTACAAATAACTTTCTCGTTACAAAAAGCTCTCTGCTAAAACTAACTTAGTTTTTTCTTTATCTAAACAGCCCCTAGTTTTTATTTACGTGCTCTTTATTATCTTGCAAACCTATCCTACAACACCTACAAAGTACTTCTAGTTTCATACTTGATCTAGGTAAAGCGAACATTTAGCGTGCGTAGAGTTGTATTGGTGTTCTACCTTTAGCTCCACAGCCCCTAGCTGTTATTTATGTGCTATTTACTTTCTTTCAAACCTATCCGAAAACACCTACAAAGTACTTCTAGTTTCATACTTGTTCTAGGTAAAGCGAACGTCAAGCGTGCGTAGAGTTGTATCGGTGGTCAATAGAACTTGAGGGAATATTTGTTCTACCTTTAGCTCCTCGTTGGGTTCGACACTCTTACTTATCGAAAGAGGCTACAACTGATCCCCTATACTTGTGGGTTATCAGTAGTCGCTGCAGTTCTTTTTCTGTGGCAACCTTTTTATTTAGAAGTAGTCCTGCTACCTGCTATAGTGGGCCTCCTAAGGTCCGTATGATCCATGGGCCTTCTACGGGCCGTAGATTCAATTGGACTTCTACGGGCCGTATGATCGATCGGCCAAACATGGACCATACTTTCGTGGACAATTAACGGACCACAATATGGGCCGTAAACGGGCTATAATGGGAATCGTCTATTTATGGACCGTTAACCGACCCATGTGTACAATGGGCTTAATGCGAACGGCAGGCATAACGGGTCAATAATGGGCCATATGTGATGACGCCATGAAAACAGCCCAATGGATTAATGGGCCACAGACAGGCCGACTTTAACCACGGGCTGAATTTGGCCCACAAGCGGAACAGGCTAGTAACGGACCGTAAGTAATCGAATGCCGGAAATGAGCCCAATAATAAATGGGCCCATAGAAGGCCGAAAGATAACACGGGCTGAAATGACCCAATGGAACAATGGGCCATTAATGGGTATAAAGCTATATACTGTTCATTATGGGCCAGTTTCACCACAGCCGTTTATGGGCCAAGATTTAGAAAGGGCCTCATATGGGCCGAAAGACGTCATGGGCCATACATGGGCCGGAAGTTACAATGGGCTGGAATCATATTGGACGGCCCATATGGCGCTACTAGGCCTACTTCGGATAGGCCATAACGGGCCGTGAGTTAGTGGGTTATAAATGGGCTATATGCGAACATGCCATTAACAGGCCTTCGGTGGGCCGCGCCGCTACCTTTTGACTAAGTCAAACGGGCCGGCCTTTTGGCCTGAATGGGCCACTGTTGGGCCATGCCACGTGTCGACGTATCATAGGTGCGTCCCGTCCATTCGCTGGATGACATCTGTCCCTGCACTGAGCTGACACGTGGATACTCCAGCGAATGAGAATTTTACACGTGGAAAATCTCCACCAGTCAGGGCTGTTAACGGGTTATCGGATCCAAACCGGAACCCGATAGCTTAACAGCGACCCGTTAAGATGGATGCCATGTGTCGGTTACCCTTGAAGAAAGCACTTCTATGACGCGAGATTTATCGTCATGGAAGTGGACACTTCCGTGACGATAATTTTGGTAATGTCATGGAACACTTCTACGACAGCACATGTATGACTATCTTGATTTTGTCATAAAATTGTCATGGATGTACATGTATGACAGAAAACGTGACCTACTATGACAAACACGTATCATCACGGAAGTGTATTTTTTTGTAGTGATTCTTCTTGCATATGCTAATTTCAACGATATCTTTCTATATCAAATGGATGTGAAAAATGCATTTCTCAATCGTAAGATTGAGGAAGTAGTGTATGTTAGGCAAGCACCATGCTTTGAGCATTCTGAATTTCTTAACAAAGTGTACAGGTTGAAAAAGGCTCACTATGGGCTGAAGCAAGCTCCTCAGGCTTGTATGATACACTTAAGAAATTCTTCATCCAAAAAGGATTCAAGCCTGCTCCACTGATTCAACTCTGTTCACACCACCTTATGATGGTGGTCTTTTCGTTTGTCAAATATATGTGGATGATATTATTTTCGGCTATACTGACAATGCTTGTAGTGTTATGCCGTAGTAGTTAGTAGTACCTAGGAAAAAAGTTGTATAACTCTTGTCCTGAGCAAATTCATGCAATGCACAACTAACACTTAGTAGCAAGGAAACAAGGACAGTAGAAATCTCCTATCTTGTAACCTTATACCATATACTAATGCGTATCAGTCGGTTTTTTTAAAAAAATATATTCCGTAGTTTGGCCCGCCGAGCTTTTTCTTCCAAGCTCCGCCACTGGCTGGACTACAGGAGGAGCAAGTGGCATGTGTGCCAAGTGTGAGTGTGGGGCCTGCGTGCCCGTGTGTGCATGCGTACTTAAGGTGAGGGATGTGAGCCGAAGGGGGCATCGATCATTTGTATGAACTGGACCCCTCCCCCAAGTTGATGCTCTCCTCTCACCTACTCCATCTGTTCCTCATCCCCTATTTCCCTATCGAATTCGTGTGATTTTGATCATCTCCGATCGGGCCGTCGCAATGCCAAGGGTTTTGTGCGTCCCTGTCATGCAAGAGGGAGGGGAGGGGGTGTTCCACTTTCATAGTATCATTCGTATTTCTTTTTGAAAATTCTAGCTAACCGTTAGTATTTTTTTCTTTCTGTTATTCACTTTGCACCCATTTGTAAAGTAAGAATTTCACGTGAGTAAAGCTTTTTTTTGCGAGTAAGCATGTAGTTCTTTAGCAACACACGAATACTGTAGATTCATGAGCACTAGAGCCGATCGATTCTAGCAAACTCAAAAAGGAAATAGAACAAAGTTATATTACAACCATGACAAGATATTCCCATTTCTCTCACAAAACAATGCCATTTATATACCAATATTAAAAAAAGCGAGTTGTGAAGATCCAACAAATCTCACCAATTCAACCACATCTATCCGACGATCTACATCGCTCCAGTGTTTAGCGGTATACTCCCTCCCTAAACAAATATAAGAACGCTTAGATCACTAATTAACATCATGCGTAATATCAGCTTCAGAATTAACTGAGAAATTATATCCTATGTAATACTGACATGCAATTTATATCTTGCCAATTAATATGTTGCCTAATATTAATGTACACTGTATTGCACGTACACAACTAGTAGTAATAACACCAAAAAAAGAAGAAGTCGCGTCACTAGTAGTTAGCTTCCTCTCTATTTCAACAGAGTTGCAAAATAAACAGCCAAACAGTTGAATGACACTCCTTAGTCAAAAGAGTTTCTAGGGACCTCGATTTAAGCCCAAGCAGTGCTTAACACGCTTAGTGAACTGTGTTTGATCAGATCACTTGTGAATCGCTACAAAATCCACTTCTACATCTAGCTGAAGGTCTTTGTGAATACTTAATAAAATGGCTATATGCATCTCCCAAATGCAGAGGCCGGGGTCATCCTCCTTTCCGAAAAAAAAGCTGAAGGTGCCAGCTAGTACTACATCCCTATGAGCGCCAGGAGAAGTAGCAGAGATAGCCCGCCCAGCGTAAGAGCGATAAGCCCCTTGTTAATCATATAAATGGTCTTGAGCTCCTCGTCACCCCTTGAAAGCTTCTTCATATCACCCCTTGAGAAGACTGTAAAACTAGATGGAAGCGTTGAACCCTTTGCTCGGGCCGCGGTTGTATATATATGTTGTGTGTCGTGGCTTACAAGAACAGATCGAGAGGAGATCGGTCATGATTGTTACAGGAGGTTTGAGGAGATAGAACAGAAGAAGAGGTAGAAAGAGATAC
The DNA here is from genome assembly GCA_032464435.1 of Aegilops umbellulata. NCBI lineage: Eukaryota > Viridiplantae > Streptophyta > Magnoliopsida > Poales > Poaceae > Aegilops > Aegilops umbellulata. Next base: position 223,049,261 of record CP136055.1, on the reverse strand, counting down.
AAGTTAAACACCTTTCCTATCTCTATACAATATCTTCTAACACTCCCACTCAATCTAAACCTCAAGAAACTTTCGCAAGGTTAAGATTGTACTTGAACTCATCCAACCTCATCATAGTGAGAGGTTTTGTGAAGCCATCAGCAAGTTGATCTCCAGTAGGTACAAACCGAATATCAAGTAGCTTTTGAGCTACCCTTTCTCTGACAAAGTGGAAATCAACTTCAATGTGTTTAGTGCGTGCATGAAAAATAGGATTAGCTGAAAGATAGGTTGCGCCAATATTATCACACCATAATCTAGCAGCTTGTGGAGCCTTGATTCCAAGTTCATAGAGCAATGTTTGTATCCACATTACTTTAGTTGTAGCATTTGCCAAAGCTTTATATTCAGCCTCTGTACTTGATCGTGAGACAGTAGCCTGTTTTCTTGCACTCCAGGATATAAGATTAGTTCCCAGAAACACAGCAAAACCACCTGTAGATCTTCTATCATCAGCACACCCAGCCCAGTCTACATCAGAGTAAGCAGTAACAAGCAGAGATGGAGACTTGGTAATTTGAAGCCCAAGTCCTTCAGAAAAGATACCTTAAAATCCTCTTGACTACAGTCCAGTGAGTTGTTCTAGGTGCATGTAAATACTGACATAGCTTATTCACAGAGTAAGAAATATCAGGACGTGTAAGAGTCAAATATTGCAAAGCACCCACAACACTTCTGTAATTAGTTGCATCCTCTGGTCCAAGTTCTTCTCCACTCTCAATTGTAAGTTTTCCAGAAGTTGAAATTGGTGTACTTACAGGCTTACAATGTTGCAGTCCTACTCTTCTGAGTATGTCAGTAGTGTACTTTTCCTGCGTAAGAAGGATACCATCCTTAATCTGCTTGACCTCTATGCAAAGGAAGTAGTGAAGATCTCCCAAATCTTTGAGAGCAAACTCCAATATAAGGCAAACAAGTGGTAGCATCTGAACTTGAACTTGCAACAATTATATCATCAACATAAACAAGCACAAATATAGTGATATTGTCTTTATGATAAAAGAACAATGAAGTATCTGCTTTAGATGGTGTAAACCCAAGTTGTTGTAACTGCATGCTCAACCTTGAGTACCAAGCTCTTGGGTCCTGTTTCAAACCATACAAAGCTTTATCCAACTTACAGACATAATATGGTGTGCTTTCATTCTCATATCCAGGTGGCTGCCGCATGAACACTTCTTCCTCAAGAACACCATGAAGAAACGCGTTCTGAACATCTAGCTGCCGTAGACTCCAACCTCTGGAAATAGCAATATACAATACAAGTCGAATGGTAGTTTCCTTAAGAACATGACTAAATGTATCTTCATAATCAATACCAAATCTCTGCTTAAACCCTTTAGCAACTAACCTAGCCTTGAATCTGTCTATGCTTCCATCAGATTTTCTTTTTATCTTATATACCCATTTGCAATCTATGACATTGTTGCCCTTCCTTGAAGGTACTAAATGCCAAATTCTATTTTCATGAGTGCATCATATTCATTATCCATAGCCTCCTTCCATTTTCTATGATCTAGTGCATCATGCAAATTAATTGGTCCTCCGACACTACTAAGAAAAGCACGTTTGACTCTGTCATATCGTACCGTACCATCAGTGTACTCTTTATTTTTGATGATACCTGACTGTGATCGGGTGTGTCGACGAGGAGCCTGAGAAAGAGCTGCTGATGTGGGCATAAAAGATCCAGAAGCACTCGGAGACGCAGAGTTATCCACAGAAGATCCAGGCACCAGATCCAAAGGCGATTCTGCACCTGCTACCGATCCTGACGGTGCAGGTGGCCCCCTGTTGCCAGCCGCATCAATCGCCGCGTTGTCCCGCGCCTCGTCATCACGCGGACAAGTGGCGCGCGATGATAAGGTCCCGCCCGTGCCTGGGCTGGTGGGCTCCACCCGGTAGGGGTTGTCGGCCACGCACGCTTGTGCGCCCGCGCCTGGGCTGGTGGCCTTAGCCAACCGCGCATCGGGACAGGTGGGGTCCACCCGGTCGGCTGCTCGCGTGCGAGGAGATGCATGCAGGGGAGAGCAATCCTCCTGGGATCGTGCACCGTCAGGGACAGCGGCTCTCACGCGGGGATCGACATGGGATCCAGCGCCACTGCCAACCGAATCGGTGTTGGATCCTGTGCCTATTTCGTCCAGACCTGCACACATAAAATGGCGGCCAGAATCTGCAGAAATACAAGTTTTTGTGGAATTTTTTACATGATCAGCTTTAGTTAATTCACCCTCATGATCAGGAAGAAGAGTTATTTCAGCACAGAGAAGAGTGCCTGCATTTGGATGAAGCTTGGCAAACAGAAAAAGATTTTCATCAAAAACAACATCTCTGGAAATATAAATACGTCATGTAGCACTTTCTAGGCACTTGTAGCCTTTGTGAAGATTACTATAGCCAAGAAAAACACATTGAGTAGAACAAAACTCAAGCTTATGGTGATTGTATGGATGAAGATTGGGATAGCATGCACACCCAAAAGTTTTGAGAGAGTTGTAATATGGTTTTTGAGGATAAAGACGTTCCAAAGGAGTATAATGCCAATGACTTTGCTAGGCAAACGATCAATAAGGTATGTGGCAATGATGAAAGCTTCGTCCCAATATTTAAGAGGCATGATCAAGTAAAGAGAGGCCAACTTCAACAATGTGGCGATGTTTACGCTCGGCAGAGCCATTCTGTTGATGAGCATGGGAACAAGACGCATGGTGTGCAATGCCTATGCTATGAAAGAATGAGCTTCTCATACTCCCCTCCCCAGTCACTTTGGACTGTCAAGATTTTTCTATCAAAGTGTCGTTCAACAAGTTTTTGAAATTCTTGGAATATAGAAAAGACTTCAGATTTATACGTGAGTAGACAAATCCAAGTAAACTTGCTATAATCATCAATAAAACTGACATAATATTTTCTTTCTTCCAAAAGAATCACTGGCATGTCCCCATACATCACTGAAAGTATGCTCTAAAGGAGCATGAGAAACACTACTAGACTTAGGATAGGGAAGTTGGTGACTCTTGGCACATTGACAAGCTTCACAAACCGAATCACTAATAGGACTATGTGACAAAGAAAGATTGCCTTTATTGACTACTTGCTTAACTATGACCGAAGAAGGATGTCCTAAACGTTGATGCCACCTTGCCAAAGAGGGCTTGATGACGGAGTAGACCTGACGATGCTTGCAACTAAGTGCTCCGGATGTGATGGGGTAGAGGCCTCCAATGCATCTACCATGGTGTAGAAATTCCCTCGTTGCCCGATCCTTTATAAAAAAGTAACGAGGGTGAGTTTCAAAGAAGACATTATTATCAGTGGCTAAACAAGACATAGAGGCAAGGTTTTTGTCAGCTTGAGGAACATGAGGAACATCTTTTAAGACTAGATCATGTTTAAGCATAGGGGAATTAATAAAAGCTTGACCAATGTGTCGAATATCCATACCTCCACCGCTTGCGGTGTGAATCTGATCATTGTCGTGGTATTTTTCACGGAGAGCAAGCTGCTCTAGCTCACTTGTGACATGATCCGTGGCACCAGAGTCAACATACCACACTCCATCTCCTCCTTGCTCACGCATGGCTGCAGCAACATTGCGATAATCTGGAACGTAGTCTTCATCATAGCGGTGCCAGCAATCCATAACCTCATGGCCGGCCTTCTTGCAGAGTTGGCAGCAAGGACGACCACGGGAGGAGGAGGAGGGGCGGCTGCTAGTGTTGTTGTTGAAGCCACCACCCCCTGTTCTGTTGCCGGAGTTGTTGTAGCAGCCGCCTCCTATGTTCTCGTAGTTGTTGGTGTAGCCGCTGTCGCCCTGGGAGTTGCCGCGCCCACGCCCACCGCCGTGTTGCGTGTGGTGACCGCGCCCACGGCCGCATCCACGTGAGATGGCGTTGGCGGAGGATTGGTGAAAAGCGGCGCCATGAAGAAGACTGAGGCGGGCGTCGAAGCTCAGGAGCTGACTATACAGCTCCTGGACGGTGATCGGCTCCACCCGAGTGGCAAGGGCCAAGACGACTGGATTATAATCCATGTCCAGTCCGACCAAGATCTTGGACATGATTTCCGGATCAGAGAGCGCGGCGGCAGTGCATGCAACTTCATCGGCGAGGCTCTTAATCTTGCCAAGATATTCTGCCATAGTCATGTTACCTTTTTGAAGGTTCGTAAGCTCGATGCGAGTATTGATTGCTTGGGCTTGGCTCTGGGCGGCGAACATGTCATGGATGGCGCGCCAGACTTCCTCCTGTGTCTGGAGCGTGGCCACCTGTGCAAGGATGTCGCGGGAGAGGGATCCCATCAAGTAACCTTGGAGTTGTTGCTACTGTGCGTACCAGAGGGATCTCGCAAAGTTCACCACCTGTTCTTCTTTGCCGTCCTTGGTAATGGTGAGGGTGGTCGGCGGCGCCGGACTTTTCGCGTCAAGATGGTGCTCCATCTGCGCGCCCTTGATCTGGGGTAGGACGACGGCCTTCCAGAGAAGGAAGTTGCCTCTCGTCAGCTTCTCTTACAGCAGCGATCCGAGGAAGGAGTTGGTGGAGGTGGAAGTGGATGATGATGCAAAAGTGGAGGAGGAGGAGGAGTCGGTGGTGAGGGCACCCATGGTGCTCGGCGTCATGGTGGCGGAGGTGGTGGACATGGTTGCGGTCGCCTGGGTAGCTAGATGCAATCTCTATCCAATCTATCGAGGAAGAGGCTTTGTTACCATGTAAAACTAGATGGAAGCGATGAACCCTTTGCTCGGGCCGCGGTTGTATATATATGCTGTGTGCCGTGGCTTACAACAATAGATTGAGAGGAGATCGATCGTAATTGTTACAGGAGGTTTGAGGAGATAGAACGGAAGAAGAGATACAAAGAGATACAAGTTAAACACCTTTCCTATCTCTATACAATATCTTCTAACAAAGATAACACAGAGAAAACTTTTTTTGAAGGTAAAGCAAAGCTTTATGGATTAACGGCGCTCGGGCATATCCCCCGAGATGCAGGCAGCCACAACGGGCAGTACACTTGAGTTCCACCCCATACAAACACTAGGTAAGCACATACGACCAATCTAGGCTAGCTCATATGCTACAGAATTCGCCGTGCGCCTACAATGGATCACGCTACACTTGGCGAACCACATTTTGAGCTGGAGTTTCAGATCTTCGATGATTGCAGCATAGTACGAGGAGTCAGCTATTCGGACGTTCATGGCATCCACAAGCAGCTGCGAGTCAGTTTCAAAAATGACTCGTGTGGCACCCAGCTCCGTCGCAGTCGTTATTGCCGCCGACAGCGCGTTGACTTCAGCTCCAAAAGCATCCATTACCAGGTCTTGGCGCCCGGCGCGAGCGACCACCACTTGCCCATCAAAATTGCGAGCCACCATGCCCCATCCATTCATGGACTGTCCAGGAGTGAAAGACCCATCCAAATTAAACTTGAGAGTATCAGCTTCAGGCGGTTTCCATTTTGCCACTGGCATGCTTTGCTTCTCCGGCGCAAACACTTGTTCATACTCCATAGCGGTGCTTCCAATCCGCCTTATAAGCTCCGGAACCTGTGGCGGCAGCTTTCCTTCACGTAACTTGTTTCGCTGGTTCCACCATTGCCACCAGAAGATTATGATTAGGACCCTTTGCTTCTCGTTCAACTCCCAGAGCTGGTCTATCATCGCATGTACACATGTGATATTTTCCAGTCGCATGCGTTCTTTTTCCAGGCCTAGACCACGCCACACTTCTTTGGCCCATTTGCACTTGATGAAGAGGTGTCCGCTGTCCTCTTTCCCATTGCCGCAGAAGAAGCAGTAGGTATTCTCTAGTTGTACACCTCTCCTTTCCAGATTCAGACAGAGGGCGAGAGCCTCGTGTTTCATGCACCATACAAACATCTGCAGTTTGGCCAGGCATGGGAGTTTCCAGATGCGTCTCCAAGATTGATCAGCCGTTCGCTCAAGCTGGCCGGCACCGCTAGAGCTCCATCCTGGCGATCCGTTCCCCACCTGCTTGCTCAGCTCAACTTGTAGTTTGTATGCACTCTTCACAGAATGATTTCCTTTGCTATCATAGTGCCAAGCTATGAAGTCATCCACACCATCCCGTAGAGGAATCTGTAGTATCCGTTGGGCGTCTTCAGCACAAAAGGTGTCCTTCACAAGCTGCTCATCCCAGCCTCCCGATATAGGGTAGATGAGATCAGACACATTCGTTAGCAGATTGGCACCTCTCAGAGTGATGACCCGCCGCGACCAGGACCTTGGTATCCAGGGGTCAGTCTAGATATTCACCTGCGATCCAGTCCCAATTCTCTAGATATACCCTTCTTTGATCAGCTGCAGACCCTGGAGAATGCTCCGCCACGAGTACGAGATGCCATCGTGTGCCTGGGCCTCAAGAACGCTGCAATTCGGAAAGTATCGCGCCTTCAGCACCCTAGTGCACAGGCTGGTGTGATTTTGGAGGATTCTCCATCCTTGTCGGGACAGCATGGCGGTATTGAACATATGCATGTCCCGAAACCCTAGTCCCCCCATAGCCTTGGGCAGTGCTAGTTTATCCCATGTTATCCAATGCATTGCATTTTTCTTATATTGTTGACTCCACCAGAACGTTCCCAGGAGAGAGTTTAGCTCACCACAAAAAGTTTTTGTTAAATCAAAGCAAGGCATAGCAAAGGTAGGGATTGCATGTCCCACGACCTTCACCAAAACCTCTTTGCTTTCTTTTGTTAAGAGCCTTTCCTGCCATCCGTTCATCCGACCACACAGACTTCGTTTGATGTAACCGAATGCTCGCCTTCTAGACCGTCCCACATGTACAGGTAGGCCTAGGTATTTTTCGTTCCAATTTTCACTATGTATACCCAGCAATTTTTGACCGAGTGCTTGTCTGTATCACTTGTATTGGGACTGAACATGACAACAGATTTCTCTGCATTTATGCATTGGCTGGAGCAATCCTCATATAGCTGAAGCACGTCTTGCAGCGCAGCTGCCTCCTCCTGGTTTGCTTTCATCGAGAGCATGGAATCATCGGCGAACAAGAGATGTGATACGCACGGTGCCTGTTGACATATCTTGACTCCATGCATGGTACTCTTCTCCTCAGCATCATTAAGGAGCGCAGACAAACCCTCCGCACAAATGACAAACAAATAGGGAGATATGGGATCCCCTTGCCTCAGGCCTCGTGAAGGGCTGAATATGTCCATGATTTCGCCATTGACCTTGATTTGGTATCTTACTGTCCTCACACATTTCATGACTAGGTCAATCCATGGTCTGCTGAAGCCCAACTTACACAACATGGCCTCCAAAAAACACCACTCGACTCGATCGTAGGCTTTACTCATATCTGCTTTGACTGCTGCCACACCACTTTTGCCACTTCTCTTGTTCATGAGGTAATGTGATATCTCGTATGCAATGAGAACATCGTCCGTGATGAGTCTACCTGGTACGAAGGCACTTTGATTGTCCGAAATGACATCCGGTAGCACTAACTTTAGTCTGTTTGTTATGACTTTGGAAACCGGTTTGTAGACTACATTACACAAGCTAATCGTCCTGAGATCCTTGATCCTCCTCGGGTTCTTCACCTTGGGGATTAATACAACCATAGTGTCATTCCACCCCTCTGGCATGTCTCCTCCATTTAGCACTGTTAGGACTTCTTTCACAATCTGGTCGCCCATGAAGTGCCAATGTCGCTTGAAAACAATAGAAGGCATACCGTCCGGTCCCGGGGCCTTAAGGTCACCAATATGATCCAGGGCCTCTTTCACTTCCTCTCGAGTGTACTCGGCTTCAAGAGTTGCACGCATCGTGCTTGTCACCCGTGACTGCACCTTGTCAATTAGTTCTTGGATGCGATGCGGATTAGACGTCGTAAAGAGATCCTGAAAAAATGAGCGCACATAATTAGTTAAAGCCTCCCCTTCCTCCACCACCGTACCATCCTCCCTCCTGATCTCCTTCAACCTATTAGCCTTCTTCCTTCCAGTAGCCACCGATTGCAAATATTTGATGTTTTTATTTCCTCCTCGCAACCACCACATATGCGCTCTTTGTTTTAGTTGTGTATGTTTCTTACCTTTCAATTCCTCCAGCAAACATCGAAGTCTTGCTTCCTCCCTGATCTTTGATTCCGAGACCTTCTCTTTCATACATCTCTCGAGATCTACCCGTGCCTTCTTTATTTGCCCATCCAATTCTCCCAGTACCTCCTTGCTCCATCTACTTTCTTTCGAAGCCACATCCCGCAATGCTTGCATCACTCCCCCCCCCCCCCCCATTCACTACCAGACCATCATCCCAGGCTTCTTTCACCATCTCGTCACACCCCTCCTCCTGCAGCCATCGGGCTTCAAAACGGAACAAATGATCTCCTCTCTTCCATCCCCTATCAACTCCCTCCATATACACAATGATCGGACGATGATCGGAGTGTCGTGGTTCTCCATTAATCACCACATGGTCTAGGAACTTCTGACACCATCCATTATTGGTTGTGGCACGGTCCAGTCTTTCACAAATATATGTTCTTAATTCTTTGCTATGGTTCCTCCAAGTGTACATGTCGCCCTCAAAACCAATACCACGGAGCTCACAGAACTGGATAGCCTCTCGGAAGCCATCAAGGAAGTGTTGCGGCCGATCAGCCCCCCTACCTTCTCCTGACACAATAGTATCTCGTTCAAGTCACCAAGACATAGCCCTGGTCTCCCATTCTGGTGCTGGTTCTTTAGAATCTTCAACAGCCTCCAAGTCTCCTTCTTCCTCTTTGTAGCTGACTCTCCATACACGCCCGTCATCCTCCATAACCCTACATTCTCCTGCTTGACATCTACGTCGACATGCCATCTCCCATATGATCGTAGGGTCACGTCCACCTCCTTCCTCCAGAACAAGGCTACCCCTCTTCCACTCCCCTCCCCCTTCCACGCTACCATGTTGGCGAGCCCCAACAACCACCTAAACTTTTCCAGGTCCTTCTCACTTAACCTTGTTTCGCACAGGAATAGGACATCGGGCTCCTCACTCTTCCCAGTTCGAGAGGAGAACGAACTGTCGGTCCATTCCCTAATCCCCGTAAGTTCCAGCTGATGATTTTCATTGCTCCCGGCGGGGCTGCTCAAGCAGCCCGGCCGATATGCTGTTAGGTGAATTATTCGGACCCTTCCCTTCTCCCTCCATCATCTCACCTCGTCCTGTTCTGTGTGCCTCACCATTGTCACCCTTGCCTCTCTTACTATTGCTATCATGATCAATATCCATCTCCTCTCCATCTCTTTTCCCCAATTTAACCATAAGATTTGCTTCTTCGTCTGACTCCATCCTGCTGGCCCGAGGTTTCCTTTTAAACTTCTTCCAATCCTTTACTATTCTATCTTTCTCCATTGCCTCTTTCTCCTGCTTGTTCTTGTTGACAGTACCATCAATTGTGGTCTTACCCAGCTTACCTTCACCTTGTGCTTCCACTCGCTCCCCCTTCTTAACTACCTCATTAGCCTGCGTCTTCGTAGCCGCATTGGCTGTTGCATCCTCATTCTGTGAAACTGGACGAGACTCAAACTGAAGATTTTTTTGTGACCTTACCATTTGCTGCCTTCACCACATTATCTGTCAGTTTCAGCGGGCTAGTAACCTCCTTTTCTTCAGCACCTGTGCCTTTCTCACTGTCTCTCGAGGTTGTGTTATCCTTCCGCCACGAAATCGCATTGCTGCTTGAGCCACCCGAGTTTTCCCCTAAACTGTACTGCCTCTTATCACCTTGGCCATGGGGCCCCGACTTCCCGCTTCCCCTACTACCACTCCTACTATCAATATATCCGCGGATCTCCTGCCCCCTTCCTTTCTCCCATCATCCGCTTTTCTACCACTCTCTTCAGCCCTCATCCATGGCCCAAACTGCGGGGCCACTCCTTTATCTGGTCTCTTCCTGCACTCCTTCTCGCCATGACCGATCACACCACAAGTATAGCAGAAATCAGGCAGAAACTCATATTCAAACCTACACCAAAGCAAGTCCTTCTTCTTCTTACCCTTGTCTCCTTCCACCTCCATACCCTCCGCACTTCCTCCATCCTCCTTCTTCTTCTGTCAGTCCAGCACAAAGCCCCTCATAAGTGGCTCTGTAATATTCAGCTTGACCTTCACCCGTAGATATTTGCCCACTGCATTACCATCATGCTCAACATCAACCTCCACAAGCTCATGAAAGTCCTCCCCAATCCGTTCCCCCGTGCATCTATTCATGTGTCCTAATGGTAGGCCAAAAACCCTGATCCACATAGGAATCAGGTTGAATTCATATTCATCCACTGCTTTCTCTGGATCAAAATCCTCCATGACCAGCAATTCCTTGTCAAACCACCAAGGTCCTTCCTCAAGAGCACGCCTCCACCCTGACGCCTGTCGAAATGTGAACAGGAAGATGTTGGTCTCCAGTTCCTTGTATTGCACACCCTTAATCGGGCACCATATCCTCCCCAGGGTTTGCCCTACAACCCTTGCATGGGCTGGTTTCTCCGAGAACAACTTTCCCACCGCTTGCGGATCATCCGGCCCCCAGTCTGGCGATTTCCCCTTCTCCATAAGCCGATGTTCATCCTCCTCCTTTCTGCTGTCGAAAGCTTCTGTCCTATCATCAGGCCTTCTACGTCTTCCATCCCTGCCTTTCACCCCCTGACTCCTGATCAGAACACCCTAGGGACGAACCGGTGGTGTACAACCGCGATCCCTAGCTCGCGGAAGGCCTATGGTGGATGGGATGGGGACTGGGATGAGGTGGTTCGCGTTTGCGACGACCCTTACAGAGAGGATCACGACGGGGGCGGCAATCGGCGGCGTCCGCGAGGCAAAACCCTAGCGAGATCGGGATCGCCCCAAAATCGCCTTTTCGTGATGTACGCTAACCGCCACCCGAAGGGATGGACTAAGATGTCAAAGTGATGGATAAGGCAGAGAAAACTTAATATGTATATATGTGTCACAAACATTCGAGTTAAGCAAAACATGATCAGACTGTAACACCTTTACCTCGAGGTGGTGAGGAAATCCTCCACTTCTGCACACACCGCTCTCATGGTCCTATCATAGCCGTCCATCACGTCAGAAAACACCCCCTCTTCTAGCACAACATCCACTCGAGACCCCTTAATGCTAGCATTTGCCTTAGCAATGCCATCAATAATGTTTTTGTACACAGCAACAGATCTCGTAAGGTCATCCAAGCCTTCCTCCCACATTGCAAAACTTTTGTCAGGATCAACGTGCATCATATAAACAGCTTTCTTGCAGGTACGCACAGCTTCCAGAACCCTCTTAGTCTGTACGCCCAAGTCAACCACCAGATATTTAAGATGTCCAGCCGCCATTAACTGATGCAGGAACCGTGATATAATGTCAATTACAATGTATGGAATAGTGTTGCAGCGTTGTTTAATCAAACAAACAAGATGAAATGCCAAAATGTAATCCAGTGAAAACTAATTGGAGTAAATTTCGAATTACCCCACATAAGCCAAGAGTAGTACTAAACATGAAGACTTCGACGGTTGCATGTTATTTCTTTAGTAAACAGAAGCCGCAGATCCGTTCCAATTCAAAATCATAAGCAACACAGCTCCAAGAAACAAAATATAAACCATGAATCATTTGTCAAGAATTTGTTTGCTTGTCTATCCTAGTGATCTTCCTATATGTCATTAACCATAACCAAACATAACTAGGGATCAGACATTAAGGAATGGCACCAGTCTGACTAAATGAAATCCATAAATTGAACTTGGCTTCCCTACCCAATACGCATTTCAACTATTGAATTCATAAAGTGCACACAATAGTAACTACTTGTGAGTTAATTTCAACTCATTAGTTACTATTGACAAACAAGACAACACATTGTCCGTGTCTCTAGCCCCAAACAATGCAATTGCTGAGTATACTTCCTTCTTCAAAAAAGGAAACACATAGATGCTGAAATCAGAGTTAGTGCCTCCAAATAAGCATGATAGGGTCCTCACTGAATTCAGTGAATCATCCCAAAACAAACCCCGAACCATCTAGTTTTGATTGTTTCTTCTACAATCGACACTTCCCACTAGGTCACTCCATATCAGTTTCTATCCTTGAAACCCACAAGCACAAGATCGCTTTGTAGCTATCCTTACCTGATTGAAAAGCTGAGTACCAAGGAAGTTGTTCTCGGTGGTGGTATCGTCGGTGCCCTAGCAACAAAAGGCACAGTTTTGGTCAGTGTATGGAATAGTATTGCAAGCCACTCGATTTAATCTAACAAAAGAACGTGAGATAGCAATCCCAAGCATAAACCATTGATTTAGAATATTGATAATTGAGACACATTTATGACAATCAAATGTTCCTGCGTTTGCAAGAAACAAGATAGATCAAACATAAGATTATTTCCAGCAGGGCACAACTGCCTTAAACTAAAATGTTAGCCCCATGGCATTCATCCACATAGGACCATATTCAGTTCTAATGAGCTGTATTACCTAAGTAACTAGGAAAGGAGGAATACTTTAACAATATTCCTGTACAAAGTTAGCTTGACCGAGTGAAATGCCTATGCATGTCACGGATCTCGAGGCCAGATCGAATAGTGATTAGGGTGGAGGCCCGGTACCATGGTTCTCCCAAACTTTATTGTAAGTAACATATTTCAGCATCATTATCATCAGATATAGTTATGAGTTCTACAATCATAGTCAATTGAAAAGCACAACTAGGCAAATGAAATAACCTAAATAGCTGGCCAATGGCATATGTTTTTCCAGTACTACAAGAAACTCTAGACTGTATAAAATAAGGCCATCCCACCAAATGAAATCCACAAATTGCATCACTTGATTTTGTTTGTCAATAGACAACCATGGATCAGAAATTCGGAAATACCGCCTGTCACACTAAATGAAATCCATAAATTGCACAACTTTGTTTCCCTTCTCAATACACAATTCAACTATTAAATCTATAAATTGCACACAACAGAGCAACTTTGAACTATACCTGACCGAGCTCACTAGTCATTACTGAAAATCAAGAAAACAGATCCATCGTGTTTGACCACAAACAATACAACTACTGAGTACTCCCCTCACTTGACCCTAAAAATGAAGAAGAGATAGGTGCCGGGAACATAGTTAATTGACCCTAAATGCCTCCAAATAAGCATGGCACGGCACCTCCCCGAGTTCAACCGGACATCACAAAACAAATCTCCAAAAATTCCGACCAAATTTGGCGGGAAACCATCCCTAGTTTTGATTGTCCTTCTAAGTCGTCACTTCCCACTTCCCAAGCCACTCACCACGAGCTCAAGACCAATTTTTTGCTACGCTAACCTGCTTCATACGGCGAGTCCCGACTCCCGAGGATGTCATCGGTGGGCGGTGGCGGTAGGGTCTGCGCCCTAGCAAAAGCCCACCATTTTGGGAGGTCGGAATCCTTTCTACTTCTGAATAACAAGATCATAGCTCGAAGCTCTGGAAGCTTACCTTGCTCGAGTAAAATCGCAGCAGGGGCGGAGCGACGTGCGCACGGGACACGGTCGGTAGGGCGGCGGCCTAGAGAAGGGAGGGAAGTTAGCTTGAACAGCCGCGACGGGGAGTCCCCCCTTTAAAAAAAGCTTGAACAGCCGCGACGGGGGTTCCAGACTTGGTTGAAGCAACCAAACAATGAACCAATCCTCTGTTACCTTGGAGCACGGCCGAGGGAAAAGGGACGCCGGTGCCGGTGCCCGGCGGCGCAGGAGGCGGAGGGCCGCGGCTGCGGTGGCCATGATCGCCGTGTGCAGGGGCGGCGAGGGTTTTTGGTGGGTTTGGTGGTGTCCCTTTCAGGCAGGGGAGGAAAGGCAGTGTGTTTACGCTGGCCTCCCAGTTCCCACTTAATCCTGGGAGCTACAAGTACATTAACTAACGTGGTGTTTGGTTATCTAGTCCTAGGACTTTTTCTAGTCCCTAGGACTTTTTGAAAAAGACTCTCAAGGAGGTTCTTCTAAGGACTTTTATTAAAAAAGTCCCAAAAAAGTCCCACCCTATTTGGTTTGGTAGAGACTTTTTCTAGTCCCAACACAAAAAAGTCCCTGGAACCAAACACCCCCTAAAGTAACCCCGCTGGGATGAGTGTGAGTTTGGTGCTCAAGCATCATGGACGACTTTCAGAAAAAGAAGCCAAAAACCATTTTAGAAGTTTCAAAAAAATTCTAAACAATTTTGTAGAAACTTGTATTTATTCAGTATTTGCTATGGATCCATGGAATTTTGTTTTAAAAAATGTAATTTGTAAATTGTAAAAAAAAACAATTCCAGCCCAACAACAAAAAAGCAGCCCATTTGAAAATACATATTTGTCTTTTTTACGCTACATGTGTAAATTATTTTTATGTTGCAAAACATGTTTTCTTGAAAACGGGCACCAAGGTGCCGAGCACCATCGGCAATTTCCACGTTGGAACTTGCTTCTCACTTGCAGCTGATGGGCTTGAGTGAACCGCCCTTAGCAAGGCTTGATGTCTACTACGCAACCTTCTCCTTGGAGACGTTGTTGGGCCTCCAAGTGCAGAGGTTTGTAGGACAGTAGCAAATTTCCCTCAAGTGGATGACCTAAGGTTTATCAATCCATGGGAGGTGTAGGATGAAGATGGTCTCTCTCAAGCAACCCTGCAACCAAATAACAAAGAGTCTCTTGTGTCCCCAACACACCCAATACAATGGTAAATTGTATAGGTGTACTAGTTCAGCGAAGAGATGGTGATACAAGAGCAATATGGATGGTAGATATAGGTTTTTGTAATCCGAAAATATAAAAACAGCAAGGTAGCAAGCGATAAAAGTGAGCGTAAACGGTATTGCAATGCTAGGAAACAAGGCCTAGGGTTCATACTTTCACTAGTGCAAGTTCTCTCAACAATAATAACATAATTGGATCATATAACTATCCCTCAACATGCAACAAAGAGTCACTCCAGAGTTACTAATAGTGGAGAACAAACGAAGAGATTATGGTAGGGTACGAAACCACCTCAAAGTTATTCTTTCGGATCGATCTATTAAAGAGTTTGTGCTAGAATAACACCTTAAGACACAAATCAACCAAAACCCTAATGTCACCTAGATACTCCAATGTCACCTCAAGTATCTGTGGGTATGATTATACGATATGCATCACACAATCTCAGATTCATCTATTCAATCCAACACAAAGTACTTCAAAGAGTGCCCCAAAGTTTCTACTGGAGAGTCAAGACGAAAACGTGTGCCAACCCCTATGCATAGGTTCATGGGCGGAACCCGCAAGTTGATCACCAAAACATACATCAAGTGGATCATGTGATATCCCATTGTCACCACAGATAAGCACAGCAAGACATACATCAAGTGTTCTCAAATCCTTAAAGACTCAATCCGATGAGATAACTTCAAAGGGAAAACTCAATCCATTACAAGAGAGTAGAGGGGGAGAAACATCATAAGATCCAACTATAATAGCAAAGCTCGCGATACATCAAGACCGTACCACCTGAAGAACACGAGAGAGAGAGAGATCAAACACATAGCTACTGGTACATACCCTCAGCCCCGAGGGTGAACTACTCCCTCCTCGTCATGGAGAGCGCCGGGATGATGAAGATGGCCACCGGTGAGGGTTCCCCTCCTCCGGCAGGGTGCCAGAACAGGGTCCCGAATGGTTTTTGGTGGCTACAGAGGCTTGCGGCGGCAGAACTCCCGATCTATTCTGTTCCCCGAAGTTTTTAGGGTATATGGGTATATATAGGAGGAAGAAGTACGTCAGGGGAGCCATGAGGGGCCCACGAGGGTGGAGGGCGCGCCCAGGGGGGTGGGCGCGCCCCCTGCCTCGTGGCTCCCTCGTTCCTTTCCTGACGTGCACTCCACGTTTTTCCGGTAGCTTTCCTTCCAAAAATAACTTCTCTAGTTGGTTTCATTCCGTTTCGACTCCGTTTGATATTCCTTTTTTTCGAAACACTGAAATAGGCAAAAAAACAACAATTCTGGGCTGGGCCTCCGGTTAATAGGTTAGTCCCAAAAATAATATAAAAGTGTACAATAAAGCCCATAAACATCCAAAACACATAATATAATAGCATGGAACAATAAAAAATTATAGATACATTGGAGACGTATCAAGGCTTCGCGCGGATCTGTGGGATCCGACGCTCAGGGTCTCTGACCTTGAAAACGAGGAGTTGGGCCTGGCTTTTCTCCCTCAAGAAATTGACGCCGCCCTCCTCGGCATGAAGTCTAACACGGCCCCAGGTCCCGATGGCTGGCCCGTGGCCATGTTCAAGCGCTTTTGGTCAAGGCTTAAGGGGTCGATTTTCTCTGTATGCAACGGTTTAATGCATAGGGAGGTGGACATCTCCCGCCTAAACTTTGGAATTCTCTCGTTAATCCCAAAAGTGCAGGGCGTGGATAACGTTAGGTAGTTTAGACCCATTGCACTTATTAACGTTCCTTTCAAAATTTGTTCCAAGATGTGTTAGACCCGTTTAACATCGGTAGCACACCTTATTATTAGTAGAACCCAATCTGCGTTTATCCGTGGCCGTAACATTCTGGAGGGCCCCCTTGCTCTCCTTGAGATACACGAACTAAAATGCTCGCGTCGACCAGCGATTCTCCTTAAACTCGATTTCAAGAAGGTGTACGATCGTGTAAACCGGGACTTTCTCCGACAGGTCCTCTTGGGAAGGGGATTCTCGTCGGTTTGGGTCCACCGCATGATGCAACTGGTCTCGAGGGGCCAAACTACGACCGCGGTCAATAGAGAAGTAGGGAACTTCTTCCGCAACAAGAGGGGGCTGTGTCAGGGCGACCCAGCGTCCCCGCTTATGTTTAACTTTGTCGCGGACGCACTCGCGGCAATGTTGGACAAAGCCAGGGCTGTCAGCCACCTCAGGGGTGCGGCAAGCCACCTGATCGCGGGTGGGGTGTCCCACCTGCAGTATGTAGATGATATGTTGCTTCTGTTCGAGCCAGACACACATAGTATAGCCACGGTTAAGGCTATCTTGCTGAGCTTCGAGCTCATGTCCGGACTCAAAATTAACTTCTGAAAGTGCGAAGTAGTGGCCATGGGGATGGACACAACCGAGGGGCAAGCAGTGGCAGATCTACTCAACTGTAAGCTGGGTAAACTCCCATTTACTTACCTCGGCCTACCGATTGCTGCGAGGGTGTGTACCGTCCAGGACTAGGAACCCCTTTGTACTAGGTGGCGGGTGAGGTTTGCCCTTGGACAGGCAGGTTTGTGTCATCTGGGGCTCGGCTCATCCTAACTAACTTCGGTCTCTCCTCGCTTCCCATGTTCACTATGGGCCTCTTCCTATTGGTCGACGGTGTACACACCAAGTTGGACATGTCGCGGTCTCGGTTCTTTTGGGAAGGAGTTGGACCCAAGCGCAAGTACCATATGGTGAAGTGGGCGGCAGTTTGTCGTCCCAAGTCTGAGGGGGGCCTTGAGATCACAAACTCCAAGTTGATGAACTTGGCACTCATGTGCAAGTGGATATGGAATTTTTCTCAACGGGAGACGGGGTTATGGGCAGATTTGCTTCGGGCAAAGTACTTCCCGACTGGAAAAAATTTCGAGGCTACGGGAAGGGGCTCACCTTTCTGGAATGCCATTCAATCGATGAAACCAGTCGTTGCCATGGGGGCAAAGTTTGTGGTCAATGATGGGCGTTCGACTCACTTCTGGCTAGACCTTTGGGTAGGTAATCAGCCGCGTTGGTCCGAGTTCAGGGACCTTTACACAATAGCGTTGGAGCCCAGACTTACGGTGGCCCAAGCACTCGGTGTTTCTCCTCCGGCGATCCTCGTCTGTCGCGAGCTCTCTGCCGCGGAGACCATGAGCTGGGGCCGTTTGCTATCTCTCATCGGTGTTGTCACGCTATCCCAGGGGCCGGATATTGTGTCTTGGCGTCTCAATGCCTCGGGCAAGTTCTCGGTTAACTCTCTATACCAAGCACTCACCCATGGACCCACTCAACAGGTGGCTTCCGGCCTATGGAAGGCCCGGATTCCCCTAAAGATCAAGGTCTTCCTTTGGCAACTTTGTCGCGATCGCCTCCCCACCTCCGTCAACGTGGCCAAACGCAATGGGCCGGGCACCGGACCGTGTGCGATTTGTGGCGAGCCGGAAAGCGCTAATCATGTCTTCTTCAAGTGCCATTTGGCACGATTCGCTTGGAGTGCAGTTCGTGAAGGGATGGAAGGGATTGGGATCCTAGGTCCAGCAACGAGCTAGTGTCGTGCTTATCCTCCATTAACGGTACCATTCGCCGAGTGATGTGGAAATGCGTCGGGGCATTTCTATGGGCATTGTCGTACATCCGTAACAAGTTAACGATTGAGGGATCCTTCCCGTCGCATCCTGCTGATGTGATCTTCAAATGTGTGATTTTCTTGAAACAGTGGGCCCCGTTGGGAAGGTGACAGGACGTTGATCTTCTGCAGCTGGCTATACCTCGTCTTCGACAAGTCTACGCAATGGTTAGAACACCAGTGCCAGCCTCCTAGGGAGTGGAGGCCCCTTTTGGTTTGTGGATTCATGAGCCTGCGTGCTCTTAGTAGGCCTTTCGGGGCGTGTAATGCTTGATCTATGTCGGCCGAATGCCCTTTTGAGGGTGCAAACTGTATAAGACTCTATGGTGTGTACATTGCCTAATCTAGGTTTTATTAATTTAAAGCAGGATGCCTTTTGCATCTTCGTTCTAAATAAAAAAATTTGTTTCTCACTTCCAAGCTCCAGGGGGTGGCTAGTTTAGACATTTCACAATTTTTTTAAGCATACAGACCCACTGATTTCTAATACCAAGTACTCTAGATGGTGCGACATGGAATTTTGCAGCCCTCCTCCCTTGAATTTTCTCATCCATCATAAATTGTGCCGTCCTCCTCCTCGCTCGCGCCCCACATCGCCGTCCTTTTCTCCTCCGTCCACGTCTCGTTGTCGTCTCCCCATGCCACACCTCGTTGTGTCCTCGTCCCTTCTCCACTTCACATCCCTATCGTTTCGCATGTTCTTGATCAAGCTATAGGTTCACTTACCAGGGGATTTGAGAAATATGAGGGGTATGAAAAAACTTTTGGTTGCTTATTTACATTCATATTTCAGTGATCTTTGGATGATAAGAGTTTAATGGTTGCTTGTCTTAATCTTGAGGATGCACTTAAGAGTGGAGACCTGGATGAAATCGATTTGTATTGAGAGTTACT
The DNA here is from genome assembly GCA_032464435.1 of Aegilops umbellulata. Classification (NCBI taxonomy): domain Eukaryota; kingdom Viridiplantae; phylum Streptophyta; class Magnoliopsida; order Poales; family Poaceae; genus Aegilops; species Aegilops umbellulata. Next base: position 223,029,968 of record CP136055.1, on the reverse strand, counting down.
TCCTCCGGTCCTTTTTACTTCGCGTATTAGATTTTTGTCAAGTCAAACTTTGCAAACTTTGACAAAATTTATATTAAAAAGTATCAAGATCTACGATACCAAATATAAGTACTATGAAACTACATGTCATAATGAATCTAACTAATTGATTTGGCATTGTGAATATTGATACTTTCTCCTACAAGTTCGGTTAAAGTAGAGACGCTTTGACTTCAAACAAAACTTATATGCACACTAAAAAGGACAGGAGGGAGTACTTTTCATCTAGGAATCACATAAGAAATTTATGGGCCCTATTGATATTCTTGAGTTTTTTATGAAGCGCCCCTTCTATCCTAATGCTATTATAGCATACATGATTTTGTTAACCTTTTTTGTGATGGTTACCTATGTGGAAAAGAGCTTTTATAATCTCATGTTGGTAAAATCCTACTTGCATTCTACTATGACACAAGGAAAACTCGATGGTTTGATGACAATAGCACTTGAGAATGAGAAGATTAATATGAAGATATAATTGATGATTTCAAATTTCAAGGAACACAAGAGAAACACTTTTCAGTAGAGCATGAGGTCACTTTACTGATTTAGTCTTTTGGATTGATACTTGAGAAATCTCTAAACATTGTACGAAATAAAATAAATATAAATAATATAATTTAGTGGGATTATGGTTGAGTTATATAATACTATGATTTTGTTTCAAATTTTACGGCCCCATTTTGCTTTTTGTACGGGGTTCCGAATTCCTAGAGACAACGTTATTTCTCATGATGTCGTAGTCTTCTTTATTCAACAAAACTTTGCTACCATCTTCTCGATGTGCCACACCAACATTTTCTACGTGATTATTTCGACATGTAATTTAATCTGGGAAAATACATCGTATCGTCCGGTGGTAGTTAGCCTCATATCTCATATACTATGATGTGGTACAATGGTAGTATATATACTACTTTATCATCCTAAATATGTTCATATACTATATTTAAGATTTTTAAAGTGAGCTATATGAAAACATTGCATGTGAGTGCACAATTTTTTGGTATATTTTAAAATATATTCCTATTTGTAGTTTAAAAAATACTATAAAATAGTAATTCAAAACTACGACACTTATTTGGATCGAAGGGAGTTCATACTACCTAAAAAGTGATATATCTACTATCAAATATTCTTAGATACAACATACTAGCAGTAGATACTTGCAACACAAAAAACTCATGAATGTAACATTTTCCCTTAATCTAAATAATTTTTTTTGAGGGAGCCTCAAGTTCTACTCCCTCCGTTCCTAAATATAAGACTTTTTTTTAGAGATTTTAATATAGACTATATACAGATATATATAGACATATTTTAGAGTGTAGATTCACTCATTTTGCTCCTAAAAGACATATTTTTTTAGAATCCTTTAAAAACTTATACAGTACTATTTAGGAACGGACTTCCGACAAAGATATTGAACACATCCTGGGCCAGTAGCCAGTGGATAGCGTGCTGATCTTACAGCCCAGTCCAATTCACGGCCTAGACCAGGAAAAAAAAGAGAGAAGATACCGTCGTCGTCCTCCGTTAGACCTGACCAAACCTCGGGCCGGGCCGGCCTTCGGGACGGGCCTAGCCAAGCCTGACGAAAAAAACCCAGGCCCGAGCCCGGCCCGACCCGGCCATCGGGCCTGTTTTCTGGGCCCGAGCCCGGCCCGAACATGCAAAAGCCCGCTGGGCCTCGGGCTGGCCCGCCCGACCTTCAGAGAAATGCAAAAACGACGGGCCCGGGCCCGGCCCGGCCTGGCCACCGGGCTCAAAAACTAGGCCCGAGCCCGGCCCGGGGGCAGCGTCGGGCTGGGCCGAGTCGGGCTTTTTCGGGCCGGGTCGGGCCGGACCGGCGGGGCCGGGCTGCCCATGGCCAGGTCTATCCTCCGTCCCTCGCAAAAAAGTGTTCCGAGGTCTCGGCTCGACCTTCCAACGCCAGCACGACGAGGACGTCTCATCTCAACCGTCGCCATGAACTCGCTGCTCCGCCGCGCGCTCTCTGCCTCCTCTTCGCCGGCGCGTCCGCATCGAGCGCTCCTCTCGGCGCTTCTCTCTCCTCCGCCGGCCGGCTGTCCCCAGCCATGTCGCCCCCCCGCGCCGCAGCCGCTGGAGCCACCGAGGCAGCGAGCGTTCCACGCCTCTCCGGGACTACTGGGGTTCAGGTACACTACCCCCGTTCCGTGGCCCGGGACGGTCTCGGAGGCCGGCGCGGCAGCGGGGGATGACGGGCTGGAGGTCGCGAGGCTGGGGATCTCGCCGCGGATCGTGGAGAGACTCGCCGCGCGGGGCATCACCAGGCTCTTCCCCATCCAGGTAGCGCCTTTTGCACATTATAATTCGAAGCTTCAGTCCCAGTGTTTTGCTTAATTGTCTGTTCTGCAGCTCGTGGAATCATTGTAGATACGAGTCATGATACTCCCAGTTGTTCGTGTTATTTTTCAGTTGAATTCCATTTAGCAAGCTGGTTCGCCATTTGTATGATGTGCGCTGGTTTACTTTGCGTCGTACTCAATTATTTGCAAACATGGACACAAGAGGAGGTTTAGCTTCACGTCGGCAACAAATCCGCTGAAATGTTGCTTCGGACTGACGGGTTAAAATTTGTTGAACAGTGCTGCTGTGATAATTTAGCAAGTGGTCTATTGATTCCAACCATGTTTTTTCTCTTAGACATGTTGCTTCACAATATTGACAAATAATATATCACAAATCACTGAATTTTGCAAGTACCCGTGGAATGTGGTCAGAACCATTTGGTGTATAGCTAACGCAGCAGCAGTTTTATATGGCTGCCTGATGACTTACTGAATACTAAGTTCCTCGAGTTTTACCCCCCCACCCCCCATCCCCACCCAAAAAATATCCATATGATTGTTATAAAAGAGAAAAAAGTTGCTTCAAAGAAGGAAAATAAAACTCCTTACCGAATTTGATACGACTAATATGACCATGTAGAGCAAGCTCGCTAGTTTGCCTTGCTATCCTCTATTTCTGGATCCATCGGCAATGTGGCCTTGTATTGCATCTGCTGGTTGACCAGTTACTGCGGCAAACGGTACAGGATCAACCTTGTTATTTCTCAGAAGAACAAATGTGCCATCTTTACAAGGAAAATTAATGTTATTTCCTGTGAACAAATGAACAATAAATCTGAAAGATCTCTCATGACATATTGACATCACTCAGTAATGTGCAAGATTAGGATTTCGATGAGATTCATGTGTATACCTATTTATCTGTGTCATGTCAATTGGCAAGATGCTATTTTCTGCAAATTTGTTAAATTTGCGATATGATTTACATTGTTTTGCTATGCTAGCCTAGTTCTTCTGTTGCTACAGTGATGGTTTTACCCTGTGCTTCTGTGCAGAGAGCTGTTCTTGAACCAGCAATGCAAGGTAAAGACATGATTGGCCGTGCTCGAACTGGAACTGGAAAAACCTTGGCTTTTGGCATTCCTATCATGGACAGGATTCTTCGTCACAATGAGAAGAATGGGTAAGGTTCTCTTTCTACTTTAGAACTGTTCTTATCTAGCTACTGCACATATATGATTTATGGTAACAATTGTATAGTCTGCTGCATGCAGAAGTGGTAGAAATCCTTTAGCCATCATCTTGGCACCTACTCGAGAACTCGCTCGACAAGTTGAGAAGGAATTTAAAGAATCTGCTCCATTAGACACTCTTTGTGTCTATGGAGGTGTTCCCATCAGTCAGCAAATGAGAACTCTTAATTATGGTGTTGACGTTGTGGTTGGAACTCCAGGGCGTGTTATTGATCTTTTGAGAAGAGGTGTTCTAAACTTATCAGAAATCCAATTTGTGGTTCTGGATGAAGCTGATCAGATGCTGGCTGTGGGTTTTGATGAAGCTGTTGAGGTGATCATGGAGAAGCTGCCACAAAACCGACAAAGTATGCTGTTCTCTGCAACAATGCCTAGTTGGATCAGAAAACTTACAAACCAGTACTTAAAAGATCCAGTCATAATTGACCTTGTGAGTGACTTTTTGTCTTATTTGCAATAAGACCTTTAATCTTTGTGCTGGGAATTATCCTACATTTTGCATGAATCCCTTGCTAGTTTATATATTATGCACATCAGTACATGTGTATATTAGTATATTTTGTACTTCATTTGCTTTTCTTCGTCAGTTTAGCATCTGGGTTAGAATTTTAGGGGAATTATTTGGCAATTATGTTTTTTCTCAGGTTGGTGACTCAGAACAGAAATTACCTGAAGGAATCTCTCTTTATTCAATTGTATCTGAGAACTATGGGAAGTCCTCGATTCTTGGTCCATTGATTAAAGTGAGCATTCTCCTGACTGTATGTGTGTTTTATGGTTGGCATTGTCAGCAACTCTACGTAATACTGCTTCCTTTTCACTTTTCTGTAGGAGCATGCTGATGGTGGGAAGTGCATTATATTTACTCAAACTAAACGAGAAGCAGATAGATTGGCATATGCCATGGGCAGGAGTTATGCATGTCAGGCACTGCATGGAGATATCTCACAAAATCAGAGAGAAAGGACACTCTCAGGATTTCGAGATGGCCGCTTTAACATCCTTGTAGCAACTGATGTTGCAGCCCGTGGATTAGACATACCCAATGTTGATCTAGTAAGTGGCTTGAGATATTCCCTATGGATATGAACAGCATAAGAACCTCTTCAGCACCCAAAAATATGATTGCTCTGGTCGTTTGATGTGCACGTTAGCATAACTTGGAATATCATGTTGCTATCTTTCAGGTGGTACACTACGAAATCCCAAACTCGTCAGAGTTATTTGTTCACAGATCTGGACGAACTGCACGAGCAGGGAAGAAAGGCATTGCCATTCTAATGTACACATATGAACAAAGTAGAACTGTAAAGGTCATTGAGCAGGATATAGGATGCAGGTTCACAGAGGTAAACCATGGTTTCATGTTAGTACTGATGTGAAATATTAGAACTCATTGGCTGATTTCTTTTCGCGATGCGTAGCTTCCCAAGGTTGCAGCTACAGATGAAGCTGCAGACCTGTTTAATGTTATGAGAGACACTCGCTCTAGATCAGTTGGAACCAGAAGAAGTGGTGGTTCCTCTTTCAGCCACGACGGTGGCTTTGGCGAACGCCACTCCCGTGGCTTTGGTGATTTTGACAGCTTTGGCGGTACCCCTAATCGTGCTGGGTGGTCCGGGGATGCGGGTTCAAGATACCGTGGCGGGTTCGGGGATTCTCGACGACCTTCTCAACCTTCCAATGGCTTTGGCAGGTCCAGCGGGTTTGGAGATTCTCGGCGAGGTCCTCAACCTTCTGATGGTTTTGGCAGGTCTAGCTTCAATCGCCCGGGTGGATTTGGCGAATTTGAAGAAGGCAACAGCAGAAGTGGTCGGTTCCCCAGGAGATCCGATGATTCAGACCCTTCACGGTATGGCAGGAGCTCCAATGGTTTTGGCACCTCTGATTTCGGCAGACCAGGCAGCATCAAGGATTAACCATCGGATCAGAGGATTTAACTGTGTACAGCTCCGATGAGCCTTTCGACCACTCGTGTTTTTCTTGCATGAATGAGTTCACCAATCTCTCTGTAGTTCGTTTTGTATCTTGGGTTGTTTGAGAAGATGTATGCTCTGTGAATATTTGTGATGTCTTTAGGACAGAATAATTGCGATGCATGCGCCTGGTGCTCGTTGTATTTCATGGGGAAAAAACTCATCTTGTGCCCCTCATGAAAGTTTGGGCTGGGCGCCATTTCCCTGAAATGTTTGGTCAGGCTCAGGCAGGTCTCTAAAAGTTGGTTTATACTCCCTCTGTATCAAAATATAAGGCGTCTTTTGATATAATGGTAGTGTCAAAAAATATCTTATATTTCGATATAGAGAGAGTATTTGAGTCTGCTGCACATTCTTTGTAGGAAACACTGTCATCTTATCTGATCTTTGTTGTTTATACAGCTTGATTTGAGGGGCAGGAGAATCCAAATTTGTTTGGCCATATGTTTCTTTATCTTTACTCCCTTGGTTCACAAATACTCCCTCCGTTCCTACATATAAGTCTATGTAGAGATTTTATTATGGACTACATCCGAAGCAAAATGAGTGAATCTACACTCTAAAATGCATCTATATACTCCCTCCGTTTCAAAATAGATGACTCAACTTTATACTAATTTTGTACTAAAATTAGTATAAAGTTGAGTCATCTATTTTGAAACGGAGGGAGTACATCCGTATATGGTCCATAGTGAAATCTCTACGAAGACTTACATTTGGGAACAGAGGAAGTATAAGATGTTCTAACACTTGTCTTGATTGGATGTATATAGATATGTTTTACCATGTTTGTTCACTTATTTCAATCCGTATATAGCCCATATTAACATATCCAAAACTCTGAGGGAGTATCTTTTTTCTACATTAGAACTGTTTGGGCAGAGGAGAAATTTCCATTGGGATATGATTTCATTTCAAAAAGAGTTTGATCCAGTTTACAAGGAAAACCTGATCGGAAATCTTTAGTGCCGAGGTACAATACATCTTGCCGAAAACAAGAAGATAGAAAACACTGAACACCACGTGCACTGTTACAACACAACACAAAGATCAACATCCTAATCATCCAAAGTTGAATTTACGTGGGTGGATGATGCAACGCAAGTTTTTTTTTACGAGAAATGCCAAATTTATATTAATAATATCAACAAAATTACAGCAAATGTAGCATCTCTTTGAGAAATGCAAAGAGATAGGACACCAAGAGAAAGTACATAAAGCACTCCCAACAAAGAAAAATTGCAGAAAAATTCTTCTTCATCCCTGCAATCACCAACACATTGACTGAAAAACTTCAACCACCGCTGTCAACGAAGTGTCCGACGTAGAGAAGAAACGGTCTCCGCTAAGGCAAAATCCAAGAGAAGGCCATATCAGCAAAGCTGCGTTGTGAGCCTCTGAACAGGCGCCACCCGCGAACGGTGCTACACTTGTTGTGGGTTGTCAGCCAAAGCAAATGTCCACCCCTCTTGGATCGCGAGTTCGCGACCCTGAAGGTCTCGAACGATGATGCCACTGAAGGTCTCCCGGATGATGTCGGCCCGCAATGCCAACCACCTGCAACACAAGCACTTCCAGCTCTGCCATGACAATAGAGGAACCGCCGATGCGATGCGGACAAAAGTCGAAGAAACCGGACCCGCCGAGCAAGACCTCCGCCATCGTCTTGAAAGCCTCGCCTGGCTACAAGGTGATGGCCCAAAAACTTTTATTCATGATGACAACATAGGCACCGACTAAGTGTCGTCACTCGAAAAACTAATCCTATACCTAGACACTGTACAGAAGAAAGTGGGCTCACCCACCCAGCCGCCGCCGCCAGAGCGACGAGTGGGGGGAAGAGGAGTCGACGGCTACATTGGCGTAGGAACAGGAACCACTCGCCTCAATACTACTTGGGAAGAGACAAATGGCAAAACCGTTCGTATCTGGCCTACCACAACACAAGTTATGTCATAAGGGTATACAAGGCTTCATTAGAAAAAGAGGAAAGTTGTCGAGAGGCAGCGCATAACACCAGGAGTAAGAAAAAAATCACAAGAAACTTATGTGATGTTGATCTGTGCGTATGTTTTTCTTCGCAGTTCTCCCATTGGTGTCTGTGAGGGGCAGAACATTATGTGTACAGATGCAGACGTTCATATATATGCACATACACTCATCCCAATAAACGCACACTGCTACCTCTTGAGCACTGCTTTGGTTTTCCCTTGAAGAGAAAAGGGTGATGCAGCAAAGTGGCGTAAGTATTTCCCTCAGTTTTTGAGAACCAAGGTATCAATCCAATAGGAGGCCACGCTCAAGTCCCTCGCACCTACACAAACAAATAAGAACCTTGCAATCAACGCGATAAAGGGGTTGTCAATCCCTTCACGGCCACTTGCAAAAGTGATATCTGATAGAGATGATAAGATAATATTTTTGGTATTTTTATGATAAAGATAAAAAATAAAGATTGCAAAATAAATGGTGATTAAAATAGCTTGTTGACGGAAGATTAATATGATGGAAAATAGACCCGGGGGCCATAGGTTTCACTAGTGGCTTCTCTCAAGATAGCATAAGTATTACGGTGGGTGAACAAATTACTGTCGAGCAATTGATAGAACTGGGCATAGTTATGAGAATATCTAGGTATGATCATGTATATAGGCATCACGTCTGTGACAAGTAGACCGACTCATGCCTGCATCTACTACTATTACTCCACACATCGACCGCTATCCAGCATGCATCTAGAGTATTAAGTTCATAAGAACGGAGTAACACTTTAAGCAAGATGACATGATGTAGAGGGATAAACTCATGCAATATGATATAAACCCAATCTTTTTATCCTCGATGGCAACAATACAATACGTGCCATTTCCCTATTGTCACTGGGATCGAGCACCGCAAGATTGAACCCAAAGCTAAGCACTTCTCCCATTGCAAGAAAGATCAATCTAGTAGGCCAAACCAAACTGATAATTCAAAGAGACTTGCAAAGATGACCAATCATACATAAAATAATTCAGAGGAGATTCAAATATTGTTCATAGATAATCTTGATCATAAACCCACAATTCATCGGATCTCGACAAACACACCGTAAAAGAAGATTACATCGAATAGATCTCCAAGAGAAACGATGAGAACTTTGTATTGAGATCCAAAGAGAGAGAAGAAGCCATCTAGCTAATAACTATGGACCTGAAGGTCTGAGCTAAACTACTCACACATCATCGGAGAGGCTATGGTGTTGATGTAGAAGCCCTCCGTGATCAATGCCCCCTCCGGCGGAGCGCCGGAAAAGGCCCCAAGATGGGATCTCACGGGTACATGTAGCGACCCGACCCGAATGGATCAAGTCTTTGTGCTTAAGTGTCATCCCTGGATCGGTATGCTGACACACACAGTACTCGAGGATTTATAACAGAGGTAAATCACATGTATAAAGTAACGTAAATACTATTACCTCAATCCAAATAGCGAAAGTAACAAGGTTGTGGATTCCCATCAACACCAACGACAAAGTTGAGTGTAGAAAATCGTAACCCTAAACGTGTCACTTACTCGTCGTAAGAAATTTCCTGCAACATGAGACGTTGCAGCCACAAAGGGTCAGTACATTGAATGTACTGGCAAATTCACACCATACAGAATGATGAACAATGGCTATCACTACATGCATATATGGCTGGTGGAAAAGCTCTATGGTTATAAGGTTTTGCGGAAAGCCAATTTTTCCCTACTGCAAAGGAATAAATTTTATTTAACTATCATGGTGGTTATTAAACATTGAGAATGGTTGACAGCATTCTCAATCCCAATTAAAAGTAATCATTAACAACCCAACAAATTATTTAAGTAACGTGATGAGATCAAAAGGATAATCCAAGAACTAGATACTCAAGATGTCCATAACCGGGGACACGGCTAACCATGATTAGTTTATACACTCTGCAGAGGTTTGCGCACTTTTCCCCACAAGACTCGATCTCTCCATTGGGATTCTCGCACTACATGGTGTTTGAGAAGCGGATGACCGAGACATAGTCTTTCAGAAGCGCTAGCACCTTACGATCGGGTAGACCGTACCACCTACATCCCCTACATCTGCTAGTCGACCACTGTAAGAGTTCGCACGACTTAGTCAACTATGCCAGAGCCCATAGTAGCTTGTGGCTGCACACGGAAGTTTCTAGTATGAATAATCTCATGATCCCTTTGAGCCTGGGTGGCGGTCCATAAAAAAACAGGCAATCCTGGTCTACCCAGGTGCCTAGACAGGCAATCCTGGAATACCGAGGTACCTCAATCCACCCAGATGTGTGTTAAAGTTGCCACCTTAAGTAAACCATTAATTAACAATCTCACATCTGTCATGAAATACTCTCAAACCCAATCCACGTCTACGAGCATAGCATGCCAGTATAAGCATAACGTAATAGTAACTCCCAAGGGTTGAATGCAGGGCAATAGGTTCCTACCTCATCAACTACTTCCCAATACCCACATGTTATCAAATCCTATTCATGCAATGTTTGAGGGTGAAACTAATGCGTAAAAACTGGGTATGAAAAGGGATATGATCAAAGTGTGAACTTGCCTGCAATGTTGATGAAGATGATTCGCACTCAAAACTCTTGATAGATCTACTCGTCACACTCCAGTCAATCTATCGTAAGCAAGCAATAGTAACCACACATAAGCAATCACTCAAAAGATCAGAAGGAACGAGGAAGACGATTCGGAAAACTTCAAAACCAAGCAAATAACTCTTGCAACATAAAACAATTTCTAACAGTATCAAAATTATGTGAATTTGGCCTTATCAGAAGGTTCAGGTCAAGAGCTTCGATTTGCAAAAAGAATCAACTCAAACGGAGCTACGAAACTCAAGTTATGATCAAATGAAGTTTGAATCTAAATCTGTTCTAATTCAAATTTTAAAATTTTCAAAAACATGTTTGAGTTGGATTACGGGATAGAGGAGATTATAACGAAGACGTGAGCGTTGGTTTCATTGGATTTGGACAAATGAGTAAAAAGTAGTGATAGATTGAAGTACAGGGACTAATCTGTGAAGAAAATTATCACAAATAGGTCCCTGGCCGAAATTAATAAGAAAAAGGAAAAAATCTATCAAGCGAACGCCCACTAAACCGATCTAATCTAATGAACGCGTTCGCTACAGAACCTAAGCTAGTGAACGTTCACTAAATAAATCTAACTAAAAAAACCGGTTAAAATATAAAACCGAAGTTAATAAAATAAAACCGGGTGGTTTTATCGGTTTTACCGGCTCGGGGCGGTTTTCCGACGAAAAACCAAGGGCGGGCGGATCCGGCCGACGGCGAACTCCGGCGCGGCGTCGGGGCGGCGGCGGCGTCCGGCGTTGCGGGGCGGGACGGTGGCGGCTTGCGCAGCGCGGGCAAAGGCGGCGTGGCGCGAGGCAGCAGCGCTGCAGCGGTGGCGCGACGAGGAGCGGTGGCGCAGTGGTGCGGGCGGCGCGAAGTGCGGCGGCGGCTGCAGATCTCCGCGGCGGCGGCGGCGCGAAGCGAGAGGGGGCGAGGAGCGGCGCGGGCGGCGGGCGGAGTATTTATGGAGAGAGGGCGGCGAGATGCGTGCGGGAGGGGCAAGGGAAAGGCTACCATTGTGATCCATTTTCCTTTTTTTTAACTCCTCATTAGCTGCATCTTATTGAATAGGACTAATTATTAATTTATTATTATAATATGGGATAGGTTGTATGATGAACTGTAGGCATAATACGTAGAATGTACCATTATTGTCTTCACATTGTCGCTTGTGTAATTGCCATCCTTTTTCTTATGAGCTTCATCCCAAAGGTCAATCTTGTGGATCGGTGCTTTCTTTTTGATTTCCTATCCATCAAAGTACGTTAGGTCCACTAATAGTTATTTTTGAAGATAACTGATTCATCATATAATAAAAATTATAAAAAGAATAGTTGTCACCATCTCTTTCTGTAGCCTGGCATGGCTTTTTCTCCCGGTTGTGTGTGGATTCTTTTGTTGCTTTGCACACTCTGTGTTTTTCTCGCATAACTTCTGCAAACAAATTAGATGCAGACACGTAATGTAAGCGAACTAATTTTGGAGTCTAGTTTGAGCATGAGAGGATGAGATAATAACCATGTGTGAATCCTGACACCACATTCCAACTAGAGTCTCCCATTGATGCTTATTAACACCTACTGGAACATTATTAATAATTTCCTGGAGAGACTTCTCTTTGCGTTTGAAATATTTTTTCTTCAAGAGAGATTTGTAGGCTCTCCATCTTTTGCAAACAGTCATTAGGACCCAGTCTCGTGTAAGCTGCTTTGTCTCAGATGGATAGATAAATTTCTCCTTCAAAAAAGTAAATTTAATTGTTTGCATGTGAAACGACAATAAAGATGTATGTGATGATACGTCAAAAAATATGTGATGATGTTTCTCAGAAATTACCTCTACATCCTTGATCATGTTGTTCTTTCTCTGGACAAATAATTCATTGTCCCATCTTGGAATGTTCAGTGGTGCAAATGTGGAGTTCTCTGCAACGTCGCTAAGATAGCTACTAAGAATGGAACCAGACCTTTCATTTGGAACACCTTTTTCGTTAGTCTCCACAATTATCTTTCCTCCAGCTACCTGGGATAAATTCTTCAGCCTAAATTCCCCTACAATCTGCCGCGTCTCTCCATTTGGCCCTGCAAGCATGAATATCCCAGCACGTCTGAAACCAGTATAATAAAAACCTCATACTGAAGAAGTTTAGTCATGGAAACTTACAAATTATCTTGATTTGGCTAGTGGATTCATGAGATCTTCCTGGTACTATATTATCAATCTCTGGAGGACCTTGCAGATTTTCTTCAGCAAGCTGCACATGTTCTGCATCATGCATTTAAGGTTCAAGTCCCGAAGTCGTCTTGGTATTCTCGCCATCGTTAATCTGCCAAATTAATAGAAACTACAGACCTCAACCAAAAGTTCAGTGCGGCATGACATGTACAGAGAGAAAATGCCATAGTCTACAGAGATTCACATGTTTGAAATGACCAGTCATAAAGTAGCTAGTACGCAACTAATTTATACGTTTAATTGACTTCCTCTCACATCTTATGAATCCAATGATGACTTACTCCTGTCCCAGTTTCAAGGTTTGCTAATACAATATTTTTGGCAAAAAACATGCAAGCAGCAGATCAAATATCAAGGGAAGTATCAAGTGAAAATAGGTTTTCAGTGAAAATCTGAAAATCCTCACGTGGTCCATCACATCTATAATGAACAACACTGATCAAAGGTGGGATTTCTCACGATCCACTTAAACGAAATTAGCGGAAAGCGCCCTAACTTGTCCACCGTCAATAAGGAACAAAGCAGGACCTGAACAATCTGAAAGAACAATCAACAGTTATGTGGTTTCACTAGTACAGACTATAGAACTACAAAAACAAGTGCTCACCCAAACAGTTTAGAAAAAAACAAATAGGATGGGACTCTTCCCAAATGATTATGCCAACATAGTTTTTTGATATTTGTGCTACTAGTATCTCTGCGTGATGTGGCTCAATGGGTGTTACTAATTACTCTGCTCCTACCATGGAGCAGAGGTCCTGCAGGTTGCACAACCGGGCATCAAACCTTCACACCAGTTAAGCCACAAGAAATCAAACTAAAGATCAATGAATCTCAGTAATTTCTGCACCAAGACCTGAGAGAGCACATCACAATGGTGAGGACCAATACGAACCTAGGGCGCAGCTACCCTGGGCAGGATGGCTGTACTCGTTCTTGCTCTGCTTAATCAACCTGTAGGTTGGAGACGAAATTGCTCGTTGCAGCAGCCGATTCCTCCAACCTTCCCGCCCAATCGCCGCCATTGGCCCAACACACACGCCGGCCGGTCTCTGTCCCAACCTTCAATCGCCCGCTCGCCCGCTGAGTCTCCGTCAGTCCGCCCACCAAGCCAATCAATCCCCGTTCATGAGATTGAGGCGATGCACATCAGCGGACGGATTGGAGGGATCCCATCAGATGGATTGAGATGGATTAGGAGGTGGAAGAAGAGGAGAAGTGGAGAGATGGCGGCGTGGGCAAGAAGTGGGGAGAGGGCGGCGTGGCAGAGTATATCGCGCGGATCTTTTTTTTTCCTCGATAATAAGAGCGCTCGCGCGCTATCTCTTGGCGGTAGATGGAAAATATGAGCGCCAAATGCTAAAATAATTAGCTCCCAATAAAATATGAGAAACTTAGTTTGGAAAAGGCATATTTATTTATGTTATATAAACAACCAAACAGAAAAGAGCCAGTGGTCACTTGATCTATTTATTATTTTTTGCATATATTGTGAAATGATTTTTTTCTAAAAAATAGAATTCCATTGTATCATATTGTTCAATGCGATTCTGTGCATACATGTGGCCGCCCTACCTGCCGCACCTCCGTTGCCATCCGTGTCATCGTCGTCGTTGGAGTAGCCCTTCCAGAGATGGAAGGGCGGGGGAGGGGCAGTCATGTCCGCCCCCCATCTGGTGCTCACGGAGGAGCCGCTCCGCTTACGCCTCCACAATGGTGAGTGACGGGTCACGGACCGAGGCCTCCACGAGGCCGGGCTCCACGCAGAACTAAGGCGGTGCCTCACCGGACCTGGCGAACGCGGAGCGACGCGCCACGTTGTGCCGCTCCCGCCGCTCTGGCCGCTCTCTCCTCGGCTGACAGAATGGCCCGCAGCGACGATGAGTCATGGTCGCCACGACCATCGAGGTAGTGGAGGAGGCGGCTGCAGGACTTTGCCACCACATACAACACCTTGACGACCTTCCATCAAACCAATTGATTGCCGCTCCAGATGGATTTCCGACAACCCTACCCTCATATGCCCTCGTCAGTGACAAATTAAACGCCACCAAGGTAGGGAGAGGTCGGATAGACCTTATTCGATGCCACATGTAAAACAATAAAACCAAGGGAAAAGAGAATGCACTCAACCTCGGGATGACAGGGGCGGGTCCATACTCCTCTTTTCACTAACAAGCCGCTAGACTGGAAAGAGCGGGGGGTTTTCAAATTAAAATTTTAACCGGTTTAAAAAAATTGATTAAAAACTTACCAGAATACTACTCATCATGTGGTTGTCCTTATGTCAAAATTTCATAATTTTCTGTACACTTTTTTCAGTTCATTTTTTGGCCAAATAGGGGCTGATTTGGTTTTTCAATTTAAAATTTCAATCGGTTTGGCATAAACGGTTGAAAATTTCCCAGAGTACTGATCATCATATGGTTGTCCTTGTGTAAAAATTTCATAATTTTCTGGACACTTTGTATTTCGGTTCAAATTCTAGGCCAAATTTTGGCTGAAAATGATGAACGAATCTATCAAATGGTAACTCCAAATTTGATGAAAATTTCACAGAATACTAGTAATCATATGGTTATCGTTGTGTCAAAATTTCATCAAATCCTGGACACTTTTTTTGGTTCATTTTTTGGCCGTTGGATCATCAACAAAGAACATATCTTTGGTTATGTGCATGCCGATCACCATTGATTTTCCTTTTGCCGATACGTTAAGTCATAATGCTATGAACAACAGCCGAGAAGTAATATGGACAATGGTGCAAACACCACAAAAATGAACAAAAGAAAACTAAAAATAATGGGGCGCAACTATCATACCATCTTCACAAACCACATGCAAAGCATAAAAATAATGTATCCATGTCTAGTGTCTTGCACAATTAAAACCCAAGTATACTTGGGTTGTGCCCTGAATTAGTACCAAAAAAAGACAGCAACCATAAACTATAATAAAGTATTCTGACATGGTGCTCCTAAACTACTACTAAAACCATAACTAAAATTGCAGCTGCATGCAAAGAACCACACCATCAAAGAGCTTCCACCAATACTTCAGGCTTCTGAATGCTGAATTTCCTGCGGGCCGCCTCCAAACAACCAAAAGCACAATGCTCTAATCTGTTTCATCTGATGATTCTTCATCACCCATGTCAAAAAGGTCACGAGGCCTGACTTCCACTACTACATTCCATAGTTCAGCTTTTGGATCTTGAACATAGAAAACCTGCTGCACCTGGGAAGAAAATACAAAAGGATCATCCTCTAACTGATCTCCTGTGTGTATTTTCCGAGACTTGTTCACAAGAATGAACCCAAACTCATCCGTTTCAATGCCAACTTTGTGGTAGACATCATACCAATCACAATTAAAGAACACCACCTTGTAATCATTATATGACAATTCAAATATGTCAGTTAATCTGCCATAATATCGAACACCATTTTCTGCAATGTTCACTACACCACTATTTTGTGTGACATGCACTGACTCATGACTCATCGTGTGGAACCTGAAGCCGTTGATGACGTAGCCACTGTAGCGCACCCCATATCTCTTTGGCTTTGCAGCCAAAGCTCTTACCTTTTCTGTTATATTTGGCCCATCACTTTGTAAAACCTGGATGTGCAATTAGTTAAATTCAGGCGCCTATATAATTCACAGTACATGAATATGGTAAAATGTACCTTTTGTTCCAACCAGTCAGCAAAATGTCCATTAATTAACTTAGTGCTATCAGCTTCTGTCAATTTAGCTGACTCACATCGTTTGCTATTCTCTTCGGCCACAAATTCTCTGTAACAATTAGATTATATGTATTAGAACTTTTCGGCAAACTCTAAACAAAAAGATTAAAGATGCTATACATACTTGCGGAAATCTGCAAGCTCATCACAATGTCGCAAAACATATCGATGTGCTTGAATTAGAAGACGGCTATTAAACTGCCCAACCGGGATAGCCTTTCCAATTGGTTCACCAGCACTATCGAATATGTACAAATCTTTTATCTTGTTTGACGGAGCAGGGTTTCTTGATGGTCTTGTAAAACGTGTAGTTCCTTCTAGAAATCTTGAACAAAAGGTCAAGCATTCTTGGGCAAGATACCCTTCAGCAATTGAACCTTTAGGAAATGCTCTATTGCGCACAAGTGCTTTCAGCCGGACAAATGATCTAAATTTAATTAAGCAGGATATTACTTCTCAACACTATTGAAGATTAAATAAAATCAAAGTTAAGTGACATACCTCTCCAGAGGGTACATCCATCGATAGTGCACTGGACCACTAAGTTTAACTTCTTCAACCAAGTGCACCATTAAATGCACCATGATAGTAAACAATGATGGAAGAAAAATTCTCTCCATATTGCAAAGTGTCATCACAATACTCTCTTGAAGTTTGTCAAGCTCAGAGACATCTAACACTTTCGAGCATAGCTTCTTGAAGAAATTAGACAGCCCGAT
Source organism: Aegilops umbellulata (assembly GCA_032464435.1). Classification (NCBI taxonomy): domain Eukaryota; kingdom Viridiplantae; phylum Streptophyta; class Magnoliopsida; order Poales; family Poaceae; genus Aegilops; species Aegilops umbellulata. The sequence goes on along the minus strand of CP136055.1, from coordinate 223,013,063 downwards.
AACTACTATCATGACCTCTTTGTGCGGGTAACAGGATCGAAGTGCTAGAGGAAGAATATCTTCCAGAATAACATGACAATCATGACTTTTGAGACCTGAGATTGTACAATCTTTCATGTTGATATTCCTAGAAAAATTTGATGCATATCCATCGGAGGTCCTAATATTATGCATCACTGAACAAAGTACTTCTTGCTGTTTTCTAGACATAGTAAATGGTGCATCAGGCAATACTGTTTTTCCATTATTATCTTCAACAGGATGAAGATCATGTCGAATTCCATTTTCACCAATTTCTGCCAAGTCAAGCCGTGCATTCAGGCCATCCTTTGTTTTAGAATCAATATTCAACAACGTTCCAATTAAATTATCAAACACATTCTTTTCTATGTGCATTACATCGAGATTGTGCCTTAACTTGTTAAGTTCCCAATATGGCAAGTTGAAAAATATTGATATTTTTTTGAACCAATCCTCTGGTTTCTTCTCAGGCTTACCTTGGTTCTTAATTGACTTCTTGTTGCCTGCCTTCCTTTTACGCTTCGGTTCTTGATAATTTTCAATTTCTTTTTCACTGTTTTTTTTCTTCTTTCCGCCCTTTGCTTTCTTGGCTACATTGGCTTTTTTGCCTAACACAAACACTCTGCCTTGCAACATTTTCAAAGCTGAAGTACCACTCATAGTTGTCGGTGCCAGTTCAGTCTCTTTAGTGCCATCAAACTCTCGCCTCCTTCTGTTTCGAAATATGTGACCCTGTGGTAACCAGCGACGGTGACCCATATAACAAAGTTTCATACTCTTATTTAGGCGAAATGATCTTGTAGAAGGACCACATGATGGACACCCATATTTACCACTTGTGCTCCAACCGTACAGGTAAGCTAATGCCGGAAAATCATTTAAAGTCCATAATAGTGCAGCCTTGAGAGGAAATATCTCCTGCGAGGAAGCGTCAAATGTGTCTACACCATCCCATAATTGTAAGAGCTCATCAATCAGTGGCTGCAAATATATATCAATGTCATTCCCAGGGGAAGCTGGTCCAGGAATGATCATTGAAAAAATGAGAGATGTTTCTTTCATGCAAATCCAAGGCGGTAGGTTGTACGGGATAAGCATCACTGGCCAAGTACTATGTTTTGAACTCATACTCCGAAAAGGGTTAACTCCATCACTCCCAATGCCAAGGCGCGGATTACGAGGATTAGCAGCAAAATCGAGGTATCTAGCATCAAGATCTTTCCAACACTCGGCATCAGCCAGATGCCGTATCTTTCCATCTTTGGTACGACCCTCATCGTGCCAACGCATGTCATCAGATGTTTTTGTTGTTGCAAAGAGCCTTTGAATCCTCGGTATCAAAGGAAAGTAACGCAACACCTTGGCTGGTTTCTTCTTTTGCTTAGATTGCTTAGATACAGATTCAGCTTGGGAGTCTTTCTTGTCATCTGTAACCCAACGCGAGCTGCCACACACATGGCAAGAGTCTTGATCAGCTCGTTCACCTCGGAAAAGCATACAGTCATTGGGGCATGCATGGATTTTCTCATAGTCAAGCCCTAAGCCATGAATGATTTTTTGTACCTCATAGTACTTCTTTGGTATTTGTGCCCCTGGAAGTGCATCAGACAAAACACCAAGTAGCGTTGTAAATGATTCTTGTGACCATCCATGTAAGCATTTCATGTGATACAAGGTGATGAGAAATGACAACTTAGAAAATGCGTTACATCCAGGGTATAACTCTGTGTATGCATCCTCCAAGAAGCTTGCATATGTATCAGGTTTCTTACTTGTTTGAGCATCTGCATTCTCATCCTCAACTGAATTAGGTTCCATATTCTCAAATTCAAGGCCATCTAATTCACCATCAGATGTGCTTGATAAAGATTCACAACTGTTAGCCATAGCAAAGACAACACTTAAGAGTCCTGGTATGTCATCCAACCTTCCATGGCTGCTTTCTCCAACAACATTCCTTGGGATGCCAGGAATAGAAAGATTGCCACTGTTATCTGATACATGAGCAAATGCAAATGATGGTTCACTGTAATCCTCTCCATGGCAAACCCACTTAGTGTAACCTTGAAGAATACCATCACATCTCAAGTGAGTCTTCACTCCATTATAACTCTGCATAGCTTTATTTCGGCAATTTACACAAGGACAAAGAATTCTATCACCGGCCGGAACATCACGGAATGCAAAAGACAGAAATTGCTCGACACCATCTTTGTAAGCAGCACTAGCTCTTGGTTGACTCATCCAACCTCGATCCATCGCCCTTTGATATGCCTAAGTAATGAAAAAAAAACATATGTCACTGCATAATTTTACATGTGTAATTTAAGAGATGAAAGCTGATTTAAATCTCTTTGTAAGAAAAGCATGGAATACATAGATATTTTAATTGAATGATTGGATCCAAACATATTTCATTAACCTTGCAATAAAAAACTTCAAAATAAATGTGGCATTGGTAGGTTTAACTAGTATGCAAACGCGCCACTCAGTTCAATACTGTTGCACATATGCTGCCATCTTTCTCCCCCTAATCCCAACTCTGGCTACATCGAAAGGAAACACACACCACATGAACAAACAAAAATATAAAACAGGACACATGATTGTTATTATCTATGCAAGACCTTCAACTATCTAGAAAACCTTTTTCTTTCTAATCTCTATAGGGACTCATTTCCTTCTGCAGCTACTAAGATTGTTGAACTATCTAAGTATCCAAACTGAGCATAAAAACCATATTATAGGGTGCTTTAATAAACAACTATGTTAACTTCCCTGATTTATATCATCATGTTAATGATGATCTTGTGAGCATCTCAGATAAGCACCATATACAAAAATCAAGGTACAACAGAAGGTAAAAAAAGGCCAATGATCACAAAATTCTTAATCATACAACAAAATTGATAAAAGAGATGCCAAAAACTTCAAAAAACAGTATGGGATACAACAGAGTTACTTTCTCGATTGAGATTGAAGGCGGGTTGTTTGAAATCAAAGGCGGTGGTCCAATCTATGGTTGTTCAAATTTCTGGAGTTGATTCAGACCAACTGAAACACCGGGCGTACACACTTCCGTTGAGGGCACCAATGAAATATATCTTCCCCTTCTATTTCTACAAGATCAAATGGAATTGATATTAAAATGTGTTCCCTTCCAAATCAACAATACATTATACACATACACAGTCCCTTGCATATACGTTAGTACACAGTTTTTCAGTCCAAATTCAATTTAATTTTCATCATACACTGATCAGCAGAACAAAAGGGGGCAGGCAGAGCTTTCTTAGGAAATTACCTGTGTCCCAGCTAGCTTGCTATTTGTTCATGGGAAGTCCTGGGTGGCAGAGTCCGGCCGAGCAGGCGAGCACCACCGGGAGAGGTCGGAGCAGAGCGCCAGAGCCGGCGCGGGGGGCTGGCTGGAGCAGGCGAGGAGCACCACGTCCCTGGCGACTAGGCAGAGTGCCGGGGACGGCCGAGGAGCGCCGAAGCAGAGGGGGCGGTGGCAGTCCTTGCGGAGGGCGTTCACCGGCGGCGGGCGGCGGCGCACTGGCAGAACCAGTAGTGTGAGGCACGAGCTGGAGTTTGTCGCTGGAGGTGGTGGAGATTGGGGGGAGGGGGAACTAGGAGGCGCGGGGCTGGATGAGGAACCAGCCCGGCGGCGCCATAAATGGGCAGCTCAGGACGTGGCGGCGGATAAGGAGGAGTCAAGGAGCTGGAGTTCGGTTCGTGGGCTCCTTTTACTGCACAAACGGGCCAGGCCAGGTAATTTCCAATTTCTGCACATTCTTTACATGGTTTTATTATTTATTTGTTAAACTCTTTTTTTATCCTCTAAAACGTCTCAAAAATCGTCTCTACCTATTTACACACGTAAAAACTAATAAATAGAATATACCTCAAAAATAAGATTTGTGACGTTGTATTTATCATCTCAAGAAGCGTGTCTACACACTATATGTTTCCTAGTATAGAGACGAATATAAAAACGTCTTAGAAAAAGCATGCCTACTGACATGTTTTGTTGTAGTGCTACTTCCCAATACCCACATGTTATCAAATCCGAGGGTGAAACTAATGCGTAAAAACTGGGTATGAAAAGGGATATGATCAAAGTGTGAACTTGCCTACAATGTTGATGAAGATGATTCACACTCAAAACTCTTGATAGATCTACTAGTCACACTCCGGTCAATCTATCGTAAGCAAGCAATAGTAACCGCACATAAGCAATCACTCAAAAGATCAGAAGGAACGAGGAAGACGATTCGGAAAACTTTGAAACCAAGCAAATAACTCTTGCAACATAAAACAATTTCTAACAGTACCAAAATTATGTGAATTTGGCCTTATCATAAGGTTCAGGTCAAGAGCTTTGATTTGCAAAAGGAATCAACTCAAACGGAGCTACGAAACTCAAGTTATGATCAAATGAAGTTTGAATCTAAATCTGTTCTAATTCAAATTTTAAAATTTTCAAAAACATGTTTGAGTTGAATTATGGGATAGAGGAGATTATAATGAAGACGTGAGCGTTGGTTTCGTTGGATTTGGACAAATGAGTAAAAAGTAGTGATAGATTGAAGTACAGGGACTAATCTGTGAAAAAAATTATCACGAATAGGTCCCTGGCCAAAATTAATAAGAAAAAGGAAAAAATCTATCGAGCGAACGCCCGCTAAACCGATCTAATCTAATGAACGCGTTCGCTACAGAACCTAAGCTAGCAAACGTTCACTAAATAAATCTAACTAAAAAAACCGGTTAAAATATAAAACCAAAGTTAATAAAATAAAACTGGGTGATTTTATCGGTTTTACCGGCTCGGGGCGGTTTTTCGACGAAAAACCAAGGGCGGGCGGATCTGGCCGGCGGCGAACTCCGGCGCGGCGTCGGGGCGGCGGCGGCGTCCGGCGTTGCGGGGCGGGACGGTGGCGGCTTGCGCATCGCGGGCAAAGGCGGCGTGGCGCGAGGCAGCAGGGCTACAGCGGCGGCGCGGCGAGGAACGGCGACGCGGTGGTGCGGGCGGCGTGAAGTGCGGCGGCGGGTGCAGATCTCCGTGGCGCCGGCGGCGCGAAGCGAGAGGGGGCGAGGAGCGGCACGGGCGGCGGGCGGAGTATTTATGGAGAGAGGAGGGCGAGATGCGTGCGGGAGGGGCAAGGGAGAGGCGGAGGAGGAATCCGGCGGCGACACGACGTCCATGGCGGCGCGGCAGCATGCCCGAGCGGGTCTCCCGCTCGGGAGGGAGAGGGGCGGCGCTGCTGGGCTTGGCCTTGGCCTGGCAGGAGCTGGGCCGGCCCAGTCGGGGAAAGAATTTTTTTGTTTAAAAAAACATTTCCAAACAAATAAAAATAATAAATAAATAAAAATATTATATAGGCATATAATATATCAAATTTTTTAGAAAAAGATTTTCTATGACATGAACATTTTTCTAGAGTCAAATAAAATTCATACAAATTCAAATAAAACAAAGAGTGCTACTGGTCTATTAAAATCCAACAACAATCATTTTAAAAAATACCAAAATGATTTGAAACTATTTTTTCTCCAATTTTCTAATGTAGGGAATCGTGTTACCCTATTTTCCATATATTTTATTTTTGGAGAAAAATAATTTGAATGAAACTCAAACAATTCCAAATTGAAAATAATTTCAAAAGGACTTTCAATTTGATCCTTGAAACCCCCAACTCATATTTCATAATTTGAAGAAGTCATTTTATCTCCTCTCGTGAAAATCATTGAGTTGCTTAAAGTTTCTGAATTGGAAATATTTTCCAAATGAAATTCAAATATTTTCAACACCCCTTGTCATTTAAATAATGGAAGAAGTCATGTCATCTTCTCTCCAGGGTTTCGTGATGAAAAAGTATTTGAATTCACGGAGAGCATAAATGCAAAAGGTGAAAGTTTGGGAAAGTCCTTTTATTCCCTCTCATTTAACTTTCAAAAAGTTTCGAATTTCACTCAATCAATCACACAACAATCAAACAAACAATCAATCTATCTATTTATTACAACATTCCAAAATTTAGAATTTTGGGATGTTACAGTACAGAAGGTTGCGGCGGTGGAAATAGGGTTTTTGCTCCTCTGCTGATGGTTTGGGAGTACGTGGGTATATATAGGAGGAAGAAGTAGGTTGGTGGAGCCACGAGGGGGCCACAAGGGTGGAGGGCGCGCCCCATGCCTCGTGGCCTCCTCGTTGATTGCTTGACGTCCACTCCAAGTCCTCTGGATCACGTTTGTTCCGAAAATCACGTTCCCGAAGGTTTCATTCCGTTTGGACTCCGTTTGATATTCCTTTCCTTCGAAACACTGAAATAGGCAAAAACAACAATTTGGGCTGGGCCTCCGGTTAATAGGTTAGTCCCAAAAATAATATAAAAGTATATAATAAAGCCCATTAAACATCCAAAACAGAATATATAATAGCATGGAACAATAAAAAATTATAGATACGTTGGAGACGTATCAAGCATCCCCAAGCTTAATTCCTGCTCGTCCTCGAGTAGGTAAATGATAAAAACAGAATTTTTGATGTGGAATGCTTCTTAGCATAATTTTCAATGTAATTCTTTTTATTGTGGCATGAATATTTATATCCAAAAGATTCAAGATAAAAGTTTAATGTTGACATAAAAACAGTAATACTTCAAACATGCTAACCAAGCAATTATGTCTTATCAAAATAACATAGCCAAAGAAAGCTCAATCCTACAAAATCATTTAGTTAGGCCATGCTTCAATGTCGTCACACAAAACATTCTCATCATGCATAACCCCGATGACAAGCCGATCAATTGGTTCATACTTTTTAACGCGCTTCAGCCTTTTCAACTCATACGCAATACATGAGCGTAAGCAATGGATATAGCACTATGGGTGGAATAAAGTATAATGATGGGGGTTATGTGAGAAGACAAAAAGGTAGAAAGTCTCACATTGACGCGGCTAATCAATAGGCTATGGAGATGCCCATCAATTGATGTCAATGAGAGGAGTAGGGATTGCCATGCAACGGATGCACTAGAGCTATAAATATATGAAAGCTCAACAAAAGAAACTAAGTGGGTGTGCATCCAACTTGCTTGCTCGCGAAGACCTAGGGCATTTTGAGGAAGCCCATCATTGTAATATACAAGCCAAGTTCTATAATGAAAAATTCCCACTAGTATATGAAAGTGATAACATAGGAGACTCTTTATCATGAAGATCACGATGCTACTTTGAAGCACAAGTGTGGCAAAAGGATAGTAACATTGTCCCTTCTCTCTTTTTCTCTCATTTTTCTTTTTTCTTTTTTTCTTTCTCTTTTTTTCTTGGGCCTTCTCTTTTTTTATTTGGCCTCCCTTTTTTTATTTAGTGTGGAATCTCATCCCGACTTGTGGGGGAATCATAGTCTCCATCATCCTTTCCTCACATGGGACAATGCTCTAATAATGATGATCATCACACTTTTATTACTTACAACTCAAGAATTACAACTCAACACTTAGAACAAAAAATATGACTCTATGTGAATGCCTCCGGCGGTGTACCGGGATACGCAATGAATCAAGATGACATGTATGAAAAATTATGAATGGTGGCTTTTCCACAAATACGATGTCAACTACATGATCATGCAAAGCAATATGACAATGATGAAGCGTGTCATAATAAGCGGAACGGTGGAAAGTTGCATGGCATTATATCTCGGAATGACCATGGAAATGCCATGATAGGTAGGTATGGTGGCCGTTTTGAGGAAGATATGAGGAGGTTTATGTGTGATAGAGCGTATCATATCACGGGGTTTGGATGCACCGGCGAAGTTTGCACCAACTCTCAAGGCGAGAAAGGGCAATGTTACTATCCTTTTGCAACGGCGAAGATTGTGGAAGGTTGAGAGTGCGTATAATCCATGGACTCACATTAGTCATAAAGAACTCATATGCTTATTGCAAAAGTTTATTGGCCCTCGAGGCAAAGTACTACTACGCATGCCCCTAGAGGGATAGATTGGTAGGAAAAGACCATCGCTCGTCCCTGACCGCCACTCATAAGGAAAGCAATAAAAGAACACCTTATGTGTCAAAATTGTCACACAACTTTTACCATACGTGCATGCTATGGGACTTGCCAACCTTAACACAAGTATTTCTCAATTTCACAATTACTCAACTAGCACACCCTAATATTACCACATTTATATCTCAAAACACTTATCAAGTATCAAACTTCTCATGATATTCAATGAACTCAATATGAAAGTTTTTATTATGCTTATCTTGGATACCTATCATATTCGGATTAATTTCACAATTAAAGCAAATTACCATGTTGTTTAAGACTCTCAAAATAATATAAGTGAAGCATGAGAGATCAATAATTTCTATAAAATAAAACTACCACCGTTCTCTAAAAGATATAAGTGAAGCACTAGAGCAAAAACTATATAGCTCAAAAGATATAAGCGAAGCACATAGAGTATTCTAACAAATTCCGAATCATGTGTGTCTCTCTCAAAAGGTGTGTATAGAAAGGATGATTGTGGTGAACTAAAAATCAAAGACTCAAATCATACAAGACGTTCCAAGCAAAACACATATCATGTGGTGAATAAAAATATAGCCCCAAGTAAAGTTACCGATAGACGAAGACGAAAGAGGGGATGCCTTGTTGGAAATATGCCCTAGAGGCAATAATAAAAACATTATTATTATATTTCCTTATTCATGATAATTGTCTTTATTCGTGCTATAATTGTGTTAACCGGAAATCGTAATACATGTGTGAATAACAGACAACAAACATGTCCCTAGTGAGCCTCTAGTTGACTAGCTTGTTGATCGACGGATAGTCATGGTTTCCTGACTATGGACATTGGATGTCATCGATAACGGGATCACATCATTAGGAGAATGATGTGATGGACAAGACCCAATCCTAAACATAGCATAAGATCGCATAGTTCGTTTGCTAGAGTTTTCCAATGTCAAGTATCCTTTCCTTAGACCATGAGATCGTGTAACTCCCGGATACCGTAGGAGTGCATTGGGTGTGCCAAACGTCACAACGTAACTGGGTGACTATAAAGGTATACTACGGGTATGTCTGAAAGTGTCTGTTGGGTTGACATGGATCGAGACTGGGATTTGTCACTCCGCTTGACGGAGAGGTATCACCGGGCCCTCTCGGTAATGCATCATCACAATGAGCTCAAGGTGATCAAAGTGTTTGATCACGGGATCATGTATTACGGTACGAGAAAAGTGACTTGCCGGTAACGAGATTGAACGAGGTACTGGGATACCGACGATCGAATCTCAGGCAAGTAAAATACCGATTGACAAAGGGAATCGTATACGGGATTAATTGAATCCTCGACATCGTGGTTCATCCGATGAGATCATCGTGGAGTATGTGGGAGCCAACATGGGTATCCAGATCCCGCTGTTGGTTATTGCCCGAGAGCCGTCTCGGTCATGTCTGCATGTCTCCCAAACCCGTAGGGTCTACACACTTAAGGTTCGGTGAAGCTAGGGTTGTGAAGATATGTATGTGCAGTAACCCGAATGTTGTTCGGAGTCCCGGATGAGATCCCGGACGTCACGAGGAGTTCCGGAATGGTCCGGAGGTAAAGAATTATATATAGGAAGTGCTATTTTGGCCATCGGGACAAGTTTCGGTGTTATCGGTATTGTACCGGGACCACCGGAGGGGTCCCGGGGGTCCACCGGGGGGGGTCCACCTGCCCCGGGGGGCCACATGGGCTGTAGGGGGTGCGCCTTGGCCTATATGGGCCAAGGGCACCAGCCCCAAGAGGCCCATGCGCCAACAGAGAAAAAAAAGGGGAGAGTCCTACAAGGGGAAGGCACCTCCGAGGTGCCTTGGGGAGGATGGACTCCTCCCCACCCTTGGCCGCACCCTTCCTTGGAGGAAGGGGCAAGGGCTGCGCCTCCCCCTCTCCCTTGGCCCTATATATAGTGGGGAAAAGGAGGAGCAAACCAACCCTAATGCCCTGGCGCCTCCCTCCTTCCTGCAACACCTCCTCCTTCTCCCGTAGATGCTTAGCGAAGCCCTGCCGGAGTTCTGCTGCATCCACCACCACACCGTCGTGCTGGATCTTCCTCAACCTCTCCTTCCCCCTTGCTGGATCAAGAAGGAGGAGACGTCTCCCGTCCCGTACGTGTGTTGAACGCGGAGGTGCCGTCCGTTCGGTACTAGATCATCGGTGAATTGGATCACGGCAAGTACGACTACCTCATCCACGTTCACTCGAACGCTTCCGTTGCGATCTACAAAGTGGTATGTAGATGCTATATAATCTGAATACTCGTTGCTAGATGAACTCATAGATGGATCTTGGTGAAACCGTAGGAAAAATTTTAATTTTCTGCAACGTTCCCCAACATGCCTTCCGGGGCATCCCCAAGCTTAGGCTTTTGGTAGTCCTTTAATTTTACATTGGGGTGCCTTGGGCATCGCCAAGCTTAGGCTCTTGCCTATCCTTGTTCCATAATCCATCAAATCTTTACCCAAAACTTGAAAACTTCACAACACAAAACTTAACAGAAAATCTCATGAGCTCCGTTAGCGAAAGAAAACAAAACACCACTTAAAGGTATTGTAATGAAATCATTCTTTATTTATATTGGTGTTAAACCTACTGCATTCCAACTTCTCTATGGTTTATAAACTCTTTTACTAGCCATAGATTCATCAAAATAAGCAAACAACACACGAAAAACAGAATCTATCAAAAACAGAACAGTCTCTAGTAATTTGTAACTAACGCAAACTTCTGGAACTCCAAAAATTCTACCAAAATAGGATGACCTAGATAATTTGTTTATTGATCTACTGCAATTTAAATCAGTATTTTATCACGTTCTGGTTATTTTTAACAATTTATTTTGTGAACAGAAAGTTTTTGGAATTTTCAGCAAGATCAAATAACTATCATCCAAGAAGATCCTATAGGTTTAACTTGGCACAAACACTAATTAAAACACAAAACCACATCTAACCAGAGGCTAGATCAATTATTTATTACTAAACGAAACCAAAAAGCAAGAAAATAAAATAAAATTGGGTTGCCTCCAACAAGCGCTATCGTTTAACGCCCCTAACTAGGCATAAAAGCAACCACATCTAACCAGAGGCTTGATCAATTATTTATTACTAAACAGAACCAAAAAGCAAGAAAATAAAATAAAATTGGGCTGCCTCCCAACAAGCGCTATCGTTTAACGCCCCTAACTAGGCATAAAAGCAAGGATAGATCTAGGTATTGCCATAATAATGGTAAGGTAAATCATGAAAACTCCTTTCGTATTCTCTACGTTCAGCAGCAAGTTTCCTTTGTGGCAAGCTAAAGTAATCAAAGGGGTTAAATTTAATAGGACAAAAGTCCCCAAGATCAAGCTCGGGAGGTATGGGTTCCTCCCTTGGCCCCTTATATTGCACAACCAATTCATCATTACAAGCGTTCTTTTGACAAAAAGTCACGAGTCTTTGCTCAAGAGAAAAACCTAACCCATTATTCTGAATAGCAAAGTCATCATTAAGTTCAGAAATTCTATCAACTAGAACATCGGTAGGAACCTTTTTTCTAAGGTTTTCATTATAAGCAACATGATCCAAAGATTGTAAACGCATTATGTCTTCTTGATTAAACATGATAGCTTCTATGGGAGGATGACCAGCATCCACCCTATAATGCGCAAAATTTCTTTAGCTTCTTTCATTATAAATCTGAACTCATGAGCCAAAAAGATAGTAGCGGCACGCTTAACAGAAGAGTACTCAATATTAGAAAATTCTAGGAAATTTCTTTGTATGCAAGGATGCATATGAAGAAATTTCCTTTCAAGTTCAACTACGAGCAAGGATATTGCATCCGCAAGACTACTAGTTCTAGGAAGAATAGAACCACCCATAATGGGCAAAGCACCGGCACAAGTAAAGAAATCTTGAATAACTCCCTTCCCAATAATATTACCACTACAGACTCAAAACTTTTTTGTATGCAAGATAGTAGGTTCCTCATGAGGATCATTGAAAGCATCAAAATTTTCCATGTTATTATTATCACTATTATCAACGATAACCTCCTCAAATTCAGACATAACGGCAGCAAACTCAAGGAACACGAGAAAAGAGGGAACGGAAAAGATGGCAATGCGGCAAAGTAGCGTAAGTATTTCTGTCAGTTTTTTAGAACCAAGGTATCAATCCAGTAGGAGGCCACGCTCAAGTCCCTCGCACCTACACAAATAAATAAGAACCTTGCAACCAACGCGATAAAGGGGTTATCAATCCCTTCACGGCCACTTGCAAAAGTGAGATATGATAGAGATGATAAGATAATATTTTGGGTATTTTTATGATAAAGATAAAAAGTAAAGATTGAAAAATAAATGGTGAAAGAAATAGCTTGTTGACGGAAGATTAATATGATGGAAAATAGACCCGGGGGCCATAGGTTTCACTAGTGGCTTCTCTCAAGATAGCATAAGTATTACGGTGGGTGAACAAATTACTGTCGAGCAATTGATAGAATTGAGCATAGTTATGAGAATATCTAGGTATGATCATGTATATAGGCATCACGTCTGTGACAAGTAGACCGACTCCTGCCTGCATCTACTACTATTACTCCACACATCAACCGCTATCCAGCATGCATCTAGAGTATTAAGTTCATAAGAATGGAGTAACACTTTAAGCAAGATGACATGATGTAGAGGGATAAACTCATGCAATATGATATAAACCCCATCTTTTTATCCTCGATGGCAACAATACAATACGTGTCGTTTCCCCTACTGTCACTGGGATCGAGCACCGCAAGATTGAACCCAAAGCTAAGCACTTCTCCCAATGCAAGAAAGATCAATCTAGTAGGCCAAACCAAACTGATAATTCAAAGAGACTTGCAAAGATAACCAATCATACATAAAAGAATTCAAAGGAGATTGAAATATTGTTCATAGATAATCTTGATCATAAACCCACAATTCATCGGATCTCGACAAACACACCGCAAAAGAAGATTACATCGTATAGATCTCCAAGAGAAACGATGAGAACTTTGTATTGAGATCCAAAGAGAGAGAAGAAGCCATCTATCTAATAACTATGGACCCGAAGGTCTGAGGTAAACTACTCACACATCATCGGAGAGGCTATGGTGTTGATGTAGAAGCCCTCCGTGATCAATGCCCCCTCCGGCGGAGCGCCGGAAAAGGCCCCTGGGATCTCACGGGTGGATTCCCCTTCCGGCGGAGCTCCGGAACAGGCCCCAAGATGGGATCTCGTGGGTACAGAAGGTTGCTGCGGTGGAAATAGGGTTTTTGCTCCTGTGCTGATGGTTTGGGGGTACGTAGGTATATATAGGAGGAAGAAGTAGGTCGGTGGAGCCACGAGGGGCCCACGAGGGTGGAGGGCGCTCCCCCCTGCCTCGTGGCCTCCTCGTTGATTGCTTGACGTCCACTCTAAGTCCTCTGGATCACGTTTGTTCCGAAAATCACGTTCCCAAAGGTTTCATTCCGTTTGGACTCCGTTTGATATTCCTTTCCTTCGAAACACTGAAATAGGCAAAAAAAACAGTAATTTGGGCTTGGCCTCCGGTTACTAGGTTAGTCCCAAAAATAATATAAAAGTGTATAATAAAGCCTATTAAACATCCAAAACAGAATATATATAATAGCATGGAATAATCAAAAATTATAGATACGTTGGAGACGTATCACACACACACACCCTTATCTTATGAGCATCTCCGAGAAACTGAGCCGACACATCATCTTAAGATTGACGAAGTCCCCACATACGCCTTCGTAGTCGACGGGTACATTTACTCCCACTGAACGCACATCACCCAAAGGCCTGAAATAAATGCAGCAAAACGCGAGCATCAGTGTCAAGTCTAGAATCTGGATGTAATTTTTATTATTTCTGGTGTTCGTTGTACTATCATGATTGAAGATAATAGATCGGAAGTTTTCTCGCAAAAAAAATCTAGGACTTGAACCATGGTGGGCTAGGGATACTACTATCCTCTTAACCATCCAACCACATGTTGGTTCGCTTAGCGTCCCTTTTCTATTGTCGATACATTGTATACTCCCTAGACATGCGGCATGCCACCCTGCGCAACCATTTTGTTAGTTCTGTGGTCAACATTTTTCTCGAGTGGAGCTCTCAGTTGAATATTTGAATGATTTTAACATTTCTACTCTATATTTGATTTTCTCTTTGGGGTAAGTCTATTTTTTTAGATAACATGGCAAGTTTATATTTGATGGGGTTTACTGTTTTTTAGAATCATTTTATGTTTTTTCAACTAGACAGATTTATTTTGTGCTACTTATTTTGACTTTTTTAGACAATCTCGCGAAGCTTTATTCAAACCGCCATAATGTTTATAGGGATGAAATGAATACCATCGGGTTGGCCAAACCAAACATGTCGGACAAGCCCTAGCCTTAAAGCATGCTTCGCTAGATTGTGAGCCTCAACATTTGAGCTCCTACCCTCGTGGACTATATTACAAGAATTAAAAGACAATAAATTTAACTGTATATCATTGATGATTGCCCCCAAAACAGCAACAGTTCCACGTCTCACATCTCTTAGCACTCCTTCACAGTCAGAGGCAAGCCGTAGTTGATGTAGGTTCAAATCTTCTGCCAGAGCCAGCCCCTCTCGAATAGCCAGAGCCTCCAGTGTCGCCGGATCGTCAATGTTGTTATAAACTATCGCCGAGGCTCCAAGAAAAACTATCGCCGAGGCTCCAAAAAAACTATCGCATTGACATTCAGCTTAGCATGATGGTCAGGAGGTGCAATCCACCCCGTACGTCGCTGCTGCATCCTCCTTCCCGCCTCAGCTTTGTTTGATAGAGCATTCAATTCCATCAAATAAGAAGTTATGTGCCCATGTATCGCATGCGGGCTTTTGAAGATATCCTCATGAATGACCTTCCTCCGTGCGCTCCAGATGGCCCATAAAGTAACCACCAACATCACAAATTCCTCGGATGATAAATCTTTGTTCATAGCAAAAACCCACTCCGTTGCGTTCTCTTCCTGATGGATGCTCATTTGATCTAGGATGTCCTCTGACGATAATGCCAAAGTGCTTTGAGACACCGGACAGTTTAGTAATGTGTGTCTCCACGTATCATGAGCTCCACAAAAATTGCATGAAGAAGTGATGGCCATATTCCGACGCTGGAGTACTTCACCAGAGGGTATGGAATGTCTCTACTCAGAGTTTTGAAGGGACTTGAACTCTCCATAGTGATTTCCATTCCTTGCTTTCTGTCTCCACATGCGATGAACTCTCACGCCCTTCCAGCCAGCCCTCTCTAGTGTACTTTGTCCGGACTAACATCCGATATGCCGAGCCAACTAAGAAGAAACATCGTGGCTCCTCATACCAGGCCCAAAAGTCGTCGATCTTTCTTGTGCAAAGTGGTATTTTGAGGATTGCTTCAGCGTCAAAAAGTGTGAAGACCGAGCGAACAACTCCCTCATTCCATGTCGCCGTGGACTGCTCAATTAACTCAGTTACTCTTTGTGGAGGATCCTGCACTAAAGAAGTGATTGGTCTTTTGTAGCTCACCCGCAGGATCCAGTTATGGTCCCAAATGTTAGTGGTTTCACCATCTCCTATCCTCCTTAAAATTCCCTGCGCCATAATGTCTCTCCTATCCATGATGGCTTGCTACCTCTTGAGCACTGCGTTGGTTTTCCCTTGAAGAGGAAAGGGTGATGCAGTAAAGTAGCGTAAGTATTTCCCTCAGTTTTTGAGAACCAAGGTATCAATCTAGTAGGAGATCATGCACAAGTCCCTCACACCTACACAAACAAATAAGAACCTCGCAACCAACACGATAAAGGGGTTGTCAATCCCTCAACGGTCACTTACGAGAGTGAGATCTGATAGATATGATAAGATAATATTTTTGGTATTTTTATGATAAAGATAAATAAAGATGCAAAGTAAAATAAAAGGCAATAGAAATAACTAAGTGTTGGAAGATTAATATGATGGAAAATAGACACGGGGGCCATAGGTTTCACTAGTGGCTTCTCTCAAGATAGCATAAGTATTACGGTGGGTAAACGAATTACTGTCGAGCAATTGATAGAATTGAGCATAGTTATGAGAGTATCTAGGTATGATCATGTATATAGACATCACGTCTGCGACAAGTAGACCGAAACGATTCTGCATCTACTACTATTACTCCACACATCGACCACTATCCAGCATGCATCTAGAGTGTTAAGTTCAAAAGAACAGAGTGATGCTTTAAGTAAGATGACATGATGTAGAGGGATAAACTCATGCAATATGATATAAACCCCATCTTTTTATCCTCGATGGCAACAATACAATACGTGTCGTTTCCCTTACTGTCACTGGGATCGAGCACCGCAAGATTGAACCCAAAGCTAAGCACTTCTCCCATTGCAAGAAAGATCAATCTAGTAGGCCAAACCAAACTGATAATTCGAAGAGACTTGCAAAGATAACCAATCATACATAAAAGAATTCAAAGGAGATTCAAATATTGCTCATAGATAATCTTGACATAACCCCACAATTCATCGGATCTCGACAAACACACCGTAAAAGAAGATTACATCTAATAGATCTCCAAGAAGATCGAGGAGAGCTTTGTATTGAGATCCAAAGAGAGAGAAGAAGCCATCTAGCTAATAACTATGGACCCGATGGTCTGAGGTAAACTACTCACACATCATCGGAGAGGCTATGGTGTTGATGTAGAAGCCCTTCATGATCAATGCCCCCTCCGGCAGAGCACCGGAAAAGGCCCCAAGATGGGATCTCACGGGTACAGAAGGTTGCGGCGGTGGAAATAGGTTTTTGGCTCCGTATGTGATAGTTTGGGGGTACGTAGGTATATATAGGAGGAAGAAGTACGTCGGTGGAGCAACATGGGCCCCACGAGGGTGGAGGGCGCGCCTGGGGGGGTAGGCGCACCCCCGTGCCTCGTGCTCTCCATGTTGATTGCTTTGCATAGACTCCAAGTCCTCTGGATCAAGTTTGTTTCGAAAATCACGTTCTCGAAGGTTTCATTCCGTTTGGACTCTGTTTGATATTCTTTTTCTGCGAAGCACTGAAATAGGGAAAAAACAGCAATTCGAGCTGGGCCTCCGGTTAATTGGTTAGTCCCAAAAATAATATAGAAGTGTATAATAAAGCTCGTTAAACATCCAAAACAGAATATAATATAGCAGGGAACAATAAAAAATTATAGATACGTTGGAGACGTATCATGGCTCTCCATATTTGTGAAGGGTGAGTTCCCAATTTAGCATCAAGAAGTGAACAGTTAGGGAAATAGACAACTTTCAGAATGCATGCACTTAATGAATCTGGTTCCGTCAGTAGCCTCCATGATTACCTTGCCAAGAGGGCAAGATTAAAGAGCTCTAGATCCCTGAAGCCAAGACCGCCCATATGCTTCGGTCTAGTCATGACATCCCATGCAACCCATGCAGGTTTTCGTCTCCCTCTCTTGCTTCCCCACCAAAATTGGCGTATGATGGTTCAAACACTTTCACATGGACCTCTTGGGAGCCTGAAACAAGACATCGAAAAAATAGGGATTGCTTGAGCTACTGACTTTATCAGAATCTCCTTACCAGCAGCAGACAAAAGTTTATCCATCCAACCTTTAACCTTCTCCCACACTCTGTCCCTTAGATACTTAAAAGTACCATTTTTAGAATGACCAACCTTGGTTGGCATCCCCAAATATCGATCACTGAGCGATTCATTATGTACTTGTAGTTTGGTTTTCACCCCTTCTCTTACTATCTGTGGGCACCCTTTGCTGAAGAAGATAAACGATTTTGCATTATTAATTTTCGGCCCCGATGCCATACAGTACCTGTCCAGTAGGTTTGAAACCTCTTCTGCACCCTCCACACTAGCCTTGAAAAGCAACATGTTATCATCAGCAAATTAAAGGTTATTCACCGGCAGAGCCGCGTGCGCCACCTTAATACCTTCGAACAATAATGACCGAGAACTGGATTTCAGGAGGAGCGAAAGGCCCTCTGCTGCAATCAAGAAAAGTTAAGGGGAGAGAGGATCTCCCTGCCGGATTCCTCTAGATGGCTGAAAACTTTCAAGCTTCTCACCACTAAAGAGCACTGAAAAAGAAACAGATGAGACCATAGCCATAACTGTATCAATCCATACCTGGGCGAATCCCAACTTGCTCATAATGGCCCTAAGATAATCCCACTCCAGCCTATTGTAGGCTTTCATCATATCCAACTTAAGAGCACAAAAGCTATTGTTCTTTGACTTGTTTCGCTTCATAAAGTGTAGACATTCATAAGCACAAATTATATTATCTGTAATCAACCTTCCGGGGACAAAAGCAGACTGTTCCCTGGAGATAATATCCGGGAGTATTTGCTTTAATCTGTTTGCTATCACCTTCGAAGCTATCTTATAGAGGACGTTGCATAAATTGATAGGTCTGAACTATGAGAGCAAAGTAGGGTTAGTAACCTTTGGTATTAGGATAAGGACAGTGTCGTTTATGCATTCTGGGCTCTCCTCCCCTCTAACAATCCCGAGCACAATGTTGGTCACATCATCCCCACACACCTCCCAGTGCTTCTGATAAAAACTGGGCCGGGAATCCATCCGGCCCCGACGCTTTAGTGGGAAACATTTGGAACAATGCGTTCTTAACATCCTCCTTAGTGTAAGGCTCACATAAAAATGCGTTCATGATGGCTGTAACTTTACATGGAACATGAGCAACGACCTCGTCTAGACCATGTACACCCTGAGATGTGTAAAGGTCTTGATAGAAGGCATTTTTCATAGCCCTTAGATCCTTTGGATTATCCACCAACACACCTATGGAGTTCTCAAGAGCTTTAATCATATTTTTCTTTCTGCACAGACTAGCTCGAAGGTGAAATAATTTTGTGTTTTTATCTCCAGATGATAGCCATTCTATGCATGCACGCTGCCTCCACATAAGCTCCTCCCGGTGATATAGCTCGACTAGCCTCTCATTTTTTTAACTTGACGTGAGATGGGCCTAGGAACAACGGGTCACCTCTTAACTCTTCTAGCTTCTTTTTGAGCCCTTTGATCTCCCGGCAAACGCTTCCGAAAGACTATTTAATCCAATTGATTAAACCTCGCGAGACCCCTGCCAGTTTGTCCCGCAGCTCCTGAACAATTTCACATGGCCCACCAGCAAGCCATTCATTGTTAACAACATCCCCAAAACCATCATGCCTCTCCCACATGGACTCATACCAGAAGGTCCGGTGTTGTACACCTTCTTGAGCTCGTCCCATATCAAGAACAATCGGGCCATGGTCAGACGTGGCCGCAGTATGGTGTTCAAGGGACGCTAGAGGGAACCGTGTCATCCATTGGGGGTTAGCTAGCGCCCTGTCTAGCCTGCACCTGGTATAAGTGCCCCCCCCCCCCCCGTCGCTTTCTTCTCAAAGGTCCAGAACCTACCCTTGTAGCCAATATCCATTAGCATGCAAACATCTGTTGCCTCTCTAAATGCCTGAATTTGTGCACTCCTCCGCTGTCCTATTCCCACATGTTCATTCAAACGTAGAACTTCGTTAAAATCGCCGATACACAGCCAAGGGAGAGAGCTCAAAGTGCTAATATTCTTCAAAACCGTCCAAGTTTGGTGTCTTGGATGGGTTTGGGCCTCGCCATAAACACACGTCAAACGCCAGATCTCTTGCCCATTCTCCTCAATAGAAACATCCAAATGATAACACGAATAACCCAAGATTTCAACTTTTATTTCATTCTTCCAAAAAGTCCTATTCCACCACTTCTAGATTGACTATCAACTGCATAAGCTTTATCGAAACCTAAAGTACCAGCTAAAGATTCGACCCTTGCTCCATCTATCTGTGTTTCAACAATGCACAGGAGGGGAGGGGCAAATTTCTTCGCGAGTTCGCGAAGTTCATTTACCGTCACGGCGTTGCCCACCCCGTGACAGTTCCAGCATAATACACTCATTGGGCTGGGCGGCACCCCTTGAAGGAGCCCACCAAATTTTTCACCATGTTATCCTGCCAGTCCTTCTCTCCTCCTCCCATCTTTGTGCGCTTCAGGTCTCTTGTTGGTGGAGGACTGACCACACCATCCCCGATCGGGACTATTACCAGTTCGTTGCCCTTGGGTATAGTTGTCTAATCTTCAGGCCCCTTATTTATCTCGAGATGTAGCTCTGTCCTATCGGACCTTTTCCTTCTCGGATCATCCATATTCATAGCAGAAGGACATGTATCCCTATCCTCATCGAAACGGACGTCCCTATATATCTATCTTCCTACTTCTCGATTTCCTCTTGCTCGGCCCCCGCTTCTGCCTCCACGGCGCCCTCGGCTATCACCAGAATTCTGGCCAATGATACATCTCCAACGTATCTATAATTTTTGATTGCTCCATGCTATATTATCTACTGTTTTGGACTATATTGGGCTTTATTTTCCACTTTTATATTACTTTTGGGACTAACCTATTAACTGGAGGCCCAGGCCAGAATTGTTGTTTTCTGCCTATTTCAGTGTTTCGAAGAAACGAAATATCAAACGGAGTCCAAACGGAATGAAACCTTCGGGAACATGATTTTCTCATCAGATATGATCCGGGAGACTTGGACCCTCCGTCAAGAAATCCACGAGGCGGTCACGAGGGTGGAGGGCGCCACCCCCCTAGGGTGTGCCCCCTGCCTCATGGGCCCCTCGAAGCTCCACCGACGTACTCCTTCCTCCTATATATACCTACGTACCCCCAAACGATCAGAGACGGAGCCAAAAACCTAATTCCACCGCCGCAAGCTTCTGTACCCATGAGATCCCATCTTGGGGCCTGTTCCGGAGCTCCGCCGGAAGGGGAATCCACCAGGGAGTGCTTCTACATCATCACCATAGCCCCTCCAATGAAGTGTGAGTAGTTTACCTCAGACCTTCGGGTCCATAGTTAGTAGCTATATGGCTTCTTCTCTCTTTTTGGATCTCAATACAATGTTCTCCCCCTCTCTCGTGGAATCTATTCGATGTAATCTTGTTTTTGCGGTGTGTTTGTTGAGACCGATGAATTGTGGCTTTATGATCAAGATTATCTATGAACAATATTTGAATCTTCTCTGAATTCTTTTATGTATGATTTGTTATCTTTGCAAGTCTCATCGAATTATCAGTTTGGTTTGGCCTACTATATTGGTTTTTCATAGCTTTGGGTTCAATCTTGCGGTGTCCTTTCCCAGTGACAGAAGGGGGAGCAAGGCACGTATTGTATTGTTGCCATCGAGGATAACAAGATGGGGTATTTATCATATTGCATGAATTTATTCCTCTACATCATGTCATCTTGCTTAAGGTGTTACCCTGTTTTCTTGAACTTAATACTCTAGATGCATGCTAGATAGCGGTCGATGAGTGGAGTAATAGTAGTAGATGCAGGCAGGAGTCGGTCTAGTTGTCTCAGACGTGATGCCTATATACATGATCATACCTAGATATTCTCATAACTATGCTCAATTCTGTCAATTGCTTAACAGAATTTGTTCACCCACCGTAGAAATACTTATGCTCTTGAGAGAAGCCACTAGTGAAACCTATGGCCCCCAGGTCTATTCTCATCATATCAATCTCCAATCACTTTATTATTGCTTTGCTTTTTTACTTTGCCCTTTTATTTTACCTTGCATCTTTATATCAAAAATACCAAAAATATTATCTATCATCTCTATCAGATCTCACTCTCGTAAGTGGCCGTGAAGGGATTGACAACCCCTAATTGCGTTGGTTGCGTTTATCTATTTGTTTTGTGTAGGTACAAGGGACTCGCGCGTGGCCTCCTACTGGATTAATACCTTCGTTCTCAAAAACTGAGGGAAATACTTACGCTACTTTGCTGCATTATCCTCTCCTCTTCGGGGAAATCCAACGCAGTGCTCAAGAGGTAGCAAGAAGAATTGTTGCCGGGGAGTCTACGCAAAAGTCAACATACCAAGTACCCATCACAATCCCTATCTCTTGCACTACATTATTTGCCATTTGCCTCTCGTTTTCCTCTCCCCCACTTCACCCTTGCCGTTTTATTCGCCCTCTCTTTTCTATTTGCCTTTTTCTCGCTTGCTTGTCGCTATGGCTAGTCTTATATCTTCTCCGTTGTCTCCCGAGAATGAAGTTCTAAATTTTAAGCAAAGGGAGGGAGAAAATCTAAAAGACGCTTGGTATAGAATTTGCAATGCTCAAAATAGATCTACCAGGAAGCAATCTACTTCAGTTCTTCTCAGCAATTTTTATGTGGGTGCTAATCCTTGGTATAGATATATCCTTGATACCATTACCGTAGGGAATTTCTTGGGTAGCCATACTTTTTATTCTTATAATGCTATGATAGATTTATTTGGCTCGCCACCTCTTTTGGTTAATGGAACTATGTTAACTTTGGAGCATGTTATGCAAAGACTTGAAATTATTGAAAATAAAGTTGCTACCGTTGAATTAATTGAAAATCTAGATAAAAAGATCCACAATCAAATTACCTAATATGGATCTAAGGTAGGAATGACTTTGAAAAGGAACCCATAGTTAATGATAGAATAAATCAAGATTCCACTAGAATCGATAAACTTGAGGGTATTATTACCAACTTGGGGACCGCCTTTTCTTCCGTAAAGAATACTCCAAGTTCTCTTACTAAAAATGCCAAGCTTATGTATGTTCCTAAAAGTAAGGGTGAATCCTCTAGTAAGGAAACTGCGGATCTTAAATCTATAAGTATTCATCCTGATCTTTTTGCTATCATTAAGGAACTATTTGCTACAAATGAATTTTTCGATCTTGTGCCTAAAAGTTTGATAACCACTAGAAAGAAAGAAATTTCTAAGGAAGGTAGATGCCTCATTGAATAATTGCCTACCAAAGATGGCAATACCTAGATCTATCCTTGCTTTTATGCCTAGCTAGGGGCGTTAAACGATAGCGCTTGTTGGGAGGCAACCCAATTTTATTTTTGTTTTTTGTTTTTTGTTTCTATTTAGTAATAAATAATCCATCTACCTTCTGTTTATATGTGGATTTATCTTTTAATTAGTGTTTGTGCCAAGTTAAACCTATAGGATCTTCTTGGATGATAGTTATTTGATCTTGCTGTAACTTCCAGAAACTTTGTGCTTAGTGCTCGAATTGTTAAAAATCACCAGAACGTGATAAAATATTGATTCCAATTGATGCTGATCAACAAACAAATTGTATAGGTCTTCATATTTTGGCTGATTTTTTTTGAGTTCCATAAGTTTGCGTTAGTTACAGATTACTACAGACTGGTCTGTTTTTGACAGATTCTGTTTTTCGTGTGTTGTTTGCTTATTTTGATGAATCTATGGCTAGTAAAATAATTTATAATCCATAGAGAAGTTGGAATACAGTAGGTTTAACACCAATATAAATAAAGAATGAGTTCATTACAGTACCTTGAAGTGGTCTTTTGTTTTCTTTCGCTAACGGAGCTCACGAGATTTCTGTTGAGTTTTGTGTTGTGAAGTTTTCAAGTTTTGGGTGAAATCTTTGATGGATTATGGAACAAGGAGTGGCAAGAGCCTAAGATTGGGTATGCCCATGGCACTCCCAAGATAATCCAAGGACACCAAAAAGTCAAAGCTTGGGGATGCCCCAGAAGGCATCCCCTCTTTCGTCTACTTCCATCGGTAATTTTACTTGGAGCTATATTTTTATTCACCACATGATATGTGTTTTGCTTGGAGCGTCTTGTATGATTTGAGTCTTTGCTTTTTAGTTTACCACAATCATAATTGCTGTACACACCTTTTGAGAGAGCCATACATGAATTGGAATTTGATAGAATACTCTATATGCTTCACTTATACCTTTTGAGCTTTATAGTTTTGCTCTAGTGCTTCACTTATATCTTTTAGAGCACGATGGTAGATTTGTTTTAAAGAAACTATTGGTCTCTCCCGCTTCACTTATATTATTTTGAGAGTCTTAAATAGCATGGTAATTTGATTAGTAATAATAATATGCTTGGTATTCAAGATTTGTAAAACTTTCTTTTGAGTGCGTTGAATACTAAGAGAAGTTTGATGCTTGATAATTGTTTTGAGATATGGAGGTGATAATATCAAAGTCGTGCTAGTTGAGTAGTTTTGAATTTGAAGAATGCATGTGTTGAAGTTTGCAAGTCCCGTAGCATGCACGTATGGTAAACATTATGTAACAAATTTGAAACATGAGGTGTTATTTGATTGTCCTCCTTATGAGTGGCGGTCGGGGATGAGCGATGGTCTTTTCCTACCAATCTATCCCCCTAGGAGCATGCGCGTAATGTTTTGCTTTTTGATGACTTGTAGATTTTTGCAATAAGTATATGAGTTCTTTATGACTAATGTTGAGTCCATGGATTATACACACTCGCACCCTTCCATCATTGCTAGCCTCTTCGGTACCGTGCATTGCCCTTTCTCACATTGAGAGTTGGTGCAAACTTCGCCGGTGCATCCAAATCTCGTGATATGATACGCTCTTTCACACATAAACCTCCTTATATATTCCTCAAAACAGCCACCATACCTACCTATTATGGCATTTCCATAGCCATTCCGAGATATATTGCCATGCAACTTCCCACCATACCGTTCTTCATGACACATTCATCATTGTCATATTGCTTAGCATGATCACGTAGTTGACATAGTATTTGTGGCAAAGCCACCATTCATAATTCTTTCATACTTGTCACTCTTGATTCATTGCATATCCCGGTACACCGCCGGAGGCATTCATATAGAGTCATACTTTGTTCTAATATCGAGTTGTAATCATTGAGTTGTAAACAAATAGAAGTGTGATGATCATCATTCAATAGAGCATTGTCCCAATGAAAAAGGAAAAAAAGGAGAAAGACCAAAAAAAAGGCCCAAAAATAATAATAAATAAAAAGGGGCAATGCTACTATCCTTTTTTCCACACTTGTGTTTCAAAGTAGCACCATAATCATCATGATAGAGAGTCTCTTGTTTTGTCACTTTCATATACTAGTGGGAATTTTTCATTATAGAACTTGGCTTGTATATTCCTACAATGGGCTTCCTCAAATGCCCTAGGTCTTCGTGAGCAAGCAAGTTGGATGCACACCCACTTAGTTTCTTTTGTTGAGCTTTCATACATTTATAGCTCTAGTGCATCCGTTGCATGGCAATCCCTACTCCTTGCATTAACATCAATCGATGGGCATCTCCATAGCCCATTGATTAGCCTCGTTGATGTGAGATCTTCTCCTTTTTTTCTCCACATAACCCCCATCATCATATTCTATTCCACCCATAGTGCTATATCCATGGCTCACGCTCATGTATTGCGTGAAGATTTATAAGTTTGAGATTATTAAAGTATGAAACAATTCCTTGGCTTGTCATCGGGGTTGTGCATAATGAGAGCATTCTTGTGTGACGAAAATGGAGCATGACTAAACTATATGATTTTGTAGGGATGAACTTTCTTTGGCCATGTTATTTTGAGAAGACATAATTGCTTTGTTAGTATGCTTGAAGTATTATTGTTTTTATGTCAATATGAACTTTTGTCTTGAATCTTTCGGATCTGAATATTCATACCACAATTGAGAAAATTTACGTTGAAATTATGCCAAGTAGCACTCCGCATCAAAAATTCTCTTTTTATCATTTACCTACTCGAGGACGAGCATGAATTAAGCTTGGGGATGCCTGATACATCTCCAACGTATCTATAATTTTTTATTGCTCCATGCTATATTATCTACTCCCTCCGTTCGGAATTACTTGTCGCAGAAATGGATGTATCTAGATGTATTTTAGTTCTAGATACATCCATTTTCGAGACAAGTAATTCCGAACGGAGGGAGTACTGTTTTGGACTATATTGGGTTTTATTTTCCACTTTTATATTATTTTTGGGACTAACCTATTAACCGGAGGCCCAGCCCAGAATTGCTTTTTTTTGCCTATTTCAGTGTTTCGAAGAAACGGAATATCAAACGGAGTCCAGACGGAATGAAACCTTTGGGAACGTGATTTACTCAACAGATATGATCCGGGAGACTTGCACCCTCTGTCAAGAAAGCCACGAGGCGGTCACGAGGGTGGAGGGCGCCCCCCCTCTAGGGCGTGCCCCCTACCTCGTGGGCCCCTCAAAGCTCCACCGACGTACTCTTTCCTCCTATATATACCTATGTACCCCCAAACAATCAGACGGAGCCAAAAACCTAATTCCACTGCCGCAACCTTCTCTACCCACGAGATCCAATCTTGGGGCTTGTTCCGGAGCTCCACCGGAAGGGGAATCCACCATGGAGGGCTTCTACATCATCACCATAGCCCCTCCGATGAAGTGTGAGTAGTTTACCTCAGACCTTCGGGTCCATAGTTAGTAGCTAGATGGCTTCTTCTCTCTTTTTGGATCTCAATACAATGTTCTCCCCCTCTCTCGTGGAGATCTATTCGATGTAATCTTGTTTTTGCGGTGTGTTTGTTGAGACCGATGAATTGTGGGTTTATGATCAAGATTATCTATGAACAATATTTGAATCTTCTCTGAGTTCTTTTATGTATGATTTGTTATCTTTGCAAGTCTCTTTGAATTATCAGTTTGGTTTGGCCTACTAGATTGGTTTTTCTTGCAATGGGAGAAGTGCTTAGCTTTGGGTTCAATCTTGCGGTGTCCTTTCCCAGTGACAGAAGGGGAAGCAAGGCACATATTGTATTGTTGCCATCGAGGATAACAAGATAGGGTATTTATCATATTGCATGAATTTATTCCTCTACATCATGTCATCTTGCTTAAGGCGTTACTCTGTTTTCTTGAACTTAATACTCTAGATGCATGCTGGATAGCGGTCGATGAGTGGAGTAATAGTAGTAGATGCAGGCAGGAGTCTGTCTACTTGTCTCGGACGTGATGCCTATATATATATGATCATACCTAGATATTCTCATAACTATGCTCAATTCTATCAATTGCTCAACAGTAATTTGTTCACCCACCATACAAATACTTATGCTCTTGAGAGAAGCCACTAGTGAAACCTATGGCCCCCGGGTCTATTCTCATCATATCAATCTCCAATCACTTTATTATTGCTTTGCTTTTTTACTTTGCCCTTTTATTTTACCTTGCATCTTTATATCAAAAATACCAAAAATATTATCTATCATCTCTATTAGATCTCACTCTCGTAAGTGGCCGTGAAGGGATTAACAACCCCTAATCGCGTTGGTTGCGTTGAGCTATTTGTTTTGTGTAGGTACGAGGGACTCGCGCGTGGCTTCCTACTGGATTGATACCTTGGTTCTCAAAACTGAGGGAAATACTTACGCTACTTTGCTGCATTATCCTCTCCTCTTCGGGGAAATCCAACGAAGTGCTCAAGAGGTAGCAAGAAGAATTTCTGGAGCCGTTGCTGGGGAGTCTACGCAAAAGTCAACATACCAAGTACCCATCACAATCCCTATCTCTCGCACTACATTATTTGCCATTTGCCTCTCGTTTTCCTCTACCCCACTTCACCCTTGCCGTTTTATTCACCCTCTTTTCCGTTTGCCTTTTTCTCGCTTGCTTGTCGCTATGGCTAGTCTTATATCTTGTCCGTTGTCTCCCGAGAATGAAGTTCTAAATTGTAAGCAAAGGGAGGGAGAAAATCTAAAAGACGCTTGGTATAGAATTTGCAATGCTCAAAATAGATCTACCAGGAAGCAATCTACTTCAGTTCTTCTCCGCAATTTTTATGTGGGTGCTAATCCTCGGTATAGATATATCCTTGATACCATTACCGGAGGGAATTTCTTGGGTAGCCATACTTTTGATTCTTACAATGTTGTGATAGATTTATTTGGCTCGCCACCTCTTTTGGTTAATGGAATTATGTTAACTTTGGAGCATGTTATGCAAAGACTTGAAATTATTAAAAATAAAGTTGCTACCGTTGAATTAATTGAAAATCTAGATAAAAAGATCCACAATCAAATTACCCAATATGGATCAAAGGTAGGAGTGACTTTGAAAAATATGAAGGAAAAGGAACCCATAGTTAATGAGAGAATAAATCAAGATTCCACTAGATTCAATAAACTTGAGGGTATTATTACCAACTTGGGGACCGCCTTTTCTTCCGTAAAGAATACTCCAGGTCCTCTTACTAAAAATGCCAAGCTTATGTATGTTCCTAAAAATAAGGGTGAATCCTCTAGTAAGGAAAGATTGATATATTGGACGATGAGATCACGGACATGACGAGGAGTTTCGAAATGGTCGAGAGGTAAAGATTGATATATTGGACGATAATATTCGGACACCGGAATGGTTTCGGAAAGGTTCGGGTATATTTAGGAGTACTGAGGGGCTACCGGAACCCCCTGGGGAAGTATTGGGCCTACATGGGCCTTAGTGGAGAGAGAGGGGAGCCCGCAAGGGGTGGTGCGCGCCCCCCTCCAATGGGGTCTGAATAGGAAAAGGAGGAGGGAGCGCGGCCCCCTTCCCTCTCCCTCTCCTTCCTTTTCCCCCTCCGATGAGAAAGGAAAAAGGGGGTGGGGGACGAATCCTACTAGGAGTGGAGTCCTAGTAGGACTCCTCCCATGGCGCGCCTCCTCCTCCCCTTCTTTATATACGGGGGCTGGGGGGCACCCCATAGCACAATAGTTATTCTCTTAGCCGTGTGAGGTGCCCCCCTCCATAGTTTAGTCCTCCGGTCATAGCGTCGTAGTGCTTAGGCGAAGCCCTGCGGATCACATCACCATCACCGTCACCATGCCGTCGTGCTGACGGAACTCTCCCTCGACCCTCTGCTGGATCAAGAGTTCGAGGGACGTCATTGAGCTGAACCTGTGTTGAACTCGGAGGTGTCGTATGTTCGGCACTAGATCGGTTGGATCGTGAAGATGTTCGACTACATCAACCGCGTTAACCTAACGCTTCCGCTTTCGGCCTACGAGGGTACGTGGACACACTCTCCCCCTCCCATTGATATGCATCTCCTAGATAGATCTTGCGTGATCATAGGATTTTTTTTGAAATTGCATGCTACGTTCCCCAACAGTGGCATCCGAGCCAGGTCTATGCGCAGATGATATGGACGAGTAGAACATAAAGAGTTGTGGGCGATAATAGTCATACTGCTTACCACCAACGTCTTATTTTGATTCGGTGGTATTGTTGGATGAAGTGGCCTGGACCAACCTTACATGACCACGTTCATGAGACCGTTCCAGTGATAGACATGCAACTTGTTTTGCATAAAGGTGGCTGGCGGGTGTCTATTTCTCCAACTTTAGTTGAATCGAATTTGACTACGTCCGGTCCTTGTTGAAGGTTAAAACAACACACTTGACAAAAAATCCTTGTGGTTTTGATGCGTAGGTAAGAACGATTCTTGCTAGAAGCCCGTAGCAGCCACGTAAAACTTGCAACAACAAAGTAGAGGACGTCTAACTTGTTTTTGCAGGGCATGTTGTGATGTGATATGGTCAAGACATGATGTGATATAAGTTATTGTATGAGATGATCATGTTTTGTAAAAGTTATCGGCAACTGGCTGGAGCCTTATGGTTGTCGTTTTATTGTATGAAATGCAATCGCCATGTAATTGCTTTACTTTATCACTATGCGGTAGAGATATTTGTAGAAGCAATAGTTGACGAGAGTACAACGACGCTACGATGGAGATCAAGGTGTCAAGCCGGTGACGATGGAGATCATGACGGTTTCTTTGGAGATGGAGATCAAAGGCACAAGAAGATGATGGCCACATCATGTCACATATTTTGATTGCATATGATGTTTATCTTTTATGCATCTTATTTTGCTTAGTATGGCGGTAGCTATCGGTGTCAAAACCGGCGGATCTCGGGTAGGGGGTCCCGATCTGTGCGTCAAGGTCGGATGGTAACAGGAGACAAGGGACACTTTATTTTACCCAGGTTCGGGCCCTCTCGATGGAGGTAAAACCCTACTCCTGCTAGATTAATATTGATGATATGGGTAGTACAAGAGTAGATCTACCACGAGATCAAGGAGGCTAAACCCTAGAAGCTAGCCTACGGGTATGATGATGGTTATGATGTGTTCGTCCTACGGACTACAACACTCCGGTTTATATAGGCACCAGATAGGGTTAGGGTTACACAGAGTCGGTTACATTGGTAGGAGATCTTGAATATCCGCACGCCTAGCTTGCCTTCCACGCCAAGGAAAGAACCTTCCAGACACGGGACGAAGTCTTCAATCTTGTATCTTCATAGTCCTGGAGTCCGGCTGAAGATATAGTTCGGCTATCCGAACACCCCCTAATCCAGGACTCCCTCAGTAGCCCCTGAACCAGGCTTCAATGACGACTAGTCCGGCGCGCAAATTGTCTTCGGCATTGCAAGGCGGGTTCCTCCTACAAATTCTTCAAGAAGATAATAAACACCAAAAAATAGTGTTCGGCTCTGCAAAACAAGTTTCCACGTGTTGCCATATAGAGAATAATACAAACACAAATCAAATCTGCTGACGTATTCCGCAGTGCGTCATAACACTGCGACCAAGCCTTCTGTATGGATTATTTTTTGTTGTTCCACCGCAGCACGTTCAATGAGGCGGTTTCCTTGGCACGTCTTGTCGAAGCCGAGATCGTGTGCCCCTTTTAATGGGATTCTCATTAATGCGGACGTGGGTAACCCAACCGCGCCATTTACCACGGCGTGTGAGCGGCAAGCGAGTTTTATTAGGTAGGTGGGGACGCATAACGGCATCTGCCTATATAAGGGGATAAAGATCCACCTCTTTCACCTATGCCTTCTTCCTCCTTTGCCCATCCATCTCCTGCGCACTCAAGCTCCAACGCCCAAGTTCTCTCTTTCTTCCCCAACCTACTCCAGCGATGTCCAGAGCGGGTGGCAAGTGGATGGCTTCCTCCGTTACGGAGGGTCAAATCAAAAAGCTTAGGAAGGCCGGATATCTGTCCAAGGACATCCCGCACCGGCTTCCCGATGCGGGGCAGCTTCTTCCCACCACAAGGCCCCATGAGAGGGTAGTTTTTCTCCCCCATTTCCTCCGCGGACTGGGTTTTCCACTTCACCCTTTTGTCCGGGGGCTCATATTCTACTACGGCCTGGACTTCCACGATCTGGCCCCGAACTTTATCCTCAATATCTCGGCGTTTATCATCGTGTGTGAGGCCTTTCTCCGCATCCGCCCCCACTTCGGCCTTTGGCTCCAGACCTTCAACGTCAGGCCCAAGGTGGTGTCCTGCACCCAGGCGGAGTGCGGAGGTGCTATGGCCGGCAAAATGGCCAACGCACTCTGGTTCGATGGATCCTTTGTGGAGTCCTTAAAGGGGTGGCAGGCAGGGTGGTTTTACATCACCGAGCCATGCGACTCGAAATGGGTCGCGGCCCCTGAGTTCCGATCCGGACCCCCCACGCGGCTCATGTCCTGGAAAGAGACGAGCCTATTGTGGGGCAACGAAGAAGAAGTGACCGGACTGCAAACTTGCATCCGGTCCCTGATGGACAAGCCCATCCGGCATGTCAACATCATCCAGGTCATGCTCGGTCGCCGGATCCTCCCGTGCCAAGAACGGGAGTTCACTTTGTGGGAATTTTACCCGGCGCAGCACCAAACCCTCAATAGGCTCTTCGACACGACGTATGAAGACGTCTGGAAGGTGCTAACCAAAGGCGCCGAGTGCCCCACATCCGCTTCCGAGGACCACGGATACAGCTCGCAGCGCTATGCTGGCGAGGTAAGCTATTTATACCTTTCACAGGTTCGTTAAGCTTTTCTACATAGATTGACTCTATGTGGGATCTAAAAACTCCCTTCGCCTTTGACAGGCGTGGCTGAAGATAGCCGGACCAATCAACTATCCGGCTCCTCTGCCCGAAGACCCAGCCCTAGCTCTCTTAGAGAAGCTGCTGGCTCCGGCGCCCTATGCGGTGCCGGAGAAGAAGGTCAAAAAGAAGAAGACCACCGGGACTCGAAAGAGTGCCCGCAATGTGGTGGTGTCGAGCTCGTCATCTGGCGAGTCTGCGACGCCCTCCTCTCGTGAAAACGAGGAGGAGGAACAAGGAAGCTCTCCCCCTCCATCGAGGGGAGCGAAAAAGAAGAAGGCCGCCCCAACAGGGGAGGCCGAGGGGTCAGGGAAAAGGAAGACCCCTCCGTCGGACTACCCCCCCAACACCGAAGAGGGTGGAAAGGAGTGGCCGGACAGAACCAAGCATCCGGCGACATCGTAAGTATTCACATACCAGAATGACTCATAGTATCTTCAAGTGCGCAGCTTACCCTAATGTCGAACGTTATTTGCGCAGCCCGCCCCGAGCCGCACTCGATGATTCATCGAGCGGCTCCCTGGATTCGTCGGACATGAACTCTGTCCCGCCCGCAGTCTCCCCCCGCGGGGCAGACGACGCCGAAGCGGCGTCCCGCCGAACAGGGCAGGAGGAGGTGGTCCTGGAGGAGCCGCAAGGCAATCCTCAGGACCCCAGGAGTAAAGGGGATGAAACCCCCCAGGGCTCCCAGTCCGGCTTTGTGCCGGACACCGCGCCGGACTCAACCGTCCTGGCTCGCGGTGGGCGAACTCCTTCCAAGAGGAGTAAGCCGTCTGCGCCGGCGACCTCTGTCCAACCAGAGGCGCCGGATAGTCTGTTGGAGGCGCTTGAAGGCACCACCATCGACGAGGACCACCGTACTGTCATGAGTGCGGTGGTCAAAAGGGTTCAGTCCGCCAAGAGCGGACTGAATGAAGCTTGCGCTAGCCTTCTAACAGGCTTCCAGGTAAGCAAAAAATATGCTAAATTCATTACCGCATAGACAGTAGCCCCTGATGCTCTGTTCGGTGTTCGGAAAGAAAAGCCGAATAGAGGATCCAACAATTTTCGCAGGAGTCTAATAAAAAGTCTAATATGCGTATGCAGGCTTCCCTGCTGTCCACCGCCGCACTGACTGCGCAGGTGGAAGTCTTGAAAAAGGACCTCGAGCGGTCCGAGCAAGAGCTCGGCCATGCCAAAAGGCAGCTCGTGGAAAAGGAAGGTAAGAAAATACCCCTTAGAAAAAAAGAAAGAAAGAAAAAAAGTGGTGCCTATAGAGAGGCTTGATTGCAAAAAGAAATAACAGGATTGTACTGCTTATTGTAGGGGCCACAACCGAGGTGGCAACCCTGAAGCAGGCGCTGGCTGAGGCTGAGAATAAAGCGGCCGAGGAGCGCGCCGAGCGAGAAAAGCTTGGGGTCCAAGTCGGCGAGGTGCAGCAAGAGCTGCAAGCTCTCATGAAGAAACATGAGGGTTTGGAGCTTGAGGCAAAAACGCAAGCATCCGAGCTCGCGTCGGCTGTTGAGGCCACCAAGAGTGCCAAGGCCGAAGCCCAAAAGGCCCTCCAAGAGTTGGAGGATGTGAAAAAGATAGCAGCGGGTAAGGCATTCTTAATGCAAAGTAGGAATATAAAGGTGAAATACCTATTACTTACTCGAATCCGGAGTTCTCCAGGGGCGTTCTTCGATCTTCCCCGCAGCGCATCCGACGCCACCGCATTCTATCGAGCTGAAGAGGGTAGCTCGACGGAGAGTGTGTTCTGGTCTCAGTATTCTGAGGCCGGACACCCTTTGCCCTTAAGCGATCAGCTGAAGCAGCTGGCCGAGCTCCACAAGGCGGCCGAACAGGCCATGGAGGGCTTACTAGTTCGGCTGTGGCCTGGAGAGGCCCTGCCTGGGAGCTATTTCGGGCTGGTGCGGCGGCTGGTGGAGGCCTGTCCACGGCTTGAGGTCATCAAGCGCTCCGTCTGCATAGAAGGTGCCCGGAGGGCCCTTGCCCGTGTAAGGGTACACTTGGGCAAGCTGGACGGAGAGAAGCTGGTGAAGGACGGGCCGCCGCAGGGGAAGGAGCATCGCAAGCCCAAGAACTACTACAAGGAAGTTCTCGCTGGAGCTCGCCTTGTCGCGGATGAATGTGCCAAAGATGTAATATTTCAATGAACTCGCTCGTTTGTATTCTGTGCGCTGAAAACTTGTTCATATGCGCTTAAGCAATGCTTTCTGAATTTAAAATATTATTTTCTGTGCGGCCGTTTATCAATAACTGAGAGATGGCGAGTCGTCGGCTTCTGCCCCCATGCAACTAGTGCTGGGGTGTTCGGGATAAACCTGAGGGCTCTTGTTCCCATAGTTGGGTCCTTCGAGGGAGGCGCTCAGCACAGCGAACCAGGCAATCGGACTATAATGCTTGAACACTCTCACTTAGCCATAGAACATTATAATTTTAAATTTCGGCGAAGCCCCTAGTTCGGAAGGCCGAATTCGGGGCACTATCCACGCCTTTAGCCGGACTTAACCAGCTCTCCGCTCGAAG
The DNA here is from genome assembly GCA_032464435.1 of Aegilops umbellulata. NCBI lineage: Eukaryota > Viridiplantae > Streptophyta > Magnoliopsida > Poales > Poaceae > Aegilops > Aegilops umbellulata. Next base: position 222,978,604 of record CP136055.1, on the reverse strand, counting down.
CGGCATAAGCCTTTAGGGACTCGAAAAACCTCTCGAACAGCGACCGGTCTCGCGCCTTATCATGACAGTCTGTTTTAGCTTTCTCCACTGAGGTGCTCACCCACATGATCTGGGGCACAATCGCAGTGGTTCTCCTAGTGCTACCTTAGCCGATAGAGTGGAACGTAAGGCACCAAAACATAGGAGCCGGGCAAACCCAACATATGACCAAAATCATGACTCGGAGCCGATGCATATAATGCTATAAGTTCGGGGTGCCGCACTTGTGAAAGTGGACGGACTTCTCACACCAGATAGAAGGGTAACAAAGCCCCTGGCGTGGTTTGCCGTACCATGGTGTACGGGTGCGATCATGTTATTTGAGTAAACATATGTATATTAAAAGAAGATAATGCAAAAAAAAAGACAAAAAGCTATGCATTATTTATGAGGAGGCTGTTTATTCAAGCCGAACGATACAAGTAGTGCGAAAAAAAAATTAGACTAATTAACATGTCCTGACCAGGCGCAGGCCGCGGAATTTAGAAACAGATATGTCGCTCGAAATAGAGACCACCTGAGAGTTCCATGATGCGGCGTTGTTTTGTCTGCTTTCCTGGGTCCTGTATCGTCTGTGCGGCAGCGAGGCCGAACACTGTATCCAGAGTATGGAGTCCTGAAAGAAAAAGAAGAACCCGGCAGCCCCTAGTACGTTTGACGCCGTATTGTTGGCATGCCGTTTTATCTGCCCCTTCCCCTATGCCCATGGAATTGTAAGGGCGTAATTGTGTACTCGAGGTACTAGCTCCGCTATGTAGCGATGGCTAGGGTTGGGGTCGTATTGCTACGCGTGCTCTGAACGCGCCAGTCGGTCTTGCTGTGGGTTATTCCGGACGCGTTTTGCTTTGTCCTGCTTTGTAGTGGCCGGACTCGAGAGCTGCCTTAACAGGCTGCTTTGTACCTCTGCCGCGAGGGCCGCCGTGTGTTCCTCCGTACGGATGGAGCGTTCGGTGTTTCCGCTGACCGTGATTACACCTCGAGGGCCTGGCATCTTGAGCTTGAGATATGCGTAGTGCGGCACCGCATTGAATTTAGCGAATGCGGTTCATCCAAGCAGAGCATGATAGCCACTGCGGAACGGAACTATGTCGAACATTAACTCTTCGCTTCGGAAGTTGTCCGGAGATCCGAAGACCACATCAAGTGTTATGGAGCCTATGCAATTGGCCTCTACACCTGGGATGACGCCTTTAAAGGTCGTCCTTGTGGGTTTGATCCTTGATGGATCTATGCCCATTTTCCGCACTGTATCCTGGTAGAGCAGGTTCAGGCTACTGCCGCCGTCCATGAGGACTCTTGTAAGGTGAAATCCGTCAATGATTGGGTCAAGAACCAATGCGGCAAAACCGCCGTGACGGATGCTGGTGGGGTGGTCCCTTCGATCGAAGGTGATCGGGCAAGAGGACCATGGGTTGAACTTTGGGGCGACTGGCTCCATCGCGTATACGTCCCGTAGCGCACGCTTCCTCTCCCGCTTGGGAATATGAGTCGCGTATATCATGTTCACCATCCGCACTTGTGGGGGAAACCCCTTCTGTCCGTTGTTGTTCGGCGGCCTGGGCTCCTCTTCGTCATCGCTGTCTAGCCCCTTGTTTTTGTTTTCGGCTCTTAACTTGCCTGCCTGCTTGAACACCCAACAATCCCTGTTGGTGTGATTGGCTGGCCTTTCGGGGGTGCCGTGAATCTGGCACGAGCGGTGGAGTATTCGGTCCAAACTGGATGGGCCCTGGGTATTCTTTTTGAATGGCTTTTTCCGCTGACCGGATTTATGGCCTCTGAATCCGGCGTTTACTGCCGTATCTTCATTGCTGTCGCTGCTAACGCAGCGTTTCTGTTTATTCTGTCGCGACCTGCCAATTTTGTCCTTGGTATCTGAATTACCTTGCTTCTTCGATAAGTTGTTGCTGCGAGCTAGCCAGCTATCTTCGCCCGCGCAAAAGCGGGTCATGAGTGTCGTGAGGGCTGCCATGGATTTCGGCTTTTCTTGTCCCAGATGCCGGGCGAGCCACTCGTCACGGATGTTATGCTTGAAGGCTGCTAAGGCCTCTGCATCCGGACATCGACTATCTGATTTTTCTTTGTTAGGAACCGTGTCCAGAATTGCCTGGCCGATTCTTCTGGCTGCTAGATTATGTGGCTTAGGTCGTCGGCGTCCGGTGGCCGTACATAGGTCCCCTAGAAGTTGTCGAGGAATGCGGCCTCCAGGTCCTCCCAAGAGCCGATCGAATCTGCGGGGAGGCTGTTAAGCCAGTGCCGGGCTGGTCCCTTAAGCTTAAGGGGTAAATATTTGATGGCGTGCAAATCATCGCCACGTGCCATGTGGATGTGGAGGAGATAGTCCTCAATCCATACTGCTGGATCGGTCGTACCATCGTACAACTCGATGTTGACGGGTTTAAAACCCTCTAGGATTCTATGATCCATTACTTCGTCTGTGAAGCATAGTGGGTGTGCGGCGCCCCTGTACTGGGCTATGTCTCGACGCAGTTCGGAGGAGCTGTGCCTGTTGTGTTCGGCCCGCAGATTTGTTGTGTCCGGAGTGAAAACTATCATGTGTCGTCGGGCGTCCGCGCGATCCATAGATCGATCTTGTTTGCCTTGCTTTGTCCTCTAGGACGTCTCGCAGGTCTGGTTCGTGTTCCCATGCCTTGGTAAAGCGGCTGCGGGGCATGGCTTGTTTGGATGTTCGACAGGCTTCTCTGTCGCGGCCGCGAGGTGGCCGATCTGCCATGTCTTGGGCTTCCTCCTCTGATTGGGGTAGCGGCCTGCGCTTAGGATAGTTTTTGGAGGGGCGTCCGAGCTCGTGCTCTTCGGCCGCAAGGACTTCAGTCCATCTGTCAGCTAGCAAATCTTGATCAGCTCTAAGCTGTTGCTGCTTTTTCTTTAGGCTGTTCGCCGGGCTAAAAGCCTGCGTTGAAAGCGCTTTTGTTCGGCGGGGTCCGATGGTATGATGAATTCATCGTCGCCGAGGCTTGCCTCGTCTTCGGAGGGAGGCATGTAGTTATCGTCCTCGACCTCTCGCTCTGCCGCTCTCTCATGAGGGCGGTCTTCTCCATCTTCCTGTGCCGAATCCTGCTGGTTTTGGTGTTCTTCGGCGCTGTCCGGGGTAGTATTATCTCCCGTGCCGGAATCACCGTTTCTGCTGTGGCGGGATTTGGAGCGGCGCCGCTGACGTCGGCGTTTTGGAGGCTTTTTCGAAGTGCCATCCTCCGCTGTTCCATCGCCATCTCCATCTTTTGGAGCATCCACCATGTATATGTCGTATGACGAGGTGGCGGTCCAGCGCCCTACAGGTGCTGGTTCTTGCTCGTCTCCTCCTTCGTCGTCCATACCGTCGAAGTCTTCGGAGCCGAAGTCGAGCATGTCGGATATATCGTCGACAGCGGCTATTAAGTTGGCGGTGGGTGGGCTTTGAATTTCTTCGTCGTCCGAATCCCAACCTCGCAGGCCATAGTTCGGCCCGGGCTCTCCTGACAAAGAGAGAGACTTGAGAGAATTCAGAATATCACCAAAAGGTGAATAATGAAAGATGTCCGCGGCGGTGAACTCCATTACAGGCGCCCAATCTGATTCGATCGGCGGGGGCACGGACGACCCGAAGTTCGGAGAAGAGTCCGGCTCCTTGGAGTCACAGGCCATGCGGAGCGCGGGGCTCGCGTTCGGCTCAATGGCCTTTAAGATCGCAGCCCCCGAGGTGACGTCCAACCGTTCATCTTCAAAGAACGCAGCGGGCTCCGAATCGAGGATCGGGGCCGGAGCGTATGCGGCCTCCAGGACACTGTTCGGAGGCAGAGCTATATCATGCCCCTCGAGATAGTGCGGCGCGCTTGGCTGTGGCTCGAATCTGTCGAAGATCAAGTCTCCGCGGATATCTACCGTGTAGTTTAGGCTTCCAAACCTGACTTGATGGACAGGGGCGTAGCTCTCGATCTGCTCCAGATGACCAAGCGAGTTGGCCCGCAGAGCGAAGCCGCCGAAGACGAAGATCTGTCCGGGGAGAAAAGTCTCACCCTGGACCTCATCGTTGTTGATGATCAAAGGAGCCATCGGGCCTAAAGGCAACGACACAGAGGAACTCTCAATGAAAGCACCAATGTCGGTGTCAAAACCGGCGGATCTCGGGTAGGGGGTCCCGATCTGTGCGTCAAGGTCGGATGGTAACAGGAGACAAGGGACACTTTATTTTACCCAGGTTCGGGCCCTCTCGATGGAGGTAAAACCCTACTCCTGCTAGATTAATATTGATGATATGGGTAGTACAAGAGTAGATCTACCACGAGATCAAGGAGGCTAAACCCTAGAAGCTAGCCTATGGGTATGATGATGGTTATGATGTGTTCATCCTACGGACTACAACCCTCCGGTTTATATAGGCACCGGATAGGGTTAGGGTTACACAGAGTCGGTTACATTGGTAGGAGATCTTGAATATCCGCACGCCTAGCTTGCCTTCCACGCCAAGGAAAGAACCTTCCGGACACGGGACGAAGTATTCAATCTTGTATCTTCATAGTCCTGGAGTCCGGCTGAAGATATAGTTCGGCTATCCGAACACCCCCTAATCCAGGACTCCCTCAGTAGCATTATAAGATGATTCCTCACTAAATTTCAAGGTATAAGTGTTCTCCCTGAGTATGCACTGTTGCTACAGTTCATCGTGCTGAGACACCACGTGATGATCAGGTGTGATAAGCTCTACGTTCACATACAACGGGTGCAAGACAGTTTTGCACATGCAGAATACTCGGGTTAAACTTGACGAGCCTAGTGATGTCTACTACTCAACCTTCTTTTTGTACATGTTGTTGGGTCTCCAAGTGCAGAGGTTTGTAGGACAGTAGTAAATTTCCCTCAAGTGGATGACCTAAGGTTTATCAATCCGTGGGAGGCGCAGGATGAAGATGGTCTCTCTCAAACAACCCTGCAACCAAATGACAAAGAGTCTCTTGTGTCCCCAACACACCCAATACAATGGTAAATTGTATAGGTGCACTAGTTCGGCGAAGAGATGGTGATACAAGTGCAATATAGATGGTAGATATAGGTTTTTGTAATCTGAAAATATAAAAACAGCAAGGTAACTAATGATAAAAGTGAGCGTAAATGGTATTGCACTGATAGGAAACAAGGCCTAGGGTTCATACTTTCACTAGTGCAAGTTCTCTCAACAATAATAACATAATTGGATCACATAACTATCCCTCAATATGCAACAAAGAGTCACTCCAAAGTCACTAATAGCGGAGAACAAACGAAGAGATTATGGTAGGGTACGAAATCACCTCAAAGTTATTCTTTCCAATCAACCCGTTGGGCTATTCCTATAAGTGCCACAAACAGCCCTAGAGTTCGTACTAGAATAACACCTTAAGACACAAATCAACCAAAACCCTAATGTCACCTAGATACTCCAATGTCACCTCAAGTATCCGTGGGTATGATTATACGATATGCATCACACAATCTAAGATTCATCTATTCAACCAACACATAGAACCTCAAAGAGTGCCCCAAAGTTTCTACCGGAGAGTCAAGACGAAAACGTGTGCCAACCCCTATGCATAGATTCATGGGCGGAACCCGCAAGTTGATCACCAAAACATACATCAAGTGAATCACGTGATATCCCATTGTCACAACAGATACGCACGGCAAGACATACATCAAGTGTTCTCAAATCATTAAAGACTCAATCTGATAAGATAACTTCAAAGGGGAAACTCAATCCATTACAAGAGAGTAGAGGGTGAGAAGAAACATAAGATCCAAATAGCAAAGCTCGCGATACATCAAGATCGTGCCAAATCAAGAACACGAGAGAGAGAGAGATTAAACACATAGCTACTGGTACAGACCCTCAGCCCCGAGGGTGAACTACTCCCTCCTCGTCATGCAGAGCGCAGGGATGATGAAGATGGCCACCGGTGAGGGTTACCCCCTTCGGCAGGGTGCCGGAACAGGGTCCCAATTGGGTTTTGGTGGCTACAGAGGCTTGCGGCGGCGGAACTCCTGATCTATTCTGTTCCCCGATAGTTTTAGGGTATATTGGTATATATAGGAGGAAGAAGTACGTCAGGGGAGCCACGAGGGTGGAGGGAGCCCCCTGCCTCGTGCCTCCCTCGTTGCTTTCTTGACATGGACTCCAAGTCTCCCGGGTTGCTTTCCTTCCAAAAATAACTTCTCCAGAAGGTTTCATTCCGTTTCGACTCCGTTTGATATTCCTTTTATTCGAAACACTAAAACAAGGAAAAAACAGGAACTGGCACTGGGCTCTGGGTCAATAGGTTAGTCCCAAAAATCATATAAAAGTGCATAGTAAAGCCCATAAACATCCAAGATGGATAATATAATAGCATGAATACTTCATAAATTATAGATACGTTGGAGACGTATCACCTAGCATATGCAAATATGGCCTCGGAACACTGAGACCGAAAGGTCGAGCGTGAATCATATAGTAGATATGATCAACATAGAGATGTTCACCATTGAAAACTACTCCATCTCACGTGATGATCGGACATGGTTTAGTTGATATGGATCACGTGATCATTTAGATGACTAGAGGGTCTATTTAAGTAGGAGTTCTTAAGTAATATGATTAATTGAACTTTAATTTATCATGAATGCAGTCCTGATAGTTTTTGCATATCTATGTTGTTGTAGATCAATGGCCTGTGCTACCGTTCCCTTGAATTTTAATGCGTTCCTAGAGAAAGCTAAGTTGAAAGATAATGGTAGCAACTACATGGACTGGGTCCTTAACTTGAGGATTATTCTCATTGCTGCACAAAACAATTACGTCCTGGAAGCACCGCTAGGTGCAAGGCCTGCTGCAGGAGTAACTCCAAAGTCACTAATAGCGGAGAACAAACGAAGAGATTATGGTAGGGTACGAAACCACCTCAAAGTTATTCTTTCCAATCAATCCGCTGGGCTATTCCTATAAGTGTCACAAACAGCCCTAGAGTTTGTACTAGAATAACACCTTAAGACACAAATCAACCAAAACCCTAATGTCACCTAGATACTATAATGTCACCTCAAGTATCCGTGGGTATGATTATACGATATGCATCACACAATCTAAGATTCATCTATTCAACCAACACATAGAACCTCAAAGAGTGCCCCAAAGTTTCTACCGGAGAGTCAAGACGAAAACGTGTGCCAACCCCTATGCATAGATTCATGGGCGGAACCCGCAAGTTGATCACCAAAACATACATCAAGTGAATCACGTGATATCCCATTGTCACCACAGATACGCACGACAAGACATACATCAAGTGTTCTCAAATCATTAAAGACTCAATCCGATAAGATAACTTCAAAGGGAAAAATCAATCCATTACAAGAGAGTAGAGGGGGAGAAGAAACATAAGATCCAACTATAATAGCAAAGCTCGCGATACATCAAGATCGTGCCAAATCAAGAACACGAGAGAGAGAGAGAGAGATCAAACACATAGCTACTGGTACATACCCTCAGCCCCGAGGGTGAACTACTCCCTCCTTGTCATGGAGAGCGCTGGGATGATGAAGATGGCCACCGGTGAGGGTTCCCCCCTCTGGCAGGGTGCCGGAACAGGGTCCCGATTGGGTTTTGGTGGCTAGAGAGGCTTGCGGCGGCAGAACTCCCGATCTATTCTGTTCCCCGATAGTTTTAGGGTATATTGGTATATATAGGAGGAATAAGTACGTCTGGGGAGCCACGAGGGGCCCACGAGGGTGGAGGGCGCGCCCCTGCCTCGTGCCTCCCTCGTTGCTTTCTTGACGTGGACTCCAAGTCTCCCGGGTTGCTTTCCTTCCAAAAATAACTTCTCCAGAAGGTTTCATTCTGTTTTGACTCTGTTTGATATTCCTTTTCTTTGAAACACTGAAACAAGGGAAAAAATAGGAACTGGCACTGGGCTCTGGGTCAATAGGGTAGTCCCAAAAATCATATAAAAATGCATAGTAAAGCGCATAAAACATCCAAGATGGATAATATAATAGCATGAATACTTCATAAATTATAGATACGTTGGAGACGTATCAGCATCCCCAAGCTTAATTCCTCCTTGTCCTCAAGTAGGTAAATGATAAAAGAAAGAAATTATGAATTGTGAATGCTAGCAGGTGCACAATCTTGATCAATGATAATTTCAATCACCTTTTCTAGCATTATTATATGTCATAACAGTAGTCAACTCATAGAACTTTTCATGATCAAGTAACAAAACTATTCACATGTTAAAGTATAGATCATAAACTTTCTTGAAAACTAACAAACTATGTTCTCAGTCATCAAACAACTGCAATTCATCTTATTTTCAGGAAGACTCTATGTCAGAGCTTTGATTCAGCAAACTTCACATACTCAACTATCATTTAGTCTTCCATGATTGTTACCACTCAAAGAATATTTTTAGAACAAATAGCATCCATCGAACATAGAGAAAGATAGGGGCTTAATGTTTTGCCTCCCAACTTATTTATCATATAGATAATTGTCAATAATAATAATTCATGATCAAATATATTTGAATGGCCATATATGCTCAGATCTTTCCATCACATGATGCTTGCCAACTAAAGAGTAGGTTGGAATGAGAAGGAATACTACTGACTCTTGCATAAAAGTAAAAGATAGGCCCTTCGCAGAGGGAAGCAGGGATTTATAGAGGTGCCAGAGCTCGAAGCAAAAACAGAGATGAAAATAATTTTGGGAGGTATGCTTTCATTGTCAACATAACGACCAAGAGTTCCCAATATCTTCCATACTACATACATTATAGGCGGTTCCCAAACAGAAAGGTAAATATTTTACTCCCTCTCCACCAACAATCATCAATCCATGGCTTTCCCGAAACAACGGGTGCCTCCAACTAACATCAATCCTGGGGGAGTTTTGTTTGCAATTATTTTTGATTTGATTTCAATCTTTTGATCATGGGACTGGGCATCCCAGTTACCAGCCATTTTCTCGGGAATGATGAGCGGAGTCCACTCATTGTGAGAATAACCCACCTAGCATGGAAGATACTGCTAGCCCCTAGTCACTACATGAGCGATTCAGGCATACAAAACAGATTATTATTTGAAGGTTTAGAGTTTGGCACATGCAAATTTACTTGGAACGGTAGGTAAATACCGCATATACGTAGATATGGTGGACACTCATGGAAGAAACTTGGTTCAAGGAGTTTGGATGCACAAGCAGTATTCCCGCTTAGTACAGATATTTTGGCTAGCAAAGGATTCTAAATAGCTAACTTCTATACAAATATACCCAAGCATAACTCATTATGTTGTCTTCCTTGTCCAACTTTAACTAATTTGCTCAGATTTGAAAATAATTAATGGGGCGCACAATCATAGAATATGTCCAAGATAGTATATTTATATGTGAAACCTCTGTTCCTTCAATATTCTTTCATGAATTGTTCAAGTGACCAATACAATGTTTGCTAACCTTCAATAAATTTACCACCTCTACTTATTATATGTGAAGACATTACTCCCCATGGAAAAGGCATATGAAACATATATAATTTCAGATTTATGACATTCAAATCATTCAACCATTTACTCATAGGATATAAGTGAAGCACACGAGTAAATGACAAACTACTCCAAAAAGATATAAGTGAAGATCAATGAGTAGTTAAATAATTATGTAGCTATGTGAAGACTCTCTCTCATTTAAGAATTTCAGATCTTGGGATATTATTCAAACAGCAAGCAAAGCTAAAGAAAGTAAAATGACGCTCCAAGCAAAACACATATCATGTGGTGAATAAAAATATAGCTCCAAGTAAAGTTACCGATGAACGAAGACGAAAGAGGGGATGCCATCCGGGGCATCCCCAAGCTTAGGATCTTTGTTGTCCTTGAATATTACCTTGGGGTGCCTTGGGCATCCCCAAGCTTAGGCTCTTTCCACTCCTTATTCCGTAGTCCATCACATCTTTACCCAAAACTTGAAAACTTCACAACACAAAACTCAACAGAAAACTCGTGAGCTCCGTTGGCGAAAGAAAACAAAACACCACTTCAAGGTACTGTAATGAACTCATTCTTTATTTATATTGGTGTTAAACCTACTGTATTCCAACTTCTCTATGGTTTATAAACTATTTTACTAGCCATAGATTCATCAAAATAAGCAAGCAACACAATGAAAACAGAATCTGTCAAAAGCAGAACAGTCTATAGTAATCTGTATCAAACATATACCTCTGGAACTCCAAAAATTCTAAAATAAATTGGTTGACCTTATTAATTTGTCTAGTAATCATATTAAAAAAATAATCAACTAAATATCACTCTCCAGTAAAAAGTTGAAGCAAATCTTGTGAGCGCTAAAGTTTCTGTTTTTTACAGCATGATCATAAAGACTTCACCCAAGTCTTCCCAAAGGTTCTACTTGGCACAAACACTAATTAAAACACAAAACTATCGGATTTCGGGTTCTGGCAGACCCTTGAGGTTCAAACTCTGGGGTGCGCGTGGAGATTACGCCTTCTACCTTCCTGCACCCCTCCGCCTCGCAAAGATCTAAGCTACCGAAAGAACAGCACAAGAGACACAAGGTTTATACTGGTTCGGGCCACCGATGTGGTGTAATACCCTACTCCAGTGTGGTGTGGTGGATTGCCTCTTGGGCTGATGATGATAAGCAATACAAGGAATAACAGCCTCACGAGGGTCTGTTCTTGGCTAGGGCGATGAACTGCTAGGAGGAGTTCAGTCGCCTTTCTCTCTCTTTTTGATCTCTAGGTGTCTCTACCCCGGGGGTGGCTAGTCCTATTTATAGGCAAAGGCCCTGGGCCTCCTCCCAAATATTGAGCGGGAAGGGCGCCAACAATTGGCCATTTTGAAGGGGAACATCTGGTACACTTATCCTGACTAAAGTTGGTCCTCGCTTGCCAAAGGCTCTAGTGGTGACGCTGGCTTGGGATCCACAATGACTTCCTTCCCGCCGTTGGACTGGTCTTGGTCTCGTTGCACCGAAATGGGTGCCTCTGCTTGATGCTCTCGCCTGTGCTTGCTCCCTTTGCACCAAAGAGGAAAGGAGGACGCTACGCGGGCTGGCGCCCGCCTGGCGCCCTTGGTCGTCATTGCTTGCGTCATGGGCACCTCGTGAGGTACCCCGCCTTGAACTCTCCGCCTCCTCGCGAGCCATCCTAACGAGGCCGCGCCTGGGGAAGCTCCGTGTCATCTGCCCCGCGAGGCTTGGCCCCTCGCAAGGGTCTTGGGTCTGTGTTGAGGAAGATGGGCCGTGCTGGGCCCCCCTTTGAGCCACGCCGCAGGCCGCAGGCAGGCAAGTCTGGGGACCCCTGTTCCCAAAACGCCGACAGTAGCCCCCGGGCCCAAGGCGCGCCCGGACTTGGCCGTGTAGAGAGGCGAAAGAGCAAGGGCGAAACGCCGCTGGCCCTAACAGCCTGCGGCCTTGGGCGCCGCGTGGCACTTGATTTGACGTGGGCATCTCCGCTTCCCCACGACGCCTCGGTAACTACACGGATTGGACAAGTCCCTGCATGCAAAGCGGGTCATGATTACCTGCGATCGTGGAGGCCGACGGTTGGCCTTCGCCGGCTATAAGTACGGAATGGCACGTGCCTTTCCAGTCCATCCCTTCTTGCTTCTCCTTCTTCCCGGTCCTTGCTCCGCCTTGCCACGATGGCTCCGTCGAGGAGGTTCTCAGCCGCAGAGAAGGGGATGGCTCGCCAGGTAGAACTTGCATCTCCCCCGCCCAAGCGCGGCCGAGGGCGCCCTCGCAAACACCCTGTGGCCGCCACGGCAGCTCCCCGCGGCCGTGGAGATGGTTTCCAGCTCGGTGACGGGCGGACTGCTGCGGCCGAGGGGCGCTCTTCGGTCGCGCACTCCCCTAGGCCGCGCTTTCGCGTTGTAGAGGTGCTGCCGGAGTTCGTTGTGTGGTCGGCGGAGCCGACTAGAACCTGGCTTCAACTTCCTCGCTTCCTCCTCGGCGAGCTCCCGGCCGGCGCCCCGGGCGGCCTCTGGCTTCAGGCAGACGGCTGCTGCAGCCGGGCCTCATGGGCTTCACTGGAGGTCTCCGCAGCCGGGAGCCTGGCCTTGACCCGCGGTTGGCAGACGTTTGCCCGCGCGCGTGGCCTGAGCCGCCGGTGCACCCTGCACTTCAAGTTTGACGGCGATGCCACCCTCTACGTGAGGGTGTTTGGGGAAGATGGTCGCCGCGCAGGGTGCTGCCCTGAGGACGATGACAGCAGCCGGGGACCCAGCCCCGGCGATGATGGAGAGGACAGCGTCACGTGATTGCTGGCGCTCAGGGTTCCCCAAGCTTCACCGGTTCTTCTTCAGGCGGCGACTCTTCTAGCGGCGGCCGAGGTCGGCCCCCACGCCGTCGCACCTGCTTGGACGGTGGTAGCGCGCCCGCTCGCCGTCGTGCCTTGGTGAAGCGCGAGAGGGAGTCTGCCTGAGCCCTGGAGGCAGCTCGAGTCTTCCCTGCAGGCCGGTGTGAGGCGAGCCGCGCCTGATTTGCCCTTTCTTTTCCTTTGCCCTGCGTAAAAAAGACAGTATCATGGAGCCCCGCGGGGGCGTGTTTGGGTTATTGCTGTTAATCATCGCTTTGCTTCCGTTATCATGACTTCCGGCTACGTGCGCGCGTGTAGATAGTTCCCGGCCCCAGCCGTGGGGGGGCGACTGACCCAGGCCCTGTGTTCGTGTCGCGGTGCCCGTGGGGCACGAACTGGAGGGGTGCTCCTGTAATGGACCTAGGTCGCGAAACCTTTGAACGGCTAGGACAAAAACACTCACAAGGGCGCTCGGCTGCCCCCCTCGCAAGGCCTTGCATAAGAGAAATCGAGGCAGGAGAGCGAAAAGTCAAAGAACCATAAGTCAAAGACGGCAATAGCTTCAACAAAACTTTGAATGAGAATGAACAAGCCAACTGCGGAAAGCAAATGAAAAAGCCGCGTCCAGCACCTAATCTAGTCTTCGACGTCTTCTCACCAGCGCAGAGCTAAGTGCTGCCACTGGGCGTGGGAGGGAGCCCCAGGGCCTGAGGCCGGCGCTCCTGAGACTCCGGGGCGTGCATAGCCCCAACTCATTATTACATGAGAGTGTCACAGGCGGCGAGCTTCACAGGCGTTGGCCTTCTTCACAGGCTCCGGGCCTTTCTTGGGGGAAGCGAGCTTCACGGGCATTTGCCCTCTTCACAGGCTCCGGGCCTTTTCCAAAATGCGACAGCTTCACAGGCATTCGCCTTCTTCACAGGCTCTGGGCCTTTTCCAAAACGCGACAGCTTCACAGGCATTCGCCTTCTTCACAGGCTCTGGGCCTTTTCCAAAATGCGATAGCTTCACAGGCATTAGCCTTCTTCACAGGCTCTGGGCCTTTTCCAAAACGCGATAGCTTCACAGGCATTCGCCTTCTTCACAGGCTTTGGGCCTTTTCCAAAAAGGATAATCTTCACAAGCGTTCGCCTTCTTCACAGGCTCTGGGCCTTTTTAGGGGTAGAACCTCCGGAGGTGCTGGATGTTCCATGCGTTCTGGACCGGCTCCCCCTCCTGAGTCTCCAAGCGCGCGGAGCCAGGCCTGGAAACATGAACAACCTTGAACAGGCCCTCCCACATGGGAGAGAGCTTATGCAGTCCCTCCCTGGAGAGAACCCGCCTGAGTACGAGATCTCCTACCTCGAGAGTTCTGGGGCGGATGTTGCGGCAGTGGTACCGTCGCAGTGCTTGTTGGTACCTCGCCGCTCGTAGCGCGGCTTCTCGGCGACGTTCCTCCCCCAGCATGAGGTCCATCCCCCGCATGGCGTCCTGCTGCGCCTCGTCGAATGCCAGGACCCGCGCGGAGCGACGTCTGACCTCGTGAGGGAGGACCACTTCGGCTCCGTAAACCAGGAAGAACGGGGTCTCTCCAGTCGGCTTGGTCGCGGTGGTGCGGATGGACCACAACACGGACTGAAGCTCATCGTACCAGCCTCTGCCGCAGGCCTCCAACTTCTTCTTGAACGTCCTAGTCTTGAGGCCCCTCAGGACCTCTGCGTTGGCTCGCTCGGCCTGGCCGTTGCTTCGGGCTTGCGCCACCAAAGCATAGCATATCTGCGTTCCAAGGTTAGCACAGTATGTTTTGAAGAGGTTACTCGTGAACTGCGAACCGATGTCTGTGATGATGCGGTTCGGCACCCCAAACCGGCTCACGATGCCCCTGATGAACTTGACCGCAGAACCCGCAGGGATGGTGCGGACGGCCTCTACTTCTGCCCACTTGGTGAACTTGTCCACGACGACGTAGAGGTAGCGGTAGCCCCCTGGCTCCCGAGGAAACGGGCCCAGGATGTCCAGCCCCCAGACTACGAATGGCCATGAAAGGGGTATACTCTGCAGGCCTCCTGCCGGCTGATGTATCTGCTTGGCGTGGAACTGGCAGGCCTCACGAGCCTTCACCAGCTCGACGGCATCATTGAGTGCGGTGGGCCAATAAAACCCACTGCGGAACGCCTTGCCGATGAGGGTCCGTGATGATGAATGATGTCCACAATCTCCGCCGTGTATATCTTCCAGCAGTTCCTTCCCTTGCTCCCTGGAGATGCAGCGCAGGGATACATCGTTTGGCCGCTTCGGGTAGAGCTCTCCATCCTTGATGCAGTATGCCGTGGCCTGCCGCGCCACACGCTCCACTTCCTCCTCCTTCTCTGGTAGGATCCCTTGTGTTAGGTAACTCCGGAGCTCCGTGATCCAGCACCCCTCCTGAGGTTCCATCGTCAGGAGCAGGCGTGCTCCTGAGGCCGGGCTGCAGACCGGGGCTCCTGAGGCAGGTGGCTGGGGGAGCTCCTCTCGAGGCTGAGCCGTGTTTGACAATGATGGCAGAGCTGAGGGCTTGAAGAGCCGCTCCTCAAAGACGCCAGGCTCCTGAGGTAACCTCCTGGACGCCCGTCTGGCGATGTTGTCGGCCTCCTGATTGGTGCCACGGGGCACATGCTTCAATTCCAACACCCAGAACTGCTTCTCCATCCTGCGGACCTCTGCAAGGTAGGCTTCCATGTGTTCGTCTTTAGGCTCGTACACCTTGTTGGAGAAATTGACAAGGAGCTGCGAATCGCCCTTGATGGTGAGGCGTTTCACCCCCAGGGCAGCCGCGGCCTTCAAGCTCGCTATTAGACCCTCATACTCTGCTATGTTGTTGGAGACCTTTTCACCTTGCTGGAAACAGAGCTGTACAGCGTAGTAGAGCTTGTCTTGAGTGGGTGATATAAGCACCGCCCCAGCCCCAGCGCCATGCCTGGAGAACGCCCCATCGAAGTACATGCCCCAGCCTTCCGGCGCCTCGCTTCCCGGGGAGAGGGATCGATCCTCGTCGGCCTTGAGGCCTGGTGCCTCCGTCCATTCTGCCACAAAATCCGCTAATGCTGCTCCCTTGATGACTCTGGTCGTGCTGAATTCGAGCTGAAATGCTTGCAGTTCTATGTTCCACTCAGCAACCCTTCCGGCTGAGTTAGGGCTCCTGAGCACTCTCTCCAAGGGGTATGACGAGACGACCTTGATGGGGTGACCTTGAAAATAGTGCCGCAGCTTGCGCGAGGCCACCAGTAGCGCGAGGAGGAGCTTCTGAGGCATGGGTATCGTGCCCTCGCGTCCCGCAACACCGTGATGACGAAGTATACTGGGTGCATCAGCGCTGGTGGCGCCCTCTGGAGACCGTGGCGCCTCCTGAGGCGACGAGGCCTCCGGAGGCTGGCCATCCGGGAGAGGGACCTCTTCCGCCTCCAGTGCACTCCTCTGCGGTGGCTGATCCTCCTCAGCCACGGTGGCGGTTTCTGTGGGCCTTCCTTGTTCCTGTTTTGCCTTGTCTTCGGGCTGCTGCCGTGGTCTTGACCCGACGCTCCTCCCTAATCGCCACCAGGGCTGCGCTGGTGGAGTAGGGAGTGGCGGCGAGGTAAAGCACCAGGGGCTCTCGAGGGCGCGGAGCCACCATGACCGGAGGGCTGGTCAGGTATCTCTTGAGATCTTGGAACGCCTTGTCGGCCTCTTCAGTCCATTCAAAGGGCCCCCTTTTTCTTCATTAGCTGGAAGAAGGGCAGCGCTCGCTCCCCCAACTTGGAGATCAAGCGCCCCAGCGCGGTCATGCGCCCAGTGAGCTTCTGCATTTCTCTGAGGGTCTTTGGTGGGCTCATGTCCTCGACCGCCTTGACCTTTTCCGGGTTAGCCTCGATGCCTCGATGGGGCACGAGGAAACCCAAGAGATTGCTTGAGGGGACTCCGAACACACACTTCTCTGGGTTGAGCCGCAGGTTCACTGCGTCGAGGCTCGCGAAGGTTTCCTCCAGGTCTTGTATCAGGGTCTTGGCCTCCAGAGACTTCACCACAATGTCATCGACGTAAGCCTCAACATTCTTCTTGAGCTGCGTGCCCAAGGTGATGTGCATCAGCCGCTGAAAGGTCGCCCCTGCGTTGCGCAGCCCAAATGGTATGCATGTGTAGCAGTACACCCCACACGGGGTTAGGAAGGCTGTTTTTTCGACGTCTTCTACCGCCATCTTGATCTGGTGATACCCAGAGAAGGCATCCAAGAAGCATAGCAGGTCGCATTCTGCGGTGGAATCGACGATCTGGTCGATGTGGGGGAGCGGGAACGGTTCTTGCGGGCATGCCTTGTTGAGGTTGGTGAAGTCGACACACATGCGCTCCTTCCCTCCCTTCTTTGGCACAACGACAGGGTTGGCCAACCAATCCGGGTATCGGACCTCGTGAATGACCCCAGCGGCTTCTAGTTTACGGGTCTCTTGGACGATGAAGGCCTGCTTTTCTGTGGACTGCCGCCTAGCCTTCTGCTTCACAGGGCGCACGTTGGGGCACACATTGAGGTGATGCTCGATTACGCTCCTAGGGATCCCCACCAACTGGTCTGGCTCCCAAGCGAATACCTTCTTGTTTGCGCGCAGGAACTTGACCAGGGCCTCCTCCTGCTCGGGCTCAAGGTTGGCGCCTATGGTGAAAGTGGCGTTGGTGGACCCGTCCTCATCGACGGGTATCTGCTTGGTTTCTGCCTTGTCTTGGGTGAACAACTATTTCTTCTTGGCGGGTGCAGCCCCCTTGGGCTCGGGGGTTTCCGAGTCGGCGGGCTATGCCGACGCCGCCGTCTTGAAGGCGAGCTTGAGCACTCGCAGCGCGTCTCTGGTGTCCCCGTGCACGGTGAGGACACCGCTGCTTCCGGGCATCTTCATGAGGTTGTACGCCGGGTGTGTCGCGGCCATGAACTGGGCCAACGCTGGATAGCCGAGGATGGCGTTGTAGGGGAGGCCGATGGGGGCGATGTCGAAGTTGACCAGCTCCGTGCGGAAGTTGTCGTAGGTGCCAAAGGTTACTGGGAGCCGGATCTGTCCCAAGGAACTGGACGACCCGCCCCCAACGCCTGAGAAGGGCTGGTTGGGTTGCAGCCGTTCCAGGGGTATGCGGAGGAGGTTGAAGGCCTCAACCGAGAGCACGCTGAGGCCCGCGCCGCCGTCGACGAGAGTCCTGGTGACGGCTACCTGGCAGATGGTGGGGGTGCACAGCATGGGGAGCGCACCCGAGCAGGCCGAGTTGGAGGGGTGGTCCTCCGAGCTGAAGGTCAGGCCGGCATTCGGTGCCGCCCTGTCCGGGAGAGCCCCCTGCGTCTAGCAGCGGCGCTGACCCGGCGGATGAACGGCTTGACGTGGTGACTTGTAGGCGGCGCCTGCGAGCCGCCCAGGAGGGCCGCGACGATCGGGGGTGTTGGTGCAGCGTGGTGGACGAGGAAGAGGCGGCGGAGCTCTTCCCAAGAGGCCATAGAGGCTGCCGGCAGGTGGAGCAGCCATGCGTGCGGGGCGCCGATGAGGGCCATGGGAAGCTAGTTGGCCATGACCCTATCATCACCTCCAGCTTCGAGGACGGCCTCCTCATACGCCAGCAAGAAGGCCAGCGGATCAGTTGCGCCGTTGTAGCGCATCGGCGTCGTTGGCTTGAACTTGTCCGGCCACCGTGCCCGTTGCAGGGCTGGGGCCAGGGCTCGGAGCCCCCTGGCCCCCGTGTTGGCGCCGGCGGCCGGAGCGGGCGACGCGCTACTCATCGCGAGGCAGGTCGTGGCGGTGGCGGAAGGGAAAACTCCGGTGCACCCCTACCTGGAGCGCCAAATGTCGGATTTCGGGTTCCGGCAGACCCTTGAGGTTCGAACTCTGGGGTGCGCGCGGAGATTACGCCTTCGCCTCGCAAGGATCTAAGCTACCAAAAGAACAGCACAAGAGACACAAGGTTTATACTGGTTCGGGCCACCGATGTGGTGTAATACCCTACTCCAGTGTGGTGTGATGGATTGCCTCTTGGGCTGATGATGATAAGCAATACAAGGAAGAACAGCCTCGCGAGGGTCTGTTCTTGGCTGGGGCGATGAACTGCTAGGAGGAGTTCAGTCGCCTTTCTCTCTCTTTCTGATCTCTAGGTGTCTCTACCCTGGGGGTGGCTAGTCCTATTTATAGGCAAAGGCCCTGGGCCTCCTCCCAACTATTAAGCGGGAAGGGCGCCAACAATTGGCCATTTTGAAGGGGAACATCTGGTACACTTATCTTGACTAAAGTAGGTCCTCGCCTGCCAAAGGCTCTGGTGGTGACGCTCGCTTGGGCTCCACAATGACTTCCTTCCCGTCGTTGGACTAGTCTTGGTCTCGTTGCACCGAAACGGGTGCCTTTGCTTGATGCTCTCGCCTGCGCTTGCTCCCTTTGCACCAAAGAGGAAAGGAGGACGCTGCGCGGGCTGGCGCCCGCCTGGCGCCCTTGGTCGTCATTGCTTGCGTCATGGGCACCTCGTGAGGTACCCCGCCTTGAACTCTCCGCCTCCTCGCGAGCCATCCTAACGAGGCCGCGCCTGGGGAAGCTCCGTGTCGTCTGCCCCGTGAGGCTTGGCCCCTCGCGAGGGTCTTGGGTCTGTGTTGAGGAAGATGGGTCATGCTGGGCCCCCCTTTGAGCCACGCCGCAGGCCGCAGGCAGGCAAGTCTGGGGACCCCCGTTCCCAGAACGCCGACAAAAACCACATCTAAACAGAAGCTAGATGGATTATTTATTACTAAACAGAACCAAAAAGCAAGAAAATAAAATAAAATTGGGTTGCCTCCCAACAAGCGCTAACATTTAACGCCCCTAGCTAGGCATGATGATTTCAATGATGGTCACATAAAAGATAAGAATTGAAACATAAGGAGATCATCATGAAGAATATGACTAGAACATTTAAGTCTAACCCACTTCCTATGCTAGGGATTTTGTGAGCAAACAACTTATGGGAACAACAATCAACTAGCATAGGAAGGCAAAACAAGCATAACTTCAAAACTTTAAGCACATAGAGAGGAAACTTGATATTATTGCAATTACTACAAGCATATATTCCCCCCTCATAATAATTTTAAGTAGCATCATGAATGAATTAAAAAATATAACCAGCACCTAAAGCATTCTTTTCATGATCTACAAGCATATAATTTTTATTACTCTCCACATAAGCAAATTTATTCTCATGAATGTAGTGGGAGCAAACTCAACAAAATAACTATCATATGATTGACAATTAAGATCAAGATGACAAGTTTCATGGTTATCATTATTCTTTAAAGCATACGTATCATCACAATAATCATAATAGATAGGAGGCATGCTTTCATCATAGTAAATTTGCTCATCAAAGCTTGGGGAACAAAAAAAATATCATCTTTATCAAACATAGCCTCCCCAAGCTTGTGGCTCTGCATATCATTAGCATCATGGATATTCAAGGAATTAATACTAACAACATTGCAATCATGCTCATCATTCAAAGATTTAGTGCCAAACATTTTAATGCATTCTTCTTCTAGCAACTGAGCACAATTTTCGTTTCCATCATACTCACGAAAGATATTAAAAAGGTGAAGCGTATGAGGCAAATGAAGGAAATATGCCCTAGAGGCAATAATAAAGTTATTATTTATTTCCTTATTTCATGATAAATGTTTATTATTCATGCTAGAATTGTATTAACCGGAAACATGATACATGTGTGAATACACAGACAAACAGAGTGTCACTAGTATGCCTCTACTTGACTAGCTCGTTGATCAAAGATGGTTATGTTTCCTAGCCATAGACATGAGTTGTCATTTGATTAACGGGATCACATCATTAGGAGAATGATGTGATTGACATGACCCATTCCATTAGCTTAGCACCCGATCGTTTAGTATGTTGCTATTGCTTTCTTCATGACTTATACATGTTCCTATGACTATGAGATTATGCAACTCCCGTTTGCCGGAGGAACACTTTGTGTGCTACCAAACGTCACAACGTAACTGGGTGATTATAAAGGAGCTCTACTGGTGTCTCCAAAGGTAGATGTTGGGTTGGCGTATTTCGAGATTAGGATTTGTCACTCCGAATGTCGGAGAGGTATCTCTGGGCCCTCTCGGTAATGTACATCACTTAAGCCTTGCAAGCATTGCAACTAATGAGTTAGTTGCGAGATGATGTATTACGGAACGAGTAAAGAGACTTGCCGGTAACGAGATTGAACTAGGTATTGGATACCGACGATCGAATCTCGGGCAAGTAACATACCGATGACAAAGGGAACAACGTATGTTGTTATGCGGTCTGACCGATAAAGATCTTCGTAGAATATGTAGGAGCCAATATGGGCATCCAGGTCCCGCTATTGGTTATTGACCGGAGACGTGTCTCGGTCATGTCTACATTGTTCTCGAACCGTAGGGTCCGCACGCTTAAGGTTTCGATGACAGTTATATAATGAGTTTATGAGTTTTGATGTACCGAAGGAGTTCGGAGTCCCGGATGATATCGGGGACATGACGAGGAGTCTCGAAATGGTCGAGACGTAAAGATCGATATATTGGACGACTATATTCGGACATCGGAAAGGTTCTGAGTGGTTCGGGTATTTTCGGGAGTACCGGGGAGTTACGGGAATACGGGGGAAGAAGTATATGGGCCTTATTGGGCTTTAGGGGAGAGGGAGAGGCAGGCCACGCGCCCCCCCATTGGCTAGTCCGAATTGGACTAGGGGGAGGGGCGGCGCCCCCTCCTTCCTTCTCTTCCCTCTTCCCCTTCCTTGTCTCCTACTCCTAATACATGGAAGGACTCCTAGTTGGACTAGGAAAGGGGGAATCCTACTCCCGGTGGGAGTAGAACTCCCCAGGGCGCGCCATAGAGAGGGCCGGCCCTCCCCTTCTCCACTCCTTTATATACGGGGGCAGGGGGCACCCCATGGACACACAAGTTGATCTTCGTGATCATTCCTTAGCCGTGTGCGGTGCCCCCCTTCACCATATTCCACCTCGGTCATATTGTCGCAGTGCTTAGGCGAAGCCCTGCGTCGGTAGTACATCAAGATCGTCACCACGCCGTCGTGCTGACAGAACTCGTCCCCGAAGCTTTGCTGGATCGGAGCCCGGGGAACGTCATCGAGCTGTACGTGTGTTAAGAACTCGGAGGCGCCGGAGTAACGGCGCTTGGATCGGTCGGATCGGGAAGACGTACGACTACTTCCTCTACGTTGCATCAACGCTTCCGCTTCGGTCTACGAGGGTACGTAGACAACACTCTCCCGTCTCGTTGCTATGCATTACCATGATCTTGCTTGTGCGTAGGAATTTTTTTGAAATTACTACGTTCCCCAACAGTGGTATCAGAGCCTAGGTTTTTATGGTTTGATGTTTTGCACGAGTAGAACACAAGTGAGTTGTGGACGATACAAGTCATACTGCCTACCAGCATGTCATACTTTGGTTCGGCGGTATTGTTGGATGAAGCGGCCCGGACCGACATTACGCGTACGCTTACGCGAGACTGGTTCTACCGCCGTGCTTTGCACACAGGTGGCTGGCGGGTGTCAGTTTCTCCAACTTTAGTTGAACCGAGTATGGCTACGCCCGGTCCTTGTGAAGGTTAAAACGGAGTCTATTTGACAAACTATCGTTGTGGTTTTGATGCGTAGGGGAGATTGGTTCTTGCTTAAGCCCGTAGCAGCCACGTAAAACTTGCAACAAACAAAGTAGAGGACGTCTAACTTGTTTTTGCAGGGCATGTTGTGATGTGATATGGTCAAGACATGATGCTAAATTTTATTGTATGAGATGATCATGTTTTGTAACCGAGTTATCGGCAACTGGCTGGAGCCATATGGTTGTCGCTTTATTGTATGCAATGCAATCGCCCTGTAATGCTTTACTTTATCACTAAGCGGTAGCGATAGTCGTAGTAGCATAAGATTGGCGAGACGGCAACGATGCTACGATGGAGATCAAGGTGTCGCGCCGGTGACGATGGTGATCATGACGGTGCTTCATAGATGGAGATCACAAGCACGAAGATGATGATGGCCATATCATATCACTTATATTGATTGCATGTGATGTTTATCTTTTTATGCATCTTATCTTGCTTTGATTGACGGTAGCATTATAAGATGATCTCTCACTAAATTATCAAGAAGTGTTCTCCCTGAGTATGCACCGTTGCCAAAGTTCGTCGTGCCCAGACACCACGTGATGATCGGGTGTGATAAGCTCTACGTCCATCTACAACGGGTGCAAGCCAGTTTTGCACACGCGGAATACTCGGGTTATACTTGACGAGCCTAGCATATGCAGATATGGCCTCGGAACACGGAGACCGAAAGGTCGAGCGTGAATCATATAGTAGATATGATCAACATAATGATGTTCACCATTGAAGACTAATCCATTTCACGTGATGATCGGTTATGGTTTAGTTGATTTGGATCACGTGATCACTTAGAAGATTAGAGGGATGTCTATCTAAGTGGGAGTTCTTAAGTAATATGATTAATTGAACTTTAATTTATCATGAACTTAGTCCTGGTAGTATTTTGCAAATTATGTTGTAAATCAATAGCTCGCGTTGTTGCTTCCCTGTGTTTATTTTGATATGTTCCTAGAGAAAATTGTGTTGAAAGATGTTAGTAGCAATGATGCGGATTGGATCCGTGATCTAAGGTTTATCCTCATTGCTGCACAGAAGAATTATGTCCTTGATGCACCGCTGGGTGACGGACCTATTGCAGGAGCAGATGCAGACGTTATGAACGTTTTGCTAGCTCAATATGATGACTACTTAATAGTTTAGTGCACCATGCTTAACGGCTTAGAATCGGGACTTCAAAGACATTTTGAACGTCATGGAGCATATGAGATGTTCCAGGAGTTGAAGTTAATATTTCAAGCAAATACCCGAGTTGAGAGATATGAAGACTCCAACAAGTTCTATAGCTAAAAGATGGAGGAGAATCGCTAAACTAGTGAGCATGTGCTCAGATTTTCTGGGTACTACAATCGCTTGAATCAAGTGGGAGTTAATCTTCCAGATAAAATAGTGATTGACAGAATTCTCTAGTCACCATCACCAAGTTAGTAGAACTTCGTGATGAACTATAATATGCAAGGGTTAACGGAAACGATTCCCAAGCTCTTCGTGATGCTAAAATCAACGAAGGTAGAAATCAAGAAAAACATCAAGTGTTGATGGTTAAACAAGACCACTAGTTTCAAGTAAAGGGCAAAGGGAAGAAGGGGAACTTCAAGAAGAACGGCAAGCAAGTTGCTGCTCAAGTGAAGAAGCCCAAGTCTGGACCTAAGCCTGAGACTGAGTGCGTTTACTGCAAAGGGACTGGTCACTGGAAGCGGAACTGCCCCAAGTATTTGGCGGATAAGAAGGATGGCAAAGTGAACAAAGGTATATTTGATATACAGATTATTGATGTGTATTTTACTAGTGTTCATAGCAACCCCTCGGTATTTCATACTGGTTCAGTTGCTAAGAGTAGTAAATCGAAACGGGAGTTGCATAATGAACAAAGACTAGTTAAGAGTGAAGTGACGATATGTGTTGGAAGTGGTTCCAAGATTGATATGATCATCATCGCACACTCCATATACTTTCGGGATTAGTGTTAAACCTAAATAAGTGTTATTTGGTGTTTGCGTTGAGCATGAATATGATTTGATCATGTTTATTGCAAAACGGTTGTTCATTTAAGTTAGAGAACAATTGTTGTTCTGTTTACATGAATAAAACCTTCTATGGTCATACACACCAACGAAAATGGTTTGTTGGATCTCGATCGTAGTAATACACATATTCATAATATTGAAAGCCAAAAGATGCAAAGTTAATAATGATAGTGCAACTTGTTTGTGGCACTGCCGTTTAGGTCATATTGGTGTAAAGCGCATGAAGAAACTCCATGCTGATGGATTTTTGGAATCACTTGATTATGAATCACTTGATGCTTGCGAACCATGTCTCTTGGGAAAGATGACTAAAACGCCGTTCTCCGGAACAATGGAGCAAGCAACAGATTTGTTGGAAATCATACATACTCATGTATGTGGTCCGATAAAGCTTGCAGCAGGTATCATTATTTTCTGACTTTCACAGATGATTTAAGCAGATATGGGTATATCTACTTAATGAAATAGAAGTCTGAAACATTTGAAAAGTTCAAAGAATTTCAGAGTGAAGTGGAAAATCATCGTGACAAGAAAATAAAGTTTCTACGATCTGATCGTGGAAGAGAATATTTGAGTTACGAGTTTGGCCTTCAATTAAAATAATGTGGAATAGTTTCACAAAACTCATGCCACCTGGAACACCACAGCATAATGGTGTGTCCGAACATCATAACCGCACTTTATTGGATATAGTGCAATCTATGATGTTTCTTACCAATTTACCACTATCGTTTTGGGATTATGCATTAAAGACAGCTGCATTCACGTTTAAAAGGGCACCATCTAAGTCCGTTGAGACGACACAATCTGAACTGTGGTTTGGCAAGAAACCAAAGTTGTCGTTTCTTAAAGTTTGGGGTTGCGATGCTTATAAGAAAAGTTTCATCATGATAAGCTCAAACCCAAATCGGAGAAATGTGTCTTCATAGGATACCCAAAGGAGACAGTTGGGTACACCTTCTATCACAGATCCGAAGGCAGGATACTCGTTGCTGAGAATGGATCCTTTCCAGAGAAGGAGTTTCTCTCGAAAGAAGTGAGTGGGAGGAAAGTAGAACTTGATAAGGTAATTGTACCTTCTCCCTTATTGGAAAGTAGTTCATCACAGAAATCTGTTCCTGTGACCACTACACCAATTAGTGAGGAAGCTAATGATGATGATCATGTAACTTCAGATCAAGTTACTACCGAATCTCGTAGGTAAACCAGAGTGAGATCCGCACCAGAGTGGTACGGTAATCCTGTTATGGAAGTCATGTTACTAGACCATGACGAACTTGCGAACTATGAGGAAGCGATGATGAGCCCAGATTCCGCGAAATGGTTTGAGGCCATGAAATCTGAGATATGATCCATGTATGAGAACAAAGTATGGGCTTTGATGGATTTGCCCGATGATCGGCAAGCCATAGAAAATAAATGGATCTTCAAGAGGAAGACAGACGCTGATAGTAGTGTTACTATCTACAAAGCTAGAATTGTCGCAAAAGGTTTTCGACAAGTTCAAGGGATTGACTACGATGAGACCTTCTCACCCGTAGCGATGCTTAAGTCTGTCCGAATCATGTTAGCAATTGCCGCATTTTATGATTATGAAATTTGGCAGATGGATGTAAAAACTGCATTCCTGAATGGATTTCTGGAAGAAGAGTTGTATATGATGCAACCAGAAGGTTTTATCGATCCAAAGGGAGCTAACAAAGTGTGCAAGCTCCAGCGATCCATTTATGGACTGGTGCAAGCCTCTCGGAGTTGGAATAAATGCTTTGATAGTGTGATCAAAGCATTTGGGTTTGTACAGACTTTTGGAGAAGCCTGTATTTACAAGGAAGTGAGTGGGAGCTCTGTAGCATTTCTGATATTATATGTCGATGACATATTACTAATCGGAAATGATATGGAATTTCTGGATAGCATAAAGGGATACTTGAATAAGAATTTTTCAATGAAAGACCTCGGTGAAGCTGCTTACATATTGAGTATCAAGATCTATAGAGATAGATCAAGATGCTTGATAAGTGTTTTCAATAAGTACATACCTTGACAAGATTTTGAAGTAGTTCAAAATGTAACAGTCAAAGAAAGAGTTCTTGCCTGTGTTACAAGGTGTGAAATTGAGTAAGACTCAAAACCCGACCATGGCAAAAGATAGAAAGAGAATGAAAGTCATTCCCTATGCCTTGGCCATAGGTTCTATAAAGTATGCCATGCTGTGTACCAGATCTATTGTATACCCTACACTGATTTTGGCAAGGGAGTACAATAGTGATCTAGGAGTAGATCACTGGACAGTGGTCAAAATTATCCTTAGTGAAATAAGGATATGTTTCTCGATTATGGAGGTGACAAAAAGGTTCGTCATAAAAGGTTATGTCGATGCAAGTTTTGACACCAATCTAGATGACTCTAAGTCTCAATCTAGATACATATTGAAAGTGGGAGCAATTAGCTAGAGTAGCTCCGAGCAGAGTATTGTTGACATAGAAATTTGCAAAATACATACGGATCTGAATGTGGCAGACCCGTTGACTAAGATTCTCTCACAAGCAAAACATGATCACACCTTAGTACTCTTTGGGTGTTAATCACATAGCGATGTGAACTAGATTACTGACTCTAGTAAACCCTTTGGGTGTTGGTCACATGATGATGTGAACTATGGGTATTAATCACATGGTGATGTGAACTATTGCTGTTAAATCACATGCTGATGTGAACTAGATTATTGACTCTAGTGCAAGTGGGAGACTGAAGGAAATATGCCCTGGAGGCAATAATAAAGTTATTATTTATTTCCTTATTTCATGATAAATGTTTATTATTCATGCTAGAATTGTATTAACCGGAAACATGATACATGTGTGAATACATAGACAAAAAGAGTGTCACTAGTATGCCTCTACTTGACTAGCTCGTTGATCAAAGATGGTTATGTTTCCTAGCCATAGACATGAGTTGTCATTTGATTAACGGGATAACATCATTAGGAGAATGATGTGATTGACATGACCCATTCCATTAGCTTAGCACCCGATCGTTTAGTATGTTGCCATTGCTTTCTTCATGACTTATACATGTTCCTATGACTATGAGATTATGCAACTCCCGTTTGCCGGAGGAACACTTTGTGTGCTACCAAACGTCACAACGTAACTGGGTGATTATAAAGGATCTCTACAGGTGTCTCCAAAGGTAGATGTTGGGTTGGAGTATTTTGAGATTAGGATTTGTCACTCTGAATGTCAGAGAGGTATCTCTGGGCCTTCTCGGTAATGTACATCACTTAAGCCTTGCAAGCATTGCAACTAATGAGTTAGTTGTGAGATGATGTATTACGGAACGAGTAAAGAGACTTGCTGGTAACGAGATTGAACTAGGTATTGGATACCGACGATTGAATCTCGGGCAAGTAACATACCGATGACAAAGGGAACAACGTATGTTGTTATGCGGTCTGACCGATAAAGATCTTCGTAGAATATGTAGGAGCCAATATGGGCATCCAGGTCCCGCTATTGGTTATTGACCGGAGACGTGTCTCGGTCATGTCTACATTGTTCTCGAACCGTAGGGTCCGCACGCTTAAGGTTTCGATGACAATTATATAATGAGTTTATGAGTTTTGATGTACCGAAGGAGTTCGGAGTCCCGGATGAAATTAGGGACATGACGAGGAGTCTCGAAATGGTCGAGACGTAAAGATCGATATATTGGACGACTATATTCGGACATCGGAAAGGTTCTGAGTGGTTCGGGTATTTTCGGGAGTACCGGGGAGTTACGGGAATACGGGGGAAGAAGTATATGGGCCTTATTGGGCTTTAGGGGAGAGGGAGAGGCAGGCCGCGCGCCCCCCCATTGGCTAGTCCGAATTGGACTAGGGGGAGGGGCGGCGCCCCCTCCTTCCTTCTCTTCCCTCTTCCCCTTCCTTGTCTCCTACTCCTAATACATGGAATGACTCCTAGTTGGACTAGGAAAGGGGGAATCCTACTCCCGGTGAGAGTAGAACTCCCCAGGGCGCGCCATAGAGAGGGCCGGCCCTCCCCTCCTCCACTCCTTTATATACGGGGGCAGGGGGCACCCCATGGACACACAAGTTGATCTTCGTGATCATTCCTTAGCCGTGTGCGGTGCCCCCCTCCACCATATTCCACCTCGGTCATATTGTCACAGTGCTTAGGCGAAGCCCTGCGTCGGTAGTACATCAAGATCGTCACCACGCCGTCGTGCTGACAGAACTCGTCCCCGAAGCTTTGCTGGATCGGAGCCCGGGGAACGTCATCGAGCTGTACGTGTGTTAAGAACTCGGAGGCGCCGGAGTAACGACGCTTGGATCGGTCGGATCGGGAAGACGTACGACTACTTCCTCTACGTTGCGTCAACGCTTCCGCTTCGGTCTACGAGGGTACGTAGACAACACTCTCCCCTCTCGTTGCTATGCATCACCATGATCTTGCTTGTGCGTAGGAATTTTTTTGAAATTACTACGTTCCCCAATAGTGGTATCAGAGCCTAGGTTTTTATGGTTTGATGTTTTGCACGAGTAGAACACAAGTGAGTTGTGGACGATACAAGTCATACTGCCTACCAGCATGTCATACTTTGGTTCGGCGGTATTGTTGGATGAAGCGGCCCGAACCGACATTACGCGTACGCTTACGCGAGACTGGTTCTACCGCCGTGCTTTGCACACAGGTGGCTGGCGGGTGTCAGTTTCTCCAACTTTAGTTGAACCGAGTATGGCTACGCCCGGTCCTTGAGAAGGTTAAAACGGAGTCTATTTGACAAACTATCGTTGTGGTTTTGATGCGTAGGGGAGATTGGTTCTTGCTTAAGCCCGTAGCAGCCACGTAAAACTTGCAACAAACAAAGTAGAGGACGTCTAACTTGTTTTTGCAGGGCATGTTGTGATGTGATATGGTCAAGACATGATGCTAAATTTTATTGTATGAGATGATCATGTTTTGTAACCGAGTTATCGGCAACTGGCTGGAGCCATATGGTTGTCGCTTTATTGTATGCAATGCAATCGCCCTGTAATGCTTTACTTTATCACTAAGCGGTAGCGATAGTCGTAGTAGCATAAGATTGGCGAGACGGCAACGATGCTACGATGGAGATCAAGGTGTCGCGCCGGTGACGATGGTGATCATGACGGTGCTTCATAGATGGAGATCACAAGCACGAAGATGATGATGGCCATATCATATCACTTATATTGATTGCATGTGATGTTTATCTTTTTATGCATCTTATCTTGCTTTGATTGACGGTAGCATTATAAGATGATCTCTCACTAAATTATCAAGAAGTGTTCTCCCTGAGTATGCACCGTTGCCAAAGTTCGTCGTGCCCAGACACCACGTGATGATCGGGTGTGATAAGCTCTACGTCCATCTACAACGGGTGCAAGCCAGTTTTGCACACGCGGAATACTCGGGTTATACTTGACGAGCCTAGCATATGCAGATATGGCCTCGGAACACGGAGACCGAAAGGTCGAGCGTGAATCATATAGTAGATATGATCAACATAATGATGTTCACCATTGAAGACTAATCCATTTCACGTGATGATCGGTTATGGTTTAGTTGATTTGGATCACGTGATCACTTAGAAGATTAGAGGGATGTCTATCTAAGTGGGAGTTCTTAAGTAATATGATTAATTGAACTTTAATTTATCATGAACTTAGTCCTGGTAGTATTTTGCAAATTATGTTGTAAATCAATAGCTCGCGTTGTTGCTTCCCTGTGTTTATTTTGATATGTTCCTAGAGAAAATTGTGTTGAAAGATGTTAGTAGCAATGATGCGGATTGGATCCGTGATCTAAGGTTTATCCTCATTGCTGCACAAAAGAATTATGTCCTTGATGCACTCAATATGATGACTACTTAATAGTTTAGTGCACCATGCTTAACGGCTTAGAATCGGGACTTCAAAGACGTTTTGAACGTCATGGAGCATATGAGATGTTCCAGGAGTTGAAGTTAATATTTCAAGCAAATACCCGAGTTGAGAGATATGAAGACTCCAACAAGTTCTATAGCTAAAAGATGGAGGAGAATCGCTCAACTAGTGAGCATGTGCTCAGATTTTCTGGGTACTACAATCGCTTGAATCAAGTGGGAGTTAATCTTCCAGATAAAATAGTGATTGACAGAATTCTCTAGTCACCATCACCAAGTTAGTAGAACTTCGTGATGAACTATAATATGCAAGGGTTAACGGAAACGATTCCCAAGCTCTTCGTGATGCTAAAATCAACGAAGGTAGAAATCAAGAAAAACATCAAGTGTTGATGGTTAAACAAGACCACTAGTTTCAAGTAAAGGGCAAAGGGAAGAAGGGGAACTTCAAGAAGAACGGCAAGCAAGTTGCTGCTCAAGTGAAGAAGCCCAAGTCTGGACCTAAGCCTGAGACTGAGTGCGTTTACTGCAAAGGGACTGGTCACTGGAAGCGGAACTGCCCCAAGTATTTGGCGGATAAGAAGGATGGCAAAGTGAACAAAGGTATATTTGATATACAGATTATTGATGTGTATTTTACTAGTGTTCATAGCAACCCCTCGGTATTTCATACTGGTTCAGTTGCTAAGAGTAGTAAATCGAAACGGGAGTTGCATAATGAACAAAGACTAGTTAAGAGTGAAGTGACGATATGTGTTGGAAGTGGTTCCAAGATTGATATGATCATCATCGCACACTCCATATACTTTCGGGATTAGTGTTAAACCTAAATAAGTGTTATTTGGTGTTTGCGTTGAGCATGAATATGATTTGATCATGTTTATTGCAAAACGGTTGTTCATTTAAGTTAGAGAACAATTGTTGTTCTGTTTACATGAATAAAACCTTCTATGGTCATACACACCAACGAAAATGGTTTGTTGGATCTCGATCGTAGTAATACACATATTCATAATATTGAAAGCCAAAAGATGCAAAGTTAATAATGATAGTGCAACTTGTTTGTGGCACTGCCGTTTAGGTCATATTGGTGTAAAGCGCATGAAGAAACTCCATGCTGATGGATTTTTGGAATCACTTGATTATGAATCACTTGATGCTTGCGAACCATGTCTCTTGGGAAAGATGACTAAAACGCCGTTCTCCGGAACAATGGAGCAAGCAACAGATTTGTTGGAAATCATACATACTCATGTATGTGGTCCGATAAAGCTTGCAGCAGGTATCATTATTTTCTGACTTTCACAGATGATTTAAGCAGATATGGGTATATCTACTTAATGAAATAGAAGTCTGAAACATTTGAAAAGTTCAAAGAATTTCAGAGTGAAGTGGAAAATCATCGTGACAAGAAAATAAAGTTTCTACGATCTGATCGTGGAAGAGAATATTTGAGTTACGAGTTTGGCCTTCAATTAAAACAATGTGGAATAGTTTCACAAAACTCATGCCACCTGGAACACCACAGCATAATGGTGTGTCCGAACATCATAACCGCACTTTATTGGATATAGTGCAATCTATGATGTTTCTTACCGATTTACCACTATCGTTTTGGGATTATGCATTAAAGACAGCTGCATTCACGTTTAAAAGGGCACCATCTAAGAACGTTGAGACGACACAATCTGAACTGTGGTTTGGCAAGAAACCAAAGTTGTCGTTTCTTAAAGTTTGGGGTTGCGATGCTTATAAGAAAAGTTTCATCATGATAAGCTCAAACCCAAATCGGAGAAATGTGTCTTCATAGGATACCCAAAGGAGATAGTTGGGTACACCTTCTATCACAGATCCGAAGGCAGGATACTTGTTGCTGAGAATGGATCCTTTCCAGAGAAGGAGTTTCTCTCGAAAGAAGTGAGTGGGAGGAAAGTAGAACTTGATAAGGTAATTGTACCTTCTCCCTTATTGGAAAGTAGTTCATCACAGAAATCTGTTCCTGTGACCACTACACCAATTAGTGAGGAAGCTAATGATGATGATCATGTAACTTCAGATCAAGTTACTACCGAATCTCGTAGGTAAACCAGAGTGAGATCCGCACCAGAGTGGTACGGTAATCCTGTTATGGAAGTCATGTTACTAGACCATGACGAACTTGCGAACTATGAGGAAGCGATGATGAGCCCAGATTCCGCGAAATGGTTTGAGGCCTTGAAATCTGAGATATGATCCATGTATGAGAACAAAGTATGGGCTTTGATGGATTTGCCCGATGATCGGCAAGCCATAGAAAATAAATGGATCTTCAAGAGGAAGACAGACGCTGATAGTAGTGTTACTATCTACAAAGCTAGAATTGTCGCAAAAGGTTTTCGACAAGTTCAAGGGATTGACTACGATGAGACCTTCTCACCCGTAGCGATGCTTAAGTCTGTCTGAATCATGTTAGCAATTGCCGCATTTTATGATTATGAAATTTGGCAGATGGATGTAAAAACTGCATTCCTGAATGGATTTCTGGAAGAAGAGTTGTATATGATGCAACCAGAAGGTTTTATCGATCCAAAGGGAGCTAACAAAGTGTGCAAGCTCCAGCGATCCATTTATGGACTGGTGCAAGCCTCTCGGAGTTGGAATAAATGCTTTGATAGTGTGATCAAAGCATTTGGGTTTGTACAGACTTTTGGAGAAGCCTGTATTTACAAGGAAGTGAGTGGGAGCTCTGTAGCATTTCTGATATTATATGTCGATGACATATTACTAATCGGAAATGATATGGAATTTCTGGATAGCATAAAGGGATACTTGAATAAGAATTTTTCAATGAAAGACCTCGGTGAAGCTGCTTACATATTGAGTATCAAGATCTATAGAGATAGATCAAGATGCTTGATAAGTGTTTTCAATAAGTACATACCTTGACAAGATTTTGAAGTAGTTCAAAATGTAACAGTCAAAGAAAGAGTTCTTGCCTGTGTTACAAGGTGTGAAATTGAGTAAGACTCAAAACCCGACCATGGCAAAAGATAGAAAGAGAATGAAAGTCATTCCCTATGCCTTGGCCATAGGTTCTATAAAGTATGCCATGCTGTGTACCAGATCTATTGTATACCCTACACTGATTTTGGCAAGGGAGTACAATAGTGATCTAGGAGTAGATCACTGGACAGTGGTCAAAATTATCCTTAGTGAAATAAGGATATGTTTCTCGATTATGGAGGTGACAAAAAGGTTCGTCATAAAAGGTTATGTCGATGCAAGTTTTGACACCAATCTAGATGACTCTAAGTCTCAATCTAGATACATATTGAAAGTGGGAGCAATTAGCTAGAGTAGCTCCGAGCAGAGTATTGTTGACATAGAAATTTGCAAAATACATACGG
Source organism: Aegilops umbellulata (assembly GCA_032464435.1). NCBI lineage: Eukaryota > Viridiplantae > Streptophyta > Magnoliopsida > Poales > Poaceae > Aegilops > Aegilops umbellulata. The sequence goes on along the minus strand of CP136055.1, from coordinate 222,945,263 downwards.
ATCTGAATGTGGCAGACCCGTTGACTAAGATTCTCTCACAAGCAAAACATGATCACACCTTAGTACTCTTTGGGTGTTAATCACATAGCGATGTGAACTAGATTACTGACTCTAGTAAACCCTTTGGGTGTTGGTCACATGATGATGTGAACTATGGGTATTAATCACATGGTGATGTGAACTATTGCTGTTAAATCACATGCTGATGTGAACTAGATTATTGACTCTAGTGCAAGTGGGAGACTGAAGGAAATATGCCCTGGAGGCAATAATAAAGTTATTATTTATTTCCTTATTTCATGATAAATGTTTATTATTCATGCTAGAATTGTATTAACCGGAAACATGATACATGTGTGAATACATAGACAAAAAGAGTGTCACTAGTATGCCTCTACTTGACTAGCTCGTTGATCAAAGATGGTTATGTTTCCTAGCCATAGACATGAGTTGTCATTTGATTAACGGGATAACATCATTAGGAGAATGATGTGATTGACATGACCCATTCCATTAGCTTAGCACCCGATCGTTTAGTATGTTGCCATTGCTTTCTTCATGACTTATACATGTTCCTATGACTATGAGATTATGCAACTCCCGTTTGCCGGAGGAACACTTTGTGTGCTACCAAACGTCACAACGTAACTGGGTGATTATAAAGGAGCTCTACAGGTGTCTCCAAAGGTAGATGTTGGGTTGGCGTATTTCAAGATTAGGATTTGTCACTCCGAATGTCGGAGAGGTATCTCTGGGCCCTCTCGATAATGTACATCACTTAAGCCTTGCAAGCATTGCAACTAATGAGTTAGTTGCGAGATGATGTATTACGGAACGAGTAAAGAGACTTGCCGGTAATGAGATTGAACTAGGTATTGGATACCGACGATCGAATCTCGGGCAAGTAACATACCGATGACAAAGGGAACAACGTATGTTGTTATGCGGTCTGACCGATAAAGATCTTCGTAGAATATGTAGGAGCCAATATGGGCATCCAGGTCCCGCTATTGGTTATTGACCGGAGACGTGTCTCGGTCATGTCTACATTGTTCTCGAACCGTAGGGTCCGCACGCTTAAGGTTTTGATGACAGTTATATAATGAGTTTATGAGTTTTGATGTACCGAAGGAGTTCGGAGTCCCGGATGAGATCGGGGACATGACGAGGAGTCTCGAAATGGTCGAGACGTAAAGACCGATATATTGGACGACTATATTCGGACATCGGAAAGGTTCTGAGTTGTTCGGGTATTTTCGGGAGTACCGGGGAGTTACGGGAATACGGGGGAAGAAGTATATGGGCCTTATTGGGCTTTAGGGGAGAGGGATAGGTAGGCCGCGCGCCCCCCCATTGGCTAGTCCGAATTGGACTAGGGGGAGGGGCGGCGCCCCCTCCTTCCTTCTCTTCCCTCTTCCCCTTCCTTGTCTCCTACTCCTAATACATGGAAGGACTCCTAGTTGGACTAGGAAAGGAAGAATCCTACTCCCGGTGGGAGTAGGACTCTCCAGGGCGCGCCATAGAGAGGGCCGGCCCTCCCCTCCTCCACTCCTTTATATACGGGGGCAGGGGGCACCCCATGGACACACAAGTTGATCTTCGTGATCGTTCCTTAGCCGTGTGCGGTGCCCCCCTCCACCATATTCCACCTCGGTCATATTGTCGCAGTGCTTAGGCGAAGCCCTGCGTCGGTAGTACATCAAGATCGTCACCACGCCGTCGTGCTGACAGAACTCGTCCCCGAAGCTTTGCTAGATCGGAGCCCGGGGAACGTCATCGAGTTGTACGTGTGTTAAGAACTCGGAGGCGCCGGAGTAACGGCGCTTGGATCGGTCGGATCGGGAAGACGTACGACTACTTCCTCTACGTTGTGTCAACGCTTCCGCTTCGGTCTACGAGGGTACGTAGACAACACTCTCCCCTCTCGTTGCTATGCATCACCATGATCTTGCGTGTGCGTAGGATTTTTTTTGAAATTACTACGTTCCCCAACAGCAAACTCAATTCCATTTTTTTGTAATTTTCTTTTATAGACTAAACTAGTGATAAAACAAGAAACAAAAAGATTCGATTGCAAGATCTAAAGATATACCTTCATGCACTCACCTCCCAGGCAACGGCGCCAGAAACTGCTTGATGTCTACTACTCAACCTTCTTCTTGTAGACGTTGTTGGGCCTCCAAGTGCAGAGGTTTGTAGGACAGTAGTAAATTTCCCTCAAGTGGATGACCTAAGGTTTATCAATCCGTGGGAGGTGTAGGATGAAGATGGTCTCTCTCAAACAACCCTGCAACCAAATGACAAAGAGTCTCTTGTGTCCCCAACACACCCAATACAATGGTAAATTGCATAGGTGCACTAGTTCGGCGAAGAGATGGTGATACAAGTGCAATATAGATGGTAGATATAGGTTTTTGTAATCTAAAAATATAAAAACAGCAAGGTAACTAATGATAAAAGTGAGCATAAACGGTATTGCAATGATAGGAAACAAGGCCTAGGGTTCATACTTTCACTAGTGCAAGTTCTCTCAACAATAATAACATAATTGGATCACATAACTATCCCTCAATATGCAACAAAGAGTCACTCCAAAGTCACTAATAGCGGAGAACAAACGAAGAGATTATGGTAGGGTACGAAATCACCTCAAAGTTATTCTTTCCAATCAACCCGTTGGGCTATTCCTATAAGTGCCACAAACAGCCCTAGAGTTCGTACTAGAATAACACCTTAAGACACAAATCAACCAAAACCCTAATGTCACCTAGATACTCCAATGTCACCTCAAGTATCCGTGGGTATGATTATACGATATGCATCACACAATCTAAGATTCATCTATTCAACCAACACATAGAACCTCAAAGAGTGCCCCAAAGTTTCTACCGGAGAGTCAAGACGAAAACGTGTGCCAACCCCTATGCATAGATTCATGGGCGGAACCCGCAAGTTGATCACCAAAACATACATCAAGTGAATCACGTGATATCCCATTGTCACAACAGATACGCACGGCAAGACATACATCAAGTGTTCTCAAATCATTAAAGACTCAATCTGATAAGATAACTTCAAAGGGGAAACTCAATCCATTACAAGAGAGTAGAGGGTGAGAAGAAACATAAGATCCAAATAGCAAAGCTCGCGATACATCAAGATCGTGCCAAATCAAGAACACGAGAGAGAGAGAGATCAAACACATAGCTACTGGTACAGACCCTCAGCCCCGAGGGTGAACTACTCCCTCCTCGTCATGGAGAGCGCAGGGATGATGAAGATGGCCACCGGTGAGGGTTACCCCCTTCGGCAGGGTGCCGGAACAGGGTCCCAATTGGGTTTTGGTGGCTACAGAGGCTTGCGGCGGCGGAACTCCTGATCTATTCTGTTCCCCGATAGTTTTAGGGTATATTGGTATATATAGGAGGAAGAAGTACGTCAGGGGAGCCACGAGGGTGGAGGGAGCCCCCTGCCTCGTGCCTCCCTCGTTGCTTTCTTGACATGGACTCCAAGTCTCCCGGGTTGCTTTCCTTCCAAAAATAACTTCTCCAGAAGGTTTCATTCCGTTTCGACTCCGTTTGATATTCCTTTTATTCGAAACACTAAAACAAGGAAAAAACAGGAACTGGCACTGGGCTCTGGGTCAATAGGTTAGTCCCAAAAATCATATAAAAGTGCATAGTAAAGCCCATAAACATCCAAGATGGATAATATAATAGCATGAATACTTCATAAATTATAGATACGTTGGAGACGTATCACCTAGCATATGCAAATATGGCCTCGGAACACTGAGACCGAAAGGTCGAGCGTGAATCATATAGTAGATATGATCAACATAGAGATGTTCACCATTGAAAACTACTCCATCTCACGTGATGATCGGACATGGTTTAGTTGATATGGATCACGTGATCATTTAGATGACTAGAGGGTCTATTTAAGTAGGAGTTCTTAAGTAATATGATTAATTGAACTTTAATTTATCATGAATGCAGTCCTGATAGTTTTTGCATATCTATGTTGTTGTAGATCAATGGCCTGTGCTACCGTTCCCTTGAATTTTAATGCGTTCCTAGAGAAAGCTAAGTTGAAAGATAATGGTAGCAACTACATGGACTGGGTCCTTAACTTGAGGATTATTCTCATTGCTGCACAAAAGAATTACGTCCTGGAAGCACCGCTAGGTGCAAGGCCTGCTGCAGGAGTAACTCCGGACGTTATGAACGTCTGGCAAGCTAAAGCTGATGACTACTCGATAGTTCAGTGTGCCATGCTTCACTGCTTAGAATTGGGACTTCAAAGACATTTTGAACGTCATGGAGCATATGAGATGTTCCAAGAGTTGAAGTTAATATTTCAAGCAAATGCTCGAGTTGAGAGATACGAAGTCTCCAACAAGTTCTATAGCTGCAAAATGGAGGAGAATAGTTCTGTCAGTGAACACATACTCAGAATGTCTGGGTACCATAACCACTTGACTCAGCTGGGAGTTAATCTTCTTGATGATAGTGTCATTGACAGGGTTCTTCAATCACTGCCACCAAGCTATAAAGGCTTCATGATGAACTATAACATGCAAGGGATGGAAAAGACAATTCCCGAGCTCTTCACGATGCTTAAGGGTGCAGAGGTAGAAATCAAGAAGGAGCATCAAGTGTTGATGGTTAACAAGACCACTAGTTTCAAGAAAAAGGGCAAAGGGAAGAAGGGGAACTTCAAGAAGAATAGCAAGCAAGTTGCTACTCCCGGGAAGAAGCCCAAGTCTAGACCTAAGCCTGAAACTAAGTGCTTCTACTGCAAAGGGACTGGTCACTGGAAGCAGAACTGCCCCAAGTATTTGGCGGATAAGAAGGATGGCAAAGTGAAAGGTATATTTGATATACATGTTATTGATGTGTACCTTACTAATGCTCGTAGTAGCACCTGGGTATTTGATACTGGTTCTGTTGCTCATATTTGCAACTCGAAACAGGGGCTACGGACTAAATGAAGATTGGCTAAGGACGAGGTGACGGTACGCGTCGGAAATGGTTCCAAGGTTGTTGTGATCGCCGTCGGCACGCTACCTCTAGATCTACCTTCGGAATTAGTTTTAGACCTGCATAATTGTTATTTGGTGCCAGCGTTAAGCATGAACATTATATCTGGATCTTGTTTGATGCGAGACGGTTATTCATTTAAATCAGAGAATAATGGTTGTTCTATTTATATGAGTAATATCTTTTATGGTCATGTACCCTTGATGAGTGGTCTATTTTTATTGAATCTCGATAGTAGTGATACACATATTCATAGTATTGAAGCCAAAAGATATAAGTTTAATAATGATAGTGCAACTTATTTGTGGCACTGCCGTTTAGGTCATATTGGTGTAAAGCGCATGAAGAAACTCCATGCTGATGAGCTTTTGGAATCACTTGATTATGAATCACTTGGTGCTTGCGAACCATGCCTCATGGGCAAGATGAGTAAGACTCCGTTCTCCGGAACAATGGTGCGAGCAACTAACTTATTGCAAATAATACATACTGATGTATGCGGTCCGATGATTGTTGAGGCTCGCGGCGGGTATCGTTATTTTCTGACCTTCACAGATGATTTGAGCAGATATGGGTATAGCTACTTGATGAAACATAAGTCTGAAACATTTGAAAAGTTCAAAGAATTTTAGAGTGAAGTGGAAAATCATCGTAGAGGCGAATATTTGAGTTACGAGTTTGGTCTTCATTTGAAACAATGTGGAATAGTTTCACAACTCACGCCACCTGGAACACCACAGCGTAATGGTGTGTCTGAACGTTGTAACCATACTTTATTAGATATGGTGCGATCTATGATGTCTCTTACTGATTTACCACTATCGTTTTGGGGTTATGCTTTAGAGACGGCTGCATTCACGTTAAATAGGGCACCATCTAAATCCCTTGAGACGACACCATATCAATCTTGGTTTGGCAAGAAACCTAAGTTGTCGTTTCTTAAAGTTTGGGGCTGCGATGCTTATGTGAAAAAGCTTCAACCTGATTAGTTTGAACCCAAATCAGAGAAGTGTGTCTTCATAGGATACTCAAAATAAACTGTTGGGTACACCTTCTATCATAGATCCGAAGGAAATACATTTGTTGCTAAGAATGGATCCATTCTAGAGAAGGAGTTTCTATCGAAAGAAGTGAGTGGGAGAAAAGTAGAACTTGATGAGGTAGTTGTACCTTCTCTTGAATTGGAAAATGGTTCATCACACATATCAGTTCCAGTGATGCCTACACCAATTAGTGAGGAAGTTAATGATGATGATCATGAAACTTCAGATCAAGTTACTACCGAACCTCGTAGGTCAACCAGAGTACGGTCCACACCAGAGTGGTACGGTAATCATGTTCTGGAAGTCATGTTACTAGACCATGACGAACCTATGATCTATGAGGAAGCGATGATGAGCCCAGATTCCGCAAAATGGCTTGAGGCCATGAAATCTGAGATGAGATCCATGTATGAGAACAAAGTGTGGACTTTGGTTGACTTGCCCGATGATCGCAAGCCATAGAGAATAAATGAATCTTCAAGAAGAAGACTAACGCCAATGGTAATGTTACTGTCGAAGCTCGAATTGTTGCAAAAGGTTTTCGACAAGTTTAGGGAGTTGACTGCGATGAGACCTTCTCACCTGTAGAGATGCTTAAGTCTGTCTGAATCATGTTAGCATTTTATGATTATGAAATTTGGTAAATAGATGTCAAAACTGCATTCCTTAATGGATTTATTAAAGAAGAGTTGTATATGATGCAACCAGAAGGTTTTGTCGACCCTAAAGGTGCTAACAAAGTGTGCAAACTCCAGTGATCCATTTATGGACTGGAGCAAGCATCTCAACGTTGGAATACACGCTTTGATAGTGTGATCAAAGCATATGGTTTTATACAAACTTTTGGAGAGGCATGTATTTACAAGAAAGTGAGTGGGAGCTCTATAGCATTTCTAATATTATATGTGGATGACATATTGTTGATTGGAAATAATACAGAATTTCTGGATAGCATAAAAGGATACTTGAATAAGAATTTTTCAATGAAAGACCTCGGTGAAGCTGCTTATATATTGGGAATGAAAGATCTATAGAGATAGATCAAGACGCTTAATTGGACTTTCACAAAGCACAGACCTTGATAAAGTTTTGAAGAAGTTCAAAATGGATCAATCAAAGAAAGGGTTCTTGCCTGTGTTACAAGGTGTGAAGTTGAGTCAGACTCAATGCCCGACCAATGTAGAAGATAGAGAGAAAATGAAAGTCATTCCCTATGCCTCAACCATAGGTTCTATCATGTATGCAATGTTGTCTACCAGACCTGATGTGTGCCTTGCTATAAGTTTAGGAGGGAGGTACAAAAGTAATCCAGGAGTGGATCACTGGACAGTGGTCAAGAACATCCTGAAATACCTGAAAAGGACTAAGGATATGTTTCCCATTTATGGAGGTGACAAAGAGCTTGTCGTAAATGGTTACGTCGATGCAAGTTTTGACACTGATCCGGATGACTCTAAGTCACAAACCGGATACGTATTTATATTGAATAATGGAGCTGTCTGTTGGTGCAGTTCCAAGCAGAGCGTCGTGGCGGGATCTACATGTGAAGCGGAGTACATAGCTGCTTCGGAAGCAGCAAATGAAGGAGTTTGGATGAAGGAGTTCATATCCGATCTAGGTGTAATACCTAGTGCATCGGGTCCAATGAAAATCTTTTGTGACAATACTGGAGCGATTGCCTTGGCGAAGGAATCCAGATTTCACAAGAGAACTAAACACATCAAGAGACGCTTCAATTCCATCCGCGATCAAGTCAAGGAGGGAGACATAGAGATTTGCAAAATACATATGGATCTGAATGTTGCAGACCCGTTGACTAAGCCTCTTCCACGAGCAAAACATGATCAACACCAAGACTCCATGGGTGTTAGAATCATTACTATGTAATCTATATTATTGACTCTAGAATATGTAGGAACCAATATGAGCATCCAGGTTTCATTGTTGTTTATTAACCGGAGATTTGTCTTGGTCATGTCTACATAGTTCTCGAACCTGTAGGGTCCGCACGCTTAATGTTCGATGACGATTTGTATTATGAGTTATGTGTTTTGGTGACGAAAGTTTGTTCTGAGTCCCAGATGAGATCACACACATGACGAGGAGTCTCGAAATGGTCGAGAGGTAAAGATTGATATATTGGATGATGATATTCGGACATCGGAATGATTTCGGAAAGGTTCGGGTATATATTGGAGTACCGAGGGGCTACCGGAACCCCACGGGGAAGTATTGGGCCTACATGGGCCTTAGTGGAGAGAGAGGGGAGCCCGCAAGGGGTGGCGCGCGCCCCCCTCCAAGGGAGTCTGAATAGGACAAGGAGGAGGGGGCGAGGCCCCCTTCCCTCCCCCTCTCCTTCCTTTTCCCCCTCTGATGAGAAAGGAAAAAGGGGGGGGGCGAATCCTACTAGGAGTGGAGTCCTAGTAGGACTCCCCCCCCCCCCATGGCGCGCCCCTTGGTGGAGGGCCTCCTCCTCCCCTCCTTTATATACGGGGGCAGGGGGCACCCCATAGCACAATAGTTATTCTCTTAGCCGTGTGCGGTGCCCCCCTCCACAGTTTACTCCTCCGGCCATAGCCTCGTAGTGCTTAGGCGAAGCCCTGCGCGGATCACATCACCATCACCGTCACCACGCCATCGTGCTGACGGAACTCTCCCTCGACCCTCTGCTGGATCAAGAGTTCGAGGGACGTCATTGAGCTGAACGTGTGCTGAACTCGAAGGTGTCGTACGTTCGGTACTAGATCGGTTGGATCGTGAAGACATTCGACTACATCAACCGCGTTAACCTAACGCTTCCTCTTTCGGTCTACAAGTACGTGGACACACCCCCCTCTCGTTGCTATGCATCTCCTAGATAGATCTTGCGTGATCGTAGAATTTTTTTTGAAATTGCATGCTATGTTCCCCAACACTGCGTTCTTCAAAGGCTTGTTGACATTAATTTTGACCCAAAGACGATAAAAGTTGACCGTGAAATCATATGAAGCAGGTTCTGTAAACAAGACTTCACCCACTTTTGAAGCCAAAGCAGCTACCAGATGCGCAAACATGCTCGGGACATCATGAATCTGAATCCAAATATCCAAAGTATCTAACTTGACCATGGAAGGCTGAGTAACACCATCATAAGGCGTGATGATGACCGCATTACCTCTGAAGTTCCATGGACCCTCGTGCATAACTCTTTCCCATTCACCCAGGCAATGGAACTGCAAGGTGTACCTATTAGCTTCAAGCGGCTTGAAATTAACAGGTTGCGCAAGATTCCAAGCTGCTCTCATGTTTTTGAAGAACCACTGGCTGTAGGCTTTGTCAATGTGGACCCGCGCCACTGCCAACCATCTTGCTGCGTCCCTGGGAACCGCATCTTCATCCACCACCACGTCATCCATATCGTCCTCCTCGAGTCCAAGCTCCGCCATCAAACTCTCGATCTCTGCTGCAGAAGAAGCCCCGCCGGCTTGTGTCGATCCGTCTCGAGTATCCGCAGCCATCTGTCAAACCCTAACCCGATCTACAAAAGAACCGGGTAATAAGAAGGGGGAGGGGGACCGAACCCGATCCGTCCTAGGCAGGGAAACTCAACCGAGGCCGGGCAGTGATGCGAGGATCACCCCTATATCAGCCCGAGTTAAATCCCTGGTTCATAATGGAGGGAAGGAAGAAGCCACGACTCAACGGCGACAAGGACGCCGCCGAGAGGAGAAAACCCTAACGGGAGGGAACCTAACAGAGCAAAAGTGCAGCACATAGTTGGGGCTACTTATTTTGACTGTACCACTGTAGGGGTAGCCCGGCCCAAACAAACTGAGGACAGAGGCAATGCTTGGGCCCAAATTCGAATACGATACGTTCAGAAAAAGAAAAACTCGAATACGATAGGGATGGGTTGAATCTTGGATACTAAGGCGTTGCTTGGGTAGCGACGGGATTATATAAAACTGGTTTTTAGCCAATTTTTAGTAAAATCGGTTTTATCAATTGTTATATGTGTAACCAGTTTATGAAAAAAGATGTTTGGACTAGAAAAAACTTAGGATCGATTTGTCGCATTCCTTGTCTGGTTTGGATAGGCTTTTCGCCCACACGCTTCAACGAGTTTGTTGAGAAAAGGACGGGTGCAGAGAAAAAGTTAGCGATCGAGTATATCCAAAGGAAAACGTTTGAAATCAACCGGCTGAAAATAGCTTCACGTAAACCTGGTGCACTGCGCGACACGTGTCCTTGAGCGAGCAGAGTCCACCGCTTTTCCCTCGAGCCTTATCTCCTTCACGCAGCTGCTCCTCCACTCATTCTCCCCTCATCTTTTTTCCTGTCCTCACCTTCTCTTTCGTTGCATCTGAGAGGGAGAGGTGCCCATGGCCACACCAACCACCAGCCGCAGCTGCTGACCACCAACCACTAGCCGCCGCCGCTGCTGATGGACGAACGACCACCACCACCAGCTACACCCCGCCCAAATAGAGGTTCTTGCTGCGAGCGAGGGGCGACACTACCATGAGCTGTGTGCTCCTCGCCATGGGGCGCACCACCATTGCTGCGAGCGGGAAGGAGCTGTGTGCTGCTTGTCATGGGTGCACTGGCCACCAACGTAGCTCCGCCGCCGGTGTTGCATCGCAGCACGAAGACCGGAGGCGGGCGCCACTCGTCGTCGTGCTGCAACGCAGCATGCAGGAGGGAGGTTGAGCTGCTCGCCGCCGTTGTTGCAAGGCAGCACGAAGGTTGGAGGCGGGCGCCGCTCGCTACCGGTGCTGCAACGCCTTATGCAGGAGGTGCTGCGTTGGAGCTCTTTCGCGCCGTCGGAGTTGCATTGGAGCGCCGCCCGGTAGTTGGAGCTGCGATGGGGTCGGAACGGACTTCGCCGGGGCTGGAATCTTTGTTGGAGCTGCAATGAAGCGGTCGCCGGAGTTGCAATGAAGCTTCGCCGGAGACGACGTGCTTGGTGTTGCCATGGACCAGCCCTTCGGTTCCTCCCGGTGCTTCGTTGTAGCGGACGCCGGAGTTGCAACAAAGCTTAGTTGGAGACATCGCGCTCGGTGTTGCCATGGAGCAGCCCTCCGGTGGCTCCTTGTGTTGCGCTGCAGCAGTCGCCGGAGCTACAATGGAGCTTCGTAGGAGACGTCGCGCTCGGTGTTGCCATGGAGCAGCCCTCCAGTGGCTCCCAGTGTTACCGTCTTCAGATGAGATGTGGAGTGCTGAACTGAATCACGTGCTGGATGGGTTCAGAGAAGGGAAAACGCCAAGTTGCCTTGCTTAGATCGACGGCCACAGTGCGATATCGAGAAATCATCCGGCTGATTTGTAGCAGCCGCCATATCCAAATCGCGTTTTTAGAAAAACAACTAATCCTCGTTTTCTATATACCCGAAATCCTGAATTATGGAAAACCAGATTTTCTATAATCACGGATTAGATAGAGTTGCCAAACAGGATTTTAGTTTGTTACATCGTTTTCCTGATTTGTGGAGAACCAGTTCTCTACGTATCACGTATCCAAACAACGCCTAAGATCAGGTCTGAGGATAAGATGAGTAGGAATTGTCAAGTGGTTCAAGGCTTGAGGCATCCGGAATTTGAGACCAAAAAGCAGTCTTGTTTCTCTGCAGCAGCCGACGCTGCTGATGCCCGAGCCCCACCAAATCCACCAACCCCCGCCCCCGCCTCCAACCGATCCAAACCCCGTTGCCTCCAAGGCTGCAAATGCCCGGCGCAATCCGGTACCATTTCTTACCATTCTCCGTGTGGAAGGAACGAGAGAAGTTCTTCCTCTGATTTCTTGCTTGTCTTCTTCCTTGTTGTTGAGGCCCCGCTGCCGCTGCCGTTGCCTTTGCCGGAGATCGCGGTGCCGCCGGTGCAGCCGAAGATGATCATAAAGGGGATGCTGGGCCGGTATGAGCGGTGGAACCCTGTGCACCCGACGGCGGGCGCCTTCTGGGGCGTCGGGCTGGGGTTCGGCTGCGGCGTCGGGTGGGGCCCAGGGTTTGGGCCAGAGGTCATCGGCTACGTCGGAGCCGGATGCGGCGTCGGCTTCAGCGTCGGCATCACGCTCGCCGGTGTCGGCGTCGGGCTGCCACAGCACGGCATCATCAGGAACCACTACCACGGCGGAGGTATGCTCTTCTCCTCCTCTGCTCGCACAAGTGTCACTGGCTAGTCCTATTCTTATTCTTAGATGCTTGGAGAATAGAAAAGCTCCACATGGTGATGTCTTATCAAGTACTCGGACTATCTTGCTGTTTCTGGTTTTCTAAAAACTGCATTTCAATTGGTGTAGAGATGAACTAATGAAGGCCATAACCAACCACTCCTTAGTGTTGAAAACTATAGTTTCAATAGCTCTGCGCAAGTGATCGCAACTATAGTGTTGTATATATAATTTAATGATGCCTTTTATCCGTGTTGGTATAGGATTCTATTCAGCTTGAATGCTTGTCTGCCACAGCCTTATGCACCTCGTTGCTAGTTATCACTAGAATACGACACTTTGAATAACATGCTTGTTTCCCATTTGATATGATAGGTTTTGCAAGCAATGTCCCATTCGAATCAGCAAGGTTTTACCTCTTGACCATGCTAAAAGGTATGGTATGGGATACCATCAGTTATGCGAGCAATGTCGCAGCTATGAGGAAAGAATCTCGACAGAAGCTTTTAAGATGTCAGGAGAACCCTCAAGTTTCAGGAGGAGGTGATCTGCCCAAGCTGGGGAAAGGAATGTCCAGCAGCTTCCGATCAACGATGGAGTGTATCAAGGCCTTCACAAATCAGCATTGGCCTCCATAGGCAGCACCCAAGTAAACTGAAGATTGATAAACCGAGCTTTGTGTGCAAACCACCCACCCGGGATCAAAGCCTGGGTAGTGGTACTCCTTTCACTGGGTGACAATGGGGTAGTCGGATGCAGGTGGCTCGTATGGCGTCCACCACAGGGTTGACGTCCCTTTTAATGGAGAATTAAGGACTTGTACTTTATGAATAAGAAACCCCATAGCACATATTTCTTCATCATATGTTTTTGGCATGAGCAAGTTTAAATTTTTACGGATATAAGGGGAAACAATTCCAGCTGAAGAACATGCTAGCCTGTAATCTAGCTAGTGATGAATCGATGTGTAACTATAACAATGATGTTCATCCATGCACTTCGCAGAATCTTGTATTGTGAAATGAAACTCCATTCAAATTATATTTTGATCAGTGCCTCGGCGCTTGACTTAATTTCATGATCTTCCGCCTGTTGTGTCGCTCGTTGTATTTTCATCACATAAACTGTATCACTATTTTTTTGTTTTCTCATCATGTATCTGTTGTATTTTCATCACGTAAGTCTTATCGCTCGTTGTATTTGCAGATCCTTTTGAATAGAGCGTTGATGGTAGAATAAATGCCTTGAGGCAGAAAATGTCGAAGATTGTATCTGTGTACCGTTTGATCTTACAGCTTGGGTTTTCTTCTTGAGTTTGGAGGCTTGGACAATGAGGCAAGTTTTGCTCGGGAAGTGGATCCTCTAATATCAAGAAGAAAAGTCACCTATGCTACAGTGTAAACTAGTATAAAACAGAGAAGGAAAGTCACAGGTACTATAGCAAACACTGTATTTATCTACTGTAACAGTTACTGTACACACTTACTGTTGATATAAATAAATTTAAAGTTAATTTTATTGCATCATAATTTTGTTTGTATGTAAATTTAGCAAATGTATAAAGTAGATTTGTAATTACGAAGGTCCTAGCATGGACAAGAAGGATGGACATTGGAGTATGAGCAAGCGTGGAAATGAAGGCTCACGCGAAGAGAAAAAGAACGGAGTTTCCGGTGGAGTTTTCAGCATTTTGTAGCAACCATGATGACATACAAGGACATGGACAAGATATACAATATGACCTTTCATAAATTTTGTCCATAGCTTAGTATAGGTGTTGCGCCACCTTATTTTTGGGCCAGGTCCATATAATTTTAAAATACTTTTTCATAGGCTGTTTTTAGAGTGTTTATTGTAAGGAAAATGACTCAGTAGGTGTTTCAGTGCCACCTTGCTAAGGGTGGATGAAATCTCCTCCCTTCTTCCCTATAAATACAGCTTAAGCCCTTAAGGCGTTATTTAGACTTGAGTTTTGTTTAGATTAAAGTGCGCCGTAGTTGCAACTCCCGTACTCCGTTTGTGTCCAACAACTAGGCCAAGACTTTTCAGAACCCCACTTTCATCAATAAATCTCTCCTCTTAAGTTCGAAATATCAAGATTGCAATCTCAATTTCTTGCTTGTTCTTTGTTTGCCCGCAGGAAATAGACCCCGTGGTCAGGTTGATCGTGCTCCGGTGTGGTCAATAATCTTTTGGAGTTGGTTTAATGATTGTTAAGACACAACTTCTTCGCACATTCATAGTCGGATCGTCAAAGTCTACTGCACCAAAAATAATAATTTATCATCTCATCGAAAGACAGGACATCTTCGCATCTATCAAGTGATATCATATTTCCAGGCTGGTCAGTGAGATTTTACCAGTTTTTCATAGTAGAGATCATGCCTGGCGTCCATAAAAAAGCCACAAAAAATAGGGTTAGATCATCACGTCCCATACCAGTCCGAGCATTGGCAATTTTTCTTTTCACTGTTTATTTTGTTCAATTTGCGGTTGTAACATCGTGTCGAGTTTTTGGTCTTAGCATCTAGTTACCATAGAGTTTCGAGTTCTAGTCATAGGGTTGTCACGCCGCCGCAGCATAATTTGTTACGTCCACTACCATATACCTTCACCACATATCCACCGCCGTTCCATAAAACCACCACATATCTACCGCCATCAAGCCAATCCGAGTCCACCTCCAACACATATTCGTTGTCATCACGCCAATCCGAGTCCACCTCCAACACATCTACACCACCAGTCTGAGTTCCATCAGTTACATATCCACCAGCAGTCCGAGTTTTACCAGGTTCATCTCCTCCACCAACCCTAGTCCGAGTCTAGTTTTCACTTCTCTATTATTAATTTCTAGATCACGCCATAGTACGTGTTCTGATCAAGTCGGACCCCCCAACTTTTGTGCCACCCATAGAAGGAAAATAATTCTAAACTCAAAAGAACTAACTCTGGAAAATTCAGGCTAGACCATTTGAAAACTTCTTCGGAAAAATTGTTGTTAAGCAAAAAAAGAAAAAGAGCAAAAAAGAGGTTTAGAGTGTGCTTGTCCCTTGTTTGTGTGCCCCGCTGTGATTTTGTTAGTGTTCTAGGCTCGCCTCTCTAGCAAGGTCTAGCCTAGGACTAGCACAGTACCGTCGTTGAGCGTTTATTCAACTTTGCATCTCCGAATAGATTATTGCTGACATTTTTGCTATCATACATTAAGCTTTCCCATCTCCACACATCATCTACATCATTCGTTTGACATCACCTAGAAATTGCTCTATCCAAACTTTGAGAGTTTTGACTACGACGGTTGCCGATCACCACCTGCTGCTTGGTAAGAACAGGTAAGAATTTGTGATTAGCTTGAAGAATTTATGACTTTCCACCACACCACATGCTATTAGTAGTTAGTAGGACCATATTCTTGTGTGTTTCTATCTCTGCTAATTATGACAGGATCATAAGCCGATGAGCTGGATTGGGAGAAAATGACGAACAAGGAGCTACATGATAAATGTGCACAAATGATGGGTGAACAGGTGCAAGACATTATGAAAAGATTTGGAGAGGACACGGAAAGGATAGATGGCTTTGAGAAGATGTTAGAAACCAAGCTGGAAAACAAGTTTAATGAACTCTCGCGCGTCCACCACCTACTGCACCTAACAACAACAACAACAACAACAACAACAACAACAACAACAACAACAACAACAACAACAATCACATAGTGTCGATGCTAAAACTGACAGATCTCGAGTAGGGGGCCCCGAGTTGGTGATATTTGCACGATGGTTAATAGGAAATAAAAGGGATGCAATTTTACCCAGGTTCGGGCCCTCTCGAAGAGGCAATACCCTATGTCATGCTTGCATTATATTGATTGTGGATGAGGTAAAAAGTACATGATGATCTACCTCGAGATCATATGTGTGAGTTAACCTCTAAACACCTTGCCTCTATGGACTAAAGCGCTCGTCTTTTATAGGCACTGGGGGTATCTGATGTCTACTACGCAACTTTTATTCTTGTAGACATTGTTGGGCCTCCAAGTGCAGAGTTTTGTCTTGTAGACGTTGTTGGGCCTCCATGTGCAGAGATTTGTAGGACAACAGTAAATTTCTCTCAAGTGGATGATCTAAGGTTTATCAATCCGTGGGAGGCGTAGGATGAAGATGGCCTCTCTCAAACAACCCTGCAATCAAATACAAGAAATATGTTGTGTCCCCAACACACCCAATACAATGGTAAGTTGTATAGGTGCACTAGTTTGGCGAAGAGATGGTGATACAACTGTAGTATGGATAGTAGATATAGGATTTGTAATCTGAAAATATAAAAACAGCAGGTAGCAAGTGATAAAATGGAGCACAAATGGTATAGCAATGCTTGGAAACAAGGCATAGGGTTCATACTTTCACTAGTGCAATCTCTCAACAGTGCTAACATAATTGAATCATATAGTAATCCCTCAACGTGCGACAAAGAATCACTCCAAAAATTTCTAGCGAAGAACGTAGGACAAAAATGTGTATCAACCCCTATGCGTAGATTACCCTAGTGTCACAGGAATCCGCAAGTTGAACAACAAAGCATACATCAAGCAACTCAATAGAATAGCCCATTGTCATTGCGGGTATCCACATGCAAGACATACATCAAGTGAACTCAAATTCAATATTCAATCCAATATAACGAAACCTCAAAGAGCAAGACACAATTCATCACAACAAGATAGAGAGGGAAAAACACCATATGATCCGACTATGTTAACAAAGCTCACGGTACATCAAGATCGTGCCAAATCAAGAACATGAGAGAGAGAGAGAGAGAGATCAAACACATAGCTACTACTACATACCCTCAGTCCCAAGGGTGAACTACTCCCTCCTCATCATGGAGACCACTGGGATGATGAGGATGGCATTCGGTGATGATTTCCCCCTCCGGTAGTGATGAGGACATCAATACCATTGTTACACCCACAGCCCCTGCTGCTATACATACTAGACCAGTTACTAGAGCTCGCGCCCGCCAATTAAATTATCAGGTACTTCCGTTTCTTGGTAATGATTCTAATGTTCATGAGAATATGATGCTGCCTAAATTGGATATATTTGTCTTGCTTACTAATGAAGGGCCTAGTTGGGACAAGAGGGATGAACATTGGAGCAAGATCATGCATGGAGATGATGGCATGTGCAATGGGAACAAGAACAGAGTTACAAGTGATGATTTCAGGACTTTGAAGATACCATAATGAGTGCATGAAGCCTTGGACGAAATATACAATATGCCACTTCATAAATTTCATCCAGAGACTATTATAGGTGCTGCGCCACCTTATTTTTGGGCCAGCCCCATGTAATTTCGAAATACTTAAGTATAGGTTATTTTTAGAGTCCGTATGTGTGGGGAAACAAGAGTTAGGGCTGGTTTCGAACCCCTCTTCCAAGGGCCACGAAATTCCCCCTCTTCCTCCATATATACAGAGTAAATTGCAGAGAAGTACCACAATTGGGGCACTGGAAGTAGATTGGTACCAAGATTGGTAAATTTTTACGTGTCAGTACCAAGATTGGGGCGAGCCATTGCAAAAAAGACTAAAAGTGCATTTTATACGTATTGACAGAAAAACTAACCAGTTGGGCCCGCCCGTCAGGCGCCACGCTGGCCAGTGCGCGCGCGCTGACTGCGCGCTGACTAGGATGAGGCCGGCTCGCACCGTTATAATAGCTCGCCTTCGCCTGCGCCCGAGCCAGACCCGACCCTGACCCCGCTCGCCTTCTTCTTCCTTTCTTCCTGCTCTCTGCCTCACCGTCGCCTGCGCCCGCCACCGTCGGTCGCCACACCACGCCGCCACAGCCATGGTTCTGGAGGACGAGAGCAGCGATGACAACTCAAGCCTCCCGTACATGTACTCCGAAACCTCCACCGACGGGCTGAACCAGGTAAGTTACTCCATTGGAGCTAGGGTTAGGGTTAGGTTTAGGAAATTTGGGGATTTTTGTGTGTAGGTGGTCTTTGTTGTGAGGATTTGGTTTGATTTGCTGTGTCCTCATGCTGTGCTTTTGACTGTGCAGGTGCCTTTCTCACTTGAGGACCCAGATTACAAGGGCCTTGAGCTAGATCTGACGGCGTTCTGCGAGAAGCATGGGAAGCCATCAGAGAGGCTTGTTGCGTTTGAAGGAACAATGACTGGGAGAAGGTTCTTAGCATGTGCAGAGCCGGTATTTTTCTTGCCTTGGTGATTAAGCACTGGATGTGTTCATTGAAAGTGGCTGAGTCTTGTTTGCCACCTGTGATTCAGTTATGTGCATGCTAAATTTGTTAGTCATATGTGCCCTACTGTAGTGCTCATTGTGGGAATGCTCATTATTAAGTTCAGTGGAATGCATTTCTGCTAAAATATATGCTCCTGTTGTGTGCACATGCTATTTATTTACACTTCTTTCCAAATGCAGTGTTGCTCAATATTAAGTTCAGTGGAGCCAGTCAGTAACTATTGCTTACTGCTGACAGTAGGTAGTCTCATTAGCTAGTTTGTTGCTGCAGGCTAGTGTAGTGTATTTAGCTGGGCAAAGTAGTTCACATTGTATTGCTTATTACTGTTAGGATTCCAATATATTAAAGGTCAATTCTTAGCAACTGCTGTAGCTTAACACATGGCTACTTAGCAACTTCTAAGTTGAATGGAGTGTTACTCAGCTGCCTGGTAAATATATTGATCATCCATTATAGGATTACATTAATTTATTTTACAATGTGCTCCTGTTGCTTAGCAAATGGCTGTGCAAATTCAGTTAATGTTAGTGCCAACATTAGGTACTGCCATGAACTAACTGTTTCTTAGTACTCTTAGTAGTTGTATTGTACTAAATTTTGCCCTTCTAATTTTTTCAGGAAGGTCAGAATTGTGGGTTTGTTCAGTGGGTTGATGAGCAGTGGCCCCCAACAATGGAGAATACATTGCTGAAGCTTTGGTCAATGGTTGAAGAGAGCAAGTCTGCTAGGGTGAATGATAATCTTCAAAGTGCTTTAACTATTCATCATTTGACAGAAGAAAAGAACAAGCTGGATGCAGACTATGACAAGTTAGTGAAAGATGTGCATCAACTTGTGGACTTTCAGCAGGATAGGGTTGTGGATTTCAGTTATCTGCAGTCCGCTGTCACATATCAGCACCAATGCAGAGCTGAATTGGTGGCTGGTATGAAGGCAGAAATGGCAAAGAAAGTTGCAGCTATAGAGAAGCTTCAACAGAAGTATGAACTCATGTGCAACCTGACAAGTGCTCAAGCAACTATCATCCAAAACCTGAAGTTGAAGAATATGAAAGAGAAGGAATTGCTGAGTGAGGCTAGGATGAATTTGGAGTTGAAGAATGCAGAGTTCACAAAGTTTGAGGAGAAGCTCACTCAAGAGAAGCTAGAGTTGAAGTTCCAGGTTGCTGATCTGCTGAAGCTCAAGGAAAACCATAATGAAGAGAAGCAGATGCAAGAGTTTAAGATTACTGAGCTCATGAAGGCAGAGGAGAAGCTGAAGGAGAAGATCAAGGGGATCCAGGCCATCTTGCAGAAATGAACAAGATGAATTGAGATTAGTGGGCATTACAGACCTTTTGGGAAGGATGGCTGCGCAATGACCTAGTAACTTAGAATTATGGTTGTGTAATGTATGGTTCTAGTACTAATTGTGAACTCTGGCTGTTTATGTACCTAGTAGTTATGCTATTCATCCTTTTGTGAGAAAAGGATGGATTGTGCATTTGAACTCCACTATGTAATGTGAACAATGGTTGTGTATTCCTATAATGTGTTGAACTCCAGTTAGTATCGTTTGCTTTCAAGGTTAGACTGAAAATGATGACATAGTGATGCTTATGTTAGACTGAAAATGATGACATACTGATGCTTATGTTATACTGATGGTTAAATTATTAAATGCATTTGCAAAAGGAATAGCTACATATGTTAGAGTGATGCTTTAGGTGGTTTCATCGACCCCGAGCCACCCTAGACCCTAGTTGATGGCTTTAGGTGGTTCCGTCAACCCCGAGGCACCCTAGACCCTAGTTGATGGCTTTAGGTGGTTCCGTCGACCCCGAGCCACCCTAGACCCTAGTTGATGGCTTTAGGTGGTTCCGTCGACCCCGAGCCACCAAAACCCAAAATGATGGCTTTAAGTGGTTTCGTCGACCCCGAGCCACCCTAGACCCTAGTTGATGGCTTTAGGTGGTTTCATCGACCCGAGCCACCCTAGACCCTACTTGATGGCTTTAGGTGGTTCCGTCGACCACGAGCCACCAAAACCCAAAATGATGGCTTTAGGTGGTTTCGTCGACCCCGAGCCACCCTAGACCCTAGTTGATGGCTTTAGGTGGTTCCGTCGACCCCGAGCCACTAAAACCCAAAATGATGGCTTTAGGTGGTTTCGTCGACCCCGAGCCACCCTAGACCCTAGTTGATGTCTTTAGGTGGTTCCGTCGACCCCGAACCACCAAAACCCAAAATGATGGCTTTAGGTGGTTTCGTCGACCCCGAGCCACCCTAGACCCTAGTTGATGGCTTTAGGTGGTTCCGTCGACCCCGAGCCACCAAAACCCAAAATGATGGCTTTAGGTAGTTTCGTCGACCCCGAACCATTTTGAGTACTCATCAACATATCAATCATAAAAAGAACCATTCTGAGCATACACAACATATCAATAACTCCATTAATGTATCCAGCATATCAATAACTCCATTTTCAGTACTCATCAACATATGAATCATAAAAAGAACCATCCAGGCTTGCATAATATAATGAGTACTCATCAATAACTCTAGTATATCAATAACTCCAGCAATATATCCAGCAATATATCCAATAATATATTGAGTACTCATCAACATATCACATGAAGATAGTCCATTCCAGGCATTCACTCATAAGATGCATCCACATGAACAAAAGCCATATATGGCATTGATTCTTAAAGTACACCACCAAAGCAAGATCACATTGTATCGTAGGATGCAAGAACACACACATGAAGTATCTAGTTACCACTTGCATAGAAGTAGCTTCTCCATCCACTATGTGTACCACCAGCACCTCTCCCAGCAGTAGATGTGGAGGGAGCAGTAGATGTGGAGGGACCAGATTGCCTTGGGGCAGAGAATGTACCTCTCCCTCTCCCAGCACCTGGTGCAGCACCTCTACCAGCACCTCTCCCAGCAGCAGCAGCTGCAGCTGCAGCACCTCTCCCAGCACCTCTCCTAGCTCCTCTCCCAGCACCTGCAGCTGCAGCACCTCTCCCAGCTCCTGTCCCAGCACCTCTCCCAGCACCTCCTGTTCGAGCTGTTGGTGTTGTTGTAGGAGCTGGTTGAGAAGTTCTTGCTGCTGGTGTAGTAGCAGCAGCACCAACATTGGAATTCCTTGCAAGAGGCTTGCATAAACAAGAAGGAAAATGAGTTAGTACTTAAAAAATGGAATGTACAAGAAGGAAAAGATGTTACTACTTATAAGAGGATTACCACATGTTTGTTCTTCCTCAAAGCCAGCTAAGGCTTCAACTGCTTCATGCAGCTTGTGTACCTATGTCCTTGTAGTCCACAATTGCCACATGTTATAGTCCCCATTCTTGATGTGTCCTTAGGCTTTGGAACTTCAAATCTCCCCTTGATCCTCTTCTCTTTCTTTCTTCCTCTCTTCACTTTAAATGCAGGTGGGTCAATGTCTGGACCAGGGGTCCTTGTCCGGTCATGCTCACCAGGAACTGGATAGATCATTGGTTCATAAGCTGCCACATAAAATTCTTTCTTGAAGAACTTGCTGACATAATCCTATAGTTTTCTTTTGCCCTTGTTTATTGCTGAGATGGCATGGTTGCATGGGATGCCACTGAGGCCCCATTTTCTGCACCCACATGTGTGCACTTGCAAGTTAACAACATGGGTTTGCTGGCCACTTGTAACTTGCCACAAGTCCACACCAGCTTGAATTGGTTTGCAATATTTGGCCTCTCCTTCTCAACCTCTAGCTTCTCACTATAATGGGGTGTTATGTCCCATCTAGCTTTCTTTCCACTCTCCCTATTCCTATGCCACCTCATCATCTGCTTATCCTTTATTCCATCACACATTGTCCTAATTGGTTTCTTCCTAACATCTAGGACATACTTGTTGAACACCTCAGACAAATTGTTAACTACAAGGTCAGTCTTGCAGTTTGTGTCAAATGCATGCATTGTCCATGTTTTCTTGGGTATTTGACAAAGCCACTCCCAAACTTCCTCACATTTAGCTCTAAGGTCATTCATTGCAATGTTAAATTTGTGTTCACTATATGCATAGGCAGCATTATCCATACACTTCTTCAGATCTTACCCCCTAAACCCAGCATTTTGGAAGTTTGCATAGATATGCCTAAGGCAGAACCTTTGGTTGCACTTAGGAAAGACAGCATTCACTGCATTTAGTATGCCCTGGGACGCACAATTAAACTAGCTAAGCTACTATCTAGCACAAAACAACCATATAGGAACAAGGACATAAGATGCAAGCACATACCTTTTGTCTATCTGACATTATTGTATATGGACCAAACTGTCCCTCTTATCCTCCTAGGAAGATTTTAAGTTGGTGTAGAAACCAACACCAGTTAGGTGTGTCCTCTTGCCCAACAATATCAAATGCTAGTGGGTATATATTGTTGTTGCCATCTCTACCAGTGGCAGCAAGTAGTTGAGCACCAGTAGTTAACTTAATGAAGCACCCATCAACACCTGAATGAGCAAGCAAATTCAATATTTAAAACATTCAAATGCATTTAAAGATGAAAAAATATGTAACTAATGCACAAGGTGAACAAACTAACCAATGAATGGTCTGCACCCCTTGAGAAACCCCTCCCTTGCTCCATTGATGCAATAGAACATAGCATGGAATCTTGGACCTGGATGGGGGATTTTTTCAGTGGGTGTTGGAGTTACAGTAGTGACTACTACTCTACTCCCAGGGTTTGTATCCATCACTGTCTGAGCATAGTCTTTCAACCTAGGGTATTGCTTCTTCTGGTCTCCTAGCACAACATCAATAGCTAGGTTCTTTGCCCTACATGCCATTGACTTGGGCACATCCACACCATACTTCTCCATGCAGGCATCAATCAAAGTCTGAATGCCAGTTGTTAGATCAGATCTGAACAGTGACTCATACTTCTGTGCAAGCCACTTGGCACTTACCCTTGTTGTCTCTGTACTAATAGGGCAAGTGTGCTTAATTCTCATCTTCTTAATTACAAAAGTAGTTTCACCTTTTATAACTGCTGGCACCATAAATAAGTTGCAATGTTTTTGGTTGCATTCTACAATTATTCTTTGATCTGAGTTCCTATGATATCTGAAGTTTCTGCCTTGAGTGATGTGTAAGTTCAACAAAGCCTCTCTGAATTGATGTTGATCCAAGAAACACATCTTTAGACATAATTGCTCATGTGGTGCCTCCATTTTCTCATTGTACCATTTTCTAGGAGGCCTCTGCTTTGCCCTGCTCTTCCTTTTCTTTGGCAGCACAAATGACAATGGCTCATAACCATCATCATCAGCCTCCTTCAACAATCCTTTCTCTTCTTCATCAGATGAAGGTTTGAAATCAGGTTCCTCCTCTTGAACTACACTTGAATGTGTCCTTGTTGTAGGCCCTTTCCTAACTGGAAGCTTCTGTTCCTTCTTCTTCTTCTTCTCTTCATGTACAATTACAGTTTCTTCATCCTATGAAACAACTTTGTCATCTTCATCCATTTGAAAAGGTTCCTCAACCTCTGTGTCACCCTCATAATGCACCACTTCTTCCTCCTCAGATTCTTCATCATCTGGTTCTTCCTCTTCTATTTCATCATACTCTCTCTGTTTCTTTCCCTCATCCATCTCTATATCATCAGCATCACCCATATAAAAAGGGTTTACATCACTGTCATCTTCACCTTCACAATCAGAACCACCACTGCCATCATATCCCTCTTCTTCTTCTATTTCCAAAACAGCTTTCGGTTTTCCTTTTACATTCTTGCTCTCTTGTGTGCAAACACCAGTACCATGAGCTACACTGTAGCTGCTACTCTGACTTTCAAAGGCAACTCCTTCTTCATCAACAGCATAGATGGGTGGCTCACTGAGATCATATAACACAGGCTCTTCATACACAACAGTGGATAATTCTTACCTCTCAAACTAGCTACAAGGAGGTGGACATGCCCTCACTAGCAAATTTATAACCTTACACTCCTCAAACTGCCTCTTTACTAGTTGCAACTCAACATTACTCTCTACCATCTCCAATCCTTTCTCCCCTAAATCTGGATTCTCAATGTGAAACAGCAGATCATATTCACTAAATCCTTGGGTTTCCATCACTGCAATCATATTCAGGTATGTTACATCTGAACTGCAGAGCTTCAGCTCAAACATTTCTGAAGCATCAAAATGGAACCTAACATCCAAAATGTCATCATACAAACTGCAAAATGAAATAACTGACAAAATTGGTTAATAAACAATTTTCCTTAACGGATAGGCTAACATATAAACAAAGCTTTGTTTAAGTTAACATATAAACAAAGCTTTGTTTATGTTAACATATAAACAAAGCTTTTATTTACCCTTGCAATATGAATAAACTAAACAATTACTACAAAATCAAACAATGTAAACAACTATCTCAATGCAACCCTAATTACAGAGTGGGTACTTAACTCACAATAAACTGATGTTTTGTATTTTTAGATAAGTAGTTAACAGAATTGTCCACTAATGGTGCTCTGCTCTAGTTAGGACTCATTTAATCCACTATGCTTCCCTACTCTGCTCTGCTCTAGCTAGGTAACATCTAATGCTGCTCTGACAATTTGGACTAAGAAATAACAATGTAATCCACTAATGCTGCTCTGCTTTGCTCCAGTTAGGTAACACATAATGCTGCTCTGCTCTAGTTAGGACTCATGTAATCCACTATACTTCTCTGCTCTAGTTAGGACTAGCAATTAGAGTGCTAAACATGCAGGCAGTAAACCCTAACCCTAATCCCCAATTTCAGTGAGCAAGAATGGAACAGTGGAGCACTTACAGAACACCACCGAAGCCACGAGTCCAGTGATGGGCGGTGCTAGGGTTGGCCACCCAAATTCGCGCCATCCGCAGCCTCTGCTCTATCGACAACGCCGGCTCCGCAAAATCTTCGTCCTCGCTACTGTACTCCGAGCTAGAGTAGCCGCCACTGCCATCGAGGCCTAAGCGGGGGAGGTCGGCGCCGCTCGCATCGCCCCGGCCATCGCCGCCTGCCGGAGTCGCCAAGGCCATCGTCGCCTAGGGCACATAAGCCGCGGGGGAGAGGAGGGCGCGAGGGAGGAGCAGCCGCGGGGGAGGTGACAGCGCCTAAGCAGTTCGATCCATGGCTACGGTGGCGTGGTGTGGCGGGCGGCGGGGCGGGCGGGAAGGCAGCCACCGGCGAGGGTGCGAGGAGAAGGAAGAGGGCAGAGCGGGGTCGGGGTCTGGCTCGGTCGCACCAGCGAGACCTAAACGGTGCGAGCCGGCCTCGTCCTAGTTAGCGCGCAGTCAGCGCGCGGGCACGCGCGCACTGGCCAGCGTGGCGCCTGACGGGCGAGCCCAACCGGTCAGCTTTTCTGTCAGTACATATAAAATGCACTTTTAGTCTTTTTTGCAACGGCTCGCCCCAATCTTGGTACTGACACGTAAAAATTACCAATCTTGATACCAATCTGCTTCCAATGCCTCAATTGTGGTTCTTCTGTGCAATTTACTCATATATACATCCCTTAGGGCGTCGTTTAGACTTTGGATTTTGCTTAGATTAAAAGTTCGCCATAGCTGCAACTTCGCGTACTTCGTTTGTGTTCAATGACCAGACCAAGACATCACAGAGCCCCACCTTCATTAATAATGCTTTCCTCTTATATTCGTAATATCCAGATTACAATCTCAGTTTCTTGCTTGTTCTTCGTTTGCTCGCAGGAAATAGACCCTCGTGGTCAGGTTGATCGTGCTTTGGCATGGTCAATAACCCCTCAGAAGTTGGTTTAGCAATTTCTAAGGCGCGACGTCTTCGCACGTTCGTAGTTGAATCGTCAAAGTCGACTCCCTCAGAAAATGATAACTATCTCATCGAAACATTGGGACACCTTCGCCTCTATCAAGTGGTATCAGATTTCCAGGTTGCTCGTTGAGATTTTACAGTTTTTCATAGTTTTGATCGAGTCTTTTCTTCATACCTATAGTCCACGAAAAAACCAAAAAAAATTAGGGTTAGTTCATCATATCCGAACCAATCTGAGCCTTTGCATAATCATTTTAGGGTTTTGCATTGTTGAATTTGCGGTTGCATCGTCGTGTCTAGTTGCTGGTCTTAGCATCTAGTCATTTAGAGTTTCGAGTTCTATTCACGAGCATTCATGCCACCGCCGCACCATCATCATCCGCTGCCATATACCACCACCACACCAGATACATCACCCCCGCCATCTACCATCACTTCTTATCCGCCACCACTCCGAGTCCGTCTAGCAACACCGATCTGAGTCCATATACCACCATCGACCCACGCCCATATACCACCACCGATCCGAGTCCATATACCACCACCGATCCATATCCATATACCACCACTACTCCGAGTCCATCTCATATTAGGTTTACTTTCGAGATCCATCTATTTCCAGATTTGTGTTTCCTTGTCTGAATAGGTTTCGAATTCCATCAATCTTTTATCGTTCCGTAGAAGAGGTTGGTCTCCAAAAAAAGAGTCCGGAAACCACCCTCCGTTTAGGCCCAAAATTTTCCGAAAACACACTTGTCAAAAAAATCTGGCTATCCTATTTTTAGGTTTTTTCGAGCGTGTTGAGACAGGTGCCATTATAGAAAGTTTTTTTGAGCCGTTTCCAGTTTTTGGTCTGGGCAGTCGAAAAAAAATTTGGTCGCAAAAATTTCGTGTCTATCCTGTTATCTTGACTTACGAAGAGTTTTGAGACACTCGCCATTATAGTGATTTTCGGCAAAAAAATGAGTAGCGTAAAAAAAGGAAAAAAAGAGCGCAAAAAAATGAGCGGTTTTTTTCAAAGTGTGCCTTTCCCTTGTTTCCGTGCAGCGCCGTGATTTTGTTAGCGTTCTAGGCTCGCGTCTCTAGCATAGTCTAGCCTAGGACCAACATAATACCGTCGTTGAGCATTTATTCAACTTTGCATCTCTGAATTGATTATTGCTGACCCTTTTTCCTACCACATATTAAGCCTTCCCAGCTCCACATACATCTACATCATACATTTGATACCACCTACCAATCGCTCTGTCCAAGCTTTGAGAGTTTTGACTACAATGGTTGCCGATCACCACCTGCTGCTGGGTAAGAACTGGTAAGAATTTGAGATCCGCTTGACGGATTTGTGACACACCACCACCACCACCACTTCCTAGTAGTCTGTAGGATCATATTTTTGTGTGTTTCTATTGTTGCTAACCATGGCAGGATCACAAGCCGATGAGACTGATTGGGAGAATATGATGAACAAACAGCTACATAATAAATTTCAGCAAATGATGAGTGGACATGTGCAAGATGTGCTAAACAGATTTGAAGAGGCCATCGAGAAGATAGATAGCATTGAGAAGATGTTCGAAAGGAATCTCGATAACAAGTTTAATGAATTGCTCACGCGTCTTCCACAACCACCGCTGGTTGTACCTGTCGCACAACAACAACAACAACAACAACAACGACAACAACAACAACAACAACAACAACAACAACAACAACAACAACAACAACAACAACAACAACAACAACAACAACAACAACAACAACAACAACAACAACAACAACAACAACAACAACAACAACAACAACAACAACAACAACAACAACAACAACAACAACAACAACAACAACAACAACAACAACAACAACAACAACAACAACAACAACAACAACAACAACAACAACAACAACAACAACAACAACAACAACAACAACAACAACAACAACAACAACAACAACAACAACAACAACAACAACAACAACAACAACAACAACAACAACAACAACAACAACAACAACAACAACAACAACAACAACAACAACAACAACAACAACAACAACAACAACAACAACAACAACAACAACAACAACAACAACAACAACAACAACAACAACAACAACAACAACAACAACAACAACAACAACAACAACAACAACAACAACAACAACAACAACAACAACAACAACAACAACAACAACAACAACAACAACAACAACAACAACAACAACAACAACAACAACAACAACAACAACAACAACAACAACAACAACAACAACAACAACAACAACAACAACAACAACAACAACAACAACAACAACAACAACAACAACAACAACAACAACAACAACAACAACAACAACAACAACAACAACAACAACAACAACAACTCGCCTTCCAAATCAAGTGGGACAAGCACTGTGCGTTCCCCTTGAGCCTGGTCAAAATTCTAGTGCCGCTGCTACTGCTGTTGATGCTTCTGTTGCTCCTGCTGCTACTGCAGAGGTGGAGGACTATTACGAGAATGCTTGCCTTCCAAATCAAGTGGGACGAGCACCGCGTGTTCCCCTTGAGCCTTGTCAAAATTCTAGTGTCGCTGCTACTGCTGTTGATGCTTCTGTTGCTCCTGCTGCTATTGCAGAGGTGGAGGACTATTACGAGGATGAGGTTGATCAAAATCAGAACTACGTGCAACCACCAGCACCACCACCACCAGGTCGTCCTCATGCCTATAATCGTAATGGTAGGGATGCACCGCCACCGCAGGTACGAGATTATGACCATGTTCCTAAGCTGAAATTGAATATTCCACCATTTGAGGGTCGATACATTCCTGATGTCTATCTTACTTGGGAGTTAGAAACTGAACAACGTTTCACATGCTTACAATATCCTGAGGATAGACGTGTTGCTGCTGCTGTTTGTGAATTCACTAGCTTTGCTTCTGTTTGGTGGTCTGAACATTGTAGATTATATCCTATTCCAGCTACTTGGGCTGCTTTGAAAACCGTTATGCATACTCGTTGGATTTCACCATATTATCAACGTGAATTGCTTCAAAAATTGCAGCGTTTAAGACAAAGGAAAAATTCTATAGAGGGATATTATCAGGAATTGCAAACTGGTATGATTAGATGTTGTATTGTTGAGGATAACGAAGCTATGCTTGCACGATTTATGGGTTTTGATTAATCAAAGAGATTCAGACCATTTTAGAGTATAAGGAATATAATAATATCACGCGTTTATTCCATCTTGCTTGCAAAGCTGAACGTGAAGTGCAGGATCGACAGACATTGGCGCGAACTAACTTTTCTGCAGGTCGACCTTCATCATGGACACCGCGTGCATCTTCTACTTCCACATGTTCTGCTACACCGACACCTCCGTCAGCCGCCACTTCCAGCCGTGATACAAGAAAGCAGGCACTACCACCACAATCTGCCAAGAGCACACCTACCGGGCCTGCATAGAGCTCTTCTTCATCCATGGCATCAACAGGGCACACGCATGATATTATTTGTCGTTGATGTAAGGATAGAGGTCATTATGCGAGAGAATGCCAATCTCCATGCACTGGTGTGCGTCGGTCCTAAACAAACAGTTTTTACCCCTTTCCGCGACGGCATTTGGAACCGTCGCCAAGTGAGTGTGGGCGATAGGGGGGTCCTTCCCACACGACCCAGAAACAGTCAAGGATATGCCCTCCTGGCATACACGTTCGCCAAAATGAGGTTGTGTGCGACCGGCGAGCACTCAAATACGGAAATACGTATAGTAGAGCTAAAAAAATACAATTATACAGCGAAATTGTTTCTGGTGGCAAATACATCCCACACAGCTAGTCCCCGCTAAACTTTTCCGTTCGTATGCACATCCCACACAGTCACTCCAAGGAAAACGTTTCCGTTCACAGGTACATCACACACAATTTTTCCCGTTAAAATCGTTTGCATTATTGAATGTAGCACACATGATATAGCTTCAGCACTCAGCTACCCCATTACACAACTGCACCAGCAGCAAGTTCCACATGCAACATGTAGAATCTTTGAAAATTAGCATCATAGACGGTATATAGACAGATGCATCTCATGTGGAAAACTGCTAAAGCAGAAGGCAAATATTGAGCCTTCATTCATGTTAAGGTCTTTGCAACTTTAGGCCAGTGCCTGTGGATGATTGACCGTCCGTCCTTCGACCTCTTCAGGAACACTACAATATTGAACCATGGGTGTTGTATGAAAACCTTCCTCGCCTCTTGACCATAGAGGTGGTTTGAGAGGTAATCATCAGTGAACTGCTTTGAAAAGGCCTGAAAACAAGGATGTGCATAAATATCTTCTCTATATTGGAAATGGGGCAAAGTAATAAAAAAGGCAAGGTATAATAGTTAGTACCATCTTGTAGTGAACTTATGTCTTCTTCATTGTGCAGACAAAGATCTTGTTGTTTTTTGTCGCTAATTTCTTTATCCTAATAATCTTTCTGAGTTTCTTGATTTGATTGATATTCATGGACAACTCATTTCCCCATATGCAAAAAGGGTCGAACAGTGGGTCAAAACCTCTGACCGCAGGACCTACATGTGCAAGACCAAATTTTTAAAAACCAAAATATTAGAATGGTTCCTACAATTGCACAATAATGTGCTATTAGACAATGGACCATGCCCGTGCTAATCTCGATTGTAAACCTCAGTGCTTCCATTGTTTCCCTGCAACACATATAAGATAGTTAGTCATCAGGTTAAGTAAGGGTTCGCATGCTATCAGTAAAATATGTTGATGAAAAATAAGCACATTGCAGATTCATCAGATTAATTGAAGCCACACGGAAAACCCATTTACCCAAACCAAGTATGATTAAGAACTAGGAAATACAGCACTTGTATATGTTTCTCATGTATTAAGTGCAGCCAAATTTGATTTATTCCTCACATGCACAACAATACAAAATTCTACCCACGACAATTGGACATCGCATTGCAGAATTGAACCAAGCAATTAACTAAACACCACAACAAATGAACCAAACATTAACTAAGCACCACATTGCACAATATAACACACTCCTAATAGAAGATCAGAGAGTTAACCAAACAGTTAACTACAGCCAATTGTAGCAATTGTATTTGTTTCTCATGTATTTACTACAACCAAATTCAATTTATTCCTCACATGGTATCCAATAACAGAATGCACCCACAATTTTGTAAAGATAAATTCAATTTATTTCTCACATGGAAGACAATACAAAATTGCAGCCTGAAGAATAGAACATCACATTTGCAGAATTGAATCAAACAGTTAACTAAAGACAAAAACTAATTAACAAAACAGTTAATAAGTGAGCACCACACTGCACGACATATAGAACATATACACTAGAGTGACAGATTGCATGGTGAAATTAGATAGCACAATTCACTAGATTTTGTGAAGGAATTGTAGGAGCATCACATGCAACGGGTAAATCGAGCATGCTTAACCGGCATAGCTAGAAATTGGCAAGGTGCTCCTCCAAGATCTGGGGGTCGGCACGAATGGCAGCCATCGCGACCTCATCCGCGCGTGCGGCCGTGATTTGCTTCTCCGCTGCCAAATGCTCCTTGAGGTCCTGGCTATACTGCGTGCACCATGGCTTAGGACGGCGCTTATTTGGTGGAGGGGTCGGTGATCTGGGTGGAAGGTGTCGCGCTCGCGCCGGCGGTCGGGGCATGTGGGATGTGGAAGGAGGAGGAGGATGGGGGTCGGGTGTGGATTACCTGCCTGGATAGAGGAGGCCGAGCAACGTGAAGGAGGGTCACCAACGAGGAGGCAGCGGCGCTGCAAGCAAGGAGTGAATGTTTCAACTTGGAAAGGAATGCGGAAAGAGGGGAAATGTGGCTTTTGGTAAGGGGAGGGGGCGGGGAGGTAGATATTTCCATGGAAGCCAAAAATTTGGAATCGCTTCAGCCAAAACACTGGCGCGCAAAGTATCATCAGACACGATCCCTTATTCAGAACCGTGTACGATATGTGGACATCACAAATGATTCAGATAGCTTAACCCGTGTGTGATGACTTTGAACGTCAAAAGTTTTGGTTCGAATTTCCATGGTTACAGTGGTCATCCACGTCATTGCATAATTTGGGTACACAAAGGAGACTACAACACACCCACACTTCTTAATCGAGCAAGTTCAACAATTAAACAGAGTTAGCTGACCTAAACATTACTCTAAAAAATTAAAGACCGGCGCTCTTAATTAAACAAAACATAGAGTACTACTATGACTGGTGCTCGTCGATCTCCGCCGCCACCTCCATGTCCAGCTCGCGCCCGACGGTCTCCTGGGGAAGGGGCTCCATGGCATCCATCGCACCATACTCGGCAAGCATCTCGCCATCCGCGTCCTCCATCTCTTTGGAAAAGGCCGCCACGAGCTGGGCGTGGGCGGACGCGATCTGGGCTTGGACGGGCTCCGTCATTGCAAGGTATGCGACGGAGGAATGGACGGCTGCTCGAACGCTCTCGGCGATTGCCAGCTCTTCGGCCATGGGTTGCCGACTGTTGTCGGAGAAGCTTCGTTTGATTTGTGCGATGGCCGCCAGGAGCTGGGCGTGGGCGGCCTCGACATGGTCGTGGGCGGCATCCATCAGGGCTAAGGCCGCCGCTGCAAAACGGACAGCTGCTGTGCCGCTGTCGCCAATTGCTATCCCCGAGGCAGATGTTGCTGCCGCCACCTGAGAAGCAATAGCGGCCGTTTGGCTACCTTTGCCGCCTGGTCGCAAATTATGGCCGTGCTCATGCACCTTGTTAGCACGTGCATGGCGGTTGCGGCCGCGCTCTTGCCGGAGTGGGCCACCGAAATTGCCCTCATGACACGGGTCCACGTGCCCATCTTTCACCGGCGATGATTGAACGGTGAAATGATATTTGGGGAGCGAGCTAGTGTGCTTGAGACACCGGCTATGGACTGCAGCCAACGCACCTTCTCGCATAAGCCATAGGCATACTATACACCGACCGTGCTCAGATATTTTGTACTACATCTCACACGGTTGCTGTTGGCGATATTACTACTGGGCGTAAACCGGCCTATACGGGCCGGGTTAACTTCATCTGTAGTTCAAGAATGGTAAAGCCCAAGAGGCTATGTAAAGGCCCGAGGCCGTAGTCGGTTTAACATCTGTAGCCGTAAACCGGCCTGTGTACAACTTGTATTGTAAGTTAGGGATAAGGAAGAGACCAACCCGGGTACGAGTATAAACCGGAGATTGGGACTCTATGAACCGACGGGCGTCACCCGTGTATATAAGGGGACGACCCGATATCGGTTCAAGGACAGAGAACGACAACTCGAGGCCTAGGCGAAGCTTATCTGCTCCCTAGTCAACGAGACTTCATCAATTCCACCACAAACTAGACGTAGGCTTTTACCTTCATCGAAGGGGCCGAACTAGTATAAACTCTGTGTCCCTGTGTCCGCTTTAACCCCTTCGAGTTAACCCGTTGCGATGGCTCCACGACTAAGTCCTTTGGCTAGGACATCTGCCGTGACAAACCCACGACAGTTGGCGCCCACCGTGGGGCTATCGCACGATGGTTTCAAGTTCTTGGAGGGCCGCTTTGAAGGACTCAAGGGATATTCCATGGGCCGGATGACCAAGAGTCGCCGCGGCAAGATCTACATCGACGACGCAGGCTGGGGCCCTGAGGCCGGCTCAATTGAGTACGGGTACCGGGTCCCCTTTGGCGGAATACACGTTTTCATCGGCAAGATTGGTGAACCGGGCCCTCAGCTGGACACCTGCACCGACCTCATCGAGACAGCTCAGCGTGGGCGACCTGCCCGGGTTAAGCCAGCCGTAAAGCGTGCCTTTGTGGGAGTCATCCACGGGCGAAACTATGAGGACGGATCAGAATCTGGTGGCGAAACCGTTGTTTATTCCGGTGATGAGTCGTCAACCGGGGAAACTGAGTCCCTGTATCAAGTGCATGATGATCGGATTGGGGGCTGTTCCGATGGCAGCAGTACTCCGGAGCCCTCCGATCTGCCTAGTCGGGTCGGCATATTCATGGCTGGCACCCAAGCAGCGCCTCATTCATCGACGGCCGCAGCAATAGTTTCCGGTTCAACGGCTACCGGAGCAGGAGGTTCTGTGCGCCCACCGGTTCAAGTATTATCCGATCTGTTCGACGCGCTGGCGGCGCTCTTGACAGAGGCTAATCCGGCGGATCGGGATGTTCATAACACAGAGATTGCAAAGGTGAGAGAGCAGATTAGTCAGGCCAAGGCGGATCTGGCGGCCGAAGAGGTCAGGATGACTGCGGAACGGGCCGCTTTGGACGCGCAAGCCTATAAGTTCATGCTGGATCAGAACGCTTCGCAGGAGGTCATGAGGAGGAAATGTCGGTCCCGCCTGCCACCGGTTTTTGAAGGAAGGGATCTTTTCAAAACTCCTGGAGCAGGGACCAGTAATCAACCAGTGGTAAACCGAGCAGAGGCGCCCGGGACAAGCGCGCCGATTCAGCCCCGCATAGTAGATCTACCCCGTTATAACCCGGAGCCGCGGATTGTGACCACACCCCCGGATCATTACTCCAACCCGCTGGATAATCTTGTTGCTGCGGCAGCACGTCTAGAGGCTATTCCGGTCGAGGGAGATTCGTTACAGGCCATAGAGACGCGCCGGGTCAAGGAGCTCCTCAGAACGGCGCTGGTCCAATAGGAGGCGTATTCATACAGCCGCGACCGGATTCATTCTACTCCACGTCCAATCCGGAGTTATAACAGGCACCTGGAAGAACAAGCTGAGTCCAGCGATGCACGGCATGGAGGGCCCCGCGGCGACAATCCGGCTCCTGATGCTCAGGAGTTGGTAGACCGGGCCCGTGCACGCAGAGAAGCCGCATTGGCAGCACATCAGATTACGCCGGTTCGTCCCACCACTTCGGTCGAACCAGGGCTTGCTTCTAGCGCTTTGGGGGTGCCTTGCCTTATACCTGCTTTGCGCAATGTGCGCCTGCCTAAGGACTTCAAGGGGCCGCGCAAGGTACCAAATTATACAGCAGATCAACCCCCGGAGGCGTGGGTGGAGAGTTAAGAGATGGCCATGGAGATGCTTGACGTAGATGAAGCTACATGTGCAAAATATTTCTCTATGATGCTTGAAGGAACGGCCCGCACTTGGTTAAAAAGCCTGCCGCCCAATACCATCGGTTCATGGGCTCAATTGCGATCTCGATTTATCAGTAATTTCAAAGATACGTGCAGGCAGCCCATGTCGATAGTGGACTTAGCCGCCTGCGTCCAGGCGGAAGGGGAGTCAACCACTCATTGGGTGCGCCGCGTTTCGCAAATCTTGCATTCATCAGACCGCATCAATGCTGACACTGCAGTTGTGACTTTGGAAAGCAATTGCCGGTTTGGGCCCTTGAGATTGAAATTAGGACGAATGAAGCGTCATTGCACTGACATAGGGACTCTCATGGCTGCTTTGGTAAAGTATGCTGATTCTGATAGTACCAAGGATCCCGAGTCTGATGATGAAAAGGCAGGGAAGGGAAAAAAGAACGGCAACTCCAGAGGTCAGCAGCATCACCCAGGGAGCGGCGTTGGAGGCAAGCGTAAAGCGGATGGTTCCATGGATTTTGTGGCTAACACCAATGTGCAGAATAGGGGCCGACCGCGTAGGGGCAAGGGCCGCGGTGGCGGACCCAGCCCCAATCCAGAGCGCTTAAATAGTTTGTTGAATCAGCCCTGCCCAAAGCATGGAACGACGGAGGAACCGGCAAACCATCTATGGAAGGATTGTTACATCATGCGAGAGTTCAAGAATTCCAACGCCTTCCGGTATGATCACAATCCCGGTGGCGGTTCAGGATCCGGGCCAAACCACGGTGGAGGAAACTCCGGTTCAGGGTTTAATGGTAATCCGAGCGGGGCTGGTAATCCGGGCGGACATGGTAATCAACATAACCAGAATGATCAAGGGGGCTATAATCAGCAGCAGTCGGGATACCAGAGCAATCCGAAGCAATTAAACAGTGGCCAGTACCATGTATTCACCACTAGCTTGGACAAGCGAGACCAGAAGGTCCGGAAGAGGGCAGTTAACTCTGTTGAACCGGCCGTGCCCCGATATCTACGATGGTCAGAGCAGCCGATCACCTGGAGTAGAGAGGATCACCCTCCTCGGGTGGATAATCCGGGTCAGCTGGCTTTAGTGGTGGCGCCTCAGGTAGGAGGTTATAAGTTCACCAAGGTGCTCATGGATGGGGGCAGCAGTATTAACATCCTGTACTATGAGACCTTTCGACGTATGGGGCTCAAGGATAAAGATCTACGGCCTTCAAACACGGTTTTTCATGGCGTGGTGCCAGGCAAGTCTGCGTATCCCGTGGGCAAGATAGCATTGGAGGTGGCTTTCAGAGATGATCACGATTCCCGATCAGAAACACTGACTTTTGAGGTGGTGAAGATCCAAAGCCCGTACCATGCCCTGTTTGGTCGGCCGGCTTATGCCAAATTCATGGCACGGCCCTGTTATGTATATCTGCAGCTCAAGATGCTAGGCCACAAGGGGACCATCACGGTTCATGGGAGCCGCAGGATCACTTTGGAGTGTGAAGAGGGAGATGCCGCCTATGCAGAATCGGTTTGTGCTGCGGAGGAGCTCAAATACTACAAGGATAATGTTGGTCCGACGGATATGACTCTTTTAAAGAAGCCTACCACAGAGCATGATCCGGTTTTAAAATTCACGTCAGCCGCGGAGACCAAGCTTGTTGATTTCGTAGCTGGGGATTCATCCAAGCAATTCAGCATCAGTACCAATCTGGATCCAAAATAGGAAAGCGCGCTCATCGAGTTCCTCCGTGAGAATCGGGACATCTTTGCATGGAAGCCCTCTGACATGCCAGGTGTACCGAGGCGACTCGCTGAGCACACCCTTAATGTGGATCCTAAATACAAACCGGTGAAATAGTTCCTCCGTCGGTTCAACGAGGAGAGAAGAAAAGCTATTGGAGAAGAGGTGGCCAGGCTCTTAGCGGCCGGCTTCATCGTTGAAGTTTTTCACCCTGAATGGCTTGCTAATCCGGTGCTGGTCCTTAAGAAAAACGGCACTTGGCGTATGTGTGTGGACTATACAGATCTTAATAAGGCCTGCCCTGCAGATCCTTTTGCCCTCCCCCGTATTGATCAAATCATTGATGCTACGGCGGGTTGCGAGCGTTTATGCTTTCTGGATGCATACTCTGGTTATCATCAGATTAAGATGGCGGTTAAGGACCAGGAGAAGACGGCGTTCATTACTCCCTTTGGAGCCTTCTGCTATGTATCTATGCCTTTTGGGCTCATAAGTGCCCAGGCAACTTATCAACGGTGTGTGCAAAATTGTCTCCACAAGCAGATTGGCCGTAATGTGCACGCTTATGTGGACGACATTGTGGTCAAGTCAAGGAAGAAGGAAACGTTGGTCGATGATTTGAAGGAGACCTTTGATAACTTAAGGATATACAAGATGATGCTCAATCCAGCTAAGTGTGTCTTTGGTGTACCAGCTGGCAAGCTATTGGGTTTCTTGGTGTCCAACAGGGGAATTGAGGCTAATCCGGACAAAATTACGGCTATCACCTCTCTAGCTAAACCGAAATGCATAAATGACGTCCAACGTCTGGCAGGCAGAATTGCTGCGTTAAGCCGGTTTATCAGCCGCCTCGGAGAGAAAGCAATTCCTCTGTATCAAATGTTGAAGAAGACAGATCAGTTTGTCTGGAATTCTGCCGCTGATCAGGCGTTCGAGGATTTAAAGCGACAGCTGGTCAATCCGCCCGTACTCGCTGCTCCCACTGATAAGGAACCATTGCTGTTGTATGTAGCTGCCAACGCTCGCGCGGTCAGTGTGGCTATTGTGGTAGAGCGGAAGGAGGCAGGCAAAGAATACCCGGTTCAGCATCCGGTTTATTACATCAGCGAGGTGCTGATTGAATCCAAACAACGATATCCGCATTGGCAAAAGCTAGTATATGGAGTTTTTTATGGCAAGCCAGAAGCTGAAGCAGTATTTCCAAGGCCACCCTATCACGGTGGTCAGCTCTGCTCCTTTGGGTGATATCATCCAGAACCGGGAAGCGACTGGTCGGATTGCCAAGTGGGCTATAGAGCTTGGACCGCACGGTTTAAAGTATGCGCCTCGCACTGCGATAAAGTCTCAGGCATTGGTGGATTTTATCAATGATTGGACGGAGTTGCAAGTCCCTGAAGAGAAGCCGGATCACACTTACTGGACCATTCATTTTGACGGATCACGTCAATTGGAAGGATCGGGGGCTGGAGTCATACTAACTTCCCCACGAGGTGATAAGTTTTGTTATGTTCTCCGTTTAATGTTCCCTTGTACTAACAATGCAGCAGAATATGAGGCCTTGCTCCATGGTCTCCGGATGGCTAAGGAGATGAATTTAAGCCGAGTTAAGTGCTTTGGCGACTCTGATTTGGTGGCCCAGCAGGTGTCTCGTACATGGGATTCAAAAGATCCACTCATGGCTGCTTATCTTCGTGAGGTTGATGTGGTCGCAGGTCACTTCAAAGGTTATCAGGTGGACCATGTGGACCGACGAAAGAACAAGGCGGCGGATGCTTTAAGTCGACTGGGGTCACAGCGTAAACCGGTACCACCTAATGTGTTCCTTGATGTGCTTTACAACCCGTCGGTTCAACTGCCTGGCGAAGCAGATTTGGCGGTTCCTGACCCAGAGGCTCAATTGGTCGCGGCATTACATGTCATCCCGGATTGGACGCTCCCTTACCTGGCGTACATGAACCGAGGGGAGTTGCCAGAGGATGAGGTTCTATCCAGGCAGATAGTATGGCGGTCCAAGTCCATGGTAGTGGAAAACGGCGAACTACATCATCGCAGTGTGACAGGAGCCTTTCAACGGTGTGTATCTCCTGAGGAAGGCCGTGAAATTTTGCGTGAGATCCACGAAGGAGATTGTGGTCACCACGCCGGTTCAAAGTCTTTAGTGGCAAAATCTTTTCGTCACGGTTTCTATTGGCTGACTGCTCATGCGGATGCGGAGGATCTGGTCAGGCGGTGTGATGGTTGTCAAAAATTCTCAAGACGCGCTCACGTCCCGGCTCAAGAATTGAGGATGATTCCAATTACTTGGCCGTTTGCAACCTGGGGGCTGGACATGGTTGGGCCTTTCAAAAGGTCCAAGGACAAGAAGACCCACCTTCTGGTGGCGGTGGACAAATTTACAAAGTGGATAGAAGCAGAGCCCGTTAGCAAGTGTGATGCGGCCACCGCGGTTTGGTTCATCAAAAAAGTGATTTTCCGGTTTGGTTTTCCACACAGCATCATCACAGACAATGGTACCAATTTATCTAAAGGTGCCATGAAGGAGTTTTGCGAACGAGAGCACATCCGCCTTGATGTGTCATCAGTGGCGCACCCACAGTCCAATGGTCAAGCAGAAAGAGCTAATCAGGAGATCTTGAGAGGCATTAAGCCCAGGCTTATGGTTCCTTTGCAGCGGACGCCGTGTTGTTGGGTCGAAGAGTTACCCTCTGTGTTATGGAGCATCAACACCACGCCTAACAGGTCAACTGGATATACGCCGTTATTCATGGTTTATGGGGCAGAGGCAGTTCTTCCTAGTGACATACGACACGATTCACCTCGTGTGGCGGCTTACGTTGAAGCAGACAACGAAAGTTCCAGACAGGACGCTTTGGACCGGCTAGATGAAGAACGAGACATAGCAGCTGCCCGTTCAGCGGTCTACCAACTGGATCTTCGTCGCTATCACAGTCGTCGGATCAGGACCAGAACCTTTCAAGAGGGAGATTTGGTGCTTCGACTTATTCAAGATCAAACCGAGATGCATAAATTGTCTCCACCTTGGGAAGGGCCTTTCGTGGTCAGCAAGAATCTATACAATGGTTCATACTACCTGATAGATGTTCGAGAGCACAAAGATTCACGCAAATCAGGACAAGAGACCGACAGACCATGGAATATAGCTCATCTTCGGCCTTACTATACCTGAGCCATGGGCTCTGCTTATGTATATATCATGAATATGTATATATTATAATAAACCGGATCCTCAGCTAAAGCGGGGTATCTGTTCTTTTATATCATGTGTGGTTACACGGGGTTGTCTTTAAGCAACATCCGGTTTACCCCTTGCAAGTCTTAACGAGATCACTTGAGGCTTCCTGTTCAAACATAGGTCGTGTTTGAACCAAAGAGAACATAGCTATCCTTATGAGTCATTTGGGGGCTCGGTCATGTTTGAACCGATGCAATACCTCTTGGCCGGCGAAAGCCACCAGAGTCATTTGGGGGCTAGGTCGTGTCCGAACCGATGCAATACCTCTTGGCCGGCGAAAGCCACTAGAATCATTTGGGGACACGGTCACGTCTGAACCGGTCACGCCTCTTGGTCGGCCTACGGGCCTTAGAGTCATTTGGGGGCTTGGTCGAACCCGAACCATAGCAATGCCACTTGGCCGGCATAATGCCACGCGTCATTTTGGGGTCTTGGCTGACTGGCACCATCGCTACACCTTCGGGGGGCTTGGTTGCGTCTGACCATGGTGATTCCATCTGACCAAGCTCAATAGAGCTCTTCTTTTGCAAAAGGTTTTTGTCACCGTATTTTGATCTCTTTCCTTTTTTAAGAGTTGATAGTTTATTGCTTTTCTCTTAAACTGACAACATTCAGCACCGGTCCAACATAGCCAATTTGGCGGAACACGGCCCTCTTTTTCAAAAATCTGAGATTGTTGGCTCGGTTTGAGTTTTTTGCTGTTAAATATCCTCTTTCGAGCAACGAAAGGCTGCTATCATTAAAGGACGGTTTACATTGTAAACCGGTGTTATATACACAGGGGTTCGATTCTCCCATGACGGTTTACGAGTTATCAACTCCCGCTTCAACATTGGCTACGAACGCCTATTTCATGCCCATTATATGACAGGTATTTCGTATCACAAAAATTTGATCATACTTGCAAGTTTCCTTGCGTAACTATAATAATTCACAAACTGGATGACGGTACAACTGCCCTGGTAGTTTAAAATTTTGTGATCACAGGAGATATAAGTTGGCAATAATGATTTTCCAAAGGAGGATATCAGTGCTGATGCGCAAAGGCATCTCATGAAGCATAAGGTACGGTCTATCCTATTACAAGGCAACACGGTGCCCGAATAAGATGATTGTTTCTTGACAAAGTATCAAAAGGAAACCTGCTAAAACTGCCCTCGGTTCACGCCTGCGTGCCGTTCCGGTTTGATGGTTCTGGATCATCCTGCTCCACTTCAGCGTCCTCCTCCCTACCCAGCGGCTGGAAGTCAACAGTGGTCCAATCGATCCGCATTAATGCTTGAAAAACGGCTTCCTCATGTATCAGTGACGACGGTTCAATATCAGGGGCATAAGTGTGCTTACGGATTGGAGGAATTAAGTTTTCCGCTTTAGGGATTGGCACAGCTACCCGCATGTTCTGATCGTCATACTGGGCTTGATAATGAGACAAGTTTGCTTCTTCTACCAATTGGCGGGCCAGAGGGCGCACTGCCCGGTTTATCTTTCTCAATTCTTCTTCATCGAATTCGGAGCCATCCTCCTTTAAGCTAGGATAGCCTTGAGCCGCTTCAACGGGATCAAAATCAGGCACCCATGCTTTGGCCCGGATTAAGGCATTAATGGCTCCGGTTCGAGCAGCAGATCTTTTTAGCTCTTCAATCCGAGCAGGGAGCATCGACAACCTCTTTAGTGTGTCCTGGATCAATGTGGGTGCCGGATTGTTGTGTGAAGCAGTGGTGATAATCCGCTGAGCGCCCGTATACAGCTGCTCGACTAAGGTATAGACCGCTTTCAGCTTCATACGCACGTCTGATCCCAAGTGATGGATGCGAGTGCCTGTAATACGATCAGCAGGTCGTAAACTGAGCTGTTTTATAGAAGAATCAAGGTTATTACACATGTTATAGGAGGCTTACCAAAGATGGCTGCAGCCATTGCGTGCACCTGTCGCTTCACACTGGTCAATTCATCCGTTACCGTTTTAAGGGCAGCTTCTGCGGTTTCAATCTTCTTGGTTAAAGCGGCCTTTTCTGTAGCCCAGTCCGCCCGCTCCTTATTAAAACCTTCCGTCAATTGTTCCATGCTGCCTAAAGCGCTGGTTAGTTCCTCCTTGGCTTTGGAAGATTCTGCTTGCTGGGACTTCACATTCTCTTGAAGATCAGCGATTTGGCTCTCTTTGACCTTCAGTTCAGCCTGCAGTCCGACAAGTTATACCGTTTAAACAAAGAAAGTACCAAGCACATAACAAGTTAGATACTTTGTACTTGGGGGCTAATGCTTATTTGATCTCAAGTTCTCAGGTCATTATCGAAGTCCCAAGCTCAATACAAATATTCAACTTGGCACTTGGGGGCTAATGGCTATTTGCTTTAATGATATTTTGGATGCTACGGTATGATGATTGCAAGTGTCGATTCAATTATGATAAAGTTAAACCGACCCTTGGGGGATACGGTGGTAAGAAGCAGGAGTGAGGGCATGGAAGTTACCTCGAATTTGTCTTTCATCATCTTCACAAGATTGGCTTCATAGTCACGGCTAGTATATAGCCGGTTTAAATAGCCAGAATGAATGTCTTGAGCGCCAAGAGTGGAGTACGTGGCCAGATCAACATCCCATTTACCTTTACTTAAAGCAGAAATTTCTTCTTTAGCAGTGTGCTTGGCCAAAGCGATGAGATTTCCCGGTTCAGTACGACCTATGACGGTAATCATGACTTCATCATCGTTGTGGTCGTCGGTCTGGACTGGCACGGTCGGTTTCTCGACAGGCTTTGAGGAACTAATGGTTTTCTCAGCACGAATCGGGCTGGCTGGTTGATCCGTTGGGCCGGAGGGGTTAACAGAGCCTTCTTCAGG
The DNA here is from genome assembly GCA_032464435.1 of Aegilops umbellulata. NCBI lineage: Eukaryota > Viridiplantae > Streptophyta > Magnoliopsida > Poales > Poaceae > Aegilops > Aegilops umbellulata. Next base: position 222,902,005 of record CP136055.1, on the reverse strand, counting down.
AACAATGACTTCATCTCGGACTAATGGGTCATCAATTACATCTTCAGGGGTGGTCGTTTCAACGTTCGGGGCAGTGTCCGGTTCAGGAGGAGCGTTTTCTTCTCCTGTTTTGTCTTGGCGAGCTTTTTTGCTCGGCCTTGGTTTAGCTCTGAAAGAAGCAGCAAAGTTGAAGACAGCATATGGTGAAGATTACAACAATGGACAACTTGATGAGAAAAGTAAGCTTACCCAAGCACGGTTTTGAGCGGAGGCAGCTAAGTACCAGTTGACTCGCCAGAGGATGAGTGTGAGATGACCTGATAATCGGAGTCAGACGGATTAAGCGGTTGACGAAAACAGCCCGCTTTAGGACAAAATTTGACAAGCAAGTTAGAGACCTCTGAACAACGTCTCCGAACCGGACTGTTCGGTAAACCGGCGGAGGTAACTACCTGACCGCTGTGTCGGGTTGTACGATGCACCTCGTGCTGACGGGTCTTCATAAGAAAGTTGGGATCCAAGTAAGCAAGAGGATGGGAAAATTTAACTTTACGGTTCGCCTGACGGATTTTGTGGAAAGGCAGAAGGCTTGAATCAGAAGAAATGGTAATTACCTCTGCATCATCAGCATGGCTCGCTTCGGCATCATCCTGACAAATTGCATCGTCAATAAGCTGTACGAACAACAAACCGAGGGAGTCAAGATCAGCTTCAAAACCCGGATTACCCACCTCATCATCGGCAGGATCGGAAGAGGCCGTGGTTTTCCTCTTGTGAGCAGACTTTTTGACGACTCTCGTCTTAGGCCGGGTCGATTGCTCCGGTTTATCCGCCTTTCCTTGAGGGAGTTTTTTGCTCCAGAACGGGTCATCACCCTGCGTCAACAGACATTAGAATCAGTCATACGCGCACAAAATAACATCAGACTTAATGAGAAGAAATTTTGATTTACCGCTGGTGGTTTGTTGATGGCGCAGAAGGGAAGAAGGCCAGTTTGTGCACAGACGCGTTCCGGTTCATTTAAAATCTTCTTTACGGCTTCGGTGACCTCGTCATCCGTAAGCTGGATGTTTACATGACGTAACGGATCATCAACACTGCCTGTGTATTCACACATCAAACCGGAGCGTTGACTGAGTGGCAGTATACTCCAAGATATCCAGCAACGAGCGAGGTCGACTCCTGTTAAACCGTTGGCCATGAAGGCTCTGAGCTTGGACAGTTGGGGAGCGTATTTACTCCTCTCTTTAGCAGTCAGCCTCTGAGGAAGGGGGTGAGTGTTGCTGAGCCGTTCTGGACGAAAACCGGGCAGGATATTCTCATTCTCTGGAGAGGTGTCTTTACAATAAAACCAGGAGTTATTCCACTCTTGGGGGTGACTATGCAGTTTCGCATGAGGGTAAGTGACCTCTTTCCTCTTCTGGATTGACACGCCACCCAGTTCCATGTTGGAGCCATCAGTAAATTCTGTGTGGCGGTTTAGGTGAAAGCAATCTCGGAACAACTCAACTGTAGGTTCCTCTTGAAAAAACACCTCACAGAGCACTTGAAAGTGGCATATGTTAGTGACAGAGTTGGGGCCAATATCTTGTGGATGGAGTTGGAAATTAGCCAAAACGTCGCGATAAAATTTTGAACCGGGCTGAAACCGCGGGCTAAGTGATCCGCAAACACAACGACTTCGCCGTCTCGGGGTGTAGGGGGGCACTCTTTGCCCGGCACCCTCCAATGAATGGTTTTTCTGCTGCTCAAAGCACCGGTCAGAACCAGATTATTCAGTTGAGTTTCCGTGACCCGGGAAGGAGCCCAGTTACACTCATACACTTGCTTAGCCATGAGGAAGTCTACAAAATGAAAATGATTCCGGTTCAGGACTGTGTTGTGCACAGGTTTTTCATGTTGAAACTATCAATGTTAAACCGGAGGAAAACAATTACAAACCGACGTTGGTAAAGCGGTGCGGTCTATCAAGGGATTACTGGCGGTTCAACAAGGGGACTAATGGTATGTACCGATTTGGTGATATTCTACAACAAGGTTAAACCGCTGGACCTAAGACCGTGAAACAGTGGAATTTGCAAAAGAGCAAGTGTACGGAAACAGGTTTCACATTATCTCAGTATGATATTGGATCTGGGGCGATCTCGTAAAAGGGGTAAAATACTCATGATTTAAAGAAAATTGTGCAAGAACAGCAAGGTCAAGCTATGGATCAGATCTACGGTCCAGGTATATTGCAATGAAAACAGATGCTGAAAACTACTACTGAACGGAGCAAAGGTCGTGGGGTCATCTGAAGGTGCATCTCAGTTTAAGTGCGAAGAATGCGAAGAACGCGAAGAACGTGAAGAACGTGAAGAACATAGTAAACCCTAGAGGCAGATCTGAGTTGAGAAGGTGGGGATCTCACCGGAGCTCGGAGGGATGCGGAAGCACGCCGCAGTTTCTCTGGTCCAGTCAGGTTGATGCAGCGGCCCGAGACAATGCGGAGGTCAGCGACAGCGGTGGAGCTACGAAGCTGACGGCGCGGAGAAGACGAAGAGGAAAGGGGTGAAGGGGAAAAATAAATGACCCTTCGCCCCTATTTATAAGGCAAAACACATGTGTCAAGCGCGCGAATCCAGGAGCCATAGATTTCGGAAGCAGAGCTGTCGCCTCGATTATTGCAAATTGGTTAAACAAAGAAGGCATCATAAAAGCTAGCTTCATGATGATGTCATGCCGGTTTACGGCCACCAACGAAGATGACGACGTAGCGGTTTAGCGACGAAGGGAAGGTGCTGAATATGAAGATTTATGCTAAGGGTTGACATGAACTCATTCAAATCAACCTGGGGCCTAATGTTGGGGATATTACTACTGGGCGTAAACCGGCCTATACGGGCCGGGTTAACTTCATCTGTAGTTCAAGAATGGTAAAGCCCAAGAGGCTATGTAAAGGCCCGAGGCCGTAGTCGGTTTAACATCTGTAGCCGTAAACTGGCCTGTGTACAACTTGTATTGTAAGTTAGGGATAAGGAAGAGACCAACCCGGGTACGAGTATAAACCGGAGATTGGGACTCTATGAACCGACGGGCGTCACCCGTGTATATAAGGGGACGACCCGATATCGGTTCAAGGACAGAGAACGACAACTCGAGGCCTAGGCGAAGCTTATCTGCTCCCTAGTCATCGAGACTTCATCAATTCCACCACAAACTAGACGTAGGCTTTTACCTTCATCGAAGGGGCCGAACTAGTATAAACTATGTGTCCCTATGTCCGCTTTAACCCCTTCGAGTTAACCCGTTGCGATGGCTCCATGACTAAGTCCTTTGGCTAGGACATCTGTCGTGACAAACCCACGACAGTTGCTGATAATAAACTGTGTGCGATCTACTTGATTTTTCATCTTGATTTGAATTACATAATGGGGTCACGGCGGCAATGGACGGTGTTTGAATTGCTAGACCTTTTATCTGGAGTGAACATGCAACTATATGTGTGTCGTAAAAGAATTGGAATTATTCAGGGTTTGTTTGAACATTTTATACATTAAATTGGTTTTCTAGCCATTTCAGGTGAACAATTCAAATTTGAACTACATGCACATGCTCCAGTGCATATAAATTGGTTGAAAAATCAAATATGTGTCCTTGGGTGCATTCCTAGGTCCCATGCAAGAAATGGAAATGAATTTCAAACACCGGGGTACCGTTGATTGCCGGCAAAACATTGAGATGCCTGGTTTTTAAATTCTAGTAAATCCAAAACTTGTCTGAAATTTATGAAACTTGGCATGCTATCATGGAGCGGCATCGACATGCCGTGGTACAAATTTTGTCCCATTTGGGGCAGGTTTGGGTATATGCTTCTCACAAAACGGAGCTTCTCACAACAAGCATGATGGTTTTCGGTAGGGAACGTCCCACCTTTGTGGACGAAACGATATCCATTGCCTCTTATTGCTTTCAATTTTTTTTCTTGTGTCAACATAGAACAACAGGAGTGTTGCGTGATTTTTTGTGATTTTTCGGGGTTTGTTTGGACATTTTTATGTATTAACTGAGTTTTCAATGCATTTTATGTGCATAATTCAAATTTGAACTACATGCACATGCTCCAGTGCATATAAATTGGTTGAAAAATCAAATGTGTGTCCTTGGGTGCATGCTTAGGTCCCATGCGAGAAATGAGAATGAATTTCAAACACCAGGGCACCGTTAATTGCCGGCAAAACATTGAGATGCGTGGTTTTTAAATTCTAGTAAATCCAAAATTCTGTTAACCATTCACGTGACGCCATGTGTCTTGGTTTTAATGGATGTAGGAGGTGTCGTGCAGACAACTGCTTGAACTTGACTAAACGGGAGGCGTGCGAGCGCCGTCCGGTGCGCAGGCTGACTGAGAGGCGTGAAATCTATCCTTGAGTGTGCAGGCTCATCGAGAAGCGTGCGAGTTGTACGCTGCGCAGGCTCACTGGGAAGTGAGCCCTTTGACTTCCATGGTCGCCCGCCTTGCTCGCATCCTCTCCATTAATGGCGGCCAAGCCGCAGTTTAATTCGTTTTTTGAAATAAAACACTCATCGCAAACGTTTTAGTTAGAACACCCATATGCAAACCAACAGCTTCCCTAGGAAGCCAAGAGAAAATGTGCCGAGCAGGATTTCTGCAGCTCTTGATCGCAAATGTTTTAGATAAAACACCCGTATGCAAAGTGAGAGCAGCGCAGGATTTGTGCATCCCTTCAACGCAAACGGTTGTTTTGGATGGCCCGTGTGGAACCACGTACAAACAATTTGGTAAGATTTGTGAATCCTTGTAACACTGCGATTTGTCAAAATATGATGCTAAAATCACTAGCAGTATCTAATTTTTGCAACTAAAATTCAGTAATTATGCATATATTTCATTCATAGATTAATAAGTCGTTCTTAATTTATACAAATAGTTCAACTCGACAACTGAACCGACCAAACTTTTCCCCAATTGTTGCCAACCACGTACTGAAATAGCTAGTTCAATTATATATACTAGCTAATTTTAAGTACGTTGTACAGTTCCATCACATCTATAGTCAGATGAACTGAACAAAATAGCCCCTAAATACTACTACTAGTACTGCGGAGGGGCTTTGTACTACTTCCGGCTGCCTCTCTTCTGTCGAGCGTGCTCAGTAAGTGGCGGAGGAGGAGGAGCCTACCGACGAGCTGGGCAACCGCAATGCAGTGCCTGCCGCTAATGCAGCTTCAGCGGCGCTCGCCTCGAACACCCTCTGCCGCTCCAGACGACCCCTCTCAAAGCGGTGGTTCTCCTCGTAGATCTCCTGATTCCTCGCCTCTGAGGCAGCGTGTGCCACTGCCGCTGCGGCGGTAAGGCTCTTTGCATGCTCGACGAGGCGCTCCTCCTCCTCCCACAGGAACTCAGTATAGCGCGCAAGGTCGCTGCCGCACGTGCGGGCATCCACCTCCACCTCCCGCCGTCGAGCAGCGATGGCAGAGCGGGTGATGACCCCGGCGGTTGATGGTGGGCTGGCGGCCACGGCGGCCGACGACAGGGTGGCGGCCACGACCACCACCCCCCGCCTTCGGGCCGCGGTGGCGGAGCGGGTGATGGCCACAATGGCCGGCAGTGGGGTGGCGGCCACGACGGTCATCTCCCGCCTTCGGGCCGCGGCGGCGGAGCGGGCGATGGCCCTGGCTTTTGACGGTGGTGTGGCGGCAACGGCGGCCGGCAACAGCTGCCTACGGGCACCGGCGGCGGAGCATGTGGTGGGTGTTCCGCGCACACCCAACAGGGACGATACGCGCACTACACTACGCCAAGGACTGCGCCGCCGCCATGGTGTAGCCTCCCAGCTTGAGCTGTCCTCTGATGACGGCGGAGTGGTTGAGCGATGACGACAGACCGGTGCCATTGGCGAATGTGGGAGAAGCAGACGAGATAAGCTACAGGGATGGAGGGGAAAATGCGACGCGGGACTCGCCGGCCGTGAGGGTTTTTATAGCAGGCCGATAAGCATTGGAATTTTTGGGGATTTCACCGAGTCGGGCGGGAAGCTTGCGCGGGAACCTGCGAGGTTGCGTGGGAACGGGCTCACCGACTATTCATTGACGCCACCATTTGGCAAAAAGAACGCCCCCGCGCGCTGCGCAAGCTTGCGCTGTAAGCCGTCTGCGGCAGCGGGGTGACAAGACGTGCGAGAGGAGGACGAAAGGCCACATACACATACGGTTAATAAAAAAACGTTTGCGATTTAATTACCTACTATACCACTGTCCTGGTTTATAAGTATGATTTAACTAATAAAATACGAATGCATGTCGCCAAAGATTATATAGTTGGATTTGTATTTGAACATAGTTTCCAATTATATAATTTTTAAAACATGCATTAACATTTTGTTGGTTAAATTTGAGGGAAAAGTATGGCACGGAATATAAAGGAGACTATAGACTAGACGAAGGAGGTACCACACGGCTGCTCTCTATGCAGCGACGCAACTGTCGGCCGGCTTGTAGGCAACCATTTGCTGCGTGTTCAACTGTGGTTACTTGCGGTTCAGGCGGCCGCGGCGCGCTCTGCTCGCGTACCGCTGTGCGCGCTCTACTCTCGCGTCCCTCCGGGTGCTCTACCCTTGTCCCCCCACGCGTGCTGCCAGTGTTTTGGGCCGGCGCACGATCACGCACGTTCGTGTGCAAGCGGTTGCACCGGACGCGGCGCGACGATGCAGTTACCCGCTGCAAAAACTTCCATGCGGACGCGCCAAGAATCCACGCCGCCCGGCCCCCTTTTATACCTGCGGCCATTTACACTCATCTCTCTTCTCACACGTCACAATAAGCACACCCACGAGGACACATACAGAGAGGACATCCAGCGGTTCCAATGGCGCTCCCAACGGCCGACGATTACAACGGCGAGCAGTTCACCACGCATCACGCAGTGGACACCCACGTGAGGGGGAAGGCCCTCTCGGTGGTGTACACGAATGATCTGGTCTCGGTGGAGAGCTCCATCCAAACTACGGAGCAGTTCCTTGCTGAGGACAAGTACCGAGTGGTCGGCTTCGACCTCGAGTACACCATCGGTCGTGCCGGGCACGATCAGAAGGTTGTCGTCGCCCAGTTGTGCATGCGACATGACGTCCTCGTCTACCACTTCCACCTTGCTACAAGGCCTTGCGAGCGTTTCTCCAGGTTTATCAAGAGCTCCGACTACAGTTTCACTGCGGTGGACACCACCAACGGTCTAAAAGCGCTCAAGGTTTCGGACTTGAAATGCCCGAATCTTGTCAACATCCAGCACCGCTACAAGGTCTGGGGCACCGAGAAAAGCAAACTGAACTCCCTGGTTAACCTCGCCTCGGCTATCATCAACCCCTACTGCGCGAAGATGAAGCAAGAGAGCAATAAGGACAAGAACGCCTGGCACAGTGTGTGGTATAAGAGACTGGATGAACAACATGTCAAGTACATGGCCATGGATGCGTACACAAGCTACAAGATGTACAGGCGGATCGTTGACATGAGGAACTGTCTTCTTCCGGAACCAGACGAGGGATCAAGCCACATAGCAGTGGCGGGAGCGTCACAAGAAGTAGATGACTAGATGATCGTTTCTCCTACTTTAGAATGCATGCAATTGTTTATTGAGGTGTGTGCGAATGATTTGTATAGTCACTTATGTAATTGGATGTTTATTTTAGTTATATATATATACATGTTATTCTACTTTAGACAGAGCAATTCACATGGCTTATTAGCAGCAATCATCTGTGTTATTATTGGTCTTCGCACATATTTCAGATTACGGACCTGTTTGCCGCGTATCACACACATCTTGTTCAGTTGAACCATTTCCATTGTGTTGACTAATCACACACAGTTCATCCCATGAACCGTATGTTGTATATCGCACACGCCTTCATCTGGCTGCCCATTTCTTTTGTGCCTCCTCATCACAAACACTTCATTGAGCTAAACCGTATGCCCTGCATCGCACATGCAACTAAATTCTGAACCGTGTTTGATGCATCTGTCACCGTAAACGTTTTGCACCTTGTTTGACGGGTTTTTTTACACCACGGTTTGCGATTATGGCATCGCACACAGTTTCTTCGAAGGGTCTCTGATCGTAGTGTCGCGTTTGGACCATCCTGCAGTAGTGGCATGTTATAATTGTTACTGAGGATGGTGGGTATGAGTCCGCTAGTGACTATGATGAGGAGACTTTGGCTCTTATTACAAGTGAAGAACACGGTGGAGATGATTCTGATCATAAGACGCAATGCATGGCTGCCGAAGATGCTGACAGGAATGAAAGTTTAGTTGCTCAACGTGTTTTAAGTGTGCAGGTCACACAAGCTGAGCAAAATCAGAGGCATAATTTCTTCCATACAAAGAGAGTTGTGAAGGAACGTTCTATTCGCGTCATCATAGATGGAGGAAGCTGCAACAACTTGGCTAGCATGGAGATACTGGAGAAGCTATCTCTCACCACAAGACCACATCCACATCCTTACTACATCCAATGGTTCAACAACAGCAGCAAGGTTAAGGTAACACGTACTGTTCGTGTGCATTTTAGTATCGCTATGTATGCTGATTATGTTGATTGTGATGTGGTACCCATGCAAGCATGTTCCTTATTACTTGGTAGACCATGGCAATTTGATAAAAATTCCATACACCATGGTAGAAACAATCAGTATACTCTTGTTCATAAGGATAAACATATTAGTTTGCTTCCGATGACTCCTGATTCCATTTTGAAAGATGATATTAATAGAGGTAATAAAGCAAAACAGGAGAAAAATAAGATTGAAAATCAGATTGTGGCAAAAGAATTTGAGCAACAAATGAAGCCTAATAATAAACCATCTAGTGTTGCTTCTGAAATTAAATTGAAAAGTGCATGTTTACTTGCCACCAAATCTGATATTGATGAGCTAGATTTTAGCAAATCTGTTTGCTATGCTTGTGTGTGCAAAGAGACATTATTTTCATTCGAGGACGTGCCTTCCTCTTTGCCTCCTGTTGTCACTAATATTTTGTAGGAGTTCACTGACGTCTTTCCACAAGATTTGCCACTGGGATTACCACCTATTCGCGGGATTGAGCATCAGATTGATGTAATTCCCGGTGCTTCGCTGCCAAACCATGCGCCATACCGTACCAATCCAGAGGAGACGAAGGAGATTATGCATCAAGTACAGGAGCTGCTCGACAAAGGTTATATACGTGAATCTCTTAGTCCTTGTGTTGTTATTATTATACTAGTGCCAAAAAAGGATGATACATCACGTATGTGTGTTGATTGTAGAGGCATTAATAACTATTCGTTATCCTCATCCTATTCCTAGGCTAGATGTTATGCTTGATGAATTGAGCGGCTCTACAATATTCTCCAAAGTTGATTTGCGTAGTGGATACCATCAAATTCGTATGAAATTGGGAGATGGATGGAAAACAACATTTAAAACTAAGTTTGGTTTATATGAGTGGTTAGTCATGCCTTTTGGGTTATCTAATGCACCTATTACTTTCATGAGATTAATGAACGAAGTTTTACATGCTTTCATTAGACGATTTGTGGTAGTCTATTTTGATGATATACTGATTTATAGCAAATCTTTGGAAGAACATTTGGAACATTTACGTGATATTTTTATTGCTCTACGTGATGCACGTTTGTTTGGTAACCTTGGGAAGTGCACCTTTTTCACTGACCGGGTATCTTTTCTTGGCTATGTTGTTACTCCACAGGGAATTGAAGTTGATAAAGCCAAGATTGAAGCTATTGAGAGTTGGCCGCAGCCCAAAACGGGCACACAAGTGAGGAGTTTTCTTGGACTCGCTGGTTTCTATAGGCGTTTTGTGAGAGATTTTAGCACCATTGTTGCACCTCTCAATGAGCTTACAAAGAAGGATGTGCCTTTTGTTTGGGGTACCGCACAGGAAGAAGTCTTCACGGTATTGAAAGATAAGTTGACACATGCTCCTTTACTCCAACTTCTTGATTTTAATAAGACTTTTGAGTTTGAATGTGATGCTAGTGGAATTGGATTAGGAGGCGTGTTATTACAAGATGGCAAACATGTCACATACTTTTCTGAAAATTGAGTGGGCCTAGTCTGAACTATTCTACTTATGATAAAGAATTATATGCTCTTGTTCGGACCTTAGAAACATGGCAACATTATTTATGGCCCAAACAATTTGTTATACATTCTGATCATGAATCTTCGAAACACATTAAAAGTCAAGCAAAACTGAACCGTAGACATACTAAATGGGTTGAATTCATTGAGACTTTCCCTTTATGTCATTAAACACAAGAAGGGTAAATAAAATGTTATTGCTGATGCATTGTCTCGTCGTTATATTATGCTTTCACAACTTGACTTTAAAATATTTGGTTTGGAGACCATCAAATATCAATATGTGCATGATGCTAAATTTAAAGATGTATTGCAGAATTGCAAAGAAGGGAGAACATGGAATAAGTTCGTCGTTAACAATGGCTTTGTGTTTCATGCTAACAAGCTATGCATTCTAGCTAGCTCTGTTCGTCTCTTGTTGTTGCAGGAGGCGCATGGAGGAGGATTAATGGGACACTTTGGCGCGAAGAAGATGGAGGATATACTTGCTACATGTTTCTTTTGGCCAAAGATGAGACGGGATGTTGAGCGTTTTGTTGCCCGCTGCACTACATGTCAAAAAGCTAAGTCACGACTCAATCCTCATGGTTTATATATGCCTTTGCCTATACCTAGTGTTCCTTGGGAGGATATATCTATGAATTTTGTTTTAGGATTACCTCGAACAAACAAGGGGAGGGATAGCATATTTGTTGTCGTGGACAGGTTCTCAAAAATGGCACACTTTATACCATGTATAAAAGCGATGATGGCGTTAATGTTGCTGATTTGTTCTTTCATGAAATTATTTGCTTGCATGGTGTGCCAAATACTATTGTTTCACATGGTGATACTAAATTTCTTAGCCACTTTTGGAGATGTTTATGGCTAAGTTGGGGACTAAACTGCTTTTTAGTACTACTTGTCACCCCCAAACTGATGGACAAACTGAAGTAGTCAATAGAACATTGTCTACTATGCTTAGGGATGTTTTGAAGAATAATAAGAAAATGTGGAAAGAATGCTTGCCTCATATTAAATTTGCTTATAATCGTTCATTGCATTCTACTACTAAGATGTGCCCTTTTGAGATTGTGTATGGTTTCCTTCCTCGTGCACCCACTGATTTGTTGCCTCTTCCATCTTCGGAGAAGGTTAATTTTGATGCTAAACAACGTGCTGAATTGATCTTAAAAATGCATGAGATAACTAAGGAGAACATTGAGCGTATGAATGCTAAATATAAACTTGCTGTAGATAAGGGTATAAAACGTGTTGTGTTTGCACCTGGAGATCTTGTTTGGTTACATTTGCGTAAGGATAGATTTCCGGATTTGTACAAATCAAAGCTAATGCCACGTGTTGATTGTCCTTTTAAGGTGTTACAGAAAATAAATGATAATGCATATGAACTTGAGCTGCCTGCAGATTTTAGGGTTAGTCCCACTTTTAACATTGCAGATTTGAAGCCTTATTTGGGTGAGGAAGATGAGCTTCCGTTGAGGACGACTTCATTTCAAGAAGGGGAGGATGAAGAGGACATTAATACCATTGTTACACCCACAACCCGTGGTGCTATACATATTGGACCAATTACTAGAGCTCGCGCCCACCAATTGTTGGGGAACGTTGCAGAAAACAAAAATTTTCCTACGGTTTCACCAAGATCCATCTATGAATTCATCTAGCAACGAGTGATCGGATGCATCTACATACCTTTGTAGATCGTGAGCGGAAGCGTTCACTAGAACGTGGATGATGGAGTCGTACTCGCCGTGATCCAAATCACCGATGACCAAGTGCCGAACGGACGGCACCTCCGCGTTCAACACACGTACGGAGCGGATGACGTCTCCTCCTTCTTGATCCAGCAAGGGGGAAGGAGAGGTTGATGAATATCCAGCAGCACGACGACGTGGTGGTGGATGCAGCAGTCACCGCAGCAGGGCTTCGCCAAGCTTCTGCGAGAGGGAGAGGTGTAGCAGGGGAGAGGGAGGCGCCAAGGCTTAAGGGGTGTGGCTGCCCCTCCCCCCCTTTATATAGGCCCCCTGGGGGGGCGCTGGCCCTGGAGATCCAATCTCCCAAGGGGGCGGCGGCCAGGGGGGTTGGAGTACCCCCAAGGCAAGTGGCCCACCCCCCCCCCCCCACCTAGGGTTTCCAACCCTAGGCGCAGGGGGTGGTCCAAGGGGGGCGCACCAGCCCACTATGGGCTGGTTCCCCTCCCCACTTCAGCCCATGGGGCCCTCCGGGATGGGTGGCCCCACCCGGTGGACCCCCGGGACCCATCCGGTGGTCCCGGTACAATAGCGGTGACCCCCGAATCACTCCCGATGGCCGAAACTGCACTTCCTATATATAATTATTTACCAACGGACCATTCCGGAACTCCTCATGACGTCCGGGATCTCATCCGAGACTCCGAACAACTTTCGGATTACTGCATACTCATATCTCTACAACCCTAGCGTCACCGAACCTTAAGTGTGTAGACCCTACGGGTTCGTGAGACATGCACACATGACCGAGACGCCTCTTCGGCCAATAACCAATAGCGGGATCTGGATACCCATGTTGGCTCCCACATACTCCTCGATGATCTCATCGGATGAACCACGATGTCGAGGATTCAATTAATCCCGTATACAATTCCCTTTGTCAATCGGTATTTTACTTGCCCGAGATTCGATCATCGGTATCCCAATACCTCGTTCAATCTCGTTACCGGCAAGTCACTTTACTCGTACCGTAATGCATGATCCCGTGATCAAACACTTTGATCACATTGAGCTCATTATGATGATGCATTATCGAGTGGGCCCAGTGATACCTTTTCGTCATACGGAGTGACAAATCCCAGTCTCGATCCGTGTCAACCCAACAGACACTTTCGGAGATACCCGTAGCATACCTTTATAGTCACCCAGTTACGTTGTGACGTTTGGTACACCCAAAGCACTACTACGGTATCCGGGAGTTACACGATCTCATGGTCTAAGGAAAAGATACTTGACATTGGAAAAGCTCTAGCAAACGAACTACACGATCTTGTGCTATGCTTAGGATTGGGTCTTGTCCATCACATCATTCTCCTAATGATGTGATCTCGTTACCAATGACATCCAATGTCCATAGTTAGGAAACCATGACTATCTATTGATCAACGAGCTAGTCAACTAGAGGCTTACTAGGGACATGTTGGTGTCTATGTATTCACACATGTATTACGATTTCCGGATAACACAATTATAGCATGAATAAAAGACAATTATCATGAACAAGGAAATACAATAATAATCCTTTTATTATTGCCTCTAGGGTATATTTCCAACGGTCTCCCACTTGCACTAGAGTCAATAATCTAGTTACATTGTGATGAATCGAACACCCATAGAGTTCTGGTGTTGATCATGTTTTGCTCGCGGAAGAGGTTTAGTCAATGGATCTGCGACATTCAGATCCGTATGCACTTTGCAAATTTCTATGTCTCCATCTTGAACATTTTCACGAATGGAGTTGAAGCGACGCTTGATGTGCCTGGTCTTCTTGTGAAACCTGGGCTCCTTGGCAAGTGCAATAGCTCCAGTGTTGTCACAGAAGAGTTTGATCGGCCCCGACGCATTGGGTATGACTCCTAGGTCGGTGATGAACTCCTTCACCCAAATTGCTTCATGCGCTGCCTCCGAGGCTGCCATGTACTCCGCTTCACATGTAGATCCCGCCACGACGCTCTGCTTGCAGCTGCACCAGCTTACTGCTCCACCATTCAACATATACACGTATCCGGTTTGTGACTTAGAGTCATCCAGATCTGTGTCAAAGCTAGCATCGACGTAACCCTTTACGGCGAGCTCTTCGTCACCTCCATAAACGAGAAACATGTCCTTAGTCCTTTTCGGGTACTTCAGGATATTCTTGACCGCTGTCAAGTGTTCCTTGTCAGGATTACTTTGGTACCTTCCTACCAAACTTACGGCAAGGTTTACATCAGGTCTAGTACACAACATGGCATACATAATAGACCCTATGGCTGAGGCATAGGGGATGACACTCATCTCTTCTATATCTTCTGCCGTGGTCGGACATTGAGCTGAGCTCAATTTCACACCTTGCAACACAGGCAAGAACCCCTTCTTGGACTGATCCATATTGAACTTCTTCAATATCTTATCAAGGTATGTGCTTTGTGAAAGACCTATGAGGCGTCTTGATCTATCTCTATAGATCTTGATGCCTAATATATAAGCAGCTTCTCCAAGGTCCTTCATTGAAAAACTCTTATTCAAGTAGGCCTTAATGCTGTCAAAAAGTTCTATATCATTTCCCATCAAAAGTATGTCATCTACATATAATATGAGAAATGCTACAGAGCTCCCACTCACCTTCTTGTAAACGCAGGCTTCTCCATAAGTCTGTGCAAACCCAAACAATTTGATCATCTCATCAAAGCGAATGTTCCAACTCCGAGATGCTTGCACCAGCCCATAAATGGATCGCTGGAGCTTGCATACCTTGTTAGCATTCTTAGGGTCAACAAAACCTTCCGGCTGCATCATATACAGTTCTTCCTTAAGATAACCGTTAAGGAATGCTGTTTTGACGTCCATTTGCCATATCTCATAATCATAGTATGCGGCAATTGCTAACATGATTCGGACGGACTTCAGCTTCGCTACGGGAGAGAAAGTCTCGTCATAGTCAACCCCTTGAACTTGCCGATAACCCTTAGCGACAAGTCGAGCTTTATAGATGGTAACACTACCATCCGCGTCCGTCTTCTTCTTAAAGATCCATTTGTTTTCTATCGCTCGCCGATCATCGGGCAAGTCTGTCAAAGTCCATACTTTGTTTTCATACATGGATCCTATCTCGGATTGCATGGCTTCAAGCCATTTGTTGGAATATGGGCCCACCATTGCTTCTTCATAGTTTGAAGGTTCACCGTTGTCTAACAACATGATTTCCAGGACAGGCTTGCCATACCACTCTGGTGTGGAACGTGTCCTTGTGGACCTACGAAGTTCAGTAGCAACTTGATTCGAAGTACCTTGATCATCATCATTAATTTCCTCTCCAGTGGATGTAGGCACCACAGGAACATTTTCCTGAGCTGCACTACTTTCCGGTTCAAGAGGTAGTACTTCATCGAGTTCTACTTTCCTCCCACTTACTCCTTTCGAGAGAAACTCTTTTTCCAGAAAGGATCCGTTCTTGGCAACAAAGATCTTGCCCTCGGATCTAAGGTAGAAGGTATACCCAATGGTTTCCTTAGGGTATCCTATGAAGACGCATTTTTCCGACTTGGGTTCGAGCTTTTCAGGTTGAAGTTTCTTGACATAAGCATCGCATCCCCAAACTTTTAGAAACGACAACTTAGGTTTCTTCCCAAACCATAATTCATACGGTGTCGTCTCAACGGATTTAGATGGTGCCCTATTTAAAGTGAATGTAGCTGTCTCTAGAGCGTATCCCCAAAATGATAGCGGTAGATCAGTAAGAGACATCATAGATCGCACCATATCTAATAGAGTGCGATTATGACGTTCAGACACACCGTCACGTTGAGGTGTTCCAGGCGGCGTGAGTTGTGAAACGATTCCACATTTCCTTAAGTGTGTGCCAAATTCGTGACTTAAATATTCTCCTCCATGATCTGATCGTAAGAACTTTATTTTTCGGTCACGTTGATTCTCTACCTCATTCTGAAATTCCTTGAACTTTTCAAAGGTCTCAGACTTGTGTTTCATCAAGTAGACATACCCATATCTACTCAAGTCATCAGTAAGAGTGAGAACATAACGATATCCTCCGCGAGCCTCAACACTCATTGGACCGCACACATCAGTATGTATGATTTCCAATAAGTTGGTTGCTCGCTCCATTGTTCCGGAGAATGGAGTCTTGGTCATTTTGCCCATGAGGCATGGTTCTCATGTGTCAAATGATTCATAATCGAGAGACTCTAAAAGTCCATCAGCATGGAGCTTCTTCATGCCCTTGACACCAATGTGACCAAGGCGGCAGTGCCACAAGTATGTGGGACTATCGTTATCAACTTTACACCTTTTGGTATTCACACTATGAATATGTGTAGCATCACGTACGAGATTCATTAAGAATAAACCGTTGACCATCGGAGCATGACCATAAAACATATCACTCATATAAATAGAACAACCATTATTCTCGGATTTAAATGAGTAGCCATCTCGTATTAAACGAGATCCAGATACAATGTTCATGCTCAAACTTGGCACTAAATAACAATTATTGAGGTTTAAAACTAATCCCGTAGGTAAATGTAGAGGTAGCGTGCCGACAGCGATCACATCGACCTTGGAACCATTCCCGACGCGCATCGTCACCTCGTCCTTCGCCAGTCTCTTCTTATTCCGCAGCTCCTGTTTTGAGTTACAAATATGAGCAACGGCACCGGTATCAAATACCCAGGAGCTACTACAAGCACTGTTAAGGTACACATCAATTACATGTATATCACATATACCTTTAGTGTTGCCGGCCTTCTTGTCCGCTAAGTATTTGGGGCAGTTCCGCTTCCAGTGACCCTTCCCTTTGCAATAAAAGCACTCAATCTCAGGCTTGGGTCCATGCTTTGACTTCTTCCCGGCAACTGGCTTACCGGGCGCAGCAACATCCTTGCCGTCCTTCTTGAAGTTCTTCTTACCCTTGCCTTTCTTGAACTTGGTGGTTTTATTGACCATCAACACTTGATGTTCCTTTTTGATTTCTACCTCCGCTGATCTCAGCATTGCAAATACTTCAGAAATGGTCTTTTCCATCCCCTGCATATTGTAGTTCATCACAAAGCTCTTGTAGCTAGGTGGGAGCGACTGAAGGATTTTGTCAATGACCGCCTCGTCTGGGAGGTTAATGTCCAGCTGGGACAAGCGGTTGTGCAACCCAGACATCTTGAGTATGTGCTCAATGACAGAACTATTTTCCTCCATCTTACAACTGTAGAACTTGTCGGATACTTCATATCTCTCGACCCGGGCATGAGCTTGGAAAACCATTTTCAGCTCTTCGAACATCTCATATGCTCCGTGTTGCTCAAAACGCTTTTGGAGCCCCGGTTCTAAGCTGTAAAGCATGCCGCACTGAACGAGGGAGTAATCATCAGCACGCTGCTGCCAAGCGTTCATAACGTCTTGGTTCTCTGGGATGGGTGCTTCACCTAGCGGTGCTTCTAGGACATATTGTTTCCTGGCAGCTATGAGGATGATCCTCAGGTTCCGAACCCAGTCCATATAGTTGCTGCCATTATCTTTCAGCTTGGTTTTCTCTAGGAATGCGTTGAAGTTGAGGTTGACATTAGCGTGGGCCATTTGATCTACAAGACATACTGCAAAGTTTATTTAGACTAAGTTCATGATAATTAAGTTCATCTAATCAAATTATATAATGAACTCCCACACAGATTAGACATCCCTCTAGTCATCTAAGTGAAACATGATCCGACTCAACTAGGCCGTGTCCGATCATCACGTGAGACAGACTAGTCATCATCGATGAACATCTCCATGTTGATCGTATCTTTCATACGACTCATGTTCGACCTTTCGGTCTCTTGTGTTACGAGGCCATGTCTGTACATGCTAGGCTCGTCAAGTTAACCTAAGTGTTTGCATGTGTAAATCTGTCTTACACCCGTTGTATGTGAACGTTGGAATCTATCACACCCGATCATCACGTGGTGCTTCGAAACAACGAAATGTCGCAACGACGCACAGTTAGGGGGAACACTTTCTTGAAATTATTATGAGCGATCATCTTATTTACTACCGTCGTTCTAAGTAAACAAGATGCAAAAACATGATAAACATCACATACAATCAAATAATAATAGTGACATGATATGGCCAATATCATATAGCTCCTTGATCTCCATCTTGGGGCTCCATGATCATCTTGTCACCGGCATGACACCATGATCTCCATCATCATGATCTCCATCATCGTGTCTCCATGAAGTTTCTCGCCAACTATTACTTCTACTACTATGGCTAACACGTTTAGCAATAAAGTAAAGTAATTTACATGGCGTTTTTCAATGACACGCAGGTCATACAAAAAATAAAGACAACTTCTATGGCTCCTGCCGATTGTCATACTCATCGACATGCAAGTCGTGATTCCTATTACATGAACATGATCTCATACATCACATATATATCATTCATCATTCATCACAACTTTGGTCATATCACATCACAAAACACTTGCTGCAAAAACAAGTTAGACGTCCTCTAATTGTTGTTGCAAGTTTTACATGGCTGCAATAGGGTTCTAGCAAGAACGTTTTCTTACCTACGTAAAAGCCACAACGTGATTTGTCAACTTCTATTTACCCTTCATAAGGACCCTTTTCGTCGAATCCGCTCCAACTAAAGTGGGAGAGGCAGACACCCGCCAGCCACCTTATGCAACTAGTGCATGTTAGTCGGTGGAACCGGTCTCACGTAAGCGTACGTGTAAGGTTGGTCCGGGCCGCTTCATCCTACAATACCGCTGAAGCAAAATAAGACTAGTAGCGGCAAGAAAGTTGACAACATCTACGCCCACAACAAATTGTGTTCTACTCGTGCAAAGAGAACTACGCATAGACCTAGCTCCGATACCACTGTTGGGGAACGTTGCAGAAAACAAAAAATTTCCTACGGTTTCACCAAGATCCATCTATGAGTTCATCTAGCAACGAGTGATCGGATGCATCTACATACCTTTGTAGATCGCGAGCAAAAGCGTTCACTAGAACGTGGATGATGGAGTCGTACTCGCCGTGATCCAAATCACCGATGACCAAGTGCCAAACGGACGGCACCTCCGCGTTCAACACATGTACGGAGCGGATGACGTCTCCTCCTTCTTGATCCAGCAAGGGGGAAGGAGAGGTTGATGAAGATCTAGCAGCACGACGGCGTGGTGGTGGATGCAGCAGTCACCGCAGCAGGGCTTCGCTGAGCTTCTTCGAGAGGGAGAGGTGTAGCAGGGGAGAGGGAGGCGCCAAGGCTTAAGGGGTGCGGCTGCACCTCCCTCCCCCCTTTATATAGGCCCCCTGGGGGGCGCCGGCCCTGGAGATCCAATCTCCCAAGGGGGCGGCGGCCAGGGGGGTTGGAGTACCCCCCCAAGGCAATGGGGCGCCCCCCCCCCCCCCCACCTAGGGTTTCCAACCCTAGGCGCGGGAGGTGGGCCAAGGGGGGCGCACCAGCCCACTATGGGCTGGTTTCCCTCCCCACTTCAGCCCATGGGGCCCTCCGGGATGGGTGGCCCCCACCCGGTGGAACCCCGGGACCCATCCGGTGGTCCCGGTACAATACCGGTGACCCCCGAATCACTCCCGATGACCGAAACTGCACTTCCTATATATAATTCTTTACCTCCGGACCATTCCAGAACTCCTTGTGACGTCTGGGATCTCATCCGGGACTCCGAACAAATTTCGGATTACTGCATACTCATATCTCTACAACCCTAACGTCATCGAACCTTAAGTGTGTAGACCCTACGGGTTCGGGAGACATGCACACATGACCGAGACGCCTCTCCGGCCAATAACCAACAGCGGGATCTGGATACCCATGTTGGCTCCCACATACTCCTCGATGATCTCATCGGATGAACCACGATGTCGAGGATTCAATTAATCCCGTATACAATTCCCTTTGTCAATCGGTATTTTACTTGCCCGAGATTCGATCGTCGGTATCCCAATACCTCGTTCAATCTCGTTACCGGCAAGTCACTTTACTCGTACCGTAATGCATGATCCCGTGATCAAACACTTTGATCACATTGAGCTCATTATGATGATGCATTACCGAGTGGGCCCAACGATACCTCTCCGTCATACGGAGTGACAAATCCCAGTCTCGATCCGTGTCAACCCAACAGACACTTTCGGAGATACCCGTAGCATACCTTTATAGTCACCCAGTTACATTGTGACGTTTGTACACCCAAAGCACTCCTACGGTATCCGGGAGTTACACGATCTTATGGTCTAAGGAAAAGATACTTGACATTGGAAAAGCTCTAGCAAACGAACTACACGATCTTGTGCTATGCTTAGGATTGGATCTTGTCCATCACATCATTCTCCTAATGATGTGATCTCGTTACCAATGACATCCAATGTCCATAGTCAGGAAACCATGACCATCTATTGATCAACGAGCTAGTCAACTAGAGTCTTACTAGGGACATGTTGGTGTCTATGTATTCACACATGTATTACGATTTCCAGATAACACAATTATAGCATGAATAAAAGAAAATTATCATGAACAAGGAAATACAATAATAATCCTTTTATTATTGCCTCTAGGGCATATTTCCAACAATTATCAGGTACTTTCGTTTCTTGGTAATGATTCTAATGTTCATGAGAATATGATGCTGCCTAAATTGGATACAGTTGTCTTGCTTACAAATGAAGGGCCTAGCTGGGACAAGAGGGATGAACATTGGAGCAAGATCAAGCATGGAGATGATGGCATGCGCAATGGGAACAGGAACGGAGTTACAAGTGATGATTTCAGGACTTTGAAGCCACCATAATGAGTGCATGAAGCCTTGGACGAAATATACAAGATGCCACGATAAATTTCGTCCAGAGGCTATTATAGGTGCCGCGTCACCTTATTTTTAGGCCAGGCCCATGTAATTTTGAAATACTTAAGTACAGGCTGTTTTTAGAGTCCGTATGCGTGGGGAAACAAGAGTTTGGGATGGTTTCGGATCCCTCTTCCAAGGGTCACGAAATTCCCCCCTCTTCCACCATATATATAGCCCTTAGGGCGTCATTTAGACTTTGGTTTTGTTTAGATTAAAAGTTCGCCATAGCTGCAACTTCGCGTACTTCGTTTGTGTTCAACGACCAGACCAAGACGTCACAGAACCCCACCTTCATTAATAAAGCTTTCCTCTTATATTCGCAATATCCAGATTGCAATCTCAGTTTCTTGTTCTTCGTTTGCTCATGGGAAATAGAACCTCGTGGTCAGGTTGATCGTGCTCCGGCATGGTCAATAACCCCTTGGAAGTTGGTTTAGCGATTGCTAAGGCGCGACGTCTTCGCACATTCATAATCGGATCGTCCAAGTCGACTCTCATCGAAACATCGGGACACCTTCGCCTCTATCAGGCAAGGTGCCGGAAAAGGCCTCCAGATGAGATCTCTTCGAAAAAGAGGCTTGCGGCGGCGGCGTGGAAGTTCTAGGTTTCTTTCTGGATTTTTTACATTTATATGAATTTTTGGCATCGGCTTCACGTCACGGGGGCCCACGAGGGAACGACGACCTCAGCCCGCGCACCCTGCGGGGGGAGGCTTGCCCCATGAGCTTGTCGCTCCCCTGAACTTCGTCTGGTCCACCTCCTAGGTTTCGGGGGTCTCTTCTTGCCCATAAAGAATCACCATAAATTTTCAGCCCAATCCGAGAACTTTTATTTCTACACGAAAAGTAATAGCATGATAGTTCTTTTGAAAACAACGTCAGTTCGGGTTAGTTTCATTCAAATCATATAAAAGTGCATCAAAACCATATAAAATTGTTGTAAACATGGCATGAATACTTTATAAATTATAGATAGATTGGAGACGTATCAACATCTCCAAGCTTAATCCGTACTCGTTCTCAAGTAGGTAAACGATAAAAGAAATAATTATAAAGTGTAAATGCTAGCATATTACATAAATTTGATCAATGATAATTTCAATCAGTTTTTCTAGCATCATAAACATCAACTCTTTCTTATAAAACTCATCATGATCAAGTAGCAATTAGTACACGTGTTATGGTTTAAACAATGCATTCTCTTGAAACTTAACAACGTATGTTCTTAGTCACCAAACAATTTCAATGCATATTATTTTCAGTAAAGTCTAAGTAAGAGCTCCACATACTCAATTATCATATAGTTTTCTATGATGTGTAGTACTCAAAGCATATTTTTTAGAACAAATAGCATCCATCGAACACAGAGAAAGATATGGGCTTAATGTTTTGCCTGCCAACTCATTTATGATAGAGATAATTGTCAACAATAATAATTCATGATCAAATATATTTGAATGGATATATGTGTCTGGATCTTTCCCAACTACATGATGCTTGCCAAGAGAATAATGAGGTTGAAATAAGAAGTCGACTCAACAAAAATAAAACTGATAAAAAAAAGTAAAAGATATGCCCTTCGCAGAGGGAAGCATAGATTCGCTTATGTGCCAGAGCTTATTGCTTAAAACAGAGATGAATACATTTTGAGTGGTGTTCTTTTCCTGTCAACGTCACGACTAAGAATTTCAATATCTTCCATGCTAAACAAATTATTGACGGTTCCCATGCTGAAATGAAAAGTTTACTCCCCCTCAACCATACAAATACAGGCCATGGTTAGCCGAGTTCACAGGTGCCCTCCAAACAATCAACTTTCAAGGGAGAGTTTATTCTATTATATTTTTCTTTATTTTTTTTGCTTAACGGGACTGGACATCCCAATTACCAGCATCTCTCGTGCAAAGACAAGTTAATAAACATCCATCACGAGAATAACCCGCTTAACATGGAAGATGCTGACTGACCCCTCGCTCCATGAGCAGTACGGGCACACAAAGCAGATGTTTATTTGAAGGTTTTAGAGATGACACATGCAAATTTACTTGGAACGACAGGGTAATACCTTATATAGGTAGGTATGGTGGACACTTATGGAAGAAACTTGGCTCAAGGATTTTGGATGCACAAGCAGTATTCATGCTTAGTATAGAAATTTTGGCTAGCAAAGATTATAAACAAGCACCACATGCTGGATGATCCATAACAATATATCTTTGATGCAAATATACCCAACCATAACTCATTACGTTGTCTTCCTTGTCCAACTTCAACCAACTTGATCAAGTTTGAAAATTATTAATGGGTATTTACAATCATAAAATATGTCCAAGATAATATAATTGTATGTGAAATTTCTTTTCCATATACTAATCATTCATGAGTTGCTTGTATGAGAAATATTGTGATTGTCAAACTTTAATAAATTTTATTTTCTAGACCCAATGTAAAATTTTACTTAAGACGTTGGATAGGATTCCATGCTTGTCTTGTAAAGAAATATAAAAGTCAGTAGTGATTCAAACGCTTTTACATTTGTTTACGGAGGAAGTACTTTTGGCCTTGGATCCTGCGTAAAAGTCATCAGAGGTGGGTGTTTTTCAGAACGTCCATTCTCCTCCATGCTCCTTCTCTTCCGCTTCTCATTTCGCCTTCGCTTTTTGTTTGGTTCGTGAACTGAGCGTACTTAGATTATAATTATTGAATATGTAAACATAGCACTAAAGGTTTCGTGGTGTAGTTGATTATCACGTCAGTCTAACACACTGAAGGTCTCCGGTTTGAACCCGGGCGAAGCCATTTTTCTTTTGGGCTTTTGTTTTTCATAACTAGGAAATTTTGAGCAGCTATGATTTACTAGATACCACTTCAGAAAGAGTTTATATGACAACAGAAGTGGTAAATTGAACCGAAAGGCTTATACTTCCTAATGGGCGACTATCAGTCCATCCAAAATAAACATGGATACAGAGAAAAAAGTCTTAGAGAAATCTCAGGCCAACACACAGGTATTACATATCCTTCATTAAAGATGGTAGTACATTCAGTCTGACTACACATGGTAACAGAGAAAAATATACTACTACAAAACTCTTGAGTAATTCTTTTTTTTACAGAGAGAACTGATTTTCTCTTTGATCGTCCATATGACCCTCCGTTCCAAAATAAATGACTCAACTTTGTACTAAAGTTAGTATAAAATTGAGTCATCTATTTTGGAACAGAGGGAGTATACGTTAACTGTTGCTTCCATTGACCATATTGTGGTACCCTCTTGATCAATCCATGTGTTCAACAAAGCGAACAGTTTTTCAGAGTTGAAGACACTTGCATTATTGTGCTGAATAAGTATAAGCTTGCAGTACTCCAGATAAATACGCATGTAGCCAAAATACTATTACTGATCAATGTTATACAGTTTCTACTCATTAAGGTTAACCAGAATTTGGAATTAAATTCATAGTAACCGTGAACAGAAGAAAAATCCCCATTCTGAATGTGGATTATTTGCCTATGAGCATATGGGCATAGAATGCATCCTCACATTCGATTGACCCAATCAAAAATAGAAGAGAAATAGTTGCCTACCTGGACGAGGAGGTACAACAGTCTCTATATATATGAATTGTGTAAGATATGGGATCAAATTACAGGGGAGGTTATGATCAAATATGTAACATAACTATAGATATTGTCATGTACAGATTTTTGGTCACCTTATGCACCAGGGGTAAAAAGGTCTTTTCACGTCTGTCTTTAACACCGTTAGTTAACAAAATGCACTAGAATGTCATATTGGGAAAGAAATTTAGACTACATGTCAAATAGGTAAGAAAAATTTCTTTAGGGCCAAATAGGGAACCACATTTTAAGGTAGTGTCAAATAAGGAATTCTCTCAAAAATATATGCAAACAAGAGCAAAACGCAGAGAATGTGTATATCTGTCCTCCAAATTGCCAAGCATCTACATCAATCGCTGCAATACGCATAAATACTTGAGCATGACAACCAAATCTCGACCTATAAATGCAAAGCAAAGTCCCAGTCTCGACTGACGGCGACTGAAGCTGACTCACAATTAGCACAATAAACATGGAGCTGCATCCATAATTTCAGAGACTAATTACTCTGTGACGAAAAGGATGATGACCATCACAGTCCTGATTAACTTGTAACAGGGCATCACCACATGTGTTACTATCTTTCCAGGGTTAAGGGTAAGGCGAAAAGGAGGGCGACACACAAAATAAGCCGATAATCTCGCAATCCTAATGAATGAGAATGACCTTCATGTGCCACTTGTCTGAATTCTCAAAGGCATATGCAAACCTGATCTACAATGGTGTCCCAAAAGCACAAGTTTCTGCCTGCCCTTGTTTTTTTATATCGATATTTGAATCGTGGACCGCAGGTCAACAGGACAGTCCTATTAGGTCTCACCAGTGGAGTTACATCGGTGGAAAGCCGAGCAGAACTGCCCAAGTTGTGTCCCTGTGCGGATGCTGGCTCCAACGATGTCATCTCCAGATCTGCAGCATATCAGCAGAAGCATATTTTGTTGTCCCTGTCAAGCCCAAGTTCATCTCCCATGGACCAAATCCTTCCATAAACAGAAAGGTGATGCTCAAGACTATTCTTCAGATAAGAATAGTATCTGCTATCAGCATGATCTCGGGCCCATACGTGTTGGTTGCTTAGTGGTGCCACGAAGGCTCAGTGTTGCATGATCTTCCCCTGGCCTTACAGCACACAGCGTCTTGGTATCATATCATATCTCTTCTTCTTCTAGGACCATTTTGCTCTGACCTCCTGTATCCACCCCCCCTGGTTGGTCATTACACAAAAATTCAGCAACATGTCAAAGATGATAAGGAAAAGAAATAAAGAGCTAAACTTAGCATCGTCATACAGTATTTTATTGCTTCCTGAGAGTTATTCTGGCCGTTCGTTGGGGATGTGGCAAACATGTCTGTGTTTCCTTGGCATCTTATATTATCATATAGATAGATGACCAATCTAAAAACAAGTAAAGTATAGAACTTGATTAGTATACAAGGTCCTAGATGCCCTGGGATATCTGAACAAGTATTCCCTCCGTTCCAAATTAATTGAAGTTCTAGGGTTATCCTAAGTCAAACTTTTTAAAGTTTAACCAAGTCTATGGAAAAATCTGCTAAGATCTACAAAATCAATTAATCAAATATATAGTAAGAAAATACCCACACGAATCTTCGTGTAAGATCAATGATACAGGACTTAGATGTGCAATACTTATGGCACATCTAGATGTGCTTTAGCAAAACTGAAATATATTTTATAGAGAATCTACAGAAACTAATTTGGCGTTGATATATCTTTTCTATGAACTTGGTAAAACTTAAAGACGTCTTTACTTGGGACAAACCTAGAACTTCAACTAATTTGAAATACAGAGAGTATATTATTAGCCTCTAAATAAAGATATCAATCTAAATAAACCAAAGAACTTGATTAGTAAATAAGGTCCTACAGGTCCTGGGTTATCTGAAACTAGTATATCATTAGCCTCTACATCGGTCCAATGATCCTGTATCATGACGATAATTTTCGGCAATAACACTGCATAAATTGCTTGTTGGGATAGCATCAAGGATCTCATCTGGCTATTACTAGTAGTATTTTCACTAGTCGCTGATCTCATGCAAGTCCTTGTTGCATTCCTTGTCTGTCTGCATCAAGAGAGCGATGCTCAACCCAATTGTTTGTGAACTAGTGGGACTTAATTTTCAAATCTGACAAAAAAGTCTATTGAATGTAGCAGCGAAAGAGTGAAACGGATGTACAACCGCCGCGATCAGAGTTAATCTACTGATTGGACAGGACCCGGAAGGTGCCAAAGGGGAACAAAATATCAAGAACCATTCCATCCGGCGACGGCAATTCGGTAGGTTCCACACGCTAAGTGCATGCGCTTAAGCTTGGGAAATAATGTCAGCATATAGTAAATTTCATAGATAACTCAATAAAAATCATGCCTGCACATTATTTACCGATCTACATGCCTATTGGAGTTTCAGTCAAACTTTGAATTTTCTAGGAGATTCATCTACTGATATATACATGCCTATTGGAGTTTCAGTTAATAGGTAAAAAAAATATTACGTAAAAAAAGATAAAAAATAACATTATACTGACCAGTAAATCATCTTGCTTGAAACTGCCTGGTCTTATGTTCCAGTTCCGTCAGCAAAAGATGGCGGGCAGGGTCCTGAAGCTGGCATGTCAGTGTTAGGCAGTAACTGATGATTCTGGTTTTGTTGTGCCTTTTGAGATGCATAGGGAAACATATCCGGCAGCTGCGAGGAATCGACACCGTAAGCTAACAGGAGTAAAGGTCTGATAGATCAGGAGGAGACTAAGTGTGTTGTACTAACCTGAGATGCTGCTGTTAGTGTGTCGTCTGGATGCAGGAAAGGGTTTCTTGGCTCACCACAGACACCATTGTTTTGCATCTGGTTTGCCACATTGAGGGAATCGACAGCTGGAGATTGGACCCTAGGCATTTGATTTGGGAGATGATGGTTCATAAACGGTGCTATTCTTTGCAGCTGGCTAAGGCTCTGCGTCGCGGGCATGCACGCTGAGTTCAAGCCCATGGCCATCGGCGGCATGAGTTGGTGGGCACCAGGGTACATCATGGGCGCCATCCCAGTAGTCATCCACATGATCTGAACCCAAGCCAACACTGTGAGTCGAGTACCGTGCTTGATTGAGGAGAGGTTAGAAATTCAGGGTGTGATTTTGAATTTTGAACCTGAACTTGCAGTTGCAGAGACTTCAAGTACTCGATTGCTTCGTCTAGGATGGACGCCTTGTCGCTCTGCAATTAATTTTTAGCTAGGATCAACCATCCACACCAAACTAGAAACGTAACAATGGTTCAAGAACACAAGTACTAATGCAGAAACTTCTCTGACACCTTGTTGCAATGGGGTACGAGTTCTTGCAATGCTTTCATCTTTTCGTTGATCCGATCCCTTCTTTTCTGCAAAACAGAAATATCACAAGACTGGTTTGGAACAGATAACACTGGAATGGGTGAGTCGTCAAGGCTTTACCCGCTCTGATTGGTTATGGACCTCGGCAGCACGAGTCCTTCGCTTTGCCGCCGGCCGCTGCGGGCGGGTCTCATTGACGGCCTCACAGTCGTCGGCATCCTGCAAACATCATAATATTCCCTCCGTCACCGGTTCAGCCGAGACTACACACAAACTTAATAAGTGCTTAGCAATGTCGCCGTCTCAGCCGACGAGGTAGAGGGGAAAAGGAAGAGAACCTCGTGGTGGCTACCCAGTTCGTCCCTCCCCCTCTTAGACAGTAGCGCTTGGCCTCCCGCCGAGAACGAGCCCGGCTCCTCCTCCGGCGACGGCAGCAGCGCCGGCGCCGTCACCGCGTTGCTCCCGCAGAAGCTCGTCCCGGCGCCGCTTCCCGCCACGAGCGCCCCCGCGTCCCCGTCGACGACGCCGTGCCAGAGGTGCGAGTACAGGTCCCTGCCGCCGCCGCCGTCCGGGATCAACCACGCGGCCGCGTCCTCCGCGGTGACGCCGCTGGCCGCGCCGCTCTGGGGGCACCGCCGATGCGGCGTCTGGGCCTGCGCCTGCGCTACGATGGCCCCGTCCTGCCACAGCAGCTCCACGAGCTCGCCGCCCGCCTCCTGCAGTCTGCGCCACAAGAAGGCTCGCACAAGGAACAACAAGCACACAAGAAAAGAAACAAATCAATTGGGCAGAGAGAAGCTCGTGAATTACGGGAGGTGCCTCTTGTGGTTGGGCGCCGGTCTTGCGCCGTCGTCCATGATCCTGGAGCCGTGGAGCTGACGGGCCTCTCCACTTGAGCAGAAACCGGCGGAGAGCCAAGCTGTGTTCTGGAGACAAGGAGAAGGAGGTGTGGAGTGTGGGCAGTCTAGCTGGGTTGGATTTTCTGGGGAATAAGAGCATCTCCAACGGCCGCCCTATGCGCCGCGCGCAAAAAACCTGTTAGGCGCGCGCGCTTCGGCTGGTTTGGCGCGCCCGCCCGCGCTGGCCCCAGCAGCCGCGCTATAATGCAGCGCGCGCCGCTCCAGCAGAGCGCAAAAATACAGCGCGCGCGCCGCACAAACCACTTATTATACATAGCAAAAATAATCAAACAAACAAAACAAATCAACGATAAATAGTTTAATTTCGTTATCATTACAACTTAAACAAATAGTTTATCATTTAGTACAACAAATGCAATAAACACAACAAATAGTTCGTGAACAATACAATGTCGAATGCAGATATCATCATGCTCTTTGTCGTCCATGCCATGCCCACCACTCTTCAATCAAATCATTCTGAAGTTCATTGTGCGTTGATTGACGCCGAATGGCATGATAGGAGGCAACAAAACGGGCTACCCTTTCAGCCCTCCGTCACGCTCGCACGGGATTTCCCAAGAGCTCATACTGTGAGTAGTCTAAATCTTGGCCACGCTCATTCTCAATGATCATGTTGTGCATGATCACACAAGCGTGCATGATGTACCAAAGCATTTTTTGATCCCAAAATCTAGCCGGTCCTCTCACAATAGCAAATTGGGCTTGCAAAATCCCAAATGCTCTCTGCACATCTTTTCTAGCCGCCGCATGAGCATTGTGGAAGTCAAGATTTTTCTTACCTTCCGGCTTTTTCAACGGCTTCACGAAGGTTTGCCACTTTGGATAGATGACATCCGCTAGATAATAGCCATAGTTGTACGTACGGCCATTTGCTACAAACTGCACCGGTGGCAACTCACCGTTTGCAATCTTATTCATAAGTGGTGACCGGTTGACAACATTGATGTCATTCAGAGATCCAGGCATTCCAAAGAATGCATGCCAAATCCAAGTCTCCTGATCGGCCACCGCTTCAAGGATTATAGTGGAACCCTTTTTTTGGCCGTGGAATTGCCCATGCCATGTCTTTGGACAATTCTTCCAACTCCAATGCATGCAATCTATTGAGCCAAGCATGCCAGCAAATCCGCGAGCTTTGTTCATCGCCAATAGCCTTGCGGCGTCTTCAGCATTGGGAGCTCTCAAATACTCCTCGCCAAACACTTGCACAATTCCCACTTCAAAGCGCTTGACACAATTCCCATAGCCAAGTGATCATCAACAAGATCAGCCGGTATACCGTATGCCAACATACGCAAAGCGGCTGTCACCTTCTGAAAGGTGCTATGACCGAGCTCTCCGGCGGCATTCCTCCTTTGCTGGAAAAAACGGTCATGGCTCGCTAGTTTCTCTGCAATGCGCCTGAACAACTCGGTGCTCATCCTAAACCGGCGACGAAAATACGACTCGGGGTATATGGGATTCTCCGCAAAATAATGCCTGATCAATCTGTTGTGGGCATCGATCCTGTCCCTTCAAATTTTCTGCCGACCCATAACCGAACCACCGTGCTTCGGTTTTTTTTAATATGCATAGCTAGGATCATTGCAAGATCCTCCTCCTCTTCCATATCAAATTCTTCTTCGGAAAAATCATACGACGAACTCATCTACAATGTTCAATACTATACTATAAAAACTACAATTCAAAACATGCATCAAATTCATGAAGTTTGAGCAATACATACCTTCTAGGCGTTTTGTCAAACACCTTGCGGGCGCGGCGCGGCAGCGAGCGCTCGGGCGCTGTTCCTCGGACGACGGAGGCGCGCGATGGCCGGCGGGACTAGGAGGGGAAGGGGCGGAAGCGCGGGCGCGCGGGGATAGACCAGGGAAGCCTGAACGGTCGCCGGGGGCGCGGGCGGCGGCTGCGGCGCGACCGGACGGGGTGGAGGTGGGAGAGGATGTGCGGGCGCGAGCGCTGGAGTGTGCCGCGCGCTGCAGCTGGCGCCCCAAATTAACGGCGCGGCTAAGCGTTTTTGTCCGCGCCCAAGCCGTTTTTGCGCGCGCGCCGTTTTTGCGCGACCGCTGGAGCGCCCCGCCACGTTGCGCGCGCGCAAAAACGGCCTATTTTGCGGCGCGGCGCTAGTTTAGCGCGGCTGTTGGAGATGCTCTAATAAAAGGAGAGGAGAAGAGAAGAGTTGTGCTGCATTTGTATGGAGGGGAGGATCCGTTGACATCGTTGTCGCCCGTGTGACTATGAATCTGCGGCAGCCACCAACAAAAATACAGTATTTGCTCCAAGTGCGGAGACTGAACATGAAAAATCAAAAATCATCAATAGAAAAAGGACGCGTCTAGGGGAGCAGCCGGGTGCTCCCTAGCGCTAGGTGGCGGCCCGCCAAAATAGGAAACTTCCTGTCCCCCCCTACTCAAAACAGAAAAGTGGCCGGTCAAAGCTCCCCCCCCATCTGCTGCCTGGTCCCCGCCCCTCACGTGATCCGATCCCTGCCAGGCGCCAGCTCCCCGCCCCCACTCCCCCCTCCTCCTATTTCCTCCTCCTCCTATCGCCTGCCCCTCATCCCCATCTTCTTCTGCACCACGCAAGAACAGGGAGCTCGTCCTAGATCCAAAACCTTCGAACCACCCTGCAATGGCGGCATAGAAAAGGATTAGGATCAAAGTAAACAGCAGGAATCACAAAAGATAAGCAAGAAATCGAACCAGTTGTAGGAGAATTCAAAGTAAACAGCAGGTCAGCTCAAGATTTTCTCCTCTTTTCCCCACTTTTGCCCCCATCCCATCCTGCAAAAGATTATCTATGTCATGTATCATGTCTTTCATTTGCTGCATCTACTGCGCCTTTGTTTCATATCTGCTAGTACTTGGGACAAAAATCAAACCCTAAGTGACAATTCTGGTGTTCATGGTTCTTGTTCCATGGTTGTTTTTGCTTAGAAGATTCTCTGTCAGTTTACACATTGTGTTTGAGAAAAAGCGGTCTTAGCACCAAGCAAAGTAAAGGTAATGACACAAATTCAGTAACTTATGACACTCCACATGAATAAGGTGCAAAAGATAGGTAGAATTAAACCCTAAGTGACAATTCTGGTGTTCATGGTTCTTGTTCCATGGTTGTTTTTTGTTTAGAAGATTCTTTGGCAATTTACACATTGTGTTTGAGCAAAAGCAGTCTTAGCACCAAGCAACTAGTAAAGGTAATGACACAAATTCAGTAATTTATGACACTCCACAGGAATAAGGCGCAAAAAGACAACCTTTTTTGCGCATTACCTATCATGGATAGTGTTTACACAAAATAGGCAAATTACAGGTTATTTTCTAGCAAGTCAATTGCTACTATGCAGCAAGTCAAGGTGATTGAAAAAGCAACCAAGATTTTCCCCCCTGTTTCGTGCTGGAAGTAAGCAGCTAGCATTATAAGTTCAAGCAGAAAACATTCTAATGTCAAGCAACTAATAACCTCAGGGGTTTTCTGAGATGAAATTTACCTGGGGGGCATACTTTAGCATACTCCAGAGTTACTTCTCCAAACCTGGTATTCATAAAATGTTTGCTATCAACTCTTAATTGCTACATGCTCTGTTTTTATGGTGATCTGTACAAAAAAACATTTTGTTGATTTAAACCTCCTGGTGATCCTACGTAATGTAAACATGACAAGTTACATGCTCTGTTTAGGCAACTATAACGCTACAGGCAAGCAAGTCGTGTAACCATGGTGTTGTTGAATTCATAAGCTATGCAACTTGGTGAGTCTCTGGGGGGAACAGAAAAGTGCAAACAAAGCACACATTCTGAGGGTGGAAAAAGCAAGTTATAAGTTTTGTTTAAGCAAATGCAATGTTGTTATAAGTTTTGTTTAAGCAAATGCAATGTTGATTTAAAGCAACTACATGAGAAGCAAACAAAAAAGGACAAAATTATGCAGGTACATTGATGTCTCACTTAGAGTGGAAAGCAACACATGTAACCTAGAAAAAAAAGAACAAGTCTGTAGGAAGAAAATCAAAAACACTAACTTGTGTAGTTGTTCCTAACATAGAAGCTGTTGCTTTAAAGGTCTGATTTTTCACCTTCTTGACTGATTTGCTGTTTCTCAACCATAAACTGATCCCCTATTGTCCATGTGGTAGAAGAAGGACGAGATTGTGTTCTCCAAGTCATCTTGTTTGTGCTATACCTGCTTGTACGAACATAAAAATGGTTTATAAGCATCTATTTTTGGTAGAAAATTAAAGCAAAGTTGAGTGTTGAAAACTTCTGAATTGCTAGCTGCTATGTTTTTATGGAGATTTGTTTGGGCAACTTACATGCTCTGTTTGCGCAAATGCAACACTACAGACAAGCAAGTTGTGTAACCTTTGTATCTTAGAAGCAATTAAAAATGAAAAACGGTGTTGCTGATTTCATAAACAGGACATGATTTTTTTACTGCATATACGGACACAAATGATGCGGCACCGGGGGGATATAAAAAATGCAAACAACACGTCTAGAGCAACTCAAGAAAGCAAGTTATAAGTTATAAGTTACTTTAGAGCAACACACATTTTGGGAAAATGGAAAAGAAAGCAAGTTAAGCATGTTTTTGAAATAGAGTTGTGCATCAAATGGTATGGTTTTCTGAAGCAAAAAATCCAGATGTTTTTCAGCAAGTTCAGTGTTATGATTAGGCAAACTTACATGTTAAGATTAAGCAAGAAAAAGTGAATGTAAAAAGGGGTTGGTTGAAGAAAAATAACGGTAGGCAAGTTTCAGGCCTCTGTTTCATATGAACACATTGTAAGCAACTACTGTGATGGATTTTAACAATCTACTAGTGCTTGGAAGAAAAACCAAACCCAAAGAGATAGTTCTGGTGTTTTTAAGGTTCTTGTTCCATGGTTGTTTTTGCTTGGAATGGTCTTGGCAATTTTCACATTCTGTTTGAGCAAAAACAGTGTTAGCACCAAGCAACTAGTAGAGGTATGGACACAACTTTAGTAATTTATGACACTCCCTAGGAATAAGGTGAAAAAACATAACCTTTTTGCACCTTACATAGCATGAACAGTGTGCTCACTATAACATATAGGCAAAGTGCAGGTTATTTCTAGCAAGTCCATTGCTACCGTGGAGCAAATCATGGTGAATGAAAAAAGCAAAACGAATTATTTCCCTGTTTTGTGCT
Organism: Aegilops umbellulata; assembly: GCA_032464435.1. Classification (NCBI taxonomy): domain Eukaryota; kingdom Viridiplantae; phylum Streptophyta; class Magnoliopsida; order Poales; family Poaceae; genus Aegilops; species Aegilops umbellulata. The sequence goes on along the minus strand of CP136055.1, from coordinate 222,868,201 downwards.
GGAAGTACATGTTATTTTGTTGCATCCTGTTGCATATCAACACGTTTAAGCAAAAGTACTGTGACTATTTAACCATCTGCTAGTGATGGCAACAAAAATGAAACCCTAGATATGATAGTTCTGGCAATTTAGACAGTATGTTTGAACAAAACATGAACCTTTTTGCACCTTACAAAAGATGAACATTATGCTCAGTATGCAGAATAACAAAAATGCGATTCTAGCAAATCAAATTGGTGTTGTGAAGCAAAAATTATGAATGGTGGGAGCAACTTGTATTGTAAGAATATGCAGAATAAGCAAAGATTCGTGTGCTTGATGATGTTGTTGAACAAACAGAGGATGTTGACGAAGACGAGGATAACAAACAAAGCAGGCAAGAAAAGATTCCCGAGCTTGATGATTCAGTTCTAACTATAACAAACCCACACAACAAACAGAGCAGGCGAGAAAAGGCATAACAAAACTAGGCAAAAAACAACACCATATCAGGCAACTAAGTTCCGATGTGTTGGACAAAAAAATAGGATTGTCCATTAACTGAATTTCACTCTGTTGGAACATTAAAAATGACTTAAATAGCAGAGCATGATGTATAAAAAGAGCAAATAATCTGAACAAAATCAGGCAACCACAGGATGCAAAAATCTGGAACACATCAAGGCACCTAAACATATCGTTGAATGACTTCTCATGAAGTACTTAAAATTAAACTGACCCTATTACCCTCCCTCTACTGGATTACTTCCTACCTCAATCTAAAATCAAACCTATACACCAACAATATGCGTAGGCAACACATGAGCCCGTCTCGGGCAAGTCAAACACAAATCTGGAGCAAAAACCAAAATCGTGAAGCCCGTCCTTCTCATGAAGTACTTGAACTTAAACTGACCCTATTACCCTCCCTCTACTGGATTACTTCCTACCTCACGCACACACACACACACACACACATCATGTGTACGTTTTGCATTGCTCAAAAACATGGAAAAACATTATTGTCCTACACTCAATCAAAACACTGGCAATATGCGTAGGCAGCACATGAGCCAATATCGGGCAAGTCAATCACAAAACTGGAGCAACCTCAACAACTATAGCACCAAAACCTCGCCTAATCTACAGCCGTCATGAGCATCCTAACCCCAACGCACACCTCGAACCTACTGCACCAAGGCTTGCCTTCAAACCCTAGTTCAGGTTCCCTCACGATGTGTGTCAAGTTAATCTTACATAAGAGGTGTGTGAAGTACACATATCATTCTAAAAAAATGGACCTAAAAAATAGCAGTGAATATATTTCAGTTGTGACTGTATATTGTGCGTAGACCTGTAACAAACTCACACACCATATCAAGCAAAAACCTCTAACAAATGAGGCAAAAGTCGTAACCAAATCAGGCAAACTAAGTATCGAAGTGTTGAACAAAACAAAAATGGATTGTCCATTAACTGAATTTCCCTCTGTTTCTATACTCAGTAACAGAACAAATGTTCATAAAGCAAAAATCTGAACATATCAGGCAACTAACTAAACATATCAGGCAACTAACTAAACATATCAGGCAAAATGAAAAATCGATTGTCCATTAAACTGAAACTAGGACTGAAACTATTTCCCTCTAATGAATTACTTCCCTATGGATTTGCATAGGTCAAACAATACTGTTCTAACTAGAACAAAATCACGCACTCACATTTGGTAGGCAACACCTGAACCCATACCGGGCAAGTCATTCACAAAACTAGAGAAAAATTAAAAAAACATGACTCTGAAACTCAAATCTACAACACCCACCTCGCCGGATCTATCGCCGTCGTACCCTCCCTCACACCACGGTAGCCAAAAAAGCCTTCAACCCTACCTTCCACCAGTAACCAAACCCTTGCGCACTGAATGCCCCATGTCGTCAAGCGCACAACTCCCTAATCCATCCCAAAAATAACGCGTGCTTCAACGATCCACCATGTGCTAGCCGATTTAGCCACGAAAAAGCAGAAAATCGAGACCTGATGTGCATACCAAGGATTGCTCGCCCTCTGCGTGACTCCGCCGATGCGCCAACATCACGGCGGTTGTTCCTCCTATGTCGCGCCTCGGCTAGTGCTTCCCTTCTGCCGCGACCTGCTCCTCTTGCCGCACGACCCTGGCTATCCTCCACTTCTCCTCCTCTGGAAACACCGCACGCCCTTGGTCGTCGCACGCCCCCGGTCGCCGTACACCCCTCTTGCTGCCGCACGCAGAGAATCGCTCCACCTCCGGCGGAGATCGGCCGCGGAGTCACCGAACACGACGACGCCTCGCCTGATTTGGGGGATTGGGGATGGGAGACGCTAACTGCCAAGGAGCGGTCGACTCTGCCTGCAGTTTCGAAATGCAAGACGTAGTGGGAGGGGTGGAGGTGATGAGGAGAAGTGGTGGCCCCCAGAACCGCCGCTCGCACCCAACGAGCTTGAGGCTGACCAAGTGAAGCCTGGACGCGACTCGCAATCCGACCGCGCGGCACCTGACGCTCGTGATCATGATCGGACGGCGCAGACAGGTGTGTGCTCGCGGCTGCAAACTAGCACGCGGCCACTTTTTAGGTTTTAGGATAGAAAAATACAGAAATAATAGCGTACAGTTTTTTTCACAAAAAGGTAACCACCGGCGAAAACTTACCCGATTATCTCGCGTGGTATTCCATGGCGATATGTGGAACAACACATATACTCTGATAAAAAAAGCTTTTATTATATTAATTAGAAAAATGTAGATACGGACGATGGACAACACCTGGCCTCTACATATTTAGCATGCACATAACCAAAACACGAACTATCCAATATCAATAATAATAAAGTCCTAGTCAGCGATACTATGTCTACGTCACGAGAGGTGGTGGTCTGATCTAGAGATTATACTGTCGTCCATGTTGGGTAAAACCCCCTCTAACCACCCCGTATTAAACATCGGTTGATACTCAGTTTGGTATAGCGTAGACACATGCTAAGACAATACGTACAACAAAAAATAGCCTGTAGAGGAGATTAACTTTTGCTCTTAAAAACAAAATCATTTCTTCATAGTCATAGATACCATAATAAGGCAGACGCCTTACATACATTTGATAAGATTTTTCCCTGTCTCGATGCAGGGCCTTCCAGGATTGGAACTTGAGTGAAGTACCTTTCAAACTGAGCTTTCAAACTATGAATCACTTCCATCCTCAGAAACTAGATCCATTGTTGATAGCATTTAATAAACATTTTGATGCCAAGTGTACTTTCACGTATTTGTAGTGTATTTTTCATAAATAATATATGTGTACTTCCCACGAGTAAGTGTGGTGCATCAAGCCGCTCAAGCTATAATGAAAAGGTTTTAGGTAGAGTCCAAAGCTACATGTCTCGTTGGTTAGCCAGACACGGACAAAAACAAGGATGCACATGATCTCAATATGAACCTAATCTCGTCTCAACCTCTTGGAAGCACAATCAAAATTGATTTTGAATCTTGTAGGTTTAAAAATATTTACACATGCGGCATGAAAACATCCCTCTCTCCAAACCGCTTCAGGAATAGGCATGTACATTTGCAATGGACAGGTACAACTTAAAACCAATGTGATGATCCGGCTGAAGCCACGACGCTTCTCTTTGCTTCGAAAATCGGAAAAATACTTCAGCTACATCAGGCCACCATTTCGTCGGACAATCAGGTACTTGCAAGAGTCGCAGCTTTCGGTGACATATATTCAAACCCGAGACTACTTTAGTTGTTCTAGGGCCCTCATGTTAAAGATGTATCATGTCAAAAGAGATTTGAATGGTGTTGCTCGTAAGTGTGCAGAAGACTCGCTGAAAAAGCTTTCTACTATACCTCCTACCATGTACTGTATTAGCTAGCTCATAGGGGTATGCAATGCCCAGAATTGCTAGCTTTGAGCAACTTTGTAAACAATGGATTATGTATCCATGATGTAAGATTTGTATGAAAGTTCAATGAATGGCACTTTCAGGCGCCCCTTCTGTTAAAAAAAGGAGATAGAGATTGGAACGGAAGGGCGGAAGTAAGCCAGCTCGGCGGGGATGGCTCCAAGGATGCATGAATTCTCAAAAAGGCTTAGGTCGGCAAAGACCACCATGGCATATCTGTGCACGTCGTCGAGGAAGACAAAGATCTTTCATTGGAGGAGATTGATGGGCAGCGGCCCGTCATCGGAAGTGGAGAAGATGGTGGCATATGCATCAGTTCACGGCATCACCCGTCATTTCCTTTTGAAGGGACGATCAGGAAAGCGAGTAGGAGCTCATGGGCAAGGTTACATGGTCTATGGGCATCGATGTACTGTAAGTGCACATGACTAGTTGACATGCATAATTCTCGAGGAGTATTTTCACCCCAGTTATATATCGAACCCAAGAGAGCCAAGGAAAGCAACCACTAGCCCCGGAACTACGTTGCCATGTACGTAGTTACATTTGCACTCATAGCGTAGTTTGGAAATAGTTTACTTTATCGATTGCTAGAGAAATGGTAAATAGTGGAATTAAGTAACTACGAATAGAATGGTAAAATAGTTATAAAAAGAAGCAAGACTAAGCTAACCTGTGCTCGAGTAATAAAGGCATTTTGGGGGTTTCAGATTCATCACTACTAGTATTTAAGATAGTTATTAGTTTACGTACACAACTGTTGGTTTGATATGAAAGCCATGTTATATGTTTTTGCATATTGCATATATGCGGAGCCAAATAAAGACATGTACATACCGTGGTAGCTCCGTATCATGCACGCCACCACCATCCTCATGCATGTCACTGAGGCGATGATGATTAAGGGTCTCCCCATGGACGCGGCTTAAAACTCTTGGGTCCCTATTATTCTCCATACCAACAATCCACTAAGGTGATAGATAGCTTTTTTACCGTAATACCTCAAATCCCCGCTTCACAATAATATGCATGTACGAAAGATCCACTAAGGGGAGAGAGAGAGAGAGAGAGAGAGAGAGAGAGAGAGAGAGAGAGAGAGAGAGACCATCATTCAAATATACTACAACAACATGTTGTGTGGTCACATTCACACTGTTAAGAAATATATGCAACTTGTATTTCTAGATCATCATGAGTCAATATATATACATGTACAGGTGAGCTGGTAGACAAGCCAGAAGAAGCGAAGAGGCTAGGGGCAGTGGTAGCGGCAGAACATGAGTCATAGTCTAGAATGACCCTACAACCAGAGTCATCAATCTGAATGTAAGAAATGAGTTGCATGTTAATCGAGGAACACGAGCAACATCAGGAACATGAAAAGACAAAGTGTTAATAATGCCTCAGCCATTAATCAGGAGGGATGTACAACCAACATTAAGAAGATGAACAGGAGAATCAAGAGGTCAAATAGAGGACAAAGTGGATGAATCATGAATGTGAAAAGAAGTACCAAGAATCCACTAAGATGTACGTGCATGTGTAGAATCACAAAGCCATGAGAGGAGGTAGTGTAGCATGACCAATATTGTCTGCGGATGTCGATGGAGGAGACGAGGTTGCATGCAAACAAGCACCAAGTTCCTAGGGAAGGCACATGTGAAAAGAGTAGTCGACGAAGCCATATGCACCAACACGGTTGGTAAAAGTCACGAGAGGAGTCGGTGTAGAGTGACAATAACCATGTGTGAAGGCCGCAAGAGGAGTCACAAAAGAGCGACCACAACGACCGTCTGTAGAAGTCGGTGTAGAGAGACCACCACCATCGATGGAAATCAGGAGAGAAGTCGATGTAGAGCGATCAACACAACCTGCAGAAGACGTCATAGGGGATGATATCACAAGAGGGCAAGCACCAAGCATCGAGAGACAACACATGTGTGATACACTCGGACAAGATCAGTGTAGGGAACACCGTCAAAAAGCATCATGCATTGAGGGAGGGAAATCATTCCTGACAACACTAGACACTGTTTTTACTTTTTTATGTTCCCAAAAGCTAGTTCACCAACCACGAATAGCAACTAGTAGCAGCACTTATCAACAACAAGGAAGAAGAACGAAAATGCGCAGGGGCAAGCACATATGCAACCATTGATGTGGGCCATGATCTGAAAACTTGTTTCTGCTAAAATTGCCTAAAAAGAGATGAAAACTATGAATCCTATCAATACGACACGATATACTTATACTAATACTTTGTTCGATCATTCTTGTATCTCCATGTTCTTGTACATTCTCTCCATCTTCGCGTCATGTTCAATTCCTTCTTTATTTTTCAACTGGTTCTTCTTTTCAATAGTGTTTCCAACTATTGTTACTATTCATCATCTTCTTCCTCGGTGCATATGCTCTAGTGTCACATTGTACTAGTCATCTCTTTCATGTCATATGTGTTCTTCCTTTCACTCGTTTGATCGTATTCTTTTTCAATTTGTTCTACGCCCGTCCAGTTAGCTTCGTCTTCCCCTTCAGTCCCATTACAAATTCATGGCATACTTCTTCTCATTGCAAATTCATCAACGCTTTATTTGATGTCCTTATTGTGACACGACACATTATTACATCTTTGACATAATCCTTGTTCCGTTGGATTTTTCCATTACAGATACTACTATGATTTCATTCTTCCAACCGCAATGATTGTTCTTCCATTTGAATTTATTCTTACTCCTAACCTTGCAGATCTTGTTTTTTGAAGTTACGTTCTATGAAACTTGCCTTTTGTTTCTTTCCTACCTTAAACTTCAAATTTTAAGTTCTTTCCTCTAAAACTTGCATTACAGAAACATATGTACATACCAAGTTTCGCTCTCTGAAACTTATTAGACAACAAGGTGTCTGTTAGTCGCATTGTTTTGTACTTAATAAACTTCTAAAAAAATTCTGCCGCATCATGCACGTAATTTCTTTTGAGTTACAAGACATTTGTTCCGTAGACGCATGAACTTCTTCATCCCTGCTCTCTTTTGCTCGTAGTCTTCATTTCCATTGTCATCCTCTAGATCTACTCTTTTTTCATGAGACATCTTGTATCTTATTGCAAGGTTGTTTGAGAGGAGAATACAATCAACCCACATCTCCCATGGATATATAAACATTAGTTCATCCACTTGAGTGACATTTGTTATTATCCTACAAAACTCTGCTCTTGGAGGCTGAAGAGAGTCTACAAGAATATAAGTGTGTAGTAGACATCAAACTCTTTTATGGCACCATTGTCGGGGAGGTAAGCGCTTGAAGGTATCGCCTTTAGATGTTCTAATTTTATCTTTTAGTTTCTTGTTCACTAGTCTACCTTATGGAAGAAAACAATAACAAAATGAGTGATCTTGATTATATTTACAAAGTTTATCTTGAAAACGTGGAATTAGACCATGGTCATGAAGTATTTAAAGATGAATTTAAAAATGATATTAATGTGTGCTCTTTTAATATTAATCATGATTGCAATAAAAAAGTTGTTAGTATTTATTCTATGAATATCAATTATGCAAATGACATGGACAAATATGAGACTGGAAATCCTTTTGCTTTGATGATGATACATTTTAAACCCCTTTTGCTAGTGAGGAGGATATGTTTTAAAATCATTTTTCTAATGGTATGAAAAAAGTAAGCTTGGGTATGATGTGATGCAAAATATTTTTGCTAGTAAGAATGAGGATCATATGTTTCAAGATGTTTATGTTGTTAAGAATCCCTATGTTTATCCTCCTGCTTATGACGATGAATGTGAAACAGTAATGAATATGAGCTTTTAGACCTCATGATACTAGCATGCAAGAGAAAATTATTTTAATAAGAATACACCTCCTAGTCATGATGCTTGCAATATTATTGAAATTGGGTTTGGAGAGGTCATGACTCTAGGTAGCAATAATCCCACTATTTGGAAGTGTTAAATATTATTGCAATATTGAAAAAAGTTGGTTTGCAGAGGTCATGAGTATAGCTAGTGTTAATCCTACAAATTTGGAGGGTGTTCAATTAATTATGATGAGAACAAAATTGTTATCTATGATGATTAATGTGCTAGTACTTATGCTATAAAGACAAATGATAATCAACCTTATGAAACTTGTCATAATTATGAGGAGAAATACTGCCCACTGAATAAGAGTGCCATTCTAATGAAACTTGTCATAATTATGAGGAGAAATACCGCCCACTGAATAAGATTTCCATTCTAATGTACAATAAGTCTATAGTGTTCAAGTCCTACATGATAGCTATACTAATTTTGCTCCCATTATTACTAATGAAATGATTGTGCTTATAAGTGGAGTAACAAAAAATTATGCATGTGGATCACGAAAATAATGTTTTATGTGATGGATACATTGTCGAATTTGTTCATGATGCCATTGAACTTACTGTAGAATTTTTTATTTCAATAAAGTGCCAAGTTATGCAATTAGTTTGAATGTTTAGACCTAGTGGTACTTGGTGTTCCGCTTCTGTTGTTTATCGTTCTTGTAAAAGAATGTACGACCTGGTATCTGATTTTGACCTGAAATTTCTACAAATTAGATCCACACATGTCTAATATTTGTACTACTTTTTTGCAGTTTTTTGAGTTCTGTAAGTGTCATGATTAATTATGTTTCTACTTGCTAGTCTATTTTGACAGATTCTTATGCAACTGATGATTTTGCTATAGGATTTCATAGTTTTCAGTTTATCTTTGATAAAGAGAGACAATAATTGGCTATGTTGTCCCTAATGTTATATAATATTGCAATGATTACATATAGCAAGCAGAACTATTTAATTATGATATATGGACTAACCCAAACTCACAGTTCCCTTGAGCTATATTGTTTCTATGAGTTTAACTCCATTAGGGATGTCATCACAATCACAACCAGTCAGGAGGGTTTGAGGTTAAATCTTGGGGATGCTCAATTCATTCCCAATTTAATTCCAAGAGGAGCCATAAGGCTAAGTTTGGGGATGCCCCCCATTCTTCATCAGCAAACAGCGTATGATCCCCTTTGCACCTCTTGTATCTAGTATTGCTTTGTTTGCATTACCTTGGACCATTTTTTAAATCTGAATAAATGTAATCATCACCTTTGTTAATTTGCATCATTATGGAGAAAAGGTGCTTTCTTTTTCTATTTACTGTTTATGCTTCACTTCAATCTGCTCGAGTAATAGAAATGGCATGTTCTGGCTATAACTTTCTGTGCATCATCTAGATTTTGTTAGAAAGTTTTAGGACTTTGTTGGCACATGTTAAAATGATATATATTGAGTTTATTACCTTGGGTTTAGTACTAAACTATGAATCTTGCATGGTTGGGATAATAATGATAAGAACACTGGATTAGAGTATGTTTCAACTGTTGTGGTTTTTTGGCTTTGGTTTAGTGACATTCTTATCATATTAATTTGTATGAAAAGTAGTTACTGCTATTTGGAGATAGGGTAATATACTAAATGTTTAAATGAATTTTTCCTTTCTTTTACCTAATAACAAAAATTGGGAACTCTAATGAGAAGCTGAAACTGCTTAGTTTTATTTGCATCCAATTGTCATAGACTAGCAGGTGGAAACTTTTGTACAAGGAGGTAGTGTGGTAGTAAAGCTGAACGATGATATTGGCCACTATTTTTTGACGCGTAAGGGATTGCGTCAGGTAGATCTGATGTCTCCTTTTCTGGAAGATATGCTGGCAGTACTCATTAGGTGCGTAAAGGAGGACGACCATGTTGGGGGTTGATTCAGCATCTCGTGGGTGGGGAGGAGGTATTGATATGTCTCCATATCTATAATTTATCAAGTATACATGTCAAAATACCCTGACAATTTAATATGATTATTCTGGAATATATATGATTTTTGGGCGAAGGAATCAACAGAAGGTGGTGCCCGAGGGCCCCAGATGGTCTCATGGCACAGGTACCCCCTGACAGCCCATGGGCCTATGGGGGGCAGTGGATGTCGGTTAGATCCCTTCTTTCGCCGCAAGAAAGTTAATTTTATGGTGAAAATTGTCGGATTCCGGGCTCCGTAGACCCCGGATAGATTCGAACTCTGGGGTGCATGCGAAGAACTCAACCTCTCCAGTCTGCCTACCCGTCGATCCCATGACCTAGCTCGATGAACTGGAAGGAAATGGAACACAACCGGTTACCCAGGTTCGGGCCACCTTGCGGTGTAAAACCCTACTCCTGCTTTGTGGTGGATTGGCCTCGGGATGGGCTGAGGATGAACTAGTATAGTGGGGGAACAACCTCAGGAGGTGTGTTCTTGTGTTTGTGTGAGCTGGTGAGCTGATGAATCCTCTCCCTTTTCTACGGTCGTGGCTAGGCCCTATTTATAGTGGTCTTGGTCCTCTTCCCCCCAAAATGGAGGCGGGAAGGGATCCCACAATGGCCAAATTCGAAGGAAGACAACTAGTACATCTTATCCTGATGAAAGGTGGTCTTCACCTGCAAAGTTTTTAGTTGTGACACCGTGGTGGGCTCGGCGATGACCTCTGTCCCGCTGTCCTGGCGGTCCTGGTCTCATAGCACGGGAATTAAAACCTTTGGCTGATTCCTGGGGACTCCGCGCCCGCACTTGCCTCTTTAGCACCAAAGAGGGAACTGCTGTACTACTCCTGCTGGCGCCCGCCTGGCCTTGGTCGTTATGGCTTGCGTCATCCAAACCTCACGAGGTGAGGGATTGCATAGAGATCTCCGCTCTTCAGGAGCCAATGATGCGGCTTGACACTACAAAAAATACACTTCCGTGATGATACGTGTTTGTCACAGTAGGTCACGTTTTCTGTCATGCATGTACATACATGATGATTTTATGACATAATCAAGATAGTCATACCTGTGCTGTCATAGAAGTGTTCCATGACATTACCAAAATTATCATCACGGAAGTGTCCACTTCCATGATGATAAATCGCGCGTCATAGAAGTGCTTTCGTCAAGGGTGACCGACACGTGGCATCCACCGTAATGGGTCGCCGTTAAGCTATCGGGTTCCGGTTTGGATCCGATAACCCGTTAACAACCTGGACCAATGGGGATTTTCCACGTGTAAAATTATAATTGGCTAGAGGAAACATGTGTCGGCTCACCGTTGGGACATATGCCATCCAGTCATTGGACAGAATGCGCCAATGATACATCGACACGTGGCACGACCCAACAAAGGCCCATTCCTGTGAAAAGGTCGGCCCATTTGAGTTGGTCAAAAGATAGCGGGCCGGCCCATGGAAAGCCTGTTAATGGCCTGTTCGCACATAGCCCATTTACAGCCCACTAACCCAGGGCCCGTTACGCCTATCTGAATTAGGCCCAGTAGCGTCATCTGGGCCGTCCAATATGATTCCAGCCCGTCGTAACTTCCGGCCCATGTCTGGCCCATGACGTCTTTCAGCCCATATGAGGCACTTTGTAACTCTTGGCCCATTAACAACCCGTGGTGAAACTGGCCCGTAATGAACAGTGTATCGCTTTATACCCATTAATGACCCATTATTCCATTGGGCTGTTTCAAGCCCATGTTATCTTTCGGCCTTCTCAAGGCCCATTTATTCTTGGGCTCATTTCCAATATTCGGTTACTTACAGCCTGTTACTAGCCTTTTCTGATTATGGGCCAAATTTAGCCCGTGATTACAGTCGGACCGTTCGTGGCCCGTTAATCCGTTTTGTCGTTTTCATAGCGTCATCAAATACGGCCGATTAACGACGACCTATTATGGTCGGCCCATGAACGGACGATTCCAACTCTAGCCCATTTAAGGCCCATAATGCGGTCCGTTATTGGCCCATGCCCATGTTTGGCCAATCAATCATACGACTCGTAGAAGGCCCATTGATGCTACTCCCTGTCGGTGTACTAGAGTAGGGGTACCCTAGTATCCCGAACTTGTGCACGGGCAGTCGCAGCGTCCCGCGGCAAGGCTTGCCGGGTGACCGCCAATATCCTCTGTGGTTCCTTTGGAGCCATTCAAGAACAAAGTATTCAAGCCAAGGAGACAAGGCCCCGGCAAGAGGAGCTTGCCGGGAAGGCCACTCAAGGCACAAGACCCCGGCAAGAGGATCTTGCTGGGAAGGCCAACCAAGGCATCTCAAGGTACCCACCGCGACGCACCGCGCGTCCTCGCAAGGCCCGGTGAGCGGCAAGCTTCCGGACGCGACAAGACAACGACCGCGGCAAGGCACTTTGCCGCGGCAGGCTAGCAACCACTCTGTACCCGCGCTCCAGCACACCCACCAATGTGTCGCTCTCGGACCCTTCCAGGCGTACGTGGCGGGAGGCTGTGCAGCCAGGGGTGCACTGTGGCAAGCGGCGCTGACAAGATCGCCATCGTGGCGAGCGGTGGCGTCCCTGACGGTCCCTTTTCTGCACTGTTTGGGCGACGTAGATAGGCATTTAATGCCCTTGTCCCCTGCCGTCAGGGTTAGGTAGGATACACTGTACAAGTAGTTGTACCAACCGCAGCACCTTTCCATTTTTACCCTTGCCTACGTTGCCACCTGTTGGAGACCCCTTGAGCATATAAAAGGAGGCCCATGCACAACGTAGAAGGGGGAGGACAGTAGAACACTCACGCTCGGTCTCGTTAGTTGCTGGTGTGTACTGTAGCACTCAGTGCTCCCGAGCAAGAACTCAATACAAACCACAAAGCAGCAATAGGAGTATTATCTCTCCGGAGAGCTCCGAAGCTGGGTAAACTGCTCGTGTGCTCCGCCTCGATCTGCTCTTTGTGCGACCTCCGCCCCCTGCCGAACCGAAAGGGGCTCCGTCCCCATAGGTGCTCGTGGATCAGTTTCCCCTACATCTTTGGCGCGCCAGGTAGGGGGCGTCGAGGTTGTGTGAACCTGATCCGGCGTTCACACGAGCTAGATCTTCATCATCTTCATCGACATGCCGCCGAAGAAGAAGGCTTCGGAGGCGGCTGCTCCGTCCGCAACAGACCCACTGCCGCCGGAGCAAACGGCTGGTGGGGAAGACGCCGGCGGAAGAACGGGCGTCGACGAGGGAGCCCACGGTGCCGCCAGGTCCAAGGACAAGGCTGCGCTGCCCATCGGCGGTGTAGCCAGCTCCCACGACGACCAAGCGTCCATAGATGCACCGCGCCCATCTCAGGAGGCGCAGAACCGGCAGCGTCGTGGTACTCACGATACCATACGCTCGCTGGACCCAGATCGAGCTGGCAGATCTCGGGATGCTCCAGGCCAGCATGCGCGCCAACGTGCTGGCGCGAGCGAAGCACGGTCGCCTGGACGGGATATTGCTCCTTCTAACGCAGTTAGAAGTCCGAGCATATCCCGCTCCTCGCATCGTTCGCCACCGCTACCCGCCACTCCAGCAGAAGCTTTGGCACGAGCTCAACTGCTCCTAGACTTTCCTCCAACGCCAGAAAAGATCAACGACTGGAGGGCCACCATTCAGAGTCTCATCGGCTTCGCCAACGGCGACACTCCATGGCAGCCGACTACGTCGCAGCCGCGGCAAGCCAGCCAGGCGCGACCCGATGGCGACAAGACCGGTGGGGGTGCAACCACCGTGCACTCTCCGCCCCGAAGGCCAAGATCGCCGACTCGCTGGGTCCACCGCGACAGCGACTCCACTGCTTTATCAGATCCACGAACTCGTCGCGATCAACACCAAGAGTGCTGGGGAGCAGTCTGCTCCGGCAAACCCCAGGGTTTGTTCCGTTGAAGCAGACGCTCCCGACAAGTTTTGCTCTGGCAAGCTTGCCGGGGAACGTCAAGCTCCGGCTGAGCCGCAGTTTCTCGCCGTAGAAGCGGATGTTCCCACAGCAGCAGATGTGCCTTTAGTCCTTGTTGTCGAGCCACAAGCTCCAGCATGGGCACAGTAGATCGTCCGTTTCCTTCAGACAGGAGAACTTCTCGAAGAGCAAGAAGAAGCAGAAAGAGTAGCCTGGCAGTCAAGTATGTACCAGTTTGTCAACAACACACTGTACAAAAGAAGACTCAACGGTGTGAAATTGAAGTGTATTCACCGGGAAGATGGACAGAAGCTGTTGGCCGAGATACATGGAGGCATTTGTGGTCACCACATTGGCACAAGAGCACTTGCCGGCAAAGCATTCCGGCAAGGTTTCTTTTGGACGACAGCCCTCCAGGATGCGACTGCACAAGTAACCAAGTGTGAAGCGTGCCAGTTTCATTCCAAGCAGATACACCAGCCAGCTCAAGCTCTCCAGACGATCCCTTTATCCTGGCCATTTTCGGTCTGGGGGCTCTACATCCTCGGCCCCTTCCCCCGAGCAGTCGGGGGCTTTGAGTACTTGTAGGTCGCAATCAACAAGTTCACAAAGTGGCCGGGAGTGGAAGCAGTGAGGAAGGTGACAGCACAGTCAGCAGTCAAGTTCTTTAGGTCGATTGTTTGCCGCTTCGGGATCCCTAACAGGATCATCACCGACAACGGTACGCAATTCACGAGCCGCACCTTCATGCAGTACGTCCAAGATCTTGGCGCCAAGGTCTGCTTCGCTTCTGTTGCTCACCCCAGGAGCAACGGTCAAGCGGAGAGGGAAAATGCTGAAGTGTTGCGTGGACTCAAGACCAGGACTTTCGACAGGCTGCACGGGTGCGGAAGAAACTGGATTGAGGAGCTGCCGGTGGTTCTTTGGTCGATCAGGATGACGCCAAATCGAGCCACTGGCCACACACCTTTCGCTCTAGTCTATGGAGCAGAGGCAGTTCTCCCCACGGAACTCGTATACGGGTCGCCTCGAGTGCTCGCTTATGATGAGCTTGAGCAAGAGCAGCTGCGGGAAGATGACGCGCTGCTCCTTGAGGAGGACCGTCTTCAGGCTGCTGTACGAGCTGCTCGCTACCAGCAAGCTTTGCGCCGCTACCATAGCCGCAAAGTTAATGCCAGAAGTCTCGAGGAAGGCGACCTTGTTCTTCGGCGCGTTCAGTCTGCCAAGAATTCCAACAAGTTGGCGCCGAAGTGGGAAGGCCCTTACCGGGTGAAACGAGTCACTAGGCCTGGCGCTGTCCGCCTTGAGACCGAAGATGGCATTCCGCGAACACCCCCGGTAAGCAATAACGAGCCATAAGGCTCCATATCATTATTTTCTCTACTTCCTTTTTTCTCAAGGAAATGAAGGTTCCTTCGCCCACAAGTTTGCCGGGGGGGGAAGGGGAAGATAATGGTATGGACCAGGCGTCGTTCAAGAAAGTCTCGCCTTGCCGGGAAGCAAACTAGAGAAAAGCTAAGTTGCCAAAGTTTGAGCAATCAGATGTTTTTAAATTTTTAAGTTATCTTCCTTGAACGACCATGCTTTGTATGGAAAACCTGTGCGCGAAGGAACCGGCCCGTGGCTAGTTGCGCCCTTACTTTGTTTCGAGTTCGCTCAACAGTTTAAGTGTGCTGCGACTAGAGTCGTGCCCTTACTTTGTTTCGAGTTTGCTCAACAACTTAAGCGAGCTGCGGCTAGTTACGACAAGGTTTCTTGTCGGCAACGGCACTGCCAGCAGGCTGCTGACGTCCCGCACTCAGCGCTCGCGGCGAGGGTGCCTGCGCCGGCAAGTTCCCTAAAAGCGTAGGGCAAAAACATACAAAGGAAGGAATCAAGTAAAGGAAATAACATTGCAATCACTACCCAAAATAAAGTTATATATTACAAGATAGCTTGTCGCGGCTCTAATAGACTGTTTTCGTAACATGACCAGCAGCGACAAGAAAAGAAGAAAATAGGCGGCCTAGTCCACGGGGTCGCCCTCAATCCTCTTGATCCCGCTCACCTTGTCCACAATAGGTGCGACAAGGGCCTTGAGCGCCTCCAGATCAGCATCCGACGGTAGGGACTTGAGGACGTTGGTGAGGACAAGGCCCGGGTTGCGGTAGGCCACCTTCACCAACACCTTCTGAAGAGCTCCTGCGCAGATCTTGCGCGACTCGTCGGCCAGCTGCTTTGGGATCCTCTCCCGGAGTCGCTGGAGGGCCGTCACCACGCCTTTGAAGAACATAGTGAGCTTGGCGCTGGATGGGAGGGTCTCATCGGAGGGATACCCGAGATCCTCCATCCCCAGCTGCGCCAGCTCCTTGTCGATGTCTGCGGCAGCGTTCACAAGACCCTCCGTCCACTGCTCCATAGTTTCTCTAAAATCGTTCTGGGTGGCGGCAACGCTCTCCAGCAGCGCCTTGTCGGCCTTGATCTCCTTCTTCAGGGCCGCCTCCTGCTCCCTGGCACCGTCCAGCGTCTTGGTCAAAGCAGCCAGCTTCAGCTCAAGATCGGCGTTGGAATCCTTGGCGGCGCTAAGCTCCTTGATCTTCTCGGCGAGACGACCCTGCAGCTCGCCAAAGGTGTAGGCGTCCTTCTCGTGCTCATGCTTGAGCGCGGCAAGATCTTCACCGCTCTCCTTGAGATCAGTCTCCAGCTGCGCCACCTTCGTCTCCAGCTTCTTCTTGGCGGCCTCGGCAGCTGCGGCAGCGTCCTTTGCTTCCTTGAGAGCTCCGCTGAGTGTTTGCTCGCGCGCAGCAAGCTCCTCTTCGTGGCTATCCAGGCTGACCTTCAGCTGCGCCAACTCGCCCTCCCACGCAGATAGCTCCTCGGCGGCAAGCCGCTGTTGCTCTGCAACTTCTGCCTTCTCGAGGATGAAGGCCTTCTGCGCCTCATCGAGCTGCACACGCTCCGCCACCAGCGACCGGAGAGCTGCCTGGTTGAGACCTCGGAGCTCCTCCACACGCTTCTCCATGTCCACCCCCGCCTTCACGACAAGCGCTTCGCGGGACTCCAGTTTGGCTTGTCGAGCGCGGTAGAGCGACACCAGCCTCCGGAGCAGCCGCTCCTCCTCAGACTCGCCGCTGCTGCTGCTTGGCGCATCAACCAGCGTCAGCCCAGCGGAGGCGAGCACCTCTCCATCCAAGATTTCTCCTTCGACCGGTGCCCTGGAGCTTGACTCCCAGGGAAGCTTGATGAAGACACCATCGCCGGCCTTCAAGTATACACCTGGCTGGGGCTCTTCGGAGCCTGACGCTGCGGCAGCGGCGGGAGGATCGGCGATCGGTGTAGCGCCTGTCGCTCCTGCGGCCTCAGGGTCGTCAGTGCGATCGCCAGACCCCTCGTCAGCTGGTGCGGCGGCAGCCTTGGCGGCCTCTTCGCCGGCGGGATCATCAGCGCCGGCCGCTTCTTCGGTGGCGGCGGCATCATCAACAGCAACCTCGGTCTCCATCGGCTCCGCAGTAGATGGATCTGACGGCCGGAAAAGGAAGAAAAGTCAAGCAAATATCCAAAAAGAAGATCAAAAGAAGAAGAACCCAAGGGAAGTTTCGATGCAAGAGGTTTACCTGCACCAGGCTCGCCAGTTGTGGTCTCCACCACCGGAGGACCGCTGGTGCTGTCCCTTGCCGGAGACTCCTCCCTTGACGGAGAGCTCCCCCTTGCCGGAGAGCTCTCCGTTGTCGGAGGATCCTCCCTTGCCGGAGAACGCTCCCTTGGCGGTGTAGTTGAAGCAGATGTCATGTCAGGGGCGGCCTCCGGATGCTCCTGGTGAGACTGCTCTGCTCCTACACAAGCCAACAGTCAGATATCAGCAAACAAAGAGTATCCATGTGCGCCTAACAGCGGGAAGCAAACCATATACTTACGCTGGGGGCTGCGCTGGGGGCTGCTCTGAAGAACAGCTGCCGGGTCCGGCAAGTTTGTCTCAGGCGCACCCCCTGCTGACACGGTGGGATCGTCCTCGATGACAATCACCGGGACCTTGGCTCTCTTTGCCGCTCTCTGGGCTAGAGTCCTAAAAAGGAATAAGTTCAGAGTAAAGCAAATGAGATACAAGACAAGACAGCAAGTATTGAAGACGTACAAGTACAACAAGAATCTTACTCTTCTTCTTCCTTGTCGGAGCTGAGCGCGGAGAAGTCAAAGCCTAGCCCACCTCCGGCGCGAGGAGGCGGAGGAGTAGGATCCCTTGGCCGCTTGGCGGGAGCTGGAGCGGCGGACCGGGACCCCGCTCCAGTTGCCGCTGCAGCGTGAGGTGCTTCCGCGGCAACAGAACTTGCCGCGGTGGAGCGTGTCGTGTGACGCGGCGGGGGTTGACTCGTCCACCGCTCCGCTACGTCCCCGGCCTTACGAAGATGCCTTCTTGGTGGAGCCGGGGGCTCTGCTTGTGGAGCCGGGGGCTCTGCTTGCGGCAAGCTGCCCGAAGACGAAGAGGAAGAGGAGCCGATCTCTCCCACGACGCCGCAATCGACGCGTGCCGTTCGGGGAGGGTGCGGTGGATACGGAGTAAGATACGGCATGATCCAGGCCGCGTGTGCTCGTGCCCTGTTTTGGGCATAGCCCAACAGCGCTCGGCACCGTGTATGGCCCAGGCCCGGGGGCTCCTGTCGGTGTACTAGAGTAGGGGTACCTTAGTATCCCGAACTTGTGCACGGGCAGTCGCAGCGTCCCGCGGCAAGGCTTGCCGGGTGACCGCCAATATCCTCTGTGGTTCCTTTGGAGCCATTCAAGAACAAAGTATTCAAGCCAAGGAGACAAGGCCCCGGCAAGAGGAGCTTGTCGGGAAGGCCACTCAAGGCACAAGACCCCGGCAAGAGGAGCTTGCCGGGAAGGCCAACCAAGGCATCTCAAGGTACCCACCGCGACGCACCACGCGTCCCGGCAAGGCCCGACGAGCGGCAAGCTTCCGGACGCTACAAGACAACGACCGCGACAAGGCACTTTGCCGCGCCAGGCTAGCAACCACTCTGTACCCGCGCTCCAGCACACCCACCAACGTGTCGCTCTGGGACCCTTCCAGGCGTACGTGGTGGGAGGCTGTGCAGCCAGGGGTGCACTATGGCAAGCGGTGCTGACAAGATCGCCATCGTGGCGAGCGGTGGCGTCCCTGACGGTCCCTTTTCTGCACTGTTTGGGCGACGTAGATAGGCATTTAATGCCCTTGTCCCCTGCCGTCAGGGTTAGGTAGGATGCACTGTACATGTAGCTGTACCAACCGCAACACCTTTCCATTTTTACCCTTGCCTACGTTGCCACCTGTTGGAGACCCCTTGAGCATATAAAAGGAGGCCCATGCACAACGTAGAAGGGGGAGGACAGTAGAACACTCACGCTCGGTCTCATTAGCTGCTGGTGCGTACTGTAGCACTCAGCGCTCCCGAGCAAGAACTCAATACAAACCACAAAGCAGCACTAGGAGTATTATCTCTCCGGAGAGCTCCGAAGCTGGGTAAACTGCTCGTGTGCTCCGCCTCGATCTGCTCTTCGTGCGACCTCCGCCCCCCGCCGAACCGAAAGGGGCTCCGTCCCCGTAGGTGCTCGTGGATTAGTTTCCCCGACACTCCCCGTAGAAGGCCCACTGTTTCTATGGCCCGTAGGAGGCCCAGGGTCACTACAGTAAATATGTAGCCCATGGTTATTGTGGCCTAGTTTTAAAAATAGGTTATTGCGGCCACTAGCAAACAACGGAAAAAGAACTGCACTGACTACAAGCAAACAAATAAACAAGACAACAAGGAAATAAATAAGCAAGCAACTTACGCTAGGATATCACGACTATTACACATATTACATCCACTGTGCATCAAAGTTAGCCACCAATGTGAATATAGGGAACAAAGCAGCATATCACATACACTGGTTGTCAAAGTTGGCGACCAGTGCAAATAAACACCGCAACAAAACAAGTCCAGAACTGAAACCACTTCAGAAGAGCTCAAGAAACAATATCCTGGGTACCCATAATGCTGGCAAGATGCTTAGCAAGCTTATTAACTTTCTCTTTTTGGCGCGTAAATTCTCCAGCGCTTGCTGTTGCACAAGAAAGTATGCATCTCATTTCTGCAGGGACTACCTCAGTTCCTCGGCTTCTTGCCGCAGCACACTGATGCCTTTCAGCTTGTAGCTGAGACTGAAGAAGCCAAAGTGATTCAGGCAGCGAGTTCGAAGAGCTTGTGCCAGCAGTACTGGTCAGTAACTCGAACACTACATCAATGCAGGACTGTGGGGTTTTCTCACTGTCTACAAGATCATTTTTATCACCTTTCTTGGAGACCAACAGGGTTGTCTCACTATCTTGAATCTTATCTGCATTACTTTCTCTACCATTGCATAGTGGGGTGCTCTTCTCCAATATTCTGTTCGCATACTACAAGAGAAACAAGCAGACACATCACATGTTTAGCGTGTAGTATACGAAACTCATTTTGGTAAACTGGTTCAGTAGTAAGGTGGACAAGATAACAGCATGAAACGAACATATATCTATGTACTATTGTCACTGTATTGTCCATATCATTCTAGTTTATGTTGCCAAATCAAGATAGAGACACAGTTCAACTCATATATTTTTAAGACACAACAGCATAGACAGAATATAAGTGTGAGAAACTACACAACATTGGCAACACTTGTAATGTGCATCATATGAGAACATAACTGTTTATAAAACCGAAACTGAAATCAACATAGAGCAAGAAGTTAGAACAACAATCCAGTTAAAGAAATAGGTTTAAAACATACCTGTTGCACCACTGGATTTTGAATTGGATCCTTCAAATTCGAGAGTAGTTGGTATGAGTAAATACAGTGATGCAACAACAAAGGAGTATGGACCATAGCTACGGAATCTGACCTGAGAACAGTTGCTCTTCTGCTTTAAACTTGGAGTTTGGGTTCGCTGTGGTGGTCTTCGTGCTTTGGGCACTGCAGTTACTTTACAAACTACTCGTGTGGGGGTACTCTGTGGTGGACATGGTGCTTTGTGTAGGATCGGAAGTATGTCTAGAGGGGGGGTGATTAGACTACTTGACCAAATAAAAGCTATGCCTTTTCCCAATTTTAGTTTTTGGCAGATTTTAGCAACTTTAGGACTAGTCAAGCAATCATCACACAATTCAAGCAAGCATGCAAAGAGTATATAGGCAACGGAAAGTAAAGCATGCAACTTGCAAGAATGTAAAGGGAAGGGTTTGGAGAATTCAAATGCTATTGGAGACACGGATGTTTTTCCCGTGGTTCGGATAGGTGGTGCTATCCTACATCCACGTTAGTGGAGACTTCAACCCACGAAGGGTAACGGTTGCGCGAGTCCACGGAGGGCTCCACCCACGAAGGGTCCACGAAGTAGCAACCTTGTCTATCCCACCATGGCCATCGCCCATGAAGGACTTGCCTCACTAGCGGTAGATCTTCACGAAGTAGGCGATCTCCTTGCCCTTACAAACTCCTTGGTTCAACTCCACAATCTTTTCGGAGGCTCCCAAGTGACACCTAGCCAATCTAGGAGACACCACTCTCCAATAAGTAACAAATGGTGTGTTGATGATGAACTCCTTGCTCTTGTGCTTCAAATGATAGTCTCCCCAACACTCAACTCTCTCTCACAGGATTTGGATTTGGTAGAAAGAAGATTTGAGTGGAAAGCAACTTGGGGAAGGCTAGAGATCAAGATTCATATGGTAGGAATGGAATATCTTGGTCTCAACACAAGGGTAGGTGGTTCTCTCTCAAAACATATGAGTTGGAAGTGTAGATGTGTTCTGATGGCTCTCTCCCCGAATGAAGAGGAGGTGGAGGGGTATATATAGCCTCCACTTAAAATCCAACCGTTACACACAATTTAACAATCTCGGTGGGACCGAATCAACAAACTCGGTCAAACCGAAAAGGTAAACCTAGTGACCGTTAGAGTTTTTCGGTGGGACTGACATGCATCTCGGTAGGACCGATATGGTTAGGGTTTGGGCATAACGTAATCTCGGTGAGACCGATTACACAAACTCGGTGAGACCGATTTGGTAATTAGCTAACCAGAGAGTTGGTCAGGCAAACTCGGTGGGACCGATTTGCTCTTTCGGTGAGACCGAAAAGTTACAAAAGGGAAACAGAGAGTTTGCATTGCAATATGACGAATCGGGGACTCTGAGTGCTCCTCACACAGAGTGGTTCGAATCTGACTTGATCAATTTTGTGATGTAGCATGAATAGAGTTTGAGACGAGAAAAGCATAGATAGCTAGAGGAGGTTCTTAGGCATTCTTGTCCATCCACTTGGCAAATGAAAAAATAAAGCCAAACAATCAAAACAACAAGTGGATGTCCTCGAATGAGTAAAATATGCAACCAACATGCTCACACAATAAAATGGCAATTGAAATATGTGACAAAACATGCACATCCAATTCTAGCATCTATAAGGCAATTGGCGATGACTAGGTCATCTATATATGAGTATATTGACTTAGGAGTCAAATGAGAACATTTGATCATAGGTCATACTTATCGTTTAAGCTCAAGTGGGGTTACCACTTTTACATAAAGCATTGTTGTGTTCACATCATTAGAATCGCTTTAGCTCAAGTCTTAGAGTAAAGCTCCCCCTAGATGTGATATCCCCCCGAAGAGGGATGAACTAACCTTGGGTTTTGTCGATGATGACTTCATGTAGATGTTGAAGATGTGTATGCTCAATGTTGATGTAGATCACTTGGAGCTATCCTTTTGAGTGAATTGCACTTTCAATACCTACATGGGTTAGTCCCATAAGGAACAAGCAAGTATATCCATAGACATAGAGTGATGCACATACAAGATGATGTCTATGAAAGCTTTTAGGTTACCTTGTCCCTTGACTTACCAACAAGAGGGTTTGTGACTCCTTGAACTAGTGCAAGATGTGGAAGTTGATTGCACTTGTTCTTGCCAAAATGATAAGAGTGAAGTTTGTTGGCGGAGTTACCCTCAAGAACTCTCTAGTTCTTCTTCTTTTGGATCCACACCATCTTGATGGGAATCCTTGGAGTTGTAGTCGTACTTGATGAACTGGAACTTGAAGTAGTCTTGGGAATCCACTTGACTAAGGTCTTAGGAGCTTCTTCAAATGCATCTATTTCCTCTTGAAGCTTGTCCTTGCCTTTTTGCTTGTAGTCTTGTGGTGGAAGATCATCTTGAGTTTGTGTCCCCTTGAAAGAAGTTGGGTCATACTTCTCTTGTTGAGGAACAAACTTTGTCTTGGGGTATTGATCTTCTTCCCACTCAACTCCATTGGCATTGAACTTTCGTTCAAAACCAACACCTTGATTCTTCCGGTGCCTTCCTTGCTTGCGTACAATCTCCTCGAATTGCTTACTTCCGGCAAGGCTTTTGTACACTCCTTTCTCTATGATTTCTTTCAATATGCTATTTTCTTGCTCAAGTGTAACTTGGCTAAGAGAATCATTAGTGGAATCAAGGGAACTACTAGAAGCAACAATATTGGATTTAACATGATCATTGTTACTACTAGAGGAAGAATCTTTCTTGTTCTTGTTACTAGACTTGACTTGAGGCATGTAAGTGGATAAGAGTAAATGTTTGGCAATGTAAGAAGAACTTTTCTTGCGGAGATCATCATTGATTGCCTTTAAAAGCTCATGCTCTTGCTCAAGATTGAGCTTTTCAAAGCGTAACTTCTCATGAGCCCTTAAAAGTTCTCGATGATCTTTGAAGATAGTTTCATGAGCTAACTTAAGAGTGTTTAGTTCTTTAGTTAGAGCCTCAATTTTCTCCTTATCATTGTCATTCGTTTTAGCATGATTAATTGACGTTTCATCATAGGATTCATCACTAGAGTTGTCAACAAGTAAATCATCATCGCCTAACAAGTCATCTTCATCACTATTAAAATCTACATACTCAGGATGAGTTACCTTAGGAGCTTTGGCCATGAAACATCTTCCAATTCCTTCATTTGGTGAATCAAATATGTCGTAGGAGTTGGTTGGCACAAGTGCTAGACCGGCAACACCTTCATCTTGAGTATATTCGGAGTCGGAGTGATAACTTCTCTCGGAGTGGTTGTCGGAGTCGGAGCCGGATACCCATTCACCAACATGAGCTTGATGTCTTTGTTTTGTGTAGCTCCTTGATGATTTTTCCTTCCTTTCCGAATCCTTGCTTCTCCGTGAGTATCTTCGTTCATAACGATCATCTCTACTCCTTCTCTCTCGTGATGGTGATTCCTCTCTTTTGCTTCTTCTTTTTGGAGAATCTTCTCTTCTTTTGTAGGGAGCCGTACACTCATTGGAATAGTGTCCGGGTCTTCCACAATTGTAGCAGTTTCGCTCTCGACTAGAAGATCTTTTGTCATTGTAGGACCTTGACTTGGAGCTTCTATCTTTGCTTCTACTCTTGTAGAACTTGTTGAAGTTTTTCACCATTTAGCTCAGTTCTTCATTGAAGTTTTGTTTCTCACTTGATGATGTGGGGGCTTCACATGAGGCTTTGTAAGCACCACTTGATTTGTTGTGAAGTTCCTCTTTATCTTTGAGTGACATCTCATGAGCAACAATTCTTCCAATGACTTCTGTTGGCTTGAGATCTTTGTAATTGGGCATCATTTGGATCAATGTGCACACGGTATCATATTTTCCATCCAAGGCTCTTAGGATCTTCTTGATGATGAATCTGTCGGTCATCTCTTCACTACCTAAGCCGGCAATCTCATTTGTGATGAGAGCAAGCCTAGAGTACATTTCAGCGACACCTTCACCATCCTTCATTTTGAACTTGTCAAGTTGACTTTGAAGCACATCCAATTTGGATTCCTTGACGGAGTCGGTACCCTCGAGCATATCAATCAAAGTATCCCAAATTTCCTTTGCATTCTCAAGACGGCTGATTTTGTTGAATTCTTCGGGGCACAATCCGTTGAAGAGAATATCACAAGCTTGAGTGTTGTATTGTAGCATCTTCAACTCATCCGCGGTAGCTTCACTGTTTGGTTCTTTCCCGTCGAAGAAGTCACCTTGCAAGCCAACACACACAATAGCCCAAACGGCTGGGTTATGTCCAAGAATATGCATTTTCATTTTATGCTTCCAACTAGCAAAGTTAGTACCATCAAAGTAAGGACCTCTACGGTGATAATTTCCCTCACTAGACGCCATACTCTCCTAGGTTGTGAAACCAAGGCTATGACCACCAAAAGCTATGGAAATCAAAGCAAATGGAGACCAAAGCTCTGATACCACTTGTAGGATCGGAAGTATGTCTAGAGGGGGGGTGATTAGACTACTTGACCAAATAAAAGCTATGCCTTTTCCCAATTTTAATTTTTGGCAGACTTTAGCAACTTTAGGACTAGTCAAGCAATCATCACACAATTCAAGCAAGCATGCAAAGACTATGTAGGCAGCGGAAAGTAAAGCATGCAACTTGCAAGAATGTAAAGGGAAGGGTTTGGAGAATTCAAACGCTATTGGAGACACGGATGTTTTTCCCGTGGTTCGGATAGGTGGTGCTATCCTACATCCACGTTAGTGGAGACTTCAACCCACGAAGGGTAACGGTTGCGCGAGTCCAAGGAGGGCTCCACCCACGAAGGGTCCACGAAGTAGCAACCTTGTCTATCCCACCATGGCCATCGCCCACGAAGGACTTGCCTCACTAGCGGTAGATCTTCACGAAGTAGGCGATCTCCTTGCCCTTACAAACTCCTTGGTTCAACTCCACAATTTTGTCGGAGGCTCCCAAGTGACACCTAGCCAATCTAGGAGACACCACTCTCCAAGAAGTAACAAATGGTGTGTTGATGATGAACTCCTTGCTCTTGTGCTTCAAATGACAGTCTCCCCAACACTCAACTCTCTCTCACAGGATTTGGATTTGGTAGAAAGAAGATTTGAGTGGAAAGCAACTTGGGGAAGGCTAGAGATCAAGATTCATATGGTAGGAATGGAATATCTTGGTCTCAACACAAGGGTAGGTGGTTCTCTCTCAGAACATATGAGTTGGAAGTGTAGATGTGTTCTGATGGCTCTCTCCCCGAATGAAGAGGAGGTGGAGGGGTATATATAGCCTCCACTTAAAATCCAACCGTTACACACAATTTACCAATCTCGGTGGGACCGAATCAACAAACTCGGTCGGACCGAAAAGGTAAACCTAGTGACCGTTAGAGTTTTTCGGTGGGACTGACATGCATCTCGATAGGACCGATATGGTTAGGGTTTGGGCATAACGTAATCTCGGTGAGACCGATTACACAAACTCGGTGAGACCGATTTGGTAATTAGCTAACCAGAGAGTTGGTCAGGCAAACTCGGTGGGACCGATTTGCTCTTTCGGTGAGACCGAAAAGTTACAAAAGGGAAACAGAGAGTTTGCATTGCAATCTGGGTGGGACCGATCCGCTCTTTCGGTGAGACCGAAAAGTTACGAAAAGGAAACAGAGAGGTTGCAATCCCATCTCGGTGAGACCGAGATCCCTATCGGTGAAACCGATTTGTTAGGGTTTTGGCAGTGGCTTATGACATATGAAAAACTCGGTGGCGCCGGATAGAAAGAATCGGTATGACCGAGTTTGGCTTAGGGTTTAGGTCATACGTGGATGTGGGAAAGTAGTTGAGGATTTTGGAGCATATCATTAAACACATAAGGCAAAGAGCTCATTAACCAACACCTCATCCCTCCTTGATAGTATTGGCTTTTCCTATAGACTCAATGTGATCTTGGATCACTAAAATGTAAAATGAAGAGTCTTGAGCTTTTGAGCTTGAGCCAATCCTTTGTCCTTAGTATTTTGAGGGTTCCACTTTCACCATTCATGCCATGCCAATCATTGAGCTTTCCTGAAATATTTATCTTGGAATATCATTAGCTCAATGAGCTATATGTTGTTATGAATTACCAAAACCACCTAGGGATAGTTGCACTTTCACTTTGTCAACTAGAAGTGGGTTACTATCCGCTGGGGTTGGGGTTAGATGGGTTGTAGCTGCTTCTCTGCCCAACGGTGTAAGTGTGCAATCTGGAAGAGTCTTGATTATGTGTGGTGGTGCTAGTTTGTGGACCAGTACAACCACGGTTCTATATGCATCGACGGGTAGCACTGTCTTTTGTGAAGAATGGGTTTTTGCTCCCTTTGATACTGCCATCACTGCCTCCAATTCAAATGGCTAATAAACAAGAAAAGAAATTGAACGTACAGACGTTGTATGATAGACAGATGTGGTAGTTCACATATATGTTGTCTAACCAAACATGACAACATGACACAATTTCACATATATGATGCCTAACTAAATAGGATAGCATGACACAGTTTCAGATATATGATGGTTAACTTAGCAGGATATAATGGCATAATTCAACATATGATGAGTATCTAAACAGGATGACATGAGAAAACTATATGATGTCTTTATAAAATAGGTTGGGATGAAATAATTCACATACATGTTGTCTAAGTATACAGGATGGCATGATATAATTGACATAATTGATTCATATACTAAGCAGCTGGCACTCGCATGTATGATCTCTAAACTAAGCAGATGGAATTCAATATTGTGCATATGATGTCTAAACTAAGCAATGCAAGACACCATATGCATGATATGAGAAATATGAACATTGCAACTTAGAGCATACACCTCAGGTGGGATATAGGACTGGTCATCTATCTCTGAATCCTCCTCTGAGAAGCTCCCTGTAACCATCGAGATATATGCTTGAACAGGTACCATTGCCTACTCTGAAGACGTTGTTTTCACTCCTGATTTTTCCATAACCGGCTCAAATGGATGATACACATGAAGAGTAGTTCAATATACATAGATTGTCGACAAATGGAATATGTAATGAAAAAAAAGATGGCATGATATAATTCACATATATGATGCCTAGCTACATGGCGGTGCATAATTCACATATATGATAACTGGCTGAAAAACATGGCACTGCATAATTCACATATCTGATATAGAAAGCAAATAGGAGGCATTCACACAAAGCATGTCTAATCTAAGCATGTGGCATGGCAATGCAAGACACCATATGCATGATATGAGCAATATAACCCTGCCAAGTTAGAGCATGCACCTCGGGGGGGAGGGGATACGATTGGTCATCTGTCTCTGAATCCTCCTCTGAGGAGCTATCTGTAACCAGCAAGAAATCTGCATCAACAGGTAGCACTGACTGCTCAAAAGACCTTGTTTTCACTCCAGATTTTCCCATGACCGACTCAAATGGCTGATGCACAAGAAGAGTAGATGAATGTAAAAACATTGTTGACAAATGGAATACATTATGAAAAAAATATGGCACGATACAGTTCACATATACGATGACTGGCTAAATAGGATGGCATTGCATGATTCACGTATATGATGCCTGGCTAAAGAAGATGGCATTGCATAATTCCCATATACTCCCTCCGTTCCTAAATATTTGTCTTTTTAGAGATTTCAAATGGACTACCACATACGTATGTATATAGACATATTTTAGAGTGTAGATTCACTCATTTTGCTCCGTATGTAGTCACTCGTTGAAATCTCTAAAAAGATAAATATTTAGGAACGATGGGAGTATGATATAGAAACCAAACAAGTGGCATTCACACAAAGCAAATCTAAACTAAGCTGATGACATATAAGATGCATAATGTAAGCAATGCGAGGCACCATATGCATGATATGACCAACATCAGCATGCCAGATTAGAGCAAACACCTCAGGTGGTAAGTAGGAGTGGTCGGCTCCCTCTGAATCCCCATCTGAACAGTTATCTTCCTCTGGAATAAAATCTGGAATGGCGGGATGGGGGAACTTCGCCCACCAAGGAGCGGCGTCTACATGATAGTATATTCCCATGCAACGGTCTTCTCTTTTTCTCTACATGTTCAGTACGGTTGTGTACAATAACTGACATGCATAATAAAAAAAGTTAGATTTTGTAAGGCCTAATGGGTGCATGCAGAAATCAAGACTAATGGTAGCGAACGAGTGGATAGATCCAAAACTAATGATAGCAGGTAGATTATAGCTTCAGTTTAAAAAGATAGACAATGGATCATCTATTGTTTGTTGCCCACCCAACATGAACCACATAGAAGACTCCAGATGAACCAGATAGTAGACAGATACTATTCGTTGTTGCCTCGATATGTGCCTCACGGGCATTTTAAAACTCAAGTTTGAATGATAAAGTAGCAGGTAATAATAACCGATGTATAACGTAAGCAAACACGAAAGAGTGCAACCTCTCTTCCGGAACTGTGTAGTCCTCAGGTTCATCTGGTCAGTCGATGAAAGTAATGCAGTTGGCGTGGCTACCGGCAACGGGGAAGATGATCTGAGGTGGCGAAAGAAAGTCTGCATGGGGAATCTCTGCTGTAGTGAACGCTTCTGTCGATGGTGCACCTCAGGTGGGGTGGATGACGGCACGACAGGAGCATGACATAACACACAGAGTCTTCTTTGACGCCTATCTGAAAATGAAGTAAATTTGTAAGGGCTCCTTAGAATTGGAGGATTCTATAAACGCAGGGACAGGCAAAACATGGGAATAGGATAGGAATGCATGTGCAAAACAGAGCATTTGGAAACATAGGATTTCTGTCAACCTGGGTGTTTGGTTCACATGAATTGGAAGAACACAGGAATGGAGAAACATGGTCAAATTAAAGTCAAACCACGTGAAAATGAAAAAAATAAGAATCTTATTATGCCAGTAATGCAATTAGTCCTGTTCTTCATGCATATTAATTTGAAAAGGATATCCAAGTGGATATTAAAATTCCTACGTTTTTTTTCTTTGAAAGAGACACCAAAGGAAAAAAAATCCTCCAGTTTTGCTTTGCTCCACTCCTTCTAACCAAATGCACGAATAGTAGTACCATAGTAGTTCCATAGCAAAGGATACCTGAGGGCGATGGGAATGCAGAGTAACAAAGTGATGCGACGAGTGTACAACCTCTTTGGCATAGCCTTGTCGACCTCAGCATCATTGGGTTGGACGTGGAGGATGGTGATGCTGGTGTGACTGTCGGAGGCGGGGAAGAAGATGTGAGGCCTCTGGAAACGGCGCCGAGGGTACTACTCCATTGTGATGGACAGTTCCATCGTTGGAGCAGCTCCGGTGAGGTGCACGTCAGCGAGGCTGAAGCAGGACAAGACATACAACGTTAATCTGAAGTGGGACTCTAATATCATCTGCAATAGATGATGTAAAATACATCACCAAAAAGTGCTAGATGTAAAACGCATCAGCGGCGCCACGGCCGCTCCGACAGATGCTGTAAATACTATTCACTCTGAAATTAACTGAAGAAACTGAACTTTACAGTCCAAACTGAATTTACCGTCGAAACTGATTGAACTAGTAGCAGAGCATTGCAATAGATGTTTAGGGCGTTCGAGCACTAGTAGCAGAGAAGCAGTGATTTAAATCAGCAGACGCTCAAGCAGGGAACGCACTAGTAGAGAGCAAGTCGTGCAGCAGCACCACGAGCGAATGCTAAAGTAACAACTCATGTAGCTGCCGGAGGTCGTGCAACAGCAGCAGCAGCGCGAGCGAGAGTAAGAGCAGAGCAACAACACGAATGAGAGCAATAGCGGAGCAACAACACAACCAACAGCAATAGCAGAGCAGAGTAGCAACATGAATGAAAGAAAGAGTAGTGCAACAGCGCGACCGACAGCAAGAACAAAGCCGTCGTAGCTGCCGCAGCAGCAGCGCAAGCGAGAGCCAGAGCAGCTGCAGCTAGTGCCGGTGTGGAAGTCGCCGCCGAGGAAGCAACGACATGGGGGAGAGACGTCGTGGATGAAGTGGCTGGCGACGGCGCCGTCGATGGAGACCCGCCATGGCTACTTGGTATCGAGCACCGGTAGCCCCTTGACATAGAATAAAAGATAAAATGCAGAAGTGAGTGCAGAACCTCCTTGGTGGCGCCGAGTTGGCCTCGGCTTCATCGAAGGATTTGGTGAGGGTGCTGTGGTTCCGGTGGGGTAGGTCAAGATGGCGTTGTGGGGATGGAGGTGGCACGATAGACGAGGCGAACATCGGGCAGCTCCTTGGAGGTGGAGGACGGGGCGGCTGATCCGGCGGGACGACGAGATCGACGATGGATCCTCATCCAGTGCGGTGGATGAGGGACAACGAGCTGTTGCGGTGGACGACGTCGTCGGGGAAGAGTCTCCGGCTGGGCGGCGATCGGGAGGCCGACGGAGGAGCGTGGGGTTTCGCCGGTTTTGGCGGCCTCAGTGTACGAATTGGGGGGGGCAAAGGGAAAGGTAGGGGGATCCATGGCTTAGGGACGCGCTTGTCCGAAATGTAGGGTAAGTTACCAACGTACCCCCACCGGTTTGGACCACGCGACGTCGAGCCAACATTTCCGGTTGAGGGGTAGAAGGGGGATTTCGCGTGTCTGGTCCGCGAGACCGATTTCGGATGAGGAGGGAGTTTTCACGCACGTCGAAATTTTGGGATAACAAGGCGCAGCCCGGGTTGAAGAGGCGGGAGTTTCAAAGCAGATGAGACAAAAGATACTCGAGCTTGAAAATTTTGGGATAACAAGGCGCGGATTCCATGTTCGGCAGAACAAACTTAATGTGTACAAAAAAACAATTCATACAAGACACAAGAGAGTCATGTCCCCTTTTACTATATTTCTATAAATGCCATTAAAAAACTACAAGAAAAATGTAAAAAAAATCTGAGAACAAGATTACCCTGTACAGTACCAAATCGATTCACACTTCCCTCAAGAACAACAAAAAACAAATCAATTCCCACCAAAATAAAGAGTCATGTCCCTTTTTATATGATTACAAATGCCAGGATCTCGAATCTCAATTTTTGAATCTACATTATGTTGAATTCGAATATATCGTTAGGTGACCTTGCGATTTATAATGGATGTAGTCCTACATTTTGATCTTCCATCATATATGAACATTTTACTCCACCCTATGAAGATATATATATTGTCGTCTACCATATGTACTAAATTTGAATCAATTTTCCTTATTTGAATATGATTGTTGTCAAGTTATACCATCATTTAAATATGATCTTGATAACAAAAAATGCATATAGCAGTAATCATATTTTACTATGAACTACATGTACCATACGATCTCCAATTCAAATATTTGTATCCATTTTCTGTTGAATTCAAATCAGAGTACATTGGTCTAGGTAGCGAGATGTTCGGGATAATCTAAACCCTGTTTTCATATGTATAATTTTTGGGTGAATTGGGACAGGTTTTGGTATAAGCTTCTTGCAAAAACGGAGATTCTCTCAACAAGCCTCGTGGTTCCGAGAGGGAATGTGTCACCTTTGTGTGCGAAACGATATACGCTGCCTCCCCCCTGATTTTCTTTACAGAGGCAACATAGAAGTATATGAGTGCCCTGTTAAATCTTGGAATTATTCCGGGTTGGTTTGGCATTTTTTATACATTAATTGAGTTTTTGTACATTTAATGTGCATAATTCAAATTTGAACTGCAAGCACATGCTTCGGTGCACCAAAGTTGGTTGAAAAATCACATGTGTGTCCTTGGGTGAATTTCTAGGTCCCATGGAAGAAATGAGAATGAAATTCAAACATCTGGGCGTCGTGACTCGACCGAGAACATCGAGAAACTTGGTTTTTAAATTCCTATAAATCCAAAACTCGTCTGGGAATCATGAAACTTGGCATGGTGTCATGTCATGCCACTAACATGCTGTGGTAAATATTGGGCCGAATTGGAACAAGTTTTGGTATAAGCTTCTTGCAAACCGGAGCTTCTCTCAAGAAGGCTCGTCGTTCTGAGAGGGAACGTGCAACCTTTGAGTGAGAAACGATATGCGCTGCCCCCTTGAGTTTCTTTACAAAGCCAACATAAAACTACATGAGTGCCCTATTAAATTTTGGAATTATTCCGGGTTCGTTTGGCCTTTTTATACATTAATTGAGTTTCTAGTCATTTAATGTGCACAATTCAAAATTGAATTACAAGCACATGCTCCCGTGCACCAAAGTTGGTTAAAAAATCACATGTGCATCCTTGGGTGAATTTCTAGGTCCCATGCAAGAAATGGGAATGAAATTCAAACATCTGGACATCGTGGCTTGGTCGAGAACATTGAGAAACTTGGTTTTAAAATTCTTGTAAATCCAAAACACGCCTGAAAATCATGAAACTTGGCATGGTGTCATGTCATGGTACTACCATGCCGTGGTAAAAAAATTGGCCGAATAGGAACGAGATTTAGTATAAGCTTCTTGCAAACCGGAGCTTTTCTCAAGAATGCTCATGGTTCTGAGAGGGAACGTGTCACCTTTGTGTGCATAATTCAAATTTGAAATACAAGCACATGCTCCAGTGCACCAAAGTTGGTTGGAAAATCACATGTGTGTCCTCGGGTAAGTATCTAGGTCCCATGCAAGAAATGGGAATGAAATTCAAACATCTAGGCGTCGTGGCTCAGCCGGAAACATTGAGAATCTTGGTTTTTTAATTCTTGTAAATCCAATACACGCATGAAATTCATGAAACTTGGCTTGGTGTCATGACATGGCACCAACATGTTGTGGTAATTTTGTTGTCCGATTTGCGAAGGTGCACACATTAACAATCAACAAAGTCATTTTGGAACAAGTGTTGTCACGTTACAATCGGAAACACAAGTATTATTGAAACCGTGGGCGTTCTACTTACCATTTACGTGCCGCCACGCGTCCCCTTCTTTTTATTAGCTAGGAGGCGCCATGCAGGGTAGCTATTTGAGTACGGGAGGCATGCGATCAGACCCCTATGCGTGCTTATCGGGAGGAGAGCCCTTTGACCTCCATCTGCCGCCCATCTCTCTCCCAAGGTCTCCATTAATGGCGCCTGAGCCTATGTTTAATGGCGTGGCTATGTCTCACTCGACTGAGATTTAAGTGAGAAAAAAGAAAATCTGAAAAGAAAATTTTGCACGGATCTGATGTAAGATCCGACGGACCTATATAGCATCTACTGCGACTTATAGCAAGACTGATGAATATATAAGGACGGCGACAGTGGATAATAATTGTCTTACATAATTAGGAAGATAATTAAAAAGCCACACGCGGCTACGCCCAAAATACACAAGGGCAAAAGAAGAAGGAAGACACCGATCTGGCTCCCTGATCTCTACTTTCTTCATGCGTTGCTGCTGGCCGCGGGAACTAGTCTCCACGGCGAGTGGCAATGAGCTCTGTCGTGTCCTCAAGATGCTGCTTGAGAGCATCCACGGATTTCTCCACCAGCCTTTGGCACTCGATGCGGAGCATGTCATTCTCGTCCATAAGTTTCTTAACGATGACGTTGGTCCTCTTCAACAAGGCACTGGTCTCCTCCTGCTGCTCTGCACTTCGAACGATCTTCGCCCTCAGCTGGTCGCGCTCGGCCTGGAGCCTCCCATTACCCTCCCTTAGTTGCCAGATGACGCCGGTAGCCTGTTCAAACGAGGCTTTCATGTCATCCTACAACCTCGCCCAGCCGGAGATCTGATCCATCTAGCTATGGACGATCGCATGCATGCGCTTGTAAGAGACGTCGCGTGCCCACGAGACATTTTCCTAGGCCGCGACAGAGTGGCGGGACATCTCTGCTGCATTCGTGACACGACGGGGCATCTCTGCTGCTTCCGCGGCGCGGCCGGACCAGTTTGCTACATTGACGGCGCGACGGGACCTTTGTGTTGGTTCGACGGTGCGGCGGGACCTCTGTGCTGCTACTTCCGCGCAGCGGGACATGTCGGCTGCTTTCGTGGCAAGGCGGGACATCTCTCGTGCTTCCACTTCCATGCTCGCCTCTCCCTGGTGGTAATCTCTCGACCCAGAACTCACGCTGGCCATGGCAGACGCAAGGGAAGGATGCTGAATGACTTGTTTGTTTTTGTGGATGAGGAGTTGAGGAGGAATGTGCAGTCATCTTGGCATAGTAGTATTTATAACCAAGTACTAATACGCTCCTAAATGGGAAACCGTATAGGTTGTGATCGGTGTGAACACGTTTGCAATTAAATATAGCATGGTAGTAGTAATTTGGAATGTGAGGAGACGCAAGCTCAAAATTTATTGACGGTTCTAGTTTCTAAATGCGGCACTATTCTCGGATGGTGTAACGTGGGCACGAGTTCTCGGTTGTGGTGTAGCATATGCCATGGTACTTCTTTTTCTACTGTTGTGTACGTGCAATAACTGGCACCATCGAATACATATCTTACGGTTATTGGGGCGTTTGATAAGAATAGCCTCGTGGCGAGCTATAGACTACTCTTTTTTCAGACGCATTACACCTATCTCTCGGGACTTCTCGCACACACCATCTCTAGCTCCCTAGGTTGATGCCACCCACATACACTTGTACTCTGAGTTTAGTACGTTATACATGAAGAGAAGAGGTGCATGCACGCACTCGTCCTTTCTCACACACGCATCTGTAGCTACGAATTGTAGTGTTCTCAACCATCCAATTGGCTCTATCATAGGTTTCACACGTTGCTCCTTGGCCTTGAGATTGAGAAGTTTAAAACGCGGAGGCTAAGCTGGAGCCGCAAGGTTTTGTTTAATGTGTGGGCCGCACACGACACCAACACGACACGAGCTTCATCTGCCTGGTGCGCAGTCGGGTGAGTTGTCCAAGTATAGACACAACCAGGCCCTCCTTGGTATCTGCGCCTAGACTTATGCGCAGAGAAATTAGGATAGGAGGGAGTACTACTACTAGTACTACTACTTTGATGTGTCGCGTCAACTCGCACAAGTATGCAACACTTCCTGAACAAACAAGCATATAAGTTGTTATACTTCTTACCCAAAGGATCTTTGTATCCAACAGACACAAAATATCCGTCGACCGTTGGAAATTACTTTAACTGCTGATCTGATGTCGAAGTAATTGCTACATCGCCACCAAAACCCACCATCTCTTAAGCTAAAGTAGACCGAGCTAACCCCTATATTAGCAAATTACTACGATAAATAGAAGGCACTGTAGAATCATTTAGGAGGTGAGCTTGTCAATCTGAATGTGGAGGGACACCGTCCTCGACAACCCAGCCCCGGCCGGTAGCTTGGGCGGGACTGTGAATATGGTCAGCTCCTACATGCACGTCGCCGGGATCCTTGTTGCTTGTCACCTCCATTTCCACCTTGACGGCGTCGATCCTACCTTTGGGCTCCCCCGGTGGGCCGTTCGCCCACAGCTTGGCCACGTAGTGCGGCAGTGGGGACACCCCCGCTCTGATGCAGACGACCGACACGGCGATAGGCGCGCCGATGTCGAGCACGCCGCTAACCAAGAAAAACGTGTGGCCGTCCTCCTTCGCGAACAGCAAGAGCCATGGCTCCGACAGTGGCACTTGCAGCTGGAGCGCCTTCCCGTACTGGATCCAGTGCACGGGCATGGGATGCACGATACTGATGTGGTGGGAGAGCGACGGCGGCAGGCCTTCGTAGCCGCAGACAGGCACGGGGCATTTGCAGGGCGCGAGCGGACACACGCTCTGGTGATCGGCGAGCTTGTGGTAAGTGACATAGAGCCCACAGCCTTCATGCGGGCACTCCACCCTCACTGAGGAGAGGACAACGTCCACCGTCGTGTTCCGCACGTCGAAGCCATCGCCTCGCTCGCGCTTCTGGTACTGCCTCTGGTTCCCAGGGCGCTCGATGCGGTAGTCCGCGCAGGCCAGGTGCCCTCCCTTGCACTGCACAAATCAATCGAACAACACATCAACCAAGCAACCTGCACCTTGTCCGATCAGCCGAACGAACGAGATGTATTCGAACCTCACACACTGGAGGCTTCAAGGGGCAGAGGCACAAGGGGCAGTGAAGCAAGCTGAGGTCCATCGAGACCATAGAGAGCTCCATCGTCGGGTCCTATTCTGTCGACATGATCTCGCCCTCCTCGTGCACAACCATCTCTTGCTTTAGGGCCGAGGCATTACAAAGCTTTACTCACATATTCAAACTACTTCAAGGTGAATTAAATCAAGACATGCAAGTATCAAAAGGAAAATCACGGCATGCATACATGCGTTGTAATTAATGCATCGGTAAACACAGCTTATTCAAATATATCGAGTGCAGTGCTTTGATATGTCGCGTCAACTCCGTACAATAATGAGAAGTTTGATTACAACGCCCTCTCCCTTGCGGGCTCGGCTCCGGTGCCTTAACTGCACCTGCCTTTGGCTGTATGACAGGTGGGCCACCCACCTGTTGGGCCCACCTGTCATACATGCAAAGGCAGGAGGAGTAAGTCAATGAAGCTGCGTCCCTCCCTCGCCCATGAGCGTGGTGGCTGGCAGGACTAGGAGAAGCTTTCGCTACACGCTCTCCCTCCCGCACGCGGTGGACATGCAGCAGTTCAGTCGGTGTCAGATGGCCAGAAGCATACTGTATTACTCCACTACAGTAGTACTCCATCATTGTTCGACTTCTCGAAGAGGCGAAGAGCCAAGCGCGGCCCGGACGCTCGTGTGGCAGTTTCATGTGTAGTGTAGTCTAGGATAGCGCGTACCGTGCCTCTAAGCTTAAAATCGTTGGGGTTGGCTCCATGCTATAAGGCGTCTTGAAACATTTTTTTATTAAAATAATCTTCTAGCCCTACCTGTCATCCTGGTGATTGTAGTTTGCATGCTCATCTGGTCGAGACAGGAATATATATTTTAATTTGTGGTGGGATAAATGTTAGAGGTTGCAGCAAATATATTGTACACTGCGGGTCTTTTAGCCAAGTTTAGTGGCAAGCATGTGGGGCCAGTGCTATGATGTGTCGCGTCAACTCATACAACGAGGAGAAGCTTGATTTTACAACGAGTACATGCCTTCTCCCTCGGCCATGCGTGTGGTGGCTCACAGACGAGGGCAGGCTTTTGCTTATACTACAATAAGCTATCCCTCCCGCACGCCGTGGACGGACATGCAATAGTGGATTCGATACTCAAGAAGTAGTAGTAACATCATTATTCATCTTCTCGAAGAGGCGGAGAGCCAAGCGCAACCCGAACGTGGCAGTTGCGAACGCTCGTGTGGTAGTCTTTGTGTAGGGGTGGGGCGTGGTGCGGAGCCTTGGAGCACGCATATAACCAGGCTCTTGCATGAGACAAAATTGCTATGTGAGCCCACTATTGTAGTACTTGCTAGTATAGCCCTGTAAACCGGAAAGGAGTATTTGCCTTTCTAGAGATTTCAACAAGTGACTAGACTACACCCTAAATGAGTACATATGGAGCAAAATGAGTGAATCTACATCGTAAATATACGTAGTTCTCTTGTTTTCCTCTCCGCCTTGGTCGCGGTGCACGATATTGAGTATACTAGTACTGACTAGTCTTTTTTTGACACGCATTTACGGTTTCTAACACAGTACACACGCAAGCGCTCATATACACGCGCATACACTCACCCCTATGAATGCACGCACGCACACCCTACCCCTATGAGCACCTCCGAAAGACTGAGCCGGCATATCATCTTGAAATTTACGAAGTCACCATAGGCACCTCGTCGTCGACGAGAACTTCTCCTGACACACATTTACGTTGATACGACTTGAATGCCAATGACGCAGAGGGTAGCGGTTCCCGAAAAGTTGGACGGTCAATGATGCGTCTGCATTCAAGTAGCATGCAGAGGTAGGAGTAAGTAATTGGAGAAGCAGAATGGAGCATGTGAATGAAACACGGTTTGGACTGTCATATAAAGGCGCCACAGCACTCCAATCCATCTACTCCTAGTCTCTGCGCAACACTGCCCACTCCAATCCAAGACAAAGACCAAGTGACCAGAAGCCACAAGCACCCATGGCATCAATGGACGCGTGCAGCAGTCGGCTGTGCCAGGTCGTCCAAGACGCCGACCTGCGGCCCCGCACCGCGGAGCGTTTCCAGACGGTGCTGGCGACCGCCGGCATCATAGCCCTCGTCGACGCCGGCTTCCCCTTTCGCATGCGCCAGATGATGGTCGACTCCATCCGCAGCTTCACCGTCGTCAAGAAGCGCGCGGACGACCTTGCCGTACTTCTCCAGCCCGCGCGCCCAGGCTCCTCGTTGCTTTCCACCCTCATCGGCCTCCAAGGTGACGAACTCTTTGAAGCACTGGTGACCCTGCAGCTACCGGAGGTCGCGACGAAGAATGTGCACCTCGATGCCGCGCTTGCCGCGCAACGCCTCACCATGCAAGAAACCATCGATCTGCACATCCACGTCTATGAGGAAATCGTCTACATAGGCCACTACAAGGCCAGCGAGGACAGAAAGACGTTGGCCTTCTTCCAGTGTCTGGAATCTTTGGACACCATTGTTCAGAAGCACGTCGACCTGGCCACGAAAGCCGCCGCTACTTAACCGTTGTTCAGTGGGCCAGTGCCCTGAGTTGAGGAGGTGGACGTCGTTGATGGATGCATCTTTCTTCTTGCCTCCTTTAACCAACACTGCATCGCCTCGTGGCCTTAATGTTTTATTAGTGTATGGCATTTTTATTCCATTCGTAAATGACATGTGTGATCCCTTGCTCTTATTTGGCGTTAATTATTTGTAGTATCACTGTCTTCGACCTGGTGTACTACTACCTAGGTCCTGGTTTATTAGTCCCTTTTGTAATTTGTGCTAAATTTTGACCAAAGATTTAATTGACAAAATGTTAGTGCATGTCAACAAAAATTATATCATTTTATTTGTATTTGAACATAGTTTTCAATGATATAATTTTGGTGACATGCATGAACCTTTTGTTAGTTAAATTTATGGTCAAAATTTGGCACAAATTACGACGGGGAGCAATAAACTAGGACAGAGGTAGACTGGTCTGTCACCATTGTGTTTTGTGTTTAATTTTGACTTTAGTGACCCAACCTACATGGAGGGAGTGCTGTATATATTGGCTCAACAACCAAACTGATAAAGTATATTCAAAACTGAGCGTTACTACAAGTCACGAGTTCAAAACGAGAAAGTGGAACAAGTACAACATGCCTGTGCCGTTCGCGTCGCACCCCCACACGGTCGCGTTGCAGAATATAGTAACTAGTCTCTTCTTGACCCGTATTTACATTGATACAGCTTGAATACCAAGGAGGGAGAGGGTAGCGGTTCCCAACACGTTGGACGGTCAATGATGCATCCTCAATTAGCATGCAGAGGGAATTAATTAGAGAAGCAGAATAGAGCCAGCACGATGTGAATGCAACAGAGTTTGGACTCTCATATAAAGGCGCCCACCACTCCAATCCATCTACTCCTAGTCTCTGCGCGACACTGCTCACTCCAATCCAAGACCAAGTGACCAGAAGCTACAAGCACCTATGGAGGCGATGGACGCGAGCGGCAGTCGGCTGTGCCAAATCATCCAAGGTGCTGGCCTGTGGCCCCGCACCGCGCAGCATTTCCAGACGGTGTTGGCGACCGCCGATGTCGTAGCCCTCGCCATTGCCAGCTTCGCCTCTCGCATGGACGACATTATGGTCCACTCCATCCGCAAGTTCACCGCCGTCAAGAAGCGCACGGACGACCTTGCCGTATTGCTTCGGCCCGCGCGCCCAGGCTCCTCATTGCCAACCACCCTCATCGGCCTCCATGGTGACGAACTCTTTCAAGCCCTGGTGGCCGTGCAGGTGCCGGAGGTCGTGATGAAGAATGTGCGCCTCGAGGTCGCGCTCGCCGCGCAGCGCCTCGCCATGCAATAAACCGTCGACCTGCACATCCACGTCTACGAGGAAATCGTCTACATAGGCCACTACAAGGCCAGCGAGGACAGAAAGACATTGGCCTTCTTCCAGCGGCTGGAATCTTTGGACGCCATTGTTCAGAAGCACGTCGACCTGGCCACGAAAGCCGCTGCTACTTAGCCGCCGTTCGGTGGGCCGGCGCCCTGAGTCGAGTAGGTGGACACCGTCGATGGATGCATCTTTGTTCTTGCCTCCTGTAACCAGCACTGCATCGCCTCGTGGCCTTAATGTTTTATTAGTATAGTACTCCCTCCGTTCCCAAATATAAGTCTTTCTAGAGATTCCAGCAAGTGACTACATACGGAGCAAAATGAGTGAATCTACACTCTAAAATATGTCTACATACATCTATATGTTGTATTCCATTTCAAATATCTAAAAAGACTTATATTTAGGAACAGAGGGAGTATATGGCATTTTTATTCCAGTCGTAACGTTTTCACTGTGAGCTAGGGCCGCAATTGAGCATACCGACCATCGGCAAATCCCCACCCAGCCCACCGGGCGTCGGCTGGGTTTAGAATTAGAAGAGAGAAACGAGGGAGAAGAGCTAGCTGTAGCACAGACGCTGTTGTCAGATGGGACTCGTGTTGATAGAATAGGAGCACTAAGCACTCGTACCTCTTTTTTAGGGGAAAAGTAGTTGTATGTCTAGTACCACTAGTTGGGTGCATGCGACCTATACCTATCATCACTTTAGGTCTGCTTTTCGAACCGCAGCTACGCTTCACAGTACATATTTTTTCACGCATTTATCCTCCTATATGTACTCCTAGGCTATTTCCATGTGCTCCCTTTCGCCGACATGTGGGACATAGAGCATCTGGGTCGTAGGGCATGCACGACTCGGGGCATATGCCGGGGTACTTTACATTTCAGACCTCATGAATTACATGCTAACCCCCTGCAAAAGAATAAATAAATGAATGAATTACTACATGAAACCGAATTATTTTCGTAGAAACTGGAGCACGTTCATTAAACTTTGGACATAACACATTTATAAAAAACGACTGGATCTAAACCAGTCTAAGGGCCTCTTTGATTCGCAGGATGCTAAAAACATAGGAATGGGGAAAGTATGATGGCGATGAATGCTACCTCTTGAGCACTGCATTGGACTTCCCCGAAGAGGAGAGGATGATGCAGCAAAGTAGCGTAAGTATTTCCCTCAGTTTTTGAGAACCAAGGTATCAATCCAGTAGGAGGCTACGCGCGAGTCCCTCGTACCTACACAAAGCAAATAACTCCTCGCAACCAACGCGAATAGGGGTTGTCAATCCCTTCACGGTCACTTATGAGAATGAGATCTGATAGAGATGATAGATAATATTTTTGGTATTTTTGTGATAAAGATGCAAAATAAAATAAAAGGCAAAGTAAAAAAGCAAAGCAATATTAAAGTGATGGAAGATTAATATGATGAAGATAGACTCGGGGGCCATAGATTTCACTAGTGGCTTCTCTCAAGAGCATAAGTATTTTACGGTGGGTGAACGAATTACTGTTGAGCAATATGATATGATGTAGAGGGATAAATTCATGCAATATGATAAAAACACCATCTTGTTATCCTCGATGGCAACAATACAATACGTGCCTTGCTGCCCCTGCTGTCACTGGGAAAGGACACCGCAAGATTGAACCCAAAGCTAAGCACTTCTCCCATTGCATGAAAAACCAATCTAGTAGGCCAAACGAAACTGATAATTCGAAGAGACTTGCAAAGATAACCAATCATACATAAAAGAATTCAGAGAAGATTCAAATATTGTTCATAGATAATCTTGATCATAAACTCACAATTCATCGGTCTCAACAAACACACCGCAAAAAGAAGATTACATCGAATAGATCTCCATGAGAGAGGCGGAGAACATTCTATTGAGATCCAAAAAGAGAGAAGAAGCCATCTAGCTACTAACTATGGACCCGAAGGTCTGAGGTAAACTACTCACACTTCATCGAAGGGGCTATGATGATGTAGAAGCCCTCCGTGGTGGATGCCCCCTCCGGCGGAGCTCCGGAATAGGCCCCAAGATGTGATCTCGTGGGTACAGAAGGTTGCGGCGGTGGAATTAGGTTTTTAGCTTCGTGTCTGATTGTTTGGGGGTACGTAGGTATATATAGGAGGAAGAAGTGTGTTGGTGGAGCTTCATGGGCCCCATGAGGGTGGGGGGCGCGCCTGGGGGGGGGGGAGAGGGTGCGCCCCCTACCTCGTGCCCACCTTGAAGCTTCCTTGGCGTAGGGTCCAAGTCTCCTGGGTCATATTCGGTGAGAAAATCATGTTCCCGAAGGTTTCATTCCGTTTGGACTCCGTTTGATATTCCGTTTCTTCGAAACTCTGAAATAGGCAAAAAACAACAATTCTGGGCTGGGCCTCCGGTTAATAGGTTAGTCCCAAAAATAATATAAAAGTGGATAATAAAGCTCAATAATGCCCAAAACAGTAGATAATATAGAGCAATAAAAAATTATAGATACGTTGGAGACGTATCAGGCATCCCCAAGCTTAATTCCTGCTCGTCCTCGAGTAGGTAAATGATAAAAACAGAATTTTTGATGCGGAATGCTACTTGGCATAATTTCAATGTAATTCTTCTTAATTGTGGTACGAATATTCAGATCCGAAAGATTCAAGACAAAAGTTCATATTGACATAAAAATAATAATACTTCAAGCATACTAACAAAGCAATCATGTCTTCTCAAATAACATGGCCAAAGAAAGTTATCCCTACAAAATCATATAGTCTGGCTATGCTCTATCTTCACCACACAAAGTATTTAAATCATGCACAACCCCGATGACAAGCCAAGCAATTGTTTCATACTTTTGACATTTTCAAAACTTTTTCAATCTTCACGCAATACATGAGCGTGAGCCATGGATATAGCACTATATGTGGAATAGAATGGTGGTTGTGGAGAAGACAAAAAGGGGAAGATAGTCTCACATCAACTAGGCATATCAACGGGCTATGGATATGCCCATCAATAAATATCAATGTGAGTGAGTAGGGATTGCCATGGAACGGATGCACTAGAGCTATAAGTATATGAAATCTCAACGAAAGAAACTAAGTGGGTGTGCATCCAACTCGCTTGCTCACGAAGACCTAGGGCATTTTGAGGAAGCCCATCATTGTAATATACAAGCCAAGTTCTATAATGAAGAATTCCCACTAGTATATGAAAGTGACAAAATGAGAGACTCTCTATCATGAAGATCATGGTGCTACTTTGAAGCACAAGTGTAGTAAAAGGATAGTAACATTGTCCCTTCTCTCTTTTTCTCTCATTTTTTTATTTGGGCCTTTTTTTATGGCCTCTTTTCTTTTTCTTTTTTTCGTCCAGAGTCTCATCCGACTTGTGGGGGAATCATAGTCTCCATCATCCTTTCCTCACTTGGGACAATTCTCTAAAAAAGATGATCATCACACTTTTATTTTCTTACAACTCAACAATTACAACTCGATACTTAGAACAAAATATGACTCTATATGAATGCCTCCGGTGGTGTACCGGGATATGCAATGAGTCAAGAGTGACATGTAGGAAAGAATTATGAACAGTGGCTTTGCCACTAATACGATGTCAACTACATGATCATGCTAAGCAATATGACAATGATGGAGCGTGTCATAATAAACGGAACAGTGGAAAGTTGCATGGCAATATATCTCGGAATGGCTATGGAAATGCCATGGTAGGTAGGCATGGTGGCTGTTTTGAGGAAGGTATATGGTGGGTGTATGATACCGGCGAAAAGTGCGCGGTATTAGAGAGGCTGTTTTGAAGAACTCATATACTTATTGCAAAAATCTACAAGTTATCAAAGCAAAGTATTATGCGCATGCTCCTAGGGGGATAGATTGGTAGGAAAAGACCATCGCTCGTCCCCGACCGCCACTCATAAGGAAGACAATCAATAAATAAATCATGCTCCGACTTCATCACATAACGGTTCACCATACATGCATGCTACGGGAATCACAAACTTTAACACAAGTATTCCTCAAATCCACAACTACTCAACTAGCATGACTCTAATATCACCATCTTCATATCTCAAAACAATTATCAAGCATCAAACTTTTCTTAGTATTCAACGCACTCAAAAGAAAGTTTTATAAATCTTGAATACCAAGCATATTAATATTATTAAGCAAATTACCATGCTATTTAAGACCCTCAAAATGATCTAAGTGAAGCATAATAGATCAATAGTTTCTTTAAAATAAATCCACCACCGTGCTCTAAAAGATATAAGTGAAGCACTAGAGCAAAACTATATAACTCAAAAGATATAAGTGAAGCACATAGAGTATTCTATCAAATTCCAATTCATGTATGGCTCTTTCAAAAGGTGTGTACAGCAAGGATGATTGTGGCAAACTAAAAAGCAAAGACTCAAATCATACAAGACGCTCCAAGCAAAACACATATCATATGGTGAATAAAAATATAGCTCCAAGTAAAGTTACCGATGGAAGTAGATGAAAGAGGGGATGCCTTCCGGGGCATCCCCAAGCTTTGACTTTTTGGTGTCCTT
The DNA here is from genome assembly GCA_032464435.1 of Aegilops umbellulata. NCBI lineage: Eukaryota > Viridiplantae > Streptophyta > Magnoliopsida > Poales > Poaceae > Aegilops > Aegilops umbellulata. The sequence continues at coordinate 222,823,206 of CP136055.1, read as the reverse complement.
AGATTATCTTGGGGGTGCCATGGGCATCCCCAAGCTTAGGCTCTTGCCACTCCTTGTTCCATAATCCATCAAAAGATTTCACCCAAAACTTGAAAACTTCACAACACAAAACTTAACAGAAATCTCGTGAGCTTCGTTAGCGAAAGAAAACAAAAGATCACTTCAAGGTACTGTAATGAACTCATTCTTTATTTATATTGGTGTTAAACCTACTATATTCCAACTTATCTATGGTTTATAAACTATTTTACTAGCCATAGATTCATCAAAATAAGCAAACAACACACGAAAAACAGAATCTGTCAAAAACAGAACAGTATGTAGTAATCTATTAACTAACGCTAACTTCTGGAACTCCAAAAAATCAGCTAAACTAGGACGACCTAGGCAATTTTTGTATTGATCAGCAGAAATTAGAATCACTATTTTACCACGATTTGGTGATTTTTAACAATTGTTTTCGTGAACAGAAAGTTTCTGGAAATTACAGCAAGATCAAATAACTATCATCCAAGAAGATCCTATAGGTTGGCACAAACACTAATTAAAACATAAAACCACATCTAAACAGAAGGTATATGGATTATTTATTCGTAAATAGAAGCAAAAAAAACTAAAAATAAAATTGGGTTGCGTCCCAACAAGCGCTATCGTTTAACGCCCCTAACTAGGCATAAAAGCAAGAATAGATCTAGGTATTGTCATCTTTGGTAGGCAATCCATACGTGGCTCTCATGATAGATTCATATGGTAATTTTATTTTCTTCCTAGGGAAGTGTTCCATGCCTTTCTTTAATGGAAATTGGAATCTAATATTCCCTTCCTTCATATCAATAATTGCACCAATCGTTCTAAGGAATCTACCAAGAATAATATGACATGAAGGATTGCAATCTATATCAAGAACGATAAAATCTACGGGCACATAATTCCTATTTGCAACAAAAAGAACATCATTAATTCTTCCCATAGGTTTCTTAATAGTGGAATCCGCAAGGTGCAAGTTTAGAGAGCAATCATCAAAATCACGGAAATCTAGCAAATCACACAAAGTTTTGGGAATAGTGGAAACACTAGCACCCAAATCACATAAAGAATAAAATTAATGATCCTTAATCTTAATTTTAATAGTTGGTTCCCACTCATCATAAAGTTTTCTAGGGATAGGAACTTTCAACTCAAGTTTTTCTTCATAAGATTGCATCAAGGCATCAACGATATGTTTAGTAAAGGCTTTATTTTGGCTATAAGCATGAGGAGAATTTAGCACGGATTGCAACAAGGAAATACAATCAATTAAAGAGCAAATTTCATAATTAAATTCCTTGAAATCCAAAATAGTGGGTTTAGCAACATCTAGGGTTTTAATCTTTTCAATCCCACTTTTATCAATTTCATCGTCAAGATCTAAAAACTCCGGATTCTTGGAACGCCTTCTAGGTAAAGGTGGATCATATTCAATCCCATCATTATCAAGATTCAAATTGCAAAACAAAGATTTAATAGGGTACACATCAATAACTTTTAGATCTTCATCTTGATTTTCATAGGAATTGGAAGACCACGCTTTAATAAAGGCATCTTTCATAGCACGCATCCTAGCGGTTCTTTCCTTGCACTCATCAATGGAAATTCTAATGGCTTTGAGAGACTCATTGATTACATGCTTATGAGGAATAGATCTAAGCTTTAAAGAATCAACATCAAGAGAAATTCTATCAACGTTCCTAGCCAATTCATCAACTTTAAGCAATTTCTCTTCAAGCAAAGCATTAAAATTCTTTTGCGAATTCATAAACTCTTTAACACTAGTATCAAATTCAGAGGGCATCTTATTAAAATTTCCATAAGAGTTGTTGTAGGAATTTCCATAATTATTAGAAGGATTACTAGGATAGGGCCTAGGATTAAAATTCCCTCTATACGCGTTGTTACCAAAATTATTCCTACCAACAAAATTCACATCCATAGATTCATTATTATTCTCAATCAAAGTAGACAAAGGCATATCATTAGGATCAGAAGAAACACTCTTAGTAGCAAATAATTTCATAAGTTCATCCATCTTTCCACTCAAAACATTAATTTCTTCTATCGCATGCACTTTTTTGTTAGTAGATCTTTCAGTGTGCCATTGAGAATAATTAACCATAATATTATCTAGTAGTTTAGTAGCATCTCCTAAAGTGATTTCCATAAAAGTGCCTCCCGCGGCCGAATCTAAAAGATTTCTAGACGCAAAATTCAATCCGGCATAAATTTTTTGTATAATCATCCACAAGTTCAAACCATGAGTAGGGCAATTACGTATCATTAATTTCATTCTCTCCCATGCTTGTGCAACATGTTCATGATCAAGTTGCTTAAAATTCAAAATATCATTTCTAAGAGAGATGATCTTAGCGGGAGGAAAATACTTAGAGATAAAAGCATCTTTGCACTTGTTCCAAGAATCAATACTATTTTTAGGTAAAGATGAAAACCAAGCTTTAGCACGATCTCTAAGCGAAAAAGGAAATAGCTTCGATTTAACAATATCATTATCAACATCTTTCTTCTTTTGCATATCACATAAATCAACGAAGCTATTTAGATGAGTAGCGTTATCTTCACTAGGAAGGCCGGCGAATTGATCTTTCATAACAAGATTCAACAAAGCAGTATTGATTTCACAAGATTCAGTGTTGGTAAGAGGAGCAATCGGAGTGCTAAGGAAATCATTATTGTTGGTATTGGTAAAGTCACACAATTTGGTATTATCTTGGTCCATCGTGGAAAACAAGCAATCCAACACCCCAGCAAACAAAAAGCAAGCGAGAAAAAGGCAAACGGAAAAGAGAGGGCGAATAAAACGGCAAGGGTAAAGTGGGGGAGAGGAAAACGGGAGGCAAATGGCAAATAATGTAATGCGAGAGATAAGGGATTATGATGGGTACTTGGTATGTTGACTTTTGCGTAGACTCCCCGGCAAAAGCGCCAGAAATTCTTCTTGCTACCTCTTGAGCACTGCGTTGGATTTCCCCGAAGAAGAGAGGATGATGCAGCAAAGTAGCGTAAGTATTTCCCTCAGTTTTTGAGAACCAAGGTATCAATCCAGTAGGAGGCTACACGCGAGTCCGTCGTACCTACACAAAGCAAATAACTCCTCGCAACCAACACGAATAGGGGTTGTCAATCCCTTCACGGTCACTTACGAGAGTGAGATCTGATAGAGATGATAGATAATAGTGTCGGGGGATATCAGCCTCCACGAGCACCTATGGGGACGGAGCCCCTTGTCGGTTCGGCGGGGGCGGAGGATGCACAAAGAGCAGATCGAGGCGACACACACACACAACGATTTTACCCAGCTTCGGGCCGCATGGATGCGTAAAACCCTACTGCTGCATGTCTGGTTGATTCGGGTTCTTGCTCTGGAGCGCAAGAAGCTACAGTAAGTTGGAGCTGGACGTAGGCGAGGGCCTATTGGATCCGATCCCCCTTCTACGTGCGCATGGGCCTCCTTTTATATGCCAAGGGGTTTCCCACAGGGAGCGACGCAGGTGAGGGTAAAAATGGCAAGGCACTGTGCGAATAGTGGCCGCACAGTGCTATCGCACCTAACTCTGACGGCGGGGGACAAAGGCATTAAATGCCCGTCTGGATCGCCTGAACAGTGCCGAGGCGGACCGTTAGGAGCGCCTCCGCTTGCCACGGGGGCGACTCTGCCAACGTCGCATGCCACCGCGCGTCTCAGGTTGCGCGGCGCCCCGCCACGTGCCTTCGGGGATGCCCCAGAGCGACGCGTGGGCAGGTGAGCTGGAGCGTGGGCCTGATGTGGTGGTTTGCCGCGGCAAGTGGCTTGCCGCGGTAGTTGCCTTGCCGCACCTGGGAGCTTGCTGCTCGCCAGGCCTTGCGGGGGCGCGCGGCGCGCCGCGGCGGGCTTCTCTTGGGGTGCCTCGGCTTGGCCGTCCCGGCGAGCTCCTCCCGCCGGGGCCTTGGTGCTTCGGCTTAGTCGTCCCGGCAAGCTCCTCTTGCCGGGGCCTTGTCGCCTTGGCCCGGCAAGCTCTTCTTGCCGGACCTCGCCTACTTGGCCCGGCAAGCTCCTCTTGCCGGGGCTTGGTCTTCTAGGCTCGATCACTTGGCCTTCGTCCGGCCCAAAAAGGGCCGTGGAGACTCTTGTCGCTCCCCTGGAAGGCCTTGCCGCGGGAGGCTACTACTGCCTGTGCACAAGTTCGGGGTACTAAGGTACCCCTACTTTAGGGATATCAGCCTCCACGAGCACCTATGGGGACGGAGCCCCTTGTCGGTTCGGCGGGGGCGGAGGATGCACAAAGAGCAGATCGAGGCGACACACACACACAACGATTTTACCCAGCTTCGGGCCGCATGGATGCGTAAAACCCTACTGCTGCATGTCTGGTTGATTCGGGTTCTTGCTCTGGAGCGCAAGAAGCTACAGTAAGTTGGAGCTGGACGTAGGCGAGGGCCTATTGGATCCGATCCCCCTTCTACGTGCGCATGGGCCTCCTTTTATATGCCAAGGGGTTTCCCACAGGGAGCGACGCAGGTGAGGGTAAAAATGGCAAGGGACTGTGCGAATAGTGGCCGCACAGTGCTATCGCACCTAACTCTGACGGCGGGGGACAAAGGCATTAAATGCCCGTCTGGATCGCCTGAACAGTGCCGAGGCGGACCGTTAGGAGCGCCTCCGCTTGCCACGGGGGCGACTCTGCCAACGTCGCATGCCACCGCGCGTCTCAGGTTGCGCGGCGCCCCGCCACGTGCCTTCGGGGAAGCCCCAGAGCGACGCGTGGGCAGGTGAGCTGGAGCGCGGGCCTGATGTGGTGGTTTGCCGTGGCAAGTGGCTTGCCGCGGTAGTTGCCTTGCCGCACCTGGGAGCTTGCTGCTCGCCAGGCCTTGCCGGGGCGCGCGGCGCGCCGCGGCGGGCTTCTCTTGGGGTGCCTCGGCTTGGCCGTCCCGGCGAGCTCCTCCCGCCGGGGCCTTGGTGCTTCGGCTTAGTCGTCCCGGCAAGCTCCTCTTGCCGGGGCCTTGTCGCCTTGGCCCGGCAAGCTCCTCTTGCCGGACCTCGCCTGCTTGGCCCGGCAAGCTCCTCTTGCCGGGGCTTGGTCTTCTAGGCTCGATCACTTGACCTTCGTCCGGCCCAAAAAGGGCCGTGGAGACTCTTGTCGCTCCCCTGGCAGGCCTTGCCGCGGGAGGCTACTACTACCCGTGCACAAGTTCGGGGTACTAAGGTACCCCTACTTTAGTACACCGACAGGAGCCCCCGGGTCTGGGCCATACACGGTGCCGAGCGTTGTTGGGCCAGGCCCTAACTGTGCACGGGCACGCGTGGCCTGGGTTGCGCTGCTCCTTAACTCCGTGCTCGTCGCGCCCTCCCCAAGTGGCGCGCGCTTATCACGGCGTCGTGGGGGGCGAGGCGTGCGAGGCGTGCGTGACGTGGGTGGCGTGCGCGGGGCTGAGGCCCGCAGGCGCGCGTCACGTCGGGCACGATCTCTTCATTTGGAAAGGCGGAACGTCCGCCCCCGCTCCTTCCCCCCTTTATAAGCGGAGGGGAACAGGGGCAGCTCGCCATTCCGCCGGTTGCTGTTCCTCGAAAATCTCCGCCACTTCCTCCTTCCTAGAGAAAGCAGCGATTCGCCCTCGCAGCCCCCGGCGCCGCCACCGCCGACAACTCCCCCTCCCCATTTCCGCCATGGCCCCGAAGAGCGACAAGGCGAAGGGGAATGCCGTGAAGTCGGCCGAGGCGCTGCGGCTGGAAGCTCTTCGGAAGGAGACGGCGACGTTCCCCCCTCAGCTTGACGCGCTGAGGCTGAAGAACGAATACCTCCTCTTCTGGTCGAAGGCGACGCGAGCGCATCCGCGCATGCGAGTTCTTCCCGCCATCGCCCAGAAGCTGTACCCGACCGGGTACCCTTTCTTCGTCGTGTTCTTCCTCTGCGGGCTCTGCCCGCCTTTTTCTGAGTTCTTCTGCGACATCATGCACACCTACAACCTCCACCTCCTCGATTTCACCCCCAACGCCGTTCTGACAATGGCGGTTTTCGCACACCTTTGCGAGAACTTCGTCGGAGTCCGCCCCAACGTGGCCCTCTTCCGCCACTTCTTTGCTCCTCGGGTGGAGAAAGGAGAGCCGCTGTCCGGTGGAGTCGCCTGGGTCTCCAGGACCGGCAAGAAAGAGGCCTACTTGGAGGGGGAACTCCGTGGCAGATGGGAGGAGTGGAGGGACGAGTGGTGCCTGATCGTCGAGGAGAACCCACCGCCGTTCACCGCCGTGCGGCGAACTCCAGTGGTGCGTGGCCGCGACTGGAGCGACCTGGCCCCGGACAACGCCAAGCTGAAGATTGCCGCCACCCGCATCCTGCGCCTCAGGTTTGCCGGGCTCACCGTCGGCGCCGTCGGCGCGGATTTCCTTCGCCGGCGTATCGCCCCCCTGCAGGAGAGGGGGAAACCGGCTTGGGAATTCCAAAACGCGGCGGACATCATGAGGCTGCGCCCGGGCCTTAACTACAACTTCACCGTTCTGGAGCTCGACGGAGTGTTGAAGGAGCTGTTCAAGCATGACTCCGAGCACCTAGAATGGTTCAGGTTGCCGCCGGGCGTCGTCCCCCTGTGCAACAACTCGGCGCTCAGCCGCATCCTCGCGATGATGCCGCTGTGCGACTCGCACGGGATCGACGCGACCTGGCAGGAGCCGGCGGACGACGTCGTGCAGGCCTTCTTTGACAACTTGGAGGAGGTGCCGGTCGACCCCGACGAGAAGAGGGGCCTCACGCGGGACACCACCCCCGAGGAGCTGGCCTACATCGCCTCCAGGATGGAGGAGGCGGCGGCCGCCGCGGCCGCGGGCGAGTCTGGCTTCACCCTGGCCGAGGCAGACGCGGCGGAGGCGGAGAGCCTCGCCGAGCAAATGGAGCTCGCCGGCGCGGAGGAGCCAGCCGGGCACGGTGGTGCGGGCGAGCCCGCCCAGGACGCGGGTGGCTTGCCGGAGGCTGACGCGCCCTCCTCGCAGCTCCCGGGCAGCTCGTCGCAGGCGGAGCCCCCTGCCCAGCCGAGGAGGCGTCTCCGCAGGGCTGGAGAGGTGGTGCAGCAGACCGACCAGCAACCGCAGCTCCGGGTGACGCGCGCCTCTGAAGCAGCGGGAGCGGGGTCCTCACGGGCCATGGCTTCTACTCCTGCCGCTCCCCGTTCCGCGGCGGCAACGGGGGCGGGGTCGTCCACCGCCCCCGCCAAGCGGTCCCGGGAACCCACTCCCCTGTCTGCTCGCGCCTGGAGCAAGCCGGTTTTTGATTATTCCGCGCTCAGCTCCGACGACGAAGAGGAGGACGGAGAGTAAGTTCCTGGTAGAGCTTGTATCTTCTTGACTTCTGTTGCTTCGTCTTGTTTCATAGCCCATTCATCCTCCTCCGAAACCGTTCCCTTTTCAGGACCCTGGCCCAGAGGAGGGCGAAGAGGGCCAAGATCCCGCTGGTCGTCCTCGAGGGCGAATCTCCCCCGGCAACTGGGGAGGTGCCGGAGATGACCTTGCCGGACCTGGCAGCGGGCCCGCAGGGCAGCCCACAGCGCAGCCCCCAGGGTGAGGGCATGGCTAGTTCTTGCCGTTTGGCGCGCGCGCGAGCTTCCCTTTTCTTTGTTGACATGTGGCTGTTGTTGTTGTCGTTGGGTAGGAGCAGAGCAGCCCCAGCAGGCGACCCCGGGGGGCACTCCTGCCGCGCCGCCCGCTTCGACCACCCCGCCTAGGGAGAAATCTCCGGCAAGGGAGGAGCCCCCGGCAGGGGAGACCTCCCCGGCAAGGGAGGAGCCCCCGGCAAGGAAGACCTCTCCGGCAAGGGAGGGATCTCCGGCGAGGAACGCGGCCAGCGATCCCCCGTTAACGGAGGCCGCGGCCACGGACCCTGCCACCGGTAAGCCCCTCTGCACTGAAAACTTCCCCTGGCTATCTTTCCTGATGAGCTTTTTCGTCGGCTATTTAGCTGACTCTTCTCCCCTCTTCCGGCCATCAGACCCGCCCACCGCGGACCCGATGGAGACCGAGGTCGTCGTCGAGGAGGGCGCGCATGGCGACGCTGACGACGTCGTCGTCATCGAGGAGGCGGAAGGCACCGACGACCCCGCAGGCGGCGGGGAGGCCGAAGCCGCCAAGGCCGCCGCGGCAGCAGGCGGCGAGGGGACCGGCGACCGTGCCGACGGCCCCGGGGAGGCCGAGGCGTCAAGCACTCCGCAGTCCGGCGATCCCGCTGCTGCTACCACGTCGGGCCCCGAGGAGCCCCCGGCAGGCGCCTACCTGCAGGCCGGCGATGGCGTCTTCATCAGGCTCCCCTGGGAGCCTATTTCCAGGGCGCCGGTCGAGGGGGAGGCCTTGGACGGAGAAGTGCTCGCCTCCGTCGGGCTAACGGTGGTCGACGCGCCAAGTACCGGCAGCGGCGAGCCCGAGGTGGAGCGGCTGCTCCGGAAGCTTGTGTCGCTCTACCGCGCCCGGCAGGCCAAGGTGGAGCGCCAGGAGGCGCTCGTCGCGAAGGCCGGCGCGGACATGGAGAAGCGCGCCGGGGAGCTCCGGGAGCTCAACCAGGAGGCTCTCCGGTCCTTGACAGAGGAGCGGAGGCTGCTCGACGAGGCGCGGACGGCCTTTCTCCTCGAGAAGGCAGAGGCCAAAGAGCAGCAGAGGCTTGCCGCTGCGGAGCTGTCCGCTCGGGAAAGCGAACTGGTGCAGCAAAGGGCCAGCCTCGCCAGCCATGAGGAGGAGGTTGCCGCGCGCGAGCAGGCGCTCGGTGGGGACCTGCAGAAAGCGCAGGACGCTGTCGCGGCCGCCGAGGTCGCCAAGGGGAGCTGGAGGCGAGGGTGGCGCAGCTCGTCAGTGACCTCAAGGCGAGCGGCGAGGAGCTTGCCGCGCTCAATCAGGAGCGCAAGAAGGGCGCTCACACCCTTGGCGAGCTGCAGGGCCGCTTCGACGAGAAGATCCAGGAGCTCGACGCCGCCAAGGATGCCAAGGCTGTCCTCGAGCTGAAGCTGGACACCCTGGCCAAGGCGCTGGAGAGCGCCAAGGAGCAGGAAGCGGCCTTGCGGAAGGAGGTCGCTGGCAACGAGGAGCTGTTGAGGAGTGCCACCGTTACCCAGAACGCCTTCCGAGAGACGGTGGAGCGGTGGACGGAAGGCCTCGTCGACATCGCCTCCACCATCGACCAGGAGCTGAAGCTGCTGGGGATGGAGGGCCACGAGTACCCCTCCGGCAAGGACGTCCCGCCGAGCGCCAAGCTCACTTCCTTCTTCAAGGGCTTGGTGGGGGTGCTCCGGCACCTCCGGGAATCGATCCCAGAACAGCTGGCCGAGGAGACGCGGGAAGCCGTCTCCGGGGCCCTCGAGAGGGTGTTGGTGAAGATCGTCTTCCGCAACCCCACCATCAGGCTCACCAACGTCCTCAGGCACTTGCCGGAAGATGCTGACCTGACGGAGATCAGGGCCCTCGTCACCCCCATCGTGGAAAGGGTGGCGGGGATCAGGCGGGTCGAGGGCGACCGCGCGTATTAGGCCGCCCACCTCTTTCTTTTCTTCTCTTGTCGCTGCTGAGCATGCCACAGAAACAGCTGATTAGAGCAGCGGCAAGTTATTTTGTAATATAACTTTTATCTTAGGCAGTTCATTGCGCTGTTATCTCCCTCGTTCGACCTTGTGCTTCGTACGTTCGTGCCCTACGCTTCCGGGAACTTGTCGGCGCAAGTCTCCGCCTTGCCACGGGTGCCGAGTGTGGGACATCAGCAACCCGCTGACGGGGCTTCCACCGGCAAGAAACCTTGCCGCGGCTGGCGCAACTCACTTAAATGTTGAGCAGGCTCGGGGCGAGGTAGGCGTGGCGACTGCAGTCGCAGCACGCTCAAGCTGCCGAGCGAGCTCGAAACAAGTAAGGACGCTACTCGGGATGTAGCACACTTAAGTCGTTGAGCGGGGCTCGAAACGAAATAAGGGCGCAACCAGCCACGAGCCGGCCCCTCCGCGCACAGGTTTCCCATATGTAGCTCGGTCGTTTGAGGAAGATAACTTAAGAATAAAAAAGGAGCCTAATCGCTCAAACTTTGGCGACTTAGCTTCTCTGTTGTCTGCAGTCCGGCAAGGCGCAGTTTCCTCGGGCGACGCCCAGCCCAGGCTCGGGGCCTGACGGCCTGTCACCGCTTGCCGGAGTCGAGTGCTGCACAATCGTGTCGAATGATGCCTGCGCCAAGCGGAGAGGCACGAAATCGACAAGACGTGTGGGGCACATAAGCTATGCTCGGGGCCTGTGCCCGCCTCTGTACCAAGGATTACATGCAACTGCGGCAAGACTTGGACAGAGAGGATGGCCGACGGAATGGTTCCGACCGCCGCGCGGGCAAGGTCCCTCCCACGGTCGGCGTCGACTCGTTTGGATCTTGGCGGCCAGGGCTCGCCGAAGAACGAGGTCGCCTTTCCCGAAACATCCGGCGCTAACTTCTGAGGCTACGGGAGCGGCGCAGAGTTTGCTGGAGGTGAGAGACTCGCTCAGCGGCCGGAAGGCGGTCCTCCTCAAGGAGCAGCTGCTCTTGCCCGGACTCTGCGCGAGTGGGTAATCGAGGAGGGCCGTGCACGGGTCCATGAGGAGGAATGCCTCCGCTCCGCGGGCTGGAGCGGAAAGGTACCTGGCCATACCTGAGCTTGCCTGTGGTCGCCAAATCTGGTTCGCACAACCTCGACGCACCCCCTACCTGGCACGCCAAAGATGTCGGGGGATATCAGCCTCCACGAGCACCTATGGGGACGGAGCCCCTTGTCGGTTCGGCGGGGGCGGAGGATGCACAAAGAGCAGATCGAGGCGACACACACACACAACGATTTTACCCAGCTTCGGGCCGCATGGATGCGTAAAACCCTACTGCTGCATGTCTCGTTGATTCGGGTTCTTGCTCTAGAGCGCAAGAAGCTACAGTAAGTTGGAGCTGGACGTAGGCGAGGGCCTATTGGATCCGATCCCCCTTCTACGTGCGCATGGGCCTCCTTTTATATGCCAAGGGGTTTCCCACAGGGAGTGACGCAGGTGAGGGTAAAATTGGCAAGGGACTGTGCGAATAGTGGCCACACAGTGCTATCGCACCTAACTCTGACGGCGGGGGACAAAGGCATTAAATGCCCGTCTGGATCGCCTGAACAGTGCCGAGGCGGACCGTTAGGAGCGCCTCCGCTTGCCACGGGGGCGACTCTGCCAACGTCGCATGCCACCGCGCGTCTCAGGTTGCGCGGCGCCCCGCCACGTGCCTTTGGGGAAGCCCCAGAGCGACGCGTGGGTAGGTGAGCTGGAGCGCGGGCCTGATGTGGTGGTTTGCCGCGGCAAGTGGCTTGCCGCGGTAGTTGCCTTGCCGCACCTGGGAGCTTGCTGCTCGCCAGGCCTTGCCGGGGCGCGCGGCGCGCCGCGGCGGGCTTCTCTTGGGGTGCCTCGGCTTGGCCGTCCCGGCGAGCTCCTCCCGCCGGGGCCTTGGTGCTTCGGCTTAGTCGTCCCGGCAAGCTCCTCTTGCCGGGGCCTTGTCGCCTTGGCCCGGCAAGCTCCTCTTGCCGGACCTCGCCTGCTTGGCCCGGTAAGCTCCTCTTGCCGGGGCTTGGTCTTCTAGGCTCGATCACTTGGCCTTCGTCCGGCCCAAAAAGGGCCGTGGAGACTCTTGTCGCTCCCCTGGCAGGCCTTGCCGCGGGAGGCTACTACTGCCCGTGCACAAGTTCGGGGTACTAAGGTACCCCTACTTTAGTACACCGACAAATAGTTTTGGTATTTTTGTGATAAAGATGCAAAGTAAAATAAAAGGCAAAGTAAAAAAGCAAAGCAATATTAAAGTGATGGAAGATTAATATGATGAAGATAGACCCGGGGCCATAGATTTCACTAATGGCTTCTCTCAAGAGCATAAGTATTTTACGGTGGGTGAACGAATTACTGTTGAGCAACTGACATAATTGAGCATAGTTATGAGAATATCTAGGTGTGATCATGTATATAGGCATCACATCCGAGACAAGTAGACCGACTCCTGCCTGCATCTACTACTATTACTCCACACATCGACCGCTGTCCAACATGCATCTAGAGTATTAAGTTCAAGAAAACAGAGTAATGCCTTAAGGAAGATGACATGATGTAGAGGCGTACATTTATGCAATATGATAAAAACTCCATCTTGTTATCCTCGATGGCAACAATACAATACGTGCCTTGCTGCCCCTGCTGTCACTGGGAAAGGACACCGCAAGATTGAACCCAAAGCCAAGCACTTCTCCCATTGCAAGAAAAACCAATCTAGTAGGCCAAACCAAACTGATAATTCGAAGAGACTTGCAAAGATAACCAATCATACATAAAAGAATTCAGAGAAGATTCAAATATTGTTCATAGATAATCTTGATCATAAACCCACAATTCATCGGTCTCAACAAACACACTGCAAAAAGAAGATTACATTGAATAGATCTCCACGAGAGAGGGGGAGAACATTGTATTGAGATCCAAAAAGAGAGAAGAAGCCATCTAGCTACTAACTATGGACCCGAAGGTCTGAGGTAAACTACTCACACTTCATCGGAGGGGCTATGATGATGTAGAAGCCCTCCGTGGTGGATGCCCCCTCCGGCGGAGCTCCGGAACAGGCCCCAAGATGGGATCTTGTGGGTACAGAAGGTTGCGGTGGTGGAATTAGGTTTTTGGCTCCATGTCTGATCGTTTGGGGGTATGTAGGTATATATAGGAGGAAGAAGTACGTCGGTGGAACTCCGTGGGCCCCACGAGGGTGGGGGCGCGCCTGGGGGGGGAGGGCGCGCCCCCTACGTCGTGCCCACCTCGAAGCTTCCTTGGCGTAGGGTCCAAGTCTCCTGGGTTATATTCGGTGAGAAAATCACGTTCCCGAAGGTTTCATTCCGTTTGGACTCCGTTTGATATTCCGTTTCTTCGAAACTCTGAAATAGGCAAAAAACAGCAATTCTGGGCTGGGCCTCTGGTTAATAGGTTAGTCCCAAAAATAATATAAAAGTGGATAATAAAGCCCAATAATGTCCAAAACAGTAGATAATATAGCATGGAGCAATCAAAAATTATTGATACGTTGGAGACGTATCAATGAACCGAGACAAGGAGAACTCTAACTCAGTTAGAGGTTAGAGTTAGATTCTAACCCTGAACTAACTCTAACCAAAGAGGTGTATGGATGGCAGGGTTAGATTGACAATAAATGTTTTTCTCAATCATTTGACTACTTTGGACCCTATTTCCTACCGGATTTGGTGTGGCCGGCTCTTGTGTGGCCTCCTCCGCTCACAATTGACATAAACGGACCATCGTTACAAATCAAGCATGCAAAACATGATAAATTTTACTTTGTCCATACAAATGAGATATCCCACTTAAACATACAAGTCGTCAATCAAGCTTCACAAAATATACACTCCATGAAACAAAGCATGAGCTAACTCATCACGGAAGTCATTCACGATAGGGAGGGAGCCCGGAGCCCCTCACGCACCCAGGGAGAAGCTCGTCATCGTCGCTCTGGAGGAAGGTTCTGTAGACCCCAAGCCCCGGGAACCCCTCCGACGCTGGCGCTTGCGAGTTGAGGTCGACACCGGCTTGGGTAGCAGGGCCGCTTGCTGACGACTACGAACCATATCTTTGGGCCTCTAGAAATAATGCAAGCCTGAAACTGAAATACCTAGAAATGTGAACTTTATCTTTGGGCCTCTAGAAATATTTATTACCTCCTCAAGCAGCATCAAACAATTCCATGCGTGCACCACAAATCTATACCAAGTTTAATCAGGATCTACTTTTTCAAATCAGAGTTAGCACTAGAGCGAGCAAGATCAATGATATGGCCATGAGACAGAGAAGGAACGAACAAACTCACCCCTCTTGTGACCTCCCTGGTAGATGCACCGTCGCCGCGCACGACAGAGGGAGAAAAATGACCGGTGAAGGGGGAGCGGGGCGAGCTTCGGAGGCCGGAGGGAGAGGGTGGCCTGAGGAGGGCGGCGGAGGCAGGAGGGAGAGGGCGGTCGGAGGAGAGAGAGAGGGCGAGCGGCCCGATGGGGAATAGAGAGGAGTCATGCAGGGGGGGCGGAGGGAGCGATCTGGTGCGGGTAGGGGAGATTTTTTTTAGTTCTCTTTTAGTGGGCCTGAGGAGAACTAACCCAATTAGAACCTCTCCCCCGGGCTAGGTTTTTCAGCTGGGTTAGAGCAAACTAGCTCAAACTAACCCCTCCTGTTTGGATACTTTGAGGATATTTCAACACAAACTAGCTCTAACTCAGGGATCCAAACAAAGAGGAGTAGTATTGTACATGCTACAGTATGGACAGTAGCACATTATTTTTTGTGGCCATATCACCACATTGTTTTCTACTACTAGTTCACTGGGCTGCCGTGGTTCGCACTCCTCCAACGTGAGTAGTGGTACTAGTATGTACACTATATATACCACATGATTCTTTGCTCCTTCTTACTACGTACTTCACCGACATGTGGGAGAGCCAGCATCCGGGTTGACGTGTCATGTACCAGATTAGAGTGCGGAACGGAATGGGGGCATCACCCTGGTCGTAGTGCCATTAATTCATGACTATAGTGAGTAGTCATATCACAAGCCTTTCCAGCAGTAACGTGCCGTTAAATCGCACAGCCCGACCTTTCCAGCAGTAAGTAAGTTGAATCCGCTACTCCCTCACCCTCCTCGCCTCTCTGTCAAACCGCCTACGTGAAAACTGCCGCGCGTATTGCCCAGGAAAAGCCCCGCCCTCAACTTTTAACTATGTGAAAATAGTTCAAGCTTGTTCGTTCTATATAAATACTAGTACTGTATGTTTATTCATCCGTGGGGTTGTTCAATGAATGGAGTGCCGAGGAGCATAAGTGAAAAATACTACTACTAGTAAGTAGGAGTCGTACAGTTAGTCACCTTAAATAGAGAGTTTCTTTTCTTTAATGCCACATACACAAATTGAAACTCTTGTTGTGGAGAGAAAAACATAATCACTCCACTATATAGGTACGCATGGGCATGAGCACTTGCTTTACTAGGGTTGCTCTCTTCATTCTCTCATCCTCTCTAGATCTAAACAAGACAGCGGTAGCGACATTTTCTCTCTGCTCACCGTTGGTCACAGATCCGGCCGAATCCCTTCGGCCGATGTGTGTAGAGGACTAAGGTGCATCCTTCACGCAGTCATCGCCGGCGAGGGAGGAAACCCACAACTGCTGGCGTGGCCCGATCCTCTGCTCGTGCCATTCTCTCCGACACAACGCCGGCTCGGGAGGTCCTCCGACCCTTCTTCCTCCCTACCGTATTGTGCGCAGATCCGACCTGCCGCCGCCGACATCCCGACGACCCTCAGGTATAAGTTCTTCGAAAGTGGCCTTGCTCTACTACCCCAGCTCCCCACATGTTTGCATGTGCATCTTTTTCTACTTACATTAGCTCATCCAAATCCACCTAAATTTTTAGTATTATAAGAGGTAAAGCTACTTCATGCATTCGAATCTGGGACTTGGTTCAAACAACGAAGAAAGGGGGGAAGTCGTAGCATGAATCTAGGACTTGATTCAAAGAGGAAATAGCAGGGGGAAAGTAGTAGAGACCGGATACCCAACCGGTCTCTTGATTGAAAAGGGAAATAATGGAAAAATGCAGTACAAACTGGATAAGGAACAGATCTATTATTGGTTGAAAAAATGATAGAAAGTGGCGGTTGGTGGACAAGTCAACAGAGTATGTCCAGGATTAGATTTGGTGCCCTCACATAGTAAAAGGTCTCCAGGATTAGATTTGCTGCCCTCACATAGTAAAAGGTCTCCAGGATTTGATTTGCCGCCCTCACATAGTAAAAGGTCTTGAGGATTAAATTTGCTGCCCTCACATAGTAAAAGGTCTCTAGGATTAGATATGTTGCCCTCACATAGTAAAAGGTCTCCAGGATTAGATTTGCTGCCCTCACAGAGCATGAACAAACTCGACATCACCACTTTATGCCTCCTTGTAGGTACATTGTGCTGATGCGTCCACTGTCGCATGTCCTTATACCAACTTTTGGTTGTTGTTAATGTAAGGGCACATGTAAAATGAAGCGATCACATTGTTACCTTAAGGACATGTCTAACCACTGTTATTGTTAATCTAATGCCTCCAGTGATATGATGCAATTAAACTGTGTTACAAATGGTACTCCTGCTGTTTTCCCCAGTATGATAAGTAAGTTGCTTCTTTACGCTGCTAAGTGACCTGGTGCCCCGACGGTCACATGCCCTTAAACCAACTCTTTAGCTGTTGTTGATTTATTGTATCTGGTAATCAAGCAATGCCACCATTAAAGTAATCCCATATTTGACAAATGTCATTGTTGATCTTAATGCTTCCGGTAACATGAAGCATTGCTGATGTTTTAAAATTTCTACTGTCCTTGCGTGATTTCCATGAACATAATTAAGCTGCTTCTTTTCATTTTCTGTATGTTTCGTATATTCTTATTGACCAGCAACTG
Organism: Aegilops umbellulata; assembly: GCA_032464435.1. NCBI lineage: Eukaryota > Viridiplantae > Streptophyta > Magnoliopsida > Poales > Poaceae > Aegilops > Aegilops umbellulata. The sequence goes on along the minus strand of CP136055.1, from coordinate 222,806,697 downwards.
TTTACTTTCTATCTTTTTGTGCAGATAGGGATATCCATTTCACCTTGTTGCAATTGTGACCTTTTGGTGAACTGCACAAAACACTTTTTTGGAATGAGTGTCTTGTGCAGTTCAACTAAAATGTCACATGGGCAACATCTCCCAATTTTTGTGGAACTGCACAAAATGGTGATTGGAGTTTCCAAAATCTCCATCAAATTCTGCTGGTAATCTCGTGCAACATTTTATTAGCCTTTGCAAGATGAGTCGTACTATCACCACAACGACACTTTATTTTAGTGGAACTGCACAAAAGATAAGCAAATTATAGTTGCACCTTACATGAGCAGGACAACCATCGTTAATGTTGCTCAATCATTGTGCAACTACTAAAGAAGAACCTACCAGCTCATGAGAGCAAGTACTTCTTGCTAGCTGAATGATGCAATCTTTGCTTCATTTCAGGAGAACTGCAGAAAAAGTGACAGGAATTGAATCATTGAGTGGAGCTGCATGTTGACTTCCACTAGTGCCACTATTATAGTAATCATGCTCTTTATTATCTGTGTTATGCAAACAGGAATACTCAACTACAGATGTTGTGATGGTCAAGTGCACTCGCCAAGTTCTTGGGTTGTATGACACGGCTAGCCAAGATGGATTTAGTCTCGATATTCAATTTATCAAAAGGCTCTAATGGGTTGGTTCTGAATCTTGCAAGATGGGAATCAATGAGATGTGTAGGCATCTTTGTTGTACTTATTATTTGAATCTTATTTGTTGGTTCTGAATCTTGCAAGCTGGAAATCAATGAGATGTGTAGGCATCTTTGTTGCACTTATTATTTGAACCTTATTTGTTGGTTCTGAATCTTGCAAGCTGGGAAACACGCCATGGTGATGCAGAGGACAACAACCATAACAAACAGTTCAAACTTGGTAGTATTATGTGTGTGAAAGTGCGACAAATGTGCTGATCATGTGCGTCCTGAGAATAATAATTCTAATTGTTGTGCATGTTGATCCTGTGGCACTGATAGAACGAGCCAATGCATTGCTTGTTTTAAGAATAAATTTCTATTAAAGCTAATTAAAATTAAGTAAAGTGACCACTAACACTTGTTATTACAGTACCAATACAGATCCGTTCGTCAACCGACGTGTGGCCGGAATAGGTTTCTTAATGGAGGCGTTTGAATGCACCTAGGGTGCATGTTCCGCTGGGCGTGCAGCGGACGAGGGAGGGGTAGTAACTGTTGTTGCCTGTACACACTCAGTTTACCATTGAATCAAGTTCCCCAAGAGCTGAAAACGAACTACTACTGCCGCCTATCCACTCGTTCACTTGAAGAGACTCCAATGGCGATCCGAGGGGTGAGCCTGCTGGATATGGACTTCAGCAAGGAGTTCACCTTTGAGTTTGCCATTAAGTCCCGTGGCTGCACCAAGTTGAATGTGATGTACACCAACGATCCAGACTCAGTGAAGCTCTGCGTCGCCGAGTTCAAGCAGTACCTACAGGACGAGAAAGCATAAGGTCGCAGGACTAGACCTTGTCCCCATCCATTCATCTCCTGACAGGGACCAGCGAATCGCGGTCGCCCAGGTATGCGTGTGGGACGAGGTTCTCGTCTACCACTGCTGTAGGGCCCTCAAAGGTTCTGGAGCATTCACCCGTTTCATCGGCAGCGCCGACTGCACCTCGCTACGGTGGAGAGAAGGAAGAATGCGAAGATTTGGCCATCGGGTGCAACAAGCTTGTCGACATCCAGAAGCAATACAAGATCATTGCCAACAGGCAGGAGAAGGACTCCGTGGTTGACCTCGCCGAGACCATCATCGACCCCTGCTACGCGAACATGAAACACTGCAAAAAAAGACACATCCGTGACATTTTGGGCCGAACGAAAAGCTTTTATGTCATACTTATGACACTTCTATGACGATAATTGTGACAAAACCCGGTATCATCATAGATGTGGTGGGGTCCTACTTCTATGACAAAAAATCATGACAGAACATGGGCTTTTCGTCCTGGGCGGGCCGGAGACGCAGCTGCATGACATTCTTTGGACCGTCCATGACGGAAAAAACCGTGGTAGAAGTGAAGGCGCGGAAAATATCGGGGAGTCCCCGGTTACGGTGGGTGGTCGGGGGCCGAGCGATGCGTGTTTCTCTCGTACGTACGCGTGTGTGTGCGAGGCGTTGGGTTCTAACTGAAGCCGAGCGAGGCGTTGGGCTCTAACTGAACCCGAGCGGTTGCACTGTAGGCTACGCGTTACTGAACCCGAGCAATCGATCGATGGCTGTTAACTGAACCCGATCGAGCGATTCCTTCACTACTGCTACTAACTGAAGCCGATCGATGCTGCCTCTGGATGAACAGTGAGTGTTGTTGGGGGGTTTGGATGAACAGTTCCCGGTGGAGGTGGATGAACAGACCCCAATCGTTCGAGCCGGTTGGGGCTGGATGAACAGGACCGCGTGGAGGGCAGGATGAACAGGACCACCCCGTGGAGGGCGGGATGAATAGTAGACGGTGGAGGGCAGGATGAACAGTAGCCCATGGAGGGGTGGTTGAATAGGAGCCCGTGGAGATGGCTGGTTGAACAGTAGCCGGTGGAGTAGCGCGCAGTGGAGGCTGGATGAACAGGAGCCCGTGGATGAACAGTCGCAGGTGGAGGCTGGAGGAGGTCGACGGTGGATGAACAGTAGCCCGTGGAGGCTGGAGGGGGTCGACGGTGGAGATGAACAGTATTACGTGGAGTCCCGTTTTGCGGTATGCCACACCCCTCCCGATGAATAGGACCCCCGTTTCGACCATAGTGCTCCAACACAAGTCCGTTTCCTCCGTTTTGCGGTACGCCACACCCCTCCCGTTCAACAGGACCCCCGTTTCGACCGTAGGAGGTCCGTTTCCTTTGTTTTGCGATACGCCAGACCCCTCCCGATGAACAGGATCCCGTTTCGAATGTGGCCGGTCAAACACAAGGCTGTTTCCTCCGTTCTGCGGTAGCCAAGCCTCGTTTCCATCGGCTATTCCGTCCAAGCCCTCCCGGTGAACACGACGACGCATTCCGTTCCGACCCAGCCGGTTGGCTCCCCATGAACACGACGATGACGTTGTTTCTCCGTTTCGACCCAGCCAAGTACACAAGCCCTGGCCGTACATATGCGCGAGTAGGCGTTCGAGACCCTGCCCGTATGTATGTACATGCTACGTGCGCGCCTCTACTACGACACGTGCACGCCTCTACATCGAGCAGTATGTACGTACACGTTCGCGACCAGAATGACAACGCTATGTAAGCTTCGACCAGGTGGGTCCCGACTGTCGGGCACTTCCTTGCCTATGAAGATGTAGCTGGTGGGTCCCAGCAGTCAGGGGGGCAAATCGTTTTTTTTGCCCGGACGCACTTCCTTGCGTGCGAAGATGTAGCAGGTGGGTCCCCGCAGTAAGGGGAAACGTTTTTTTCGCAAAATACGGTGGCCCGTCCGGTGGGTCCCCACTGTCAGGTGGAGGAATAATTATTTTGCGCGTAATAAGGAGGCACTTCCTTGCTGCGGCCGTGGACCCAGCTGTCAGGCTCTCCACGTACAGTCCACGTCCGATGGAAGCCGTTCCTTGACCACGTTGACCACGCTGCGCCGAGAGCACCAGGGTGGTGGACGACGGTGAGGCCTAGGAAGGGGACGACGCGGAGCCGGGGAAGACACGACAGCAGAAGCCCGCGCGAAGAGGAGTATGAGGGTTCACTGGTTCGACTACGGTGTGAGGTTGCCGTCGCCGCAGGGCCTGGCCAGCGGTGGGAATAGTAGGGGGCGGTGAGGCCTCCGCGGCAGCATAGCCGGCCACGGGAGGCACGAGCATGCGGCACGACCGGCGCTGCTTTGGGCGGCTGGAGCAACAAGACCAGAGGTTGAAGAAGCACTACTGCCCTTGGATGGACATCGTACGCTCACTGGAGCTAGAATCGTTCATATTGACTAAGTTGTCAAAGCACTCCGTCCCCGTCAACTTAGTATGCCCACAAGTCAGCCTCCCACCAAGGTGGGTCCCAACCAGCAGGGGGAGTATTCTTTTTTTATGCGTAATAAGGAGGCACTTCCGGTGGGTCCGACCTGACAGCTGGGGGAACATTTTTTTCGCGCAATACGGTGGCCCGTCTGGTGGGTCCCAGTAGTCAGGGGGAAACGTTTTTTCGCGAAATACAATGGCCCGTCCGATGGGTCCCTGCTGTCAGGTGGAGGAATCATTATTTTCCACATAATAAGGAGGCACTTCCTTGCTGCCGTCGTGGACCCAGCTGTCAGCCTCTCCACGTACAGTCCACGTCCGATGGAAGCCATTCCTTGACCACGTTGACCACGCCGCGCCGAGAGCACCAGGGCGGTGGACGACGGCAAGGCCTAGGAAGGGGACGACGCGGAGCCGGGGAAGACGCGAAAGTGGAAGCCCGTGCGGAGAGGAGTACGAGGGTTCACTGGTTCGGCTGTGGTGTGAGGCTGCCGTCGCCGTGGAATAACAGGGGGTGTGGGTGAGTAGAGGGATGGGCTGGCCAGCGGTGGGAGTAGTAGGGGCGGTGAGGCCTCCGCGGCATCATAGCCGGCCACGGGAGGCAGGAGCACGCGACACGATCGGCGCTGCTTTGGGCGGCTGGAGCAAGAAGACCAGAGGTTGAAGAAGCACTACGACCGTTCGATCGACATCGTACGGTCACTGCAGCTAGAATCATTTATATTGACTAAGTTGACAAAGCCCTTGGTACACTTCAACTTAGTAGGCCCATAGGTCAGCCTCCGAAACGGTGCGCCCCAGATGTCAGAGGGAGGAATCATTTTTGGGCAGCTGAAGCAAGAATATCCGAGATTGAAGAAGAAGCACGACATCCGTTGGATGGACATCCAGTGGCCACGGCTGCCAGAACCGTGTGTTGTTGACAAAGCCTTGCTTACGCGTCAACTTAGTTTTTTTAGGGGACGCGTCAACTTAGAAGGCCCACAAGTGTGCGACAGGGAACATATAGCCCATTTGTGATTTGTAAGAATGTACAACACATTTTTTAATTCTAATGGAATTTACTACAACCCATTTACAGTTTGTTAAAAGTACAACCCATTTTCTAGCTAGGACAACGATTAATAATTTCAACCAACCGCTCAAAACAGAATTCAACATAAATTCCCACATTTTTATGGGATCCCAAATATAAATATAATTTCAAAATAAAGTTGTATTATGCTAAAATCCAACGAAATATTGCGCGCGCAACAAGTAATGAAATTAAAATTTTCAAATTCCAAAAATAATATATTTTTTAAACTAATTACACGTTTGGTGCATCTTTTTATAGTTATTGCCCAGTTATTATAATTACATCCAATTTATTATTTCTTAAAGTCCATTTTTTTGTTAAGCCTAATGCATACCTCCTAGGAAAGTTTGCAGCCCAGCGGGGCAGAGAATAACAAGTTGACCCGGACCCCGGATATTGTGTACAACTGTCGGCCCAGTTGCATTGCTGATGTTGAAAAAAAGGCCTGTGTAGTATAGTACAACCTAACATGGCTACTCAGCCCACATTCAGCGACGCCGGAAAGGCCCAAACAAGGCTTCTGTACAACTTTTTGAAGTCACTGAGCTCAATTAGTAACTTAAGAAAAAAGTTAGATTACGGTGGAACCTAATTAAAAGTTGTCACAAGCAAAGAAATAATTCAACGGGTCCCACTTGTGCGTGTGTGCGTGTCTATGTGTGTGTGTGTGTGAGAGAGAGAGAGACCCATCGGTCGATGATCGTAAATACATCTTTCAGCCATATGCATTGCTGATGCTCAGTAAAAACTTATATAGTTGACACAATCATATAGAACATCATAGCACACTTAACTTGCATACAAAAATTTCACGCAGGAGGCACAATCAGGATGGAAGCAGTGGATCGCTACGGGTAGGGCTATGTTGAAACAACGGACTCGTACATAACGGTTCATCTTCTTTATCAACGACAGGGAAATATCTCGAATGCTATGCAAAGAAAATAGATAGACAACACAGTAAGTTCTGTTAGCACATTAAGTTGACGTACAACCCTTTCTAAAAAAAGTTCAGGTAAAAAATTAGAGTAGGTCACAATCAAATGTACTGGCACATCAGTGCTTCACACCCATAGCTCGGATTTAACTAGTACTCCCTCCGTCCCAAAATTCTTGTCTTAGATTTATCTAGATACGGATGTATCTAACACTAAAATGTGAATAGATACATCCATATGTGGACAAATCTAAGACAAGAATTTTGGGACGGAGGGATTATCTGACAAGATTCAGTTGTTACCTCAAATTAGAGCACATCCAGGCAGCCAACCCTGCCTCTTCTCCCAAAGAAGCAGTGGCCTCCGCCGCGCGATGGAGTAGGCCCTGTGCCATCCATCGTTCCGAGCAACACGGGGTAAGTCTGATGTTGACTCCTGTAATGGACGTCGTCGACGGACCCTGGCACCAGCGGCGGCGGCAGGACTTCGATTGATGGATTGACCACTTCTTTGACATGCACGAACACTCAATACAGGTACATCCCTAACGTGGTCCGCGGCGGCCTTGGTGGCGACGAATAGTACAACCCCGATTCCTACACCGGTATCTCAACACCAATCACCTTCGGTATGGTGGACAACTTCTTCATCCATGCCATAACCGTCAGAGACCAGCTGTCTGGAGGAACAAACATACTTACAAGCTCACCTCCAAGGTCGTTGATAAGCTCATTCATGGACTCGCTGTTCCAAGCACGTCGAGGCATGCCGTGGAAGGTAAGCTTTGCTAAAAACTCAAGCTCAGATGGCACCGAGCCCCATCCTGGGTGCCACCAATCAAAGCTCACCAGCGTGCCATCGCAGAACAAACGCGAGGAAGATTCGAACACACGACTGCAATCGAAAGTTGTCAGGAACCTGACGAAGAAATCAGCTGGTGGCGGACAGACTTCGACGAGCAAGTCACTTATTTGGATGCCGTGCGCAATGCCAAGAGCTTTGACAAGGTCGTCCGGCGAGACGGGAGGCCGGTCGCCATTGATGGTTACCATCAGCACTTTGCCGGCAAACTGGTTGTCAAGCGCCACCATGCCACTGTTGAGCGACAACACGCAGCGACCGAAGGCAGGACGGACATCAGGATCTCCGTCTTAGAGATCCCCGTTGACCGGCGACATGATAGTGAGCTTGATTACAGGGAGTATAGGAGGGGGATTTGGGGGAACTGGAGTAGGAATCGAGATTCCAGAGGTGGGGGAGGGGCGGGAGATTGGGGATGAAAATGTAGCTTGAAATTCAAACACGCGCCAATATGCTCTCGACGCGCAAGCGCACGAAAACACCGGTGGCGCCCACATGTCGGCCTAAGAGTCCTTATTCTTTCTTTCTTGGAGAGCCCGGCCTTTTTTAGGATCTATTGAGAGCCCGGCCTGAGCGTCATAATTGACCTGTTTAGCTTGCGTTACTACTCGGCCCATATTCAACAACACCTCAATGGCCCAAACAAGTGTACATCATCGAAAAGACACTGAGCTCAAATTACATAACTTGGAAAAAGGAGATACACTCTGAACACTTGAGAATGGTTATGCCCTCATTTAGCCCACCAGTAGTTCGAGACAATAAACAGTTCGAAACAACGATATATACAACATTCAAACACTGACTAGTGACTACTACTGACATAAATGGCAAGACATGATAGTTCATAAGAAGTCTTGCTACACAACCAAAACGCACCCATCTGCAGCGCTCAGAATCTCGTGATCCAGACGAGAATGACATTCTAAACAAAGCCAATTATTACATAGTAAGAGTGACATAGAAGAGGATGACCGAATGACAAGGAATATGCATAACAAAAGAAAGAACTACCCATCCAGAACAAGCAGCAAAGACAACAAAGTCATTCGAAGAGATGATCCAACACCACCATAATTTGCAGCCCCGCTTCAGTGACCAATGATCCGGAGACACCAGTACTCCACCCTTTTGACGCAACAACCCAATTACCTATCAACCTGAAGGCTTGAACGACATCACTGCCTGTCGTAATTGAGACATCCAAGGATCAAAGTTAATCCGGATGCCTTTGTCATTCTCACCTTCTTTTGGCTGCAGGCTGTATTGTTGACAATCAGGGGAGTTTGCTCCCGAACTCCTAGGGCTCGCCGTGTAGACATAGTTTTCCATAGCAAACAGAGCATCTCTGCCATCAAGGTCCTTGCCAACGGTGATCTCCTGGTTAATTGGATAATTGAGTCCGAGAAATAGAGAGTGTGAACCAAGGCTGTTTACCCACCTCCTACTAAAAAATCCCGAAGGCCCCAACAAGCTGGTATCCTGCTCATAGACATAACAACCACTGTCCGGATACTCACGTATTTCACGGTGCTTGTATACAGTGGGATTTTTGCAATATAACTTTTCCGGCTCATGTGTCCGAATGATCATCAGTGTTTTGCCGTCGTCTGGTCGAGCGAGGAACCAGTTGTGCTTCCCTATTTTTGGTAAAGCTGGTGTGATTACAAAGGGTAGTAACTGTAGGGACACTGCATCATATCAAAAAGGACAAGCATTGTTAATGTAAGATCAGCATTGTTCAGAGTACGAGTAGGATAATGCAAGAAACAACATTGATATGTCCCTGTTGGAACTAGGAGGAAAATACAGGGAAATGTATACTGGGTTCGAAAATATAGAGGTGCCATGCATGGTTATACTCATGTTATCTCGCAATCGATTCTTCACAGGAAACTACCATGCCATGCATGTTATGGAATCATGTTCTGTCCTCACAAATAAATTCTTCAAGGTAACTAACAGACCATGCATTGTTATATACTCGTGTTCTGTGGGAATTTTTTTGTGAGGATATTACTCTAGCCATTGATTGCTGAAGGGCGAATATAGGTATGTACACATGGTAAGCATTATAGGATTTCACTACTTCCAAATATAGAGTTCTCCATATGCACATTTACTTCCCTAATGTATGGTTAGATGAAACCAACAATGTGGTGCATGTTTCTACATCATGAAAATGAGGAAACTAACATGGCCATTGATACACACTCATATTTAGTAGTAGTATATAGATTACTGTAAAATAAGGAGAATATCCATATATTCCTAATCGTTTAATTATTTAGGGGTACAAATTGGTTGTAATGACATGATCACAATCGCATGAATTAACTCATTCCAAATATAGCTGATTTACGACGTCTCTAATACATTGCCATAGTTCTACTCAAATTCTGCTCAAACAGGGATATGCCAATCATCACAAAAAGTTCAAACAGTGTCATGGCGTTATCATTAACATGAGACGGAAACAACTTACACGCGCAGTCCCAGCAATACGTGGTGTCATCTGCTTTGTCGATCGCATAGATGATGCCATTATGTTCAATAGCATCAAAGAAGTGTGTATCAGCTTTGACGACGATCCACTGCGAGCTGAGTTGTCTCCATCTAAAGAAGGCACCGGCGTAAAGATAGGCGAGTCCCTTGTCGAACAAGGCAATTATCTTGAAGTCTGCGTAATCGGCATGTCGTGTGGGCACTTGGTAGATTACAATCTTCTGCAAACAAGGTCCGTCCAACTGACGCGGTAATCTAGATGACTAGGACCGCGATGGTAATACTCTATATAATCCAACGGATGAAGGATAATCTCATGGGAGGTCTGGAAGTTCACGAGCACCAACTTTTTACCATCTTCTGTGGCGGCAGCCATCCAGTGGGAGTTCATGCCGACCTAGTACATACCTGTCAAGAAGTTTCGGGCGATGGTGATCGGATCGAACTCGAGGGAAATGATGTACGGTGACCCACTACATACCTGCAAAGAAGTTTCGGCTAATGGAGATCGGATTGAAGTCGAGGGGCATCATGTACGCCTCCGTATCATGGTGAGCTAATCTCACAAGACCAGATAGCAGCAAGCAGGGTGCCTTGAAAAGCTTAGGCCTCGCTTCAACGATGGCTGTGTGCATTCCCCTCGAGCATGCAGCCAGCCGCAGGGCGCTCAACATATCCATACACAAACAACAGAGGTCGAGGACGTCACTAGGGATATAGCTCCAATCGCGGCTCATATGGATCCTGCGCGGTTCGCGTTCGGCCATGGTGGAGTTTGGAAGGTGGGGTTTTGGGGGGCTTGATTTACGGGGGAGAAGGCTGTCGGTGCTGGAGCGGCTAGCGAGGGAATAGTGGTACTGGGGGAGGCGAGCGAGGCGAGGGTATGCGGGGGCACAGTGAGATAATGAAGAGTGACCTCAGGATCTCCGACGAGACGGAGATGGAGATGGAGTGGTGCTAGGGGAGAGGGAGACGAGGCGAGGCATGCTATACAGTGGCGATGATAGTGACTGCACAATGCACAAGGTGAGTCTGACTTTGGTAACCCGGACACGCCGCCTGGACTGGTGTCACCTCGGACGCAGGGTCTTGTCACCTCACTGTGAGGACCAGATGAATAATAGTATTTTGACCATCAAGTGTACCATAGTTGTACTACTACTACTAGTAGTAGGAGTAGTAGGAACATGAGTACACTCCCGTGCTAGCATGCCTCTGGGTTCACTTCACCCCCCAGCTATCATCCATATTGCGAGCAGAACCAAATTCTCGTGCATGCGGAAGCGCGAAGAAGGACTTTTCTTTTTTTGAGGATAACCGCATATTCCTTAACCGTAGTAGGAACATGAGTAGGACTCCCTCTGGTCCTCTTTTGTCCGTGCATAACTTTTTTCAGTATTTCTCTAATTAGTCTGCGTATATACCCTTTTGCATGCGCACATTTCCCTCCATGCCCCGCATTCACAACATTAATTAGCGTACGCATGAGCAGCTGCAGCCCGACTCTAGCCAATAAACTGCAGCATGCAAGTGGGCCACTCTGTGCGCGTGGGAGAGAGAAAAGGCATCCGTAGAGCCCGTCCAATCCATTGCATGCAGCAATGAAACCACCACACCTCTCCTCATGCATGCGCATAACTTCTCCCATTTACTTCTCCATCGGGAACCGATTTTCCTCGGCTTTTTCACTACTCCTTGATCTGCATTTGCATCCAAACCACACTGCATTCACATTGTTTTAACCTCTTCACATCCTCCTGGAGTAATTCCAAAGCCCCTATAAATAATCATCTTCTTCAGTTAGATTAGCCATCTAATCCTAATTCTCCAAACCATAGCCCTCCGGTCCAGCGGTTCCAAATGGCGAAAGAGATCGAGATGCAGGTAGTGTCCAACATGTCCTCGTCGAAGGCTCGTTGAGCATAGTTGCCACAGTCACCGACCACCCAAGCATTGTTCGGAAGTGGATCAACAATGTATCCAACTCCCTCCAAAAGGTGGAGATGAATGTCATCGGCCTCGATGCAGAGTACACGGAGCGTGCCACTGGGAAGATCCAACGCGCCGCTGTCCTTCAGCTGTGCCTCGAAGATGATGTTTTGGTGTACCACATCGTACACACGCCCTCCATACCAGGTGAGCTTCACGATTTCTTGTCTCGGGAGGACATATACTTCTGTGGGGCAGCCATCGCAGGGGACAAACAGAAGTTGGAGCCGTACAACCTTGATTTGAAAAGCATCGCTGACCTACAAACCAGAATAAATATTCATGTAGAAGATTGTGATAAACCGACACCATCCCTATTCGACGTAGAAAATTTTGTGCTAGGAAAAAATCTTCAGAAGGGTGACGAGACGCTGGCATTAAGGTCGTCTGGATGGGAGAATTATCCCTTGACGTACGAGCGGATAAAATATGCTGCCCTCGATGCTCGTGTGAGTTTCGAGATAGCTGCAAGGTCCAGAGAGCTTGTTGCGAAGCCATCTCCCACAGAAAATGAGAAGAAGAAGAAGAAGAAGAAGAAGAAGAAGAAGAAGAAGAAGAAGAAGAAGAAGAAGAAGAAGAAGAAGAAGAAGAAGAAGAAGAAGAAGAAGAAGAAGAAGAAGAAGAAGAAGAAGAAGAAGAAGAAGAAGAAGAAGAAGAAGAAGAAGAAGAAGAAGAAGAAGAGAGAAGAAGAAGAAGAAGAAGAAGAAGAAGAAGAAGAAGAAGAAGAAGAAGAAGAAGAAGAAGAAGAAGAAGAGAAGAAGAAGAAGAAGAAGAAGAAGAAGAAGAAGAAGAAAGAAGAAGAAGAAGAAGAAGAAGAAGAAGAAGAAGAAAGAGAAAGAAGAAGAAGAAAGAAGAAGAAGAAGAAGAAGAAGAAGAAGAAGAAGAAGAAGAAGAAGAAGAAGAAGAAGAAGAAGAAGAAGAAGAAGAAGAGAAGAAGAAGAAGAAGAAGAAAGAAGAAGAAGAAGAAGAAGAAGAAGAAGAAGAAGAAGAAGAAGAAGAAGAAGAAGAAGAAGAAGAAGAAGAAGAAGAAGAAGAAGAAGAAGAAGAAGAAGAAGAAGAAGAAGAAGGAAGAAGAAGAAGAAGAAGAAGAAGAAGAGAAAAGAAGAAGAAGAAAGAAGAAGAAGAAGAGAGAAGAAGAAGAAGAAGAAGAAGAAGAAGAAGAAGAAGAAGAAAGAAGAAGAAGAAAGAAGAAGAAGAAGAAGAAGAAGAAAGAAGAAGAAGAAGAAGAAGAAGAAGAAGAAGAAGAAGAAGAAGAAGAAGAAGAAGAAGAAGAAGAAGAAGAAGAAGAAGAAGAACCAGCAACAGGCATTATGGATGGATGAACTATTTCCTCTCTTGTAAAAAATATTTCCTCTCTATGTATATGATATAGATGGACTATTTCGATGGTGTGCATGTCTTTGAACAAGTAGTAGCGTGGGTCCGCTTGACTATAAGGAACTATTTATCCGCCTAGCTTATCTACTACTCCTTCTAGTGATCGGTATGCAATGCATGTGTCCGTAGACATGACAGCTTGTCCATGGAAGTTCAACTACGACGACCATCATGTTTCATCCACTTCCACTCGCGATTCCCACAACGCCGCTCCAACCCATGGCACCACGTCCCCCGACGTGCGCCTCACCCCCTCTCGGCCACACCGCCTCTCTGCCTTTGTGTGCATGACATGTGGGCCACCTTAAATGCGGCGAGCATCAAGTTTCTACCACAGCCACACGTGATTCCCACGACGCCACACGAACCCATGACACCACACGTCCCGCACCATCGAATTTTCATCCAGCGGCTGTGACACATTTCGTCCCGGGCATCAATCCTCAGCTGGAGTACTTTTGTACTACAGGTAGTACCCGCCGGTGTGGCCATCTACGCCTCGTAACGCCCCGACGCCCAGCTGTGGCACCCTCGCCACGACCACGCCACCACCGGCCGGTTCATCTCGAACGAGTGAGTCGCGAACCACACCACCACCATGAGAATGACATGTGGGCCAGCCGCATTTAACGTCCGCATGTCATTGACTCAGAGCATGGTTAATAATAGAGCCGGTTGCTGGCTATATGATGTTGCCACATCACATATAGCCAAGCTTGTAGCCAGCAAGTACAATAGTTGAATATTAATATGTACTACTTTGTTGTTACATGACCCACCTCGCTCTCTCATAAAATGCCTAGGAGCACGTGCTGCAGCCGGCTATTAACTAGTAGCCCGCTTCTCTTCTCCTTCATCTTCTCTCTCATCCAACTAAGCAAAAATATAATATTTAATGTCTTACAGCCCGCCTACATCACCTTATTGTACTTGCTCTCATAGGCCGGGTACTAAGCCACTGAAGTCCGGTCCCGTGGGCCCCGAGAGGGAAATGTAACTCTTGCGGCAGGCCTTGTGGTGCTCCCGCAGTACGAGCTCGTGCCAAACCCGGAATTTGTTTCTTACTACTACCAACTACTAGTAAGGTACACGTGCATTGCACGCATGAGATTCTGGTGGTTTGTGCATTATGCTTCTACATGTGGAGTCTTCTAGATTCTACATGTGGCAAAATCTGGTGGAATGTAGATGATATCCAACGGTCAGTAGTGCTAGGATTTGCCATCTTTGTACCATCGGATTGGCTTCATCCAACGACCAACTTTCAAAGTTATGGTTTGGTTTGCAGCCTAAGGTTGCCACGCCTAAGCTTAGGCATGCCGGTATGTGTTTGGTTCATTGCTACACTTGTGGCTTGCCACACTTTTCTAGCTAGATGGTCCACATGTCATAGACTCAACTTCTTGCCAAATCTTTCCACACTTGTGGTGGCCATTTTGTTAGCCACATTTTTTGTGGCAGACACACTTTGCCTAAGCTTAGTTGTGGCGAAGTTATTCATGAATGAAGTTCAACCATGGAGTCTTCTAGATTCTACATGTGGTGGAATCTGGTGGAATGTAGATGATATCCAACAGCAAGTAGTGCTCGGATTTGCCATCTTTGTACCGTCGGATTGGCTTCATCCAGCGACCAAGTTTCAAAGTTATGGTTTGGTTTGCAGCCTAAGGTTGCCACGCCTAAGCTTAGGTGTGCCACAAGTGTGTTTTGTTGCATTCTCGTCTCAGCATAGTTGTTCCCTCTTCATGCATGCTCAACTCAACACCCCTCTTCATGTATGCTCTCTTCATGCATGCTTCTAGTGTATTTGTGCTAATCTAGTGTGGACTCATGCACCCCCCATACACTCTACCAAACACCCAAAAATGGGTCGAGAAGGGAACTCTTGGGATCATGCACCCTTCATACACCCTACCAAACACACCAGGCATGTGTTTGGTTCATTGCTACACTTGTGGCTTGCCACACTTTTCTAGCTATATGGTCCACATGTCATAAACTCAACTTCTTGCCAAATCTTGCCACACTTGTGGTGGCCATTTTGTTAGCCACATTTTTTATTTCAGACACACTTTGCCTAAGCTTAGTTGTGGCAAAGTTAGTCATGAATGAAGTTCAACCATGGAGTCTTCTAGATTCTACATGTGGCAGAATCTGGTGGAATGTAGATGATATCCAACGGACAGTAGTGCTCGGATTTGCCATCTTTGTAGTGTCGGATTGGCTTCATCCAACGACCAACTTTCAAAGTTATTCACACACTATATAGGGGGTATAGATATAGATGTGCTGGCCCATTGCAATGGATCCAAAGTATATCTGTTTAGTGGAGTGCACTCTAAACACATTATCTATTTATTTTTCTCTAACCTTTCGTAGCCATACAACCAAGCCACATAAGCTTCATGGGTGCCCCCCACATCATATTATTCATACTACATTGACAGAAAAAAAGATAAATCACCCAAAACAAGATCTTCCTGTTTTTTGTTCCTACGATGCTGTGCCGTGCACGTACCTACTAGTTATATAGTGGTAGTACTAGTTGTATAGTACAAACTTGGTACTAGTAGGAGCAGAGTAGTACGGAATGCTCCTACTCTATCAATGAGCCCCATCTGACACCAAATTTCTTGGCTTCTGTGCTACAGCTAGATCTTCCCCTCGTTTCTATTTTCCAACCCGACGGCGGGCGGGGTGCGGTTTGCCAATAGTCGGTTTGCTCAACGGCGGTCCCACATGAAAGTGAAAATGCTAGGCAACATGCCTTCCCTAAGCTATGTGTCGTGCCGGACGGGCCGTGGAGTACTCCCGATTCTCGGGCGTGTGTGGGGGGAGTGCGACGCGAGCGCAGCAGGCCTTTTCCTTTTAATAGCAATGTGCCCGTGTGTTGCGACTTTTTAGAGACTTCAAATGGACTATCACATACGAATTATATAGACATATTTTGAAGTGTAGATTCACTCATTTTGCTCTGTATGTAGTCACTTACTGAAAAATCTCTAGAAAGACAAATATTTAGGAATGGAGGGAGTACTTTTCACTCAAAATATATTTCTCAGGCTGTTTTGATGAGATGAGTGAGGGATGTGGTTGCTGTCAAGTTAATAAGGGGTTTTCTGCAAATTGGAGCAGAGAAGTGGGCTATTGTTGCAAAAATGCCACAACTTACCTCACAACCGTTAGATGCGGATCTAATGGTCAAAAACGACGTATGGCAAACACACCACCATCACCAACTGAGTCTTTTATAGGAGTATATATTTCTCAGGTTGTTTTGATGAGGTTAGGGAGGGATGTGGTTGCTTTGAAGATAATAAGGGGTTTTCTGCAAATTGGAGCAGAGAAGTGGGCTATTGTTGCAAAAATGCCACAACTTACCTCACAACCGTTAGATGCAGATCTGATAGTCAGAAATGACGGATGGCAGATATACCACCATCACCAACTGAGTCTTGTATAGGAGTAGGAGTAGAGAAACATGTATAAATTGTAACATTTTGGTTCTGCTCCTTGGCACGATCGATAGATAGAAATAACGATCGGAAACACTAGGGCGGGGCTATTTCCGCCAGATAAGCATGGTACGTAGTAGCTAGGTTGGCGCATCATCGGTTTGGTCACACGCGGTCCGACATGTTGTAGTGTTTCTAGCAAGATGCCCGTGCGTTGCACGAAGTTGATGGAAAAGGTAAGCACAACTTATAAATTGACGGATGGAGTACTAGTTACAGTGATGCATATAATTAAAAAAAGGGATCGCACATGTTGGTATTGACTGGAACGAGAATGCAACACCACAATAAGAATTAAGGCCACGATGATGATGCAATCGCAATGGTAGTTACAGAAGGCAAGAAGAAAGATGCATCCATCAACGTACAACCTCCTCCTCCTCAACTTAGTGCGCCGGGCCACCGACCGACGGCTAAGGAGCGGCGGCTTTTGTGGCGAGGTCGAGGTGCTTCTCAGCAAAGGCATCCAAGGCTTCCAGCCGGTTGAGGAAGGCCAACGTCGTAGCGTCCTCACTGGCCTTGCGGATACCTATGTACATGATTTGCTCGTACATGTGGATGTGTAGGTCGACAAATTCTTGCAGGGCGAGGTGCCTCGCGGCGAGTGCGACCTCCACGTGGACATTCTTCATGGTGTCGGCGCGCAGTCGCAGGGCCACCGGTGCTTGAAATAGGTTCCGGCCATAGAGGCCGATTAGGGTTGCAGACAATGAGGATCCCGGGCGCGCGGGCTGGAGGAGTACGGCGATGTCGTCGCGAGCTTCTTGAGGACGGTGAACTTGTTGGTGGTGGCAACGATCATTTGGTCCAACTGAGAGTCGTAGTTGACGTCGACGGCGGCCATCCACCAGCCGGTCTCCAACACCGTCTGGAGACGATCCTCAGCGCCATGCCGCAGGCCAACGTCGTGGACCATCTGGCACAGCCGCTGGCTGCTCGCGCGCATCGCCGCCATGGGTCTGGAGTGAGCTCTTTTGCGCTTAGTGTAGGTGCTTCGGCAAATGCTTAGGTGCGTACGATGCGGAGATGCATTGGAATGGAGGGGCACCTTTATATGAGGGCAAACTACGTTGCATTCACATCGTGCAGCTTCTTTTCCCGGTCCTCCTCCCTTAGTTCCCTCATGCATTAATTGAAGTAGGATGCATTGGTCGTTCAAAATTTCGGGAACCGCTACTCCCTCGCTCGTCTGCATTAAAGCCGTATCGGGAACTGCGCCGCCCGCTGTCAAATCGAATAGTAGTATTGCGTCGCTCGCTGCACGCCCGGCTGAACACGCCTCCTCGACTCCATCAAACCCCTCCGTTAAACCCGCATGCAAACCGAGAAACCTACTCCGTCCACACGTCCGTTCATGAGCGGGCCGGAATTAAATGCAACACGGGCCGAGCTCCTCCCGTCCACCCTCAATTTAAACGAGGCCAGACGTCGGCCAAGCTCCTACCGTCCGCCCTCTATTTACACGAGGCCAGACAGACAGCGGGCAAGAATCGCACCCCTCCGCCGCTCCCTCATCTCCGCCTTCACCAATTTCTCCACTCTTCCGATGGCTTCCGAGGAGCCGTTCTCCGGCATATTACCCTGCTGGGTGGCCCGCCGAGCCCTCCGGATACGGGAGAGGCCGCTCGGTGCTTCACCAACCTCGCTTGGCCCGACGGAGCCAGTTGCCGCCCCAAGCAAGCGCGTGGTTCAGCAACTCGCCGCTCTAGTTCAGATCGATGAGGAGTGGCGAGTTGCTCCACGTCGGCACGGCGGCGAGCACACCGGTACAGGCGGCGTCGCTACCGCGCCTCCCGTGTCTGTGGGCGCGCCTCCCGTGCCTGTGGCAGCGCCATGCAGGCAGAGACAGAAGCCGGGTGCGTGGACGGCGACGAGTCGGTGGCCAGCTTCTCCGTGTCCGCCGCCATCATCGAGGAGAAGTAGAACACGGGAGGCCGCCACCACTTGGGTCCCATGAAGGCCACCGCCGAGGCGACGACTGCGCATTCAGGTGGTTTCTTTGCTTCTTCGTCTCTTCCGAGAACCTTCGTCGACCCCGCAAAGTGTCTGCCAGACATGCGGAAGACAAAGGGATCCGTGGGCGGCCATTTAGATTATGTACTCCCTCTCCAGCTGGCGGGAAATTTTTGTTCTAAGAATGGATAAATTGTATGTATCTACAACTAAAATAAGTCTAGATACATCTATTTCTAGGACAAGTATTTCCGGACGGAGGAAGTATTAATTATACCAAGATAGCCGGATTGGCACCGCTTAGTTCATGTAAATGTAATGAAATCCATCATGTTTATATGAAGATCCGGCTTTTTTATACGAAATCCTTCATGCTTATATGAAATCAGTTCGTGTTTGCATGAATTTCATCTGGTTGGTTTGAGTTGTGAAAATGTATGCCGCTGGCATTTGATGTCGTCCTCCGCGGAAGGAAACGGGAGGAAATTTGCCAGCTGCCGTTGGAGATGCTCTTATGCTAGAAATAATAGAGTGACATCCAATCCATTTGAGTTAATTGCGTGTATGATTGTCCTTCTATAAAAACTTAATTGCATGTACAGTGTACACGTGACTTGCAGGGTGGCTACAACTTCGTACAGAAAGTTAAAAAGAAACAAGTCCATCCTTAATCTTGTATTCTAAGTACTCTGTGGGTTCCACTATCAGTACTGTACCGAAAGAAGTATATATTAAACAAGTAATATATAATATAAAAATCTAAAGTTAAAGACAGAATTCAAACTCATGTCATCGCGTTGCGAGCATCCGGCGCTAATCAGTCCAGCACATTTTTGTTGTAGACCATGCTGCTGATATATCTCCATGTCTACTCTTATACTCCATCCGTTCCTAAATATTTGTCTTTTTCATATTTCAAATGGACTACCACATACGGATGTGTATGTAGACATATTTTACAGTGTAGATTCACTCATTTTGCTCCATATGTAGTCACTTATTGAAATCTCTAAAAAGACAAATATTTAGGAAGGGAGGGAGTAGAAAACAGAGTTGGTGATGATGGTGTGCGTGCCATCCTGCAATATAGGCCGTCGGATTTTATATCTAACGGATAGGAAGAAAACTATGGCAATTTTGCAAAAATTTACCCACACCCCTATCCACGTTCGCAAATACATCCTTCCCTCGTTCATCCTTTTCTATCACAAGATAAACTACTCATACAAATGCATCTTGATTTTCCGTGCAACGCACGGGCATCTAGCTAGTTTCTTTTAAAATAGTTACTGCGATAATTGGGTTGAAGTGATATATTTTATGTCTACCCCGAATGATTTCGGGTTCACTAGTAGTAACAAAGAAAAGGTTACCTTGTTAATTAACAGAAAACATGGTGAAAACTATCACATGAGGCCGGTAAAAACGATGCACACTGGGTTCAGCGTCATCGTCACTACAGCTGTGCGCGCACGAGAAGTCTACATATCGAGGGGGCTACTGAGCGAGGCACAGAGACACAATGTTCGAGAGAGAAACCAATTGATAGATTACGATCAGACTGAGTTGTCACCCTTCTACTGTCATTGTTGGGGTGGGCGGAGGGGGAGGGAGAGAAAGACGTATCGAGAGTGTGTGCGGTAG
The DNA here is from genome assembly GCA_032464435.1 of Aegilops umbellulata. Classification (NCBI taxonomy): domain Eukaryota; kingdom Viridiplantae; phylum Streptophyta; class Magnoliopsida; order Poales; family Poaceae; genus Aegilops; species Aegilops umbellulata. Next base: position 222,786,841 of record CP136055.1, on the reverse strand, counting down.
GCACATAGGCACAACTAGCGAGTGTGTGTGTATGTGTGTGTGTGTGTGTTTGAAAGAGGAGTAGATAGATTACTATCAATATCAAGGTGCTGCCCTACTCCTTCGGTGTCGGGTAGTGTGTGTGCGTGTGTGTGTGTTTGAGAGAGAAGCTAGTCGATAGATTAGTATCAAGATCGAGGTGTCACCCTACTCCTTCGGTGTTGGGAAGTAAGTGTGTGTGTGGTTGTGTGGGTGTGTGTGTCGGGGGGGTGGGGGGGGGGCAGTGACACTTACATATCCCTACTCTTATAAAAAACAGAGTTGGTGATGATGGTGTTCCTGCCATCCTGCAATATAGGCCATCCGATTTATACCCGACGGATAGGAAGGAAACTGTGGCAATTTTGCAAAAAGATACCCACACCCCTCTCCGCATTGGCAAATAAGACATTCCCTCGTTCATCCTTTTCTCCCACAAGATAAACTACTCATACAAATGCATCTTGATGTTTGGTGCAACGCATGGGCATCTTGCTAGTAGGGAGAAGGAGTTTGTGTGACATATATCTAGCTATATTAAGGGATAGGTCGATAGCATTTGTGCGAGGCATACTTAAAGCATCACGAAGATAAACAAAATTGTGTGCATGAAAGTGCCGGAAAAAATGAAGCAAGAAACAATGTGTTGGAGAGAGTGTGTGAGAGAGAGAGAGAGCGAAATCTCAAAACAAAAGGTGCTCTGTTGGAATCCCATTGTATGTATTCATATGGTTCCGGAACTCGAGTTAACCTTAGGCATATGTGTGAGAGACATTATTATACTTTGAGACATTAGTGGCTGTGGGTGGGCGGAATTAAAGGGGTGGGCGTGTTCGACAGAGAGAGCGTGTGTGTTTCTGTGTGAGAGACTTGTAGGAAGGTGTAGAAAGACGAATTCTAACCTTGACAGAGGGAGAGAAATACACGAAGTGCGCGTGTGTGATTCCGATGACCACAGGGAAATGAGATATGTATGCGTGTGAGAGAGATTGCACAGTTCATTCACGTAACACTATCTAGCTACCGTGGACGTGCATCGCTTGAACATAAATCAATATCTACTTCGTATCGTGGCCAAAGGTACAATATTGATTCAACGCAATAAAGATTGGACAATCACATATCACATTTTTTCTATTTAAATAAACCCTTTCAGTTGTGCATGCCAAAGTTACAGTGATGTTTATTCAAACAACCAATGTAGCTATCATGTACATGCACCATTGTTACTCTTGCATTCAAAATCATTAGTCTTGGATGATTTAAAGGTTCTATTATGAAGTAATATATGTAATATTCATATATGAATTCAACGGGTACACAATTTATGAAATGGAGGCTATGTAATCATATGAGGTAACACTTTTAAGTAGCGGACTTCTTTTTGTGCGCCTCTACACTAATACGTCAATGCATTATGTTTAAAGTAAATAACCAATTGCACTAAATTATCTATTTACACGAGAAATACATAGGCTGAGCGTTTGATCCCTTTTTTGTGAACGCGCCACTATACCCGTACGATTGGCCGCGCCCGTGTGAACGTCCAAGTTATCGGCGCATCATCCTGCATTATTGTCTTTTTTCTGGGGTGGACACACCAGTTATTAACTGCTGACGCGTGCCCCGTGTACACAGTCTCGCATGACCTTCCCGCTAGCACGGTCCAAAATTAGTGGAAACTGGATACGAATAATCCCGCGGGCGGCAAAATCTCCCACCTCCTTCTAAAATTTCCGCCACCTTAGTCTTTAGCATGTGAAATTCCCCTTTTGTCCTTGGTGCACGGAGACCAACAGTTACAAATACCGCCCTCATCTACATAATAGGTCGGGGCTGCTTTGGTAACTTCCGGTTCCCCCACTACACGGCACCCCCATTTCCTCTCCCCCTCCCGCAAAAACGACTAACTCCACAGCACCAGAGCATCTCACATCACGCCGTCCGTACTTCATCGGCCTTTCTCCCCTCCCCTCTCGAAACCCTAGAATGCCCATCCACTGGCATACGAGAGCCCATTCACTGCCAACGGCGTCCACCTCGCCGGATCTGCTTCTGCAGCCGCATCTACCCCTCCCACCTCCCCTAGAAACAAGTAGACTGCTCATCCACCACTATACCACAGCCCATTCAGTGCCGGCCTTGTCCAAGGCACCGGATCTGCTTCGTCGGTACTCTCGTCAACCGCATCGCATCTGCAGCGGCTCATTCGTACTCCCCACCGGAGACGCTTCGTCCACCCCCCCGGAGCCGCCTCACCGACGCCCTCGTCGACGGCCTCTGATCCTCTTCACCGACACCTTACTCAACCCTACCGGAGCCGCTTCGCTGACAACATCGTCAACCCCACCGGAGTAGCTTCGCCTATACCATTTTCAACCCTACCGGGGCCGCTTTGCCAACTCACAAGTCCACGGCCTCAGATCTGCTTCATCGCACCCTCATCCAACCTACCGGAGCAGCTTCTGACGCCCTGTCCACGACCGCAGACCCGCATCGTCGACACCATCCTTAACCCAACCACCGGAGTAGCTTCACCTACGCCCTCGTCCACGGCCACAGATCCACTTCACCCACACCGTAGTCGAACCTACCGGAGCCGCTCCACAAACGCCCTACTCGACGGTTCTAGATCTCCTTTCCGGACCCCGACAGCCAGCGCAGCGTCATCACCCTTGACGTTTCTAACCTGATTCCCACCATCTGGCAAGATTCCAAGCACTCGCCACGTCCTAGGTACTTGTCACCTTTAAACCCGTCCAGCATCACCTGCCCGATGTACTTCAAATATACTAACAGGTCGCTTTTACCTATTATGCAGCTGGCAAAAACTACAAGGACGATGTTTCTTCTGGATCTAACAGCTTGGCCAACCAAGATCATGGATCGAGGCATTGCTATGATCTTGTAAGAGTGTCTCTCTCTCTCTCTTGTATTGTTCTGTGCCTGCCAGCGTGCTTTGCTAGGATTTTCGACCAGTAATCCCTTTGTGCATAGAATGATTTCTACTACTGGCTGCTAAATTAGATATGTAGATGTCATACATGATACTACCTCGTACCTCCGTTCCTAAATATAAGTCTTTCTAGAGATTCCAATATAGGCTACATACGGAGCAAAATGAGTGAATCTACACTCGAAAATGCATCTATATACATCTGTATGTGGTCCATACTGGAATCTCTAAATAGACATATATTTAGGAACAGAGGCGGTACATTACAAAAAATCGTAGGTGGCATGTAGGAATTCCAGTACACTACATTAGGCTCCCTTAGAGTGCCTGCTAGTCCAGCACACATAGTCATGGCTAGTTTATGCTACGCACACAATCATTAATTGGTGGTTTAAATATGCGCAAGGGATATGCAATGTATTATCATGTAGAGATGTCTGAAATTAGCCGTGCAACCTTGCAGATTGGGTTACACAATGAAAAAGTACAAGATGTATGTGGCAATTTCATGGAACATCGCAAAAAAGGAGAGCCAGCGGTGAGCCTATATAGTGTGCTATGGTACGTCACTCCTCCATTGCAATCATCGTGACATGTTATTTGTATGTCAGTTCTATTGGCCAAGTTTCTTAGGGACAGTTATTACGAGTTATCCTAAGAAAATAAGCACATGTGAATATAAGCTCCATGTAATAAGCTAACCAGTTCTTTTCATTGCGTTTTCAGCTTATCTTTGGTATGATAAGTGAAAAGTCTAGATTGCATTATATTTTTTCATTTTGCTGCCCATATGAAAATTAATTTGACTTGCAAACATCACAAATTGAACCCAATGCAGTAATTAATATGATAGGAAAATAGACCATCACTATTTGCTCAAAATGCAAATACAAAGATACCATCTACTTGGCACAATCTACTTTGGTCAATGTTTTCCATAGAGATCACATTGCCTAATTTAAATGAAAAACGCATGACCCACATTTAAATGAAGAACAATTATTTATTGAAATTCGATGGTCCAAGTGGCTGGTTATTATCATATAGCAACACCACCTGAAAGCATCATATAGCAGCAGCAGCTCATAGCAACTCATCATACAGCAGTAGCAGTGTGCAATTCATCATATAGCAGCAGCAACTCATAGCAATTCATCATATAGCAGTTGCAGAAGTAGCTCATAGCAATTCATCATATAGCAGCTGCAGGAGCAGCTCATAGCAATTCATCATATAGCAGCAGCAGGAGCAGCTCATAGCAATTCATCATATAGCAGCAGTAGGAGCAGCTCATAGCAATCCATCATATAGCATCAGCAGGAGCAGCTCATAGCAATTCATCATACAGCAGCAGCAGGAGCAGCTTATAGCAACTCATCATATAGCAGCAGCAGCTCATAGCAATTCATCATATAGCCGCAGCAGCAGCTCATAGCAATTCATCATATATCAGTAGCAGCTCATAGCAATTCATCATAGAGCAGCAGCAGGAGCAGCTCATAGCAATGCATCATATAGCAGTAGCAGAAGCAGATCATAGCAATTCATCGTATAGTGGGTCGGAATGAAAATTTGGCAAAAAATTAGAGGAGATCCTCACCTTGTTGGATGAGCTCATCCTTCAACAGCACCTCAAGGCCACGGCCTAGGAGGTGGGGAGGGGGAATAAGGTGCCTTTTGCCGCAGTGTGGCATCAGCCATAGTTGTGTAGCGCCTGCCGGAGTAGTGCGTTGGACGAACCACAGTGGAGCAGCTGCTGGAGACCATGAGAATGAGGGGCGGCACCAGAGGGAGGAGCAACCAGGGAGATTTGCCCCTACCCATCGGCCATGTAGCCTAGCTGGACAGAGCATCGCCGAGGACATGGCCAGATGGGACCAGTGGCGACGGCTTGCTGGAGGAACCCTAGTGCTGCAGGCAGGGGATCGAGGTAGAGGGAAAGGGGAGAGGAGATGCAAGCGGGCAGGGCAATCAACGCTTGTGTGTTTGTGTTTACTTGAGGGTGAGGTGTGACGCGGGCGTCACCAGTTGCATTTTGAGTGTAATATAGGCAGACAACAGAGTCATTTCACTATTCCCCTCCCATTCAATTTTTAGTGAGGTTCTACCCGAAACACCCCCTCCAAAGCGAAATTAGTTAAGCCCAAGCCCATAACTCAAAAATGAATTCTTTACATCTTTTATGGCTTATTTTGACAATAAGCCCTGAAAAGGGGGAATAGAACTGGCCCATAACCTGCAATTCAATTGTGCTTGCAATGATGAATCACTCCTGCCTGCTATAGTGTACATTTAGGCATCATCATACATGGCTTAACCTAATACATGTTCATTCCATTGTAGAATCTGGAATATGCAATGTTTATGTTAGTTCATACGTTGCACATGATGTTTAAATGCCCCTTAAATTTGGTCAGTCAAGTGATGGTCTTTAAGCCTCCTTCTTTGCTTCTTTTCTTGATATGTAAGATTTTCTCACACATCTGTTCAATTGCTTGTTTGCATCAGCCAGCCATACTAGGACTATTTGCTTTGATTACTTGTTGTTCTTGACCTAACACTCTAACAGAGCTTGTCAACGATTTAAACACTAAGGGCTGCTGTAGTGGGGCCTTTTCTAACTCATAGGTGACATAAAGGTTTGGCTGTACACTAAAGTAGGCTCTCTAAGAGTACCTAGAGATCCAGTTTGAAGGTATGCCTAGTTTTTACATAGTGCACACATAGTAAATGCTCATTTCATTGTGTCCAAGTGCAAGAGATGCGGCAAGTTTCATTATGTGGTGTTGTTTTGCTATAATCTCATCCTTTTGTGTTCACAGACTGGAAAGTATGCATATTTATCTTCCAAGGAGACGAGTAACTAGTTTGTGTCACCTTGCAGAGGGGGTGCATTGAAGATAAGATTGAGGATTTCCAAGTACAAGATGTTAGGAAGGAGCCTTGCAAGAGAAGTAGGAGCTGCGCTGAGCCTCTTCAACCTGTTAAGGTAAGTCACTGTATCCAACTCAACAGTTCAATTCCTTGTTTGTTTCAAGCATAGTTAATTTGCTCTTTTCAATTGCTTTATTTGTCCTCAGTTAATGAGATGCCCAAATAATGATGCCTGATGTTGGGTACTTGTATAACTATTAGTTGACATAATTAAAGGCCTTACCATTTAATTACTCTGCCGAAGTGTGCCTGAAGCTTTGAAGTCTATTAACCAACTATTATTGAATGAGGCTCACAATCTAGTTTATACTAGGCTAATGATTGCATAGTTTTGCTTGTTGTAGTATGTTTGTATGAAATCCTCTGCTGTTCATTATGCTCCCTAAGACTTTAATTGAGCTACAGAATGGCCAACTGCTTGCTTACTTCTACGCAACGTGTTGTCTAAATTTGTAACTTGTCTGTGTTTTGGATTGGGCCCCAACATCATGCTCCTCTGGTGAGCTAAGAGAGATTTCTGTATGCAGGCTGCACAGACTACCTTTTTTATAATTTTTAAAATATCACTTGCTTATGCTTCATGACGTGTAACATTTTTGTTAGTCCTGTTTTGCCATGTACAACATAGTCTGTCTTGCTCGCTTCACTGTTGTAACTATATTTTTGCCCTAGTCATGTGTACTTACAGAAACATTTCAGGATGAAGTGACATCAACACAAAGATCTGCGAGCAATGCGGCATGGCCATTACCGAATGATTATGGATTGGAATTGGAATGTGTTGATGTTCTCGAGCATCAAGTAGAGGTGGCAAGACAACGTGTACATGATTCTGAACGTACAATCAACAAGTTGAGACTGGACATGCATGTATTAGATGCAGGAGTCAAAAAATGAAACAAGACATTGAGGTAACAACGAAGGAATTGGAGATTTTGCAGACTGAAATTTCTGCTATCTAAATCAGGCCAATACTATTTTCTGAAGGGATTATAGTTCAAATGGTAAGTTATGCTGATGCGCGTCCATGATGTATGAGCTGTATTTGCCCAGTGTATGTAATTTGCCGTTTGTGTATGCTTTATTATCACTGGTGCCGAACCATAATGCCCAGTGGGTATAATCGGCTGTAATTTCTTTATTGTATAGTTTAGGATTATTCTAGGTTTCTATGCCTTAGTCTCTTTATTGTATAGTGTATGTTTTTAGAGGTGATAGTATAGAGTAGGATAATTCTTTGAATATGCTATATTGTTTAAACGGGGGCCAACTCGCCCAAACATTATAGTGACCAGGGCCCTCCACAGGCCGTACGTTCCATGGGCCATCTACGGGACGGACGATCCCTGGCCTTCTGTGGCCGTCGGATTCATGGGCCTTCTATGGGTTGTCGGATCCGTGGGCCTTCTATCGGCTGTCGGATCCATGGGCCTTCCATGGGCCAGCGGATCCATGGGCCTTCTATGGGTCGTCGGGACAATGGGCCTTCTGTGGGCCGTCAGGTCAATGGGCCTTCTACGGGTCGTCTCATCTATGGGCCTTGTACGGGCCGTATAAGGGGCCGTAAACGGGCTAGAGTGGAAATCGTATGTTTTATGGGCTGACCATAATGGGTCGTTAAACGACCGTATTTGATGATGCTGTGAAAATGGCCGAACAGATTAACGGGCCACAAGCGGGCCGACTGTATCCACGGGCTGAATTTGGCCCACGAGCAGAAAAGGCCTGTAATGGGCCGTAGTAAACGAATGCTGGAAATGAGCCCAAGAATAAATGGGCCCTGAGAAGGCCAAAAGATAACATGGGCTGGAAACGGCCCAACGGTATAATGGGCCATTAATTGGTATAAAGTGATACACTGTTCATCACGGGCCAGTTTTACCACGGCCGTTAACGGGCCGAGGGTTACTAAGGGCCTCAGATGAGCCAAAATACGTCATGGGCCAGAAGTTAAAATGGGCTGGAATTATATTGGACGACCCATATGACGCTACGGGGCCTAATTCGGATAGGCCGTAAACGGGCCCTGGGTTAGCAGGTTGTAAATGGGCTATATGCGAACAAGTCGTTAACAGGCTTGCCGTGGGCCGGCCCGCCTCCTTTTGACCAAGTTAAACGTGCCGGCCTTTTCACAGGAATGGCTTCTGTTGGGCCGTGCCACGTGTCGACGTATCATAGGCGCTTTGGGTCCAATGAGTGGATGACATCTGTCCCAACGGTGAGCCGAAACATGTTTCCTCCAGCCAATGATGATTTTACACGTGGAAAATCCCCATTGGCGGGGGTTGTTAACGGGTTATCGGATCCAAAACCGGACCCAATAGCTTAACGGCGTTCCGCTACGGTGGATGCCACGTGTCGGTCACCCTTGACGAAAGCACTTCTGTGACGTGCGATTTATCGTCATGGAAGTGGACACTTCCGTGATGATAATTTTGGTAATGTCATGGAACACTTGTACGACAGCATAGGTATGACTATCTTGATTCTGTCATAAATTTGTCATGGATGTACATGCATGACAAAAAACGTGACCTACTGTGACAAACACGTATCATCACGGAAGTGTATTTTTTTGTAGTGAAAGAAGACAACGATACCAAGGACCTGAACACGTGGAAGGTACCTCTGAATCTAGCCTACATAACCTACACGGCCAAGGACGCATACACATGCTACGACATGTATAGGCGGATCTTGGACATGAGGGCGTGTGTGCTTCCCGTAACCAACGAGTACACGGACAGCCGCAGCGTCATGATCAAGCATGACAGGAAGGTCTAGATGTTGTACTTTATCTGTTTAAGCACCTTTATCATCTGAGTGTTTCATGCATTAGCCTATGTGTCATAATTATCTGTTTTGTCCGAAATATTCCTTCTAAGAACCCATTAACCTGTTTGTTTTTTCAGTGGGATAATTAATTTGATGCCCCTAGTTGTGTCCCACTCGGCAGGTTTGCCCTTAGTTTTCAAAAACCCTCGATTTTGCCCAAGCCTGTTTGCCCCTCTTATGAATTTGCCCTTCCGTCACGCTTCCGTCCAGTTAGTGTAGTTTGACCGTGTGTTGACCGTCTATGGACTTTTTGATGGATCATTTTGCCCCTCCTTTCTTACTCTCTCAGCAGACACTTCCAAGTGGGACCATCACCGAAAAAACCATCCCATATTCTTTCTTCCTTCTCTCCCGTCGGTCAAACCCTAGCCCCAGATCCCCATTCCCTCTCTCAAATCTTAACCCCCGTGCACCACCCTCAGTGCTCTGCCGCCATGGTTTGGCGCAAGGCCACAGCGCAGCCAGCCACGCCGGCGCCCGTGTGCGGGTCAACCCAACCGAGCTCGTCGGTGGCCAACCTCGTCGAAGTAAGCACGCAGGTCTGGTGAGCTCCTCCCCTTTGACCAGTCTCCTTGTTTTCTCCCCTGCTCTCTCTCTCTCTCTCTCTCTCCCTCTTTCTCTCTAAACTCACCTCATTCTTTTCTTTGCCATGAGGAACCGACGACCGCCGCCGTTCTTCACCACCATCGGAATGCCACTGCATCCACCTGGGTTGCCGCCGTCGGCCATGGACTCTGCCTCTAGATCCAACCTGTCCTCGAGGGGATCCACCTGCCGTCGCCCCGCTGGAGATCCCCAACGTCTGCTACTACCAACGACATCCCCTGCATCGAGCTCCAGATCCAGCCTGTCCTCGCCGGGATTCGCCCGCCGTCACCGCACCGGAGATCCCTGATGCCCTCTACTTCCAGCACCATCCCCTGCATCAAGCTGCTGCTCGAGCTCATCCTCCTTCTTTCTTCTCGCGAGGAGGATTTCATGAGCTCCGGCTAGAGATCTACAATGGTTGCGTCCACGTTGACCCTCCTCCATGCCAACGTTGGCCAGCCTCCACCGACGCCTCCCGCTGGCCTAGATCCACAGCGCCCCGAGGAAGGCCAGCGGGGATCCGGTTAGTGATGGGTCCACCGATCTCGTCGGTGGCCAATTTAGGCGGCGGCTAGGGACCCACGGCGGCGAGAGATGGTGGAGGAGGGTGGCACGCGCCTTCCCCGGGCCTCCTTCGACGCCGCAGCGGCGGTGGCCAAGCGCCTGGCGAGCTCCGACGCCGATTCCATTTGCTCTGGCGAGCCCATCCTCATCCTACACAGGGCGTCCTTTAAATTGCGGATTAAATTGTTGACTTGATGTTTTTTAACACTTGACATAATGTAATTAGCTTGTATAGCTGGCAACTATGGATTGATGATTAAATATATTCGAGATGAGACCAACCTTAACTAGGAGTACTGATTTGTGTTAATTAATGGTGTTTTAATTAGTTTATGCGGTGTTAATTATCGCTTGAAAAAGTAATTCAAAATTGATATTATGTTTACAACATGGTATTTGGTCCATTGCGGGTCCCACATGATAGTGAGAAGAGAGAGAGAGGAGAGAGGGATGTTTTCTGAGTGATGGGTCCCACTTGGAAGTGTCTAGTGAGAGAGTGAGGAAACAGGGGCAAAATGTCCAATGAAAAGTCCATAGACAGTCAACACACGGTCAAACGGCACTAACTGGACGGAAACGTGACGGAAGGGCAAAACCATAAGAGGAGCAAACGTGCTTGGGCAAAATCAAGGGTTTTCAAAAACTAGGGGTAAACCTGCCGAGGGTGACCCAACTAAGGGTATAAAATCAATTATCCCTTTTTCAGTGGCTACTTGCTTATGTATGTAACTAGTTCACTCGGCTGCCGTGCTTTGAATCTCCTTCACCCTACTCTGGTGGGCCCAGCAGGTCTATTACAGACATATGGGACCAGCCACCTATCCATTTGTATTTCCTTATTTTGCTCAATCTTTCGTCCTCTTCCTATACAACGGCTGGCCATCATAGCCTATGGCGTTGGCCAGGCCATCCCTCTACTCCCACACATTGTCCGGCGATGGCAGCTCCACCGGCCCACCCTGCACCCGAACAAGTCAACCCTCGTACTCCCCTCCGCATGCGTCTTCCCCCACTCCAATCTGTTTGGTCCGAGGTATCGATGCCGTCCTCCGCCTTGGTGCTCTCACTGGGGAGCCACCGTTTGTCGTTCCCAACATGGTCAGCAAAACAAGAGGAATCGGGAGACAACTGTTCGTCGACAGGCTGATAGTCCCGGGCCCACCAGGTCCATGGCCTAGGTTTTGTTGTTTAACATGGGCAGCCCACGGCATGTTTCAACATTTTTTTGGATCCAGCAGGTATCAAGCGGCCTCTGGGCCTCCCAACCTAGCTTGTCTATAACATTAGTAGCCCAACTTATGTTTGTTTTTCGAGACGATGCACAGCTCAGTTCTATTTTTCTATAATAATGCGAAAATGAACCTAAGCTTTCCCTTCTATAATAGTGTATATATATATATATCGTATTTTATTACATATATATATATATAATAGAAACAACATAATGTTCCGTTAAACCTGTCGTTCGTCCAACCATTTTATATACCTTCCCACTTCCTTTATATTTCGTTTTCATTAATCCTATATCTGAATGTTCTCCCACTTTCTTTTTCGATGTAAACTGAGTTTTCTCCCAGTACTTTTCCCTAGAACCAACTCAACTGTCCCACATCTAGCCTAAAAAATAATAATACCCCACGTCCTATTAACTCATCATATTAAAATGATATTTTATTTCGTAAATTGGAAGTTCTTACAAAATAATAATAATAATAATAATAATAATAATAATAATAATAATAATAATAATAATAATTGTTTATATATAACTTGGCAAGTTTACTCCTAGTGGCTGCATACATAAGCTTGCAAAGATTTTACTGACCAATGCAGTAATAGACATGCAATCATGTGTTTATTTTTTATAACATTTCTCTGTCCAGCCCAACATGATATTTTCACCCAGCCCAGCAAGTCTGCGGATTTCGAGAAAAATGCAACTGGGCTTTAAGTTCTACCATAATATATAAACGGGCTGCATAGATGCTACATCATTGTTTCACCCAGCCCACTAAATGGACTAAAAAAACCAAATGGATTGGCTGACATGTGGGCCAGTAGGTCCAAGCCTAAGCACTTTCACAAAAAATAAAAATACAAAGGTCGAAGCCTAAGAAAGGAGTTGGATTTACATCCAACGACCGGCATTCTTCTTCAATCTCTCGTCTTCTTCCCCCAGCGCTGCCGGGACCACCCGCTCCTGCCTCCGGCGTCCAGCAGCGCTGTTTTACGCGTCTTGCAGCGAAAAGCTACCCCGCCGACAGCCAGGCCATCCCTCCACTCTGCACCTCATGTTATTCTCTGCCGAGTGTAGGCCCACCCGGCACCGCACCAGTAAAGTTTCCCACTCCTCTCCGTCTGCGACTCCACTACCGCGTCTTCCCCATCTCCGGGTCATTCCAGTCTGGGGCCTCGCCGTCGTCCACTGCCTCGCCGAGCTCGGTGCGACGTGGTCAACAAACAAGAGTCATTGGAAGAGCACTGTACATGGAGAGCCGGACGGTTGGGACCCACGAGGTCCATGGTCACACGCAAGGAAAGTTCCTCCTTATTAAGCTGAAAAAAATGTTTCCTCCCTCTGACAGCTGGGACCCACCGGCTCTTCGCACGGAAGGAAGTGCCTCCTTGTTATGCGAAAAAAACTATTCCTCCCGATGACAGCTGGGACCCGGCAGATTTGGTGGCTCACTTGTGGGCCTACTAAGCGGACGTGTACACAGGGCTTTGTCAACTTAATCAACAAATGATTCTAGCAGCTGGACCATTGGATGTTAATCCAACAGCCGTGCTCCTCCTTCAACCTCTGTTCTTGCTCCTGTCTCCCGTGGGCGGCAGTGCTGCCGCGCACCCGAACCAATCAAGTTCCCCACTCCTCTCCATCCGTGACTCCACTGCTGCGTCTTCCCCATCTCCGGGCCGTTCCAGTCTGGGGCCTCGCCTCGTCCACCGGCCTTGGTGCGCTCGGCATGGTGTGGTCAACATGGTCAACAAACGAGAGTCATCGGAAGATGACTGTACGTGAGAGGCTGACAGTGGGGACGCACCATGCCCATGGACGCATGCATGCAACTGCATCCTTTTTACCCTGAAAAATAATGTTTTATCCCCCTGACTGTTGGCACCCACCAGCTACATCTTCGCAGCAAGGAAGTGTGTCCTTATTACGGACAAAAAAAAGATTCCCCCCTGACAGCTGGGACCCAGCAGCTATATCTTCGCACGCAAGGAAGTGCGTCCTTATCCTCCCTAACAGCTGGGACCCACCCGGTCGAAGCGTACGTACCATTGTCTGTCTTGTCGCGAACGTGTACGTATATACTGGTCAATCGGTCGCTCTGCAACAATGAACCGTGGCCGAGTAAGTAGCAACACATGTCATAGCAGAGCCCCCCACGTAGCAGTCCAGGTTGTCCCGTCTAAACCATGTACACGTATATACATCCACACGCCAAAAAATAGGGACACGTACGTACATACGGGCGGAGTCTCAAATGCCTACTCGCACATACATACGGCCAGGGCACGTGTACATGGTTGGGTCGGAACAAAGAAACTGCATCGTCGTGTTCATCGGGAGCCAACCGGCTTGGATGGAACAACCGATCGGAACGAGGCCTGGCGTACCGCATAACAGAGGAAACGGCCTTGTGTTCGACCGGCCACGGTCGAAACAGGATCCTTTTCATCGGGAGGGGTCTGGCGTACCGCAAAATAGAGGAAACGGACTTCTCTTTGAAGGAATATGCCCTAGAGGCAATAATAAAGTTATTATTTATTTCCTTATATCATGATAAATGTTTATTATTCATGCTAGAATTGTATTAACCGGAAACATAATACTTGTGTGAATACATAGACAAACAGAGTGTCACTAGTATGCCTCTACTTGACTAGCTCGTTGACCAAAGATGGTCATGTTTTCTAGCCATTGACATGAGTTGTCATTTGATTAACGGGATCACATCATTAGGAGAATGATGTGATTGACTTGACCCATTCCGTTAGCTTAGCACTCGATCGTTTAGTATGTTGCTATTGCTTTCTTCATGACTTATACATGTTCCTATGACTATGAGATTATGCAACTCCCGTTTAACAGAGGAACGCTTTGTGTGCTACCAAACGTCACAACGTAACTGGGTGATTATAAAGGTGCTCTACAGGTGTCTCCGAAGGTACTTGTTGGGTTGGCGTATTTCGAGATTAGGATTTGTCACTCCGATTGTCGGAGAGGTATCTCTGGGCCCTCCTGGTAATGCACATCACTTAAGCATTGCAAGCATTGCAACTAATGAGTTAGTTGCGGGATGATGTATTACAGAACGAGTAAAGAGACTTGCCGGTAACGAGATTGAACTAGGTATTGAGATACCGACGATCAAATCTCGGGAAAGTAACATACCGATGACAAAGGGAACAACGTATGTTGTTATGCGGTCTGGCCGATAAAGATCTTCGTAGAATATGTGGGATCCAATATGATCATCCAGGTTCCGCTATTGGTTATTGACCGGAGACGTGTCTCGGTCATGTCTACATAGTTCTCGAACCCGTAGGGTCCGCATGCTTAAAGTTTCGATAACGGTTATATTATGAGCTTATGAGTTTTGATGTACCAAAGGTTGTTCGGAGTCCCGGATGTGATCACGGACATGACGAGGAGTCTCGAAATGGTCGAGACATGAAGATTGATATATTGGAAGCCTATATTTGGATATCAGAAGTGTTCCGGGTGAAATCGGGATTTTACCGGAGTACAGAGGGGTTACCGAAACACCCTGGGGGCTTAATGGGCCATAGTGGGCCTTAGTGGAGAAGAGGAGAGGCGGCCAGGGCAGGGCCGCGCGCCCCTCCCCCTAGTCCGAATAGGACAAGGAGAGGGGGGCGGCGCCCCCCCCTTTCCTTCCTCTCTCCCTCCTCTTTCCCCCTCCACTCCTAATCCAACAAGGAAGAGGGAGGGAGTCCTACTCCCGGTGGGAGTAGGACTCCTCCTGGCGCGCCCTCTCCTGGCCGGCCGCACCTCCCACCTTGCTCCTTTATATATGAGGGCAGGGGGCACCCTAGAGACACAACAATTGATCGTTTGATCTTTTAGCCGTGTGCGGTGCCCCCCTCCACCATAGTCCACCTCGATAATACTGTAGCGGTGCTTAGGTGAAGCCCTGCGTCGGTAGAACATCATCATCGTCACCACGTCGTGGTGCTGACGGAACTCTCCCTCAACACTCGGCTAGATCGGAGTTCGAGGGACGTCATCTAGCTGAATGTGTGCTGAACTCGGAGGTGCCGTGCGTTCGGTACTTGATCGGTCGGATCGTGAAGACGTACGACTACATCAACCGCGTTGTGCTAACGCTTCCACTTTCGGTCTACGAGGGTACGTGGACAACACTCTCCCCTCTCGTTGCTATGCATCACCATGATCTTGCGTGTGCGTAGGAATTTTTTTGAAATTACTACGTTCCCCAACAGTGGCATCCGAGCCTGGTTTTATGCGTTGATGTTATATGCACGAGTAGAACACAAGTGAGTTGTGGGCGATATAAGTCATACTGCTTACCAGCATGTCATACTTTGGTTCGGCGGTATTGTTGGATGAAGCGGCCCGGACCGACATTACGCATACGCTTACGCGTGACTGGTTCTACCGACGTGCTTTGCACATAGGTGGCTGGCGGGTGTCAGTTTCTCCAACTTTAGTTGAACCGAGTGTGGCTACGCCTAGTCCTTGCGAAGGTTAAAATAGCATCAACTTGACAAACTATCGTTGTGGTTTTTGATGCGTAGGTAAGAACGGTTCTTGCTAAGCCCAGTAGCAGCCACGCAAAACTTGCAACAACAAAGTAGAGGACGTCTAACTTATTTTTGCAGGGCATGTTGTGATGTGATATGGTCAAGACATGATGCTAAATTTTATTGTATGAGATGATCATGTTTTGTAACCGAGTTATCGGCAACTGGTAGGAGCCATATGGTTGTCACTTTATTGTACGCAATGCAATCGCCCTGTAATGCTTTACTTTATCACTAAGCGGTAGCGATAGTCGTAGAAGCATAATATTGGCGAGACGACAACGATGCTATGATGGAGATCAAGGTGTCGCGCCGGTGACGATGGTGATCATGATGGTGCTTCACAGATGGAGATCACAAGCACAAGATGATGATGGCCATATCATATCACTTATATTGATTCCATGTGATGTTTATCTTTTATGCATCTTATCTTGCTTTGATTGACGGTAGCATTATAAGATGATCTCTCACTAAATTTCAAGATAAAAGTGTTCTCCCTGGGTATGCACTGTTGCCAAAGTTCGTCGTGCCCAGACACCATGTGATGATCGGGTGTGATAAGCTCTACGTCCATCTACAACGGGTGCAAGCCAGTTTTGCACACGCAGAATACTCAGGTTAAACTTGACGAGCCTAGCATATGCAGATATGGCCTCGGAACACTGAGACCGAAAGGTCGAGCGTGAATCATATAGTAGAAATGATCAACATAGTGATGTTCACCATTCAAAGCTACTCCATTTCATGTGATGATTGGTTATGGTTTAGTTGATTTGGATCACGTGACCACTTAGAGGATTAGAGGGATGTCTATCTAAGTGGGAGTTCTTAAGTAATATGATTAATTGAACTTAAATTTATCATGAACTTAGTACCTGATAGTATCTTGCTTGTCTATGTTGATTGTGGATAGATGTCCCGTGTTGTTGTTCCGTTGAATTTTAATGCGTTCCTTGAGAAAGAAAAGTTGAAAGATGATGGTAGCAATTACACGAACTGGGTACATAACTTGAGGATTATCCTCATTGCTGCACAGAAGAATTACGTCCTAGAAGCACCGCTGGGTGCCAAACCTGCGGCAGGAGCAACACCAGATGTTATGAACGTCTGGCAAAGCAAAGCTGATGACTACTCGATAGTTCAGTGTGCCATGCTTTACGGCTTAGAACCGGGACTTCAATGACGTTTTGAACGTCATGGAGCATATGAGATGTTCCAGGAGTCGAAGTTAATATTTCAAGCAAATGCCTGGATTGAGAGATATGAAGTCTCCAATAAGCTCTACAGCTACAAGATGAGGAGAATATTTCTGTCAGTGAGCATATACTCAAAATGTCTGGGTATAACAATCAGTTGATTCAACCAGTAGTTAATCTTCCGGATGATAGCATCATTGATAGAATTCTCCAATCACTGCCACCAAGCTACAAGAGCTTCGTGATGAACTATAACATGCAAGGGATGGATAAAACGATTCCCGAGCTCTTCACAATGCTAAAGGCTGCGGAGGTAGAAATCAAGAAGGAGCATCAAGTGTTGATGGTCAATAAGACCAACAGTTTCAAGAAAAAGGACAAAGGGAAGAAGGGGAACTTCAAGAAGAACAGCAAGCAAGTTGCTACTCAAGAGAAGAAACCCATGTCTGGACCTAAGCCTGAGACTGAGTGCTTCTACTGCAAACAGACTGGTCACTGGAAGCGGAACTGCCCCAAGTATTTGGCAGATAAGAAGGATGGCAAGGTGAACAAAGATATATGTGATATACATGTTATTGATGTGTACCTTACTAGAGCTCGCTATAGCACCTGGGTATTTGATACTGGTTCTATTGCTAATATTTTCAACTCGAAACAGGGACTACGGATTAAGCGAACACTGGCCAAGGACGAGGTGACAATGCGCGTGGGAAATGGTTCCAAAGTCAATGTGATTGCCATCGGCACGCTACCTCTACATCTACCTTCGGGATTAGTATTAGACCTAAATAATTGTTATTTGGTGCCAGCGTTGAGCATGAACATTATATCTGGATCTTGTTTGATGCGAGACGGTTATTCATTTAAATCAGAGAATAATGGTTGTTCTATTTATATGAGTAATATATTTTATGGTCATGCACCCTTGAAGAGTGGTCTATTTTTGATGAATCTCGATACTAGTGATACACATATTCATAATGTTGAAGCCAAAAGATGCAGAGTTGATAATGATAGTGCAACTTATTTGTGGCACTGCCGTTTGGGTCATATTGGTGTAAAGCGCATGAAGAAACTCCATACTGATGGACTTTTGGAATCACTTTATTATGAATCACTTGGTACTTGCGAACCATGCCTCATGGGCAAGATGACTAAAACGCCATTCTCCGGTACTATGGAGAGAGCAATAGATTTGTTGGAAATCATACATACAGATGTATGTGCTCCGATGAATATTGAGGCTCGTGGCGGATATCGTTATTTTCTCATCTTCACAGATGATTTGAGCAGATATGGGTATATCTACTTAATGAAACATAAGTCTGAAACATTTGAAAACTTCAAAGAATTTTAGAGTGAAGTTGAAAATCATCGTAACAAGAAAATAAAGTTTCTACGATCAGATTATGGAGGAGAATATTTGAGGTACGAGTTTGGTCTACATTTGAAACAATGCGGAATAGTTTCGCAACTCACGCCAGCCGGAACACCACAGCGTAATGGTGTGTCCGAACGTCGTAATCGTACTTTACTAGATATGGTGCGATCTATGATGTCTCTTACTGATTTACCGCTATCGTTATGGGGTTATGCTTTAGAGACGGATGCATTCACGTTAAATAGGCACCATCGAAATCCGTTGAGACGACGCCTTATGAACTGTGGATTGGCAAGAAACCAAAGTTGTCGTTTCTTAAAGTTTGGGGCTGTGATGCTTATGTGAAAAAGCTTCAACCTGATAACCTCAAACCCAAATCGGAGAAATGTGTCTTCATAGGATACCCAAAGGAGACTGTTGGGTATACCTTCTATCACAGATCCGAAGGCAAGACATTCGTTGCTAAGAATGGATCCTTTCTAGAGAAGGAGTTTCTCTCGAAAGAAGTGAGTGGGAGGAAAGTAGAACTTGATGAGGTAACTATACCTGCTCCCTTATTGGAAAGTAGTTCATCATAGAAACCGGTTCCTGTGACGCCTACACCAATTAGTGAGGAAGTTAATGATGATGATCATGGAACTTCAGATCAAGTTGTTACTGAACCTCGTAGGTCAACCAGAGTATGAACCGCACCAGAGTGGTACAGTAATACTGTTCTGGAGGTTATGTTACTGGACCATGATGAACCTACGAACTATGAAGAAGCGATGGTGAGCCCAGATTCCGCAAAATGGCTTGAGGCCATGAAATCTGAGATGGGATCCATGTATGAGAACAAGGTGTGGACTTTGGTTGACTTGCCCAATGATCGGCAAGCCATTGAGAATAAATGGATCTTCAAGAAGAAGACTGACGCTGGCGTTAATGTTACTGTCTATAAATCTCGACTTGTTGCAAAAGGTTTTTGACAAGTTCAAGGGATTGACTACGATGAGACTTTCTCACCCGTAGCGATGCTTAAGTCTGTCCGAATCATGTTAGCAATTGCCGCATTTTATTATTATGAAATTTGGCAAATGGATGTCAAAATTGCGTTGCTGAATGGATTTCTGGAAGAAGAGTTGTATAAGATGCAACTAGAAGGCTTTGTCAATCCAAAGGGAGCTAACAAAGTGTGCAAGCTCCAGCGATCCATTTATGGACTGGTGCAAGCCTCTCGGAGTTGGAATAAACATTTTGATAGTGTGATCAAAGCATTTGGTTTTATACAGACTTTTGGAGAAGCCTGTATTTACAAGAAAGTGAGTGGGAGCTCTGTAGCATTTCTGATATTATATGTGGATGACATATTGCTGATTGGAAATGATATAGAATTTTTGGATAGCATAAAGGGATACTTGAATAAGAGTTTTTCATTGAAAGACCTCGGTGAAGCTGCTTATATATTGGGCATCAAGATCTATAGAGATAGATCAAGACGCTTAATTAGACTTTCACAAAGCACATACCTTGACAAAGTTTTGAAGAAGTTCAAAATGGATCAAGCAAAGAAAGGGTTCTTGCCTGTGTTACAAGGTGTGAAGTTGAGTAAGACTCAATGCCCGACCACTACAGAAGATAGAGAGAAGATGAAAGATGTTCCCTATGCTTCAGCCATAGGCTCTATCATGTATGCAGTGTTGTGTACCAAACCTGATGTGTGCCTTACTATAAGTTTAGCAGGGAGGTACCAAAGTAATCCAGGAGTGGATCACTGGACAGCGGTCAAGAACATCCTAAAATACCTGAAAAGGACTGAGGATATGTTTCTCGTTTATGGAGGTGACAAAGAGCTAGTCGTAAATGGTTATGTCGATGCAAGCTTTGACACTGATCCGGACGATTCTAAACCGCAAACCGGATACGTGTTTACATTGAACGGTGGAGCTGTCAGTTGGTGCAGTTCTAAACAAAGCGTCGTGGCGGGATCTACGTGTAAAGTGGAGTACATAGCTACTTCGGAAGCAGCAAATGAAGGGGTCTGGATGAAGGAGTTCATATCCGATCTAGGTGTCATACCTAGTGCATCGGGTCCAACGGAAATCTTTTGTGACAATACTAGTGCAATTGCCTTGGCAAAGGAATCCAGATTTCACAAGAGAACCAAGCGCATCAAGAGACGCTTCAATTCCATCTGGGATCTAGTCCAGGTGGGAGACATAGAAATTTGCAAGATACATACGGATCTGAATGTTGCAGACCCGTTGACTAAGCCTCTTCCACGAGCATAACATGATCAACACCAAGGCTCCATGGGTGTTAGAATCATTACTGTGTAATCTAGATTATTGACTCTAGTGCAAGTGGGAGACTGAAGGAAATATGCCCTAGAGGCAATAATAAAATTATTATTTATTTCCTTATATCATGATCAATGTTTATTATTCATCCTAGAATTGTATTAACCGGAAACATAATACTTGTGTGAATACATAGACAAACAGAGTGTCACTAGTATGCCTCTACTTGACTATCTCGTTGATCAAAGATGGTCCTGTTTCCTAGCCATTGACATGAGTTGTCAGTTGATTAATGAGATCACATCATTAGGAGAATGATGTGATTGACTTGACCCATTCCGTTAGCTTAGCACTCGATCGTTTAGTATGTTGCTATTGCTTTCTTCATGACTTATACATGTTCCTATGACTATGAGATTATGCAACTCCCGTTTAACGGAGGAACGCTCTGTGTGCTACCAAATGTCACAACATAACTGGGTGATCATAAAGGTGCTCTACAGGTGTCTCCGAAGGTACTTGTTGGGTTGGCGTATTTTGAGATTAGGATTTGTCACTCCGATTGTCGGAGAGGTATCTCTGGGCCCTCTCGGTAATGCACATCACTTAAGCCTTGCAAGCATTGCAACTAATGAGTTAGTTGCTGGGTGATGTATTACAGAACGAGTAAAGAGACTTGCCGGTAATGAGATTGAACTAGGTATTGAGATACCGACGATCGAATCTCGGGCAAGTAACATACCTATGACAAAGGGAACAACGTATGTTGTTATGCGATCTGACCGATAAAGATCTTCGTAGAATATGTGGGAGCCAATATGAGCATCTAGGTTCCGCTATTGGTTATTGATCGGAGACGTGTCCCGATCATGTCTACATAGTTCTCGAACCCGTAGGGTCCGCACGCTTAAAGTTTTGATGACGATTATATTATGAGTTTATGAGTTTTGATGTACCGAAGGTTGTTCGGAGTCCCGGATGTGATCACGGACATGGCGAGGAGTCTCGAAATGGTCGAGACATGAAGATTGATATATTGGAAGCCTATATTTGGATATTGGAAGTGTTCCGGGTGAAATCAGTATTTTACCGGAGTACCGAGGGGTTATCGGAACCCCCCGGGGGCTTAATGGGCCATAGTGGGCCTTAGTGGAGAAGAGGAGAGGCGGCCAGGGCAGGGCCGCGCGCCCCTCCCCCCTAGTCTGAATAGGACAAGGAGAGGGGGGCGGCGCCCCCCTTTCCTTCCTCTCTCCCTCCTATTTCCCCCTCCACTCCTAATCCAACAAGGAAAAGGGAGGGAGTCCTACTCCCGGTGGGAGTAGGACTCCTCCTGGCGTGCCCTCTCCTGGCCGACCGCACCTCCCCCCTTGCTCCTTTATATACGGGGGCAGGGGGGCACCCTAGAGACACAACAATTGATCGTTTGATCTTTTAGCCGTGTGCGGTGCCCCCCTCCACCATAGTCCACCTCGATAATACTGTAGCGGTGCTTAGGCGAAGCCCTGCATCGGTAGAACATCATCATCGTCACCACGCCGTCGTGCTGACGAAACTCTCCCTCAACACTCGGCTGGATTGGAGTTCGAGGGACGTCATCGAGCTGAGCGTGTGCTGAACTCGGAGGTGCCGTGCGTTTGGTACTTGATCGGTCAGATCATGAAGACGTACGACTACATCAACCGCGTTGTGCTAACGCTTCCACTTTCGGTCTACGAGGGTACATGGACAACACTCTCCCCTCTCGTTGCTATGCATCACCATGATCTTGCGTGTGCGTAGGATTATTTTTGAAATTATTACGTTCCCCAACACTCTTGGACCTCCAATGGTCGAAACGGGGTCTTGTTGATCGGGAGGGGTGTGACGTACCACAAAACAGAGGAAACAGACTTGCGTTGGAGTGCTACGATCGAAACGGGGGTCCTGTTCATCGGGGGGGTGTGGCGTACCGCAAAACAGGACTCCACGGGATATTGTTCATCTTCCATTGTCGACTGCCTCCACGAGCTACTGTTCATCCACCGTCGACCTCCTCCAGCCTCCACCTGCAACTATTCATCCACGACGTTTCCCCTCCTACCTCCACCAGCCACTGTTCATCCACAGGCTCCTGTTCATCCAGCCTCCACCGCTCCTCCACCGGCTATTGTTCAACCAGCCCTCTCCACAGGGTCCTGTTCCACCGGCTACTGTTCAACCAGCCCTCCAAGGGGTCCGGTTCATCCAGCCCTCCATGGGGTCCTGTTCATCCACCCCAACCGGCTCGATCGGGGTCCTGTTCATCCAGCGGCAATGGCCTCTAGTACCACGGGGTCCTGTTCATCCACCCCCACCAGGAACTGTTCATCCAACCCCCCAACAACGCTCACTATTCATCAAGAGGCAGCATCGATCGGCTTCAGTTAGCAGCAGTAGCGAAGGAATCACTCGGGTTCAGTTAACAGCAAGGGATCGATCGGGGTTCAGTAACGTAGCCAGTGCAATCGCTCGGGTTCAGTTAGAGCCCAACGCCTCGCCCGGGTTCAGCTAGAGTGCAACACCTCACACACGCGCGCGTACGTGTACGAGAGAAACGTGCAAACCTCCATGCATCGCTCGGCCCCAACCACCCACCGTAACCGGGAACTCCCTAATATTTTCCTCGCCCTTGCTTATACCATGTTTTTTCCATCATGGATGGCCCAAAGAATGTCATGCATCTGCGTCTCCGGCCCGCCCAGGACGAAAAGCCCATTTTCTGTCATGATCTTTTGTCATAGAAGTAGGAGCCCACCACATATATGATGATACCAGGTTTTGTCACAATCATCGCCATAGAAGTGTCATAAGCATGACAGAAAAAATTCCGTTCGGCCCAAAATGTCACGAATGTGTCTTTTTTTTGTAGTGTGAAGCTACGTCGGTATTTCCCCAAAGAGGAAGGGATGATGCAGCACAACGATGGTAGGTATTTCCCTCAGTGATGAGACTAAGGTTATCGAACCAGTAGGAGAACCAAGCAACAATACGTAAATGTCACCTGCACACAAATAACAAATACTCGCAACCCGATGTATTCAAGGGGTTGTCAATCCCTTTCGCGTAACGACGCCAGAAATTGGCAAACGAACATGAATACATTGTGGTAGATTGATAGATCGAACGCCAAATAAAATAAATAAGAATAAATTACAGCAAGGTATTTTTGTTTTAATAGATCGGAAAATAAAAGGCAAATAAAATAGATCGCAAAGGCAAATAATATGAGAAAGAGACCCTGGGGCCGTAGGTTTCACTAGTGGCTTCTCTCGAGAAAAATAGAAAATGGTGGGTACACAAATGAGTGTTGGGCAATTGATAGAACTTCAAATAATCATGACGATATCCAGGCAATGATCATTATATAGGCATCACGTCCAAGATTAGTAGACCGACTCCAGCCTGCATCTACTACTATTACTCCACACATCGACTGCTATCCAGCATGCATCTAGTGTATTAAGTTCATGGAGAAACGGAGTAATGCAATAAGAACGATGACATTATGTAGACAAGATCTATTTATGTCGAAATAGACCCCATCGTTTTATCCTTAGTAGCAACGATACATATGTGTCGGTTCCCCTTCTGTCATTGGGATCAAGCACCGTAAGATCGAACCCACTACAAAGCACCTATTCCCATTGCAAGATAAATAGATCAAGTTGGCGAAACAAAACCCAAATATCGGAGAAGAAATACGATGCTATAAGGAATCATGCATATAAGAGATCAAAGAAGACTCAAATAACTTTCATGGATAAAAAGAGATAGATCTGATCATAAACTCAAAGTTCATCCGATCCCAACAAACACACCGCAAAAAGAGTTACATCATATGGATCTCCAAGAGACCATTGTATTGAGAATCAAACGAGAGAGAGAGAGAGGAAGACATCCAACTACTAACTACGGACCTGAAGGTCTAAAAAGAACTACCCACGCATCATCGGAGAGGCACCACTAGAAGTGGTGAACCCCTCCGTGATGGTGTCTAGATTGGATCTGGTGGTTCTGGACTCTGCGGCGGCAGGAATTGATTTTCGTCGGCTCCCTTAGGGGTTCTGGAATATTAGGGTATTCATAGAGTAAAGAGGCGATCCGGGGGGCACCCGAGGTGGGCACAACCCACCGGGGCGCGCCAGGGCCTCCTAGCGTGCCCTGGTGGGTTGTGCCCCCCTCGGAGGACCCCCATGTGCTTCTTCGGCCCATTGGTTATCTTCTGGTCCAAAAAAATTCCACAAAAAGTTTCGCTACATTTGGACTCCATTTGGTATTGATTTCCTGCGATGTAAAAAACATGCAAAAAACATCAATTGACACTTGGCACTATGTCAATAGGTTAGTACCAAAAAATGATATAAAATAACTATAAAATGACTATAGAACATCCAAGAATGATAATATAACAACATGGAACAATAAAAAAATATAGATACATTGGAGACGTATCAGCATCCCCAAGCTTAATTCCTACTCGTCCTCGAGTAGGTAAATGATTAAAACAGAATTTTGGATGTGAAATGTTGCCTAACATGTCATTCATATTCTTTTCTTTATGGCATGGACAAGCAATAGTTTAGTTTTGACATGATAACTTAAATACTCAAGCATATCAACAAGCAACCAAGTCTTTCAAAATATCAATGCTAAAATAAGTTATCCCTAGCCCATCGTGCTCAATCATTGATCCATTCATGAAACACACTTGCATATTAGCTACACCCAAAGCTCAAGTACGATCATAGTGCCCCCTAGTTGGTACTTTATAAGGGAAGATGGAGATTCAAATTCAAAAATAAAAATTGCATAAAGTAAAAGAAAGGTCCTTCGCGGAGGGAAGTAGGGATTTGTAGAGGTGCCAGAGCTCAAAGCAAAAATTTAGAGATAAAAACATTTTGGGAGGCAGACTTTCCCACCAACGAAAATGACTTAGAGTTACCAACACTTTCCATGCTAGATATATCATATCCGGTTCCCAAACAGAAAATAAAGTTTATTCCTTTTTCCACCATACTTTCACTTTGCATGGCTAACCGTATCCACGGGTGCCTTCCATACCAACACTTTCCAAGGAATTTATTATTTGACAACATAAAGTAAATTCATTTTTCATTTCCGTACTTGGCATCCCTAATACCTTTGCCTTACTCTCGTGGAATGACAAGTGAATAAACGCTCATTGTGAGAATAGCACATCTAGCATGGAAAATATTAGCCACCCCTCACCGCCTCGCGATCGGTACGAGCACACAAAAGAGAAAATAATTTTGAACATTAGAGATGGCACATACAAATTTCCTTAGAACGGCAAAAGAATACCGCATATAGGTAGGTATAGTGGACTCATGTGGCAAAACTGGTTTAAAGGATTTTGGATGGACAAGTAGTGATCATACTTAGTGCAAAATGAAGGCTAGCAGAAGATTCAGAAGTGACCAACCAAGAAACGAATAATCTCATAAGCGAGCATTGAGCATAATTAACACCGAATAATGCACCACAAGTAGGATATAATTTCATTGCATAACTATTGACTTTCGTGCTTGCATAGGGAATCACAAACCTTAACACCAATATTCTTACTAAAGCATAATTACTCATCAACATTACTCACATATCACATCATCATATCTCAAAACTATTACTAAAATCAAGTTTATTTTGTCCATTGATCTTAATGAAAGTTTTTATTATATCCTTCGTGGATATCTATCACTTTGGAACTAATTTTCATGTGTTGCTTTTGATAAGCTCAAACAAATATAAGTGAAGATCATGAGCATAATATTTCGTCTTTCTCTCAAATTAATTTAAGTGAAGCAAGAGAGAATTTCTTGAAAATTTTACTAACTCTCAAATAAATCTAAGTGAATCAAGAGAGCATTTCTACAAAAATATTAAAGCACGTCGTGCTCAAAAAGATATAAGTGAAGCACTAGAGCAAATCCATAGCTCATAAAAATTTAAGTGAAGCATAGAGAGCAATTCTAACAAGTCATGGCATAATTTTGGCTCTCTCAAATAGGTGTGTCCAGCAAGGGATCAATACTAGAAACACAAAGCAAATCAAGCAAAGACTCATATCATACAAGACGCTCCAAGCAAAACACATAGTATGTGACGAATAAAAATATAGCTTCGGGTAAAATACCGATGGTCGTTAAAAGAAAGAGGGGATGCCACTCGGGGCATCCCCAAGCTTAGTTGCTTGCTATATTTGGATAATAGCTTGGGATGCCGGTGCATCCCCAATCTTAGACTCTTCTTACTCCTCATTCTTTCATCCATCATAAGATAACCCAAAACTTGAAAACTTCAATCACACAAAACTCAACAAATCTTCGTGAGATCCGTTAGTATAAGAAAGAAAATCACTACTATAAGTACTATAGCAAACCAATTCGTATTTTGTTTTTGCATTATATCTACTGTATTCCAATTTTTATATGGCAAAAACTCATCAAAGAAAACCATAGAATCATCAAAACAAGCACACAACGCAAAGAAAACAGAATCTGACAAAAACAGAACAGTCTGTTACAATCTGAATATTTCGAATACTTATGTAACTCCAAAAATCTAGAGAAGAAAATCCTGAGAAATTTGTATATTAATCTTCTGCAAAAAGAATTGGTATTTTATCATGCTCTGGTTAAAAATGAGAATTGTTTTCGTGAGCGCGAAAGTTTCTGTTTTTCAGCAAGATCCAACAACTATCACCCAAGAAGATCCTAAAGGCTTTACTTGGCACAAACACTAACTAAAACACAAAAACACAATCATAATAGTAGCATAATTGTGCTAACACTCAAGATAAAAAATAAAAAATCAAAAATAAATTTTATTCATTGGGTTGCCTCCCAACAAGCGCTATAGTTTTACGCCCTTAGCTAGGCATTAAGCAAGGATCTAAGTTTTGTCATCTTTGTTTCGAGATCCATAAGATGCCCTCATGATTGATTCATATGGTGGCCTAATCCTTGTTCTAGGGTAGTGTTCCATTCCCTTCCTTAGTGGAAATTGAAATTTAATATTGCCTTCTTTCATATCAATCACGACACCGATAGTGCGTAAAAAACGGTCTACCAAGAATAATTGGACAAGACGGATTGTAATCAATACCAAGAACAATAAAATCTATGAGCACATAATTCCTATTTGCAAGAATAGGAACATCATTAATTCTTCCCATAGGCTTTTTAATAGTGGAATCCGCCAAGTGCAAATTTAAAGAACACTCTTCAATATTGGTAAGACCAAGCACATCACATAAATATTTCGGAATTGTAGAAACACTAGCACCCAAGTGACACAAAGCAAAACACTCATAATTTTTAATCTTGACTTTGATAGTAGGTTCCCATTCATCATGTAATTTTCTAGGAATTGAAACTTCTAATTCCAACTTTTCTTCTAAAGCTTTCATCATAGCATCAACAATATGTTTAGTAAAAGCTTTATTTTGTTCATAAGCATGGGATGAATTTATCATGGATTGCAACAATGAAATACAATCAATCAAAGAGCAACTATCATAATTAGAGTCTTTGTAATGCAAAAGAGTGGGCACATCACTAGTTAAAGTTTTGACCTCTTCAAACCCACTTTTATCAATTTTCTCAACAAGATTTTCACCCTCCGAATTATCGGGACGCCTTCTAGCTAAAGTTTTTTTGACTATAAACAGTAGGGTAAAACCCCACTGTAATTTTTATTAAATAAACGCAGGGAAACAAAGTAGTCTGAAAGGCTTGAGGTAAGCCTAAGAAGGAAAAAAGCCTTCTAGCTAAAGTTGACTCTTCTCCAGTCCCTTTTTCATCAATCTTAACTTTATTAAATAAGGAATCAATAGAAGAAACACCCATCACTTTAAGATCTTTATCATTTTTATTTTCTAACGAGATTGGTTTAGCAGCCAATTGATTTACTAGAGTAGCTTGTGCATCGGATATTTTTCCTAGCAAACTTTCAGCAAAAGCATATTTAGATCGGAGATTGCAAACTTCTATACTAATATCATCAAGTTTTTTTGTTATAGCATCTAGCACAACGGAGTGCTCCTTGAGTTCTTCGGTAAAATACTTATTATGCTCAAATTGTGTAGGCATATATTCCTTAGTACTTTTCTCAATTTCAAGCAAAATATTGGGGTAAGGAAAATCATAATATTTTCTTTGAGGCATCATGACTATGCAAACAAGAACACACGCAAAAACAGATCTAGCAAGAAAATGGCAAACGAAAAAAGAGGGCGAATAAAACGGCAAATTTTCGTGAAGTGGGGGAGAGGAAAACGAGAGGCAAATGGAAAATAATGTAAATTGCGAGGAGATGAGATTTGTGATTAGGAACCTGGTATATGTTGAAGATCCTCCTCGGCAACGGCGCCAGAAATTCCTTTTGATGCGGCTTGAAGCTACGTCGGTATTTCCCCAAAGAGGAAGGGATGATGCAGCACAACGACGGTAGGTATTTCCCTCGGTGATGAGACCAAGGTTATCGAACCAGTAGGAGAATCAAGCAACAATACGTAACCAACGCCTGCACACAAATAACAAATACTCACAACCCGACGTATTAAAGGGGTTGTCAATCCCTTTCGTGTAATGGTGCCAGAAATTGGCTAACGAACGTGAATAAATTGTAGTAGATTGATAGATCGAACGCCAAATAAAATAAATAAGAATAAATTGCAGTGAGGTATTTTTTATTTTTTTCAATAGATCTTAAAATAAAAGGCAAATAAAATAGATCACAAAGGCAAATAATATGAGAAAGAGACCCGGGGGCCGTAGGTTTCAGTAGTGGCTTCTCTCGAGAAAAATAGCAAACGGTGGGTAGACAAATGACTGTTGGGCAATTGATAGAACTTCAAATAATCACGATGATATCCAGGCAATGATCATTATATAGGCATCACGTCCAAGATTAGTAGACCAACTCCCGCCTACATCTACTACTATTACTCCACACATCGACCGTTATCCAGCCTGCATCTAGTGTATTAAGTTCATGGAGAAACGAAGTAATGCAATAAGAACGATGACATGATGTAGACAAGATCTATTTATGTTGAAATAGACCCCATCATTTTATCCTTAGTAGCAACGATACATATGTGTCGGTTCCCCTTCTGTCACTCGGATCAAGCACCGTAAGATCGAACCCACTACAAAGCACCTATTCCCATTGCAAGATAAATAGATCAAGTTGGCCAAACAAAACCCAAATATCGGAGAAGAAATATGATGCTATAAGCAATCATGCATATAAGAGATCAAAGAAGACTCAAATAACTTTCATGGATAAAAAGAGATAGATCTGATCATAAACTCAAAGTTCATCTGATCCCAACAAACACACCGCAAAAAGAGTTACATCATGTGGATCTCCAAGAGACCATTGTATTGAGAATCAAACGAGAGAGAGAGGAAGACATCCAACTACTAACTATGGACCCGAAGGTCTACAAAGAACTACCCACGCATCATCGGAGAGGCACCAATGGAAGTGGTGAACCCCTCCATGATGGTGTCTAGATTGGATCTGGTGGTTCTGGACTCTACGGCGGCTGGAATTGATTTTCGTTGGCTCCCTTAGGGTTTCTGGAATATTAGGGTATTCATAGAGTAAAGAGGCGATCCGGGGGGCACCCGAGGTGGGCACAACCCACCAAGGCGCGCTTGGGCCTCCTAGCGTGCCCTGGTGAGTTGTGCCCCCCTCGGAGGACCCCCCATGTGCTTCTTCGGCCCATTGGTTATCTTCTGGTCCAACAAAAATCCACAAAAAGTTTCGCTGCATTTGGACTCCATTTGGTATTGATTTCCTGCGATGTAAAAAACATGCAAAAAATAGCAATTGACACTTGGCACTATGTCAATAGGTTAGTACCAAAAAATGATATAAAATAACTATAAAATGACTATAGAACATCCATGAATGATCTCTCCCTTCCCTAGCTCACCCACTCACCACGATATCAAGGCTCAGCACGTCGAACTCGAAGAACAAGGGACACAGGGTTTATACTGGTTCGGGCCACCGATATGGTGTAATACCCTACTCCAGTGTGGTGTGGTGGATTGCCTCGTAGGCTACGGATGAACCAGTACATGGGAAGAAAAGCCTCCTAAGGAGAGGTGTTCTTGAGCTCGGCGAGCTTGTGTGGTTGATGGTCATCTGGATCATCCCCCTTCTAAGGTGGTGGCTAGTCCTATTTACAGAGGCCCGGGTCCTCTCCCCAAATGTTAGGCGGGAAGGTATCCCACAACGGCCAATTTGAAGGGGGACAGCTAGTACAAGTTATCCTGACAAAAGGTGGTCTTCGCCTGCCAAAGGCTCTGGTGGTGACGCCGTCATGGGCTCCGCGATGACCTCTATCCTGCCGTCCTGCTGGTCTTGGTCTCGTTGCTCCGATATGCAAACCTTTGCCTGATGCCTCGAGACTCCTCGCCTGCGCTTGCCCCTTTAGCACCAAAGAGGCAACGGGTACTCTGCACCCGCTGGCGCCCGCCTGGCCTTGGCCATCACGGATCACGTCACGGGAACCTCACGAGGTGCCCCTCGCCTTGATCTCTCCGCCCCTCGCGAGCCAACCTAGTGAGGTCGCCCCTGAGGAGGTCGGGTGTCGTCCGCCTCGCGAGGGTCGTGAGTGTTTGCTGGTAAAGATGAGCCATACCAGGCCGCTAGTGGAGCCACGACGTGTGTCGGTGTTCTGGGAACGGGGGTCCCCAGACTTGCCTACCTGCAGCCTGCGGCGTGGCTCAAGGAGGCCCAGCGCGGACCATCTTCATCAGCACAAGACCGAGGACCCTCGCGAGGGGCCAAGCCTCGCGGGGCGGACGACACGGCGCTTCCTCAAGCACGGCCTCGTCAGGCTGGCTCACGAGGAGGCGGAGAGATCAAGGCGGGGTACCTCGCGAGGTGCCCATGACGCAAGCCATGACGACCAAGGGGGCCAGGCGGGCGCCAGCCCGCGCAGTGTCCTCCCCTTTCCTCTTTGGTGCAAAGGGGGCAAGCGCAGGCGAGAGGATCAAGCAAAGGCACCCATTCCGGTGCAACGAGACCAAGACCAGTCCAACGGTGGGAAGGAGGTCATCGTGGAGCCCAGGACGGCGTCACCACAGGGCCTTTGGCAGGCGAGGACCAACTTTAGTCAGGATAAGTGTACCATATGTTCCCCTTCGAATTGGCCAATTGTTGGCGCCCTTCCCGCTCGATATTTGGGAAGAGGCCCAGGGCCTTTGCCTATAAATAGGACTAGCCACCCTCATGGTAGGGAGAGAGAAAAACAGAGAGCAGCGAGCATCCAGAGATCATAGAGAACCAGAGCGAGTAGAGAGAGAGAAGGGCGGTTGAACTCCTCCTAGCAGTTCATCCCCCTAGCCAAGAACAGACCCTCGCGAGGCTGTTCTTCCCTGTATTGTTCATCATCTCCAGCCCAAGAGGCAATCCACCCACCACAAACTAGAGTAGGGTATTACACCACAATGGTGGCCCGAACTAGTATAAACTCTGTGTCTTTTGCATTGTTCTTTCAGTAGTTTAGATCTTTGCGAGACAGAGAGGTAGAGGGCATAATCTCCGCGCGCACCCGAGAGTTCGAACCTTAAAGGTCTGCCGGAACCCGAAATCCGACATTTGGCGTGCCAGGTAGGGGTGCGCCGAAATTTGTCTTCCACCGTTCCGCTCTCCGCCGACCGTCGCGTCCATGTCTGACGCTCGTCGGGCCCGCGCCGAGCACGGGGCCGCCATCGCTTCCCGCGTAGCCCAGACGGCTCCTATCGGTGGGCGCCCTCGCCGTTCCCCGTCGCCCGCCGTCAACGCATCCATCGGCCCGACGGGGAATGAGCAGCAAGCGTCGTCTCAGCACCTGTCCGTGCGGCAAGACGGCCGCACCGCTACCCCATCGCTCACACCAGCTGGCTCTTCGTCCCGCGTGCTCCGCGCACCCTTGGAGGCTCGAGTTGCGCTCATCGCGGCAAACGAGCTCCCACGCTACCGTCCCGTCGACGACGTCTACGAGGAGTGGCTCGACCGCGTCGCCGAGCTCGTCCGCGCCACAGGGGGCTCTCCTGCGCCGTCCGCTCTGCTGCGCCGCACCCCGCCGCGCGCTGGAAATGAAGCTCCGGGGGCGTACCAACCGCCTCCTCTCCAAGAAGACGCCATGGCTCCAAGACGCGTGGCCCCTGGGCGGAACCCACTCCGTCAGGCGCCAGCCCAGCAAGAATGGAGCTGCCAAGAAGTCCCTCGACCGCAAGAGGCCGCCCGAGCGCTTCCAGCTCCGGCCCGCCGTGACCCTGCTCCAGCTCCGCCACGTCAAGACCCCGCGCTGCTCCCAACTGCAGTGCATGGAGACCCGCAAGGCCAAGCTCTCCCTCAACCGAAGCCTCCCGTGGCCACCGCAGGCTGCCGCGCCTACACCACCGAGCTGCGCAGCGTCGCGTGGCCCGGCAATTTCAAGCCGGACCTGCCTCCTCGCTACGACAGCACGACCGATCCCGCAGAGTTCCTCCGGCTCTATGAGCTGGGCATCGAAGCTGCCAGCGGGGACGAGAAGGTCATGGCGAACTGGTTCCCCATGGCGCTCAAAGAGGGAGCTCGCACCTGGCTCCTAAACCTGGCCCCAGGCACGATCTCTTCCTGGGACCAGATGCGCACCCGCTTTATCGCCAACTTCCAAGGTACTCATGACCAGCCGCCTGCCGTGAGCGACATGCGCAGCATCAAGCAACAACCCGGGGAGACCCAGCAAAAGTACATCCAGCGCTTCAACAACGCGCGCCTCAAGATCCCCAAGGTGTCTGAGGAAGCCATCATCTCGGCCTTCTCCGATGGGGTGCGCGACGTCAAGATGAAGGAGGAGCTGGCGATGCATGAAGACCTGTGCACCTCCCTGGAGTTGTTCAACTTGGCGAACAAGTGCGCCAGGGCTGAGGAGGGGTGTCTCTCTCTCCTTGAGCTGTCTGCCGCAGACCCAGAAGAGAAGAAGCCCAAGGCCAAGGACGTGAAGCGCAAGGGGGCTGTCGTGCTCGCGGCAGAACCAGATACCAAGCGGGGCAAGGATCTGCCTGAGTCCTCCAGGGGCAGCCGATACTGTGTGTACCACGACCTCCACACCTACAACACCAACGAGTGCCAAGAACTCCGCGCCGTGCGAGAAGGAAGGATCGGCCATCGTCCCTACTGTGCTGACCGGGGCTACGGCCGAGGAGGAGGAAGAAACATAGGACGCTGGGAAGACCGCGGCCCGCGCCAAGGGTGGCGTGATCAACCTCGCGAGGACCGCTGGCGGGACCTGCCTCGCGAGTGGGATTGGAGGGATCAGCCTCGTGAGGATCGCTTGCAGGACAACGCAGGCCTCCCTCCACTGCCGCCGCAGCCAAGAAGGAACGAGGACCGCCACCAGGACGAGGGGGTTGGGGGCTTCCAGGAGCCGCGCGCAATCGCCTGCATCCTGGGCGGAGCTCAAGCCCCAGCCTCCCAATGCATCTTCAAGCAGTTTGCCCGCGAAGTGAATGCAGTCCTCCCCAAGCTCGAAGCAACGCGCCCTCTCAGGTGGTCGACGTGCGCCATCACGTTCAGCTCAGCAGATCATCTCAAGTGCGCGGCCACAGCCGGAGTCCTCCCGATGCTTTGCTCCCCAGTCATCAGCAACGTACTGGTCACCAGGACCCTCATTGATGGTGGAGCAGGTCTCAACGTCCTGTCCGAGGAAACATTCAACAATCTCCAAGTGCCCTATGACCAGCTTCAGCCAACCAAGCCTTTCTCCGGAGTCATCGACGGTTCCACGATCCCGATCGGGCAGGTCCGCCTCCCCTTCACCTTCGGGGCCCGCAGCAACTACCGCACTGAGCTCATCGACTTCGACGTCACCCACATCCGCCTGCCGTACAACGCCATCCTCGGGTACCCAGCGCTGGCCAAGTTCATGGCCGTGACTCATCATGGCTATAACGTCCTCAAGATGCCAGGAAGTGGCGGAGTCATCACGGTGCCATGTGAAGAGAAGGATGCAGTGTGTTCCCTGGAGCGAGCCTTTCAGGCCGCGTCACTAGAAGACCCAGATCGCGGAAGCAGGAGGCTTCCCGAGATCACCCCCAAGAAGAAGAAGACAACGTCAGGCTCAGCCCCTCAGGAGGCAGGCCCCTCAGGGCCCGCGTCTGCCCAAGGGGACCCTCCTTCCATCGCATAGGAAAGCGCGCCCGGCGCCCTCCTCAGGCAGGGCTCGGGGGCTCTCATCTGGAGGGCCATCGACCTGGCTAGGGTCACGAGGGAGGCGCTTGGGCACCACGTGGAGGCGTGCCTCAAAGCACGTTTCCCTCAAGAAGAAGCAAGGCAAGGAAGGTCAGACCAGCAGGAGTTCGTCAACAAGGCCGTTCAAGAACTACAGGAGTCAAGAGTCATGAGAGGTTGCCGCCGTCTACCGGCTGTGGCTCCCCATCCAGGCGAGGATGGTGGGCTGCGCGTCTGCATCGATGTACCAGGACTCAATCGGGTCGCCGCGATGGAGCGCCTCTGGCCCTCGCAAGTGGGGCGTTGCGGAGGCCCACCCCACAGCTATGTTCGCATGCCTCACGGCTTGCCGAGCGTGGCTACTGCATACCAGCGCCTCATGAGGCGCATCATGGAGACTCAGGAAGACAGGCGTTCCGCAGTCCTGGCGGAGATGGAGATGATTTGCGAGGAGCCACCAGCGCCTCCGGAGCCTCCTTAGGCCCCTGGGCCTGGGGGCTCGCGAGGAACGTCTTCCGCAGCCCACCGAGTCTGCTGCACCAACACCACTTCGTCCTCGGCATCCTCACGTGACGTCCTTCAAGCTTCATTTCCAGCTGGGAACGCCCTCCCAGGGCTGCTTCATTCCCAGGCCGCGTGGGTCCGTCCCTGCGGCATGTATCCCTTTTTATTTTTCGGTTATTAGCTTGCTTTGTTGGGGGCGCCCTTCAGGCTGCATCATCCCCAAGCCGCTCGGGCCAGGCCTAGTGGCGTGTATCTCTCTTGCGTTTATTTCCAGCTATGCTTTCGCCTATCATGCTTGATTACTTCATGCCTGTCCACGGCACCTCTCCTTCTCCATGTCGACCACTTGCATGTTAAAGGGGGGGGTACCTGAGCATCGCGACTCAGGGCTCTTACTGGCTCTCCAGCCCTCACCCTCTGGCCTTGTCCATGGCATCGCGACCTGGCATACCAGCGACGGCTGAGACAAGCTCGAAGGCCGGGACCCGAGGACGTAGAGTGTCGGCATCTAACCCAATTTGCAGGAACACATCTCAAGATACGGCCCAGTGCCAGGCGCAACCCGCCTAGAGGTAGGGCCCCGTGAGTCCCGCGCTGGCTCACGGGTGCCCAGGCACACCTCACCTGCGCCAACCAGAGCAACTAACGACCGACTGATAGCTGTCATGGCAACCCTTTTTCCTTCTATGATGAGCTTGCAGGATCCCCCTGAGGGAATTGCGTTGGCCGAGGCCCTCACGGAGTTCCCTTCACCCTCGTCCGCGTGAACTGCTTGCACGTTAAAGGGGGGGTGCCTGAGCATCGCGACTCAGGGCTCTTACCTGCTCTCCGGCCCTCACCCTCTGGCCATGACCACGGCACCGCGACCTGGCATACCAGCGACGGCTGAGACAAGCTCGAGGGCCGGGACCCGAGGACGTAGAGCGGAAAGGGAAGCAAAGGCGAGGGAGGAGGGGCACGCAAGGACCTCGCCAAGCAGCTCCGTTCCTGCTACCGCGCGGACCCATCGTCACGCAAGAGTAACCCCTGATTAATAAGATAAGTCACCGCCCGACCACACCGGCTACCATGGCACTATCCCACGCACCTAACGCAACTCCGTACTAGCGACGTCGCTCCCCTTTCTCACCGAGCGATGGCTGCTTGGGCGCCAAAGGGGACCTCCTGAGCATCGCGACTCAGGGGCTCTTACCGGACCCCGGGTCGCTCACCTCCTGGCCTTGACCACGGCATCGCGACCTGGCATACCAGCGACGGCTAACGCCGCCTTGGGACTGGGACCTATCGACGCAGAGCACCAAGCCCTCGCGAGGTTCGAAAGGGAGAACTAAGCTATGACGGGATTGACGACTCGCACAGTTCCATAGCAAAAGACATATATTAACAAAAGGATCACAGACACCTTACAAGCCCCCATTGGGTGCAGTATGATTCCTTGCAGGAAACGGGTCCTAAGGGATACTAACTACACGAGCCCCTGCAAGAGACGCCATCATCAACAGTGGGCCATTAAGCACCGGCGCCAACCCCATCCAGATCAGAGTCGGCGACGGCCGAGCGAGCCCGCCCTGCTTCGGGAGCGGCGCTGGCTCGTAGGCTCGTAGCTGTCGTCACTCGTCTCCGGAGTCGCGAAGGCCTCGCTAGGATCGCTGGATTCTCCGGCGCTCCCTCCGCTTGTGGAGCCGTCCAAGGAACGGTCGGCAGACCCGGCCCTCACTGTGGCGGGGTCCTGGCCGCCTCCCCCGGGGCAGCACTCCAGCCGGCGCCCGTTCACATCAAAGACCTTGAAGAACATCACCGAAGCGCCATCGTACTCCAGGTGGATCGTGAGGGCGCCCCTTGCCCTGCAGCCCCGAGCGATCTCGCCCCAGCCGCGAGTCATGAAGACCTCGCCCGAGGCGGTGATCGCGACTTCTGCCTCGGTCGCGGGAGTGCTGCAATTGGCGTGCTGCAGCCATAACTCCAGGAGTCTTCCTTGCGGGAAGACTGAGGCGAAGAAAGGAGGAAAGCGTATCCAAGTTCGCGGAGGCATGGCGGCGTGGAGCACGAGCTTGCGGCAGGAGCCCTCGGCGTGGACTCCGGGAGGAACGACCCACACCTTCGTGACCCGTCGGCGCCGGCGACGGCGCTGGCCGAGGGGATTGACATCTCCTCTTCCAAGGCCCTCGGCGTGGGCATACAAGGGAAGCGGGAACCCCGGCGGAGGCCGCTCGTACCAAGGCCTCGGCACCGCCAGGCGGTCCTCCTCGTCTCGGCCACGAAAGGCAGCCGCTTCTTCGGAGGGAGCGGGTCTGGTCCCTCTTGAGGAGCCTTTCCCTTTTTCGCTGCAGAGAACCGGCGAATCGGAGCCATCATGGAGAGGCGGAGCAAGAATCAAGGCGAAGGAGAGAGAGGGGAGATGGACTGGAAGGGCACGCGCGGTGCCGTACTTATAGCCGGCGGAGGCCAACCGTCGGCCTCCACGAACACAGGTAATCATGACACGATTTGCATGCAGGGACTTGTCCAATCCGCGCGATCATCGAGGCATCATGGGGAAGCGGAGACGCCCACGTCCAATCAACCGCCACGCGGCGCCCAAGGCCGCAGGCTGTTAGGGCCCGCAGCGCTTCGCCCCTGCCCTTTCGCCTCTCAGCACGGCCAAGTCCATGCGCGCCTTGGGCCCGGGGGCTACTGTCGGCGTTCTGGGAACGGGAGTTTCCAGACTTGCCTGCCTGCGGCCTGCGGCGTGGCTCAAGGAGGCCCAGCGCGGCCCATCTTCATCAGCAGAAGATCCAGGACCCTCGCGAGGGGCCAAGCCTCGTGGGGCGGACGACACGGCGCTTCCTCAGGCACGGCCTCGTCAGGCTGGCTCACGAGGAGGCGGAGAGATCAAGGCGGGGTACCTCGCGAGGTGCCCATGACGCAAGCCATGACGACCAAGGGCGCCAGGCGGGCGCCAGCCCGCGCAGTGTCCTCCCCTTTCCTCTTTGGTGCAAAGGGGGCAAGCGCAGGCGAGAGGATCAAGCAAAGGCACCCATTCCAGTGCAACGTGACCAAGACCAGTCCAACGGTGGGAAGAAGGTCATCGTGGAGCCCAGGACGGCGTCACCACAGGGCCTTTGGCAGGCGAGGACCAACTTTAGTCAGGATAAGTGTACCAGATGTTCCCCTTTGAATTGGCCAATTGTTGGCGCCCTTCCCGCTTGATATTTGGGAAGAGGCCCAGGGCCTTTGCCTATAAATAGGACTAGCCACCCTCATGGTAGGGAGAGAGAAAAACAGAGAGCAGCGAGCCTCTAGAGATCATAGAGAACCAAAGCGAGTAGAGAGAGAGAAAGGCGGTTGAACTCCTCCTAGCAGTTCAGCCCCCTAGCCAAGAACAGACCCTCGCGAGGTTGTTCTTCCCTGTATTGTTCATCATCTCCAGCCCAAGAGGCAATCCACCCACCACAAACTAGAGTAGGGTATTACACCACAATGG
This sequence comes from Aegilops umbellulata, assembly GCA_032464435.1. Classification (NCBI taxonomy): domain Eukaryota; kingdom Viridiplantae; phylum Streptophyta; class Magnoliopsida; order Poales; family Poaceae; genus Aegilops; species Aegilops umbellulata. The sequence continues at coordinate 222,748,068 of CP136055.1, read as the reverse complement.
TGGCCCGAACTAGTATAAACTCTGTGTCTTTTGCATTGTTCTTTCAGTAGTTTAGATCTTTGTGAGACGGAGAGGTAGAGGGCATAATCTCCGCGCGCACCCCAGAGTTCGAACCTTAAGGGTCTGCCGGAACCCAAAATCTGACAACGTGGGATGCAGGCAGGCAAGTCTGGGGACCCCTGTTCCCAGAACGCCAAGAGTATCCCCCGGGCCCAAGGCCCGCTCGGACTTGGCTTCGAGGCGAAGCCAAAGGGCAAGTGCGGAGCGCCGCGGGCCCCAACTGCCTACGGCCTTGATTGACGCGTGGCGACTGACGGGACATGGGCGTCTCCGCTTCCCCACGCTGTCTCGGCAACTGCTCGACTTGACGAGTCCCTGGTGCATGCAGAGAAAACCATTATTACCTGTTATCGTGGGGGTCACCGGTTGGCCTTCTTCTGCTATAAATGAGGAGGGGGGCAGAGCCCCCGTCGCCCATCTCTCCCCATTCTGCTTGCTTCTTCTTCCTTGCTTTGTTGCTAGCATCGACATCCATGGCGCCGGTGAATAGGTTCTCGGCCGCAGAGAAAGGGAAGGCCCGCCAGGAGGGCTCCGGCTCGCCACCACCAAAGAGGGGACACAGTCGCCCACGCAAGCACATCGCGACCCCCGCCGTGGCCCCTCGCGGCCGCAGCGGTGCCTCTTCGCACAGTGGAAGCCGCCCATGTCGTGGCAGCCCTGTCGATGAAGGGAGGCGCACCGTGGTTGCGCGGCCTCCCCGGCCGCGCATCCACTCGGCGGAGGTGCTGCCGGAGTTCGTCGTGTGGTCGGAGAACCCAGCCGGCACCTAGCTTCAGCTCCCGCGCTCCTTCGCCGGCGAACTACCGGCCACGGGTCCAGCTGGTCTCTGGCTGCAGGCGGACGGCTGCTGCAGCAAGGCTTCGTGGGTTGTGGTGGAGGTCTCCGTCGGAGGCAACGCAGCCTGGCCCGCAGTTGGCAGACATTTGCCTGCGCGCGCGGCCTGGGCAAGCGGTGTGCCCTTCACTTCAAGTATGACGGCAATGCGACCCTCTATGTGAGGGTGTTCGGGGAAGATGGTCGCCGCGTCGGATGCTGCCATGAGGACAACGACTGCGGCGAGGTGCTCAGCCTTGGCAACGCCCGCGACGAGGGTGAAGGTCAACTCGCCCTAGGCACCGGCCGCGGCTCGTCTAGCTACGGCAACTCCTCCTCTGGCGACAGCTCTAGCAGCGGCGGCTATGACTAGCCGCCGTGCCCGCTTCGAGGGCGTAGCGGGTCGTCTCGTCGCCGCGCCCCAGTGAAGCACGAGGAGGGGTCCGGCTGAGTCCAGGAGGGTGCCGAGGGCCTACCCTCGTGAACCGCTGCGGGGGCTACTATCTATACACAGGTGCAGTTTGTGAATAAAACACAACCGAAAATATTACAGTACAAACCTTGAAGCCTCTTAGCAGGCTCGTGAAGGCTTCGTTCAATCCGCTTTTCGCGGACACAACCTTTTTAACCACCGTACCCATCAAGGTACGATGTTCCTCTGAGACGGACGCCTATCGCAGCATGTTCGTCAATATATCCGGAGCTTCTGGACCTTCGGAAGCTGCTATAGGAGCACGGCCTTCCTTCGAAGGGATCCGTTTATTCGTCCCTAGAGTCGTCTCCGGCTATAAGCCGGACAGTCCGGGGCCTTCGTTGTTGGGCCCCGGACACTGGGCTACCGAAGTATCACCTTCGGGTAGTGTCTTCATCACCCCTTGCACTACTTGTTGATCAGGAGAGACCCTCTAGGACGACACCTCAAAGTCGTCCGCCCTATTGGGCGAGGAGACCGGTGGAAGTGTCTCGCTTTCCATCATCTCCGGGAGAAGATCCCCCGAGGAAGAGGATTAGTGAAGAAGATTGTGTGTCGAGCTGTAAAAACATGTATTCTAGATGTTACCTTGGTAACAGGAAAGGAACGGGATATGTTTAAAAATACCCTTGTTCACTTATGATTCGGCTAGAGGCTTGTCCTCATCATGGTACTGTGCGGCGACGTCGTCCTCCAAGCCCGAGCCGCCCGACAGGGGCATCTTGCCTCGCTTAGGAGCCCTTTCCTCCCAATCTTCGGAGGCAGCCCTTTTCTCACCATGGGGAGAAGGGATGTTGGCTTCTCCTTCACTTTTGTCTTCGGGCGGGGGAACTTTGATATCCCCGAACACAGTGTCTGATATACCCTCGGAATGGAGGCCACCTTTGGCCTTCCCGCTGTCCGCCTTGTCTTCCTACACGGGCACCTGGTACGATGACGGGGCTAGCATCCTTATTAGTACGGGATCCGCTGAGTCTTCAGAAAGGGGGGCCGAACACCTAATTCGCTTCGCTTTTTTTATCGAGCCTTGGAAGAAGATAGTTTGCTCAGTAACATATTACGGCATGCTTAAAAAAAGTGTTCGGGAGTCGAGCGCTTACCGAGGTATCCAGATGGTTGCAGGCAAGGCTAATGTCCTCGATGGTGTCCGGCCATTGTTTTCGTTTCCCAAAAAATAGCTTCCACATTCCTTCGTGCGTAGTGCCGAAGAAGTGTTGGAGGGTCCGTGGTCCTTCCAGATTAAACTCCCACATACGGAGAGGACGATGCTGGCATGGCAGGGCTCGGCGGACTAGCATTACTTGAATCACGTTGACAAGATCGATGTCCTTCTCAAGGAGGCTTCGGATGCGGCTCTATAGAGTCTGCACTTCATCAATTGATCCCCAGTCCAGCCCCTTATTAATCCACGATGCAAGCTGTAATGGAGGGCCAGAACGGAACGCAGGTATAGTTGCCCACTTGGTACCACGGGGTTCAATGACGTAAAACCACTCCAGCTGCCATTGGTTGGAAGTTTTGGTAAAAGAGCCTTTTGGCTAGAGAGTATTGGTAAGCTTGCTCACTATAGCACCGCCGCACTCCGCATGTTTCCCGTCAACTACCTTCGGCTTCACACTAAAGGTCTTGAGCCATAGGCCGAAGTGTGGGGGAATACGGAGGAAGGCCTCGCACGTGATGATAAACGCCGAGACATGGAGGAAAGAATCTGGGGCTAGATCGTGAATATCTAGTCACTAATAAAACATGAGCCCCAAGACGAAGGGATGAAGAGCGAAACCTATCCCTCGGAGGAAGTGAGATATGAATACAACCCTATCGCCGGATCTAGGAGTTGGAATAACCTATCCTTGAGCAGGAAGCCTGTGGGGGATCTTCGCGGTCAGGTATCTGGCTGCCCGGAGCTTTGCAATGTCCTCCTCTGTAACAGAGGAAGCCACCCATCGGCCTTGTGGGCTGGGTCCGGACATGACTGATAAGTGGGAAGCAATGAAGTTGAACCTTGGGTGCTGGAACTCGAGGTTGGAAGGGCTCGTCGTAAAAGAAAGAGACGGGCCTTGGTTCCTTTATAAAGGCAATAGATATCGAACGCCTCCTCCTAAACCTGGAAACCTGCCTATTCCTAAGGAAGCATGCCAACGGACGGTTGGGTTACCCACGCCCGTATTGATGAGGGTCCCACAATAAGGGGACATGATCTCTGCCTCGACAAGACGTGCCAATAAAAACCGCGCCTTGAAACGTGGAATGGCAGGACAAGAAACGGTTCGAAATAATGACTGAGCAGACGTGTCGTCACATTCCAAAAAAGTTGTCGGCAGATTGGACTCGTGAAATATTATACTCTCTATGATTGTGTGTGGTACTTGTGTTGCAGATCCGGACATGTTCGATACGTCCGAAGACTATCTTGGAGTATACGAAAAGGGGAACCCGCCTTGCAATGCCGAAGACAATGTGCGCGCTGGACACCTCGTCATTGAAGCCTGGTTCAGGGGCTACTGAGAGAGTCCTTGACTAAGGGGTCCTCGGATGTCCGGCCTGTTGGACATGGGCCGGACTGATGGGCTGTGAAGATACAAAGACCGAAGAATCTACCCGTGTCCGGATGGGACTCACCTTGGCGTGGAAGGCAAGCTTGGCGACCAAATATGAAGATTCCTTTCTCTGTAACCGACTATATGTAACTCTAGTTCCCTCCGGTGTCTATATAAACCGGAGGGCTAGGTCTATAGAGACGAACAATCATAATCGTAGTCATGCAGGCTAGACTTCTAGGGTTTTAGCCATTATGATCTCGTGCTAGATCAACTCTTGTAATACTCATATTCATCAAGATCAATCAAGCAGGAAGTAGGGTATTACCTCCATAGAGAGGGCCCGAACCTGGGTAAACATTGTGTCCCCTATCTCCTGTTACCATCGACCTTAGACGTATAGTTCGGGACCTCCTACCCGAGATCCGCCGGTTTTGACACCGACAGGCTCCCGAGCTGGTCGCTGGAGAGCTAGTGCGACCAGATGCTCCCGCGGCCGCCGTCCCTGAAGCCCCGGCCAGCGTTCCTGAGCTGGAAGTACACTGCCCAGTCGCCAAGGGTCATGCCCCGACCCTCGGCTCGCTTCGTCTGAACCATGCAGCACGCCGTAAGAGGAAAGGGCTCCCGAGCTGCAGTCGCGATGCCTACCAGCCCCTGAAATAGAGGAAGTACATAGCCATAGACGAGTAAGTGCCTTATCTTTGTGGTTTTCCGTGTGTCGCATCCCTTCCTGTCCCTGGCTCTTCAGGATCCCTCCGGTTGTGGTGGCGAAAACTCCTGGGGAGCAACCTCCAGAGGTCCATGGTCCGCTCATGATTCCAAGCCCCCCGCACCAGACACCTGCGAGGCACGGGGCCAGTCCGCGAGGCGGATGCGCCGTTGGGAGGCCGTGAGCCTGTGCTCCCAGCATCCTTCACTCACGGTCAGTCCTGGGGCGTAGGAGGCGTGCTGAGGGCTCCTCCATTGGTCATCGCCGGTGGCTGGGCAACCCCAGCGTTGGCTTCATCTTCGAGCGGCGAGGCCGTGCCGCCCAGCGCCTTCGCTGAGGCCTGGAGAGCTACCGGGAAAGCGCCGGCCTCCAGCCCCCTGCCAGAGACAGGCGAGCCACTCTGCGCCTCTCCGGAAGCCCCCAGTGCGGAGGATGGGCTTGGTCGCGTGCTGGAGCTCGCGCGCGGGCACATCACCGTCCGTCATGACCTTTTTCATGAGGCGATGGGTGCGCTGAATCGGCTCAGAGGAGAGCTTGCCGATGTCGACGCCCACCTCGAGACGAAGGGCCTTCGCTTGGCGCACGAGTGGCGCCAGCTGAAGGTCGCACGAGTAGTAGTAGGCATCGAGTTCTCACCTCCAAGTTCACATAGCACAAGAACACCTCAACCTCAGGAGGTTGTTCTTCCCCTTGTATTGTTCCTCATCAGCCCAAGAGGCAATCCATCCACCACACACTGGAGTAGGGTATTACACCACAACGGTCGCCCGAACCAGTATAAATCTTGTGTCTTTCTGTGTTGCTAGTTCGTCGAGTTCGTCCGCAAGATCTTAATGAGCTAGGGCGTAGATCGGTAGGAGGGAAAGACGTCGCGCGCACCCCAGAGTTTGAACCTTAAGGGTTTTGCCGGAACCCCAGATCCGACATTTGGCGCGCCAGGTAGGGGTGCGCCGTAGCTCCTCTCCACCGGCCTACACCCCACGCTACCGCACTTCGCCCCCATGGCAGGTGCCCCGCCGTCCGCTCCTGCGGCCAGCATCGACGACGAGGCCTCGGGGTTCCGAGACCTGGCCCCCGCCCTACGACGGGTGCGGTGGCCAACCAAGTTCAAGCCGGAGATGCCGCCGCGTTACGTCGGCGCGGCGGACCCGTCGCCATTCCTACTAGCGTATGAGGAGGCCGTCCTCAAGGTCGGGGGCGACGAGAAGGTCATGGCCAACTGGTTCCCCATGGCCCTCGCCGGCGAGCCGCGCGCTTGGCTACTCAACCTCCCTGGATCCACGATGGTGTCCTAGGGGGAGCTCCGCGACCTCTTCACTGCTCGCTACGCAGTGCCGACGCACCACGCAGTCGCAGCCCTGCTAGGCGGCTCTCAAGCACCGCCTTCAGATCGCCACGTCAAGCCATTCCTCCGTCAGATTCGGGCCGCTTCCAAGCGCCCGGGGGCTCCGGCGGGTTGGGCTGCGACAGAGGCCAACCACACCTTCGGCTCAGAAGACCACCCCGACTCCACCACCGGCTCGGGCATGCTCCCAATGCTCTGCACGCCCACCATCTGCAACGTGGTTGTTACCAAGACCCTCATCAACGGCGGTGCCGGCCTCAACTTGCTCTCCATAGAGGACTTCAGCCTTCTTCACGTGCCGCTCGAGCGACTAAGCCTCAGCAAGCCCTTCTCAAGAGTTGGTGGCGGCGTCGCCCGCTCTCTAGGGCAGATCTGTCTCCCAGTCACCTTCCACACACGCGACAACTACCGCACCGAGCTGGTCGACATCGCCCGCATTGGTCTCCTGTACAATGCCATCCTCGGGTACCCAGCTCTCGCCTAGTTCATGGCGGCAAGTCACCCGGCCTACAACATCATGAAGATGCCTGGGAGCAAAGGCGTCCTCACTATCAAGGGGGACACCAAGGAGGCCGTGATGGCACTCAAACGTGCCTTCAAGACCGCAGCGGCGGCGCAGCCCACCGGTGTCGATATCTCCAAGCTAGGAGAATGCGCCTTACCCTTCTTCAAGCTTATGAAGAAGAAGGGCCCGTTCGAGTGGACCCCGGAGGCCGACCGAGCCTTCCAAGACCTCAAGAAATACCTGACCAACCCTCCGGTGATGGTGGCACCACGACCTCTCGAGCCCCTAGTGCTCTACCTTGCCGCCACCCCGTACTCCGCCAGCGCAGCGCTGGTGGCGGTTCGGGAGGAGCGTCGAGCCAAGGGCATTGTGCGCCAAGCCATAGCTGAAGTAATGCAGGGTCAGGAAGGCGCCGCAAAAGCCTCAGCAGCAGAAGACCAAGCTCGGCAGGATAACGTCGCCGAAACTCCCGAAGGCAGTCAGGCCTCAGGAGCCCTTCCACCTCAGGAGACGCCCCAATATCCGCAAGACCCAAGCCTCAACAGTGCGCCAGCCCTCGTTGAACACCCGGTGTACTTCATCAGCACCGTGTTGCGGGACGCAAGGGCACGATACCCCATGCCTCAGAAGCTTCTGCTCGCGCTCTTGGTGGCCTCACGCAAGCTGCGTTACTACTTCCAGGGCCACCCCATCAAGGTCGTCTTGGCCTACCCATTGAAGAGGGTGCTTAGGAGCCCCAACTCAGCTGGAAGGGTCGCTGAGTGGAACATCGAGCTACAAGCATTCTAGTTGGAGTTCAGCACTACCAGGGTCATCAAGGGGGCCGCGCTCGCTGATTTTGTGGCAAAATGGACAGATGCCCCGACACTTGAAGAAGGCGAAGACCGATCCACTTCGCCAGGAAGCAAGGCACCGGACGGTTCGGTCATGTACTTCGATGGCGCCTTCACGCACCAGGGCACGGGGGCTGGGGCAGTGCTCATCTCGCCCACTTAGGACAAACTCTACTACGTCATGCAACTCTGCTTTCAGCACGGCGAGAAGGTCTCTAACAACATCGCAGAATACGAAGGCCTCATAGTTGGCCTGAAGGCCACAGCAGCTCTGGGGGTGAAGCGCCTTACCGTTAGAGGCAACTCGCAGCTCCTCGTCAACTTCTCCAACAAAGTATATGAGCCAAAGGACGAGCATATGGAGGCATACCTCGCGGAGGTGCGCAAGATGGAGAAGCAGTTCTTGGCCCTGGAGCTGCAGCACGTGCCCGGGGGCACCAACAAGGAAGCCGACGACATCGCCAGGAGAGCATCCAAGCAGCAGCTGCAAGAGCCCGGCATCTTTGAGGAACGGCTCTTCAAGCCATCAGCGACACCACCACTTTCAAGCACGGCTCAGCCTCGGGAGGAGCTCCCACAGCCTCCTGCCACGGGAGCCCAAGCCTGTGGCCCGATCTCAGGAGCTCGCCTGCTCTTGGCGCTTGGCCTGAACGACTCTTGGAACGCATATCTGCTACGCTTCGGTGGCGCATCCCAGGAGCAATGGTCAAGCCGAATGCGCGAACGTGGAGGTCCTGAGGGGCCTCAAGACCAGGACCTTCAAGAAGAAGCTCGAGGCCTGTGGCAGGGGCTGGCACGACGAGGTTCAGTCCGTGTTGTGGTCCATCCGCACCACCGCCACCAAGCCAACGGGCGAGACCCCATTCTTCCTTGTCTATGGAACTGAAGCAGTCCTTCCTCACGAGGTCAAGCATCGCTCCGCATGGGTCCTGGCGTTCGACGAAACGCAGCAGGACGCCATGCGGGGGATGGATCTCGTGCTGGGGGAGGAACGTCGTCGCGAAGCTACACTGAGGGTGGCAAGGTACCAGCAAGCGCTGCAGTGATACCACTGCCGCAACGTTTGCTCCAGGGCGCTCGAGGTGGGCGACCTCGTCCTGAGGCGGGTCCTCTCCAAGGAAGGGCTGCACAAGCTTTCACCCATGTGGGAGGGCCCGTTCAGGGTCGTCCATGTCTCCAGGCCTAGCGCCGCGCGCCTGGAGACGCAGGACGGGATACCCGTCCAGAACGCCTGGAACATCCAGCACCTCCGGAAGTTCTACCCATGAAGCAAGGCCTAGAGCCTATGAAGCAAGTCCCGGAGCCTATGAAGCAACGCCCAGAGCCTGTGAAGAAGGGCCCAGTGCTGTGAAGAAGGCCCGGTGCCTGTGAAGAATCGCCGCCCGTGACACTCTCACGTAATAGTGAGTGGGGCTGTACACGCCCCTGAGTCTCAGGAGCGCCGGCCTCAGGCCCTGGGGCTCCCTCCCACGCCTAGCGGCAGCACTTAGCTCCGCGCTGGTGAGAAGACTTGAAGACTAGATTAGGTGTCGGACGCGGCTTTTCATTTGCTTTCCGTAGTTGGCTCGCTTTTCCTTAATCGAAGTTTGCTTTTGGTGTTCCTTGCTGATTCGATTCCCTCGCTTCTTACCGCATTTTCCGGCTCTGGTTCGCTCGTGTTCTCTCTTGCGCATACCTCGCGAGGGGGCTAGGCAGGTGCCCTCGCGAGCATCTTTTCTCCTCTCTGCCTTCTCGCGAGCCACCCTCGTTCAAGCCCAAAACTGGCGCATCTCTCCTAGTCTGTGCCCCTCGGGTACCGCGATACAAAGCGCCAGGTCAAGGCTTGGGTGAACGGCAAATCTCCTAGCGCACCTCCTAACGAATTTCTGCAGTTCCTGAGCAGACGGGTCAAGATGGACACGAGGAAACAAACACCTCGTAAGGAAGAAGGCGTCCCGAATGCACCAGGTTAAGTTATCTTTGCGCAAAATAACAACACGGCACGGGAACGACACACATAGTGCAATAACCAAGGAACCACAGTTCGATACACACCCCTCTGGGCCCATACTGGTTTCATTTTTGATGCAGGGAAAAGAGCAAAACAAAAGCAGCGTTGCAGCGATCCATGGAGGCAGACCCCAAGCGACGTCCTCAGCCTAGCCAGACCCCTCCTCGCGCTTCACGGAGGCACAACAATGAGATGACCCGCTGCCGCCTTCAAAGCGGGCGCGGCGGCGCGGCGGCTGGTCGTACTCACCGCTGCTGGAGCTGTCGCCGGAGGAAGAGGCGCCGTAGATGGACGAGACACGGTCGCCGCCGGGGGTGGGCTCGCGCTCATCCTCGTCGCGGCCGTCGCCAAGGCCGAGCACCTCCTCACCGTCGTTCGCCTCGGGACAGCACCCGACGCGGCGACCATCTTCCCCAAACACCCTCACATAGAGGGTCGTTCCACCATCATACTTGAAGTGGAGGGTGCACCGCCTGCCCAAGCCGCACGCGCAGGCGAACGTCTGCCAGCCGCAGGCCAGGGCTATGTTGCCCGCGGCGGAAGTCTCCACCGCAACCCAAGAGGCCTTGCTGCAGCAACCATCCGCCTGCAGCGAGAGCCCGCCTGGACCAGAGGCCGACAGTTCGTCGACGAAGAAGCACAGAAGCTGGAGCCAGTTGCCGGTCGGGTTCTCCGACCAGACGACGAACCCCGGCGACACTTCCGCCGAATGGAAGCGCGGACGAGTAGGCCGTGCCACCATGGCATGCCTCCCTTCGTCAACTGGACCGCCATGGCTGGGACGACCCCCTCTGCGTGCCGCGGCGCCGCCTCGACAGTGGGCCGTGGCGGGGGTCACGACGTGCTTGCACGGACGGCCACGTCCGCGCTTGGGCGCCGGGGAGCCAGGTCCCTCGCGAGGGGCTTTCCCCTTCTCGGCGGCAGAGAACTTCCTTCGTGGCGCCATTGGTGGCGCTGCTAGCAATGGAGCGAGAAGGAAGAAGCAAGCGAGCAAGGAAGAGATGGGCGATGGGGGCTCCGCACCCCTCCCCATGTATAGCGCAGGAAGGCCAACCGGCGCCTTGCACGATCACAGGTAATGATGGTATTCCTTGCATGTCGCAGGGACTTGTCAAATCGAGCGGTTGCCGAGGCAGCGTGGGGAAGCGGAGGCGCCCACGTCCAATCAACCACCACGCGTCAACCGAGGCCGCAGGCTTTTGGGTCCCACGGCGCTCCGTACTTGACCTTTGGCTTCACCTCGAAGCCAAACCCGAGCGCACCTTGGGCCCGGGGGCTACTGTCGGCGTTCTGGCAACGGGGGTCCCCAGACTTGCCTGCCTGCAGCCCACGGCGTGGCTTTGCTAGCAGGCATGTACGGCCCATCTTCATCAACAAGGCATTCAAGACCCTCGGGAGGGGCCAAGCCACGCGAGGCGGACGACGCAAGACCTTCTCAGGAGCTGCCTCGCCAGGCAGGCTCACGAGGAGCGGAGATATCAAGGCGGGGCAAACCTCGCGAGGCTCCCATGACGTGAGCCATGACGATCGATGCCAGGCGGGCGCCAGCGCGCGTAGCGTCCTTATTTCCTCTTTGGTTCTAAGGAGGCAAGCGCAGACACAGAGTACCGAGGCATCAGGCAAAGGTTTCCATATCGGTGCAACGAGACCAAGACCAGAAGGACGGCAAGACGGAGGTCACTATGGATCCCAAGACGGCGTCACCGCCAGGGCCTTTTGCAGGCGAAGTCCGCTTTTGTCAGGATAGCTTGTACTGGCGGTCCCCTTTCAAATTGCGCCGTTGTTGGCTCCTTTCCGCTCAATATTTGGGAAGAGGACCGGGGCCTCTGTAAATAGGTCTAGCCACCATAGTAGTAGGCATCGAGTTCTCACCTCCAAGTTCACATAGCACAAGAACACCTCAACCTCAGGAGGCTGTTCTTCCCCTTGTATTGTTCCTCATCAGCCCAAGAGGCAATCCATCCACCACACACTTGAGTGGGGTATTACACCACAACGGTGGCCTGAACCAGTATAAATCTTGTGCCTTTCTGTGTTGCTAGTTCGTCGAGTTCGTCCACAAGATCTTAGCGAGCTAGGGCGTAGATCGGTAGGAGGGAAAGACTTCGCGCGCACCCTAGAGTTCGAACCCCAGATCCGACACCTTGGGTCATTCAGGACAATCTGGCGAACTGGGTGGACGATCATGTGGACGCCCTGGTCTCGAAGTTCACTCCAGAGGACGACACGGTCGTGGTTGTGGCCGAAGGAGGTGGAGCGGAAGACGATGATGAGGACGAAGTCAGCGGTGGCGCGGGAGGTGCGGATGACGACGATGAGCATGACGCCAGTGGTAGCGCGTCTGGCTAGGCCTGTATTTCTCTTCCTGCTCCGACCTATACACATAAACCTTCGGATACGGCCCTGTGGGGCGTGAAAGCATTTTTGAGAAAATGGGGGCCCCTTATAATGTATGAAATGATGATATGTTTTGGGATAGAATTTGGGACATGCCGTCGTGAGCCGGGAGGCTCCTGGGTGTAGTAGCTGGTGCGACTTATCCTTGATTCTGTAGGCCCTCAGCGGGCCCTGATGTCGCGGAAGCACCCTCCTCCCGAGGCGTACCCTCTGAGGGCTTGCGAGGCTTTAAGCCTCCCGAGGAGCCTGCTGGCCCGCCAAAGAAAGCCTCGCGAGGAGCCTGATTGTCAGATTACGGCAAGGTGTGCGCGCGGTGATCCTGCGGCGGTTGCATTCCTGACCCCTGGGGGGCCTCGGCGTCGCCTGGGCTAGCCCGAGCATGCTCGACGCACGCATACCACGCCCAGCCCCCGCTCGTGGGGCGCTCACAGGGGGGTAGTGATGTCTACTATGCAACCTTCTTCTTGTAGACGTTGTTGGGCCTCTAAGTGCAGAGGTTTGTAGGACAGTGGAAAATTTCCCTCAAGTCGCCACGAGTCAAGAAGAATTCCCCCCGTTTTTCTTTTGATAAGCACACGAAACTCCAAATCTCATTCCAAAAGATGGCAAATTGGGCTACAGAAAGAGGGCAAAAGCAAACAGCCGCGTCTGGCACCTAGCTAGTCTTCTCACCAGCGCGGAGCTAAGTGCTTCCACTAGGCATGGGCATAGTCATTGGGGGATAGTGTCGACGACCAACGTGGAGCATGGTGCTTCCACTTGGACGTGGATGGGAGCCCCCGTGAGGCCCGAGGGCGGTGCTCAGGAGACTCCGGGGCGTGTACAACCCCAACTCATTATTACGTGAGAGTGTCATGAGTGAAGATCTTCATGTGCATCCATGGCGCCTGACAAGGGCCCCGCCCTACGCCTCCCCCAATCACCGTTGGGGCATCCGGAAACCAGGACAAGACCAAGAGGCAAGGGGGACGCTGGCGGTACCCCCGGTGACCGCAGGTCCTCTGCCAAGGGGAAGGGCTCGCCGGCGCCTTCCCCGGCAGGGGCTCTGCGAGTGTGTTTCATGAATGGACCAATGATTGATCATAATGGGCTAGGGATAACTTGCTTTAGTGTTAATATTTCGAAAGACATGGTTGCTTGTTGATATGCTTGAGTATTAAAGTCCTCATGTCAAAACTAGACTATTTCTTTGAACCATATAAAAGTCCAAATGTCCATGCCACAAAGAAAAGAATGTGTGATGAACATGTTAGGCAGCATTCCACATCAAAAGTTCTGCTTTTATCATTTACCTACTCGAGGACGAGCAGGAATTAAGCTCGGGGATGCTGATACGTCTCCAACGTATCTGTATTTTTTTATTGTTCCATGTTGTTATATTATCTGTTTTACAATCATTTTATAGCAACTTTATATCATTTTTTGGGACTAACCTATTGACATAGTGCCTAGTGCCAGTTGATGTTTTTTTGCTTGTTTTTCACTTTGCAGAAAATCAATACCAAACGGAGTCCAAACGCAGCGAAACTTTTTGGTGATTTTTTCTGGACCAGAAGACACCTGTTGGGCCAAGAAAGTACCTGAGGGGAGCTCCGAGGGGAGCACAACCCACCAGGGCACGCCTGTGGGGCCCAGGCGCGCCCAGGTGGGTTGTGCCCACCTTGGTGGCCTCCCGCACCACCTCTTTGCTCTATAAATATCCAATATTCCAGAAACCCTAGGGGAGTCGATGAAAATCAATTCCAGCCGCTGCAAGTTCCAGAACCACCAGATCAAATCTAGAAACCATCACGGAGGGGTTCATCATCCTCATTGGTGCCTCTCCGATGATGCGAGTAGTTCATTGTAGACCTACGGTCCATAGTTAGTAGCTAGATGACTTCCTCTCTCTCTTCTGATTCTCAATACAATGGTCTCTTGGAGATCTATTTTATGTAACTCTTTTTGCGGTGTGTTTGTTGAGATCCGATGAACTTTGAGTTTATGATCAGATCTATGTTTTTATCCATGAAAGTTATTTGAGTCTTTTGATCTCTTATATGCATGATTACTTATAGCCTCGTATTTCTTCTTCGAATCTTTGGTTTAGTTAGGCCAACTAGATCAATTTTTCTTGCCATGGGAAGAGGTGCTTTGTGATGGGTCCGATCTTACGGTGCTTGATCCCAGTGACAGAAGGGGAACCGACACGTATGTATCATTCCTATTAAGGATAACAAGATGGGGTCTATTTCTACATAAATAGATCTTGTCTACATCATGTCATCGTTCTTATTGCATTACTCCGTTTCTCCATGAACTTAATACACTAGATGCATGCTGGATAGCGGTCGATGTGTGGAGTAATAGTAGTAGATGCAGGCATGAGTCGGTCTACTAATCTTGGACGTGATGCCTATATAATGATCATTGCCTGGATATCGTCATGATTATTTGAAGTTCTATCAATTGTCCAACAGTAATTTGTTTACCCACGGTATGCTATTTTTTTCGAGAGAAGCCACTAGTGAAATCTACGGCCCCCGGGTCTCCTCTTTATTATATTTGCCTTCGCGATCTATTTTTATTTGCTTTTTTTTCAGATCTATTAATCCAAAAATACAAAAATACCTTGCTGCAATATTTATTAATTTATATTATCTCGCGTTCCCGCGAGATCTATTTATCAAATCTACTACAATTTTACCTATCTTTTTACCCGTGAGGGATTGACAACCCCTCTCTTTTGTCGGGTTGCAAGTATTTGTTCTTTGTGTGCAGGAGCTGTTTACGTGGTGTTGCGTGGTTCTCCTACTGATTCGATAACCTTGGTCTCATCACTGAGGAAAATACCTACTGTAGCTGTGCTGCATCATCCCTTCCTCTTTGGGAAAATACCGACGTAGTTCAAGACGCATCAACTGGCCACATCCAGGGAGTGTTCCCGAAGCTGTGTGAAGGGGGGATCACTCACCTACAATATGTCGACGATACACTGATTATCATCAAGAATGACCCGACTAGTTTGAGCAACTTGAAGTTCCTTCTTATGTGTTTCGAGTCCATGTCCGGCCTTAATATTAATTATGACAAGAGCGAGGCATACGTCCTAGAGGGAGTCTGGAGGCCCGCCTTAGGGTTGCACACATTATGACCTGCCGACTTGGAAATCTTCCAATCAAGTTATTGGGTATTCCTCTGATGAATAAGCATTTGATCATTGAGGATTTCCTCTTTATGACTGACCGTGTGGCCAAGACAGTTGACCCTTGGGTAGGAAAGTATCAATCCATTGGTGGCAAAACAACCTTGATCAACTCATGTCTTCCCAGCTTACAATGTTTACCATGGGATTCTTTTTTATTCAAGATGGGGTCCATGCGAAATTTGATCTAGTGCAATCCCGGTTCTTTTGGGGAAAAGAACTTGAAATCAGAAATATCACATGGTCCACTAGAGTACCATTTGTGCACCAAAGAAGGTTGGGGGCCTCGGTATTATAAATACCAAACACATGAACGGATGCCTGATGACTAAATGTGCTTGGAAAATGCTGACAAGCCAAGGTGGACTGTGGTTGGATCATTCAACACAAAAATTTGCGTCATGCTCCGGTCTCAATAGCCTCCTGTAGGAACGGATCCCAATTTTGGAAGGCAATAGTAAAGATTCCCAACCTTCTTCGTGTAGGTACCATGCACACTATCGGTAACGGCAAGTTCGCCGTCTTCTGGTTAGACGTGTAGTTAGGCCCAGACCCACTTGCTATCAGCTTCCCCCGCTGTTTGCTATTACCACAGCTCCGAATGCATTAGTTAGCGAAAATTGGCGCAGTGGACAGTGGTGTCCACAATTTCGTCGCCCCCTCGGGCCGCTCGAGGGCCAGGAATGGGACAACCTAGCAACCTTACTACGTACCATATCTTCATCTACGGAGACAGACACGGTAGAGCCGTCCGGTCAGTTCACGACTAGCTCGTTGTACCGCACTTTGCATAGTGGCGCTGCCCCATTTCAAGCCATGGACATTTGGCGGGTACACATACCGAGAAAAGTCAACATTTTCCTGTGGCAATGGTGAGAAACAGATTACCTTCAGGCATCCAAGTCCAGAAATGCCACGGTCCTGGGACGGTTTGTGTCCCCTTTGTGGACCGGAAGAAGATACTAACCCACATCTTCGTCTTGTGCATCCTCACTCAGTTCCTATGGGGCTGCGTCCGCGGTGTCACCAGGTGCAGTTGCGCACCGACATCATTTGGTGCTTTTCACACGTTAACATCATGTTTATACGGACGCACGCGTAGCCTAGCGTGGCTCGCCTTCGGAGCCATGTCTTGGTCCCTTTGGCATATTAGAAATAAAGCTTTAATCAAAGGAAAGTTCATCAAACATCCTGCTGACGCCTTGTATAAAATAACAATATTCTTGAGGGTCTCGCCGCCTTTTCCCCGTTCTCCCTCGCTGCCACCTGAGGGTCTCGCCCGGAAATTGCCGCGGACGCCGGGGAAGGTGGCGGCGAGGCCTCTGACGCTTCCTCCATGGCGGAGGTCTTCGGATCTGGGGCGGCGGCCCTGTTTGGCGATGCAGCGGCGTCCTCTCGGCTGGCGCCGGCTGTGGGTGCTTCTGGCCGGATTGCTCGACCACGCGGGTGGTGAGCCGCCGGCGGGGGCCCGCTACGGCGCGGAGTTTTCCCCTCCTCGCCGGATCTGAGGTTTGGCTCCCTCCTCCTTGACTCCCTCTGCACCGCTGTCCCCTGCTGCTCGCGTCTCGTGCGCCGGATCTGGAGATGATGTGTGCTCGGTGGTGAGGCTTGGGACTACGGGAAACCGTTTGGTTGGCTTGTCCGGCCCGGCGGCAGCGACGCCTTTGCCGCCGTTCTTCCTTCCTGGAGGTGCCGCCGAGGTCCTCCCCTCTCCACCCTCGTTCCCCCTCCCGGGTGAAAGCCCAAAATCCGGCTAGGATTGGGCGGCAACGACGCGTTTCGTGTCGTGCTCCTCCTTGGAGGTGCCGCCTGGGGAGGGCTCGTGTTCGAGTGAGGTGTGTCAAAGGTCCGAGCTTTGGGCGGCTCTGGTTGTCTGGCGGCGGCGGCTTCGTCGGGATTTGCTTGGCCGGCATTGTCCCCGTTCCCCTCAAGGGTGGTGCCCACTGGTTGTGGCGTGTTTGGCTCAAGGCTGGCGGTACGGCGCCTTCGATCCGGCGGTAGGGGATGGGGTTCCCCTTCCCAGCATTAGCAACACGGCCCCGGCTGTGGGCTCCCGGTGCTCTTCTTCAACAGCCGACGGGTCTTGCTCCTCGACATTCTGCGGTCTTCCTTGATGTCCTTGTTGCCTTTCTTCAGCAGCTGTTCCCGGTGGCTTTCCGCAGTCTACTGGTGTCCTTGGTTGCGGCGGTATAGTGGATGTTGTGTGCTCATTGTCCATGGTGTTGTGCTATGCGGTTGCTCCTGGCTCCGAGGCTGCCATCGCTTCTGCTCTAGGGTTGAGCGCTTCTCAGGTCCGCTGGTTCGATGCCTTTCGATCCAAGGCGAGAGGGAAGGGTCCCTCTGCGGCGCGAGAGGAGGAAGACGCCTGGTTTTCTTCATCCTGCGAGTCAACCCAGTTCATGCCCACACTCTGTTCTAGCAGGTCTTCATCCTGCTCAGCCTGTCGCTAACTTTGTTATCAGTTTTGCTGCTGTCTTTGGCTAGTACAAGCAATGGGCTCGGTTGTATTTTCCTTTCGTGCTTGTGCGCTGCGTTGAGTTGCAAGCTTCCTATAGTGCTCCCTTATATCGTTGGGCCGATGTGGTTTGGTGTATGTTTGTAATTCTTGGCCGGTTGATGGGTTTGTTAATTCAAAGTCGGGCTCTTCGCGAGCCATCGTTCTAAAAAAATGATCTACGTTTCGTATTACCGTACTTGTTTATTTTGGCTTCGTGCCTTTTGGCCCCTTGGGTCTGTATCGAATCATTTATTTTTCCTGCTACTCATCTTGTAAATGCTCTAAGAGCTTCAGTTTGTGTCTTTTAAACCATAGAAGTGTAACTGTAGAACTACACACATTAACAATCAGCTAGAAAAATTTCGGATCTTTGATGCTGGTACTCGGAAACCAGATTTCAAATTAAGAGATATGTACTTTTTATATCTATCATGGAACAACGAACATATATAAACTAGCTAGGGACCTGTTTGGATCAGAGAATAAAAACGCTAGATCAAAATATTTGGCATTGACCAGAGGATAGCCTTTTAGTTGAGATAAAATTATTTGCCTTGTGCTACCTCAATCACCGGGGAAGTATCAAGTGATACCAACCCTCAAATGCTACAATGATATAAACTTGAAAAACTCAAATTTAAACATTCCAAAAAATTCTGAAAAAATCATGGATGCTCACAACACAAATATCGACAACCCCTAAAAAAATTAGATCAAAATTCTAAATACACATCGAGAAACAAAAAAGTGAAATATGTCATGAATAGTGTCAAAAGATGACAAAAGCAGAAATGACACTATTCACATCTGAATTTGTTTTTTTTTCTCCATGTGTATTTTAAGTTTTGATCTAAATTTTTTAGGGGTTGTTTACATATGTGTTGGGAACATCCATGATCTATTTCATACTTTTTTGGAATGTTTAAATTTGAATTTTTCAAGTTGGTAGCATGGGAGCATGTGAGTATTGGTATCACCTCTTTCCATTTATTATGCAGCCAAACTTTTGGCAAGACGGTCATTTGCTCCGCCGAAGTTTGGTGTGCCACTGGTTGGCAGGGTGACCGCGGGCACAATTCAAATGTACCTTAGATCTTCAAATATTCAGTATATTGAGCGGATGGAAAAAGCCATGGAGAGGATCCGCGCCACTCAAATTGCTGCACGTCATTGATCCCCATGGTCGTTTTGCGGGAGTTGGACTCCTTACCGTGCGCTGTTTAGACCATCTAGCTCTTATTTCAGGCTTCGGCCAGTTGCATGTACTATGACTTGGGTCTCAGCCCCGTGGTTTGTTATGTGTGTTTCGAACTTGGGTGCTGCTTGTTGGTGGGCTCTATTAATTTAAAGCTGGGCGCTTCTTGCATCTTCGTTCTAAAAAAATTATTCAGTACATTATGTGTCCGTCCCTGAAAGACCCTGGCGATTATGGGCGCTGTTTAGACTATCTACCTTGTACTTTATTATCAGATGGTCGCCGGGGATCTAGAGGATCATCGGCAAGATCCGCCCTGGCGATTACAGCCCACCCTGCCTGGCGACGGTGAGTGGGGTTTTGGGAGGTAGATACTCCGGTCCCTCGTCACTCCGTTAAACATGCACGTAGAAGTAGATCACACACCAAGAAATTCAAAAAAAAAAAGAAACGCTTCACTCTTGCACGCATGTCTGTCGCGTCTCAGGATTTTTGTCTTGGGCTAATGCTTCCCAGAATTTCATCCGTCAGAGAACACAAACCAAAAGAACAAAACGACTATCGTTTTGATGTAATTTGATCGTGGAGCCTGAATATACACTTACTTCCGTTGTGATTTTCTACGTCTTTGTTCTTTTTACAACTCCACATCTTTTCGCAGAACTACAACTCCTATATCTAGGATCACGGAAACCCTGTGTACCAGTAAACCACGAGGGTAACTTGGCCGTGGATTTACAGCTTCTCTACCGGGAAACCCATAACGGGCTTCACCTCGCGCGCCATGGACCGCAGCTCCTCAACCTCCTGCTCCGTCAAGAGCCACCCTAGCGCACCGGCAAACTCCCGGGCCTGCTCTGCGTTCTTTGCCCCCGGGATCGGCACCACGTTGCCCTGGCAAATAAGCCAGTTCAGAACCACCTGCACATGAACAAAAACCAGTTGATGCATATTGCCATTGTTTCGTCGTCATGATTGTGTAGTTTCTTTGTACATCGTTAAGATAAGGCAAGACTTGATAATAGAGGATGAACACTGTATAATTAAGCATGCAATAAAGAACACAGTACCTGAGTTGGGGTTTTGTCATAGCTTCCTCCAATCTCCCTAATCTTGTTAATAAGCGGTTGGAGCTGCATTGTGGAATGAGAAGTGTGAGCAGAGCCGCAACAGAGATGAAAGGGAGAGCTCCAAGTTAAGGTGCGGCAACCTTGGACAGGAAGTCAGAAGTGTATATCCGTCCACGAGGTCCAGTTGGGGGATTAGCTGGAGTGTATTTTCCTGTCAAAGCACCTGAAAAGAAAAGAAAAAGAGACAGGGTTCAAAAGGGTGCGTTATATTTCACATTTGTGCGCTGACAGCTAATTACATATAAAACGCAGACTAAGATTATATGATAACTACATCATAAGACATAACTAATCATGCGATTGCTCAAGGTGAGTGAAAAGCATAGGTGAAAAGCATAGCTATACCTTGAGCTGAGTGCTCTGTAGTCAAACAGCAAAGGTGAAGGAAAAGTGAAAAGCATAGCTATACCTTGGGCTATTGGGGAATATGCAATCAAAGTAATACCAAGCTCATCACAAGCTGCCTTCACCCCATTTTCCTCAGGGTTCCTGTAAATCAGACTGTAATTTACTTGGTTTGAAGCAAGTGGAACTCCCCTCTTCTTGAGGCGCTCGTGAGCATCTCGCAGACGTTTCTCTGGTAATGAATGTGATCCAGCTTAGTTTTACCATAAAACAAGCAGCTAGAATAACATGCTCCATCAAATGAGAAATGAAGTCAGCTTTTACATACCGCTGTAGTTTGAGACTCCAACTGATTTTACAAGACCTTGCTCATAAGCATCAGCAAGGCCGTCAAGGTAACCTGGATTATGAAAGAAATAAAACAATTAGTTTACTGCACCGCAGTGGGTTTAAAATAAGATATTAAAGTTCCCTCAAAAAATATTCTTCATTTATGTAGGTTCGGATACCTTCGTTGCCCCATATCCCTGGCCTGAAAAGGATATGAAAAGAATAGTTTC
The DNA here is from genome assembly GCA_032464435.1 of Aegilops umbellulata. NCBI lineage: Eukaryota > Viridiplantae > Streptophyta > Magnoliopsida > Poales > Poaceae > Aegilops > Aegilops umbellulata. The sequence continues at coordinate 222,727,496 of CP136055.1, read as the reverse complement.
AGCAAGCTAAGAAGAGTTACAAATAACATTAAAGCTATATATTGATGAACTACTAACCAATGGAGTTGGTATGACTCAACCGAGGAGACACCAAGGCGGGAAAGTGAGCCCTTTAGTGCAGAAATAACACTTCCCCGGCCAAACCTCCATGGAAGAGCCGCAAACTTTGTTGCAATGGCCACCTCGACCCCTTCTTTTTCTTTCCTTTCCTTGATAAATCTGATTGGAATTAAGGGGAATTTGTAACAGACGTTGTGAAGACTTCATTATCAAAATATACGGGCATGGTGTATAATGATGCATGATATACCTTCCCAGTAGGCTTTCTGAATTTATCGCTCCCGATACCTAAATGTCATCAAAATCAAAAGGTTGTCAGGGTTGCTCTGAAATGATCTAGAGAATGAGCAATACAACAAGAAGTAATCAAGAACTATCTTGATCCCTACCCCTGCACCATATACTTCCGCAGTGTCAAAGAAGGTTATTCCACTATCAACGCTCGCTTCGAATGCTCCTTTGGCATCCTTGAGTTTCCTATCTGGAAAATTCAGAAAATGCTCGTTCATGTTAGACATGTAGCAGCAATCAGATATCAGTGTGCCGGCATAAAACTCAAGAACAATGCGAAATGAACTCAATATTACAGACTTAAAACACTTCCCTTTTTTTGGGTATTTTTGCAGTTTGCTGGTTACTGTTCATGGTCAAAGGTTTTCTGGGGCTAAAAATTTAGAGAGCATACACGTGACATGTGCTGTGGCACAAAGATTTGACAGGCAATGCAACAAGCACCTCAGGTGCATGGCAAGCATATCCAAGAAACGCCAACAACAATGCAATGATGCAACAGGTGAATAACACAACCAGCGTGCTGAGTATATAATCCTAATTTTGAAGAAGTGCACAAATCAGTTCACCAAAAAGACATAACAAATTGATGAACGCAGGTGCAGGTGGATCAAGAAGAGCGATGGGTTCAACTTAGAAGAAGGTTATCTGGATTGCGCGCGGCGGAACGTACCGTCCCACTGGAAGTCGTTCCAGTAGGTGGTATCGCCCCAGGACCAGGCCCCGATGCCAAGCTTGGTCACCGCCACGCCGGACCCGCCCAGCATCACCTTGCTGCCGTCCTCCACCGCCGCGCCCTCGGACGCCACCGCGCGGGGCGGGCGAAACGCCGCTGTTCGCCGCTGGCCGAGGAGCGGGAGGCAGCCGCAGCATCCCGGGCCGCCGGCGACCTGCAGGGCCATCAAGACGGAAGTCGGGGTAGGAATTCCCGTGGCGTGGCAAGTGGGCGCGGCACGGTGGTGTTCTTGGCGAGGCGAGTGGCAGCGAAGCGCGCGCGTTTTGTTTGGCCACGGGAAGAGGGGGGCGGGTCACGTGGAGGCGCCGGTGACCGCGCGCGCGCGCGTGGGGCTCAGCCGGACGCGCTCTAGTTTCTTCTCTTCTTCAGGGCCTTCTGAACGGAAGTGATTCGTTGCGGGCCACTCCACTCAAAATACAAGGTGTCTCAGTTTTGGAAATGGGCAAGCCAATAACATTTTTTTTTAACAATTTAGCTGATATATACATAAAAAATGCTTACATGTAACTTTATCGACCACCACTTTTTGCAAAAAATATCCTCATATAACTTTTTCTAAAAAATAAAATAAAATACACTTTAGCTATTGTATGTAAGTCATCTGCTTGCTTTAAAATCTGGGTAAGTCGATTTTCTGACAGTTGATTGTTTTGTCAAGATTTGTGATGGCTTTCCTTTTTCTTCTGTTGTTTCACAACTTTTTGCGCTGAAGTTTTGACTTGCTTTGGGTTAGTTGGGTATTTTTATTGGACTTGAAGCCTGTTGTCCACTGTCTGTGTTTTTACATAGGGACTCGAGGAACTGGCGGCGGACGCGGTGGAGCTGCAGCTCCCGCCGGTGTCCGACCGCGAGTTTTGGATGGCGATGCAGAGCGTGAGCTCCTCATCGTCCGGTGCGTCGTTGCCGGATTCGTGGCCGGACTTGCCCATGGTGAAGAAGGCGGAGAGATTGGGAGGAGAAGTGAAGAAGACGGGACTCTAGGAGTGAGTAGGGTTTGTCCAAGCGTGTGTTTTTTTCAAGATTGGCCAACACTTTTATTGATCACCGTTGATGTTTAAGGAAATTCAAGTGTGGAGGTTTTGTGGTGATAGTGGAGACAGGGTGGGCCATGTTGAATAAATAGGTAATTTTTCGACTAATTTAGTCCATAGATAAATCATTAGCATGGCATTGACTAAATTAACAGCATAATGATACTGATATAAGCAAGCATGTACTACGCAAACAGTAGACACAACTACGCGTACTGCTAGTATTGCTAATACGAAAGTAAACAGGAGCGGGATAAACGTGTTATACCCTTCAGTAGGCCATGCAGAAGATGCCGCGGCGGTGGCGGCAGCAGAGGCGTCCTCGGCGGCCTTCTTGTCGGCTTCGAGCTTCTCAGCGGTGGCACGTTCGGCGTCGGTGGACATGGTGATGATGAAGGCGACGCAGACGTAGATGAAGTAGACGAACAGCGAGCAGTCGCGTAGTCGCTTCCCAAAAACCTATTCGCCCCTCTCCCGTACAGGAACCGAAGGGACGGGGTTTCGGAGACCTGCTCTCCCGTCGACCGTGTACGCGACGGACGGGATGGAGTCACCGGCGGCAGCAACAGCAAAGGAACGACGATGGGCAGTGCGCGTGAGCAGATGCGATCTGATTGTGGCGGCTAGGGTTGGGAGACACCACACACTTATATAGGGGCATCCGCGTGGAGAGACGTGGGCTCGACCCACGCTCGAGTCCGTGACAGCCCACGATCCGACGTCTCAGATCGTGGCCCAGCTGTCAGAAACTCTCCGTTAGTGACTGGCAAAAATAAGCGCGTAGGTGTGGGCTCGGCTCGGCTCAATCCTGCAACCCGCGGCGTGTCGTGACGAGGCGTGGCGAGGCGGGCGGCAGAGGAGGAGCGCGCGAGGGCCTCTTCTCTTCTCAATCTCCAATAGCATGTAGAAGAGAATCCCTTATAAAGAGGTCCAACTCCTTCTCCACTAGCGGGGTGGGACTAAACTTTCCACTACACCTAGTGCCATATAACCCACATGGGCCCTTAGAGATTTTTCTGAAATTGCTATATGGGCCTAAAGCCAATCTAAATTTTCAGCATTCCCCCACCAGATCTCGAGAGCCCATTGTGTCTTCTGTTCCAATTGCTGTTTCGATATACCAGTGTTTCAGTGAAGACCTGTTAAGGTTGAGCTTCACCTAGAGCAAGTAGCTACACTCCTTCACAACTAAACAATGGACTATGCCTTGAATTGTCAGTGTGGCGTAAAGAAGCTTCACCACATGTCTTACCAGTACTAGGCTGCCGAAGGCTGACCCCTCGGGTGGAGCATATAAGTCACACTCCTGGCCTATTCATGAGCTTACTAGAGGTCACCCCAATCTCATAGACTGTGACCAGCAGTCGGGCTCATATAGGTGTGTTTCTCCAAAGATCGCTTTGTAGGATAGCATCTTTGAAATGATCTAGATGACGACTAGAGGGGGTGAATAGGAGTTTTAAAACTTTTATGGATTTGACTTTATCCTAATGCGGAATTAAACTAACGGATACTTTTCAAGCACAAATCCTAAATATGCTGGACTCAAGTAAGTGCACCAACAACCTATGCTAAACAAGATAGGCACTTAAGCAAACTAGCAAGCACAAACTATATCACAAGATATGGAAATGAAGGAACAACTAAGCAATTCAACTAGCACAAGATATATCAATATGAGCAAGTATGAATTGCGGAAAGTAAAGGGTGTGGGTATGAGATAACCACAAGTGAGTCGTGGACGCGGATTTATCCCGAAGTTCACACTTGTGAGAGTGCTAATCTCCGTTAGAGCGGTGCCAAAGCCAAAGCTCTGGGGGTCACCAAGTGACTCACCGTATTCTCCCTTTCGAGTCACCCCCAACGGATGAGCCTCGGTTCACTCGGGGTTGGTCTCGACCACCATGTTGACACACGAACACGTCACGTGTACCCTCAACGCCGGGGGGTGATGCACCACAGCTCACGTCGAAGGAGACCTGACCGACAGCGCGATATGCAAGACAGTCGACGGACGCTTTTGCAGACCCGAAAACCCCACACCCCCGGGAGGGACCCCGTCAGGGAGTGCGGCGGCTATGGGCTTCCCTAGGTCGATTCGCTCGCCCCTAGAGCCTCGAGATTCGCATCTCTCAAACACGAAGAACAGCGAAGAACGAGAGAGAAAAACAGTGGAGAGATAAAACGTGGATGAAAAGGTAGTATATTGATTTGTTCGATTGTGTGTTGTTGAATCGGCCGTCACCCCCAACATATATAAGAGGCGGTTGGACTTTCCGTACAAGTAAAGGATTCATCTAGGCTTTCCTTACAAGAAAAATTACATCAATTCATGTCCTAGAGTCCTAGTTCTATTCCAACTCGGATTCAGTCTGAATCTGGCCCAAACTCTGTCTTTCTTCTTGCGCGGGCCGCTGAGCTTGCATATGATCTCTGATGAAGACGGCCCAAATACCAAACTTGTGCGCCTCGACGATACGAACAACTCTCATGTTGATCACTTTTTCAAATAAGGCCTTCTTGAATACTTTTCAAGGTCATCCTTACCTTCCAGTCGGACTCGATCTTGCAGTAGACTGAATTATCCGCGTCTCGTGGTGAATTTGTAGGCCATATACTATCTCTGATGATGATGACTCCAAAACCAAAGTTTACCATATTGATGATATGCACAACTTCTGTATTGAACACTTCTTCATTAGAGGTCATCTTGATAAACTTTCGGGCATATGTTCAATTTCACTCGGATTCGAGCTCATCCACTCGGATTAGAGTCATTCACTTGGATTGTCCGAGTGGACTTTTTCACTCGGATGTTAGAATCTTTCACTCGGAAGACAATCTTCACTCGGATGACCATATTTTTACTCGGAAGGTTATCTCTTTACTCGATCGGCAAGTTTTTATTCTGACGGTAATCTTTTCACTCGGATGATTATATTTTCATTCGGAAGACAATCTCTTGCTCGATCGGCAAGTTTTCATTCCGACGGTAACAGTTTCACTCGGATGATAATAATTTCACTCGACCGGTAAGCTTTCACTCGACCGGTAAGTTTTCACTCAGATGGTAAGCTTTCAATCGATCGGTAAGTTTTCACTCGGATGGTAGCTTTTGACTCGGATTTTCCGACTGAAAACACGCCCTGATCTTGCCTTGTCTCTCCAGGCCTCATACGACCTCGGATTGAGACGAATTATATATGAAAATCGATCGGCTCGGCGAGACGAAACTTTTCTATGTATAAGGTTTTTCAATTCAAGGCCGTATTGAGGGCCGAATTGCTCACGCATTGCATCAGACACTCATCAACATGTGTGTGGTGTCAAGCGTAATATTTCGGTCTCTGGCCTGTCCAAACCGTATTGACTATAACTTTTACATATGAATCGGATTAAGATGATTTATATATGAAAATCAATTGCCTCGACGAGACGAAGACAATTCCTTTAGAGTGCTCCTTCATCTGAGGTCATATTGAGGGCGTAATCGGCCGAAAAGCATTCAGAACACTAAATTTTGTCACTCGGAGTACAGCTTCGGCCACTGAGATGAGGTCAAATGGCGATAGCCTAAACATCAAAGTTGTTCCACTTGACGATGTGAAACTTTCTCATGCTGAAAACCGTTTCACTCTGTATCTTGCCAAAATCAGGTGTCAACACATGCCCCCCTGTTTTTCGGCAAAGCTTGCACGCCGAAAAATAATATGCATAGTGTTCGTTCTAAGGACGATGTCAACACTCCATCGGCCATTTATTTTTCTCAGGGCGATAATTATGTATCGGCCATGTTTGTGCTAAGGGCGATAATCGTATATCGGCCATTGCCTACTTAGGCTTCCTGCCACACACTCAGGTGGTACTTCTTCAAATATTTGCCATTGAGAGCTCGAGGTAACAATGCCCCTTGTATTGATTCCACCAAATATGAATTTCTGGGAACAACTCTTATAATCCTAAAAGGACCTTCCCAACTCGGAGACCACTTCCCGAATTTCCAATCTCTTGAACCAATCGGCAGAATCACTTTCCAAACGAGATCACCAACTTGAAAATTCTTCAACTTGACTTTCTTATTGTAAGCTCTTGCCACCCTCGACTTGTCTCTCTCTATGGCCTTCAAAGCAGTCAGACGTTTATGGGAAACCTCATCAATATTGTCCATCATCAAGTTATAAAAGTCTACTGCCGATAAATCATTTTGTTTGGCTATTCTCAAAGCATTCAAATTTACTTCCACTGGTAAAACAGCCTCTTGACCATATACCAGCTCATATGGAGTCACCTTCGTAGCACCATGCCTTGAAATTCTATGTGCCCACAAAGCTTCAGATAACAACTCATGCCATCTCCTTGGATTATCTTTAATCTTCTTCTTGATGAGTTTGATTAAAATTTTATTGCTAGACTCAGCTTGTCCATTAGCTTGAGCATAATATGGAGATGAATTGAGCAACTTTATGTTATAAGATTTGGCAAACTCTCTGACTCGGTGTGACATGAAAGATGAACCTTGATCTATTGTTAACGTTTGAGGAATACTGTCACGCCCAAGATGCGACCCTATCCTAAAGGAACTCGAAGGTCCCACCAAGGATAGAAGCGCATCTTGAAGACGCTTTTGCAAGGTGGATATCATTACATCAACATTACATAATAGTGGGGATACAACCAATACATACAAAGTCACATGAATACAACAATACATCATATACAAGATCAACATCCGACTACGGATGAAACATAAACAGAAACTCAAACAATATCCACCCTGCTAGCCCAGGCTGCCGACCAGGAACCTATCCCTCAATCGAAGAAGAAGCAGAAGAAGAACTCCAACACAAATAAACATCGCTCTCACGTCATGATCATCGCATAACCTGTACCTGCAACTGGTGGTGTAGTAATCTGTGAGCCACGAGGACTCAGCAATCCCATTACCATGGGTATCAAGACTAGCAAAGCTTAATGGGAAAAGAAGGGGTAAAGTGGTGAGGCTGCAGCAGCGACTAAGCATGTATGGTGGCTAGCTTACGCAAATAAGAGCGAGAAGAGAAGCAAAGCAAGCGGTCGTCAACTAGTAATGATCAAGAACTGATCCTGAACTCCTACTTACGCCAAACATAACCCAGAAATTGTGTTCTCCTCTCGATCAACCCCGAAAAGAGACACTCACGGTTACACACACGGTTGGTGTATTTTAGAAGAGTTTACTTTAAGTTTACTACAACCGGACATTAACAAATTCCCATCTGCCACATAACCGCAGGCACGGCTTTCGAAAGTTCAAACCCTGCAGGGGTGTCCCAACTTAGCCCATGATAAGCTCTCGCGATCGACGAAGGATATTCCTTCTCCCCGGGAAGACCCGATCAGTCTCGGAATCCCGGCTACAAAACATTTCGACAGTAATAAAACAAGACCAGCAAAGCCGCCCGATGCGCCGACATCCCGATAGGAGCTGCACATATCTCGTTCTCAGGGCAACACCGGATGAACACTACGTACGGCAACCGACGATACCCTAAGTTGCCCAGGGGCGGCACTGCAAGTGGCTCTAGTTTGGACCAACACTTAGACAAGCATTGGCCCAGGGGGGGCTGAATAAAGATGACCCTTGGGTTAATTACTCCCAAGGGAAAAGTAGGTGGTGGTGAGGCAAATGGTAAAACCAAGGTTGGGCCTTGCTGGAGGAGTCTTATTCAAAGCGAACTGTCAAGGGGGTCCCATAAATCACCCAACCGCGTTAGGGACGCAAAATCCGGGAACATAACACCGATATGAAGGAAACTAGGGCGGCAAGAGTGGAACAAAACACCAGGCATAAGGCCGAGCCTTCCACCTTTTACCAAGTATATAGATGCATTAATAATATAAGAGATATTGTGATATCCCAACAATAAACATAAACATAATCCAACATGGAGCAATCTTCATCTTCACCTGCAACTAGCAACGCTATAAGAGGGGCTGAGCAAAGCGGTAACATAGCCAAACAACGGTTTGCTAGGAAGGTTAACAAAGGTCAGAGGTTCATGGCAATTTGGGAGGCTTGAGCAGCAAGTGGTAGGTAACGCAGCATAGCGATAGAACGAAGCAACTAGCATAGCAATGATAGTAATGAAATCCAAGGTGACGGTCATCTTGCCTGAAATCCCGCAAGGAAGAAGAACGAGTCCATGAAGAAGATGAAGCCACGAAGACGAACCAAGCGTAGACGAACGAATCCTCACGATCGCAACGAAACGAGAACTAGCGAGAAGAAGCACACAACAAGGTAAACACACCACACATGAACAAGACATGATGCTCAACCAAGTATGATGCATGAAAAGGCTACATGAAGCTACTCATGGCAAGAGATGATGCATACAAGAGCAACACATCAAAGCAAGTTTAAATGAGGCCGGAAACAACATAGAACAACTCCGGTAAGTCCTCATATGCAAATTTCGAAATTGGTCCAGATCTGAATAACCTTATGTTCAAGTTTTTTAAACAACAAGTTAAGATGCACCAACACGATCTACACGAAATTCTAGTCAAGTTACATATAAAGTTCATTAGATTCGGAGCTACGGCCTAGAAGATATGAGCAAAACAAGGTAAGCATGGCATTGATACAAAATGCATTCAAACATCAAGCAAACTCATCACAACAAGGATGCAACATGATAATATGAAGCTACATGCGATTCTAAGCAATTTTCATATAGAGCATACTCAAAACGGAGCAACGGTTCAACACATACGCCCTATACAAGATATAACAACAATCTGTCCAAAACAGCAAGTAGGCATCTAGCCAGCATCAAATCAACATGCTATAGGACCATAACATGATAACAAAAGGCATGGACATGAAGTACAGGTAAAGCATGAAAAAACATGAACACTGAGCTAACTCCATAAACTAATATAACATGCTCAAAAGGACATGGCAAGATTGCAAATAATAACAGGTTCACAGACTTGGCAGAATTCACAGGGCATGGCAGAAATAACATCAGGTTGCCATATTTAGAGCTATCAAAAAACATGTTACAGCAAGCTATCATGTCGAACTAGAGCATGGCATGAATCTACTCAAAGCATTTAACAAAAGTTCCTTACTGACCATAAGCCAAAAGGGATCAGAGAATACAATTACAAGCATGTGAACATAGCAAAAACATAAACAGATTCAGGCTTGGTGAAAAACTGGGGCATGGCAAAACAGATAACAAGTAGGCATGTTTACGAGCTCGATGCACTCACTAAGAGGCATTGCATGACAAACTAAGCATACATACAGTAACAAGACATGGCATAGAAGCTATACATGGCAAGAACAACAACATATCATGCACGGATCAACTACAACAACCTTGGCAAAATCGAATAACACGTAAACAATCTGCCAGGAACATTTTATAGTAAAAGTAGAGCTCGATTGACTCAAGCTATAGCACTCCATAATTACAAACAAAGGCATGATGAATAGAGCATAATCATATCTACAAAACATCCTTACTGATCATCCTCAAAAGAGGCATGGATCTCACTGTAGTAACATGAATACATGGCATCAAAATAACAGCAGACAACGACTTAGTGAAATTCTAAGTCTCTGAAATCAGCAACATCACGGAGGCTATTTTGCATGCTCGAAACACACAATACATGGCATATCATGAATAATGGGTTGCACCGCAGCAAAGATGACATAATGTAGCTCATAAAACATGTAGACTTCATGCTCAAAAGAAAATCACACAAAAAGATGAAAAAATGACAAATCATCAAGTTATAACAGTTTCAGCAGATTAACATCATATAGCACTCTTGTGACGATGATTCAGGCATCAAGATGAGCTCAAACAAACATGTCACAATGGAACAAAATTAAGAGCATGATCAGATGAACATTTTGATATGTTGTATGAATGAAACGGAGCAATATGCATAGAGTTACGATGCAATGAACAGAGGCACATAATGCTGAAATCCTGGGACTTTGCAGAATTTACACCGACGAAAAACGAGACGACGTGAGGCGGGATGGGGAGATCCAGGAGGAGGCGCGCCGTTTGGTTGGGGGACGGGTGGATCTCGTCCCGATCCACTCCGGCGACGACGAGGCCGCTCCGACGAGGAGGAAACCGGCGAGGGGCGGCGCGGGGAGGCGCTGGGCGATGCGGGGACGGCGACGCCGGCGGGAGGTGCGGGTCGCCGGCGGGCGGCGGCGGCCGGGAGGAGCGGTGGGCGGCGGCGATGGGCGGCGCCTGTGGACGGCGGCAGAGGCGCGCGGCGAGGCCGGCGCGGGGCTCGCAGCGGCGGGCAGCGGCGGGGCGCCTCGGGCGCGGGCGGCGCGCCGGGGCGATGCGGGCTGGGCGGCGGCGGGATCCGGGCTCGCGCGGGCCCGATCTGGGTCCCGCGGGCCGGCGGCGAAGTGGGCGCGGGGGCACCACGTGGCGGCCCCTGGTTCGCCGGGCGGCGGCGGCGGATGTGTCTGGCTGCGGCCGGACGTGTCCGGTGGCGGCCGGGAGGATTGGTCTAGGGTTAGGGTGGAATTGATCCGAAATTTCGGGGGAGGGGAAGTTTTTATAGGTAGAAGGAGCTAGGAGGCTCCAAATGGAGTGCGGTTTTCGGCCACGCGATCGTGATCGAACGACCGAGAACATGGAGATGACTTAGATGGGTTTTTGGCCACTTTGAAAGGGGTGTTGGGCTGCAACTCCAAGAGGCCTTTGCGGTTACCCGGTTAACCGTTGGAGTATCAAACGACCTCCAAATGACCCGAAACTTGACAGGCGGTCTACTGGTGCTATACCAAGGTCGCTTGGCAAACCTCGGTCCATTCCGAGACCGTTTAACACCCGCACACGAAAAGAGGCAAAAGGGGGCGCCGGGGAACATAGGAGTGCCGGATTGGAAAACGGACAACGGGGAAAATGCTCGGATGCATGAGACGAACACGTATGCAAATGCGATGCACATGATGCATGATATGAAATGCAGATGATGACATGGCAAGGAGAGACGCGCAAGCAAATGACATGGCAACACTGACGAATAACTGGTAGACACCTGGCGCATCGAATCTGGTGCGTTACAAATACCGAATCTATGAATACTGTGCTCAGTTATGAATTGAATTACCTCTGTATGTGTCATGTTCTTGAGAGGTACTGCTTCAGACCATTTAGTGAAATAATCAGTTGCCACCAATACAAACCGATGCCCCTTTGAGGAAGATGAATGAATTTGCCCAATAAAGTCTAAACCCCATCCTCTGAAGGGCCACGGCTTGATAATAGGATGCAACATAGCAGCAGGAGCCAATTGAATATAACCAAATTTTTGACAAGCTTCACACCCTTTATAATATCTGAAGCAATCATTAATCATAGTCGGCCAATAAAACCCAACACGTCGCAATAACCATTTCATCTTGGGAGCCGACTGGTGAGTGCCACAAATGCCTTCATGTACCTCTCCCATAGCAACTCTTGCCTGGTCCTCATCCAAACACTTTAGAAGAACATCATCAACTGTTCGGCGATAAAGACCATCATCTCTCATTGTATACTTGAAAGCCATACGCCGAACAGCCCTGTCCACCCTTTCACTCGGATTGCACAAGTAATCAACAATGGGCTTCCTCCAGTCGGGATTGTCACCCGCACTAGATTTTTTGTTAATGACCGAATCAGTGGGTTCTGGTTCGGCCTCTTCTATACTGGTAAGACAAGACACCAGACTTTGAGAAATATGAAACATGCCATGATCAACATGGTATCCAGATGCTTGATGTGCCAACTCATTTGCTTTCCAGTTGTCATGTCTAGATATATGTGCAATGCTAAAACAATCCAAAGTAGAGATTATATCTAGACATTTATCAAGATAAGCATTAAGTGATTCGTCCAAACACGGAAAGACTTTGGATATTTGCTGCACCACTAGTAACGAATCACCATAAGCCTCAATATGTGTAACACCTATAGCAAGTAACATCTCTAGGCCAAATAACAATGCTTCATATTCGGCTTGATTGTTTGTGCAAAAATATTCTAAGCGGCATGAGGCTTCAAAAACAACACCATGAGGAGATATATAAATAATACCAACACCTTGGCCATTGCTACAAACTGAACCATCAAAGTATAATCTCCATGGTACTAATGAAACAAGGTTCATATCAACATCATGCTTGTCATTAATCCGATGTTCAACAATGAAATTAGCAACAATTTTGCCTTTCATGGATTTTAGGGATGCATAAGCCAAATCATATTCAATCAAAGCATAAGCCCACTTGCCAATTCTACCACTAAGAATTGGCCTATGCAACATGTATTTAATGACATCGGTTTGACAAGCTACTACACAAGCACTCGACACTAAATAATGTCTCAGTTTTGTGCAAGCATAATATAAGCATAGACATAATTTCTCAATAAATGTATACCTTGTCTCTGCGTCCAATAAGCGGCGGCTCAAATAAGTGATGGCATGCTCTTTTCCTTCGGTCACTTGAGTTAGAACAGCACCAATAACTCCTTCCTCTGCTGCAATGTAAAGTCTGAAGGGTTCTCTATGCTTGGGTGCTTTCATCACCGGAGGAGTGCACAAATAATTCTTGATCATATCAAATGCTTCTTGCTGTTTTGCCCCCCAAGTGAAATCAGCATCATTCTTCCACCGAAGGATAGGAGTAAATGCATCAACTTTCCCCGACAGATTAGCTATGAACCTTCTCAAATAATTGACCTTGCAAAGGAACTTTTGCATATCTCTCTTGCATGTTGGAGCCTCCACTTTACGTATGGACTCTATCTTTTTGGGATCAATCTCTATGCCATCTTCATGAATAATGAAACCCAAAAACTTGCCAGCTGATACGCCGAATGCACACTTTAAAGGATTCATCTTCAGTCCATACTTTTTCATTCTTTTGAAAGCTAAACGCAAGTCGGCCAAGTGAGATTCAAAAGCATCCGATTTGACAACAATATCATCAATATAAACTTCAAGTATGACACCGAGTAAATCATGAAAAATTAAATTCATAGCCCTTTGATACGTGGCTCCAGCAATTTTTAATCCGAATGTCGTCACTGTCCACTCAAACAAAACAAGGAAACCAGGACATCGGAAAGCCGTTTTGTACATGTCCTCTTCGGCCATAAAAATTTGATTGTATCCGGCTTTACCATCTAGAAAGCCAATAACCTTATGTCCAGAAGCATCATTAATAAGCATATCGGCTATTGGCATAGGATACTCATCTTTGGGCGTAGCCCTATTCAAATCTCTGAAGTCAATGCACACCCTCAACTTGCCGGATCCTTTCTTCTCCACTGGGACAATGTTAGAAATCCACTCGGCATACCTGCAAGGTCGAATGAAATTAGCTTCAAGCAGTCGACCGATCTCTTCCTTGATCCGGTCATATGTTTTCGGATTAAATTTTCTGGCCGACTGTTTATAAGGTCTAAAACCGGCCTTTATAGGCAACCGATGCTCCACTAGCTCTCAGCTTAACCCTGGCATCTCATGATATTCCCATGCAAAGCAACAAACATATTCTTTCAATAGCTCGATTAATTTAGCCTTACAATCGGCTTTCAAATTTTTGTTTATAAACGTCGGTCGAGTGACTGAACCATCTCCAATATCTACCTCTTCTAACGGATCGGGTGATGTAAAACCTTGTCCAAGTTTATCCATGTCATCCAACTCCTCTATAGACTCATACATATTGTTCTCACTGGACCGATACTTTACAAGACGTTTTTGTAACCACTCGGAATTAGGATCCATTTAAGCATATCATACCTTGGAGCCGATTGCATTCAGTCGGCTTTAAAGAGACGGGCACGAAACCATTCTTGGTTGCCCTGAGAAAATTGAAATCTGAAAAGTCACGCCCCATCAAGCAAGTAGCATTGGGGTGTTGCCAATCCACCGATGCATCGGCGAAAGCAACACATGCCGAGTTATCCGCATGAATGACTTCCACTTCATCATCAACCCACTGAATCAAAAACTGGTGCATAGTGGATGGCACACACTGGTTTGCATGAACGCAGTCACGGCCTAGTATGACTTTGTAGTTACCTTGCACCTCAGCGACAAAGAATGCAATAGCCAAAGTTTTGCTTCTGACTCTAAGCTCCACATACATTACACCTTTGGCTTTAGTTTTCTCTTTGCCTTCAAACCTTGAGCACCATATTGGTCTTGATCAATTCTTCATCCGGCAAACCCAATTTCTTGAAGACCGAATAGGGCATAAGATTTACCATAGCACCTCCATCAACAAGCATCCGAGTGAGCGGCGGCCCATTGATATGATCTCTGAGATATAATGGTTTCAGATGCGTTATTGGTTCTTTTGGCTTCTCGAATATTGCATTTTTAGGGCCAAAATCCAGCTGAGCCACCTCCCCTTCCTCATCTACAACATGAAACTCGACAGGTAAGTAATACACCATATTGATATCCATACCTTCATGAACCGGCGTAGACTCATAGTCCAACATATCAGCCTCCTCCTCGAATGCATCCACCGATTCTGGAATTTGTCCGAGTGAAGAGGAAGCAATAGGTAACGTAGATGATGCAATGATTGCATTGTCCTCTTTTGGTAGTGTAGGTGCTGCTATGATAGGTGTAGAAGCCACTGCATCTTGTATTTGTTTGGGCCTCCACACTTGTTTTGTAGGTACCATAGGCCGAGTGTCATTGAACAACTTATCCCTTTGCTTCTCGGCCTCTTGTTCTGCCATCTCTTCACTCCTTAACCTCTGTAGTTTCCTCTTTTGTGTCTTTGTTAGCCCTGGAGGACACCACTTTGGCTGAGTGTATTTAGGATCTCTCATTTTTACTTGGCTGCTGCTTGCTTCATGGTCATTAGCCGAGTGCTTTGGCGCGATAGCAAGTATCGGCTCAGTCGGATTGCTAGGCACAATTGGCTGCTGTATGGCGAATGTTTTGGTGCCCAAGATAAGTGATTCGGCATCCATTTAGTCCTTGCCTTTTCTCGACTCAACTGCTGCAACACTTGGTGATTTAACACGCCATTCTTTTCGACTTTCCAGATGCATGAAATTTCCACTCGGGCGCACCTTTTTACTCTGATGGAATCCACTCGGATGGATGTCACTCGGATGGAATCCACTCGGATGGAATTCAGTCGGATGGAATCTACTTGACCACATTTTTTCACTCGGATAGCTTCCACCTGGGTGCATTCTTACACTCGGATAATTTCCATCCGGTCGCATGTTTTGACCAGCCGACCGATAGTTACCGATGTTCAGTCGTCCATTATATGAGTATTCAAGTCGGTGCCAAACAGTTTGCCTCTGCTCTTCTGGAAATAATGCCTTTGGTCCACTCGGTTTCATATACTGACTGAACATATATCATCTGATGCTGACCTTGGTCGCTTCAAGTATGATGGCCGGTTACAGCTGGAACCAGTCGACTGATTAGCATATTTGGACAGCAACATATCAAAAGTTGGTTTGATCCGCTTGCGCTGTACTTTAACTTCATTCCTTTTCCACTTGCCAACTTCTGGACTCTTGGGCTTAACAAATCTCACACGAGCATTTTCTTGCACTTGTAGTTGCTCCCCGAGTGTAGGATTCTTGATGGTGATTTTGATCACTTCCTTGCCATTGGGTTGCTTACCAAGCACAACCTGTCTCCCCAAGACCTTGTTGTCCTCCTTGTCTTTCCGGGGCTCACCAACAATGATATTAGCTTTATTAGCAGATTCGGCTACCTCCGGCCGAATGAGTAGCTTCTTCCCCTCCAAATCCATGGTATTCATTGGAAAAGGTTGTTTACCAACTTGCATCTCAGAAAAGTTCAATCGTCCGTCATTAATGACCGATTGTATCCGTCGTCGAAAAACATTGCAATCGTTAGTAGCATGAGAAAAAGAATTATGATACTTGCAATAAGCACGCTGTTTTAGCTCTTCAAACGGCGTTAAAGTATGAGATATTCTAATAATCTTAGCCTGCAGCAAAGCATCAAATATTCTATCACACCTAGCAATGTTAAAAGTAAACTTCATCTCTTCATCATGATTCTTATGAATCGATTTCAAATCATTGCAAGTAAAGGATTTGGCCTTAGATGGCCAAACAAATTCAGTAGCAAAAACATCACCCTCATCGTCCGAGTGATCACTATCATATTCCACCATATTCATCTTTGGACGATCAACTTTGTATCTATGCACTTCTTTGAGGTCTTTGCTTTGGCTTTCCTGGGCCAAAGCCCTTTGTAAGACTTAGTTGATATTTAAGAACTCATAGCCTTCTAGCTTTTCTCTGATGGGAGTTCTCAAACCACTCAGCACTAGGTCCGCCAAGTCCCTCTCGGTTATCACCAAACTAAAAGACCGATTTTTTGTTTCTCTGAATCTCTTGACGTAACCGGAGACCGGTTCATCATGCTTCTGTTTAACCGATGTCAAATGTGACAACTTGAGTTCATTGTCGCCGCTATAAAAGTGATCATGAAATTTCTGCTCTAGCTGCGACTAAACTCGAATGGAACCATGTGGTAAAAAAGAAAACCACGAAAATGCGGTACCAGTTAATGACAAAGGAAATAAACGCACTTTCAACTCATTTAGTGAGCCTGCTTCACCTAGTTGTGCTAAGTATTGACTAACATGATCCCATGTGGTTTTTGTGCCCTCTCCATTGAACTTAACAAAATCTGGAATCTTATATCCCGGAGGGCACTGGATGGCATCAAAGTACTCGGGGTACGGCTTTTGGTAAATCCGATTCCGAGGTAACTCAACTCCAAAATTCTCTCGAAGCATCTTAGCCATCTCCTCTCTAAGATTAGCTAGACCATCATCCATAGTGGACGATGCAGCTTGTGGCAGTGGCATAGAAGGAGTAGGGTTACTAGCTGTAGGTAGGAATTGTGGCATGTACGTCGACCCATAATTTGGTAGTGGTCGAGTGGATGTAGCTGTACGTAGGGTTTGGTTCGGCGTTGCCACCGAACCTGTCATGCTCATAATAGGATTAATGGGTGCAGCCACAATCTGATTTTCTTGGGTAGGATAATAAGTCATCGGCATGGGAGGTGCCGATGAGATAGGTAAAGCCAGATTAGGGTTTTGCACACTAGCAGCTACACCATCATTACCACTAGACGATTGAGATATATTCCTTTGAGCATTAGTATTTTCTATGAAAGTTTGATAGACTAGATTGTTACCATTAGCAATACGACTCTCAATCTCAGCCCACTGCTCAGGAGAAAAGGTAGTACTCACAGAGGGTTTAACCTGCTCAGCTTGAAGAGAAGGGAACTTGATTTCTTCAATCGGAGTGATGTTGCCTTGGCGATCCTTCTTGAATTTTGCAAGGAACTCCTGCAAATCCTTCTCTTCACGCGCCTTCTTGTACTCCTCATAGACTTGGCGATGATTGGCCGATATCTCATCAAGACTGGGCTTAATGATGTTATCGGCGTCTACCTCAGATGGCTTGGGAAGATCGGACATGGTGGATGATGATGATTGATCTTCGTCCCCAGCGGAGTCACCAAAAAGTGTGTTGACACACGAATACTTCACGTGTACCCTCGATGCCGGGGGTGATGCACCGCAGCTCACATCGAAGGAGACCCGGCCGACAGCGTGATACGCAAGATAGTCGACGGGCGCTTTTGCAGACCCGAAAACCCCACACCCCCAGGAGTGACCCCGTCAGGGAGTGCGGCGGCTATGGGCTGCCCTAGGTCGATTCTCTTGCCCCTAGATCCTGGAGATTCGCAGCTCTCAAACACGAAGAACAGCGAAGAACGAGAGAGAAAAAGGTGGAGAGATAAAACGTAGATGAAAAAGTAGTATATTGATTTGTTCGATTGTGTGTTGTTCAATCGTCCGTCACCCCCAACATATATAAGAGGCGGTTGGACTTCCCGTACAAGTAAAGGATTCATCTAGGCTTTCCTTACAAGAAAAATTACATCAATTCACGTCCTAGAGTCCTAGTTCTATTCCAACTCGGATTCAGTCTGAATCTGGCCCAAACTCTGTCTTCCTTCTTGCGCGGGCCGTTGAGCTTGCATATGATCTCTGATCAAGACAGCCCAAATATCAAACTTGTGCGCCTTGACGATACGAACAACTCTCATGTTGATCACTTTTTCAAATAAGGCCTTCTTGAATAATTTTCAAGGTCATCCTTACCTTCCAGTCGGACTCGGTCTTGCAGTAGACTGGATTATCCGCGTCTCGTAGTGAATTTGTAGGCCCTATACTATCTCTGATGATGATGACTCCACAACCAAAGTTTACCGTCTTGATGATATGCACAACTTCTGTATTGAACACTTCTTCATTAGAGGTCATCTTGATAAACTTTCGGGCATATGTTCAGTTTCACTCGGATTCGAGCTCATCCACTCGGATTAGAGTCATTCACTTGGATCGTCCGACTGGACTTTTTCACTCGGATGTTAGAATCTTTCACTCGGAAGACAATCTTCACTCGGATGACCATATTTTTACTCGGAAGGTAATCTCTTTACTCGATCGGCAAGTTTTTATTCCGACGGTAATTTTTTCACTCGGATGATTATATTTTCATTCGGAAGACAATCTCTTACTCGATCGGCAAGTTTTCATTCCAATGGTAACAGTTTCACTCGGATGATAATAATTTCACTCGACTGGTATTAATTTCACTCGACCGGTAAGTTTTCACTCGACCGGTAAGTTTTCACTCGGATGGTAAGCTTTCACTCGATCGGTAAGTTTTCACTCGAATGGTAGCTTTTCACTCGGATTTTCCGACTGAAAACATGGCCTGATCTTGCCTTGTCTCTCGAGGCCTCATACGACCTCGGATTGAGACGAATTATATATGAAAATCGATCGGCTCGATGAGGCGAAACTTTTCTATGTGAAGGTTTTTTTATTCAAGGCCGTCTTGAGGGCCGAATTGCTCACGCATTGCATCAGACACTCATCAACATGTGTCTGGTGTCAAGCGTAATATTTTGGTCTCTCGCCTGTCCAAACCGTATTGGCTGTAACTTTTGCATATGAATCGGACTAAGATGATTTATATATGAAAATCAATTGCCTCGACGAGACGAAGACAATTCCTTTAGAGTGCTCCTTCAGATGAGGTCATATTGAGGGCGTAATCGGCCGAAAAGCACTCAGACACTAAATTTTGTCACTCGGAGTACAGCTTCGGCCACTGAGATGAGGTCGAATGGCAATAGCCTAAACATCAAAGTTGTTCCACTCGACGATGTGAAACTTTCTCATGCTGAAAACCCTTTCACTCTGTATCTTGCCAAAATCAGGTGTCAACACACCACACCTTTACAATCTTCTCCGAAGCACACCACAACCAGGGAAACTTTCGGAGGAACTTGACCACCTTAGGCCACTTCACACCCTTCCCCGAAGAACACCACAAAAATAAGCTTCCGGAGTAACCTTGGCCACCTAGGCCTCTTCACAAACTGATCAAAGATATCACCAAATCGTCTAGGAGGCAAAGCCTCCAAGAGTAATAAACTCACGGGCTCTCACTCAAACAAATCGATACGGGGAGCTCAAACCAATGCAACAAATGTAATGCAATGTCAAGCAACAAATGCTCAACTCACTCTCTCAATCTTACAAGATGCAACTTAAGAAAGTGGGAGATTGAAGAGAGGGGGTGCAATGGAGGAAATCAACAAATGACTCCAAGATCCATCCACAAAGCCCCCTTCACTTAGAGGGGAGATAGGGGTTTGGGAGAGGTGGTAAGAGTCCCAAAATGATGTTTAGAATGTGAATGAACAGCCCCCCAACCAGTGGGAGGAAGGAGCCCTTAAATAGCCAAAACCCAAAGTTGGGACTTAATGGGCAGTTCCTGGACACCCCGTGCCCACGGGCTCCCGTGCGCACGGGACAAGCCCGTGCACACGGGGCCCCATGCCCACGGGGTCAAAAACCCCGTGCCCACGGGGTACCCAGGACAGCCTGCAGTAACCCACTAAAACATGCATAACTTTGGCATACGAACCCCGAATCCGATGATCTTGGGCTCGTTTTAAAGCTATGGAAAAGCCCAAGGTCCTCACGTAAAGAACCACCCAAGATCAACCAAAAATAATGATGCAAATTATGCAAAGGTTTGAGCTCTCTTTATGCGACGTGATCAAGCTACTCGCCCGAAAGTCCCTCTTGATAGTACGGCTATCAAACCTATAATCCGTTCTCCCTCCAAGCACCATGAGACCAGAAAAACTAGGAAAACCTAGCTAAGGTATACCTTTGCCTTGCACATTCAACTTGAGCTTGGTGATGACTTTGATGCTTGCCTCAAGTTGGAATCTTTTTCTTGTCCACAATCACTTGGTGAACATACTCGAAATGCTTCCTCATATAACAATGAGGGAAGCCTTAACTTAAGCCCATCTTCACATGCACATCATCATGATGTGGATCGTAAGCTTCAAAGCATATAACCTCCGGCTTCTCATCTTGCACTCTCCTCGAACCCAATGACCATCACCACTTGATGTCATCCACACATAGGCTACTTGAAATCTCTCTTTTGATGCAAGCCCATGAGAAACACCTAACCCAGATAGACATAGAAAGCACATAGCATGGGTTATGTAGCAAAGCACAATTCACAATTACTTACCATACCACTAGATCACTTGATCCCACGTGGTACAAAGATTGCGCTTTGAGAGTTGACCATCTAGATAATCTTCGAGCTTCATCTTGCTCAACCAACATCTTTACTTCATGTCCCATCTTGGTTTCTTGAAAGCCATAATGAACTCTTCATTTACCTTCATTGCTTCAAGAAAGAGATCACCAAAGACTCTTTCATGACCATATCAAGTTTCACTATGAGTATCATATTGGTCATCATTTTCTCTCTAAAAACTCCATCATAATCTCTTGAGAGGCACAATGAATTCTTCACTCTAGTTGCTTGCTTCAAGACTTGATCAACCGAAAACCCAACACATGAGCTTACCATTATCTTGCCTTGAAACCATAACTTGAATTCTTCTATTTGATTATACTCTCAAGATCTTGATCCTTCAAAACCCACATATGTCAATCTTTGACATCCTCTAACGAACTTCACCTTGAATATAGTTGGTTAGAAATTAAAATCAATCTTGATGGCTTCAACATAAATCCCCAAAGACCAACTTGAAATCCCATTGGATATGTGACCTCGAGTGCCAAAACCTAGGCCCCGTGTGCATGGGGGTCAGGGACCCAGTGCGCACGGGGTATCCAGAGAGTTGACACTCGACCCCGTGCGCACGGGGGTCAGGAGGCCCGTGCGCACGGGGTATCCAGAGAGGGATACCATCAGGACTTCTTCAAATGTTTTGATGGCATTCTTCCCACATAAATCCAACATGCTTCATGCATCACTATGGAACATTTCTTCATATAGGATTCAATGCACTTGATGCTTCATAGGAATTTGTCAATTAATACCAACGCTTAGAGCAAACATATCTTCATATATATGGACTTTATCCTTGATTCCATCTAATACCCTTGATGCACCATCTATGGACAATACCTTCAAATATATCTCAATGAAAACATTAGTCCATAGAGATTGTCATTAATTACCAAAACCACACTTAGGGGCTACATGCCCTTTCAATATTGCTTTCATAATCTTTTGAACACATTAAGACAGTAGTCATCCTACCGTACAGTATCGAGAGTATTGCATCTCCAACGGAGTGGGTTAGTATAGTTACTCTCCTCAATTCACCATTGGCTTGTTTTCCCAAGTCCTACTTCACGGGATCTCCAATCACATAGGTTGGGTTACCACCATGGCAACTTATGTGGGTCTCATACCCATCTCCCTCGATGCACTATCTATCACAACACGTGATAGCCCTTTTGTAAAGGGATCTGCCAGATCCTTAGCCGTATGGACATACTCCAACGCTATCACTCTGGAGTTTCTTAATTTTCTGACAGCTTTTAATCTCATTCTTATGTGTTTGTTGGACTTCATGTTGTCCTTTGAACTCTTCACCATGGTGATGACAGCCTGATTGTCACAGTTCATAAGGATAGCCGGAACCGGTTTATCAACCAATGGCAAGTCCATCAAAAGATCTCGAAGCCATCCTGCTTCAACACCAGATGTGTCTAATGCTGTTAATTCTGCTTCCATTGTCGATCTCCTTAAAATCATTTGCTTGCAAGACTTCCAGGAAATAGCGCCACCTCCAAGAGTAAACATATACCCAGTTGTGGCTTTCATCTCATCAGCATCAGAGATCCAATTCGCATCACTATACCCTTCAAGTACCGATGGGTATCCCGTATGGTGAAGTCTGTAGTTCCTAGAACCCTTCAGATAGTGCATAACTCTCTCAATAGCATGCCAATGCACATCACCCGGGTTGGAAACAAACCGGCTCAGTTTGCTCACAACAAACACGATGTCAGGCCTCGTTGCGCTCGCTAGGTACATGAGTGAACCAATGATTTGAGAGTATCTCAGTTGATCCTTAGTTGTGCCTTCGAACTTTCGAACCAACACACTAGGATCATATGGTGTTTGAGATGGTTTGCAGTCCGAATATCCAAAATGACTAAACACCTTCTCAACATACTAGGATTGCAGAAGTGTGATCCCACCCTCATTATCTCTCAGTAGCTTGATGTTCAAGATAACATCAGCCACACCAAGGTCTTTCATCTCAAAGTTCTGAGATAGAAAAGATTTGACCTCCTCAATGACTTTGAGGTTTGTTCCGAATATCAGTATGTCATCAACATACAAGCACAGTATAACTCCTTCGCCCCCACCATGGCGATAGTATACACATTTGTCAGCCTCATTAACAACGAAACCAACAGATGTCAGAGTTGTATTGAACTTATCATGCCATTGCTTAGGTGGTAGCTTCAGGCCATATAAAGATTTCAGCAACCTACACACCTTTCTTTCCTGACCATCTATCACAAAGCCATTTGGTTGTTGCATGTAGATTTCCTCGTTTAGCTCTCCATTCAGAAAAGCCATCTTAACATCCATCTGATGGACGAGAAGACCATGCAAGGCTGCCAACGAGAGTCATACTCGAATGGTGGTCAGTCTAGCCACAGGTGAATAACTATCGAAGAAATCTTCCTCTTCCTTTTGGTCATAGCCCTTGGCCACAAGCCTAGCCTTGTACTTTTCAATCATACCATCGGGCCTAAGCTTCTTTTTGAACACCCACTTACATCCCAGTGGTTTGCAGCCATAGGGATGCTCAGTAATCTCCCATGCCCCGTTAGCCATGATGGAATCCATCTCGCTACGGACAGCATTCTTCCAGTAGTCAGCCTCTAGAGAGGCATACACTTCTGAAATAAAAGTGGGAGTGTCATCCACGAGGTACACGAAGAAATCATCACCAAAGGTCTTTGCAGTCCTTTGTCTCTTGCCCCTACCAAGGGTTTCCTCGTCATCCTCCTCAGGATTTTCATCATGTGTTCGTTCATAATATTCCATAGGAATGGCAGGCTCGGGAGTCTCATCAGATTCCTGTCTAGAAGTGCTTTGCATATCTCTCATAGGAAAAATATCCTCGAAGAATGTAGCATCCTTAGACTCCATAATTGTACCGACCTTCTGGTCAGGTACCTCAGATTTCACTACTAGAAATCTATAGCCAACTTTGTTCTTAGCATAGCCCAAATTAACGCAGTCCACAGTCTTGGGTCCAAGCTTACGCTTTTTGGGGATCGGCACATTGACTTTCGCCAAACAGCCCCAAGTGCGCAAGTACGAGAGTGTTGTCCTTATCTTTGCCCATTTCTCATAGGGAGTGATCTCATTATCCTTTGTCGTAACTTTATTCAGGAGATGACATGCCGTCAATATAGCCTCCCCCCACCATGGCTTGGATAAACCCGATGTATCTAACATAGCGTTAACCAAATCAGTTAGAGTACGATTTTTCCGCTCGGCAACCCCGTTTGACTGGGGTGAATAGGGAGGCGTCCTCTCATGAATAATGTCGTATTCCGCACAAAAGGAGTCAAACTCACTCGAGAAGTACTCTCCACCATGATCTGATCGGACTCGTTTAATTTTCTTTTCAAGTTGATTCTCAACTTCTGCCTTATAGATTTTAAAGTAGTGTAGAGCCTCATCTTTAGTATTTAACAGAAACACATAGCAATATCTAGTGGAATCATCTATCAATGTCATGAAGTATTTCTTTCCACCTTTAGTCAACACACCATTCATCTCACAAAGATCAGAATGTATGAGTTCTAATGGTGCCAAGTGTCTCTCCTCCGCGGCCTTGTGAGGCTTGCGAGGTTGCTTAGCTTGCACACATGAAAGGCACTTAGAACCTTTGGCTAAACTGAAACTCGGGATTAAATCCAACTTGGCTAGACGTGTCATAACACCGAAACTAATGTGAAAAAGACGTGAATGCCAAACTTCAGATTCATTAAAATTCAAATGAATATGGTTCACGACTTTATTACAAAAATCTGCGAGGGAAAGGTGGAACATCCCTCCGCTCTCATAACCTTTTCCAACAAAGAGTCCATATTTCGTAACAACTAATTTATTAGACTCGAAAACCAACTTAAACCCTTCTCTACATAGAAGGGAGCCACTAACGAGGTTCTTGTTGATGGCGGGGACATGTTGCACGTTCTTCAGCTGCACGATCCTTCCCGAAGTAAACTTCAGATCGACCGTGCCAACACCATGAACAGAAGCACTCGCGCCATTCCCCATCAATACGGACCCGCGGCCTGTGACCTGGTAAGAGGAAAACAATGAAATGTCAGCACACACATGAACACCCGCACCTGTGTCCACCCACCAATCGGTGGACTGAGACACTGAAAAAACAGTAAATAAATGGGTTAATTATCCTTTTGCCCTCAGTGGTGTCTCTGTGCTCATTTTTTCCCTCAGATGCAAATTGTGCTCAGTTTTGCCCCTAGTCCATGCACAGCTACTATGACGAGGCCAAACGGCCATATTTGAGTCCATTCCGTCCGCCAGCGTTAAGTTGTGGGTCCGGAGCTTACACATGGGACCGCGTGGACGTGGGTCCAGAGCTGACATGTAGGCCCGTGCAACTAAATCCCCAAATCATTCGTAGCTCACTCTGCCCATCCGCTTCCCCGCCGGCCGGGTGACCTGCGCCGCCGCCGGCACTTGCGCTGCGGCCAGGACCTGCCCCGCCACCAGCTGCACGCCTACTCCACCGCAACCTTTCTGCGCCTACGCTCCACGGCTACCTCGACGCCCGCCACCTTCCTGCGACGCCACGGGTGGGGCGCCCGCCACCTGCTCGACCCGCGGCGCGGCCTCCTTCCGTGTGCCCGGCCGAAGCGCTCAAAGGTGGGGGGCTGCTGGAGCTATTTGAACTAGGAGGAAGAACCCTAGGCCGAAATGGAGAGAAGCGGCGACCCCAGAGTATCTGGCGAGGCAGGCATCGGGCCAGAGATGCGCTGCGTCCACGACTGGGTTCCCGAGGGGTAAGTCTCGCCTCCTGTTTAGATTGATCTTAGTTGTGCATTAGAACACTCGATTCGAGTAGGTTTGCCCAATTAGTGTGCTGATTGCATCTCTGTTTTTCGCCGGTTAGGATGGAGTTGCGGTTTGCTTTCTTGATGCACATTAGAAGGGACAGGTACACGTTCGATGCAAAGGATCAGAAGAAATACCAAGGAGGTTTTGATTATCGGTTGCCAATGGCTAGTAATTGGAGTTTCAGACAATTTGGGGAGGTAATTTGTAGCCAATATCCTTGGGGTTTGCTTGATGAAGTGGTATACAAATACTATGATGGGGAAAAGAAATGGGTGACAATTAGTAATGATGAAGAGCTAGCTACCATGTTTGTTAGGCATAAAGAGAAAGATAATTTTCATGTGAGGCTGCAAGTTGATGTGCTTGAGCAGGCATTTGGACCTAGGATGACGGGTGCAACATCTCGGGGAGAACCAAGTCATCGTAATGGCATCTCTAGCCAGAACAGTTCAGTTGGTGCACGGCGACGTGGTGGCTCGACAAGTGTGGGCAACAGCAGTAGGGTCCCCCTTGAAGTGGAGCATGATGACTACAATTCTGGGGTTGATGAAGAGAAGTTATATTCTGATGTTATTCGGAATTTACGACGGGCACCTCAGGCTGATAACCAAGATGAGGCTCACAATGCAGTCCGTGTGGATGATGACGCGGTGGGTGAGGACGAAGACCTTGCAGCTGTTGAATGGGACCCTTTGAACCCTAATTTGGAAGAAGGTACAGTTTTTGCATCCATGAATGAGTGTAGAAATGCACTTGTGACATACTGCATCAAGGTAGAACGTACTTTCAAAGTTGACAAGAGCGATCAAGTACGTTACAGAGTGCACTGTCCAACTGAGGGTTGTCCATGGAGGCTGCTCGCATCTAAAATGCGAAATAGCACTAATGTTCAGGTCAAAGTGAACCCTTTTAAGCACACATGCCAGGAATCAACCCTTAGGAAGGATACAATCAGTAGAGCCAAGTCAAGTTATGGGCCAGAAGCCAATTGAGTGAACTAAGCAAAGTTGACTATGTGCACAATAATCTAGCAGAGTCTTTCAACTCAATGATCCGGAAACTAAAGGGTCATTATGTGGTGGATTTGCTGGATAGGATAAGGATAGAATACATGCAGAAATTTCATTATCATGCAGGAATAGCCGAGGCAAAATTCATGGGCCACATTATCATCCCTGCCGTGATGAATGAGCTGATGTAGAAAACAACAGGCTTGGAAATGAACATGACTCTTTGCTCGGGTACCACAGCAGAGATATCATATTTGGATAAAGAGAAGAGGGAATGGAGATATCCAGTGGATTTAGAAGCTAGAACTTGCAGTTGTAGGCAATGGTAGATAACTGGGTTGCCATGCATTCATGCCTTGTTTTTCATCACTTCTCTCCCTGGTCCAGCAGGGAACATTCAACAGTATGTGCATGATTACTACTCTGTTGCAAGGTTCAAAGCCACATATGCTTATGCCTTGCCTGCTATGGAGGGAAAACAACAATGGGACATGGTGGACCCTGGATTCAAGCTTTGCGCTCCAGTTCTAAAAAGAGCAGCAGGTAGACCAAGGAAGAGTCGAATCAGACCTCGCAGCAAAGGAGCTGGACTTGGAGCGAGGAAGCATAGGTGCACAAGATGTGGTGGGTCTGGTCATTTCGGTAAGTATTGTGATAACACAGTAGATCCAGCGTTCGGAGAGAGTTTCGATGAAGGCTTCGATGAAAATGATGGACATCAGCCGGTTGCATCAGATGAGGATTTTGACGAGGTTCCAAATGATGATGGTCAACAGCCGCATGATTTTGACGATGATCCAAGTGAGGCTCCAAATAGTGATCATGGTGATCCACGTGAGGCTCCAAATAGTGATCATGGTGATCCAAGTGAGGCTCCAAATGATGATCATGGTGATCCAAGTGAGGCTCCAAATGATGATGTTGGTGATCCAAGTGAGGCTCCAAATGATGATCTTGCTGATCCAAGTGAGGCTCCAAATGATGATCCAAGTGAGGCTCTAAATGGTGACCAACCTTTTGTTGTTGTGAGTTGTGCTAGGTATGTAAATCTTGCAAGGGTGAAATACTACTGTACATTTATGGGTCACTTGACATGATCTCGTTACCCTTTATGTTTTGCATAGCTCTATGATAGGTTTGAAGAAGACGCACAAGGTACCGACAACCAAGAGGAGAAGAGAAGAAGCAATGAGCACAAGGTGCACGAGGAGCAAAGTGATGGCAGGAAGCTCAAGGAACAGACAGAAGCCCGAACGCTATATGTGAATAATTATGAAACATTATGAATAATGTTGTATTTCTGTTGGATGATGTTAGAACTATGTTTGACATGATGGTTAAATCTGTTGGATGATGTTTGAATGAGCACATGGTTTTTCCTTTTTTGATTTTTTTGAATTTTGTTTTGCTCATTTGAATTATGGTCAAACCTAACTTTGACCAAGGTTTAAACAAGTCTAAAACATCAAAATGAAGAACTAAGCCTGGATCCTTCTTAGTCAATCCAAAATGAAGCTGTGGTGAGGTTTTTGAAATTTTCATGAAAAATGTGCTAAAATGAGGGTCCAAAGGTAGGGTAAACGGCCTCATCTCCAAGCAAGGTTTTTTTCGACCTTGTCTAAATCAGCCAAATAACTTTCCTAAACATATATTCTATATACGGACTATGTGCGCTGGTTTTTTCCATTTTTTTTATTTTTTTAAAATTTGTTTTGCTCATTTGAATTCTGGTCAAACTTAACTTTGACCAAGATTTAAATAAGTGTAAAACATCAAAAAAAACTAAGCCTGGATCCTTCTTAGTCACTCTAAAATGAAGCTGTGGTGAGTTTTTCGAAATTTTCATGTTTATTTCCCCAAAACACTTCTCTTCACTTCATACAAAAGAGTTTGAGATACTCGAGATATCATACAATACACATGAACTTATTGTTTAAATGTATGTAAACCTTGTTTATCAACTTAAATCGTTAGTATATGACATAAGAAGACTATGTGCGCAAGTTTTTCATTTTTCTGATTATTATTTAATTTATTATGCTCATTTGAAATCTGGTCAAACATAGCTTTGACTGCTCCATACCCCTCCCAAACCTCGCTAACCCTAGCGCTGAACCAGGACCGTTCATCTAACCCTAGCGCTGAACAAGGGCCGTCGATCTAACCCTTCTAGAAGGAATCTGTGGGGAGGGGGGGCGATCCGCGAGATGCGATCTGATTGGCTAGGAGATTCTTTTTTTTAACAAATATCGGGCGCGCTGGATGGACCGTTGGGCCGTCTCGTTGTCTGGGCCTGAGACCGCAGTAAATAGCCCGTCTCAGCCTTTCCAGGCCTTGCATGCATGCATGGGAGGCGGCGACGTGCATAGGCTGCGACGTGGGTTTGCATGCGCGGGAGGCTGCGACGTGCATGCATGCGAGCGAGGCGAGCGAGGCGTGCTAGGCGCGCTAGGCTAGCAAGACCAGCTAGGTGGTTCAACGAGTCAGATGCACCGTCCGGTCAAAGAGCTATGCAGTGATTCAAATGCACGCACGCGCCCCATGCATGCATCGTTTTTGTGCAAAACTTTAAGAGTGCAAAGCGTAACAGATACACACATGCGTTCGGATTCACACACGCACCGTTCTCACCCTTTCTCTCTTCCTCTCTCACCCACAGGCCTATAAATGGGGTGCCTATCTTCCTCTCCCACCCATAAGCCAGATCCAATCCATTGTATCCAACTTCAAACACCCAATCGACCGAGCCCTCCCCAAGCGAGACCATGCAGTTCAACGGGCCGACCTTCAGCCGTCCGCCTGTCGTGCCGGAGCGGCTCTACCCACCGGGCGTGCTCGTGGAAAGGGAGCACCGCGTGTGGGCTTTTTCAAGGTGGAGGGGTTCTGTCGAACTCACCCGCGCCTTCCTCAGAGCCGGCTATGCCCACCTCCCAAGGGGCTCGCCGAGGATGTTTACCCTCAACGAGGTTCGTGACCGCGGCGGCATCCTCCTACCGCTCATGGTCACCTTCACCAACCTGTTTGACGCGCGCGAGCTCCTTCGGCCAAGTCTTTTGGTGCGGTTGCGAGGCCATCTTCTTCACCGTCTACAACATTTGCACCAACTACGAGAACATCTTCCCCACTCCAGCCAAGTATATAATTTCTTCCCTAAACCAAGTCATGAAGCTCGAGAACTTGTGGTTGTCATTCAAAAGAGGGGGTGAGAAGCCCTCCGTTTTATTCAAAAAAAATAAGTCATGAACTAACATGCAAATTTATTCCGTTTAAATCCTAAACCAAGTGCCACTCTAACACTAAACCAAGTGCCACTCTAACCAAAACCACGTGGCAGTGCAAACATATGTTTTCAACCTTCCAACCCTCCAAAATTTCAGTGCAAAACAAAGGAAAACCACTCTCACGCGTGTGCAAACATTCAGGTCTCACATTTTTTTTGACAAATTTCACAGTCTCACTATGTATACATTTCTTCCCTACCCATGTCAAACTCTTGCCATCTGTCCTAGCGGTTACCAGCGCAGCCCTAAACACCACAAACCCACGCGGTCTTGGGTTCGAGTCCCCAGCTGCACCAATTTTTTGTGCATTTTTTCACCCTTCATTTTTTTGACAAATTTCACAGTCTCACTATGTATACATTGCTTCCCTACCCATGTCGAACTCTTGCCATCTGTCCTAGCGGTTACCAGCGCAGCCCTAAACACCACAAACCTACGCGGTCTTGGGTTCGAGTCCCCAGCCGCACCAATTTTTTGTGCATTTTCCACACTTCATTTTTTAGACAAATTAGTTTCTACTCAATGTAATGCCCTTAAAAATGTTCATTTATTTTGGCACTAGGTGTAAACATCTACCAGAGCTGAGGCACATTTTCCATGACATTTTGGTCTTTGATTTAAATCACGGTGTATTTGAATTGGATTACTTAAATTGCTATTAAATATTTAACAGCTCCAAAAAATTTCTAACCTTAATTGTTTGGCTCTGGAATAATTCATTAGCTGCATTTCATTGATCAAAAGTTTCTGAATTCTTCATTTCTTCTCCTTTTTTTCAACATATTTAAATGTTGGTCACTTCTTCTCTTTTTTTTCAACATTTAAACAACTTTGACCAACATTTAAACTAGGTGAATTTCTCATACAATTTCAAGATTACAAATTCCTCCATATTTCATGCCTTTCCATACATTTTCAACATTACAACCAGTGCGATTACCATACCTACAATTGCCCAAAAGTATTTGCAAATGGGTATTAGCAGTGCTTGATCTT
The DNA here is from genome assembly GCA_032464435.1 of Aegilops umbellulata. Lineage (NCBI taxonomy): Eukaryota > Viridiplantae > Streptophyta > Magnoliopsida > Poales > Poaceae > Aegilops > Aegilops umbellulata. Next base: position 222,696,482 of record CP136055.1, on the reverse strand, counting down.
CAAGCTTCCTAACCTTCTTCTTCAACATCCTAAGCTCAACAGCTAGCTCTCTGTCAGTGCGTGCTTCGCCCTCCATCTCTTCTTCCGGAGCTCGTGCTGCGGCCACTGCGGTTTGGGGCAGCATGCACAACCATTCGCCATGCTCTTCTTGCAGTTCATTTATCAGAGTCTTGGCCAGAGCATCGACCCAAAGAAAGAAGCATGTCACCTGCATGAACACGGAACAGATCAACCGATTGCTCAAAGATCCCGACCACGAAAATGGTGCAATTGCCTCGATTCTTACCCCATTCTCGCTGCACATGTAGAACGGACGATTGTGGTTCCTCGGTGTGTGAGAAACCCTCCGATCAACACTCGCCCGGCACCGCGGACAGACGAAGACAGGCATCTCCACACGCGCTCGGCTCTGCATCCGCAAGGTGGTGCCGGAGCTTGCGGAAGACATGGAGCTCGGAGCCGAACGAGATCTCAACGCTGTCGCGCCCTCCACAGCTAGCTTCCCACTGCCGTCGTGCTCTCGCTCTCTCGCCGTGGTCAGCGTCGTGCTCTCTGTCACCGTGGTAACCGCCTCTGTCGTCTGCTAATATATGCTCAACGGCTCTCTGCTGGGTCCCGCAAGCCCGCGTGCAACGGTCTGAATAAAATTGGCCGCCTCTGCCGCATGGTCCCACCTGTAAGGCCGAGTCAAAACGTTGACCTGATGGAGACGCCAAAGTTCACAAAACGAGTCGGTGCGCACGGACTAGGGGCAAAACTGAGCACAAATTGCATCTGAGGGCAAAACTGAGCAGATGGACACCACTAAGGGCAAAAGGATAATTAACCCTCAATAAATTGCCGTACCCAGATGCACCATTTTCATTGTTGCCCACAATCATGTTGACAGACTTGGAGTCCTGTCCTGGCTTCTTGTACTTGTTTGGGCACTTGTTGGCCCAATGTTCAACCGAACCACAAGTAAAGCAGCCCTCGTCCTTCTTGTTCTTCTTGAAGGCCTTCTTACCTTCTTTTTAAAGTCGGTATTGTGTTGGACACCGTTCTTTCCCTTGGGCTTGTGGGAGTTATGGTTCCTCTGGTTCACCATGTTGGCGACAGAAGTTCCTTCGACCCCTTTTTCGTGCAACTCACTTGCCCTCGAATTCTCCTCAACACTCAGATGGCCAATGACATCCTCCACAGAGAATTCACGCCTCTGATGTTTCAGAGTGGTGGCAAAGTTCCTCCAGGAATTAGGGAGCTTAGCGATTATGCAGCTCGCGACAAACTTGCCCGGTAACTCGCACTTAAGAAGTTCAAGCTCCTTGACGATGCATATTATCTCACGAGCCTGTTCTAGTACAGGACGGTTTTCAACCATCTTGTAATCATGGAACTGCTCTATAACATACATTTCGCTCCAAGCGTCGGTGGCCCCGAACTTAGATTCGAGTGCCTCCCACAAGTCCTTGGCGACGTGCAGATGTAAATATGCGTTGACCAACTTATCTCCGATCATGCTAAGAACTGCTCCTAGGAACACGACGGTAGCTTCCTTGAACGCCTTCTCCTGTTCAAGAGCAATCATTTCTGAAGGAACACCGGTGACCCAGAACACGTTCATAGCCGTGAGCCATAAGGCGGTCTTTGTCTGCCAACGCTTAAAATATGTACCGGTAAACTTATCCGGTTTCAGTGCTGCGGCAAAGCCACTCGCCGAAAAATTCCTACACATAATAGGTTTTTGGATTGTTGAATAAATAGGCAATTTTCGACTAATTTAATCCATAGATAAATCACTAGCATGGCATTGACTAAATTAACAGTATACTGACACTGATATAAGTAAGCACGTACTACACAAACAGTAGACACATCTACGCGTACTGCTAGTATTGCTAATACGAAAGTAAATAGGAGCGGGATAAACGTGTTATACCCTCCAGTAGGTCATGCAGAAGCAGTCGCCGCGATGGCGGCAACAGAGGCGTCTTCTGCGGCCTTCTTGTCGGCCTCGAGCTTCTCGGCGGCGGCACGTTCGGTGTCGGTGGACATGTTGATGATGAAGGCGACGCAGACGTAGAGGAAGTAGACAAACAGTGAGTAGTCGCGTAGTCGCTTCCCAAAAACCTATTCGCCCCTCTCCCGTACAGGAACCGGAGGGATGGGATTTCGGAGACCTGCTCTCCCGTCGACCGTGTACGCGGCGGACGAGATGGAGTCACCGGCGGCTGCATCAAAGGAACGATGGTGGGCAGTGCGCGTGAGCAGATGCAATCTGATCGTGACGGCTAGGGTTGGGAGACACCACACACTTATAGGTGTTGCCCCGTGGAGAGACGTGGGCTCGACCCACGTCCGAGTCCGTGACAACCCACGATCCGACGTCTCAGATCATGGCTCAGCTGTCAGAAACTCTCCGTTAGTGACTGGCAAGAATAAGCGCGTAAGTGTGAGCTCGGCTCGGCTCAATCCCGCGGCGGGGCGGGCGGAGGAGGAGGAGCGCGCGAGGGCCTCTTCTCTTCTCAAGCTCCAATAGCATGTGAAGAGAATCCCTTATAAAGAGGTCCAACTCCTTCTCCACTAGGGGTGGGACTAAACTTTTTTTTGAGCATTAAAACTTTATTCATCAAATAAGAGCAACATCATTTACATAAGAATGCAGAATAAAGTCTGGGACAACATCCCAAGTTTCAGACTTGCTAAGACTAAAGCTATGTTTGCTAAGCCATCCGCTACCATATTCGCTTCTCTGCTACAATGAGTAAAACTGATGCTTTTAAATTCCATGGCCATAAGAGAGCATTCTACTACTATTGGAACATCAATTCCCATGTATGTGTTTGGGTCAGATATAGCCTCCAAAGCAGTCGTACAGTCAGACTCCAAAATAAGCTTAGCGCATCCGAGATTCGCTGCAAGGATCAGACCACACCTGATAGCTGACAATTCCGCAGAGCTTGCACTAGACACATGCGGTATTGCACAAGTAGTTGCAGCCAAGAAATTGCCTCGATCATCACGAGCAATAGCACCACAGGCTCCTGAAAAATTGTCCGCATGGAATGACGCATCGACATTAACTTTTACCGCTCCCTCCACTGGCTTCTTCCATCGATGACTGATCGTACGTATCGGCTGATTTGGTGTGTAGCCTCGTACGAAGTTGGTGGCTAAAACTCGGATAGATATTGATGTTTATTCCGGTGTCTGGACTGACTCCCCATTAGTTACTTGGCGCCTCTGCCACCAGATAAACCACATCGCAACCAAGATGAGTTCAGCCGTTGGCAGCTCATGAATCATGCTACGCATGCGGACCAGAATTTCCTAAGTTATAGAACCAGATCGATCTTGCCGCACGGCTCTTATAATATCATTCTGCAATCCTAACTCAGACCAAACATCGGATGCCCATGCACATGTAAAAAGGCAGTGTTGTATGTCCTCTAATCCGATCTTGCAACACGGACATTGCGGAACCAAGGGTATATGCCTACCTTCCAGAACGCCAAGGCACGGCAAGACCCCCTTTTGGACTTTCCAACCAAAATGTTTTATTTTCCCCGGGAGCCGCAGTTGCCACAGATCTTTCCAAACCATATTAAGGTTAGCAGTGCCTGGGCTATTCGAGTTTGAGTAATGACGTCCAAACTGATGATCAAACTCCACCTGATATGCCGAGCGGACAGAGAAGGTTTCGGACCTCGTAAAGTGCCAGGCTAAAAAATCTTCAACTGCCTCAACATGTAGGGGAATCTGTAATATTCTATCTACATCAACCGGTGAAAACACACTACGCAACAATGCCTCATCCCACTGTGCAGTATGGGGATCAATAATGTCTCCCACCTTTGTTAACATAATTCCTCCTCTAGGGGTAATAACTTTTCTCGACTCACTAGATGGAATCCATGGATCTTCCCAAATATTGATGTGTGAGCCAGATCCAATTCGCCATATGCAGCCCCTTTTGAAAGTCTGAACCCCGGCTAAAATACTTTGCCATGTAAATGAAGACCCTTTCTTCGGTCCCGCTTTTAGGATGTCCCCGTTAGGGTAGTATTTTGCACTCAAAACTCGTGCACACAAGGAGTCCGGATTTTGAAGAAGTCGCCAACACTTCTTTGCTAACATAGCAAGATTAAAGCTGTGAAGGTCTCTAAAGCCCAATCCACCTTTCTTCTTTGTGGCACACATTTTCCACCATGCAAACCAATGCATTTTCCTCTTTTCCTGTCCATCTCCCCACCAGAAACCCGCTATTTCATCAGTGATTGATTTACATATTCCTTTAGGCAATTTAAAAACTGACATAGCGTAAGACGGAATTGCCTGTGCTACGGATTTCAAAAGAATTTCTTTACCTTGAATTGATAGAAACTTTTCTTTCCATCCCTTCAATCTCTGACAAATTCTATCAACTAGATGCTGGAAACAATCGCTCCGGTCCACACCGACCATAGTTGGCAGACCAAGGTACTTATCTGACAGAGCTTCAGTTAAAATATCCAGTATACCACAAACACTCTCCTTGGTATTACCTCTAGTATTCGGGCTGAAGAAAATACTTGATTTTGGGGTACTCACTCTCTGTCCTGAACTAGTACAATATGTATCAAGAATCCTCTTCAAAGTGTGAGCATTCTGGTCAGTTGCTCTCATCAAAATCAAGGAGTCATCGGCAAACAATAGATGAGAAATAGAGGGTGCGTTTCTGGATACTTTTATACCTTCAATCCCACCAATGTCTTCCTCATGAGCCAGCATACTTGAGAACCCTTCAGAACAAATCAAAAACAGGTAGGGGGATAAAGGATCTCCCTATCTCAATCCTCTAGTTGGAGTAAACTCTTCCGTTTTTGTATCATTGAATCTGATTCTATAGCTCACAGAGGAAACACACTCCATAATTAATTCAACCCATTGTGCATGAAATCCCAGCTTTTCCATCATCCGCCTTAGAAAGCCCCACTCTACTCTGTCATAGGCTTTCATCATATCCAATTTTACAGCACAAACACCATTAGAGCCATGTGACTTTTTCTTAATTGTATGGAAACACTCATAAGCTACCAGCACATTATCGGTAATTAGCCTTCCTGGCACAAAGTCACTCTGGGTAGGAGATATTACCTCCGGTAGGATTTTCTTAAGCGTTGGCCAACATCTTAGAAATTATCTTATAAACGACATTACACAAGCTGATAGGTCTAAATTGGGTTATTACCTCACGGCTATCCACCTTAGGGATTAGCACAACATTTGTGGAATTCCATCCATCTGGTATCTTTTTATGACTGATCGCATCAAGCACTTCTTTAGTCAGCTCATCTCCCAAAATATGCCAAAAGCGCTTGAAAAAATAGCATGAAGGCCATCCGGGCCGGGGGCCTTCATATCACCTATCTGAAAGAGAGCTTTCTTTACTTCTTCCGATGTATAGGGTGCAATCAATAGCCCGTTCATCTGTGCTGTGACCACTGGTTTGACAGTAGCCATAAGATCATCATCAATAAAACCTGTGTCAGAAGTATAAAGACTCTGGAAGTAATAAAAAATGAGGGGTCTGAGGTTGTCATTGCCCTCCACCCATCCATTATTATTATCTTTCAACTTCTTAATTAAGTTGCGACGCCTACGAGCCGAAGCAAAATGATTAAAATACTTCGTATTATGGTCGCCCCGGCGCAACCAATTCACACGTCCTCGCTGGGCCCAGTAAATCTCCTCCTGCGCGAGAAGGTTCTCAATAATAACTGTGAGCTCCTGTTGTTTCGCCCTGATTTCAGACGTATATGGCGCGCGCATTAGTTCTTCTAACTCTTTCTGAACCGACTTCAGGCGATTACGCGGCCCCTTCAAAACCTTTCGATCCCACATATGAAGATCTCTGTGTACTGCCGCAAGTTTCTCGCTAGCTGTTGGGCATAGACCCCAAACTACTGCTTTCTGCCAAGCTGTTTTCACAACCTCCTCTACAGCCTCTTCTGCCAACCATCGCGCCTCAAACTTCCGGCCATCTCTAGGTCGCGGTGCAGCTACCCCTGCCAAGTAATCCGTATCCAGACAAATTGGCCGGTGGTCAGACTTGCCCAAAACAAGGTTAGACAGCCCACACAATGGGTGTAGTTTCATCCATTCAGCGTTCGAAACAGCCCGGTCCAGCCATTCCCTCAATCCTCCTCTAAAGAAAGTGAATTTGTCACCATGGTAGCCGATATCTTCTAGTGAGCAATCTGAGAGTGCATACTGGAATGCCTGAAGCCGAACTTGTTGTCGTGGTGCTCCTCCTTCCTTTTCAGACGAGAATAAGATCTCGTTAAAATCACCAATCACAACCCATGGAAGTCTAGACTGAGCATGCAGATCACGAAGGAGTTGATACGTTCTCTCCTTATTATCCCAGTTTGGCTCGCCGTACACACATGATACCTCCATTCTTTCCCATCCAGTTCCTCCACCGCCACATCAATGCAACTAAAGGTAGTAGTCCGGGAGTAGATCCTAACCTCCTTCTTCCAGACTAGTAACAATCCACCCTTTCTGCCATCAAGACATGGTGCCACAATTTTATAATCCATCCCCATCTTCCTCGTCAGAACCTCTGCTTTATCCTCGTCTAGGTGCGTCTCAGACAGAAAAAACGCATCTGGATTATGTTGCCTCTGGATGGCCAGAAGCGAGCGAACTGTCAGGGCACCAAGGAGACCCCGACAGTTCCAACTTATGAGTTTCATTGTTCTCGGCGACCCTCCCCGCAGGAGGACGCCGATATATCATTTGTTACCGCTGAAGATCCCGCCTTCAACCTTTTATTGTCATGAATTCTCTGGCCGATATCGCAAACTGCCGTAACCAATCGAATCACCGATCCAATCACGTCAACATGACCTTCATCCTTACGTATACAATAGGAGTCTCTCACCCATACACAAAGACACCGAGGATCGGAGTTGGACTCCATCCAGACAGGAGACACGAGCAAGATCGGCCTCTCCAGGAACGTCCTAGCCGCCGCGACTAGACGTCAGACTTCCACAACACGTGAAACGCACCTCATATGATCAACATGGGGAGAAGAATACGCGGAGCACACGCGTAGACAGGGGTGGGACTAAACTTTCCACTACACCTAGTGCCATATAACCCACATATCCTTCGAGATTTTTCTAAAATTGCTATATGGACCTAAAGTCCATCTTAAATTTCAGCAGCCCATTGTAATATGCGATGCCCGGGCGCGTCCAGGCCTCTTCATATCCGTCTTAGATATGGATCAAATATGGATTGCCAGTCAGTCCGAATGTTTAGGCTGGTTTTAAACGGCGCGGTTGGGTGCGCTTTTTCCTCCGTGCAGCCCTGGCCGCCCGGTCGTTTGAGGTTGGTATGGTCCGGTCGGAGATGCTCTCTGCGCCGTATTCGCGTCCTTTATTCATCGTCTACATCTACTTCTTCTACTAGATGGGGATGCAATGGATCATGTCGACTCCACGTCGACTTACACCAGGTATAAGTTGTACAAGAGTAGAAGTGATGTCATCTAATCCAATGCATCATGACTCCTCGATGGGCATCTTGATTCCTTTGATCTCGCGCGCTAGGGTCCGCAGCTCCTCGACCTCGTCGGCGGTGAGGCTCCACCCGAGTGCACCGGCGAACTCCATTGCCTGCCCGGCGTTCTTGGCCCCCGGGATGGGCACCACGTTGCCCTGGCAGGTCAGCCAGTTGAGAGACACCTGAAACCGCAACAATCCATTAAACTCTCCTGAGCAGATCCCTTATCTATATATACAATTTCATTCAGGATCGATACTTGTTTTTCAGAGAGGGAAACATGATGAGTTGATTAATGTAGTCTGAAGCACCTGTGTTGGGTTCTTGCCATAGCTTACTCCAATCTCTTTGATCCTGTTCATCAGTGGTTGGAGCTGCGTACATTGACATTAGAAGACAAGCATCTTCAGTGACAGTGAGCAGAGATGCAGTTGCAGCAGAGTTTTTCTTGTCAAGGGGACATGAAGATCCAAGCAATGTGCAACGGTTTCAGAAATGGTATAACCTTGGTGAGGAACTCGGGAGTGTAGGTATTCCCCCGAGGACCCGTGGGTGGATTCTCCGGAGTGTATTTCCCTGACAGAACACCTGAATCCATCCATATAATAATGTGGAAAAGATGATTAATAAATAAAATAAAGATGATTCATCAATCAATAATGGAGAAGTTGAGCAGGGAGGGAGAAAAGGAAGGAAACCTTGGGCGATGGGGGAATAGGCGATGAGCGTGACGCCGAGCTCGTCGCAGGCGGCCTTGACGCCGTTCTCCTCGGGCGTCCTGTAGATGAGGCTGTAGTTCACCTGGTTGACGGCGAGCGGGACGCCCCTCTTCTTGAGCCGCGCGTGTGCGTCCCGGAGGCGTTTCTCTGATGTCAAATCACACCATACGTTACATACATCCAGTGGGTAATCTCTCAACTGTTATCTTGTGATGAATAAGGCATTTCTACTCCACGGCCAGTTAAGAACTTAAGATGTTAGTACCATTGTAGTTGGAGACTCCGACGGCCTTGACGAGACCTTGCTCGTACGCGTCCGCCAGGCCATCAAGGTACCCTGAATGAAATGCAAGCAAGAATATCAAGTCTGTTCATGCACCTTGAATCAATATGAATAATTGGATTGGATACCTTCGTTTCCCCATAGCCCTGGCCTGAAAAAGATAACAAGTGTTTGTCCGTCAGCAAAAGTCTGAAGAATACAGTAATTCAGAACTAGGCAGAGATTCAGACAAGTTAAGGATTGGCGGACCAGTGGAGCTGGTAGAGCTCGACGGAGGGGAGGCCCAGGCGCTCCAGCGACTTCTTGAGCGCGGAGAGGACGCTGCCACGTCCGAACCTCCAGGGTAGCGCCGCAAACTTGGTGGCCACGGTCACATCCACCGCCCCCTTCTGCTGCCTCTCCCTGATGAAACTGTCATCAACATGCATAACACGCATCGTCAATCACTAGTCGTCGATATAATTTCATTTGTGAACAAATTTGTTGAATTTCTGATGGTAATTTATGGAGAAGTGATGGGATGGTTTACGTACTCTCCTAGTAGGCTTTCTGAATTCACTGCTCCCATGAGCTGCATGAGGGACACAAGACATAAAACTTACTATATTAAATAACTACAAAATTATCGAATATCCAATTTGGCTCCTGAGCTCATCTACACCCCATGAACAGTCAATTTAAAAAAATACTAGAAAAAAAATTAAAACTTCTAATATTTTTGTGATGAAAGATGCTTTGAGTGCGTGATATCCGTGTCAAGTTTTAGCTCATTCAGACATGTGAATAGTTCTCAGCAAAAAGAGCAAAATAAGGTCCGGACTGTGCAAAACAGTAAACTTACACCAAATTTGTCTTTTCCGGTAAGAGCTCATCAAATGTTGAAATGCGCTGATTTTTTGGCACGGACCTCAAGAACTCAAGCATCTTTCCACAAAAAATCGATTGTTTTAATTTATTTTTTACTATTTTTAACGAATTTAGTATTCACTCACGGACTCATAGTCCGGGAACCAAAACGCCGCTTCAATTTATGCGTTAATTTGGGACTCGGATGATTAGGAAATCAATCCATGAGATTTTTACCCACAAAAAAGGAAAAAACGGTGAGATTTGATCTAACCGCTGTGCCGTATACTTCGGCGGTGTCAAAGAAAGTCATTCCGCTGTCGATGCTGGCGTCGAATGCTGCTTTAGCCTCCTTCAGTCTCCTATCTGCATGCAAAATTAACCTTTTTTGAGGATGGAAACCCCTGAGTACTTGAATAGCGATAGTGAGGCACTCCCTTCCATTCATATAATGTTAGAGTTGTGCTAAGGCTGGTACACGGTTTTTCTTTCCTGCAGGCAAATAATCTGGATCATACTGTATCATGCATGCATGAGAAGCATGACCAGGGTTTCAGAGCGTTAATTTGGTAGTCACACTTTCTGACTGACCCTGTAAACGACGTAGACCAGGCATGTAAAATTGTGGATTTAGGTAGCAGTTTAGCGCGCGCACACGTGACACAGCGCCACGACTACGTGTACAGCGAACTAGTGCAAGTTTAGGCGCAAAGTTTATATAAGCAGTTCAAGTCCCAATATAATTTCATCGTGCGTCGTCTCAACAAAAAGAACATGGGAGGAAACGAGTGTCTCACCGTCCCACTCGGAGTCGTTCCAGTAGGTGGTGTCGCCCCACGACCACGCGCCGATGCCGAGCTTGCTCACCGCCACGCTGGACTCGCCCAGTCTCACCTTGTCCCCCTCCGCCACCTTCGCCCCCGCCCCCGCCGCCGCCGCCCTCGGCGGTCGCAGCACCGCCGTCGCTCTCCTCTCCTGCCGCCGGCCGTCCAGCGGGCCGAAGCAGCAACCGACGCCGCGGCCGGCGCCGACCTGCAGCGAAGCCATTCCTAACTAGTTGCAAGCTCCAGCTAGTACTGTACTTTGCTCGCTCGCTCGCTCGGCCACTGAGCCACCAGCCACCACTCGATCTCTTAAAGAGCTCTCAGCTCGATCGGCTGTTGCGCTGGGGCTTAACTAGTTTGTCTGGCCAGGAGGAGAGGGAACGAGGAGGAACAGGGAGAGGACCTGCGGCTTAGTTGGCGCCTTGGCCGCTAGCCGGAGACAATTGGCGGCTAGCTCAGATACTTTGTGCGTGTGTGGCTGCATCGGCCTCGCCCGGAGCTATCTACCAATTCTAGTCTTGTAGGCGCTAGGCAGCTATGTTTCGGAGCCGCGACGTGACGCACGTGGGCGGTCTGGTGGACCCCACCTTTTCGTTGCCACATGGGAGAAGAAATAGACGGCCAGCATTTCCACGGACATGGTAAGTTTCATGACTAAAAGGAGCAGTTTTTAGGTTTTCTTTTGAAAGGGGGTGTACCCCAGCCTCTGCATCAAGAGATGCATACGGCTCATATTATTAAATAGATAATCCAGTAACAAAGTTTTGAAATGTCATACTGCAAACAAAAACAAAAGCTCAAAAGAGGTGAGACTCAAAGCCACCACCGGCTGGCAAAAAATAGGAGCACTACATGCCTATCCTATTACATGACCGCCATCCAAACCGGTTGAAAAATATCCCGAGCTATCATCTCCCATCGGATAGACGCAGTAACCAAACGCTCCCTAGCCTCCGTCGGAGTGAGTAGCGACCATATACGGATGAACGCCGTGGCCCTGAAGATAACCTGTAAAAAGTGAATGTTTGTTGATCTGTTAAAGACTAAATCATTTCTGCAGTTCCATACTGTCCACAATAAAGCACAAACGCTAACCCGAATGTGTCTTGCAGTATCAGAATCAACCCCATCAAGCCATGTTCCAAATAGCATATTGACAAAAGTGGGCTGATTAATATTAAACGCAATATGAATCGATCGCCACAAAATCTTAGCCAACGGACAATCAAGAAAGAGGTGTTTGATGCTTTCGTTATGATCGCAAAAGCTACATCTAGACGAGTCCACCCAATTGCGTTTTACAAGGTTATCCTTAGTCAAAATGACTTGTTTATGCACAAACCACATAAACACTTTGATTCGTAAGGGAACCTTAACTTTCCAAACGTGCGACGTGGTCGGGATGACGCTAGAGTTAATTACATCCAGATACATTGATTTGACCGAGAACACACCGTTTTTAGTAAGTTTCCAATGTAACTGATCTGGCTGCTGAGACAGCCGGACTTCCATTAAACGTCTAACGAGATGGAGCCAAGCCTCCCAACGATTTCCAACTAGCGCCCGTCGAAAACTAATATTGAGGGGAACGGATTGTAAAACATTTGCAACGTAGGCTTCTCTACGTCGGACAATGTTGTACAATGTAGGATATTGAAGTGCAAGCGGGGTCTTCCCAAGCCACGTATCCTCCCAAAACCTCGTAGTGGCACCATTCCCGACAATAAATTTTGTCTTGTTGAAAAAGAGTTGTTTAACTCTCATCAAACCCTTCCAAAAGGGTGAGTCGGAAGGCCTCACATTCACCTGAGCCAAGGTTTTAGCATAAAGATACTTATTACGCAAAATCTGTGCCCAAGTAGCCTTCGTCTCAGATGACAGCTTAAATAGCCACTTGCTAAGGAGACATATGTTTTTGACTTCCAGATTTTCAATACCTAGACCTCCTTGGTCCTTCGGCCTACAAATAATATCCCACTTAGCAAGCCTATACTTTCGTTTAAGCTCATCATTCTGCCAAAAGAATCGAGATCGGTAGAAATCTAACCTTTTCCTGACGCCCACTGGCACCAGAAAAAAAGATAAGAGAAACATAGGCATACTGGTAAGGACCGAATTAATCAGAATCAATCGTCCTCCGTATGACATGAGCTTCCATTTCCAACAGCTCAGTTTCTTTTCAAAACGATCCTCGATGCATTTCCACTCAATGTTAGTCAACTTACGATGATGAATGGATATACCTAAGTACGTAAACGGTAATGAGCCCAATTCACATCCGAACAATTGTTGATACGTCTCCTGGTCATCATTAGCTCTTCCAAAGCAAAACAATTCGCTCTTGTGGAAGTTGATTTTGAGCCCAGACAATTGTTCAAATAAGCATAACAGCAGCTTCATGTTTCTTGCTTTCGCCAAGTCATGCTCCATAAAGATGATAGTATCATCAGCATACTGGAGAATGGAAATCCCGCCGTCAACTAGATGTGGAACCAGGCCACCTACCTACCCTGCATCCTTTGCCCGACCTATTAAAATAGTCAGCATATCAGCCACTATGTTAAACAAGATCGGTGACATAGGGTCTCCTTGCCTTAACCCCTTGTGTGTTTGGAAATAGTGACCTATGTCATCATTCACCTTAATCCCGACACTCCCTTTTTGCGTAAATGAATCAATCTGGTTTCTCCAGGCTGGATCAAAACCTTTCATACGCAAAGCTTGTTGAAGGAAAGGCCACTTAACTTTATCATATGCTTTTTCGAAATCCACTTTAAAAACTACGCCATCAAGTTTTTTGGAGTGAATCTCATGGAGCGTTTCATGCAAGACAACAACCCCTTCAAGGATGTTTCTATCAGGCATGAAAGTAGTCTGTGACGGATGAACTACAGAGTGCGCAATCTGCGTAAGTCTGTTCGTCCCGACCTTAGTGAAGATTTTGAAACTCACATTGAGCAGACATATAGGCGTGAACTGCTCAATGCGAACAGCCTCTGTCTTCTTAGGAAGAAGAGCAATCGTCCCAAAATTCAGCTTAAACAACTGAAGCTGACCCTCAAAAAATTCCTGAAACATGGGCATCAAATCTCCCTTGATGAAATGCCAGCACTTTTTGTAGAACTCCGCCGTAAACCCATCCGGTCCTGGAGCCTTATTATTCTCCATTTGTGCAATTGCCTCAAACACCTCTTTCTACGAGAAAGGAGCCGCCAGGATCTCATTCTCGGCACTCTCAAGTTGAGGCACATCCTCAACTCTAGACTCATCTAACGTCACCGAAGTCTCTTCCGGGGGGCCAAACAACTGCTTGTAATAATTGGTAATGTAAAGTTTGAGACTTTCTTGACCAACTATCGTCCCTTCGTCTTGTTCTAGTTGGAAAATTCTCTTTTTACGATGCTTCCCATTAGCAATCATATGAAAGAATTGAGTATTATCCTCCCCTTCTACTATTTTGCGAACCTTAGCTCGCAACGCCCACTTCAACTCCTCCTTGCGAAGAAGCTTTTTAAGTTGCATCTCCGCCTCTATCTTTGTTTCCAGCTCATTGGAATCCAAAATAGAAGCTTCTGCTTTAACTTCAAGGTTTTGAATAAGTAGAAGAAGTCTCTCCTTCTCCGCCTTATAAATTCCATGCGCGTGCTTAGCCCAACCATGAAGGAACCTTCGGAGATGACGAATCTTGCATTGCCATCGCTCGATAGGCGACCTTCCTCCTGAGGCCTTAGCCCACTCCCGAGCTAACAACTCAAGGAACCCTTCTCTTTCAAACCAGGCAAGTTCAAAGGAGAAAATGTTCTTGTTGCCCACAAAAGTTTGAACTCCAGAGTCGACTAGTAACGGCGTATGATCCGACACACCTCGTGTCAATGCCTGCACAGTTACCAGGGGAAACTTTTGTTCCCATTCGACACTTGCTAGCACATGGTCAAGTTTCTCATATCTTGGAACCGGTAACGAATTAGCCCAAGTGAATTTCCTACCTGATAGCTCAATCTCCTTGAGATCCAAGCTTTCGATAATAGTGTTGAACATAAACGACCATCGGCCGTCAAAATTGTCATTATTCTTTTCCTCTTTTCTATGGATGATGTTGAAATCCCCCCCCCCCACTAAGAGAGGAAGCTGTTCGTTACCACAAATACGTACCAGATCCGCCAAAAATTCTGGCTTGAGTTCTGGTTGCGCAACTCCGTAAACTGCCACCAGGGCCCAATCAAACCCATCTGCCTTAGTTCTAACTCGAAACTTGACAGCGAACTCTCCCATAACTACACTCCGAACTTCCAACGTTTCGCACTTGACCCCAAGTAGAACCCCACCGGATCTTCCTCGAGGGGGAGGCAATGCCAATCAAAATCTACCCCCCCCGAACAAAGTTGCAAGAAATTGAGGGTTGGTGTCCTCCTCTGTCTCAAGACAGGATTGGTGTCCTCCTCTGTCTCAAGTAATGCAGGGTCAAGATCGGCACACAGGCCATCAAGAACCTTAACCCCAAGCGCATCTATCTCCGAGTCGTTCATTGGTTTGACGGCAGCAATGTTTCGAATCATATCTACCGCACGTTCAGCTTCCAAATCAAGAATGTCGTTAACCGACTTGGATATTTCAAGATCATTATTACCAAGTGAAACTCCTACTTGATTTGCATTATGAATAATTTCATCATCAGTAAAATGAAAAATGGAATTCAACTTATTAACAGACATACCAGTGGAGATCTCGACGTCATGCAACTTGGCAGCCCTCAAAGCGCACCTGAGCTGCATGTCATCAACGTCCGGCTGCTCCTGCAGCCTCCCGCTGATCCGCCTCCCCTTGGAGACAGGATCCGGGATACCGCCAAAGGTGATGACCTCCTCGCGTGAAGCTCTGCTAGGGGAAAGGCCTCCTGCCCGTCCCCCAACAGCCGATGAGATGGCCGCGTCACCCAGTCCACCACCCACAACGGGGCCCGGTAAGCCGGTGGCCACCTATCCAGCCACACCCCCGCCCGCGCGCGGTGACGTGGAGCTGAACGCCGCGTCCGCCATAGTGGCAGGTCTGGCCGGAGAAGCGGTCGTCGGCCTCTGACCGCCTCCAGCGGCCGACCCTCCCAAGAAAACTGCCACCGTCTCTGATGGCGCCAACTCTGCCGTAGGGGAACACATCGGCATGGAGGGAGGGAGGGGTGCACGGGCCTCCTGCCCGCGTGTCCCACCCGAGGCCGCCAGAGCCCCCGGGGAGGCCATAGCCTCCGCACAGGCCATGGGCCCCCTCGAAGCAGGCACATCAAGCACAGCTGAAGGCCGGGCCTCCCGCCCGCCCAAATCCGCCGAGCCTTCCTGCGTGGCCGTCCCCTCCAGCCTAGGTGACGGCGATGCAGGGGGAGTGGCATGAACCTCCTGTCCAGTGATTCCTCCCGGTCTATCAACAAACAAGACCGAGTCAATCCCCGTAATCACCGGCGACAAATGTTCCGACGGGTCATCCATGTCCACACGATCACTCCAGAGACGAGGAGGCGCTGAGAAAGCTCCTACGGAACCAAGTTGCAACATGTTGGACGGGACCGAAACCGGCGATTTGCCCTGAGCAGACTCCCCTGCCTTAGACGAATCCACAGGCCTGGAAGCCCCGTCACCATCATTATGTGCGCTATCACCATGGTTCCCAGGAGCACCTCCCCCCTCAGTAGTGTCCATATGATGTACCTCCTCAAAATCCTAAAACAGATTAGGGTCCTCATACTCGACATTCAACATATAAGCAATGCCCTCGTGACACCATCTGACCACCTCCGGCAAGAACTCGATGTTGGCCACACTAACCAGCAAACGCGCCACACCGTGAGCACGTGTGAAGGGCATATCTACCTGCTCCGTCTTACCGAGCAAGGATCTCAGGCTCCATGTGACCAAGAAGTTATCCAAGGGCTCAGACGGCGGCCCCAGAAAACGCACCCAGATCTGAGTCAGTGGCGTGCCCTGAGGCTCCTTCTTTTTCCACTCATCAAACTGTAACACAAAACTTGTGCCGGTAACTCTACTCATGCCAAACTTGAGAATTCTCTTCTGATCCTCCTTAGATGGAAAGTCTACTTTAAAAGTCTGATCTGAAAGCTTCATCAAGGACCAGTTAAAATTTCCTGGAGCCAACTCCCGCAACAGCTGAATAAACTGGGCTTCAGTGAGAGGTCCATTAACCACCTTAACCACCCTGGGGAAGGAAGTTTCAATGACAGGAGCCACCGGAGCCACGCTTGGTGACTCAAAGAACATCAACTCAGAACAGCAGAGCCCATAAATATTAAGTGTCGGTTTGGGGCCTAGAAGAAGCGGACACTCAGCCGCTACATGCTTGGGTTTCCGACAAATATCACATAACTCAGCAGAGCAGTCAACCATGAAGTGACCCATCTCACCGCATCGGAAACAGATCAATTTTTTCTTCTTAGCCGCCCACTTGGACAGCTTGTCACTCCCGGCCTTCTCCGAACCTTTGTCAGAATTAGCATCATCAGGTTGCATGGTCGCCGGTACTGTCACATCGGCGAGTGCCCGAACCGTCTCCACCATCGCCTGAGTAAGACCAGCATCATCAGTGGACATCTCTGTGGTGTCCGAACCCGTGGCTCCGGGCAAGTTGCGCGGAGGATAGCGGCGGTGACCACCACGACCACCGCGGTAGCGGCCCCAGAAACGACTCGGGCCAATCGCACCCTCAACAAAGTTCCCCGGCGGTCCTTGAAATCCTCGACCGGCAGCCCCGTGATCTGTCCAACCATATCCCCGCCCACCACCGGTGGACGACGAACCTCGATGAAGACCTTGACCGTAAGCGTCGTATCCATCGTCACCCCACTGACCACGGGGAGGGTTGCGGCTGTCACCCACGAACGCACCCGACCCGCGGCCCGCAGCATCATTAGCAACTCCACCCCGCCCGGCAGCCATCTGTCGAGGCCATGGGCGCTGCGTCTGAGGGGGTGCGGCCCCAGGCGGCGGCGGCGCCGCAGCCCTGGCTATAGGAACCGCAGCCTGCGCAGGCGCCGAAGCCGCAGCCGACGCTGACCCAGCCGTAGTCGGGCCACCCGATGCAGCCCTCGCAGGCGGCTTCGCCGGCGGCGGACCCTTGGATAGCGGCGGGGCCTTGGGCGGCATGTCGTCCTCGCCGGCTACCGCCGGAACGCCGCGGCAATTTTGGAGCACCCGCCTCACACGTCGAATCGCAGCAGAAGGGAAGCCAACCCGTCCGCGGCGGCGAACCCTAGCAAAATCTTCGTATTGGCAGAGAGAGGCCGAGCGTGCATGAGATAACACGCGATCCGATGCGATCCCATGCACTGGAGCCTACCCAGCCCTGTCGCCGTCGGCTGGTTTTGCCTGGGTCTGAAACCCTGCTAATCCCGGCCCACCCTCGGCCATATCTCCCTGGCCCAAAGGCCTAAAGCGGACGGGCCCTCGCAGCAGCCCACCGTTTCAAGCCCATCAGCACGCAGCAAAAAATTCAAACGCGAGATCCGCTCCGCTCGGATCATGCTCGCTCGGTCGATCGCCGGCGCCGGCGCCTGCGCCGCCGACGTTCGCCGATTCTTCTTCCTCTTCACTACCTTCCACGATCCCTCTGTAATGAAATCTGACAAGATAGGTTTTGGAAGACTTACCTTCGGAATAGGCCCCTTCCATGGCCGGATCGCAGCTGCCGCCGTCCGTCGATGAACCATGCGTCGAACGATCTCGATCTTGTCCTCTGCCCCCAATCCTTGCCGCGCCGGATCATCAATTGGTACAACGCCATCAACAATCGTGGCCACTTCCTCTTCCGAATACCCGGGATCGAACGCCTCGCAGATCACCGATGACGGCGTCGGCGAGTACACCTCCGGCGAGCGTCCAGCGCCGTCCCCGTCTTCTTCGTCCTCCGCATCAGACTCCGCTAGGGCCCAGAACCTCCCACCGACGTGCCCCACGCCAGAGATGGTCGCCGGCGGCAAGCCCGCGGTGGACGCCACGGGCGTCGCCCGAGTCGCCCGAGTCGCCATGTCTTTTAGGCTATCTGTACCACTACAAATTACCAAATTCCTATGAATTGGGGGAGAACTTCACTTCCCCGGCCTCTGCACCAACTAGGGATGCATACGGCCTTTTAAGTATGAGTACTAGGATTTTTAATCTCGGTTATGCACCAAGCCTAGTACTCAATAAATGCGTGAGTACCAGGAAAGCCTGGCCCTCAAGAATAAATAGGAACCTAAATTCGCTTCCGTGAGGATTCGAACCCAGGTGTTGGATTTGTACATCCACTCCCCCAACCAGTTGAGCTAGGTTCACAGAGCAGGAATCTTCTACGCTAACTGCCATGGGTAAAATCCGGACAATGAGTATAGGGGCATGAACATAGAGGCGTACAGGCTACGGAGATGCAGAGGGTATACGCACAAGGATGTATACATGTTCTGGCCTTCAACAATGAAGATAACATCCTACTTCCTGTTGATGTTTTGTTCTCTCCTTTACAGAGTGATCACACAAAATGTTCCAACTCCACCGTAGTGCCTCTGCTATACTCTCTTCGTTCCTAAATATAAGTCTTTTTAGAGATTTTAAATGGACTACCACATACGAATGTATATAAACATATTTTAGAATGTAGATTCACTCATTTTGTTTCGTATGTAGTCACTTGTTGAAATCTCTACAAAGACCTATATTTAGGAATGGAGGGAGTAGTTTATATAGAGTGCACTACATACGAGGATCACAACGACTGGTCTAAGGCTCAGCCTATAAGGCTGCTTGTAATGGATAGTATCATGCATAAGATACTAGTCTACTCCCTCCGTCCGTTGAAGAGTGTACATCTAGAAATTTTAGAACAAATTATGAAGTTAAGTAAAAAATGCATTGAAAAGGTGCAAGCCATCATCTCTCTCCTCTTTAATTACCTAACCCTCAATGAGCTAAGTGCATGTAGAAATTAAGAAGACCATGTGTAGATTGCTATTGGTCTTGATTACCGTGTGATGAGAGAGGATTACTTTTTTCTACTTTAAAGTACATTGGGAAGATAGAAGTACACTCTTTTGTGAACAAATTTTGAAGCTAGATGTATATTTTTCACCGGACGGAGGGAGTACGAGACTAGCCACAATGGGTAGTAACATAGAGTAGTAATATGTCCATGTTAGGCTAGTCATAGTGGGAGTAACTTAGCTAGTAACATAGCGCACTCCGAGAAATTTTTGCTTACGTGGCATGTAGTTAATGAGAAGTGGTAACATAATATGTTACTGTAACATAGCGCTTCCCAAGACAATATGAGTCTACAAGCTAATTAATGAAGTTTTCTATGACACTACTACTATGTTACTTTGCACTATGAAAGTAGTAACTTAGACTAGTGTCATATGCATGACACTAGTATAAGTTACTCCCCACTATGACCAGCCTTACTACTATATGTTACTACCTCTATAATGGGGAGTAACATATGTGTGGTAACATGCAACACTTTATTCATTAGGCTATAGACTCATCTTGCCTTGATATGTGTGATGTTACTCATACTACTAGTAACTAGCTATGTTACCACATGCCTCTCTTTCTTCATTTATTGCTTGTCACATCATCTATTTTATCTAGATATGTGTGATGTTACTACTTATGTTACTCCCACTGTGGGTAGTCTGATACTATCTACCTAATGCATAGTATTTATTAGTGTCGTAAATGAATTTGTTTAATGCCATGCATGACACATAGTAGCATAACATTTACTATGATACTTAACCATCTCTTTCTTTATTTAATTCTATGCCACCTCGTTAAAATTGTCTAGTTTGCATGCATGATACTAGCTATGACACTCTCATTACGACCAGCCTAATTGCTACGCATAATTGCATATTAATTGCCAGTTGTTTCCTGTCATTACAAAATGATAACTGTCGTAATTAATCATTAGTTGAAACACCTGGTAATGCCCACTCTTAATGCGTAGTGGAGTTGGATGTGTAAGGCCTCCTTTAATGCTCGCAGATAGACCCGACTAGCGAATATACCAACTGAAGATCCTTCCCTGACTAGGCCTTCAATCCTTGTTATTGTTGTTATCGGGGCCTTAGAATCAATGGGCTTGGGCTCATGGCTAGGCTTTATGTCATTGTGGGTCTACCGGGTGGGAGATACCCTCTGTCGGGGATTCCTACCTTGGGTAGGCCCACAGTGATGTAAAACTGGTGAAGGCCCAAGGGGCCCGAGTCCACCGCTGAAAAATAGCAATACATCAACATGTCCTAATTAGTTGGACAACATCATTGCACAAATCCACTCGAACGAGGACAAGTATGTTGCTTCACTCGGACGAAGACATGGTATCACTATGCTCGGACGAAGAACTGCCAGAGACTTGGACAAATTGCCACTCGGATGTGTGGAGTAAAACATGCAAGGAAAGTTGTGATAACCTACAAGTATAGGGGATCGCAACAGCTTCCGAGGGTAGAGTATTCAACCCAAATTTATTGATTCAACACAAGGGGAGCCAAAGAATATTATCAAGTATTAGCAACTGAGTTGTCAATTCAGCCACACCTGGATAACTTAGTATCTGCAGCAAAGTATTTAGTAGCAAAGTAATAAGGAAGTAACGGTAACGGTAGCAAAAGTAATATTTTTGGGTTTTGTAGTGATTGTAACAGTAGCAACGGAAAAGAAAATAAGCGAAGAACAATATGTGAAAAGCTCGTAGGCATTGGATCAGTGATGGAGAATTATGCCGGATGCGGTTCATCATGTAACAATCATAACATAGGGTGACACAGAACTAGCTCCAATTCATCAATGTAATGTAGGCATGTATTCCGAATATAGTCATACGTGCTTATGGAAAAGAACTTGCATGACATATTTTGTCCTACGCTCCCATGGCAGTGGGGTCCTATTGGAAACTAAGGGATATTGAGGCCTCCTTTTAATAGAGAACCGGAACAAAGCATTAACACATAGTGAATACATGAACTCCTCAAACTACGGTCATCACCGGGAGTGATCCCGATTATTGTCACTTCGGGGTTGCCGGAACATAACACATAGTAGGTGACTATAGACTTGCAAGATAGGATCAATAACTCACATATATTCATGAGAACATAATAGGTTCAGATCTGAAATCATGGCACTCGAGCCCTAGTGACAAGCATTAAGCATAGCAACGTCATAGCAACATCAATCTCAGAACATAGTGGATACTAGGGATCAAACCCTAACAAAACTAACTCGATTACATGATAAATCTCATCCAACCCATCACCGTCCAGCAAGCCTACGATGGAATTACTCACGCACGACGGTGAGCATCATGAAATTGGTGATGGATAATGGTTGATGATGACGATGGCGACGGATTCCCCTCTCCGGAGCCCCGAACGGACTCCAGATCAGCCCTCCGGAGAGGTTTTAGGGCTTGGCGGCGGCTCCGTATCATAAAACGCGATGAATCCCTCTCTTTGATTTTTTTCTCCCCGAACACGACTATATGGAGTTGGAGTTGAGGTAGATGGAGCAACAGGGGGCCCACGAGGCAGGGGGCGCGCCCAGGGGGGCAGGCACGCCTCCCACCCTCATGGACAGGTGGTGGCCCCCCTGGCCTCGATTCTTCTTCCAGTATTTTTAATATTTTCCAAAAATAAGTCCCGTGGAGTTTCAGGTCATTCCGAGGACTTTTGTTTCTGCACATAAATAACACCATGGCAATTCTGCTGAAAACACTGTCAGTCCGGGTTAGTTCCATTCAAATCATGCAAGTTAGAGTCCAAAACAAGGGCAAAAGTGTTCGGAAAAGTAGATACGACGGAGACGTATCAATTCCCCCAAGCTTAAACCTTTGCTTGTCCTCAAGCAATTCAGTTGATAAACTAAAAGTGATAAAGAAAAAATTTTACAAACTCTGGTTGCTCTTGTTGTTGTAAATACGTAAAGCCATCATTCAAGTTTTCAGCAAAGATTATAACTAACCATATTCACAATAACATTTAGGTCTCATATTTACTCATGTTAATGGCATAATCAAGTAGGGAGCAATAATAATAAATCTCAGATGACAAACCCTTTCTCAAAACAATCATGATATGATATAACAAGATGGTATCTCGCTAGCCCTTTCCGAGACCGCAAAACATAAATGCATAGCACCTTTAAAGATCAAGGACTGACTAAACATCGTAGTTCATGGTAAAAGAGATCCATTCGTAGTCATACCCAATATAAATTAATAGTAATGGATGCAAATGACAACGGTGCTCTCCAGCTAGTGCTTTTAATAAGAGGGTGATGACTCAACATAAAAGTAAATAGATAGGCCCTTCGCAGAGGGAAGCAGGGGTTTGTAGAGGCGCTAGAGCTCGATTTTAAAGTAGATATAAATAATATTTTGAGCGGCATACTTTCATTGTCAACATAACAACCAAGAGAAGGCGATATCTTCCATGCTACATACATTATAGGTGGTTCCCGAACAGAATGGTAAAGTTTATACTCCCCCTCCACCAACAAGCATCAATCCATGGCTTGCTCGAAACAACGAGTGCCTCCAGTAACAACAGTCCCAGGGGGAGTTTTGTTTGCAATTATTTTGATTTTATTTGCATAAAGCATGGGACCGGGCATCCCGGTGACCAGCCATTTTATCGTGGGTGAGGAGCGGAGTCCACTCCTCTTGAGAATAACCCGCCTAACATGGAAGATAAGGACAGCCCTAGTTGATACATGAGCTATTCGAGCATACAAAACAGAATTTCATTTGAAGGTTTAGAGTTTGGCACATAAAAATTTACTTGGAACGGCAGGTAGATACCGCATATAGGAAGGTATAGTGGACTCATATGGAATAACTTTGGGGTTTAAGGGATTGGATGCACAAGCAGTATTCCCGCTTAGTACAAGTGAAGGCTAGATACAGACCGGGAAGCGACCAACTAGAGAGCGACAACAGTCATGAACATGCATTAAAGTTAATAAACATTGAGTGCAAGCATGAGTAGGATATAATCCACCATGAACATAAATATCGTGAAGGCTATGTTGATTTGTTTCAACTACATGTGTGAACATGTGCCAAGTCAAGTCACTCGAATCATTCAAAGGAGGATACCACCCCATTATACCACATCACAACCATTTTAATAGCATGTTGGCACGCAAGGTAAACCATTATAAACTCCTAGATAATTAAGCATGGCATAAGCAACTATGATCTCTAATTGTCATTGCAAACATGTTTATTCATAATAGGCTGAATCAGGAACGATGAACTAATCATATTTACAAAAACAAGAGAGGTCGAGTTCATACCAGCTTTTCTCATCTCAATCAATTCATCATATATCGTCATAATTGCCTTTCACTTGCACGACCGAACGATGTGAATAATAATAATAATAATAGTGCACGTGCATTGGACTAAGCTGGAATCTGCGAGCATTCAATAAACAGGAGAAGACAAGGCAATATGGGCTCTTGGTTAAATCAACAATAATGCATATAAGAGTCACTTCAATAATTTCATCATGGTCTTCTCCTATCGACCCCCAAAGAAAAGAAAAGAAATAAAAACTATTTACATGGGAAAGCTCCCAACAAGCAGAAGAAGAACATGAAATATTGTTGGGTTTTCTTTTTAATTATTACTACAACAAGAAAAGTAAACTAACTAAAAGCTACTACTAATATTTTTTGTTTTTCTTAAGGTTTATTAAACACACAAGAAGAAAGCATAAAAAGGAAAATAAACTAGCATGGATAATACAATGAAAAATTACGAGCACCGACATCTAGCAATGAGTGTGTGAGCATGAATGTAACGTCGGTGAGAAATACGTACTCCCCCAAGCTTAGGCTTTTGGCCTAAGTTGGTCTATTGCCACGGATGGCCTGGCGGATATCCAAAGTTGTAGTTGGAGTCGTACTGTGATGAAGAAGCCCCTGATTGACACTGGTTGGCAATCATCTCCGGATCCCACTGGTAATTAGACTGTCGTGGACGATCAAATTGTGGTTCCGGCTCTGGCTCTGTGGCTGACGTAGGGTTCCGGTAGGCGTGAATGGCCGCCAGCAAAACGAGATACGGGCCTAAAGATAAATCAAACAAGGAAGGAGCAGACATGGTAATAGTGTCAGGGTGATGTTTATCAAAGAACAATTTGTATTTAAGTGCCCCTTCCCTATTCTTAACAATAAAATCATGCGCTACCATACTCTTATAATCTAAATAAACAGTGGGCAGCAATTTTTCTTCTTTTTCATAGTGCCTAATAGGTATGTTATAATATGCAGCAAGGCGTGAAGCATAGACACCTCCAAAGATGGGGCCCTTTGTACGGTTCAGACTTAACCGTTTGGCAATAATACCGCCCATACTAACAGTGTTATCACAGAATAACCCATGGAACAAAATAATAATATCAGGAACACTAAGGTCTCCACAGTTTCCGCGACCAATTAGGCAACGACTAGCGAATATTGCAAAGTAACGTAAAACAGGAAAATGTATGCTAGTGATTCTTGCATCAGAAACCTTCCTAGTTTCCCCTACAGTAATAGTATCAATAAACCCGTCCACATCATTACGATGTGGTTCCTCTAAGCTACCCTCGAAAGGTATTTTGCAAACTCTACAAAATTCATATAGTGACATCTTCTTAACCACATCATATAAATGAAACTCTACTGAAGGAGGTGATTCCTTAGGATAATAGTAGAAGTTTTGCACAAAAGTATTGGTGAGTAAGAGATACTGTTCACGTTGGTCGCGGAGGAAGTCGGTGAGGCCTGCATTCTCAGCCAATTCATAAAAATCATCATAAATCCCAGCTGCTCTCAAGAAATCATCGGAAGGCCATTCACACGGCCGAACCTCCGCGGTGCGAGGCAGATTATATTTGGGCCTCTCTGCTTCACTTTTCTTTTCCTTCAAGCTTCGGCTCAATGAGCCCCTCAAAAATCTCTTCATTATCTTCTGAAAATTTCTGCAATTTTTAGTAACTTCAAATATAAGTGAACCAAGCTCAAAAAAATTGATAGCAACTACCCCTACAAGTGCCTAGAGACTATATCATGCATTAGAACTACTTGGAACAATATAAATTTGACATGCAAGCTCAAGAACATGGTCACCTAGGCAGCACAAATTTGCAATGAATAAAGCACTAGAACATACCAAGGAATAATCTCCCAAAGCAGTTTTGTGAGAGGTGCTTTGAGCAAGGAGATCGAAAATCGCAGCAAAATGAGCTAGAACTCGTGCTTGAGCTGGATGGTGATTTTTTGGGAGAAAGAAGAAGTGTGTGGGTGCAGGAATAAGTGGAGGAGGGCCACCATGGGCCTACGAGGCAGGGGGCGCGCCCAGGGGGTAGGGCACGCCCTGGACCCTCGTGGCCAGGTGCCAGCTTGTGACGCCTGGATATTTAAGCTACAGTGAACCTCTGCTAATGATGCCACGTCACCTCTATTAATGTTGCTAATCTCGCTTTAGTTCGAAACCGGTTTGAATTCAAATTCAAAATGAAGCAAACAATAAAAATTTTCAAATACTAAAACTAAAATGTTCGGAGTGAGCCAAATAATACATCGGTAATTATGGTGGAGAAACCACACTTTTACAAAATGTTAAATGCTCTAAAATAGTTAAAACAACAACAAAAACAATTAATTAAATGCCTTTTTATAATTAATAAGGTATTAAACCATGTTATTTAGTTGCCAAAAATTAATGGGGCGGTAGCATATTTATTAATACTAATTTAGGTGCTAGTTGTAGTTTTTATAGAATTAGATTAAAAAAAGAAAGAAATTAAGCTAAACCAAAGCAGAAAAGAAAACAATACAAAATTAAAGAAAAAGAAAAGCCCCCCGGGGCCAACCGACCCAACGGGCCGGCCCAGTCGGCCACTCCCTCAGCCGGCCGGCCCATCCCTCCTATATCTACCCCCCACTCCACCGAACCCTAGGCCCGATTCCCACTCCCCCACTGCACGATCCCCACTCCCCTCAATCTCTCCCACGCCTCTCTACCCTTCCCCATCTGGATCGGGGAAGAGGAGCCAGATCCCGCACTGCCCCGTGCCCCTGACGTCGGCGCCCGTCCCCGGCGTCACCCCGACGCCCCACCTCGTCGCTCGCTGGACTGCCCCGCCCCGCCTCTCCATCGCCGGCCGACCCCGGACCTCACCGCCTTCCGCCTCGTCCTCCTCCCCGCCGGTGCCATCGCGCCTCGCCGCCCAACTCCCCTGCAACGGGGGTGAGAATCCCATTCCCGCTGCTTCCCTTTCCCCGCCGTCCCGCACGTCCACCGTCGTGCTCGGCCATCGCCAACCTCGCAGCCCGCGCGCCTCGCTCCCTATGGCCTCGCCCGCGGTCGCTGCCGCCGCGCTCAGCGCGCCGACTGCCACTGTCCCTTGCCCCACCCGCTGCTTCGCACCTCCCCTGCCGATGCTCGCCCGTGCGCAGGGCTACTGCTGTGCCTGGCCGTCGCGCGTCACCGCGCCCCTATGCACTCCGCCGGCGCCGCCGCGTCCCTTCCCCGCTTGCGCCACGCCCGTGTTCACCCTGCCCAGCGCTCGCTGGCCGCCGGCCACCTACCAACCACGCTCCGGCCACGGCCTCGCCCATAGTCGTGTGTCTGTGAGTGTGTGTTTGGCCGGTTGTGCCCCTGACCACCAGGGGCTGTTAAGAACGAAAAAAGAAATGAACAAATTTAAATGTTAAATAAAATAATTAGTATGCTAATTAATTACTTAATTAGTTAATTAGGTAATTAGCATAATATAACTCAATGACAGATGGGCCCCACTGTTAATTAAGCAAGATTTTATAAACTACTAAAGTTAGAGTCAATGACATGCGGACCCACTTCTACAATTCACTGGTTGACTAGTCTTTGTTGACTTGGTCAACTGGGCCCTCTGGCCCATCTGTTAGCCGCATGTGCATAGTGCTGGGTGCACTTTTGTGTACTCGTAGCATTTGCTGATTATTTTCATAGTAATAATCATAGTATTAGAAAATCAATTAAAACTTTGAAAATTAATATAAAATAAACCGTAGCTCGCAATAAAATACTTTGTAGATGAAAGTTGCTCGGAACGACGAGATGGATCCAAATACGCGGTCCGTTCGTCCGCTACACATCCCCAACATAGCAAACACGCAACTTTTGCCCTCCGGTTCATCTGTCCAAAAACGCGGAACACCGGGGATACTTTCCCGGATGTTTTCCCCTTCGCCGGTATCACCTATCCCTTTGGTAGACCCCGAGACCGGCGTTGATGCGTTTGAGTATGACTACATCATCGATGACCCTTCTTCTTGTGCAACCGAGCTTCGAGTCAAGCCCCCCCTTGATCACCAGATATCGCCTATTCCTTCTCTCTACTGCTTGCATTAGAGTAGCGTATCATGTTACTGCTTTCGGTTAATCTTATTCTACTGCATAGCCTGTTATTGTTGCTACAATTGTTACCCTTACCTGCAATCCTAAATGCTTAGTATAGGATGCTAGTATTCCATCAGTGGCACTACATTCTTGTCCGTCTGCCATGCTATACTACTGGGCCGTGATCACTCGGGAGGTGATCACGGGCATATGCTATATACTTTATATTGTTACATTACTTATGATACTGTTCGGAGATGGGGCTGAAGGGGCTGGTGGCTCCATCCCGGTAGAGGTGGGCCTGGGTTCCCGACGACCCCCGACTGTTACTTTGTGGCGGAGCGACAGGGCAGGTTGAGACCACCTAGGAGAGACATGGGCCTCGCCCTGGTCGGCGTCCGTGGTTACTTCATAATAACACGCTTAACAAGATCTTGGTATTTGATCTGAGTTGAGTCGTTGACCTTATACGCACTAACCGCCACGCGGGACAAGATATGGGCAACCGGCGTCGTGGTATCAGCCGAAGCTCTTCGTGACGTCAGCGATTGAGAAGCGCGCGCCGGATTGGACTGGAACGCCTACTCTTGTATAAGGAATGCTAGGTCTGCTATCGGCCGCGTACGCAACGTGCAGGTGTGCAATGGGCGATGGGCCCAGACCCCTGCGCACATAGGATTTAGACCGGCGTGCTGACCTCTCTGTTGAGCCTAGGTGGGGCTGCGATGTGTTGATCTCCCGAGACCGGACATGACCCAGTAAAGTGTGCCCGACCAGAGGGATCGAGCGTGTCGGGTAATGTGGTGCACCCCTGCAGGGAAGTTGATCTATTCGAATAGCCGTGTCCATGGTAACAGGCGACCCGGAGTTGTACCTTTACCTTATGACAACTAAAACTGGATACCTAATGAAACACACCCTTCCAAGTGCCAGATATAAACCGGTGATCGCTCTTACACAGGGCGACGAGGGGAGGATCGCTGGGTAGGATTATGCAATGCGATGATACTTGGTGAACTTACCATTTACTCTCTTCTACATGCTGCAAGATGGAGGCTGCCAGAAGCGTAGTCTTCGATAGGACTACCTATCCCCCTCTTATTCTGGCATTCTGCAGTCCAGTCCACCGATATTGCCCCTCTACCCTGATACCCATGCATATGTAGTGTAGATCCTTGCTTGCGAGTACTTTGGATGAGTACTTGTAACGCCCCAAGACCGGAGCTCCAGATGCCTTCCAGGGTTTCCGGATTTTTCGTCATGTGAGTTGTTGGTTTATTGCATTCAGCTTTGCATCATGTGCATTGCATCATGTCATCATGCCATCAAGTTATTTATTCTCGTAACTCATCTAAATAAATGGCATGGATCTTTGATCCATTTAAATCAAGGGAATTCACATGGTGATTCTCTTTAAAACTTATCCTCTCGATATTTAGAGAGCTATAATAAATATTCCATTTATTTGGAATCAACCATAACACACTTGCAAAATATCCCATGCCTTTGTTATCTCAATTCTTGGCCTCTAACCTTGCCCATAATTTCTTTCATCATTTTCCGGAGCTCTTCCTAAATGTTCAACATTTTTGGACCTTTCCAACCCTCACTTCCTATTCAAACCATTTGAATTAAATTCAAATGAGTTTGAATTTAGATCTTTCAATCATGGCATTTTCTATTTTCCTGGAACAAGTGCATTTTTGTGAGCCCGGGAAAATTGTCTGCGTGTCCAAATTCTTCCTCTAACCCCTCTTTCTTTTCTTTCTCTATCTCTGTTTTTTTTCTTTTCTTTTTTAGAGAGAGAGAGAGAGAGAAGGAGCCCATCAGCCTGGGCCTCCCAACCTCCCGCGCAGGCCCACCTAAGCCCAGCCGCCGGCCTCCAAGGCCCAGCCGACCCCCTGTCCTAACCCTAGCCCGCTCTGCCTTTCCCTCTCGTTCCCTCTGCCGCCGCCACTTCCCTCGATCCCATCTCTCTCCCGATCCCCTCTCCTCTCTTCCACCCAGCGCCCGATCCCCTCGCCCTCTCCTCGATCCCCTCCTCCAGCACCTCCTCCTCGCCACCTCGTCGTCCTTCCTCCCCGCCGGTGTTTTTCCCGAGGACGCCAGCCGCCCTCCTCAACCACCTTGCGTCGCCGTCGGCCGCAAGCAGCGCCACCAGCAGCAGGAAGCTGCATCGCCCGACCTGCCCCTCGCCATCCCGCCGCCGCGTCCGGTCGCCGCCGACGACCACGACCCGCGCCGCTCCTGCCCCGGCCTCCTCCTGCCTCAACGGAGCAGGTCCCCGCGCCCCACGACTTCGTCTGCGTCGTCTCCTGCTCCTCGCCTCGAGCACCGACGCTCCAAGGCCGGCCTCCTATAGTTCGTCGTTGCCGGAGATCCCCACCACCAGCAAGCAGCCGACCTCGCCGCCCGTCGACATCAACCCCTCCACCTGCGTCCTGCACACCGCTGCCCCGAGCGCCCCTGTCCTCGAGCACCTGTTGAGAACGGTTCCTGTCAAGCGCTCTGACCCGTTGCTGCCATGGCCTTGCACCCATCTGGCCCTGTTGTGTCCTTGGAGTGCTAGCACCGTTGCGAGTCCTGAGCACCACCGCAGGTGGCCGTCGCACTGACCACCTTGGGTTGGCCCTTGGGTTGGCGCTATACGCTGTTGTTGCCTCCGTGCATCTTCACTTGCTGTGCCCGTGGACATCAAGACCAAGTACCCCTTCGTTTCGTCAGTACCGGCAAGTTCAGAAGATCTCAAGTACCACTACGAACTGTGTACCACGACAGACCGCGAGCTCCACGGATGCGCCAAGTACCACGACGCCCGGAGCCCTCGGATCCGTCAAGTTCGACTACCCTCGTGGGTACCACTACCGTCGCCCCGAAGACGTTGGAGTCATCAAGTACCTCGCCGAACGAACGTGAACGACTACCATCGCAAGAACGGGACTGGCAAGTCCTCGCCGTGACCCCGAACATCTACGATACGTGAACCACTACCGTCGCGAGAACGACTACTTCCCACGACGACCCGTGAACGACTACTTCCTCTACATCGTACCAAACCCAAACCGCTCCGAAATGCACGCGTCGAAGGTATAACCCCGTGAAGTCCTTCCGAGAACGAATGCTGTGTGTTGTATGAGATGAACCGCGTGTTTGCACCGTTTGCGGTTGTTCGTTGCGATGCCGCTCTTTTGCCATGCCACCGACTCGTGGGAAACCCGGTAACCGGGATCACCCCACCTTCTATCACGTGTCACGCTCTCTCCACGTTTCCTTTTGCACCGGTATCTTCATGAGTTCCGGAACCGATATGTTGCCGTGGCACCATTTTCGGATTCGTTGCCGTGGCACCCCTTTCTTTCCGCCACAATGACAAATGCTTCTTAATGCTCCTATCAACTTTTTCATAATAATTGCATACAACTTGAAATTGTCATCCACATCATGATAACAACATTTAAAATGCTTAAAATTGTTGTTTGCATTTATTATGCTAAATGTCATGTTAAAATGATTTATTCCATAACTTAATAACCGTAGCTCCGATTTAAATAAACTTTATATGTAAATGGGGTAGAAAAATGCCTAGTTTAACACGGTGCACTTGCTTTGCATGTTTAACAACTCTAAAATTATGTTTAGGGCAGAACAGTACCAAATCTAATATATGCTTATGAGGATTTTCCGGACTTGTTGTTTGTTGTTCCGGCCTCATTTAAATTTGCCTAGATAGGTAGTTTTGTTGTGCTTCACCCCTTGCCATGTTAATCAACATTTAATATTGTTGGGTACATAAACAAGATCGAACTAAATAATTTATGTGGTGTTTCATCAATATGCAACTCGTTGCATATTGAGCTCCACTTAATTTGTACGATTGCTTCTGCATTTTAGCCATGACATGCTTCATTAAACCGGACATGCATCATACTTGGTTGTGCATCATGCTATGTTTATGTGATGGTTGTTTTACTATGTTGTTTGTTTCTTTCCGGGTTGTTTCTCTCGTTAACTTCGGTTTCGTTCCGGAGTTGTGAGGATTCGTTCGACTACGTCCGTTTGTCTTCTTCATGGACTCGTTCTTCTTCCTTGCGGGATTTCAGGCAAGATGACCATACCCTCGAAATCACTTCTATCTTTGCTTGCTAGTTGTTCGCTCTTTTGCTATGCCTATGCTGCGATACCTACAACTTGCTTATCATGCCTCCCATTTTGTTAAACCAAGCCTCTAACCCACCTTGTCCTAGCAAACCGTTGTTTGGCTATGTTACCGCTTTGCTCAGCCCCTCTTATAGCGTTGTTAGTTGCAGGTGAAGATGAAGTTTGTTCCTTGTTGGAACATGGAGATGTTGTTCCTTGTTGGAACATGTTTACTTGTTGGGATATCACAATATATCTTATTTAATTAATGCATCTATATACTTGGTAAAGGGTGGAAGGCTCGGCCTTATGTCTGGTGTTTTGTTCCACTCTTGCCGCCCTAGTTTCCGTCATATCGGTGTTATGTTCCCGGATTTTGCGTCCCTAACACGGTCGGGTGATTTATGGGACCCCCTTGACAGTTCGCTTTGAATAAGACTTTTCCAGCGAGGCCCGACATTGGTTTTACCATTTGCCTCACCACCACCTACTTTCCCTTGGGAGTAATTAACCCAAGGGTCATCTTTATTTAGCCCCCCGGGCCAGTGCTTCTCTAAGTGCTGGTTTGAAACGAGCAGAATGCGGGGCCCCCGCGAGGAAACTCGAGGCTTGGTTTTACTCGTAGGATGTCTCATCCGGATGTGCCCTGAGACCGAGATATGTGCAGCTCCTATCAGGATTTGTCGGCACAATCGGGCGGCTTTGCTGGACTTGTTTTATTGCTATCGAAATGTCTTGTAGCCGGGATTCCGAGACTGATCGGGTCTTCCCGGGGAGAAGGAATATCCTTCGTTGATCGCGAGAGCTTATCATGGGCTAAGTTGGGACACCCCTGCAGGGTTTGAACTTTCGAAAGCCGTGCCCGCGGTTATGTGGCAGATGGGAATTTGTTAATGTCCGGTTGTAGAAAACCCGAAGTTGATCTTAATTAAAATACACCAACCGCGTGTGTAATCGTGATGGTCTCTTCTCGGCGGGGTCCGGGAAGTGAACACGGTTGTTGGAGTTATGTCTGACGTAAGTAGTTCAGGATCACTTCTTGATCGTAGTTGTTCGACCGTGCTTTGCCTTCTCTTCTCGCTCTCATTTGGGTATGTTAGCCACCATATATGCTAGTCGCTTGCTGCAGCTCCACCTCATACCTTTTCCCCTTCCTATAAGCTTAAATAGTCTTGATCTCGCGGGTGTGAGATTGCTGAGTCCTCGTGACTCACCAGATACTTCCAAAACCAGTTTGCAGGTGCCGATGAGACCGAGCAGGTGACACACCCGAGCTCAAGGAGGAGCTCGATGAAGACCTTGTTCTTTGTGTTGTTTTCATTTTAGTTGATCAGCAGTGGAGCCCAGTTGGGGTCGATCGGGGACCTTTGTCGCTTTTGAGGTTTCTTCTTTTATTTTGGCTCCGTAGTCGGGCCCTGTTTGTACTTGGTTGATGTAATGCTTTATTCATGTAATTGTGTGAAGTGGCGATTGTAAGCCAACTATGTATCTCTTTCCCTTATGTATTACATGGGTTGTGTGAAGATTACCTCACTTGCGACATTGCCTTCAATGCGGTTATGCCTCTAAGTCGTGCTTCGACACGTGGGAGATATAATCGCATCGAGGGCGTTACAGTACTCACAGTTGCTTTTCTCCCTCTTTTCCCCCTTTCCCTTCTACCTGGTTGTCGCAACCAGATGTTGGAGCCCAGGAGCCAGACGCCACCATCGACGACGACTCCTACTACACTGGAGGTGCCTACTACTACTTGCAGGCCGCTGACGACGATCATGAGTAGTTTAGGAGGATCCCAGGCAGGAGGCCTGTGCCTCTTTCGATTTGTATCCCAGTTTGTGCTAGCCATCTTATGGCACCTTGTTTAACTTATGTCTGTACTCAGATATTGTTGCTTCCGCTGACTCGTCTATGATCGAGCACTTGTATTCGAGCCCTCGAGGCCCCTGGCTTGTATTATGATGCTTGTATGACTTATTTTATTTTAGAGTTGTGTTGTGATATCTTCCCGTGAGTCCCTGATCTTGATCGTACACGTTTGCGTGTATGATTAGTGTACGATTGAATCGGGGGCGTCACAAGTTGGTATCAGAGCCGACTGCCTGTAGGAATCCCCCTTCCACACTCCTTGGCCAAAGTCGAGTCTAGTCGATGAAAACTGTTTTACTAACATGGTTGTGCGGCCCATGGGCCCACGTCGCTATTGGGTGGTATTAGGATCTTTTATTCCTTGTCTATACTCTGGGACTCTGATCTCTCTTCTATTAGGGTTTAATAAATTTACTAAAAATCTAACTTTAGGTTCTCAAAAATACTTTCTCCCGCAGAGCCCCTTCAGTCCAGATGATCGCCAGTTGCACTAGAAGATTTCAAAGATACTCTCTGATATTCTCTTGAGACCTTGTGCCCGTTGCTTTTGCAATTCCCTTCCATCGATAAACCCTATGGATAACCACGTACACTTACCATTCATACAATCATTCCCCGTTGATCTTGTTATTACAAGATACCTCAAAATTGTCTCTATCGTTTCGAGAATACTTTGTGCTTACTGTCTTACAATTCTTAGCCACATGAATACCCTTACGGACAATTCCTCGCACTTATCGAGTATCCGCTCATTCCCAGTTGTTCATGTGTTTCACAAAAGTTTTCGAAATACCATTCGATCTTTCGAAAATCCTGAGCATCCTATTGCTCTTGAAATTCTTGCTTTCTTGCATTATGGTTAATCCCATAAGTCTAGTAATCTTGTTGACATCCATTTTGATTATCAATTTGAGTCCATTGATTCGATTTGTTGGGAATGCTCGCAATCCTCAAACAGATCCTAGAATTCATCCTTCCGGCTCAGACGTCATTTTAAACATGAGCTGGTTCTCGACCAATCAAATTGCCGATGATTGTACCCCTAAGTCTATACAACTTATCCGTCTTTTATCAGAGTGTTTGCTTCTGACCCCTTGATTTGGAAATCACAATTCCTTTGCATTTGAGCTTTGAATTAGTCAGTTGTTTCTATAATCCAATGCCTTTGCATTGTTACTTCCTCTGGTTGTGTGTCGATGCTCACATCAGCTTCATTATGGACCACCAGATCCTTTGTTGGATTTTATCCGACAAGTCCTTCATATTCAATAACCTTGTGAGCCTTTCTTCGGATACATAATGCCTTTGGTAAATTGTATCCTCTGCTTTCGAGCTTGTATAAATTACTCATGAAGTTGGATTATATGTTCCTAAGATGCCCCGATGGGTTGAACCTATGCCTTCCCTAATCTGTGTGAACTCGAAAGTTATGTGGGTTATACTCTACCTGCTTTACACCAGATATAAAATTTCTACACTACAACTTCGTTGAAGGCGAGAAGTGAATGAAAGGTTATACATTGGAGAAGTGTGAGTCGACCTTGAACTTTGTGTTCATGACCATGGAAACGATGTAGAGCTTATCATGGTAGCTTCTCGTAACAATAATTATTCACTTGGCATAATTTGATCTTGTATCTGTAATTTTGTCCTTTACAATCGTGGTTCCGACCGTGATTGTTCTTCTTTGATCCCATTCTCGGACAAGTTAAAAGTACTTGCCTTCTGCAGATCATTACATCTACTCAACCTCTAATTCGATCTACCTTCGAGTATTACCCCTAGTATCTCGAGGATGTCAACCCATTACACTACATCTTATGAATTTCTGATGAAGTATTACCTTTCCCCGTCAGTCACCCCACAGGTTCTAGGTTGTCGTCAACCGAGAACACTGATTTGTGAATCAAATCGATACTGTGATTCAGTACTTCCGGTACTTTGTTGTTGAGAAGTTAATACTCCATCATGTCATTCCTAGCCTGATAGGCTACATCATTATCATGCTAATTTTAACTGTGCAACCTGGTCCTTCTTCTCGGAGCAAATTTTTTGACGATGAACTAAGCTTACATCGACCTTCCTCGTCATATCATTTTGCCTTGAACAACAAGCTGGATTCCAAGTTTGTGACATATGCGTGGTTCCAATAACCTTCCGCTTCATCATTCCTTTGACTTGATGTCATCGTCAACCGATTACATCTTCATGAAACCTCTCGACAAATGTGTTGAGATCATCATCAACATTCTGGCATTTCTGTAACACAAAACTGGTTCACAATTTGTGTTGTACCTTGAGTTCCTTGCTATCCAACTTATGTTATGCTCTACCTTGGAGTATTACCATCGTTTACAACAAGAATGTAGTGATAATTTCACCACCTCTTATGAATTATTGATGCAAGTAATATTTCTCACCATCACCTTTCCTTCTTGGTCCTCGTGTTGATATTAACCGGGATACCAACAAGTGAACGATGCTGCTTGGATTATGTACTTCTAGCAACCCTATTGCTTTGAAGTTAATGGTTGATAGTTCATTCTTAGACTGTTGGTTATTGAATCACCATTCTAACCTTGATCATGCTCCCTAAGCCCTTATTTCGAGTGCACCTTTCAACCAATGTTTAATTGTGTATGTTTTCCTTGAGCATACATCATCATATCATTTGATCTGGCAAATGTTATCTCCTTGTTCACATAATTGTGGAGTTACAACTTTTGGAAATATCGATGAATTGTCGTTGAATCCATAAGTCACCTCCTCACCTCTCCTTGATTTAATGATGAACTCTTGTTTCAGAACTCGCTTCCATAGTTCAATTCCCGAGAATCTTACAATGTCTTCTCGACAATTTGTGTTTAACCTTTCTTCTTAGGCATCTCGAGTCTGAGTTATCCTGACACCAATCAGATCTGAATCTCGGTCAGATATGATGGTTGGAACCTTTTCCAAGAGTCATAACATTGGTCTTTATATCACCTGGTAAGGTGATGTCATGCCTAGCACACTTGACCGGAGAACCTATTGTTATAGTATCCTCTTTAACAATATTACCCATTCTTTCGTGAGGAAATTGTAAGACTTATTCTATAAGTTGTTCCTGATGGATCATTTGTGTAACCAAAGTTTGATCTTTACCTAGTGACTATGTCAATGCTATCTCGAAACATGTCTGTGGTACTCCGATTTTCAACAAGAACATTTGAAGCCCAATGCTAAATGTTTCCTGCTCAATTATCCAAACACCGTTGTATGGGTAATGTCATGAAATTGCTCCCTTTACCAAAATATATTTCTACATTATATCCGTCATGGATATGATGATCTGCTTGCCCTTGGGAAGGATATACCCTTGAAATATGTGTTTGCACACATTTTCCTTTCCATTGTTCTGTTCAATCTGATGATCACCTTTTCCTTTCCATTGATTTATTTAATCTTCCTTGTGATCTATATCATCTAAGCAGTAATATTCTTCTGCATATGTAAACACCTTGGTGTACAACTGTGTTAGTAAGACCATGTTACTATTGTTGATGGCATTTCGGTAACCACCGATGGACGAGAACTTTGCCTATTGGTCTGCCTCGTTTCAAAGAGCAGGAAAATGGTTCTCTTCGTCCCTCGCCCTTGGTACCAACGATGCTGCCAACATAACTGATCAGTTATTCTCTGACATGCCTTGCTTACATGATCGTGCAAGACGTCACCCCTCTTCCTACTTTTAACCCACATGGTGGGCCCATAACCCACAGTTCCACTGGATCGAAACCTGACTCTCCTGTACACCCTGTTGCCAAAGATATTCCTCGCGCTTGACTTCATACGTAATTCACGATCCACCTACCTAGTGATCTATTCTAGTATCAGATGCACTTATTCCCATTGCTCTGAATCCCTTTCAAACTTCGTTTCAGGCGACGAACAATTGCCTATGCGCTTGGAACTTCTATTTTGCACCTTCTTACTTTGCTCTCGATAATGTCTTCATTTTCAAATGGAGAGTTACTTTCCGCCACCTTCCCTGATGTTATCTACTAGATAAGCAACACTGTAGCGACCCGTTCTTCCGGAATACCACCTTATCCTTTCATAAGTACGATGGAGTTCCCGAAGAAAGGATGCCTACTTCATCATGATGACCCCGAAGCAGAGAAATGAAGACATCAACGAAAGGGATTAACTTCTTCGAGAAGAGCAGCCAAGACCGAGAAGATCCGTTAGTATATCGTAACAAGACCTTTCCCCCTTACTCTACCTCTTAAATCTCGGGACGAGATTTCTTGTAGTGGAGGAGAATTGTGACGCCCGGATATTTAAGCTACAGTGAACCTCTGCTAATGATGCCACGTCACCTCAATTAATGTTGCTAATATCACTTTAGTTCAAAACCGGTTTGAATTCAAATTCAAAATGAAGCAAACAATAAAAGTTTTCAAATATTAAAACTAAAATGTTCGGAGTGAGCCAAATAATACATCGGTAATTATGGTGGAGAAACCACACTTTTACAAAATGTTAAATGCTCTAAAATAGTTAAAACAACAACAAAAACAATTAATTAAATGCCTTTTTATAATTAATAAGATATTAAACCACGTTATTTAGTTGCCAAAAATTAATGGGGCGGTAGCATATTTATTAATACTAATTTAGGTGCTAGTTGTAGTTTTTATAGAACTAGATTAAAAAAAAGAAAGAAACTAAGCTAAACCAAAGCAGAAAAAACAATACAAAAATCAAGAAAAAGAAAAGCCCCCCCGGGCTAACCGACCCAACGGGCCAGCCCATCCCTCCTATATCTACCCTCCCACTCCACCGAACCCTAGGCCCAGTTCCCACTCCCCCCATTGCACGATCCCCACTCCCCTCAATACCTCCCATGCCTTTCTCCCCTTCCTCATCTGGATCGGGGAAGAGGAGCCAGATCCCGCACCGCCCCGCGCCCCTGACACCGGCGCCCGTCCCCTGCACCACCCGACGCCCCACCTCGTCGCTCGCTGGACTGCCCCGCCCCGCCTCTCCATCGCCGGCCGACCCCGGACCTCACCGCCATCCGCCTCGTCCTCCTCCCCGCCGGCGCCATCGCGCCTTGCCGCCCAACTCCCCTGCAACGGGGGTGAGAACCCCATTCCCCCTGCTTCCCTTTCCCCGCTGTCCCGCACGTCCACCGTCGTGCTCGGCCATCGCTGATACGTCTCTAATGTATCTATAATTTTTGATTGCTCCATGCTATATTATCTACTGTTTTAGACAATATTGGGCTTTATTATCCACTTTTATATTATTTTTGGGACTAACCTATTAACCGGAGGCCCAACCCTGAATTGCTGTTTTTAGCCTATTTCAGTGTTTCGAAGAAAAGGAATATCAAACGGAGTCGAAACGGAATGAAACCAACTCGACAAGTTATTTTTGGAAGGAAAGCTACCGGAAAGGCTTGGAGTGCACGTCAGGAAAGAAGGGAGGTGGCCACGAGGGTGGGGGGCGCACCCACCCCCCTAGGGTGCGCCCCCTGCCTCGTGGGCCCCCCGAAGCTCCACCGACGTACTTCTTTCACCCACATATACCCACGTACCCTAAAACTTCAGAAGACAGAATAGATCGGGAGTTCCGCCGCCGCAAGCCTTTGTAGCCACCAAAAGTCAATCGGGACCCTATTCTGGCACCCTGCCGAAGGGGGGGGGAACCCTCACCGGTGGCCACCTTCATCATCCCGGCGCTCTCCATGACGAGGAGGGAGTAGTTCACCCTCGGGGCTGAGGGTATGTACCAGTAGCTATGTGTTTGATCTCTCTCTCTCTCTCTCTCTCGTGTTCTAGATTTGGCACGATCTTGATGTATCGCGAGCTTTGTTATTATAGTTGGAGCTTATGTTTCTTCTCCCCCTCTACTCTCTTGTAATGGATTGATTTTTCCCTTTGAAGTAATCTTATCGGATTGAGTCTTTAATGACTCGAGAACACTTGATGTATTTTCTTGCCGTGCATATCTGTGGTGACAATGGGATATCACGTGATTCACTTGATGTACGTTTTGGTGATCAACTTGCGGGTTCCGCCCATGAACCTATGCATAGGGGTTGGCACACGTTTTCGTCTACTCTCCGGTAGAAACTTTGGGGCACTCTTTGAGGTTCTATGTGTTGGTTAAATAGATAAATCTGAGATTGTGTGATGCATATCGTATAATCATACCTATGGATACTTGAGGTGACATTGGAGTATCTAGGTGACATTAGGGTATTGGTTGATTTGTGTCTTAAGGTGTTATTCTAGTACGAACTCTAGGGCTGTTTGTGACACTTATAGGAATAGCCCAACGGATTGATTGGAAAGAATAACTTTGAGGTGGTTTCGTACACTACCATAATCTCTTCGTTTGTTCTCCTCTATTAGTGATTTTGGAGTGAATCTTTGTTGCATGTTGAGGGATAGTTATATGATACAATTATGTTATTATTGTTGAGAGAACTTGCACTAGTGAAATTATGAACCCTAAGCCTTGTTTCCTAGCATTGCAATACCGTTTACGCTCACTTTTATCATTAGTTACCTTGCTGTTTTTATATTTTCAGATTACAAAAACCTATATCTACCATCCATATTGCACTTGTATCACCATCTCTTTGCCGAACTAGTGCACCTATACAAGTTACCATTGTATTGGGTGTGTTGGGGACACAAGGGACTCTTGGCTATTTGGTTGCAGGGTTGCTTGAGAGAGACCATCTTCATCCTACGCCTCCCACGGATTGATAAACCTTAGGTCATCCACTTGAGGGAAACTTGCTACTGTCCTACAAACCTCTGCACTTGGAGGCCCAACAACGTCTACAAGAAGAAGGCTGTGTAGTAGACATCAAGCTCTTTTCTGGCGCCGTTGCCGGGGAGGCTAGGTAAGCGGCACTCACACCCCGTCAACTAAGCTCTTTTCTGGCGCCGTTGCCGGGGAGGTGAGTGCGTGAAGGTATATCTTTAGATCTTGCAATCGAATCTTTTTGTTTCTTGTTTTAGCACTAGTTTAGTTTATAAAAGAAAACTACAAAAAAATGGAATTGAGTTTGCCTCATACGCTTCATCTTTTTAATATCTTTCGTGAGTATGATGGAAAGGAAAATTGTGCCAAAGTGTTAGAAGAAGAATGCATTAAAATGTTTGGCACTAGATCTTTGTATGATGAGCATGATTTCAATGTTGTTAGTATGAATTCCTTGAATATCCATGATGCTAATGATATGCAAAGCCACAAGCTTGGGGAAGCTATGTTTGATGAAGATGATATTTTTTGTCCCCCAAGCTCTGATGAGCACATTTACTATGATGAAAGCATGCATCCTATCTATGATGATTATTGTGATGACACCTATGCTTTAAAGAATAATTATAACCATGAAACTTGTCATCTTGATCTTAATTTTCAATCATATGATAGTTATTTTGTTGAGTTTGCTCCCACTACTATTCATGAGAATAAATTTGCTTATGTGGAGAGTAGTAAAATTTCTATGCAAGTAGATCATGAAAAGAATGCTTTAGGTGCTGGTTATATCGTTGAATTCATTCATGATGCTACTGAAAATTATTATGAGGGAGTAATATATGCTTGTAGGAATTGCAATAATATCAAGTTTCCTCTCTATGTGCTTAAAGTTTTAAAGTTATGCTTGTTTTGCCTTCCTATGCAAGTTGGTTATTGTTCCCATAAGTTGTTTGCTCACGAAATCCCTATGCATAGGAAGTGGGTTAGGCTTAAACGTGCTAGTCATATTCTTCATGATGCTCTCTTTATGTTTCAATTCCTATCTTTTATGTGAGCATCATTGAAATCATCTTGCCTAGCTAGGGGCGTTAAACGTTAGCGCTTGTTGGGAGGCAACCCAATTTTATTTTAGTTTCTTGCTTTTTGGTTCTGTTTAGGAGTAAATAATCCTTCTATCTTCTGTTTAGATGTGGTTTTGTGTTTTAATTAGTGTTTGTGCCAAGTAGAACCTTTGGGAAGACTTGGGTGA
The DNA here is from genome assembly GCA_032464435.1 of Aegilops umbellulata. Taxonomy (NCBI): domain Eukaryota; kingdom Viridiplantae; phylum Streptophyta; class Magnoliopsida; order Poales; family Poaceae; genus Aegilops; species Aegilops umbellulata. The sequence continues at coordinate 222,654,842 of CP136055.1, read as the reverse complement.
AGTCTTTATGATCATGCTGTAAAAAACAGAAACTTTAGCGCTCACGAGATTAGCTTCAACTTTTTACTGGAGAGTGCTATTTAGTTGATTCTTTTTTAAGATGATTACTAGACAAATTCCTCAGGTCCACCAATTTATTTTAGAATTCTTGGAGTTCCAGAAGTTTGCGTTAGTTACAGATTACTACAGACTGTTCTGTTTTTGACACATTCTGTTTTTCGTGTGTTGTTTGCTTATTTTGAAGAATCTATGGCTAGTAAAAGAGTTTATAAACCATAGAGAAGTTGTAATAAAGTAAGTTTAACACCAATATAAATAAAGAATGAGTTCGTTACAGTAACTTGGAGTGGTGTTTTGTTTTCTTTCGCTAACAGAGCTTATGAGTTTTCTGTTAAGTTTTGTGTTGTGAAGTTTTCAAGTTTTGGGTAAAGATTCGATGGACTATGGAATAAGGAGTGGAAAGAGCCTAAGATTGGGGATGCCCAAGGCACCCGAAGTTAATATTCAAGGATAACCAAGATCCTAAGCTTGGGTATGCCCCAGATGGCATCCCCTCTTTCGTCTTCGTTCATCGGTAACTTTACTTGGGGCTATATTTTTATTCACCACATGATATGTGTTTTACTTGGACCGTCATTTTATTTTCTTTAGCTTTGCTTGCTGTTTGAATAAAATACCAATATCTGAAATTCTTAAATGAGAGAGTCTTCACATAGTTGCACAATTATTCGACTACTCATTGATCTTCACTTATATCTTTCAGAGTAGTTTGTTGAATACTCTTTGTGCTTCACTTATATCTTTTGAGCTATATAGTTTTGCTCTAGTGCTTCACTTATATCTTTTAGAGCATGGTGGTGGATCTGTTTTATAGAAACTATTGATCTCTCATGCTTCACTTAGATTATTTTGAGAGACTTAAATAGCATGGTAATTTGCTTAATAATAATAATATGCTTGGTATTCAAGATTTGTAAGACTTTCTTTTGAGTGCGTTGAATACTAAGAAAAGTTTGATGCTTGATAATTGTTTTGAGATATGGAGGTGATAATATCAAAGTCATGCTAGTTGAGTAGTTGTGAATTTGAGAAATGCTTGTGTTGAAGTTTGCAAGTCCCATAGCATGCACGTATGGTAAACGTTATGTAACAAATTTGAAACATGAGGTGTTCTTTGATTGTCCTCCTTATGAGTGGCGGTCGGGGATGAGCGATGGTCTTTTCCTACCAATCTATCCCCTTAGGAGCATGCGCGTAGTGCTTTGGTTTTTGATGGCTTGTAGATTTTTTCAATAAGTATGTGAGTTCTTTATGACTAATGTTGAGTCCATGGATTATACACACTCTCACCCTTCCATCATTGCTAGCCTCTTCGGTACCGTGCATTGCCCTTTCTCACATTGAGAGTTGGTGCAAACTTCGCCGGTGCATCAAAACCCCATGATATGATACGCTCTTTCACAAATAAACCTCCTTGTATCTTCCTCAAAACAGCCACCATACCTACCTATTATGGCATTTCCATAGCCATTCCGAGATATATTGCCATGCAACTTTCCACCATATCGTTTATCATGACACATTCATCATTGTCATATTGCTAGCATGATCATGTAGTTGACATAGTATTTGTGGCAAAGCCACCGTTCATAATTCTTTCATACATGTCACTCTTGATTCATTGCATATCCCGGTACACCGTCGGAGGCATTCATATAGAGTCATACTTTGTTCTAGTATCGAGTTGTAATCATTGAGTTGTAAATAAATAGAAGTGTGATGATCATCATTTTCTAGGGCATTGTCCCAAGTGAGGTAAAAAAAGAGAAAGGCCATAAAAAAGAGAAGGCCCAAAAAAAAGAGAAAGGCCATAAAAAAAGAGAAGGCCCAAAAAAAAGGGGCAATGGTACTATCCTTTTTTGCCACACTTGTGCTTCAAGGTAGCACCATAATCGTCATGATAGAGAGTCTCTCGTTTTGTCACTTTCATATACTAGTGGGAATTTTTCATTATAGAACTTGGCTTGTATATTCCGACAATGGGCCTCATCAAGTGCCCTAGGTGTTCGTGAGCAAGCAAGTTGGATGCACACCCACTTAGTTTCTTTTGTTAAGCTTTCATACATTTATAGCTCTAGTGCATCCGTTGCATGGCAATCCCTACTCCTTGCATTAACATCAAATCGATGGGCATCTCCATAGCCCATTGGTTAGCCTCGTTCATGTGAGACTTTCTACTCTTTTGTCTTCTCCACATAACCCCCATCATCATATTCTATTCCACCCATAGTGCTATATCCATGGCTCACGCTCATGTATTGTGTGAAGGTTTATAAGTTTAGATTAGTAAAGTATGAAACAATTGCTTGGCTTGTCATCGGGATTGTGCATGATGAGAGCATTCTTGTGTGATGACAATGGAGCATGACTAAATTATATGATTTTGTAGGGATGAACTTTCTTTGACCATGTTATTTTGAGAAGACATAATTGCTTAGTTAGTATGCTTGAAGTATTATTATTTTTATGTCAATATGAACTTTTGTCTTGAATCTTTCGGATCTGAATATTCATGCCACAATTAAGAAGAATTACATTGAAATTATGCCAAGTAGCATTCCACATCAAAAATTGTCTTTTTTATCATTTACCTACTCGAGGACGAGCAGGAATTAAGCTTGGGGATGCTTGATACGTCTCCAACGTATCTATAATTTTTGATTGCTCCATGCTATATTATCTACTGTTTTAGACAATATTGGGCTTTATTATCCACTTTTATATTATTTTTGGGACTAACCTATTAACCGGAGGCCCAGCCCAGAATTGCTGTTTTTAGCCTATTTCAGTGTTTCGAAGAAAACAAATATCAAACGGAGTCGAAACGGAATGAAACCAACTCGAGAAGTTATTTTTGGAAGGAAAGCTACCGGAAAGGCTTGGAGTGCACGTCAGGAAAGAAGGGAGGTGGCCACGAGGGTGGGGGGCGCGCCCACCCCCCTAGGGCGCGCCCCCTGCCTCGTGGGCCCCCCGAAGCTCCACCGACGTACTTCTTTCATCCATATATACCCACGTACCCTAAAACTTCCGAAGACAGAATAGATCGGGAGTTCCGCCGTCGCAAGCCTCTTTAGCCACCAAAAGTCAATCAGGACCCTATTCCGGCACCCTGCCGGAGGGGGGGATCCCTCACCGGTGGCCATCTTCATCATCCCGGCGCTCTCCATGATGAGGAGGGAGTAGTTCACCCTCGGGGCTGAGGGTGTGTACCAGTAGCTATGTGTTTGATCTCTCTCTCTCTCTCTCTCGTGTTCTAGATTTGGCACGATCTTGATGTATCGCGAGCTTTGCTATTATAGTTGGATCTTATGTTGCTTCTCCCCCTCTACTCTCTTGTAATGGATTGAGTTTTCGCTTTCAAGTAATCTTATCGGATCGAGTCTTTAATTACTTGAGAACACTTGATGTATTTCTTGCCGTGCGTATCTGTGGTGACAATGGGATATCACGTGATTCACTTGATGCATGTTTTGGTGATCAACTTGTGGGTTCCGCCCATGAACCTATGCATAGGGGTTGGCACACGTTTTCGTCTTGACTCTCCGGTAGAAACTTTGGGGCACTCTTTGAGGTTCTATGTGTTGGTTAAATAGATGAATCTGAGATTGGGTGATGCATATCGTCTAATCATACCCATGGATACTTGAGGTGACATTGGAGTATCTAGGTGACATTAGGGTATTGGTTGATTTGTGTCTTAAGGTGTTATTCTAGTACGAACTCTAGGGCTGTTTGTGACACTTATAGGAATAGCCCAACGGATTGATTGGAAAGAATAACTTTGAGGTGGTTTCTTACCCTACCATAATATCTTCGTTTGTTCTCCTCTATTAGTGATTTTGGAGTGACTCTTTGTTGCATGTTGAGGGATAGTTATATGATCCAATTATGTTATTATTGTTGAGAGAAATTGCACTAGTGAAAGTATGAACCCTAGGCCTTGTTTGCTAGCATTGCAATACCGTTTAAGCTCACTTTTATCATTAGCTACCTTGCTGTTTTTATATTTTGAGATTACAAAAACCTATATCTACCATCCATATTGCACTTGTATCACCATCTCTTCGCCGAACTAGTGCACCTATACAATTTACCATTGTATTGGGTGTGTTGGGGACACAAGAGACTCTTTGCTATTTGGTTGCAGGGTTGCTTGAGAGAGACCATCTTCATTCTATGCCACCCACGGATTGATAAACCTTAGGTCATCCACTTGAGGGAAACTTGCTACTGTCCTAAAAACCTCTGCACTTGGAGGCCCAACAACGTCTACAAGAAGAAGGCTGTGTAGTAGACATCAATCGCCAACCTCGCAGCCCGCGCGCCTTGCTCCCTACGGCCTCGCCCGCGGTCGCTGCCGCCGCGCTCAGCGCACCGGCCGCCCCTGTCCCCTGCCCCACCCGCCGCTTCGCACCTCCCCTGCCGATGCTCGCCCGTGCGTAGGGCTGCTGCTGTGCCTGGCCGTCGCACGTCGCCGCGCCCCTGTGCACTCCGCCGGCGCCGCCGCATCCCTTCCCCGCTTGCGCCACGCCCGTGTTCACCCTGTCCAGCGCTCGCTGGCCGCCGGCCACCTGCCAACCACGCTCCGGCCACGGCCTCACCCACAGTCGTGTGTGCGTGACCGTGTGTTTGGCCGGTTGTGCCCCTGACCACCAGGGGCTGTTAAGAACGAAAAAAGAAATGAACAAATTTAAATGTTAAATACAATAATTAGTATGCTAATTAATTACTTAATTAGGTAATTAGCATAATGTAACTCAATGACAGATGGGCCCCGCTGTTAATTAAGCAAGATTTTATAAACTACTAAAGTTAGAGTCAATGACATGCGGACCCACTTCTACTATTCATTGGTTGACTAGTCTCTGTTGACTTGGTCAACTGGGCCCTCTGGCCCATCTGTCAGCCGCCTGTGCATAGTGTTGGGTGCACTTCTGTGTACTCGTAGCATTTGCTGATTATTTTCATAGTAATAATCATAGTATTAGAAAAATCAATTAAAACTTTGAAAATTAATATAAAATAAACCATAGCTCGGATTAAAATACTTTGTACATGAAAGTTTCTCAGGACGACGAGATGGATCCGAATATGCGGTCCGTTCGTCCGCCATACATCCCCAACATAGCAAACACACAACTTTCCCCCTCTGGTTCATCTGTCCGAAAACGCGAAACACCGGGGATACTTTCCCGGATGTTTTTCCCCTTCGTCGGTATCACCTATCCCTGCGTTAGATCACCCTCACACCGCGTATTGCCTTGTTATATTTTGTGATGCTTTGTTTGCTCCGTATTTACTGTTTCTCCCCACCTCTTCTTCTCCGGTAGACCCCGAGACCGGCGCTGATGCTTTTGAGTACGACTACATCACCGACGACCCTTCTTCTTGTGCAACAGAGCTTTCAGGCAAGCCCTCCCTTGATCACCAGATCTCGCTTATTCCTTCTCTCTACTGCTTGCATTAGAGTAGTGTAGCATGTTACTTCTTTCGTTTAATCCTATTCTACTGCATAGCCTATCATTGTTGCTACAGTTGTTACCCTTACCTGCAATCCTAAATGCTTAGTATAGGATGCTAGTATTCCATCAGTGGCCCTACATTCTTGTCCGTCTGCCATGCTATACTACTGGGACGTGATCACTCGGGAGGTGATCACGGGCATATGCTATATACTTTATATTGTTACATTACTTATGATACTGTTCGGAGATGGGGGTTGAAGGGGCAGGTGGCTCCATCCCGATAGAGGTGGGCCTGGTTTCCCGACGGCCCCTGACTGTTACTTTGTGGCGGAGCGACAGGGCAGGTTGAGATCACCTAGGAGAGAGGTGGGCCAGGCCCTGGTCGGCGTTCGAGGTTACTTCATAATAACACGCTTAACGAGATGTTGGTATTTGATCTAAGTTGGGTCGTTGACCTTATACGACTAACCGCCACGTGGGACAAGATATGGGCAACCGGAGTCGTGGTATCAGCCGAAGCTCTGCATGACATCAGCGACTGAGCGGCGTGCGCGGAATTGGACGGGAATTCCTACTCTTGTATAAGGGAGGCTAAGTCTGCTTCCGGCCGCGTACGCAACGTGCAGGTGTGCAATGGGCGATGGGCCCAGACCCCTGCGCGCATAGGATTTAGACCGGCGAGCTGAGCTCTGTGTTGAGCCTAGGAGGGGCTACGACGTGTTGATCTCCCGAGGCCGGACATAACCCAGGAAAGTGTGCCCGGCCAGAGGGATCGAGTGTGTCGGGTAATGTGGTGCACCCCTGCAGGGAAGTTGATCTATTCGAATAGCCGTGTCCATGGTAACATGCTACCAGGAGTTGTACGTTGACCTTATGACAACTAGACCCGGATAGTGTTCAGATAAAAAATGGAGAGAAAGAAAAGAAAAATTGAGAGAAAAATAGAGAAGAAAGGAAAAGAAATTTTGGATCTTTCTAGAATGAATCTCGTACCCGAATTCGGATTGGAATCTGTTTTGCATAGTGTTCAGTAAAACATGCATATCTTTTTCATATGAAGTCCACAAGTACTCAAATTAAAGCTAGCGACGAGTCGCATCTGAATAGTTGCAAAAGCTAGTTCAATATTTGGCATCTCAAAATCGGCTTCTAAATAGGTCTTTTTTTCCTCCGAAGTTCGCGCATACACTTTGTTTCAGTTTTCCAGGCCAGTTTTAGAATTCTTTGACTCCTCATATCAATTCGGAATTGAGTGATTCTTTTTGCATTGGAAATCTTGAATTAGTAGAATTCTTTGAAAAAAATTATCAGAAAATTGGCTCAAACTTTTCAAGCGGAAAGTTGGAGAGAGAGTTGTTGTATATCCTGCTTGGCAATTGTTTTTCATCATATCTTTACCGCCGTTGTGACCTTCACTTATATCTTGCTGTCCAGAGCTACTTAGTATCCTTCATTGATGCTATTTGTGCTACGCCGTGACCTCATTAGTGTTCTAGACTCGCGTCTCTAGGCCGGTTTAGCCTAGGACCAGCACAGTACCGTCGTTGAGCGTTTATTCAACATTGCATCTCTGAATTGATTATTGCTAATCTTTTGCTACCATATATAGCCAACCCAGCTCCACTTATTTGTACACCGTGTATACATATGTTCCCCTGCAACCACTTTACACAATATTCAGAGTTATTTGACACCGCTGGTTGCCTGTCACCACCTGCGCATGGTAAGAACTTGTAAGATATTGATATTTGCTTTATTGTGAGCACTATACAACCACATCCTAATAGTTCATAGGAACATTATTCTCGAATTTTGTTTCTTGTTTCTGCTAATCATGACAGGTTCCGGTGATAGAAGTTCTTGGACGACGGACACATCTTCACCATCACGAGAGTTGGGACAACACACACAAGCACATGGTTAGGTTATCTCTTTACCGTCATTTGAGGGTAGATTTAATCTTGCTATTTATCTAGTTTGGGAGCTTGAAGTAGAACAAGTTTTTAGTCACCATGACTTTTCTAAACTTGAGCGAGTACGAGCTGCCACTAGAGCATTTACTGGTTTTGCTTCTGTTTGGTGGAGTGTGCATTGTAAGAAAAACATTCATAACCAACCCACAATTTGGAAAGATTTGAAAGATGTAATGAGACACCAATTTTCCCCTCCTTACTATCATCGTGAATTGCTTCGCAAATTTAAACAATTTAAATAAGGCAACAAAACTATTCATGCTTACTACCAAGAGTCCAAATCTTATATGCATCATTGTGACATAGAAGAATCTGATGATGATACAATGAATAGATTTTTTTGGTGATTTGAACCATAATATTCAGGCAAGACTTCAGTATATTCCTCGTTGCGTTACTGGTATGTATGTTCGTGCTTGTACCTTTGAGAGACAGTTACAGGAGGATGCATTGGGTGACTGCAACAACAAGTATTCCAATTTATCCTTACTACCATCGGTTGATTCCTCCACCGTTGCACCTACTAGAGCAGCCACACCTTAGATTGTGAGTGCGACATCATCTCAAGTGTATGGTACATTGTCACTGTCCATACCTACATCAGCTACGTCTTTGCGACAAGGTAAAAGTAAAGGTATTGATGATATACCTTCACATGAGAATGATGCATGCCTAATTAACTTAAATACATCATGTGTTGAGTTACCTATTGATTTGAGAATGCCACCTATTTTAGGGAATCATGTTACTGTCATGAATGCATCATGTGATCAAACAACTGAAATACCAACAATTTTGAGTGCGCCTATTGAATTAACTGTTGATGTCAAAGAACCATGTGAATCTGGAAATATATCAGATTTGGATCAAATACATTTGAAAATAATTGTGCCAATGATTAATCATTTTGATATGACCTCTAATCTTGGTGATCATTCTGTGCCAAATAACTTATTGCATGTTTTCTTATTTAAGCATGTTGTAGCATGTAAATTTGATGCACGTCAGGTTTATTCACCAATGTTGGGATGGTTTAATGATGAATATTGTCAATCTTTTGATATGAATAAGAGCTTCAATTATATGTGCAAACTGAGTTACAATATTTTCATGCCTTCTACTTATGATAATATTTTGGCTTTATATTTTATGATCTATGAAAGTTACTCATGTATACATGTGTCATATCTACAAAAACCAAGGGAAGTAAAAATGAATGACATATACATATACAACATGTACACCTTCTCTCTTTTGGTAGCCACATTTCAGATTAAGCAACACCGAGGACGGCTTTGTTTCCAAGATGGGGAGGATGATGAGGACATGAGTACCTTGGATACGACCAAAAATATTGCATATATGCATATTTGTCACGTGATTTCTAGTGCAAACTATTCGGTAATTTATTTATGTTATCCAGAACAAAAATACTTCACACACTTTTGTGTTTTGTCTAATTGCAGGTGTATGGGACATTTGTACAATCCACATATGAAGATAAGGGAAAAGTAGAAGTTTAGCTTCTGTTCAAAAAGTCCTCTCACATCACTTTAGGCCAATAGAAGATAGAGTCCAAGTCTCTCACGTTCTGGATTCAGATTCGGACTGCACAGACATACCTGAATCAAAACGCCAACAACTTTTTCATACGAACTCTGAATTGGGTGATTTCTTTTTTTGGAAAGTAGATTTCGTGCTCTTTCCAGCCCAGTTGGATTCACCTTCATATTCGTCCGGAGCGTTGAGATACCGACGAAACAATCTGACGCTGCAGCAGAATCCGAGTCAAACAACAAGTCCAAAGGTGTTGCATCACCTCCACTTGGGCCCATGAGCCTTGTACGACCTACGATTAGTTTTAGGCTGCCTTGGGACATCCTCCCACCTCCTTGGCCGCCACCCCTTGCTCCTACATAAGTAAATCCATCTAGTAGCTTTTCGCTTGGGATTTATTTAGTTAAAAGTTAGCCATTGCAACTTCGTGTACTTCGTTTGTGTCCAACGGCCAGACCAAGAACGCTTCCGGATCCCCACATTTACCAATACTCTATCTATATTCGCAATATTCAGATTGCATTATCATATTCTTGCTTGTTCTTCGATTGCTTGCAGGAATAGACCTTCGTAGTCAAGTTGATCATGCTCCAGCATGGTCAATAACCTATCGGAGTTGGTTTAGTGATTGCTAAGGCACAACGTCGTGCATGTTTGTAGTCGGATCGTTAGAGTCTACTCCACCAAATAGATATTTATCATCTCATCGAAAGATCGGGACACCCTTGCCTAGATCAAGTGGTATCAGTTTTCAGGTTGCTCGGTGAGAATTTCCAGTTATCCCTAGATCAGATTTATTTTCTTACCTATTGTCTAAGAAAAAGCCACACAAAAAGTTAGATCTATTCATCCTTTGTCCTAGTCAGTATGAGACTTTGCAATTTTCTTTTCATTGTTTGCATTATTGAATTATTGGTTGCATCTCATGTCGAGTTGTTGGTCTTAGTGTCTAGTTCGTTTAGAGTTTCGGGTTCTGTTCACATTAGTCACGTCACCGCTGCATCGTTATCCCTTCCGCTTTCCACCACACCATCCATCAATTTCCACCACGTGCTACCCATACTTCATTGTCACAATCATAGTTGAGGTTGTTCACATCTTCGGTTGATCCAATCTGCATCTTAGCTAGTTTGTCTTGGAAAGTGGGAGAGAAAAAAAGGCAATGAGAAAAAAAGAGAGAAAAAAGTTAAAAAAAGTCAGAGAAAAAAGGGAGAGAAAGGAAAGAAAAAAAGTGAGAGAAAAACAAAGAAGAAAAGAAAAGAAATTTCGGATCTATCTAGAATGAATCTCGTACCTGAATTCAGATTGCAATCTGTTTTGCAGAGTGTTCAGTAAAATAGGCATATCTTTTTCATATGAAGTCCATTTTGGCTCCACAAGTACTCAAATTAAAGCTAGCAACGAGCCGCATCTGAATAGTTGCAAAAGCAAGTTCAACATTTGGCATCTTAAAAGCAGCTTCTAAATAGGTCTTTTTGCCCTCCAAAGTTCGCGCATACAGTTTGTTTCAGTTTTTCGGGCCAGTTTGAGAATTCTTTGACTCCTCATATCAATTCGGAATTGAGTGATTCTTTTTGCTTGGAAAGCTTGAATTAGTAGCATTCTTTGAAAAAAGTTATCAAAAAATTGGCTCAAACTTTTCAAGAGGAAAGTTGGAGAGAGAGTTGTTGTATATCCTGCTTGGTAGTTGTTTTTCATCATTATCTTTACTGCCGCTGTGATCGTCACTTATATCTTGCTATACGAAGCTACTTAGTGTTCTTCATTGATGCTAGTTGTGCTACGCCATGACCTCATTAGTGTTCTAGGCTCACGTCTCTAGGCCGGTTTAGCCTAGGACCAGCACAGTACCGTCGTTGAGCGTTTATTCAACATTGCATCTCTGAATTGATTATTGCTAATTTTTGCTACCATATATAGCCAACCCAGCTCCACATATTTCTACACCGTGCATACGTACGTTCCCCTGGCAACCGCTTTACACAATCTTCGGAGTTATTTGACACCGCTGGTTGCTTGTCACCACCTGCGCATGGTAAGAACTTGTAAGATATTGATATTTGCTTTACTGTGAGCACTTTACAACCACATCCTAGTAGTTCATAGGAACATCATTCTCGAATTTTGTTTCTTGTTTCTTCTAATCATGACAGGCTCAGGCGATAGAAGTTCTTGGACGACGGACACATCTTCACCATCACGAGAGTTGGGACAACACACACAAGCACATGGTCAGGTTATCTCTTTACCGTCATTTGAGGGTAGATTTAATCCTGCTATTTATCTATCTTGGGAGCTTGAGGTAGAACAAGTTTTTAGTCACCATGACTTTTCTGAACTTGAGCGAGTACGAACTGCCACTAGGGCATTTACTGGTTTTGATTCTGTTTGGTGGATGTGCATTGTAAGAAAAACATTGATAACCAACCCACAACTTGGAAAGATTTGAAAGATGTAATGAGACAACAATTTTTCCCTCCTTACTATCATCGTGAATTGGTTCGCAAATTTAAACAATTTAAACAAGGCAACAACACTGTTCATGCTTACTACCAAGAGTACAAATCTTATATGCATCATTGTGACATAGAAGAATGTGATGATGATACAATGAATAGATTTTTTGGGTGGTTTGAACCATGCTATTCTGGCAAGATTTCAGTATATTCCTCGTTGCATTACTGGTATGTATGTTCGTGCTTGTACCTTTGAGAGACAGTTACAGGAGGATGCATTGAGTGACTACAACAAGTATTCCAATTTATGCTCACTACCATCGGTTGATTCCTCCACCGTTGCACCTACTAGAGCAGCCACATCTCTGATTGTGAGTGCGACATCATCTCAAGTGTATGGTTCAATGTCACTGTCCATACCTACATCAGCTACGTCCTTGCGACAAGGTAATAGTAAAGGTATTGATGATATAACTTCACATGAGAATGATGCATGCCTAATTAAGTTAAATACATCATGTGTTGAGTTACCTGTTGATTTGACCACGCCACCTATTTTAGAAAATCACTTTACTGTCATTAATGCATCATGTGATCAAACAACTGAAATACCAACAATTTTGAGTGCGCCCATTGAATTAACAGTTGATGTCAAAGAACCATGTGAATCTGGAAATAAATCAGATTTGGATCAAATAAATTTTAAAATAATTGTGCCAATGTTTAATCATTTTGATATGACCTCTAATCTTGGTGATCATTCTGTGTCAAATAAATTATTGCATGTTTTCTTATTTAAGCATGTTGTAGCATGTAAATTTGATGCACGTCAGGTTTATTCACCAATGTTGGGATGGTTTAATGATGAATATTGTCAATCTTTTGATATGAATAAGAGCTTCACTTATATATGCAAACTGAGTTACAATATGTTCATGCCTTCTACTTATGATAATATTTTGGCTTTATATTTTATGATCTATGAAAGTTACTCATGTATACATGTTTCATATCTGCAAAAACCAAGGAAAGTAAATGAATAACATATACATATACAACATGTACACCTTCTCTCTTTTGTTAGCCACATTTCAGATTAAGCAACACTGAGGACGGCTTTGTTTTCCAGATGGGGAGGATGATGAGGACATGACTACCTTGGATATGACCAAAAATATTGCATATATGCATATTTGTCACAGGATTTCTAGTGCAAAATATTCAATAATTTATTTATGTTATCCATAACAAAAATACTTCACACACTTTTGTGTTTTGTCTAATTGCAGGTGTATGGGACATTTGTACAATCCACATATGAAGATAAGGGAAAATGAGAAGTTTAGCTTATGTTCAAAAAGTCCTCTCACGTCACTTTGGGCCAAGAGAAGATAGAGTCCAAGTCTCTCACGTTCTGGATTCAGATTCGGATTGCACAGACATACCTGACTCAAAACGCCAACAACATTTTCATACGGACTCTGAATTGGGTGATTCTTTTTTTGTAAAGTAGATTTCGTGCTCTTTCCAAACCAATTGGATTCACCTTCAAATTCGTCCGGAGCGTCGAGATATCGACGAAACAATCTGACGCTGCAGCAGAATCCGAGTCAAACAACAAGTCCAAAGGTGTTGCATCACCTCCACTTGGTCCCATGAGCCTTGTACAACCTAGGGTTAGTTTTAGGATGCCTTGGGACGTCCTCCCACCTATTTGGCCGCCACCCCTTGCTCCTATATAAGTAGATCCATCTAGTAGCTTTTTGCTTGGGATTTGTTTAGTTAAAAGTTACCCATTGCAACTTCGTGTACTTCGTTTTTGTCTAACGACCAGACCAAGACCGCTTCTGGATCCCCACCTTTATCAATACTTAATTATATTCGCAATATTCAGATTGCATTATCATATTCTTGCTTGTTCTTCGATTGCTTGCAGGAATAGACCTTCGTGGTCAGGTTGATCGTGCTCCAACGTGGTCAATAACCTATCGGAGTTGGTTTAGCGATTGCTAAGGCGCAACGTCGTGCACGTTTGTAGTTGGATCTCAAAGTCGACTCCACCAAATCTATAGTTATCATCTCATCGAAAGATCGAGACACCCTCGCCTCTATCATCGTGTATCGGAGAGGTATCTCTGGGCCCTTTCGGTAATGCACATCATTATAAGCCTTGCAAGGAATGTGACTAATGAGTTAGTTATGGGATGATGCATTATGGAGCGAGTAAAGAGACTTGCCGGTAATGAGATTGAACTAGGTATGAAGATACCGACGATCAAATCTCGGGCAAGTAACATACCGATGACAAAGGAATAATGTACGTTGTGATTAGGGTGGAACCCTAGATGGCCGATCTTTCACGAAAGGAGCGGATCCCAAGGATGAACACGAAGAACACGAGGGGAAACACGAGGGGAAAACACGAGAGAAACACTCAACCAACAAGAATAGATCACACATGCGCTAGATCGATGAACACAAAGGTGACATACAAGATCCAAAGTTAACAACGGACGATACAAACGGTAACCGATTCTTCTCCATGAGGAGGTCTTGATGGGGGCCACCCAAGAGGGGGTCTTGAATCCAAGGTGATCTTCTCTGTAGAGGGGCCGCGGTCTCTCTCGTGGAGTAGATCCGTAATGGATGAGGAAAGCCTCACATATGAGCTAATCCTTTGCTAACCCTAACTAGGAGGAGGTGGGGGTCAATATATAGTGCTAGTGTAAGTTGGGGCGAAGGGGTACATGGGCTTTCGACCCGGATACACTGCGCGTAGGCAGGAGGGGCCGGATGTCCGGGCGACGGGCCAGATGTCCGGGGCTTCATGACGGGCCGGATGTCCGGGCAGGGGTAGACGGATGTACGGGCTGGCGTGGATGCGTTCTGTGCTCTCTGGATAGGCGGGGCCGGATGTACGGGCGAGGAGGCCAGATTTCCGGGGCTTCGAGAGGAGCCGGATTTCCGGGGCATGGGGCCGGATGTCCGGGCTGACGGAGCTCAGCTTCGGGTGCCTTCTGTGATGGGCGCCGGATTTCCGGGGGTCGGGCCGGATGTCCGGGCTGGTCCGGATGTCCGGGGCGTGTAGCAGCTGTCTCTTCTTCCTTCTCCTTCCTTTGCTTCCGCGCACGCTTGGCCTTGGTCCTTGGGCTCTCCATGGTCTCCTCGGGTCTACCTGAGTATGCACAAGGTCCGCGCTTGAAGTAGCACCCATGTCTTACATGCGGAAATGGAAGATTCGGAAAGGAGCGAGTTCACCTTAGGTCCAATGGCGTAGGCTCGAGTGTACATGGGGATGATCGTCGGATGCTCCGCATCATCTCCCCTCCCTTGGGAAAGATCCGACCTCGGATCGAAAACCTCATCACCGTGGGAACGGTTGTCGTGGACGAACTTATAGTTGGACAAAGTGGAAGACATTGCGCAATCCAAGTACTCCAAGGTGTCTCCGGAGTGGTACACATGCAAAAAGAGCAAACACAAGCGACACTCGGAAATACAATGGTTAGCGCACACAAAGTGTCCATCTAGTAAGTATGAGTTCATTCGAAGGAATTGTTCATGAAAAGGCTCGAGATGCTTATCCGAATGATGTAAAATGACATGTAAAGCATTCATGGGAGCAAATGCATTCATTGTGCATACAAATGTAAAGTGAATGTGATCAATGCAACCACGGTGCAAAATGATGTCATAGTGAGACGGTTTATCAATAGCATGAATATGGCAATGGATGCTCAATGTGATTATGTTATCATGCAATTGATGGTAGGTAATGTGATCATTATGTATGAATATGCCATCAAGAAAGATCACAACAAATTTTCTAAGAAAATGCACAAGCTCATATATCATGGATGACATGGGAATAGGTGCAACAAGACAAGCATAATGTGTGTCAATCCATGCATAGGGTGCAAATGTGCTATGGGTATGATATGTCCATCGAGCATGACATGTATGAGCACAATCAACAAATATGAAGGTGGGGGTGCAATGTGTCAAAGGAGTGTTGATGTACCAATGCTCGATGTCGTGGCATGAGTGGAGGTTCGAAGGTGCATCCAATAAGTCCGAGCGCTCCTCAATGTGATGGTCCATAGAGTCGATCTCCGA
Organism: Aegilops umbellulata; assembly: GCA_032464435.1. Taxonomy (NCBI): domain Eukaryota; kingdom Viridiplantae; phylum Streptophyta; class Magnoliopsida; order Poales; family Poaceae; genus Aegilops; species Aegilops umbellulata. Next base: position 222,639,215 of record CP136055.1, on the reverse strand, counting down.
TGTCGGTCCTCCATCCAATAGATGTATCATGTAGACAAGAAGAAGGAAACAACAATGAAAGTATGGCCCATCCAATATGCATATTTGAGAATGGCTCAAAGGGAATGAGTTCACCTTTATGAGGATGTCAAAAATGTTGGTGTTGCACAACATGTACGCCTTCACATAACCAATGTGTGTCGTTATGGTACCACCTTGTGAATCCTTCAAAATGAAATAACATGACAAACACTCGGAAAAACAAATGAGGTTAGTGCAAATGCAACACCTATCATTCGTGTGGTAAGATACCCAACAAGTGTTCTCATCATTTTTATCATAAGAAAGGACAAGGTGTGGTATTGTATGAAAGCATAAGATGCAACTACAACCAAAGACAATAGGCTTAAACAAGCAAGCATGCATCACAAGTTATATGTTCAAGTCTCCACGATCAATAAGCATAGCATGGGTGCACTCACTATAATGGCATATGAGAGTGCAACTAATGGACACAAGAGACAATGGTCGAGATATATCATGTGAGAGGCATGAACATATATGTCATCAACCCAAGAAAGTGAGTAATAATGGAACATGGGTGATGCATCAAAGCAAGTAATCATAGTGATCAATTCAAGCAAGCTAGTAGTGCGAAGATGCAACGTATTAGGAGGAATCATGGCAAGCATGTCATGTGTGCAAATAGTGGGCTTATATAATGCACATGAAATTTCACAAGCATAAAGGCAAGATATGAGGAAGGTATCATCATTGTATTGTCAAGAAGTCCTATGTAAATAGCAATGGATCATCATGACTCTCCCAACACAACAATCATCAATAGCATGGGGCACATGATAATCATGCCAATAGCAACAAGGATCTCCACCAAGCATGCAAATACACATAGAAGTAGTATAATGGTGAGTCACATGTAAGTGCAAGCAAGGGTCACAATTGCATGGCAAAATCATGTAAAGCGGCATAAATGCAAAGTGAACACGATAGAATGGGCATAAGGTGACAAGTGGTAAATAGCCCATAGCCGTGTGAGAGACAAGTAGAAAAGATGCGCGTAGTCGTTGCGCGAAGAGAACGGTGGTAAGGATAGTCCATGAAATCCCAAATCGTCGTTGCTATCAAGAGCTCGTTTCGTCAACTCTTGGGATTGAGAGGTTGACGAGTATACATGAGTACCTACACAAAACAAAGACAAAGGGAAAATTGTGTGTGCGTGGTAGATGTACACATCATCCATCATGATGCATACGTGCTTGTGTTGGTTAGCACAAAATATCCAATGCTCAAATAAATGAGATGCGTGATATAGAAACATGTCATCCATCATGAGAGTTTTGTTATTGTGTATAGCATAATGGAGACTCAAATTGTGTAAAGCATCACAATAAATATGTAGAGCATTGTTATTCATGGAATGCATATGGTGCACACAATTATGGGAATCATGCAAAGTATGGAATGCATCAAAATCTCCTAATATGTATGAGGAAACTATGGGGGTCTCCTCATGAGCATTAATGGAAACATCACATGGAGAATATTGACAACATCCAAAACAATGCATATTTGGAACACTGTGATCATGGCATGGCATAGTAGATGAATTGCGCAAATCATGTAAAGGAAGCATAGCAATATCATCACATGAAAAACAAAAGCCAATGACCATCATCTTGTCATCTATGCCATAAGTGCAAATAGGATTTATTTTAATGGGGCATGCATAGTTACTATGTTGAGATTGAAATGAAGCAATATGGGAGATCTCACTCATAGCATATGACAAGTTCAAAGGATTGTCAAACATGAAGTGACCAATAGAATTTTCACATGATATACTATGGAGCATAACATCACAACTAGGCAACTCAACATGCTCATCATCATATTCATCATAAATAGGTAAGTCATAACATGAAGAAGTCGCACTAGCATGAAGTATGGGAGTAGGTGGATCAACATCATGCAAGCAATCATTGGTAAGATAGTCCACTAGTGGGACAAGAGAAGCACCATCACCTATGTTACCTTTGGAGCATCGCTCATGTGTTGTAGGTGAGGTGTCGAAGATCCACTCGTTGTCATCTTCATCTTGATGGAACCATGTGGGGGGTGCATCATATTCCACCATGGCCATCGTCTTGTCCAAAGGAAGGACGTAGTCGTTGCGAATCGGCGCGTCATCATAAATGGGACCTAGCACCAAATGAGAAGACACAATAGAGGTAGAGGTTAAGTCGTTAGAAATCGAAGTGGCCTCACTCTCTCTATGTGGTGGTTCACTCACTCTCTCAATGTAGGTGCACTCAATCTCATGTATGGTGGAGTCACTCATCTCACTCAAGTGGTGGGGGTTGTGGCTCTCCTCACATGGGAATTGGGGCAACTCATCACATATGTGGCTAGTGGTGAAGTCACTCTCACTCTCAATATGGTGGCTAAAGTCACTCATGTCATCATACGTCGTCGTGGTCGAAGGGAAAATCCCATGCTCAACCATCTCGTCGTTGTCACCATGGATGAAGGCCGAAGATGGCACATCATCACTATCGCCTCCTAAGATGGAAGCATCATCCTTGCTCGTCACCATGACGCTCGCCTCCAAATCTTGGTCCTTGATGGTCTCCGTAGTCGTAGTCGTCGCCGCACCATCTTGAAAAAGAGTCGAAGTAGACTCGGCATCATCAATGCCACAAAGAGGGATGGCGGTGGAGTCGAATTTGGGAGCATCATCTTGTAGCTCATCGGGCTTGGACATCTTGGTGGTACTAGCCTCATGCTCGTCGTCTTTGAGTTTGGTCTTCGAGAAGTGTGCTTGGGGTGGAGAAGCCTTGGCCTTCATGAGTTGTTGTTCTGCCTTGAGAGCAGCAATGTAGTTGTCGTCGAGGGACTTGTAGTTCTCGAGGAAGATAGTCTTGGAGATGTCGTTGATCAATCCCATCATGAAGTAGAACTTCATTGACATTGGGTCGTCCATGCCGGCTCGTCGCAAGGCTTTCTTCATCTCCTTGAAGTACTCGTCGATGGACTTGGATCCTTGGATGGTTTTCTCCAATTGGCGTAGAAGATGTTCCATGTAGGTTGGAGGCACGAACTCTCGCTGCAAAGCTTTCTTCGTCTTGGGCCAACTCATGTCGTAGCTCTCCGAAGGTGTGTGAAACCACCATGTCGAGGCGTAGTCGTGGAAGTTTCTTGTGGCGCACTTCACTTGATCTTCGGGAGGAACTTTATGTAGCTTGAGGTAGTCGTCCATCAAACGCTCCCACTCGAGATACTCCTCGGGTTCTGGAGTCCCATAGAAAGGAATCTCATGGTCGGTGTCGAGGTCGTAGTAGCTCGTGGAGGTCGCGGACTTGAGCTTGGGGAGCTTCTCTCGAGCGTAGTATTGAGGTGCTTGTTGGCGAAGATGCCGTATATCCGAAGGCGAAGATGCCTTGAAGTCGCTTGGTGAAGATGCCAAGGGAGATGGTGAAGTCGTTGAGCGGTTGGTTGTGTTGAGCTCTTGACCTTCACGTTCTTGTTGGTGATGGTGTCAATGCCGATGTGATCTTGCCGGAGATGTAAGCTCAGAAGCATGTGCTCTTGAGCGTCTTCTCGAAGATGAGGAAGATCGCTTGTAGGACTTGATGAGGGCTTTGATCTCCTCCATTTGAGCGTTCATCTTGGCGTTGTTGGAGTTGTTCGTGGCATCGAACTCGTTGTTGTTGTTGTAGACTGAGGGTCAAATGCCTTGCCTATCCATCACAAGACTCGAGCAAATATGAGTGGGAGAAAGAGAAGAACTTATACCAAATGTACCTTGGCCGATGTTGAAGATGGATCAGTGATCACTCAATGTGTAACAAGGAAATAGCACAATTGGTATCAATTCTTGTCGGTTTCTCACACCTACACAAATAAGGCTTATGGTGGAGCTCGGTGAGGATAGTGGCACAAAAATTTGATGCAAAATGTTAGCAAGAGTCAATAATGTTGAAAGAGATTCACAAATTCGCAAGTGAAACAAGTAGACCAATAGCAAAGAATGGCACACGGAAACACACACACGGATAGATAAATGGGGTCGTGCAACCAAGGAATGAGCACAAAATGTGGAGTCCACGGAAAACGCTCGTGTTGCACAACTCAAGAGAGACGCTAGCACGATTGCTCAATAGGCGGATACAACACTTGTGCACAACCAATGATATGCAAAATGGATAAACTTCTATCCCACGTATGCTATATATGTATGGTTCCCGGTCTTTCTCTCAAGATGATCCAAGATGATCGGATATGATAATCTTATATGCAATGTGGTATGATTCTATGGCACTTTCTTACAAGCTCTTTGCTCTTTCTCTTTTGCTTAAAAGCTTTATTCTCTCTTTTTTTGTGTGTGTATGGCCACTATGCACAAACCAAGATAGCAATTGTGTATATGCGGGAACAATCTTGTGGCACAAGGGATGATATGATACCAATACGATATGGTATGTATGCAATGGATGGTGTAGATCACTAATGTGCACAAGGAACGTTGCCGGCAATACTCAAATGGCTAGTCTCGATAGGCAAGTGACGCAAAATAGGCTAGGGGTTATCAATGCAATTGCAAGGGAATATACAATGGAGGGATACCACGATACCAAAATGATATGGAGGTTACCGTCCGTGGAGATGATGAGTGGCGGTGATCTTGATGGAGATACCAAGATGATGGAGACTCATCCCTAAGTAGCCAAAACACCTTAGGAAACGAAAAAACCGCAAACTCAAAATCTCAAATGTCAAATGTCAAATGGTGGTAGCGGGAATGCGGTGGTGGTTGCGGAAGCTCAATGGGATTGTGTAAATGCAATGATGGGGTTTTGAGACGCAATGCGGAAGTCGAGGGTGACTATACACGGTGTCGGAGTTGGAAGCACGGTCCCTAAGTAGCCAAAACACCTTAGGAGACACAACTCACAACACAAACAAAATTGGGTTAAGTTGGGTTGGCGGGAGTGTATGGTGGGTAAGCCTATGCGGAAGTTATGGTGGTGGTTGATGAAGAAGCAATCGTCCCTAAGTAGCCGAAACACCTTAGAAGACTCGAATCACAACTCAAACAACCTCAAATGCAAAGGGGAACAAAATTGGTTAGGTTGCGAAAGTCGGTGGTGGTTTTGCGGGAGTTATGGTGGAAGCCCTAGGCAAAGATGCCAAAGTTCCAAAAATTTGATGGAGTCAAATGGTGATGGTAGTATTTTTGTGGGATGGGGGATGTCAATAGCTTCAAAACGAGCTAAAGAACGTCAAAAACGGACTCCGGATGAATTAGTTATCCACAAAACGGTGAAACGGGAAAAGCTGAAATCCCAGGGGTCGGACATCCGGGGCTCGGGCCGGATATCCGGGACCTGATGTCCAGAACGCTGCGCGAAAATGCGCTCCAGGAGCTGGATGTCCGCGCTAATGGCCGGATTTCCGGGGTGGTCGGATGTCCGGGGCTCGGGCCGGATGTCCGGGCTCCAAATCCGAGGATGAACTTGAGGAACTCAATTTGGGGGCAAAAATTGATGATTTCAAGGTCAAAATTGGAGAGATTTCGTGGATGGAAAGTGGGGAAACTTGGGGAAATGCTAGATCCACTCGAAACCAAGCAAATCTACGGATCAAATCCAACAAAACTTCATCAAACCAACAAATCACAAAAAAAATTGGGGCTGTTTTTGGTGGGGATTTTTGAAACTGGGGAAGAACACAACAAAATTAGGCTAGAAAACACAACGGGGAGGCTCCGAAATCATGATCAACCTGGCTCTGATACCAAGATGATGTAGGGTGGAACCCTAGATGGACGATCTTTCACGAAAGGAGCGGATCCCAAGGATGAACACGAAGAACACGAGGGAAAACACGAGGGGAAAACACGAGAGAAACACTCAACCAACAAGAATAGATCACACATGCGCTAGATCGATGAACACAAAGGTGAGGTACAAGATCCAAAGTCAACAATGGACGATACAAACGGTAACCAGTTCTTCTCCGTGAGGAGGTCTTGATGGGGGCCACCCAAGAGGGGGTCTTGAATCCAAGGTGATCTTCTCCATAGAGGGGCCGCGGTCTCTCTCGTGGAGTAGAACCGTAATGGATGAGCAAAACTCTATCTCACATATGAGCTAATCCTTTGCTAACCCTAACTAGGAGGAGGTGGGGGTCTATATATAATGCTAGTGTAAGTTGGGGCGAAGGGGTACATGGGCTTTCGGCCCGGATACACTACGTGTAGGCAGGAGGGGCCGGATGTCCGGGCGACGGGCCGGATGTACGGGGCTTCATGACGGGACGGATGTCCGGGCAGGGGTGGCTGGATGTCCGGGCTGGCGTGGATGCGTTCTGTGCTCTCTGGATAGGCGGGGCCGGATGTCCTAGCGAAGAGGCCGGATTTCCGGGGCTTCGGGAAGAGTCGAATGTCCGGGGCATGGGGCCGGATGTCCGGGCTGACGGGGCTCAGCTTCGGGTGCCTTCTGTGATGAGCGCCGGATTTCTGGGGGTCGGGCCGGATGTCCGGGCTGGTCCGGATGTTCGGGCTGGGGCCGGATGTCCGGGGCCTGTAGCAGCTGTCTCTTCTTCCTTCTCATTCCTTTGCTTCCGCGCATGCTTGGCCTTGGTCCTTGGGCTCTCCATGGTCTCCTCGGGTGTACCTGAGTATGCACAAGGTCCGCGCTTGAAGTAGCATCCATGTCTTACATGCGGAAAGGGAAGATTCGGAAAGGAGGGAGTTCACCTTAGGTCCAATGGCGTAGGCTCGAGTGTACATGGGGATGATCGTCGGATGCTCCGAATCACGTTGTTATGCGGTTTGAACGATAAAGATCTTCGTAGAATATGTAGGAGCCAATATGAGCATCCAGGTTCCGCTATTGGTTATTGAACAGAGGTGTGTCTCGGTCATGTCTACATAGTTCTCGAATTGTAGGGTCCGCACGCTTAACGTTCGATGACGATTTGTATTATGAGTTATGTGATTCGATGACCGAAGTTTGTTCGGAGTCTCGGATGAGATCACGGACATGACAAGGAGTCTCGAAATGGTCGAAAGGTAAAGATTCATATATTGGAAGGTTGCATTCGGACATCGGAATGGTTCCGGGTGATTCGAGCATTTGTTCGGAGTACCGAGGGGTTACTGGAACCCCCCGGGGGAATATTGGGCCTACATGGGCCATAGGGGAGAGGGGAGGCAGCCCACAAGGGGTGGCCGCGCCCCCCTTTCCTTCTCCTCTTCCTCTCCCTTCCCTCCTTCCCCCTCTCCGAAAAAGGAAAGGGAGTCCAACTAGGATTGGGAGTCCTAGTTGGACTCCCCTCTTTGGAGCGCCCCTAGGCCGGCCTCCTCCTCCGCTCCTCCTTTATATACGGGGAGGGGGCACCCCAAAGGCACAACAAGTCTTCTCTTAGCCGTGTGCAGTGCCCTCCTCCACAGTTTAACACCTCGGTCATATCGTCGCAATGCTTAGGCGAAGCTCTGCGCGGTAACTTCATCATCACCGTCGCCATGCCGTCGTGCAGATGGAACTCTCCCTCAACCTCAACTGGATCAAGAGCTTGAGCGACGTCATCGTGTTGAACGTGTGCTGAACACGGAGGTGCCATATGTTCGGTACTTGGATCGGTTGGAGCGTGAAGACGTTTGACTACATCAACCGCGTTACTAAACGCTTCCGCTTTCGGTCTACGAGGGTACGTGGACACACTCTCCTGTCTCATTGCTATGCATCTCCTAGATAGATCTTGCGTGATCATAGAAAATTTTGTGAAATAGTGCGTTTCCCAACAGCTCCTTCTTACTACCCCTTCCCCTTCTACTGTTAGAATCATCCCCATGAAACCCTCGTCATTAGTCCCGAGCCTATTAGGGCCTCGATAAATGAATCGACTAAGCCCTTACTGGAAGTAGATCCGACTAGCCTTCAGACTCGATGTGCCGCAAAATTGCTTGTGAAGAGACCCTCACAGGCTCTAAAGAGCAAAACCTGTGAAAAGGTTAGTTTAAACAAGTCATGGAAAAAGTTCAGTGATACTCGATCTTATCTCAAAAGAAGCTAACCCGACGGAGGACATATCATAAAATCCCAGTGATGAAGCTGATGCGTGGTCTAATGCTCGCAGTGAGATGCTAGTCACTAACCGTGGGGAACATCATTCAATCATTGAAATCGGATCTGAACCTACGAACTTCAGTATTTGGCTCTTTGTTATAGTCCATCCCATGCCATAGCGGGTAGTGAATTCGCCCCTTGTTAAGGGTGTCGCGGAGCAATCTAACAACCTCGTGGAGGTGTATATCAACACCCAAAATGTAGAGTAAGTCTTCTTCGAGTGACACGCCGCCCAGGATTTCTCTGTGAACTGGCATAGAACAATCAACTCAAAGTCATCATAGTCAGATTTGAGATTACCCGACTGAGAAGAAGTTGGATGGCCACTCACTAGAAAAAAATACATTTATGTGATGATACGCGTTTGTCACAGTGATAACCCACAAGTATAGGGATCGCAACAGTTTTCGAGGGTAGAGTATTCAACCCAAATTTATTGATTCGACACAAGGGGAGCCAAAGAATATTCTCAAGTATTAGAAGTTGAGTTGTCAATTCAACCACACCTGGATAACTTAGTATCTGCAGCAAAGTATTTAGTAGCAAAGTAATATGGAAGTAACGGTAACAGTAGCAAAAATAATATTTTTGGGTTTTGTAGTGATTGTAACAGTAGCAACGGAAAAGTAAATAAGCGAAGAACAACATGTGAAAAGCTCATAGGCGTTGGATCGGTGATGGAGAATTATGCCGGATGCGGTTCATCATGTAACAATCATAACATAGGGTGACACAGAACTAGCTTCAATTCATCAATGTAATGTAAGCATGTATTCCGAATATAGTCATACATGCTTATGGAAAAGAACTTGCATGACATCTTTTGTCCTACCCTCCCGTGGCAGCGGGGTCCTAATGGAAACTAAGGGATATTAAGGCCTCCTTTTAATAGAGTACCAGACCAAAGCATTAACACATAGTGAATACATGAACTCCTCAAACTACGGTCATCACCGGGAGTGGTCCCGATTATTGTCACTTCGGGGTTGCCGGATCATAACACACAGTAGGTGAATATAGACTTGCAAGATAGGATCAACAACTCACATATATTCATGAAAACATAATAGGTTCAGATCTGAAATCATGGCACTCGGGCCCTAGTGACAAGCATTAAACATAGCTAAGTGTAACGCCCACAATGCGGCTATATCTCCCACGTGTCGAGGCACGACTTGGAGGCATAGCTGCATGGTTGTTTGGTCGCAAGAAGGGTCATCTTCACACAATCCCATGTAATGAACAAGAATGGGATAAAGAGTTGGCTTACAATCACCACTTCACACAATACATAAATTAAACATACATCATTCAGAGTACAATCAAGGTCCGAGTACGGAACCAAAATAAAAGAAGACAACCCCAAATGCTAGATCCCCGATCGTCCCAACTGGACTCCACTACTGATCATCAGGGAAAGAAACATAGTAACGACCAAGTTCCTCGTCGAACTCCCACTTGAGCTTGGTTGCGTCACCTGCACTGGTATCGTCGGTACCTGCAACTGTTTTGGCAGAATCTGTGAGTCACGAGGACTCAGCAATCTCACACCCGTGAGATCAAGACTATTTAAGCTTATAGGAAGGATGGGGTAATGAGGTGGAGCTGCAGCAAGCACTAAGCATATATGGTGGCTAACATACGCAAATGAGAGCGAGAAGAGGAGCAACGCAACGGTCGCGAAGCTAGAAGTGATCAAGAAGTGATCCTGAAACTACTTACGTTCATACATAACCCAAACCGTGTTCCCTTCCGGGCTCCGTCAAAAATAGACCATCACAGCTACACACGGGGTTGATGTATTTTAATTAAGTCAAGTGTCAAATACTCTACAACCAGATATTAACAAATTCCCATCTGCCACATAACCGCGGGCACCGATTTTGAAAGATAATACCCTGCAGGGGTGTCCCAACTTAGCCCATCACAAGCTCTCACGGTCAACGAAGGATATTCCTTCTCCCAGGAAGACCCGATAAGACTCGGAATCCTGGTTACAAGACATTTTGACAATGGTAAAACAAGACTAGCAAGACCACCCGACTGTGCCAACAAATCCCGATAGGAGCTGCACATATCTCGTTCTTAGGGCACACCGGATGAGCACTTCGTACAACTAAAACCAGGCCTCAAGTTTCCCCGAGATGGCACTACAAAGGACTCTAGTTCGGACCAACACTCAGAGGAGCACTGGCCCAGGGGCGGGGGTAAAATAAAGATGACCCTCGGGCTCGCGAAAACCCAAGGGAAAGGCTTAGGTGAGGCAAATGTAAAACCAAGGTTGGGCCTTGCTGGAGGAGTTTTATTCAAAGCGAACCGTCAAGGGGGTCCCACAAATCAGCCGACCGCTTAAGGAATGCAAAATCAAGGAACATAACACAGGTATGACGGAAACTAGGGCGGCAGGAGTGGAACAAAACACCAGGCATAAGGCCGAGCCTTCCACCCATTACTAAGTATATAGATGCATTAATTAAATAAGAGATATTGTGATATCCCAAAATATCCATGTTCCAACATGGAACCAACTTCATCTTCACCTACAACTAACAACGCTATAAGAGGGGATGAGCAAAAGGGGTAACTTAGCCAAACAATGGTTTGCTAGGAAAGGATGATTAGAGGCTTGACATGGCAACATGGGAGGCATGATATAGCAAGTGGTAAGTAGCGCGGCATAGCAATAGAGCAAACAGCTAGCAAGCAAAGATAGAAGTGATTTCGAGGGTATGGTCATCTTGCCTGAGATCCCGCAAGGAAGACGAACGAGTCCATGAAGAAGGCAAACGGACGTAGTCGAACGAATCCTCACAACTCCGGAACGAAACCGAAGCTAACGAGAGAAGTAAACTGGGAAGAAGCAAACAACATGGTAAACAACCAACACATAAGCATGGCAAGATGCGCAATCAAGTATGATGCATGCCCGGTTTAATAATTCATGACATGGCACAGTGCAACAAACAATACTACAAATTAAGTGAAGCTCAATATGCAATGACTTGCATATTGACGATACACCACATGACTCATTCTGTTCTCTCTCGGTTATGTACCCAACAATATTAAGTGTTGTTAAACATGGCAAGAGGTGAAACATAAGTAAACTAACTATTTAGGCAAATTTAAATGAGGCCAGAACAACAAACAACAATTCCAGAAAATCCCCATGTCCATTTTTCGAATTAGCTACTGTTCTGCCCTAAAACATATTTTAATGTTATTAAACAGGAAAAAAAAGTGCACCATGTTCATCTATGCATTTTACCCCATTTACATATAAAGTTTATTAAATTTCGAGTTACGGTTAATTAGTTATGAAATAAATCATTTTAACATGGCATTTATGCAAATTTAAACAAACAACATTTTAAACATTTTAAACATGGATGAAAGTAGCATATTATGAAACTAGATGAAATTCTAACCACTTTACATGTTTGAAGTTTTAACATATGGTGCATGGTTATTTACTTATTAAATGCATGAACAACAAGGGGTTTTCTGCAAAACTGCAGTCTCTGGATAATGCTAAAATCGCAGAACTAGGAAAAAACATATCGGGCCGAATTAGAGCTATAGGCCGAAATAGGACATGGGCGCTGGGGGTTTCTCACCATGGGTTTGGCCCATCCGTAGAGGAGGGCGTTGGGCCTTGCGGACGCAAGGGAGCAGCTGGGCCGAAACAGAGGAGGCCTAGGCGCGTGGACGAAGCAGGGGCGCGGTTGAGCGAAGCAGGAAGCAGCGGATCGAGCAGGGAAGCAGGCGAGCGGCTGCAGCAGGACTTGTCAGCGCCGGCGGCAGGGGAGGCATGGACCCATCCGGATCCAGGCGATGCAGAGGGTTGGGGAGATGCGTCGACAGCTCGGCGTCCTCCGGGCACTGCATCAGAAAGCCAAGAGAGAGGGAGACATGAGACAGAGAAGGTGTAGGGGAAAAACACACGAGCGGCAACAGGGCGTCTCACCGGGCAAGGAGGAGCTCCGGCGGCGGGCATCACAGGAGGTCCAGGACGGGACACCAGCGTCCAGATCCGGCTGGACCTCAGCGCAGGCGGTTCCGTGGCTGGTCGAAGAAGAAGCAGGCGGCAGGAACTTGGAGTGTAGGCGATGGAATGGAGCAGAGCTTGGGGCAGTCGACGCGGATGAGGGAAGCGACGGGACTTCGGCGTGGCAGGGAGCTCGACGGACGGGGTTGAGCTGAAGGAGCTCGGGGCCTCAGGTGCGAGAGGCGCGAACAACGACGAGGATGCAGGGGAGGCTCGGGCAGCGCGCGGGGCTGCTGCTGCTGGCCGGCGGCCACCGGTGCGAGGATGGGTGCCCTCGGCGCTTGGGAGAGGAGAGGTTGGATCAATGGATTTGGAAGTCTCGGTGGTGGCTGGTTGGTGCAAAGGGGATCCCGAGGGGGATTTGGTGGAGTGGCGACACGAGATGGGATGGATGGGACAAACCTCCTAGGTTTTAGGGTTGGACCTATATATAGCATGTGAGTTAGATTAGGGGCGATCTAGTCCCTCCGATCGAAATCAGATGGTCCAAGAAAAATAGGCTATGAGAGTCCAATAGGAACCGAAGATATTTTACGGATGTTTGGGGATGATCCGGACCCATCGGTAACAACAACCCGGGTCGGGTTCGGAACAGTTTTCGGACGCGCGCGAGGGGTTTGCGGGCTGTGCAAAATGGTTAGGAAGCCAAGCAAGAGGGAGACAAAACCTGGCTGGTCTTGGAATGGTCAACAAAGGCAAAGGGGAAATGCAACAACTACGAACGGATGCAAGTTTTATGAAAACATGATGATGCAATGCGTATGATGCCATGATGAATGCAACAACCAAATAAATAACACAACGAAACTCGGAAAACATGGAAGGCGTTTGAAGCGTTGGTCTTGGGGCGTCACAACACTCCTCCACTTACAAGAGATCTCTTCCCGAGATCTAGGATGGCACTAGAGAGAAGCAGAAAAGGAAGAGGAGAGGTAAACTAAGTTGCTTCTTGTACAAATGAGTGATACCAAAGAACCTTGAGAGGTTAAACAATTTCGAGAATAGAATACAACGAAGATGAATGAAGTAGAAAACACTCCGTTAGAAAAGAGGAACAAGGAACATTACAAGAACCTTGTAGGTTGAAAGAAAACAAAAATGGTTACGATGGGCAAGAAGTACATGCAAGCGCTCCGGTTGAAACAAGATGTACAAGGAACGATAAGGAACAATTACGACAACACTCCGGTTGAAAATGGAAGGGATAGAATATGAACTTGGCAAAACGAAAGCACTTGGATGAAACTTTGGTTAAAAGAGGAATGATAGACACAACACTCCGGTTAAATGGATAAGCAAGAAAAGAACACGATCCTCATAATTCGAGATGATGAGTGAAGAGAGCAACATCACCATGCCTCCGGAAGAAAGAATAGAAGATAGATCATTGGAATAAAGGAATGGAGAAGAAAATGCCAACTTCTGCCACAAATGAGCTTGGAAAACACCCTTGCAAGAAGGTTAGAGTGGAGTTGTTGGAAAACCAACAATCAAAGGATATGGTCCTTGTGGGCTTATGGAGACATCTCAAAACTTGAGTTGAAATTCTGCCACTAACGAAAACAACTTCTTGCTTGAGATCAACAAAGAGACGAAAAACTTCTCTCGCTGAGAGGATAGGAGAAAACTCGGATCATTGATAAGCACCACAAATAGCAACAATCCTTAGGGAAGGCTTTAAGTGAAATCTATATCAAGATAACACCAACGAATAAATTATTGGGTTGAAAAGATCTCATGAATGAAGAGAAAATGATGGATTTAAATATCTCATTCCTGACAACTTCTGAATCATGAAACACGAGGAGAAATCGCCAAGGATGACATAACACCATCTTAAGAGATAAGGTAGACAGAATTGCACTTCGGAATGAAAATTAGAAAGGTTGAACCAACGATGAAAAGAATTTGAAAGATCTTGAAGAAAGACATTTGACTGATGATAATTCATTCTTATGTCAAACTTTGCAATGAATTTGAGGATAACTCCGGAAAGAATTAGAAGAGTCCGGAAAGATCCTGGAAAAAGACCTGTGGGTTAGGGCCCATTCAAAACACCTTTCGAAAAGATTGCTTGAAAGATATTGCACCGGTTGAATTAAATGGCTCAAAAGAGATAACAACCTCGAGATAGCTTGAACGGATTAAGAATGTAAATGCGAATCTTCTAAGCTATCTTCAACACTCCGGAACAAATGAATAGCGAGAGGTGAATGATTAATTGGTGCACCGGAATGGGAAAGCATTGTGAAAAGAGGAAAAGGGATAAGATCAACACCGAAATCTTGAATTAAATCCACCAGAGAAGAAAAGAGAATGATGAACTTGAAGCTTCCTTAGTATCTTCCTGAGGAACACCGGATAAGAACATTGACGGAAAAGAATGTAGAGACTTCCCATCAATAAAAGGATACTTGATTAAGAAATCCGAGTCCTTGAAGAAAAAAGGGTTTGAGGGTGGGAAAACAAAGGCAACTTGGGATGGATGAAACAGACACCGTCGAGAAAACTGAGAGGTGATCTTGCGAATGTTGAAATGATCGGATCCACTTGAAGAGAAGCACGCCGGTTGGAAAAGAGTTGACATGGCAACCTCAGTGATCAAGAAAGATCAGCACTCCCATAGAAATATGAGAACACTGTTTAGAAAAGGTATGGAATCCACATTTGACATCGAAGCAACTTGAATACCCAACTCAAAAGCAAAACAAAGGATTTGGCTTGCAGAATAAGCCGGAACAAACATATGATAGAGATTTTGGCCCACACTGGCTCGATCGTACAGCACCATCATGTACAAGGCAGTGCACATGACATACGAAGCGTCCCCGAGTCAGCATAGCCAAGGACTCTTTAAGACACAATGAGACCACTGTAAAACCAACCGTGGATAGGCGGACCACTAGACGTCGAACCCCAATCTCATATCATGCATCTGTCGGGAATATATCCTAGGAGCTACTTGAATTCCCACTTATAAACTCCCGAAACTTTCTGGTTATGCAATCAGGTGTTGGGGATAGAGGGGAAGCATAATATCTCACCCAAAACTACCAAATCCTACATCCAGCTGTATCCATCCTTCAACACATAACCAAGAAACCTTCGGAAATCATTTACCTCAACCTTCGAAAAGCATCCGTTATACGAGTTATGGCAATACTCCCGAACTCCCGCCCCAGTACTGGGTGGCATCGAGGTTATCTCACCAACAACTGCATAAAAGAGATTTTCGGTGTCGGCAAAACTCAGGTATTCCAGAACCGCAACGATAAAATTGTGACGACAACACCTCGGAGCTCAACTCCCCGGGACACTGCCACAACCACTAAATGTCAGGATGCACCAAGAACAATGTTCTCGTCACAAAACCATCGGAACGATTCCAAGATACCCGCGTGATCCTAATTTTTTTAGTGAAATTAGAGGAGAGGAGAGTCAAAACTTCTGCGTCAGGGGGCCTCACCAGAGCGACGAAGGGACTGAGGAGTAAAAAGAATCCTACTCTCCTATATATATAATCCTAAGACTCAAAACATTTTTTTCTAGACTCAACAACGCCAGCGATTCGATCAAGCAGGGGGCTCCTAAGTCGGGGATGGCTACCAACTTGTAACGCCCACAATGCGGCTATATGTCCCACATGTCGAGGCACGACTTGGAGGCATAACCGCATGGTGGTTTTATCGCAAGAAGGGTCATCTTCACTGTCGGGGAAACTGATCCACGAGCACCTATGGGGACCGGCGGACCGGGCCCCTTTCGGTTCGGCGGGGGCGGAGATCGCACGAAGAGCAGATCGAGGCGGAGCACACGAGCAGTTTACCCAGGTTCGGGCCGCATGGATCGCGTAATACCCTACTCCTGCATTGTGGTTTGTATTGAGTTCTTGCTCGGGAGCGCTGAGTGCTACAGTACACACCAGCAGCTAACGAGACCGAGCGTGAGTGTTTTTCTGTTCCTCCCCCTACGTTGCCCACGGGCCTCCTTTTATATGCTCAAGGGGTCACCGACAGGTGGCAACGTATACAAGGGTAAAAATGGAAAAGGCGTTGCGGTTGGTACAGCTACCTGTACAGTGTATCATACCTAACCCTGACGGCAGGGGACAAGGGCATTAAATGCCCATCCGCGTCGCCCAAACAGTGCAAAATAGGGACCGTCAGGGACGCCACCGTTCGCCATGATGGCAATCTTGTCAACGCCGCTTGCCACCGCGTACCGCTGGCTGCACAGCCTCCCGCCACGTACGTCTGGAAGGGTTCCAGAGCGACACGTTGGTGGATGTACTGGAGCGTGGGCATGGAGTGGTAGCCTGCCGCGGCAAACGCCTTGCCGCGGTTGTCGTCTCGTCGCGTCCGGAAGCTTGCTGCTCCCCGGGCCTGGCCGGGACGCGTGGCGCGTCGCGGCAAGTTCCTTGAGATGCCTTGGTTGGCCTTCCCGGCAAGCTCCTCTTGCCAGGGTCTTGGGCTTTGAGTGGCCTTCCCGGCATGCTCCTCTTGCCGGGGCCTTGTCTCCTTGGCTTGAATACTTTGTTCTTGAATGGCTCCAAAGGAACCACAGAGGACCTTGGCGGTCACCCGGCAAGCCTTGCCGTGGGGTGCTGCGACTGCACGTGCACAAGTTCGGGAACTAGGGTACCCCTACTCTAGTATACCGACAGGAGCCCCCGGGCCTGGGCCATACACGATGCCAAGCGCTGTTGGGCCAGGCCCAAAATAGGGCACGGGCACGTGCGGCCTGGGTCACGCCGTATCTTTCTCCGTATCCACCGCGCCCTCCTCGAACGGCACGCGTCGATCGCGGCGTCGTAGGAGAGATCGTGGGTGGTTTCTTTATTCGGAAAGGCGGAACGTCCGCCCCCTCCCTCCTTATAAGCAGGGGAAACAGGGGCAGTTCGCCCATCCGCCAGTTGCTATTCCAATCCTTGAAAATCTCCGCCACTCCCCTTCTTCCCAAAGCCGAAAGAGAGCAGCGCTCCGCCCCCCATCGCCACCAGCGCCACCAACGCCGTCGACCTCCCTCACCACTTCCGCCATGGCTCCGAAAGCTGATGAGAGGAAGGTCGTGAAGTCGGCCGAGGCGCAGCGGCTCGTGGCGCTGCGAAAGGAGCGGGCAATCTTCCCCCCCAAGCTTGCCGCGAGGGACCTGAGGGAGTACTACTACCTCTTCTGGTCGACGGAGACGCGGGCGCACCCGCGCACGAAGGTACTTCCAGCCGCCGCTTGGAGAATGGCTCCAACTGGGTACCCCTTCTTCGCCTTGTTCTTCTACTGCGGGCTCTGCCCGCCTTTCTCTGAGTTTTTCTGTGATATTAAGAACACCTACGGGCTCCGCCTCCTTGACTTCACCCCCAATGCTGTCCTGACCATGGCAGTTTTCGCACATCTCTGCGAAAACTTTGTCGGAGTCCATCCAAATGTAGCCCTTTTTCGCCACTTCTTTATGCCCCGAGTTGAGAAGGGAGAACCTTTATCCGGCGGAATCGCCTGGATCTCAAAAGCCGGCAAGAAAGAAGCTTATCTGGAGGGAGAGCTCCGCAGCAAGTGGGAGGAATGGAGGGCATACTAGTGCTGGATTGTCGAGGAGGACCCGCAGCCGTTTACCGCCCGGCGCCAAACTCCAGTAGTGCGCGGCAGCGATTGGAGCAACGTGGCCCCGGAAGACGACAGGCTGAAGATTGCCATCGCCCGGATCCAACGCCTCAGGCTTGCCAGGCTCACTGTAGGCGCCGTTGGCGCAGATTTCCTTCGCCGCCGCATCGCCCTCCTGTAGGAGAGGAGGAGACCCGCCTGGGAGTTCAAGAATGCGACGGATATCATGAGGCTGCGTCCGGGCCTCAACTTCAACTTCACTGTTCTGGAGCTTAACGCGATGCTCCAGGAGCTGTTCAAATATGACCCTCAGCATCCCGAATTGTTCAGGTTGTCGAGGGGTGTCGTTCCACTGTGCAACAATTCCTCGCTCAGCCGCATCCGCGCAATGATGCCGCTGTGTGACTCGCATGGAATTGACCCAGCTTGGCTAGAGCCTGCAGACGATGTCGTGCAGGCGTTCTTCGATGGCTTGGTAGAAACGCCGATCCGCCCCGACGAGTAGAGAGGCCTCACCCGGGACACCACCAACGAGGAGGTGAAGCGCATCGCCACTAGGCTGGAAGAGGCGGCGGCAGCTGCAGCCGCGGGCGAGTTTGGGTTCACCGTGGAGGAGGTAGAGGCAGCGGAGGCGGCAAGCCTTGCGGAGCGAGAGGGG
The DNA here is from genome assembly GCA_032464435.1 of Aegilops umbellulata. NCBI lineage: Eukaryota > Viridiplantae > Streptophyta > Magnoliopsida > Poales > Poaceae > Aegilops > Aegilops umbellulata. The sequence goes on along the minus strand of CP136055.1, from coordinate 222,620,786 downwards.
CTCGCCGGCGAGGAAGAGCCTGCCGGACATGACGTCGGGCCGGGCGAGCCCGCCGAGGATACGAGCGGCTCCTTGCAGATCGACTCCTCTTCCTCCTCATCTTCGGGCCGCTTGCCACAAGCAGAGCCCCCGGCTCCACCAAGAAGGCGTCTCCGCAAGGCCGGGGACGCAGCAGAGCGGCAGACGAGTCGACAGCCACCGCGTCGCGTGTCACGCTCCACCGCGGCAAGTTCTGTTGCCGCGGAAGCACCTCACGCTTCTGCGGCAACTGGAGCGGGGTCTTCCCAGGCCGCCGCTTCTGCTCCTGCCGCTTCTCATGCCGCGATGGCAGCTGGGGCGGGGTCGTCTCAGACCACCGTCACTGCTCCAGCCGAGCGGCCAAGGGAATCTACTCCTCCGCCTCCTCGCGCCGGAGGTGAGCCAGGCTTTGACTTCTCCACGCTCAGCTCCGACGAGGAAGAAGAAGAGTAAGATTCTTGTCATACTTGTATTTCTTCAATCCTTGCTGTTTTGTCTTGAATCTCATTTGCTTTACTCTGAACTTATTCCTTTTTAGGACTCTAGCCTAGAGAGCGGCAAAGAGAGCCATGGTCCCGGTGATTATCATCGAGGACGACCCCACCGCGACAGCAGGGGGTGCGCCTGAGACAACCTTGCCGAACCCGGCAACTGTTCTTCAGAGCAGCCCCCAGCACAGCCCCCAGCGTAAGTATATGGTTTGCTTCCCGCTGTTAGGCGCGCATGGATACTCTTTGTTTGCTGATATCTGACCGTTGGTTTGTGTAGGAGGAGAGCAGCCCCACCAGGAGCGTCCGGAGACTGCCCCTGACACGCCATCTGCTTCGACTACACCGCCGAGGGAGAGTTCTCCGGCAAGGGAGAATCCTCCGACAAGGGAGAGCTCTCCGGCAAGGGACAGCACCAGCGGCCCTCCGGCGGCGGAGACCACAACTGCAGAGCCCGGTACAGGTAAACCTCTTGCTTCGAAACTTCCCTTGGGTTCTTCTTCGTTTGATCTTCTTTTTGGACATTTGCTTGACTTTCCTTCCTTTTCCGGTCATCAGACCCATCTGCTGCGTAGCCGATGGAGACCGAGGTAGTTGTCGACGACGCCGCTGCCACCGAAGAAGCGGCCGGCGCTGATGATCCCGCCGGCGAAGAGGCCGCGAAGGCTGCCGCCACAGCAGCTGGCGAGGAGTCCGGCGATCGTACTGACGGACCTGAGGCCGCAGGAGTGCCAGGCGCTACGCCGACCGCCGAGCCTTCCGCCGCTACCGCAGCGCCAGGCTCTGAAGAGCCCCAGCCAGGCGTCTACTTGAAGGCCGGTGACGGCGTCTTCATCAACCTCCCCTGGGCGTCAAGGTCCAGGGCGCCGGTCGAAGGAGAAAGCTTCGATGTAGAGGTGCTTGCCTTCGCTGGGCTGACGCTGGTTGACGCGCCAAGCAGCAGCAGCGGCGAGACCGAGGAGGAGCGGCTGCTGCGGAAGCTGTTGTCGCTCTACCGCGCTCGGCAAGCCAAGCTGGAATCCCGCGAGGCGCTTGACGCGAAGGCGGGAGCAGATATTGAGAAGCGCGCGGAGGAGCTCCGAGGTATCAACCAGGCAGCTCTCCGGTCCCTGGCGGAGGAGCGGGAGCAGCTCGCCGAGGAGCAGAAGACCTTCCTCCTCGAGAAGGCTGACGTCGAAGAGCAGCAGCGGCTTGCCGCTGAGAAGCTGTCTGTGTAGGAGGGCGAGCTGGCGCAGCGGAAGGTCAACCTTGACAGCCACGAGGAGGAGCTTGCCGCGCGCAAGCGAACACTTGGCGGAGCTATCAAGCAAGCGGAGGACGCTGCCGCAGCTGTCGAGGCCGCCAAGAAGGAGCTGGAGACGAAGGTGGCGCAGCTGGAGGCCGATCTCAAGGCGAGCGGCGAGGAGCTTGCCGCACTCAAGCGTGAGCGGGAGAAGGACGCCTACAGCCACTCAGAGCTGCAGGCCCGCCTCGCCGAGAAGGACAAGGAGCTCAGCGCCGCCAAGGAATCCAACGCAGATCTTGAGTTGAAGCTGACCACTTTGACCAAGACGCTGGACGGCACCAGGGAGCGGGAGGTGGCCTTGAAGGAGGAGATCAAGGCCGACAAGGTGCTGCTGGAGAGTGTTGCTGTCACCCAGAACGCTTTTAGGGAGACTGTGGAGCATTGGACGGAGGGTCTTGTGAATGCTGCCGCAGATATTGACAGGGAGCTGGCGCAGCTGGGGATGGAGGATCTCGGGTATCCCTCCGATGAGAACCTCCAATCCAGCGCCAAGCTCACCTTGTTCTTCAAAGGCGTGGCGATGGCCCTCCAGCGACTCCGGGAGAGGATCCCAAAGCAGCTGGCCGATGATTCGCGCAAGAACTGCGCGGGAGCTCTTCAAAAGGTGTTGGTGAAGGTGGCCTTCCGCAACCCGGGCCTCAACCTCACCAACGTCCTCAAGACCCTGCCGCCGGAAGCTGATCTGGAGGCGCTCAAGGCCCTTGTCGCACCCATTGTGGACAAGGTGAGCGGGATCAACAGGGTTGAGGGTGATCATGTAGACTAGGCCGCCCGTCTTCTTCTTTTATTATCGCTGCTGGTCATGTTATGAAAACAATCTATTAGAGCTGCGACAAGCTATCTTGTAATATAACTCTATTTTGGGTAGTGACTGCAATGTTATTTCCTTTACTTGATTCCTTCCTTTGTATGTTTTTGACCTACGCTTTTAGGGAACCTACCGGCGCAAGCACCTTAGCCGCGAGCGCTGTGTGCGGGACGTCAGCAGCCTGCTGGCGGTGCTGTTACCGACAAGAAACCTTGTCGCAACTAGTCGCAGCTCACTTAAGTTTGTTGAGCGGACTAGAAACAAAGTAAGGGCGCGACTCTAGTCGCAGCACACTTAAGTTGTTGAGCGGACTAGAAACAAAGTAAGGGCGCGACTAGCCACAAGCTGGTTCCTCCGCGCACAGGTTTTCCATACAAAGCATGGTCGTTCAAGGAAGATAACTTAAAATTTTCAAAAAATCTGATTGCTCAAACTTTGGCAACTTAGCTTTTCATTTATTTGCTTTTCGGCAAGGCGAAACTTTCTTGAACAACGCCTGGTCCATACTATTATCTTCTCCTTCCCCCCCGGCAAACTTGTGGGCGAGGGAACCTTCCTTTCCTTGAGATAAAAGAAAGAAGAGAAAATAAAGATATGGAGCCTTATGGCTCGTTATTGCTTACCGGGGGTTGGCGCTGCACAAAGTGTCAGATAACTCATGCAAAAAATAAAAAGCATGAAATTGACAAGATGTGTGGAGCACATGAGCTTTATTTATGCACAGGGTCTGCGCCTGGCTTTGTACAAAGGATTACATGCAACAGCGGCAAGACTTGTACAAAAGGTGGTTGCCGGAACAGGGTCCGGCAACCGCGCCTTACGGGTAAAACTTACGAAGATGCTCAATGTTCCAGGAGTTGCTCACGGGAATGCCATCTTCGGTCTCAAGGCGGACAGCACCAGGCCTAGTGACTCGTTTCACCCAGTAAGGGCCTTCCCACTTCGGCGTCAACTTGTTGGAATTCTTGGCGGACTGAACGCGCCGAAGAACAAGGTTGCCTTCCTCGAGACTTCTGGCGTTAACTTTGCGGCTATGGTAGCGGCGCAAAGCTTGCTGGTAGCGAGCAGCTCGTACAGTAGCCTGAAGACGGTCTTCCTCAAGGAGCAGCGCGTCATCTTGTCGCAGCTGCTCTTGCTCAAGCTCATCATAAGCGAGCACTCGAGGTGACCCGTATACGAGTTCCGTGGGGAGAACTGCCTCTGCTCCATAGACTAGAGCGAAAGGTGTCTGGCCAGTGGCTCGATTTGGCGTCGTCCTGATCGACCAAAGAACCACCGGCAGCTCCTCAATCCAGTTTCTTCCGCACTTGTGCAGCTTGTCGAAAGTCCTGGTCTTGAGCCCACGCAGCACTTCAGCATTTGCCCTCTCCGCTTGACCGTTGCTTCTGGCGTGAGCAACAAAAGCGAAGCAGACCTTGGCGCCAAGATCTTGGACGTACTGCATGAAGGTGCGGCTCGTGAATTGCGTACCGTTGTCGGTGATGATCCTGTTAGGGATCCCGAAGCGGCAAACAATCGACCTGAAGAACTTGACTGCTGACTGTGCTGTCACCTTCCTCACTGCTTCCACTTCCGGCCACTTTGTGAACTTGTCGATTGCAACGTACAAGTACTCAAAGCCCCTGACTGCTCGGGGGAAGGGGCCGAGGATGTCGAGCCCCCAGACCGAAAATGGCCAGGATAAAGGGATCGTCTGGAGAGCTTGAGCTGGCTGGTGTATCTGCTTGGAATGGAACTGGCACGCTTCACACTTGGTTACTTGTGCAGTTGCATCCTGGAGGGCTGTCGGCCAAAAGAAACCTTGCCGGAATGCTTTGCCGGCAAGTGCTCTTGCGCCAATGTGGTGACCACATATGCCTCCATGTATCTCTGCCAACAGCTTTTGTCCGTCTTCCTCGTGAATACACTTCAATTTCACACCGTTGAGTCTTCTTCTGTATAGTGTGTTGTCGACAAACTGGTACATACTTGACTGCCGGGCTACTCTTTCCGCTTCTTCTTGCTCTTGACCACTATGTCATCCATGTAGGCTTCCACATTTCGGTGTATTTGTGGCTCAAAAGCGGTATGGACTACCCTTGCGAATGTTGAACCAGCATTCTTTAAACCGAAAGGCATCCGTATGAAACAGTACGTGCCACATGGAGTGATGAATGCGGCTTTCTCCTCATCCTCTTCTGCCATGAAGATCTGATGGTATCCTGAGTATGCATCAAGAAATGAAAGCAAGTCACATCCGGCCATGGAGTAAACAATCTGGTCAATGCGCGACAAGGGAAATGGGTCTTTGGGACAAGCTTTGTTAACATCGTTAAAGTCAATACAAAGCCTCCATTTCCCGTTTGCCTTGCGCACCACTACAGGATTGGCCAACCACGTAGGATGGAGCACTCCTCTAACAAGGCCTGCCGCTTCCAACTTCTTGATCTCTTCTGCGATGAATTCTTGGCGCTCCACTGCTTGCTTCCTGACTTTCTGCTTGACGGGCCGCGCATGAGGACAGACAGCAAGGTGGTGCTCAATTACTTTCCTGGGAACACCGGGGATGTCAGACGGTTGCCACGCAAACACATCGACGTTCGCCCGCAGGAAAGCAATGAGCGCGCTTTCCTATTTAGGGTCGAGAGTGGCACTGATGGTGAAGGTACCACCAGTGCCGTCCTCCTTGGCGGACACCTTCTTGGTCTCTGGCGGAGCTGCCATTGTCTTCTTACACTTGCCGGTGGAGCTCGATGGTGCGTCCTCGACGGTAGCGCAGCACTCCGAAGAGGTGCGCTTGCCGGAGTGGGCATCAGAACTCTTGCCGGAGTTGGTCTTCTTCTTCCCCCCGGGAGCTTCAGCGGCAAGTGACTCGCGATCCGTTGCGGCTGCCGCTTCCCGGTAAATCTTGTCGGCACAGATAAGAGCATCCTTCTTGCCGCCAGGGACAGAGATGACACTTATCGGGCCTGGCATCTTCAGTATGTTATACGCATAGTGAGAGGCCGCCATGAACTTGACGAGCGCTGGACGGCCGAGAATCCCATTGTAAGGCAATGGAAAATCGGCAACGTCGAAAGTGACCCTCTCAGTTCTGAAGTTCAACTCGCTGCCAAATGTCACCGGCAACGTGATCTTCCCCTTCGGCTTGCTCCTTCCCGGGTTGATTCCTTGGAATGTGCCGGTCTCTTCGAGCTCGCTGTCAGGGACCTGGAGTTTCTGGAGCACAGCGGAGGAGATCAGGTTCAAGCCGGCCCCGCCATCAACTAGCATCTTAGTGACCTTGAGGTTGCGGATAGTTGGTGAAACCAACATCGGCAAGCACCCGACCGTAGTTGTGCGATCAGGGTGGTCCTCAATATCAAAGATGATAGGCGTGCTGGACCATTTCAGAAGCTTGCATGACTCGACGGGTGGTTCTGCCGCATTGACTTCCCGCACCCACTGCTTAAGTTGGCGGTGTGAAGTATGCAGAGAAGCACCGCCGTCAACGCGCAAGACCTCTGTGGCTTTCTGGAACTCCTGCTCGCTGGTCTCGACATCATCCATGTCTTCGTCGTCGTCGTCATCTTCGTCCTTGTCGCGGCCGCGGGGAGGTCTGTCTCCTTGCCGCTGCTTGGCCTTGCCGCGGCGTCCTCCCCGGCCGGGGCGATTCATGCCGGATCCTCCAGCACCTCCTTGGGCTTTCTCCTTGTCGCGTCGCTCGTATTCGGCCTTTTGCAGCTCGACAAGCTGCTCGACCTTCTTGCAGCTCTGGAGGTCATGGCCCTTGGTGCGGTGGATCTTGCACTACTGTTTGTTGGTGCCGTCCTGCTTGTCGGCGACCGCCACAGCCTGGCAGTTGGCGCATGCGGCAACCTCCTTGCCGGAGCTACCAGCTTTGGCTTTCTTGGTGCCACCTTAGTTGCCGGACTGCTCAACAACTAGCACATCTTTGCCTTTCCTCTTCCTGTTGTTCCGCCGCCGGTTTGTCTTTGCCGGGGCAGCATCCTCGCTGTCAGATCCTCCTGCTCCTGTATTCTCTCCGAGGAGTTTCCTCCCTTCCTCAGCATGTGCACACTTGTCGGCCAGGGCATACAGCTCACTGACGTCCCTGATCTTGCACATCGCCATCTCCTCCCGCATCCTGCGGTTACGCACGTTCTGGTGGAACGCGCTGATAACCGCGGCAGGGTGGACATCTGGGATGGTGCGCTGTACACGGCTGAATCTCTAAATGTACTTGCGCAGGGGCTCTCCTTCCTTCTGGGCGAGCAGATGAAGGTCACTCTCCTGGCCATGAGGTTTGTGGCCGCCTGTAAAGGCGCCGACAAACTGATGGCATAGGTCGGCCCAGGAGGATATGGAGTTGTTCGGCAAGTGCATGAGCCAGGACCTGACGTTGGGCTTGAGCACCAGCGGGAAGTAGTTGGCAAGGATCTTGTCGTCCCGCCCCCTCAGCAGCTTGCACCGCGATGGTGTAGATGCTGAGGAACTCCGACGGATGCGACTTGCCGTCGTACTTCTCGGGTACGTCTGGCTTGAAATTCTTCGTGCTGGGCCACTGGACTTGCCGCAGCTCACGGGTAAACGCAGGGCAACCTACCGCGTACGGCAAGTCGCCTGGTTCCCCTGGCGCATGCATGTCGACAGAGGGCCCACCGCGCTGGTCCGATTGACACCGCGCTTCTCTTCGGTGCTCGATGCGAGTTCGAGCGTCTTCTTGCTGTCGTTCGTGAAGAACTTGGCGTTGATCGCGACGAGCTCGTGGATCCGATGACGCGATGGAGTCGCTGTCGAGGTGGATCCGGCGAGGCAGCGATCTTGGCCTTCGCGGCGGAGAGTGCACGGTGGTTGCACCCCCACCGGTCATGTCACCATCGGCTCGTGCCTGGCTGACTCGCCGCGGCTGCGATGTACTCGGCTGCCGTGGAGTGTCGCCGTTGGCAAAGCCGATGAGACTCTGAATGGTGGCCCTCCAGTCGTCGATCTTGTCCGCCGTTGGAGGGTAATCTAGGAGCAGTTGAGCTCGCGCCAAAGCTTCTGCTGGAGTGGCAGGTAGCGGTGGCGAACGATGTGAGGAGCGGGATATGCTCGGACTTCTAATTATGTTAGAAGGAGCAGTATCCCGTCCAGGAGACCGTGCCTCGCTCGTGCCAGCATGTTGGCGTGCATGCTGGTCTTGAGCATCCTGAGACCCACCAGCTCGATCTGGGTCCAGCGAGCGTATGGTACCGTGAGTACCACGACGAGCTTCCTCGCCGACGCCCGTTCGTCCGCCGGCGTCTACCCCACCAGCCGTTTGCTCCGGCGGTGGTGGGTTTGTCGCGGACAGAGCAGCCGCCTCCGAAGCCTTCTTCTTCGGCGGCATGTCGATGAAGATGATGAAGATCTAGCTCGTGTGAACGCCGGATCAGGTTCACACAACCTCGACGCCCCCTACCTGGCGCGCCAAAGATGTCGGGGAAACTGATCCACGAGCACCTATGGGGACCGGCGGACCGGGCCCCTTTCGGTTCGGCGGGGGCGGAGATCGCACGAAGAGCAGATCGAGGCGGAGCACACGAGCAGTTTACCCAGGTTCAGGCCGCATGGATCGCGTAATACCCTACTCCTGCATTGTGGTTTGTATTGAGTTCTTGCTCGGGAGCGCTGAGTGCTACAGTACACACCAGCAGCTAACGAGACCGAGCGTGAGTGTTTTTCTGTTCCTCCCCTACGTTGCGCACGGGCCTCCTTTTATATGCTCAAGGGGTCACCGACAGGTGGCAACGTATACAAGGGTAAAAATGGAAAAGGCGTTGCGGTTGGTACAGCTACCTGTACAGTGTATCATACCTAACCCTGACGGCAGAGGACAAGGGCATTAAATGCCCATCTGCGTCGCCCAAACAGTGCAAAAAGAGGGACCATCAGGGACGCCACCGTTCGCCACGATGGCAATCTTGTCAGCGCCGCTTGCCATCGCGTACCGCTGGCTGCACAGCCTCCCGCCACGTACGCCTGGAAGGGTTCCAGAGCGACACGTTGGTGGATGTACTGGAGCGTGGGCACGGAGTGGTAGCCTGCCGCGGCAAACGCCTTGCCGCGGTTGTCGTCTCGTCGCGTCTGGAAGCTTGCTGCTCCCCGGGCCTCGCCGGGACGTGTGGCGCGTCGCGGCAAGTTCCTTGAGATGCCTTGGTTGGCCTTCCCGGCAAGCTCCTCTTGCCGGGGTCTTGGGCCTTGAGTGGCCTTCCCGGCAAGCTCCTCTTGCCGGGGCCTTGTCTCCTTGGCTTGAATACTTTGTTCTTGAATGGCTCCAAAGGAACCACAGAGGACCTTGGTGGTCACCCGGCAAGCCTTGCCGCGGGGTGCTGCGACTGCCCGTGCACAAGTTCGGGATACTAGGGTACCCCTACTCTAGTACACCGACATTCACACAATCCCATGTAATGAAAAAGAATGGGACAATGAGTTGGCTTACAATCGCCACTTCACACAATACATAAGTTAAACACACGTCATTCAGAGTACAATCAAGGTCCAAGTACGGAATCAAAATAAAAGAAGACAACCCCAAATGCTAGATCCCCGATCGTCCCAACTGGACTCCACTACTGACCATCAGGGAAAGAAACATAGTAACGACCAAGTTCCTCGTCGAACTCCCACTTGAGCTCGGTTGCGTCACCTGCACTGGTATCGTCGGCACCTGCAACTGTTTTGGTGGAATCTGCGAGTCACGAGGACTCAGCAATCTCACACCCGCGAGATCAAGACTATTTAAGCTTATAGGAAGGATGGGGTAATGAGGTGGAGCTGCAGCAAGCACTAAGCATATATGGTGGCTAACATTCGCAAATGAGAGCGAGAAGAGGAGCAACGCAACGGTCGCGAAGCTAGAAGTGATCAAGAAGTGATCCTGAAACTACTTACGTTCATACATAACCCAAACCGTGTTCCCTTCCCGGGCTCCGCCGAAAAGAGACCATCACGGCTACACAGGCGGTTGATGTATTTTAATTAAGTCAAGTGTCAAGTACTCTACAACCGGATATTAAGAAATTCCCATCTGCCACATAACCGCCGGCACGGCTTTCGAAAGATAATACCCTGCAGGGGTGTCCCAACTTAGCCCATCACAAGCTCTCATGATCAATGAAGGATATTCCTTCTCCCAGGAAGACCCGATCAGACTCGGAATCCCGGTTACAAGACATTTCGACAATGGTAAAACAAGACCAGCAAGACCACCCGACTGTGCCGACAAATCCTGATAGGAGCTGCACATATCTCGTTCTCAGGGCACACCAGATGAGCACTCCGTACAACTAAAACCAGGCCTCAAGTTTCCCCGAGGTGGCGCTGCAAAGGACTCTAGTTCAGACCAACACTCAGAGGAGCACTGGCCCGGGGGAGGGGGGGAGGGTAAATAAAGATGACCCTCGGGCTCGCGAAAACCCAAGGGAAAGGCTTAGGTGAGGCAAATGTAAAACCAAGGTTGGGCCTTGCTGGAGGAGTTTTATTCAAAGCGAACTGTCAAGGGGGTCCCATAAATCACCCAACCATGTAAGGAACGCAAAATCAAGGAACATAACACCAGTATGACGGAAACTAGGGCGGCAAGAGTGGAACAAAACACCAGGCATAAGGCCGAGCCTTCCACCCTTTACCAAGTATATAGATGCATTAATTAAATAAGAGATATTGTGATATCCCAAAATATCCATGTTCCAACATGGAACCAACTTCATCTTCACCTGCAACTAACAACGCTATAACAGGGGCTGAGCAAAAGTGGTAACTTAGCCAAACAACGGTTTGCTAGGAAAGGATGATTAGAGGCTTGACATGGCAATATGGGAGGCATGATATAGCAAGTGGTAGGTAGCGCCGCATAGCAATAGAGCGAACAGCTAGCAAGCAAAGATAGAAGTGATTTCGAGGGTATGGTCATCTTGCCTGAGATCCCGCAAGGAAGAAGAACGAGTCCATGAAGAAGGCAAACGGACGTAGTCAAACGAATCCTCACAACTCCGGAACGAAACCGAAGCTAACGAGAGAAATAAACCGGGAAGAAGCAAACAACATGGTAAACAACCAACACATGAGCATGGCAAGATGCGCAATAAAGTATGATGCATGTCCGGTTTAATATGTCATGACATGGCAAAGTGCAACAAACAATACTACAAATTAAGTGAAGCTCAATATGCAACGACTTGCATATTGACGAAACACCACATGACTCATTTAGTTCTCTCTCGGTTATGTACCCAACAATATTAAATGTTGTTAAACATGGCAAGAGGTGAAGCATAAGTAAACTAACTATTTAGGCAAATTTAAATGAGGCCGGAACAACAAACAACTATTCCGGAAAATCCCCATGTCCATTTTTCAAATTAGCTACTGTTCTGCCCTAAAACATATTTTAATGTTATTAAATAGGAAAACAAAGTGCGCCATGTTAATCTATGCATTTTTCTACGCCATTTACATATAAAGTTTATTAAATTCTGAGTTACGGTTAATTAGTTACGAAATAAATCATTTTAACATGGCATTTATGCAAATTTAAATAAACAGCATTTTAAACATTTTAAACATGGTTGAAAGTAGAATATTATGAAACCAGATAAATTCTAAGCACTTTACATGTTTGAAGTTTTAACATATGGTGCATGGTTATTTAGTTATTAAATGCATGGACAGCAAGGCGTTTTCTGCAAAACTGCAGTCTCTGGATAATGCTAAAATCGCAGAACCAGGAAAAAACATATCGGGCCGAATTAGAGCTACATGCCGAAACAGGACATGGGCACTGGGGGTTTCTCACCATGGGTTTGTCCCGTCTGTAGAGGAGGGCGTTGGGCCTTGCGGACGCAGGGGAGTAGCTGGGCCGAAACAGAGGAGGCCTAGGCGCGTGGACGAAGCAGGAGCGCGGTCGAGCGAAGCAGGTAGCAGCAGATCGAGCAGGGAAGCAGGGGAGCGGCTGCAGCAGGACTTGTCGACGCCGGCGGTAGGGGAGGCATGGACCCATCTGGATCCAGGCGATGCAGAGGGTTGGGTAGGTGCGTCGATAGCTCGGCGTCCTCCGGGCGCTGCATCGGGAAGCCAAGAGAGAGGGAGATGTGAGACAGAGAAGGTGTAGGGGAAAAACACAGGAGCGGCGACAGGGCGTCTCACCGGGCAAGAAGGAGCTCTAGCGGCGGGCATCGCATGAGGTCCGGAACAGGGCACCGGCATCCAGATCCGGCTGGACCTCAGCGCAGGCGGTTCCGTGGCCGGTCGAAGAAGAAGCAGGTGGCATGAACTTGGAGTTTAGGCGATGGAATAGAGCAGAGCTTGGGGCAGTCGACGCAGACGAGGGAAGCAACGGGACTTCAGCACGGCAGGGAGCTCGGCGGACGGGGTTGAGCTGGAGGAGCTCGGGGCCTCAGGTGGGGAGGCGCGAACAACGACGAGGATACAGGGGAGGCTCGGGCAGCACGTGGGGCTGCTGCTGCTGGCCGGCGGCCATCGGTGTGAGGATGGGTGCTCTCGGCGCTTGGGTAGAGGAGAGGTTGGATCGATGGATTTGGAAGTCTCGGTGGTGGCTAGTTGGTGCGAAGGGGATCCCGAGGGGGATTTGGTGGAGTGGCGGCGCGAGATGGGATGGATGGAACAAACCTCCTAGGTTTTAGGGTTGGACCTATATATAGCATGTGAGTTAGATTAGGGGTAATCTAGTCCCTCCGATCGAAATCAGATGGTCCAAGAAAAATAGGCTATGAGAGTCCAACAGGAACCGAAGATATTTTACGGATGTTAGGGGATGATCCGGACCCATCGGTAACAACAACCTGGGTCGGGTTCGGAACAGTTTTCGGACGCGCGCGAGGGGTTTGCGGGCTGTGCAAAAGGTTAGGAAGCCAAGCAAGAGGGAGACAAAACCTGGCTGGTCTCGGAACGGTCAACAAAGGCAAAGGGGAAATGAGACAACTACGAATGGATGCAAGTTTTATGAAAACATGATGATGCAATGCGCATGATGCCATGACGAATGCAACAAGCAAATAAATAACACAACGAAACTCGGAAAACATGGAAGGCGTCTGGAGCGTCGGTCTTGGGGCGTCACACTAAGTCATAGCAATGTCAATGTTAGAACATAGTGGATACTAGGGATCAAACCCTAACAAAACTAACTCCATTACATGATAAATCTCATCCAACCCATCACCGTCCAGCAAGCCTACGATGGAATTACTCACGCACGGTGGTGAGCATCATGAATTTGGTGATGGAGGATGGTTGATGATGACGATGGCGACGGATTCCCCTCTCCATAGCCCTGAACGGACTCCAGATCAGCCCTCCCGGGAGAGTTTAGGGCTTGGCGGCGGCTCCGTATCGTAAAACGCGATGAATCTTTCTCTCTGATTTTTCTCTCCCCAAACACGAATATATGGTGTTGGAGTTGAGGTCAGTGGAGCTCCAGGGGGCCCATTAGGCAGGGGGGCGCTCCCAGGGAGGGCAGGCGCGCTCCCACCCTCGTGGACAAGGTGTGGGCCCCCTGGCCTTGATTCTTTCGCCAGTATTTTTTATATTTTCCAAAAATAATCTCTGTTGATTTTTAGGTCATTCTGAGAACTTTTGTTTCTGCACAAAAATAACACCATGACAATTCTGCTGAAAACAGCGTCAGTCCGGGTTAGTTTCATTCAAATCATGCAAGTTAGAGTCCAAAACAAGGGGAAAAGTGTTTCGAAAAGTAGATTCGACGGAGACGTATCACACAGTAGGTCACATTTTCTGTCATGCATGTACATCCATGACAATTTTTATGACAGAATCAAGATAGTCATACCTGTGCTGTCATAGAAGTGTTCCTTGACATTACCAAAATTATCATGACGGCAGTGTCCACTTCCAAGACGATAAATCACGTGTCATAGAAGTGCTTTCGTCAAGGGTGACCGACACGTGGCATCCACCATAACGGGTCGCCGTTAAGCTATCGGGTTCCGATTTGGATCCGATAACTCGTTAACAGTGCGGACCAATGGGGATTTTCCACGTGTAAAATTCTCATTGGCTGGCAGATCCATGTGTCGGCCCAGCGTTCGGACAGTTGTCATCCAGCGAATGGACGGAACACACCTATGATACGTCGACACGTGTCTCGGCCCAAAAGTGGCCCATTCAGGTTAAAAGGTCGTGCCTGTCAAAATAAGTGGGCCGGCCCATTAGCGGCCTACTTGAGTCAGGCCCGTCTACAAGCACGGACCATACAAGTTACACAGAATCGGCCCATGAAAGGCCCATTCTAGATTTGATAATTTCCAGCACATCGTCAGTTTAAGCCCGTTAACGGCCCGCTACGTCTTTGGGCCCAATTGCGGCCCGAGCTTCTTTCGGCTTATTAGCAGCTCATCGTCAATTCCAGCCCATTAACGGCCCGGAACGTCTTTCGGCCTTTTCTCGGCCCATTCTGCAGTTGGGCTAATTCTAGCCCACTGTGACTTTAGGCCTGTCCTCGGCCCATTTGGTAAATGGTCCAACTCCTATCCCATTTTGTCTCTCGGCCTGTTAACGGCCCACACAACAGTTGGGCCTTTGACTTTAGGTCCATTAGGGGCCCATGTTCCGCAGGCCATCATTTCAGCCCAACGCAACTTTCGGCCTGTCAAAAGCCTAGTTTGCAAATTGGGCCTCCTCTAGCCCATAACACTTTCGGCCTCTTACTGTCCCGTAAAGTAAAAGGGCCAAGACAAAATTGACATGTATTTCGGCCTGCTAGAGGCCCGCGGGCCATTTCCATTTATACGGCCCTATCGAGCTTTTGGCCTGTTAACGGCCTGTTAAGAGCCATTGTTATGGTGGGCCACATCATTTGGGATCCACTTAATATTATTTTGACCAGCCCAATTAAGTCCCGCTTTGACTACACATGTTTGTTCATTTGTATGGTGTCCAGGAAATGTTTGGGCGTGTTGGCCCCCCTTTTCAATGATATAGCATATTCAAGAATTATCCTACTCTATACTATCGCCTCTAAAAACATACACGATACAATAAAAAGACTAAGGCATAGAAACGTAGAATAATCTTACACTATACAATAAAGAAATTACAGCCGAATATACCCACTAGGCATTATAGTTCACCACCAGTGATAATAAAGCGTACACAAACAACAAATTACATACACTGGACAAATAAAGCTCATACATTATGGACACACATCAACAAAACTTACCATTTGAACTATAATCTCTTCAGAAAATAGGATTGGCCGGATTCAGATAGCACAAATTTCATCCTGCAAAATCTCCAGTTCCTTCGTGGTTACCTCGGTGTCTTATTTCATTTTTTTGACTCCTGCATCTAATACCTGCATGTCCAGTCTCAACTTGTTGATTGTGTTTGAGAATCATGTACATGTTGTCTTGCCACCTCTAGTTGATGCTCGAGAACATCAACACATTCCAATTCCAATCCATAATTATTCAGTAACGGCCATGCCACACTGCTCGCATATCTTTGTGTTCATGTCACTTCATCCTGAAATGTTTCTGTAAGTACACATGACTAGGGCAAAAAAATACAACAGTGAAGTGAGCAAGACAGACTATTGTGTACATGGCAAAACAGGACTAACAACAATGTTACACGTCATGAAGCATAAGCAGGTGATATTTTAAAAATTATAAAAATGGTAGTCTATGCAGCCCGCATACAGAAATCTCTCTTAGCTCACCAGAGGAGCATGATGTTGGGGCCAAATCCAAAACACAGACAAGTTATAAATTTAGACAACACGTTGCGTATAAGTAAGGAAGCAGTTGGCCATTCCGTAGCTCAATTAAAGTCTTAGGGAGCATAATTAATACCGGAGGGATTCATACAAACCTACTACAGCAAGCAAAACTATGCAATCATTAGCCTAGTATAAACTAGATTGTGAGCCTCATGCAGTAATAGTTGGTTAATATACTTCTAAGCTTCAGGCACACTTCGCCAGAGTAATTAAATGGTAAGGCCTTTAATTATGTCAACTAATAGTTATACAAGTACCCAACATCAGGCATCATTGTTTGGGCATCTCATTAACTGAGGACAAATAAAGCAATTGAAAAGAGCAAATTAACTATGCTTGAAACAAACAAGGAATTGAACTGTTGAGTTGGATACAGTGACTTACGTTAACTGGTTGAACAGGCCCAGTGCTGCTCCTACTTCTCTTGCAAGGCTCCTTCCTAACATCTTGTACTTGGAAATCCTCAATCTTATCTTCATTGCACTCCCTCTGCAAGGTGACACAAACTAGTTACTCGTCTCGTTGGAAGATAAATATGCATAGTTTCCAGTCTGTGAACAACACAAAAGGATGAGATTATATCAAAACAACACCACATAATGAAACATGCCACATCTCTTGCACTTCTACACAATGAAATGAGAATTTACTATGTGTGCACTATGTAAAAACTAGGCATACCTTCAACTGGATCTCCAGGTACTATTGGATAGTCTACTTTAGTGTACAACCAAACCTTTATGTCACCTATGAGTTAGACAAGCCCCCACTACAGCAGCCCTTAGTGTTTAAATCGTTGACAAGCTATGTTAGAGTGTTAAGTCAAGAACAACAAGTAATCAAAGCAAACAGTCCTAGTATGGCTGGCTGGTGCAAACAAGCAATTGAACATATGTGTGAGCAAATCTTACATATCAAGAAAAGAAGCAAAGAAGTAGGCTTAAACACCATCACTTGACTGACCAGATTTAAGGGGCATTTAAACATCATGTGCAATGTATGAACTAACATAAACATTGCATATTCCAGATTCTATAATGGAATGCACATGTATTAGCTTATGCCATGTATGATGATGCCTAAATGTACACTATAGCAGGCAGGAGTGATTCATCATTGCACGCACAATTGAATTGTAGGTTAAGGGCCAGTTCTATTCTGCCTTTTCAGAGCTTATTGTCAAAATAAGCCATAAAAGATGTAAAGAAGTCATTTTTGAGTTATGGGCTTGGGCTTAACTTATTTTGCTTTGGAGGGGGGTGTTTCGGGTAGAAGCTCACTAAAATTGAAGGGAAGGGGAATAGTGAGATGACTCTATTATCTGCCTATATTACACTCGAAATGCAACTGCTCACGCCCGTGTCACACATGACCCTCAAGTAGAAACAAACACGCAAGAATTCATTGCCCTGCCCGCTTGCATCTCCTCTCCCCTTTCCCTCTACCTCGATCCCCTGCGTGTAGCGCTAGGGTTCCTCCAGCGAGCCGTCGTCACTTGTCCCATCTGGCCTGGTCCTCGACGATGCTCTGTCCAGCTAGGCTACATGGCTGGCGTGTAGGGCCAAATCTCCCCGGCTTCTCCTCCCTCTGGCGCCGCCCCTCATTCTCATGGTGTCCAGCAGCTGCTCCACTATGGTCCGTCCAACGTACTACTCCGGCGGGCGCTGCACAACTACGGCTGATGCCACACTACGACAGAAGGCACCTTATTCCCCCTCCCCTCCTCCCAGGTCATGGCCTTGAGGTGCTGTTGAAGGATGAGCTCATCCAACAAGGTGAGGATATCCTCTGATTTTTTTGCCAAATTTTCATTCTGATCCACTATACGATGAATTACTATGAGCTGCTTCTGCTGCTGCTATATGATGCATTGCTATGAGCTGCTGCTGCTGCTGTTATATGATGAATTGCTATGAGCTGCTGCTGCTATATGATGAATTGCTATGAGGTGCTGCTGCTATATGATGAGTTGCTATAAGCTGCTCCTACTGCTGCTATATGATGAATTGCTATGAGTTGCTCCTTCTGCTGCTATATAATGAATTGCTATGAGCTGCTATATGATGAATTGCTATGAGCTGCTGGTGGTATATGATGAATTGCACACTGCTGCTGCTGCTGTATGATGAGTGGCTATGAGCTACTGCTATATGATAATAACCAGCCACTTGGACCATCGAATTTCAATAAATAATTGTTATTCATTTAAATGTGGGTGATGCGTTCTTCGCTTAAATTAGGCAATGTGATCTCTATGGAAGACATTGACCAAAGTAGATTGTGCCATGTAGATGGTATCTTTGTATTTGCATTTTGAAGAAATAGTGATGGTCTGTTTTCCTACCATATTAATAACTGCACTGGGTTCAATTTGTGATGTTTGCAAGTCAAATTAATTTTCATATGGGTAGCAAAATGACAAAATATAATGCAATCTAGACTTTTCACTGACCATACCAAAGATAAGCTGAAAAGGAAGCTAATGAAAAGAACTAGTTGGCTTATTACCTCGAGCTTATATTCACATGTGCTTATTTTCTTAGGATAACTCGTAATAACTGTCCCTAAGAAACTTGTCCAATAGAACTGACATACAAATAACATGTCATGATGATTGCAATGGAGGAGTGACCTAGCATAGCACACTGTATAGGCTCACCGCTGCCTCTCCTTTTTTTTGCGATGTTCCATGAAATTGCCACATACATCTTGTACTTTTTCATTGTGTAACCCTATCTGCAGGTTGACATGGCTAATTTCAGACATCTCTACATGATAATACATTGCATATCCCTTGCGCATATTTAAACTACCAATTAACGATTGTGTGCATAGCATAAACTAGCCATGACTCTGTGTGCTGGACTAGCAGGCAATCTAAGAGAGCCTAATGTAGTGCACTAGAATTCCTACATGCCACCTACGATTTTGTGTAATGTACTACCTCTGTTCCTAAATATATTTCTTTGTAGAGATTCCAGTATGGACCACATACAGATGTATATAGATGCATTTTCGAGTGTAGATTCACTCATTTTGCTCCGTATGTAGCCTATAGTGGAATCTCTAGAAAGACTTATATTTATGAACGGAGGTATGAGGTAGTAACATGTATGACATCTACATATCTAATTTAGCATCCAGTAGTAGAAATCATTGTCTGCACAAAGGGATTACTGGTCAAAAATCCTAGCAAAGCATGCTGGCAGGCACACAACAATACAAGAGAGAGAGACACACTTACAAGATCATAGCAATGCCTCAGTCCAGCATCTTGGTTGGCCAAGCTGTTAGATCCAGAAGAAACATCGTCCTTGTAGTTTTTGCCAGCTGCATAACATGTAACAGCGACCTGTTAGTATATTTGAAGTACATCGGGCAGGTGATGCTGGACGGATTTAAAGGTGACAAGTACCTAGGCCGTGGCGGGTGCTTGGAATCTTGTCAGACGGTGGGAATCAGGTTAGAAACATCAAGGGTGATTACGCAACGCTGGCTGTCGGGGTCCAGTAAGGAGATCTAGAAACATTGAGTAGGGTGTTTGTGGAGCGGCTCCGGTAGGGTGGACTACGGTGTGGGCGAAGCGGATCTGTATTCGTGGACGAGGGCGTTGGTGAAGCTGCTCCAGTGGTTGGGTTAAGGATGGTGTCGATGATGCGGATCTGCGGCTGTGGACGGGGCGTCAGAAGCTGCTCGATAGGTTGGATGAGGGTGTGACGAAGCAGATCTGAGGCCGTGGACTTGTGAGTTGGCAAAGCAGCCCCGGTAGGGTTGAGAATGGTATAGGCGAAGTTACTCCGGTAGGGTTGACGATGGTGTCGACGAAGCGGCTCCGGTAGGGTTGAGGAAGGTGTCGGCAAAGAGGATCAGAGGCCATCGACGGGGGCGTTGGTGAGGCGGCTCCGGGGTGTGTGGACGAAGTGTCTCCAGTGGGGTGTACGAAGGAGCCGCTGCAGATGCGCTGCGGTTGACGAGAGTACCGGTGAAGCAGATCCGGTGCCGTTGACAAGGCCGGCACTGAATGGGCTGTGGTACAGTGGTGGATGAGCAGTCTACTTGTTTCTAAGGGAGGTGGGGGGGGGAGGTAGATGCGGCCGTAGAAGCAGATCCGGCGAGGTGGATGCCACTTGCAGTGAATGGGCTCTAGTATGCCGGTGGATGAGCAGTCTAGGGTGTCGAGAGGGGAGGGGTAGAAAGGCCGATGAAGTACAGACGGCGTGATGTAAGATGCTCTGGTGCTGTGGAGTTAGTCATTTTTGTGGGAGGGGGAGAGGAAATGGGGGGTGCCGTGTGGTGGGGGGAACCGGAAGTTACCAAAGCAACCCGACCTATTATTTAGATGAGGGCGGTATTGTAACTGTTGTTCTCCATGCACCAAGGACAAAAGGGGAATTTCGCATGCTAAAGACTAGGTGGCCGAAATTTTAGAAGGAGGCGGGAGATTTTGCAGCCCGCGGGATCGTTCGTATCCAGTTTTAACTAATTTTGGACCGTGCTAGTGGGAAGGTCCTGCGCGACTATGTACACGGGGCACATGTCAGCAGTTAATAATTGGTGTGAAGTCCTCCCAAGAAAAAAAGACATTAACTCGGGATGATGCGCCGATAACTTGGACGTTCACATGGGCGCGGCCAATCGTACGGGTGTAGAGGCGCGTTCACAAAAAAAGGGATCAAATGCTTAGCCTATGTATTTCTCGTGTAAATAGATAATTTAGTGCCATTGGTTATTTCCTTTAAACATAATGCATTGACGTGTTAGTGTAGAGGCGCACAAAAAGAAATGGATATTGTAGTCCCACAAAATAAATGGATATTGTAGTCCGCTACTTAAAAGTATTACCGCATATGATTACATAGCCTCCATTTTATAAATTGCATACCCGTTGCATTCATATATGAATATTGCATATATTACTTCATAATAGAACCTTAAATCATCCAAGACTAATGAATTTGAATGCGAGACTAACAATGGTGCATGTACATGATAGCTACATTGGTTGTTTGAAGAAACATCACTGTAACTTTGGCATGCACAATTGAAAAGGTTTATTTAGATAGAAAAAAAATGTGATATGTGAGTGTCCAATCTTTATAGCGTTGAATAGATATTGTACCTTTCGCCATGATACTAAGTAGATATTGATTTATGTTCAAGCGATGCACGTCCACGATCGCTAGATAGTGATACGTGAATGAATTGCGCAATCTCTCTCACACGCATACATATCTCATTTCCCGTGGGCATCAGAATCACACACGCGCACTTCATGTATTTCTCTCCCTCCGTCAAGGTTAGAATTCGTCTTTCTACCCCCGTCCTACAAGTCTCTCACACAGAAACACACACGCTCTCTCTGTCGAACAGACCCACCCCTTTAATTCCGCCCACCCACAGGCACTAATGTCTCAAAGTATAATTATGTATCTCAGACATATGCCTAAGGTTAACTCGAGTTCCGGAACCATATGAATACATACAATGGGATTCCAGCAGAGCACCTTTTGTTTTGAGATTTCACTCTCTCTCTCTCTCTCACACACACACAAACACATGCTCGTAGACATTGTTTCTCATTTCATTTTTTCCTGCACTTGCATGCACACCGTTTGTTTATCTTCGTGATGCTTTAAGTATGCCTCGCACACATGCTATCTACCTATCCCTTAATATATATATGTGTCACACAAACTCCTTCTCCCTACTAGCAACATACCCATGCGTTGCACAGAATATCAAGATGCATTTGCATGAATAGTTTATCTTGTGGGAGAAAAGGATGAATGAGGGAATGCCTTATTTGCAAATGTGGAGAGGGGTGTGGGTATCTTTTTGAAAAATTGCCATAGTTTCCTTCCTATCCATCGAATATAAATCGGATGGCCTATATGCAGGATGGCAGGCACACCATCATCGCCAACTTTTTTATAAGAGTAGAGATATGTAAGTGTCACTGCCCCCCCACACTTCCTGACACCGAAGGAGTAGGGTGACACCTCGATCTTGATACTAATCTATCGACTGGCTTCTCTCTCGAACACACACACACACACTACTCGACACTGAAGGAGTAGAGTGGCACCTCGATCTTGATAGTAATCTATCTAATGCTTCTCTCTCAAACACACACACTCGCTAGTTGTGCCTCTGTGCCCACCGCACACACTCTTGATACGACTTTCTCTCCCTCCCCCCTCCCCAGCCCCACCCCAACAATGACAATAGAAGGGTGACAACTCGATCTGGTCTTAATTTGTCAATTGGTTTCTCTCTCAAACATTGTGTCTCTGTGCCTCGCTCAGACACACTCGATACGTCTTTTTATCCGTAGCCCCCTCGATATGTAGACTTCTCGCACGCACAGCTCTAGTGATGATGACGCTGAACCCAGTGTGCCTTGTTTTTACCGACCTCATGTGATAGTTTTCACCCTGTTTTCTGTTAATTAACAAGGCAACCTTTTCTTTGTTACTACTAGTGAATCCAAAATCATTCGGGGCAGACATAAAATATATCACTTCAACCCAATTATCGGAGTAACTATTTTAAAATAAACTGGCTAGATGCCCGTGCGTTGCACGGAACATCAAGATGCATTTGTATGAGTAGTTTATCTTGTGAGAGAAAAGGATGAACGAGGGAAGGCCTTATTTGCAAACGTGGAGAGGGGTGTGGGTATTTTTTTTGCAAAATTGCCATAGTTTCCTTCCTATCCGTTAGATATAAATCCAACGGCCTATATTGCAGGATGGCATGCACACCATCATCACCAACTGTGTTTTCTACTCCCTCCGTTCCTACATATTTATCTTTTAAGATATTTCAACAAGTGACTACATACGGAGCAAAATGAGTGAATCTACACTCTAAAATATGTCTACATACACATTCGTATGTGGTAGTCATTTTAAATATGAAAAATACAAATATGTGCTGGAGATATATCTCCAGCATGGTCCACAACAAAAATGTGGTAGACTAGTTAGCGCCGGATGCTCGCAACGCCATGACCTGAGTTCGAATTATGTCTTTAACTTCAGATTTTTATATTATATATTACTTATTTAATATATACTTCTTTCGCTACTGTACTGACAGTGGAACCCGCAGACTACTTAGAAAACAAGATTAAGGATGGACTTGTTTCTTTTTAACTTCCTGTACGAAGCTGTAGCCACCCTGCAAGTCACGTGTACACTGTACATGCAATTAACTTTTTATAGAGGGAGAATCATACACGCAATTAACTCAAATGGATTGGATGTGACTCTATTATTTCCAGCATATGAGCATCTCCAACGGCAGCCGACAAATTTCCTCCCGCTTCCTTCTGCGGAGGACGACATCAAACGCCAGCGGCATACATTTTCACAACTCTAACCAACCAGATGAAATTCGTGCAAACATGGACTGATTTCATATAAGCATGAAGGATTCGTATAAAAAAGGCAGATCGTCATATAAACATGATGGATTTCATTACATTTACATGAACTAAGCGGTGCTAATCCGGCTCTCTTGGTATAATTAATACTCCCTCCGCCCGGATATACTTGTCCTAGAAATGGATGTATCTAGACTTATTTTAGTTATAGATACACCCAATTTATCCATTCTTAGAACAAATATTTCCCGCCAGCCGGAGAGGGAGTACCTAATCTAAATGGCAACCTGCGGATCCCTTTGTCTTCCTCATGTCCGGAAGACACTCGCGGGGTCGACGAAGGTCCTTGGAAGAGATGAATCAGCAAAGAAACCACCTGAATATGCAGTCGTCGCCTCGGCGGTGGCCTTCATGGGACCCAAGTGGCGGCGGCCTCCCGTGTTCTACTTCTCCTCGATGATGGCGGCGGACACGGAGAAGCTGGCCACTGACTCGTCGCTCTCCATGCACCTGGCTTCTGTCTCTGCCTCCATGGCTTGGCCGCAGGCACGGGAGGCGCGCCCACAGACACGGGAGGGGCGACCATCGCAGACACTAGTGGCGTGGTATGATGCGGCAGCGACGACGCCCGTACTGGCGTGCTTGCTGTCGTGCCGGCGTGGAGCAACTCGCCAGTCCTCATCGAGGTGAACTGGAGCGGAGAGTTGTTGAACCACGCGCCGGCTTGGGGCGGTAACTGGCTCCGTCGGGCCAAGCGAGGTTGGTGAAGCACCGAGCGGCCTCGCCCGTATCCGGAGGGCTCGGCGGGCCACCCAGCCGGGTAGTATGCCGGAGAACAGCTCGTCGGAAGCCATCGGAAGAGTGGAGAAAATGGTGAAGGAGGAGATGTGGGAGCGATGGAGGGGTGTGATTCATGCCCACAGTCTGTCTGGCCTCATTTAAATAGAGGGCGGACGGTAGGAGCTTGGCCGGCGTCTGGTCTCGTTTAAACTGAGGGCGGACTGGAGGAGCTCGGCCGGTTTTGCGTTTAATTCCGGCCCGCTCATGAACATACGTGTGTCCGGAGTAGGTTTCTTGGTTTGCATGCGGGTTTAATGGAGGGGTTTAATGGAGGCGAGGAGGTGTGTTCAGCCGGGCGTGCAGCGGGTGGCGCAATACTATTTGATTGTTCCTGATATGACTTTAATGTAGACGAGGGAGGGGGTAGCGGTTCCCAAAATGTTGAACGGCCAATGATGCATCCTCCATCAATTAGCATCGTGGATGTAGGAGGGAAGTAATGGGAGGAGGACCGGGAAAAGAGGCTGCATGATGTGAATGCAATGCAGTTTGCACTCATATAAAGGCGCCCCTCCATTCCAATGCATCTACCACATTGTATGCACCTAAGCATTTGCCTAAGCACCTACACTAAGAGCAAAAGTGCTCACTCCAAACCGATGGCGGTGATGCGCGCGAGCTGTCAGCGGCTGCGCCAGATGGTCTACGATGCCGGCCTGCGGCATGGCGCCGAGGATTGTCTCTAGACGGTGTTGGCAACCGGCTAGTGGATGGCCGCCATCGACGCCAACTACGACTCTCGGTTGGACCAGATGATCGTTGCCACCACCAACAAGTTCACCATCCTCAAGAAGCTCGCGGACGACATCGTCGTACTCCTCCAGCCCGCGTGCTCGGGCTCCTCATTGCCTTCCACCCTAGTTGGCCTCCATGGCTGGAACCTCTTTCAAGAACTGGTTGCCCTGCAACTGCCCGCCGACGCCCCGAAGAATGTCCACCTGGAGGTCACGCTCACCGCGAGGCGCCTCGCCCTACAAGAATTCGTCGACCTACACATCCACGTGTACGAGTAAATCGTGTACATAGGCATCTACAAGGCCAGTGAGGACGCTACGACGTTGGCCTTCCTCAACCGGCTGGAAGCCTTGGATGCCTTTGCTAAGAAGCACCTTTACCTCGCCACAAAAACAGACGCTCCTTAGCCGCCGGTCGGTGGCCCGACGCACTAAGTTGACGAGGAGGAGGTCGTATGTTGATGGATGCATTTTTCTTCTTGCCTCCTGTAACCACCACTGCGATCGCATCATCGTGGCCTTAATTCTTATTGTGCTATTGCATTCTCGTTCCAGTCAATACCTACATGGGCGATCCCTTTGCTTAATTATATGCATCACTGTAACTAGTACTCCATCCATCAATTTATAAGTTGCGCTTACCTTTTCCATCAACTTCGTGCAATGCATGGGCATCTTGCTAGAAACACTAGAACATGTCGGACCGCATGTGACCAAACCGATGATGCGCCAACCTAGCTACTATGTACCCTGCTTATCTGGCGGAAATAGACCCGCCCTAGCATTTCCAATCGGTATTTCTATCTATCGATCGTGCCAAGGAGCAGGACCAAATGTTACAATGTATACATGTTTCTCTACTCCTACTCCTAGACTCAGTTGGTGATGGTGGTGTGTCTGCCATCCGTCGTTTCTGACCATTAGATCTGCATCTAACGGCTGTGAGGTAAGTTGTGGCATTTTTGCAAGAATAGCCCACTTCTCTGCTCCTATATGCAGAAAACCCCTTATTATCTTGAAAGCAACCACATCCCTCCCTCACCTCATCAAAACAGTCCGAGAAATATATTTTGAGTGAAAATTAATATATTTTTAGTGGTATATGTATATCAAAACAAGAGTGATTTCTTTCAAGTTTGTGAACAAGTCTACTATTCTACTACTTTGGATCCGTCGCAACGCACGGGCACATTGCTAGTAAAAGGAAAAGGCCTGCCGCATTCGCGTCGCAGCCCCACATGCCCAGGAATCGGAAGTACTCCACGGCCCGTCCGGCACACCACATAAGCTAGGGAAGGCGTGTTGCCTAGCATTTTCACTTTCATGTGGGACCGCCGTTGAGCTAACCGACTATTGGCAAACCGCACCCCGCCCGCCACCGGCTTGGAAAACAGAAACGAGGGGAAGATCTAGCTGTAGCACGGAAGCCAATAAATTTGGTGTCAGATGGGGCTCGTTGATACAGTAGGAGCATTCCGTACTACTACTCCTACTAGTACAAAGTTTGTACTACAACTAGTACTACTACTATACAACTAGGTACATGCACGGCAAAACATCGTAGGAACAAAAAATGGGAAGATCTTGTTTTGGGTGATTTATCTTTTTTTAGTCAACGTAGTATGAATAATATGATGTGGGGGCACCCATGAAACTTATGTGGCTTGGTTGCATGGCTACGAAAGGTTAGAGAAAAATAAATAGATAATGTGTTTAGAGTGCACTCCACTAAATAGATATACTTTGGATCCATTGCAACGCACGGGCCGACACATTGGTAGTAGTAAGAAACAAATTCCGGATTTGGCATGAGCTCATACTGCGGGAGAACCACAAGGCCTGCCGCATGAGTTACATTTCCCTCTTGGGCCCACGGGACCGAGCTTCAGTGGCTTAGTGCACCGGCCTATGAATCAATGACATGTGGACCCTAAATGTGGCTGGCCCACATGGCATTCTCATGGTGGTGGCATTGTTCGTGACTCACTCGTTCGAGATGAACCGGCCGGTGGTGGCGTGGCCGTGGCGAGGGTGCCACAGCTGGGCGTCGGGGCGTTACGAGGCGTAGATGGCCACACCGGCGGGTACTACATGTAGTACAAAAGTACTCCAGCTAAGGATTGATGCCCAGGAAGAAATGTGTCACAACCGCTGGATGAAAATTCGATGGTGCGGGAGTACGGATCGGAGCACAAGAGCGGAGCAGGCAAACCACGTCCAATCAGGTGTGACTGTGGTAGAAATTTGATGGTCGCCGTAGTTCAGCTGGCCCGCATGTCATGCACACAAAGGCATAGTAGTGGTGGGGCTGAGAGGGATGAGGCGCACGTTGGGGACGTCGTGCCATGGGTTGGAGTGGCGTCGTGGGAATCACGTGTGGGAGTGGCAGTGGTAGAAACAAGAAACGTGATGGTCCTTGTGGTTCAACTTCCATGGACAAGCTGTCATGTCTGCTGACACATGCATTGCATACCGCTCACTTCAAGGAGCAGTAGTAGAGAAAACTTGTTCCAAAGATACATTTTTTCGATAAAATTCTTGAGATATCATTAGTTTTTGCACATGGGATTACTCCTGCAAGGGTCAATCACAACAGGTGTTTTGTAAAAAAATGCATCTTGATGTTCCCTGCAGTGCACGGACATCTTGCTAGTTATAGAATAAGCCCACACGGGCATCTTGCTGCAGGGTGTGCCATCGACCCAAACTCAATTTCTTTTCAGACGCTTAGGTGCACCCGATGCCGTGCCAAGCTACAAAATGTAAAAAAACAGATCCAAATTTTTTAAAACCTATTATCTTCAACCCAGCCACACCTGTCCCTAACCTCATCAAAACAGCCCGAGGAATATATTTTGAGTGAAGCATGATTTATTTTTACTGATATATGTATATCAAAACTAGAGTGTTTATATTTCAAGCCCGTGAACAAGTACTATTCTACTACTTTGGATCCATTGCAACGCACGGGCCAGCACATTGGTAGTAGTAGTCTCTATCTCTATCTCTACTCTACTCTTATAAAAAATAGAGTTGTTGATGATGGTGTGCCTACCATCCTGCAGTATAGGCCGTCCGATTTATATCTGACGGATAGGAAAGAAACTATGGAAATTTTGCAAAAAGCTACCCACACCCCTCTCCACATTTGCAAATAAGGCATTCCCTCATTCATCCTTTTCTCCCACAAGATAAACTACTCATACAAATGCATCTTGATGTTCCATGCAACGCACGGGCATCTTGCTAGTCTACTACTCTCTTATCTATCTAATTTTATAAAAAGCAGAGTTGGTGATGATGGTGTGGCTGCCATCCTGCAATATAGGCCGTCCGATCTATATCTAACGGGTATGAAGGAAACTATGACAATTTACCCGCATTCCTCTCCACATTTGCAGATAAGGCCTTCCCTCATTCATCATTTTCTCCCACAAGATCTTGATGTTCCGTGCAACACACGGGCATCTTGCTAGTCTTATAAAAAAACAGAGTTGGTGATGATGGTGTGCCTACCATCTTGTAATATAGGCTGTCCGATTTATACTTAACGGATAGGAAGAAAACTATGGAAATTTTGTAAAAAGATACCTACACCCCTCTCCACATTTGCAAATAAGGCCTTCCCTCGTTCATCCTTTTCTCTCACAAGATAAACTACTCATACAAATGCATCTTGATGTTTCGTGCAACGCACGAGGATATTTACTTGGGGGTCTCTCCAGCGCGGCATGGATGTAGTTGCAAGTTGACGGCCCTTGAGATGCCGACGTTGAGGGGCACTCGAATTTTGTCCGATGAGCAGGTAAGATGAGTTTGATCATGTAGTAAATGCATTGTAAGGACTACTTCCGTGTCCATTTCCTAATTCTCCCCCTGCCCACTGTTTCACAGGTTAGGCTCGGTGCGAGTGGCTTGCATATGTACAGGAGGGTACCAACATCAATTTGTAGAACATTTACAATGGTGACACCATTCCCGTAGAACCTTTGTCCAACATTGGGATCAGCCATGCAATGGGCCACCGCTTGAATTGGTACGATGGAACCACGGTGAGATTGAAGAAGATAGCACGAACCTTGCACATGGCGGTCAAAGGTGGACCATGCTGCCTGCGGCCGATTTGTTGTCGTATAATTACGAAGACGTTGTGCTCCTTTCTAACCGCATCTTCATGGTGACAAACCATGGGACTTGTTTCGTATGGGACACATCCTACGGTATACTCCCTCTCTCCTAGTATATTTGTTTTGATTTTTTTCGTTTTATAAGTTTCAAATTCAAATTTAGAGCTCCCCATCACATTTTGAGATTACAATCTCCATTAAATCATTGTGTGCATGTATAGTAAAGAAACAAATCTCGAGTTTGGCATGAGTTCGTGCAGCGGTAGCACCATAAGGCCTAGCGCATGAGTTCCATTTCCCTCTCGGGGCCCTCGGGACTGAAATTTTGTTCCTTACTACACCTGCCTTTGAGTCAATAACATGTGGACCTGATAGGTGGCTGGTCCACATGTAAGGCTCCCGAAGGCATAGGGGCAGTGGGGCCGAGAGGGGTGAGCCGCAGGTCGGGGGACGTCTGGTGTCATGTGTTCTAGCGGCATCATGGGAATCGCGTGTGGATGTGGTAGAAACTTGATGCTCTCCGCCTTTCAGGTGGCGCACATGTCATGCACACAAAGGCAGAGGGGCGGTGTGGCCGAGAGGGGTGAGGTGCACGTCGGGGGACGTGGTGCCGTGGGTTGGAGCGGCGTCGTGGGTATTGCGAGTGGTAGTGGATGAAACGTGATGGTCGTTGTAGTTGAACTTCCATGGACAAGTTGTCATGTCTACGGACACATGCATTGCATACCGATCACTAGAAGGAGTAGTAGAGAAAGCTAGGCGGATAAATAGTTCCTTATAGTTAAGCGGATCCACGCTACTACTTGTTCCAAAGACATGCACACCATCAAAATAGTTCATCTATATCAATATACACAGAGAGGGAATAATTTTTTTACAAGATACGAAATAGTTCATCCATCCATAATGCCCTGCTGCTGGTGCAGACTCACACGGGCATCAAGGGCATATGGTAACTATGCATTGTTGGAGGGAGTTGGATACATTGTTGATCCACTTCCGAACAACCCTTGGGTGGTCGGTGACTGTGGCAACTATGCTCAATGAGCCTTCGACGATGACATGTTGGACGCTAAAAACCTGCATCTGGATCTCTTTCGCCATTTGGAACCGCTGGACCGGAGGGCTATGGTTTGGAGAATTAGGATTAGATGGCTAGTATAACTGAAGAAGATGATTATTTAAAGGGGCTTCAAAATTACTCCAGGAGGATGTGAAGAGGTTAAAACAATGTGATTGCAATGTGGTTTGGATGCAAATGAATATGAAGGAGAGGTGAAGAAGCCGATGAAAATCGGTTCCCGACGGAGAAGTAAATGGGAGGAGTGGCCTACAGGCAGTTGATTAGACGGCTAGGTAGACTAAATGAAAAGTCTATGCGGGTAGACTGAGGAGTGGTACCTGTCCGTGTACGTGCCCATCCTTCTAGCGCTACATGTGCCACTAGCTAGTTGAGGTCACTCTTTCGAATCACCGTGGCGAGACATTTTATGATTCCTTTTTATTTCTGCACCCCTCCTAACAGGTGGGACCTATGCAAATGGATAAGAAAATGTGTCGTAGTTGGTTCGGATGGATATTGGCGCATGCGTGGGAGACACAACATTCTATAGTTAAGGAATATGCGGTTATCCTCAAAAAAGAAAAGGCCTTCTTCGCGCTTTAGCATGCACGAGAATTTGGTTCTGCTCGCAGTATGGATGATACCTGGAGGATGAAGTGAACACAGAGGCATGCTAGCGCGGGAGACCTATTTCAGCTATACAGTACCACTCATGTTCCTACTACTCCTACTAGTAGTAGTAGTAGTAGTAGTAGTAGTAGTAGTACAACTATGGTACACTTGATGGTCAAAATATTATTCATCCGGTCCTCACAGTGAAGTGACAAGACCCTGCTCCCGAGGTGACACTAGTCCAGGTGGCGTGTTCGGGTTACCAAAGTCAGCCTCACCTTGTGCACTGTGCAATTACTGTCACCGCCGCTGTATAGCATGCCTCGCCTCATATCCCTCTCCCCTAGCACCACTCCATATCCATCTCTGTCTCACCGGAGATCCTAAGGTCACTCTTCATCATCTCACTATGCCCCCGCGTACCCTCGCCTCGCTCGCCTCCCCAAGTACCATTATTCCCTCGCTAGCCGCTCCAGCACGGAGAGCCTTCTCCCCCCGTAAATCAAGCCCGCAAAAACCCCACCTTCCAAACTCCACCATGGCCGAACACGAACCACTCAGCATCCATATGAGCCGCGATTGGAGCAATCTCCCAAGTGACATACTTGACCTGTGTTGTTCGTGTATGGATATGTTGAGCGCCCTGCGGCTGGCTGCATGCTCGAGGGACATGCACACGGCCATCGTTGAAGCGAGGCCTAACATTTCAAGACACCCTACTTGCTGCTATCTGGTCTTGCGATATTTGCTCACCATGATACGGAGGCGTACATGATGCCCCTCGACTTCAATCCGATCTCCATTAGCCGAAACTTCTTTGCAGGTATGTAGTGGGTCGCCGTACATAATTTCACTCGACTTCGATCGATCACCATCGCCTGAAACTTCTTGGCAGGTATGTACTTGGTCGGCATGAACTCCCACTGGATGGCTGCCATAAGAGAAGACGGGAAAAAGTTGGTGCTCGTGAACTTCCAAACCTCCTATGAGATTATCCTTCCTCCATTGGATTATATAGTTTTACCATCGCAGTCCAAGTCATCTAGATTACCACGTCAGTTGGACAAACCTTGTTTTGCAGAAGATTATAATCTACCAAGTGCCCACACGACATGCGGATTATGTAGACTTCAAGCTAATTGCCTTGTTCGACCGCTGACTCGCATATCTTTACGCTGGTGCCTTCTTTAGCAGAACCTGCCTCTAGGCTCGATCACCTCCTGGAGCGAGATGCGTGACCACTTTGTCGCCAACTTCCAGGGCACTCGCGACTGCCCACCGGCCGTGGGTGACCTGCGCCTCGTCAAGCAACAGCCAGGAGAGACCCTCCAGAAGTACATCCAATGCTTCAACAACGTTCGCGTCAAGATCCCCAAGGTGACGGACGAGGCCATCATCTCCGCCTTTTCTGATGGCATCCGTGATGTCAAGATGAAGGAGGAGCTCGCCATCCACGAGGAGCTGTGCACGTCTCTGGAGCTGTTCAACCTGGCAACCAAGTGCGCGAGAGCTGAGGAGGGGCGCCTCTCCCTCCTCAAACTCCCGGCTGCGGACCCAGAGGAGAAGAAAGCCAAGGCCAAGGACGTGAAGCGCAAGGGAGCAGCCGTGGTCGCGGCGGAGCCGAACACAATGCGCGGCAGGGACCAGCCCGAGTCATCCAAGAGCAGCCGACCATTCTACGCCTTCCATAACCTGCATAGCCACAACACCAGCGACTGTCAGGAACTTAGAGCCATTCGAGAAGGACGCTTCGGTCGACGCCCGGGGCTACGGCCGAGGAGGAGGACATGGTGGCAGGCGCTGGGATGACCGTAGCCCGCGCCAGGAGTGGCATGACCGGCCTCGTGAGGACCGCTGGCAAGATCAGCCTCACGAGGGCGCCTGGAGGGACCAGCCTCGTGATTCGACACAAAGGGAGCCAAAGAATATTCTCAAGTATTAGCAATTGAGTTGTCAATTCAACCACACTTGGTTAACTTAGTATCTGCAGGAAAGTATTTAGTAGCAAAGTAGTATGGAAGTAACAGTAACCGTAGCAAAGGTAATAGTCGCAACGGAAAAGTAAATAAGCGAATAACAATATGTGAAAAGCTCGTAGGCATTGGATCGGTGATGGAGAATTATGCCGGATGCGGTTCATCATGTAACAGTCATAACATAGGGTGAAACAGAACTAGCTCCAATTCATCAATGTAATGTACGCATGTATTCCGAATATAGTCATACATGCTTATGGAAAAGAACTTGCATGACATCTTTTGTCCTACCCTCCCGTGGCAGCGGGGTCCTAATGGAAACTAAGGGATATTAAGGCCTCCTTTTAATAGAGTACCGGACCAAAGCATTAACACATAGTGAATACATGAACTCCTCAAACTACGGTCATCACCAGGAGTGGTCCCGATTATTGTCACTTCAGGGTTGCCGGATCATAACACATAATAGGTGACTATAGACTTGCAAGATAGGATCAAGAACTCACATATATTCGTGAAAACATAATAGCTTCAGATCTGAAATCATGGCACTCGGGCCCTAGTGACAAGCATTAAGCATAGCAAAGTCATAGCAACATCAATCTCAGAACATAGTGGATACTAGGGATCAAATCCTAACAAATCTAACTCGATTACATGATAAATCTAATCCAAACCATCACCGTCCTACAAGCCTACGATGGAATTACTCACGCACGGCGGTGAGAATCATGAAAATGGTGATGGAGGATGGTTGATGATGACGACGGTGATGGATTCCCCTCTCCGGAGCCCCGAACGGACTCCAGATCAGCCCTCCCGAGAGAGTTTAGGCCTTGGTGGCGGCTCCATATCGTAAAACGCGATGAATCCTTCTCTCTGATTTTTTTTCTCCCCGAACACGAATATATGGAGTTGGAGTTGAGGTTGGTGGATCTCCAGGGGGCCCATGAGGCAGGGGGGCGCGCCCAGGGGGCAGGCACTCCCCCCACCCTCGTGGAAAGGGTGTGGGCCCCCTGGCCTTGATTCTTTCGCTAGTATTTTTTATATTTTCCATAAATAATCTCCGTTGATTTTCAGGTCATTCCGAGAACTTTTTTTTCTGCACAAAAATAACACCCTGGCAATTCTGCTGAAAACAACATCATTCTGGGTTAGTTCCATTCAAATCATGCAAGTTAGAGTCCAAAACAAGGGCAAAAGTGTTTGGAAAAGTAGATACGACGGATACGTATCAACTCCCCCAAGCTTAAACCTTTGCTTGTCCTCAAGCAATTCAGTTGATAAACTGAAAGTGATAAAGAAAAACTGTTACAAACTCTGATTGCTCTTGTTGTTGTAAATATGTAAAGACAGCATTCATGTTTTCAGCAAAGATTATGACTAACCATATTCATAATAACTCTTAGGTCTCATATTACTCTTATCAATGACATAATGAACTAGCGAGCAATAATAATAAATCTCAGATGACAACACTTTCTCAAAACAATCATAATATGATATAACAAGATGGTATCTCGCTAGCCCTTTTTGAGACCGCAAAACATAAATGCAGATCACCTTTAAAGATCAAGGACTGACTAGACAGTGTAATTCATGGTAAAAGAGATCCAGTCATACCCAATATAAATTAACAGTAATGAATGCAAATGACAGCGGTGCTCTCCAGCTGGTGCTTTTTAATAAGAGGGTGATGACTCAACATAAAAGTAAATAGATAGGCCCTTCGTAGAGGGAAGCAGGGATTTGTAGAGGTGCCAGAGCTTGGTTTTTGAAATAGAGATGAATAATATTTTGAGCGGCATACTTTCATTGTCAACATAACAACCGAGAGATGGCGATATCTTCCATGCTACACACATTGTAGGTGGTTCCCAAGCAGAATGGTAAAGTTTATACTCCCCCTCCACCAAAAAGCATCAATCCATGGCTTGCTCGAAACAACGAGTGCCTCCAACTAACAACAGTCCCGGTGGAGTTTTGTTTGCAATTATTTTGATTTGATTTGCATAAAGCATGGGACTGGGCATCCCGGTGACCAGCCATTTTCTCGCGAGTGAGGAGCGAAGTCCACTCCTCTTGAGAATAACCCGCCTAACATGGAAGATACGGACAGCCCTAGTTGGTACATGAGCTATTCAAGCATACAAAACAAAATTTCATTTGAAGGTTTAGAGTTTGGCACATACAAATTTACTTGGAATGGCAGGTAGCTACCGCATATAGGAAGGTACAGTGGACTCATATGGAATAACTTTGGGGTTTAAGGGATTGGATGCACAAGCAGTATTCCCGCTTAGTACAAGTGAAGGCTAGCAAAAGACTGGGAAGCGACCAACTAGAGAGCGACAACAATCATGAACATGCATTAAAATTAATAAACATTGAGTGCAAGCATGAGTAGGATATAATCCACCTTGAACATAAATATCATGAAGGCTATGTTGATTTTGTTTCAACTACATGCGTGAACGTGTGCCAAGTCAAGTCACTTAAATCATTCAAAGGAGGATACCACCCTATCATACCGCATCACAACTATTTTAATAGCATGTTGGCACGCAAGGTAAACCATTATAAACTCCTAGCTAATTAAGCATGGCATAAGCAACTATAATCTCTAATTGTCATTGCAAAAATGTTTATTCATAATAGGCTGAATCAGGAACAATGAACTAATCATATTTACAAAAAACAAGAGAGGTCGAGTTCATACCAGCTTCTCCCATCTCAATCAGTCCATCATATATCGTCATAATTGCCTTTCACTTGCACAACCGAACGGTGTGAATAATAATAATAGTGCACGTGCATTGGACTAAGCTGGAATCTACAGACATTCAATAAACAGGAGAAGACAAGGCAACATGGGCTCTTGGTTAAATCAACAGTAATGCATAATAGAGCCACTTCAACATTTTTATTATGGTCTTCTCCTATCGACCCCCAAAGAAAAGAAAAGAAATAAAACTATTTACACGGGAAAGCTCCCAACAAGCAAAATAAGAACGGGAAATCTTTTTAGGTTTTCTTTTTCATTATTACTACTACAGCAAGAATAGTAAACTAGCTAAAAGCTACAACTAATTTTTTTAGTTTTCTTAAGGTTTTTCAAACACACAAGAAGAAAGCATAAAAAGGAAAATAAACTAGCATTGATATTACAGTGAAAGAGTATGAGCACCGACAACTAGCATGAGTGTGCGAACATGAATGTAATGTCGGTGAGAAATACGTACTCCCCCAAGCTTAGGCCTTTGGCCTAAGTTGGTCTATGGCCACGGCTGGCCTGGCGGATATCCAAAGTTATAGTTGGGGTCGTACTAAGATGCAACAGTTATTGCATTGTGGGCTGCAGGAATAATTGGAGCGGAGCCACCGTGGGCCCACGAGGCAAGGGGCGCGCCCAGGGGGTGGGCGCGCCCTGGACCCTCGTGGCCAGGTGCCAGCTCCCCTGATGTGTTCTCAGTGCCAAATATTCTCAAATATTCCAGAAAAAATCATATTAAATTGGCAGGGCATTTGGACAACTTTTATTTTCGGGGTATTTTCTATTGCACGGATAAATCAGAAAACAGACAGAAAAAAAATACTATTTTTACTTTATTTCAACTAAATAAAAAAAAAAGTAAAAAGAGGGTAGAGAAGGTTGTACCTTCTAACTTCATCCATCTCATGCTCATCAAAAGGAATCCACTAACAAGGTTGATCAGGTCTTGTTAAAAAACTCATTTCGAATAACATGGAACCGGAGAAATTTCCAATAACACTATGTTACCTCAACGGGGATATGCACGTCCCCAATAATAAGAATATCATATTTCTTCTTGACAGTAGGAAGAGGAAATTCAAAACCTCCAAAAATAATCGATGGAATTTTTCCAATAGAGTTTACACTGTGGACTTGAGGTTGTTTCCTCGGAAAGTGTACCGTATGCTCATTACCATTAACATGAAAAGTGACATTGCCTTTGTTGCAATCAATAACAGCCCCTGCAGTATTCAAAAAGGGTCTTCCAAGAATAATAGACATACTATCGTCCTCAGGAATATCAAGAATAACGAAGTCCGTTAAAATAGTAACGTTTGCAACCACAATAGGCACATCCTCACAAATGCCGATAGGTATAGCAGTTGATTTATCGGCCATTTGCAAAGATATTTCAGTAGGTGTCAACTTATTCAAATCAAGTCTACGATATAAAGAGAGAGGCATAACACTAACACCGGCTCCAAGATCACATAAAGCAGTTCTAACATAATTTCTTTTAATGGAGCATGGTATAGTTGGTACTCCTGGAGCTCCAAGTTTCATAGGTATTCCACCCTTAAAGGTATAATTAGCAAGCATGGTGAAATTTTCAGCTTCCGGTATCTTTCTTTTATTTGTAAGAATTTCTTTCATATACTTGGCATAAGGATTCATTTTAAGCATACCAGTCAAACGCATACGCAAAAAGATAGGTCTAATCATTTCAGCAAAGCGCTCAAAATCCTCATCATCCTTTTTCTTGGATGGTTTGGGAGGAAAAGGCATGGGTTTCTAAACCCATGGCTCTCTTTCCTTACCGTGCTTCCTAGCAACAAAGTCTCTCTTATCATAACATTGATTCTTTGATTGTGGGTTATCAAGATCAACAACAGGTTCAATTTCTACATCATTATTATTACTAGGTTGAGCATCAACATGAACATCATCATTAACATTATCACTTGGTTCGTGTTCATTACCAGATTGTGTTTCAGCATCAGAAATAGAAATATCATTTGGATTCTCAGGTGTGTCAACAACAGGTTCACTAGAAGCATGCAAAGTCCTATCATTTTTCTTTTTCTTCTTTTTAGAAGAACTAGGTTATCAACATTGTTTCTCTGAGAATCCTGCTCAATTCTCTTAGGGTGGCCTTCAGGATACAAAGGTTCGTGAGTCATTTTACCAGTTCTAGTTGCAACTCTAACAACAAAGTCATTATTCTTACTATTCAATTCATTGAGCAAATCATTCTGAGCTTTAAGTACTTGTTCTACTTGAGTGGTAACCATAGAAGCATGTTTACTAATGAGTTTAAGTTCACCTTTAACTCTAGACATAGAATCACCCAAGTGTTCAATCATATAAGCATTTTGTTTTAATTGTCTACCAAAATAAGCATTAAAATCTTCTTGCTTAACAATAAAGTTATCAAACTCATCCAAACATATGTCGGGTTATCATATCCATAGAGAGAATTTACCTTTATTACCTATGTCGGGTTATCAAGACCATGAGTTTCTTCAATAGGTGATGAATTAAGATCATATATTTCTTCAACAGGCGGTAAATTAAGACCATGTGTTTCTTCAATAGGAGGTAAATTCTTAACATCTTCAGCTTTAATACCTTTTCTTTCATAGATTTCTTTGCCTCTTGCATATCTTCAGGACTGAGAAATAGAACACCCCTTTTCTTTGGAGTTGGCTTAGGAGTTGGTTCAGGAAGTGTCCAATTATTCTCATTGGTCAACATATTATTCAATAGAATTTCAGCTTCATCTGGTGTTCTTTCCCTGAAAACAGAACCAACACAACTATCCAAGTTGTCTCTGGAAGCATCGGTCAATCCATTATAAAAGATATCAAGTATTTCATTTTTATTGAGAGGATGATCAGGCAAAGCATTAAGTAATTGGAGAAGCCTCCCCCAAGCTTGTGGGAGGCTCTCTTCTTCAATTTGCACAAAATTATATATATCCCTTAAAGCAGCTTGTTTCTTATGAGCAGGGAAATATTTAGCAGAGAAGTAATAAATCATATTCTGGGGACTACGCACACAACCAGGATCAAGAGAATTAAACCATATCTTAGCATCTCCCTTTAATGAGAACGGAAATATTTTAAGGATATAATAATAGCGAGTTTTATCATCATTAGTGAACAGGGTGGCTATATCATTTAATTTCGTAAGATGTGCCACAACAGTTTCAGATTCATAGCCATAAAAAGGATCAGACTCAACCAAAGTAATTATATCAGGATCAATAGAGAATTCATAATCCTTATCAGTAACAAAGATAGGTGAAGTAGCAAAAGCAGGACCATATTTCATTCTAGCATTCAGAGTTTTTTGTTTGAGCTTAGCTAATTATTTCTTAAGATCACTTCTATCATTGCAAGCAAGAAAGTCTCTAGTAGTTTCTTCATCCATAACATAGCCCTCAGGAACAACAGGCAATTCATATTTATGGGGAGAGTCTTCATCATCACTTTCATCAATATTATAAGTTTCAATAATTTCATTCTCTCTAGCCCTAGCAAGTTGTTCATCAAGAAATTCACCAAGTGGCACAGTAGTATCAAGCAT
The DNA here is from genome assembly GCA_032464435.1 of Aegilops umbellulata. NCBI lineage: Eukaryota > Viridiplantae > Streptophyta > Magnoliopsida > Poales > Poaceae > Aegilops > Aegilops umbellulata. The sequence continues at coordinate 222,582,363 of CP136055.1, read as the reverse complement.
AGAAGTAGTTTCATCATAAGTATCATGCATAGCAGAAGTAGCATCATCAATAACATGCGACATATCAGAATTAATAGCAGAAGCAGGTTTAGGTGTCGCCAGCCTACTCAAAACAGAAGGTGAATCAAGTGTAGAGCTAGATGGCAGTTCCTTACCTCTTCTCGTATTTTTGGGATAAATTTTTGTTTTCGCGTCTTTCCTGTTCTTCATAGTGACCAGCAGATATAAATCCCAAGTGGCTCAAAGAATAGAGCTATGCTCCCCGGCAACGGCGCCAGAAAATAGTCTTGATAACCCACAAGTATAAGGGATCGCAACAATTTTCGAGGGTAGAGTATTCAAACCAAATTTATTGATTCGACACAAGGGGAGCCAAAGAATATTCTCAAATATTAGCAGTTGAGTTGTCAATTCAACCACACCATGATAACTTAGTATCTGCAGCAAAGTATTTAGTAGCAAAGTAGTATGGAAGTAACGGTAACAGTAGCAAAAGTAATATTTTTGGGTTTTGTAGTGATTGTAACAGTAGCAACGGAAAAGTAAATAAGCGAAGAACAATATGTGAAAATCTCATAGGAACTGGATCGGTGATGGAGAACTATGCCGGATGCAGTTCATCATGTAACAGTCATGACATAGGGTGACACAGAACTAGCTCCAATTGATCAGTGTAATGTGGGCATGTATTTCGAATATAGTCATACGTGCTTATGGAAAAGAACTTGCATGACATCTTTTGTCCTATCCTCCCGTGGCAGCGGGGTCCTAATGGAAACTAAGGGATATTAGGGCGTCCTTTTAATAGAGTACGGGACCAAAGCATTAACACATAGTGAATACATGAACTCCTCAAACTATGGTCATCACCGGGAGTGGTCCCGATTATTGTCACTTCAGGGTTGTCAGATCATAACACATAGTAAGTAACTATAGACTTGCAAGATAGGATCAAGAACTCACATATATTCATGAAAACATAATAGGTTCAGATCTGAAATCATGGCACTCTGGCCCTAGTGACAAGCATTAAGCATAGCAAATTCATAGCAACATCAATCTCAGAACATAGTGGATACTAGGGATCAAACCCTAACAAATCTAACTCGATTACATGATAAATCTCATCCAACCCATCACCGTCCAGCAAGCCTACGATGGAATTACTCACGCACGGAAGTGAGCATCATGAAAATGGTGATGGAGGATGGTTGATGATGACGACGGCGACGGATTCCCCTCTCCGGAGCCCCGAACAAACTCCAGATTAGCCCTCCCGGGAGAGTTTAGGGCTTGGCGGCTTCTCCGTATCGTAAAACGCGATGAATCCTTCTCTTTTATTTTTTTCTCCCCGTACACGAATATATGGAGTTGGAGTTGAGGTCGGTGGAGCTCCAAGGCAGGGGGGCGCGCCCAGGGGGCAGGCGCGCCCCCACCCTCGTGGAAAGGGTGTGGGCCCCCTAGCCTTGATTCTTTCGCCAGTATTTTTATATTTTCCAAAAATAATCTCCGTTGATTTTTAGGTCATTCCGAGAACTTTTGTTTCTGCACAAAAATAACACCATGGCAATTCTGCTGAAAACAGTGTCAGTCCGGGTTAGTTCCATTCAAATCATGCAAGTTAGATTCCAAAACAAGGGCAAAAGTGTTTGGAAAAATAGATACAACGGAGATGTATCACCTCGTGAGGAACGTCCTTAGGTCAACGCCAGACTTCCTCCACTACCGCCACCACCAGGAACGAACGACGATCACCATCAAGATGAGGGGGCTGGGGGCTTTCAGGAGCCGCGTGCTATCGCTTGCATCTTGGGCGGGGCTCAAGCCCCAGCCTCACAGCGTATCTTCAAGCAGTTTGCTCGCGAGGTGAATGCGGTTCTCCCTAAGCTCGAGGCCACGAGCCCGCTCAGATGGTCCAAGTGACCCATCATGTTCAGTTCGGCATATCAGCTCAAGTGTGCAGCTACCGCCGGCGCCCTCCCAATGCTTTGTTCACCAGTCATCAGCAACGTACAAGTCACCAAGACCCTCATTGAGGATGGAGCAGGGCTCAACGTCCTGTCAGTCGACACGTTCGACAACCTCCAAGTGCCATATGACCATCTTCAGCCTACCAAGCCTTTCTCAGGAGTGACCGACGGTTCCACCACACTGATAGGGCAGGTCCGCCTCCCTGTCACCTGCGGAGAATGCAACAACTACCGCACCGAGCTCATCCACTTCGACGTCGCCTACATCCGTCTGCCATATAATGCGATCCTCGGGTACCCATCCCTGGCCAAGTTCATGGCGGTGACCCATATCGGCTACAATGTCCTCAAGATGTTAGGAAGTGGCGGGATCATCACAGTCCCATGCGAAGAAAGAGACACGGTGTGCTCCCTCGAGCGTGCCTTCCAAGCCGCAGCAATCGACGACCCCGACAGCAAGGGCGAGTGCCCTCCTGAGGCCGCCCCCAATAAGAATAAGCAGCTGCACCGCGCAAGGCCTTAGGCGAGCGGCGCCTCGCCAGGGTCGGCGCCTGCATCTGGGGCGCCTCCCTCCATCGCGTAGGAAATCGCCCGGCGCCCCTCTCGGGTAGGGCTCAGGGGATCTCTTCTGGAGGGCCTCAGACTTTGCCAACATCACGAGGGAGGCGCTTGGGCACCACTTGGACGCGTGCTTGACGGCACATTCCCCTCAGGAGGACACAGGGCGAGGAGTGCCCATTGCTCAGGAGTTCATCATCGAGACCACTCAGGAACTGCAAGACGCAAGGGCCATGCGCGGTGGCCCCTGCTCCCCAGGCGCAGCTCCACATCTAGGCGAGGATGCCGGGCTGCGCATCTGCATCGACATCCCAGGGCTAAACAGGGCCGCATCTCAGGAACCTTTCTGGCCTTCGCGTGTGGGACGCTGCAAGGGCCCACCGCACAGCTATGTTCGCATGCCTTTTGGCCTGCCGAGCGTAGCGTCCGGCTACCAACGCAGCCTGCAGCGCGCCCTGGCGACTTTGGAAGCCAGGCACCATGCCGTCCTGACGGAGATGGAGACGGTCCTCCAGGAACCACCAAGACCCCCAGAGGCTCCCGAGGCTCAGGGCCCCGGTGGCTCATGAGGAGCAACCCCTTCGCCGCGTACCTTCAGCTGCCCCAACTCTCCTTCATCAACAGAATCAGGTGACATTTCCCAAGTTTATTTAGCTGGGAGCGCCCTCAGAGCTGCATCATTCCCAGGCCGCATGGGTCCTTCCCTGTAGCATGTATCCCTTTTATGTATTTAGCTTACCTTGTTGGGAGCGCCCCTCGGGCTGCATCATTCCCAAGCCGCTCGGGCCTGACCCAGTGGCATGTATCTTCCCTACATCTACTTAAGCCGGTTGCTTCTAATCTTAATCTACCTATGACTACCACCTGCTCGATCGTCACCCACCATGGGAGCCGCGGCCCGGTCGTCTTTCTTCAGGATCCTTCGCGTGAGTAGGTTAAGCACGACGTTTGTGCTCGGGCCCGTCCCTACAGCATCGATAAATCTAATGGCTGAGCTCTATCTGGTGGGCCGGGCCCGTTCACGTCACCTCCTGGGGCCGTTGGTGCTTGGCCATCTCACGCGATAACCTCAGGAGAGTCGTTCGGTGCAGGTTGTCTGACCACCTCGCAGGACCAGTGCAGCGAACAAAAACCAAGACCAGGCGCAACCCGCCTTGAGGTAGGGCCTCGTGAGTCCCGCGCTGGCTCGCGAGTGCCCAGATACACCTCGTCTAGACTTGTCGTGCAAGCCACGTGTTAGGGTGGGGCTGTACACGCCCCGGGGGCTCTCTGCAGTAGGGAGTCCCCCACCCACGCACTAGTGGAAGAACCATGCTCCGCGCTGGCCGTCGACACTGGCGAGGAGTGGCTATGCCTGTGAACAAGCGGAAGCACTATGCTCCGCGCTGGTGATAAACAACTGAGGGCGGCCTCACGACCGTACCAACCCCAGGGAGCCCCAGAGCTCAGTGTCCGGCCTCACCGCAACGCCTCCCCTCGGGAGAGCCGCGCGAGGGAGCTGGGCACGGGGGTTGCGCTCGGTCACGCCCAAGCGTATGCCACCCAACCAGGTCCCCCGGACCTGGTCGTCGCGCGCCCCTACCGAGCCGAGCCTCGGCGAGGGCAGAGGTATGGAGATTGTTTGCATGTCAAGGGGGACTCCTGAGCATCGCGACTCAGGAGCCTAACTGGTCACGTACCCCTCACTCCTTGGTCCATCCTGGTCTTCGGTTGGCCCAACGGCAGTTGAGGTATGCGTGTAGCCGAGCCCTGCCAACGTAGAACATTAACCTTTCCTCGCGTCTCCTTCCTATAGGCTGTTTGCGCGTCAAGGGGGACTCATGAGCATCGCGACTCAGGAGCCTAACTGGTCACGTAGCCCCTCACTCCTTGGGTCCGTCCTGGTCTCCGGTCGGCTCAACGACAGCTGAGGTATGCGCGGGGCCGGGCTCTGCCAACGCAGAACGCAAGCAAATAGGAAGAAAAATCGCAAAATCTCAAAGAAAATATTACAAGACATATTGTTCTCACAATATCAAACGCAAGTTTATCGCCTCCATGAGGCACGGTGAATGTTGCAGGAATAAAACGGGAAAGGAGCCGCAGGTCATCCCTGAACGCCATCGACGCCCGTGAGAGGCACTCCTCCCTTGATGGCGTCGCCTTCGTCTTGGCCACCGGCCGGAGCTGCAGGAGTGGCGGCGCCTTCAGTCGAAGGCGTGGAAGTGAAGCCATGGAACTTCTTCAGCAGGGCTTCCACCTGACCTTTCACGGCTGCAGCGGCAGCCGTGTAGTGTTCATCAGCCACAGGCTCCAGTAGCTCATCAAGACGAGCGTTGGGGTCATGAAGATAGAGGTGACTGAAGACGCGTGTCAGTGCAGCTGAGGAGAGAACGCGGGCTTCCGCCTCGGCCATAGGACCGACGCGGCCATGACCTTTCAAGCGCGGCAACCAGGTAAGGAAGCAGCTGAGCGGGGCCGTCCTCATCGGTGGTCAGCGGCCTCTCCAAGCCCTTTTCATAGAGTGACTTTAGAGCCTCGCGGGACCTCTTCTCGAGAAGCGCGAAGGCTACACGGTCCTCAGCCAGGACCTTCACCTTGGCATCAAGATCGGCCTTCTTCGCCTCCACCTTCCGCTCCAGCTCCTCCAGCCTGCCGTGTTCAGGGGCCTGTGTCTTCGCCAACTCCCCCAGCTCGGCGTCGCGGTTCTTGATGGCTTCCTCACGGGCCTTCATCTCCTCCTCCTTCGCTCGGCGGCAACGAGCTTCTTCTGCGTGCTCATCGCGCAGACCCTCTAGCTCGTCCTCCAGCACCCGGCAGCGGTCATGGGTGGCCTCGGCGTTCTTCAACGCCGCCTCGCGATCGGACGCAGCTTGTGCGGTGGCTCGCTTCTCCTTCTCAGAAGCTGTCGCGGCCTGGTTCAGCGTCGCTCGGACCGCCGCGTCAGACTGAAGCCAGCCGGAGGCCAGCTCTAGGCACCCGGCTACCAGGCGCGGATCCACGCCCAGGAGATCTTCCCGCAGCTGGGTCATCTCTGAAAGGGCACGCTCCAAGACAGCAGAGGAGGCAGAAGAACTTGGGAGCAATGGCGCGGCAGGAGAAGGAGGCGACGCCGTCACCAAGGCCTGGGAGACCAAGGGCTCCTGAGCCTTTGGAACCTCGGCAGCGAAGCCGGATATCGGCACTTCCAAAGCCAGCGGAACCTCGAGGGCTGACTCCTCGTGACGACGCTCCTCCTAGTCTCGCGAGGGCGACCGGGTCGGGGAGGTGCGAGTGTTGTCGCCTCCTTTCTCCGCGGAGGGGGGCGCGGCCGCTGCATCCTCCTTCCTCTTCTTCGCCGAAGGCAGCGGCCTGGACAACCAAGGATGAACGTTAGGAGGCAGCAGCATAAGCATGGACAAGGCAAAGCTCGAGCACTTACTGGTCCACCATGGCGTAGTCCACCCGCCGCTTGGTGAGCTTGAAGCCCGAGAACCTCGAGGCTTGAGGTGCGGGCGCGCTAGCTCCAGGAGCCGAAATCGGGGCAGCACAGGGGCCAGAAGTGGCACCAGTCGGCGCCAGGGCAGAAGCAGCATCCCGCGAGACCAGGGACGATCGCCCCTTATCGGAATGACGGGCAGCTCCCCCTTCTCCTGGCGGGTGTCGGCCTCGGCGTCGTCAGGAAGGGCGCGGAGGATGTCAGCTTTGCTCAAGGGGGAGGTCTCCCCCATCCCTTCGGGGGTCACCTCCGAGTCTTCCTCCTCCCCCTCTTCCTCCCCATGTGACTCAGAAGATAGCTCCACCGGCTTCAGCGTCGCAGGGGCCCCGGTAGACGCTGGCGGCACCAGCCCGCGACCGTCGAAAGTCGGCCTGGAAGCCACAATCTGTTCCCAGTCCTTGCGGCAGAACAGGGGAACGAAGGTGCTCAGTGGATACTCTTGGTTGTCCCCGACCAAGAGGCGCAAAACTGTGGACAGCTCATCGTCAGGCAAGGCCTCCGGGCTCAGGAGAATCTTGTCCCCTTCATCTCCGAGCCTCCACAAGGGGCGCGCACGCGCCTGAAGTGGAGCGATGCGCAGCGTCAAGAATTCCCTCAAGAGCATGGCCCCTATCACTTTGGCCGCTCTCGCGTTGCCCGGCTTCAAGTCGGCCTTCATCTGCTACAGCACCAACGACACCCGCTCATCAGTAAGCTTCGCACAAGACCACCCCTTGTCGGACTGGGGCATCTCCATCGGCAGCGCCAAGCGTGGATGGACACACTTGGTGCCCATCATGACCCATTTGGCCCTGAGGTTGTCGGCCTTCTTCCCAGTGTTCGAGATCAAATTGGCATTGCCGGCTGCGATGAAATTGGCGCACCCGGAGATATGACCCTCGCTGACGTGGAGGAAGAAGAGGTGGCGAAGCAGGGCCACAGATGGAATCACGCCCAGATACACCTCACAATAGTAGGCGAAGATGGACAAGAGAAGGATGGAGTTGGGATGAAGGTGCAGCGCCTGCAGCCCGTAGTGGCCAAGGACCTCATAGAAGAAGTCAGAAAAGGGGGGAACTAGCCCCGCGGCGATGCTACTCGTGAAGAAGGGAAAAAGGTACTCCCCTCAGGTTCCGACACGTCGGAGGCAACCCGGAGCTCCGTCTTCCCCCTCTCGTTGCTCTCCCCTACCGTCAGCAAGCGTGTGGTGGCGAGGCTCTTCTCCAAGACGTTGGGTGCGTCGAGAGCTGGTTCGTACCAAGACGGCGATGAGGAGGGCTTGACCTTGTGCGGCGCCATCGGTCGCTGCTGCGGTGGAGGATGGAAGCAGATATGGGGATTTCAAAGGCGGGGCGCAAGGAATGGGATCCGAGCAAGGCGAAGGGAAGCAGTGAAGACAAACGCTATCCACGCCAGCCTTTTTGTCAGACCGGGCAGTTGCCGAGGCAGCATGGGGAAGCGGAGGCGCCCACGTCCAATCAACCGCCACGCGTCGACCAAGGCTGCAGGCTATCGGGGCCCGCGGCACTCCGCACTTGACCCTTGGCTTCGCCTCGAAACCAAGCCCGAGCGCACCTTGGGCCCGGGGGCTACTGTCGGCGTTCTGGGAACGGGGGTCCCCAGACTTGCTTGCCTGCGGCCCACGGCATGGCTCTGCTAGCAGGCCCGTACGGCCCATCTTCATCAACAAGGCATTCAAGACCCTCGCAAGGGGCCAAGCCTCGCGAGGCGGATGACACAAGACCTCCTCAGGAGCGGCCACGCCAGGCTGGCTCGCGAGGGGCGGAGAGATCAATGCAAGGAAACCTCGCGAGGTTCTCGTGACGTGAGCCATGACGATCGAGACCAGGCGGGCGCCAGCGCGTGCAGTGTCCTTGTTTCCTCTTTGGTGCTAAGGAGACAAGCGCAGACGTGGAGTACCGAGGCATCAAGAAAAGGTTTCCATATCAGTGCAATGAGACCAAGACCAGCAGGACGGCAAGACGGAGGTCACCATGGAGCCCAAAGCGGCATCACCACCAGAGCATTTCGCAGGCGCATACTGCTTTTGTCAGGATAAGCCGTACTAGCTGTCCCCTTTCGAATTGGCTATTGTTGGCTCCCTTCCGCTCAATATCAAGTCGCACGTAAGTGGCGGATGGGACTGATAATGCAGGATAAAAAAGATCAGTGAACTCCCATGATCCAATCTAATGGCGCCTACAGACTACAAAGAGGTTAACTGAACAGTATACTTGAGAATGGAGAAAGGGATTCCAGAGGTGAGAGGTGGCTGAGTTGCTAGGCTGACCGTGATGTAGAGCACGGAAGAGGCAACGATGGTGTGGTACCGGCCGAGCCACGAGTCGGCGACGGCGGCGCCGAGCAGCGGCAACATCGACGCGGCGCCCGACCACGCGTTGACGGCCGCGGCGGCGGCGGCCGTGCTCTCCCCGAGCGGGTCGGTGAGGTAGCTGATGAGGTTGGAGGAGATGCCGTAGTAGGCGAACCGCTCTGCCATTGGATTCGGGGGTGCGTCAGCAGCAGCGGCAGGCGGCGCCGGCGGGGATGGTGGCCGTGGAGCTGCACAAGGTGTCGGCGCTGGAGCGGCGGACGACGGCGCGGGCGCTGGGGCAGCGGCCGGCGGAGCTCCTCGGCGGGTGTGCCGGCTGGCTCGAGATGGAGTCAGAGCTCGCGTACTGCCGCTTGAGGCCGCCGCCCGCAATTCTGCCCGCATATCAACCATCGGCGATGTGGCAAAAATTGAAGCTTGAGATGGTGGGGAATGAGGAGGGGACGAGGCGGCAGCATTGCAGCGTGGTTCAGGGGAGGAAGGCGGCGTGGGGCGGGGGAGAGAGGAAGGTGGCGGGGGCGGCGTCGGAGAGGCAAGACGATGAGCGGGCGAGCGAGAACGGAATGACGGCGGGGAGCGACGGAGTTCTGTGTCGGGAGCGGAGGACCGCGGGTTTGGTCGGAAAAAATAGAAGGACTATTTTGCAAAAAATACATCCGGTTCATCTATTTCCAAACGGAGGGAGTACATAGCAAATCAAAAGTCCATATGCAACATATATAGCTAGCGAACATATCCAACAACAAGCATACAATGGTTTCATCCATACATACATATATAGGTAGCAAGTTTCACATTGTTCATCCTACAAAATCAAAACAAGAAGGAAGCATAAAGAGAAGAGTAGACTCCATCAACGCAAGCTTCCTCATCTAAAGCATATCTGCAAATTGGGAAAGAAGAAAGTTAGAAGAAGAAGAAGAAGAAGACTAGTTAGAAGAAGACAAAGAAGAAGAAGAAGAAGAAGAAGAAGAAGAAGAAGAAGAAGAAGAAGAAGAAGAAGAAGAAGAAGAAGAAGAAGAAGAAGAAGAAGAAGAAGAAGAAGAAGAAGAAGAAGAAGAAGAAGAAGAAGAAGAAGAAGAAGAAGCAGAAGAAAAAGAAGAACAAGATTTTTTTTCCTTCTCTTTCTTTTTCTCCTCTCCTCTTCTTTATCTTCTTCTTCTTGTAACTAAGGTAGGTAAAAATGCCATTCTATTGCTAAGCTAGGTAAAAATGCTAACTGTAGGTCATTTTAGAGCTAAGCTAGGTAAATAGGTCATTTTGGAGCTTAATAAGGTCATTATGTCATTTTCGAGGGAAATAAGCTAAGTCTATATCATTTTGGAGGTAACAAAGATTATCATGCCATTTTTAACCTAAGTATGCTAAGTATGTCATAAATGAACTGAAGAAGCTAAGTATAACTCATTTTTTATCTAACTTAGGTAATTATGCCATTTAGGAAGAAAATAAGCTAAGTATCCATTTGTAAAGCAAAACACTAGAGAAAACTTACCCTCATCACAACAAATGTGATGAAGATCGCAACTAAGGTAACAATTGATCCGACGACATAATTATACCAAGCCACATTATCAATGGCATATTTTCTAATCTTCTTAAGCTTCAGGCGCATTGCATCCATTTTCAAGCGCATTGCATTCATCTTCATCTTGTGGTCATCGACGACATCGGCAACATACAACTCCAATGTCATCTTCTCTTCTTCAATTCTTTTAATTTTTTCTTTCAAATACTCATTTTATTTTTCAACTAAATTTAACTTCTCAACAAGAGGGTTGGTTTCAAATTTCAGTTCACATACCTCCTAGATTAAAATATCTCTATGTCAACTTGATGGACATAATTGTCATAAATGCGAAATGCAACAACTAGTTATGAAAGAGAATTTACCACATCCGAATCATAAAGCGGCCTAGGGCCGACGGGGACGGACATCAAGACCATGGCACTATGTATAAGAAACAACCGTACAAAGTAAGAAATTATACAAGTAACTATATAAATCATACAATCATACAATTAACTACATAAATCAAGTACAACATAAAAAATTGAATACTTAATAATAATCTGGATCGTCGGGTTCAATAAATGCCCCGAGATCAATAAATGCATCATCATCATCACTATCGGTAATGACGTGCTCATCATCATCATTAATAAATGCATCATAATTTGGAAGGCCACCTTTACATAATCGGCCAAGCATTGACAGGTCATCCGCAACAGTAACCTCTTCTAGTTTAGGCTCTTCTTGTTCCGGCTCAGGGGTGAAGTCGGGTTCACTGTTGCTCTCTACTTCAGTGTTCTGGGCTGAAGTAGAGCAGTTCTTGAAACATTTTTTTGGAAAGACGTGTTTCTTGGAAGAATTCTCCTTCATATGTGTCTGGGTTAATGTGAGGTTCATAATCCTCTTCATTGGGGGTAGGTGGTCTAACACGTGGCGACACTTCATAAACGGCATCCCAACCATTGAGATTTGGATCACTTTAAGAGGCCCACGGTAGATATAAAACTTGCGTTGCCTGTTGAGCCATTATATAGACATCGGGAACATCCAAATGGGTGCTTTGTTTAATTTCCACTAGCCCTAGGTGTTCATGAGTCCTTCTAGTCTCCTTCGGCTGGAACCAATAACATTTGAAGACTACGTCATTTGGTGGGTTTGCACCATAGAATTGAAGTTCATAAATTGCTTCAACTCTTCCATAATACTCAGTATCTCCTTCACCGATAGCAGAGACACAACAATTTGTAGACTTTAGGCCGGCCATAGATAGCTCTTTGCCATAGGTACGAAAGCGATACCCGTTGATGTTGTATTTGTCAAATGAACGGACCTAAAGTCAAAACCATTAGCGACTTGTCTCAAATCGGCGTCCATTAACTCTGAATTAGCCTACAAGTCTAACACGAAAGGGATTGTTGCATTAGCCACAAATTAGACGAAGAAATGAAATGGTCTAATGGAAATTACTGTTTGTTTGAACTAAGAGATGAAACCGGGATAGCCGCCTCCATGCTTTGCCAGAAGCTCATACTCTTCGATGGAATCCTTTTGGATCACCACTCCATACGAGAATTTGGTGACGTATCCACTGTATCAAATTTATCCGGGAATAAGAGCAATTCAAAGGAAATAGAAGTTGCGAAACAATGTACCGAGAACTTACTCGATGTACGGCCCCACTTCTGTTAGGTTGGTGAAGATATACAACGAAATGATCTGCCATTCTTCAAAATCCAACGTTAAGGAATTAGAAGCACTGGCTGGTGCGCGATCCCCTTTGAATAGCCTGAGGTTGGATCCACCCTTTTTAGGGTCGTCAGCATTGTACCGAGACTTTGGATTATGCAAATGATGATTTTTGGCTTTGTTGTGTGCTTTCATGAAGTTTGCCCCTCCTCAGTAATGAATGCCTCAGCCATCGATGCTTCAATTTTATGTTTATTTTTACATTTTGCTCGTAGCTTCTTCTGCATCCTCTCAGTTGCGTAGCACCAATGATTTTGCATAGCCCCCCCCCCCCCACATTGCCTCGGCCGAGAGATGCAAAATCAACTGCTGCATTGGATTAAAGAAGCCCGGCATAAAGATCTTCTCTAACTTGCAGATCAACTCCGGCGCCAACTCTTCCATTTCTTCTAGCAGGCCAAGCAATAGTTCTTTCGCACAAATAACACGGTAGAAATAGCTCAGCTCTGCCAGTACTAGCCATTCATCCCCAGGGATGAAGCCACGCAACATCATCAGCATTGCCCACTCAATCCATATGTGCCAATCATGACTCTTGAGACCAAATATCTTCAATCAAGACTCACTCCCGTCTTTAGATTTGCTGCATACCCATCGGGGAACATCCACTGCTTTTGCACCCACAAGATAATTTCTCTCATAGCTGGCCTTCCAAGATTGAACCATGCCTTTGGCTTCGTCCAGTTCTGCTTTCCTTTTGGTTCTTTCATGTTTTGTAACAGTCTATCACATAGCGTCTCCAGATCGACTCTAGCCTTAGCATTATCTTTTGACTTCCCCTCTATGCCAACAATGTACCAAAAAGTGCATCGGCGATATTCTTTTCGGTGTGCATCACGTCGATGTTGTGTGAGCAAAGGAGGTCTTTGAAGTAAGGCAGATCCCACAAGCATATCTTGTGAGTACAGGCATGTTTCGAATTATACCCTTTGAAATACCTTGGATGCTCTGGATCTGGCTCGGGAGCATTTAACTGATCCATGGTCTCTTGGCCTATCAACGCAGGTGGTGCAGAGTTTTTGACAACTCTACCTTTGATGAAGTTCTTCTTGTCTTTCCTGAACTTATGGCGAGGATCCAGGAACTGTCTATGCATGTTGAAGCAAGAAAACTTACGACCGGCCTGAAGCCAACGAAACTGAAGAGCTCCCTTGCATGTGGGGCACGGGAACTTTCCATGCACACACCAGCCAACGATTAGCGCATACGCCGGCAAGTCATGCGTCGAGTACATGTACCAGACACGCATTATGAAGTTCTGTTTGCTAAAGGCAGCGTATGTCTTGAACCCATTATCCCAGGCTTCTTGCAATTTGTCCTTCAGCGGCTGCATGTACACATTCATATTCTTCCCCGGATAGTTGGGCCCTGGAATTATCAACGCCAGGAAAATGTTCTTTCTTTGCATAATCTGTCCGGGGGGAGATTGAGTGGAAAGACAAATACGGGCCAACAACTGTATTGGGTTGCCGTCAGACCAAATACATTGAACTCATTTGTGCTGATGCCGACTCGAGGATGCCTCGGATCTACCACTTTTTCATCATGTAATGCATCGAAGCGCTTCCATGCTTCACCATCCGATGTGTGCACCATCATGAGCTTCCCATCTGCATCTAGTTAGGTTATTTTGCCCGTTTTGTGCCATGTCATCTGTTTGGCCGTCTCTTCGAGCATGAAAAGACGTTGAAGTCTTCGTACGATTGGCATATACCGAGGAACAACGGGGATTTTGGTCTGCGTCTTCTCCCCCATACCGTTGTCTACCACAACATACCTGGATGACATGCAAATGGGACAATAGTTCAAGTCCGCATACTGAAGCCTAAATAAGGCACATCCTTTTTCACAGGCATGTATCTTCTCATAGGGCATCTTAAGAGCACGGAGGATTTTGTCTGACTGGTATAGGTTTACAGGTAGTACATGGCCTTTGGGTAGAAAATGTCCTAATACTGTCATCATTGCGTCATAGCATTCTCTGCCAAAGTTAAATTGAGCCTTCAGAGCCATTATTTGTGAGATGGCATCTAGCTGACAAAGCTCAGTGTGCTCATGGAGAGGACGTTTTGAAGACTCCAACATTTATTGAAGGCCGTTGCAGATTCCTCCATCTCATCGTCTGAGTCCCGAGCATCATCAAAGTCTTGCACCATGTCTTAAATCCCGGTACCATGCTCGTCGGTGCGATGACGAAGCACCTCAGCTCTGGCACGTTGGGCAGACTCGCCATGAAATGTCCACACCGTATAATGTGGCATAGAACCCCTCTTCTATATGTGTTTACCCATTTCATCCTCTGTCCTCTTGTGCCAATCGTTGCACCCGGCATAGGGGCACCATGTTGTCCTTTGGCCATTTGCAAATGCGGCTCTCAGAAACCCCTTGGTTTTTGTTAAATGGTCATGTCTTTCTGACTAGTGTGACCGGTGTACATCCACGCACGATCACTTATCTTGCCTAGCTACTGGACACATAAGATATATATATATATATATATATATATATATATATATATATATATATATATATCAGCATGTATATATTCATCAGTTAATGGAGTTTGTCACTTTTATTACGTCCATGCAACCTAGACGCTAATAGGTAAAGATAGGTCCTAATCCCACCCGAGTAGTGTAGATTGGGTTCGTTTTCCCATGCTCTGCTCTGGATCCGACGCAAAATTTGGGCAGCACCTCCCCACTATTCTCCTGATACACGTCTCAGCAATAAGCAGAGAGGATGTGTACCCAGAGAACAACAGGGAGGCACTGACAAAATTTTGCATCGGATCCGGAGCAGAGAATATGGGAAAACGAACCCAACCTACACATACTCGGGTTGTCCATGGATAAAGTTGGACAATTTGAAAGAATCACGGTTATAAATACGCAAATGCATGCATATTTATAGATGTAACCCTTTCGAACGGGATACGCATACTGGTCATGCATACTGATGATTGAAGACACCTATAGGTAGCAAGTTTCATCGGCACGAAGACCGAAACAGAGCAAATGAAGGGGAGGAGGAGATGTTATTTGTGCTCACCCACGAACGCAAGGGCAGAGCTCGTCAAACACTAGACCCTCGCAGCGACGAAAAAACTGCACATTCAAATCAAAAGATGATAACATAGCAATTTTGTTTTTTCTATCAACCTAACTAAATATTCACAACTGGACGAGCGGGTTAGGTGGTTCCTCGACATTGATGGAACCCTAAATAGCAAGTATCATCGGTGCGAGATACATGTGGCGCTCGGTGTGAACCCTAAAACTATCAGGGAACAGAATAGATCGGGAGTTTCACCGCCGCAAGCCTCTATAGCCACAAAAAACCAATCGGGACCCTGTTCCGGCACCCTGCCGAAGGGGGGGGAACCCTCACCGATGGCCATGTTCATCATCCCGGCGCTCTCCATGACGAGGAGGGAGTAGTTCACCCTCGGGGCTAAGGGTATGTACCAGTAGCTATGTGTTTGATCTCTCTCTCTCTCTCTCTCTCTCTCTCTCTCGTGTTCTTGAGGTGGTACGATCTTAATGTATCGTGATCTTTGCTATTATAGTTGGATCTTATGATGTTTCTCCCCCTCTACTCTCTTGTAATGGATTGAGTTTTCCCTTTGAAGTTATCTTATCGAATTGAGTCTTTAAGGATTTGAGAACACTTGATGTATGTCTTGCCGTGCTTATCTGTGGTGACAATGGGATATTCACGTGATTCACTTGATGTATGTTTTGGTGATCAACTTGCGGGTTCCGTGACCTCGTGAACTTATGCATAAGGGTTGGCACATGTTTTCGTCTTGACTCTCCGGTAGAAACTTTGGGGCACTCTTTGATGTACTTTGTGTTGGTTTGAATAGATGAATCTGAGATTGTGTGACGCATATCGTATAATCATACGCACAGATACTTGAGGTGACATTGGAGTATCTAGGTGACATTAGGGTTTTGGTTGATTTGTGTCTTAAGGTGTTATTCTAGTACGAACTCTCTGATAGATTGAACGGAAAGAATAGCTTCGTGTTATTTTACTACAGACTCTTGAATAGATCAAGCAGAAAGAATAACTTTGATGTCGTTTCGTACCCTACCATAATCTCTTCGTTTGTTCTCCACTATTAGTGACTTTGGAGTGTCTCTTTGTTGCATGTTGAGGGATAGTTATATGATCCAACTATGTTATTATTGTTGAGAGAACTTGCACTAGTTAAAGTATGAACCATAGGCCTTATTTCCTAGCATTGCAATACCGTTTGTGCTCACTTTTACCATTAGTTACCTTGCTGCTTTATAATTTCAGATTAAAAAACCTATATCTACCATCCATATTGCACTTGTATCATCATCTCTTCGCCGAACTAGTGCACCTATACAGTTTACCATTGTATTGGGTGTGTTGGGGACACAAGAGACTCTTTGTTATTTGGTTGTAGGGTTGCTTGAGAGAGACCATCTTCATCCTACGCCTCCCACGGATTGATAAACCTTAGGTCATCCACTTGAGGGAAATTTGCTACTATCCTACAAACCTCTGCACTTGTAGACCCAACAACGTCTACAAGAACAAGGTTGTGTAGTAGACATCAACCATATGCATTACACATTCTCAGATTCATCTATTCAACCAACACAAAGAACTTCAAAGAGTGCCCCAAAGTTTCTACCGGAGAGTCAAGACGAAAACGTGTGCCAACCCCTATGCATAAGTTCACAATGTCACTGAACCCGCAAGTTGATCACCAAAACATACATCAAGTGAATCAATAGAATACCCCATAGTCACCACGGGTGTCCCACGCAAGACATACATCAAGTGTTCTCAAATCCTTAAAGACTCAATCCGATAAGATAACTTCAAAGGGAAAACTCAATCCATCACAGGAGAATAGAGGGGGAGAAACATCATAAGATCCAACTATAATAGCAAAGCTCGTGATACATCAAGATCGTGCCGAATCAAGAACACGAGAGAGAGAGAGAGAGAGAGAGAGAGAGAGAGATCAAACACATAGCTACTAGTACATACCCTCAGCCCCGAGGGTGAACTACTCCCTCCTCGTCATGGAGAGCGCCGGGATGATGAAGATGGCCACCAGTGAGGGATCCCCCTCCGGCAGGGTGCCGGAACGGGGTCCCGATTGGTTTTTGGTGGCTACAGAGGCTTGCGGCGGCGGAACTCCTGATCTAGGTTATTTTCTGGAGGTTTCTGTATTTATATGAATTTTTGGCGTAGGTCTCACGTCAGGGGGGGTCTCCGAGTCGTCCACGAGATAGGGGCCCATGCCCAGGGGGGTAGGGCGCGCTCTGCACCCTCGTGGACATCCCGGGACTCTTCTGGCCCAACTCTTTTACTCTGGGGGCTTCTTTTGGTCCATAAAAAATCATCAAAATTGGCACGTCAATTGGACTCCGTTGGCTATTGCTTTTTTGCGATACTCAAAAACAAGGAAACAACAGAAACTGGCACTGGGCTCTAGGTTAATAGGTTAGTCCTAAAAATCATATAAAATAGCATATAAATGCATATAAAACATCCTAGATGGATAATATAATAGCATGGAACAATAAAAAATTATAGATACGTTGGAGACGTATCAAGCATCCCCAAGCTTAATTCCTGCTCGTCCTCGAGTAGGTAAATGATAAAAACAGAATTTTTGATGTGGAATGCTACCTAACATATTTATCAATGTAATCTTCTCTATTGTGGCAAGAATATTCAGATCCATAAGATTCAAGAAAAAAGTTTAATATTGACATGAAAACAATAATACTTCAAGCATACTAACAAAGCAATCAAGTCTTCTCAAAATAACATGGCCAAAGCAAGCTATCCCTACAAAATCATATAGTCTGGCTATGCTCTATCTTCATCACACAAAATATTTAAATCATGCACAACCCCGATGACAAGCCAAGAAATTGTTTCATACTTTTTATGTTCTCAAACTTTTTCGAACTTCACGCAATACATGAGCGTGAGCCATGGACATAGCACTATAGGAGGAATGGAATGGTGGTTGTGGAGAACACAAAAAAGAGAAGATAGTCTCACATCAACTAGGCGTATCAATGGGCTATGGTGATGCCCATTGATACGCCTAGTTGTTGTGAGACTATCTTCTCTTTTTTGATATCAATGTGAGTAGGTATTGCCATGCAATGGATGCACTAGAGCCATAAGTGTATGAAAGCTCAAAAAGAAACTAAGTGGGTGTGCATCCAACTCGCTTGCTCACGAAGACCTAGGGCATTTTGAGGAAGCCCATCATTGGAATATACAAGCCAAGTTCTATAATGAAAGACTCCCACTAGTATATGAAAGTGACAACATAGGAGGCTCTCTATCATGAAGATCATGGTACTACTTTGAAGCACAAGTGTGGTAAAAGGATAGTAGCATTGCCCCTTCTCTCTTTTTCTCTCATTTTTTTTGTTTTTTGGCCTTCTCTTTTTTATGGCCTCTTTTTTCTTCTTTTTTATTTGGGCTTCTTTGGCCTCTTTTATTTATTTATTTATTTCGTCTGGAGTCTCATCCCGAATTGTGGGGGAATCATAGTCTCCATCATCCTTTCCTCACTAGGACAATGCTCTAATAATGATGATCATCACATTTTTATTTACTTACAACTCAATACTTAGAACAAAATATGACTCTATGTGAATGCCTCCGGCAGTGTACCAGGATGTGCAATGAATCAAGAGTGACATGTATGAAAATCATGAATGGTGGCTTTGCCACAAATACGATGTCAACTACATGATCATGCAAAGCAGTATGACAATGATGAAGCGTGTCATAATAAACAAAACGGTGGAAAGTTGCATGGCAATATATCTCGGAATGGCTATGGAAGTGCCATAATAGGTAGGTATGGTGGTTGTTTTGAGTAAGGTAATGGTGGGTGTATGGTATCGGCGAAAGTTGCGCGGCACAAGAGAGGCTAGCAATGGTGGAAGGGTGAGAGTGCGTATAATCCATGGACTCAACATTAGTCATAAAGAACTCACATACTTATTGCAAAAATCTATTAGTTATTGAAACGAAGTAATACGCGCATGCTCCTAGCTAGGGGGATAGATTGGTAGGAAAAGACCATCGCTCGTCCCCAGCCGCCACTCATAAGGAAAACAATCAAAGAAACACCTCATGCTTCAAATTTGTTACACAACGGTTACCATACGTGCATGCGACGGGACTTGCAAACCTAAACACATGTATTTCTCAAATTCACAAATACTCAACTAGCATGACTCTAACATCACCACCTTCATATCTCAAAACAATCATCAAGCATCAAACTTCTCATAGTATTCAATGCACTTTATATGAAAGTTTTTATTATACCCAACTTGGATGCCTATCATATTAGGACTAGTTTCATAACCAAAGCAAATTACCATGCTGTTATAAAAGACTCCCAAAATAATATAAGTGAAGCATGAGAGATCAACAATTTCTTCAAAATAAAACTACCACACTGCTCTGGGAAGATATAAGTGAAGCACTAGAGCAAATGACAAACTACTCCAAAAGATATAAGTGAAGATCAATGAGTAGTTGAATCATTATGTAACTATGAGAAGACTCTCTGACATTTAAGAATTTCAGATCTTGGAATATTATTCAAACAGCAAGCAAAACAAAAGAAAATAAAATGACGCTCCAAGCAAAACACACATCATGTGGTGAATAAAAATATAGCTCCAAGTAAAGTTACCGATGAACGAAGACGAAAGAGGGGATGCCATCTGGGGAATCCCCAAGCTTAGGCTTTTGGTTGTCCTTAAATTTTACCTTGGGGTGCCTTGGGCATCCCCAAACTTAGGCTCTTTCCACTCCTTATTCCATAGTCCATCGAATCTTTACCCAAAACTTGAAAACTTCACCACACAAAACTCAACAGAAAACTCGTAAGCTCCGTTAGTATAAGAGAATAAAACCACCACTTAGGTACTGTTGTGAACTCATTATTTATTTATATTGGTGTAATATCTAATGTATTCCAACTTCTCTATGGTTCATACCCTCCGATACTACTCATAGATTCATCAAAATAAGCAAACAACACATAGAAAACAGAATCTGTCAAAAACAGAATAGTCTGTAGAAATCTGTGTCAAACGTATACTTATGTAACTGAAAAAATTATGAAATAAATTGGTGGACCTGAGGAATTTGTCTATTAATAATCTGCAAAAAGAATCAACCTAAAATCACTCTCCAGTAAAAAAATGGCATCTGATCTCGTGAGCACTAAAGTTTCTATTTTTTATAGCAAGATCATAAGGACTTCACCCCAAGTCTTCCCAAAGGTTCTACTTCGCACAAACACTAATTAAAATATAAAACCACATCTAACCAGAGGCTAGATGAATTATTTATTACTAAACAAGAGCAAAAGCAAAGAACAAAAATGAAATTGGGCTGCCTCCCAACAAGCGCTAACGTTTAACGCCCCTAGCTAGGAATGATGATTTCAATGATGCTCTCATAAAAGATAAGAATTGAAACATAAAGAGAACATCATGAATCATATGACTAGCACATTTAAGTCTAACCCACTTCCTATGCATAGGGATTTTGTGAGCAAACAACTTATGGGAACAATTATCAACTAGCATAGGAAGGCAAAACAAGCATAACTTCAAAACTTTAAGCACATTGAGAGGAAACTTGATGTTATTGCAATTCCTACAAGCATATATTCCTCCCTCATAATAATTTTCTGTAGCATCATGAATGAATTCAACAATATAACAATCACATAAAGCATTCTTTTCATGATCTACAAGCATAGAATTTTTATTACTCTCCACATAAGCAAAATTCTTCTCATTTGGAATAGTGGGAGAAAAGTCAACAAAATAACTATCATGTGAGGCATAATCCAATTGAAAATTAAAATCAAGATGGCAAGTTTCATGGCTATCATTAATATTTATAGCATACATGTCATCACAATATTCATCATAGATAGAAACTTTATTCTCATAATCAATTGGAACCTCTTCCGAAATAGTGGAATCATCACTAAATAAAGTAATGACCTCTCCAAATCCACTTTCATATATAATTATCACATAAGATTCAACACCCTCCAAAATAGTGGGATCATTACTTCCTAAAGTTGACACTCTTCCAAACCCACTTTCATCAATATAATCATCATAAATAGGGGGCATGCTTTCATCATAATAAATATTCTCATCAAAACTTGGGGGACTAAACATATCATCTTCATCAAACATAGCATCCCCAAGCTTGTGGCTTTGCATATCATTAGCATCATGGGTATTCAAATAATTCATACTAACAACATTGCAATCATGCTCATCATTCACTATAATTATTCCATGTAATTATTCTTTTAGTACTTGAGCATAATTCATATTTTATGCCAAGCATTCCATGTAATTATTCTTCTAGTACTTGAGCATAATTTTCCTTTCCCATCATTTTCACGAAAGATATTAAAAATATGAAGCATATGAGGCACCCTTAATTCCATTTTTTTGTAGTTTTCTTTTATAGACTGAACTAGTGAAAAAACAAGAAACTAAAAGATTCGATTACAAGATCTAAAGATATACCTTCAAGAACTAACCTCCCCGGCAACGGCGCTAGAAACTGCTTGATGTCTACTACACAACCTTCTTGTAGACGTTGTTGGGCCTTCAAGTGCAGAGGTTTGTAGGACAGTAGCAAATTTCCCTCAAGTGGATGACCTAAGTTTTATCAATCTGTGGGAGGCATAGGATGAAGATGGTCTCTCTCAAACAACCCTGCAACCAAATAACAAAGAGTCTCTTGTGTCCCCAACACACCCAATACAATGGTAAATTGTATAGGTGCACTAGTTCGACGAAGAGATGGTGATACAAGTGCAATATGGATGGTAGATATAGGTTTTTGTAATATGAAAATATAAAAACAGCAAGGTAACTAATGGTAAAAGTGAGCTTAAACGGTATTGCAATGCTAGGAAATAAGGCCTATGGTTCATACTTTCACTAGTGCAAGTTCTCTCAACAATAGTACCATAACTGGATCATATAACTATCCCTCAAAATGCAACAAAGAGTCACTCCAAAGTCACTAATAGCAGAGAACAAACAAAGAGATTATGGTAGGGTACAAAACCACCTCAAAGTTATCCTTTATGATAGATCTATTCAAGAGTCCGTAGTAAAATAACACAAAGCTATTCTTTCCGTTCGATCTATCATAGTGTTCGTACTAGAATAACACCTTAAGACACAAATCAACCAAAACCCTAATGTCACCTAGATACTCCAATGTCCCCTCAAGTGATATGATTATATGATATGCATCACACAATCTCAGATTCATTTATTCAACCAACACAAATAACTTCAAAGAGTGCCCCAAAGTTTCTACCGGAGAGTCAAGACAAAAACGTGTGCCAACCCTTATGCATAAGTTCACAAGGTCACTGAACCCGCAAGTTGATCACCAAAACATACATCAAGTGAATCAATAGAATACCCCATTGTCACCACGGGTATCCCACGCAAGACATACATCAAGTGTTCTCAAATTCTTAAAGACTCAATCCGATAAGATAACTTCAAAGGGAAAACTCAATCCATCACAAGAGAGTAGAGGGGGAGAAACATCATAAGATCCAACTATAATAGCAAAGCTCGTGATACATCAAGATCGTGCTAAATCAAGAACACGAGAGAGAGAGAGAGAGAGAGAGAGAGAGATCAAACACATAGCTACTGGTACATACCCTCAGCCCCAAGGGTGAACTACTCCCTCCTCGTCATGGACAGCGTCGGGATGATGAAGATGGCCACCGGTGAGGGATCCCCCCTCCGGCAGGGTGCTGGAACAGGGTCCCGATTGGTTTTTGGTGGCTACAGAGGCTTGCGGCGGCGAAACTCCCGATCTAGGTTATTTTTTGGAGGTTTTTGTGTTTATAGGGATTTTTGGCATAGGTCTCATGTTAGGGGGGGTCTCCGAGTCGTTCACGAGATAGGGGTCCACGCCCAGGGGGGTAGGACGAGCCCCCCACCCTCGTGGACAGCCCGGGACTCTTCTGGCCCAACTCTTTTACTCTGGGGGCTTAATATAAGTGAAGCATGAGAGTTCAATAATATAAGTGAAGCATGAGAGTTCAACAATTTCTATAAAATAAAACCACCACCATTCTCTAAAAAGATATAAGTGAAGCACTAGAGCAAAATTTCCTAGCTCAAAAGATATAAGTGAGGAACTAGAGCAAAATTGCCTAGCTCAAAAGATATAAGTGAAGCACATAGAGTATTCTAATAAATCACGATTCATTCATGTCCCTCTCAAATTTTTTGTACAGCAAGGATGATTGTGGCAAACTAAAAAGCAAAGGCTCATATCATACAAGACGCTCCAAGAAAAAGACATATCATGTGGTGAATAAAATATAGCCACAAGTAAAGTTACCAATAGACGAAGACGAAAGAGGGGATGCCTTTCGGGGCATCCCCAAGCTTAGGCTCTTGCTTTTCCTTGAATATTACCTTGGGGTGCCTTGGGCATCCCCAAGATTAGGCTCTTGCCACTCCTTATTCCATAGTCCATCAAATCCTTACCCAAAACATGAAAACTTCACCACACAAAACTCAACAGAAAATCTCATGAGATCCGTTAGTATAAGAAAATAAAATCACCACTTTTGGTACTGTTGTGAATTCATTCTTTATTTATACTGGTGTACTATCTACTGTATTCTAACTTCTCCATGGTTCATACCCCTGATACTAGCCATAGATTCAACAAAATAAGCAAACAACACAAAGAAAACAGAATATGTCAAAAACAGAACAGTCTATAGCAATCTGTAAACTTGGAATACTTATGTAACTCGAAAAATTCTGAAAATCTAGGACAACAAAGGCAATTTGTATATCAATCTTCTGCAAAAATAATCAGTATTTTATCAGGCTTCTATGATTTTTAACAATTCTGGGACCGAGATCAAAAGTTTCTGTTTTTCAACAAGATCAAATCAACTATCACTGTAAGCTATCCCAAAGGTCTTACTTGGCACAAACACTAATTAAAACACAAAAACACATCTAACCAGAGGCTAGATGACTTATTTATTGCAAAACGGAACCAAAAAAGCAAGAACAGAAATAAAATTGGGTTGCTTCCCAAGAAGCGCTATTGTTTAACGTGTTGGGGAACGTAGTATTTCAGAAAAAATCCTACGATCACGCAAGATTTATCTAGGAGATGCATAACAACGAGCGGGGAGAGTGTGTCCACGTACCCTCATAGACCGAAAGCGGAAGCGTTAAGTAACGCGATTGATGTAGTCGAACATCTTCGTGATCCAATCGATCAAGTACCGAACACACAGTACCTCCGCAATCTGCACACGCTTAGCTCGGTGATGTCCCTCGAACTTCTAGATCCAGCTGAGGTCGAGGGAGAGTTTCGTCAGCACGTGGCGTGTTGATGGTGATGATGCAGTTACCGACGCATGGCTTTGCCTAAGCACTACGACAATATGACCGAGGTGGAAATATGTGGAGGGGGGCACCACACATGGCTAAGAATCAACTTGTGTGTCTATGGGGTGCCCCCTTCCCCCGTATATAAAGGAGTGGAGGAGGGGAAGGGCCGGCCTCCTATGGCGCGCCCCAAGGGGGGATTCCTACTCCTACTAGGAGTAGGTTTCCCCCCTTTCCTAGTCCTACTAGGAGGGGGAAGGAAGGGGAAGAGGGAGAGAAGGAAAGGGGGGCCGGCCCCCTCCCCAATTTGATTGGGCTTGGGGGCGCGCCCCACCACTTGGCCGCCTCCTCCTTTCTTCCACTTGGCCCCTGAAGGCCCATTAACTCCCCGGGGTTTTTGGGTAACCCCCCGGTACTCCGCTAAATGCCCGAACTCATCCGAAACCATTCTGGTGTCCAAACATAACCTTCCAATATATCAATCTTCATGTCTCGACCATTTTGAGACTCCTTGTAATGTCCTGATCACATCCGGGACTCCGAACTACCTTTGGTACATCAAAACACATAAACTCATAATATCAGTCGTCATCGAACATTAAGCGTGTGGACTCTACGGGTTCGAGAACTATGTAGACATGACCAAGACTCACTTCCGGTCAATAACCAGTAGCGGAACCTGGATGCTCATATTGGTTCCTACATATTCTACGAAGATCTTTATCGGTCAAACCGCATAACAACATACGTTGTTCCCTTTGTCATCGGTATGTTACTTGCCCGAGATTCGATCGTAGGTATCATCATACCTAGTTCAATCTCGTTACTGGCAAGTCTCTTTACTCGTTTTGTAATGCATTATCCCGTAACTAACACATTAGTCACATTACATGCAAGGCCTATAGTGATGTGCATTACCGAGAGGGCCCAGAGATACCTCTCCGACAATCGGAGCGACAAATCCTAATCTCGATCTATGCCAATTCAACAAACACCATCGGAGACACCTGTAGAGCATCTTTATAATCACCCAGTTACTTTGTGACGTTTGATAGCACACTAAGTGTTCCTTCGGTACTCAGGAGTTGCATAATCTCATAGTCGTAGGAACATGTATAAGTTATGAAGAAAGCAATAGCAATAAACTAAACAATCATAGTGCTAACTAACGGATGGGTCAAGTCAATCACATCATTCTCTAATGATGTGATCCCGTTCATCAAATGACAACTCATGTCTATGGCTAGGAAACTTGATTAACGAGCTAGTCAAGTAGAAGCATACTAGTGACACTCTTTTTGTCTATGTATTCACACATGTACTAAGTTTCCAGTTAATACAATTCTAGCATCAATAATAAACATTAATCATGATATAAGGAAATATAAGTAACAAATTTATTATTGCCTCTAGGACATATTTCCTTCAGTCTCCCACTTGCACTAGAGTCAATAATCGAGACTACACAGTAATGATTCTAACACCTGAAAGTGCGTTATATCGACTAGAGGGGGGTGAATAGGCGATTTTTATGAATTCTTCACTGAGGAATTTGCTAGTGAGGAAATTCCTTAGCGAAGAACTACTTGCAGCGGAATAAGTACTCAGAAGTAAACATAACAGAAGACAAGCATAGTCATCATGATGAAATGAAGACAAGCACAGAGTACAGAAAGCGTAATCACATGATAGCACAGGATGAAGACAAACAGACTGAAGAAATTGAACTGAGGAAATTGAGAAAGTCTTCAATCAAAGTCTTCAAACACAGATATGACAAGCTCACAACACAATACTGAGGAAACGAAAGAGTTGAGAAAATAGAACCAGGTTGCTTGGTGAAGACAATGATTTGGTAGACCAGTTCCAACTGATGTCTCAGTTGTACATCTGGTTGGAGCGGCTAGGTATTTAAACCTGAAGACACACAGTCCTCACCGTATTCTCCTTGAACTAAGGTCACACAGACCTCGTCCAATCACTCGTGGTAAGTCTTCAGGTGACTTCCGAACCTTCACAAACTCGGTCACTCGGCGATCCACAATTCCTCTTGGACGCTCTAGACCATGACGCCTAACCGTCTGGAAGAAGCACAATCTTCAAAGGTAACAAGCGTCGGATCCTCGCAGGATCAATCTCTTCAATGATGCTCCATCACTTTGGGTTTGTAGGTGTTTGGGTTTGGGTTTTCCTCACTCGATGATTTTCTCTCAAAGTCCTCGGAGGATGGGATGCTCTCAAATAACAAGTGTCAGTTTCTCTCGGAGCAGCCAACCAGCTAGTGGTTGTAGGGGGCGGCTATTTATAGCCTAGGGAGCAGCCCGACATGATAAGACATAAATGCCCTTCAATGATATGACCATTAGGTGGATAAGATATTTTGGGACAGCTGGCACGTAGCACAGCAACGGTCGGAAATTTGAGGTTCAAATTCCTCAGGGCTATCATGTTCCTCACTGTGTAGGCAATCCGCACTGGCGAATTCCTAACTCCTCAGTCAGAACAAAGTCCTCAGTGACCAGAAGAACTGCGTATCTGTCACTGAAGAAATTGACTGAGCTGTATGAGATTTCCAATGGCTTCACTCGAAGGGATTGGTAGATGTAGGATTTTGAGTTGAGCATCACATGGAAATTTTTCCTTAGTATTTCCTTGGCCCTCTTTAACAGTACGGTGTTTCCTATGACTCAAGAAAGAGAAAATGAAACTACTAAAAGAAAAGTCTTCACGCTTCATGTTCCTCGAATGAATACCAAGTCTTCAAGGTTACACCAATTTCTTCACTTTCAAAGTGTTCAGAAAGTCTTCAGAATATCAAAGTCTTCAGTCGAAGAACTTCATTTTTAGGGGTCGACTTTCACTGTAAATATCAAACTCCTCATAGACTTATAGACCTGTGTACACTCATAAACACATTAGTCCCTTAACCTATAAGTCTTCAATACACCAAAATCACTAAGGGGCACTAGATG
Organism: Aegilops umbellulata; assembly: GCA_032464435.1. Taxonomy (NCBI): domain Eukaryota; kingdom Viridiplantae; phylum Streptophyta; class Magnoliopsida; order Poales; family Poaceae; genus Aegilops; species Aegilops umbellulata. The sequence continues at coordinate 222,555,360 of CP136055.1, read as the reverse complement.
CACTTACAATCTCCCCCTTTTTGGTGATTGATGACAATATAGGTTAAGTTTTCAACGGGGATAAACATATGAAGTGTAAAAACTGATATTGAGGAATTTGATTGCAAGATATAGAAGAACTCCCCCTGAAGATGTGCATAGTGAGGAATTTTCTTTTGAAGCAATGCACACTTGAAGAGTTGAATCATGGAGATCTCCCCCTATATCTTGTAATTCATACACGCATTTGACATATAATATGAAGAATTTGAAATGCATGATGAATTATGGTGACTGAGGAATAAGCATGCAGAATAACGTAGCAGAAGTATCAGACCACCATCGGGTTTAAGTTTACAACTCGATCCAATAAAGTTTCAGAAGAACGAGAGTTGTAACTTAGCAAAAAAACGCCCATATAATAGACCCGCTTGAAGACTAACTCAAATTTCTCCCCCTTTGTCATCGAATGACCAAAAGGATCGAAACTGAGGACTAATGCCCCTGAAGATAAGCAAGTTGATGAAGGAGCGCCAGCGTTGTCGGGGTCGGTTGTTGTAGTAGGGCCTGCTGCAGTGTCGTCCAAGTCTTCATCATCAGTGTCGCGCGATGAAGAATAAGAGCTGGCCACCAAGGAAGGAACCTTGACCTTCTTGTATTTCTTCGGAGGAGGTGCAGACCAGTCAAATTCTTCCTTGAGACCCATTTTCTTCAGATCTTCTTCGCTGTAGACATGAGTCAGAACAGCCCAGGTACGGTTGAAGGTTTCATGGAGGTAGTATTGGTTTTTCTTCACTGCCTTGTGGGTTGAGGTCATGTTGTGAAGAATTGAACCAAACTGATGCTTGACCCATTTATGATTGCGATCAACCTTCTGATGAAGACTGAGGAGTAACTCATGATCAGTCATCACCCTGGGTGATGTGGCTTGAGGATTTTGCTTGGCAGTGTTGGCGGCAGAGTCATGTGTGGCAGACTCATCATTGGTGGAGTAGGATGCAGCCTTGCGAAATTGACCATCCAATGGACGAATGCCTTCATCTATCACAGCAATGGCCTTGCCTTTGTCATCAGCTGAGGAATATGTCCGTTTGAGGACTTCAATTGGAGGCAAGTAGGTGCAGTGGTTTAGAGTGTCAGCTTTGTAATTGAGTGAAGACCTTGTTCTGATGAATCTCATAATCCATGGTGCATAAGGCTTCAGCTCAAAAGGTGACATAGCGACATTGGCCAGAGTCCTCATGAAGAAATCATGGAAGTTGACAGGAACGCCATGAATGATGTTGAAAAGCAGATTCTTCATGATGCCAATGACTTCTTCTTCATTTGAGTCATGGCCCTTGATTGGACTCAATGTCTTCGTCAAAATGCGATAGACAGTCCGAGGCACATATAGTAATTCCTTGACGAGGAATTTGGTTCGAGGGGCCTGCCCTGGCTTCAAAGGCTTCATCAGAACTTGCATGTAGTGATTTGTAAGCTCAGGCTCACTGTAGACGCAACGAGCACCTTCAAGGGGAGGGCTGAGTGATAGGGCACGAAGCAATTCAGTTGCTGGTGCCTTGTAGTGAGTATTTTCTGACATCCAGTCCAGCACCCATGAATTCACATCTTCAGAATCTCATGTGATGTGGAGCGTCGCATAGAACTGAAGAATGAGTTCTTCATTCCAATCACAGATATCAGTGCAGAAGTTTAGCAGCCCAGCATCGTGAAGAACACTGAGGACTGGCTCGAAGCACGGCAGAGATTCCATGTCCACGTGAGGAATATGTGCATGATCGAAGACTTTGTTTTTGTTGAATAGCAATGAGGAATAGAAATTGGCTTGACTAGCAGTCCAGAAACGCCTCTTCCTTATGCGAGCAGAGTCATATGGGTTGTAATCAGTGAAGAACACATGCTCGCCAAAGAAGTCTTTAGCCTTGAACTTTTGCTTGTGTGAGAATGGATCCTTTGGTTTGGGCAGAGGAGTGTCAGTGAGTTGCATCACTACCTCAGGAATCGCAATCTGAGGTTCATCAGGCTGAGGAATTTCTGGTTCCTCTTTAGTTGCAGTCTATGTTGTCACATGATTAGCAGCAGCAGTTTCTTCAGCACTAGCGGCTGGAATTTCTTCATGCACAGACGAGGTGGGGTGAGTTTCTTCAGAGCCCATTTGTACTGTTAGTGCAGGGGAGTGAGGTATTTGTTGCAGAGGGGTGAAGAGTGGAGAGTTGGGGTGCTGACTTTCCCAAAAGTCATCATTCATCACAGGTGTAGTACTCCCAATATCCACGTCTTCATCTTCCAATTCTTCAACGCCAGCCTCTTCAGCTATGAACTGAGGCATTAGCGAGGATACAACAAGTGTAGAAGGGATCGCATCCACTTCAATTTCCTCATCAATCTGCTCTGACGAAGCAGTAGAATGATTTTCTTCATCAGATCCGCTAGGGATCTCATATTCTTTACCAAAAGGAACAAGGTGCTTTGATGGCATGGTAGAGATTGGAACAACATCAATGGGATTTTCAAACAAACTCGTCATGGGCTTCATTTTCTTCGGTGCTGAAGAATCTGAAGCACCGGATGCTTTCCTTTTCTTCACTGCAGCTCGCTCTGCAGCCTTGGTCTTCTTCACATCTGATGCAGATGGAAGGATAGGAATTGGTGTAGGCGCGGGAGGAGCAGAGGAATCTGGTTGATTTTCCTCAGGCGCAACTGATGCAGTTGCCCTGACTTCTTCAGTTTCTTCAGGCACACCACTAGTGGATGCCCTGACAATTTCTTCAGCAGCTGGAATGGAATCATTAGCCCTGGAACTAGCATTTTCTTCAGCAGTCTGAAAGTCATCAGTAGTGCTGGCATGTTCTTCAGTTGGCTGAGCAGAAGCTTCAGCTTGAGGAACTTCTTGTTGTGATGGGGCTGCAACATTGGTGAACTTCTCTGTCAGTTTGACGAACCTGACTTTGGCTCCTTGCCAATCAGCATAGTAGGCGTTGAAGTTGTCGCTGAGGGTTTTGATTTCAGACTGGATGTTGATAAGTTCATCAGTTGTCATTCTGACAACATTGGTCTTCAGATACTTCCCCTTCTTGTACTGAGCCTTCTTGATCTGCTTGGCCTGCTGATACTTCCATTTCTCTTCTTGGATGAAATGAGTCATCATATGATTTTGACCAGGTGTCAGCTTGAAGTCAGACATAGGAGTGTTTGGGTCCTTGTGCCAGAGATCAATGTAATCTAGGATCGCCCTTGGATCCAAAAGCAGTGGCACTGATGTGCCTTTGGCTCTAGCGGCCCTTTCTTGCCTGTCTCTGATGATTTCTGCAAGTTCATCATCATCAGCTTCATCTTCTTCAGTCGGCACTTGGAAGGCGACTTGCTTCTTCTTAGGACTTGGGCGAGGACCTCGTCCAGCAGTAGCCTTAGTCTTTAGCAGAGTGGGGCCTGATGAAGAATTTGGTGCAGCTGAGGAACTTGCTGAGACACCTGAGGCAATTGAGATGCCTGCAGACCTTTGGCATGTGGCCAGATGCACAGGTGCCGATGACTTTGCCAGAGTAGCTGAGGACTTTGGAGGAGGAGTTGAGGATTTCGGAGGAGCAGGAGCAGCATGAGGAATTGGTCTTGAGGACTTTGAAGATTCTGGCTGTGAGGGCATAGCTGAGGAACTTGGCCATGAGGGCATTGTTGGTGAAGCACTTGGCTTGCACGCAGGCCTCTTTGCCATTGATTTCCTAGGCTTGACAGAGGCCTCAGTGGCAGCAGCAGCAGCAGAGTCTTCATTAAATTTCCTCACTGCTTCTTTGGCTTGTCTAGCCAACTTGGCTTGGCGCTTGGCCCATTCTTCAGGAAAGTCCTCACCACGTTTGATGCTGGTGGGGTCTGCCTCTTGGCCAGGTGCCAATGGAGATCTTGGGCATGGAGGGTTGAGAGCGAATTTCTTCATATACTTTGGAGTTACATATCTATACTCCCTCCATTCTCTTGCCCATCTCCTTTCAATCCTCTATATGCGCACCTTGCGCTGATTTTTGTTTTCTTTTCCAAACTTGGCCTCATCAGGTGTGCAATACTCAGCATAGATGTCCTCAGGGATTTCAAACGCAGTCATGACCTCAGGCTTCTTTCCTCCTTTCTCCGGCTTCTTACCGTCTGCCATATTCTTCAGTTGAGGATTTTGAACAATCGAATTCTTTGAAGAAGTATGCAGCTTTTCTTCGAGGAACGCTGCAAATGAGTTCAGTTGATGAGAACCTAGAGATTCAGCAGCTGACAAGAGTACCTGTGAACAGAGTATACTTGCGAGGAATTTGGAGAGGTAATATGCGTTCTCAGAAGGTTTTTCAAAAAGAACAAGTTTGAGGAATTTTGACCAGATGAGTCTTGAAGAATTTCACTAAGCGTTCTTTGTCTTAGGTTCCAGAGTTGTATAGATCGAATATCCACACAATTGAGGAATCTTGAAGAAAAATGATGCTTAGAGAAATGAATCAAGAACAGATGACTTGTGAGGTGTTTTGTGTGTGAGGATTTGAAGAATAAAACACCTTTGAAGATTTTGTAGAAGACATTTGAATCAAAGAGGGCAGTAAAAGTAACTTTTAATTACCCTGAACGAAGAACATGACGAACTATGAGATGGAGAGGTGAAGCTTGTCAGTGCAGATCTTCCACGCCCTAACTCGGCAGAGGAAGACGGCAACGGTGGCGGCGGAGTGAAGATTTCTGCGGCCGGCGCGAGTACGACGGCGACGAGGTTGAGGCAGTGAAGCTCTTCCTCACCGGCGACGATGGAGTAGCGGTGGCGCTAGGGTTTGAGAAGCTCGAGCGGGAGAGAGAGTTCGAGCGGAGTAAAAGAAGTGAGGGGTATTTATAGTCGCAGTGAAAAACTGTTCGCCCGAAGATTTAGGACGAACGTGCCCCTGACCCTTCTCCTTCGCACGACATGTGTCACCCACGTACTATGAAGTGGAGATCGTGTTAGATCGTGGGTGAATAGAATAGTATATCATGGGATGCGGAACGGTTTGAGCGGCAAAACTAAAAATTTGGATAAGATTTTTTTTTAACGTTCCGTTCGCAATTTCTTCATCTGACAAGGACACAGTGAAGATTTTGAACGAGTTTCAAATAGAACGCACATAAAGAATTTGTGAATAGATTTGATTGAGTATAGCATAGTGGGGTATGGGTCCGATCACATTCACTTAGCAGAAAACACCAACTTAAAGAAATAGCCATAAGTGAATGCTGTAGAGGACATAAACTCATATATATATATATATATATATATATATATATATATATATATGTATGTATGTATATATATATATATATAAGAAAAACAATGGAACAAGTGAAGATTTTGCAAAGTTGAAGAATTTGAACAACTGAGGAATTTCAAAACTGAGGAAAAACTCAATTGAGGATTTTCAACTTTTGTGGTGGCGTGACCCACCGTATAAGAAAGATGATTTCAGATACCGCGTACAATTGTCGTAGGGTTCTGAGAATCAAATTTCATTAATTTATTCACACTAAGAGTGTTATTCTTCATTGATTGAAGAAAAATGTTTCTTCATGTGTTACACATCTAAGTCATCAATTTTGCATAAGCTTTAGGATGAGTGTCCTTTTCAAAGAACATTCGAAGACTCTAAGATATTTAGCTCACACCGCAACTTGCTAAATCTCTTCTCATCCAAGGGCTTTGTGAAGATATCGGCTAGCTGTTCCTCAGTCTTCACGTGCTCAATAGAAATGTCGCCCTTCAACACATGATCACGAAGAAAATGATGACGAATCTGAATGTGCTTTGTCTTCGAGTGCTGAACTGGGTTGTGAGCAATCTTGATGGCACTCTCATTGTCACAGAGGAGAGGCACATTCTTCATGTTGAAGCCATAGTCCTTGAGAGTTTGCTTCATCCATAGCAGTTGAGCACAGCAAGAACCAGCAGCAATGTACTCAGCTTCAGCAGTAGACAGTGATACGCAGTTCTGTTTCTTCGAGGACCAGCAGACCAAGGATCGTCCGAGGAAATGACATGTACCAGATGTTGACTTGAGGTCCACACGATCACAGGCATAGTCAGAGTGAGAGTATCCAATGAGATCAAAAGCCGAGCCCTTGGGGTACCATAATCCAAGTGTTGGTGTGTGAGCTAGATATCGAAGAATATGTTTCACAGCCTTATGGTGTGATTCCTTCAGTGTAGCTTGAAATCGGGCACACATGCAAACACTAAGCATTATATCTGGCCTAGATGCACATAAGTACAATAAAGAACCAATCATGGATCGGTATACCTTGTGATCGAAGTCAATACCATTTTCATCAATGCATAGATGGCCATTTGTGGGCATAGGAATTTTGACGCCTTTGCAATCTTGCATGCCGAATTTCCTCAGTACATCTTGAGGTATTTCTCCTGAGATATGAATATGCCATTGCGCTGTTGACGAATTTGAAGACCTAAGAAGAATTTCAACTCTCCCATCATAGACATTTGATATTCTTCATTCATCATATAGGCAAATTCATCACTATAACGTTGGTCAGTATAGCCAAAGATAATATCATCAACATATATTTGGCACACAAACAGTTCACCATCATAAGATTTAGTAAAGAGAGTAGGGTCGATTGAATCGGGTGTGAAGCCATTCTTCATGAGGAATTCCTTCAAAGCATCATACCACGCCCGAGGGGCCTGCTTGAGGCCATAGAGGGCCATATTGAGTCTGAAGACTTTGTCGGGATTCTTTGGATCTTCAAAACCTGGGGGTTGAGCAACATATACTTCTTCCTCAAGCTTACCATTGAGGAATGCACTTTTCACATCCATTCGATATAAGATGATATCATGATGGTTAGCGTAAGCAAGTAATATGCGAATAGCCTCAAGTCTAGCAACATGTGCAAAAGTTTCATCGAAATCAATTCCTTCAACCTGTGTGTAGCCTTGAGCTACAAGTCGTGCCTTATTCCTCACCACAAGGCCATTTTCATCTTGCTTGTTGCGGTAGATCCATTTTGTGCCAATGATATTATGCTTGCGAGGATCTGGACATTTGACCAGTTCCCAGACGTTGTTGAGTTCGAATTGATGTAATTCTTCTTGCAAGGCCTGAATCCACTCAGGCTCCATAAATGCTTCATCTACCTTAGAGGGCTCTATGATAGAGACAAAAGCATAGTGCCCACAAAAGTTAGATAAATGTGAAGCTTTTGAGCGTGTGAGAGGACCTGGTGCTCTAATGTCATCGATGATCTTTTCCACTTGCACTTCTTTTGCAACGCGAGGATGAGCTGGTTGTCATTGAGGAATTTGCTCAGCATTTTCTTCAGCACCATTTTCTTCAGCATTTTCCTCAGGTTCATCAGCTCGACGTTCTTCACGTTCTGGAATGAATTCTTCAGCAGATTCTTCAGTAGGAATGACATCCTCAGTAGCCTTGAGCTTGATAGAATCCTCAGGTGCTGGTTCATCTATCACAGAAGGTAGGTGCTCTCTTTGCGAGCCATTAGTTTCATCAAACCACACATCTACAATTTCAACAACCTTGTGAAGAACGTTGTTGAAGACTCTGTAGGTGTGCGAGTCCTTTCCGTAACCAAGCATAAAACCTTCATGTGCTTTCGGTGCAAATTTAGAGTTGTGATGTGGATCTCTAATCCAGCATTTAGCACCGAAGACTTTGAAATAACTCACATTGGGGATTTTGTCAGTGAGGAGTTCATAGGCAGTCTTCTTGAAGAATTTGTGAAGATATACTCTGTTGATGATGTGGCACGCAGTATCAATTGCATCAATCCAGAAACGACGAGGCGTTTTGTACTCATCGAGCATAGTGCGAGCCATCTCAGCAAGAGTCTTGTTCTTGTGCTCCACAACGCCATTCTGTTGAGGAGTATAAGGAGCAGATAACTCATGAGCAATACCAAGTTCATCAAGATAGTCATCGAGACCCGAATTGTTGAACTCAGTGCCATTGTCACTCCTGATGTGCTTGATCTTCACACCAAAGTTGGTTGAAGCCCTCGAGGAAAATCATTTAAAGACTTCCTGCACTTCATGTTTGTAAGTAACAAGGTGTACCATGTGTAACGAGAGTAATCATCAACAATAACAAAGCCATATTGAGATGCTTCATTTGAAACAGCAGAATAATGATTAGGACCAAAGAGATCAATGTGAAGCAATTCAAATGGACGAGTAGTAGTAATGATAGTCTTCGCTGGATGCTTGGCATTGGTCATCTTTCCAGCTTCACAGGCTCCGCATAAGTGATCTTTGAGGAATTTGACATTCTCAATGCCAATGACATGCTTTTTCTTCGCAAGCATGTGCAAATTCCTCATGCCTGCATGACCAAGTCGTCGATGCCATAGCCATCCTTCTGAAGCTTTTGCAAGTAGGCACACGGCTGGTTGTGAACCTGTAGAAAAATCAACAATATACAAGTCTCCTCTCCTAAAGCCTTCGAAGACTTTGGAATTGTTAGCTTCCATAATCACAACACAACGATACTTGCCAAAGACAACAACCATATCAAGATCACAAAGCATTGATACAGACATAAGGTTGTATCCTAAGGACTCAACAAGCATGAGTTTGTCCATGTGTCGACCCTTTGTGATCGCAACCTTACCTAGACCCAATACCTGGCTTTTGCCTTTGTCAGCGAAGATGATATGCTTCAGATGCGATGGTGATAAGGGAGCATCCATCAATAGATTCTTGTCACCAGTCATGTAATTTGTACATCCACTATCGAGGACCCACTCAGTGGCTTTGGGTTGATCATCCTGCAGATGAATTAGTGCAGCTTACGAACTCATATACTTCATCAGTGAAGAATGTGATATCAATTTCATCAGATGAATTTCATCAAGCAGTAAGACAAATAAAGCAGTACGAGGACGTGATAAATGAAAATTCATTTCTTCATGATTAGCCTGCATCCTTTCAGGCATTTTGTCAGGTCCCCAGCAAATTCTTCAGACGTTAAAGTGCGTCTGGAGACCTGACCCTGCAGAAGGAATTAGTTCTTTTTCTTCACCACCCACATCTGAAGGGGTGGCAAAGAGTTCATCACTCTGCGAGCTCCATATGAGAATGGTGGCATAGAGGCCAAACCATTTCGTTTCACATAAGAGGGGTTAGGTTAAGCATATGAATAAGCAGAGAAATTCTTCGAGGACTTATGAACATAATGATTAGAAGAGTAATGCTCATATTCATAGCCCTTGGCTGTTCCCTGCGAAACAGAGTTGTTAGCACAATGATGTTCATATGAGGACTTTGATCCTTTTGAGGAATTTGATCCACGTGAGGAATTTGGTCCGTATGAGGACTTGGATCCATATGAAGAATTTGGTCCATATGAAGAATTTGATCTGGGGTTCCTATTCTTCACAGGTGGTTGCTACCTCTTGAGCTTGCGTTGGTTTTCCTCGAAGAGGAGAGGATGATGCAACAGAGTAGCGTAAGTATTTCCCTCAGTTTTTGAGAACCAAGGTATCAATCCAGTAGGAGGCCACGCTCAAGTCCCTCGTACCTGCACAAAACTATAGCTACTCGCAACCAATGCAATTAGGGGTTGTCAATCCCTTCACGGTCACTTACGAGAGTGAGATCTGATAGAGATAATATTTTTGGTATTTTTGGTATAGAGATGCAAAGTGAAAAGTAAAAGGCAAAGTAAAAAAGCAAAGCAAGATTAAAGTGATGGAGATTGATATGATGAGAATAGACCCGGGGGCCATAGGTTTCACTAGTGGCTTCTCTCATGAGCATAAGTATTCTACGATGGGTGAACAAATTACTGTTGAGCAATTGACAGAATTGAGCATAGTTATGAGAATATCTAGGCATGATCATGTATATAGGCATCACGTCCGTGACAAGTAGACCGAAATGATTCTGCATCTACTACTATTATTCCACTCATCGACCGCTATCCAGCATGCATCTAGAGTATTAAGTTAAAAACAAAGTAACGCTTTAAGCAAGATGACATGATGTAGAGAGATAAATTCATGCAATATGAAAAAAAACCCATCTTGTTATCCTCGATGGCAACGATAAAATACGTGCCTTGCTGCCCCTTCTGTCACTGGGAAAGGACACCTCAAGATCGAACCCAAAGCTAAGCACTTCTCCCATGGCAAGACCTACCAATCTAGTTGGCCAAACCTAACGGATAATTCGAAGAGACTTGCAAAGATAACCAATCATACCTAAAATAATTCAGAGAAGATTCAAATATTATTCATAGATAGACTTGATCATAAACCCACAATTCATCGTTCTCAACAAACACACCGCAAAAAGAAGAAGATTACATCGAATAGATCTCCACAAGAGAGGGGGAGAACTTTGTATTGAGATCCAAAAAGAGAGAAGAAGCCATCTAGCTAATAACTATGGACCCGAAGGTCTGAGGTAAACTACTCACACTTCATCGGAGAGGCTATGATGATGTAGAAGCCCTCCGTGATGACGGCCCTCTCCAACGGAGCTCCGCAACAGGCCCCAAGATGGGATCTCGTGGATACAGAAAGTTGCGGCGGTGGAATTAGGTTTTTGGCTCCGTATGTGTTCGTTTGGGGGTACGTGGGTATATATAGGAGGAAGAAGTACGTCGGTGGAGCTTCGGTGGGCCCACGAGGGTGGGGGCGCGCCTGGGGGTATAGGGCGCCCCCTACCTCGTGCCCACCTCGAAGCTTCCTTGGCGTAGGGTCCAAGTCTCCTGGGTCATATTCAGGAAGAAAATCACGTTCCAGAAAGGTTTATTCCATTTGGACTCCGTTTGATATTCCATTTCTTCGAAACACTGAAATAGGCAAAAAAACAACAATTCTAGGTTGGGCCTCCGGTTAATAGGTTAGTCCCAAAAATAATATAAAAGTGGAAAATAAATCCCAATATAGTCCAAAACAGTAGATAATATAGCATGGAGCATGTCGGGGGATATCGGCCTCCACGAGCACCTATGGGGACGGAGCCCCTTGTTGGTTCGGCGGGGGGCGGAGGTTGCACAAAGAGCAGATCGAGGTGACACACACACACACAACGATTTTACCCAGCTTCGGGCCGCATGGATGCGTAAAACCCTACTGCTGCTTGTCTGGTTGATTCGAGTTCTTGCTCTGGAGCGCAAGAAGCTACAGTAAGTTGGAGCTGGACGTAGGCGAGGGTCTACGGGGTTCCCTTCTTCGGGGCTGGATCCCTCTCCTCCTCTAGGGTTCGATCTCTCTAGGGTTCCCCCCCCCTCTACGTGCGCATGGGCCTCCTTTTATATGCTAAGGGGTTTCCCACAGGTAGCGACGCAGGTGAGGGTAAAAATGGCAAGGAACTGTGCGAATAGTGGCCGCACAGTGCTATCGCACCTAACTCTGACGGCGGGGGACAAAGGCATTAAATGCCCGTCTGGATCGCCTGAACAGTGCCGAGGCGGACCGTTAGGGGCGCCTCCGCTTGCCACGGGGGCGACTCCGCCAACGTCGCATGCCATGCGCGTGCCCCAGGTTGCGCGGCGCCTCGCCACGTGCCTCTGGGGAAGCCCCAGAGTGACGCGTGGGCAGGTGAGCTGGAGCGCATGCCTGAGGTGGTGGTTTGCCGCGGCAAGTGGCTTGCCGCGGTGGTTGTCTTGCTGCACCCGAGAGCTTGCCGCTCGTCAGGCCTTGCCGAGGCGCGCGGAGCGCCGCGGCGGGCTTCTCTTGGTGTGCCTTGGCTCGGCCGTCCCGGCGAGCTCCCCCCGCCGGGGCCTTGGTGCTTCGGCTTAGTCGTCCCGGCAAGCTCCTCTTGCCGGGGCCTTGGTGCTTCGGCTTAGTCGTCCCGGCAAGCTCCTCTTGCCGGGGCCTTGTCGCCTTGGCCCGGCAAGCTCCTCTTGCCGGACCTCGCCTTCTCGCCCCGGCAAGCTCCTCTTGCCGGGGCCTGGTCTTCTAGGCTCGATCACTTGGCCTTCGTCCGGCCCAGAAAGGGCCGTGGAGACTCTTGTCGCTCCCCTGGCAGGCCTTGCCCGGGACGCTACTACTGCCCGTGCACAAGTTCGGGGTACTAAGGTACCCCTACTTTAGTACACCGACAGGAGCCCCCGGGTCTGGGCCATACACGGTGCCGAGCGTTGTTGGGCCAGGCCCTAACAGTGCACGGGCACGCGTGGACTAGGTTGCGCTGCTCCTTAACTCCGTGCCCGTCGCGCCCTCCCCAAGTGGCGTGCGCTTATCGCGGCGTCGTGGGGGACCAGGCGTACGAGGCGTGCGTGATGTGGGTGGCGTGCGCGGGGCTTGAGGCCCGCAGGCATGCGTCACGTCGGGCACGATTCCTTTATTTGGAAAGGCGAAACGTCCGCCCCCACTTTCGAGTGGGGGGGGGGGAAGAGGTCGCCTCATCTGTCGCCTCGGCCCTGCTCGCCCGCCACGCGTCCTCCATGCGCTGGGGGTTGCGGTGGTGGAGGCAGGAAGCCGGGCCGACGCGGGTCGAAGTAGAGGGTCGGCCCCGTCGCCTGCCCTTCCTCTGCTTTGATTGGTTGGGCGGGGCGGCCGAGCCCCCACTCCGCCCCTTTATAAGGAGCGGAAGGGGATGACGAGGGTCCGCACTCCTTCCTTCTTCCTTCTCTTGTCGCCACTGAGCATGTCATAGAAACAGCTGATTAGAGCAGCGGCAAGTCATTTTGGAATATAACTTTTATCTTAGGCAGTTCATTGCGCTGTTATCTCCCTCGTTCGACCTTGTGCTTCGTACGTTCACGCCCTACGCTCCCGGGAACTTGTCGGCGCAAGCCTCCTCCTTGCCACGGGTGCCGAGTGCGGGACATCAGCAACCCGCTGGCGGAGCCTCCACCGGCAAGAAACCTTGCCGTGGCTGGCGCAACTCACTTACAATGCTGAGCAGGCTCAGGGCGAGGTTAGCGCGGCAACTGCAGTCGCGGCACGCTCAAGCTGCCGAGCAAGCTCGAAACAAAGTAAGGACGCCACTCGGGATGTAGCACACTTAAGTCGTTGAGCGGACTCAAAACGAAATAAGGGCGCAACCAGCCACGAGCTGGCCCCTCCGCGCACAGGTTTCCCATACGAAGCTCGGCCGTTCGAGGAAGATAACTTAAGGATAAAAAGGAACTTAATTGCTCAAACTTTGGCAACTTAGCTTTTCTGTTGTTCGCCGTCCGGCATGGCGCAGCTTCCTCGGGCGACGCCCAGCCTATCCTGTCATCCCCCCTACTCGAGGTAAGGGAATAACGAAGGCTCGGGGCTTCGCGGCCCGCCATCGCTTGCCGGAGTCGAGTGCTACACAATCGTGTCAAATAATGCATGCGCCAAGCGGAGAGGCGCGAAATCGACAAGATGTGCGGGGCACATAAGCTATGCTTGGGATCTGCGCCCGTCTCTGTACCAAGGATTACATGCAACTGCGGCAAGACTTGGACAGAGAGGATGGCCGACGAAACGGGTTCCGACTGCCGCGCTGGCAAGGTCCCTCCCATGGTCGGCGTCGACTCGTTTGGATCTTGGCGGCCTGGGCTCGCCGAAGAACAAGGTCGCCTTTCCCGCAACTTCCGGCGCTAACTTCTGCGGATACGGGAGCGGCGCAGGGTTTGCTGGAGGCGAGAAACTCGCTCAGCGGCCGGAAGGCGGTCCTCCTCAAGGAGCAGCTGCTCTTGCCCGGACTCTGCGTGAGTGGGTACTCGAGGAGGGCCGTGCACGAGTCCGTGGGGAGGAGTGCCTCCGCTCCGCGGGTTGGAGAGGAAAGGTACCTGGCCATACCTGAGCTCACCTGTGGTCGCCAAATCTGGTTCGCACAACCTCGACGCCGCCCCTACCTGGCGCGCCAAAGATGTCGGGGGATATCGGCCTCCACGAGCACCTATGGGGACGGAGCTCCTTGTCGGTTCGGCGGGGGGCGGAGGTTGCACAAAGAGCAGATCGAGGCGACACACACACACAACGATTTTACCCAGCTTCGGGCCGCATGGATGCGTAAAACCCTACTGCTGCTTGTCTGGTTGATTTGAGTTCTTGCTCTGGAGCGCAAGAAGCTACAGTAAGTTGGAGCTGGACGTAGGCGAGGGTCTACGGGGTGCCCTTCTTCGGGGCTGGATCCCTCTCCTCCTCTAGGGTTCGATCTCTCTAGGGTTCCCCCCCTCTACGTGCGCATGGGCCTCCTTTTATATGCTAAGGGGTTTCCCACAGGTAGCGACGCAGGTGAGGGTAAAAATGGCAAGGAACTGTGCGAATAGTGGCCGCACAGTGCTATCGCACCTAACTCTGACGGCGGGGGACAAAGGCATTAAATGCCCGTCTGGATCGCCTGAACAGTGCCGAGGCGGACCGTTAGGGGCGCCTCCGCTTGCCACGGGGGCGACTCCGCCAACGTCGCATGCCATGCGCGCGCCCCAGGTTGCGCGGCGCCTCGCCACGTGCCTCTGGGGAAGCCCCAGAGTGACGCATGGGCAGGTGAGCTGGAGCGCATGCCTGAGGTGGTGGTTTGCCGCGGCAAGTGGCTTGCCGCGGTGGTTGTCTTGCCGCACCCGAGAGCTTGCCGCTCGTCAGGCCTTGCCGAGGCGCGCGGAGCGCCGCGGCGGGCTTCTCTTGGTGTGCCTTGGCTCGGCCGTCCCGGCGAGCTCCCCCCGCCGGGGCCTTGGTGCTTCGGCTTAGTCGTCCCGGCAAGCTCCTCTTGCCGGGGCCTTGGTGCTTCGGCTTAGTCGTCCCGGCAAGCTCCTCTTGCCGGGGCCTTGTCGCCTTGGCCCGGCAAGCTCCTCTTGCCGGACCTCGCCTTCTCGCCCCGGCAAGCTCCTCTTGCCGGGGCCTGGTCTTCTAGGCTCGATCACTTGGCCTTCGTCCGGCCCAGAAAGGGCCGTGGAGACTCTTGTCGCTCCCCTGGCAGGCCTTGCCGCGGGACGCTACTACTGCCCGTGCACAAGTTCGGGGTACTAAGGTACCCCTACTTTAGTACACCGACAGAGCAATCAAAAATTATAGATACGTTGGAGACTTATCAGGCATCCCCAAGCTTAATTCCTGCTCGTCCTCGAGTAGGTAAATGATAAAAAGAGAATTTTTGATGCGGGGTGCTACTTGGCAAAATTTCAATGCCAATTTTCTTAATTGTGGTATGAATATTCAGATTAGGAAGATTCAAGACAAAAGTTCATATTGACATAAAGAATAATACTACTTCAAGCAAACCAACAAAGCAATTATGTTTTCTTAAAGTAACATGGCCAAAGAAAGTTCATCCCTACAAAATCATATAGTTTAGTCATGCTCCATTTTCGTCACACAAGAATGCTCTCATCGTGCACAACCCCGGTGACAAGCCAAGCAATTGTTTCATACCTTAATAATTTCAAACTCATAAACTTTCACGCAATACATGAGCGTGAGCCATGGATATAGCACTATGAGTGGAATAGAATATAATGATGGGGGTTATGTGGAGAAGACAAAAAGGAGAAAGTCTCACATCAACGAGGCTAATCAATGGGCTATGGAGATGCCCATCGATTGATGTTAATGCAAGGAGTAGGGATTGCCATGCAACGGATGCACTAGAGCTATAAATGTATGAAAGATCAACAAAAGAAAACTAAGTGGGTGTGCATCCAACTTGCTTGCTCACAAAGACCTAGGGCACTTGAGGAGGCCCATTGTTGGAATATACAAGCAAAGTTCTATAATGAAAATTCCCACCAGTATATGAAAGTGATAACTCAAGAGACTCTCTATATGAAGAACATGGTGCTACTTTGAAGCACAAGTGTGGAAAAAAAGGATAGTAGCATTGCCCCTTTTTATTTATTTTCTCTTTTTTTGGGCCTTCTTTTTTTTCTTTGGCCTTTCTCTTTTTTTGGGACAATGCTCTATTGAATGACGATCATCACACTTCTATTTATTTACAACTCAATGATTACAACTCGATACTAGAACAAAGCGTGACTCTATATGGATGCCTCCGACGGTGTACCGGGATATGCAATGAATCAAGAGTGACAAGTAGGAAAAAATTATGAACGATGGCTTTGCCACAAATACTATGTCAACTACATGATCATGGTAAGCAATATGACAATGATGAATGTGTCATGATAAACTGGATGGTGGAAAGTTGCATGGCAATATATCTCGGAATGGCTATGGAAATGCCATAATCGGTAGGTATGGTGGCTGTTTTGAGGAAGATATAAGGAGGTTTATGTGTGAAAGAGTGTATCATATCACGGGGTTTGGATGCACCGGCGAAGTTTGCACCAACTCTCGATGTGAGAAAGGGAGTTGCACGGTACTGAAGAGGCTAGCAATGATGGAAGGGTGAGAGTGCGTATAATCCATGGACTCAACATTAGTCATAAAGAACTCATATACTTATTGCAAAAATTTGCAAGCCATCAAAAACCAAAGTATTACGCGCATGCTCCTATGGGGATATATTGGTAGGAAAAGACCATCGCTCGTCCCCGACTGCCACTCATAAGGAGGGCAATCAAATAACACCTCATGTTTCAAATTTGTTGCATAACGTTTACCATACGTGCATGCTACGGGACTTGCAAACTTTAACTCAAGCACTTCTCAAATTCACAATTACTCTACTAGCATGACTTTGATATTACTACCTCCATATCTCAAAACAATTATCAAGCATCCAACTTTTATTAGTATTCAACACACTCAAAAGAAAGTTTCACAAATCTTGAATACCAAGCATGTTATTATTAAGCAAATTACCATGCTATTAAGACTCTCAAAATAATTTAAGTGAAGCATGAGAGATCAATAGTTTCTTTAAAATGAATCCACCAACGTGCTCTAAAAGATCTAAGTGAAGTACATAGAGTGAAATTATAACGCTCAAAAGATATAAGTGAAGCACATAGAGCAAAACTACTTAGCTCAAAAGATATAAGTGAAGCACATAGAGTATTCTATCAAATTCCAATTCATGTATGGCTCTCTCAAAAGGTGTGTACAGCAAGGATGATTGTGGCACACTAACAAACAAAGACACAAATAATACAAGGCGCTCCAAGCAAAACACATATCATGTTGGTGAATAAAAATATAGCTCCAAGTAAATTACCGATGGAAGTGGACGAAAGAGGGGATGCCTTCCGGGGCATCCCCAAGCTTTAAATTTTTGGTGTATTTGGATTATCTTGGGGGTGACATGGGCATCCCCAAGCTTAGGCTCTTGCCACTCCTTGTTCCATAATCCATCAAAAGAATTCACCCAAAACTTGAAAACTTCACAACACAAAACTCAATAGAAATCTCGTGAGCTCCGTTAGAGAAATAAAACAAAAGACCACTTCAAGGTACTGTAATGAACTCATTCTTTATTTATATTGGTGTTAAACCTACTGTATTCCAACTTCTCTATGGGTTATAAACTATTTTACTAACCATAGATTCATCAAAATAAGCAAACAACACACGAAAAACAGAATCTGTCAAAAACAGAATAGTATGTAGTAATCTGTAACTAACGCAAACTTCTGGAACCCAATTTTTTTTACCAAAATTGTAAGACCTAGACAATTTTTTTATTGATCAGAAGCAATTGGAATCAGTATTTTATCACATTCTGGTGATTTTTAACAATTCGGCCACTGAACGCAAAGTTTCTGGAAATTACATCAAGATCAAATAACTATCATCCAAGAAGATCCAATAGGTCTAACTTGGCACAAACACTAATTAAAATACAAAACCACATCCAAACAGAAGGTAGATGGGTTATTTATTCCCTAAAAGAAGAAAAACACAAAAAACTAAAAATAAAATTGGGTTGCCTCCCAACAAGCGCTATCGTTTAACGCCCCTAGCTAGGCATACAAGCGAGGAGAGATCTAGGTATTGCCATCTTTGGCAGTAGGAGAGAAAAGAGCAAATTTCCTTTCTATGGCATTTATTCTCCTATTTTGGGAAATCACATGGCCATTAATGGATGAAGTAAGATTAAGCACGTTATGGAAATTTGCATCTATACTAGATTTCATCTCTTTGATAATTTCGTTTTGATAGAAGCATAAGAGGGTGGTAGATGCAACTTTATCATTCATGGGGTGCCCAAATATAGTTTTCATCCTTTCATAGGCAACTAGAGCAGCCCCTTCAAGAAAACCCTCTTCAAAAATAGAATCTAGCACTTGTTTGAAAGAAGTAGGTAATCCAACATAGAAACCTTTTAAGTAAACCTCAATTTGATATTGTGGTATGTAGCTAGCCCTAACCTATCCCAAGCATCTTTTAAAGACTCATCAATTAAATAACGAAAAATTCCAGAGTCATCTTCATCAAGATCATTTAAACTCTCATTGGTAACCCCGGTGGGTCTTTCAATAGCATCATTATTTTTGAGCTTAGACAGGATAGAGGGGTTATCCAAGGTACTAAGACCATGGAAAGGACCCTTTATTCTTTTTGATTCGGCCATGGCAACGGGAAGGCAAATGGAAAAGAGAAGGAGAAGGAGAAAGCGAGGGCAAATAAAACGGCAAGGGTGAAGTGGGGGAGAGGAAAACGAGAGGAAAATGGCAACTAATGTAATGCGAGAGATAAGGATTGTGGTGGGTACTTGGTATGTTGACTTTTTGCGTAGACTCCCCGGCAACGGCACCAGAAATCCTTCTTGCTACCTCTTGAGCTTGCGTTGGTTTTCCATGAAGAGGATAGGATGATGCAGCAGAGTAGCGTAAGTATTTCCCTCAATTTTTGAGAACGAAGGTATCAATCCAGTAGGAGGCCATGCTCAAGTCCCTCGTACCTGCACCAAACGATAGCTACTCACAACCAACGCGATTAGGGGTTGTCAATCCCTTCACGATCACTTACGAGAGTGAGATCTGATAGAGATAATATTTTTGGTATAGAGATGCAAAGTGAAAAGTAAAAGGCAAAGTAAAAATCAAAGCAAGATTAAAGTGATCGAGATTGATATGATGAGAATAGACCCGGGGGCCATAGGTTTCACTAGTGGCTTCTCTCATGAGCATAAGTATTCTACGGTGGGTGAACAAATTACTGTTGAGCAATTGATAGAATTGAGCATAGTTATGAGAATATCTACGCATGATCATGTATATAGGCATCATGTCCGTGAAAAGTAGACCGAAACGATTCTGCATCTACTAATATTATTCCACTCATCGACCGCTATCCAGCATGCATCTAGAGTATTAAGTTAAAAACAGAGTAATGCTTTAAGCAAGATGACATGATGTAGAGAGATAAATTCATGCAATATGAAATAAACCCCATCTTGTTATCCTCGATGGCAACGATACAATACGTGCCTTGCTGCCCCTTCTGTCACTGGGAAAGGACACCGCAAGATCGAGCCCAAAGCTAAGCACTTCTCCCATGGCAAGAACTACCAAGCTACCAAACGGATAATTCGAAGAGACTTGCAAAGATAACCAATCTTACATAAAAGAATTCAGCGAAGGTCTGAGGTAAACTACTCACACTTCATCGGAGAGGCTATGATGATGTAGAAGCCCTCCGTGATGACGGCCCTCTTCGGCGGAGCTCCGGAACAGGCCCCAAGATGGGATCTCGTGGATACAGAAATTTGCGGCGGTGGAATTAGGTTTTTGTCTCCATATCTGTTCGTTTGGGGGTACGTGGGTATATATAGGAGGAAGAAGTACGTCGGTGGAGCTTCGGTGGGCCCACGAGGGTGGGGGCACGCCTGGGGGTATAGGGCGCGCCCCCTACCTCGTGCCCACCTCGAAGCTTCCTTTGCGTAGGGTCCAAGTCTCCTGGGTCATATTCGGGAAGAAAATCACGTTCCAGAAAGGTTTATTCCGTTTGGACTCCGTTTGATATTCCGTTTCTTCGAAACACTGAAATAGGCAAAAAACAACAATTCTGGGCTGGGCCTCCGGTTAATAGGTTAGTCCCAAAAATAATATAAAAGTGGAAAATAAAACCCAATATAGTCCAAAATAGTAGCTAATATAGCATGGAGCAATAAAAAATTATAGATACGTTGGAGACGTATCAGTGGTGTCATGAGGACATTCACCCGAAGACTTTCAAGGCACCTTTTGGGAACCCAGATTTTCTTCATAGGGGAACCATTCCTACAGTTAGTGCCAACATATCTAGCAAATACTTCACCATTCTGATTTTTGAACAGTTTATAGTTGGAGTCAAATGAATCATCAGAAGAATGAGAAGATTCACATGTAAAGCCAGATAAATCAGATGGATCAATTTGAGGTCTCGTTGCAGCAACCCATGAGGTTTTGGGGTACTGCTTAGGCTTCCAATATGTACCATCAGCATTGAGTTTCCTCTCAAAGGCAATACCCTCTTTCCTAGGGTTCCTGTTGAGGATCTGCTTTTTAGGCACATCACAAAGAGTCTGATGCCCTTTGAGGCTTTTGTACATGCCTGTCATGTACAATTCCTTCAGCCATGCATCGTCAGTGATACTAGCAATGTCCTCAGATGAGGAATTAGTGATAGCAGAGGCAGGTGAAGAATTTGTAACATTAGAAGCATTTGAACATTCAAGTGAAGAATTAGTAGATTCTCGTTCAATGCATTTCAAACATGGAGGAACAAATTCTTCCTGAGCAGCACTGATTTGTTGAGCAAGTAATGAATCACGCTCCTTCTGAAGATCTTCATAACTCACTCTTAGATTCTCAAGATCTTGCTTTCTTTGAAGAAATTCATAAGAAAGCTTCTCATGATCAGATCAGAGAGTGTTATGATGACCTTGAAGGTTGTCACACCTGGTCTGAAGTGTTTGAAGATTTTCAGTGAAGATTTTAGTGCGATCCATTTCTTCACCCAACATATCATCACTTTTGTCTAGCATGTTTTGAACCTTTTCAAAAGCCCTTTGTTGTTTTACAGCAATCTTAGCAAGTTTAGATTAGCTGGGCTTGAGATTTTCATCAAATTCATTCTCACTAGATTCAGAGGAGGTATATTTTAGTACCTTGGCACCCTTTGCCATGAAGCAATAAGTGGGAGCGTAGTCATCATTGCCTTCATCAGCCTTGTTGGTGAGGTCATTTTCTTCAGAGTTGAAGATAGACTTGCTGACGAATGCAGTAGCGAGGGCTAGGCTCACCACACCAGACTCGGACTCCTCAGATGCCTCTTCTTCCTCTTGTTCCTTAGATTCAGCTTCAGAGTCCATTTCCTTGCCAATGAATGCCCGAGCCTTCTTGGAGCTGCTCTTCTTGTGAGATGAAGACTTTGAGGATTTTGATGATGAAGATTTTGAGGATTTCTTCTTTTTCTTTGCATCATCAGAACTATAATCCTTGTATTTCTTCTTCTTTGATTCCTTTTCCCACTGAGGACAATCTTGATTGTAGTGTCCAGCTTTTTTGCACTTGTGACAAAGCCTCTTCTTGTAGTCACTGGATGAGGAATCATTGTTCCTGGAGGGTCTTCCAAAGCGACCACGTCTTGAGAACTTCTGGAATTTCTTCACGAGCAGTGCTAGCTCATGACTCAGTTCTTCAGGGTCACCAAGGCTGCTACCAGAGTCTTCATCTTTGGACTCAGATACTGCCTTGGCCTTCAGTGCACGTGATCTGCCATAGCTCGAACCATAGAGATCTCTCTTTTCAGCAAGCTGGAACTCATGAGTATTTAGCCTCTCGAGGATATCAGCGGGATCAAGTGACTTGTAATCAGCACGCTCTTGTATCATCAATGCCAGAGTATCAAATGAGGAATCAAGCGATCTCAGCAATTTCTTCACCACCTCATGGTCGGTGATGTCAGTGGCACCAAGTGCTTGAAGCTCTTTTGAGATGTAAGTGAGGCGATCGAAGGTTTGCTGAACATTTTCATTATCGAGTCTTTTGAAGCGGTTGAAGAGATTGCCAAGAACATCAACTCGAGAGTCACGCTGAGTTGAGACTCCTTCATTGACTTTGGACAGCCTATCCCAGATAAGCTTAGCAGTTTCCAAAGCACTCACTCTTCCATACTGTCCTTTGCTCAGATGGACACATATGATATTCTTCGCTTGAGAGTCGAGTTGCTTGAATCTCTTCACGTCGGTAGCATTCAGTGAGGGTGAGATAGAAGGAACACCATTTTCCACAACATACCAGAGATCATTATCAATTGCCTCAAGATGCATTCGCATCTTATTCTTCCAGTAGGGGTAGTCCGTCCCGTCGAAGGTAGGACACCCAGCAGAGACCTTGATCATACCTGTGATCGACATAACTGAAACTCCAGGCGGTTAAACCAAAATCACACAGAACAAGGGAGAACCTTGCTCTGATACCAATTGAAAGTGCGTTATATTGACTAGAGGGGGGTGAATAGGCGATTTTTATGAATTCTTCACTAAGGAATTTGCTAGTGAGGAAATTCCTTAGCGAAGAACTACTTGCAGCGGAATATGTACTCAGAAGTAAACATAACAGAAGACAAACATAGTCATCATGATGAAATGAAGACAAGCACAGAGTACAGAAAGCGAAATCACAGGATAGCACAGGATGAAGACAAACAGACTGAAGAAATCGAACTGAGGAAATTGAGAAAGTCTTCAGTCAAACTCTTCAAACACAGATATGACAAGCTCACAACACATACTGAGGAAATGAAAGAGTTGAGGAAATAGAACCAGTTGGCTTGGTGAAGACAATGATTTGGTAGACCAGTTCCAACTGCTGTCTCAGTTGTACATCTGGTTGGAGCGGCTATGTATTTAAACCTGAGGACACACAGTCCCGGACACACAGTCCTCACCGTATTCTCCTTGAACTAAGGTCACGCAGACCTCGTCCAATCACTCGTGGTAAGTCTTCAGGTGACTTCCGAACCTTCACAAACTCGGTCACTCGGCATCCACAATTCCTCTAGGATGCTCTAGACCATGACGCCTAACCGTTTGGAAGAAGCACAGTCTTCAAAGGTAACAAGCGTCGGATCCACACAGGATCAATCTCTTCAGTGAAACTCAATCACTTTGGGTTTGTAGGTGTTTGGGTTTGGGTTTTCCTCACTCGATGATTTTCTCTCAAAGTCCTCGGACGATGGGATGCTCTCAAATGACAAGTGTCAGTTTCTCTCGGAGCAGCCAACCAGCTAGTGGTTGTAGGGGCGGCTATTTATAGCCTAGGGAGCAGCCCGACATGATAAGACATAAATGCCCTTCAATGATATGACCGTTAGGTGGATAAGATATTTTGGGACAGCTGGCGCGTAGCACAGCAACGGTTGGAAATTTGAGGTTCAAATTCCTCAGGGCTATCATGTTTCTCACTGTGTAGGCAATCCACACTGGCGAATTCCTAACTCCTCAGTCAGAACAAAGTCCTCAGTGACCAGAAGAACTGCGTCTCTGTCACTGAAGAAATTGACTGAGCTGTATGAGA
The DNA here is from genome assembly GCA_032464435.1 of Aegilops umbellulata. Taxonomy (NCBI): domain Eukaryota; kingdom Viridiplantae; phylum Streptophyta; class Magnoliopsida; order Poales; family Poaceae; genus Aegilops; species Aegilops umbellulata. Next base: position 222,532,018 of record CP136055.1, on the reverse strand, counting down.
TTTCCAATGGCTTCACTCGAAGGGATTGGTAGATGTAGGATTTTGAGTTGAGCATCACATGGAAATTTTTCCTTAGTATTTCCTCGACCCCCTTTAACAGTACAGTGTTTCCTATGGCTCAAGAAAGAGAAAATGAAACTACGAAAACAAAGTCTTCACGCTTCATGTTCCTCGAATGAATACCAAGTCTTCAAGGTTACACCAATTTCTTCACTTTCAAAGTCTTTAGAAAGTCTTCAGAATATCAAAGTCTTCAGTCGAAGAACTTCATTTTTAGGGGTCGACTTTCACTATAAATATCAAACTCCTCATAGACTTATAGACCTGTGTACACTCATAAACATATTAGTCCCTTAACCTATAAGTCTTCAATACACCAAAATCACTAAGGGGCACTAGATGCACTTACAACACCCATGGAGTCTTGGTGCTGATCATGTTTTGCTCGTGAGAGAGGCTTAGTCAATGGGTCTACAACATTCAGATCCATTTGTATCTTGCAAATCTCTATGTCTCCCTCCTTGACATGATCGCGGATGGAATTGAAGCGTCTCTTGATGTGCTTGGTTCTCTTGTGAAATCTGGATTCCTTTGCCAGGGCAATTGCACCAGTATTGTCACAAAAGATTTTCATTGGACCCGATGCACTAGGTATGACACCCAGATCGGATATGAACTCCTTCATCCAGACTCCTTCATTTGCTGCCTTCGAAGCAAGTATGTACTCCGCTTCACACGTAGATCCCGCCACGACGCTCTGCTTGGAACTACACCAACTGACAGCTCCACCATTCAATAAAAATATGTATCCGGTTTGTGACTTAGAGTCATCCGGATCAGTGTCAAAGCTTGCATCGATGTAACCATTTACGACGAGCTCTTTGTCACCTCCATAAACGAGAAACATATCCTTAGTCCTTTTTAGGTATTTCAGGATGTTCTTGACCTTTGTCTAGTGATCCACTCCTGGATTACTTTGGTACCTCCCTACTAAACTAATAGCAAGGAACACATCAGTGCATAGGGAATGACTTTCATTTTCTCTCTATCTTCTGCAGTGGCCGGGCATTGAGTCTGACTCAACTTCACACCTTGTAACACATGCAAGAACCCTTTCTTTGCTTGATCCATTTTGAACTTCTTCAAAACTTTATCAAGGTATGTGCTTTGTGAAAGTCCAATTAAGCGTCTTGATCTATCTCTATAAATCTTGATGCCCAATATATAAGCAGCTTCACCGAGGTCTTTCGTTGAAAAATTCTTATTCAAATATCCTTTTATGTTATTTAGAAATTTAGTATCATTTCTGATCAACAATATGTCGTCTACATATAATATTAGAAATGCTACAGAGCTCCCACTCACTTTCTTGTAAATACAGGCTTCTCCAAAAGTCTGTATAAAACCATATGCTTTGATCACACTATCAAAGCATATATTCCAACTCCGAGAGGCTTGCACCAGTCCATAAATGGATTGATGGAGCTTGCACACTTTGTTAACACCTTTTGGATCGACAAAACCTTCTGGTTGCATCATATACAACTCTTCTTTAAGATATCCATTAAGGAATGCAATTTTGACATCCATTTGCCAAATTTCATAGTCATAAAATGCGGCAATTGCTAACATGATTCGGACGGACTTAAGCATCGCTACGGGTGAGAGGTCTCATCATAGTCAACTCCTTGAACTTTTCGAAAACCTTTCGCAACAAGTCGAGTTTTCTAGACAGTAACAATACCGTCAGCGTCAGTCTTCTTCTTAAAGATCCATTTATTCTCTATGGCTTGTCGATCATCGGGCAAGTCAACCAAAGTCCACACTTTGTTCTCATACATGGATACCATCTCAGATTTCATGGCCTCAAGCCATTTTGCAGAATCTGGGCTCACCATCGCTTCCTCATAGTTCGTAGGTTCGTCATGGTCAAGTAACATGACCTCTAGAACAGGATTACCGTACCACTTTGGTGCGGATCTTACTCTGGTTGACCTACAAGGTTCGGTAGTAACTTGATCAGAAGTTTCATGATCATCATCGTTAGCTTCCTCACTTACTAGTGTAGGAATCACTGGAACCGATTTCTGTGATGAACTACTTTCCAATAAGGGAGCAGGTACAATTACCTCGTCAAGTTCTACTTTCCTCCCACTCACTTCTTTCGAGAGAAACTCCTTCTCTAGAAAGGATCCATTCTTAGCAACAAATATCTTGCCTTCCGATATGTGATAGAAGGTGTACCCAATAGTCTCCTTTGGGTATCCTATGAAGACACATTTCTCCGATTTGGGTTCGAGCTTATCAGGTTGAAGCTTTTTTCACATAAGCATTGCAGCCCCAAACTTTAAGAAACGACAACTTGGGTTTCTTGCCAAACCACAGTTCATATGGTGTCGTCTCAACGGATTTAGATGGTGCCCTATTTAACGTGAATGCAGCCGTCTCTAAAGCATAACCCCCAAACGATAGCGGAAAATCAGTAAGACACATCATAGATCGCACCATATCCAATAAAGTACGATTACGATGTTTGGACACACCATTACGTTGTGGTGTTCCGGGTGGCGTGAGTTGCGAAACTATTCCCATTGTTTCAAATGAAGGCCAAACTCGTAACTCAAATATTCTCCTCCATGATCAGATCATAGAAACTTTATTTTCTTGTTACGATGGTTTTCCACTTCACTCTGAAATTCTTTGAACTTTTGAAATGTTTCAGACTTATGTTTTATTAAGGAGATATACCCATATCTGCTCAAATCATCTGTGAAGGTTAGAAAATAACGATACCCTCCGCGAGCATCAACACTCATCAGACCACATACATCAGTATGTATTATTTCCAACAAGTCTGTTGCTTGCTCCATTGTTCCGGAGAACGGAGTCTTAGTCATCTTGCCCATGAGGCATGGTTCGCAAGCATCAAGTGATTCATAATCAAGTGATTCCAAAAGCCCATCAGTATGGAGTTTCTTCATGCGTTTTACACCAATATGACCTAAACGGCAGTGCCACAAATAAGTTGCACTATCATTATTAAACTTATATCTTTTAGCTTCAATACTATGAATATGTGTATCAGTACTATCAAGATTTAGTAAAAATAGACCACTCATCAAGGGTGCATGACCATAAAAGATATCACTCATATAAATAGAACAACCATTATTCTCTGATTTAAATGAATAACCGTCTCGCATCAAACAAGATCAAGATATAATGTTCATGCTTAACGCTGACACCAAATAACAATTATTCAGGTCTAAAACTCATCCCGAAGGTAGATGTAGAGGTAGCATGCCGACGGAGATCACATCAACTTTGGAACCATTTCCCACGAGCATCGTCAGCTCGTCCTTAGCCAATCTTCGCTTAATCCGTAGCCCCTGATCCGAGTTGCAAATATTAGCAACAGAACCAGTATCAAATACACAGGCGCTACTGCGAGCATTAGTAAGGTACACATCAATAACATGTATATCAAATATACCTTTCACTCTGGCATCCTTCTTCTCCGCCAAATACTTGGGGCAGTTTTGCTTCCAGTGACCAGTCCCTTTGCAGTAGAAGCACTCAGTCTCAGGCTTAGGTCCAGACTTGGGCTTCTTCACTTGAGAAGCAACTTGTTTGCCGTTATTCTTGAAGTTCCCCTTCTTCCCTTTGCCCTTCTTCTTGATACTGGTGGTCTTATTGGCCATCAACACTGGATCCTCCTTCTTGATTTCTACCTCCGCAGCCTTTAGCATTGCAAAGAGCTCGGGAATCGTTTTATCCATCCCTTGCATATTATAGTTCATCATGAAGCTTTTGTAGCTTGGTGGTAGTGATTGAAGAAATCTGTCAATGACACTATCAACTGGAAGATTAAGTCCCAGCTGAGTCAAGTGATTGTGGTACCCAGACATTCTGTGTATATGCTCACTGACAGAACTATTCTCCTCCATTTTGCAGCTATTGAACTTATTGGAGACTTCATATCTCTCGATCCGGGCATTTGCTTGAAATATTAACTTCAACTCCTGGAACATCTCATATGCTCCATGATGTTCAAAACGTCATTGAAGTCCCGGTTCTAAGCCGTAAAACATGGCACACTGAACTATCGAGTAGTCATCAGCTTTGCTTGGCCAGACATTCATAACATCTGGCGTTGCTCCTGCAACAGGTTTGGCACCCAGTGGTGCTTCCAGGACGTAATTCTTCTATGCACCAATGTGGATAATCCTCAAGTTACGGACCCAGTCCGTGTAATTGCTACCATCATCTTTCAACTTAGCTTTCTCTAGGAATGCATTAAAATTCAACGGAACAACAGCATGGGCCATTTATCTACAACAACATAGACATGCAAAATACTATCAGGTGCTAAGTTCATGATAAATTAAAGTTCAATTAATCAGTTACTTAAGAACTCCCACTTAGATAGACATCCCTCTAATCATCTAAGTGATCACGTGATCCATATCAACTAAACCATGTCCGATCAGCACGTGAGATGGAGTAGTTTTCAATGGTGAACATCACTATGTTGATCATATCTACTATATGATTCACGCTTGACCTTTCGGTATAAGTGTTCCGAGGCCATATTTGCATATGCTAGGCTCGTCAAGTTTAACCCGAGTATTCTGCGTGTGCAAAACTGGCTTGCACCCGTTGTATGTTAACGTAGAGCTTATCACATCCGATCATCATGTGGTGTCTCAGCACGATGAACTGTAGCAACAGTGCATACTCAGGGAGAACACTTGTACCTTGAAATTTAATGAGAGATCATCTTATAATGCTACCGTCGTACTAAGCAAAATAAGATGCATAAAGGATAAACATCACATGCAATCAATATAAGTGATATGATATGGCCATCATCATCTTGTGCCTTTGATCTCCATCTCGAAAGCACTGTCATGATCACCATTGTCACCGGCTTGACACCTTGATCTCCATTGAAGCATCATAGTCGTCTCACCAACTATTGCCTATATGACTATCGCTGCCGCTTAGTGATAAAGTAAAGCAATTACATGGCGATTGCATTTCATACAATAAAGCGACAACCATATGGCTCCTGCCAGTTCAGCTCGGTGACGTCCCTCAAACTTCTAGATCCAGCTGAGGTCGAGGGAGAGTTTCGTCAGCATGACGGCATGTTGACGGTGATGATGAAGTTACTGACGAAGGGCTTGGCCTAAGCACTACGACAATATGACCGAGGTGGAAATATGTGGAGGCTGGCACCGCACATGGCTAAGAATCAACTTGTGTGTCTATGGGGTGCCCCCTTCCCCTATATATAAAGGAGTGGAGGAGGGGGAGGGCTGGCCTCCTATGGCGCGCCCCAAGGGGGGATTCCTACTCCTACTAGGAGTAGGTTTCCCCCCTTTCCTAGTCCTACTAGGAGGGGCAAGGAAGGGGAAGAGGGAGAGAAGGAAAGGGGGGCTCCCCAATTCGGATTGGGCTTGGGGGGCGTGCCCCACCACTTGGCCGCCTCCTCCTCTCTTCCACTTGGCCCATGAAGGCCCATTAACTCCCCGGGGGGTTCCGGTAACCCTCCGGTACTCCGGTAAATGCCCGAACTCATACGAAACCATTCTGGTGTCCAAACATAACCTTCTAATATATCAATCTTCATATCTCGACCATTTCAAGGCTCCTCGTCATGTCCGTGATACATCCGGGACTCTAAACTACCTTCGATACATCAAAACACATAAACTCATAATACCAATCATCATCGAACGTTCAGCGTGCGGACCCTACGGGTTTGAGAACTATGTAGACATGACCGAGACTCACTTCTAGTCAATAACCAATAGCGGAACTTGAATGCTCATATTGGTTCCTACATATTCTACGAAGATCTTTATCGGTCAAACCGCATAACAACATACGTTGTTCCCTTTGTCATCGGTATGTTACTTGCCCGAGATTGGATCGTCGATAGCATTATACCTAGTTCAATCTCGTTACTGGCAACTCTCTTTACTCGTTCCATAATGCATCATCTTGTAACTAACACATTAGTCACATTGCTTGCAAGGCTTATAGCGATGTGCATTATCGAGAGGCCCCAGAGATACCTCTCTGAGAATCGCAGTGACAAATCCTAATCTCGATCTATGCCAACTCAACAAACACCATCGGAGACACCTATAGAGCATCTTTATAATCACCCAGTTACGTTCTGACGTTGTATAGCACACTAATTGTTCCTCCGGTATTCGGGAGTTGCATAATCTCATAGTCATAGGTACATGTATAAGTTATGAAGAAAGCAATAGCAATAAACTAAACGATTATAGTGCTAAGCTAACGGATGGGTCAAGTCAATCACATCATTCTCTAATGATGCGATCCTGTTCATCAAATGACAACTCATGTCTATGGCTAGGAAACTTAACCATCTTTGATTAACGAGCTAGTCAAGTAGAGGCATACTAGTGACACTCTTTTTGTCTATGTATTCGCAGGTGTACTAAGTTTCCAGTTAATACAATTCTAGAATGAATAATAAACATTTTATCATGATATAAGGAAATATAAATAACAACTTTATTATTGCCTCTAGGGCATATTTCCTTCATAACGCCCTTAGCTAGGCATAAAACATAGATCTAGGTATTGTCATCTTTGGTATGCAATCCATAAGTAGCTATCATAATAGATTCATATGGCAACTTAATTTTCTTTCTAGGAAAGTGGTCCATGCCCTTCCTTAATGGAAATTGAAATCTAATGTTTCCTTCTTTCATATCAATAATTGCACCAGTTGTTCTAAGGAAAGGTCTACCAAAATAATAGGACATGTAGGATTGCAATCTATATCAAGAACAATGAAATCCATGGGCACATAATTCCTATTTTCAACAATAAGAACATCATTAATCCTTCCCATAGGTTTCTTAATAGTGGAATCTGCAGGTTGCAAATTTAAATAACAATCATCAAATTCACGAAAACCTAACACATCACATAAAGTTTTTTGAATTGTGGAAACGCTAGCACCCAAATCACACAAAGTATGGCACTCATAATCTTTAATATTAACCTTAATAGTAGGTTCCCACTCATCATAAAGTTTTCTAGGAATAGAAACTTCCAATTCAAGCTTTTCTTCAAAAGATTTCATCATAGCATCAACGATATGTTTAGTAAAAGCTTTATCTTGATTATAAGCATGAGGAGAATTCAACATGGATTGCAACAAGGAAATACAATCTATTAAAGAACAATTATCATAATTTAATTCCTTGAATTCCAAAAGAGTGGGATCATTGCTAATTAATGTTTTGACCTCTCCAATCCCACTTTTATCAATTTTTGCATCAAGATCTATAAATGTTAAATCATTGGGACGCCTTTTAACTAAAGTTGACTCATCTCCAGTCCCACCTTTATCATTATTTATATTGGAAAACAAAGATTCAATAGGAGTCACATCAATCACTTTAAAATCTACATCATTATTTTCACAAAAACTAGAAGAACACGCTTTTATAAACCAATCTCGCTTAGCACGCATCTTAGCGGTTCTTTCTTTACACTCATCAATGGAAATTCTCATAGCTTTGAGAGACTCATTAATATCATGCTTGGGAATAGATCTAATTTTCAAAGAATCAATCTCAAGAGAAACTCTATCCATGTTCCTAGCCAAATCATCAATCTTAAGCAATTTTTCTTCAACCAAAGCATTGAAATTCTTTGGCGATTTCATAAATTCTTTAATACTACTCTCAAGATCAGAGGCATCTTATTATAATTTCCATAAAAATTGTTGTGGAATTACCACAATTATTAGAGCAATTACTAGGGAACGGCCTAGGGTTGAAATTACATCTATACGCATTATTACCAAAATTGTTCCTACCAACAAAATTCACATCCAAAGATTCATTATTGTTCTCAATAAAAGTAGATAAAGGCATATCATTAGGATCAATAGGAGCACTCCTACTAGTAAACAATTTCGTAAGTTCATCCATCTTTCCACTCAAAACATTAATCCCTTCAATCGCATGCACTTTTTTACTAGTAGAAGATCTTTTGGTATGCCATTGAGAGTAATTAGCCATAATATTATCTAGGAGTTTAGTAGCTTCTCCTAAAGTAATTTCCATAAAAGTACCTCCCGCGGCTGAATCTAAAAGATTTCTAGAAGAGAAATTCAATCCGGCATAAAAAATTTGTATGACCATCCATAGAGTTAAACCTTGAGTAGGGCAATTTTGTATCGTCAATTTCATCCTCTCCCAATATTGTGCAACATGTTCATGATTGTCGGTGTCAAAACCGACTGATCTCTGGTAGGGGGTCCCGAACTGTGTGTCTGAGGATCGAAGGTAACAGGAGACAAATGACACGGTGTTTACCCAGGTTCGGTCCCTCTTAATGGAGGTAATACTCTACTTCCTGCTTGATTGACTTTGATGAGTATAGGGGTTACAAGAGTTGATCTACCTCGAGATCGTAATGGCTAAACCCTAGATGTCTAGCTTGTATGATTATGATCGCCTCTACGGACTAAACCCTCCGGTTTATATAGTCACCGGAGGGGCCTAGGGTTGTACAGAGTCGGTTTACAAAGAAAGAAATCTTCACATCCGAACGGCAGGCATGCCATCCACGCAAAGGAGAGTCCCATCCGGACACGATGGAAGGCCTTCTATCTTGTATCTTCATAGCCCATCAGTCTGGCCCATGTCACATAGCCCTGACGCCCGGGGACCCCCTAATCCAGGACTCCCTTAGTAGCCCTTGAACCAGGCTTCAATGATGATGTGTCCGACATGCAAATTGTCTTTGGCATTACAAGGCGGGTTTGTCCCCCGAACACTACAAAGCAGATGAACAAAAGAACTATATATGGCTCTGTATAATAGCTACAACCATGAACCATGAGGGTGAAATACTTAAACCAAATAAGTCATGTCTACTGACAGCTTTTTCGATGAGACGTTATGTCCTGGCCTTATTATTATTCCGAACCATTTTTCAGCCTCCCACATCACGTTTCGAGGCGCAGTCTTTATTGACACGTCTTGTCAAAGTAGAGATCGTGTCCCCTTATTGCGGGATTCTCATCAATACGGGTTTGGGTAATCCAACCGTGCCGTTTGCACGACCCCTTGGGAGTAGGCGAGTTTTAAGGCTTGTGGGGAGGGCGATTGATATTCACTGCCTTTATAAGAGGATAAGGATCCATCTTTTTACCCCATGCCATCTTCCTCCTCAGCCCATCCGCCCTCGATCTCCAGCGCCCAGGATCCTATCTTTTTTGTCCCCACCAAACACACCGGCCAAGTCTGTATCTGGAGTGCAGGGCAAGTGGATGGCCTCCTCCGTAACAGATGAGAACGTCAAGGAAATACGGGAAGCGGGGTATTTGGCCACGGACATCGCCCACTGGCTCCCTGCCCAAATGGAGGATCATCCCCACCATGGAGCCTAATGAGAGGGTAGTGTTCATCCCCCACTTTCTTTGCGGACTAGGGTTTCTTCTCCACCCTTTTGTCCGTGGGCTCATGTTCTATTATGGGCTAGATTTCCACGATCTAGCCCCAAATTCCTTCCTCCACATCTCGGCATCCATCATCGCGTGTGAGGCATTCCTCCGCATCCCCCCCCCCCACTTTGGATTACGGCTCAAGGTCTTCAATGTGAAGCCGAAAGTGGTCGAGGTCAACATGCGTAGTGCGGTGGCACCATGGTGAGCAAGCTCACCAACGTCACCTGGCCCCAGGGGGCCTTTGTGGAGACCATGAAGGGATGGCAATAGGAGTGGTTCTATATCACAGAACCTCGCGACGCCAAATGGGCCGCCACCCCTGAGTTCAAATCTGAGCCTCCGATGCGGCTCACATCGTGGGTTAAAAAGGGCCTGGGTTGGGCGTCGTCCGACGAGGTGATGACGCTGCAGATGTGCGTCAAGGGTACGATAGAGAAGAACACCAGTCTCGCCGATGTGATCCAGGTGATGCTTTTTCACCGGATTCTCCCCTGCCATCGCCGGACTCTCCATATGTGGGAGTTTAATCCGGTCGACCCTCGGACCCTGCAGCGATTCTTTGGCACGACACACAAACAGATCTGGAAGCTGCTTTTCGAGGCCCAGAAGTCGTGGCCGGGGACGACGAAAGACCTCGGCCTTGACTACGCTCACCCAGCCACTCCAGTAAGTTTTCAGATTTCCAAACATGACCTACACTTGCAGTTTTGAGGAGTATGTTAAGCCTTCCCCTTCTTCTTCAGGGCTGGACGAACAAGGCAGAGCGGAGCAAATGTCTGGCTCTGTTGCCCGAAGACCCAGCTATTCCCCTGCTAACAAAGATGTTGGTTCCGGCACCGTACCAGGCGCCGGAGAAGAAGGCCAAGAAGAAAGGCAAGGAGGCCAGAAGTGGCCTTCGTCGTAAAGGTACTTCGGACATTGCGTCCGAAGACACTGAAGCTCCTTCCTCCCACGAGGGGGATGAAGACGAGGAGGAAGAAGAGGAGAGCAACTCTCCCCTTAAGGGGGGAGAAGAAAAGGGCGGCGTCCATGGACCTGGAGGCGGAGGCGTCCAAGAAGGGGAAGATCTCCCTTTCGGACGAATCGGATTCAGACACCGAAGTCATCCCCGAGCGGCGCCTTAGGATGAAGCCCCCGGCCGAATCGTAAGTATTCGAAGATACTATTCATATATCTAGCCTTTTACAAACTATAGGATAACATATTATTTTATGTATTTTAGTCCGGCCCGTGATCTCCCTCAACAATCGTCATCTTCGGGGAACTCGCTGGCGCCGGAGATGATGGAGAGTGAAACGCCTCCGCGAGCCTCTCCGCCACATACCACGGATGACACCGAGGTGTTGTCCCAAAGGACCTCTCCGGGCCAGGGAGAGGCGCGGAAGGCCGAGGAAACGGCGCCAGATGGAAATGCCTCGGGTGACGAAAACATGGGGGTATATCCCCCATGAAAACTGACGACAGGGGCCTGGATCAGTCCGGTCCCTAGCTAAATGCAACTCCGGAGACCCACAAGGCTCCGGAGTCGAGCGAGCAGCCCCCTTTAAAGGAGGGGGGAGTGCCGACTCTGCCGTCGACCTCTATCAATCCGGAGGCGCCGGATATGTTGAGGGAAGCACTTCAACATGCTTCTGTCATGGAAGAGCACCGTATCTTGATGGGTACGGTAGTTGAGAAGGTTCAGTCCGTCAAAAGCGGACCGAATGAAGCTTTCACTAGCCTGTTAACAGGCTTTGAGGTATGTGACATAATATGTTTAGCCGCCTTTGACATTGGAGGAATATGCCTGTATATAGATAGTAGCCCTTGAGACTCTGTTTGGTTCTTTGACAAAAGGAGCCGGACAGAGGATCAAATGTCCGCCGGAGATAACATGTCTATTTGCTTTTGATAAACAAGCTTCACTGTTAGCGGCTTCACCCAAGGACGCTGAAGTTTCCGAACTCCAACGGAAACTGAAGCTGGCTGATGATGAGATCGACCCTATTAACAAGAGGTTCGATGAGGCTCAAGGTATGCTTTTAGAAAACCCCTTATAAGCCTGAATTGTAATGCAAACTCAGAGTTTAAGCTCATGTTTTGCTATGTATACGGTTGTAGGCAACACGGCCGAGGTCGAGGAGCTCAAGAGTGCCCTTGCCGAAGCCAAGGAGGAGGCGAGGGCAAGCAAGGCAACCACAGACAAAGCAGCTGCGGATGTAGAGGCCGAAAAGGCCGCCCGCCACAAGTATGAGTCGAGGGTGACCGAAGTGGATCAAGCGCTCCAAGATGCCGCCAACAACTGTGAGTCCTTGGAGAAGAGTAACAAGGCCCAAGGAGCCGAACTCACCAAGGCTCTTCAAGCGGCGAGGGAGGCGCGGTCCGAGTCCCGGGCGGCTCGCGAGGAGATCAAGCAAGCCGAACAAATAGCGGCTGGTAAGCCTTTTCTTTTATAGAGTATATTCGATGGTCGAAGATATGCCTTGCTAAATCGACTATGGAGTGCTCCAGACGCCTTTGCGGATCTCCCGAGGAGTGTTGCCGACACTGCCAATATTTCCAGGCTCAAGAAGGGAACACAATGGAGAAGCTCTTCTGGTTGCAGTACTTGGCACCAGAGCGGCCAGCGCTGCTAAACAACCAGATGATGCAGCTGGCGGAACTGCATAGGATGTCCGGTTTGGCCATGAAGGACATCATAGTCCGGCTATGGCCAGCCGGACCCATTCCGAGCAGCTACTTTGGCCTGGTCAAGAGGCTTGGCGACGCCTTGCCCCGGGTAGAGGCAGTGAAGCGCTCGGCATGCATAGAAGATGCGCGGATGGCCTTTGCCCGTGTCAATAAATCGTGGCAGTAGAGGCAAAGCTAGCGGCGTATGCGTCAAATCACCAAGTTGTCATTGCCATTACTTTTTCTGGCTGAAGACCGAGTCAAATCCGGAGAACCCCCAAGCACTTCCACTAGTACTATAAAAAAGGATAGTACTGTTAGTACTAGTAGATCAGGAAAAGAACAAAGGAAATTATTGGATTGGCTGGCTACAATTGCATGAACAGCGCGTGAAAAAGAAAAAAGAGAAAAGGAGTAGCTACGACCTGGACAAGGACTCGAACAAGATTGGTAAAGAACTCCACAACTCGTAGGAGGACTCGGCCATCGCTCGCGAGCGCCTCTGCCGCCACTGGCCGCAGATTGGCCCGGTGCCCTACCTTGTCAGTCGCCACCCACGCGGCCTCCAACGCAGGTGTCTCCCCTGCCCTCTGCCTCCGCGCGTCCACTGCTGCTACGGCCACGGCCGGTTTGAGTCGCCGCCCACTGCTGCCTCTAAAGGCGACGGTCACGCCTCTGAACTACTCTGTTGCAGCAGTCGCCGCCATAAGCCGCCCGCGCCGGGCCGGGCTCGCCTTCGCCTTGAGCTGCCACTCTGTCTACATTGCGGGGTGAGCCGCCCCCTGCTCCGTTGATTCGCTGTGACTCGCCATGGTCAAGTCACCGCTGCCATGGTGAAAAATAAAGAAAAATATGTGCGTTCGTACTGCCCGAAATACTGACGTCTGTGTGGCGTTGCAAGTCGCCCAAAATCAGGTCCTGAGGCCGTAAATGAAAGGTCAAATGGCCAAGGCGTCTGTTTGTGCTACTGCTCTCTACATTATCACATAAGGGGTCAACCATCTCCTGCACGCAGCTACACGTACTTCTACTATTCCTTACTACTGTCTGTGCAAGCAACTACATGACCAAATTCACGAGAGAAAAGAAAAAGGACGGAAGGGAGCGCACATAATCAGATCAACCAAGCATAGTCATGTGCTACTAACTCATGTGGAGAAGCGAATCCAAGGTCCCCCACTAATAGTACTTCTCACGAGGGTACCACATGAGGACCATTATTACCACGTACATTGGAAAAATCATCAGGATGCGCACCAAGCATCAATGTCCGCGTTTGTGTGACAAAAAATACCAGATGTTTATCAGTAGTGAGCCGCCTCTGCTGTATTGAGTCGCCAGGGCTGCATTGAGCCGCCACCGCTGTGTTGAGCCGCCAGGGCCGCGTTGAGCCGCCTCTGCCATGTTAAGCCGCCGGGGTTATATTGAGTCGCCGGTCTGCCTGAGCCGTTTCTGTTGCGTTGAACGAATCATCTGTCATCCGGACAAATCAGGTGAAATCTATCTAAATTTATTTTATTAGCACATATTGCTTTCATCAAAGAACAATCACTTGGTCTATGATATTTTTTTGCAGGACCATTATTCCTTACAAAAAGGTGTTGCAAAAGGGGCGTGAGCAAATATTATTCTTGCATTAGCAATCGTTCTGCGCAAGTTGCCACCCTCGCTACATCAACACACGCGACTGATTCATTGTCCGTGTCCATGGCCGACTTGCCTGCGTCCGTGCCGTTTCCAACACCGCGGCCGACTTTCACGACCGCACCGGCTTACAACGCCATGGACGACTCACCCGTCCGCTCTCGCGGCCGGTTCACGTGTCCACGCCGGCTTACAACGAGGAGGACAACTTGCTCGTCCGCACCGGCTTACAACGCCACGGCCGGCTCATCTATCTGCCCCTTTGAGCGGCTCAACAATGGTTGATTTCAAGCTTCATCGTGGTGATCATCAACTCTGCGGTAGATAACTACTAGCCTGAGTGCCTGACGTATCAGGTGAAATCCATCCAATATATTTTTATATTACATATTGCTTTCTCTAAAAAGAGCAACTACTCTGGCTTGCAAGTTCTCTAATGCAGGGCAAGTGGTCTACTGCAAAGGTGACCGTCATATCACGTAGTTGTTGAATGACTTATACCGGTTTATATCACGGTCAAATATGGAGAATCTCAAGACAACTCCTCGAGTCGCCTTGAGACTTGGGGGCTTCCTGCCCATTGATCATAGCGATGAACTACCATCTTGATCCGGCTATCAAGCCAATATTATCATATCATAAGAGCACAACTCTGGTTACCTCGGTAATCCGGCTATCAAGCCCATATCATAAGAGCACAGCTCTGGTTACCTCGGTAATCCGGCTATCAAGCCCATATCATAAGAGCACAGCTCTGGTTACCTCGGTAACCCGGCTATCAAGCCCACACCATAAGAGCACAACTCTGTTTACCTCGGTAATCCGGCTATCAAGCAGTATTATAATTTCATAAGAGCATAGCTCAGATTACCTTGGTAATCCGGCAATCAAGCCAATATTATAACTTCATATGAGCATAGCTCTGACCTACTTGGAGGCTTAATGCCCGGGTTAAGGGGACCAAAGAGGGTCTGTTGCACAACATAGCTCAAACATAGGTACCAGGCCTTGATGGTTCAAAATATATCACTTGGGGGCTCCCTTCTTGGTTTGAAGCGCCAGTATACTTTGGATTGCGCAATGGGAATCATGCGCTTATAAATCATTGGGTGTATTATCTAAATCTTCTGTATTTTTTTATTATGGATAACCAGTATTATGACGGAGGTTTTTAAAGTCGCTTCAGCTCAATGGCTATTATTTTATCAATGGATATAATTTATTTTACAATGGAAGGAATAGTCCCGAGTCGCTGCAGGCTTACGATCCAACACTTGGGGGCTACATTATTCAAATTAAGATTACATCAAATATACAAGTCCCATGTCACTGCCAGCATGCACCATGGCACTTGGGGGCTATATTATTCAAATTGAGATTACATCAAATATGCAAGTCTCATGTCGCTGCAAGCATGCATCATGACACTTGGGGGCTAATGCAAAGTCATTTTTATTGGCCTTATTGAAGACCCGACTCATCATGTTGTAATGAGCCGGCCCTTGGGGGCTACCAATTGATCCATTATATTGAAGGTACACAAGCCTTAATCCATTATATTGAAGGGTTCATTGCTCAGTTGGTAGAGGACAAGACTCTTAACCTCGTGGACGTGGGTTCAAGCCCCATGGTGGGGTTACATCATATGATGTTATTTTCCATGAAGTATATATAAAGTCTTAGCTCAGTATTGTCTTCTTGAGTCGTCCCTTGGGAGCTACATGCTACTGTTCAAAGTCTACATGATCATATCTATAAAGTCCCTGCTCATTATTGCATAATGATCCGGCCCTTGGGGGCTACATTGGTTGAAGTTTTTTATGAGTATAAGGCAATTACAAGTCCCAGGTTGCTGCAAGAATAACAACCCAGCACTTGGGGGCTACATATGTGGAATATTCAGTTGTGACTAGTGACTGAGATGAACAATCTGGATTTCTTCAAGGTTGCAACATTTATATTGAAACAAGTCTTAAGCTATCACTATGTTCTCCTCTTAAGACTTGGGGGCTACAGGTAATATGCATATAAAGGAGGAACATCTTCAAATTCTCAGTTTTGGGCAAATCAGGAAGACTAATTGTGTGACCCCGGCATTGGCAACAATCATAACCCGTCGTCTATAAACGGTCATGACCCGGGATCATCAGTTTTTATAACCCGGCAATTTTGGCAATGATAAACCGACAAGTTCTACATTATCAAACCGGCTGATATCAGTTGAATATTTGAAGACCAATATTTTTGTCAAATCAGAGCATTGAAGGCCGATTCAAATGGATTCTTTATTTACAAAATATCTTCTGCAAGCAAATTGATTATGAAGCTGGTCTATTGACTCGAATTTTTCAGAAGGAAGAAATGACAAGGACTTAAGGATGATCAAGTGCCGGTTTATAAGAATATTTAAACCAGAGCACAACCTGTCAAATTTGTTCTTGTGTTTATATTGCAGATCAGTTTAACATGGATAAATCCAAATTAAACTGGGGGCTAATGTCGGGGATATACCCCGCGGCGTAACCCGGCCGGACTTGGCGACTCACTAATGACCTGCCCTGACTAGACGACTCACTAAGTGTCCCGCCCGAGCCTGGTGACTCATGTGTGACCTAGCGATCGGGTCAGAGGAACGACAAGACCCGGTGTCCCAGAAGGCAGTTTATAGAAGGTCGGCTCATGTTATGGTGGGCTAGTTTAAGAGGAAAGCATAAGGAATATTCCCTTACAAAGGAAGCAAGACTAGGACTCCACTTGTAATAGAGTAATCCGAATCCTACTAGGACTAGTCATCTAACCCGCCCCTTCAACTTATATAAGGAGGGGAAGGGCTCCCCAAAGAGGGACAAGCAAGAAAAAACAATCTCTAGGGCTAGACACGAAGAGCCGGTTTACCGGCGACTCTCTCGTGATGATAATGAGACCTAGCCACAAACATCATGTAGGGTTGTTACTGGATGATGTTTCCCGGGGCCCGAAGCTGTCTAAACCCTTGTCTTGTGTTGCGTCTCTCGATTCCGCTCAACCCCTCTCAAGCTACCACATAAATGCGTTGGCCTCACGACTAAGTCCTCACACTAGGACATCTGCTGTGACAAATCCACGACAGGATTCCTACTTCCTTCCCTCTCCTCCCCTCTTTCCTTCCCCCTCAGTTATATATGGCAGGGGGGCACGCGGCTTGGGAGGGACTCCAAGTAGGATTCCTCCTACTTGGGCGCCTCCTATGACTGCTCCTCCCTCCCTCCCACCTATATATATGATATATATGAGGAGAGGCTTCCTAGCACATAACCGGCAATTGCCTAGCCGTGTACGGGCCCCCCTCCACCATTTACTACACCGGTCTTTTTTAGTAGTCTTAGGCGAAGCCCTGCGGAGATCACTTCACCATCACCATCACCATGCTGTCATGATGACGGAACTCATCTACTACCTCGACATCTTGCTGGATCAAGAAGGTGAGGGACGTCACCGAGCTGAACGTGTGCAGAACACAGAGGTGCCTTGTGTTTGGTACTTGATCGGTTGAAGCGTGAATAAGTTTGACTACATCAACCATGTTGTGTGATACGCTTCCACTTACGGTCTACGAGGGTACATTGACACACTCTCCCCTCTCGTTGCTATGCATCTCCTTGATAGATCTTGCGTGTGCGTAGATTTTTTTTATTTTCCATACAACATTCCCCAACACGTGTTAAGTAGACCGACTCCTGCCTGCATCTACTACTGTTACTCCACATATCAACCGCTATCCAGCATGCATCTAGAGTATTAAGTTCATAAAGAACAGAGTAACACCTTAAGTAAGATAACATGATGTAGAGGAATAAACTCATGCAATATGATGTAAAACCCATCTTTTTATCCTCGATGGAAACAATTCAATACGTGTCTCGCTACCCCTACTTTGTCACTGGGTGAAATCACGCAAGATTGAACCTAAAGCTAAGCACCTCTCCCATTGCAAGAAAAACCAATCTAGTTCGCCAAACCAAACCAATAATTCGAAGAGAAATACAAATATCAAATCATACATATAAGAATTCAGAGAAGATTGAAATAATATTCATAGATAAGCTGATCATAAATCCACAATTTATTGGATCTCGACAAACACACCACAAAAGAAGATCACATCGGATAGATCTCCAAGAACAATGAGGAGAACATGGTATTGAGAATCAAAGAGAGAGAAGAAACCATCTAGCTACTAGCCATGGACCCGTAGGTCTGAGGTAAACTACTCATGCTTCATTGGAAGGGTAATACAATTGATGTAGATGCCCTCCGTGATCGAATCCCCCTCCTGCAGGATGCCGGAAAAGGCCCCAAGATGGGATATCAAGAGAACAGAAGGTTGCAGCAGTGGAAAAATACCAAACACACGACACCTCGCGATCTGCACACGTTCAGCTCGGCGACGTCCCATGAACTCTAGATCCAGCTGAGGTCGAGGCAGAGTTTCGTCAGCACGACGGCATAGTGACAGTGATGATGAAGTTACCGAAGCAGGGCTTCGCCTAAGCACTACGACAGTATGACCGTGGTGGAAAACTGTGGAGGGGGGCACCGCACACTGCTAAGAAATCAACTTGTGTTTCTATGGGGTGCCCGCCTCCCCCGTATATAAAGAATGGGAGGAGGAGGAGGGCCAGCCACAAGGGGCGCGCCCAAGGGGGGATTCCTACTCCTAGTAGGAGTAGGTTTCCCCCATTCCTAGTCCAAGTAGGAGAAGAATGAAGGAGAAGGAGAGGGAGAAGGAAAGAGGGGGGCGCCGCCCCTCCCTAGTCCAATTCGGACAAGCCCACGAGGGGGCGCGGCCTCCCCTTGTGGCCCTTCTCTCCTTTCCACTAAGGCCCATGAAGGCCCAATACTTCCCCCCACTAATTTCCGTAACTCTCCGGTACTCCAAAAAATACTCGAACCACTCAGAACCTTTTCGATGTCCGAATATAGCCTTCCAATATATCAATCTTTACGTCTCAACCATTTCGAGACTCCTCGTCATGTCCGTGATCTCATCCAGGACTCGGAACAATTTCAGTCATCAAATCACATAAACTCATAATACAAATCGTCATCGAACGTTAAGTGTGCTGACCCTACGGGTTCGACAACTATGTAGACATGACCGAGACACATCTCCTGTCAATAACCAATAGTGGAACCTGGATGCTCATATTGGCTCCTACATATTCTACGAAGATATTTATCGGTCAAACCGCATAACAACATACGTTGTTCCCTTTGTCATCGGTATGTTACTTGCCCGAGATTCGATCGTCGGTATCAACATACCTAGTTCAATCTCGTTACCGGCAAGTCTCGTTACTCGTTCCATAATGCATCGTCCCGTAACTAACTCATTAGTTGTCGGCGTTCTGGGAACGGGGGTACCCAGACTTGCCTGCCTGCGGCCTGTGGCGTGGCTCAAATGGAGGCCCAGCGTGGCCCATCTGCATCAACACAAGACTCAAGACCCTCGCGAGGGGCCAAGCCTCACGAGGCGGACGACACAATGCTTCCTCAAGCACGGCCTCCTTAGGCTGGCTCGCGAGGAGGCGGAGGGATCAAGGCGGGGTACCTCGCGAGGTGCCCATGACGCAAGCCATGACGATCGGGGGTGCCAGGCAGGCGCCAGCCCGCGCAGTGTCCCCCTTTCCTCTTTGGTGCAAAGGGGGCAAGCACAGGCGAGAGGATCAAGCAAAGGCACCCATTTCGGTGCAACGAGACCAAGACCAGTCCAACGGTGGGAAGGAGGTCACCATGGAGCCCAGGACGGCGTCACCACAGGGCCTTTGGCAGGCGAAGACCAGCTTTAGTCAGGATAAGTGTACCAGATGTTCCCCTTTAAATTGGCCAATTGTTGGCGCCCTTCCCGCTCAATATTTGGGAAGAGGCCCATGGCCTTTGCCTATAAATAGGACTAGCCACCCACAGGATAAGGGATCGAATCCAGCATCTAGAGAGAGAGAGAAGGGCGATCGAACTCCCCCTAGCAGTTCATCCCCTAGCCAAGAACTGGCCCTCGCGAGGCCGTCCCCCCTTGTACTGTTCTTCCTCATCAGCCCAAGAGGCAATCCACCCGCCACAAACTAGAGTAGGGTATTACACCACAATGGTGGCCCGAACTAGTATAAATCTTGTGTCTCTTGTGTTGTTCTTGCAGTAGCTAGATCCTGACAAGACGGAGAGGTAGAGGGCACGATCTTCGCGCGTACCCCAGAATTCGAACCTTAAGGGTCTGCCAGAACCCGTGATCCAACATTTGGCGCGCCAGGTAGGGGTGCGCCGGAATCTGTCTTCCACCGCTCCACTCTCCTCCGACCGCCGCATCCATGTACGGCGCACGTCGAGCTCGCGTCACGCCAGCGGCCCTCGCTGGTGGGCGTCCTCGCCGCCCCCCGTCGCACGCCGTCAACACCACCACCAGCCCAGCGGGAGGCGAGCAGCAAGCACCACCCCGGCGCCTGTCTATGCGACCGGGCTGCCGCACCACAACGTCGACGCTCCCGGTCGTCGCGGCCCTCCTGGGCGGCTCGTAGGCGCCACCCACAAGCCGCCACGTCAAGCCGTTTGCCCGCCAGATCGGTGTCGTTTCTGCACGGCAGGGGGCTCCCACGAACCGGGCGGCACGCGAGGCTGGCCTGACCTTCAGCTCGCAGGACCACCCCGCCAACTTGGCCGGCTCGGGCGCGCTCCCCCTGTTGTGCACCCCCACCGTCTGCCAGGTGGCCGTCACCAGGACCCTCGTCGATGGCGGCGCGGGCCTCAACATGCTTTCAGTCGAGACCTTCAACCTCCTCCGCATACCCCGGGAGCAACTGCAACCCAGCCGATCCTTCTCAGGCATAGGGGGCGGGTCGTCCGACCCCTTGGGACAGATCCGGCTCCCGGTGACCTTCGGCACCTACGACAACTTCCGCACGGAGATGGTCGACTTCGACATCGCCCCCATCGGCCTCCCTTACAACGCCATCCTCGGCTACCCGGCACTGGCTCAGTTCATGGCCGCCACGCACCCGGCGTACAACCTCATGAAGATGCCCGGGAGCAACGGTACTCTCACCGTGCATGGAGACACCGGGGACGCCCTGCGAGTACTCAAGCTCGCCTTCAAGACGGCGGCATCGGCACAGCCCGCCGACGCGGGGGCCCCTGAGCCCAAGGGGGCTGCGCCTACCAAGAAGAAGCAGTTCTTCACCCAGGACAAGGCAGAAACTAAGCAGATACCCGTCGACGAGGACGGATCCTCCAGCGCCACTTTCACCATTGGCGCCAACCTGGGGCCTGAGCAGGAGGAGGCCCTGGTCAAGTTCCTGCGTGCAAACAAGAAAGTGTTTGCTTAGGAGCCCGATCAGTTGGCAGGGATCCCCAGGGACGTCATCGAGCACCATCTCAACGTGTGCCCAAATGTGCGCCCCGTGAAGCAAAAGGCGAGGCGGCAGTCCACAGAGAAGCACGCCTTCATCGTCCAAGAGACCCGCAAGTTGGAAGCCGCTGGAGTCATTCGCGAGGTTCGGTACCCAGATTGGTTGGCCAACCCTGTCGTTGTGCCCAAGAAAGGGGGGAAGGAACGCATGTGTGTCGACTTCACCAACCTCAACAAGGCATGCCCGCAAGATCCGTTCCCGCTCCCTCGCATCGACCAGATCGTCGATTCCACCGCCGAGTGCGACCTGCTGTGCTTTTTGGATGCCTTCTCAGGATATCACCAGATGAAGATGGAGATAGAAGACGTTGAGAAGACCGCCTTCTTGACCCCATGCGGGGTATACTGCTATACATGCATGTCGTTTGGACTACGCAACGCAGGGACAACCTTTCAGCGGATGATGCACATCACCTTGGGCCCGCAGCTCGGGAAGAATGTTGAAGCATACGTCGATGACATTGTGGTGAAATCTCGAGAGGCCAGGACCCTGATACAAGACCTGGAGGAGACCTTCGCGAGCCTCGACGCAGTGAACCTGCGGCTCAACCCGGAGAAATGTGTGTTTGGCGTTCCCTTGGGCAAGCTTTTGGGATTCCTCGTGTCTCACCGTGGCATTGAGGCCAACCCCGAGAAGGTCAAGGCGGTCGAGGACATGAGTCCGCCAAAGACCCTCAGAGAAATGCAGAAGCTCACTGGGCGTGTGACCGCGCTAGGGCGCTTCATCTCTAAGTTGGGGGAACGAGCGCTGCCTTTCTTTCAGCTTATGAATAAAAAGGGGCCCTTTGAATGGACTGAAGAGGCAGATAAGGCGTTTCAAGATCTCAAGAGGTACCTAACCAGTCCCCCAGTCATGGTGGCTCCGCGCCCTCAGGAGCCTCTGCTGCTTTACCTTGCCGCCACTCCCTACTCTGCCAGCGCAGCACTGGTGGCAGTTAGGGAGGAGCGCCAGGCCAAGACCATGGCGGCAGCCCGAGGCCAGATAAGACGGGAGCAGGGGAAGCTCGAGGGAGCCGAAACTACAGATGGAGAGAGTCAGCTGCCGAGGGACGCACCAGAGACAGGAGAGGCGGCATGCCCGGATGGTCCACCCCCCGAGGCCACATCATCTCGCGAGGTGCCCTCACCTCCCGAGGGCGCCGCAACCCAAGCTGCTCTCAGCCTTGTTGAGCACCCGGTCTACTTCGTTAGCACGGTGCTGCGGGATGCGAGGGCGCGATACCCGATGCCTCAGAAGCTCCTCCTTGCGCTGCTGGTGGCCTCGCGCAAGCTGCGGCACTACTTCCTAGCTCACCCGATCAAGGTCGTCTCATCATACCCCCTGGAGAGGGTGCTCAGGAGCCCTAACTCAGCCGGAAGGGTTGCGGAGTGGAACATAGAGTTGTAGGCGTTTTAGCTCGAGTTTAGCACAACTAGGGTCATCAAAGGAGCCGCGTTGGCGGATTTCGTGGCGGAATGGACAGAGGCGCCGGGCCTCAAGGATGACGAGGATCGCTCCCTGTCCCCAGGGAGCGAGGCGCCAGAAGGCTGGGTCATGTACTTCGACGGGGCATTCTCCCGGCACGGCGCGGGGGCTGGTGTTGTGCTGATATCACCCACTCAGGATAAGCTTTGCTATGCAGTACAACTCTGTTTCCAGCAAGGAGAAAAGGTCTCCAACAACATAGCAGAATATGAGGGACTGATAGCCGGGTTGAAGGCCGCAGCGGCCCTGGGAGTGAAGCGCCTCACCGTCAAAGGCGACTCGCAGCTCCTAGTCAACTTCTCCAACAAGGTGTACGAGCCGAAGGACGAGCATATGGAGGCCTACCTAGCAGAGGTCCGCAGGATGGAAAAGCAGTTCTGGGGGCTGGAGCTGAAGCACGTGCCCCGTGGCACCAACCAAGAAGCTGACGACATAGCCGGATGGGCATCCAGGCGGCTGCCGCAGAGGCCCGGCGTCTTCGAAGAGCGGCTCTTCAAGCCTTCAGCGCAGCCAACGCTAT
Organism: Aegilops umbellulata; assembly: GCA_032464435.1. NCBI lineage: Eukaryota > Viridiplantae > Streptophyta > Magnoliopsida > Poales > Poaceae > Aegilops > Aegilops umbellulata. The sequence goes on along the minus strand of CP136055.1, from coordinate 222,508,791 downwards.
CAAGCACAGCTCAGCCTCGAGAGGAGCTCCCTCAGCTGCCAGCCTCGGGAGCCCCGGCCTGCGGGCCGACCTCAGGAGCACGTTTGCTCCTGACGATGGAACCTCAGGAGGAACGCTGGATCACCGAGCTCCGGAATTACCTGATACATGGGACCCATCCGGAGAAAGAAGAGGAAGCGGAACGTGTGGCACGACAGGCCAGGGCATACTGCATCAGAGACGGAGAACTCTACCGGAAGCGACCCAACGACGTATCTCTGCGCTGCATCTCCAGGGAGCAAGGAAGGGAACTACTGGGGGACATACACGGCGGAGACTGCAGACACCACTCGTCATCACGAACCCTCGTCGGCAAAGCATTCCGTAGTGGGTTCTATTGGCCCACCGCGCTCAACGACGCGATCGAATTGGTAAAGGCTTGTGAGGCCTGCCAGTTCCATTCCAAGCAGATCCATCAGCCAGCGGGGAGCCTGCAGACTATACCCCTCTCGTGGCCATTCGCAGTTTGGGGGTTGGATATTCTGGGCCCGTTCCCTCGGGCGCCAGGGGGCTACCGTTACCTCTACGTCGCCATTGACAAGTTCACCAAGTGGGCAGAGGTGGAGGCTGTCCGTACCATCCCCGCAGGCTCGACGGTCAAGTTCATCAGGGGTATCGTGAGCCGGTTCGGGGTGCCGAACCGCATCATCACAGACAACGGTTCGCAGTTCACCAGTAACCTCTTCAAAACATACTGTGCTAACCTTGGAACGCAGATATGCTACGCTTCGGTGGCACACCCGCAAAGCAATGGGCAAGCCGAACGAGCCAACGCGGAGGTCCTGAGAGGCCTCAAGACCAGGACATTCAAGAGGAAGCTGGAGGCCTGCAGTAGGGGTTGGTACGATGAGCTCGAATCCGTGCTGTGGTCCATCCACACGACCGCGACCAAACCAACCGGGGAAACTCCGTTCTTCCTGGTCTACGGAGCCGAAGCAGTCCTTCCTCACGAGGTCAGGCGTCGCTCCGCGCGGGTCCTGGCGTTCGACGAGGCGCAGCAGGACGCCATGCGGGGGATGGACCTCGTGCTGGGGGAGGAACGCCGCTGGGAAGCCACGCTGCGAGCGGCAAGGTACCTACAGGCGCTACGACGATATCACTGCCGCAACATCCGCCCCAGGACCCTCGAGGTAGGAGACCTCGTACTCAGGCGGGTCCTCTCCAGGGAAGGGCTGCACAAGCTCTCTCCCATGTGGGAGGGCCCGTTCAAGGTTGTTCATGTTTCCAGGCCTGGCTCCGTGCGCTTGGAGACTCAAGAGGTTGAGCCGATCCAGAACGCATGGAACATCCAGCACCTTCGGAGGTTTTACCCCTAAAAGGCCCTGAGCCTCTGAAGAAGGCGAACGCCTGTGAAGATCATCTCTTTTTGGAAAAGGCCCTGAGCCTGTGAAGAAGGCGAACGACTGTGAAGATCATCTCTTTTTGGAAAAGGCCCTGAGCCTATGAAGAAGGCGAACGCCTGTGAAGATCATCTCTTTTTGGAAAAGGCCCTGAGCCTGTGAAGAAGGCGAACGCCTGTGAAGATCATCTCTGTTTGGAAAAGGCCCTGAGCCTGTTTAGAAGGCGAACGCCTGTGAAGATCATCTCTTTTTGGAAAAGGCCCTGAGCCTGTGAAGAAGGCGAACGCCTGTGAAGCTCATTATCTCTAAGGAGAAAGGCCCTGAGCCTGTGAAGAAGGCGAATGCCTGTGAAGCTCATTATCTCTAAGGAGAAAGGCCGGAGCCTGTGAAGAAGGCCAATGCCTGTGAAGCTCATTACCTCTAAGGAGAAAGGCCTGGAGCCTGTGAAGAAGGCCAATGCCTGTGAAGCTCGCCGCCCCGTGACACTCTCACGTAATAATGAGTGGGGCTGTACACGCCCCGGAGTCTCAGGAGCGCCGGCCTTAGGCCCTGGGGCTCCCTCCCACGCCCAGTGGCAGCACTTAGCTCCGCGCTGGTGAGAAGACGTCGAAGACTAGACTAGGTGCCGGACGCGGCTTTTTCATTTGCTTTCCGCATTTGACGTGCTTTACTTGCATTTGAAGTCTTATCGAAGCTATCGCTGTTGTTGATTTGCGGTTTGTCGATTTTCGCTCCTCGTTTTGATTTTCTCCCATGAAGGCCTCGCGAGGGGTGGGGCTCGAACGCCCTCGCGGGCGTTTTTGCTCTAGCCATTTAAAGGTTTCATGGCCCAGGCTCTCTACAGGAGCACTCCTCTGGTCCGTGCCCCTTGGGCACCGCGATATACACACAGGGCCTAGGTCAGTCGCCCCCCGGCTGGGGCCGCAAACTACCTATGCGAGGGCAAATAGTTGAGAAGGGCAACAAACAAAATTAAGGTAGCAGCTACAACGGAAATAATTCTTAAACACGCCCCCATGGGGCTCCACGCAGTTGTCTTATCTTACACAGGAAGCAAAAGGAAAAGGAAAAGGCGAGCCCGGCGCGGCTCGCCCCGCATCGGTCTACGGAGGCGACACCAGATGCCTCCGGAGCTCAGGCGGACTCCCTCTCGCGCTTCACTGGAGCGCGGTGACGGGCAGCTGAACAGCCACCCCCCAAGCAGGCGCGGAGGCGAGGGGGCTGGCTGCGGCCACCGTTGGAGGAGCCGCCTGAAGGGGAGTAGGCGAAGCTTGGGGAGCCTCGAGCGCCACCAGCAGAGCGGGCGCTGTCTCCTTCATCGTCGTCGTCCTCAGGGCAGCATCCTGCGCGGCGACCGTCTTCCCCAAACACCCTCGAACTTGAAGTGTAGGGTGCACCACTTGCCCAGGCCGCGCGCGCGGACAAACGTTTGCCAGCCGCGGGTCAGGGACCCATTCCCAGAAGGGTAGACCTCGAGCGAGACCCAAGAGGCCCTACTGCAGCAGCCGTCGGCCTGGAGCCAGAAGCCGCACCGGGCGCCGGCCGGAAGCTCGCTGATGAAGAAGCGAGGGAGATGGAGCCAGGTGCTGGTCGGGTCCGCCGACCACACGACGAACTCCGGCAGCACCTCCGTCGAGCGAAAGCGCGGCCTGGGAGGCCGCGCAGCCACAGCCTGCCTCTCCATGGCAGCCGAGCGCTCACCACCACGCGGAGAACCACCCCTGTGTCCGCGGGGAGCCACAGCGGGGACCACGGGATGCTTGCGGGGACGACCCCGGCCGCGCTTGGCCGGAGGAGAGTCGGGCCCCGCCCGACTAGCCTTCCCCTTCTCCGCAGCTGAGAACCTCTTCGGAGCCATGCGAGCGGCGGCGGCGAAGGAGAGGAAGAAGAAGAGAAGCGGGAAGGGATGGACTGGCAGAGCTTGTGCGGTCTCGCACTTATAGCCGGAAGAGGCCAACCGTCAAGCACCGCGATCGCAGGTAATAATGACCCGTATCTATGCATGCAGGGACTAGTCAAGTCACGCAGTTGCCGAGGCGTCGTGGGGAAGTGGAGACGCCAACGTCCTGTCAAACCGCCACGCGGCACCCAAGGCCGCAGGCTGTTAGGGCCCGCGGCGCTTCGCCCTTGCCCTTTCGCCTCTCGGCACGGCCAAGTCCATGTACACCTTGGGCCCGGGGGCTACTGTCGGCGTTCTGGGAACGGGGGTACCCAGACTTGCCTGCCTGCGGCCTGTGGCGTGGCTCAAATGGAGGCCCAGCATGGCCCATCTGCATCAACACAAGACTCAAGACCCTCGCGAGGGGCCAAGCCTCGCGAGGCGGACGACACAGCGCTTCCTCAAGCACGGCCTCCTTAGGCTGGCTCGCGAGGAGGCGGAGGGATCAAGGCGGGGTACCTCGCGAGGTGCCCATGACGCAAGCCATGACGATCGGGGGTGCCAGGCGGGCGCCAGCCCATGCAGCGTCCCCCTTTCCTCTTTGGTGCAAAGGGGGCAAGCGCAGGCGAGAGGATCAAGCAAAGGCACCCATTTCGGTGCAACGAGACCAAGACCAGTCCAACGGTGGGAAGGAGGTCACCATGGAGCCCAGGACGGCGTCACCACAGGGCCATTGGCAGGCGAAGACCAGCTTTAGTCAGGATAAGTGTACCAGATGTTCCCCTTTAAATTGGCCAATTGTTGGCGCCCTTCCCGCTCAATATTTTGGAAGAGGCCCATGGCCTTTGCCTATAAATAGGACTAGCCACCCACAGGATAAGGGATCGAATCCAGCATCTAGAGAGAAAGAAGGGCGATCGAACTCCCCCTAGCAGTTCATCCCCTAGCCAATAACTGGCCATCGCGAGGCCGTCCCCCCTTGTACTATTCTTCCTCATCAGCCCAAGAGGCAATCCACCCGCCACAAACTAGAGTAGGGTATTACACCACAATGGTGGCCCGAACTAGTATAAATCTTGTGTCTCTTGTGTTGTTCTTGTAGTAGCTAGATCCTGACAAGACGGAGAGGTAGAGGGCACGATCTCCGCGCGTACCCCAGAGTTCGAACCTTAAGGGTCTGCCGGAACCTGTGATCCAACATTAGTCACATTGCTTGCCAGGCTTATAGTGATGATCATTACCGAGAGGCCTCCAGAGATACCTCTCCGATACACGGAGTGACAAATCCTAATATCGATCTATGCCAACCCAACAAACACCTTCGGAGACACCTGTAGAGCATCTTTATAATCACCCAGTTATGTTGTGACGTTTGATAGCACACAAGGTGTTCCTCCGGTATTCAGGAGTTGCATAATCTCATAGTCAGAGGAACATGTATAAGTCGTGAAGAAAGCAATAGCAATAAAACTCAACGATCATAATCCTAAGCTAACGGATGGGTCTTGTCCATCACATCATTCTCTAATGATGTGATCCCATTCATTAAATGACAAATGACAACACATGTCTATGGTTAGGAAACTTAACCATCTTTGATTAACGAGCTAGTCTAGTAGAGGCATACTAGGGACACTCTGTTTGTCTATGTATTCACACATGTACTAAGTTTCCGGTTAATACAATTCTAGCATGAATAATAAACATTTATCATGATATAAGGAAATATAAATAATAACTTTGTTATTGCCTCTAGGGCATACTTCCTTCAAATATATAGGAGGAAGATCTAGGTCAGGGGGTCACTGAGGGGCCCACAAGGTAAGAGGCGCACCCTACCCCCCTGGGCGTGCCCTCCACCCTTGCCACCGTCTCATGGCTCTTCTTACTTGCACTCCAAGTCTCCTGGGCGTCTTCTGGTCCTAGAAAAAGCATCATGAAGTTTTATTCCGTTGGGACTCCGTTTAGTGTTCCTTTTCTACGAAGCTCAAAAACGAGGAAAAACAGAAAGTGGCAGTGGGCTCTAGGTTAATAATTTATTCCCAAAAATATTATAAAATAGCATATTAATGCATATAAAACATCCAAAACAGATAATATAATAACATGGAACAACCAAAAATTATAGATACGTTCGGGACGTATCAGGTCCTGCTGCTGGTCATTGAATGAACTGTTTCGTTCATGTCTATGAGTTGCCGACCTACTGGTCACAAGCTTAAGGTAATCACGATCTGCCCAGTGTTAGTAGGACAGAAGTCATGTAAATAATGCAATTTAAGAGAGAAAAGGCATTAGAATTGCATCACAAAGTATTGTAATGTTCAAAAACATTATAAATAACAGTAGGAAAACATGATGCAAAATGGACTTATCAGCCGGTTGTGTTGCCGCGCAGGCCTCACTGCCCCATCCTACTCCCATCATTGGCCAGGCCTTTCCTCTACTCACAAACACCTCCTATTATTCTCCGGCGACGGCAGCCTCACCCGCAGCCAAACCAGTCAATCATGGTACCCCCTTCCGCGTGGCCATTCACTATCGCGTCTTCTCTTCCCTGACTCCACATCGTTCCCTTCCTAGGCCTCGCCGTCGTCCACTGCATTGGTTCTCTTTGTGCGGCGTGGTCAATGAACGACAGCCATCAGAAGAGGATTGTATGCAGTGAGGCTGAAAGATGGATGTCGGTGTCAAAACTGGCAGATCTCGGGTAGGAGGTCCCAAGCTGTGTGTCATGGATCGATGGGTAACAGGAGACAGGGGACTCGATGTTTACCCAGGTTCGGGCCCTCTTAATAGAGGTAATACCCTACTTCCTGCTTGATTGATCTTGATGGATATAGAGATTACAAGAGTTGATCTACCCCGAGATCATATGTGGTGCTCTAAAACCCTAGCGGTATCATGATTAATGTCATAATCATCTATCGACTAGCCTGGCCTTGGCATATATAATGCACCAGAGGCCTAGGATAACAAGAGTCCTAGCCGAATACGTTGGTCGACAAGAGTCCTTGTCTTTGTCGGATTTCGGGTTCCGGCAGACCCTTGAGGTTCGAACACTGGGGTACACGAGGAGATCTCTCCCCTACCGATCTACGTCCGATCTCCTTGTGCGAACTAAGCTAGAAATGATGAACACACAAGGGACACGAAATTTATACTGGTTCGGACCACCGTTGTGGTGTAATACCCTACTCCAGTGTGTGGTGTGGTGGATTGCCTCTGGGGCTGATGATGAACAGTACAGGGGAACAACAGCCTCGCGAGGGGTGTTCTTGAGCTGGTGTGGTGTGTTCTACTTTGCCTCTCTGATTGGGCTCTACCAGATTTCTAGATGCCTCTACTCTATGGTGGCTAGCTCTATTTATAGAGGCCCAGGGCCTCTCCCCAAATAATGAGCGGGAAGGGCACCAACAAATGGCCATTTCAAAGGGGAACATCTAGTACAAGTTATCCTGACCAAAGGTGGTCTTCGGCTGCCAAAAGCACTGGTGATGACGCCGTCTTGGGCTCCACGGTGACCTCCGTCCGGCCGTCTGGCTGGTCTTGGTCTCGTTGCACCAAAATGGTAACCTTTGCCTGATACCTTGGCCTGTGCTTGCCTCCTTTGCACCCAAGGGGAAACAAGGACTCTGCGTAGGCCGGTGCTCGCCTGGCGCCCGCCTGGTCTTGATTCGTCATGGCTTGTGTCATCGGATCCTCGCGAGGTACCCCGCCTTGATCTCTCCGCCTCCTCACGAGCCTGCCAGATGAGGCTGCCTCTGAGAAGGCTTCCTATCGTCCGCCCCGCGAGGCTTGGCCCCTCTCGAGGGTCTTGAGCTTGAGCTGATGAAGATGGGCCGCGCTAGGCCCCCACTTGAGCCACGCCGCAGGCCGCAGGCAGGCAAGTCCGGGGACCCCCGTTCCCAGAACGCCGACAGTAGCCCCCGGGCCCAAGGCGCGCGCGGGCTTGTCTTGGCAGAGGAGCGAAGGGGCAAGCGCGAAGCGCCACGGGCCCTAACAGCCTACGGCCTTGGGCGCCGCATGGCGGTTGATTGGACATGGGCGTCTGCACTTCCCCATGACGCCTCGGCGACCGCACGACTTGACAAGTCCCTGCATGTAGAGATATGGGTCATGATTACCTACGATCGTGGTGCTCAGCGGTTGGCCTTCTCCGGTTATAAGTATGGGGCCGCATGAGCTCCTTCAGTCCATCCCTTCCTGCTACTCCTTCTCTTCTCCTTGGCCGCTCACCGTTCCCATGGTTCCACCAAAGAGATTCTCAGCCGCGGAGAAAGGGAAGGCTCGTCAGGTAGGGCCTGACTCCCCCTGACCAAGCGCGGTCGAGGTCGTCCTCACAAGCATCCCGCGGTCCCCTTAGTGACTTCCCGTGGCCATGGAGGTGGCGCCCTGGACGGTGGTGAGCGCCTGGCTGCCGAGGGGAGGCACGCCGTGACCGCGCGGCCTCCCAGGCCGCGCTTTCGCTCGGCGGAGGTGCTGCCGGAGTTCGTCATGTGGTCGGCGGATCCAACCAGCACCTGGTGAGGGAGTCCTGGATTAGGGGGTGTTCGGATAGCCGGACTATACCTTCAGCCGGACTCCAGGACTATGAAGATACAAGATTGAAGACTTCGTCCCGTGTCCGGAAGGATCTTTCCTTGGCATGGAAGGCAAGCTAGGCGTGCGGATATTCAAGATCTCCTACCATTGTAACCGACTCTGTGTAACCCTAACCCTATCCGGTGTCTATATAAACCGGAGGGCTGTAGTCCGTAGGACAACCATCATCATACACAATCATACCATAGGCTAGCTTCTAGGGTTTAGCCTCCTTGATCTCGTGGTAGATCTACTCTTGTACTACCCATATCATCAATATTAATCTAGCAGGAGTAGGGTTTTACCTCCATCGAGAGGGTCCGAACCTGGGTAAAATAAAGTGTCCCATGTCTCCTGTTACCATCCGACTTTGACGCACAGTTCGGGACCCCTTACCCGAGATCCGCCGGTTTTGACACCGACATTGGTGCTTTCATTGAGAGTTCCTCTGTGCCGTCGCGATCAGGAAGGATGCCTCTTCCCGTCTTTAAAGAATGCGCCATTACAAAAGGAGCCTTGGCTGTCGGCCAAACTCTTCGGCTAGGTGGTTTTCTCGCAACCGCCTGTTCGGCTGTTGCGCTGACGGTGACCTCCCGGGTCATCGAAAGCAACCTCCATGTCGGCTCAAACTTCGCCGAGCAATTGGATCCGATGGAGCTCTCTTCTGTAAACGAGCTCCTGGATCGGATCGCCACACTGGGTGTCGCTACAAATTACGACCAGGTTGGGCTTAAACCAGATCTAAGAGAAATTAACTCTCCCCAAGTCACCCACCACGTTGCTGTGGTAGAGACACAATGCGGCGACCCTTCATCTATCTTAAGGACTAGCTACATCCGAATTCCCGAACCCTCCATGCCGGATATCCGCAGAGGGGAGGATACAATCCAAGACCTGAGCATAAAATCAGGCAAATCGGATAACATCCAAGACTCCGGATCTCAGAATTCGGAAGTTCTTCCGCCTCCGAACAGCAAACTAGGCGAGGTCTCAGATTCAACGACACCCGCCTGCCCGATCTTAAGCGATCTTTCCCAAATCAGGCAAATGCCCGAAGAAACAGTACATCATTACTGGGCCAGATTCCTCCTAGTTATGAACAGGATAAAGGACTGCCGCGAGGGAGACGCAATTTCAATCTTTTGCAGTAACTGCATGGACAAGGGAATACTCAATGCCGTAAGTCGTCGTAATATTACACGCTTTGCTGACTTGGCATCCATAGTACAAAAGTACTGTGCGATGGAAAGTGCTTGGAAAACCGAAATAAAATTTTGGGATAATCCGGCCTTGAATAGCAATCCCATCCGAATTAAGAGGGTGCACCATAGTAAGGCACCCGGACTAAATACCAAAAAATCAAAACCCTTTAGAGGGCATGGAACCATACTAGAAAAGTGGCTAGATGGACCCTGCAAGATTCATAGTGCAGAGGACGCCACCCCAACTCACAGCCTCAGGGCATGTTGGATACTCTGGCAGGTGGCCAAAATTGGCAAGGACCTCCTACTTCCAGAGGTCGAAGGAAACCATCCCGAGAATTTTAGTTCCGTTCTCATAGTCTTTGAGACTTTCGCATCAAATAACATGTGAAAAAGAACACTTCGCAGCCTCACTGAAGTCTATCAAGTAGCGACAATAAACCCATGGAGTAATACTGCTATCACCTTCAACGCGAGTGACGAACCTAAATTTCAAACAGCCAGAGCACCAGCCGCATTGGTCCTCAGTCCCATAGTGGACGACTGTCGCCTCGCAAAGGTACTCATGGACGGAGGCAGCGGATTGAACCTCATTTACGAGGAAACCCTCCAAAAGATGGATATAGACTGGAACCGCATTGAGCGAAGCAGCACAACCTTTAGAGGAATAATCCCCAGTCAGGAAGCGCGCTGCACCAGAGAGATCACACTAAATGTGGTATTCGGCACGCCGGATAATTACAGGTCCGAACAGATCACGTTCCAGGTGGCCCCGTTCAAAAGCGGATATCACGCTATACTAGGACGGGAGGCTTTCACAGTTTTCCAAGCTATACCCCGTTATGGGTACATGAAGCTTAAGAGGCCTGGGCCAAACGGAATTATCACTCTCGCTAGTGATCCGGACATAGCACTCCGCACCGAGAACAAGACAGACGCATTGGCCCTCGAGGCACTATCCGAAACCTTATCGGCCGAAGAACTGACTGTGCTGTGATCCACGGTCAATAGGGATGATGTGATACTCGATAAGAGATCCAAATCCACATCCTTCAAACCAGCGGACGAAATAGTCAAATTCCAGGTCCACCCAGCGGACCCCAATAAAACAGCCTCCATCGGGGCAAGACTAAACCCTGATGTAGGCGCCGCACTGCGAGAGTTCCTACGAGAGAACTGGGACATTTTCGCTTGGCACCCTTCAGACATGCCAGGAATCCCACGCAGGTTGGCCGAACACAGCCTAAATATCCAGAAAGGATTCAAACCTGTCAAACAAGCCCTTCGGCGTTTCTCCGAACCAAAGAGACAGGCTATGGGAGAGGAGCTAGCCAAGTTATTGGAGCCCGGATTCATTAGAGACATAAAACACCCGGACTGGCTAGCAAACCTGGTGATGGTACCAAAGAAGGACAAATCCTGGCGCCTGTGTGTCGATTTCAAAGACCTTAATAAGGCTTGCCCAAAGGATCCTTTCCCCCTCCCTCGAATAGATCAAATCATCGATGCCACTGCAGGACACGATTCGCTGTGCTTCCTCGACGCATACTCCGGTTACCATCAAATCAAGATGGCAGAATCAGACCAAGCCGCAACAACATTCATTACACCATACGGCCCATTCTGCTTCAACACAATGCCCTTTGGGCTAAAAAACGCCGGCGCAACTTATCAGCGCATGATTCAAACATGCCTGGCAAACCAGATCAGCAAAACAGTGAAGGCGTATGTAGATGATGTGGTCGTTAAATCAAGACATGTCGAATCTCTAGTAGACGACTTGAGGCTTACATTCGACAACCTCCGAAAATACGACATTAAGCTCAATCCGGAAAAATGCGTTTTCGGCGTTCCAGCCGGAAAGCTCCTGGGCTTCATTGTATCCGGTAGAGGAATTGAAGCAAATCCAGCTAAAATCCGAGCTTTGTCACAATTGGATGTCCCAAAAGACCTCAAACAAATACAGAAACTAACCGGATGCGTGGCGGCTTTAAGCCGCTTTATCTCCCGCCTGGGAGAAAAGGCATTGCCCCTTTACCGCCTCCTTAGGCGCACCGAACACTTTGAGTGGACAGATGCTGCCACGGCCGGACTCGAGGAAATAAAGGCCATCTTGGCAACAAACCCAGTCCTGGCCGCGCCGAACACTGGCGAACCCATGCTATTGTACATTGCCGCAACTCATCAAGTTGTTAGCGTAGTACTCGTCGTCGAGCGGGCAACGGACAAACACAAACTCCCCCTTCAAAGGCCGGTTTACTACATGTCCACTGTCCTCACACCATGCAAATCACGGTACCCGCATTACCAAAAGATTGCATACGCGGTGTTTATGGCATCCCGGAAGCTATGACACTACTTTCAAGAGTGTTCTATAATAGTAGCCTCGGAAGTACCACTCAACGATATTATCAACAACCGCGATGCAACGGGCCGGATAGCAAAATGGGCCATAGAGCTCCTCCTGTTTGACATAACCTACAAACCACGGCGAGCCATTAAATCGCAAGTCCTAGCCGACTTCGTCGCCGAATGGACAGAGGCCGAACTCCCTAAAGAGTACGGCACATATTCAAACTGGATCATGCATTTCGACGGCTCCAAAATGTTGGCCGGACTGGGGGCTGGCGTCGTTTTGACGTCCCCTACAAGAGACACAGTCCAATATGTACTCCAAATTATGTACACGGACTCCAACAATGCAACCGAATACGAGGCCCTTCTACATGGTCTCCGGATGGCAGTATCCACGGGCATTCAACGCATGGAAGTACGTGGGGACTCAAACCTCGCGATATCCCAAATAAATGGCGACTTCGACGCCAAAGACCCAAAAATGGCAGCTTATCGCAATGCTGTCCTAAAAGTGTCAGTTCGGTTCGAGGGAATGGAGTTTCACCATATAGCCCGAGAAAATAATCAGGCAGCGGACGTCCTGGCACGCATCGGAGCAAAAAAAGATGCAGTCCCCCCAACATCTTCTTAGAAAGATTATTCAAGCCATCTGTAGCATGGGAGGGGGAACCCTCGGATAACAGTCCGGACACAACTGCACAACCCAACGCCGAACAATCCGAAATAATCGGAGGCCCTGCCACCGAAATCACACCTTCAGCCCACGTAATAATGGCGGTCATCGCCCCGTGGACAGAGCCATTCCTAGCCTACCTTACTAGGCAGGAACTCCCAGAGGACCAAAACGAGGCACGCTGCATAGTGCGGCGATCTAAATCCTATAAAGTCCACGAGGGAGAGCTATATAAGAAAAGCACTACAGGAGTCCTTCAAAGATGTATCTCCGAAGAGGAAAGGCGGAGTCTGTTGGCTGAAATTCATGCCGGACTCGGTGGCCACCACGCTGCAGCTCGGTCCCTTGTAAGCAAGGCTTTCCAATCGGGCTTTTATTGGCCGACGGCCCGAGCAGACGCTCATGACTTAGTCAAACGATGCGTCGGTTGCCAGCTCTTTGCAAACCAAAGCCATATGCCGCCCAACGCCCTCCGAACTATCCCCATCACTTGGCCTTTTGCGGTCTGGGGGCTTGACATGGTGGGACCCCTTAAAGGTGGAACCCACAAGAAAAAATACTTATTGGTCATGGTGGATAAATTCACCAAATGGATAGAAGCCAAGCCTATTAAGACGGCCGAATCCGGACCTGTGACAGACTTCATATCCGGGGTCGTACACCGTTACGGCGTCCCTCATAGCATCATCACCGATAACGGCACAAACTTCACCTCCGACGAAGTAAAGCTGTGGTGCAAAAACATGGGCATTAAGCTCGACTATGCTTGTGTCTATCACCCACAAACTAACGGTCAGGTCAAACGTGCAAATGGTCTCATCATGAGCGGCATTAAACCCAGACTAGTGCGGTCCCTCAAGGAATCTAATACGCACTGGGTGGAGGAGCTCGACTCCGTACTATGGGGGCTGTGAACCACGCCGAATCGTACCATCGGATTCACACTATTCTTTATGGTGGACGGCGCAGAGGCAGTTCTGCCCTGCGACATAATTCATGACTCACCTCGAGTGCGCATGTACGAAGAAAGAGAAGCCGAGCTTGATCGGAAGGACAACCTGGACGCCTTAGAGGAGGAGCGCGACGTGGCTAAAGCCCGTTCCGCATTTTATCAACAGCAGGCTCGAAGATATCAAAGCAGAAAAGTACGGGCCAAAAATTACAACGTTGGCGAACTAGTTCTACGCCTACCGGATAAGAAAAAGGACAAACTCAAACCCAAATGGGAAGGTCCCTTCATAATTGACCAAGTCCTGACTGGTGGAGTGTACCGCCTGCAAGATGCGTCGGATAACCGACTCGAGCCGAACCCATGGAACGCCGCACGTCTCCGATGATTCTATGCCTACCGCCGGACTCTGGGTTTGTCTCCTTCCTCTGTCCATTTTTATATTTTTTTCTGTTTTTATTTTGTCTCCTCCCACTCTTTCCTTTTATAGCCCTTAAAGGCTCATCATGTGACGCGCTACCCGCACTCCTTAAACCTGGGGGCTTCTTTAACAAAAGCTTGTTTATATGGGTTTCACGCCCAACGCATGCGTCAGACTTCCGCATGCACCTTTTCTTCACCATTATATGCATCGATATGACTTAAGTTTTGGCCAAGCTGGGTTGTCTGGCTCCTGTGCTGACCCCTACGTTCCTGATTGTTCGGCTAGGCGGTAAAGGGAGCACCTCTGCGATTGCTACTGCCAGATAAGCCGGATGTGTACCTCAGACTGGGTGAAGCCGAAAGCTAGCGTTCTTAAGGGAATATTCGGTCGGTGAACTAAAGATTAACCTTTTTTACTTATACATGCCCCCAGATGTTTTCCTGCATTTGCAGTCCGGACGTGCACTTCAGGGCACGCCACCCCAACGAAAGGAACCCTTAACGCAACTATTCTCTCTGGAAGATGTTTCTTACTAACCATGTAATATAACATAACTAGTTGGACACTTGTCTGATAAAGCACTAATGACCCCTACGCCTGGTCTCCATGCATACCTCGGTTCTTATATAACCATTATGGTATTTAGACACACTCTGGACCGTCAGGTCCCGAGGTCGAAGCGAAAAGGTCGGCAACGACAAACGATCTGCAATCCGGCTAGAAGGCATTACACATGTCAATTATAAATTACATAGTCATCCTGACTGATTGTATTCCTCCTCTATACCATCTAACAGGCTGTCTAATTTACAGTCCTGCTGGGAATACTTTGCGGCCAATTCTACCTGGCCACACACTAAGTTCACAGGGATCTCCTTCCCGTCAGGCCCCACCGGTCCGACCTCGGCCATGTGATTGGGGTCAGACTTCGTAAAGCGGGTCTTCACCATGGCCCAGGCCTCCCTAGCGCCCTGCCGGCAGGCTGATATCTTCCACCACCGGAAGCGCCGCCGAGCTCCCTTCAACTTCTCCGCAAGTTCTCCAAGGCCCTCAGGTATGGAGTGGGCAGGCCACAAGGCTTGGGCAATACCTCGCATCGCCTGCTGAACTCGTTCGTGCAGTTGCGAGAGTTCGGGAAGAAGATCGCCCGTTGAACTGGGCATCTCCTCTGTAGGACGACCTGTCAGCATACCTACAGACATAACTCTGTTAGTCGTCTTCCTCGCCGAACTCCTTTTTCAAGAGTTCGCTTAAGCACTTACTAAAAATGCCGCGTCGAAGTCGCTGATTCTCCTTATTGGAGTCCGACAGCTGGCCACGAACATCTTTTAGTTCAACATCCAGCCTGGTGTTGGCATCCTGGAGATCATTCTTCTCCCGCCTCACCTTTGTTAGCACGCTTTCACCAGCCTTTAACCGGCGTAGAAGCTGTTGCCTGTCCGGATCGAGTCCGGCGCCATCTGCAATACCATTTGTCAGATTGGCACTTAAATCCGCACAAACTAAATATTCTGGTGTATTGTTTACCTGCAGGGGTCTCTTTAGACCCCCCTGCTGCCGTTAGTGCGGCCTCTAGTTGGGCCCTGCACCTTTCCAGCTCCTGGGACAGCGCGGTGTTCTTCTCGGTAAGAAACTGCATGTTATATGATTCTCGAATCAGTTATTTCCACTGCTTCAAGTCTCGGGGGCTACTGGCATATCTATATTTACCAAAATTTTCTTACCCGTATGTCTTTTACATACTGCTTCGTGGCTCTGGCTAAACCATTCTGAGCGGCACGGAGGTACGCGTCTCTCGAATTGAAGGCATCTAAAGCCTCCTGGGACAAACAAGCGTCGTGAAGGACTGTCCGGCGATGCCTGTGGTTCATGGCACTCTCCACCTCGGAATGGGTGGCAGACAGCCTGTCCGCATCCTCTGATGGAGGAGCGTCCGGTGCGTGCCTTCCGCGGGCCTCCGCTTCCGGGCCGGGCGTTGGAGTCGGGCTGGTGGAGGCGCGATTGGCAACCTCTCCGGATATAGTCCGGCGAGGTCTCTTCGTCGTGAAGATGGCACGAATGTTAATATACCCTGGAGGAGTAAAGCACCAGGGAAAAAGAGAGGGTACGCCATACCTTTGCTCTGGCACCTCAGTCCGGACTACGTTCCTTTTTGCCCCACGGGGCCCTGCGGCCCCCCGCCGGCTAGCTGCAGCGGGGTCGGCTTCCCGCCTCAGGAATCTCCCCTACAAAGCACGGTTGCTGTCAGAACAACCAAACCCGTGAAAACGGAACCCCTCTTAAGGGGGTAAAGCTCCGGTATTTGTCACCTGGGAGGCCGGGATTAACCCTGGGTAATCAGCTATAATAGCTACCAAGGTATCGTCCTTGATTAGCTGATAAAACACTCCATCGATAAACTCCACCGCTAAGTCCGGATCCTGTTCGGAGTCCGGATCAAGGGACCGTTCTGGGTCCTCTGGCTGTGGAGGACGGTTGTTTATGTTTTTACCTCCTGACGCAGGTCCTGCGTTCAAGTTGTTAGACTGCCTATTTAATTATCTGAATGTAAAATGAACATGGAAGCACGACTGTTCGCTTACCCAATTCGGAGGATTATACATGGAAAATCCGCCCTGCGGGTCGACGTGGAGGAATTCCTCTTCTTCTTCCTTGTACAAAGAAGATAAGATCTTCATTAGGGTGGCAAGCGAGTCCGGCCCTTTACGGCCGTGATGGGGGGCGTCATCTTCCCCGTTGAAATCCCACATGGGGTGGCTTCTGTATTGGAGCGGCTGCGCCCCCCGCATAATGCATATGGCCATGACTTTAATCATGGTTAGTCCGGAATGAGCCTGTAGCTTAATCCGGTCCATTAAGTAAAGGACGTCTCTGTCATTCTCTCTCTGAGAGCTCCGAGGGCGCCAGCTCAGGCGTTTCTTCAGGGGAGCATTGTTGAACTCAGGGAGACCGGCCCGGATAGCGTCCGACAGGGGGACGTCGTCTATGTAAAACCATTCTGAAGGCCAGTCCTCGGACGCCTTCTTCGGGGTTTCGGACGGGTATCCGGTCCCGGCGATGCGCCATACTTCGGCTCCGCCCACTTAATATATGGACCCCACTTGGGAACGGGGCACTAGGCAGAATATCTTCTTCCACAGCGTGAAATGAGCCTCGACGCCTAAAAATAGCACGCAAAGAGCAACGAAGCCCGCGATGTGTAACACGGAGCCGGGCGTAAGGTGGTGCAGCTGGAGGCCATAGAACTCTAGAAGCCCGCGGAGAAAGGGATGAATTGGAAATCCCAGTCCCCTTATTAGATAAGGGACCAGGCACACCCGCTCCCCTTTAGAGGGACTAGGTGAGTTCTCCGCTTGTTTTCCGCCTTGATAAGTGGTGAGTCCGGCTCGGACCGAGACCATATAGGCTTGAGGGAGAAATCCCTTGGCTTGGAGTGACACTAATTCGCTATGCGGGATGGAACAACTCTCCCAGTCTCCAGGGATAGGACTGGAAGGGCGAGAGGAGGTGCTACGGCGGCTGGCCATGTTGGAATGGATCTTTGCTGGAGACGCTCTGATGATTTCTCGCGGAAGGGGAAGGTGTGGTTTGGATCTGAATCCTCATCCTGTTAGATTGGAGGCTCGTTTATACGGCTAGGGGCTTGGATGTAAAACTGCCCCGGCTTTTCGCATTCGTTTGGCACGTGGAAGGCGGCCATTATTGGGCGTGAAAGCCAAGGAGCGCTGCATTATAAAAATCGGACGTTATACCCGCAAGTACACAAAGTTTGAAGGAGAACCCGCCTTGCAATGCCGAAGACAATCTGCGCGCCGGACTCATCGTCATTGAAGCCTGGTTCGGGGGCTACTGTGGGAGTCCTGTATTAGGGGGTGTTCGGATAGCCGGACTATACCTTCAGCCGGACTCCAGGACTATGAAGATACAAGATTGAAGACTTCGTCCCGTGTCCGGAAGCATCTTTCCTTGGCGTGGAAGGCAAGCTAGGCGTGCGGATATTCAAGATCTCCTACCATTGTAATCGACTCTGTGTAACCCTAACCTTATCCGGTGTCTATATAAACCGGAGGGTTGTAGTCCGTAGGACAACCATCATCATACACAATCATACACTAGGCTAGCTTCTAGGGTTTAGCCTCCTTGATCTCGTGGTAGATCTACTCTTGTACTACCCATATCATCAATATTAATCTAGCAGGAGTAGGGTTTTACCTCCATCGAGAGGGCCCGAACCTGGGTAAAATAAAGTGTCCCCTGTCTCCTGTTACCATCCGACTTTGACGCATAGTTCGGGACCCCCTACCCGAGATCCGCCGGTTTTGACACCGACAGTAACCCAGTAGTGTCGAGCAACTAAGGGGAAAGTGATGTGCGGTGTTGGGGCCTGGTCTTCGATCCCGTTGATCGGGTCTTCGATGATGAAGCAGGGGCAACAAGGACAAGGTGGGGGTCACTGATGGATCACTAACCAACCTATACTAAGCAGTTTAGGATAAGCAGGTAGGTAACAAAGAGCAGGTTACAAAAGCAGGCTATGCATCAGAATAGGAGCAAACAATAACAGTAGCAAAATCTAATGCAAGCATGAGAGAATGGAATGGGAGATATTGGGATGATCAAAGGGGGGGCTTGCCTGGTTGCTCTGGCAAGGAGGGGTCGTCGTCGACGTAGTCGATCACAGGGGCAACATCGGTCTCGGGGTCTACCGGAGAGAAGAGGGGGAAGAAACAATAAATATAAAGCAAACAAAGCATCATAATGAATAACATGGTAAAA
The DNA here is from genome assembly GCA_032464435.1 of Aegilops umbellulata. Classification (NCBI taxonomy): domain Eukaryota; kingdom Viridiplantae; phylum Streptophyta; class Magnoliopsida; order Poales; family Poaceae; genus Aegilops; species Aegilops umbellulata. The sequence continues at coordinate 222,490,570 of CP136055.1, read as the reverse complement.
CGCGGTGTTAGGGGTGAACTAACACAGTGCTAGGTGATACAGACAAAGATGGAAAACATCCGGGAATGTAATCCCGGTTCCGGACCTGTGTCAGACAGATGACCGGAGGGGGAATGTTCCATGTTCAGATAGTTAGAGGCATCTAACAGGTAAACGGACCGCGTATTTTTATACGTCTCGTTTTTTTGAGTAACTTTCATGTAGAAAACATTTTCATCTGAGTGACGGTTTATTTTCTATTAGTTTTCAAAGATTAAACCATTTCTAGATTTGTTTATTTTAACAGAAAGAGATTATTGCGTCAGCATGATGTCACTGCAACATCAGAGTCAACAGACCGGTTGACTGGTCAAAAACGACCAGTGGGGCCCACTTGTCATTGACAGTAGGGCTAATAGAGGTTAACCTAAACTAACTAAGCTAATTAGTTAGAAGGGGCCCACCTGTCAGTGTCTAAGTAGTTGGCAGATTAATTTTAATTCAAATTATTTCATTAAACGTGGGGGCCTACACGTGAGTGGCACAACGCTGCCAAGTCATCATGCTTGACCCAGTCAACTTGGTGAGCGGGCCCCAGGGACCCACTGGTCAGTGGCCCAGGGTGGCCCCGTGGCTGCGCCATGTTGGACCGCGCTGGAGAGAGCTCCGGTAGCCCTTCCCGCGGCAGAGCGGCTCGGGCTCTAGCCGAGATTCTTCTACATGGGGGCTCCGGGCCCGTGACTTGGCTTGCTCGAACGAGCACGCGACGGCGCACCGAACGGTGGCGGTAGTGTGGCTGGACTTGGCCGGAAACAGCGCCGGCGTCGAGCTAAGGCGGCGACTGCGTTCGGGCCTCATAAGAAACGTGGAAGGAGCGGCCTAGGGGGTGCGGTTGGGGCTGCTAATGGGTGCTGCGTGCGTCCTAGAGCACGCCAGTGACTTGCTCTGGGACTCGGAAGCACGTACGGAGCGCGGGCGACGGCCATGGCTGGCGGCAGAGTGCACCTCCGCAGGGACGGCGACGGAGCGTGCTAGAGCGTGAAAGAGAGGGAAGGGAGCGACGCGGAGGCTCACCTAGCGGGCACATGGTGGTCCCGTGAACGCTTAGGAGCATCAGAAGCGGCGAAGCGGGACGACGGTGCTCGTTGGAGCCGAGGATGATGACTTGGTCGGGGCGGTGCTGTAGCGGGCTTCGACTCGAGCGAGTGGTCGGGGTCGCATTAGTGGACACTGACGGTGCGTCTGAACACGGTGTCTCGTCGAGGAGGGGCCGGTGGCTACATGGGCGAGCAAGCGGAGGCGACGACAGTGGCGACCATGGCGGAGAGGAGAAGCAGTAGCGCGTGGGGGTAAAGGGGATCTGAGAGGAGAGGCGGAGAGGGAGATGGCCGTGGAGTGGGGGAGGGATCGAGGCCCGCGCGTGGCGGCCTTATCCCCTCGCCAACGATGGCGAGTGGGTTCGGCGGGGCACCCCTGTTCCGACCCTAGTCGGGGGAACATGGAAGGGGACGGGCAGGGGGGATCTGGGCTGGCTCGGGTGGGTTAGGTGGGCCGGCCCAGGTGGGTTAGGTCCAGGGGGTTGCGCTCTCTCTCTCTCTCTCTATCTTTTATTTTGGTTTTATTTTTAACTTTTCTGTTTTTTTAACTTCAGAAAGCAAATATTTTTATAAAAACCAATCTTGCACCTAAAATACCATTTTAACTTAGGCCACTGATATAATTAACTGGGCACCAAAATAAAGACGGCCGAATCCGGACCTGTGACAGACTTCATATCCGGGGTCATATACCGTTACGGCGTCCCTCACAGCATCATCATCGATAACGGCACAAACTTCACCTCCGACGAAGTAAAGCTGTGGTGCAAAAACATGGGCATTAAGCTCGACTATGCTTCTGTCTATCACCCACAAACTAACGGTCAGATCGAACATGCAAATGGTCTCATCATGAGCGGCATTAAACCCATACTAGTGCGGTCCCTCAAGGAATCTAATACGCACTGGGTGGAGGAGCTCGACTCTGTACTATGGGGGCTGCGAACCACGCTGAATCGTACCATCGGATTCACACTATTCTTTATGGTGTACGGCGCAGAGGCAGTTCTACCCTGCGACATAATTCATGACTCACCTCGAGTGCGCATGTACGAAGAAACAGAAGCTGAGCTTGATCGGCAGGACAACCTGGACGCCTTAGAGGAGGAGCGCGACGTGGCTAAAGCCCGTTCCGCATTTTATCAACAGCAGGCTCGAAGATATCAAAGCAGAGAAGTACGGGCCAAAAATTACAACGTTGGCGAACTAGTTCTACGCCTGCCGGATAAGAAAAAGGACAAACTCAAGCCCAAATGGGAAGGTCCCTTCATAATTGACCAAGTCCTGACTGGTGGAGTGTACCGCCTGCTAGATGCGTCGGATAACCGACTCGAGCCGAACCCATGGAACGCCGCACGTCTCCGAAGATTCTATGCCTAGCGCCGGACTCTGGGTTTGTCTCCTTCCTCTGTCCATTTTAATATTATTTTTTTCTGTTTTTATTTTGTCTCCTCCCACTCTTTCCTTTTATAGCCCTTAAAGGCTCGTCATGTGACACGCTACCCGCGCTCCTTAAACCTGGGGGCTTCTTTAACAGAAGCTTGTTTATATGGGTTTCACGCCCAACGCATGCGTCAGACTTCCGCATGCACCTTTTCTTCACCATTATATGCATCGATATGACTTAAGTTTTGGCCAAGCTGGGTTGCCTGGCTCCTGTGCTTACCCCTACGTTCCCGATTGTTCGGCTAGGTGGTAAAGGGAGCACCTCTGCGATTGCTACTGCCGAATAAGCCGGATGTGTACCTTAGACTGGGTGAAGCCGAAAGCTAGCGTTCTTAAGGGAATATTCCGTCGGTGAACTAAAGATGAACCTTTTTTACTTATACATGCCCCCAGATGTTTTCCTGCATTTGCAGTCCGGACGTGCACTTCAGGGCACGCCACCCCAGCGAAAGGAACCCTTAACAGAACTATTCTCTCTGGAAGATGTTTCTTACTAACCATGTAATATAACATAACTAGTTGGGCTCTTGTCTGATAAAGCACTAATGACCCCTACGCCTGGTCTCCATGCATACCTCGGTTCTTATATGACCGTTATGGTATTCGGACACACTCCGGACCGTCAGGTCCCGAGGTCGAAGCGAAAAGGTCGGCAACGACAAACGATCTACAATCCGGCTAGAAGGCATTACACATGTCAATTATAAATTACATAGTCATCCTGACTGATTGTATTCCTGCTCTATACCATCTAATAGGCTGTCTAATTTACAGTCCTGCTGGGAATACTTTGCGGCCAATTCTAGCTGGCCATACACTAAGCTCACAGGGATCTCCTTCCCGTCAGGCCCCACCGGTCCGACCTCGGCCATGTGATTGGGGTCAGACTTCGTAAAGCGGGTCTTCACCATGGCCCAGGCCTCCCTAGCGCCCTGCCGGCAGGCTGATATCTTCCACAACCGGAAGCGCCGCCGAGCTCCCTTCAACTTCTCCGCAACTTCTCCAAGGCCCTCAGGTATGGAGTGGGCAGGCCACAAGGCTTGGGCAATACCTCGCATCGCCTGCCGAACTCGTTCGTGCAGTTGTGAGAGTTCGGGAAGAAGATCGCTCGTTGAACCGGGCATCTCCTCTGCAGGACGACTTGTCAGCATACCTACAGACATAACTCTGTTGGTCATCTTCCTCGCCGAACTCCTTTTTCAAGAGTTCGCTTAAGCACTTACTAAAAATGCCACGTCGAAGTCGCTGATTCTCCTTATTGGAGTCCGACAGCTGGCCACGAACATCTTTTAGTTCAACATCCAGCCTGGTGTTGGCATCCTGGAGATCATTCTTCTCCCGCCTCACCTTTGTTAGCACGCTTTCACCAGCCTTTAACCGGCGTAGAAGCTGTTGCCTGTCCGGATCGAGTCCGGCGCCATCTGCAATACCATTTGTCAGATTGGCACTTAAATCCGCACAATACTAAATATTCTGGTGTATTGTTTACCTGCAGGGGTATCTTTAGACCCCCCTACTGCCGTTACTGCGGCCTCTAGTTGGACCCTGCACCTTTCCAGCTCCTGGGACAGCGCGGTGTTCTTCTCGGTAAGAAACTGCATGTTATATGATTCTCGAATCAGTTATTTCCACTGCTTCAAGTCTCGCGGGCTACTGGCATATCTATATTTACCAAAAATTTCTTACCCGTATGTCTTTTACATACTGCTCTGTGGCTCTAGCTAAACCATTTTGAGCGGCACGGAGGTACGCGTCTCCCGAATTGAAGGCATCTAAAGCCTCCTGGGAGAAACAAGCGTCGCGAAGGACTGTCCGGCGACGCCTGTGGTTCATGGCACTCTCCACCTCGGAATGGGTGGCAGACAGCCTGTCCGCATCCTCTGATAGAGGAGCGTCCGGTGCGTGCCTTGCGCGGGCCTCCGCTTCCTGGCCGGGCGTTGGAGTCTGGCTGCTAGAGGCGCGATTGGCAACCTCTCCGGATATAGTCCGGCGAGGTCTCTTCATCCTGAAGATGGCACGAATGTTAATATACCCTGGAGGAGTAAAACACCAGGGAAAAAGAGAGGGTACGCCATACCTTTGCTCTGGCACCTCAGTCCGGACTACGTTCCTTTTTGCCCCACGGGGCCCTGCGGCCCCCCGCCGGCTAGCTGCAGCGGGGTCGGCTTCCCGCCTCGAGAATCTCCCCTACAAAGCACGGTTGCTGTCAGAACAACCAAACCCATGAAAACGGAACCCCTATTAAGGGGGTAAAGCTCCAGTATTTGTCACCTGGGAGGCCGGGATTAACCCTGGGTAATCAGCTATAATAGCTACCAAGGTATCGTCCTTGATTAGCTGATAAAACACTCCGTCGATAAACTCCACCGCTATGTCCGGATCCTCTTCGGAGTCCGGATCAAGGGACCGTTCTGGGTCCTCTGGCTGTGGAGGACGGCTGTTTATGTTTTTTACCTCCTGACGCAGGTCCTGCGTTGAAGTCGTTAGACTGCCTATTTAATCATGGGAATGTAAAATGAACAGGGAAGCACGACTGTCCGCTTACCCAATTCGGAGGATTATACATGGAAAATCCGCCCTGCGGGTCAACGCGGAGGAATTCCTCTTCTTCTCCCTTGTACAAAGAGGATAAGATCTTCATTAGGGCGGCAGGCGAGTCCAGCCCTTTACCGCCGTGACAGGTGGCGTCATCTTCCCCGTTGAAATCCCACATGGGGTGGCTTCTGTATTGGAGCGGCTGCACCCCCCGCATAATGCATATGGCCATGACTTTAATCATGGTTAGTCCGGAATGAGCCAGTAGCTTAATCCGGCCCATTAAGTAAAGGACGTCTCTGTCATTCTCTCTCTGAGAGCTCCGAGGGCGCCAGCTCAGGCGTTTCTTCAGGGGAGCATTGTTGAACTCAGGGAGACCGGCCCGGATAGGGTCCGGCAGGGGGACGTCGTCTATGTAAACCCATTCTGAAGGCCAGTCCTCGGACGCCTTCTTCGGGGTTCCGGACGGGTATCCGGTCCCGGCGATGCGCCATACTTCGGCTCCGCCCACTTGATATATGGACCCCTCTTGGGAACGGGGCACCAGGCAGAATATCTTCTTCCACAGCGTGAAATGAGCCTCGACGCCTAAAAATGGCTCGCAAAGAGCAACAAAGCCCGCGATGTGTAACACGGAGCCGGGCGTAAGGTGGTGCAGCTGGAGGCCATAGAACTCCAGAAGCCCGCGGAGAAAGGGATGAATTGGAAATCCCAGTCCCCTTATTAGATAAGGGACCAGGCACACCCGCTGCCCTTTAGAGGGACTAGGTGAGTTCTCCGCTTGTTTTCCGCCTTGATAAGTGGTGAGTCCGGCTCGGACCGAGACCATATAGGCTTGAGGGAGAAATCCCTTGGCTTGGAGCGACACTAATTCGCTATGCGGGATGGAACAACTCTCCCAGTCTCCAGGGATAGGATTGGAAGGGCGAGAGGAGGAGCTACGGCGGCTGGCCATGTTGGAATGGATCTTTGCTGGAGACGCTCTGATGATTTCTCGCGGAAGGGGAAGGTGTGGTTTGGATCTGAATCCTCATCCTGTTAGATAGGCGGCTCATTTATACGACTAGGGGATTGGATGTAAAACTGCCCCGGCTTTTCGCATTCGTTTGACACGTGGAAGGCGGCCATTATTGGGCGTGAAAGCCAAGGACCGCTGCATTATAAAAATCGGACGTTATACCCACAGGTACACAAAGTTTGAAGCAGAACCCGCCTTGCAATGCCGAAGACAATCTGCGCGCCGGACTCATCGTCATTGAAGCCTCGTTCGGGGGCTACTCAGGGAGTCCTGGATTAGGGGGTGTTCGGATAGCCAGACTATACCTTCAGCCGGACTCCAGGACTATGAAGATACAAGATTGAAGACTTCGTCCCGTGTCCGAAAGGATCTTTCCTTGGCGTGGAAGGCAAGCTAGGCGTGCGGATATTCAAGATCTCCTACCATTGTAACCGACTCTGTGTAACCCTAACCCTATCCGGTGTCTATATAAACCGGAGGGTTGTAGTCCGTAGGACAACCATCATCATACACAATCATACCATAGGCTAGCTTCTAGGGTTTAGCCTCCTTGATCTCGTGGTAGATCTACTCTTGTACTACCCATATCATCAATATTAATCTAGCAAGAGTAGGGTTTTACCTCCATCGAGAGGGCCCGAACCTGGGTAAAATAAAGTGTCCCCTGTCTCATGTTACCATCCTACTTTGATGCACAGTTCAGGACCCCCTACCCGAGGTCTGCCAGTTTTGACACCGACAGTAACCCAGTAGTGTCGAGCAACTAAGGGGAAAGTGATGTGCGGTGTTGGGGCCTGGTCTTCGATCCCGTTGATCGGGTCTTCGATGATGAAGCAGGGGCAACAAGGACAAGGTGGGGGTCACTGATGGATCACTAACCAACCTATACTAAGCAGTTTAGGATAAGCAAGTAGGTAACAAAGAGCAGGTTACAAAAGCAGGCTATGCATCAGAATAGGAGCAAACAATAACAGTAGCAAAATCTAATGCAAGCATGAGCGAATGGAATGGGAGATATTGGGATGATCAAAGGGGGGGCTTGCCTGGTTGCTCTGGCAAGGAGGGGTCATCGTCGACGTAGTCGATCACAGGGGCAACATCGGTCTCGGGGTCTACTGGAGAGAAGAGGGGGAAGAAACAATAAATACAAAGCATCATAATGCATAACATGGTAAAACGTGGTGTTAGGGGTGAACTAACGCAGTGCTAGGTGATACAGACGAAGATGGAAAACATCCGGGAATGTAATCCCGGTTCCGGACCTGTGTTAGACAGATGACCAGAGGGGGAATGTTCCATGTTCAGATAGTTAGAGGCATCTAACAGGTAAACGGACCGCGTATTTGTATTCATCTCGTTTTTTGAGTAACTTTCATTTAGAAAACATTTTCATCTGAGTTATGGTTTATTTTCTATTAGTTTTCAAAGATTAAACCATTTCTAGATTTGTTTATTTTAACAGAAAGAGATTATTGCATCAGCATGATGTCACTGCGACGTCAGAGTCAACAGACCGGTTGACTGGTCAAAAACGACCAGTGGGGCCCACTTGTCATTGACAGTAGGGCTAACAGAGGTTAACCTAAACTAACTAAGCTAGTTAGTTAGAAGGGGCCCACCTGTCAGTGTCTAAGTAGTTAGCGGATTAATTTTAATTCAAATTATTTCATTAAACGTGGGGGCCTACACATGAGTGGCACAACGCTGCCAAGTCATCATGCTTGACCCAGTCAACTTGGTGAGCGGGCCCCAGGGACCCACTGGTCAGTGGCCCAGGGTGGCCCCATGGCTGCGCCACGTTGGACCACGCTGGAGAGAGCTCCGGTAGCCCTTCCCGCGGCAGAGCGGCTCGGTCTCTAGCCGGGATTCCTCTACATTGGGGCTTCCGGGCCCATGACTTGGCTTGCTCGAACGAGCACGCGACGGCGCACCGAACGGTGGCGGTAGCGTGGCTGGACCTGGCCGGAAACAGCGCCGGCGTCGAGCTCAGGCAGCGACCGAGTTCGGGCCTCGTTCGAAACATGGAAGGAGCGGCCTAGGGGGTGCAGTTGGGGCTGCTAATGGGTGCTGCGTGCGTCCTGGAGCACACCAGTGACTTGCTCTGGGACTCGGAAGCACGTACGGCGCGCGGGTGACGGCCATGGCTGGCGGCGGAGCGCACCTCCGCGGGGACGGCGACGGAGCGCGCTAGAGCGTGAAAGAGAGGGAAGGGAGCGACGCGGAGGCTCACCTAGCGGGCACATGGTGGCCCCGTGAACACTTAGGAGCAGTAGAAGCGGCGAAGCGGGACGACGGTGCTCGTTGGAGCCGAGGATGATGACTTGGTCGGGGCGGTGCTGTAGCGGGCTTCGACTCAAGCGAGTGGTCGGGGTCGCAGTAGTGGACGTTGACAGTGCGTCTGTACACGGTGTCTCGACAAGGAGGGGGTGGTGGCTACATGGGCGGGCAAGCGGAGGCGACGACAGTGGCGACCATGGCGGAGAGGAGAAGCAGTAGCGCGTGAGGGTAAAGGGGATCTGAGAGGAGAGGCGGAGAGGGAGAGGGCTATGGAGTGGGGGAGGGACCGAGGCGCGCGCGTGGCGGCCTTATCCCCTCGCCAACGATGGCGAGTGGGTTCGGCGGGGCACCCCTGTTCCGACCCTAGTCGGGGGAACATGGAAGGGGATGGGCAGGGGGATCTGGGCTGGCTCGGGTGGGTTAGGTGGGCCAGCCCAGGTGGGTTAGGTCCAGGGGGGTTGCGCTCTCTCTCTCTCTCTCTCTCTCTCTCTCTCTTTTCTTTTGGGTTTCTTTTTAACTTTTCTGTTTTTTTAACTTCAGAAAGCAAAATAGTTTTATAAAAACCAATCTTGCTCCTAAAATACCATTTTAACTTAGGCCACTGCTATAATTAACTGGGCACCAAAATAAAGTAGTATATTATTTTTATAACTTAACAAGCATTTAATTTATTTGTTTTAGCCACTGTTTTAAAGTGGTTTAGGGCATTTGGTTATTTTGGAAAATAGTTAGTTAAGCTCCAATATTAACAAGTGATTATTGGCCACAAGAAGAACATTTTAGTTTTCATGTTTGACAACTATGAATTTTTGACTTTAGATATGATTTGAAATTGAATTGTGATTTGGATCAAGTGTGTTTAGTAATAGTAACATGATGACATGGCACCATTAACAAGGTATTACTGTAGCATGACACTAGGGGTGTTACAACTTTGCATGCTAGTGAACTTGCTATACACACACCTGAGAATCCCAATGATATTTCTATTTACGATGTTGAGACCCAATCTGGTGATGAACATGAACCTAGTGATAGTGTTAATAATAATGTTCATGTTGATGCTCCACCTAGTAATGATAATGATGTAGATATTGAACCTGTTGTTGATCTTGATAACCCACAATCAAATAATCAATGTTATTATAAGAGAGACTTTGTTGCTAGGAAACATGGTAGAGAAAGAGAACCATGGGTTCAGAAATCCATGCCCTTTCCTCCTAAGCCACCCAAGAAAAAGGATGATGAGGATTTTGAGCGCTTTGCTGAAATGATTAGACCTATCTTCTTGCGTATGCATTTGACTGATATGCTTAAAATGCCTCCTTATGCGAAGTATATGACAGATATTGTTACTAATAAAAGAAAGATACCGAAAGCCAAAATTTCCACCATGCTTGCTTATTACACTTTTAAGGGTGGAAAACCAAAGAAACTAGGAGATCCAGGAGTACCTACTATATATACCATGCTCCATTAAAAGAAACTATGTTAAAACCGCTTTATCTGATCTTGGAGCCGGTGTTAGTGTTATGCCTTTCTTGTTGTATCGTAGACTTGAATTGAATAAGTTGACACCTATTGAAATTTCTTTGCAAATGGCTGATAAATCAATTGCTATACCCATCAGTATTTGTGAGGATGTGCCTGTTGTGGTTGCAAACGTTACTATCTTAACGGACTTTGTTATTCTTGATATTCCCGAGGACAACGGTATGTCGATTATCCTTGGTAGACCCTTTTTGAATACTTCAAGGGATGTTATTGATTGCAACAAAGGCAATGTCACTTTTCATGTCAATGGTAATGAGCATACGGTACACTTTCCGAAGAAACAACCTCAAGTTCATAGTATCAATTCTATTGGAAAAAAATCGACTATTACTATTGGAGGTTTTGAATTCCCTCTTCCTACTATCAAAAAGAAATATGACATTGCATACCCCCGTTGAGGTAACCTAGTGTTATTAAAAAATCCTCCGGTTTCATGTCATTCGGAAGAAGTTTGTTAATAAGACTTGATCAACCTTGTTAATGGATTCCTTTTGATGAGCATGAGATGGATGAATTTAGAAGGCACAACTCTTTGTACCCATCTTTTAATTTTTGTTATTTAGATTAAATAAAGCAAAAATAGTATTTTCTGTTTGTTTTCTGAATTATCTATGAAATAAAAAATGTCCCAAAAATAAAAGTTCTCCAAAGCCGTGAAAATTAAGTATGATTTTTATATAATATTTGAGAATTACTGGCAGTGAACACACCAGGGGGCCTCACCAGCTGGCCACAAGGGTGGAGGGTGTGCCCAACCCCCTTGGGCGCACCCATGCCCTTGTGGACCCCACGTGGCCCCCTCCACTTATTCCAGCACCCATCCACTCCTTCTTCCTCTAGAAAAAATCACTCCAGAGCTCAAACTCGTGTTCTTGCTCATGTTGCTGCCATTTTTGATCTCCTTGCTCAAAGCTCCATCCACAAAACTGCTTTGGGGGATTGTTCTTTGGTATGTGACTCCACCAATGGTCCAATTAGTTTTTGTTATAGTACTTTATTTATTGCAAATTTTTACTGCTGTAGTGACCTTGTTCTTGAGCTTGCACGTCAAATTTATATGGTTAAAAGTAGTTTTGATGCATGATATAGCCTCTAGGCACTTGTAGGAGTAGTTGCTATCAATTTTGTTGAGTTTGGTTCACTTTTATTTTGAGTCACTAAAAATTTCAGAAATTTTTCAGAGGAAGAAAAATGTCAAGGAAAATGTACCAAGGTGGTTCTTCGAGGAAGCAAGTGCCTAGGCTCGCGATACGTGAACCGGACCTTGAAACACCAAGGGAAGCTCGAGTGCAGCAATGTGAATGGCTCTCGGATGAATTTTTGGTGTGTGCATGTTTCAAGGACGAGTTCTATGCATACGTACAAAATGCCGGCCTTGAGGACTTCTTATCAGACAAGTGCCTACAATATTATTACCTCACCGGTTCCTTCGTGCGGATGTTTGAGTTTTCATCTAAGCATAATACTCATACTGTCCTGTTTGATCTTTATGATGAATCTTACACTATGGACCTAGAAGATTTTTGTGATGCATGCAAAATTCCACAATGGGGTCTTCTTAGTGAGCCTCACAAATCTAAACACAATGATTTCCTTGCTAACATCACCGTTGGAGAAACTAGAAATATCACACAAGCTACCATAGGGAGCATTCACTTTCCTGCCTTACATTACTTTGCTCTCTTTATAGGTTAGGTGATAAGCACTATAACTTGGGGGCTATTATTGCAAGGAGGTTACATCTTAATGCTAAAGATGGAGATTTATTTGGTGGGATTTATGCAACTTGTGTAGCTAATTATTTGGGCGTACCCATAAGAGGGTATGATATTGAGTTGCCACCTGCCTTTCTAGATTATGAGGCCATGGTACGCTACCAGTTTCTTGAGAGGAACGAACAGTTCCTCCAGTATCGACTAATCTTTAACAGACCTCGTGTTTTCTATGTTACCCTTCCTTCTCCTGCCTTCTTTTAGGTAAATGGGAGATATTTTATAACGAGAGAGGAGGCAAACGAGTATGAGAGAACAACGAAGGCCGCTCGCCTTCAGGAGGTAGCTCGCCAAGCGGTAGCTGCCGCAGCACAATACGACCCCAACTATGATTTTGGATATCATCCGGGCCAGTGGTGGCCTTGGACCAACTTAGGCCAAGAGCCTATGTTTGGGGGATTACATTTTCTCACCGACATTACATTCATGTTCACACACTCATTTCAGTTGGCGGTATTCTTAATTTCTCTTTGTATTATCCAGGTTAGTTTATTTACTTTTTTCCGCTTTCTTCTTGTGTGTTCGAAAACCTTAAGAAAAACCAAACAAATAGTTGTAGTTTATTTACTTTCTATGCATGTTTAGTTGTAGTATTAAAATAAAACCCCCAAAAAATCTCGTTCTTCTTTTGCTTGTTGGGAGCTTTCCTGTGTAAATAGTTTTTCTCGTTCTTGTTTTACTTTATTCACAAAAATAAAAACTCCAAAAATATTTTAGTTGTTTCTTTGATATTCTTTTCTTTTCTTTGGGGGTCGAGAGGAGAAGACCATGATGAAAATGTTGAGTGGCTCTCATATGCATTATTCTTGATCTAACAAAGAGCCCATATTACCTTGTCTTCTCCTTTGAATAAATGTTCGCAGATTCCAGCTTAGTCCAATGCACGTGCACTATTATTATTATCCAGACCGTTCGGTCGTGCAAGTGTAAAGCAATAATGACAATATATGATGAAATGATTGAGATGAGGAGAAGCTGGTATGAACTCGACGTATCTTGTTTTTGTAAATATGATTACTTCATCGTTCCTGATTTAGCCTATTATGAATGAAACATGTTTGCAATGACAATTAGATATTATAGTTATTCATGCCATGCTTAATTAGCTAGGAGTTTATAATAGTTTACCTTGCATGCCAACATGGAAATTAAAATGGTTGTGATGTAGTATGATAGGATGGTATCCTCCTTTGAATGATTTGAGTGGATTGACTTGGCACATGTTCACGCATGTAGTTGAAACAAAATCAACATAGCCTGCATGATATCTATGTTCATGGTGATTTATATCCTACTCATGCTTGCATTCAATGTTGGTTAATCTCAATGCATGTTTATGACTGTTGTCGCTCTCTAGTTGGTCGCTTCCCAGTCTTTTTCTAGCCTTCACTTGTACTAAGCGGGAATAATGCTTGTGCATACACTTCCATAAACCCCAAAGTTGCTCCATATGAGTCCACCATACCTACCTATATGCAGTATTTACCTGTCGTTCCAAGTAAATTTGCATGTGCCAAACTCTAAACCTTCAAATGATAATCTGTTTTGTAAGCTCGAATCAGTCATGTACCAACTAGGGATGTCAATATCTTCCATGCTAGGTGGGTTATTCTCATGATGAGTGGACTCCGCTCATCATTCACAAGAAAATGGCTGGTAACCGGGATGCCCAGTCCCATGCTCAAATTAAATCGAAATAATTGCAAACAAAACTCCCCTAGGACTGTTGTTAGTTGGACGGTACCCGTTGTTTCGGACTAGCCGTGGAATGCGCTTGTTTGTGGTCGGGGGTACAAACTTTACCATTATGTTTGGAACCGCCTATAATGTATGTAGCATGGAAGATACCGAGATCTCTTAGTTGTTATGTTGACAATGAAAGGATACCACTCAAAAATATTATGTATCTCTATTTCAAAACTCGAGCTCTTGCACCTCTGCAAATCCCTGCTTCCCTCTGCGAAGGGCCTATCTATTTACATTTATTGCTGAGTCATCATCTATTATAAAAGGCACCAATTAGATAGCACCACTGTCATGTGTATGCATTGTTATTAATTTATAGTGAGTATGGCTGGATCTCTTTTACAATGAATTACAATGTCTAGTCAGTCCTCGATCTTCAGGGGTGCTCTGCATTTATGTTTTGTGGTCTCAGAAGGGGTTAGCGAGATACCATCTTGTTATATCATATCATGGTTGTTTTGAGAATGAGTTGTCATCCGAGATTTATTATTATTGCTTGCTAGTTGATTATTCCATTGGTACGAGTAATTGTGAGGCCTAAAATTTATTGTGGATATGATTAGTTCTTAATCTTTGCTGAAAACTTGAATGCTGGCTTTACATATTTGCAACAACAAGATCAAATAGAGTTTGTAAAAGTTTTTCTTTATCACTTTCAGTTTGTCAACTGAATTGCTTGCGGACAAGCAATGGGTTAAGCTTGGGGGAGTTGATACGTCTCCATCGTATCTACTTTTACAAACTCTTTTGCCTTTGTTTTGGACTCTAACTTGGATGATTTGAATGGAACTAACCCGGACTGATGCCGTTTTCAGTAGAATTGCCATGGTGTTATTTTTTGCAGAAATAGAAGTTCTCGGAATGACCCGAAACTTCACAGAGATGATTTTTGGAATTAACTAAAAATATTGGCGAAAGAATCAACCGAAGGGGGCCCACACCCTGGCCACAAGGGTGGGGGCGCGACCACCCCCCTGGGGCGCGCCCTCCATCCTTGTGGGCCCCCTGGACCTCCATCGACCTCAACTCCAACTCCATATATTCTTTTTCGGGGAGAAAAACATCAGATAGAAGGATTCATCGCGTTTATGATACGAAGTCGCCGCCAAGCCCTGTTCTTCCTCGTGAGGGAAGATCTGGAGTCCGTTTGGGGCTTCGGAGAGGGGAAATCATCGCCATTGACATCATCAACCATCCTCCATCACCAATTTCATGATGCTCACCGCCGTGTGTGAGTAATCCCATCGTAGGCTTGCTCGACGGTGATGGGTTGGATGAGATTTACCATGTAATCGAGTTAGTTTTGTTAGGCTTTGATCCCTGGTATCCACTATGTTCTAAGATTAATGTTGCGATGACTTTGCTATGCTTAATGCTTGTCATTAGGGCCCGAGTGCCATGACTTCAGATCTGAACCTATTATGTTTTCATGAATATATTTGTGTTCTTGATCCTATCTTGCAAGTTATAGTCACCTACTATGTGTTATGATCGGACAACCCTGGAGTGACAATAGTCGGGGCACTTCCTGATGATGACCGTAGTTTGAGGAGTTCATGTATTCACTAAGTGCTAATGCTTTGGTCTAGTACTCTATTAAAAGGAGGCCTTAATATCCCTTAGTTTCCAATAGGACCCCGCTGCCACGGGAGGGTAGGACAAAAGGTGGCATGCAAGTTCTTTTCCATAAGCACGTATGACTATATTCGGAATACATGCCTACATTATATTGATGAATTGGAGCTAGTTCGGTGTCACCCTATCTTATAACTGTTGCATGACGAATGCCATCCGACATAATTATCCATCATTGATCCATTATCAACGAGCTCGTTTCATATTGATATTTGCTTAGTTACTTTTCCGTGCCACTATTACAATTGCTACAAAACTGCTGCTGTTACTTTTGCCACAGTTACCGTTACTTCCATACTACTTTGCTACTATACTACTTTGCTGCAGATATTAAGTCTTTTAGGTGTGGTTGAATTGACAACTCAGCTGCTAATACTTGAGAATATTCTTTGGCTCCCCTTGTGTCGAATCAATAAATTTGGGTTGAATACTCTACCCTCGAAAACTGTTGTGATCCCCTATACTTGTGGGTTAGCACTTGCTCACGAAGACCTAGATCAATTAGAGGAATCCCATCATTGGAATATACAAGCCAAGTTCTGTAATGAAAAATTCCCACTAGTATATGAAAGTGACAACATAGGAGACTCTCTATCATGAAGATCATGGTGATACTTTGAAGCACAAGTGTGGTAAAGAGGATAGTAACATTGCCCCTTCTCACTTTTCTCTCATTTTTTTATTTTTTTATTTGGGCCTTCTCTCATTTTTTGGCATGTTTTTTTCGTCCGGAGTCTCATCCCGACTAGTGGGGGAATGATAATCTCCACCGTCCTTTCCTCACATGGGACAATGCTCCAATAATGAAGATCATCACACTTTTATTTACTTACAACTCAAGAATTACAACTCGATACTTGGAACGAAATATGACTCTATATGAATGCCTCCAGCAGTGTGCCGAGATGTGTAATGAATCAAGCGTGACATATATGAAAGAACTATGAACGGTGGCTTTGCCACAAATATGATGTCAACTACATGATCATGCAAAGCAATATGACAATGATGAAACATGTCATAATAAACGAAACGCCGGAAAGTTGCATGACAATATATCTCGGAATGGCCATAAAAATGCCATAATACGTAAGTATGGTGGCTGTTTTGAGGAAGGTATATGGTGGGTGTATGGTATCGGCGAAAGTTGCGCGGTACTAGAGAGGCTAGCAATGGTGGAAGGGTGACTGTGCGTATAATCCATGGACTCAATATTAGTCATAAAGAACTCACATAATTATTGCAAAAATCTATTAGTTTGGTAGGAAAAGACCATCGCTCGTCCCCGACCGCCACTCATAAGGAAGACAATCAATAAATAAATCAAGCTCCGACTTCATCACATTATGGTTCACCATACGTGCCTGCTACGGGAATCACAAATAGTAACACAAGTATTTCTACAATCTACAATTACTCACTAGCATGAGTCTAATATCACCATCTTTATATCTCAAAACGATCATAAGGAATCAAACTTCCCATAGTATTCAATGCACTTTATATGGATGTTTTTATTATACCCCTCTTGGATGTCTATCATATCATAACTAAATTTATAACCAAAGAAAATTACCATGCTGTTTAAAGACTCTCAAAATAATATAAGTGAAGCATGAGAGTTCAATAATTTCTATAAAATAAAACCACCCCCGTGCTCCAAAAATATATAAGTGAAGCACTAGAGCAAAATTTCCTAGCTCAAAAGATATAAGTGAAGCACGGAGTATTCTAACAAATCACGATTCATGAGTGTCCCTCTCAAAAGGTGTGTACAACAAGGATGATTGTGGCAAACGAAAAAGCAAAGACTCAAATCATACAAGACGCTCCAAGAAAAACACATATCATGTGGTGAATAAAAATATAGACTCAAGTAAAGTTACCGATAGACGAAGACGAAAGAGGGGATGCCTTCCGGGGCATCCCCAAGCTTAGGATCTTGGTTGTCCTTGAATATTACCCCGGGGTGCCTTGTGCATCCCCAAGCTTAGGCTCTTGCCACTCCTTATTCCATAGTCCATCAAATCCTTACCAAAAACTTGAAAACTTCACAACACAAAACTCAACAGAAAATATCATAAGCTCAGTTCATATAAGAAAATAAATCACCACTTTTCTTACTGTTGTGAACTCATTATTTATATATTGGTGTAATACCTAATGTATTCCAACTTTTCCATGGTTCATACCCCCCGATACTACCCATAAAATCATCAAAATAAGCAAACAACACATAGAAAAACAGAATCTGCCAAAAACATAAAAGGTTGTGGAAATCTGTGCTTTCTCGAATACTTATGTAACTCCAAAAATTCTGAAAAATTAGGACAACCTAAGAAATTTGTTTATTAATATCCTTCAAAAAGAATCAGTATTTTATCACATTTCTTCTGAAAATGAGAATTGTTTTCCTTGGCACAAACACTAATTAAAACACAAAACCACATCAAAATAAGCCATCCCAAAGGTCTTTCTTGGCACAAACACTAATTAAAACACAAAACCACATCTAACCAGAGGCTAGAAGAATTACTTATTAAAAACAGAACCTAAAAAGTAAAAACAAAAATAAAATTGGGTTGCCTCCCAACAAGCGCTATTGTTTAACGCCCCTAGCTAGGCATAAAAACACAAATAGATCTAGGTATTGTCATCTCTGGTATGTAATCAATAACTAGCTCTAATAATAGATTCATATGGCAATTTAATTTTATTTCTTGGAAAGTTACATGCCCTTCCTTAATGGAAATTGAAATCTAATGTTTCCTTCTTTCATATCAATAATTGCACCAATCGTTCTAAGGAAAGGTCTACCAAGAATAATAGGACATGTAGGATTGCAATCTATATCAAGAACA
This sequence comes from Aegilops umbellulata, assembly GCA_032464435.1. Lineage (NCBI taxonomy): Eukaryota > Viridiplantae > Streptophyta > Magnoliopsida > Poales > Poaceae > Aegilops > Aegilops umbellulata. Next base: position 222,472,650 of record CP136055.1, on the reverse strand, counting down.
ATGAAATATACGGGCAGATAATTCCTATTTGCAACAATAAGAACATCATCAATACTTCCCACATGTTTCTTAATAGTGGAATCCGCAAGGTGCAAATTTAAAGAACAATCATCAAATTGGCGGAAACCTAACACATCACATAAAGTTTTTGGAATCGTGGAAACGCTAGAACCCAAATCACACAAAGCATGGCACTCATAATCTTTAATATTAATCTTAATAGTAGGTTCCCACTCATCATAAAGTTTTCTAGGGATAGAAACTTCGAATTCATGCTTTTTCTTCAAAAGATTGCATCATAGGATTAACGATATGTTTAGTAAAATCTTTATTTTGATTATAAGCATGAGGAGAATTCAACATGGATTGAAATAAGGAAATACAATCTATTAAAGAACAATTGTCATAATTAAATTCCTTGAAATCCAAAAGAGTGGGTTCATTGCTACTTAAAGTTTTGACCTCTCCAATCCCACTTTTATCATTTTTTTGCATCAAGATCTAAAAAGTCTGAGTCACTGGGACGTCTTTTAACTAAAGTTGACTCATCTCCAGTCCCATCTTTATGAAGATTTATATTTGAAAACAAAGATTCAATAGGATTCACATCAATCACTTTAAGATCTTAATCATTATTTTCACGGAAACTAGAAGAACACGTTTTTACAAACCAATCTCGTTTAGCACGCATCTTACCGTTTCTTTCTTTGCAGTCATCAATGGAAATTCTCATATCTTTGAGAGACTCATTAATATCATGATTGGGTGGAATATATCTAAGTTTAAAAGGATCAACGTCAAGTGAAATTCTATCCACGTTCCTAGCGAAATCATCAATCTTAAGCAACTTTTCTTCAATCAATGCATTGAAATTCTTTTGCAAACTCATAAATTCTTTAAAACTATTCTCAAAATTGGAGGGCATCTTATTATAATTTCCATAAGAATTGTTGTAGTAATTACCATAATTATTAGAGGAATTACTAGGAAACGGCCTAGGATTAAAATGACCTCTATATGCGTTATTACCAAAATTGTTCCTAGCAACAAAATTCACATCCATAGATTCATTATTATTCTCAATCAAAGTATACAAAGGCATATAATTAGGATCAATAGAAGCACTATTGCTAGCAAATAATTTCATAAGCTCATCCCTCTTTCCACTCAAAACATTAATCTGTTCAATCGCATGCACTTTTTTACTACTGGAAGATATTTCGGTATGCCACTGAGAATAATTAACCATAATATTATCTAGGAGTTTAGTAGCTTCTCATAAAGTACATTCCATAAAAGTACCTCCCGAGGCCGAATCTAAAATATTTCTAGAAGCAAAATTCAATCTGGCATAAAAAAATTGTATAATCATCCACAAATTCAAACCATGAGTAGGGCAATTTCGTATCATCAATTTCATCCTCTCCCAAGATTGTGCAACATGTTCATGATAAAGTTGCTTAAAATTCATAATACCGTTCCTAAGGGAGATGATCCTAGCGGGAGGAAAATACTTGGAAATAAAAGCATCTTTACACTTATTCCATGAATCAATATTATTTTTAGGCAAAGATGAAAACCAAGTTTCAGCACGATATCGTAGCGAGAACAGAAATATCTTTAATTTAACAATATCATTGTCCACATCTTTTTTCTTTTGCATATCACACAACTCAATGAAAGTATTAAGATGAGATGCAGCATCTTCACTAGGATGGCCAGAAAATTGATCTTTCATAACAAGATTCAGCAAAGCGGCATTAATTTCATAAGATTCCACACTAGTGGTGGGAGAAATTGGACTACTAATAAAATCATTGTTATTGGTGTTGGAAAAGTCACGCAATTTGGCATTCTCTTGAGCCATCGTGTCAAAGCAAGCAATCCAACACACGAGCACACAAAAAGCAAATGAAGAAGACGTACGACAGAGGGGCGAAGAAAAGGCAAATCTTTTCGAAAATCGTTTTACAAGTGGGGGAGAGGAAAATGAGAGGTGAATGGCAAATAATGTAATGAAAGAGATGAGGGTTTATGATGGGTACTTGGTATGTCTTGACTTGGCGTAGATCTCCCCGGCAACTGCGCCAGAAATTCTTCCTGCTACTTCTTGAGCTTGCATTGGTTTTTTCCTTGAAGAGGAGAGGGTGATGCATCAAAATAGAGATAAATATTTCCCTCAGTTTTAGAACTAAGGTATCAATCCAGTAGGAGACAATGCACAAATCACCTAATACCAGTGCAAAAATCAAACAACTTGCACCCAACGCAATAAAGGGGTTGTCAATCCCTTCATGGTTACTTTCAAAAGTGAGATCTGATAGAGATATATAAACGGTAAAGTAAATATTCTTGGTATTTTTGGTTTATATATCGAAAAGTAGCAGATTGCAAAATACTAGATTAGAAACTAATATGATGGAAAAGAATAGATTGGAAACTTATATGATGGCAAATAGAAACTTATATGATGGAAAATAGAAACTTATATGATGGAAAATAGACCCAGGGGCCATAGGTTCCACTAGAGGCTTCTCTCAAGATAGCAAATAATACGGTGGAGAACAAATTACTGCCGAGCAATTGATAGAAAAGCACAAAGTTATGACGATATCTAAGGCAATGATCATGAATATAGGCATCACGTCCGTGTTAAGTAGACTGAAACAATTCTGCATCTACTACTATTACTCCACACATCGACCACTATCAAGCATGCATCTAGAGTATTAAGTCCGTAAAGAACGGAGTAACGAATTAAGTAAGATGACATGATGTAGCGGAATTAACTCAAGCAATATGAAGAAAACCCCATCTTTTTATCCTCGATGGCAACAATACAATACATGCCTTGGTACCCCTACTGGCACTGGGAAAGGACACCACAAGATTGAAGCCAAAGCTAAGCACTTCTCCCATTGCAAGAAAAACCAATCTAGTTGGCCAAAGCAAACCGATAGTTCAAAGAGAATTACGAAGATATCAAATCATGCATAAAAGAAGTCAGAGAAGATTCAAATAATATTCATAGATAAGCTGATCAAAAATCCACAATTCATCAGATCTCGGCAAACACACCGCAAAAGGTATTACATCGAATAGATCTCCAAGAACATCGAGGAGAACATGGTATTGAAAATCAAAGAGAGAGAAAGAGAGAGAGAGAGAGAGAGAGAGAGAGAGAAGAAGCCATCTAGCTACTAGCTATGGACCCGTTGGTCTGCGGTAAACTACTCACGCTTCATCGGAAGGGCAATAGAGTTGATGTAGAATTCCTCCGTGATCGAATCCCCCTCCGGCAAGGTATCGAAAAGGTCCCTAGATGGGATCTCATGGGTACAGAATGTTGCGGCGGTGGAAAAGTGTTTTCGTGGATTCCTCTGGTGCTTTGGGGATATTTGGGAATATATAGGCGAAAGAATTATGTCGGGAGGGTCACAGGGGGGCACAAGGGTGGGTGGCACGCCCTACCCCCTGGGCTCGCCCTCCGTCCTTGTGGCTGCTTCGTGGCACCTCCGACTTCATCTCCAAGTCTCTTGGTTGTCTTCCGGTCTAAGAAAAATTATCATGAAGGTTTCATTCCGTTTGGACTCTGTTTGGTATTCCTTTTCCGCAAAACTCAAAAACAAGGAAAAAACAAAAACTGTCACTGGGCTCTAGGTTAATAGGTTAGTCCCAAAAATAATATAAAATAGCATATTTCTCGGGGAAACGACACCTATGGAATCACTGGGATTCCTTCTACGGTTGGCGGGCGCGGGGTTGTGCAAAGAGCGGGTCTGAAAGGAAGCACGCGGATCGTTTTCCCAGGTTCGGGCCGTGAATATGCGTAATACCCTAGTCCTGCTTTGGTGGATGTATTTGAGTGTTCTTGTGTCCTTGAGCTAGCTAATGGCGTAACTTGCCCAAAAGATCTGAATCCTTCTCCTAGTCACCTCGGGCCTCCTTTTATAGGAAAAACGGGTTGCCACACTGGCACACAGGAGGTAGAAAAGTCTACAGTCAATAAGCCTATTCTCTGGTACCGTCGGACAAACGCATTTAATGCGCTGCTGACGTGCCCCTCTCACTTTATCAGGGACGGCAAGGAAGCACATCCCAGCTGTCGCCACCTTGCCCGGTTCCGACGCGCGTCCGAGCTGACGAGGCGTTGCTGCGCCACGTTGGCTGGCTGCTGGGCTCACGCAGTGGTGGAGCCTTCATGAAGGGTCGCATGTCACCATGCAGGTGCTTGCTGAGTTAGTGTAGAGGCCGCTCGTCGCCACGCAGGTGCCTGCCCAGCTGGTTGACCTAACAACTCCTTGGGGACAGAGGTGGAGTCTTGGCAGGTGCGGGCCTGGCTGTGGCCCCGCTGATGTCCTCGATAAGGGTCTTGCCGGGGGCCCGACAAGGAACTTGCCGTGGCTTTGCAGTCGTCCCCGGCAAGGCGCTTGCCGAGGGTCTTGTGGATTTCCTCGGCTAGGATCCCGCTGAGGGTCGCCGTCTTCTGGTCCTCATCTAATCCTGTGTATTTATGATCTTGACAAAGATCTGCATGCCACCACGGAGGTCCCTCCTGAGCCCTGGTTCCAATGTAGTTGTTCATGGCATTTGGAACCTTTGGGCCCAAGGGTGGCTCGCTCTGCTGGTGTTGGGCAAGTTGCCCCGGGAAAGTTCTTGTCGGGCCGCGGAGGTCGTCCCGACAAGGGTCTAGCCAGGGGTGGTCCACCTCGCCCCTTTGCTCTTTGTGTTTTTGGTCTTGGCGTTGCCTCGGTTGTCTTGTGCTTCGGCTTCTCTCCGGCTTCCCTCCTCTGCCCCGCTAAGTGCAGCGGCAACACGCGGCTCTGACTGCCCGTGCACAAGTAAAGGGGTGAAAAGGAGAGGCCCTACTTTTGTACACCGACAGGAGCCCCCGGGTCTGGGCCACACATAAGTGTGACGCGTTGTTGGGCCAGGCCCAAAATGGTGCGCGGGCAGGTGGGGTGGATTTTTACCGTAGTAACTGTTTCGTCCGTTGTGCTTCCCCACGACCCGCGTTGAACGCGCGACGTGGAGAGTCGTGTGTGACGTGGGGGTCATGCATGGGACGGTTCCCGCACGCATGCATCACATCGCAGTTAATGGGAAAAGAGGCGGCCCGCGCCTTCCCCTTAAAAAGGAATAACCGCGGGCGCGCTGCTCATTTACCCTCCATGCTTTCCCCAATCTTGGAACCGTCGTCCCCTTCTTCCTCCCTCTCAAGCTCTTGCCTTCGCTCGCTGTAGCCGCGCCTTCGCCATCCTTCATTCCTCGCCTCCTGCAGCCGCCATGGCACCCAAGACCAGCAGAGGCAAGGGAGTGGCCAAGGATGCCGGGACGAACGAGCCGCTGGAGAGAGAGTTGGCGGTGCGGCAGACGCAGTCCGCCTACTTTCCGTCGAAGGTTGACGCGGTCAAACTTCGGGACTACTTCAAACACCTGTGGGGGTGCAAGACGGGGGAGAGACGACGGGGCAGCCGGCCACCTGCGTCATCCCTGCCGCTTTCGCCGAAGCCGGCCGAAATCGGTACCCATTCTTCGTCGACTACTTCTCCTGTGGCCTCTGCCCTCCCTTCTCTGATTTCTTCAATGACGTCATACACACCTACGGCTTCCACCTTCTAGATTTTACTCCAAATGCCGTGGCATGCATGGCTCTTGTTGCGCACATCTGCGAGGGTTTCGCCGGGGTGCATCCCAACACGGCGCTCTTCCGCCACTACTTCTTCCCTCGGATCCAAAAGGGGGGCACCATTTGCGGTTGCGTTGCCTGGGTCCCAAGGTCCAAGGGGACATACCCAGAGGGCGCTCAGAAGGAGAGGTGGGAGGAGTGGCGGGGCCGGTGGTGCTGGATTGAGGAGGATGATCCACAAGATTTCTACCAGGTTCGCCAGGCGCCGCCGGTTCGTCGAAATGACTGGAGCAATGTTGACACTGACGACGCGAAGCTCACGGTTGCCACCACTAGGATTCTCCGCCTCACCGAGGCCGGGCTCACCCTTGATATGACCGGGGAGGATTTCATCCGCCGCCGAATCGCTCCGCTGCATAACAAGGGGAGGCCGGCCTGGCTCTTTATGAATGCGGCCGACATCATGAGGCTTCGCCCCGGCCTCGACCACAACTTCATGGTGATGGGGCACGCCCACTTCTGCCAGCGGCTCTTCCAGCTCAACGTGAACCGCGACAGCAAGGTCGAGTGGTCCGGCAAGGCTGCCAAAATCGGCAAGGTCGCCAAGGGGCCCTTGTTCGGGTTGCCGGTGGGGGTGGTCTCTCTGAGCATTAACTCGCGCCGAAACGACATCATTGCCATGATGCCGGAGTTCAACGCGCACGGCCTCGTCTCAACTTGGGCCGAGCCGCCGGAGGATCAAGTGCAGGAGTTTTTGGACACCTTGGAGGAGAAGTACGTCAGCACCAAACCGCGGCTCGTCCAGGACACCACCCAGGCGGAGCTTGACCACATCGCCGCCAGGGCGGTGGAGGCGGAGCTCGCCAGGGAGGCCGGCAGCGCTGGCGGCGTGGAGGACAAGGCCGCGGTGGAGGCGGAGGAAATGGAGCTCGCCCAGTGGGCGGAGGCCGCTGGGTAGGCCAGCAGTGCTGGCACTGGGGACCCTCTCATCGAAGACGTGCTCGACGAGCCGTCGGAGGAGGAGGTCAAGACTTTCGACCTCCCGGCAACGGGGAGATGGCGAGTCCTGCGGCGGGCCATCTCGAGCGAGCCGGTCCGGCAGGTCAAGGCCGTGCAGCCAGGGGGCGTCCGTGCACGAGACGAGGGTCGCGGCGGCGAGGAAAGTGGTGAATGTCGCAGTGGCGAAGAAGAAGGCAACTGCCTCTGCTTCGTCCAAGCATCCACGAACCCCATCTGCTTCCCCTCCTCCAACATATGATGACCCGGAGGTTGTCTCCGATTTTGGGTCCCTCAGCCCAAGGAGGAAGAGGAAGGCGACAAAGGAGGAGGTGGAGGACGAGTAAGTATCTTGTTCCCTTTTTCTTACCATCTCTGCCTCCTCAAACCGTGCCGCTTATCTTGATTAGTTTCTTTCATTGCAGGGACGCGGAGACATTGGCCCATAGGGTGAAGAGGGCGAGGGCTTCAGCGAGCGGCCAGCCCCCGGCAGGTACTTCTGGTATACTGCTGGTGGTGTTGAGTAGCCCGGACAGCAGCCCCAGGCACTGCCCCCAACGTAATCTCATCACTCATCCCTCGTCAACGTGTGTCGGGGGTATGATTCTTTGGCGCTGACCTTGCCGTGGTTGCAGGAGGAGGGCAGCAGCAGCAGGAGCCACCGAGGGCTACCCCCAACACACCGCCCCCATCAACCACGCCACCCCGAGGGGCGTCCCCGGCAAGAGCGCCAGGCACCGAGCCCATGCACACGGAGGAGGAGGAGGAGGAGGCAAACTCAGGCGCTGGTGGCTTCGCCTCGGTGCCAGATGTTGGCGAGGAGGGGGCCTCTTCTTCCCAGCCCGGCACGGGTAGGTCACTCGCTTTCCATCCCAGTTCTTTTTCTCCCTGAATCTTGGTCTTTGCTTCGCCTCACCTCCTTCTCGATATCCAAATCCTCCCTCGGCGGACAAGGAGGACATAGACACCGTCATCAAGGACGTCGCCAAAGATGCCGCGGCGGAGGCCGAGAAGATCGCCACCGAGGAGGCCGCCAAGGATGCTGCTGAGGGCGCCGCCAAGGGGTCCGCTGGGGAGCCGGGCAAGGTTTCCGCCGAGGAGGCCGGCAAGGCCGCTGCCGAGGAGGAGGTGGAGGTGGTTGACGACCAACCCTCCTCCTCCGCTGCCTCTGGCTCCGGCAGGTATCTGAAGGTGAGCGATGACTTGTCCGTCCACCTCCTAGGGACGGTGAGCACCGGGCTGCCCGTCGAGGGGGAGGTTTTTGACGACGAAGAGCTTGCCGCCGCCGGGCATGAGGTTGTTGACGAGCTGAGCGCTGGTGGCGGCGGTTCCCAGGAAGAGCGGCTCCTCCGGGCCATGAGCGCCAACTTCCAGAAGCTCCGGGCGCTTCACCGCACTCGCCTGGACAAGGCCAAGTCCAGGATGGCAGTGGTGGACAAGGCGGAGGCAGACCTCAAGGGCATGTTGCAGAGGCGCAGGCTTGGTTCCGCTAGGCCCACAAGGACCTAAAGGCCGCCCAGGACGCGCTGGCTGAGCGCGACCTGCCGCTCATCATGAAGCAGGCCGACATCTAGAAGGCCCAGGAACTGGCGAAGCAGGAGGCCGCTCGGCACCAGCAGCAGGCTGCGCTAAACTCCCAGGAGGAGGACCTTGCCGCGCGCGAGGAGAGGCTCTCCGCAACGCTCCGCGGCAAGGACGCGGAGCTGGAAAAACTCGTCGTGCAGCGGACCCATGAGCTGGAGCAGAGGCACAAGGAGGCACTCAATGCCCAGGCTCTGGTTCACGCCGGCAAGGTGAAGGAGCTGGAGGTGGAGCGGGACAAGCTGAAGGACCAGGTCCTGAAGCTGTCCAAGGAGAAGGACACGCTCAACGGTGCCCTGGTGAAGGCGCAGGGCGCAGTCCTTGGCAAGGTTGAGCAGCTCTCCAAGGCCCACGACTCCATCATAGACCTGAAGCGGAAGCTGTAGGGTCTTGAGGAGACACTTTCGGAGGCCAAGGCCTGGGAGGAGACCCTGGCCAAGGATCTGGAGGCCGAGAAGCAGCAGCGGAAGAACAAAGCCGCCAACCACAGGGATTTTGTGGATGGTGAGAACCACTGGATCAGACGCCTCGAAGACGTCGCCGATAGGATCACACCGCAGTTGGGCACCATGGGGACACCAAATGTGAGGTACACCCCGAAGCGCAACGCGAGCCGCAACGCCAAGGTGACCCTGTTCCTTGAGGGTGTCTTCGGGGCCCTGTAGCAGCTTCACTCTAGCCGGGCGGCCTCTCTGGCCGATGAGGCCCGGAGGCTTGGCCGGGGTGCCATGACTAAGGTCCTCACCAAGGTGGCGCACTGGAACCCCAACCTCTACTTCGATGCTGGAGAGCTTGCCGGAGGATGCGGACCTCGCGACGCTCAAGGAGCTTATCAAGCCCATCATCAGCCGCATCGACGGAATCCAGAAGGTGGAGGGCCTGTACCAGGACTAGGCACCCCGTTTCTCATTGCCGCTGCAGGTTCACGACCAAGACAATTTCTATCTTTAGTTAGAACCGCATCAACAATTGATGTAATATAACTCTGCAGTACTTTTGATATTATGCACGTTACTTTCCTGTTCAATCCCCCCCCCCCTTATATGTTCACCCTACGTTAATCGGGTAGGCTTGCCGGCGCGTAACCCACGCCATGGCGCCTTGAGGACGGATCCCCAATAGCCTATCGGGTATGCTTGCTGCCAGGCGAACCACCTTACCACCCTCAACGTGGCCGCTCGAATTGTCGAGCTTGACTCAAGTCAAAATCGAGAGCGTCACTAATTGCGGAAGGCTGCCCTGCCGCTCTCGACGCGGCCGCTTGAGTTGTTGAGCGGACTCGAAACAGAGCAAGGGCGTTGCCAATCGCGAAAGGGACCCCTTGCGTGCAGGTTTTCCATACATAGGGCAGGACCTTTGAGGATAATAACCTTATATATAAAAAGAGATTTCTTAAAGTTTCACACAACTTAGCTTTTCTGTCATTGCACGGGCGTCCACCGCATCTGCAGATGGTGCCGTCAAGCTTGGTCGTCTTCTTCCTTGGAACGACAGCCGCGATGAAGCCGCCGCTTCGATCAGACTAGATTTCCACCACTGCGCCCCCTACCTGGCATGCCAAAGATGTCGGGGGAAACGACACCTATGGAATCACTGGGATTCCTTCTACGGTTGGCGAGCGCGGGGTTGTGCAAAGAGCAGGTCTGAAAGGAAGCACGCAGATCGTTTACCCAGGTTCGGGCCGCGAAGATACGTAATACCCTAGTCCAGCTTTGGTGGATGTATTTGAGTGTTCTTGTGTTCATGAGCTAGCTACGGGGCGTAACTTGCCCAAAAGATCCGAATCCTTCTCCTGGTTGCCTCGGGCCTCCGTTTATAGGAAAAAGGGGTTGCCAAAGTGGCACAAAGGAGGTGGAAAGGTCTACAGTCGATAAGCCTATCCTCTGGTACCGTCGGACAAACGCATTTAATGCGCTGCCGACGTGCCCCTCTCACTTTATCGGGGACAGCAAGGAAGCACGTCCCAGCTCTCGCCGCCTCTCCCGGTTCCGACGCGCGTCCGAGCTAATGAGGTGTTGCTGCGCCACGTTGGCTGGCTGCTGGGCTGGCGTGGTGGTGGATCCTTCACGAAGGGTCGCATGTCACCACGTAGGTGCTTGCTGAGTCGGTGTAGAGGCTGCTTGTCGCCATGCAGGTGCCTGCCCAGCTGGTTGAGCTAACAACTGCTTTGGGGATGGCGGTGGAGTCTTAGCAGGCGCGGGCCTGGCTGTGGCCCCGCTAATGCCCTCGGCAAGGGTATTGCCGGGGGCCCGGCAAGGGTCTTGCCGTGGCGTTGTGGTCATCCCCGGCAAGGCGCTTGCCAGGGGTCTTGTGGATTTCCTCGGCTAGTATCCCGCCGAGGGTCGCCGTCTTCTGTTCCTCATCTGATCCTGTGTATTTATGATCTTGACAAAGATCTGCATGCCACCATGGAGGTGCCTCCCGAGCCCTGGTTCCAATGTAGTCGTTAACGGCGTTTGGAACCTTTGGGCTCAAGGGTGGCTCGCTCTGCTAGCGTTGGACAAGTTGCCCCGACAAAGTTCTTGCTGGGGCCGCGGAGGTCCACCCGGTGAAAGTGCAACTATCCCTGGGTGGTTTTGGTAATTCCTAACAACATATAGCTTATTGAGCTAACATCATTCCAAGATGAATATTTCAGAAAAGCTCAATGGATGGCATGGCATGGAAGAGGAAAGTGGATCCCTCAAAATTACAAGGACAATGGATTGGCTCAAGCTTCAAGAACAAGACTCTACATTTTATATTTTTAGTGACCCAAGATCACATTGAGTCTATAGGAAAAGCCAATACTATTAAGGAGGGATGAGGTGTTGCTTAATGAGCCTCTTGCTTCATGTGCTTAGTGATATGCTCCAAAATCCTCAACTACCTTTCCATATACACATATGACCCAAACCTAAAGTCAAACTCGGCCCCACCGATTCTTTCTATCCGGAGCCATCGAGTTTCACATGTCTTAGCCACTGCCACAAACCCTAGCAAATCGGTCTCACCGATAGGGATCTCGGTCTCACCGAGATGGGATTGCAATTTCTCTGTTTCCCTTCGTAACGTTTCGGTCCAACCAAAGTGAGCGATCGGTCCCACAAAGATTGCAATGTAAACTCACTGTTTCCCTTTCGTAACATTTCGGTCTCACCGAAAAGAGCGAATCGATCCCACCGAGTTTACCTGACCAACTCTCTGGTTAGCTTATTACCAAAATCGGTCCCACCGAGTTTGTGTAATCGGTCACACCGAGATTACGTTATGCCCTAACCCTAACCATATCGGTCCTACTGAGTTGCATCTTAGTCCCACCGAAAATCCTAACGGTCGCTAGGTTTGCTGAATCGGTCCGACCGAGTTTAACGATTCGGTCCCACCGAGTTTGGCAGATTGTGTGTAACAGTTAGATTTTGTGTTGAGGCTATATATACCCCTCCACCCACTCTTCATTCGGGGAGAGAGCCATCAGAACAGATCTTAACTTCCAATACACATTTTCTGAGAGAGAACCACCTACCCTTGTGTTGAGCTCAATATATTCCATTCCTACCATATGAATCTTGATCTGTAGCCTTCCCCAAGTTGCTTTCCACTCAAATCTTATTTCCACTAAATCCAAATCTTGTGAGAGAGAGTTGACTGTTGGGGAGACTATCATTTGAAGCACAAGAGCAAGGAGTTCATCATCAACACACCATTTGTTACTTCTTGGAGAGTGGTGTCTCCTAGATTGGCTAGGTGTCACTTGGGAGCCTCCGACAAGATTGTGGAGTTGAACCAAGGAGTTTGTAAGGGCAAGGAGATCACCTACTTCGTGAAGATCTACCGCTAGTGAGGCAAGTCCTTCGTGGGTGATGGCCATGATGGAATAGACCGGGTTGCTTCTTCGTGGACCCTTCGTGGATGGAGCCCTCCGTGGACTCGCGCGACTGTTACCCTCCGTGGGTTGAAGTCTCCATCAACGTGGATGTACGATAGCACCACCAATCGAAACCACGACAAAAACATCCGTGTCTCCAATTGCGTTTGAATCCTCCAAACCCTTCCCTTTACATTCTTGCAAGTTGCATGCTTTACTTTCCGCTGCTCATAGACTCTTTGCATGCTTGCTTGAATTGTGTGAAGATTGCTTGACTTGCGCTAAGATAGCCAAAATCTGCCAAGAACTAAAATTGGGAAAAGGATAGATTTTTATTTGGTCAAGTAGTCTAATCACCCCCCTCTAGACATACTTCTGATCCTACAAGTGGTATCAGAGCTTTGGTCTCCATTTGCTTTTATTTCCATAGCTTTTGGTGGTCATAGCCTTGGTTTCACAACCTAGGAGAGTATGGCGTCTAGCGAGGAAAATTATGACCGTAGAGGTCCTTACTTTGATGGTACTAATTTTCCTAGTTGGAAGCATAAAATGAAAATGCATATTCTTGGACATAACCCCGCCGTTTGGGCTATTGTGTGTGTTGGTTTGCAAGGTAACTTCTTCGATGGGAAAGAACCAAACCGTGAAGCTACCGCGGAAGAGTTAAAGATGCTGCAATACAACGCTAAAGCTTGTGATATTCTCTTCAACGGATTGTGTCCCGAAGAATTCAACAAAATCAGCCGTCTTGAGAATGCAAAGGAAATTTTGGATACTTTGATTGATATGCACGAAGGTAACGACTCCGTCAAGGAATCCAAATTGGATGTGCTTCAATTCAACTTGACAAGTTCAAAATGAAGGATGGTGAAGGTGTCGCTGAAATTTACTCTAGGCTTGCTCTTATCACAAATGAGATTGTCGGCTTAGGGAGTGAAGAGATGACCGATAGATTCATCATCAAGAAGATCCTAAGAGCCTTGGATGGAAAATATGATACTGTGTGCACATTGATCCAAATGATGCCCAATTACAAAGATCTCAAGCCAACGGAAGTCATTGGAAGAATTGTTGCTCATGAGATGTCAATCAAGGATAAAGTGGAACTTCACAACAAATCAAGTGGTGCTTACAAAGCCTCATGTGAAGCTCCCACATCATCAAGTGAGAAGCAAATCTTCAATGATGAATTGAGCTTAATGGTGAAAAACTTCAACAAGTTCTACAAGAGTAGAAGCAAAGATAGAAGCTCCAAGTCAAGGTCCTACAATGACAAAAGATCTTCTAGTCGAGAGCGAAACTGCTACAATTGTGGAACACCCGGACACTATTCCAATGAGTGTACAGCTCCCTACAAGAAAAGAGAAGACTCTCCCAAAAGAAGAAGCCGAAGAGAGGAATCACCATCTAGAGAAAGAAGGAGTAGAGATGATCGTTATGAACGAAGATACTCAGGAAGAAGCAAGGATTCGGAAATAAAGGACAAGTCATCAAGGAGCTATACAAAACGAAGACATCAAGCTCATATTGGTGAATGGGTATCCGGCTCCGACTCCGACAACCACTCCGAGAGAAGTTATCACTCCGATTCCAAATATACTCAAGATGAAGGTGTTGCCGGTCTAGCACTTGTGTCAAACAACTCCAAGGATATATTTGACTCACCAAATGAAGGAGTTGGAACATGCTTCATGGCTAAAGGCCCAAAGGTATCACACCCCGAGTATGTTGATTTCAATAGTGATGAAGATGACTTGTTAGGTGATGATGATTTACTTTTTGACAACACTAGTGATGAATACTATGATGAAATGCCAATTAATCACGCTAATCAAGATAAAACGAATAAAAATGATAAGGAGAAAATTGAGTCTCTAACTAGAGAACTAAACACTCTTAAGTTAGCTCATGAAACTATCTTAGGAGATCATCGAGAACTTTTAAGGACACATGAGAAACTACGCTTTGAAAAGCTCAACCTTGAGCAAGAGCATGAGTTCTTAAAAGCAATCAACGATGATCTTCGTAAGAAAAGTTCTTCTTACATTGCCAAGCGTTTACTTTTATCCACTTACATGCCTCAAGTTAAGTCTAGTAACAGGAACAAGAAAGATTCTTCCTCTAGTAGTAACAATGATCATGTTATATCCAATATTGTTGCTTATAGTAGTTCTCTTGATTCCACTAATGATTCTCTTAGCCAAGTTACACTTGAGCAAGAAAATAGCCTATTGAAGGGAATTATAGAGAAAGGAGTGTACAAGAGCCTTGCCGGAAGTAAGCAATTCGAGGAAATTGTACGCAAGCAAGGAAGGCACCGGAAGAATCAAGGTGTTGGTTTTGAACGAAAGTTCAATGCCAATGTTGTTGAGTCGGAAGAAGATCAATACCCCAAGACAAAGTTTGTTCATCAACAAGAGAAGTATGATCCTACTTCTTTCAAAGGGACACAAGCTCAAGATGATCTTCCACCACAAGACTACAAGCAAAAAGGCAAGGACAAGCTTTATGAGGAAATTGATGCATTTGAAGAAGCTCCTAAGACCTTAGTCAAGTGGATTCCCAAGACTACTTCAAGTTCCACTTCATCAAGTACGACTACAACTCCAAGGATTCCCATCAAGATAGTGTGGATCCAAAAGAAGAAGAACTAGAGAGTTCTTGAGGGTGACTCCGCCAACATACTTCACTCTTATCATTTTGGCAAGAACAAGTGCAATCAACTTCCACATCTTGCACTAGCTCAAGGAGTCACAAACCCTCTTGTTGGTAAGTCAAGGAACAAGGTAACCTAAAAGCTTTCATAGACATCATCTTGTGTGTGCATCACTCTATCTCTATGGATATTCTTGTTTGTTCCTTGTGGGATTAACCCATGTAGGTATTGAATGTGCAATTCACTCCAATGGATAGCTCCAAGTGATCTACATCAACATTGAGCATCCACATCTTCAACATCTACATGAAGTCATCATCGACAAAACCCAAGGTTAGTTCATCCCTCTTAGGGGGGATATCACATCTAGGGGGAGCTTTACTCAAAGAATTGAGCTAAAGCAACTCTAATGATGTGAACACAACAATGCTTTATGTAAAAGTGGTAACCCCACTTGTGCTTAAACGATGAGTATGACCTATGATCAAATGTTCTCATTTGACTCCTAAGTCAATATACTCATATATAGATGACCTAGTCATCGCCAATTGCTTGATAGATGCTAGAATTGGTTGTGCATGCTTTGCCACATATTTCAATTGCCATTTTATTGTGTGAGCATGTTGAGAGCATATTTTACTCATTCGAGGACATCAACTTGTTGTTTTGATTGATTGGTTTTTCTTTTTCTGCCAAGTGGATGGACAAGAATGCCTAAGAACCTTCTCTAGCTATCTATGCTTTTCTCGTCTCAAACTCTATTCATGCTACATCACAAAATTTGATCAAGTCAGATTCAAACCACTCTGTGTGAGGAGCACTCGGAGTCCCCGATTTGTCATAGACTTAAACTTCCAAAACTTCTTTATGCTTTTCGGTCTGACCGATTCCTCCATTTCGGTCATACCGAGATCACTAAGTCGATCTAGGTTTTCATCTCGGTGCAACCGATTTGAACTTTTCGGTCACACCGAGTTGCTATAACTGTCAACAGTTATGCATCTCGGTGCCACCGAGTTGTTCCACTCGGTCACACCGACAGGGTCGGGCTATATTTACTCACGGGCAAAATTTTGGAAATTTCTCCGAAACCTCTTTGCCGGCGCATAGCTCGCTTTGCCTCCTGGGTCTCCGGATCGTCCTCCTCGTCGCCAGCCGCCTCCAGTCACTGGTCTCCGCCGCCGTCAACGGAATTCGTCTCCGCCGTATTCGCCGTAGCGAGTCCGCCGCCGAACTAGGGTATGGACTCGATCACAGTGCTATTCCCCATCCAAATCCTAGCTCATTGTGTTCTTAATGAATCTTGCTACGATTGAAACACTCCTATCCAGTCAAAACAATCCTTAGAATAGTTGAGTTTCGAAAATTTAGGTTTAGGTTTCCGCCGAAATCATCTCGGACCCACCGGGTTGTGGAACTCGGTTCCACCGATTCGGCCATAGCCATTGCACATGTGGTTCTCGGTCTGACCGAGAATTAAAAATCGGTGAGACCGAGTTCAGGACTTTGTGAAACCCTAGCAGTCTCGGTGCCACCGAACTGTGACTCGGTCTGACCGAGTTCACTAGTTTTGGTTCCAAAAGCTGCTTCGGTATCACCGAGTTTGCAGATCGGTCGATCCGAAATGCTTTCTGTGAAAAACTAAAACTTACTTTTTGACTCATTCTTTTGCAAAAAACCTCTGCATTTTGTGATGCTCATCCACTCTATCTCTTCTATAAACTATTCATAGGGTCAGCAGTCTGAACTTCAACATGTCTGATCAGAGTGATAGTCAGAACATATCTGAGGAGCAGGCTCATTTGAGTGAGGGCACTAGTCCCTCTAGCAGTTCTGATGAGGGTAGCAGGAGCACCCCAAGCAATCTACCCAAAGCTGCCACTAGAGCAAACAAGAAAAGAACTTCTGAGTCAGAAAATGAGGACTATGTGGCAGAAGAGGAAGCCACATCCAAGAAGAAGGTACTCAAGAAAGAGTATGGCTTAGCTGCAGCCACAAAGCCAGGACTGAAAATCAAAAGGACAACAGGGAGACAGCCAATGTCCAAAGCCAGGGCATCCTCTCAGAAATCTTCCAAGTCAACTGCAGAAGATGAGGCTGTGAAAGTAAAGAAGGAAAGAAAAAGTGGCAGATGGTGCAAGAAGGTTGTTCCAATGGCTGAGTTTGAAAAACATTCATCAAGTGAAGAAGAGGAAGAAGAGGTTGCTGCTCCAGCACCTAAGGCACAGAAACTCATGGTGATGCCATAAGGTCAGGGGCTACTGCATCCAAGCCCAAGGAAGCACCCAAACCTGCATCTAAGCTCAAGAATGCACCAAAGAGAAATACCAGGAACATATCTGTTGCTGAAAAGAACAAGGCCCCAGTGCCTGACATTGCTGAAGAAGAAGAAGGTCAAGTGCTCAGGAAGCTTAAGCCCAAGATCCCAGACCACAATGATGCTCATCCTGTGGCTGAGGACATGAAGATTAGAAGAGATTCAGGGCTGAAGAAGTGGAGAGAAGCAGATCCATATGCTTCAAGGATAAGAACTGCAGTGGATTACAGGTTTCATACCAAGGATTAGCAGGATTTGGATGAGACAGTGCTGCTTGATAAGAAGCCCATAGTTTGTGACATGAGATGGGTTGATTGGGAGTACATCAAGGAGAATGAAGAGCACTATCCTGGAGTATATGACAGCTTCAAGGGTTGTGGAGTTGCAGACTTTGTTGGGCAGAAGCTCACAAAGTGGAATGAAGAGCTGATCATGCAATTCTACTCCACATCACACTTTTATCCAGATGGCAGGATTGTGTGGATGTCAGAAGGAACCAGATATCAGTCAACAGTTGCTGAGTGGGCATAGCTCATTAATGCCCCAGAAGAGCAGGAAGATGACTTGGACATATATGCCAAGAAGAAAATGGATCACAATTCCATGTCCAACATGTACAAGGAGATCCCAAACAAGGCACTAGATACTTTCAAGTTTGGCTCAGTGCATTATCTTTTGTCAGGGCTGCCCACTATTAATTGGATTCTGAGGGACACTCTATTGCCCAAGTCAGGTGATCACAAGATGATCCGAGGTCATGCAATAAACATGCTCCATGTCTTTGATGTGCCACAGAAGTTCAAGGTGATGAGCCTCATGGTAGAGACCATTAAAAGAACAGCAGCTGATCAGAAGAGGAGATGTGGATATGCCCCACAAATTCAAGAGCTGATAAACTCAAAGATCGGCACAGGCACATACCTGCTGGACAAGGAACACCTGCCCATCCATCCAGACTTTGAAGACAATCAGGTTGTCATGGACAAGGATGAACCATCATCTGCACATGCTCAAGCACAGAAGGAGAAGGCAAAGATGGAGAAAGCTGCCAGGATGCCAACTCAAGAAGAGGCATCTGAGTATTTCTTGAAGAACAAGCAGGAGCAGCTAAGTTACCTGATAGCATCCACTCTGAGGATTGAGAACGGACTGGCCACCCTAACTCAAAACCAAGAGAGTTTGGAAAGAATCATGGAACAAAAGTTCTATGACCTAGATGTGAAGGTGACAGAGGTCCAGTCTGCTCTGGAACAACTACAAGAAGATATGCAGGAGAGGAAGGGCAAGATCACAACTGATGCATTTGCCAGGGTGCCCAGAGCTCAGAGATCATCTGCAGTACCAGTTCCTGACACCAGAGCCACCACTTCTGCACCAGCTACAGCTTCTGTTCCACCAGCTCCAGCTCCTACCCCAGCATCTCCCACTACTTCAACCGAAGCCTTCGTCCTTGGCGTCATCCGGACTCCACCACCTGAAGACCAAGCCTGAGAGTCATTTTAGTGCTATGCATTTTCTATGAACTTTTTCGTAACTTGTTGCCAAAGGGGGAGAAAAATGTATAGATCATAGGCTTCGAGAGAGAGAGAGTTTGCATTTGTTCTCTCTTGTCTTCTTGGTTGAACTTTTTGTTGCTTTTGAGTGCTTGAGATACTATGCTTTTATCTGTGAGACATTGATGATCATGTGTTTGATCATAAGCTACACTTAATGCTTGTTGGATGTTACTATTAATTTATCCTTATGTTGATCATTCACTTTGCTTGGTGATGAGTGCATGCAATTAACTCTTATCATTTTGAGCGCTCCACCAAGATGTATGTGACATGGAAGAGTAACCCATGATCCTAACTCATTGTGCATTTGCAGTCCAAAGCAAATCTTAAATATGGACAAATTTAGGGCGAACTCTTACTTATCACATACTTCTTAAAGCGACGATATATTCCATTCTTATTATGATTTGTCGAAGCTTTGATCTATATGTTGTCATCAATTACCAAAAAGGGGGAGATTGAAAGTGCAACTATCCCTGGGTGGTTTTGGTAATTCCCAACAACATATAGCTCATTGAGCTAACATCATTCCAAGATGAATATTTCAGAAAAGCTCAATGGATGGCATGGCATGGATGAGGAAAGTGGATCCCTCAAAATTACAAGGACAAAGGATTGGCTCAAGCTTCAAGAATAAGACTCTACATTTTATATTTTTAGTGATCCAAGATCACATTGAGTCCATAGGAAAAACCAATACTATTAAGGAGGGATGAGGTGTTGCTTAATGAGCCTCTTGCTTCATGTGCTTAGTGATATGCTCCAAAATCCTCAACTACCTTTCCATATCCACATATGACCCAAACCTAAAGTCAAACTCGGCCCCACCGATTCTTTCCATCCGGAGCCACCGAGTTTCACATGTCTTAGCCACTGCCACAAACCCTAGCAAATCGGTCTCACCGATAGGGATCTCGGTCTCACCGAGATGGGATTGCAATTTCTCTGTTTCCCTTCGTAACGTTTCGGTCCAACCGAAGTGAGCGATCGGTCCCACCGAGATTGCAATGTAAACTCACTGTTTCCCTTTCGTAACATTTCGGTCTCACCGAAAAGAGCGAATCGGTCCCACCGAGTTTACCTGACCAACTCTCTGGTTAGCTTATTACCAAAATCGGTCCCACCGAGTTTGTGTAATTGGTCACACCGAGTGCCGGGGAAATCTGGCTCCTCGAGCACCTATGGGGACGGAGCCCCTTCTCGGTTCGGCGGGGGGCGGAGGCCGCGCAAAGAGCGGATCGAGGCGAGGCACGCGAGGGGTTTTACCCAGCTTCGGAGCTCTCCGGAGAGATAATACTCCTACAGCTGCTTTGTGGATTGTATTGAGTTCTTGCTCAGGAGCGCTGGGTGCTATAGTACACACCAGCAGCTAACGAGACCGAGCGGGAGTGTTCTACTGTTCGTCCTCCTGGGGGCGATCCCCCTCTACGTTGTGCACGGGCCTCCTTTTATATGCTCAAGGGGTCTCCAACAGGTGGCAACGTCGGCAGGGGTAAAAATGGAAAGGTGCTGCGGTAGGTACAACTACCTACACAGTGTATCATACCTAACCCTGACGGCAGGGGACAAAGGCATTAAATGCCTATCTACGTCACCCAGACGATGCAGAAAAGGGACCGTCAGGGGCGCTACCACTTGCCACGATGGCGATCTTGTCAGCGCTGCATGCCACAGTGTACCCCTGGCTGCACAACCTCCCGCCACGTACGCTTGGAAGGGTCCCAGAGCGACACGTAAGTGGGTGAGCTGGAGCATAGGTACAGAGTGGCTGCTTGCCGTGGCAAATGCCCTGCCGCGGCCATTGTCTTGCCGCGTCCGGAAGCTTGTCGCTCGCCGAGTCCTGCCGGGACGCATGGCGCGTCGCGGCAAGTTCTTTGAGGTGCTCTAGTTGGCCTTCCCGGCAAGCTCCTCTTGCCAGGGTATTGTGCCTCGAGTGGCCTTCCCGACAAGCTCCTCTTGCCAGGGACTTGTCTCCTTGGCTTAAATACTTTGTTCTTGAATGGCTTCAAAGGAACCATAGGGGGCCTTGGTGATCACCTGGCAAGCCTTGCCGCGGGGTGCTGCGACTGCCTGTGCACAAGTTCGGGATACTAGGGTACCCCTACTCTAGTACACCGACAGGAGCCCCCGGGCTTGGGCCATACACGGTGCCGAGCGCTGTTGGGCCAGGCCCAAAACAGGGCACGGGCACGCGCGGCCTGGGTCACGTCGTGCCTTGCTCCGTAGCCACCGCGCCCTCCCCGAATGGCACGTGTCGATTGCGGCGTCGTGGGAGAGGTCGTGGCTAGTTCTTTATTCGAGAAAGTGAAACGCCCGCCTCCTGGCGGTTCGTATCTTCCCCATAAACGGAGGGAGGCGTGGAGGCGTGGTCTTCGAGGCGTCCACTCCCCACGATCACGGGGTGGGGGAGAGGTCGCCTCATCCGTCGCCTCAGCTCTGTACGCCTACCACGCGGCCTCCATGCGCTTGGAGTGGTGAACGGTGGAGGCGGGAAACCGGGCCGTCACGGGTCGAGGCAGAGGGTCGGGCCCAGTTCCTTGCTCCTTCCGTGTCTTGATTGGCTGAGCGGGGCGGCCGAGCCCCCCCCCCCCCCCCCGCTCCTTTATAAGGAGAGGGATGGGGGGACGGAAGCCCGCATTCTTTCATCTCCTCCTTCCTTCAGCTTCTGCGCCCCTCTCTCTCATTCGCCATGGAGAAAAGGAACCCTGGTCCTTCAACGGTGGCGACGAGGGTCGCCGCTAGACAGCGCGTCCCTCCCTCTTCCGCACCCGTGGTGGCAGAGCCAGCCACAAGGGGAAGAGGGAGGGGGCGAGGCCGCGGGCGAGGTCGAGGGCGAGGCCGAGGCGCTCGGGAAGAGGTGGACGGGGCAGCTCGCCGGCCTCGCCTCCGCCTGCGGTTCCTCTTCCCGTGGCGGACCATATCGGGGACGACCCTTGCGAGTTCTTCGTCAGGCTACGTCGGCCGCCTCGTCGTCGTCTCTGTCTCCCGACTCCATTTGCAAGCGAGATGGAGCTGGATCCGCCCGAGACAATGAGGTTGCACATGAGGGGCTGCGGAATCAGTGGTACGCGAGTCCGCGTTGATTTCCCGGCCCCTAATGTGATGTATCTTGGTCGAGGGTGGAAGACGTTCACCCGCATCCACAGCTTGACGGCGGGGCTCACCCTCCATTTTAAGTTGATGGAGGGCGGTCTCTGTTGGGGAACGTAGTAATTTCAAAAAAATTCCTACGCACACGCAAGATCATGGTGATGTATAGCAACGAGAGGGGAGAGTGTTGTCTACGTACCCTCGTAGACCGAAGCGGAAGCGTTGACACAACGTAGAGGAAGTAGTCGTACGTTCTCCTCGCGATCCAACCGATCACAACACCGTTACTCTGGCACCTCCGAGTTCTTGGCACACGTTCAGCTCGATGACGATCCCCGGGCTCCGATCCAGCAAAGCGTCGAGGAAGAGTTCCGTCAGCACGACGGCGTGGTGACGATCTTGATGTGTTACCGGCGCAGGGCTTTGCCTAAGCACTGCAACGATATGATCGAGGTGGAATTTGGTGGAAGGGGGCACCGCACACGGCTAAGGAACGATCCGTAGATCAACTTGTGTGTCTTTGGGGTGCCCCCTGCCCCCGTATATAAAGGAGCCAAGGGGGAGGGGCTGGCCGGCCAAGCTAGGCGCGCCAGGAGAGTCCTACTCCCTCTGGGAGTAGGATTCCCCCCCCCCAATCCTAGTTGGACTAGGATTCTCCAAGGGGGAGAGAGAGAGGGGGCGCCCACCTCTCCTAGTCCTAATAGGACTAGGGGAAGGGGGGAGGCGCGTAGCCCATGAGGGCATCCCTCTCACCTCTCCTCCAAGGCCCATGTTGGCCCATTATGCTCCCGGGGGGTTCCGGTAACCCTCCCGGTATTCCGGTAAAATCCTGATTTCACCTGGAATGCATCCGATGTCCAAACATAGGCTTCCAATATATAATTCTTTATGTCTCGACCATTTCGAGACTCCTCGTCACGTCCGTGATCACATCCGGGACTCCGAACTCCTTCGGTACATCAAAATGCATAAACTCATAATAACTGTCATCGTAACGTTAAGCGTGCGGACCCTACGGTTCGAGAACAATGTAGACATGACCGAGACACGTCTCCGGTCAATAACCAATAGCGGGACCTGGATGCCCATATTGGCTCCTACATATTCTACGAAGATCTTTATCGGTCAGACCGCATAACAACATACGTTGTTCCCTTTGTCATCGGTATGTTACTTGCCCGAGATTCGATCGTCGGTATCCAATACCTAGTTCAATCTCGTTACCGGCAAGTCTCTTTACTCGTTCTGTAATACATCATCTCGCAACTAACTCATTGGTTGCAATGCTTGCAAGGCTTTATGTGATGTGCATTACCGAGAAGGCCCTGAGATACCTCTTCGACAATCGGAGTGACAAATCCTAATCTCGAAAT
The DNA here is from genome assembly GCA_032464435.1 of Aegilops umbellulata. Classification (NCBI taxonomy): domain Eukaryota; kingdom Viridiplantae; phylum Streptophyta; class Magnoliopsida; order Poales; family Poaceae; genus Aegilops; species Aegilops umbellulata. The sequence goes on along the minus strand of CP136055.1, from coordinate 222,449,605 downwards.
ACGCCAACCCAATATGTACCTTCGGAGACACCTGTAGAGCACCTTTATAATCACCCAGTTACGTTGTGACGTTTGGTAGCACACAAAGTGTTCCTACGGTAAATGGGAGTTGCATAATCTCATAGTTAAAGGAACATGTATAAGTCATGGATAAAAGCAATAGCAACATACTAAACGATCGGGTGCTATGCTAATGGAATGGGTCATGTCAATCAGATCATTCAACTAATGATGTGATCTCGTTAATCAAATAACAACTCTTTGTTCATGGTTAGGAAACATAACCATCTTTGATTAATGAGCTAGTCAAGTAGAGGCATACTAGTGATACTCTGTTTGTCTATGTATTCACACATGTATTATGTTTCCAGTTAATACAATTCTAGCATGAATAATAAACATTTATCATGATATAAGGAAATAAATAATAACTTTATTATTGCCTCTAGGGCATATTTCCTTCAGTCTCCCACTTGCACTAGAGTCAATAATCTAGATCACATCACCATGTGATTAACATCAATAGTTCACATCATCATGTGATTAACACCCATAGTTCACATCGCTATGTGACCGACACCCAAAGGGTTTACTAGATTCAGTAATCTAGTTTACATCGCTATGTAATTAACACCCAAAGAGTACTAAGGTGTGATCATGTTTTGCTTGTGCGAGAATCTTAGTCAACGGGTCTGCTACATTCAGATCCGCATGTACTTTGCAAATTTCTATGTCAACAATGCTCTGCATGCAGCTACTCTAGCTAATTGTTCCCACTTTCAATATGTATCCAGATTGAGACTTAGAGTCATCTGGATCAGTGTCAAAACTTGCATCGACGTAACTCTTTACGACGAACCTTTTTGTCACCTCCATAATCGAGAAACATATCCTTATTCCACTAAGGATAATTTTGACCGCCGTCCAGTGATCTACTCCTAGATCACTATTGTACTCCCTTGCCAAACTCAGTGGTAGGGTATGCAATAGATCTGGTACACAGCATGGCATACTTCATAGAGCCTATGGCTGAGGCATAGGGAATGACTTTCATTCTCTTTCTATCTTCTGCCGTGGTCGGGCTTTGAGTCTTACTCAATTTCGCACCTTGTAATATAGGCAAGAACTCTTTCTTTGACTGTTCCATTTTGAACTACTTCAAAATCTTTTCAAGGTATGTACTTATTGAAAAACTTATCAAGCGTCTTGATCTATCTCTATAGATCTTGATGCTCAATATGTAAGCAGCTTCACCGAGGTCCTTCTTTGAAAAACTCCTTTCAAATACTCCTTTATGCTTTACAGAATAATTCTACATTATCTCCGATCAATAATATGTCATTTACATATACTTATCAGAAATGCTGTAGTGCTCCCACTCACCTTTTTGTAAATACAGGCTTCACCGCAAGTCTGTATAAAACTATATGCTTTGATCAACTTATCAAAGCGTATATTCCAACTCCGAGATGATTGCACCAGTCCATAGATGGATCGCTGGAGCTTGCATATTTTGTTAACACCTTCAGGATCGACAAAACCTTCTAGTTGCATCGTATACAACTCTTCTTTAATAAATCCATTAAGGAATGTAGTTTTGTTTATCCATTTGTCGGATTTCATAAAATGCGGCAATTGCTAACATGATTCGGACAGACTTAAGCATAGATACGAGTGAGAAACTCCCATCGTAGTCAACACCTTGAACTTGTCGAAAACCTTTTGCGACAATTCTAGCTTTGTAGATAGTAACACTACTATCAGTGTCCGTCTTCCTCTTCAAGATCCATTTATTTTCTTTGGCTTGCCGATCATTGGGCAAATCCATCAAAGTCCATACTTTGTTCTCATACATGGATCATATCTCAGATTTCATGGCCTCTAACCATTTTGCGGAATCTGGGCTCATCATCGCTTCCTCATAGTTCGCAAGTTCGTCATGGTCTAGTAACATGACTTCCAGAACAGGATTACCGTACCACTCTGGTGCGGATCTCACTCTAGTTTACTTACGAGATTCGGTAGTAACTTGATCTTGAAGTTACATGATCATCATCATTAGCTTCCTTACTCATTGGTGTAGTAGTCACAAGAACAGATTTCTGTGATGAACTACTTTCCAATAAGGGAGAAGGTACAATTACCTTATCAAGTTTTTACTTTCCTCCCACTCACTTCTTTCGAGAGAATCTCCTTCTCTAGAAAGGATCCATTCTCAGCAACAAATGTCTTGCCTTTGGATCTGTGATAGAAGGTGTACCCAACAATTTCCTTTGGGTATCCTATGAAGACATATTTCTCTGATTTGGGTTTGAGCTTATCAGGATGAAACTTTTCCATATAAGCATCACAACCCCAAACTTTAAGAAACGACAACTTTGGTTTCTTGCTAAACCACAGTTCATATTGTGTCGTCTCAACGGACTTAGATGGTGCCCCTTTTAACGTGAATGCAGCTGTCTCTAATGCATGATCCCAAAACGATATTGGTAAATCGGTAAGAAACATCATAGATTGTACTATATCCAATAAAGTACGGTTATGACGTTCGGACACACCATTATGTTGTGGTGTTCCAGGTGGCATGAATTTGTGAAACTATTCCACACGATTTTAACTGAAGGCCACAACTCGTAACTCAAATATTTTACCTCTGCGATCATATCGTAGAAATTTTTTATTTTCTTGTTATGATGATTATCCACTTCACTCTGAAATTCTTTGAACTTTTCAAACGTTTCAGACTTATGTTTCATTAAGTAGATATACCCATATCTGCTTAAATCATCTGTGAAGTTCTGAAAATAATGATACTTGTCGCGAGCCTTAATATTCATCGGACCACATACATCAGTATGTATGATTTCCAACAAATCTGTTGCTTGCTCCATTGTTCCGGAGAACGGCGTTTTAGTCATCTTGCCCAAGAGGCATGGTTCGCAAGCATCAAGTGATTCATAATCAAGTGATTCCAAAATCCCATCAGCATGGAGTTTCTTCATGCGCTTTACACCAATATGACCTAAACAGCAGTGCCACAAATAGGTTGCACTATCATTATTAACTTCGCATCTTTTGGTTTCAATATTATGAATATGTGTATCACTGCGATCGAGATCCAATGAACTATTTTCATTGGTGTGTATGACCATAGAAGGTTTTATTCATGTAAACAGAACAACAATTTATTCTCTTACTTAAATGAATAACCGTATTGCAATTAACATGATCAAATCATATTCATGCTCAACGCAAACACCAAATAACACTTATTTAGTTTCAACACTAATCCCGAAAGTATAGGGAGTGTGTGATGATGATCATATCAATCTTGGAACCACTTCCAACACACATCGTCACCTTGCCCTTTAACTAGTTTTTGTTCATTCTGCAACTCCCGTTTCGAGTTACTAATCTTAGCAACTTGAACTAGTACCAAATACTGAGGGTTGCTATGAACACTAGTAAAGTACACATCAATAACATGTATATCAAATATACTTATGTTCACTTTGCCATCCTTCTTATCCGCCAATCACTTGGGGTAGTTCCGCTTCCAGTGACCAGTCCCTTTGCAGTAGAAGCACTTAGTCTCAGGCTTAGGACCAGACTTGGGCTTTTTCACTTGAGCATCAACTTGCTTGCCGTTCTTCTTGAAGTTCCCCTTCTTTCCTTTTGCCCTTTTCTTGAAACTAGTGATCTTGTCAATCATCAACACTTGATGTTTTTCTTTGATTTCTACCTTCGCTGATTTTAGCATCGCGAAGAGCTTGGGAATATTTTCCGTTATCCCTTGCATATTATAGTTCATCACGAAGTTCTACTAACTTGGTGATGATGACTAGAGAATTCTGTCAATCACTATCTTATCTGGAAGATTAACTCCCACTTGATTCAAGCGATTGTAGTACCCAGACAATCTGAGCACATGCTCACTAGTTGAGCGATTCTCATCCATCTTTTAGCTATAGAACTTGTTGGAGACTTCATATCTCTCAACTCGGGTATTTGCTTGAAATATTAACTTCAACTCCTAGAACATCTCATATGCTCCATGACGTTCAAAACGTCTTTGAAGTCCCGATTCTAAGCCGTTTAAGCATGGTGCACTAAACTATTAAGTAGTCATCATATTGAGCTAGCATAACGTTCATAACGTCTGCATCTGCTCCTGCAATAGGTCCGTCACCTAGCGGTGCATCAAGGACATAATTCTTCTGTGCAGCAATGAGGATAAACCTCAGATCACGGATCCAATCCGCATCATTGCTCCTAACATTTTTCAACACAATTTTCTCTAGGAACATATCAAAATAAACACAGGGAAGCAACAACGCGAGCTATTGATCTACAACATAGATATGCTAATACTACCAGGACTAAGTTCATGATAAATTTAAGTTCAATTAATCATATTACTTAAGAACTCCCACTTAGATAGACATCCCTCTAATCCTCTAAGTGATCACGTGATCCAAATCAACTAAACCATGTCCGATCATCACGTGAGATGGAGTAGTTTCAATGGTGAACATCTTATGTTGATCATATCTACTATATGATTCACGCTCGACCTTTCGGTCTCTGTGTTCCGAGGCCATATCTGTTATATGCTAGGCTCGTCAAGTTAAACCTGAGTATTCCGCGTGTGCAACTGTTTTGCACCCGTTGTATTTGAACGTAGAGCCTATCACACCCGATCATCACGTGGTGTCTCAGCACGAAGAACTTTTGCAACGGTGCATACTCAGGGAGAACACTTCTTGATAATTTAGTGAGAGATCATCTTATAATGCTACCGTCAATCAAAGCAAGATAAGATGCATAAAAAGATAAACATCACATGCAATCAATATAAGTGATATGATATGGCCATCATCATCTTGTGCTTGTGATCTCCATCTCCTCAGCACCGTCATGATCACCATCGTCACCGGCGCGACACCTTGATCTTCATCGCAGCATCGTTGTCGTCTCGCCAATCTTATGCTTCCACGACTATCACTACCGCTTAGTAATAAAGTAAAGCATTACATCGCGATTGCATTGCATACAATAAAGCGACAACCATATGGCTCCTGCCAGTTGCCAATAACTCGGTTACAAAACATGATCATCTCATACAATAAAATTTAGCATCATGTCTTGACCATATCACATCACAACATGCCCTGCAAAAACAAGTTAGACGTCCTCTACTTTGTTGTTGCAATTTTTACGTGGCTGCTACGGGCTTAAGCAAGAACTCATCTTACCTACGCATCAAAACCACAACGATAGTTTGTCAAATAGACTCCGTTTTAACCTTCTCAAGGACCGGGCGTAGCCACACTCGGTTCAACTAAAGTTGGAGAGACAGTCTTCCGCAAGCCATCTATGTGCAAAGCACGTCGAGGGAACCGGTCTCGCGTAAGCGTACGCGTAAGGTTGGTCCGGATCGTCTCGTCCAACAATACCGCTGAACCAAAGTATGACATGCTGGTAAGCAGTATGACTTGTATAGTCCACATCTCACTTGTGTTCTACTCGTGCAAATAACATCAAACCATAAAAACCTAGGCTCTGATACCACTGTTGGGGAACGTAGTAATTTCAAAAAATTTCCTACGCACACGCAAGATCATGGTGATGTATAGCAACGAGAGGGGAGAGTGTTGTCTACGTACCCTCGTAGACCGAAGCGGAAGCGTTGACACAACATAGAGGAAGTAGTCGTACGTTCTCCTCGCGATCCAACCGATCACAGCACCGTTACTCTGGCACCTCCGAGTTCTTGGCACACGTTCAGCTCGATGACGATCCCCGGGCTCCGATCCAGCAAAGCGTCGAGGAAGAGTTCCGTCAGCACGACGGCGTGGTGACGATCTTGATGTGTTACCGGCGCAGGGCTTCGCCTAAGCACTGCAACGATATGATCGAGGTGGAATTTGGTGGAAGGGGGCACCGCACACGGCTAAGGAACGATCCGTAGATCAACTTGTGTGTCTTTGGGGTGCCCCCTGCCCCCGTATATAAAGGAGCCAAGGGGGAGGGGCTGGCCGGCCAAGCTAGGCGCGCCAGGAGAGTCCTACTCCCTCTGGGAGTAGGATTCCCCCCCCCAATCCTAGTTGGACTAGGATTCTCCAAGGGGGAGAGAGAGAGAGAGGGGCGCCCACCTCTCCTAGTCCTAATAGGACTAGGGGAAGGGGGGAGGCGCGCAGCCCATGAGGGCATCCCTCTCACCTCTCCTCCAAGGCCCATGTTGGCCCATTATGCTCCCGGGGGGTTCCGGTAACCCTCCCGGTATTCCGGTAAAATCCTGATTTCACCTGGAATGCATCCGATGTCCAAACATAGGCTTCCAATATATAATTCTTTATGTCTCGACCATTTCGAGACTCCTCGTCACGTCCGTGATCACATCCGGGACTCCGAACTCCTTCGGTACATCAAAATGCATAAACTCATAATAACTGTCATCGTAACGTTAAGCGTGCGGACCCTACGGTTCGAGAACAATGTAGACATGACCGAGACACGTCTCCGGTCAATAACCAATAGCGGGACCTGGATGCCCATATTGGCTCCTACATATTCTACGAAGATCTTTATCGGTCAGACCGCATAACAACATACGTTGTTCCCTTTGTCATCGGTATGTTACTTGCCCGAGATTCGATCGTCGGTATCCAATACCTAGTTCAATCTCGTTACCGGCAAGTCTCTTTACTCGTTCTGTAATACATCATCTCGCAACTAACTCATTGGTTGCAATGCTTGCAAGGCTTTATGTGATGTGCATTACCGAAAAGGCCCTGAGATACCTCTCCGACAATCGGAGTGACAAATCCTAATCTCGAAATACGCCAACCCAATATGTACCTTCGGAGACACCTGTAGAGCACCTTTATAATCACCCAGTTACGTTGTGACGTTTGGTAGCACACAAAGTGTTCCTACGGTAAATGGGAGTTGCATAATCTCATAGTTAAAGGAACATGTATAAGTCATGGATAAAAGCAATAGCAACATACTAAACGATCGGGTGCTATGCTAATGGAATGGGTCATGTCAATCAGATCATTCAACTAATGATGTGGTCTCGTTAATCAAATAACAACTCTTTGTTCATGGTTAGGAAACATAACCATCTTTGATTAATGAGCTAGTCAAGTAGAGGCATACTAGTGACACTCTGTTTGTCTATGTATTCACACATGTATTATGTTTCCAGTTAATACAATTCTAGCATGAATAATAAACATTTATCATGATATAAGGAAATAAATAATAACTTTATTATTGCCTCTAGGGCATATTTCCTTCAGTCTCCTCTCCGTCAAGGTCTTCGGGTGCTGACGTCCTCGACAACCTGCTGACGTCCTGCCGCCTCGTCTTCGAGCTCTGCCTCCGGCGCCGCATCAGCATCCAGCCTTTGGACGGCCGCCGAGACGTTCTCTTGGTGTCTTCTGCCACCCGTAGCTCACCTAGGCGCCCCTTTTACCCTTTTCGCCTCCTTGACCTGCCTCCTGAAGAGAGGGACAAGAGAGGGATTACGGGCACCTTATCTCTTTTTAATTTGTAAGCCATCAGGCCTTAGTTGCATTTAAAACTTGTAATCCCACTATTCATGTTTTTCATTCTCTATGAACTGTACCTGAGTGGAATGCTTTTTAATGAAAAGGGAATGCTTGCCGGGTCACTTGTCTTGAGGGTGGAACCCACGTCAAGGAGCGAATCCTTCATATCTCTAAGATAGACACATTTTTCCCGGCAGCAGGCCCTGCCGTCTTCCCACGTCGCTCGACCTTTCTCAAGCTTTTGGCGGAGGTAGGGAGGAGGCGGGTTCAGGCTCCTCGTTTCGTCCCTTCGCTGCCGCGACTACGACCAAATCTGGCCCCGGGAACGAGCCCCAGGGCCTAGAGTTAAGGGAGCATGGTAGCTTTTAGGAAGAAATGAGGTTTCGCATACCTCAGTCCATGAGAGAATGCATGATAAGGGATGAAAAACTTATCTGAGATTGCAGCTCCCACCAACTCTGGTTCGCCGTGGGTTAATCTTTGTACTTGCAGCCCCCGGCAACACTAGCTTGCCGGGGTCTTGCAGCCCCCCGGCAACACTGGCATGCCGGGGTCTAGATGTTGGTCCGTCCTTCTTCTCCTTTTCGTCCTCAAGTGGTCTGGTCAGGATATGCGAGCCCTGCGAACCAAGGGAAACGAAAAGAACGGCAAAGGGACGCACACTCGACCTCTAAGTTAGGGGTTAGCCGCAACTAAGCACTGTCAACCCTAACCAAGGACGAGACTCGACTTAGCATGCATGCTAAAACTCAGGGCGCCAACACTTTATCTTCGCTCAGGGTCTGCGCCTGGCTTTGTACAAAGGATTACATGCAACAGCGGCATGACTTGTACAAAAAGGTGGTTGCCGGACAGGGTCCGACAACCGCGCCTTACGGGTAAAACTTACGAAGATGCTCGATGTTCCAGGAGTTGCTCACCGGAAAGCCATCTTCGGTCTCAAGGCGGACAGCGCCAGGCCTAGTGACTCGTTTCACCCGGTAAGGGCCTTCCCACTTCGGCATCAACTTGTTGGAATTCTTGGCAGAATGAATGCGTCGAAGAACAAGGTCGCCTTCCTCGAGACTTTTGGCTTTAACTTTGCGGCTATGGTAGCGGCGCAAAGCTTGCTGGTAGCGAGCAGCTCGCACAGCAGCCTGAAGACGATCTTCCTCAAGGAGCAGCGCGTCATCTTGTCGCAGCTGCTCTTGCTCAAGCTCATCATAAGCGAGCACTCGAGGTGACCCGTATACAAGTTCCGTGGGGATAACTGCCTCTGCTCCATAGACTAGAGCGAAAGGTGTCTGGCCAGTGGCTCGATTTGGCGTCGTCCTGATCGACCAAAGAACCACCAGCAGCTCCTCAATCCAGTTTCTTCCGCACCTGTGCAGCCTGTCGAAAGTCCTGGTCTTGAGCCCGTGCAGCACTTCAGCATTTGCCCTCTCCGCTTGACCGTTGCTCCTGGGGTGAGCAACAGAAGCGAAGCAGACCTTGGCGCCAAGATCTTGGATGTACTGCATGAAGGTGCGGCTCGTGAATTGCGTACCGTTGTCAGTGATGATCCTGTTAGGGATCCCGAAGCGGCAAACAATCGACCTGAAGAACTTGACTGCTGACTGTGCTGTCACCTTCCTCACTGGTTCCACTTCCGGCCACTTTGTGAACTTGTCGATTGCGACGTACAAGTACTCAAATCCCCCGACTGCTCGGAGGAAGGGGCCGAGGATGTCAAGCCCCCAGACCGAAAATGGCCAGGATAAAGGGATCGTCTGGAGAGCTTGAGCTGGCTGGTGTATCTGCTTGGAATGGAACTGGCACGCTTCACACTTGGTTACTTGTGCAGTTGCATCCTGGAGGGCTGTCGGCCAAAAGAAACCTTGCCGGAAAGCTTTGCCGGCAAGTGCTCTTGCGCCAATGTGGTGACCACATATGCCTCCATGTATCTCTGCCGACAGCTTCTGTCCATCTTCCCAGGGAATACACTTCAATTTCACACCGTTGAGTCTTCTTCTGTACAGTGCGTTGTCGACGAACTGGTACATACTAGACTGCCGGGCTACTCTTTCCGGTTCTTCTGGCTCTTCGGGAAGTTCTCCTGTCTGGAGGAAACGGACGATCTGCTGTGCCCATGCTGGAGCCCGTGGCTCGACAACAAGGACTAAAGGCATATCTGCTGCTGCGAGAACATCCGCTTCTACGGCGAGAACCTGCGGCTCAGCCGGAGCTTGACGTTCCCCAGCAAGCTTGCCGGAGCAAAACTTGTCGGGAGCGTCTGCTACTACGAAACAAACCCTGGGGCTTGTCGGAGCAGACTGCTCCTCAGCACTCTTGGCGTTGATCTTGGGGACCTTCTTGGCGGTGGCTTCGGGAAGCTCTGCTGGAAGATAGTCACCAGAAATCAACTTCCTCTTCTTGATCTATCCAGTTGATGGCGTCATGGACGGTTGAGTCAGCTTGAGCACAAAGATCCCTGGTTCCACATGTAACTTAAGTGCTGCGCACTTTGACAGGCCGTCAGCAATGTCGTTCTGAGCTCTTGGAACATGTTCCATCTGTAGGCCGACAAAGCGCTCTTCTAGCTTCCTCACTTCATCGACCTAAGCTTCCATCAACGGACTCTGATAATTCTTGTTCACTTGGCGGACGACAAGCTGCGAGTCACCCCTGACAATGAGCTGCTTGATCCCAAGGTCTGCCGCGATCCTGAGACCGGCGAGCAATCCTTCATACTCTGTAGTATTGTTCGTTGCTTGCTCCTTGGGAAAGTGCATCTGGACTACGTACTTGAGGTGCTCTCCTGTGGGTGCAACAAGCAGCACGCCAGCACCGGTGCCTTGCAGCGAGAAAGCACCATCAAAGTACATCAGCCTCTCTTTGCTTGCTTCCTTGACGGGGATGCTCATCTCTGGAATTTCTTCATCTGGTGTTGGCGTCCACTCTGCTATGAATTCTGCCAATGCTCTGCTTTGGATAGTTGAAGTGCTCTCAAATTTGAGGCCAAAGCTTGACAGTTCCAGTGCCCACTCAACAATCCTGCCTGTTGCTTCTGGATTCTGCAGTATCCTCTTCAGCGGAAAGCGAGTGACAACTGTGATCTCATGTGCTTGGAAGTAATGGCGCAGCTTTCTCGATGCCATGAGAAGGCCGAAAAGCAATTTCTGCACACCAGAGTACCTTGACCTAGCCCCGTACAGAAGGGAATTGACAAAGTAGACTGGGCGCTGCACCATTTTCTTCTGCTGTATCCCTTCGCACATCTGCGCTGATCCATCTTTGTCGGGACCAGAGCTTGTCAGAGAAGCCCCCTGCTTGTCGCTGGATGTGCTTGCCGCGGTCGCTGGCTCATCATCTGCCTCTCTCTCCGCTACTAACGCAACACTAACCACTTGATTGGTTGCCGCCAGATACAGCAGCAACTTCTCTTGTGGCTTAGGTGCGACAAGTATTGGAGTGGAGGACAGGTATCTCCTCAAGTCCTGCAGCGCAGCCTCCGCTTCCGGAGTCCATTTCATTGGACCTGCCTTTTTCAAGATTTTGAAAAATGGCAGGGCGCGCTCAGCAGACTTAGAGATAAACCTGCTGAGAGCTGCCACGCAGCCGGCAAGTTTCCGCACATCCTTGACGCGCTTCGGTGCTTCGATCTGCTCAATGGCCTTGATCTTGTCGGGATTGGCTTCAATTCCCCGCTGAGACACGAAGAACCCGAGAAGCTTGCCGGAAGGGACTCCAAACACACACTTCTCGGGGTTGAGCTTGAGGCTGATCTTGTGCAGATTTGCAAAAGTCTCTTCTAGATCTTGAATCAGAGTTGCTTTGTCCCTGCTCTTGACCACTATGTCATCCATGTAGGCTTCCACATTTCTGTGTATTTGTGGTTCAAAAGCAGTATGGACTACCCTTGCAAATGTTGAACCAGCATTCTTCAACCCGAAAGGCATCCGTATGAAACAGTACGTGCCACATGGAGTGATGAATGCGGTTTTCTCCTCATCCTCTTCTGCCATGAAGATCTGATGGTATCCTGAGTATGCATCAAGAAATGAAAGCAAGTCACATCCGGCCATGGAGTCAACAATCTGGTCGAAGCGCGGCAAGGGAAATGGATCTTTGGGACAAGCTTTATTGACATCGGTGAAGTCAATACAAAGCCTCCACTTCCCGTTTGCCTTGCGCACGACTACAACATTCGCCAACCACGTCGGATGGAGCACTCCTCTGACAAGGCCTGCTGCTTCCAACTTCTTGATCTCTTCTGCGATGAATTCTTGGCGCTCCACTGCTTGTTTCTTGACTTTTTTCTTGACAGGCCACGCATGAGGACAGACGGCAAGGTGGTGCTCAATTACTTTCCTGGGAACGCCAGGGATGTCAGACGGTTGCCACGCAAACACATCGACATTCGCCCGCAGGAAAGCAACGAGCGCGCTTTCCTATTTAGGGTCGAGAGTGGCACTGATGGTGAAAGTACCACCAGTGCCCTCCTCCTTGGAGGACACCTTCTTGGTCGCTGGCGGAGCTGCCATTGTCTTCTTACACTTGCCGGTGGAGCTCGATGGTGCGTCCTCGACGGTAGCGCAGCACTCCGAAGAGGTGCGCTTGCCGGAGTGGGCATCAGAACTCTTGCCGGACTTGGTCTTCTTCTTCCCCCCGGGAGCTTCAGCGGCAAGTGTCTCGCGATCCGCTGCGGCTGCTGCTTCCCGGTAGATCTTGTCGGCACAGGTAAGAGCTTCTTTCTTGTCGCCAGGGACAGAGATGACACTTATCGGGCCTGGCATCTTCAGCATGTTGTATGCGTAGTGAGAGGCCGCCATGAATTTGGCGAGCGCTGGACGGCCGAGAATTCTATTGTAAGGCAATGGAAAATCGGCAACGTCAAAAGTGATCCTCTCAGTCCTGAAGTTCAACTCGCTGCCAAATGTCACCGGCAGTGTGATCTTCCCCTTCGGCTTGCTCCTTCCCGGGTTGATTCCTTGGAATGTGTCGGTCTCTTCGAGCTCGCTGTCAGGGACATGGAGTTTTCGGAGCACAGCGGAGGAGATCAGGTTCAAGCCGGCCCCGCCGTCAACTAGCATCTTAGTGACCTCGAGGTTGCGGATAGTTGGTGAGACCAACATCGGCAAGCACCCGACCGCACTTGTGCGATCAGGGTGGTCCTCAATATCAAAGATGATAGGCGTGCTGGACCATTTCAGAAGCTTGCGTGACTCGATGGGTGGTTCTGCCGCATTGACTTCCCGCACCCACTGCTTGAGTTGGTGGTGTGAAGTATGCAGAGAAGCACCACTGTCAACGCACAAGACCTCCGTGGCTTTCTGAAATTCCTGCTCACTGGTCTCGTCATCATCCATGTCTTCGTCGTCGTCGTCTTCATCCTTGTCGCGGCCGCGGGGAGGTCTGTCTCCTTGCCGCTGATTGGCCTTGCCGCGGCGTCCTCCCTGGCCGGTGCACTTCGTACCGGATCCTCCAGCACCTGCTTGGGCTTTCTCCTTGTCGCGTCGCTCGTACTCGGCCTTTTGCAGCTCGACAAGCTGCTCGGCCTTCTTGCAGCTCTGGAGGTCATGGCCCTTGGTGCGGTGGATCTTGCAGTACTGTTTGTTGGTGCCGTCCTGCTTGTCGGCGGCCGCCATAGCCTGGCAGTTGGCGCATGCGGCAACCTCCTTGCCGGAGCTGCCATCTTTGGCTTTCTTGGCACCACCGTCGCTGCTGGACTACTCAACAACTAGCACATCTTTGCCTTTTCTCTTCCTGTTGTTCCGCCGCCGGTTTTTATTTGCCGGGGCGGCATCCTCGCTGTCAGATCCTCCTGTTCCTGTATTCTCTTCGGGGAGTTTCCTCCCTTCCTTAGCACGTGCACACCTGTCGGCCAGAGCATATAGCTCGCTGATGTCTCTGATCTTGCACATCAACATCTCCACCCGCATCCTGCGGTTACGCACGTTCTGATGGAACGCGCTGATGACCGCGGCAGGTTGGACATCTGGGATGTTGCGTTGCACTTGGCTGAGTATCTGGATATACTTGCGCAAGGGCTCTCCTTCCTTCTGGGCAAGCAGGTGAAGGTCACTCTCCTGGCCATGGGGTTTGTGGCCGCCCGTAAAGGCGCCGACAAACTGATGGCATAGGTCTGCCCAGGAAGATATGGAGTTTTCCGGCAAGTGCATGAGCCAGGATCTGACGTTGGGCTTGAGTACCAGCGGGAAGTAGTTGGCAAGGATCTTGTCGTCTCGCCCCCCGGCAGCCTGCACCGCGCTGGTGTAGATGCTGAGGAACTCCGACGGATGCAACCTGCCGTCGTACTTCTCTGGTGCGTCTGGCTTGAAATTCTTCGTGCTGGGCCACTGGACTTGCCGCAGCTGACGAGTAAACGCAGGGCAACCTACTGCGTACGGCAGGTCGCCTGGTTCCCCTGGCGCATGCATGTCGACAGTGGGCCCAGCGCGCCGGTCTGATTGGCGCCGCATTTCTCTTCGGCGCTCGATGCGGGTACGAGCGTCTTCTTGCTGCCGTTCATGAAGAACGTGGCGCTGATCGCGACGAGTTCGCGGATCCGATGAAGCGGTGGAGTCGCTGTCGCGGTGGACCCGGCGAGTCGGTGATCTCGGCCTTCGGGGCAGGGAGTGCACGGTGGTCGCACCCCTGCCGGTCTTGTCGCCATCGGCTCGCACCTGGCTGGCTTGCCGCGGCTGCGATGTGGTCGGCTGCCGCGGAGTGTCGCCGTTGGCGAAGCCGATGAGGCTCTGAATGGTGGCCCTCCAGTCGTCGATCTTCTCTGGTGTTGGAGGGAAGTCTAGGAGGAGTTGAGCTTGCGCCAAAGCTTCTGCTGGAGTGGCGGGTAGCGGTGGCGAACGGTGCGAGGAGCAGGATATGCTCGGACTTCCAACGACGTTAGAAGGAGCAGTATTCCGTCCCGGCGACCGTGGCTCGCTTGCACCAGCATGTTGGCGTGCATGCTGGCCTTGAGCATCTCGAGATCCGCCAGCTCGATTTGGGTCCAGCGAACGTATGGTACCGTGAGTACCACGATGCTGCCGGTCCCGCGCTTCCTGAGATGGGCGCGGAGCACCCATCGACGCCCGGTCATCGTGTGAGTCTGCTACACCGCCGACGGGCAGCGCAGCCTTGTCCTTGGACCTCGTGGCACCGTGGGCTTCTTCCTCGACGCCCGTTCTTCCGCCGGCGTCTTCCCCACCAGCCGTTTGCTCCGGCGGCGGTGGGTTCGACGCGGACGGAGCAGCCGCCTCCGAAGCCTTCTTCTTCGGTGGCATGTCGATGAAATCGATGAAGATCTAGCTCGCGTGAACGCCGGATCGGGTTCACACAACCTCGACGCCCCCTACCTGGCGCGCCAAAGATGCCGGGGAAATATGGCTCCTCGAGCACCTATGGGGACGGAGCCCCTTTCTCGGTTCGGCGGGGGGCGGAGGCCGCGCAAAGAGCGGATCGAGGCGAGGCACGCGAGGGGTTTTACCCAGCTTCGGAGCTCTCCGGAGAGATAATACTCCTACTGCTGCTTTGTGGATTGTATTGAGTTCTTGCTCGGGAGCGCTGGGTGCTATAGTACACACCAGCAGCTAACGAGACCAAGCGGGAGTGTTCTACTGTTCGTCCTCCTGGGGGCGATCCCCCTCTACGTTGTGCATGGGCCTCCTTTTATATGCTCAAGGGGTCTCCAACAGGTGGCAACGTAGGCAGGGGTAAAAATGGAAAGGTGTTGCGGTAGGTACAGCTACCTACACAGTGTATCATACCTAACCCTGACGGCAGGGGAGAAAGGCATTAAATTCCTATCTACGTCGCCCAGACGGTGCAGAAAAGGGACCGTCAGGGGCGCCACCGCTTGCCATGATGGCGATCTTTTCAGCACTGCATGCCACAGTGTACCCCTGGCTGCACAGCCTCCCGCCACGTACGCCTGGAAGGGTCCCAGAGCGACACGTAGGTGGGAGAGCTGGAGCGCAGGTACAGAGTGGCTGCTTGCCGTGGCAAATGCCTTGCTGCGGCCGTTGTCTTGCCGCGTCCGGGAGCTTGTCGCTCGCCGGGTCCTGCCGGGACGCGTGGCGCGTCGCGGCAAGTTCTTTGAGGTGCTCTGGTTGGCCTTCCCGGCAAGCTCCTCTTGCCGGGGTCTTGTGCCTCGAGTGGCCTTCCCAACAAGCTCCTCTTGCCGGGGACTTGTCTCCTTGGCTTAAATACTTTGTTCTTGAATGGCTCCAAAGGAACCATAGGGGGCCTTGGTGATCACCTGGCAAGCTTTGCCGCGGGGAGCTGCGACTGCCCGTGCACAAGTTCGGGATACTAGGGTACCCCTACTCTAGTACACCGACACCGAGATTACGTTATGCCCTAACCCTAACCATATCGGTCCTACCGAGTTGCACCTCAGTCCCACCGAAAATCCTAACGGTCACTAGGTTCGCTGAATCGGTCCGATCGAGTTTAACGATTCGGTCCCATCAAGTTTGGCAGATTGTGTGTAACGGTTAGATTTTGTGTGGAGGCTATATATACCCCTCCACCCACTCTTCATTCGGGGAGAGAGCCATCAGAACAGATCTTCACTTCCAATACACATTTTCTGAGAGAGAACCACCTACCCTTGTGTTGAGCTCAAGATATTCCATTCCTACCATATGAATCTTGATCTCTAGCCTTCCCCAAGTTGCTTTCCACTCAAATCTTCTTTCCACCAAATCCAAATCTTGTGAGAGAGAGTTGAGTGTCGGGGAGACTATCATTTGAAGCACAAGAGTAAGGAGTTCATCATCAACACACCATTTGTTACTACTTGGAGAGTGGTGTCTCCTAGATTGGCTAGGTATCACTTGGGAGCCTCCGACAAGATTGTGGAGTTGAACCAAGGAGTTTGTAAGGGCAAGGAGATCGCCTACTTCGTGAAGATCTACCGCTAGTGAGGCAAGTCCTTCGTGGGCGACGGCCATGATGGAATAGACAAGGTTGCTTCTTCGTGGACCCTTCGTGGTGGAGCCCTCCGTGGACTCGCGCGACCGTTACCCTCCGTGGGTTGAAGTCTCCATCAACGTGGATGTACGATAGCACCACCTATCGGAACCACGACAAAAACATCCGTGTCTCCAATTGCGTTTGAATCCTCCAAAACCTTCCCTTTACATTCTTGCAAGTTGCATGCTTTACTTTCCGCTGCTCATAGACTCTTTGCATGCTTGCTTGAATTGTGTGAAGATTGCTTGACTTGTGCTAAGATAGCCAAAATCTGCCAAGAACTAAAATTGGGAAAAGGATAGATTTTTATTTGTTCAAGTAGTCTAATCACCCCCCCCTCTAGACATACTTCCGATCCTACACCCAGCAAGGGTCTTGCCGGGGGGGTCCACCTCGCCCCTTTGCTCTTTGTGTTTCTGGTCTTGGCGTTGCCTCGGTTGTCTTGTGCTTCGGCTTCTCTCCGACTTCCCTCCTCTACCCTGCTAAGTGCGACCGTAGCAAGCGGTTCTGACTGCCCGTGCACAAGTAAAGGGGTCAAAAGGAGAGCCCCTACTTTTGTACAACGACAATATTAATGCATATAAAACATCCAAAACAGATAATATAATAGCATGGAACAATAAAAATTTATAGATATGTTGGGGACGTATCAGTGGCGTTGGTCGGCAGTGGTGGGGCCTCGCCGGAGGAAAAGTTCGATGTCTGGGGGGCTAGAGGGATGGCCGGGGGCAACAGAAGATAGGCAATGGGGGCAGTTCAGGGAAGGGCCAGGGCTGGTGGTTCGTCCAGGAGCCCGTGCGGTGGTCTATTGAGGAAGAAGCATATGTGAGGAAGAAGAAGGGTTAGGAGATGTAGGATCTTCATCCAACTGCCTGAAATGGCCAACTGACCCAAATGATGAAAGTCGGGCGACTTGTATGTAGACATTCCCTTTATATTCAATATCATCATCCTAGGTGCATCGTGACGTCCTAGCACTACTCCTCAACACATCAAGCTAAACAAGATGCCACTCATAATTCCAAACATAGTTGTTCAAATACAAATCTAATGTGATGCTGATATTACTAAAACAAAGAACGTTTAATTGTTCAGCTAATGCTCCTACTTTAGTTTCGATTAGCATGTGCACCGCATATAGACAGACAGTAGGGAGATGTATTCTTTATGGGTTATGGTTCATCATGGGTGGAAAACGAACATTTTATTATCCAAAATCCGCTTGCTCTTCTTGAACATGTTCCTATTATGTTCTTCTTTAGTAACTATAATAGTAGTATAGTATGTTCCTTGTAGTGAATATGAGCATGGACATTTGCAGTCTGCAGGTCTATTTGGTCGCTTGTGATGACGATTTCAACACTTCGTGTTGGCCTGCCATAATATCAAGGAAATGCTGGGAGATGTGTCGTCTTTGAAAGTTAGACTCGTAGTAACAGTACCGCGCCTTCAGTCGAAGAGAGCTGGTATCCGAAGCCTTTCTAGTCGTACCTACAATACTAGCCCATATTTTCCAGTATGTTCCACTTTCTTGATTTTACTCGTGATGCTTAGGGTTTTTCCATTATATCTACACTATGATCTGTGTAAGTGTTTTGTGTCGTACTAGCAGTAGTCCACCCTTGAAGCTAAACAAGACACCAATCATAATTCCAGAGCTTAGTTGTTCAAATATGAATGTGATATGATACTGATATTAGTTAACGGACACACATTTAATTAGTCAGCTAATGCTCCCACTTGAGTTTCCAAATGCATGTGGCCAAATATAGAGAGACAACAGGGAATTGTATTTCTTTGGGTGCTCTCATTCATCATGGGTGGGCAACCAACATTATATAAAAACAAGTAGAATCTCCATAATATGCTTCCTCTTCTATTCTTTAACATATTCCTCTTCTATTCTTCTTTAACTAGGTAGGAATTGCGGCTTGCCGCACCCGGCAGCACCGCTGCCGAGTACCGTCATGTCCAATCCAGTAATACAACCAACGTGACAACTTCATATCTTGTTAAAAAAACATCCACTTTGTCAAAAGCAAGGCATCACCTAATTTAGCACGATCATGAGATTATAATAGCTAATTAGAGAACAAAAGGTGCCTACGACAATAAGTTCAGTGCAAAATAAGCACTCATGGAATCTATCCCAGCACTAACCATGCATAAAAATTAGTTAATTAATTATTAAAATTGCCATGCAACTAATTAGGAGCACTAAAATTGCATAATTAATTATTAAAATGTCCATGCAACTTGAAAGGAGCACATGTCAGATTGACAACTTAACGAAGTATATGAGAGGTTTAAATTAATGGTGGTCTCACTTGTTCATAAGATAACTGGCACACACACACCACAACTTTCTTCCTTTATTACTAGTAGACCTTAAATTCAACTTTCAACTCTAAACCCTTCGACATTCCTCAATGAGACTCCACTTAGAAAAACTCGGCCAATGCGCCACAATAGATAGTCAAATACAACCTAAGGATAAACAATAAAAAATAAATATCTTTTCAGTTTTCTGGTTCACTCTTCTTGCACATGGCTTGACCATCGACAACTTCCTCAGTTCGGCTCCAACCCACCTTTGCAAGTATTGTTTCTGCAGGTTGATTCTATTGGTGTGATTAACATTAATAAATATAAATATACTCAAATTGATAGTTTAACTGAAAATTCTACGAATGATGATACCTTTCATGGCGGTGGTACCCACTTCAGGTATATATACAACTGAGGGAGGGCATTTATAGCAAAACAAGTTCAATTTTGAACCTGTTGGAACAATAGATCTATTGGTTGTAAGCCATTTTTTCGCAGGTGAGATAGACCAACATCTATATCATTTACATGTATTTACAAAATAAAATGGTTGTAAGGCATGTTTACAGCTCAAAACTCGTGAACTCTGCTCCCTATGATTTAGCAAGAAACATTCAACATTTTAATTTACTTGAACATGGATAAGTATCTAAAATCTAAAATTATTTATTTTTTCAAGGAAAGTATCTAAAAACATGGCTCGGGCGAAGAAATAATCGATGCAAACTAAAGGAAAATAAAGAAGGCAATATTCTGAAAGTGGTACACACCACAAGACAACGATTATATAATACGGATTCAAGATTTTTCTGATAGCAAGGGCAGAGGAGAACATCAGACTTATTTGATTAAGCTTTCGAGAGGAGTGGACCATAAATTATTCAATCAGAGATTGCCAATATATCAAATACAGTTTGGAGGCTTCCTTGTTCTTATTTTAACAAATTGAAAAGGCGGAAAAGTATATCTGTGGTTGAAATATATTAAGATTCATTTACATACAATGCTATAGGAGAAGCAACTAAATAACTGATCATGATTATGACCTATCATGACAACTCAATGGCCACCTCATTCTTATCTTGTCCTCTGACCAGTGATTTTTATTCATCTTCAGTTAGTATTGGTCCTTCATTACTATAGGTGGTTACAAAGTTGATTCACCATTACTACATTAGAGTGTGGCCATTTAATTTACCACCCAAGCTATTTCGGAAGTAGACACACAAGATTAGCCTTGCATGCTAGCTGCAGAAATCCATGACCCATCTAATCATGTGTATGCAAGCGACAAGTAATAGCAAGCCTTAAAGCAGAATACACAGCAACACAACTCCAACAGTACATAGAAGCAAGCTAAATTACACTGATCACAACACCATTTAAGAAGAGTGGCTAAATTTATATAGAAACAAACCAACAAAATATGTTAAAGTAATCAAAATGCTATATGTTAAATCAAGCAAGGACAACACCGCTTTAAATCAAGGAACCTAAGTAAACCTGGACTAACTTGTATACTCTCACTTCCACATTATTACCCCACCGTATGAAATGTTTAATGCATGTGCAGCAAGACATTTACAAAGGAGAACCTTATTTCGTGCCATCTTATCTAATAAAGGGCGCAATGTTAGACACCAGTATTAAACTGAAAACTTTTCTGAACTAAGTTACAGTTCATTCTGGCATGAGTTTACACATCTATAATATAGGTTTAATTAGACAACACATGTATCTGTGGCCTGAGTTTACACATCTATAATACAGGTTTAATTAGACAACACATGTATCTATGGCCTGAGTTTACACATCTATAACACAGGTTTAATTAGATGTTTGCAATGCTAAATAATTAGGCAGCATAGTTACAATGCCAAAAGGAGCTTGAATTTTAACTCTGTTATAGTACTGCATAGACAACATATCTTCAGTTTGCCATAATTATCACTGAACATCATGAGAGATGAGTTTACATGAGAAAGCACACAAGTGCCAAGATGCTATAAATGTTTACCAAATCAGAATTCAATTAAGATTTTATTTTTCAATGACCAATGGCTCTACCCAACCACTATCAATACCAGCGGACATTTTATTTGTAATTTTGTCAACAACTCAACCAAGTAATATTGTCTTATAAGGAAACTTCTCCTTTTTGAACTACATTGAAGGCCAATACAAAAAATAGAAAATGTTTTATTCATATGTATTTATTCAGGAACAGATATACAAATTAAGGAATAGTTCAAAGAGGAGAGCAATGAACTATATTCTTAAAGCTAAGTTATTCTTTATGGAAAAGAGTAAATGTATATTACTTTTTTTTGGTGAGACAGTCCAAGAAAGCACTAATTGTAGGTAATGAGTGTTCAGGTTCTAAATAAAATGGATTTGCCTTGTAAAAACTACATTCATAGGTTACAAATCACAAGGCTCAAGCATTATTCATGGAATTAAAGAAATCACATGATTTTTTTATGTGCACGTGTCCTTTTAACTCATATATATACACATAGCCAAGGGTATTTGCACACATAGTGAGAGACGGGTGGTAGAAAATTTAGCAGACCTGGATGAACGGTGATCAGGCGGAGCGCAGGCAAAGCGGCAGACTAAATCTTCCAGCGCCACCATGGAAATTTAGGAGCAGCCGAAGCGACATTGCCATTCTGGTCTTTTACTCTGCTAGCACAATCACAATCCTTCCCGAGCCACTGCGACAGTTAGGTGCACGCACATATGCAAATGATCTACCTTGTATTCAAGATGATGTCTATACAGAATAATTTGTTTCCTTCCTATTCATATCCTCGTCACAGATAGGTTGGTATCTTTTAGGAGCACGGAACACATCATAACAAAGCAAGGTAAATAAATAGATTCTCAAAATTATAAGATTAAAGCATAACTGAATTTAGATATCCTAACATGGAGTAAAAATATATAAGAATACCAAAAGGCTTACCAATCCTTCAATTTTTTAGAAGACTGATAATATACAGAAAGAAACAAAACTTGCCTGGGTGCTATAACTAAAATTATCCAAACTGGTCACAAAAGAGATGGTCAAAGCTCCATATTAAGAAAATCAAGAAAATGCTTGATCTTAAATATGAAAATCAAGAAAATGCTTGATCTTAAAATGCACATTCTAGAAGAACATATATATGCAGTATGCACCAAGTTTTCACCACTGCAGCTTCCAGAGAGTTCTTTATCGAAATTAGATAGTATTTGAGGGAGTCCTGGATTAGGGGGCCCCGGGCGTCCGGGCTATGTGACATGGGCCGGACTGATGGGCTGTGAAGATACAAGATAGAAGGCCTTCCCCCGTGTCCGGATGGGACACTGCTTTGTGTGGATGACAAGCTTGGCGTTAGGATGTGAATATTCATTTCTTTGTAAACTGACTCTGTACAACCCTTGGCCCCTCCTGTGTCTATATAAACCAGAGGGTTTAGTTCGTAGAGGCAATCATAATCATATAGGCTAGACATCTAGGGTTTAGCCATTACGATCTCGAGGTAGATCAACTCTTGTAACCCCTATACTCATCAAAGTCAATAGAGACCGAACCTGGGTAAACACCGTGTCACTTGTCTCCTGTTACCTTCGATCCTCAGACGCACAGTTCGGGACCCCCTACCCAAGATTGGCCGGTTTTGACACCGACATTGGTGCTTTCATTGAGAGTTCCACTCTGCTGTCGCCAGAAGGTTCGATGGCTCGATCGATCATCTATAATGATGCTGTTTCAGGGGAGACTTTCCTTCCCGAGCAAATTTTCGTATTCGGCGGCTTCGCACTGCGTGCCAACTCGATTGGCCACCTTGAGCAGATCGATAGCTATGCCCCTAGTCATCAGATCAGTTTCGGGAACCTAAATTATGTCACTGATATCCGAGGAGACTTCATCTTCGAAGGGTTTGTGCACCCGACCACGGCTCTGGCCCTAGATCCGGAGCAAATTACCAGGTCCAAAGATGGGAGTCTGGATCCCACCGGACTCTCCGCCACAAACCACATTATCGAGGATCCGGAGGCGATCGTGTCCACGGAGAACTCAGAATCAGTCCAGGTTCCCCTATCATTGAAAGGCCGGACTCGCCCCCGGACTCTAGAACCGAACTCTTGAGGCCCGCGCCAAGCAGCCATAGCTCGGAAGCTCTCACTCCGGCCAGCCCCGCGGAGTCTCGCTTCCACATCCAAACCTCGCTCTTAAACGAGGCTATGGACTTAATGCGATCCCTCGCCATTTTAGAGGAATCACTTTAGAACTATGTCCAGCTCGGAATAGGGGCTGAGAGCGGGGAATTTTATGTCCCACCCACCACCCACTTCATAGCCACGGTCGAAGACATCGACGGCATGAACGACGATGCCGGAGACGAACACGACCAAGACGCGCCGTTTATGGGACGTTGGATGACCACCTCCACATATGACGTGTATATGGTGGACACACCCAAGGAGGATGACGACGACGGTAAGAAGGATCCGGTTGAGGACAAGCCTGCTGAAGCACCTCCAAAGCGTCGACGTCAGCAGTGCCACTCAAAATCGCGTCGCGAAAAAGACAGTAATACCGGCGCCGGGGATAATAACACTCCAGAGACCCCGAAGACCCTGTCGAGCCAACATATGAATAGGATGATTGGAGGATGGGCAAGTTAACCCCAACGATCCGGTCGGGAACGAGGACTTGGAGAATAGTAACTACTTATCGATCTCCGAGGAGGATGTGAGCCGTGGCGACGAAGACTTCATCGTGCCGGAGGAACCCCTTGAACAAGAGCGCTTTAAGCGCCGACTAATCACCACTGCGAGAAGCCTAAAAAAGCAGCAGAAACTCAAAGCTGAATAGGATACGCTCAATGACAGATGGACTAAAGTCCTGGCAGCCGAGGAATATGGCCTCAAACGCCCAACCAAGAGCTACCTGGAGTGCAAGCTGCTACCATAATTTGACGACAAGGCCCTTGAGCCAATACCGCCAAAGTATAAACACGCTGACGAACCTGACCGACCACCACGTGGACGGGATAGACCGGCTACTTACGTCAAACACCAGCCTGCGCCACCTCGCCGTCGAGGCAAGGAGGCAGCAGCCCCGGGCTATACCTATGACCTTTGCAAGGACCTAGACAATATAGTTGGTCAGACAAGATCAATCTATGGATTAAGGGGGCGTGCTCCAACGCAATAAGACGGCGGTTAGGCCTGGCGTGACAGGCACAACCTCACCCGGGCCGAAAACCGCATACGGACTTCATCCGAACTGCGCCGAGACATCGCCTGATACAGAGGCACCGCACACCCCTTATGCTTCACCGGTGAGGTGATGGAGCACCAGTTCCCAGAAGGGTTTAAACCCGTGAACATTGAATCATACAATGGTACGACGGATCCCGCAGTATGGATCGAAGATTTTCTTCTCCACATTCACTTGGCTCGGGCGATGACCTCCATGCCATCAAGTACCTTCCCCTAAAACTTAAGGGACCAACACGACACTAGTTAAACAGCCTCCTAGAAAACTCTATTGGCAGCTGGGAAGACTTGGAGGATGCCTTTAGAGACAACTTTGAAGGTACCTATGTTCGGCCTATAAACACCGATGACCTTAGTCACATAGTCCAGCAACACTGAAAATCAGCCCGGAAGCTATGGACCAGGTTCTTAATTAAAAAGAACCAAGTGTGGACTGTCCAGACGCCGAAGCCCTCACGGCCTTTAAACACAACGTCCAGGATGAATGGCTCACCCGACACCTCGACCAATAAAAGCCGAAGTCCATGGCAGCCCTTACTATACTCTTGACCCACTTTTGCACGGGAGAAGACAGCTGGTTTGCTTGTAGAAGCAACAACACCAGCGACCCTAGCACCTCCGAAGCCAGGGATGGCAACGGCAAGCCACGACGCAACAAACACAAGCGTCGAAGCAATAGCGAAGATATCAAAGACACAGTGGTCAACGCCGGATTCAGTGGCTCTAAACCCGGTCAGCGGAAGAAGCCATTCAAAGGAAACAAGGATGGTCCATCTAGTTTGGACAGAATACAATATCGGCCTTGCCAGATTCATGGCACTCCTGACAAGCCTGCCAATCATACCAACAGAAATTGTTTGGTCTTTAAACAGGTCGGCAAGCTAAACGCCGACCAAAAGGGGAAGGGGTCGCCCAGCGAGGACGATGAAGAGCCTCGCCCACCGAACACAGGGGGACAGAAGAAATTTCCCCCCGAGGTAAAAACGGTGAATATGATATACGCTACACATACCCCCAAAAGGTAGCGCAAGTGCGCACTAAGGGACGTCTATGCCATAGAGCCATTCGACCCAAAATTCAACCCATGGTCAGCCTGTCCAATCACATTCGATTGCAGAGACCACCCGACCAGTATCCGTCATGGAGGTTCGACAGCATTGGTCCTCAACCCAATTATCGGCGGATTCCATCTCACGCACGTCCTCATGGACGGCGGTAGCATCCTTAATCTTCTTTATCAGGACACCATCCGCAAGATGGGTATCGATTCATCAAGGATCAAGCCCACTAAAACTACCTTTAAAGGAGTAATACCCGGCGTAGAGGCCTGTTGTACAGGATCTATAACGCTGGAAGTAGTCTTCGGTTCACCGGATAATTTCCGTAGCGAATACTTGATCTTCAACATCGTCCCCTTCTGCAGTGGCTATCATGCACTGCTCGGAAGGACCGCTTTCGCCCGTATCAATGCAGTCCCACGACTACGCTTATCTAAAGCTTAAGATGCCTGGACCATGTGGCGTTATAATAGTCAATGGAAACATGGAGCGCTCCCTCCGCACTGAGGAGCATACCGCGGCCCTTGCAGCCGAGGTGCAGGGTGGCCTTGTTAAGCTGAATACTACACCAGTCAAGCCCCCGGACACTGTCAAACGAGTCTGGTCTACCCTGTAGAATGGAAGTCCGGCTCGTCTAGAGCTAGACTAGCAATTCAGCCTCTGTCAAAGCCCCAACCTGATAGCAGCATATGTACCACGCGTACATAACTACGCACTAAAGATACCATGGGCTAGGACGGAGGCCTACTAAAAATAAAGTCCACAATATGGTTCGACCCTATCCGGACCATCATATTCTTCGTTTTCTTCTTCTTCTTTTTATTTTTCAGGTTCTTTACAACCCTGTAACATCCCAAATTTCCAATTTGGAATGTTATACATATGTCATCCATGCATATCATATTTTTATTGCAGTTCGTTTTGCGATCCTCGAAATTCTAAGCAACTCAAGGACCTACGGAGAGAGTTGGGGATTTCACGTTTTTCATATTTGAATTTTATCAAATATCGAAACAAGGATCACTTTGATTCTTATTATTTTTCTCTCCGAAAATATTTCATATTAAAATATATGAGAGGAGATAATATGACTTCTCCAAAATAAATGAAATATTGGAGGAAATTTTTAAAATCAATTAGGAATTTTTACTTTGATTTTATTGCAATTTTATTCGAATTAGGGAAAAATATGCGTTTTTCAAAATTGCACTAGATGCCCAAATAAATGTTCACTTTGTCTGCAATATTATTAGAGGACCGTGAAAATTTACTTCAGGATATTTGGAGTCCGTTTAGTATTTCTTTTAATTGTTTTTCCGTATCAGGTTTTATTAAAAAATAACCGACCTACCGGGCCGTGTCCGCCTAGGACACTGCGCCCGGGGCCCCTTTAAAGCCTGCCCGAGCACACGCCTCAGCCCACCCCAACGCCCGCCCCCGAACCCTAGCGCGTCGCGCCGACCGCCCGCCCGATCCGCGCCGCAGCCGCCGCGCCGCCGCTTCGCCTCGCCGCCGCCTCGCCGCGCCGCTGCGCCACCTTGCCGCTGGACCCGATCCCACCGGAGGTATAGCCGCCGGCGGCGCCGGTTTTCGCGAGAAAACCGTTCGGTTTTTTTAAACCCTAGTTCATTTTTTTCTAGATCGGTTTTGTTTCGGTTTTTCTCGGTTCGGTTAAATAGCGGACGTTCGTCCGTACGTTCATTTTAACGAATGATGTTCGTCCTTTAGCCACAACTAGCGAATGTTCGTTCATTAGCCTTTCGTTAGTTTTTCTTTTTCCAGGGTTTTCCGCGATTATTTTCGATCGCGATTTCTTCCCTCATCTTCTTTCTAGTATAAATTTTCGCTCGTTTATCCAAATCAGGTGAAACAAGCGTCTAGATCTTCTTCTTGAAGCCCTCTTTCTGTTTAAACAAGTTGAACAAGATCTTCGTCTCGAAGCGTCCAGATTAGTAAAAGTATCTTGTTTCTTTCGTAGTTTGAGTTTCGTTGCTCCGTTTGATTTGATTCTTTTTGCAAACCGGAGTTCTTTAGTTGAACTTTCTGGTTAGGTCTTCTTTTTTGAGTTTTACCCGTGCATCTTTGCTTGATTGCTTATGTATGCTATTATTTGCTTGCGATAGAATTCCCGGAGTGCGAAGCGTGCTACTACGAGTCACTAGGTTTTGCGGATCGTCGGCAAGGCAAGTAACACATTGATCATACTCTTTTCATACCCATATTTTTATGCATTAGTATCAATCCTCAAACATTGCATGATTAGGATGTGATTAACTTGTGGGTATTGGGTAGTAGTTGATGAGGTAGAACCTATTGCCCTTTTTATTACCAAACCCTTGGGAGTTACTTCTACGTTATGCTTATATTGCTATGCTATGCTCGTAAACATGGTTTGGGTGAGTGAATCAATGACATATGTGAGATTGTTAATTAATGGTTCAATTTAAGGGGCAACTTTAATACACATCTGGGTGGATTGTTGGTTTGGGCACCTGGAGAATCCAGTGTTGTCCTAGGATATCCCGGAGTACCCATGTGATCATTCTACGGCCTGCCACCCAAGCTCAAAGGGATCATAAGATTTTTCATGCTAGAAACATCTGTGTGCAGCCACAAGCTATTATGGGCTCTAGCATAGTTGAGTATGTTGCATGACCTCTTTCAGTGGTGGGCTAGCAGATGTAGAGGGAAAGTAGGTGTAACTGTCCACCCAGAGTAAAGAGTTAGTGCTTCTTAAAGACTGTGTCTCGGTCATCCGTTTATCAAACACCATGTAGTGCGAGAAATCTAACGGAGGAGATCGAGTCTTGTGGGGAAAAGTGCGCAAACCTCTGCAGAGTGTACAAACTAATCATGGTTAGCCGTGTCCCCGGTTATGGACATCTTGAGTATCTGGTTCTTGGATTTTCGTATGGATCTCACCACTCTAATTTAATTTTTTGGGTTGATAATTACTTTTAATTGGGATTGAGTTGGAGGAACCTTCTCAATGTTGTTCAACTACCATGATAGTTAAATAAAATATAATCCTTTGTTGTAGGGAAAAATTGGCTTTTCGCAAAAAACATATTAACCATATAGCCTCCACCAGCCATATATGCATGTAGTGATAGCATTTATTCAGTTCATTGCTCTATTGTGTTACTATGCCAGCATATTCCATGTGCTGACCCGTTTTCAGGCTGCAATGTATCATGTTGCAGACTTTTTAGATGAAGAGTAAGGTTCGGTAGGCCGTTGTCGTGCACTCAACTATGCCGTTGGAGTTGATGGACTCACTTTATCTTCCAAGGCGTTCCGCTGTTATCTTAATTAGATGGCCTTAAGCCATATTTATTGTAATAAGTTCTCTTTTGAGACACTCGATGTAATAAGTGTGTGATTGGTACTCTGTTATAAATCCTTCGATTATTGTGTGTGTCAGCATTACCGATCCAGAGATGACACTTAAGCACAGAGACTTGACCGTCCGAGGTCGGGTCGCTACAAGATGGTATCAGAGCACACGCTGAGTGTAGGACACGACCACTAAGATGAGCCATAGGTCACTCTTCTCTACTCATTCCCGACTCCTCTCCATTTTCTACTCCTTAGGATAGCGGACTCAAGGAACAAGTTTGCACAACTGGATGAAGACACACCCTTTGGACGACACTTGAAGGAAGTCACTCGGTACCTGAACATAGGAATACCAAGCTTCACCGGGACCTACACCGCCACTTTACCAGAAGAGGAGCGTTGGATGATTCGAGTTCAAGTTCCAGGAAGGACATTCATTCCAGTCACTGAGCCCATAGAGTTTTCCTTTGATGCACCAACCTGGAGTCTAGGCAAGAGCATGGTAGCCCACTGTCGGTGTACTAGAGTAGGGGTACCCTAGTATCCCGAACTTGTGCACGGGTAATCGCAGCGCCCCGCGGCAAGGCTTGCCGGGTGACCGCCAAGGACCTCTGTGGTTCCTTTGGAACCATTCAAGAACAAAGTATTTAAGCCAAGGAGACAAGTCCCCGGCAAGAGGAGCTTGCCGGGAAGGCCACTCAAGGCACAAGGCCCCGGCAAGAGGAGCTTGCCGGGAAGGCCAACCAAGGCATCCCAAGGCACTTACCGCGATGCGCCACGCGTCCCGGCAGGACCCGGCGAGCGACAAGCTCCCGGACGCGACAAGACAACGGCCGCGGCAAGGCGTTTGCCGCGGCAAGCAACCACTCTGTACCTGCGCTCCAGCACACCCACCTACGTGTCGCTCTGGGACCCTTCCGGACGTACGTGGCGGGAGGCTGTGCAGCCAGGGGTACACTGTGGCAAGCGGCGCTGACAAGATCGCCATCGTGGCGAGCGGTGGCGTCCCTAACGGTCCTTTTATGCACTGTTTGGGCGACTAGATAGGCATTTAATGCCCTTGTCCCCTGCCGTCAAAGTTAGGTATGATACACTGTGTAGGTAGTTGTACCTACCGCAGCACCTTTCCATTTTTGCCCTTGCCTACGTTGCCACCTGTTGGAGACCCCTTGATCATATAAAAGGAGGCCCATGCACAACGTAGAGAGAGGAGGACAAACAGTAGAACACTCACGCTCGGTCTCGTTAGCTGCTGGTGTGTACTGTAGCACTCAGCGCTCCCGAGCAAGAACTCAATACAATCCACAAAGCAGCAGTAGGAGTATTATCTCCCCGAAGAGCTCCGAAGCTGGGTAAAAACCGCTCGTGTGCCTCGCCTTGATCTGCTCTTCGCGCGGCCTCCGCCCCCCGCCGAACTGAGAAGGGGCTCCGTCCCCATAGGTGATCGCGGATTCAGATTTCCCCGACATCTTTGGCGCGCCAGGTAGGGGGCGTCGAGGTTGTGTGAACCTGATCCGGCGTTCACGCGAGCTACATCTTCATCGACTTCATCGACATGCCACCGAAGTAGAAGGCTTCGGAGGCGGCTGCTCCGTCCGCATCGAACCCACCGCCGCCGGAGCAAACGGCTGGTGGGGAAGGCGCCGGTGGAAGAACGGGCGTCGACGAGGGAGCCCACGGTGCCGCCAGGTCCAAGGACAAGGCTGCGCTGCCCATCGGCGGTGTAGCCGGCTCCCACGGCGACCGAGCATCCGTAGATGCACCGCGCCCATCTCAGGAGGCGCAGGACCGGCAGCGTCGTGGTACTCACGGTACCATACGCTCGCTGGACCCAAATCGAGCTGGCGCATCTCGAGATGCTCCAGGCCAGCATGCACGCCAGCGTGCTGGCGCGAGCGAGGCACGGTCGCCTGGACAGGATATTGCTCCTTCTAACGCAGTTAGAAGTCCGAGCATATCCCGCTCCTCGCACCGTTCGCCACCGCTACCCGCCACTCCAGCAGAAGCTTTGGCGCGAGCTCAACTACTCCTAGACTTCCCTCCAACGCCAGACAAGATCGGCGACTGGAGGGCCACCATTTAGAGTCTCATCGGCTTCACCAACGGCGACACTCCACGGCAGCCGACTAAGTCGCAGCCGCGGCAAGTCAGCCAGGCGCGACCCGATGGCGACAAGACCGGTGGGGGTGCAACCACCGTGCACTCTCCGCCCCGAAGGCCAAGATCGCCGACTCGCCGGGTCCACCGCGACAGCGACTCCACTTCTTCATCAGATCCGCGAGCTCGCCGCGATCAATGCCAAGCTCTTCATGAACGACAGCAAGAAGACGCTCGTACTCGCATCGAGCACCGAAGAGAAGCGCGACGTCAGTCAGACCAGCGCGCTGGGCCCACTATCGACATGCATGCGCCAGGGGAACCAGGCGACCTTCCGTACGCGGTAGGTTGCCCTGCGTTTACCCGTGAGCTCCGGCAAGTCGAGTGGCCCAGTACGAAGAATTTCAAGCCAGGCGTACCCGAGAAGTACGACGGCAAGTTGCATCCGTCGGAGTTCCTCGGCATCTACACCATCGCGGTGCAAGCTGCTGGGGGGCGGGACAACAAGATCCTTGCCAACTACTTCCCGCTGGTGCTCAAACCCAATGTCAGGTCCTGGCTCATGCACTTGCCGGACAACTCCATATCTTCCTGGGCAGACCTATGCCATCAGTTTGTCGGCGGCTTTACAGGCGGCCACAAACCTCATGGCCAGGAGAGTGATCTTCATCTGCTTGCCCAGAAAGAAGGAGAGCCCCTGCGCAAATACATCCAGAGATTCAGCCAAGTGCAACGCAACATCCCAGATGTCCACCATACTGCGGTCATCAGCGCGTTCCATCAGAACGTGCGTAACCGCAGGATGCGGGAGGAGATGGCGATGTGCAAGATCAGAGACGTCAGTGAGCTGTATGCCCTGGCCGACAGGTGTGCACGTGCTGAGGAAGGGAGGAAACTCCCCGGAGAGAATACAGGAACAGGAGGATCTGACAGCGATGATGCTGCCCCAGCAAATAAAAACCGGCGGCGGAACAACAGGAAGAGAAAAGGCAAAGATGTGTTGTTGTTGAGCAGTCCGGCAGCGACGGTGGCGCCAAGAAAGCCAAAGATGGTAGCTCCGGCAAGGAGGTTGCCGCATGCGCCAACTGCTAGGCTGTGGCGGCCGCCGACAAGCAGGACGACACCAACAAACAGTACTGCAAGATCCACCGCACCAAGGGCCATGACCTCCAGAGCTGCAAGAAGGTCGAGCAGCTCGTCGAGCTGCAAAAGGCCGAGTACGAGCGACGCGACAAGGAGAAAGCCCAGGGAGGTGCTGGAGGATCCGGTACGAAGCGCATCGGCCGGGGAGGACGCCACGGCAAGGCCAATCAGCGGCAAGGAGACAGACCTCCCCGCAGCCGCGACAAGGATGAAGATGACGACGACGAAGACATGGATGATGATGAGACCAGTGAGCAGGAGTTCCAGAAAGCCACAGAGGTTTTGTGTGTTGACGGCGGTGCTTCTCTGCATACTTCATACCGCCAACTCAAGCAGTGGGTGCGGGAAGTCAATGCAGCAGAACCACCCGTTGAGTCACGCAAGCTTCTGAAATGGTCCAGCACGCCTATCATCTTTGATATTGAGGATCACCCTGATCGCACAACTGCGGTCGGGTGTTTGCCGATGTTGGTCTCACCAACTATCCACAACCTCAAGGTCACTAAGATGCTAGTTGACGGTGGGGTCGGCTTGAATCTGATCTCCTCCGCTGTGCTCCGAAAACTCCAAGTCCCTGACAGCGAGCTCGAAGAGAGCGGCACATTCCAAGGAATCAACCCGGGAAGGAGCAAGCCGAAGGGGAAGATCACATTGTCGGTGACATTTGGCAGCGAGTTGAACTTCAGGACTGAGAGGGTCACTTTTGACGTTGCTGATTTTCCATTGTCTTACAATGGGATTCTCGGCCGTCCAGCGCTCGCCAAGTTCATGGCGGCCTCTCACTACGCGTACAACATGCTGAAGATACCAGGCCCGATAAGTGTCATCTCTGTCCCTGGCGACAAGAAAGATGCTCTTATCTGTGCCGACAAGATCTACCGGGAAGCAGCAGCCGCAACAGATCGCGAGACACTTGCCGCTGAAGCTCCCGGGGGGAAGAAGAAGACCAAGTCCGGCAAGAGTTCTGATGCCCACTCCGGCAAGCGCACCTCTTCGGAGTGCTGCGCTACCGTCGAGGACGCACCATCGAGCTCCACCGGCAAGTGTAAGAAGGCAATGGCAGCTCCGCCAGCGACCAAGAAGGTGTCCGCCAAGGAGGACGGCACTGGTGGTACTTTCACCATCAGTGCCACTCTCGACCCTAAATAGGAAAGCGCGCTCATTGCTTTCCTGCGGGCGAATGTCGATGTGTTTGCGTGGCAACCGTCTGACATCCCCGGTGTTCCCAGGAAAGTAATTGAGCACCACCTTGCCGTCTGTCCTCATGCGCGGCCCGTTAAGCAGAAAGTCAGGAAGCAAGCAGTGGAGCGCCAAGAATTCATCGCAGAAGAGATCAAGAAGTTGGAAGCAGCAGGCCTCGTCAGAGGAGTGCTCCATCCTACGTGGTTGGCCAATCCTGTAGTCGTGCGCAAGGCAAACGGGAAATGGAGGCTTAGTATCGACTTTACCGATGTCAATAAAGCTTGTCCCAAAGACCCATTTCCCTTGCCGCGCATCGACCAGATTGTTGACTCCACGGCCGGATGTGACTTGCTTTCATTTCTTGACGCATACTCAGGATATCATCAGATCTTCATGGCAGAAGAGGATGAGGAGAAAACCGCATTCATCACTCCATGTGGCACATACTGTTTCATAGGATGCCTTTCGGATTGAAGAATGCTGGTTCAACATTTGCAAGGGTCGTCCATACCGCTTTTGAGCCACAAATACACAGAAATGTGGAAGCCTACATGGATGATATAGTGGTCAAGAGCAGGGACAAAGCAACTCTGATTCAAGATTTAGAAGAGACTTTTGCAAATCTGCGCAAGATCAGCCTCAAGCTCAACCCCGAGATGTGCGTGTTTGGAGTCCCTTCCGGCAAACTTCTCGGGTTCTTCGTGTCTCAGCGGGGAATTGAAGCCAATCCCGACAAGATCAAGGCCATTGAGCAGATCGAAGCACCGAAGTGCGTCAAGGATGTGCGGAAACTTGCCGGCTGCGTGGCGGCTCTCAGCAGGTTTATCTCTAAGTCTGCTGAGCGCGCCCTGCCATTTTTCAAAATTTTGAAAAAGGCAGGTCCAATGAAATGGACTCCGGAAGTGGAGGCTGCGCTGCAGGACTTGAAGAGATACCTGTCCTCCACTACAATACTTGTCGCACCTAAGCCACAAGAGAAGTTGCTGCTGTATCTGGCGGCAACCAATCAAGTGGTTAGTTTTGCGTTAGTAGCGGAGAGGGAGGCAGATGATGAGCCAGCAACCACTGCAAGCGCAACCAGTGACAAGCAGGGGGCTTCCCCGACAAGCTCTGGTCCCGGCAAAGATGGATCTGCGCAGGCGCCCGAGGAGATACAGAAGAAAATGGTGTAGCGCCCAGTCTACTTTGTCAGTTCCCTTCTGCAGGGGGCTAGGTCAAGGTACTCTGGTGTGCAGAAATTGCTTTTCGGCCTTCTTATGGCCTCGAGAAAGCTGCGCCATTACTTCCAAGCACATGAGATGACAGTTGTCACTCGCTTTCTGCTGAAGAGGATACTGCAGAATCCAGAAGCAACAGGCAGGATTGTTGAGTGGGCACTGGAACTGTCAAGCTTTGGCCTCAAGTTTGAGAGCACTTCAACTATCCAAAGCAGAGCATTGGCAGAATTCATAGCAGAGTGGACGCCAACACCAGACGAAGAAATTCCAGAGATGGGCATCCCCGTCAAGGAGGCAAGCAAAGAGTGGCTGATGTACTTTGATGGTGCTTTCTCGCTGCAAGGCGCCGGTGCTGGCGTGCTGCTTGTCGCACCCACCGGAGAGCACCTCAAGTACGTAGTCCAGATGCACTTTCCCAAGGAGCAAGCAACAAGCAATACTGCAGAGTATGAAGGATTGCTTGCCGGTCTCAGGATCGCGACAGACCTTGGGATCAAGCAGCTTATTGTCAGGGGTGACTCGCAGCTTGTCGTCCGCCAAGTGAACAAGAATTATCAGAGTCCGTCGATGGAAGCTTACATTGATGAAGTGAGGAAGCTAGAAGAGCACTTTGTCGGCCTACAGATGGAACACGTTCCAAGAGCTCAGAACGACATTGCCGATGGCCTGTCAAAGTGCGCAGCACTTAAGTTACCTGTGGAACCAGGGATCTTTGTGCTCAAGCTGACTCAACCATCTGTGACGCCATCAACTGGACAGAGCAAGAAGAGGAAGTTGATTTCTGGTGACTATTTTCCGGCAGAGCTTCCCGAAGCCGCCGCCAAGAAAGTCCCCAAGATCAACGCCAAGAGTGCTGAGGAGCAGTCTGCTCCGACAAGCCCCAGGGTTTGTTTCGTTGAAGCAGACGCTCCCGACAAGTTTTGCTCCGGCAAGCTTGCCGGGGAACGTCAAGCTCCGGCTGAGCCGCAGGTTTTCGCCGTAGAAGAGGATGTTCCCGCAGCAGCAGATATGCCTTTAGTCCTTGTTGTCGAGCCACAAGCTCCAGCATGGGTACAACAGATCGTTCGTTTCCTTCAGACAGGAGAACTTCCCGAAGAACAAGAAGAAGCGGAACGAGTAGCCCGGCAGTCAAGTATGTACCAGTTTGCCGACAAGGCACAGTACAGAAGAAGACTCAACGGTGTGAAATTGAAGTGTATTCACCGGGAAGATGGACAGAAGCTGTTGGCAGAGATACATGGAGGCATTTGTGGTCACCACATTGGCGCAAGAGCACATGCCGGCAAAGCTTTTCGGCAAGGTTTCTTTTGGCCGACAGCCCTCCAGGATGCAACTGCACAAGTAACCAAGTGTGAAGCGTGCCGGTTCCATTCCAAGAAGATACACCAGCCAGCTCAAGCTCTCCAGACGATCCCTTTATCCTGGCCATTTTCGGTCTAGGGGCTCGACATCCTCGGCCCCTTCCCCCGAGCAGTCGGGGGCTTTGAGTACTTGTACGTCGCAATCGACAAGTTCACAAAGTGGCCGGAAGTGGAAGCAGTGAGGAAGGTGACAGCACAGTCAGCAGTCAAGTTCTTCAGGTCGATTGTTTGCCGCTTCAGGATCCCTAACAGGATCATCACCGACAACGGTACACAATTCACGAGCCGCACCTTCATGCAGTATGTCCAAGATCTTGGTGCCAAAGTCTGCTTCGCTTCTGTTGCTCACCCCAGGAGCAACGGTCAAGCGGAGAGGGCAAATGCTGAAGTGCTGCGTGGGCTCAAGACCAGGACTTTCGACAGGCTGCACAGGTGCGGAAGAAACTGGATTGAGGAGCTACCGGTGGTTCTTTGGTCGATCAGGACGACGCCAAATCGAGCCACTGGCCAGACACCTTTCGCTCTAGTCTATGGAGCAGAGGCAGTTATCCCCACGGAACTCGTATACGGGTCACCTCGAGTGCTCGCTTATGATGAGCTTGAGCAAGAGCAGCTGCGACAAGATGACGCGCTGCTCCTTGAGGAAGACCGTCTTCAGGCTGCTGTACGAGCTGCTCGCTACCAGCAAGCTTTGCGCCGCTACCATAGCCGCAAAGTTAACGCCAGAAGTCTCGAGGAAGGCGACCTTGTTCTTCGGCGCGTTCATTCCGCCAAGAATTCGAACAAGTTGACGCCGAAGTGGGAAGGCCCTTATCGGGTGAAACGAGTCACTAGGCCTGGCGCTGTCCGCCTTGAGACCGAAGATGGCATTCCGGTGAGCAACTCCTGGAACATCGAGCATCTTCGTAAGTTTTACCCATAAGGCGCGGTTGCCGGACCCTGTATCGGATACCACCCTTTTGTACAAGTCTTGCCGCTGTTGCATGTAATCCTTTGTACAAAGCCAGGCGCAGACCCTGAGCATAAGTGAAGCGCTGGCGCCCTAAGTTATAGCATGCATGCTGAGTCGAGTCTCGTCCTTGGTTAGGGTTGATAGTGCTTGATAGCGGCTAACCCCTAGCTTAGAGGTCGGGTGTGCGTCCTTTTGCCGTTCTTTCGTTTCCCTTGGTTCGCAGGGCTCGCATATCCTGGCCGGACCACTTGAGGACGAAAAAGAGAAGGAGGACGGACCAGCATCTGGACCCCGGAAAGCCAGTCCCGGCAAGCCAGTTTTGCCGTGGGTTGCAAGTACAAAGATTCACCCACGGCAAACCAGAGTTGCTGGGGGTTGCAATCTCAGGTAAGTTTTTCATCCCTTATCATGCATTCTCTTATGGACTGAGGTATGCTAAACCTCGTTTCTTCCTAAAAGCTACCGTGCTCCCCTACCTCTAGGCCCTAGGGCTCGTTCCTGGGGCCAGATTTGGTCGTAGTCGCGGCAGCAAAGGAACGAAACGAGGAGCCTGAACCCGCCTCATACCTGCCTCCGCCAAAAGCGTGAGAAAGGTCGAGCGACGTGGGAAGAAGGCAGGGCCTGCTGCCGGGAAAGGAAGTGTCTATCTTAAAGATATAAAGGATTCGCTCCTTGAAGTGGGTTCCACCCACAAGACAAGTGACCCGGCAAGCATCCCCTTTTCAAAAAAAAGCATTCCACTCAGGTACAGTTCATAGAGAATGAAAAACATGAATGACGGGATTACAAGCTTTAAATGCAGCTAAGGCCCGAGGGCTTACAAACTAAAAAGAGATAAGGTGCCCGTAATCCCTTTCTTGTCCCTCTCTTCAGGAGGCAGGTCAAGGAGGCAAAAAGGGCAAAAGGAGCGCCTAGGCGAGCTACGGGTGGCAGAAGACACCAAGAGAACATCTCGGTGGTCGTCCAAAGGCTAGATGGTGATGGCGGCGCCGGAGGCAGGGCTCGAAGACGAGGCGGCAGGACGTCAGCACGCTGTCGAGGGCGTCGTGCCCTCGTACTCCGAGTTGACGGCCCTGCCGCCTGCCCTCTTCCTCTTCCGCAGCCTCCCTACGCCAGCCGCCCAAGGAGACGACCCCGAGAAGATCAAGGAGCCGGCGACACGGATGATGGGCTCGCCGGTGCCACATGGAGCGGCGCCCGACACCTAGTCGGACCCGTCATCCTGCCGCCCGCTACCCTCGTCGTCGCTGTCGCTGTCCTCCTCGTCACTCTCGCCCGAGGAGGAGTCTTCGCTATCGGAGGAGCTCTCCACGCAGCACCTTGCCCGGGTCCCGAAGCACCCGAAGACCTTGACGGAGAGGAGACCGCCCTCCATCAGCTTAAAATGGAGGGTGAGCCCCACCGTCAAGCTGTGGATACGGGCGAACGTCTTCCACCCTCGGCCAAGATACATCACATTAGGGGCCCGGAAGTCAACGCGGACTCGCGTACCGCTGATCCCACAGCCCCTCATGTGCAACCTCAGTGTCTCGGGCGGATCCAACTCCATCTCGCTCGCAAATGGAGTCGGGAGACGAAGGCGACGACGAGGCGGCCGACGCAGGCTGACGAAGAACTCGCAAGGGTCGTCCCCAATATGGTCCGCCATGGGAAGAGGAACCACTGGCGGAGGCGAGGCCGGCGAGCTGCCCCGTCCACCTCTTCCCCGAGCGCCTCGGCCTCGCCCTCGACCTCGCCCGCGGCCTCGCCCCCTCCCTCTTCCCCTTGCGGCTGGCTCTGCCACCACGGGTGCGGGGGAAGGAGGGACGCGTTGTCTAGCGACGACCCTCGTCGCCACCGTTGAAGGACCAGGGTTCCCTTTCTCCATGGCGAACGAGAGAGAGGGGAGCAGAAGCTGAAGGAAAGAGGAGATGAAAGAATACGGGCTTCCGTCCCCCCCCTCCCGCTCCTTATAAAGGAGCGGGGTGGGGGCTCGGCCGCCCCGCTCAGCCAATCAAGACACAGTAGGAGCAGGGAACTGGGCCCGACCCGCTGTCTCGACCCGTGACGGCCCGGTTTCCCGCCTCCACCGTTCGCCACTCCAAGCGCATGGAGGCCGCGTGGCAGGCGTACAAAACCAAGGCGACGGATGAGGTGACCTCTCCCCACCCCGTGATCGTGGGGGGTGGACGCCCCGAAGACCACGCCTCCACGCCTCCCTCCGTTTATGAGGAGGGCGCGAACTGCCCCCCTGTTTCCCCTGCTTATAAGGAGGGAGGGGCGGACGTTCCGCCTTTCCGAATAAAGCAACCACCCACGACCTCTCCCACGATGCCGCAATCGACGCGTGCCGTTCGGGGAGGGCGCGGTGGATACGGAGTCAGATGCGGCGTGACCCAGGCCCCCGCGTGCCCGTGCCCTGTTTTGGGCCTGGCCCAACAGCGCTCGGCACCGTGTATGGCCCAGGCCCGGGGGCTCCTGTCGGTGTACTAGAGTAGGGGTACCCTAGTATCCCGAACTTGTGCACGGGCAATCGCAGCGCCCCGAGGCAAGGCTTGCCGGGTGACCGCCAAGGACCTCTGTGGTTCCTTTGGAACCATTCAAGAACAAAGTATTTAAGCCAAGGAGACAAGTCCCCGGCAAGAGGAGCTTGCCGGGAAGGCCACTCAATGCACAAGGCCCCGGCAAGAGGAGCTTGCCGGGAAGGCCAACCAAGGCATCCCAAGGAACTTAGCGCGACGCGCCATGCGTCCCGGCAGGACCCGGCGAGCGACAAGCTCTCGGACGCGACAAGACAACGGCCGCGGCAAGGCGTTTGCCGCGGCAAGCAACCACTCTGTACCTGCGCTCCAGCACACCCACCTACGTGTCGCTCTGGGACCCTTCCGGGCGTACGTGGCGGGAGGCTGTGCAGCCAGGGGTACACTGTGGCAAGCGGCGCTGACAAGATCGCCATCGTGGCGAGCGGTGGCGTCCCTAACGGTCCCTTTTATGCACTATTTGGGTGACTAGATAGGCATTTAATGCCCTTGTCCCCTGCCGTCAGAGTTAGGTATGATACACTGTGTAGGTAGCTATACCTACCGCAGCACCTTTCCATTTTTGCCCTTGCCTACGTTGCCACCTGTTGGAGACCCCTTGATCATATAAAAGGAGGCCCATGCACAATGTAGAGAGAGGAGGACGAACAGTAGAACACTCATGCTCGGTCTCGTTAGCTGCTGGTGTGTACTGTAGCACTCAGTGCTCCCGAGCAAGAACTCAATACAATCCACAAAGTAGCAGTAGGAGTATTATCTCTCCGGAGAGCTCCGAAGCTGGGTAAAAACCGCTCGTGTGCCTCGCCTCGATCTTCTCTTCGCGCGGCCTCCGCCCCACGCCGAACCGAGAAGGGGCTCCGTCCCCATAGGTGATCGCAGATTCAGATTTCCCCGACACCCACATTGCTATGAGACGTATTGGAGAAGCCTACAAACAGGAGCTGAAGGACACTATATACCAGATATGTGGGCGCCGAGATTAGCAATGGGAGATGATCAGCACCAAGAAGGACAGGTCCATTGCAGCTTTCATCCAGGAGTTAAACCAGCACATTCGATGCCAGGAGAACCAGATGTGCGCCAGCATGATAGATTTGAAGAAGGCGGTGACCAGGAACATGGAGCTAGAAGAGGAACTGAAGTCTACATACGATGGATACGAGGAGGAAATCGCAATACTATTGGAGAAGAATGATGACCTGAT
Organism: Aegilops umbellulata; assembly: GCA_032464435.1. Lineage (NCBI taxonomy): Eukaryota > Viridiplantae > Streptophyta > Magnoliopsida > Poales > Poaceae > Aegilops > Aegilops umbellulata. Next base: position 222,409,435 of record CP136055.1, on the reverse strand, counting down.
AAAGAAGCTCGGAATATTCACGGGAGATCCCGCGCCAGGAGGAGATGATGATCAATCCAGAGACATTCGTTCTAAAGATTACATCATCATCTATGACACCAACTCGACCCTGACAGTAGTGATGATGACTATGAAGATGATGCTGGAGCGGATATCATGGAGTCTTCCACCGATCAAAATTTCTAGTGGACCACCATATGATCAAGTAGTATTTCCCCATGTATATAGTTTAGTCTGAGCACTGTAACGATAGCTAGAACGATTGTATGCCCTTGCTTGATTGATTGAGTGTTATGATATGATTGCGTTTTGTATCATGTGCATATGGGTAGTGCTTTCTCACTAGACCTCATTCTATTCTATTCTCTTCCCTCTAAACCCATCAGATGCCTCTGAGACGTGATACCGGATTTGTCTTCCCACCGGAGCTCACTCAGTTAATCCAACAGCAGAATGCCTTGATGTAGCTACCAGTCCAGAACCAAGGCAACAACAACAACAACCCACCGCCACCACCTCCAGTTGACAACTTAGCCCATTTTCTGAGGTTGCAGCCACAGGTGTTTTCTAGTAGCACCGAGCCAATAGTTGCTGATGACTGGCTACGCATGATTGGAAGGGAGTTGACCACCGCAGGGTGCACAGATGCTGAAAAGGTGCGTTTTACCGCACATCAATTGGATGGACCAGCAGCCTCATGGTGGGAGAATTATATAGCCACATTCCCTATAGCCAATGTCACTTGGGAGTAGTTTCAGCAAGCATTCCGCACAACCCATGTCTCAACTGGAGCTATGGGCATGAAGAAGCGTGAGTTTTGCAACTTACGCCAAGGGAACCGTATTGTGGGGCAGTACGTGGATGAGTTTAGCAAGTTATCTCGCTATGCCCTAGATGATGTGGCCACAGATGCCACGAAGCAGGAGAAGTTTATGGAAGGGTTGAACGATGAGATGAGTATGCAGTTGATGGTGGCAACATTTAAAAACTACCAGGAGTTGGTAGATAAAGCTCTCATCATTGAAGGGAAGCAGCAGCAAATTGAGAGCCGCAAGAGGAAGTATGGACAAGGGAAGTACAATTCAGGAGCTCAGCAGAAGCCTCGCTTTACCCCGAACTCGTGAGGATACACCCATAACCGTGGAGGCCACACTCACAATGGAGAAAGTTCTCATAATCATAATGGCCCCAAGAATGGGAATGGGAATGGAGCAAGCATCAATCAGAACCGCTCCAATCCAGCCCACCCGCCAAGAAGGACCTAAGTCACATTACTTGTTTCAAGTGCGGAAAGACTTGACACTATGCCACTGAGTGCCCTGAGGCGAAGAATGGGGATGGCAATGGAAGCTCTGGGAAGAAGACCAACCCTTTCAATAGGGGACAAGTGAACCACGTAAACGTGGAGGAGGTTGAAGAGCAGCCAGATGCAGTTACCGGTAAGTTTTTGGTTAAGTCATCTACTGCAATCGTTCATTTTGATACTGGTGCATCGCATTCATACATATCAAGGGGATTTGTGGATAAGTATAAGTTGCCCACTAAAGTTCTTAGGATACCTACGCTAGTAACCTCACCCGGAGCTGAGTTTATGGCAAGCAGTGGATGTTTTCAGATGCCATTAACCATAGGTAGTCATGTTTTGCCCTCCGACTTGATAATTCTGGAGTCGCAAGGATTGGTTGTGATACTAGGAATGGATTGGCTGTCGATGTATGGAGGAAACATTGATTGCGCCAGTAAGTCAATTCTGCTTACCACCCCGGAGCGGAAAAGGATCAAGTATGTATCCAGGCATGCGCCAAGGAGAACCCAAGTAAATTCGCCATCAGGAGTTGCTCAGGAGGAAGTGCATGTTGTGAAGGATTACCCGGATGTGTTTCCAGAGGAACTACCAGGCATGCCGCCATATCGAGACATCGAGTTTTTGATAGAGCTGTTGCCAGGCACCGGGCCTATATCGAAGAGACCATACCGGATGCCCGCGAATGATCTAGAAGAGATCAAGAAGCAGATTAAGGAGTTATTGGAGAAAGGTTACATCCGACGAAGTTCATCACCATGGGGAGCCCCAGCACTCTTGGTTGAAAAGAAGGATGGATCATTGAGGATGGTTGTTGACTATCGTGCGTTGAATGAAGTTATGATCAAGAACAAGTACCCATTGCCGATGATCAATGATCTGTTTGACCAGCTGCAAGGAGCTAAAGTGTTTTCGAAGATCGATCTGCGATCAGGATACCACCAGTTGAAGATTCGAGAAAAAGATATACCTAAGACAACTTTTACCACAAGGTACGGGCTTTATGAGTATATGGTTATGTCATTTGGATTGACTAATGCCCCTGCCTATTTCATGAGTATGATGAATAAGGTATTCATGGAGTTCTTGGACAAGTTTGTTGTGGAGTTCATTGATGATATCTTGGTATACTCAAAGAATGAAGAGGAGCACAAGGAGCATTTGGGTTTAGTTCTCGAGAAGCTCAGTGAACATCAGTTATATGCCAAGTTCAGCAAGTGTGAATTTTGGCAGAAGGAAGTTGGATTCCTTGGACATGTTATATCAGGAGAAGGTATAGCAGTAGACCCCACCAAGGTTAAGCCAGTCATTGATTGGCTATCACCCACCACAGTTGGAGAAATCCGCAGTTTTCTTGGACTCGCAGGATATTATCGGAGATTTATCGAGAATTTCTCTAAAATTGTGAAGCCCATGACGAAGCTATTGAAGAAGGACACTAAGTTCAAATGGACAGAAGAATGTGAGGCCAGTTTCCAGGAGTTGAAGAAACTACTGACTACAACTACAGTGCTCATTCTGCCGGATATACGCAAGGATTTCCAAGTGTATTGCGATGCCTCTCGCTTAGGACTTGGAGAAGTGCTTATGCAGGACGGAAGTGTTGTTTCATATGCCTCACATCAAATTCGACCGCATGAGTTAAATTATGCCACTCATGATTTAGAGTTAGCAGCCGTAGTGCATGCTCTCAAGACTTGGAGACACTTTCTTATTGGAAACCGTTGTGATGTGTACACGGATCATAAAAGTTTGAAGAACATATTCACCCAGAAGGAGCTGAACCTCAGGCAGAGGAGATGGTTGGAGCTTATAAAGGATTATGACATGAAGCTGCACTATCATCCAGGCAAGGCCAATGTCGTAGCATACGCTTTGAGTCGGAAGAGTTATGTCAATACTCTCCTAACGGGAGGGTTGCCAAAGGAGTTAGCCGAGGATCTCAGGGAACTTTATTTGGAGATTGTCCCTAGAGGTTTTGTTGCAGCAATGGAAGTTCAGTCTACATTGTTGGGAAAGATTCGTGAAGCTCAGAAAGATGACAAGGAAATTGCCGAGATAAAGGAGAGAATGAGCAAAGGAAAGGCCAAACGATTTTGTGAGGATGAGCACAACACCTTGTGGTTTGAGGATAGTGTTTATGCGCCCAATAATGCAGAAATCAGGAAGTTGATAATACAGGAAGGTCATGACTCGCCATACTCGATACACCCCAGAAACACCAAGATGTATTTGGATTTGAAGGAGCACTTCTGGTGGACTGGTATGGAGAAGGATATTGCTGAGTATGTAGCCATATGTGATGTATGTTAGAGAGTGAAGGCAGAACATCAGAAGCCAGCAGGATTACTGCAGCCTATGCCGATACCCGAATGGAAGTGGGATAAGCTTGGATTGGATTTTATCAACGGATTACCCAGGACCCGATCAGAATATGATTCTATCTGGTCAGTAGTGGATCGCTTGACCAAAGTAGCTCACTTTATCCCAGTGGAAACCACTTACACAAGTGCGAAGTTGGCCAAGATATATATGACCAGGATCGTGTGTCTACATGGAGTTCCGAGGACCATCGTATCAGATAGAGGAACACAGTTTACTTCAAAGTTTTGGCACCAGCTGCACCAGACTTTGGGAACCAGACTAGATTTTAGTACAACTTTTCATCCACAGACAGATGGACAGACTGAGAGAGTCAATCGGATTCTGGAAGACATGTTGAGAGCTTGTGCACTAGACTATGGATCTAGTTGGGATGATAATTTGCCATACGCGGAGTTTTCATACAACAATAGCTACCAGGCCAATTTGAGATGGCACCGTTCGAAGCCCTGTATGGAAGAAGGTGAAGAACACCGTTGATGTGCGACGAAGTTGGAGACCGTCAGTTGTTTGGACCAGATTTGATCAATGAGTCAGATGAAAAGGTTAAGTTGATCTGGGATAGACTGAAGGTAGCTCAGTCCAGGCAGAAGAGTTATGCAGATTCAAAACGCAAGGAGGTAGTCTATGAAATCGAAGACCGAGCATATCTTCATGTGTCACCTCTGCGAGGAGTTAAACGTTTTGGAGTTAAGGGAAAGTTAGCCCAGATATTTGTAGGACCATACCAAGTTTTGGAACGTATGGGAGAAGTGGCCTACAAGTTGGAGTTACCCGAAGGACTGTCAGGAGTTCATGATGTGTTTCACGTTTCCCAGTTGAAGAAGTGTCATGCTGAGATGGCCGATATTCCCCTGAGAGATACAGTGCCCCTGGATGAAATTCAGTTGGACAGTGATTTGACCTATGAGGAGAAACCTATCAAGATTCTCGAGTTTGCCAACTGGGTTACTCGCAGCAAATTATCAAGTTTTGTAAAGTTTAGTGGAGCCACCATACCGAGGATGAAGCCACCTGGGAACGAGAGGATTATCTACGGAAGGACCTCCCACACCTATTTTCTAGCCAACCCGAATCTCGAGGGTGAGATTCATCTTAAGGGGGGTAGGTTTGTAACATCTCAAATTTCCAATTTGGAATGTTATACATACGTCATCCATGCATATCATATTTTTATTGGTTTTTGTTTTGCGATCCTCGAAATTCTAAGCAACTCAATGACCTACGGAGAGAGTTGGGGATTTCAGGTTTTTCATATTTGAATTTTATCAAATATCAAAACAAGGATCACTTTGATTCTTATTAATTTTCTCTCTGAAAATGTTCCATATAAAAATTTATGAGAGGAGATATTATGACTTCTCCAAAATAAATGAAATATTGGAGGAAAAATTTTAAAATCAAATAAGAATTTTTATTTGGATTTTATTGCAATTTTATTTGAATTAGGGAAAAATATGCATTTTTCAAAATTGCATTAGAGGCCCAAATAAATGTTCACTTTGTCCGCAATATTAATAGAGGGCCTTGAAAATTTATTTCCGCATTTTTGGAGTCCGTTTAGTATTTCTTTTAATTGTTTTCCGCTTCAGGTTTTATTTTAAAAATTAAAAAATAACCGACCTACCGGGTCGTGTCCGGCTAGGACACTGTGCCCGGGGCCCCTTTAAAGCCCGCCCGAACCGGTGCCTCAGCCCACCCCAGCGCCCGCCCCCGTACCGTCGCGCGCCGTGCCGCTCGCCCGCCCGGTCCGCGCCTCCGCCGTGCTTCGCCTCGTCGCGCCGCAACGCCGCCTCGCCGCCCCGCCGCCGAAACCGATCCCGCCGGAGGTATAGTCGTCGCCGCCACTGGTTTTCACGAGAAAACTATTCGGTTTTTTTCAAAAACCCTAGTTCGTTTTTTTAGATCAGTTTTGTTTCGGTTTTTCTCGGTTTGGTCAAATGGCGGACGTTTGTCCGAACGTTAGTTTTAATGAACGCTATTCGTCCATTAGTCGCGGACAGCGAACGTTCGTTCGTTAGATTGTTCGTCGGTTTTTCTTTTTCCAGGGTTTTTCGCGATTATTTTTTATCGCGATTTCTGCCCTTATCTTCGTTCTAGGATAACTTTTCGCTCGTTTATCCAAATCAGGTGAAACAAGCGTCTAGATCTTCGTCTCGAAGCCCTCTTTCTGTTTAACCAACTTGAACAAGATTTCGGTACTATAAAATTTGAATTTAGTCCAGATTAGTTAACGGATCTTGTTTATTTCGTAGTTTGAATTCGGTTCTCCGTTTGATTTGATTCTTTTTTCAAATCGGAGTTCTTTAGTTGAACTTTCTGGTTAGATCTTCTTATTTGAGTTTTACCCATGTATCTTTGCTTGATTGCTTATGTATGCTATTGTTTGCTTGCGATAGAATTCCTGGAGTGTGAAGCGTGCTACTACGAGTCACTAGGTTTTGCGGATCGTCAGCAAGGCAAGTAACACATTGATCATACTCTCTTCGTATGGATCTCACCACTCTAATTTAATTTTTTGGGTTGATAATTACTTTTAATTGGGATTGAGTTGGAGGAACCTTCTCAATGTTGTTCAACTACCATGATAGTTAAATAAAATATAATCCTTTGTTGTAGGGAAAAATTGGCTTTTCGCAAAAAAAACATATTAACCATATAGCCTCCACCAGCCATATATGCATGTAGTGATAGCATTTATTATGTTCATTGCTCTATTGTGTTACTATGCCAGCATATTCCATGTGCTGACCCGTTTTCGGGCTGCAACGTATCATGTTGCAGACTTTTTAGACGAAGAGTAAGGTTCGCTAGGCCGTTGTCGTGCACTCAGCTATGCCGTTGGAGTTGATGGACTCACTTTATCTTCCAAGCCATTCCGTTGTTATCTTAATTAGATGGCCTTAAGCCATATTTATTGTAATAAGTTCTCTTTTGAGACACTCGATGTAATAAGTGTGTGATTGCTACTCTGTTATAAATCCTTCGAGTACTGTTTGTGTCAGCATTACCGATCCAGGGATGACACTTAAGCACAGAGACTTGATCGTCTGAGGTCGGGTCGCTACAAACCCACATCATTTTTCGATGATACCAAGGGCCCTTCTTACAGGCCCCTCATGTATGCTCGATCGTTTATCCTCTCAAAGGATCACACACCAAGGTAACAAGCAGTGCAGACGTGCGACAGACTATCCAAAGGATCTTCAAGATCATCCTCTCCTTTTTAGGACCTGTATACTGCTTTCCCATGTGCCCAGCATGTAAAATAGCCTAGATGCTTATCGCATCCTTTGTAAAACTACGTTTTGACGTATCAATCGGACTATAATGGAAACAGTATCGCCCGGCCTTGTTCTGTATTGGATTATTTCTTAATCCTTTTTCCTCCTTCACATCATATTGGCGTATACACCTCGGTATGACTTAAATCGCCAGGGGCTTTATTCAGCCGTATACCTTTTCAAAAATAAAAAAGTCCAAACACCTTTATAGCGAACTTCGGCGTCCCGAATATGGCATTATATGCATCGGCTCCAAATCATGTCTTTGGTCAATAGTTGGGTTGCCCGGCTCCTGTGATTACCACCTTACGTTCTGCGTATTCGGCTAAGGTAGTAAAGGGAGAACTACTGCGATTGTGTTTCTGGTTCGTCCGGTCAAGCACCTTAGTAGAGAAAGTCGAAAATTGACTGTCCTGATGTGGCGAGAGCTGGTCAGCGATTCGGCAACTTACTAAATCTCTAGCGATTTGTTTCGTATTACACGAAGGACTGACTATATTCCAGTCACACACGTAAGGCACCCAAGTTTGGATAGCCGTATACGCACCAGGGGCTACCTTAAAACCCCATTGTCAAACCCCTATGGCTAAGTGAGAGTGGTAAAGCCGCATAGTCCGATTGCCTAGTTCGCTGCACTGACACCTCTTTAACGGGCCAAGACGTTGGGTTAACGTGTGGTCACGTGCTATTCCGAACACCATCGTGGTATCTACGTGGGGGTTGAAGCCGACGACTGGCAAACTCTCAGGGATAGAAATGGCAGCACATGAGGAAAAACACTTTAAGATAAACAGCATAAATATATTACATATCTTTGATTTATAGTACATTGTCTAGGTAGCCCGGATACATTTACTCGAACATAATATCCTTTGAGCATTGACCTTCTAGGAGACCCTCAAGGACATCTTCGAAATAGCGTTCCCGCTTGCGGTGGTCCTTGCCTCCAGGCGGACCCTCAACCGCCACGACAGCGGCCTTCATCTTCGCCCAGTGCATCTTGACGCGGGCAAAGGCCATCCGTGCACCTTCTATGCATACCGAGCGCTTCACTGCCTCTACTCGGGGCAAGGCGTCGCCAAGCCGCTTGACCAGGCCGAAGTAGCTACTCGGAATAGGTCCGGCTGGCCATAGCCAGACTATGATGTCCTTCATGGCCAAATCAGACATCCTATGCAGCTTCGCCAGCTGCATTATCTAGTTGTTTAGAAGCTCTGGCCGCTCCGGCACCAAGTACTACGACCAAAAGAGCTTCTCCGTCACATTCCCTTCTTGGGCCCAAAAATATTGGGCGGCGTCGGCAGAACTCCTCGGGAGATCCACAAAGGCGTCTGGAGCACTCCATAGTCGATTTAGCAAAGCATATCTTCGACCGCCGAATATACTCTGTAAAAGAAAAGGCTTACCAGCCGCTATCTGTTTGGCTTGCTTGATCTCCTCGCGAGCCGCCCGGGACTCGGACCGCGCCTCCTTCGCCTCTTGAAGAGCCTTGGTGAGTTCGGCTGCTTGTGCCTTGTTACTCTCCTCCAAGGACTCACACTTGTTGGCGGCATCTTTGTGCGCTTGCTCCACTTTGGTCACCCTCGCCTCATACTTGCGGCAGGCGACCTTTTCGGCCTCTACATCCGCAGCCGCTTTGTCTGCGGCTGCCTTGCTTGCCCTCGCCTCCTCCTTGGCTTCGACAAGGGCACTCTTGAGGGCCTCGACCTCGGTCGCATTGCCTACAACTATATACATAGCAACACATGAGCCTAAACTCTAAGTCTGTATTACAATTCAGGATTATAAGGGGTCTTCGAAAAGAATACCTTGAGCCTCATCGAACCGCTTGTTAATACGGGCGATCTCAACATCAGCCAACTTTAGTTTCCGCTGGAGTTCGGAAATTTCAGTGTCGTTGGCCGAAGCCACTAACAGTGAAGCCTGTTTATCAAAAGCAAATAAACGCATTATCTCCGGCGGACATTAGATCCTCTGTTCGGCTCCTTTTGTCAAAGAACCAAACAGAGTATCAGGGGCTACTATCTATATATAGGCATATTCTTCCAATGCGAAAGGCAACTAAACATATTATATCACATACCTCAAAGCCTATTAACCGGCTAGTGAAAGCTTCGTTCAGTTTGCTTTTGACGGACTGAACCTTCTCAACTACCGTACCCATCAAGGTACGGTGCTCTTCCATGACGGAAGCATGTTGAAGTGCTTCCCTCAACATATCCGGTGCCTCCGGATTGATAGAGCTCGCCGGTGGAGTCGGCACTCCCCCTCCCTTAAAGGGGGCTGCTCGCTCGACTCTAGAGGCATGTGGGTCTCCGGAGTTGCATTCGGCTAGGGGCCGGACTGATCCAGGCCCCCGTCGTCAGTTCCCATGGGGGATGTACCCCCCCATGTTTTCGGCAGCCGAGGCATCTCCCTCTGGCGCCGTTTCCGCGGCCTTACACACCTCTCCCTGGCCTGGAGAGGTCCTTTGGGACAACACCTCGGTGTCATCTGCGGTATGTGGCGGACAGGCTCATGGAGGCGTTTTACTCTCCATCATCTCCGGCGCCAATGAGTTCCCCGAAGACGATGATTGTTGGGGGAGATCACGGGCCGGACTAAAATATATAAAATGATATGTTATCCTACAGTTTGAAAAAGGCCAGATATATGTATTGTATCTTCGAATACTTATGATTCGGTCGGGGGCTTCGGCGTGAGGCGCCGCTCGGGGATGACTTCGGTGTCTGAATTTGAATCATCCGAAAGGGATATCTTCCCCTTCTTGGACGCCTCTGCCTCTAGGTCCGCGGACGCCGCCCTTTTCTTCTCCCCCTTCTTAAGGGGAGAATTGCTCTCCTCCTCCTCTTTGTCTTCATCTCCCTCATGGGGGGAGAGCTTCGGTATCTTCGGACGCAATGTTCGAAGTACCTTTACGGCGAAGGCCACTTCTGGCCTCCTTGTCTTTCTTCTTGGCCTCCTTCTCCGGCGCCTGGTATGGCGCCGGAACCAACATCTTTGTTAGCAGAGGGATAGTTGGGTCTTGGGCAGTGGAGCCGGACATTTGATCCTCTCCGCCTTCTTCGTCCAGCCCTAAAGAAGAAGGGGAAGGATTAGCATACCCCACGAATCTACAAGTGTAGGTTATGATTGGAAATCTGGAAACTTACTAGAGTGGCTGGGTGAGCGCAGTCGAGGCCGAGGTCTTCGGTCATCCCCGGCCACGACTTCTGGGCCTTGAAAAGCCGCTGCCAGACTTCTTTGTGCGTCGTGCCGAAGAATTGCTGCAGGGTCCGAGGGCCGGCCGGATTGAACTCCCGCATATGGAGAGTCCAGCGCTAGCAGGGGAGAATCTGGCGAAAAAGAATCATCTGGATCACATCGGCAAGACTGGTGTTCTTCTCTCTCATACCCTTGACGCGCCTCTGCAGCGTCATCACCTCGTCAGACGACGGCCAGTCCAGGCCTTTTTAACCCATGATGTGAGGTGCATTGGGGGCCCGGATTTGAACTCAGGAGTGGCGGCCCATGTGCCGTCGCGAGGTTCCGTGATGTAGAACCACTCATGTTGCCATCCCTTCATGGTCTCCACGAAGGCCCTCTGGGGTCAAGTGACGTTGGTGAGCTTGCTCACCATGGCGCCGCCGCACTCCTCATGTTGACCGTCGACCACTTTCGGCCTCACATTGAAGACCATGAGCCATAATGCGAAGTGGGGGGGGGATGTGGAGAAACGCCTCACACACGACGATGAACGCCGAGATGTGGAGGAAGGAATTTGGGGTTAGATCGTGGAAGTCTAGCCCGTAATAGAATATGAGCTCGCGGATAGAAGGGTGGAGAGGAAAACCTAGTCCGTGAAGAAATTGGGGGATGAACACTACCCTCTCATTAGGCTCTAGGGTGGGGATGATCTGCTTTTTGGCAGCTAGCCGGTGGGCGATGTCCGCAGCCAAGTACCCCGCTTCCCGGAGTTCCTTGACGTTATCCTCCGTGACAGAGGAGGCCATCCACTTGCCCTATGGCACATATCCAGACATGGATGGAGTGTTTGGTGGGGGCAAAAAAGATAGGAATTTGGGCGCTAAAGCTTGAGGGCGGATGGGCTGAGAAAGGAGAAGGCGTGGGGTGAAGAGATGGATTCTTATCCTCTTATAAAGGCGGTGAATATCGAGCGCCCCCTCATGAGCCTTAAAATTCGCCTATTCCCAAGGTGTCGTGCAAACGGCATAGTTGGATTACCCAAACCCGTATTGATGAGAATCCCGCAATAAGGGGACATGATCTCTGCCTTGACAAGACGTGCCAATGAAGATCGTGCCTCGAAACGCGAAGTGGGACGCTGAAAAATGGTTCGAAATAATAATAAGGCTAGAACATAACGTCTCACCGAAAAAGCTGCCAGTAGACATAACCTATCTTATTTAAGTATTTTGCCCTTGTGGTTTAGGGTTATAACTATTATACAGAGCCAGATATAGTTCTTTTGTTCATCTGCTTTGGAGTATTCAGAGGAGGAACCCGCCTTGCATTGTCGAAGACAATTTGCGCGCCGGACACATCGTCATTGAAGCCTAGTTCAGGGGCTACTAAGGGAGTCCTAGATTATGCGGTCCCCGGGCATCCGGGCTATGTGACATGGGCCGGACTGATGGGTTGTGAAGATACAAGGAAGAAGGCCTTCCCCCTTGTCCGGATGGGACTCTCCTTTGCTTGGATGGCAAGTTTGGCGTTTGGATGTGAAGATTCCTTTCTTTGTAAACCGACTCTATACAACCCTAGGCCCCTCTGGTGTCTATATAAACTGGAGGGCTTAGTCCGTAGAGGCAATCATAATCATATAGGCTAGACATCTAGGGTTTAGCCATTACGATCTCAAGGTAGATCAACTCTTGTAACCCCTATACTCATCAAAGTCAATCGAGCAGGACGTAGGGTATTACCTCCATTAAGAGGGCCCGAACTTGGGTAAACACCGTGTCCCTTTTCTTCTATTACCTTCAATCCTCAGATGCATAGTTCGGGACCCCCTACCCGAGATCAGCCGGTTTTGACACCGACAGTATCTGCAGAAGTCCAGATACCGTCTTGGTTGCTGCACGTTCATATGGTCTAGCTGGGCTTGTTATGGTCAGCATCAAGGTATTTCATATGTCTATCTGAACCCAACATGTATGTAAATGCTATAAGGACTGTTAATTTTGAATGCTTGCTTACTAAACTATCATGATGTCATGTTATCACAGCTACAAGGTCTGTTAATTGTGAATTCTTGCTTACCTATAGCTTCTTAACATTATTTGGTAGTCCATTATGCACCGGGAAACCATAGTGAGAGGGAGTCATGGGCCAAATCATTTTGAGGGAGTTCATTGTTTTTCCTTTTAATGTACTATTAGGAGCACTGTGTAAAACCGGACCACTCTTGAATGACTTGCAGTTCAAGCATACGGCTCGAGTTAGGTCCTGGCAAAAACAGTAGCTTTGTCAACAATCAGAATATCCTGGATATTTGTTTAGTTATTTGGCCAACAAACCCAAAAAATCATGTACCTTAAATTCCCTTTTCTCTTGCCTGGCCGAAGGTCACTGACCATCACGCGCATCTGCCCATTTTTATGCAAGCCTCACGAGGATAACAATGTATGGATTATGCTTGTGCACAATAGGATCTTTATCGCATATGTCGATCGACCATGCAAATCTGAGAGTCAATAGCAATTCAGCGACAAATATTTCCCTAAGAATGAAATAATTATCATGCAACTTGTTCTGCTAATAATCAAGATGCAAATATATTCTTACTACTTGAGTTCAGTCCAGGGATAACAATCCACAAAAACAAACTGATCGTTGGCATTGTCCACTACATCGATCACGTTGATGCTAACCTCATGTACATTACTTGCGTTAACTGGATATTGATCCCACTGTTAACTGAATACTGGCTCTGGTGTTAACTAATATGCTAAACTTAATATTGATCCTAGAGATTGCTTGCACACAGTCCTTGGAGATTTATACTGGTGTAATACATTTGTCCTTGTGTTCGAGATGCGGTGAAACTATAATCACATAGAATGGTTGAGTGTATTGGAGATACAGTCAAGCATTAATTCACTGGACCATAGAAATACCAGCATCCAGTTCAAATTTCTCAGAAAATGGAGTGCAATTTAGCTTAACCATTAATCTACAAATAATGTTGTATATTAAGACTCACTGTTAATCTCTACAGAAAATGTTGTAGATTCTCACAAATTGTCTTTAAACTTTTAAATTGGTAGCTCTTATGGGATTTATATGAGCACCAAGTGCTACTACCATTTTTGGAATCTAATGTATATGCATTCTAAATTCAGTTTACTGTAAATCTTCAGTACAGTCGGTGACAAATCTTCAGTGCAGTACTGAGAACATTTAGAACACTAACTTTAATGTACAATCGAAGACAAATCTTCGGCTGTTCAGTCAACCACTAACTTACCATAACATAGGGGTATTTTACTGTAACCAATATCCAGTGAACCACTAACTTATGTAACCAGTGACAGACAATAACACTAACTTACTATACCCACAAGCTTAGTGACTTTTGTTACTTCAGTAGTTGGGAACAAACACTGTATAAAAACAATATTGATAGTATTTGGGCAGCATACACTAACCATCCTCCTTTGATCTTTCGTCATCTCCCGGTGACCTCCTCTTTTGCCTCTGCCGAGCTGCTGCACACACACGCAAAGACATGTATGTTAAGACATAGAAAACATGGATCAGAGAGAAACAGAAGGGGGAGCATGAGTGTTGAGAAGACATGGGTGAATCTAAGGATGGAACGCAGTTGAGACCTGGAGAGGAGGGGGGTTGGATCCGCCGATACTCCTCGCCTTCTGAAAAAGGGAGAGCACCTTCCACCTGACGGTTGCACCCAAGATGACGGCGACATGCTCTTTGTCAAACAACGCAGAGAGTCGGATACCCAGCCGCCGCTCCTCCAGCCGATGGCGTCGCCTCCAGGCAGAGATGCTCCCCCTCCCGGTGAGGAACATGCACGTGGTGGAGGAGAAGGAGGAGTGGTGAGCCTCCTGCCAGTGGGTGGTGGCGGAGGCGGGCAGAGTTAACCGGGGGCGATGATCTCTCTCGTGAGTGTCGGCGGCGAGCCATGCTCCGACGGTGAGCCGCGCTCCTCCTGCTGAGCAGCAAGAGGGCGGGGAGAAGGGGAAGGCGCGAGGGCGTGAGGATGAGCGGGAGCGACAATGCGGGCGGGGAGGAGGGTGAGGCACGAGGGCGAGCGGGGGCAACAGCGCGGCAGGGAGCATGCAGACGTGCGGTTAGGTTTCCAGAGAAGATCAAGAGAGGGAGAGGAAGAGGATGCGGGAGGAGCGACGGCTAGGGTTACACATGGGCTGCAGTGTTTTATATGTCTGGGTGTGAAAAGACGAGAATGCCCTCGGTGGGGCACGGGATTTATAGGCGGTGGCACCACACTATTCATTGTAGCAGTGCCGGCTTCGATCCGACGGCCATGATCTATCCGTCTGATGATCCAGCGGTCATGATCGTTTTGGACACCTAAACCACATGTCCTGAGAAGGCTTCATTTCTTCCCACACTCTAACAATGGGATAAGTACAGTATGTTCCTTCACAATAAGGGGAGCAGGGACATCTGCAATCGACAAGTCTATTGGGCCACTTCTGCTAGATGCTTTCAGCAATTCAAGTCTACCATAATATCCAGGAAATGCTGCGAGGTGTATCGCCTTTGAGAGACTACACTGATAGTAGCAGTAGTGCACCTTCAGGTGAATAGAGCTGGCCTATAGGTGATCAATAGGCTTTCGATTAGTAGTGGCATGCGACAATCACTACAAAAAATACACTTCCGTGATGATACGTGTTTGTCACAGTAGGTCACGTTTTCTGTCATGCATGTACATCCATGACAAATTTATGACAGAATCAAGATAGTCATACTTGTGCTGTCAAAGAAGTGTTCCATGACATTACCAAAATTATCATCACGGAAGTGTCCACTTCCATGACGATAAATCGCACGTCACAGAAGTGCTTTCGTCAAGGGTGACCGACACGTGGCATCCACCGTAACGGAATGTCGTTAATCTATCGGGTCCGGTTTTGGATCCGATAACCCATTAAGAGCCCGGACCTATGGGGATTTTCCACATGTAAAATTCTGATTGGCTTACGGAAACACGTGTCAGCTCCGTGTTGGCACAGGTGTCACTCATCCAATGGGCGAGATGCGCCAATGATATGTTGACACGTGGACCGGCCCAAAAGTGGCCCATAAAGTTTAAATGGGCCGGCCCAACTAAAGGCCCACAAGATTTTGTGGTCCATAATAGGCCGGCCCAGCAAAAGGACCACGAGATTTTGCGTATCATAATGGGCCGACCTAGCTAAGGGCCCACGAGATTTTGCGGATCGTAATGGGCCGACCCAGCTAAAGGCCCGCGAGATTTTGCGGACCATAATGTGCCGGCCCAGCTAAAGGCCCACAAGATTTTGCGGACCATAATGGGCCGGCCTAGCTAAAGGCCCACAAGATTTCGCCGACCATAAAGGGCCGGCCCAGCAGAAGGCCCAAAAGATTTTGATGACACTAGTAGGTCGGCCCATTAATAGGCTGCCATGTTTTGGGCCAAATGTCGGCCCATATTTGATCCGGTCCATTAACAGGCTGCCACGTTTCGGGCCTAATAAAGTCCCATATGTGATCCGGCCCATTAAAATCCTACTACGTTGTGGGCCAAATTACGGCCCAGATCAGGTCCAGCCCTTTGAGAGGCTTTGGGCTAAATTATGTCCCATATCAGATTCGGCCCGTCAACTGGACGCTATCCTTTTGGTCCCACTTGATAAAGGCCAATTTAGTAATACGGCCTGATATTAGTTTGGACCTGTTAAAGGCCCGTTTAACATTTTGGCCCTATATATATTTCGGCATGTTAAAAGCCCGTCATATAGTTGCGCCTAACTACGGTCCTGTTTGCGTCCCGCCTGCTCACAGATGATAATCTGATTAGGCCAAACAAGGACCGAGACAATTTTGGCCTGTTATAAGCCCATGATTTGATTGGCATAATCATGGGCCAGGGTCTATTTCGGCCTGATGCCGACCTATGAGCTGTTCGGCACGTTTCAGGCCCAACATACTTTTCAGCCTCCTAAAAGCCCATTGAGTTTTCTTGGGAAAATAGGGTCGGCGGTTTACTCGGCCTATTAAAGGCCCGAATCTACTAGTGGGCCAGTTTACATTTAGGCATGTTAACGGACCAAGATGACGGGGCCCATGATGCGGATCATACATGGTGATTTGCATGACGACCCGATTATGTACCGTAATTTTACGGTTTGGACGGTTTACTGCGAAGACATGATATATATACAGTAAAATAATTGCAGCATCGTGAATAAGAAAAAAAACCTAGACTATAAAATAAAGAAATTACGGCATATTACATCCACTGGGCATCAAAGTTCGCCACTATGATAATAAAGCACAAGCAGACAACAGATTACATACACTGGGCATCAAAGATTGCCACCAGTGCAATTAAACATGCCGACAAAATAATATACAAAACCGACATCACTTCAATAGAGTTCAAGAAAGATTAGCCCTGCTCGGGAGCTGCAGCGCAAGCAGCTGAGCAAGCTGGTGAGACTGCACTTGTTTGACACTTATATCCTCCTCACTCTGAACGATAAACAAGTAGACAGATGAAAGGTTTTGCACATTTAAGTATCAGTGCTGACAATTCATCACATTTCTTACTGACGAATAAAGTGACACAGTTTAAAATAGCGTTAACACAATATGGTATTGTTCAGGTCAAGACATGGCAGGAAATGACATTGTGAATGAGTTGGCAGCTTCACGGCACCACTGGATTACAGATCAAGAACTCATAAGTAACAATGGTTATGTGCTATCAATTTATCCCATTTCAGATTGGAAAAATAAGATCACTTGCTCTGTATAGTTTAATTTACATGGTATGAAGAAGGAACTTGGTTGTACAACTGAAAACTTAAACTGAGAAGGACAAACTTTTGTTTATGAACTACTCCCTCTGTCCCATAATATAAGAACGTTATTTACACTAAACTAATGTAAAAAAATGTTCTTAAATTATGGGACGGAGGGAGTACATAATAAAACATTAAACATGCAATTTGATGCAAACATAAAAAATAAACATCTGTTGCAGTCATGCCTAACCAAATATACACAACAAAGCTTGAAGGCTTGAGAAGGACAAACTTACATTATTGGTGAAGGCAGGCTCTATAAAGCCCTTGTCCATGCTGATGGGGGGGCAATTCAAGAAGTTTACCATAGAATCTTCTTCATAAGCATTGCCTTTATTCTACATTTTGTTAAGAGTAAATATAGATGTGACAATATAAGAAAAAATGGAGAATATTTAAGATAAGATGAAGAGTGATGCTTCATAACCAAGTAGCTATAAATGTAAGTACAGTGATACAGGCAAAAGGTACGGCCAAGAGCAATGCAGAGCTAAACTTCTTCAGTACCATCGGTGTTATCCAACCTTATGGTAATAGTAAATATAGATCTTATGTTTAGAAAATGGAGGGCAAAGGAAAATAAGCTGCAGAGTGATTGTACATGAACAACTACCTGTCAATATAAGTACACTAATAAAGGACAGCAGGTACTTACAAGAACAATGTTGAGCTAAAAAAATTTCATTGGCATTGGATATATTCTACACTAATGTAACCATTCATACAGATCAGATAATTTGGAGCGAATAATTGATAAGCAAGCTATCATGCATACTGCTGTCACATAATGAACCAGGTATGTATGCAAGTACAGTGCTACAGGACAACATGTACTAACAAGAGCAAAGCAGCGGGCAGCATATTTGTGATATCATGTCGTTCTTTTCAAACCGGAATTCTTTTTCGAGCAGATTTCCTGCAAAAAAGATCCGTAAGGCACATGCGGAAAAGTAGAAGTTCAAATTGTCATGCGATATCATAGACAGTACCTCATCCTCAGAACGAGACCAGTGCATAACAAGGTTTTTCCATTCAATGTCTTCTACATTTAGCACAGGAGACTTCACCAGAAATTCGTTTATAGACTTGCCATCAAAGTGTGATTTCCTCAGGTAACACCAATGAAAAGCGCAAGCAAGCTTTGCTCGTCATGACTATCCAGATTGACCCTCGCCTACTTACAACAATGTAATGTAAATCATTGATGTGTTCAATCAGCAGAAAATAGGAAAATAATCACCATGAATAATAGCACTTACACGTAAGTGGGACACGAAGATGTGAAAATGGTGTTTGTCTTCACTATAATCTTCCCATGATGGGAATATATGCACGTAGTCCCTAACAACATTGAAAGCATTGTCTTTTAAACTAGGAATAACTGGAATGGGGTTCCAATCTGCAGGAATTGGCCGTCTCTGCAGTTGGGATAGGTCTTCGGCAGGTGGACTTGCTGTACTTTTTGCTGGAGTGGGATTTTTCTGTGGTACGGCTGGTGCTATGGCAACTGAAATAGGGATACCTTTTGCTGGAGTGCAGGTCCTGTGTGGTGCGGCTAGTGGTGTGGCCAGTGAAGTATGGGTAGAGTC
Organism: Aegilops umbellulata; assembly: GCA_032464435.1. NCBI lineage: Eukaryota > Viridiplantae > Streptophyta > Magnoliopsida > Poales > Poaceae > Aegilops > Aegilops umbellulata. The sequence continues at coordinate 222,390,834 of CP136055.1, read as the reverse complement.
TGCTGGAGTCGGTCCTATGTTTTGTGTCACTGGTTGTACAGCCAATATAAGTGGGGTGCTATCTGATTTCTCCGGCACAACCACGTTTTTCAAGGACTTTGCTGGTGCTCCTTCAGGTTCGGCAATCACCCTCTTCCTTTTTGATGTCTGATGCACAAGAACAACATTTGAGTGAAAAAACATGGTATGATGACATATGGAATATGTATTGATAATGGATGGGCATGGCATCCCGACATATATGATGAGTAAACTAAGCAGATGGCGGTGCAACAAAGTAGAAGAAATGCAAGACAACATATGAAAGATACGCACAATCAATAAAAGCTTGCCAAATTAGAACAGGCACCTTGATGGGTGAACATGACAGGCCATCTGCCTTCGACTCCTCGAGGTTAGAATAGTCATTAGGATCATATTCTGAACAAGAATTAACAGGTGGGGAGCGTATGAGTTTCATTGCATCCAGAATGGCACTCAATGCCTTGGTGCCAATTTTGTAAGTCATTGCGGTGTTTAGCTTCAAGAATGGACTGCTGCTAGTGCGACACAAAGCAGCTACACAGATCATAGTGTAGATATAATGGGGAAAACCGTAAGCATGAGAGTAAAACAGCAAAGTGGAACTTGCTGGAATATATGTGCTAGTATTGACGGTACGTCTAGAAAGGCTTCGGATACCAGCTCTCTTCAACTGAAGGTGCGGTACTGTTAATATCAATGTAACTCTCACAGGCAACACAGCTCCCCGCATTTCCTTGCTATTCTTATAGGATTCAAGTGGGCAGGCCACTACAAATCCTATTCCCATGTTTACAAAATCCTATGAATCAAAGAGGCCTGAAGAGTTCAAAGTGTCCATACCAACCAACCGTATAGACCTCTACACTGCAAATGTCCCTGCTCATCTTCACTACAAGGAACATACTGTACTACGATCATACTCCCTCCGTTCCAAAATATAAGTCTTGGTAGAGATTTCCACTATGGATCACATACAGATGTATCCAGATACATTTTAGAGTGTAGATTCACTCATTTTGCTCCATATGTAGTCCATGGTGGAATCTATACAAAGACTTTTATTTAGGAACGGAGAGAGTACTTATTAAAGAAGAACGGAAGAGGAACATGCTAAAGAAGAGCACGCATATTTTGGACAATAAAATGTTCATTGCGCAGTGCCCACACATGATGAACCAGAGCGCATTAAGAAAGCAACTCCCTGTTGTCTCTCTATATGTGGTGCACGTGCTTTTTCGAAAGTAAAGTAGGAACATTAGCTGACCAATTAAATGTTATCTGTTTTAGTAATATCAGCATCATATCAGATTCGTACTTGAGCAACAAGTTTGGAATTATGAGTGGCACGTTGTTTAGCTTGATGGATTCAGGAGCAGTGCTAAGCAGGTACGATGATGGTACTGAATATAAAGGCATGTTTGCATGCAAGTCGCGTGACTTTTGTCATTTGGGTCAGTCGACCATTTCAGGCCATTGGATGATGATCCTACGTCTCCTAACCCTTCTTCTTCCTCGTCTCTGATTCTTCCCATACAGAACACCGCATGGGACGCCGGCCGGACCACCAGCCCCCACCGCCTGTGTTCCTCCGCCACCCCCACCCCCCACCCCCGCCCCCACCCGCGTCGAGTTTTCTTCGTTCGGCGAGGCCCCACCACCCCCCCCCCCACAACCAAAGTCCCCACCCGAGCCCCTTCGTTCGCACCGGCGAACTCTGGCGACCTCTGAAAAATCGACTGACCCAATTTTGAAATTTAGTCTACTGTGATTTAACTAGTGTGGAATATAAAAGGCGAAAACCATAAGCATTGGGAGTATAGTGTTGAGCGTGCCATGGCGGATCTGAAGGTGCAAACCGGACAAAGGCAACTTTGCAACCAATGTTTGCTTTAAACTAGCAAGTAAGTGATGGACAAGAAATCAGAGTAAAGCAGTGGCGATCTATTTTATTGATGCGATAAATAAGTTGAGCAGATACGAAAGAGTACCGCCTCTGGTGCGGTGCCGTGTATGCATCTGCTGAAAATTTGACGGTGCTGCAGTAGCGATGGCTGTCGGTGGCGGGGAAGCAGATCTAGGAGGGTAGACGATGGCGGCGGGGCGCGGTGGACGAGACGGTCGTAGGAGCGGCGCCGGCAAGGTGGACGACGGTGGGGATGAAGCGAGAGGACGGGATGCAAGGATCCCGGTCTGAAGTCGTGGATGACAGAGGTCGATCCCATGTAATGGAAGGTGGCATCGGGGTATTAGCTCCAGCATGGTGGAGGAGGACGGCGGTGGATGGGGTGGCGGACGGAGGAGGTTGGGGTAGAGAGGGTATTTTGGCGCCGACGGAGTACGAATGGGAAATGGAGTTGGATAGGAACGGGGAACTATGTTTTCAGGGCGCGCTTGTCTCAAATGCGAGGAAATTTACAAACATAGCCCCGTTTCAAATTTCCTACATCACAACAATATTAGTCAGTTGGGGATAGGACGGTAATCTCGCATACACCGAATATTTGCTGACGAGAGTTTATTTTTGGCGCCCCCTGTGTATGAATCGGGGAGGGAGTCGATTTTGGCTGAGGACACACTGTGTTTTGGCGCCCACCGTGTATGAATCCGGGTGAGAGGCGGTTATGTCATGTTTGAGTGAAATTACAAACCTACCCCTATCGAAACCTATAGAAATCGAGCAGATAGGCTTTGTGTGGCAGGGATAGGCAGTTGTAATTTCCATCTCGCAGATTTTGGTTCCGTGAGGTTACTGCGACTTTCCCCGCTTCATTCAAATTTTGCAGAGTGCACGTTTACCGTGCCAACTCAATTCGAATCTCGTTTGTATTCTATTTTTTTCGGGCGGGATCCATTTTCTAGTGGAATAAAATTCTAATATACATCATTTTTATATATACTTTCAAAAGCACAACACCCTTTATACGTAAATATGGTTTAGAAATGGCACGACCTCAGATTCATAAGGTTGTATCCATCAATTTGTATTCTCAAATATTTGAAACCACTTTATGTTGAAATCCAATGTATGCATTCCTCGCTAACTGCCTCCAATTAATGTGTGTTTCATGCGGGTTTTTTTTTACTTCTCAAACATGGATAATGTGTTTCACACATGCAACATATAGTGTAATCCTGTTTAGACATTAATTGCATATAAACCATGCATTGTTTCTAATTAAAGAATCTATGGATCACCAATATTGATAAACTATATAACATTACACGTGTCCCCAAATTCAAATGAATATGCATGTTTGATACACCAATTTGCGTTATGATATTATCGATGTCGTGATCTGTAGTTTAAATATTTGAATCCCATTTAATCCAGATATTCATCTCATATAACTATCACTCATGCTTATATAGGACTATCTCTCTAGACCTATACACGTTCATCATTTCTCGGGTATCTCTCGTGCTACCTCTATGTCGACAATGATCTTTTATCTTCGTAACACACTGACGGAACTCTCTCCCTCGACCTTCATCACTCTAGCTCTATCTAAGTATATCTCGCTCCCTGCTATGTGTCTCTAACTATGATTCTCCATGTGGAATCTCTTTCTCTCACACAAACACAAAACTTTGTGTCCCGGGGTCTCATTTCTCTCTACTATTCCCCTCTGTGCCACTCACACACCCTCATACAGAGATGTCTTTCACTCCTTAGGTATGAGAACCTACGACTCTTCCTCTTAAATATCTCTTTCTCACACACAAACACAAATTCTATCTCCCAGGGTCTCATATTTCTCCACTGTTCTCTTGTATGTCGCTCACACACACTCTCTCTCTCTCCCTAGAGATATCTTGCGTTCCCTCATATGTTTCTCTAGCTATCACTCTCGTTTTGAAGTATCTTTCTCTCTCGCAGACACAAAACTCCGTCTCTCGGGATCTCATTTCTCTCCGATATTTGTTTGTATGTGAGTCACATGCACCCTTCTTCATCTCTCTCACACCCACACCCATAACTCAGCCTTCTGATCCACTCGACTCCTATCTCTAACGCACACTAGCTAGCATCTTTACCTTTTTATTTATCTGTTTCTCCATCGACCTTCTTTCATTTATAGGATGACCTCTTTTGCGCAATCGTTGTGCCTCACTCCCTCTACTCGCCATAGATGCATGCTCCAGCCCACGCCACCATCTCTTAAAGACAAAAACACATGCTCAATTGTCAGGCCTTCTTCCCTGCATTCTCGCATGCATGCATATTGTCATACCGATCCGTCTCTCCCATGTCGTTGATCTTAGCTTATGACTTATGTCTTCTTTCTTTAATCTCGATCATGCGCGCACACACACACACACACATCCCACGTATACATGTATACCGCTCACACATGCACGTTGAAGGTCTCTATGTCTCCATACGTAATTAATTACCCTCAACCCTAACACCACATCGAATCGTATTCTTCTTGTGTGCACATAACTTCCGCCTGGATGGGTAAAACACACACTCACACTTAACAATCTCCTTCAAGCTACCCCCCTCTCACTCTTCCCCTATATCCCCGAAACCAATAAGACCATCCCTTCATTTAATTCCCACCTACATGCACCATCGATATATAGTAGTCTTCCTCGGTGTCTCTCGAACAAACACGTTCTCTCGATGTCGACTACTCTCACGCGCACACACCTTCTCTTCCCTCTCTACGGGCATTTTCTCTCTCGCACCCCATCGTTCGTGGCCTCTGCCATACACATCACCTCTCTATGATGAAGCCATGCACACTTAAATTACATCCACCACCGATGACCCCGTGACACACACACACACACAAACACACACACGCACCCACCCACCCACCCCCCCCCCCACACACACACACACTAAGACTCCATCACACACACACGCACACACACACTAAGACTCCATCTCTCTCTCTCTCTCACACACACACACTGAGACTCCATCTCACACACACATGCTCTAGGCGGAGCATTTGTTCCTACCACCCTTCATCCACCCTTACCTGTATGATAAACTATCACCTTAAATTTACTTGTATAATATGGACAAATTCCACTTTACTTCAGTAGTTAGCAAACTTATCAATTGTACCCTTATAAAAAACCGAGTTGGCGATGATGGTGTGCCTGCCATCTTGTAATATAGACCGTCTGGTCTATATCTTACAGATAGAAAGAAAACTATGATAATTTTACAAAAGATAGCCGCACCTCTCTCCACATCCTTATCTCCCACAACCTCAGTGCTGAGCAATTAAAAAAGAAAGTCTCTGGAACAATCTAGCATGGTGGCCGCTGCCGCCTGCCGGCGCCGTCCATCCCCATGCCTCCGCCCATTCCGACCACCAGTCACCACCACGCTCCACTCCTCCTCACCTTATCTCTCATCTTTCATTTTTTTGATGACATTCTCGAGATAACAGTTTTCCTATAAAATTCTCAAAATATCATTAGTTTTTACACATGGGATTACTCCTGCATGGGTAAATCACAACAGTTGTTTTGTAAAGAAATGCATATTGATGTTCCATGTAATGCACGAGCATCTTGCTTGTAATTATATAACGCAAATCACGAGCAGGAAGTGACATTTTTTTTACACAACCACGTTAACATGGCCACGTAAATCACTAGCTAAAGTAAATACATTATAATTATATCCCGATGCAAAAGGTTGAGTACATGTCCGAAGAGTAGAGTCGCACACATGCACTCTGTCTCTCATAATCTCTTTCTCACACACACACAACAGTTACGTGGCGCCCACTTAAGCGGACACATATGTTACAATTTGTGCACCCGTGTGTACACGTGATGTTGTGCATCTATTTAAGCCGGACGGCAAATCCAAACAGTAGCTGCATTCATTCCCCTCCCGCCGCCTCTTCTCTGGTCGCCATCGCCCGGATGAGGATCCCCTGACATGAACAATCCTACCATTCTGTCACTCACATGTGGGACCCCCAAGCGTGGGTCCCACCATTCAGCGAAGGAAAAGCAGGGTAAGGCAGTGATAGCCACGTCAGAGGATCCATGTCCCGCCTGGGAGCCATGGCCTGGCCGAAGGTAACAACATACGCCATACTCCTGCCGAAGCGGCTCTTTAATCTGGAAATTTTAGTGGTCATGCATGCATCTTTTTGTGCTAGCCCTCCTATATAAGGGTTGACCGGTCCCTTCCTGCGGACGTGCGCGGGCGGTGGAAGAGGTAGGAGAAGGGAAGCGGGCTGTGGAGTAACATTTTTTACCACAATTTCTTAGGAAACTGAGTGCAACAATTGAGTAGTTTTGCAAACTACCAGTACTACACCTGAAACGGTTCAAAACCTGTACTCCCATGCCAGCGCGCGCTTCCCGCGTGAAACGGTCAGCATCACCCTGGAGCGTCAGTGCCGCATTAATGCCCGGCCAGAGCGGAGGCGACCTCTCACTAGCGCCGGCTTTGAAGCGGCGCGACGGTCGAGAGAGCGCCGCTTCCCGGTTCACCAACTGCTCCGCATCAAGGCTAGCCATAGGCCCTGTTTGGATCCATGGGTTAGAGTTAGTTTGAGCTAGTTGGGGCTGAAATAGCCCTAAAGTATCCAATCATGAGGGTTTAAACTGGAGCAAGTTGCACCGAACCCACCAAAAAAAAACTATCCCACCCAAGAGGTGCTAATTGGAGATAGTTCTCATTGGGACCACTGAAAAATCACTTCTCTCTCTCTCCATCAAGTGTATTTATTGTCAATCTAATCCTGTCACCCAAACACCTCTTTGGCTACATTTAGTTCAGGGTTAGTCATGAGTTAGTCTAACCTCTAGCTAAGTTAGAGTATTCAAACAGGAGCAGTATAGGACATGCAAGTTGCTCAAAGCATACAGTCAAAATCGTACGTGAAAGGATTTTTTTCTTTTTGAGAACGGAACGTGAAAGGAATTTTTTTTAGAATGCTCTTGGCATGTCGCTAACATGTGATGAGTTAACCGACCTCAATAGACGGCAAAAAGGCTAGCCCGCCGCACTTAGAGAGAGACGAGGAGGGAGAAGCGATACGGGTTGCTGGATTACTAGAGATAGGTGTCGCACGGAAGCCAAGAAATATGGTGATAGCGTGGGTTAGCCATGTACTAGTATGATGTAACTACACTGGGCTGCCGTGTTTCGTACTCTTCCAGTCCACTGTGGAGATGTTTGGTTGATTTCATATCGCTGAATAATATAAAATATTATGAGTGCAGACGCTCCACCCTGAGGTTCCTTGATCCTTCTCGGTCGTCGGGAATCTATGTTCTTCCACTCTATTTTTTTACGTGAGATTTGTTCATCCTTTTGCCAACACGCGACACATCTAGCATCAAGGTGCACATGTCATGCAAGGATCGTTCCATCTATATGAAGAACACGTGGGACTGGAACTACGAGACGGACATGTACCCAGGAGTGGACGTGCGAACCTGTGTAATGTAGCGCAGTAAGTGAAGTAAAAAGGCATAAATAGTATGAACATGCGTGGCATATAGGCATTTGTCTCTTACTACCACTAAATGTTGTACGTGCAATGCCCGATGATGTTATGGAGTACGTGACTAAGTACTCCACTACTACTATATTAATTGGAGGCACATATTAGGTTTTATATCTGTTTACGTGTATGCCCCGAGAGCTTCCAACTAGACGTGTCTTTCTCTCCGCGTCGCACTTTGTATCGTTCATACCACTAGTACAGTAGTACTACTACGTGTGGTCTCCGACCCAGAAGTGGAGACGCTCTACCACGTTGTTCATGTCCCACTCCTTTCGCTGACGTGTGCGACATCCAGCACGTGTCGTGTGTTTGGCACTCCTTCGTCGTAAGAGTTGAAACGCTAGCATTCATTAGAAATAAAAAATAAATATAAATCACCAGTGATACTATACCACGCGGTTTCCTTGCTCCTCGATATCGGAAAGAATACTTCCGCTCGCCGACATGTGGGACGTCGACCATCCTGGTCCACTTGCCATGCCCATAGAACTCCAAGGGAGAGTCACCCAGGCCGTCGCGCCGCAGTAGTTACTAATGAGCCGTCAAATCATAGGCCCAACCTTTTATCCACTGTGAAGTTGCTCAGACGAAGGAACCATCATGACTTTGTTGAATTCCGCTTCTCGAAGAAAACCACTGTACCAGCAGTACTGCTAGCTACAGTAGTTTCTCCAGCAGAGGCCTCCTTTCGTTCATAGGATAGGAATTTTATAGGAATATGGAAATCATAGGAAGTGAGATGACATGCATCTCAATTCCTATAGAGAAAGAGATGCCATTTGATGCATAGCATAGGAACTTTTTCATTGATTCTAGGCTAATGTACTGGTAATTTGCTCTAAAAACAACAGTAGTAACTAGTAGAACTGTTACATGCTCGTAATTAATTAAACAATCGTACGGGCGACACAGACACACACACTAACTACTAGTACTACTACTTCTCACATGTTGGCCAGACGCCGTCGTTCTCCTTCCCGGCTTTGTCGGCGACGCCCCACCGTGCTTGGATCTCTGCCGACCTCTCCGCAACAGCACATGCGTCCTCTTCTTTCTTGCAGCGACGGGCCTCTCTTTTCTTGAGTGCTTTCTGACTTCTCCGCTCCCTCTGTGCGGCTTTGGCCGCCTCTTGCTCTACCGCCCATTCGGCCTTGGCAGCTTCAAACTCCGCCCACATAGGTGTGAGGTCACGAGCGGCGATGAACTCGGCACGGCGGAATGCCACCGCTTGCCTACCATTCTGTGTGCGGTCGTGGGCGGCGAGGAACTCGGCGCGGCGGGATGCCATCACTTCCTTACCGGTTAGTGTGCGGCGTGGTGGCATGAACGACGCTTGGTGACGGGGTGGAGTGGCCGGACAACCGTAAAGTGCATTAGTTTGTCAAGAGCTCAAGGACAGAAGACGAAGGAAATTTGGATTCCCCTTCAATCCTGGTCATTTATTACCGAGTAAAATGCATTGGTGGTCATTGAACTTGTCTTGATAGCTCACTTTGATCATAGTATCCGAGATATGGTGATTATATGGTCACTGGCTCAGCGTATAGCTCCGTATTTGTCTGGTTGACCAGTCAAGCAGTTCGCATGCGCCTCATCAGCTCGTGTTCTTTATCTATCTATCTATGCGGGCCTACCTGTCAGTGGAGAAAGAAATAAAAACCAAAATTATGCGTATGTGACATTACTGTTTAGACGTTTGCTGGAGGCCTCCGCGAACACCGAGCATGTATTCACCTGGCTCAACACCAACGGTCATACTCGTGAATCGGCGCCTTGCTCATGTATATAGTCCATCACAACGACAATCCATAAAACAGCCTAGCTAGAGAGGGTACTATGGTGCGGAGTATGTACTATCGTGAGCAACCGATCATAGTGCCACTGCACATGAGTGTGTGTGTGTGATCGATTCGTCCATTATTTGTAAGTTATGTATGATTGTGTGGTGTCTAATGGTGGTCGTCGAATGCTAGCTGGCGACAAGAGCGGTTGCATGGATGCCTGGTTGTCAATACGTGCCGCATACACTTCAAAGGCTCGTCATCCATGAGTTCACATTTTACCACCACGCCAGCGTCTGACTGCCCTGGCCTACCGAAACCCCTTCCATCGCTAGCGCGCGCTTCCCGCCTGAAACGATCACTGTCTCTCCAGAACGTCAATGCCGCATTCACCGTCCTTAACTGCAGGTGCAGTTCGTGTGTCACTGACATGCGGGCCTGATGCCCGTTGGGCCCACATGTCAGTGAGACAACGCACCTGCGGTTAAGTCACTGAAGCAGCGTCCCCATTCACGCCCGACGCCACCTCTCACTGGCGCCGGGATTGCATCAGCGCGACGGCTGAGAGAGCGCCACCCGCGTGGCATCCCGGTGCAAGCGACTGCTCCGCGTTAATGACACCACGGCTGCCGACGAACCTACTCTGGTGTCGGCCGTCCATCCATCTGTCGTGGCTCATTGCCATTCGCCCACTATATTAACTTGAGCCCCAGCTCCTAGCCATAGCCAAAGACCCACACTCATTATCCTCAGATCCCTTCCTTTTGTTGGCACCACTCCAACCATGGCCTCCGGGCACTCCAAAGCTCTCTTGGACGTACTGTCGTAGGAGCAGACGAAGGACATCGGTGGCTCTGCTCCAGGAGCGCTCCAATGCTCTCTTGGACGTACTCTCGCAGGAGTAGATGAAGGAGATCGCCGGCTCCCACCCCCCCTCGGCCGCCCTCCGCCGCCACGACCACGAAGCCGGCGCGCGTGGGCGGGCGTAGCCGGCAGCGAGGAAGAGTAGTACACGGTAGGTCGCCACCGCTCTAGTCCCAGGAAGGCCACCGCTCCTCCACTCAGTCAACGCCAAGCTTGGTGGGATAAAAATCAGCGGCCGATTAGCCGCTTGATGGCGACGTGGAGGCAGAAATCTTCATAACCTTGTGCTCTAGAGGAGGAGGTTATCGAGGCGGATAAGGAGGAGGCAAAGGCAATGGCCGGCTTTCTCGGGTTCATGGCCGGACATGGTGGTCGGGGCCCGGCGATCGTTTAGATTAGGTTTACAGTAGGTTTTAGTATGGTTTGTGCGAAATATGTAATGAATTTCATCCAGTTTTTAGGAAAAGTTCTCGAAATGTAATGAATTTCATCCGGTCAATTTGAAATTTGCTTTGTTTGCACGAATTTCGTCCGGTTAGTTCATATAGTTGTCGAAAGGTATGCGGGCAGCATTGGATGGCATCCATCAGTGACCTCGGACAGATGCCGGTGTAAATTTGAGAGCCAGCGATGGAGATGCCCTAACTATCATGTTATAATCGCTAACAGTGCTCCATTATTTCGCAGGGAACAGTTATCCCACGATCAAAATCAGATCCAACATGTTTCGCACTCCTCCCACGTAAGAGTGTAGAGTCTTGCTTACATAAAAATGGAGCAAGTGGACGGCACTGTAGCACGTCATACCACTCAAAATAGCCCGCCTAACGTGCGGGAAAGCACCGTCCTCGTCAATTAGTTCTGGATTTCTATCAATCGATCGCACAAAAATGTTACGCTTTGCAAGTTCAAAAAGGAAAGGTGGCACACTTACAACTCGTACGCGTCGCGTTCACGTCGCACCCCCAACAGTCCGGCTCGCACGCCGCTCACCAGAGGGGACACGCGTTGTCTTGCATTTTCACTGACATGTGGGACTGCAATTGAATAAACCGTCGATAGCCGAAATCTAATCACTCTGGGGGCGTCGGCTGAGAGGAGAGATGCGGGGGAGGGAGAAGAGATTTCCCGCCTGCCGTGCACGGACTCCAAGATATATGCGGTGAAAATGTGAGGTGGGCCATGCGGGAGTCCGCACCGCTTCCAAGCCTGCTTCTACTGCCCTGGCCCGCTAGAACCCCTCCCCCACCCCACCACCTCCCCGTGCACGCTCCTCCCTCAGAGGCCAGCTGCCCGCATTCATAGCAAGTACTATAGCTCGCACTGGTAAAATTCTGGGCTATAAAGGGCATGTACAAAGGTTGATAAGATAGTCTTATCATAAGTCTTGCACGTAATTTAGATATGACAAAAAAACATGTGTACAATGGATCATCTCTTAGACTTATCTTCAATAACTAGTTATTCCTAAAAACATGGTGAAACATATTGTGCTAAGAGATCATCTCTTGTCTTCTCGACAAGCTCGCTTATGTGGAGGAGAGAGAGGCATTGACAAAGTCAAGGAGTGGGGTCTGCAGGAGACCGTCTCTACACGTGCTCCTAGGTATAAAAAACTAACTCTAAAAAAGAGGCATAAAAACAATTCTGTCAAAAAGAAGAAAGGTAAAAAAACATTTGAGAGGAAATAGATAGAGAGAAAGTGAGAAAAAGTTGTAACCTTATAGTCAACACTATGGTAGTATTACATGAGGAAGGAGGGAGTGGTACACATGCCAAGTTCACTGGGCTGCCATGTTTCACACTCCTCCGTCGTAATAGTGGAGACAATAGGTTTCATCAAAAATAATCAATGAATACTCGTTGCTCGTCCACTATATCTGAAAGAATACTTTCATTCACCGACATGTGGGACATCGACCATCCTAGTCCACCTGCCATGCACAAAATGATCTTGGTCCACCTGCCATGCACAAAGTTAGTCGGACGAAGGAACGATCATGACTTCATTGAATTCCGCTTCTTCATGAAAACTTACTCTACCCGCAGTACTGCTACCACACACGAAGACTGGACGGCACTGTACCACATCATATCACTAAAACCCACTAGGCCAAACTAGCCCGCCTAGGATTTGTACTCTCTTTGTTTCAAAGTTAGTAGTACAAAGTTGACTCATCTATTTTGGAACGGAGGGACGTCTCTATACTGCTACGATTTTGTGTTGTACGCCTCTGTACTTTTCCTACTATTTTCCTACCATATGAACCAAATGAGGCCTGAAAGTATCCATGTCGACTATTGTCTGATCGATCGCTAAGCCTACAATTTTAGGAGCTTGGGCTATTGGCCGATCGACGACGGATCAGTATAAGCGTACCACGAGCTCATCAGCCCCAACATTTCTCTTTGGTGAGTGTTTTGCATGTATTATAGCTCGCGCAGTAGCTAGCCTACTAACACCAAGAATCAAATAAGCCCTGCTGATATGATAAACAGTTCAAACTTACAGCTAAGCATGCCATATATTATATCAAAAGCTGGTGAGGATACATCTGTTTCCATAACTCGGAGAGGGTTCGCATGATTCACTGTCAAACAAAAGTAGCAAATACCGCCCACACAAGACAGTGCACTAGCCCTAAGATGGTTCAATAACACGCATTGTTCTGGTAATTAAACACAGGGCAATGCAAACTACCCTGAAGGATTAGTATGACCAACTATTTCTTGTCCTCGATCTCTCGGGCGATGACCACACCACGGACAGCGGCATGGGAATCGATCTATGGGGCGATGTCCACAGGACTGACCGCGACATCGGAATCAATCTCTGGGGCGATGTCCACAGGATGGACAGCGGCATCGTAATCGATCTCCGAGGCGATGCCAACAGGACGGACCGCGACATCGAAAATGATCTCTGGGCAGTTGTCCACAGAATGGGCCGTGACATCGAAATCATGAAGGACGTCCACCGACACCTACACAACCCTAACATATTAGCAAGCACATTGCAAATAATCAAAAACCACAACTTTCGGTAATAAGCCATTATTTTTTACCTTGTGCAGCTCACCGGGGGATCCCATCCCTCCGGGGGCCATCTCCTCGTCCTCGATGGGGGCCATCACCTTGCCAGGGGAATACTGCTTCTCAACGGCGACTATCTCCTCAAACTCGGCCTTGAGCCTCGCATAGGTGGCCATCAGAGTTTCTGGGGTAGGCACGGTGGGGCCCTTGCTGTTCTTCTAACTTTCTTTGAGGAGTTCGTCCACCAACGTCGTCAACTCTTTGGCCAGTGCTTGTTTCTTGGAGTTCTTTGTCTCCATGGGTTGGCCCGCCAACATGGTCAACTCGTTGGTCGGTGCTCGCTTCCTGGAGATCGCTGTCTCTAGTGGGTTGTCCGTCGGCAACTCTTTGCCTAGTGCTCCAGGATCCATCAATGAAGTGACAAACAAAAAGCAATCAAAAGGAAACCACAATCGCAATGAAAACGGGAAAAGAGTAGGATGTGAGAATCGGTCGGTGCTTCACAAAAAGAAGATTCTTGGAATGAAAATGTAGCAGCATCACTGATTCGCCCACCTTTCCTTCGTTGATAGAGAAGTAAAATGGCAGAAGCGAGTAGCCTGGAGTGAGGTTTTCTTCAAGAAAGGGGAGAAAGGGCTTCAACGAGCGTTCCAGTGAAATGATGGTTGCTCGTCCAGTCCAACTTCGAGGCCACTTTACCACTGCTGGTAAAGGTGTAGGTTTTGTGATATGATGGGTCATGAATGCCACACCGGGGTGACTGGTAAGTTTCGACTGTAGCACCTCACTGTGATTTGGTGGATAGCACGCGGGCCCGGATGCTTTGATGTCCCGCATGTAGATAGAGCGGCTAGTCATATAGGAGTGGTCAATATTGTGCACCGCAACCAAGGCGGAGAGGAAAACGAGAGAACTATGTAATTAATGCATGAGTTTAATTAGGGTAATTTTGTAAAGTACAAGATACATTCCTCCAATCGCAGAATGCCTTGGTTGATGAGATTTGAGATTTGAGCCCTATAAACCAGAAGGGAGATTTGAGATTTGAGTTACTGCACGCGGTGTAGTCTAGTCACTTGTTGGAATCTCTAGAAAGACTTATACCGCATGATTCTTTGCTCCTTCTTACTACTACGTACTACTTTGCCGACATGTGGGACAGCCAGTAGCATCCGGGTCGACGTAATACGTGTCATGCACCAGATTAGAGTGCGGAACAGGAGGGGGCATCACCTCGGTCGTACCGCCTGGCCCAGTTTGGATACTCTAACTCAGTTAAAGGTTCGAGTTAGATTCTAATCATGAACTAACCCTGACACTACTAGGGAAAACCCTAGTAGTAGCGCGGGTTTAATGCCCACTAGTAGCGCGGGCTGTCGCGCTACTAATAAGGCGCTACAGCTATTACTTAGCAGTAGCATGTGAGACACGTGCTACTGCTAAGACACATAGCGGCAATGCTTGTTCTCTCCCGCGCTGCTACTAATCTAGCTAGTAGCAGTGTGTTTACTATCCATCGCTACTAGTATTCTTCTTTTCATTTTTATATTTTTAGTGTATTTATACGCCGTTATACAAATTTTGGTACAATACCAATTATGAGGTTTATATCATTATGTCCATAACAGTGTGTCAAATGAAGGTGGATTAGGTTCAAGTGGAGGCAATATGTGGTGCATGTCAAAAGTATACTACTAATCCAAACTTGATCTAGTTTGGACTAGTAGTACTTTTGATGTGCACCACATGTTGCCTCCACTTGAATCTAATCCACCAGCACAAGCTATTTAATCATCATCATAGTCATTACCACCAACAGTATTTATTTAATCACCATAGTCATAGTGTAGCACATCATCATCTTAAAACTCATTCTAGCTAGCTAATCACCACCAACACTAGATGCGGTAGCTATCTAATCACCACCAACACTAGCTATTAATAATCATCATAGTCATTACCACCAACACTAGCTATTTAATCATCATAGTCATAGTGTAGCACATCATCATCTTCAAACTCATTTCTAGCTAGCTAATCACTCCTGCTGCTCTCTCTCAGGTAAAATAACATAAAACATGTGTAGCTCTCCTCCTTCATCAAGTTGGAGCATGCAGATGAACCTGTCTCCTAATCATGGGCTGCGCTTCTGATTGCTGCCCCCTAGTACTTCTCTGCACTCCTCCATCACAAATTTGGTCCAGTCTTTCACTATTAAGCATTCCTCGCTATTAGAAATCCTGAATGCACTAAAGTGCATTGTAGGATATCTTGGCCATAAGCTAATACTACTCATGGTACCTTTAGTCTCGATCCCATGAGGCACAACATTCATCGGGAGTCCCTGTTGAAGAACATCGTATAGTAACATACTTAGCAATGAAGTTTAGCTTAAAAAATAATGCATGCAAAGGATGCACTGAGGACAAATAGTAAAAATCTTACCATCTTTCCTAAATAGATGTGACCGTAGTTCAGGACGAACACTATTGGTCGCACGTTTTCAGTACTAACATTTCTAAGTGCAGGAAGAAAATCTGTCTTGACAGTATGAAGATCCTCAAGCAATGAAACATAATGACTTAGCTCCTCGCAGTTTAGTTCAGCCCCGGAACAGTAGTAGGTCCTGTCTACCAAGCGTTGGACATGTTTGCTTGAACGGAAATAAGCTGACAATAGAAATTAGTTGTCAACTATTTTTGAATAAACAATATCAAATACATAAATATGGTTGAGAAACTCACATAATGGTATAACTGGAGGCGTCTGCACATCGACCCAGATGTCGATATTACCTTCAGTATCATCTTCCGGACGATTATCAAAGGTGATAACCATATCAGGCTCAAATGCATAAGTCTTGCATAGTGCTCGCCAAGTTTTGCATCCAAAATAGGTGTAGTCGTCTGCGTTGTATAATTTTGCGTGGAAAATACAACCATGCTCGGTCTTCAAGTAAACTTTCTTTACCTCCATAGTATGACTGAAACCTATCTTATCCAAGACAAAAACTCTTGCATGGCAGGGGATACGCTAGTAGAATAGTAAAAAAATAAATTATAAGTTAAAGCAAATGAAGCAGATGTCATGCTTAATTACGAAAAAAGACTTGTCGTTGTGACTTACTGTATCCACTTCGAAGTTCTCGTCCAGCTTGATGTTGAAGCGCCTATCATCATCTAGGAATATTCCATCGCACAGGCCGTGCTCGTCTTCGCAGTATTTGCAAATACTGAAATCCTTTTCGTTGTCAGACATTTCCTATGTTCATAGTTGAAACATTAATTGAAAATCGATCGAAGACAACTACCAGGATACTCAACACACAAATCCGGGGCACTCGATATTTCCTACATATTCTCGCACAAGTCATGCCAAAATTCATGGAAAAATCCGGCATGACCTTTGCTAAAATAGGACATATCGAGCGCCTGAAATTTACCGGAACGGAAATGAATCGACACTCCGGCAAAACATAGGCCACTCGGAGGTGTAACCTGCAAACATGACCGGCCACTTGGGCAAGCACATATCCTATTTGAGCAACACAAGATATACATTTCAAAATATCTTATAGGACTCATATTGACATGAGCATTCAATAAGCAAAACCAAATCGTAAAATAAATAAGTATTCAAATTAGCATGCATTCAATAAGCAAAAGTAAATCATCTCATGCGTCCATACAACATCGAATATTATCACTAATACATCCCGAATAGTATCATACATATAACATCACTAATGCAACTAAAACCCTAGCGCACGATGGGTATCGGCGCGGGCGGTGGACACCCAAAGAGAAGGAACCGTCACAGGATCATAGCTCAAGTGAGATCCCTGGAGAACCTGCTAGGTATTGGAGAACCTGTGCTCCAACGCAAACAAGTAGCGACGGACGTGCGCGTCCTCCTCACTAACACGGTGACGCACCACCTCCGCGGGGTCCTCGAGCCTCTGGACCGTCACTGGCCCACACGACTGCCACCAAAGAAGGTTCGGGTCAACGGCAGGATGACTCCTCACCAACCTGCGCCCCCTGGTAGGTAGCGCCTCCCAGTACCACCCCGGCGGAGCCCAGTCCCGGACATGGCCCATCCGGTGACACAGGTGTCCTCCGCCGACTCGACGACGAGGATGCGGGATAGGCATCGTCGATGTCGATGCGGGAAAATTTGCTTTAACTAAAAAATAACAACAAATGAGACATGTTCAATGTTCTATTAATTCAACTAGCTCTTACAATTAAATCTAGTCAATTAATTCTATACCTAATAAAGTGAATAATGACATAAAAAGGCCTATGCTTTGCAGCAATGTTGACTCCTTCTCGGTGCGGCAAATCCCGGGCACTCGATATGTCCTAGTTTGTAGCACAAGTCATGCCGAAATTCACGGAAAATTTCGGCATGACTTTTACTAAAAAGTGGACAAATCGAGAACCTGAAATTTGCCAGAACGGAAATGAATCAACATTCCGGCAAAACATAGGCCACTTGACTTCATTCCCTGGAAACAACAAAGCCACTTGGGCACAATCGAACCACTTCAATAATGGAATATGCAAATGAACATCAATGACAGGTATCATATAACAACAATCTTGTTTTTTGTTTACATAGCAACAATTAGTTTAACCAAGTTTTTGAAAGAAAAACAATTATGTTTTCTATTTTTTGAATGAAATTACTGTTTAGGCATTTTCATAAAAATTGCCCTAGCTAATTTCCTAAAAAAATTGCTAATCATTTTTCCTAAATGCTGAAAAATGCCTACTGCCCTAAACAAATCTAGGGTTCATATGAACATCAACACATATATGAATTGCCCTAGAAGAGACAGAGGAGGGTAGGGGAGAGGAGAGGCAGAGCCTTACGGTGACTGCAACGAGGGAGGGGTAGGTGGCAGCGAGGACGAGGTTGGGGCTCGGGCGCGCGGCGGAGGGCGGCGTCGATGTCGGGGTCGGGGGCGGCGCTGAGGTCGGGGGCGGCGTCGAGGTCGGGGTCGGGGGCGGCGTCGAGGGTGTGCGGCGCGCGGAGGCGGTGGTGAGGTTTAGGGCGGCGGTGGGCGACGGCGGTGAGGTCAAGAGTGGCAGGGTGACGGCGGCGATGGAGCAGTTGGGGGAGATGGGGAAGTGGAGGGGAAGGACTTAGCGAAATTTTGTGCCCGCGCGGCCGGGGGTTAAGTCAAACTAGCAGCAGCGCGTTTTGCCGGAACGCGCTATAGCTAAGTTAGCTATAGCGTGTCAAGCGAAACGCGCTACAGCTATTCCTTTCTGTTTTATAATATCAGTAGCGCTTTGCCCTGAAAAACGCAACTGCAAAGTCCAAGCATGTAAAAACTTCAAATATATACATTGGTCATCATTGATCTTTTTGTGTAGAATCTAAATAGTCAACATGAATCCTCACAGTACCTGTATGGCCACTGATGAAGATTCATATTGCAGCCACAAATCCTACATATATATTTCAATGAAGACCAAGTGCTTGAGATAGTTTGAGAAGTAACATATTTAAGGTGGTAAACACCTTGTCCGCTTAGCAGTATGGGACTAAACTTAATTAGGTGCAATACTTAGCAGTAGTGTGTTTTGAAGAAAAACGTTGCTACTAAGTACTTTAGCAGTAGCGAGCACTTGGAAGGGTGCTACTACTATATCTAGCCTAGGGGCAACATCGTGGCAATTATTGTAATAGAGCTTGTTTCACCTAGACCGCTACTGCTACCGTGCTATTAGCAGCGCAGTTTCCTGAAGCTCGCTACTGCTAATTAGCAGTAGCGTCTATTTTTAAACCGCGTTGCTGCTAAGATTTTGTGTATAAGGTTTTACCTAGTAGTGTGAAGTAACTCTAGCGAAAGAGGTGTTTGGATGACAGGGTTAGATGGAGCGTGGATACGGCGAGGTGCCTTCATGGGCGGTGCGAGAGGGAGGGAGGGAGAGTACGAGAAGCTTCGAGGAAGTGGGGAGGGATCTGCTACGGGGAGAGCGAGAGAAAAATGTGTTTTTTAGTGTCCCGAGAAGAACTAAACCAAATAAGCACCTCTTTGGCGGGTTAGATTTTTTTCGGTTAGTTGAGTTCAAACTAACCCAAACTAACTCTAACACATGGATCCAAACAGTAACCCAAACTAACCCTCCTGTTTGGATATTTTTGGGTTAGTTGAGTTCAAACTAACCCAAACTAACTCTAACACATGGATCCATATAGTAACGCGCCGTCAAATCACACATCCCGACCTTTCCAGCAGTAAGTAAGTTGAATCCGCTACTCCCTCACCCTCCTCACCTCTCTGTCAAACCGCCTACGCAGAAACTGCCCGGGAAAAGCCCCGCCCTCAACTTTTAACTACGCGAAAATAGTTCGAGCTTGTTCGTTCTATATAAATACTAGTACTGTATGTTTATTCACCCGTGGGGTTGTTCAATGAATGGAGGGCCGGGGACCACAAGTGAACAATACTACTACTAGTAGTAGTAAGTAGGAGTCGTACAGGTAGTCACCTTAAATAGAGAGTTTCTTTTCTTTAATGCCACGTACACAAATTGAAATGCTTGTTGTGGAGAGAAAAAGATAATCCCTCCACTGTATATGTACGCAGGGGCCTGAGCGCTTGCTTTACTAGGGTTGCTCTCTTCATTCTCTCATCCTCTCCAGATATAAACAAGACAGCGGTAGCGACATTTTCTCTCTGCTCACCACTGGTCACAGATCCGGCCAGATCCCTTCGGCTGGTGTGTGTAGAGGACTAGGTGCATCGTTCACGCGATCATCACCGGCGAGGGAGGAAACCCACAATAGCCGGAGGGGCCTGATCCTCTGCCCGTGCCGTTCTCGCCGACACAGCGCCGGCTCGGGAGGTCCTCCGACCCTTCTTCCTCCCTGCCGTATTATCCATAGATCCGACCTGCCGCCGCCGACATCCCGACGACCCTCAGGTATAAGTTCTTCGAAAGCGGCCTTGCTCTACTGCCCCAGCTCCCCATGTGTCTGCATGTGCATATTTTTTTACTCCCATCAGCTCCTCCAAAGCCACCTAAATTTTTAGTATTATTAGAGGTAAAGCTACTTCATGCATTCGAATCTAGGGCTTTGTTCAAACAACAAAGAAAGGGGGAAAGTTGTAGCATGAATCTAGGACTTGTTTCAAAGAGGAAATAATATGGTGAAAGTAGTAGAGACCGGATACCCAACCGGTCTCTTGGTTGAAAAGGGAAATGATGGGAAAACGCAGTACAAACTGGATAAGGAATAGATCTATTATTGGTTGAAAAAAGGATAGAAAGTTGCGGGTGGTGGAAAAGTCAACAGAGTATGTCCAGGATTAGATTTGTTGCCCTCACATAGTAAAAGGTCTCCAGGATTAGAATTGCTGCCCTCACATAGTAAAAGGTCTCAGGATTAGATTTGCTGCCCTCACATAGTAAAAGGTCTCCAGGATTAGATTTGCTGCCCTCACATAGTAAAAGGTCTCCAGGATTATATTTGTTGCCCTAACATAGTACAAGGTCTCCAGGATTAGGTTTGCTGCCCTCACATAGTAAAAGGTGTCCAGGATTAGATTTGCTGCCCTCACATAACATGAACAAACTCGGCATCACCACTTTATGCCTCCTTGGAGGTACATTGTGCTGATGCGTCCACTGTCGCATGTCCTTATACCAACCTTTTGCTGTTGTTAATGTAAGGGCGCATGTAAAATGAAGCGATCACACTGTTACCTTAGGGACATGTCTAACCAGTGTTATTGTTATTCTAATGCCTCCAGTGATAAGATGCAATTAAACTTTATTACAAATGGCACTCCTGTTGTTTCCCCAGTATGATAAGTAAGTTTCTCCTTTACGCTGCTGAGTGTCCTGGTGTCCCCACGGTCCCATGCCCTTAAGCCAACTCTTTAGCTACTGTTGATTTACTGTATCTGGTAAACAAGTAATGCCACCATTAAAGTAATCCCATATTTGAGGAATCTCATTGTTGATCGTAATGCTTCTGGTAACATGAAGCATTGTTGATGTTTTAAAAAAATTACTATCCTTGCGTGATTGCCATGAACATAATTAAGATGCTTCTTTTCATTTCTTATATGTTTCATATATTCTTATTGACTAGCAACTGCTTACTTTCCATCTTTTTGTGCTGATCGGGATATCCATTTCACCTTGTTGCTATTGTGACCTTTTGGTGAACTGCACAAAACACGTTTTTTGGAATGAGTGTCTTGTGCAGTTCAACTAAAATTTCATGTGGGCAACATCTCTCAATTTTGGTGGAACTGCACAAAATGGTGATTGGAGTTTCCAAAATCTCCGTCAAGTTCTGCTGGTAATCTCGTGCAACATTTTATTAGCCTTTGCAATATGAGTCGTCACTGTCACCACAATGGCACTTTATTTTAGTGGAACTGCACAAAAGGATAAGAAAATTATAGTTACACCTTACATGAGCCGGATAGCCAACCTTAATGCTCCTCAATTTTAGTGCAACTACTAAAGAAGAACCTGCCAGCTCACGAGAGCAAGTACTTCTTGCTAGCTGAATGATGCAATCTTTGCTTCATTTCAGTTGAACTGCAGAAAAAGGCGCATGAATTGAATCATGGAACTCCAGGCAGGCCTCATCCGAGTGGAGCTGCAGGTTGAGTTCAAGGAGGCTACTATTAAAGTGAAATCATGCTCTTCTTGTTTGTGTTGTGCAAACGGGAATACTCAATTATAGATGTTGTGACGGTCAAGAGCATTCTCCAAGTTCTTCGATTGTATGACATGGCTAGCCAAGATGGATTTAATCCCGATATTCACTTTATCAAAAGGCTCTAATGGGTTGGTTCTGAATCTTGCAAGCTGGGAATCAATGAGATGTGTAGGCATCTTTGTTGTACTTATTATTTGAATCTTATTTGTTGGTTCTAAATCTTGCAAGCTGGGAATCAATGAGATGTGTAGGCATCTTTTTGTAGTTATTATTTGGATCTTATTTGTTGGTTCTGAATCTTGCAAGCTGGGAATCAATGAGATGTGTAGGCATCTTTGTTGTACTTATTATTTGGATCTTATTTGTTGGTTCTGAATCTTGCAAGCTGGGAAACACGGCATGATGATGCAGAGGACAACAACCATAACAAACAGTTCAAACTTGGTAGTATTATATTTTGTGAAAGTGCGACAAATGTGTTGATCATGTGTATCCTGAGAATAGTAATTCTAGTTGTTGTGCATGTTGATCCTGTGGCACTGATAGAACGAGCCAGCATTGCTTGTTTTAAGTATAAACTTCTATTAAAGCTAAGTAAAGTGACCACTAACTCATGTTATTACAGTACCAATATAGACCCGCTCGTGAACCGACGTGTGGCTGGAGTAGGTTTCTTAATGGAGGCGTTTGAATGCGCCGAGGGTGCATCTTCTGTCGGGAGTGCAGCGGACGAGGGAGGGATAGTAAATGTTGTCGCCAGTACACACTCAGTTTACTTTTGAATCCAGTTCCCCAAGAGCTGAAAAATGAACTACTGTCGCCTCCTACACACTCGTTCACTTGAAGAGACTCCAATGGCTATCTGAGGGGTGAGCCTGCTGGACATGGACTTCAGCAAGGAGTTCCCCTTTGAGTTTGTCGTTCAGTCCTATTGCTGCACAAAGTTGAATGTCATGTACACCAACGATCCAGACTCGATGAAGCTCTGCCTCGCCGAGTTCAAGCAGTACCTACAGGACGAGAAAGCACAAGGTTGTAGGACTAGACCTTGTGCCCATCCATTCGTATCCTGACAGGAACCAGCGGATCGCCGTCGCCCAGGTATGTGTGCGGTACTAGGTTCTCATCTACCACTTCTATAGGGCCATCAGGGGTTCTGGAGCATTCGCCCGTTTCATTGGCAGCGCCGACTGCACCTTCGGTACGGTGAAGAGAAGGAAGAACGCGATGATTCGGCCATCTGGTGCAACAAGCTTGTCGACATCCAGAAGAAATACAAGATCATCTGCAATGGGAAAGAGAAGGACTCCGTTGTTGACCTCGCCGAGACCATCATCAAGCCTGATACACCAACATGAAAGAAGAAAACGATACCAAGGACCTGAACACGTGGGAGGTACCTCTGAATCTAGCCTACATAACCTGCGCGGTCAAGGACGCATATGCATGCTACAACATGTACAGGAAGATCTTGGACATGAGGGTGTGTCTGCTTCCCATAACTGACGAGTACACGGACAGCGCAGCGTCATGATCAAGTGTGCCAGGAAGGTCTAGATGTTGTACTTTATCTGTTTATAAGCACCTTTATCATCTGAGTGTTTCATGCATTAGCCTATGTGTCGTAATTATCTGTTTTGTCTGAAATATTTCTTTTAAGAACCCATTAACCTGTTTGCTTTTTTTTAGTGGCTATTTGCTTATGTATGTAACTAGTTCACTTGTCCGTTAAAAAAACTAGTTCACTCGGCTGTCGTGCTTTGAATCTCCTTCCTCCCAACATATTCCCATCCTCAGATGGACCCAGCAGGTCTCGTACACAGACATATGGGACCAACCACCTATCCATTTGCATTTATTTATTTTTTTCAATCTTTCGTCCTCTTCCTATACAGCCGCTGGCCATCATAGCCTATGGTGTTGGCCAGGCCATCCCTCTACTACCACACATTGTCCGGCGGCGGCTGCTCCACCATCCCACCCTGCACCCGAACAAGTCAACCCTCGTACTCCCCTCCTCCTACGTCTTCCCCCTGCTCCGGTTCGTTCGGTCCAAGGTCTTGACGTTGTCCTCCGCCTTGGTGCTCTGGCCGCGGCGCCGCCGCCTATCGTTCCCAACATGGTCAGCAAAACAAGAGAAATCGGGAGACAACTGTTCGTGGAGAGGCTAACAGTCCCGGGCCCACCAGGTCCATGGCCTAGGTTTTGTCGTTTAACATGGGCAGCCCACGACATGTTTCAACATTTTTTGGATCCAGCAGGTATCAAGCGGCCTCTGGGCCTCCCAACCTAGCTTGTCTATAACATCAGCAACCCAAGTTATGTTTGTTTTTTCAAGACGACACACATCTCAGTTCTATTTTTCTATAAGAATGTGAAACTGAACCTGTTTTCTATAAGAATGCAAAACTGAACCTATATTTATATCTTATTTTATTACATACATACATACATACATACATACATACATACATACATACATACATATATATATATATATATTAGAAACAACATAAGTTTCCGTTAAACCTGTCGTTAGTCCAACCATTTTATAGACCTTCCCACTTCCTTTATTTTTCATTTTCATTAATCCTATATCTAAATTTTCTCCCACTTTCTTTTTCGATGTAAACTGAGTTTTATCCCAATACTTTTCCCTAGAACCAAATCAACTGTCCCACGTCTAGCCTAAAAATAATAATACCCCACGTATTATTAACTCATCAAATTAAAATGGTATTTTATTTCGTAAGTTGAAAGTTCTTACAAAATTATAATAATAATTGTTTATATATAACTTGGCAAGTTAACTCCTAGTGATTGCGTACATAAGCTTGCAAAGATTTTACTGACCGATGCAGTAATAGACGTGCAATCATGTGTTTATGTTTTTATAATATTTCTCCGTCTAGCCCAACATGATATTTTCACCCAGCCCAGCAAGTCCTCGGATTTCGAGAAAAATGCAAATGGGCTTTTAAATTCTACCATATATATAAACGGGTTGCATAGATGCTACATCATTGTTTCACCAAGCCTACCAAATGGACTAAAAAACAAATGGACAGGCTGACATGTGGGCTAGTAGGTCGAAGCCTAAGAAGACGTTGGATTTATATCCAATGGCCGACATTCTGCTTAGATCTCTCGTCTTCTTCCCCCAGCGCTGCCGGGACCGCCTTCTCCAGCCTCCGGCGTCTAGCAGCGTTGTTTTGCGCTCCTCAGCGAAACGCTACCCCGCCGACGGCCAGGCCATCCCTCCACTCTGCACCTCCTGTTATTCTCTGCCGAGTGTAGGCCCCACCCCGCACCCGAACCAGTCAAGTTTCCCACTCCTCTCTGTATGCGACTCCACTGCCGCATCTTTCCCATCTCCGGGTCGTTCCAGTCTGGGGCCTCGCCGTCGTCCATCGCCTCGGTGCACTCGGCACGACGTGGTCAACATATGAGAGTCATCGGAAGAGTACTGTACGTGGAGAGCCTGACGGCTGGGACCCACGAGGTCCATGGTCGCACGTAAGGAAAGTTCCTCCTTATTATGCACTGTACGTGGGAAGGGCTTCTGTATTTTGAGGAAAAAACGTTCCCTCCGCTGACAGGTTAGACCCACCAGCTATATCTTCGCACGCAAGGAAGTGCCCCCATATTACGCACAAAAAAATGAATACCCCCTGCTAGATGGGACCCACCATAGTGGGTGGCTGACTTGTGGGCATACTAAGTTGACGGGGATGGAGGGCTTTGTCAACTTAGTCAAGATGAACGATTCTAGCTCCACTGACCGTACGATGTCCATCCAACGGCCATAGTGCTTCTTCAACCTCTAGTCTTCTTGCTCCAGCCGCCCAAAGCAGCGCCGGTCGTGCCGCCTGCTCCTCCCTCCCATGGTCGGCTGTGCTGCCGCGGAGGCCTCATCGCCCCCATACTACTTCCACCGCGAGCCAGGCCATCCCTCCACTCACCCACACCCCCTATAATTCTACGGTGACGGTAGCCTCACACCGCAGCCGACCCAGTGAACCCTCATACTCCTCTCCGCATGGGCATCCACTGCCGCGTCTTCCGCGCCTCCGCGTCGTCCCCTTCCTAGGCCTTGCCGTCGTCCACGGCCTTGGTGCTCTCGGCGCGGCGTGGTCAATGTGGTCAACGACCGACTTCCATCGAAAGAGTCCTGTACGTGGAGAGGCTGACAGCTGGGTCCACGGCCGCAGCTGGGTCCATGGCATAGCCTAGTTTTTTTTTGTGACTTGCCAAGTAAGTCGCTTTGTCAGGCCTGTTGGGCTGCAAATTTTTCGAGATGAGGAGAGCTTCATTTGGGTGGCCGAGAAAATGGCCTGTCAGTAATGAGAAATGGTTGTACATTTTTAAAACACATCAAACCGGCAATTAGTTTCAAATTTCTTTTTTTTATTTTGAGATTTTAAATTGCATTAATTTTTATGTGTGGACAATTTGTTGGATTTTTATATTGATATACATTTATTTTCTAAATCAGTTTTAATGTGACTCGAAATTTCAGTATTAAAAATAGTTCGGACTGCACTAAAATATGCAAAATTAGGTACATTTTTTTAACCGTGGCCACAATATGGGCTGTAATGCTAACAAAAAGAATACGGGCTCCAAAAAAACCTTAAGAATTAGCAAATGGGCTGCAAATTATTAGAAATAATGGCAGATGGGATGTACGCTGTTTTGCACAGATTTGAGGCTTGCCTAAAAAAGGTTGACGCACAAGCGGTGACTATTGGATGTCCATCCAACGACAGTCGTGCTTCTTCAATCTCTGCTCTTCTTGCTCCAGCCGCTCAAACAAGCGCCGGCGGGACTGCCTGATCCCTCCTCCCCGCGGTCGGCTGTGCTGCCACGCATGCCTCACCACCCCACCGTATTCCCATCGTTGGCCTAGCCATCCCTCTACTCACCCACACCTACTGTTATTCTCCTGACATCTGGGACCCACCGAAAGGGCCTTTGTATTTCACGAAAAAAACGTTACCGCCGCTAACAGCTCGGATCCACCAGCTATATCTTCGCACGCAAGGAAGTGCCTCCTTATTAGGCACAAAAAAATGAATACTCCCCCTGTTAGCTAGGACCCAGTATAGTGGTAGGCTGACTTGTAGGCCTCCTAAGTTGACGAGGACAGAGGGCTTTGTCAACTTAGTCAATATGCATGATTCTAGCTCCAGTGGCCGTACGATGTTCGTCCAACGACCGTTGTGCTTCTTCAACCTATGGTCTTCTTGCTCCAGCCGCCCAAACCAGCACTGGTTGTGCCTCGTGCTCCTGCCTCCCGTGGCCGGCTGTGCTGCCGCGGAGGCCTCACCGCTGCCTACTACTCCTACCGTTGGCCAGGCCATCCCTCCACTCACCCGCACTCCCTGTTATTCTGCGGTGACAGCAGCCTCACACCGCAGCCGAACCAGTGAACCCTCGTACTCCTCTCCGCGCGGGCTTCCACTGCCGCGTCTTCCCCGGCTCCGCGTCGTCCCCTTCCTAGGCCTCGCCGTCGTGCACCGCCCTGGTGCTCTCGGCGCAGCATGGTCAATGTAGTCAAGGAACGGCTTCCATCGGACAGGGACTGTACGTGGAGAGGCTGACAGCTGGGTCCACAGCCGCAGCAAGGAAGTGCCTCCTTATTACGTGCAAATTAATTATTCCTCCACCTAACAGCGGGGACCCACCAGATGGGCAACTGTATTTCACGAAAAGAACATTTCCCCCTGACTGTTGGGACCCACCATCTACATCTTCGCACGCAAGGAAGTGTGTCCGGGCAAAATACCGATTCGCCCCCTAACTGCTGGGACCCACCAGCTACATCTTTGCAGGCAAGGAAGTGCATGACAGTCGGGACCCACCTGGTCGAAGCGTACGTAGCATTGTCATTCTGGTCGCGAACATGTCTGAGGGAGTCCTGGATTAGGGGGTGTCCGAATAGCCGGACTATACCTTCAGCCGAACTCCTGGACTATGAAGATACAATATTGAAGACTTCGTCCCGTGTCTGGAAGGGACTTTCCTTGGCGTGGAAGGCAAGCTTGGCGATGCGGATATGTAGATCTCCTACCATTGTAACCGACTCTGTGTAACCCTAACCCTCTTCGGTGTCTATATAAACCGGAGGGTTTTAGTCTGTAGGACAGAACAACAATCATACCATAGGCTAGCTTCTAGGGTTTAGCCTCCTTGATCTCGTGGTAGATCTACTCTTGTACTACCCATATCATCAATATTAATCAAGCAGGAGTAGGGTTTTACCTCCACCGAGAAGGCCTGAACCTGGGTAAAAAACATCGTGTCCCTTGTCTCCTGTTACCATCCGCCTAGACGGACAGTTCGGGACCCCCTACCCAAGATCCACCGGTTTTGACACCAAAATTGGTGCTTTCTTTGAGAGTTCCTCTGTGTCGTCACTTTTAGGCCCGATGGCTCCTTCGATCATCAATAGCGACGTAGTCCAGGGTGAGACCTTTCTCCCCGGACAGATCTTCGTCTTCGGCGGCTTCGTACTGCGGGCCAATTCGCTTGGCCATCTGGAGCAGATCGAAAGCTACGCCCCTGGCCATCAGGTCAGATTTGGAATTTTAAACTATACGGCTGACATCCGCGGGGACTTGATCTTCGATGGATTCGAGCCACTGCCGAGCGCGCCGCACTGTCACGACGGGCACGATCTAGCTCTGCCGCCGAACAGTGCCCTGGAGGCCGCACCCGCATCGGCTTCGACCCTTAATTCGGAGCCAACTGCGCCGATCGACGATGGGTGGTTGGACGCCGCCTCAGGGGCTGCGATCCCTATGGCGATTGAGTTGAACACCAGCCCCACACTCCGCGAGGCTCGTGACTCCAAGGAACCGGACTTCTCTCCGGACTCCAAGCCCTCCGCGCCCCGGCCGATCGAATCCGATTGGGCGCCGATCATGGAGTTTACCGTCGCGGACATCTTTCAGCACTCGCCTTTCGGCGATATTCTGAAGTCACTAAAGTCTCTTTCTTTATCAGGAGAGCCCTGGCCGGACTACGGTCAGCAAGGTTGGGATACGGACGATGAAGAAATTCAAAGCCCACCCACCACCCACTTTGTAGCCACTGTCAACGATTTAACCGACATGCTCGACTTCGACTCCGAAGACATCGACGGTACGGACGCCGATGCAGGAGACGATCAAGAACCAGCGCCTATAGGGCACTGGAAAGCCACCTCGTCATATGACATATACATGGTGGACACCCCAAAAGAAGGAGATGGCGATGGAACAGCGGAGGATGACCCCTCCAAGAAACAGCCTAAGCGCCGGTGTCAGCGGCACCGCTCTAAATCCCGCCAAAGCAAAAATGGTGATTCCGGCACGGGAGATAATAATACTCCGGACAGTGCCAAAGAAAACCCCCTCCAGCAAGATCCAGCACAGGAGGATGGAGAAGCCAGCGCTCATGAGAGAGCGGCAGACAGAGAGGTTGAGAACGATAATTATATGCCTCCCTCCAAAGACGAGGCAAGCCTCGACGACGACGAATTCGTTGTGCTAGAGGATCCCGTCGAGCAAGAGCGTTTTCAACGCAGGCTTATGGCCATGGCAAGCAGCCTCAAGAAAAAACAGCAACAACTTAGAGCTGATCAAGATTTGCTAGCCGACAGATGGACTGAAGTCCTTGCGGCCGAAGAGTATGAACTCGAACGCCCCTCCAAGAGCTACCCAAAGTGCAGGTTGCTACCCCGATTAGAGGAGGAAGCACCTAAACCTACATCACCAGCACATGATACGGCCGACCGGCCACCTCGTGGCCGCGACAGAGAGGCCTCTTGGCCATCCACTCAAGCCACACCTCGGAGCCGCTCAAAACATACCAAGGCACGGGAAAATGCGCCAGACCTGCGAGATATATTGGAGGACAAGGCAAGGCAAACAAGATTGATCTACGGACCGCGCGGGCGCCCCATGGCACGTGACGGTGATCGTCACTCCGGATATAGTAAATCCGGCCGGGCCGAACACAATAGACAAAGCCCATTCGAGCTACGTCATGATATAGCCCAATACAGAGGCGCCGCACACCCACTATGCTTCACAGAGGAAGTAATGGATCATCAAATCCCTGAAGATTTCAAACCCGTGAACATCGAGTCATATGAAGGCACAACAGATCCTGCGGTATGGATCCAGGATTATCTCCTTCATATCCACATGGCCCGCGGCGATGATCTACATGCCATCAAATACCTCCCACTCAAACTTAAGGGACCAGCTCGGCATTGGCTTAACAGCTTGCCAGCAGAATCAATCAGTTGTTGGGAGGACCTGGAAGCCGCATTCCTCGACAATTTCCAGGGCACTTATGTGCGACCACCAGACGTCGATGACCTAAGCCACATAATTCAGCAGCCAGAGGAATCGGCCAGGCAATTCTGTACACGGTTCCTAACAAAGAAAAATCAAATAGTCGACTGTTCGGACGCACAGGCCCTAGCAGACTTCAAGCACAATATCCGTGACGAGTGGCTTGCCCGGCACCTTGGACAGGAAAAGCCAAAGTCTATGGCAGCGCTCACGACACTCATGACCCGCTTTTGCGCAGGAGAAGACAGCTGGCTTGCTCGTAGCAACAATATGACCAAAAACCCTGGTAATTCGAATACCAGAGACAATAGTGGGAGGTCGCGTCGCAACAAGCAAAAGCGCCACATTAACGGCGACAATGCTGAGGATACGGCAGTTAATGCCGGATTCAGAGGCTACAAATCCGGTCAGTGGAAAAAGCCATTCAAAAGAAATACTCAGGGCCCGTCCAGTTTGGACCGAATACTCGACCGCTTGTGCCAGATACATGGCACCCCCGAAAAGCCGGCCAATCACAACAACAGGGATTGTTGGGTGTTCAAGCAGGCAGGCAAGTTAAATGCCGAAAATAAAGATAAGGGGCTGCATAGCGATGACGATGAAGAGGCCCGGCCACCGAACAATAGTGGACAGAAGGGTTTTCCCCCACAAGTGCGGACGGTGAACATGATATACGCAACCCACATCCCCAAGAGGGAGCGGAAGCGCGCGTTAAGGGACGTATACGCGATGGAGCCAGTCGCCCCAAAGTTCAACCCATGGTCCTCCTGCACGACCACCTTTGATCGAAGGGACCACCCCACTAGCATCCGTCATGGCGGATTCGCCGCATTGGTTCTAGACCCAATTATTGACGGATTTCATCTCACTAGAGTCCTTATGGATGGAAACAGTAGCCTGAACCTGCTTTACCAGGATACAGTGCGGAAAATGGGCATAGATCCCTCGAGGATTTAGCCCACCAAAATGACCTTTAAAGGTGTCATACCAGGTGTAGAGACCAACTGTATAGGCTCAGTTACACTTGAAGTGGTCTTCGGATCTCCGGATAATTTCCGAAGCGAGGAGTTAATCTTCGACATAGTCTCGTTCCGCAATGGCTATCACGCACTTCTCAGGCGAACCGCATTCGTCAAGTTCAATGCGGTACCGCACTACGCATACCTGAAGCTCAAGATGCCAAGCCCTCGAGGAGTAATTACGGTCAATGGAAAGACCAAACGCTCCCTCCGAACGGAGGAGCACACGGCGGCCCTCGCAGCGGAAGTACAAAGCAGCCTCTCCAGGCAGTTCTCTACTCCGGCCATTAAACGTCCGGACACCGTCAAGCGCGCCTACAACAAGACCGCCTGGCACGTTCCGAGCAGGCGTAGCAATGCGGCCCCAACCCCAGCCCTCGCGAAAATGCGACACCAGTGCTTCGCGTACATAACTACGCTCTAGAAATACCATGGGTACAGGGGAGGGGCACCATCACGGCACGCCCAAAACACGGCTTAAACCGCACTAGGGGCTGCGTTTTTTTAATTTTCTCTTACTTTCAGGACTCCATTCTTCGGAAGGCCTGTCCGGCAGTATAATTGCCGCACAAACGATGCAAGAACCAGGGAAGCAGACAAGCCACGCCGCATTACGGAACTCCCAGGTGGTCTCTATCACGAGCAGTATACCTGTTTCGCATACCATTCCGCAGCCTGCCCCTGGAACGGACATGTTAAATAGTCCAACCTTTTGCTTATCGCGTTATTTGTATCGTTCTGCTTTTGATCGCAGCATTTTTTAATAAACAATGCATAGCTTTTGTCTATTTTTGCATTACTCTTTTTTACAAATATATGTTCATTAACGACATGTTGCACCCGTACACTTTGGTACGGCCAAATACGCTAGGGGCTTTAGTACCCCTCAATATGGTGTGAGAAGCCCGAACACTTTAACAAGTGCGGCACCCCGAACTTATAGCATTATATGCATCGGCTTCGAATCATGTCTTGGGTCAATAGTTGGGTTTGCCCGGCTCCTATGTTTTGGTGCCTTATGTTCCGCTATATTGGCTAAGGTAGCACTAGGAGAACTACTGCGATTGTGCCCCAGTTGAGCTGGGCTAAGCACCTCACTAGAGAAAGCTAAAACTGACTGTCATGATGAAGCGAGAGTTGGTCGCTGTTCGAGAGGTTTTTCGAGTCCCTAAAGACTTATGCCGCTTAGAGCGAGGAGTCGGCTCTATCCGGCCAAGGCATGGATAGCGCCCCGAACTCGGTCTTCCGAATACCAGGGGCTTCGCCGAAATTTAAAATTATAGAATTCTATGGCTAAGTGAGAGTGTTCAAGCATTATAGTCCGATTGCCTTGTTCGTTGTGCTGAGTGCCTCCCTCGAAGGACCCAAACATGGGAAAAAGAGCGCTCAGGTTTATCCCGAAAACCCCGGCACTAGTGGCACGGGGGCAGAAGCCGACGATTCGCCATCTCTCAAAATTGATAAACGGCCGCACAGAAGGTGATAATTTAAATTCCAAAAGCATTGCTTAGCGCATATGAACAATTTTTCAGCGCACAGGACAAAACGAGCGAGTTTACTCAAAAATTACATCCCTGGAACATTCATCCGCCATAAGGCGGGCACCCTTCAGAACGTCCTTATAATACAACTCGGGCTTGCCATGCTCTTTCCCCGGCGGTGGCCCGTCCTTCACAAGCTTCTCAGCATCCAGCTTGCCCCAGTGCACCTTAGCGCGGGCAAGGGCCCTATGGGCACCTTCGATGCAGACGGAGCGCTTGATGACTTCAAGCCTTGGACAGGCCTCCACCAGCCGCCGCACCAGCCCGAAGTAGCTCCCAGGCAGAGCCTCTCCAGGCCACAGCCGAACTATGAGGCCCTTCATGGCCTGTTCGGCCACCTTGTGGAGCTCGACCAGTTGCTTCAGCTGGTCGCTCAGGGGCACAGGGTGTCCGGCCTCAGCATACTGAGACCAGAACACCTTCTCCATCGAGCTTCCCTCCTCGGCTCGGTAGAATGCGGCGTCATCGGACACGCTACGGGGTAAATCTGCGAATGCTCCTGGAGAGCTCCGGATTCGGGTAAGTAACAAGTAACTCACTTTTATATGTTTGCTTTGCATAAAGAATGCCTTACCCGCCGCTATCTTTTTCACCGCATCCAACTCCTGCAGGGCCTTCTGGGACTCGGCCTTGGCAGACTTGGCATTTTCAATAGCCGCCGCGAGCTCGCACGCTCGCGTCTTTGAGTCAAGCTCCAAACTCTCATGTTTTTTCATGAGAGCCTGGAGCTCTTGCCGCACCTTGCCAACCTGGGCCTCATACTTCTCCCGCTCGGTGCGCTCTGTGGCCGCCCTCTACTCGGCCTCGGACAGCGCTTGCTTAAGGTTCGCCACCTCAGACGTGGCCCCTACAATAGCCATGATAATCCTATCATTTTTTGCAATTGCACTTTTTTATATATTTAAACAAGGTATTTCTTACCTTCCTTGTCCTCGAGCTGCTTCTTGGCAAGCCCGAGCTCTTGCTCGGACTGCTCGAGGTTCTGCTTTAGCATGTCCACTTCCGCAGTCAGTGCGGCGGACGCCAGCAGAGAAGCCTACATACGCATATTAACTCCTTTTTGTTAGACTCCTGCGGATTTTATTGATCCTCTATTCGGCTTTTCTTCCCGAACGCCAAACAGAGCATCAGGGGCTATTGTCTATGCGGTAATATTTTTACACATTCTTTACTTACCTCAAAGCCTGTTAAAAGGCTGGCACAAGCTTCAGCCAGTCCGCTCTTGGCGGACTGAACCTTCTGGACCACCGCACTCATAATGGTGCGGTGCTCCTCGTCGATGGAGGCTCCTTTAAGCACCTCCAACAGATTCTCCGGCGCCTCCGGTTGGACGGGGGTCACCGGCTCCTCTTGGAAGGAGGTCGCCCGTCGGACTCTGGAACCTTTGAAGGTTCCGGAGCGGTGTCCGGCCAAGGGCCGGACATGGAGCCCTGGGGGGATCTATCCCCTTTACTCCTGGAGTCCGGGAGGTCGCCTTGCAGCTCCTCCAGGACCACCCTCTCCTTGCTTGGAACCTGTTGGGACGCCACCTCGGCATCGTCCGTAGGGCGGGGGGAGGTAGCGGGCGGAAGTGAATTCACGTCCGACGAATCCAGGGAGCCGCTCGACGACTCGTCGAGCCCGGCCTTGGGCGGACTGCATAGATATATACGACATAAGGAAAAGCTGTGCAATAAAGGAACACTACGAGTTACTCTGGTGTCCGGATACTTACGATCTCGCCGGGAGCTTGGCCCTGTGCGGCCACTTCTCTTCACCGTCGTCGGTGTCGGTGGAGTAGTCCGAAGGAAGGGTCTTCCCCTTCTTGGACCCTTCGGCCTCCCCGGTCGGGGCGGCCTTCCTTTTCTTTCCTCCCTCCGCTGGGCGGAGAGGTTTCTTCTTCCTCCTCCTCGTTTTCAAGGGAGGAGTGCATTTCGGAGTCATCGGATGATGAATCCGACACCTCCAGGTGCCGGGCACTCTTTCGAGTCCCTGTGGCCTTCTTCTTGGCCTTCTTATCCGGCACCACATAGGGTGCCGGAACCAGCAGCTTTGCCAAGCAAGCATCGGCTGGGTCTTCGGGCAAAGGAGCCAGACAGTCGATCTGTCCGGACTTTGCCTGCCAATCCTGTCAAAGGTAAGGGAGCTTAGGTCCTGCATAGAGACAAATTATGAAAAACCGATACCCTGTAAAAGGTACAAATAGCTTACCGCACTAGCGTGACGCTGCGTGCTGAATCCGCGATCCTTGGAAGCGGATGCGGGAGCCTCGGTGCCCTTGAAAAGCACCTTCCAGGCATCTTCGTACGTCGTGTCGAAGAGCCTGCTCAGAGTTCGGTGCTGCGCCGGGTCAAACTCCCACAGATTGAAGGCCCGTTGTTGACATGGGAGGATCCGGCGGATGAGCATAACCTGGACTACGTTGACAAGCTTGAGCTTCTTGTTCACCAGGGTTTGGATGCATTTTTGCAGTCCAGTCACCTCTCCTTTGTTGCCCCACGACAGGCCCGTCTCTTTCCAGGACGTGAGCCGCGTAGGGGGTCCGGACCGAAACTCGGGGGCTGCGACCCACTCAGGGTCGCGGCTCGGTGATGTAAAACCACCCCGATTGCCACCCCTTCATGGTCTCCACAAAGGAGCCCTCGAGCCATCGGACGTTGGGCATCTTGCCCACCATGGCGCCTCCGCACTCCGCCTAGTTGCCGCGCACCACCTTCGGCTTGACATTGAAAGTCTTGAGCCATAGGCCAAAATGGGGGCGGATGCAGAGGAAAGCCTCGCACACGACGATAAACGCCGAGATGTTGAGGATGAAGTTCGGGGCCAGATCGTGGAAATCCAGGCCGTAGTAGAACATGAGTCCCCGGACGAATGGGTGGAGAGGAAAGCCCAGTCCGCGGAGGAAGTGGGGAAGGAACACTACCCTCTCATGGGGCCTTGGGGTGGGGAGGAGCTGCCCCTCTTTGGGAAGCCGGTTCGCGATGTCGTCAGACAAGTATCCGGCCTTCCTCAGTTTTTTTTATGTGTCCCTCCGTGACGGAGGAGACCATCCACTTGCCTCCCGCTCCGGACATGACTGGAGAAGGTCCATGTGGGGAATGCGGGCTTGGGCGCTAGAGCTCGAGTGCCCGGAAGATGGATAGGCAAAGGAGGAAGAAGGCGTAGGTAAAAAGGTGGATCCTTATCCCCTTATATGGGCGGATGCGGCTATGCGTCCCCACCGGCCTAATAAAACTCGCTTATCTCCCAAGCGCCATAATCAATGGCGCGGTTGGGTTACCCACGTCCGTATTAATGAAAATCCCGTAAATAAAGGGGACACGATCTCTGCTTTGACAAGACGTGCCAAGGAAACCACCTCGCGAAACGCACTGAGGCGGGGGAGTAAAAACGATTCGAATAAAGGCTTGGCCGTAGTGTGATGTCACGCTGCGGAATATGTCAGCAGATTAGATTTGTGTAAATGCTATTCTCTCTACGGCAATATGTGGAACCTTATTTTGCAGAGCCGGACAAGATCCTTTGTGTTCAAAATCTTCTATGAAGTGCTTGGAGGAGGAACCCGCCTTACAATGCTGAAGACAATCTGCATGGCAGACTCATCGTCATTGAAGCCTGGTTCAGGGCTACTGAGGGAGTCCTGGATTAGGGGGTGTCCGGATAGCCGGACTATACC
Source organism: Aegilops umbellulata (assembly GCA_032464435.1). NCBI lineage: Eukaryota > Viridiplantae > Streptophyta > Magnoliopsida > Poales > Poaceae > Aegilops > Aegilops umbellulata. Next base: position 222,354,379 of record CP136055.1, on the reverse strand, counting down.
TTTAGCCGGACTCCTGGACTATGAAGATACAAGATTGAAGACTTCGTCCTGTGTCCAGAAGGGACTTTCCTTGGCGTGGAAGGCAAGCTTGGCGATGCGGATATGTAGATCTCCTACCATTGTAACCGACTCTGTGTAACCCTAACCCTCTCCGGTGTCTATATAAACCGGAGGGTTTTAGTCCGTAGGACTGAACAACAATCATACCATAGGCTAGCTTCTAGGGTTTAGCCTCCTTGATCTCGTGGTAGATCTACTCTTGTACTACCCATATCATCAATATTAATCAAGAAGGAGTAGGGTTTTACCTCCATCGAGAGGGCCCGAGACTGGGTAAAAAACATCGTGTCCCTTGTCTTCTGTTACCATCTGCCTAGACGCACAGTTCGGGAACCCCTACCCGAGATCCGCCGGTTTTGACACCGACAGTGTCTGTACATACTGGTCGATGTAGAGGCGCGTACGTGTCGTAGTAGAGGCGCACACGTAGCACGTACACGTACGTACATCGGCCTGTGTGCAAGAAAGAAAATACGGCCACATACGTACATATGGGCAGGGTCTCGAACGCCTACTCACGCGTACGTAAGTCTAGTGCTCGTGTACATGGCTGGGTGGAACAGAGTAACATCGTCATCGTCGTGTTCATGGGGAGGCAACCGGCTGGGTCAGAACGGAATGCGTCGTCATGTTCATCGGGAGGGCTTGGATGGAACAGCCGATGGAAACGAGGCCTGGCGTACCGCAGAATGGAGGAAACGGCCCTGTGTTCGACCGACCATGTTCGAAACGGGATCCTGTTCATCGGGAGGGGTCTGGCGTACCGCAAAATGGAGGAAACGGACCTCCTACGGTCGAAACGGGGGTCTTGTTGATCGGGAGGGGTGTGGCGTACCGCAAAACAGAGGAAACAGACTTGTGTTGGAGCGCTACGGTCGAAACGGGAGTCCTGTTCATCGGGAGGGGTGTGGCGTACCGCAAAACGGGACTCCATAGGATATTGTTCATCTCCACTGTCGACCCCCTCCAGCCTCCACGGGCTACTGTTCATCCACAGTCGACCTCCTCCAGCCTCCACCTGCGACGATTCATCCACGGGCTCCTATTCATCCAGCCTCCACCGCGCGCTACTCCACCGGCTATTGTTCAACCAGCCCTCTCCACGGCCTCCTGTTCAACCACCCCTCCACGGGCTACTGTTCTTCCATCCCTCCATCGTCTACTGTTCATCCAGCCCTCCACGGGGTGGTCCTGTTCATCCAGCCCTCCACGCGGTCCTGTTCATCCAGCCCCAACCGGCTCGATCGATCGGGGTCCTGTTCATCCACCCCCACCGGGAACTATTCATCCAAACCCCCCCCCCCCAGCAACGCTCACTGTTCATCCAGAGGCAACATCGATCGGCTTCAGTTAGCAGCAGTAGCGAAGGAATCGCTCGATCGGGTTCAGTTAACAGCCATCGATCGATCGCTCGGGTTTAGTAACGCGTAGCCTAAAGTGCAATCGCTCGGGTTCAGTTAGAGCCCAACGCCTCGCTCGGGTTCAGTTAGAGCCCAACGCCTCGCACCCACGTGCGTGCGTGTATGAGAGAAACGCGCATCGCTCGGCCCCGACCACCCACCGTAACCGGGAACACCCCGATATTTTCCTCGACCTAGCTTCTACCACGGTTTTTTCCTTCATAGACGGCCCAAAGAATGTCATGCAGCTGCGTCTCCGGCCCATCCAGGATGAAAAGCCCATTTTTTGTCATGATTTTTTGTTATAGAAGTAGGACCCCACCACATCTATGATGATACCGGGTTTTGTCACAATTATCGTCATAGAAGTGTCATAAGTATGACAAAAAAAATTCGTCCGGCCCAAAATGTCACGGATGTTTCTTTTTTTGTAGTGAATACAACCCCATATTTTCCAGCCAGTCCCAATTTCCTGGTCTATTTATGATACTTATGATGTACCCCTTTTATCTACACTACGATCAGCCTCGTGGCTTTGTGTCGTATTAGCAACACTCCGTCCTTCAAGCTAAATTACATGCCACTCATATTTCCAAAGCTTACATTTAATTGGTCAGCTAATGTTACTATGTGAGTTTCGAAATGCATGGGCGCCACATTTATAGACATGAGGGAATAATATTTCTCTGTGCACTCTCGTTATCATGGTTTGGCAATAAACCTTGTATATAGTATATTATGAACCTATCATCTTCCAACTATCATTATTTCAGGAGCTCCCAACAGGGAGCCTATTTATTGTGCGTAGTTGTCCGAGATTATATTAATGTACACACCAAATTACACAACACATGAGCTCTCTCACCAGAATCCAGTGATAGCACACAAGGGTTTATAGGGAGCCCCTGTTATATTATAATATCCACTACATTACAAAGATAATCTCGCTACTATTTTTTTCATGCTTCTCAGAAATTCAACGTAATCACAATGAATATGAGAATGCGCACATCAGAAGAATATTGCGGAATAGTGCAATGGCTAACAAACATGGCATCAAGGGATTGAGTTCCATTCTGGATGCAATGATACCCACACGCTCCCCACCTACAGATTCGTGTTCAGAATATCATCCTAATGACTTCTGAGCTCAAGGAGTCAAAGGCAGAAGGTCTATCTTGTTCACCCAACAAGGTGTCTGTTCTAATTTGGCAAGGTTTTATTGGTTGCACGTATCTCGCATTTCTTCTACTCCGTTGCCGCCATCTTCTTAGTTGACTAATCATATATGTGAAGATGCCATATTTTTTTCATTCATATGTTGTTCTTTTGTATCATACATCCAAAAGGAAGAGGGTGATTGCAGAATCTGAAAGAGTACAAGCAAAGTCCTTGAAAAAGGTGGTGGTACCGGATAAATCAGATAGCACCGCACATATATTGGCTATAGAACCAACAACACAAAACCTAGGATGTCCCAACTATGATGCTCACTTCTTTGCTATTGTTAGTTCGTGTTGTCTTGTATCATTGTACTTACATTCACACCTGGTTGATTATGTGACATCAGTGTGCATTATAGCTTGCTTATCCACTGTTCGCTCCAAATTATTAGATCTATATTAATGCTTGCATTAATGTAGAATAAACCCAATGCTTATGAAGAAGTTTAGCTCTACATTGTTCTTGTAAGTATCTGTTGTCCTTTATCACTGTACTTATATTGTTAGCTAGTTGTTCATGTACCAACACTTTGCAGCTTATTTTCCCTTGCCCTCCATTTTCTACACATCAGATCGATATTACTCCTACCAAAATGTTGAATAAAACCAATGCTACTGAAGAACTTTAGCTCTGCATTGCTCGTACCTTTTGCATGTGTGATGTACTTACATTTATACCTAGTTGATTATGTAGCATCACTCTGCATCTTAGCTTAAATAATCTCCATTTGTTCGCATATTATCACATCTATATTTACTCTTAACAAAATGTAGAATAAAGGCAATTATTATGAAAAAGACTATGTGGTAGACTTGTTGAATTCACTGGTGCAGCGACACTGGTACAATGAGCTGCTATACAAACGGTTTTTAACCCCTTTCCGCAATGGAGTTTTAAACCGTCGCCTTGCTTGTGTGTGCGATAGGGGGTTCTTCCCACATGACCCAGAAACCGTTAGGGATAGGTCTTCCGGTCACAAATGCTGGGTAAAATGAGCTCGTGTGGGATCAGGCTGGCCATCACATACAATTATACGAGCCCAATCGTTTTCGTTCATAAGTACATCCCACACGGTGAACCCCAGACAAATGTTTCCGCTCATATGTACATCCCACACAGTGAACCCTAGAAAAATGTTTCAGTTCATATGTACATCCCACATAGTGAATCCCAGAAAAATGTTCCCGTTTGTATGTATATCCCACACGGTGAGTCCCAGACAAACGTTTCCGTTAGTGCGCACATCCCACACGGTGCATCCCAGAAAAACATTTCTGCTTGTATCTACATCATAGTTTTCTGTATAGCCTCATGTGTGATAGGTGTAACGATCACACACGCTCTGCCTCTGTTAACCATTTGCTATATTCAAGTATACCACACACGAACAGATGAAGAAAACTATATGGCATTAGGCTATCCATCACACATGCTTTTACTGCTAGAACCGTTTGTAAAGTTCCATGAACCATTTAGAAGGTTTATTAGTTTACTATTAATAATTCCAATATTAAGCAAATTCACATTTCATATTGAACAGTTGTTTTCCGAATTCATATCCGGCACATAAATATTTTTTAACATCACAGTACAATAGCTACGTGAAAACATCACAATACATCATATAGGTAATTCACCTTCATAAGCACAATATTACAACAATATATTCATTTCCCTAATCAACCGATGCATGATCACGAAGTTCGTCTTCTCCACCTCCGCTTTCAGTTCAGTAAGAACCTATTTTGCACTGACCAACTGGGAAAGTGCCTCTTCCTTCGCCAACGCCATCTTAGCAAAGTCTAATTTAAAAAATCTGAGCTCAGTCTCCATCTTCCTCTTTTTTCCCGTATCTTGAAATATTCTTCAATGTTGACAACATTTTCTCTAAGCCTATCTTTGTTCTCTTCCTCATACATGCTCCAGAGCTTTGCTAGGCACATCTTCAAAGACTGTGGCCGCTCTTGATCAACCCACTCCAAGCAAGAACACTTCCATTCATCCTATAATATTTAAAACTAAATCAGTAACTATTGTAGGGAAAATGGGTTTCTAGCAACATAGAAAATCACCACATACATATTTTTAAAAACTAAAGAAACATCTTAATTATGACATATCTTCTCAAAAAGACCAATGTGCAAATGAATTAATTGCTACTGAGAGAACAACCAAATTTTGGAATATCACAAGTTATAATTAACTGCAACGACGCTACAAGTTCTTAGTCATGTACTATAAATAACATATTGAAAATTTTATGAGGAAGCTAAATATAACTACAACAACATAGCGACAATGTTTGGATGGCATCAAATTAATACTAACAGGTGTGTACGTGCACAAATTTAGTAACATAGAACTTATAGCACTAAGGCCCTCCACTGTGTAGGCCAAAACCGGTATCAAAACAACTATTGCTACATTTTGCATCGGTACCCTGCACTGTCGAGCCGATGTGAGAGGAAAAATTCAGGGAACCAGACTCCAGAGCACCCAATTGTTCCGATGCCCAGTTCCTTCGTGCCGTCAAGTTCTAATATTTTACTACTTGGTTGCTCAGATGTGTGGAGAAGAGTTGTCTGCCCAAATTGCTGAAGCAGTGCCAAATAATTTTCTTAGGGCACCGTTGATGAGATGGCAACATTTTTAGATACTAGGTAGACATTGTGACACTGTCTTATCACATCCAGAATAACATAGCACAGTGGCAGTGTCTGAATCACATCTAACAAATATTTTGTAAGAACGAAAGTGGGGGTAACCTTCTTTGCACATGCCAAAAACTTCTTCCCACTGTCCACAGATTCAAAAGCAACTAACTTCACGCATGGAGATCGATGGTGACTGTCGGTGTACTAAAGTAGGGGTACCTTAGTACCCCGAACTTGTGCACGGGCAGTAGTAGCCTCCCGCGGCAAGGCCTGCCAGGGGAGCGACAAGAGTCTCCACGGCCCTTTCCGGGCCGGACGAAGGCCAAGTGATCGAGCCTAGAAGACCAAGCCCCAGCAAGAGGAGCTTGTCGGGTCGAGAAGGCAAGGTCCGGCAAGAGGAGCTTGCCGGGCCAAGGCGACAAGGCCCCGGCAAGAGGAGCTTGCCGGGATGACTAAGCCGAAGCACCAAGGCCCCGGCGGGAGGAGCTCGCCGGGACGGCCAAGCCAAGGCACCCCAAGAGAAGCCCGCCGCGGCGCGCCACGCGCCCCGGCAAGGCCTGGCGAGCGGCAAGCTCCCAGGTGCGGCAAGCCACTTGCCGCGGCAAACCACCACATCAGGCCCGTGCTCCAGCTCACCTGCCCACGCGTCGCTCTGGGGCTTCCCCGGAGACACGTGGCGGGGCGCCGCGCAACCTGAGACGCGCGGTGGCATGCGACGTTGGCAGAGTCGCCCCCGTGGCGAGTGGAGGCGCTCCTAACGGTCTGCCTCGGCACTGTTCAGGCAATCCAGATGGGCATTTAATGCCTTTGTCCCTCGCTGTCAGAGTTAGGTGCGATAGCACTGTGCGGCCATTATTCACACAATCCCTTGCCATTTTTACCCTCACCTGCGTCGCTCCCTGTGGGAAACCCCTTGGCATATAAAAGGAGGCCCATGCGCACGTAGAGAGGGGATCGGACCCAATAGGCCCTCGCCTACGTCCAGCTCCGACTTACTGTAGCTTCTTGCGCTCCAGAGCAAGAACCCGAATCAACCAGACATGCAGCAGTAGGGTTTTACGCATCCATGCGGCCCGAAGGTTGGTAAAATCATTGTGTGTGTGTGTGTCGCCTCGATCTGCTCTTTGTGCATCCTCCGCCCCCGCCGAACCGACAAGGGGCTCCGTCCCCATAGGTGCTCGTGGAGGCCGATATCACCCGACATCTTTGGCGCGCCAGGTAGGGGGAGCGTCGAGGTAGTGTGAATCAGATCCGGCGTCCGCGCGAGCCAGACTCTCATCGTTTGCGCCGGCATGGCGCCGAAGAAGAAACCTCTGGAGGTGACCGGCCTGTCAGCGTCGAACCCACCGCTCATGGAGCAGACGGGTGGTGGGGAGGACGCCGGCGGAGAAACGGGCACCGTCGAGCCAGTTCTTGCTCCTGCGGCGTCCGAGCTCGCCCCGCGCCCTGCTCAGGAGGCGCGAAACCAGCAGCGTCATGGTACCCATGGTACCATACGCTCGCTGGACCCGGGCCACGCTGGTGGATCCCAGGGCGCTCAGGACCGGCATGCGATCCAGCGTGCCGGGACGAGCGTCGCGCGGCTGCCTGGACCGGGTGCTGCTCCTTCTAACGTGGTTAGGAGTTCGAGCACGTCCCGCTCCTCGCGCCGCTCGCCGCCTCTGCCCGCCACCCCAGCGGAAGTTCTCGCGCGAGCTCAGCTGCTCCTAGACTACCCTCCAACGGCGGACAAGCTCGACGGCTGGAGGGCAACCATCCAGAGCCTCATCGGTTTCGCCAACGGTGACACTCCGCGGCAGCACAGCGCGTCGCAGCCGCGGCCAGTCACCCAGGCGAGAACCGATGGCGCCAAGCATGGCGGGGGTGCGACCACCGTGCACTCCCCGCCCCAGAAGCCACGGTCGCCGACTCGTCGGGCTCACCTCGACGACGATTCTACCGCGTCGTTGAACCCGCGAACTCGCCGCGACCAACGCCAAGTCCTTCACGAACGAAGGGAAGAAGACGCTCGAACCCGCATCGAGCGCAGAAGAGAGGCGCGGCGTCAATCAGACCAGCGCGTTGGGCCCACTGGAGACATGCACGCGCCGGGGGAACCAGGCGAACTGCCGTATTCGGTAGGTTGCCCTGCGTTCACCCGCGAGCTGCGGCAAGTCCAGTGGCCCAGCACAAAGAACTTCAAGCCCGACGTACCCGAGAAGTACGACGGCAAGTCGCATCCGTCTGAGTTCCTCAGCATCTACACCATTGCGGTGCAGGCTGCCGGGGGACGGGACGATAAGATCCTTGCCAACTACTTCCCGCTGGTACTCAAGCCCAACGTCAGATCCTGGCTCATGCACTTGCCGGACGGCTCCATCTCCTCCTGGCCAGATCTATGCCACCAGTTCGTGGGCGCCTTCACGGGCGGCCACAAACCCCATGGCCAGGCGAGCGACCTTCATCTGCTTGTTCAGAAGGAGGGGGAGCCTTTGCGCAAGTTCATCCAGAGGTTCAACCGTGTGCACTACAACATCCCAGACGTCCACCCCGCCGCGGTGATCAGCGCGTTCCACCAGAACATGCGTAACCGCAGGATGCGGGAGGAGATGGCGATGTGCAAAATCAAGGAGGTCAGCGAGCTTTACGCCCCGGCCGACAAGTGTGCACGCGCTGAGGAGGGGAGGCGGCTCCCCGAAGAAAGTGTTGGAGAAGGAGACTCCGACAGTGAAGGTACCGCCCCGGCAAGGAGAGGCCGGCGGCAGAACGGCAAGAAGAAGAAAAACCCAAAGGTACTGGTTGTCGAGAAGTCCGGCAGCGAGGGCTCCGCCAAGAAAGCCCAGGCGGGAGGCCCCGGCAAGGAGGTTGCCAGGTGCGCCAACTGCCGGGTGGTGGCGGCTGCCGATAAGCGGGACGGTACCGACAAGAAGTACTGCAAGATCCACCGCACCAGGGGCCACGACCTCCAGAGTTGCAAGCAAGTCGAGCGACTCGTCGACCTGCAAAAGGCCGAGTACGCACGACGCGACAAGGAGAGGGCCCAAGCAGGTGGCGGGGGATCCGGCACGAAGCGTCCCGGCCCGAGGGAGCGCCGCGGCAAGGACAAGCAGCGGCAAGCAGACAGACCTCCCCGGGGCCGTGACAAGAGCGAAGACGAAGACGACGACGAAGACATGGAAGACCCCGAGACCAGCGAGCAGGAGTTTCAAAAAGCCACTGAGGTCTTGTGTGTGGACGGCGGTGCCTCCCTGCACGCTTCCCGCCACCAGCTTAAACGGTGGGTGCGGGAGGTCAATGCAGTGGAGCCACCCGTCAAGTCACGCAGACCCCTGAGATGGTCCAGCACGCCTATCATCTTCGACATTGAGGACCACCCTGATCGCACAACCGCGGTCGGGTGCTTGCCGATGTTGGTTTCCCCAACGATCCGCAACCTCAAGGTCACTAAGATGCTAGTTGATGGTGGGGCCGGCTTGAATCTGATCTCCTCTGCTGTTCTCCGGAGACTCCAAGTTCCCGACAGCGAGCTCGAAGAAACCGGCACATTCCAAGGAATCAACCCGGGAAGGAGCAAGCCGAAGGGAAAGATCACGCTGCTGGTAACATTTGGCAGCGAGCTGAAATTCAGAACTGAGAAGGTCACCTTTGACGTCGCCGACCTTCCGTTGCCTTACAACGGGATCCTCGGCCGACCAGCACTCGCCAAGTTCATGGCGGCCTCTCACTATGCGTATAACATGCTCAAGATGCCCGGCCCGATAAGCGTCATTTCTGTCCCCGGCGACAAGAAGGATGCCCTTATCTGCGCCGACCAATTATACCGGGACGCAACAGCGGCAACGGCCCGCGGTCCGCTCGCCACTGGAGCTTCCGGGGGAAAGAAGAAGTCCGGCAAGTGCTCTAGCGCCCACTCCAGCAAGCGCGCCTCTTCGGAGTGCTGCGCTGCCGTCGAGGACGTGCCATCGAGCCCCGCCGGCAAGAAGACCAAGTCTGGCAAGTGCTCTGGCGCCCACTCCGGCAAGCGCGCCTCTTCGGAGTGCTGCGCTGCCGTCGAGGACGTGCCATTGAGCCCCGCCGGCAAGAAGACCAAGCCCGGCGAATGCTCTGGCGCCCACTCCGGCAAGCGCGTCTCTTCGGAGTGCTGCGCTGCCGTCGAGGACGTGCCATCGAGCCCCGCCGGCAAGAAGGCCAAGCCCGGCGAATGCTCTGGTGCCCACTCCGGCAAGCGCACCTCTTCGGAGTGCCGCGCTGCCGTCGAGGACGTGCCATCGAGCCCCGCCGGCGAACACGAGAAGACGACGGCTGCTCCACCCGCGACCAAGAAGGTGCCCGCCAAGGAGGACGGCACTGGTGGTACCTTCACCATCAGTGCCACTCTCGGCCCCAAATAGGAAGGCGCGCTCGTTGCTTTCCTGCGGGCGAATGTCGATGTGTTTGCCTGGCAACCATCTGACATCCCCGGCGTTCCCAGGGAAGTGATTGAGCACCACCTTGCCGTCTGTCCTCATGCGCGGCCCGTCAAGCAAAAGGTCAGGAAACAAGCGGTGGAGCGCCAAGAGTTTATCGCGGAGGAAATCAAGAAGTTGGAAGCGGCAGGCCTCGTCAGAGGCGTGCTCCATCCGACGTGGTTGGCCAATCCTGTCGTCGTGCGCAAGGCAAACGGGAAGTGGAGGCTTTGCATCGATTTCACCGATGTCAACAGAGCTTGCCCTAAAGATCCATTTCTCTTGCCGCGCATCGACCAGATTGTTGACTCCACGGCCGGATGCGACCTGCTTTCATTCCTTGACGCCTACTCCGGGTACCACCAGGTCTTCATGGCCGAAGAAGACGAAGAGAAGACTGCGTTCATCACTCCGTGCGGCACGTACTGTTTTGTGTGGATGCCTTTTGGACTGAAGAACGCGGGCTCGACATTTGCGAGGGTTGTCCACACTACTTTTGAGCCACAGATCCACAGAAATGTGGAGGCCTACATGAACGACATCGCCGACGGCCTGTCCAAATGCGCCGCACTAAAGCTACCTGTGGAACCAGGGACTTTTGTGCTTAAGCTGACTCAACCATCCGTGACACCGACTGGGCCAAGCAAGAAGAGGAAATCGGTCTCCAGCGACTACCTTCCGGCAGAGCTTCCTGAAGCCGCCGCTAAGGGAGTCCCCGGGATCGACGCCAAGAGTGCTGAGGAGCTGCCCGCTCCGGCAAGCCCCAGGGTTTGTCCCGACGAAGCAGGCGCTCCCGGCAAGCCACGCCCCGGCAAGCCTGCCGGGGAACGTCAAGCTCCGGCTGAGCCCCAAGACCTCGCCGTGGAAGCTGATGTTCCCGCAGCCGCCGACATGCCTCTAGTCCTCGTCGTCGAGCGACAGGCTCCGACGTGGGCATAGCAGATCGTCCGTTTCCTCCAGACAAGAGAGCTTCCCGAAGAACAAGAAGAAGCTGAAAGAGTAGCCCGGCAGTCCAGTATGTACCAGTTCGTCGACAGCGCACTGTACAGAAGAGGACGCAATGGGGTGAAATTGAAGTGCATCCACTGGGAAGACGGACAGAAGCTGTTGGCGGAGATACATGGAGGCATATGTGGGCACCACATTGGCGCCAGAGCACTTGCCGGAAAGGCGTTCCGGCAGGGCTTCTTCTAGCCCACAGCCCTCCAGGATGCAACTGCACAAGTAACCAAGTGTGAAGCGTGCCAGTTCCATTCGAAGAAGATACACCAGCCAGCTCAAGCTCTCCAGACGATCCCTTTATCCTGGCCCTTCTCGGTCTGGGGGATTGATATCCTCGGCCCCTTCCCCCGATCCGTCGGAGGCTTTGAGTACTTGTTCGTTGCCGTCGACAAGTTCACAAAGTGGCCAGAAGTGGAACCAGTGAGGAAGGTGACCGCCCAGTCCGCGATCAAATTCTTCAGGTCGATTGTTTGCCGCTTCGGGATCCCCAACAGGATCATCACCGACAACGGTACGCAGTTCACAAGCCACGCCTTCATGCAGTACACCCAAGATCTCGGCACCAAGGTCTGCTTCGCTTTTGTTGCTCATCCCCGGAGCAACGGTCAAGCGGAAAGGGCCAACGCCGAGGTACTGCGCGGGCTCAAGACCAGAAGTTTTGACAAGCTGCTCAAGCGCGGACGGAACTGGATCGAGGAGCTGCCGGCGGTTCTTTGGTCGGTCAGAACGACGCCAAATCGAGCCACCGGCCAGACACCATTTGCTCTAATCTATGGAGCAAAAGCAGTTACCCCCACGGAACTCGTATACGGGTCACCTCGAGTGCTCGCTTATGATGAGCTTGAGCAAGAGCGGTCGCGTGAAGATGACGCACTGCTCCTCGAGGAAGATCGTCTCCAGGCCGCTGTGCGATCCGCTCGCTACCAGCAAGCTCTGCGTCGCTATCATAGCCGCAAAGTTAAGGCCAGGAGCCTCGAGGAAGGCGACCTTGTTCTTCGGCGCGTTCAGTCGGCCAAGATACACAACAAGTTGACGCCGAAGTGGGAAGGCCCTTACCGGGTGAAACGAGTCACGAGGCCCGGCGCCGTCTGCCTCGAGACCAAAGATGGTACTCCGGTGAGCAATTCCTGGAACATTGAGCATCTTCGCAAGTTTTACCCGTAAGGCGCGGTTGTCGGACCCCGTCCGGCAACCAACTCTTTGTACAAAAGTCTTGCCGCAGACGCATGTAATCCTTTGTACAAAGCCAGGCGCAGACCCTGGCTACAATTACGCGCTGCCCCCCCCCCCAAGTTTTAGCATGCATGCTGAGTCGAGTCTCGTCCTTGGTTAGGGTTGATAGTGCCTAACAGTCGCTAACCCCTAACTTAGAGGTCGAGTCCGCGTCATTTTCCCGTCCTTTCCCTTTGGCTCGCGGGAACTGCCTACCCTTGCCGAGCCGCTCAAGGACGAAGAAAGGGAGAAGGACGAGCCAGCACCCGCCTCCCGACAAGCCAGAGTTGTCGGGGGCTGCAACCTCAGATAAGTCTTTACATCCCTTATCATGCATTCTCTCGTGAGCTGCGGAATGTGAAGACCTTGCTTCCTCCTAAAAAGCTGCCGTGCTCTCTTAAGCGGCAAACCCCGGAGCGTGTTCCCGGGGCCCGCTTCGGATAGTAGCCGCGGCGGCAAGGGGAGGAAGTGAGGGGCCAGAACCCACCTTCTCCCTGCCTCCGCCTAGAGCGGGAGGAGGGCCAAGGGGCGCGGGGGACGGCAGGGTCCGTTGCCGGGCGGGGAAGTGTCTATCTTAACGGTGCAAAGGGTCCGCCCCTTGCCGCGGGATGTACCCGCGAGACAAATGATCCGGCAAACAACCCCTTTTCATTAAAAACATTCCACTCAGGTACAGTTCAGACAGAATGAAAAACATGAAAGATCGGATTACAAGATTTTAATGCAACTAAGGCCCGAGGGCTTACAAGATAAAAAGAGACAAGGTGCCCGTAATCCCTTTCTTGTCTCTCTCCTCAGGAGGAACGGCAAGGAGGCGAGAAGGGCAAAAGGGGCGCCTAGACGAGCTACGGGTGGCAGAAGACGCCTAGAGAGCGTCCGAGGCCCCACCCCGGAGCTCCGGAGGCCGGAAGAAGACAGCGACGCCGGAAGCGGAGCTCGAGAAGGAGGCGGCGAGACGTCAACACGCTGTCGAGGGCATCTAGCCCTCGTACTCCGAGTTGACGGCCTTGCCGCCAGCCTCTTCCGCAGCCTCGCCACTCCGGCCGAGAAGACGAAGCCCCGGCAAGAGGAGCTTGCCGGGCCAGAGAGAAGACCCCGGTGGTCGTCGCCGCGAGTAGGGGTGGTGACGGCGTCTGGGGCGAGGTTGGAAGACGAGGCAGCGGCCTTGCCGCCCGTCCTCTTCCTCTTCCGCATCCTCCCTACGCCAGCCGCCCAAGGAGACGACCCCGGGGAGTTCACGGTGCCAGCGACGCGGACGATGGGGGCCGCCGGTGCCACGCGGAGCTGCGACTAGCGCCTAGTCGTGCCCGTCACCCCGGCGACCGCCCGCCCTCGTCGTCGCTGTCGCTCCCCTCCTCGTCACTCTCGCTCAAGCAGGAGCCTTCGCTGTCGGAGGAGCTATCCACGCAGCACCGGGCCCGGGTGCCGAGGTCCCCGAAGACCTTGACGGAGAGCAGATCGCCCTCCATCAGCTTGAAATGGAGGGTGAACCCCGCCGTCAAGCTGTGGATCCGGGCGAACGACTTCCACCCTCGGCCCAGACACATCACGCCGGGGGCTCGGGATTCGACGTGGACTCGCGTACCACTGATCCCGCAGCCCCTCATGCGCAGCCTCAGCGTCTCGTGTTGTTCCGCCTCCAAGACGTCCGCGAAGGGGGCCGGGAGGCGGAGGCGACGGCGAGGCGCCCGGCGCAGCCTGATGATGAACTCGCAGGGGTCGTCCCCGAGATGAACCGCCGGGGGAAACGGAGCTGCCGGCGGAGGCGAGGCCGGCGCGCCGTCCTGCCCGCCTCGAGCGCCTCGGCCCCGTCCACGGCCTCGTCCGCGACCTTGCCCCCTCCCCCTTCCCCTTACGGTTGGCTCCGCCGCCGGGGGTGCAAGGGGAGGAGGGGCTCGCTGCCTGGCGGCAACCCTTGCCGCCACCGAACAAGGACCAGGGTTCCCTTCCTCCATGACAGCTGGGGAGAGGGGACCAGGGATCTAAGAGAAGGAAGAAGGAAGGAGTGTGGACCCTCGTCATCCCCTTCCGCTCCTTATAAAGGGGCGGAGTGGGGGCTCGGCCGCCCCGCCCAACCAATCAAAGCAGAGGAAGGGCAGGCGACGGGGCCGACCCTCTACTTCGACCCGCGTCGGCCCGGCTTCCTGCCTCCACCACCGCGACCCCAAGCGCATGGAGGACGCGTGGCGGACGAGCAGGGCCGAGGCGACTAATGAGGCGACCTCTCTCCCCCCCCCCCACTCGAAAGTGGGGGCGGACGTTTCGCTTCTCCAAATAAAAGAGATCGTGCCCGACGTGACGCATGCCTGCGGGCCTCAAGCCCCGCGCAGGCCACCCACGTCACGCACGCCTCGCCCCCCCCCCCCCACGACGCCGCGATAAGCGCGCACCACTTGGGGAGGGCGCGACGAGCACGGAGTTAAGGAGCAGCGCAACCCAGGCCACGCGTGCCCGTACACTGTTAGGGCCTGGCCCAACAACGCTCGGCACCGCGTATGGCCCAGACCCGGGGGCTCCTGTCGGTGTACTAAAGTAGGGGTACCTTAGTACCCCGAACTTGTGCACGGGCAGTAGTAGCCTCCCGCGGCAAGGCCTGCCAGGGGAGCGACAAGAGTCTCCACGACCCTTTCCGGGCCGGACGAAGGCCAAGTGATCGAGCCTAGAAGACCAAGCCCCGGCAAGAGGAGCTTGCCGGGTCGAGAAGGCAAGGTCCGGCAAGAGGAGCTTGCCGGGCCAAGGCGACAAGGCCCCGGCAAGAGGAGCTTGCCGGGACGACTAAGCCAAAGCACCAAGGCCCCGGCGGGAGGAGCTCGCCGGGACGGCCAAGCCAAGGCACCCCAAGAGAAGCCCGACGCGGCGCGCCACGCGCCCCGGCAAGGCCTGGCGAGCGGCAAGCTCCCAGGTGCGGCAAGCCACTTGCCGCGGCAAACCACCACATCAGGCCCGCGCTCCAGCTCACCTGCCCACGCGTCGCTCTGGGGCTTCCCCGGAGACACGTGGCGGGGCGCCGCGCAACCTGAGACGCGCGGTGGCATGCGACGTTGGCAGAGTCGCCCCCGTGGCGAGCGGAGGCGCTCCTAACGGTCTGCCTCGGCACTGTTCAGGCGATCCAGACGGGCATTTAATGCCTTTGTCCCCCGCCGTCAGAGTTAGGTGCGATAGCACTGTGCGGCCACTATTCACACAATCCCTTGCCATTTTTACCCTCACCTGCGTCGCTCCCTGTGGGAAACCCCTTGGCATATAAAAGGAGGCCCATGCGCACGTAGAGAGGGGATCGGACCCAATAGGCCCTCGCCTACGTCCAGCTCCGACTTACTGTAGCTTCTTGCGCTCCAGAGCAAGAACCCGAATCAACCAGACATGCAGCAGTAGGGTTTTACGCATCCATGCGGCCCGAAGCTAGGTAAAATCACGTGTGTGTGTGTCGCCTCGATCTGCTCTTTGTGCATCCTCCGCCCCCGCCGAACCGACAAGGGGCTCCGTCCCCATAGGTGCTCGTGGAGGCCGATATCACCCGACAGTGACAATGAGCAGGCAGATCTTCAGCCACCCCTCTCTATTTGTTGCAAGTGATGGTCCTAGGGAGCTACAAGAGGAAGAAATGACTCAAATCGGCCGCCGGGTTAAAATACTTTATTCCAAATCATAACCCGAGAGAGCAGACAGAGGTGTATCGAGATAGTGAAAGAGTCGTCATCATAGGAGGAACCGCTGGAGAGGTCATTGAAGAAGACCATGGCGACCACGGCGGTCGCATCCGAGGCGACGAGAGAGAGGAAGCAAACAAGGAAGCGGCTATAGCTTGGGAAGGAAGTCAGGATGGAGGAAACAAGGGAATATGACTTGTTGTCGAGGAGAAAAGGGGGGTGGGGAGGGGGACGAGTTAGATATTTCGGTGGTAGGCAAAAAAATCATAAGGTGGAGGGAAAGTTTGTGCGCGGTGCCACTGGACACCATTCACTTTGAACAAATGTGTGCATCACAAATGATTCTTCTGCTTTGCACACATGCGATGAGTTTGAGCATTCAAATTTTGGTCGAAATTTCCCTGGGTACGGTGCTCATCCACATCATTGGATAATTTAACATCACTTGCTAATTTGGGTACATAAAATATCCTACAGCACGCAGACCACACTTATCGAATCGAGCAATTTCAGTAATTAAATAGAGCCAGTTGACCTAATCATTGCTCTAATAAAAGACCACGTTATAAACAAAGGCTAAGACGCATAATTTTAACAAAGTCGTCGACGCGCCGCCCTATGCCTTGCCGATGTAAGATGAGATGTCGATGACTTGTACTAGTGACATGTCGCTGTTGGTGGACTCTGCGTCCCACAAGCTAAAGTCGACCACGTCATCATCCTCGTCCTCATCATTGGAGTAGCCCTCAAGGTTGTAGTACTCATAGTAGTGGTTGCGCCAGGGCTCGCGTTGGTACTCCACCGTTGATTCCTTGACGGACAGGCTCTTCTCTACCTCCTCCTTAGCCATGCGTAACTCCTCCTCCCAGCGCTCCTCGATCTCCGCTGCCTCCTGCATCTCCAGTTCCTGTTCAATGATCTCATAAGGTAGCAGGTGGTCCATGGCGTTAGCCGCCTTTTTGGACGTGGGGTGCATGCTGGATTCTGAGGAGGCCTGGAATATCTTGGTGTGGGCATCCTCGATCTTGGTGTGGATGGCCTCGACCCGGGCCAGGGCAAAATCAACGGCATGAATGAATGCTCAAGCGCTCTCAGCGTTTGCAGCCGCCATCGCATCAACTACTGTAACTGCCTTGTCCACTACCACAAACGCCCTCTCGGCGGATGTGGCCACGATCTTGGCGTCGGCGGCGTCGCTCTCGGTGGAGGCGGCGGTGCTCGGAAAGGATGGGTGACCGTATGGGCCCCCACAAAGCGTCTCCACCGCATCATTCTTTGCAAGAAGGGGTTGGGGAATGGGGATAGGGGATTCATGGATTCAGGGGTGACTAGCACTTGAGTAGACGAAGCTGACGAAGCTTATGGAGGAAGACATAAATATACCCATGAATTTTCATCTCAAATGGTTCCTATAACCAATTGTTTGTGAGGTAGTTGATTTTTTGCATTACCTATGAAAGATGAATTTGGAGTACAGTGGCAATGGATGGTGTATTAAATGTATGAGAAAATTGTGTACCGTTAACATGCACTAAGACAATTGTCATGTTAAAATTTGGAAATTTTCAAGGTTCATTTGACCTTTTGAAGACATTAACTTAGTTTATAGACATTTAATGCACGTAATTCAAATTTGAACTGCATGTACATTCAACACCAAACCATCATGGGGTGGAAAATCATATTTGTGTCCTTGTGTGCAAGTTAATTCCATGTGCGGTAAATTAGAAGGAACTTTTGAACATATTTGTGTCACAATTGGACATATTGAGTACCATGGCTTTTAAATTCCCAAAAATTAAAAATGATTGGAAATACATAAAACCTTGCTTGATGTAACGGCATGGCCCCAAGATCCTGTGGTAAAAAACTAGCCTGTTTAACGACACACCCCTTCACAAACTGGAGCATCTCACAAGAAGGCTCGTGGTTCCGAGAGGAAACAATGCATATTTGATGACGAACCGGTGGCAGCTTCCTCGTATGGCCTTTAAACTTTTTCTATAATTAACATGCACTAATACAACTGTCATGTTAAAATTTGGAAAATTTCAGGGGTCATTAGACCTTTTTAAGCCATTTAATGACCGTAATTCAAAGTTGAACTACATGTACATGCAATAGCTAACCATAATGGTTTGGGAAATCATATTTGTGTGCTCGTGTGTGAGTTAATGCCCTGTGTGCAGTAAATTGGAAAGCATTTTCAAACATATTGGTGTCACGGCTTGGACACAACCATCGAGTACCAGGGCTTTTAAATTCCAAACAAATAAAAAATGATCAGAAATGCATGGAACCTTGCTTGATGTAACGGCATGGCACCAAGATGTTATCGTAAACAAATTGGCCTATTCGACGAAAGTTTGGACACACACCCCTCACAAACCGGAGCGTCTCACAAGAAGACTCGTGGTTTCGAGAGGGAACAATGCATGTTTGATGACGAATCGGCGCTAGCTTCCTCGTATGGCCTCGAATCTTTTTCTACCGTTAACATGCACTAATGCAACTGTCATGTTAAAATTTGAAAAAATTTAGGGGTCATTTGACCTTTTTAAGACATTTAAGTGATTTTCTAGCCATTTAATGACCATAATTCAAATCTGAACTACATGTACACGCAACAGCTAACGATAATGGTTATCATATTTGTGTCCTCGTGCGTGAGTTAATGCCCATATGCAGTAAATTGGATGGAATTTTCAAACATATTGGTGTCACAGCTTGGACAGAAACATCGAGTGCCATGGCTTTTAAATTCCCAAAAAATGAAAAATGGTCAGAAATATATGGAACCTTTCATGATGTAATGGCATGGCACCAAGATGCCGTGGTAGAAAAATCGGCCTGTTCAACGAAAGTTTGGACACGCACCCCTCACAAACCGGAGCATCTCACGAGAAGACTTGTGGTTTTGAGAGGGAATAATGCATGTTTGATGAGGAACCGGTGGTAGCTTCCTTGTATTGCCTTGAAACTTTCTCTACCTTTAACATGCACTAATACAACTGTCATGTTAAAATTTGGAAATTTTCAGGGGGCATTTGACCTTTTTAAGACATATAAGTGATTTTCTAGCCATTTAATGCTCGTAATTCAAATTGAGCCACATGTACATGTAACACCAACCATCATGGGCTGGAAACATCATTTGTGTACTACAGTACATTATACAATAATATCATGGTGACACAAAATAAGCATTCAGGCCTTACATTTGGAAAGCAAATGTAAATGTCTAGCAAGACTACCGGGCCCCACGGCCACACGATTGGCACTCCATTTCATGCCTCGAAGTTTGGAAGATGAGTGGCACGGGTAATTAATCAGACACGGTTCTGTATTGGAAACCGTCAGTGACTAATTTCACACACGGCTTTTGTTGTGGGAATCGTGTGAAATTCAAGCTACAGTACTCATAAATTCTCGCGACTAACGTGTGTACTATTCCCGTCGATCTAGATTCCAGTCGCCAAGAAATATTACCCTGCTCATGTTGTCCCGCCTGCGTTCTAATCTACATCCTCTCCTCACTCGCCCCCTCTCTCTCACAAAACTCTGGCATGGCGTTGCTGATCTGCCCACACGCCGACGAGGAGGTGCCACCCACCAAATACGTTGAGTCGTAGAGTAGTGACGAGGAGGACCCCTACGCACCGCCGGACGAGGTTGCGCCGGACCCCCCCCCCCCCAACTTTGGAGTGGTTTTGGGGCTACTACATTATTTGCCTATGGAAGGTGCTCCCGCCTGTTGAGAAAGCTAGGAAAGTGGCATTCAAGAAGGAGATGGCGGAGGAGGAAGCCATGTACTAGGCGGCCCATGAAACCCGTGAGGCCGTCTGGGAAAAGGAGGCGGTGGAGCTTTGGCGGCGGGCGCCTCGACATTTAGAGAAGGTGTGCAAAGACGGCCGGTACTTTGCCAGGAAGGCCAAAGGTGCTAGGTGCCTCATCGCTGCGTGGAGGTGGGCTGATAAGCTCCAGCATGCTATCGATGAGGAGCTCCGGTGGGCGCCCAATGAAATGGCAAGATTGTTCGCGCGCGTCCGCCAGCAAGAGGAAGATCGGTACGTCAAGCGCTGTGAGGCGGAGGAGCTGGAGTACTGCCTCCGTGTTGGGAAGCCGCTGCGCACCACAAAGCTATTGGCGAGGGGCTACCGGAGTACTGACCCCCTAAGAAGGGATTATTAGTTTTAGTATTGTTGGTTTTCAGTTTTATGCATTGTACATAGTAGTTAAATATCATCACGTATAAGTGGTGATATTATATCTATTCTATGATGAACTAATGAACAATTAACATATATTATGAATTCCATTTTCTATCTATTTTTGTATACTAATTTGTATCTAGCTGTTATCATCCACATATACAGAATGTAAAGCATATATATACACATTGAAACAGAACAATATATAAGAATAGAAAACAGAATACACACATTGAAATAGAGCAATATTATGATTGATGTGAATACACAACGATCAACATCAAAATGACTCAACAAAATAAAACGCGCCCATGACCAGCAGCGTTGCCTACGGTATCTCTTGGCCCTCCCTAAACTCGTGCAGGCGTTCATCCAAGCGCTCGACATGCTTGCGGTACATCTGGAGCGTGATCTCGAGCTCCAAGTATGCTAATTCATCGGAGATCACCAGCTCGAGGATGCGACGGCCATGTTCTTATACTGCGCCTAGGTGAACACCTGGGCCAAGGAGGCGCTCGAGCCTAGCGACCAGCGCGTAGGCATCGGGCAGGCCGCGGACAAGGTGAATGACGCGACCAAGGAGAATGGTGCGGCGGGCGTCCAATGCAAGTACGGCACGGCCAGCCTCTGGTGCAAGACGGCGTAGACGACCTCTGCCCACTCCTTGCAAGGAATGGGGCTACTGATGGGCAGTATACCCAGCTGTGATGCCCTATCAATAGCAGGCAAATGCTGATGGATCCACTCTTGCTCTGTGGTGCTCCAACGATCTTGCTGCGCGGCGGTCCGTGCCTCTCGCTCTACGGCGCTCCAATGGTCCTGTTATGCGGCGAGCCTTAGCCTATCGACACGGACATTCCTAGCTTGCTCTACTGCGCACCACTAATTATGTTGTGTGACGAGCTGCAACCTCTCCGCACTGACATACCTATCTTGATCTGCGGCGCTGAAGCGTTGTGCGCCATGGGTCTGCTCAACCATGGCAATGGCGCGCAACACGACGTCGTCCATCGCATCGCAGGGGACACCCTCAGCCTTGACAAGCTGTGGCGCCTTCTCGTTTTCCTCATCGAGGATGTTGATGGAAGAGGCGGCGCTTCGGTGGGTTGGCATGCTTGGAAAAGGTAGAGGGGCTATAGGCTACGCTTGTTGCCTCAGTGTGTCGTGCGCCGTCTAGGTTTATGCACAATATTGCTGGGTGGCAGTGGGAAACTGATGAGGAAGTGGTGGGAAACGGTGTGTGTTCATAAAACACCATCAACTAATGGAAACTTAGCATAGAAGGAACCGCGAACTAGCACGACGCGTGCGGGCACATTGCTCGCCTAAGGTTGTGATCCATATACTCGTGTGCCCAACAGAGCACACTATTCACAGTAAAGAATATTGTTCTGTACGCAGAGAGCATAGATGTTGTGCAGACTTAGCAAGTCATGGAAAATGATTAAACTAAGGAACAGGTCGATCATGATTTTAAAAATGGTAGACAATAATTTACTACCAAGCGTTGTTTACCAAGAACACACACAACTTATTAGCAGGAAATGTGTGTATTACTATCGGTCTTCCCACACAATTAGCTGGTGCACCCTTGTCCGCTGCCTGTGTTCACCTCACCGCGCCAGCCTCTGCTCGCATCCCTCGACGTGCTCTACTCGCCGTTGGGCACCACAGCGTGCTCTGCTTGCGTCCCTCCGCGCGCTTGGCTTGTAGACGACTTTTTCCTGCATGTTCAACTACTATATGCATATGGTTGCTTGCCATTGAGGTGGCGGCGGAGCGCACTACTCGCGTCACTCCACGCACTCTGCTCTCGCGTCTTCCACGCATGCTCTGCCAGCGGTTGGGGCCGGCACATGATCATGTTGGGGTCCCATATGCAAGCGGTTGCATCGCGTGTGTCGCCACAATGCAGTTACATGCGGCACGATGGAGTTACGTGCTGCAAAAATTACCATCCGGGCATGCCGATATTCCAGGTCGTCTAGCTTCCCATTAATTCCCATGTCCATTATAATCTTCGTCTCTTCAACCTTTCGATCGCGCCCCACAACACAACAAGCACATCCACGATGACACATATAGAGAGGATATCTATAGGTGCTCCAATGGAGTTCG
Organism: Aegilops umbellulata; assembly: GCA_032464435.1. Taxonomy (NCBI): domain Eukaryota; kingdom Viridiplantae; phylum Streptophyta; class Magnoliopsida; order Poales; family Poaceae; genus Aegilops; species Aegilops umbellulata. The sequence continues at coordinate 222,332,424 of CP136055.1, read as the reverse complement.
GCGTGCATCAAGTGGAGACTCACGTGAGGAAGAAGGATCTCTCGATGGTGTACACCATCGACCCGGCCATGGTGAAGGACTACATCAACACCGTGGAGCCCTTGCTAGCTCAGGACAAGTACCAAGTAGTCGACATCGACCTCTAGTGCACCGGCGGCCATCCCGGGATAGATCAGAAGGTTGCCATCGCCTAGTTGTGTATGCGCTATCGCGTCCTCATCTACCACTACTACCTGGCCACAGAGCCTTGCGACCGTTTCGCCTGGTTTGTCAACAACCCCAACTACAAGTTCGCTACGGTGGAAACCACAAACGATGGAAAAGCGCTCCAGGTTTCGGGCTTGGCCTATTAGAAGCTTGTCGAAATCCATGGCCATGGGGTTGCACGAAGAAGGAATCCCTGGTTGAACTCGCCTCAGCCATCATCGACCCCTACTACGAAAAGATGAAGGAGGATGCCAAGAAAAATTCCGCATCCTGGCACGGGGTCTGGATGCGGAAACTCGATGAAGCCCACGTCAAGTTTGCGGCCAAGAACATGTAAACATGATACGAGATGCACAGGTGGATCATTGACATGAGGGAGTGCCTCCTTCCTGTAATCAACAAGGGATCGAGCCACCAGCAAAGCACTGGTGGCAAGCGTCACAAGAAGAACTAGATGACGATCAGATGATCGTTTATCCTAGTTAATTATGCATGTAATAGTTTACTTTGGTGTGTGCAAATGTCATGTGTGTACTAGACACCTATCTAATTGGATGTTTAATTTGGTTATGCAATCATGTCCTTATAAGTATATATATGTTGTTGTTATGTATGCAATCACATCGCACACAGACCATACTGGGGAACCCGAAGGTGATGAATTCATCAATCGTTGACAATTGTATACCGACAAGCATTTGCCCACAACAAACACGGCTTCCTACCAGAAATCGTCTGTGTTATTATCGGTCTTTGCACACATAACTAATTACGGACCTGTTTGCCGCGTATCACACACATCTTGTTAAGTTGAACTGTTTCTATTGTGTTGCCTAATTAAAAACATATCATCCAAGGGAATTGTATGTCGTATACCGCACACACCTTGATTTGGCTAGCCATTTTTGTTGTGTTGCCTAATCATAAACAGTTCATTCGAGTGAATTTCATGCTGTATATTCGACACACCTTCATCTGGTGGACTGTTTCTATTGTTATGCTCATCGCAAACAGCTCATTCGAGTGAACAATATGCCACGTATCACACATGCAACTCTAATCTGAATCGTGTTTGATGTCTTTGCCATCGCAAACAGTTTGTATCATTATTTATAGTTTTCTTACAACACCATTCGCGATTGATGCATCACACATAGTTTCGTCGAAAGTCTCTCATTGTAGTGTCGCATTAGCAGCATCCTGCGGTAGTGCCACCTGCTATACAAACGGTTTTTACCCCCTTTCCATGATAGAGTTTTGAACCGTCACCTTGCCTGTGTGTGCGATAGGGGGTCCTACCTGCACGACCCAAAAACCGTCTGGGCTAGGGAGTAGGAATGCATACATTTTGCAAAACTAAGCGTATGTAATGCTCGTATCTATCCCAAACACGAGTCGTCACACAACTATTTTTAATATATCGAATATCCCAAACGCCCCATCCTTGCTACTCGTGTGTGCTGGCATTACCATTGCATACGCTATTTTGTGGTGCAACATTTAGGATGCGCACCCCATCACAAATAGTTCATGAATGTAAAGTTTGTTTGATAAGGAGACTATCACACACATTCACTTCTCCCGAACCGTATGTGATATATAATTAAGAAGAGAAGTTAATCATCGTACGAGTTTCCGATGGGTTTATGAAACGTCCGATTGTCGTACTAGTGTCGGATGGGATAACTATTGCACACCATATTATGTGGTGCAACGTTTGCGATGCGTACAACATCACAAATAGTTCATGATTTCAAAGCATGTACGATAAGCCGAACATCACAAACATCTAGTTTGGTTGCATCATTTGTGATATTGTCTGACATCAGACGCGCTTTGCAAATGGCAACCGTGTGCATGGTCGCACACGTTTTCTCTCTGTGAAACGTGTCGGATTATGAGGTATATCACACACATTATGCTTTACAGACCATGTGCGCCGTAGTGACCTGTAGAGCGTAATTTCTCCCTAATTTAATCACTGCGATTTAAAATTGTATAGAAATTGAATTTGAGAGTAGGCAATAACTTTATTCATATCAATCAGTTTCAACAACCAATACACTATTCGACTCACACGTACATATGTTCAAGAATTATATAAAAAAGAATTAGATAAGCACCAAATACAGAATGATGAACCAGGGTTGTATACTTGTATTAAAGACGGTAAATAAAGAGGTGAAAGACATTATGATTGTTGAACAAGGTGAAGTGGAATGCCCATATTGTGCCCTCCTCCATGACGAATGCACACATGACTCTAGTCCAACCCCTTGTGATGGCCGACCGCCCATCCTTCACTGTCTTCATGAGGAATTCTAGATAGTCATTGTAGTCTGGTAGAAATACTTTATCCTTTCCATGTCCACCAATCATTTAGTTTGAGAGGTAATCTTGAGTAAACTGCTTTGGGAACCACTGGAAAGAGAAAAGATTCAAACATTGTCATCTAACACTAATTATGGGCAGTGAAAAAAGGCTATAGAGCTCTTACTTACCATCATGTAGTTCACTATTGTCTTGGATAAAGTGTAAACAAATAGTTTAATTGCCATCTTATGACCCACTTTACTAACAATCTTTATCAGTTTCCTCACTTGATGCTAGTTCATGAATATCTCATTGCCCCATACACAAAAAGGGTCGAAGCGCGGATCTTTACCAATGACATATGTACCTACAAGCACCAGGTTAATATAAGAAGCTAAACTGTAGTTTCACAATGATGTAGTACAACACTCCCTCTGTCCCATTATATAAGAGCTTATTAAATCCATGTAGCGACCCGACCTCAGACGGTCAAGTCTATATGCTTAAGTGTCATCCCTGGATCGGTATGCTGACACACATAGTACTCGAGGGTTTATAACAGAGGTAAATCACATGTATAAAGTAACATAAATACTATTACCTCAATCCAAATAGCGGAAGTGACAACAAGGTTGTGGATTCCCATCAACACCAACGGCAAAGTTGAGTGTAGAAATCATAACCCTAACGTATCACTTACTCATCGTAAGAATCCTGCAACATGAGACGTTGCAGCCACAAAGGGTCAGTACATTGAATGTACTAGCAAATTCACATTTTGGAACAATGATGAACAAAGGCTATCACTACATGCATATTTGGCTGGTGGAGGCTCTATGGTTATAATGTTTCTTGCGAAAAGCCAATTTTTTTCCTACAACAAAAGAATATGTTTTATTTAACTATCATGGTGGTTGAAACATCATTGAGAAGGTTCCTCCAACTCAATCCCAATTAAAGTAATCATTAACATCCCAACAAATTAATTTACAGTGATGAGATCAATAAGATAATCTAAGAACCAGATACTCAAGATGTCCATAACCGGGGACACGGCTAACCATGATTAGTCTGTACACTCTGCTAAGGTTTGCACACTTTTCCCCACAAGACTCGGTCTCCTCTGTTGGATTTCTCGCACTACATGATGTTTGAGAAACGGATGACCGAGACACAGCCTTTCAGAAACATTAACTCTTTACTCTGGGTGGACAGTTACACCTACTTTCCCCTACATCTGCTAGCCCACCACTGAAAGAGGTCATGCAACATACTCAACTATGCTAGTGCCCATAATAGCTTGTGGCTGCACACGGAAGTTTTTAGCATGAATAATCTTATGATCCCTTTGAGCCTAGGTGGTATTCCATAGGGTGATCACACGGGTCCTCCGGGATCTCCTTGGGCAAGCACTGGCTTCTCCAGGTGCCCGGGCAGACCGCTGGGTGCTCTAGGGTGCCCCTACCATTCCACCCAGATGTGTATTAAAGTAGCCACCTTAAGTTAACCATCAAATAATAACTCTCACATTTGTCATGAATCACTCAACCAATCCATGTCTACGAGCTTAAAAGAACAGTATGAGCATAACGTAGCAGTAACTCCCAAGGCTTGAATACAGGACAATAGGTTCCTACCTCATCAACTACTTCCCAATAACCACATGTTATCAAATCCTAACCATGCAGTGTTCGAGGGTTCAAACTAATGCATAAAAACTGGGTATGAAAGAGATATGATCAAAGTGTGAACTTGCCTTGTACTGTTGATGAAGATGATTCACACTCATAACTCCTGATAGTTCTACTCATCTCACTCCAGTCAATCTAGCGTAAGCAAGCCATAATAACCACACATAAGCAATCACACAAAAGATCGGAAAAAACGAAGAAGACAATTCGAAAAACATCAAAACCTAGAAAATAACTCTTGCAACATAAAACAATTTCTAACAGTACCAAAATTATGTGAATTTGGCCTTATCAGAAAGTTTAGGTCAAGAGCTTTGATTGGCAAAAAGAATCAACTCAAACGGAGTTATAAAACTCAAGTTATGATCAAACAAAGTTCAAATTCAAATCCGATCTAATTGAAATTTTAAAATTTCAAAAACATGTTTAAGTTTTTTTACTAGATAGAGGGGATCGTAATGAAGAAGTGGGCATTGGATTCGTTGGATTTGGTTAAACGAGCAAAAAGTTGCGAGGGTTTGAAGATTAGGGACTAATATGTAAATAAAATATTCACGGATGGGTCCCTGGCCGAAATCTAAAATAAGAAGAAAAATCCTATCGAACGAACGTTCGCTACAGAGACTAACCTAGCAAAAACCATTCGTTACAAACCTAAACTAGTGAGCGTTTGTTGTATAACTAAACCTAATAATAAACCGATCAAAAAAACTAAACCGCACAAAAATAAAACCCGGACGGACCTAGCGGTTTTTTGTCGAAAACCGGCAGCGATGAACGGCGAGCTCCGGTGATGGCAGCGAGGCAGCGGCGTCTACGAGTGGCGGTGCTGCCAGAGGAGTGGCGCGGCGTGGCAGCGGTAGTTAGCAGCGGCGCGGGCGGCGTCGGCAACGAGGCGGGGCGGCGGACTAGGCGGCGGTGCAGCGCTCTTGTGGCGACGGCAGCGGTTGCGGCAGATCTCGCCGGCGGTGGCGAGGCGCGAAATGTGAGGCGAGGAGACGCGAGGGGAGAGGAGGGAGGCCGGGCGGGCTATTTATGGAGGGGGCGACCTCGGAGGCGTGGGAGAGGGTCAAGGGAGAGGCGGCGTGAGGAGTCCGCGGTGAGGACAGCGTCCATGGCGGCGGACTACTCCCGAGCGGAGTCCCGCTCTGGGACGGTGGCGACGGGCGACGTGGGCTGGGCCGTGGCCTCGCCTGGGAGCTGGCCCGGCCCAGTCGGTCCGCGGGGATTTTGTTGTTTTTTTTACTTTTTGCAAACGAAAGAAATAATAAAACGATATAGAATAAATATACTATAGGAATATAGTATATCAAAATTTTCAAAAAAAGATTTTCTACGACATGAACATTTTTCTAAAGTCAAATAAAATCCACACAAATTTAAATAAAGCAAAGAGTTCTACTGTTGCAATAAAATCCAATAAAAGTCATTATAAGAATACCAAAATTATTTCAAATTTATTTCTCTCCAATTTTCTGATGTAGGGAATCATTTTAGCCTATTTTCCATATATTTTATTTTTGGAGAAAAATAATTTGAATAAAAACCAAATAACCCCAAATTGAAAATAATTCCAATGGGACTTTAAATTCAATTCTTTTAAAACTTCCAACTCATATTTCATATGTTTTGAAGAAGTCATTTTATCCTCTCTCGTGAAAATCATTGAGTTGCTTAAAGTTTCTGAATTTGAAAATGGTTCCAAATGAAATTCAAATATTTTCAAATACCCTTTTCATTTAATTAAATGGAAGAAGTCATATCATCTTCACTCCAGGGTTTTGTGATGAAAAGAATTTGAATTCATGGAGATCATAAATGCAAAAATGAAAGTTTGGAAAAGTCCTTTTATTCCCTCTCATTTAACTTTCAAAAAGTTTAGAATTTCACTCACTTTCAGTCAATCAATCAAGCAAACAATCAAAACTATCTATTTAATATAACATTCCAAAATTTAGAATTTTGGGATGTTACAATCCAATATACTCACGTATTGGATGAATTAAGATCTTCTATTATGGGGCGGAGGGAGTATATATAGGCCATGGGATGAAACTAACCTCGATGGAAAACAACAGTCATTCCCAATATTGTCCTATGTAAGTACATCGAAAGGCATGTTAAGCACAACAGTCTAAACATCAACCAAATATATCCATGGTATACAACATAATCTCCAATTGATAACTTAAATGTGTAGGTTTAAGCATGCTAGTTAAGCAAAACAGCAAGTGGAAAGGTGTGTTAACTGCAATAGGCCTAACATTTAACAACAAGCAAATGTAGTCATTCAAACTGGTATTGTGCAGGTTTAAGTAAACTAGTTGTTGTTAAATAAAAATGGAAAGGCATCTTAACTACAACATGCTTAACAGCAACCAAATATAGTCATTCATACAGGTATTGTTGAAACTGGTATTGATGAAATTGAACTGCACAATTCATACTTGCACATACAGAACATCACATAGTGAATAACTGAAATAAACAAGGCATACTACGAATAACCAAAGATAGCAATTGAAACTAGACATATGCTAAATACAAACAAGCGAACAACCAAAACCGTTAAAAGAGGCATATGCTCGCTACAACATGCTTAACATCAAGGAAATATAATCATTCATAGTGGTATTGTTGAAACTGGTATTGGTGAAAAATAACTGCATAGTTCATACTTACACATATAGAACATCACATTGTGAATAACTGAAATAAACAAGGCATACTACAAACAACCAAAGATAGCAATTGAAACTGGACATATGCTAACTACAAACAACTAAACAACCAAACACCATTAAAAGAGGCATATGCTAGCTACAACATGCTTAACAACAAGCAAATATAGTGATTCATAGTGCTATTGTTGAAATTGCATAGAATGTAACTTGTGCTTAAACATCAAATTGTATAATTGAACATCACAATGTGAAAAAAGAGGGGGTGTATTACCTACACCAGGCTTAATAGGGAACAAATACGGTCGTTGAACTGGTACTTATGAAATTGTACCGCATAGTAAATAGTTGCACATATAGAGCATCACATTGTGAATAACTGAACTAAACAAGCCATACTGCAAAAGACCAAATGTAGCAATTAAAATTGGACATATTCTCAATACAAAAGGGGCTCGACAAAACAAAACATGGGTTCCCCCTATGAAGAGCCATTGCAAAACAAATCATAGGTTTCCTCACTTATCACAGATGGCATCCTTCCCATTGGAAGAGCATGGACTCTGGGTGCGCTCGATGCTGTCGCGGATGGGCTCCTTCTGCTTGGAAGACCGGAGATGGTGCCCTCCTCATGGTCACTGTTGATGAGATCTGACTTGGCAGCTAAGGATCCCAAGCTATTACTATATGTAGGGCGCCCTCCTTCAGATTGCTATCTGTAGGGCAACAAACATCGCATGCGGTCCAAAAGAGGTTGCCCTTCTTCAGAACCAGAGGGTGCCCTCCTCAATTGCTATCTATAGGGCGCCCTCCCTAATGTCGCAGATGGGCTCTTTCCCCTTCGAAGAGCCAGAGAGGGTGCCCTCCTCAATTGCTATCTATAGGGCGCCCTCCCTAATGTCGCAGATGGGCTCTTTCCCCTTCGAAGAGCCAGAGAGGGTGCCCTCCTCATGATCACTGTTGATGAGGTCTGACTTGGCAGCTAAGGATCCCAAGCTAGCGTTGTAGAACTTGTCCTTCAGTAATGACAAAAGGGGCTCAATGGCGATGTAGGATGGAAAATTCTTCAGAACCAGAGGAGATTAGTGGTAGTGCCATGGATGAGATCAACGACGGTTAAACCCGAGGGATTGGGGTGGGCCACTTAATTAACCTGTGGCATAGCCCGTGTCAGGTCGTCGTTGTTGACGACCTTGATGTAGTAGCCGGCATCTGCAACATACGAGCATACTCTAGCTCGCTGATTGAGAGCATGCGTCCAGTCATCATCTTTAGTTTCCTTAGCGGCCTCGGTGGTCACCTCGCTGTCATTAGGTGAAGAGGCTGCGATAAACCTCTTTTGGGACATTCGCTCCTCGAGCTCCCAGGGAAGCGTAGCTGGTCTTAGGTTGCGACACTCTGGAGTGGGAAAGGGGGATGGGGATGGAGATCTATGGGAAATGCGGCGTTTCGCAGGCGTCATCTAAGAAACTTAGGGCAGCGAGGGTATGGAGCTCGGTGGGTAACTTGCACGGGCAGACCGGCAGAGGTTGACTATGGAGGTGGTGGCGGCGACCTAGGTAGGGTTTGGAGCGAGGGAGGGGTGGTGTGTCTGTTTGTGTGAGTGGAGGTTTTGGGGGTGGTGTGTGGAGGGGGCAAGGTGGTGTTTGAGGAAATGCCCGGCTACTCGAAGTTTTACTAGGCGGGAGTAAAATGTTGGGGCTACTAAAAATTTGGATGAAGGGATTGAAGCGGAGCGGGAGCAACAAACATCGCACACGACCCAAACATAATAATTGTGTGCTATCAAACATAAAATACCTTCAGGCAGGTAGATATTTTTGAGATTGCGAGGGATGCAGGCGGGTGTAAAATGTCGGTGCTACTGAAAATTTGGATGAAGGGATTTAAGTGAAGCGGCAGCAACAAACATTGCATACGGTCAAAACATAATAATCTTGTGCTATCAAACAGAAGAAACCCTCCAGGCAGGAAGATATTTTCGAGATTGCGAGGGAAGCCTCGCGGAGCCGAATTGATCGTGCTGATGTGAGTGATAGCTAGGGGCACGAGCGTGGCACACAAGTAGTATGAGGGAATTGTGTCTTTTGCATCTACAATCGCAGACGGTTATTTCATCCGACTCATCTGCTATTTATAAATTTGGCAAAAAATGTGGGAAAGGGTAAGAAAAAACACACTTTCATGTGGACCAAATATATGTATGAAAAAGGGTGGTTTGATGTTCAAATACCTAATGCACAACTTCGATGTGGCACCTATCTCACAAAGCGCATAGTATTGCTAGTCCACCCCCCCACACACACTTCATGTCGGCGGGAGGGGAATCCTAGCTATGAACGCATGCCTCCAAATAGCTAGGTCTAGCGTCCCTACCATAACACAAAACCTATAGGAGTCCATCATGGTCAAACCCCCCATTTGCTTCTGGTCAAAGATGGACCGTGTGCGAGCCCACAAATATGTGCTTGTGGCATGAGATGGGTGAGACCACGTACGGACCACCTGCGGGTGGCCGAACTATATATATGAAAAGGGTGGTGTGATAATTAAATACACAATTCACAACTTTAATGTGGCACATGTGCCTCGCAAATCAGACATCCCTGGCCCCACTGAGGTTTAGGAAGTGCGAAGTAGTGCCCCCCCATACACACACACTTTGAGTCGGTGGAAGAGGGCATCTCACCAAGATGTACTATAACATGGACCAAGAAGAATCCACCTTGGTCGTATAACCTCTCTCATTGTTGGTCAAAGTGATGGATGTCCATGCGGCCCCACAAATGGGTTAGCTTATCACCGATAACCACGCGAGGGAGTGCCCGAAGACAACCACCACTTGCATGTGGCCCAAATATATGTATGGAAGTGTTGTGTGGGTGTTTTAGTACCCAATGCACAACTTTGATGTGGCACCGTGCTTTGGAACCGGAAAGTCCCCACACAGTGTGAGGGTTCACGATGTGTAGTATGTATGTCACCCCACTTCGAGCCGGTGAGAGGGATACATGCGTATGTGTGTGCTCAAACTTAGGTTTCACCATGACCTACTATACCGTCACATGAACCAAAGAAGAAGAATCCACCTTGGTAACCTCTCTCGTTGTCAATCGAAGTGATGGACGTCCACACGGGCCCACAAATAGGCTTGCCGCCAATAACCATGTGAGGGAGAGTGCCCAAAGACATTCACTGCATGCACGTGTCCCAAACATATGTATGGAAGTGTGTGATGCATGCATGTTTGAATACCCAATGTAGAACATTGATGTGGTGCTTGCCTTGGAAACCGTATAGTCCCCACACAAAGCGAGGTTCATGACACGTCGTTTGCTGCCCCCCCCCCTTCATCCTGGTGGGAGGGATTCATGCATACACATGCGCTCAAACTATACTATGTAATCTCAGCATGACCTATACCGTAAGACAAACCAAAAATTATTCCAATCCTAAGTCAAATTCACGTCTCTCACTGTCGGTCAAAGTGATGGACCAAGCGGGCCACAGATGGAAGCATCGCAAATAACCACATGAGTGAGAGCCAGGGGACATGTGGGCCAAACATATGTATGCAGGTGTGTTTGTGATGTTGTAATACCCAATGCACAACTTTGATGTGGCACCTCCCTTGGAAATCGTTAAGTTCCCACACAGTGCGAGGTTCATGACGCGTAATATATAACCACAAAAAAACACTTTCGTGATGATACCCGTTAGTCACAGTAGGTCACCTTTTTGTCATGCATGTACATCCATGACGATTTTATGACCGAATCAAGATAGTCATACCCGTGTTGTCATAGAATTGTTCCATGACAATACCAAAATTATCATCATGGAAGTGTCCACTTCCATGACGATAAATGGCACATCATGGAAGTGCTTTTGTCAAGGGTAACCGACATGTGGCATCCACCGTAATGCGTCGCCGTTAAGCTATCGGGTTCCGTTTTGGATCCGGTAAGCCGTTAACAACCGAGACCAATGGGGATTTTCCACGTGTAAAATTCTCATTGGCTCTAGCAACCACGTGTGAGTTCCGCGTTGGGACATATGTCAACCGCCTAATGGGCAGGAAGTGCCTATGATACGTCGACATGGGGCAAGGTGCAATAGCGGCCCATTTAGGTTAAAAAGGCCGCCCCGTTTCACTTGGTCAAAAGGTAGCGGGCTGGGCCACAAAAGCCTGTTAACGGTCTGTTTGCATTTAGCCCATTTACAGGCCGCTAACTCGTGGCCCGTTATTGCCTATCCGAATCAGGCCCAGTAGTGTCACCTGGGCCCCCAATATGATTCTAGCCTGTTGTAACTTCTGGCCCATGTATGGCCCATGACGTCTTTCGGCCCATATGAGGCCCTTTGTAAATCAGGGCTCTTTAACAGCATGTGGTGAAACTGGCCCATAATGAACAATAAATCACTTTATACTCATTGACAGCCCATTACTCCGTTGGGCTGTTTCCAAATCGTGTAACCTTTCGGCCTTCTAAGGGACCATTTATTCTTGGGCTCATTTCCAGCATACGATTACTTACGGTCCGTTACTGGCATGTTCTGCTGATGAGCCAAATTCATCCTATGGTTACAGTCAACCTGTTTGTGGCCCGTTAATCCAGTGGGCCATTTTCATAGCGTCATATAATACAACCCATTAACGACCCGTTATGCCTGTCTATAGAATTAAGCTCATTATATATGCCGGCATATTAACACCCGTTATGGTCGGCCCATAAATAGATGATTCCCATTCTAGACCGTTTACGACCCACATTGCGGACCACTATTGGTCCACGAATAGTACGGCCCATGTTTGACCAATAAATCATACGGCTCATAGAAGGCCCACGGATTCTATGTCCCGTAGAAGGCCCATGGATCATACAGACATTAGGAGGCCCATGGTCACTACACCAGGCAGCAGGACCATGGTTACAACGGTCAGTACGTTGCCCAGGGTTATTGTGGCCTAGTTCAACAAGCAAAAAAATATTTTTTGTGTTTAAAAAAATTATAAGTGGGGGATATGAAAAGAGAGGCAAAGGCAAATAAAAATAAGAGCAAGTAGGTAATAGTTTGTGCGAAGGTTCTTGATAAGTTTTGGTGATGTCTCCCGGCAACGACGCCATAAATTATTCCTGCTACTTGTGAGCTGCGTTGGGATTTCCTCGGAGAGGAGAGGACAAAGAAGTACATTAGAGATAAGTATTTCCCTCAATTACGAACCAAGGTTATCAATCCAGCAGGAGAACCACACAGAACCTCGTTAGCAGCACTTGCACGCACAAAAGCAGATACTTAGACCCAACACGAACAACGGGGTTGTAAATCCCCTCGACCTTACTTGCAAAGATTAAATCTCATACTCGTAGGTAATAAAGTGAATTTCAAAATAAAAGCTTGGACTTTGTTTAGGGTGGCTCTCATACTTGCACCCAAAATCGATTCCCCCTCCGGCAGAGTACCAAAAAGGCCTCCGGTTGGAATCACGGAAGAACAAAAGCTTGCGGTGGCAAAAAAACGTGTTTTGGGTGGTTCTCTATTATATTGAGAATATCTGGGAATTTGTAGAAGTGGAATTAGTTCAATAGGTGCCATGAGGAGCCCACAAGCCTGGGGGTGCCCCCCTAGCGAGCTTGTCGCTCCCTCATGGCTCTTCTGGTCTTCTCCCGAACCTTCTGGGTCCGTTCTAGTCCAGAGAAATTAATCCAAATATTTTCTCTGTTTGGACTCTGTTTGATATTGTTTTCCTGAAAAGCCAAAAACAAGCAAAAAAACAACAATTGCACTGGGCACTAGGTTAATAGATTAGTCCCAAAAATGATATAAAATTGCATATAAAACATCCAAGATTGCTTCTACAATAGCATGGAACAACCAAAAATTGTAGATACGTCGAAGATGTATCAACAATGTAACACGAATGAGATTGAGATCAAAGTAGTCAGGTATATGTGAAAGCATAAAGGAATGAACTTACATTTTGAAGTAAGGCACGATAAAGTTTTCCTTGTGCCGAGGGCTATGAAGAATGGTCCGATCGAGGTAAGTCGCGATGGCGCACTCGCCTTTGTTAGAATCAACATTGGCAAAATGCATGATATATGGATCAAGGAAGGAAACTACTACATTCTGGAGTAATGGATTTGTAGCAAGCCCGAGTGACCAAAGCCTCATTAAGGATGGCCTCACTACGTCCAGATAGAAAATATTATCGTTGACTACACTCTCAAACCCAAGAAATGTTTTATCAGTATGACATGTGTCGACAAATCAAAGACCATCTATAACATTGGCGATGTAAATTCATCTCACCCTTTCTTGACCTAGCTACCACTTCTTTGTGTAGAAGCCGAGTTTCAGTGTTGAGTGCACCCAACTTATTTTTTTGACTATTTACTGTAGAGCAACAGCCCCACAGTCCTTTTATTCCAGAAATATTTGCCCAGGCCTGTTTAAATCCGCTCCCAACGGGAGTCCAACCCAGGACCTGGGGTGCTACTAAGGTCGCTGCAACCACTAGGCTACATGCCCGTTCGCCCCAACTTATGTTGTGGTACATTGGTTTACCTGGCTCAATCGTTTGCCATACGCGCGAACCGGCTGAAACATTCACCACATCTTCTTTTGGTGCCTTATCGACGGAAGGTTCATCGGCCAATTTCTTCTTTCTAGTTCTGCCCTTTTTACGACGCGGAGCGACGGGGTCCATAGAATATGGTTCTTCGGAATCCATGTGTTGCATTTGCTAAAATTTAGTGTGACAATTATGAGTCACAAAGCATAAAAGAAAAAATATGGAATAAAAAAATTGACACGACCTTTGCTAAAAAGAGGAGATAATGAGAGTCAGAAATTTGGCAAAACGGAAATGAATCGATGTTTCGTGAAAACATTGGATCTCTTGTAAATACCTGCAAGTTGAAGCCGGCCACACTAGAATGTATCCTAGGCAAAATATGAAAGAAAAAAATTGACATGAGCTTTGCTAAAAAGAGGACATAACGAGTCCCGGAAATTCAGCGAGACCGAAATGAATCAACGTTTCGCGGAAACATTGGCACTCTTGTCAATACCTACAAGTAGAAGCCCACCACACTAGAATGCATCGTAGGCAAAATATGAGACAAAAAAATTGACATGACCTTTTCTAAATAGAGGACATACCGAGTGCCAGAAATTTGGCGAAACAAAAATGAATCGATGTTTCACGAAAACAAGGCACTCATGTCAATACCTGCAAATAGAAGCCAACCACACTAGAATGCACCCTAGGAAAAATATGAAAGAACAAATTCGAAATGACTTTTGCTAAAAGGAGGACATAACGAGTGCTAGAAATTCGGCGAAACAGAAATACCTACAAATAGAAGCCAACTACACTAGAATGGATCTTAATTCTAAACTGCTCATATTTACTCTAAGCACAACTAAAACTAAGATACAATACTCAAAATTAACCTACGGAAAATATAAATCAAATATATAGTTATATTTACCCTAAACACAAATAACACTAAGAAACATTGACATGTATTTCTAAACTACTAGTATTTACCCTAAACACAAATCTGAACATGCCGTAGAGGTGGCGTGTCTAGCGTTCGAAGGTGGCGCGAGGCCTCCGATGTTTGCGGAGGAGGAGCACAACTGCTACGGCGGCAACATGCCTCCGATGTTGGGGGAGCAGGCGATGCATGCGGCGGCTTCGAAGGCCACGACGGGGAGGAGGGTTGTGGCAGCAAGGAGGGAAGGGATTTTGGGGGCATGGGCGCGCGGGGCGGGGGGTGGGTGTGAATGGGAGGTATTGTTTCGATGCGAACCATTTTGGGTGAAAATTGAACTGCCCACGAACGTAGTGGAAAAGTAGTGAAGGGCCATGCATATTACCCACGCCCGAAAGGGCTAAAGCGGTGGCAGGCGCTCGCAACTGCTAAGAAAGCACCACTACATCATCTTTTACAGCATTCAACATATTTTTAAAATTAATTTTAACCTAAAGCCTTTAGTACACAATATCTAGAGCCCGATGCTAAAAAGTTACCACTTTTGAGTCGGTTTGCTATTTTCACAGCATTAATTTATTTTTTGGCAACTAAAAAGGGAAAAAAGTTTTGAGCGTGCAAACGAGCTCGGAAAGGGATGAAACCTTGCATGTTCACTTCATTGGACACCTGTAGGGTGTGGTAGATATTTGAGATTCTTAAGGCAAGAACTTGAAGCACGTCGTGTACAAACCGAACACTCTCCCATGAAGTATCAGCGTTTTGAATTGAAAACTACTGCCTTATACAAACAACTACAATTTTTAAATCATTTCGATTTCAAACTTTTTCCATGAGTAATAGACACTATTGCTTGCCTCGTGCTAAAAAATTACCACTTTTTGAGTTGGTTTGCTACTTTTGCGACATTAATTGATTTTCCGGCAACTAAAAATGGCAAAAAGCTTTGAGCATGCAAACAAGCTTGGAAAGGGATGAAACTTTGCATGGTGCCCTCCTTGGACACTTTTAGGGTATGGCAAAATGTTCAAATCGTTACGGCAAAAACTTGATGCACATATTGTACAAATGGGACACTCTCCCACAAAGTGTCAGGGTTTCAAACAGAGAACCGCCGCCTTATGTAAACAACTACAATTTTTCAATCATTTCGACCTCAAACTTTTTCCATGAGTAATAGTCACTATTGCAAGCCCCATGCTAAAATTTACCATTTTTATTAGGTTTGTTATTTTTGCGGCAATAATAGATTTTCTGGCAACTAAAAAGGGCAAAAAGCTTTGAGCATGCAAACAAGCTCGAAAAGGGACAAAACTTTGCATGGAGCCTTCATCGGACACCTGTAGGGTGTGGTAAACATAGTGTACAAACCGGACACTCTTCCCCCAAGTAGGGGACGAACGACATATTCTAGGTTTAGTAAATATGACTTTATTAGGAATTTTTGGACCCTCTTCAAATTTGAGACTACTCTAGGTTTAGTACATATGATCTCCATGGACATTTTAGGGGCTTAGTGTGGTAGGCCTTTCCTAGTGCCCGCCACTTTCAACTTCTGGATATTTACAATTTATGTTTTGTGCGGGTGACCACAATTTATTTGTGGTGGGCCCACTAACACCTATTAAAATAGTGGTGGGTGTTTCCCCATGCCCGCCATTGATCACTTTCATCACACGGGCTAATTCGGGAGATTTCACTTGTGGCGGGTGGTTATTTTTGCCCGCCGGTGTTGTGGTTATTCCAGTGGCGGGTCTTATTTGTTACCCACCATTGCTATCTTTCCAAAATTGCAGTGGAGATTTTCTATCTGTTCCTGCCTTGATTTGAGGCCACCTATATATAAGTCTTTTCCTAGTAGTGCAATGACGTGGTAGTAGAGGCTCCTACGATGATCTTCCTAATTAATTTTTTGGAGGGAACAGACCGATACCAATTCTATGTTCCCACTACTAAAAAAGATATCCCGCTAAATGAGTCGGCTAACAAATAATTACAAGTTATTTTTTCATTTATGTTTACAAAAATGGACCCGCCAACACTTTTTGTGACACTAAAACTTGTCGCAGATTATACACATGCCTAGTGACGGACGAACACGTCACCTAAAATCACCTTACCATGGTCGCTTAGGGCATTGCCCTAGGGATAATATTAGCTAGTGACGGTTTCTGTCACAGAAAATGATCTTAGGTGAAGGTTTTTTCTTCGTCACAGAATAGCACATATTTTGTAGTGTTATTCATATATACTCTTTGATCTATTTGTCTTTCTATGGCCAAGTTTGATAAATGATCACCACGAGAGAGTTGAATATGATAGTTAGGTTCAATCTTGCAAGTAATCTACCGTAGTGATAGAAGAAAAGGCTTGTATTGCGTTGTTGCCACTAGGGATAAAAAGATGATTGAGTAGTTATTCTTCGAACGAAGGGTAAAGACAATATATCATCTACTTTAAGTCATTATACTTAACGCAATACTTTGTTTATTACTTAATACTTTAAGATGCATGCTGGATAGAGGTCTTGGGTGGAGTATTATCTATAGATGCAGTTGGACACTAGTCTATAGATGGTTGGACTTGATGCTCATATCTAGTTAATGCCATGTATAATTATTGTCATAAAATTGCAATTTAATCAATGTTCAACTGTAATTTCTTCACCACATCATGCTGTCTTTTGGAAAGAACCACTAATGAACCTATAGATCCCAGTCCATTCTTCTTCATATTTCTTCCAACCTCGATCAATGTTCTTTATAGTTCTTGCTTTCAATTTTCTTTTGTAACTTTTTTCATACACACTTGTGTTTAATCTTTGAAACTAGCAAGGCTAGTGAGACTATGAACCTCGCTAGTTTCGTTGGAGCCAAGGTAGTTTTGTATTTGTGTGTGTAGGTATTTATCATTGGCTGCTTAGTAAAGTCCTACTAGTTCGATATACCTTATGGTCATCCAGTTTGAGAGAAAATGTTTGCTTTCTACAAACCCTTACACTTGGGGGGACACCTTCCTATTTGAGAGGAACTGAACTAGAATAATTGTTTCTTTTAAATAATTTTTGTTATTTCATGGTAATGCATGGGCATTCACCTTGTATTGTTAAAGACTCATGTGGTTGTTTTAGACATTCGAAATTAGTTTAGCTTATATATGTGTTTGTCTTGTGAGATTCTTCGCAGAAGCTTTGCAGAAAAGTCGACACAAACGATTAAATTAGAGGCAATTACCTCAAGCGGTTGTATCAAAGATACTTGCCATTCGTGTGTGTATGCTTTTATCCAATGCAGTATAATTTGTTTACCAAATGAAGATTAAAAAAGTTAAACATCCCCGTGCTCGTCCCTTCCAATTTTTTTGCGATACTCACATTTTATGACGTGTGACACATGTCTATGCTATGATTAGTTATGAAGTTACGTGGCGAACCAACCTGTGATTGGATGGTTAGGAGGACAGTGGTATCCCCAGCCCACTAGGGTTCAGGTCTTAGACTTGGCATTGGTGCTCGCATTATTCCTGGATTTATTTCATGCTTCCGGTGATGTTTGTTCAGTGGGAGAAGATGCTCCCGTCGACTGCGAGGCGCCTGTTGTGACTTCATAAAATCTCAAGATGCTATGTCGGCTCAGCCTCTTGCAGGTTCTCATAGGGGTAGGGTGATCGTGCGTGCATTCATTGGGGTCAGTGTATATGAGCGACTTCGATTGTACTGTGTTGAAACAAATTACGAAGGTACGTGTAATATTTTATGTAAGAACTTTGTAGCTAACCATGATATTATTATTTTGAGAAACACTTGTACCTTTTCTTTCATGAACTTTTGGAGTTTATTTATTCATAAGGTTGGTTAATTACAATATCATAAACATATTACGGTAGTAGATGTGTGGCGGCGGTGATGTCTGTCAGTAGGAATAATGTCTCCCATGTTCTATCCCAGTCCTGATGGTGCATTTACATCGTCGGAGGTCATGTGGAGGTGTGTCTCCTTTGGATCTCGTGAGATTCAGTCGGTGCTGGTCTCCGGTGTATCTGTTTGGATCCGGTCTTGGTTCGTCTTGGTTTGATTGTTTACATGTTTGATCCTTCCAATCTACGACGTTCTTCATCAGCGATGGTTGCTGCTTTGTTATGCTGGTTGAAAGTGTAACTAATCCCCGGGTGGTTTTGGTAATTCATAGCAACATATACATCAACGAACTAATGCATATTCAAATAATATTTTGGGAAAGTACAATCTAGGTATGACTATGAGATGTGAATGTGGACCCCTCAAATTCAAAGGACAAAGCATTGCCAAAAGATCCAAGACTCACATTTTTTAATCAAAGATCACATTGAGTCCATAGGAAAGCTAATACTATTAAAAGGGGATGATATTTTGATCATGAGTCATTTGCTTAAGTGCTTAGAGATATTGCTCCAAAAACCCTCAACCACATCCTCACAATCCTAAATGTCCAAAACCCTAAATTCATTCTCGGTCCCACCAATTCATACCTATCCGGATCCACCGAGATACACTTGAGAGAGCTACTACCTAAACCCAAGAAACTCGAAATCACTGAGATGACATTCAGTCCCACCGAAGTGTGCGTGCCAACCTTCTATAACCCATTGTTTTCATCTCAGAATTTTCGAGCTAAACCGATTGTTGCCACCAAGTGAGGAAAGTGCTCAATTCATCATCAGTCATTCCCACCGAGTGGATTCAACCAATCTCATTGAAATGCCTAAAGTTCAAACCTTTTGCACCGTCGGTGTCACCGAGTATTTCACCTGGCCCCACCGAGTTGTGCATAAAGGTGTGTGAGGGAGTCCTGGATTAGGGGGTGTCCAGATAGCCGGACTATACCTTCAGCCGGACTCCTAGACTATGAAGATACAAGATTGAAGACTTCGTCCCGTGTCCGGAAGGGACTTTCCTTTGCGTGGAAGGCAAGCTTGGCGATGCGGATATGTAGATCTCCTACCATTGTAACCGACTCTGTGTAACCCTAACCCTCTCCGGTGTCTATATAAACCGGAGGGTTTTAGTCCGTAGGTCAGAACAACAATCATACCATAGGCTAGCTTCTAGGGTTTAGCCTCCTTGATCTCGTGGTAGATCTACTCTTGTACTACCCATATCATCAATAATAATCAAGCAGGAGTAGGGTTTTACCTCCATCGAGAGGGCCCGAACCTGGGTAAAAACATCGTGTCCCTTGTCTCCTGTTACCATCCGCCTAGACGCACAGTTCGGGACCCCCTACCCGAGATCCGCCGGTTTTGACACCGACATTGGTGCTTTCATTGAGAGTTCCTCTGTGTCGGTGTCAAAACGGGCGGATCTCGGGTAGGGGGTCCCGAACTGTGCGTCTAGGCGGATGGTAACAGGAGACAAGGGACACGGAGTTTTACCCAGGTTCGGGCCCTCTCTATGGAGGTAAAACCCTATGTCCTGCTTGATTAATATTGATCATATGGGTAGTACAAGAGTAGATCTACCACGAGATCGAGGAGGCTAAACCCTAGAAGCTAGCCTATGGTATGATTGTTGTATGTTGTCCTGCGGACTAAAGCCCTCCGGTTTATATAGAAACCGGAGAGGGTTAGGGTTACACAAAGTCGGTTACAATGGTAGGAGATCTAAATATCCGCATCGCCAAGCTTGCCTTCCACGCCAAGGAAAGTCCCTTCCGGACACGGGACGAAGTCTTCAATCTTGTATCTTCATAGTCCAGGAGTCCAGCTGAAGGTATAGTCCGGCCATCCGGACACCCCCTAATCCAGGACTCCCTCAGTAGCCCCCGAACCAGGCTTCAATGACGATGAGTCCGGTGCGCAAATTGTCTTCGGCATTGCAAGGCGGGTTCTTCTCCAAACTCCGTGTACCTGCTGAATAATGTCTGGTCTCTTGCGAATGTAGCGCTCCTTGGCTTCTACGCCCAATAATGGCCGCCTTCCACGTGTCAAACGAATACGAAAAGTCTGGGCGTTTTTACACTCACACCCCTAGCAACGTAAATGAGCCGCCTATTTAAAGGGATGGGGATTTAGATCCAAACCACATCTTCTCCCTTCCGCGAGTATTTATCAGAGTGCATCCAACAAAGGCCCATTCCACCATGGCCAGCCGTTGCAACTCCTCCTCTCGCCCTTCCAGTCCTAAGCCCGGAGACTGGGAGAGGTGCTCCATCCCGCATAACGATCTAGTATCGCTTCAGACCAAGGGATTTCTCCCTCCGACCTATATGGTCCTGGTTCGAGCCAGACTCGCCACCTATAACGGCGGTGGGCAGGCAGAGAGCGCCCCCAATCCCTCCAAAGGAGAGAGGGTATGCCTTGTCCCTTATTTAATAAGAGGGCTCGGATTTCCAATTCATCCGTTTCTCCGGGGGCTCCTGGAGTTCTATGGTCTCGAACTGCACAACCTCACGCCTGCCTCCATATTGCACATCGCGGGCTTCGTAGCCCTCTGCGAGTTGTTTTTGGGTGTTGAGGCTCATTTCGCGCTGTGGAAGAGGCTATTCTGCCTGGTGCCCCGTTCTCAGGAGGGGTCAATATATCAAGTGGGCGGAGCTGAAGTGTGGCGCATCGCCGGGACCGGATATTTATCCGGAACCCCAAAGAAGGCGTCCGAGAATTGGCCTTCGGAATGGTTTTATATAGAGGATGTCCCGCTACTGGATCCTGTTCGTATTGGCCTCCCTGAGTTCGACAATGCCTCCCTGAAGAAGCGCCTAAGCTGGCGTCCACGGAGCCCTCAGAGGGAAAGTGACAAGGACGTCCTTTACCTGATGGGCCGGATAAGATTATTAGCTCATTCCGGACTAACCATGATCGGGGTCATGGCCATGTGCATCATGCGGGGGGTGCAGCCGCTTCAATATAGGGGCCACCCCATGTGGGATTTCAACGGGGAGGACGACGCCACCCGTCACGGCCGTAAGGGGCCACTCGGCTGCCGCTCTGATAAAGATCTTGTCCACTTTGTTCAAGGGAAAAGAGGAGGAATTTCTCCGTGCCAACCCTCAGGGTGGATTTACCATGTATAATCCTCCAAACTAGGTAAGTAGGCACTTTCACTTGTCCATCCGTTTTGTATTCCTACTGTCAAGTATATAGTATGACGACTTCAACGCGGGAACTGCGCCAGGCTGTTAAAGAGATAAACAGCCCCCCTCCACAACCCGAGGATCCGGGACGGTCCCTCGACCCGGCCTCCCAAGAGGATCCGGACATATTTGTGGAGCTAATTGATGGGGTATTCCATCAATTAAGCAAGGACAACGCCTTGGTGGCCATTACGGCCGATTACCCAGGGCTACTCCCAGCCTCCCAGGTAACTGAGACCGAAATCCCAGTACTTCGAAAAGGGACCCGTCCTCGCGTGTTTTCGATGACCGTATAACAACCGTGTTTTGCAGAGGAGGTCCTTGAGGCCGGAGGCTGGGCCTGCGGCGGCCAGCTAACGAGGGGCTGCGGGGCCCCGTGGGATAAAAAGAAGTGTAGTCCGGACCGAGGTGCCGGCGCAAAGGTATAGCGCACCTTTTTATTCCCAGGTGTTATTCCTTCAAGGCATATTAACACTCGTGCTCTGTTCAAGACAAAGAGACCTCGCCGGACTATATCCAGAGAGGCTGCCAATCGTGCCTCCACCAGCCAGGCTCCACAGCCTGGTCAGGAGGCGGAGGCGAACACGAGGTGCGCACCGGACGCTCCTCCGACGGAGGATGTGGACAGGCTGTCTGCCACCCAGTCCGAGGTGGAGAGTGCCATGAACCACAGGCATCGCCGGACAGTTCTTCGCGACGCTTGTTTCTCCCAAGAGGCGTTGGATGCCTTCAATTCGGGAGATGCATATCTCCGTGCCGCTCAAAATGGTCTAGCCAGAGCCACGCGGCAATATGTAAAAGACATACGGGTGAGAAAATTTAATGGTTATATATATCAGTAGCCCCCGATACTTGAAGCAGTTAGAATAACTGATTTAAGGATTGTGTAATACGCAGGTTCTTTCAGAGAAGAATACCCAACTGTCCCAGGAGCTAAAAGAGTGCAAAGCCCAACTTGAGGCCGCACTAGCCGAGACGGGGGAGCCCAAGGAGACCCCCTCTGGTAATATATGCTTCAAAAAGATAAGTGTGAAGTGCGGCATATGTGCAAATCTGACAAATGAAATTGCAGATGGCGCCAGACTAGATCCGGACAAGCAACAACTCCTACGCCGGCTAAAGGCTGGCGAGAGTGTGCTAACAAAGGTGAGGCGGGAGAAGAATGATCTTCAGGATGCCAACACCAAGCTGGGTGTTGAACTAAAAGATGTTCGTGCCCAGCTGTCGGACTCCGTTATGGAGAATCAGCGGCTTCGACGCGGCATATTTAGTAAGTGCTTGAACGAACTTTGAAAAAAGAGTTCGGCAAGGAAGTCGACTAACAGAGTGATGTCTGTAGGTATGCTAACAGGTCGTCCTGCAGAGGAGATGCCCGGTTCTACAGGTGACCTTCTTCCCGAGCTCTCGCAACTGCACGAGCGAGTTCGGCAGGCGATGCAAGGCGTTGCCCAAGCCTTATGGCAATCCCTCTCCATGCCCGAGGGCCTTGGAGAGCTTGCGGAGAAGCTGAAGGGAGCGCGGCGGCGCTTCCGATTGTGGAAGATATCAGCCTGCCGTCAAGGCGCTAGGGAGGCCTGGGCCATGGTGAAGATGTGGTACACAAAGGCTGACCCAAACCACATGGCCGAGGTCGGACCTGTGGGGGCCGATGGGAAGGAGATCCCTGTAAGCTTAGTATACGGTCAAGTAGAATTGGCCGCAAAGTATTCCCAGCAGGACTGTAAATTAGACAGCCTGTTAGATGGTATTGAAGAGGAATACAATCAGTCAGAATGACTATGTAATTTAATTGACATTTGTAATGCCTTCTAGCCGGATTGTAGATCGTTTGTCATGGCCGACCTTTTTGCTTCAACCGGGACCTGACGGTCTGGAGTGTGTCCGAATACCCTCGCGATTATATAAGAACCGGGGTATGCATGGAGACCAGGCGTAGGGGTCATTAGTGCTTGAACAGACAAGTGCCCAACTAGTTATGTTAAATTACATGGTTAGTAAGAAACATCTTCCAGGGAGAATAATTCCGTTAAGGGTTCCTTTCCCTGGGAGGCATGCCCTAAAGTGCATGTCCATTCTGCGAAAAAGACGCAGGAAAAATCGTCTGGGGGCGCATAGATAAATAATTGGAAAAATCATCTTTCAGGTCTCCGACCGAATATTCCCTTAAGAACGCTAGCTTTCGGCTTCACCCAGTCTGAGGTACACATCCGGCTGACCCGACAGTAACAATCGCAGAGGTGCTCCCTTTACCACCTAGCCGAACAATCGGGAACGTAGGGGTAAGCACAGGAGCCAGGCAACCCAGCTTGGCCAAAACTTAAGTCATATCAATGCATATAATGGTGAAATAAAAGGTACATGTGGAAGTGTAACACATGTGTTGGGCATAAAGCCCGTGTGAATAAGCTTCTGTTAAAAGAAGCCCCAGGTTTAATGAGTGTGAATAGCATGTCATGTGATGAGCCTTTTAAGGCTATAAGAGGAGAGGAGAAGGAGAGAAATATAAGACAGACAGTATATAAAAAATGGACAGAGGAAGGAGACGAACACAGAGTCCGGCGCTAGGCATAGAATCTTCGGAGACGGGCTGCGTTCCATGGGTTTGGCTCAAGTCGGTTATCCGATGCATCTCGTAGGCGGTACGCTCCACCAGTCAGGACTTGGTCAATTATGAAGGGACCTTCCCACTTGGGCTTGAGTTTGTCCTTTTTCTTGTCTGGCAGACATAGAACTAATTCGCCAACGTTGTAATTTTTGGCCCGTACTTCTCTGCTTTGGTATCTTCGAGCCTGCTGTTGATAGAATGCGGAACAGACTTTGGCCACGTCACGTTCTTCCTCCAATGCTTCCAAACTGTCCTGCCGATCGAGATCGGCCTCTCTTTCTTTGTACATGCGCACCCGAGGTGAGTCATGAATTATGTCGCAGGGCAAAACTGCCTCTGCGCCGTACACCATGAAGAATGACGTATATCCGGTGGTGCGATTCGGCGTGGTCCGCAGCCCCCAGAGTACGGAGTCGAGCTCCTCTACCCAGTGCGTGTTAGATTCCTTAAGGGACAGCACTAATCTGGGTTTGATGCCGCTCATGATAAGACCATTTGCACGTTCGACCTGTCCTTCAGTTTGTGGGTGATAGACGGAAGCATAATCGAGCTTGCTGCCCATGTTTTTGCACCAGAGTTTTACCTCATCGGCCGTAAAGTTTGTGCCATTACCAGTGATGATGTTGTGGGGGACGCCATAACGGTGTATGACCCCAGATATGAAGTCTATCACCGGTTCGGATTCGGCCGTCTTAACAGGCTTGGCTTCTATCTATTTGGTGAACTTATCCACCATGACCAGTAAGTATTTTTTTTTGGGTTCCACCTTTAAGGCGTCCCACCATGTCAAGCCCCCAGACCGCAAAGGGCCAGGTTATGGGGATAGTTTGGAGGGCGGTGGGTGGCATATGGCTTTGGTTTGCAAAAAGCTGGCAACCGACGCATCGTTGGACTAAGTCCTGAGCATCTGCCCGGGCCGTTGGCCAATAAAAGCCTGTACGGAAAGCCTTACTTACAAGGGACCGAGATGCAGCGTGATGACCACCGAGTCCGGCATGAATTTCAGCCAGCAAGTTCTGTCCTTCCTCTTCGGATATGCACCTTTGAAGGACTCCGGTAGTGCTTTTCTTATAAAGCTCTCCCGCATGGACTTTGTAGGCTTTAGATCGCCGCACTATGCAGCGTGCCTCGTTTTGGTCCTCTGGGAGTTCCTGCCTAGTAAGGTAGGCTAGGAACGGTTCTGTCCACGGGGAGATGACGGCCATTGTTACGTGGGTGAAGTTGTGATTTCATTGGCAGAGCCTCCAATTGTGTCAGATTGTTCGGCATCGTGCAATGCGGTTGAGTCCGGGCTGCTATTGCCGGATTCACCTTCCCATGCTACGGATGGTTTGAACAGCCTTTCCAAGAAGATGCTGGGGGGGACTGCGTCGCGTTTTGTGCTGATGCGTGCCAGGACATCTGCCGCCTGATTGTTCTCCCGGGCTATATGATGAAATTCGAGCCCTTCGAACCGAGCTGACATTTTTAGGACGGCGTTGCGATAAGCTGCCATTTTTGGATCCTTGGCATCGAAGTCTCCGTTTATTTGGGATATTGCGAGGTTCGAATCCCCTCGCACCTCTAGGCGTTGAATACCCATGGATACTGCCATCCGAAGACCGTGTAGAAGGGCCTCGTATTCGGCTGCATTGTTGGAGTCTGTGTACATAATCTGGAGTACAATTTGAACTGTGTCTCCCGTGGGGGACGTCAAAACGACGCCAGCCCCCAGACCAGCCAACATTTTGGAGCCGTCGAAATGCATGATCAAGTTTGAATATGTGCCGTACTCTTTAGGGAGTTCGGCCTCCGTCCATTCTGCGACGAAGTCGGCCAAAACTTGCGATTTTATAGCTCGTCGTGGCTTATAAGTTATGTCGAACGAGAGGATCTTAATGGCCCATTTTGCAATCCGGCCCGTTGCGTCGCGGTTGTTTATAATATCGTTGAGTGGTACTTCCGAGGCTACTGTTATCGAACACTCTTGAAAGTAGTGTCGCAGCTTCCGGGATGCCATGAATACCGCGTATGCAATCTTTTGATAGTGCGGGTACCGTGATTTGCATGAAGTGAGGCCAGTGGACACATAGTAGACCGGCTTTTGAAGGGGGAATTTGTGTCCATCCGTTTCTCGTTTGACGACGAGTACTGCGCTTACAACCTGATGGGTTGCTGTAATGTACAATAGCATTGGCTCGCCGATGTTTGGCGTGGCCAGGACTGGGTTTGTTGCCAATATGTCTTTTATTTCGTCGAGTCCAGCCGTGGCGGCATCCGTCCACTCGAAGTGTTCAGTGCACCGAAGGAGGCGATAGAGGGGTAATGCCTTTTCTCCCAAACGGGAGATGAAGCGGCTTAGAGCCGCCACGCATCCGGTTAATTTTTTTATCTGTTTGAGGTCTTTTGGGATATCCAATTGTGACAAAGCTCGGATCTTGGCAGGATTTGCTTCAATTCCTCTACCGGATACAATGAAGCCCAAGAGCTTTCCGGTTGGAACATCGAAAACGCATTTTTCCGGGTTGAGCTTGATGTCGTATGTTCGGAGATTGTCAAATGTAAGCCTCAAGTCGTCTACTAGAGATTCGACATGTCTTGTTTTTACGACCACATCATCCATGTATGCCTCCACTGTTTTGCCGATATGGTTTGCCAGACATGTTTGAATCATGCGCTGATATGTTGCGCCGGCATTTTTGAGCCCAAAGGGCATCGTGTTGAAGCAAAATGGGCCGTATGGTGTGATGAATGTCATTGCGGCTTGGTCTGATTCTGCCATCTTGATTTGATGGTAGCCGGAATATGCGTCGAGGAAACACAACGAATCATGTCCTGCGGTGGCGTCGATAATTTGATCAATGCGGGGGAGGGGGAAGGGATCATTTGGGCAAGCCTTGTTAAGGTCTTTAAAATCAACGCACAGGCGCCAGGATTTGTCCTTCTTTGGTACCATCACCAGGTTTGCTAGCCAGTCCGGATGTTTTATATATCTGATGAATCCGGCCTCCAATAGCTTGGCTAGCTCCTCTCCCATGGCCTGTCTCTTAGGTTCGAAAAAACGCCGAAGAGCTTGTTTGATAGGTTTGAATCCTTTTAGGATATTTAAGCTATGTTCGGCCAGCCTGCGGGATTCCTGGCATGTCTGAAGGGTGCCAGGCAAAGATGACCCAATTTTCACGTAGGAATTCTCACAGTGCGGCGTCTACATCAGGGTTTAATTGCGCCCCGATGGAAGCTGTTTTATTGGGGTCCATTGGATGGACCTGGAATTTGATTATTTCATCCGCTGGTTTAAAGGAGGTGGACTTGGATCTCTTGTCGAGTATCACATCGTCCCTGTTTACCGTGGAGCGCAGCACAGTCAGTTCCTCAGCCGCTAGGGCTTTGGATAGTGCCTCAAGGGCCAATGCGGCTGTCTTGTTTTCGGCACGGAGTGCTATGTCCGGATCACTAGCGAGAGTGATAATTCCGTTCGGCCCGGGAATCTTGAGCTTCATGTACCCGTAATGGGGTATTGCTTGGAAGATTGTAAACGCTTCCCGTCCTTGCAGAGCGTGGTATCCGCTACTGAACGGGGCCACCTGGAATGTGACCTCTTCGGATCTGTAATTATCCGGCGTGCCGAACACCACATCTAGTGTGATTTTTCCTGTACAGCGCGCTTCTCGACTGGGGATTATTCCTCTAAAGGTTGTGCTGCTTCACTCAATGCGGTTCCAGTCTATTTCCATTTTTTGAAGGGTTTCCTCATAAATGAGGTTCAATCCGCTGCCTCCATCCATGAGTACCTTGGTTAGGCAAAAGCCGTCCACTATTGGACTGAGGACCAATGCGGCTGGTGCTCGGGTTGTTCGGTATTTAGCTTCGCCACTGGCATTAAAAGTAATAGCCGTGTCACTCCATGGGTTTATTGTTGCTACTTGATAAACTTCGGCAAGGCTGCGGAGTGTCCTTTTTCGCATATTATTTGATGCGAAAGTCTCGAAGACTGTTAAGACTGTACTGGTGTCCCTGGGGTGGCTTTCTGCGGCCTCCAGAATTAGGAGGTCTTCGCCAATTTTGGCCACCTACCGGAGTATCCAACATGCTCTGAGGCTGTGAGTTGGAGTGGCGTCCTCTGTACTATGAATTTTACAGGATCCATTAAGCCATCTTTCCAGTATGGTTCCATGCCCTATAGAGGGTTTTGGTTTTTTGATGTTTAACCCGGGTGTCTGACGATGATGCACCCTTTTATTTCGGACGAGGTTTCTATTCAGGGCCGGATTGTCCCAAAATTTTATTTCGGTTTTCCAGGCACTTTCCATCGCACAGTACTTTTGTACTATGGACGCCAAGTCGGCGAAGCGTGTAATATCGTGACGAATTATGGCATTGAGGGTTCCCTTGTTCGTGCAATTATTGCAGAAGATTGAGATCGCATCTTCCTCGCGGTAGTCCTTTATCCTGTTCATAACCAGGAGGAATCTGGCCCAGTAATGGTGAACTGTTTCTTCGGGCTTTTGCCTGATTCGGGATAGATCGCTTATGTTCGGGTGGGTGGGTGGAATTAAATCCGAAACCTCACCCAATCTGAGACTCAGGGGCCAAGGATTTTCCGAACTCGGAAGTTTAGATTCTTGGATGTTGTCCAATGAGTCTAGCTCGTTGCCTGATTCTAAGTTCAGGTCTTGAGTTATATCCTCCCCTCCGCGGGTATCCGGCCTGGAGGGATCGGGAATCCGGACGTAGTTAGTCCTAAGATAGATGAAGGGTCGCCACACTGCCCTTCTACCACGGCAACGTGATGGGTGTCTTGGGGAGAGTTAATCTCTCTTAGATCGGGTTTAGGCCCAACCTGGTCGTAATCCGTAGCGACCCCCAGGGCGGCGATGCGATCCAAGAGCTCGTTTATGGATGAGAGCTCCATTGGATCTAACTGCTCGGCGAGTTCCGAACTGACATGAAGATTGCTTTTGATGACCCGAGAGATCATCGTCGGCGCAGCAGTCGAATAGGCGGTCATAAGAAAACCACCTAGCCGGAGAGTTTGGCCGACAGCCAAAGATCCCTTGGCAACGGTGTCGTCTTTAAAGACGGGATGAGGCATCCTTCCTGATGGCGACGGCACAGAGGAACTCTCAATGAAAGCACCAATGTCGGTGTCAAAACCGGCGGATCTCGGGTAGGGGGTCCCGAACTGTGCGTCTAGGCGGATGGTAACAGGAGACAAGGGACACGAAGTTTTACCCAGGTTCGGGCCCTCTCGATGGAGGTAAAACCCTATGTCATGCTTG
This sequence comes from Aegilops umbellulata, assembly GCA_032464435.1. Lineage (NCBI taxonomy): Eukaryota > Viridiplantae > Streptophyta > Magnoliopsida > Poales > Poaceae > Aegilops > Aegilops umbellulata. The sequence goes on along the minus strand of CP136055.1, from coordinate 222,303,058 downwards.
ATTAATATTGATGATATGGGTAGTACAAGAGTAGATCTACCACGAGATCGAGGAGGCTAAACCCTAGAAGCTAGCCTATGGTATGATTGTTGTATGTTGTCCTACGGACTAAAGCCCTCCGGTTTATATAGACACTGGAGAGGGTTAGGGTTACACAGAGTCGGTTACAATGGTAGGAGATCTAAATATCCGCATCGCCAAGCTTGCCTTCCACGCCAAGGAAAGTCCCTTCCGGACACGGGACGAAGTCTTCAATCTTGTATCTTCATAGTCCAGGAGTCTGGCTGAAGGTATAGTCCGGCCTTCTGGACACCCCCTAATCCAGGACTCCCTCACTCTGTGTCATCACTTTTAGGCCCGATGGCTCCTCCGATCATCAATAGCGATGCAGTCCAGGGTGAGACCTTTCTCCCCGGACAGATCTTCGTCTTCGGCGGCTTCGCACTGCGGGCCAATTCGCTTGGCCATCTGGAGCAGATCGAAAGCTACGCCCCTGGCCATCAGGTCAGATTTGGAAGCTTAAACTACACGGCTGACATCCGCGGGGACTTGATCTTCGACGGATTCGAGCCACTGCCGAGCGCGCCGCACTGTCACGATGGGCATGATCTAGCTCTGCCGCCGAACAGTGCCCTGGAGGCCGCGCCTGTGTCCGCTCCGACCCTTAACTCCGAGCCGACCACACCAATCGAGGGCGGGTGGTTAGACACCGCCTCGGGGGCTGCAATCTCTACGACGATGAAGCCGAACACCAGCCCTGCCCTCCGCGAGGCTCGTGACTCCAAGGAGCCGGACTTCGAGCCCTCCGCGCCCCCGTAGATCAAATCCGATTGGGCGCCGATCATGGAGTTCACCGCCGCGGACATCTTTCAGCACTCGCCCTTCGGCGATATTCTGAAATCACTAAAGTCTCTCTCTTTATCAGGAGAGTCCTGGCTGGACTATGACCAGCAGGATTGGGATGCGGACGACGAAGCAATTCAAAGCCCACCCACCACCCACTTGGTAGCCACTGTCGATAATTTAAACGACGTGCTCGATTTCGACTCCGGAGACATCGACGGTATGGACAACGATGTAGGAGACGAACATGAACCAACGCCTATAGGGCACTGGACAGCCACCTCATCTCGTGATGTTTATGTAGGATCAGAAGTATGTCTAGAGGGGGGGTGATTAGACTACTTGACCAAATAAAAGCTACGCATTTTCCCAATTTTAGTTCTTGGCAGATTTTAGCTATTTTAGGACAAGTCAAGCAATCATCACACAATTCAAGCAAGCATACAAAGAGTATATAGGCAGCGGAAAGTAAAGCATGCAACTTGCAAGAATGTAGAGGGAAGGGTTTGGAGAATTCAAACGCTATTGGAGACACGGATGTTTTTCCCGTGGTTCGGATAGGTGGTGCTATCCTACATCCACATTAGTGGATACTTCAACCCACGAAGGGTAACGGTTGCGCGAGTCCATGGAGGGCTCCACCCACGAAGGGTCCATGAAGAAGCAACCTTGTCTATCCCACCATGGCCATCGCCCACGAAGGACTTGCCTCACTAGCGGTAGATCTTCACGAAGTAGGCGATCTCCTTGCCCTTACAGACTCCTTGGTTCAACTCCACAATCTTGTCGGAGGCTCCCAAGTGACACCTAGCCAATCTAGGAGACACCACTCTCCAAGAAGTAACAAATGGTGTGTTGATGATGAACTCCTTGCTCTTGTGCTTCAAATGATAGTCTCCCCAACACTCAACTCTCTCTCACAGGATTTGGATTTGGTGGAAAGAAGATTTGAGTGGAAAGCAACTTGGGAAAGGCTAGAGATCAAGATTCATATGGTAGGAATGGAATATCTTGGTCTCAACACATGAGTAGGTGGTTCTCTCTCAGAACATATGAGTTGGAAGTGTAGGTGTGTTCTGATGGCTCTCTCCACGAATGAAGAGGAGGTGGAGGGGTATATATAGCCTCCACACAAAATCCAACCGTTACACACAATCTACCAATCTCGGTGGGACCGAATCAACAAACTCGGTCGGACCGAAACGGTAAACCTAGTGACCGTTAGAGATTTTCGGTGGGACTGACATGCATCTCGGTAGGACCGATGTGGTTAGGGTTTGGGCATAACGTAATCTCGGTGAGACCGATTACACAAACTCGGTGAGACCGATTTGGTAGTTAGCTAACCAGAGAGTTGGTCAGGCAAACTCGATGGGACCGATTTGCTCTTTCGGTGAGACCGAAAAGTTACAAAAGGGAAACAGAGAGTTTGCATTGCAATCTCGGTGGGACCGATCCGCTCTTTCGGTGAGACCGAAAAGTTACGAAAAGGAAACAGAGAGGTTGCAATCCCATCTCGGTGAGACCGAGATCCCTATCGGTGAAACCGGTTTGCTAGGGTTTGGCAGTGGCTTATGACATATGAGAAACTCGGTGGCGCCGGATAGAAAGAGTCGGTAGGACCAAGTTTGGCTTAGGGTTTAGGTCATATGTGGATATGGGAAAGTAGTTGAGGATTTTGGATCTTATCATTAAGCACATAAGGCAAAGAGCTCATTAAGCAACACCTCATCCCTCCTTGATAGTATTGGCTTTTCCTATAGACTCAATGTGATCTTGGATCACTAAAATGTAAAATGAAGAGTCTTGAGCATTTGAGCTTGAGCCAATCCTTTGTCCTTAGCATTTTGAGGGTTCCACTTTCACCATCCATGCCATGCCAATCATTGAGCTTTCCTGAAATAATTGTCTTGGAATTGCATTAGCTCAATGAGCTATATGTTGTTATAAATTACCAAAACCACCTAGGGATAGTTGCACTTTCAATCTCCCCCTTTTTGGTAATTGATGACAACATATAGATCAAAGCTTCGACAAATGATAATAAGAATGAATTACATCGTCGCTTTGAGAAGTATGTGATAAGTAAGAGCTCCCCCTAAATTTGTGCATATTTAAAATTTTGCTTTGGACTACAAATGCACAAAGAGTTAGAGTCATGGGTTACTCTTCCATGTCACATACATCTTGGTGGAGCGCTCAAAATGATAAACAATGAAATACATGCACTCATCACCAAGGCAAAAGGTGAATGACCACATAAGATAGATAAGATATATCAAGCATGCATAAATGTAGCTTATGATCAAACACATGATCATCAATGTCTCACAAAGCATACCAAAGTATCTCAACCAAAAGCAAATAATGTACCAAAGACCATCAAATAACACAAGAGAGAAAAGCAACACTCTCTCTCTCGAAGCCTATGATCTATACATCTTCTCCCCCTTTGGCAACAAGTTACCAAAAAGTTCCTAGAAAATGCATAGTGCTATATCGACACTCAGGCTTGATCTTCAGGAGGCGGTGGAGTTGGATCACTCCAAGGACGAAGGCTTCTGTTGATGCTGATGGAGTTGGAGCTGAAGTGGATGCTGGAGCAGGTTGGGTTGATGTTGCGGCTGGAGCTGAGGCGGTTGCTCTTGTGTCAGGAACTGGCACTACACTGGACCTCTGAGCTCGTGGAACTCTAGCAAATGCATCTGTAGTTGTCTTCCCTCTCCTCTCCTGCATGTCATCCTGGAGCTGCTCCACTGCTGTCTGTATCTCTGTCACCTTGATATCCAAGTCATAGAACTTCTGTTCTACGATCCTCTCTAAGCTCGCCTGGTTCTGAGTTAGGTTGGCCAAACATTTCTCAATGCGCAGGGTGGATGCAATCAAGTAACTGAGCTGCTCTTGCTTGTTCTTCAAGAAGTATTCTGATGCCTCCTCTTGAGTTGGCATCCTAGCAGCTTTCTCCTTTCTAGCCTTCTCCTTTTGTGCTTGGGCATGGGCTGAAGATGGTTCATCCATGTTCATCATAACTTCATTGTCTTCAAACTCAGGATGAATAGGAAGATGTTCCTTATCCAAAAGATATATGCCAGTGCCCATCTTGGAGTTGATCAGTTCTTGGATCTGAGGAGCATATCCATAGCTTCTCTTCTGGTCTGCTATTGTCCTCTTGATTGTCTCTATCATCAGGCTCATGACCTTGAACTTCTGAGGCACATCAAAGATATGAAGCAGGTTGATAGCATGGCCTCTGACCATCTTGTGATCTCCAGACTTGGGTAGCAGAGTGTGCCTTAAGATCCAGTTGATTGTTGGCAATCCTGACAGAAGATAATGTACAGATCCATACTTGAAAGTTTCAAGTGCCTTATCAGGGATCTCCTTGTACATGTTGATCATTGAGTTGTGGTCCATCTTATTCTTGGAATAGACATCCAAGTCATCTTCACTTTCTTCTGGGGCATTGATCAGTTGAGCCCATTCTGCAACAGTTGATTGGTACCTCGTACCTTCTGACATCCAGACAATCCTCCCATCGGGGTAAAAGTGTGTTGTGGAGTAGAACTACATGATAAGTTCCTCGTTCCACTTTGTGAGCTTTTGCCCAACAAAGTCTGCTACTCCACAAGCCTTGAAGTTGTCCTCCACTCCTGGGAAGTGATCTTCATTGTCCTTTATGTATTGCCAATCGACCCACTTCATGTCACAGACAATTGGCTTCTTCTCTAACAGGATTGTCTCATAGAAGTCCTGTTGTTCCTTAGTGTGGAACCTGTAGTCTACAGCAGTTCTTCTCCTGGTAGCATAGGGATCTTCTGCTCTCCATTTTCTCAATCCAGAGTCTCTCCTGATATTCATATCCTCAGCCACAGGATGAGCATCATTGTGGTCTGGGATCTTGGGCTTCAATTTCCTCAAGACTTGTCCTTCTTCTTCTTCAGCAACATTAGGCACTGGGGCCTTGTTCTTCTCAGCAGCTGGAATATTTCTTGTATTCCTCTTGGGTTTTTGCTTTGGAGCTGTCTTAGGGGCTTCCTTGGGCTTGGATGTAGCTGCCCCTGATCTAATGGCATCACCCATCAGCTTGGGTGCCTTGGGTGCTGGTGCAGCACCTTCCTCTTCCTCTTCTTCTTCATCAGAAGAATGTTGTTCAAACTCAGCCATAGGATCTACTTTCTTGCACCATCTGCCTCTTTTCCTCTCTTTCTTTTCTACAGCAACAACTGGCTCCTTGGAAGTGTTTTTGTCTGGAATCTTGGTTGAGGCTCTGGCTTTTGGCATTGGCTTCCTGCCTGCTGGTCTTTTGACCTTCAAGCCTGGCTTGGTGCTCTGTCTTGAACCATGTTCTTTCTTGAGTTCAATTTTCTTGGAGGTTGCCTCCTCCTCTGCCACATAGTCTTCATCTTCTGAATCTGAAGTTCTTTCCTTCTCTGTCTGGTGGCAGCCTTTGGCAGATTGCTTGGAGTACTCCTGCTGCCATCATCTGAGGAACTTGAGGGACTAGTGCCCTCACTCATATGCACAGGCTGCTCTGACTGATTCTGACTGTCACTCTGGTCTGACATGTTGAACAAACTGACTGCTGACTGCTGACCCTGTGAATACTTTATAGATGAGGTAGAATGGATGAGCATCACAAAAAGCAGAGATTTTTGCGAAAGAATGATTCAAAAACTTAGTTTTAGTTTCCCACAGAAAGCATTTCGGATCTACCGATTTCTAAACTCGGTGATACCGAAGCAGCATTTGGAACCTAAACTAGTGATCTCGGTCAGACCGAGTCACAGTTCGGTGGCACCGAGACTGCTAGGGTTTCACAAAGTTCAAAAATCGGTCACACCGATTAGTTACACTCGGTCAGACCGAGTTTCACTTGTGCAATGGCATAGGCCAAATAGGTGGGACCGAGTTTTTCAACTCGGTGGGTCCGAGATGGTTTCGGCGGAAAACTAACCCTAAATTTTTGAATCAAACCTAATCTACGAGTTCTTTGACTGGATAGAAGTTTATCAAACGTGGCAAGAATCATTATGATCACAATGTGCTAGGAATCGGATTGGGAATAGCACAAAGATCGAGTCCATACCCTAGTTCGGCGGAGACTCGCTACGGCGGCAACGGCGGAGGTGATTTCCGTTGACGGCGACTGAGACCAGCGACTGGAGGCTGCTGGCGGCGAGAAGACGATCCGAAGACCACGTCGGCAGAGCGAGCTATGGCGCGGGCGAAGAGGTTTGGAGAAATTTCCAAATTTTTGCCCGTGACTATATATAGCCCGACCCTCTCGGTGTGACCGATTGGAACGACTCGGTGGAGCCGAGATGCAAAACTGTATACAGTTATTGCAACTCGGTGTGACCGAATAGTTCAAGTCGGTTGCACCGAGATTGAAAACATAGATCAACTTGATGATCTCGGTAGGACCGAAAGTGGGGTATCGGTCAGACCGAGAATCACAAAGAGATTTTGGAAGTTTAAGTCTATGACGAATCGGGGACTCCGAGTGCTCCTCACACAGAGTGGTTCGAATTTGACTTGATCAATTTTGTGATGTAGCATGAATAGAGTTTGAGATGAGAAAAGCATAGATAGCTAGAGGAGGTTCTTAGGCATTCTTGTCCATCCACTTGGCAAAAGAAAAGATAAAGCCAAACAATCAAAACAACAAGTGGATGTCCTCGAATGAGTAAAATATGCAACCAGCATGCTCACACAATAAAATGGCAATAGAAATATGTGACAAAGCATGCACAATCAATTCTAGCATCTATCAAGCAATTGGCGATGACTAGGTCATCTATATATGAGTATATTGACTTAGGAGTCAAATGAGAACATTTGATCATAGGTCATACTCATCGTTTAAGCTCAAGTGGGGTTACCGCTTTTACATAAAGCATTGTTGTGTTCACATCATTAGAGTTGCTTTAGCTCAAGTCTTAGAGTAAAGCTCCCCCTAGATGTGATATCCCCCCTTAAGAGGGATGAACTAACCTTGAGTTTTGTCGATGATGACTTCATGTAGATGTTGAAGATGTGGATGCTCAATATTGATGTAGATCACTTGGAGCTATCCTTTTGAGTGAATTGGACTTTCAATACCTACATGGGTTAGTCCCACAAGGAACAAGCAAGTGTATCCATAGACACAGAGTGATGCACATACAAGAAAATGTCTATGAAAGCTTTTTAGATTACCTTGTCCCTTGACTTACCAACAAGAGGGTTTGTGACTCCTTGAACTAGTGCAAGATGTGGAAGTTGATTGCACTTGTTCTTGCCAAAATGATAAGAATGAAGTATGTTGGCAGAGTCACCCTCAAGAACTCTCTAGTTCTTCTTCTTTTGGATCCACACCATCTTGATGGGAATCCTTGGAGTTGTAGTCGTACTTGATGAAGTGGAACTTGAAGTAGTCTTGGGAATCCACTTGACTAAGGTCTTAGGAGCTTCTTCAAATGCATCTATTTCCTCTTGAAGCTTGTCCTTGCCTTTTTGCTTGTAGTCTTGTGGTGGAAGATCATCTTGAGTTTGTGTCCCCTTGAAAGAAGTTGGATCATACTTCTCTTGTTGAGGAACAAACTTTGTATTGGGGTATTGATCTTCTTCCCACTCAACTCCATTGGCATTGAACTTTCGTTCAAAACCAACACCTTGATTCTTCCGGTGCCTTCCTTGCTTGCGTACAATCTCCTCGAATTGCTTACTTCCGGCAAGGCTTTTGTAAACTCCTTTCTCTATGATTTCCTTCAATATGCTATTTTCTTGCTCAAGTGTAACTTGGCTAAGAGAATCATTAGTGGAATCAAGAGAACTACTAGAAGCAACAATATTGGATTTAACATGGTCATTGTTACTACTAGAGGAAGAATCTTTCTTGTTCTTGTTACTAGACTTGACTTGAGGCATGTAAGTGGATAAGAGTAAACGTTTGGCAATGTAAGAAGAAATTTTCTTGCGGAGATCATCATTGATTGCCTTTAAAAGCTCATGCTCTTGCTCAAGATTGAGCTTTTCAAAGCGTAACTTCTCATGAGCCCTTAAAAGTTCTCGATGATCTTCGAAGATAGTTTCATGAGCTAACTTAAGAGTGTTTAGTTCTTTAGTTAGAGCCTCAATTTTCTCCTTGTCATTGTCATTCGTGTTAGCATGATTAATTGACGTTTCATCATAGGATTCATCACTAGAGTTGTCAACAAGTAAATCATCATCACCTAACAAGTCATCTTCATCACTATTAAAATCAACATACTCAGGGTGAATTACCTTAGGACCTTTGGCCATGAAGCATCTTCCAATTCCTTTATTGGGTGAATCAAATATGTCGTAGGAGTTGGTTGACACAAGTGCTAGTCCGGCAACACCTTCATCTTGAGTATATTCGGAGTCGGAGTGATAACTTCTTTCGGAGTGGTTGTCGGAGTCGGAGCCGGATACCCATTCACCATCATGAGCTTGATGTCTTCGTTTTGTGTAGCTCCTTGATGATTTTTCCTTCCTTTCCGAATCCTTGCTTCTCCGTGAGTGTCTTCGTTCATAACGATCATCTCTACTCCTTCTCTCTCGTGATGGTGATTCCTCTCTTTTGCTTCTTCTTTTTGGAGAATCTTCTCTTCTTTTGTAGGGAGTCGTACACTCATTGGAATAGTGTCCGGGTCTTCCACAATTGTAGCAGTTTCGCTCTCGACTAGAAGATCTTTTGTCATTGTAGGACCTTGACTTGGAGCTTCTATCTTTGCTTCTACTCTTGTAGAACTTGTTGAAGTTCTTCACCATTAAGCTCAATTCTTCATTGAAGTTTTGCTTCTCACTTGATGATGTGGGGGCTTCACATGAGGCTTTATAAGCACCACTTGATTTGTTGTGAAGTTGCTCTTTGTCCTTGAGCGACATCTCATGAGCAACAATTCTTCCAATGACTTCCGTTGGCTTGAGATTTTTGTAATTGGGCATCATTTGGATCAATGTACACACGGTATCATATTTTCCATCCAAGGCTCTTAGGATCTTCTTGATGATGAATCTGTCGGTCATCTCTTCACTCCCTAAGCCGGCAATCTCATTTGTGATGAGAGCAAGCCTAGAGTACATTTCAGCGACACCTTCACCATCCTTCATTTTGAACTTGTCAAGTTGACTTTGAAGCACATCCAATTTAGATTCCTTGACGGAGTCGGTACCTTCGTGCATATCAATCAAAGTATCCCAAATTTCCTTTGCATTCTCAAGACGGTTGATTTTGTTGAATTCTTCGGGGCACAATCCGTTGAAGAGAATATCACAAGCTTGAGCGTTGTATTGTAGCATCTTCAACTCATCCGCGGTAGCTTCACGGTTTGGTTCTTTCCCTTCGAAGAAGTCACCTTGCAAACCAACACACACAATCGCCCAAACGGCAGGGTTATGTCCAAGAATATGCATTTTCATTTTATGCTTCCAACTAGCAAAGTTAGTGCCATCAAAGTAAGGACCTCTACGATGATAATTTCCCTCACTAGACGCCATACTCTCCTAGGTTGTGAAACCAAGGCTATGACCACCAAAAGCTATGGGAATCAAAGCAAATGGAGACCAAGGCTTTGATACCACTTGTAGGATCGGAAGTATGTCTAGAGGGGGGGTGATTAGACTACTTGACCAAATAAAAGCTACGCCTTTTCCCAATTTTAGTTCTTGGCAGATTTTAGCTATTTTAGGACAAGTCAAGCAATCATCACACAATTCAAGCAAGCATGCAAAGAGTATATAGGCAGCGGAAAGTAAAGCATGCAACTTGCAAGAATGTAAAGGGAAGGGCTTGGAGAATTCAAACGCTATTGGAGACACGGATGTTTTTCCCGTGGTTCGGATAGGTGGTGCTATCCTACATCCACGTTAGTGGAGACTTCAACCCACGAAGGGTAACGGTTGCGCGAGTCCACGGAGGGCTCCACCCACGAAGGGTCCACGAAGAAGCAACCTTGTCTATCCCACCATGGCCATCGCCCACGAAGGACTTGCCTCACTAGCGGTAGATCTTCACGAAGTAGGCGATCTCCTTGCCCTTACAGACTCCTTGGTTCAACTCCACAATCTTGTCGGAGGCTCCCAAGTGACACCTAGCCAATCTAGGAGACACCACTCTCCAAGAAGTAACAAATGGTGTGTTGATGATGAACTCCTTGCTCTTGTGCTTCAAATGATAGTCTCCCCAACACTCAACTCTCTCTCACAGGATTTGGATTTGGTGGAAAGAAGATTTGAGTGGAAAGCAACTTGGGAAAGGCTAGAGATCAAGATTCATATGGTAGGAATGGAATATCTTGGTCTCAACACATGAGTAGGTGGTTCTCTCTCAGAACATATGAGTTGGAAGTGTAGGTGTGTTCTGATGGCTCTCTCCACGAATGAAGAGGAGGTGGAGGGGTATATATAGCCTCCACACAAAATCCAACCGTTACACACAATCTACCAATCTCGGTGGGACCGAATCAACAAACTCGGTCGGACCGAAACGGTAAACCTAGTGACCGTTAGAGATTTTCGGTGGGACTGACATGCATCTCGGTAGGACCGATGTGGTTAGGGTTTGGGCATAACATAATCTCGGTGAGACCGATTACACAAACTCGGTGAGACCGATTTGGTAATTAGCTAACGAGAGAGTTGGTCAGGCAAACTCGGTGGGACCGATTTGCTCTTTCGGTGAGACCGAAAAGTTACAAAAGGGAAACAGAGAGTTTGCATTGCAATCTCGGTGGGACCGATCCGCTCTTTCGGTGAGACCGAAAAGTTATGAAAAGGAAACAGAGAGGTTGCAATCCCATCTCGGTGAGACCGAGATCACTATCGGTGAAACCGATTTGCTAGGGTTTGGCAGTGGCTTATGACATATGAGAAACTCGGTGGCGCCGGATAGAAAGAATCGGTAGGACCGAGTTTGGCTTAGGGTTTAGGTCATATGTGGATATGGGAAAGTAGTTGAGGATTTTGGAGCTTATCATTAAGCACATAAGGCAAAGAGCTCATTAATCAACACCTCATCCCTCCTTGATAGTATTGGCTTTTCCTATAGACTCAATGTGATCTTGGATCACTAAAATGTAAAATGAAGAGTCTTGAGCATTTGAGCTTGAGCCAATCCTTTGTCCTTAGCATTTTGAGGGTTCCACTTTCACCATCCATGCCATGCCAATCATTGAGCTTTCCTGAAATAATTGTCTTGGAATTGCATTAGCTCAATGAGCTATATGTTGTTATAAATTACCAAAACCACCTAGGGATAGTTGCACTTTCAGTTTACATGGTGGACACACCTAAAGGAAGCGACGACGAGGAACACAGGGATGCAACGAGGGATCGGTCTCTCGAAAAGCAATCAAAGCGGTGACGTAAACGCCGCTCCAAGCCCCGCCTCGACAGAGACAGCAGTCATACAGACCCAGCCATATTGCAGGACGAACAGGGCAAGTTGAATAAACAAACCGAACAACCTGTCCCCGGCGAGAACAGCATTCCAGACGACCACGCCGGACAAGCTAATGGAGCAGAAGAACCTCCACCGAAGGCTCGTTGCCACTGCGCGTAGCCTAAAAAAGCAGAAGCGGAAGCTCAAAACTGCGGAAGATGCACTCAGAATCAGATGGAGCAAAGTACTCAACACCGCAGACAAATACGGCGGCAGTCGCCACACCAAAATCTATCCGAAGCGAAAGCTACTGCCGGAATTTGACAAGGAGGCCTTAGAGCCCCCGCAATCAAAAAATAAGAAAGGCACCCGGTCAGATAGACGACCCCATGGCCAGCATAAAGCGGCAAGCGGCGCCGCATACAAGCAGGCACGCGACCCACTCAAGGATTCGCATCAAAAAGATGGCCCAGCTAGATCTATCTATGGGCCAAGAAAGCAAGCTCTCGTAAGCAGTGCAACACAACCAATATCCGAACATCACGGCACACCCAAATACACGGGTGTCGCACACCCCCTATGTTTCACCGATGAGGTTCTGGACCATGAATTTCTAGCGGGATTCAAGCCCGTAAACATAGAGGCGTACAGCGGAACAACAGACCCTGGAGTCTGGATTGAGGATTATATCCTCCACATACACATGGCAAGAGGAGATGACCTCCATGCCATAAAATACTTACCCCTCAAGCTTAAAGGGCCAGCTCGGCATTGGCTCAAAAGCCTTCCCAAAAATACCATTGGAAGTTGGGGAGAGCTCGAAGACGCTTTCCGTGCAAATTTTCAAGGGACCTATGTCCGCCCTCCGGATGCAGACGATCTAAGTCACATAACTCAACAGCCCGGAGAGCCAGCCCAGAAATTCTGGAACAGATTCCTTACTAAAAAGAATCAGATAGTCGACTGTCCGGACGCCGAAGCCCTAGCAGCTTTTAAGCATAACGTTTGAGACGAATGGCTCGCCAGACACCTCGGCCAAGAAAAGCCAAGAACAATGGCCGCATTAACAAGCCTCATGACTCGCTTTTGTGCAGGAGAGGACAGCTGGTTGGCAAGATGTAGCACCAGCGACCCAAGTACATCCGAAATTAGGGATGGAAACGGAAAACCGCGACGCAACAAGGACCAGCGCCGGACTAAGGAAAGCAATCCAAAGAGCATGACAGTCAATGCCGGATTCAAAAGCTCTCGGCAAAATCAGAAAAAGCCACCCCTCAAGGATAACAGGGACGAGCTATCCAACTTAAACAAAATCTTGGACAAGATATGTCAAATACACAGTACTCCCGGGAAGCCTACAAACCATACCCACAGAGATTGTTGGGTTTTCAAGCAATCCGGCAAACTCAACGCTGAACACAAAGGGCTCAACACACCAAGCGAAGATGATGACGAACCCCAAAAGTAGAGCACCAGGAAACAAAAGAATTTTCCACAAGAAGTCAAAACAGTAAACTTACTTCACATAACATAACAAGCGGCGCCCATAGAGGTACGCACCATACGGCCTATCCCAAAGGAGTCTCGCCACGGGTTGTTAAAACCGATCACCTTCAATCATCTGGATTACTCTAGAAGTATCCGGAACGCAGGCTGGACTGCCTTGGTATTAGATCCAATAATCGGCGGACTCCACTTTACAAATGTCTTGATGGATGGCGGCAGTGGTCTAAACTTGATATATCAGGACACAATCCGCCACATGGGGATAGACCCAGCAAAAATTCGCCATAGCGAAACCTCCTTTCAAGGGGTAACACCAGGCCCAGACACCCATTGCACGGGTTCTCTCCGGCTAGAAGTTAAATTCGGCTCCCCCGACAACTTCTGTCGCGAAAGGCTAACCTTCCATATCGCCCCATTCTCAAGCAGCTAAGCTTTCGCCCGCTTTAACGCAATTCCGCACTATGCATCTCTTACGCTTAAGATGCCCGGTCCACGAGGCATCATCTCATTAAAGGGAAAGCATTGAGTACGCCTCCCGCGCGGAAGATTGTGCGGCTGCCTTAACAGCCCCATGATAAAATGGCTTCACTAGCTAAAAACATCTAAACGGGTCATTAAGACCACGGACACGGCTAGACGAGTCCGGCATAAAAATACAATTGATAAAGGCTTAATAGCCATACACCCCCGTACTAGGGGCTCCGCGCATATAAAGAAAGAGACAATCAAGCTCAATTTTACCCATTTCAATTTATACTTTGTTTATTTAGTATAACTTCTGTTCGGCACGACCTTTCTTCAACTAAGTTCCTCTCTTTTACAGATGAACACCGTGCTGCACCTGTCCAGGATATGGCACAACGGAGACACAGGCGCAGACGTGCAGCAGGGACCCGTTCCAAGGATTCTTTTCGGATTAAGACCCTACGTAAACCTTTTTTACTGTCTCTTGTTGATACACATCCCCTGGTTTTTTGGTATAACCAAGGAGGAGGCTGGCGTCTTGGCATGTGGCCACGTCAGAATTTTGCGCGTACCTGGACACTAGGGGCTTATAATTAAGGGCGTTGTCCCGCCCGCCTTCATAAAGACCGAATACCTTAGGGAGTGTTCGGCGTCGCGAGTTTGGCCTTATATGCATCAGCTCCGAATCATGTCTTTGGTCAAATGTTGGGTTGCCCGACTCCTGTGTTTTGCTGCCTTATGTTCCGCTCTATCGGCTAAGGCAGCACCAGGAGAACTACTGCAATTGTGCCCCGGTTCGGCCAGGCGAGCACCTCAGTAGAGAAAGCCGAAAACTGACTATCATGATATAGCGAGAGACTGGTCAACCACTCGATGACTCACCGGAATCTTTAGGATTTCTCTGCATTAACGAAGGGTTGTTTCCCGGCCAGGCACATACGCGCCCCGAGTTCGGGCGAGCGCAGGCGCCACCAGGGGCTATATAAGTAGCCTCACTGTCAAACTCCTATGGCTAAGTGAAAGTGCTAAAGCATTATAGTCCGATTGCCTAGTTCACTGCGCTATCACCTCCTTTGTAGGACCAAGACGTTGGATCAAGTGTGAAAACGCGCCTTCTGCGAACACCCCCGCAATATTTGCGTGGGGGTTGAAGCCGACGACTGCCATCTTTCAGATTACATATACATATATCCTAAACGGCCGCACAGGAGGTGTTACAATACTTGAAGGTGCAAGTATAAAAAGCTTCTACAATTTATCAAAAATTGTTTTACAATAACATATGCTATTTAAACATAACATCCTTCGAGCATTGCGTCTCTATCACACGAGAGCCTTGAAGAACTTCCTGAAAATAGTGCTCGACAGGTACTCGGCTTTCATACGAATCTCGGGATGCAACAGCGGTGGTCTCCATCTCCGCCCAGTATGTTTTGACACGGGCAAGAGCCATCCGTGCACCCTCTATGCATGTTGACCTCTTCATCGCATTAATACACGGCACCGCACCAAGGAACTGCTGCACCAAGTTGAAATAACTTTTCGGCTCCGGCCTCTCCGGCCACAGGTGGCTCATGACACACTTCATGGCGAGTCCGGACAACCTATTCAGCTCAGCCCATTCGGCCAGACGATCGGCTACGGGCAGCGGACGCTCTGGATTATGGAACTGCGACCAGAAGAGCTTCTCCACTTCGCGATCTTCCTGATCTCGAAAGTGTTCGGTCGCATCCGCAGCACTCGCTGCCAAATCCAGATAGGTGTCCACCGTACTCCACATTCGGTCTAGCGGAGCATGTTTAGGATCACAAAACTTCCTCCATAGCATAAAGGGCTTCCCAGCCGCGATCTCTCTGGCCTGATGCAGCTCCTCCTTCATAGCTCTCATCATAGAGCGAGCATCCTTGGCATCCGCAAAGGCCTTCTCCAGGTTCGTCTGTTCCGCCCGGTCTTCTTTTTCACGAAGATTGCAATGGTCAGCAGCGCTCTTTAGCTTCACGGCCATCTCGGCCATTTCCTTCTTGCTTTGGCAGTGAGCAGCCTGTTCGGCTTTCAGCTCTTCAATTGCCTTTCTAGCAGCCGCATCACTTTTTCTGGCTTGCTCCTTGGCTCGAGCAAGTTCCGCCCGAAGATTCTCCATGGCAGCAGCACCATCTGCATTACGCACACACACATTGTAAGATACTGGCATAAAGCTCCTCTTACTAGGTGCCACCAAAGGAACTACATACCTTGTGCCTCGTCAAGCCGTCTGTTAACAAGCGTGATGTCGGCATCTGCCACGTCAAGTTGCCGCTTTAGCTCGGCAAATTCATCAGTCCGGCTGGCCGCCGGATACTTCGCCACCTACACATGAAGGCGGCATTTTAGACCTGGGGTTATGATCCTCTGCGCGCCGTCACTTTTGACAACGCACAGAGTCTCAGGGGATACTATCTACACAGGGCGCATCTTGTTCATGCGCAACCGTATACCTCAAAACCTGCCAGTACATTCCTGACGGCCTCATGCAATCCACTCTCCGCGGACGAAATCCTCTCAACCACCGTACCCATCAAGGCACGGTGCTCCTCTGAGATAGATGCTCGCCCTAGCAGATCTTTCAGCTCCTCCGACAGCGCACCGGACGGTGCCGGACTTGTCCGATGACCCTTTTCGAAGGCCGGACGCGGATTGCTTTGAGGACCTACCGGATTCAGAGAAACCCTCCGCAATGATACCTCAGGGTCGCCCGCCTCACTAGGCAGTACGGCAGGGGAAGGCGATCCACTCTCCATCATCCCGGAAGAAGTTCCCCCGAAGACGAGCCCTGCTGAGAAGGGCTGAGGTCCGAGCTACAAGGTAAAATTTCGGTTACTTTTCTCAGATATAAAGCAAGGATTTCTCTTATCTCTTAGAAAGAAAACATCTCTCTACTTACGGCTCGGTGAAGGGCTGGTCCCCTTGAGGGCATAATTCGGCCGATGTATCCCCCGGCGCAGGACCCTCTGACGAGGATTTCTTCCCCCGCTTTGAGGCCATGGTCTCCGGGTCTTCAAAGGCGGTCCTCTTCTTCCCCTGAGGAGAGGAATTTTCGATTCCTCCCTTCCGAACAGCCTCCTTCGAGGAGGCCGTAGTTTCCTTGTCCCCTCCCTTGCTTTTCTCCAAAGGCACAATTTTCGACATCCTGACCAGCACAGGATCCAGCGTGGTCTCGGGGAGGGGAGCCAAACACCTGATAAGCTTTGCTTTCGTTATCCACTCCTGTTTAAAGGACAACTCTTTTAGGGGCAAGTTTATGACAAATAAACGGATAGCGAGTCCGGGCACAAGGCTACTTACTTGAGTATCCGGGCGATTGCAGCTCAGACATGCGTCCTCGGTCAAGTCCGGACACGTAGCTTGTGATCCAAAGAACAATTCATACATCTCCGCAGGCGTTGCGCCCATGAAATGCTGGAGAGCTCGCGGTCCCTCCGGATTAAACTCCCACAGGCGAAGGGGGCGACATTTGCCGGGCAGGGTTCGGCGGGTCAGCATGACCTGTGTCACTTTGACCAGGCTGAGGTCTATTTCTAAGAGATCCCTGATGCGGCCCTGCAACAAGGGCACGTCCTTGGATGGCCCCCACTCTAGTCCTTTATTGACCCATGACGTTAGCTGTGGTGGGGGACCCGAGCGAAAGGCAGGTGGCACCACTCACTTGGTGCCCCTTGGAGCGGTGATATAGAACCACTCTCGTTGCCATAAGCCGAGCTCCTCTTAAAAAGAGCCCTCGGGTCATGGAGCATCAGCATTCTTGCTTATAGCGGCGCCTCTGCACTCCGCGTGTCGTCCCTCGATCATCTTCGGCTCAACTTTGAAGGTCTTGAGCCACAGTCCGAAGTGAGGAGTAACACGGAGGAAGGCTTCACACACGACGATGAATGAGGAAATGTGGAGGATGGACTCCGGAGCTAAGTCGTGAAATTCCAACCCATAATAAAACATGAGCCCCCTCACGAAGGGATCCGTCTGGAAGCCTAGCCCCCGACGGAAGTGAGACATGAACACCACGCTCTCACCAGGCTTGGGAGTGGGAATGGCCTGCCCTTGAGCAGGCAACCTATGTGAGATTTCGCCTATCAAAACCCTGGCCTCTCTCAGCTTTAGCACGTCCTCCTCCGTAACGGAGGAGGGCATCCATCGGCCTCGAAGGTCGGAATCGGACATTGTCGAAGATCCGAAGCGCCTGAAATCTGGAGCCTTGGGTGTTGGAACTCGAGGCGAAGGGCGAACTCGTTTGAGATTGAGAAGAAGGAGTAAGGCCTTGGTCTCTTTATAAGAGGTTGAATACCAAGGGCCCTCCCCATAACCGTTTGGGATTCGCCTTTAATCGAGAAAACATGCCAACGGGCACGATTGGGTTTCCCATGTCCGTATTGATGAGAATCCCGTAAATAAAGGGGACACGATCTCTGCTTTGACAAGACGTGCCAAGGAAACCGCCTCGCGAAACGCGTTGAGGTGGGGGAGTAAAAATGATTCGAATAAAGGCTTGGCCGAAGAGTGATGTCACGCTACAGAATACGTCAGCAGATTAGATTTGTGTAAATATTATTCTCTCTACGGCAATATGTGGAAACTTATTTTGCAGAGCCGGACACTATCCTTTGTGTTCAAAATCTTCTATGAAGTACTTGGAGGGGGAACCCGCCTTGCAATGTCGAAGACAATCTGCGCGCCGGACTCGTCGTCGTTGAAGCCTGGTTCAGGGGCTACTGAGGGAGTCCTGGATTAGGGGGTGTCCGGATAGCCGGACTATACCTTCAGCCGGACTCCTAGACTATGAAGATACAAGATTGAAGACTTCGTCCCGTGTCCGGAAGGGACTTTCCTTGGCGTGGAAGGCAAGCTTGGCGATGCGGATATGTAGATCTCCTACCATTGTAACCGACTCTGTGTAACCCTAACCCTCTCCGGTGTCTATATAAACCGGAGGGTTTTAGTCCGTAGGACAGAACAACAATCATACCATAGGCTAGCTTCTAGGGTTTAGCCTCCTTGATCTCGTGGTAGATCTACTCTTGTACTACCCATATCATCAATATTAATCAAGCAGGAGTAGGGTTTTACCTCCATCGAGAGGGCCCGAACCTGGGTAAAAACATCGTGTCCCTTGTCTCATGTTACCATCCGCCTAGACTCACAGTTCGGGACCCCCTACCCGAGATCCGCCGGTTTTGACACCGACAGTGTGTAACGGTTATGACTTAGAATTTTGGTTAAGGCTATATACCCCACCCACATCACCTACTCTCAGAGAGAGCAACCAGGATGAAGCTACCACTTCCTATATCATTTTCTGAGAGAGAACCACCTACACTTGTGTTGAAATCAAGGGGATTCCAGTCCAACCTTTGATCCTTGATTTCTAGCCCCCTCAAATTGCTTCCACTCCAGTCCTTCTCCTACTACCATGCCAAATCTATGAGAGAGTGATTGAGTGTTGAGGAGAATATCTTTTAAAGCACAAGAGCAAGGAGTTCATCATCAACAACAATATATGTTACCTTTTGAGAGTGGCATCTCCTAGATTGGTAAGGTGTCACTTGGGAGCCTCCAAATCTTGCGGAGTTGAACCAAGGAGTTTGTAAGAGAAAGGAGATCGCCTACTTTATGAAGATCTGCCCCGCGTGAGGGTAGTCCTTCATGGAAGGAAGTCATGATGGCATAGAGAAGGTTGCTTCTTTGTGGACCCTTCGTACGTGGAGCCCTCCATGGACTCGCATAGCCATTACCCTTCATGGGTTGAAGTCTCCATCAATGTCGACGTACGATAGCACCACCTACCGGAAGCACGCCAAAAATCATCGTGTTTTCATTGCGTTTGATTTCTCCAATCCCCTCCTTTACGTTCGTATGCAAAGTCTTTACTTTCCGCTACCTACTATCTAGACTTGTATGTGTAGGTGTTACTTGACTGGTGTGGATTACTAAAACTTGCCAAGAACTAAAGTTGGAAAAGCCCACCCCTTCTAGACCTACTTACAATCCTACACTGGTCCTACGGCACCTTAGCACGACTACTTGTCGACTGTCTATTACATGAATGTTTGCTTGGCTCCAGCGAGGGATGGGTGATGACGGTGGTGCGCCTTCGGCTCGCTCCAGTGCTTGTAGTTGTCTCTAGGTGGTTCACGGACCTGGTTGTAATTTTATTGCCTCTGGTGTTCTCTATACTACCATGATAGGAGATGAATAAATTGAAAAAAATTCACGTATAAAAATACTCTGGTGGCAAGGGCGGAGCTAAAGGGTGGCCAGGGTGGGCCGCAGCCCGTACTGGGATTTCCGATAAGCCTATGTACACATATGGATCTCTAAATGGGCCAGAGAAAAAAAAATACGGCCCAATAACACTTACGTGTTAACCCAGAACGAACGCAGCAGCCGCGTGACCCATGCCCTCGTCATCGAGTTGGCTGCATCGAGCAGAACCAGCCCTCCAGCCACTTCGTCCCGACGCCCTCGCCATAGTCGTCTCGCCGCCCTCACCGGCCGGATCCTAGACATCGAGGAGTATACCACCTCTCATTCCCGTGCCCCCGCCCTTGCCCCGCATTGCGCGTCTGCGCCTCCGCCCTGTGTTGCACGGCTGCGCCCCTACTTCTCCGGCTACTGCTGATCCACAAGTATAGGGGATCAATCATAGTCCTTTCGATAAATAAGAGTGCAAACCCAACAAGGAGCAGAAGGAAATGACAAGTAGTTTTCAACAAGTTATTCTCTGCAAGCACTGAAATTATAAGTAATGAGTAGTTTGAGAGCAAGATAATTTGTAAGGGCAAGTAACGGTAATGGTAAAAAAAGTTCAGCAAGGTAGACCAATCCTTTGAGGCAAAGCACGGGCCCAAACGGTCTCTTATGATAAGCAAAGCGTTCTTGAGGGTACACGGGAATTTCATCCAGTCACTTTCATCATGCTGGTTTGATTTGTGTTTGCTACTTTGATAATTTGTTATGTGGGTGGACCGATGCTTAGGTGTTGTTCTTACTTGAACAAACCTCCTACTTATGATTAACCCCCTCGCAAGCATCCACAACTACGAGAAAAGTATTAAGAATAATCTAACCATAGCATTAAACTTTTGGATCCAAATACGTACCTTACGGAATACCGCATAAACTAGGGTTTAAGCTTTTGTCACTCTCGCAACCCATCATCTAATAACTACTCCACAATGCATTCCCTTAGGCCCAAATATGGTGAAGTGTCATGTAGTAGATGTTCACATGACACAACTAAGGGAATCACAACATACATACCATCAAAATATCAAACACATATCAAGTTCACATGATTACTTGCAACAAGATTTCTCCCATGACCTCAAGAAAAAAAGTAACTACTCACAAATGATAATCATGCTCAAGATCAGAGGGGTGTTGAATAGCATAATGGATCTGAACATATAATCTTCCAACAAATAAACCATATAGTAATCAACTACAAGATTTAATCAACACTACTAGTCACCCACAAGCACCAATCTATAGTTCCAGTATAAAGATTAAACACAAGAGATGAACTAGGGTTTGAGAGGAGATGGTGTTGTTGAAGATGTTGATGGAGATCGCCCTCCTCAAGATGGGAGAGTTGTTGGTGATGATGATGATGATGATTTCCCCTTCGGGAGGGAAGTTCCCCCGGCAGAATCGCTCTGCCGAAGGGAAAAAGTGCTCCTGCCCAGGTTCCGCCTCGAGACGGCGGCACTTCCTCCTGAAGGTCCTCTCCTTATTTATTTTCTAGGTCAAAATGACTTATATACTAGAAGAGGGGCACCGAAGGTGGGCCGAGGAGGACACAACCCACCAGGGCGCGCCTGGGCTCCCTAGCGCGCCCAGGTGGTTGTGCCCACCTGGTGGGCCCCCTCTAGTACTTATTTGCTCCAATAATTCTTATACATTCCATTAAAAATCTCCGTGAAGTTTCAGCTCATTTGGAGTTGTGCAGAATAGGTAGCCTGACGTAGCTTTTACAGGTCCAGAATTCCAGCTGCCGGTATTCTTCCTCTTTGAGTGAACCTTGCATATTATGAGAGAAAAGGCATTAGAATTACTTCAAAAAGCATTATTATGCATAAAAACAATATAAATAACAGTAGGAAATTATGATGCAAAATGGACGTATTAGTTGCCTGACGCCCTGCAAAGCCAAGGGGCAGCCGCCCAGTGCCCCACTTCCCTAGTCTAATAGCAGCAACTAAGCAAGTCAGCCCGATTTAAGGTATCAAATACCCAATTTTTTATTTAGTAATTTTTTGGCTGTGCTATGATATCCAGTAGATGAGCCAAACAAATGCATAATTTTGCATATCATCTGCCCCAAATAACTTTTTGATAAGAAATAATTTTTACTACAGAATTGTTGAATAATATCTCAAGGTATGTACTCTGTATGGTCCATGTAAAATGTACTATGTAAGCTTCTTTATCCAAAATTTAGACTTAATTGAGAATTTTAGTATGTTTGTACGACCATATCGATCTATTTCTATATAATATTGGTAATTAGGTAGAATTCTCACATGTCATATTTCTTATCAAGAAAAAAATTACATGCGAACCACCTTGTTCTCAAATGTTAGCTTAATGCGCCGACCCATTTCGTCTACCCGCTTCCGTTTGGATCGGCGCGGACAGAGAAGTCGGCCCAACACGTCAACGCAAACGGAGGCACGTCCACTTTTCGTCCCCTGCCGACCCATTTCCGGTCCATTTTTTAGCCTCATTTGCGTTAGTGCAGACACAAGGCAGATGCGCGCTTCACCCGCCTACTCCTCCCCCTGGCCCACCAGTCGGTGGCAGCCTCCACCGTTTCCCTCCACTTCCCCAAGAACCTCCCGCCCGCGCGCTCCCACTGCCTGCCATGGACGACGACCTCGATGCCACCGCCGGCCTCGCCTCCCTCGCCTCATCCGGCATCACGACCGCCCCCTCCGGCAAAGGCAAGCCTCGCGCCCCCCGCAAGACCGCCGCCGCGCCCAAGCCTAAGAAGAAGCTGACGCCCGAGGAGCGGGCAAGGGAGTCAGCGAAGAGAAAGGGCCGGACACACGCGGCGGGCGCAGGGGAGGAAGCCACCGCGATGGCCGCCATCGCCGCCGTCGTGCAGCAGGAGGCCACTAACGCCCGCGTCGCGGCGGCAACGAGGGAGGCGCTGATGTACCTAGGGTTAAACCCTGGCCAGCACGGCCTCGTCAACTCCACCGTGACCGCGGCCAGCACCGGCTCATCCGCGTTTCCACGGATGGTGCTGCCTGAGTCACCACGCGCATCGGCAACGCAACTGATGCCCATCTTCCATGTATACTCGCAAGCCTCCCGACTCTCCGGGGAACGCTCCCCCGAGGTGAGCGTGGTGGCGCCTTCCACGCCCACGCCCACGCCCATCGACGTCAATGCCACACCGGTGGTTGGTGGCTCATCATCCAGAGGGGTTAGGAAACGCGCGCGGCACATGCCAGCGGACATGCTGCCAGGCACACGCAACCTGTTCGACGGAATGCCGGCCTCCGGCGACGATGACTACATGCAGAACATCATCTTCAAGGGTGGTGTGGCGGCCGCTGACGGTACCGCCGGGGCTTCCCATGCTCCCGAAGAGAAACGAAGCCAGGACACCGAGGGCTCTTCACGCCGTCCACCTTTGATAAAGACCAGGTCGCCTTCATGCATGATTAGGTCGGCCTGGACAGCTTCTCGCTCGACCACGAGTTTCCAGAGCACTACGGACTCGAGGAAGAGGATGAGTTGTACATTGAAGGGGAACCTTTGTTTGAGGACGAGCTCGCCAACCAAGCCGCCGGGGGGAAGTCGAAGTGCAAGAGCAGGCGGACCAAGGCATACACGGCGGTCGAGGACAAGCTCCTTTGTGAGTGTTGGAGGGACATTGGGCAAGACCCCAAGACCGGCGCCGAACAAAAGGCATCAACCTTTTGGACTGGTGTCCATCGTGAGTTCCATGAGCGCAAGAAGTTTTCACCGTACCAAATGCAAAGCGCGCGCGGGTGGATGTCCATTTCGAAGCGTTGGAAGGTGATACAACAAGAGTGCAACAAGTTTTGTGCCACTCTTAAGAGCATCAAGGCACGCCCCGTGAGCGGCATCGGCATGCAAGACATGGTATGCTAGCAAGTTCCCCTCTTTGTGTCATTCAGTTTATGCTTCCATGTCCATTTCCATTTTCCATTATGCTCGCATGCAATTCATTTGTAGGCATTCCATGCTTTGGAGGCATTCATGGTCCAACACGATGTCAAGTCCTTCAACTTCTCGCATTGTTGGAGGGTCATCAAAGATGAGGAGAAGTTCAAGGCGCAATATGCCGCCCTCATGTCGCGTGGGGGGCAAGAAGGCCATGGAGGAGGTTGACGAGGGCGAGAAGGCACGACCACGTGGCAAGACCAACTCCAAGAAGGAGGACAAGCGGGATGCGGCATCGATCGCCTTGATCTCTAGCGTGGAGGACATGATGACCAAGACGGACTCAAGGGAGGAGAAGCGTCAGCGAGACAAGGAAGAGCAAATGAACGCCTTCATGGAGATCCAAAGGTTTAGGCTTGAGATGGATGCGGACAGGCAAGCCAAGATGCTTGAGATGGAGGCGGAGAAGCAAGTCAAGATGCTAGAGATCGAGGCTGCCGATGCTAAGACCAAGGCGAAAGAAGTGGCTCTCGCTAGCATGATGACGGGGGTGGAGATCGTGAAGGTGGATCTCAACACTGTGTCATCAAGGAAGAGGCCATGGTTCGAGAAGATGCAGGCCGACATGCTCAAGTTTGACGAAGAGTGACCTATGGCGGCGAGCACAATCCTTTTTTGTATGCGGGCAAGTGTGCTAGCATGACCACAGCCCTTGGTGTCAAAACCGGCCGATCTCGGGTAGAGGGTCCCGAACTATGCCTCTGAGGATCGTAGGTAACAAGGGATACAGGGAACACGATGTTTACCCAGGTTTGGGCCCTCTTAATGGAGGTAAAACCCTACGTCTTGCTTGATTGTATTTGATGAGTATAGGGGTTACAAGAATTGATCTACCTCGAGATCGTAATGGCTAAACCCTAGAAGTCTAGCTTGTATGAGTTTTGATGATCCCTATGTACTAAACCCTTCGGTTTATATATACACTAGAGGGGCCTAGGATTGTACAGAGTCGGCTTGCAGAGGAAGGAAATTACATATCCGGATGCCAATCTTGCCATCCACGCATAGGAGAGTCCTATCCGAACATGGGGGAAGGTCTTCTACCTTGTATCTTCATGGCCCATCAGTCTGGCCCATATCATACAGCCCGGACACCCGAGGACCCCCTAATCCAGGACTCCCTCAGTAGCCCCTGAACCAGTCTTCAATGACGATATGTTCGGCATGTAGATTGTCTTCGGCATTGCAAGGCGGGTTCCTCCTCCCAAATACTTCAAAGCAATCTTCTGAACAAAAGAACTGTATCCTACTCTGCATGATAGTCACAAACCTCAACCACGAAGGCAAAATATTTAATCAAAATAATGTCTGTCAACTAACAACTTTTCGGTGAAATGCCATGTCTGGCCTCTTTAACATTTTGAACCGTTTTTCGCCTCCCGCTTCGCGTTTCGAGGCGTAGCCTCTATCGACACGTCTTGTCAAAACAGAGATCGTGCCCGCTTATTGCGGGATCCTCATCAATACGGTTTTGGGTAATCCAACCGTGTCATTCGCACGACCCCTTGGGAACAGGCGAGTTTTAAGGCTTGAGGGGGGCGCTTGATATTCATCGCCTATATAAGTGGATAAACATCCCTCTTTTCTCCCCACGCCTTCCTCCTTATCCTGTTTTCCCATCCTCAAGCTCCAGCACCCAAGCTTCAATCTTTTCCACCGCCACCAACCTATCCAGCCATGTCCAGATCTGGTCCTAAGGGCAAGTGGGAGGCCTCCTCCGTCAAGGAGAAATACGTAAAGGAGCTCCTGGAGGCGGGATATCTGTCTGCGGACATCGCCCACAGGCTCCCTTCCAAGGAGCAAGTCATCCCCACCCCGGAGCCCGGCAAAAGGGTTGCGTTCATTCCTCACTTCCTCTGCGGGCTAGGGTTTCCCCTCCACCCCTTTGTCGGTCGCCTCATGTTCTACTATGGGCTAGATTTCCATGATCTAGCCCCAAATTCTTTCCTCCACATATCGGTGTTTATCTCGTGTGAGAGGTGCTACTCCGCACCCCCCGACACTTCATCCTATGGCTAAAAGTCTTCAATGTGAAGCCGAAGGTGGTCGACGGGCAGCACGCAGACTGCGGCGGCGCCATGGTGAGCAAGCTCCCCAAGGCCACTTGGCCAAAAGGGGCCTTCATGGAGACCGTCAAGGTGTGGCAACATGAGTGGTTCTACATCACCGAACCCCGCGGCGCCAGGTGGGTGGCCATTCCTGAATTCAGATCCGGGCCCCCTATGCAGCTCGCGTCGTGGACCAACAAGGGTCTGGACTGGGGATCGACTGCGGAAGTTTTGATGCTGCAAAAGTGCATCACAAACATGATAGGCAAGAACACCAGTCTCACTAACGTGATTCAAGTGATGCTCTTCCGCCGGATCCTCCCCGGTCAGCTCCGGCCCCTCCACATGTGGGAGTTTAATCCGGAAGGTCCGTGGACCCTACAACACTTCTTTGGCCCAACGCACGAAGAGATCCGGAAGCTGCTCTTCAAGGCCCAAAAAACGTGGCCAAAGAAGACCGAAGACATCGGCCTCGATAGCGAGAATCCGGCCACTCCGGTAAGTTGTTATTCCCGAACATACATCCGGTCCATAAATTCTTAGGCATAATGGGTTTTCTGTCCCTCGCACAGGCCTGGATAGCGAAGGCGGAACGGATCAAGTGTCCGGCACCGCTGCTTGAAGATCCGGCCACAACCCAGCTTACGAAGATGCTGGTTCTGGCTCCCTATTAGGCTCACAGAAGAAGGCCAATAAGAAGAGCAAGGAGGCCAAGGGCGGCCTCCGCCGTAAGGGTACTTCAGACGCAGTGTCCGGAGAGATCGAAATCCCCTCCTCCCACGAGGGAGATGAAGACGAAGAGGAGGAGGAGGCGGAAAGTGACTTCCCTCTCAAGGGGAGGAAAAAGAAAAGGGCAGCCTCCATAGACGCGGAGGAGGAGGCGTCCAAGAGGGGGAAGATGACCCTCTCGGATGGTTCAGATTCAGATGCCAAACCCATCTCGAGAGGTTTCCCAGGGCGAAGCCCCTAGCCGCATCGTACGTATCAAAGGATACATTACCAGTATTTGGTCCTTTATGTTTTTAATATAACATATTATGTTATGTGTATTTCAGCCCTGCTCGCGACCTCCCCAACCCATCGTTATCTGAGGAGAGTTCTCTAGCACCAGACATGGCAGAGAGTGAGACGCCTCCGCGAGCCTCTCCGCCAACCATCACGGATGACACCGAGGTATTGTCCCGAAGGGCCTCTCCGGGCCACGGAGGGGTGAGTGAAGCTGCCAAGACATCACCTGAGGGTGATGCCTCGGCTGCCGAGGACATGGGGGTGCGACCCCCTTGGAGACCAATAGCGGGGACCCTGACCAGTCCGGCCACTAGCCGAACATTATTCCGGAGACCCATATGGCTCCAGAATCGAGTGAGCAACCCCCTTTGAAGGAGGGGGGAGCGTCGACTCCGACGGCGGCCTCCACTAATCCGGAGGCGCCGAACACTCTGGTGGAGGCACTACAACGTTCTTCCATCGTGGAGGAGCACCGCACCCTGATGGGTGTGGTGGTTGAGAAGGTTCAGTCCGCTAAGAGCGGGCTGAACGAAGCCTTCACCAACCTGCTAACAAGCTTCGAGGTATGTGACGTAATACTCTTAGACACTTTTCATATGAAGGAAATATACATGTATATAGATAGTAGCCCCTGAGACTGTGTTCGGTTTTGAAAAAAAGCCGAACAGAGGATCACATAGTATTCGGAAGAGGTGACATACTTTTCTATTTTATAACAAGCTTCCCTGTTGGCGGCAACCGCCCGGGCCGCTGAGGTTTCCAAACTCAATAGAAAACTGAAGCTGGCTGATGATGAGATCGACCACATTAATAAGCGGTTCGACGAGGCGCAAGGTATGCGTGTACTTTAAAAGAGTTTGATCGTATATCTTAGGTGATAGGAAAACTCAGAGTGTAACTCATGTACTGCTGTGTTTATGAGTGCAGGTAGCGCGGCCGAGGTCGAAACCCTCAAGAGCGCCCTTGCATAGGCCAAGAAGGAGGCGAGGGCAAATAAAGCAGCCGCTAATAAAGCGGCTGCGGAACTGAAGACCGAACAGGTCGCCCGCCACCAGCACGAGGAGAGGATGGCCGAGGTGGAGCAAGAGCTGAAGTATGCCATCGGCAAGTGCGAGGCCTTGGAGGAGAAGAGTACGGCCCAAGCGGTCGATCTCGCCAAGGCCCTCCAAGAGGCCAAAGAGGTGCGGACCGAGTCCCGGAGTGCTCGGGAGGAGATCCGGTAGGCCGAACAGATAGCGGCTGGTAAGCCCTTTCTCTTGCAGAGTATATTTGGGGGTCAGAGATATGCCTTGATCACTCGACTGTGGAGTTGGATCTTCTGAGGAGTGCCGGCGATGCCGCACAATTCTTCTGAGCACAGGAGGGGAGCTGGACAGAGAAGCTATTCTGGTCACAGATCCTGGCACTGGAGCACCTGGTGTTGTTGAACAACCAGATGAAGCAACTGGCGTAGCTGCACAGGATGTCCGGTTTGGCCATGAGGGACGTCATAGTCTGGCTATGGCCGTCCGAACCCATTTCCGAGCAGCTACTTCGGCTTGGTGAGGTGACTCGTCGATGCGCTACCCTGAGTTGAAGTCGTAAAGCACTCGGTGTGCATAGAGGGTGCGCGGATGGCCTTTGCCCGTGTCAAGATGCACTGGGCGAAGATGAAGGCCACCATCATGGCGACCGAAGGCCCGCCCGAAGGCAAGGACCACCGCAAGCCAGAGCGGTACTTTGAAGATGTCCTAGCAGGTGCCCGAATAGTAGAGGACCAATGCTCAAAGGATATCATGTTTGAGTGGATGTAGTATGTTTATCCAGACTTTGTCTTATGAACCAAGGCCTGTAATAAATGTATGCCTTTATCAGAAATTATTTTCCTCCTGTGCAGCCGTTTTTAATTCTGATAGTTTGCCAGTCGTCGGCTTCAGCCCCCACGTAGATGCTACGGGGGTGTTCGGGATAGCGCGTGATCACACTTGACCCAACGTCTTGGTCCGTAAAGGAGGTGTCTGCGCAGCGAACCAGGAAATTAGACTATGTAGCTTTATCACTTTCACTTAGCCATATGAGTTTGATGGTGGGACAAAGTATTATCCCCTGGTGCGTATGCGGCCATCTGAACTGGGATGTCTTAGACGCATGACTGGGAGAAGACCAGTCCTTCATGTAATACAGAGTAAATCGCGAAAGATTTGTAGCAAGTCTCCGAATCGCCGACCAGCTCTCGCCATATCCTGACACTCAGTTTTCGGCTTTCTCTACTGAGGTGTTTGACCGGACGAACCAGAGACACAATCGCAGTAGTTCTCCCTTTACTACCCTAGTCGAACGAGCAGAACGTAAGGTGGTAATCACAGGAGCCAGGCAACCCAACTATTGACCAAAGACATGATTCGAAGCTGATGCATATAATGCAATATTCGGGATGCCGAAGCATACTCTAGAAGTGTTCGGGCTTTTGAAAATATACATGGACGAATAGAGCCCCCGACATTTAAGCCGTACCAAAGTACATATGGCAATCTGAAGCGACGAGGAAATACATATTATGAAATAAACCAACACCGAATAGGGGTTGGCAGCCAAAAAAACTGTTTCCATTATAGTCTGTTTGATACGTCAAAACGTGTTATTACAGATAATGCCTAAATATCAAGGCTATTTTACATGCCGAGAATTTGTAAACAAGGGGAAGCTGTATACAGGGCCTAAAAATAAAAAGGTGTTCTTGAAGATCCCCTTGACACCCTACCGCACGTGTGCGCCGCTGTCACCTTGGTGCAAGATCCTTTGGGAGGAGAAATTGATGATCGTTTATGTAAGAGGGGCATCGGAAAGGGCCCTTGTACCATAAGGTGATTAGGTCTTAACGAACCTGTAATACCAGGAAAAAGAAAAAAGGAGGGGGTTGAGGTCAAAATAGGGTTGAACCGCACTATAGACCCTATCCGCATGGTGCTTCCGTCGTTGCCCAAGGTATTTTAAGTGCGTAGTTATGCAAATGTGGTACATATGTTGCGGTTAGATTGGGTGATCGACGGAGGTGGAACTGCTAGTGCATCTCTGGATTCATCGAGCTGTCGTTCTGCAGGGTAGGCCGGACTCGTTTAACAGTGTCTGGGGGCTTGATGGCCGATGAAGTGTTCGATAAGATTAGGCCGCTCTGCACCTCAACCACAAGGGCCGCGGTATGCTCCTCGATGCGGAGGGAGCGCTCCATGTTTTCATTGACTGTGATAACACCATGTGGTCCGGGCATCTTTAGCTTTAAGTAAGCATAGTGAGGAACTGCATTGAAGCGGGCGAAGGCGGTTCGTCCGAATAGTGCGTTGGAGTTGCTCTAATTGGCGAAAAATTGAGAAACACTAATGGTGATATAATTGGCGCATTTGTTAGTACTCCAACACAGGTGCACGACACCAACCATCCTGCTACTAAAAATTCGATTGTTGATCATGGATTTGACGAGGGATATTCAATATACAGCAGGTTCGCGTGTTAATCATGCGCCGATGTACACCGACGCCCAATGAACACGCATGTGGCTGCCTTTTACTTTGACTTATGCGGATGACCCTAGGCTGTAGCAAGATCCGCTCGGCTGTCAACATCTTGGCCTGGCACTCGGCAGTTGGCAAATGCACATCCATCCAACATGGTTCCGGTATGAAAATGACAAGCCAGCATGTATTCCACCTTTCACCCAACTGTTTACATGGGACGGGGGCGCTCAAATGGGCAAAATTTGCTGTTTTGATCTTTTTGAAGACTTTAATACAATCTGACCTGGTTCGAAAATATTTCATAATCTGACCCTTTTTTCTACCGTCATCGGTAGGGTAACACAGGCTACCGCCAAGGACTATGGCGGTAGGGTTTGATTGCGCCGCTACGGTCGTTTGACGTTGAAAATACCCTATCAACATAGCCTCCGGCGGTAGGGTTTACAAGGTATAAATTATGTGTATCGTCTAGCACATTTGAAGCTATGTACTGGAAAGTTGGCTAGCGCGTGGTTGTCTGCTTTGTGGTAGTCTTGGGTTTGAGCCTTCCTGTGGATTTTTTCCTGTGGATGTTTTTTATTTATTTTTATTTTGCCCAATAAAAACTAAGCAATTTGTCCAATTAGTGTTAGGATATGTATTTTTTTGTTTATCTATATTTTGACCAATAAAAATAAACAATTTGTCCAATTAATGTTAGGATATGTATTATTAGTAAAAATGTTTTTACTTATCTGTAACTCTTTTATAAAATTTCCGCATAGATATAAACGAATATAGGCACTTGTGGCATCTTGGGACTTGTCATCTGAATGTGAGGACCCTCAGTTTTCCCGTGATTTGAAGTTCCATGTGAACCATCTCTGAAACTTGACCTTCCTTTCCTAGTCCAAAGCTTCCCTTCACCTAACTATTTCCACTAAGTAAATTAAAAAACCTTCTCTGATGGAAAGCGCCATCATATTGGATTACTGATATTCACTTAACACTAGGTCTTCTGTAGCAACAAACATTTTTTCCTTAACATTTGCAGTAACCTGCAACAGAACAGACCAAAATTCTGAACATGGAAAAGAGAAAGATATGGGAACATGTTTTGCAAGATCTAACGATCGCCTTTGAAGACAATTGTGTCTGACACTCTGACTTACCTTTTTGGATGTTGCCTGCTTCAGTCATAACATCTTCAACACTCTTGGAAATTGTCTCAGCTATTTTCTTAGTTCTGCATAGGGCATTTATAATATGTTCAAAGAAGCCTCAAAAACATATGGAACTTGTTTTATACAAAGGTCTCAACGAAGTACTATATGTATATGACTGAAAATAAAAGAAGTGCAGTCTTTTTGTCAACTTATACCTTACTTTGAGATCTTTCTTTAGCACACCAAGTTTCTCACTGAACTCCATGGACAAATTGTTTATCCCATTGTATTCCTTTATATCTTTGTGCGGATTTTATAAAACATTTAAAGATAAGTAAAATATATATTTTTATCAATAATACATACCCTATATTAATTGGACAAAGTGTTTGTTTTTACTGAGCACAAAAAGAAAGAACAAAAAATGGGCCTCATGAACATCCAAAAAGATAAAGATATGGGAACATGTTTTCAAGATCTAACGATCATCTTTAAAGACAATTGTGTCTGACACTCTGACTTACCTTTTTGGATGTTGCCTGGCTTCAGTCATAACATCTTCAACACTCTTGGAAATTGTCTCGGCTCTTTTCTTAGTTCTACATAGGGCATTTATAATATGTTCAAAGAAGCCTAAAAAATATATGGAACTTGTTATATACAAAGGTCTCAACGAAGTACTATATGTATATGACTGAAAATGAAAGAAGTGCAGTCTTTTTATCAACTTATACCTTACTTTGAGATCTTTCTTTAGCACACCAAGTTTCTCACTGAACTTCATGGACAAATTGTTTATCCCATTGTATTCCTTTATATCATTGGGCGGATTTTATAAAACATTTAAAGATAAGTAAAATATATATTTTCATCAATAATACATACCCTATATTAATTGGACAAAGTGTTTATTTTTACTGAGCGCAGAAAAAAGAACAAAAAATGGGCCTCATGAACGCTCGAACACAAAACAAGACCTACAGAAGCAAACCTGCACGTGCTAGCCAACTTTCCAAGAGAGAGACTCTGTAAATAGTTGACGCCGCACCTAATTTATACATTCCAGACCGTACCGTCAAGGACTTTGGCGGTAGGGTATTTTCAACGTCGAACGGCTGTGACGGCGTAGTCAAATCCTACCGCCATAGCCCTCGGCAGTAGGCTGTGTTACCCTATCGCCAAGGATGATAACGGTAGAAAAAGAACCATATCACGAATTTTTTTTAAATCAGGATCAAATCGTGTTAAAGTTTTCAAAAAGGGTCAAAACAGCAAATTTGGCCGCTCAAATGACCCATAAGTCAAGTTGAGAACGTCGGATACATAGCGAACCACTTTCTGAAGAAATGCAATGCAATTATTTTATGAGGGCAAGAAATGCAAAAGGAAGAAGTACACGTCCAGCTTTTCACCGCGTCTCTGGTCATGGTGCAAGAAAGCTACACGGAGTGGGGTGCAGTGTAGAGAAGGGCAAGGTGAGATGCCTGCGTATGCGTATGACAACAAGTGAGCCAAAAGCAAAGTCAAAGGCCAAAGGCCACGCGACGCGGCTTCCGCAAAAACCAGCTTTAGCGCGCGCCCATCGACTGGCTTGGCGCGGCGCGCTGCGCCCGCTCCAGCATCCGCGTTAAAATGCAGCGCGCGCGCCGCTTCAGCAGCGCGAAAAAAAACAGCGCACACGCTCATTCTCGGCTAGAAATATAGGCATTGAAAACTAGATAGATTGCATAGATTTTAAATGATACAAAGGTATTTTACATCCGAAACATAGATTGTGTAATAATAAAACGACAAACGATAAAAAACGAGAAAACTACTCTAAGTCGCTATCATCATCACCATTATCATCCTCGGCGGTGTCGTCCGAGGTATCTAGCCAGATGTCCAACCACTGATCATCTTCCGGCGTGAAGAACGACTGCCCACCTGCTGCAACGAGATCGGACTGCGCGTTCGCCAACGCCTTGCGCCGACGCCTGTCCAACCGCGCCTCGCGGCGCCTTCGCGTGTCCTCCTCGCGACGCCTTGCCCAGTAGACCTGCTCGTAGGCGACGTCCTCCGGGTGGCGCCGGCGCCGCTCCGCCATGGCCCGCTCGTCCTCCTAGGCGACGAGGAGGCGGCGCTGCCGCTCGGTGTGCTCCGCACGGTCTTGTGCCGTCTTCAAACACGGCGGCGGGGCGAAGTCGAGCGCTTGCTGAAGCGTGTAGACATCTTGGAAGTTCATCTGGCCGCGCGGCCGGCCTAGGCGCCACGCCGCCGCATCGTACGCGCGGTCGACCGCGCGCGCCGTCCCGTACGTGCCGAGGTCGAGCCGGAGATCGCCGGAGCGTATCTCCGCGTAGTAGCCGCCGTTGGGGCGCAGGCGGACGCCGCGGTAGCCGGACGCTCCTCGGCGGCGCGGCGGCATGGCGGCGCGTCGGTGGCGGGGCGCTGGAGCGGCGCGTGGCAGAGAGGGAGAGGAAGAGGAGGCGTGGAGAGGCGCGTGGCGTGCGCCGCATTTTATAGGCGCGCCGGAAGCGGTGCGCAAAAAATGACGCGCGAGCTGACGCCTTTTCGCTCGCGCGCGCAAACGATTCCCGCACGCGTAATTTTTTCGCCGCCGCTGCAGCACGGCAAAACGCCCCGCGCGCGCTAAAAGCCGCGTTTACCGCGCGCAGCGCCCAAATAAAAGGAGTTCCTCATCCTCCACGCGCGCAAATACAAAACTCAAAAACAAAGGGAGATCACGGGACGCAAGAAAGGAAAGCTCTGCGTCGCTGCGCGCCGTGAAGCGCCGCACACCGACACCCCCTGCCCCCACTTACCAGCCTGACACCCACGACGTGTTCGCTCTCTCTCTCTTCAAGTAGCAGTGAACCCCACTCATGTTTCTCACTCCTCCGCCTTCTTACCAAAGAAAAGAACGCACCACCACCGCAAACGCGAGCAGCAACCGCACCTAATCCAGAGCCAGCTAGAACCCGCCGCCATGGGCGCGCCGCTCTTCGGCGCCGTCCTCCTCTGGCTGGTACTCGCCGCGGCAGCGGTGCCGGAGCAGCAGCCCACATTGCCCTCCTCTTCAGCGGCCAACAGCCCCACGGGGGTGAACTCCAACTCGGTGCTGGTGGCGCTGCTGGACTCGCACTACACGGAGCTGGCGGAGCTGGTGGAGAAGGCGCTGCTGCTGCAGTCCCTGGAGGACGCTGTGGGGCGGGGCAACATCACCATCTTCGCGCCCCGGAACGAGGCCCTCGAGCGGGACCTCGACCCGGAGTTCCGCGCCTTCCTCCTTGAGCCCCGCAACCTGCGCTCCCTCCAGCGCCTGCTCCTCTTCCACGTCCTCCCCTCCCGCCTGCACTCGCACTCCGACTGGCCCGCCTCCACCGCGCGGATGACGCTCTCCGGCGAGCACCTCCAGCTGTCAGCCGACGGCCAGAAGATGCTAGTCGGCACCGCGGAGGTCACGCGGCCGGACGCGGTGGTGAGGTCCGACGGGGTCATCCACGGTATCGAGCGGCTGCTGGTGCCGCGCTCAGTTCAGGAGGATTTCAACCGCCGCCGCAGCCTGGCTGCCATCTCGGCCGTGCTCCCCACGGGCGCCCCCGAGGTGGACCCCAGGACGCACAGGCTGAAGAAGCCCGCGCCGCCCGTGCCCCTCGGCGCGCCGCCCGTGCTGCCGGTCTGGGACGCCATGGCCCCCGGCCCTTCCATTGCTCCGGCGCCGGCCCCCGGCCCCGGATCCGGGAAGCACCACTTCGACGGGCACAGCCAGGTCAAGGACTTCATCCAGACGCTGGTCCTGTACGGCGGGTAC
The DNA here is from genome assembly GCA_032464435.1 of Aegilops umbellulata. NCBI lineage: Eukaryota > Viridiplantae > Streptophyta > Magnoliopsida > Poales > Poaceae > Aegilops > Aegilops umbellulata. Next base: position 222,268,148 of record CP136055.1, on the reverse strand, counting down.
AACGAGCTCGCGGATATCCTGGTGAACCTGACGTCGCTGGCGACGGAGATGGGGCGGCTGGTCTCGGAGGGGTATGTGCTCACAGTGCTGGCCCCCAATGACGAGGCCATGGCACGGCTGACCACGGACCAGCTGAGCGAGCCCGGGTCGCCGGAGAACATCCTCTACTACCACATGGTCCCCGAGTACCAGACGGAGGAGAGCATGTACAACGCCGTGCGGAGGTTCGGGACGGTAAGGTACGACACGCTGCGGCTGCCGCAGAAGGTGACGGCGAGGGAGGCGGACGGGTCGGTCAAGTTCGGGCACGGCGAGGGGTCCGCCTACCTCTTCGATCCGGATATCTACACCGACGGGAGGATCTCTGTGCAGGGCATCGACGCAGTGCTCTTCCCGCCGGTGGAGGACACGGCCAAGAGCGCCGGCGCCTCGCCCGTGAGGAAGGCCCCCGCCGTCACCGGCACGGCCAAGCCCAAGCTCCGACGAGGTCAGTACAGTAACTTGTCTTATTCATACTAGTACTTCTTTTTGGTATATTAAGATAAAGCTACGCGGTAGATGTAGAGATTGAGCAAGAATGGTCGTGTCGATGGTCAGTAGAAAGAAGAGGGTTGTGCGGGCGTGTCGGTGGTGGGTCGCCGTCGCATGGCTGTTGCTTCTACTAGTCACATTCGCCATTGCCGGGCATCCAAGCAAAGTAATGACCGCACCTCACCAAACAAAATTTGTGGTGTTAATTAACCCATTAATAATTGGCTTTTATATAGGTCTACTAGGAGTAGCTTAGATGTGTCAGCTCACGCAGGACAGAGAGACAGAGGCTTTCAGTGGGCCCGGCGAGTTTAGTAGGCGGGCCCGCGTGTAAGGGTGAAATTATTTAAGGGGTATACTAGTAAGGAGTAAATGCCGCAGGGGTAGAATTGAGTGAAGCACGTCATTCGATTCGGTGAAAATGGTTGGTGGCACGTTCTGGTTCTGGTTCTGGGTGGGGAGCGCGGAAGAAACCGCGTGTGCGCGCACCGCATTGTACGGGGAGACAGCGAGCGATGAGCTGTGCATTGACATAGATGTCTCAACCTCAACCTCAAGTGGTGGTAAGCTGGCCCCGCGTTGTCAGTGTCACGGGATGGATCCAGGGAGGGCATTATCACGACTATATCTGGCCATGGGCCGGGCTGGGCCGGGCTTGGGCCGGGCCTGAAAAAGCCCGTGACAGAAAACTGAGGCCCAGGCCCTCCCAGGCCCTACCATCGGGCCTACTTTTCAAGCCCAAGCCCGGCCCATCTAGTAAAAAGCCCTGAAAAGCCCTTAGGGCTTAGGGCCGTGGGCTGGGCCTTTTCCTTAAAATGCCAATATGCCAAGCCCAAGCCTGTCCAGGCCCTGCTGGTGGGCTCAAAACTCAGGCCCAAGCCCGGCCCATGGGCAAGCCCATCGGGCCTAGGCCCTGGATTTTAGGGCCGGGCCTGGGTGGGCCGACAGGGCCGGGCCTGAGATGGCCAGGACTAATCACGACTACATACAGCTGTCTGTGCTGGCTCACCCGTGGTCTGGCCTCTTTGCTTTGCTTGCTTGTTGGCGCATGACACGACATGTTTTATCTTCTTGATGAAGAAAGCCGTGAGGCTAGTCATAGTGGGAGTAACTTAGGTAGTAACATAGCGCACCTCAAGAATTTTTTGCTTATGTGGCAAGTAATAAATGAGAAGTAGTAACATAATATGTTACTAATATGTTACTGTAACATAACGTTTTCCAAGACAACATGAGTCTACAAGCTATTAAATGAGACTACATATGACACTAGTATTATGTTACTTTGCACTATAAAGATAGTAACTTAGACTAGTGTCATGCATATGACACTAGTCTAAGTTACTCCCCACTATGGCCGGCCTGATAATGGAACGAATGGATGATCATTCAATAAATAATGGTGCATGATTGCATGCATGCATGCTTTCTTTTTGCGGTGGTAAAAAAAATTCTATTTCAAAACAATAGAGTTACAGTTGAGCGGCAAAAAAATAGTTATGAGCAGAGACTGAGTCGGGCGCCTTGTCGTCGACGGAAACGTCTTCTCCCACTAAAAGCGCATCGCCGGAAATCTTAATATAAATCAAGAAATAATGCGAGCACCAGGATTTGAACCTGGATGGGTTGGGGATACCACTGTCCACCTAACCATCTTAACCACAGGTCGATTGGCGGTAATTACCATCTTTATTGTGTGCAAAATTGGTGTACTAGTAGTAGAGTAATACGCCAACAAAGGTTGCATGGCGTCGAGATGGAGCATGGGTTTGGTTGGTGTCCTCTCCTTGTCACCAACCAGCACCACGTCAGTAACCAATGCTGAAGTGACAGTGCACCTGTAAATGGGACACACCACCCAACACCAACGCCTGAAAATGAAAAATAAAAACATTGACGTACCTTTGCAGCTCATTAATCCTCTTTCTTTTTGCCAAAAAACTCAATTGTTGGTGGCACTCCTTTTTTCTTTTCTTTACCTTTCAATCATGGACTCTCTCATCTTACCATCTTTTCTTCTCTTTGTCGGTGTTACAGGGAAGTTGTTGGAAGGGGCGTGCCATGTGGCGGCTGTCTTCGGTGGGCGATCACACTTCAAGAGCTGCCAGTAGATCATGGCCGATGATGGCGACCACGGATGTCTCCCTAGCTGCTTTGCTTGCCTCCTGAGGCTCAAAGATGAACATGAACCGAAGTACTAGTATCATGCTGAGTTTTGGTTAATAAGGCTAGCGAGGAAGGGAGAGCTCGTGGTTTTGCTTGTTGGGCCGTCAGGAAATTAGGAGAAAAAAAGGTGGATGGAAATTTGTTTATACGGGAGATCAGATCGACATCAGTGTATAGCAATTTTTTTCTTCTTCTTTATTTGTTTAATTTGTGGTTTAAGATGCTACATACTTTTTGACGAAACAAAGGGAGTTCCCAAAACATGGGTACGTTCACGACCACTCATCAGTTTGTTTCTCTGCATTCTGATCCTTGTGTCATCTACTCCCTCAAATCAACTAAACTAATTTTTTAAGACGGAGAGAGTATATAACAAATTGTATTTATTTATTTTTGGATGAAAAGGGTTTCCGCTTGGTTCTATCTTTTTCATTGATGAAACCAAACAAACCAGGTTCAGGCATCAAGGCTAAAAACCTTTAAATATAAAACCTTTTAGAGATTTCAGTATGAACTATATCAAGGCTAAAAACTAGGTTCAGCACAATTGTTAACATTATGCCCTAATTATCCATAGATAAAACATTTCTTCGACTTGACACAATTACTAACATAGTGCCTAGGTCACCCACAATTGAAACAAAACCATGTCCTTATACCTAAGGTCTAATGGTTGCTCAACCTCAAAAGGAACTCTAAGGGAACATGAAGAACCTGGGGAGCATCCACTTGTTGCTTCCGAGGTTGTCAGTCAATTGGGGGTTGGCGAAGATGTGGCCCGGTATCATTCTTCCCTTGGGGCAGGGACGTTGTCCCTGACCTCCACCACCAGCAGCACATGCCCCCTTGTGCGCTATAGGCTTGTGGACGATGTTAACGAAGGACAAACTCCTTGCTACTTCTTAAGCTTGCGTTAGTTTTTTTTTTTGAAGAGGAAAGGGTAATGCAGCAAAGTAGAGATAAGTATTTCCCTCAGTTTGAGAACCAAGGTATCAATCCAGTAGGAGACAACGTACATGTCACCGAATACCTGCACAAACAATCAAACAACTTGCACCCAACGCGATAAAAGGGTTGTCAATCCCTTCACGGTTACTTGCAAAAGTGAGATCTGATAGAGATAGATAAACGATAAAGTAAATATTTTTGTTATTTTTGGTTTATAGATCGGAAAGTAAAAGATTGCAAAATAGTAGATCAGAAACTTATATGATGGAAAGTAGACCCGGGGGGCATAGGTTTCACTAGGGGCTTCTCTCAAGATACAAAATAATACGGTGGGTGAACAAATTAATGCCGACCAGTTGATAGAAAAGCGCAAAGTTATGACGATATCTAAGGCAATGATCATAAGTATATGCATCACGTCTGTGTCAAGTAGACCGAAATGATTCTGCATCTACTACTATTACTCCACACATCGACCGCTATCCATCATGCATCTAGAGTATTAAGTTCATAAAGAACGGAGTAATGCATTAAGTAAGATGAGATGATGTAGAGGAATTAACTCAAGAAATATGATGAAAACTTCACGTTTTTATCCTCGATGGCAACAATACAAAACGTGCCTTGCTGACCCAGCTGTCACTGGGAAAGGACACCGCAAAATTGAACCCATAGCTAAGCACTTCTCTCATTGCAAGAAAAACCGATCTAGATGGCCAAACCAAACCGATAGTTCGAAGAGAATTACAAAGATATCAAATCATGCATAAAAGAATTCAGAGAAGATTCAAATAATATTCATAGACAAGCTGATCATAAATCCAAAATTCATCGGATCTCGGCAAATACACCGCAAAGGAGTATTACATCGAATAGATCTCCAAGAACATCGAGGAGAACATGGTATTTAGAATCAAAGAGAGAGAAGAATCCATGTAGCTACTAGCTATGGACCCGTAGGTCTGTGGTAAACTACTCACGCTTCATCGAAAGGGCAATAGAGTTGATGTAGAAGCCCTCTGTGATCGAATCCCCCTCCGGCAGGGTGCCAGAAAAGATCCCTAGATGAGATCTCATGGGTACAGAAGGTTGCGGTGGTGGAAAAGTGTTTTCGTGGATGCCTCTGTTGGTTTGGGGATATATGGGAATATATAGGCGCAATAATTAGGTTAGGAGGTGCACGAGGGCCCCACAAGGGTGGGGGGGGGGGGCTCCGTCCTTTTAGCCGTCTCATGGCTCCTCCCACTTCATCTTCAAGTCTCCTGATTGTCTTTTGGTCCAAGAAAAATCATCGCAAATGTTTTATTCCGTTTGGTATTCCTTTTCTGTGAAACTCAAAAATAGGAAAAAAACAGGAACTGGCACTGGGCTCTAGGTTAATAGGTTAGTCCCAAAAAATAATATAAAATATCATATTAATGCATATAAAATATCCAAAACAAATAATATAATAGCATGGAAGAATAAAAAATTATAGATACGTTGAAGACGTATCAAGCATCCTCAAGCTGAATTCCTGCTCGTCCTCAAGTAGGTAAATGAGAAAAATAGAATTTTTAATGTGGAATGCTACCTAACATATTTATCCATGTAATTTATTTATTGTGTCATGAATGTTCAGATTCATATGATTCAAAACAAAAGTTTAATATTGACATAACAATACTTCAAGCATACTAACAAGGCAATTATTACTTCTCAAAATAACATGGCCAAAGAAAGCTTATCCCTACAAAATCATATAGTCTGGCTATGCTCCATCTTCATCACACAAAATATACAAATCATGCACAACCCCGATGACAAGCCAAACAATTGTTTCATACTTTTGATGTTCTCAAGCTTTTTCAACTTTCACGCAATACATGAGCATGAGCCATGGACATAGCACTATAGGTGAATAGAATATGGTGGTTGTGGAGAAGACAAAACGAAGGAGATAGTCTCACATCAACTAGGTGTATCAACGAGCTATGGAGATGCCCATCAATAAATATCAATGTGAGTGAGTAGGGATTGCCATGCAACGGATGGCTTAGAGCTATAAGTTTATGAAAGCTCAAAAAGAAACTAAGTGAGTGTGCATCCAACTTGCTTGCTCACGAAGACCTATGGCAATTTGAGGAAGCCCATCATTGGAATATACAATGATGTTCTATAATGAAAAATTCCCACTAGTATATGAAAGTGACAATATAGGAGACTCTCTATCATGAAGATCATAGTGCTACTTTGAAGAACAAGTGTGGCAAAAGGACAGTAACATTGCCCCTTCTCTCTTTTCTCTGAGTTTTTTATTTGGACCTTCTCTCATTTTTTGGCCTTTTCTCTTTTGTTTTATTTTTTGACCGGAGTCTCATCCCGACTTGTGGGGGAATCATAGTCTCAATCATCCTTTCCTCGCATGGGACAATGCTCTAATAATGAAGATCATCACACTTTTATTTACTTACAACTCAAGAATTACAACTCGTTACTTAAAACAAAATATGACTCTATATGAATGCCTCCGGCGGTGTACCGGAATGTGCAATGAATCAAGAGTGGCATACATGAAAGAATTATGAACGGTGGCTTTGCCACAAATACGATGTCAACTACATGATCATGCAAAGCAATATGACAATGATGATGCGTGTCATAATAAACGGAACGGTGGAAAGTTGCATGGCAATATATCTCGGAATGGCTATGGAAATGCCATAATAGGTAGGTATGGTGGCTATTTTTTGGAAGGTATATGGTGGGTTTATGGTACCAGCGAAAGTTGCGCGGTACTAGAGAGGCTAGCAATGGTGGAAGGGTGAGAGTGCGTATAATCCATGGACTCAACATTAGTCATAAACAACTCACATACTTATTGCAAAAATCTATTAGTTATCTAAACGAAGTACTACGCACATGCTCATAGGAGGATAGATTGGTAGGAAAAGACCATCGCTCGTCCCCGGCCGCCACTCATAAGGAAGACAATCAATAAATAAATCATGCTCCGACTTCATCACATAACGGTTCACCATACGTGCATGCTACGGGAATCACAAACTTTAACACAAGTATTTCTCAAATTCACAATTACTCACTAGCATGACTCTAATATCACCATCTTCATATCTCAAAACAATCATAAGGAATCAAACTTCTCATAGTATTCAATGCGCTTTATATGAAAGTTTTTATTATATCCCTCTTGGATGCCTATCATATTAGGACTAAATTTAAAACAAAAAAAATTACCATGCTGTTTAAAGACTCTCAAAATAATATAAGTGAAGCATGAGAGTTCATCAATTTCTATAAAATAAAATCGCCGCCATGCTCTAAAAAGATATAAGTGAAGTACTAGAGCAAAATTGCCTAGCTCAAAAGATATAAGTGAATCACATAGTGTATTCTAATAAATCACGATTCATGCGTGTATCTCTCAAAAGGTGTGTACAACAAGGATGATTGTGGCAAACTGAAAAGCAAAGACTCAAATCATACAAGACGCTGTAAGCAAAACACATATCATGTGGTGAATAAAAATATAGCCTCAAGTAAATTTAACGATAGACGAAGACGAAAGAGGGGATGCCTTCCGGGGCATCCCCAAGCTCAGGCTCTTGGTTGTCCTTGAATATTACCTTGGGGTGCCTTGGGCATCCCCAAGCTTAGGCTCTTGCCACTCTTTATTCCATAATCCATCAAATCCTTACCCAAAACTTGAAAACTTCACAACACAAGACTCAATAGAAAATCCCATAAGCTCCGTTAGTATAAGAAAATAAATCACCACTTTTGGTACTGTTGCGAACTCATTCTTTATTTGCATTGGTGTACTGTATTCCAACTTTTCCATCCTTCATACCCCCCGATACTAGCCATAGATTCATCAAAATAAGCAAACAACACATAGAAAACAGAATCTGTCAAAAACAGAATAGTCTGTAGCAATCTGGCTAGTTCGGATACTTCTGTAACTCTAAAAATTATAAAAAATCAGGACAACAGGGGAAATTTATATACCAATCGTTTGTAAAACATTTAGAATTTTATCACACTTTTGTGATTTTTAACAATTCTGGGACTAAGCGCAAAAGTTTCTGTTTTTCAGCAAGATCAAATCAACTATCACCGTAAGCTATCCCAAAGGTCTGACTTGGCACAAACACTAATTAAAACACAAAACCACATCTAACGAGAGGCTAGATGAATTATTTAATGCAAAACAAAACCTAAAAAGCAAAAACAAAAATAAAATTGGGTTGTCTCCTAATAAGCGCTATTGTTTAACGCCCTTAGCTAGGCATAAAACACGAATAGATCTAAGTATTCTCATCTTTGGTACGCAATCCATAAGTGGCTCTCATAATAGATTTATAAGGCAATTTAATTTTCTTTCTAGGAAAGTGTTCCATGGCCTTGCTTAACGGAAATTGAAATCTAATGTTTCCTTCTTTCATATCAATAATTGCACCAATCGTTCTAAGGACAGGTCTACCAAGAATAATAGGACATATAGGATTGCAATCTATATCAAGAACAATGAAATCTACGAGCACATAATTCCTATTTGCAAGAATAATAACATCATTAGTCCTTCCCATAGATTTATTAATAGTGGAATCCGCAAGATGCAAATTTAAAGAACAATCATCAAATTCACGGAAACCTAACACATCACATAAAGTTTTTGGAATCATGGAAACACTAGCACCCAAATCACACAATGCATGGCACTCATAATCTTTAATCTTAATCTTAATAGTAGGTTCCCACTCATCATAAAGTTTTCTAGGGATAGAAACTTCCAATTCAAGCTTTTCTTCAAAAGATTGCATCATAGCATCAATGATATGTTTAGTAAAAGCTTTGTTTTGGTTATAAGCATGAGGAGAATTCAACATGGATTGCAACAAGGAAATAAAGTCTATTAAAGAACAATTATCATAATTAAAAGTCCAAAAGAGTGGGTTCATTGCTACTTAAAGTTTTGACCTCGCCAATCTCACTTTTATCAATTTTTGCATAAAGATCTAAAAACTCCGAATCATTGGGACGCCTTTTAACTAAAGTTGACTCATCTCCAGTCCCATATTTATCAAGATTTATATTTGAAAACAAAGATTCAATAGGAGTCACATCAATCACTTTAAGATCTTCATCATTATTTTCACGGAAACTAGAAGAACACGTTTTTACAAACCAATCTCGCTTAGCATGCATCTTAGCGGTTCTTTTTTTGCACTCATCAATGGAAATTCTTATAGCTTTGTAATACTCATTAATATCATGCTTGGGTTATCTAAGTTTGAAAGAATTAACATCAAGAGAAATTCTATCACGTTCCTAGCTAAATCATCAATTTTAAGCAATTTTTCTTCAATCAAAGCATTGAAATTCTTTTGCAAACTCATAAATTCTTTAACACTATTCTCAAAATCAGAGGGCATATTATTGTAATTTCCACAATAATTGTTGTAGGAATTACCATAATTATTAGAGGAATTACTAGGGAACGGCCTAGGATTAAAATTACCTCTATACGCGTTATTACCAAAATTGTTCCTACCAACAAAATTCACATCCATAGATTCATTATTATTTTCAATCAAAGTAAACAAAGGCATATCATTAGGATCAATAGAATCACTTTTGCTAGCAAATAATTTCGTAAGCTCATCTATCTTTCCACTCAAAACATTAATCTCTTCAATCGCATGCACTTTTTTACTAGTGGAAGATCTTTTGGTATGCCGTTGAGAATAATTAACCATAATATTATATAGGAGTTTAGTGGCTTCTCCTAAATTAATTTCCATAAAATTACCTCCCGCGGCCGAATCTAAAATATTTCTAGAAGCAAAATTCAATCCGGCATAATTTTTTTGTATAATCATCCACAAATTCAAACCATGAGTAGGGCAATTTCGTATCATCAATTTCATCCTCTCCCAAGATTGTGCAACATGTTCATGACCAAGTTGCTTAAAATTCATAATATCATTCCTAAGGGAGATGATCTTAGCGGGAGGAAAATACTTGGAAATAAACTCATCTTTACACTAATTCCATGAATCAATACTGTTTTTAGGCAAAGATGAAAACCAAGTTTTAGCACGATCTCGAAGCGAGAACGAAAATAGCTTCAATTCAACAATATAATTATCCACACCTTTTTTTCTTTTGCATATCACACAAATCAACGAAATTGTTTAGATGGGATGCGGTATCTTCACTAGGAAGGCCGAAAAATTGATCTTTCATAACAAGATTCAGCAAAGCGGCATTAATTTCACAAGATTCCGCATTAGTAGCGGGAGCAATCGGAGTACTAATAAAATCATTATTATTGGTGTTGGAAAAGTCACACAATTTGGTATTCTATTGAGCCACCGTGACAAAGCAAGCAATACAACACACAAGCAAACAAAAAGTAAGCAAAGAAGACGAAGGGAAGAGGGGCAAAGAAAAGGAAAATCTTTCAAAAATCGTTTTAGAAGTAGGAGAGAGGAAAACGAGAGGCGAATGGCGAATAATGTAATACAAGAGATGAGAGTTTATGATGGGTACATGGTGTCGGGAATCGTTGCATGGAAAACAAAAAATTTCTACGCACACGCAATGATCTATCCATGAAGATGCATAGCAACTAGGGCGAGAGTATGTCGTAGACCGTAAGCGGAAGCGTTTCACAACGCGGTTGATGTAGTCGAACTTTCTTCGCGCTCCAACCGATCTAGTACCGAACGCACGACATCTCTGCGTTCTGCACATGTTCAACTCAGTGACGTCCTCGCCTTCTTGATCCAGCAAGACGGGCGAATTAGTAGATGAGATCCGGCAGCACGACGACGTGGTGACGGTGATGGTGATGCAATCTCCCCAAGGCTTTGCCTAATCACTACGAAGATATGACCGAGGGAGTAAACGATGGACGGGGGCACCGCACACGATAAGACAATGTTGTGTCCTCTAGGCACCTCCCCTCCTCATATATACTAGATCATTGATGGCGCGCTTTGATGCGCCCGTCTATTTTGATGGAAAATATTAGAGATTGAACTTAGTATGTTTATACATTTATTTTGAAGTTAAAATGACTTTAATTGGAATATACACTTGTTAATCCATCTATTTTGTTTATTAAAGTGATTTTCTTGTTAATACATAATTGATAGTTTTATAGTCATCAAATAATGGACAATGTCCATCACGGTCTGCACTGCTCACATCCCTTGGACAATGTCAAAATTCTGCTCCACTTTCCCTTGTTGGAGTGATTGTTATAATTTGGAAATAGGTTATTATGGTGGAGTAAAGGAGAGTTCTAAACTCCTTGACGTTCTCTCACAAAAAAACAATAATAATATATCCTCTTCCTCTCTGATTCGACATTAGTGTATTTTACTATAAATAAATTACTCCATTAGCCTATCTACATATATTTAATTTGTGATGTTATTTTCCTATTCCGCCTCCTTTTGGTGGATTGGCCATGGTTGCGGTGGTGTATCAAAGGGAATGACATTAAGCTATTAGAAGAACAAACATGGTATAATCATGCACAAATAGTAGAAAAGATTTAGTTACATAGATAGCCATCATCCACATGGAAGAGCGGAATATTATTGTGCTATTGTAGCAGTAGGTTAGTATATGAAATATGAATTTCAGATACTTTTAAGAAATGAACATATCAAATAATAAATAAATACTTTCTGTGTGCAGCTTGTATAACAAGGGGCAAATTTGTAAGAACATCCATTTGAAAATAAGACTGGCAACACAATGCAAGCTTAGATAATCATGGTATAGCTTATTGTCTTAGGACATGGATTATGAATATCGTAGATGGTCCAGTACATAGTTACTCTGATGTATGCATAGATGGAATTCTAAATATATAATAATAGTTTCCTTGAATATATAAGGATAACCCATCAATTTTGTTTACACATATTTTTTGAACATTGTAGGACTGGAATGACTCAAGGGGCCTGCAAAATCAGTGTGAGCATTACATATATACTAACAGTTAATAAAAAGATTAACAATTAAAGAAATGATTATTCTATTTTACAAATTGGTAAATATGCTAGTAATGCCAATTATTTAAATTAAATAAGAGACAACCATGCCAGTGAGATTATAATTGTTGTATGTAGGTAGTTTGCCTTCTCTTGAGAAGTGGTCATGTTCATACGCTAAATCTCAACCAATTGGCAAAGCAAACTTCAAGTCCCTAGGTCCACCATCAATCAGGCTCTCCCTCAAAGAATGAGACTTCCTCAGAATATGAAATGACATTGACAAATCAAGCATCGAACCAACATAGCAGAATGTATCACAATGCATATATTACATCATGATAAACTTGTTAACTCAATCAGATCTATCTAAATATCTCTTGACATTTCGTGACATGTTAGTATTATAGAAGCACGACAACTTTTTACACAAAGGCTACCTCTAAACAGCAAAATGTTCTAAGTCTAAAATAACTTTAGACAACAAAACAAGCAACTGGTTTGTGTTGAAGTTCAGTTAGCATTTGGATGAAGCACATGACGGAAATAAACTATGTTGGATTATATTTGCATGAAGCGACGAAGTGTGGCAGTCCTGGGATTGAACTAATTACCTGATCAGCAGCCATGGAAAATTGTGCATTGAAGAATTCACCAAGCAAAATATGAGAACCAGCCTCCATGATCTGTCTGAATCAAATAGTTGACCAGATCCAGGATTGACAAACCCATGTACAAACTGAGTTTGGAAAGACATTAGCACAAAAGAATTGTTGAGTGGAAGAGGGAATCGTCGGGGAAAGAGAAAAATAAAAATAGTGGCAATACAACCGTGAACCATAGCTGCTACAGTAAGAGAAGGACGGGCATAAGTTGCATATTCAGGCGCATGAATTATGAAGTCAAGCAGCTGCAGGTCAGGAAAATAACACTGTGTATCTCCATTAAACGATACAGGCGAACGACAACGCACATCAGTTGTCGTTAACGCTTTGGAGAACTGATGATTCAACGCCTCTTTTAATCCGGCAGATGATATTCGGTCGTCTGCTTCACCGAACAGCCATAGGGCTGCTTCGCTTTCTCCACGAAATCCAAGTGTCACAGCGTGCCTGACCCGCATGCCCTTCGACTACGAAGGCCGTGCACTCGACGGGGATCAGTCGTCGTGGCCTGCGTCGGCTTGCTGAAAGATGTCGTGCCGCTGGAGTGGAAAGGGTAGGCGAAGAGTGGCAGGAAAGGAGGAATATATACACGTACCTGTACTCCTCGGCATTGAAAAGGATCGGCAACCGCCATGAATGCGCGCTTCAAAACTGAAGTGTGATTGCATCTTTCAAGTGTTAGTGGAGCAGTTTCCCTCAGATGAGGCGTCGCCCGCATCGTGCGCCACGGGATCCCCTCGTGTGTCGGATCCCTAAGGAAGATTGATCACGCGCGCGTCGATTGGATCCCCTCGTAGCATCCGCGCCGGCCGCATCGCGAGCGCCTCGACCCCCCTCTGTCACCGATCCGGTCCTCTCTGAATCGGGCGCTCGCTCTGGACCGTATGTGCTCGGTAAAAAACTCACAAATCGCCTACTCGGCCCACTTAACCAGAGGGCCTCGTTTCGGCCTACGGAGCAGCTGCCCACAGGACAACCGGCCCAGTTTTTATCAGATGCGGATCAACAGCAGATCCGGTGACCAAAAACGTCCAGATCGCGTAAACGGACGGCTGAAAACGCAAAGTGCTGAGAGGGCTCGCTTTAGGTGCGGTTATACTGTCCTTAATAGGTGGGAGGGAGAGGGGAGAGGCCAAGGGGCGGCCCAAGTGGGGACGAATCCCACTTGGGCTTCTGTCCTGGTTCGCCCCCTCCCCTTCCTTGTATAGGCACCAGGGGAAGGACGGGGAAGGTGGCGCCCCCTTTCCTTTCTCCCATGAGGAGGGGAAGGAAGGAGGGACTTGCCCTGCCCCTTTCCTTTCCCTAGGGCTGGCCGGCCTGGTGGAGGGGCGCACCAGCCCCTTGTGGGCTGGTCTGTCCCTCCCTTGGCCCGTTAAGCCCATATCTTTGTCGGGGGTGCCCGAAACCCGTTCCGGTGACCCTATATGTACCCGCTACCCTCTGCAACACTTCCTGTGTCCGAATACCATCGTCCTATATATCAATCTTTACCTCTCGACCATTAGGGACTCCTCGTCATGTCTGTGATCTCATCTGAGATTAAGAACAACATTCGGTCATCAAATCACATAACTCATATAATACTAAATAATCATCGAATGTTAAGCGTGCGGACCCTACGGGTTCGAGAACTATGTAGACATGACCGAGACACCTCTCCGGTCAATAAACCAATAGCGGAACCTGGGTGCTCATAGTGGCTCCTACATATTCTACAAAGATATTTATCGGTCGAACTGTTATGACAACATACGTCATTCCCTTTGTCCATCGGTATGTTACTTGCCCGACATTCGATCGTCAGTATCCACATACCTAGTTCAATCTCATTACCGGCAAGTCTCTTTACTCGTTCCATAATACATCATCTTTTAACTAACTCATTAGTCACTTTGCTTGCAAGGCTTCTTATGATGTGCATTACCGAGAGGGCCCAGAGATACCTCTCCGATACTCTTGGTGACAAATCCTAATCTCGATCTATGCCAACCAAACAAACACCTTCGGAGATACATCTAGAGCATCTTTATAATCACCCAGTTACGTTGTGACGTTTGATAGCACACAAGGTATTCCTCCGGTATCCGGGAGTTGCTTAATCTCATAGTCGAAGGAATATGTATTTGACATGAAGAAAGCAGTAGCAATAAAACTGAACGGTCAATATGCTAAGCTTATGGATGGGTCTTGTCCATCACATCATTCTCCTAATGACGTGATCCCGTTCATCAAATGATAACACATGTATATGGTTAGTGAAAGTGCAACTATCCCTGGGTGGTTTTGGTAATTACTAACAACATATAGCTCAATGAACTAATGCTACTTCAAGATGATTATTTCAGGAAGTTCAATGATCGGCATGGCATGGATTAGAAATGTGGACCCCTCAAAATGCTAAGGACACATATTGGCTCAAGCTCAAGACTCTAAATTTTCTTTTTAGTGATCCAAGATCACATTGAGTCCATAGGAAAAGCCAATACTATTAAAAGGGGATGAAGTGTTGCTTAATGGCCTGCTTGCTCAAAATGCTTAGTGACATGCTCCAAAAACCCTCGCAGGCCATTAAGCAACACTTCATCCCCTTTTAATAGTATTGGCTTTTCCTATGGACTCAATGTGATCTTGGATCACTAAAAAGAAAATTTAGTGACATGCTCCAAAAACCCTCAACCACTTTCTCATATCCACATATGTCCCAAACCAAAAGTCAAACTCGGCCCCACCGATTTGTTCTATCCAGCGCCACCGAGTTCATTTGACATAGCCACTACCAGAAACCCTAGTCACTTCGGTCTCACCGCTAGGGATCTCGGTCTCATCGAGATGCACTACAAAAAAAGACACATCCGTGACATTTTGGGCCGAACGAATTTTTTTCCTGTCATACTTATGACACTTCTATGACGATAATTGTGACAAAACCCGGTATCATCATAGATGTGGTGGGCTCCTACTTCTATGAAAAAAAATCATGACAAAAAATGGGCTTTTCGTCCATGACGGAAAAACCATGGTAGAAGCGAGGGCGAGGAAAATATCGGGGTGTTCCCGGTTACGGTGGGTGGTCGGGGCCGAGCGATGCATAGAGGTTTGCGCGTTTCTCTCGTACACGCACGCGCATGGGTGCGAGGCGTTGGGCTCTAACTGAACCCGAGCGAGGTGATCGCCTACTGAACCCGAGCGATTGTACTGTAGGCTACGCGTTACTGAACCCGAGTGATCGATCGATGGGTGTTAACTGAACCCGATCAAGCGATTCCTTCGCTACTGCTGCTAATTGAAGCCAATCGATGCTGCCTCTGGATGAACAGTGAGCGTTGCTGGGGGGGTTTGGATGAACAGTTCCCGGTGGGGGGTCGATGAACAGGACCTCGTGGTGTTGCCTCTGGATGAACAGGACCTCGATCGATCGAGCCGGTTGGGGCTGGATGAACAGGACCCCATGGAGGGCTGGATGAACATGACCACCCCATGGAGGGCTGGATGAACAGTAGCCCGTGGAGGGGTGGTTGAACAGGAGCCCGTGGAGAGGGCTGGTTGAACAGTAGCCGGTGGAGTAGCGTGCGGTGGAGGCTGGATGAACAGGAGCCCGTGGATGAACAGTCGCAGGTGGAGGCTGGAGGAGGTTGACGGTGGATGAATAGTAGCCCGTGGAGGCTGGAGGGGGTCGACGGTGCAGATGAACAGTATCCCGTGGAGTCCCGTTTTGGGGTAGGCCACACTCCTCCCGATGAACAAGACTCCTGTTTCGACCATAGCGCTCCAACACAAGTCCGTTTCCTCCGTTTTGCAGTACGCCACACCCCTCCCGATCAACAGGACCCTGTTTCGACCGTAGGAGGTCCGTTTCCTAAATTTTGCGGTACACCAGACCCCTCCCGATGAACATGATCCCGTTTTGACCGTGGCCGATCGAACACAAGGCCGTTTCCTCCCTTGTGCGGTACGCCAGGCCTCGTTTCCATCGGCTGTTCCGTCCAAGACGGTTGGCTCCCACGCGTTCCGTTGCCTCCCGATGAGCACGACGCATTCCGTTGCCTCCCCATGAACACGACGATGACACAGCTTCTTTGTTCTGACCCAGCCATGTACACGAGCTCTGGCCGTACGTATGCGCGAGTAGGCCTTCGAAACCCTGCCCATATGTACATACGTGTCATATTTTCTTTCCTGCACCCTGGCCGCTGTACGTACGTGTACATGCTATGTGCGCGCCTCTACATCGACCAGTATGTACGTACACGTTCGCGACTAGAATGACAACGCTACGTACACTTCGACCAGGTGGGTCCCGACTGTCAGGCACTTCCTTCCGTGCGAAGATGTAGCTAGTGGGTCCCAGCAGTCAGGGGGGCGAATCATTTTTTTTGCTCGGACACACTTCCTTGCGTGCGAAGATGTAGCTTGTGGGTCCCAGCAGTCAGGGGGAAAACGTTTTTTTGCGAAATACGGTGGCCCGTCCTATGGGTCCCTGCTGTCAGGTGGAGGAATAATTATTTTGCGCGTAATAAGGAGGCACTTCCTTGCGGCCGCCGTGGACCCAGCTGTCAGCCTCTCCATGTACAGTACTCTTCTGATGGAAGTTGTTCCTTGACCACGCCGCGCCGAGAGCACCAGGGCGATGGACGACGGCGGTGCCTAGGAAGGGAACGACGCGGAGCCGGGGAAGACGCGGCAATGGATGCCCATGCGGAGAGGAGTACGAGGGTTCACTGGTTCGGCTACGGTGTGAGGCTGCCGCCGCCGCAGAATAACAGGGGGTGTGGGTGAGTAGAGGGATGCCCTGGCCAGCGGTGGGAGTAGTAGGGGGCGGTGAGGCCTGTGCGGCAGCACAACAGGCCACGAGAGGTAGGAGCATGCGGCACGACCGGCGCTGCTTTGGGCGGTTGGAGCAAGAAGACCAGAGGTTGAAGAAGCACGACGACCGTTGGATGGACATCGTACGGTTACTGCAGCTAGAATCGTTTATATTGACTAAGTTGAAAAAGCCCTTGGTACGCGTCAACTTAGTAGGCCGACAGGTCAGCTTCCGAAACGGTGCGCCCTAGATGTCAGGGGGAGGAATCATTTTTTGGGCGGGTGAAGCTAGAATATCCGAGATTGAAGAAGAAGCACAGCATCCGTTGGATGGACATCCACCGACCACTGCTGCTAGAACCGTGTGTTGACTATAAGTTGACAAAGCCTTGCATATGCGTCAACTCTCTTTTTTTGGGGGGACGTGTCAACTTAGTAAGGCCACAAGTGTGTGGCAAAGAACTTATAGCCCATTTGAGATTTGTAAGAATGTGCAACCAATTTTTGAATTCTAATGGAATTTACTACAACCCATTTATAGTTTGTTAAAAGTACAACCCATTTCAACCGACCATTCAAAACAGAATTCAATAAAATTTCCCATATTTTGATGGGATCCAAAATATTTTTATCCCGAAATGTCTAGTCAGATTAAATACAATTTCAATATAAATCTATATTACGTAAAAATCCAACGAAACATTGCGCTCGCATCAATTAATGAAATTAAAATTTTCAATATCCAAAAATAATATTTCATAAAGTAATTACGTGTTTGGTGCATTTTTTATAGTTACTGCCCAGTTTTTATAATTACATCCCATTTATTATTTTTAAAGCCTATTTTCTTATTAATCCTAATGCATCCCTTCTAGGAAAGATTTGCAACACAGCGGGGCGTAGAATAACAACTTGACCTTGCGTGGGTATTCCTAAAAAAAGTATAGCTGGGCTAGCCATTTTCAGCTTGAAAAAAATTAATATCTAGGCTGGATATCTGGCCTGGGCTAGACGGGCCACAACCCGCCTAGTTAATACCTGCAGTGATGTTTTCATTGTTGTTCAGAGGAAAAAAATTAATATCTGGGCTAAACATCGCTCAAGAAAAACTCTGCAGTGCTCACACCTCAAAAACACAAATACTGCTCGAATTGCTTGGTCCCAGCTGTTAGCCGCTTCTTGTGCAATTCTCTTGTTTATTGACTACATAGGTTGACAATGATGTGGGACCGTGATGTCAGGAAACCAGGAGGAAGCAAAAAAAATATAGTTTTATATACTAATAAGGAGGCACTTGCGTACGTGCGGCTATGGCCCTGGTGGGCCCCCACTGTCATCCTCTCCAAGTAAAGTCGTCTCCTCATCCTCATGTCCGTTGACCATGTTGACAACGCGAGACGGCGGCGCCACGACGAGCGGAACAACTTGAAGGACGACGGAGAGGGCCTCGCGGGCCCTACGGATGGTCTGATACAATGCCTGCTCCTCATTCGGGAAGCCAGGATCATAGGGCCACATGTCCACGATGGCATTGTCGTTCGCTTGTTCAGCGGTGCTCGTTGAGGAGACGGAGGTTGCAGCACAGGTCCTCCTACGCTGGTAGCTCTTCCGCCATTAGGGCGTCGAAGTGCGGCCGCACCTGCTCTATGGTGAACACGACATGAACCGGCTTGGACAGTGGCGCCGGCTCCTGGTCGGAAGCTACGTCCATCGTCTGATTGTCGTCGCTCATCTCGGTGAGCTAGGTGGCGAGCCAGCATGTCCGGCTGCTGGACCGACCCACTGCCAAGCACGAGTCTGACTGCCCTCGCCCACCCAGACCGCCTCCCTCGCCCGCGCGCGCTTTCCGCCCGAAACGGTCAACGCCACCCGCCCCGCTTCCCGGTGCAGGCGATTGCTCCGCCTTCAAACGACACATGTGCCGTCCGTCCATCCTTCTGTCGCCCACATTAATGATACGCAGTTGCTGAGGCAGCTACTCTGGCGCCACACATCCGTCCCTCCGCCACCCACCATTGCTATATAAACTGCCGCGCCGGCCATAGCCACAGTCATCCGCATCTGTTCCCTTTCTCCTGTCCACACCACTACTGCCCACCATGGCTTCCTCGCGCTCCAGCGCTCTTCGGGACGGGCGGACAACGGACCACAAAGAGATGGCAGCCATTGCTGCCGACTGGCTGGCCGGCAGGCAGCCGGAGGACGACGACGTCCCAATGGAGAACATGGTAGTCGACGATCTGGCGACAACCCCCTCCTCCACGCCATCCTCGCCGGTGCATTGCACCATGACCATCGACGAGGCCCGTGCCCAATATATGGACACCGTGAGGCAGAAGCATGAGGAGCAGTTCCGGGAGGCGCAGGCCGACGCTGCCTACAACCACCATCTCCTCCAGGAGCACCTGCAGGCAGAGGAGCAGATCGCCGCGGAGCGGGCGGAGCAGGAGGCGCTGCTCGACTCGTATCGCTCCGCCTGCGAGGGCCACCTCGAGCGCTGGCAGTACCACATGCGGGTGGCGGAGGCTGCGGCCGCCTACAATGAGGGCGAAGAAGCGGGCGAGGCGCTATTTAGCAAGACCAAGGATAAGGCAGAGGACAATGCCGGCTCCGATGAGTCCCCGCTTCGCTGGCGTCGACGAGGCCCTGCTCTGCCAAGGCCCCGCAGCGCCAACAATGAGGCAGAGGACACCGACGGCTCCACTGAGGCCCCACCCTGCCGCCAACGAGGGGGAGGATTTCCCCCGCTCCGCCGAGGCGCCGCCCGCCGGCAACGAGACAGAGGACATCACCGGCTCCGCCGAGGCCCCGCCCCGCTGCCAACGAGGCCGCACCACACAGAAAACGAGGAAGAGTAGAACACGGTAGGTTGCCGCCGCTCGGGTCCAAGTAAGGCCACCGCTGCTACCCTCTGGTTGAAGCCAAGCTAGGCGGGTTGACCACTAACGGCCGGTTAGCTTCTTGGCGGCGACGTGGAGTCGGAGAGCTATGTTGGAGAAGGACGCTGCTTCTACTTAACTGCTGGTGCAGTTGGCTGACTGACACGTGGGCCCAACAGGCATCTGGGCCACATGCTAGTTACGCAACTGCACCTGTAGTTAAGTCACTGAAGCTTCTGTTCTGCTCAGCCGGACACAGGTGGGTAGCTTTGGTTAATTAATTATACCTTCAACGCACCCCTTTTTGGTTGAAGAATGTATGAAATGTAATGAAATAGGACATGTTTATATGAAATCCGACCGTGTATGAATGAATTTATTTCGATTAGTTCGAATTCTTGTATCACTGGCATTGGATGAACATGCAAAACAATACGTACTAGCATTATTCCCAGGGTGATCACCTCGTTTGCAGCAGTTTCACATGTACTCCCTCCGGTCCTTTCTAGTCTGCATACAAGTTTTGTCTGCAGTCAAAGTATCTCTACTTTGACTAATCTTATAGAAAAAAGTATGCACTTTCACAATGTGCGAAGTAAAAAGGAAAAGAAGAAGTACAAAGAGTTTGAGCAGCTTTTTAGCGTTCCTGTACGTTGCAATCAAACACACAGGCCTGGCAATTCATAGAGAACATTCAAAACAATCGATGATTATGCATCTCAGTGATTCACATGTGAGAGCCAATATTTACTTCACAACTAAAGAATAAATAAAAAAATGGATCGACGCTGCTGACAACAAAGGGCGTCCCATTCGAAAATATAAAATGCATGTCTTCTTGCTAAAATCAATGAGCAAAATTTGACAAGGTTGTCCCATTCCAAAATATCAAATGCCTATGATTGTGGAATGGGCAGGGTTTGCCATCAGTTCGGACATTGACATGACTCCTCGTGCTAAATAAACCAGCTGTTCTTTTTGTGCAGTTCCACCAAAATCAACCAAATTCGCGCGTAGCTTGTATGATTTCGCCCTTATATGTTGCAACGCCTTGAACTTATCGGCACCTCCTTTCTTGTGGTGGAAATGAATGTTTCGATGTATTCGTGAACATTTTGTGTAGTTCCCATTGAAATCAAGCTAAGCACCCCTGTTTGCACAAATACAAAAGAAGTGATTAGTATAAAGCAAACTGTACTATGAATTGACATTTTAAACTGGCACCTACATGGTCCATGTAGAGCACACTTTTAGAAAAATGGAAATCACCGAAAAGAATCCTAGAACAACATTGTACTTGCTCATCATAGTAAGAAAATGGAGATTTGTCAGTCCTTCTGAGCTGAAGTTAGTTTGGTCTTGTGGGGAGTAATGTAACCATCCTTCAACTGCTCCTTCTGATGAGAAGATAAACATGGCTTCTTCATCCTGGCATAATCGGAACTAGTCACTTCACGTACTCCATATTCTTCTTCAGAGGAGGATGATCCTGTTGTGCAAAGACAAGAGGACAACTAAATGCTAGCATCCCTATTTGCTCAAAAAAAGGAAAGGAAATATTTAAAACAACGTAGATGAAGCACTTCTCACGGACAATACCACTTTTTCATGACAGTATCTAAACAGTAGCACAACACCAATAGACACTACAAAAAAAAAGACACATCCGTGACATTTTGGGCCGAACGAAAATATTTTCTGTCATACTTATGACACTTCTATGACGATTATTGTGGCAAAACCCGGTATCATCATAGATGTGGTGGGGTCCTACTTCTATGACAAAAAATCATGACAGAAAATGGGCTTTTTGTCCTGGGAGGGCCGGAGACGCAGCTACATGACATTCTTTGGGCCGTCCATGACGGAAAAAACCGTGGTAGAAGCGAGGGCGCGGAAAATATCGGGGAGTCCTCGGTTACGGTGGGTGGTCGGGGGCCGAGCGATGCGCGTTTCTCTCGTACGTACGCGCGTGTGTGCGAGGTGTTGGGCCCTAACTAAAGCCGAGCGATTACACTGCAGGCTACGTGTTACTGAACCCGAGCGATAGATCGATGGCTGTTAACTGAACCTGATCGAGCGATTCCTTCGCTACTACTGCTAACTGAAGCCGATCGATGATGCCTTTGGATGAACAGTTCCCGGTGGGGATGGTTGAACAGGACCCCGTGGTGTTGCCTCTGGATGAACAGTAACCCGATCGATCGAGCCGGTTGGGGCTGGATGAACAGGACCCCGTGGAGGGCTGGATGAACAGGACCACCCCGTGGAGGGCAGGATGAACAGTAGAAGGTGGAGGGCAGGATGAACAGTAGCCCGTGGAGGGGTGGTTGAACAGGAGCCCGTGGAGAGGGCTGGTTGAACAGTAGCCGGTGGAGTAGCGCGCGGTGGAGGCTGGATGAACAGGAGCCCGTGGATGAACAGTCGCAGGTGAAGGCTGGAGGAGGTCGACGGTGGATGAACGGTAGCCCGTGGAGGCTGGAGGGGGTCGACGGTGGAGATGAACAGTATCCCGTGGAGTCCCGTTTTGCGGTACGCCACACCCCTCCCGATGAACAGGACCCGCGTTTCGACCGTAGCGCTCCAACACAACTCTGTTTCCTCCATTTTGCGATACGCCACACCCCTCCCGATCAACAGGACCCCCGTTTCGACCGTAGGAGGTCCGTTTCCTCCATTTTGCGGTAGGCCAGACCCCTCCCGATGAACAGGATCCCGTTTCGAACGTGGCCGGTCGAACACAAGGCCGTTTCCTCCATTCTGCGGTAGGCCTCGTTTCCATCGGCTGTTCCGTCCGAGCCCTCCCGATGAACACGACGATGCATTCTGTTCCGACCCAGCTGGTTGGCTCCCCGTGAACACGACGATGACGCTGTTTCTCCCTTCCGACCCAGCCATGTACACGAGCCCTGGCCGTACGTACGTGCGAGTAGGCATTCGAGACCCCGCCCATATGTACGTACATGGCCGTATTTACTTTCTTGCACCCTGGCCGCTGTACGTACGTGTACATGCTACGTACGCGCCTCTACTACGACACGTGCGCGCCTCTACATCGACCAATATGTACGTACACGTTCGCGACCAGAATGACAACGCTACGTATGCTTCGACCAGGTGGGTCCCGGCTGTCAGGCACTTCCTTGCGTGCGAAGATGTAACTGGTGGGTCCCAGCAGTCAGGGAGGCGAATTGTTTTTCTTTCTTTTTGCCCGGACGTACTTCCTTGCGTACGAAGATGTAGCTGGTGGGTCCCAGCAGTTAGGGGAAATGTTTTTTTCATGAAATACGATGGCTCGTTCGGTGGGTCCCCGCTGTCAGGTAGAGGAATAATTATTTTGCGCGTAATTAGGAGGCACTTCCTTGCTGCGGCCGTGGACCCAACTATCAGCCTCTCCACGTACATTACTCTTCCTATGGATGTCGTTCCTTGACCACGTTGACCACGCTACGCCGAGAGCACCAGGGCGATGGACGACGGCGAGGCCTAGGAAGGGGACGACACGGAGCCGGGGAAGACGCGACAGCCGAAGCCCGCGCGGAGAGGAGTACGAGGGTTCACTGGTTCGGCTGCGATGTGAGGCTGCCGTCGCCGCAGGGCCTGACCAGCGGTGGGAATAGTAGGGGCGGTGAGGTCTCTGCGGCAGCACAGCCGGCCATGGGAGGCAGGAGCATGCGGCATGACCGGGGCTGCTTTGGGCGGCTGGAGCAAGAAGACCAGAGGTTGAAGAAGCACTACAACGTTGGATGGACATCGTACGGTCACTGGAGCTAGAATCGTTCATATTGACTAAGTTGACAAAGCACTCCGTCCCCGTCAACTTAGTAGGCCCACAAGTCAGCCACCCACCAAGGTGGGTCCCAACTAGCAGGGGGATATTCATTTTTTGTGCGTAATAAGGAGGCACATCCGGTGGGTCCGAGCTGACAGCGGGGGGAACGTTTTTTTCATGAAATACGGTGACCATCCAGTGGGTCCCAACAGTCAGGGGGGAAACGTTTTTTTTGCAAAATACGGTGGCCTGTCCGGTGGGTCCCTGCTGTTAGGTGGAGGAATCATTATTTTCCGCGTAATAAGGAGGCACTTCTTTGCTACGGCTGTGGACCCAGCTGTCAGCCTCTCCACGTATAGTACACTTCCCATGGAAGTCGTTCCTTGACCACGTTGACCACGCCGCGTTCCGTTGCATGCATGCGTCCATGGGCGTGGTGCGTCCCCACTGTCAGCCTCTCACGTACAGTCATGTTCCGATGACTCTCGGTTGTTGACCATGTTGACCATACCGTGCCGAGCGCACCAAAGGCCGGTGGACGACGGCGAGGCCCTAGACTAGAACGACCCGGAGATGGGGAAGACGGGGCAGTGGAGTCGCAGATGGAGAGGAGTGGGAAACTTGACTGGTTTGGGTGCGCGGCAGCATAGTCACGGTGCCGCCCACGAGAGACAGGAGCAAGAACAGAGGTTGAAGAAGGAGCACGGTTGTTGGATTAACATCCAACGGTCCAGCTGCTAGAACCATTTGTTGATTAAGTTGACAAAGCCCTGCGTACACGTCCGCTTAGTAGGCCCACAAGTCAGCCACCAAATCTGACGGGTCCCAGCTGTCAATGGGAGGAATAATTTTTTTTGCATAACAAGGAGGCACTTCCTTCCCTGCGAAGATACAGACGGTGGGTCCTAGGTGTCAGGTGGAGGAAACCTTTTTTCAGCTTAATAAGGAGGAACTTTCCTTGCGTGCGACCATGGACCTCGTGGGTCCCAGCCGTCAGGCTCTCCACGTACAGTCCTCTTCCGATGACTCTCGTTTGTTGACCACGCTGCACCGAGCGCAGCGAGGCGGTGGACGACGGCGAGGCCCAGGACAGGAATGACTCGGAGATAGGAGACGCGGCAGTGGAGTCGCAGATTGAGTGGAGGAGAAGGGTTATAACTGGTTCTAGTGCGGCGTGGGGCTGCAGTCGGTGGAGAATAACAGGAGGTGTGGAGGGGTGGAGGGATAGCCTGGCCGGTGGTGGGGTAGCGCTTCGCAGCGATGCGTGCTAAGCAGAGCTGCTAGTCGCTGGAGGCCGGACCAGGCGGTCCTGGCGACGCTGGAGGAAGAAGAAGAGAGATTGAAGGTGCATGCCGACCAAGTTGACAATGCCGTGCGTAGGCTTCGACCTATTGGCCCACATGTGAGCCTGCAAAAATGTGGCATATATTTAACCCATGTTTTCTAGAATGTACAGTCCATTTGCTGGGCTGGGTGAACAAATAATTTCGCGTCAATGCGGCCCATTTATATTATCTAAGAAATCCCAGCCCATTTGCACTTCCTTCAAATACACGAATTATCCGGGCTTGTTATATATATAATGTTATGTTAGAAGGAGCAATTAATATAAAAAATAAACCAGAGAGGCACATTTTATATATACATAATTAACAAATTAGCGAGTTATTGCTCAAAATAAAAATGAGCGCATTGTTATTACATTGGTCCTTAAAATCTTCGCAAGCTTTTGTACGCAATAACAAGGATTTTCCTTGCTTGTGAGTCAAAAACAACCAGGATTTTCCTTGCCAACTTCTGTTAAACATTTACTTTTATAAGTTAATAACACGTGGGATGTTTTCATGATATATATATAAGTCTCTATAAAATATACGATAATATTAATAATATAAATATATATAATGTGGTTAAAAAAATACATTGGGTTGCCGATCTTTAAGTAAAAGCCCATAGGCCGGTATGGACCTCAAAAAATAAGTTGAAACCACTGTCACTCGTATGTCGTGGGCTACGCATGTTAAAAATAGAAAACCTAGGCTGAGCGGATACTTGTTCGCCCTCTGAAAAAAATGATACCAGATCCCCGAGCAAACTGGATTATAGAGGGGGCTGGCGGCACGACTGAAGAAGCACATCAGGAGAGATTTTTTTTTCTTCAGTGGATGGCTCTCGATGGCGTTTTTTACTTTCCTCTGCACCATACAACTTGTATTTTTAGCCTCCCAGTCCGTGGTGGACCAGCAACCCATTTGTTGGGCGGGCCAACCTACAGAAACCAGCACTCAATTTTTCATCAAGCCCCAAAAACAATGCAGTACTATGTTTGTTTTGAGGCCGAAAACATTACGGCATGGGTTGAGCGGGGGAGGGGGCAAGATAAAGCAAAAAGATTAAAAAGATCTGATGCGCCGTTGCTACCCTAACAAAGCAGGTGCAATTCTCGGGAAGAAGGTGTGCCGTTGACACCCACACGTCACATACCCCACAGTAGGCATACTAACAAGTTCACACACAAGCACAACATAAAAGGTAAACATTTGTATCAAACTCAGGTTCACAGGACATGTTCATATTCATAGGCAACATTCACTATCAACAACTCAAAAGATTCATATATACACAAGTCCAGCATGTCTATGGATCCAAATGATTGATAGATCACACAACAATATTCATAGATAATTCACAAAAAGATTCAGATATACACATGTTTAGTATGTTTATGCATCCAAATGATTGAGATCACAGCCAATATGATCCATGGACGAAATTTAATTACCTAGGGTACAGACTGGTAAATGGTGTTCAGTCGGAGGTACTTCTTGCTAAAATTAATGCTTGTACGAGTAAACTTTCGAGTACATAAGAAGCAGCACAGAGAATCTAAACTTTGCTTGTAGGTTTATCCTCAAATAGTGGCCTTGTGCCGAGGGAGGTTTGAGCAACTTGGCCACTACTTTCATCCAACTAGTTCACTGGCTCACCTTGGTCCTGTAGCTTGCCAAAATTCTACATTGTAGACTGGTAAATGGTGTTCAGTCGAAGGTACTTCTTGCTAAAATTAACGCTTCTACGAGTAAACTTTCGAGTACATAAGAGGCAACATAGACAATCTGAACTTTGCTTGTAGGTTTATCCTCAAATAGTGGCCTCGTGCCGAGGGAGGTTTGAGCGACTTGGCCACTACTTTCATCCAACTAGTTTACTGGCTCATCTTGGTCCTGTATCTCACCAAAATTCTACATTGCAGACGAGAAAGGAGGCGGTTGAGAAAATGAACCACCCAATTTTTTTGTGCAGTTCGACTGAAATGGAGCATCCCTGGCGTGCAGACTAATTAAGTGCCAGATGAATATACGCATCAACCAACTTGTCTAGAATCTTTAGACTCCATGCCATACCGTTCGCTACCATATGTGCAGATAACCAAAAGGCACAAGTTGGGACCAAAGACTGGACTGCGTTTTTCTGGGCTATGCGCCAAGCAATATTTTTGGCATTCACTCTCCTAACACTTGGAGTTTGACAATTGGTTGGCGCCGGTTGATACTCGAATGAATATCGACACTTCTTCTTGTCAACATTGATGCTTGTCGGAGTGAACTTTGGAGTACATAGTAGCAGCATAAGTACCTGTCCATCTGATCTTTTTGTGTAGTTCTACTGAAATCACCCGATGTAATGATTTGCCTGCGAGTTCAGGCTCCAAGTTACTCCTTTATGAAATCGGCAAATAGTAGCACAATACCAAATTACCAATACATATGACAAGCACAATATTCAGGATAAAGACCAGTACCAACCTGTGTGAGGTAGCATATCTATTACTATTTCCTTTGACTGGAAGCCGAGATAAGCCAAGCGGCTGACAGCAAAGGAAGAATGCAAGCCGAGATTAGCGACTAACAGGAAAGGAAGGAAGTTGTCGAGGCAATGAAGCACCCAATGTTTTTGTGCAGTTCCACCAAAATCGAGCATCCCTGTTGGCACACATATTGAGAGAGTGAGATTACTGTAATAGTGGGACTAGTTGATGAAACATACACTAACAAGTAGAAGCACCCTCATTATCTTAATGGGTAAAGTTAGCATTCCCTCCCTGCTCCACCACATGATTCACCTCATAGACAAACATACACACGTACATGATTCAGCATAGGGTGCTACTAAAGATTTGTTTAACTCCGACAGGAAAATTAGGCAGCAATAAATTAGTGGTACTTAAGTACTCCTAATTAATTAAGTTAGACAACAGAATTGGAAGGGCTCCCTGGAGGATCGTCTCACATGTAAGGTAGTCATTGCCGGAGCCCTTGAATGGCCTCGACTGAGGCCTCTGGCTTCAGCAAGATCGCCTTGGCACTGTTTACTCTTATTCTTCTTCCTCTTCATGCTTTGTTTCTCAGTATCCTCACCAGTTGGTGAAACCAAGTACATGATTGGCCTTCTATTTCAGAATTGGTTTTGTCAGTGAGGGAGTACAAGTGTACTAGTAAAAAATAGCATTATTTTCTCATGGCAGTCGCAAAATAGAGATGAACACATGCATTAAATACCATTCTTACCTAAAGGAAGGTTATGGTGCCAATATGGATGATGAGGATTGGAACACAGATCTCCCTTTGTGCAGTTCCACCAAAATGAACCAACTGTTCCATTCTGACATTCCAGTTAAATAGCACAAAAGTCACTTCTTTTAAGAAGAGTTTTGTGCAGTGCACCAAAAGGTCACAACAGCAACCAGGTGAAATGGATATCCCTGTTTGCACAAAAAGCTACAGAGGAAACAATCAGAGTCTCAAACAATTACATGCAAAAACATTTGGATAAAGTTGTCATGGCTTATAACAGTGGCATGGCTTCATTTTTACCAGGAGCATTAGATTAAGAACAGCTAAACACTTGGTATAAGGGCATGTGACAGTGGGTGCACCAGCAGTCCAGCACCATGTACCTAAACAGGGGCATAAAGTGGTGATTCATAGCTTGTTGGCCCGAGAAACAAACATCCAAGAAACATATCTGGGTTGGTCCCATTTTTGTTCACTCTAGCCACCTACTCCTATGTGTGGATAGCAAATCTAGTCCTGGTCATACCACTGTGTACAGCGTTACCCCTATATTTGCCTTTTCGACCAAGAGACCGGTTGGATGAGCAGTTTGTACTACTTTCACCCCCTTTCCTTCCTATTTTTACCAAGTCCGATGTACTACATACTAAATTCCCCATCCCCACTTTATTTCTTGTTTGAACCAAGTACAAGATTCGACTCCATGAAGTAGCTTTACCTCTAACAATAGAAGAAAAAAATAGGTGACATTGGACCATCCGATCGAGAGGGGCTGAGAGGTAGACAATGATGCACATGCAGCGACGTAGCGAGCTGGGGAAGTAGGGCTAAGGCGGTTTCAAAGGAAGATACACCTGATGTTGGGGATCGTTGCAGAAATTAAAAAAATTCTACGCATCACCAAGATCAATCTATGGAGAGACTAGCAACGAGAGAGAGGGGAGTGCATCTTCACACCCTTGAAGATCGCGATACGTAAGCGTTACAAGAACGCGGATGAAGGAGTCGTACTCGCAGCGATTCAAATCGTAGTTGATTCCGATCTAAGCGCCGAACAACGGCGCCTCCGCGTTCAACACACGTACAGCCCGGGGACGTCTCCTCCTTCTTGATCCAGCAAGGGGATAGGAGAAGTTGAGGGAGAGCTCCGGGAGCACGACGGCGTGGTGGTGGAGCTTCCAGTTCTCCGGCAGGGCTTCGCCAAGCACTACGGAGGAGGAGGAGGCGTTGGGGAGGGAGAGGGCTGCGCCAGGGGAAGGGGGTGCGGCTCCCATGCACCTCCCCACTATATATAGGGGTGGAGGGGGCTGGTTTCTTTCCCTCCAAGTCCATTGGGGCGTTGGAAAAGGTGGGGGAAAGAAATCCCATCATTTCCCTTCCCCATCGATTGTTATCCCCCCTTTTTAGGGATCTTGATCTTATCCCTTCGGGATATGATCTTATTCCTTCTAAGTGGGGATCTTGGTGCGCATTGACCAGGGGTGTGGGTCCATGCCCCCGCTACCCATGTTCTTGTGGGTCCCCCCATGCAGGTGGGCCCCACTCCGGAACCTTCTAGAACCTTCCCGGTACAATACCGAAAAATCCCGAACATTTTTCGGTGGCCAAAATAGGACTTCCCATATATAAATCTTTACCTCCGGACCATTCCAAAACTCCTCTTGACGTCCGGGATCTCATCCGGGACTCCAAACAACATTCGGTAACTACACACTAATTCCCATAAGGACTCTAGAGTCACCGAACCTTAAGTGTGTAGACCCTACGGGTTCGGGAATCATGCAGACATGACCGAGACAGCTCTCTGGCCAATAACGAACAACGGGATCTGGATACCCATGTTGGCTCCCACATGTTCCACGATGATCTCATCGGATGAACCACGATGTCGGGGATTCAATCAATCCTGTATACAATTCCCTTTGTCAATCGGTACGTTAGTTGCCCGAGATTCGTTCGTCGTTATCCCAATACCTCGTTCAATCTCGTTACCGGCAAGTCACTTTACTTGTTTCGTAATGCATGATCCTGCGACTAACTACTTAGTCACATTGAGATCATTATGATGATGCATTACCAAGTGGGCCCAGAGATACCTCTCCGTCACACGGAGTGACAAATCCCAGTCTCGATTCGTGCCAACCAACAGACACTTTCGGAGATACCTATAGTGTACCTTTATAGCCACCCAGTTATGTTGTGATGTTTGGCACACCCAAAGCATTCCTACGGTATTCGGGAGTTGCACAATCTCATGGTCTAAGGAAATGATACTTGACATTAGAAAAGCTTTAGCAGACGAACTACACGATCTTGTGCTATGCTCAGGATTGGGTCTTGTCCATCACATCATTCTCCTAATGATGTGATCCCGTTATCAACGACATCCAATGTCCATGGTCAGGAAACCGTAACCATCTATTGATCAACGAGCTAGTCAACTAGAGGCTCACTAGGGACATGTTGTGGTCTATGTATTCACACATGTATTACGATATCCGGATAACACAATTATAGCATGGATAATAGACAATTATCATGAACAAGGAAATATAATAATAACCACTTTATTATTGCCTCTAGGGCATATTTCCAACAGTCTCCCACTTGCACTAGAGCCAATAATCTAGTTCACATCACTATGTGATTGTAATGAATCCAACACCCATGGGGTTTGATCATATCTCGCTTGTGAGAGAGGTTATTAGTCAACGGGTCTTGAACCTTTCAGATCCGTGTGTGCTTTATAAATCTCTATGTCATCTTGTAGATGCAGCTTCCATGCGCTACTTGGAGCTATTCCAAATAACTGCTCCACTATACGAATTCGGTTTACTACTCAGAGTCATCCGGATTAGTGTCAAAGTTTGCATCGACGTAACCCTTTATGACGAACTCTTTTACCACCTCCATAATCGAGAAAATTCCTTAGTCCGCTAGTTACTAAGGATAAGTTTGACCGCTGTCATGTGATCCGTTCCTGTATCACTCTTGTACCCCTTGATTGACTCATGGCAAGGCACACTTCAGGTGCGGTACACAGCATAACATACTGTAGAGCCTACGTCTAAAGTATAGGGGACGACCTTCGTCCTTTCTCTCTCTTCTGCCGTGGTCAGATCTTGAGTCTCACTCAATGCTCACACCTTATAACACAGCCAAGAACTTCTTTGCTGATCTATTTGAACTTCTTAATAATCTTATCACGGTATGTATTCATTTGAAAGTACTATTAAGCGTTTTTGATCTTTATTGATCTTGATGCTCAATGTTCAAGTAGCTTAATCCAGGTTTTCCATTGAAAAACACTTTTCAAATAACCCTATATGCTTTCCAGAAATTCTACATCATTTCTGATCAACAATATGTGAACAACATATACTCATCAAAAATTCTATAGCGCCCCCACTCACTTCTTTGGAAATACAAGTTTCTCATAAACTTTGTATAAACCCAAAATCTTTGATCATCTCATCAAAGCGTATATTCCAACTCCGTGAGGCTTACTCCATTCCTTAGAAGGATTGCTGGAGCTTTGCATACTTGTTAGCATATTTCAGGATTGACAAAACCTTCTGGTTGTATCACATAAAACATTTCCTCAAGAAAATTGTTGAGGAAACAAAGTTTTGACATCCTATCTACAAGATTTCTGAAATAATGCAGTAACTGCTAATATAATTCCAACAGACTCTTAGCATCGCTACGAGTGAGAAAGTCTCATCGCAGTCAACTCCTTGAACTTGTCGGAAAACATCTTAACGATAAGTCGAGCTTTCTTAATGGTGACACTTACCATCATTGTCCGTCTTCCTTTTAAAATCCATCTGCACCCAACAGCCTTACGACCATCAAGTAGTTCTTCCAAAGTCTATACTTTGTTTTCATACATGGATCCTCTCGAATTTTATGGCCTCGAGCCATTCATCGGAATCCGGGCCCACCATCGCTTCTCCATAGCTCGTAGGTTCATTGTTGTCTAGCACCATGACTTCCAAGATAGGATTACGTACCACTCTGAAGTAGTACGCATCCTTGTTGACCTACGAGGTTTGGTAGTGACTTGATCCGAAGTTTCATGATCACTATCATAAGCTTCCACTTCAATTGGTGTAGGTGCCACAGATACAGCTTGCTGTGCCCTGCTACACACTAGTTGAAGTGATGGTTCAATAACCTCATCAAGTCTCCACCATCCTCCCACTCAATTCTTTCGAGAGAAACTTTTCCTCGAGAAAGGACCCGTTTCTAGAAACAATCACTTTTGCTTCCGGATCTGAAATAGGAGGTATACCCAACTGTTTTGGGTATCCTATGAAGATGCATTTATCTGCTTTGGGTTCGAGCTTATCGGCCTGGAACTTTTTCACATAAGCGTCGCCGCCCCAAACTTTCAAGAAATGACAACTTAGGTTTCTCTAAACCATAGTTCATACGGTGTCGTCTCAACGGAATTGTGTGGTGCCCTATTTAAAGTGAATGCGGTTGTCTCTAATTCCTAACCCATAAAAGATAGTGGTAATTCGATAAGAGACATCATGGTATGCACCATATCCAATAGGGTGCAGTTATGATGTTCGGACACACCATCACACTATGGTGTTCCAGGCGGTATTAGTTGTGAAACAATTTCCACAATGTCTTAATTTTGTGCCAAACTCGTAACTTAGATATTCATCTCTATGATCATATCATAGACATTTTATCCTCTTGTCATGACGATCGTCAACTTCACTCTGAAATTACTTGAACCTTTCAATAATTCAGACTTGTGTTTCATCTATTAAATATACTCAGCATCTACTCAAATTATCTGTGAAGTAAGAACATAACGATATCCAGTGCGTGCCTCGTCACTCATTGGACTGCACACTTCAAAATGTATTACTTCCAACAAGTTGCTTTCTTGTTCCATCTTACTGAAAACGAGGCCTTTCAGTCATCTTGCCCATGTGGTATGATTTGCATGTCTCAAGTGATTCAAAATCAAGTGAGTCCAAACGATCCATCTGTATGGACTTTCTTCATGCATATATACCAATAGACATGGTTCGCATGTCTCAATCTTTTCAAAAATGAATGAGTCCAAAGATCCATCAACATGGAGCTTCTTCATGCGTTTTATACAAATATGACCCAAATGGCAGTGCGACAAGTATGTGGTACTATCATTACTATCTTATATCTTTTGGCATGAACATGTGTATCACTACGATCGAGATTCAATAAACCATTCATTTTAGGTGCAAGACCATTGAAGGTATTATTCAAATAAACAGAGTAACTATTATTCTCCTTAAATGAATAACCGTATTGCGATAAACATAATCCAATCATGTCTATGCTCAACGCAAACACCAAATAACAATTATTTAGGTTTAACACCAATGTGGATGGTAGAGGGAGCGTGCGATGTTTGATCACATCAACATTGGAAATACTTCCAACACACATCGTCATCTCACCTTTAGCTAGTCTCCGTTTATTCCGTAGCTTTCATTTCGAGTTACCAACACTTAGCAACCGAACCGGTATCTAATACCCTGGTGCTACTAGGAGTACTAGTAAAGTACACATTAATATAATGTATATCCAATATACTTCTGTCGACCTTACCAGCCTTCCCATCTACCAAGTATCTAGGGTAGTTCTGCTTCAGTGACCGTTCCCTCATTACACAAGCACTTAGTCTCGGGTTTGGGTTCAACCTTGGGTTTCTTCACTAGAGCAGCAGATGATTTGCCGTTTCATGAAGTATCCCTTCTTTCCCTTGCCCTTCTTGAAACTAGTGGTTTTACTAACCATCAACAATTGATGCTCCTTCTTGATTTCTACTTTCGCGGGGTCAAACATCGCGAATTGCTCAAGGATCATCATGTCTATCCCTGATATGTTATAGTTCATCACGAAGCTCTAATAGCTTGGTGGCAGTGACTATGGAGAACCATCACTATCTCATCTGGAAGATTAAATCCCACTCGATTCAAGCGATTGTAGTACTCAGACAATCTGAGCACATGCTCAACGATTGAGCTTTTCTCCCTTAGTTTGCAGGCTTAAGAAACTTGTCAGAGGTTTCATACCTCTTGACGTGGGCACGGGCCTGAAATCCCAATTTCAGTCCTTGGAACATCTCATATGTTCTGCGATGTTTCAAAAACGTCTTTGGCGCCTCAATTCTAAACCGTTTAGCATTACGCACTGAACTATCATGTAGTCATCAAAACGTGTATGTCTGATGTTCGCAACATCCACAGACGACGCTCGAGGTTCAGCACACCGAGCGGTGCATTAAGGACATAATCCTTCTGTGCAGCATTGAGAACAATCCTCAGTATACGGACCCAGTCCGCATAATTGTTACTGTCAACTTTCAACTAAATTTTCTCTAGGAACATATCTTAAACAGTAGAACTAAAGCATAAGCTACGACATAATTTGCAAAGACCTTTTGACTATGTTCATGATAATTAAGTTCATCTAATCAATTTTTTAATGAACTCGCACTTAGATAGACATCCCTCTAGTCTTCTAAGTGATACATGATCCGAGTCAACTAGGCCATGTCCGATCATCACGTGAGACAGACTAGTCATCATCGGTGAACATCTTCATGTTGATCGCATCTACTATACGACTCATGTTCGACCTTTCGGTCTGTTGTGTTCCGAGTCCATGTCTGTACATGCTAGGCTCGTCAAGTCAACCTAGGTGTTCCGCATGTGTAAATCTGGCTTACACCCGTTGGATGTGAACGTTAGAATCTATCACACCCGATCATCACGTGGTGCTTCGAAACAACAAACCTTCGTAACGGTGCATAGTTAGGGGGAACACATCTCTTGAAATTTTAGTGAGGGATCATCTTATTTATGCTACCGTCGTTCTAAGAAAATAAGATGTAAACATGAAAAACATCACATGCAAATCATAAAGTGACATGATATGGCCAATATCATCTTGCGCCTTTGATCTCCATCTTCGAGGCGCGACATGATCACCTTCGTCACCGGCATGACACCATGATCTCCATCATTGTGTCTTCATGAAGTTGTCTCGCCAACTATTACTTCTACTACTATGGCTAATGGTTAGCAATAAGTAAAGTAATTACATGGCGTTTTTCATTGACATGCAGGTCATACAATAAATTAAGACAACTCCTATGGCTCCTGCCGGTTGTCATACTCATCGACATGCAAGTCGTGATTCCTATTAGAAGAACATGATCAATCTCATACATCACACACACACACACACACACACACACACACACACACACACACATATATATATATATATATATATATATATATATATATATAATTCATCACATCCTTTTGGCCATATCACATCACATAGCATACCCTGCAAAAACAAGTTAGACGTCCTCTAATGGTTGTTGCATGTTTTACGTGGCTGCTATGGGTTTCTAGCAAGAACGTTTCTTACCTACGCAAAATCCACAACAGTGATATGCCAATTGCTATTTATCCTTCATAAGGACCCTCTTCATCGAATCCGATCCGACTAAAGTGGGAGAGACAGACACCCGCTAGCCACCTTGTGCATCAAGTGCATGTCAGTAGATGGAACCTGTCTCACATAAGTGTACGTGTAAGGTCGGTCCGGGCCGCTTCATCCCACAATGCCGCCGAATCAAGATAAGACTAGTAACGGCAAGCAAATTGAACAAATCATTGCCCACAACTACTTTGTGTTCTACTCGTGCATAGAATCTACGCATAGACCTAGCTCATGATGCCACTGTTGGAGATCGTTGCAGAAATTAAAAAATTTCTACGCATCACCAAGATCAATCTATGGAGAGACTAGCAACGAGATAGAGGGGAGTGCATCTTCATACCCTTGAAGATCGCGATGCAGAAGCGTTACAAGAACGCGGATGAAGGAGTCATACTCGCAGCGATTCAGATCACGCTTGATTCCGATCTAAGCGCCGAACAACGACGCCTCTGCATTCAACACACGTACAGCCCGGAGATGTCTCCTCCTTCTTGATCCAGCAAGGGGAGAGGGGAAGTTGAGGGAGATCTCCAGGAGCATGACGGCGTGGTGGTGGAGCTTGCAGTTCTCCGGCAGGGCTTCACCAAGCACTACGGAGGAGGAGGAGGTGTTGGGGAGGGAGAGGGCTGCGCCAGGGGAAGGGGGTGCGGCTCCCATGTGCCTCCCCACTATATATAGGGGTGGAGGGGGCTGGTTTCTTGCCCTCCAAGTCCATTGGGGCGTTGGCAAAGGTGGGGGATAGAAATCCCATCATTTCCCTTCCCCACCGATTGTTATCCCCCCTTTTTAGGGATCTTGATCTTATCCCTTCGGGATATGATCTTATTCCTTCTAAGTGGGGATCTTGGTGCACCTTGACCAGGGGTGTGGGGCCTTTCCCCCACTACCCACGTTCATGTGGGTCCCCCCATGTAGGTGGGCCCCACTCCAGACCCTTCTAGAACCTTCCCGGTACAATACCGAAAAATCCCGAACATTTTCCGGTGGCCAAAATAGGACTTCCCATATATAAATCTTTACCTCCGGACCATTCCGGAACTCCTCATGACGGCCGGGATCTCATCCGGGACTCCGAACAACATTCGTAACTGCACACTAATTCCCATAAGAACTCTAGCGTCACCGAACCTTAAGTGTGTAGACCCTACGGGTTCGGGAATCATGCAGACATGACCGAGACAGCTCTTTGGCCAATAACCAACAGCGGGATCTGGATACCCATGTTGGCTCCCACATGTTCCACGATGATCTCATCGGATGAACCACGATGTCGGGGATTCAATCAACCTGTATACAATTCCCTTTGTCAATCGGTACATTAGTTGCCCGAGATTCGATCGTCGGTATCCCAA
Source organism: Aegilops umbellulata (assembly GCA_032464435.1). Lineage (NCBI taxonomy): Eukaryota > Viridiplantae > Streptophyta > Magnoliopsida > Poales > Poaceae > Aegilops > Aegilops umbellulata. The sequence continues at coordinate 222,230,919 of CP136055.1, read as the reverse complement.
TACCTCATTCAATCTCGTTACCGGCAAGTTACTTTACTCGTTTCGTAATGCATGATCCCACGACTAACTACTTAGCCATATTGAGCTCATTATGATGATGCATTACCGAGTGGGCCCAGAGATACCTCTCCGTCATACGGAGTGACAAATCCCAGTCTCGATTCGTGCCAACCCAACAGACACTTTCGGAGATACCTGTAGTGTACCTTTATAGCCACCTAGTTACATTGTGACGTTTGGCACACCCAAAGCATTCCTACAGTATTCAGGAGTTGCACAATCTCATGGTATAAGGAAATGATACTTGACATTAGAAAAGCTTTAGCAGACGAACTACACGATCTTGTGCTATGCTCATGATTGGGTCTTGTCCATCACATCATTCTCCTAATGATGTGATCCCGTTATCAACGACATCCAATGTCCATGGTTAGGAAACCGTAACCATCTATTGATCAACCAGCTAGTCAACTAGAGGCTCACTAGGGACATGTTGTGGTCTATGTATTCACACATGTATTACGATTTCCGGATAACACAATTATAGCATGAACAATAGACAATTATCATGAACAAGATAATATAATAATAACCACTTTATTATTGCCTCTAGGGCATATTTCCAACACCTGAAGGTCGTCGGGATGTGGATAGGTGGGCGGCGGGAGGCCGGATCCGTCCACACTAGGGCAACGACGAAGGGATCGGAGGACCTCTCGCGCTGGCGCTCGGCCAGAGATAACATTGCGGCCGACAGTGGGTCTCCTCCCTCGCTATCGACGACAGGCTAAACGCTGCCCTCCTCCCCTTCACCGGTGGAGGGGGATACGTCCGGATCTGTAACCAGCGGTGAGGATAGAAAGACAGTGTTTTTTGAAGGGAGAAAGACAGTGTTACCACCCCTATCTTGTTTAGATCTGGAGAGAATGAAAGTGTGTGAATAGAGCAACCCTAGCAAGCAAGCGCGGAGGCTCTGGCCTATATATACATAGTGGGGTAGTTTTCCTTTTTCGGTCCATCAAAACAATTGTTTAAAATTGTGTACTATACGTGCCAGGTCGCCTTTTTTTAGTTGTTGATTGTTTTTTGAGATAGCTACCCGCTTGTTCCAAGTGGTGTTACGGTGTGCCAGGTCGCACTTTTTTTGGGTGCCAGGTTGCACTTTGTATCGTTCAAGTCTGGTACAAGTCCCTCCATTAAATGAACAACCACCCCCTCGTAAAAATTGTGAACAAGCCCACGGCTAAAATTATCGGAAACGTGGGTTGCCCCAACATGCATTATTATTTATATTTTCTACTCCCTCCGTTCCTAAATATAAGTCTTTTTTTATTTGCCACACATAAGACAATAATTTTTTATTAGCAGTGAACCCCACATGTCATAGACACAAAAAGTGTGGCAAGATTCCCTTAGGCAAGTCAAAGTGTATCTAACAATTTGAGCAACTCAAGTTAGGCAAGTGTGGCAAGTTTGGGAAAAATAATGTGGCAACATAAGACAAGCATAGTCACAATCCAAACAGCCCCGTAATTTTTTGTGACATGCATGAAAATTTGGTTAGTTAAATTTATAGTCAAAATTTGGCAAGGTGCATCAAATCAACACATGCAAGTATCAAAAGGGAGGTCATGGCATGCATGCATGCGTTGTACTCCCTCCATTTCCAAGTATAAGTCCTTTTAGAGATTGCAACAAGTGACTACATACGAAGCAAAATATGTCTACATACATCCGTATGTAGTAGTCCATTTGAAATGTGTAAAAAGACTTATATCGACTGCAGTGCGTTGATGTGTCGCGTCAACTCGTACAAGACCGAGAAGTTTGATTACTACAACGACCCCTCCCTCGCGCATGAGCGTGGTGGCTGGCATGACTAGTAGGAGCTTTCGCTACATGCTTCTTGACGGCAGCGAACTTGCAGATGGAGTTGACCATCATGTCGTCCATGCGAGAGGCGAAGCCGGCGTCAGAGAGGCCTATGACAACGGCGGTCGCTGTCGGTGTCAAAACCGGCGGATCTCGGGTAGGGGGTCCTGAACTGTGCGTCTAAGGCGGATGGTAACAGGAGGCGGGGGACACGATGTTTACCCAGGTTCGGGCCCTCTCGATGGAGGTAATACCCTACTTCCTGCTTGATTGATCTTGATGATATGAGTATTACAAGAGTTGATCTACCACGAGATCCTAGAGGCTAAACCCTAGAAGCTAGCCTATGGTATGCTTGTCATTGTCCTACGGACTAAACCCTCCAGTTTATATAGACACCGGAGGGGGCTAGGGTTACACAGAGTCGATTACAAGGGAAGAGATCTACATATCCGAATTGTCAAGCTTGCCTTCCACGCGGAGAGTCCCATCCGGACACGGGACGAAGTCTTCAATCTTGTATCTTCATAGTCCAACAGTCCGGCTAAAGTATATAGTCCGGCTGTCCGAAGACCCCCTAATCCAGGACTCCCTCAGTCGCCAGCACCATCTAGAAACGTTGCATGGTGCGGGGCTGCAGGCCGACGCCTTGGATGATTTGGCACAGCCGACTGCCGCTCGCGACCATCGCCTCCATAGGTGCTTCTGGCTTCTGGTCACTTGGTCTTGGATTGGAGTGAGCAGTGTTGCACAGTGATTGAGAAAGAACATTTATTGTCAATCTAACCCTGCCATCCATAAACCTCTTTGGTTTAGAGTTAATTCAGGTTAGAATCTAACTCTAACCTCTAACTGAGTTAGTAGAGTTCTCCTCGTCTCGGTTCATCGCCATCATACTTTCCCCATTTCTGTGTTTTCAGTATCTTGCGAATTAAAGAGGCCCTTAGACTGGTTTAGGTCCGGTAGTTTTTTATAAACGTGTTATGTCCAAAATTTAATGAACGTGCTCTAGTTTCTACGAAAATAATCCGGTTTGCATGTAATTCATGAGGTCTGAAATGTAAAGTACCCCGGCATATGCTCCGAGTTGTTCATGCACTATGACCCAGATGCTCTATGTCCCACATGTCGGCGAAAGGGTGCACGTGGAAATAGCCTAGGAGTACATATAGGAGGATAAATGCGTGGAAAAATATGTACGGTGAAGCGTACCTACGGTTCAAAAAGGAGACCTAAAGTGATGACAAGTATAGGTCGCACGCACCCAACTAGTGGTAGTACTAGACATACGACTTCTTTTTCCCTAAAAAAAGAGGTACGAGTGCTCAGTACTCCTATTCTATCAACGCGAGTCCCATCTGACAACAACGCCTATGCTATAGCTAGCTCTTCTCCCTCATTTCTCTCTTCTAATTCTAAACTCAACCGACGCCCGGTGGGCGGGGTGGGGATTTGCCGATGGTCGGTTTGCTCAACTGCGGCCCCACCTCACAGTGAAAACGTTACTACTAGAATAAAAATGCCATATACTCCTATACTAATAAAATATTAAGGCCACGAGGCGATGCAGTGCTGGTTACAGGAGGCAAGAAGAAGAGATGCATCAAACGGCGGCTAAGTAGCAGCGGCTTTCGTGGCCACGTCTTTCTGTCCTCGCTGGCCTTGTAGTGGCCTATGTAGACGATTTCCTCGTAGACGTGGATGTGCAGATGGACGGTTTCTTGCATGGCGAGGCGCTGCGCGACGAGCGCGACCTCGAGGTGCACATTCTTCATCGCAACCTCCGGCAACTGCAGGGCCACCAGGGCTTGAAAGAGTTTGTCACCATGGAGGCCGATGAGGGTGGCAGGCAATGAGGAGCCTTGGCGCGCGGGCAAGAGCAGTACGACAAGGTCGTCCGCGCGCTTCTAGACGGCAGCGAACTTGCGGATGGAGTTGACCATCATGTAGTCCATGCGAGAGGCGAAGCCGGCATCGGCGAGGGCTACGACGCTGGTGGTCGCCAGCACCGTCTGGAAACGCTGTGCGGTGCGGGGCCGCAGGCCGGCGCCTTGGATGACTTGGCACAGTCGACTGCCGCTCGCATCCATCGCCTCCATAGGTCCTTCTGGCTTCTAGTCATTTGGTCTTGGATTGGAGTGAGCAATGTTGTGCAGAGACTAAGGAGTAGATGGATTGGAGTGGTGGGGCGCCTTTATATGAGAATCCAAATTCTGTTGCATTCACATCGTGCTGGCTCTATTCTGCTTCTCCAATTAATTCCCTCTGCATGTAGAGTAATTTGAGGATGCATCATTGACCGTTCAACGTCTCGGGAACCGCTACCCTCTCCCTCCTTGGCATTCAAGCACCTATGGAGGCGACTGCCGCTCGCGTCTATCATGTGTCAGGAGACGTTCCCGTCGACGACGAGGTGCCTATGGTGACTTCGTAAATTTCAAGATGATAGTACTAGTATACTCAATATTGTGCACCGCGACCAAGGCCGAGAGGAAAACGAGAGAACTAGTACATATTTATTTACGGTGTAGATTCACTCATTTTGCTCCATATGTACGCCGTCTCGGTGTAGTCTAGTCACTTGTTGAAATCTCTAGAAAGGCAAATACTCCTTTATGGTTTACAGGGCTATACTAGCAAGTACTTACTACAATAGTGGGCTCACATAGCAATTTTGACTCATGCAAGAGCCTGGCAATATGCGTGCTCTAAGGTTCGCAACTGCCACGTTCGGGTTGCACTTGGCTCTTCGCCTCTTCAAGAAGACGATCAATGATGTTACTACTACTGCTTCTACATTATCGAATCCACTGCTGCATGTCCGTCCACCACGAGTGGGAGGGATAGCTTGTTGTAGTACTATACTCCCTCCTTACTGGTTTATAAGGCTCAACTCAAAATCTTCAGATTTCCATTTTATAAGGCTTGTTTTGAGAGTAGCTTGGTTAAAGCTCTAAGGTCTTTTCGATTGCTGCGTTGCATTTAATTCCCTGGTACCATTTTCAAAAGAAAATTAATCACAGAGCCAAGTCGTTGCTCCTTTCTTCCCTCAGCTGCATGCATGCAGCAAACTGGACATTAAAACGAGATAAAAAAGAAGACTGACCAGTGCATGCGCCATCTGGATGAGAGAGAGAGAGAGTGGGACGCATGCGAGCTTGGGGCGCTGTAGTTAATTGCATTGGCAATTGAACAAGCTGAGATTTAATACCAGGATGTTGTAATTGGGCATTTTCACATAATATCAGTTCACCTCACCCAATAGACATTTACCTTGGTTGGTGGGATTTCAGATATGAGTGTTGGGGAACGTAGTAATTTCAAAAAAAAAATCCTATGCACACGCAAGATCATGGTGATGCATAGCAACGAGAGGGGAGAGTGTTGTCTACGTACCCTTCGTAGACCGAAGCGGAAGCGTTGACACAACATAGAGGAAGTAGTCGTACGTTCTCCTCGCGATCCAACCGATCACAGCACCGTTACTCCGGCACCTCCGAGTTCTTGGCACACGTTCAGCTCGATGACGATCCCCGGGCACCGATCCAGCAAAGCGTCGGGGAAGAGTTCCGTCAGCACGACGGCGTGGTGACGATCTTGATGTGTTACCGGCGCAGGGCTTCGCCTAAGCACTGCAACGATATGATTGAGGTGGAATTTGGTGGAAGGGGGCACCGCACACGGCTAAGGAAAGATCTCAATTATCAATTGTGTGTTTCTGGGGTGCCCCCTGCCCCCGTATATAAAGGAGCCAAGGGGGAGGGGCTGGCCGGCCAAGCCTGGCGCGCCAGAGAGTCCTACTCCCTGTGGGAGTAGGATTCCCCCCCCCCCCAATCCTAGTTGGACTAGGATTCTCCAAGGGGGAGAGAGAGAGAGAGGGGGCGCCCACCTCTCCTAGTCCTAATAGGACTAGGGGAAGGGTGGAGGCGTGCAGCCCATGAGGGCAGCCCTGTCACCTCTCCTCCAAGGCCCATGTTGGCCCATTATGCCCCCGGGGGGTTCCGGTAACCCTCCCGGTATTCCGGTAAAATCCTGATTTCACCTGGAATGCATCCGATGTCCAAACATAGGCTTCCAATATATAATTCTTTATGTCTCGACCATTTCGAGACTCCTCGTCACGTCCGTGATCACATCCGGGACTCCGAACTCCTTCGGTACATCAAAATGCATAAACTCATAATAATTGTCATCGTAACGTTAAGCGTGCGGACCCTACGATTCGAGAACAATGTAGACATGACCGAGACACGTCTCCGGTCAATAACCAATAGCGGGACCTGGATGCCCATATTGGCTCCTACATATTCTACGAAGATCTTTATCGGTCAGACCGCATAACAACATACGTTGTTCCCTTTGTCATCGGTATGTTACTTGCCCGAGATTCGATCGTCGGTATCCAATACCTAGTTCAATCTCGTTACCGGCAAGTCTCTTTACTCGTTCTGTAATACATCATCTCGCAACTAACTCATTGGTTGCAATGCTTGCAAGGCTTTATGTGATGTGCATTACCGAGAAGGCCCTGAGATACCTCTCCGACAATCGGAGTGACAAATCCTAATCTCGAAATACGCCAACCCAATATGTACCTTCGGAGACACCTGTAGAGCACCTTTATAATCACCCAGTTACGTTGTGACGTTTGGTAGCACACAAAGTGTTCCTACGGTAAATGGGGTTTGCATAATCTCATAGTTAAAGGAACATGTATAAGTCATGGATAAAAGCAATAGCAACATACTAAACGATCGGGTGCTATGCTAATGGAATGGGTCATGTCAATCAGATCATTCAACTAATGATGTGATCTCGTTAATCAAATAACAACTCTTTGTTCATGGCTAGGAAACATAACCATCTTTGATTAATGAGCTAGTCAAGTAGAGGCATACTAGTGACACTCTGTTTGTCTATGTATTCACACATGTATTATGTTTCCAGTTAATACAATTCTAGCATGAATAATAAACATTTATCATGATATAAGGAAATAAATAATAACTTTATTATTGCCTCTAGGGCATATTTCCTTCAGTCTCCCACTTGCACTAGAGTCAATAATCTAGTTCACATCGCCATGTGATTTACCAGCAATAGTTCACATCACCATGTGATTAACACCCATAGTTCACATCAATATGTGACCAACACTCAAAGGGTTTACTAGAGTCACTAATCTAGTTCACATCGCTATGTGATTAACACCCAAAGAGTACTAAGGTGTGATCATGTTTTGCTTGTGAGATAATTTTAGTCCACGGGTCTGTCATATTCAGATCCGTAAGTATTTTGCAAATTTCTATGTCAACAATACTCTGCACGGAGCTACTCTAGCTAACTGCTCCCACTTTCAATATGTATCCAGATTGAGACTTAGAGTCATCTAGATCAGTGTCAAAAATTGCATCGACGTAACCTTTTACGACGAACCTTTTTGTCACATCCATAATCGAGAAACATATCCTTATTTTACTAAGGATAATTTTGACCGATGTCCAGTGATCTACTTCCTAGATCACTATTGTACTCCCTTGCTTAACACAGTGTAGGGTATACAATAGATCTGGTACATAGCATGGCATACTTTATAGAATCTATGGCTGAGGCATAGGAAATGACTTTCATTCTCTTTCTATCATCTGCCGTGGTCGGGCTTTGAGTCTTACTCAAGTTCACACCTTGTAATACAGGCAAGAACTCTTTCTTTGACTGTTCCATTTTGAACTACTTCAAAATCTTTTCAAGGTATGTACTTATTGAAAAACTTATCAAGCGTCTTGATCTATCTCTATAGATCTTGATGCTCAATATGTAAGCAGCTTCACCGAGGTCCTTCTTCGAAAAACTCCTTTCAAATACTCCTTTATGCTTTACAGAATAATTCTACATTATTTCCGATCAATAATATGTCATTTACATATACTTATCAGAAATGTTGTAGTGCTCCCACTCACTTTCTTGTAAATACAGGCTTCACCATAAGTCTGTATAAAACTATATGCTTTGATCAACTTATCAAAGCGTATATTCCAACTCTGAGATGCTTGCACCAGTCCATAGATGGATCGCTGGAGCTTGCTCACTTTATTAGCACCTTTATGGTCGACAAAACCTTCTGGTTGTATCATATACAACTCTCCATTAAGGAATGTAGTTTTGTTTATCCATTTGCCAGATTTCATAAAATGCGGCAATTGCTAACATGATTCGGACAGACTTAAGCATAGATACGAGTGAAAAACTCTCATCATAGTCAATACTTTGAACTTGTCGAAAAACCTTTTTTCGACAATTCTAGCTTTGTAGATAGTAACACTACTATCAGTGTCCGTCTTCCTCTTGAAGATCCATTTATTTTCTTTGGCTTGCCGATCATCGGGCAAATCCCTCAAAGTCCATACTTTGTTCTCATACATGGATCATATCTCAGATTTCATGGCCTCTAACCATTTCGCGGAATCTGGGCTCATCATCGCTTCCTCATAGTTCGTAAGTTCGTCATGGTCTAGTAACATGACTTCCAGAACAGGATTACCGTACCACTCTGGTGCGGATCTCACTCTGGTTTACTTACGAGATTCGGTAGTAACTTGATCTTGAAGTTACATGATCATCATCATTAGCTTCCTTACTAATTGGTGTAGTAGTCACAAGAACAGATTTCTGTGATGAACTACTTTCCAATAAGGGAGAAGGTACAATTACCTTATCAAGTTTTCTACTTTCCTCCCACTCACTTCTTTCGGAAGAAACTCTTTCTCTAGAAAGTTTCCGAACTTAGCAACAAAAGTCTTGCCTTCGGATCTGTGATAGAAGGTGTATCCAATAGTTTCCTTTGGATATCCTATGAAGACACATTTCTCCAATTTGGGTTCGAGCTTATCAGGTTGAAGCTTTTTCACATAAGCATCGCAGCCCCAAACTTTAAGAAACGACAACTTTGGTTTCTTGCTAAACCACAGTTCATATTGTGTCGTCTCAACGGACTTAGATGGTGCCCCTTTTAACGTGAATGCAGCTGTCTCTAACGCATGATCCCAAAACGATATTGGTAAATCGGTAAGAAACTTCATAGATTGTACTATATCCAATAAAGTACGGTTATGACGTTCGGACACACCATTATGCTGTGGTGTTCCAGGTGGCATGAATTTGTGAAACTATTCCACACGGTTTTAACTGAAGGCCAAAACTCGTAACTCAAATATTTTACCTCTGCGATCATATCGTAGAAACTTTTTATTTTCTTGTTACGATGATTATCCACTTCACTCTGAAATTCTTTGAACTGTTCAAACGTTTCAGACTTATGTTTCATTAAGTAGATATACCCATATCTGCTTAAATCATCTGTGAAGTTCTGAAAATAATGATACTTGTCGCGAGCCTTAATATTCATCGGACCACATACATCAGTATGTATGATTTCCAACAAATCTGTTGCTTGCTCCATTGTTCCGGAGAACGGCGTTTTAGTCATCTTGCCCAAGAGGCATGGTTCGCAAGCATCAAGTGATTCATAATCAAGTGATTCCAAAATCCCATCAGCATGGAGTTTGTTCATGCGCTTTACACCAATATGACCTAAACGGCAGTGCCACAAATAGGTTGCACTATCATTATTAACTTCGCATCTTTTTGGTTTCAATATTATGAATATGTGTATCACTACGATCGAGATCCAATGAACTATTTTCATTGGTGTGTATGACCATAGAAGGTTTTATTCATGTAAACAGAACAACAATTGTTCTCTAACTTAAATGAATAACTGTATTGCAATTAACATGATCAAATCATATTCATGCTCAACGCAAACACCAAATAACACTTATTTAGTTTCAACACTAATCCCGAAAGTATAGGGAGTGTGTGATGATGATCATATCAATCTTGGAACCACTTCCAACACACATCGTCACCTTGCCCTTTAACTAGTCTTTGTTCATTCTGCAACTCCCGTTTCGAGTTACTAAATTTTAGCAACTGAACTAGTACCAAATACTGAGGGGTTGCTATGAACACTAGTAAAGTACACATTAATAACATGTATATCAAATATACTTATGTTCACTTTGCCATCCTTCTTATCCGCCAATCACTTGGGGTAGTTCCGCTTCCAGTGACCAGTCCCTTTGCAGTAGAAGCACTTAGTCTCAGGCTTAGGACCATACTTGGGCTTTTTCACTTGAGCAGCAACTTGCTTGCCGTTCTTCTTGAAGTTCCCCTTCTTTCCTTTTGCCCTTTTCTTGAAACTAGTGATCTTGTCAACCATCAACACTTGATGTTTTTCTTTGATTTCTACCTTCGCTGATTTTAGCATCGCGAAGAGCTTGGGAATATTTTCCGTTATCCCTTGCATATTATAGTTCATCACGAAGTTCTACTAACTTGGTGATGGTGACTAGAGAATTCTGTCAATCACTATCTTATCTGTAAGATTAACTCCCACTTGATTCAAGCGATTTGTAGTACTCAGACAATCTGAGCACATGCTCACTAGTTGAGCGATTCTCCTCCATCTTTTAGCTATAGAACTTGTTGGAGACTTCATATCTCTCAACTCGGGTATTTGCTTGAAATATTAACTTCAACTCCTAGAACATCTCATATGCTCCATGACGTTCAAAACGTCTTTGAAGTCCCGATTCTAAGCAGTTAAGCATGGTGCACTAAACTATTAAGTAGTCATCATATTGAGCTAGCAAAACGTTCATAATGTCTGCATCTGCTCCTGCAATAGGTCCGTCACCTAGCGGTGCATCAAGGACATAATTCTTCTGTGCAGCAATGAGGATAAACCTCAGATCACGGATCCAATCCGCATTATTGCTACTAACATTTTTCAACACAATTTTTCTCTAGGAACATATCAAAATAAACACAGGGAAGCAACAACGCGAGCTATTGATCTACAACATAGATATGCTAATACTACCAGGACTAATGTTCATGATAATATTAAAGTTCAATTAATCATATTACTTAAGAACTCCCACTTAGATAGACATCCCTCTAATCTTCTAAGTGATCACGTGATCCAAATCAACTAAACCATGTCCGATCATCACGTGAGATGGAGTAGTTTCAATGGTGAACATCACTATGTTGATCATATCTACTATATGATTCACGCTCGACCTTTCGGTCTCCGTGTTCCGAGGCCATATCTGTTATATGCTAGGCTCGTCAAGTTAAACCTGAGTATTCCGCGTGTGCAACTGTTTTGCACCCGTTGTATTTGAACGTAGAGCCTATCACACCCGATCATCACGTGGTGTCTCAGCACGAAGAACTTTCGCAACGGTGCATACTCAGGGAGAACACTTCTTGATAATTTAGTGAGAGATCATCTTATAATGCTACCGTCAATCAAAGCAAGATAAGATGCATAAAAAGATAAACATCACATGCAATCAGTATAAGTGATATGATATGGCCATCATCATCTCGTGCTTGTGATCTCCATCTTCGAAGCACCGTCATGATCACCATCGTCACCGGCGCGACACCTTGATCTCCATCGTAGCATTGTTGTCGTCTCGCCAATCTTATGCTTCCACGACTATCACTACCGCTTAGTAATAAAGTAAAGCATTACATCGTGATTGCATTGCATACAATAAAGCGACAACCATATGGCTCCTACCAGTTGCCGATAACTCGGTTACAAAACATGATCATCTCATACAATAAAATTTAGCATCATGTCTTGACCATATCACATCACAACATGCCCTGCAAAAACAAGTTAGACGTCCTCTACTTTGTTGTTGCAAGTTTTACGTGGCTGCTACGGGCTTAAGCAAGAACTCATCTTACCTATGCATCAAAACCACAACGATAGTTTGTCAAATAGACTCCGTTTTAACCTTCTCAAGGACCGGGCGTAGCCACACTTGGTTCAACTAAAGTTGGAGAGACAGTCTTCCGCAAGCCATCTATGTGCAAAGCACGTCGAGGGAACCGGTCTCGCGTAAGCGTACACGTAAGGTTGGTCCGGATCGTCTCGTCCAACAATACCGCTGAACCAAAGTATGACATGCTGGTAGGCAGTATGACTTGTATCGTCCACAACTCACTTGTGTTCTACTCGTGCAAATAACATCAAACCATAAAAACCTAGGCTCGGATGCCACTGTTGGGGAACGTAGTAATTTCAAAAAAAAATTCCTACGCACACGCAAGATCATGGTGATGCATAGCAACGAGAGGGGAGAGTGTTGTCTACGTACCCTTCGTAGACCGAAGCGGAAGCGTTGACACAACGTAGAGGAAGTAGTCGTACGTTCTCCTCGCGATCCAACCGATCACAGCACCGTTACTCCGGCACCTCCGAGTTCTTGGCACACGTTCAGCTCGATGACGATCCCCGGGCTCCGATCCAGCAAAGCGTCGGGGAAGAGTTCCGTCAGCACGACGGCGTGGTGACGATCTTGATGTGTTACCGGCGCAGGGCTTCGCCTAAGCACTGCAACGATATGATCGAGGTGGAATTTGGTGGAAGGGGGCACCGCACACGGCTAAGGAAAGATCTCAATGATCAATTGTGTGTTTCTGGGGTGCCCCCTGCCCCCGTATATAAAGGAGCCAAGGGGGAGGGGCTGGCCGGCCAAGCCTGGCGCGCCAGAGAGTCCTACTCCCTCTGGGAGTAGGATTCCCCCCCCATGAGGGCAGCCCTCTCACCTCTCCTCCAAGGCCCATGTTGGCCCATTATGCCCCCGGGGGGTTCCGGTAACCCTCCCGGTATTCCGGTAAAATCCTGATTTCACCTGGAATGCATCCGATGTCCAAACATAGGCTTCCAATATATAATTCTTTATGTCTCGACCATTTCGAGACTCCTCGTCACGTCCGTGATCACATCCGGGACTCCGAACTCCTTCGGTACATCAAAATGCATAAACTCATAATAACTGTCATCGTAACGTTAAGCGTGCGGACCCTACGGTTCGAGAACAATGTAGACATGACCGAGACACGTCTCCGGTCAATAACCAATAACGGGACCTGGATGCCCATATTGGCTCCTACATATTCTACGAAGATCTTTATCGGTCAGACCGCATAACAACATACGTTGTTCCCTTTGTCATCGGTATGTTACTTGCCCGAGATTCGATCGTCGGTATCCAATACCTAGTTCAATCTCGTTACCGGCAAGTCTCTTTACTCGTTCTGTAATACATCGTCTCGCAACTAACTCATTGGTTGCAATGCTTGCAAGGCTTTATGTGATGTGCATTACCGAGAAGGCCCTGAGATACCTCTCCGACAATCGGAGTGACAAATCCTAATCTCGAAATACGCCAACCCAATATGTACCTTCGGAGACACCTGTAGAGCACCTTTATAATCACCCAGTTACGTTGTGACATTTGGTAGCACACAAAGTGTTCCTATGGTAAATGGGGTTTGCATAATCTCATAGTTAAAGGAACATGTATAAGTCATGGATAAAAGCAATAGCAACATACTAAACGATCGGGTGCTATGCTAATGGAATGGGTCATGTCAATCAGATCATTCAACTAATGATGTGATCTCATTAATCAAATAACAACTCTTTGTTCATGGCTAGGAAACATAACCATCTTTGATTAATGAGCTAGTCAAGTAGAGGCATACTAGTGACACTCTGTTTGTCTATGTATTCACACATGTATTATGTTTCCAGTTAATACAATTCTAGCATGAATAATAAACATTTATCATGATATAAGGAAATAAATAATAACTTTATTATTGCCTCTAGGGCATATTTCCTTCAATGAGCCCTATAAACTGGTAAGGAGGGAGTATAAGCAAAAGCCTGTCCTCGTTTGTGAGCCACCGCGCGCATGGGTGAGGGAGAAGGCGTGTAGTAGTAAAATCAAGCTTCTCCTCATTGTACGAGTTGACGCGACACATCATAGCACTGGCCCCACATGGTTGCCTCTAAACTTGGCTGAAAGACCCGCAGTGTACAATAGTCCATTTACTGCAACCTCTAACATTTACCCCACCACAAAGTAAAATATATATTCCTGTCTTGACCAGATGAGCATGCAAACAAGAATCACTAGGATGACAGGTAGGGCCAAAAGATAATTTTAATAAAAAAAATATAGCATGGAGCCGACCCCAACGATTTTAAGCTTACAGGCACGGTACACGCTATCCTAGACTACTCTACACATGAAACTGCCACAAGAGCGTCCGGGCTGCGCTTGGCTCTTCGCCTCTTTGGGAAGTCGAACAAAATGATGGAGTAATACTGAAGTGGAGGAGTACTACAGTATGCTTCTGGCCATCTGACACCGATTGAACTACTGCATGTCCATCGTGTACGGGAGGGAGAGCGTGTAGCGAACGAAAGCTTCTCCTAGTCCTGCCAGCCACCACGCTCATGGGCGAGGGAGGGACGCAGCTTCATTGACTTACTGCTCCTGCCTTTGCGTCCATGATAGGTGGGCCCAACAGGTCCGTGGCCCACCTGTCATGTAGCCAAAGGCAGGCGCGGTTAAGGCGAGAGGGCGTTGTAGTAATCAAACTTCTCGGTCTTGTACGAGTTGACACCACACATCAAAGCACTGCACTCGATATATTTCAATAATTTGCGTTTACCAATGCATTAATTACAACGCATGCATGCATGTCGTGACTCTCCTTTTGATACTTGCATGTGTTGATTTAATGCACCTTGAAGTAGTTTGAATATGTGACGGTAAAGCTTTGTAATGCCCCGGCCCTAATAAAGCGAGAGATGGTTGTGCACGAGGAGGGCGAGATCATGCAGACGGAACAGGACCCGACGATGGAGCTCTCTATGGTCTCGATGGACCTCACCTTGCTCTACTTCCCCTTGTGCCTCCGCCCCTTGAAGCCTCCAATGTATGAGGTTCGAATACACCTCGTCTGTTCGGCTGATCGAGCAAGGTGCAGGTTTCTTGATTGATGTGTTGTTCGATCGATTTGTGCAGTGCAAGGGAGGGCACCTGGCTTGCGCGGTCTGCCACGTCGAGCGCCCCGGGAACCAGCGGCAGTGCCAGAAGTGCGAGCGCGGCTGTGGCTTCGACGTGCGGAACACGGCGGTGGACGCCGTCCTCTCCTCGGTGAGGGTGGAGTGCCCGCACGAAGGCTGTGGGATCTACGTCACTTACCACAAGCTCGCCGATCACCAGAGCGTGTGTCCGCTTGCACCCTGCCAATGCCCCGTGCCCGTCTGCGGCTACGAAGGCCCGCCGCCGTGGCTCTCCCACCACATCAGCACCATGCATCCCATCCCCGTGCACAGGATCCTGTACGGCAAGGTGCTCCAGCTGCAAGTGCCACTGTCGGAGCCACGGCTCTTGCTGTTCGCGGAGGAGGACGGCCGCACGTTTTTCTTGGTCGGCGGCGTGCTCGACATCGGTGCGCCTGTCGCCGTGTCGGTCGTCTGCATCAGAGCAGGGGCGTCCCTACTGCCACACTACGTGGCCAAGCTGTGGGCGAACGGCCCGCCGGGGGAGCCCAAAGGCAGGACCGACGCCGTCAAGGTGGAAATGGAGGTGACAAGCAGCAGGGATCCTGGCGACGTCGCCGTGCAGGAGATCACCTTCTTCACAGTTCCGCCCAAACTGCTGGCCGGGGCTAAGCTGGTGTCCCTCCACATTCAGGTTGACAAGCTCACGTCCTAAATGATTCTACAGTGCCTTCTGTTTATCTTAGTAATATGATAATATAGGGGTTAGCTCGGTCTACTTTAGCTTAAGAGATGGTTGGTTTTGGTGGTGAGGCAACAATTACCTCGACATCAGATCAGTAGGGAAAGTAATTTTGAACAGTCGGATGGATATTTTGTGCCTGTTGGACATAAAGATCCTTTGGGTAAGAAGTAACAGCTTATATGCTTTTTTTCGAAACGGAACAGCGATACTAGTATAATTTTTGTTGACATGCACTAATATTTTCGAAACGGACGTCGGGCTGTAGCTAGAAGGGCGGTTGGGACACGGCATCGGCCCATACCGCGGTGACCCCCGATTGGGACGCACCGACTGTGGATTTTCTCCCTCGCCGATGTCTACCGCGTCTACGCAGAACATTGTTCCCTTCCCCCAGCCGTGGGATCAGGCCGGATATGTGACCAGCGGTGTGGCCACCGTCGTTCGATGCTTGTGAAGAGAGCAACCCAAGCAAGCAGGCTTATAGCTTAGGCTTCTGCTAGTGTATATATAGTGGTTTTCTTTCTCTCTCCATATCAACCATTTCATATTGCGTACGTGTCATTGAAGAGTGAAATGATGGTTGCTTCTTCCGACTAACTTACTGTGTGATTTGACGGCTCATTTAGTGCCCCCTACACGTACTCCCCCTATGTGTATGCAACAGTCACACGTACACATGGACGCAAAAACGCGCGCGGCACCCTAATGCATGCATGTCCGAGCACACGACGGAACACACGCGGTCACGCTCAAGTGCTCAACCTACACGTGCATGCACACACATAGTCAGCCAGGGTGAGCTAGTGACCGTATAAACACCGGAAAATGTATATATTGAGCGCAATGAGCGTATTATGAAGTCCACTGACGGTATTTTTACAAATATACAGTGACAGACATTTTATTTATCTCGTTTGAAATTAAGCCATATTAACCGGAGAGGAGGAAGTATGGACTAGCATTACTTTGCTGTGTCTCGTCAACTTGCCGAACGAGGAGAAGCTTGCAGGACAGGAGAAGCTTGCGCGCGGTGGCTCGCAGGACAAGGAGAAAGTTTTGACTAATGCATGTTGTCCTTCACTCAGGCGGTGGACGTGCAACAGTTAATTCGGTGTCAGATTATCAGAAGCATACACTATACGAGTACTATTATCGTTGCACTTCCCGAAGAGGCGAACAACCAAGCGCAAAGTTTACTAGTACTAGGAACCAGATGGAGGAGCGTCTGCACTCTTATTATATTTTTAAAATGTGATAAAGCAATCTTCAACACATTTGGTTCTCTTCGAGGGTTCTCGCATGTGATAATGGAAGTTGATTGCATGGAACACTCGCCACAATTCTCGCTTAATTCTGGCTCATATCCTGTTACAAATAGGAATGCTCGGTAATATTTCCTCTCTTTTTTGTTATCCAGCATGTAAACACGTCAGCAAACCTTGCGGCGCATCTTTGTGCGAACCGTGCTTGCTGCACTTTGAATGTGGCCGAGAGCTGGCTTGATGAAACACCTCGCTTCCTACTTCTTTTTTTGCGGGGTACCTCGCTTCCTAGTGACCAGTATCTTGGCTGATCGTGCTAAGAATTCTTATATATGAATAAAGCTCTCTCATTTACCCGCAAAAAAGATTAAGTTGTATTAACCGGAAAGGAGGGAGTATGGACTAGCACTACTTGTTGGTGTGTCCTGTCAACTCGCAGAACGAGGAGAAGCTTGCAGGACAAGATGAAGCTCGCTTACGCCTTTTGACTAATCCAACGTACCTCGCCCAGGCGATGGACATGCATCAGTTCATTTGGTGTCAAATTGCCAGAGGCATACACTGTAGTACTGAACATGCGGAGTACCATCATTGTTCGACTTCACGAAGAGGCGAAGAGCCAAGCGCAAGGTTTAGTAGTACGAGTAGTACTACTACTAGAACCGCATGGTGGAGCCTCTGTACTCTTATTTTTCTTAATCTTTGATAAAGTACACACTTATTCCGGAGAAGGGCGGAAACCGGCAGCCCAACATGTAATGATGATATCGATCAACCATTCTCGAATATATCTTGGCCTCCGTGCGAGCCCGTCTGTGTGTTCTCACTCCTCGTCTCTCTCAAGGAACGGCGGGTTGGCCATTTTGCCGTCAATTGAGATCGGTTTGCTGACACTCCGGTCCCACATGTCAGTGATATGCCAAGACGAGGTGCGTTGACCGACTGGCCATACGTGTACTTGGTTTTGCACCTTCATACTACTCCTCCCTCCGTCACAGTTTACAGGGCGTGCTCCATTATGATGCATTTCTCTCAATGCATTTCCACCACCAGAGAGACTTTAGACGCGTTTGGTTTAATGCTCAATTAATTAGGGCGTGGTAACCACAATTTTCTCTCGATGTAGTACTACGGAGTGGAGTAAGTGCATGCATGTGTCTACCCGGGGTGGAAGCACTGTATGCATGTGTGTACGCATTATTTCCTCTAGTAATAGACGCTGTGCTATAACTACCAATGCTATTTTTTAGGCCGATCGCTAGTCGCCTTGGTCCCAGAAATTTTCTCTTTTTCTGAAGCGTGCTCTATAAACAGTGACGGATGGAGTAGTATGAGCGGATTCAAAGAAGAGCGTATTGATGGTTGCTTCTTCTGAGCAACTTACAGTGGGAAAGGTGGGGCTTATGATTTGACTGCTCATTACTCACTATTAATGCGGCGCAACGATCGGTCTGAGTCTCCCATGCGGCTGTCCACTACCCCCTCGGTTCTTAAATATACTCCGGAGTATTTGTCTTTCTAGAGATTTCAACGAGTGACTACTCAAATATTTGTCTTTTTAGAGATTCAAATGGACTACTACATATGGATGTATATAGACATATTTTAGAGTGTAGATTCACTCATTTTGCTCCGTATGTAGTCACTTGTTGAAATCTCTAGAAAGACAAATATTTAGGAACGGAGGGAGTACACATACGAAGCAAAATGAGTGAATCTACACTCTAAAATATGCCCATTTGAAATTTGTAAAAAGACAAATATTGTTGATGACAGTTGCTACGACAAAAAAGAAGCATATTCCTTGTCCTAAGGGAAGATAACAACATGGTTGTGTTTGTCTAAAACGGTGTGAGGACGAGATTGTAGTATGGAAAGTACGCCGGACGAGCTATGTTTTATGCAAAGAACTATGGAAGATCCACATGCAGTGACGTGGGAAGACGGGCAGTGGAGCAAGGCCGGAGGGGATACCTGGAGGTTGTCAGGATGTAACTAGGTGAGCGGCGGAGGGCGGAATCTTCCCATACTACGGCAGTGAGCAGGTGGTGTAGGCCCTACCGCGCCGGAGCTTGGTGAGAGAGAACGGCGTGTACTGCAGATCGGGACGTGCTGCCTCGGCGTCGTCGAACGGAGAAATGATGCACGTCCTCCCTTTCCGCCGGCGGACGGGATGCGGCCGGATCAGTGACCAACGGTGAGAGAGAGAGGCCACCACAGCCTTGTGTGAGATACTCTGAAGAGAGACAAACCAGGCAGGGAGGCTCCATTGCATATAGTGGAGCGGACTACCTTTCTCTCCATAAAAATTGGTTTATATTCTGTGTACGTGCCATTGAGCGATATAACTTTATTTAAAAATAACGCGCCAATGCATCAAGTCGAACTTTGTTTCGTGCACGCGTGGTACACGACCTCCGTAGGTAAACAACCGCTACACGCGTTCAAATTAGCACGTGGGCTGCCATTTCATACAGAAATGAGCTCCACCGTGTACCCACGCGGGTGTGGCTGGGCACGAAGCGTGAGTACGTGCACGGTGCACCTATTCTTTTCTTGTATACGTACACCACCTACGTGGGGTTGTGTGAGAGAGATACAAACGTAGAGAGATATAGTGTGTGGGTTCGTGAGAGTTTTTTTAGGGGTTGGGTCAATAAAAAATGTAACATATGCAATGTGTGTGAAATAGAGTCCTGGATATATCATATATATAGAGGGGGCGATCCACAAGAAGAGAGTGGAGGTATCATCGACTTGAGGTGTACATAGAATCGAAGAGAGGTATGATGTGTGTGTGTGTGTGCGCGCGCGGTCGATAAAGAGTGCCATCGAATTTGTGTGTGCCCACGTCAAAGATATAGAGTGGCTGGCCTACTAGAACGAGAGAGGGGACATGTGCGGTTTGTCTCTATGGCATGGATACCTACCTACATCGCTCGACTATCTGTGTGTGGTGGGGGGGGAGGGAGGCCTAATTAACTATAGAGGTACAATGGCTGGTATATGTGTGGAGGAGGAGAGAGGCCTACCTCATGTATTAAGGGAGATCGATCTACCTCATGTATTAAGGGAGATCGATCGGCATCCATGCATATGTGCAGGAGAGGAATAAGGTTGGGAGAGAGACATAGCTAGAGTGTTGGAGGGGGTGGTAGTGGAGTTGCTTCTAACAAATGGTGGGATAGGATTGCTAGGCAACCGGAGGGCAAGCCTGCAATATCAATAAGAGAGGGGATGGCTGCCTGTCTGTGCACATGCGTGTGAGAGATGGGTCAAGAGGCATGCACGAATGATGAGGGGGGGGGGGCGATATGGCTGTGGTAAGCAGACATAACTACATAGGAAGATCAATCGTCCTTTGTCAGAGAAAGGAGAGACATAACTTGTGAGGTACGTCGATCGATGGGGGGGGGAATAGTTAAAGTCGACCTAGGTATATGTTGGGATATCGATCGGTATACATGCATGTGTGTGTTAGAAGCAAATGAGGCACGGGGAGAAGGATAGAGAGAGAGGGATGCATCTAGGAGGTGGTGCGAGAGTCATACTATATCAAGGGGGAAGGAGTGTGCGAGTACGAGATCGATGAAAAGAGTGATGGGAGTGAGGCATGGATGGTGATAAGAGGAGAGGGGAAGCTTGTGTTTGTGCTAGGCACACCTGGCTAGAGAGGCATATCGATCAATGTGTGCCGTAAAGAAGGAGTTGGGGGGGCCTACACACACCATGGGTGAACGACCTAAAGTGAAAAGACGAATTTGCACGATGGAGGTAGAAAATGCTGAGGGAGGGTTAGAGGGATGCGGGTGTCTGCATGCACGAGAGAAAGTTAGCGCTAGCTAGCTACAAAGATAAGAGGATTGTGTGGGTGTAAAAGACGAATAGAGATCATACTTCATTATAAAAAGCGAATTTGGATATTTGAAGAATTCATCCGACGCATGTGTGAATATATATAACGGTGATACACATGGTGTGGTTATGAACATGTTATACTACATATAATATATTTTATCTCTACTCTTATAAAAAAAGGAGTTGTTGACAATGGTGCCATCCTGCAATATAGGCCGTCCGATTTATGTCTGACGAATAGGAAGGAAACTATGGCAATTTTGAAGAAAGATACCCACACCCCTCTCCATATTTGCAAATTAGGCCTCCCCTTGATCATGTTGATGTTCTGTGGACCGCATGGGCATCTTGCTAGTACTACCTATAACATATAGAACATTGATCATAATTTGGGCTAATGTGTGGCTTTTGCAGCTCAGGTCTAAATACTTGTCATAATGTAGGGGGCGGGGCACTATACAATGTGTGATAAACACGGTGTACACGTATGGAACATGGTTTACATTATGAATATATAGTTAGTACATCAAATGTACTATTATTGGAATCAACATCAAGTGTATTCAAAAAATAGAATTCAAGTTCATGCAGTACACATAGTTCATATCTATCTCTATAGTAATCATGTGGTGTGTTATTAAGGTAATACACGAATGATGGTTGAAGTTGGCAACAATCATGATTGTAGATTTGTTATTGAAATAGAGAGACGAATTCAAATTCAGTTCGAATTGCAGCGGTAGTATAGACATTTGGAATGTTGGTATGAGTAGGTTACATGCATTATACAGCAAGCGAAAAAATTTAATTGGACATAACATGGATTCATACTACCGAATAGCATTTAATTGCACTAAATTGTTGGTATGAGTAGCTTTAAATAGCATTTTTATAGTAAAACGGGGCAAGACTCTCTCTTTGTGTGGTGTGAATAATTTTATTTTTTTCGTTTTCTTTTTGGTTGAGGGAAGTGCGAATTGATTTGGTATATACAAGTACAATATTACACGTTAGGCTTGTCCCTAAAATTCAACCCGCGCCTTGTCATATCCCAAAAATTCAGATATCATGCTCCCAAAACTGGTGCCTTCACAACCCGCGCCTTGCTATCCCGAAATTACAACGCGCGCGAAAAGTCCCTCCAGCTGCCATATCCCGACACGCGAAATCCCCCTTCTAACCCCGAGCCGAAAGGGCCACTAGTTCAAATCGGTGCGGGGTACTTTTGTAACACACCCTAGATTTTGGACAAGCGCGTCCCTAAGTCATGGTTCACCCCTCCCATCGCCTCCTTTCTGCCATTTGAAATCCCAGGCCGCCATAACCTCTCTGTTCCAGCCGCGAAACCCCACCCTCCTCCGTCCGCTACCTCACCGCTGCCCAGCCGGAGCCTCTTCCCGGACGACATCGTCCACCGCAACAGCTCGACGTCCCTCGTCCACCTCCCCGGATGATGATCCGTCATCCATATCATCGTCCCACCGGTTCAGCCGCCTCGTCCTCCACCTCCAAGGAGCTGCTCCAACGATCGCCTCGTCTATCGCGGCTGCTCCATCCCCATAGCGCCACCTTAACCTGCTCCACTGGAACCGCAACATCCTCATCGACTCCTCGGACGAAGCCAAGGCCTACTCGGTGCCACCAAAGAGGTTGTACACTCATCGCATCGCACCTTCTCCTTAGCTCGACCTCTCGGCGCCGACAGTGCTCCATCCCGCACCCCCATGGAGCGGCTACCTTGAAGCCGGCGCCGCGGGCGACATCTCCACGGCGGCTCTCCCCCAGTGCGAGGCCCCTTCGGCGGCGGCGTCCATACCAGACGGATCTGCTATTGCTGCTCCGGCGCTCGATCGCTCGCTCGCCCAGCTATTGCTGCTCCGGCTCTCGCTCGATCGCTCGCTCGCCCAGCTGCTGCTGCTCCTGCTCTCGCTCGCTCGCTCGTGCTGCTGCTGCTCTCCCCCTCGCTCGTGCTGCTGCTCTGCTCCGATTTAGCTACACTTCAGTCGACTGAATCGACTTTTGGGTCATTCGATTTTCAGGGGGAGGGGGGCTCGCCGGAGTTAAGGAAGAACCACCCGCAGCGGGGACGGGGGCTCGCCGGAGAGGTACCCCACTATCTATCTTAGGTTTCAGGGTGGGGGCGGAGGTCCTATAGGGCTGGCCGGAGCGGCGGCGGACCGACGATGGGGAGTTGTTTCGGAGCGGCGAGGCGGCGCTGGGGCCAACGGTTCGGCCGGTTGTGGCTGGCGGCTCAGGGGGGTGCCGGTTGAAGATGAACAGCAAGCCCTCCCTAAACTACATGTCAAGTGCCTCTCTGCTACCATTGCGTTCAATTTCGACAGTAACATTCAGATTCCACAGTAAATTTCATTTTTCGACAGTTATGTTCAGAGTCAACAGTTTTTACCTCATCTGTTGTAGTCGGGTGGTTTTTGGTGATGTAAATTTTACATCTATTTTACATCATCTATTGGAGATGCTATTAGAATCCCACTTGAGATTGACGATGTCTGTCTTGTGCTGCTTCAGCCTTGACGTCTTACGGCTCACCGGGGCTGCTCCAATGACAGAACAATCTATCACAACAGAGCAGTGCCCTGGACGCCGTCTACAGATTCCTCAGATCTTCCTCCACACCTCCGATAGCCACCTCTGCCTCAACTACTTCAGCGACCAACCCAATGATGCTGAGGTTGACACGACTACGGCAAAAAGGTTGTACACTTTTTGCATCACTTATCACTATACATTCATGTCGATCCATTAGGGCTATTTTGGTTCGACGGAAAAACATAGCAATAGGGAATTTTCCAATGGTACTCTACTATTAAATTATTCATGCATTTTGTTGAAAGGAATGAAGCAAAACATCCACCTGGACCTACTTTTCAAAATCCTATGCATGAAAACAAGACCAAGTGCATTAGTGGCAGAATAACATTCTAACTGTACATGCTTTCATATGGTTTCACTTTATTTTGGACATGTTTCTTTGCATTCCTCTGCTCCTCCAATTCCTGTAAACCAAACACCCAAGTTGGCAGAAATCCTGTGTTTACAAATGCTCTGTTTACCATGTGCATTCCTATCCTATTCCGGTGTTTTTCCTATCCCTGCATTTTTAGAATCATGCAAGCCAAACGAGTCCTTACAGAATTACTTCAGTTACAGGTAGGTGTCGAAGGGAACTTTGTGTGGTTTGTCCTGCTCCTGTCGCGACGTCGTCCACCTCACCTGAGGTGCTCCATTGACAGAAACATCCACCAAACCAGACATCACGACTCCTGACCGTCTTTCGCCGCCTCAGATCTCCTTCCCTGCCGCCGGCCCACCGCAACGGCATCACCATCATCGACTCAGCAGATGAACCTGAGGAGTACACGGGTCCACAAGGGAGGTCACACTCTTTTGATTCTGCTTATGTTATGCATTGCTTAAAATTACCTGCTACTTTATCGTCCTGTTCACCTCTTGGACTCCAAGTCAGGTCCAAATTAATGTTAAAACTTGAGTTCTAAATTAGTTATGGGACACATATCGAGGAAGCAATGAATAGTATCTCTATCTAATATCTGGTTCACCTAGGGTATGCCTATGTTGTTCATCTTGGGTGGGAAACAAATAGTAAAGCAATCATCATCTGTCTTTTTATTAAATTAAAGCAATCATCAGCCTGCTATCATTATTTTTGGATCCATCCACTGATTGTTACCATCACTCTAAATTTCTGCATGCTCTCCTTACATAATCTCACCATATTTTTTTCGTATGCATGTCAGATATTGTAAACAGTCATGCTGAACATGTAGAGAAAAAGAGAAGAGTTTTGCGCGGCAATACAATGTCATGCAGACATTGCTCCATGGTGGGTTCAATGGCAAACCCTCCCCACCCCTCTCCAGATTGTAATCTAGAGGAAGCTATCTGTTCTGAGGCGGATTCAGACACCGCTGACCACTCCTATTTACCCCCAAGGTGTTTGCTCTACCTTGGCATGATGATGTTAGTCATATCATGCATATGTTGCCTTGCAGTGCCTAGTTTTGAAATCATATATGTCATCTGCTTAGTTTAGACATGTTCTCTAATGCCACCTGTTTAGTTTCTATATCATATATGGGAACTGTGCAGTCTCATGTCTTTTAGCCAGCCATAATATACGTGAAATGTGCAATGCCATCCTGTTTAACCAGGCATCATATATTTGAATGATTTCTTGCCCATCCTTTTCTTCATTACATTTCCATTTGTCGACAATGTTTGTACATTAAACTACTCTTCCTATGAATCAGCCATTTGGGTGGGAGATTGAAAAATCTGGAGTGAAAACAAGGCCTTCTGAGCAGATAGTGCTACCTATCGAAGCAGATCTCTTGTTGGGTCCCGATAGCTCCTCAGAGATGGATTCAGAGATAGATGACCAGTCCTATTCCCCCACCGAGGTGTATGATCTAACTTGGCACGGTTATACTACTCATATCATGCATATGGTGTCTTGCATTGCATAGATTAGACATCATATACACAATATTCAACACCATGTTCTTTGTTCAGACATAATATCTAATGCCCTCTGTTTAGCATATAAATCACATATGTGAATTAAGTGATGCGATCCTGATTACTTAGATAACATGTAGGTGAATTATGTCATGCGATCCTGTTTAGTTATTCATCATATCTTTGAATTATGTTATGCTATGCTATCCAGTTTAGATAGACATCATATATGTGAAACTATGTCATGCTATCCGTTTTAGTTAAACAATATACATGTCAACTATTTCATGCCCTCTTTTTTCCACACTATCTATTGCATCTGTCTCTCATACAATGTCTGTACATTCAACTATGTTTCCTGTTTATCAGCCATTTGAATTGGAGCGGGTGATGCCAGCATCTAGCGGACTAAAAACACGGTCTTCAAATAAAACAGTGCTACCTCTTGGTGGAGATAGCACCCCAGTTGTACATGCACGAGAACCAGTCCTACCACACATAACCCAAACTCTCGCAGATTGTACCCCTACTACGATGGACAGAGAACCAGCTTAACCCAATCTAACCCCAATCCCAGCAGATAGTAACCCAGTTCCTGTTGACACAGCACCATCTCCAGCACAGAGCTCCCAAACAAGAGTAGTTAGTAAGGCAGCTCCAGTGCACATAGGGCCAGTACTACCACGGCGAACCCCAACTCCACCAGTTAGTACGCCTATTCTTGTGGAGGAAGCACAACCAACTAGTCGTAGTTTAGCATCTATCGCATTTGATGTTGTTAAATCGTATGTGCGTATCTTCCCATCTTGGAAATAGTATACTGAAGATGAAGGAAAATGCCAGTTGCAGGTGTTTGTCCAGGAGTTATGTGTAAGTAATGTCACTACTAGAAAAAAGGCTATTAGTGGCGCACCTGTTTTTGCTATTAATGGCGCACTATAGGTGCACCATTATTAACACGCCACTAGTAACAAATAGTAATGGCGCACCTCTGGTGCGCCATTAGTAATCCAGATAGTAGTGGCGCACCACCTGGTGCGCCATTACTAACCATACATGTGCGCCACTGGTAAGATGAACAGGTGCGCCACTAGTAAGATGAACAGGTGCGCCACTACTAAAATTTTGAAATCTGGATCTGGATTTGGTACGATTTTTTTGCATTTTTTTTTCAAATTTTGTTCTAGATCTGGTACGTTCTTTGTGCCGGGGAGCTCCACATGTGGCTGGAAGTAGAGGAGGGAGGAGAGGAGGGAGGAGGAGGAAGGAGAGAGGAGAGGAGGAGAGGAGGGAGGAGGAGGGAGGAGAGAGGAGAGAGGGAGGAGGAGGAGGAGGAGGGAGGGACGGAGGAGGAGGTCGCCAGAGAGGAGGAGGAGGTCACCGGAGAGCCGTGAGGAGGAGGAGGAGGAGGTCAGCGGAGAGGAGGGGGAGGAAGTCGCTGGAGAGCCGTGAGGAGGAGGAGGTCGTCGGAGAGCCGTGAGGAGGAGGGAGGAGGAGGTCATCGGAGAGCCCTGAGGAGGAGGGAGGGGCATGGAGGAGGGGAGGAGGAAGAAGAGGTAGGTAGAAAAGGGAAGAAGTGATGGAGGGGAGGAGGAAGAGGAAGAAGAGGTAATATATATAGTGGTTGTGGCGTTATAGACTTAGTAGTGGCGCACCATGGGTGTGGTGCGCTGTTACTAGTTTTGAAATTTCAAAACTAGTAATGGCGCACCACACCCATGGTGCGCCACTACTAACTTTATTTACTTTTTTGAATTTGGAAGGCGGGAAAATTACTAATGGCGCACCACACCCACAGTGCGCCACAACTATTTTTTTGAATTTTTTTGCCTGTAGATCTTAAAAGCATCATAACTTTTTTCTGTTAGGTTTTTGAGGATTCTAGAAAACTGATAACGGGCATAGCCCATCAAATTCAGATACAACTTTTCGAGTAGATGATTTTTCATATAAAAACTTTTTCATCGGAGGTCGTATGCAAAAGTTACGGCCATTTTACCGAAACACGGCGGCCTTTTGCAAAAAAAATCAAAATTCATGTTTGTTAATTTTCCTAACAACTAGAACACATAACACATGGGCATCTTTTTTTGATATTTTAATCTTTTATCATTTTCTTTTATTTTTTAAAAAACCTAAAAGGCGATCCACTGGGGGGTGGGTGAGTGTGTTTGTGTGTGTTTGTGTGTGTGAGACATTAGTAATGGCGCACCCTTCCTGGTGCGCCATTACTAAACTCTCTCTCTCTCTCTCTCTCTCTCTCTCACACACACACACACACACACACACACGCAGGCACACCCCCACCAGACATAGCAATGGCGCACCGCACCTAGGTGCGCCACTACTGTGTAGCATACCAGTGGCGCACCTAGGTGTGGTGCGCCATTGCTATGTCTGGTGGGGGGGGATGGACCCAAAAAATAGCAATGGCGCACTGCTCTTGTGGTGCGCCATTACTAAAAACATAGCAATGGCGCACCTGATTCTGGTGCGCCACTGCTATATAGCAGTGGCGCACCACCATCATGGTGCGCCATTAATAGAGATATTGGGGATAAGCCTTTTTCTAGTAGTGTGTTATTCATGGCAATTACTTTGCTTTGTCCCATACATCCTACCTCCATGATGATTATAATACAACAAATTTTCCCTTTTTTCTATAGAGAAGGACCGATTTGGAAACTCAGGATGAGGTAACCTGTGCTAATACCTCTGCTATGTTCAAGAATGCTTGGTGGCAGTATCGGAATTACCTGAAGAAAACGTACTTCACCGGCAAAGAAACTCATCAAATTCCCTTATGTTCTCCCGAGACACATTTACTGGACGATGACTGGGAATGCCTTGTTCTGTACTGGTCCCAAACCAAGAATGTGGTAAGGTCTATGAGCTCATTTTCTATTTTTAAGTACTATATTCTTGCGTCTTACTGTACTCTCTTCATGTAGAACAAGTGCCTAAACCTGAAGAACAACTGTTCTAATTTAAGATTCCATTGCTATCATAGTTCAAAAAAGCGCTAGGCGTTAATTGTGCGTTTTGCCACCACCTTGCGCTTTACTGACCAAAGCGCATGCTTATGCACAGTTATGCACAGGTTAATCATAGTTATGCGCAATGCGTTTCGCCAATGCCTAGAGCCTAGGCGCGCTTACGCGCTCGCTTAGGCGCGCCTTTTTTTAACTATGATTGCTATTGTGCATACTGCTTTGCTCTTGTATCACTATATTTACTCATACAAACTTATTTTTAAATTGAAGGATCCAATCGAAACTGCAATGTCACAGCAGGTATGTTCACACATGTTTCTTTAACAGGCTTGCTCTTATCAATAGCTCTGTTGATTTCAATTTCAATTGTGTATACAGTTGACTTCTCGTATCATGCACATTACAAGCATCACAACAGAGCCAATAGTGTTGTTGTACATGTAGACCCGTGGTACCCATCTGAAATCTTGTTGTGCCGTGTAGTTTCCCACGCTTTGTATTCTTTCACTACTGCTTTGTCTTGAGCTGATTTGATTTGAACCGTTTCTCTATTTTGATTTGGCAAGACAATGCAGTGACCATAGGACATAGATATATGTTTGTTTGATGCTTTTATTATGTACTAGTACTTGGCAATAGAAGGCTTGGTAGTTTAATCCTGTCCACCTTACTAATGAACTGGTTCACCAAAATGAGTTTCATATACTAGTACATGCTAAACTGTTATGTATCTGCTTGTTTCTTCTTTTAGAATGTTGACAGAATATTGGGGAAGAGTGCCTTATTAAGCAATGGTAACGGAAGTAATACAGATAAGGTTCAGGATAGTGACACATCCTTGTTGGTCTCCAACAGAGCTGATAAAACAGCTAAGGAAGACTATCTCGAAGACAGTGAGACAACCCCAAAGTCCTGTCTTGGTTTAGTGTTGGAGTTACTGGCCACTAACGCTTGCACAAGCTATTCAAACTCACTGTCTGAATCAGTTCTATTTCTTGAGTCTCAACTACAAGCTGAAAGACATCGATCAGGTGTGCTGCGACAAGAAGCGGAAGGACTGCGGAAGTCCCTGGAGCATTCAGATGCATACTTTCTGGTGCAACAGCAAGCGTTGGAGGATTTTAGCGCCAAACAGGACAAAGCTAATAAGCTTGCTAAGCTTATTGCCAGCATGGTGGATACCAAGTTTCTTGAGCTCTTATGAAGTTGTTTCAATTATGCTCTTGTTTTGCTGCCGCGTTTATTTGCACTGGTGGCCAATTTTGACGGCCAGTGTATGTAATATGCTGCTTTGTTCCCTATTTGCACTGGTGGTGAACTTTGATGCCCAGTGGATGTAATATGTGTAATAACGGTAATAGGCTAGCATTAATTGCTTGCTTATTTATTTCCTTATTGTTTTGTTTAGTTGTTTGCTTGTAGTCACTGCAGTTCTTTTTCTGTGTTTTTCTAATAATCATGGCAACACACAGACTGTTGTAACCATGGGCCTCCTGCGGGCCGTATGATCCATGGGCCTTCTACGGGCCGTAGGATCCATTGACCTTCTATACGGGCCGTACGATCCATGGGCCTTTTACGGGCCGTAGGATCCATGGGCCTTCTACGGGGCGTATCATCATTTCGCCAATCATGGGCCGTACTATTCGTGGACAATAACGGGCCGTTTATTGGCCGTATGTGATAATTCTATGAAAACAGCCCAACGTATTAACGGGCCGCAAACAGGACGACTGTAACCACGGGCTGAATTTGGCCCACAAGCAGAAAATGACAGTAACGGGCCGTAAGTAACCGAATGCTGTAAATGAGCCCGATATTAAATGGGCCGTGAGAAGGCCGAAAGATATCATGGACTGGAAACGTCCCAACGGAATAATGGGCCGTTAATGGGTATAAAGTGATACACTGTTCATTACGGGCCAGTTTTACCACAGGCCGTTAAGGGGCCGAGGGTTACTAAGGGCCTCATATGGGCCGAAAGACGTCATGGGCCATAAATGGGCCGGAGGTTAAAACGGGCTGGAATTATATTGGACAGCCCAGATGGCGCTACTGGGCCTAATTCGGATAGGCCGTAAACGGGCCCTAGGATAGCGGGCTGTAAATGGGATATATGCGAACATGCCATTAACAGGCTTGCCACGGGCCGGCCC
This sequence comes from Aegilops umbellulata, assembly GCA_032464435.1. Lineage (NCBI taxonomy): Eukaryota > Viridiplantae > Streptophyta > Magnoliopsida > Poales > Poaceae > Aegilops > Aegilops umbellulata. The sequence goes on along the minus strand of CP136055.1, from coordinate 222,200,584 downwards.
GCCACCTTTTGACCAAGTCAAACGGGCCGGCCTTTTCACACGAATGAGCCTCTGTTGGGTCGTGCCACGTGTCGACGTATCATAGGCGCTTTGTGTCCAATGAGTGGATGACATCTGTCCCAACAGTGAGCCGACACGTGTTTCCTCCAGCCAATGATGATTTTACACGTGGAAAATCCCCATTGGTTGGGGCTGTTAACGGGTTATCAGATCCAAAACCGTACCCGATAGCTTAACACGTTCCGTTACGGTGGATGCCACGTGTCGGTCACCCTTGACGAAAGCACTTCTGTGACGCGCGATTTATTGTCATGGAAGTTCTGAGGGGGATTCAGAAGCAGAAGACGACTCCTATTTACCCCATGAGGTCTTCGCTCTAACTTGGCATGCTGATGTTGGTAATATCATGCATATGGTGCCTTGCATTGCTTACTGTATACATCAAAAATGTCATTTGCTTAGTTTAGACATGCTTTGTGTCAATGCCATCTGTTTAGTTTCTTTATCGTATATGTGAATCATGCAATGCCATCTTGTTTAGCCAGGCATCATATATGTGAATTTTGCAATGCCCCCTAGTTAGCCAGTCATCTTATATGTGAATTATATCATGACATCATTTTTTTATTACATGTTAAATTTGTCAACAATTTTAGTACATTCAATTACTCTTTCTGTGCATCAGCCATTCGGCATGGTCATGGAAAAATCTGGAGTGGAAACAAGGTCTTCAAAGCAGACAATGCTATCTGACGAAGCGCATGTCTTGCTGGTTACAGATAGCTCCTCAAAGGAGGATTCAGAGACAGATGACCAGTCCTATTCGCCCCCCCCCCCGAGGTGCATGCTCTAACTTGGCAGGGTTATGTTGCTCATATCGTGCGTATGGTATCTTGCATTGCTATGTCATTTTGCTTAGTTTAGACATGCTTTGTGTGAATGCCACTTGTTTAGTGTCTAATTACCATATATGTGAATTATGCAATGCCATCTTGTTGCAAGACATTATATATGTGAATTATATAATGCTATCTTGTTGCAAGGCATTATATATGTGAATTATGCAATGACATGTTGTTTAGCCAAGCGTCATATATCTGAATTACATCATGTCGTCCTTTTTTTGTATTTCTCATTGCTTTTGTCGACAATGTTTGTATATTCAACTGCTCTTCCTGTGCATCAGCCATTTGAATTGGTGATGGGGAAATCTGGAGTGAAAACAAGGTCTTCAGAGCAGACAATGCTACCTGCTGAAGCAGATATCTGGCTGGTTACAGATAGCTCTTCAGAGGAGGATTCAGAGGCAGATGACCAGTCCTATTATCCCCCTGAGGTGTATGCTCAAACTTGGCAGGGTTATATTACTCACATCATGCATATGTTGTATTGCAATGCTTAGTTTTTACATCATATACACGATATTGAATGCCATCTCCTTAGTTGACACATCATATATGCGATTGCCCTCTGTTCACTTCCTTAGTATATAAATCATATATTTGAATTATATCATGCCATGATGTTTACATAGATAGCATGTATCTGAATTATGGCATGCCAACCCATTTTCTAAAGACATAATATAGTTATATCATCTCATCCTGTTTACATAGTCATCATATTTTGAATTATGTCATTCTATCCGTGAATTATATCATGCCATCATGTTTCCATTGATGGCATGTTTGTGATTTATGGCATGCCAACCACTTTAATAGACACATCGTATAGTTATATCATGTCATCCTGTTTACATAGTCATCATATTTTGAAGTATGTCATTCTATCCTGTTTAGTTAGCCATCATACATGTGAAATTGTGTCATGCTATCCTGTTTAATTAGCCATCATATATGTGAAATTATGTCCTGCTATTCTGTTTGGTTAGACAACATAAATGTGAATTATTTCATGCCCTGTTTTCTTCCCTACTATCCATTGCAGCTATCTATCTTACAATGTTTGTACATTCAATTACTTTCCTTGTTTATTAGCCATTTCAATTGGAGGGGGTGATGGCAGTATCTGTGGGAGTAAAAACACGGTCTTCAGAAAAGATCGTGCTACCTGTCGATGGAGATAGAACCACGGTTGTACTTGCCCAAGAACCAGCCCCACCACACATAACCCAGAATCACGCAGATTGTACCCCAACCCAGTTGGACAGAGAACCACCTACACCCCTTCTAACCCCAATCCCAGCAGATAGTAACCCAGTTCCCGTTGACACAACACCGTCTCCACAACAGAGCATCCAGACACGAGCAGTTAGTAAGGAAACTGCAGTGCCCTAAGCACGAGGACCACCACTCCGAACCCCAAGTCAACGCTTAAAGCAGAAGAAGAATTGTTCTCAGGTCAGGTTCCGTAGCTATGGTTCATACTACTTTTCTCTTGCATCACTATATTTACTCATACCAACTCATTTCAAATTTGAAGGATGTTGTTGAAACTCCAATGGCGCAACAGGTATGTTTTAAACCTGTTTGTTTAACATGTTTGCTGTTGTAACTTGCTCTATGTTGATTTCAGTTTCAATTGAATAAACAGTTATGTTCTCATGCCATGCACATTACAAGTGTTGTTATTGCTGTGTAGTTTCCCACACATATATTCTGTTTATGCTGCTTTGTCTTAAATAGATATGATTCGAACTGTATCTATCTTGATTTGGCAATATAAACTAGAATGATATAGACCATACAGTGACCATACTACATAGATATATGTTTGTTTCATGCCGTTATCCTGTCCACCTTACTACTGAACTGGTTTACCAAAATGAGTTTCATATACTACATTGTAAATCTGTGATGTGTTTGTTTGTTTCTCTTTTAGAACGCGGATAAAATATTGGAGAAGAGTACCCCCGTTATGTAATGGTAAAGGAAGTAATGCAGATAAGGTTCAAGATAGTGAGACATCCCTGTTGGTCTCCAAGAAAGCTGATAAAAACTATATTGAAGACACTGAGACAACCCCAAAGTCATGTCTTGATGTAGTGTTCGAGTTACTGGCTACTACTGCTGGCACCAGCTCTTCGAACTCACTGCCTGAATCAGTTCGGCTTCTTGAGTCTCAACTTCAAGTTGAAAGACATCGATCAGATGTTATGCGACAGGAAGCCGAAGGACTGAGGAAGTCCCTGCAGAATTCAGATGCATACTTTCTGGTGCAACAGCAAGTGCTGGAGGATTTAAGCGCCAAGCAAGAGGAAGTTAATATGCTTGCTAACAATCTTGCCATCATTATGGGTACCCAGGATATTGTTTCTTGAGCTCTTCTGAAGTGGTTTTAGTTCTGGACTTGTTTTGCCGCAGCGTTTATATGCTGCTTTATTCCCTATATTTGCACTGGTGGCGAACTTTGATGCCCAATGGATGTAATATGTGTAATAGCCGTGATAGCCTAGTGTAAGTTGCTTGCTAATTTATTTCCTTATTGTATTGTTTATTTGTTTTCTTGTAGTCAATGCAGTTCTTTTTCCGCGGTTTGCTAGTGGCCGCAATAACCTATTTTATAAAACTAGGCCACAATAACCATGGGCTACATATTTACTGTAGTTAACATGGGCCTCCTACGGGCCGTAGAAACAATAGGCCTTCAACGAGGCGTAGAAACAATGGGCCTTATACGGGCCGTAGACACGATGGGCCTTCTACGGGCCGTATCATCAATGGGCATTCTGCGGGCCGTATGATCAGTTGGCCAAACATGGGCCAATAACAGACCACATTATGGCTGTAAATGGGCTAGAATTGAAATCATCCGTTCATGGGCCGACCATAACGGGCCGTCGTTAATCGGCCATATTTGATGACGCTATGAAAATGGCCCAACGTATTAATGGGCCACAAACGGGCCGACTATAACCACGGGCTGAATTTGGCCCACAAGCAGAAAATGACAGTAACGGGCCATAAGTAAACGAATGCTGGAAATGAGCCCAAGAAAAAATGGGCCCTGAGAAGGACGAAAGATAACATGGGCTGGAAACGGCCCAACGGAATAACGGGCCGTTAATGGGTATAAAGTGATACACTCTTCATTACGGGCCAGTTTCACCACGTGCCGTTAATGGGTATAAAGTGATACACTGTTCATTACAGGCCAGTTTTACCATGGGCCGTTAATGGGCCGAGAGTTACAAAGGGCCTCATATGGGCGGAAAGATGTCATGGGCCATACATGGGCCGGAAGTTAAAACAGGCTGGAATTATATTGGACGGCCCAGATGACGCTACTGGGCCTAATTCGGATAGGCCATAAACGGGCCCTGGGTTAGCGGGCTTTAAATGGGCTATATACGAACAGGTCGTTAACAGGCTTGCCGTGGGCAGGGCCGCCACCTTTTGATCAAGTCAAACGGGTTGGCCTTTTCACAGGAACGGGCCTCTGTTGGGCCGTGCCATGTGTCGATGTATCATAGGCGCTTTGGGTCCATTGAGTGGATGACATCTGTCCCAACGGTGAGCCGACACGTGTTTCCTCCAGCCAATGATGATTTTACACATGGAATGTGACGCCCCAGATTCAATCATACACTAATCATGCACCCAAACGTGTACGATCAAGATCAGGGATTCACGGGAAGATATCACAACACAACTCTAAAACATAAATAAGTCATACAAGCATCATAATACAAGCCAGGGGCCTCGAGGGCTCGAATACAAGTGCTCGATCATAGACGAGTCAGCGGAAGCAACAACATCTGAGTACAGGCATAAGCTAAACAAGTTGCCTTAAGAAGGCTAGCACAAACTAGGATACAGATTGAAAGAGGCGCAACCTCCTTCCTAGGATCCTCCTAACCACTCCTGGTCATTGTCAGCTGGCTGCACGTAGTAGTAGGCACCTCCGGTGTACTAGGAGTCATCGTCGATGGTGGCGTCTGGCTCCTGGGCTCCGACATCTGGTTGCGACAGCCAGGTAGAAGGGAAAGGGGGAAAAAGAGGGAGAAAAGCAACCGTGAGTACTCATCCAAAGTACTCGCAAGCAAGGAGCTACACTACATATGCATGGGTATATGTGTAAAGGGCCATATCAGTGGACTGAACTGCAGAATGCCAGAATAAGAGGGGGATAACTAATCATGTCGAAGACTACGCTTCTGGCATCCTCCGTCTTGCAGCATGTAGAAGAGAGTAGATGGTAAGTTCACCAAGTAGCATCGCATAGCATAATCCTACCCGGCGATCCCCTCCTCGTCGCCCTGTTAGAGAGCGATCACCGGGTTGTATCTGGCACTTGGAAGGGTGTGTTTTATTAAGCATCCGGTTCTAGTTGTCATAATGTCAAGGTACAACTCCAAGTCGTCCTGTTACCGAAGATCACGGCTATTCGAATAGATTAACTTCCCTGCAGGGGTGCACCACATAACCCAACACGCTTGATCCCATTTGGCCGGACACACTTTCCTAGGTCATGCCCGGCCTTGGAAGATCAACACGTCGCAGCCCCAACTAGGCACAACAGAGAGGTCAGCACGCTGGTCTAAATCCTATGGCGCAGGGGTCTGGGCCCATCGCCCATTGCACACCTGCATGTTGTGAGGGCGGCCGAAAGCAAACCTAGCCTAGCTGGCGTTCCAGTCCAATCCGGCGCGCGCCGCTCAGTCGCTGACATCACGAAGTGCTTCGGCTAATACCACGACGTCGAGTGCCCATAACTGTTCCCGCGTAGTTGGTTAGTGTGTATAGGCCAGTAGCCAGACTCAGATCAAATACCAAGAACTCGTTAAGCGTGTTATTTTGAAATAACCGTGAACGCCGACCAGGGCCAGGCCCACCTCTCGCCTAGGTGGTCTCAACCTGCCCTGTCGCTCCGTGTAACATCCCTAGCCTTCCTATGCACTTGGACTAGCTTGGTTGTTGCATCATGTATAAATTTCTTTTAAACTTGAAATGGGGATTGTTTAAACCCTAGCACTAAATTAATCCATCTAGGCTTGATTAAAATCCTTTTCAATAAATCCAAAATGTCCCTAAGAAAAGTTCATGATTTCTGGTTAAGGTGAAAACCTCTCCCAAAAATGATGAATATATTTCTAGGTCATATTTGGATTTTTGAATTAACACAAAAGTATTTGAATTGGAGCGGTTTAAATGCTATATATATTTTAAATGGTCCAAATATTCTGAAGTTATTTATGGAGCCTTGAAATAATTCAGTTAACCTCCAAAATAGTTGTCAGAATTATCTAAAATGACTTAGTCCCTAAACTAAATAAGAACAAAGAAAACAAAATAGAAAAAGAAAATAGGAAAAGAACAGAGGCTCACCTGGGGCTTACCTGGCAGGCCCACCTGGCGGCCCAGCACTGTGCTGGCGCATGTCCAGTCAGTTGCTTCCTCTCGCCAGGCAGGCAGAGAGGTGAGTGCCGGCGTGCCTGAGCCCGCCACGGCGCCACCTGCTTGCCGCCCGCGCCCCTGGACGTCTGGACGACCTCCACGTCGTCGCCCCGACCCCCTGGACCCCTCCATTTGCCCCCAACGCCTCTCTCTCGTCGTTCCCCCACCACAGCCGAGTGTGCTCGCCGCCGCCGACTGCCGTAGCCGTGGCCACCGCCTTCCTCTCGTCTCTCCGACATGCCCAGGGGCTCTGCCACCGTCGCCTACGCCTCCCTATTGACTCATGCGACTCCAAACGCCGCCAAACGCCGTCTTCGCCTTCGTCTTCAACCTCGGGCACCCGAGCCGTCTCCGGTTGATTCGGCGCCACCACGACCTCCCCGAGCTCGCTGACCCCCTCTTCAGCACCGCTGTGAGCTCCTACGCCCCTCGCCCCTCTCCCCGTTGATGCGTTCGCCCTCTAGCCGTGTTTTCCACCTCGGCCGAAGCTCGCTGCCGCCATCCATGGTGCCACCGCGGCCACAGCTGCTGCAACCCGCGTCCGAGCTCATCAGCGCGCTCAGCGCACCCATAGGAGCACGATGCACTCATCATCTCCTCCCCTAGTGCCCCGTAGCCCCGTTTCCATCGATGGCCGAACCACGGCCGCCGCAAACCTCGTCGCTGGTGTCGATTCCGGCGACCATCTGGTCCAGCTCCACCACCCACACACGCGGCTCAGCCCCAGCTCTCTAGAGAACCCAACGACGCCCCAAACCGTGGCCTATAGCGCAATCCCGCCGCGGACGCCACCGCGATCTGAGGTCGCCGGCGGTTAAACACCGGCAGCTGACGTGGCAACGTCATTAGCGACTAACAGTTCGGCTAATTAACCTCCTAGTGACACTAACACCTGGGCACCACATCCTAATTAACCCCTGTTTTATTACTGCTTAGGATTAACTAAACCAGAGCGGCCCCACGTGTCAGCTTTGACCAAGCTGACGTGGTCGTTGATTGGCCCCACACGTCAGTGACTCTAACTAGCACCATGACACTGACCAGTGGGACCCATTGGTCTGGTTTGACCCGGGGCAGCCCTGTTGACCTGCTGAGATTAGCATGACCTAATGCTGACATAGTAAACATTTTCTGGAATTAAAATAAATCAGAAATGATTTATAAATTTCAGAAAATGTTCTAAACTTCTAAAATTCATATAAATTCAACCGTAACTTAGAATTAAATAAGTTATACTCCCTCCGTTCCCAAATACTTGTCTTTCTAGCCATCTCAAATGGTTACAACATACGGATGTATGTAGACATATTTTAGAGTGTAGGTTCATTCATTTTGCTTCGTATGTGGTCACTTGTTGAAATCTCTAGAAAGACAAGTATTTAGGAATGGAGGGAGTATATGAAAAATTATCAGAAAAATCCAATCTATCCATCTGTACTGGTTTCATGCATGTTTAAACAAGTTAACTTGCTGATTAGTGCAAAACATTATAAAGCACTATTTAAGATCACAAATGAGTTTGAACTTTGAATCTTTGGTTCAAAATACCTCAAACCCATGTGGTTGTAGCTGCATTAGCCCAACACACTCATTTTGCCATGTCATGATCATGCATCATATTGTGCATTGCATTGATCGTGTTTCTCTCTATTGCCGTTATTTGTCCCCTCTCGATAGACGTGGTTCCCACGATGAGTTCGATGACACCGATGAAGAACTATACTATCTTCAGAAGTGCCAGGCAAGTAAAACCCCCTTGTTCATTCCGATACAATCCCACTCTCTCGCTCTTGCTCTCTTTTACTGCGTTAGGACGACAGCGATTCAACTGTTACATGCTGCGGTAGTTGAACCCCTTTTCCTCTGCATGGCCTGTCATTGCCACAGTAAATAGATGAAACCCACTAGCATGAGTAGGAATTGTTTGAGCCCTGATGTGCCTACTCATTCATGTTTGTTGTCATGCCTGCTACTGCTTAGAGTTGAGTCAGGTCTGATTCATCGAGAATGAATTGGAACATGGTGAACATGTCCTACTGTTGTGAGCTAAGTGTGTGAACATGATTTGGTAAAGGTATCGGTGAGAGGCCATGTAAGAGTACATGGTGGGTTGTCTCATTGAAGCTGTCCTTAGGAACTGAGTTCTATGTTTGTGATCCATGAACAGTTACTACCACGCATTGGAATGCTTAAGTGCCCCTCTTGACTTATTAATCAACCTGATCTCTGTCCAGGAGTTGCAACTAGTTTCTGGTGTTTGTAGGTAGTGTTAGTAGTCTACCAAGTGGCACCCGGTACAGGTGGGCTTGGGAGAGACTAGGCACCGTGGCCGGGTAGACCAAGCGTCGCCCGTTTGGTGGGCTTGGAACCTTGTACACATCGTTTGGGGCCGTGAGCGACACCCCAACCGGATCTCCTTGCGAATGGAACCTGAATAGGTGATAAACCTGGACTAGAGACTTGTGTGGTTAGTCAGGTCATGGCCGACTCCCTCGCCAGGCTTCCGCTTGAAGGTTGCCGAGGTACATGACATGTTCATGGTGGTAAGTAGCGAGAGCGTGTGTGAAGAAGTACACCCCTGCAGGGTTATCATTATCTATTCGAATAGCCGGATTCCTCGGATATGGAAACTTGGACCCCTTGCATAGTTCATAGACAAGTGAAAGTGGATACTCTAAAATGCGCAAGATAAGCATGAGTGCTATGGATGGCGTTCTCGTAGGGAGACGGGAGCAGATCCATAGTGGTGTATTGAAATGGTGAATATGTGGACTCGTGTGCGCCACCTCAAAAGAGTTACTTGCAGTCGTAGTTCAGGATAGCCACCGAGTCAAAGCTGGCTTGCTGTAGTTAAACTCCACCACCCCCTTTATTGATACCGATGCATATGTAGCTAGTTCTGATGTAAGTCTTGCTGGGTACATTTGTACTCACGTTTGCCTATTTTATGTTTTGCAGAGAGACGTCAATCTCGCTAGTAGTTCCGTGTGGACTTCGATGTTTAACTTGATACCTCAGCTACGATCTTGTGCCTTCGGCAGGATCTGGTAGATAGTCAGGCTCCTCAGCCTTTTTCATTTGTAGATGTATGTACCCAGACATGTTAAGCTTCCGCATGTGCTTTGACTTGTATGCTCTGAATGTTGGGTCATGAGACCCATGTTTGTAATATCTTGCTCCTCGGAGCCTAATGAATAAATACTTGAGTCGTAGAGTTATGTTGTGATGCCATGTTGTATTTACACATATCGAGCATATTGTGTGCATGATTGAAATGCTTGGTATGTGTGGGATCCGACAACCTAGTTGTTTATCCTTGGTAGCCTCTCTTATGGGGAAATGTAGTCTCGTGCTTCCATGAGCCATAGTAGTCCGCTACAGCCCGGTTCACCGGAGTCCTGCTAGCCCAGCACTACTGCTCCGGAACACTTGACTGGCCCGCATGTGATTCACTTCGTTCTTGTGTCTCTCCCTTAGGGGAAATGTCACGCGGTGACATTCGGAGTCCTGCCTAGCCTGCTACAGCCCGGTTCACCGGAGTCCTGTTAGCCCAGTGCTACAGCTCGGATTGGCACGCTGCTGACCGACATGCTCGATCTTGATTCATGTATGCCTATCCCTGTAAGTTAGTGCCACTTTGGGTTCACGACTAGTCATGTCGGCCCGGGTTCTCTGTCATATGGATGCTAGCGACACTATCATATACGTGAGCCAAAAGGCGCAAACGGTCCCGGGCCATGGTAAGGCGACACCCGTGGGAATAACGTGCGTGAGGCCGCAAAGTTATATGAGGAGTTACCAGCTAGATCGATGTGACTTGGAATCGGGGTCCTGACAGTTTTGGTATCAGAGCCTGACTGCCTGTAGGTTTACCAAGCCAAACTAGTCGAAGTCATGTCTAGAAATGCTTTAGTTATGTAAGGGAATTGATTGTGGAAGGGAACGTAAGGCTCTGTTTACTCCTTATACCTCATGCCCTCTGATCTGAATCATTCTCTTCTTTTCTATGGGGATTAAGAACTAGGTCTTCTAATCTTCTAATAGGATCACGTGTTACTAATCCGTAGAATCTTAGGATTGTTGGTTCCAAACCTGAGTTCAATTTCTACAACTACTGTGTGTTGACCGTTGATCTCGGAACCTTGATATTGCGATGCTAAGTGGTTATGCCACCATTTTGCATGATGTCTCAAATATTTTTGAGCATTTATAGCCGTTATGCTGTTCGAGTCATCCCAGGTTTCTAAACAATCTGATGCATTTGCAAATCCTTTCTTTCCGTTCCCGATGTCCTTTTGGTCAGAATAAGCACACTAATCAATGAGTTGAGGTACTCTGTTGCCTCAACATATATGTTGGAGATATTATTATGACCCTAGGTGTTTTAGGGAGTCACCTAGTAATCTAGCCATGTTTTGTGTTCCCGGTGTGATGATTCTGGACACCATTCTCGAAAGCATCCCATGATTCCATTTAGTAATAGGTATTCTACTCCTGGGTTCTTGACCCAAGGTTACTCTACTTACCTCATGTTGATAGTGTTTGCTAGTTCCTTTAGGATATTAGTAACCTTTGTACTAGTCCTCGAGGTCCGTGGTATATCGTTCTTCCAACACCATGAACCATTATGGCAGAAGTTCTTTTGAACCAAAAGGTCACAACAAGAGTGCTCTTGAGGAGTACTCCATTCATATTGTGACTCTGCCAGTTCTATCATTCTGCATGGGTTATCCGGAAGAAATTTGTTGAACTCGTTTGACATACTAACCCATGAATCCACAACTCAGAAAGTTATATGTTCCTTGAGTTGTTCTCTTTAGTTGTATTCTGACCCCCATCTATCATTTGATACTCAAGAGTATGCGTGCATTCGTTGTCGATGCCTATTATTCTTGTGGTCTGTCAAGCCATTCTATTCCAGAATGACTAGGAGAAACAAACTCCAGTACCTCATCCATATCTAGGATTGGGTCAAAGAAGTTGTATTCCGCAGAACAAAATGCCAATCCAGCTTTTGATTCTTCTCTACCCTGAAGTATTGCCCTCTTTATGTCAGGAATATCATAGGAATTGCACAACCTCCTATGAACTCTTGATACAGTGATACTTCTCGCCATCATTATTCATTCCTCGGTCCCGTGTTGTTGTAACCGGAATGCCGACAAGTAAACTGTGATGTGTGAAATCAATACTCCTAGCAACCCCGTTGCTTGGTAGATAATGGACAATAATCTTATCCTTAGTGTGTTGATTATTGAATCATCACCCTAAGGTTTATCGTGCTACCTAATCCTTATTTTTGGTGCACTTTTCGATCAATGAGTTAGGATAGTGCCAATCCTTGCTTATTTGATCATATCATCTTGCCCTGAAAAGCAAGATTGTTCTCGAGCTTCATGACATATCGGTGGTTCGTGATTTTCCGAAGATCTTCTCGAAAGTATTACTTGGTTGCCACCTGACCGCTATGTTGAGTTCGTGATCAAACTGGTTTTCTTATAAATCACCCCTTCTCCAAGGATCTGTGTTGGATATCCCTGAGCTAGTTGGTTAAGCTTAACAACAACTTGGGGAGTTGGAAGAGAAAGCTTTATCTGGCTTAGTTCATTCCAAAGGTATATCTTTTGTGTGTGTGTTGAAGAAAGAAGATATCTCCATCGATTGGTCCTCGTGATCAGTTGTTGGATCTATTGCCTTGTCAAAACTTTGACTTGAGTATGGGCTATCGTCAAGTCAAATCAAAACCAACGATGTTCGTAATGTTGTCTTACTCGTGGTTGATCCCTCGAGCATACACCATTGCGTCTTTTGGTCTGACCAATGCTATCACCGTGTTCACTTAATTGTGGAATTCCACCTATATGGAAGTCTGGATGGATTGTTGTTGAGCCCATTGACAACATTTTCATCTTGTCCATGATTCATGTTGGACATCTAAGTTAGTGTTGGAAACTTTTATAAGCATTATCTTCATGTCCCGTTCATGAAGCATATGTTGGATGAAAGAAGTGACTTTCTCTGATTCACGTGCATTTGATGCAAGTTGCCGCCATCAGTTCGAGAAAGATTGTTTTTGTTTCCTCTATTACCATCCCAAGTCAGTCATGCATGTGCGAAGTATGCTATGGTTTGACAGGCTCTCTACCTCCATTCCATATGTATCTCCTAGTACACCAAGCAACTGGTTGATTTGTTCAAGGAGAAGAAGTTCCTTCTTAAGAGAAAGACTTATGTAAGGACTTCGATATCCTTGATGATGGTTCCCCACCTGAACTCGGTAGTGTTTTACTATAAGACTACTACATGGTCATGCTTGTCTTGGACAGCGTGTTCATAGGTTTGTAGCAGAACCAACTCATGTTTTGGAGCTTGCTATCGTAGTTCATTTTCCTGAGAATCTCGCAACGTCATCTCGTCGGTTTGTGTTGCGAACTTTCTTTTCTAGACATGTTGTCTGAAATATCCTGTTACCAACCAGACCTGAATCTCAAGCAGATATGATGGTTGGAAATTGTTCCAAGAACTATGATACAGGTTCCAGTGAAGTGGACGGACCTAGCTGGAAGCACCATTATTGTAGTATCTGGATTAAGCTGTTTGGTCACTTCCCATGAGGATTTCGCATGACTTATTCTAGAAGTTGTTCCTTATGGATTTTGTGCTCACGAAGTCCGACCTTTAATTGATGGCCATGTTGATGCTTTAAGCATGACCGTGGTAGCTAGAAAATCAAGGAGAACATTAGAAGCAGAGTGCTAAATGTCTCTCGGTCGATCATCCAGATTTCGTTCCCTTGGCCTCGCTAAGGAGAAATCTGAGAAAGGGGTGTCTTTCTATGCATCTACATCGTCCATCACTATTCATCATAGTGGTATGATGTGTCGCCAGAATCCTCGGCTTGGATGTTGGTAAGACCCTGATGAATATGGAAATGCTCAAGTTCTTGAGAGCACGCTCAGTCACTAGGTTATATCCTTGGTGTCAACTGGGACGTGCCTTCCATTTTCCGAGTTGTTCTATAACCATAGTTTCCTTTCCAAACTGAGTATGCCATCCTCTCGAATTCTTTCAAACGATCAATTGTGATTTGCCTCAGGCTGGTATGAAGAGTTTCAATGATCTATGGATCAAAAGTAATTCTTTTTGCCACTTAAGGTAATAATTTTACGAGTCACCTCCCCTAAGGTGCCCCGTTGTGGAATCATGGCAATCAATCTCCTCGCTACCTTGAAACCATACACCATCCTACTCCAGCGTGGAATTGTTGCCTACCAAATTGAACCCTTGCCATCTGCTTCTTTCCATTGCTTCTGATGTATGTTATGTGTCTCAGCTCAAGAGATGTTATTATGTCTCATTCCATGAATTGAACGTAAGTTGCTCGATCTTCGAGAAGATCGAATCCTGTAGAGTTTATCTCTGTCGTCGTGTTGAATGAAGATCTCGAGACCAAAGATGTGAAGATCAATATGATGATCGAATCAACGTCCTTGAGACGGGCAAATGGATCATGAAGATTGTGATAGTTTTGTGACCCCTTTTCCTCTTACCTCACGTCTTGAATCTCGGGACGAGATTCTTGTTTAGTGGGGGTGAGTTGTAACATCCCTAGCCTTGCTATTCACTTGGACTAGCTTGGTTGTTGCATGATGTCTAAATTTTGTTTTAAACTTGAAATGGGGATTGTTCAAACCCTAGCACTAAATTAATAAATCTAGGCTTGATTAAAATCCTTTTCCATAAATCCAAAATGTCCCTAAGAAAAGTTCATGATTTCTGGTTAAGGTGAAAACCTCTCCCAAAAATGATGAATATATTTCTAGGTCATCTTTGGATTTTTGAATTAACACAAACGTATTTGAATTGGAGCCGTTTAAATACTATATATATTTTAAATGGTCCAAATATTCTGAAGTTATTTATGGAGCCCTGAAATAATTCAGTTAACCTCCAAAATAATTGTCAGAATTATCTAAAATGATTTAGTCCCTAAACTAAATCAGAACAAAGAAAACAAAATAGAAAAAGAAAAATAGGAAAAGAACAGAGGCTCACCTGGGGCTTACCTGGCAGGCCCACCTGGCGGCCCAGCACTGTGCTGGCCCATGGCCAGTCAGCTGCTTCCTCTCGCCAGGCAGGCAGAGAGGTGAGCACCGGCGTGCCTGAGCCCGCCACGGCGCCACCTGCTTGCCGCCCGCGCCCCTGGACGTCTGGACGACCTCCACGTCGTCGCCCCGACCCCTTGGACCCCTCCATTCGCCCCCAATGCCTCTCTCTCGCCGTTCCCCCACCACAGCCGAGTGTGCTCGCCGCTGCCGACCGCCATAGCCGTGGCCACCGCCTCCCCCCTTGCCTCTCCGACATGCCCAGGGGCTCCGCCATCGCCTACGCCTCCCTGTTGACTCATGCGACTCCAAACGCCGCCAAACGCTGTCTTCGCGCTCGTCTTCAACCTCGGGCACCCGAGCCGTCTCCGGTCGATTCGGCGCCGCCACAACCTCCCCGAGCTCGCTGATCCCCTCTTCAGCACCGCTGTGAGCTCCTACGCCCCTCGCCCCTCTCCCCGTTGATGCGTTCGCCCTCTAGACGTGTTTTCCACCTCGGCCGAAGCTCGTTGCCGCCGTCCATGGCGCCACCGCGGCCACAACTGCTACCACCCGCGTCCGAGCTCATCAGCACGCTCAGCGCACCCATAGGAGCACGATGCACTCACCATCTCCTCCCCTAGTGCTCCGTAGCCCCATTTCCATCGATGGCCGAACCACGACCGCCGCAAACCTCGTCGCCGGCGTCGATTCCGTTGACCATCTAGTCCAGCTCCACCACCCACACACGCGGCATAGCCCCAGCTCTCCATAGAACCCAACCACGCCCCAAATCATGGCCTGTAGCGCAATCCCGATGCGGACGCCGCCGCGATCTGAGGTCGCCAGCGGTTAAACGCCGGCAGCTGACGTGGCAACATCATTAGCGACTAACAGTTCTGCTAATTAACCTCCTAGTGACACTGACACCTCGGCCCCACATCCTAATTAACCCCTGTTTTATTACTGCTTAGGATTGACTAAACCAGAGCGGCCCCACGTGTCAGCTTTGACCAAGCTGAAGTGGCCGTTGACTGGCCCCACACGTCAGTGACTCTAACTAGCACCGTGACACTGACCAGTGGGACCCACTGGTCAGGTTTGACCCGAGGCAGCCCCGTTGACCTGCTGAGGTCAGCATGACCTAATGCTGACATAGTAAACATTTTCTGGAATTAAAATAAATCAGAAATGATTTATAAATTTTAGAAAATGTTCTAAACTTCTAAAATTCATATAAATTCAACCGTAACTCAGAATGAAATAAGTTATATATGAAAAATTATCAGAAAAATCCAAGCTATCTATCTGTACTGGTCTCGTGCATGTTTAAACAAGTTAACTTGCTGATGAGTGAAAAACATGATAAAGCACTATTTAAGATCACAAATGAGTTTGAACTTTGAATCTTTGGTTAAAATACCTCAAACCCATCTGGTTGTAGCTGCATTAGCCCAACACACTCATTTTACCATGTCATGATCATGCATCATATTGTGCATTGCATTGATCGTGTTTCTCTCTATTGCCGGTATTTGTCCCCTCTCGATAGACGTGGTTCCGACGATGAGTTCGATGACACCGATGAAGAACTATACTATCTTCAGAAGTGCCAGGCAAGCAAAACCCCCTTGTTCATTCCGATACAATCCCACTCTCTCACTCTTGCTCTTTTTCACTGCATTAGGACAACAACAATTTAACTGTTACATGCTGCAGTAGTTGAACCCCTTTTGCTCTGCATGACCTGTCATTGCCACAATAAATAGATGAAACCCACTAGCATGAGTAGGAATTGTTTGAGCCCTGATGTGCGTACTCGTTCATGTTTGTTGTCATGCCTACTACTGCTTAGAGTTGAGTCAGGTCTAATTCATCGGGAATGAATTGGAACGTGGTGAGCATGTCCTACTGTTGTGAGCTAAGTGTGTGAACACGATTTGGTAAAGGTATCAGTGAGAGGCCATGTAGGAGTACATGGTGGGTTGTCTCACTGAAGCCGTCCTTAGGAACTGAGTTCTATGTTTGTGATCCATGAACAGTTACTACCATGCATTGGAATACTTAGGTGCCCCTCTCGACTTATTAATCAACCTGATCTCTGTCCAGGAGTTGCAACTAGTTTCTGGTGTTTGTAGGTAGTGTTAGTAGTCTACCAAGTGGCACCTGGTACAGGTGGGCTTGGGACAGACTAGGCACCATTGCCGGGTAGACCAAGCGTCGCCCGTTTGGTGGGCTTGGAACCCTGTACACATCGTTTGGGGCCGTGAGCGACACCGCGGCCGGATCTCCTTGTGGATGGAACCCGAATAGGCGATAAACCTGGACTAGAGACTTGTGTTGTTAGTCAAGTCGTGGCCGACTCCCTCGCCAGGCTTACGCTTGAAGGTTGCCGAGGTACATGACGTGTACATGGTGGTAAGTGGCGAGAGCGTGTGTAAAGAAGTACACCCCTACAGGGTTATCATTATCTATTCGGATAGCCGAATTCCTCGGATATGAAACTTGGACCCCTTGCATAGTTCATAGACAAGTGAAAGTGGATACTCTAAAATGCGCAAGATAAGCGTGAGTGCTATGGATGGCGTTCTTGTAGGGAGACGGGAGCAGATCCATAGTGGTGTATTGAAATGGTGAATATGTGGACTCGTGTGCGCCACCTCAAAAGAGTTACTTGCAGTCGTAGTTCAGGATAGCCACCGAGTCAAAGCTGGCTTGCTGCAGTTAAAATCCACCACCCCCTTTACTGATACCGATGCATATGTAGCTAGTTCTGATGTATGTCTTGCTGGGTACATTTGTACTCACGTTTGCCTATTTTATGTTTTGCAGAGAGACGTCAGTCTCACTAGTAGTTCCGTGTGGACTTCGACGTTTAACTTGATACCTCAGCTACGATCTTGTGCCCTCGGCAGGATCTGGTAGATAGTCAGGCTCCTCAGCCTTTTTCATTTGTAGATGTCTGTACCCAGACATGTTAAGCCTCCGCATGTGCTTTGACTTGTATGCTCTGAATGTTGGGTCATGAGACCCATGTTTGTAATATCTTGCTCCTCGGAGCCTAATGAATAAATACTTGAGTCGTAGAGTTATGTTGTGATGACATGTTGTATTTACACATATCGAGCATATTGTGTGCATGATTGAAATGCTTGGTATGTGTGGGATCCGACAACCTAGTTGTTTATCCTTGGTAGCCTCTCTTATGGGGAAATGTAGTCTTGTGCTTCCATGAGCCATAGTAGTCCGCTACAGCCCGGTTCACCGGAGTCCTGCTAGCCCAGCACTACTGCTCCCAAACACTTGACTGGCCGGCATGTGATTCACTTCGTTCCTGTGTCTGTCCCTTCGGGGAAATGTCAAGCGATGACATCCGGAGTCCTGCCTAGCCTGCTACAGCCCGGTTCACCGGAGTCCTGTTAGCCCAGTGCTACAGCCTAGATTCGCACGCTACTGACCGACATGCTCGATGTTGATTCATGTATGCATGTCCCTGTAAGTTAGTGCCACTTTGGGTTCACGACTAGTCATGTCGGCCTGGGTTCTCTGTCATATGGATGCTAGCGACACTATCATATACGTGAGCCAAAAGGCGCAAACGGTCCCAGGCCATGGTAAGGCGACACCCGTGGGAATACCGTGCATGAGGCCGCAAAGTTATATGAGGTGTTACCGGCTAGATCGATGTGACTTGGAATCGTGGTCCTGACACTCCGCCACAAGGATCCACTCGCGGGTACTCCTACGAGCCGACCCGACTTTAGTCACCATAGGTATCATGTGTAGTATATAAGTATATACCCGTGATCACCTCCCGAGCGATCACGGCCCGATAGTATAGCATGGCAAACGGACAAGAATGTAGGGCCACAAATGGAATACTAGCATCCTATACTAAGCAGGTAGGATTGCAGGTAAAGGTAACAACAGCAGTAGCAAGGACAGGCTATGCATCAAGATAGGATTAACGAAAAGCAGTAACATGTTACACTACTCTAATGCAAGCAGTAGAGAGTAGAGTAGGCGATATCTGGTGATCAAGGGGGGGGGGCTTACCTGATTGCTCTGGCAAGAAGGAGGGGTCGTCAACACCATAGTCGTACTGGGTAGAAGCGGCGTCGGTCTCGGTGTCTAGCGAGAGAAGAGGGGGAAGAAACAATAAATACAATGCAAACAAATTCATGACGATGCATGACATGACAAAGCGTAATGCTAGGCATGCCCAATCGCGGTAGTAGGTGATACCGGCGAAGGGGGGGAACATCCGGGAAAGTATTCCTGGTGTTCCGCGTTTTCGGACAGATGAACCGGAGGTGGAAAGTCGCGAGTTCGATATGTTGGGGGTGTGTGGTGGACAAACGGGCTGCGAATCCGAATTTATATCGTCATTCTGAGCAACTTTCATGTACAAAGTTTTTCCATCCGAGTTACGGATTAAAAGATATGATTTTCTAAAGATTTAAATCATTTATTGGAATTTACTTATTTAACAGAAGGAATTATGACATCAGCATGATGTAATGCTGACGTCAGCTGGTCAACAGGTCGGCTGACCATCCAAACCAGACAGGTGGGTCCAGTGGCACCCACATGTCATTGACAGGGCACTAACAGGGGGTTTAGACTAATTAATTGGGTTAATTAGCAGGTGGGGGCCATTAGTCAGTGAGAGATTAGGTTTTAATTAATTTATGTAATTAATTAGCAGTTTATCTATTTGTTTTTATTCATTTTATGGCATGGGGCACGCATGTCAGTGGCAGTAGCTGCCACGTCAGCGTAGTTGACCTCGGTCAACGTGGCCAGTTGGGGCCCCCAGGCCCACACGCAGTGACCCAGGGGGTGGGCCCCTGTGTGCCAGCTCAGCGGAGCCGCTAGAGTAGCTCCGGCGAGCTCGTGCGCAGCGGCCGAACGCCGGCGAGCGTCGGGATTCACCTATAGGGCACCAAATCGGGCGCGGGCAGGCTCTCTGGAACGATCTCTTCGCGCCGCGTCCGATGGAGGGGAGCACGACGGCTGGGGTGGCCGGAATGGTCGCCGGCGATGAGCTCGGAGGACGGCAGTTCGGGCGTGGATGGGGATCACGCTACGGGACGTTTGAACGAGGCGTGTTTGGGACCGAACTGATGAGCGCGTCGAGGCGCGTCGAACGGTGGAGGGGACTTGGCCGGAAATAGCCGAAGTCAGCGGTGGCGAGCGGCGGAGTGGACGTCGGAGTTCGGGCGTTAGTGGATCCAATGCTAGGGGCACAGGAAGGCGTGTGCGTGTGTGCGTTGGGTTCCTGGAAGCACCAGGAACACGATGCCGTGCTCACGCGAGCACGACGGAGAGCATGGCCACGACGGCGAGGCGATCCGCGACGACGTGCTCATGGCAACGTCGACGGGGCAACTACGGTGCGCAAGGGGGCTAACGGAGATGGGCGGGAGATGGGGGAGCTCACCGTGCGACACGCAAGATGGCCCTTGGGAGTTTAGTAGCAGTAGAGTCGAGGAAGAAGACGAGGCCGGGGCAGCGTTCGTGGGCGCCCGGCGTCCTGCGGCTCGTCGGGGAGGCGTAGTCAATGGAGGTGGAGCGAGCAGACACGTCGGAGAGGTGCGGAGGTCGCGGCGGCCGCAAGTTCTACGGCGGCGAGGCCATGGCGGCGCTCGGATGCGGTGGGATGGATCTGAGGGGAGAGGGAGAGGCGCAGGGACCGAGTGGAAGAGCGGGGTGAGTGGGAGAAGGGATCGAGGAGGCGGGGGTGCTGGCGATCTTATCCCCTCGGCGGGGACAGCGAGGTGGTGCGACGGGGACGCGCCCCTGTTCCTCTTGTTCATGGCGCGGTTGGGGGAACAGTGCACGGGGAAGGGGATGACCAGGGGAACGGGGGGGAGTGGGCCGACTGTTTGCTAGCTGGGCCAGGTGGGCCTGTGAGCTGGGCCGCCTGGTCCAGTGAGGGGGTTTCTCTTCCTTTTGTTTTAACTTCACCTTTTCTTTTTATTTATTTTATTTTCTGTTTTAATTCATTTTAAAATATTTAGGCATTTTCTAGAAAGGTGTTTGCTGCACTATAATTACCCATGTAATATTCGGCACCCACTGAACATTTTTGTTTCAACTTTTGAAAACTTTTGTTGTTTAACATATTTAGAATTTAAATTTTGAAATGGTTTCGAATCATTGCGAGGTTAGCAATAGTAACCGAGGTGATGTGGCATCATTGGCGTGGGATTACTGTAGCATGATTATCCGGGCGTTACAAATCTCCTCCACTACAGGAAATCTTGTCCCGAGATTTAGGAGGTAGAAGGAAACAGTGCGGGATATTCATCGCGAAGACGATCCTCGCGATCCCAGGTAGCTTCGTCTTCAGAGTGATTCGACCACTGGACTTTGAGGTACTTGATCGCCTTCTGACGTGTGCGGCATTCAGCTTGGTCGAGAATGCGGACCAGATGCTCTTTATAGGAGAGGTCCTATTGCAATTCGAGCACTTCATGATCCACTGCTCGGATTGGGTCCTTGAAGCATTGGCGGAGCTGTGACACGTGGAACACATCGTGAACCTGAGAAAGGTTCGGCGGAAGCTCCAATTGATATGCCACTTTTCCACGCCTTTTCAGAATAGTGAATGGGCCAATATAGCGAGGAGCTAGCTTGCCTTTGATCCCGACGCGGTGAGCACCCTTCATTGGTGTAACTCGAAGATAAGGCTTTTCACTGGGTTGATAGACCATGTCTTTATGTTTACGGTCATACTGACTCTTCTGATGCGACTGAGCAGTCTTGAGATTCTCGCGAATAACGCGGACTTGTTCTTCGACATGTTGGATAATATCCGGACCAAAGAGTGGACGTTCCCCAGTTTCTGACCAGTTCAGAGGGGTTCGGTACTTTCGTCCATATAACACTTTGAAGGGGGCCAACTTCAGACTAGCTTGATAGCTATTATTATAAGAGAACTCAGCATACGGGAGAGATTCCTCCCATTTCTTGCCGAAGGAAATAACACAAGCTCGAAGCATGTCTTCGAGAACTTGGTTGACACGTTCAACTTGCCCTTGTGACTGAGGATGAAACACAGTACTGAATGACAGATGAGTTCCCATAGCTTCTTGGAAACTTGCCCAAAATCTTAAAGTGAATAAGCTACCACGGTCCGAACTGATAACCTGTGGAATACCGTGAAGTGAAACAATTCTGGACATGTAGAGAGTTGCAAGCTGACTAGCAGTGATCGTTTCTTTGACCGCCAAAAAATGTGCAACCTTAGAAAGCCGGTCAATGAAGACAAGAATAGCATCATTACCTTTCTGCGATTTGGGAAATCCAGTGACGAAGTCCATTTCAACATGGTCCCATTTCCATTCAGGAATAGAGATAGGTTGCAGAGTTCCAGCGGGCCTTTGATGTTCTGCTTTGATACGACGGCAAACGTCACACTCAGCAACATAAAGAGTGATGTCTTGCTTCATATTAGACCACCAGAATCTCTGACTGATGTCTTGGTACATCTTTGTACTACTAGGATGGATACATAGAGGCATATCATGAGCTTCTTTCATAACTTTCTGAGTCATATTCAGTTTTTTCTCCTTACACGGCACCGCTAGGCGGCCTTTGAAGTACAAGGCGCCATCATCAGCAATAGTGAAGAATGAGGGCTTTCCTTCTATGAGGTAGCGCTTAATCTTGTGGGCTTCAGAGTCATATCCCTATATTGTCTTGATGGAGTCCACGAGATCTGGTTCGACAGCCAAGGTATTGAGGGAACCCTGGGAAACAACATGGAGGTTCATTTTGCGGCACTCAGGAGGAGGGGGAGCGAGTGCACCAGGCGGAACAATATGGAGGTTCAACTTTCTGAATTCTTCAACAAGCGAGGGTTGAACTTTGTGAACCTGTAAGTGGTTGCAATATGACTTGCGGCTCAAGGCATCGGCCATTACATTAGCCTTGCCTGGTGTATAAGAAATACCCACATCAAAGTCTGCAACAATCTCCATCCTTCTCTGTTGATGGAGGTTCAAGTCTGCCTGAGTAAACAGATACTTTAGACTTTAGTGGTCGGTGAAGATCTCGCAACGATTACCGAGAAGGTAATGTCACCACTATTTAAGTGCATGAATGACAGCAGCAAGCTCGAGGTCGTGAACTGGGTAGTTCTCTTCGTGAGGGCGCAATTGGCGAGAGGCATAAGCAATAACTTTGCGGTCTTGCATTAGGACACAGCCTAACCCTTGACGGGAAGCGTCGCAGTAAATGACGAAGTCCTTCTTAGTATCAGGTGGAGCAAGCACTGGGGCAGAAGTCAACTTGTCTTTGAGTGCCTGGAAACTTTCCTGACATTTGTCTGTCCATTGGAACTTGACACCCTTATGCAACAGGTTAGTCAGAGGCCTGGCGATCTTGGAGAAGTTCTCGACGAACCGACGACAATAGCTGGCGAGACCGAGAAAACTTCTGACTTGCTTAACGTTCTTGGGAGGAGTCCAATCAAGGATAGCCTGGACTCGTTCAGGGTTGACGGCGATACCATCCTTAGAGATGACATGCCCAAGATAGGTTACTTCGGGTAGCCAGAATTCACATTTGGAGAACTTGGCATACAGTTGATGGTCCCGTAGCTTTTCTAGCACAAGACGAAGATGTTCAGCATGCTCTTCTTCGTTCTTGGAAAATACCAGGATATCATCCAGATAAACCATGACGAACTTGTCGAGGTAATCCATGAATATATAGTTCATCAGGCGAGAGAAGGTGGCTGGAGCATTGGTTAAGCCGAATGACATGACAGTGTACTCGTATGAACCATATCGAGTCACAAAGGCGGTCTTTGTGATATCCTCTTCACGAACACGGATCTGGTGGTAACCCAACCTCAAGTCGAGTTTAGAGAACACTGATGAACCAGCCAGTTGATCATACAGATCATTGATCCGAGGAAGAGGATACTTATTCTGAATGGTAGCTTGGTTTATAGGACGGTAGTCTTGGACTAATCGGTTTGTCCCATCCTTCTTCTTGACAAAGAGAGAGGGTGCTCCCCAAGGAGAGCAACTTGGGCGAATGAAACCACTTTGAAGAGATTTGTCGATTTCCTCCTTAAGCTCAAGGAGTTCATGCAGCGACATCTTGTAGGGTCGCTTGGCTATAGGAGTGGTGCCTGGTTTCATGACGATGACGAATTCGACAGATCTAGCAGGGGGAATCCCTGGAAGATCTTCAGGAAAGACGTCTTGGAATTCGCGAACATGGGAATGTTTTCAATGCCCTCGAGTGGTGCAGCGTTCAATGCATTCAATGCATAGAGCCGTGCCTCGGCATTTTGCACCAGATGAGCTTGGTAAGTAACTATTTCATCTGAAGGGTGTAGCATATGGATGGTCTTAGTGGCGCAAATGATAGAAGCAATATGCGCTTTTAACCAATTCATTCCCAGAATGAGATCAATGCTACAGGACTTCAGTACGATGGGAGAGACAAGGAATTCTAGTCCTTCTATTTCAACAAGGACGTCGTTGCAAATCATGGAGGTTCGACATTGGCCCGCAGGGGTGTGTACTAATAGTGAAGCATTCATGTCTTCGCTTTTAATGCCATGCATGAATGCAAAATCTTCTGACATGAATGAATGCGATGCACCTCTATCAAATAAAACGGATGCTGGTACTGAATTTACGAGGAGTGTACCCATCATAGTGGCGGGCTGGTCTTGAGCTTCGTCCAGATCAACGTGGTTGGCATGAACACGGCCATAAGACTTGGCATTGTTGCTGCGGGGTTGGTTGCTTCCACGACCAGTTGCTGGAAGGGCCAGTTGATTCTGGTTCTGGTTGCATTCCCTAGCAAGGTGCCCTGGTTGTCCACACCTGGAGCACAAACCATTATTGGGAGTGGGAACAGGAGCTTGGGGTGGTGGAGCTGGGAGCCTTGGCTGCCTAGTTGGTGGAGGAGGCAGACGAGGTGCAGCATAGGTCTACCTTGGGGCAGGTGCACTTGGCTGGTACATGCTGTTGGGAATCCATATCTTACGCTTCTGCGAGGGCGGGCCCGAAGATGAGCCTGTGTCACGGTTGCACGTGTGAGAGCTCTGGTATTCCTGCAGACCAGTTTCGACATTGATGGCCTTGTTCACCAAGGTGGCGAAATCAGTAAAGTCGTGCACTAGAAGTGCGAGCTTGATGTCAGCTTGAAGGCCGTCACGGACCTTCTCCTGTCTGCGTGCATCAGTTGCATTGTCCTCTTCAGCATAGCGGGACAAGTCCAGAAACTCTCGCTGATAAGCTTCAACAGTTTTGTTGCCTTGGGTGAGGTTGCGGAACTCACGCTTCTTCCGGTCCATGACTACCTGAGGAATGAAGCGGGCACGGAAAGCAGCTTGGAAGTCTGCCAGGTGATGATTGTTCTAGCTGGCAGAGTACGCCTGTGGTTGTCCCACCATTGAGTTGTCGTCCCTTTAGGAAGAAGCAAGAAAAGGTGACATAGCTCACAGGGGCTACATCAGCAGACTCCATCTCATAGGTGATGTCATGGATCTAGTCATCAGCATCCAGAGGCTGAGTTGAGCTGCGGTACACAGTTGGGTTGAGGTGCATGAAATCCTGCATAGTTACTGGGCTTGGATGCTGGTTCATATTGGGGCGAGGAAACTGAGCCATCATATTTTCCATGAATTGGCGGTTCAGTTTGAACTGTTGGATCATACCAGTCATGTACTCAGGCGGTGGTGGGGCGTTGCCACCACGACCACGACCACCTAGTCTAACCATCCTGCTAATATATAACAGGGGTAGTTCAGCATTGAGAAATTTGCAACGACAAGAATCATTCATGATGAAACATGCATAATGAAAGGAGCACAATAGGTACTACATAGTAGTCGGCATATCTTACAAAAGGGATCATGCATAGAGTTCGATACACATAGTTCAGTACATAGACTAAAGACATCACAGGCGGCACGCAGGCTCGCGGCGAATGCATCTAATACTACTAAGCAAGACTACATCAGTCCCAAGAGGTACTGTGGAGGTAGCTGTAGCCAGAAAGCTAGTGGTGTTGCATCGGGAACTCCACGTCACCAACCTGGGGCCCGCGGATACTCCGGTGCAGAACCCGACGCTCAAGTGGCAGAAGAGGACCAAGTGGGGGAGAGTAGCCTCCCACATCTGGCCAGCCGACACCCTAGGGCATCACTGTCCTGGCTGGGTAGATCGCAGAACGCGGTAGCTCCCTAGATCCGACAAAGGGGTGCAACAACGTCAGAGCACGGTAAAGGTGCTGACGGGTGGTGTACAACTCGTGGCGAAGAGGTCGGTTAGCTCGATCCATCCCATCAGCATGCAGAACCAGGTTCTGATGGTAGAAGGGCTCGCGGGTGACAGTGGAGTAGGCAGCAGTGTAGTAACCCTCAGCACCAACATCAGATGCGATAGCAATGTGCCTGAAAGGGGAGGTGTCCAACTCCCGATACTCTCCATGAAGACGTGTCAGAGCAGCATAAGCAGCATCGTGAACTGCCATATCGATGGTCACTCCAACACCATGAGTGGTGTGCAGCACAGTAGTGGAGTCATACTCCCGAGAGTAGAGGTGGACGATGGCACGGTACTGCTCCTGGTTAAAGTCCTGGTACTCCTTGAAGAAGGTGTACTCGGGGTGCCAGCGATAACCCAAATAGGTCATCATCTCAGCTAGCACGGTAGGTGACCTCGAGGCACCAATGGCCATCGTGTGGCGCACGACCTGCCTCATGGGTTCCATCTGAAAGCAAAGATGTTTCAAAGGAGTCAAATGACAGTGTGGAAATTGGTCAAAATACTATTCTAAGGAATAACTATGGCTTTTATCCAACTTTGGGGTGAATGTCATCACGGGATCCTAGTGTTAGAGTTAGTAAATTCATTTAACCCGAGTAGAAGAGAGTTCAGAGTCCCAGAGTAAAGGTCAAGGAGTAAAAGATCCTAGTACCACCCGATGGCGACGTGGGCCCGTAAGACACACAGCCATGTTAGTAAAAGTTTTTGCAATGTCTAGACTCGACTTTGGCCAAGGAGTGTGGAAGGGGGATTCCTACAGGCAGTCGGCTCTGATACCAACTTGTGACGCCCCCGATTCAATCATACACAAATCATGCATGCAAACGTGTACGATCAAGATCAGGGACTCACGTGAAGATATCACAACACAACTCTAAAACATAAATAAGTCATACAAGCATCATAATACAAGCCAGGGGCCTCGAGGGCTCGAATACAAGTGCTCGATCATAGACGAGTCAGCGGAAGCAACAATACTGAGTACAGACATAAGCTAAACAAGTTGCCTTAAGAAGGCTAGCACAAACTGGGATACAGATCGAAAGAGGCGCAGGCCTCCTGCCTGGGATCCTCCTAACTACTCCTGGTCGTCGTCAGCGGGCTGCACATAGTAGTAGGCACCTCCGGTGTAGTAGGAGACTTCGTCGATGGTGGCGTCTGGCTCCTGGGCTCCAGCATCTGGTTGCGACAACCAGGTAGAAGGGAAATGGGGAAAAGAGGGTGAAAAGCAACCATGAGTACTCATCCAAAGTACTCGCAAGCAAGGAGCTACACTACATATGCATGGGTATATGTGTAAAGGGCCATATCAGTGGACTGAACTGCAGAATGCCAGAATAAGAGGGGGATAACTATTCCTGTCGAAGACTATGCTTCTGGCAGCCTCCGTCTTGCAGCATGTGGAAGAGAGTAGATGGTAAGCTCACCAAGTAGCATCTCATAGCAAAATCCTACCCGGCGATCCCCTCCTCGTCGCCCTGTTAGATAGCGATCACCGGGTTGTATCTGGCACTTGGAAGGGTGTGTTTTATTAAGCATCCGGTTCTAGTTGTCATAATGTCAAGGTACAACTCCAAGTCGTCCTGTTACCGAAGATCACGGCTATTCGAATAGATTAACTTCCCTGCAGGGGTGCACCACATAACTCAACACGCTTGATCCCATTTGGCCGGACACACTTTCCTAGGTCATGCCCGGCCTCGGAAGATCAACACGTCGCAGCCCCAACTAGGCACAACAGAGAGGTCAGCACGCTGGTCTAAATCCTATGGCGCAGGGGTCTGGGCCCATCGCCCATTGCACACCTGCATGTTGCGAGGGCGGCCGAAAGCAAACCTAGCCTAGCTGGCGTTCCAGTCCAATCCAGCGTAAGCCGCTCAGTCGCTGACATCACGAAGTGCTTCGGCTAATACCACGACATCGAGTGCCCATAACTGTTCCGCGTAGTTGGTTAGTGTGTATAGGCCAGTAGCCAGACTCAGATCAAATACCAAGAACTTGTTAAGCATGTTATTTTGAAATAACCGCGAACGCTGACCAGGGCCAGGCCCACCTCTCGCCTAGGTGGTCTCAACATGCCCTGTCGCTCCGCCACAAGGATCCACTCGCGGGTACTCCTACGAGCCGACCCGACTTTAGTCACCACAGGTATCATGTGTAGTATATAGTATATACCCGTGATCACCTCCCGAGTGATCACGACCCGATAGTATAGAATGGCAGATGGACAAGAATGTAGGGCCACAGATAGAATACTAGCATCTTATACTAAGCAGGTAGGATTGCAGGTAAAGGTAACAGCAGTAGTAGCAAGGACAGGCTATGCATCAGGATAGGATTAACGAAAAGCAGTAACATGTTACACTACTCTAATGCAAGCAGTAGAGAGTAGAGTAGGCGATATCTGGTGATCAAGGGGGGGGGCTTGCCTGATTGCTCTGGCAAGGAGGGGTCGTCAACACCGTAGTCGTACTGGGTAGCAGCGGCATCGGTCTCGATGTCTAGTGAGAGAAGAGGGGGAAGAAACAATAAATACAATGCAAAGAAATGCATGACGATGCATGACATGACAAAGCGTGATGCTAGGCGTGCCCAATCGCAGTAGTAGGTGATATGGGCGAAGGAGGGAACATCCGGGAAAGTATTCCTGGTGTTCCGCGTTCTCGGACAGATGAAGCGGAGGGGGAAGTTGCGAGTTCGATATGTTAGGGGTGTGTGGTGGACGAACGGGTGCGTATCTAGATTCGTCTCGTCGTTCTGAGCAACTTTCATGTACAAAGTTTTTCCATCCGAGTTACAGATTAAAAGATATGATTTTCGGAAGATTTAAATCATTTATTGGAATTTACTTATTTAACAGAAGGAATTATGACATCAGCATGATGCAATGCTGACGTCAGCTGGTCAACAGGTCGGCTGACCAGTCAAATCAGACAGGTGGGTCCAGTGGGACCCACATGTCATTGACAGGGCACTAACAGGGGGTTTAGACTAATTAATTGGGTTAATTAGCACATGGGGGCCCAGTAGTCAGTGAGAGATTAGGTTTTAATTAATTTAATTAATTAATTAGCAGTTTATCTATTTGTTTTTATTCATTTTATGGCATGGGGCACGCATGTCAGTGGCAGTAGCTGCCACGTCAGCGTAGTTGACCTTGGTCAACGTGGCCAGTTGGGGCCCCCAGGCCCACACGCAGTGACCCAGGTGGTGGGCCCCTGTGTGCCAGCTCAGCGGAGCCGCTAGAGTAGCTCCGGCGAGCTTGTGCGCAGCGGCCGAACGCCGGCGAGCGTCGGGATTCGCCTATAGGGCAGCAAATTGGGCGCGGGCAGGCTCTCTGGAACGATCTCTTCGCGCCGCGTCCGATGGAGGGGAGCACGATGCCTAGGGTGGCCGGAATGGTCGCCGGCGACGAGCGCGGCGGACGGCAGTTCAGGCATGGATGGGCATCGCGCTACGGGACGTTTGAACGAGGCGTGTTTGGGACCGAACTGATGAGCGCGTCGAGGCGCGTCGAACGGTGGAGGGGACTTGGCCGGAAACAGCCGGAGTCAGCGGTGGCAAGCGGCGGAGTGGACGTCGGAGTTCGGGCGTTAGTGGATCCAATGCTAGGGGAACGGGAAGGCGTGTGCGTGTGTGCGTTGGGTTCCTGGAAGCACCAGGAACACGATGTCGTGCTCACGCGAGCACGACGGAGAGCATGGCCACGGCGGCGAGGCGATCCGTGGCGACGTGCTCACGGCAACGGCGACGGGGCAGCTACGGTGCACGAGGGGGCTAATGGAGATGGGAGGGAGAAGGGGGAGCAAACCGTGCGGCACGCAAGATGGCCCTTGGGAGTTTAGTAGTAGCAGAGTCGACGGCGCTCGTCGGAGACGCGCCGGGGATCCGAGGAAGAAGACGAGACCGGGGCAGCATTCGTGGGTGCCCGGCGTCCTGCGGCTCGTCGGGGAGGCGTAGTCAAGGGAGGTGGAGCGATCAGACACGTCGAAGAGGTGTGGAGGTCGCGGTTGGCCACGAGTTCTATGGCGGCGAGGCCCGGCGCTCGGATGCGGTGGGATGGATCTGAGGGGAGTGGGAGAGGCGCAGGGACCGAGTGGAAGAGCAGGGCGAGTAGGAGAAGGGATCGAGGAGGCGGGGGGTGCTGGCGATCTTATCCCCTCGGCGGGGACAGCGAGGTGGTGCGACGGGGACGCGCCCTGTTCCTCCTGTTCATGGCGCGCTCGGGGGAACCGGGCGCGACAAAGGGGGCGACCAGGGGAACGGGGGGAGTGGGCCGACTGTTTGCTAGCTGGGCCAGGTGGGCCTGTGAGCTGGGCCGCCTGGTCCAGTGGGGGGGGGTTCTCTTCCTTTTGTTTTAACTTCACCTTTTCTTTTTATTTATTTTATTTTCTATTTTAATTCATTTTAAAATATGTAGGCATTTTCTAGAAAGGTGTTTGCTGCACTATAATTACCCATGTAATATTCGACACCCATCGAACATTTTTGTTTCAACTTTTGAAAACTTTTGTTGTTTGACATATTTCGAATTTAAATTTTGAAACGATTTCGAATCATTGCGAGGTTAGCAACAGTAACCGAGGTGACGTGGCATGATTAGCGTGGGATTTCTGTAGCATGATTATCCGGGCGTTACATGGAAAATCCCCATTGGTCGGGGCTATTAACGGGTTATCGGATCCAAAACCGGACCCGTTAGCTTAACGACGTTCCGTTACGGTGGATGCCACGTGTCGGTCACCCTTGACGAAAGCACTTCTGTGACGCGCGATTTATCATCATGGAAGTGGACACTTCCATGATGATAATTTTGGTAATGTCATGGAACACTTCTACGACATCATAGGTATGACTGTCTTGATTTTGTCATAAACTTTCATGGATGTACATGCATGACAGAAAACGTGACCTACAGTGACAAACACGTATCATCACGGAAGTGTATTTTTTTTGTAGTGATGGGATTGCAACTTTCTGTTTCCCTTCATAACATTTCGGTCCAACCAAGATGAGCGATCGGTCCCACCGAGTTCGCAATGCAAACTCTCTGTTTCCCCTTCGTAATGTTTCGGTCTCACCGAGATGAGCGAATCGGTCCCACCGAGTTTGCCTGACCAACTCTCTGGTTAGCTTATTACCAAAATCGGTCCCACTGAGTTTATATAATCGGTCTCACCGAGATTACGTTATGCCCTAACCCTAATGAAATCAGTCCCACCGAGTTGACATGTCGGTCCCACTGAAAAGCCTAACGTTCACATTTTGTACTAAATTGGTCTGACCGAGTTTTCTGATTCGGTCTCACCGAGTTTGGTGAATTGTGTGTAACGGTTAGATTTTTTTGTGGAGGCTACATATACCCCTCCACCCACTCTTCATTCGTAGAGAGAGCCATCAGAACATTCCTACACTTCCAGCATACATTTTCTAAGAGAGAACCACCTACTCATGTGTTGAGATCAAGATATTCCATTCCAACCACATAAATCTTGATCTCTAGCCTTCTCCAAGTTGCTTTCCACTCAAATCATCTTTCCACCAAATCCAAATCTATGAGAGAGAGATGAGTATTGGGGATACTGTCATTTGAAGCACAAGAGCAAGGAGTTCATCATCAACACACCATCTATTACCTTTTGGAGAGTGGTGTCTCCTAGATTGGTTAGGTGTCAATTGGGAGCCTCCGTCAAGATTGTGGAGTTGAACCAAGGAGTTTGTATGGGCAAGGAGATCGCCTACTTCGTGAAGATCTACCCTAGTGAGGCAAGTCCTTCATGGGCGATGGCCATGGTGGGATAGACAAGGTTGCTTCTTCGTAGACCCTTCGTGGGTGGAGCCCTCCATGGACTCGCGCAACCGTTAACCTTCGTGGGTTGAAGTCTCCATCAACGTGGATGTACGATAGCACCACCTATGGGAACCAAGCCAAAAATCTCCGTGTCTACATTGCGTTTGCTCCCTCCAAACTCCTCCCTTTACCTTCATATGCAAATGTTTTACATTCTTCTGCTATACTCTTAGACTTGCATGTGTAGGTTGATTGCTTGACTTGTGCTAAGTTGCCAAAATCTGCCAAGACTTAAAATTGGGAAAAGGCTAGATTTTTATTTGGTCAACTAGTCTAATCACCCCCCTCTAGACATACTTACGAACCTACAGTTAGGAAACTTAACCATCTTTGATTAACGAGCTAGTCTAGTAGAGGCTTACTAGGGACATGGTGTTTTGTCTATGTATCCACACATGTATCAAGTTTTCGGTTAATACAATTCTAGCATGAATAATAAACATTTATCATGATATAAGGAAATATAAAATAACAAATTTACTATTGCCTCTAGGGCATATTTCCTTCAGTCTCCCACTTGCACCAGAGTCAATAACCTAGTTCACATCACCATGTGATTTAACACCAATAGTTCACATCTTTATGTGATTAACACCCATAGTTCACATCGCCATGTGACCAACACACAAAGGGTTTACTAGAGTCAATAATCTAGTTCACATTGCTATGTGAAACACCCAAAGAGTACTAAGGTGTGCTCATGTTTTGCTTGTGAGAGAAGTTTAGTCAACGGTTCTGCCACATTCAGATTCGTATGTATTTTGCAAATTTCCATGTCTACAATGCTCTGCATGGAGCTACTCTAGCTAATTGCTCCCACGTTCAATACGTATCTAGATTGATACTTAGAGTCATCTAGATCAATGTCAAATCTTGCGTCGATGTAAGTCTTTACGATGAACTCTTTATCACCTCCATAACCGAGAAACATTTCCTTAGTCCTTTTTACGGTAACCAAGGATAATTTTGACCGCTGTCCAGTGATCTAGCCCTGGATCACTATTGTTCCCCCTTACCAAACTCATGGCAAGGTACACAACAGATTTGGTACGCAGTATGGCATACTTTATAGAACCTATGGCTGAGGCATAGGGAATGACTTCCATTCTTTCTTTATCTTCTGTCGTGGTTGGATTTTGAGTCTTTACTCAACTTCACACCTTACAATACAGGCAAGAACTCCTTCTTTGACTGGTCCATTTTGAACTCCTTCAAAATCTTGTCAAGGTATGTACTCATTGAAAGTCTTATCAAGCGTCTTGATCTATCTCTATAGATCTTCATGCCCAATATGTAAGCAACTTCACAGAGGTCTTTCATTGACAAATTCTTATTCAAATATCCTTTTATGCTATCCAGAAATTCTACATCATTTCCAATCAACAATATGTCATCCACATATAATATCAGAAATGCTACAGAGCTCCCACTCACTTTCTTGTAAATACAGGCTTCAACATCACTCTGTATAAAACCATATGCTTTGATCACCTTATCAAAGCATATATTCCAACTCCGAGATGCTTGCACCAGTCCATAGATGGATCGCTAGAGTTTGCACACTTTGTTAGCACCTCTAGGATCGACAAAACCTGTAGCGACCCGACCTCAGACGGTCAAGTCTCTGTGCTTCAGTTTCATCCCTGGATCGGTAATGCTGACACACACAGTACTCGAAAGATTTATAACAGAGTAGCAATCACACACTTATTACATTGATAGTCTCCAAAGAGAACTTATTACAATAAATATGGCTTAAGGCCATCTAAAAACGATAACAGTAGAAGGCTTGGAAGATAAAGTGAGTCCATCAACTCCAACGGCATGGCTTAGTGCACGACAACGGCCTAGCGAACCTTACTCTTCGTCTGAAAAGTCTGCAACATAATACGTTGCAGCCAGAAAACGGTTCAACACATGGAATATGCTGGCAATATAACACAGTAGAGAAATGAATAGATAAAGGCTATCACTATATGCATATATGGCTGGTGGAGGCTGTAAGGTTAATATGTTATGCGAAAAGCCAGTTTTTTCCTACAACAAAGGAATATATTCTATTTAACTATCATGGTAGTTGAACAACAAAGAGAAGGTTCCTCCAACTCAATCCCAAATAAAAGTAATTATCAACCCAACAAAATTAATTTAGAGTGATGAGATCCATATGATAATCCAAGAACCTGATACTCAAGATGTCCATAACCGGGGACACGGCTAACCATGATTAGTTTATACACTCTGCAGAGGTTTGCGCACTATTCCCCACAAGACTTGATCTCCTCCGTTTGATTTCTTGCACTACATGGTGTTGGAGAAACGGATGACCGAGACACAGTCTTTCAGAAGCATTACCTCTAACCCTGGGTAGACAGTACCAACCTACATCCCCTACATCTGCTAGCCTACCACTAGAAGAGGTCATGCGACATACTCAACTATGCTAGAGCCCATAATATCTTTTGGCTGCGCACGGAAGTTTCTAGCATGAATAACCTTATGATCCCTTTGAGCATGGGTGGCGGACCATAGGATGATCACACGGGTACTCCGGGATATCCTAGGACAACATTGGATTCTCCAGGTGCCCACAAGCAATCCACCCAGATGTGTATTAAAGTTGCCACCTTAAGTTAACCATTAATTAACAATCTCACATCTTTCATGGATTCACTCACCCAAACCACGTCTACGAGCATAGCATAGCAATATAAGCATAACGTAGAAGTAACTCCCAAGGGTTTGATGTAAACAAGGCAATAGGTTCTACCTCATCATCTACTTCCCAATATCCACAAGTTAATCACATCCTAATCATGCAATGTTTGAGGATTGGTACTAATGCATAAAAACTGGGTATGAAGAGAGTATGATCAATGTGTTACTTGCCTTGTTGATGATCCGCAAAACCTAGTGACTCGTAGCAGCACGCTTCGCACTCCAGGAATTCTATCACAAACAAACAATAACATACATAAGCAATCAAGCAAAGATGCACGGGTAAAACTCAAACAAGAAGATCTAACCAAAAATTTCAACTGAAGAACTCCGGTTTGTAAAAAGAATCAAATCAAACGGAGCAACGAAACTCAAACTGCGAAAGAAACAAGATCTGAATACTAATATGGACTAAAGTCAAATTTTACAGTACCAAAATCTTGTTCAAGCTGGTTAAACAAAAGGAGGGCTTCGAGACGAAGACCTAGACGCTTGTTTCACCTGATTTGGATAAACGAGCGAAAAGATAAACTAAAACGAAGTTTAGGGCAAAAATCCCGATCAGAAATAATCGCGGAAAAAACCCTGGAAAAAGAAAAACTGACGAACAGGCTAATGAACAAACGTTCACTATCTATGACTAACGGATGGACGACTTTCATTAAAATGAACGTACGGACAAACGTCTGCTATTTAACCGAACCACAGAAAACCGAACCAAAACCGATATGTAAAAAAACTAGATCTAGGGTTTAAAAAACCAAACGGTTTTTCTGAGAAAACCGACGAACGGCGAGGCGGCGGCGGCTACCTCCGGTGAGGTTCTGGCGGCGGCGTGAGGCGGCGGTGGGCGGCTCCGGCGTCGGGCGGCGGCGCGGCGAGGCGAGGCGGCGCGAGGCGGCGGCGGGCGGCGCTAGGGTTCGGGCGGCGGGGCTGGCGACTTGGAGCGGGGCCTCGGGCCTCCCGGCTTATAAAGGCCAGCCGGGCTCAGTGTCCAGGTCGGACACGGCCCGGTTAGGTTGGTTGCGTTTTTTTAATAAAAACGGACGCAGAAAAATAAAGAAAAGAAATACTAAACGGACTCCAAAAATACTGAAATAAATTTTCACGGTCCTCTAATAATACTGCGGACAAAGTGAACATTTATTTGGGCCTCTAATGCAATTTTGAAAAAGCATATTTTTCCTAATTCAAATAAAATAACGATAAAACCAAAATAAAAATGTTTATTTGATTTTAATATTTTCCCTCCAATATTTCATTTATTTTGGAGAAGTCATATTATCTCCTCTCATACTTTTTAATATGAAATATTTTCGGAGAGAAAAATAATAAAAACCAAAGTGATCCTTGTTTCGATATTTGAGAAAATTCAAATATGAAACCGGTGAAATCCCCAACTCTCTCTGTGGGTCCTTGAGTTGCTTAGAATTTCGAGGATCTCGAAATGAAATGCAATAAAATATGATATGCATGAATGACCTATGTATAACATTCCAAATTGAATATTTGGGATGTTACAAAACCTTTTTGGTTGCATCATATACAACTCTTCTTTAAGAAATCCATTAAGAAATGCAGTTTTGAAATCCATTTGCCAGATTTCATAAAATGTGTCAATTTCTAACATGATTCGGACAGACTTAAACATCGCTACGAGTGAGAAAGTCTCATCATAGTCAACACCTTGAACTTGTCGAAAACCTTTTGCGACAAGTCGAGCTTTGTATATAGTAACACTACCATCAACGTCCGTCCCCCTCTTGAAGATCCATTTATTCTAAATGGCTTGTAGATCATTGGGCAAGTCCACCAAAGTCCACACTTTGTTCTCATACATGGATCCTATCTCAGATTTCATGGCCTCAAGCCATCTGCCGGAATCTGGGCTCATCATATCTTCTTCATAGTTCGTAGGTTCTCCATGGTCTAATAACATGACTTCCAGGACAGGATTACCATACCACTCTGGTGCGGAACATGCTCTGTTTGACCTACGAGGTCCAGTAGTAACTTGATCCAAAGTTTCATGATCATCATCATTAGCTTCCTCTCTACTTGGTGTAGGCATCATGGGAACGGAATTCACTGATGTGCTACTTTCCAATTCGAGAGAAGGTACAATTACCTCATCAAGTTCTACTTTCCTCCCACTCACTTCTTTCGAGAGAAACTCCTTCTCTAGAAAGGTTCCATTCTTGGCAACAAAGATCTTGCCTTCGGATCTTTGGTAGAAGGTGTACCCAATTGTTTCCTTAGGGTATCCTATGAAGATGCACTTCTCTGATTTGGGTTCAAGCTTATCAGGCTGAAGCCGTTTGACATAAGTGTCGCGACCCCAAACTTTAAGAAAACGACAGCTTAGGTTTCTTGCCAAACCACAGTTCATACGGTGTCATCTCAACGAATTTAGACGGTGCCCTTTAACGTGAATGCAGCTGTCTCTAACTCATAACCCCAAAACGATAGTGGTAATCGGTAAGAGACATCATAGATCACAACATATCTAATAAAGTACGGTCACGACGTTTGGACACACCATTACGCTGTGGTGTTCCAGGTGGTGTGAGTTGTGAAACTATTCCACATTGTTTTAAATGAAGGCCAAACTCATAACTCAAATATTCACCTCCACGATCAGATCGTAGAAACTTTATTTTCTTGTTATGATGATTCTCCACTTCACTCTGAAATTCCTTGAACTTCTCAAATGTTTTAGACTTGTGTTTCATTAAGTAGATATGCCCATAACTTCTCAAATCATCTGTGAAGGTCAGAAAATAACAATACCCGCTGCGTGCCTCAACACTCATCGGACCGCATACATCGGTATGTATTATTTCCAATAAGTCATTGGCTTGCTCCATTGTTCTGGAGAACGGAGTTTTAGTCACCTTGCCCATGAGGCATGGTTCACAAGTATCAAATGATTCATAATCAAGTGATTCCAAAAATCCATCCGTATGGATCTTCATGCGCTTTACACCAATATGACCTAAACGGCAGTGCAACAAATATGTTGCACTATCATTATCAACTTTGCATCTTTTGGCATAAATATTATGAATATGAGTATCACTACGATCGAGATTCAACAAACCATTTACATTGGGTGTATGACCATAAAAGGTTTTATTCGTGTAAACAAAACAACAATTATTCTCTGACTTTAATGAATAATCGTATCGCAATAAACATGATCCAATCATATTCATGATCAACGAAAACACCAAATAATGTTTATTTAGGTCCAACACTAATCCCGAAGGTAGAGGGAGTGTGCGATGGTGATCTTATCAACCTTGGAATCACTTCCAACACACATCGTCACCTCGCCCTTAACTAGTCTCTGTTCATTTTGCAACTCCTATTTTGAGTTACTAATATTAGCAATTGAACCGGTATCAAATACCATGGGGTTACTATGAACACTAGTAAAGTACACATTAATAACATGTATATCAAATATACCTTTGTTCACTTTGCCATCCTTCTTATCTGCCAAGTATTTGGGGTAGTTCCGCTCCCAGTGACCATTCCCTTTGTAGTAGAAACACTCAGTTTCAAGCTTAGGTCTAGCTTTGGGCTTCTTCACGAGAGTGGCAACTTGCTTGTCATTCTTCTTGAAGTTACCTTTCTTTTTCCTTTGCCTTTTTTCTTGAAACTACTGGTCTTGTTAACCATCAAAACTTGATGCTCTTTCTTGATTTCTACCTTCGCTGATTTCAGCATCGCGAAGAGCTCGGGAATCCTTTCCATTATCGCTTGCACATTATAGTTCATCACGAAGTTCTAGTAGCTTGGTGATAGTGACTAGAGAACTCTGTCAATCACTCTTATCTAGAAGATTAACTCCCACTTGATTCAAGTGATTGTAGTACCCCGGACATTCTGAGCACATGCTCATTGGTTGAGCTATTCTCCTCCATCTTGTAGGCAAAGTACTTGTCAGAGGTCTCATACCTCTCGATACGGGCATGAGTCTGAAATACCAATTTCAACTCTTGGAATATCTCATATGCTCCGTGGCGTTCAAAACATTTTTGAAGTCCCGGTTCTAAGCCGTAAAGCATGGCGCACTAAACTATCAAGTAGTCATCATATCGATCTTGCAAAACATTCATAACGTCTGTATCTGCTCCTGCAACAGGTTTGTCACCCGGTGGTGCATCAACGACATAATTCTTCTGTGCAGCAACAAGATTATCCTCAGATCACGAACCCAGTCCGCATCATTGCTATCATCTTTCAACTTTCCTCTAGGAACATATCAAAAATATATAGGAGCTATATCACGAGCTATTGATCTACAACATAGATATGCAAATACTATCGGGACTAGGTTCATGATAAATTAAGTTCAGTTAATCAAATTACTTAAGAACTCCCACTTAGATAGACATCCCTCAAGTCATCTAATTGATACGTGATCCAAATCAACTAAACCATGTCCGATCATCACGTGATATGGAGTAGTCATCAATGGTGAACATCTCTATGTTGATCATATCTACTATATGCTTCACGTTCGACCTTTTGGTCTCTAGTGTTCTGAGGCCATGTCTGTACATGCCAGGCTCGTCAAGTTTAACCCGAGTATTCCGCATGTGCAAAACTGTCTTGCACCCGTTGTATGTGAACGTAGAGTCTATCACACCCGATCATCACGTGGTGTCTCAACACGACGAACTGTCGCAACGGTGCATACTCAGGGAGAACACTTATACCTTGAAATTTTAGTTAAGGGATCATCTTATAATGCTACCACCGTACTAAGCAAAATAAGATGCATAAAAGATGAACATCACATGCAATCAAAATATGTGACATGATATGGCCATCATCATCTTGTGATTTTGATCTCCATGTCCAAAGCATTGTCATGATTTCCATTGTCACCGGCTCGAGACCTTGATCTCCATCGTAGCATCGTGGTTGTCTCACCAACTATTGCTTCTACAACTATCGCTAACACATAGTGATAAAGTAAATCAATTACATGGCGTTTGCATTTCATACAATAAAGAGATAACCATAAGGCTCCTGCCGGTTGCCAATAACTTTTACAAAACATGATCATCTCATACAACAACGTATATCGCATCATGTCTTGACCATATCACATCACAACATGCCCTGCAAAAACAAGTTAGACATCCTCTACTTTGTGTTGCAAGTTTTACGTGGCTGCTAAGGGCTTCTAGCAAGAACCGTTCTTACCTACGCATCAAAACCACAACGGTGATTTATCAAGTTTGCTATTTTAACCTTCAACAATGACCGTCCGCAGTCAAATTCGATTCAACTAAAGTAGGAGAAATATAAACCCGCCCGCCACCTTTATGCAAAACTAGTTGCATGTCTGACGGTGGAACCGGTCTTATGAACGTGGTCATGTAAGGTTGGTCTGGGCCGCTTCATCCAACAATACCGCTGAATCAAAATAAGACATTTGTGGTAAATAGAATGATGATCACTGCCCACAACTCTTTGTGTTCTACTCGTGCATGTCATCTACGCATAAACCTGGCTCGGATGCCACTGTTGGGAATCGTTGCATGGAAAAAAATCTACGCAGACGTAATGATCTATCCATGGAGATGCATAGCAACGAGGGGGAGTTTATGTCTACGTACCCTCAAAGACCATAAGTGGAAGAGTTTCTCAACGCGATTGATGTAGTCAAACTTTTTTCGTGCTCCAACCGATCTAGTACCAAACGCACGACACCTCCAAGTTCTGCACACATTCAGCTCGGTGACGTCCTTGCCTTATTGATCCAGCAAGATGAGCGAAGTAGTAGATGAGTTCCAGCAAGACGACGACATGGTGACGGTGATGGTGATGCGATCTCTGCAGGGCTTCGTGTAAGCACTATGAATATATGAGCGACGGAGTAAACGGTGGACGGGTGCGCCGCACAGGCTAAGACAATGTTGTGTCTTCTAGGCGCCTCCCCTCCTCATATCTATAGGTGGGAGGGAGAGGGGAGAGGCCAAGGGGCGCCCCAAGTGGGACCGAATCCCACTTGGGCTCGTGCCCTGGTTCGGCCCCCCCTTTCTTGTATAGGCGCCAGGGGAAGGAAGGGGGAGGGTGGCGTCCCCCCTTTCCTTTCTCCCTTGAGGAGGGGAAGGAAGGAGGGACTTGCCCTCCCCCCTTTCCTTTCCCTAGGGCTCGCTGGCCTGTTGGAGGGGGCGCATGTAACACCCCGGATGTAACGTGCCATATTTGTACTCCAACTCTTGCCATTTTCGGCAATGTGATATGATATTCCCTTCGTGGTTGGGTTTCCCGTCATTTTGCATTTTGTCCTTGTCATGCATTTCATATCATGTCATCATGTGCATCGCATTCGCATACATGTTCGTTTCATGAATCCGAGCATTTTCCCCGTTGTCCGTTTTGCAATCCGGCGCTCCTATGTTCCCCGGCGTCCCCTTTTACCTTTTTCCGTGAGCGGGTATTATACTTTCTCGGAATGGACCGAGGTTTGTCAAGCGGCCTTGGTATAGCACCAGTAGACCGCCTGTCAAGTTGCGGATCATTCGGAGGTTGTTTGATACTCCAACGGTTAACCGGGTAACCGCGAAGGCCTCGTGTGTGTTGCAGCCCAAAACCCCTCCAAATCAGCCCAATAACCCATCTAAGTCACTCCCATGTCCATCGCCGTTCGATCACGATCGTGTGGCCGCAAACCGTGCTCAATTTGGAGCCTCCTAGCTCCTCCTACCTATAAATATGCATCTCCCCCTCCAATTCCGGGTCCCGAAACCCTAAAACTCCTCCCGCCGTCACCGGACGTGTCCGTCCAGACCGAAGACGCCCGCGCCGCCGCCCACAGCCAATGGCAGTGCGCCACGTGGCGACCGCCGCCGCCCCGCGCCGCCGGCCCGCGAGCCCGCGTCCGGCCCCCGCGCGCCCAGCGCCGCCGCCCGCCGCCCGGATCCCGCGCCGCCCGCGCCTCGCCTCCAGCCCCGCCGCCGCCCGCTCCGCCACCGGCGCCGCCGCCCCGCCGCAAGGTCGCCGCCCCCCACGCCGCCGCGCTCGCCGCCGCCACGCGCGGATCCGGTCCGGCCCGACCGGATCCGGCCTCCCTTCGACTCCGGCCGCCGTCCCCGTCCATCTCCGGCGAAGAATCCGGCCAGATCCGCCGCCACCTTGGTTTCCGCGCCGACGAACCCTAGGTCAATTTCGCCCAAGTCATTTTCTCTGCATATATTTTAGCATTGTTCATTACATCATAACTTGCTGCATACTGCTCCGTTTCGTGCGTGTAATATGTAAAATTGTTCGCCCCGATGAGTACGTCATTTCATCTCATTGCATCATTTTCATTTGAGCTCATCTTGATGCCCGAAATGCGGTTAGAAGAGGGCTACGTGATGTTAGTTTCAGATCTGTTTCAGTAGATGCACTTTTGTCATTTTTTCCATGATTGATGTGTGCATCCTATGAACTTGAGTCCTACATGTGTTTTGTAATATGCCATGCTATCTTTCCA
Organism: Aegilops umbellulata; assembly: GCA_032464435.1. NCBI lineage: Eukaryota > Viridiplantae > Streptophyta > Magnoliopsida > Poales > Poaceae > Aegilops > Aegilops umbellulata. The sequence continues at coordinate 222,158,771 of CP136055.1, read as the reverse complement.
GGGGTGCATGCCATGTATTTTTGTGATCTTTGTGGTGACTAGCACAAGCATGCAAACTAGGGATCATAATGTTGCTGATTTCAGAGACTTAGTAATTTCAGTCATGTCCTGCTGTTATTTTTATGCCATGTGTTCATGTTGTTTCAGAGAGATCTATGCCTCTTTTGAGCATAATCAGTTAGGGTGTTTTGAACATATGGATTTGCTCTATCCATCAATGTCTTTGTTTGTAATTATGGAGTGCCATAGCTTGAGCCAATCGAGCTCTACTTTTGCTATAAAACGTTTCCTGGCAGATTGTTTACATGTTATTCGATTTTTCCAAGCTTGTTGTAGTTGATCCTTGCATGATATGATGTTGTTCTTGCCATGTCTAGCTTCTATGCCATGTCTACTTAATGAATGTATGCTTAGTTTATCATGAAATGCTCTGTAGTGAGTGCATCGAGCTCGTAAACATGCCTACTTGTTATCTGTTTTTGACATGTCCAGTTTTCTGCTAAGTCCGAAAATTGTAACGAAACTTGCTTAATTGACATGGGTGCTATTATATCTTCTGATCCCTTTTGGCTCATGGTCAGTAAGGGACTTTTGTTCTATGTTTTAAGTAGATTCATGCAATGCCTTGTTTTGCTATATTGTGTTCATGTAGCAGGTTGTTTCCTTGCTCTAAACATGTCTTCCTGATATTAATTTCTGGCATGATAGTATTTTCACTAAGTCTGTGAAGCTGATATGTTTTGCACTTTTGCCATGCTTGTTTGAACCTGTTGTGGTGTGATTTAGCCGTAGCTCAGTGTTCATATTTTGTCAAGCATCTTGAGTAGATCACTTCCATATGCTTTGCTGATATGTTGGGGTGCAGTAGCTTAATTTCTTGTTGCATGCTAAGTGGCATCATGCTGTTAAACGCAGAATTATGTCATTCTTGTTTTGCTTGTCATTTGCAAACCGTGCATCCGATTCCGGTGATCTTTATATCGATTTCAACCAAAATCACCTCACCTTTCCAGTGGCATACTTGGTTTGCCAAGATTATGCCTTCTTCATCTTTTCCTTCCGGAGCATGCATATGCATCGCATACCACATCTCGCATATCATGCCATGTTTTGCATCATGTTGCTTGCGCATTGCATCGTGGTTGATAGTTGTTCCTTTGCTTGTGTTCTTGTTTTGGGTAGAGCCGGGAGACGAGTACGTGACTGAGGAACCTGTTGAGAACACTTACGAGGATCAAGCTTTCGACAACTCTGAGAACCTTGCAGGCAAGATGACCATACCCTCGAAATCACTTCTATCTTTGCTTGCTAGATGCTCGCTCTTTTGCCATGCCTATGCTGCGATACCTACCACTTACTATATCATGCCACCCATATTGCCATGTCAAACCTCTAACCATCCTTTCCTAGCAAACCGTTGATTGGCTATGTTACCGCTTTGCTCAGCCCCTCTTATAGCGTTGCTAGTTGCAGGTGAAGATGAGGTTTGTTCGATGTTGGAACATGATTATTTTGGGATATCACAATATCTCTTATTTAATTAATGCATCTATATACTTGGTAAAGGGTGGAAGGCTCGGCCTTATGCCTGGTGTTTTGTTCCACTCTTGCCACCCTAGTTTCCGTCATACCGGTGTTATGTTCCTTGATTTTGCGTTCCTTACACGGTTGGGTGATTTATGGGACCCCCTTGACAGTTCGCTTTGAATAAGACTCCTCCAGCAAGGCCCAACTTTGGTTTTACCATTTGCCACCTAAGCCTTTTCCCCCCCGGGTTTTCGCGAGCCCGAGGGTCATCTTTATTTTAACCCCCGGGCCAGTTCTCCTTCGATTGCTGGTCCAAACCGAGCGATGTCAGGCGCCCCTTGGGCAACCAGGGTCTATGCCAACCCGACGTCTGGCTCATCCAGTGTGCCCTGAGAACGATATATGTGCAGCTCCTATCGGGATTTGTCAGCACATCCGGGCGGCTTTGCTGGACTTGTTTTATTACTGTCGAAATGTCTTGTAGTCCGGGATTCCGAGACTGATCGGGTCTTCCCGGTAGAAGGAATATCCTTCGTTGACCGTGAGAGCTTATAATGGGCTAAGTTGGGACACCCCTGCAGGGTATTATCTTTCAAAAGTCGTGCCCGCGGTTATGAGGCAGATGGGAATTTGTTAATGTCTGGTTGTAGAAAACCCGAAGTTGACCTTAATTACAACACATCAACCTCGTGTGTAACCGTGATGGTCTCTTCTCGGCGGAGACCGGGAAGTGAACACGGTGTTGGAGTTATGTTTGACGTAGGTTGTTCTAGGATCACTTCTTGATCACTCCTAGCTTCACGACCGTGCTTGGCTTCTCTTCTCGCTCTCTTTTGCGTTGTTAGCCACCATATATGCTAGTCGCTTGCTGCAGCTCCACCTCACAAACCCCCCTCCTACCTTTAAGCTTAAATAGTCTTGATCTCGCGGGTGTGAGATTGCTGAGTCCCCGTGACTCACAGATTCTACCAAAACAGTTGCAGGTGCTGACGATGCCAGTGCAGATGACGCATCCGAGCTCAAGTGGGAGTTCGACGAGGAACCTGGTCGTTACTATGTGTCTTTTCCTGATGATCAGTAGTGGAGCCCAGTTGGAACGATCGGGGATCTGTGTAGCATTTGGGGTAGTCTTCTTTCATTTTGGTTCCGTAGTCGGACCTTGAGTGTAATCTGGATGATGGATATTTATTTATGTATTGTGTGAAGTGGCGACTGTAAGCCAACTATGTATCTCTTTCCCTTATGTATTACATGGGTTGTGTGAAGATTACCTCACTTGCGACATTGCTTTCAATGCGGTTATGCCTCTAAGTCGTGCTTCGACACGTGGGAGATATAGCCGCATCGAGGGCGTTACAGCGCACCATCCCCTAGTTGGCTGGTCTGTCCCTCCCTTGTCCCGTTAAGCCCATATCTTTGTCGGGGGTGCCCAGAACCCCTTCCCGTGACCCTATATGTACCTGGTACCCTCCGGAACACTTCCGGTGTCCATATACCATCGTCCTATATATCAATCTTTACCTCTCGACCATTTTGAGACTCCTCGTCATGTCCGTGATCTCATCCGGGACTCCAAACAACATTTGGTCACCAAATCACACAACTCATATAATACTAAATCGTCATCGAACGTTAAGCGCGCGGACCCTACGGGTTCGAGAACTATGTAGACATGACCGAGACACCTCTCCTGTCAATAACCAATAACAGAACCTGGATGTTCATATTGGCTCCTACATATTCTATGAAGATATTTATCAGTTGAACCGTTATGACAACATATGTTATTCCCTTTGTCCATCCGTATGTTACTTGCCCGAGATTCGATCATCGGTATTCACATACCTAGTTCAATATCCTTACCGGCAAGTCTCTTTACTCGTTCTGTAATACATCATCTTGTAACTAACTCATTAGTCACTTTGCTTGCAAGGCTTCTTATGATGTGCATTACCGAGAGTGCCAGAGATACCTCTCCGATACTCCGAGTGACAAATCCTAATCTAGATCTACGCCAACCCAACAAATACCTTCGAAGATACCTGCATCTTTATAATCACCCAGTTACGTTGTGACGTTTGATAGCACACAAGGTATTCCTCCGGTATCCGGGAGTTGCATAATCTCATAGTCGAAGGAATATGTATTTGACATGAGGAAAGCAATAGCAAAAAAATTGAACGATCAATATGCTAAGCTAACGGATGGGTCTTGTCCATCACATCATTCTCCTAACAATGTGATCTCGTTCATCAAATTACAACACATGTCTATGGTTAGGAAACTTAACCATCTTTGATTAACAAGCTAGTCTAGTAGAGGCTTACTAGGGACACGGTGTTTTGTCTATGTATCCACACATGTATCAAGTTTCCGGTTAATACAATTCTAGCACGAATAATAAACATTTATCATGATATAGGAAATATAAAATAACAACTTTATTATTGCCTCTAGGGCATATTTCCTTCACTTGGTATGGCTTGACTTGGCGTTGATCTCCCCGGCAACGGCGCCAGAAATTCTTCCTGCTACTTCTTGAGCTTGCGTTGGTTAGTCCCTTGAAGAGGAAAGGGTGATGCAGCAAAGTAGAGATAAGTATTTCCCTCAGTTTGATAACCAGGGTATCAACCTAGTAGGAGACAACGCACAAGTCACCGAATACCTGCACAAACAATCAAACAACTTGCACCCAACGCGATAAAGGGGTTATCAATCCCTTCACGGTTACTTGCAAAAGTGAGATATGATAGAGATAGATAAACGATAAAGTAAATAATTTTTTGGTATTTTTGATTTATAGACCGGAAAGTGAACGATTGAAAAATAGTAGATCAAAAACTTATACGATGGAAAGTAGACCTAGGGGCCATAGGTTTCACTAGAGGCATCTCTCAAGATAGAAAATAATACGGTGGGTGAACAAATTACTACCGAGCAATTGATAGAAAAGCGCAAAGTTATGATGATATCTAAGGCAATGATCATGAATATAGGCATCACGTCCGTGTCAAGTAGACCGAGACGATTCTGCATCTACTACTATTACTCCACACATCGACTGCTATCCAGCATGCCTCTAGAGTGTTAAGTTCATAAAGAACAGAGTAATGCATTAAGTAAGATGACATGATGTAGAGGAATCAACTCAAGAAATATGATGAAAACCCCATCTTTTTATCCTCGATGGCAACAATACAAAACATGCCTTGCTACCCCTACTGTCACTGGGAAAGGACACCGCAAGATTGAACCCAAAGCTAAGCACTTCTCCCATTGCAAGAAAACCCAATCTAGTTGGCCAAACCAAACCGATAGTTCAAAGAGAATTACAAAAATATCAAATCATGAATAAAAGAATTCAGAGAAGATTCAAATAATATTCATAGATAAGTTGATCATAAATCCAAAATTCATCGGATCTCGGCAAACACACCGCAAAAGAGTATTACATCGAATAGATCTCCAAGAACATCAAGGATAACATGGTATTGAGAATCAAAAAGAGAGAAGAAGCCATCTAGCTACTAGCTATGGACCCGTAGGTCTGTGGTAAACTACTCACGCTTCATCGAAAGGGCAATAGAGTTGATGTGGAAGCCCTCCATGATCGAACCCCCCTCCGACAGGGTGCCAAAAAAGGTTCCTAGATGGGATCTCACGGGTACAGAATGTTGCGGCGGTGGAAAAGTGTTTTCGTGGATGCCTCTGTTGGTTTGGGGATATATGGGAATATATAGGCGCAAGAATTAGGTCAGGAGGTGCACGAGGGGCCCACAAGGGTGGGGGCGCGCCCTATCCCCTAGGCGCACCCTCCGTCCTTGTGGCCGCCTCGTGGATCCTACGACTTCATATCCAAGTCTCCTGGTTGCCTTCTGGTCCAAGAAAAATCATCGCGAAGGTTTTATTCCGCTTGGACTCCATTTGGTATTCCTTTTTTGCGAAACTCAAAAACAGGGGGAAAAACAGGAACTAGCACTGGGCTCTAGGTTAATAGGTTAGTCCCAAAAATAATATAAAATAGCATATGAATGCATATAAAACATCCAAAACAAATAATATAATAGCATGGAACAATAAAAGAATTATAGATACGTTGGAGATGTATCACTCCCTGGTCCAAATTTTCTGACACGAGATGCAAAATTGTGTCGAGGTAGGGTCAAATCGACTACAACGAGCAACATGATGAAAATCTTCAACATAGAGGCAACAGGTAGCAAAAATATCTTTATGGATCCACATAAGTTGGCCAAAATAGGAAGATGACACACTAGGGTTGGAGAGGAGGGACGAGTGTGGGGACGGGAGGAAATGGGATCAACTAGAGTTGACCAAAAAATTCAGTTACCGCCTATAGATTTTCAACCCCCCCCCCCAAGACGGGAAGAGAGAAACCACATGGCCACAGATGAGCGATGAGGATGCAATGAGGCCACCTGTAAGGCATTTTCGACTTTTCACCAGCCGATTTGAAACAATAGGTCGCAGTGAAAACTGACTCTCCCGCGATGAATTCAACGGAGGAGAGGATGAAAGGGGGATGAAACGAGACGCAAAAGCGCACCCCGACGCATCCAAGTGAACAATCACAGGTTGGGAATAGATGGAATCAAATGGTAAATCTGGGGAAACCCAGGAACACAAGAAGAGGGACATCAAAATATTGGGGGATAGAATGGAACCTGATGCGGAGCATCCTATGGACATCACCATGTCAAGAGTTCGTTTGGCAAGTGACACGTGCGACATCTACTTCACATACACAAAGGTGAATCATCTCCTTTACACGTGCTCACTTGACCCCTTCGAGGATGGTATACTACTTGACACTCCACTCGTGTGCATGCATAGGTATTGTCGGAACACTACGGACGACGAGGAGGAGTGCAAGCGGCAAGGAACAACTACACCATCCGCGAGGGAAGCATGGAAGCGACGACGGAAGAAGAAGACGGAGACAACTCCCAGGACCCGGACATCCGGCCCTGGCCCGGACATCCGGCCCCTGAAGATGCCAACAACAGCAGCAGCCCTACGGCCGAAGTGCTTCAGGCCCCGGACATCCGGCGTGACCCCGGACATCCGGCACCTCACCAACACCCGGACATCCGGCCCCTTCCCCCGGAAATCCGGCATCGACGACAGAATGCACCCGAAGTTTGGCCACTTCAGCCCGTACATCCGGCCCGAGCCCCGGACATCCGACGCCTCGCGAAGCCCCGGACATCCGACGCCTCGCGAAGCCCCGGACATCTGGCCCCCAGCCCGGACATCCGGCGCCTGCCTGCGCGCAGCCACGGGCCCCATGTATCCCTTTCCACTTACCCCTTCGAGGCTTAGACTATAAATAGACCTCCCCCTTCTCCTTTCTAGGGTTAGCAAAGGATTAGCTCATATGTGAGATAGAGCTTTACTCATCCATTACGGATCTACTCCACGAGAGAGACCGCGGCCCCTCTACGGAGAAGATCACCTTGGATTCAAGACCCCCTCTTGGGTGGCCCCCACCAAGACCTCCTCATGGAGAAGAACCGGTTACCGTTTGTATCGTCCGTTGTTGACTTTGGATCTTGTATCTTACCTTTGTGTTCATCGATCTAGCGCATATGTGGTCTATTCTTGTTGGTTGAGTGATTTCTCTCGTGTTCTCCTCGTGTTTCCCTCGTGTTTCCCCTCGTGTTCATCACCTTCTTCGTAGGGATCCACTCCTTTCGTGAAAGATCGGCCATCTAGGGTTCCACCCTACATCATCTTGGTATCAGAGCCACGTTGATCACGATTTCAGAGTCTCCCCGTTGTGTTTTCTAGCCTAGTTTTGTTGATTTCATCCTAAATTCAAAAATACCCACCAAAAATAGCCCCAATTTTTTTTTTGTGATTTGTTGGTTTGATGATGTTTTGTTGAATTTGATCCGCGGATTTGCTTTGTTACTAGTGGATCTAGCATTCCCCCAAGTTTCCCCACTTTCCATCCACAAAATCTCCGCAATTTTCCCCCGAAATCTTCAATTTCCGCCTCAAAATCGAGTTCCTCGAGTCCATCCTCGGATTTGGAGCCCGGACATCCGGCCCGAGCCCGGACATCCGGCCACCCCGGATATCCAGCCATTAGCCCGGACATCCGGCTCCTGGAGCGCATTTTCGCTCAAGTTTCTGTACATCAGGTCCCGGATATCCGGCCCCGACCCCGAATGTCCGACCCCTGGGATTTCAGCTTTCCCCGTTTCACCGTTTGGTGCATAACTAATTCATCCAGAGTCCGTTTTTGACGTTCTTTAGCTCGTTTTGAAGCTATTGACATCCCCCATCCCACAAAAATACTACCTTCACCATTTGACTCCATCAAATTTTTGGAACTTTGGCATCTTTGCCTTGGGCTTCCACCACATCCTCCGCATAACCACCATCGACTTCCGCAACCTAACCCAATTTGTTCCCTGTAGCATTAGTGGTTGTTTGAGTTGCGATTCGAGTCTCCTAAGGTGTTTCGGCTACTTAAGGACGATTGCTTCTTCATCAACCACCACCATAACTTCCGCATAGGCTTACCCACCATACACTCCCGCCAACCTAACTTAACCCAATTTTGTTTGTGTTGTGAGTTGTGTCTCCTAAGGTGTTTCGGCTACTTAGGGACCATGCTTCCAACTCCCACACCGTGTATAGTTCACCACCTTACCCTCGACTTCTGCATTGCGTCCCACAACCCATCATTGCATTCTCGCAATCCCATTGAGCTTCCGCAAAACCACCACCGCATCCCGCTACCACCATTTGACATTTGACATTTGAGATTTTGAGTTCGCGGTTTTTTTGCTTCCTAAGGTGTTTCGGCAACTTAGGGATGAGTCTCCATCATCTTGGTATCTCCATCAAGAACACCGCCACTCATCATCGCCTCGGACGGTAACCTCCATATCATCTTGATATCTTGGTATCCCTCCATTGTATATTCCCTTGCACATTGCATTGTTAACCCCTAGCCCATTTTGTGTCACTTGCCTATCGAGACTAGCCATTTGAGTATAGCCGGCAACGTTACTTGTGCACATTAGTGATCTTCACCTCCCATTGCATACATACCATATCATATTGGTATCATATCATCTCTTGTGTCACAAAGATTGTTCCCGCATATACACAATTGCTATCTTGGTTTTTGCATTTCGCAAAGTGGCCATAAAAAAAAAATAAGCTTTTAAGCAAAAGATAAAGAGCAAAGAAGCTTGTAAGCAAGTGCCATAGCATCATACCACATTGCATATAAGATTGTCATATCGGATCATCTTGGATCATCTTGAGAGAAACATCGGGAACCATACATATATAGCATACTTGGGATAGAAAGTTTATCCATTTTGCATATCATAGGTTGTGCACAAGTGTCGTATCCGCCTATTGAGCAATCGTGCTAGCGTTTCTCTTGAGTTGTGCAACACGAGCGTTTTCCGGGGACTCCACATTTTGTGCTCATTCCTTGGTTGCACGACCCCATTTATCTATCCGTGTGTGTGTTTCCGTGTGCCATTCTTTGCTATTGGTCTACTTGTTTCACTTGCGAATTTGTGAATCTCTTTCAACATTATTGACTCTTGCTAACATTTTGCATCAAATTTTTGTGCCACTATCCTCACCGAGCTCCACCATAAGCCTTACTTGTGTAGGTGTGAGAAACCGACAAGAATTGGTACCAATTGTGCTATTTCCTTGTTACACATTGAGTGATCATTGATCCATCTTCAACATCGGTCAAGGTACATTTGGTATAGTTCTTCTCTTTCTCCCACTCATATTTTCTCGAGTCTTGTGATGGATAGGCAAGGCATTTCACCCTCGGTCTACAACAAGAACAACGAGTTCGATGCCATGAACAACTCCAACGATGCCAAGATGAACGCTCAAATGGAGGAGCTCAAAGACCTCATCAAGTCCTACAAGCGATCTTCCTCATCTTCGAGAAGACGCTCAAGAGCACATGCTTCCGAGCTACCATCTCCGGCAAGATCACATCGGCATCGACACCATCACCAACAAGAACGTGAAGGTCAAGAGCTCAACACCAACAACCGCTCAACGACTTCACCATCTCCCTTGGCATCTTCGCCAAGCGACTTCAAGGCATCTTCGCCTACGGACATACAACATCTTCGCCAACAAGCACCTCAAGACTACGCTCAAGAGAATCTCCCCAAGCTCAAGTCCGCGACCTCCACGAGCTACTACGACCTTGACACCGACCATGAGATTCCTTTCTATGGGACTCTAGAACCCGAGGAGTATCTCGAGTGGGAGCGTTTGATGGACAACTACCTCAAGCTACATCAAGTTCCTCCCGAAGATCAAGTGAAGTGCGCCACAAGAAACTTCCATGACTACGCCTCAACATGGTGGCTTCACACACCTTCAGAGACCTACGACATGAGTTGGCCCAAGACGAAGAAAGCTTTGCGGCGTGAGTTCGTGCCTCCAACCTACATGGAACAACTTCTAAGCCAATTGGAGAACACCATACAAGGATCCAAGTCCATCGATGAGTACTTCAAGGAGATGAAGAAAGCCTTGCGACGAGCTGGCGTGGACGACCCCATGTCAATGAAGTTCCACTTCATGATGGGATTGAACAACGACATCTCCAAGACTATCTTCCTCGAGAACTACAAGTCCCTCGACGACAACTACATTGGTGCTCTCAAGGCGGAACAAGAACTCATGAAGGCCAAGGCTTCTCCACCCCAAGCACACTTCTCGAAGACCAAGCTCAAAGACGACGAGCATGAGGCTAGTACCACCAAGATGTCCAAGCCCGATGAGCTCCAAGACTATGCTCCCAAGTTCGACTTCACCGCCATCCCTCTTTGTGGCATTGATGATGTCGAGTCCTCCACGACTCTTTTTCAAGATGGTGCGGCGACGAGTACGACTACGGAGACCTTCAAGGACCAAGCTTTGGAGGCGAGCAATAAGGTGATGAGCAAGGATGATGCTTCCATCTTAGGAGGCGAGAGTGATGATGTGCCATCTTCGGCCTTCATCCATGGCGATGGTGACAAGATGGTTGAGCATGGGATTTTCCCTTCGACCACGGCGACGTATGATGACTTGAGTGACTTGTGCCACCATATTGAGAGTGAGAGTGACTTCAACACTAGCCCATATGTGATGAGTTTCCCCAATTCCCATGTGAGGAGAGCCACAACCCCCACCATTTGAGTGAGATGAGTGACTCCACCATATGTGACTTTGAGTGCACCTACCTTGAGGGAGTGAGTGAACCACCATGTAGAGAGAGTGAGGCCACTATGATTTCTAACGACTTAACCTCTAGCTCTATTGTGTCTTCTCATTTGGTGCTAGGTCCCATATATGATGACGCGCTGATTCGCGACGACTATGTCCTTCCTTTGGACAAGACGATGGCCATGGTGGAATTTGATGCGCCCCCACATGGTTCCATCAAGATTAAGATGACCACCATTTGGTCTTTGCCACCTCACCTACACCACTTGAGTGGAATGAACAAGGTAACATAGGTGAAGGTGATGCTCTAGTCCCATTAGTGGACATTCTTGACATTGATTGCTTGCATGATGTTGATCAACCTATTACCATGCTTCATGCTAGTATGATTTCCCCATGCGATGATGTACCCATTTATGATGAGTTTGATGATTTTCATGTGGAGTCTATTGGTTGTGATGCCATGTTACATAGGATTTCTTGTGACAATTCTTTAGGTCACATCATGTTTGACAATCCGCTTGACTTGTCATATGCTATGCATGAGATCAATCATATGTCATATTTGCAATCTCTTCGTAGTGACTATGCATATGCCATTAAACTAAACCCAATTTGCACTTATGGCATAGATGACAAGCCCATGGTTATTGGCATTTGTTTTTCTTGTGATGATATTGATATGCTCCCTTTGCATCATTTATCTCATATGCCATGCCATGACCACCTAGCTTCGGATATGCATTGTTTTGGATGTTGTCCACTTTCTCTATATGATGTTTCCAATATTGCTCATCAGGAGACCCCCATAGTTTCCTCATACATTTTAGGAGATTTTGATTCATCCCGTCCATTGCATGATCCCAATATTTATGTGCACAATATGCTCCCCATGAATCATAATGATATTGTTGTGCCATATACTAGTATGCTCAATTTGCATCCCCATCGTGTCATACACAATAACTATTCTTTCATGATGGATGACATGTTCTTGTACCATGCATCAAATTTCTTTGAGCGATGCTTATCTTGTGCTAACACTCACTTGCACATACACATCATGATGGATGATGTGTACATTTACCACGCGCACAATTTCTTTGGTTTGTGTCTCTTTTGTGTAGGTACCCATGAATACTTGTCAATCTCGCAATCCCACGAGTTGACAAAACGAGCTCTAGAGAGCAATGATGACTTGGGATCCCATGGATTGCCTTTCCCACCGCTCACTTCGCGCAAACACTTCGCGCATTTCTTTTACATGCCCTCACATGGTTATGGGTTGTTGTCCATTATATATCCTTTGCCCATCTTGCCATGTTCACTTTGCATGATATGCCCATTCCTATGCCTTTGCCATGCATTTGTGACCCATGCTTTGCATTACACATGATGATTGATTCTAGTACTTGTATGTGTATTTGCAAGTGTGGTGGAGATATTGTTTGTTATTTCCATGATTGCTTTGTGCCCCATGCCTATGATGATACTATGATCTTGATTTGTGTTCGTGCTTGCAATATGTCATGTACATTGCCTATGTCTATTCTTTGCTCACATGACATGATTGCCATGGTTTCCTCTAGTGTGTTGCATCTTCGCTCCACTAGTTTGCACGACTTGATTACTATGATTGTTTGCCTTGTTGCATCACCGATGATTCATACTTGCTCACTTCATGCGGTTGATGACAACCATTTCCATGCTTTGCACATGATTATTATTGCTTCTTGTCATTTATTTCCATGTGTTGCCTCTCTCATGCTAGATGATTTGACATGTATTGAGTGCAACAATGCCCTTAGTCTTGATAATGAGTTTGCCCCCATAGCATTCTCACATATGAAGCATGCTTGTCTTACCTCTTTGCACCATATACCTAGTGCCATGAATATTGACATTGTTGCATCATATTATTCATGCACTTGTGCTTCTAATGGTTGTGTGCAAAAGAAGAGAACCATCATGATGGATGATGTGTTTATCTACCATGTGCATACGTTCTTTCTTTTGTTGTGTGCATGTGTAGGATACTTGGACTTTGTGTCGACTTCCACATCACGTGAGTTGACCATTCGATCTCTTGAGAGCAAACCACCTTCTACCACGACGATTCTACATCGCACTTGCTTGTGTTTCGGCATTGTGAAGGACACGCCTTCAAGGTGACATCTTTCTTGAGCATGGATATTGCGGATCATACTACTTGTGTTGCTTGCACGATGAGACTTATTGTTCATCTTGGATCACTTGATTGCATACTTGTTAGAGATCTTGCTTCGACTTGTCATTTTAATCATTCCATGCATCATGAGATATATGCCTTGTGTGTTGCATCCAATTCTTGGATTATTTGCTCCTCTCATATGTTTGGTTGCAACAATGTCATCACTTCACATATGCCATGTCCCATTGCTTGTCACATGATTGACTTGATTGCCTCACACATGATGAACAATTGCTCTTTCTATTATGTTGAGCGCCACACTATGTTCACTACACCCTATGCACATTATGCTTGGATTGCCTTGCACTTGACCCATGTGTTTAGACATCTCATCTTACTTGGTGTTGTGAATGATTCATATGCCTTCCATAGACCTTTCATTGAGAAATTTGTGAATGCTTGCTATGAACTTGAGGTAGATGCTTATTCTCTTGACACACATATTTGCATCTCTACCTCACATTTACATGATTGTCCCCATGCTATATTTGCTTGTGCTCAATTTATTTGCTTACATACCATGTCACAATCCTTTGTCAAACCATATGCTTTGCATGGTGACGACACTTGTTGGGTGAATCACCACTTGAATGCTTGGTTTTGCACTAACGCTAACCACATTTGTTTTTCCAAGTGTTTGTTGTTTTTGCTCCTTTCGAAGGAATCACTACACGATGCGACATTGGAGAGTGCACATTTCGAGCTTCAAGATGACAAGTACTTGGTGAACGTCCACTTCTATACGGCAAAGCCATCTCTTTCCCATGGTGATTTGGTTTTCAATCCGAGGTCGGATCTTTCCCAAGGGAGGGGAGATCATGCGGAGCATCCTATGGACATCACCATGTCAAGAGTTTGTTTGGCAAGTGACACGTGCAACATCTACTTCACATACACAAAGGTGAATCATCTCCTTTACACGTGCTCACTTGACCCCTTCGAGGATGGTATACTACTTGACACTCCACTCGTGTGCATGCATAGGTATTGTCGGAACACTACGGACGAAGAGGAGGAGTGCAAGCGCCAAGCAACAACTACACCATCCGCGAGGGAAGCATGGAAGCGACGACGGAAGAAGAAGACGGAGACAATTCCCAGGATCCGGACATCCGGCCCCTGAAGATGCCAACAACAGCAGCAGCCCTATGGCCGAAGTGCTTCAGGCCCCGGACATCCAGCGCGACCTCGTACATCCGGCGCCTCACCAACACCCGGACATCCGGCCCCTTCCCCCGGAAATCCGGCATCAACGACAGAACGCACCCGAAGTTTGGCCACTTCAGCCCGGACATCCGGCCCGAGCCCCGGACGTCTGGCGCCTCGCGAAGCCCCGGACATCCGGCCACCAGCCCGGACATCCAGCGCCTGCCTGCGCGCAGCCACGGGCCAGAGGCCCATGCATCCCTTTCCACTTACCCCTTCGAGGCTTAGACTATAAATAGACCTCCCCCTTCTCCTTTCTAGGGTTAGCAAAGGATTAGCTCATATATGAGATAGAGCTTTACTCATCCATTACTGATCTACTCCACGAGAGAGACCGCGGCCCCTCTACGGAGAAGATCACCTTGGATTCAAGACCCCCTCTTGGGTGGCCCCCACCAAGACCTCCTCACGGAGAAGAACCGGTTACCGTTTGTATCGTCCGTTGTTGACTTTGGATCTTGTATCTTACCTTTGTGTTCATCGATCTAGCGCATGTGTGATCTATTCTTGTTGGTTGAGTGATTTCTCTCGTGTTCTCCTCGTGTTTCCCTCGTGTTTCCCCTCGTGTTCATCACCTTCTTCGTAGGGATCCACTCCTTTCGTGAAAGATCGGCCATCTAGGGTTCCACCCTACATCATCTTGGTATCAGAGCCACGTTGATCACGATTTCAGAGTCTCCCCGTTGTGTTTTCTAGCCTAGTTTTGTTGATTTCATCCTAAATTCAAAAATACCCACCAAAAATAGCCCCAATTTTTTTTTGTGATTTGTTGGTTTGATGATGTTTTGTTGAATTTGATCCGCGGATTTGCTTTGTTACTAGTGGATCTAGCATTCCCCCAAGTTTCCCCACTTTCCATCCACAAAATCTCCGCAATTTTCCCCCGAAATCTTCAATTTCCGCCTCAAAATCGAGTTCCTCGAGTCCATCCTCGGATTTGGAGCCCGGACATCCGGCCCGAGCCCGGACATCCGGCCACCCCGGATATCCGGCCATTAGCCCGGACATCCGGCTCCTGGAGCGCATTTTCGCTCAAGTTTCTGTACATCAGGTCCCGGATATCCGGCCCCGACCCCGAATGTCCGACCCCTGGGATTTCAGCTTTCCCCGTTTCACCGTTTGGTGCATAACTAATTCATCCAGAGTCCGTTTTTTACGTTCTTTAGCTCGTTTTGAAGCTATTGACATCCCCCATCCCACAAAAATACTACCTTCACCATTTGACTCCATCGAATTTTGGAACTTTGGCATCTTTGCCTAGGGCTTCCACCACATCCTCCGCATAACCACCATCGACTTCCGCAACCTAACCCAATTTGTTCCCTGTAGCATTAGTGGTTGTTTGAGTTGCGATTCGAGTCTCCTAAGGTGTTTCAGCTACTTAAGGACGATTGCTTCTTCATCAACCACCACCATAACTTCCGCATAGGCTTACCCACCATACACTCCCGCCAACCTAACTTAACCCAATTTTGTTTGTGTTGTGAGTTGTGTCTCCTAAGGTGTTTCGGCTACTTAGGGACCATGCTTCCAACTCCCACACCGTGTATAGTTCACCACCTTACCCTCGACTTCTACATTGCGTCCCACAACCCATCATTGCATTCTCGCAATCCCATTGAGCTTCCGCAAAACCACCACCGCATCGCGCTACCACCATTTGACATTTGACATTTGAGATTTTGAGTTCGCGGTTTTTTTGCTTCCTAAGGTGTTTCGGCAACTTAGGGATGAGTCTCCATCATCTTGGTATCTCCATCAAGAACACCGCCACTCATCATCGCCTCGGACGGTAACCTCCATGTCATCTTGATATCTTGGTATCCCTCCATTGTATATTCCCTTGCACATTGCATTGTTAACCCCTAGCCCATTTTGTGTCACTTGCCTATCGAGACTAGCCATTTGAGTATAGCCGGCAACGTTACTTGTGCACATTAGTGATCTTCACCTCCCATTGCATACATACCATATCATATTGGTATCATATCATCTCTTGTGTCACAAAGATTGTTCCCGCATATACACAATTGCTATCTTGGTTTTTGCATTTCGCAAAGTGGCCATAAAAAAACAATAAGCTTTTAAGCAAAAGAGAAAGAGCAAAGAAGCTTGTAAGCAAGTGCCATAGCATCATACCACATTGCATATAAGATTGTCATATCGGATCATCTTGGATCATCTTGAGAGAAACATCGGGAACCATACATATATAGCATACTTGGGATAGAAAGTTTATCCATTTTGCATATCATAGGTTGTGCACAAGTGTCGTATCCGCCTATTGAGCAATCGTGCTAGCGTTTCTCTTGAGTTGTGCAACACGAGCGTTTTCCGGGGACTCCACATTTTGTGCTCATTCCTTGGTTGCACGACCCCATTTATCTATCCGTGTGTGTGTTTCCGTGTGCCATTCTTTGCTATTGGTCTACTTGTTTCACTTGCGAATTTGTGAATCTCTTTCAACATTATTGACTCTTGCTAACATTTTGCATCAAATTTTTGTGCCACTATCCTCACCGAGCTCCACCATAAGCCTTACTTGTGTAGGTGTGAGAAACCGACAAGAATTGGTACCAATTGTGCTATTTCCTTGTTACACATTGAGTGATCATTGATCCATCTTCAACATCGGTCAAGGTACATTTGGTATAGTTCTTCTCTTTCTCCCACTCATATTTTCTCGAGTCTTGTGATGGATAGGCAAGGCATTTCACCCTCGGTCTACAACAAGAACAACGAGTTCGATGCCATGAACAACTCCAACGATGCCAAGATGAACGCTCAAATGGAGGAGCTCAAAGACCTCATCAAGTCCTACAAGCGATCTTCCTCATCTTCGAGAAGACGCTCAAGAGCACATGCTTCCGAGCTACCATCTCCGGCAAGATCACATCGGCATCGACACCATCACCAACAAGAACGTGAAGGTCAAGAGCTCAACACCAACAACCGCTCAACGACTTCACCATCTCCCTTGGCATCTTCGCCAAGCGACTTCAAGGCATCTTCGCCTACGGACATACAACATCTTCGCCAACAAGCACCTCAAGACTACGCTCAAGAGAAGCTCCCCAAGCTCAAGTCCGCGACCTCCACGAGCTACTACGACCTCGACACCGACCATGAGATTCCTTTCTATGGGACTCTAGAACCCGAGGAGTATCTCGAGTGGGAGCGTTTGATGGACAACTACCTCAAGCTACATCAAGTTCCTCCCGAAGATCAAGTGAAGTGCGCCACAAGAAACTTCCACGACTACGCCTCAACATGGTGGCTTCACACACCTTCAGAGACCTACGACATGAGTTGGCCCAAGACGAAGAAAGCTTTGCGGCGTGAGTTCGTGCCTCCAACCTACATGGAACAACTTCTAAGCCAATTGGAGAACACCATACAAGGATCCAAGTCCATCGATGAGTACTTCAAGGAGATGAAGAAAGCCTTGCGACGAGCTGGCGTGGACGACCCCATGTCAATGAAGTTCCACTTCATGATGGGATTGAACAACGACATCTCCAAGACTATCTTCCTCGAGAACTACAAGTCCCTCGACGACAACTACATTGGTGCTCTCAAGGCGGAACAAGAACTCATGAAGGCCAAGGCTTCTCCACCCCAAGCACACTTCTCGAAGACCAAGCTCAAAGACGACGAGCATGAGGCTAGTACCACCAAGATGTCCAAGCCTGATGAGCTCCAAGACTATGCTCCCAAGTTCGACTTCACCGCCATCCCTCTTTGTGGCATTGATGATGTCGAGTCCTCCACGACTCTTTTTCAAGATGGTGCGGCGACGAGTACGACTACGGAGACCTTCAAGGACCAAGCTTTGGAGGCGAGCAATAAGGTGATGAGCAAGGATGATGCTTCCATCTTAGGAGGCGAGAGTGATGATGTGCCATCTTCGGCCTTCATCCATGGCGATGGTGACAAGATGGTTGAGCATGGGATTTTCCCTTCGACCACGGCGACGTATGATGACTTGAGTAACTTGTGCCACCATATTGAGAGTGAGAGTGACTTCAACACTAGCCCATATGTGATGAGTTTCCCCAATTCCCATGTGAGGAGAGCCACAACCCCCACCATTTGAGTGAGATGAGTGACTCCACCATATGTGACTTTGAGTGCACCTACCTTGAGGGAGTGAGTGAACCACCATGTAGAGAGAGTGAGGCCACTATGATTTCTAACGACTTAACCTCTAGCTCTATTGTGTCTTCTCATTTGGTGCTAGGTCCCATATATGATGACGCGCTGATTCGCGACGACTACGTCCTTCCTTTGGACAAGACGATGGCCATGGTGGAATTTGATGCGCCCCCACATGGTTCCATCAAGATTAAGATGACCACCATTTGGTCTTTGCCACCTCACCTACACCACTTGAGTGGAATGAACAAGGTAACATAGGTGAAGGTGATGCTCTAGTCCCATTAGTGGACATTCTTGACATTGATTGCTTGCATGATGTTGATCAACCTATTACCATGCTTCATGCTAGTATGATTTCCCCATGCGATGATGTACCCATTTATGATGAGTTTGATGATTTTCATGTGGAGTCTATTGGTTGTGATGCCATGTTACATAGGATTTCTTGTGACAATTCTTTAGGTCACATCATGTTTGACAATCCGCTTGACTTGTCATATGCTATGCATGAGATCAATCATATGTCATATTTGCAATCTCTTCGTAGTGACTATGCATATGCCATTAAACTAAACCCAATTTGCACTTATGGCATAGATGACAAGCCCATGGTTATTGGCATTTGTTTTTCTTGTGATGATATTGATATGCTCCCTTTGCATCATTTATCTCATATGCCATGCCATGACCACCTAGCTTCGGATATGCATTGTTTTGGATGTTGTCCACTTTCTCTATATGATGTTTCCAATATTGCTCATCAGGAGACCCCCATAGTTTCCTCATACATTTTAGGAGATTTTGATTCATCCCGTCCATTGCATGATCCCAATATTTATGTGCACAATATGCTCCCCATGAATCATAATGATATTGTTGTGCCATATACTAGTATGCTCAATTTGCATCCCCATCGTGTCATACACAATAACTATTCTTTCATGATGGATGACATGTTCTTGTACCATGCATCAAATTTCTTTGAGCGATGCTTATCTTGTGCTAACACTCACTTGCACATACACATCATGATGGATGATGTGTACATTTACCACGCGCACAATTTCTTTGGTTTGTGTCTCTTTTGTGTAGGTACCCATGAATACTTGTCAATCTCGCAATCCCACGAGTTGACAAAACGAGCTCTAGAGAGCAATGATGACTTGGGATCCCATGGATTGCCTTTCCCACCGCTCACTTCGCGCAAACACTTCGCGCATTTCTTTTACATGCCCTCACATGGTTATGGGTTGTTGTCCATTATATATCCTTTGCCCATCTTGCCATGTTCACTTTGCATGATATGCCCATTCCTATGCCTTTGCCATGCATTTGTGACCCATGCTTTGCATTACACATGATGATTGATTCTAGTACTTGTATGTGTATTTGCAAGTGTGGTGGAGATATTGTTTGTTATTTCCATGATTGCTTTGTGCCCCATGCCTATGATGATACTATGATCTTGATTTGTGTTCGTGCTTGCAATATGTCATGTACATTGCCTATGTCTATTCTTTGCTCACATGACATGATTGCCATGGTTTCCTCTAGTGTGTTGCATCTTCGCTCCACTAGTTTGCACGACTTGATTACTATGATTGTTTGCCTTGTTGCATCACCGATGATTCATACTTGCTCACTTCATGCGGTTGATGACAACCATTTCCATGCTTTGCACATGATTATTATTGCTTCTTGTCATTTATTTCCATGTGTTGCCTCTCTCATGCTAGATGATTTGACATGTATTGAGTGCAACAATGCCCTTAGTCTTGATAATGAGTTTGCCCCCATAGCATTCTCACATATGAAGCATGCTTGTCTTACCTCTTTGCACCATATACCTAGTGCCATGAATATTGACATTGTTGCATCATATTATTCATGCACTTGTGCTTCTAATGGTTGTGTGCAAAAGAAGAGAACCATCATGATGGATGATGTGTTTATCTACCATGTGCATACGTTCTTTCTTTTGTTGTGTGCATGTGTAGGATACTTGGACTTTGTGTCGACTTCCACATCACGTGAGTTGACCATTCGATCTCTTGAGAGCAAACCACCTTCTACCACGACGATTCTACATCGCACTTGCTTGTGTTTCGGCATTGTGAAGGACACGCCTTCAAGGTGACATCTTTCTTGAGCATGGATATTGCGGATCATACTACTTGTGTTGCTTGCACGATGAGACTTATTGTTCATCTTGGATCACTTGATTGCATACTTGTTAGAGATCTTGCTTCGACTTGTCATTTTAATCATTCCATGCATCATGAGATATATGCCTTGTGTGTTGCATCCAATTCTTGGATTATTTGCTCCTCTCATATGTTTGGTTGCAACAATGTCATCACTTCACATATGCCATGTCCCATTGCTTGTCACATGATTGACTTGATTGCCTCACACATGATGAACAATTGCTCTTTCTATTATGTTGAGCGCCACACTATGTTCACTACACCCTATGCACATTATGCTTGGATTGCCTTGCACTTGACCCATGTGTTTAGACATCTCATCTTACTTGGTGTTGTGAATGATTCATATGCCTTCCATAGACCTTTCATTGAGAAATTTGTGAATGCTTGCTATGAACTTGAGGTAGATGCTTATTCTCTTGACACACATATTTGCATCTCTACCTCACATTTACATGATTGTCCCCATGCTATATTTGCTTGTGCTCAATTTATTTGCTTACATACCATGTCACAATCCTTTGTCAAACCATATGCTTTGCATGGTGACGACACTTGTTGGGTGAATCACCACTTGAATGCTTGGTTTTGCACTAACGCTAACCACATTTGTTTTTCCAAGTGTTTGTTGTTTTTGCTCCTTTCGAAGGAATCACTACACGATGCGACATTGGAGAGTGCACATTTCGAGCTTCAAGATGACAAGTACTTGGTGAACGTCCACTTCTATACGGCAAAGCCATCTCTTTCCCATGGTGATTTGGTTTTCAATCCGAGGTCGGATCTTTCCCAAGGGAGGGGAGATCATGCGGAGCATCCTATGGACATCACCATGTCAAGAGTTTGTTTGGCAAGTGACACGTGCAACATCTACTTCACATACACAAAGGTGAATCATCTCCTTTACACGTGCTCACTTGACCCCTTCGAGGATGGTATACTACTTGACACTCCACTCGTGTGCATGCATAGGTATTGTCGGAACACTACGGACGAAGAGGAGGAGTGCAAGCGCCAAGCAACAACTACACCATCCGCGAGGGAAGCATGGAAGCGACGACGGAAGAAGAAGACGGAGACAATTCCCAGGACCCGGACATCCGGCCCCTGAAGATGCCAACAACAGCAGCAGCCCTATGGCCGAAGTGCTTCAGGCCCCGGACATCCAGCGCGACCTCGTACATCCGGCGCCTCACCAACACCCGGACATCCGGCCCCTTCCCCCGGAAATCCGGCATCAACGACAGAACGCACCCGAAGTTTGGCCACTTCAGCCCGGACATCCGGCCCGAGCCCCGGACGTCTGGCGCCTCGCGAAGCCCCGGACATCCGGCCACCAGCCCGGACATCCAGCGCCTGCCTGCGCGCAGCCACGGGCCAGAGGCCCATGCATCCCTTTCCACTTACCCCTTCGAGGCTTAGACTATAAATAGACCTCCCCCTTCTCCTTTCTAGGGTTAGCAAAGGATTAGCTCATATATGAGATAGAGCTTTACTCATCCATTACTGATCTACTCCACGAGAGAGACCGCGGCCCCTCTACGGAGAAGATCACCTTGGATTCAAGACCCCCTCTTGGGTGGCCCCCACCAAGACCTCCTCACGGAGAAGAACCGGTTACCGTTTGTATCGTCCGTTGTTGACTTTGGATCTTGTATCTTACCTTTGTGTTCATCGATCTAGCGCATGTGTGATCTATTCTTGTTGGTTGAGTGATTTCTCTCGTGTTCTCCTCGTGTTTCCCTCGTGTTTCCCCTCGTGTTCATCACCTTCTTCGTAGGGATCCACTCCTTTCGTGAAAGATCGGCCATCTAGGGTTCCACCCTACATCATCTTGGTATCAGAGCCACGTTGATCACGATTTCAGAGTCTCCCCGTTGTGTTTTCTAGCCTAGTTTTGTTGATTTCATCCTAAATTCAAAAATACCCACCAAAAATAGCCCCAATTTTTTTTTGTGATTTGTTGGTTTGATGATGTTTTGTTGAATTTGATCCGCGGATTTGCTTTGTTACTAGTGGATCTAGCATTCCCCCAAGTTTCCCCACTTTCCATCCACAAAATCTCCGCAATTTTCCCCTGAAATCTTCAATTTCCGCCTCAAAATCGAGTTCCTCGAGTCCATCCTCGGATTTAGAGCCCGGACATCCGGCCCGAGCCCGGACATCCGGCCACCCCGGATATCCGGCCATTAGCCCGGACATCCGGCTCCTGGAGCGCATTTTCGCTCAAGTTTCTGTACATCAGGTCCCGGATATCCGGCCCCGACCCCGAATGTCCGACCCCTGGGATTTCAGCTTTCCCCGTTTCACCGTTTGGTGCATAACTAATTCATCCAGAGTCCGTTTTTTACGTTCTTTAGCTCGTTTTGAAGCTATTGACATCCCCCATCCCACAAAAATACTACCTTCACCATTTGACTCCATCAAATTTTGGAACTTTGGCATCTTTGCCTAGGGCTTCCACCACATCCTCCGCATAACCACCATCGACTTCCGCAACCTAACCCAATTTGTTCCCTGTAGCATTAG
Organism: Aegilops umbellulata; assembly: GCA_032464435.1. NCBI lineage: Eukaryota > Viridiplantae > Streptophyta > Magnoliopsida > Poales > Poaceae > Aegilops > Aegilops umbellulata. The sequence continues at coordinate 222,135,674 of CP136055.1, read as the reverse complement.
TGGTTGTTTGAGTTGCGATTCGAGTCTCCTAAGGTGTTTCGGCTACTTAAGGACGATTGCTTCTTCATCAACCACCACCATAACTTCCGCATAGGCTTACCCACCATACACTCCCGCCAACCTAACTTAACCCAATTTTGTTTGTGTTGTGAGTTGTGTCTCCTAAGGTGTTTCGGCTACTTAGGGACCATGCTTCCAACTCCCACACCGTGTATAGTTCACCACCTTACCCTCGACTTCTACATTGCGTCCCACAACCCATCATTGCATTCTCGCAATCCCAATGAGCTTCCGCAAAACCACCACCGCATCGCGCTACCACCATTTGACATTTGACATTTGAGATTTTGAGTTCGCGGTTTTTTTGCTTCCTAAGGTGTTTCGGCAACTTAGGGATGAGTCTCCATCATCTTGGTATCTCCATCAAGAACACCGCCACTCATCATCGCCTCGGACGGTAACCTCCATGTCATCTTGATATCTTGGTATCCCTCCATTGTATATTCCCTTGCACATTGCATTGTTAACCCCTAGCCCATTTTGTGTCACTTGCCTATCGAGACTAGCCATTTGAGTATAGCCGGCAACGTTACTTGTGCACATTAGTGATCTTCACCTCCCATTGCATACATACCATATCATATTGGTATCATATCATCTCTTGTGTCACAAAGATTGTTCCCGCATATACACAATTGCTATCTTGGTTTTTGCATTTCGCAAAGTGGCCATAAAAAAACAATAAGCTTTTAAGCAAAAGAGAAAGAGCAAAGAAGCTTGTAAGCAAGTGCCATAGCATCATACCACATTGCATATAAGATTGTCATATCGGATCATCTTGGATCATCTTGAGAGAAACATCGGGAACCATACATATATAGCATACTTGGGATAGAAAGTTTATCCATTTTGCATATCATAGGTTGTGCACAAGTGTCGTATCCGCCTATTGAGCAATCGTGCTAGCGTTTCTCTTGAGTTGTGCAACACGAGCGTTTTCCGGGGACTCCACATTTTGTGCTCATTCCTTGGTTGCACGACCCCATTTATCTATCCGTGTGTGTGTTTCCGTGTGCCATTCTTTGCTATTGGTCTACTTGTTTCACTTGCGAATTTGTGAATCTCTTTCAACATTATTGACTCTTGCTAACATTTTGCATCAAATTTTTGTGCCACTATCCTCACCGAGCTCCACCATAAGCCTTACTTGTGTAGGTGTGAGAAACCGACAAGAATTGGTACCAATTGTGCTATTTCCTTGTTACACATTGAGTGATCATTGATCCATCTTCAACATCGGTCAAGGTACATTTGGTATAGTTCTTCTCTTTCTCCCACTCATATTTTCTCGAGTCTTGTGATGGATAGGCAAGGCATTTCACCCTCGGTCTACAACAAGAACAACGAGTTCGATGCCATGAACAACTCCAACGATGCCAAGATGAACGCTCAAATGGAGGAGCTCAAAGACCTCATCAAGTCCTACAAGCGATCTTCCTCATCTTCGAGAAGACGCTCAAGAGCACATGCTTCCGAGCTACCATCTCCGGCAAGATCACATCGGCATCGACACCATCACCAACAAGAACGTGAAGGTCAAGAGCTCAACACCAACAACCGCTCAACGACTTCACCATCTCCCTTGGCATCTTCGCCAAGCGACTTCAAGGCATCTTCGCCTACGGACATACAACATCTTCGCCAACAAGCACCTCAAGACTACGCTCAAGAGAAGCTCCCCAAGCTCAAGTCCGCGACCTCCACGAGCTACTACGACCTCGACACCGACCATGAGATTCCTTTCTATGGGACTCTAGAACCCGAGGAGTATCTCGAGTGGGAGCGTTTTATGGACAACTACCTCAAGCTACATCAAGTTCCTCCCGAAGATCAAGTGAAGTGCGCCACAAGAAACTTCCACGACTACGCCTCAACATGGTGGCTTCACACACCTTCAGAGACCTACGACATGAGTTGGCCCAAGACGAAGAAAGCTTTGCGGCGTGAGTTCGTGCCTCCAACCTACATGGAACAACTTCTAAGCCAATTGGAGAACACCATACAAGGTTCCAAGTCCATCGATGAGTACTTCAAGGAGATGAAGAAAGCCTTGCGACGAGCTGGCGTGGACGACCCCATGTCAATGAAGTTCCACTTCATGATGGGATTGAACAACGACATCTCCAAGACTATCTTCCTCGAGAACTACAAGTCCCTCGACGACAACTACATTGGTGCTCTCAAGGCGGAACAAGAACTCATGAAGGCCAAGGCTTCTCCACCCCAAGCACACTTCTCGAAGACCAAGCTCAAAGACAACGAGCATGAGGCTAGTACCACCAAGATGTCCAAGCCCGATGAGCTCCAAGACTATGCTCCCAAGTTCGACTTCACCGCCATCCCTCTTTGTGGCATTGATGATGTCGAGTCCTCCACGACTCTTTTTCAAGATGGTGCGGCGACGAGTACGACTACGGAGACCTTCAAGGACCAAGCTTTGGAGGCGAGCAATAAGGTGATGAGCAAGGATGATGCTTCCATCTTAGGAGGCGAGAGTGATGATGTGCCATCTTCGGCCTTCATCCATGGCGATGGTGACAAGATGGTTGAGCATGGGATTTTCCCTTCGACCACGGCGACGTATGATGACTTGAGTAACTTGTGCCACCATATTGAGAGTGAGAGTGACTTCAACACTAGCCCATATGTGATGAGTTTCCCCAATTCCCATGTGAGGAGAGCCACAACCCCCACCATTTGAGTGAGATGAGTGACTCCACCATATGTGACTTTGAGTGCACCTACCTTGAGGGAGTGAGTGAACCACCATGTAGAGAGAGTGAGGCCACTATGATTTCTAACGACTTAACCTCTAGCTCTATTGTGTCTTCTCATTTGGTGCTAGGTCCCATATATGATGACGCGCTGATTCGCGACGACTACGTCCTTCCTTTGGACAAGACGATGGCCATGGTGGAATTTGATGCGCCCCCACATGGTTCCATCAAGATTAAGATGACCACCATTTGGTCTTTGCCACCTCACCTACACCACTTGAGTGGAATGAACAAGGTAACATAGGTGAAGGTGATGCTCTAGTCCCATTAGTGGACATTCTTGACATTGATTGCTTGCATGATGTTGATCAACCTATTACCATGCTTCATGCTAGTATGATTTCCCCATGCGATGATGTACCCATTTATGATGAGTTTGATGATTTTCATGTGGAGTCTATTGGTTGTGATGCCATGTTACATAGGATTTCTTGTGACAATTCTTTAGGTCACATCATGTTTGACAATCCGCTTGACTTGTCATATGCTATGCATGAGATCAATCATATGTCATATTTGCAATCTCTTCGTAGTGACTATGCATATGCCATTAAACTAAACCCAATTTGCACTTATGGCATAGATGACAAGCCCATGGTTATTGGCATTTGTTTTTCTTGTGATGATATTGATATGCTCCCTTTGCATCATTTATCTCATATGCCATGCCATGACCACCTAGCTTCGGATATGCATTGTTTTGGATGTTGTCCACTTTCTCTATATGATGTTTCCAATATTGCTCATCAGGAGACCCCCATAGTTTCCTCATACATTTTAGGAGATTTTGATTCATCCCGTCCATTGCATGATCCCAATATTTATGTGCACAATATGCTCCCCATGAATCATAATGATATTGTTGTGCCATATACTAGTATGCTCAATTTGCATCCCCATCGTGTCATACACAATAACTATTCTTTCATGATGGATGACATGTTCTTGTAAGCAAGTGCCATAGCATCATGTTCTTGCTCATCCATTACGGATCTACTCCACGAGAGAGACCGCGTCCCCTCTACGGAGAAGATCACCTTGGATTCAAGACCCCCTCTTGGGTGGCCCCCATCAAGACCTCCTCACGGAGAAGAACCGGTTACCGTTTGTATCGTCTGTTGTTGACTTTGGACCTTGTATCTTACCTTTGTGTTCATCGATCTAACGCATGTGTGATCTATTCTTGTTGGTTGAGTGATTTCTCTCGTGTTCTCCTCGCGTTTCCCTCGTGTTTCCCCTCGTGTTCATCACGTTCTTTGTAGGGATCTGCTCCTTTCGTGAAAGATCGGCCATATAGGGTTCCACCCTACATCAGAACCTAACCTCGATAACCTGGCCATGGGTGGCTCAAGGTCACGACGACGCGGACCAAGACCACTATGACGTCTACGTAGGACTGGAACACAAGCTCCCTGCACACACTTGCACTTGCCTAGGATGAGCTCAAGGTAGAGAGAGGTGAGCGGCCCTTTACTGGGGCAGATGAGACCCATGTGCGATGGATTCCACGCCTTGTAGTCGCACCAACGCTCCTACTACACCAGGTCCATCGGCTCCACATACTCCATTGCCTAGTAAATCACATCCATCGTTGGCTTCCTTCGACCGCAGAGGAAGCGCAACCTCTTATCAAATGTCACCTTGCACATGATGTTGATGTAGAGTTGTGTCCACTTCCTGGGGTCGAGGAGCTGATCCCACATCAGGCGCTCTATCGTGTGCTGCTCCTCTGGGAAGGTCGAGTCGTGGGGTCTCTTCTGGGCAAGCCCCCTAGCCCGATGAGGTACATCATGTCTCTGGGATCCCCAACCATTAGGATGCAACAATGCATGGATCAGACACGATGGGCAACGCGTCAGTGGCGTGGTGGTGATCAATTGCCATCAAATAATTATCAGTATGAGGAATGGAGAGAATGGATGGTCTAAATGAAACACTTTATAAATATCTAACAGTAGACACTTAAAGCAGCAACGAGCACAAGATGCACAAACCAATGTGTTAAACGTGGTCCAACCAACAAACTGGCGTTTTCTTTCCCGACATATGCAATGTCGATTCAAACTACTTCCTTCTTTGCATATTTGTTCACGGTTCAAAAAACATCCAACAGACTACAGAAAGTGGTAAAATATCTTTGTTGCCCCTCACAATCCTAAAAAGTAACTGAATGCTCCAAAATTGGAAAGGGAGGAGGGAGAGTGCATGAGAAGCGAGGTGATTTTGGAAAGTTGGGGGCAAAATTGGAAACCCACAGAAAAGGATGAGTGTGGTGCACTAGGATGGGACCTCCTATTTAGAGCATAGCGCGCTGGATAGTCAGCGAACGTGCATGATGGCGCACGCATTGGGCCAACTCATTTACCCGATTTGTTGTTTTTCCCTGGATGAAGTAGGCTACTAGACTGGTTTTTCAATTATGTGTTTTTTCATTACTAGTTTTGAGTCATTTTTCATAAATCAATCCGCTAATGTAGCAATTCTAAAAAATGTATGTGAATTCAAACAATGTTCACGAATTAAAAAATATTCACAAAGTTCAAAATAATGTTCAGGAATTTTAAAAAGTGTTCCCAAATTTAAGAAATGATAGTTGATGCAAAAACTGTTAATGATTTCAAAACTTTCGCAAATTTCAAAACATCTTCCTAAATTTCAAAAAATATCAAATTTTGAAATATGTTAGTCTTTAAAAAATGGTTGTCCATGCGTTTTTTTAGGAAATTTCATAACTGTTCCAAAATTACAAAACATGTTCGCTAATTACCAAAATGTTCACGAATTTTAAAAGTTTTTTCTAAATCTTGTGAAATGTCTGTCGATTCAAAGTCAGTTCATGAATTAAAATAATATTTTGAATTTTGAAGATTATTCTCCAATTCAAAAAAAATTGATTAAAAAAATGCTTGCCGATTCAAAAAATGTTCACCAATTCAAAAAAATATTGTGGGTTTCATTTTTTTTCAAAAATAGTTCATAAATTCAAAATATGTTCACGAATGTCAAAAGGTATTCGTGAATTAAAAATACAAATTGTAAAATTAAAAAGGTAAAAAAGTAATATAAAAGAAGGAAAAAAACCCAAAAACACAAAAGCAAAACCATTCAGGGAGGTTATACAACCTTCCCAAAACTGATGGGAGAAAAGGCACGTCAAAAATCTGAATATGGGCCGGCCCATATGTAAGGGATAGGGAGGATGGGGGTGCACGTTTACTCGCCATTCTCCGACCCACATGATAAATAGGATCTCCACGCTAGGACGTGAATTATGGTTTGAAAAACAAATGGTTGAAGTCAGAACTTCAAATAATATGGTATGAAAGGAGTAGCAAAGAAAAAACCTTTGCGATGATTATGTAAGCGGAAATGCTATTTGACGAACATTCGCCAGGAGCCCAACCCTGGCGAACGCCTTCACTGCTGTAGCAGGATCTTGACGCATGGCTAACACCACATCAGCTCTCTGGAGTTGTACGCTGCGAACGGATGCCTCGCGAGCTTTCCCTTTTTTTTTTTAATTTTTCCAAAAAATCCCGAGAGATGCGCTGCTCAGCTGAAGGGAGTCGAACTCGCCACCTCCAACAATAGTGGCAATGACACTCACCACTGGGCTTAAGCTAGGGCTCATTAATAGTTGTGTTCATTTTTCGTTATTTATTCAAGTGAACCATTTCTTAAATACATTTTTCCATTTGAAAAAATATCCAAAATCCTATTTTTTTCATATTTGAAAGGAAAGAAACCCTAATTTTTAGACGGGATGTTTTCTAAACATGGCATTTCAATAGTCAAATAACATGGCATTTTTTAGAGGATGGTAGATTAATAATCAAAACATGGCTTTTTTATCATTAGGAGGATGAAGATTTTATTACTAAAAGCATGACATTTTATTATCAATAACATGGTAGTTTTATTATTAAGAGCATGGCATTTCTAATTTTAAGAGGATGGCAGTTTAGAAATCAACAACATGGCATTTTTGTTATTAAGAGGATGGCAGTATTATTAAGAGTATGGAATTTTTTATTTATCATTAACATGGCCTTTTTTATTTTTAAAAACATGCCATTTTAATAATCAGTAACATGGCATTTTTATTATTAAGAGGATGCCATTTTTGGTTTCGAAAAAATAGGATGTCATTTATTTTCATTTTAGAGTATGACACTTTAAGTTTAAATGGCATGGCATGTTTTCCTTTTCTGAACATGTCAGTTTTTAAAATTTAGCACGTCAGTTTTTCATAATTCAGATCATGACAATTGTGTCCTTATTTGTTGCAGGCATTTTTTCTAAAAAAAAAAGCTAACTGGGTTTATGGGCAGCGCCGAAACTGTGTGGCACTTTTTTCTTATGAATGGGCTGGGATTGGCCAGCTTTTTAGGGCCAGCAAGCCCATACGAGCCGAAACGAATCGTTCGCGCCGGGCGGTGGGGATCGCTCCATGCTAACGTACGCTCGATATTAGGGTCCCGGAAAATGACAAGTTTTATAACTTGACATAAAATGCCATGGCAAAATTGCCGTGAGTATAGAAAATGTTTGTCCTTTAAAATCATTCCAATTTTTTGTAATTGTATGTTTTTGTTAAATCGCAATTGTAAATTTTTTTAACACACGCAAGCGCTCATATATACGCACATACACTCACCCCTATAAACGCACACACGCACACTCTACCCCTATGAGCATCTCGAGAGATTGAGCCAGCATATCATCTTAAAATTTTATAAAATCACCGTAGGCACCTCGTAGTCGACGGAAACGTCTCCTCTGATTGAGCGCGCATCGCCGAAAATCCAGAATAAATGCGAGCACCAGGATATGAACTCTGATGGACGGGGGATACCACTGTCGTCCTAACCATACAACTATCGGTTGGTTCACCGCAATTGTAATTTTTAATAGTGCAACTTCACACTTTTTTGTTTTCGGAACATGACTTTTTTTTGCAACTTACTATGCACTATCTTTTTTACATGACAAATTTATTTATGCCATTTTTTTCTAATAAATAGCTAATTGGGGCTAGCTCCTTTTTTCTGCACGTTTCATAATTTGCTGGACCAGCTACTGGAGCTAATGCATGAGGTTCATCCGATCAAACCCCTGGGGGCCAACTGATTTTTTTTTAAATAAACTTGACTTTTCATTGTACTTGTATAAAAAAATCACAAAAAAAACATATTGACTTCAAGGCAAAAAAAATATCTGCTCAAAATAGTGTGAATAATGATTTGTCGGGGGATTGGATCTTTTGCCCCACTTTACATGAGGTTTGATGATTTGCCCCATGCTTGTCTCAATGGCAAGTGACCTAGGCCCACCCGTCATTCTCGCGAGGGGGGGGGGGGGGAGGGGAGAGGAGGGGGGGGGGCAAATGATCAAAGTTAGAAGAAAAATGTGGCAAAAGATACAATTTCTCGTGACTTGTCAACGCTGGGTTTTTATTCATTAAAATATATATACTAGTGAAAGAAAGACAAGTTTATTCAAAAATATACTTCTAAACTTTATTGACTTTTTTTATTGTTAATTTCCCCCATCATGTGTATATACACCTTCCCATTATGCGGCTCCTCATGAGTTTCCCATATTTTAGGTGCCTCCATCGGTAATTAGTCTGAAGCGCCATCACTAACTTTTTTTAGACAAAGCGCCATCACTAACTAAAAGAAATTAAGGTTGGTAGGCATCACATCTATCTGCCCCCACACAGCCTGTCAGGTTCCAGATTGTTCAGAATAATAGGATACTTCCTCCGTTCCATAATGATTATGTAACACCGTTTGCGTTTTTCAAGATCTAAGTTTGGTGATAAATTTAACCAACACCAACAAAACCAACTGCGCGAAATCAAAAGTTATACCATGAATTCGTATTTCGATACAAATTTGTGGTCTAAATTTATGGTCTCGTTATACCACCGATACATTTAGCCAACGAGACCAATAAATTTAGCCAGCAGTGGTATAACTTTCGATACAGAATAATAGTGATATCAGCAGTCTTTCGATACAAAAGTTATACCACCGACAAATTTAGCCAACGAGACCGATAAATATAGCCGCTGTCGGTCTCATTGGCTAAATTTATGGTCAAACTTAGATCTTGGAAAGCGCAGGCGCACTATTGGAGGGAGTATCACTCTGCAGCCACATCTGTCGAGCTGAAAGGGAATGCCAGCCCACAAAACAACGTGAAATAGATATGTAGACCCTCAACCAATATGAGCTCATTGACCTGATAGCTTAAATAGCCTTGAGAATGAGGTGGCCCTCGAGGAATAATCTGTGCCCAGGAAACTCAGTTAACAACTACAAGTACCACTTTGTAGGTTCTATAACAAACTGGAGAACATGATCATCATGAGTTAGGTGATTCTTTTCTCACATGCTCCATACTTCAGAAAAACTGAACTGAGGCTTTGAGCCTGGTTCACAGCTTTGGATCATGCCCTCCTGGAGCTCAGTAGTTTGGCTTCATGCTGCCGTCGGATCATCAAAGACTGCTGGTAAAGGTTCAGGTCAAGTCCATCAACATTCCTGCCCACACGTGCTTGTAGAATCGCCTGCAGGACGCAAGCACCAAATTTGATGTAGCATTGTTCCAATGATACCAAGACAAACCGACTGGCAAAATGTGGACAAGGTGAAAAAATTACATCGTTGTTTGGCTGGATGAGGAGTTCACCGATGAACTGGAACGTGGAATTGCTGCGGAAACTAATGTCTCTCAGGTTTTGAGTATCAATCTTCAGTCTAGCACTGCCATCTTGAATGACAGCAACTGCAGAGTCCACATCATATGACTGAAGGCTAAAAGAATTGCAAGCCAAGAAGGTTAGCACAGAAGTTTGCACTTTTCAGAAGGAAGCACCTGCACACATACATTCCTGTTACCCGGAGGGATGCCCCTTGCTTGAACATCTCTGAGGAGGGCTCTAGCTCTTGCAAAGTAATAGGCACACCTGGTTTTAGAGTAGAAGATGCCATCTAGCACGGGGACTGGTGAATTACAAAACGAGGGAGTTATGTCTGGGCTCTGGTGATAGTCTTCACAAACAAGAAAAGTACTGATACTGTTTCAACATTATAAGATTGTATCCATTTTTGAGCCCAGGCTCATCTGCACCCGTTCAAGAAAAAATTCACAAAAAATTCCAATTCTTTTTTGCATGGTAGATAATTTGATGCGTGAGCTGCTCTCCAAATTTCAGATTATTTGGACATGTGAGTAGCTCTCAGCAAAAAAGACAAGTTGGGTCAGAACAGTACATGAACAGTACACTTTTTTACAGACCCCACCTTTGTCTTTTTTGCCGAGAGCTACTCAGATGTCCGAATGATCTGAAATTTGGAGCGAACCTCACGCACCAAATTATCTACCATGCAAAAAAAAAAAGGAATTTTTTGAATTTTTCTAGTATTTGTTTTGAATTTTTTCTTAAACGCGGGTGCAGATGAGCCTGGGCACCAAATCACTGCTCTCTTAATATAACTGGCTACCCTAGTGCTCAACTTTGTATTTATTCAGATGCTTGAGGCTGCAATATGCATACTACTGTTCTCCCAACACACAACTGTCTCATGCTGCAGAAAAAACACTTTTGAAGTACAAATAAATAACATATGGCCTCCGAACAAAACATAAAATTCTTGAATTTCAAAATAACATGATCCCAGTGTTTTCTTGAAAGAAAAAAAAAGTATAGCTTGCTTCTTATGACTAGGCCTCTTTGAGCATAAAAAGATACATGGTGCTGTTGGAAACAAGTTTTCATCAGTGCAACTTAAAGGGGACGACTACAATAGAATCAGACCTTATGGTGCAAGAATAGAGAAGATCAACTTGGGCCATCAGATCCGAGATGGATGGCACAGATGCAAGTTACAAAACTTGCACCGACGAGTTTTAAAACTTACACCCACAAGTTCCAAAACTTAATGACCAATCTGGGTCCAATCAGACAATCCAGGTTGATTTTTTCTATTCATTCACCACAAGGGTTGTTTCTATTGTACTTGCCCCCACTTGACAGGCTACCAAGAATGAAATGGAAATTGAAAGCTGCCAGCGTCTTATCCATAGCAAACCACAGAACAAAAAAGTGTATGTTACACATTCAGAATCAGGACACCTGAGTTGTAAGAGAAAAATGTCGATATTTCTCTCCATCAATTCTGGTTTCTAAAATAGCCACTGAAATGTTATGACTGTACATGTATATATGATCATTTTTAGATTAGCAGGACCAAATAAAGATGAGTGATATCAATGGTTGCAAACCTTGATTGAGAATAACAGGTTAACTATTTCCTATGAGATTCATAATTCCTAGTAATGCATTACAGAGACTTCTACAGGGTTCATGTTAAGTAGACACCGTGACATAAGCAGCTATCACTACGGGGAAAACAAACAATGTGTTGTGTAATGATCTAGCATTGTAACCTGAATGATGGGAAGGAAGCAAAATGTATCAAGTCTCAAGTAAAGGCTTCAAAATCAGTGACATAATACATAGGTGGGTCATTTTGCAACACATTTGAGGTACTGAGAACAGCTACACTTGTAAACAGAGGGTGAGCATAAGCATCAACACTGCGCAAGGAAATGAGGGAACGGATGAAAAAGTTAAACAGATGCACTTCCAATCCTATAGAATACAATATACATCATTTTAACATTCTGCCATGAAATTCTGATCTGAAACTTAACTTATCCTCTATTTTGCTGCTGACAGAAAACATATGAACCTTGTCTTCACCAAAACGTTGGTGGACAGCTATTATAACATATCTAATGCGCGCGGGCTGGAAGAGACCTAATAAAATCCACAACCCTGACAGCGATTGCCTCTGTGCTGACCGTTGGGTCCGTTGTATCCACAACGATCCTCGGCACATCCCCAATGTCATAGTTTGTGCAACCTTGGTACCCTTCCACAAGCCTTTCTAGGTCGGCCCACGTCTTGGGCTTATGCCATCCATCATCGGCCAAGAAGCCTCCACGCTCCTCCAGCCTTCGGCGCCATTCATCTTGGTTGCCTGGCCGGCATTCCACAACGATAACAAGTGCAGCAGGCAAGCGGGCCAGAGCATCGAGATGGGCTCGACGCGATAGTGGGGAGTCGACGACGATGAACAGGCCAAGCCGGAGCTGCCTCTCGGCCAACCTCCAGAGCACGGCGTAGGAGAGGTCGTTGAGGATGCCGCTGCCGACGGCGGCGCGCTCGAGGTGCAGGGTGCAGTCCCGCACGTCGTCCTTGTCAAGGAGAGGGCATCGGAGCGCGGAGGCGATGGCACGAGCCACCGTGGACTTACCTGACCCCGGGTGGCCCTTCATCGCCACCACCACCCCGTCCGCTGCCGGCGAGCCAGATTGTTCCTCGGCCATGGGCAGGCCCCTGCCTAAAGAATTCAACAACCCCAGTTGATGAAGGGCCGAGGAACAATCAGGCCGCTGCTGGCTCGCTCCCCCCTCAACGCTCTAATGGTTTCTTGGTTCCAATTAATCAGCACACGGGGACAAGCAAACAGTTTGATCTTATCCCTAATTTAGCCAGAAGCCGAAAAAACGTCGCAATCTTATCTATCTAAGGTCCAGAAACATCTAGGGAGAGATCCGACAAAAGGAGCAGAGAAGGCGAGAGATTAATAGGAAATCTGTGGCTGAGCGAAGTGTCAGTACCTGGTTTGCGGTGGTGACCGACGTCGGCGATACGAGGTGATGGTGACTCGCCGTGCTCGAGGAGTGGAGGCGGTGGCAGGACAGGAGATCTCTGTCCGGAGGTGGAGCAGGAGCACAAGCACGGACCTACATTTCTTAAAGCGAAATCACAAGTATCAAGAAAAGAAAAACGGCAATAATGACCGGACGTCAAATGGGCCGGCCCACATCACCTAGGCGTGGGTGAACCAGCGGGGCGATTCTATTTTTTCCATCAACTACCAGCCCTATTTACACACGCAAGCGCTCATATAAGAGATCAGAGACTTTTGGAAGAGCCCTAGGCAACTGGCTTGGGGAGGTGATCAGAGTTGATGTTGTTAAAGATGGTTTTGCTCGAGGATCTCAGCCCAGGGTTAGGGCGAGGATCTTTGTCTACGAACCCTTAGACCGTGGTTTCAAGCCGAAGAAGTCCAAAGACGACAGTGAAGGCACATGGTTTGATTTTCACTATGAGAAAGTCCCTCACTTCTGTTTTGATTGTGGTAGGGTGGTTCATGTAGGGGGAGTGTGTGAACCTCCTCTGAATTCCTTCGACCAATGGGGAGAGTGGCTGCGAGCTTCCCCAGGGAGGAACCCGTCGGTCCAAGCAGGGTCGGTGGGTGGTGCGGATAGTAGTAGTAACAGTACTGGATCCAGAGGCCGTTTTGATCATCCAAGGGTAAGAGATGTGCCAATAAGGAGGAACCTGCATTTTGAGTTTGCCAAGTCTGCTGAATACCGCACTGGCGGGCCTGCAAGGTATGATAAGGGCATGGCAGATAGGAGCGGCAAATGACACTGGTCCGAGGCTGAGCGGGAGTATGATCTGAGAGATAATATTGAGCATAGGAGATAAAGAGATATGCGGGATAAGCTACTGAGCCAGAGCTTTAGGACTTCCTATGTGGGTGACAGTGACAAGAATTGGGAAAGAAAGGGGAAAGAGGATGTCATATTGATGGTGGGAGGTACTCTCATGAACAGGTTATGGATTCTAGAGGAGGGGGGACCTGGTATGCATGGGCAACCCGATATGCATGGAGAGAGGGGTAGGCGAAGGGGCTATTATACCAGGAAGCCAAGAAGGAACAATGCTCCCTCTCAATATAGGCACCAGCAACCCATGTTGGAGATAGATAACAGAAAGAGAAGGTCAAAGCAAGTCTGGGTGGTTAAAGGTGATTCAGATAGACACGGGACTAATGATGCGTTTATTCGCGATACTCGGCGTAAGACGTCGACAATGTTTGACCGCATCTCTGCAAACATGGACTTTTCGGCGGACCCTAGACAGCAGGGCTGCCGGTCGCCATGAATTTCTTAGCCTAGAACTGTCGGGGTTTGAGATTGGCCTCGACAGTTGGCGAATTAAGGGACCTGATTAGGTCATACAATCCAGTGGTGGTTTTTCTGACTGAGACAAAGAAGAAAGCAAAAGCTATGGAGAGGCTAAAATGGAGCTTGGGTTTTCAGAATGGGGTTGGTGTGGATTGTGTGGGTAAGAGTGGTGGTCTGGCGTTATGATGGAGAGATCATGTTGAGGTTACTGTCCGCCCATGGTGCCAATATTTCATTGATGCTAAGATCATATGGGAAGGTAAACACGGTAGATTCACTGGTTTCTATGGTGAGCCAAAGACGGACATTCGGAAAAAAGTCATGGGATGCTATTTGCTTTCTGAGAGCTCAAGATGATCTCCCCTGGCTTTGTGCTGGGGACTTTAATGAAGCACTTTTTCACTCTGGCCAGCTAGGGGGAAATACTGGGTGTTTTTCTCGTATGGAAGACTTTCGTGACTACTTGGCCGGCTTGGCGGACCTGGGATTTTCCGGTTACCCGTACACTTGGGATAACAAGAGGGATGGCAGTGATAATATTCAGGTTCTCCTTGATCGTGCGACGTGTTTGGATGTCTTTCTTGATCTTTTTCCAGAGACTTTGGTGGAACATATAATGACTGAGGAATCGAACCATCAGGCTCTTCTCATTAGAGCTTTGGAGACGACTCCAAGTGCTCAAAGGAGGGTGATGCGGCCGTTCAGATACGAGGAAGCATGGACCAGACATGAAAACTATGACCCAATGATTGCCGAGGCGTGGGAGGCTGCTGGCTCGGGAGCTCAGAACCTTACTACAGTTTGGGATAAGCTAAGTGCTATGGCTAGGAGCATGCAGAGGTGGGCTCGAGAAGTGTTTGCTTCCATTCGACGCAAGATTGCTTCTCTGAAAGTGCAACTTCTTGAGGCAAAGACTCAGACAACTACTACCGGTAACTCACTGGAGGTCCGGGATATCGAGAAACAACTGAGGGAGGTTTATGTGAGAGAAGAGATTATGTATAGACAAAGATCTCGTGTAGATTGGCTGTTCGCGGGGGATCAAAATACGAAGTATTTTCAAAACCGAGCAACACACCGGAAGAGAAAGAATACTGTTAGAGCTCTGGTACAGGAGGATGGAAGCATGTGTGTGGTCGATGAGGACATGCACAATCTAGCGGCCAATTTCTGTGAAAACTTATTCACTCCCAAGGGCTCAGTTGGGGCACATGATCTCCTGGATAACATTGCACTGGCAGTGTAGGCGCATATGAATTTGAAACTTACTGCGCCTTTTTGCTGATGAGGAGATCGAGGCTGCTCTGTTCCAAATGGGTCCAATGAAATCGCCGGGCCCGGACGGTCTTCCGGCGATGTTTTTATCAAAGACACTAGTCTTTGGTCAAAAATGATGCACGTACGGCTGTTCGGGACTTCTTGTTGGGGGCTGCTACTCCGGAGACTTTTAATTCAAATGCGATTGTTATGATGCCGAATGTAAACTCTCCAGAGTTGATGTCCCAATTTAGGCCAATTAGCCTCTGTAATGTGCTATAAAAGATCGCCACAAAAGTTCTTGCCAATAGGTTGAAGGCTATCCTACCAGTTTCGATCTCGGAAGAGCAAAGTGCTTTTGTTCCGAGCAGGCTCATCACGGATAATTTTTTGGTAGCCTATGAGTGTGTGCATGCTATCAGAACAAGGAAGAGGAAGAAGAGTCTGTGTGCCGTCAAGCTGGACATGATGAGAGCGTATGACTGGGTGGAGTGGGCCTTCCTTGCACAAATGATGAGACAAATGGGTTTTGATCCTCAATGGATTGAAATGGTCATGAGATGTGTCACCACAGCAAGCTTCAGTGTTAAAATTAATGGTGGGTGTTCTAGGAGTTTCATTCGTTTGCGTGTTCTTCGGCAGGGGGATCCCCTTTCTCCTTATCTATTCATGTTTTGTGTTGAGGGATTTTCTGCTTTACTAAGGAAGGCTCGGGAAAATAATCAGATTAAGGGTGTGGCATTTGGGGGCATGGGACCCCATGTGACACACTTCTTTTTGCTGATGATAGTATTGTCTTTCTTGAAGGGTTAGATGAAAGTATGCAGACTCTCAAAAACATCTTGATTAGGTATGAGGAGGCCTCGGGTCAAAAGGTAAATCTTCAGAAATCTTCTATTTTCTTTGGTAGGGGATGCTCAGCGGAGAGGAAAGGCCACTTGAAGCATGTTTTGGGTGTTGAGTACGAGGCTCTGAATGAGAAGTACCTAGGTCTCCCCACACAGGTTGGGAGGTCAAAGGTCTCTCAAAGAAATCTCGAGAGGTTCTAATCAAATATGGTTTGCAAGCTGTACCAACTTTCACCATGAGTTGTTTTCACCTCACAAAGAAAATGTGCCGGAACCTGACTTCGATCTCCTCGAAATTCTGGTGGGGTGCAATCAATGGTGAAAGGAAGGTACATTGGGTCTCTTGGGACAAGATGTGTGTAGCAAAGAGAGACGGGGGAATGGGCTTCCGGGACCCGGAGGCTTTTAATCAGGCTCTTCTTGCAAAACAGGCTTGGAGGATCCTATCTACACCAACCTCTATTTGCTCTAGAGTGCTCAAAGCACGTTATTTTAAGGAGGACTCAATCTTATCGGCCACATGTCCATCAAATGTGTCCTTCACTTTCAGAAGCATATTACATGGTCGTGATCTGTTAAGAGAGGGTTTAGTATGGAGGATAGGAGATGGATCTTGAGTCAACATTCATCACGATAATTGGATTCCTAGATATGGGTCTCTTCAGCCACTAGGTCAGGAGTTCACTATGGGGGTGACAAAGGTCGCTCACCTACTTAATGTGGAAGGAGATGCTTGGGACTGGGAAAAGATTGATGCTATGTTTACTACCTCTGATGCAGCAGACATTAAGCAAATTGTAGATGGAGGACTGGGTACTGAAGATTTTTTGGCTTGGAACTATACTAAGAATGGGTTGTTTTCTGTATCTACGTATCACCTTTGTATGTCAATGAAAAAATGCAGAACGGGGCAACCAGAACCTTCAAGTACGGTTCAGCGACATAAGGGGTACATGGCTCTGTGTGATGCTAATACTCCGGGTAAAGCCAAAATCCATATGTGGACGATGATAAAAAATGGGCTTCCTGTCGGTGCCGAGCTGCACCGGCGGCGTATCAAGCCGGGTATTTTCTATGTTGCTTGTGGGAGAGAGGAAACAATGATTCATAGATTCTGGGCGTGCCCGCATGCAACTCTATTCTGGCAGCTGTTTCGCTCTGAGAGGGTGTTATGCTTGATTCTCCTCCGGACAAACTGACCTCCCATGGCGATCTTGCCCGCTTGCTGCTAAGTTGGTTCACTGTGGCGTCGGATGATGAGCGGGCAACTATGATTCAGGCAACGTACAGACTATGGCTAGATCAGAATGATGTTATGAAGTCTATAGCGCGCCATATGCAGGAATGGAAGGAGACTCATCTACCACAAGTTCCTCCCACCCGAGAGAAATAGGTTCAGAGGTGGGTTGTGCTTGAGGAATGATGGATTAAATTCAATTGTGATGGGGCTACTTCCAGGATGGGAGCGGAAGCAGGTGGCGGTGCTGTTGCCCGTGACCACACTGGTGTGTTCATGGGGGCTACTTGTGCTTGGTTCCCAGGTATTGTTGATCCTGAAATGGCTGAGGTTCTTGACTGTAGGGAGGCTGTTAAATTAGCTATAGAGATGAATGCTGAAAAAGTGCATATTGAGCTGGATAGTAAAGCCGTGGTGCACATGCTCAATCAACCGGAGCTGATCTTCTCGGCAACTGGTCCGTGGATACAGGAGATTAAAGGACTTCTGCATACAAGAAATGAGTTTTGAAGTTCCCCAGGTTAGTCGTTCAGCGAATGTTGCTATGCACAAATTAGCTAAAGTAGGCGTGGGTGATGAACTTTGTAAGATTTGGTGGGGTGTTCCCCTAGAATTTGTGTTGGGTGTAATCTCGGATGACACTTCTAGCTATGTCGGTTAATTAAAGGGAGAAGTATTACTCCTAAAAAAACTACCAGCCCTATAAGATGACAAACAGTCTTAGTCTCTTAAAGATGCTCACAGAGGTAGGGTGTGCGTGTGTGCGTTCATAGAGGTGAGTGTTGATAACCCACAAGTATAGGGGATCACAACAGTTTTCAAGAGTAGAGTATTCAACCCAAATTTATAGATTCGACACAAGGGGAGCCAAAGAATATTTGTAAGTATTAGCAGTTGAGTTGTCAATTAAACCACACCTGGAGATTAATTATCTGCAACAATGTGATCAGTAGCAAAGTAGTATGATAGTTTTGATAATAGTGACATCAATAATAGTAACGGTAACAGTGATAGCAGTGATATTGTAGCAAGTGGAACAGTAACGATAGCAGTAGTAACTTAGCAAGAACAATATAAAATAAATTCGTAGGCATTGGATTGGTAATTTGTTGGATGATATTCATCATGTGACAGTCATAACCTAGGGCGATACGACACTAGCTCTAGTTCATAAATATAATGTAGGCATGTATTCTGTAAATAGTCATACGTGCTTATGGAAAGAACTTGCATGACATCTTTTGTCCTACCCTCCCGTGGTAGCGGGGTCCAATTGGAAACTAAGGGATATTAAGGCCTCCTTTTAAAAGAGAAGCGGAACAAAGCATTGGCACACGGTGAATACATGAACTCCTCAAACTACGGTCATCACCGGGAGTGGTCCCGACTATTGTCACTCCGGGGTTGCCGGATCATAACACCTAGTAGGTGACTATAAATTGCAAGATCGGATCTAGAACATGGATATAATGGTGATAACATAAACGGTTCAGATCTGAAATCATGGCACCCGGGCCCAAAGTGACAAGCATTAAGCATGGCAAAGTCATAGCAACATCAATCTCAGAACATAGTGGATACTAGGGATCAACAAAACTAACTAGATTACATGATGAATCTCATCCAACTCCTCACCGACCAGTGAGCCTACGAAGGAATTACTCACTCCCAATGGGGAGCATCATGGAATTGGCGATGGAGAAGGGTTGGTGATGATGAAGAACAAAGACCCCCCTCTCCGGAGCCCCAAACGGACTCCAGATCTGGCCTCCCGATGAAGAACAGGAGGTGACAGCGGCTCCGTCTCGTGGAACGCGATAATTCTTTCTCCCTGATTTTTTCTCCGAAAATAGGGTTTTATAGCGTCGATTTCAGGGTCTGCGGGGCCACCAGGTGGGGAAAACCCAACTGGGCGCGCCTGGAGGGGGGGCGCCCTAGTGGGTTGTGCCCACCCAGGTGCCCCCCTCCGGTGGTTCTTGGCTCCAGAAATTCTCTTTATTGATATAAAAAATCCTCGCAAAGTTTTGTTTCGTTCCGAGAACTTTTATTTCTGCACAAAAACAACACCATGGTAGTTCTCCTGAAAACAACATCAGTCCGGAGTTAGTTTCATTCAAATCATGCAAATTAGAGTCCAAAACAAGAGGAAAAGCATTAGGAAAAGTAGATACGTTGGAGACGTATCAACTCCCCCAAGGTTAAACCTTTGCTTGTCCTCAAGCAATTCAGTTGATAAACTGAAAGTGAAAAAGAAAAACTTTTATGAACTCTTTTGCTCTTGTTTGCATAAATAGGCTTAAACAACACCTAGGTTTTCAGCCAACATTATAACTAACCATACCGACAATAATTCTTAAAAATTATATTAACTCATATCAATAACATAATCAGCTAGCGAGCAATAATAAGATATCTCAAACAGCAACATGTTATCAAAACAACCATGATATAATATGACAATAGTGGTATCTCGCTAGCCCTTTCTAAGACCGCAAAACATAAATGCAGAGCACTTCCAAAGTCCAAGCAGCGACTAAACATTGCAATTCATGGTAGAAAAGATCCAGTCATGATGCACCCAACATTAGCTACACACAAGGCATCAACATGACAGTAGTGCTCTCAGGTTCTGGCGCTTCTTTTAGAAGGTGATGACACAACATAAAAGTAATTAGATAGTCCCTTCGCAAAGGGAAGCAGTGATTTGCAGAGGTGCCAAAGCTCAAGTTTTTTAAACAGAGGTAAATGATATTTTGAGACATGCACCTTTCTTGTTTACTTCATGACTATCAGTTATCAATATCTTTCATGCTAAGCACGCTAGTGGCGATTCCAAGCGATAAAGTAAAGGTTATGGCGCTGTTGGTAGTTTTTGTTTGATTTTTTGAAAGATCAATTCTTTTTGCAGATTGGGACTGGGCATCCCTATTACCGCCCTTTTCTCATGCGATGGTGAGTGAATAAGCACTCATCCTGAGAATAACCCGCTTAGCATGGAAAATACCGACTACCTCCTGTCGTTCCACGAATGATCCAGGCACACAAAAAGGATATTTATTTGAATTTTTTTAGAGATGGCACATGCAAATTTACATAGGACGGCAGGGTAATACCACATATAGGTAGGTATGGTGGACTCATCTGGAATAACTTGGGTTTAAGGTTTTGGATGTACAAGCATAACTCCCACTTAGTATAGGCGAAGGCTAGCAAGTAGGTTGAGAAGCGGCTAACTAGAGAGCAACAATGGTCATGAACATGCATTATGCATAAGTAACATTGGACACTAGCATGAGTAGGATATGAACACCATGAACATAAATATCATAGAGGCTATGTTGGTTTTGATTCAATACATGCATGAACATGTGCCAGGTCAAGCCACCTGGACGTTCGAAGGAGGATACCATATCATCATACCACATCACAATCATTTTAACGAAATGTTGATATCCAAGATAAATCATTATCCACCCCTAGCTACTTATGCATGGCATGAGAAACTGTAATCTCTAATTGTCATTGCAAACAAGTTTAATCATAATGGGCTGAATCGTGGATACTAGGTTAAACATATTTACAAAAATAGAACAAGTCGAGTTCATACCCATTTCTCTCTGCCATGGCCAGTTCATCGAATATCGTCATTATTACCTTTCACTTGCATGACCAAACGATGTGAAAATAATAATAGTGCAAGAGTGCCGTGGACTAAGCTGGAATCTGCAATCATTTTATTCAACAGGAGAAGACAAGGTAAAATGGGCTCTTTGTTAGATAAACAATAATGCAAATGAGAGCCACTCAACATTTTCATCGTGGCCTTCTCCTCAGTATGACTCAATAAAAAGAAAATAAATTCAGAGAAAGACACTGAAATATTTTTGGAGTTTTTGGTTTTCTTGAACAAGCAAATAAAGGGGAAAAGCAAAAAAAAGGGGGGAAACTATTTACATGGGAAAGCTCCCAACAAGCAAAAGAAGAAGGAAATCTTTTTGGGGTTTCTTTTTAGTGCTACAGGTAACTACTCTAGAAAGAAAAACAAAAAGAAGCTGGAAATATTTTTGGATTTCCTCAAGTTTTTCAAACACACAAGAAGAAAGCAAGAAAATAAATTTAATATGGATAATACAATGAAAAAGTGCGAACATCGACAACTGAAATAAAATGTGTGAACATGAATTTAATGTCGGTGAGAAACACGTACTCCCCCAAGCTTAGGCTTTTGGCCTAACTCGGTAATCAGTCAGTAGTCGAAGAAACCTGGGGTCCCATGTCGAATTGCTGAGGAGCGGGCACCTGTGGATCCCACTGCTGAGGCTCCTCCTCTGCTACAGCCTGGTCGTTCTAGTAGGCGATGATGTCCTCAGGCATAATCCTGTATCCGCCCCTGGCAATAAGATCAAACAAAGTAGGTCCAGGTAGTCACTACAAAAAAATACACTTCCATGATGATACGTGTTTGTCACAGTAGGTCGCTTTTTTGTCATGCATGTACATCCATGACAAATTTATAATAGAATCAAGATAGTCATACCTGTGCTGTCGTAGAAGTGTTACATGACATTACCAAAATTATCATCACGGAAGTGTCCACTTCCATGACAATAAATCGCGCGTCACAGAAGTGCTTTCGTCAAGGGTGACCAACATGTGGCATCCACCGTAACGGAACGCTGTTAAGCTATCGGGTCGGGTTTTGGATCCGATAACCCATTAACAGCCCCGACCAATGGGGATTTTCCATGTGTAAAATCATCATTGGCTAGAGGAAACACGTGTCGGCTCATCGTTGGGACAGATGTCATCCACTCACTGGACAGAAAGTGCCTATGATACGTCGACACGTGGCACGGCCCAACAGTGGCCCATTCCCGTGAAAAGGCTGGCCCGTTTGACTTGGTCAAAAGCTGGCGGGCCGGCCCATGGAAAGCCTGTTAACGGCATGTTCGCATATAGCCCATTTACAGCCCGCTAACCCAAGGCCCGTTAAGTCCTATCCAAATTAGGCCCAGTAGCGTCATCTGGGCCGTCCAATATGATTCCAGCCCGTTTTCACTTATGGCCCATGTATAGCCCATGACGTCTTTCAGCCCATATGAGGCCCTTTGTAACTCTTGGCCCATTAGCGGGCCGTGCTGAAACTGGCCCGTAATGAAAAGTGTATTACTTTACACCCATTAACGGCCCGTGGTGAAACTGGCCCATAATGAACAGTGTATCACTTTATACCCATTAATGGCCCGTTATTCCGTTGGGCTGTTTCCAGCCCAAGTTAACTTTCGGCCTTCTGAGGGCCCATTTTTTCTTTGGCTCATTTGCAGCATTCGGTTACTTATGACCCGTTACTGTCATATTCTGCTTGTGGGCCAAATTCAGCCCGTCGTTACAGTCGGCCCGTTTGTGGAGCGTTAGTCTGTTGGGCCATTTTTATAGCATCACCAAATACGGCCTATTAATGGCCCGTTATGGTCAGCCCATAAAACCTATGATTTCCATTAAAGGCCCGTCTACGGCACATTAAAGGCCCGTACAATACCCATAAATGAGCCGGCGGCCCATGGATTCTACGAGACGTACAAGGCCCATGGATCCTATGGGACGTAGAAGGCCCATGGATCCTACGAGACGTAGAAGGCCCATGGATCCTACGAGACGTAGAAGGCCCATGGTCGGGCGTGTTGGCCCCTGTTTGAATGATATAGCATATTCAAAGAATTATCCTACTCAATACTATCACCTCTAAAAAGCCTACACTATTACAACAAAGAGATCAAGGCATAGAAAGGTAGAATAATCCTACACTATACAATAAAGAAATTACAGCCGATTATACCCACTGGGCATTATGGTTCGGCACAGGTGATAATAAAGCATACACAAACAACAAATTACATACACTGGGCAAATACAGCTCATACATCATGGAACGCACATCAACTTAACTCCATTTGAACTATAATCTCTTCATAAAATAGGATTGGCCGGATTTAGATAGCACAAATTTCAGTCTGCAAAATCTCCAATTCCTTCATGGTTACCTCAGTGTCTTGTTTCATTTTTTTGACTCCTGCATCTAATACCTACATGTCCAGTCTCAACTTGTTGATTATACATTGACAATCATGTACACGCTGTCTTGCCACCTCTAGTTGATGCTCGAGAACATCAGCACATTCCAATTCCAATCCATAATCATTCGGTAATGGCCATGCCGCAATGCTCGCAGATCTTTGTGTTGATGTCTGTCGGTGTACTAAAGTAGGGGTACCTTAGTACCCCGAACTTGTGCACGGGCAGTCGTAGCACCCCGCGGCAAGGCTTGCCAGGCGATCGCCAAAACTCTCCATGGTCCCTCCTCGGGCCATCCAAGAACAAAGTATTTAAGCCAAGGCCCCGGCAGGAGGAGCCTGCCGGGAAGGCCCCCCCGAAGAGAGCAAGGCCCCGGCAAGAGGAGCTTGCCGGGACGACCGCTCGAAGCACAAGGCCCCGGCAAGAGGAGCTTACCGGGAAGGCCGACCGAGGCACGACAAGATACTTGCTGCGACGCGCCCCGCGTCCCGGCAAGGACCGGTGAGCGACAAGCTCCCGGGCGCGACAAGGCACCAACCGCGGCAAGGCGCTTGCCGCGGCAAGTCACCACCCCACGCCTGCGCTCCAGCTCATCCACCCACGCGTCGCTCTGGGGCCATTCCAGGCATACGTGGCAAGAGGCTGCGCAGCCAGGGGCATGCGGTGGCGAAGCAACGCTGACAGAGTAGCCATCGTGGCAAACGGTGGCGCTCCTGACGGTCCCTTTCCTGCACCGTCTGGGCGATGCGGACGGGCATTTAATGCCCTTGTCCCCTGCCGTCAGAGTTAGGTATGATAGCACTGTGCAAACAGCTATACCCAACACAGCATTTTCCAGTTTTACCCCCGCCTACGTTGCCACCTGTGGGTAACCCCTTGCACATATAAAAGGAGGCCCCATGCGCAACGGGAGGGGAGGAGGAGGAAGCAGACCACCCACGCTCGGTCTGATTAGTTGCCTGAGTGTACTGTAGCACTCAGCGCTCCCAAGAACACAATACAAACCACAAAGCAGCAGTAGGGTTTTACGCATCCGTGCGGCCCGAAGCTGGGTAAATCCCCTTGTGTGCATTGCCTCGATCCGCTCTTCGCGCGACCTCCTCCCCCCGCCGAACCAAGAAAGGGGCTCGGTCCCCATAGGTGTTTGAGGAGGCAGATTTCCCCCGACATCTTTGGCGCGCCAGGTAGGGGGTGTCGAAGTTGTGTGAACCTGATCTGGCGTCTGCACAGGCTAGATCTCCATCATCTTCATCGACATGCCACCGAAGAAGAAAGCTCCAGAGGTGGCTGGTCCGTCCGCGTCGAACCCACCGCCCCTGGAGCAAACGGGTGGTAGGGAAGACACCGGCGGCGGAACGGGCGTCGCTGAGCCAGCTCATGATGCCACGGCGTCCGAACATGCACTGCGCCCCTCTCAGGAGACACGGGACCAGTAGCGTCTTGGCACTCACGGTACCATACGCTCGCTGGACCCAGATCGAGCCGGCGGATCCCAGGGCACTCAAGGCCAGCACTCACACCAATGTGCTGGCGCGAGCGTGGCGCGACTGCCTGGTCCGGGTGTTGCTCCTTCTAACGTAGTTAGAAGTTCGAGCACATCCCGCTCCACGCGCCGTTCGCCACCGCTGCCCGCCACTCCAGCAGAAGCTCTGGCGCGAGCTCAACTGCTCCTAGACTACCCTCCAACGGCGGACAAGCTCGACGATTGGAGGGCCATGATACAGAGCCTCATCGGTTTCGCTAACAGCGACACCCCACGGCAGCACAGTGCGTCGCAGCCGCGGCAGGTCGGCCAGGCGAGAACCGATGGCGCCAAGACCGGTGGGGGCGCGACCACCGTGCACTCCCCGCCCCAAAGGCCAAGATCGCCGACTCGCCGGAACCATCACGACAACGACTCCACCGCGTCGTCGAATCCGCGAACTCGTCGCGATCAATGCCAAGTTCTTCACGAGCGAGAACAAGAGGACGCTCGTACTCGCATCGAGCGTCAGAGAGAAGCGCGGCGTCAATCAGACCAGCGCGCTGGGCCCTTTGTCGACATGCATGCACCGGGGGAACTAGGCGACCTGCCGCACGCGGTGGGCTGCCCTGCGTTCACCCGTGAGCTGCGGCAAGTCCAGTGGCCCAGCACGAAGAATTTCAAGCCAGATGTACCAGAGAAGTACGACGGCAAGTCACATCCGTCGGAGTTCCTCAGCATCTACACCATTGCGGTGCAGGCTGCTGGAGGGCGAGACGACAAGATCCTTGCCAACTACTTCCCGCTGGTACTCAAGTCAAACATCAGATCCTAGCTCATGCACTTGCCGGACAACTCCATAAGCTCCTGGACAGACTTGTGCCATCAGTTTGTTGGCGCCTTTACGGGCGGCCACAAACCCCATGGCCAAGCGAGCGACCTTTATATGCTCGTCCAGAAGGAAGGGGAACCCCTGCGCAAGTTCATCCAGAGATTCAGCCGTGTACACTACAACATCCCAGACGTCCAACCCGCCGCGGTCATCAACGCGTTCCATCAGAACATGCGTAACCGCAGGATGCGGGAGGAGATGGCGATGTGCAAGATCAAGGACGTCAGCAAGCTATATGCCCTGGCCGACAAGTGTGCCCATGCTGAGGAAGGGAGGAAACTCCCCGGAGAGAACACTGGAGCAGGAGAGTCTGACTGTGAGGATATCGCCCCGGCAAGGAAGAACCGGCGGCGGAGCAACAGGAAGAAGAAGAGCCAAGAGGTACTGGTTGTTGAGCAGTCCGGCGATGAAGGCGCCGCCAAGAAGGCCCAGGCTGGTAGCTCCGGCAAGGAGGTTGCCGGATGCGCCAACTGCCAGGCTGTGGCGGTCGCCGACAAGCGGGATGGCACCAACAAACAGTACTGCAAGATCCACTTTTGACGTTGCCGATTTTCCATTGCCCTACAATGGAATTCTCGGCCGTCCAGCGCTCGCCAAGTTCATGGCGGCCTCTCACTACGCATACAACATGCTCAAGATGCCAGGCTCGATAAGCGTCATCTCTGTCCCTGGCGACAAGAAGGATGCCCTTATCTATGCCGACAAGATCTACCGGGAAGCAGCAGCCGCGGCGGATCACAAGCCACTTGCCGCTGAAGCTCCCGGAGGGAAGAAGAGGACCAAGCCCGGCAAGTGCTCTAGTGCCCACTCCGGCAAGCGCACCTCTTCGGAGTGCTGCACTACCGTCGAGGACGCGCCATCGAGCTCCACCGGCAAGAGTAAGAAGACAATGGCAGCTCCGCCAACGACCAAGAAGGTGTCCGCCAAGGAGGACGACACTGGTGGTACCTTCACCATCAGTGCCACTCTCGACCCCAAATAGGAAAGCGCGCTCGTTGCTTTCCTGCGGGCGAATGTCGATGTGTTTGCCTGGCAACCATCTGACATCCCCGGCGTTCCCAGGAAAGTGATTGAGCACCACCTCGCCGTCTGTCCTCATGCGCGACCCGTCAAGCAAAGAGTCAGGAAGCAAGCGGTGGAGCGCCAAGAGTTCATCGCAGAAGAAATCAAGAAGTTGGAAGCAGCGGGCCTCGTCAGAGGTGTGCTCCATCCGACGTGGTTGGCCAATCCTGTTGTCGTGCGCAAAGCAAATGGGAAATGGAGGCTTTGCATCGACTTTACTGATGTTACAAAGCTTGTCCCAAAGATCCTTTTCCCTTGCCGCGCATTGACCAGATTGTTGACTCCACGGCCGGATGTGACCTGCTTTCATTTCTTGACGCATACTCAGGATACCATCAGATCTTCATGGCTGAAGAAGACGAGGAGAAGACCGCATTCATCACTCCATGTGGCACGTACTGTTTCGTACGGATGCCTTTCGGTTTGAAGAATGCTGGTTCGACGTTTGCGAGGGTTGTCCATACCGCTTTTGAGCCACAGATCCACAGAAATGTGGAAGCCTACATGGATGACATAGTGGTCAAAAGCAGGGACAGGGCAACCCTGATTCAAGATTTAGAAGAGACCTTCACGAACTTGCGCAGGATCAACCTCAAGCTCAACCCCGAGAAGTGCGTGTTTGGAGTCCCTTCCGGCAAGCTTATCGGGTTCTTCGTGTCTCAGCGAGGAATCGAAGCCAACCCAGACAAGATCAAGGCCATCGAGCAGATTGAAGCACCAACACGCATCAAGGATGTACGAAGGCTTGCCGGCTGCGTCGCGGCTCTCAGCAGGTTTATTTCCAAGTCTGCAGAACGCGCCCTGCCATTTTTCAAAGTTTTGAAAAAGGCTGGTCTAGTGAAATGGACTCCGGAAGCGGAGGCTGCGCTGCAAGACTTGAAGAAATACCTATCCTCCGCTCCAATATTTGTCGCGCCTAAACCACAAGAGAAGTTGCTGCTGTACCTGGCGGCAACCAATCAAGTGGTTAGTGCTGCGTTAGTAGCGGAGAGGGAGGCAGATGATGAGCCAGCAACCACGGCAAGCACGTCCAGCGACAAGCAGGGTGCTTCCCTGACAAGCTCTGGCCCCGACAAGGATGAATCTGCGCAGGAGCAAGTGGAGGTGCAGAAGAAGAAAATGGTGCAGCGCCCAGTTTACTTTGTTAGCTCCCTTCTGCAGGGGGCTAGGTCAAGGTACTCTGGTGTGCAGAAATTGCTTTTCGGCCTTCTCATGGCCTCGAGAAAGCTGCGCCATTACTTCCAAGCACATGAGATTACACTTGTCACCCTCTTTCCGCTGAAGAGGATACTGCAGAATCCAGAAGCAACAGGCAGGATTGTCGAGTGGGCGCTGGAACTGTCGAGCTTCGGTCTCAAGTTCGAGAGCACCTCGACTATCCAAAGCAGAGCCTTGGCGGAGTTCATAGCGGACTGGACACCGACGCCAGACGAAGAAATCCCGGAGACGAGCATCCCCGCCAAAGAAGCAAGCAAAGAGTGGCTGATGTATTTTGATGGTGCCTTCTCGCTGCAAGGCGCCGGTGTTGGCGCCTTGCGCGTTGCTTATCGCGCCCACCGGAGAGCACCTCAAGTACGTAGTCCAGATGCACTTCCCCAAGGAACAAGCAGCCAACAATACTGCAGAGTATGAAGGTCTGCTCGCCGGTCTCAGGATCGCGGCAGAACTTGGGATCAAGAAGCTCATTGTTAGGGGTGACTCGCAGCTTGTCGTCCGCCAAGTGAACAAAGATTACCAGAGTCCGTTGATGGAAGCGTACGTTGATGAAGTGAGGAAGCTAGAAGAGCGCTTTGACGGCCTGCAAATGGAACACATTCCAAGAGCTGAGAACGACATCGTTGATGGCCTGTCAAAGTGCGCATCATTTAAGTTACCTGTGGAACCAGGAACCTTTGTGCTCAAGCTGACTCAGCCATCCGTAACGCCATCAACCGGACAGAGCAAGAAGAGCAAGTTGGTCTCCGGTGACTATCTTCCGGCAGAGCTCCCCGGAGCCGCCGCCAAGAAGGTCCCCAAGATCGACGCCAAGAGCGCTGAGGAGCCTCCCGCTCCGGCAAACCCCAGGGTTTGTTCCGTGGAAGCAGGCGCTCCCGACAAGTTTTGCCCCGGCAAGCTTGCCGGGGAACGTCAAGCTCCGGCTGAGCCCCAGATCCTCGTCGTAGAAGCGGACGTTCCCGCAGCAGCAGATGTGCCTTCAGTGCTTGTTGTCGAGCCACAGGCTCCAGCATGGGCGCAGCAGACTGTCCATTTCCTCCAGAACGGAGAACTTCCCGAAGAACAAGAAGAAGCGGAAAGAGTAGCCCGGCGCTCGAGTATGTACCAGTTCGTCGACAGCACGCTGTACAGAAGAGGGCGCAACAGTGTGAAATTGAAGTGTATTTCCCGGAAAGACGAACAAAAGCTGTTGGCAGAGATAGATGGAGGCATATGTGGTCACCACATTGGCGCCAGAGCACTTGCCGGCAAAGCGTTCCGGCAAGGTTTCTTCTGGCCGACAGCCCTCCAGGATGCAACTGCACAAGTAACCAAGTGTGAAGCGTGCCAGTTCCATTCCAAGCAGATACACCAGCCAGCTCAAGCTCTCCAGACGATCCCTTTATCCTGGCCATTTTCGGTCTGGGGGCTCGACATCCTCGGCCCCTTCCCCCGAGCTATCGGGGGCTTTGAGTACTTGTACGTCGCAATCGACAAGTTCACAAAGTGGCCCGAAGTGGAACCAGTGAGGAAGGTGACAGCACAGTCAGCAGTCAAGTTCTTCAGGTCGATTGTTTGCCGCTTCGGGATCCCCAACAGGATCATCACCGACAACGGTACGCAATTCACAAGCCGCGCCTTCATGCAATACGTCCAAGATCTCGGCGCCAAGGTCTGCTTCGCTTCTGTTGCTCATCCCCGGAGCAACGGTCAAGCGGAGAGGGCCAATGCCGAGGTGCTGCGCGGGCTCAAGACCAGAACTTTTGACAGGCTGCACAAGTGCGGAAGAAACTGGATCGAGGAGCTGCCGGTGGCTCTTTGGTCGATCAGAACGACGCCAAATCGAGCCACTGGCCAGACACCATTTGCTCTAGTCTATGGAGCAGAAGCAGTTACCCCCACGGAACTCATATACGGGTCACCTCGAGTGCTCGCTTATGATGAGCTTGAGCAAGAGCGGCTGCGTGAAGATGACGCGCTGCTCCTTGTGGAAGATCGTCTTCAGGCTGCTGTGCGAGCCTCTCGCTACCAGCAAGCTTTGCGTCGCTACCATAGCCGCAAAGTTAAAGCCAGAAGCTTCGAGGAAGGCGACCTTGTTCTTCGGCGCGCTCCGTCCGCCAAGAATCATAACAAGTTGACGCCGAAGTGGGAAGGCCCTTACCGGGTGAGACGAGTCACGAGGCCCGGTGCTGTCCGCCTCGAGACCGAAGATGGCACTCCGGTGAGCAACTCCTGGAATATTGAGCATCTTCGTAAGTTTTACCCGTAAGGCGCGGTTGTCGGGCCCCGCCCGGCAACCAACCTTTTGTACAAGTCTTGCCGCTGTTGCATGTAATCCTTTGTACAAAGCCAGGCGCAGACCCTGAGCAGCAGTAAATGAAGCGTTGGCGCCCTAAGTTTTAGCATGCATGCTGAGTCGAGTCTCGTCCTTGGTTAGGGTTGATAGTGCCTAACAACTGCTAACCCCTAGCTTAGAGGTCGAGTCTGCGTCCTTTTTCCTGTTTCTTCATTTCCCTTGGTTCGCAGGGTTTTGCATATCCTGGCCAGACCGCTTAAGGACGAAGAAGAGAAGTAGGGCGGACCAGCATCTGGTCCCCGGCGAACCAGTGTTGCCGGGGGCTGCAAGCACAAAGATTCACCCGCGACAAGCCAAAGTTGCCGGGGGCTGCAATCCCAGATAAGTCTTTCATCCCTTGTCATGCATTCTCTTATGGACCGAGGAATGCGAAAACCTTGTTCCTTCCTAAAAAGCTGCCGTGCTCCCTTAACTCTGGGCCCCGGAGCGCGTTCCTGGGGCCAGTTTCGGTAGTAGCCGCGGCGGCAAAGGAACGGAATGAGGAGCCCGAACCCGCCTCATCCCTGCCTCCGCCAAAGGCGTGAGGAAGGTCAAGTGGCGCGGGTAGACGACAGGGCCTGTTCCCGGGCAAAGAAGTGTCTATCTTAACGATGTAAAGGATCCACTCCTTGGCGTGGGTTTTACCCGCGAGACAAATGGCCCGGCAAACATCCCCTTTTCATTAAAAACACTCCGCTCAGGTACAGTTCAGAGGGAATGAAAAACATGAAAGATGGGATTGCAAGTTTTAAACTCAACTAAAGGCCCGAGGGCTTACAGATTGAAAAAAGATAAGATGCCCATAATCCCTTTCTTGTCTCTCTCCTCAGGAGGTAGGTCAAGGAGGCGAAAAGGGCAAAAGGGGCGCCTAGGCGAGCTACGGGTGGCAGAAGACACCAACAGAACGCCCCGGGGGCCGGCTGAAAGCTGGACGGTGACGGCGGCGCCGGAAGCAGGGCTCGACGAGGCGGCAGGACGTCAGCACGCTGTCGAGGGCATCTAGCCCTCGTACTCTGAGTTGACGGCCTTTCCGCCAGCCCTCTTCCTCTTCCGCAGCCTCCCTACGCCAGCCGCCAAGGGGACGACCCCAGGAAGCTCAAGGAGCCGG
Organism: Aegilops umbellulata; assembly: GCA_032464435.1. Taxonomy (NCBI): domain Eukaryota; kingdom Viridiplantae; phylum Streptophyta; class Magnoliopsida; order Poales; family Poaceae; genus Aegilops; species Aegilops umbellulata. The sequence continues at coordinate 222,104,312 of CP136055.1, read as the reverse complement.
CGACACGGATGATGGGGTCGCCGGTGCCACGCGGAGCCGCGACCGACGCCTAGTCGGACCCGTCATCCCGACGACCGCTACCCTCGTCGTCGCTGTTGCTCCCCTCCTCGTCACTCTCGCTCGAGGAGGAGCCTTCGCTGTCGGAGGAGCTATCCACGCAGCACCGGGCCCGGGTCCCGAAGTCCCCGAAGGCCTTGACGGAGAGGAGGTCGCCCTCCATCAACTTAAAATGGAGGGTGAACCCCTCCATCAAGCTGTGGATACGGGCGAACGTCTTCCACCCTCGACCAAGATACATCACGCCGGGGGCTGGGGACTCGACGTGGACCCGCATGCCGCTGATCCCGCAGCCCCTCATGCGCAGTCTTAGCGTCTCGGCTTGTTCCATCTCCATCACGCTCGCGAAGGGAGCCGGGAGAGGAGGCGACGATGAGGCGCCCGGCGCAGCCTGACGAAGAACTCGCAAGGGTCGTCCCCGATGTGGACCGCCGTGAGAAGGGGAGCCGCTGGCGGAGGCGAGGCCAACGCGTCGCCCCGTCCGCCTCGTCCACGACCTCGTCCACGGCCTCGTCAACGGCCTCGTCCACGACCTCGCCCCCTCCCCCTTCCCCTTACGGTTGGCTCCGCCACCACGGGTGCAAGGGGAGGAGGCGCGCGTTGCCTAGCGGCGACCCTCACCGCCACCGATGAAGGACCAGGGTTCCCTTTCTCCATGGCGAATGGAGAGAGCGGATCAGAAGCCGAAGGGAAGGAAAGATGAAGGAGTGCGGATTTTCGTCGCCCCCTCTTGCTCTTTATAAAGAAGCAGGGTGAGGGCTCGGCCGCCCCGCTCAGCCAATCAAGACACAGGGAGGGCAGGCGACTGGGACCGGCCTGCTGCCTCAACCCGCGACGGCCCGGTTTCCTGCCTCCACCGTCCGCAACTCCGGGTGCATGGGAGCCGCGTGGCTGGCGTGCAGGACCGAGGCGATGGATGAGGCGACCTCCCTCCACCCCATGATCGTGGGGAGCGGACGCCTCGGAAACCGTGCCTCGGCCCCGTCTAGCAAGCGAGCCACGCCTCCACGCCTCCCTCCACTTATGGAGATAGCGCGAACCGTCCCCCTTTATTGCGACGTGACGCATGCCTGCGGGGCTCAGCCCTGCGCACGCCGCCCACGTCACGCACGCCTCTCCCCATGATGCCGCATTCGACGCGTGCCGTTCGGGGAGGGCGTGGTGGACGCAGAAGCAGATGCAGCATGACCCAGGCCACGCGTGCCCATGCACTGTTTTGGGCCTGGCCCAACAGCGCTCGGCGCCGTGTATGGCCCAGGCCCGGGGGCTCCTGTCGGTGTACTAAAGTAGGGGTACCTTAGTACCCCGAACTTGTGCACGGGCAGTCATAGCACCCCGCGGCAAGGCTTGCCAGGCGATCGCCAAAACTCTCCATGGTCCCTCCTCGGGCCATCCAAGAACAAAGTATTTAAGCCAAGGCCCCGGCAGGAGGAGCCTGCCGGGAAGGCCCCCCCCCCGAAGAGAGCAAGGCCCCGGCAAGAGGAGCCTGCCGGGACGACCGCTCGAAGCACAAGGCCCCGGCAAGAGGAGCTTACCGGGAAGGCCGACCGAGGCACGACAAGATACTTGCTGCGACGCGCCCCGTGTCCCGGCAAGGACCGGTGAGCGACAAGCTCCCGGGCGCGACAAGGCACCAACCGCGGCAAGGCGCTTGCCGCGGCAAGTCACCACCCCGCGCCTGCGCTCCAGCTCATCCACCCACGCGTCGCTCTGGGGCCATTCTAGGCGTACGTGGCAAGAGGCTGCGCAGCCAGGGGAATGCGGTGGCGAAGCAACGCTGACAGAGTAGCCATCGTGGCAAACGGTGGCGCTCCTGACGGTCCCTTTCCTACATCGTCTGGGCGATGCGGACTGGCATTTAATGCCCTTGTCCCCTGCCGTCAGAGTTAGGTATGATAGCACTGTGCAAACAACTGTACCCAACACAGCGTTTTCCAGTTTTACCCCCGCCTACGTTGCCACCTGTGGGTAACCCCTTGCACATATAAAAGGAGGCCCCATGCGCAACGGGAGGGGAGGAGGAGGAAGCAGACCACCCACGCTCGGCCTGATTAGTTGCCTGAGTGTACTGTAGCACTCAGCGCTCCCAAGAACACAATACAAACCACAAAGCAGCAGTAGGGTTTTACGCATCCGTGCGGCCCGAAGCTGGGTAAATCCCCTTGTGTGCATCGCCTCGATCCGCTCTTCGCGCGACCTCCGCCCCCCGCCGAACCAAGAAAGGGGCTCGGTCCCCATAGGTGTTCGAGGAGGCAGATTTCCCCCGACAATGTCACTTCATCCTAAATTGTTTCTGTAAGTACACATGACTAGGGCAAAAATATAGTTACAACAGTGAAGCGGACAAGACACTATTTTGTACTAGATGGCAAAACAGGACTAACAATAATGTTACACGTCACTTTCAAAAAAAAATGTTACACGTCATGAAGCATAAGTAGGTGATATTTTAAAAATTATAAAAAAGATAATATGTGCAGCCTGCATACAGAAATCCCTCTTAGCTCACCAGAGGAGCATGATGTTGGGGCCCAATCGAAAACACAGACAAGTTACAAATTTAGACAACATGTTGCGTATAAGTAAGCAAGCAGTTGGCCATTCTGTGCCTCAATTAAAGTCTTAGGGAGCATAATGAACAGCAGAGGGTTTCATACAAACATACTATAGCAGGCAAAACTATGCAATCATTAGCGTAGTATAAACTAGATTGTGATCCTCATGCAGTAATAGTTGGTTAATAGACTTCAAAGCTTTAGGCACACTTCGGTAGAGTAATTAAATGGTAAGGCCTTTAATTATGTCAACTAATAGTGATACAAGTACCGAACATCAGGCATGATTATTTGGGCATCTCATTAACTGAGGACAAATAAAGCAACTGAAAAGAGAAAATTAACTATGCCTGAAAGAAACAAGGAATTGAACTGTTGAGTTGCATACAGTGACTTACCTTAGCAGGTTGAAGAGGCTCAGCGCAGCTCCTACTTCTCTTGCAAGGCTCCTTCCTAACATCTTGTGATTTTAGATTTTTCCGCTCGCAGCGAGATAGAAGGTTGTCTCGCCTCAATAATTGATTCTATTTGGCTGCACAATTTGTTCGTTTATTCATTCTTCACTCGCTCACAGAGGTACCATAGTTTCTCCATGTGATTTTCTTCTGCTAGCTTCTTTCTTTTCATTTCTCATCGAATTCTCAAAGATAGTGCATTGTTTAAGAGAGAAAATGGAGACATGAGCACATACAAATAATTATAGTGTCCTTTGACAGTGTATTAAAAGAATTTCCATCAACTACTTGACAGAAAAGTTCACCTATTGCTTTGAGAAAAATGCTCAAAGGTGAAAAGAAACTTTTAGTTGTGTTCTTGATAAATTATATCTACAATACTTGAAGTTGCACATAAACTTAACTAGAAGCAAGTTGAAAACTAGAGTAACCTGTTACTTATGTAAAAAAAGAGAATTTCGTGTGATGTATAAGTATAAATAACAGTTAGATATAATTTCAAAAGCTGATTGGATAACACTTGAATAAGGAAACTAAATAACAAGAAACGTTGGTATGAGCAAAATACTACATGAACGGGAACCTACTGGACACGGTGTTCACGTCTGATGCTTCCCGGGCTTGGGAAGGTATTGAATTCGGTCTTAAACTTTTAAAGTAAGGGGGTGATCTGGAGGGTAGGAAACAGGAGAAGAATTCAAATTACCAGGGACCAGTGGATCCCAAGGGAAAAGGGCCTTAAAACTGCCAACTTCATTCGCAGAACTCGGCTAAGATGGGTGAACCAACTACTGAACCCAGGGATGAGTGGAATACAGCCTTGGTTAGGCAACTGTTCCACTCTTTTGACGCAGAGGAGATATGCAGAGTTCGCATCCCCATGGGTGATCTGGAGGATTGTGTGGCATGGTGATGCCTACTACACAACCTTCTTCTTGTAGACATTGTCGGGCCTCCAAGTGCAGAGGTTTATAGGACGGTCGCAAATTTCCATCAAGTGGATGATCTAAGGTTTATCAATCCATGGGAGGCGTAGGATGAAGACGGTCTTTCTCAAACAACCTTGCAACCAAATAACAAAGAGTCTCTTGTGTCCCCAACACACCCAATACAACGGTAAATTGTATAGGTGCACTAGTTCGGCGAAGAGATGGTGATACAAGTGCAATATGGATGATAGATATAGGTTTTTGTAATCTGAAATTATAAAAACAGCAAGGTAACTAATGATAAAAGTGAGCGTAAACGGTATTGCAGTGATAGGAAACAAGGCCTAGGGTTCATACTTTCATTAGTGTAACTTCTCTCAACAATAATAACATAATTCGATCATATAACTATCCCTCAACATGCAACAAAGAGTCACTCCAAAGTCACTAACAGAGGAGAACAAACGAAGAGATTATGGTAGGGTACAAAACCACCTCAAAGTTATCCTTTATGATCGATCTATTCAAGAGTCCGTAGTAAAATAACATGAAGCTATTCTTTCTGTTCAATCTATCATAGAGTTCGTACTAGAATAACACCTTAAGGCACAAATAAACAAAAACCCTAATGTCACCTAGATACTCCAATGTCATCTCAAGTATCCGTGGGTATGATTATATGATATGCATCACACAATCTCAGATTCATCTACTCAAACCAACACAAAGTACTTCAAAGAGTGCCCAAAAGTTTCTACCGGAGAGTCAAGACAAAAACGTGTGCCAACCCCTATGCATAGGTTCCCAAGGTCACGGAACCCGCAAGTTGATCACCAAAACATACATCAAGTGGATCGATAGAATAACCCATTGTCACCACAGGTATCCCACGCAAGACATACATCAAGTGTTCTCAAATCCTTAAAGACTCAATCCGATAAGATAACTTCAAAGGGAAAACTCAATCCATTACAAGAGAGTAGAGGGGGAGAAACATCATAAGATCCAACTATAATAACAAAGCTCGCGATACATCAAGATCGTATCACCTCAAGAACACGAGAGAGAGAGAGAGAGAGAGAGAGAGATCAAACACATAGCTACTGGTACATACCCTCAGCCCTGAGGGTGAACTACTCCCTCCTCGTCATGGAGAGCGCCGGGATGATGAAGATGGCCACTGGTGATGGTTCCCCGAAGTTTTTGGTGGCTATAGAGGCTTGCGGCGGCAGAACTCCCGATCTATTCTATTCCCCGAAGTTTTTAGGGTATATGGATATATATAGGCGAAAGAAGTCGGTCAGGGGAGCCACGAGGGGCCCATGAGGGTGAAGGGCGCGCCTGGGTGTGGGGGGGGGGTAGGCGCCCCCCTGCCTCGTGATCTCCTCGTTGATTACCTGACGTACACTCCAAGTCTCCTGGATTGCTTCCGTTCCAAAAAAACCCTCCCAAAGGTTTCATTCTGTTTGGACTCCGTTTGATATTCCTTTTCTGCGAAACACTGAAACAAGGGAAAAAACATAAACTGACACTGGGCTCTGGGTTAATAGGTTAGTCCCAAAAATAATATAAAAGTGTTTAATAAAGCCCATAAACATCAAAAACAGATAATATAATAGCATGAAATAATAAAAAATTATAGATACGTTGGAGACGTATCAGCATCCCCAAGCTTAATTCCTGCTCATCCTCGAGTAGGTAAATGATAAAAACAGAATTTTTTTTATGTGGAATGCAACTTAGCATAATTCGCAATGTAATTCTTTTTATTGTGGTATGAATATTTAGATCTGAAATATTCAAGATAAAAGTTGAATGTTGACATAAAAACAATAATACTTCAAACACGCTAACCAAGCAATTATGTCTTATCAAAATATCATAGCGAAAGAAAGCTTATCCCTACAAAATCATATAGTTAGACCATGTTTCAATATTGTCACACACGCGTTCTCATCTTTCATAACCCCGATGACAAGCCGAGCAATTGGTTCATACTTTTAACACGCTTCAGCCTTTTCAACTCCTACGCAATACATGAGCGCAAGCCATGAATATAGCACTATGGGCGGAGTAGAGTATAATGATGGGGGTTATGAGAGAAGAGAAAAAGGTAGGAAGTCTCACATTGACGTGGCTAATCAATAGGCTATGGAGATGCCCATCGATTGATGCCAATGAGAGGAGTAGGGATTGCCATGCAACAGATGTACTAGAGCTATAAATATGTGAAAGCTCAACAAAAGAAACTAAGTGGGTGTGCATCCAACTTGCTTGCTCACGAAGACCTAGGGCATTTTGAGGAAGCCCATCATTGGAATATACAATCCAAGTTCTATAATGAAAACTTCCCACTAGTATATGAAAGTGACAACATAGGAGACTCTCTATGATAAAAATCATGGTGCTACTTTGAAGCACAAGTGTGGAAAAGGATAGTAGCATTTTCCCTTCTCTCTTTTTCTCTCTTTTTTTATCTTTTGTTTGGGCCTTCTCTTCTTCTTTTTTCTTTGGCCTCTTCTCTCTCTCTCTCTCTCTCTCTCTCTCGCTCGCTCGCTCTCTCTCTCTCTCTCTCTCTCTCTCTCTCTCTCTCTCTCTCTCTCTCTTAGTCCGGAATCTCATCCCGACTTGTGGGGGAATCATAGTCTCCATCATCCTTTCCTCACATGAGACAATGCTCTAATAATGATGATCATCACACTTTTATTACTTACAACTCAACAATTACAACTCAATACTTAGAACAAGATATGACTCTATGTGAATGCCTCCGGTGGTGTACCAGGATATGCGATGAATCAAAAGTGACATGTATGAAAAAATTATGAATAGTGGCTTTGCCACAAAATACGATGTCAGCTACATGATCATGCAAAGCAATATGACAATGATGAAGCGTGTCATAATAAACGGAACGGTGGAAAGTTGCATGGTAATATATCTCAGAATGGCTATGGAAATGCCATAATAGGTAGGTATGGTGGTTGTTTTGAGGAAGATATAAGGAGGTTTACGTGTGATAGAGCGTATTGTATCACGGGGTTTGGATGCACCGGCGAACTTTGCACCAACTCTCAATATGAGAAAGGGCAATGCGCGGTACCGTAGAGGCTAGAAAATTGTGGAAGGTTGAGAGTGTGTATAATCCATGGACTCACATTAGTCATAAAGAACTCATATACTTATTGCAAAAGTTTATTATCCCTCGAAGCAAAGTACTACTATGCATGCCCCTAGAGGGATAGATTGGTAGGAAAATACCATCGCTCGTCCCCGACCGCCACTCATAAGGAAAGCAATAAAAGAACACCTATGCGTCAAAATTGTTACAAAACTTTTACCATACGTGCATGCTACGGGACTTGCCAACTTTAACACAAGTATTTCTCAATTTCACAATTACTCAACTAGCACACTCTAATATTACCACCTTTATATCTCAAAACAATTATCAGGCATCAAACTTCACATAGTATTCAATGCACTTTATATGAAAGTTTTTATTATATCCCTCTTGGATGCCCATCATATTAGGACTAAATTCATAACCAAGGCAAATTACCATACTGTTTAGGACTCTCAAAATAATATAAGTGAAGCACTAGAGCAACAACAAACTACCCCGAAAGATATAAGTGAAGATCAGTGAGTAGTCGAATAATTATGCAACTATGTGAAGACTCTCTAACATTTAAGAATTTCAGATCTTGATATTTTATTCAAACAACAAGCAAAACACAGAAAATAAAATGATGCTCTAAGCAAAACACATATCACGTGGTGAATAAAAATATAGCCCCAAGTAAAGTTACCGATGAACGAAGACGAAAGAGGGGATGCCATCCAGGGCATCCCCAAGCTTAGGCTCTTGGTTATCCTTGAATATTACCTCGGGGTGCCTTGGGCATCCCCAAGCTTAGGCTCTTGCCACTCCTTATTCCATAGTCCATCGAATCTTTACCCAAAACTTGAAAACTTCACAACACAAAACTCAACAGAAAACTCGTAAGCTCCGTTAGTATAAAAAATAAAACCACCACTTAGGTACTGTTGTGAACTCATTCTAAATTCATATTGGTGTAATATCTACTGTATTCCAACTTATATATGGTTCATACCCTCCGATACTACTCATAGATTCATCAAAATAAGCAAACAACACATAGAAAACAGAATCTGTCAAGAACAAAACAGTCTGTAGTAATCTGTATCATTCGAATACTTCTGTAACTCCAAAAATTCTGAAATAAATTGGTGGACCTGAGGAATTTGTCTAGTAATCATCTGCAAAAAGAATCAACTAAATATCACTCTCCAATAAAATATTTTAGCTAATATCGTGAGCGCTAAAGTTTCTGTTTTTTACAGCATGATCATAAAGACTTCACCCAAGTCTTCCCAAAGGTTCTACTTGGCACAAACACTAATAAAAACATAAAACCACGTCTAAACAGAAGCTAGATGGATTATTTATTAATAAACAGAACCAAAAAGCAAAGAACTAAAATAAAATTGGGTTGCCTTCCAACAAGCGCTAACGTTTAACGCCCCTAGCTAGGCATGATGATTTCAATGATGCTCACATAACAGATAGGAATTGAAACATAAAGAGAGCATAATGAAGAATATGACTAGAAAATTTAAGTCTAACCCTCTTCCTATGCATGGGGATTTTGTGATCAAACAATTTATGGGAACAATAATCAACTAGCATAGGAAGGCAAAACAAACATAACTTTAAAACTTTAAGCACATAGAGAGGAAACTTGATATTATTGCAATTATTACAAGCATATATTCCTCCCTCATAATAATTTTCAGTAGCATCATGAAAGAATTCAACAATATAACCATCACCTAAATCATTCTTTTCATGATCTACAAGCATAGAAATTTTATTACTCTCCATATAAGCAAAATTCTTCTCATTCAGAATAGTGGGAGTATCATAAGAAACTCGAATACTATAAATTGTTTCCACATTAAAAGAGTAATGTTCAGAAAAAGGGTAATCATAATCATGACAAGTTTTATAAATATAATCATCACTACTTTTTATAGCATAAGTGTCATCACAATAATCATCATAAGTAGCAACTTTGTTCTCATCATAAACGATGGAAACCTCTTCCAAGATAGTGGAATCATTACTAAATAAAGTCATGACCTCTCCAAATCCACTTTCATAAATATAATCATCATAAGTATGAGGCATGCTATCATCATTATAAATTTGCATATCAAAACTTGGGAGACTAAAAACATCATCTTCACCAAACATAGCATCCCCAAGCTTGGGCCTTTTCATATCATAAGCATAATCACTCTCATCATTAATAGTATGGATGGCACCAATAGTATAGCAATTATCATCATCATGATGAGTAATAGGAGCAACATCATTTGGGAGAGATAACTTTCTACCTTTGCTTCTTCGTCTTTTCTTTTTCTTCTTCACATCATGTGTGGGTTCAATCCTCTTTTTGGAGCTCCTTATTAATGAGATTGGTTGAATAGAAGGCTCTTCCTCGTTACCTGATTCATCATAAGAAATAATAGGAGAATACTGGGAGGTCTCTTCCCTTTCGTTAGTATTCTGTTCATCTTCTATTTGTTTTCTTTTCTTTATGTAATTGGCAATATAAGGATTTTATATGCAATTCACCGCACAATACATATAAATTTCTTCTAGATCAATATCGAGGAATTTCTCGAGGTTATATTCTGGAATAATCTTAGTTTGACGTTTCATTTCTTCATAACCCAAAAGCAAACTAAGTTCATTATGATGTGCAAGGGAAATCAAGTCATAACAATTTATGGACACGATTCGATCATGAAACAATTTGCATTTGATATTTAAATGACCATGTTCATTGCAAAGTTCACAAGTATGGCTAAGAAATTTTAAATTTTCAGCACTAACATTTAGCCTTTCTTGCAACCATTTAGTTTTGAAATGCTTATGCCTCTTGCAATATCTATCTTCCCTACTTGGTGTGAACTTGCAAACCCAATGCACTCCGCAAAAATTGACATGTTTATAGGAGACATTTTCATCATAACTAGTGCAATCATCATTAGTACTATGGATATTCAAGGAGTTCACACTAACAACATTGCAATCATGCTCATCATTCAAAGATTTAGTGCCAAACATTTTTAGTGCATTCTTCTTCTAACACTTTGGCACAATTTTCCTTCCCATCATACTCACGAAAGATATTAAAAAGATGAAGCGTATGAGGTAAACTCAATTCCATTTTTTTGTAGTTTTATTTTATAAACTAAACTAGTGCTAAAACAAGAAACAAAAAGATTCTATTGCAAGATCTTTAGATATACCTTCAAGCACTCACCTCCCCGGCAACGGCGCCAGAAAAGAGCTTGATGTCTACAACACAACCTTCTTCTTGTAGACGTTGTTGGACCTCCAAGTGCAGAGGTTTGTAGGACAGTAGAAAATTTCCCTAAAGTGGATGACCTAAGGTTTATCAATCCGTGGGAGGCGTAGGATGAAGATGGTCTCTCTCAAACAACCCTGCAACCAAATAACAAAGAGTCTCTTGTGTCCCCAACATACCCAATACAACGGTAAATTGTATAGGTGCACTAGTTCGGCGAAGAGATGGTGATACAAGTAATATGGATGATAGATATAGGTTTTTGTAATCTGAAATTATAAAAACAGCAAGGTAACTAATGATAAAAGTGAGCGTAAACAGTACTGCAATGATAGGAAACAAGGCCTACGGTTCATACTTAGTGCAAGTTCTCTCAACAATAATAACATAATTGGATCATATAACTATCCCTCAACATGCGACAAAGAGTCACTCCAAAGTCACTAATAGAGGAGAACAAACGAAGAGATTATGGTAGGGTACGAAACCACCTCAAAGTTATCCTTTATGATCGATCTATTCAAGAGTCCGTAGTAAAATAACATGAAGCTATTCTTTCCGTTCGATCTATCATAGAGTTCGTAATAGAATAACACGTTAAGACACAAATCAACCAAAACCCTAATGTCACCTAGATACTCCAATGTCACCTCAAGTATCCGTGGGTATGATTATATGATATGCATCACACAATCTCAGATTCATCTATTCAAACCAACACAAAGTACTTCAAAGAGTGCCCCAAAGTTTCTACCGAAGAGTTAAGACGAAAACGTGTGCCAACCCCTATTCATAGATTCCCAAGGTCACGGAACCCGCAAGTTGATCACCAAAACATACATCAAGTGGATCAATAGAATACCCCATTGTCACCATGGGTATCCCACGCAAGACATACATCAAGTTTCTCAAATCCTTAAAGACTCAATCCGATAAGATAACTTCAAAGGGAAAACTCAATCCATTACAAGAGAGTAGAGGGGGAGAAACATCATAAGATCCAACTATAATAGCAAAGCTCACGATACATCAAGATCGTACCACCTCAAGAACACGAGAGAGAGAGAGATCAAACACATAGCTACTGGTACATACCCTCAGCCCTGAGGGTGAACTACTCCCTCCTCCTCATGGAGAGCGTCGGGATGATGAAGATGGCCACCAGTGAGGGTTTCCCCCTCCGGCAGGGTGCCGGAACAGGGTCCCGATTGGTTTTTGGTGGCTACAGAGGCTTGCGGCGGCGAAACTCCCGATCTAGTCTGTTCCCCGAAGTTTTTAGGGTATATGGATATCCCTAGCTACCAAGCATAATGCGCTCAGAAGAACTCTGGCCAAAGAGGATGTGTGTGACATATGTGGAGTAGAAAGGAAAGAAGATTATCACGTCGTGATCACGTGCACCAGAAGGAGGGCATTGCGATTTGCTATGAGGGCAATCTGGGTACTGCCGAAAGAGTCAGCCTTTAAGCGGACAGGTAATGATTGGTTAAAGATGCTTCTAATACCGCAGATTGAGGAAATCAGGAAAAGAATACTGCTGATTCTCTGGAAGGCCTGACACCTTAGGAATTATATCATCCACGGGGATGGAAAGGACACGGTCTCAGGAGCCGTGAAACACTTGATCAGACTGGAGGATGACCTGTTATTGGTCGTGCTTGTAGATTTCCCGGCTGTTGGGCAGCAAAACCATTCACTACTGGATGACAAAGGATGTAGATCACCAGAGCCAATACAAAATATGTGCTTGCCCCGCTAGTGGGTAGAACAAAAATAAATTGTGATGCCACCTTTTTACCAGAGTCAGGTAACACCTGGAGAGGCGCAGTGGCAAGGGATCATCGAGACTTAGTCCTCCTCTCGGCTGGGCGGTATCTCCCTCAGTGTAAGTCTATAGAAGAAGCAGAGGCTGCTACGGTGCTGATGGGTCTGATGGAGATGTCAAAAGTGTTCAAAGGCCCAATAATTATAGAAGTTGATTGCTCCACTATCGGGAAGGAAATCCAGGTTGGAGGGGCATGCCGATCGCCTTTGTACGCACAACTGATGGATATTAACAGAATGAAGACTCACTTTGACAAGGTGGACGTGAGGGTGATCAAGAGAGGGCAGAATTTCCTGGCACACGGGATCGATGCGGCAACAAAGGAGTCAGGGGATCACCTACTGATAGCGGGCGTCCATTCAAGGGTTAGAAGTGCCATGAGCTCTGAATGTACCACCACCAACGCATAATTTATGCTTTGGTTCTAAAAATGATGGCACGAACATTTGAAAAATTTATGTCTGGATTCCATTGTACGTTCAGATGAACTAGTTGGTATCGGCAATCCAGTTCAAAATCCCTATCCTAGCCTTCTCCGCCATGCGATAATGGCATGAGGGTGTTTATCCCTTCTTGAAGACTTTGCTGAGGAAAAAGTTGAATTACTCGTCGGTTTTATATTTATGTATTCTATTTGTTGATTTTGGTGGTGTTACCCTGCATCAACTTTAGTAAATATGGTCGTAGATGCAGACACTACAGGAATAAACTGATTTTCCGTTTGCCATGGCAGACGCAAAGAACCAGAAAGCTGACAGCAAAGGTCTTTGCCGTCAGCCGCAGACGGCAAACATGCCCAGCATAGTAAGTTACGGTAATGAGCTTCTTTGCTGTCTGTCTTCACGCAGCGGACGATAAAGACATTTGCCATCAACTTTCCTAGTGAAGCAGACGGGAAATAAGGTGGACGGCAAAAAATAGCCGTTAGCCATGTTAGGTGGCTAACGGGAGGTTTTGCCGTCTGCCAGCTGACGGCAAACATTCCCTCCCATTTGCCGTCTACCATCTGCCGTTAGCAGACGCCACTCCTCCCCGCTCTTTGTCGTCTGCCACCGACGGCAAACCACCCCATCCTTTGTCGTCTGCCACAGATGGCAAAGTAACCAAATGGTTCAGCTCCCAGGTTACAGAGGTTGCTGCCACATGCCACTTTGCCATATGTGGCAGACGGCAAAGAGCCTGCATTGCCTCTTTGTTTCTGTTTTTTCTTATATCCAAGCATTTTCACAACAAATATATGATATATATATATATATATATATATATATTTCACGGGGCAAGTTTCATAGCAAACACGTGAGATATCCAACACATAAGTTTCATCCATACATACATAGTTCCATCCATACATACATAGCAAGTTCCACATACATAGTTCCATCCATATATATTACAATAGTTTCATGCATATAGCAAGTTCCACATTGTTCGCTGATAGAAAATGAAAACAGAAAGGGAAAATAAGCAAGCCATCGATGCAAAATTCCGTCAAGTGAATGAAATCTGCAAAATGGGAAATAAGAAAGTTAGAAGAAGAAGAATAGAAGAAGAAGACTAGAAGAAGAAGAAGAAGAAGAAGAAGAAGAATAAGAAAATGAAGAAGAACAAGAAGTAGATGCCAAGGTTATCATGCCATTTTGAGCTAAGTGAGCTAAGTATATGACATTTTATGAGCTTACCAAGGTTATCATGCCATTTTTTACCTAAGTAAGCTAACTATATGACATTTATGAGCTTACCAAGGTTATCATGCAATTTATGAGCTAAGTAAGCTACTTATATCATAAATGAACTAAATAAGCTAATTATAGGTCATTATTGAGCTAACCTAGGTAATTATGCCATTTTTGAGTTAAGTAAGCATATTATGCCGTTTTTGACATAAGTAAGCTAAGTACAGGTCATTATTGAGCTAACCTAGGTAACTAAGCATATTATAGCTAACTTAGCATACTAGAGCTAACTTAGGTCATTTTGGAGCTAACTTAGGTAAAATTGATCATTTCGGAGCTAAGTAAGCTTATTATGTCATTTTTGAGGAAAATAAGCTAAGTATATGACATTTATGAGGTTTCCAAGGTTGTTACGCCATTTTTGACCTAAGTAAGCTAATTATGCCATTTTTGACATAAGTAAGCTAAGTGTATGTCATTATTGAGCAAACCTCAGGAACTAAGCATATTAGAGCTAACTTAGGTCATTTTGGAGGAAATAAAGCTAAGTATAGATCATTTTAGAGCTAACTTAGGTAAAATGGATCATTTTGGAGCTAAGTAAGCTTATTATGTCATTTTAGAGGAAAATAAGCTAAGTCTAGGTCATTATGGTAAGCATATTGTCATTATGCATTTGTTAAGAAAAACACTAGAGAAAACTTACCGTCATCACGGATGTGAAGCACCGGGGTTGCTCGTGCCGGTACCACCTGGAGAAGGATCGTGGGATGCTTGTTTGGAGTTACGCTGCACCAAAGATCATTTGCAATGTCTCATTAGCATGATGACACCCAAATGTTAAGACTAGTAACTAATGACCATTCAAATGAAACTCACTGTGGTCCCTGGAGCAATGGCTTGCATCGGCGGAGGGGTCTGACCGGTCTTCTCGCACACAAACTGCACATTTGGTTTTGATGAGTTAGTCATACTAGTTAGTAATGAAACGAACATTACATGCATGATTTTGCTAATATGCAGAAGAAACTTACCACGAGGAGCTCGTACATGGCCCGCTTCTCCATGCCACTGGGCCCTCTCCTCCTCCAACAACCTTGCCGTCCTCTCCTTGAACTCCCGCTCCTTCTCCGCTGCCTGCCGGTCCCTCTCATGCATGAGCGCCTTGGTTCTCTCTCTCTCTCTCTCTCTCTCTCTCTCTCTCTCTCTCTCTCTGAAGAGCAGCCTGCAACACCACTCCTTGTTAGCACTGTATTCATCGATAGCCGCACACACAATGTAATGGAGGAAATATAGTTGAGTCCGTATATTAACGTCGAAGGCGAGCTCGATTGGCCGTTGACGAGGCCTTATCTTAGGAGCGGAGCTCAACGGGCGCGCCTTGATCTCCAGGAGAGTGCGAGGACAACGTATAAGTCCATCTCCGATAGCTATCGAGCCATGGGACCTCCTGCCACCAGATATCATCACCAGCTCTGGATCAATGGGACCCTAGCTCGGGTTAAAGTCCTCCTGTCGGTGTCAAAACCGGTGGATTGTCTTTGGCATTGCAAGGCGGGTTCCTCCTCCAAGTCCTTCATAGAAGATTGTAGACACCAAGAGTAGTGTCCGGCTCTGCAAAATAAGTTTCCACATATTGCCATAGAGAGAATAATATTAGCACAAATCAAATCTGCTGACGTATTCCGCAGTGCGTCATCACACCACGACCAAGCTCTTTATACAAATTGTTTTTGCTTTTCCACCTCAGCACGTTTAGCGAGGCGGTTTCCTTGGCACGTCTTGTCAAAGCAGAGATCGTGTGCCCCTTTTACGAGATTCTCATCAATACGGACATGGGTAACCCAATCGTGCCCGTTAGCACGTTCCCTCGATTAAAGGCGAGTCCAAAACGGTTATGGGGAGGGCTCTTGGTATTCAACCTCTTATAAAGAGACCAAGGCCTCGCTCCTTTTCTTAATCTTAAACGAGTTCGCCTTTCGCCTCGAGTTCCAACACCCCAGGCTCCAGATTCCAGGCGCTTCGGACCTTCGACAATGTCCGGTTCTGACCTTCAAGGTCGATGGACGCCTTCCGCCGTCACGGAGGAGGACGTATTAAGGTTGAGGGAGGCTAAGTTCCTAACCGGCGAGATTTCGCATAGGTTGCCTGCTCAAGGACAGGTTATTCCCAGTCCCCAGCCCGGAGAGAGCGTGGTGTTCATTTCTCACTTCCTCCGAGGGTTAGACTTCCCCATGGATCCCTTTGTGAGGGGACTGTTGTTTTATTACGGGCTGGAATTTCATGATTTAGCTCCGGAGTCCATCCTCCATATCTCCTTGTTTATCGTCGTGTGTGAAGCGTTCCTCCGTGTTACCCCTCACTTCGGATTATGGCTCAAGACCTTCAAAGTGGAGCCGAAGATGATCAAGGGACGGCACGCAGAGTGCGGAGGCGATGTTATAAGAAAAAATGCCGATGCTCCATGGCCCGAGGGCTCTTTTCAAGAGGAGCTAGGGTTGTGGCAACGAGAGTGGTTTTATATCACCGCTCCCCGGGGCACCACATGGGTGGCGCCTCCTGCCTTTCGCTCGGGTCCCCCCCCCACGGCTAGCGTCGTGGATCAACAGAGGGTTAGCTTGGGGTTTGCCCAAAGACGTACCCTTGCTGCAGGGCCGCATTAAGGATCTCTTGGAAGGAAACCTCAACCTGGTCAAGGTGACGCAGGTCATGCTGATTCGCCGGACACTGCCTAGCAAACATCGCCCCCTTCGCCTGTGGGAGTTCAATCCAGAGGGACCACGAGCTCTCCGGGATTTTATGAGCGCGACGCCCGCGGATATGTATAAACTATTCTTTGGATCACAAGAAGTGTGCCCGGATTTGACCGAGGATGCAGGCCTAAGCCGCAATCGCCCGGATACTCAAGTAAGTAACCTTGTGCCCGGACCTTCTATTCGTATAATTATCATAAACTTGCCCTTAAAAGAGCTGTCCTTTTAAACAGGAGTGGATAGCGAAGGCGAAGCTGATCAGGTGTCCGTCTCCCCTTCCCGAAACTAGGCCGGATCCCGTGCTAGTCAGGATGCTGGAGGTAGTGCCTTTGGAGGGAAGTAAGGGGGAGGACAAGGAAACTATGGCCTCCTCGAAGGAGGCTGCTCCGAAGGGAGGAACCGACGATTCCTCTCCTAAGGGAAAGAAGAGAGCCGCCTCTGATGACCCGAATACCATGGTCTCGAAGCGGGGGAAAAGATCCTCGTCAGAGTTTCCGACGTCGGGGAGTTCCACGGCCGGACTGCGTACTCAAGGAGATCAGCCCTCCAGTGAGCCGTGAGTAGAGAAATATTTTTCCTTTCGAGGGATGAGAGAAATCCATGATTTATATCTGAGAAGTTTAACCGAAATTTTAGCTTGTAGTTCGGACCTCAGCCCTTCTCAGCAGAGCTCGTCTTCGGGGGATCTTCTTCCGGAGATGATGGAGAGCGGGACGCCTCCTTCTGCTATACCGCCTAACGAGGCGGGCGACCCTGAGGTGTCGTCACGGAGGGTTTCTCTGAGTCCGGCAGGGGCGGAAGATCGCTATGGGGCCCCCCGAGGTTCTCCGCGTCCGGCCTTTGAAAGAGGTCATGGGACAAGTCCGACACCGTCTGGTGCTCGGCCGGAGGAGCTAAAGGTTCTGCTAGGGCGGGCTTCTATTTCAGAGGAGCATCGTGCATTAATGGGCACGGTGATTGAAAGGATTTCGTCCGCAGAGAGCGGATTGCGTGTGGCCGTCGAAAGTTTATTGACGGGTTTTGAGGTACATTAGATAATGTGTACTTTTGTCAGTTGCGCGTGAATAAGATGCGCCCTATGTAGATAGTAGTCCCTGAGACTCTGCATGTCGTCAAGAAATGACGGCACGCGGAGGATCATAATCCCAGGTCTAAAATGTCGCCTTTTATTGTAGGCTGCAGGGTGTCCGGAATCAAGCCGAACTATTTGTTTTGCCGAACTAAAGCGGCAACTAGACGTGGCAGATGCCGACATCGCGCTTGTCAACAAGCGGTTGGATGAAGCTCAAGGTATGTGATTCCTCGGGCGGCAGTAGGTAAGAAGAGTTTTATGCCAGTGTCTTACGATATGTGTGCTTGACGCAGATGGTGCGGCCGCCGTGGAGAGTCTTAGGGCAGAACTTGCCCGGGCTAAAGATCAAGCCAGGAAAAGTGATCCGGCTGCCAAGAAGTCCCTTGAAGAGCTGAGAGCCGAACAGGCTGCTCATTGCCGAAGCAAGGAAGAGATGGCCAGTATGGCCGAAAAGTTAAAGAGCACTGCAGACCGTTGCATACTTCTTGAGAAAGAAGACCAGGCGAGACATGCGGTCCTAGAGAAGGCCGTTGCTGATGCCAAGGACACGCGCTCTGCGATGAGAGCTGCGAAGGAGGAGCTGCGTCAGGCCGAACAGATTGCGGCTGGAAAGCCCTTCATGCTGCAAGGAAAATTTTCCGATCCGAAGTTTGCTCCGTTGGACCGGATGTGGAGTGTGGAGGACACCTATCTGGATTTGGCAGCGAGTGCTACTGATGCGACCGAACACTTTCGAGATCTGAAAGATCGTGAAGTGGAAAAACTGTTCTGGTCGCAATTTCACAATCCAGAGCGTCCACTGGCAGTGGACGATCGTTTGGCTCAATGGGCCGAACTTAATAGGTTTTCTGGACTCGCCATGAAGTACGTCATGGGTCATCTGTGGCCGGGGAGGTCGGAGTCGAAGAGTTATTTTAGCTTGGTGCAGCAATTCCTTGACACAGTGCTGCGTATTAATGCAATGAAGAGGTCGACGTGTATAGAGGGTGCAAGGATGGCTCTTGCCCGTGTCAAGACATACTAGGCAGAGATGGAGACCACCGTTATTGCGTCCCGAGATTCGGATAAAAGCCGAGTGTCCTCCGAGCACTATTTTCAGGAAGTCCTTGAAGGCGCTCGTGTAATAGAGGCGCAGTGCTCGAAGGATGCTATGTTATTATAGCATATGTAATGATGAAGTAATATTTTGATAAACTGTAGTGGCCTTTTTACACTTGTGCCTTCAAGTATTGTGAACACCTCATGTGCGGCCGTTTAAAATATATGTATAAAATCTGAAAGATTGCAGTCGTTGGCTTCAACCCCCACGCACATAGTGCGGGGGTGCTCGCAGAAGACGCATTTTCACACTTAACCCAACGTCTTGGTCCTACAAAGGAGGTGATAGCGCAGCGGGCCAGGCAACTGGACTATAATGCTTTAACACTTTCACTTAGCCATAGGAGCTTGATAGTGGGACTATTTAGGTAGCCCATTAGTGGCGACTGCGCTCGCCCGAGTTCGGGGCGTGTATGTGCCTGACCGGGAAGTGGCCCTTCGTTAAAGCGGAGGAATCCGAAAGATTCCAATAGGTCATCGAGTGGTTGACCAGTCTCACGCTACATCATGACAGTCAGTTTTCGGCTTTCTCTACTGAGGTGCTCGCCCGGCCGAACCGGGGCACAATCACAGTAGTTCTCCTGGTGCTACCGTAGCCGATAGAGCGGAACGTAAGTTAGCCGAACTCAGGAGCCGGGCAACCCAACATTTGATCAAAGACATGATTCGGAGCTGATGCATATAATGCCAAAACTTGCGACGCCGAACACTCCCTAAGGTGTTCGGTCTTTACGAGTGCGAGCGAAACAACACTCTTTGCTAAAAAAGCCCCTAGTGTCCAGGTACGTGCAAAAAATTCTGACGTGGCCACATGCCAAGACGCCAGCCTCCTCCTTGGTTATATCGGAAAAAACCAGGGGATGTGTTGCAACAAGAGACAGTAAAAAAGGTTTACGCAGGGTCTTAATCTGAAAAGAATCCTTTAGGACGGGTCCCTACTGCATGTCTGCGCCTGTGTCTCCATTGTGTCGTATCCTGGACGGGCGCCGCACGACGTTCATCTGTAAAAGAGAGGAAATAAATTGAAAACGGGTCGTGCCGAACAAAAGGTTTTAAAATAAATGAAGTATAAAGTAAAATATAAAATTAAGCTTTATTGTCTCTGCGTGTAGCCCCTAGTGCGGGGGTGTATGGCCATTAAGCCTGCATTAATGATGATTTTATACCGAACTCGTCTATCCGCGTTCGTGGTCTTTAACGACCTATTTCAAAGTTTTTTGGCCGGCGAGGCCATTTTGCTGTGGGGCTGTCTAAGCGGCCGCACAATCCTCCGCTTAGGGGAGGTGCACTTTAGTGCTTCCCCTTCAAAGAGATGATGCCTCGTGGACCGGGCATCTTAGGCGTGAGAGATGCATAATGTGGTATTGCGTTAAAGCGAGCGAAAGCTTCGCGTCCCAGTAGTGCTTGATAGCGACTTGAGAACGGGACGACATGAAAGGTCGGCTTTTCGCGACGGAAGTTATCGGCAGAGCCGAATATAACCTCGAGCCGGAGAAAACCCATACAATGGGTGTCCGGACCAGGTGCTACCCCTTGAAAGGAGGTTTTGCTGCGGCGGATTCTTGTTGGGTTTATCCCCATGTGATGGATTGTATCCTGATATATCAGGTTTAGTCCACTGCCGCCGTCCATAAGGACATTTGCAAACTGGAATCCGCCAATTATTGGATCGAGTATGAGGGCAGTCCAGCCTGCGTTCTTGATATTTCTAGAATAGTCTAGCTGATCAAAGGTGATTGGTTTTAATAACCAGTGGCGTGACCTCTTGGGGATAGGTCGTATTGTGCGTACCTTTATGGGTGCCACACGTTACATGAAGTAAGTTCACTATTTTTACTTCTTGTGGGAAGTTCTTTTGTTTCCTGGTGCTCTGGTTCTGGGGTTCGTCCTCGTCTTCGCTTGGTGTGTCGAGCCCCTTGTGTTCGGCATTGAGTCTGCCGGATTGTTTGAAAACCCAACAATCTCTGTGGGTATGGTTAGCAGGCTTCCCCGGAGTACTGTTTATCTGACATATCCTGTCCAGGATTCTATTTAAGTTGGACGGATCATCCTATTATCCTGGAGGGGTGGTTTTGTCTGATTTTGTCGCGAGCCTTTGAATCCGGCATTGATTGCCGTGCTCTTCGGACTTTTTTCTTTAGTTCGGCGATGATCCTTGTTGCGTCGCGGTTTTCCGTTTCCATCCCTAGTTTCGGATGTACTTGGGTCGCTGGGGCTGCATCTTGCCAACCAGCTGTCCTCTCCTGCGCAAAAGCGGGTCATGAGGCTTGTGAGTGCGGCCATTGTTCTTGGCTTTTCCTAGCCGAGGTGTCTGGCGAGCCATTCGTCTCGGACATTATGCCTGAAAGCTGCTAAGGCTTCGGCGTCCGGACAGTCGACTATCTGATTCTTTTTAGTGAGGAATCTATTCCAGAACTACCGAGCTGATTCTCCGGGTTGTTGAGTTATGTGACTAAGATCGTCTGCATCCAGAGGGCGGACATAGGTCCCTTGAAAATTTGCTCGGAAAGCATCCTTGAGCTCTTCCCAACTTCCAATTGTGTTTTCGGGAAGGCTTTTAAGCCAGTGCCAGGCTGGCCCTTTAAGCTTAAGGGGTAAATATTTAATGGCGTGGAGATCATCTCCTCTAGCCATATGTATGTGGAGGATATAGTCCTCAATCCAGACTCCGGGGTCTGTTGTTCCATCATACGCCTCTATGTTGACGGGTTTGAATCCCTCTGGAAATTCATAGTCCAGAACCTCATCGGTGAAGCATAGGGGATGTGCGGCGCCCCTGTATTTGGGTGTGCCGGATTTTGATGATGGCTTTTTTGCATTGCTGATAGGAGCTTGCTTTCTTGGCCCATAAATGGACCTGGCTGGGCCATGATGCGAATCCTTAGGTGGGTCGCATACCGGTTTAAGTGCGATGCCACTTCCCGCCTTATGGGGTCGTCTATCCGACCGTATGGCTTTCTTATTTTTTGAATGCGAGGGCTCTAGGGCCTCTTCGTCGAATTCGGGCAGTAGCTTTCTCTTTGGATAGCTTTTAGTACGGCGACCGTCGCCGTATTTATCTGCGGTGTTGATTACTTTATTCCATCTAATACGGAGTGCATCTTCCGCTGTCTTTAGCTTCCGCTTTTGCTTTTTCAGGCTGCGTGCAGTTGCAACGAGCCTCTTGTGGAGACTCTTCTGCTCCAAGGATTTATCCGGCGTAAGGTTGTCCGGAATGCCGTTTTCGCCGGGGGAGGGAGTTTCGGTTTCTCTATCCGTGTTGCCCTGTTCGGACGGTCGCTCTAAGGCCTGCTCATTGTCTACCGGGTTGTCCTGCTCTATGGCTGGGTTTTTATCGAGGCAGGGCTTGGGTCGGCGTTTATGCCGACGCTTTGATTGCTTTCCGGGGGGTCTATCTCCCATTCCATCCCCTTTTTCCTCGTTGTCATTTCCTTTAGGGGTATCCACCATGTACACATCGTGAGATGCGGTTGCTTTCCAATGCCGTATGAGCGTTGTTCATCGGTATCTCCTGCATCGTCATCCATGCTGTCGATGTCTGCGGAGTCGAAGTTGAGCACGTCGTTTAGGTTGTCGACGGTGGCTACCAAGTGGGTGGTGGGTGGGCTTTGAATTTCTTCATCGTCCGTATCCCATCCTTGCTGACCGTAATCCGTCCAGGGCTCTCCTGATAAAGAGAGAGACTTGAGAGAGTTCAAGAAGTCGCCAAGAGGCGAGTGCTGAAAGATGTCCGCGGCGGTGAACTCCATTATAGGTGCCCAATCGGATTCGATTGGTAGGGGCACGGGGGGTTCGGAGTCCGGATAGGAGTCCGGACCCTCGGAGTCACGGGTCATGCGAAGTGCGGGGCTGGCGTTCGGCTCGATTGCCTTTGAGATCGCAGCCCCCGAGGTGACGTCCAACCGTCCATCCTCGCTTGGCGCAATAGGCTCTGAGTTAAGGGTCAGAACCGGTGCGTGTGTGGCTTCCAGGACACTGTTCGGAGGCAGAGCTAGATCATGCCCCTCGAGATAGTGCGGCGCGCTTGGCTGTGGCTCGAACCCATCGAAGATCGAGTCTCCGCGGATATCGGCCGTGTAGTTTAAGCTTCCAAACCTGACTTGATGGCCAGGGGCGTAGCTTTCGATCTGCTCCAGATGACCAAGCGAATTGGCCCGCAGAGCGAAGCCGCCGAAAACGAAGATCTGTTCGGTGAAAAAAGTCTCACCCTGGACCTCATCGTCGTTGATGATCAGAGGAGCCATCGGGTCTAAAGGCGACGACACAGAGGAACTCTCAATGAAAGCACCAATGTCGGTGTCAAAACCAGCGGATCTCGGGTAGGGGGTCCCGAACTGTGCGTCAAGGCCGGATGGTAACAGGAGACAAGGGACACGATGTTTTTACCCAGGTTCAGGCCCTCTCGATGGAGGTAATACCCTACTCCTACTTGATTAATATTGATGATATGGGTAGTACAAGAGTAGATCTACCACGAGATCAAGGAGGCTAAACCCTAGAAGCTAGCCTATGGTATGATTGTGTATGAAGATGATTCATCCTACGGACTACAACCCTCCGGTTTATATAGACACTGGATAGGGTTAGGGTTACACAGAGTCGGTTACAATGGTAGGAGATCTTGAGTATCCGCATCGCCTAGCTTGCCTTCCACGCCAAGGAAAGTCCCATCCGGACACGGGACGAAGTCTTCGATCTTGTATCTTCATAGTCCAGGAGTCCGGCTGAAGGTATAGTCCGGATACCCGAACACCCCCTAATCCAGGACTCCCTCACCTCCTCTTTCCTCGAGTTCCCCTCATCTCTGTACCTCACGAGCTTATTGTGGGAGGAGATGTTGGTGAAGTTCTCTGGATGTTCGAGGTCAGACGCAGAGAATGCCTTGACCTTCTTGTACGAGGCAGTATGGGCCAGGGCATAGAGGTCGTACACCTCTGGCACCTCCTCCTTATTGTGTCGCGCCAAAAATAGAGGAACAAAGTAAATTAGAATTAAAGGGCTCAAGGTAGCATGAAGAATGAATTGCACGAATCATGAAGCAAACCACATACCCAGTTCCACCCGAACTGATATAAGTTGGCGCTGCCTTAATGGTGTGACACACCTTCCATTTGGGCACGCCGGTCCTTGGCATTGTTGTGGAGGGCTAGCCATTGGTCTGAGCACCACTCATCCGCCCACACCTCCCAACAATCCATCTGATCCGCACACCATCTCAGGGGCACTTATGTTAGTAAAGAGAACTTGAGCGCTATGCCTACGAATCAAATCAAGGAAACTAAGTACAAGGCCTTAAGAATAGGTAATTACCGTCATGTACTACTCCTTCTTCAGAAACTTCTCGCGGCATGCCAGCTTGGTCTTCTTAATACCACACGAGGCGTAGTAGTCTCGAGCAGCCTGCACCCGAGCCTCGCGGCATAAGTTTTGTAGTAGGCCCTTGCACTCGGCATCGATAACCTGTGCCGCAGCCTCCTCGTATCCCTCCTCACGCTTGTAGATGTCTGCAATCAAACCAGACAACATTGATTAGTACAATAACTAGCTATTTGAAGATTTTTAATTGTGTAAAGGAGAAATTACCAAAACCTTTTGATCACCATGTCTGCCCTCGTGTGGCACAAGACACCAACGATCATCTCGTGAGGCGGGGCCGAGGAAGCCAAGTAGTGCTCCTAGCTCAATCTTAGCTGTGGAAGCTGACCCTCACCGGGCAATGTGACAAACCCCCGGAAGTTTTGCTGGCAAAGCACACCAAGGATGGTGTTGGGCTTGCGGACAACCAGAGCATGGTCCCAACCCCTGCAGTATGACAAGGCCAACACATTAGATATATTTGAAGAAACGTGAAGGCAAAAGGTACAAAAAGAGTAAATGCACTTACCTCTCCCCATCAGGGAAAATCATCCACCTCTGCTCGCGGGTCGCCGGCACGGGCGGGAGCCGTGTACAACCATGCTGGTAGACGGTGGCCCCCTCAACCACCTCGCCCTCGCTACCAGTCAGATCCCCGCCACCATCAGCAGGGCCACTCGGCCCCTCAGGCGGATCTGGCCAGGTACCCCATCCGGAGGTCTCCTGGGATGTACCCTAGTCAGGAGTCTCGTGGGCCAGAGGCTCGTGGACCGGAGTCCGCGTAACCTCCTCCTCAGACATGTCCACCATACCAGTCCTATGCTCGGGTGAATCAGCTGGGGGTGGCGGAGAGGAAGGCGTAGGAGCCTGCCTACCTCTCCCACCACCACATCCTCCCCAACCTCCTCTCTTCTTCCCTCCCCGACCTCCTCTCCCGGTGGGCAATGACCTCGACGAAGAAGCGCCCACCGGTGTTTGCATACTGTCGAGCAACACTCTCCGGAGACACTGGCGTCGAATGGAAGTACCCCTCCCACCACGCGTCGACGAAGAAGGAGCCTCGAAGCGGTCCGGACCCGCGCACACCATCTTTCAACACCTGCCATGACAAAGAGTAAACGAAATTAGTACAACATAAAAAAATTAATACCGACATGAAGAATAATATGTATATAACTTAAGTGTATCATCATCAAGTGCAACATAAAAAAATTGAATACCTAACATGAACTAACAATATATATATAATAGAAATTGAATACCTGACATGAACTAATAATAATCTTAATCGTCTATATATGCTCCGGGATCAATAAATGCATCATCATCATCACTATCATGAACGACGTCCTCATCGGGTTCAACGCATCAACATGTGGAAGGCCACCTTTATGTAATCGGTCAAGCATAGACAGGTCATCCGCAGCACTAAACTCGTCTTGTTCCAGCTCAGGGGTGAAGTCGGATTCACTATCGTTGTCTACTTCAATCTTCTAGGGTGAAGTAGAGCGGTTCTTGAAACGTTTTTTGGAAAGACATGTTTCTTGGAAGAATTTTGCTTCATATGTGTTTGGGTTAATGTGATGTTCATAATCCTCTTCATTGGGGGGAGGTGGTCTAACATGTGGTGGCACTTCATAAACGACATCCCAACCATTCAGATTTGGATCAGTTTGGTAGGCCCACGGTAGATAGAAAACTTGAGTCGCCCGTTGAGCCGTAATATAGACACCGGGAATAAGAGCAGTTCAAAGGAATTAGAAGTTGTGAAACAATGTACTGAGAACTTACTCGATGTACGGACGCACTTCTGTTAGGTTGTTGAAGATATACAACGAAATGGTCCGCCATTCTTAGACATCCAATGATATTGTTTTCGAAGCACCGGCTAGTGACAGATTCCCTTTGAATAGGCTGAGGTTGGATCCACCTTTTTTACGGTCGCCAGCATTGTACCCAGGCTTCGGATTATGCATATGATGATTTTTGGCTTCATAGCATGATGTCACGAAGTTTGCCGCCTCCTCAGTAATGAATGCCTCGGCCATCGATGCTTTAATTCTAAATTTATTTTTACATTTTGCTCAAAGCGTCTTCTGCATCCTCTCAGTTGCGTAGCACCAACAATTTTCACCCTACCCCAATATTGCCTCGGTCGGGAGATGCAAAATCAAATGTTGCATTGGCTTAAAGAAGCCTGGTGGAAAGATCTTCTCTAACTTGCAGATCAACTCCGGCGCCAACTCTTCCATTTCTTCTAGCACGCCAGGTGATAGTCATGTCGCACAAAGAACACGGAAGAAATAGCTCAGCTCTGCCAGTACTAGCCATTCATCCTCAGGGATAAAGCCACGCAACACCACCGGCATTACCCGCTCAAGCCATATGTGCCAATCATGACTCTTGAGACCAATTATTTTCAATTTTTCAAGACTTGATCCCCTCTTTAGATTCGCTGCATACCCATCGGGGAACATCAACTGCATTTTCACCCACAAGATAATCTCCCACATAGTTGGCCTTCCAAGATCAAACCATGCCTTTGGCTTCGTCTAGTTCTGCTATCCTTTTGGTTCTTGCATGTTGTGTAACGGTCTATCACATAGCGCCTCCTGATCGACTCTAGCCTTAGTATTATCATTTGACTTCCCCTCTATGCCAAACAATGTACCAAAAAGGGCCTCGACGATATTCTTTTCAGTGTGCATCACGTCTATGTTGTGTGGGCAAAGGAGGTCTTTGAAGTAAGGCAGACCCCACAAGCATGTCTTGTGAGTCCAGGTGTGTTCCGAATTATACCCCTTGAAATACCCTGGACGCTCTGGATCTAGCTCGAGAGCATTTAACTGATCTAGGGTCTCTTGGCCTGTCAACGTAGGTGGTGTAGAGTTTTTGACAACTCTACCTTTGATGAAGTTCTTCTTGTCTTTCATGAACTTATGGCGAGGATCCATGAACTATCTATGCAAGTTGAAGCAAGAAAACTTGCGACCCACTTGCAGCCAATGAAATTAAAGAGCTGCCTTACATGTGGGGAACGGGAACCTTCCATGCACACACCATCCAACGAATAGCGCATAGGCCAGCAAGTCATGCATCGAGTATTTGTACCAGACACGCATTATGAAGTTCTGTTTGCTAGCGGTGCCGTATGTCTTGAACCCATTATCCCAAGCTTCTTGCAATTCATCCTTAAGCGGCTGCATGTACATATTCATATTCTTCACTGGATAGTTGGGCCCTGGAAATATCAACCTGAGGAAAATGTTCTTTCTTTGCATAATCTTTCCAGGGGGAGATTGAGTGGAATGACAAATACGGGCCAACAACTGTATTGCGTTGCAGTCAGGCCAAACACATTGAACCCAACTGTGCTGATGGCGACTTGAGGATGCCTTGGATCTGTTGCTCTTTGCTCATATAATGCATCGAAGTACTTCCAAGCAGAACCATCCGATGTGTGTATCATCATCAGATTCCCATTTGCATCTAGTTCGGTTCTTTTGCCCACTTTGTGCCATGCCATCTGTCTGGCCGTCTCTTCGACCATGAAAAGATGGTGAAGTCTTGGTATTGGCATATACCGAAGAACATTAACGGGGATTTTGGTCTGCGTCTTCTCACCCATACCGCTGTCTACCACAACATACCTGGAAGACTTGAAAATGGGACAATAGTTAAAGTCCGCATACTCAAGCCTAAATAAGGCACATGCTTTCTCACAGGCATGTATCTTCTCATAGGGCATATTAAGTGCACGGAGGATTTTGTCCGACTGGTACAGGTTTTTAGTCATTACATGGCCTTTGGGTAGAAAGAGTCCAAATACTGTCATCATCGCGTTGTAGCATTCTCTTCCCAAGTTGAATTGAGCCTTTAGAGCCATTACTTGTGAGATGGCATCCAGCTGACAAAGCTCAGTGTGCTCATGGAGAGGATGTTTTGAAGACTCGAACATTTCATTGAAGGCCTTTGCAGATTCCTCCATCTCATCGTCCGAATACCGAGCATCATCGAAGTCTTGCACCATATCTTCCATAGGTACCATGCTCGTCGGTGCAACGACGAACTACCTCAACTCTGGCTCATTGGGCAGACTCACCATGAAATATCCACACCGTATAACTGGGCGTAAAACCACTCTTCTACAGGTGTTTACCCATTTCATCCTCTGTCCTCGTGTGCCAATTGTCGCACCGGACACAGGGGCACCAGGTTTTCCTCTGGCCATTTGCAAATGCGGCTCTCACAACCCCCTTGGTTTTTGTTAACCATTCATTGGTCACGTCTTTCGGACTAGTGTGACTAGTGTACATCCTGTGATGCCCTCGATTCAATCGTACACTAATCATACACACAAACGTGTACGATCAAGATCAGGGACTCACGGGAAGATATCACAACACAACTCTAAGAATAAAATAAGTCATACAAGCATCATAATACAAGCCAGGGGCCTCGAGGGCTCGAATACAAGTGCTCGATCATAGACGAGTCAGCGGAAGCAACAATATCTGAGTACAGACATACATTAAGCAAGTTTCCATAAGATGGCTAGCACAAACTGGGATACAGATTGAAAGAGGTGCAAGCCTCCTACCTGGGATCGTCCTAAACTACTCCTGGTCGTCGTCAGCGGGCTGCACGTAGTAGTAGGCACCTCCGGTGTAGTAGGAGTCGTCGAAGGTGGCGTCTGGCTCCTGGGCTCCAGCATCTGGTTGCGACAACCAGGTAGAATGAAAAGGGGGAGCATTTTGCTCAAAAGCCTTTGGAGGATGTGCCTTCTCTTTCTATTCAAGTGCCAGTAAGTTGGTTCAATTTTATTGTGCATCTTCTAATGACACCAGACAAGTTTAACTGGACACTCAATATGCTTAAATCTCCTTTGTGGGAATTACTTGCTGAAGTAGAGGGCACTAAAAATTCTTATATCTTTCACATTCCTGATAAATGCATTGCTACTAAGGCTCCTGCTTGCAAACAGCTCATGGATCAATCCCTTCAGCAGGATACAAACAAGGAAAATGAAGGAGATTCATCCAACCAGCAGGACTTGGATTCCTTGGCCCTTCTTCAACCTTTTGGGGCTGAAAATTCTAAGAAAAGAAGGGGAGGAAATACACCTCTTGTAGAAACAGAGGTAAGGAGGAGTGATAGGATAAAAAAAGACAATGCTGGGTTTAAAAGAGGTTCTTGTTCTAATAATAAGTGTCTGCCTTGTAATGCTGCTCCACCAGTTGTTCAGAAATCAGTGGTTAAGAATCTCACTTCCTCATTTTGCAAGGTTGCTGATCAGGAATTGGAAGGGAAGCTCTCCAAGAAACCTAAGAGAAGGATGGGAGAGGACTTGGCTGGGGTGACCCCATCCAAGGAGGACAGGCAGGACAACCCCAAGAGTGTTTAGATGACCACTTTAAATGCTTTTGTTGAGGAGAGGGAGGGGTTTTATGTTATGAACTGTATGAGTGTTCGAACTGTATGAGTGTTCCTTTTGGTTGTAATTGCATCCTATGGACCCCCTGGACTTGCTGTAATAGTTCATGTTCTTCTGACAGTGCACTTTGCTTCTCTATCTCCATATGGGTAGTTTCATATGTTGATGTGTTGTGGATGATGTGGTTTCTGTTCTTGCTCAGTTTGCTATCTCTGCTGTCTGGTTGGTCTGATTTTCTTGGGTTCTGGCCAAGTGATGGTGCTTGGTCCCTGGTTGATCTCCTACACTGTTTCCATGAATAGCCACAACAGAAACTGGAATATACTAAACTGGAACATCAGAGGAATTAACTCACCTGATAAATGGCTTGCTCTAGGGCAAAAAATTGAGGAAAGTGACTGTGCCATTCTGTGCCTTCAAGAAACCAAGAGGGAGCATTTTGATGCTGCTTACATTAAGAACTTTTGTCCCAACAGGCTCAATAAATTTGCCTTCCTACCTTCAATTGGAGCTTCTGGAGGACTTCTAATCACATGGAATGGTTCTCTGTTTGAGGGAGAGGTCACCTTCCAGAATAGATACTCTCTCTCAATTAATTTCACTAGTCTTTTATGCAATCAATCCTGGGTCCTCACCAACATTTATGGACCATGTGTGCAAGCAGAAAAAATGGAGTTTATTAATTGGTTTTCCAACATTCATATGCCACTAGACACAAATTGGATTCTAGTTGGTGATTTCAACTTCATTAGGGATCCTTCTGACAGGAACAGGCCTGGTGGGGATGTAAATGAAATGCTTCTTTTTAATGAAGCTATTAGTAATCTGGGTTTAATTGAACTCCCTCTTCATGGCAGAAAATACAGCTGGAGTAACATGCAACACAGTCCGTTGTTGGAAAAGTTGGATTGGTTTTTCACCTCTGCCTCTTGGATGACTACTTATCCTGATACAGTTGCTATGCCTCTTTCTAGACCTATATCAGATCATCTTCCATGTGTTATCAGAATTGGGACTTCCATCCCAAAGGCCAGGGTCTTCAGATTTGAAAATTACTGGTTAAAGCACTCCGACTTTAAAGAGGTTGTTACTGCAGCTTGGAATATTCCTGTGGGTAATCTTGATGCAGCAAAAACCCTAAATGCAAAGTTCAAAAATCTTAGAAGGGCTCTCAAACTTTGGGCCAAGAACCTATCTTGCCTAAAATCCAAAATTGCTGCCATTAATGAGGTTATTTTCTTGTTTGACCTGTTTGAGGAATTCAGAGACTTGGGTGATCTTGAGTGGAATTGCAGGGTCATACTTAAAGAACAATTGCTCCTTCTTCTGAAGAACCAAAAAATATATTGGAAGCAGAGAGGTAAAATCAAAGGTGTTAAGTTTGGTGATGAAAACACCAAATTCTTCCATACAAAGGCTTCTATAAACCACAGACATAACTACATTGCTATGCTAAAGAATGAGGATCAAGTGGAAATCACAGACCATGCAGGTAAAGCTGCCCTGCTGTGGAATGCATTCAAGAGCAGATTGGGAAGGTCAGAACAGACCACCATGCACTTTAATTTGCCTTCTTTTCTGCAACATCAAGCTAGTCCATCAGAATTTGAACAGCTGGAAATTCCTTTCACTGAGGAAGAAATCAATGATGTTATTAAGCAATTGCCTCCTGACAAGTCTCCTGGACCAGATGGATTTAACAATGAGTTTTTTAAGAGATGCTGGGATATTATAAAACCTAATGTCACTAGACTGATACATGAGTTCTATGCTGGGCAAATTTCTCTTGAGAGCATCAACTCCTCTTTCATAACTCTAGTCCCCAAGGGACCTTCTCCCAGTACTCCTAATGACTACAGACCTATATCTTTGCTCAATTGCTGCCTCAAGCTCATTACCAAATTGCTTGCCAACAGGTTACAGAAAGTGATCCTCAAAATGGTACATGTAAATCAATATGGTTTCCTTTAGGAAAGAGCTATTCATGACTGTCTTGGTTGGGCTTATGAGTACCTACATCAATGCCACAACTCTAAGGAGGAAGTTGTTGTGCTAAAGCTAGATTTTGAAAAAGCTTTTGACCTCATTGAGCATTCTACAATCATTGATATCCTCAGAGCAAAGGGTTTTGGAGAAAGATGGATTGGATGGATTAAAATGCTATTTACTTCTGCTTCATCACAAGTGCTTCTTAATGGCATTCCTGGGAAAAAGTTTTATTGCCTCAGAGGAGTGAGACAAGGGGATCCTCTCTCTCCCCTCCTTTTTGTGTTGGCTGCTGACCTACTTCAATCAATCATAAACAGAGCAATGAACTTGGGCCTTCTCATTCCTCCTTTACAAGTACAGTCATGTCCAGACTTTCCCATAGTTTAATATGCAGACGATACCCTCATACTCATGCAAGCTGATGCCCCACAACTCCATTGTCTTAAAGCCCTTCTACACACATTTGCAGATGCTACTGGGCTAAAGGTGAACTACAGCAAATCAAATCTGATACCAATCAATGTGAGTGATGAAAAAATGGAAATTCTGACTGGTACTTTGAACTGTTTGAAAGGATCTTTCCCCTTCACTTATCTGGGCATGCCTTTAGGGCTTCAAAAGCCAACAGTGGAGCAGTGTCTGCCTTTAGTGAGAAGAATTGAAAAAAAAATAGTGGGCTTATCTTCCTTCATGACTCTTGCTGGAAGGTTACTGTTGGTCAAGTCAGTGCTAAGTTCTCTTATTATTTACTTCATGGGCTGTCTTGATGTTCCTATAACTATCAAAAACCAGGTGAACAAATACTTGAGACACTGTCTTTGGAGGGGACCAGATTTGGAAGATCACAAACCAGCTTTGGTAGCTTGGTCTACTGTTTGTAGGCCTAAAAATCAGGGAGGCCTTGGAGTTATGAACATCTTTGTACAAAACCAAGCCCTGCTGCTCAAGAACCTCCACAAGTTCTACAATAGAGAGAACATCCCTTGGGTCAACCTCATCTGGGAGGCTTATTATGACAATGGCAACCTACCAGGACAAAAATGGGAAGGGTCTTTCTGGTGGAAATGTAACCTCAGGCTCATTGATAGTTACAAATCCATGGCAAGATGCACAGTAGGAGATGGTAAATCTGCTCTATTTTGGTCTGATCTATGGCACACTTCTTGTCTGAATCAATTATTCCCTCATCTTTACTCCTTTGTCCGAGATCAGAATCTCTCTGTGCAATCTGTGATTATG
The DNA here is from genome assembly GCA_032464435.1 of Aegilops umbellulata. NCBI lineage: Eukaryota > Viridiplantae > Streptophyta > Magnoliopsida > Poales > Poaceae > Aegilops > Aegilops umbellulata. Next base: position 222,071,474 of record CP136055.1, on the reverse strand, counting down.
ACTGAATACTTGGAAGATTTATTTCACCTACCTTTGACCCAGGAAGCTTTCCTGGAATTTGAACTCATGGAAGAAATTTGTGACACCCTAAAGAGATCTGCTTCCAATGAGCACTTGGATACATGGAGTTATATGTGGGGAAATAGCATTTTTTCAGTGGCTAAAGCTTACAAAATTTTGATAGGTGTTAAAATTGTTCCAGCTCAGTTCAATTGGATTTGGAAATGTTCTGCCCAGCCAAAGCACAAAGTTTTCTTTTGGAGGCTTCTTCATGATAGGCTAAACACCAGGAATCTGCTAAGAAGGAAATCTTTTCATCTTGACAACTATAATTGTGCTATACTCAATTGCCAGCAAGAAGAAACTCTCCAACACCTCTTCTGGACCTGCCCTTTTGCTTCTGCTTGTTGGGATATTCTATGCCCTAACAGACAAAGGAATCTCACTATCATGGAAGCCATTCCAGATTTAAGAAGCAACATACATCAACCTTTTGCCATGGAGATCATTATCATTGCATCTTGGGCCATATGGATAATCAGGAATGATAAGATTTTTGATAGCATTCCAACCAGCATTGGAAGATGGAAGTTCACTTTCCTCACAGAACCACACCTGCTCAAATTCAGAATCAAGGAGAAGTTTGCAGCTTCATTCTGTTCCTGGTTGGAGAATCTTGTACTATAGCTCTTGTAGTTTTAGTTTTCTTTTCTTTTTTCTTTTTCTTTCTCTTTTTTAGTTTTCTTCCGGTTCCCTTGTTCTTTTAGATTAGTCTTTCTTTTTTTGAGGGCTTCTCTCAAGCCTTGTCTGTCTGTACTCTGCTTGCTTTGCTTATATAAAAAAATTGCAGTGGGGTTTTGCCCTACTGTGTACAGTCAAAAAAAAAGAATGAAAAGGGGGAAAATAGGGAGAAAAGTAACCGTGAGTACTCATCCAAAGTACTCGCAAGCAAGGATGTACACTACATATGCATGGGTATCTATGTAAAGGGGCAATATCGGTGTACTTAACTGCAGAATGCCAGAATAAGAGGGGAATAGCTAGTCTAGTCGAAGACTTTGCTTCTGGCAGCCTCCATATTGCAGCATGTAGAAGAGAGTAGATGGTAAGTTCACCAAGTATCATCGTATATCATACACCTACCCGGCGAAACCCTCCTCGTCGCCCTGTGAGAGAGTGATCACCGGGTTGTATCTGGCACTTGAAAGGGTGTGTTTTATTAAGTATCCGGTTCTAGTTGTCATAAGGTCAACGTACAACTCCAAGTCGTCCTGTTACCGAAGATCACGGCTATTCGAATAGATAAACCTCCCTGCAGGGGTGCACCACATTTCCCAACATGCTCGATCCCATTTGGCCGGACACACTTTCCTGGGTCATGCCCGGCCTCGGAAGATCAACACATCGCAGCCCCACCTAGGCACAACAGAGAGGTCAGCACGCCGGTCTAAATCCTATGCGCGCAGGGGTCTGGGCCCATCGCCCATTGCACACCTACACGTTGCGTACGCGGCCGGAGAGCAGACCTAGCAACCTCCATTTTCAAAGGAAGTTGCGTTACGCGGTCCAACCCGGCGCGCGCCACTCAGTCGCCGACGTCACGAAGGCTTCGACTGATACGACGATGTTGAGTGCCCATATCTTTCCCGCGTAGTTCGTTAGTGCGTATAGGCCAGTGGCCAGCCTCAGATCAAATACCAAGATCTCGTTAAGCGTGTTAAGTATCCGCGAACGCCGACCAGGGCCAGGCCCACCTCTCTCCTAGGTGGTCTCAACCTGCCCTGTTGCTCCACCACAAAGTAACAGTCGGGGGCCGTCGGGAACCTAGGCCCACCTCTACCGTGATGGAGCCACCTGCCCCTTCAGCCCCCATCTCCGAATAGTATCATAAGTAATGTAACAGTATAAAGTATATAGCATATGCCCGTGATCACCTCCCGAGTGATCACGGCCTAGTAGTATAGCATGGTAGACGGACAAGAGTGTAGGGCCACTGATGGAACACTAGCATCCTATACTAAGCAGTTAGGATTGCAGGTAAGGGTAACAACTGTAGCAACAATGACAGGCTATGCAGCAGAATAGGATTAATGGAAAGCAGTAACATGCTACACTACACTAATGCAAGCAGTATAGAGAAGAATAGGCGATATCTGGTGATCAAGGGGGGGGGCTTGTCTGGTTGCTCAGACAAGAAGGAGGGGTCGCCGGTGACGTAGTCGACCACATGGGCATCAGCATCGTCACGGGGTCTACCGGAGAGAAGAGGGGGGGGGGGGGGAAAACAGTAAATACATAGCAAGGAAGTGCATAACAGGACAACAGGCAGAGCCAGACATGTTCTAACGCGGTATGAGGTGATACCGGTGAAGGGGGGAAACATCCGGGGAAGTATCCCCGGTGTTTTGCGTTTTCGGACAGATGAACCGGAGGGGGAAAGTTGCGAGTTCGATAGGTTAGGGATGTGTGGCGGACGAACTGGCTGCGTATCCGGATTCGTCTCGTCGTTCTGAGCAACTTTCATGTAGAAAGTATTTTCATTCGAGTTACGGATCATTTTATATTGATTTTCAAAGTTTTAATTTATTTTCTAAAATTAACAAATTTAATTTAATTAATAATTTCGAATTTAAATAGTGAAACACTTTTACACTGAGACTGAGCCAGCCACAGTCAATGACATGCGGGGCCAGTCAACAGCACACTCAGCTATTGACTTGGTCATCTAGTGAATAGTGCAAGTGGGTCCCGTGTGTCATAGACAGTTCCTTTTAACAGGGTTTTAATTTAGGTTTAATTAACGGGGAACCCACTGTTAGTGTCTGATTAATTAACGGGTTAATTTTAACTTATAAAACTGTTTAATTAAGCGCGGGGCCTACATGTCAGTGAGAGTTTTAGGGTTAGGCTTAGTGTCTAGTTAGCTGGTTAATGACCTGGGCCCATCGGTCAGTTTCCCATGTGACAGTTTAGACCGCTGCGCGCGTCCAGCAAGGCAGGGTGTGGCGGTGTGCTACAGGGGCGCAGGCGACCTACCGGAATGCGCCCCCGGCGACCAAATGGGCCTTTACGACCACCCGCAGAACCAACGCGGCGCGGCAAGCGCAGGGGTGTGAGTCGTTCATGGGGAGATGGCCGAAGGTGGCCATGATGACGACATCAGACGACGGTGACGATGTGGCCTCGGCTACATCCGAGCTACGGGGCGAGGGGAGAAGGGGGAGAGGCCAGACAGGACCGGGAGCTCACAATGAGCTCGGGAGCACGCCCGGCGAAGACGTAGAAGCAGTGGTGGTGGTGGTGGTGGTGGTGGGTCGTCGATGACGACCGGCGGGGCAGAGGAGGTAGACGCGGCCGATCCGGCATGGTAGGGTTTCAGGGGAGCCCCGACGAGGTACGACGATGAAGAGGCGGCCGGGATGAGCGACGACCGACGAGCGCCGAGGCGGCGAGCCTGGCCCCTGCGCGGCCAGGCGCGCGGGCAAGGGGGAAGCCAGGGTGCGCGAGGTCACCGGCTCGGGTGACGGCATCGAGGTGGCGGGCCGACGTCGGGGATGAGCGACCACAGGGCGCGGGGTCGTTGACGGCGAAGGGGTTGGGTGGCGTCAAGGGGGCTACAATCTGGGGCGATCCAGATCGGGCGGAGGAAGGGGATCGGGGGAGTGTGGATAGTGATTAGGGTTACGGGTGCGGGGCTTAGTAGGTCAGGGGCGCGCGGGGGTCGGCCGACAGGCCGCTCGGCCACACGGCCAACTGGGCCAAGGCCCAATCGAGGGGGGGGGAGTTGTTTTCCTTTTACTTTTTTGTTTTGGTTTTATTTTTATTTACAAAAGCAAATGACTTTTAGTTAAGTATGAGACTTGGCCTAAATTAGGATAGCCATTTTAGGCACTGCCACAAAAAGGTTTGATGAGCATTTGAATTGTGCATAAATGAAAGTGGATTAATGAGATTGTTTTGGTCACCGTTTTAATTGTTTTAGGGCAATTAAATATTTTATATAATGTTGGATGCTATTTGCTAATTAGTTAGTGAATATTTATAACCCTTTGAACATTTTTAATTCATTTTTAAAACTATAATTTGACTTGTTATTTGAATTTGTATTTGAACTAAGTTTTGAAACACGTGAGGTTTAGAAAAATTTAATCATGATGACCTGACATAATTAACAAAGGTTTACTGTAGCTTAATTACTCGCGCGTCACAATTCTCCTCCACTACAAGAAATCTCGTCCCGAGATTTAGGAGGGGAGTAAGGGGGGAGGGATTGGGTTACGAAAAATCTAACGGATCTTCTCGGTCTTGGTTGCTCTTCGAAGAGGTCGACCCATTATGTTGATGTCTTCATTTCTCTTCAGGTCATCGTGATGAAGTTGGCATCCTTTCTTCGGGAACTCCATCGTACTTACTAAAGAATAAGGGGTATACCGGAAGAATGGAACTCTGCATGGTTGACTATCTGGTAGCTAACATCGGGGAAGGAGGCAGAAAGTAACTCTCGAATTAAACCCTCCGAAAATATCGAGAGCAAAGTAAGGAGGTATTATGGGAAGTTTCGAGCGGCCAGGCAAGGGTTTGATGCCTGAAACAGGGCGTGAAAGGGGCTCAAAGCAACGGGAATAAGTATTGTGTCTGATAGCACAATTGATGATCTCTTGGAAGGTGGCTCATGAATTACATACGAGACCACGCGCGAGGAATAACTATGGAAACAGGGGTGTACAGGAGAGTCAGGTTTCGATCCTGTGGAACTGTGGGTTATGGGCCCACGATGTGATTAAAAGTAGGAAGGGCGTTGACATCTTGCACGGTCATGATAGCAAGACATGTCAGAGTGTAGCCTATCAGTTATGTCGGCAACAATGTCGGTACCAAGGGCGAGGGACGAAGAGAACCATTTTCCTGCTCGTTGAACGAGGCGGACCAATAGGCAAAGTTCTCATCCATCGGTGGTTACCGGAATGTCATCAACAATAGTAACAGGGTCTTACTGACCGTGTGGTACAACAAGGTGCTTACCTAAGCAGGGAATTATCACTGCTAAGTTAAGTCGGATTACAAGAAAGGTTCAAACCAAACAATGGAAAGGAAAATGTGATTTAACACATATTTCAGGGGGGTATATCCTTCCCAAGGACAAGCAAAGCATGATATCCATGACAGGATATAATGTAGAAAACTCTTTAGGTAAGGGGAGAGAAATTTCATGACATTACCCATACAACGGTGTTTGGATAATTGAGCAGGAAACATTCAGCATTGGGCTTCAAATGTTCTTTTGAAATCGGAGTACCACAAACATGCTTCGAGATAGCATCGACATGGTCTTCAAGCAAAGGTCGGACTTTGGATACTTAATGGATTCATCAGGAACAACTTGTAGAATTAGTTTTTACAATTTCCTCATGGAAGAATGGATAACCTTGCTGAAAAGGAAACTATAACCATAGTCCTCCAACTAGGTGTGCTAGGCATGACATCACCTTACCGGATCATATAAGACCAATGTTATAACTCTTGGATATATGTTCCAACCATCATATCTGACCGAGATTCAGATCTGATTGGTGTCAGGATACCTCACACTCAGGATGTCTGAGAAGAAAGGTACAACACAAATTGACAGAATGACATTGTAAGATTTTCGGGAATGAACTATGGAAGCGAGTTCCGAAACAAGAGTTCATCAGTAAACCAAGGAGAGGATGAGGAGGCGGCTGATGGACTCAGCAACAATTCATTGATAATTGCAAAGGATGGATTTCCACAATTATGTGAACAAGGAGATAGCATTTGCCAGATCAAATCATATAGTGAGATATGCTCGAGGAAAACATACCCAATTAAACATCATTTGAAAGGTGCAGCCGAAATATGGGCTTATGTACCATGACTGATGTTAGAATGGTGATTCGATAACTAATGGTCTAAGAATGAAATGTCGACCATTAACTTCAAAGCAATAGGGTTGCTATAAGGAAAGAATCCAAACAACATCTCTCACCTGTTGGTATCCCGGTTGGAATCAACACGAGGACCAAAGAAGGAATGGTGATGGTGAGAAGTATCACCATACCAAGAATTCTTTAGAGGTGGTGAAATTCTCACAACATTGATGACATAAGAGATGTTAATGTTCCAAGGTAAAGAAGAACAATTGCTGGATAGCAAGGAGCTCAAGGTATAACACCAAACACGAACAAGCTTGTGTTGGTGGGAAGGCAATAAAGTGGTCGATGATAACACAGACCATCGAGGGCAAGGATGGTATTTCCCATCATGAACTCAATTGATATCCTAGAAAAGCTCGGAATACTGATGATGATCACGACACATTTGTTGAGAAATTTCACGAAGATGTAATTGATCGATGATGACATCAAGTCAAAAGAATGCTGAAGCGAAAGGTTATTGGAACCACGAGTAGGACACAAACGCGAAATCAAGTTTGTTGTTGAAGGCGAAATGACAAAACGAGGAAAATCGACGTGAGCTTAGCTCATCGTCGAAAGTGGTGCTCCGAGAATAAGGACCAGGTAGCACAGTTAAAATCATCACGACAATGATACAGCCGATCAGGCTAGGAATGACTTGAAGGATTACTAAACTCGTAAGCAAAGAAGATTACAAATACTTGTTTAATCACGACGCAGACTCAATTCAGTTATCGGTGTCCTGGAGTGTTTAATGACTCAGAGCCCGTGAAAAATTGGAATCAGTGAGAATGTAGTACTTGATGGAGAACTCATAAAAGTTATGCAGTTCCGTGATAATCTCAAGATACTATGGTGTAATACTCGACGAAAGATCAAAGTAAACGTTGGTCTGTTGTATTGATCCATAGAAGACAAGTGCTTAAACTTGCCCGAGAAATGGGATCAAAGAAGAACATATGGTCGGAACCATGATTGCAAAAGGCCAGATATAAGATGAACTTATACCAAAGGAATAATTAATTTAAGAGAAGCTTTAAGGATAAGATCTACATCGTGTCCATGGGCATGAACACAAAGTTCAAGGTCGACTCCCACTTCTTCAATGCATAACCTTTCATTCACTGCTCGTATTTTGAAAATGACATTAGTCCTTGAAAGTGTTTTTACCTAGTGCAATACCAGATAAGTATGACCCGTGAAATCTTTCAGGTTCACACGGATTAGGGAAGGCGTAGGTTCAACCCATCAGGGCATCTTAGGAACATATACCACAAACTTCGGAGTAAATAATACAAGCTCGAAAGTAGAGCATTGTTCAAAAGCAGATGATACAATTTACCAAAGGCATTATATACCCATGGAAAGGCTCACAAGGTTATTCAATATGAAGGACACTGTCGGATAAAATCCAACAAAGGAACCGATGGTCCACAAGGGATCTAATGTGAGTATCGGTACTCAATCAGAGGAAGAAGAATGCACGGGCATCATATTATAGAACATCTGAATAATTCGATGCTTAGATAAAAAAGGAATTATGATTTCCAAAACAAAGGATTAGAAGCAGACGCTCTGATCAAGGATGGATAAGTTGGATAGACCAGATGCACAATTGACGACAAATAGTTTGGTCGAGAACCAGCTCACGTTCAAAATGACGTCTGAGCAGGAAAGATAATTTATAAGGGTTGATAGATGATTGTGTGCAGTCGCACACATGTTGAATCCATAGGATCAAAATGACGGTGTCAAAAGATACTAGTGAATATTGCTAGTGATATGGGAGCATCCATAATGTAAGCATACAAGTGTTTGCATAGCAATAGTTTGAAGAGGATGCTCAGAAGGTCGGATAGTATTTCAGAGTATCTTATGAAGCAGACGAACAACTGGGGATGAACAGATACTCAATAAGTGCGAGGAATTTTCAATAGGGGTATTCATGTGGCAAAGAACTGCAAGGCAGTAAGCTTAAAGGATTTCAGAACAACGGAGAGCAATTTAGGGCATCTTGTAATAACAAGAGCAACTGAGGATGAAGGTATGAATGACAATTGTAGGTAGTTATCCATAAGGGTATATCGGTGGTAGGGGATTGTAAAGTCCGTGGGCACAAGGGTCTCGGGAAAACCTCAGAGAGTATCTTCGGAATCTTCTAGTGCAGCAAGCGATCATCTGGAGTGAGGGGCTCTCCGGGAGAAAGTCTTTCGAGAACCTAAAGTTAGTCTTTTTAGCAAAATCATTTAACCCGAATAGGGGAGAGGTTAGAGTCCCAGAGTAAAGATCGAGGAGTAAAAGATCCTAATACCACCCCATGGCGACGTGGGCCCGTTAGGCGCACATCCATGTTAGTAAAAGTTTTGTAATGTCTAGACTCGACTTCGGCCAAGGAGTGTGGAAGGGGGATTCCTACAGGCAGTCGGCTCTGATACCAACTTGTGACGCCCCCGATTCAATCGTACACTAATCATACACACAAACGTGCACGATCAAGATCAGGGACTCATGGGAAGATATCACAACACAACTGTAAGAATAAAATAAGTCATACAAGCATCATAATACAAGCCAGGGGCCTCGAGGGCTTGAATACAAGTGATCGACCATAGACGAGTCAGCGGAAGCAACAATATCTGAGTACAGATATAAGTTAAACAAGTTGCCATAATATGGCTAGCACAAACTGGGATACAGATCGAAAGAGGCGCATGCCTCCTGCCTGGGATCCTCCTAAACTACTCCTGGTCGTCGTCAGCGGGCTGCACGTAGTAGTAGGCACCTCCGGTGTAGTAGGAGTCATCGAAGGTGGCGTCTGGCTCCTGGGCTCCAGCATCTGGTTGCGACAACCAGGTAGAATGGAAAGGGGGAAAAGAGGGAGAAAAGTAACCGTGAGTACTCATCCAAAGTACTCGCAAGCAAGGATCTACACTACATATGCATGGGTATCTATGTAAAGGGGCAATGTCGGTGTACTGAACTGCAGAATGCCAGAATAAGAGGGGGATAGCTAGTCTTGTCGAAGACTTCGCTTCTGGCAGCCTCCATCTTGCAGCATGTAGAAGAGAGTAGATGGTAAGTTCACCAAGTATCATCGTATAGCAAACACGTACCCGGCGATCCCCTCCTCGTCGCCCTGTGAGAGAGTGATCACCGGGTTGTATCTGGCACTTGAAAGGGTGTGTTTCATTAAGTATCCTGTTCTAGTTGTCATAAGGTCAAGGTACAACTCCAAGTCATCCTGTTACCGAAGATCACGGCTATTCGAATAGATAAACCTCCCTGCAGGGGTGCACCACATTTCCCAACACGCTCGATCCCATTTGGCCAGACACACTTTCCTGGGTCATGCCCGGCCTCGGAAGATCAACACGTCGCAGCCCCACCTAGGCACAACAAAGAGGTCAGCACACCGGTCTAAATCCTATGCGCGCAGGGGTCTGGGCCCATCGCCCATTGCACACATGCACGTTGCGTACGCGGCCGGAGAGCAGACCTAGCAACCTCCATTTCAAAGGATGTTGCGTTACGCGGTCCAACCCGGCGCGCGCCGCTCAGTCGCTGACGTCACAAAGGCTTCGGCTGATACCACGACATCGAGTGCCCATATCTTTCCCGCGTAGTTGGTTAGTGCGTATAGGCCAATGGCCAGACTCAGATCAAATACCAAGATCTCGTTAAGCATGTTAAGTATCTGCGAACGCCGACCAGCGCCAGACCCACCTCTCTCCTAGGTGGTCTCAACCTGCCCTGTCGCTCCGCCACAAAGTAACAGTCGGGGGCCGTCGGGAAACCAGGCCCACCTCTACCGGGATGGAGCCACCTGCCCCTTCAGCCCCCATCTCTGAACACTATCATAAGTAATGTAACAGTATAAAGTATATAGCATATGCCCGTGATCACCTCCCGAGTGATCAAGGCCCAGTAGTATAGCATGGCAGACGGACAAGAGTGTAGGGCCACTGATGGAACACTAGCATCCTATACTAAGCAGTTAGGATTGCAGGTAAGGGTAACAACTGTAGCAACAATGACAGGCTATGCAGCAGAATAGGATTAACGGAAAGTAGTAACATGCTACACTACACTAATGCAAGAAGTATAGAGAAGAATAGGCAATATCTGGTGATCAGGGGGGGGGCTTGCCTGGTTGCTCAGATAAGAAGGAGGGGTCGTCTGTGACGTAGTCGACCACAGGGGCATCGACATCGTCACGGGGTCTACCGGAGAGAAGAGGGGGGAGAAACAGTAAATACATAGCAAGCAACTACTCCTGGTCGTCGTCAGCGGGCTGCACGTAGTAGTAGGCACCTCCAGTGTAGTAGGAGTCGTCGTCAACGGTGGCGTCTGGATCCTGGGCTCCATCGTCTGATTGCAGCAATCGGGTAGAGAAATGGAGAAAAGGGGGAACAAGGCAACCGTGAGTACTCATCCAAAGTACTCGCAAGCAAGGAGCTACACTACATATGCATGGATATATGTGTAAGGGGCCATATCAGTGGACTGAACTGCAGAATGCCAGAATAAGAGGGGGATAGCTAGTCTTATCGAAGACTACGCTTCTGGTCGCCTCCGTCTTGCAGCAGGTAGAAGAGAGTAGACTGAAGTCCTCCAAGTAGCATCGCATAGCATAATCCTACCCGGCGATCCCCTCCTCGATGCCCTGTTAGAGAGCGATCACCGGGTTGTATCTGGCACTTGGAAGGGTGTGTTTTATTAAGTATCCGGTTCTAGTTGTCATAAGATCGAGGTACAACTCCGGGTCGTCCTTTTACCGAGGGACACGGCTATTCGAATAGATAAACTTCCCTGCAGATGTGCACCACATAGCCCAACACGCTTGATCCCATTTGGCCGGACACACTTTCCTGGGTCATGCCCGGCCTCGGAAGATCAACACGTCGCAGCCCCACCTAGGCACAACAGAGCGGTCAGCACGCCGGTCTAAACCTATGCGCGCAGGGGTCTGGGCCCATCGCCCTGAGCACACCTGCACGTTGCGTACGCGGCCGGAGAGCAGACCTAGCAACCTCCATTTTAAAGGAAGTCACGTTACGCGGTCCAACCCGGCGCGCGCCGCTCAGTCGCTGACGTCACGAAGGCTTCGGCTGATACCACGACGTCGGGATACCCATAACTACTCCCGCGTAGGTGGTTAGTGCGTATAGACCAAATGGCCAGACTCAGATCAAATACCCAGATCTCGTTAAGCGTGTTAAGTATCCGCGAATGCCGACCAGGGCCAGGCCACCTCTCTCCTAGGTGGTCTCAACCTGCCATGTCGCTCTGCCACAAAGTAACAGTCGGGGGCCGTCGGGAACCCAGGCCCACCTCTACCGGGATGGAGCCACCTGCCCCTTCAGCCCCCATCTCTGAACAGTATCACAGGTAATGTAACCGTGTAAAGTATATAGTATATGCCCGTGATCACCTCCCGAAGTGATCACGGCCCAGTAGTATAGCATGGCAGACGGACAAGAGTGTATGGCCACTGATGGAACACTAGCATCCTAAACTAAGCAGGTAGGATTGCAGGTAAAGGTATCAACAGTAGTATCAAAGACAGGCTAGCTATGCATCAGGATAGGAATAACGAAAGCAGTAACATGCTACACTACTCTAATGCAAGCAGTATAGAGGAGAGTAGGCGATATCTGGTGATCAAGGGGGGGCTTGCCTGGTTGCTCTGGCAAGAGATAGGGATCGTCAACTCCGTAGTCGAACGGGGCAGCAGCAGCGTCATTCTCGGTGTCTAGCGGAAGAAGAGGGGGAAGAAACAATGAATATTTAAGCAAGCAGATGCATAGTGATGCATGAAATGACAAGTAACGGCGTTAGAGGTGCCCTAACGCGGTATGGGATGATACCGGTGAAGGGGGGAAACATCCGGGAAAGTTTTCCAGGGGTTTCGCGTTTTCGAGCAGAGGAGCCGAAGGGGGAAAAGTTGCGAGTTTGATATGTTAGGAATGTGTAGCGGACGAACGGGGTGCGTATCCGGGTTCGTCTCGTCGTTCCGAGCAACTTTCATGTTGAAAATATTTTAATCCGAGTTACGGATTAAAAGTTATGATTTTCTAAAGATTTTATTAATTTCTGGTATTTAATTAATTATTTAAATTAATTCGAAAATGAATTCATGACATCAGCATGATGTCATGCTGACGTCAGCAGTCAACAGGGGTTGACTAGTCAACCTGACACGTGGGTCCAGTGGGACCCACCTGTCATACTCTATTAGGTTGATTAGGGATAAATTAAACTAACCAGTGTCTAATTAAACTAATAGAGTAATTAGATTAATTAATCAGGTTTAATTAACTTAATTAATTAATTAATTAATTAAATTTAGTTTTATTTTTATTTTTATTATTTATTTATTTATTTTTCTAAAAAGAAAAACGTTTTGGGGCGCTTTGGCCCATTCGTCATAGGCCCACAGGGGCCTTAACAGGAGTGGTTAGCGGGCGCTAATGGCCGTGGGCGCCCGTGCACCCGAACGGGGCAACAGGGGGCGCCGGCGGAGGCCGTAGCCCAGTGCGGCGGGGCGAGGCCGTGGCCTCGGCGAGGCTCGCCGGCCAGCCACGGCAGGCGGAAGCGAGCGCAGGGGGCGGCGGCGCTGCGGGCCGTTGCGGGGCCGCGCGGCTGGAGCGGCAAGGCGAGGAGCGGCGCAGGAGGGAGCGAAGCAGGGCATGGCGGCAGGGACACGGGAGCGCTCCGTGAGCGGGCCCGGCCAGCCGGCGGGCAAGGGCACGGGCGAGGCCACGCACGAGCGGGCGAGCGCGGGGCTGCAGTGGCTGGGCCGCACGGGGTAGGAGGTAGCTGCGGGCGAGCGCGCGCGTGTGCGCAGGCGGGGTTGTGCGAGGGAGGGCGCGGACACGCACGGCCGGGCTTGAGGAGGAAGGGCGCGGCCCTGGGTGGCCCCGTACGGCGAGGCGACGACGGGGGACGGCTCGGGCGCGATGCCCATCCAGAGGGGGCGCGGCGAGCGCGGGGAGGCACGGGCGCACGCGGCGAGCGCCAGCACGCGCGTGGGAGAGAGAGGAGGCCGGGGGGGGCCTCACCGGGAACGTAGGGTCTAGGGCATGGGCGCGGTGGAGGGCGGGGAGGCCGACGGGGACGCGCGGCGGAGCGGAAGGCAGTCCGGCGGGGAAGAGGCGCCGGCGAGGTCTTGCTCCGGGCGGCGATGGATGGCGCCGGGTGGTGTCGAGGCGGCGGGGTCGGTCGACGGGGTCGGGGTGGTTCGTTCCCTGCCTCGATCCAGATCGGATCGGGAGGTGGGGGCTAACGAGGGGGAGTGGGGGGGCAAGTGGGTGGTGGGGCGCTAGGGTTTCCCCTGGTGGGGGTTATGGAGGGGAGTGGCCGATTGGGCTAGGCCTGGTGGGTGAATTGGGCCGGCCCGTTGGGTCTGTCGGCCCAGGGGGGGGTCTTCTCTCTCTTTTTTTGTTTTGGTTTGTTTTGTTTTCTTATCTTTTATTTATTTCTTTTCTGTTTAAATTCATTTAAAAGTAATTAGGCATTTTATAAAAAGGTGTTTGCTGCACCATAATTACCTTTGTATTATTTGGCGCACTCCAAACATTTTTGTTTTAATTTTTAGAAACTTTTGTTGTTATCAATAATTTGAATTTGAATTTCGAATGGTTTCGAATTATTGCGAGGATAGCAACAGTAACCGAGGTGTCATGGCACGATTAGCGTGGGATTACTGTAGCATGATTATCCGGGCATTACAAATCTCCTCCACTACAAGAAATCTCGTCCCGAGATTTAGGAGGTAGAAAGAAACAGTGCAGGGTATTCATCACGCAGGCGATCCTCGCGTTCCCAGGTGGCTTCATCTTCAGAATGGTGCGACCACTGGACTTTGAGGAACTTGATCGCCTTCTGGCATGTGCGGCGTTCAGCTTGGTCGAGAATGCGGACCGGATGTTCTTTATAGGAGAGGTCCTGTTGCAATTCGAGCACTTCATGATCCACTGCTCGGATTGGGTTCTTGAAGCAGCGACGGAGTTGTGACACGTGGAACACATCGTGAACCTGAGAAAGGTTCGGCAGAAGCTCCAGTTGATAAGCCACTTTTCCACGCCTCTCGAGAATAGTGAAAGGACCGATATAGCGGGGAGCTAGCTTTCCTTTGATCCCGAAGCGGTGTGCACCCTTCATTGGTGTAACTCGAAGATAGGCCTTTTCGCCAGGTTGATAGACCATGTCTTTATGATGACGGTCATAATTACTCTTTTGGCGTGACTGAGCAGTCTTGAGATTCTCGCGAATAATGCGGACTTGTTCTTCGGCATGTTGGATAATATCCGGACCAAAGAGTGGACGTTCCCCAGTTTCTGACCAGTTCAGAGGGGTTCGGCACTTTCGTCCATATAACACTTCGAAGGGGGCCATCTTCAGACTAGCTTGATAGCTATTATTATAAGAGAACTCAGCATACGGGAGAGATTCCTCCCATTTCTTGCCGTAGGAAATAACACAAGCTCGAAGCATGTCTTCGAGAACTTGGTTGACACGTTCAACTTGCCCTTGTGACTGCGGGTGAAAAGCAGTACTGAATGATAGATGAGTTCCCATAGCTTCTTGGAAACTTGCCCAGAATCTTGAAGTGAATAAGTTGCCACGGTCCGAACTGATAACCAGTGGAATACCGTGAAGTGAAACAATCCTGGACATATAGAGAGTTGGAAGCTGACTAGCAGTGATAGTTTCCTTAACCGCCAGAAAATGTGCAACTTTAGAAAGCCGGTCAATGACGACAAGAATAGCATCATTACCTTTCTGTGATTTGGGAAAACCAGTGACGAAGTCCATTTCAACATGGTCCCATTTCCATTCAGGAATAGAGATAGGTTGCAGAGTTCCAGCAGGCCTTTGATGTTCTGCTTTGATACGACGGCAAACGTCACACTCGGCAACATAGAGAGCAATGTCTTGCTTCATATTAGACCACCAGAATCTTTGACGAATGTCCTGGTACATCTTAGTACTACCAGGATGGATACATAGAGGCGTATCATGAGCTTCTTTCATAACTTTCCGAGTCATATTCAGGTTTTCCTTCTTACACGGCACCATAGGCGGCCTTTGAAGTACAAGTCGCCATCACCAGCAATAGTGAAGTATGAGGGCTTTCCTTCCATGAGGTCGCTCTTAATCTTGTGGACTTCAGAGTCGTATCCTTGTATTGTCTTGATGGAGCTCACGAGATCGGGTTCGACAGCCAAGGTATAGAGGGAACCCTGGGGAATAACATGGACGTTCATCTTCTGAAACTCCTCAGGAGGGGGAGCGAGTGCACCCGGGGGAACAATATGGAGGTTCAACTTTCTGAAATCTTCAACAAGCGAGGGCTGAACTTTATGAACCTGGAGGTGGTTGCAGTAAGACTTGCGGCTCAAAGCATCTGCCATTACATTAGCCTTGCCTAGTGTATAGGAAATACCCAAGTCAAAGTCTGCTACAGTCTCCATCCATCTCTGCTGACGGAGGTTCAGGTCTGGCTGGGTAAACAGATACTTCAGACTTTGATGGTCAGTGAAGATCTCGCAACGATTACCGAGAAGGTAATGCCGCCACTGCTTCAGTGCATGAATGACAGCAGCAAGCTCGAGGTCGTGGACTGGGTAGTTCTCTTCATGAGGGCGCAATTGACAAGAGGCATAGGCAATCACTCTGCGCTCTTGCATTAGGACACAGCCTAATCCTTGACGGGAAGCGCCGTAGTAAATGACGAAGTCCTTCTTTGTATCAGGTGGAGCTAGCACTGGGGCAGAAGTCAACTTGTCCTTGAGTGCCTAGAAGCTTTCCTGACATTTGTCTGTCCATTGGAACTTGACGCCCTTATGCAACAAGTTAGTCAGAGGCCTGGCAATCTTGGAGAAGTTCTCGACGAATCGACGGCAATAGCCGGCGAGACCGAGAAAACTTCTGACTTGCTTGACATTCTTCGGAGGAGTCCAATCAAGAATAGCCTGAACTCGTTCAGGGTTAACGGCAATACCATCCTTAGAGATGACATGTCCAAGATAGGTTACTTCAGGAAGCCAGAATTCACATTTAGAGAACTTGGCATACAGCTGATGCTCTCGTAGCTTTTCCAGCACAAGACGAAGATGTTCAGCATGTTCTTCTTCGTTCTTCGAAAATACCAGGATATCATCCAGATAAACCACGACGAAGTTGTCGAGGTAATCCATGAATATATAGTTCATCAGGTGAGAGAAGGTGGCTGGGGCATTGGTTAAGCCGAAGGACATGACAGTGTACTCGTATGAACCATAACGAGTCACAAAGGCGGTCTTTGGAAAATCCTCTTCACGAACACGGATCTGGTGGTAACCCAACCTCAAGTCGAGTTTAGAGAACACTGATGAACCAGCCAGTTGATCATACAGGTCGTTGATCCGAGGAAGAGGATACTTGTTCTGAATGGTAGCTTGGTTAATAGGACGGTAGTCTTGGACCAGTCAGTTTGTCCCATCCTTCTTCTTGACAAAGAGAGAAGGTGCTCCCCAAGGAGAGCAACTTGGGCGAATGAAACCATTTTGAAGAGACTTGTCGATTTCCTCCTTAAGCTCAAGGAGTTCATGCGGCGGCATCTTGTAGGGCCGTTTGGCAATAGGAGTGGTGCCTGGTTTCAAGTCGATGACGAATTCGACAGCCCTAGCAGGGGGAATCCCTGGAAGTTCTTCAGGAAAGACGTGGAGGAAGTCACGCACGACGGGAATATTTTCAATGCCCTCAATTGGTGCAGCGTTCAACGCATTCAAGGCATAGAGCCTTGCCTCGGCATTTTGCACCAGGTGAGCATGGTATGTAACTATTTCATATGAAGGATGTAACAGATGGACGGTCTTAGTGGCGCAAACTATGGAAGCAGTATGCGCTTTCAACCAATCCATCCCTAGAATGAGGTCGATGTTAGACGTCTTCAAGATAATGGGCAAGGCATAGAATTCCAGCCCTTCGATTTCCACGGGGACGTCGACGCCAACCATGGAGGTTTGACATTGTCCCACGGGGTTTTTTACCACTACCGAAGTGTTCATCTCCTCACATTTAACGTCGTGCTTGTATGCAAATTCTTCTGACATGAATGAATGCGATGCTCCTGTATCGAATAAAGCAGATGCAGGTTCTGAATTTACGAGGAGTGTACCCATCACAGTAGCAGGCTGGTCTTGAGCTTCGTTCAGATCAACGTGGTTGGCATGAACACGACCATAAGACTTGGCATTGTTGTTGCGGTTCTGGTTGTTTCCACGACCAGCTGCTGGAAGGGTCAGTTGATTCTAGTTCTGATTCTGATAGCAGTTCCTGGCAAGGTGACCTGGTTGACCACACTTGTAGCACATACCGTTGTTGGGGGTGGGAACAGGAGCTCTGGGTGTCGGTGCTGGAAGCCTTGGCTGCCTAGTTGGAGCATTAGGCATACGAGGTGCAGCATAGGACTGCCTTGAAGCAGGTGCATTCGGCTGGTACATGCTGTTGGGAATCCATATCTTGCGCTTCTGTGAGGACAGGCCCGAAGATGAGCCCGTGTCACGGCTGCGCCGGTGCGAGCTCTAGTATTCCTGCAGACCAGTTTCGACGTTGATGGCTTTGTTCACCAAGGTGGCGAAATCAGTAAAGTCATGCACTAAAAGTGCGAGCTTGATGTCGGCTTGAAGGCCGTCACGGAACTTCTCCTGTCTGCGTGCATCAGTTGCAATGTCTTCTTCAGCATAGCGAGACATGTCCAGAAATTCTCGCTGATAAGCTTCAACAGTTTTGTTGCCTTGGATGAGGCTGCGGAACTCACGCTTCTTCCGGTCCATGACTCCCTGAGGAATGAAGCGGGCACGGAAAGCAGCTTTGAAGTCTGGCCCGGTGATGATTGTTCCAACTGGCAAAGTACGCCTGTGGCTGTCCCACCATTGAGCTGCGGGTCCCTTCAGGAAGAAAGAAGCAAATGTGACATAGCTGGCAGGGGCTACATCAGCAGACTCCATCTCATAGGTGATGTCATGGAGCCAGTCATCAGCGTCCAGAGGCTGAGTTGAGCTGCGGTACACAGTTGGGTTCAGGCGCATGAAATCCGGCAGAGTTACTGTGTTTGGCTGCTGGTTCATATTGGGGCGAGGAAACTGAGCCATCATGTTCTCCATGAACTGGCGATTCATCTCAAGCTGTTGGATCATACCAGCCATGTACTCAGGCGGTGGTGGGAAGTTGCCACCCCGACCACGACCACCTGGTCTAACCATCCTTCTAATATATAACAGGGGTAGTTCAACATTTGAGAATATTTGCAAAGACAAGAATCATTCAAGACGAAACATGCATAATGAAAGCAGCACGATAGATACCACATAATAGTCGGCACATCTTACAAAAGAGATCATGCATAGGGTTCGGTACCCAGAGTTCAGTACATAGACTAAGACATCATAGGCGGCACGCAGGCTCGCGGTGAATGCATCTAACATAAGCAAGCAAGTCTACATCAGTCCCACATGACACTGCGGAGGTAGGTGTAGCCTGAAAGCTGGTAGTGTGGCAACGGGTACACCACGTCGGCAACCTGGGGTCCGCGGGTGCTCTGGTGCTGAACCCGACGCTCAAGTGGCAGAAGAGGACCAAGTGCGGGAGAGTAGCCTCCCACCTCTGGCCAACCGAAACCCTGAGGCATCATGGTCCTGGCTGGGTAGATAGCAGAACGCGGCAGCTCCCCAGATCCGACAAAGGGGTGCAACGTCGTCAAGGCACGGTAGAGGTGCTGACGAGTGGTGTACAACTCGTGGCGAAGAGCTCGGTTAGCTCGATCCAGCCCATCAGCATGCAGAACCAGGTTCTGATGGTAGAAGGGCTCGCGGGTGACAGTGGAGTAGGCAGCAGTGTAGTAACCCTCCGCCCCAAAATCAGACGTGATAGCAATGTGCCTGAAGGGGGAGGTGTCCAACTCCCGGTACTCCCTACGAAGGCGTGTCAGAGCAGCATAGGCAGCATCGTGAACTGCCATATCGATGGTCACTCCAACACCATAAGTGGTGTGCAGCACAGTAGTGGAGTCATACTCCCGAGAGTATAGGTGGACAGTGGCACGGTACTGCTCCTGGTTAAAGTCCTGGTACTCCTCGGTGACGGTGTACGCGGGGTGCCAGCGATAACCCAGATAGGTCATCATCTCAGTTAGCACGGCCGGTGATCCCGAGGCGCCAATGGCCGTCGTGTGGCGCACGACCTGCCTCGTGGGTTCCATCTGAAAACAAAGATGTTTCAAAGGAGTCAAATGACAGTGTGGAAATTGTGCAAAACACTATACTAAGGAATAACTATGGCTTTTATCCAACTTTGGGGTGAATGTCGTCACGGGATCCTAGTGTCAGAGTTAGTAAATTCGTTTAACCCGAGTAGAAGAGAGTTTAGAGTCCCAGAGTAAAGGTCGAGGAGTAAAAAATCCTAGTACCACCCGATGGCGACGTGGGCCCGTAAGGCACACAACCAAGTTAGTAAAAGTTTTTGTAATGTCTAGACTCGACTTCGGCCAAGGAGTGTGGAAGGGGGATTCCTACAGGCAGTCGGCTCTGATACCAACTTGTGACGCCCCCGATTCAATCGTACACTAATCATGCACACAAACGTGTACTATCAAGACCAGGGACTCACGGGAAGATATCACAACACAACTCTACAAATAAAATAAGTCATACAAGCATCATAATACAAGTCAGGGGCCTCGAGGGCTCGAATACAAGTGCTCGATCATAGACGAGTCAGCAGAAGCAACAATATCTGAGTACAGACATAAGTTAAACAAGGTTGCCATAAGATGGCTAGCACAAACGGGGATACAGATCGAACGAGGCGCAGGCCTGCTGCCTGGGATCCTCCTAACTACTCCTGGTCGTCGTCAGCGGGCTGCACGTAGTAGTAGGCACCTCCAGTGTAGTAGGAGTCGTCGTCAACGGTGGCGTCTGGATCCTGGGCTCCATCGTCTGATTGCAGCAATCGGGTAGAGAAATGGAGAAAAGGGGGAACAAGGCAACCGTGAGTACTCATCCAAAGTACTCGCAAGCAAGGAGCTACACTACATATGCATGGATATATGTGTAAGGGGCCATATCAGTGGACTGAACTGCAGAATGCCAGAATAAGAGGGGGATAGCTAGTCTTATCGAAGACTACGCTTCTGGTCGCCTCCGTCTTGCAGCAGGTAGAAGAGAGTAGACTGAAGTCCTCCAAGTAGCATCGCATAGCATAATCCTACCCGGCGATCCCCTCCTTGATGCCCTGTTAGAGAGCGATCACCGGGTTGTATCTGGCACTTGGAAGGGTGTGTTTTATTAAGTATCCGGTTCTAGTTGTCATAAGATCGAGGTACAACTCCGGGTCGTCCTTTTACCGAGGGACACGGCTATTCGAATAGATAAACTTCCCTGCAGATGTGCACCACATAGCCCAACACGCTTGATCCCATTTGGCCGGACACACTTTCCTGGGTCATGCCCGGCCTCGGAAGATCAACACGTCGCAGCCCCACCTAGGCACAACAGAGCGGTCAGCACGCCGGTCTAAACCTATGCGCGCAGGGGTCTGGGCCCATCGCCCTGAGCACACCTGCACGTTGCGTACGCGGCCGGAGAGCAGACCTAGCAACCTCCATTTTAAAGGAAGTCACGTTACGCGGTCCAACCCGGCGCGCGCCGCTCAGTCGCTGACGTCACGAAGGCTTCGGCTGATACCACGACGTCGGGATACCCATAACTCCTCTCGCGTAGGTGGTTAGTGCGTATAGACCAAATGGCCAGACTCAGATCAAATACCCAGATCTCGTTAAGCGTGTTAAGTATCCGCGAACGCCGACCAGGGCCAGGCCACCTCTCTCCTAGGTGGTCTCAACCTGCCCTATCGCTCCGCCACAAAGTAACTGTCGGGGGCCGTCGGGAACCCAGGCCCACCTCTACCGGGATGGAGCCACCTGCCCCTTCAGCCCCCATCTCCGAACAGTATCACAGGTAATGTAACCGTGTAAAGTATATAGTATATGCCCGTGATCACCTCCCGAAGTGATCACGGCCCAGTAGTATAGCATGGCAGATGGACAAGAGTGTATGGCCACTGATGGAACACTAACTAGCATCCTAAACTAAGCAGGTAGGATTGCAGGTAAAGGTATCAACAGTAGTATCAAAGACAGGCTATGCATCAGGATAGGAATAACGAAAGCAGTAACATGCTACACTACTCTAATGCAAGCAGTATAGAGGAGAGTAGGCGATATCTGGTGATCAAGGGGGGGGGCTTGCCTGGTTGCTCTGGCAAGAGAGAGGGATCATCAACTCCGTAGTCGAACGGGGCAGCAGCAGCGTCGGTCTCGGTGTCTAACGGAAGAAGAGGGGGAAGAAACAATGAATATTTAAGCAAGCAGATGCATAGTGATGCATGACATGACAAGTAACGGCGTTAGAGGTGCCCTAACGCGGTATGGGATGATACCGGTGAAGGGGGGAAACATCCGGGAAAGTTTTCCAGGGGTTTCGCGTTTTCGAGCAGAGGAGCCGGAGGGGGAAAAGTTGCGAGTTTGGTATGTTAGGAATGTGTAGCGGACGAACGGGCTGCGTATCCGGGTTCGTCTCGTCGTTCCGAGCAACTTTCATGTTGAAAATATTTTAATCCGAGTTTCGGATTAAAAGTTATGATTTTCTAAAGATTTTATTAATTTCTGGTATTTAATTAATTATTTAAATTAATTCGAAAATGAATTTATGACATCAGCATGATGTCATGCTGACGTCAGCAGTCAACAGGGGTTGACTGGTCAACCTGACACGTGGGTCAAGTGGGACCCACCTGTCATACTCTATTAGGTTGATTAGGGTTAGGTTAAACTAACCAGTGTCTAATTAAACAAACAGAGTAATTAGATTAATTAATCAGGTTTAATTAACTTAATTAATTTAGTTAATTAATTAATTAATTAATTAAATTTAGTTTTATTTTTATTTTTATTATTTATTTATTTATTTTTCTAAAAAGAAAAACGTTCTCGGGCACTGGGGCCCATTCGTCATAGGCCCACAGGGGCCTTAACAAGCGTGGTTAGCGGGCGCTAACGGCCGCGGGCGCCCGTGCACCCGAACGGGGCAACAGGGGGCGCCGGCGGAGGCCGTAGCCCAGTGCGGCGGGGCGAGGCCGTGGCCTCGGCGAGGCTCGCCGGCCAGCCGCGGCAGGCGGAAGCGAGCGCAGGGGGCGGCGGCGCTGCGGGCCGTTGCGGGGCCGCGCGGCTGGAGCGGCAAGGCGAGGAGCAGCGCAGGAGGGAGCGAAGTAGGGCAGGGCGGCAGGGACACGGGAGCGCTCCGTGAGCGGGCGCGGCCAGCCGGCGGGCAAGGGCGCGGGTGAGGCCACACACGAGCGGGCGAGCGCGGGGCTGAAATGGCTGCGCCACACGGGGTAGGAGGTAGCAGCGGGGTGAGCAGCAGGCTGCGGGCGAGTGCGCGCGTGTGCGCAGGCGGGGTTGTGCGAGGGAGGGCGCGGACACGCACGGGCCGGGCGTGAGGAGGAAGGGTGCAGCCCTGGGTGGCCGCGTACGGTGAGGCGACGTCGGGGGACGGCTCGGGCGCGATGCCCATCCAGAGGGGGCGCGGTGAGCGCGGGGAGGCACGGGCGCACGCGGTGAGCGCCAGCACGCGCGGGGGAGAGAGAGGAGGCCGGGGGGCCTCACCGGGAACGTAGGGTCTAGGGCATGGGCGCGATGGAGGGCGGGGAGGCCGACGGGGACGCGCGGCGGAGCGGGAGGCAGTCCGGCGGGGAAGAGGCGCCGGCGAGGTCTTGCTCCGGGCGGCGATGGATGGCGCCGGGTGGTGTCGAGGCGGCGGGGTCGGTCGACGGGGTCGGGGTGGTTCGTTCCCTGCCCCGATCCAGATCGGATCGGGAGGTGGGGGCTGACGAGGGGGAGTGGGGGGGGATGGGTGGTGGGGCGCTAGGGTTTCCCCTGGTGGGGGTTATGGAGGGGGGTGGCCGATTGGGCTAGGCCTGGTGGGTGAATTGGGCCGGCCCGTTGGGTCTGTCGGCCCAGGGGGGGTCTTCTCTCGCTTTTTTTTGTTTTGGTTTGTTTTGTTTTCTTATCTTTTATTTATTACTTTTCTGTTTAAATTCATTTAAAAGTAATTAGGCATTTTATAAAAAGGTGTTTGCTGCACCATAATTACCTTTGTATTATTTGGCGCAATCCAAACATTTTTGTTTTAATTTTTGGAAACTTTTATTGTTATCAATAATTTGAATTTGTATTTCAAACGGTTTCGAATTATTGCGAGGATAGCAACAGTAACCGAGGTATCATGGCACGATTAGCGTGGGATTACTGTAGCATGATTATCCGGGCGTTACAAGCAGGCAGACAGCCTATGCCAAAGGCCAGAGCCTCAACAAAGATTCCTGAAAGGCCTGCAACCAAAGAGCCAGTTGCTGCTGAAGGGAAGAAGGAAAGGAAAAGAGGCAGATGGTGCAAGAAAGTTGATCCCATGCCTGAATTTGAACAGCATTCTTCTGATGAGGAAGAAGAAGAAGAGGTTGCTGCACCAGCACCTAAGGCACCCAAGCTAATGGGTGATGCAATCAAATCAGGGGCTACGGCATCCAAGCCCAAGGAAGCACCCAAGACTGCATCAAAGGCCAAGACAGCTCCAAAGAGAAATACAAGGAGCATCCCAGCTGCTGAGAAGAACAAGGCCCCAGTGCCTGACACTGCAGAAGAAGAGGAAGGCCAAGTTCAGAAAGTTGAAGCCCAAGATCCCAGACCACAATGATGCTCATCCTGTGGCTGAGGATATGAAAGTCAGAAAAGACTCAGGGCTGAGAAAGTGGAGAGCAGAGGATCCATATGCTAACAGGATGAGAACTGCTGTTGACTACAGGTTCCACACTAAGGAACAACGGGACTTCTATGAGACAGTCTTGTTGGATAAGAAGCCCATTGTTTGTGACATGAGATGGGTCGACTGGGAATACATCAAGGACAATGAAGAGCACTATCCTGGAGTGCAAGACAGCTTCAAGGCTTGTGGAATAGCTGACTTTGTTGGGCAGAAGCTCACAAAGTGGAATGAAGAGTTGATCATGCAGTTCTACTCCACAGCACACTTTTATCCAGATGGCAGAATTGTATGGATGTCTGAAGGTACGAGGTACCAATCAACAATTGCTGAGTGGGCACAGCTCATCAATGCCTCAGAGGAGCATGGGGATGACCTAGTTATTTATGCCAAGAAGAAGATGGACCACAACTCTATGTCAAACATGTACAAGGAGATCCCAAACAAGGCACTTGACACTTTCAAGTTTGGATCAGTACATTATCTTCTATCAGGATTGCCAACCATCAATTGGATACTGAGGCACACCTTGTTGCCCAAGTCATATGATCACAAGATGATCAGAGGCCATGCAATCAACTTGCTTCATATCTTTGATGTGCCACAGAAATTCAAAGTCATGAGCCTCATGGTAGAAACAATCAAGAGGACTGCAGCAGACCAGAAGAGGAGCTGTGGATATGCCCCTCAGATCCAGGAGCTGATTAACTCCAAGATGGGCACAAGCATATACCTCTTGGATAAGGAACATTTGCCTATTCATCCATATTTTAAAGACAATGAAGTTGTGATGAACAAGGATGAACCATCTTCAGCCCATGCACAAGCACATAAGGAGAAGGCAAGGAAGGAGAAAGCTGCAAAGATGCCAACTCAAGAGGAGGCATCTGAATATTTCTTGAAAACCAAGCAAGAGCAGCTCAGTTACTTGATTGCATCCACCCTGAGGATAGAGAAAGGACTGGCCACCCTCACTCAGAATCAGGAGAGCTTAGAGAGGACTGTAGAACAAAAGTTCTATGACTTGGATGTCAAAGTGACAGAGATCCAGTCTGCAGTGGAGCAACTTCAAGATGACATGCAGGAGAGGAAAGGGAAGACTACCACTGATGCATTTGCCAGAGTGCCACGAGCCCAGAGGTCCAGTGCAGTGCCAGTTCCTGACACAAGAGCCACCACCTCAGCTCCAGCCACAGCACCAGCCCAACCAGCTCCAGCATCTACTTCAGCTTCAGCTCCAACCACGTCTACACAAGCCTTTGTCCTTGGAGTGATCCAGACTCCACCACCACCAGAAGATCAAGCCTGAGTGTCGATCTAGAACTATGCATTTTCTAGGAACTTTTTGGTAACTTGTTGCCAAAGGGGGATAAAAATGTATAGATCATAGGCTTCGAGAGAGAGTGTGTTGCTTTTATTCTCTCTTGCTTTATTTGGTGGTTTTCAAACTTTGTTTGCTTTTGGTCGAGATACTTTGATATGCTTGTGAGACATTGATGATCATGTGTTTGATCATAAGCTACACTTATGCATGCTTGATATATCTTATGTGATCATTCACTTTTCTTGGTGACGAGTGCATGTATTTCATTCTTATCATTTTGAGCGCTCCACCAAGATGTATGTGACATGGAAGAGTAACCCATGATTCTAACTCTTTGTGCATTTGCAGTCCAAAGCAAATTTTAAATGTGCACAAATTTAGGGGGAGCTCTTACTTATCACATACTTCTCAAAGCGACGATATAATTTATTCTTATTATCATTTGTCGAAGCTTTGATCTATATGTTGTCATCAATTACCAAAAAGGGGGAGATTGAAAGTGCAACTATCCCTAGGTGGTTTTGGTAATTCATAACAACATATAGCTCATTGAGCTAATGCTATTCTAAGATAATTATTTCAGGAAAGCTCAATGATTGGCATGGCATGGATGGTGAAAGTGGAACCCTCAAAATGCTAAGGACAAAGGATTGGCTCAAGCTCAAAAGCTCAAGACTCTTCATTTTACATTTTAGTGATCCAAGATCACATTGAATCCATAGGAAAAGCCAATACTATCAAAGAGGGATGAGGTGTTGCTTAATGAGCTTTTTGCTTCATGTGCTTAATGATATGCTCCAAAATCCTCAGATACTTTCCCATATCCACATATGACCTAAACCCTAAGCCAAACTCGGTCCTACCGATTATTTCTATCCGGCACCACCGATTTTCACATGTCATAAGCCACTGCCAAACCCTAGCAAATCGGTTCTACCGATAGGGATCTCTGTCTCACCGAGATGGGATTGCAATTTCTCTGTTTCCTTTTCGTAACTTTTCGGTCTCACCGAAAGAGCGGATCGGTCCCACCTGGATTGCAATGTAAACTCTCTATTTCCCTTTTGTAACATTTTGGTCTCACCGAAAGAGCAAATCGGTCCCACCGAGTTTACCTGACCAACTCTCTGGTTAGCTTATTACCAAATCGGTCTCACCGAGTTTGTGTAATCGGTCTCACCGAGATTACGTTATGCCCTAACCCTAACCGTATCGGTCCTACCGAGCTGCATGTGAGTCCCACCGAAAATCTCTAACGGTCACTAGGTTTACTATTTCGGTCCGACCGAGTTTGTTGATTCGGTCCCACCGAGATTGGTAAATTGTGTGTAACGGTTGGATTTTGTGTGGGGGCTATATATACCCCTCCACCTCCTCTTCACTCGTGGAGAGAGCCATCAGAACACATCTACACTTCCAACTCATATGTTCTGAGAAAGAACCACCTACCCTTGTGTTGAGACCAAGATATTCCATTCCTACCATATGAATCTTGATCTCTAGCCTTTCCCAAGTTGCTTTCCACTCAAATCTTCTTTCTACCAAATCCAAATCCTGTGAGAGAGAGTTGAGTGTTGGGGAGACTATCATTTGAAGCACAAGAGCAAGGAGTTCATCATCAACACACCATTTGTTACTTCTTGGAGAGTGGTGTCTCCTAGATTGGCTAGGTGTCACTTGGGAGCCTACGACAAGATTGTGGAGTTGAACCAAGGAGTTTGTAAGGGCAAGGAGATCGCCTACTTCGTGAAGATCTACCGCTAGTGAGGCAAGTCCTTCATGGGCGATGGCCATGGTGGGATAGACAAGGTTGCTTCTTCGTGGACCCTTCGTGGGTGGAGCCCTCCGTGGACTCGCGCAACCGTTACCCTTCGTGGGTTGAAGTCTCCATCAACGTGGATGTAGGATAGCACCACCTATCCGAACCACGGGAAAAACATCCATGTCTCCAATAGCGTTTGAATTCTCCAAACCCTTCTCTTTACATTCTTGCAAGTTGCATGCTTTACTTTCCGCTGCCTATATACTCTTTGCATGCTTGCTTGAATTGTGTGATGATTGCTTGACTTGTCCTAAAGTTGCTAAAATCTGCCAAGAACTAAAATTGGGAAAAGGTTAAGTTTTTATTTGATCAAGTAGTCTAATCACCCCCCCTCTAGACATACTTCCGATCCTACAAAGACGCTCCAAGCATAACACATATCATGTGGTGAATAAAAATATAGCCTCAAGTAAATTTACTGATAGACGAAGACGAAAGAGGGGATGCCATCTGGGGCATCCCCAAGCTTATGCTCTTGGTTTTCCTTGAATATTACCTTGGGTTACTTGGGCATCCCCAAGCTTAGGCTCTTGCCACTCCTTATTCCATAGTCCATCAAATCTTTACCCAAAACCTGAAAACTTCATAACACAAAACTCAACATAAAATCTCATGAGATCCGTTAGTATATGAAAATAAATCACCACTTTTGGTACTGTTGTGAACTCATTCTTTATTTATATTGGTGTAATATCTAATGTATTCCAACTTTCCCATGGTTCATACCCCCCCAATACAACCCGTAGATTCATCAAAATAAGCAAACAACACATAGAAAACAGAATCTGTCAAAAACAAAACAGTCTGTAGCAATCTGTAACACTCGAATACTTCTGTAACTCCAAAAATTTGAAAACATTAGGAAAACCTGGGAAGTTTTTATACCAATCTTGTGCAAAAAGAATCAGATCAAAACCACTCTTCTGTAAAAAATGAAAATTATTTTCCTCTGCGTAAAAGTTCCTTTTTTCAGCAAGATCAAATCATCTATCACCGTAAGCCATCCCAAAGGTCTTACTTGGCACAAACACTGATTAAATCACAAAAACAAATCTAACCAGAGGCTAGATGAATTATTTACTGAACAGAACCAAAAAAAAGTAAGAACAAAAAAAAAATTGGGTTGCCTCCCAACAAGCGTTATTGTTTAACGCCCTTAGCTAGGCATAAAAAACGCATAGATCTAAGTATTGCCATGTATGGTGTGCAATCCATAAGTAGCTCTCATAATAGATTCATATGGAAACTTAATTTTCTTTCTTGGGAAGTTTTCCATGCCCTTCCTTAACGTAAATTGAAATCTAATGTTTCCTTCTTTCATATCAATAATTGCACCAATCGTTCTAAGGAAAGGTCTACCAAGAATAATAGGACATGTAGGATTGCAATCTATATATAGAACACTGAATTATACAGGCACATAGTTCATATTTGCAACAATAATAACATCATTAATTCTTCCCATAGGTTTCTTAATAGTGGAATCCCCAAGAGGCCAATTTAAAGAACAATCATCAAATTCACGAAAACCTAACACATCACATAAAGTTTTTGGAATCATGGAAACGCTTGCACCCAAATCACACAAAGCATGGCACTCATAATCTATAATCTTAATCTTAATAGTAGGTTCTGAAGGAAATATGCCCTAGAGGCAATAATAAAGTTATTATTTATTTCCTTATATCATGATAAATGTTTATTATTCATGCTAGAATTGTATTAACTGGAAACATAATACATGTGTGAATACATAGACAAACAGAGTGTCACTAGTATGCCTCTACTTGACTAGCTCATTAATCAAAGATGGTTATGTTTCCTAACCATGAACAAAGAGTTGTTATTTGATTAACGAGATCACATCATTAGTTGAATGATCTGATTGACATGACCCATTCCATTAGCATAGCACCCGATCGTTTAGTATGTTGCTATTGCTTTTATCCATGACTTATACATGTTCCTTTAACTATGAGATTATGCAACTCCCGTTTACCGTAGGAACACTTTGTGTGCTACCAAACGTCACAACGTAACTGGGTGATTATAAAGGTGCTCTACAAGTGTCTCCGAAGGTACATGTTGGGTTGGCATATTTCGAGATTAGGATTTGTCACTCCGATTGTCGGGGAGGTATCTCAGGGCCTTCTCGGTAATGCACATCACATAAGCCTTGCAAGCATTGCAACCAATGAGTTAGTTGCAAGATGATGTATTACGAAACGAGTAAAGAGACTTGCCGGTAACGAGATTGAACTAGGTATTGGATACCGACGATCGAATCTCGGGCAAGTAACATACCGATGACAAAGGGAACAACGTATGTTGTTATGCGGTCTGACCGATAAAGATCTTCGTAGAATATGTAGGAGCCAATATGGGCATCCAGGTCCCGCTATTGGTTATTGACCGGAGACGTGTCTCGGTCATGTCTACATTGTTCTCGAACCGCAGGGTCCGCACGCTTAACGTTACGATGACAGTTATTATGAGTTTATGCATTTTGATGTACCGAAGGAGTTCGGAGTCCCGGATGTGATCACGGACATGACGAGGAGTCTCGAAATGGTCGAGACATAAAGAATTATATATTGGAAGCCTATGTTTGGACATCGGATGCATTCCAGGTGAAATCAGGATTTTACCGGAATACCGGGAGGGTTACCGGAACCCCCCGGGGGCATAATGGGCCAACATGGGCCTTGGAGGAGAGGTGAGAGGGCTGCCCTCATGGGCTGCGCGCCTCCCCCCTTCCCCTAGTCCTATTAGGACTAGGAGAGGTGGGCGCCCCCTCTCTCTCTCTCTCCCCCTTGGAGAATCCTAGTCCAACTAGGATTGGGGGGGGGGGGAATCCTACTCCCAGAGGGAGTAGGACTCTCTGGCGCGCCAGGCTTGGCCGGCCAGCCCCTCCCCCTTGGCTCCTTTATATACGGGGGCAGGGGGCACCCCAGAAACACACAATTGATCATTGAGATCTTTCCTTAGCCGTGTGCGGTGCCCCCTTCCACCAAATTCCACCTCGATCATATCGTTGCAGTGCTTAGGCGAAGCCCTGCGCCGGTAACACATCAAGATCGTCACCACGCCGTCGTGCTGACGGAACTCTTCCCCGACGCTTTGCTGGATCGGAGCCCGGGGATCGTCATCGAGCTGAACGTGTGCCAAGAACTCGGAGGTGCCGGAGTAACGGTGCTGTGATCGGTTGGATCGCGAGGAGAACGTACGACTACTTCCTCTACGTTGTGTCAACGCTTCCGCTTCGGTCTATGAGGGTACGTAGACAACACTCTCCCCTCTCGTTGCTATGCATCACCATGATCTTGCGTGTGCGTAGGAAATTTTTTGAAATTACTACGTTCCCCAACAGTGGTATCAGAGCCTAGGTTTTTATGGTTTGATGTTATTTGCACGAGTAGAACACAAGTGAGTTGTGGACGATACAAGTCATACTGCCTACCAGCATGTCATACTTTGGTTCAGCGGTATTGTTGGACGAGACGATCTGGACCAACCTTACGCGTACTCTTACGCGAGACCGGTTCCCTCGACGTGCTTTGCACATAGATGGCTTGCGGAAGACTGTCTCTCCAACTTTAGTTGAACCGAGTGTGTCTACGCCCGGTCCTTGAGAAGGTTAAAACGGAGTCTATTTGACAAACTATCATTGTGGTTTTGATGCGTAGGTAAGATGAGTTCTTGCTTAAGCCCGTAGCAGCCACGTAAAACTTGCAACAACAAAGTAGAGGACGTCTAACTTGTTTTTGCAGGGCATGTTGTGATGTGATATGGTCAAGACATGATGCTAAATTTTATTGTATGAGATGATCATGTTTTGTAACCGAGTTATCGGCAACTGGCAGGAGCCATATGGTTGTCGCTTTATTGTATGCAATGCAATCGCGATGTAATGCTTTACTTTATTACTAAGCGGTAGTGATAGTCGTGGAAGCATAAGATTGGCGAGACGACAACGATGCTACGATGGAGATCAAGGTGTCGCGACGGTGACGATGGTGATCATGACGGTGCTTCGAAGATGGAGATCACAAGCACGAGATGATGATGGCCATATCATATCACTTATATTGATTGCATGTGATGTTTATCTTTTATGCATCTTATCTTGCTTTGATTGACGGTAGCATTATAAGATGATCTCTCACTAATTATCAAGAAGTGTTCTCCCTGAGTATGCACCATTGCGAAAGTTCTTCGTGCTGAGACACCACGTGATGATCGGGTGTGATAGGTTCTACGTTCAAATACAACGGGTGCAAAACAGTTGCACACGCGGAATACTCAGGTTTAACTTGACGAGCCTAGCATATAACAGATATGGCCTCGGAACACGGAGACCGAAAGGTCGAGCGTGAATCATATAGTAGATATGATCAACATAGTGATGTTCACCATTGAAACTACTCCATCTCACGTGATGATCGGACATGGTTTAGTTGATTTGGATCACGTGATCACTTAGAAGATTAGAGGGATGTCTATCTAAGTGGGAGTTCTTAAGTAATATGATTAATTGAACTTTAATTTATCATGAACTTAGTCCTGGTAGTATTAGCATATCTATGTTGTAGATCAATAGCTCGCATTGTTGCTTCCCTGTGTTTATTTTGATATGTTCCTAGAGAAAATTGTGTTGAAAAATGTTAGTAGCAATGATGCGGATTGGATCCGTGATCTGAGGTTTATCCTCATTGCTGCACAGAAGAATTATGTCCTTGATGCACCGCTAGGTGACGGACCTATTGCAGGAGCAGATGCAGACGTTATGAACGTTATGCTAGCTCAATATGATGACTACTTAATAGTTTAGTGCACCATGCTTAAACGGCTTAGAATCGGGACTTCAAAGACGTTTTGAACGTCATGGACCATACAAGATGTTCCAGGAGTTGAAGTTAATATTTCAAGCAAATACCCGAGTTGAGAGATATGAAGTCTCCAACAAGTTCTATAGCTAAAAGATGGAGGAGAATCGCTCAACTAGTGAGCATGTGCTCAGATTGTCTGGGTACTACAATCGCTTGAATCAAGTGGGAGTTAATCTTCCAGATAAGATAGTGATTGACAGAATTCTCTAGTCACCATCACCAAGTTAGTAGAACTTCATGATGAACTATAATATGCAAGGGATAACGGAAAATATTCCCAAGCTCTTCGCGATGCTAAAATCAGCGAAGGTAGAAATCAAAGAAAAACATCAAGTGTTGATGATTGACAAGATCACTAGTTTCAATAAAAGGGCAAAAGGAAAGAAGGGGAACTTCAAGAAGAACGGCAAGCAAGTTGCTGCTCAAGTGAAAAAGCCCAAGTCTGGTCCTAAGCCTGAGACTAAGTACTTCTACTGCAAAGGGACTGGTCACTGGAAGCGGAACTACCCCAAGTGATTGGCGGATAAGAAGGATGGCAAAGTGAACATAAGTATATTTGATATACATGTTATTGATGTGTACTTTACTAGTGTTCATAGCAACCCCTCAGTATTTGGTACTAGTTCAAGTTGCTAAGATTAGTAACTCGAAACGGGAGTTGCAGAATGAACAAAGACTAGTTAAAGGGCAAGGTGACGATGTGTGTTGGAAGTGGTTCCAAGATTGATATGATCATCATCACACACTCCCTATACTTTCGGGATTAGTGTTGAAACTAAATAAGTGTTATTTGGTGTTTGCGTTGAGCATGAATATGATTTGATCATGTTAATTGCAATACGGTTATTCATTTAAGTAAGAGAATAAATTGTTGTTCTGTTTACATGAATAAAACCTTCTATGGTCATACACACCAATGAAAATAGTTCATTGGATCTCGATCGTAGTGATACACATATTCATAATATTGAAACCAAAAGATGCGAAGTTAATAATGATAGTGCAACCTATTTGTGGCACTGCCGTTTAGGTCATATTGGTGTAAAGCGCATGAAGAAACTCCATGCTGATGGGATTTTGGAATCACTTGATTATGAATCACTTGATGCTTGCGAACCATGCCTCTTGGGCAAGATGACTAAAACGCCGTTCTCCGGAACAATGGAGCAAGCAACAGATTTGTTGGAAATCATACATACTGATGTATATGGTCCGATGAATATTAAGGCTCGCGACAAGTATCATTATTTTCTAACCTTCACAGATGATTTGAGCAGATATGGGTATATCTACTTGATGAAACATAAGTCTGAAACGTTTGAAAAGTTCAAAGAATTTTAGAGTGAAGTGAAAATCATCGTGACAAGAAAATAAGGTTTCTACGATCTGATCGCGGAGACAAATATTTGAGTTACGAGTTTGGTCTTCAATTAAAACAATGTGGAATAGTTTCACAAATTCATGCCACCTGGAACACCACAGCATAATGGTGTGTCCGAACGTCATAACCGTACTTTATTGGATATAGTACAATCTATGATGTTTCTTACCGATTTACCAATATCGTTTTGGGATCATGCATTAGAGACAGCTGCATTCACGTTAAAAGAGGCACCATCTAAATCCGTTGAGACGACACCGTATGAACTATGGTTTAGCAATAAACCTAAGCTGTCGTTTCTTAAAGTTTGGGGCTGCGATGCTTATGTGAAAAAGCTTCAACCTGATAAGCTCGAACCCAAATCGGAGAAATGTGTCTTCATAGGATATCCAAAGGAAACTGTTGGATACACCTTCTATCACAGATCCGAAGGCAAGACTTTTGTTGCTAAGTTCGGAAACTTTCTAGAGAAAGAGTTTCTTTCGAAAGAAGTGAGTGGGAGGAAAGTAGAAAACTTGATAAGGTAATTGTACCTTCTCCCTTATTGGAAAGTAGTTCATCACAGAAATCTGTTCTTGTGACTACGACACCAATTAGTAAGGAAGCTAATGATGATGATCATGTAACTTCAAGATCAAGTTACTACCGAATCTCGTAAGTAAACCAGAGTGAGATCCGCACCAGAGTGGTACGGTAATCCTGTTCTGGAAGTCATGTTACTAGACCATGACGAACTTGCGAACTATGAGGAAGCGATGATGAGCCCAGATTCCGCGAAATGGTTAGAGGCCATGAAATCTGAGATATGATCCATGTATGAGAACAAAGTATGGACTTTGATGGATTTGCCCGATGATCGGCAAGCCAAATAAAATAAATGGATCTTGAAGAGGAAGACGGACACTGATAGTAGTGTTACTATCTACAAAGCTAGAATTGTCGCAAAAGGTTTTCGACAAGTTCAAGGTGTTGACTACGATGAGAGTTTCTCACTCGTATCTATGCTTAAGTCTGTCCGAATCATGTTAGCAATTGCCGCATTTTATGAAATCCGGCAAATGGATAAACAAAACTACATTCCTTAATGGATTTATTAAAGAAGAGTTGTATACGATGCAACTAGAAGGTTTTGTCGATCCTGAAGGTGTTAACAAAATATGCAAGCTCCAGCGATCCATCTATGGACTGGTGCAAGCATCTCGGAGTTGGAATATACGCTTTGATAAGTTGATCAAAGCATATAGTTTTATACAGACTTGCGGTGAAGCCTGTATTTACAAGAAAGTGAGTGGGAGCACTACAACATTTCTGATAAGTATATGTGAATGACATATTGTTGATCGGAAATAATGTAGAATTATTCTGCAAAGCATAAAGGAGTGTTTGAAAGGAGTTTTTCAAAGAAAGACCTCGATGAAGCTGCTTACATATTGAGCATCAAAATCTATAGAGATAGATCAAGACGCTTGATAAGTTTTTTCAATGAGTACATACCTTGACAAGATTTTGAAGTAGTTCAAAATGGAACAGTCAAAGAAAGAGTTCTTGCCTGTGTTACAAAGTGTGAAATTGAGTAAGACTCAAAGCCCGACCACGGCAGAACATAGAAAGAGAATGAAAGTCATTCACTATGCTTTGGCCATAGGTTCTATAAAGTATGCCATGCTGTGTACCAGACCTATTGTATACCCTACCCTGAGATTAGCACGGGAGTACAATAGTGATCTAAGAGTAGATCACTGGACGGCGGTCAAAATTATCCTTAGTGGAATAAGGATATGTTTCTCGATTATGGAGGTGACAAAAAGGTTCGTCGTAAAAGGTTACGTCGATGCAAGTTTTGACACTAATCTAGATGACTCTAAGTCTCGATCTAGATACATATTGAAAGTGGGAGCAATTAGCTAGAGTAGCTCTGTGCGGAGTATTGTAGACATAGAATTCGCAAAATACTTACGGATCTGTATGTGACAGACCCGTTGACTAAAATTATCTCACAAGCAAAACATGATCACACCTTAGTACTCTTTGGGTGTTAATCACATAGCGATGTGAACTAGATTACTGACTCTAGTAAACCCTTTGGGTGTTGGTCACATATCGATGTGAACTATGGGTGTTAATCACATGATGATGTGAACTATTGATGTTAATCACATGGTGATGTGATCTAGATTATTGACTCTAGTGCAAGTGGGAGACTGAAGGAAATATGCCCTAGAGGCAATAATAAAGTTATTATTTATTTCCTTATATCATGATAAATGTTTATTATTCATGCTAGAATTGTATTAACTGGAAACATAATACATGTGTGAATACATAGACAAACAGAGTGTCACTAGTATGCCTCTACTTGACTAGCTCATTAATCAAAGATGGTTATGTTTCCTAACCATGAACAAAGAGTTGTTATTTGATTAACGAGATCACATCATTAGTTGAATGATCTGATTGACATGACCCATTCCATTAGCATAGCACCCGATCGTTTAGTATGTTGCTATTGCTTTTATCCATGACTTATACATGTTCCTTTAACTATGAGATTATGCAACTCCCGTTTACCGTAGGAACACTTTGTGTGCTACCAAACGTCACAACGTAACTGGGTGATTATAAAGGTGCTCTACAGGTGTCTCCGAAGGTACATGTTGGGTTGGCATATTTCGAGATTAGGATTTGTCACTCCGATTGTCGGGGAGGTATCTCAGGGCCTTCTCGGTAATGCACATCACATAAGCCTTGCAAGCATTGCAACCAATGAGTTAGTTGCAAGATGATGTATTACGAAACGAGTAAAGAGACTTGCCGGTAACGAGATTGAACTAGGTATTGGATACCGACGATCGAATCTCGGGCAAGTAACATACCGATGACAAAGGGAACAACGTATGTTGTTATGCGGTCTGACCGATAAAGATCTTCGTAGAATATGTAGGAGCCAATATGGGCATCCAGGTCCCGCTATTGGTTATTGACCGGAGACGTGTCTCGGTCATGTCTACATTGTTCTCGAACCGCAGGGTCCGCACGCTTAACGTTACGATGACAGTTATTATGAGTTTATGCATTTTGATGTACCGAAGGAGTTAGGAGTCCCGGATGTGATCACGGACATGACGAGGAGTCTCGAAATGGTCGAGACATAAAGAATTATATATTGGAAGCCTATGTTTGGACATCGGATGCATTCCAGGTGAAATCAGGATTTTACCGGAATACCGGGAGGGTTACCGGAACCCCCCGGGGGCATAATGGGCCAACATGGGCCTTGGAGGAGAGGTGAGAGGGCTGCCCTCATGGGCTGCGCGCCTCCCCCCTTCCCCTAGTCCTATTAGGACTAGGAGAGGTGGGCGCCCCCTCTCTCTCTCCCCCTTGGAGAATCCTAGTCCAACTAGGATTGGGGGGGGGGGAATCCTACTCCCAGAGGGAGTAGGACTCTCTGGCTCGCCAGGCTTGGCCGGCCAGCCCCTCCCCCTTGGCTCCTTTATATACGGGGGCAGGGGGCACCCCAGAAACACAAAATTGATCATTGAGATCTTTCCTTAGCCGTGTGCGGTGCCCCCTTCCACCAAATTCCACCTCGATCATATCGTTGCAGTGCTTAGGCGAAGCCCTGCGCCGGTAACACATCAAGATCGTCACCACGCCGTCGTGCTGACGGAACTCTTCCCCGACGCTTTGCTGGATCGGAGCCCGGGGATCGTCATCGAGCTGAACGTGTGCCAAGAACTCAGAGGTGCCGGAGTAACGGTGCTGTGATCGGTTGGATCGCGAGGAGAACGTACGACTACTTCCTCTACGTTGTGTCAACGCTTCCGCTTCGGTCTACGAGGGTACGTAGACAACACTCTCCCCTCTCGTTGCTATGCATCACCATGATCTTGTGTGTGCGTAGGAAATTTTTTGAAATTACTACGTTCCCCAACAGGTTCACACTCGTCACAAAGTTTTCTAGGGATAGAAACTTCCAATTCAAGCTTTTCTTCAAAAGATTTCATCATAGCATCAACGATATGTTTAGTAAAAGCTTTATTTTCATTATAAGCATGAGGAGAATTCAACATGGAGTGCAACAAGGCAATGCAATCCATTAAAGAACAACTATGATAATTAAATTCCTTGAAATCCAAAAGAGTAGGTTCAACGCTACTTAAAGTTTCGACCTCTCCATTCCCACTTTTATCAATTTTTGCATCTAGATCTATAAACACCAAATCATTGTGACGCCTTTTAACTAAAGTTTACTCATGTCCAGTCCCATATTTATCAGTATTTATATTGGAAAACAAAGATTCAATAGGAGTCACATCAATCACTTTAAGATCTTCATCATTATTTTCACAAAACTAGAAAAACATGCTTTTACAAATCAACCTCGCTTAGCACGCATCTTAGCGGTTCTTTCTTTGCACTCATCAATGGAGATTATCATAGCCTTTAGAGATTCATTGATATCATGCTTGGGTGCAATAGATCTAATTTTCAAAGAATCAACCTCAAGAGAAATTCTATCAACATTCCTAGCCAAATCATCAATCTTAAGCAATTTTTCTTCAACCAAAGCATTGAAATTCTTTTGCGAACTCATAAATTCTTTAATACTATTCTCAAGATCAGAGGGCATCTTATTATAATCATAGTGAGAATGGACATAGCTTCAATTTAACAATATCATTATCCACATCTTTCTTCTTTTGCATATCACAGAACTCAAGGAAATTATTTAGATGGGATGCGGCATCTTCACTAGGAAGGCCGAAAAATTGATCTTTCATAACAAAATTCAGCAAAGCGGCATTAATTTCATAAGATTCCGCACTAGTGGCGGGAGAAATCGGAGTACTAATAAAATCATTATTATTAGTATTGGAAAAGTCACACAATTTGGTATTCTCTTGATCAATCGTGACAAAGCAAGCAATCTAACACACGAGCAAACAAAAAGCAAACAGAAAGTCGATCGAAAGAAGGGAGAACAAAAAGGCAAATCTTTTTGAAAATCATTTTAGAAGTGGGGGAGAGGAAAGCGAGAGGCGAATGGCGAATAATGTAATGTAAGAGATGAGAGTATATGATGGGTACTTGGTGGGCTTGGCGTAGATCTCCCTAGCAACGGCGCTAGAAATTCTTCCTGCTACTTCTTGAGCTTGCGTTGGTTTTTCGCTTGAAGAGGAAAGGGAGATACAACACAGTAGAGATAAGTATTTCCCTCAGTTAAGAACCAAGGTATCAATCCACTAGGAGAAACGCGCAAGTCCCCAATCGATGCACCTGCACAAACAATTAAACATTTGCACCCAACGTGAGAAAGGGGTTGTCAATCCCTTCACGGTCACTTGCAAAGGTGAGATCTGATAGAGATAAATAAAACTAAACAAAAGATAAAATATTTTGGGTTTTTTGGTTTATATATCTGAAAATAAAAGATTGCAAAATAGTAGATCGGAAACTAATATGATGGAAAATGTCGTAGGTTTCACTAGAGGCTTCTCTCATGAAGGCAAATAATATATTGGTGAACAAATTGCTGTCGATCAATTGATAGAAAAGCGCAAAGTTATGACGATACCCAAGGCAATGATTATGCAAAATAGGCATCATGTCCGTGTCAAGTAGGCCGACTCCTGCCTGCATCTACTACTATTACTCCACACATCGACCGCTATCCAGCATGCATCTAGAGTATTAAGTTCATAAAGAACAGAGTGACGCCTTAATTAAGATGACATGATGTAGAGGAATAAAATTAAGCAATATGATGAAAACCCCATCTTTTTATCCTCGATAGCAACAATTCAATACGTGTCTCGCTACCCCTACTTTGTCACTGAGTGAAATCATGCAAGATTGAACCCAAAGCTAAGCACCTATCCCAGTGCAAGAAAAATCAATCTAGTTGACCAAACCAAACAGATAATTCGAAGAGAAATACAAAGATATCAAATCATGCATATAAGAATTCAGGGAAGATTCAAATAATATTCATAGATAAGTTGATCATAAATCCACAATTGATCGGATCTCGACAAACGCACCGCAAAAGAAGATTACATCGTATAGATCTCCAAGAACATCGAGGAGAACATGGTATTGAGAATCAAAGAGAGAGAACAAGTCATCTAGCTACTAGTTATGGACCCATAGGTCTGTGGTAAACTACTCTCGCTTCATCGGAAGGGCAATAGAGTTGATGTAGATGCCCTCCATGATCGAATCCCCCTCGGCAGGATGCTGGAAAAGGCCCCAAGATGGGATCTCACAGCAACAAAAGGTTGCGGTGGTGGAAAAGTGTTTTCGTGGATGCTTCTGGTGGTTCTGGAATATTTGTGAATATATAGGAGGAAGAGCTAGGTTAGGAACTCACCGAGGGACCCACAAGGTAGGGGGCCCGCCTAGGGTGCGCCCTCCACCCTTGCCGCCACCTCGTGGCTCTTCTGACTTGCACTCCAAGTCCCCTAGGTGTCCTCTGGTCCAAGAAAAATCATCGTGAAGTTTTATTTTGTTTGGACTCCGTTTAGAATTCCTTTTTTGCGAAGCTCAAAAATAAGGAAAAAACAAAAACTGGCACTGGGCTCTAGGCTAATAGGTTAGTCCCAAAAATAATATAAAACAACATATTAATGCATATAAAACATCCAAAACAGATAATATAATAGCATGAAACAATCAAAAGTTATAGATACGTTGGAGACGTATCAATGAGTAACATAGCATTATTGTTCTTGCCATCAACCTAACTAAATATTTCAACAGTATGCCACCGAAATATATGTCATTCAGGGTTCCGTCGACGTCGAGGCACCCCTAACCTATATAGATGTCATTTAGGCTTTCGTCGATGCCAAGGCACCCCATAACCCGCTCGTCCCCTGGCGCCCTCAGGTATGGCGACACACGGTCGATGGGTCAGCACTCGGACCAGGGGATTCTCGGCCTGGGCGACGGTGCTAGGACCTGCGGGACCCACTGGCTCCACCATCTATCCCCTCGGCGACCGGCGATCCTCGACCCTCTGCCCCGACCCTCGACCGCTCGGTGACGGCGATCCTCGACCCTCGTTCCCGACCCTCGACCCTAGTTTTGGCGACCGGCGATCCTCGACCCGGTTCCGTCGACGCCGACGCGCCCCTCGACTCGCCGAGGGCTACTTCTTCTTCTTCTTCTTCTTCTTCTTCTTCTTCTTCTTCTTCTTCTTCTTCTTCTTCTTCTTCTTCTTCTTCTTCTTCTTCTTTTTTCATCTTTCATCTTTCTTCTTAACCTAAACTAAACTAAATCTAAACCAAAATCTAAAAAACAGAAAAAACCTAAACTAAACTAAACCTAAACTAAACCAAAAAAATAGAAGAAAAAAAGAGGAGAAGAGCTCACCTTGGGAGGGGCGGCCAATGGAGGAGGGGGCGGTGGAGGAGGCGGCCGGTGCAGGAGAGCCGCCGCAGGGGAGGGAGGCAAGGTGGCCTGGGGCAGGGCAGCGGGCGGCCTGGGAAAGCAGCGGGCCGGGGCGGCGGGGGGTCTGGGCGGCCGTGGCGGTGGGGGTCGGGGGTGGCGGTTGCGGTGGGGGTCGGGTGGAGAGAGATGAGGCAGAGAAAGAAGAGATAGATAGATAGAGATAGATAGATAGAGAGAGAGAGAGAGAGGAGTGGGGGGTGGGCCGTTAGCCATTAGGTAGTAACCTCTTTGCCGTCTGCTAGGAGACGACGACAAAGAGGGGGGTGGGTGGGCCGTTGGCAAATAGGATCTTTGCCTTTAGCCAGTTCTTTGTCGTTTGTTTTTTAAAAGCAGACGGCAAAGACTTCCTTTGCCGTCAGCTAGCAGATGGATACCAGTAGTGAGAGGACGAAGTCTCAACTTTTTGAAGAAAAAAAACAGACATCATTATCAGTGCATCAAGTCTTTGTCCACAACACCATGATAGTACATCTAATAAAACAATAATTAAACACACTCATGTCCATTTATTAAGCGTAGGATCTAAATCTACGCAGGATCGACATGCAATAGTCCAGAGATCGATCGATGGCATGAATCATGTAGTAGCAACTTAGACTTAATTAGGCACACGCACGATACGTGACAGAGCATGCATGCATGCACACACATGCATAAACAGATAGCTATACGACGATGGAGATCGATGAACATGAACACACAGTGTCGATTGCACGAACCATCGTCTTCTGCATGCATGTGTGGTCTTGATTGGAGCTAATTGGCACCGCCGCCGTCGTCGGCAACGCTCAGGCCGAAGTGCAGCCGAGGAAGATGGGCCCACTGCAAACATGCATGCAAACCACACAAATTAATGTCATATTTGATAGTGTAAATTAAGCGCTAGTATTAAAAAATTATACAATTAAGCCAGATCAAATTATTAAATGAAATTAAACATGAAAAATTAGCAGTGCGGGTTCACCAACAAATCCTACTGTATTGGTTAAACAAACACAATGTCAAGCATCAAGTTGTGCACAAGTAGTGTACGGCTAAATGCTAAAGAACCAACAAACACATGAAGATCATGGATCAGATCATCACCTTCAAGGTCAAAACGAACCACCTATCATATACTAGCTTCATGTGTAAACTGCATATTCGACAACATAATAAACAAAGAAAGGAATGTCGGCTGACCCCTATTGCAAAGCAAACCACTAGATCTCATTGGTGAGTCTCGACGAAGTCCACAATCGATGTTGTCTATCCAAAGACCAAGCCAAATTTGGACATATATACTCGTACATTAAACTGTTACTCGTTGCCAACGAAGAGTGAGGCCCAAAACTCAAAAACAACACCTCCAAAGTCGTGGCCTCAACCGGCAAAGCCAACCCATGGGGGGTGTTGAGTATATTGTGTACGTGTATATGTGTGTGTAGGGCCCACCTCCTGTTTTCCCTGTATAGATGAGGTTGTGGCCCACCTCTGTACTTATATATACGTGCCTGGTGCACCGATCAAAGCAGCGCGATTGCACAGCCCATATTCTGTCTCTCCACATGGTATCTATCGCAGTAAGGTCCTAACCCTAACCGCCGCCGCCGCCGCGCCTCCGCGCCGCCGCCGCCGCCTCCAGCCGCCGCCGTCACCGGCCGCCGCCGCTGCCGCCACCCTCCCTTCGGCCGCCGCCGCCGCCCGGTACCGCCGCCGCTCCCCACCCGCCCCGCTAGCCGCCGCCGCCGCCTCCCTTCCGAAGCCGCCGCCGCCGCTAGCCGCCGCTTCCG
Source organism: Aegilops umbellulata (assembly GCA_032464435.1). Lineage (NCBI taxonomy): Eukaryota > Viridiplantae > Streptophyta > Magnoliopsida > Poales > Poaceae > Aegilops > Aegilops umbellulata. Next base: position 222,029,037 of record CP136055.1, on the reverse strand, counting down.
CACCTCTCCCACCCGCGCCACACCACCTTCCCACCACCCGCGCCGCGCCCCCTCACCCAATCCCGCCGTCACCATGAGTTCCTCCTCCTCCACCGTCTCCAACCCGTTCGCCGGTCCCGATGTCACCCTCGTTCGCGATCTCAACATCCATGAGCGCGTCCCGGTCAAGCTTGATCACACCACCGCCTCCTACTCCGCGTGGAAGCGGTATTTTTCGCTCGTGTTCCGCGAGTACCTCCTTCACGGTCACGTGGACGGCACCGTGGACTCCGCGCTCATGATCCACGACGAGGAGTGGATGATCCTCGACGCCACCATCATCCGCTGGTTCTACCTCACCATCTCCAACGACATCTTCCACACCGTGGTGAACGACGAGGACGACGCCCACGCGGTCTGGACTAAGCTCAACGGCCTCTTCACCGACAATCGGCTGCAGCGCAAGGTCCTTCTCTATGGTGAGTTTTACGGGTGCCAGCAACTTGACTCGTCCATCGATGATTTTTGCATGCGCCTCAAGAAGCTCGCCGACGAGCTCCGCGATCTGGGGGAGACGATTGGCGACGAGCTCCTCATCAGCACCCTTTCCGGCGGCCTCCACGAGGACTTCGGGAACGCCGCCTCCAACCTAACCCTCATCCCGGATCCCACCTTTGGCAAGGTGGTCGCGTACCTCAAGCTGGAGGAACGCCGGATGCGGGCGGCTCGGACGCGCGCCACCCACACGGCCCTTGTTGCCGGCACCCGCGGGGGTTCGGCCCCGCCCCAGCCTCGCCAGACGCCGCCCCCGCAGGCGGCGCCCGCCTTCCCGCCAGGTTTACCGCCCGCCCCACCAGCCCCCTTCCCACCGCCCCAGCCGGCGGCCAATGGAGGAGGCCGTCGCGGCGGCCGCCGGGGTGGCCGCAAGCAGGGAGGCGGCGGTGGCGGTGGCGGTGCTCAGGGAGGAGCCCCTCGCCAGCAGCAGCCGGCTACTCAGTCGGCGGCCCCGTGGTACGCTGGTCAGAACCCGTGGACCGGCGTCGTCCACGCCTATTCCATGCCGGTTCCACGGGCTCCCACTCCGGGTCTTCTCGGCACTCGGCCTCCGTCACATCAGGCGTACTACGCCGCGCCGCAGCCCTATGCGGCGCACTACGGGCAGCAGCCGCCGCCAGGCGGGCCGCCGCTGCTGCCCCTGACGTCTGCGCCGTCCCTCCCACCGGCGCCGTGGGACCCGGCTCTCCTGGCGGCTCTCCACACCGCCCCCTCTCCGTCCAGCTACACCGGCGGCGGCGATTGGTATATGGACAGTGGCGCCACCGCTCACATGGCGGCGTACCCCGGTAACCTCCATACTGCTCACCCTGTCCACACCTCCAACCGCATCACCGTCGGTGACGGTTCTTCCCTTCCTATCACTCATATTGGACATACATATTTTCCGTCTAACTCCATTCCTATATCCATGTCTAATATTCTTGTTTCTCCTGCTCTTATTAAAAATCTTGTTTCCGTTCGTTCTCTTACACGTGAAAATCCGGTGACCGTTGAATTTGACGAATGTGGTTTTTCTGTTAAGGACGCTCGCACGCGGATGGTGCTCCACCGATGTGACAGCCCCGACGAGCTCTACCCAGTTCACTCCGCCGCCTCCACCACTTCCGCCGCCCCTGTCGCTCTCGCCACCGGAGTGGATCTTTGGCACGCTCGCTTGGGTCATCCTAATCATGCCACCCTTCGCCACATACTTCGGAGTTTTTCTTTCACGTGTAATAAGACCGAGGATCACTCGTGTCATGCATGCCGCCTTGGCAAACATGCTCGCTTTCCATTTAGGCCTTCTTCCTTTGTTGCATCGTACCCGTTCGAGTTAATTCATAGTGACGTTTGGACATCTCCTGTTGCCAGTAACACGGGCTTTCTTTATTATCATGTTATCCTTGATGATTTTTCGCATTATGTGTGGACCTTCCCGTTGCGCCGCAAGTCGGACGTCCTCTCCACTCTCGTCGGTTTCTACTCTTATGTCCGCACGCAGTTTGGCCGGCCCATTCTTGCGTTGCAGACAGACAACGGGAAGGAGTTTGACAACACCGCTGTCCGCGATCTTCTCACCACACATGGCACGATTTTTCGTCTCACTTGCCCGTATACCTCACAGCAGAACGGTCGTGCTGAGCGCATCCTTCGCACTCTTAATGACTGCGTTCGGACTCTTCTCTTTCACGCCAATGTGCCCCCCCGCTTTTGGCCTGACGCTCTTGCCACCGCTTCTCTTCTCATAAACATCCGTCCATGTCGTACTCGCGGGAACTTTACACCTCACCATCTTCTATTCGGTGCACCCCCCTCTTATGAAGGGCTTCGCATCTTCGGCTGCCTGTGCTACCCTAGCATCGCTGCCACTGCGCCTCATAAGCTCGCACCCCGCTCCGTCGCCTGCATCTTTCTCGGCTACCCACCTAACACTAAGGGCTACCGCTGCTACGATCCAGTCTCTCACCGCGTTTTCACCTCCCGACACGTGTACTTTGATGAGATGGTCTTCCCGTTTCAGCAGCAGGCTCCCCTCGTCGTCTCGTCACCGCCGGCCACCGGCGGCTCATCGACGACCTCGTCAGGTGGACGAGCCCGCCTAGCTCGTGGACCGCCTCCGGGCTTTGGCGGTCCACGGGCCCTCCTGCCGGCGCCCCCCACGGCCGGCGGCCCGCCTTCACCCGCCGCCCCCGACTCGGGCGCCGCGGGGTCGGGCGCCTCCTCGCCGGCCGCCTCGCCGGCCCCGTCACCGGTCGCCTCGCCGGCCGCCTCGCCGGCCTCAGGCGCCACGGGGTCGGCCACCCCGACGCCGTCTACCTCGCCGGTGGCCTCCTCGCCGGTCGCCTCGCCGGCCGCCTCGCCGGCCTCAGGCGCCACGGGGTCGGCCACCCCGACGCCGGCCACCTCGCCGGTGGCCTCCTCGCCGGCCGCCTCGCCGGCCCCGTCACCGGTCGCCTCGCCGGCCGCCTCGCCGGCCTCAGGCGCCACGGGGTCGGCCACCCCGACGCCGGCCACCTCGCCGGTGGCCTCCTCGCCGGCCGTCTCGCCGGCCCTGGTGCCTCCGTCCGGCCCTGTCACCCGAGCTCGCGCTGGCGTTCACTTCCCGAGCCTCCGGTACTCGCGTGACGAGTACGTCCTCGCCGCCTCTGCCGCAGAGCCGTCACCCATTCCTGCGTCCGCCCGCGCCGCCCTACGTGATCCTCACTGGTTGGCGGCGATGCAGGAAGAGTTCGACGCTCTCCAGCGGAACCGCACCTGGACTTTGGTGCCCCGGCCTCCTCGCGCCAACGTCATCACCGGCAAGTGGGTCTTCCGTCATAAGACCCGCTCAGACGGTTCACTTGAGCGCTACAAGGCTCGCTGGGTGGTCCGCGGTTTCCGCCAGCGCGCCGGAGTCGACTTCACGGAGACGTTTGCCCCGGTTGTCAAACCGGGCACGATCCGCACTGTCCTCCAGCTCGCCGTCTCTCGCGGCTGGCCCGTTCACCAGATGGATGTCTCCAACGCCTTCCTCCACGGCCATCTTGAGGAGCAGGTGTTTTGTGAGCAACCCACCGGTTTCGTCGACGCCTCATTGCCCGGCCACGTGTGCCTGCTGTCGCGCTCTCTTTATGGGCTCAAGCAGGCACCCCGCGCCTGGTACCAGCGGATCGCCGGGTTTCTTCAGACATTGGGCTTCAGCGTCACTCGCTCGGACGCCTCACTGTTTGTCTACCGCCACGGTGACACGACTGCATATTTGCTGCTCTACGTCGACGACATCATCCTGACAGCCTCCTCCGCAGCCGTTCTTCAGCAGATCACTATGCGGCTGCGTGACGAGTTCGCTATCAAGGACTTGGGTGCTCTCCATTACTTCCTTGGCATTGAGGTCGTTCGTCGCCCGGACGGTTTCTTTCTTCATCAAAAGAAGTATGCCCATGAGCTTCTTGAGCGTGCTGGCATGCTCAACTGCCATCCGGCTGCTACTCCTGTTGACACGAAGGCCAAGGTTTCTGCTCTTGCGGGATCGCCTGCGCCGGATGCTCCATTCTATCGGTCTATCGTCGGCGCTCTTCAGTACTTGACTCTCACCAGACCGGATCTTCAGTATGCTGTTCAGCAGGTGTGTCTCCACATGCACGCCCCTCGTGACTCTCACTGGACTCTCGTGAAGCGGATCCTTCGCTACATCCACGGCACGATGTCCCTTGGGTTGACACTCACGGCGTCCGCTTCTTTGGAGATGGTGGCCTACTCCGATGCAGACTGGGCCGGCTGCCCTGACACTCGCCGGTCCACCTTTGGCTACTGCGTCTACCTCGGTCCTTCTCTCGTCTCGTGGTCGTCCAAGCGACAACCCACAGTTTCGCGCTCTAGCGCCGAGGCTGAGTATCGAGCAGTGGCCAACGCTGTCGCCGAGTGCACCTGGCTTCGGCAGCTACTTCAGGAGCTACATCACGATGTCTCCCAGGCTACGGTTGTCTACTGCGACAACGTCTCTGCGGTGTACCTCTCTGCCAACCCCGTTCATCATCGCCGGACGAAACACATCGAGCTGGACATTCACTTTGTGCGCGAGCAGGTGGCTCTTGGACGCATGCGGGTTCTCCATGTGCCGACTGCTCAGCAGTTCGCTGATGTGATGACGAAGGGACTGCCGACTTCCACCTTTGAGGAGTTTCGTTCCAGTCTCTGCGTCACTGGCGCCGCTTCGACTGCGGGGGGGTGTTGAGTATATTGTGTACGTGTATATGTGTGTGTAGGGCCCACCTCCTGTTTTCCCTGTATAGATGAGGTTGTGGCCCACCTCTGTACTTATATATACGTGCCTGGTGCACCGATCAAAGCAGCGCGATTGCACAGCCCATATTCTATCTCTCCACAGGGGGTTTTGTTCACCCGGGGAAGGAACCTGATTGGAGACTACAATGCTTCATTGATAGAGAGCAGCGCACCACGGTGTCAATGTCTCTTTGTCTGCAAGTGTCAAGCGCCTATCTTTCTTACACAAGCTTTCGGCTTCTGTAAAGGAGGACTTATTCAGGCTATTTGTTGATGGCTTTGACTTCTTCTCCATACAGGAGTTTTTGAGGCTCACATATCCTCGCTCGATCATGGACTACCTCAGTAGGGAGGAGGAAACATAGCTCAAAGTTTTATTAGCTGCAAACTTATCTCCAGAAGCTTTTGGGGAGTTATTCGCCCCTAACAAATCACCCACTCACGAGAAAAGTTCTGCAGTGCCAATCTCTTCAGTTTTTGATCGAATCCAGCAGGACTTGGCTGCTAAGTCTGTGACGGTGGATACTGCTAACATGATAGCAGGACGGGTCTTAGTTTTTGACAGATGGATAGGCCAGTTCTTCAGAGGAATGTCACGGCTCATGAAGGAAATCAAACAGTATTTGAAAGACTGGAATGGCCTAACACATCGGCTCAGCCCGGTCCGCAAGTGTAACGCCCCCGGACACACCCGCCCGTGGTCGTTACTCATGGCATTTGTCCGAAACCAGGGCACATAAGCCGAGACTGCGAGTCTTTTTTCTCTTCGAAAGGTCAATCCCAGACCAAGCAAGTTTGGGTCCCTAAAGCTCATCCCAAGCCTCCCAGAGGATCATCCGAACAGGCAAAAAAATCATACTATTTTGGACACAAATCAGGCAAATCATGTTAATCATTTAAATTAGGCAGGTTTCGATTTGGACTTGAATTTGTCCCCTGGGCAAGCGCGACACAAGGTATGTATCGATCTCAATATTGGCCGGTCGCAGGACTTACATGATATACCAACTAGTAGTATCGCCTGCATGAGTTTTTATCCTTTTCTTTGGGTAATAATCACTGTCGGCGTTCTGGGAACGGGGGTCCCCAGACTTGCCTGTCTGCGGCCTGCGGCGTGGCTCAAAAGGGGGTCCAGCACGGCCCATCTTCATCATCACAGAACCAAGACCCTCGCGAGGGGCCAAGCCTCGCGGGGCGGACGACACGGAGCTTCCTCAGGCGCGGCCTCATCAGGCTGGCTCGCGAGGAGGCGGAGAGATCAAGGCGGGGTACCTCACGAGGTGCCCATGACGCAAGCCGTGACGACCAAGGGCGCCAGGCGGGCGCCAACCGCGCAGTGTCCTCCCTTTCCCCTTTGATGCAAAGGGAGCAAGCGCAGGCGGGAGGATCAAGCAAAGGCATCCATTTCGGTGCAACGAGACCAAGACCAGCTCCGCGACAAGGAGGAAGTCACTGTGGAGCCCAAGCCAGCGTCATCGCCAGAGCCTTTGGCAGGCGCGAACCAACTTTAGTCAGGATAAGTGTACCAGATGTTCCCCTTCAAACTCGCCAATTGTTGGCGCCCTTCCCGCTCAATATTTGGGAAGAGGCCCAGGGCCTTTGCCTATAAATAGGACTAGCCACCCCCAGGGTAGAGGCATCGAGAAAATTGGCATCTAGTAAATTGCCGAGCGAGACATCTACAACTCGGCAATCAAAGAGAGAGAGAGAGGAAAGGGCGACTGAGCTCCTCCTAGCAGTTCATCGCCCCGGCCAAGAACAGACCCTCGCGAGGTTGTTCTTCCTTGTATTGTTCATCATCAGCCCAAGAGGCAATCCACACACCACCACACTAGAGTAGGGTATTACACCACATCGGTGGCCCGAACCAATATAAACCCTGTGTCTCTTGTGCTGTTCTTCTCGTAGCTTAGATCCTTACGAGGCGGAGCGGTACAGGTAGGTAGGATGCGTAATTTCCGCGCGCACCCCAGAGTTCGAACCTTAAGGGTCTGCCGGAACCCGAAATCCAACATTTGGCGCGCCAGGTAGGGGTGCGCCGGAATTCGTCTTCCGCCGCTCCGTTCTCCTCCGACCGTCGCATCCATGTCTGACGCTCGTCGGGCCCGCGCCGAGCGCTGAGCCGCTCTCGCTTCCCGCGTCGCCCAGACGGCCCCTGTCGGCGGGCGCCCTCGCCGTTCCCCGTCACCTGCCATCAACGCCGCCACTGGCCCGGCGGGGAACGAGCAGCAAATCGTCTCAGCATCCGTCCGTGCGGCGAGACGGCCGCACCGCTACTCCCTCGCTCACCCCAGCTGGTTCTTCGTCCCGCGCGCTCCGCGCGCCCTTGGAGGCTCGAGCTGCGCTCATCGCGGCAAACGAGCTCCTGCGCTACCGTCCCGTCGACGACGTCTACGAAGAGTGGCTTGACCGCGTCGCCGAGCTCGTCTGCGACGCGGGGGGCTCTCCTGCACCATCCGTTCCGCTGCACCGCACCCCGCCCCGCGCGGGCGGCGAAGCTTCGGGGGCGCCCCAGCCGCCTCCTCACCAAGAAGACGCCCCAGCCGCAAGGCACATGGCCCCTGGCTGGAACCCGCTCCGCCAGGCACCAGCGCGGCAAGAGCAGAGCTGCCAAGAAGTCCCTCGCCCGCAAGAAGCCGCCTGGGCGCTCCATGCTCCGGCACGTCGCGGCTACGCTCCTGCTCCCGCACGTCAAGACCTCGCGCTGCTCCCGGCTGCAGCGCGCGGGGACCTACAAGACCAAGCTCTCCATCACCCAAGGCCTCCCGTGGCCACGGCGGGCTGCCGCGCCTTCACCACCGAGCTGTGCAGCGTCGCGTGGCCCGGCAAGTTCAAGCCAGACTTGCCTCCTCGCTACGACGGCACGGCTGACCCTGCGGAGTTCCTTCAGCTCTATGAGCTGGGCATCGAAGCTGCCAACGGAGATGAGAAAGTCATAGCGAACTGGTTTCCCATGGCGCTCAAGGACGGAGCCCGCACCTGGCTCCTGAACCTGGCCCTAGGCACGATCTCCTCCTGGGACGAGATGCGCACCCGCTTCATCGCCAACTTCCAAGGTACTCGCGACCAGCCACCCGCCGTGAGCGACATGCGCCGCATCCAGCAGCAGCTAGGAGAGACCCTGCAAAAGTACATCCAGCGCTTCAACAACGCACGCCTCAAGATTCCCAGGGTGTCCAAGGAGGCCATCATCTCAGCCTTCTCCGACGGCGTGCACGACGTCAAGATGAAGGAGGAGCTGGCGATGCATGAAGACCTGTGCACTTCCTTGGAGCTATTCAACTTGGCGACCAAGTGCGCCAGGGCTGAGGAAGGGCGTCTCTCCCTCCTTGAGCTGGCTGCCGCAGACCCAGAAGAGAAGAAGTACAAGGCCAAGGACATGAAGCGCAAGGGGGCTGCCGTGCTCGCGGCAGAACCGGACACCAAGCGGGGCAGAGATCAGCCCGAGTCTTTCAAGGGCAGTCGCTACTGTGTGTACCACGACCTCCACACCCGCAACACCAACGAATGCCAAGAGCTCCGAGCCGTGCGAGAAGGAAGGATCGGTCGTCGCCCCGACCGTGTCGACCTGGGCTACGGTCGAGGAGGAGGAAGGAACGCAGGACGCTGGGAAGACCGCGGCCCACGCCAAGGGTGGCGCGATCGACCTCGCGAGGACCGCTGGCAAGACCCGCCTCGCGAGGGAGACTGGAGGGACCAGCCTCGCGAGGATCGCCCGCAAGGCAATGCATGCCTCCCTCCGCTGCCGCCGCATCCAAGAAGAAACGAGGACCGCCACCAGGACGAGGGGGCTGGGGGCTTCCAGGGCCACGCGCAATCGCCTGCATCCTGGGCGGAGCTCAAGCCCCAGCCTCTCAGCGCATCTTCAAGCAGTTCGCCCGCGAAGTGAATGCAGTCCTCCCCAAGCTCGAAGCCACAGGTCCTCTCAGGTGGTCATCATGCGCTATCACGTTCAGCTCAGCGGATCAGCTCAAGTGTGCAGCCACAGCCGGAGTCCTCCCGATGCTTTGTTACCCAATCATCAGCAACGTGGTGGTCACCAGCACCCTCATCGATGGCGGGGCAGGGCTCAATGTCCTGTCCGTGGAAACATTCAACAATCTCCAAGTGCCTTACAATCAGCTTCAGCCAATCAAGCCTTTCTCCGGAGTCACTGACGGCTCCACGGTCCCGATCGGGCAGATCCGCCTCCCTGTCACCTTCGGAGCACGCAACAACTACCGCACCGAGCTCATCGACTTCGACGTTGCTCACATTCGCCTGCCGTACAACGCCATCCTTGGGTATCGGGCACTGGCCAAGTTCATGGCCGTGACTCACCACGGCTACAACGTCCTCAAGATGCCAGGGAGCAACAGAGTCATCAGGGTGCCCTGTGAAGAGAAAGACGCAGTGTGTTCCCTGGAACGAGCTTTTCAGGCCGCATCATTGGAAGACCCTGATCGTGAAAGCAGGGGGCTCTCTGAGATCACCTCCACGAAGAAGAACACGTCGTCTGGACCGATCCCTCAGGAGGCAGGTCCCTCAGGGCTTGTGCCTGCCCAGGGGGAACCTCCTTCCGTCGCATAGGAAAGCGCGCCCGGCGCCCTCCTCAGGCATGGCTCGGGGGCTCTCTCATGGAGGGCCACCGACCTAGCTAAGGCCACGAGGGAGGCGCTAGGGCACCACGTGGAGGCGTGTTTTGAAGCACGTTTCCCTCAAGAAGGAGCAAGACAAGGAGGATCAGACCCTCAGGAGTTCGTCGGCAAGGCCATTCAAGAACTACAGGAATCAAGAGTCATGAGAGGCGGCCGCCGCCTACCAGTTGTGGCTCCCCATCCAGGCGAGGATGGTGGGATGCGCGTCTGCGTCGACGTACCAGGGCTCAACCGAGTCGCCAATCTGGAGCGCCTCTGGCCCTCGCGAGTGGGGCGCTGCGAAGGTCCACCGCACAGCTACGTTCGCATGCCTTACGGCTTGCCGAGCGTGGCTGCCACGTACCAGCGCCTCATGAGGGGCATCATGGAAGCTCAAGAGGCCAGGCGTTCCGCAGCCCTAGCGAAGATGGAGATGGTCCGCGAAGAGCCACCAGCGCCTCCGGAGCCCCCCGAGGCCCCAGGGCCTGGGGGCTCGTGAGGATCGGCTTCTGCAGCCCACCGAGTCTGCTGCACCAACACTCGTTCGTCCTCGACATCATCAGGTGACATCTTTCAAGTTTCATTTCCGGCTGGGAGCGCCCCCCAGGGCTGCATCATTCCCAGGCCGCGTGGGTCCGTCCCTGCGGCACGTATCCCTTTTATTTTCATGTTGTTAGCTTACTCTGTTGGGGGCGCCCCTCGGGCTGCATCATCCCCAAGTCGCTCGGGCCAGACCCAGCGGCATGTATCCCTTTCGCGTTTATTTCCGGCTATGCATTCAACCCACTCCTTCGCGGCTAATGTGTTTGACCTAGTTGCCCACTCAACTGACCCAACTGACGGAGCTGCTCCCGAACGGCACGACGCTTGCGCATGGGTCCGTCCCTGCAACGCCAACAAACCTGAGTGGCTGAGCTCTGGCCGCGGCAGCCCCGCACTGCGCCACCTCGTCAAGCCTTCAGTGCCTCGCCACCCCTCGGAAGCAACCAACAGCTGACAGTCAATTGCCATGGCAACCCCTCGCTCTTTCTATGATGGTTTACAGGATCCCCTAAAGGAGCTGCGTCAGGCGAGGCCCTTGCGAAGCCTCCTTCACTCTCAACCGCGCGAATCGCTTGCACGTTAAAGGGGGGTGCCTGAGCATCGCGACTCAGGGCTCCTACTGGCTCTCCAGCCCTCACCCTCTGGCCTTGACCACAACATCGCGACCTGGCATACTAGCGACGGCTGAGACTCGCTTGAGGGCCGGGACCCGAGGACGTAGAGCAGAAAGGGGAGCAAGGGTGAGAGAGGAGGGACACGCGAGGACCTTGCCGAGCAACCTCACGCCTGCCGACGCACGGACCCGGCGACACACCAGGGAGCGGCCCCTAATTCTCGAGATAAGTCACTACCCGGAAGTACTAGCTACCGTGGCACTGTCCCCGCACCTAATGCAATCCCGTGTTAGCGACACCGCTTTCCTTTCTCACCGAACGATGGCTGCTTGAGCGCCAAGGGGGACCTCCTGAGCATCGTGACTCAGGGGCTCTTACCGGACCTCGGGTCGCTCACCTCCTGGCCTTGACCACGGCATCGCGACCTGGCATACCAGCGACGGCTGAAGCCGCCTTGGGACTGGAACCTGTCAGCGCAGAGCACCGAGCCCTCGTGAGGTTCGAAAGGAAGGACCGAGCTAAGACGGAATGAGCGACTCGCACAATTCTACGGCAAGGGTTGTATTAATAAACAGGATCGCAGACACCTTACAAGCCCCCGCGGGGCGTAACTTTGATTCCTCGCAGGGAACGGATCCTAGAGGGACGCTAACTATACGCGCCCCTGCAAAAGACGCCATCATCAACAGTGGTCCGTCAAGCACCGGCGCCAACCTCATCCAGATCAGAGTCGGCAACGACCAGACGAGCCCGCCCTGCTCCAGGAGCGACGCCGGCTCGGGGGCTCGTAGCTGTCGTTGCTCGTCTCCGGAGTCACGAAGAGTTCGCCGGAGTCGCTGGATCCTTCGACGCCTCCGTCGGCCGAGGAGCCGCCAAGGGGGCAGTCGGCGGGCCTGGTCCTCGCTGTGGCAGGGTCTCGACCACCTCTCCTGGGGCAGCACTCCAGCCGGCGCCCATTCGCGTCAAAGACCTGGAAGAACATCACCGAGGCACCGTCGTACTCCAAGTGGATCACGAGGGTGCCTCTCGTCCTGCAAACCCGGGCGATTTCACCCCAGCCTCGAGTCATGAAGACCTCGCCCGGGGCAACGACTGCGACCTCCGCCTCACTCGCAAGGGTGCTGCAGCCGGCGTGCTGCAGCCACAGTTCCAAGAGTTCCCCCTGCGGGATGATGGAAGCGAAGAAGGAAGAAAGGCGAATCCAAGACTGAGGAGGCATGGCGGCGTGGAGCACGAACTCTCCGGAGGAGCCCTCGGGGTGGACCCCAGGGGGGACGACCCACACCTTTGTGACCCGTCGGCGCCGACGACGGCGCCGCCCGTGGCGATCGGCATCCGCCCCGTCAGAGACCTGGACGTGGGCATACAAGGGGAGCCGGAGCCCCGACGGTGCCCGCTCGCCCCAGGGCCTCGACACCACCTGAAGAGTCCCCTCGCCCCGACGGCGGAGGGCGAGCCGTTTCTTCGGCGGGAGCGGGTCTAGTTCCACTCGGGGGGCCTTTCCCTTCTCTCCCGCCAAGAACCGATGGATCGGAGCCATCGCAGCAAGACGGAGCAAGGATCGGGAAGAAGGAGAAGCAAGGGGGATGGACTGGAAGGGCGCGTGTCGCTCCGTACTTATAGCGGCGAAGGCCAACCGTCGGCCTCCACGATCTCAGGTAATCATGACCGGTTTTGCATGCAGGGACTTGTCCAATCCGTGCAGATGCCGAGGCATCATGGGGAAGCAGAGACACCCACGTCCAATCAACCGCCACACGGCGCTCAAGGCCGCAGGCTGTTAGGGCCCGCGGCGCTTCGCCCTTGCCCTTTCGCCTCTCAGCACGGCCAAGTCCGGGCGCGCCTTGGGCCCGGGGGCTACTGTCGGCGTTCTGAGAACGGGGGTCCCAAGACTTGCCTGCCTGCGGCCTGCGGCGTGGCTCAAAAGGGGGCCCAGCATGGCCCATCTTCATCATCACAGAACCAAGACCCTCGCGAGGGGCCAAGCCTCGCGGGGCGGACGACACGGAGCTTCCTCAGGCGCGGCCTCATCAGGCTGGCTCGCGAGGAGGCGGAGGGATCAAGGCGGGGTACCTCACGAGGTGCCCATGACGCAAGCCGTGACAACCAAGGGCGCCAGGCGGGCGCCAGCCGCGCAGTGTCCTCCCTTTCCCCTTTGGTGCAAAGGGAGCAAGCGCAGGCGGGAGGATCAAGCAAAGGCACCCATTTCGGTGCAACGAGACCAAGACCAGCTGCGCGACAAGGAGGAAGTCACTGTGGAGCCCAAGCCAGCGTCATCGCCAGAGCCTTTGGCAGGCGCGAACCAACTTTAGTCAGGCTAAGTGTACCAGATGTTCCCCTTCAAACTGGCCAATTGTTGGCGCCCTTCCCGCTCAATATTTGGGAAGAGGCCCAGGGCCTTTGCCTATAAATAGGACTAGCCACCCCCAGGGTAGAGGCATCGAGAAAATTGGAATCTAGTAAATTGCCGAGCGAGACATCTACAACCCGGCAATCAAAGAGAGAGAGAGAGAGAGAGAGAGAGAGAGAGAGAGAGAGGAAAGGGCGACTGAGCTCCTCCTAGCAGTTCATCACCCCGGCCAAGAATAGACCCTCACGAGGCTGTTCTTCCTTGTATTGTTCATCATCAGCCCGAGAGGCAATCCACACACCACCACACTGGAGTAGGGTATTACACCACATCGGTGGCCCGAACTAGTATAAACCCTGTGTCTCTTGTGATGTTCTTCTCGTAGCTTAGATCCTTGCGAGGCGGAGGGGTACAGGTAGGTAGGAAGCGTAATCTCCGCGTGCACCCCAGAGTTCGAACCTTAAGGGTCTGCCGGAACCCGAAATCCGACAATCACTTACCTGCCAAACTGCTGGATGAGACGGGAGGTAAAGAAAGGACAGCCAGCATTTACCCAAGGAAACAGAGCCCTCCCCCTTGCCACTTTGCCTTATAGCCCCCTTCAGCTTGACGTTGCCGCTGCAGCATTCGCTCATGGACGCCTACCCCATCGATCCCACACCTTTCATTCCGGGTAAGTACAATGCAATGGAGGTGGCCGGGCGGCCGACATAGTGTCGGTATCACGTCATTGCGACAGTCTCGGTGAAGCACGAGGATGTCGCCATTGCCACCATCACTCTTGCTCCTCATGCTCAAGTTCCGTTCAGTCGGGTTCGGGCTTTTCTCCGTGGTTTTCTTGAGGATCAGCTGCAGTTCTTGTTGGAGATGACACAACGTTGTCCTCTTGGTAATGCTTTTGTGCAACTGGATTCTGTCGCCGATAGAGATTGGCTTGTGGATCATAGCCGACATATGTTTCAAAATCATAGCATTAGTTTTGTCAAGCATAATTAGGGGATTAATCATCGCAGTTTTACTTATAATCAAGTCTGCTAGTTGGCTCTGCTTGCTTTTCCTGTCGATTTGTGGGAGCTACAACACATCCAGGTTGCCCTGAAATACTTTGCTAGAGTTGAGATGTGGGATAAGATGGCAAGTGACTATTCCAGGGTTGTCGTTAAAGAGTTAGTTGCGGATATTGCCTTAATCCCTCATAGTTGTATGGTTTCCACGTGCAATAGGAATCAAGCTGAATCTTGGTCTGTACCAGTTATCATTCTAGGACATAATTTATTGGGTGCTCTGCCAGCGGATGAGGATGATCTGAACCCTATGGGGGGATCCACATCCCATGCCTGCCCCACAGGAGACCCCTGCTCCTCCACCTGTGGAGCTATGGCCAGGATGGGCACCACAAGCACAGAACAATCAGTTTGGTCAGAACATGCATCATGTATGGGGAATTCATGGTGAACATCATCAGCAGCCTAATGCTCAGGGCCATAATGCGGTGCCCAATTATTTTCTTGAGCTCAATGATCTTCAGCAGCCGCATGAATTGGATGATATGGAATTTGAACAGTTGCAGGAAATGCTCAATCCTGTAATCCAGAATCACTTAATCCCTGGAGATGAAGAGGTGGCTGCACCCTTTGATCTGAATCTTCCAATTGCTGACAGTGACAGTGATTTAACTATCACCATCAGTTATGCTTCTAGCCATTCCTCAGAAGGGGCTGCCAATAATGATATTGTTCAACCACTGAATTTAGTCTAAGTTTCAATCCAGCAAGAGAATGGCATGTTCTTTCAGAATATTCAGCTTGGTATGGTGCTTATTCAGGATCAGGTTAACTATGCTGCTCTTCCTACCCCTACACCATATACTTCATCTTGAGGAAGTGGAGTGAAATTCTATTGCGCCGAGGATTGTCAGAAGAAGTTGGCCCATGAACACCTTGACTATGCTTCTCAGGCCTCCAAATCGGTTCCATGTGTCGTCCAGTCTGAGGTTCAGATCATTGAGAAAGAGGATCATAGGACTCTCCACATGCTCCTGTTGTCTCACAAGCAGAGTTGGTGGTCCCTTTTGCAGCACAACAGGACACATTTGTTTCTGAAGTAGATCAAGATCAACCAGAGACAAACAGACTTTTCACATCTGGCTTTGTCGATCTCGATTTCCCAAGAGGTGGGAAGAGCATGGGCGCAATTCTTCTGTCCCATGGACTCATCTCGGACATATGTTTCTGTTCCTGCCCAGTGGGTGGATTTCTTCACAGCAAAACTATTATCACCAGCGGATTTTGATTGGGCTAGGTCCATTCTTGAGTCCAAGTTGTGCGAAATTTTTCATCAATGTTGCTCGGCTAGTTCTCTTAGACAGTTTGTGCTTCCCACAACATGTCCAACCAGTTCACCTCCGTTATGTTTTCTGCAGGCTGCTAGTCAGCAAGTTAGTAGAGGCTTCTCCACCCCTCAAGCCACCAAGATTGCACCAGTTGTTCAGGTTGAGTTGCTCAGTACTTCTCTGGTTCATGCTCGAAAGAAGAATGTTAGAACAACTCTAGTTATATCACAGGTGCGAAGGAGTGATAGGCTCAAGCACCTTCATAAAGGTTATAAGGGAAAAACATGCTTTGATAAAAACTGCCTGGCTTGTTCGGCTCAAATTGTGAAAAATCTTTATGATAAGTTTGGTCTGGCTGAGGATTAGCCATAGCCAAAGAAAGCAAAGAAGGAAACAAGAAGAATGTGGATGACCGCAAGAATGTCAAGCCCGAGAAGAAGTGAAGAGTGGGCCTCTGCTCTTTTGAAAAAGTTTCTTATGTTATTTTTATATTCTAAGTACTCTATAAGGAGTTTGCTTTTGGACATGCTTATGTGGACCTGTTATGTTATCTCTATCCTTATGTGGACCAGTTTATATGTTTAGTCCCTTGATATTTGCAGGCCTGGTCCAATCCAGGCTATGATGTATTCTTATATCTTGCATGTTCCTGGTTGTTTTGGATTTTGTCTTGTCCAGTCAGTTGATACTGACACTCTTTCCCTGTGGGATTGGGGCAGTGGTCAGTGGGAAATCAGTCCCTTGTTTTACCAAGTCCATTCTAATGACTAAACAACACTGGGACGTATTAAACTGGAATATTAGAGGACTTAACTCCCCAGACAAATGGTTGCATATACAGAATAAGATTTCTGAAAGTGGTTGTTCCATAGTATCTTTTCAGGAAACTATTGATATATCTTTCATCCGAAATTTTTGCCCCTCACGATTTGATGCTTTTGCTTTCACACCTTATATTGGTCGGTCTGGGGGAATACTTATTGTTTGCAACTCTGCTCACTTCAAAGGGGAACTCTTATTTCAAAATAACTATGCAATTTCAGTTGGTTTGCAATCTACTAAGTGTGGTAGTTGTTGGACACTAACAAATGTTTATTCTCCATGTCAAGATGATAAGAAAACATAATTCATGGGATGGTTAGAAGGAATTCAAATCCCAGATGATGCAGATTGGCTTCTGGTAGGAGATTTCAATCTCATTAGGAACCCTGATGATAGAAACAAACCCGGTGGTAAAATTTCGGACATGTTGCACTTTAATGCTGCTATTAGCCAGCAGGGTATGATTGAGATTCCATTGAAGGGGAGAAAATATACTTGGAGCAACATGCAAAATAACCCACTCTTAGAGAAGCTAGACTGGGTTTTCACATCTAGTGCCTGGACCATTTCCTGTCCAAATATTATGGCTTTTCCTATGGCAATGACAACATCTGATCACATACCATGCATTATTTCCATCTAGAATTCCATGCCCGTAAGCAATGTGTTTAGGTTTGAAAACTGGTGGACGGATCATGAAAGCTTCTTACCCTTGGTTGAGTCTTGTCTGGAAGCAAAGTATTCACTATGCAGATGCATCAAAGAGGATTAATGCAAAAATGAAAATCTTGCGAAAAAGTTTGAAGAACTGGACCAAAACACTCTCCAATCTTAATAAGGATATCATATTCTCAATGCTCTGATTGCTATGATGGATACTTGAGAACAATCCGGGGATATATATCCTTTTGAATCCTCCTTTAGAAAGGCTCTCAAGCTTCACTTGGAGAAATTGCGCTCATAGTAGAAGGAATATTGGCGGCAAAGAGGCAAGATTAATGGGGTAACTTTAGGTAGTGAAAATTCAGATTTCTTTTCATGCTTTAGCCTCTATTCAACACAAACATAACTGCATCACTTCTCTTGTTGGCTCTGATGGTGTAGAGGTTTTCGGTCATGAGGCAAAGGCCAATATACTCCATGCGGCCTTCAAGGGAAGGTTGGGACAATCTGGCTCCTTTGATATTCTTGATGAATTTCTGAATCTTATACAGGCCCATAGTGATCTATCTTTCCTGGAAAATCCCTTCACCAAAGATGAAATTTATGCTGTCATTAAAGACTTCTAATCCCACAAATCTCCTAGGCCGGATGGATGTAATACAGATTTTATCAAGAAGTGTTGGCCCATGATCAAGCAGTATTTTTATGACCTATGTGGTCAATTTCATAAAGGAGATTTGTGTCTTCAAAGCATAAATAGTTCCTTCATCACTCTAATTCCAAAAAAGTGGATGCATTAGTAGTCAATGATGCAATGCATAGAGAGCTCATTCAGCCACCCATCCGGTTTCAGACATGTCCAGATTTTCCCATTCTTCAAGATGCGGACGACACCTTGATTATCATGCATGCTTGATCCAATCAGTTGGAACATCACAAACACCTTCTGTGCATTTTTTTCTAAGGCCTCTGGTCTCAAGGTAAATTTCCAGAAATCCAACATGATTCCTATCAATGTGGAAGAGGAAGAAATGCAATTACTATCCACTATCTTGGGTTGTGCAATTGGAAAGTTCCCGTTTTCCTATTTGGGAACACCCCTTAGCTTTACTAAACAAAAAATGGAGCACTTCATGTATCTCATTGCGAGGATTCAGAAGAGGCTTTCCACATGCTCTCAGTATTTAAGCTATGACGGGAGACTACTTATGGTCAATGCTGTCTTTTCCTCATTGCCAACTTTTCTCATGAGCCGCCTGCTCCTTTATTGAGCAAATTGATAAATATAGAAGGCATCTTTTTTAGAGAGGAAAAGACCTTGAAAAGAAAAACACACCTTTAGTAGCATGGGATATGATCTGTCGACTCAAGAACAAAGGTGGTTCGGGTATCTTAAACCTGTGGCTTCAAAACAAATGTTTACTAATGAAAATGGTGCATAAATTCATCAATCATGCAGAAATTCCATTTGTGCATCTGGTTTGGGAAATATATTATCCAGAGGGACTCTCACCAATTAATACTCAAACTTGCTCCTTCTGGTGGAGGGATTGTCTTAAGCTACTTCCTGATTACAAGGAACTTGCGGTCTGCTCTTTGCAGGATGGGAAATATCTCTCCTTTTGGTCTAATATATGGGATGATTTACCCAAAAGGGACTTATGGCCACACCTATTTTCCTTCTCACGGAATCAGAATATTTCTGTCAACAAGTTGGGCAGTTTGGAGGATTTAGCTACACACTTTCATGCCCCTCTGTCAGAAGAAGCTTATGAGCAATTTCAACAATTGGAACTTCTGTTGCATAATACTAGTCTAGTTTGAGAACATGATATCTGGCAACTACCACAAGGAGCACATGCTTACAACGTCTCTAAGACATATAAGCTGATAGTCACTCATCCAGAGCCCATTCCAGTTGTTAAATGGTTATGGGAAACCTGTTGCCAACTAAGACACAAAATCTTCTACTGGCTTTTGATCTTTAACAGATTAAACACGAGAGCTATGCTACACCGGAAAATTTTCTTCATTGAGGATTACACATGTGTTATGTGTAATCATCACTCCCTGGAAACAAGAGATCATCTCTTCTGGGCAATATGGACAACGAGGAATGATTTCATATTTAAAAAGATTCTCCCAAATCTATATACTTCTGGACGCAAATTCAAAGAAGAGATGAACTGGCTCATACATAGAGCAGGAAGACAGGAATATTCTGGCATGGCGGATTGGGTTGCAATGTTCAGATAATTCACTGGTTCAGATTCAGATTGAGACTGTTTTTTCCTTTTATGGGATGTTACAGTTGCTTGTATTTGTTATATTCTTATTCCTTTTTACCTTTCCTAGGTTTTCCTTTTCTTTTTGATGTATAGTTCTTTTTCTCTTTCATGGTCTATTTGTATTCATTTATTTGAAATTAATAAAAATACGCAGCACAATCCTGTTGTTTCCCTCAATTTTTTTTAACATGACACCTTCACGAAGGTGAGTGGCCGCATGTGTCCACCGTCATTGCTAAATCATCGTGTCAAGTTTTATCCCAAAGTTGACACCAGACCATGTTCATTTCTTTTCACGAATACACAAAAAATTTGCGTATCTTTTCATTGATAGAGTGTGCAAGAATAACAACTAAGACTGCCCATGGAGCGCATATACAACCTATTGGCGTGCACAGGGGTGGGTTTGAGCAGCCTAAGAGGCCACTCGAGCTACAACCTACGTCTACGTCTCAGGTAGGATGACATCCAGACCGCTGGCCTTATCACATGCCCAACGGCGAGCCTCATCGCGTCTAGACCGAGTCATGTTAGAGACAGAGGGATGTTCCATGTTGTAGATGCAACCGCTCCAAGCCTTCCAAATCCACCATGCAGTGAGAATGACCAAGGTTGAGAGGCCCTTGCATTGGCCAGTGGGCGATGCATTGAAGGTTGAGGCCCACTAGTCAATGAAGTCCCTGCCGGCGTCGAGCGGTCAGGTGCTCGAACGACACCATGAGAGCATATCATGCCACGCTTGGCGACAAAATAGGCAATCAACAAGTAGGTGAGTCATTGTCTCAAGGTCACAGAGCACGCAACACGGGGCATGTGGAAGGCCATGTCCCAACAACCAATTAGCTGTCCATTAGCGAGCGCTAGCCAGGGAAGAGTTTTATTGGTGCGAGGCCCAGGTGCATCAGTCGAGCTCCCAGCGATGTTGACTCGTGGACCCACGGAACATCTCTTCATAGTAGGAACGCGCTATGTTTTTTTCGATAAAGGGCGATTTTATTATCTCAAATGTAGCATCAAGCGGATACAAAATATTATGAGAACACCTGGCCTCTGCATAACTAGGATGCACACGGCCCAATATGGAGGTCTGACAAAAATTGATGAAAAAAAACCCGACAAATCGGCAACAGTAGAGCCCTATAGACCGACACTATGCCTATGTCGATGGAGGTGGTGGATCGATCCGAAGGTTATGTTGCCACCCATGTTGGGAAAAAACCTCCATAACCACCTGCTCCAATCGCATACACACCGTCTTGAACAACGGTTGGTCCTCCGGTCGTTGTAATATAGACCACATACGTAGCAATTGCGTACACCGGAAGATAACCTGTAGAGGAGAAGCATTTCTTCCATTAAAAACAAAATCATTTCTACATAGCCAAAGCGACCAAATTAAGGCATACGCTCCCACCCTTATTAGCGTTTTGAACCTATTTGAAATACCGTCCAACCAATGACCAAAAATATTGGCAACAGTTGTGGGCGGATACAAATTTGACGTTATTTGGATGACTGACCATGTAGAACGTGCAAACTTGCATTGGAAAATGAGGTGTTTGATTGTCTCGTCATGAGTACAAAAACAACACTTCTTACTCCCTTGCCAGTTGCGTCGTGCGAGATTGTCTTTGGTTAACACAACCCCCCTACGAAGATACCACATGAAAATTTTCACTTTTAATGGAATCTTGGACTTCCAAATTTTCTTGTTATTACTCACTGGTACCTCAGAATGTGTGAGCGCATGATACATAGAGTCTACAGTGAAAGACCCATATGTAGTAAGGTTCCAGCGAAACATATCCCGCCCTTGTGTCAGGTTAATCGAATCCAGTCGGGATAAAAGATTATGCCATGACACAAGTCGGGGGCCAATCAAATCCCGTCTGAACGAAATATTCGGCGGGAATGAACTGAGCACTTGCGCAATAGTATTATTCTTATCGCGAACAATGTTGTATAAGCCTGGATATTGTTCTCGGAGACTGGCATTGCCTAGCCAGATGTCTTCCCAAAAATGAATCTCCGACCCATCCTTTATCGCGAAAGACCCAAAGAGAAAGAGATGTTTCTTTGCCGCCATTAGGCCAGCCCAAAAGTGCGAATCGCCAGGTTTCCAAAATGCCTGGGACACCGCCTTTTGACCTAGATACTTGTTGCGCAGCATGGTTTGCCAAACACCATCCTCAGTAAGAAGTTTGAACAACCATTTACTGAGTAGGGCCTCGTTTTTCACCTGCAAGTCATGAATTCCGAGCCCTCCTTGGTCTTTTGGCCTACAAACCACGCTCCTTTTGGCCAGCCTGTATTTTTTCTTTTCACCGTTTCCTTGCCAAAAGAATCTGGATCTAAAATAATCCAGTCTTTTTAGGACCCCTTTTGGGAGTTGAAAGAAAGAAAGCATATAGAGAATCATATTTGTGAGGACAGAGTTAATCAAAACCAATCGTCCTCCAACTGAGAGTAGTTTGCCTTTCCAACTACTCAACCGTTTCTCTCGACGCTCCTCTACATGTTTCCACTCCGCAATGGTGAGGCATCGATAATGAATCGGTATTCCCAGATATTTAATCGGGAATTGGCCATGTGCGCAACCAAATAGGTCAGCATAATCGGCCGCCGCCTCAACGGCTTCTCCAAAGCAGAACAATTCGCTTTTATGGAAGTTTATTTTGAAACCCGACATTTGCTCAAACGCTGAAAGCAAGAGTTTCAGGTTTCGAGCCTTGTCCAGATCATGTTCCATAAAAAGAATTGTGTCATCGGCGTATTGTAAAATAAAGAGGCCACCATCCACAAGGTGTGGCACTACTCCTGCAATCTGACCGTCCTGCTTGGCGCGCTCAATTAGAATCGCCAACATGTCAGCGACAATGTTAAATAACATTGGGGACATGAAGTCACCCTGACGTAGTCCTTTTTTTGTCTGAAAGTAATGGCCTACATCATCATTGACTTTGATGGCCACACTATCTTCAGTTACAAAACTGTGGATCCACTTGTGCCATTTATCAGAGAAACCTTTCATCCTTAGGGCCTGTTGAAGGAAAGACCACTTGACCTTGTCATATGCCTTTTCAAAGTCAATTTTAAATATCACTCCACTCATATTTTTCGATGCATCTCGTGGACGGTCTCATGCAGGTCACAAGGTGTTGCAGGAACGCGTTATGTAGATGCATTGGGTGCACCACTTCCAGGAAAAGCCCTAATGCTCCGTCGTTAGCACGAGTTGGTACAATCGCAGCCACAGTTCAACGTACTCGATGAGAACGGAGGGTCCATGACTGCCGTGGATATCACGGATCCAAGCTCTCATGTGAAGGCCCCTCAGCGACCATACAATACTTATGATGTTGACATGGCACCAACACGAGGACGGCGGGAGCAGCCTCAACGATGGATTGACCGTCAAGCCAATGATCCTTCGAGAACAGGTGGGTCTCACCATTTCCAACATGCCAAGTGGTCGAAGCGCGGAAGATGGTGCGTACATCCACCGAGTGACTGCTCGGGAGGCACGGCCAAGGTCTGGTCGGGTCGGTCTTTTGGAGCCTTGGCCAACGGGTGCGGTGTGATGCCCATGTGATGAAAGTCATGGATGCGGAGAGGATGACACACACGCTGCTCATTGACGTAGCAGTAGCCGTCACTAGCGTCTTTGCGTGCATGCCAGAGGAAAACGCGGCGAATGCAATCCATTTTATGCAATAGTCCAAACACATAAACATAACAGAGAACCTTTGAACATTGCGGTGCATGTCGGATGTCGCATCTTGGTTGGGACGCCTAGATCCACGAAACTTTCTCCCTAGACGTTAGGCAGTGGGCTGAAGCGACTTTGGGTCGTTTTAGATTAGAGTAATTGTGGTTGTACTTTCTGGAGTGTTTTTTTTTTCTTGTGTCGCTGTTCTTTGGGCAGTTTGTATTGGTCGATTGTATTTTCTGAATAATTCATGGTAGTTTGCGGGCCTACCTCGGCCTGCACTTGCATCGGCATAGGAGCAAACCTGGCCGGGAGGCTATTCATGATAACGTTACCTCAGTCCATTGAGAAATGGCAACGTATTTATGTGTTTATGTACTCAAGTTTATGTACCGATGATGACGCGCGCACATGAATAATAAAAATGTACTATAATTAAGAGTACTTACGTTTTTTGCAGCAGTACTGAATGCCTCTCGGTGGCTAATCTCAGGATTGCTTGACTTTATCCTTTGTATCTCTTCCCTGTCAATCGAAGCGAGCTTAAATATGTATAATATGACTCCTGCATGTCTCCTTTTCTCAATTATCATACTTGCGTGTATTCAGGGTCTCGTATGTATACATGAAATTTGAGACCAGAAAATGCAATAGCTTAAAAACATAGATTAATTAACTACCCATCAACCTTGACAAATACTTCTGATTCACGCTGCACGTAGTTTCTTTTTGCAGGGCACCATACACGTAGTTTTTTAGGTGATTAGTGAAGCAAACTAAAGCTACCTCACTAAATTCTAGTTTCATTTTAATTTGGATTTTTTTGCTCCCAGTGGGCTACACCTCTCTGCCATCTATTGCCTCTTCTTAGTGTTAAATACATCTATTTGAGTGACAATTAATTTAGGACGAAAGGATTATATATCTTCCAGTTGTGCTTTGAGGTTACACATTTCATGTGTCTACACTATGCAACATTGTACTAGCCGTGATGAACCAATTCGTATTTAACTTGAACTAATCCATATGAGTGCATATTAATTAGATGTAAAATCAATTAAACATAGAATAATAGTCAAATATAGACCATATTGTTCATGTTTTAGACATGATAGTACTCTAAACTTGAATTTATTAAGACATAAAATGAGGATATGCTGCAATAAAGATGGTAAAAATATGCCCCTCGAAGATAAGATTGCTGCTCAACTTACCCCTTGGATGGATAAGCATGTTGCGCAGCCGGGACGGGTTGTGTTGGTCAAGTCGGTCATCACAGCAATTGCCATTTACTACTTGACGGCGCTAGACCTACCTGCTCAGGTTATGAAGAAGATCGACTCCCTTAGGCGTGCCTATCTTTGGGCAGGTTGTGACAAGGTCACAGGTGGCAAATGCAAGATCAATTGGGACCAGGTGTGCAAATCAAAAGTGCATGGTGGGTTGGGCATTCTAAATCTGAAAAAAATTGCAGCGGCCCTCCGAATTCGTTGGTTGTGGGCTGCTTGGACGGATCCGGCCAAACCTTGGGTCAACTTGGGAAACCCTTGTGTACAAAAGGACAAAGATATTTTCGCCTCCGCCACAAAAGTTGTTGTTGGAGACGGTCGTCGAGCATCATTTTGGGATTCTTCCTGGCTGGATGGTATGAGACCCAAGGATATCGCGCCCAAGATCTTTGAACTTTCTACAAGAAAAAACTGCTCTGTGAAGAAGGCCTTGCACGATAACTTCTGGGTTTCTAAGGTGGATATTGGTGGGAACCTCACTGTTAGCCACATATCTGAGTTCGTCAACCTTTGGGGAAAGCTCTCGCTGGTCAATCTCAACCCGGAGGAGACCGATTCAATTACGTGGAAGCTCACCAATGATGGCCAATATTCAGCGGCGTCGGCTTATAATACACAATTCCTTGGGCTAGTGGACACGGACATGCCTCTGTTAGTGTGGCAGAACTGGGCTCCTCCCAAATGCAAATTTTTTGCTTGGTTGGTCATCAACAACAGAGTTTGGACGGCTGACAGGCTTCAGCGAAGGGGTTGGCCAAATTGTAATCTTTATCCTCTTTGCAAGCAAACTCCGGAATCGGCGGCACACCTTCTTTTCCAATGCCGCTACACCATACGTGTGTGGGGAATGATTAAATCTTGGCTCGGTTTACAAGATGTACACCCAGCGAACTGGGGTGGTTTGACTTCGGTCAAAGAGTGGTGGCGCGCCAATGCTTCTGGGACCTCACGACCATGAAGGGCGCTGACTTCCATCATGCTACTGACTTCCTGGGAAATATGGAAAGAGCGAAATGCACGTGTGTTCCGTAACAACGCAATTCCAGTGGGTGTGCTTGTTGCTAGAATCAAAGAGGAAGCCTCATGGTGGTGGCGTGCCGGGGCAAAATATTTGTGTAATGTAATGCCGCGAGAGTGAGGATTGTAACTCGGCCGCTGGCCTCGACTCTAAAACCTTCTTCTTATTCAATGAAAATGGCAAGTCTTTTGCCTTGTTTCAAAAAAATATATGCAAATATCAAAGCACGAGTAATGTTAGTTCTAGGTGTGATATATCCCAGTGGGGCCAGCAATATATTCCCCATATACACGTAAAGGGTTAGCAAGTAATGTTGTTTTATTGTATGAGGAACCACATTTGTGAATAGATATAAAACTTTATGTATAGTCTAACCATGTAAAAGATTGCTTAAATTACGGAATTCATAACACAGTCCAGTTTAATCCACGAAATGTTTCAGGTTAAACACACCAAATAACAAAGAAAGGCACTAATATGTAAGCGGTTGTTTCGGTCGCGCGTTTCCAAAGATAAAGTTGAAATTGTTTTGTCCTAGCAATACCTCCAGGAAATCTTATTTAAGTAATCAGTACTTGATCTGACCCTGTTTACACGAATTAAAGAACTAATTTATTGCACTAGAAAAGGTATTATATTGTCTATATGAACAGGAAGAAGCAGAATTCAACAGTTTTTGTTGAGGGAGATACTCCCTTCTGTAGTTCCATCTGGGTTTAGAGGCCTATTATTAATGTTGCCTTTTGCCAGACCATTTTAAATTTCACTAAGCCTATAAAAAACCCAATCAATGTCTAGATCTATCATGAATATGTATTAAAATTCATTTACTAGGTACTTTATATACTGGGGCCGCGAGGTTGATGGTCAGTGTTGTGAGCGTTGAGTTCATACCAGATATGCTTAGATGGACACATGCTGGAGTCACTTACGTTTTAGAGCTTGAGATCGAGGACACTCTGATTTCCCAGGATGGGGATGAGATTCAGGATGACACAACTGAGGGGGGTGGAGCCCCCCGGGAATCAGGATAAGGGGTCAGATAAATCACCACAGGAGCCGGCCAAGGGGCCCAATGCGCAACCAGATAAGGCAGATAACTCCGCCAAAGAGGCGCCCCCGTCCATAACTCCGATGAACACACTTCTCTTTGGTTCGTTTGGAGCGAGGTTGGCTCCTAGTCGGTTATGGAGCTCCAGAATCGAGGCGGATGACCCGGCGGAACTTGAGCTACCACCGGTGTTGGTTCCGGCCTGTGACGCGATGATGGCCCTTCAGGTTTCCGAGACCCCACAACAGGCATCACAAGGATTACGACACGCTGACAGCGGCCCAGTCGGGATGGGCTCTACGCCCGGTGGGCAGGTGGACACTTGCGGGTTGGCCGCGAGTGGGGGGCGTGGGCAGGAAGCCCATAGCGCCCGCCTACACGTGTCCGACTCGACCTCTCTGGGAGGGGCGCCTGGACAAGAGGTCCGAGGTGCTCTTTCTATCCTTGTTGTCATGGGCGAGCTGGGAGTGAGGTGCGGGCAGGAGCCCCGTGCCTTAACCCCTCCGAAGGACCGCGCCGTGCAGAACGGACAGGGGTCGCGCTGCTATGTTGGCGAGGGGGGCGGGACTAGTGAGCAGGTGGCTCCACGGTCCTCTTCCCCCTTGACCACTGCGGCCGATTTCTGCTCGACTACGCCTTACCCTCCTTCACTGACGCTAGGGGAAGGGCGTGGGAGTCGGGAGCATACCCCCCGGGAGAGGACGGCGGAGGAACTTATCGCTTTCGGCGGGATCGCGGATCCGGTGACGGCTGGCAGGCGTGTCAACAACCGGATCCAGGGACAGCCTGACGCGGACGACCTGCAGCTAGCGCGTGCCAAGAGGGCAGCCATGCTTCATCATGTCGAGGCTACTAAAGGTGCGTATTTTGATAAAAGTTGTTCAATTTTGCACTTTACAGAGAACGAAATAGTGGATAAGGCAAATGACTTAGGAATTTCTTTGGGATCAAATCAAAGTGAGGTCGTTAAATCCGTAAACGGTCTTTTAGACTTGGAAGCGGAGAGGGCTTCCGAAATTATTCGTAATTTTTGATCTATCAAACCCATGAATGACAACGAAATGAACAATTTAGGAATGGTTGATCTCGCAAATATATGTAACAATATTTTGCCTAGTGCGGAGGCCGAGGATGAGGAGGGATCGGATACAGACATGGTTGAGCCTCTCCTGATGGAGGGTGCAGTTTCTGTCGTCGCCAATCCTATTTCCCCGCGGGGTGTTAGGGAGAAGCCCAAACGACCCTGGAAGCGGAAAATTTATCCTACTTCGGCAGTACGTAGAAGAGCTAGAGTTAAGCTTCAGAAAAAAAATCATGATGACTTATGAAAGGACTCTATTGGAATAGCAGAGGTCTAGCTGACTTGGCTAAACGAAGGTAGTTTGCGGAGACATCGATAGAGCAGCACTTAGACTTTATTGCACTTTTGGAAACAGGACGAGATAATTTCACATCACAGTTTCCTCAAACTCTCTCCAATGGTATCGATTTTGACTGGCACATCTTACCTCCTAGAGGAAGGTCCGGCGGGATTTTACTAGGAGTGCGGTGTGAGACGCTAGAGGTGCTTATTGTGGTTCAGGGAGACTTTTCGGTTAGATTTAGGGTGAGATCAAAACTGGATGGGTTCTGGTGGTCTCTTGTAGCTGTATATGGGGTAGCACAACCTGAATTTAAACCATACTTTTTGGCCGATTTGGTGCGGATTTGTGGAGATGAGAATCTGCCAATACTAGTCGGGGGGGATTTAATATAATCAGGAGGAGAGATGAAAAGAACAATGACAATTTTGATGGACGTTGGTCTATGATGTTTAACATGATTATCGAGAATCTTAATTTGAGAGAAATAGAACTCACCGGTAGACAATTTACATGGGCCAACTCATTACCCATTCCGACTTATGAAAAGATGGATAGGGTACTTGCTAGTGTGGAGTGGGAACAAAAGTATCCGTTGATGTCGGTCCATGCGATGCAGAGAGCGATCTCGGATCATACACCACTTCTATTAGACTCGGGTGAGGCTACCAATGTGGCAAATAAATACCTTCTCCTTCGTACAAAGCTGGTTCGAGAGAGAAGGATTTTTGGAGATCATTGCACGCGAATGGGCTAAGCCGGTTAGTGGAAGGACGCATGTTGAGAGATGGCAAAATAAAATTAGACATCTCCGACAGTTTTTGAGAGGTTGGGCCAGAAATGAGAGTGGGATTTACAAACAAGAAAAAGGGTGTCTTGCTCAATTAATTGAGGCACTAGACTTAAAGGATAAAGACACTCTTCTTTCTGTTAATGAGCAAAGAACTAAGTCCGAGGCTGAGCAAGGTCTACGAGATCTCTTGAGAGAGGAGGAGCTCAAGTGGGCATTGCGTGCTAAAACGCTTAAGGTTGTCCAAGGGGACGACAATACATAATTCTTCCATATGGTTGCAAATGGTAAACATAGGAAGAAGAAAATCATACAACTTGAACGGGACGAGGGGACAATAGTGGGACATGAAAATCTGAAAGTGTATATCTCTAATTATTATAAGCAACTTTTTGGACCCCCGAATACAAGTACGGTGACACTCGATGAATCTGTGCTTGATGATATACTTCAATTACAGGCAGCGGAGAATGATATTCTCTCTGCAGCGTTTACTGAAAAAGAGGTTCTTCAGGCAATATCACAAATGAAGCAGAATAAAGCACGGGGACCAGATGGGTTTCCAGCTGAATTCTATAAGAGATGTTGGCATATTATTAAAGATGATCTTATGCCTATGTTTCACGATTTTTTCAACGGTCATTTAGAGTTGTTTCATCTTAACTTCGGTACGATAACGCTGCTACCTAAGAAAGATGAGGCAGTTCGGATCGAACAATTCCGGCCCATATGTCTGCTGAATGTGAGTTTCAAAATGTTCACAAAGGTTGGAACCAATAAATTGACACAAATTGCTCATTCAGTGATCCAACCAAGCCAGACAGCGTTCATGCCAGGGAGACACATACTGGAACGGGTGGTCGTTCTGCATGAAATGCTTCATGAGATCCACTCGAAGGAACTGGATGGGGTTATTTTCAAAGCGGATTTTGAGAAGGCGTATGATAAAGTAAAGTGGCCTTTTCTTCAGCAGGCAATGCACATGAAAGGTTTTAGTGAAGCCTAGATGAACCAAGTGGATACCCAAGTCCAGAAGGGTAGTGTCGGAATCAAGGTGAACGATGATAACAGTCACTATTTTCAGACACATAAGGAGTTGAGACAAGGGGATTCCATATCTCCTCTTCTGTTCAATATTGTGGCAGATATGTTGGCCGTCATTATTGGCAGGGCCAAGCAGGATGGCCATGTAGAGGGGTTAGTTCCTCATCTAATCGATGGAGGGGTATCCATTCTACAGTATGCTGATGACACTGTCCTATTCATGGAACATGACATGGCTAAGTCACGTAATATGAAACTTATCTTATGTCTCTTCGAACAATTGTCTGGTTTAAAAATTAATTTTCATAAGAGCGAGCTGTTCTGCTTTGGGAAAGCCAAAGACGAGCAACACACTTATAGACAATTGTTCGGATGTGAATTAGGTGCTTTACCATTCAGTTACTTGGGTATACCGATCCATCACAGTAAGCTATCCAATAAAGAATGGAAGTGTACTGAAGAACGAGTTGAAAAAGAACTTAGCTGTTGGAAGGGCAAGCTTATGTCATATGGAGGTCGGCTAGTCCTGATTAACTCAGTGCTGACTAGTATGCCGATGTTTCTACTTTCGTTCTTTGAAATTCTAAAAGGGGTTCGGAAGAGACTTGATTTCTTTAGATCTCGTTTCTCCTGGCAGTCTGATGAGGCCAAGAGGAAATACCGTCTCGCGCGATGGGATGTCCTTTGCCGACCTAAAGACCAAGGGGGTCTCGGTATTGAGAACTTAGAAATTAAGAATAAATGTCTTATGAGCAAATGGTTATACAGGATAGAGACAGAGCCAGAGGGTATGTGGTCACAAATCATGCGCAATAAGTATTTACACTCAAAAACACTAGCCCAGGTTACCATGAGACCGACTGACTCGCCATTCTGGAAGGGACTTATGAGAACGAAGGACTTGTTCTTTCGTAGGGTCAAATTCTTGGTTGGCAATGGGATGTCAACAAGATTTTGGGAGGATACGTGGTTGGGAGAGACGCCGCTGGCCGTCCAATATCCTACTCTTTATAATATTGTGCAACGTAAGGAGGATTACGTAGGCACAGTCCTTCAAACTATTCCCCTGGACATCCAATTCAGACATGTGTTAGTTGGTGAGAGATGGACTGCCTGGATGCATTTGGTTCGAAGACTGATAGAAGTTCAACTCTCCGACCAGCCGGATTCGACACAATGAAAGTTAACTAAGAATGGGATTTTTACGGTGAAATCATTCTATATGGATTAGTTTGCACAGGTTTATACCAAACTTGGTTTGTAGCAACAATATTATGTAAGTGATCAACATATATATGGCCTGAAATCTTACTTGATGAATCTGTTGTACGCAGATGGAACACGTTGTCTCTTCTCCGGTGCTGGCGACAAAAAAAAAGATTACATGAGGTACTTGTAAAATAAAAAAAGATAATTTAATCAGTAATGTAATTAAACTGGTCATACTTCTATATGCAATACACACAGATCAGCGACATGGAAAAGGTAATGTGAAAATATGTTGGAATCAAGGTTAAATTCGACTATTTTGAGCATGTGCAGTCATGGTATATTTGCAAAGTAGCTAGAGCATCTTCAACCAAAATGTGCATATTTGACCCTCAATATGTCCGCCGGAAGGAACCGGTCACCCCTCATTTGTCTATCATTGCAACCACACCCCTCGTTTGCAAACTCTCATTTCCATATACTACTCCATGAAACATTCATTTCACCACGTACTAATCACATGAAAGAAAGAAACAAGCTACATTCGAAAAAGCAAAGTACCCAAATCTACTCATCGTCATCTGAGATGTAGATCGATGAGCCCCTTTCTAGAGCCACCTGCCTCATGGTCATTGGTGCCGGTGCGGAACTCCGGTGCCTCCTCCATGTCCGCAAGTAGCCTCTCATGACTCACGTCGGCGAGGTGGATATGCCAGCGGTTCACCTCCACCTCCCGCTCGGACTAGAGCGACTCCAAGATGGCCTGGTTTTTGTCCATGAGACGGGGGTTGGCGATGAGCACCGTGAAGGCGGGCGCGCCTGCTTGCTTCGCCACCAATTGTGCCTCCGCGAAGAGGTGCACCACCTCTGCCTCCGCGGCTTGGACGAGGTGGAAGTCACCATCCGCTTGCTTCCTGCACAATCCGCCAGGCTCAACCTCTAGGCCCCGTGGCTCCTCCTCTATCACCTCCTCCTATGGAACCTCCATGCCCAGTCCCGGCACATTCTCTTCCCCCGCAAGGTGAGGGACACCACATATCTCGGCGGCGCACATCTCCCACATGACCTCCACCAGCACTCGAGTGTGAGAATTGTGTAATGTGTGATGTTCTACCCGACCATGGTAGACGACAAGGTCGAAGTGGATGGGATGGAAAGGACGGAATGGGGGCCGCTAGGTTTTACCCTCACCATCGGGCTTAAATAGCCGGATTTGGCCCCTCGGACGGTGCACCAGAGCGGCGCCATGAATGTGTCCTCAACAAACCGGTGACCTCGTCAGCGGTTCTCGTGTGGGTCCTGTCTGTCAGTCCCACGTGGTGGACGTGTCCGTGCATCCCCATATCCGCCCCACATATGGGCTGAATATGAGGGGTGTCGGACAGCCTGGATGTATGTGTAGGGTTTTGGGGATCCGGTTGGGTTATGTTTTTTGATCTGGAAGTGTTCGGGCTATCTGCATGGATGTTTTGGGAAAAGTAGGGGTTCCGGTCATATATGCTCTTAGTAGGTAAAGTGTGTGGTTATATGAAACAAAAATAGTAAAATGATATGCAGTTTGTCAATAACGACAATTCAAGAAATGCAGCAAATTAATAAACATGAAAAATAAACAACATACGGCGTATCGGTGACACTTGCTGCTGATTGTTCACCAGTGGATACATGGGAATTGCCCGCTGATTCCTTGCAGCAGAGTCGTAACTCCCAGAATTATTCAATATAACTCTGTTCTGCACCTAAATAAACAAATATGCATGTAACCATTAGTTGTAAATATTGGTCAAACTATATTTATGAGATGTACCCTTATTTTTTTTCTCAAAAAACACTATACCACAATATATATGAGATTAAAACAATCGACAATGTTGTTGCCAACCTGTTTAGTCATCACAGATTATGTACGAAGTTAAAATGTAATCATCAGCAGGCCATCCAAAAAAGGATAGATGTCCGGAGCAAAAGAAATTGTACATCGTCAGTCCACGTTCATAAGGCGTAATATGTATTTTGAATACTTTATTTTTCTTTGAGGCTTTTAATAATATGGCTGCATGCATTGTTCAGATGCAGAGGCCGGGGGCAAGCCTTCTTTTCCAAAAAAATAATCAGATGGAGCGGTAATATATGAGTTATATGCCATGAAATCATACTGTTAGAATCTTCTTTCAAATATAAACTCATCGCTATACTTTTTGTGGCACACATCTTATATATTGTTGGTCTAACTGATGGCCATAGTAAATCTCGAAATACATACTAGGCCTTATAAACCCGGGTGAAGTAGTCCTCTAGGGCAAAAGAAACAATTAAGCGTCCTATTAGATATTTATATAACCTAGTAAACACATACAGTCTATACATAGTGCCACAATAACTCTTGCTGTTATATTTGTGGATCCACAATTTATTAGAACCGTTTACATTCTAGACCTGGTGTTCTGGAGCGGTGCGTGCTTGGTGGAAAGGTCCAAGATCCATGGAGAGAACCATCGTGCAATGCCCGCATCTAACAGTCACAATGTTGTAGGAACAATTGTTTGGCACGTTGACCTGCAAATATGTTTGTATACGTTAACTGCTAATAATTAAACCTGTGTATACATGTGTTTTATTATTAAAGGTACTGATGCATAGAACTGTAGTATTTTGGAGTATGAATATATCACGTGTATTTGTTTTGCAATAAATAATGTACATGATAAACGTGGCACTGTTGAACTATTATTGTAAGTATAGTAGCTAAATGGAGTATCTTGAATAGTTATTTGTATATGGTAGTCATTCATAAATCATGTATGTTAGACCCAAATGAACAGAAACAAGTCACATGCTAGATTAAATGCTTGCTATCTTGCGCCAGCGCTAGCTTGCAAATGGTTCAAGTACAGTCAACAATACTTGCTACTCCCTCCGTAATATAAGAACATTTTTTATATTAGTGTAGTGTAAAAAAAACGCTTTTATATTATGGAACGGAGGGAGTAGCTATGTACAACAGTGCTTATTTAGACTTCATAGATACACACAGTCATGCGCGCGGAGAGAGGGAGACAGAGATAGGTACAAAATCATGCGTGCTCTAAAAAGTAGAGTTGTAAGAGCTATATGGGGTCAATGCAAACGGTCAATGTGTGGTGCCCACTAGGTAGAGAGTTATACTAGTAGCTAGGAATGCATGGTAAAGTTGCACCATGTCTCATATCCATATCGTACCCTGATGTATGATGAGAAAGCAAATGGCATCTCCAGGTGACAGGCAGACATGACATCTCTGGTCGAAAACGACAACATCTTCTCTCTCTCTCTCGGTAAGGGCATGCATGATGAAAACGCAAAAAAAGTAGCGGAAACTTTATACAGGTGAAAGTTCATGCCACCCTCTCTCGGTCCAGCCTCTCTTTCAGCACATGACACATACACAGACCCCCACCTGCCCAAACATCGAGAAAGGAAAATGACATGACAAGCAGATCCACTTCCCTCTCCACATCCGCAGAATGACTCTGTTTGGAGAGGAGAGAGATAGAATTCAAGGTTGTGGCAGCTTAAATTTTATCAGTTAATTAAAGTAGTAACGGCTCAAACTAAGCTATCTTGTAAAGCAGCGGTACTGGGTAATATCGCATGAAAAACTAAACAAATATGTGCTCAAAGAGGATTTAATCAGCTGCAGCCCTGTACGCATGCATGTCTCGTCTTGACTTGAAAAAAAAATATGTTTCAAGGAACATATGAAGATTATTTCCTATTTATTACTCTCAGAAATGTATACACAAAAAGAAAATAGGTTATGGCGGTTTCTTGAATGGAAATCGAGGAGGCTCGTTGTTTCAAAAAGAAAACGTTACTCTCGGAAAATCTATTATCCCATGCAGCAGGTTTCCTTCCCAAATTACATCCAATGAAGAAACATTCTGTATCTTTCTTGATCTACAGGGATAAGTTTATTTAGTTCTACAAAGCATGAAAACCTGCCATTGTGCAGAACATTTCTGCGAAATTATATGTGTAGATAAGACCAAATTAATTGAGATATAATTTGCTATCTAAAACCATTGCATCAAAGGGTAGTGGCTAATCCCAGTTATGCATGCGAGATAGTCTATGGATCTAATCCCAAGTAAAGCACCACTAAAAAGAACAAAACTAGATAGTTCAAGGAGAAATAGTTTTCCATTTGTTACCGAAAAAATGGTACATCTGCCCAAAGTGAAGAAGGCAAAACAAACCAGAAATGGACAGTGCAAAAGAAATCGACGCAGTAATATAGTACTTGTTGCTGATGATATGTATGAACAGATCCGTGTATTCATATTTAATGTTGTGAAAACATCAGTGTTACCTTATTCATGCACTATGAAGTTTACTGAAAACACCGAATGTTCAAATTAAAATGTAAGTGGGCAACTGAAAAGCCAAAAAGGATACTGTACAACTTGATGGAAATTAAATTATTGTAGCAACGAGTGTGCAGCGAAGGCCTGTTCCCCAAAACTACATGAATTGAACTGTTGACCTCAAAAAAAAAAAACTGCTGTTAACCCCTTCAGAAAATCGAACTGTATGTAATCCATGTACTCCTTCAGAAAATCGAACAGTACCAAATAAATAAAGATGACCTCAAATTGGGGGAGAGAGACACAGAGAGAGAGAGGAGGAGGAGGGGGGGGGGGGGGGGGGGCGGTGGGGGATGTGATACCACAAGGATGGTGTTGCAATAGTTGCAGTTTACATAGCAAACATGCTCCGAGGCGAACTGGCTAGATGACATTTTTCCCTTGCAATCTCGAAGCACCGAAGAGAGGGAGGAAGCAACGCAAGATATATGTGTAAACAGAACGATGCCTCTTATGCTCTATATATGGAAGATCTGGGAGACCATAGCCGAATTATTTCCTCTGTCCTTTGAGTTATGTAGAGAGAGCGCGCCTGAGTGGGAGGAGAAAAGGTCGGACGCAGCTACAGCAGTCAGTTA
This sequence comes from Aegilops umbellulata, assembly GCA_032464435.1. Lineage (NCBI taxonomy): Eukaryota > Viridiplantae > Streptophyta > Magnoliopsida > Poales > Poaceae > Aegilops > Aegilops umbellulata. The sequence goes on along the minus strand of CP136055.1, from coordinate 221,993,578 downwards.
GCTAGCAGGTATCTGGTGTCAGTGACTAACAAGCTACCAATTGCAAGCGGCTAGCCACAATTTGTGAATTGCTTTGTTTGTATACTTCAAAATAATACATGCTATTTCGGGTTGCTGTGTTGCCGTTAGGTACGTCACTGACTTTGCTGGACCTACCATCTTCTGTTTGTAGTTTACCTCTGGGTTAACTCTCCATGGATAATGTCAAATTGTGAAGCAACTCAGCCGCCGCCTCCTCCTATTCCAAAACAAAGCTAGGGTTTGTGCCTCTTGTCGACGACGCCGCAGGTCCGCCTTGTCTCCAGTGGCCCTAGGTCCATGAGACGCGGTGGATCCTGGCAAGGGTCGGCGGGAAGGCTTCATTGTTAGTCGTTCTTTTGATTTTTCTTAGCGTTTATGTCCTGTTTAGGAAGGCGAGACGGCGGCGGTTTCCTGTAGATGTAACAAAGGTCTTCCCGCTTAGCCCCCGTTCTGGTAGCGCGTCTAGAATCATTGTTGTTCGTCTATGTTTGTGTGTCTTCAGGTTGGATCCTTTCGATCTACGTTATTCTTCATCGAAGACTATTGCTATTCTGGTGCGCTGGTCCTATGGGGTCTTAGCACGACGACTTCCCGACTGTCTACTACAACAAGTTGTGGCCGACTCCGGCGAGGGAGGGGCGATGACAGCGGCGCGCCTTTGGCTCGCTTCAGTGCTTGTAGTCGTTGCTAGGTGGTGTACGGATCTGGATGTAATTTTTTTTTATTTCTGGTGTTTGTTGTACTGTATTTTTTATTGCCGATGGAATTTTGTTCATGATCAGGTGAACTTCATCATATACTGAAATGCCTCTTTGTTTACTAGAAGTGATGGAATTCCAGCACCTCAAGGCAAATTGGCAATCCCAAAAGAAATGAGTTACTGTTTCCTCAGTGGCATGTGAATATAGTGTGTAGTTGTAATCCTCCAGATACATACTTTTCCTTTGAATTAAATTCCTCGTGCTTATTCTGTCACTCATTAACAGCCAAAAAAATCTTGTGCCTGAGCCTGCAAGTTGTTTTCCATAATAGTCTGAAGATATTGTGTGTTGTGCCTTCCCCTTTAATTAACTTGTACATTTTCATGGATGAATATTTGGGCGCTGACCATGCATAAGTCCAATTATCCTTCTCTGATGTAATAGCTCTGTTATTAAAGTATGCTTGCAGTGTAGTGGATTGTTGAAAGGCCTGTTGAGATAGTGGTCTATGGAATAGCTGGCTAATGTCATTGTGTTGCAAAACTCTGAGCAATGAGATATCTTGATTAATACCATATGACTGTAGCTCTGGATATTTGGTAATCCCTGCCAGTTTAGACCAGAAGTAAATAGAACCCCCTCTTCCTGCATTACATACAACATGTTGCTTGAATACTGGTAGCAGCTTGAGTATTGCCCTCCACCAGAATGATCCCACCTTTTTATCCCCAGGTAATCTGTCTTGGTAGTGCTTTTCCCAAATAATGTTCACCCAAGGAGTATCAGTCTTATTGAAAAATTTATGGAGGAACTTGATGAGCAATGCTTTGTTATGAGAGTGCAGATCTAGAACACCTAGACCTCCAAGATCTTTGGGCCTGCTGACTTTATCCCAGGAAATAAGAACATTTTCTCTATCCTGGGTACCATATTTTCTCCAGAAACAGTTCATGAGGTAGGAGTTGATTTTCTTAGTGATTGCTTTGGGAATCATCAATGTACACATGAAGAAGGTGGGAATGTGTAACGCCCTGGATTCGATGCGCCAGGTGTCTGCCAGTTTTTCGCCGTCGTTGCCATGTCATGTGCTTGCGTGTTGCACTTTGCCATGGCATCATCTGCATTTCATATCATGTCATCATGTGCATCGCATTTGCATACGTGTTCGTCTCATGAATCCGAGCTTTTTCCCCGTTGTCCGTTTTGCAATCCGGCACTCCTATGTCATCCGGCGCCCCTTTTACCTTTTTTTCGTGTGCGGGTATTAAACATTCTCGGTATGGACCGAGGTTTGTCAAGCGGCCTGGGTATAGCACCGGTAGACCGCCTGTCAAGTTTCGCCGCCGGCCGTCGCGCGCCGCCGCTCGCTGCCGCGCTCGCCTGCGCGCCACCGCCCGCCTATCGCCGCCCGCAAGCGCGCCCCACGCCGCCTCCTCCACTCCCGCCGGCGCGCGCCTCCGCCGCCGCCATGCCGCGCCACCCCCGCACGCCCCGCCGCCGCTGCCTCGCGCGCCCCGCGCGCCTCCGCCGGCCGCCGTAGCCCGCTCCGCCTCCGGCGCCGCCGCCCGACCTCGACCCTCGCCTCCACCGCGCCGGATCCGGCCTCCCCGGCCCCGGATCCGCCATCTCCGGCCATCCTCCGGCGAGATCCGCCCGGGTGGATGAGATCCACCCGTTCACGGATCCAAACGCATCAACCCCGCGCCCGGATCCCTCCGTCCCGGGTCGAGCCCGTCCGAGTTGACTTTTCGCGGAGGTGAAAATATTGTTGTCCCCAGTTTCTTGCATTTTCATGCCCTGTTCAACATGTCATAACTTGCTGCATAGTGCTCCATTTCGTGCGTGTAATATGTCAAATTGTTCGTCTCGATGAGTACATCATTTCATCTCATTGCATCATTTTGATTTGAGCTCATCTTGACGCCCGAAATGCTGTTAGAATAGGACTATGTGATGTTAGTTTCAGATCTATTTCAGAACATGCACTTTTGTCATTTTTGCCATGATTGATGTGTGCATCCTATGAACTTGAGTCCTACATGTGTTTTGTAATATGCCATGCCATCTTTCCAGGGCTGTATGCCATGTATTTTTGTGATCTCTGTGGTGACTAGAACAAGCATACAAACTAGGGATCATAATGTTGCTGATTTCAGAGACAGTAATTTCACTAAGTTATTCCTACTGTTATTTTTATGCCATGTGTTCATGTTGTTTCTGAGAGATCTATGCCTCTTTTGAGAATGACCAGTAAGGATGTTTTTAACATATGAATGTGCTTTATCCATCCATGCCTTTGTTTGTAATTATGGAGTGCCATAGATTGATTCAATCGAGCTCTACTTTTGCTATAAAATGTTACTGGCAGATTGTTTACATGTTATTCGATTTTGCCAAGCTTGTTGTAGTTGATCCTTGCATGCTATGATGTTATTATTGCCATGAATAGCTTCTATGCCATGTATTCTTGACGGATGTATGCTTAGTTTATTATGCAATGCTCTGTAGTGAGTGCATCGAGCTCGTAAACATGCCTACTTGTTATCTGTTTTTGACATGTCCAGTTTTCTGCTAAGTCTGAAAACTGTAACGAAACTTGCTTAATTGACATGGGTGCTATTATATTTTCTGGTCCTTTTTGGCTCATGGTCAGTAAGCGACTTTTGTTCTTTCCTTTGAGTAGATTCATGCCATGCCTTATTTTGCTATATTGTGTTCCTGTAGCATGTTGTTTACTTGCTCTAAACATGTCATCCTGATGTTAATTTCTGGCATGATAGTATTTTTCACTGTCTGTGAAGCTGATATGCTTTGCACTTTTGCCATGCTTGTTTGAACCTGTTGTGCTGTGATTTAGCCGTATCTCAGTGTTCATCTTTTGTCAAGCATCTTGAGTAGATCACTGTCATATGCTTTGTTGGTATGTTTGAATGCAGTAGCTTAATTTATTGTTGCATGCTAAGTGGCATCATGCTGTTAATGGCAGAATCTTGTCATTCTTGTTTTGCTTGTCATTTGCAAACCATGCATCCGATTCCGGTGATCTTTATATCGATTTCAACCGAAATCACCTCTCATTTCCAGTGGCATACTTGGTTTGCCAAGATTATGCCTTGTTCATCTTTTCCTTTCGGAGCACGCATATGCATTGCATACCATATCTCGCATATCATGTCATGTTTTGCATCATGTTGTTTGTGCATTGCATCGTGGTTGATAGTTGTTCCTTTGCTTGTGTTCTTGCTTTGGGTAGAGCCGGGACACGAGTACGTGACCGAGGAACCTGTTGAGAACGTTTATGAGGATCAAGCTTTCGACAACCCTGAGAACTTTGCAGGCAAGATGACCATACCCTCGAAATCACTTCTATCTTTGCTTGCTAGTTGCTCGCTCTTTTGCTATGTCTATGCTACGATACCTACCACTTGCTTATCATGCCTCCCATATTGGTAAACCAAGACTCTAACCCACCTTGTCCTAGCAAACCGTTGTTTGGCTATGTTACCGCTTTGCTCAGCCCCTCTTATAGCGTTGTTAGTTTCAAGTGAAGATGAAGGTTGTTCCGTGTTGGAACATGGAGATGTTGTTCCTTGTTGGAACATGTTTACTTGTTGGGATATCACAATATATCTTATTTAATTAATGCATCAATATACTTGGTAAAGGGTGGAAGGCTCGGCCTTATGCCTGGTGTTTTGTTCCACTCTTGCCGCCCTAGTTTCCGTCATATCGGTATTATGTTCCCGGATTTTGCGTCCCTAACGCGGTCGGGTGATTTATGGGACCCCCTTGACAGTTCGCTTTGAATAAAGCTCTTCCAGCAAGGCCCAACCTTGGTTTTACCATTTGCCTCACCACCACCTACCTTTCCCTTGGGAGTCGCTCTCTCGAGGGTCATCTTTATTTAGCCCCCCCGGGCCAATGCTTGTCTAAGTGTTGGTCCAAGCTAGAGCCCCTTGCAGCGCCACCTCGGGGAAACTTGTGGTCTGGTTTTAGTTGTAAGGACTGCTCATCCGGTGTTGCCCTGAGAACGAGATATGTGCAGCTCCTATCAGGATGTCGGCGCATCGGGCGGCTTTGCTGGTCTCGTTTTATTACTGTCGAAATGTCTTGTAGCCGGGATTCCGAGACTGATCGGGTCTTCCCGGGGAGAAGGAATATCCTTCGTTGATCGCGAGAGCTTATCATGGGCTAAGTTAGGACACCCCTGCAGGGTTTGAACTTCCGAAAGCCGTGCCCGCGGTTATGTGGCAGATGGGAATTTGTTAATGTCCGGTTGTAGAAAACCCAAAGTTGACCTTAATTAAAATACATCAACCGCGTGTGTAACCGTTATGGTCTCTTCTCGGCGGAGTCCGGGAAGTGAACACGGTGTTGGAGTTATGCTTGACGTAGGTTGTTCTAGGATAACTTCTTGATCATAGTTCATCGACCGTGCTTTTGCCTTCTCTTCTCGCTCTCTTTTGCGTATGTTAGCCACCATATATGCTAGTCGCTTGCTGCAGCTCCACCTCATACCTTTTACCCTACCTATAAGCTTAAATAGTCTTGATCTCGCGGGTGTGAGATTGCTGAGTCCCCGTGACTCACAGGTACTTCCAAAACCAGTTTCCAGGTGCCGATGAGACCGTGCAGGTGACGCACCCGAGCTCAAGGAGGAGCTCGATGAAGATCTTGTTCATTGAGTTGTTTCGTTTCAGTTGATCAGTAGTGGAGCCCAGTCGGGACGATCGGGGATCTTTGTAGCATTTGGCGTAGTCTTCTTTTATTTTGGTTCCGTAGTCGGACCTTGATTGTATCTGTATGATGTAATGCTTTATTCATGTATTGTGTGAAGTGGCGATTGTAAGCCAACTATGTATCTCTTTCCCTTATGTATTACATGGGTTGTGTGAAGATTACCTCACTTGCGACATTGCTTTCAATGCGGTTATGCCTCTAAGTCGTGCTTCGACACGTGGGAGTTATAGCCGCATCGAGGGTGTTACAAGTTGGTAATCAGAGCCTTCCCCGACCTTAGGAGCCCCCACTGATTGATCGTTTTTAGCGGTCGAGTTGTGTCTAGAAAAAAAATGTTTTGAGTCATTTAGGAATTATGTATCGGAGAGTTTAGGAATTCTTTTTACGTCCCAGTCTCCTCATCGCTCTGGTAAGGCATCCTGACGTAGAGTTTTGACTCTTCTCTTCTCAAATTTCACTAAAAAAAATTTTAGGATCACGTGGGTATCTTAGAATCGTTCCGATGGTTTTATGATGACAACATTGTCTTGGCGCCTCTTGTCAGCAGGGGTTTAGTGGAAGTGTCCCGGGGAGTTGAGCTCTGAGGTGTTGTCGTCATAATTTTATCGTTGCAGTTCTGGAATACCTGAGTTTAGTACGCCGACATCGAAAATCTCTTTTGTACAGTTGTTGGTGAGATAACCCTGATAGCTCAGTACTGAGGCGAGTGCGGGAGTATTGCCATAACTCGTATAACGGATGCTTTTCGAAGGTTGAGGTAGACGATTTCCGAGGGTTTCTTGGTTATGTGTTGAAGGATGGATACAGCCGGATCTAGGTATTGTTAGTTTGGGTGATATATTTTGTGTCCCCTGCATCCCCAACACCTGATTGTATAACCAAAAAGTTTCGGGAGTTTATAAGTGGGAATTCAAGTATCTCGTAGGATATCTTTCCAATAGACACATGATATGATATGGGATCTATCATATGTTTGTTTTCGGCTTATTCTGCAAGCCAAATCCTTTGTTTTTGTTTTGGTTGGTGGTATTCGAGTTGCTTCAAAGTCAAGTGTTGATTCCATACCTTTCCTAAACGGTGTTCTCATATTTCTCTGTGAATACTAATCCTTCTTGATCACTGAAGTTGTCTTTTCAATTCTTTCCAACCGGCGTGCTTCTCTTTAAGTAGATCCGATCATTTCAACATCCGCAAGATAAATTCTAAGTTTTCTTAACGGTATCCGTTTCACCCGTCCCCAAGTTGCCTTTGTTTTCCCTCCCTCCCACCCTTTTTCTTCAAGGACTCGGATTTCTTAATCAAGTATCCATCTTATAGATGGGTAGTCTCTCCATTCTTTTCCGTCAATGTTCTTATCCGGTGATTCTCGGGAAGATACTAACGGAGCCTTAACTACATCATTATTCGTTCTCTTTCTTCTCCGGTGGATTCAATTCAAGCTTTGTCGATCATATCTTTTCCTTATTTCAAATGCTTTCTCGTACTGGTGCACCTCTTAATCATCCACTTCTCGCTATTCATTTGTTCCGAAGTGCTGAAGATATCTCAGAAGATTCAAGTTTCCATTCTCAATTCACTCAAGTTCTTTTGAGGATGCTATCTCATTCTAACCATTTAATTCAACCGGTGCAATCTCTCTTTTCAAGCAATCATTCAACGGTGTTTCTTTTGAGTGGGCCCTAACCCACAGGCCTTTTCCCAGGATCTTACCTGACTCTTCTTATTTTTCCCGGAGTTATTCCCAAATCCTTTTCAAAGTTTGACGTAAGAATGATTTATCATCAGTCAAATGTTTTCTCCAAGTTCGCTTTCATATTCTTTTCATCGTTGGTTCAACCTTTCCAATTTTTCATTCCGGAGTGCCTGAACAATTCATGGTGGTGTTTCTCATCGTCATTCTCAACATTTGAAGACCGGAGAAGATTTTTCTCTCAATCTTGCTCCATTCTCTTTAAGATTCATTGTTCTAGTTTGTTGCCATCCTCTCATAATTGTTTCGATTGTGAGAATAATTTTCACCCATCCGGAGCATTTCAGAAGTCTTTTCAGTTTGATTCTCCGGAGCCCATCATCTCAGAATTATTCATTCTCAGTTTCGTCTATCGTTCTTCAAATCTTACCGGTGCATCGTTCAAGTATCCTCTAATCAGCTCATGATCTCTTCGTTCTCATGTATCTAAATCCTAGCAAGCATCTTCGTTCATTTGCTAATTCTTCCCGGTGTTTCTTTATATTTTCTTCGTCCATTTTAAATTCTTACGGTGGTTCGTTCAAGATCCTTCTTACTTTGTTATCATATAGATTCATTCTTTCTTTCCAAATCCTACCGGTGGTTCGTTGAAGACATTCCCAAGTTTGCGCTATATCTCTCTTAATCTTTTCTACGAGAATAAGTAGTATGCCAAATCCATTGCTTGTCATCAATCTAAATTGGTGAAGGATAAGCATAATGTAATTCTTATCCTTGTTTCATCGAGTAAATTCTATTCCTTATTCCGGAGGTTCGTCAAAATTCTTGATTTCATTTGTTTGTCCTTCTGTCCGGAGTTCCAATTTTTTCTCGGTTATATCATTTCTAAGCTCCATCTGAATCATTGCAAGGCTTCACTTTGTGTTTTCAACTTCTCTTCTTTTTTTCTATCATCCTTTTATTTACTGGAGTTCTTCATGGAGGCTCTACATGGTGGTTTGTCAAGGATTCCTTTCATTCTTCAATTGTTCTTCAAGATTTCTCTCGGAGTTAAGATCCGCCCAACTTTACTCAAAAATAAACATGGTGTTCCAACACATGTTTTATTTTGAGGAGTTCAAGTATTCTTCATCTTGCATTTCTAAGTGCAATTCTTTCCACCTTATCTTTTCAGATGGTGTTATGTTATCCTTGGCAATTTCTTCTCGTGCTTCATGATTCACATGTTGTCAAGAATGAGGTATTTAAATCCATCAATCTCTTCATTGGAGTTATCTTGGGATATATTTCACCTAAAGCCTTCCCTTAGGTTTGTTGCTATTGTGGTGCTTATAAATGACCCAAGTTCTTCATTTGTCCTCCTGGCGAGATAAGTTTCCCGTCTCCTTGTTGTTATCAATCCAATCGTTTGTTTCCGTTGGTGGCAGAAGTTCACCTCAAGTTTTGAGATGTCTCAATAAGCCCATGAGGATCATATCTTTTCGTTGTTGGTTTTCCAACAACTCCGCTCAATCCTTCTTTTTAAAGATGCTCTCTCAAATCTATTGGAGGTAGTACATGTTGTTTTCTTCTCCATTCTTTTGTTCCAATGATCTATCTTCTATTCTTTCTTCCGGAGGCATTGTGATGTTGCTCTCTTCGCACATCGTCTCAAATTGTGAGGATCGTGTTCTTTTCATGCATACCAATTTAAACGGAGTGTTGTATCTTCTCTGCTCAAGTTCTTTTCATCTTATCAAGTTCTGCATCTCTTTTCAACCGGAGTGCTGCCCGAATTCTTTAATCTATTCCTTGTCTAGCTAATTTTAACCGGAGTGGTTTTAAATTTCTTCTTGCCCCTTGAGATCTTGATTCACGAGTTTGCAACTTCCAAGGTTCACATGGTGTTCCTTGTTCCTCTTTGCTAACGGAGCGTTTTCAACTTCGTTCATCTCCGTGGTAGTTTTTCTTGCAAGATTCTTCAACCTCTCAAGGTTCTTTGGTTTCACTCTTTTTTCAAATAAGCAACTTAGTTTTACCGCATCTCTTTCTCTTCCGTTTTCCCCTCCGGTGCCATCCTAGATCTCGGGATGAGATCCTCTCGTAGTGGCGGAGTGTTGTAACGCCCCGGATTCGATGCGCTAGGTGTCCGCCAGTTTTTCGCCGTCGTTGCCATGTCATGTGCTTGCGTGTTGCACTTTGCCATGGCATCATCTGCATTTCATATCATGTCATCATGTGCATCGCATTTGCATACGTGTTCGTCTCATGAATCCGAGCTTTTTCCCCGTTGTCCGTTTTGCAATCCGGCACTCCTATGTCATCCGGCGCCCCTTTTACCTTTTTTTCGTGTGAGGGTATTAAACATTCTCGGTATGGACCAAGGTTTGTCAAGCGGCCTGGGTATAGCACCGGTAGACCGCCTGTCAAGTTTCGGGTCATTCGGAGGTCGTTTGATACTCCAACGGTTAACCGGGTAACCGTGAAAGACTCTAATGTGCAGCCCAACATCCCTCCAAAGTGGCCCAAAATCCACCTAAACCCCTTCCATCATCTCGGTCGTTCGATCACGATCGTGTGGGCGAAAACCGGACTCGATTTGGAGCCTCCTAGCCCCTCCTACCTATATATATAGCCCCTCCTCCGAAATCCCGGATCAAACCCTAGCCTCCCTCTTCCTCGCGTCGCCGGACATGTCCATCCCGCGCCGGACATGTCCAGCCTCCACCTCGCTCCGGCCAATGGCGTGATGCCACGTCACGCCGTCGCCGCCGCTGGCCAATCCGCGCCTGCCACCTGTCCGGCGCCCGCGCCTCTCTCTCCTCCCCGCCGCTGCGGCCCGGCGGGCCCGGATCGGGCCCGCCGGCCCACCGCCGCCGCCACCCGGCCCGCGCGTCGCCGCCTCCCGCTCCGGCCGTCTCCCGCGCGCGCCCCGCGCCTCCGCGCTCGCGCGCCTTCGCCGCCGGCCGTCGCGCGCCGCCGCTCGCTGCCGCGCTCGCCCGCGCGCCACCGCCCGCCCATTGCCGCCCGCAAGCGCGCCCCACGCCGCCTCCTCCACTCCCGCCGGCGCGCGCCTCCGCCGCCGCCATGTCGCGCCGCCCCCGCACGCCCCGCCGCCGCTGCCTCGCGCGTCCCGCACGCCTTCGCCGGCCGCCGTCGCCCGCTCCGCCTCCGGCGCCGCCGCCCGACCTCGACCCTCGCCTCCACCGCGCCGGATCCGGCCTCCCCGGCCCCGGATCCGCCATCTCCGGCCATCCTCCGGCGAGATCCGCCCGGGTGGATGAGATCCACCCGTTCACGGATCCAAACGCATCATCCCCGCGCCCGGATCCCTCCGTCCCGGGTCGAGCCCGTCCGAGTTGACTTTTCGCGGAGGTGAAAATATTGCCAAGTCCCCAGTTTCTTGCATTTTCATGCCCTGTTCAACATGTCGTAACTTGCTGCATACTGCTCCGTTTCGTGCGTCTAATATGTCAAATTGTTCGCCTCGATGAGTTCATTATTTCACCTCATTGCATCATTTTCATTTGAGCTCATCTTTATGCCCGAAATGCTGTTAGAATAGGGCTATGTGATGTTAGTTTCAGATCTGTTTCAGAACATGCACTTTTGTCATTTTTTCCATGATTGATGTGTGCATCCTATGAACTTGAGTCCTACATATGTTTTGTAATATGCCATGCCATCTTTCCAGGGGTGTATGCCATGTATTTTTGTGATCTCTGTGGTGACTAGCACAAGCATACAAACTAGGGATCATAATGTTGCTGATTTCAGAGACTTAGTAATTTCACAAAGTTATTCCTACTGTTATTTTTATGCCATGTGTTCATGTTGTTTCAGAGAGATCTATGCCTCTTTTGAGAATGACCAGTAAGGATGTTTTGAACATATGAATGTGCTCTATCCATCCATGCCTTTGTTTGTAATTATGGAGTGCCATAGATTGAGTCAATCGAGCTCTACTTTTGCTATAAAATGTTACTGACAGATTGTTTACATGTTATTCGATTTTGCCAAGCTTGTTGTAGTTGATCCTTGCATGCTATGATGTTATTCTTGCCATGAATAGCTTCTATGCCATGTATTCTTGACGGATGTATGCTTAGTTTATTATGCAATGCTCTGTAGTGAGTGCATCGAGCTCGTAAACATGCCTACTTGTTATCTGTTTTTGACATGTCCAGTTTTCTGGTAAGTCTGAAAACTGTAACGAAACTTGCTTAATTGACATGGGCGCTATTATATTTTCTGGTCCTTTTTGGCTCATGGTCAGTAAGGGACTTTTGTTCTTTGCTTTGAGTTGATTCATGCCATGCTTTGTTTTGCTATATTGTGTTCCTGTAGCATGTTGTTTACTTGCTCTAAACATGTCATCCTGATGTTAATTTCTGGCATGATAGTATTTTTCACGAAGTCTGTGAAGCTGATATGCTTTGCACTTTTGCCATGCTTGTTTGAACCTGTTGTGTTGTGATTTAGCCGTAGCTCATTGTTCATCTTTTGTCAAGCATCTTGATTAGATCACTGTCATATGCTTTGTTGGTATGTTTGGATGCAATAGCTTAATTTATTGTTGCATGCTAAGTGGCATCATGCTGTTAATGGCAGAATCTTGTCATTCTTGTTTTGCTTGTCATTTGCAAACCGTGCATCCGATTTCGGTGATCTTTATATCGATTTCAACCGAAATCACCTCACCTTTCCAGTGGCATACTTGGTTTGCCAAGATTATGCCTTGTTCATCTTTTCCTTCCGGAGCACGCATATGCATTGCATACCATATCTCGCATATCATGTCATGTTTTGCATCATGTTGTTTGTGCATTGCATCGTGGTTGATAGTTGTTCCTTTACTTGTGTTCTTGCTTTGGGTAGAGCCGGGAGACGAGTACGTGACCGAGGAACCTGTTGAGAACGCTTACGAGGATCAAGCTTTCGACAACCCTGAGAACTTTGCAGGCAAGATGACCATACCCTCGAAATCACTTCTATCTTTGCTTGCTAGTTGCTCGCTCTTTTGCTATGCCTATGCTGCGATACCTACCACTTGCTTATCATGCCTCCCATATTGGTAAACCAATACTCTAACCCACCTTGTCCTAGCAAACCGTTGTTTGGCTATGTTACCGCTTTGCTCAGCCCCTCTTATAGCGTTGTTAGTTGTAGGTGAAGATGAAGTTTGTTCCGTGTTGGAACATGGAGATGTTGTTCCTTGTTGGAACATGTTTACTTGTTGGGATATCACAATATATCTTATTTAATTAATGCATCTATATACTTGGTAAAGGGTGGAAGGCTCGACCTGATGCCTGGTGTTTTGTTCCACTCTTGCCGCCCTAGTTTCCGTCATATCGGTATTATGTTCCCGGATTTTATGTCCCTAACGCGGTCGGGTGATTTATGGGACCCCCTTGACAGTTCGCTTTGAATAAAGCTCTTCCAGCAAGGCCCAACCTTGGTTTTACCATTTGCCTCACCACCACCTACCTTTCCCTTGGGAGTCGCTCTCTCGAGGGTCATCTTTATTTAGCCCCCCCGGGCCAATGCTTGTCTAAGTGTTGGTCCAAACTAGAGCCCCTTGCAGCGCCACCTCGGGGAAACTTGTGGTCTGGTTTTAGTTGTACGGACTGCTCATCCGGTGTTGCCCTGAGAACGAGATATGTGCAGCTCCTATCAGGATGTCGGCGCATCGGGCGGCTTTGCTGGTCTTGTTTTATTACTGTCGAAATGTCTTGTAGCCAGGATTCCGAGACTGATCGGGTCTTCCCGGGGAGAAGGAATATCCTTCGTTGATCGCGAGAGCTTATCGTGGGCTAAGTTGGGACACCCCTGCAGGGTTTGAACTTTCGAAAGCCGTGCCCGCGGTTATGTGGCAGATGGGAATTTGTTAATGTCCGGTTGTAGAAAACCCGAAGTTGACCTTATTTAAAATACATCAACCGCGTGTGTAACCGTGATGGTCTCTTCTCGGCGGAGTCCGGGAAGTGAACACGGTGTTGGAGTTATGCTTGACGTAGGTTGTTCTAGGATAACTTCTTGATCATAGTTCATTGACCGTGCTTTTGCCTTCTCTTCTCGCTCTCTTTTGCGTATGTTAGCCACCATATATGCTAGTCGCTTGCTGCAGCTCCACCTCATACCTTTTACCCTACCTATAAGCTTAAATAGTCTTGATCTCGCGGGTGTGAGATTGCTGAGTCCCCGTGACTCACAGATACTTCCAAAACCAGTTTGCAGGTGCCGATGAGACCGTGCAGGTGACGCACCTGAGCTCAAGGAGGAGCTCGATGAAGATCTTGTTCATTGTGTTGTTTCGTTTCAGTTGATTAGTAGTGGAGCCCAGTCGGGACGATCGGGGATCTGTGTAGCATTTGGGGTAGTCTTCTTTTATTTTGGTTCCGTAGTCGGACCTTGATTGTATCTGTATGATGTAATGCTTTATTCATGTATTGTGTGAAGTGGCGATTGTAAGCCAACTATGTATCTCTTTCCCTTATGTATTACATGGGTTGTGTGAAGATTACCTCACTTGCGACATTGCTTTCAATGCGGTTATGCCTCTAAGTCGTGCTTCGACACGTGGGAGTTATAGCCGCATCGAGGGCGTTACAGAATGCTTGTGAAAATGGACTTAATGAAGGTCAATTTGTCACCAGTAAATAGCATGGTTGAGCAACCCATTAATCTGTTCTCAATTATGTTCAACATAGGCACAAAGTCCTCCACTCTAGGTTTGCTAAGACAGAGAGGTAGACCAAGATAAGTGTGGGGTAGTGTACCAATCTTGCAGCCTAGAAGGTTGGAGAGTTCATTCATCTTCTCAGCAGGTGTGTTGATTGAGATCAGTATAGACTTAGAATAGTTCACCCAGAGCCCAGTGTAACCAGCATAATGCAAGAGTAAGTTTTTAACGTGTTGGATTTGCTTGTTATCAGCCTTTTCCACCAGGATAGTATCATCTGCATATTGAATAATGGGGTAGTCTAGACAAGAGTTGTGGATGAGCGGAGATTCTATCATGGCAGACTGGTAGGCTTCATTGAAGATAGATTGAAGCACATCAGAAGCGATCACAAAGATGAGAGGTGATAATGGATCTCCTTGCCTAACTCATTTCTTACATAAGAATTGTTTCCCTAGAACTCCATTGAGTAGGACAGAGGAGAAACTAGTTCCATAAATCATTTTAGTCCACGGAATCCATTTGGCTCCAAAACCTTTGGCTTGTAGTATCTCAATTATGGTGTCATGTTTCAACATATCAAAGGCCTTTTCAAAGTCCAATTTTAGGAGGATGATTTCCTTTTTGCTCTGATGACATTGGTGGATGTATTCATATGACCAAGCTAAACAATCCTGGATGCATCTGTTATTGAGAAAACCATATTGATTCTTGTGAGCCATTTTGAGAATGTACTACTGCAATATGTTGGCCAGCAATTCAGTAATGATCTTAAGAGTGCAATTAAGCAATGAGATAGGCCTGAATTCAGCTGGTCTTGAGGCAAATTCCTTCTTGGGAATGAGGGTTATGAAGGAGTAATTGATACTCTGTATATTCATTTCACCAGAGTGGAAATATTCAATAAGCTTATAGAAATCTGTGGCAATGATATCCCAGAAGTTTTTGAGGAAGGCTGCACTGAAACCATCTGGTCCGACATATTTATCTGCAGGCATTTGTCTGATGACTCTGTCAATATCTTCCTTAGTAAATGGAGCTTCCAATTCAGATAGTTCGTTGTACTATCATGGTGTTCGTTGTACTATCATGATTGAAGCTGAATAGATCGGAAGTTTTCTCGCAAAAAAAATTGTCCATGCAGGTATATGGTGTCAGTGACTAACAAGATACCAATTGCAAGCGGCTAGCCACAACTTGGAATTGCTTTGTTTGTATACTTCAAGATAATACATTTTGTTTTGGGTTGTTGTGTTACCATTAGGTATGTTACTGACTTTGCTGGACCTACCATCTTCGTTTGTAGTTTAATTCTGGGTTAATTGTCCATGGATAATGTCAAATCGTGAAGCAACTCAGCCACCGCCTCCTCCTATTTCAGAACAAATCTAGGGTTCGTGCCTCTCTCTGGGGCTGCCGTAGGTCTGCCTCATCTCCAATGGCCCTAGGGCCATGGGGGCACGGTGGATCCTGGCAAGGGCCGGCAGGAAGGCTTCATTGTTAGTCATTCCTTCGAGTTTTCTTAGGGTTTGTGTCATGCTCAGGAAGCCGAGACGGCGGCGACTCTCTGAAGATGGAATAAAGGTCTTCCCGCCTAGCCCCTATTCTGGTGGTGTGTCTAGCATCATTGGTGGTCGTGTGGAGGTGTGTCTCGGGCAGATCTATCCTCGGTGGATTTGCTTGGATCTGGTTGTTGTTCATCTATGTTCGTGTGTGATACGTCTCCGTCGTATCTACTTTTCGTAACGCTTTTGCTCTTGTTTTGGACTCTAATTTGCATAATTTGAATGAATCTAACCCGGACTGACGTTGTTTTCAGCAGAACTGCCATGGTGTTGTTTTTGTGCAGAAATAAAAGTTCACGGATTGGAATGAAACTTTTTGGAAATTTATTTCAGAATAAATAAAAAATAATGGGACCAAGAACCACCGGAGGGGGTGCTGTGGGTGAGCATGATACACCAAGGCACTCCACAACCTCCAGGCGTGCCCTGGTGGGTTGTGCCCACCTGGTAGCCCCCCTGACCCTAATTCCGACGCTATAAAATCCTTTTTTGAGAGAAAAATCGAGGAGAAAGCTTCATCGCGTCTCATGATACGGAGCCGCCGCCATCTCCTGTTCTTCATCGGGAGGCAAGATCTGGAGCCCGTTCGGGGCTTCGGGGAGGGGAATCTTTGGTCTTCGTCATCACCATCCCTCCTTCATCAGCAATTCCATGATGCTCCCCACCAGGAGTGAGTAATTCCTCCGTAGGCTTGCTGGTCGGTGAGGAGTTGGATGATATTCATCATGTAATCGAGTTAGTTTTGTTAGGGCTTGATCCCTAGTATCCACTATGTTCTGAGATTGATGTTATTATGACTTTGCCATGCTTAATGCTTGTCACTTAGGGCCTGAGTGCCATGATTTCATATCTGAACCGTTTATGTTTTCACTGTTATATATATGTTCTAGATCCGATTTTGCAAGTAATATTCACCTATTATGTGTTATGATCCGTAAACCCGGGGTGACAGAAATCGGGATACTTTCCGGTGATGACTGTAGTTTGAGGAGTTTATGTCTTCACTATGTGTTAATGCTTTGTTCCGGTTCTCTATTAAAAGAAGGCCTTAATATCCCTTAGTTTCCTTATGGACCCCGCTGCCACGGGAGGGTAGGACAAAAGATGTCATGCAAGTTCTTTCCATAAGTAAGTATGACTATTTACGAAATACATGCCTACATTATATTTATGAACTGGAGCTAGTGTTGTATCGCCCTAGGTTATGACTGTTATATGATGAATATCATCCAACGAATGCACCGATCCAATGCCTACGAATTTTCCACATATTGCTCTTGCTAAGTTACTACTACTGTTTTTACTATTACACTTGCTACAAAATCATCACTGATGTTACTGTTACTATTGCTACTGTTACCACTGCTATCAAAACTATCATATTACTGTGCTACTGATCACTTTGCTACAGATATTTAATATCCAGGTGTGGTTGAATTGACAACTCAACTGATAATACTTACAAATATTTTTTGGCTCACCTTGTGTCGAATCTATAAATTTGGGTTGAATACTCTACCCTCGAAAACTATTGCGATCCCCCATACTTGTGGGTTATCAAGACCTTTTCTAGCACCGTTGCCGAGGAGCCTAGATATATTTGTTGAGTCACTTGGGATTTATATCTATTTATAACTATGAAGAATCTGAAAGATAGAAGAACCAAGATTTTTTCCTCTAAGATGAGGGGAGATAAGGAACTGCCATCTAGCTCCGTACTTGATTCTCCTTCTGTTATCGATACACTTGCAACACCACCACATGCTATTAATCTTGATATGTCGCAAGGTATTGATGATGCTACTTCTGCTATGAGTAATGCCTTTGATGATACTAGTACCTTACTTGATGATAGTGTGACATTAGGTGAATTTCTTGATGAACAACTTGCTAGAGCTAAAGATATTGAGAATGTTGAAACTGATGAAGCTCCTGAAACTAAAATTCTTGAAACACCTATTAGACCTATCTCTCCTATATATACAATGCCTAATATACCTGAAGGTTATGTTATGCATGGGGAGATAGCTATAGACTTTCTTGCTTGCAATGATAGGGACGATCTTAAGAAATTACTATGCAAACTGAAAAAAAATCTTTGAATGCTAGAATGAAATGTGAGCCTAAGTTTTCTAGTTCACTTATCTTTGTTACTAATAAGGACTATGAATTCTCTGTCGACCCAGAGTTAATTACTTTGGTTGAATCTGATCATTTCCATGGCTATGAAAATGAAACTGTTGGGGCACATCTTACTAAGTTGAATGATATAGCCACCCTTTTTGCTCATGATGAGAAAATTCACTACTATTATAGTCTCAAGCTATTTCCGTTCTCATTAAAGGGTGATGCTAAGATATGGTACAATACTCTTGCTCCTGGTTGTGTGTGTAGTCCCCAAGATATGATTTATTACTTCTTTGAAAAATATTTGCCTCCTCATAAGAAACAAATTGCATTACAGGAAATATTTAACTTTGTGCAAATTGAAGAAGAGAGTCTCCCACAAGCTTGGGGGAGGCTTCGCTAATTGCTTAATGTTTTTCTTGATCATCCTCTTATGAAAAATGAAATACTTGGTATCTTCTATAATGGACTAATCGATGCTTCTATGGACTTCCTAGATCGTTGTGCTGGTTGTGTTTTCAGGGAACGAACTATTGGACAAGCTGAGGAACTATTGAATAATATTTTGAAGAATTATGATGATTGGACTCTTCCTAAACCACCGCCTAGACCCACTCTGAAGAAGAGGGGTATCTTATTTCTCAGTCCTGAAGATATGCAAAAGGCAAAGAAATGTATGAAGGAAAAATGTGTTAAGGTTGAAGATCTTAAAATTTTACTCCCTCCATTCCATATTCTAATGCGTATAGATCTTTTGTCTAGATTCTGAAATGTAGTGCGCATAAGCTACTTTGGACAAAATTAGCCCTGGCCTGGTTCAGAGGAACGCAACAGCAGACACCCATGTGCTGTGATAGAGAGAGCAATAGGAGGGCAATTCATGTCCAAATAAGAGTGCCAGGTCATGCATTGGTATAAACTCTGCACACACAGACGCGTTATAAAGTGGAACGGAGGGAGTACCTCCTATTGAAGAAATAGATGGACTTGACACGCCACCACCACCGGTGGTAGAGGTAAATTCTTTTATAAAGTTTGATGAACATGACATCCCTTGCAATAAACATCCTAGTCAATGCCTTTATGAATTTGATAGATATATCATCCAACAAGATCACTTCAATGCAAATGTTATGAAACAATTGAAATGCAACTCTAATATGATTGCTCACTTGAGTGACTTGCTATTTAGAATCACTAATGATGTTAGAGGTGTAGGGAAACACGCCTCTATGATCCAAACTCAATTAGAACAAGTTGCTAAATCTCAAAGAGAATTGCTTAATCAAGTGAATAATAATATAAATAATTTTTCTATTAGAGTAGAAACTAGATGAGGTAAGATGACTCAGGAACCACTTTATCCTGACTCTCAAAGAATTAACACTGATGCATCCAGTTCTTCTAAGAGGAAAAAGAAAAAGAAAAATGATAGGACTTTGCATACTTCTAGTGAACTTGATATAGAAAACCCTCCTGAAGATAATAATGATGTTCCTATCTCAGATGCTGAAACTCAATTTGGTAATGAACATTCACCAAGTGATAATGAAAAGGATAATGATGATGTTCATGAAAACACCCAACCTGACAATGATAAAGAACCAGATAACGATGTTGAGATAGAACCTGTTGTTGATCTTGATAACCCACAACCAAAAAATAAACGATATGATAAAAGAGACTTTGTTACTACAAAACATGCTTAAGAAAGAGAACCATGGGTTCAAAAACCCATGCCCTTTCCACCTAAATCAACTAAGAAAAAGGACGATGAATAATTTGAACACTTCAGAAATGATTAGGCCAGCCTTTTTGCGCACCCGCTTGATTGATATTTTAAAGATGGCCCCTTATGCAAAATACATGAAAGACATCATCACTAATAAGAGGAAGATGTCGGAAGCTGAAATCTCCACCATGCTTGCTAATTATTCTTTTAAAGATGGAGTACCTAAAAAACTTGGAGATCCAGGAATACCAACTATACCTTGACCCATCAAAAGAAATTATGTTAAAACTGCTTTGTGTGATTTAGGAGCTGGTGTTAGTGTTATGTGTTTCTCTTTATATAAAAGACTTGACTTGAATACACTCACACCTACTACAATATCTTTGCAAATGGCTAATAAATCAACTGCCATACCTATCGGTATTTGTGAGGATGTGCCCATTGTTGTTGCAAACGTTACTATCTTAATAGACTTTGTTATACTTGAGATGCCCGAGGACGACAACATGTCGATTATCCTTGGTAGACCCTTTTTGAATACTGCATGGGGCTATTATTGATTGCAATAAAAGCAAGGTCACTTTTCATATCAATGGTAATGAGCATATGGTGCACTTTCTGAAGAAACAATTCCAGGTGAATGGTATTAATGTTATTGAAAAATCTCCGACACTCACTATTGGAAGTTTTCAACTACCTCTACCTACTGCCAAAAATAAATATGATATACTTATTGTTGGGGATATGCATATCCCCGTTGAGGTCACATAGTGTTTTACGAAAGTTCTTCGGTTTCATGGTAACCGAAAGTGGTTGTTAATAAGACTTGATCAACCTTATTAATGGACCATTTTTAGACATATGAGGATGATGAATTTAGTAGGCACAACCTTCTACTCTAAACTTTTGTTTTCTGTTTTCCTTAGTTAAATAAAATAGAATTATGTGTTTTATCTATTTTCTGAATTTTTCCGTGCAATAAAAAGTGGTAAAAAATAAAAGTGCTCAGAATGCCTTGAAAATTTCATACAATTTTTTTGAGTATTTCTGAATTTCTCGTGCAAATAATATCAGAGGGGGTGCCCTTGGTGACCACAATACACCAGGGCACGCCAGCAACCCGAGGCGCGCCCTGGTGGGTTGTGGCCCCCATGTGGGTTCCTTGACTTACCTCTTTAGCCCAGTCATCTTCTACCTCCAGAAAAAATCACCATAGCTCTCTCTCTCTATCTCATGTTCTTGCTCTCAAACCCGCGGATTTCGATCTGTTTGCTCGAAGGTCCATTTACGAAACTGTTGGGGGATTGCTACTTGGTATGTGACTCCTCCATTGCTCCAATTAGTTTTTGCTTTAGTGGTTTAGATTTTGAATAATTAGCTACTCTTGGTGTTGTTGTAAATTGGCTTGCATGTTGAATTCTTAGAGTTCTATGTAGTTTAAATGCTTAATATGGCCTCTATGCATTCTTATGACTAGTTGCTATCAATCTTGTGAAGTTCTGTTGACAAAATTTTTATGTCCCAAATTTTTTCAGAAATTGTTCGCAAATAAAAATGCAATTCTTTAGGAGTTCTCCGAGGACGCGGTCTACAGAGGCATCACCTAGTAGTGGCTCGATACGCCGGTCTTATGTTGAACCAAGTGCAAGCGCAATGTGGGATGCCGCTATCAAATCATGCCTATGGCTTTGTAACGATTTCATGGTAAGCGCAGGCATTAAGGAAGAATTTTATCAATATGTTCACAACGCCGAGCTCGGCCCCTACATTGAAGATAAGTGCATCCAGCGTCTTAACCTCACAGAAACTTCTACTAAGAAATTTAAATATTTTCCTCGTGAGTCTAGAGTTTCATTTAGCCTTTATGATCACCCATTTACCATGCCTCTAAGTGTGTTATGTGATGCCTGCAAAATTCCATATTGGGGTTCGCTAGACGAGCCACCAAGATCTGAGTATGAGTCATTTTTTACTAGCCTTTGCTATGGTGAGGATAGAGGAGTGACACAAGGTAGAATAAAAGTATTAAGTCTTCATCAATTCAATACTTTGCACTCCTCAATGACAAATGCATCGTAGGCAAACAAGGTTGTAGTACAGTATGTGCTCCTGACTTGAGCCTCATATACACTGCTTTGACCCGAATTAAACGTTATAATCTTGGAGCGATTATTGCACAAAGGTTGCAGCACAATGCTGGTAGTGGTTATTTTATGGTGAGATTTATGCTTCTCGTTTAGCTAAAGAGGTTGGTGTTACACCTCTGCCTTATGACCCCATCTTACCTACTCAGTACTTAGACTTTGAGGCCATGAAGTGCCATAAGTTCCTTAAGGCAACAATCACTAATTATACTTATAACTTGAGATTCAATAAAGAAACCATTGTGCCTATTGTTTTGCCTGTGCATGCTCTCTTTTATTTTGACAGCAAAAGAAGACATTATGTTCTTGAGAGCGAGGCCCGCTCGTACAAGGCGGAGGTCGAGGCAGCTCGGCGGGCTGAGAAGGCTGCACTAAGAGCCTCCGTGAGCTATCACTCTGACTACTATGCAAGACGTGGATGGTGCTTACCAAGCTAGGCCAAAAGCCAAAGCTTGGGGGAGTACGTATTTGCACCGACATTACATTCATGTTCACACATTTCATTCCAGTTGTCGGTGTTCACACTTTTTCATTGTATTATCCATGCTAGATTTATTTTCTCGCTTTCTTCTTGTGTGTTTGAAAAACTATGAGAAAATCCAAAAATATTTCTTACTTCTCTTCGGTTTTTCTTTCTAGCTTAATCAGTTGTAGTATTAAAAAGAAAACCCAAAAATATTTCTCAATTCTTCTTTTGCTTGCTGGGAGCTTTCTTGTGTAAATAGTTTTTCTCGTTTTTGTTTTTCCTTCTTTTATTTGCTTTCTTCAAGAAAAACTAAAAACTCCAAAAAAAATTAGTGTGTTTCTCTAAAATTCTTTTCTTTTCATTGAGTCGTACCACGGAGAAGACCGCGATGAAAATGTTGAGTGGCTCTCTTATGCATTATTGTTGATTTAACAAAGAGCCCATATTACCTTGTCTTCTCCTTTTTGAATAAAATGTTTGCAGATTCCATCTTAGTCAACGGCACACTTGCACTATTATCATTTTCATATCATTCGGTCGTGCAAGTGAAAGGCAATAATGACGATATTAGATGAACTGGCTGTCGCAGAGAGAAATGGGTTTGAACTCAACTTGTTCTGTTTTTATAAATATGTTTAACCTAGTATCCATGATTCAGGATATTATGATCAAACATGTCTGCAGTGACAATTATAGATTATAGTTTCTCATGCCATGCTTAAGTAGCTAGCAGTGGATAATGATTTATCTTGGATGTCAACATGCATTAAAATGATTGTGATGTAGTATGATGATATGGTATCCTCCTCTGAATATTTCAAGTGGCTTGACTTTGCACATGTTCATGCATGTAGTTGAATCGAAACCAAAATAGCCTCTACGATATTTATGTTCATGGTGTTCATATACTACTCATGTTAGTATTCAATGTTAATTATGCATAACGTATGTTCATGGTCGTTTTCACTCTCTAGCTGGCCCCTTCCCAACCTATTTGCTAGCCTCTGCCTATACTAAGCGGGAATACTGTTTGTGCATCACAATCCTTAAGCCAAAGTTATTCTAGATGAGTCCACCTTATCTACCTATATGTGGTATTACCCTGCCGTTCCAAGTAAATTTGCATCTGCCACCTCTAAAAATTTCAAATGAACATCTGCTTTGTGTGCCTGGACCGCTCATGGAGCAAAAGGGGGCGGTCAGTATCTTCCATGCTAAGTGGGTTATTCTCATGATGAGTGTTTATTCACTTGTCGTTGCCCGAGAGGGGCAGTAATAGGGATGGCCAGTCCTGAAATAAAAAAATGCAATTAATTAAACAAAAGTCCCATAGGATTGTTGTTGGTATGGACGGTACCCGTGGATTCGGCTAGACTGGAGTGTGTTTGTTGGTGGAGGGGGAGTAAACCTTTACTTTTATCGCTTGGGAACCGCCGCTAATTTGTTTACCATGGAATATATTGATAACTCTTGGTCATAACGTTGACAGGAAGGGTGTACCTCCCAAAATTTTATTTATCTATATTTTTAAAACTTTGAGCTCTAGCGCCTCTACAAATCCCTGCTCCCCTCTGTGAAGGGACTATCTATTTAATTTTATGTTGAGTTGGCACCTTCTCAAACAAGCACTGTTGTCATCCTCATAAATTGTGTATAGTTAATGTTGGATGCATCATGACTGGATCTTTTCTACCATCAATTACAATGTTTAGTTGCTGCTTGAACTTTGGAGGTGCTCTGCATTTATGTTTTGTGGTCTCAGAAAGGGCTAGCGAGATACCACTCTTGTCATATTATATCATGATTGTTTTGACAAAGTGTTGGCATTTGATATACCTTATTATTGCTCTCTAGTTGATTATGCCATTGATATGAGTCAATATAATTTATAAGAGTTATTGTTGACATGTTGAGTCATGATCTTTGCTGAAAACATGGGTGCTACTTAAGCTTATTTATGTAAACAACAATAAAAGAGTTCGTAAAAGTTTTTCTTTATCACTTTCAGTTTATCAACTGAATTGCTTGAGGACAAGCAAAGGTTTAAGCTTGGGGGAGTTGTACGTCTCCGTCGTATCTACTTTTGCTAACTCTTTTGCTCTTGTTTTGGACTCTAATTTGCATGATTTGAATGAAACTAACCCGGACTGGCGCTATTTTCAGCAAAACTACCATGGTGTTGTTTTTGTGCAGAAATAAAAGTTCTTGGATTGGAACGAAACTTTTTGGAGATTTATTTCAGAATAAATCAAAAATACTGGGACCAAGAACCACTGGAGGGGGTGACCCGGGTGAGCACGATACACCAGGGCGCGCCACCCCCTCCAGGCACGCCCTGGTGGGTTGTGCCCACCTAGTAGTCCCCCTAACCCTAATTCTTACACTATAAAATCCTATTTTTTGAGAGAAAAAATCGAGGAGAAAGTTTCATCACGTTGCATGATACAGAGCCGCTGCCACCTCCTGTTCTTCGTCGAGAGGCCAAATCTGGAGCCCGTTCAGGGCTCCGGAGAGGGGAATCTTCGGTCTTCGTCATCACCAACCCTCCTTCATCAGCAATTCCATGATGCTCCCATCGGGAGTGAGTAATTCCTTCGTAGGCTCGCTGTTCGGTGAGGAGTTGGATGAGATTCATCATGTAATCGAGTTAGTTTTGTTAGGGCTTGATCCCTTGTATCCACTATGTTCTGAGATTGGTGTTGTTATGACTTTGCCATGCTTAATGCTTGTCGCTTAGGGGCTGAGTGCCATGATTTCAGATCTGAATTGTTTATGTTTTCACCATTATATCTATGTTCTAGACCCAATCTTGCAAGTCATATTCACCTATTTCGTGTTATGATCCGCAAACCCCGGGGTGACAAAAATCGGGATACTTTCCTGTGATGACCGTAGTTTGAGGAATTCATGTATTCACTATGTGTTAATGCTTTGTTCTGGTTCTCTATTAAAAGGAGGCCATAATATCGCTTAGTTTCCTTATGGACCCCGCTGCCACGAGAGGGTAGGACAAAAGATGTCATGCAAGTTCTTTTCCATAAGCACGAATGAATATTTACGGAATACATTCCTACATTATATTTATGAACTAGAGCTCATGCCGCATCGCTCTAGGTTATAATTGTTATATGATGAATATCATCCAACAAATGCACCAATCCAATGCCTACGAATTTTCCACATATTTCTCTTGCCAAGTTACTACTACTGTTGTTACTATTACACTTGCTACAAAATCATCACTGGTGTTACTGTTACTATTGCTACTATTACCACTTCTATCAAAACTATCATATTAGTGTGCTACTGATCACTTTGCTGCAGATATTTAATCTCCAAGTGTGGTTGAGTTGACAACTCAACTTCTAATACTCACAAATATTCTTTGGCTCCCCTTGTGTTGAATCTATATATTTGGCTTGAATACTCTTCCCTCGAAAACTGTTGTGATCTCCTATACTTGTGGGTTATCAATGTGTCTTTGGGTTGGATCCTTTCGATCTAGGTTATTCTTCATTGGCGGCGGTTTTTGTTGTAGTGCGCTGGTCCTATGGGGCCTTAGCATGACGACTTCCCGACTGTCTACTACAACAAGTTGTGCCCGACTCCGACGAGGGAGGGGCGATGATGGTAGCACGCCTTCGGCTTGCTTCAGTGCTTGTAGTCGTCGTTAGGTGGTCTACGGATATGGATGCAATTTTTATTATTTCTGGTGTTCGTTGTACTATCATGATTGAAGATGAATAGGTCAGAAGTTTTCTCGCAAAAAAATTGTCCATGCTTCTCTTGAATGACAAGGTGTTTTGGTTTTGGTTTTGTCCGAAGTAATCTTTAATTCACTACTGGAATCGCCATTGATGCCTATAAGGGCATATTTATCCCTTAGTTGTTTTGGTGATTGATGACAATGCTTTCGCGGACTAATCGTGTGCATTGAGCATTTCAGACATATCATGACTAGGCACAAGACGATTTGGTGCCCCTCGAAGACTATTGAAGACGACGTTTCTCTACGTTTCTTTTCGGTGGATTTGAGTCGTAGGAAAGCCGTACTATTAAGAGGGGATCCGCGTTGGAAAGGTTTGGGTGGAATCAACACGTACCCATCTGCTCCTTTTTGCACCACCTTTCCTTTGGCTCTTTGGATCATCCTCTGTTTCTCCGTGTCTTGGCAAAATGAAGGACTACTAGTGTTGCTGATCTAGGGCATGTGGTAGTACTGCTCTCCCGAGCGGTAGTACCGACCGTAGGCATGGTAGTACCGCTCGGTAGTACCGTGGCCTCAGGACAGGCTCAGCTGCTCGAGCGGTTGTGGGGGCGGATGCAATTTTTTACATCCGCGCCCTACGCGATAGTACAGCCCCATGGGCGCGATAGTACCGTGAGCCCTGGCCTGGCACAACAACATGAGGGGAAGTAGGGGCGGATGTAATTTTTACATGTGCACTCTACGCGGTAGTACCGCTTGCCAGGTGTGGTAGTACCGTGTTGGATTTTTGCATGGATCGGAACTCAACTGAAGTTGCTACAGATGTATTTTTATATGTCCGTGCCTTCTCAGTCTAGACCAACTCTGCCTTGCGGTAGTACCGCTCCAGCGGTTCTACCGCCCTTGCCACATGGGTTCCGTGCGGTAGTACCACTTGCCAGGTGCGGTAGTACCGCTCGTCGCGTGCTGAGTTAGTGGATAACGGTTGGATTTGTTCTTGCACTATATAAGGGGAGTCTTCTTCTCCGAGTTGACTATCTCTTCTACCCCCAAGCTCCATTGTTGCTCTAAGCTCCATTTTTGCCCGATCTCTCTCCCTAGCCAATCAAACTTGTTGATTTTCTAGGGATTGGTTGAGAAGGCCAAGATCTACACTTCCACCAAGAGAAATTTGATTCCCCCCACTAAACCCTTGCAGATCTTGTTACTCTTGGGTGTTTGAGCACCCTAGACGGTTGAGGTCACCGTGGAGCCATATTCCATTGTGGTGAAGCTTCATGGTGTCGTTGGGAGCCTCCAATTAAGTTGTGGAGATTGCCCCAACCTTGTTTGTAAAGGTCCGGTCGCCGCCTCCAAGGGCACCAATAGTGGAATCACGACATCTCGCATTGTGTGAGGGCGTGAGGAGAATACGGTGACCCTAGTGGCTTCTTGGGGAGCATTGTGCCTCCACACCGCTCCAACAGAGACGTACTTCCCCTCAAAAGTAAGGAACTTCGGTAACACATCCTCGTCTTCACCGGCACCACTCTTGGTTATCTCGTGTCTTTACTTGTGCAAGCTTATTTGTGTTATATCCTTTGCTTGCTTGTGTGCTTGTTGTGGTTGCATCATATAGGTTGCTCACCTAGTTGCATATATAGACAACCTACTTTGATGCAAAGTTTAAATTGGTAAAGAAAAGCTAAAAATTGTTAGTTGCCTATTCACCCCCCTCTAGTCAACTATATCGATCATTTCAATGCCAAGTTTCCAAGGTTCCCTGAGTTCCTTTTATCACGGGTTCGGCAGTCTAAGGTGTCTGCTGAGTTTCAGGGTGATTGTACTCACAAGTGCCACACAACTCGGTAAACATCACAGTTTTCCCAATGTCCAGAAAAGGGGACTCGACGACAAGAAGAAACTTGGCAGTGTCACACGTTCACCAAGTTGTGTTTGCCAGAAATTCAGCAATGTCGCGACATGTGGGCCCCACCAACGAGTAAGCGACGGAGACGTGATGACGGACTAAGTTTGTCGGGTTTCCACAAAAGGAAACTCGGCAATATTTTTTATCCTTTTCTTATTTTTCATTATGGAGTTCTAGGGGTCACGCTTAGTCTGATGTCCGAGGATAAAAACTCGGCAAAGATTTGACAGGAGGTCCCACCGGAGACATGGCAATTACTATTTGATGGTTGGGCTTCCTATGCCGAGTTTTGAAACTCAGCAAAGCTCTGACCCTTTGTCTCCCCCACGCATTTAAACATGGGCATAGGTGCGGGCTCGACAACCACAGAAACCCTTGTGGGCCCTGTCTCCCTCCTCCACCGATTTGCCGCATTGCCTCCTCTCCTTCTCCATGTCGCCATGGAGGCAGCAGCAGCAGTTGGTCGCCCCGCTCCTCTTTGCACCGTCACCGGCGTCTGCATCGTCAAGGAGGAGCGCACAAGGTGAGCTGCTTCATCACTTTTTCCTATTTTTTATAAAATGCATGCATGTTTACTTGCTAAAATAAGTTAGATATGATGTAGTAGAATTTTGCAATACTGGTAAAAAAATAAATTAGTAGCAAATGCTAGTTATATATAGCTTTTCATAAACTATATACAGTTTATTAATTGTTAGATAGTTAGCTAGATATTTTCAACTACTAATTAGTGTAAAAAATTTGCACATCCATGGCCTGGACAGGGTCATCGAATGTCGACAACTCCAGTGATGGTGACACTCACAGTTCTGCTTTCAGTGAGGAATTAGGTGCGCTGACGCCGCCCTCGGTCCCTACACTTCCCACGAACCCGACTTTACCGAGGTCATGGACAAGTCAGAGTTGGAGTATCCAGTTCGAAGGAGGAGGAGGATGTGGTGGACGAGGACGGGAATGACAGAAATGCCATTGACGACGACTAGCTAACGGTTAGCAGCCTACGTCTTCACCCAGGTGATGGCCGGGAGGGTGATACAAGAGGAAGAACGACTAAATGCCCAGTACTCTAGCTAGTCTTAATTTGAGAGTACGGCTTGTGGAACCCTAGTTTGGACATTACTATTTTGGTTCTAGTATGATTTGTTGTTATTTATATATCAATGCATGCATGCAATGGTTTATATGTGTAGCTAATACTTTTGACGAAAAGCTACAAGTACACGTTGTGGAGTCCATTGAAGTGACGGAGGTGTGAAATCGAGCGACAAGAAAGGTTACAATTTGCATTTCCGAAAGGCTATTGGGCAAAGAATGCTCTCAGCAAGTTCAAACCTGACACCTCCTACCTTAAGACCATTGAAGGAGATTATTGTGATGTAATTTTCAAAGCAAATGCACGTATGGCAAAATATAATTAGCATTTGCAAACTGAAGTATGTTCAGAGAAAGCAACTATCAATAACATTGCATAGTCTCTGAGGAGGAAAATAGCCTTCTAATAGCTCCATATTCTGCGGAGGAAGTTAGAAAGGCGGTTTTCCTAATGGAGCACAACAAAGCTCTTGGCCCGGATGGTTTCCCACTGAGTTCTAGCACAACTTCTGGGAAGTCATCAAACTGGATCTCCTACTTTTGTTTGTCCACCTACATGTTGCCCTACTAGAATTGTTTCTATTAAACTTTGGTGAGATTATTTTATTACCTAAGGTTATTGAGGTTGAAAGGATACAACAATATAGACCTATCTGTCTCCTTAATGTTAGTTTTAAAATCTTCACGAAAGTTGTGACGATTAGTCTAAATTCGGTTGCTAAACATGTGGTTCGTCCTTCACAGACTGCTTTTACGCAAGGTAGAAACATCCTAGATGGAGTTATTATTCTGAATGAAACAGTCCATGAATTACATTGGAAAAGGTTGAATGGGTGGTACTTAAAATGGACTTTGAAAAAACTTATCAAAAAGTCGTGTGGTTTAATCTTCAACAAACTCTCAGAATGAAAGGATTTTTTGCAAAGTGGCACACATCCATAGTTCCGTATCTGGAGGTAATGTGGGCATTAAAGTCAATGATGACGTTGGCCACTATTTCCAAATGAAGAAATGATTACGACAAGGTGACTAATTATCGCCCATGGTATTCAATATTGTGGTGAATATGTTAGCAGCCATGATTGGGCGTGCCAAGGTTGATGG
Organism: Aegilops umbellulata; assembly: GCA_032464435.1. NCBI lineage: Eukaryota > Viridiplantae > Streptophyta > Magnoliopsida > Poales > Poaceae > Aegilops > Aegilops umbellulata. The sequence goes on along the minus strand of CP136055.1, from coordinate 221,963,914 downwards.
CCAAATTGATGGGGTACTGAATCATCTAGTTGATGGTGGTCTCTCTATCCTTCAATATGCCAACGGTGCGATTCTCTTCATGGATCATGACCTCAAGAAAGTGAGAAATCTGAAATTAATTTTATCATCACTCGAGCAACTCTCAGGACTTAAGATATTTTTTTATAAAACTGAATTGTTTTGCTTTGGCGAGGCTCCAGACAAGGCCCATCCATACGCTGACCTATTCGGATGCGGGTTAGACCAGTTTCATCTCACATATTTTGGGATACCGATACATTATCGGAGTCACAAATGCTGAATAGAAACATGTCAAGGAGAGACTAAAAAAAGACTAAGTAGTTTGAAAGGTAAATTGTTCTCTCTAGGCGAAAGATTGGTCCTCATAATTTCAGTACGAAATAATATGGTATTATATATGATTTCCTTCTTCCAGTTGCCGAAAGTAGTATTACATAGATTGGATTATTTCTGACGAAGATTCTTTTGGCAAGGAGATAGCGAGAGAAAGAAATGTCAGCTGGCTAAATGGAGTGTGGTTTGCCGTCCCAAACACCAAGGCGGGTTTGGCATTCATGATCATGAGGTTAAGAATAGGGCCCTCATCGGTAAATGGTTGTTTAAGTTACTGACGGAAGATGGTGTATGGAGAACCCTCCTAAGGAAAAATATGTGGGTTCCAAGGCGGCATCCCAAGTATACTGGAAGCCTGGGGACTCTCACTTTTGGGCAGGTCCAATGGTCACGAAGAAATATTTCTTCCTCTATGGATCCTTCTTGATTAAGGACGGCTCAAAAATTAGATTATGGAAGGATAAGTGGCTAAGCAATGATACATCCTCGGAACAATATCCAGCTCTATACTATATTGTGCGTCACAAGGGTGATACTATCACCATGGTTCTGGAATCATTGCCGCCAAATGAGGTGTTCAGAAGAGATTTAATTGGACCAGGACTCCAATCATGGAACATCCTGCTTCAGCAGTTGTCCATGGTGCGATTGTCACTGGGGTCCGATGTATTTCGTTGGAACCTACATGGGAATGGAAAATTCTCAGTGGAGTCTATGTATAGAGCACTGCTCCAATCTGATGTGCCAGTTGATAATAACAAGAAGGTCTGGAAGATGAAGATACCTCTTAAGAATAAAATCTGTGTGTTGTATCTTCATCATGGATTCATCCTTACTAGCTAAGGAGAACCTTATTAAGAGGAATTGGCATGAAAGTATGCAATGTTTATTTTGTCAACATGATGAGACAGTAAAACGATTGTTCTTTCAATCTAAATTGCCTCATTCTATATGGTGAGCCATCCAAATAGTTTCTAGCTTGTATCCTCCTTGTAGTGTAGCTAATATATTTGGCAACTAGTTACATGGTATTGATCACAAGTTTAGAACTCTTCTTAGGGTGGGAGCGCTTGCCATTATTTGCTCGCTTTGGCTTTATAAGGAGGAATAAGGTTTTAACGATAAAAGTACTTCTCTTATGCAGGTTATCTAGAGATGTATCGGGACGCTTCATTTATGGCCCTCTCTACAATGTGTGGAGAATCAAGACCTATTTACGGAGGTGTGTGCATGATTGGAGGCTACGTCGATGGATAACTTTTCCCAACATGGGTGGCGTCATGATCTCAGGATTGGCCCCCCTCCGATTTACGCATTATATAGACTCTACATGTTTCTTTGTATTTTGCCTTTTTTTGTTTTGGCTTTGTGTGAGAATTTTTTTTGTCTATGTGCATCCTAGTTATGCAGAGGCCGGATGTAATGCTTAAACCTTTTAAGTAACAGGGTGCCCCTTATCGAAAAAGCAGCACTAACTAGAACTAAGCAAAATTTTCAATACATTGATCCCATTCTTAAGAACACAAATCTAGATGTCATGTACTACTACTAAACGTTATTGCCAAGTAATGACAGAACATTATTATATATTTACTGACCTATATAGACAAATTTCTTGTGAAGTGTTTAGTGAACATGATAATGGATACATAAGTAACAACAAACAACTCATATATCAATCAAGAATCGAGTTGTGAGTGCAAAAGATATACACTCAATAGTAATATATAAAATCACTTATGATCTAATTGTGCGATAAACAGATCACATGTCCACCATGCACAACGTAAATAAATAAATCAGGTTGTCTTCACAGCTCGAGCTCGTCGGCGATGCTTCATGGCATGCTTCAATTTGGAGCCGCCCTTCCGATGGAGGATATGGGATTATGCACGCCTCGCTTTCCAGTTTTAAGGGGATGGTTCTTCTCATCTTGCTCTCCTCCCAGGGTGGAAAGGGTCATAGAAACATAAAAACAAAAACGGAAGATTTGTCGAGATCTAAACCACGGGAGCTTGGGAAATATAGTCTTTGAAAATCCCATAACCGAGCTCGGCAAAGTACCATTTTTATGTATTTTTATTTTCTTTGTTCTTTATTCCTTTCTCATTTCTATTTTTATTTGCTTATAATGTTATAGGCAATGTGTTTGCTACATTATCGAGGTTCATCTACTCTCTTTATTGATACCTTTTTGTTTTTTTAAGAAAGGGGTTTCCCTCGATACCATGGCCAAATAATGAAATCAAACATCGTCCAGAGATTCAAGGCTCAACCGTTGGTAGCTAGTCCGATGGGTAATAGAAAATCTACCAAAACGAAGTGTGACTAGTCTAGGTTGTCGACATGTCGGATGGTGTCACTTGAATTGACGGAAAATCATACGAGGTCGCACGCGGGCCCTGGCACAGCCGTCGTATGTTCTGCAGAAGCCTACCTGGACCACATACAAACGAGGGCCTCTCTTGGGAAGGATCTAGCTTTTGAGATGGAAAGGATTCAGTCTGTTAAGGGAGTGCCGGGCCATTTGCTCCCTTGGCCTCCAAACCTATTTTGCACTCTGCAAACGTCATGGCATGACACATGTCAGGCCGTTGCCATTGTCTAGGCCTGTCTACTATATTTCAGACATTTGTTGCATTGCTTAGGCTGTACTGCTGGAAATTCAAAATCTAAACTGCCACCACATGAAATAATGGCAGGAAACGGGTTGAAAATCGTATATATGGTCTTTCGCCTGTTCATGGGCCACGTGCAACCAAAGGAGCAATATTCATTGAATAGAAATCTTTGACGAAGGACCACTCTAGCATGAATTTACAGCGAAGACAAAGCCTACCTCTTCAGCAAAGTAGCAGCACTTAAGGCAATGACACAAAGGGGCAATAGTTTTCACTGAAGAAAATCAATTTTTCGTGCAAACTTGTGATCATATTTTGTAGTTAGTGGTGTGGGTGCATAAAACTTGGTTCGCTATATGTCTATATGTTCCCATGGGATAACATATACATTTTTCTTAAGTCTCATGCCTTCGGTCACCATATGTTAATTTTGTGAACTTGGTGAAATTCACAACGTGCTATCTTTTGTTTGAATCTTTGGAAAATGGTTGCATGCGATTGAAAAATCACAAAGGTAACTTTATCTTATGTTAAAAAATGTACACATGTATGTAATGATATAAATATGTATATAAGCAAGATTCATGTGACTAATGACATGACATGAATATAATTGATATGAAATGTATATCACTTATATATGTTTGAATGTCATTTACGATATGGAAAATATATGTGTGTGCATGTGACTGTATATGGATGTATTTGTATGATGCATTTGGGGTTGCAATGTCCATCGTCTTTTATGCAATCAAGAGGTTGACGGTATGTAGGCTAATCCACCGAATAATTGTTAAACACTACAAGAAATATGTCAACTTATGACCTTCTCTTAGTGACCCCAGCTGAATTGGTCATAAATTCACGGCCATTTCGCTTGGAAGGGCTCAAACCCTGAAATTGCTTACACTAAATGGTCACAAATCAGACAAAGGCGCTAATGACCTTATTTCTACCTGATTACGACCAATATAAATGGTCATGAGGTTGTGAACGTGGATGCATTGGTACTTATTGCTATGACAAGGCGCCACCTCATCAGTTTTGCCTATGTGTCATGTCCATGTGTCAATTTTTACCCTAGGTTGTGAAGCAACCTATATTTCTGTCATTCCCAAAATTCCCAAAAAAATTGGGCATACTTTACTATCCAAATCATTGCCTCATGACAATATTCAACTCCATTCGACTGTTAAATCTTCCTCGGCAAATTTCCAAAGTTTTTGTTCAGCTCGAACTGTTGTGAAGGAAGTACTGGCTAGGCATATCCTAATTAATGAGCTGAATTTTTGCCACATCTTCTATATTCCCAAATCATAGCTCTCCACAAAATTTGAGCCCCTTCTAACAATACATGTGAGTGTGGCTTCAACATTCCTATTTCTGTCGAGTGTGGTACGTTGCAAAGCAAGTGACACATAGGCTCCTCCATTTGAGCTGCAAATTTTCCAAGATAGTGTCCTTAGTAGATGATCATCCTCGGCCAAAACTCAGGCCAATTGGCCATGTGCATTTCTCGTACCACTAATCAAACACTTAGGTACTAATTCATGTTTGAGCTCGGTTCAGTCTCCTCGTGAGATTCTTATATTGCCTTCTTATTCTTGACACCTATCAGGGGATTGTCCAACCCACTAGACATGCCTAGGCCGCCCGGAACGCGTGGCAACACCACGGTCACGCAGTGACCATGCGGCGGGCATGCGAGTCTACGCGCTTTGGAGTTGGGCCCCCAGGCGACCATCCAAACCTCAATGTATCGCCACCAAACCATGTATTTCTGATTAAATAAATACTTTTCTACCTAGAAATGATTTTTTGAAAAAATAAAGAGCAAACTATGAGGCAGCTACAGTTCAAATTTGTCCCGCTTCCTTCTAAATCAGCAAAAATTTGTATTTTTCACCAGAGGTGGATAAATTTTTTTGGCACCCAACCATTTTGTTGACTGTGATTTAAACATGGCCTAGTATTTTATAAAATTTATTTGGTTCAATTTTGCAACAAATATATGGCAAGTCCTTCACAAAAAAACTCATTTTGGGCACTCAAAAAATGGAAAATTGATTTTTCTTCCAAAGAAAATGAAAACTCCCTTAGGCAACATTGTTTGCCATTCCAATATGCACCCTTGTGCACAATATGAGATCATTTGAACAAACTATGCCATGAATGTGGCCATAAGATTGATCATTTGGCTTGAAAGCCATGAATCTTCAGAGATGATAGCTCATTTCCAAGAACACTTTTTTAAAATAATTGTGGTATTACAAGTTTGTTATTTTTCCTGGGAACTTGGCCACATATAATGACACAATGCGAAGGTTTCCAATTTTTTTGATTTTTTTTGAATTTTTTATGCCCGTTTCAAAATGCGGTCAAAACGGCGGGAATGACCGTTCCTAGCTAGTGGTTGAATCTTGGAATTTTTTTGGTGTTTCTCTGATTAAATAGATACTTATGTACCTAGAAATGATTTTTGGAAAAAATAAATAGAAACTATGAGGCAGCTGCAGTTCAAATTTGACCCGCTTCCAGCTGAATTGGCGGAAATTTTTCTTTTTCACGAGAGGTGGATCAAAACTTTTTACACCCAACCATTTGGCCAATTGTGCATTAAATATGTCCTAGTATTTTAGAAAATTTATTTGGTCCAATTTTGCAACAATTATTTGGGAGGTCCTTCACAAAAAACCTCCTTTTGGGCACTCGAAAAATGGAAAATGGTTTTTTCGTCCAAAGAAAATGAAAACTTCCTTAGGCAACATTGTTTGCCATTCCAATATGCACCCTTGTGCACAATATGAGATCATTTGTACAAACTATGCCATGAATGTGGCCATAAGATTGATCATTTGGCTTGAAAGCCATTAATCTCCATACGTGATAGCTCGTTTCTGAGAACACTTTTTTTAAAATAATTGCCGTATTACAATTTTGTTATTTTTCCTGGGAACTTGGCCACATATAATGACACAATGCGAAGGTTTCCCAATTTTTTTGATTTTTTTTGAATTTTTTATGCCCATTTCAAAATGCGGTCAAAATGGCGGGAATAACCGTTCCTAGCTAGTGGTCGAATCTTGGAATTTTTTTGGTGTTTCTCTGATTAAATAGATACTTATGTACCTAGAAATTATTTTTTGAAAAAATAAATAGCAAACTACAAGGTAGCTATAGTTCAAATTTGACCCGCTTCCTGCTGAATCGGCGGGAATTTGTCTTTTTCACGAGAGGTGGATAAAAACTTTTTACACCCAACCATTTGGTCAATTGTGCATCAAATATGTCCTAGTATTTTAGAAAATTGATTTGGTATATTTTTGCAACAAATATATGGTAGGTCCTTCACAAAAAAACCTCATTTCGGGCACTCGAAAAATAGAAAATGAATTTTCCGTGCAAAGACAATGAAAACTCCCTTAGGCAACATTATTTTCCATTCCAATATGCACTCTTGTGCACAATATGAGATCATTTGAACAAACTATGCCATGAATGCGACCATAAGATTGAGCATTTGGGTTGAAAGCCATGAATCTTCACACATGATAGTTCATTTCTGAGAACATTTTTTAAAAGAATTGTCGTATTACAAATTTATTATTTTTCCTGGTAACTTGATCACATATGATGAAACAATGCGAAGGTTTTCCAATTTTTTGATTTTTTTGAATTTTTTATACCCGTTTCAAAATGTGGTCAAAACGGCGGGAATGACCGTTCCTAGCTAGTGGTTGAATCTTGGAATTTTTTTGGTGTTTCTCTGATTAGATAGATACTTTTGTACCTAGAAATGATTTTTATAAAAAATAAATAGCAAACTATGAGGCAGCCACAGTTCAAATTTGACCCGCTTCCTGCTGAATCGACGGAAATTTGTCTTTTTCACCAGAGGTGGATCAAAACTTTTTACACCCAACCATTTGGTCAATTGTGCATTAAATATGACCTAGTATTTTATAAAAATGATTTTATCCAATTTTTCAACAATTATTTGGTAGGTCCTTCACAAAAAAACCTCATTTTGGGCACTCGGAAAATGGAAATGCTTTTTTCGTCCAACGAAAATGAAAACTTCCTTAGGCAACATTGTTTTCCATTCCAAGATGCACCATTGTGAACAATATAAGACCATTTATTTGAATTTTTCATGTGAAAAGTAGAAGAAAAACAAAAGAATGCTGAGGTAGATTCTTTTTTGAAGCATAATTTGTCTTTTTGATGAGAGGTGGATCGAAAGCATTTTACATCTAAAAATTTGGTCAACTGTACATAAAATGTTATCTTATAGTTTTGGAAAATGGAGTGGTGCTGTAAACATTTTTGGCACACCAAAAATAGAAAATGACCCCCCCCCCCCTAAAAACTCATTTCTCATAACAATTTTTAAAAGATATTTGTCTTATTCCAATTCCAAGTTTGCTAGTTTTCATAAAAACTATTTCACATTTGGTGAAACAATGAAAATGTTTCTTTTTGAATTTCTCATATCATAAAACTGTTTATATGATTCAACACCATTTTTTGAAAAAAAATATGGTTCAACACCTTATTTTTAGTCGATTACGACCAATTTAGAAGGTCATAACATGTACTGCGTTCTGATTGGTCCATGGGCATGTCATGCGCTTCGTGCTCAAACGTCGTCGGATGCTCTCGGATCCGACGACAGCCCTTTCAACCTCACCCCCCTCATTGTCTCAAAAAAGTTAAAAGAAAAAAGAAAACTCCCTCACCCTGTGACCCCGGGAACCCTAGCGCTCCAGATCCGCCACCCCCCGATCCCTCCCCTCGTATCCCACATCGCCCCCGCCACCCCGATCCCTCCCCTTGTCTCCCACATCGCCCCCGCCACCCTGATCCCTCCCCTCGTCTCCCACATCGCCGATCCACCGACGCTCTCGCGACCTCGATCTCGATCCAAGATAGAACTTTTACCAAAAGTTTATTGTGATCTTTTTGTTCAAATAACAATTAAGGCGAAGCAGGGTCAGGAACATCCCTATAAAAGAAAAAGATGACCCCTTCTTCCTAAAGGATTAGAACCTTTTCATGCCGATACCAAAAACCTATTTGCTCAGAGTTCCCGTTTGATACCCGATAAAGCAAATCTAGGTTTTCGCTTTGCTTGCCCCGCCGCCGGCAATCTCACCCTCCCCCTCCCCCTCCCCCCGCGCCGCCGCCCCCACCTTCTCCTTCCTCTCCCCTGACTGCTCCACCTCGACTGGCCGCAGTGCTTCGGGGCGACTTCCTCCTCGACCTCGCCTCACCGCCGCAGCACCCCTACCCACTGCCCCGCGCTGCCTCAGGTGAGTCAGCCATCGCGCCATCTTCCATCTCCTGTTACCATTCCTTTCGTTTCAGCGGGGATCTGGGCATGGGTTGGTGCCTCCGATCTGACGCGCCGCGCTGCAATTTTTTATGTTTATTATCAGGGAGCGTGGTGTTTGCCGCCGATTCGGAGCGGCCCGCCATCGGATCTCCTCCTCCTCCGGCGGCGGCGGGCGGGCAGGTCGTGGATCCTGTGGAGCAGGGCCCGGAGCGGGCGCAATCCCCGAAGAAGGCCAAGCCCAAGGGCGGCGTCAACCTACACAAGAGCCTCGCCTGGGACAAAGCCTTCTTCACGAGCGAAGGTTTGTGCATCGCCTCCATAAATAAACTAGCCAAAATCTCTATTGTTTCGTGACTGCTACGTGTTAGTATGATGCACATCGTAGGCTCATGGATCCTGATATGGATTGCTACCAGCTCCTAACATTCCCCTTCATTTTTTGAAAAAAAAACTATCGTCTGTACCTATGCATTTCCCTTTCCAGCTCTGTACTTGTCTTTTGTTATATTAGACTTGTGCATTTTGATGCAGATAGATAGACTTTCTTACCATTTCCCTTTCCAGCGCTGTACTTGTCTTTTGTTATATTAGACCTATGCATTTTGGTGTAGATACACAACAGTTCTTACCATTTCCCTTTCCATCTTTGTACTTGTCTTTTGTTATACCTGTCACCCTGATGTGTTGATTGATAGCAGCTAATGTTTCCTCCTGGTCTGAGCAGGTGTTCTGGATACTGAGGAATTGGGCATTGTGAACAGCACTTTCCGCAAGTCACAGGGTTCTAGGCTGCTACAGGATGCCCTCCTCTCCTCCACCCCCCTGACATGGTGAGCTCCACCCCTCCTACCCCTTGCAGATCTGAAATGAAGTGGGCATTAGTTGCAATTGTTATGGCCACAACATAGCAGCATTGTATTGGTTCAGTTTTTATGCATAATTCGATTGTGACTGTGTTGTTTGATGCTGCTTGTCTCATCTATTTTTCATGTCTTGTGTGAAATCTGTACCCTACTGTCGGTGTACTAAAGTAGGGGTACCTTAGTACCCCGAACTTGTGCACGGGCAGTCGTAGCACCCCGCGGCAAGGCTTGTCAGGTGATCGCCAAAACTCTCCATGGTCCCTTTTTTGGGCCATCCAAGAACAAAGTATTTGAGCCAAGGCCCCGGCAGGAGGAGCTTGCCGGGAAGGCCACCCGAAGAGAGCAAGGCCCCGGCAAGAGGAGCTTGCCAGGACGGCCGCTCGAAGCACAAGGCCCCGGCAAGAGGAGCTTGCCGGGAAGGCCGACCAGGGCACGACAAGAGACTTGCTGCGACGCGCCACGCGTCCCGGCAAGGACCGGTGAGCAACAAGCTCCCGGACGCGACAAGGCATCAACCGCGGCAAGGCGCTTGCCGCGGCAAGTCACCACCCCGCGCCTGCGTTCCAGCTCATCCACCAACGTGTCGCTCTGGGGCCATTCCAGGCGTACGTGGCGAAAGGCTGCGCAGCCAGGGGCATGCGGTGGTGAAGCAACGCTGACAGGATAGCCGTCGTGGCAAACGGTGGCACCCCTGACGGTCCCTTTTCTGCACTATTTGGGCGACCTAGACGGGCATTTAATGCCCTTGTCCCCTGCCGTCAGAGTTAGGTATGATAGCACTATGCAAACACCTGTACCCAACACAGCGTTTTCCAGTTTTACCCCCGCCTACGTTGCCACCTGTGGGTAACCCCTTGCGCATATAAAAGGAGGCCCCATGCGCAACATAGAAAGGAGGGAGAGGAAGGAGGAGGCCACTCACGCTCGGTCTGATTAGTTGCCTGAGTGTACTGTAGCACTCAGCGCTCCCAAACAAGAACACAATACAAACCACAAAGCAGTAGTAGGGTTTTACGCATCCGTGCGGCCCGAAGCTGGGTAAACCCCTTGTGTGCATCGTCTCGATCCGCTCTTCGCGCGACCTCCGCCCCCCGCCGAACCAGAAAGGGGCTCGGTCCCCATAGGTGTTCGTGGAGGCAGATTTCCCCCGACATCTTTGGCGCGCCAGGTAGGGGGCGTCGAGGTTGTGTGAACCTGATCCGGCGTCTACACAGGCTAGATCTCCATCGTCTTCATCGACATGCCACCGAAGAAGAAGGCTCCGGAGGTGGCTGGTCCGTCCGCCTCGAACCCACCGCCCCTGGAGCAAACGGGTGGTGGGGACGGCACCGGCGGCGGAACGGGCGTCGCCGAGCCAACTCATGGTACCACGGCGTCCGAGCATGCACCGCGGCCCTCTCAGGAGGCACGGGACCAGCAGCGTCTTGGCACTCACGGTACCATACGCTCGCTAGACCCAAATCGTGCTGGCGGATCCCAGGGTGCTCAAGGCCAGCATACACACCAACGTGCTGGCGCGAGCGTGGCTGGACTGCCTGGTCCAGGTGCTGCTCCTTCTAACATAGTTAGAAGTTCGATCACATCCCGCTCCACGCGCCGTTCGCCGCTGCTGCCCGCCACTCCAGCAGAAGCTCTAGCACGAGCTCAACTGCTCCTAGACTACCCTCCAACGGCGGACAAGCTCGATGACTGGAGGGCCACGATACAGAGTCTCGTCGGCTTCGCTAACGGCGACACCCCGCGGCAGCATAGTGCGTTGCAGCCGCGGCAGGTCGGCCAGGCGAGAACCGATGGCGCCAAGACCGGTGGGGGTGCGACCACCGTGCATTCCCCGCCCCAAAGGCCAAGATCGCCGACTCGCCGGAACCATCACGACAACGACTCCACCGCGTCGTCAAATCCGCGAACTCGTCGCGATCAACGCCAAGTTCTTCACGAATGAAAGCAAGAGGACGCTCGTACTCGCGTCGAGCGTCGAAGAGAAGCGCGGCGTCAATCAGACCAGCGCGCTGAGCCCTCTGTCGACATGCATGCGCCGGGGGGACCAGGCGACCTGCCGTACGCGGTAGGCTGCCCTGCGTTCACCCGTGAGCTGCGGCAAGTCCAGTGGCCCAGCACGAAGAATTTCAAGCCAGACGTACCAGAGAAGTACGACGGTAAGTCGCATCCGTCGGAGTTCCTCAGCATCTACACCATTGTGGTGCAGGCTGCTGGAGGGCGAGACGACAAGATCCTTGCCAACTACTTCCCGCTGGTACTCAAATCCAACGTGAGATCCTGGCTCATGCACTTGCCGGACAACTCCATAACCTCCTGGACAGACTTGTGCCATCAGTTTGTTGGCGCCTTTACAGGCGGCCACAAACCCCATGGCCAAGCGAGCGACCTTCATCTGCTCGTCTAGAAAGAAGGGGAACCCTTGCGCATGTTCATCCAGAGATTCAGCCGCGCACACTACAACATCCCAGACGTCCACCCTGCCGCGGTCATCAGCGCGTTCCATCAGAACGTGCGTAACCGCAGGATGCGGGAGGAGATGGCGATGTGCAAGATCAAAGACGTCAGCGAGCTATATGCCTTGGCCGACAAGTGTGCCCATGCTGAGGAAGGAAGGAAACTCCCCGGAGAGAACACTGGAGCAGGAGAATTTGATAGTGAGGATACCGCCCCGGCAAGGAAGAACCGGCGGCAGAGCAACAGGAAGAAGAAGAGCCAAGAAGTACTGGTTGTTGAGTAGTCCGGCGATGAAGGCGCCGCCAAGAAGGCCCAGGCTGGTAGCTCCGGCAAGGAGGTTGCCGGATGCACCAACTGCCAGGCTGTAGCGGTCGCCGACAAGCGGGACGGCACCAACAAACAGTACTGCAAGATCCACCGCACCAAGGGCCATGACCTCCAGAGCTGCAAGCAGGTCGAGCGGCTCGTCGAGCTGCAAAAGGCCGAGTACGAGCGACGCGACAAGTAGAAAGCCCGGGAAGGTGGCGGAGGATCCGGCACGAAGCGCCCCGGCCAGGGAGGACGCCGCGACAAGGACAAGCAGCGGCAAGCAGACAGACCTCCCCGCGGCCGCGACAAGGACGAAGACGACGACGAAGACGAAGACATGGATGATGTCGAGACCAGTGAGCAGGAGTTTCAGAAAGCCACGGAGGTCTTGTGCATAGACGGCGGTGCTTCTCTGCATACTTCTCGCCGCTAGCTCAAGCAGTGGGCGCGGGAAGTCAATGCAGCGGAACCACCCGTCGAGTCACGCAAGCCTCTGAAATGGTCCAGCACGCCTATCATCTTAGATATTGAGGACCACCCTGACCGCACAACTGCGATCGGGTGCTTGCCGATGTTGGTCTCACCAACAGTCCGCAACCTCAAGGTCACTAAGATGCTAGTCAACGGCGGGGCCGGCTTGAACCTGATCTCCTCCGCTGTGCTCCAGAAACTCCAAGTCCCCGACAGCGAGCTCGAAGAGACCGACACGTTCCAAGGAATCAACCCGGGAAGGAGCAAGCCGAAGGGGAAGATAACGTTGCCAGTGACATTTGGCAGCGAGCTGAACTTCAGGACACAGAGGATCACTTTTGACGTTGCCGATTTTCCCTTGCCCTACAATGGAATTCTCGGCCGTCCAGCGCTCGCCAAGTTCATGGCGGCCTCTCACTACGCATACAACATGCTCAAGATGCCAGGCCCGATAAGCGTCATCTCTGTCCCCGGCGACAAGAAGGATGCCCTTATCTATGCCGACAAGATCTACGGGGAAGCAGCAGCTGCAACAGATCACAAGCCACTTGCGGCTAAAGCTCCCGGAGGGAAGAAGAAAACCAAGCCCGGCAAGTGCTCTAGTGCCCACTCCGGCAAGCGCGCCTCTTCGAAGTGCTGCGCTACCATCGAGGACACGCCATCGAGCTCCACCGGCAAGATTAAGAAGTCAATGGCAGCCCCGCCAACGACCAAGAAGGTGTCCGCCAAGGAGGACGGCACTGGTGGTACCTTCACCATCAGTGCCACTCTCGACCCCAAATAGGAAAGCGCGCTCGTTGCTTTCCTGCGGGCGAATGTCGATGTGTTTGCCTGGCAACCATCTGACATCTCCGGCGTTCCCAGGAAAGTGATTGAGCACCACCTCGCCGTCTGTCCTTATGCGTGGCCCGTCAAGCAGAAAGTCAGGAAGCAAGCGGTGGAGCGCCAAGAGTTCATCGCAGAAGAGATCAGGAAGTTGGAAGCGGCAGGCCTTGTCAGAGGTGTGCTCCATCCGACGTGGTTGGCCAATCCTGTTGTCGTGCGCAAAGCAAATGGGAAATGGAGGCTTTGCATCGACTTTACTGATGTTAACAAAGCTTGCCCCGAAGATCCCTTTCCCTTGCCGCGCATTGACCAGATTGTTGACTCCATGGTCGGATGTGACCTGCTTTCATTTCTTGACGCATACTTAGGATACCATCAGATCTTCATGGCTGAAGAAGATGAGGAAAAGACCGCATTCATCACTCCATGTGGCACGTACTGTTTCGTACGGATGCCTTTCGGTTTGAAGAATGCTGGTTCGACATTTGCGAGGGTTGTCCATACCGCTTTTGAGCCGCAAATCCACAGAAATGTGGAAGCCTACATGGATGACATAGTGGTCAAAAGCAGGAACAGGGCAACCCTGATTCAAGATTTAGAAGAGACCTTTACGAACCTGCGCAAGATTAGCCTCAAGCTCAACCCCGAGAAGTGCGTGTTTGGAGTCCCTTCCGGCAAGCTTCTCGGGTTCTTCGTGTCTCAGCGAGGAATCGAAGCCAATCCAGACAAAATAAAGGCCATCGAGCAGATTGAAGCACCAACACGCGTCAAGGATGTACGAAGGCTTGCCGGCTGCGTCGCGGCTCTCAGCAGGTTTATTTCCAAGTCTGCAGAACGCGCCCTGCCATTTTTCAAAGTTTTGAAAAAGGCGGGTCCAGTGAAATGGACTCCGGAAGCGGAGGCTGCGCTGTAGGACTTGAAGAAATACCTGTCCTCCGCTCCAATACTTGTCGCGCCTAAACCACAAGAGAAGTTGCTGCTGTACCTGGCGGCAACCAATCAAGTGGTTAGTGCTGCGTTAGTAGCGGAGAGGGAGGCACATGATGAGCTAGCAACCGCGTCAAGCGACAAGCAGGAGGCTTCCCCGACAAGCTCTGGCCCCGACAAGAATGAATCTGCGCAGGAGCGAGTGGAGGTGCAGGAGAAGAGAATGGTGTAGCGCCCAGTTTATTTTGTCAGCTCCCTTCTGCAGGGGGCTAGGTCAAGGTACTCTGGTGTGCAGAAATTGCTTTTCGGCCTTCTCATGGCCTCGAGAAAGCTGTGCCATTACTTCCAAGCACATGAGATTACAGTTGTCACCCGCTTTCCGCTGAAGAGGATACTGCAGAATCCAGAAGCAACAGGCAGGATTGTCGAGTGGGCACTGGAACTGTCAAGCTTCAGTCTCAAATTCGAGAGCACTTCAACTATCCAAAGCAGAGCATTAGCGGAGTTCATAGCAGAGTGGACACCGACACCAGACGAAGAGATCCCAGAGACGAGCATCCCCGTCAAAGAAGCAAGCAAAGAGTGGCTGATGTATTTTGATGGTGCCTTCTCGCTGCAAGGCGCCGGTGCTGGCGCGTTGCTTATCGCGCCCACCGGAGAGCATCTCAAGTACATAGTCCAGATGCACTTCCCCAAGGAGCAAGCAACCAACAATACTGCAGAGTATGAAGGTTTGCTTGCCGGCCTCAGGATCGCGGCAGAACTTGGGATCAAGATGCTCATTGTCAGGGGTGACTCGCAGCTTGTCGTCCGCCAAGTGAACAAAGATTACCAGAGTCCGTTGATGGAAGCGTACGTTGATGAAGTGAGGAAGCTAGAAGAGCACTTTGACGGCCTGCAAATGGAACACATTCCAAGAGCTGAGAACGACATTGCTGATGGCCTGTCAAAGTGCGCAGCACTTAAGTTACCTGTGGAGCCAGGAACCTTTGTGCTCAAGCTGACTCAGCCATCCGTAACACCATCAACCGGACAGAGCAAGAAGAGGAAGTTGGTCTCCGGCGACTATCTTCCGGCAGAGCTCCCCGGAGCCGCCGCCAAGAAGGTCCCCAAGGTCGACGCCAAGAGTGCTGAGGAGCAGTCTGCTCCGGCAAACCCCAGGGTTTGTTCCGTAGAAGCAGGCGCTCCCGACAAGTTTTGCTCCGGCAAGCTTGCCGGGGAACATCAAGCTCCGGCTGAGCCCCAGATCCTCGCCGTAGAAGCGGACGTTCCCGCGGCAACAGATGTGCCTTCAGTCCTTGTTGTCGAGCCACAGGCTCGAGCATGGGCGCAGCGGACTGTCCGTTTCCTCCAGAACGAAGAACTTCCCGAAGAACAAGAAGAAGTAGAAAGAGTAGCCCGGCGCTCAAGTATGTACCAGTTCGTCGACAACACACTGTACAGAAGAGGGCGCAACGGTGTGAAATTGAAGTGTATTCCCCGGGAAGACGGACAAAAGCTGTTGGCAGAGATACATGGAGGCATATGTGGTCACCACATTGGCACAAGAGCACTTGCCGGCAAAGCATTCCGGCAAGGTTTCTTCTGGCCGACAGCCCTCCAGGAGGCAACTGCACAAGTAACCAAGTGTGAAGCGTGCCAGTTCCATTCCAAGCAGATACACCAGCCAGCTCAAGCTCTCGAGACGATCCCTTTATCCCGGCCATTTTCGGTCTGGGGGCTCGACATCCTCGGCCCCTTCCCCCGAGCTGTCGGGGGCTTTGAGTACTTGTACGTTGCAATCGACAAGTTCACAAAGTGGCCGGAAGTGGAACCAGTGAGGAAGGTGACAGCAAAGTCAGCAGTCAAGTTCTTCAGGTCGATTGTTTGCCGCTTCGGGATCCCCAACAGGATCATCACCGACAATGGTACACAATTCACGAGCCGCGCCTTCATGCAATACGTCCAAGATCTCGGCGCCAAGGTCTGCTTCGCTTCTGTTGCTCATCCCAGGAGCAACGGTCAAGCGGAGAGGGCCAATGCCGAAGTGCTGCGCAGGCTCAAGACCAGAACTTTCGACAGGCTGCACAAGTGTGGAAGAAACTAGATCGAGGAGCTGCCGGTGGCTCTTTGGTCGATCAGAATGACGCCAAATCGAGCCACTGGCCAGACACCATTTGCTCTAGTCTATGGAGCAGAAGCAGTTACCCCCACGGAACTCATATACGGGTCTCCTCGAGTGCTCGCCTATGATGAGCTTGAGCAAGAGCGGCTGCGTGAAGATGACGCGCTGCTCCTTGAGGAAGATCGTCTTCAGGCTGCTGTGCGAGCCGCTCGCTACCAGCAAGCTTTGCGTCGCTACCATAGCCGCAAAGTTAAAGCCAGAAGCTTCGAGGAAGGCGACCTTGTTCTTCGGCGCGCTCCATCCGCCAAGAATCACAACAAGTTGACGCCGAAGTGGGAAGGCCCTTACCGGGTGAGACGAGTCGCGAGGCCCGGCGCTGTCTGCCTTGAGACCGAAGATGGCACTCCGGTGAGCAACTCCTGGAATATTGAGCATCTTCGTAAGTTTTACCCGTAAGGCGCGGTTGTCGGACCCCGTCCGGCAACCACCGTTTTGTACAAGTCTTGTCGCTGTTGCATGTAATCCTTTGTACAAAGCCAGGCGTAGACCCTGAGCAGCAGTAAATGAAGCGCTGGCGCCCTAAGTTTTAGCATGCATGCTGAGTCTAGTCTCGTCCTTGGTTAGGGTTGATAGTGCCTAACAGCTGCTAACCCCTAGCTTAGAGGTCGGGTCTGCGTCCTTTTTTTCCTGTTCTTTCGTTTCCCTTGGTTCGCAGGGTTTTGCATATCCTGGCCAGACCGCTTAAGGACGAAGAAGAGAAGAAGGGCAGACCAGCATCTGGTCCCCGGCAAACCAGTGTTGCCGGGGGCTGCAAGTACAAAGATTTGCCCGCGGCAAGCCAAAGTTGTCGGGGGCTGCAATCCCAGATAAGTTTTTCATCCCTTGTCATGCATTCTCTTATGGACTGAGGAATGCGAAAACCTTGTTTCTTCCTAAAAAGCTACCGTGCTCCCTTAACTCTGGGCCCCAGAGCGCGTTCCTGGAGCCAGTTTTGGTAGTAGCTGCGGCGGCAAAGGGACGGAATGAGGAGCCCGAACCCGCCTCATCCCTACCTCCGCCAAAGGCGTGAGAAAGGACGAGTGGCGCGGGAAGACGGCAGGGCCTGTTGCCGGGCAAAGAAGTGTCTATCTTAACGATATAAAGGATTCGCTCCTTTGCGTGGGTTTTACCCGCGGGACAAATGGCCCGGCAAACATCCCCTTTTCATTAAAAAAACATTCCGCTCAGGTACAGTTCAGAGAGAATGAAAAACATGAGAGATGGGATTACAAGCTTTAAATGCAACTAAAGCCCGAGGGCTTACGAGTTAAAAAGAGATAAGGTGCCCGTAATCCCTTTCTTGTCTCTCTCCTCAGGAGGTAGGACAAGGAGGCGAGAAGGGCAAAAGGGGCGCCTAGGCGAGCTACGGGTGGCAGAAGACGCCAAGAGAACACCCCGGGGGCCGTCTGAAAGCTGGACGGTGACAGCGGCGCCGGAAGCAGGGCTCGACGAGGCGGCAGGACGTCAGCACGCTGTCGAGGGCGCCGGGCCCCCGTACTCCGAGTTGACGGCCTTGCCGCCCGCCCTCTTCCTCTTCCGCAGCCTCCCTACGCCAGCCGCCAAGGAGACGACCCCGAGAAGCTCAAGGAGCCGGCGACACGGATGATGGGGTCGCCGGTGCCACACGGAGACGCGACCGGCGCCTAGTCGGACCCTCATCCCGACGATCGCTACCCTCGTCGTCGCTGTCGCTCCCCTCCTCGTCGCTCTCGCTCGAGGAGGAGCCTTCGCTGTCGGAGGAGCTATCCACGCAACACCGGGCCCAGGTCCCGTAGCACCCGAAGACCTTGACGGAGAGGAGATCGCCCTCCATCAACTTAAAATGGAGGGTGAACCCCTCCATCAAGCTGTGGATACGGGCGAACGACTTCCACCCTCGACCAAGATACATCACGCCGGGGGCTGGGGACTCAACGTGGACCCGCGTGCCGCTGATCCCGCAGCCCCTCATGCGCAGTCTTAGCGTCTCGGGTTGTTCCATCTCCATCACGCTTGTGAAGGGAGCCGGGAGACGGAGGCGACGACGAGGCGCCCAGCTCAGCCTGACGAAGAACTCGCAAGGGTCGTCCCCGATGTGGACCGCCGTGAGAAGAGGAGCCGCCGGCGGAGACGAGGCCGGCGCGTCGCCCCGTCCGCCTCGTCCCCGAGCGCCTCGGCCTCGTCCACGACCTCGCCCCCTCCCCCTTCCCCTTATGGTTGGCTCTGCCACCGCGGGTGCAAGGGGAGGAGGGGCGCGTTGCCTAGCGGCGACCCTCGCCGCCACCGATGAAGGACCAGGGTTTCCTTTCTCCATGGCGAATGGAGAGAGGGGATCAGAAGCTGAAGCGAAGAAAAGATGAAGGAGTGTGGATTTCTGTCGCCCCCTCTTGCTCTTTATAAAGGAGCAGGGTGGGGGCTCGGCCGCCCCGCTCAGCCAATCAAGACGCAGGAAGAGCAGGCGACTGGGACCGGCCTGCTGCCTCGACCCGCGACGGCCCGGTTTCCTGCCTCCACCATCCGCAACTCCAGGTGCATGGAAGCCGCGTGGCTAGCGTGCAGGACCAAGGCGACGGATGAGGCGACCTTCCCCCGCCCCATGATCATGGGGAGCGGACGCCTCGGAAACCGTGCCTCGGCCCCGTCCAGCAAACGAGCCACGCCTCCACGCCTCCCTCCACTTATGGAGATGGCGGTTCGCCCCCCTTTTTTGCGACGCGACGCATGCCTGCGGGGCTTAGCCCCGCATACGCCGCCCACGTCACGCACACCTCTCCCCACGATGCCGCGTTCGACGCGTGCGATTCGGGGAGGACGTGGTGGATGCAGAAGAAGATGCAGCGTGACCCAGGCCGCGCGTGCCCATGCATTGTTTTGGACCTGGCCCAACAGCGCTCGGCACCGCGTATGGCCCAGGCCCGGGGGCTCCTGTCGGTGTACTAAAGTAGGGGTACCTTAGTACCCCGAACATGTGCACGGGCAGTCGTAGCACCCCGCGGCATGGCTTGCCAGGTGATCGCCAAAACTCTCCATGGTCCCTTTTTTGGGCCATCCAAGAACAAAGTATTTGAGCCAAGGCCCCGGCAGGAGGAGCTTGCCGGGAAGGCCACCCGAAGAGAGCAAGGCCCCGGCAAGAGGAGCTTGCCAGGATGGCCGCTCGAAGCACAAGGCCCCGGCAAGAGGAGCTTGCCGGGAAGGCCGACCAGGGCACGACAAGCGACTTGCTGCGACGCGCCACGCGTCCCGGCAAGGACCGGTGAGCAACAAGCTCCCGGGCGCGACAAGGCATCAACCGCGGCAAGGCGCTTGCCACGGCAAGTCACCACCCCGCGCCTGCGTTCCAGCTCATCCACCAACGTGTCGCTCTGGGGCCATTCTAGGCGTACGTGGCGAAAGGCTGCGCAGCCAGGGGCATGCGGTGGCGAAGCAACGCTGACAGGATAGCCGTCGTGGCAAACGGTGGCGCCCCTGACGGTCCCTTTTCTGCACTGTTTGGGCGACCTAGACGGGCATTTAATGCCCTTGTCCCCTGCCGTCAGAGTTAGGTATGATAGCACTGTGCAAACACCTGTACCCAACACAGCGTTTTCCAGTTTTACCCCCGCCTACGTTGCCACCTGTGGGTAACCCCTTGCGCATATAAAAGGAGGCCCCATGCGCAACGTAGAAAGGAGGGAGAGGAAGGAGGAGGCCACTCACGCTCGGTCTGATTAGTTGCCTGAGTGTACTGTAGCACTCAGCGCTCCCGAACAAGAACACAATACAAACCACAAAGCAGTAGTAGGGTTTTACGCATCCGTGCGGCCCGAAGCTGGGTAAACCCCTTGTGTGCATCGTCTCGATCCGCTCTTCCGCGACCTCCGCCCCCCGCCGAACCAGAAAGTGGCTCGGTCCCCATAGGTGTTCGTTGAGGCAGATTTCCCCCGACACCTACTAGAAGATGCCACCATCAAGTTAATAATAACACTAATGATATTTTGATTCTAGTCAGAGATACAAATAACATTAGTTAGGTCCATGGATGGATGGATGAACACACACATCTAGCAGCCTAGCAGTGTTAGCAAAGGATGTCAGTACAATGTTTATGGCATTCATTTATTGAAGCAAATAGTAACTAACTGTCATGGGCTTTTTATTGTGGAGCTCCATGAACTTTTTTGGTCGACTGGCTGTCCAAGTTCCTGAAGAACAAATCATACAACATTATCTTGTTGATTGATGTAGTTCCTCACCTTTTTGCTACTGATGTTTAGTTCCTTGCTTGATTCTGGATACTATTAAGTTGAAATAAAATTGTATGAGAAAATGATCACTAAACTAAGGAGGCTTAACCTGATAATAACTTCTTTTACATTAATAGCCTGCAATGTTGTCTCAGAGCTTATTGTCCAAAATAATACCTCTACTTTTTGTGTCCTTCAGTAATGCGTATCCTTCAGGACAACTCAAGCAGGTATATAGCTTGCCGCAAATCGCTCGTCCCTCTTCCTCTCTTGTACATGAATGTGAGATGCTGCGCATGCAAGATCTAAGCCAAATGGCATATTGTAATCTTTTTATTGCTGGTCTTTATGTATGATGTCATGAATATGTACGTTTGAAATGTTGCTTTGACAGCAAAATTGTATTCCTGTGTACATGCTGCTTTGACAGCAAAATTATGAAAATTTCACGACAATATATATGGGCAAAATTGTATTCGTGTGTATTGCGCTTGAAAAGGCTACAGCCAACTGATGATGTTGTTGTGGAATTGTTTATTTTATTTTAAATAGCGAAAATAATAATTCTACCAAAAAGTTATCAAAAACAAAATGAAAAGGTCAGCAAAAAACAAAATGAAAAGGCCAAAAAAAGAAATTTACAAGAAAAAGTAAAGGGCCCAAAATAGAAAAGACCTGCGAAAATTGGGCTTGGCCCATTTAGTTGACCATAAAAAAACATAAATTTGTTGGAATTGTTGGGCTCGGCCCATGAAAAACGTCGAATCGGACCGGGCTTATTCTTGTGCCAAATCAGCTTGCCGCGCTGGATGCCTACATGGCCTGAGGAGGTTGCTAGTGACCAAAACTTTGGTCGTGGAACCAACGACCTTTTACATATCACAAAGAAGGTCACTAATTTCATTTTACGAGCGCCAACTTTTGACCTTCTGTTTTTGGTCACAAAAAGGTCGCAAATGAAAAACTATAACCTTTCAGCGGCCAATAGTGAGGGTCACAAGTTGACATATTTCTTGTAGTGAAACTGGGCATCACTGACTGGCCTCCGTGGGAGAGAAGTAAGTATTATATTGCTCAACAGCCTCCACTGTCAATCCACACTGGCCAGCTAGTCTACAGTAGCAGGACCCTTTCGACTTTCTCTACATGGCAATCATTGACCATTCAGGGATACGTCTCCAATGTATCTATAATTTTTTATTGTTCCATGCTATTATACTATCAATCTTGGATGTTTTATACACTTTTAAAAGCAATTATACATCACTTTTTGGGGCTAACCTATTAACTTAGTGCCCAGTGCCAGTAGTTGTTTTTTGCCTGTTTTTGGCTTTTTGGAATATGAGTTCCAAACGAAGTCCAAATGCCACGAGACGTTTTCGAGGTTTTTTCTGGACATAAGAGACCCTGGTAGCTTCGAGAGGGGACAAGAAGATGGAGCAATGGCCCATGAGGCACCAGGGCGTGCCCAGCGGGTAGGGCGCGCCCTGGTGGCTCATGGGGCCCATGTAGCTCCGTTTGACCTAACTCTGCCTCTATAGATTCTCTAAAATCAGGACCACCAGGGGAGTCCAGGAAATACTTTTTCCGCCGCCGCAAATTCCTGTTCTCGAGAGATCACATCTGGAGGTCTTTTCTAGCACTCTGCCGGAGGGGGGATTCAATCACAGAGGGGCTCTACATCAACCTTGCTGCCCTTTCGATGATGCATGAGTAGTTTACCACAGACCTAAGGGTCCATAGTTAGTAGCTAGATGGCTTCTTCTCTCTATTTGATCTTCAATACAATGTTATCCTCGATGTTCTTGGAGTTCTATACTCAATGTTCTCACTTTTTTTGGTGTGTTTGTTGGGATCCGATGAATTGTGGGTTTATGATCAGATTATCCATGAATATTATTTGAGTTTTCTCAAAACTCTTTTATGCATGATTGTTATAGCTTCGTATTTCTCTCTGATCTATTGATTTGGTTTGGCCAACTAGATTGATTTATCTTGCAATGGGAGAGGTGCTTTGTAATGGGTTCGATCTTGCGATGGTCAATCGCAGTGATAGTAGGGGACATGACATGTATTGTCTCGTCGCTATTAAGGATAAAAAAGAGGGGGTTTATTCATGCATGAGTTTACTTTGTCTACATCATGTCATCTTGCTTAGGCGTTGCTCCGTTCTTTCTGAACTTAATACTCTAGATGCATGCTGGATAGCGGTCGATGTGTGGAATAATAGTAGTAGATGCATGAAGGACTCAATCTACTTGTTGATACGTCTCCAAAGTATCTGTAATTTTTTATTGTTCCATGCTGTTATATTATCAATCTTGGGTGTATTATATCCATTTACTCACAACTTTATTTCAGTTTTTGGCACTAACCTATTGACATAGTTGAAAGGATCGATACGATCGACTAGAGGGGGGTGAATAGGAGACAACAAATTTTAATATTTGTTGTCAATTTTAAGGCTTAGCAGATAAAAAGGGTTCATTAGATATGCAACTAGGTGAATGCAACCTATATGACAAGCAAGCTCCAAGCTAAATATGCTAGGCAACAATCTAAGTAGGAAGCCAACAAGCATACAAAGCAAAGTAAGGTGCGGGAAAGGGTTAACCACAAGTGAGACGAGGAAGTGGATTTTATCCTGAAGTTCACTCTTACTTGGGGAAGAGCTACTCTCCGTTTGGAGCGGTGCCGGAGCAAAAGCTTGCGAAACGCCACTGAAGGCTCACAGTAATCTCCTTCGAGTCACTCCCAACAGATGAGCCTCAAATCACACAGGGTTGGTCTTGAAGGCGACCACCACACCTTTACAAACTTCTCCGGAGCACACCACAAGCAAGGAAGCTTCCGGAGGAACCTCTAACCTCCTAGGAGCCCAAGCTCCAAGAGTAACAAGTCAATGGGAAAGAAATGTTGCAGGGAACCCAATTTGGTTTGGTCAAGATGTAGATTGGTTCTTGCTCTCCCAATCCCCAAAGTTTCAACAAGTTTGGGTGGAGGGACTGAGAGTATTGAGCAAAATAAGGTGTAGCAATGGTGGATCTCAAAAATACATTAGGGTTAGAGGTTGGAGGTGGAAGAAGGGGCCTTTTATAGTGTCCTTGGTCGGGTGGGGGTTTCTGCCCGTTGGACCCCATGCGCACGGGCTAAGTCAGCCCCGTGCGCATGGGGTACTCAGAGACTTCCACACCACCCTATGCGCATGGGGGTCAAAAGACCCCGTGTGCACGGGGTACCCAGAGAGTTTACACAGTACCCCGTGCGCACGAGGGTCAAAAGACCCCATGCGCACGGGGTACCCAAAGAGTCACGCAGTACCCCGTGCGCGCGGGGGTCCAAAGACCCCGTAAGCACGGGGTACCCAGTAACTTTCTGCCACAAACTTTCTGAGTACCACAAGCACACACACTAGGATTTTAGGTGGTAGGAGTGGGTAGGATTAGTGTATATGGTTCGGCAATGGCATTCCCACACAACTTTCATCCACACAAACCCCTCTTAATAGTGCGATCTTCCCTATGACTCAAAGCAAACCAAAAACTAAACCTTCCATTCACCGGAAGACCACGCCGTTGACCTTTTTGAATTGGGGTGTCATACATCTCCAACATGAAGCACTTGGAACCAATATCCTGAGATAAACTTTAATAACTGATATTAGTTCAACTAACCACATTGGCATCACACCAAAATATAGTACAAGTGCCACTTGCACTTTCAATAGTGCCTAGTGCCAGTTGTTGTTTTTTGCTTGTTTTTTAATTCATAGAATATCAATACCAAACGGAGTCCAAATGCCACAAAACTTTTTGGAGAATTTTTTCTGCCCAGAAGACACCCAGGAGGCCCAAGAAGTGCACAAGAGGGGACCTGTGGGTCCCACTAGGTACCAAGGCGCGCCAGAGGCCCGAGGCACCGCCCTAGAGGGTAGTGAAGCCCACAGGCACCCCTCCACCTCCTATCAGCTCTATAAATACTCTAAAATCCCAAAAACCCTAGGGGAGTCAAGATAAAATAGTTTTTGCCGCCGCAAGTTCCAGAACCACGAGATCCAATCTAGAGACCTTCTCTAGCACTCTATCAGAGGGGGTCAATGATCACGGAGGGGTTCTTCGTCAACACCCTTGCCCCTCCGATGATGCGTGAGTAGTTTACTACAGACGTATGGGTCCGTAGGAAATAGCTAGATGGCTTCTTCTCTCTTTTTGATCTTCAATACAATGTTCTCCTCAATGTTCTTGGATATCTATTTGATGTAATGACTTTTTGCGGTGTGTTTGTTGGGACCTGATGAACTGTGAGTTTATGATCTGTTCCATCTATGAATATTATTTGAGTCTTCTCTGAACTCTTTTATGCATGATTGTTATAACCTCGTATTTCTTCTCCGAAACTTTGGTTTGGTTTGGCCAACTAGATTGAGTTTTCTTGCCATGGGAAGAGGTGCTTTGTGATGGTTAAAGTCCATATTACTATAGACTTTTCTATTTTTGATAGATTCTGTTTTCGTTGAATTGTGTGCTTATTTTGATGAATCTATGGATTGTATCAGAGGGTACAAGCCATGGTAAAGTTAGAATAGTGTAAGTATAATGCAACAATAATAAAAATATGAATGGGTTTGCAACAGTACTTAGAGTGTTGATTTGCTTTATTATACTAACGGATCTCATGAAGGTTTTGTTAAGTTTTGTGTGGTTGAAGTTTTCAAGTTTTGGGTGAGATCACGATGGATGAAGGAATAAGGAGTGAAAATTGCCTAAGATTGGGGATGCCCATGGCACCCAAAAGTAATATTCAAGGAGAACCAAGCAACTAAGCGGGGCATCCCCTCTTTCTTCATACGACCATCGGTAATTTTACTTGGAGCTATATTTTTATTCGTCACATATCATGAGTTTTGCTTGGAGCGTCTTGTATTATATGATTCTTTGCTTGTTTTGCTTTTTAGTTTGTCACAATCATCATTGTTGCACACAACTATTTGAGAGAGCCATAATCATGCCATAATTTGTTAGAATTGCTCTATGTGCTTCACTTCAAAAAAAAATTGAGCTATCGAATTGCTCTAGTGCTTCACTA
Source organism: Aegilops umbellulata (assembly GCA_032464435.1). Lineage (NCBI taxonomy): Eukaryota > Viridiplantae > Streptophyta > Magnoliopsida > Poales > Poaceae > Aegilops > Aegilops umbellulata. The sequence goes on along the minus strand of CP136055.1, from coordinate 221,938,325 downwards.
TCTTTTTTAGCATGGTGGTAGTTTTATTTTTGAATAAATACTCTCATGCTTCAATTAGATTATTTTGAGAGTTAGTAAATTTTTAAAGAAATATCCTCTCAATGCTTCACTTATATTATTTTGAGAGATGATTTTTTTGAAGAAATATGTGCTCTCACACTTCACTTAAATTTATTTGAGAGCTTTATTAGTAGCAACGGTAAAATATGAAATTAGTCCCAAAGTGATAGATATTCAAGAGGGGTATAATAAAAACTTCCATGAACATCACTGGATATTATAAACTTGATTCCTCGTAATAGTTTTGAGATATGGAGATAGTGATATGTGAGTCATGTTGGTGAGTAATTATGCTTTAGCAAGAATATTGGTGTTAAGGTTTGTGATTCCCTATGCAAGCACGAAAGTCAATATTTATGCAATGAAATTGCATCCTACTTGTGGTGCATAATTCGGTGTTAGTTATGTTTAATGCTCGTTTATGATCATTTTTGTTTTTTGGTTGGTTGCTTCTAAATCTATTTGCTAGTCTTCCCTTGTACTAAGTGGGAATACTACTTGTGCATCCAAACTCCTTAAACCAAGTTGTGCCAAATGAGTCCACCAAACCTACTTATATGCCGTATTTTCATGCGGTTCCAAGTAAATTTGTATGTGCCAACTCTAAATTTCAAAATGAATTGCCTTTTTGTGTGCCCGTACCGCTCATGAAGCAGTAGGGGTGGCCAATATTTTCCATGCTAGATATTCTATTCTCAAGATGAGTGTTTATTTACTTTTAATTGCATGAGAGTGTGGCAGGTAACAGGGATGCCTAGTCCTGAAATGAAAAAAATATTTTATGTTGTCAATAATAAATTCCTTGGAAAGTGTTGGTATGGAAGGCACCTGTGGATACGGCTAGCCATGGATTGTGAAATAATGGTGGAAAAAGGAATAAACTTTATTTTATGTTTGGGAACCGCCTATGATTTATCTAGAATGGAAAGTATTGGGAATTCTCGGTCATTTTTGTTGACAGGAAAAAGCATGCCTCTCAAAAAAATTATCTCTCAATTTAAGCTTTGAGCTCTAGCACCTTTACAAATCTCTCCTTACCTCTGTGAAGGGCCTATCTATTTAGTTTATGTAGTTTTTATTTTTATTGAGTCTCCATCTTCTCTTATAAAGCACCAACTATGGAACACTATTATCATACCTGTGCATTGGGCATAGTTAAAATTCGAGTGTGTTTCATGAATGGATCAATGATTGAGCATAATGGGCTAGGGATAGCTTGCGTTAGTGTTGATATTTTGAAAGACATGGTTGCTTGTTGATATGCTTGAGTAATGATGTCCTCATGTCAAATATAGACTATTGATTTGAATCATCCTAAAAGTCCAAATGTCCATGCTACAAAAGAAAAGAATATGTAATAAATATGTCAGGCAGCATTCCACGTAAAAAATTCTGTTTTTATCATTTACCTACTCGAGGACAAGCATGAATTAAGCTTGGGGAAGCTGATATGTCTCCAACGTATCTATAATTTCTTATTGTTCCATGATATTATATTATCAATCTTGGATGTTTTATATCCATTTACTAGCAACTTTATATCATTTTTAGGGACTAACCTATTGACATAGTGCTCAGTGCCAGTTGTTGTTTTTTTTCTTGTTTTTACATCAAAGAATATCATTACCAAGCGGAGTCCAAATGCTACGAAACTTTTTGGACAATTTTTTTTGCCCACAAGACACCCAGGAGGCCCAAGAAGTGCACCAGAGGGGGCCTGTGGAGCCCACTAGGCACCAGGGCGCGCCCTCATGGGTAGTGGTGTTGGAAATATGCCCTAGAGGCAACAATAAATGCATTATTATTATATTTCCTTGTTCATGATAATTGTCTTTTATTCATACTATAATTGTATTATCCGGAAATCTTAATACATGTGTGAATGCATAGACACCAATATGTCCCTAGTAAGCCTCTAGTTGACTAGCTCGTTGATCAACTGATAGTCATGGTTTCCTGACTATGGACATTGGATGTCATTGATAATGAGATCACATCATTAGGAGAATGATGTGATGGACAAGACCCAACCCTAAGCATAAGCACAAGATCGTATAATTCGTTTGCTAGAGCTTTTCCAATGTCAAGTATCTTTTCCTTAGACCATGAGATCGTGTAACTCTCGGATACTGTAGGAGTGCTTTGGGTGTGCTAAACGTCACAACGTAACTGGGTGACTATAAAGGTATACTACGGGTATCTCCGAAAGTGTCTGTTGGGTTGACACGGATCGAGACTGGGATTTGTCACTCCGTATGACGGAGAGGTAAAACCGGGCCCACTCGGTAATGCATCATCATAATGAGATCAGTGTGATCAAAGCGTTCGATCACGGGATCATGCATTACGGTACGAGTAAAGTGACTTGCCGGTAACGAGATTGAACGAGGTATTGGGATACCGACGATCGAATCTCGGGCAAGTAAAATACCGATTGACAAAGGGAATTGAATACGGGATTAATTGAATCCTCGACGTCGTGGTTCATCCAATGAGATCATCGAGGAGTATGTGGGAGCCAACATGGGTATCAATATCCTGCTGTTGGTTATTGGCCGGAGAGGCGTCTCGGTCATGTCTGCATGTCTCCCGAACCCGTAGGGTCTACACACTTAAGGTTCGGTGACGCTACGGTTATAAATATATGAATATGCAGTAATCCGAAAGTTGTTCGGAGTCCCGGATGAGATCCCGGACATCACGAGGAGTTCCGGAATGGTCCGGAGGTAAAGAATTATATATAGGAAGTACAGTTTCGGCCATCGGGAAAATTCGGGGATCACCGGTATTGTACCGGGACCACTGGATGGGTCCCGGGGGTCCACCGGGTGGGGCCACCCATCCCGGAGGGCCCCATGGGCTGAAGTGGGAAGGGGAACCAGCCCATAGTGGGCTGGTGCTCCCCCCTAGGCCCACCCCTTGCGCCTAGGGTTGAAACCCTAGGGTGGGGGGCGCCCCACTTGCCTTGGGGGGTACTCCACCCCCTGGCCGCCGCCCCCCTTGGGAGATCAGATCTCCAAGGGACGGCGCCCCCCAGGGGGCCTAGATAAATGGGGGAGGGAGGGGGCAGCCGTACCCTTGCATCTTGGCGCCTCCCTCTCCCCTGCTACACCTCTCCTCCTCCGTCACGTGCTTGGCGAAGCCCTGCCGGAGTGTTGTTTCTCCACCAACACCACGCCGTCGTGCTGCTGCTGGAGCCATCTTCCTCAACCTCTCCTTCCCCCTTGCTGGATCAAGAAGGAGGAGACGTCATCCGCTCCGTACGTGTGTTGAACGCGGAGGTGCCGTCCGTTCGGCACTCGGTCATTGGTGACTTGGATCACGGCGAGTACGACTCCATCATCCACATTCTAGTGAACGCTTCCGCTCGCGATCTACAAAGGTATGTAGATGCAATCTGAATACTCGTTGCTAGATGAACTCATAGATGGATCTTGGTGAAACCGTAGGAAATTTTTTGTTTTCTGCAACGTTCCCCAACAGTGGCATCATGAGCTAGGTCTATGCGTAGTTCTCTTTGCATGAGTAGAACACAATTGTTGTGGGCGTAGATGTTGTCAACTTTCTTGCCGCTACTAGTCTTATTTTGCTTCAGCGGTAGTGTGGGATGAAGCGGCCTGGACCAACCTTACACGTACGCTTACGTGAGACCGGTTCCACCGACTGACATGCACTAGTTGCATAAGGTGGCTGGCGGGTGTCTGTCTCTCCCACTTTAGTTGGAGCGGATTCGATGAAAAGGGTCCTTATGAAGGGTAAATAGAAGTTGACAAATCACGTTGTGGCTTTTACGTAGGTAAGAAAACGTTCTTGCTAGAACCCTATTGCAGCCACGTAAAACTTGCAACAACAATTAGAGGACGTCTAACTTGTTTTTGCAGCAAGTGCTTTGTGATATGATATGGCCAAAGTTGTGATGAATGATATATATGTGATGTATGAGATCATGTTCATGTAATGGAATCACGACTTGCATGTCGATGAGTATGACAACCGGCAGGAGCCATAGGAGTTGTCATTATTTTTTGTATGACCTGCGTGTCATTGGAAACGCCATGTAAATTACTTTACTTTATTGCTAAACGTGTTAGCCTTAGTAGTAGAAGTAATAGTTGGCGAGCAACTTCATGGAGACACGATGATGGAGATCATGATGATGGAGATCATGGTGTCATGCCGGTGACAAGATGATCATGGAGCCCCAAGATGGAGATCAAAGGAGCTATATGATATTGGCCATATCATGTCACTATTATTATTTGATTGCATGTGATGTTTATCATGTTTTTGCATCTTGTTTACTTAGAACAACGGTAGTAAATAAGATGATCCCTTATAAAAATTTCAAGAAAGTGTTCCCCCTAACCGTGCGCCGTTGCGACAGTTTGTTGTTTCGAAGCACCACGTGATGATCGGGTGTGATAGATTCCAACGTTCACATACAACAGGTGTAAGATAGATTTACACATGCAAACACTTAGGTTGACTTGACGAGCCTAGCATGTACAAGAGACCGAAAGGTCGAACATGAGTCGTATGGAACATACGATCAACATGGAGATGTTCACCGATGATGACTAGTCCGTCTCACGTGATGATCGGACACGGCCTAGTTGAGTCGGATCATGTTTCGCTTAGATGACTAGAGGGATGTCTAATCTGAGTGGGAGTTCATTATATAATTTGATTAGATGAACTTAAATTATAATGAACTTAGTCTAAATGAACTTTGCATAAATGTCTTGTAGATCAAATGGCCAACGCTAATGTCAACCTCAACTTCAACGCGTTCCTAGAGAAAACCAAGCTGAAAGATGATGGCAGCAACTATACGGACTGGGTCCGGAACCTGAGGATCATCCTCATAGCTGCCAGGAAACAATATGTCCTAGAAGCGCCGCTAGGTGATGCACCCTTCCCGGAGAACCAAGACGTTATGAACGCTTGGCAGCAGCGTGCTGATGATTACTCCCTTGTTCAGTGCGGCATGCTTTACAGCTTAGAACCGGGGCTCCAAAAGCGTTTTGAGCAACACGGAGCATATGAGATGTTCGAAGAGCTGAAAATGGTTTTCCAAGCTCATGCCCGGGTCGAGAGATATGAAGTCTCCGACAAGTTCTATAGTTGTAAGATGGAGGAAAATAGTTCTGTCAGTGAACGCATACTCAAGATGTCTGGGTTGCACAACCGCTTGACTCAGCTGGAGATTAACCTCCCAGACGAGGCGGTCATTAACAGAATCCTTCAGTCGCTCCCACCTAGCTACAAGAGCTTTGTGATGAACTACAATATGCAGGGGATGGTAAAGACCATTCCTGAGGTATTTGCTATGCTGAAATCAGCGGAGGTAGAAATCAAAAAGGAACATCAAGTGTTGATGGTCAATAAAACCACCAAATTCAAGAAAGGCAAGGGTAAGAAGAACTTCAAGAAGGACGGCAAGGATGTTGCCGCGCCCGCTAAGCCAGTTGCCGGGAAGAGGTCAAAGAATGGACCCAAGCCTGAGACAGACTGCTTTTATTGCAAAGGGAAGGGTTACTGGAAGCGGAACTGCCCCAAATACTTAGCGGACAAGAAGGCCGGCAACACTAAAGGTATATGTGATATACATGTAATTGATGTGTACCTTACCAGTGCTCGTAGTAGCTCTTGGGTATTTGATACCGGTGCCGTTGCTCATATTTGTAACTCAAAGCAGGAGCTGCGGAATAAGCGGAGACTGGCGAAGGACGAGGTGACGATGCACGTCGGGAATGGTTCCAAGGTCGATGTGATCGCCGTCGGCACGCTACCTCTACATTTAGCTACGGGATTAGTTTTAAACCTCAATAATTTTTATTTGGTGCTAAGTTTGAGCATGAACATTGTATCTGGATCTCGTTTAATACGAGATGGCTACTCATTTGAATCCGAGAATAATGGTTGTTCTATTTATATGAGTGATATGTTTTATGGTCATGCTTCGATGGTCAATGGTTTATTCTTAATGAATCTCGTGTGTGATGTTACACATATTCATAGTGTGAGTACCAAAAGATGTAAAGTTGATAACGATAGTCCCACATACTTGTGGCACTGCCGCCTTGGTCACATTGGTGTCAAGCGCATGAAGAAGCTCCATGCTGATGGACTTTTAGAGTCTCTCGATTGTGAATCATTTGACACATGCGAACCATGCCTCATGGGCAAAATGACCAAGACTCCGTTCTCCGGAACAATGGAGCGAGCAACCAACTTATTGGAAATCATACATACTGATGTGTGCGGTCCAATGAGTGTTGAGGCTCGCGGAGGATATCGTTATGTTCTCACTCTCACGGATGACTTGAGTAGATATGGGTATGTCTACTTGATGAAACACAAGTCTGAGACCTTTGAAAAGTTCAAGGAATTTCAGAATGAGGTAGAGAATCAACGTGACCGAAAAATAAAGTTCTTACGATCAGATCATGGAGGAGAATATTTAAGTCACGAATTTGGCACACACTTAAGGAAATGTGGAATCGTTTCACAACTCACGCCGCCTGGAACACCTCAACGTAACGGTGTGTCCGAACGTTGTAATCGCACTCTATTGGATATGGTGCGATCTATGATGTCTCTTACAGATTTACCGCTATCATTTGGGGATACGCTCTAGAGACAACTGCATTCACTTTAAATAGTGCACCGTGTAAATCCTTTGAGATGACACCGTATGAATTATGGTTTGGGAAGAAACCTAAGATGTCGTTTCTAAAAGTTTGGGGATGCGATGCTTATGTCAAGAAACTTCAACCTGAAAAGCTCGAACCCAAGTCAGAAAAATGCGTCTTCATAGGATACCCTAAGGAAACCATTGGGTATACCTTCTACCTAAGATCCGAAGGCAAGATCTTTATTGCCAAGAACGGATCCTTTCTGGAGAAAGAGTTTCTCTCGAAAGAAGTAAGTGGGAGGAAAATGGAACTTGATGAAGTATTACCTCTTGAATCGGAGAGTAGCGCAACTCAAGAAAATGTTTCTGTGGTGCCTCCACCGGTTAGAGAGGAGGTTAATGATGATGATCATGAAACTTCGGATCAAGTTACTACTGAACTTCGTAGGTCCACAAGGACACGTTCCGCACCAGAGTGGTACGGCAACCCTGTCCTGGAAATCATGTTGTTAGACAATGGTGAACCTTCGAACTATGAAGAAGCAATGGCGGGCCCAGATTCCAACAAATGGCTAGAGGCCATGCAATCCGAGATAGGATCCATGTATGAAAACAAAGTATGGACTTTGACAGACTTGCCCGATGATCGGTGAGCGATAGAAAACAAATGTATCTTTAAGAAGAAGACGGACGCAGATGGAAATGTTACCATCTATAAAGCTCGACTTGTCGCTAAGGGTTATCGGCAAGTTCAAGGGGTTGACTACTATGAGACTTTCTCTCCCGTAGCAAAGATGAAGTCCGTCCGAATCATGTTAGCAATTGCTGCATACTATGATTATGAGATATGGCAGATGGACGTCAAAACGACATTCTTTAACGGTTATCTTAAGGAAGAACTGTATATGATGCAGCCGGAAGGTTTTGTCGACCCTAAGAATGCTAACAAGGAATGCAAGCTCCAGCGATCCATTTATGGGCTGGTGCAAGCATCTAGGAGTTGGAACATTCGCTTTGATGAGATGATCAAGGCGTTTGGGTTTGTGCAGACTTATGGAGAAGCCCGCGTTTACAAGAAAGTGAGTGGGAGCTCTGTAGCATTTCTCATATTATATGTAGATGACATACTTTTGATGGGAAATGATATAGAACTTTTGGACAACATTAAGGCCTACTTGAATAAGAGTTTTTTCAATGAAGGTCCTTGGAGAAGCTGCTTATATATTAGGCATCAAGATCTATAGAGATAGATCATGACGCCTCATAGGTCTTTCACAAAGCACATACCTTGAAAAGATATTGAAGAAGTTCAATATGGATCAGTCCTAGAAGGGGTTCTTGCCTGTGTTGCAAGGTGTGAAATTGAGCTCAGCTCAATGCCCGACCACGACAGAAGATATAGAAGAGATGAGTGTCATCCCCTATGCCTCGGCCATAGGGTCTATTATGTATGCCATGCTGTGTACCAGACCTGATGTAAACCTTACCGTAAGTTTGGTAGGAAGGTACCAAAGTAATCCCGGCAAGGAACACTGGACAGCGGTCAAGAATATCCTGAAGTACCTGAAAAGGACTAAGGACATGTTTCTCGTTTATGGAGGTGACGAAGAGCTCGTCGTAAAGGGTTACGTCGACGCTAGCTTCGACACAGATTTGGATGACTCTAAGTCACCAATCGGATACGTGTATATGTTGAATGGTGGAGCAGTAAGCTAGTGCAGCTGCAAGCAGAGCGTCGTGGCGGGATCTACATATGAAGCGGAGTACATGGCAGCCTCGGAGGCAGCGCATGAAGCAATTTGGGTGAAGGAGTTCATCACCGACCTAGGAGTCATACCCAATGCGTCAGGGCCGATTAAACTCTTCTGGGACAACACTGGCGCTATTGCACTTGCCAAGGAGCCCAGGTTTCACAAGAAGACCAGGCACATCAAGCGTCGCTTCAACTCCATTCGTGAAAATGTTCAAGATGGAGACATAGAAATTTGTAAAGTGCATACGGATCTGAATGTCGCAGATCCGTTGACTAAACCTCTCCCTAGAGCAAAACATGATCAACACCAGAACTCTATGGGTCTTCGATTCATCACAATGTAACTAGATAATTGACTCTAGTGCAAGTGGGAGACTGTTGGAAATATGCCCTAGAGGCAATAATAAAAGCATTATTATTATATTTCCTTGTTCATGATAATTGTCTTTTATTCATACCATAATTGTATTATCCGGAAATCGTAATACATGTGTGAATGCATAGACACTAATATGTCGTAAGCCTCTAGTTGACTAGCTCGTTGATCAACTGATAGTCATGGTTTCCTGACTATGGACATTGGATGTCATTGATAACGAGATCACATCATTAGGAGAATGATGTGATGGACAAGACCCAACCCTAAGCATAAGCACAAGATCGTATAATTCATTTGCTAGAGCTTTTCCAATGTCAAGTATCTTTTCCTTAGACCATGAGATCGTGTAACTCCCGGATACTGTAGGAGTGCTTTGGGTGTGCTAAACGTCACAACGTAACTGGGTGACTATAAAGGTATACTACGGGTATCTCCGAAAGTGTATGTTGGGTTGACACGGATCGAGACTGGGATTTGTCACTCCGTATGACGGAGAGGTATCACCGGGCCCACTCGGTAATGCATCATCATAATGAGCTCAGTGTGATCAAAGCGTTTGATGACGGGATCATGCATTACGGTACGAGTAAAGTGACTTGCCGGTAACGAGATTGAACGAGGTATTGGGATACCGACGATCGAATCTCGGGCAAGTAAAATACCGATTGACAAAGGGAATTGAATACGGGATTAATTGAATCCTCGACATCGTGGTTCATCTGATGATATCATCGAGGAGTATGTGGGAGCCAACATGGGTATCCAGATCCCGCTATTGGTTATTGGCCGGAGAGGCGTCTCGGTCATGTCTGCATGTCTCCCGAACCCGTAGGGTCTACACACTTAAGGTTCGGTGACGCTAGGGTTATAAAGATATGAATATGCAGTAATCCGAAAGTTGTTCGAAGTCCTGGATGAGATCCCAGACGTCACGAGGAGTTCCGGAATGGTCCTGAGGTAAAGAATTATATATAGGAAGTGCAGTTTCGGCCATCGGGAAAAGTCAGGGATCATCGGTATTGTACCGGGACCAATAGATGGGTCCCGGGGGTCCACCGGGTGGGGCCACCCATCCCGGAGGGCCACATGGGCTGAAGTGGGAAGGGGAACCAGCCCATAGTGGGCTGGTGCGCCCCCCTAGGCCCACCCCCTGCGCCTAGGGTTGAAACCCTATGGTGGGGGGGGGGGCGCCCCACTTGCCTTGGGGGGTACTCCAACCCCTGGCCGCCGCCCCCCTTGGGAGATCAGATCTCCAAGGGACGGAACCCCCCAGGGGGCCTATATAAAGGGGGTAGGGAGGGGGCAGCCGTACCCTTGCATCTTGGCGCCTCCGTCTCCCCTGCTACACCTCTCCTCCTCCGTCACGTGCTTGGCGAAGCCCTGCCGGAGTGTTGTTTCTCCACCAACACCACGCCGTCGTGCTGCTGCTGGAGCCATCTTCCTCAACCTCTCCTTCCCCCTTGCTGGATCAAGAAGGAGGAGACGTCATCCGCTCCATACGTGTGTTGAACGCGGAGGTGCCGTCTGTTCGGCACTCGGTCATCGGTGATTTGGATCACGGCGAGTACGACTCCATCATCCACGTTCTAGTGAACGCTTCCGCTCGCGATCTACAAAGGTATGTAGATGCAATCTGAATACTCATTGCTAGATGAACTCATAGATGGATCTTGGTGAAACCGTAGGAAAATTTTTGTTTTCTACAACGTTCCCCAACAAGTGGAGCCCACAGGCACCCCCTCCACCGCCTATTAGCTCTGTAAATACTCTAAAATCCAAAAGACCCTAGGGGGTCGAGGGAAAGCAGTTTCACCAACGCAAGTTCCAGAACCACGGGATCGAATCTAGAGGCCTTTTCTGGCACTCTGCCGGAGGGTGATACGTCTCCAACGTATCTATAATTTTTTATTGCTCCATGCTATATTATCTACTGTTTTGGACAATATTGGGCTTTATTATCCAGTTTTATATTATTTTTGGGACTAACCTATTAACCGGAGGCCCAGCCCAGAATTGATGTTTTTTGCCTCTTCCAGTGTTTTGAAGGAAAGGAATATTAAACGGAGTCGAAACGGAACGAAATCAACTTGAGAAGTTATTTTTGGAAGGAAAGCTACCGGAAAAGCATGGAGTGCACGTCAGGAAAGAAGGGAGGTGGCCATGAGGGTGGGGGGCTCCCCCCCTAGGGACCCTGTTCCGGCACCCTGCCGGAGGGGGGGAGCCCTCACCGGTGGCTATCTTCATCATCCCGGCGCTCTTCATGACGAGGAGGGAGTAGTTCACCCTTGGGGCTGAGGGTATGTACTAGTAGCTATGTGTTTGATCTCTCTCTCTCCCTCCCTCTCTCTCTCTCTCTCTCTCTCGTGTTCTTGATTTGGCACGATCCTGATGTATCGTGAGCTTTGCTATTAAGTTGGATCTTATGTTTCTTCTCCCCCTCTACTCTCTTGTAATGGATTGAGTTTCCCCTTTGAAGTAATCTTATCGGATTGAGTCTTTAATGACTTGAGAACACTTGATGTATGTCTTGCCGTGCTTATCTGTGGTGACAATGGGATATCATGTGCCACTTGATGTATGTTTTGGTGATCAACTTGCGGGTTCCGCCCATGAACCTATGCAAAGGGGTTGGCACATGTTTTCGTCTTGATTCTTCGGTAGAAACTTTGGGGCACTCTTTGAGGTTCTATGTGTTGGTTGAATAGATGAATCTAAGATTGAGTGATGCATATCGTATAATCATACCCACGGATACTTGAGGTGACATTGGAGTATCTAGGTGACATTAGGGTTTTTGTTGATTTGTATCTTAAGGTGTTATTCTAGTACGAAGTCTAGGGTTGTTTGTGACACTTATAGGAATAGCCCAACAGATTGATTGGAAAGAATAACTTTGAGGTGGTTTCGTACCCTACCATAATCTCTTCGTTTGTTCTCCGCTATTAGTGACTTTGGAGTGACTCTTTGTTAGATGTTGAGGGATAGTCATATGATCCAACTATGTTATTATTGTTGAGAGAACTTGCACTAGTGAAAGTATGAACCCTAGGCCTTATTTCCCATCATTCTAATACCGTTTACGCTCACTTTTACCACTTGTTGCCTTGCTGTTTTTATATTTTCAGATTACAAAAACCCATATCTACCATCCATATTGCACTTGTATCACCATCTCTTCGCCGAACTAGTGCACCTATACAATTTACCATTGTATTGTGTGTTGGGGACACAAGAGACTCTTTGTTATTTGGTTGCAGGGTTGCTTGAGAGATACCATCTTCATCCTATGCCTCCCACGGATTGATAAACCTTAGGTCATCCAATTGAGGGAAATTTGCTACTGTCCTACAAACCTCTGCACTTGGAGGCCCAACAACGTCTACAAGAAGAAGGTTGCGTAGTAGACATCAAGCTCTTTTCTGGCGCCGTTGCCGGGGAGGTTAGTGCTTGAAGGTATATCTTTAGATCTTGCAATCAAATCTTTTTGTTTCTTGTTTTAGCACTTGTTTAGTTTATAAAAGAAAACTACAAAAAAATGGAATTGAGTTTACCACATACACTTCATCTTTTTAATATCTTTCGTGAGAATGATGGGAAGGAAAATTGTGCCAAAGTGTTAGAAGAAGAATGTATTAAAATGCTTGGCACTAAATCTTTGAATGATGAGCATGATTGCAATGTTGCTAGTATGAACTCCTAGAATATCCATGGTACTAATGATGATTGCACTAGTTATGATGAAAATATCTCCTATAAACATGCCAATTTTTGTGGAGTGCATTGGGATTGTAAGTACACACCAAACAGGGAAGATAGATATTGCAAGAGGCATAAGTACTTAGAAACTAAATTGTTGCAAGAAAGTCTTGATGATTGCGCTGAAAGATTCAATATTTTTCGCGCTCCTTGTGAACTTTGCAATGAACATGGTCATTTACAGCTCCAATGCTATTTGTTTCATGATCAAGTCGTATCTAAATATTGTGATAATTTGATTACCCTTGAGCATCGTAAAGAGCTTAGCCTTCTTTTGGGGTATGAAGAAATGAAACGTATAACTGAGGGTATTCCAAAATTTAATCTTGATAGATTTCTTGATTTTGATCTAGAGAAGATTTATATGTATTGTGCGATGAATTGTATTGAAAATCCTTATATTGCCAATTACATAAAGAAAAGAAAACAAATATAGGATGAAGAGAATACTAACGAAAGGGAAGAGACTTCCCAATGTTCTCCTATTATTTCTTATGATGAATCAGGTAACGAGGAGGAGCCCTCTATTCGACCAATCTCATTAATAAGGAGCTCCAAAAAGAGGACTGAATCCACACGTGATGTGGTGAAGAAGAAGAAAAGGAAAAGGAAGAGAGGTAAAAAGATATCTCTCCCAAATAATGTTGCTCCTATTATTGTTGTGCCTCATGAAAATGAATCAAAAACAATTGTGGAAGATGATGCACTTGAAGATAATCTAGTTATGCCTATTTCTTGTTGTCATGATTATGATTGGGAACATAATGATACTTCTTATGATCTTGAAAATCTTTTTGCCACTTGCTTGGAAGAATATGATAATTGCTATAGTATTGGTGCTATCCATACTATTAATGATGAGAGTGATTATGCTTATGATATGAAAAGGCCCAAGATTGGGGAAGCTATGTTTAATGAGGATGACATATTTGAGAATATATTTGCTGCAATTAATGTTTGTCCCAAGATTGGGGATGCTATGTTTAATGAAGATGATATTTTTATCCTCTCAAGTTTTGATATGCAAAGTTGTTATGATGATAGCATGCCTTCTACCTATGATGATTATATTTATGAAAGTGGGTTTGGAAGAGTGTCAACTTTAGGAAGTAGTGATCCCACTATTTTGGAGGATGTTTAATCTTATAATATTTATGAAAGTGGATTTGGAGAGGTCATGACTTTATTTAGTGATGTGTCCACTATTTCGGAAGAGGTTTCAATTGATTATGGTGAGAACAAAGTTGCTACTTATGATGATTATTGTGATGAAACTTATGCTATAAGAAGTAGTGATGATTATATTTATAAAACTTGTCATGATTATGATTACCCTTTTTCTGAACATTACTCTTTTAATGTGGAAACAATTTATAGTATTCAAGTCTCTTATGATACTCCCACAATTCTGAATGAGAAGAATTTTGCTTATGTGGAGAGTAGTAAAATTTCTTTGCAAGTAGATCATGAAAATAATGCTTTAGGTGCTGGTTATATTGTTGAATTCATTCATGATGCTACTGAAACTTATTATGAGGGAGGAACATATGCTTGTAGGAATTGCAATAATATCAAGTTTCCTCTCTATGTGCTTAAAGTTTTGATGTTATGCTTGTTTTACCCTCCTATGCAAGTTGATTCTTGTTCCCATAAGTTGTTTGCTCACAAAATCCCTATGCATAGGAAGTGGGTTAGACTTAAATGTGCTAGTCATATTCTTCATGATGCTCTCTTTATGTTTCAATTCTTATCTTTTATGTGAGCATCATTGAAATCATCATGCCTAGCTAATGGCATTAAACGTTAGCGCTTGTTGGGAGGCAACCCAATTTCATTTTAGTTTCTTCCTTTTGGTTATGTTTAGTAATAAATAATCCATCTACCTTCTGTTTAGATGTGGTTTTATGTTTTAATTAGGGTTTGTGCCAAGTAGAACCTTTGGGAAGACTTGGGTGAAGTCTTTATGATCATGCTGTAAAAAAACAGAAACTTTAGCGCTCACGAGATTAGCTTCAACTTTTTACTGGAGAGTACTATTTAGTTTATTCTTTTTTCAGATGATTACTAGACAAATTCCTCAGGTAAAACAATTTATTTTAGAATTTTTGGAGTTCCAGAAGTTTACGTTTGATACAGATTGCTACAGACTGTTCTGTTTTTGACAGATTCTGTTTTCTATGTGTTGTTTGCTTATTTTGATAACTCTATGGCTAGTAAAATAGTTTATAAACCATAGAGAAGTTGGAATACAGTAGGTTTAACACCAATATAAATAAAGAATGAGTTCATTACAGTACCATGAAGTGGTGTTTTGTTTTCTTTCACTAACGGAGCTCACGAGTTTTCTGTTAAGTTTGGTGTTGTGAAGTTTTCAAGTTTTGGGTAAAGATTCGATGGACTATGGAATAAGGAGTGGCAAGAGCCTAAGCCTGGGGATGACCAAGGCACCCCAAGGTAATATTCAAGGATAACCAAGCGTCTAAGCTTGGGGATGCCCCGGAAGGCATCCCCTCTTTCGTCTTCGTTCATCGGTAACTTTACTTGGAGCTATATTTTTATTCACCACATGATATGTGTTTTGCTTGGGGCGTCATTCTATTTTCTTTAGCTTTTCTTACTGTTTTAATAAAATACCAAGATCTGAAATTCTTAAATGGGAGAGTCTTCACATAGTTACATAATTATTCGACTACTCATTGATCTTCAGTTATACCTTTCGGAGTAGTTTGTTGTTTGCTCTAGTGCTTCACTTATATCATTTAGAGCATGGTGGTAGTTGTATTTTGAAGAAATGGATGAACTCTCATGCTTCACTTATATTATTTTGAGAGTCTTAAATAGCATGGTAATTTGCTTAAAATCTTAATATGCTTGGTATTCAAGATTTGTAAAGCTTTCTTATGAGTGTTTTGAATACTAAGAGAAGTTTGATTCTTGATAATTGTTTTGAGATATGAAGATGGTGATATTAGAGTCATGCTAGTTGAGTAGTTGTGAATTTGAGAAATACTTGTGTTAAAGTTTGTGATTCCCGTAGCATGCACGTATGGTGAATCGTTATGTGATGAAGTCGGAGCATGATTTATTTATTGATTGTCTTCCTTATGAGTGGCGGTCGGGGACGAGCGATGGTCTTTTCCTACCAATCTATCCCTCTAGGAGCATGCGCATAATACTTTGCTTTGATAACTTGTAGATTTTTGCAATAAGTATATGAGTTCTTCATGACTAATGTTGAGTCCATGGATTATACGCACTTTTCTTCCTTCCACCATTGCTAGCCTTTCTAATACCGCGCACTTTTAGCCGGTATCATACACCCACCATATACCTTCCTCAAAACAGCCACCATACCTACCTATCATGGCATTTCCATAGCCATTCCGAGATATATTGCCATGCAACTTTCGACCGTTTCGTTTATTATGACACGCTCCATCATTGTCATATTGCTAGCATGATCATGTAGTTGACATCGTATTTGTGGCAAAGCCACCGTTCATTATTCTTTCATACATGTCACTCTTGATTCATTGCATATCCCGGTACACCGCCAGAGGCATTCATATAGAGTCATACTTTGTTCTAAGTATCGAGTTGTAATTGTTGAGTTTTAAGAAAAATAAAAGTGTGATCATCATCATTTTTAGAGCATTGTCCCAAGTGAGGAAAAGGATGGTGGAGACTATGATTCCCCCATAAGTCGGGATGAGACTCCGGACGAAAAAATGAGGCCATCAAAAAAGGGGAGAAAAGGCCCAAATATAAAAAAATGAGAGAAAAAGAGAGAAGGGACAATGTTACTATCCTTTTACCAAACTTGTGCTTCAAAGTAGCACCATGATCTTCATGATAGAGAGTCTCCTATGTTGTCACTTTCATATACTAGTGGGAATTTTACATTATGGAACTTGGCTTGTATATTCCAATGATGGGCTTCCTCAAAATGCCCTGGGTCTTCGTGAGCAAGCGAGTTGGATGCACACCCACTTAGTTTCTTTTGTTGAGCTTTCATATACTTATAGCTCTAGTGCATCCGTTGCATGGCAATCCCTACTCACTCACATTGATATCTATTGATGGGCATCTCCATAGCCCGTTGATACGCCTAGTTGATGTGAGACTATCTTCCCCTCTTTTTGTCTTCTCCACAACCACCATTCTATTCCACATATAGTGCTATATCCATGGCTCACGCTCATGTATTGCGTGAAGATTAAAAAAGTTTGAGAACATCAAAAGTATGAAACAATTGCTTGGCTTGTCATCGGGGTTGTGCATGATTTAAATACTTTGTGTGGTGAAGATAGAGCATAGCCAGACTATATGATTTTGTAGGGATAACTTTCTTTGGCCATGTTATTTTGAGAAGACATAATTGCTTAGTTAGTATGCTTGAAGTATTATTATTTTTATGTCAATATGAACTTTTGTCTTGAATCTTTCGGATCTGGATATCCATGCCCCAATTAAGAAGAATTACATTGAAATTATGCCAACTAGCATTCCACATCAAAAATTATCTTTTTTATCATTTACGTACTCGAGAACGAGTAGGAATTAAGCTTGGGGATGCCTGATACGTCTCCAACGTATCTATAATTTTTGATTGCTCCATGCTATATTATCTACTGTTTTGGACAATATTGGGCATTATTATCCACTTTTATATTATTTTTGGGACTAACCAATTAACCGGAGGCCCAGCCCAGAATTGTTGTTTTTTTGCCTATTTCAGTGTCTCGAAGGAAAGGAATATCAAACAGAGTCGAAACGGAACAAAATCAACTGGATAAGTTATTTTTGGAAGGAAAGCTGCCGGAAAAGCTTGGAGTGCATGTCAGGAAAGAAGGGAGGTGGCCAGAGGGTGGGGGTGCCCCCACCTCCCTAGGGCGTGCCCCTGCCTCGTGGGCCCCCCGAAGCTCCACCGACGTACTCCTTTCACCTATATATACCCATGTATCCTAAAACTTCCGAAGACGAGAATAGATTGGGAGTTCCGCCGCCGCAAGCCTCTGTAGCCACCAAAGTCAATCGGGACCCTGTTCCGGCACCCTGCCGGAGGGGGTAACCCTCACTGGTGGCCATCTTCATCATCCGGGCACTCTTCATGATGAGGAGGGAGTAGTTCACCCTTGGGGCTGAGGGTATGTACCAGTAGCTATGTGTTTGATCTCTCTCTCTCTCTCTCTTTCTCTCTTGTGTTCTTGATTTGGCACGATCCTGATGTATCATGAGCTTTGCTATTGTAGTTGGATCTTATGTTTCTTCTCCCCCTTTACTCTCTTGTAATGGATTGAGTTTCCCCTTTGAAGTAATCTTATCGGATTGAGTCTTTAATGAGTTGAGAACACTTGATATATGTCTTGCCGTGTTTATCTGTGGTGACAATGGGATATCACGTGCCACTTGATGTATGTTTTGGTGATCAACTTGCGGGTTCCGCGCATGAACCTATGCACAGGTGTTGGCACACGTTTTCGTCTTGATTCTCCGGTAGAAACTTTGGGGCACTCTTTGAGGTTCTATGTGTTGGTTGAATAGATGAATCTGAGATTGTGTGATGCATATCGTATAATCATACCCACGGATACTTGAGGTGACATTGGAGTATCTAGGTGACATTAGGGTTTTGGTTGATTTGTATCTTAAGGTATTCTTCTAGTACGAACTCTAGGGCTGTTTGTGACATTTATAGGAATAGCCCAACGGATGGATTGGAAAGAATAACTTTGAGGTGGTTTCGTACCCTACCATAATCTCTTCGTTTGTTCTCCGCTATTAGTGACTTTGGAGTGACTCTTTGTTGCATGTTGAGGGATAGTTATATGATCCAACTATGTTATTATTGTTGAGAGAACTTACACTTGTGAAAGTATGAACCCTAGGCCTTATTTCCCATCATTGCAATACCGTTTACGCTCACTTTTACCACCTGTTACCTTGCTGTTTATATATTTTTTAGATTACAAAAACCTATATCTACCATCCGTATTGCACTTGTATCACCATCTCTTCGCCGAACTAGTGCACCTATACAATTTACCATTGTATTGGTTGTGTTGGGTACACAAGAGACTCTTTGTTATTTGGTTGCAGGGTTGCTGGAGGGAGACCATCTTCATCATACGCCTCCCACGGATTGATAAACCTTAGGTCATCCACTTGAGGGAAATTTGCTACTGTCCTACAAACCTCTGCACTTGGAGGCCCAACAACGTCTACAAGAAGAAGGTTGCGTAGTAGACATCAGAGGGGTCAACGATCACGGAGGGGTTCTTCATCAACACCCTTGCCCCTTCTATGATGCGTGAGTAGTTTACTATAGACCTAAGGGTCTATAGGTAGTTGCTAGATGGCTCTTCTCTCTTTTTGATCTTCAGTACAATGTTCTCCACGATGTTCTTGGAGATCTATTTGATATAATGACTTTTTGTGGTGTGTTTGTTGGGATCCAATGAATTGTGAGTTTATGATCAGTTCTATCTATGAATACTATTTGAGTATTTTCTAAACTCTTTTATGCATGATTTTTATAGCCTCGTATTTCGTCTCCGAAACTTTGGTTTGGTTCGGCCAACTAGATTGAGTTTTCTTGCCATGGGAAGAGGTGCTTTGTGATGGGTTCGATCTTGCGGTGCTCAATCTCAACGACAGAAGGAGACATGACACGCATGTATCGTTGCCATTAAGGATAAGAAGATGGGGTCTATTCCTACATGAATAGATCTTGTCTACATCATGTCATCGTTCTTATTGCATTACTCCATTTCTTCATGAACTTGATACACTAGATGCATACTGGATAGTGGTCGATGTGTGGAGTAATAGTAGTAGATGCAGGCAGGAGTCGGTCTACTAATCTTGGACGTGATGCCTATATACATGATCATTGCCTTGGATATCGTCACGATTATTCGCTTTTCTATCAATTGCACAACAGTAATTTGTTTACCCACCGTATGCTATTTTCTCGAGAGAAGCCTCTAGTGAAATCTACGGCCCCGGGGTCTAT
The DNA here is from genome assembly GCA_032464435.1 of Aegilops umbellulata. Lineage (NCBI taxonomy): Eukaryota > Viridiplantae > Streptophyta > Magnoliopsida > Poales > Poaceae > Aegilops > Aegilops umbellulata. Next base: position 221,918,725 of record CP136055.1, on the reverse strand, counting down.
TTCCTATCATATTATTTTCAGATCTATTTATCCAAAAAACAAAAATACCTTGCTGCAATTTTTATTATTTATTTTATTTTTTGTTTTTGTTAGATCTATTTACCAAATCTCATACAATTTAATCTGTCTCAATACCGAGGAGGGATTGAAAACCCCTCTTACGCATTGGGTTGCAATTATTTGTTATTTGTGTGCAGGTGTTGTTTACATGGTGTGGGTGGATCCTCCTACTGGATTGATAACCTTGGTTTCATAACTGAGGGAAATACTTACCGTTGATGTCCTATATCATCCTCTCCTCATTGGGGAAATACCAACGCAGATACTAGCAATCACTTGTCTCGGACGTGATTCCTATATACATGATCATTGCCTTGCATATCATCATGATTATCTGCTTTTTTATCAATTTTCCAACAGTAATTTGTTTACCCACTGTATGTTATCTTCAGGAGAGATGCCTCTAGTGAAAACTATGGCCCCTGGGTCTACCATTATCATATATTGAAAATTCTAAAAATATCTTGCTGCAATTTTACTTTATTTATTTTATTTTGTACTTTTTTGATCTATCTATCTATCACCATACAATTTAATCTTGCAAATAACCGCAAAGGGTTTGACAACCCTTGTTCACATTGGGTGCGAGGATTTCTTATTTTATGTGCAGGTGTTGCTAACAAAGTTTTTGTGTGATTCTCCTACAGTATTGATAACCTTGGTTTCATAACTGAGGAAAATACTTATCTCTATTGTACTGCATCATCCCCTCCTCTTCGGGGAAATCTCAACGCAGCTCACAAGTAGCATTCAACTAGTCAGTGATGAAAGTCATCACAAACGGGTCAACTAGCTCATCACTAATGACTAAGTTATCACTGACCCAAAACCACTGATGGGTCGCTGGCGCGTTAGTGGTGATACGAGTTGGCCCATCGGTGCTATCTCAACATGTAATAGTTAATGAAACAAAATGAGGGGAAACTTTGAGGGATAACATTGTTTGTGAAAGTGTTCATCCCTACTTCTAATGCTTGTGCCCATGTTCATTGAGCAATTGTCCTCGGACTCAATGTGAAGCCTTAGATCCACTAGAAGTCCTACAAAACTACAAGCCATTGAGCCTTGGGAAACTCAATTTTTGGGGTTTGCCATCTTTTTTTTCACTTAAACATGAGAAATTAATCTGAAATATACTCAAATAAAATATGTTCCTCTTACTTTCCTTGCCATGAACCACCAAAATCCATAGGCGGCCTAGATGCATTATCAACATGTGGGTGGAAAGGAAGTGTTGATGGAAGGGTAGTCGCAGGAGGGGGTGGAGGTGGTAAGATGTGTGCAGGAGATATTGGTGCGATGAATCGCTAGTTAAGAGGGATAGAAGGGGATAATATAAAAATGAGTGGAGGAAATAGTTTAGGGTTAGGCGTTCTCTGGGCGGACCTTTACTGCGCTGGATGTTTACCTGGGGGCCAACGGCCCAAAAGGTTAGTACTTAGGTGTACATCGGCGATGGCCCATACGATGGGTCCTTTGTGCCATTAGTGCACATGCTAAACAAGAGAAATGTTAAGAAGGACAAGTGACTCCTAGTAAGATTGCATTGCAGTTGTATTTAATGTCAAGTTATTCATGTTTTGTAATATACATGTATGTTTACTAATTGAGTTTTGCAACAGAAACTCGCACGTGTTGTGGTGATTGAGCAAATGTTGACATGAGAATTGTCATCTCTGACACGATTAACATGGCAACCATGCACTCCACGCCGCGATAAGATGGACATTTTGTCATCAATGGTAGGAAGGACATTCGTGACAATTATATTGCGACGAAGGTGACAAGTTGATCGTCATGATCCACCTTGGAAATGAAGGGCAGGCCCTCTTCATGTTTACCATCTACATCTAGGAGGCTGGCAACGAGTAGGCTTGCATCTTAATTGGTATGATGTGTTAAGAAATTCCTTGTGATTTGTAGCACTAGTACTCCTCTAACGTGTTGCTTATCGTACTAAGTATAAAAGATACCTATTGCGCCATTGGAGTTTCAGTTGGATCCTTTAAATTTGAATTAGTTGGTATGAGTAAATACAGTGATGCAAGAGCAAAGGAGTATGCACCATAGCTACAGAATCTGACCTAGGAACAGTTCCTTCTGCTTTAATAGTTGAATTGGGGTTCGCAATGGTGGTGCTCGTGCTTTGGGCACTGTAGTTGCCTTAATAACTAATCGAGTTTGGGTGCTCTGTGGTGGAGATGGTGTTGTGTCAACTGGAACTGGGTTACTATTTATTGGGATTGGGGTTAGATGGGGTGTGGCTAGTTCTCTATCCAACAGGGTAAGGGTACAATATGCGAGAGTCTGGGTTATGTGTGGTGGGGTGGTTCTTGGGCAAGTACAACTGTGGTTCTATCTGCAGCCACGAGTAGGATTGTCTTTTTTGAAGACCATGTTTTTACTCCCTCATATGCTTCCATCACCCCCTCTAATTCAAATGGTTGATAAACAAGAAAAGCAATTGAATGTACACACATTGTATGATAGACAGGTGCAATGGATAGTGAGGAATAAAAGAGTGCATGAAATAATTCACATATATGTTGTCAAATGAAACATGATAGCATGACGCAACTTCACATATATGATGGCTAACTATATATGATAGAATGACATAATTCAAAAATATGATGACGATGTAAATAAGATGGTATGATATAACCATATGATGTCTTTATTAAATAGGTTGGCATGCCATAATTCACATACATGTAGTCTATGGAAACATGATGGCATGATATAATTCATGGATAGAATGACATAATTCAAAATATGATGGCTATGTAAACAGGATGACATCTTTATTAAATAGGTTGGCGTGCCATAATTCACATATGTGTTGTGTATGTAAACATGATGGCATGATATAATTCACATATATGATTTATATACTAAGAAAGTAAGCAGATGGCATTCACATATATGATGTCAAAACTAAGCAGATGTCATTCAATATTGTGTATATGATGTCTAAACTAAGCAATGCAAGACATCATATGCATGATATGAGTAATACAACCCTACCAAGTTTGAGAATACACCTCAGGGGGGAAATAGGACTAGTCATCTGTCTCTGAATCCTCCTCTGAGTAGCTATCTGTAACCAGCAAGACATCTGCTTCAGCAGGTAGCATTGTCTTCTCTGAAGACCTTGTTTCCACTCCAAAAAAAATTCATCACCAATTCAAACGGCTAATGCACATGAAGAGTAGTAGAATATATAAACATTGTCAACAAATGGAATATGTAATACAAAAAAGGATGGAATGGTATAATTCACATATATGATGCCTGGCTAAACAACATGGCATTTCATAATTCACATATATAATGCCTTGCAACAAGATGGCATTGCATAATTCACATATATGGTATAGAAACTAAATAAGTGGCATTCACACAAAGCATGTCTAAACTATAGCAAATGACATAGCAATGCAAGACACCATATGCATGATATGAGCAATATAACCCTGCCAAGTTAGAGCATACACCTCGAGGGGAAATAGGACTGGTCATCTGTCTCTGAATTCTCCTCTGAGGAGCTATCTATAACCGGCAAGATAGGTGCTTCGTCGGGTAGCACTGTCTGCTCTAAAGACCTTGTTTTCACTCCATATGTTTCCATCACCGTGTCAAATGGCTGATGCATAAGAAGAGTAGTTGAATGTACTAACATTGTTGAGAAATGTAATACATAATGAAAAAAGGACGGTATGATATAATTCACATATATGATGACTGGCTAAACAACATGACATTGCATAATTCAAATATATGATGTTGGGCTAAACAAGATGGCATTGCATAATTCAGATATATGATATAAAAACTAAATAGATGGCATTCACACAAAGCATGTCTAAACTAATCAGATGACATATATGATGTATAAAGTAAGCAATGCAATGCGTCATATGCTGACCAACATCTGCATGCCAAGTTAGAGCAAAGACCTCATGGGGTAAATAGGAGTGACCTGCTCCCTCTGAATAACTGACTGCGGCACGACCTCCTCGGGGTCATGTTCATCTAGCACCAACCGCCTACTACACGGTCGGGTCTTGTTCATCCAACCTCCACTAACTGGGGTGAGGCGTACGCATGCACGGTAGCAAAGGGGATTATTCATCCACACCCGAACAACCGGCTAGGTCAACACGTCTCATGCAAGGGGTACGATCGATGAAATGGTTGCTGGTCTCGACTCGATCTACGTATCAAGCATGCGACAGCAATGGGGACTGTTCATCAAGAGCCAACCAACTGGCTTCTAGGTCAACTCACGTCTCGCGTGGGGGCTCAATGCAACACATCGATCGATCGGGCCAGCACGAGTCTCGCATCGATTGCTCAGGTTCATCAGTTTAGTAAACAATGAAGGGTTGCTCGGGTTCAGTAAACAGCGAAGGGATCGCTCAAATTCAGTAGTGGTGTGACGGATCTCTCGAGTTCAGTACTTAGTGTGAGGGATCAATCGCTCGGGTTCAGTAAAGCAAGGGGTTGATCGATCAGGTTCTAAGAAAGGGATCAATTGATCGGGTTCAGTAAGTCGAGGGATCGATCAATCGGTTTCGGTAAGCGAAGGGCTCGCTCGGGTTCAGTTAGCGAAGGGCTCACACAGGCGCGCATACAGAGAAACGCGCAAAAAGCACAGCATCACTCGGGCTCGACCACGCCCCAATTGCCCACCATATACCGGGAAATCCTCTCAAAAATCTCGTCCTCACTTTACTACAATTTTTTACGTCATGGACGGTCCAAAGAATGTCATGCAGGTGCGACTCTGACCCGCCTAGTATGAAAAACTCATTTTCTATCATAATTTTTTGTCACAGAGATAGGAGCCCGCCACGTCTATGATGATATGCATTTTTGTGACAAATATCATCATGACAGAAAATGTTTTCGTTCGGGCCATAATGTCACGGATGTGTCTTTTTTGTAGTGAATGCGGCGCGAAGCTGTTCGAGCGAGAATAGAAAATTGTTTTGTATGGTCCTGGCAATCAGACGCGCACCCGAATAATCCCCTGAGCTTGACACCTATACCCGTCACATGCTTCGACACCACAATAGCAGCCACCAAAGGAAAAAAATGACAAATCACTTCCTCACCCGAGCTCGACGCGGCTTCATCACTGATATGCAGCTTTGCAGACATCCAAGGCAGCTCACCAAAAGCGAAGCCATTGCCGTTGAACGAATCGGACTGGGATAACACCCCAGGCATGCCATCAAACTCCAGATCTAGCACCCCCACCACCACCACCACCACGTCTATGATGATACATATTTTTGTCATAAATATCATCATGACAGAAAATGTTTTCGTTCGGTCCATAATGTCACGGATGTGTCTTTTTTGTAGTGAATGTGGCACGAAGCGGTTCGAGCAGGAATAGAAAATTGTTTTGTGTGGGTCCTGGCAGTCAGACGCACACCTGAATAATCCCCTGAGCTTGACACCAACACCCGTCACATACCTTCGACACCACAATAGCAACCACTAAAGCAAAAAAATGATGAATCACTTCCTCACCCAAGCTCGACCATCACTGATATGCAGCTTTGCAGACATCCAAGGTAGCTCACCAAAGGCGAAGCCATTGCTGTTGAGTGAATCAGACTGGGATAACACCCCCAGGCATGCCATCGAACTCCTTATCTAGCACCCCGACACGACTAAGACGCCGGAGGAGGAAACTATGCCTATCGGCCATAACCCAGGAACCCAGCACGCAGCCCGTCTTCCATTTGTTGTTGATGCAGACCACTATCTGCATCCGTTCTGATGAGGACATCAATACCATTGTTACACCCACAGGCCCTACTGCTACATATACTAGACCAATTACTAGAGCTCGCGCACGCTAATTAAATTATGAGGTACTTTCGTTTCTTGGTAATGATTCTAATGTTCATGAGAATATGATGCTTCCTAAATTGGATACATTTGTTTTGCTTACAAATGAAGGTCCTGGCATGGATAATAGGGATGAACACTGGAGCAAGACCAAGCATGGAGATGATGGCATGCGCAAGGGGAACAAGAACGGAGTTACAAGTGATGATTTCAGGACTTTGAAGCCACCATAATGAGTGCATGAAGCCTTGGATGAAATATACAAGATGCCACTTCATAAATTTTGTCCAGAGGCTATTCTAGGTGCTGCATCACCTTATTATTGGGCCAGGCCCATGTAATTTCGAAATACTTAAGTATAGGCTGTTTTTGGAGTCTGTATGTGTGGGGAAACAAGAGTTAGGGTTGGTTTCGGACCCCTCCTCCAAGGGCCACGAAACTCCCCCCTCCTCTTCCTCCATATATACAGCCCTTAAGGCGTCGTTTAGACTTTGGGTTTTGTTTAGATTAAAAGTTGGCCATAGCTACAACTTCGTGTACTTCGTTTGTGTTCAATGACCAGACCAAGACGTCACAGAACCCCACCTTGATCAATAAAGCTTTCCTCTTATATTCGCAATATCCTGATTGCAATCTTAGTTTCTTGCTTGTTCTTCGTTTGCTTGCTGGAAATAGACCCTCGTGGTCAGGTTGATCATGCTCTGGTGTGTTCAATAACCTCTCGGAGTTGGTTTAGCAATTGCTAAGGCGCGACATCCTCGCACATTCGTAGTCGGATCGTCAAAGTCTACTCCATCAAAAACGATAGCCACCATCTCATCGAAACACGGGACACCTTTGCCTCTATCATGTTCCTAGACTACCTCCCAAGCTTCGCACCGACACTGGAGCAAGCATCGTTGCAACAGTGGTGCCCGAGGACACAAGTCCACCGCAACAATGTCGTCGCCATCACGACATCCCCACTTACATACTAGTTCCCAAATCCATCACCAATCATAGAGCCGATAGCCTAGTCGGGAAAGGATCTACAGCTTGTTTATTCAGCACCGATATCATCACTGTCAAAGCCAAGAAGTCGAACAACTCAAAAGCTAAGCTATACCGGAAAAGGGTTTCCCCTGCTTTATATTATAAAGCGAACATCTCTGAATACATTTGAGATACCGAACAACACACACACGGCACACACCCAAGGCAAGATACAAAGGTGCCAGGCACCGACACACCACCCCACCAACAAACAATAGAGAGGTGAACCGGACCAAAACGAAGCCAGGCCTCCAAAGCGGTGCCTCCAAGAAGGATACGACCATCGATAGGTGCCACCACTCGATCAGTGAAGATTAGGTTTTCACCCGGAGCAAGACGACAAGAGTGGGAATGCCTCGATCGAGCCTTCAGGAAGGGTATGGCGGCAATGGCCACCACCACTGTCGGCCAGTCGAAGGACTGGACAAGTGGTGTACCCCGGAACTCACACCCCACCGGTAAACCTTAACTCCATCAACCACCCGCAACCACGCCACCCACGCGACCATGTTTGCCTGCCGCACCTGAGATGCACGCTTCGCCCACCAACATCACGCCTTCCGCCGCGCGCCAGAGCCGCTGCCCTGCAACCAGACAACCATGAGACCTACACAAAATCCCCATCTTTGGACCAACTGATGGCCCTCGACCGACAGAACCACCCGTAGACGCTCTGCTGGTAAACCTGCGCCAACCCACTCACGACGGAGGAAAGGGGGAGAAAGGGGAGCAGACGATTCCGGACCGGAAAATTGTGCCGGCGACAGGTGACGTGACCGCATCGAGGCCACCCATTCCTCCAACCAAGCTCCCCGCCAAACACGAGAAAAGGGGGAGAAGGAGGTGCGGACGCATCCGGACCGGCAAACCGTGCCGGCAACAGGGGGCACGACCGCATCCAGGCCACCTATCCCTCCTACCAAGCTCCCCCGTGATACATCTCCAATGTATCTATAGTTTATAAAGTATTCATGCCATATTTACAACAATTTTATATGGTTTTGGTATGATTTGCATGGAACTAACCCGGACTGGCGTTGTTTTCAGCAGAACTACCGTGGTGTTGTTTTTTATGCAGAAATGAAAGTTCTCCAAATGAGCTGAAACATTTTGATGATTTTTTCAGGGACAAAAGAGACCCCCGAAGCTTCGTTGAAGGACCAGAAGGTGAAGGAGTAGGGCACAACACACCGGGGCGCGCCTGGGCCCTTGCTCGTGCCCTAGTGGGTTGTGCTCACCTCGAGGCCCATCTTAGCATGAAACCAAAGCCAAAAATTCCTGTAAATAGAGAAACCATCAGGGCTGAACCTAGATCAGAAGTCCCGCTGCCGTAAGGCTCTGTAGCCACCGAAAACCAATCTAGACCCCGTTTCGGCACCCTGCCAGAGGGGGGAATCATCTCCGCTGGCCATCTTCATCATCCCGGCGGCCACCACGATGAGGAGGGAGTAGTCCACCCTCGGGGCTGAGGGTTTGTACCAGTAGCTATGTGTTTAATCTCTCTCTCTCTCTCTCTCTCTCTCTCTCTCTCGTGTTCTTGAGATGTCGCGATCTTGATGTATCGCGGGCTTTGTTAATATAGTCGGATCATATGGTGTTTTCCCCTCTCTATCTTGTTGTGATGAATTGAGTTCTTCCCTTTGAGATTTCGTTGTTATTGTATTGAATACTTTTATGGATTGGAGAACACTTGATATATGTCTTGCAATTGAATACTCATGGTGACAATGGGGTATCCTATTGATTCACTTGATATATGATTTGGCACTCAACTCATGGATTCCCGAGGTGACATTGGGGTAATCTATGCATAGGGGTTGATGCACGTTCTTGTCTTTGTTTCTCCAGTAGAAATCTTGGGGCACTCTTTGAAGTTCTTTGTGTTGGATTGAATATTATGAATATGAATTTTCTTTGGTGTTATTTTAGTACGAACTCTAGGATAGATCAAACGGAAAGAATAGCTTTGTGTTATTTTAATACAGACTCTTGAATAGATCGAACGGAAAGAATAGCTTTGAGGTGGTTTCGTACCCTACAAACAATTTATTCTTATGTTCTCCACTAGATAGGAACTTTGAGTGTTTCTTCATCGCACTTTGAGGGATGGTTATACGATCCAATTATATTAGCACTGTTGAGAGATTGCACTAGTGAAAATATGGACCCTAGGCCTCGTTTTCAAGCATTGCTATACCGTTTTTGTGCCCATTTACTATTTGCTACCTTGTTTTATTTATTTATTCAGATTATAAAAATATATTTCTACCATCAATATTACACTTTTATCACCATCTCTTCGCCGAACTAGTGAACCTATACAATTTGTCGTTGTATTGGGTGTGTTGGGGACACAAGAGATTTCTTGTATTTGGTTGCAGGGTCGTTTGAGAGAGACCATCTTCATCCTACACCTCTCACGGATTGATAAACCTTAGGTCATCCACTTGAGGGAAAATTGCTACTGTCCTACAAAACTCTGCGCTTGGAGGCCCAACACGTGTCTACAAGAATAAAGTTGTGTAGTAGACATCACCCCGCGAGCACCCCTATGTCACCCCATCATACGTCTCCATCGTATCTACTTTTACAAACTCTATTGCCCTTGTTTTGGACTCTAACTTGCATGAATTGAATGGAACTAACCCGGAATGACGCTGTTTTCAGCAGAATTGCCATGGTGTTATTTTTGTGCAGAAATAAAAGTTCTCGGAATTACCTGAAACTTCACGGAGATCAGTTTTGGAATAAATAAAAAATATTGGCGAAAGAATCAACTGAAGGGGGCCCACACCCTGGCCACAAGGGTGGAGGGCACGGCCACCACCTTGGGGCGTGCCCTCTATCCTTGTGGGCCCCTAGACCTCCGCCAACCTCAACTCCAACTCCATATATTCACGTTCAGGGAGAAAAAAAATAAGAGAGGAGGATCCATCGTGTTTTACGATACGGAGCCGCCGTCAAGCCCTATTCTTCCTCGGGAGGGCAGATCTGGAGTCCGTTTTGGGCTCCGGAGAGGGAAATCATCACCATCGTCATCATCAACCATCCTCCATCACCAATTTCATGATGCTCACCGCCGTACGTGAGTAATACCATCGTAGGCTTGCTTGACGGTGATGGGTTGAGTGAGATTTACCATGTAATCGAGTTAGTTTTGTTAGGGTTTGATCCCTAGTATCCACTATGTTCTAAGATTGATGTTGCTATGACTTTGTTATGCTTAATGCTTGTCACTAGGGCCTGAGTTCCATGATTTCATATCTGAACCTATTACATTTTCATGAATATATTTGTGTTCTTGATCCTATCTTGCAAGTTATAGTCACCTACTACGTGTTATGATCCGGCAACCCCGGAGTGACAATAGTCGGGACACTTCCCGGTGATGACCGTAGTTTGACGAGTTCATGTATTCACTAAGTGCTAATGCTTTGATCCGGTACTCTATTAAAAGGAGGCCTCAATATCCCTTAGTTTCCAATAGGACCCCGCTGCCCCGGGAGGGTAGGACAAAAGATGTCATGCAAGTTCTTTTCCATAAGCACGTATGACTATATTTGGAATACATGCCTACATTATATTGATGACTTGGAGCTAGTTCTGTGTCACCCTATGTTATAACTGTTGCATGATGAATGTCATCCGACATAATTATCCATCATTGATCCCTTGCCTACGAGCTCATTTCATATTGATATTTGCTCCGTTACTTTTCCGTTGCCACTATTATGATTGCTACAAAACTACTACTGATACTTTTTCCACTGTTACCGCTACTTCCATACTAATTTGCTACTAAATATTTTTCTGCAGATATTAAGTCTTTCCGGTGTGGTTGAATTGACAACTCAGCTGCTAATACTTGAGAATATTCTTTGGGGCCCCTTGTGTCGAATCAATAAATTTGGGTTGAATACTCTCCCCTCGAAAACTTTTGCGATCCCCTATACTTGTGGGTTGTCAAGACCTTTTTGTGGTGCCGTTCCCGGGGAGCATAGCTCTATTCTCTAAGTCACTTAGGACTTATATTTTTTGATCACTATGAGGAATTTGAAAGATAAAATAACCAAGATTTTTTCCTCAACTACGAGGGGAGGTAAGGAACTGCCATCTAGCTCTGCACTTGATTCACCTTCTGTTTTGAGTTAACTTGTGACACCTACACCTGCTATGCATGATGCTTATGATGAAACTAATTCTCTGCTTGATAATATTGTGCCACTAGGTGAATTTCTTGATGAACAACTTGCTAGAGTTAGAGAGAATGAAATTACTGAAACTGATGATATTATTGAAACTGAAGATTATGATTCTCCCCAAGATATGAATTGCCTGTTGTACGTGAGGGTTATGTTATGGATGAAGAAACTGCTAGAGACTTCTTTGCTTGCAATGATAGAGAAAATCCTAAAAAACTGTTAGCTAAGATGAAAGAAAAATCCTTGAATGCTAGAATGAAATTTGATCCTAATTTTTCTACTTCACCTACCTTTGATACTGATAAGGATTATGAATTCTCGGTCGATCCTGAGTTAATTACTTTGGTTGAATCTGATCCTTTCTATGGTTATGAATCTGAAATTGTTGTGGCACATCTTACTAAATTGAATGATATAGCCACCCTATTTGCTCATGAGGAAAACATTCACTATTACTATATTCTCAAATTGTTTCCTTTCTCGTTAAAAGGTGACGCTAATTTATGGTTTAATTCTCTCGCTCCTGGTTGTGTGTGTAGTCCCCAGGATATGCTATACCACTTCTCCCAAAAAAATCTTGCTCATAAGAAACAAGCTGCCCTAAGAGAAATATTTAACTTTGTGTAAATTGAAGAAGAGAGTCTCCCACAAGCTTGGGGGAGGCTTCTCCAATTACTTAATGCTTTGCCTAATCATCCTCTCAAGAAAAATGAAATACTTGATATCTTTGATAATGGACGAACCAATGCTTCCAGAGACCACCTGGATAGTTGTGCTGGTTGTGTTTTCAGGGAAAGAACTATTGAGCAAGCTAAATTGCTACTGAATAATATGTTGAGTAATGGTAATGATTGGACAATTCCTGAACCAACTCCTAAGCCAACTCCGAAGAAAAGGAGTATTCTATTTCTCATTCCTGAAGATATGCAAGAGGCAAAGAAATCTGTGAAAGAAAAGGTATCAAAACTGAAGATGTTAAGAATTTACCGCCTATTGAAGAAATACATGGTCTTCATAACCCGACACAGGTAGTAGAGGTAAACTCTCTGCATAGATTTGATGAAGGTGATATTCCTCATAATAAGTCTGCTAGTCAATGCTTGGATGAGTTTGACAATTTTATTGTTAAATAAAGAAAACTTCAATGCTTATGTTAGTAGACAATTGAAATGTAATGCTTACATGCTTGACCTCTTGGGTGATTATATGAGTAGAACTGTTAATGATCTTAAGCTTATTAGTAAACATGCTTCCATGGTTACAACTCAAGTAGAACAAGTACTTAAGGCACATGATGATTTTCTTAATGAGTTGAATAGTAAGAACAATGATTATGTTGTCAGGGTTATGACTAGAGGTGGTAAGATGACCCAGGAACCTTTGTATCCTGAAGGCCAAAGAGAGTTGAGCAGTATTCTATGAGAATTAATGTTGATGCACCTAGTCCTAGTAATAAAAAGAAAAAGAAAATTGATAGGACTTTTCATGCTTCTAGTGAACCTGTTATAGATACACCTAAGAATCCCAATGATATTTCTATTTCTGATGCTGAGACACAATCTGGTGATGAACATGAACCTAGTGATAGTGTTAATAATGATGTTCATGTCAATGCTCAACCTAGTAATGATAATGATGTAGAGATTGAACCTGCTGTTGATCTTCATAACCCACAATCAAAGAATCAACGTTACGATAAGAGAGACTTCGTTGCTAGGAAACATGGTAAAGAAAGAGAACCATGAGTTCAGAAACCCATGCCATTTCCTCCTAAGCCATCCAAGAAAGAGGATGATGAGGATTTTAAGCGCTTTGGTGAAATGATTATACCTATCTTTTTGCGTATGCGTTTGACTGATATGCTTAAAATGCCTCCTTATGCTAAGTATATGGAAGATATTGTTACAAATAAAAGAAAGATACCGGAAGCTGAAAATTTCCACCATGCTTGCTAATTATACTTTTAAGGGTGGAATACCAAAGAAACTTGGAGATCCGGGAGTACCAACTATACCATGCTCAATTAAAAGAAACTATGTTAAAACTGCTTTATGTGATATTGGAGCTGGTGTTAGTGTTATGCCTTTTTCTTTGTATCATAGACTTGAATTGAACAAGTTGACACCTACTGAAATTTCTTTGCAAATGGCTGATAAATCAACTGCTATACCAATCGGTATTTGTGAAGATGTGCCTGTTGTGGTTGCAAATGCTACTATCTTAACGGACTTGGTTATTCTTGATATTGCCGAGGACGACAGTATGTCGATCATCCTTGGTAGACCCTTTTTGAAGACTGCAGGGGTTGTTATTGATTGCAACAAAGGCAATGTCACTTTTCATGCTAGTGGCAATGAGCATACGGTACACTTTCCGAAGAAACAACCTCAAGTTCATAGTATCAATCCTATTGGAAAATTTTCAACTATTACTATTGGAGGTTTTGAATTTCCTCTTCCTACTGTCAAAAAGAAATATGATATTCTTATTGTCGGGGACATGCATATCCCCGTTGAGGTAACCTAGTGTTATTCGAAAATTCTCCGGTTTCATGTCATTCGGAAGAAGTTTGTTAATAAGACGATCAACCTTGTTAATGGATTCGTTTTGATGGGCATGAGATGGATGAATTTAGAAGGCACAACTCTCTATACCTATCTTTTACTTTCTGTTATTTAGATTAAATAAAGGAAAAATAGTATTTCTGTTTGTTTTTTGAATTATCCATGCAATAAAAAATGTCCCAAAAATAAAAGTTCTCCAAATGCCTTGAAATTTTAGTATGATTTTTTATAGAATATTTGAGAATTTCTGGCACTGAATACACACCAGGGGGACTCACTAGTGGGCCACAAGGGTGGAGGGAGTGCCCTACCCCCCTGGGCGTGCCCCCTACCTTGTGGACCCCACATGGGTCCCCTCCACTTATTCCAGCACCCATCCACTTTGTCTTCCTCCAGAAAAAATCATCCCATAGCTCAAACCCGTGTTCTTGCTCATTTTGCTGCCATTTTCGATCTCCATGCTCAAAGCTCCATTCACAAAACTGAATTGGGGGATTGTTCTTCGGTATGTGACTCCAATTAGTTTTTGTTCTAGTGCTTTATTTATTGCAAAAAAAATCTGCAGTGGTGACCTTGTTCTTGAGCTTGCATGTCAAATTTATATGGTACAAAGTAGTTTTGATGCATGATATAGCCTCTAGGCACTTGTAGGAGTAGGTTCTATCAATTTTGTTGAGTTTGGTTCTGTCGAGGAAATGACACCTATGGGATCACGGGGAATCCCTTCTACAGTTGGTGGGGCGTAGAGCTATGCAAAGAGCGGGTCTAAAAGATCAGCGCAAGGGGAGTTTTACCCTAGTTTGGGCCGCAAATGATGCGTAATACCCTAGTCCTGCTTCTCTGTGTTTATTTGGTGTTCTTGAGCTCTTCAACTAGATGCGGTGCATGCCTAGTCCAAAAAGTCTAAGTCCTTCCTCAGTACACCTAGGGCCTCCTTTTATATGTCAAAGGGGTTGCCACAGTGGCACATAGGAGATGGAAAGTATGTACAGTGTACGAGTTTATCACCTGGCACCGTAGGACAAACGCATTTAATGCGCTGCCGACGTGCCCTCTTGCTTTATCGAGGACGACAAAGAAGCTCATCCCGTCCGTCACCGCCTCGCCTTGCTTCGACACACGCCTAAGGTAACGATGCATGCAGCGCCACGCTAGCTGGTTGGCTGCTGAGCTGGTGCGGTGACAGGGTCTTCACGAAGATCTGCATGCCACCACGCAGGTGCTTGGCTAGTTGGCCTAGAAGTTGCATGCTGCCACGCAGGTGCTTGCCAAGTGGGTGGGCTGATCACCGTGTCGGCATGGGCGCGGGGCAGCAGAACATTGGTGGGTGCGGGCCTAGCCTCGGTCCTGCAGAAGCCCCCGGCAAGGGTCTTGCCGGGGTCTCGCGGGTATCCCCGGCAAGGATCTTGCCAGGGGTCTTCATCTGTCCCCGACAAGGCTCTTGCCGGGGGTCTTCGCCTGTCCCCGGCAAGGCTCTTGCTGGGGGCCTCCGTCTTCTGGTCACTATCTAGACTCGCAGGCCTTTGTTCTTCACAAAGATCTGCATGCCACCACACAGGTGCCCCCCGAGTCTTGGTCTCGATGTTGTCGATGGTGTCGGAACTCTCAGGCTCAAGGGTGGCGGCCTTGCTGGTGTTGGGCAAGTTTCCCTAGTAAGGCTCTTTTCGGGGCTATGCAGGTCACCCCGGCAAGGCTCTTGCTGGGGGAAGTCCATCTTGTCCCTTTGCTCTTCGCGCCTCTGGCTTGAGTACTGTCTTGGCAGTCTTGTATCTTTCCTTCCTCTGCCCCGCCAAGCATGGCCGCAGGTGTGGCTACGACTGCCTGTGCACAAGTAAAGGGGTACAGAAAGGCCCCTACTTTTGTACACCGACAGGAGCCCCCGGGCCTGGGCCATACATAAGCGCAAAGCGTTGTTGGGCTAGGCCCAGAATGGCGCGCGGGCACGCGTGGCAGAGTTCTAACTGCGGTAACTCCTTCCCTAGTTACACTTCCCCACGACCTGCATTGAGTGCATGACATGGGGGTCGTGCGTGGGATGGTTGCAGCGCGCTTGCATCACCCTGCGGTGAATAATGAAGAGGCGGCCCGCAACTTCCCCATAAAAAAGAGGAAACCACAGGTGCGCTGCTCATTTACCCTCTGCGCCCTTTCCAATCTTGGAACCGTCGTTCCCCACTTCTTCTCCAAGCGCGAACTGAAGCTTTCGCCTCCGCTCACCGCCACCGCGCCCCCATTGCCTTTGATCCCTCACCCCTTCTCAGCCGCCATGGCGCCCAAGACAAGAAAGGGCAAGGGAGCGGCCAAGGACGCCGGGGGGAAGGAGGCGCCGAAGAGCGAGTTGGTGGAGATGCGGACACAGTGCGCCCTCTTCACCTCAACAGTCGATGTGCTCACCCTCAAGGAGAAGTTCAGGCCCCTGTGGGGGACGGGGACGTAGGGGAACCCTGACAAGCGTATCATCCCCGCCTCCTTCGCCAAGGCCAGTCCAAATCGGTGCCCCTTCTTTGTCGACTATTTCTCCTACGGGCTCTGTCCCCTTTCTCAGATTTTTTAGCGACATCATGCACACCTACGGCTTTCACCTCCTAGACCTTATGCCAAACGCTGTGGCGTGCATGGCCTTGTTGGCCCATCTCTGTGAGGGCTTCGCCGGAGTGAACCCCAGCACGGTGCTCTTCCACCATTACTTCACTCCTCGCATCCAGCCAGGCGGCGCCATCTCTAGCTGCATCACCTGGATCCCGAGGACCCAGAGCAGGGGCACGTACCCGGAGGGTGCCCAGAAGGAGAGGTGGGAAGAGTGGCGGGGCCGATGGTGCTGGATTGTGGAGGCAGATCCACAAGAGTTCTACCGGGTCCGTCGGGAGCCGCCGGTCCGCAGAAAGGACTGAGGTGATGTCGACGCCAACAACAAGAAGCTCACGGTCACCACCACCAGGATCCACCGCCTCACCTCGGCCGGGCTCACCCTCGAGATGATCGGCGCTGACTTCATCCGCTGCCGGATTGCCCCGCTGCACAATAAGGGGAGGCCGGCCTGGGACTTCAAGAATGCGGCCGATATCATGACGCTCCGCCCCGGCTTGAACCACAACCTCACAGTGTTGCAGCACGCCCACCTTTGCCAGAGGCTTTTTCAGCTCAAGGTTGACGAGGTCGGCAGGGTCGAGATGACCGGCAAGGCCGAGAAGACCGGCAAGGCTGGCAAGACCGGCAAGTCTCTGTTCGGGTTGCCAGTGGGGGTGTTCCCGTTGAGTAACAACTCTTGCTAGACCACCATCATCGCCATGATGACGGTCTTCAACGCGCACGGCCTTGACCCAACCTGGGCTGAGCCACAAGCAGAGTTGGTGCAAGAGTTCTTCGACAAATTGTTGGAGAGGTACGTTCACGACGAGCCGCAGCTCATCCATGATACCATCGAAGAAGAGATGGCATACATTGCCGCCAGGGCGGAGGAGGCGGCACTTGCCGAGGAGGCCGGCAGCCTCGGCACTGTGGAGGATGAGGCTGACGTGGCCACAGAGGAAGGAGTTCGCCGAGTGGACGGGGTTCGCCAGGGAACCCAGTGGCGTTGGCGTTGGGGTTCCCCTTGTTGAAGAAGTGGCCGAGGAGTCGGCCGAAGAGGAGACCGAGGCAGATGACTCCTCGGCCCCGGGGAGGAAACGCATCCTACAGTGGGCTAGCTATGGCGAGCCGTTCCGGCCCAGCAGGACCACACAGCGGCAACAGGCCCAGGTGCAGCCCGCGCGACAGACGAGGGCTGCAGCAGCGAAGAAAGCCGCGGCCCCCGCCTGTTCCTCATCCAAGCGGTGCAGGACCCCATCCCCTTGTCCCCCTCTTGCGGATGCCACCCCGAAGGCTGACTTCGACCTTGGGTCCTTCAGCCCGAAGAGGAAGAGGAGGACAGCGGAGGAGGACGAGTAAGCACTTTGCCTTTCAGCATTTGTGACTCTCTGCTTGTGCCATCTTCCTTGAATTGATCTTATCTCCTCAGCGACACGAAGACGCTGGCCCAGAGGGCGGCGAAGAGGGCCAAAGCTTCAATGGGAGGCGAGCCCCTGGCGAGCGCTCCGCGCACGCCGGCGTTGGTGGTGATCAGCCCGGACAACAGCCCTCGATGCAGCCCCCGCTTCAGCCCCCAGCGTGAGTTCATTACTTACTCCTCATCGATGGGCATTGGGGCGCGAATCCCTCATGCTGACCTTGCCGGGTTAGCAGGAGGAGATCGGCAACAGGAGGAGCCACTGAGGGCCGCCCCTGACACGCTGCCCCCGTCGACCACGCCACCTAGAGGGGTGTCCCCGGCAAGGGCACCTACCGCCGAGCCCACGCGCACGGAGGAAGGGGAGGCGAGCTTGGATGTCGGTGGCTCCGTCCCGGCAACGAACGTTGGCAGGGAGGGAACCACTTCTTCTCATCTTGGCACGGGTAAGTTGCTTGCCTCCCGTCCCTGTTCTTTCTTTTCTTTGTTCTGATCTTTGAGTTTGGCCTCGCTTCATCCTTATTTCTGGTTTCCAGACCCTCCCTCGATGGACCAGGAAGACATCGACACCGTCAACGAGGAGGTCGCCAAGGATGCCAAAGCTGAGGCCACCAAGATTGCGGCTGGGGAAGCCGCCAAGTCCGCCGCCGAGGAGGCCACCAAGGGGCCTGCCAGGGAGACCGGCGAGGCCGCTGCCGGGGACCCCGGCAAGGGGCCTGCCGGGGAGTCCGGCAAGGTTGCTGCCGAGGAGGCCGCCAAGGAGCCCGCCGAGGAGGAGGTGGCTAACAACCAACCTTCCTCCCCTACAGCCCCCGCATCGGGCAAGTACTTGAGGGTGGGCGACGATCTGTTCATCCGCCTCCCAGGGACGGCAAGCACCAGAGCGTCAGCCGAAGGGGAGGTGTTCGACGATGAGGCGCTCTCCACCGCCGGGCTCCAGGTTGTTGATGAACCGAGCGCCAGCGGTGGTGGTTCCCAAGAGGAGCAGCTCCTCCGGGCCATGAGTGCCAATTTCCAGAAGCTCCAGGCGCTCCACCGTGCCCGCCAAGACAAGGTGAACTCCAGGAGGGCGGCGGTGGACAAGGTGGAGGTGGATTTTGAGGAGTGCGTCGCTCGGACGCAAGTCTGGTTCGGCGAGGCCTAGGAGGAATTGAGGACCGCCCAGGGTGAGCTGGATGAGCGCAAGTGAGAGCTCATCCTGAAGCAGGCCGACATCAAGAAGGCCCAAGAGGCGGCGAAGGAACAAGCCGCCAAGGACGAAGCCGCCCGGCTACAGCAGCAAGCTCTGCTGGACACCCAGGAGGAAGACCTCGTTCCCCGCGAGCAGGCGCTTGCCACCATGCTCTGCGGCAAGGTCGAGGAAATTGGGAAGATCGTTGCGCAGCAGACCCAGGAGCTGGAGCAGAAGCACAAGGACGGACTCGATGCTCTGGCCCTGGACCACCCCAGCAAGGTGGAGAAGCTGGAGCTGGAGCGGGAGGGGCAAAAGAAGGAGATCTCAGAGCTGACACAGGAGAGGGACACGGCCAACCACACTCTAGCGTATTTGCAGGTCGCCATCTACGACAAGACCAAGGTACTCTCCGAGGCCAACAGCTCCATTGACAATCTGAAGCTGCAATTGGGCGCCTTGGAAGGGATGCTTTTGAGGTCACGGCCCGGGAGGAGACCCTAAACAAGGACCTTGAGACTAAAAAGCAGTTGCGGAGTGATGACGCCGCCGTCCACAAGGACTATGTGGGCAGCGTAAATCTCTAGATAAGTCGTCTCATCGACGTTGCAGAGTAGCACACTGCGCAGCTAGCCGTCATGGGCATGCCGGACGTCAGGTACTCCCAGGAGGTGAACGTAAGCTCCAATGCCAGGTTGACCTTGTTCTTCAAGCGCGTCCTCGACGCCCTGGAGCAGCTCCACTCCAATCGAGCGACCTATCTGGCCAATGAGGCTTGAAGCTCTGCTGGGGTGCATTGACCAAGGTGCTCACCAAGGTGGCATTCTGGAACTACATCATCGACTTCGCGGACGTGCTTGAGAGCTTGCCGGAGGACGCAGACCTCACGGCGCTCGAAGAGCGTATCGAGCCCGTCATCAGCCGCGTCGACAGAGTCAAGAGGGTGGAGGGCTAGCGCCGGGACTAGCCACCCCGTTTCTCATTGCCGCTACGAGTTCATGACCAAGACAATTTTATCTTAAGTTAGAACCGTAGCAACCGTTTATGTAATATAACTTGGTGATACGTCTCCAAAGTATATATAATTTTTTATTGTTCCATGCTATTATATTATCTGTTTTGGATGTTTATGGGCTTTATTAAACACTTTTATATTATTTTTAGGACTAACCTATTAACCCAGAGCCCAGTGCCAGTTCCTGTTTTTTCCCTTGTTTCAGTGTTTCGCAGAAAAGGAATATCAAACGGAGTCCAAACAGAATGAAATCTTCGGGAGAGTTATTTTTGGAACGGGAGCAATCCAGAAGACTTGGAGTCTATGTAAGGGAAGCAACAAGGAAGGCACGAGGCAGGGGGCGCGCCCACCCCCCTGGGCGCACCCTCCACCCTCGTGGGCCCCTCATGGCTCCCCTGACGTATTTCTTCCTCCTTTATATACCAACATACCCTAAAACCATTGGAGAACAAAATAGATCGGGAGTTCCGCCATCACAAGCCTCTGTAGCCACCAAAAACCAATCGGGACCCTGTTCCGACACCCTGCCGGAGGGGGGAACCCTCACCGGTGGCCATCTTCATCATCTCGACGCTCTCCATGACGAGTAGGGAGTAGTTCACCCTCGGGGCTGAGGGTATGTACAGTAGCTATGTGTTTGTTCTCTCTCTCTCTCTCATGTTCTTGAGGTGATGCGATCTTGATGTATCGCGAGCTTTGCTATTATAGTTGGATCTTATGATGTTTCTCCCCCTCTACTCTCTAGTAATAGATTGAGTTTTCCCTTTGAAGTTATCTTATCGGGTTGAGTCTTTAAGGATTTGAGAACACTTGATATATGTCTTGCGTGTGCTTATCTGTGGTGACAATGCGATATCACGTGATTCACTTGATGTATGTTTTGGTGATCAACTTGTGGGTTCCGTGACCTCGTGAACTTTTGCATAGGGGCTGGCACATGTTTTCATCTTGACTCTCCGGTAGAAACTTTGGGGCACTCTTTGAAGTTCTTTGTGTTGGTTGAATAGATGAATCTGAGATTGTCTGATGCATATCGTATAATCATACCCACGGATACTTGAGGTGACAATGGAGTATCTAGGTGACATTAGGGTTTTGGTTGATTTGTGTCTTAAGGTGTTATTCTAGTACAAACTCTTGAATAGATCGATCTGAAGGGATAACTTTGAGGTGGTTTCGTACCCTACCATAATCTCTTCAATTGTTCTCCGCTATTAGTGTCTTTGGAGTGACTGTTTGTTGCATGTTGAGGGATAGTTATATGATCCAAGTATGTTATTATTGTTGAGAGAACTTGCACTAGTGAAAGTATGAACCCTAGGCCTTGTTTCCTAGCATTGCAATACCGTTTACGCTCATTTTTACCACTTGTTACCTTGTTGTTTTTATATTTTCAAATTACAAAAACCTATATCTACTATCCATATTGCACTCGTATCCCCATCTCTTTGCCGAACTAGTGCACCTATACAATTTACCATTGTATTGGGTGTGTTGGGGACACAAGAGACTCTTTGTTATTTTGTTGCAGGGTCTTTGAGAGAGACCATCTTCATCCTACGCCTCCCACGGATTGATAAACCTTAGGTCATCCACTTGAGGGAAATTTGCTACTGTCCTACAAACCTCTACATTTGGAGGCCCAACAACGTCTACAAGAAGAAGGTTGTGTAGTAGACATCAAGCTCTTTTCTGGCACCGTTGCCGGGGACGCTAGGTAAGCGGCACTCACACCCCGTCAACTAAGCTCTTTTCTGGCGCCGTTGCCGGGGAGGTGAGTGCTTGAAGGTATATCTTTGGATCTTGCAATCGAATCTTTTAGTTTCTTGTTTTATCACTAGTTTAGTTTATAAAACAGAACTACAAAAAATGGAATTGAGTTTGCCTCATACACTTCATCTTTTTAGTATCTTTCGTGAGTATGATGGAAAGTAAAATTGTGCCAAAGTGTTAGAAGAAGAATGCATTAAAATGTTTGGCACTAAAACTTTGAATGATGAGCATGATTGCAATGTTGTTAGTATGCACTCCTTGAATGTCCATAGTACTAATGATGAT
Organism: Aegilops umbellulata; assembly: GCA_032464435.1. Lineage (NCBI taxonomy): Eukaryota > Viridiplantae > Streptophyta > Magnoliopsida > Poales > Poaceae > Aegilops > Aegilops umbellulata. The sequence goes on along the minus strand of CP136055.1, from coordinate 221,896,770 downwards.
TGCACTAGTTATGATGAAAATGTCTCCTATAAGCATGTCAATTTTTGTGGAGTGCATTGGGTTTGCAAGTACACACCAAATAGGGAAGATAGATATTGCAAGAGGCATAAGTATTTAGAAACTAAATGGTTGCAAGAAAGGCTAAATGTTAGTGCTGAAAATTTAAAATATATTAGTCGTACTTGTGAACTTTGCAGTGAACATGGTCATTTAAATATCAAATGCAAATTGTTTCATGATCGATTCGTGTCCAAAAATTGTGATGACTTGATTTCCCTTGCACATTATAATGAACTTAGTTTGCTTTTGGGTTATGAAGAAATGAAACCTCAAACTAAGATTATTCCAGAATATAACCTCGAGAAATTCCTCGATATTGATCGAGAAGAAATTTTTATATGTATTGTGCGGTGAATTGCATTGAAAATCCTTATATTTCCAATTACATAAAGAAAATGAAACAAATAGAGGATGAAGAGAATACTAACGAAAGGGAAGAGAATTCCCAATATCCTCCTATTATTTCTTATGATGAATCAGGTAACAAGGAGGAGCCTTATATTCAACCAATCTCATTAACAAGGAGCTCCAAAAAGAGGATTGAACCCACACATGATGTGGTGAAGAAGAAGAAAATAAAAAAGAAGAGAGGTAAAAAGATATCTCTCCCAAATAATGTTTCTCCTATTATTGTTGTGCCTCATGAAAATGAATCAAAAATAATTGTGGAAGATGATGCACTTGATGATGATCTCGTTATGCCTATTGCTTGTTGTGATGAGTATGATTGGGAAGATAATGATACTTCCTTTGATCTTGAAAACCCTTTTGGCACTTGCTCGGAAGAATATGATAATAATGTTTGCTATACTATTGGTGATATACATACTATTAATGATGAGAGTGATTATGCTTATGATATGAAAAGGCCCAAGCTTGGGGATGCTATGTTTGATGACGATGATGTTTTTGAGAATATATTTGCTGCATTTAATGTTTGTCCCAAGCTTGGGGATGCTACGTTTAATGAAGATGATATTTTTAGTCTCCCAAGTTTTGTTATGCAAATGTATAGTGATGATAGCATGCCTCCTACTTGTGATGATTATATTGATGAAAGTGGGTTTGGAAGAGTGTCAACTTTAGGAAGTAATGATCCCACTATTTTGGAGGATGTTGAATCTTATTATGATAATTATGAAGTGGATTTGGAGAGGTCATGACTTTATTTAGTGATGAATCCACTATTTCAGAAGAGGTTCCAATTGATTATGAGAATAAAGTTTCTATCTATGATGATTATTGTGATGACATGTATGCTATAAAGAATAATTATAACCATGAAACTTGTCATCATGATTCTAGTTTTCAATTGGATTATGCCTCACATGATGGTTATTTTGTTGAGTTTGCTCCCACTACTATTAATGAGAAGAAATTTGCTTATGTGGAGAGTAATAAAATATCTATGCTTGTGCATCATGAGAATAATGCTTTATGTGATGTTTATATTGTTGAATTCAATCATGATGATACTGAAAATTATTATGAGGGAAGAATATTTGCTTGTAGGAATTGCAATAATATCAAGTTTCCTCTCTATGTGCTTAAAGTTTTGAAGTTATGCTTGTTTTGCCTTCCTATGCTAGTTGATTATTGTTCCCATAAGTTGTTTGCTCACAAAATCCCTATGCATAGGAATTGGCTTAGACTTAAATGTGCTAGTCATAACTCTCTTTATGTTTCAGTTCTTATCTTTTTATGTGAGCATCATTGAAATCATCAGGCCTAGCTAGGGGCGTTAAACGATAGCGCTTGTTGGGAGGCAACCCAATTTTATTTTAGTTCTTGCTTTTTGGTTCTTTTTAGGAATAAATAATCCTTCTAGCTTCAGTTTATATGTGGTTTTATGTTTTAATTAGTGTTTGTGCCAAGTAAGACCTATATGATCTTCTTGGATGATAGTTATTTGATCTTGCTGAAAAATTCCAGAAACTTTCTGTTCATGAAAATAATTGTTAAAAACCACCAGAACGTGATAAAATACTGATTCCAATTGCAGAAGATCAATAAACAAATTATCTAGGTCTTCCTATTTGGTAGAATTTTTGGAGTTCCAGAAGTATACGTTTGATACAGATTACTACAGACAGTTCTGTTTTTGACAGATTCTGTTTTCATTGTGTTGTTTGCTTATTTTGATGAATCTATGTCTAGTAAAAGAGTTTATAAACCATAGAGAAGTTTGAATACAGTAGGTTTAACACCAATATAAATAAAGAATGAGTTCATTACAGTACCATGAAGTGGTGTTTTGTTTTCTTTCACTAACGGAGCTTACGAGTTTTCTGTTGTGTTTTGTGTTGTGAAGTCTTCAAGTTTTGGGTAAAGATTCGATGGACTATGGAATAAGGAGTGGAAAGAGCCTAATCTTGGGGATGCCCAAGCCACCCCGAGGTAATATTCAAGGATAACCAATAGCCTAAGCTTGGGGATGCCCCAGAAGGCATCCCCTCTTTCGTCTTCGTTCATCGGTAACTTTACTTGGAGCTATATTTTTATTCACCACATGATATGTGTTTTGCTTGGAGCGTCATTTTCTTTTGTTAGTATTTGCTCTCTGTTATTTATAATAATGTTTTGCATCTTTATTTTCAATAAAAATGTCAAGGATAGCCTTTACTATGCTTAATTTGCAAGTATACATGTTGCTGTTTGAAAACAGAAAGTTTACCGCTATTGAAAAAATTCCCTAGAAAAGTCAGAATGTGATAAAATGTTTAAACCTTTTGCATAATAAGATCTGATAAATTTAATACAGTGGGAATTTTATTTCATAATTTTTGGAGTTATGGAAGTATGATGAATCTTGTATTCTTTACAGACTGTACTGTTTTGACAGATTGCTGTTATGTTTGCATTGTTTGCATATGTTTGCTTGGTTTAATGATTCTATTTGAGGATAGGAGTATTAAATATGCAGAGACATTTAGTATGCAATGTTGAATAATAATTTTAGTGATTTGCTACAGTAGAGTATGATAAGGTTTTTGCATTGGTTTATACTAACTTATCTCACGAGTCCTTGTTGAGTTTTGTGTGGATGAAGCTTTCAAGATTTAGGAAACCGAGATATAAAAGGAATTAAGGAGACACAAAAGCTCAAGCTTAAGGATGCCCAAGGCACTCCAAGATATTATTTCAAGAAGTCTCAAGCATCTAAGCTTGAGGATGCCCCGGTAGGCATCCCATCTTTTCTCTTCAACAACTATCGGTTAATATCGGTTGAACCTAAGTTTTTGCTTCTTCACATGAGTTGTGCTATCCTTGTAATGTCATTTTATTTATTTTTGCTTGCTGTTTGAATAAAGTATCAAGATCTGAAATTCTTAAATGTTAGAGAGTCTTCACATAGTTGCATAATTATTAAACTACTCATTGATCTTCACTTATATCTTTCAGAGTAGTTTGTCGTTTGCTCTAGTGCTTCACTTATATCCTTTTAGAGCACGGCGGTGAGTTTATTTTGAAGAAATATAAGAACTCTCATGCTTCACTTATATTATTTTGAGAGTCTTTAGAACAGCATGGTAATTTTCTTGGGTAATGAATTTAGTCCTAATATGATGGGCATCCAAGAGGGATATAATAAAAACTTTCATATAAAGTGCATTGAATACGATGAGAAGTTTGATTCCTTATGAATGTTTTGAGATATGAAGGTGGTGATATTAGAGTCATGCTAGTTGACTAGTTGTGAATTTGAGAAATACTTGTTCTAAAGTTTGTGATTCCCGTAGCATGCACGTATGGTGAACCGTTATGTGATGAAGTCGAAGAATGATTTATTTATTGATTGTCCTCCTTATGAGTGGCGGTCAGGGACAAGCGATGGTCTTTTCCTACCAATCTATCCCCCTAGGATCATGCGCGTGGTACTTCGTTTTGATAACTAATAGATTTTTGCAATAAGTATGTGAGTTCTTTATGACTAATGTTGAGTCCATGGATTATACGCACTCTCATCCTTCCACCATTGCTAGCCTCTCTAATATCGCACACCTTTCGCCGGTATCATACACCCACCATATACCTTCCTCAAAACAGCCACCATACCTACCTATCATGGCATTTCCATAGCCATTCCTAGATATATTGCCATGCAACTTACCACCGTTCCGTTTATTATGACATGCTTCATCATTGTCATATTGCTTTGCATGATCATGTAGTTGACATCGTATTTGTGGCAAAGCCACCATTCATAATTCTTTCATACATGTCACTCATGAGTCATTGCACATCCCGGTACACCGCCGGAGGCATTCATATAGAGTCATATTTTGTTCTAAGTATCGAGTTGTAATTCTTGAGTTGTGAGTAAATAAAAGTGTGATGATCATCATTATTAGAGCATTGTACCAGTGAGGAAAGGATGATGGAGACTATGATCCCCCCACAAGCCGGGATGAGACTCCGGACTAAAAAAAGAAGGGGCCATAAAAATAGAGAAAAGAGGCCATAAAAAAGGAGAAGGCCCAAATAAAAAAATGAGAGAAAAAGAGAAAAGGGACAATCCTACTATCCTTTTACCACACTTGTGCTTCAAAGTAGCACCATGATCTTCATGATAGAGAGTCTCCTATGTTGTCACTTTCATATACTAGTGGGAATTTTACATTATAGAACTTGGCTTGTATATTCCAATGATGGGCTTCCTCAAAATGCCCTAGGTCTTCGTGAGCAAGCGAGTTGGATGCACACCCACTTAGTTTCTTTTGTTGAGCTTTCATACACTTATAGCTCTAGTGCATCCGTTGCATGGCAATCCCTACTCACTCACATTGATGTCTATTGATGGGCATCTCCATAGCCCGTTGATACGCCTAGTTGATGTGAGACTATCTTCTCCTTTTTTTGTCTTCTCCACAACCACCATTCTATTTCACCTATAGTGCTATGTCCATGGCTCACGCTCATGTATTGCGTGAAGACTGAAAAAGTTTGAGAACATCAAAAGTATGAAACAATTGCTTGGCTTGTCATCGGGGTTGTGCATGATTTAAATATTGTGTGTGATGAAGATAGAGCATAGCCAGACTATATGATTTTGTAGGGATAGCTTGCTTTGGCCATGTTATTTTCAGAAGACATGATTGTTGTGTTAGTATGCTTGAAGTATTATTGTTTTCATGTCAATATTAAACTTTTGTTTTGGATCTTATGGATCTGAATATTCTTGCCACAATAAAGAAGATTACATTGATAAATATGTTAGGTAGCATTCCACATAAAAAATTCTGCTTTTATCATTTACCTACTCGAGGACGAACAGGAATTAAGCTTGGGGATGTTGATACGTCTCCAACATATCTATAATTTTTGATTGTTCCATGCTATTATATTATCTATTTTGGATGTTTATGGGCTTTATTAAACACTTTTATATTATTTTTGGGACTAACCTATTAACCCAGAGCCCAGTGCCGGTTCCTGTTTTTTCCCTTGTCTCAGTGTTTGCAGAAAAGGAATATCAAACGGAGTCCAAACATAATAAAACATTCGGGAGAGTTATTTTTGGAAAGGGAGCAATCTAGAAGACTTGGAGTCTACGTAAGGGAAGCAATGAGGAAGGCACGAGGCAGGGGGCGCGTCCACCCTCCCTGGGTGTGCCCTCCACCCTCGTGATCCCCTCGTGGCTCCCCTGGCGTATTTCTTCCTCCTATATATACCAATATACCCTAAAACCATCGGAGAACGGAATAGATCGGGAGTTCCGCCGCCGCAAGCCTCTGTAGCCACCAAAAACCAATCGGGGCCTTGTTCCGGCACCCTGCTGGAGGGGGGGAACCCTCACTGGTGGCCATCTTCATCATCCTGGCGCTCTCCATGACAAGGAGGGAGTAGTTCACCCTCGGGGCTGAGGGTATGTACCAGTAGCTATGTGTTTGATCTCTCTCTCTCTTGTGTTCTTGAGGTGATACGATCTTGATGTATCGCGAGCTTTGCTATTATAGTTGGATCTTATGATTTTACTCCCCCTCTACTCTCTTGTAATGGATTGAGTTTTCCCTTTGAAGTTATCTTATCGGATTGAGTCTTTAATGATTTGAGAACACTTGATGTATGTCTTGCGTGGGATTCCCGTGGTGACAATGGGGTATTCTATTGATCCACTTGATGTATGTTTTGGTGATCAACTTGCGGGTTCCGCCCATGAACCTATGCATAGGGGTTGGCACACGTTTTCGTCTTGATTCTCCGGTAGAAACTTTGGGACACTCTTTGAAGTACTTTGTGTTGGTTTGAATAGATGAATCTGAGATTGTGCGATGCATATCGTATAATCATACCTACGGATACTTGAGGTGACAATGGAGTATCTAGGTGACATTAGGGTTTTGGTTGATTTGTGTCTTAAGGTGTTATTCTAGTATGAACTCTTGAATAGATCGATCCGAAAGAATAACTTTGAGGTGGTTTCGTACCCTACCATAATCTCTTCGTTTGTTCTCCGCTATTAGTGTCTTTGGAGTGACTCTTTGTTGCATGTTGAGGGATAGTTATATGATCCAATTATGTTATTATTGTTGAGAGAACTTGCACTAGTGAAAGTATGAACCCTAGGCCTTGTTTCCTAGCATTGCAATACCGTTTACACTCACTTTTACCACTTGTTACCCTGCTGTTTTATATTTTTAGATTACAAAAACCTATATCTACTATCCATATTGCACTCGTATCACCATCTCTTCGCCGAACTAGTGCACCTATACAATTTACCATTGTATTGGGTGTGTTGGGGACACAAGAGACTCTTTGTTATTTGGTTGCAGGGTTGCTTGAGAGAGAACATCTTCATCCTATGCCTCCCGCGGATTGATAAACCTTAGGTCATCCACTTGAGGGAAATTTGCTACTATCCTACAAACCTCTGCACTTGGAGTCCCAACAACGTCTACAAGAAGAAGGTTGTGTAGTAGACATCACTTGGCAGTACTTTAAAATGAAGCATGCTATCTTCCTGTTCGATCCTTCTTTGTATGTACACACCCTGCGCTTAAGTGGATAAGTTTGTCGGCGCATAAACCCGTGTTGTGGCGCTTTGAGGAACGAATCCTTAGCAGCCTGCCGGGGGCGCTCGCTGTTAGGCAAACCTCCTTGCCGTTCTCAGCGCAGCCGGTCGAACTGTTGAGCAGACTCGAAACAGAACAAGGGTGTTGCCAATAGCGTAAGGGTTCCTCTGCGTGCAGGTTCTCCATACAAGGAGCAAGATCTTTCAAGGAAAATAACCTTATAAAAAGGAAATTGCTCAAGGTTTTGTGTGACTTAGCTTTTCATCGCCACGAGGATGGTTGTTGCGGCTGCAGACGGCATAGCTCGCCTGGCTGATGGCACCAGAATGTGGTTGATTGATGTTGCCTTATTCCTTGTAGCCATCACGATGAGCGAGTCGATGCGCTAACTCCTAGGCCAGATTTTCACAGCCTCGGTGCCCCGTACCTGGCGCGCCAAAGATGTCGGGGAAACGACACCTATGGGATCCCGGGGAATCCCTTCTAAGGTTGGCGGCGCGTGGAGCTGTGCAAAGAGCGGGTCTAAATGATCAGCATGAGGAGAGTTTTACCCAGGTTCGGGCCGCAAATGATGCATAATACCCTAGTCCTGCTTGTCTATGTTTATTTGGTGTTCTTGAGCTCTTGAACTAGCTACAGTGCATGCCTGGTCCAAAAAGTCCAAATCCTTCCCAGTACGCCTAGGGCCTCCTTTTATATGTCAAAGGGGTTGCCACAGTGGCACACAGGAGGTGGAAAGTATGTACAATGTACGAGTCTATCACCTGGCACCGTAGGACAAACGCATTTAATGCGCTGCCGATGTGCCCTCTTGCTTTATCGGGGACGGCAAAGAAGCTCGTCCCGTCCGTCGCCGCCTCGCCTTGCTTCGACGAGCATCCAAGGTGACGAGGCATGCACCGCCACGCTGGCTGGCTGGCTGCTGAGCTGGTGCAGTGACAGGGTCTTCACGAATGTCTGCATGCTACCACGTAGGTGCTTGGCTAGTTGGTCTAGAAGTTGCATGCTTCCGCGCAGGCGCTTGCCTAGTTGGTGGGCTGATCGCCCCATTGGCACGGGCGCAGGGCAGTAGAACGTTGGTGGGTGCGGGCCTAGCCTCGGCCCCGCAGAAGCCCCCAGCAAGGGTCTTGCCGGGGTCTCGCGGGCATCCCCGCAAGGATCTTGCCGGGGGTCTTCATCTGTCCCCGGCAAGTCTTTTGTCGGGGGTCTTCGCCTGTCCCCGGCAAGGCTCTTGCCAGGGGCCTCCGTCTTTTGGTCCCTATCTAGACTCGCAGGCCTTTGTTCTTCACAAAGATCTGCATGCCACCACACAGGCGCCCCGAGTCTTGGTCTCAACATTGTCGATGGTGTCAGAACTCTCAGGCTCAAGGGTGGCGGCCTTGCTGGTATTGGGCAAGTTGCCCCGGCAAGGCTCTTTCCGGGGCTATGCAGGTCACCCCGGCAAGGCTCTTTCTGGGGCTATGCAGGTCACCCCGGCAAGGCTCTTGCCGGGGGAAATCCATCTTGTCCCTTTGCTCTTCGCGCCTCTGGCTTGAGTACTGTATCAGCAGTCTTGTATCTTTCCTTCCTCTGCCTCGCCAAGCATGGCCGCAGGTGTGGCTACGACTGCCCGTGCACAAGTAAATGGGTACATAAAGGCCCCTACTTTTGTACACCGACAGGTTCACTTTTATTTTGAGTCACTAAAGATTTTAGAAATTTTTCAGAGGATGAAAAATGTCTAGGAGAATGTACCAAGGTGTTTCTTCAAGGAAGCAAACATCGAGGCTCACGATACATGAACTGGACCTTGAACCACCAAGGTAAGCTCAAGTTCGGCCTTGTGAATGGTTGTAGGATGAATTTATGGTTCGTGCAGGTTTCAAGGATGATGTCGGTGTCAAAACCGGCGGATCTCGGGTAGGGGGTCCCGAACTGTGCGTCTAGGCGGATGGTAACAGGAGGCAGGGGACACAATGTTTTACCCAGGTTCGGGCCCTCTTGATGGAGGTAAAACCCTACGTCCTGCTTGATTAATATTGATGATATGGGTAGTACAAGAGTAGATCTACCACGAGATCAAGGAGGATTAACCCTAGAAGCTAGCCTATGGTATGATTGTTGTTCTGTCCTACGGACTAAAACCCTCCGGTTTATATAGACACCGGAGAGGGTTAGGGTTACATAGAGTCGGTTACAATGGTAGGAGATCTACATATCTGTATCGCCAAGCTTGCCTTCCACGCCAAGGAAAGTCCCTTCCTGACACGGGACGAAGTCTTCAATCTTGTATCTTCATAGTCTAGGAGTCCGGCCGAAGGTATAGTCCGGCAATCCAAACACCCCCTAATCCAGGACTCCCTCAGATGAGTTCTATGCATACGTACAAAATGCCTGCCTTGAGGACTTCTTGTCAGACAAGTGCCGACAATACTATCACCTCACCGATTCCTTTCTGCGGAGGTTTGAGTTTTCATCTAAGCACAACACTCATACTATCTTGTTTGATATCTATGATAAATCTTATACCATGGATCTAGAAGATTTTAGTGATGCATGCAAAATTCCACAATGGGGTATTCTTAGTGAGCCTCACAAATCTGAATACAATGATTTCCTTGCTAGCATCATGATGACCCACAAGTATAGGGGATCAATTGTAGCTCTTTTCGATAAGTAAGAGTGTCGAACCCAACGAGGAGTAGAAGGAAATGACAAGTGGTTTTCAGCAAGGTAATGTCTGCAACTGCTGAAATTGTAAGTAGCAGAGTAGTTTGATAGCAAGATAATTTGTAACGAGCAGGTAATGATAATAGTAGCAAAAGTGCAGCAAGGTAGCCCAATCCTTTTGAGGCAAAGGACAGGCCAAAACGGTCTCTTATAATAAGCAAAGCGTTCTTGAGGGTACACGGGAAAACATACATACTATCAAAATATCGAACACATATCAATTTCACATGATTACTTGCAACATGATTTCTCCCGTGACCTCAAGAACAAAAGTAACTACTCACAAATGATAATCATGCTCAAGATCAGGGGGGTATTAAATAGCATATTGGATCTGAACATATAATCTTCCACCAAATAAACCATATAGTAATCAACTACAAGATGTAATCAACACTACTAGTCACCCCCAAGCACCAATATATAGTTCCGGTAACAAGATCGAACACAAGAGATGAACTAAGGTTTGAGATGAGATGGTGTTGTTGAAGAAGTTGATGGAGATAGCCCTCCCCAAGATGGGAGAGTTGTTGGTGATGATGATGACGATGATTCCCCCTACGGGGGGAAGTTCCCCCGGCGGAATCGCTCCGCCGGAGGGCAAAAGTGCTCCTACCCAAGTTCCACCTCAAGATGGCAGCGCTCTGACCCGAAAGTCCTCTCCTTATTTTTTTCTAGGTCAAAATGACTTATATACCAGAAGATGGACACCGGAGGTGGGCCTGGGTGAGCACAACCTACCAGGGCGAGCCTAGGCTCCCTGGCGCACCCAGGTGGGTTGTGCCCACCTGGTGGGCCCCCTCTGGTACTTATTTGCTCCAATATTCATCATATATTCCATAAAAATTATCCGTGAAGTTTCAGCTTGTTTGGAGTTGTGAAGAATATGTAGCCTGACGTAGCTTTTCCAGGTCCAGATTTCTAGCTACCGGAATTCTCCCTCTTTATGTGTACCTTGCAAATTATGAGAGAAAAGGCATTAGAATTACTTCAAAAAGCATTATTATGCATAAAAACATCATAAATAACAGTAGGAAAACATGATGCAAAATGGACGTATCAATGCTACCTCTTGAGCATGCGTTTATGCATAAAAACATCATAAATAACAGTAGGAAAACATGATGCAAAATGGACGTATCAATGCTACCTCTTGAGCATGCGTTGGTTTTTCCCTTGAAAAGGAAAGGGTGATGCAGCAAAGTAGCATAAGTATTTCCCTCAGTTTTTTAGAACCAAGGTATCAATCCAGTAGGAGGCCACACGCAAGTACCTCGTACATACACAAACAAATAAGAACCTTGCAACCAACACGATAAAGGGGTTGTCAATCCCTTCGTGGCCACTTGCAAAAGTGAGATCTGACAGAGATGATAAGATAATATTTTTGCTATTTTTATGATAAAGATTAAAAGTAAAGATCGTGAAATAAACGGCGATAGAAATAGCTACTTGACGGGAGATTAATATGATGGAAATTAGACCCGGGGGCCATAGGTTTCACTAGTGGCTTCTCTCAAGATAGCATAAGTATTACGGTGGGTGAACAAATTACAGTCGAGCAATTGATAGAAAAGTGCATAATTATGAGAATATCTAGGCATGATCATGTATATAGGCATCACGTCCGCGACAAGTAGACCGACTCCTTCCTGCATCTACTACTATTACTCCACACATCGACCGCTATCCAGCATGCATCTAGAGTATTAAGTTCATAAGAACAGAGTAACACATTAGGTAAGATGACATGATGTAGAGGGATAAACTCAAGCAATATGATATAAACCCCATCTTTTTATCCTCGATGGCAACAATACAATACGCGTCGTTTCCCCTACTGTCACTGGGATCGAGCACCGCATGATTGAACCCAAAGCTAAGAACTTCTCCCATTGCAAGAAAGATCAATCTAGTAGGCCAAACCAAACTGATAATTCGAAGTGGCTTGCAAAGATAACCAATCATACATAAAAGAATTCAGAGAAGATTCAAATATTTTTCATGGATAATCTTGATCACAAACCCACAATTCATCGGATCTTGACAAACACACCGCAAAAAAGGGTTACATCGAATAGATCTCCAAGAAGGTCGAGGAGAACTTTGTATTGAGATCCAAAGAGAGAGAAGAAGCCATCTAGCTAATAACTATGGACCCGAAGGTCTGTGGTAAAATACTGACACATCATCGGAGAGGCTGTGGTGTTGATGTAGAAGCCCTCCGTGATCGATGCCCCCTACGGCAGAGCGCCGGAAAAGGCCCCAAGATGGGATCTCACGGGTACAGATGGTTGCGGCGGTGGAATTAGGTTTTCGTGGTGCTCCTCGATGGTTTCGGGGTACGTAGGTATATATAGGAGGAAGAAGTAGGTCGGTGGAGCTACGAGGGGCCCACGAGGGTGGAGGGCACGCCCCCCTGCCTGATGGCCTCCTCGTATGTTTCTTGACGTCCACTCCAAGTCCTCTGGATCACGTTTGTTCCAAAAATAACTCTCCCGAAGGTTTCATTCTGTTTGGACTTCGTTTGATATTCCTTTTCTGCGAAACACTGAAATAGGCCAAAAAACAGCAATTTGCACTAGGCCTTGGTGTCGGTGTACTAAAGTAGGGGTACCTTAGTACCCCAGACTTGTGCACGGGCAGTTGTAGCACCCTGCGGCGAGGCCCGCCCAGGAAGCGCCAAGAGAAGACCAAGCATTCAAGACAAGGCCCCCGGCAAGAGGAGCTTGCCGGGCCAAGAAGACAAGACCCCGGCAAGAGGAGCTTGCCGGGACGACTAAGCCCATGTAATACCATCCAAGAACAAAGTATACGAGACAGAAGATCGAGACCCCGACAAGAGGAGCTTGTCGGGAAGGCCGAACCCAGGCACCACAAGAGAAGCCCGCCACGGCGCGCCATGCGCCCCGGCAAGGCCTGATAGCCGGCAAGCTATCAGGCACAGGAAGACGACCCCCGCGGCAAGCCACTTGCCGCGGCAAACCGCCACCTCAGGACTGCGCTCCAGCTCACCCGCCCACGCGTCGCTCCGGGGTTTCCCCCAAGGGCACGTGGCGGGGCACCGCGCAGCCTGGGGTATGCGGTGGCATGCAGCCACCACCGTGGCGAGCGGTGGCGCACCTAACGGTCCGCCTCGGTGCTGTCCAGGCGACCGTGACGGGCATTTAATGCCCTTGTCCCCTACCGTCAGAAGTAGGTATGATAACACTGTGCCGCACTGTAGCGCCACTGTTCCCGCACTGTTACAACTTCCACCCCTTTTACACTTTTACCCCTTTCTCTTACGTTGACACCTGTCGGTGACCCCTTTGCGCTATAAAAGGAGGCCCGTGTGCAACGTAGAGGGGGTTCGGAGATTCGGAGTCCAGACAGCCATACGCTCGGTGTAGCTAGCTCTCCAAGCTCCCGAGCTCCCCAGTTCAATACAACCAAGCAGGAGTAGGGTTTTACGCGTCCATCGCGGCCCGAACCTGGGTAAACCGCCCGTGTGCTCGCCTCGATCTGCTCTCCGTGCTCCCTCCGCCCCCCTCACCGGACAACGAAAGGGGCTCCGGCCCCATAGGTGCTCGCGGGGGACGCCGTCCACCCCGACATCTTTGGCGCGCCAGGTAGGGGGTGCGTCGAGGTTGTGCGGATCAGATCCGGCGTTCGCGCGAGCGCGCTCTTCGTCAGCTTCTCCGAATTCGCTAGCTTCATCAACACCATGGCCCCGAAGAAGAAGGCTTCGGAGGTCGCGGGCCCGTCCGCGTCTCTTCCACCGCTACCGGAGCCAACGGTGGGCGGGGGAGACGCCGTCGGAGGGGTGGCCACCGGCGAGAACACTCGCGGCGCCACCAAATCCAAGAACAGGGCGGACGATCGAGCCTCGGCCTCCGAGGACGCGTCGCGTCCGTCCCGACAAACGACGACCCAGCAGCGCCATGCCACAGGAGGTGGCATCCGCTTGCTGGACCAAGGGCAAACTGGAGGTTCACGGGACGCCCCGGGCCCCCGTCCGGACACGGGCAAGGCGAAGGCGCCGGGGAGGGACCCCGCTCTTTCTAACATTGTTAGGAGTCCGAGCGTATCCCGCTCCTCGCGCCACTCGCCCCCGCTCCCCTCCACTCCGGCAGAAGCGCTCGCGAGAGCGCAACTGCTCCTCGACTACCCTCCAGCGGCTGACAAGGCCGAAGGCTGGAGGGCCACCATCCAGAGCCCTCTGATGGAAGCTTATGTAGATGAAGTGAGGAAGCTGGAAGAACACTTTGAAGGGCTGCAAATGGAGCACGTCCCGAGAGCTCAGAATGAGATAGCAGACGGCCTTTCGAAGTGTGCTTCGTTGAAGTTACCTGTGGAACCAGGGACCTTCTTACTCAAGCTGACTCAACCATCCGTTACACCATCAGTTGGGCAGTCCAAGAAAAGGAAGTTGGTCTCCGGCGACTACTTGCAGGCGAACCTTCCTGAGACCGCCGCCAAGGTCCCCAAGATCAACAACCAGAACGCCGGGGGACAGCCCGCTCCTGCGGATCCCAGGATCCGTCCAGTCGAAGCAGGTGTCCCCGATAAGCCTTGCTCCGGCAAGCAGATCAGTAGTCTGAATGCTGAGGAACAGTCCGCTCCTGCGGATCCGAGGATCTGTCCAGTAGAAGCGGGGGTTCCCGACAAGCTTTGCCCCGGCAAGCTTGCCGGGGGATCACCGGCTCCGGCGGAACCAGAGGTTCTTGCCGTAGAAGCCGGGGTCCCCGCAGTGGCCTTCATGCCTTTAGTCCTTGCCGTCGAGCCCCGGGCTCCGGCATGGGCGCAGCAGATCGTCCGTTTTCTGCAAACTGGAGAACTTCCCGACGACCCAGAAGAGATGGAGAAGATCACCAGGCAGTCAAGTATGTACCAGTTCGTGGACAACGAGCTGTACAGAAGGAGACTCAGCGGTGTCAGATTGAAGTGCATCTCCAGGGAAGACGGACAGAAGCTGTTGGCAGAGATACACGGAGGCATATGCGGCCATCACATTGGCGCAAGAGCACTTGTCGGGAAAGCCTTCCGGCAAGGGTTCTTCTGGCAAGAAGCCCTCCAAGATGCAACTGCACTAGTAACCAAGTGTGAAGCGTGCCAGTTCCATGCAAAACAGATTCATCAGCCAGCTCAAGCTCTCCAAACAATCCCTTTATCCTGGCCCTTCTCGGTCTGGGGGCTCGATATCCTCGGCCCTTTTCCCCGAGCCGTCGGGGGCTTCGAGTACTTGTACGTTGCAATCGACAAGTTCACGAAGTGGCCAGAAGTGGAGCCAGTGAGGAAGGTGACCGCGCAGTCAGCAGTCAAGTTCTTCCGGTCGATCGTCTGCCGTTTCGGAATCCCCAACAGAATCATCACCGACAACGGGACACAATTCACAAGTCGCGCCTTCATGCAATACGCCCAGGATCTCGGCGCCAAGGTCTGTTTCGCTTCGGTTGCTCACCCCAGGAGCAACGGTCAAGCAGAAAGGGCCAACGCTGAAGTGCTGCGCGGACTCAAGACCAGGACCTTCGACAGGCTGCGCAAGTGCGGAAGAAATTGGATTGAGGAGCTGCCGGCGGCTCTTTGGTCAATCAGAACGACACCGAGTCGAGCCACCGGACAGACACCCTTTGCTCTAGTCTATGGAGCGGAAGCAGTTATCCCCACGGAACTCGTATACGGATCTCCTCGGGTGCTCGCTTATGACGAGCTCGAGCAAGAGCAGCTGCGCCAAGATGACGCGCTGCTCCTTGAGGAAGGACGTCTCCAGGCTGCGGTACGAGCTGCTCGATACCAGCAAGCCTTGCGTCGCTACCATAGCCGCAAGGTCAAGGCCAGGAGTCTCGAAGAGGGCGACCTTGTTCTTCGGCGCACTCAGTCGGCCAAGGATTCCAACAAGTTGACGCCAAAGTGGGAAGGACCTTATCGGGTGAGACAAGTCACAAGGCCTGGCGTTGTCCGCCTCGAGACCGAAGAAGGCGTACCAGTGAGCAACTCCTGGGAACATAGAGCATCTTCGCAAGTTTCGCCCATAAGGCGCGGTTGCCGTGATCCGCTCCGGCAACCATCGGTTTGTACAGGCCTTGCCGCTGCTGCATGTAACCCCTTGTACAAAGCCAGGCGAAGCCCCTGGCACCAGATAAAGTTGCCCTGTTAGGCGACCTTGTTCTTAGGCACGTTCAGTCGGCCAAGAATTATAACAAGTCGACGCCGAAGCAGGAAGGCCCTTATCGGGTGAGACGAGTCGCGAGGCCCGGCGCTGTCCGCCTCAAGACCGAAGAGGGCCTACCAGTGAGCAACTCCTGGGAACATAGAGCATCTTCGCAAGTTTCGCCCATAAGGCGCGGTTGCCGTGATCCGCTCCGGCAACCATCGGTTTGTACAGGCCTTGCCGCTGCTGCATGTAACCCCTTGTACAAAGCCAGGCGAAGCCCCTGGCATCAGATAAAGTTGCCCTGTTAGGCGACCTTGTTCTTAGGCACGTTCAGTCGGCCAAGAATTATAACAAGTCGACGCCGAAGCAGGAAGGCCCTTATCGGGTGAGACGAGTCGCGAGGCCCGGCGCTGTCCGCCTCAAGACCGAAGAGGGCCTACCAGTGAGCAACTCCTGGGAACATAGAGCATCTTCGCAAGTTTCGCCCATAAGGCGCGGTTGCCGTGATCCGCTCCGGCAACCACCGGTTTGTGCAGGCCTTGCCGATGTTGCATGTAACCCCTCGTACAAAGCCAGGAGAAGCCCCTGGCCGAAGATAAAGAAGCGCTGGCGCCCTAGATTTTAGCATGCATGCTGAGTCAAAGTCTCGTCCTTGGTTAGGGTTGTCAGTTCCTAACTGTCGCTAACCCCTAACTTAGAGGTCGAGTCCGCGTCTTTTTCCCGTCCTTTCCCTTTGGCTCGCAGGAATTGAATGTCCTTGCCGGGCCGCTCAAGGACAAGGAAGAGGAGAAGGATGAGCCAACACCTACGCCCCGGCGAGCCAGAGTCGCCGGGGGCTGCAACCTCAGATAAGTTTTTACATCCCTCATCATGCATTCTCTTATGGACTGTGGAATTTGAAAGCCTCCTTTCCTCCTGAAAAGCTACCGTGCTCTCTTAGCGGCAAGCCCCAGAGCGCGTTCCTGGGGCCCGTTTCGATAGCAGCCGCGGCAGCAAGGGGGAGGGAAGCGAGGGGCCGGAACCCGCCTGCTCCCCGCCTCCGCCAAGGGCGTGAGAAAGGTCGAGCAGTGCGGGGGAGCGGCTGGGCCTGTTGCCGGGCGAGAAACTGTCTATCTTAACGATGTAAAGGATTCGTTCCTTACCGCGGTTTCCACCCGCGAGACAAATGATCCGGCAAACATCCCCTTTTCATTAAAAACATTCCACTCAGGTACAGTTCAGAGAGAATGAAAAACATGAAAGAAGGGATTACAAGGCTTAAACGCAACTAAGGCCCGAAGGCTTACAAGCTGAAAAGAGATAAGGTGCCCATAATCCCTTTCTTGTCTCTCTCCTCAGGAGGTAGGGCAAGTAGGCGAAGAGGGCGAAAGGGGGCACCTAGGCGAGCTACGGGTGGCAGAAGGCACCAAAAGAAGATCCGGGGGCCCCGCCCGGGGGTCTCCGGAGGCTGAAGAAGACGGAGGCGCCGGAGGCAGAGCTGGAAGATAAGGCAGCGGCCTTGCCGCCAGCCTCTTCCTCTTCCCCAGCCTCGCCACTCCGGCCGCCCGAGGAGATCAAGCCCCCGGCAAGAGGAGCTTGCCGGGCCGAAGAGAAGACCCCGGTGGTCGTCACCGAGAGCAGGGGTGATGACGGCGTCTGGGGCGCATCTGGAACACGAGGCACCGGGCGCCCCGGCCCCGTCCACGACCTCGTCCGCGACCTCGCCCTCTCCCTCTTCCCCTGACGACCGGCTCTGCCGCCGCGGGCGCAAGGGGAGGAGGGGCGCGTTGCCTAGCAGACACCCTCGCGGCAACCGAAGAAGGACCAGGGTTCCCCCCCCTCCATCGCAGATGGGGGAAGGAAACCAGAAGCAGAAGGAGGAAGGAGATGGAGTGCGGATTTCCGTTGCCCCCTTTCGCTCCTTATAAAGGGGCGGAGTGGGGACGCGGCCGCCTCTCTCCTCCAATAGAAGCGGAGGAAGGGCAGGCGACTGGGGCCGACCCACTGCATCGACCCGCGCCGGCCCGACTCCCTGCCTCCGCCGCCGCGACTCCGAGTGCATGAGGACCACGTGGTGGGCGCGCAGAACCGAGGCGACGGGTGGGACGACCTCTCCCCATCCCGTGATTATGGGGAATGGACGCCTCGAAAGCCGCGCCTCACCCCCGTTCATTTATCGAGCCGCGCCTCCGCACCTCCCTCCACTTAAAGAGGGAACGGGCGTTTCGCCCCCACGACGCCGCGATAAGCGCGCGCCGCCTGGGGAAGGTGCGACGGATGCGGAGTTAAGGAGCAGCGCGACCAAGGCCACGCGTGCCCGTGCACTGTTAGGGCCTGGCCCAACGACGCTCGGCACCGTGTGTGGCCCAGGCCCGGGGGCTCCTGTCGGTGTACTAAAGTAGGGGTACCTTAGTACCCCAGACTTGTGCACGGGCAGTTGTAGCACCCTGCGGCGAGGCCCGCCCAGGAAGCGCCAAGAGAAGACCAAGCATTCAAGACAAGGCCCCCGGCAAGAGGAGCTTGCCGGGCCAAGAAGACAAGACCCCGGCAAGAGGAGCTTGCCGGGACGACTAAGCCCATGTAATACCATCCAAGAACAAAGTATACGAGACAGAAGATCGAGACCCCGACAAGAGGAGCTTGTCGGGAAGGCCGAACCCAGGCACCACAAGAGAAGCCCGCCACGGCGCGCCATGCGCCCCGGCAAGGCCTGATAGCCGGCAAGCTATCAGGTACAGGAAGACGACCCCCGCGGCAAGCCACTTGCCGCGGCAAATCGCCACCTCAGGACTGCGCTCCAGCTCACCCGCCCACGCGTCGCTCCGGGGTTTCCCCCAAGGGCACGTGGCGGGGCACCGCGTAGCCTGGGGTATGCGGTGGCATGCAGCCACCACCGTGGCGAGCGGTGGCGCACCTAACGGTCTGCCTCGGTGCTGTCCAGGCGACCGTGACGGGCATTTAATGCCCTTGTCCCCTACCGTCAGAAGTAGGTATGATAACACTGTGCCGCACTGTAGCGCCACTGTTCCCGCATTGTTACAACTTCCACCCCTTTTACACTTTTACCCCTTTCTCTTACGTTGACACCTGTCGGTGACCCCTTTGCGCTATAAAAGGAGGCCCGTGTGCAACGTAGAGGGGGTTCGGAGATTCGGAGTCCAGACAGCCATACGCTCGGTGTAGCTAGCTCTCCAAGCTCCCGAGCTCCCCAGTTCAATACAACCAAGCAGGAGTAGGGTTTTACGCGTCCATCGCGGCCCGAACCTGGGTAAACCGCCCGTGTGCTCGCCTCGATCTGCTCTCCGTGCTCCCTCCGCCCCCCTCACCGGACAACGAAAGGGGCTCCGGCCCCATAGGTGCTCGCGGGGGACGCCGTCCACCCCGACACTTGGGTTAATAGGTTAGTCCCAAAAATAATATAAAAGTGTAGAAATAATCTCATTAAACATCCAAAACAGACTATATAACAGCATGGAGCAATCAAAAATTATAGATACGTTCGAGACGTATCAAGCATCCCCAAGCTTAATTCCTACTCGTCCTCGAGTAGGTAAATGATAAAAACAGAATTTTTGATGTGGAATGCTACTTGGCATATTCTTCAATGTATTTCTCTTTATTGTGGCATGAATGTTCAGATCCGAAAGATTCAAGATAAAAGTTTTATATTGACATGAAAATAATAATACTTCAAGCATACTAACAAAGCAATCATGTCTTCTCAAAATAACACGGCCAAAGAAAGTTATCCCTACAAAATCATATAGTCTGGCTATGCTCTATCTTCACCACACAAAGTATTTCCATCATGCACAACCCCGATGACAAGCCACGCAATTGTTTCATACTTTTGATGTTCTCAAACTTTTTCAATCTTCACACAATATATGAGCGTGAGCCATGGACATAGAACTATGGGTGGAATAGAATGGTTGTTCTGGAGAAG
Organism: Aegilops umbellulata; assembly: GCA_032464435.1. Classification (NCBI taxonomy): domain Eukaryota; kingdom Viridiplantae; phylum Streptophyta; class Magnoliopsida; order Poales; family Poaceae; genus Aegilops; species Aegilops umbellulata. The sequence goes on along the minus strand of CP136055.1, from coordinate 221,876,924 downwards.
ACAAAAAGGAGAAGATAGTCTCACATCAACTAGGCATATCAATGGGCTATGGAGATGCCCATCAATAGATATCAATGTGAGTGAGTAGGGATTGCCATGGAACGGATGCACTAGATCTATACGTGTATGAAAGCTCAACAAAAGAAACCAAGTGGGTGTGCATCCAACTCGCTTGCTCACGAAGACCTAGGGCATTTTGAGGAAGCCCATCATTGGAATATACAAGCCAAGTTCTATAATGTAAACTTCCCACTTAGTATATGAAAGTGAAAAAATAAGATACTCTCTATCATGAAGATCATGGTGCAACTTTGAAGCACAAGTGTGGTAAAAGGATAGTAACATTGTCCCTTCTCTCTTTTTCTCTCATTTTTTTATTTGGGCCTTCTCTCTTTTTATCTTTTGGCCTCTCTTTTTTTCTTCGTCCGGAGTCCCATCCCGACTTATGGGGGAATCATAGTCTCCATCATCCTTTCCTCACATAGGACAATGCTCTAATAATGATCATCACACTTTTATTTACTTACAACTCAAGAATTACAACTCGATACTTAGAACAAAATATGACTCTATGTGAATGCCTCTGGCGGTGTACCGGGATATGCAATGAATCAAGAGTGAGACGTATGAAAGATTTATGAGGGTGGCTTTGCCACAAATACGATGTCAACTACATGATCATGCAAAGCAATATGACAATGATGAAGCGTGTCATAATAAATGGAACAGTGGTAAGTTGCATGGCAATATATCTCGGAATGGCTATGGAAATGCCATAATAGGTAGGTATGGTGGCTGTTTTGAGGAAGGTATATGGTGGGTATATGATATCGGAGAAAGGTGCGCGGTATTAGAGAGGCTAGCAATGGTGGAAGGGTGAGAGTGTGTATAATCCATGGACTCAACATTAGTCATAAAGAACTCACATACTTATTACAAAAATCTATTAGTTATCAAAACGAAGTACTACGCGCATGCTCCTAGGGGGATAGATGTAACACCCTGGTGTAATGATGCTACAGTAACCCCTGGGGTTAATTTAATCTTTTTGCTAAACATGTGCCTGATCATTATTGTCTCATGTTCTTTCAAATTCAAATTCTGTGTGAAATTCAAAATGCTCAGACATGAAAACTAAAATGTTCATCATGTGGCGAATATTCTTTTGACAATATTGGTGGTGGTCTAACTTATTTTTGCAAAATTGTTTAACTGGCCTAAAATAGCTATAACATAAAGTTGTTAAAGGAAAAGCAAAAGTTCAAACAAAAGCAAAAAGAAAGGAAAAGGGGCCAGAGCCCCTGGCCTCCCTTTGGGCCTCGGCCCACTTCAGCCTAGCCGGCCCACCTAACCCACCAGCCGGCCCAGCTCCCCGCATCGCTCTCCCCCTCCCCTGTCATCTCCCTCCTTCCACTGTTCGACCGACCGGGCGCCGCGGGCGCCACTGGACCACCTCGTCGGCCTTGCCGAGAGGGGATAAGGGCGACGCCTCGGGCTCCCCTCATCTCACCTCACCCACTTTCCCCCTCCCTCTCTCTCTCGCCCACACGCTCGCCTTCCTTGTCCAGATCCCCCACCACCGAGCGCCACCACGGCCGCAGCTAAGTCGTCCACGCGGCCACCGGCGTCCCCGCGCCTCCTCTTGGTGACCAGCAGCTCTGCCGACGACCGGTACTCCCTCTCCGACCACGAGCTCGAGCTCGGCGCCACCTCACCGACCGTATCGACGCCGCCTTCCCCGTTTGGTCGCCGCCGTCTTCCTCCACTCCGGCTAGCTCTGCTGCTCCTAATCCATTCACCGGCCTCCATGAGCCGCTCGGTGAGCCTCTACGTTGCTCCCTTCCCTCTCTTTCACGTTCTTGCATGCTCGGTCATCGTCCCCGCGAAGCTGGGCTCCGCCGTCCGCCATGGCCGGTGAGCTCGTCGCTGTCGTGCCCCATAGCTTCTTCTGTTGATGCGTACATGCTCGTTGCGTTGCGTAGCACCTCCCGCGTCCGTTAGTTCACACCTAGCATGTTGCTACTGCCGTTGTGTCGAACGCCCGAAAACCACCACTGCAAACCTCGTCGCCGGCGCCATTTCCAGCCAAGTCCAGTCGTGCCTCTACCACCGTTCGACGCGGCGTCGTTCTCCCGTTCGAACGCACCCTCGCGCGTGCGAAACGACCCCCTGTGGACGAATCCTGCCGCTCTCCCATTTGCTCGGTCGTCGGAGTGGTCGCCGGAGTTAGCTCCGGCGTGTCTCCGGCCGGTGCTGAGCTGGCACCCATGTGGCACCGTCCCGTGCCACTGACTGGTGGCCCCTAGTGGACCCGCTGACTGGTTTGACCAGTCAACCGTGCTGACGGGGCAGCCCCCAGCCACTGACGTGTGGGCCCCCCTCTGTTATATTAGTCTAATAACGTTTTTTAAATAAAAATGATTAATTAACCTAAAGCACTCGCTGACGCCCGGGGCCCACTCCCCTAATTAATGTTGTTAGTTTAGTTTTTCCACTATTAAGCCAACAGAGGCTGACATGTGGGTCCCAGTGGCCCCATTGGTCAGCTTTGACCAGTCAACCGGATTGTTGACTACTGACGTCACACCTATGTCATGCTGATGTCATAATTCCTTTTCTGTTAATTTAAATAATTCCAGAAATTACTTTAATCTTTAAAATTCATAGAAATTAAACCGTAACTCCGATGAAAATGTTTTCTATATGAAAGTTGCTCAGAAAAATCCAACGAATCCGAAAAAGCGGTCCGTTCATTTGTCACATGCCCCTAGCATGCTGAACATGGAACTTTCCCCCTCTTTTCCTTTGTCCGGAATCCACCTAACGTCGGGAATTCATCCTCGAATGTTTATCCCCTTCGTCTGCAACGTGTAGTACCGCGTTAGAGCACGCCTAGCACTACATTTTGTCCTGTCATGCTTAGCGTTGCATCTGCTTGCTTGTATTTACTATTTCTTCCCCCTCTTCTCTCCGGTAGACCCCGAGACCGATGCTGCCCCTGTGATCAACTACGCCGCCGACGACCCCTCCTTGCCAGAGCAACCAGGCAAGCCCCGCCTTTGATCATCCCGATATCGCCCATTCCATTCTCTCGTGCTTGCATTAAATTTTGCTACTGTAATTGTTTGCTCCTATTCCAATGCATAGCCTGCTTTTGTATCTGCTGTTGTACCTTACCTGCTTATCCTAAACTGCTTAGTATAGGTTGGTTAGTGATCCATCAGTGACCCCCACCTTGTCCTTGTTGCCCCTGCTTCATCATTGAAGACCCGATCAACGGGATCGAAGACCAGGCCCCGGCACCGCACATCACTTTCCCCTTAGTATCTCGACACTACTGGGTTACTATCGAGTGCCGAGGGTGAGACCTCTACAGCACTTCTGATGTTAACCCTGTAGTGTAGCTATTCGGTCGTGGTCATCGAGGGTGATTTCCTCCTTAACCACTTCCTATACTGCTCTATCGTGCAACCCCTCAAGTGTGAACCTCGAGGGTGGATACTCTTACGTTCACCTTGATGATTACATCTAGTGGAATTCACCGGCGGTGATTCCTCGGGTTTTGCCCTTTGATGTTTAGACACACGGATACTTGGACTTTACCACTGTTACTTGGAAAGACGGGACGACCCTGAGGGGTACCCGCACGAGCTTAATTACGAGTGATGTGAAGACGGGTTGGCCTGGAGGGTGCCCGCGAGATAATTACGAGGCGTGGCCGGGCATTCCTAGCCCTTGCCACAAGTCCTCGAGACGGGGCAACGGGGTCACATCTTTTGTGAGTCTCTGCTTGTTACCGCGCGTTCGTAATCCACTACGATTTGGATATTTGATCCAAGGGGCCTCTGGCCTGATAGCACTAACCATCACGTGGGCATAGTATGGGCGTTCTGCATCGTATGCATCAGCCAAACCTTAATAGACGTCAGCGACTGAGCGGCACGCGCCGGGTTGGACTGGTAAGCTCCTGCCTTTTTAGGGAGGTAGCTAGGTCTGCTCACCGGCCGCGTACGCAATGTGCATGAGTTCTCGGGGAGATGGCCCATGACCCCTAGGGGCATAGGTTTAGTCCGGCGTGCTTGACCTCTCTATTAAGCCTAGGTCGGGTTGCGGCGTATTGTTTGGCCGAGGCCGGGCATGACCCAGGAAAGTGTGTCCGACCGGAGTTAATCGAGCGTGGTGGGTAAGTTGGTGCACCCCTGCAGGGAAGAAAACGTCTATCGATAGCCTGTCCTACGGTAACGGACACTTGGAGTTGTATCCCGATTGATACAACTAGAACTGGATACTTGTGATGAGACTGGATGGTGATGAGTAATGGATTGTGATGATAACTGGATAGTATGGCTCTGGGATTGCTTTCTCGCAGGGAGTCGAGAAAGGATCTCTGGCCGAGGTTGATAACACTCCTACTACTTTACCTTATGCTACTCTACTCCCTCCGGTTGCTGCAAGATGGTGGTTTCCAGAAGATGCTAGTCTTCGATAGGACTAGGCCTTCTCTCTATTCTGGCATTTCTGTAGCCCAGTCCACATATACAGCCTTCCTGGGATAATGTTGCATATGTAGTGTAGATCCTTGCTTGCGAGTACTTTGGATGAGTACTCACAGTTGCTTTGCTCCCCCTTTTCCCCTTCTTCTTTCCGGTTGATGCAACCAGATGTCGAAGCCCAGGAGCCAGATGTCACCACCGATGCCTACTACTACGTGGAGACCGCCGACGACCAGGAGTAGTTAGGAGGCTCCCGGGCAGGAGGCCTTGCCTTTTCGATCGATGTTGCTTTTGTGCTAGCCTTCTTAAGGCATCCTTGTCTAACTTATGTATGTACTCAGATATTGTTGCTTCTGCTGACTCTTCTGTATTCGAGCTTATGTATTCGAGCCCTCGAGGCCCCTAGCTTGTAATATAAAGCTTGTATTATTTTAATTTGTGTCTAGAGTTGTGTTGTGATATCTTCCCGTGAGTCCTTGATCTTGATCGTACACATTTGCGTGTATGATTAGTGTATGGTTGAATCAAGGGCGTCACAAGTTGGTATCAGAGCTGACTGCCTGTAGGTAGCCCCCTTTCCAACTCCTTGGCCGAAGTTGAGTCTAGTCACTGAAAAACTTTTACTAACATTGGTTGTGTGGCTTATGGGCCCACGTCGCCATTGGGTGGTATTAGGATCTTTTACTCCTCGTCTATACTCTGGGACTCTAATCTCTCTTCCATTCGGGTTAAACAAATTTACTAACTTTAACATTAGGATCCCGTGACCACATTCACCCCGAAGTTGGATAAAGCCATAGCTTTTTCCTTAGAATAGCATTTTGAGTAGTGCACACACTGTCGTGTTGACTACTAAGTGGTATCCATCGTACCTCTTTCATTATGCATGTTTCATCATGATTGATCCTTGTCTTTGCAAATGCTCAATGCTGAACTACCCCCTGTTACATGTTAGCAGGATGGTTAGACCCGCTGGACGTGGTCGTGGTGCCAACAATCCACCACCGCCTGAATTCTTTGCTGGAATGATGCAACAGTTTGAGTTGAATCGCCAGTTCATGGAAGCAATGATGGCTCAGTTTCCTCGCCCGAACATGAATCAACAACCAACCCCAATAACTCTGCAGGACTTCATGCGCCTCAACCCAACTATCTACCCCAGCTCAACTCAACCCCTTGATGCTGATGATTGGCTCCGCGGCATCACATATGAACTGGAGTCTGCTAGTGTTGCCCCTGCCAGCTATGTCACCTTCGCATCTTTCTTTCTGAAGGGTCTCGCTGCTCAATGGTGGGATAGCCATAGGCGTACCCTACCTGCTGGAACGGTCATCACTTGGCCGGATTTCCAAGCTACCTTCCATGCCTGCTTCATTCCTCAGGGAATCATGGACAAGAAGAAGTAAGAGTTCCGCAACCTCACCCAAGGCAACAAGTCTGTAGATGCTTATCAGCGGGAATTCTTGGACTTGTCACGTTATGCTGAAGAAGACATTGCTACTGATGCTCGTAAGCAGGAAAAGTTTCGTGATGGACTTCAACCTGATATCAAGCTAGCACTGCTCGTTCATGACTTTGCCGACTTCGCCACCTTGGTGAACAAGGCCATTCATGTCGAAACTGGTCTGTAGGAACATCATGGATCCCGCAGCGGCAACCGTGACGCTGGCTCATCTTCAGGCCCGTCCGCGCAGAAACGTCGGATATGGATCCCCCACAGCATGTATCGTCCAACTGCACCCGCACCAAGACAGTCCTATGCTGCACCTCGTCTGCCTCCTCCACCGCAGAGGCAGCCTCTTCGAGATGTACCATCCCAAGCTCCTGCTCCCGATCCCAATGATGGTCTGTGCTTCAGATGTGGCCGCCCAGGTCACCTTTCCAAAGAGTGCAATCAGAAAAAGAATCAGCTGGCTTTGCCTTCAACTGGTCGTAACAATCAGCCCCATAACAACAATGTCAGACCATATGGTCGTGGTCAGGCTAATCATGTTGATCCAAATGAAGCTCAAGACCAGCCTACCACTGTGATGGGTACTCTTCTCGTTAATTCAGTACCGGCTTCTATTTTATTCGATTCAGGAGCATCGCATTCATTCATGTCAGAAAATTTTGCTTACGCACATGACATTCGATGCGAGCCCATGAACACTCCGATAGTGGTACGCACCCCTGCTGTGACGCCCGAATAATCAAGCTACAGTAACCCCTGCAAATGATGCCACGTCACCGCAGTCATTGTTGTTAATCTCACGCTAGTTCAAAACGATTCAAATTCAAATTTGAGTTAAAGGCAAACCACTAAAGTTTTCAAATATTAAAAATAAAATGTTCTTCTTGTGGAAACTAATCCATGACTAATTATAGGTGGTGAACCAAAATTTTACTAAATGTTTGAATGCCCTAAAATAATTAAAGTAGTAGCTACAACAAATATTTACATGCCTTTTCAAATAAAAAAACTGTAGACTATTTTAATTTGGTGGCAAACTAATTGTGGGAGTAGCCTAATTTATATTACTATTTTAAGTGCAAGTGTTATAATTTAGAAACTATTTTTGGTTTTAAAAAGAAATGAAGATAGAAAAGAAATAAAAGAAAAGCAAAAGCAAAAGGAAATAAAATTCCCCCCCCTCGCTGGGCCTCGGCCCAGCTGGCCACTGGGCTAGCCAGGCCGGCCCAGTCGGCGCCCCACTCCCCTCCTTATCCCCACTCCAGGGGGAAACCCTAACCGTAACACCCCCCCACTCTCCCCCACTCCTCTCCCCCACGTTTCTCTCCCCATCGGCTCGATCTAGATCGGGGTCGCGCCCGACCCCGACGCAGGCCCCCCTCCCTTGCACCGTCACCTCACCGCCGCCGCCCCGAAGCTACTGCGCCGTCGCCGGTCCTCGTCGCCGCGTCCCCGTTCCCCTCCCCGCTGAACTGCGCCCGCCTCCGCGACGCCGCGATGACGCCTCGTCCCCATCTTCCTCCATAACGGTCGCCCCCGAGCCTCGCCGCCCCGCTTCTCTCCAACGCCGGTGAGGCCACCTCCGGCCTCGACTTCCTTCTCCCTTTCCCGCGACACCTGCTCCGGTCGTCGCTTCCCTGCCACTGGCCTCGCCTCCAGCGCCTCGCGCTCACCGGCGCTGACCGCGCCCTCCCCGGACGCACCAGGGCTTTACCCTCCTCCCACCACGTCTCGCGCCTACACCTGCCGCCGAGCCCGCTCCACCCCTGCATCCCTCGCGCTTGCCGGCGGCCGCCGCTCCTCGCGCCCGGCTCCCCCCCCCCCCGTCCCTGCCCGTGGCCGCCTTGGCCGAAGCCGCGCTCGGCCCGCCGTTTCCCCTAGCCCCCTGCTCTCACACGCACTCACGGTGTCCCCTGGCCGCGCCCAGGCACGCCCCCCGCACCCACCGGCGCCCTCCCGCTCGCGGTCCGCGCCCCCGTGCGCGTCTGCGCGCCTGCCCTCTATCGCGTCGCGCTCCACCGCCGTCGTCTGCGGCCGCGGCCCCGGCCGGACGCGCCCGGATCCGACGCCCGGTGTCCACCCCGGCACCCATGCCCGGATCCGATAACCTGTTGGGCCCATGTGCCACTGCACGTGGGGCCTGCCCCAAAATAGAACAAAAAACGAAAATAAGAAAATAAATAAATAATAGTAATTAGTTAATTAAATACATAATTAACTTAATTAACATGTTACTTAACTTAATTGACTAGTTTAGCTAACCTAATAGCCTATGACAGTGGACCCCCCTAATTAAACCTGATTAAAGTCAGTCAATAATCTGTGTTAAAAAAGGTATAAATGAGACAATGCCATGTGGGTCCCAGCAGGCTCATTGACTAGTCAACGGGTCAATGTTGACTGCTGACTGGGCAGTCAACTAGACCCCACCAGTCAGCCTCATAGGTGAACTTCTGGGTACACTCACTGTGTACCCGTAGCATTTTACACATTTTATTTTGAATTTATATAATTCCAGAAATTCATTAAAACTTTGATAAATCATAGAAAATAAACTGTAGCTCGGATGAAAATACTTTATACATGAAAGTTGCTCAGAACAACGAGACGAATCCGAATACGCAGCCCGTTCGTCTGCCACGCGTCCCTAGCATAGCGAACCTGCAACATTTCACCTCCGGTTCATCTGTCCGGAATCGCGAAACACAGGGAATACTTTCTCGGATGTTTCCCCCCTTCGTCGGTATCACCTCCTACCGCGTTAGGGCATACCTACCACCGTGTATTGCCTCTTTATGTTTTGTGATGCTTTGTTTGCATTATATTTATTGTTTCTCCCCCCTCTTCTCTCCGGTAGACTACGAGACTAACATCGCTGCTGCCCTGATCGGTTACGGTGTTGACGACCCCTCTCTTGCCAGAGCAACCAGGCAAGCCCCCCCCCCTTGATCACCAGATATCGCCTACTGTTCTCTATATTGCTTGCATTAGAGTAGTGTAGCATGTTACTGCTTTCGATTAATCCTATTCTGATGCATAGCCTGTCCTTGCTACTACTGTTCTTACCTTTACCTGCAATCCTACATGCTTAGTATAGGATGCTAGTTTTCCATCAGTGGTCCTACATTCTTGTCCGTCTGCTGTGCTATACTATCGGGTCGTGATCACTCGGGAGGTGATCACGGGTATATACTATACTTTATACATGATACATGTGGTGACTAAAGTCGGGTCGGCTCGAGGAGTACCCGCGAGTGATTCACAGATTGGGGGCTGAAAGGACCTTTGTCCCGACGGCCCTTTGTGTGGATCTTTGTGGCGGAGCGGCAGGGCAGGTTGAGACTAACTAGGTGAGAGGTGGGCTTGGCCCTGTCGGTGTTCGCGGATACTTAACATGCTTAACGAGATCTGGGTATTTGATCTGAGTCTCGCTACTGGCCTATACGCACAAACCAACTACGCGGGAACAATTATGGGCACTCGGCGTCATGGTATCAGCCGAAGAACTTCATGACGTCAGCGACTGAGCGGCGCGCGCCAGATTGGACCGCGTAACGTGACTTCTGTTGTACTGGAGGTTGCTAGGTCTGCTTCTGGCCGCGTTCGCAACGTGCAGGTGTGCTAACGGCGATGGGCCCAGACCCCTGTGCGCTTAGGTTTAGACCGGCGTACTGACCTCTCTGTTGTGCCGAGATGGGGCTGCGACGTGTTGATCTTCCGAGGCGGGCATGACCCAGGAAAGTGTGTCCGGCCAAATGGGATCAAGTGTGTTGGGTTATGTGGTGCACCCTCCAGGGAAGTTAATTTATTGGAATAGCCGTGATCTTCGGTAACAGGACGACTTGGAGTTGTACCTTGACCTTATGACAAGTAGAACTGGATACTTAATAAAACACACCCTTCCAAGTTCCAGATACAACCCCGTGATTGCTCTCCAACAGGGCATCGAGAAGGGGATTGCCGGGTAGGATTATGCTATGCGATGCTACTTGGAGGACTTCAGTCTACTCTCTTCTATATGCTACGAGACGGAGGCTGCCAAAAGCACAGTTTTCGACAGGATTAGCTATCCCCCTCTTATTCTGGCATTCTGCAGTTCAGTCCACTAATATGGCCCTTTACACATATATCCATGCATATGTAGTGTAGCTCCTTGCTTGCGAGTACTTTGGATGAGTACTCACGGTTGCCTTGTTTCCCCTTTTCCCCTTTCTTTACCCGATTGCTGCGACCAGACGATGGAGCCCAGGATCCAGACGCCACCTTCAACGACGACTCCTACTACACTGGAGGTGCCTACTACTACGTGCAGCCCGCTGACGACGATCAGGAGTAGTTAGGAGGATCCCAGGCAGGAGGCCTGCGCCTCATTCGATATGTATCCCCGTTGCTTCTGCTGACTCGTCTATGATCGAGCACTTGTATTCGAGCCCTTGAGGCCCCTGGCTTGTATTATGATGCTTGTATGACTTATTTTATTTGTAGAGTTGTGTTGTGATATCTTCCCGTGAGTCCCTGATCTTGATCATACACATTTGCGTGCATGATTAGTGTAGGATTGAATCGGGGGCGTCACAAGTTGGTATCAGAGCCGACTGCCTGTAGGAATCCCCCTTCCACACTCCTTGGCCGAAGTCAAATCTAGACATTGCAAAACTTTTACTAACATGGTTGTGGGTCTTATGGGCACACGTCGCCATCGGGTGGTAGTAGGATCGTTTACTCCTTGACCTATACTCTAGGACTCTGACATCTCTTCTATTCGGATTAACTGGTTTTGCTAAAATCTAACTCTAGGTTCTCATTACCCCTTCCTGTCGGAGAGCCCTTTAATTACGGCTGATCGACTGCTTCAACAGAAGATTCTGACAATACTCTCAGGTGTTCCCTCGATACTTTGTGCCATCCCTCTTGCAATTCCATTCCATAAACAAACCCCAATGGATAACCAAGTACAGTTGCCATTCATGCAATTATTCCCCGTTGATCTTGTTATTACAAGATACCCCAAAATTCTCTCTAATGTTTCGAGAATACGTTGTGCCTACTACCTTGCAGTTCTTGCCACATGAATATCCCTACGGATAATTTCTCGCACTTACCGAGTATCCACTCATCCCCAGTTGATTCATGTATGTCCCCAATCTTCGAAATACCATTCGATCTTCCAAAAATCCTCAGGAGCCTATTGCTCTTGAAATTCTTGCTTGCTTACATTTTGGTTAATCCCATAAGTCTACTAATCTTATTGGCATCCTTTGTCACTATCATTTAAGTCCGTTGATTCTATATGTGTGCGAATGCACGCAATCATCAGTTGATCTTTATAAATTATCTTTCTTGCTGAGACGTCTTTCGAACATGAGCTGGTTCTCGGCCAATCAGATTGCCATCGATTGTACCCCTAAGTCTATTCAACTTATCCATCCTTGATCAGAGCATTTGCTCCTGATCCCTTGATTTAAAAATCATAATTCCTTTGCTATTTAAACGTTGGATTATTCAGATGTTCTATAAATCGATGCATTTGCATTCTTTCTTCCTCTGATTGGGTATCGATACACACATCAACTCCATTGTGGATCGCCATATCCACTGTTGGATTATTGTCCGACAGTGTCCTTCATAATTAATCACCTTGTGAGTTCTTTCTCTGATACATAATGCCTTTGGTAAATTGTATCCAATCCTTTTGCCAACCATGCTCTGCTTTCGAGCTGGTGATATCTACTCTTGAAGCTTGTGGTATATGTTCCTAAGAAGCCCCGATGGGTTGAACCAATGCGTTCCCTAATCTTTGCAAACCCGAAAGATTTCACGGGGCATATTTATCTGGTATTGCACCAAGTAAAACTTTCAACAGCTAATGTCATTTTTTGAAATATGAGGGGTGAATGAAAGTTATGCATTGAGGAAGTGGGAGTCGACCTTGAACCCTGCGTTCATGCCCATGGACAAGATGTAGATCTTATCATTAAAGCTTCTCTTAAATTAATTATTCCTTTAGTATAAGTTCATCTTATATCTGGGATCTGGCCCTTTGCAATCGTGGTTCCGACCATGTTCTCCTTTAAATAACACTTCTCGTGCAAGTTTAAGCACTTGTCTTCTGCAGAGCATTACCCTAGTCCAACCTCTACTTTGATCTGTCGTCGAGTATTAACCCCCGGTATCTTGAGATATCATGGGACATCATAACTTCTTATGGGTTCTTCATCAACTATTATTACTCATCGGATCCAATTGTTCCTAGGTTCTAGGTTGTCGTCAACCGAGAACACCGAATTGTGAATCGAGTCCGCATTCCAATTCAATAACCCTAAATAATTTTCATTGCTTACGAGTTTAAATAATCCTTCAAGCCATTCCTAGCTTGATCGGCTATATCCTTATCGTGCTGCTCTTAACTGTGCTACCGGGTCCTTCTTCCCGGAGCACAATTTTCGATGATGAGCTAAGCTTATGTCGATTTTCCTCATCATATCATTTCTCCTTAAACCACAAGCTTGGTTTTGAGTTTGTGCCATACCCGTGGTTCCATTAACCTTTCGATTCATCATTCTTTTGACTTGATGTCATCGCCGATGGATTACATCTTCATGGAAACCTCTCGACACATGTGTCGTGATCATCATCAACATTCTGAGGTCTTCCAAGATATCTATCGAATTCTTGATGAGGAATAGCATCCTTGCCCTCAATGATTTGTGCTGTCATCGACCACTTTAATGCCTCCCCTCCAACACAAACTTGTTCGTGTTCTGTGTTATACCTTGAGTTCCTTGCTATCCAGCATTTGTTCTTAATTACCTTGGGATATTACCATCTTTTATGTCAAGGATGTTGTGGGAATTTCACCACTTCTTGAGAATTCTTGATATAAGTGATACTTATCACCATCACCATTCTTTTCTTGGTCCCCTGTTGTCCTTAACAGTGATACCGACAAATGGACTAGTAATTTTAAGAACTTCTAGCAACCTTATTGCTTTGAAGATAATGGTCGACATTTCATTCTTAGACTGTTGATTATTGAACCACCATTTTGACATTGGTCATGCAACACAACCCATATTTCGGGCGCACCTTTCAACCAATGTTTAATTGTGTATGTTTTCCTCGAACATACCTCGTTATCTACTTTGATGTGCCCAGTATTATCTCCTTGTTCACATAATTGTGGCAATCCATCTTTTTGGGAAATCTCGATAAATTGTCGCTGACTCCATCAGCCACATCCTCATTTTCTCCTTGGTTAATGATGAACTTTTGTCGGAACTCGCTCCCAAAGTTCATTTCCCAAGAAACTTACATGGTCATCTCGTCAAAATTGTGTTGCACCTTTTCTTCTCAGGCATCCTAATGTCTGAGGTATCCTGACACCAATCGGATCTGAACCTCGGTCAGATATGATGGTTGGAACATTTTTCAAGAGTCATATCATTGGTCCTTATATAACCCGGTAAGGTGATGTCATGCCTAGCACACCTGACTGGAGGACCTAATGTTTTAGTTTCCTTTTTAGCAAGGTTAATCATTCTTCCATGAGGAAATGGAATGACTTTCTTTATAAATTGTTCCTGATGAATCCTTTGTGTATCCAAAGATTGACCTTTGCTTGAAGAACATGCCAGTGCTATCTCGAAGCATGTCTATGGTACTCCAATTTTCAATCAGAACATTTGAAGCACCATGCTAAATGTTTCTTGTTGAAATTACACAAACACCGTTGTATGGTAATGTCATGAAATTTCTCTCCTCTTATCTAAATGGTTTTCTACATTATATATTGTCGAGGATATCATGCTCTGCTTGTCCTTGGGAAGGATGTACCCTTGAAATATGTGCTTAAAACATATTTTCCTTTCCTTTGTTCTGTTTAATATGATAATCATCCTTTCCATTGATTGGCTTAACGTTGCTTGTGATCTATATGATCTAAGCAGTAATATTCTCCTGCTTATATAAACACCTCGGTGTACCACTCTGGCTGTAAGACCCTGTTACTATTGTTGATGACATTCCGGTAGCCACCGATGGACGAGAACCTTGCCTATTGGTCTGCCTCATTCAACGAGCGGGAAAATGGTTCTCCTCGTCCCTCGCCCTTGGTACCAACATAACTGACAGGCTATCCTCTGACATGCCTTGCTATCGTGACCATGCAAGATGTCACCACTCCTACTTTTATCCCACATGGTGGGCCCATAACCCACAATTCCACAGGATCGAAACCTGACTCTCCTGTACACCCCCGGTTTCCAAGTTATTCCTCGCGCTTGACTTCTTAAGTAACTCACGGGCCACCTGCCAAGTGATCTATTCGGGTATCAGACGCAATACTTATTTCCGTTGCTCTGAACCCCTTCCACCTTCTGATAGGCATCGAACGCTTGCCTATCGGTTTGAAACTTCTCATGGTACCTTCTTACTTTGCTCTCGACATCTTCTTAAGTTTCAATTCGAGAGATACTTATGCTTCTTCCCCTAAGTTAACCGTCTGATGCTCGATCTTGTTAGAATCCGTCCTTATAGGATTTTCCCTTCTCACCCTTTCCTAAGTACGGTGAAGATCCTGAAGGAAGGACGACAAACTTCATCATGATGACCTGGAGCAGAGAAATGAAGACATCAACATAATGGAACGACCTCTATGAGAAGAGCAACTATCAACAAGGACACTCGATAGAATTTCTTAACCAGAATCCCCCTTGCCCCTGACCCCTCTTAAATCTCGGGGTGAGATTTCTTGTAGTGGAGGAGAATTGTGACGCCCGGATAATCAAGCTACAGTAACCCCTACAAATGATGCCACGTCACCGCGGTCATTGTTGTTAATCTCACGCTAGTTCAAAACGATTCAAATTCAAAATTGAGTTAAAGGCAAACCACTAAAGTTTTCAAATATTAAAAATAAAATGTTCTTCTTGTGGCAACTAATCCATGACTAATTATAGGTGGTGAACCAAAATTTTACTAAATGTTTGAATGCCCTAAAATAATTAAAGTAGTGGCTATAACAAATATTTACATGCCTTTTCAAATCAAAAAATAATGTAGACTATTTTAATTTGGTGGTAAACTAATTGTGGGAGTAGCCTAATTTATATTACTATTTTAGGTGCAAGTGTTATAATTTAGAAAACTATTTTTGGTTTTAAAAATAAATGAAGATAGAAAAGAAATAAAAGAAAAGCAAAAGCAAAAGGAAATAAAATCCCCCCCCCCTCGCTGGGCCTCGGCCCAGCTGGCCACTAGGCTAGCCAGGCCGGCCCAGTCGGTGCCCCACTCCCCTCCTTATCCCCACTCCAGGGGGAAACCCTAACCGTAATCCCCCCACTCGCCCCCACTCCTCTCCCCCACGTTTCTCTCCCCCTCGGCTCGATCTAGATCGGGGTCGCGCCCGACCCCGACGAGGCGCCGTCACCTCACCGCCGCCGCCCCGAAGCTACTGCGCCGTCGCCGGTCCTCATCGCCGCGTCCCCGTTCCCCTCCCCGCTGGACTGCGCCCGCCTTCCCGACGCCGCGACGACACCTCGACCCCATCCTCCTCCACAACGGTCGCCCCCGAGCCTCGCCGCCCCGCTTCTATCCAACAACGGTGAGGCCACCTCCGGCCTCCACTTCCTTCTCCCTTTCCCGCGACACCCGCTCCGGTCGTCGCTTCCCTGCCACTGGCCTCGCCTCCAGCGCCTCGCGCTCGCCGGCGCTGACCGCGCCGTCCCCGGACGCACCAGGGCTTTGCCCTCCTCCCGCCGCGCCTCGCGCCCACCGAGCCCCGTTGCAGCTCCGCCTACACCTGTCGCCGAGCCTGCTCCACCCCTGCATCCCTCGCGCTTGCCGGCGGCCGCCGCTCACCGCGCCCGGCTCCACCCCCACCCCCACCCCCGTCCCTGCCATTGGCCGCCTTGGCCGAAGCCGCGCTCGGCCCGCCGTTTCCCCTAGCCCCCTACTCTCGCACGCACTCGCGGTGTCCCCTGGCCACGCCCAGGCACGCCCCCCGCACCCAACGGCGCCCTCCCGCTCGCTGTCCGCGCCCCCGTGCGCGTCTGTGTGCCTGCCCTCTGTCGTGTCGCGCTCCAACGCCGTCGCCTGCGGCCGCGGCCCCGGCCGGACGCACCCGAATCCGACGCCCGACGTCCACCCCGGCACCCATGTCCGCGCCCGATAACCTGTTGGGCCCATGTGCCACTGCACATGGGGCCTGCCCCGAAAACAGAACAAAAATACGAAAATAAGAAAATAAATAAATAATAATTAGTTAATTAAATACATAATTAACTTAATTAACATGTTACTTAACTTAATTGACTAGTTTAGCTAACCTAATAGCCTATGACAGTGGACCCCCCTAATTAAACCTGATTAAAGTCAGTCAATAATCTACGTTAAAAAAAGGTATAAATGAGACAATGCCATGTGGGTCCCAGCAGGCTCATTGACTAGTCAATTGGTCAATGTTGACTGCTGACTGGGTAGTCAACTAGACCCCACCAGTCAGCCTCATAGGTGAACTTCTGGGTACACTCACTATGTACCCGTAGCATTTTACCCATTTTATTTTGAATTTATATAATTCTAGAAATTCATTAAAACTTTGATAAATCATAGAAAATAAACCGTAGCTCGGATGAAAATACTTTATACATGAAAGTTGCTCAGAACGATGAGACGAATCCGAATACGCAGACCGTTCGTCTGCCACGCGTCCCTAGCATAGAGAACCTGCAACATTTCACCTCCGGTTCATCTGTCCGGAATCGTGAAAAACCGGGAATACTTTCCGGGATGTTTCCCCCCATCGTCGGTATCACCTTCTACCTCGTTAGGGCATACCTAGTATCGCGTATTGCCTCTTTATGTTTTGTGATGCTTTGTTTGCATTATATTTATTGTTTCTCCCCCCTCTTCTCTCCGGTAGACTACGACACTGACGTCGCTGCTGCCCTGATCGGTTACGGTGTTGACGACCCCTCTCTTGCCAGAGCAACCAGGCAAGCCCCCCCCCCCCCCCGCTTGATCACCAGATATTGCCTACTCTTCTCTATACTGCTTGCATTAGAGTATTGTAGCATTTTACTGCTTTCGGTTAATCCTATTCTGATGCATAGCCTGTCCTTGCTAATACTGTTGTTACCTTTACCTGCAATCCTACATGCTTAGTATAGGATGCTAGTTTTCCATCAGTGGACCTACATTCTTGTCTGTCTGCTGTGCTATACTATCGGGCCGTGATCACTCGGGAGGTGATCACGGGTATATACTATACTTTATACGTGATACATGTGGTGACTAAAGTCGGGTCGGCTCGAGGAGTACCCGCGAGTGATTCACGGATTGGGGGCTGAAAGGACCTTTATCCTGACGGCCCTCTGTGTGGATCTTTGTGGCGGAGCGGCAGGGCAGGTTGAGACTACCTGGGTGAGAGGTGGGCCTGGCCCTGTCGGCGTTCGCGGATACTTAACACGCTTAACGAGATCTGGGTATTTGATCTGAGTCTGGCTACTGGCCTATACGCACTAACCAACTATGCGGGAACAGTTATGGGCACTCGACGTCGTGGTATCAGCCGAAGCACTTCGTGACGTCAACGACTGAGCGACGCGCACCAGATTGGACTACGTAACGTGACTTCCGTTGTACTGGAGGTTGCTAGGTCTGCTTCCGGCCGCGTTCGCAACGTGCAGGTGTGCTAAGGGCAATGGGCCCAGACCCCTGTGCGCTTAGGTTTAGACCGGCGTGCTGACCTCTCTGTTGTGCCTAGGTGGGGCTGCGACGTGTTGATCTTCCGAGGCCGGGCATGACCCAGGAAAGTGTGTCCGGCCAAATGGGATCAAGCGTGTTGGGCTATGTGGTGCACCCCTGCAGGGAAGTTAATCTATTCGAATAGCCGTGTCCCTCGGTAAAAGGATGACCCGGAGTTGTACCTTGACCTTATGACAACTAGAACCGGATACTTAATAAAACACACCCTTCCAAGTGCCAGATACAGCACGGTGATCGCTCTCTAACAGGGCATCGAGGAGGGGATCGCCGGGTAGGATTATGCTATGCGATGCTACTTGGAGGACTTCAGTCTACCCTCTTCTATATGCTGCAAGACGGAGGCTGCCAGAAGCATAGTCTTCGACAGGATTAGATATCCCCCTCTTATTCTGGCATTCTGCAGTTCAGTCTACTGATATGGCCCCTTACACATATATCCATGCATATGTAGTGTAGCTCCTTGCTTGCGAGTACTTTGGATGAGTACTCACGGTTGCCTTGTTT
Organism: Aegilops umbellulata; assembly: GCA_032464435.1. Lineage (NCBI taxonomy): Eukaryota > Viridiplantae > Streptophyta > Magnoliopsida > Poales > Poaceae > Aegilops > Aegilops umbellulata. Next base: position 221,858,708 of record CP136055.1, on the reverse strand, counting down.
CCCCTTTCCCCATCTCTCTACCCGATTGCTGCAATCAGACGATGGAGCCCAGGATCCAGACGCCACCGTCGACGACGACTCCTACTACACTGGAGGTGCCTACTACTACGTGCAGCCCGCTGACGACGACCAGGAGTAGTTAGGAGGATCCCAGGCAGGAGGCCCGCGCCTCTTTCGATTGTATCCCAGTTTGTGCTGGCCTTCTTAAGGCAAACTTGTTTAACTTATGTCTGTACTCAGATATTGTTGCTTCCGCTGACTCGTCTATGATCGAGCACTTGTATTCGAGCCCTCGAGGCCCCTGGCTTGTATTATGATGCTTGTATGACTTATTTTATTTGTAGAGTTGTGTTGTGATATCTTCCCGTGAGTCCCTGATCTTGATCGTACACATTTGCGTGCATGATTAGTGTACGATTGAATCGGGGGCGTCACACCTGCGGGCCGATGTCAAACTACCATGATTGGTCGCGATGTTCCCGTTGAGATTGAAGGGTTGGAATTCCTTGTTTCTCCCATTATTCTGGAGTCTTCCAATATTGACCTCATTCTGGGAATGGAATCGTTGAAAGCGCATACTACCTCTATTGTTTGCGCCACCAAGGTCGTTCACCTCCTACATCCTTTAGATGAGATTGTAACCTACCATGCTCAGCTTGTTCAAAACGCTGAAGCACAACTTTATGCTTTGAATGCGTTGAACGCAGCACCTCTTAAGGGAATTGAAAAGATTCCAGTCGTTCGCGACTTCCAAGACGTATTTCTAGAGGAACTTCCAGGAATACCCCCTACCCGGGCTGTCGAGTTCGTCATCGACTTGAAACCAGGCACCGTTCCTGTTGCCAAACGACCCTACAAGATGCCACCTCATGAACTCCTTGAGCTTAAGGAGGAAATCGACAAATCTCTTCACAAGGGTTTCATTCGTCCAAGTTCCTCTGCTTGGGGAGCACCTTCTCTCTTCGTCAAGAAGAAGGACGGAACGAACCGTTTGGTCCAAGACTACCGTCCTATCAACCAAGCTACAATTCAGAACAAATATCCCCTTCCTCAGATCAATGATCTTTATGATCAACTGGCTGGTTCATCGATATTCTCTAAACTCGACTTGAGGTTGGGTTACCACCAGATCCATGTTTGTGAAGAGGATATTCCAAAGACCGCCTTCGTCACTCGTTATGGTTCTTACGAGTACACTGTCAGGTCTTTTGGTTTGACCAATGCTCCAGCTACATTCTCTTGTCTGATGAACTACATATTCATGGATTACCTCGACAAGTTTGTCGTAGTCTATCTGGATGATATCCTGGTATATTCGAAGAACAAAAAAGAACATGCTGAACATCTTCGATTTGTTCTAGAGAAGCTTCGAGAGCATCAACTTTATGCCAAGTATTCCAAGTGCGAATTCTGGCTTCCTGAAGTCACCTACCTTGGTCATGTCATCTCCAAGGATGGTATTGCCGTCAACCCAGAGCGCGTTCAGGCTATTCTTGACTGGACCCCTCCGAAGACTGTCAAGCAAGTCAGAAGCTTTCTCGGACTTGCCAGCTATTGCTGCCGTTTTGTCTAGAACTTCTCCAAGATCGCCAAGCCACTGACTAATCTGCTTCACAAAGGCGTTAAGTTCGATTGGACAGACAAATGTCAGGAAAGTTTCCAGGCACTCAAGGACAAGCTGACTTCTACCCCAGTGCTTGCTCCCCCTGATTCTCGCAAGGACTTCGTCATCTATTGCGACGCTTCACGACAAGGATTAGGCTGTGTCCTAATGCAAGAGCGCAGAGTGATTGCTTATGCCTCCCATCAAGTACGTCCTCACGAAGAGAACTACCCTGTTCATGACCTTGAGCTTGCTGCGGTTATCTTTGCACTGAAGCTATGGTGACAATACCTTCTCGGTAATCGTTGCGAGATCTTCACCAATCATCAGAGTCTGAAGTACCTGTTTACTCAGCCAGATCTGAACCTCCGTCAACAGCGATGGATGGAGGCTATTGCTGACTACAACTGCGGTATATCTTATACCCCTGGCAAGGCTAATGTAATGGCCGATGCCCTGAGCCGTAAGTCTTATTGCAATAATCACCAGGTCTACAAAGCTCAACCCCGCCTTTATGAAGAGCTATGCAAGCTGAACCTTCAACTAGTTCCACAGGGTTCTCTGAATAACCTTGTCTTGGAACCAACTCTTCTTAAAGCAATCAAGTCTGCTCAAGCCAAAGATGCTCATTTTGATCTGATGAAAAAGGATCTTGCCTTAGATGTTGGGGATATTACTACTGGGCCTAAACCGGCCGTCTAGGCCGGGTCAATTTCATCAGTAGTTCAAGAATGTTAAAGCCCAGGAGGCTATGTACAGGCCCGAGGCCATAGTCGGTTTAACATCTGTAGCCGTAAACCGGCCTGTGTACAACTTGTATTGTAAGTTAGGAATAAGCAAGAGACCAACCCGGGTACGAGTATAAACCGGAGATTGGGACTCTGTGAACCGACGGGCGTCACCCGTGTATATAAGGGGACGACCCGATATTGGTTCAAGGGGGAAACGAACAACTCGAAGCCTAGGAGAAGCGATTGCTCCCTAGTCGTCGAGACTTCATCAATTCCAACACCAACTAGACGTAGGCTTTTACCTTCATCGAAGGGGCCGAACTAGTATAATTCTCTGTGTCCTTGTGTCCGCTTTAACCCCTTCGAGTTAACCCGTTGCAATGGCTCCACGACTAAGTCCTTTGTCTAGGACATCTGCCGTGACAAACCCACGACAGTTGGCGCCCACCGTGGGGCTATCGCACGATGGTTTCAAGTTCTTGGAGGGCCGCTTTGAAGGACTCAAGGGATATGCCGTGGGCCAGATGACCAAGAGTCGCCGCGGCAAGATCTACATCGACGACGCAGGCTGGGGCCCCGAGGCCGGCTCAATTGAGTACGGGTACCGGGTCCCCTTTGGCGGTATACACGTTTTCATCGGCAAGATTGGTGAACCGGGCCCTCGGCTGGACACCTGCACCGACCTCATCGAGACAGCTCAGCGTGCGCGACCTGCCCGGGGTAAGCTAGCCGTAAAGCGTGCCTTTGTGGGAGTCATCCACGGGCGAAACTATGAGGACGGATCAGAATCTGGTGGCGAAACCGTTGTTTATTCCGGTGATGAGTCGTCAACCGGGGAAACTGAGTCGGGTCGGATTGGGGGCTGTTCCGTTGTATATTCCGTTGTATCAAGTGCATAATGGTCGGATTGGGGGCTGTTCCGATGGCAACAGTATTCCGGAGCCCTCCGATCTGCCTAGTCGGGTCGGCATATTCATGGCTGGCACCCAAGCAGCGCCTCATTCATCGACGGCCGCAGCAATGGTTTCCGGTTCAACGGCTGCCGGAGCAGGAGGTTCTGTGCGCCCACCGGTTCAAGTATTATCCGATCTATTCGACGCACTGGCGGCGCTCTTGACAGAGGCTAATCCGGCGGATCGGGAGGCTCATAACACAGAGATTGCAAAGGTGAGAGAGCAGATTAGCCAGGCCAAGGCGGATCTGGTGGCCGAGGAGGTCAGGATGACTGCGGAACGGGCCGCTTTGGACGCACAAGCCTATAAGTTCATGCTGGATCAGAACGCTTCACGGGAGGTCATGAGGAGGAAATATCGGTCCCGCCTGCCACCAGTTTTTGAAGGAAGGGATCTTTTCAACACTCCTGGGGAAGGGACCAGTAATCAACCAGTGATAAACCGAGCAGAGGCGCCCGGGACAGGCGCGCCGGTTCAGCCCCGCATAATAGAGTTGCCCCGTTATAACCCGGAGCCACGGATTGTGACCACACCCCCGGATCACTACTCCAACCCGCTGGATAATCTTGTTGCTGCGGCAGCACGTCTAGAGGCTATTCCGGTCGAGGGAGATTCGTTACAGGCAATAGAGACGCGCCGGGTTAAGGAGCTCCTCAGAACGGCGCTGGTCCAACAGGAGGCGTATTCATACAGTCGCGAGCGGATTCATTCTACTCCACGTCCAACTCGGAATTATAGCAGGCACATGGAAGAACAAGCTGAGTCCAGCAATGCACGGCGTGGAGTGCCCCGCGGCAACAATCCGGCTCCCGATGCTCAGGAGTTAGTAGACCGGGCCCGTGCACGCAGGGAAGCCGAATTGGCAGCACATCAGACTACGCCGGTTCGTCCCACCACTTCGGTCGAACCAGGGCTTGCTTCTAGCGCTTTGGGGGTGCCTTGCCTTATACCTGCCTTGCGCAATGTGCGCCTGCCTAAGGACTTCAAGGGACCGCGCAAGGTACCAAATTATACAGCAGATCAACCCCCGGAGGCGTGGGTGGAGAGTTACGAGATGGCCATGGAGATGCTTGACGTAGATGAAGCTGCATGTGCAAAATATTTCTCTATGATGCTTGAAGGAACGGCCCGCACTTGGTTAAAAAGCCTGCTGCCCAATACCATCGGTTCGTGGGCTCAATTGCGAGCTCGGTTTATCAGTAATTTCAAAGATACGTGCAGGCAGCCCATGTCGATAGTGGACTTAGCCGCCTGTGTCCAGGCGGAAGGAGAGTCAACCACTCATTGGGTGCGCCGCGTTTCGCAAATCTTGCATTCATCAGACCGCATCAATGCTGACACTGCAGTTGTGACTTTGGAAAGCAATTGCCGGTTTGGGCCCTTGAGATTGAAATTAGGACGAATGAAGCGCCATTGCACTGACATAGGGACTCTCATGGCTGCTTTGGTAAAGTATGCTGATTCTGATAGTACCAAGGATCCCGAGTCTGATGATGAAAAGGCAGGGAAGGGAAAGAAGAACGGCAACTCCAGAGGGCAGCAGCATCACCCAGGGAGCAGCGTCGGAGGCAAGCGTAAAGAGGATGGTTCTATGGATTTTGTGGCAAACACCAATGTGCAGAACAAGGGCCGGCAGCGTAGGGGCAAGGGCCGCGGTGCCGGACCCAGCCCCAATCCAGAGCGCTTAAATAGTTTGTTGAATCAGCCCTGCCCAAAGCATGGGACGACGGAGGAGCCAGCAAACCACCTGTGGAAGGATTGTTACATCATGCGAGAGTTCAAGAATTCCAACGCCTTCCGGTATGAGCACAATCCTGGTGGCGGTTCAGGATCCGGGCCAAGCCACGGTGGAGGAAACTCCGGTTCAGGGTTTAATGGTAATCCGAGCGGGAATAGCAATCCGGGCGGACATGGTAATCAACACAACCAAAATGATCGAGGGGGCTATAATCAGCAGCAGTCGGGGTACCAGAGCAATCCAAAGCAACTAAACAGTGGCCAATATCATGTATTCACCACTAGCTTGGACAAGCGAGACCAGAAGGTCCGGAAGAGGGCAGTTAACTCTGTTGAACCGGCCGTGCCCCGATATCTACGATGGTCAGAGCAGCCGATCACCTGGAGTAGAGAGGATCACCCTCCTCGGGTGGATAATCCGGGTCAGCTGGCTTTAGTGGTGGCGCCTCAGGTAGGAGGTTATAAGTTCACCAAGGTGCTCATGGATGGGGGTAGCAGTATTAACATCCTATACTATGAGACCTTTCGACGTATGGGGCTCAAGGATAAAGATCTACGGCCTTCAAACACGCTTTTTCATGGCGTGGTGCCAGGCAAGTCTGCGTATCCCGTGGGCAAGATAGCATTGGAGGTGGCTTTCGGAGATGATCACGATTCCCGGTCAGAAACACTGACTTTTGAGGTGGTGAAGATCCAAAGCCCGTACCATGCCCTGTTTGGTCGGCCGGCTTATGCCAAATTCATGGCACGGCCCTGTTATGTATATCTGCAGCTCAAGATGCCAGGCCACAAGGGAACCATCACGGTTCACGGGAGTCGCAGGATCGCTTTGGAGTGTGAAGAGGGAGATGCCGCCTATGCAGAATCGGTTTGTGCTACTGAGGAGCTCAAATACTACAAAGATAATGTTGATCCGACGGATATGACTCCTTTAAAGAAGCCTACCACAGAGCATGATCCGGCTTTAAAATTCACGTCAGCCGCGGAGACCAAGCTTGTTGATTTCGTAGCTGGTGATTCATCCAAGCAATTCAGCATCAGTACCAATCTGGATCCAAAATAGGAAAGCGCGCTCATCGAGTTCCTCCGTGAGAATCGGGACATCTTCGCATGGAAGCCCTCTGACATGCCAGGTGTACCGAGGCGACTCGCTGAGCACACCCTTAATGTGGATCCTAAATACAAACCGGTGAAACAGTTCCTCCGTCGGTTCAACGAGGAGAGAAGAAAGGCTATTGGAGAAGAGGTGGCCAGGCTCTTAGCAGCTGGCTTCATCGTTGAAGTTTTTCACCCTGAATGGCTTGCTAATCCGGTGTTGGTCCTTAAGAAAAACGGCACTTGGCGTATGTGTGTGGACTATACAGATCTTAATAAGGCCTGCCCTGCAGATCCTTTTGCCCTCCCCCGTATTGATCAAATCATTGATGCTACGGCGGGTTGCGAGCGTTTATGCTTTCTGGATGCATACTCCGGTTATCATCAGATTAAGATGGCGGTTAAGGACCAGAAGAAGACGGCGTTCATTACTCCCTTTGGAGCCTTCTACTATGTATCTATGCCTTTTGGGCTCAAAAGTGCCCAGGCAACTTATCAACGATGTGTGCAAAATTGTCTCCACAAGCAGATTGGCCGTAATGTGCACGCTTATGTGGATGACATTGTGGTCAAGTCAAGGAAGAAGGAAACGTTGGTCGATGATTTGAAGGAGACCTTTGATAACTTAAGGACATACAAGATGATGCTCAATCCGGCCAAGTGTGTCTTTGGTGTACCAGCTGGCAAGCTATTGGGTTTCCTGGTGTCCAACAGGGGAATTGAGGCTAATCCGGAAAAAATTACGGCTATCACCTCTCTAGCTAAACCGAAATGCATCAATGACGTCCAACGTCTGGCGGGCAGAATTGCTGCGTTAAGCCGGTTTATCAGCCGCCTCGGAGAAAAAGCAATTCCTCTGTATCAAATGTTGAAAAAGACGGATCAGTTCGTCTGGAATTCTGCCGCTGATCAGGCGTTCGAGGATTTAAAGCGACAGTTGGTCAATCCGCCCGTACTCGCTGCTCCCACTGATAAGGAACCATTGTTGTTGTATGTAGCTGCTAACGCTCGCGCGGTCAGTGTGGCTATTGTGGTGGAGCGGAAGGAGGCAGGCAAAGAATACCCGGTTCAGCGTCCGGTTTATTACATCAGCGAGGTGCTGATTGAATCCAAACAACGATATCCGCATTGGCAAAAGCTAGTATATGGAGTTTTTATGGCAAGTCGGAAGCTGAAGCAGTATTTCCAAGGCCACCCTATCACGGTGGTCAGTTCTGCTCCTTTGGGTGATATCATCCAGAACCGGGAGGCGACTGGTCGGATTGCCAAGTGGGCTATTGAGCTTGGACCACACGGTTTAAAGTATGTGCCTCGCACTGCGATAAAGTCTCAGGCATTGGTGGATTTTATCAATGATTGGACGGAGTTGCAAGTCCCTGAAGAGAAGCCGGATCACACTTACTGGACCATTCATTTTGACGGATCACATCAATTGGAAGGATCGGGGGCTGGAGTCATATTAACTTCCCCACGAGGTGATAAGTTTTGTTATGTTCTCCGTTTAATGTTCCCTTGTACTAACAATGCAGCAGAATATGAGGCCTTGCTCCATGGTCTCCGAATGGCTAAGGAGATGAATTTAAGCCGGGTTAAGTGCTTTGGCGACTCTGATTTGGTGGCCCAGCAGGTCTCTGGTACATGGGATTCTAAAGATCCACTCATGGCTCCTTATCGTCGTGAGGTTGATGTGGTCGCAGGTCACTTCAAAGGTTATCAGGTGGACCATGTGGACCGACGAAGGAACGAGGCGGCGGATGCTTTAAGTCGACTAGGTTCACAGCGTAAACCGGTACCACCTAATGTGTTCCTTGATGTGCTTTACAACCCGTCGGTTCAACTGCCTAGCGAAGCAGATTTGGCGGTTCCTGACCCAGAGGCTCAATTGGTGGCAGCATTACATGTCATCCCGGATTGGACGCTTCCTTACCTGGCGTACATGAACCGAGGGGAGTTGCCAGAGGATGAGATTCTGTCCAGGCAGATAGTACGGCGGTCCAAGTCCATGGTAGTTGAAAACGGCGAACTACATCATCGCAATGTGACAGGAGCCTTTCAACGGTGTGTATCTCCTGAGGAAGGCTGTGAAATTTTGCGTGAGATCCACGAAGGAGATTGTGGTCACCACGCCGGTTCAAAGTCTTTAGTGGCAAAAGCTTTTCGTCACGGTTTCTATTGGCTGACTGCTCATGCGGATGCGGAGGATCTGGTCAGGCGGTGTGATGGTTGTCAAAAATTCTCAAGACGCGCTCACGTCCCGGCTCAAGAATTGAGGATGATTCCGATTACTTGGCCGTTTGCAACCTGGGGGCTGGACATGGTTGGGCCTTTCAAAAGGTCCAAGGACAAGAAGACCCACCTTCTGGTGGCGGTGGACAAATTTACAAAGTGGGTAGAGGCAAAGCCCGTTAGCAAGTGTGATGCGGCCACCGCGGTTTGGTTCATCAAAAAAGTGATTTTCCGGTTTGGTTTTCTACACAGCATCATCACAGACAATGGTACCAATTTATCTAAAGGTGCCATGAAAGAGTTTTGCGAATGAGAGCACATCCGCCTTGATGTGTCATCAGTGGCGCACCCACAGTCCAATGGTCAAGCAGAAAGAGCTAATCAGGAGATCTTGAGAGGCATTAAGCCCAGGCTTATGGTTCCTTTGCAGCGGACGCCGGGTTGTTGGGTCGAAGAGTTACCCTCTGTGTTATGGAGCATCAACACCACGCCTAACAGGTCAACTGGGTATACGCCGTTCTTCATGGTTTATGGGGCAGAGGCAGTTCTTCCTAGTGACATACGTCATGATTCACCTCGTGTGGCGGCTTACGTTGAAGCAGACAACGAAAGTTCTAGACAGGACGCTTTGGACCGGCTAGATGAAGAGCGAGACATAGCAGCTGCCCGCTCAGCGATCTACCAACAGGATCTTCGTCGCTATCACAGTCGTCGGATCAGGACCAGAACCTTTCAAGAGGGAGATTTGGTGCTTCGACTTATTCAAGATCAAACCGAGATGCATAAATTGTCTCCGCCTTGGGAAGGGCCTTTCGTGGTCAGCAAGAATCTACACAATGGTTCATACTACCTGATAGATGTTCGAGAGCACAAAGACTCACGCAAATCAGGACAAGAGACCGACAGACCATGGAATATAGCTCATCTTCGGCCTTACTATACTTGAGCCATGGGCTCTGCTTATGTATATATCATGACTATGTATATATTATAATAAACCGGATCCTCAGCTTAAGCGGGGTATCTGTTCTTTTATATCATGTGTGGTTACACGGGGTTGTCTTTAAGCAACATCCGGTTTACCCCTTGCAAGTCTTAACAAGATCACTTGAGGCTTCCTGTTCAAACATAGGTCGTGTTCGAACCAAAGAGAACATAGCTATCCTTATGAGGTCATTTGGGGGCTCGGTCATGTTTGAATCGATGCAATACCTCTTGGCCGGCGAAAGCCACCAGAGTCATTTGGGGGCTCGATCATGTTTGAACCGATGCAATACCTCTTGGCCGGCAAAAGCCACCAGAGTCATTTGGGGGCTCGGTCGTGTCCGAACCGATGCAATACCTCTTGGCCGGGGAAAGCCACCAGAATCATTTGGGGACACGGTCACGTCTGAACCGGTCACGCCTCTTGGTCGGCCTACGGGCCTTAGAGTCATTTGGGGGCTTGGTCGAACCCGAACCATAGCAATGCCACTTGGCCGGCATAATGCCACGCGTCATTTTGGGGTCCTGGCTGACTGGCACCATCGCTACACCTTCGGGGGGCTTGGTTGCGTCTGACCATGGTAATTCCGTCTGACCAAGCTCAATAGAGCTCTTCTTTTGCAAAAGGTTTTTGTCACCGTATTTTGCTCTCTTTCCTTTTTTAAGAGTTGATAGTTTATTGCTTTTCTCTTAAACCGACAATATTCTGCACCGGTTCAACGTAGCCAATTTGGCGGAACACGGTCCTCTTTTTCAAAAACCTGAGATTGTTGGCTCGGTTTGAGTTTTTCCGCTAAATATCCTTTTTCGAGCAACAAAAGGCTGCCATCATTAAAGGGCGGTTTACATTGTAAACCGGTGTTATATACACAGGGGTTCGATTCTCCCATAACGGTTTAAGAGTTATCAACTCCCGCTTCAACATTGGCTACAAACGCCTATTTCATGCCCATTATATGACAGGTATTTCATATCACAAAAGTTTGATCATACTTGCAAGTTTCCTTGCGTATCTATATAAAGATTCACAAACCGGATGACGGTACAACCGCCCTGGTAGTTTAAAATTTTGTGACCGCAGGAGATATAAGTTGGCAATAATGATTTTCCAAAGGAGGATATCAGTACTGATGCGCGAAGGCATCTCATGAAGCAGAAAGTACGGTCTATCCTATTACAAGGCAACATGGTGCCCAAATGAGATGATTGTTTCTTGACAAAGTATCAAAAGGAAACCAGTTAAAACTGCCCTCGGTTCACGCCTGCGTGCCATTCCGGTTTGATGATTCTGGATCATCCTGCGCCACTTCAGCTTCCTCCTCCCTACCCAGCGGCTGGAAGTCAACAGTGGTCCAATCGATCCCCATTAATGCTTGAAAGACAGCTTCCTCATGTATCAGTAACGACGGTTCAATATCAGGGGCATAAGTGTGCTTACGGATTGGAGGAATTAAGTTTTCCGCTTCAGGGATTGGCACAGCTACCCGCTTGTTCTGATTGTCATACTGGGCTTGATAATGAGACAAATTTGCTTCTTCTACCAATTGGCAGGCCAGAGGGTGCACTGCCCGGTTTATCTTTCTCAATTCTTCTTCATCGAATTCGGAGCCATCCTCCTTTAAGCTAGGATAGCCTTGAGCCGCTTCAACGGGATCAAAATCAGGCACCCATGCTTTGGCCCGGATTAGGGCATTAATGGCTCCGGTTCGAGCAGCAGATCTTTTTAGCTCTTCAATCCGAGCAGGGAGCATCGACAACCTCTTCAGTGTGTCCTGGATCAATGTGGGCGCCGGATTGTTGTGTGAAGCAGTGGTGATAATCCGCTGTGCGCCCGTATACAGCTGCCCGACTAAAGTATAGACCGCTTTCAGCTTCATACGCACGTCTGATCCCAAGTGATTGATGCGAGTGCCTGTAATACGATCAGCAGGTCATAAGCCGAGCTGTTTTATAGAAGAATCAAGGTCATTACACAAATCACAGGAGGCTTACCAAAGATGGTTGCAGTCATTGCGTGCACCTGTCGCTTCACGCTGGTCAATTCATCCGTTACCGGTTTAAGGGCAGCTTCTGCGTTTTCAATCTTCTTGGTTAAAGCAGCCTTTTCTGTGGCCCAGTCAGCCCGCTCCTTCTTAAAACCTTCCTTCAATTGTTCCATGCTACCTAAAGCGTTGGTTAGTTCCTCCTTGGCTTTGGAAGTTTCTGCTTGCTGGGACTTCACATTCTCTTGAAGATCAGTGATTTGGCTCTCTTTGACCTTCAGTTCAGCCTGCAGTCCGACAAGTTATACAGTTTAAACAAAGGAAGTACCAAGCTCAATACAAATATTCAACTTTGTACTTGGGGGCTAATGCTTATTTGATCTCAAGTTATCAGTTAATTATCAAAGTCCCAAGCTCAATACAAATATTCAACTTGGCACTTGGGGGCTAACGGCTATTTGCTCTAATGATATTTCGGATACTACAGTATGATGATTACAAGTGTCGATTCAATTATGATAAAGTTAAACCGACCCTTGGGGGCTACGGTGGTAAGAAGCAGGTGTGAGGGCATAGAAGTTACCTCGAATTTGTCTTTCATCATCTTCACAAGATTGGCTTCATAGTCACGGCTAGCATATAGCCGGTTTAAATAGCCAGAATGAATGTCTTGAGCACCAAGAGCGGAGTACGTTGCCAGATCAACATCCCATTTACCTTTACTTAAAGCAGAAATTTCTTCTTTAGCAGTATGCTTGGCCAAAGCGATGGGATTTCCCGGTTCAGTACGACCTATGCCAGTAATCATGACTTCGTCATCTTTGTGGTCGCCGGTCTGGACTGGTACGGTCGGTTTCTCGGCAGGCTTTGAGGAACTAATGGTTTCCTCAGCACGAATCGGACTGGCTGGTTGATCCGTTGGGCCGGAGGGGTTAACGGAGCCTTCTTCAGGAACAACGACTTCATCTCAGACTAATGGGTCATCAATTACATCTTTAGGGATGGTCGCTTCAACGTTCGGGGCAGTGTCCGGTTCAGGAGGAGTGTTTTCTTCTCCTGTTTTGTCTTGGCGAGCATTTTTGCTCGGCCTTGGATTAGCTCTGAAAGAAGCAGCAAAGTTGAAAACAGCATATGTTGAAGATTACAACAATGGACAGCTTGATGAGAAAGGTAAGCTTACCCAAGCACGGTTTTGAGCGGAGGCAGCTGAGTACCAGTTGACTCGCCAGAGGATGAGTGCGAGGTGACCTGGTAATCGGAGTCAGACGGATTAAGCGGTTGACGAAAAAAGCCCGCTTTAGGACAAAATTTGACAAGCAAATTAGAGACCTCTGAACGACGTCTCCGAACCGGACTGTTCGGTAAACCGGCGGAGGTAACTACCTGACCGCTGTGTCGGGTTGTACGACGCACCTCGTGCTGACGGGTCTTCATAAGAAAGTTGGGATCCAAGTAAGCAAGAGGATGGGAAAATTTAACTTTATGGTTCGCCTGACGGATTTTGTGGGAAGGCAGAAGGCTTGAATCAGAAGAAATAGTAATTACCTCTGCATCATCAGCATGGCTCGCTTCGGCATCATCCTGACAAATTGCATCGTCAGCAAACTGCACGAACAATAAACCGAGGGAGTCAAGATCAGCTTCAAAACCCGGATTACCCACCTCATCATCGGCAGGATCGGAAGAGGCCGTGGTTTTCCTCTTGTGAGCAGACTTTTTGACGACTCTCGTCTTAGGCCGGGTTGATGGCTCCGGTTTATCCGCCTTTCCTTGAGGGAGTTTTTTGCTCCAAAACGGGTCATCACCCTGCGTCAACAGACATTAGAATCAATCATACGCGCACAAGATAACATCAGACTTAATGAGAAGAAATTTTGATTTACCGCTGGTGGTTTATTGATGGCGCAGAAGGGAAGAAGGCCAGTTCGTGCACAGACGCGTTCCGGTTCATTTAGAATCTTCTTTACGGCTTCGGTGACCTCTTCATCCGTAGGCTGGATGTTTACATGACGTAACGGATCATCAACACTGCCTGTGTATTCACACATCAAACCGGAGCGTTGACTGAGTGGCAGTATACTCCAAGATATCCAGCAACGGGCGAGGTCGACTCCTGTTAAACCGTTGGCCATGAAGGCTCTGAGCTTGGACAGTTGGGGAGCGTATTTACTCCTCTCTTTAGCAGTCAACCTCTGAGGAAGGGGGTGAGTGTTGCTGAGCCGTTCTGGACGAAAACCGGGCAGGATATTCTCGTTCTCTGGGGAGGTGTCTTTACAATAAAACCAGGAGTTATTCCACTCTTGGGGGTGACTATGCAGTTTCGCATGAGAGTAAGTGACCTCTTTCCTCTTCTGGATTGACACGCCACCCAGTTCCATGTTGGAGCCATCAGTAAATTCTGTGCGGCGGTTCAAGTGAAAGCAATCTCGGAACAACTCAACTGTAGGTTCCTCTTGAAAGAACACCTCACAGAGCACTTGGAAGTGGCATATGTTAGTGACAGAATTGGGGCCAATGTCTTGTGGATGGAGTTGGAAATTAGCCAAAACGTCGCGATAAAATTTTGAACCGGGCGGGTTGAAACCGCGGGCTAAGTGATCCGCGAACACAACGACTTCTCCATATCGGGGTGTAGGGGGGCACTCTTTGCCTGGCACCCTCCAATGAATCGCGTTTTTTCTGCTCAAAGCACCGGTCAGGACCAGATTATTCAGCTGAGTTTTCGTGACCCGGGAAGGGGCCCAGTTGCACTCATACACTTGCTAAGCCATGGGGAAGTCTACAAAACGAAAATGATTCCGGTTCAGGACTTATGTTCGGCACAGATTTTTTCATATTGATGCTATCAATGTTAAACCGGAGGAATTCAATTACAATCTGGCATTAGTAAAGCGGTGCGGTCTATCAAAGGATTACTGGCGGTTCAACAAGGGGACTAACGGTATGTGCCGATTTGGTGATCTTCTACAACAAGGTTAAACCGCTGGATCTAAGACCGTGGAACAGTTGGAGATGCAAAAGAGCAGGTGTGCGGAAACAGGTTTCACATTGTCTCAGTATGATATTGGATCTGAGGCGATCCCATAGGAGGGGTAAAAACTCATGAGCTTTTGAAGGTTGTGCAAGAATAGTAAGGTCAAACTGTGGATCAGATCTACGATCTAAGTATATTACCCTAAAAACAGAGGCGGAAAACTGCTACTGAACGGAGCAAAAGTCGCGGGGTCATCTGAAGGTATATCCCAGTTAAATGCGAAGAACGTGAGGAGCACGAAGAACGCGAAGAACACGAGGAACGGGAAGAACACAGTAAACCCTAAAGGCGGGTCTGAGTTGAGAAAGTGGGGATCTCACCGGAGCTCCGAGGGATGCGGAAGAACGCCGCAGTTTTTCTGGTCCAGTCAGGTTGATGCAGCGGCCCGAGGTGATGCAGAGGTCAGCGACAGTGGCGGAGCTTCGAGGCTGGCGGCGCGGAGAAGACGAAGAGGAAAGGGATGAAGGGGAGAAATAAATGACCTTTCACCCCTATTTATAAGGCAAGGCACGTGTGTCGGGCGCGCGAATCCAGGAGCCACGGGTTTCGGAAGCAGAACTGTCGCCTTGATGATTGCGAATTGGTTAAACAAAGAAGGCACCATAAAAGCTAGCTTCATGATGATGTCATGCCGGTTTACGTCCACTAGAGAAAATGACGACATATCGGTTTAGCAATGAAGGGAAGATGCCGAATATGAAGGTTTATGCTAAGGGTTGACATGAGATCATTCAAATCAACCTGGGGCCTAATGTTGGGGATATTACTACTGGGCCTAAACCGGCCGTCTGGGCCGGGTCAATTTCATCAGTAGTTCAAGAATGTTAAAGCCCAAGAGGCTATGTACAGGCCCGAGGCCATAGTCGGTTTAACATCTGTAGCCGTAAACCGGCCTGTGTACAACTTGTATTGTAAGTTAGGAATAAGCAAGAGACCAACCCGGGTACGAGTATAAACCGGAGATTGGGACTCTGTGAACCGACGGGCGTCACCCGTGTATATAAGGGGACGACCCGATATCGGTTCAAGGGGGAAACGAACAACTCGAAGCCTAGGAGAAGCGATTGCTCCCTAGTCGTCGAGACTTCATCAATTCCAACACCAACTAGACGTAGGCTTTTACCTTCATCGAAGGGGCCGAACTAGTATAATTCTCTGTGTCCTTGTGTCCGCTTTAACCCCTTCGAGTTAACCCGTTGCGATGGCTCCACGACTAAGTCCTTTGGCTAGGACATCTGCCGTGACAAACCCACGACATTAGAGAAATCCAGAGATTTCTCACTTGGTGAATATGGAACCTTATACTTCAGAGATCGCATTGTCATACCCCGGTTTGAGCTTATGACAGAGAAAGTGATGAAAGAAGCGCATGACACCCCTCTCTCTATTCATCCGGGAAGTACCAAGATGTATCTAGACATCCGTCAGAAGTACTGGTTGTCTAATATGAAGCAAGACATTGCTCGATATATTGAAGAACATGACGTTTGCCATTGCGTCAAAGCAGAACATCAGAAACCGGCTGGACTTCTGCAACTGCTTCCGATTCCTGAATGGAAGTGGGACAAGATCCAAATGGACTTCATCACTGGCCTTCCCAAGTCTCAGAAAGGTAACGATGCTATCTTTGTCGTCATCGACCAATTCTTGAAGGTTGCTCACTTTCTGCCAGTCAAGGAGACAATCACTGCTAGTCAATTAGCAAACTTGTATATCTCCGGAATTGTGTCACTCCACGGCATTCCGAAAGAGATCAGTTCAGACCGCGGAAGTATATTCACTTCAAAGTTCTGGGATAGTTTCCAAGAGGCAATGGGAACTCATATAACCTGGAGCACTGCTTATCATCCCCAATCCCAAGGCCAAGTTGAGCGAGTCAATCAAATTCTTGAATACATGCTTCGGGCTTGTGTTATTTCTTTCGGCAAGAAGTGGGAAGAATCTCTCCCTTATGCGGAGTTCTCTTATAACAACAGTTATCAAGCCAGCTTGAAAATGGCACCCTTTGAAGTGCTTTATGGACGCAAGTGCCAAACCCCTCTGAATTGGTCAGAAACTGGGGAACGGACGCTCATTGGTCCAGACATTATTCAACAAGCTGAAGAGCAGGTTTGCATTGTCCAGAATAATCTCAGTGTGGCCCAGTCCCACCAGAAGAGCAACTATGATCGGAAACACTGGGGTTCAACTTATCAACTTGGTGAACAAGCTTATCTGCGTGCCACTCCTTTGAGAGGCACTCATCGGTTCGGAGTCAAGGGCAAGCTAGCTCCGTGCTACATTGGTCCCTTCCGCATTCTCTCCCGTCGTGGACTGGTGGCTTATCAACTGGAGTTGCCACCTCAGTTCTCTCATGTTCATGATGTCTTCCACGTGTCGCAACTTCGTCGATGCTTCAAGGATCCAGAATGTGAAGTGGATCCGGAATTGATTGAAATTCAAGATGATCCCTGGTGTAATGATGCTACAGTAACCCCTGGGGTTAAGTTAATCTTTTTGCTAAACATGTGCCTGATCATTATTGTCTCATGTTCTTTCAAATTCCAGTTGATTTCAAATTCAAATTCTGTGTGAAATTCAAAATGCCCAGACATGAAAACTAAAATGTTCATCATGTGGCAAATATTCTTTTGACAATATTGGTGGTGGTCCAACTTTTTTTTGCAAATTGTTTAACTGGCAAAAAATAGCTATAACATAAAGTTGTTAAAAGAAAAGCAAAAGTTAAAACAAAAGCAAAAAGAAAGGAAAAGGGGCCAGAGCCCCTAGCCTCCCTTTGGGCCTCGACCCACTTCAGCCTGGCCGGCCCACCTAACCCACCAGCCGGCCCAGCTCCCCGCATCGCTCTCCCCCTCCCGTGTCGTCTCCCTCCTTCCATTGTTCGACCGACCGGGCGCCGCGGGCGCCACCGGACCACCTCGCCGGCCTTGCCGGGAGGGGATAAGGGCGATGCCTCGGGCTCCCCTCGTCTCACCTCACCCACTTTCCCCCTCCCTCTCTCTCTTGCCCACGCGCTCGCCTTCCTTGTCTAGATCCCCCACCATCGAGCGCCACCATGGCCGCAGCTCCGTCGTCCACGCGGCCACCGGCGTCCCCACGCCTCCTCTTGGTGACCAGAAGCTCCGCCGACGACCGGTACTCCCTCTCCGACCACGAGCTCGAGCTCGGTGCCACCTCACCGACTGGATCGACGCCGCCTTCCCCGTTCGGTCGCCGCCGTCTTCCTCCACTCCGGCTAGCTCTGCTGCTCCTAATCCATTCACCGGCCTCCATGAGCCGCTCGATGAGCCTCCGCATTGCTCCCTTCCCTCTCTTTCACATTCTAGCATGCTCGGTCGTCGTCCCCGCGAAGCTGGGCTCCGCCGTCCGCCATGGCCGGCGAGCTCGTCGCTGCCGTGCCCCGTAGCTTCTTCTGTTGATGTGTACGTGCTCGTTGCGTTGCGTAGCACCTCCCGCGCCTGTTAGTTCACGCTTAGCGCGCTGCTGCTGCCGTTGTGTCGAACGCCCGAAAACCACCGCCGCAAACCTCATTGCCGGCGCCGTTTCCGGCCAAGTCCGGCCGTGCATCTGCCATCGTTCGATGCGGCGTCGTTCGCCCGTTCAAACGCACCCTCGCGCGCGTGAAACAACCCCCTGCGAATCCCGCCGCTCTCCCGTTCGCTCGACCGTCGGAGTGGTCGCCAGAGTTAGCTCCGGCGCGTCTCTGGCCGGTGCCGAGCTGGCACCCACGTGGCACCGTCCCGTGCCACTGACTGGTGGCCCCCAGTGGACCCGCTGACCCCGTTGACTGGTTTGACCAGTCAACCGTGCTGACGGGGCAGCCCCCAGCCACTGACATGTGGGCCCCCCTATGTTATATTAGTCTAATAACGTTTTTTAAATAAAAATGATTAGTTAACCTAAAGCACTCGCTGACGCCCGGGGCCCACTCCCCTAATTAATCATGTTAGTTTAGTTTTCCACTATTAAGCCAACAAAGGCTGACATGTGGGTCCCAGTGGCCCCATTGACCAGTCAACCGGACTGTTGACTGCTGACGTCACACCTATGTCATGCTGATGTCATAATTCCTTTTCTGTTAATTTAAATAATTCCAGAAATTACTTTAATCTTTAAAATTCATAGAAATTAAACCGTAACTCCGATGAAAATGTTTTCTATATGAAAGTTGCTCAGAAAAATCCAACGAATCTGAATACGCGGTCCGTTCCTCTGTCACATGCCCCTAGCGTGCTGAACATGGAACTTTCCCCCTCTTTTCCTTTGTTCGGAATCCACCTAACGTCGGGAATTCATCCTCGGATGTTTATCCCCTTCGTCTGCAACGTGTAGTATCGCGTTAGAGCACGCCTAGCACTACGTTTTGTCATGTCATGCTTAGCGTTGCATCTGCTTGCTTGTATTTACTGTTTCTTCCCCCTCTTCTCTCCGGTAGACACCGAAACCGATGCTGCCCCTGTGATCGACTACGTCGACGACGACCCCTCCTTGCCAGAGCAACCAGGCAAGCCCCCCCTTTGATCATCCCGATATCGCCCATTCCATTCTCTCATGCTTGCATTAGATTTTGCTACTGTAATTGTTTGCTCCTATTCTGATGCATAGCCTGCTTTTGTATCTGTTGTTGTACCTTACCTGCTTATCCTAAACTGCTTAGTATAGGTTGGTTAGTGATCCATCAGTGACCCCCACCTTGTCCCTGTTGCCCCTGCTTCATCATTGAAGACCCGATCAACGAAATCGAAGACCAGGCACCGGCACCGCACATCACTTTCCCCTTAGTTGCTCGACACTACTGGGTTACTATCGAGTGCTGAGGGTGAGACCTCTACAGCAATTCTGATGTTAACCCTGTAGTGTAGCTATTCGGTCATGGTCATCGAGGGTGATTTCCTCCTTAACCACTTCCGATACTGCTCTGCCATGCAACCCCTCAAGTGTGAACCTCGAGGGTGGATCCTCTTACGTTCACCTTGATGATTACATCTAGTGGAATTCACTGGGGGTGATTCCTCGGGTTTTGCCCTTTAATGTTTGGATACATGGATACTTGGACTTCACCACTATTACTTGGAAAGACAGGTCGACCCTGAGGGGTACCCGCGCGAGCTTAATTGCGAGTGATGTGGAGACGGGTTGGCCTGGAGGGTGCCTGCGAGATAATTACGAGGCGTGGCCGGGCATTCCTAGCCCTTGACACAAGTCCTCGAGACGGGGCAACAGGGTCACATCTTTCGTGAGTCTCTGCTTGTTACCGCGCGTTCCTAATCCACTACGATTGGATATTTGATCCGAGGGGCCTCTGGCCTGATAGCACTAACCATCACGTAGGCATAGTATGGGCGTTTTGCGTATGCATCAGCCAAAGCTTAATAGACGTCAGCGACTGAGCGGCGCGCGCCGGGTTGAACTGGTAAGCTCCTGCCTTTTTAGGCAAGTAGCTAGGTCTGCTCACCGACCGCGTACGCAACATGCAGGAGTTCCCAGGGAGATGGCCCATGACCCCTGGGGGCATAGGTTTAGTCCGGCGTGCTTGACCTCTCTATTAAGCCTAGGTCGGGTTGCGGCGTATTGTTTGGCCGAGGCTGGGCATGACTCAGGAAAGTGTGTCCAGTTGGAGTTAATCGAGCGTGGTGGGTAAGTTGGTGCACCCCTGCAGGGAAGAAAACATCTATCGATAGTCTGTCCTATGGTAACGGACACTTGGAGTTGTATCCCGATCGATACAACTAGAACTGGATACTTGTGATGAGACTGGATGGTGATGAGTAATGGATTGTGATGATAACTGGATAGTATGGCTCTGGGATTGCTTTCTCGCAGGGAGTCGAGAAAGGATCTCTGGCCGAGGTTGATAACACTCCTACTACTTTACCTTATGCTACTCTACTCCCTCCGGTTGCTGCAAGATGGTGGTTTCTAGAAGATGCTAGTCTTCGATAGGACTAGGCCTTCTCTCTATTCTGGCATTTCTGCAACCCAGTCCACATATACAGCCTTCCTTTGATAATGTTGCATATGTAGTGTAGATCCTTGCTTGCCAGTACTTTGGATGAGTACTCACGGTTGCTTTGCTCCCCCTTTTCCCCCTTCTTCTTCTTTCCGGTTGATGCAACCAGATGTCGAAGCCCAGGAGCCAGATGTCACCACTGATGCCTACTACTACGTGGAGACCGCCGACGACCAAGAGTAGTTAGGAGGCTCCCAGGCAGGAGGCCTTGCCTTTTCGATCGATGTTGCTTTTGTGCTAGCCTTCTTAAGGAATCCTTATCTAAATTATGTCTGTACTCAGATATTGTTGCTTCCGCCGACTCTTCTGTATTCGAGCCCTCGAGGCCCCTGGCTTTTAATATAAGGCTTGTATTATTTTAATTTGTCTATAGTTGTGTTGTGATATCTTCCCGTGAGTCCTTGATCTTGAGCGTACACATTTGCGTGTATGATTAGTGTACGGTTGAATCAAGGGTGTCACAATAGATTGGTAGGAAAAGACCATCGCTCGTCCCCGACCGCCACTCATAAGGAAGACAATCAATAAATAAATCATGCTCCGACTTCATCACATAACGGTTCACCATACGTGCACGCTACGGGAATCTCAAACTTTAGAACAAGTATTTCCCAAATTCACAACTACTCAACTAGCATGACTCTAATATCACCATCTTCATATTTCAAAACAATTATCAAGTATCAAACTTCTCTTAGTATTCAATGCACTTTATAGTTTTTATCTTGGATGTCTATCATATTAGGACTAATTTTATAACCAAAGTAAATTACCATGCTGTTCTAAAGGACTATAAAAATAATATAAGTGAAGCATGAGAGATCAATAATTTCTATAAAATATAACCACCACCGTGCGCTAAAAGATATAAGTGAAACACTAGAGCAAAATTGTTTAGCTCAAAAGATATAAGTGAAGCACATAGAGTATTCTAATAAATTCCGAATAATGCATGTCTCTCTCAAAAGGTGTGTACATCAAGGATGATTGTGGTGAACTAAAAAGCAAAGACTCAAATCATACAAGACGCTCCAAGCAAAACACATATCGTGTGGTGAATAAAAATATAGCTCCAAGTAAAGTTACCGATGGACGAAGACAAAAGAGGGGATGCCTTTAGGGGCATCCCCAAGCTTAGGATTTTTGAGTTGTCCTTAGATTTTACCTTGGGGTGCCTTGGGCATCCCCAAGTTAGGCTCTTGCTACTCCTTGTTCCATAACCCATCAAATCTTTACCCACAACTTGAAAACTTCACAACACAAAACTTAACAGAAAATCTCGTGAGCTCCGTTAGCGAAAGAAAACAAAACACCACTTCAAGGTACTGTAATTAACTCATTATTTATTTATATTGGTGTTAAACCTACTGTATTCCAACTTTTCTATGGTTCATAAACTCCATTACTAGCCATAGATTCATCAAAATAAGCAAACAACACACGAAAAACAGAATCTGTCAAAAAGAGAACAGTCTGTAGTAATCTGTAACTAACGCAAACTTATGGAACTACAAAAATTCTAAAATAAATTTCTGGACGTGATTAATTTATCTTGTAATCATATGCAAAAATAATCAACTAAATAGCACTCTCCAGTAAAAAATTGTAGCTAATCTCGTGAGCGCTAAAGTTTCTGTTTTTTACAGCAAGATCGCAAAGACTTTCCCCAAGTCTTCCCAAAGGTTCTACTTGGCACAAACACTAATTAAAACAGAAAACCACATCTAAACAGAAGCTAGATGGATTATTTATTGAATAACAGCAAGTAAAAATATTGGGTTGTCTCCCAACAAGCGGTTTTCTTTAATGCCTTTTTAGCTAGGCATTGATAATTTTAATGATGCTCACATGAAAGACAAGAATTGAAGCACAAAGAGAGCATCATAAAACATGTGACAAACACACTTAAGTCTAACATACTTCCTATGCATAGGTATTTTATAAGCAAACAAATTATCAAGGAAAGCAAAAACTAGCATATGCAAGGAAGAAGAAAGAGACGATAGCAATCTCAACATGAAGAGAGGTAATTTAGTAACATGGAAATTTCTACAACCATATTTTCCCCTCTCATAATAATTACTTGTAGGATCAAAAGAAAATTCAACAATATAGCTATCACATAACATATTCTTAACACGATCCACATGTATGCAAAGTTGGCACTCTTCCAAAATGTGGGATTAACATTAACTAAAGTCATGACCTCTCCAAACCCACTTTTATCAAAAATTCATAAGATTGAACATTCTCCAAATATGTGGGATCTAAAGTTGACACTCTTACAAACCCACTTTTAATAATATTGCAAAAACTATTATCAATCCCATATTCATCATGGGGCTTAAATAAATTTTCAAGATCATAAGAAGAATCACCCCAATCATGATCATTGCAACAAGTAGTAGATATAGCAAAACTAGCATCCCCAAGCTTAGGGTTTTGCATATTATTGGCAATTGACATCAAGATAATTTATAATAAAATCATTGCAATCATGCTTTTTATTCAAGGAGATATCAAGTATGGGTGCAATAGCAATGATCTCATGTTTAACATAAGGAACTATAGCAAATTCATCTTCATATAAATATTGGCATCATGGCCACAAGAATGCAAGCATCATGTTCATCAAGGGATATTTCAATCAAATCATAGGAATCATAATTATCTATAGATTCATGCATATTATTATTTTCTTTGAAGGCAACGGTCATTCTCACAATAAATTCCTTAACATAGGCATTATGAGCATAATTTTCATAGCAATATTTAAGTATGTCGGAATTTTCAGATTTGTAGAGAGTAATATCATACTTTTCAATCAAAGAAGCAACTTCATGAGCACCCTTAAAAACGACAAATTCTTCAATTTGTTTGATATCATAGTAACTATAAACTCCCTTTCCATAAGAAGATAAGATTTCATTATCATTAAACTCACATAGGTAGGGAAGGTGTTTTTTAGGGTTCTTAGAGCAACAAGTAAAATCATAAATTTCACAAAGATTCCAAGCATAGCATAGCAAACTATTTATTTGATACCATAAGAGCTTCCCATTTTCAGACAAACGATGACGCACAAAATGAGCATGCTCATCTAAAGATTTCCCATCAACTAGGCTAGTTGGGGTTTCAGCACAAGCGCATAAGGATCGAAGATGATCCAAGTAGAACACTTTAAGTGGATCCATATCAATAGATTTTTAGCAAGAAAAGATGCAAGAAAATAGAAGGAACATGGTAACACAAGCAAACAATAGATCTGGCAAGAAAAAAGGCAAACGAAAAAGAAGGCGAATAAAATGGCAGGGGTGAAGTGGGGGAGAGGAAAACGAGAGGCAAATGGCAAATAATGTAATGCGAGGGATAAGAGTTTGTGATGGGCACTTGGTATGTCTTTAATTGTGCGTAGACTCCCCGGCAATGGTGCCAGAAATCCTTCTTGCTACCTCTTGAGCATGCGTTAGTTTTTCCCTTGAAGAGGAAAGGGTGATGCAGCAAAGTAGCGTAAGAATTCCCTCGGTTTTTGAGAACCAAGGTATCAATCCAATAGGAGGCCACACGCAGGTGCCTCGTACCTACACAAACAAATAAGAACCTTGCAACCAACGCGATAAAGGGGTTGTCAATCCCTTCACGACCACTTGCAAAAGTGAGATCTGATAGAGATGATACGATAATATTTTTGGTATTTTTATGATAAAGATTAAAAGTAAAGATTGCAAAATAAACGGCGATAGATATAGCTAGTTGACGGGAGATTAGTATGATGGAAAATAGACCCGGGGACCATAGGTTTCACTAGTGGATTCTCTCAAGATAGCATAAGTATTACTGTGGGTGAACAAATTACTGTCGAGCAATTGATAGAAAAGTGCATAATTATGAGAATATCTAGGCATGATCATGTATATAGGCATCACATCCGCGACAAGTAGACCGACTCCTGCCTGCATCTACTACTATTACTCCACACATCGACCGCTATCCAGCATGCATCTAGAGTATTAAGTTCATAAGAACATAGTAACACATTAGGTAAGATGACATGATGTAGATGGATAAACTCAAGCAATATGATATAAACCCCATCTTTTTATCCTCGATGGCAACAATACAATACGTGTCATTTCCCTTACTGTCACTGGGATCGAGCACCGCATGATTGAACCCAAAGCTAAGCACTTCTCCCATTGCAAGAAAGATCAATCTAGTAGGCCAAACCAAACTGATAATTCAAAGAGACTTGCAAAGATAACCAATCATACATAAAAGAATTCAGAGAAGATTCAAATATTGTTCATAGATAATCTTGATCATAAACCCACAATTCATCATATCTCGACAAACACACCGCAAAAAGGAGTTACATCGAATAGATCTCCAAGAAGATCGAGGAGAACTTTGTATTGAGATCCAAAGAGAGAGAAGAAGCCATCTAGCTAATAACTATGGACCCGAAGGTCTGTGGTAAACTACTCACACATCATCGGACAGGCTATGGTGTTGATGTAGAAGCCCTCCATGATCGATGCCCCCTCCGGCAGAGCACTGGAAAAGGCCCCAAGATGGGATCTCACGGGTACAGAAGGTTGCGGCGGTGGAATTAGGTTTTCGTGGTGCTCCTCGATGGTTTGGGGGTATGTAGGTATATATAGGAGGAATAAGTAGGTCGGTGGATCTACGAGGGGCCCATGAGGGTGGAGGGCGCGCCTAGGGGGTAGGCGCGCCCCCTGCCTCGTGGCCTCCTCGTATGTTTCTTGACGTCCACTCCAAGTCCTCTAGATCATGTTTGTTCCAAAAATAACTCTCCCGAAGTTTTTGTTCCGTTTGGACTCTGTTTGATATTCCTTTTCTGCGAAACACTGAAATAGGCAAAAAAACAATTTGCACTGGGCCTTGGGTTAATAGGTTAGTCCCAAAAATAATATAAAAGTGTATAAATAAGCCCATTAAACATCCAAAACAGAATATATAATAGCATGGAGCAATCAAAAATTATAGATACGTTGGAGACGTATCAATCAACTCCACCAAGCTTAGACCTCACTTGTCCTCAAGCGAAAACTACCATCGGAAAACATGTCCACATGCTTAGAGAGAGAGGTGTCAATAAAAACAAAATACGGACATAGAAACATCATGTTCATTATTATAACAGCAACAAACTTAAACATAAGACTCTTATCATAGAAATTTTATCATAGACTTCTCATGAATAAGTGACAATTCATCACACTATCGAAGTATAAAGCAAAAACTCTATTAGAGACCAACAAACTATGTTCTCAGTTAACTTTGCAACTACAATTCATCATCTTTTCACGAAGGGTCACGTGTTGGAGCCTTTAGGCAAGTCCACATACTCAACCATCATATAGTCTTATATGATTGCTAACACTCACCGCATACCCATGAGCAAAACGTTTCAACCGGACACATAGAAGGATAGGGGCTTATAGTTTCGCCTCCCGACGTATTCACCTCAAGGGAGATGTCAACAATAATAACTCATGCTACCCGTATTCAATTGGACATATGGTCCTAGATCTTTCCTCACCACATGATGCTTGCCAAAGGAGAAAAAATAAAAAGGAATAGAGGGAAAACTTTGATTCTTTGCATAAAAGTAAATACATAAAAGTAAAATATAGGCCCTTTGCAGAGGGAAGCAGAGGTTGCCATGCGCTTATTTGTTTGTATGCTCAACCCCTTAGTGCAAAAGAACGTCGCGTTGCATTGCGCCTTGTGATAGCGACCTTTATTATGCAGTCTGTCGCTTTTATTCTTCACCATCACAAGTTCATGCAACGCTCAATTTTCTCTTACACTAAATGATCTCACAGATTTAGATGCATTTTTTATTGCCTTTTTGCACCAATGACAACTTACTTGAGGGATCTTGCTCAATCACTAGGTAGGTATAGTGGACTCTTGAAAATAAGATTTGGGTTTAAGGTGTTTTGGATGCACAAGTAGTATATCTACTTAGTGCGGAGTTTTTGGTTAGGAAAGATAGGGGCAAGCACCACATGTTGAAGGATCTATGACAATATAACTTGTATGTGAATATGAACAAACATAAATCATTAAGTTGTCTTCCTTGTCCAACATCAACAATTTTGGCATATAATGTTTTGATGGGGGCTCACAACCACAAAAGATTTCTAGGATAGTATATTTATATGTGAATCTTCTCTTCCCTTATTATTTCTTTCATTAGTTGGATCATTGACTAATGCTATGTTTGTCAATCTCTAATAAAATTTTCTACTTATACTTTTCCTAATGTGGTGTCATCACTGTCGGATTTCGGGTTCCGGCAGACCCTTAAGGTTCGAACTCTGGGGTGCGCGCGGAGATTATGCCCTCTACCTCTCCGTCTCGCAAAGATCTAACTACTGAAAGAACAACACAAGAGACACAGGGTTTATACTAGTTCGGGCCACCATTGTGGTGTAATACCCTACTCTAGTTTGTGGTGGGTGGATTGCCTCTTGGGCTGATGTTGATGAACAATACAAGGAAGGACAGCCTCGCGAGGGTCTGCCCTTAGCTAGGACGATGAACTGCTGGGGGGAGTTCAGCCGCCCTTCTCTCTCTCTCACTTGTTCTCTGCTTGCTCAGATTCTAGATACCCAATCCTCTTCCCCCCTACCCATGGGGGTGGCTAGTCCTATTTATAGGCAAAGGCCCTGGGCCTCTTCCCAAATATTGAGCGGGAAGGGCGCCAACAATTGGCCAATTTGAAGGGGAACATCTGGTACACTTATCCTGACTAAAGTTGGTCCTCGCCTGCCAAAGTCCCTGTGGTGACGCCGTTCTGGGCTCCACGATGACCTCCTTCCCACCGTTGGACCGGTCTTGGTCTCGTTGCACCGAAATGGGTGCCTTTGCTTGATCCTCTCGCCTGGGCTTGCCCCCTTTACACCAAAGAGGAAAGGGAGACACTGCGCAGGCTGGCGCCCGCCTAGCACCCTTGGTCGTCATGGCTTGCGTCATGGGCACCTCCCGAGGTACCCCGCCTTGATCTCTCCGCCTCCTCATGAGCCAGCCTGACGAGGCCGTGCCTGAGGAAGCGCCGTGTCGTCCGCCCCACGAGGCTTGGCCCCTCGCGAGGGTCTTGGGTCTTGTGTTGATGAAGATGGGACGTGCTGGGCCCCCTTTCGAGCCACGCCGCAGGCCGCAGGCAGGCAAGTCTGGGGACCCCCGTTCCCAGAACGCCGACAGTAGCCCCCGGGCCCAAGGCGCGCCCGGACTTGGCCGTGCTGAGAGGCGAAAGGGCAAGGGCAAAGCGCCGCGGGCCCTAACAGCCTATGGCCTCGGGCGCCACGTGGCGGTTGATGGGACGTGGGCGCCTCCGCTTCCCCACGACGCCTCGATGATCGCGCGGATTGGACAAGTCCCTGCATGCGAATCGTGTCATGATTACCTGCGATCGTGGAGGCCGACGGTTGGCCTTCGCTAGATATAAGTACGGCACCGCGTGTGCCCTTCCAGTCCATCTCTCCTTGCTTTCTCCTTCTCCTCCATGGCCCCGTCGAGGAGGTTTTCGGCTGCGGAGAAGGGGAAAGCCCACCAGGTTGAGCTTGCTTCTTCTCCACCCAAGCGCGGTCGTGGGCGCCCTCGGAAGCATCCCGTGGCCGCCTCGGCAGCGTCCCGCGGTCATGGGGACGGTTTCCAGCGTGGTGGCGGGTGAGCCGCCGTGGCCGGGGGACGCGCCTTGGTCGCGCGCTCCCCCAGGCCGCGCTTTCGCGCTGCGCAGGTGCTGCCGGAGTTCATCATTTGGTCGGCGGAACCGACTAGCGCCCGGCTCCAACTCCCTCGCTTCCTCCTTGGTGAGCTCCCGGCTGGTGCCCCGGGTGGCCTCTGGCTTCAGGCGGACGGCTGCTACAGCCGGTCCTCATGGGCTGCGCTGGAGGTCTCCGCCACTGGGAGCTTGGCCTTAACTCGTGGCCGGCAGGCATTTGCCCGTGCTCGCGGCCTGGGGCGCCGGTGCACCCTGGACTTTAGGTTTGATGGCGATGCCACCCTCTACGTGAGGGTGTTTGGGGAAGATGGTCGCCGCGCAGGGTGTTGCCCGGAGGACGACGACCGTGGCCGGGGACCCAGCCCTGACGACGATGGAGGGGACAGCGCCCGCGCGGTTGGTGGCGCCCGAGGCTCCCCAAGCTTCATCAACTCTTCTTCAAGCGACTCCTCCAGTGGTGGCCGCAGTCAGCTCCCACGCCGTCGAGCCTGCTTGGGAGGTGGCGGTTCGTCCGCCCACCGTCGCGCCCCGGTGAAGTGCGAGAGGGAGTCCGCTTGAGCCCCGGAGGCATCCCGAGTCACCTCCGCTGGCTGGTGTGAGGCGAGCCGCGCCGGCCTTGTCCTTTCTTTCCCTTTTTTCCTGCGTAAAAGAAAACAGCTGCATGGAGCCCCGCGGGGGCGTGTTTGGGGTTATTGCTGTCAACAATTACCTTGATTTCGTTTTCGCGCTTTTCAGCTGTGTGTCTGCACGTAGATAGTTCCCGGCCCCAGCCGTGGGGGGCGACCGACCCAGGCCCTGTGTGTGTGTCGTGATGCCCGAGGGGCACGGACGGGAGGGGTGCTCCTGCAATGGACCCGGGTCGTGAAACTTTAGAATGATTTAGAACAGGAACCCTTGCGAGGGTGCTCGGCTGCCCTCCCTCGCGAGGCCTTTCGTAAGAGGAATCAAAATAGGGGAGTGACAATCGACGAAACAGAAACCAACGTTGGCAATAATTTCAATAAGACTTCAACTACGAACAAAGCAAGCCAACTGCGGAAAGCAAATGAAAAAGCCGCGTCCAGCACCTAATCTAGTCTTCGACGTCTTCTCACCAGCGCGGAGCTAAGTGCTGCCACTGGGCATGGGAGGGAGCCCCAGGGCCTGAGGCCGGCGCTCCTGAGACTCCGGGGCGTGTACAGCCCCACTCATTATTATGTGAGAGTGTCACGGGCGGCGAGCTTCACAAGCGTTGGCCTTCTTCAGAGGCTCCGGGCCTTTCTTCTTAGGGGTAATGAGCTTCACAGGCACTTGCCTTCTTCACAGGCTCTGGGCCTTTTCCAAAAAGGGATAATCTTCACAGGCGTTTGCCTTCTTCACAGGCTCTGGGCCTTTTCCAAAAAGGGATAATCTTCACAGGCGTTTGCCTTCTTCACAGGCTCTGGGCCTTTTTCCAAAAAGGGATAATCTTCACAGGCGTTTGCCTTCTTCACAGGCTCTGGGCCTTTTCCAAAAAGGGATAATCTTCATAGGCGTTTGCCTTCTTCACAGGATCTAGGCCTTTTCCAAAAAGGGATAATCTTCACAGACGTTTGCCTTCTTCACAGGCTCTGGGCCTTTTTCCAAAAAGGGATAATCTTCACAGGTGTTTGCCTTCTTCACAGGCTCTGGGCCTTTTCCAAAAAGGGATAATCTTCACAGGCGTTTGCCTTCTTCACAGGCTCTGGGCCTTTTCCAAAAAGGGATAATCTTCACAGGCGTTTGCCTTCTTCACAGGCTCTGGGCCTTTTAGGGGTAGAACCTCCGAAGGTGTTGGATGTTCCATGCGTTCTGGATTGGCTCCCCCTCCTGAGTCTCCAAGCGCACGGAGCCTGGCCTGGAAACATGAACAACCTTGAACAGGCCCTCCCACATGGGAGAGAGCTTGTGCAGCCCTTCCCTGGAGAGAACCCGTCTGAGCATGAGGTCTCCTAACTCGAGGGTCCTGGGGCGGATGTTGCGGCAGTGATATCGTCATAGTGCCTGTTGGTACCTCGGCGCTCGCAGCGCGGCTTCTCGGCGGCGCTCCTCCCCCAGTACGAGGTCCATCCCCCGCATGGCGTCCTGCTGCGCCTCATCGAACGCTAGGACCCGCGCGGAGCGACGTCTGACCTCGTGAGGGAGGACCGCTTCGGATCCATAGACCAGGAAGAACGGGGTCTCCCCAGTCGGCTTGGTCGCGGTTGTGCGGATGGACCACAGCACAGACTGGAGCTCATCGTACCAACCTCTGCCGCAGGCCTCCAGCTTCTTCTTGAATGTCCTAGTCCTGAGGCCCCTTAGGACCTCCGCGTTGGCTCGTTCGGCGTGTCCGTTGCTTCGCGGGTGCGCCACCGAAGCGTAGCATATCTGTGTTCCAAGGTTAGCACAGTATGTTTTGAAGAGGTTACTGGTGAACTGCGAACCGTTGTCTGTGATGATGCGGTTCGACACCCCGAACCGGCTCACGATGCTCCTGATGAACTTGACCGCGGAACCCGCGGGGATTGTGCAGACAGCCTCCACTTCTGCCCACTTGGTGAATTTGTCAATGGCGACGTAGAGGTAGTGGTAGCCCCCTGGCGCCCGAGGGAACGGGCCCAGAATGTCCAGCCCCCAGACTGCGAATGGCCACGAAAGGGGTATAGTCTGCAAGCCTCCCGCCGGCTGATGGATCTGTTTGGCGTGAAATTGGCAGGCTTCACAAGCCTTTACCAGTTCGACAGCGTCGTTGAGTGCGGTGGGACAATAGAACCCACTGCGGAATGCCTTGCCAACGAGGGTCCGAGATGACGAGTGATGCCCACAGTCCCCGCCGTGTATGTCCTCCAGCAGTTCCTTTCCTTGCTCCCTGGAAATGCAGCGCAGGGATACGTCGTTCAGCCGCTTCCGGTAGAGCTCTCCATCCCTGATGTAGTATGTCGTTGCCTGCCGCGCCACACGCTCCGCTTCTTCCTCCTTCTCTGGCAGGGCCCCTTGTGTTAAATAACTCTGGAGTTCCGTGATCCAACACTCCTCCTGAGGTTCCATAGTCAAGAGCAGGCGTGCCCCCGAGGTAGGGCCGCAGGCCGGGGCTCCTGAGGCAGGTGGCTAGGGGAGTTCCTCCCGAGGCTGAGTAGTGTTTGATAATGACGGCTGGGCCGAGGGCTTGAAGAGCCGCTCTTCGAAGACGCCAGGCTCCTGAGGTAACCGCCTGGATGCCCGTCCGGCGATGTCATCGGCCTCCTGATTGGTGCCACGGGGCACATGCTTCAATTCCAACCCCCAGAACTGTTTTTCCATCCTGTGGACCTCCGCTAGATAGGCTTCCATGTGCTCATCCGTCGGCTCATACACCTTGTTGGAGAAATTGACAAGGAGCTGCGAATCGCCCTTGACGGTGAGGCGCTTTACCCCCAGAGCTGTTGCGGCCTTCAACCCTGCTATCAGGCCCTCATACTCCGCTATGTTGTTGGAGACCTTTTCATCTTGCTGGAAACAGAGCTGTACGGCGTAGTAGAGCTTGTCCTGAGTGGGTGATATCAGCACCGCTCCAACCCCAGCGCCGTGCCTGGAGAACGCCCCATCGAAGTACATGACCCAGCCTTCCGGCGCCTCGCTCCCTGGGGAGAGGGACCGTTCCTCGTTGTCCTTGAGGCCTGGTGCCTCCGCCCATTCCGCCATGAAATCCGCTAAAGCTGCTCCTTTGATGACCCTGGTCGTGCTGAACTCGAGCTGAAACGCTTGCAGTTCTATGTTCCATTCGGCGACCCCTCCGGCTGAATTAGGGCTCCTGAGCACTCTCTCCAAGGGGTTTGACGAGACAACCTTGATGGGGTGACCCTGGAAGTAGTGACGCAGCTTGCGCAAGGCCACCAGTAGCGCGAGGAGGAGCTTCTGAGGCATAGGGTACCGTGCCCTCGCGTCCCGTAACACCGTGCTGACAAATTAGACTGGGTGCTCAACAAGGCTGGGAGCATCAGTGTTCGTGGCGTCCTCCGGAGGCAAGGGCGCCTCGCGAGGTGACGCGGCCTCGGGAGGTGGACCGTCCAGGCGGGTGGCCTCTCTTGCCTTCGGTGCACTCTTCGGCGGTTGTTCTTCTTTAGCCGCAGTTACGTCTCCTGTGGGCCTTCCTTGTTCCTGCTTTGCCTTATCTCGAGCTGCTGTTGTGGTTCTGATTTGGCGCTCCTGGGGATCCCTGCCAACTGATCGGGTTCCCAAGCGAATACTTTCTTATTTGTGCGCAGGAACCAGCTTAGGGCCTCCTCCTGCTCAGGCTCGAGGTTGGCGCCTACGGTGAAAGTGGCACTGGAGGACCCGTCCTCGTCGACCGGTGTCTGCTTGGTTTCTGCCTTGTCCTGGGTGAACAACTGCTTCTTCTTGGCGGGCGCAGCCCCCTTGGGCTCGGGGGTCCCTGCGTCGGCGGGCTGTGCCGATGCCGCCGTCTTGAAGGCGAGCTTGAGTACCCGCAGAGCGTCCCCGGTGTCCCCGTGCACGGTGAGGACACCGCTGCTCCCGGGCATCTTCATGAGGTTGTACGCCGGGTGCGTGGCGGCCATGAACTGGGCCAACGCTGGGTAGCCGAGGATGGTGTTGTAAGGGAGGCCGATGGGGGCGATGTCGAAGTCGACCATCTCCGTGCGGAAGTTGTCGTAGGTGCCGAAGGTTACTGGGAGCCGGATCTGTCCCAAGGAGCTGGATGATCCGCCCCCAACGCCCGAGAAAGATCGACTCGGTTGCAGCCGCTCCCGGGGTATGCAGAGGAGATTGAAGGTCTCAACCGAAAGCACACTGAGGCCCGCGCCGCCGTCGACGAGGGTTCTGGTGATGGCCACCTGGCAGATGGTGGGGGTGCACAACATGGGGAGCGCGCCCGAGCCAGCCAAGTTGGCGGGGTGGTCCTCCGAGCTGAAGGTCAGACTGACCTTGCGCGCCACCTAGCCCGAGGGAGCCCCCTGCCGTGCGGAAACGGCGCTGGCCTGGCGGACAAACAACTTGACGTGGCGACTTGTGGGCGGCGCCTGCGAGCCACCCATGAGGGCCGCGACGACCAGAGGTGTGGAGGTAGCGGTGCGGTCATCTTGTCGCACAGGCAGATGCTGGGATGGCGCTTGCTGCTCGTTCCCGGCCGGGCTGGTGGCGGCGTTGGTGGCGGGCGACGGGGAACGACGAGGTCGCCCATCGGCGGGGGCCGCCTGGGCGACGCGGGAAGCGATGGCGGTCCGGTGCTTGGTGCGGGCTCGACGGGCGTCGGACATGGACGCGGCGGTCGGAGGAGAACGGAGCGGTGGAAGACAAATTCCGGCGCACCCCTACCTGGCGTGCCAAATGTCGGATTTCGGGTTCCGGCAGACCCTTAAGGTTCGAACTCTGGGGTGCGCGCGGAGATTATGCCCTCTGCCTCTCCGTCTCGCAAAGATCTAACTACTGAAAAAACAACACAAGAGACACAGGGTTTATACTAGTTCGGGCCACCATTGTGGTGTAATACCCTACTCTAGTTTGTGGTGGGTGGATTGCCTCTTGGGCTGATGTTGATGAACAATACAAGGAAGGACAGACTTGCGAGGGTCTGCCCTTAGCTAGGACGATGAACTGCTGGGGGGAGTTCAGCCGCCCTTCTCTCTCTCACTTGTTCTCTGCTTGCTCAGATACGAGATACCCAATCCTCTTCCCCCCTACGCATGGGGGTGGCTAGTCCTATTTATAGGCAAAGGCCCTGGGCCTCTTCCCAAATATTGAGCGGGAAGGGCGCCAACAATTGGCCAATTTGAAGGGGAACATCTGGTACACTTATCCTGACTAAAGTTGGTCCTCGCCTGCCAAAGGCCCTGTGGTGACACCGTTCTGGGCTCCATGATGACCTCCTTCCCACCGTTGGACCGGTCTTGGTCTCTTTGCACCGAAATGGGTGCCTTTGCTTGATCCTCTCGCCTGCGCTTGCCCCCTTTGCACCAAAGAGGAAAGGGAGACACTGCGCGGGCTGGCGCCCGCCTGGCACCCTTGGTCGTCATGGCTTGCGTCATGGGCACCTCGCGAGGTACCCCGCCTTGATCTCTCTGCCTCCTCGTGAGCCAGCCTGACGAGGTCGTGCCTAAGGAAGAGCCGTGTCGTCCGCCCCGCGAGGCTTGGCCCCTCGCGAGGGTCTTGGGTCTCGTGTTGATGAAGATGGGCCGTGCTGGGCCCCCTTTCAAGCCACGCCGCAGGCCGCAGGAAGGCAAGTCTGGGGACCCCCGTTCCCAGAACGCCGACAATCACCTACCATAAGATTAGCATATGATCTTCTTGATTTATTTCCTTTCCTTTTATTTATTTCCTTTCTTTTTATTACAACATGAAAGTAAAGAAAGCAAAAAATCTAACTAAACTATATTATATATCTTGCACATGATTACAAGGATAGATCACTAAGCAAACTCTCAAAAAGAAAGGATCGAACTAAACTTTTATTCATCTAAAGCAAAAGTTCGAACTGAAATAAGTAAAGGCAAGAAATAGTGGGGATGATACGATACCGGGCATCTCCCCCAATCTTGGCGGAAGCCAAGGGGAGCGCCCATACCCGATACTCAATTTTCTTTTGGTGATGAAGAAGAAGGTGGTGGTGTAGTAGCATTCTCCAATATAATCATGAGTAAATCCTTCAAACCATGAATCTCCCGAAGTGCTTGATGAAGTAACTCAGTGTTTTTCTTCACCTCGGTCGTTATGTGTTTATTTTCCAGGCCCCACAGGTTTGTTCCTGCACTGTTTTCTCTTGGCCGAGATATGTCCCAATTGGACGGTATGTGCCTACGAGGAGTATTCTCGAACCCATAATTGTGAATCAAATTGCGAAAATTGTTACGATGTAACCTGTGTAAATGCCATCTTGGTGGAATTTCTTATTGCACTTCGAGGCTCTCTGATAGGTCTCCAACGTATCTATAATTTATGAAGTATTCATGCCATTATATTATCATTCTTGGATGTTTTACAATCATTTTATAGCAACTTTATATCTTTTTTGGGACTAACCTATTGACCCAGTGCCCAGTGCCAGTTGCTGTTTTTTGCTTGTTTTTTACATCTCAGGAAATCAATATCAAATGGAGCCCAAATACCATGAAACTTTTTGGAGATTTTTTATGGACCAGAACACCCAGGATGGGCCACAGAAGCACCTGGAGGGTGCCCCAAGGGGTGCACAACCCACTAGGGCACGCCTGGGGGCCCAGGCACGCCCAGGTGGGTTATGCCCACCTCGGTGGCCTCCCGCACCCCATCTTTACCCTATAAATTCCCAAAAGTTTCAGAAACCCTTGGGTAGCATTAGATCAGAAGTTCTGCCGCCACAAAGCTCTGTAGCCACCGAAAACCAATGTATACCCTGTTCCGGCACCCTAGCTGAGGGGGGAATCATCTCCGGTGGCCATCTTCATCATCCCGGCGGCCACCACGAAGAGGAGGGAGTAGTCCACCCTCTGGGCTGAGGGTTTGTACTAGTAGCTATGTGTTTAATCTCTCTCTCTCTCGTGTTCTTGAGATGTCACGATCTTGATGTATTGCGGTCTTTTTTAATATAGTCGGATCATATGGTGTTTTCCCCTCTCTATCTTGATGTGATGAATTGAGTTTTCCCTTTGAGATTTTGTTGTTATCGGATTGAATACTTTTATGGACTTGAGAACACTTGATATATGTCTTGCAATTGAATACTCGTGGTGACAATGGGGTATCGTATTGATTCACTTGATATATGTTTTGGCACTCAAATCATGGATTCCTGAGGTGACATTGGGGTAATCTGTGCATAGGGGTTGATGCACGTTCTTGTCTTTGTTTCTCCGGTAGAAATCTTGGGGAACTCTTTGAAGTTCTTTGTGTTGGATTGAGTATTATGAATATGAATTTGCTTTGGTGTTATTTTAGTATGAACTCTAGGATAGATCGAACGGAAAGAATAGCATTGTGTTATTTTAGTACGAACTCTTGAATAGATTGAATGGAAAGAATAGCTTTGAGGTGGTTTCGTACCCTACAAACAATTTATTTATATGTTCTCTGCTAGATAGGAACTTTGGAGTGTTTCTTCATCGCACTTTGAGGGATGGTTATACGATCCAATTATATTAGCACTGTTGAGAGATTGCACTAGTGAAAGTATGGACCCTAGGCCTCGTTTTCAAGCATTGCTATACCATTTTTGTGCCCATTTACTATTTGCTACCTTGTTGTTTTTATTTATTCAGATTATAAAAATATATTTCTACCATCAATATTACACTTTTATCACCATCTCTTCGCCAAACTAGTGCACCTATATAATTTGCCATTGTTATTGGTGTGTTGGGGACACAAGAGATTTCTTGTATTTGGTTGCAGGGTTGTTTAAGAGAGACCATCTTCATCCTACATCTCCCAGGGACTGATAAATCTTAGGTCATCCACTAGAGGGAAAATTGCTATTGTCCTAAAAAAACTCTGCGCTTGGAGGCCCAACATGTGTCTACAAGAATAAAGTTGTGTAGTAGACATCAAGCTCTTTTGTGGCGTTGTTGCTGGGGAGGTGAGTGCATGAAGGTATATCTTTAGATCTCGCAATTGAATCTTTTAGTTTCTTCTTTTATCACCAGTTTGGTTTATAAAATAAAACTACATAAAAATGGAAGTGAGGTTGCATCATATTATTGATTATCTTTATAATATCTTTCTTGAAAATGATGGTTCGAAAAACTGTGCTCAATTGTTAGAATAAGATGTCAATAAAATGTTTGGCACAAAATATTTGAATGATGACCATGATTGCAATGTTTTTAGTGTGAATTCTTTGAATATCCATGATGCTAATGATATGAAAAGCTACAAGCTTGGGGGTGCTATATTTGATGAATATGATATTTTTAGTCCCCCAAGTTTTGATGAGAAAATTTATTATGATGATTGCACCTCCTATTTATGATGATTATATTGATGAAAGTGGATTCGGAGAGTTCATGACTTTATTTAATGATGAATCCACCATTTTGGATCAGGCTTCAATTGACTATGATAACAAAGTTGCTATCTATGATGATTATGGTGATGACATGTATGCTATAAAGAATAATGATAACCATGAAACTTGTGATCATGATTTTAATTTTCAATCCCTTGGTAGTTATTTTGTTGAGTTTGCTCCCACTACTATTCATGAAAATAAATTTGCTTATGTGGAGAGTAATAAAATTTCTATGCTTATGTATCATGAAAATAATGCTTTATGTGATGGATATATTGTTGAATTCATTCATGATGCTACTGAAAATTATTATGAGAGAGGAACATATGCTTCTACATATCTCAATAATATCAAGTTTCATCTCTCTGTGTTGAAAGTTTTGAAGTTATGCTTGTTTTGCCTTCCTATACTAGTTGATTCTTGTTCCCATAAGTTGTTTGCTCACAAAATCCTTGTTCATAGGAAGTGGGTTAGACTTAAATGTGCTAGTCATATGCTTCATGATGCTCTCTTTGCGTTTCAATTCTTATCTTTTATGCGAGCATCATTGAAATCATCATGCCTAGCTAAAAAGGCATTAAAGAAAAGCACTTGTTGGGAGACAACCCAAAACTTTTACCTACTGTTTTTGTGTGTTCACATGATTATGCTACTGTATTGATCATGTTTTATTGCTTTTGTTTCAATAAA
Organism: Aegilops umbellulata; assembly: GCA_032464435.1. Classification (NCBI taxonomy): domain Eukaryota; kingdom Viridiplantae; phylum Streptophyta; class Magnoliopsida; order Poales; family Poaceae; genus Aegilops; species Aegilops umbellulata. The sequence continues at coordinate 221,820,954 of CP136055.1, read as the reverse complement.
GTTCCAAGTAAAGCCTTTGGGATCATGTTGGGTGATAGTTGATTTGATCTTGCTAAAAAACAGAAACTTTTGCACTCACAAAAATAATTCTCATTTTTAACAGAAGAGTGCTTTTGAGTTGATTCTTTTTGAACAAGATTAATATAAAAATTCCTCACGTGGTCCTAGTTGTTTCATAATTTTTGGAGTAGCAGCAGTATGGTTTGAGTACAGATTACTACAGACTGTTCTGTTTTTGACAGATTCTGTTTTCAATGCATAGTTTGCTTGTTTCTTAGTTTCTATGGCTTATATTTCTCAATATAAATTGTGGAAATGATATTGTATAGTAGGAATTGTGTTGAAACAATTATGAATCTTGTGTTTGACAGTACCAAAGTGAAATGGTTTCCTCTTTATCATACTAACCTATCTCACGAAGTTCCGTTAAGTTTTGTGTGATTGAAGTTTTCAAGTTTTGGGTGAGATGTCGATATGAGAAGAATAAGGAGCGACAAGACCCTAAGATTGGGGGTGCCCAAGGCAAACCAAAGTAATATTCAAGGAAGATCCAAGCAACTAAGCTTGGGGATGCCCCGGAAGGCATCCCCTCTTTCGTCCCCAACATTATCGGTAACCTCACTTGAAGCTATGTTTTCATTCGTCACATGATATGTGTTTTGCTTGGAGCGTCAATTTATTTTGCTAGGATTTTCTTGCTGTTATTTAGAATAATGTCTTGCATCTTTATTTTCAATAAAAATATCAAGTATAGCCTTTCCCATGCTTATTTTGCAAGTCTACATGTTGCTATTTGACAACAGAAAGTTTACCGTTGTTGCAAAAATTCCCTAGAAAAGTCAGAATGTGATAAAATGTTGAAACTTTTTGCAAAATGATCTATGATAAATTTTCTACAGTGTGGCAAATTTTCATAACTTTTAGAGTTAGCTAAGTACTCATACTCTTGCATTCTTTACAGACTGTACTATTTTGGTAGATTGGTGTTATGTTTGCATATGTTTTCTTGTTTAATGATTCTATTTGAGGATAGGAGTATTAAATATGCAGAGGCATTTAGTATGCAATGTTGAATAATAATTTTAGTGATTTGCTACAGTAGAGAATGATAAGGTTTTTGCATTAGTTTATACTAACTTATCTCACGAGTTCTTGTTGAGTTTTGTGTGGATGAAGCTTTTGAGATTTAGGAAAACCATGATATGAGAGGAATTAAGGAGACACAAAAGCTCAATCTTGGGGATTCCCAAGGCACCCAAGATAATATTTCAAGGAGTCTCAAGCATCTAAGCTTGGAGATGCCCCGGTAGGCATCCCACCTTTCTTCTTCAACAATTATCGGTTAGTATCGGTTGAGCCTAAGTTTTTGCTTCTTCACATGATGTGTGCTATTCTTAGAATGTAATTTTTTTCTTGTTGTTTTAATAAAATTCTTAGATCTGAAAGTTTTAAATAAAATAGAGTCCTCAAATAGTTGCCAGGGAGGCTAAGTAAGCGGCATTCACAACCCATCAAGGAAGCTCTTTTCTATGGAATTTCTCATGTACTTCACTTATATCCTATGACTAAATTGTTGAATAAATTGAATGTCATCAAGTTGAAATCATATCATGCCTAGTGGTAGCTTCAAATTGGGTTCAGAAATTGAAATCTTTTGAGGCTTGACGATCACAATATTGGTCATACAAGCAATTCACGAATAATTAGTATAAGGAAGAGAACTTTCACATACAAATACACTATCTTGGAAATCTTTTGTGATTGTGAGCCCCCATCAAAATATTATATGCCAAAATTATTGACGTTGGACAAGGAAGACAATGTAATGGTTCATGTTTGTTCATATTCACATAGAAGTTCTATTGGCATAGATCCTTCAACATGTGGTGCTTGCCCCCCATCTTTGCTAGCCAAAAATTCCGCACCAAGTAGAGATATTACTTGTGCATCCAAAAACCCTTAAACCCAAATCTTATTTTCACGAGTCCACCATACCTACCTAAGGATTGAGTAAGATCCTTCAATTAAGTTGTCATCGGTGCAATAAGGCAATAAAAATTGCTTCTAAAAGTGTTAGATCATTTAGTGTAAGAGAAAATTGAGCATTGTACGAACTTGTGATGGCAAAGAATAAAAGCAACAGACTACACAATAAAGGTTGCTATCATCAGGGGCAATATAACATGACGTTCTTTTGTACTAAGGGGTTGAGCATACAAACAAATAAGCGCATGGCAACCTCTGCTTCCCTCTGCAAAGAGCCTATCTTTTACTTTATGTATTTACTTTTATGCAAGAGTCAAAGTTTTCTCTCTATTCATTTTTATTTTTCTCCTTTGGCAAGCATCATGTGGTGAGGAAAGATATAGGCACATATGTCCAGTTGAATATGGGTAGCATGAGTTATTATTGTTGACATCACCCTTGAGGTGAATACGTTGGGAGGCAAAATTATGAGCCCCTATCTTTCTATGTGTCTGGTTGAAACGTTTTGCTCATGTATATGTGGTGAGTGTTAGCAATCATAGAAGACTATATGATGGTTGAGTATGTGGAGCTCTTACTTAAACTCTGTTGAATAAGTTGAATTGCAATTTCTTGGTGACTGAGAATATAGGTTATTGAGTTTCAAGAGAATTCATTGTTTGAACCTTAACATGTGAATTGGTTGGTACTTTAAGATGAGAAGTTTTATAAGAAAGAATTGTTGTTATGATGCTAGGAAAAGTGATTCAAACTATCATTGATCAAACTTATGTACTTTGCTAGCATTCACCCTTCATAAATTATTTCTTTTAACATTTACCTACTCGAGGATGAGTAGGAATTAAGCTTGGGGATGCTGATACGTCTTCAATGTATCTACAATTTATGAATTATTCATGCCATTATATTATCATTATAGGATGTTTTACAATCGTTTTATAGCAACTCTATCTCATTTTTTGGGACTAACCTATTGACCCAGTGCCCAGTGCCAGTTGTTGTTTTTTGCTTTTTTTACATCTCAGGAAATCAATATCAAACGGATTCCAAACATCACAAAACTTTTTGGAGATTTGTTGTGGACCAGAACACCCAGGATGGGCCAGAGAAGCACCTGGAGGTGCCCCGAGGGGGGCACAACCCACCAGGGCGCGCCTGGGGGCCCAGGCACGCCCAAGTGGATTGTGCCCACCTCGGTGGCCTCCCACACCCCCTATTTACCCTGTAAATTCCCAAAAAATCCAGAAACCCTCGAGGTAGCCCTAGATCAGAAATTCCGTCACCGCAAGGCTCTGTAGCCACTGAAAACCAATCTAGACCCCGTTTCGACACCCTGCCGGAGGGGGGACTCATCTTCGGTGGCCATCTTCATCATCCCGGCGGCCACCATGATGAGGAGGGAGTAGTCCACCCTCGGGGCTGAGGGTTTGTACCAGTAGCTATGTGTTTAATCTCTCTCTCTCTCTCTCTCTCTATCTATCTATCTATCTCTCGTGTTCTTGAGATGTCACAATCTTGATGTAGCGCGGGCTTTGTTAATATAGTTGGATCATATGGTGCTTTCCCCACTCTATCTTGTTGTGATGAATTGAGTTTTCCCTTTGAGATTTCGTTGTTATCGGATTGCATACTTTTATGGATTTGAGAACACTTGATATATGTCTTGCAATTGAATACTCGTGGTGACAATGGGGTATAGTATTGATTCACTTGATATATGTTTTGGCACTCAACTCGCGGATTCCCGAGGTGACATTGGGGTAATCTATGCATAGGGTTTGATGCATGTTCGTGTCTTTGTTTCTCTGGCAGAAATCTTGGGGCACTCTTTTAAGTTCTTTGTGTTGGATTGAGTATTATGAATATGAATTTGCTTTGGTGTTATTTTAGTACGAACTCTAGGATAGATCGAACGGAAAGAATAGCTTTGTGTTATTTTAGTACAAACTCTTGAATAGATCGAACGGAAAGAATAGCTTTAAGGTGGTTTTGTACCCTACAAACAATTTATTCTTATGTTCTCCGCTAGATAGGAACTTTGGAGTGTTTCTTCATCGCACTTTGAGGGATGGTTATATGATCCAATTATATTAGCATTGTTGAGAGGTTGCACTAGTGAAAGTACAGACCCTAGGCCTGATTTTCTACCTTGTTGCCCGTTTACTATTTGCTACCTTGTTGTTTTTATTTATTCAGATTATAAAAATATATTTCTACCATCAATATTACACTTTTATCACCATCTCTTCGCTGAACTAGTGCACCTATACAATTTGCCATTGTATTGGGTGTGTTGGGGACACAAGAGATTTCTTGTATTTGGTTGCAGGGTTGTTTGAGAGAGACAATCTTAATCCTACACCTCCCCTGGATTGATAAACCTTAGGTCATCCACTTGAGGGGAAATTGCTACTGTCCTACAGAACTCTGCGCTTGGAGGCCCTACACGTGTCTACAAGAATAAAGTTGCATAGTAGACATCACTCTCTTCATTATTTGATGAGCTCATAGCTTGATGAGGATTCGGATGAGTGCAGATGCCAGCCAATGTGCCTCTCTCAGGGTCAGAGATTGAACCCCAAAATGATTTTCCTCTTCTTCCTCCATAGCAACCTCTTCAGTTTCCTCTCTCCTTAGTTCCTCCTTAACCACCCATGCGTCTTCTTCTCCGTTGTTGGAGGGTGATGAAGACATGACGTTGGTCTAGTTGAATCTGTCAGAAAACAGCAAGAAAAAGAGAACAGAAGATTTCTCCATGATACAATGGTCAATAGGTTCGGGGGGTATATAAAGATTTTTTTTAATCTTCGGAAACAAGCAAACGGAAGAAAAACGGAGTCCGGAAGGTGCCCCAGGTGGACACCGCCCACTTGGGCGCGCCTGGCAATCCAGGCGCACCCTGGTGCCTTGTGCTCACCAGGGTACGCTTCCTGGAAGTTTCTTATTTTCCTAATTTTCTAAATGTTCCAAAACTGACAAAAAAAACTGCGGATTTTTCGAAGTCCGTTTACTTACTGTATCACGCACCTCCTTATTTTCATGATTCTGGAGTGTTCCAGAAGGACTCTTTTAAGTGTTCTTCCGGTGTCAAAGTTTGGATAATATTACTTTCAACATTAATGGGCGTACCTGAGATATAATGTTTTATTCGTTACCCATTAACAACCTTCGGGTTAGTACCTTCGGCATTATTTATTTTGATAGCTCCAGACCGATAAACATCCTCGATAACATAGGGTCCTTCCTATTTTGAGAGGATTTTTCCTGCAAAGAATCAAAAACGAGAGTTGTACAAAAGAACATATTCTCCAACTTTAAACTCACGCTTTTGAATTCTTTTGTCATGCCATCTTTTGACCTTTTTGTTTAAACAACTTGGCATTTTCATAAGCTTGGGTTATCCATTCATCTAATGAGCTAATATCAAATAACCTCTTTTCACCGACAAGTTTGAAATCATAATTGAGTTCTTTGATTGCCCAATATGCTTTATGTTCTAACTCAAGAGGCAAATGACATGTTTTTTCATAAACCATTTTATAGGGAGACATACCCATAGGATTTTTATATGATGTTCTATAAGCCCAAAGTGCATCATCTAATTTCTTAGACCAATTCTTCCGGGACCTATTGACAGTCTTTTTCAAAATTAATTTTATTTCTCTATTGCTAAGTTCAACTTGACCACTCGACTGAGGATGATAAGGTGATGCAATTCTATGGTTAATATCATACTTGGCAAGCATTTTACGAAAAGCACCATGAATAAAGTGTGAACCACCATCAGTCATTAAATATCTAGGGACTCCAAACCTTGGGAAAATAACTTCCTTAAGCATTTTAATAGAGGTGTTGTGATCAGCACTACTGGTTGGAATAGCTTCTACCCATTTAGTAACATAATCAACGGCAACCAAAATATGTGTATACCCGTTAGAGGAAGGAAAAGGTCCCATGTAATCAAATCCCCAAACATCAAATGGTTCAACAGCAAGTGAATAATTCATAGGCATTTCTTGATGCTTACCGATATTACCTATTCTTTGGCATTCATCACAAGACAAGACGAACTTACGGGCATCCTTGAAGAGAGTAGGCCAATAAAATCCGGATTGCAATACCTTGTGAGCAGTTCTATCTCCAGCATGATGCCCTCCATAAGCTTCGGAGTGACATTTCCATAGGATTTGTCCCTGTTCATGCTCAGGTACACAACGTCTAATAGTACCATCTACTCCTTCTTTATAAAGATGCGGGTCATCCCAAAAGTAGTGTCTTAAATCATAGAAGAATTTTTTTCTTTTGTTGGTATGTAAAGCTAGGTGGTAAATATTTAGCAACAATGTAATTAGCATAGTCAGCATACCAAGGAGTGTTATTAGAAACATTTATTGCAGCTAACTGCGCATCAGGAAAAGTATCATCAATAGGTAGTGGGTCATCAAGCACATTTTCAAGCCTAGACAAGTTATCAGCTGGGGTTCTCGGCTCCTTTTCTATCAGTGATATGTAAATCAAATTCTTGTATCAAGAGAACCCATCGAATAAGTCTAGGTTTAGCTTCTTTCTTTTCCATAAGATATGTTTTAGTAGCATGATCGGTGTGAACAATTACTTTTGAATCAATAATGTAAGATCTAAATTTATCACAAGCAAACACCACTGCTAGGAATTCCTTTTTAGTAGTAGCATAGTTTCATTGAGCACTATCTAGAGTTTTACTAGCATAATGAATAACATTCAGTTTCTTATCAACTCTTTGTCCTAGAACAACAACAATAGAATCATTGCTAGCATCACACATAATTTCAAAAGGCAAGTTCCAATCAGGTGGTTGAACAATAGGTGTAGAAATTAAGGCTTTCTTAAGTGTTTCAAAGGCTTCTAAACAATCATCATCAAAAAAAGGGACATCCTTTTGCAAAAGGTTTGTAAGAGGCCTAGAAATTTTAGAAAATTCTTTGATAAATTGCCTATAGGAACCAGCATGACCTAGGAAACTACAAATACCTTTGATATCTTTAGGACATGGCATTTTCTCAATTGCATCAACATTAGCTTTGTCCACTTCAATACCTCTTTCAAAAAAAATTATGACCCAAGACAATGCCTTCATTAACCATAAAGTGGAACTTCTCCCAATTCAAGACAAGATTTGTTTGTTCACATCTCTGCAAAACTCGGTCAAGTTGCTTAAACAATCATCAAAAGACTTTCCATAAACAGAGAAGTCATCCATGAAAACCTCAACAACATTTTCACAAAAGTCAGAGAATATAGCAGTCATTCATCTTTGAAAGGTAGCAGGTGCACTGCATAAACCAAAAGGCATACATGTATAAGCATAAGTTCCAAAGGAACAAGTAAAAGTGGTATTTTCTTGATCAGGTTGAGAAACAGGTATTTGTGAAAAACCAGAATATCCATCAAGAAAGCAAAACTGTGTGTGCTTAGATAATATTTATAGCATTTGATCAATAAAAGGCAGAGGGTAATGATCTTTTCTAGTTGCTTTATTTAATTTTCTAAAATCAATTACCATTCTATAACCTGTAATAATTCTTTGTGGAATAAGTTCATTCTTATCATTAGGAACAACAGTAATACCTCCTTTCTTAGGGACACAATGAGCAGGACTTACCCATCTACTATCAGCCGTAGGATAGATTATACCTGCTTCCAGAAGTTTTAAGATTTCCGTTCTTACCACTTATTTCATTTTCGGATTTAACCGACATTGGTGATCAACAACGGGTTTAGCACCAGGTTCCATATTAATCTTGTGCTGACATAGAGTGATACTAATGTCCATTAAATCATCAAGAGTATATGCAATAGAAGCTCGGTGCTTCCTTAGAACTTTCAATAATGTTTCTTCTTCATGTTCTGAAAGGTTAGCACTAATAATAACATGATATATCTTCTTTTCATCAAGATAAGCATATTTCAAAGTATTTGGCAATTGTTTTAATTCAAACACAAGATCACCTTTAGGTGGAGGAGGACCTCCTAGAGTTTCAATAGGCAAACTGTGTATAAGTAGAGGACATTGTTCAAAGAAAATCTTACCTATTTCATTCTTTCATGCATATGTAAATCATTTTCATGGTCTAGCAAATATTGTTCTAGTGGATCAGTAGGAGCCACGGCAATAGAAGCAAGACCAATTATTTCATCCTTACTAGGCAATTCTTTTTCATGAAGCTATCTACTAAACTTGGAAAAAAAATAAACTCATGAGACTTATCACCAAAACTAACACCGACAGTTTGTTTCTCACAATCTATCTTAGCATTAACGGTGTTTAAGAAAGGTCTACCAAAGATAATGGGACAAAATTCATCTTGTGGAGAACCAAGAACAAGAAAATCAGTAGGGTATTTTATTTTCCCACACAAGACTTCAACATCTCTAACAATCCCAAGTGGTGTGATAGTGTCTCAATTAGCAAGTTCAATAGTGGCATCTATTTCTTCTATTTCAGCGGGTGCTGTGTCATTCATAATTTCTTGATATAAAGTAAAGGGAATAGCACTCCGATAACCCACAAGTATAGGGGGTCGCAACAGTTTTCGATAAGTAAGAGTGTCGAACCCAACGAGGAGCTAAAGGTAGAACAAATATTCCCTGAAGTTCTATCGACCACCGATACAACTCTACGCACACTTGATGTTCGCTTTACCTAGAACAAGTATGAAACTAGAAGTACTTTGTAGGAGTTTTTGGATAGGTTTGCAAGTAAGTAAAGAGCGCGTAAATAAAAGCTAGGGGCTGTTTAGATAAAGACACAACTAAATTAGTTTTAGTAAAGAGCTTGTTGTAACGAGAAAGTTATATGTCCCTACGCAATCGATAACTAGACCGGTAATCATTATTGCAATTTTATTTGTGGGAGAGGCATAAGCTAACATACTTTCTCTACTTGGATCATATGCACTTATGATTGGAAATCTAGCAAGCATCCGCAACTACTAAAGATCATTAAGGTAAAACCCAACCATAGCATTAAAGTATCAAGTCCTCTTTATCCCATACGCAAACAACCTACTTACTCGGGTATGTACTTCTGTCACTCACGCTACCCACCATAAGCAAATCATGAACATATTGCAAACCCTACAGCGGGGATCCCTCACGCTTGCGCAAGACGGAGAGCACCATAGGACAGCACCAATAATAAAACATGCAACTCAAACCAATCTTGATCACCAAATAGCCCATAGGACAAAACAGATCTACTCAAACATCATAGGATAGCCATACATCATTGGGAAATAATATATAGCGTTGAGCACCATGTTTAAGTAGAGATTACAGCGGGTAAGAGAGAGGTTACAGCGCTGCATAGAGGGGGGAAGAGTTGGTGATGATGGCGGTGAAGTTGTTGGTGAAGATGGCGATGATGATGATGGCCACGGCAGCGTTCCGGCGCCACCGGAAGAGAAGGGGAGAGGGGAGCCCTTCGTCTTCTTATTCCTTGACCTCCTCCCTAGATGGGAGAAAGGTTTCCCCTCTGGTCCTTGTCCTCCATGGCGTGGGAGGGGCGAGAGCCCCTCCGAGATTAGATATGTCTCTCTGTCTCTCTCTGTTTCTGCGTTCTGTTTTGCTGCCCTTTCACTGTTTCGTATATATATGGAGATCCGTAACTCCGATTGGACTGAAAACTTCGCCATGATTTTTTACCAAAAATTATCTTTCTTGCGGCCGAAGAAGGGCATCAACTGCCTTACGGGTGGCCAACGAGGGTCAGGGGCGCGCCCAGGGGGCAGGGGCGCCCCCTGCCTCGTGGCCACCTCAGGCACTGTCTCGCGTGGATTTTTCTTCCGAAATTTTCCAAATATTCCAAAAATAAGCTCTGTCCATTTTTATCCCGTTTGGATTCCGTTTGATATGGATATTCTGCGAAACATAAAACATGCAACAAACAGGAACTGGCACTGGGCACTGGATCAATATGTTAGTCCCAAAAATAATATAAAAAGTTGCCAAAAGTATATGAAAGTTGAATAATATTGGCATGGAACAAACAAAAATTATAGATACGACGGAGACGTATCAGCATCCCCAAGCTTAATTCCCGCTCGTCCTCGAGTAGGTAAATGATAAAAAAAAATGATGTGGAATGCTACCTAGCATAATCTTGATCATATGTCTAATCATGGCATGAATATTAAGACACGAGTGATTCAAAGCAATAGTCTATCATTAGACATAAAAACAATAATACTTCAAGCCTACCAATAAAGCAATCATGTCATTCCAAAAAGGCCAAATAAAGTTATCCCTACAAAATCATATAGTCTGTCTATGCTCCATCTTCACCACACAAAATATTCACATCATGCACAACCCCGATGACAAGCCCAACAATTGTTTCATACTTTTGACGTTCTCAAACCTTTTCAACTTTCACGCAATACATAAGCGTGAGCCATGGATATAGCACTATAGGTGGAATAGAATATGATGGTGGAGGTTGTGTGGAGAAGACAAAAAGGAGAAAGTCTCACATCGATGCGGCTAATCAACGGGCTATGGAGATGCCCATCAATTGATGTCAATGTGAGAGTAGGGATTGCCATGCAACGGATGCACTAAGAGCTTTAAGTGTATGAAAGCTCAAACTATAAACTAAGTGGGTGTGCATCCAACTTGCTTGCTCATGAAGACCTCAGGCATTTGAGGAAGCCCATCATCGGAATATACAAGCCAAGTTCTATAATGAAAATTCCCACTAGTATATGAAAGTGATAACTCAGGAGACTCTCTATATGAAGGATCGTGATGCTACTCTGAAGCACAAGTGTGGTAAAAGGATAGTAACATTGCCCCTTATCTCTTTTTCTCTCATTTTTTTCTTTCTTTTTTCTGGTGGGCTTCTTTGGCCTCTTTTTTTTATTTGGGCTTTTTTGGCCTCTTTTATTTTTTGTAAAGTCCGGAGTCTCATCCCGACTTGTGGGGGAATCATAGTCACCATCATCCTTTCCTCATTGGGGCAATGCTCTAATAATAATGATTATGACACTTTTATTTACTTACAACTCAATATTACAACTCGATATCTAGAACAAAGATATGACTCTATATGAATGCCTCCGGCGGTGTACCGGGATGTGCAATGATCTAGCGTAGCAATGACATAAAAAAAACGGGCAAGCCGTGAAAACATCATGCTAGCTATCTTACGATCATGCAAAGCAATATGACAATAAACGCTCAAGTCATGTATATGATGATGATGGAAGTTGCATGGCAATATATCTCGGAATGGCTATGGAAATGCCATGATAGGTAGGTATGGTGGCTGTTTTGAGGAAGATATAATGAGGCTATGTGTGACAGAGCATATCGTATCATGGGGTTTGGATGCACCGGCGAAGTTTGCACCAACTCTCGAGGTGAGAAAGGGCAATGCACGGTACCAAAGAGGCTAGCAATGATGGAAGGGTGAGAGTGCGTATAATCCATGGACTCAACACTAGTCATAACAAACTCACATACTTATTGCAAAAATTTATTAGTCATCGAAACAAAGTACTACGCGCATGCTCCTAGGGGATAGATTGGTAGTAAAAGACCATCGCTCGTCCCAGACCGCCACTCATAAGGAAGACAATCAATAAATAAATCATGCTCCGACTTCATCACATAACGGTTCACCATACGTGCATGCTACGGGAATCACAAACCTCAACATAAGTATTTCTACTAAGCCACAACTACCCACTAGCATGACTCTAATATCACCATCTTTATATCGCAAAACTATTGCAAGGAATCAAACATATCATATTCAGTGATCTACAAGTTTATGTAGGATTTTATGACTAACCATGTGAATGACCAGTTCCTGTCATCTCTCTAAATAGATATAAGTGAAGTAAGAGAGTTTAATTATTTCTACAAAATATATGCCCACGCTATAACAAGTATAAGTGAAGCAAAAGAGCATTCTACAAATGGCGGTTGTCTATGTAAAGAAAAATAGGCAATCCAAACTTCAAATGATATAAGTGAAGCACATGAAGCATTCTATAAAGCCATACTCAAAGGATATAAGTGAAGTGCAAAGAGCATTCTATAAATCAAGCAAGGACCATCTCATACCACCATGGTGCATAAAATAAAAAAATAAAACTAAATGCAAAAGACGCTCCAAGATTGCACATGTCGCATGAACGAAACAAATCCAAAAACATACTGATACTTGTTGAAGAAAGAGGGGATGCCTTCCGGGGCATCCCCAAGCTTAGACGCTTAAGTCTCCTTGAATATTTACTTGGGGTGCCTCGGGCATCCCCAAGCTGGAGCTCTTGCCTCTCTTCCTTCTTCTCACATCGAGACCTTCTCGATCATCGAACACTTCATCCACACAAAACTTCAACAGAAAACTCGGTAAGATCCGTTAGTATAATAAAGCAAATCACTACTCTAAGTACTGTTGCAAACCAATTCATATTTTTTTTTGCATTGTGTCTACTGTAATATATCTTTTCCATGGCTTAATCCACTGATATAAGTTGATAGTTTCATCAAAACAAGCAAACTATGCATCAAAAGCAGAATCTGTCAAAAACTGAACAGTCTGTAATAATCTGAACATTCACCATACTTATGATACTTGAAAAATTATGCAAAAATTAGGAAAAATAAAAAAATTGTATAGAAAGACAGTGCAAAAAGAATTAGAACCATTTGACGTTCCAGTAAAAAACTAAAAATTGCGCACTACAGCCAACGTTTTTGTCCTGCACCGTACAAACCATCAAGCATTGTAAACATCCTAAAGGCAAACCTTCGCACATTATTTTTATAATACAATGGAATTGTACAAGGGGATAATTATTTTTCTTGAAAAGTTTCTATAATCAAGATTCACAAAGTTGTCGTGAGCATGAACAAAGTTCAAGGAGCTCTCCCACTTCAACAATGCTTGCCTTTCTCACTTTCACTTTCCTTTTTGAAAAGTTTTGGGTTCCCCTCTTTATTTTTGTTGTTTTTAAACTATATGAGAGCACTCAACAGAAATAAATGACTCTCTAAAACTTCCAGGTTGTCTCCCTGGCAGCGCTTTCTTTAAATCCATTAAGCTAGGCATATAGTGCTCAAGTAGTGAATCCACCCGGATCCCAAGGTATATCAAAGCCAATTTTAATTAACAATGATTTAGCATTTAGTAATGAGCACAAAGCAACATATATCAAGTAATTACGAAGTCTAACTCTCTTCCTATGCATCGGCATGTCATAAAAGAACAATTCATGCACACATAGTAAAGGCCAATGCATAGTATAAACAGTTTCTTGTAATTTTATCGTGTTGGAAACTTAGAGAGGTGGAGATATAGTTCCTCTCTCATAATAATTGCAAGTAGGAGCAGCAAGCACATGCATATTATATCTATCAAAATCATCATGTGCAAGTTTTTACTTTTATGTTTTATTTGAGAACCCCTTGAACGCCTTCTCAAAGGGTTCTCAAAAATTCGAGATAGATCTAATTATACTTTTTTACTTATTTCTGCATTAATAGAACAGACGAGTAAAAAAAGCAAACCTATTTAGGATAATAATTGGATAAGAGAGCCTCTACCCTGTCAACGGATAGGGAGAGAACAAAATCTGGATAAATACCAATTCCTATTACAGGCGGTCTACGAGCTGCTGCTCAATCCATTAGTTATGAAATACCATTAACTTTTTGTGTGCTAGCAATATCTCTACGTGTGATTCGTTAAAATAGATCTTTTTCCTATAAAATCCATTAACTATTTATATTCATTTTCTTATTTAGTATTTGGGTTGGTAAGTTAAACTAGATAGCTATATGAGTGAAACAAAACAGCTTATAAATTTGTAGTAAAAAGAAAAAATCACAGCTACTGATCATCGCCTTGGTAAGCTATTACCTCACCAACTAGCTAATCAGACGCGAGCCCCTCCTTGGGCGGATTTCTCCTTTTGCTCCTCAGCCTACGGGGTAATAGCAACCGTTTCCAGTTGTTGTTCCCCTCCCAAGGGCAGGGCTGACGTGAGTAAAGCTAAAGCAACAGTAGTATTTATATCATTCGTGGGCGCTGCTAATTCCCCATGGGGTAAATCTATAATTTTCCAAGGTAAAAGAGCACCCGACCAATTCGAAACAAAAATAAAAAGGAACATAGTTCCAATAAAGGATGGTAAAAGGCAACCCATCAATATAATCCTTAATAAGTGCAAACTTCTCTGAAATAGTGTAGTTGGGAGAATTCAAAAAGATAATAGGACTATCATGTGTGGGTGCAATACCAACAATTTCATGTTTATCATAAGGAACTATAGCAAGTTCATCTCCATAAGCATAATTCATATTGGCATCTTGGCCACAAGCATAGCAAGCATCATCAAAAAGGGATATTTCAAAAGAATCAAAGGGATCATAACAGTCATCATAGCAATCATCCTTCGGTAAGCATGAAGGGAAATTAAACAATGTATGAGTTGAAGAGTTACTCTCATTAGAAGGTGGGCACGGGTGATCAATCCGCTCTTCCTCCTTTTGTTCTTCTCTTTCCTCCTCATCTTTTTCATCCAATGAGCTCATAGTTTCATCAACTTCTTCTTCCATAGATTCATGCAAAATATTAGTCTCTTCTTGGACAGCGGAGACTTTCTCAATAAGTGCATTAATTTCGTAATTGTATTCATAATTCTCATAACAATATTTCAGGATAGCTAAGTTTTTAGGTCTTTAAACAGCATCATCAAAATCTTCAAACTCTTTAAACATAGATTCAATTTCATAAGCACCCATAAAAACAAAAAATTCTTCTATTTGTTCCACATCATAGTAATCATATATACCATTAGCATAAGAAGCTAAGGTTTTATTATCATTAAATTTGCATAAAAAGGGAAGGCGTGGAGCCTTCATCCTAGAGCAACAAGTATAATCATAACTCAAGCATACTTGCCGAGCATACCACTTCAATATATAAATTTGATCCCATAATAGTTTCCCTTTTTGTGTCAAGCGATAATCCCTAAAGTATTCACATTGATCCAACGTTACTCCCATTACCAAATTGAATGAGGTTTTCTCAGAATTATCAAAGTGGTACATAATATTTTTCACATATTGAGCATCGAGGGTTTTAGGAGGTTCCTCATCTCCATGAGCAGCAAGTACACCTAAATTTTTTGGTATTTTGTGTTCCATATCCATAACTAAAGATAAATAACAACTAAGAACAACAAATAAAAATTACTTAGTGATAAAGCAAACAAGCACACACGAGAATATTCACCCCACGCTATTGCTCCCCGGCAACGGTGCCAGAAAAAGGTCTTGATAACCCACAAGTATAGGGGATCGCAACAGTTTTCGATAAGAGTGTCGAACCCAACGAGGAGCTAAAGGTAGAACAAATATTCCCTAAAGTTCTATCGACCACCGATACAACTCTACTCACACTTGACGTTCGCTTTACCTAGAACAAGTATGAAACTAGAAGTACTTTGTAGGAGTTTTTGGATAGGTTTGCAAGAAAGTAAAGAGCACGTAAATAAAAGCTAGGGGATGTTTAGATAAAGACACAACTAAATTAGTTTTAGGAAAGAGCTTGTTGTTACGAGAAAGTTATTTGTCCCTAGGCAATCGATAACTAGACCGGTAATCATTATTGCAATTTTATTTGAGGGAGAGGCATAAGCTAACATACTTTCTCTACTTGGATCATATGCACTTATGATTGGAAATCTAGCAAGCATCCGCAACTACTAAAGATCATTAAGGTAAAACCCAACCATAGCATTAAAGTACCAAGTCCTCTTTATCCCATACGCAAACAACCTACTTACTCGGGTCTGTACTTCTGTCACTCACGCTACCGACCATAAGCAAATCATGAACATATTGCAAACCCTACAGCGGGGATCCCTCACGCTTGCGCGAGACGGAGAGCACCATAGGACAGCACCAATAATAAAACATGCAACTCAAACCAATCTTGATCATCAAATAGCCCATAGGACAAAACAGATCTACTCAAACATCATAGGATAGCCATACATCATTGGGAAATAATATATAGCGTTGAGCACCATGTTTAAGTAGATATTACAGTGGGTAAGAGAGAGGTTACAGCGCTGCATAGAGGGGGGAAGAGTTGGTGATGATGGCGGTGAAGTTGTTGGTGAAGATGGCGATGATGATGATGGCCACGGCAGCGTTCCGACGCCACCGGAAGAGAAGGGGAGAGGGGGCCCCTTCGTCTTCTTCTTCCTTGACCTCCTCCCTAGATGGGAGGAGGATTTCCCCTCTGGTCCTTGGCCTCCATGGCGTGGGAGGGGCGAGAGCCCCTCCGAGATTGGATCTGTCTCTCTGTCTCTCTCTGTTTCTGCGTTCTGTTCTGCTGCCCTTTCACCGTTTCCTATATATATGGAGATCTGTAACTCCGATTGGACCGAAACCTTCGCCGTGATTTTCTTACCAAAAATTAGCTTTCTTGCGGCCAAAGAAGGGCATCAACCGCCTTACGGGTGGCCCACGAGGGTCAGGGCGCGCCCAGGGGGGCAGGGGCGCCCCCTACCTCGTGGCCACCTCGCGCACTGTCTCGCGTGGATTTTTCTTCTGGAATTTTCCAGATATTCCAAAAATAAGCCCCGTCCGTTTGTATCCCGTTTGGATTCCGTTTGATATGGATATTCTGTGAAACATAAAACATGCAACAAACAGGAACTGGCACTGGGCACTGGATCAATATGTTAGTCCCAAAGATAATATAAAAAGTTGCCAAAAGTATATGAAAGTTCAATAATATTGGCATGGAACAATCAAAAAATATAGATATGACGGAGGCGTATCACACTCACGCTAGCACCTATGTCACATAAACCATGATAACAATGATCTCCTATTTTAACTAAGACAACAGGCATGCCAACAACGGGTCTATGTTTTTCCTCTTTATTAGGTTTGGCAATTCTAGTAGCTTCATTACAGAAGTGAATAACATGCCCATCTATATTTTCTTCTAGGAGATCTTTAACCATAGCAACACTAGGTTCTACTTTGATTTGTTCATCAGGTTTAGGTGTTCTAATATAACTTTTGTTAACCACAGTCGAAACCTTACCATGTCCCTTTATCCTAACAGGGAAAGGTGGTTTCTCAATATAAGCAGTAGGAACAATAGGATCAACATTATGAAGTATAGTTTCTTCTTTAGCTAGTACCGGTTCTTTAATTCTTCTTTAATAGGTGGGTGATATTTGAACCACTTCTCTTTAGGGAGATCAACATGAGTAGCAAATGATTCACAAGAGGAGGCTACTATCTCAGAGTCAAGTCCATATTTAGTGTTAAACTTTTGAAAAGCATCGGTATTCATAAAAGATTTAACACAATCATACTTAAGCTTAATACCTGACTCTTTACCTTTGTCGAGTTCCCAATATTTAGAGTTGCATTTAATTCTTTCCAAAAGATCCCACCGGAATTCAATAGTCTTCTTCATAAAAGAACCAGCACAAGAAGTATCAAGCATGGATCGATCATTATGAGAAAGTCGGGCATAAAACTTCTAGATAATAATTTATCTTGAGAGCTTAGGATTGGGGCATGAATATAACATTGACTTCGGCCTCCCCCGAGCTAGAGCGATACTTTCTCCTTCACGAGGCCAAAAATTATATATGTAATTCCGATCATGATGAATTAGATGCATAGGATAAAAAAATTGGTGGAACTCCAATTTCAATCGATTCCAATTCCAAGATCCAATATCATCGCATAGCCTACACCATGAAAATGCTTTTCCCTTCAAAGATAAAGGGAAAACCTTCTTCTTAACATCATCTCTGGGTAAACCTGCAAGCTTAAACAATCCACAAATTTGTTCCACATATATCAAGTGCATATCAGGATGTTCGGTTCCATCTCCTGCATAAGGATTAGCTAGCAGTTGTTCTATCGTACCCGAAGGAATTTCATATTCAACATTTTCAGTAGGTGTAGTAGGTTGAGGGGTAGCTAATTGTGGTTCCGGTCGAGGTGAAGATAACCCGAACAAACCCATAGTAGCAAGTTACAATAAACTTCAGCACACTATATAAATGTTTCCTTACCAAATTCCACTTACCAAAGGCGCTTCACTCACCGGCAATGGCGCCAAAAAATAGCCTTGATGACCCACAAGTATAGGGGATCAATTGTAGCTCTTTTCGATAAGTAAGAGTGTTGAAACCAGTGAGGAGCAGAAGGGAATGGCAAGTGGTTTTCAGCAAGGTAATGTCTGCAAGTGCTGAAAATGTAAGTAGCAGAGTAGTTTGATAGCAAGATAATTTGTAACGAGCAAGTAATGATAATAGTAGCCAAACTGCAGCAAGGTAGCCCAATCCTTTTGAGGCAAAGGACATGCCAAAATTGTCTCTTATAATAAGCAAAGCGTTCTTCAGGGTACACGGGAATTTCATCTAGTCACTTTCATCATGTTGATTCGATTCGTGTTCGCTACTTTGATAATTTGATATGTGGGTGGACCGGTGCTTAGGTGTTGTTCCTAATTGAACAAACCTCCTACTTATGATTAACCCTCCCGCAAGCATCCGCAACTATGAGAAAATTATTAAGAATAAATTCTAACCATAGCATTAAACTTTTGGATCCAATCGGTCCCTTACGGAATAGCGCATAAACTAGGGTTTAAGCTTCTGTCACTCTCGCAACCCATTATCTAATTGCTACTCCACAATGCATTCCCTTAGGCCGAAATATGGTGAAGTGTCATGTAGTCGACGTTCACATGACACCACTAAGGGAATCACAACATACATACTATCAAAATATCGAACACATATCAATTTCACATGATTACTTGAAACATGATTTCTCCCGTGACCTCAAGAACTGCTCAAGATCAGAGGGATATTAAATAGCATATTGGATCTGAACATATAATCTTCCACCAAATAAACCATATAGTAATCAACTACAAGATGTAATCAACACTACTAGTCGCCCCCAAGCACCAATCTATAGTTCCGCTAACAAGATTGAACACACGAGATGAACTAGCGTTTGAGATGAGATGGTTTTGTTGAAGATGTTGATGGATATAGCCCTCCCCAAGATGGGAGAGTTGTTGGTGATGATGATGACGATGATTTCCCCCTCCGAGAGGGAAGTTCCCCCGGCGGAATCCCTCCGTCGGAGGGAAAAAGTGCTCCTGCCCAAGTTCCGCCTCGAGATGGCGGCGCTCCGTCCCGAAAGTCCTCTCCTTATTTTTTCTAGGTCAAAATGACTTATATACCAGAAGATGGGCACCGGAGGTGGGCCTGGGTGAGCACAACCCACCAGGGCGCGCCTGGGCTCCCTGGCGCGCCCAGGTGGGTTGTGCCCACCTGGTGGGCCCCCTCTGGTACTTATTTGCTCCAATATTCATCATATATTCCATAAAAATTCTCCTTGAATTTCAGCTTGTTTGGAGTTGTGCAGAATAGGTAGCCTGACGTAGCTTTTCCAGGTCCAGATTTCCAGCTGCCGGAATTCTCCCTCTTTGTGTGTACCTTGCAAATTATGAGAGAAAAGGCATTAGAATTACTCCAAAAAGCATTAATATGCATAAAAACATCATAAATAACAGTAGGAAAACATGATGCAAAATGGACGTATCACATCATCATGGGAGAAACTAGAAATATCACACAAGCCACCATAGGGAGCATTCACTTTCCTGCCATACATTATTTTGCTCTCTTTATAGTAGATGCATTAACGGTAAGCATGAGCATTGCCACCTTCGCCTTCCAGATCTTAGTGTCCTCAAGTGTGCGGTGTTAGGTGATAAGCCATATAACTTGGGGGCCTTTATTGCAAGGAGGTTACATCTTAATGCTAAAGAGGGAGATTTATTTGGCAGGTTTTATGCAACTCGTTTAGCCAATTATCTTGGTGTACCCATTAGAGGGAATGACAAAGAGTTGCCACCTACTTTTCTTGATTATAATGCAATGGTACGCTACCAGTTTCTTGAGAGGAACAAACAGTTCCTCTAGTACCGATTAATCTTTGACATACGGCGTGTCGTCCATATTACCCTTCCTGCTCCTGCCTTCTTTAACTTTCAGGTAAATGGGAGATATTTTATAACTAGAGAGGAGGCAAACGAGTATGAGAGAACAGCGGAGGCCGCTCACCTCCAGGAGGCAGCTCTCCAAGCGGTAGCTGTCGCAGCACAATACGACCCCAACTATGATTTTGGATATCATCTGGGCCAGTGGTGGCCCTAGACCAACTTAGGCCAAAAGCCTAAGCTTGGGGGAGTACGTATTCCTCACCGACATTGCATTCATGTTCACACACTCATTTCAGTTATCGATGTTCATACTTTTTCATTGTATTATCCATGTTAGTTTATTTCTTTTTCTAGCTTTCTTCTTGTGTGTTTGAAAAATCTTAAGGAAGACCAAAAAAATTAGTTGTAGTTAGTCTACTTTCTATGCGTGCTTAGTTGTAGTATTAAAAGAAAACTCAAAAAGACTTCTCGTTCTACTTTTACTTGTTGGGAGCTTTCCCGTGTAAATAGTTTTTCTTGCTTTTGTTTTACTTTCTTCAGAAAAACAGAACTCCAAAATATTTTAGTGTGTTTCTTTGAAATTCGTTTCTTTGGGGGCCGAGAGGATAAGACCAAGATGAAAATGTTGAGTGGCTCACATATGCATTATTGTTGTTCTAACAAAGAGCCCATATTATCTTGTCTTCTCCTTTGAATAAATGTTTGCAGATTCCAGCTTAGTCCAATGCAAGTGCACTATTATTATTATCCACACCATTCGGTCGTGCAAGTGAAAGGCATTCATGAAGATATATGATGAAATGATTGAGATGAGGAAAAGCTGGTATGAACTCGACCTATCTTGTTTTTGTAAATATGATTAGTTCATCGTTCTTGATTCAGCCCATAATGAATGAAACATGTTTCAATGACAATTAGATATTATAGTTACTCATGCCATGCTTAATTAGCTAGGAGTTTATAATGGTTTACCTTGCGTGCCAACATGCTTTTAAAATGGTTGTGATGTAGTATGATAAGATGGTATCCTCCTTTGAATGATTCGAGTGGCTTGACTTGGCACATGTTCACGCATGTAGTTGAAACAAAATCAACATAGCCTTCACGATATTTATGTTCATGGTGATTTATATCCTACTCATGCTTGCACTCAATGTTGGTTACTCTCAATGCATGTTTATGACTGTTGTCGCTCTCTAGTTGGTCGCTTCCCAGTCTTTTTCTAGCCTTCACTTGTACTAAGCGAGAATACTGCTTGTGCATCCACTTCCATAAACCCAAACTTGTTCCATATGAGTCCACCATACCTACCTATATGCGGTATTTACCTGCCGTTCCAAGTAAATTTGCAAGTGCCAAACTCTAAACCTTCAAATGATAATCTATTTTGTATGCTCGAATCGCTCATGTACCAACTAGGGTTGTCAATATCTTCCATGCTAGGTGGGTTATTCTCACGATGAGTGGACTCCGCTCATTATTCATGAGAAAATGGCTGGTAACCGGGATGCCCAGTCCCATGCTCAAATCAAATCAAAATATAATTGCAAACAAAACTCCCCCAGGACTGTTGTTAGTTGGACGGTACTCGTTGTTTTGGACTAGCCGTGGAGTGTGCTTGTTGGTGGTGGGGGAGTATAAACTTTACCATTCTGTTTGGGAACCGCCTATAATATATGTAGCATGGAAGATACCAAGATATCTTAGTTTTTATGTTGACAATGAAAGCATGCCGCTCAAAATATTATTTATCTCTGCTTTAAAAACTCGAGCTCTCGCACCTCTGCAAATCCATGCTTCCCTCCAAAGGGCCTATCTATTTACTTTTATTTTTGAGTCATCATACTCTTCTAAAAAGCACCAGTTAGAGAGCATCGTTGTCATCCGTATGCATTGTTATTAATTTATATGGAGTATGACTGTGACTGGATCTCTTTTACCATGAATTACAATGTCTAGTCAGTCCTTGATCTTCAGGGGTGCTCTGCATTTATGTTTTGTGGTCTCGGGAAGGGCTAGCAAGAATCCATCATGTTATATCATATCATGATTGTTTTGAGGAAGTGTTGTCATCCGAGATTTATTATTATTGCTCGCTAGTTGACTATGCCATTGATATGAGTAAATGTGAGACCTAAGTGTTATTGTGAATATGGTTAGTTCATAATCTATGCTGAAAACTTGAATGTTGTCTTTACATATTTGCAACAACAAGATCAAACAGAGTTTGTAAAAATTTTTATTTATCACTTTCAGTTTGTCAACTGAATTGCTTGAGGATAACCAATGGGTTAAGCTTGGGGGAGTTGATACATCTCCATCGTATCTACTTTTCCAAACTCTTTGCCCTTATTTTGGACTCTAACCTGCATGATTTGAATGGAACTAACCCAGACTAACATTTTTTTCAGCAAAATTGCCATGGTGTTATTTTTGTGCAGAAAGAAAGTTCTCGGAATGACCTGAAACTTCACGTAGATCAGTTTTGGAATAAATAAAAAATATTGACGAAAGAATCAACCGAAGGGGGTCCACACCCTGGCCACAAGGGTGGAGGGCGTGGCCACCCCCTTGGGGCACGCCCTCTGTCCTTGTGGGCCCCCTGCACCTCCACCGACCTCAACTCCAACTCCATATATTCACGTTCCGGGAGAAAAAATCAGAGAGAAGGATTCATCGCGTTTTACGATACAGAGCCGCCGCCAAGCCCTGTTCTTCCTCAGGAGGGTAGATCTAGAGTCCATTTTGGGCTCTGGAGAGGGGAAATTGTTGCCATCGTCATAATCAACCATCCTCCATCACCAATTTCATGATGCTCACCGCCGTGTGTGAGTATTCCCATTGTAGGCTTGCTGGACGGTGATGAGTTGGATGAGATTTACCATGTAATCGAGTTAGTCTTGTTAGGGTTTGATCCCTAGATCCACTATGTTCTGAGATTGATGTTGCTATGACTTTGCTATGCTTAATGCTTGTCATTAGGGCCCGAGTGCCATGATTTCAGATCTGAACCTATTATGTTTTCATGAATATATTTGTGTTCTTGATCCTATCTTGCAAGTTATAGTCACCTACTACGTGTTATGATCCGGCAACCCCGGAGTGACAATAGTCGGGACACTTCCCGGTGATGACCGTAGTTTGAGGAGGTCATGTATTCACTGAGTGCTAATGCTTTGGTCCGGTACTCTATTAAAAGGAGGCCTTACTATACCTTAGTTTCCAATAGGACCCCGCTGCCACCGGAGGGTACACTACTAGGGAAAACCTTATACACAGAATGTTACCAGTAGCGCTTGTTAAAATGAGGCGCTACTGCTACTTAGTAGTAGCGCGTCTGCTAGAAGGGCGCTACTGTTACCCGCTTAGCAGTAGCGCGGTAGGAACAGAACTAGCTACTACTATAATTGCCACACCGTTCCCGACGTGCTAGGTATAGTAGTAGCGCCCTTCTATGAACAGCGCTACTACTACGGATTTTAGCAGCAGCGCGTTTTGCCTCCCCACGCTACTGTTAAAGCTATTTTCACCTAACCCTCCGCGCGGCCTGATTCCCTCTCCTCTGCTTCCTCCCCCAATTCTCCTCTACTATTCCTTGTCGCCTCCGCCTCGCCGTCGTCTCCCCCGGCCCTGCCTCGCCGCCATCTCCCCCGACCCCGCCTTGCCGCCGTCTCCCCCGACCCCGCCTCGCTGCCGTCTCCCTCGACCTGCCTCGCCGCCGTCTCCCCCGACCCCACCTCGCCGCCGTCTCCCCCGACCCCGCCTCGCCGTGCCTCGGTGCCGCCGTCTCCCCCGACCCCATCTCTCTCCCCACCCTCTGTAAGCACTCTCCCCTTCTGATCCCTCTTCTCTGCTTAGTATGAACCCTAGCTATTTAGTGCTAGTTAGTATGAACCCTAGGCTATTTTTAGTGCTAGTTAGTTAATTACTTATATGGTAATTAGGGCAGTAGTTCCTAGGTACTAATTAGTTAGTAAGAACTAGGTACTAATTAGGTATTAGTTTATTTTTATTTACAGTAAGTTTATTTTAGTAAGAACTAATTGAATTAATAGAACTCGTTAGTAAGAACTTGTTGCTATTTTTTAGTTAAAGCAATTTTTCCCGCATCGACGTCGATGATGCCTATCCCGCATCCTCGTCGTCAAGTCGGCGGAGGACGATACCTGCTTGACTAGACGGGCCATGTCCGGGACTAGGCTCCGCCGGGGTGGTACTGGGAGGCGCTACCTACCGGGAGGCGCAGGTTGGTGAGGAGCCAGCCTATCGTTGACCAAAACCTTCTTTGGTGGCGGTCGCATGGGCGAGTGACGTTCCAGAGGCTCGAGGACCCCGCAGAGGTGGTGCGTCACCGTGTCAGTGAGGAGGACGCGCACATCCGTCGCTGTTTGCGTTGGAGCACAGGTTCTCCAATACCTGGCAGGTTCTCCAGGGATCTCACTGGAGCTATGATCCCGTGATGGTTCCTTCTCTGTGGGTGTCCACCGCCCGCGCCGATACCTGTCGTGTGCTAGGGTTTTAGTTGTATTAGTGATGTTATATGTATGATACTATTCGGGATGTATTAGTGATAATATTCGACGATGTACGGACGCATGAGATGATTTACTTTTTCTTATTGAATGCATGCTAATTTGAGTCCTATAAGATATTTTGAAATGTATATCTTGTGTTGCTCAAATATGATATGTGCTTGCCCAAGTGGTCGGTCTTGTTTGCAGGTTACACCTCTGAGTGGCCTATGTTTTGCCGGAGTGTTGATTCATTTCCGTTCTGGCAAATTTTAGGCGCTCGATATGTCCTATTTTAGCAAAGGTCATGCCGGATTTTTCCGTGAATTTTGGCATGACTTGTGCCAGAATATGTAGGAAATATCGAGTGCCCCAGATTTGTGTGTTGAGTATCCTGGTAGTTGTCTTTGATCGATTTTCAATTAATGTTTTAACTATGAACATAGGAAATGTCTGACGACGAAAAGGATTTCGGTATTTGCAAATACTGCGAAGACGAGCGCGGCCTGTGCGACGGAATCTTCCTAGATGATGGTAGGTGCTTCAGCATCAAGCTGGACGAGAACTTCGAAGTGGATACAGTAAGTAACAGTCACAACGACAAGTCTTTTTTCGTAATTAAGCATGACATTTGCTTCATTTGCTTCAACTTATAATTTAAGCATGACATTAAGCATGACAAGTCTTTTTTTTACTATTCTACTAGCGTATCCCCTGCCATGCAAGAGTTTTTTTATTGGATAAGATAGGTTTCAGTCGTACTATGGAGGAAAAGAAATTTTACTTGAAGACCGAGCATGGTTATATTTTCAACGTAAAATTATACAATTCAGACGACTACACCTATTTTGGATGCAAAACATGGCGATCACTATGCAAGACTTATGCATTTGAGCCTGATATGGTTATCACCTTTGATATTCGTTCGGAAGATGAAATTGAAGGTAATACCGACATCTGGGTCGATGTGCAGACGCCTCCAGTTATACCATTATGTAAGTTTCTCAACCATATTTATGTCTTTGATATTGTTTATTCAAAAATAGTTGACAACTAATTTGTATTGTCAGCTTATTTCGGTGCAAGCAAACATGTCCAGCGCTTGGTAGAAAGGACCTACTACTGTCCCGGGGCTGAACTAAACTGCGAGGAGCTAAGTCATTATGTTTCATGTCTTGAGGATCTTAATACTGTCAAGACAAATTTTCTTCCTGCACTTAGAAATGTTAGTACTGAAAACATGCGACCAATAGTGTTCGTAATGAACTACGGTCACATCTATTTAGGAAGGATGGTAAGATTTTTACTATTTGTCCTCAGTGCATCTTTTCCATACATTATTTGTGAAGCTAAACTTCATTTCTAAGTATGTTACCATACGATGTTCTTCAACAAGGACTCCCGATGAATGTTGTGCCTTATGGGATCAAGACTAAAGGTACCATGAGTATTATTAGCTTACGGCCAAGATATCCTACAGATTACTTTAGTGCATTCAAGATTAGCGGCGGATGCTTAATAGTGCAAGAATGGACCAAATATGTGATGGGGGAGCGCAGAGAAGTACTAGGGGGCAGCAAACAGATGCGCTACCCACGA
Organism: Aegilops umbellulata; assembly: GCA_032464435.1. Taxonomy (NCBI): domain Eukaryota; kingdom Viridiplantae; phylum Streptophyta; class Magnoliopsida; order Poales; family Poaceae; genus Aegilops; species Aegilops umbellulata. Next base: position 221,794,803 of record CP136055.1, on the reverse strand, counting down.
TTAGGAGACAGGTTCATCAGCATGCTCCAACTTGATCAAGGAGGAGTGCTACACATGTTTTATGTTATTTTACCTAAGAGAGAGCAGCAGGAGTGATTAGCTAGCTAGAAATGAGTTTGAGGATGATGATGTGCTACACTATTACTATGATGATAAAATAGCTAGTGTTGGTGGTAATGACTATGATGATTATTATTAGCTAGTGTTAGTGGTGATTAAATAAATATTGTTGGTGGTAATAACTATGATGATGATTAACTAGCTTGTGCTGGCGGATTAGATTCAAGTGGAGGCAACATGTGGTGCACATCGAAAGTACTACTAGTCCAAACTAGATCAAGTTTGGATTAGTAGTATACTTTTGACATGCACCACATATTGCCTCCACTTGAACCTAATCCACCTTCATTTGACACACTGTTATGGACATAATGATGTAAACCTCATAACTTGTATTGTACCAATATTTGTACGATGGCGCATAAATACACTAAAAATAAAAAAAATAAAAAGAATACTAGTAGCGATGGAGAGAAAACACGCTGCCAGTAGTTACATTAGCAGTAGAGTGGGAGTGAACAAACGTTGCAGCTATTTGTCCTAGCAGTAGCGCGTGCGGGCACGCGTTACTGCTAAGCAATAGCTGTAGTGCCTTATTAGTAGCGCGCCTACCTGCGCTACTAGTGAGCACAAAACCAGCGCTACTGCTAGGGTTTTCCCTAGTAGTGGTAGGACAAAAGATGTCATGCAAGTTCTTTTCCATAAGCACGTATGACTATATTTGGAATACATGCCTACATTATATTGATGAATTGGAGCTAGTTCTGTGTCACCCTATGTTATAACTGTTGCATGATGAATGACATCCGACATAATTATCCATTATTGATCCATTGCCTACGAGCTCGTTTCATATTGATCTTTGCTCCGTTACTTTTCCGCTGCCACTGTTACGACTGCTACTATTACTTTTGCCACCATTACCGCTACTTCCATACTACTTTGCTACTAAATATTTCGCTGCAGATATTAAGTCTTTCAAGTGTGGTTGAATTGACAATGGGATTCAGCTGCTAATACTTGAGAATATTCCTTGGCTCCCCTTGTGTCGAATCAATAAATTTGGGTTGAATACTCTACCCTCGAAAAATGTTGCGATCCCCTATACTTGTGGGTTATCACCCCACCATGGTAGCTGACACACATCTCTGCGAGGCCATCGACAACCGCATGCCCACCGATGAGGGAGACCAAATCAACCCGCGGCCGCAGCCATGGAAGCTCACCGGAGATGCCTCCTCGCGCCGTTCGCCGACGTCCGAGCGCTAGACTAGGAAGGTTCTGACGCGGACTCGACCAACACGCCCCGCCAGCCACCACCATTGCGCCGCCACCCCCACCAGCCCGAAGCCAGGGCAGGGTCGGCCGCCCACAGATCCTTGTCGCCCGCGACCTGCACCACCGCAGCGCCAAGCCAGGAGCCAGCCCAGGCCACCGGAGCCCGCCACCGATGCCCTGCCTCGTCACGACCGCCGCCATGCCAGATCCGCCCGCCGCCATGACCGCCCACACCAGCCGCTCGCCGCCCCGCCGCTCCACGCACCGGCTGGCCCTCCGATGCCTAGCCTGTCGCGCCACCGCCACACAGCCGCGCCGCCTCGCCCTGGGACAGCGAGGCACCCCGATCCAGCCGCGTCAGCCCGCGCCAAGGCCGCTGGGTGGGGGAACGAGCAGGCCTCGCCACTGACGGCGCCGGCCAGGCTTCGCCTGGCCGCGCCCTCTAGCGACACCGAGGGGGAGGGGGCGAGTAAAGGAGTTGGCGGCGGCGCCGTAGGGTTCCTCCCGTCGCCTCGCGGGAGAGTGAAAACCTACATGAACAGCACGCGCGATCTATCATCGACGGAGGGGAGCCATCGGAGGACGGCGCCGGAAGGCTAGCCTCTGCTGGTGGTGGCTAGGGTTTCCGGTCGCCGGGTGATGAGGACACAAACCTGGGGTAGGGTAATAGGCCTGACCTATACGTCCTACCTAAGGTCCTTGTCCTAAGAACAAAGAAATTCAAGAATCAGAAGAAGGGATCCAGCAAGATGTCGAGTGAAGTCCACTCGACCTACCATTCACTCGAAGACTCCTCTTTATCAAGGTCACTCGACCATCAAACCACTCGACATATAAGAAGAACTAAAGCTGCTCTATGCAGCAACGGTCGGGCATTTACTCATATATTTAATGATCATTTGTAGCACTTCATTACAGGCGTTACCTGTAACGCCACCTCTTTATGTACGTTGAATCCTATGTAACAGAGGGGAGCTGGGGTCCTGGCGCACTCTATATAAGCCACCCCCCTCCTCTTGGACAAGGGTTCGCACCCCATGTAACTCACACACATATAATCCAGCCGACCGCCTCTGGGCTCTGAGACGTAGGGTTGTTACTTCCTCCGAGAAGGGCCTGAACTCATAAACTCATGTGTACAACTCCTCCATAGCTAGGATCTTGCCTCTACATCACCTACCCCCTATTCTACTGTCATACTTAGAACCACGACAGTTGGTGCCCATCGTGGGGCAGGTGTCTTAGCGACTTGTTGGAGAAGTTGCAATTTTCCGATCCCCTTCATCATGGTTTCAAGCGGAGGTTTGGCTGAGGGCCGCGAGATCCGTCTCGGCGCTCTCGTGTTTGTCGCCGACGACTCCACTTGGCTTCAGGAGGCTCCACTCGACGTCGACGCACTCCCCGTCCGCGGGACAACGCACTTCCGTGCGTGCGTCCGTGGCATCCTCCTGCGGCAGCCATCGACTCAGTATCGGTCGACTCCTGTGGTGTCCTCCCTCCCTGTCGCCCGCCGGCACAAGCGTTCCGGTCGATCAAGGCTTCAGCGGTGGGTGAGGCATGCGCTAGCTCGTCAATCGACCACCCCCCAAGTCACGGCGATCGAGCCCGACGAAACTCTCTATGGCCTGTTCGACCTGTCGACTGGCTCCGCAGAGACTACATCCGAGTGCGACAGCAGTGATCCTGCGGCGGAGGTCCTGATGGTCGATGGACCTTGCAGTCCTCCCAGCTTCGCCCGTGCCGACGGTGGGGACAGCGGAGGCGATCCATCACGTGTCCATGAGGAGTACCTCCCTGAGCCCCTCTCTTCGCAGCAGAGGGAAGAACTTCAACGCCGGAACATGGACACGCTTCACACTCCTATCATTGGAGAAACCCCCGAGGCCCGGGCCTTGGAGGACGCGCGTCTGGCCAACTTGGCTGAGCGCACTCGACTGGAGAACCTCCAGCCCGTACTCGACGAGCGTGCGCCACAACGGGTTCCAGAATCCGGTCGACGTCAACTCTTTCCACCTCCGACTCAGGTATATCGAACTCCGATCCAGAATCTCACAGCTGCAGCTCGAATAGCAGAGTCAATTCAGCCCTCCCAGTCGGAAGCTGGCAGAGGCCTAATGCAGATTAGAGCTTTACTCTGGGCAGCGGGAGAACAGAATACAGTTGTGTCACAGTCGCGGAATAGGATCCATAGCAGATCTGTTATGGCATATACTGTCCAGTCGGCTCACAGCCCAAGATCACCCCCGAGGCGTGAGGGACGTGGAGACCAGCGAGATCAGTATAGAAACGTGAGCAGTATGATCACCGACTCGATCATGATGATCGTCGTCGAGTGCCCACGCCTCCCCCAAGGAGTGGGTCATACATGCCTCGGCAGCACGATAAAAGACGCCCTCACAGTGTTGGGCGAAGGATTCCAGTCGACCCCAGGGAGCCGGGCTTTGATGCGAGATCTATTCTCGTTCAGGGTTTGGTCGACAGAAACAGAGCTCATCGAGAAGGTCATGATAGAGATTTACCAACTAGCAGCAGAGTGCATGTCTCAGGCCCAGAGTACTTTAGCAGAGCCATCAGGGCCGCGGTGATTCCTCCCAACTTCAGGTTGGCGACTGGAGTCAGTAAGTTCACTGGTGAGTCTAAGCCTGACACTTGGCTTGAGGACTACCAAGTGGTTGTTCAGATTGGCGGCGGCAATGATGAGGTGGCCATGAAACACCTTCCTCTGATGTTGGAGGGCTCGGCCAGAGCATGACTGAATCAGTTAGCACCCAACAGCATTTACAGTTGGGAGGATCTTGCCCGAGTGTTTGTCAGAACATTTGAAGGAACATGCAAACGGCCAACAGGGTTGACAGAGCTGCAATCTTGTGTGCATAAGACAAATGAAACTTTGAGGGATTATATCCAGAGATGGATCACGTTGCACCACACGGTGGAGAATGTGTCTGATCACCAAGCAGTTTGTGCCTTCAAGGAAGGTGTCAAATATAGAGAGTTGAATCTGAAGTTTGGTCGGACCGGAGATATGTCTCTGAGTCGGATGATGGAGATTGCCACCAAGTATGCGAATGGTGAAGAAGAGGATCGACTCCGGAGTGGCAAGCACAAAACAGTCGCCCACGAAACCGGAGGAGGAAACTCCAGTCGGAAGCAAAAGCGCAAAGCCAAGCCAGCTGCTCCTAGAGAAACCTTAGCCGTGACTCAGGGAAAATTCAAGGGGAAGCCTAAAGGGCCATGGAACCCCAAGAAAATAAAAGACCAAGATGGAAATGATGTGCTGGATTTGCCATGCCACATCCACACAAAGAAAGATGAGGAGGGTAAAATCATTTACCCGAAGCATACCACTCGACAGTGTCGGCTCTTGATCCAGCAGTTCCGAGAGAAACAGCCCAAAGAGAAGGAAAAAGAGTCAGACAAAGGTTGAGGACAAGGAGGAAAGTGATGATGGTTACCCTCACGTCAATTCCACTCTGATGATTTTTGCTGATGTTGAGAGCAAAAGTCGACTGAAAGTCATCAACAGAGAAGTAAACATGGTCGCTCCGGTGACACCCAGTTATTTGAAATGGTCTCAGACTGCTATCACATTCGACCAGTCCGATCACCCGACACACATAGCCACCCCTGGGAGGCAAGGGATGGGCATTCCGATGTCCAGACTCAGTGAAAGCAATATGAGTTTCCATGGAGTCATTCCAGGCAAGAAGGCTGAATCACTCGGCCAGATTGCTCTTGATGTGGTTTTCGGTGATTCCAAGAATTACCGCAAAGAAAAGTTGACATTTGAAGTTGTGGATTTCCAGAGTGCTTATCACGCTATTCTGGGCAGGCCAGCTTATGCACGTGTTATGGCTCGGCCATGCTATGTGTACCTCAAATTGAAGATGCCTGGTCCTAAGGGTGTGATCACTATCACTGGCAATACAAAGAAGGCAGAAGAGTGCTTCCAGAAGGGCTCGAAGATCGCCGATGCGCAGATGGCAGTAGTGGAATTGCAGGAGTATCAGAAAAATGCAGATCCGAGTGATTTGCTACGAGCTAAGAAACCTGCCACGGATTCAGCATTTCAGTCGTCCGGTGAAACGAAACCGATTCATATTCACCCGACCGATCCCAGTGCTGCTCCGACTCGCATCTCAACAACACTCGACTCCAAATAGGGAGAAGCGCTCACCCAGTTCCTCCATGAGAACTGGGACATCTTTGCATGGAAACCCTCTGACATGCCAGGTGTTCCCAGGGGGCTGGCTGAGCATCATTTGTGAGTCGACCCAAAAGTGAAACCGGTCAAAGAACATCTTCGACGGTCTGCCGTATAGAAGAGAAAGGCAATCGGTGAAGAAGTGGCTCGGCTTCTGGCAGCTGAGTTTATTCGAGAGATTTACCACTCCGAGTGGTTAGCTAATGTTGTCATGGTCCCTAAGAAGGACGACTCACTTCGCATGTGCATTGACTTCAAGCATATCAATCGGGCCTTCTCGAAGGATCACTTCCCTCTCCCTCGCACCGATCAAATAGTCGACTCGGCTGTGGGGTGCGAGCGTTTGTCCTTTTTGGACGCTTATTCCGGGTATCATCAGATCCGTCTGTATGGACCCGATGAGATTAAAACAGCTTTCATCACCCTATTCGGGTGCTTTTGTTATGTCACCATGCCATTCGGCCTGAAGAATGCTGGAGCCACATTCATGCGGATGATTCAGAAGTGTTTACTCACTCAAATCAGTCGGAATGTGGAAGCGTACATGGATGACAATGTGGTCAAGTCACGTAAAGGTTCCGACCTACTGGCTGACCTTGCTGAAACCTTTGCCAACCTCAGAAGGTATGATATCAAGCTTAATCCATCGAAGTGCACATTCGGAGTTCCAGGAGGAAAATTACTCGGTTTTCTCGTTTCCGGACAAGGGATCGACGCTAACCCCGAGAAAGTACGTGCCATACTCCGGATGAAACGCCCCATGCGTGTGCATGATGTCCAGAAGCTTACTGGTTGCTTGGCCGCCCTAAGTCGATTCATTTCTCGACTCGGTGAGAAGGCACTTCATCTCTACCGACTGATGAAGAAGGCAGATAAGTTCGAGTGGACTCCTGAAGCTGATGCAGCATTTGCAGAGCTAAAAGCTCTGCTTTCCACCCAGCCGGTGCTTGCTGCTCCAATAAGTAAAGAGTCGTTACTACTTTATATTGCAGCCACTGGACAAGTCGTCAGTACAGTACTTACAGTCGAGCGGGAAGAAGAGGGAAAAGCTTATAAAGTTCAACGCCCGGTATATTATGTTTCTGAAGTTCTGACTCCGTCAAAGCAGAGACATCCCCACTATCAGAAGCTCGTTTATGGGATTTACATGACCATGAAGAAGGTTGCACACTATTTCTCTGACCACTCTATTACATTCGTCAGCGACGCTCCATTGTTGGAGATTCTGCACAACAGAGATGCAACTAGTCGAGTGGCAAAATGGGCGATTGAACTCCTTCCGTTAGATATCAAGTTTGAGGCAAAGAAAGTTATCAAGTCCCAAGCAATAGCAGATTTCCTCGCTGAGTGGATCGAACAGCAACTGCCGACTCAAGTTCACTCGGAGCACTGGACCATGCTCTTTGATGGTTCCAAGATGCTGAATGGTTCTGGTGCTGGGGTGGTACTGGTATCCCCCCAAGGAGACAAGCTTAGATATGTTATCCAGATTCACTTTGATTCTTCCAATAACGAAGCAGAGTATGAAGCACTCTTATATGGGTTACGTATGGCCATTCCACTTAGCGTCCATCGCCTCATGGTCTACGGCGACTCAGATTTGGTGGTCAATCAAGTGATGAAAGAATGGGACGTTAGAAGCCCAGCTATGACTGGTTACTGCAATGCGGTAAGGAAGTTGGAAAAGAAGTTTGAGGGGTTAGAGCTCCATCATATTCCCCGACTGAAAAATCAAGCAGCCGATGATTTGGCAAAGATAGGTTCCAAGAGGGAAGCCATTCCCAGCAATGTGTTTTTGGAGCACATTCATACACCTTCAGTTCAGGGAGATCCTTTCACTGAAGAGCCCCCGCAGCCTAAGAGCGCCACGGATCCGACTGAAGTCGAGGTCCCAGCCGTGGTCGACCTAATCATGGAGGTTCTGGTCATCACCCCGACTGGACAGTGCCATACATTGCGTACATCCTTAGGAAGGAACTCCCAGAGGATGAAGAAGAGGCTTGACAGATCGTCCGTCGATCGAAAGCCTTTACTGTGATAAGAGGACAACTGTTCAGGGGAAGCGCGACTGGGGTCAGTCATAAATGCATAACGCCAGAAGAAGGTCGAATGATCCTCAACGACATCCACTCGAGGACCTGTGGTCACCATGCGTCCTCTCGGTCCATTGTGGCTAAAGCATACCGAGCTGGATTTTATTGGCCACGAGCAAATGAAATGGCGAAAGATATAGTCGACGGATGTGAAGGCTGCCAGTTTTACTCTGATATGTCTCACAAGCCAGCGTCAGCCCTGAAGACCATTCCCCTCGTCTGGCCCTTTGCTGTTTGGGGATTGGATATGGTTGGACCACTGAGGACTGGTAGAAGCGGCTTCACTCATGTGCTTGTAGCAGTCGACGAGTTTACCAAATGGATTGAAGCTAAACCTATCAAGAATCTTGAAGCCAGTTGTGACGCCCCCGATTCAATCGTACACTAATCATGCACGCAAATGTGTACGATCAAGATCAGGGACTCACGGGAAGATATCACAACACAACTCTACAAATAAAATAAGTCATACAAGCATCATAATACAAGCCAGGGGCCTCGAGGGCTCGAATACAAGTGCTCGATCATAGATGAGTCAGCGGAAGCAACAATATCTGAGTACAGACATAAGTTAAACAAGTTTGCCTTAAGAAGGCTAGCACAAGCTGGGATACAGATTGAACGAGGCGCAGGCCTCCTGCCTGGGATCCTCCTAACTACTCCTGGTCGTCGTCAGCGGGCTGCACGTAGTAGTAGGCACCTCCAGTGTAGTAGGAGTCATCGTCGAAGGTGGCGTCTGGATCCTGGGCTCCATCGTCTGGTCGCAGCAATCGGGTAGAGAAATGGGAAAAGGGGGAACAAGGCAACCGTGAGTACTCATCCAAAGTACTCGCAAGCAAGGAGCTACACTACATATGTATGGGTATATGTGTAAAGGCCATATCAGTGGACTGAACTGCAGAATGCCAGAATAAGAGGGGGATAGCTAATCCTGTCAAAGACTACATGTAGGATCTAGAAGTAGGTGTGTCTAGAGGGGGGGTGATTAGACACTTAGTGCTAAAGTTGCAGTTTTTAAGCTTTTTCGGTTTGAGTGGAGTTTTAGGCACAATTTCAACATACACAATACATATCAAGTAAGCATGCAAAGAGTATATGAGCAGCGAAAAGTAAAGCATGCAACTTGAAAGAATGTAAAGGGAAGGGTTTGGAGAATTCAAACGCAATTGGAGACACGGATGTTTTTCCCGTGGTTCGGATAGGTGGTGCTATCCTACATCCACGTTGATGGAGACTTCAACCCATGAAGGGTAACGGTTGCGCGAGTCCACGGAGGGCTCCACCCATGAAGGGTCCACGAAGAAGCAACCTTGTCTATCCCACCATGGCCATCGCCCACGAAGGACTTGCCTCACTAGCGGTAGATCTTCACGAAGTAGGCGATCTCCTTGCCCTTACAAACTCCTTGGTTCAACTCCACAATCTTGTCGGAGGCTCACAAGTGACACCTAGCCAATCTAGGAGACACCACTCTCCAAGAAGTAACAAATGGTGTGTTGATGATGAACTCCTTGCTCTTGTGCTTCAAATGATAGTCTCCCCAACACTCAACTCTCTCTCTCATAGGATATGGATTTGGTAGAAAGAAGATTTGAGTGGAAAGCAACTTGAGGAAGGCTAGAGATCAAGATTCATATGGTAGGAATGGAATATCTTGGTCTCAACACATGAGTAGGTGGTTCTCTCTCAGAACATATGAGTTGGAAGTGTAGATGTGTTCTGATGGCTCTCTCCACGAATGAAGAGGAGGTGGAGGGGTATATATAGCCTCCACACAAAATCCAACTGTTACACACAATTTACCAATCTCGGTGGGACCGAATCAATAAACTCGGTCGGACCGAAATAGTAAATCTAGTGACCGTTAGAGATTTTCGGTGGGACTGACATGCAACTCGGAGGACCAATATGGTTAGGGTTAGGGCATAACGTAATCTCGGTGAGACCGATTACACAAACTCGGTGAGACCGATTTTGGTAATAAGCTAACCAGAGAGTTGGTCAGGCAAACTCGGTGGGACCGATTACTAAACTCGGTTGGACCGATTTTGGTAATGAGCTAACCAGAGAGTTTGCATTGTAATCTCGGTAGTACCGATTGCCTAAACTCGGTGAGACCAATTTTGACAATGGACATACACAGTGAGATTGCAATCCCATCTCGGTGAGACCGAGATCCCTATTGGTAGAACCGATTTGCTAGGGTTTGGCAATGGCTTATGACAAGTGAAACTCGGTGGCGCCGGATGGAAAGAATCGGTAGGACCGAGTTTGGCTTGGAGTTTAGGTCATATGTGGAAGTGGGAAAGTGGCTGAGGGTTTTGGAGCATATCATTAAGCACATGGAGCAAAAGGCTCATTAAGCAACACCTCATCCCTTCTTAATAGTATTGGCTTTTCCTATGGACTCAATGTGATCTTGGATCACTAAAAGTGTAAAATGAAGAGTCCTGAGGTTGAAGCTTTAGCCAATCCTTTGTCCTTTGCATCTTGAAGGAGTTCCCACAACCCTTAGTCCATGCCACTCCATTTTTTTTGAATATAAACAGTAGGGTAATCACCCCACTGCAACTTTTATTAAACTAACATAAAGAACAATAGTCTGTTGGGCTTGAGCTAAGCCCAACTAAGAAACAAAAGAAAAGAGAAGCTAAAAAAACAAAAAAAAAGAAAAAAAGAAAAACTGTACAACAACTAGGCACAAGGAAAAAAGAAGAAACACCTAACCCTAACAATGAAAAGCAATGAAAACTAAGCCTATTAAAGCATAGAATCCAGCCATGCAGAAAATTGCACTTCATATTTCTTCTTGATCCTGAATTTCAGAAGCTTGAGTTCCTCAGTAAAAATGTGCTTCCATCCCTGGAAAGAAGGAGTGATATTATCAAAGATTTTGTTGTTTCTAGATATCCAGATGGCCCATGATCCCAATATGATAATCTCCATAAAGAAGGGGTATCTGAGTTTGTCTTTGAGGTCTTGAAATGCCTCCAGCACTGACAAATTAGGTGTTCTTGAGGGGCAAATAAAATCCCATCATCTGATGGCAAAAGGACATCCCCAAAAAAGATGATGCAGAGTTTCTTCATGCTGGCAATCCCTCACTGCACAATTGTAAACTTCCAATTCAAAGTTTTTCCTTCTTAGAAGATTCCTTGTGTTGACTCTGTCATGTAGTAGCATCCAGAAAAAGACTTTATGTTTAGGTTGACAAGAGCTTTTCCAAATCCATGAGAAATGTGGTGGGGTTTGTTTGTGCCCCATTAGCACCTTATAGGCTTTAATTGAGGAATAGAATTCATTCCCCCAGATGTAACTCCAAGTATCCAGAGCATCTAAATATTCAGATTGTCTCATGGAAATGCACATGTCCTCCATTTGTAGGAACTCCTCATATGCCTGTGTAGTTAGGGGCAGATGGAATAAGTCTTGGAGATATTCGGTATTGATTACTTGTTGAACACTTGTCTGAGGGTTTCTAACAAAGGAGTATAAGTGATCAAACTTGTGTTTGAGAATAAAATGATCCCACATATCATCCCAGAATAAAGCAGTTTTGCCATCTCCCACATTGCATCTTGCTATAGCTTTGAACTGATCAATGAGTGCAAGATTGGATTTCCACCAAAATGAGCCCACTTTTTGATCTCCTGGGAGTTGGCCATTGCTGTAGTATGTTTCCCAAATCAGATTGACCCAAGGAATGTCATGTCTATTGTAAAACTTGTGAAGGTTTTTCATGAGTAGAGTCTTATTTTGAGTAAATATGTCCAGAACACCCAAGCCTCCCTGATTTTTAGGTCTGCAAACTGTGTGCCAAGCCACTAGTGTTGGCCTCCTATCTTCCAGGTCTGGGCTCCTCCAGAGACAGTGCCTTAAATATTTGATGATCCGGTGTTTTATAGTAATTGGGATGTACAGACAACACATGAAGTAAACTGCTAAGGAGGATAACACAGATTTGACCAATAAAATCTTCCCTGCCTGAGTCATGAATGTTGAAATGCCTGTAATCCTCTTAGCAATTCTATTGACTATGGGCAAACACTGCTCTACAGTTGGCTTATAAATGCCCATAGGTAGCCCCAAATAAGTGAATGGAAAATGGCCTCTGGCACATTGCAAAGTGTTAGTGAAAATATCAACTCTGTCTTCTGCAATGTTTAATGGTACCATGATTGATTTCCCATAATTTACCCTGAGACCTGTGGCATCTGCAAAAGTGTTGAGAAGAGCTTTGAGGCATACAAGTTGTCTGGCGTTTGCTTGCATAATAACAAGAGTGTCATCTGCATACTGGATAATGGGGAAGTCAGGGCATGATGTCACTTGTAGTGGAGGTGTTATTAGTTCCCTAGCCATGGCTTTATTGAGAATTGATTGAAGCAAGTCAGCTGCCAATATGAACAAAAGAGGTGAAAAAGGATCTCCTTGCCTAACTCCTCTTTTACAGTAAAATTTCTTCCCTGGCACCCCATTTAACATTACAGCAGAGGATGCAGAATTGAATAGCATGTGCATCCAGGTTATCCATCTTTCACCAAACCCCTTAGCCCTTAGGATGTCAATTATGGCCTGATGCTCAATAGTGTCAAAAGCCTTTTCAAAGTCTAGTTTGATAACAAGCAGCTCTTCTTTAGACTTGTGACATTGGTGAATATATTCATAGTCCCAACCCAAAAAATCTTGAATTACTCTCCTCTTTAAGAATCCATACTGATTGATATGAACCATCTTGAGAATGACTTTTTGTAATCTGTTGGCCAGCAGTTTAGTAATGATTGTGAGAACCCCATTAAGCAGTGAAATTGGCCTAAAGTCATTAGGGGATAAGGGTACCTCCTTTTTAGGAATGAGTGTGATATAAGAGGTGTTTATGCTCTCCAAATTCACATTTCCAGCATGGAAGGCAATGATAAGTTCAGTTACATCCACTTTGATAATGTCCCAGCAAGCTCTGAGGAACTCATTATTAAATCCATCAGGGCCTGGAGATTTGTCTGTGGGTAAGTTTTTGACTACCTCTTCAATTTCTTCCTGGGAGAAAGGTTTCTCAAGGTCTTGGAATATCTGTGGATCCACTCTGTTATCATACAGTTCCTGTAAATTGAAGTGCATAGTATGGCCATTTGATTGTCCCAGTCTCTTCTTAAAGGCTTCCCAAAGAATTGCAGCCTTCCCTTCATGATCAGTAATTTCCACTTGGTCCTCATTCATGAGCATTGCAATTTTGTTATTCCTGTGATTTATTGAAGCCTTTGTGTGGAAGAATTTTGTGTTTTCATCACCAAATTTGACCCCCTTGATTTTACCTCTTTGTTTCCAATAAATCTTCTGATTACTGAGGACAGTTAGCAATGTTTCTTTGAAAAGCTCCCTACAGTTATGCTCTGGTATAGTGAGATCTCTGTATTCCTCCAAGAAGTCCCATAGGAATATACATTCATTCAACTCATCAATCTGCTTTTTGAGAAAAGAAAGATTTTTTGCCCAAAGTTTGAGAGCTCTCCTCAAATTCTTGAATTTAGCATTAATCTTCTTTGCTGGATCAATATGACCCACTGGGATGTTCCAAGCAGATTGAACAATGTCTTTCAAAGAGCTATGCTTCAACCAATAATTTTCAAATCTAAAAACCCTTGACTTAGGAATAGAAGTACCAATTTTAATAACACAAGGCAAATGGTCTGAAATTGGTTTTGCAAGGGGCAAAGCAGTTGTGTCAGGATAAGAAGTCATCCATGCAGCAGAAGTGAAAAACCAGTCTAGTTTTTCAAGGAGTGGAGTTTCTTGCATATTGCTCCAACTGAATTGTCTTCCTTTTAGAGGTAATTCAATTAACCCCAAATTACTAATGGCCTCATTGAATAATAACATCTGATTGACATCTCCACCAGGTCTATTCCTGTCTTCAGGTGACCTAATGAAGTTGAAGTCCCCATAACTATCCAATCAACATCATCTGGCATTTGGATATTTGTAAACTAGTCAATAAATTCCAATTTTTCCTCAAGATTGCAAGGTCCATAAATGTTTGTGAGGATCCATGGTTTGTTTGTTGAAGTACAAGTGAACTGCGTAGATAAGGAAAATTTATTCTGAAAGAGCAATTGCCCATTAAAAAGAGCCTCATTCCAAGCAGTCAAGATCCCTCCTGATGCCCCAATAGAAGGTAGGAATTCAAATTTATTGAACCTTTGTGGACAAAAATTATGGATATATGCCAGATCAAAAACTTGTCTCTTAGTCTCTTGAAGGCACAAAATACCAGCTGCACTTTCCTCAATTTTTTGCCTAATGGCCAGCCATTTTCAGTAGAATTTAAGCCCCTAATGTTCCAGTTCAAGATGTTCCAGGATCTGTTTCTACTCATGATAAACTAACTGAGTGGAAAAGTGTGTGATACCAGGCCCCATCTCCTGGTATGTAGCCAAACATATGCAAAGCATATCAGTTGTGTGTATGAAGCCCAGTGCAGTTTTAGGTGTCTGAACCCAAGAATGACATATAAAACCCAACAGCCCGTGTGTACATCAAGCTTGAAGGTGGCGCGACAGAAAGAAACCACCAAGGTAAATTCTTGTTGACGAAAGCCAGGAGAGAACACCACTGGATGGCCAAACTTGGTCCTCATATCTGCTTGGAACTTTCTGCCACGGTCAAAGTTGAGGACAAAAGGAGCCATGTTTGGATGTGGCTGTTGAGGCCGGAGTGGCCGCCAACAGGAGAGGTGGCCGCCGGGGCCGGAGTGGCCACCGGCGCAAGATCGCCTAGGAGGAGCCTAGTATGTGAGCGACCCTCTTCTTGAAAAGTTAGATTGCTTTTTTACTTCTACAGCATGGATGACTGCCACTCCATTTTTGAACCTATCTGAAATATACTAGATAAAAGTATTAGTCCAACAAGAGATATGTTGACATTAATTACCAAAACCACCTGGAGAGCACTTGTGCTTTCAATCTCCCCCTTTTTGGTAATTGATGGCAACATACATCAAAGCTTTTAGATAAAGATACAAGGAATAGCAAGTAAAGCTTTGGAAGAACATGTAACAAACATAGGCTCCCCCTACATGTATGCAATCATGTGAATACAGAATATAGAAGCATGTGAGAGCATAATCATGACAGAGTAGGCAATGTGTTACATGTATCTTGGCCATATGCATCAGAGCAAAAGATTATTAAGAGAAATACCTTCATGCTTATGAGTCCTTCTTGCAAACAGTATGTACAAAAAGCAAGAGTTCCTCATACTCATGATTCTGATGCATATACTTACCTTGTAATCTTGAGTTGACTTAGGATGGAATGAACCTGCACAAACAAGGTTAGATAACACAGGTACATCCAATGGCCAGAGCAAACCAAAAGAAACCACAAGAATACCAAGACTGGGATGACATGTAAAGAGTGAGTACAAGGTACCACATTGGATTAGACATGTTCCCTATTTGAAAGATATGCAGTGAATTTGAATGATTTCTTTCCCTTAGATGTCTTGCTCCCCCTGAATCTGGCATGGGATATTGGGAGAAGATAGGAAACAGAAAATCAGAGCTGAAAGATATGACAGAACTTAATTCAAATGAGTACATATGAACATGTCTTTCCCCCAAAAAGACATGTGGAATCTCTCCTCTTGAACATCAAGCATCTGGGATCCTTGAGTATTTTCTCCCCCTGGAGATTTCTTTCTCCCCCTTAATATTTGGGATCCTTGAGTATTCTCTCCCCCTTAGTACTTTCTCCTTTGTAGTTGATAAACTTTGATGCGATCTCTCTCTCCCCGATGATAAGCTTTGATGTGATCTCTCTCTCCCCCATTGACATCAATTTCCAAGAAGGTTTTTCCTGGAATCCGTCGAATAGGTTCGGTCCTTGAGATTCAGCACAAAGCAGTGGATAAAACTGTGATGCTTGTAGAGGACAAGATTCATTGAGTGAAGCTGGATCAGAAGAAATCTAGAATATGTGGCAAATTGTTTTTCCTGTTACTAAATCGGTGGCACCGAGTGGTATGTTTCGGTGGTACCGAAGGGACTCGGTTGGACCGAAAATTACAATTCAGTGAAACCGAGTTCATTAGAGAGAAAACACTTGTCACCTCAGCTCACTAGTCAAATAAGATCTCACAAAGATTTGCAATGAATTTGATGCAGAAATATGCAGAACAAGAATCAAAAAGAAAAGAATGAAAGTTTCTAGATGAAGTTTTTTTTGTTTGAAAAAGAAAGAAACAAATATGCAAGGGACAAATGCAATAACTCAGAAAAGAACACAAGAGAACTTCATCTAGAATTGGGCGGTGACATAGTCACCTATGTTAGAGTATATTGACTTAGGAGTCAAGTGAGAACACTTGATCATAGGTCATACTCATCGTTTAAGCTCAAAATGGGGTTACCATTTTTCGTTTAAGCATTTTGATGTATTCTCATCTTGTGGAGTTGCTTTAACTCATGACTTGGAGTAAAGCTTCTCTAAGATGGAACAACATACCTTGGGTGATGGTGTGGATCTTGCTCATGTAGTTGAACTTGTGTGGGTGCTCAAGGGTGATGTAGATCATCATGAGTTGGGAGCACCACTTGGAGTTTGAGTTCATCTACCTACATGGATTAGTTCTTGCAAGGAAAAGCACTTGTATATCCAAAAATGACAATCATGAAGCTCAACATAGAATTTGTCAAAGGATATGTTCAAATGGTTTCGTGCTTCCTTGTCGTCAACCACCGTTGTGTAGAGACTTGGTGATGTAGAGATTGCTCAAGATGTGAGTGAGTTGCAATCTCATAGAATTAGATTCAACCAAGTACCTACATGGGTTAGATAACATGCAAGATACAAATATATCCAAGACATAAGATAGTCATCATAAGAGATATATCATGGATTGGCCATAAGCTCATGTCTTGCATGTATCCAATGGAGTTTCTATTCCAAGTTCGAAGCATCAACGATGTTCAATTCTCCTCTCAACCTGCAAAACACTTTCTCATCAAGTGGTTTAGTGAATATATCAGCTAATTGCTTATCGGTGCGAACATGCTTAAGATCAATGTCACCCTTAGCAACATGATCTCGAATGAAATGATGACGAACTTCAATGTGCTTAGTTCGAGAATGTTGCATAGGATTATGACCTTGATAGCACTTTCATTGTCACAAAGCAATGGAACATGTTTCACATAGACCCCATAATCTTTAAGAGTTTGGGTCATCCAAAGTAATTGAGCACAACATGAACCAGCGGCAATGTATTCCGCTTCGGCGGTAGATAAGGATACCGAGTTTTGTTTCTTGGAGGACCAAGACACAAGAGATCTACCAAGAAATTGACAAGTACCCGAAGTGGACTTTCTATCAACCTTGTCTCCGGCATAATCCGAGTCGGAATAGCCAACAAGATCAAAAGAGGACCTCTTAGGATACCAAATGCCAAAATTTGGTGTATGGATTAAGTATCTCACTATCCTTTTCACGGCCTTAAGATGACATTCTTTAGGAGCATCTTGATATCGTGGACACATGCATACACTTAGCATAATATTGGGACGTGAGGCACATAGGTATAACAATGAACCAATCATAGAGCGATAGACCTTTTGATCAACCGGTTCACCATCTTTGGTCAAGTAATTATGTCCACTAGTAGGCATGGGTGTAGGCATACCTTTGCATTCTTGCATATTGAACTTCTTGAATAAGTCTTTGGTGTACTTTGTTTGAGATACAAATGTAACTTCCTTAGTTTGCTTGATTTGCAAACCGAGAAAGAATTTGAGTTCACTCATCATAGACATCTCAAACTTCTCCGACATTAGCTTTCCAAACTTTTCACTAAAAAGAGGGTTAGTTGAACCAAATATGATATCATCAACATAAATTTGGCATACAAATAGTTCTCCATTAGCCCTTTTAGTAAAGAGTGTAGAATCAATTTTTCCAATTTCAAAACCACTTGCAATAAGGAACTTGGTCAAGCATTTATACCATGCTCTAGGAGCTTGTTTAAGACCATAAAGAGCTTTGTGAAGTTTGTAAACATGATTAGGTTTCTTAGGATTGACAAAGCCGGGAGGTTGTTTGACATAAACTTCCTCCTCTATTTCACCATTTAGAAAAGCACTTTTACTGTCCATTTGGTACAAGGTGATATTATGGTGATTAGCATAGGCAAGTAAGATGCGAATGGACTCGAGTCTAGCAACGGGAGCATATGTCTCACCATAGTCCATACCTTCGACTTGTGTGTACCCTTGGGCGACGAGACGTGATTTGTTGCGAACCACTTGTCCATCTTCATCTTGCTTGTTGCGAAACACCCATTTGGTACCAATGATGTTGTGGTTGTTGTCGGGCTTCTCAACCAATGTCCAAACTTGGTTTGTCTCAAAGTTGTGTAGCTCTTCATGCATAGCGTTTATCCAATCTGGATCTTCCAATGCTTTTTCAACCTTCATAGGTTCAATGCTATAGATGAATGAATAGTTTTCACAAAAGTTTGCTAAACGAGTTTTTGAGCGAGTAATTCTCCCGGTTTGGATATCATTGTAGATTTGCTCGACGGGATGATCTTTGGCAATTCTTGCTCGAACTCGTGAAAGCTTTTGCTTGGGTCTTCGTTGAACATCTTCTTCATCTTGTTCATCTTCTTGGTCTTCTTCATTGTTGACGTTGTTGTTCTCTTGTCGTGGTGGAGAGGGAGGTTGTTGATGTTCGTCTTGATGTGTTTCCTCGTTTTCTTCATCTTGGTGTGTCCCACTTGTGGATGCTTCCGTGTCAATTCTTGGTTCACCTTGTCGTGAAGTAGAAGCTTCCACTTGGACGGACGAGGTATTCTCCTTCACCTCTATTGGACGAATTTTGCCAATAGACAAGTCTTGGATTGCTTCTGAAGGGTCTTTGTCTCCTACATCAATTGGCAATTGCTCTACTTGCGAGCCATTAGATTCATCAAACTTCACATCTACCGTTTCTTCAACCTTTCGGGTGAAAGAGTTGTAGACACGGTAAGTGTGAGAGTTTGAACCATAACCAAGTACGACACCTTCATGAGATTTAGGAGCAAACTTTGAACGACGATGCTTATCAAGAATGTAGCACTTTGAGTCGAATACTCGAAAGTATCCAACTTGGGGTTTGTTACCGGTGAGGAGCTCGTATGCCGTCTTGCCGAGTAGCTTGTGAAGATACAAGCGATTTGTTGCATGACAAGCCGTCTCAACCGCTTCTGCCCAAAAGTGCTTTGGCGTCTTGTACTCATCAAGCATCGTTCTCGCCATTTCGATGAGCGTCCGGTTCTTCCTCTCAACAACTCCATTTTGTTGAGGTGTGTACGTAACCGAGAACTCGTGTGAAATCCCTTCTTCGTCAAGAAAGGTGTCCACATTTGCGTTCTTGAACTCCGTTCCGTTGTCACTCCGAACCTTCTTGATCTTCACGTCAAACTGATTTTGGGCCTTCCTAGCAAAGTTTTTGAAGATCTTTTGGACCTGCGACTTGTCATCAAGAAAGAACACCCACGTAAATCTTGAAAAATCATCAACTATAACTAGACCAAAAGAATTTCCACCGAGACTCTTGTAGGCATTGGGACCAAAAAGATCCATATGAAGTAGCTCGAGTGGCCTCCTTGTGGTCATGATGTTCTTCACGGGATGCCTTCCTCCAACCTGTTTACCTGCTTGACAAGCACTACAAAGTCTATCCTTATCAAATATGACATCGTTAACTCCAAGGATATGATTTCCTTTAATAAGCTTGTCAAGGTTTCTCATGCCAACGTGACCTAGTCGTCTATGCCACAACCAACCTTTTGAGGATTTAGCAATGAAGCAAGTTTTAGGTTGTGCCTTTTTAGAGAAATCGACAATGTAAAGGTCACCTCTACGTATACTGGTAAAGACCATTTTATGATTGTCTCGATGAAACAGTTGGCAATCTACCTCAGTAAATAGGACATTCAAACCGAAATCAGCAAGTCTAGATACTGAAAGTAAGTTGTACCCAAGAGATTCAACGAGCATGACATTTTGAATGGAGCTATCGTGTGAGATGGCCACCTTACCAAGGCCAACCACCTTACCCTTTGAATTATCACCAAAGGTGACATATTTTCGAGGGCCGTCATTTTCAGCAAGCTCACGGAACATCTCTTCATCTCCGGTCATATGATCAGTACACCCACTATCAAGAACCCATTCCTTTCCTCCTGACACATATCCTCGAAGATTAGCCATAAGACCAAAGTGTCTCATTGCATCATCAAGATCGAAGTCACTATCATCATCTTCATCATAGTATCCATGTTCAACATCATCTTGTGATAGATCATATCCTAGAGAGGGTAATTCATTAGATAAATGATCATCAAAGTGGTCACTTTTATGAATTCTTATAGATTCGGTTATGATATCACCAATGATTCCAATATTTCCTTTAGCATGCATGAGATTGGTAAGCTCAAATAGACAATTACCAAAACTAGGATCACTAGAGTTCATTTTACTCAAGGCAATAGATTTATGGAGAATTTCATCCAAAATTTTCAAGGAGTAATTGGGGAATAGTTCCTCAAGAAATTTCCATATAGTATAGGCACAATTAAGAGTAGGTAAACTAGAAATCAAGTTTTTGGGCAATCCTCTAATGATGAGCTCAACGGTTCTAAGATTGTGAATCATGTCAATATCTTCATCTAGGGTGGGATGCATAGGATCAACATGAGGTGCACAAGGACTAGCAATATACTTGTTCAAATGATATTGATTGAAAATCACAAGCATCTCATTTTTCCACTCATCAAAATACTCTCCATCAAGAATAGGCACTCTTTGTCTAAGACTCCCTAAAGTAGACACATCCATCTTCCTCCAATGGGATTAAACCAAGGCAATGGAGACCAATGATCTGATACCACTTGTAGGATCTAGAAGTATGTGTGTCTAGAGGGGGGTGATTAGACACTTAGTGCTAAAGTTGCAGTTTTTAATCTTTTTCGGTTTGAGTGGAGTATTAGGCACAATTTCAACATACCCAATACATATCAAGTAAGCGTGCAAAGAGTATATGAGCAGCGGAAAGTAAAGCATGCAACTTGCAAGAATGTAAAGGGAAGGTTTTGGAGAATTCAAACGCAATTGGAGACACGGATGTTTTTCCCGTGGTTCGGATAGGTGGTGTTATCCTACATCCACGTTGATGGAGACTTCAACCCACGAAGGGTAACGGTTGCGCGAGTCCACGGAGGGCTCCACCCACGAAGGGTCCACGAAGAAGCAACCTTGTCTATCCCACCATGGCCATCGCCCACGAAGGACTTGCCTCACTAGCGGTAGATCTTCACGAAGTAGGCGATCTCATTGCCCTTACAAACTCCTTGGTTCAACTCCACAATCTTGTCGGAAGGTCCCAAGTGACACCTAGCCAATCTAGGAGACACCACTCTCCAAGAAGTTACAAATGGTGTGTTGATGATGAACTCCTTGCTCTTGTGCTTCAAATGATAGTCTCCCCAACACTCAACTCTCTCTCTCTCATAGGATATGGATTTGGTAGAAAGAAGATTTGAGTGGAAAGCAACTTGGGGAAGGCTAGAGATCAAGATTCATATGGTAGGAATGGAATATCTTGGTCTCAACACATGAGTAGGTGGTTCTCTCTCAGAACATATGAGTTGGAAGTGTAGATGTGTTCTGATGGCTCTCTCCACGAATGAAGAGGAGGTGGAGGGGTATATATAGCCTCCACGCAAAATCCAACCGTTACACACAATTTACCAATCTCGGTGGGACCGAATCAATAAACTCAGTCGGACCGAAATAGTAAACCTAGTGACCGTTAGAGATTTTCGGTGGGACTGACATGCAACTCGGTAGGACCGATATGGTTAGGGTTAGGGCATAACGTAATCTCGGTGAGACCGATTACACAAACTCGGTGAGACCGATTTTGGTAATAAGCTAACCAGAGAGTTGGTCAGGCAAACTCGGTGGGACCGATTACTTAACTCAGTTGGACCGATTTTGGTAATGAGCTAACCAGAGAGTTTGCATTGTAATCTCGGTAGTACCGATTGCCTAAACTCGGTGAGACCGATTTTGACAATGGACATACACAGTGAGATTGCAATCCCATCTTGGTGAGACCGAGATCCCTGTCGGTAGAACCAATTTGCTAGGGTTTGGCAATGGCTTATGACAAGTGAAACTCGGTGGCGCCGGATGGAAAGAATCGGTAGGACCGAGTTTGGCTTGGAGTTTAGGTCATATGTGGAAGTGGGAAAGTGGCTGAGGGTTTTGGAGCATATCATTAAGCACATGGAGCAAAAGGCTCATTAAGCAACACATCATCCCTTCTTAATAGTATTGGCTTTTCCTATGGACTCAATGTGATCTTGGATCACTAAAAGTGTAAAATGCGAGTCTTGAGCTTGAAGCTTTAGCCAATCCTTTGTCCTTAGCATCTTGAAGGAGTTCCCACAACCTTTAGTCCATGCCACTCCATTTTTGAACCTATCTGAAATATACTAGATAAAAGTATTAGTCCAACAAGAGATATGTTGACATTAATTGCCAAAACCACCTGGAGAGCACTTGTGCTTTCACTACGCTTCCGGCAGCCTCCATCTTGCAGCATGTAGAAGAGAGTAGACTAAAGTCCTCCAAGTAGCATCGCATAGCATAATCCTACCCGGCGATCCCCTCCTCGATGCCCTGTTAGAGAGCGATCACCGGGTTGTATCTGGCACTTGGAAGGGTGTGTTTTATTAAGTATCCGGTTCTAGTTGTCATAAGGTCAAGGTAAAACTCCAAGTCGTCCTGTTACCAAAGATCACGGCTATTCGAATAGATTAACTTCCCTGCAGGGGTGCATCACATAACCCAACACGCTTGATCCCATTTGGCCGGACACACTTTCCTGGGTCATGCCCGGCCTCGGAAGATCAACACGTCGCAGCCCCACCTAGGCACAACAGAGAGGTCCGCACGTCGGTCTAAACCTAAGCACACAGGGGTCTGGGCCCATCGCCCTAAGCACACATGCACGTTGCGTGGGCGGCCGGAAGCAGACCTAGCCTAGTGGCGTCCAGTCCAATCCGGCGCGCGTCGCTCAGTCGCTGACGTCACGAAGGCTTCGGCTGATACCACGATGTCGAGTGCCCATAATTGTCCCCGCGTAGTTGGTTAGTGCATATAGGCCAGTAGCCAGACTCAGATCAAATACCAAGATCTCGTTAAACGTGTTGAGTATCCGCGAACGCCAAACAGGGCCAGGCCCACCTCTCTCCTAGGTGGTCTCAACCTGCCCTGTCACTCCGCCACAAAGATCCACACAGAGGGTCATTGGGACAAAGGTCCTTTCAGCCCCCAATCCGTGAGTCACTTGCAGGTGCTCCTCGAGCCGACCCGACTTTAGTCACCACATGTATCATGTATAAAGTATAGTATATACCCGTGATCACCTCCCGAGTGATCACGGCCCGATAGTATAGCACAGCAGACGGACAAGAATGTAGGGCCACTGATGGAAAACTAGCATCCTATACTAAGCATGTAGGATTGCAGGTAAAGGTAACAACAGTAGTAACAAAGACAGGCTATGCATCAGGATAGGATAAACGGAAAGCAGTAACATGCTACACTACTCTAATGCAAGCAGTATAGAAGAGAATAGGCGATATCTAATGATCAAGGGGGGGCTTGCCTGGTTGCTCTGGCAAGAGAGAGGGGTTGTCAACTCCGTAGTCGTACTGGGTAGCAGCGGCGTCAGTCTCGGTGTCTAGCGAGAGAAGAGGGGAAGAAACAATAAATATTTAAGCAAGCAGATGCATAGCGATGCATGACATGACAAGTATCGGTGCTAGAGGTGCCATAACGCGATATGAGGTGATACCGGTAAAGGGGGGAAACATCCGGGAAAGTATCCCCGGTGTTTCGCGTTTTCGGGCAGAGGAGCCGGAGGGGGAAAGTTGCGAGTTTGATATGTTAGGAGTGTGTCACGGACAAACGGGCTGTGTATCCGGGTTTGTCTCGTCGATCTGAGCAACTTTCATGTAGAAGGTACTTTCATCTGAGTTATGGTTTATTTTATATTAATTTCTAAAGTTTTAATTCATTTTCGAAATTATTTTAATTCATTTAATTAAAAGAATCGTTTACTGCATCAGCATGATGTCAGCATGACGTCAGCGGTCAACTCTGACCGTTGACCGGTCAAACTGATGGTGGGGCCCGATTGTCATTGACTCAGCTTACCTAATCAGGTTTAGTCAGTCTAACTAAAATGGTTAGGTTTATTAACTACAATTAATTAGGTTAACTAATTTAATTAATTAATTAATTAATTAGTAATTAATTCTTTTTATATTATTTTTTATCTTCTTTTATTTAATTCTTTTTTTTGTAAAAAATGTTCTGGGCGTGGGGCCCATCTGTCATAGGCCCCAGGGCCTAACGGGCGCACGGGCTGGCGGGTTGCGGGTGCAGAGGCGCTGTGAGCGCCCAGACCCGGGCGACGGCCGAGCGGGCGCCGGGCGTCGGAGATGGCCGCGGCGAGGCCACGGCGGGGCGGCGGCCCTGCGAGATGGAGGTGGGGCGGAGCAGGACGGCGCGTCGGCGGCCGCAGTGGTGGCCGGAACCGGCGCGGCCACGACACGGTTCAGCGGCCGGCCGCAGCGGCAGCAGCGATGGCAGAGCAAGCGACCGCGGGAGGCACGAAGGCGAGCGCGAGGTCACGGCGAGACTTGCGGCGCGCGCAGCAGGGGGCGACGGGCGCGGTCGGGCGGTGGACCGGAGCGGGGCGAGACCATGCGCGGGGGAGCAAGGGTGAGGCCATGGACGGTGCGGGCTCGGGCTCGGCCAAGGGCATGCCGAGGCGCACGCGACAGAGCGAGCAGGCACGGGGCGGGGCCGTCGGTGCGCGACACGGGCAGAGGAAAACAGGGGAGATGGGGTTCCATACCCCCGATGCAGGGGTTCGCCGACGAAGCGCGGGGAAGTCCGTCGAGGGGGTGGACGTGGATGACATGCGGCGACAGAGTCGAGGCGGCGCGGGGCTCCGGCGAGGTGCTCCTCCAGGCGACGGTGATGGTGACGCGACGCCGAGCTAGGGGTTCGGAGCGGCTTGTGGTGGCGAAGGGGGGGGCGTCGCGCCCTGATCCAGATCGGGTCAAGGGGAAGGAGGTGAGGGAGCGAGGGGAGGTTCGGGCACGAGAGCCCTCGCCGCTGAGTGTGTGGCGGCGTGAGGAAGATGGG
Organism: Aegilops umbellulata; assembly: GCA_032464435.1. Classification (NCBI taxonomy): domain Eukaryota; kingdom Viridiplantae; phylum Streptophyta; class Magnoliopsida; order Poales; family Poaceae; genus Aegilops; species Aegilops umbellulata. The sequence goes on along the minus strand of CP136055.1, from coordinate 221,769,908 downwards.
GAGGGTATCGAGCGAGAGGAGTGGGCGTCGTGCGGGAGGGGGAAGTGAGCGAGTGGGGCTAGGGTTTCGGGCACGCAGGGGGGAAGTAAAGGGCGCGGCTGGGCCGGCTAGTTAGTGGGCTAGTCGGTTAGCTGGGCCGTGGCCCAGTGGAGGGGGTGGCCCATTTTATTTTTGATAGTTTGTTTTTCTGTTTTTTTATACTTTCCTTTTTCTTTATTTTCTTTACTGTTTTCACTTGAAGTTTCTTTTATGTTAGTTTCATAAAATACCAAATGAGCACCTAAATTAGTATTGCTAATTAGTCCACTGCCAAAATTAGTTTGGACCCAAAGTAAATTAGTTTAATATTGCTATAATTTAAAAAGCTATTAAATTATTATTTTAGCCATTGTTTTTGATTAGTCTAGGGTAGTCAATCATTTTACAAAAAATGTTGTTTCTCTACCAATATTACTAACTAATTATTTGTCACATCCAGAACATTTTGGTTTTAATATTTGAAAACTTTTATTGTTGAACTTGAATTTGAATTTTGAATCGGTTTTTGAACTAACGAGGGATTAGCAACAGTAACGGAGGTGACGTGGCATCATTAGCAGAGTTTTTCTGTAGCCTAATTATCCGGGCGTCACACCAGCACTGTTGTCAGTTTCATCAGAGAGTTGACATTCAGATATGGAGTTCCACACAGCATCATCACTGACAACGGGGCGAGTTTCGATTATGATGAGTTTAGAGCCTTCTGCGCTTCTCAAGGCACACGAGTCGACTATGCTTCGGTCGCTCATCCTCAGTCGAATGGACAAGTAGAAAGAGTAAATGGCTTAATTCTCAAAGGACTGAAACCCCGACTGATGCGTGATCTCAAGCACGTAGCAGGCGCCTGGGTTGATGAACTTCCATCAGTTCTTTGGGGTTTGAGGACAACTCCCAATCGGTCGACTGGCCGAACTCCTTTCTTTTTGGTCTATGGAGCTGAAGTTGTTCTGCCAAGTGACCTGCTCCACAACGCACCCCGAGTCAAGCTATTCTCTGAAGAGGAAGCAGAACAAGCCCGGCAGGACGCAGTCGACCTCTCAGAGGATGAAAGAGAGATGGCCTTGATCCGGTCGACCATTTACCAGCAAGACTTGCGTCGATTCCACGCCAGAAACGTGAGGGGTCGAGCCTTTCAAGAGGGAGACTTGGTTCTTCGAGTGGATCAACAGAAGCCACACAAGCTCGCCCCTGCTTGGGAAGGTCCCTTCATTGTCACCAGAGTTCTCCACAATGGAGCATATCATCTTTACAATGTCGAACATGAGAAATACGAGCCACGAGCTTGGAACGCGGAGATGCTCCGCCCCTTTTACACTTAAGTACTCACTCGGATGAGATGTAATAAGAAATACCTTTGTAGTTTATTTATCAAAGACAAGAGCTTTAATCTTTCTAAACGATTATTGTTGCTTTTGTTTGCGTTTGAAATCCCCCAGTGGACTTCGCTGCGAATCCGTTTCGCCCAAGTCTGAAAAATCCTACCGAGTGATGAGCAAGCCTCTCACTTGAGGGTTTAGCTGCGAATTCGTTTCGCCTAAGTTTGAAAAATCCTACCGAGTGGTGAGCCAGCCTTCCACTCGGGGGCTTAGCTGCGAATCCGTTTCGCCTAAGTTTGAAAAATCCTACCGTGTGGTGAGCCAGCCTTCCACTCGGGGGCTTAGCTGCAGTTCAGTACTCGCCTAAGTTTGAAAAATCCTACCGAGTGGTGAGCCAGCCTTCCACTCGGGGGCTTAGCTGTAGTCCAGTACTCGCCTAAGTTTAAAAATATCCTACCAAGTGGAGAGCAACCCTCCCACTCGGGGGCTTAGCTGCAGTCTAGTAATCGCCTAAGTTTGAAAAATCCTATCGAGCGGTGAGCCAGCCTTCCACTCGGGGGCTTAGCTGCAGTCCAGTACTCGCCTAAGTTTGAAAAAATCCTACCGAGTGGAGAGCAACCCTCCCACTCGGGGGCTTAGCTGCAGTCCAGTACTCGCCTAAGTTTGAAAAATCCTACCGAGCGGTGAGCCAGCCTTCCACTCGGGGGCTTAGCTGCAGTCCAGTACTCGCCTAAGTTTGAAAAATCCTACCGAGCGGTGAGCCAGCCTTCCACTCGGGGGCTTAGCTGCAGTCCAGATACTCGCCTAAGTTTGAAAAATCCTACCGAGTGGAGAGCAACCCTCCCACTCGGGGCTTAGCTGCAGTCGAGTACTCGCCTAAGTTTGAAAAATCCTACCGAGTGGAGAGCAACCCTCCCACTCGGGGCTTAGCTGCAGTCCAATACTCGCCTAAGTTTGAAAAATCCTACCGAGTGGAGAGCAACCCTCCCACTCAGGGGCTTAGCTGCAGTCTAGTACTCGCCTAAGTTTGAAAAATCCTATCGAGTGGAGAGCAACCCTCCCACTCGAGGCTTAGCTGCAGTCCAGTGCTCGCCTAAGTTTGAAAAATCCTACCGAGTGGAGAGCAACCCTCCCACTCGGGGGCTTAGCTGCAGTCCAGTACTCGCCTAAGTTTGAAAAATCCTACCGAGTGGAGAGCAAGCCTCCCACTCGGGGGCTTAGCTGCAGTCCAGTACACGCCTAAGTTTGAAAAATCCTACCGAGTGGAGAGCAACCCTCCCACTCGGGGGCTTAGCCGTAGTCCAGTACTCGCCTAAGTTTGAAATACATCCCTATCCGCAAGGACGACGAGGTGCAGGTCGACTGCAACCTTCTCCTTCGAAGCTACACCACAAGTACAACGTGTGCTACATCCCTATCCGCAAGGATGACGAGGTGCAGGTCGACTGCAACCTTCTCCTTTGGATCTACGCCACAAGTACAATGTGCGCTACATCCCTATCCACAAGGACGACGAGGTGCAGGTCGACTGCAACCTTCTCCTTCGGAGCTACGCCACAAGTACAACATGCGCTCCATACCTATCCGCAAGGACAACGAGGTGCAGGTCGACTGCAACCTTCTCCTTCGGGGCTACGCCACAAGTACAATGTGTGCTCCATCCCTATCCGCAAGGACGACGAGGTGCAGGTCGACTACAACCTTCTCCTTCGGAGCTATGCCATAAGTACAATGTGTGCTCCATCCCTATCCGCAAGGACGACGAGGTGCATGTAGACTGCAATACATGCTCCATCCCTATCCGCAAGGACGATGAAGTGCAGGTCGACTGGAGTCTCCACCTTAGAGCTGCATCTCAAGCACAAAGATTATTCCGAGTGAGAAACAAATTCCACTCGAAGGCAAATGCAAGCATATTCGGAAATAAGCCAAGTTCGGATAAATCTTAAAGTTCCGGACGACGGATCAAAAGTATTCGAGCATGAAGCCCGAAGAAGTTTAACGGTTACACAATCACTCGGCATTCCAAGGCAAATAAAAGTAGAGCATAATGTTTTTCGGTCACGCATTAGGAGAAGGACTGGCTGGGTCGCAGAAACTGTCAAGGTCTATGCTGTCTGCAATATAAGTGGCAGCATCAAGGAAAGTGTCCATGAAGGACTGGAAGGTGTGTCTCTTCGTGTTAGCAACCTTGAGTTCCGCCAGCTTGTCTTCTTTGACGTCTTTGCAGTGCACTCGGACCAAGGACAACGCGACATCGGCGCCACAGCGACCGGATGACTTCTTCCATTCTTGCACTCGCTTGGGGATTTGATTCAGTCGAACCATTAGGGACTCAAGATCTTGAGACAGTTCCACCTGAGGCCAGAGTTCAGCATCAACCCGAGTCATCGCAGCTTTCAGGCGGGCAAGATAAGCAACTGCGCTGTCCATACGAGATTCCAAACGCAACACATTCATCGCAACATCATCCTTGACTGGATAGTTTATGGGGTCAAGACCCATCTCGACCCGACCAATTTCTGCTTCAAAGTCTTGGCAAAACTCTGCACGGTCGAGTAAATGGTGAGTCGATAGTATAATTAGACTTGGCAGTCGACCGAAATAAGACAGATTGATCAGTACCTTCAAGTTTTAAGACCAGCTTTACAGCAAGCTGGCCCAGATAAGACTCCAGATCGCCATTCTTGGCCCTGAGACTCCCAAGCTCATCAGTCAGTTTGTCCTTGTCCTTCTTCAGTTGCTCGACCTCCCGATTTGGCGTCAGAAATAGCAGTCTTCAGCTTGGAGTTCTCTTCTTCTAACTTGCCGACTGAAGCAAGCTTCTTGTCAGCAAGCGTTGTTTTCTCTCGCGCTTCCTTCTGTGCTGCAGCAAGGTCCAGATCCTTCTTCTCCAAAGCCTGCTTCATTTTCTCTAAATAAATAACATTCTTCAGACGGGCTTGGAGTTGGCGGTTTTCACTACATACATCTGCTCGAGTGGAGTCACTCGGTTCAAAAAATGGAAAGGAAAAATGCATGCAGTGGGATATACAATTGGCGATTGGTTACCTCCCATGGCAGCTACTTCATCACGAGCGGTCTTGAGATTCTTCTTGGCCAATTCCAGATCAAGGTTGAGGCTGATTTGCTGCTTGTTCATTGTAGAAAGCTGAGCCCCAGGATCACAAGATTTCTGCAGTTAAAGCCATATCAGTCGACTGAGATAAAAAGACATCACAATGATAGCTACTCTAAGACTACCACCGAATCAAACATTCAACGGCAGTCTCGGGGACTACACCCAGTGGGTGCACTTAGCGTGCCCCCATTGATTTTGCAAAAAAAAAGAGGTTCAAATTCTCAGACCACAGTCGACTGCCCGCAGCCAACTATGGTCTCGGGGACTACACCCAGTGGGTGCACTCAGCGTGCCCCCACTGGTTTTGGTTCCACTCGGCGTGGTCTGCCTAGCTCGAGTTGTAAAAGAATGTATAAAGTTCCTATTCTCAGACCACAGTCGCTAGTACAAAGATTCAGCTCGAATCGACACAAAGAGACATACAATTTCAAAACAGCCACACCCCAGTGGGTGAGCAGACAAGAAATATGGTTGATCGGAAATCAACTAACCTGGACGTTGGCTTGTAGAGCAGCTCCGGCGTTGAAGGCTACCTGACTAGCCTCATGCACCACTTTCATTTTCCCCATCACAAGATTCAACTGAAGAAGAGCTTCCCTGGCAGCAGCCGGTGGATCGTCCGGAGTTTGATATGCAGTGAAAAGTGATCTGAAGCAGTCGCCTGATCTGAAGCGGGGAGTTGTGTTGGTGTAGCAGAAATCTGAGCAACTGATCCTGATGGGCAATCAGTCGACAACAGGACAGCGAAGGTGACGTTGGTTCGAGCCGGATCTGCAGGTCGCTCGACTGCCATCCCAGGCGTCACGGTCGACTGAGGAACTTGGACTTCAGGCGCTCTCTTGCCTAGTTCCTTGTCCTTCCTCTTCCTTCCTCTCAGCGGTACTTCTTCTTCATCGTCCTGGAGCACAACAATGTCTCGTGGAGCTGCAATAAACAGAGAAAGTCATAAGGATAACTGACGAACCATCCAATCGACCAAATAAATTCGAATCGGGCAGACTTACTGGCTTTGGAGGTAGCGGCGTCGTCGGTTTCCTCGTCGTCTGGAGTCTTGTCAATGTCCATATCAGTCGACGCTGAAGTCGGGCTATAAAGATTCATCATCCACTCGGTCAGAACAAGAAAATCGATCAGAACAAGAAAACACGAGAAGAACGTTTACCCAGAGGCAACAGGGACGTCCATCTTGATTCTAGGCAAGGTCTTCCGAGCCTTGGAAGGATTAATTTTGGGCTGCTTGGTAACCTTCTCAGTCAATTCTGGAGTCGAGGACCGAGCGCGCTTGTGAGAAGGAGCACTCGACGCCACAGCTTTGCCGCGCCTGCTCGCGGGATCATGGCGCTGCTTGGATCGACGTTTAGAACGAGGCGGTGAGTCGGCTACCTCCTCATCGTTCGACTCATCGCTCTCATCTTCATCATCGTCAGCTGGGGACTCCCACTCGCCGCTCTCCTCGGCACTGTCCTCGCCCTCCTGGTCTTTCTCCAGAGCTTGTTCACCATTGGTCACTGAATACATCTCCGTGTAGATCTGCAAAACAAGGGACCAAACATAACTCAGTCGGACCAACAAACAGTCGAAAAATACGTTCAAAAACTCAGTTATGATGACCAGACCTTGTCTGGCAGGTTGTTGTCGCTGAAAGGGTCGACTCTCCTGGAGCCCCTGGGGTTGTCCTTATTCCCGGTGATACCCCTCAACCACTCGGCCACTGTTTTGGCCGCCACATCCTCCGGATGAATCCGAGCAGTGTCACCAGCCCCGGAATACAGCCACATGGAATGGTCACGATCCTGGAGAGGTTGAATCCGTCGACTGAGGAACACCTCGAGCAGGTCCATGCCGGTGACACCCTGGTTGATCAGTTGGACTACTTTCTCGACTAGCATGCCCGTCTCCGCCTTCTCCGCAGCAGTCACTTTCAATGAAGATGGAGTTTGAACACGGTCAAAAGAGAAAGGGGCAGCCCGGTCGAATGGCCTGGGGTCACGATGTCCTGGCAGTAGAACCAGGTCGACTGCCAGCCCCTGACCGACTCCGGAAGAGTCATCGAAGGGAACGAACTCCTCTTCCTCTTCTGAATACCCAGACCCCCACACATCTGAATAACATGGGTCTTCTTGTCGTTCGAGTTCGCTTTCTTCACAGTTTGGGATCGGATGGTAAAGATGTGCTTGAAAAGACCCCAGTGCGGTCAGCACCCCAGGAAATTCTCGCACATGGATACGAATGCAGCAAGATATGTGATGGTATTGGGAGTAAAATGGTGGAGTTGGGCCCCAAAGAAATTCAGGAAACCTCGAAAGAAAGGATGTGGTGGAAGCGAGAAGCCGCAGTCGACATGGGTGGCGAGCAGAACACACTCACCCGGTCTCGGCTGCGGCTCCGATTCTCCCCCCGGTAGACGCGCAGACTTATGGACGATCAGCCCTATCTCAGCCATATCGTCCAAGTCCTCCTGCCGAAGCGAAGATCGGATCCAGTCTCCTTGGATCCAACCCGATGGCAGCCCCGAGCGCGATGAAGACCCTCGATTCATCTTCTTGTTCTTCGCCGCCCCCGTCGCCTTCTTCGCACGCTCTAATGCCACCGTTTTTTCCTTCCCAATGGCGGCGGAGCAGCGGCGTCGAGAGTGGATAGGCTGGACGAAATGGAGATGCGAGAGGAAGAAGAAGGGAAATGGACGCGCACAGTGCAGACGCCTCAGCCTCGCCGCTTTTAAAGGCCTGCTTCCGAGTGGCTGACTCGTGGGCCCGAGCGATCCTGTCAAATCCCACAACAGTCGCACACGGGATACGTGGCGAAAAAGGTGGTGCGGAAATCGAAATGTCCTATTTATCTACTCCACTTACCGCGGAGCGCTCCGTCTGGCGCGCATCCACCAAATCGAATCCCGTGAAATCCAGGATCCTTTACAACCGATCACGCCAAAGATTTCATGTCAGAGATATCACTCGAGGATGATATTATATAAACCAGTCGGCAATTTCTGAATCGATCAAGGCGACTGAAACTAAGCTGAAGTTCTAACAACTGGCCTCTACTTGGAGATAAAGACAAGTCAAAGCAAGAGCAAAAGCAAGGTCAACTCCATCCTTCTTTTTCACTCAAACCTCGATCCATTCGGGGGCTAATGATGAGGACACAAACCTGGGGTAGGGTAATAGGCCTGACCTATACGTCCTACCTAAGGTCCTTGTCCTAAGAGCAAAGAAATTCAAGAATCAGAAGAAGGGATCCAGCAAGATGTCGAGTGAAGTCCACTCGACCTACCATTCACTCGAAGACTCCTCTTTATCCAGGTCACTCGACCATCAAACCACTCGACATATAAGAAGATCTAAAGCTGCTCTACGCAGCAATGGTTGGGCATTTACTCATATATTTAATGATCATTTGTAGCACTTCATTACAGGCGTTACCTGTAACGCCCCCTCTTTATGTACATTGAATCCTATGTAACGTAGGGGAGCTGGGGCCCTGGCGCACTCTATATAAGCCACCCCCCTCCTCTGGGACAAGGGTTCGCACCCCCTGTAACTCACACGCATATAATCCAGTCGACCACCTCCGGGCTCCAAGATGTAGGGTTGTTACTTCCTCCGAGAAGGGCCTGAACTCGTAAACTCGCGTGTACAACTCCTCCATAGCTAGGATCTTGCCTCTACATCACCTACCCCCTATTCTACTGTCAGACTTAGAACCACGACACCGGGGACGAGAGGAAAACGAGTCTATGGCCTCATGTTTGCTTGGTGAATGGCGCAGTTACGCATCGGTTGTACATGTATCCACACACAGGTACAATCATCATCTTTTTTCTTCTTTTTTTGCATGGAGGTACAATCGTCGTGGTGGACAGATGTCATAAAAAATGTTGTAGTATGTCTGGCGAACTATTGTAGCCCGGGCATATGAGAACAAAGTTGAGGGTCCAGTTGGGTGACTTTTTTTCTTACGGTGACCGGATTGTTCAATTGGACGTTTGAGGGGTCTGGTTGTATGCTGAGATCGGGGTGAATGGCACAGTTACCGCATCGATTGTACTACGTCTTGCGGACTGTACATTTACTTTTATCTTTTTTAGAACTGTCTGTACGTTTACTTAGGGAGCAGATACGTCGTATGGGCTGGGAGGTCACGGGCCCTGGACAGGAACGCTGCTTCTCAGAGCATGCGCTGACGAGCGATGGGGGGACTTATTTCCAGCCACTAAGGTGGTGCACGTGGCGTCTTCATGTTCGGACCATTGTCCTCTGGTGATCCAAATGGTATCGACTTTTGACCAGCGGCGTCCCTCGGTTCCTAGGTACGAGATCATGTGGGAGAGGGATTCAGCCCTCCCCCATATAGTTGCTCAGTCGTGGGCAAAATCAAATCCCCAATGTAACTTGGGTTTCGTTGCTGCTTCCTTAAAACAGATGATGATAAGCTTGCGTTCTTGGAGCAAGCGTAACTTTGGTCATGTGAATCGTGAGATAGAAAAACTGCGTCTGAACTCACCAATTTGCAGGAGGGTAATGCAGATAGACATGTTATAAAACAAAAGGTGAATACCCTGGATGAACTCTTGTATAGGGAAGAGATGATGTGGCATCAGCGGTCACAAATTACGTGGCTTAAAGAAGGTGAACGCAATACAGAATATTTGCATCGGAGAGCGGTATGGAGATCTTGCCGTAACCATATTCAGCGACTACGTAAGATTGATGGCACATGGTGTGATGTTCCGTCAGAGATGGAAATGATGGCCTCGTCTTATTTTCAAGAGGTGTTTACAAAAGACCCAACGCTCTCGTCTCGAGAGCTGTTAGAATGCGTATAGCCAAAGGTGACGGAGGTGATGAATGAAAACTTATGTGCACCATTTTCAGAAAAGGAAATTTCAGATGCGTTATTCCAGATTGGTCCCCTAAAGGCACCGGGTACGGATGGTTTCCCGGCACGTTTCTATCAATGTAATTGGGTTGTCTTGAAGGGTCAAATTATTGCTGCAGTATTGGACTTCTTTCATACTGGGACCATGCCCGACGGGGTGAATGATACGGCGATTGTTCTAATTCCAAAAGTTCCACATCCGAAGGAGCTAAAGGATTTTAGGCCAATTAGCCTATGTAATGTCATATATAAAATTGTCTCTAAGTGTTTGGTTAACCGATTGCGTCCCATTTTGTCAGAGTTAATATCGGAGAACCAAAGTGCATTTATTCCAGGACGGTTGATCTCAGATAATTCTATCATTGCTTTTGAGTGCATTGATTATATCCAAAATCTGAAGGCTAATTCACTGGCATGTTGTGCATACAAGCTTGACCTTTCCAAGGCTTATGATAGGGTGGATTGGGAGTTTCTGGAGAAGGCCCTCCTTAAGTGGGGTTTCTTACATAAGTGGATTTCATGGATAATGACATGTGTTTGTTCAGTGAGATACTCGGTGAAGTTTAATGGGAAACTTTTAAATTCCTTCATACCTTCACCAGGACTTCGACAAGGTGATCCATTATCTCCATTTTTGTTTCTTTTTGTGGCCGACGCTTTCTCTGCTCTTGTCAACAAAGCAATTATGGACGGGAGTATGGAAGGTGTAAGGATATGTAGACGTGCACCGGTGGTCTCTCATTTATTATTTGCAGATGATTCTCTATTATTTTTTTCGGGCTTTCGAACAACAAGCTACAATTGTCAAACGTTTGTTGAACACTTATGCAGTGGCTACGGGTCAACTTATTAACCCTTCAAAGTGTTCCATCCTTTTTTCTGATAACTGTTCGGAGACAGTAGCAAATGGGATTAAAGGAATCCTAGATATTACAAAAGATGTCTTTGAGCCTAAGTATTTGGGCCTTCCGGTGCCAGAAGGTAGGATGCACAAAGGTAGGTTTGAAACAACTCAAGCAAGAATTAGTAAGAAGCTAGTAGATTGGAGTGAGCAATTCATGTCCTCGGGTAATAAGGAGATTCTAATTAAGTCTGTTGTGCAAGCTATCCCCACATATGTTATGAGCGTCTTCAAAATGCCTGCTTCTGTGTGCGATGATTTAACAAGCATGATGAGACAGTATTGGTGGGGAGTTGACAAAGGAAAGAGAAAAATGGCTTGGCTCAGTTGGGATAAAATGCGCCTTCCAAAATCGAAGGGTGGCATGGGGTTCAGAGATATGCGCGCCTTTAACCAAGCCCTGCTAGCTAAACAGGCGTGGCGGTTGATTGAAACCCCGGAAAGTTTGTGTGCTCGCCTGCTTCGAGCTAAGTATTATCCAAATGGAAATATTCTGGATACAGTGTTTTCTGGCTGTTCTTCGGCTGTTTGGAAAGGCATTGAGTATGGCCTTCAGCTAGTGAAAAAAGGAATTATTTGGAGAATTGGTGATGGCTCTATGGTACGTACGTGGCGGGATCCTTGGATACCTAGGGGTAACTACTTACGACCGATCACTCCGAAAAGAAACTGTCAGTTTAATCGTGTTTCAGACTTCCTTTTTGATAATGGTGGATGGAATCTGGAGCGTCTCCAGCAGCATTTCTGGGACATGGATGTGCAACAAATTTTGAGGATACGTACGTCACCAAGGAATCGTGTTGATTTTCTTGCTTGGTTCCCAGAGAAATCCGGACGTTTTACTGTTAAAAGTGTCTATCGTCTCGCAACAAAAGACCATGATGATCTGTTTGCCGATGGGGCATCTAGTTTACATCCGGAGGGGGAACGATCTATATGGAATTTTATATGGCGAGCTAAAGTCCCTCTGAAGATGAGGATAACTGCATGGAAGGCCGCGTCGGGAGCTCTTGCAACGAAACGAAACAAGTTGTTTCGCCATCTGGGCACTACAGATCGCTGCCGGGTGTGTGGTCGTGAAAGCAAAGGGTCCTTTCATGCGCTGGTTGCGTGCTTTCAGGCGCGTCTGGTTTGGCAAAGCATGCGTGGAATATGGCCACTGCGTGGGGATGATGCGCTAGTTGATAATGGCAAAGAGTGGGTATTGCATGTATTGGCGACATGTGATAACAAAACTCGTGATATGGTAATTCTGATTGTATGGAGGATATGGCAGTTACATAATGACGTTATCCATGGGAAAGAAGTACCACCCGTTGAGGTTACTATGGATTTTCTAGATAGTTATTACAAATCACTTGATCTTGCCAGGAATCATAGTATGGAGGAGATTATTAAAGGTAAAACGTTAATAGGGGAGAAGGTAGTGCGTCCAATGGTACATCAAACAGGGCCTACAACTCCTTGGCCACATCCTCCAACAAACTGGACTGCCTTGTCTGTTGATGGCTCTTACTCGTCTCAGGATGGCAGTGCGGGTATTGTATGATTTTGCGACGTGATGACAAATCGGTAATTTTCGCTGCCTACCGAGTTATTTTTAATTGTAACGAGGCATTGGAGACGGAGATTCATGCACCTATGCAGGGGATGGCCCTAGCGTTACAACATACAGAGCGGCAAGTCATGGTGCAATATTATTCTTTTGAAGCGCTATCAGTCCTCTCAAGTGATAGCTTGTCTCGTTCGGCTTATGGACACCTAGTAGCAGAAATCAAGTCAATGATGAATGAAAGGGAGTTTGTTCTACAGAAAATTAGTAGAACTCAAAACAGGGTAGCAGATTGTATGGCAAACTATAGCCGTACCGAGTCATGTACTGCGGTGTGGATGTGCAGATGTCCTCCATATTGTGAGGACTTATTGCCTCTCAATTGTATCCCTATAAGTTTGGAATAAAACTCCCATATGATCTCGCAAAAAAAAACTGCACACGTAGCAAATGCATGCTTGGTCGCCCATCAGGAGGAGAGGACACGCCAGGCCCGTTGCTTCACCTGAATGAGGAGGTATCCAATCCAATCAATCAATCTGACCCATCATTCATCAGAGCCATTCATTCTTGTGGTCTCAGCGGCTCTCTTGCCCTTTTTTAAAAAAAGTTTTAATCTATTCATTTTTAATCATGATAATACAACGAACACTAGTAATAATAAATATTACATCTAGATCCGAAACCACCTAGCGACGACTAAAGCGAGCCGAAGGCGCTCCGCTGTCATCACCCATCCCACAGCATGGATGGTCCAGTCCACGAAAATAAGACTGCAAAGTGACAACCGAACTTGATTATTCGAGTGAGTGGATATCATCGCCATCAGCAGCAAAAACATGACAGAAACATAAAGGGCGGGTATGAGCTTGCACACCAAGATTTCACTGTACCCAGCAATAGTTTCTGAAGACACCTTACACATACAGGCCTGGCGTGCAATCTACCTTGTCTGACCCCATGACATGTCATGCAGATAAGACGTCTTAATCGGGGTTGGAATATTTGTCAAAACACAGAGGCCAACAGCAGCACTCATCTCAGCATTCATCTCGTGTTACCTGTCAAACAGTTGAGTTTTGGGGACAGGTCAGGGTCCAGGGTATCATGAAAACATGTTTTGCATTTTTCATCATGCCGGTGGCTCATGGATGGACCAACACAGGGGGCGAGTGGCTGTAGCATCAATCTCATGGCAGCTCTACAACATGTCACAGGAGTTAATTTACAGAGCTGTTACATCACTTCGCACTCTTGGCAAAAGAATATTGCTGCTCAAATGAAGCATTTTTACACTGTGGGCCCAATCCATGTACGGAAAAGAATACTGTGTGTTGGTTGTAAAAAAAGAATAATGCATTAGCCAGGTCCTTTTGTTCTCCTGTTGGCAATTGAATCTGTACACGCTGTTGTATGGGTTAGTGGCTTGAGAGATTCAAGTGCCAAAATGTTGTCCAAATGATATAGGCAAAATCCAGACACGCCAGAGCTCCAGTGAACAATGCTTTTGTAAAGAAGCCATGTCGTCACTCTCGTCTGTAGAACAAAACATATGCAGCAGCTGTTTTTATATTGTCCTCACTTATAGGTGTTACACATTCATCATCAAATTTGTGCCATCCCGTGCCTTCTTGCTACAGAAAGATCAAACAATATCAGTAAGACGCTTCATTAACAAGTTTTATTGTTTAGGAGTTGAAAATATCATATGCTAGCACAGGAACTCACGTAGATGCTTGCTGTGTAATGTCCACCTCCCATATTTCCATAGTGGTTGCTAATGGCATACAAGCGATAATGGTTGTATGGTTGTTCATTCTCGGTGGTAATATATGATGACAGGTCCAAATCACTAATGGGGAAATCTACAAATGTCTCGAGCTTATTTCTTGTGAACTGGGTATATGAAAATCTTTTCAGATGGATGACCAGAACTTCAGGTAGCCTCCAGAGATCTAATTTCTTCATCGCTTGCTGATGCTTTTTGCAGCAAGGGCAGTACCTGAAAAGCAAAACACACAACAGAGCAGGTCTCAGTTATGAACCCAACACGACACTTAAAATTCAGAATTGTCGACGTGAGATTTGCTTTGGTGGTTTTATTTGCAAAGCTATCATCAGTTTAACACTTGAGAAATAAGTTTATAAATAATACTCCTATTTAAAAACAAATGAGAAGAGGAATGCCAAAATGCAGCATTATGTAAACAGTAGCAAAAAACAATACACTTGTTCCTCAGGGACACTCACCACATGTCCTCTGGCCCCAATGGCTCCTCTTTTAGAAAGGCTTCTAGACAAACATGTAGTGCAACAGAATCTTCGGTTCCTTTTGGAATAACCTCCAGCTTGTGTATCTCGGGTAGATTGTTAAGCATTGAGACATCATATTGTTTTGAAGCACTCTGTTGCCAATTGACACTTACATGTAGCCGGTTTGGTTTTGCCTCAAGTAAATCAAGATCATTCGTTTCTATTTTTGTGCGCTGAACATCATCCCGTTCATTTGTTAAATAAAATCCAAACTGCTCCGTCTGTGCCTCCTTGTCAGAAACATCTGCTTCCCCACAATATGTCTCACTAGGTCCTTCCATCACTTCACAAGAATTATCATTGCACTGGTTTCTTTCAGGGCCATCCTCCAGTTGAGCACTATGAACATTACCGTCTGAACTGGAAGGTGTGGTATCCATTAAATTAACAGCACAGTCACCAGCTGCATCCATTGAGTAGACAGCACAGTCACTGTCGCCCCTTCCACAATCAGTAGATGAACTAATGATCTTGGAAAATCGGAACGGGTTCAACAATTTCAGATAGATTTCCTGAAGAGTCAATCCATTGACTGCCTCAGGAAGTGATGCCAACAGTGGAGCCTCGAATTCCTTCATTTGTGGAGTTACAAAATTATCAACACCAGAATGCCTGAATTCAATGGTGCCAAGAAAAAGTGTAAGAGTAATAAAGACCACGAAAACCACATTGTTAGCTACATTATCACACATAAACTAAACAAAGATTCTCGCCAAAAAAAAGTCTAAACAAAAATTGAGGAAGAAATGTAACTGACAGTGCTTACTCAGCAAAGTGTTTGTGCGTAAAAACCACAAGTGGAGAATTTTCAAATTGTTTTGGTAGCCGGTACGCTGCCAATTTATCTCCATCCCTCAGCAATGACACTGAATCAGAAGGCTCCTCCAAGTATCGGATGATGCAGTTATTATATACCTGTATAGTCACTTTCAGTAAGTGGAAGACCTATAACACTTGTATTGCTCAACTAGACTAGAAGGGTTGTAGCATTGTACAGGTACCGAAGGAGAAAGAAAAGATACCTCGGTTATCAGCAGGGACTCATCGCCTCCAAGTGAGCAAGCAGCACTCAGTGCCTGAACAAGATCACTAAGAGTGCCAAATTTTGGCACACTGACATCATATGAGAATGGCTCTCTGCTACCATCAGTGCTGAAAACTGTCACAGTCATTGTCCTCTTTGCCATGGAAGGTGCAGGCAAAGATAAGTACATAAATGGGTCAAAAGTGACAGATGTTTTATTACAGGTAGGGCAAGTTAATGTAGACTTATATTGTCCCTGCAAACAGAAAATCAGAAGAAAATTAACAACAGAAATTGAGTTTTTCTGTGCAAAATAGTTGAGCTTGCAATGTCCTAACAAATTACACACAAGAAATGGTTATTTAACTTTCTCAAAAGAAAAATAGAAAGATAATAGAGCAACTCATGTTATGTCCTTCTGTTAAATTCATAAGAATCGACTAGAGTGTCTTCAAGTCAAACCTTGTTGGTATTTCTTTTGCAAACGTATATGGGCACTTCAACCCAACATTCAAATAGGCACTAGGTGCCAGGCGAGTGTTCACTGGCCACCTAAGCACCAACCTAGGATCTGGCCCGGCAGCCATGTAAAAAATATTTGACCGCCAAAACCTTCTTAGTGCTCCTCTGCAGCAGGTTGAGTGAGGGGGAAGGGTGAATGGTGGAGGGTGAGGTGCTGAGGTAAAAGGGTGACGGAACTCTAGTGCTTCATGGTGGTGGTAACGGCGAGAGCAGCTCGCGGACTCAGGGTATGGAAGGAAGTGCAGAATGTGTTCTGCCTCTACTTCATGTGGTATATCTGGCACAAGAAGGCCCACTAAAACTAAAATCACTCCCTGGTGTACCTAAGCGGCTGAATTATGCAATCTTTTTCAACCTTGCTTTCAACACTATCTACTATACGTTGTTTTGTTGTTTATGAAACGGTATAGATATCTTGAAGGGTCGGAGCAAAGACTTTCTTTTTAGAATTGTTTGAGAAAGTGAAACTTCAGAGAATAGGAGTTTAAACTTACATGGCAGGTATCAACTATTACAGAATCATTTCGGGCTAAATGGTTCCTCCAATATTCATCAGCTACTTCTTCGTCCGGACGGCCACTTGCATCCTTAGCTTCTTCATATGGTTTGCATTTTACCTGATTAAGATCTTCATGCAGGCCATCCAATAAGAAAGCTAGAAGCTCCTGTGAATCATGCTGATTAAAGCCACTGAACTGAGGAGCAAAGCAGGCAATCTTTGCTTTAAAGTTATGTGGTGCAACTGTATTTCGATCATTCGTCCATAAACTTCTCAACAATTCTCCAAATGCCAAGGCAAGTTCCCCCTAGGAAATGGAAGCGTCAGTAAATATTTAGCTAATTGGATAAAATAAACAAAAGCTCAAGACAAACTCTGCATACATTCAGTCCAAGTGGATTTGTCCGATTTATATCGCTGTCATAATCTCCGAGGAAATAATCAACAAGTTTTGTTGTATGAGCCAAACATTGGATTGAACTATTCATAAAGCAAGTATTTCCGAGATTTTCTAGTCCGATTAACCCCATAGAGCTAACTCTTCCAAAGTTCCCACAGGACATATCAACATTCATGCTAGTCCCACCAATCTTGAATGTTAAGGAATCAGACATTGCATAGACTTGAACTTCTAGAAGATTCTGCACATGTAAAAAGATAAGAAAGTGATAAGAAGGTAGATCTAGTGGACACCTTATGACGGGCTTATGAAATCAGAGTGAGGTTATTGAATAATAATTCAATGTCAAAATGTTATCATGTAAAAACAATCAACAGATTTGTGTGTGTGTGGTTGGGGGGGGGGGGGGATGCATGGCCAACCAATACTACCTCTTGCTCTGAATGGCAATAGTCTTGATGTGATCTATTCCATTCATTCATCAATATTAGGTTTGTCTGCCCTGAAAAATCCCAAACATGAACCTGGATACAGAAACATTAAGTAAACCGCACTAACGGAAGTGTATTTCCAAAACTTGGAAATGCAACAAGCAGCAACATACTGGTTGAGAATCAATGTTAAACATCTTGTTTGCCCGCTTATAGTTATCAACTGGATTGTCCTGAAACAGAATGAATCATCCTCAAATTAGGAAATTCGGTCAGTCGTATATTGCTTTTCAAATAGTATTACCTTTTTGCTGATTTTAACAGTCAAAATGCTTGTTTCACACACAGAAATTCTAAGCACCAAAGGATAAGCACCAGCACTGTCTTCAGCAAACGAATGTTTATTATGCAATGCCAAACTGGAGTTCTGCCTGAAGAAGAAAAGTGAAAAGAGAGATGAAATTCGGGGCTAAGGACATGACAAGATGAAGTTAGTCAAGTAACAAGTTGAACCCTAGGTAGATACGACCCAGACAAACAAGATGACATGATTATTGTTATGGCACTGCTAGAAGGAGGGCTAAATTGTTATGGCGCTGCTAGAAGGAGGGCACGAGAGGGCCGGCCGGGGGCCTTTTTGCCCACGGCCGGGCAAGAGGGAAGGGATTTCCTTCTTAATTCTTGCTTGATTAGATTGATACATCTCCTCTCTTTATATAGAGAGGTTTACTTGACTCCCAAGCAAGGCTTACTTGACCCGTAAGCTAGCGACCATTATCTCTAAATAACCCTAAGACTAACGGGCCCAGGCCCATTACGTACTCTAACACTACACCCCACCTGGACATGCAGCTTGTCCTCGAGCTGCAGCCTAACCAACTTATAACCATGACTCGACGCAACACAAACCTAACACCTAAAAACAAGCCTTTTACATCTCGGCTTGGTTTATTACTCTCAACCTGAAATGGACTGGGACGCTTTATTTTGGACCCCTGAACATAAAGTGGACACCATCAAATTGTTATGGCGCTGCTAGAAGGAGGGCATGAGAGGGCCGGCCGGGGGCCTTTTTGCCCACGGCCGGGCAAGAGGGAAGGGATTTCCTTCTTAATTCTTGCTTGATTAGATTGATACATCTCCTCTCTTTATATAGAGAGGTTTACTTGACTCCCAAGCAAGGCTTACTTGACCCGTAAGCTAGCGACCATTATCTCTAAATAACCCTAAGACTAACGGGCCCAGGCCCATTACGTACTCTAACACTTAAATTGTTATGGCGCTGCTAGAAGGAGGGCACGAGAGGGCCGGCCGGGGGCCTTTTTGCCCACGGCCGGGCAAGAGGGAAGGGATTTCCTTCTTAATTCTTGCTTGATTAGATTGATACATCTCCTCTCTTTATATAGAGAGGTTTACTTGACTCCCAAGCAAGGCATACTTGACCCGTAAGCTAGCGACCATTATCTCTAAATAACCCTAAGACTAACGGGCCCAGGCCCATTACGTACTCCACACTACACCCCACCTGGACATGCAGCTTGTCCTCGAGCTGCAGCCTAACCAACTTATAACCATGACTCGACGCAACACAAACCTAACACCTAAAAACAAGCCTTTTACATCTCGGCTTGGTTTATTACTCTCAACCTGAAATGGACTGGGACGCTTTATTTTGGACCCCTGAACATAAAGTGGACACCATCCGCACGTCGGACGTGTACGTGTACAACCACCTGGATCCCATGGAAACCATCTGGACAAAAAGAGTGTATGTGTATGGCCATCTGGAAGTGTTCGCAAGAGCGACCAGCAGAGGCGCCCTCGCAGCGGCCGGCGGCGGAATGCAGTGGTGCTACGCCGTGCGCTCTTGTCGGTGACACCATGCCTTCTCCCCGTCGGAAGGCTGTTGGTCTGCACCGCACAGAGAAGAGTGGAGGGCTGTCGATGGAGAATGGCGAGGAGGGGTGCGCCCCCCCAACCGCCGATGTCGCAGACTTTGAGGTCGCTGTCCGTGGGGAAAACAGCATGCCCAAGATCCCCGACGCAGCAGACGAGATCGAGGTCCTTTGCGCAGCGGATCGCAACTGGAGGAGCGGCAGCTGCAGACCACGCATCTCCCGCACATGCCGACGCGCTAGGAGGCCGCGCGCAGCAGCCTGCAGCCTCACCGCCGCCGACACGTGGCGGGTAGTGATCCAAGCCGGAAGCGGTGACAGCGACGACAGGAACTTGATCTGCTGGATGGGGACGCCCTGGGGAAGCAGTGATGGCGACGGCGGGAACCTGATCTGGTGGATCGGGACTCCCGCCGGCGAGCTCGATGCGGGGCCGGAGCTGACCGGCGGTGGCTGTTGCAGCTGCAGCGGCTGCTGCGGTGCTGCGCCGGGCAGCGGCAGCGGTTGCTGTGGCGGAGCGCCGGGCACGGCGGAGGCCGCCAGGAGCGGCGGCTGCCACTGTAGCCAGGGCAGGGCGGTGGATGGCAGCTGCAGCGGCCCGGCGAGCGCGGCGGAGGCCACCAGGTGCAGCGGCTGCCACGGCAGCCACGGCGGCGCGATGGGCGGCACAGCCGAGTGCGACCAGGGGAGCGCGACGAAGGCCGCTTGGTGCGGCGGCTGCCACGGCAGCCACGGCGGCACGGTGGCGGCGATGGGCGGCGCAGCCGGGTGCGGCCCGTAGGACCCGGCCAAGAACAGGTGGATCTCCTGGACCGCCTGGGTTAGGTCCCGCAGCACCCCGGACACCTCCTCCGGGGTGAGGACGGCGGGGGCGGGCGCGACGAAGGAAGACATGATCAAACCGAAACTAGCTGATACCAAATTGTTATGGCGCTGCTAGAAGGAGGGCACGAGAGGGCTGGCCAGGGGCCTTTTTGCCCATGGCCGGGCAAGAGGGAAGGGATTTCCTTCTTAATTCTTGCTTGATTAGATTGATACATTTCCTCTCTTTATATAGAGAGGTTTACTTGACTCCCAAGCAAGGCTTACTTGACCCGTAAGCTAGCGACCATTATCTCTAAATAACCCTAAGACTAACGGGCCCAGGCCCATTACGTACTCTAACAATTATGTCAAACTAATAGGGCGAAGTATCAAGTGAAAATGGATTTTCAGTGAAAATCTGAAAATTCTTACATGGGCCATCAGATCTATAATGGACGCCACGGATCAAAGGTGGGATCCCTCAGCATCCACTTAAACACAATTAGCAGATAACCCCCTAACTTATCCATCATCAAGTAGTAAAAATCTTTCTTGAGTATCCCTGGGATCGGTTCACGTTCCAATCTACGCCGCAATGGAGAATTTTGTTCCGGCGGCCATTAGTCCTTGCCCTCCGCTGGTAGCAACCAGCCCTCCATCAGCAGCGTCAGGCCCTCCTCCGGTGGCGACTCGAGCCATGTCTTTCCCTCTACCGGTAGCAACGGACCCTTCTTCGGTGGCGACTCAAGCCATGCCCTTCGCTCCGTCGGCCGTGACAGGGCCTCTGTCGGCTGCCGCTCACCTTCCTCCGGTTGCGTCTCAACCTTCAGATTACTAGAGGCCAATCCTTATTCGTGCTAACCTATGTCCCCTGACATGCCACGGGCTCTTCCTAGCCATTTAGAGGTAAGCTGTCCAGTATATATGCAAGAGAAGACATAGATCAATCACTAGGCAGCGTTCACCAGCTCGTACTCTAAGGTTAATGGCGCATTACATAGAAAAATAGATTGCTGCTCACGCGTACAGCGATTTCTGCAGACAAAACATATCCCCATCAGCGCTAGGTGTCCTAGCAAATTAGACTATGAGATGCTCATGCAATGGTACATGTACTGTACAGTGCATATTTGATGATCATCACCACCAAACAATCAGTGTGTACAACAAGATGCTTCAGGTTTTTCAATTTGCTCAACGAACATCTTCAAAAACTACAGGGAGTTGCACAGGTCCAGCACTAACAGATTAGCAAATATCAGTGCACAAGCTTCAACATTTCATGTACTCCAATTCTTTAGAGAACAGAGGCTGCGCTGAATGTTTCATAGAGAAATTGGAAAGTGAGGTACAATTCTTCAGAGAACTACGTAGCATGGGGGCAGCCCGCGTCCGCCGTGTTGCCGCTCGAGGTCGACGCATCCGGACGCCACTGTAATGGACGCGGCTACTGCAGGTCACACCCACCGTCACCTGGCGCAGCAGCTTGGTGGCCCTGGTAGCACGGCGCTGCTCTACTTCATCCCCACGGCTGGTGCGACCAGCGTGCGCGTCACCTTCGCGGTACACTCCCCTGTCACACGGTCTGCGTCGTCGGCGAAGCTGCCTGTTCGGACGCCGCGGATATCCTCGTCTTCCCCCCACCGCCCGGCGGCGTCCTCGCCTCCTCAGGAGCCCTACCCGCCGAGGAGAGGGATTTCTGACACGGCGCATGACCGCGTCTCCGACGGTTGTGGCCACTGCGGGAAGTCTCGGAGCCGTCGTGGCGTTCCCGGCGGCCCATGGACCCATGGACGTGGGTGAGTTAGGTCGGAGTTGGGTAAGGCAATCCCTAGGGGTTATCTGTTAATGGCGTTTAAGTGGATGCCAAGAGATCCCTCCTTTGATCCATGGCGTCCATTATAGATCTGACGGCCAACGAAGGAATTTTCAGGTTTTCACAGAAAACCCATTTTCACTGGATACTTCGCCAATTAGCATGGTCAACATGAGAGTTATCTTTGGCATCCAACTATAAATAACTTCATGAATAAGAAGTATGACACAAGCAATACAACAGTACATAACACAAATGCAAGCATTGCACTTCAGTTATGGAAAGTGTGTAGGTATTAGCTACAGACATGTATATATGAGGAAATTCTACGCACTGAGCCACTAATCATGTATAAACTACAGAGTCATCAATGGAAGGCGAGTCCAGGTTTGAGAGCAAATAGAAATGGCACGTGCCAAAATCAGTCTATGAGCAGGGGCTAGCTAACCTAACTTTGGGTGAGCAGGTAAAAAGTGAAATATTAGACACTTCCATATCAATTGGTTAAGTTCAATGTACAAAATGCTCTCCTGATGCAGAATGGTCCCAAAAAAATGGACTCGCAATCCGGTTATGCTGTTAAGGAGATATTGTCCTATCTATAAAAGAAGGACAGCCCAGTGCATGTAGCTCCTGCTTGTGCAGGGTACGGGGAAGGGTCCGACCACTTTGGGTCTATTGTACGCAGCCTTTCCCTACATTTCTATAAGAGGCTGTTTCCAGGACTTGAACCCATGACCTCATGGTCACAAGGCAGCAGCTTTACCACTGCGCCAAGGCTCCCCTTCATATTGCCCTATCTATCTATAATGAAAAATCCCAAACATGAACCTGGATACAGAAACATGAATGAGTAATACCTATGTTACTAAAAAACTTAACACATCAAGGATCCTCATCAAAATTATTGATCATATTGAGGCCAACAAGGCCCCTAATTGACAAAGATGGCTATCATTAATAAAGAGGTTTTAAAATAAATTGCTCTCAGTGATTGAATGAAAACTGCAGACCAGAAGGTTTTACGGTGAGCCCATGTGTATTCCGCACCACCTTTTTGTGAAAAAAAGAAAATGTAGTCAGACAAGATTTCCTATAGAGCAACGGGCTCCATTGGACAATACACAGATGATACTTCATACTTATGCTACTTACTAAAAATGAAATATGTAGGTCAAATAGGATGCAGAGCACGTCATTTATACATGGCTGTCTAGTGTCTACACAAGGTTTATTGCATCCATGCTTGGGAGAAAAGGATTTTATAATAGCAACCCACAACAAACTTATGCATGGAGGGGGCGCCGAACTCATCAGCATATCACAGTTAGCAACCTTAAGTTCTAGACTTAGAGCAAGGTCATGAATAGAAGAATTAATACGAGCGTCACCGAGCACGTATCGCCGCGGCGAGCCTCCGAGCTCTCCAGACACGATCTCAGAGGAGGAGGAGGGGATGGCGGTAGACCTGGCTGCCGGATTCGCCGGCGACCGCTTCAAGGTGGTGGACGCGGCGGCCAGGGGCGACGGCATCCACTTCCAAACGATAAGCGCTAGCCATGAAGGTGGATGAGCAGCACCCCCGCTTTGCTGAGATGACGGAGGAGCGTCGCTGGTGCTATGCCGAGGCGCAACTTGACGCCGAGCGCGCCGATGCCTTAACCGTGGAGGCACTCACGGCGAATCCGAAGATCGTCGTCGACAACCACACGATCTTCGCGTCATTGGACAGCACATGCATTTGGCCAGCCGCCAACGACGAGGAGGCCGGTCCCTCCGGTGTGGGGGTGATGAACATCTCCTCCGATGAGGAGTAGAAGACTAGAAGTAGAATTTATCTACATGTCCTGATGAATCTAGCTAGTTTAATGGCGATGTAGTAGTATGTACTAGGTAAATTAACTACTCTAGTATGGTAGAATATAGTGTTGTTAATTATGGAACAAAGTGGTTTAAACATGTGTTTGAAATGAACTTGTGTGATAAAATTGTGTTCAAATTTTTTTAGGGAAATAATTTATAGGGGATCTGCTAGCTGAGCAACAATGAATTCCCTAAAAAAATAGGCAAATGGGTTAGGGAGAGGAATTTGAAGTTTTAGGATAGGGGATCTACTAGAGTTGCTCTTAGTCTGTTTAGCTCAGTTTGAGCATTCATGCTACCAGGAAGACAAGCACCTCAGGAGTAGCAACTGGCTGGATTAACGAGCAGCTCGGCTCCTTCGGCTCGTTATCGTTAAGCTCGTTATCAATATGCTCGTTAATATTAACGAACTAAAACCTCTGTTTGGCTCGGTTCATTATGAGCTCGTTATGCTCGCGAACGTTCACGAGTGCTCGTTAAGGTAATAAACAACATAGAAGAATCCCATGTTCCCATTAAAAATTCACAAATCACAATGGCATATATATTACACAAAAGAGACTGATGATCCCATAAAAAATTCACAATGGCACAAATTAAACAAGTGCATTAAGGTAATAAACTAGACAGTACATAGAAGAATCCCATCAAAAATTCACAATGGCGCCTGGGTTTTTTTTAAGGGATCTCCTGCCGGCTGGTGGCTGGATCCTAGGTCTAGGAGAAGTGCCGGGCTGCTGGCCAAAGTGGTTGGGCTAAGAATTACTGGCCTGAAGTAGTTTAGACTCAAACTATTGGAAAAAATCAAGCTAAACGAGTTAGCTCACGAAACTCATTTGCTCGATCGTTAAGCTCATTAATCTTAACGAGCAAAAAACACTGTTCAGCTTGGTTCATTAACTAACGAGCATGAGCCGAAACGAGCCGAACAATCGAGCGCTCATTATGCTCACGAGCTTCGAGCTTTTCGTCCAGCCCTAAGCATGGCATGTTAATAGCGAAGAGAGAGGCAATTTGGCTCACGGGCTCTACTATATTTTCAAAAATACGAAAATGGTAATCAATATTTTTCAAGGATGTGTGTGTGTGTGTGCGTGTGCGCTTATGCGTGTGGGTGGGTGCGCGCGCGGACGTGGGTGGGTGTGTGAAGGGGAGCGCGGTAAAGCTGTTGCCTTGTGACCATGAGGTCACGGGTTCGAGTCCTGGAAACTGTTGAAGTTTATATGTGGATTGCCTGGCCCTTTCCATTAGTTTGGACTTTTGGTTGTGTTGGCTAGTGCATGAAGCTTAACATGGTATCAGGGCCTATGGTCTTGAGTTCAAGGCCAAGCTTTCGCAATTTATCAAAAAATTGTTGTTGCCCCTCTTTGTGTCCACGTATAGGCCTCTTGAGCCATACCTTTTGAGTCTATTCACGTGTTGACTTCCCGCATCACACTTGAGAGGGGTGTTGAAGTGTATACGTGGATTGCCTAGCCCTTTCCATCAATTTGTACTTTTGTTTGCGTTGGCTAGTGCATGAAGCTTAACATGGTATCAGGGCCTAAGGTTAGTTCGGACTTTTGGTTGCATTGCCTAGTGCATGAAGCTTAACAGAAACAACCTCTTGCAGAAATGTAGGGAAAGGCTGTGTACAAAGGACCCAAAGTGGTCGAACCCGGGCCTTGCGCAAGCGGGAGGTACATGCACCGGGCTGCCCTTTTGTGTGTATGTATTCTACGTATCTGTTAACTTTTATTGAATAATATGTTAATTTGTAGTATAGACACACAGACAAATCTATGCCTCTAAAACGGCAAAAGGTAACATATTTGTTTGATCCATGTATTTGTTTTTTTGTGTAAACCACAGATAAAACTATATATTTATGAAAATTTCTATATACATACTGCACAACTATATGTACATGTATAAAAAAGTAATGTTTTTGCTTTAAGAAAAAAATAAAGGGTTCCATTCAGCCACTTAACAACCTGGAAAACTGAACCTAAATACATTGGTTTATTAGGTGCTTCAGCTTTGTAGGGAAATAGTAGGTGCTTTATCTACTGTAAATTTATTGAAAAAATGAATATTTACGGAAAGGAAACAAAAAAAGAAAATTCCAATTTTTTTGTTGAGTAATTAGGCTTCAACCCTGAAAATCCATATTGTTTATGTGACCGAATTAACCAATAAGAGGAAGTCCAATTAACTGAATGCAAGGATTACGAGTCGAACGACTAGTCTAGACTAGTCGCTCGACTAGTCTAAGAGTCGCACTCCAGCTGTCGACTCCTTTTCTCGTGTAGACTAGAAATACAAGTCGAGCCGTGGATGGACTAGTCGACGACTAGTCTGGACTAGTCGACCTATACGAGTCGAGCGACTCAAAAAGTAGCACTAGTATAAATATCTGGCTCATCTCATCCAAGCCCGACCTAGTTTCTTTCCACTCGCTCCTCCTCGCGCCGCCGGCCCCTCCTCGCGTTGCCGTCCCCTCCTCGCGCTGCTGGACGCGCCCGTCGAGCCCTCTTCTCTGCCGCGGTTCTGAAACTCCACCGTCGCCGGCCCCTCGTCATGGATCTGAAGCTCCTCCGTCGCCGGCCCCTCGTCGCGGATCTGAAGCTCCTCCTGCTTCTTTGTCTCGCGCGGTCGCGCCCCTCCTCTCGCCGCCGGCCCCTCGTGCTGCTGGTGTTGCCCCTCTTCAGGCAGGTGAGCCTCAGTGCCTCCCTTCCTATTTCTTCTTGGCTTGCTGCTGGTGTTGCTCTGCCTCGCTGCTGGACTGCTGGTGCTGCTCTGCTTGCTGTTGGTGCTGCTCTGCTCGCAGCTGGAGTGCTGGACTGCTGGTGCTGCTCTACTTGCTGCTGGCTGACCAACTCCACTGTGCTTCTTTCAATTTCCAGGTCCTGAGGTCTGAGCTACAATGTCTACAACACCGGAGATATCTCCATCATGAACTGCTTTCTTTTGTAATTCAGACCTTGATGTTGGACTACATGTTGAACCTTATGTTGCTGGACTGGACTTGTTGCTTGTGGTGTTCTT
Source organism: Aegilops umbellulata (assembly GCA_032464435.1). Classification (NCBI taxonomy): domain Eukaryota; kingdom Viridiplantae; phylum Streptophyta; class Magnoliopsida; order Poales; family Poaceae; genus Aegilops; species Aegilops umbellulata. Next base: position 221,743,507 of record CP136055.1, on the reverse strand, counting down.
CATCCACTTCCCAGTTCCCATGCATTCACTTATATTGTATACTACAATACCATGTCGACTAGTCTCGCACTAGTCTAGACTAGTCTATGAGTCTCAACCTTGGAACGACTCGACGACTCTTCGACTCGTAATCCTTGACTGAATGCCCTAAGTTAAAAGTGTAAGCACTTGATCGGAATTCAAAATAGTCAGCGCATGAGACTCACGTGTTACCATTATCACCGCATTACTACTAGATCTGAATCTACCAACAAGCCAGCTCATGCGATTGCACCACCATTTTAGATTCTCCCCCTCGAGCATTATTGCATCCAAGTTGTTACACAAGACAAAAACGAGGAGTAAACGAGGATGCGGAGTGACGCCGACTGACCTGGCGAGCGCCCGCGAGAGCTCGTCCGCCGGGACGAGTGCGTAGCTGCGGCTCCCTCCTGAGGTTGCGCTGGCGCGGCACTCCCCGCGGTCGAGGCGCAGCACGAGATCCGGGTGCAGGAAGCTGTGGAGGAGCCTGAGGCCATAATATGAGGGTGAGGCCGCCGGCGTGGCTGCGTAGCGGACCCCGCCCTCCTCTGCCGCCTCCTCCCGCACCCCCGCCCACCACCTGTGCAGCAGCAGCAGCAGCAGCACATTGTTACCCCTGCTTGCGGGGTTTCAGCGAGGAGGTTGAGCGTGAGAGAGCGAGCGTACCTGAAGGGGACGAGGCAGACGGCGGCGGGGCAGGAGGAGGAAGCAGAGGGGGCGTCGCAGGCGGCGGAGGTGGAGGCGGAGGTGGAGGCGGAGGCCGGGGCGGAGGCGGTGGCGGCGGTGGCCATGAGGTGATGGGATCTCTGATCTGGGATGCGTGCGCGAGTGACCTGGTGGTGGTTTGCTCGCTCGGCAGCTGCTGCCCTTTGTTTTTGTTTTGCTGCAGCTGGAGATGGATTTGATTTGGAGTTACTCCGGTATACCAGTTTTTCCTTTTTTTTATTTCTTTTGAGAAATACTCCTGTATACTAGTACTAGTAGTATAGTACTACTCCCTCCCTCCGTTCCCGTATATAAGTATTTTTTAGAGATTCCAAATGACTTACGGAGCAAAATGAGTGAATCTACACTCTAAACTATATCTACGTATATCCGTATGTTGTAGTCCATTTGAAAGGTCTAAAAAGACTTATATTTAGGAACGGAGGAAGTACTCGGCAGTAAATCTGGGATCGGGTTGGCTGTCTCTGGTGTGCTGGGCTGGCGCTTTGGAGAAGACGCGAGCAGGGGAAGGCGAAAGTGGACGAAATTCTTGTTCTGAACTTTTTGACGAACTAAATCACGAATTAATCCTATTTTAAAAAGAATTTCGTTTCTGACCCTATTTTTATCATCCCAACATCCTTAGTGTCTGGTTCGCACGGAAGACGCCAGGGTCATCGGTGTTTCACACTTGCCCACATGGCGCTAACGTGACAAAGTCCAAATGCCATAAATTTTGACGCTTGGATGAGACACCATAGGTCTTGGGGTTTGGTCCTAGTCCACATAAACAATAAAAGGTGCATGCACCATTTACGGAGTTACTTCCGTGAATATTAATTCTCTAATTTTCGTGAATAGACAAATTTCGTGAATAGAAAAATTTCCTAGCTTTAGTAGATTGGATAAATTGATCTCCTGGGAACGTGAGATAAAATAAATAACAATAAATTGCAGCAAGGTATTTTGGAGTTTTTGGATTAATAGATCTGAAAATAAAAGAGGCAAATAATAGATCGGAAAGCAAATATGATAAACAAGGGACCCGGGGCCGTAGATTTCACTAGTGGCTTCTCTCGAGAAAAATAGCATATGGCGGGTAAACAAATTACTGTTGGGCAATTGATAGAACTTTAAATAATTATGATGATATCCAAGCAATGATCATTATATAGGCATCATGTCCAAGATTAGTAGACTGACTCCTGCCTGCATCTACTACTATTACTCCACACATCGACCGTTATCCAGCATGCATCTAGTGTATTAAGTTAATGGGACAACGGAGTAATGCAATAAGAACGATGACATGATGTAGACAAGATCTATTCATGTAGGAATAGACCCCATCTTGTTATCCTTAATGGCAACGATCAATACGTGTATTGCTGCCCCTTCTATCACTAGGAAAGAACATCGCATGACCGAACCCATCACAAAGCACCTCTTCCCATGGCAAGAAAAATCGATCTAGTTGGCCTAACTAAACCAAAGATTCAAAGAAGAAACACAAGGCTATAAGTAATCATGCATATAAGAGATCAAAACTCAAATAACTTTCATGGATAAAATAGATCTGATCATAAACTCAAAGTTCAACGGATCTCAACAAACACACCGCAAAAAGAGCTACATCTAATAGATCTCCAAAAGACCATTGTATTGAGAATCAAAAGATTGAGAGGAAGCTATCTAGCTACTGCCTGCAGACCATAGGTCTACAATGAACTACTCATGCATTATCGGAGAGGCACCAATGAGGATGATGAACTTGCGGCGGATGGAATTGTGTTTCGTCAACTCCCCTAGGTTTTTTATTTTCGGGGTATTTATAGAGCAAAAGGCGGTGCGGGCGCGCCCAGGTGGGTTGTGCCCCCCTCGGGGCACCCCTCTGGTACTTCTTTGGCCCAACTTGTCCCTTCTGGTCTAGAAAAAATCTCCAAAAACTTTTGCTGCATTTGGACTCCGTTTGGTATTGATTTTCTGTGAAGCAAAAAAACAGCAATTGGCACTGGGCACGATGTCAATAGGTTAGTCCCAAAAAATGATATAAAGTTGATATAAAATGATTGTAAAACATCCAAGAATGATAATATAATAGCATGGAACAAGCAAAAATTATAGATACATTGGAGACGTATCAACATCCCCAAGCTTAATTCGTACTCGTCCTCGAGTAGGTAAATGATTAAAACAGAATTTTTGATGTGGAATGTTGCCTAGCATGTTCATCACATGAGGACGCGGCCATTGTTGCGAGCGCGTGGGGAGGCCAGACACACCCCGGGGTGCCACCCCCAGGGCCCGCGTCCCTTCAAGGAGGAGGCGGCCCGAGAGCGGTGACGGCTCATCCCTGTAGGCACTGAAGAGAATGAAGTGGGTTGTCACCGACGAGTAAGTCTTCTGCTCCCCCTGATCTCCGCTCGACAAGCCCTCTTGAGCCTTCATTTCTCAGCTCTTCGTCAGGCGAAGAGGCAAGGGTGCTCCCGTCACCACTTCCTGGAGCGTCAAGGTGCTCAACAGTCGTGTGCCCCACGAGCCCGGCGGCCGAGCTCATGCGCACCGGAGAGTTCGTGCTCCTCCTGAGGCGTCCCGTGGCGGGCCTTAACCATGGAGCCCCGGCGTTCTCTGATAGGGGCGACATTAGGCTTGCATGGGTGATACCGCCGCCCATCCCGCCATCTCTCGGAGGCACTCGAATCTGCTGCGAGCCGATGAGCAACCTGACATCTGGTTCACCTCGGGTCGCGCCTTGGGCCAGGGAAATGGACGTCGGGCCGGCGGGCCTCGGATCCTCACCCAGCGCGGCCGGACCTTCTCGGGCCTCTGTCGTGGCCGGGAGCGTGGAACAGGGTCCTGGCCGTGCCTTGGAGCTCACGCACGGCCTTGGCGTCGTCCAACATGGCCTTCTTCAGGACGCGAGGGGCACGCTAGACCGGCTCGAGGCAGAGCTCTGTGATGTCGACTCGCACCTCGAGGCCGAGCTCCTGCGCCTGGCGTGCGGGTGGCGCCGGCTTGAAGTAGCCATCAACCTCAGCCGCCTCCATCACGAAGCCGCTCGCTCGAAGGACGAGGTGTCCTCCGCTGCGGCCAAAGAAGCCCACGACCGCGCCTTCGAGGAGGCCGAGGCCACGGATCGACGGCGCGAGGCCACCGAAAAGCGCGAGCGGGAGCTTCTAGCCTCCGCCGCAGTCCTGGAGCAGCGAGCCCAGGGCGCAAAGCTGTCGCACCCTCTCCTGTGGAAGGGATGTCGGCCCGTGAAGCGAGGCTCCGCGCCCTTGAGGAGGCATTGGAGATGGTGGCGTCCGAACAAAACCTGGAGCGCGACCAACTGGAGGTGATGGAGCGCCAAGTGATGATCGCCGAGACCGCCATGGACTCTCGAGAGGCAAGGGTTCAGGCGGAGATTGGTGATGGGATCGCGGGGGGCCCGCCGAGCCCTCATCAAGGACCATCACAAGAAACCGAAGCTTTAGGAGACTCGCTTCTGCACCCGGCACGACAAACTGAAGGGTGAAATCAACGCCCTCAAGAAGCAGCTGGCCGGGGTAGACAAGCACCAGAAGGCCGCCCTCGACGCCCAAGTCGTGGCTGAAGCCGAGTTGGCGTCCCTCTATCAGCAAGTGGGGGATGTTGCTTCTTTGGTGGAGCGGGCGACACACGAGGCGAATCGGGCTCGGGGTCTGCAGCACACGCGTTCCGTGATGTTTCAAGACCCCGAGCGACGTGCTAATTGCGCCCTATGTTCCATCTACAAGGAGAGCGTCTCCAGCCCGCTCGTGGCTGATGACACCGGCTACCTCGCCTTCTTCACCAGGGTCGTGGAGCGGCTTGAAGGAAGCGCGGAGAAGGTGCGCAGGCTCGTTGACGAGGAAAGCTGTGACCTCCTCGCGTAGGCATTGACGCGTGTTTTCAACCATCTTCTTTGCTCTGACCCCGACTTCGACTTCGAGGCTGTGATCGACCCCGTGCCTAGGGTAATTCACGACGCCCTGGGGGAGTAGATGGAGGATCACGTAGATGACCTGATTGCACGGTTCGCCCCCGACAGCCACGAAGATCAGCATGAAGTCGAGGAGCATGGGGCGGCCGCCAGCGGTGATGATGATGCCTCTCCTTAGGGTGCCTTCCTTCTGTTTGCCTGCTGACATTTTGAATGTTACTGTCGGTGTCAAAACCGGCGGATCTCGGGTAGGGGGTCCCGAACTGTGCGTCTAAGGTCGATGGTAACAGGAGGGGACACGATGTTTGCCCAGGTTCGGGCCCTCTCTATGGAGGTAATACCCTGCTTCCTGCTTGATTGATCTTGATGAATATGAGTATTACAAGAGTTGATCTACCACGAGATCGTAATGGCTAAACCCTAGAAGTCTAGCCTGTATGACTATGGTAATGAGTCTCTGTCCTTTCCGGACTAAGTTCTCCAGTTTATATAGACACCGGAGGATCTAGGGTTACACAAGGTCGGTTACAAAGAAAGGAATCTACATATTCGGTCGCCAAGCTTGCCTTCCACGCCAAGGAGAGTACCATCCGGACACGGGTGCAGTCTTCGGTTTTCGTATCTTCACAACCCATCAGTCCGGCCCATGGCTAACAGACCGGATGCCCGAGGACCCCTTAGTCCAGGACTCCCTCAGTAGCACCCGAACCAGGCTTCAATGACGAGGTGTTCGGCGCGCAGTTTGTCTTCGGCATTGCAAGGCGGGTTCCTCCTCCGACGGCTTCCAAGTAATGTATTCGGCTTTTAATTCAATGTCGCGCCCCTCGGCTTCTGTGTATCTATGACTTCATCTTCCACGTGTTGGGCGAATGCGGACGGTCGGGGTCTTTTTTGCAAATAACACCCTAGCCATGCCAGAAAGAGCGTCTATTTAAAGAGATTGGATCTCAGATCCATTCGGCACCACGCGAAGAAAATCCTCAGAGACTGCGAGGAAAGACCATTCCAACATGGCTAACATTCCCAACTCCTCCTCCTGTTCCAACCTAGAGAGAGGCGAGTGGGAGAGGTGCTCTGTGTCCCAGAGCCAATTGGAGAAGTTGCAAACATAGGGATTTCTCCCTCCTGCAGATGTGGTCCCTGTTCGAGCAGGATTGGCCTCCTTCAACGGCAAAACCCAGGCGGAGGATTTTGCCAATCCGTCTGCGGGAGAATGAGTGTGCCTCGTCCCCTATTTGCTGAGGGGCGTGGGATTTCCCATTCACCCATTCCTCCGAGGGCTTCTGGAGTATTATGGCCTCCAGCTGCATAATTTTACCCCGGCCTCCATTCTGCACATCGCGGGTTATGTTGCTTTATGCAAACTATTTCTGGGTATTGAGGCCCATTTTGAACTGTGGAGAAAGTTGTTCTGCCTTGTACCGCGTAACCACGAAGGATCAATATTTGAAGTGGGGGGAGCCGAAATATGGCGCATTGCCGAGACCAGATACCTATCCGGCACGCCGAAGAAGGCTTCTGAAGAGTGGACCTCTGAGTGGTTTCACATTGATGATGTCGTACTTCCAGATCCAGTCCGGAGAGGCCTCCCCGAGTTTGTGAGTGTTCCTCTGAATAAGCGCCACAACTGGCGCCCTCGGAGCCTCGAGGAGGAAGATAGTGCGGAAGTTCGCCAACTCCTGAGCAAGATCAGGACGCTTGCCCAGTCCGGGTACACAATAGTCAAAGTTATGGCGACCTCCATAGTATGGGGAGTTCAGCCACTCCAATAGAGAGGACTTCCCATGTGGAATTACAATGGGGAAGATGACACCTCCCGCTGCGGCAGGAAAGGTCCGGACACCCCTGCCGCCCTAGCCAAAATATTGGTTGAACTATTCAAAGGTGAGGAAGAGGAGTTCCTGCGCATCACGCACAGAGAAGGATATTCCATGTACAATCCTCCTAGCTGGGTGAGTCCCTAACTTTTTTGCTCCACTCATTCCTCTCCCTGAGCTTTATTAACCCGTCCATTTATAACATCATTGGCAAAAGACTTCCGAGGGACTTTACAGTCCCGCCCCGCAGCCCGAAGGCTACGATCAAGACATTGATCCTGGATTTGAAGAGGATCCGGATACATTCGTGGTGCTCGAGAATGGCGTGTTTTACGAGGCGAGCTACGACGGCACCGAAGTGGCCATCATCGCCGATTGCCCTGGTCTTCTCCCGGCTTCACACGTAAGTAGTCAGGAGGCATCTTCCCCAAAAGGATTCCCTCGTTCTGCCTCACCCACCGTGCTGTCTCGTGCTTCGAAGGGGAGGCGTTCGACATGCCGTGCTACTCCAGGAGCGACTCCGAAGAGAGCGGCTCCTGCACCGGGCAATACTTCGAAGAGGAAGGCAGGCGAAGACACGGTCGGGCCCTCGTCAAAGAGGTATGGGTTTGCAAATATGTTTTTTAATAATCGCATCCAACTATGACTTTCATGTTCATCCCGTATCAGGAAAAGAGTCCGCTGGACTGTGTCTGGGGGTCCGGGAAGTAATACTCCCAGCAGCCAGGATCTAGCCCCAGCCGAGAGGACGCTGGACTGTCCTTCGGCCGAGGGCTCGGAAAATATGTCCGTCACCAACTTGGAAGTGGAGAGCGCCATGAATCATCGGCGCTCGGAAAATATGTTCGAAAGAGGCGTTTGATGCCTTCAGCTCGGCTGACACATACATCTGAACTGCTCGAGATGCGCTTGGCAAAGCCACAAAGCAACATTTAATAGATGTGCGGGTAAGGTTTATTTTGTCCGAAAAGGATAAGCACATGCTAGTAGCCCCCGAGACTAAAAGCAGTTGGCACAAGTGATTTAAGGATCGATGTATAACCAAGTTCTGACGGAGAGGAAAAACCTGCTAGCTCAAGAGCTGGAGCAGTGTCGGACACAGCTAAATGCTTCTACCACTGAACTGAAAGAGTCCAAGAAGGCATCTTCTGGTAAGGATCCCCTCCATCGAGGAATAACAATTATACAGTACCTGTGCTAACACTGTTACTTATCTCGTAATAGGATCATCAGGTCAACTGGAAGAGAAGTTGAAAACCGCTCAAGCGGGAGAGAAAGAGGCAAAGAGACTACATGCCGCAGGCGAGCGTATCCTGGCCCGAGTCAGAAAGGAGAAAAACAAACTCCAGGACTCAAATACCAAACTGGGCGAAGAACTGAAAGATGTGCGGGCCCAGCTAGCCGACTCCATGAAGGAGAATAAAAAGCTGTGAGGCGGCATATTCAGTACGTGGCCGGATCTTACCTTATAATAATTTGGAGGTAAAAGTAGTTGATATAGCTATGATTGCAGGTATGTTGACGGGCCGTCCCGAAGAGGAGGTGTCCGGATCATCAAGTGATCTCCTGCAAGGGCTATCTCAGTTGCACGAGCAAGCTCGGCAGGCAAAGCGGAGTGTAGCCAAGGCCTTATGGCCATCCGACTCCCCTCCAGGGAGTATGGAGAAGCTTGTAGAGCTATTCAAGGGAGCGCGGCGGCGTATCCGACTATGGAAGATATCGGCTTGCCGAGAGGGTGTGCGAGAGGCCTGGGCCATGGTAAAAACATGATATACCAAGCTGGATCCGAATCACATGGCCCGGGTCGGACAGCTAGGGTCAAATGGGGAAGAGATTCCCGTTAGTTTAGTATATGGCCAAGTAGAGGTGGCTGCTAGATACTCCCAACAAGATTGTAAATTAGACCGCCTGTTGGACCGTATAGAGGAGGAAGTTTTTAAGTCCTAAGTGACTATGTATTTTCCTTCTAGCTGGATTGCAAAACGATTGTCATGGCCGACCTTTTTGCTTCAATCTCTCGTCCTGAAGGTGCGGAGTGTTTCTGAATACATGAGCAGCAAAATAAACCGGCGTATGCGTGGAAACCAGACGTAGGGGTCATAGTTGCTTGAACAGACAATTATCCGGCTAGTTATGTTATATTACCTTAAGAGTGTAAGAAACATCTTCTATAGAGAATAGTTCCGTTAAGGGTTCCTTTCCCTGGGTGTGCATGCATCGATGTGCATGTCCGAACTGTGATGAAGAAATCACAATGTGTATAGCTTCTGGGGGTTCACGATGGGACGAATGCAAGAACATCTTTAGTTCACCGACCGAATATTCCCTTAAGAACGCTATCTTTCGGCTTCACCCAGTCTGAGGTACACATCCGGATGACCCGACAGTAACAATCACAGAGGTGCTCCCTTTATGCCCCAGCCGAACTAACGGGAACATAGGGCATAAGCACAGGAGCCAGGCAACCCAGCTTGGCCAAAACTTAAGTCATATCGATGCATATAATGGTGAAGAAAAGATACATATGGGAGAAAATGCATATGCGAAGAGCTTGATGCTCGGAAAATGAAAATAGCAAGCTTCTGTCCAAGAAGCCCCCCGGGTATAATAGTCGTACATACTTCAAGATGTATGCGTCGGGGGTGTACGGTCTAACCGCACGAAAGCTTTTAAAGCTAAAAAGAAAAAACGAAAAGAGAGAGAAAAAATGACTGAAACAATAGGGGGATGGAGACGAACAAAGATTTCTATGTAGGCATAGAATCTTCGGAGTCTGGCCGCGTTCCAGGGGTTCGGCTCTAATCGATTGTCTGACGCATCACGCAGGCGGTACGCCCCTCCGATGAGAATTTCATTGATGATGAAGGGACCCTCCCACTTGGGCTTGAGTTTGTCCTTTTTCTTCTCCGGCAGGCGCAGAACGAGTTCGCCGACGTTGTAAGTTTTGGCCCGCACCTCTCTGCTTTGATACCTGCGAGCCTGCTGTTGATAAAATGCGGAACGGGCTTTTGCGACATCGCACTCCTCCTCCAGGGCATCTAAGTTGTCCTGCCGATCGAGCTCAACCTCTCTTTCTTCGTACATGCGCACTTGAGGTGAGTCATGAATAATGTCGCAGGGTAGTACTGCCTCTGCGCCGTACACCATAAAGAAAGGTGTGTATCCGGTAGTGCGATTGGGCATGGTCCGCAGCCCCCAGAGTACGGAGTCGAGCTCCTCAACCCAGTGCTTGTCTGACTCTTTCAAAGACCGCACTAGTCTAGGCTTAATGCCGCTCATAATAAGACCATTGGCTCTTTCGACTTGACCGTTTGTTTGTTGATGATATACAGAGGCGTAATCGAGCTTGATGCCCAGATTAGCGCACCAGGTTTTTACCTCGTCGGCTGTGAAATTGGAGCCGTTATCAGTCATGATGCTGTGGGGAACACCGTAATGGTGTACGACGCCGGATATAAAGTCTATTACTGGTCTGGACTCGGCCGTTTTAACTGGTTTAGCCTCTATCCACTTGGTGAATTTATCCACCATAACTAGCAAATATTTTTTTCTTATGGCTTCCTCCTTTAAGGGGTCTAACCATATCCAGTCCCCAGACCGCAAAAGGCCAAGTGATGGGGATTTTTTGTAGGGCGGTGGGGACATATGGCTTTGGTTGGCGAAGAGTTGGCATCCAACGCAACGTTGGATGAGGTCTTGTGCATCCGCTCGGGCCGTCGACCAATATAATCATGTACGGAAGGCCTTGCTAACAAGGGCCTGAGCTGCGGCGTGGTGCCCGCCGAGACCGGCATGAATCTCAGCCAGGAGTTGTCGCCCCTCCTCCTCGGAGATACATCTTTGAAGGACTCCAGTAGCGCTTTTCTTATAGACCTCCCCGTCGTGGACCTTGTAGGCCTTCGAACGCCGGACAATGCAACGGGCCTCATTCTGGTCCTCAGGAAGCTCCTTCCTGTTAAGGTAGGCTAGGAAGGGTTCGGTCCATGGGGCGATGACTGCCATGATGAGATGTGTCGACGGTGTTATTTCGATGGCTGAGCCTCCGATGATGTCGGTGTTTTCGGAATCTGGGTTTATGTTCGGATCCGGACTAGTGTTGTCGTTTTCCCCCTGCCACACCACGGATGGCTTAAAAATCCTTTCTAGAAAGATATTAGGCGGGACGGGGTCGCGCTTAGCTCCAATACGAGCAAGAACGTTCGCTGCTTGATTACTTTCTCGAGCCACGTGATGGAACTCGAGCCCCTCAAACCGGGCCGACATTTTTATGACGGCATTGCGATAAGCTGCCATCTTCAGATCTTTGGCGTCGAAGTCTCCATTTATTTGAGATATTGCAAGGTTTGAGTCCCCGCGCACTTCTAGGCATTGTATTCCCATGGAGACAGCCATCCGGAGACCATGCAATAAGGCCTCGTATTCGGCTGCATTGTTGGAGTATGTGTATAATATTTGGAGTACATACTGAACGACGTATCCAATAGGTGACGTTAAAACGACGCCCGCCCTAGCCCCGCCAGCATTTTGGAGCCATCAAAATACATAAACCAATTGGAATATGTGCCGTACTCTTTAGGGAGTTCGGCCTCTGTCCATTCGGCGACGAAGTCAGACGGTACTTGGGATTTAATAGCTCGACGTGGTTTGTATGTAATATCAAATGGAAGGATCTCAATGGCCCATTTGGCAATCCGGCCCATGGCATCGCGGTTGTTTATAATGTCATTGAGTGGTACTACGGAAGCCACCATGATCGAACACTCCTGGAAGTAGTGGCGGAGCTTTCGGGATGCCATGAAGACCGCGTATGCCATCTTCTGATAATGGGGGTACCGGGATTTGCATGGTGTAAGGACAGTGGATACGTAGTATACTGGCTTCTGAAGCGGGAATTTGGGTCCGTCCTGTTCTCGTTCAACGATGAGCACGGCGCTCACCACCTGATGTGTTGCCGATATGTATAATAACATTGGTTCACCGACGTTTGGCGCGGCCAGGATTGGGTTGCTCGCAAGAAGGGTTTTTATTTTCTCCAGTCCGGCTGTTGTCGCGTCCGTCCACTCGAAGTGATCGGTTCGCCGTAGAAGGCGATAGAGTGGCAGTGCCTTTTCTCCCTGGAGATAAAGCAGCTTAGAGCTGCCACGCAACTCGTGAGATTTTGGACTTGTTTAAGGTCTGTTGGCGTAGCCAGTTGTGACAGAGCTCGGATTTTGGCTGGATTTGCTTCAATTGCTCTGTTGGAAACGATGAAACCCAGTAGTTTTCTAGCGGGAACGCCGAAAATGCACTTTTCCAGATTGAGCTTAATGTCATACGCGCGGAGGTTATCAAATGTGAGACGTAAATCGTCTATTAATGTTTCGACGCACCTAGTCTTGATGACGACGTCGTCCACATAAGTTTCATCTGTTTCTCCAAGCATGTTTGAATCATGCGTTGGTACATGGCGCCGGCGTTCTTGAGCCCGAAGGGCATGGTGTTGAAGCAGAATGGCCCATATGGGGTAATGAATGCTGTTGCAGCTTGATCGGACTCCTTCATTTTGATTTGATGGTATCCAGAATATGCATCGAGGAAACACAATGAGTCGTGTCCTGCGATAGCATCAATGATTTGATCAATGCGGGGGAGGGGGAAGGGATCCTTAGGGCAAGCCTTATTGAGGTCTTTAAAATCGACGCATAACCGCCAGGATTTGTCCTTCTTTGGTACCATCACTAGGTTTGCCAACCAGTCAGGGTGTTTTATTTCTCTGATGAATCCGGCCTCGATTAGCTTGGCCAGCTCCTCCCCCATGGCTTGGCGTTTGGGCTCGGAAAAGCGCCTCAATGCTTGTTTGATTGGTTTGTATCCCTTTAGGATGTTAAGGCTATGTTCAGCCAGCTCACGTGGGATTCCAGGCATGTCAGAAGGGTGCTAGGCGAATATATCCCAGTTTTTGTGAAGGAAATCCCTTAGTGCGGCGTCGACCGTTGGGTCAAGTTGTGCTCCAATAGATGCCTGCTACCTCTTGAGCACTGCGTTGGATTTCCCCAAAGAGGAGAGGATGATGCAGCAAAGTAGCGTAAGTATTTCCCTCAGTTTTTGAGAACCAAGGTATCAATCCAGTAGGAGGCTACGCTCGAGTCCCTTGTACCTGCACAAAACAATAGCTCAACGCAACCAACGTGATTAGGGGTTGTCAATCCCTTCACGATCACTTACGGGAGTGAGATATGATAGAGATAATATTTTTGGTATTTTTGGTATAGAGATGCAAAGCGAAAAATAAAAGGCAAAGTAAAAAGCAAAGCAAGATTAAAGTGATGGAGATTGATATGATGAGAATAGACCCGGGGACCATAGGTTTCACTAGTGGCTTCTCTCAAGAGCATAAGTATTCTACGGTGGGTGAACAAATTACTGTTGAGCAATTGACAGAATTGAGCATAGTTATGAGAATATCTAGGTATGATCATGTATATAGGCATCACGTCCGAGACAAGTAGACCGACTCCTGCCTGCATCTACTACTATTACTCCACTCATCGACCGCTATCCAGCATGCATCTAGAGTATTAAGTTAAGAATAGAGTAACGCCTTAAGCAAGATGGCATGATGTAGAGGGATAGTTTCATGCAATATGATAAAAGACCCATCTTGTTATCCTCGATGGTAACAATACAATACGTGCCTTGCTGCCCCTTCTGTCACTGGGAAACGACACCGCAAGATTGAACCCAAAGCTAAGCACTTCTCCCATGGCAAGAAAAACCAATCTAGTAGGCCAAACCAAACTGATAATTCGAAGATACTTGCAAAGTTAACCAATCATACATAAAAGAATTCAGAGAAGATTCAAATATTATTCATAGATAGACTTGATCATAAACCCACAATTCATTGGTCTCAACAAACACACCGCAAAAAGAAGATTATATCGTATAGATCTCCACGAGAGAGGGGGATAACATTGTATTGAGATCCAAAAAGAGAGAAGAAGCCATCTAGCTAATAACTATGGACCCGTAGGTCCGAGGTGAACTACTCACACTTCATCGGAGGGGCTAGGATGATGTAGAAGCCCTCCGTGATGATGGCCCTCTCCGGCAGAGCTCCGGAACAGGCCCCAAGATGGGATCTCGTGGGTACAGAAGGTTGCGGCGGTGGAATTAGGTTTTTGGCTCCATATCTGATCGTTTGGGGGTACGTAGGTATATATAGGAGGAAGAAGTACGTCGGTGGAGCTCCGAGGGGCCCACGAGGCAGGGGGCGCGCCCCCCACCCTCGTGACCGCCTCGTGGCTTTCTTGACGGAGGGTCCAAGTCGCATGGGTCTTATCTGATGAGAAAATCACGTTCCCGAAGGTTTCAGTCTGTTTGGACTCCGTTTGATATTTTGTTTCTCCGAAACTCTAAAATAGGCAAAAAACAGCAATTCTGGACTGGGCCTCCGGTTAATATGTTAGTCCCAAAAATAATACAAAAGTGGAAAATAAAGCCCAATATAGTCCAAAACAGTAGATAATATAGCATTGAGCAATCAAAAATTATATATACGTTGGAGACGTATCAGGCATCCCCAAGCTTAATTCTCGTTAGTCCTCGAGTAGGTAAATGATAAAAAGAGAATTTTTGATGCGGAGTGCTACTTGGCATAATTTCAATGCAAATCTTCTTAATTGTGGTATGAATATTCAGATCCGAAAGATTCAAGACAAAAGTTCATATTGACATAAAAATAATAATACTTCAAGCAAACTAACAAAGCAATTATGTCTTCTCAAAATAACATGGCGAAAGAAAGTTCATCCCTACAAAATCATATAGTTTAGTGATGCTCCATTTTCGTCACACAAGAATGCTCTCATCATGCACAACCCCGATGACAAGCCAAGCAATTGTTTCATACTTTAATAATCTCAAACTCATAAACCTTCACGCAATACATGAGCGCGAGCCATGGATATAGCACTATGGGTGGAATAGAATATGATGATGGGGGTTATGTGGAGAAGACAAAAAAGGAGAAAGTCTCACATCAACGAGGATAATCAATGGGCTATGGAGATGCCCATCAATTGATGTTAATGCAAGGAGTAGGGATTGCCATGCAACGGATGCACTAGAGCTATAAATGTATGAAAGATCAACAAAAGAAACTAAGTGGGTGTGCATCCAACTTGCTTGCTCACGAAGACCTAGGGCACTTGAGGAGGCCCATCGTTGTAATATACAAGCCAAGTTCTATAATGAAAAATTCCCACTAGTATATGAAAGTGACAAAACAAGAGACTCTCTATTATGAAGATTATGGTGCTATTTTGAAGCACAAGCGTGGAAAAAAGGATAGTAGTATTGCCCCTTTTTATTTTATATTTTTTTGGGCCTTCTTTTTTTTCTTTGGCCTTTCTTTTTTTGGGACAATACTCTATTAAATGATGATCATCACACTTCTATTTATTTACAACTCAATGACTACAACTCGATACTAGAACAAAGTATGACTCTATATGAATGCCTCCGGCGGTATATCGGGATATGCAATGAATCAAGAGTGACAAGTATGAAAGAATTATGAACGGTGGCTTTGCCACAAATACTATGTCAACTACATGATCATGCTAAGCAATATGACAATGATAGATGTGTCATGATGAACGGAATGGTGGAAAGTTGCATGGCAATATATCTCGGAATGGCTATGGAAATGGCATAATAGGTAGGTATGGTGGCTGTTTTGAGGAAGATATAGGGAGGTTTATGTGTGAAAGAGCGTATCATATCACGGGGTTTGGATGCACCGGCGAAGTTTGCACCGACTCTCAATGTGAGAAAGGGAAATGCACGGTACTGAAGAGGCTAGCAATGATGGAAGGGTGAGAGTGCGTATAATCCATGGACTCAACATTAGTCATAAAGAACTCATATACTAATTGCAAAAATCTACAAGCCATCAAAAACCAAACCATCGCTCGTCCCCGACCGCCACTCATAAGGAGGACAATCAAATAACACCTCATGTTTCAAATTTGTTACATAACGTTTACCATACGTGCATGCTACGGGACTTGCAAACTTCAACTCAAGCACTTCTCAAATTTACAATTACTCTACTAGCATGACTTTGATATTATCACCTCCATATCTCAAAACAATTATCAAGCATCAAACTTTTCTTAGTATTCAACGCACTCAAAAGAAAGTTTTGCAAATCTTGAATACCAAGTTTATTATTATCATTAAGCAAATTACCATGATATTTAAGACTCTCAAAATAATCTAAGTGAAGCATGAGAGATCAATAGTTTCTATAAAACAAATCCACCACCGTGCTCTAAAATATATAAGTGAAGCACTAGAGCAAAACTATAAAGCTCAAAAGATATAAGTGAAGCACAAAGAGTATTCTATCAAATTCCAATTCATGTATGGCTCTCTCAAAAGGTGTGTACAGAAAGGATGATTGTGGCACACTAACAAAAAAAGACACAAATAATACAAGACGCTCCAAGCAAAACACATATCATGTGGTGAATAAAAATATAGCTCCAAGTAAAATTACCGATGGAAGTAGACGAAAGAGGGGATGCCTTCCGGGGCATCCCCAAGCTTTGACTTTTTGGTGTCCTTGGATAATCTTGGGGGTGCCATGGGCATCCCCAAGCTTAGGCTCTTGCCACTCCTTGTTCCATAATCCATCAAAAGATTTCACCCAAAACTTGAAAACTTCACAACACAAAACTCAACAGAAATCTCGTGAGCTCCGTTAGCGAAAGAAAACAAAAGACCACTTCAAGGTACTGTGATGAACTCATTATTTATTTATATTGGTGTTAAACCTACTGTATTCCAACTTCTCTATGGATTATAAACTATTTTACTAGCCATAGATTCATCAAAATAAGCAAACAACACACGAAAAACAGAATCTGCCAAAAATAGAACAGTCTGTAGTAATCTGTAACTAACGCAAACTTATGGAACTCCAAAAAATCACCAAAATAGGACGATCTAGACAATTTGTTTATTGATCAGCAGCAATTGGAATCAGTATTTTATCACGTTCTGGTGATTTATAACAATTGTTTTCGTGAACAGAAAGATTCTGGAAATTACAGCAAGATCAAATAACTATCATTCGAGAAGATCCTATAGGTCTAACTTGGCACGGACACTAATTAAAACACAAAACCACATCTAAACAGATGGTATATGGATTATTTATTCCTAAACAGAAGAAAAAACAAAAAAACTAAAATAAAATTGGGTTGCCTCCCAACAAGCGCTATCGTTTAACGCCCCTAGCTAGGCATAATATTTCAATGATGCTCACATGAAAGACAAGAATTGAAGCACAAAGAGAGCATTATAAAACACGTGAAAACACATCTAAGTCTAACATACTTCCTATGCATAGGCATCTTATAGGCAAACAAATTATCATAGCAACCAAAAACTAGCATATGCAAGGAAGTGGAAAGAAACGATAGCAAGCTCAACATAACGAGAGGTAATTTATTATCATGAAAATTTCTACAACCATATTTTCCTCTCTCATAATAATTACATGTGGGATCATAAGCAAATTCAACAAAATAGCTATCACATAAAATATTTTCAACATGATCCACATGCATGCAAAGTTGACGCTCTTCCAAAATAGTGGGATTAACATTAACTAAAGTCATGACCTCTCCAAACCCACTTTTATCAAAAATATCATAAGATTGAACCTTCTCCAAATATGTGGGATCTAAAGTTGACACTCTTCCAAACCCACTTCCAATATTATCGCAAACACTACTATCAATCTCATATTCATCATGGGGCTTAAATAAATTTTCAAGATCATAAGAAGAATCACCCCAATCATGATCATTGCAACAAGTAGTAGACATAGCAAAACTAGCATCCCCAAGCTTAGGGTTTTGCATATTATTAGCATAATTGACATCAAGAGAATTTATAGTAACATCGTTGCAATCATGCTTTTCATCGAATGAACTACCAAGTATGGGTGCAATAGCAACGATCTCATGTTTAACATAAGGAACTATAGCAAATTCATCTTCATAAATATCGGCATCATGGCCACAAGAATAGCAAGCATCATGTTCATCAAGGGATATTTCAATCAAATCATCGGAATCATCATTATCTATAGATTCATGCATATCATTATTTTCTTCCAAAGCAACAGTCATTCTCTCAATAAATTCTTTGACATAGACATTATGAGCATAGTTTTCATAGCAATATTTAAGTATGTCAAAATTTTCAGATTCGTAGAGAGTAATATCATACTTTTCAATCAAAGAAGCAACTTCATAAGCACCCTTAAAAGCAACAATTTCTTCAATTTGTTTGATATCATAGTAACTATAAACACCCTTTGCATAAGAAGATAAGATATTATTTTCATTAAACTCACATAGGTAGGGAAGGTGTTTTTTAGGGTTCTTCGAGCAACAAGTAAAATCATAAATTTCACAAAGATTCCAAGCATAGCACAGCAATCTATTTATTTGACTCCATAAGAGTTTCCCTTTTTCATACAAACGGTGACGCACAAAATGAGCATGCTCATCTAAAGATTTCCCACCAACTAGGCTAGTTGGGGTTTCAGCACGGGCGCATAAGGATCGAAGATGATCCAAGTAGAACACTTTAAGTGGATCCATATCAATAGATTTTTAGCAAGCAAAGATGCAAGCAAATAGAAGGCACATGGAAGCATAAACAAAAGGACATACGGGAAGAAGGCAAAGAAAAGGCGAATAAAACGGCAAGGGTGAAGTGGGGGAGAGGAAAACGGGAGGCAAATGGCAACTAATGTAATGCGGGAGCTAGGGATTGTGATGGGTACTTGGTATGTTGACTTTTGCACAGACTCCCCGGCAACGGCGCCAGAAATTCTTCTTGCTACCTCTTGAGCACTGCGTTGCATTTCCGGAGAGGAGAGGATGATGCAGCAAAGTAGCGTAAGTATTCCCCTCAGTTTTTGAGAACCAAGGTATCAATCCAGTAGGAGGCTACGCTCGAGTCCCTCGTACCTGCACAAAACAATAGCTCAACGCAACCAACGCGATTAGGGGTTGTCAATCCCTTCACGGTCACTTACGAGAGTGAGATCTGATAGAGATAATATTTTTGGTATTTTTGGTATAGAGATGCAAAGCAAAAAGTAAAAGGCAAAGTAAAAAAGCAAAGCAAGATTAAAGTGATGGAGATTGATATGACGAGAATAGACCCGGGGGCCATAGGTTTCACTAGTGGCTCCTCTCAAGAGCATAAGTATTCTACGGTGGGTGAACAAATTACTGTTGAGCAATTGACAGAATTGAACATAGTTATGAGAATATCTAGGTATGATCATGTATATAGGCATCACGTCCGAGACAAGTAGACCGACTCCTGCCTGCATCTACTACTATTACTCCACTCATCGACCGCTATCCAGCATACATCTAGAGTATTAAGTTAAAAACAGAGTAATGCCTTAAGCAAGATGACATGATGTAGAGGGATAGTTTCATGCAATATGATAAAAAACCCATCTTGTTATCCTCGATGGCAACAATACAATACGTGCCTTGCTGCCCCTTCTGTCACTGGGAAAGGACACCGCAAGATTGAACCCAAAGCTAAGCACTTCTCCCATGGCAAGAAAAACCAATCTAGTAGGCCAAACCAAACTGATAATTTGAAGAGACTTGCAAAGATAACCAATCATACATAAAAGAATTCAGAGAAGATTCAAATATTATTCATAGATAGACTTGATCATAAACCCACAATTCATCGGCCTCAACAAACACACCGCAAAAAGAAGATTACATCGAATAGATCTCCACGAGAGAGGGGGAGAACATTGTATTGAGATCCAAAAAGAGAGAAGAAGCCATCTAGCTAATAACTATGGACCCGTAGGTCTGAGGTAAACTACTCACACTTCATCGGAGGGGCTAGGATGATGTAGAAGCCCTCCGTGATGATTGCCCTCTCCGGCGGAGCTCCAGAACAGGCCCCAAGATGGGATCTCGTGGGTACAGAAGGTTGCGGTGGTGGAATTAGGTTTTTGGCTCCGTATCTAATCGTTTGGGGGTACATAGGTATATATAGGAGGAAGAAGTATGTCGGTGGGGCTCCGAGGGGCCCACGAGGCAGGGGCGCGCCCTAGGGGGGTGGGCGCGCCCCCCACCCTCGTGACCGCCTCATGGCTTTCTTGACGGAGGGTCCAAGTCTCGTGGGTCTTATCTGATGAGAAAATCACGTTCCCGAAGGTTTCATTCCGTTTGGACTCCGTTTGATATTCTGTTTCTCCAAAACTCTGAAATAGGCAAAAACAGCAATTTTGGGCTGGGCCTCCGGTTAATGGGTTAGTCCCAAAAATAATATAAAAGTGGAAAATAAAGCCCAATATAGTCCAAAACAGTAGATAATATAGCATGGAGCAATAAAAAATTATAGATACGTTGGAGATGTATCAATGCCGTCTTCTTGGGGTCCATTGGGTGGACCTGGAATTTGACTATTTCTTCTGCCGGTTTGAAGGAGGTGGATTTGGGTCGTTTGTCTAAGATCACATCGTCCCTATCCACCATGGAGCGCAGTGCGGTTAATTCTTCGGCCGCGAGGGCTTCAGATAATGCCTCAAGGGCCAGGGATGCAGTTGTGTTTTCAGGACGGAGTGCTATGTCCGGATCACTTACAAGAGTGATTATGCCGTTTGGTCTGGGCATTTTGAGCTTCATATATCCGTAATGGGGTTATAGCTTGGAAGCATGTAAAAGCATCCCGCCCCAACAGGGCGTGGTATCCGCTGCTGAAAGGAGCCACTTGGAAGGTGATCTCTTCAGACCGATAATTCTCCGGTGTACCGAATACCACGTCAAGTGTGATTTTTCCCGTACACCGCGCCTCCCGACTGGGAATGATTCCTTGGAAGGTTGTACTGCTTTGCTTGATGCGGCTTCTGTCTATTTCCATTTTGTGGAGTGTATCCTCATAGATGAGGTTTAGTCCGCTGCCACCGTCCATGAGGACCTTGGTGAGTCGAAAGCCGTCCATGATGGGACTGAGGACTAGAGCGGCTGGTGCTCGGACTGTCCTGTATTTTGGTTCGTCTCCGGCATTAAAGGTTATAGCCGTGTCGTTCCAAGGGTTTACTGTGGCGATTTGGCGGACTTCGGCAAGGCCGTGAAGTGCCCTTTTGCGCTTATTGTTTGAAGCGAATGTCTCAAAGACCGTCAGTACTCTGGGGTCGTCGTCTTCTGGAGGGTGTTGCTCTGGGGTGTTTTTGGTAAGGATGTCCTCGCCGCTTTTGGCTACCTGCCGGAGTATCCAACATGCTCTAAGGCTGTGGGTAGGTATGGTATCCGGTGTTGTGTGTATTTTGCATGGGCCATCGAGCCATCTCTCCAGGACGGTTCCGCGCCGCGTAATGGGTTTGTATTTCTTGGCTATTGGACTGGGTGCGTCACGGCGATGCGCCCTTTTCGCCTGGACCAGTGGTTGAGTTGGGAGCGATGGCTCCCAACAAGCTGCCTGATCCATCCAGGCGCTTTCCATTGCGCTGTACTTCTGTATGATAGTTGCCAAGTCAGCGAAGTGTAGTATGCGGCGGCGATTAATGGCGTTGAGGATTCCTTTGCTCAGGCAATTGTTGTAGAACGCTGATATCGCATCCTCGTCGCGGCAATCTTTAACCGTGTCCTTAACAAGGAGGAATCTGGCCCAGAAGTGGTGGCCCATTTCCTAAGACTGTTGTTGTATGCTCGTGAGAGCGCTTATGTCTGGGTGGGTGGGTGGAATTGGATCTAGACCCTGACCCGATCGATGATCCGGAGTCTGAAGTTTTTCCAAACTTAACAGTCCGGGCTCCGGAGTATCTCCTGGTTGCCTTTGACCACCATCCGATACTATGTTCGGAAGGCCGGACACCTCCTTTTGCGGGTGGGTATCCAGCTCTGCAGGGTCGGCGATCCGGACATAGTCCGTCTTCACTATAGGGGAAGAGTCGCCGTCTGCTCCTCTACTACCGTTATCTGGTGGGTGATCGGTGGAGATTTGATTTCTCTTTGGTCGGGTTTAAGCCCGATCCGATCGCAATCCATGGCGGCTCCCAGGGCAGCGATATGATCCAGGAGCTCGTTTAAAGACGAAAACTCCGCCGGATCTATCTGCTTGGAGTGTTTGGGGTCGATAAGAAGAGGATTTTCGATGGCCCGAGAGGTCATCATCGGCTTAACGGCTGAACGAGCGGTCATGGTAAAGCTGCCCAACCGGAGGGTTTGGCCTGGGGCCAGTTCTCCTCCGGTAGTGATATTGTCTTTAAGGACGAGGCGAGTCATCGATCCTGTTGTCGACAGCACAGCGGAACTCTCAATGAAAGCACCAATGTCGGTGTCGAAACCGGCGGATCTCGAGTAGGGGGTCCTGAACTGTGCGTCTAAGGTCGATGGTAACAGGAGACATGGGAGACGATGTTTACCCAGGTTCGGGCCCTCTCTATGTAGGTAATACCCTACTTCCTGCTTGATTATTCTTGATGAATATGAGTATTACAAGAGTTGATCTACCACGAGATCGTAATGGCTAAACCCTAGAAGTCTAGCCTGTATGACTATGGTAATGAGTCTCTGTCCTTTACGGACTAAGTCCTCCGGTTTATATAGACACCGGGAGGATCTAGGGTTACACAAGGCCGGTTACAAAGAAAGGAATCTACATATTCAGTCGCCAAGGTTGCCTTCCACGCCAAGGAGAGTCCCATCCGGACACGGGTGCAGTCTTCGGTCTTCGTATCTTCACAGCCCATCAGTCCAGCCCATGGCTAACAGGCCGGACGCCCGAGGACCCCTTTGTCCAGAACTCCCTTAGTTACCTGCGGGGATGTAAAGGATACTTTGTGGAAACTCCTTAATGATGTATGAAGTAGCACTGTACTCCTTTAGGCTGCCTTTCCTTTGCTTATTCCGCACCCGTAGCCCCCAAGCAAGGGTCGATCGTCACTGGTATGCTGGGTCGCGATGCCCAGTCAAGGCCAGGAGATGAGTGCTCCTGAGGTTAGGGACCATGGGCAACGCGTGCCTGCTGGCTCGCTTAAGAGCGTCGCGCGAGGACTCAGGCACCAAAGTCTTGGCGAGGTGTGCGTAGGGGAAGGCCCACGGCCGCCTCGGGTTGGCCTAAACACAAACACCGACCCAGCCCCCGCTCGCAGGATGATCGGGAGGCGGGCATCTGGCAGCCGTTGCTGCTCTTGTGAAAATTCGAGGAACGAAAACACCGCAAGAAAAAAAAATCTTGACCCCCTTCTAAAAAGTATGCAAAAACTCCAAGCTTTATTCGAGGAAATAACAAATGGTTTACAAGAAGCAAAGGAAAATGCCGCGTCCGGCGCCTAGACTAGTCTTCCCACCAACACAGAGCATGGGGCCTCCACTTGGGCATGGGCATAGTCGTTGTTCGACCGTTCCAGCAGCGCGGAGCACGAGGCTTCACTGTTGCGTGGGTGGAAGCTCCCGCGGGGCCGTGGGGCGGCGCACCAGGAGCTCCGGGGGAGTCTATAGCCCACTCATTATTACGTGATAGTGTCACGGGTAGAACTTGTGGAGGTGTTGTATGTTCCAAGCGTTCTGCACGGGGACCTCGTCCTCCGTCTCCAAGCGCGCGGCGCTAGGCCTAGAGATGTGGGCGACCCTAAACGGACCCTCCCACATGGGCGAGAGCTTGTGGAGGCCCTCCCTAGAGAGGACCCGCCTCAGGACGAGGTCTCTGACTTCGAGAGTCCGAGAGCGGACGTTGCGGCTGTGGTAACGCCGCAAGGCCTGCTGGTACCTCGCAGCGCGGAGGGAGGATTGGCGATGGACTTCCTCACCGAGCACGAGATCGGTTCCCCGCGCGGCATCCTGGCGCGCCTCGTCGAATGCCAAGACCCGCGGGGAACCGTGCTTGATCTCAAGTGGGAGGACCGCCTCAGCCCCGTAGTCGAGAAAGAACGGAGTTTCACCGGTGGGCTTAGTCGCGGTGGTGCGAATGGACCACAACACGGACTGCAGCTCATCCAGCCAACCCCTGCCGCAAACCTCAAGCTTTTTCTTGAAGCTTCTAGCCTTGAGACCCCTGAGGACCTCCGTGTTTGCGTGCTTGGCCTGGCCGTTGATTTGTGGGTGCGCCACCGAAGCGTAGCATATTTGCGTTCCAAGGTTAGCATAATATGACTTCAAGAGGTTTCTTATAAACTGGGAACCATTGTCGGTGATGATGCGGTTAGGCATGCCGAACTGGCTCACGAGGCCCTTGATGAACTTGACAGCCGAGCCCGCTGGGATGGTGCGCACGGGTTCCACATCTGCCCACTTGGTGAATTTGTCGATGGCTACGTAGAGGTAGCGGTAGACACCGGCCGCCCGAGGGAATGGCCCCAGTATGTCTAGCCCCAGACCGCAAAGGGCCATGAAGGCGGGATCGCCTGGAGCCCCTGCGCCGGTTGGTGAATTTGCTTGGCGTGGAACTGGCAGGCCTCGCAGGACCGAACCAACTCAACAGCGTCGTGCAGTGCCGTGGGCCAGTAGAACTCGCTGCAAAACACCTTGCCCACGAGAGTGCGCGATGAAGAGTAGTGCCTGCAGTCTCCCCCATGGTTATCGGCCAGCAGCTCGCGCCCTTGATCTTCTGAAATGCATCTTAGTGAGACATCGTTAGGACGCCTGTGGTATAGCTTGCCATCCTGCAAGCACTAAACGGTGGCCTAGTGGGCCACACGCTCTGCATCTCGTCCTTTTCAGGCAGGGTGCCGTGGAGCAGGTATGCCTCGAACTCCTGGGTCCAACTGTCCTCCTGAGACGCCAACGCTAGGAGCAGGCGGGCTCCCAAGGTTGGGCCATAGGTTGGGGCACCTGTGGGTGGCTCGGGAGGCAGCTCCTCCCCCTGAGGCAGCATTGTTCCTATCATCAGGGTGTGGCTGATGGCGTGAAGATCCTTTCTTCAAAGACACCAGGGCTTTGGGGTTCGCAGCGTGATGCCCGCTTGGCAATATCGTCTGCTTCCTTGCTCGCGCCCCTCGGGACGTGCTACAACTCCAAGCCGAAGAATTATTTTTCAGTTTTACGTAACTCCTCCAGGTATGCCGCCATGTGCTCGTCCTTCTGCTCGTATTCCTTGTTGGAGAAGTTGACGAGGAGCTGGGAATCGCCCTTGATGGTGAGGCGCTTGATCCCCAGGGTGGCCACGGCTTTGATCCCGGCGATCAAGCCCTCGTACCCCGCGATGTTGTTGGAGACCTTATCGTCGTGCTGGAAGCAAAGCTGGACGGCGTAGTAGAGTTTGTTGTCGGTCGGGAAACGAGCATCACCCCAGCTCTCGCGCCCTGTCGTACGAAAGCTCCGTCGAAGTGCATGACCCAGCCGTCAGGCACCTCGTCGCCCAATGCCAAGGACCGGTCCTCGTGCAACCCCTGGTCGTATGCATCTGTCCATTCCACCACAAAGTCGGTGAGCGCCGCTCCCTTGATCACCCTGGTCGTACTAAATTCTAGCTGGAAGGCTTGCAGCTCGATGTTCCACTTGGCGACTCCGCCGACAGCGTTGGGGCCGTGCAGCACTCTCTCTAGGGGGTATGCGGACATGACCTTGATGGGTGGCCCTGGAAATAATGGCGCAACTTCCTTTAGGCGACCAGGAGTGGGAGGAGGAGCTTCTGTTGCATAGGGTAGCGCACGCATCCTTGAGCACCATGCTGACGAAGTACACCGGATGCTCAAGGTTCAAAAAAAGTACACCGGATGCTCGACAAGGCGTGGGGCATCGGCGACGACTTGCCCTGCGCGGGGTGTGCGGGGCCCAGGGGCCTCGTCGGACGACAGGGGGGCAGAGCCCCCAGGGACGCCGCCCTGGGGTGACGAGGGCTCGGGGGCTCCACAACCCTGCACGGGCCGGGGGGCTTCCCTCAGGCGCTGACGCATTCTTCTCGGATCGCCACGAGCGTTGCGCTGGCCGAATGTGGGGTGGCCGCCAAGTAAAGCACCAGAGGCTCGCGGGAGCGGGGCGCCACTATGATAGGCAGGCTTGTGAGGTATTTCTTGAGATCTTTGAAGGCTGCCTCCGCCTCAGGGGTCCACTCAAAGGAGCCCTTTCTCTTCATCAGCTTAAAGAACGGCAAGGCACGTCGCCCATCTTGGAGATGAAGCTCCCTAGTGAAGTCACACACCCTGTCAGCATCTGCATTTCCTTGAGGGTCTAAGGAGGGCGCATATTCTCAGTAGACTTAATCTTCTCTGGGTTGGCTTCTATTCCTCAGTGCAAGACAAGAAAGCTAAGCAGCTTGCCGGACGGGTCCCCGAAAACACACTTCTCGGGGTTAAGCCTCAGGTTCACCCTGCGTGGGTTGGCGAATGTTTCCTCTAGGTCCTCAACCAGGGTCCTCGCCTCATGCAACTTGACCACGATGTCGTCGATGTACGCTTCCGCGTTTCTCCCCGACTGCGGCCCCATCGCGATGTGCATGAGTCGCTGGAAGGTGGCACCGACGCTTCTCAACCGAAGGGCATGCAGGTGTAGTAGTACATGCCACGCGGGGAGATGAAGGCCGTCTTCTCGACATCTTCTACCGCCATCTTGATCTGGTGGTAGCCCAAGAATGCATCCAGGGAGCATAGCAGATTGCACTCCACGATTTGGTCGATGCATGGGAGCTGGAAAGGATCCTGAGGACACGCCTTGTTGAGGCTCGTGAAGTCGACGCACATGCGCTCCTCTCCGCCCTTCTTGGGGACAACAACTGTCGACGTTCTGGGAACGGGGGTCCCCAGACTTGCATGCCTGCGGCCTGCGGCGTGGCTCGAGTGGGGGCCCAACGCAGCCCATCTTCATCAGCTCAAGCTCAAGACCCTCGCGAGGGGCCAAGCCTCGCGGGGCGGACGACAAGAGGCTTCCTCAGGAGCAGCCTCATCAGGCAGGCTCGCGAGGAGGCGGAGAGATCAAGGCAGGGTTACCTCGCGAGGAGCCCGTGAGACAAGCCATGATGATCGAGATCAGGCGGGCGCCAGGTGGGCACCGGCCTGCGCAGTGTCCTTGTTTCCCTTTTGGTGCAAAGGGGGCAAGCACAGGACAAGGCATCGGGCAAAGGTTACCATTCCGGTCCAACGAGACCAAGACCAGCAGAGCGGCATGACGGAGGTCACCGTGGAGCCCAAGACGGCGTCATCACCAGCGCTTTTGGCAGCCGAAGACCACCTTTGGTCAGGATAACTTGTACTAGATGTTCCCCTTCAAAATGGCCAATTGTTGGCACCCTTCCTGCTCATTATTTGGGGAGAGGCCCACGACCTCTACAAATAGAGCTAGCCACCACAGAGTAGAGGCAGCTAGTAAGAGCGAGTCGGAGCTAGAAAACCAGATAGAGAGCCCGAGTAGAACACATCGCACCAGCTCAAGAACACCCCTCGTGAGGCTGTTCATCCCTTGTATTGTTCATCATCAGCCCTTGAGGCAATCCACCACACCACACACTGGAGTAGGTATTACACCGCAACGGTGGCCCGAACCAGTATAAACCTCGTGTCCCTTGTGTTGTTCATTGTTTCCAGCTTAGATCACGCGAGGAGATCAGACGTAGATCGGCAGGGGAGAGATCTTTGCGCGCACCCCAGAGTTCGAACCTTAAGGGTCTGCCGGAACCCGAAATCCGACATTTGGCACGCCAGGTAGGGGTGCGCCGGAGTTTTCCCTCCCGACGACCCGCTCTCTGCCAACATCGTGTTTTCGCCCTCATGGTGGACGGAGCGCCGCCCACTCCGATAGCCGATGCCGGCTCTGGGGCTTGGGGGCTCCGAGCCTTGGCCCCCACCTTGCGACAGGTGCAGTGGCCGCGCAAGTTCAAGCCTGAGATCCCGCCGCGTTACAACGGCGCGACAGATCCGCTAGTTTTCCTGCTGGCGTATGAAGAGGCCGTCTTCAAAGCCGGGGGCGATGACCGGGTGATGGCAAACTGGTTACCCATGGCCCTCACTGGCGTCCCGCGCATGTGGCTCCTACACCTGTCGGCTGCTTCTGTGACCTCCTGGGAGGAGCTGCGCGACCTCTTCCTCGCCAGTCATGCTACACCAGCGCCACCCGTCGTCGCAGCTCTCCTGGGTGGCTCCCAGGCATCGCCCTCGAGCCGCCATATCAAGCCGTTCACCCGCCAGATCAGCTCCGCCTCCGAGCACCGAGGAGTCCCCCCAGGCTGGGTGGCACCCGAGGCCGATCTAACCTTTGACTCAGATGATCACCCCTTCAACCCCATCGGTTCAAGCACGCTCCCGATGCTGTGCACCCCCACCATCTGCCAACTGGCCGTCACCAGGACCCTTATCGACGGTGGTGCCGGCCGCAACTTTCTCTCGGTGGAGGCCTTCAGCCTCCTCCACGTGCCGCTGGAGCGGCTCCAACCCAGCAGGCCCTTCTCGAGTGTCGGAGTCGGTTCCACCGCCTCCTTAGGGCAGATCCGCCTCCCAGTGACCTTGGGCACCTACGACAATTTCCGCACGGAGTTGATCGACTTCGACATCGCCCCCATCGGCCTCCCCTACAACGCCATCCTCGGCTATCCGGCCTTGGCTCAGTTCATGGCAGCGACTCACCCGGCGTACAACCTCATGAAGATGCCCGGGAGCAGCGGCATCCTTACCGTGTCAGGGGACACAAGGGATGCGCTACAGGTGCTCCAGCTTGCTTTCAGGGCGGCCGCGGTGGCGCAGCCCACTAACACCAACGTCCTTGAGCCCAAGGGGGTTGCGCCGGCTAAAAGGAAGCAGTTATTCACCCAAGACAAGGCGGAAACCAAACAGGTACCAGTCAACAAGGACGGATTCACTGACGCCACCTTCACCATAGGGGCCAACCTCGAGCCCGAGCAGGAGAAGGCCCTGGTGAGGTTTTTGCGTGCGAACAAGAAGGTGTTCGCGTGGGAACCTGATCAGTTAGCAGGGGTCCCGAGGGATGTAATTGAGCATCACCTCAACGTGTGCCCCAACGTGCGCCCCGTGAAGCAGAAGGCGAGGCGACAGTCCACAGAGGAACAAGCCTTCATCGTTCAAGAGGCCCGGAAGCTAGAAGCGGCAGGAGTCATCCGGGAGGTCCGCTACCCGGATTGGCTGGCTAATCCGGTCGTTGTGCCGAAAAAGGGGGGAAAGGAGCGCATGTGCGTTGACTTCACCAACCTCAACAAGGCCTTCCCACAGGATCCATTTCCGCTCCCCCGCATTGACCAGATAATCGACTCCACCGCAGAGTGTGACCTGCTCTGCTTCCTGGACGCCTTCTCGGGCTATCACCAGATCAAGATGGCGGTGGAGGACGTGGAAAAGACAACTTTCTTGACCCCGTGTGGAGTGTACTGCTACACGTGCATGCCATTTGGGTTGCGCAACGCGGGCGCAACCTTCCAGCGACTGATGCACATCGCCTTGGGCTAGCAGCTCGGGAGGAACACTGAAGCTTACGTTGATGACATTGTGGTGAAGTCTCGGGAGGCAAAAACCCTGATACAGGACATGGAGGAAACCTTTGCGAGCCTCAACAAAGTGGACCTACGGCTCAACCCGGAGAAGTGCGTGTTCGGAGTCCCCTCGGGCAAGCTCCTGGGTTTCCTCGTGTCCCACAGGGGCATCGAGGCCAACCCGGAGAAGTTCAAGGCAGACGAAGACATGAGCCCGCCGAGGACCCTCAGAGAGATGCAAAAGCTCACCGGGCGTGTGACCGCGCTAGGGCGCTTCATCTCCAAGCTGGGGGAACGAGCGCTGCCCTTCTTCAAGCTGATGAAGAAGAAGGGCCCTTTCGAATGGACTAAAGAGGCCGACAAGGCATTCCAAGACCTCAAGAGGTACCTTACCAGCCCACGAGTGATGGTAGCTCCACGCCCTCGGGAGCCCCTTGTGCTCTACCTTGCGGCCACCCGTTACTCCGCTAGCGCTGCCCTGGTGGCCGTCAGGGAGGAGCGCCAGACCAAGGCTGCTGCGACCGCCCAGGCAGAAGTGAAGCAAAGCCAAGAGGGCCTCGCGAAGACCGCAACCACGGTTGAAAGGGAACAGCCACAGCAGGAGAACACGCCTGGAGCAGGAGAGGCCGCTCCGAGCGACCAAGCGCTGGAGGCTCTGCCATCTCAGGAGACGCCTCAGCCTCTGGAGGATGCAGGCTGCCCCGGCACCCTCAACCTCGTCGAGCACCCCATGTACTTCGTCAGCACGGTGCTATGGGATGCAAGGGCGCGGTACCCCATGCCACAAAAACTCCTTGTGCTATTAGTGGCCTCACGCAAGTTGCGGCACTACTTCCAAGGCCATCCTATCAAAGTTGTCTCAGCGTATCCTTTGGAAAGAGTACTCAGGATCCCCAACTCAGCTGGGAGGGTTGCTGAATGGAACATTGAACTACATGCATTTCAGCTAGAATTCAGTATGACCAGGGTCATCAAGGGAGCCGCACTTGCGGATTTCGTGGCAGAATGGGCGGAAGCGCCGGGTCTCGAGGCAGGCGAAGACCGATCACTTTCCCCTGGGAGTGAAGCACCGGACGGCTGGGTCATGTACTTCGATGGGGCGTTCTCCCGACACGGTGCGGGAGCCGATGCAGTGCTCGTATCTCCTACCCAGGACAAATTCTACTACGCCGTACAACTCTGCTTCCAGCACGGAGAAAAGGTCTCCAACAAATAGCGGAGTACGAAGGCCTAATAGCAGGCTTGAAGGCTGCAATTGCCTTAAGGGTGAAGCGCCTCATCATCAAGGGAGATTCGCAGCTCCTCATCAACTTCTCCAACAAGATATACGAGCCAAAGGACGAACACATGGAAGCCTACCTCGCTGAGGTTCACAAGATGGAGAAACAGTTCTGGGGGCTGGAGTTGCAGCATGTGCCTCGCGGCACCAATCAGGAGGCTGATAACATTGCCAGGAGGGCATATAGGCGGCTGCCTCAGGAGTCTGGCGTCTTCGAGGAGCGGCTCTTCAAACCCTCGGCGGTGCCATCACTGTCAAGCACGGCGCAACAAAGGGAGGAGCTCCCTCAGCCACCTGCCTCAGGAGCCCCGGTCTGCGGCCCGGCCTTGGGGGCACGCTTGCTCCTGGCATTGGAACCTCAGGAAGGGTGTTGGATCCCGGAGCTCAAGGACTACCTAATGCAAGGGACTCTGCCGGAGAACAAGGAGGAGGCGGAGCGTGTGGCGCGGCAGGCCACAACTTATTGCATCAGGGATGGAGAGCTCTACATGAAGCGACCAAATGACATGTCCCTCCGCTGCATCTCCCGAGAGCAAGGGAAGGAGCTGCTGGCGGACATACACGGTGGATATTGCGGGCACCACTCGTCATCACGGACCCCCATCGGCAAGGCATTCCGTAGTGGATTTTACTGGCCCACATCGCTCAACGACGCTGTCGAGCTGGTGAAGGCTTGTGAGGCCTGCCAGTTTCACGCTAAGCAGATCCATCAGCCTGCGGGGGGTCTTCAGACTATGCCCCTCTCCTGGCCATTCGTAGTATAGGGGGCTGGACATTCTGGGCCCGTTCCCTCGGGCGCCAGGGGGCTATCGCTACCTCTACGTCGCTGCGGACAAGTTCACCAAGTGGGCTGAGGTGGAAGCTGTCCGCACAATCCTGGCAGGCTCTGCGGTCAAGTTCATCAAGGGCCTCGTGAGCCGATTTGGGGTGCCCAACCACATCATCACCGACAACGGTTCACAGTTCACCAGTAATCTCTTCAAAATGTACTATGCTAACCTTGGAACGCAGATATGTTACGCTTCGGTAGCACACCCCCGGAGCAACGACCAGGCCGAGCGAGCCAATGCGGAGGTCCTGAGGGGCCTCAAAGCCAGGACCTTCAAGAAGAAGCCGGAGGCCTGTGGCAGGGGCTGGTACGACGAGCTCCAGTCCGTGCTGTGGTCAATTCGCACAACTGCGACCAAGCCGACTGGCGAGACCCCGTTCTTCCTCGTCTACGGAGCAGAGGCTGTTCTCCCTCACGAGGTCAGGAGTCGCTCCGCACGGGTCCTGGCGTTCGACGAGACGCAGCAGGATGCCATGCGGGGGACGGATCTCGTGCTGGGGGAGGAACGCCGTCGAGAAGCCGCACTGCGAGCGGCAAGGTATCAACAGGCGCTGCGACGATACCACTACCGCAACATCCGCCCCAGAACTCTTGAGGTAGGGGATCTCATGCTCAGACGGGTTCTCTCCAGGGAGGGGCTGCACAAGCTCTCTCCCATGTGGGAGGGCCCATTCAAGGTTGTTCATGTCTCCAGGCCTAGCTCCGCGCGCTTGGAGACCACGGAGGGGGTACCCATCCAGAACGCGTGGAACATTCAACATCTCCGGAGGTTCTATCCCTGAGCGAGGCCTAGCACCTAGGAAAGGCCCGGTGCTTGTGAAGAAGGCAAACGCCTGTGAAGCTGCCGTGTTTTGGGAAAGGCCCGGTGCCTGTGAAGCTGCCGCATTTCGGAAAAAGGCCCGGTGCCTGTGAAGAAGGCCAATGCCTGTGAAGCTAACCGCCCGTGACATTCTCACGTAATAATGAGTGGGGCTGTACACGCCTCGGAGTCTCCTGAGTGCCGCCCTCGGGCCTCGAGGGCTCCCGCCCACGCCCAGTGGCAGCACTTAGCTCCACGTTGGTGAGAAGACGTCGAAGACTAGAATAGGTGCCGGATGCGGCTTTTCCATTTGCTTTCTGCAGTTGCCTTGTCTATTCCCGTTTGAAGTTTTATTGGAGTTGTTGGCGTTCCTGGCTTGTGACTCTCTGTCTTTTTCACTCGCTTGCCTCGTTTTCTCTCGGACAAGTCTCGCGAGGGAGGTTCGCGGGCGCCCTCGCGAGTGTTTTTCTGCCCCGATCGTTTGGAGCTTCCCTATCCGAGTCCTTTGCGGGAGCACCCCTCCCAGTCCGTGCCCCACGAGCATCGCGAGACGAGCGCAGGACCTGGGCCGATCGCCCCCACAACCAAGACCGAAAGTTACCCCTCCTACTAATCCTTGCAGGGCACAAAGCGCGCGACGAGGCCACGGCCTCGGGAGGCAAGGACCGCGTCGAGCCTCACCGAGCTAAAATGATTCCTGTACATGGGTGCACGGCGCGGAAACACAGCGCAGAAATAACGAAAGCAACGCGATGGTTAATAGCAGCAGTTCTAACACGCCCCCGCGAGGCCCAATACTACCTTCTATTTCTGCACAGGAAATGAAGAAAAACAAAATGGGCGCGGTTCGTCCTGCACCAACCCGCGGTGAAGGCGGGCGCGACGGCGCAGGGGCTGGTCGCGGCCATCGCTGGAGGAGCTACTGCCTGAGAGGGAGTCACCGAAGTTTAGCGAGCCCCGAGCACCGCCGCCTGTACGCCTGTCGCCGTCTTCATCCTGGTCAGCACCGGGGCTGGGCGGGCGGGCGCGTTCGTCGTCTTCGGGGCAGCACCCAGCACGGCGACCATCTTCCCCGAACACCCTCACGTAGAGGGTGGCATCGCCATCGAACTTGAAGTGCAGGGTGCACCTCCGGTTCAGGCCGCGCGCGCGGGCAAACATTTGACAACCGCGGGTCAGGGCCCCATTCCCAGAAACGGAGACCTCCAGAGAAGCCCAGGAGGCCCTGCTGCAGCAGCCGTCTGCTTGGAGCCAGAGGCCGCACCGGGCGCTGGCCGGCAGTTCACCTACGAAGAAGTGGGAGAGCTGGAGCCGGGTGCTGGTTGGGTCCGCCGACCACACGACGAACTCCGGCAGCACCTCCGCAGAGCGAAAGCACGGCCTAGGGGGCCGCGTAGCCCCGATATGCCCCCCATCAACAACCGGGCGCTCACCACCACGCAGGGAACCGCCTCCATGGCCGCGGGAGGCCACTACGGGAACCGTGGAATACTTGCGAGGGAGGCCTCGGCTGCGCTTGGTTGGGGGGAGTCAGGCCCTGCCTGGCGGGCCTTCCCTTTCTCCGCGGCCTAGAACCTCTTCGGAGCCATGGAAACGGCGAGTGGCCGAGAAGAAGAAAAGGAGTAGCAGGAAGGAATGGACTGGGGCGGCTCATGCAACCCCGTACTTATAGCCGGAGAAGGCCAACCGCCGAGCACCACGATCGCACGCAATCATGACCGGTTTCTCTGCATATAGGGACTTGTCAAGTCGAGCAGTTGCCGAGGCGTCGTGGGAAGCGCAGTCGCCCACGTCCAATCAACCGCCACGCGGCGCCCAAGACTCCATGCTTTTGGGGCCCGCGGCGCTTCGCGCTTGCCCCTTCGCTTCCCTGCTAGGCCAAGCCCGCGCGTGCCTTGGGCCCGGGGGCTACTACCGGCGTTCTGGGAACGGGGGTCCCCAGACTTGCCTGCCTGCGGCGTGGCTCAAGTGGGGGCCCAGCGCGGCCCATCTTCATCAGCTCAAGCTCAAGACCCTCGCGAGGGGCCAAGCCTCGCGGGGCGGACGACAAGAGGCTTCCTTAGGAGCAGCCTCATCAGGCAGGCTCGCGAGGAGGCGGAGAGATCAAGGCAGGGGTACCTCGCGAGGAGCTCGTGACGCAAGCCATGACGATCAAGACCAGGCGGCACCAGGCGGGCGCCGGCCTGCGCAGTGTCCTTGTTTCCCTTTCGGTGCAAAGGGGGCAAGCACAGGCCAAGGCATCGGGCAAAGGTTACCATTCCGGTGCAACGAGACCAAGACCAGCAGAGCGGCAGGACGGAGGTCACCGTGGAGCCCAAGACGGCGTCACCACCAGCGCTTTTGGCAGCCGAAGACCACCTTTGGTCAGGATAACTTGTACTAGATGTTCCCCTTCAAAATGGCCAATTGTTGGCGCCCTTCCCGCTCATTATTTGGGGAGAGGCCCAGGGCCTCTATAAATAGAGCTAGCCACCACAGAGTAGAGGCAGCTAGTAAGAGCGAGCCGGAACTAGAAAACCAGATAGAGAGCCCGAGTAGAACACATCGCATGAGCTAAAGAACACCCCTCGCGAGGCTGTTCATCCCTTGCATTTTCATCATCAGCCCCTGAGTCAATCCACCACACCACACACTGGAGTAGGGTATTACACCGCAACGGTGGCCCGAACCAGTATAAACCTCGTGTCCCTTGTGTTGTTCATCGTTTCCAGCTTAGATCACGCGAGGAGATCGGACGTAGATCGGTAGGGGAGAGATCTTCACGCGCACCCCAGAGTTCGAACCTTAAGGGTCTGCCGAAACCCGAAATCCGACAACAGCTGGGTTGGCGAGCCACTCTGGATGCCGCACCTCTCGTATGACCCCGGCTTTGTGTAACTTCCGCACCTCTTGGACAATGAGCGCTACTTTTCCCGCGCCTGACGCCACGCCTTTTGCTTTACCAGACGGGCGCTAGGGCACACCGCCAGGTGTTGCTCGATTACCTCCCTCGGGACGCCTACCAGATTAGATGTCTTCCATGCAAACACGTCCCTGTTTGCCCGGAGGAAGCGGATGAGCGCCTGGTCCTGATCCAAGGGCAGGATGGCGCCGATGGTGAAGGTGGGGCTCGGGCTGTCATCGTCGATAGTCACCCTCTTCGTCTCAGCACGGTCTTGAGAGAACAACTGCTTCTTCCTCATGGGCGCAACCTCGGGAGCCTCTGGGACCCCTACGACATTCGGGTGCAAGGCCACCCCGGCCATGTAGGCGAGCCAGAGTGCTCGAACCACATCCTTCTTATCTCCAGCCACGGTGATGACGTCGCTACTGCCCGGCATTTTGATGATGTTGTAGCCCGGGTGGGTTACCGCCATGAATTTGGCGAGAGCGGGTTATCCCAAGATGGCGTTGTAAGGAAGGCCGATGCGGGCCACGTCAAAGTCGATTGGTATGGTAGTTGTCGCGCTTGCCGAAGGTGACGGGAAGGTGCACCTACCCAGGGGGGTGGCGAAGCCCTTTGTCACCCCGGAGAATGGCTTGGTGAGCAGGAGCTGATCATATGGCACCTGGAGCATCTCGAAGGTCTCAACAGAGAGTGAGACCAGCGTCGCCATCAATGAGGGTCTTGGTGATGGAGACGTTGCTAATGGTGGGTGTGCACAACATGGGGAGCGCACCGGCGGCGGCCACAGACTCAGGGTGATCCCTGGAGTCGAAGGTGATGACGGCTTCGTGCCGCGCGCAGCTCCTTGGGGTCTCGGGCTGAGGCCGGGCAGCGTTCGCCTGGCGGAAGGGCTGCTTGGCGTGGCGACCGGATGCGGGCGTTTGAGATCCGCCAAGGATGCACGCGACCGCGTGGGGCCCCGGAGCCATGAAGCTGGCGATGAATTGGCTGCGGAGCTCTCCCAAGAGGACATTGAGGCCTCCGTGAGGCTGCGAAGCCAAGAATGTGGAGCTTCCGTGAGGGCTAGAGGAAGCCAGTTCGCCATGGCCTTGTCGTCACCACGTGCCGCCAAGATGCCCTGGGCATATAACTGGAGAAACTCCTCAGGGTCGGCCGCTCTGTCATAGCGCGAGGGCAACACCGGCCACCGCACCCGGCGCAGGTTAGGAATGAAGGTCGGGCAACCCGTAGCGATGTCGGTGACGACAGATCGAGCAGTGGGGTGGACGACGTCGACCATGAAGGTGATGAGGCGAGGAGGGGCGAAGTAGAAGGAAGAACCTTGACACGCCCCTACCTAGCCTGCCAAATGTCGGAATCGGGGCTCCGCGGACCCAAACGAGGTTCGAACTCTGGATCGTGTATGAAATATGTTGCCTAGCTGCAGCCCCAAGCTCACTGCCTCATGGGTTGGCCTCGTCGGGTTCGAGCGAGCGGGAAGAAGAAGTGGACACAACACTTTACCCAGGTTCGGGCCACGTTGCGGTGTAAAACCCTACTCCTGCTTTGTGGTGGATTGCCTCGCAAGGAGGATGAGCATGAGCTAGTACAAGGGTGAGCTGCCTCGGGAGAGCTCAATGGCCGTAGGGTTCGATGGCCAAAGGATTCAATCCCCCTCCACGGTGGAGTCTAACCTATCTTTATAGTGGCCTTGGTCCTCTTTCCTCATAGCTTAGGCGGGAAGGGGTTCCACAACGGCCAGTTTGAAAGGGGACAAGAGTACATCTTATCATGACGAAAGGTAGTCTTCACCTGCAAAGCTTCTGGTCGTGACGTAGTGGTGGGCTTGGCGATGACATCCGTCCTGCCGAGCTTGTGGTCTTGTTGCACTGGAATGAAAACCTTTGGGGGATTCCTTGGGAACCCACGTACGTCCTTGCCTTCTTAGCACCAAAGAGGAAATTGTCCTCTCCTGCACCCGCTGGCGCCCGTCTGGCCTTGGTCGTTATGGCTCACGTCATCGCGCGCCTCGTGAGGTGAGGTACTTGCATATAGATCTCCGCTCCTCGGGTGGTAGCCTCGGGCAACCGCTCCTCGGGAGGCCTTGGTGTTATTCGCCTCGCAAGGCGGGGGCCCTCGCGAGGATCTTGCTTACAAGTCCTTGGAACTGGGCCACGCCGGGCCATCGGTGGAGCCACGTGCTAGGCCGCAGGCAAGCGGGCCTAGGTACCCCCAATCCTAGAACGCCGACAAGTACAATATGAGGTGATCTGTTGCCATAATTGAAGGGCTCCGGTTGGCCGTTGCCACGTTCTAGTATTCTAATCAATTGCATCTTGGTTTTGATGTTTTATTTGTCTATGGACCTAATAAATCCGGACCAGAGGTAGTACAATTGTATTTTTCCTTTTGCACATTAATGCCAATATTGTATATGTAAATACTTTCTCTTTCCGGTTTATTGGGATCATCTCATTTTCTTAGTTTTACATATTATAAGTCTTATTTTCACTTCTTTCCATCATATGTTCACATTCGAAGGTGCATTAAATTAATGCAAGCAAGGATTAAAAGAAACCAACCAATGCATGTAACCATTCCTACTCACTTAACGGTCATCCATGCATACACTGTAATTAATATAGGTTAAAGTTTGAGTAATTTTATAAACTACGAGATACATTTCTTCACTCACCGTCTATCTTGGTTGGTGAGATTTTAGATTTAGCCATATAAACCGAAAAAGAGAGAGTATATTATAGCAAGAAAATGTAATGTCGATAAATTTGTGTTAACATTTCCCGGGAAGACATATTGGAGCCAGAGCTCATGTGCGGCTTGAATAGTGAAATTAAAAATAGTACAAAAAGGAATTACATCGATTGTTTTTCTACAAAGGTCATTAACGAAATTTTGCCGACAAAGTACATGTGTGGTCTATGAATACAAAGTGCTCTAAAGAAAAGCCTTTCTTTTATGCTAAACTTTGCTTTCTTGACCAAATAAACACGTAGATCTTTTCTTCATGAGAATTGCACGCAGCTAGAGCACACAAACATGTTCGTCGTAAGATAAATTCTTATTATTTGATATTGTTTAATATTTTATTTTTATTGTGTACAATGGAGCATATAAGCCTGAACTCACATATGTGTTTCGTTTCCTCCTTTGCTTTTATGTATTTTAGCAAGAAAAACATGTAAAATATTATAAGTCAAGTCGACATATACCATCACCAACTTTGCTTATTATCCATATGCGATTGCCAAAAATTGTCATTGTTAATGCTTCAATATTTTGATACGTGCAAGGCGCCATTGATCGATAATCCTACTCAAGCTGGGCCTGTTAATGATTCAAGCCGCGAAAAAGTTACGAAAATTATTGCCATGCATGCGGTCTGATTTTGTTGTGGAAATGATGTAAAATAGGGTCTAGCATATTGTACATGTACACGTATTTGTATATGTATGTAATTGTATTCTGATCATCTATATATTGAGACGTGAGGCTGGATGTTAGCCACCCACGCAAAACCCTAAACCCTATGTTTCAACTTGATATCAGCTAGGTCAGGCCGCCGCCGCAGGTCCCTTCGCCGCCGCCCGATCCTCTCTCCGCCTAGCCGCCGGTTCCGCTTGCTGCTTCATCGTACGAGATTAATCCAGCCAGAGGAATCCATCCAGCTGCTTGCTAGCTAGCTAGCTTTGCCTGTATGTTGGGCCGCTTCCGATCGCTGCTCCCGCGCGTATCATCTTCCGCGCCGCCGCCGCCGCATCTTGCCTCAGCCGCCGCCGCGTGACGTTTTTCTCCACGCCGCCGCAGCGATGTCGTCTTCCGCCCTCTCCACCGGCCAAACTGCCGGCGCCCTCGTCTCGTCCCCCATCGCCACGATCCCCGCCGCGCTCACTGTCCCGACGATCTCCGTCCGCCTCGGTCGTCACAACTTCATGCTTTGGGGAGGCATCACCAGCACTGTCCTTGCCGGTGCCAACCTCCACGAACACCTCGATGGCACTAAGGCGGCACCGGCCAAA
Organism: Aegilops umbellulata; assembly: GCA_032464435.1. Classification (NCBI taxonomy): domain Eukaryota; kingdom Viridiplantae; phylum Streptophyta; class Magnoliopsida; order Poales; family Poaceae; genus Aegilops; species Aegilops umbellulata. The sequence goes on along the minus strand of CP136055.1, from coordinate 221,704,750 downwards.
ACACTCGTTGTCGGCACCGGCGACGCTGCTACCGCCGTCGACAACCCGGAGTACCACCAATGGTGGGTTCAAGATCAGCGCGTCAAGGGGCTCCTTCTCACCTCCATGGATGAAGATATTGCATGCCAACTCATTGGCTGCGAGTCAGCGCATGCGGTGTGGACAGCCGTCGCCGCCATGTTCGGCGCCCAGAGCCGCGCCAACGTCCGTCACATCCGGCGGCAACTTCAGTCACTGAGGAAGGACGATCTCTCCGCCGCGGAATACATGCACAAGATGAAGGCGCTTTCCGACACTATGGCTACCGCCGGCTCCCCGATCCGCGATGATGAGCTTATCGATCACATCCTCACCGGCCTCGGCTCCGCCTACAACTCCATCGCCGCCTCCTTGGGTGTGAGTAACGCACCCATGCCCTACTCCAGCTTTTACTCATTGGTTCTATCCTTCGAGGCGCTGCAGGCACATCAGAGTGCGGTGGAGGGGTGGACTTCCTTGGCTAACGCCGTGACTCGCTCTGGCCCCTCTTGACATGGTGGACGCGCTCCCTACTCGGAGCCCTACCCCTCCCAGGGTGGGGGTCACCCGGCCGATGGCAACGGCCAGCTCGGGCAAGGCCGTCAAGGCGGCAAAGGCGGCCCCAACGGTGGCCGCGACCGCAACTCCTCCTACGCCGGCAATGTTCGGCAAGGTGGCGGGGGTAACGGCAGCAACAACGGTGGTGGTGGCCGTCGCAACAACCGCTGGCGCCCCCGGTGTCAAATTTGCAAAAACTGGGGGCATGAGGCCGATGATTGCCGCAAGCGTTATGACCAGGACCACAACTCTCGCTCCGCCAACTCGGCCTCCACCAACACCGTCGACTATCCTTGGGTGCTGGACACCGGGGCTACGGATCACCTGGCGAGTGATCTTGAACGCCTCCAGGTTCATGAGCGCTATGATGGCAAGGACCAGGTTCAGGTGGCCAATGGTGCAGGTTTGTCTATTTCACACATTGGTCATTCCTGTTTACCCGGTTCATCTCTCAAACTGCGCAATATCCTTCATGTTCCACACATCAGAGAGCATCTTCTTTCTGTCTATCGCCTTGTTTGTAATAATGACGTGTTTGTTGAATTTCACCATCGTGTTTTCTTTGTTAAGGACAAAGCAACCAGGCGCGTCATTCTTCAAGGTAGCAGTTGAGGGGGGTCTATCCGATTCCCTTTACTCATGCTTCGTCATCTCGCCATGCTTCCTCCAGTGACCGTGTTTCGCCGTCGCAATGGCATCAACGTCTAGGTCACCCTACCAATAATGTGGTCACCTCCATTGTTCGGGGTCATGATCTTCCCTGCTCTAGTTCAAATTCTTCACCATTAGTGTGTGATGCATGTCAGCGTGCTAAGAGTCATCAGCTACCGTATTCCACGTCTTATCATGTCACTACTGTACCTCTTGAATTAATACATTCAGATGTTTGGGGTCCCGCTATTGCGTCTTCGGGGGGGTACAAGTATTATGTCAGTTTTGTTGATGATTACACGCGCTTCACTTGGATTTATTTGCTTAAACATAAGTCCGATGTTGAGCAAGTCTTCTATAACTTTCAGGCTCATGTCGAACGCCTCTTGGATTGCAAAATCAAGGCTGTTCAGTCCGACTGGGGTGGTGAATACCACAAGCTCCATCGCTATTTTCAATGCACGGGCATCTCTCACCGTGTGTCGTGTCCACATACATCTCAGCAGAACGGTATTGCCGAGCGCAAACACCGTCATTTGGTCGAGACCGGTCTTGCCTTACTGGCACACTCGTCTCTCCCACTCCGGTTTTGGGATGAGGCCTTTCTTACGGCGTGTTATCTCATCAACCGTATGCCCACTCCGGTTCTCAACAAAGACACACCTCTGTTCCGCCTGTTTCATGTTCAACCCAATTATTCTTCTCTCAGGATTTTTGGGTGTGCTTGCTGGCCTAGTCTCCGCAAGTATAATGCTCACAAGCTAGAGTTCCGTTCGAAGATGTGTCTTCCTTGGCTATAGCCCTCTGCATAAGGGCTACAAGTGTCTTGATCGCACCTCGGGTAGGATCTACATCTCTCGGGATGTTGTTTTTGACGAGTCAGTTTTCCCTTACTCCAGCCCGGGTGTCTCGGTTGACATTGCCTCCATTGAGCATGCTCTCACTTTTCCATCTAATGAACCAGTTTTGGATGTCCATGTGCGGAAATACGACCTGTCCTATTTGTCACCTGACTTGTTTTCTGCAGATGCTGCTCTAATTTCTTCCCAGGAACCCGTCGTCGCACCTGTATCCACCGGCGCGATCGACGTGCATGGCCCCGACGTGCATGTCACGCATCCCAAGGCAGCCTTGTCGGCCTCGCCCATTGGCGCGTCTGCGGTCCCGTCTGCCTCGCCCGCTGGCGCGACCGCAGGCACGACTGGGTTGCCTGCTGCGTTCCCCGCCTCGCCTGGGTCAGCCCAGCCCGCCTCGCCTACTTCGGTTGTCGTCGAGTCGCCAGCCGCGTCCTCCGGGCTACCGTCTCCGCCTGGATCTCCCTCGTCGCCTATTTCGGCCCAGTCCGACACGTTCCCCCGGCCCATGTCGCCTGTTGCTGATGATCGTTCAGCTGCGACACCACCGGCCGGGTCTCCTTCGTCGCTGCCACCTTCTACCGGTGATGCAGCTACCGGGCACACTATGGTCACCCGTCACCGCAATCATACGCGTAAGGCCAAGACATACACGGATGGTACGGTGCGGTACGACACTCATTGGCGTGCATTCTTCGCCGCACCCACCTCTCATCGTGATGCTCTTGGTGAACCGGCTAGGCGTGCCGCCATGTCTGAGGAATTTGCTGCCCTTCGTCACACAAACACATGGGTGTTGGTGCCTCGGCCTCCTGGTGTTAATATTGTGGGTTGCAAGTGGATCTTTAAGACCAAACATCGTCCGGATGGTTCTGTTGACAAGCACAAAGCTCGCCTCGTTGCTCGCGGTTTTACTTAACAGCAAGGGATAGACTATGGAGATACTTTCAGCCCCGTGGTGAAGCCTACCATGGTTCGTCTGGTCCTCCGTCTCGCCGTCTCCCGCGGGTGGTGTCTTCTCCAGATTGATGTGAGTAATGCTTTTCTTCACAGATTTTTGGCCGAAGATGTCTACATGCAGCAGCCCCCTGGCTTTGAGGATGCTCATCATCCCTCTCATGTCTGCAAACTCCAGAGGTCCATCTACGGGCTCAAACAGTCGCCTCGTGCCTGGTATGCTCGGTTGAGTCGGCGTCTCTCACAGCTTGGCTTTGTTCCTTCCAAGGCGGATGCATCCTTTTTCATATTTTCACATGGTGCTATTCAGATCTACATGCTGGTGTATGTTGATGATATTGTGATTGCCGGTTCTACACCTCATGTGGTGGATCGCCTTGTGCAGTCCTTGTCTGCGAGTTTTCCCATCAAAGACTTGGGCAGGCTGGAGTACTTTCTTGGATTGGAAGCGTCCTTTCATTCATGGGGCATGACATTGACACATAAGAAGTATGCACTTGATCTTCTTCATCGCATTAACATGGAGAACTGCAAGTCCACTTCCACTCCACTTGCTACATCCGAGAGCCTCTCGCGTCACAGTGGAGCATTGCTGAGTATCGATGACTCTTTCAGGTACCGCAGTGTAGTTGGAGCACTGCAGTATCTGACACTCACCCGTCCAGATATCTCCTTTGTCGTGAACAAAGTGTGCCAGTTCCTGTCTCAGCCTACCCAGGTTCATTGGGAAGCAGTTAAGCGTATTCTGAGGTATATCAAAGGTACGCTAGACATGGGACTACGGATTCGTAAGTCCAGATTTACTGGAGTCGGTATATTCACCGACGCAGACTGGGCAGGTTGTGTTGATGACCGGCGTTCTACTAGTGGCTTTGCTGTATTTGTTGGACCCAACCTTATATCTTGGAGTTACAAGAAGCAACCTACGGTCTCAAGGTCTAGCACCGAGACAGAGTATAAGGCATTGGCAAATGGCGGGGCTGAAGCCATTTGGATAGACACAGTTCTCACAGAACTTGGAGTCACACGGCAGCGCACACCCATATTATGGTGTGATAACTTAGGGGCAACTTACCTGACGGCGAATCCAGTGTTCCATGCTCGTACCAAACACATTGAGATTGATTTCCATTTTGTGAGGGAACGGGTAGCTGTTGGTAAACTGGAAGTCAGGTTTATATCAAATGATGATCAGTTAGCGGATGTATTTACTAAACCCGCTACTCGACAGATGCTAGACCGTTTTAGAACCAATTTGAATCTTGTATGTAGTTCAGATTGAGGGGGCATGTAAAATAGGGTCTAGCATATTGTACATGTACACGTATTTGTATACGTATGTAATTGTATTCTAATCATCTATATATTGAGACGTGAGGCTGGATGTTAGCCACCCACGCAAAACCCTAAACCCTGTGTTTCAACTAATGATGGTCGTGTGCGTCAGCTTTGTGGACCTAGAATTGCTCCTGTAGTTTAAATGGAATCAGTACATGTTGCTGTTCATCATACAGGGTGTGTACCAATACATAGGAGAGTATTTCCTAGGTTGGATGCCGATGAGGAACCGAAGCTAGAAAATATGATTCCAACGTTTCCTTTGTCGAAAAAAATCCAACGTTTTGTACACCTCCGAGAATAATAAGGATCGGCAGTTTCCTTTTTAGTTTACATGCATGCAACTACATTTGAAAGCCCTAGGGAAGCCCCCTTTAGGGTGACATGGGGCCCAGCTCTGATACCACTTGTTTGCAATCCAGGCCCAGTTCTCGATCCATCGGCATACGTTCGGACGTTTTCGGTGCACATCGGACACTCCACTATAAGCAGAGAGCCCACCCTATCCCAAAAGACCGGCCTGAAAGGAGTGTGGCACTCTCCCTTAGAAGGAGGTCCTAGCCTCCTCCCATATCCGAGACGGGACTAAAGTCACTGCATTGCTTAGGTCAGGTTTCTGACACGTCTCTTATCATGTTTATTTTAATTTAGGCATATGTGATCAGATGATCAAAGAGATTAATTAGTTTCTTAATTAACGAGTAGTACTAAGTAGTTTAGAAAAGATATCCACGTAAAACTTGGTTGGGTAGCTTAATATATGTGCCTCTCCGAGATGTAAGGAGAGGATCATTTCGGTTTGTTAGTTGGTTGAGTCGGATAGAGTTTTTCTCGGCCGTAGGTATGGCTGGTGGGACTGTCTTATATAAACAACATTGTTTATTATATCAGGGGAAGTTTTAGTTTCAGAGTTGAGTAAAAATACAGAAAACGCCAGAGCTCGGGGCGACCAAATCGTGTGTATCTTGTGTGAATTTCCACGAGGGAAATTTACTAGTGACCGAGGGTTAATCATAATATTAACGTCTACGTGTTTTATTTTTTTTGAAACAAAGAGGGTGGCTGGCTGCCGACCTTATATTTCAAACAGGTTACAGTTACAAAGACCACTAGGGCATCCGAGGGGATCATTATTTTTATTTGTGTATTTTATACGCGAGCGAAGATTATTATTGGAGGTTGCAAGGAGAAACACGGGGGAGTTTTCCTACCCTAGCCGCCGCCACCACCAGGCTACTAGGGAGAGGGAATCTCTTTCCTCCGATCTCCACCGGCCGGGGCGCTGGTCCCCTCTCCCTTCGGCCGCTGCTCCGGCGGCAGGAGGGAGCGGGACCCCGTTCCTCCATTCTGTAGTTAGGTTTTGGATTTGTAGGTCGTGGTGCGTCGTTGGGGTGGTGGGAGCGGCTCCTGGACAAATAAATATGCCTCAACTCCACTCCCACACCGGGGTGTCTTTCATGGCGGCGTCTCGGAGTTGATGGCATCGTGCCTCTGTCGATCCCTTAGATCAACAGCGTTAGGGTTCATGGATGGTGTTGGCGAGGCGGAGGCGGCGACTCCATCAAGGGTGTATCCTCTTCTGCTCTGTCCCCGTTGCTGTGGCGTTGTCTTCGATGTCATGGTGGAGCAGGGAGGTTTTGTTGTTTAGGAGTACGCGCAGGCGGTTGTCTACGCAAGTGACAACTGGAAGATGGAGTATCTTGTGTTGGGTCTATGGTCAAAGGTTGACAGTTCTGAGTTCCTCCTCCGACGTCCTCGTTATGTGGGGGTGTCGGTTCTGAAGTTCGATGGCGTGTCCGGGGACATGTTGCCCCGGTCTGATTCTTTCAACGGCTATGGTTTTGCTTCTGGCAAACTATTTTGGAGGTTTGTAAAGCTGCTGCTCAGCGATGGAGCCGCGTCGAGGTTGGGTGAAGAGGTGATATGTCTTTTTACCCTTTGGTGGCCGCTTCGGTGGTGTCAAAAGAAAGGGACAGACGCTAGTATTTTACATAGGATTTTCCTATCTTTTCAGTTATGTATGGTCGGTGCTTACGTGCCTTGTAACTTGATCTTTATTTTATATAAACAAGACACGTATTACCATGCAAAAAAAGAGAAACACGGGGGACGAACTGCTCATCAAGCATCGCCGTGAAAGATCTGACCGTCTACACGCACGAATTTGCATCTCGCTAGTTTGTGCATCATCATATTTGGTCTAACAAATGCTTGGGTAATTCAATAAATGGCCTACAGAAGTTAAATCATGTGATCTAACATCAAATATAAAACAACTAGCAAATGCTCCAACTTTAATTCTACGTACTTATCTAATATGTGTTTGTTTAAAAGCATATAGCAATTATCAGTTCACATAATAAACATGATTTAAAATGTTCCACCGCATACTTTGTAATTTAGCATAAGATTTTGTGGAGGACATAGAGCCATATTATTTTCTAGTATGCATGTGAACTTTAAATTTGCTTCTACATCAATTTAAGCTAAAATTGAAGCCTTGGCATTTACGACAGCCACTGACTAGTTTGGCAAAAAGAGAGACAGTGGCAAAACTATATATCAAAATTAAGGATACAAACCCCGGATATTTCAAAAAGTAAGTCTTTCATGTGATTAATTGCTTGAAAACTGAATGCCCATATTTATCTCCTAGAAATCCACTCCCCCTTCTGGCACGTCTCACAGCAAGTATAATAAGGTACAATCAGCGGTCTATAAGGATTAAAATATTGTATGTTTGCTGAGTTGGATGCGAGAGAAAAGGAAAGGGAAAGAAAGCGGGTTGTAGATTAACAGCCGGTTGCAGCATGTGCTCCAAGAAACAATGTGAGAGTGTAAGGTGAACCATCTATTAATAAATTAGTACTAATTAGTAACCTACTACTATACATGTTGGCTATAGATGATGTAGCAACCTCATATAATCGATTATTGGCTATACTATTAACCATGCTCTCACGCAAAGTCAACCTGTAGAGAAAATATGTGTCGTTCATTGGTTGCATGTAGGTGGCGAGTTAATACTTTTTGCAATGATGGTTAGCAGGCCATTAGTTATGAGAGTTAATCAAGAGAATTATTCATGGAAGTAACTCCAATGGTGCATGCAACCTTTTTTCTGTTTCATGGACTACTAGGCCCAAACGCCAAGACCTATGGCATCTCACCCAAATGCTAGAATATATGACGTTTCGACTTTGTCATGTCAGCGCCATGTGGGCAAGTGTGGGCCAGGGTGAAATGCCGAGGACCCTAGCGTCTTCCGTGCCAACTAGACGCTAAGGATGTTGACATGACCAAAAAAAGGTCAGAATTTTTTTTTTTTTACAAAATGGGTCAATTCATGATTTAGTTCGTCAGAAAGGTAAGAATAGGAATTTTGTCCGATCAGAGCCCGGTGACGGCATTTGACCCTGCGACCTAGCCCCCATCTTCTTGCAAGTTGTGTGACCAAAGACGTATCTGTTTTTTTAAGACAACAGGAGAGCTGCTATGATTCCATTAAGCAAAAGGAAGGTGTCATCGACCTGACGACAGGAGCAGCTCCAGCCCAAGTAGCTGGGAAGGAGAGCCTCAAGCCCAACAAGCCCTGCAGAGAGAAGAAGCCCAACCACAAGTTCTCTGGCCCATAGTGGGTCGCATACATGTTTGAGCCCCAGGGCGAGTAAGTTAGTGGGTATTTAGGGTGTGGTTGTAGTAGGTGAGGACATCCAGAGGATCAGGACCGAACCCGGTGACGGTTGTGTGCATGCGTTGCGTGTGTATCTGGCTAGTTCATTTTCTACCTCTCGCCGTGTAACTCCATTGCTACATTCCTTTCTGGATCGAGAGTAATACTAAGTAGGTCCCTATCACGTGGTATTAGTCTCCACCTACCCTCTTCTGCCGCGCTGGAGACGCGCAAGCAAGCTTCAGACCGCCACCACCTCTTCACCACCATGGACCCGACACTGAAATCCTACCTCAACAAGCTCTAGGAGACCTTGACGAAGGAGAGCGATAACACACACTCGGACATCAAGGAGAACAAGACCCAGATCGGCGTCTAGACGGTGCAAGTGGAGGAGCCGTGGCCTGGAAGCCCGATCTCGAGGCGAGGTTCTCCAAGCTCTAGGAAGCCGTCACGGTGTTGCAAGGCGCACTGCCCGCGTCGGCGGCAGCGGGAACTGGTGGATTGGTGGTGCCGAAACCCACTGATCCGGTCGCCCGCGATGACATCCATGGCCCCGTTGGCCACGGCGATCTGCATCACCCACGGAGCGGGTTGTTAGTGGGGAATTCCTCCCTGACAGCCGCTCCAGCCAATGGTACGCCCGACTTCCACACCCCTTTCTCACAACGCACCCTGAATTCCTCGCCCATGTCCGGTTTCACATCGGGTCAGATCATCGCACGGATGAGGCACACACCTCCATCTCTCGGTTTTCCTCAATTTTTTGGCGAGAACCAAAAATTTTGGAAGACCATGTGCGAGTAGTAATTTGCCATGTTTCAAATTCATGAATCTTACTTCGTTTTCATGTCCACCTTGCATTTCTCCGGGGCCGCGGTTGTGTGGCTGTAGTCAGTTCAGTCTAAAATAGGACCCTTGGATTGGGAGGCCTTCCGTGATCTCCTCTGCACACGTTTTGGTTGCGATTGGCACCAGCTGTTGCTCTGGCAATTCTATGTTCTACAAAAAACATCTTCAGTGCCTGACTATATTGAGCAATTTGAAACGCTTATGAACCATTTGATTTCATACTCTGATTGTACTCATCCGCTGTATTTTTTGACGAGGTTTGTGGCGGGGCTTCACAGTGACGTCCGTGTTGTCGTCATGGTTCAAAGACCAACTGATTTGGACACGGTGTGCGCGTTGGCAATCCTCCAGGAGGAAGTGTCAGACGGAAAACGACACAAGCATGTGGAATATTCAGAGAGCTCACTGTAACAGTACGCACTCTTCCATCCACCCCTCTTTTGCTACCGGCACCACTAACATGAGCAACACACCCTACTCCAACAACAAATGATTGCCTTGGGACAGAAAGTGCACTGGAGATGCAGCAAAAGTAACCGCCCTCCGCAACTTTTATCGTGCCAAGGTCTTGTGTTTCAAATGCGGGGAACGTTGGGGGCATGATCACATTTGTCCCCCAGCAGTCGAATTACATGTGATCGAAGAACTTATCGACATCTTCAATCTGCATGTGGCTCTATCCTCTGAAGATGTAGAAACAATGCAACATGACAGTACTGTAACGCCCACGATGCGGCTATATCTCTCACGTGTCGAGGCATGACTTAGAGGCATAACCGCATTGTAGGTTTTGTCGCAAGAAGGGTCATCTTCACACAATCCCATGTAATGAACAAGAATGGGATAAAGAGAGTTGGCTTACAATCTCCACTTCACACAATACATAAATTAAACATACATCATTCAGAGTACAATCAAGGTCCGACTACGGAACCAAAATAAAAGAAGACAACCCCAAATGCTAGATCCCCGATCGTTCCAACTGGGCTCCACTACTGATCATCAGGAAACGTAACATAGTAACGACCAAGTTCCTCGTCGAACTCCCACTTGAGCTCGGTTGCGTCACCTGCACTGGTATCATCGGCACCTGCAACTGTTTTGGTAGAATCTATGAGTCACGAGGACTCAGCAATCTCACACCCGCGAGATCAAGACTATTTAAGCTTACAGGAAGGATGGGGTAATGAGGTGGAGCTGCAGCAAGCACTAAGCAAATATGGTGGCTAACATACACAAATGAGAGCAAGAAGAGAGGCAATGCACAGCCGCGAAGCTAGAAATGATCAAGAAGTGATCCTGAAACTACTTACGTTCATACATAACCCAAACCGTGTTCACTTCTCGGACTCCGCCGAAAAGAGACCATCACGGCTACACACGCGGTTGATGTATTTTAATTAAGTCAAGTGCCAAGTTCTCTACAACCGGACATTAACAAATTCCCATCTGCTACATAACCGCGGGCTCGACTCTCGAAAGTTTATACCCTGCAGGGGTGTCCCAACTTAGCTCATCATAAGCTCTCACGGTCAACGAAGGATATTCCTTCTCCCGTGAAGACCCGATCAGTCTCGGAATCCCGGTTACAAGACATTTTGACAATGGTAAAACAAGACCAGCAAAGCCGCCCGACTGTGCCGACAAATCCCGATTGGAGCTGCACATATCTCGTTCTTAGGGCACACCGGATTGTCCAAACTTCCGGTAGGCGAGCCCAGAGTTGCCCCTGGTGGCCACCGGCGGTTGACAGGTTGGACCAACACTCACGACGAGCGCTGGCCCCGGGGGGGGGGGGGGTAAAATAAGATGACCCTCTGGCTCACGAAAACGCAAGGGAAAGGCTTAGGTGAGGCAAATGTAAAACCAAGGTTGGGCCTTGCTGGAGGAGTTTTATTCAAAGCGAACAGTCAAGGGGGTCCCATAAATCACCCAACCGCGTAAGGAACGCAAAATCAAGGAACATAACACCGGTATGACGGAAACTAGGGCGACAAGAGTGGAACAAAACACCAGGCATAAGGCCGAGCCTTCCACCCTTTACCAAATATATAGATGCATTAATTAAATAAGATATATTGTGATATCCCAACATATCCATGTTCCAAACATGGAACGAACTTCATCTTCACCTACAACTAGCAACGCTATAAGAGGGGTTGAGCAAAAGCGGTAACATAGCCAAACAACAGTTTGCTAGGAAAGGATGGTTAGAGGCTTGACATGGCAATATGGGAGGCATGATAAACAAGTGGTAGTTAGCGCAAGCATAACGATAGAGCAAACAGATAGCAAGCAAAGATAGAAGTGATATCGAGGGTATGATCATCTTGCCTGAGATTCTGTAAGGAAGAAAAACGAGTCCATAAAAAAGACAAACGAATGTAGTCGAACGAATCCTCACGACTCTGGAACGAAACCGAAGCTAACGAGAGAGGCAACCCGGAAAGAAGCAAACAACATGGTAAACAACCATCACATAAACATGGCATGATGCACAATCAAGTATGATGCATGTCCGATTTAATGAGCATGGCATGTCAAAGAGCAACAAACAACACTACAAATTAAGTGGAGCTCAATATGCAACGAGTTGCATATTGACGAAACACCACATTCGATTATTTAGTTCGCTCCCGGTTAGGTACTCAACAATATTAAATGTTGGTTAACATGGCAAGGGGTGAAGCATATCAGAACTACCTATCTAGGCAAGTTTAAATGAGGCCGGAACAAGAAACAACAATTCCGGAAAATCCTCATATGCATATTTCGAATTTGCTACTGTTATGCCCTAAACACAATTTTAATATTGTTAAACAGAAAAATAAAGTGCACCATGTTAAACTAGGCATTTTTCTACCTCATTTACCTATAAAGTTCATTAAATTTGGAGCTACGGTTATTTAGTTATGAAACAATTCATTTTAACATGCTATTTATGCAAATTTAAACAAACATCATTTTAAACATTTTAAACATGGATGAAAGTTGCATATTATGAAACTAGATGAAATCCTAAACATTTTACATATATAACATGCTGCAAACAGATGCATGGTTATTTAGTTGTTAGCAATGCAAAATGATGGCACTTGTTAATATGCAGGAAAAGAATAAATGCTAAATCACATGGGATAGGAAAAAAACATACACGGGCCAGAAGCATTAGAGTGCAGCGGCCCAGAATGGAATCGGGCCCAAGCGGCTGTGTGCAAAAGAAATAAAAGAACAGAGCAAAACAGGGGCGCAGAAGAAAAAGAAATGGGGAACCTAGGATTCGATCCCACGACCTTCTGGTGTGAGCGTGGGGAATGACCACTGCGCTGGTGCTCTATTTGTGGCTAAACAGGGAGATCAGGAAATATGAATAACACAAAGGCAGGAGCCTTCTTCTTCATGGATCGCAGAAGAACTAGGTGACGACACCGGCGAGAAAGATGGCGACCATCGCGATCACAGGCCGACGGCGGGGGTGCGGAAAAAGGTGACAGTATAGCTACGGGATGCGCGCGTGCAGCGACTCGAGCTTGAGCCCTCGCTCGACTCAGGCGCGGCACGGCTCGGCGAGCGACGGCAACAGCTTATCGTGTACGGGGTGAGAAGCGGGGCAAGCGGCGGGCGTGCGGCTGTGTGGGCGGACAGAGGCAGCGACTGGCGAGGTGTGCAAGTCTAGCAAGGGTGGCAGCAAGGTGTGCGGGTGCGCGGAAAACAAAGCCTCGACTTCAAACGGCCATGGCGATAGCACAGCAACAATGGCTCAGACGGCACAGGATCGACGACTACGGCGACGAAACTCGAACCAAAGTGGGGCTGGGAGGAGCGGATGCTCACCGAGGGGATGCTGATGGAGTTGAACGAGGTCGGCGGTGCCTGGGGACAGCGAGAAGATGCGCTGGTCGAGGCGGTGGACTTGGCGGGGCTTCGGGTCCATGAAGTAGAGGAATTAGGGGAAGAAGACGTCGAGGAGGAAGCTCTCGGGGTCCTTGTGGAAGCGTGCGTATGCAAGGAAGACGATGGTGATGCTCGTGTCGCTGCCGAGGAAGAAGACGGTGGCTGCGGGCTGGATCACGCCGGAGAAAAGCTCGGGATCCTCTCGGCCATGGCGACGGCTATGGTGTGGAGAGGTCTCACCTGACGGCGGGAAGGGAAGGAGAGGGGCGGAACGGAGGGAGGAGGAGGACTAGGGCACCGGGGCATGTTATATAGGGGCCTAGGGGGGGGCTCCCCGGCCGTACAAACACTCGGGAGGTCGACGTGGCGTGCGTGGATGTCCTGCCATACAGGAGGTAGAAGAAGAACAGAAGAGATCGGTTCTGGTGGGCTAGTCGGGCTAAAAGAGGTAAGTGAGGTGGGCTGTGGTGCTGTGGGCTACGGTCTAGGAGAGGCCCGGGTAAGGAGAATGTAAGTCTCCCTTTTCTTATTTTTCTGTTTAATAAATAAACAGTCCTCAAAGGAAAATGTCCAGGAGGTTTGGGGAAGAATATGAATGAAGTAGAGATATACTTGGACTCCTGGAATTATGGTTCATCTGATAAAATTGGTTTGTGCATTTTTAGAGAAAGAAAATTATCGCAAGTTTGAATTAAATTCAAACTTGAGGCAATTTTGATTCCAACCAAATCAAGTCCAAAAGAGCTGAAATTTGGCAGAGAGGGTGTAGGCATGGTTTAAGATTAACAGAAAATAAGTGAACATTTACTGGGACAGGAAAATATCTCTTGCAATAAATGGATGAGAATTGAAAGGAAGAAGCTTGATGGGATGTTGCACTTGATGATGGTTTAGAAGAAAAAGGGCAAGATGAAACAACAAAGAAGATGAGGAGAAGGAGTACACAAAGATAACAAGCACACAACAAATATGCACACTACAATGATGATCATGATGCAAATGCAACAAAAAAAATAGCACAACTGACACGCAAAACATGGAAGGCGTCTGAAGCGTCGTTCTCGGAGCGTCACAACACTCCTGCACTTACAAGAGATCTCGTCCCGAGATCTAGGATGGCACCGGAGAGAAGCGGAAGAGGAGGAGGTAGAACTAAGTTGCTTCTTTGACAAATGAGTGAAACCAACGAACCTTGAGAGGTTGAAAACTTGAAAGAAAGAATACAACGGAGATGAACGAAGTTGAAAACACTTCGTTAGAAAAGAGGAACAAGGAACATTATGAGAACCTTGTCGGTTGAAAGACATAAGAAAAGGGTTAAAATAGACAAGAAGTACATGCAAGCACTCCGGTTGAAACGAGATGTACAAGGAACGATAAAGATCAATTACGACAACGCTCCGGTTGGAAATGGAAGGCATAGAATATGAACTTGGCAAAATGAAAGCACTTGGATGAGACTCCGGTTAGAAGAGGAATGATAGACACAACACTCCGATTAAAATAGGATAGAGAAAGGAAAGAACATGATCTTGAGAAAATGAGATGATTGGTCGAAGAGAGCAACATAACAATGCCTCCAGAATGGGCGAATAGCAGCTAGATCGTCGGAATAAGAGAACAGAGAAGGAATTTAATTTGGAAAGCATCCTTGCAAGAAGGTTAGAGCGGAGTTGTTGGAAAACCAACAACGAAAGGATATGATCCTCGTGGGCTTATGGAGACATCTCAAAACTTGAGGTGAAATTCTGCCACTAACGAAAACAATGATTGATTGGGTTGAGACCAACAAGGAGATGAAAACTTCTTCACCAAGATGAGAAGGAGAAAATTGGATCATTGATAAACACCACAAATAGCTACATTCCTTAGGGAAGGCTATAGGTGAAATATAACCCAATACAACTCCACCAAAAAGATTGATTGGTTGAAAAGATCTCTTGAACGAAGATAAAATGATGGATTTAAATATGTCACTCTTGAAAACTTGTGAATCATCAAACACGAAGGGAAATTATCAAGAATAACATACCACCGCCTCAAAAGATAAGGTAGGAAGAATTGCACTTTGGATGCAAGATGAAGAATGCTTGAACTCCTTAAAACAAAACATGCGTTGGGCAACCTATTTATTTTAGAGTATTGCTTGGCAGATCTTAGCTTCGAGGGAAATCTTGAAGAACAATTGAAGAATGAAATGAATCCTTTGATGAACCACCATGTTGAGCCTTCGTGAAAACTCTAGTAATAAAAGGATGATAAAATACAGAAAAGTTGAAAACACAAGGTGAACCTTGCGATGATTTAGATGGAGCTTCATGACAAGATAATGCAGAAAACTTGGAACTCCGAAAAAGAAAAGATGAAGCATCTCGAACTGAGAAATGTGGCATGATGAACAACTCTGGAAAGAAGAAACTAGATCACTTGGATGAAACAATAATAAGAATTACATTATGCGTATCCTTCACCAATTTAAATTGATGACAAGCAACAGATTTGGCATACTACTTATTCTCGTAGAAAGGATTAAGAGAGATATAGCGTAAACTTGAGAAAGGTCTTCAACGATCCACCTGTAGGATTGAAACAACGAACAAATTAAATATGGGAATATAGGACGAGGAATCTTGAACAAACCGCCGTAAGAATTGAAAATGAAAGTGGCAAAAGCACAATACACCGAGAAAAATTTGAAAACGAATGAAGATACAAGTGAACGAATAGATGACAAGCTGATTAGAGAATACTTGAATGATGCACCGGTAAGATTTGGAGAATGAGATCTGAAAGCTGAGAATGAATAATTCTAAGATGATGGCTCCAGAGAATCAAACTGAAAAGACTCCTAAAATGCTCCGGATGGGTGAAAAGAATTCTCGCAATCCAAAACAATTATGAGAGGATGGCATGAAGCTAGAACCATGAATCTTCAAGAGAACGGACCAAGATTCAAGAGCAATTCTTCTTCGGTCTTCACATGTTGAGAATGATGATGAGAACCACCCTGACAATTTTACTCCGGGATGAAAAATATAAAGATTGAACCAACGATGAAAAGAATTTAAAAGATCTTGGAGAAAGACATTTGACTAATGGTAAATCATTCTTACATCAAACTTCGAAAGAATTTGGGAATAGCTCCGGCAAAATTAGAAGAGTCAGGTAAGATCCTGGGGAAAAGACCTGTGGGTTAGGGCCCACTCAAAAGATACACCGTTGAACGATTTTGAAGAGAGATTGCGCTGGTTCAATTAAATTTCTTGAATAAGGTAAGACCTCGAATAGCTAGAAAGGATTGAGAATAGAAACATGAATCCTCTTGGATACCTTCAACACTCCAGATAAACATGAATAGCAAGAGGTGGATGATTAAGAGGTGCACCGGCATGAGAAAACATTTGAAACGAGGAAAGGATATGATCGACAAAGCTTGAATTGAATCCACCGGAGAAGAAAAGAATGAAGAATGATAAACTTGAAGCTCCGTTAGTATCTTCCTGAGAATCACTGGATAAGAACATTGACAAAAAAAATGGAGAGACTTCGCATCAATAAAAAGGATACTTGATTAAGAAATATGAGTCCTTGAAGAAAAGGGTGGGGGAGGGGGGAAACAAAGGCAACTTGGGTCGGATGAAACGAACACCGTTGAGAAAAAGCTTAGAATTGATCTTGCGAATGTTGGAATGATCGGATTTACTTGGAGAAAAGCACACCGGTTGGAAAGGATTGAAAAGACAACCTTGATGAACAAGAAGGATTAGCATCCACATAGAAATATGAGAACACCACTTACAATAAGGTATGGAATCAACACTTGGCATTGAAACAACTCGAATACCACAAAACAAAATAACAACAAAGGATTTGGCTTGCAGAATAAGCCGGAAATAAACATATGATAGATCCCATATCGTATCATGTGTGTGTTGGAAAGATATCCTATGAGATACTTGAATTCCCACTTATAAACTCCCAAAACTTTCTGGTTATGCAATCTGGTGTTGGGGATACATGGGACGCAATATATCTCACCCAAACTAACAATCCCTAGATCCAGCTGTATCCATACATCAACACATAATCAAGAAAAACTCCGGAAATCATGTACCTCAACCTTCGAAAAGCATCCGTTATACGAGTTATGGCAATACTTCCGAACTCCCGCCCTAGTACTGGGTGGCGTCGAAGTTATCTCACCAACAACTGCATAAAAGAGATTTTCGATGTCGGTGAAACTCAGGTATTCCAGAACTGCAACGATAAAATTGTGACGACAACACCTCGGAGCTCAACTCCCCGGGACACTGCCACAACCCCTAAATGTCAGGAGGCACCAAGAACAATGTTCTCGTCACAAAACCATCGGAATGATTCCAAGATACCCGCGTGATGCTAATTTTTTTATCATGAAATTTGAGGAGAGGAAAGTCAAAACTTCTATGTCAGGGGGCGTCACCAGAGTGACGAAGGGACTGAGGAGTAAAAAGAATCCTACTCTCCGATATATATATATATATATATATATATATATATATATATATATATATATATAATCCTAAGACTCAAAACATTTTGTTCTAGACTCAACAACGCCAGCGATTCGATCAAGCAGGGGGCTCCTAAGTCGGGGATGGCTCTGATTACCAACTTGTAACGCCCACAATGCGGCTATATCTCTCACGTGTCGAGGCACGACTTAGAGGCATAACCGCATTGTAGGTTTTGTCGCAAGAAGGGTCATCTTCACACAATCCCATGTAATGAACAAGAATGGGATAAAGAGAGTTGGCTTACAATCGCCACTTCACACGATACATAAATTAAACATACATCATTCAGAGTACAATCAAGGTCCGACTACGAAACCAAAATAAAAGAAGATAACTCCAAATGCTAGATCCCCGGTCGTCCCAACTGGGCTCCACTACTTATCATCAGGAAACGAAACATAGTAGCGACCAAGTTCCTTGTCGAACTCCCACTTGAGCTTGGTTGCGTCACCTGCACTGGTATCGTCGGCACCCGCAACTGTTTTGGTAGAATCTACGAGTCACGAGGACTCAGCAATCTCACACCTGTGAGATCAAGACTATTTAAGCTTACAGGAAGGATGGGGTAATGAGGTGGAGCTGCAGCAAGCACTAAGCAAATATGGTGGCTAACATACGCAAATGAGAGAGAGAAGAGAGGCAACGCACGACCGCGAAGCTAGAAATGATCAAGAAGTGATCCTGAAACTACTTACATTCATACATAACCCAAACCATGTTCACTTCCCGGACTCCGCCGAAAAGAGACCCTGACGGCTACACACGCGGTTGATGTATTTTAATTAAGTCAAGTGTCAAGTTCTCTACAACCGGACATTAACAAATTTACATCTGCCACATAACCGCGGGCACGGCTCTCGAAAGTTTATACGCTGCAGGGGTGTCCCAACTTAGCCCATCATAAGCTCTCACAGTCAACGAAGGATATTCCTTCTCCCGGGAAGACCCGATCAGTCTCGAAATCCCGGTTACAAGACATTTTGACAATGGTAAAACAAGACCAGCAAAGCCGCCCGACTGTGCCAACAAATTCCGATAGGAGCTGCACATATCTCGTTCTCAGGGCACACCGAATTGTCCAAACTTCCGGTAGGCGAGCCCAGAGTTGCCCCTGGTGCCCGGGGGGGGGGGGTAAAATAAGATGACCCTCGGGCTCGCAAAACCCCAAAGGAAAGGCTTAGGTGAGGCAAATGTAAAACCAAGGTTGGGCCTTGCTGGAGGAGTTTTATTCAAAGAGAACAGTCAAGGGGGTCCCATAAATCACCCAACCGCGTAAGGAACGCAAAATAAAGGAACATAACACCGGTATGACGGAAACTTGGGCGGCAAGAGTGGAACAAAACACCATGCATAATGCCGAGCCTTCCACCCTTTACCAAATATGTAGATGCATTAATTAAAGAAGATATATTGTAATATCCCAACATATCCATGTTCCAAACATGGAACAAACTTCATCTTCACCTGCAACTAGCAACGCTATAAGAGGGGCTGAGCAAAAGCGGAAACATAGCCAAACAACGGTTTGCTAGGAAAGGATGGTTAGATGCTTGACATGGCAATATGTGAGGCATGATAAAAAAGTGGTAGGTAGCGCAAGCATAGCGATAGAGCGAACAACTAGCAAGCAAAGATAGAAGCGATATCAAGGGTATGATCACTGTAGCGACCATACCTCAAACAGCCTGATCTCTGTGCTCCGGTGTCATCCCTGGATCAATAATGCTGACACCACACAATACTTCGAAGGATTTATAACAGAGTAGCAATCACACACTTATTACATCAGTGCCTCAAAGAGAACTTATTACAATAAATATGGCTTAAGGCCATCTAATAACGATAACAGCGGAAGGCTTGGAAGATAAGTGAGTCCATCAACTCCAACGACATCATTGAGTATAGAACCACGACCTAAAAGGCACCTTACTCGTCGTCTGAAAGTCTGCAACATGAAACGTTGCAGCCCGAAACAGGTCAGCACATGGAATATGCTGGCAATGTAACACATAGAGAATAATGAATGAATAAGCCTATACTACATGCATATATGGCTGGTGGAAAAGCTCTATGGTTACAGTTTTGCGTAAAGCCAAATTTTCCCTACTGCAAAGGAATAAATTTATTTAACTATCAGGGTGGTTGTTAAACATTGAGAATGGTTGACAACATCCTCAATCCCAATTAAAAATAATCATCAATAACCCAACAATATGAATTTAGAAGTAACATGATGAGATTCACATGATATCCAAGTACTAGATACTCAAGACGTCCATAACCGGGGACACGGCTAACCATGATTAGTTTGTACACTCTGCAGAGGTTTGCGCACTTTTCCCCACAAGACTCGATCGCCTCCGTTAGATTTCTCGCACTATATGATGTTTGAGAAACGGATGACCGAGACATAGTCTTTCTGAAGCGCTAGCACCTTACGTTGGATAAACCGGTACACCTACTTTCCCCTACATCTGCTAGTCTACCCTGTAAGAGTTCGCATGACATAATCAACTATGCCAGAGCCCATAATGGCTTCTGGCTGCACACGGAAGTTTCTAATTCGAATAATCTTATGATCCCTTTGAGCCTGGGTGGCGGTCCAAAAAAATACAGGCAGTCCTGATAGAAACCAGGTGCCTCAATCCACCCAGATGTGTATTTAAGTGGCCACCTTAAGTAAACCATTAAAATTAACAAACTCACATCTGTCATGGATATCACTCACCCAATCCATGTCTACTAGCATAGCATGGCATAATAAGCAAACGTAGAAGTAACTCCCCAAAGGTTTCATAATAATACAGGTAATAGGTACTACCTCATGTACTTCCCATCCCTCAATTTAATTAGATTATAATCATGCAGTGTTTGAGGATAGATCTAATGCAATAAAACTGGGTAGTAGAAAAAGTATGATCAAAGTGTTACTTGCCTTGCTGATGATCCGCGAAACGTAGAGATTCGAAGTAACAGGCGGCGCACTCCGGGTATTCTATCGCAGACAAACAAACAAGCATACAATAAGTACTCATCTAATGCATAGGTAAAACTCAAATAAAAAAGATCTAACCATAAAGTTCAACTTAAGAACTCCGGTATGCAAAAAGAATCAAATCGAACAAAGCAAAAGAAATCAAACGGCGAAAGAAATCAACTTCGTTCTAGTAATCTGGATCTAAGTCAAATTTTACAGTAGCAAAAACTTGTTTAAGTTGATTATTCGTAAAGAGGGTTTCGAGACAAAACTCTAGGCGCTTGAATCGCCTGATTCCGATAAACGAGCGAAAAGTTATACTAAAACGAAAATCGGATCACAAATCGCGATCAGAAAATAACCGCGGAAAAGCCGACGAAAAAGAAAGACGACAAACAGATTAATCGTTAATTAACCTAATCCGAAAATAATTAAAATAATAGAATAATATTAAAATAATAAAAAAATTCGAAAATAAAACCGATGAAAAAAATATTTTTTTTAAAAAAAAATTCGGCACGGAAATCGAGGCGGCAGCGAACCTCGGGCGGCGTGCAACTCCGGCGAGTCGGCGGCGGGTCCGGCGGCGGCGGCGGCGGCGGTGGGCTAGGGTTTCGGGCGCGGGTGCGGTTATGGGCTGGACGTCGGGTGCCTCGCTATTTAAAGGCGCCCCCGGGCGGAGTCCCGCTCGGGTACGGCCCATAGTCGGTTTCATTTAAAAAAAATTAATTACGCTCAGAAGAAAAATAAAAATAAATACTAAATGGACTCCAAAAATCATGAAATAAATTTCCCGGATTTCTAAAATCAAGCCCAATAAAGTGAACATTTATTTGGGCCCAAAATACAATTTTGAAAAACGCGTATTTTTCCTAAATCCAATTAAAAATACCAAAAACTCCGGAATAAATCTTATTT
The DNA here is from genome assembly GCA_032464435.1 of Aegilops umbellulata. Lineage (NCBI taxonomy): Eukaryota > Viridiplantae > Streptophyta > Magnoliopsida > Poales > Poaceae > Aegilops > Aegilops umbellulata. Next base: position 221,683,504 of record CP136055.1, on the reverse strand, counting down.
GATTTTTTATTAGATCCTCAATATTCCAATATTTTGGGAAAGTCATTTTATTCCCTCTCTCATATTTTTGTAATAGAAATAATTGACGATAAAATAAATAAAATCAAATGATCCTGTTTACACAATTTGAGAAAACTCAAATATGTAAATAACGAAATCCCCAACTCTCTCCATGGTCCTTGAGTTGCTTAGGATGTTCTAGGATCAAAACCAAAAGCAAAATAAAATATGATATGCATGATGATCTAATGTATAACATTTCAAATTGAAAATTTGGGATGTTACAAACCTACCCCCCTTAAGATGAATCTCGCCCTCGAGATTCGGGTTGGCTAGAAAATAGGTGAGGGTGGTCCTTGAGCAAATCTTCCTCTCGCTCCCAGGTGGCTTCATCCTTCGTGTGGCGGCTCCACTGAACTTTGCAAAACTTGATAACCTTGCTGCGGGTGACTCGGTTGGCAAACTCGAGAATCTTAACTGGTTTCTCCTCATAGGTCAAATTGTTATCCAACTGAATTGCTTCCAATGGTACTGTATCTCTCAATGGTATGTCAGCCATCTCCGCGTGACACTTCTTCAACTGAGAAACATGGAATACATCATGAACTCCTGACAATCCTTCTGGCAATTCCAACTTGTAGACCACTTCTCCCATACGCTCCAAAACTCGATACGGTCCTACAAATCGTGGTGCTAACTTTCCCTTAACTCCAAAACACTTAATTCCTCGAAGTGGAGATACTCGAAGATAAAATCTGTCTCCGACTTCGTAAACTGTCTCCTTGCGTTTAGAATCTGCGTAGCTCTTTTGCCTGGACTGGGCTACCTTGAGCCTATCGCGAATCAACTTCACCTTCTGTTCAGACTCTTTAATCAGATCTGGTCCAAACAACTGGCGGTCTCCAACTTCGTCCCATGACAACGGTGTCCTGCACCTCCTTCCGTAAAAAGCTTCGAAAGGGGCCATCTTCAAACTGGTCTGATAGCTATTATTGTAAGAGAACTCTGCATATGGAAAATTGTCGTCCCAACTTGATCCATAATCTAGCGCACAAGCTCTCAGCATATCCTCCAAAATCTGATTGACTCTCTCGGTCTGTCCATTTGTCTGCGGATGAAAAGCTATACTAAATTCTAGCCTAGTACCCAAAGTCTCATGCAACTGCTTCCAGAACTTTGAGGTAAACTGGGTTCCTCTATCTGATACGATACTCCTCGGAACTCCATGCAGACATACGATTCTGGTCATATATATCTTTGCCAACTTAGCACTCGTGTAAGTGGTCTTTACTGGGATGAAATGAGCTACCTTCGTCAATCGATCAACTACAACCCAAATCGAGTCATAGCCTGAACGAGTCCATGGTAATCCCGTGATAAAATCCATGCCTAGCTTATCCCACTTCCATTCGGGTATCGGCAATGGTTGCAACAATCCTGCTGGCTTCTGATGCTATGCCTTTACTCTCTGACATACATTACAAACTGCTACATACTCCGCAATATCCTTCTTCATCCCGGTCCACCAGAAAATATCCTTCAAATCTGAATACATCTTGGTATTCCCTGGGTGAATCGAATACGGTGAATCATGTGCCTCTTGCAGAATCAACTTCCTGATCTCCGGGTCATTGGGTACATAAACACGGTCTTCAAACCATAGGGTGTCGTGCTCATCCTCATGAAATCCCTTAGCTTTTCCTTGGCTCATTTTATTCTTTATAAAGGCAATCTCCTTGTCAGATTTCTGAGCCTCTCTGATTTTATCCATCAATGTTGACTGAATCTCCAATGCTGCTACATAGCCTCTCGGAACTATCTCCAAACATAGCTCACGAAGATCTTCTGCTAACTCCTTTGGTATTTCTCCCGTCATCAGTGTATTGACATGGCTCTTAAGGCTCAATGCGTCAGCTACTACATTAGCCTTTCCGGGATGGTAATGCAATCTCATATCATAATCCTTGATGAGCTCCAACCATCTCCTTTGTCTGAGGTTCAACTCCTTCTGCGTGAAAATGTACTTCAAGCTCTTGTGATCAGTGTCCACCTCACAATGATTTCCAATGAGGAAATGTCTCCATGTCTTCAACGCATGCACTACGGCTGCTAACTCCAAATTATGCATGGCATAATTCAATTCGTGAGGCTTCAGTTGTCGTGAAGCATACGAAACAACTCTTCCCTCCTGCATAAGCACTGCTCCAAGTCCTCGACGTGAAGCGTCGCAATACACCTCATAATCCTTGGTTTGATCTCGCAAAATCAACACTGGTGAGGTAACCAAATGTTTCTTCAATTCCTGGAAACTAGCCTCACACTCCTCAGTCCATTTGAACTTAGTATCCTTCTTCAGCAACTCCGTCATAGGCTTTGCAATCTTTGAGAAGTTCTCAATAAATCTCCGGTAGTATCCTGCGAGTCCCAGAAAACTCCGGATCTCTCCAACTGTTTTTGGTGCTTCCCAATTGGTCATAGTGATAACTTTTGTGGGATCAACTGCTATTCCTTCTCCGGATATAACATGTCCGAGGAATCCTACTTCCTTCAACCAAAACTCACATTTGCTGAACTTGGCATATAACTGTCTGAGCTTCTCAAGTACCAATCGCAAGTGTTCTTTATGCTCCTCTTCATTCTTCGAAAATACCAGAATATCATCGATGAAAACCACGATGAACTTATCCAAAAACTCCATAAACACTTTGTTCATCATGTTCATAAAATAGGCAGGTGCGTTAGTCAGTCCAAATGACATAACGGTATACTCATACAGTCCATATCTTGTGGTGAATGCTGTCTTAGGTATGTCCTGCTCTCGAATCTTCAACTGATGGTACCCTGATCGCAAATCGATCTTGGAAAACACTTTAGCCCCTTGCAATCGATCAAACAGATCATTGATCATTGGTAGCGGGTACTTGTTTTTGATTGTTACTTCATTCAATCCTCGATAATCAACAACCATTCTTAACGATCCATCCTTCTTCTCCACTAGAAGTACTGGTGATCCCCAAGGCGAAGAACTTGGGCGAATGTAACCTTTATCCAGTAACTCCTTAATCTGTTTCTTAATTTCCACCAAATCCTGTGCGGGCATCCTGTACGGTCTCTTTGATATTGGCCCAGTGCCTGGCAAAAGCTCAATCAAAAACTCAATGTCTCTATCTGGTGGCATGCCTGGCAACTCTTCTGGAAATACATCAGGAAAATCCTTTACCACTGGTACTTCCTCCTGTACAACTCCTGATAAGGAATTTAATTGTGTCCTGTTCGGCGCATGCCGGGATACATACTTGATCCTTCTTCCTTCTGGCGTTGTGAGCAAAATTGTCTTACTGGCGCAATCGATGTTTCCACCATACATCAGCAACCAATCCATATCGAGAATTACATCAAAACCTTGGGATTCCGGAATGATTAAATCCGTTGGGAAAACATGCCTTTCTATACTTAATGGCACTTGAAAACATCCTTGTCTGGCCATGTACTCTGCTCCTGGCGAGCTTACTATCATAGGTGTTTTAAGAACCCTAGTGGACAGGCTATACTTTTCCACAAATCCCCTTGATATGTATGAATGTGATGCACAAGTATCGAAAAGAACGAGTGTAGTAAATGACTTAACCAAAAACTTACCGATTACTGCATCAGGCTGAGATTCAACCTCCTCTACTTCAACGTGGTTCACTTGTCCCCTGTTGAAAGGGTTCGGCTTCTTTCCCGAGCTTCCATTTCCATTTTGGCCTTCAGGACATTCGTTGGCATAATGCCTGGTCTTGGAACACTTGAAACAGGTGACTTGGCTTAGGTCCCTCTTAGCTGGGGTTGATGGGGTGGTCCGATTCTGGCCGTTGCTTCCTCCATTCCCATTACCATTCTTAGAGCCATTATGATTGTGTGAGCTACCTCCTCCATGGGTATGCTGAAAATGAACTCCCGGTTTAGGGGTAAGACGGGGCTTCTGCTGAGCTCCTGAGTTATACTTCCCCTGTCCATACTTCCTCTTGCGGTTTTCAATCTGCTGCCGCTTCCCTTCAATCATAAGAGCACGATCTACCAACTCCTGGTAGTTGTTGAAACTTGCTACCATCAACTGCATACTCAGCTCGTCATTCAGTCCTTCCAAAAACTTCTCCTTCTTAGCTGCATCCGTAGCGACGTCATCTGGGGCATAACGTGCTAGTTTACTAAAATCATCCACATACTGGCCAACTGTCCGTCCTCCTTGGCGTAAGTTGCTAAACTCACGCTTCTTCATGGCCATAGCTCCTACTGAAACATGGGCGGTACGGAAAGCTTGCTGAAACTGGTCCCATGTGACAGTGTCTACAGGATAAGTGGTTGTAAAATTCTCCCACCATGCTGCTGCGGGTCCTTCAAGCTGATGTGCGGCAAACTTCACTTTTTCCTCATCTGTACATCCTGCAGTGGTTAACTCCCTCCCTGTCTTGCGGAGCCAATCATCTGCTACTATCGGCTCAGTGCTACTGGAAAACACCGGTGGATTCAGCCTGAGGAAACGGGTCAAGTGATCAACTGGTGGTGGCGGCGCTGGGTTGTTGTTGTTGTTGTTGTTGTTGTTGTTGTTGTTGTTGTTGTTGTTGTTGTTGCTGCTGTTGTTGTTGCTGTTGTTGTTGCTGTTGTTGTTGCTGTTGTTGTTGCTGTTGTTGTTGCTGTTGTTGTTGCTATTGTTGTTGCTGTTGTTGTTGCTGTTGTTGTTGCTGTTGTTGTTGCTGTTGTTGTTGCTGTCGTTGTTGGTGTCGTTGTTGTTGTCGTTGTTGTTGTTGTCGTCGTTGTTGGTGTCGTTGTTGTTGTCGTTGTTGTTGTTGTCGTTGTTGTTGTTGTTGTTGTTGTTGTTGTTGTTGTTGTTGTCGTCGTTGTTGTTGTTGTTGTTGTTGTTGTTGTTGTTGTTGTTGTTGTTGTTGTTGTTGTTGTTGTTGTTGTTGTTGTTGTTGTTGTTGTTGTTGTTGTTGTTGTTGTTGTTGTTGTTGTTGTTGTTGTTGTTGTTGTTGTTGTTGTTGTTGTTGTTGTTGTTGTTGTTGTTGTTGTTGTTGTTGTTGTTGTTGTTGTTGTTGTTGTTGTTGTTGTTGTTGTTGTTGTTGTTGTTGTTGTTGTTGTTGTTGTTGTTGTTGTTGTTGTTGTTGTTGTTGTTGTTGTTGTTGTTGTTGTTGTTGTTGTTGTTGTTGTTGTTGTTGTTGTTGTTGTTGTTGTTGTTGTTGTTGTTGTTGTTGTTGTTGTTGTTGTTGTTGTTGTTGTTGTTGTTGTTGTTGTTGTTGTTGTTGTTGTTGTTGTTGTTGTTGTTGTTGTTGTTGTTGTTGTTGTTGTTGTTGTTGTTGTTGTTGTTGTTGTTGTTGTTGTTGTTGTTGTTGTTGTTGTTGTTGTTGTTGTTGTTGTTGTTGTTGTTGTTGTTGTTGTTGTTGTTGTTGTTGTTGTTGTTGTTGTTGTTGTTGTTGTTGTTGTTGTTGTTGTTGTTGTTGTTGTTGTTGTTGTTGTTGTTGTTGTTGTTGTTGTTGTTGTTGTTGTTGTTGTTGTTGTTGTTGTTGTTGTTGTTGTTGTTGTTGTTGTTGTTGTTGTTAGACTAACAACTGCATCAAAGCATTCTGCTGCTGGATCAACTGAGTGAGCTCCGGTGGGAAAGCGAATCCATTGTCACGTCTCGGAGGCATCTGAGGGTTTAGAAAAGATGAGAATTAAGAATAGAATGGGTTCTAAAGAGAAGACACTACCCAAATGCACATGAGACAAATGCACACAAAATCACTTCATTTAATCAAACAAGAGCATACAATCGGTCTAGAACTATCGCAAAAGTGCGTGGACTATAATATGTACATGGTGGAACACTACTACTGTTATGGTAGTCAATTAGAAAAACTGCTCCGATGAAGACTCCATGATATCTGCTCCAGCTTCGTCTTCGAAATCATCATCACTTGGATCGGAATCGGTGTCGTCGATGATGATGTAGTTATCTGGATAGGTGCAATCTTCATCTTCTCCTCTGGGTGCTGAATTCCCCATGAGTTCTTCAATCTTCTCCTTAAGAGCGCCGTTTTGTCTCACTAGAGCTACAATCTCATCCATGTAGTCCTTGCGAGTGGCCTTCAGTTCTCCTTCTAGCTCAATAATCTTGGCCTTTGCTTTCTTCAACTCCATCATGTCTGCGCACATCTGGTTCTCCTGGCGTCGAATGTGCTGGTTTAACTCCTGGATGAAAGCTGCAATGGATCTATCCTTCTTGGTGCTAACTATCTCCCATTGTTCATCTCAACGTCCACAAATCTGGTAAATAGTATCCTTGAGATCTTCTTGGTAAACTTCTCCAATGCGTCCCATGATGATGTGAGCTGCCATGCTCTTTCCCAGACTCCATGTTGGTGCATTGAAAACACACCCTATGGGCTCCGTGATTGGTGCGAATGTCCTTCCTGGAACTATAGCTTGAATCTTCCAACGCTCCTCTTCGGGTAAAGTGGCGTTGTAGGTCCCGGTGAAGCTTGGTATTCCAATGTTGAGGTACCTAGTGACTTCCTTCAGGTGTCGTCCAAAAGGTGTGTCTTCATCCGGCTGGGTGAACTTGATCCTCGCTTCTGTCATCCTAAAAGAGTAGAAAAGATGAGGAGTCAGAAATGAGAAGAGATAGTGAACTAGGGCTTTAGCTTAGTGGTCATGTCCTACAGTCAGCGTGTGCTCTGATACCATCTCTGTAGCGACCAGACCTCAAATAGCCTAATCTCTGTGCTCCGGTGTCATCCCTGGATCAGTAATGCTGACACCACACAGTACTTCGAAGGATTTATAACAGAGTAGCAATCACACACTTATTACATCGGTGTCTCAAAGAGAACTTATTATAATAAATATGGCTTAAGGCTATCTAATAACGATAACAGCGGAAGGCTTGGAAGATAAGTGAGTCCATCAACTCCAACGGCATCACTGAGTATAGAACCACGACCTAACAGGCACCTTACTCGTCGTCTGAAAGTCTGCAACATGAAACGTTGCAGCCCGAAAACGGGTCAGCACATGGAATATGCTGGCAATGTAACACATATAGAATAATGATTGAATAAGCCTATACTACATGCATATATGGCTGGTGGAAAAGCTCTATGGTTACAGTTTTGCGTAAAGCCAATTTTTCCCTACTGCAAAGGAATAAATTTATTTAACTATCAGGGTGGTTGTTAAACATTGAGAATGGTTGGCAGCATCCTCAATCCCAATTAAAAATAATCATCAATAACCCAACAATATTAATTTAGAAGTAACATGATGAGATTCACATGATATCCAAGTACTAGATACTCAAGGCGTCCATAACCGGGGACACGGCTAACCATGATTAGTTTGTACACTCTGCAGAGGTTTGCGCACTTTTCCCCACAAGACTCGATCGCCTCCGTTAGATTTCTCGCACTACATGATGTTTGAGAAACGGATGACCGAGACATAGTCTTTCTGAAGCGCTAGCACCTTACGTTGGATAGACCGGCACACCTACTTTCCCCTACATCCGCTAGTCTACCCTGTAAGAGTTCGCACGACATAATCAACTATGCCAGAGCCCATAATGGCTTGTGGCTGCACACGGAAGTTTCTAGTTTGAATAATCTTATGATCCCTTTGAGCCTGGGTGGCGGTCCAAAAAAATACAGGCAGTCCTGATAGAAACCAGGTGCCTCAATCCACCCAGATGTGTATTTAAGTTGCCACCTTAAGTAAACCATTAAAATTAACAAACTCACATATGTCATGGATAGCACTCACCCAATCCACGTCTACTAGCATAGCATGGCATAATAAGCAAACGTAGAAGTAACTCCCCAAAGGTTTCATAATAATACAGGTAATAGGTACTACCTCATCTACTTCCCATCCCTCAATTTAATTAGATCCTAATCATGCAGTGTTTGAGGATAGATCTAATGCAATAAAACTGGGTAGTAGAAAAAGTATGATCAAAGTGTTACTTGCCTTGCTGATGATCCGCGAAACCTAGAGATTCGAAGTAACAGGCGGCGCACTCCGGGTATTCTATCGCAGACAAACAAACAAGCATACAATAAGTACTCATCTAATGCACAGGTAAAACTCAAATAAAAGAGATCTAACCAGAAAGTTCAACTTAAGAACTCCGGTATGCAAAAAGAATCAAATCGAACGAAGCAAAAGAAATCAAACGACAAAAGAAATCAACTTCGTTCTAGTAATCTGGATCTAAGTCAAATTTTACAGTAGCAAAAACTTGTTTAAGTTGATTATTCGGAAAGAGGGTTTCGAGATGAAACTCCAGGCGCTTGAATCGCCTGATTCCGATAAACGAGCGAAAAGTTATACTAAAACGAAAATCGGATCAGAAAATAACCGCGGAAAATCCGACGAAAAAGAAAGACGACGAATAGATTAATCGTTAATTAACCTAACCCGAAAATAATTAAAATAATAAAAAAATCGAAAATAAAACTGACGAAAAATACATATTTTTTTTGAAAAAATTTCGGCACGGAAATCGAGGCGGCGGCGAACCTCGGGCGGCGTGCAACTCCGGCGAGTCGGCGGCGGGTCCGGCGGCGGCGGCGGCAGCGGCGGGCTAGGGTTTCGGGCGCGGGTGCGGTTATGGGCTGGGCGTCGGGTGCCTCGCTATTTAAAGGCGCCCCCGGGTGGAGTCCCGCTCGGGTACGGCCCATAGTCGGTTTCATTTCTTTAAAATAATTATTGTCAGAAGAAAAATAAAAAGAAATACTAAACGGGCTCCAAAAATCATGAAATAAATTTTCCCGGGTTTCTAAAATCAAGCCCGATAAACTGAACATTTATTTGGGCGCAAAATACAATTTTGAAAAACGCGTATTTTTCCTAAATCCAATTAAAAATATCAAAAAACTCCGGAATAAATCTTATTTGATTTTTTTATTAAATCCTCAATATTCCTATATTTTGGGAAAGTCATTTTATTCCCTCTCTCATATTTTTGTAATAGAAATAATTGTCGATAAAATAAAAAAATCAAATGATCCTGTTTACAGAATTTGAGAAAACTCAAATATGTAAATAACGAAATCCCAACTCTCTCCATGGTCCTTGAGTTGTTTAAGATTTTCTAGGATCAAAACCAAAAGCAAAATAAAATATGATATGCATGATGATCTAATGTATAACATTCCAAATTGAAAATTTGGGTTGTTACAATCACCTTGCCTGACATTCCGCAAGGAAGAAGAACGAGTTCATGAAGAAGACAAACGAATGTAGTCGAACGAATCCTCACGACTCCAGAACGAAACCGAAGCTAACAAGAGAAGCAACCCAGAAAGAAGCAAACAACATGGTAGACAACCATCACATAAGCATGGCATGATGCATAATCAAGTATGATGCATGTCCGATTTAATGAGCATGGCATGGCAAAGTGCAACTTACAACACTACAAATTAAGTGGAGCTCAATATGCAACGAGTTGCATATTGACGAAACACCACATTTGATTATTTAGTTAGCTCCCGGTTAGGTACTCAACAATATTAAATGTTGGTTAACATGGCAAGGGGTGAAGCATATGATAACTACCTATCTAGGCAAGTTTAAATGAGGCCGGAACAACAAACAACAATTCCGAAAAATCCTCATATGCTTATTTCGAATTTGCTACTGTTCTGCCCTAAACACAATTTTAATGTTGTTAAACAACAAAATAAAGTGCACCGTGTTAAACTAGGCATTTTTCTACACCATTTACCTATAAAGTTCATTAAATTTGAAGCTACGGTTATTTAGTTATGAAACAATTCATTTTAACATGCTATTTATGCAAATTTAAACTAACATCATTTTAAACATTTTAAACGTGGATGCAAGTTGCATATTATGAAACTAGATGAAATCCTAATTTTTTTTACATATATAACATGCTGCAAACAGATGCATGGTTATTTAGTTGTTAGCAATGCAAAATGATGGCACTTGTTAATATGCAGGAAAAGAATAAATGCTAAATCACATGGGGCAGGAAAAAAAACATACACGGGCCAGAAGCATTAGAGTGCAGCGGCCCAGAATGGAATCGGGCCCAAGCGGTTGTGTGCAAAAGAAATAAAAGAACAGAGCAAAACAGGGGCGCAGAAGAAATAGAAATGGGGAACCTGTGATTCGATCCCAGGACATTCTGGTGTGAGCGTTGGCCACTGACCACTGCGCTGGTGCTCTGTTTGTGGCTAAACAGGGAGATGAGATTATATGAATAACCCAGAGGCAGGAGCCTTCTTCTTCATGGATCGCAGAAGAACTGGGTGACGACACCGGCGAGAAAGATGGCGACCATCGCGATCATAGGACGACGGCGGGGGTGCGGAAAAAGGTGACGGTATAGCTACGGGATGCGCGTGTGCAGCGACTCGAGCTTGAGCCCTCGCTCGACTCAGGCGCGGCACGGCTCGGCAAGCAACGGCAGCAGCTTGGCGTGTACGGGGTGAGAAGCGGGGCAAGCGGCGGGCGTGCGGCTTTGTGGGCGGACAGAGGCAGCTACTGGCGAGGTGTGCAAGTGCAGCAACGGCGGCAGCAAGGTGTGTAGGTGCGCGGAAAACAAAGCCTCGACTTCAAACGGCCATGGCGATAGCACAGCAACAGCGGCTCAGACGACACAGGATCGATGGCTACGACGATGAAACTCGAACTAAAGTGGGGCTGGGAGGAGCGGCTGCTCACCAAGGGAATGCTGATGGAGTTGAATGAGGTCGGCGATGCCCGGGGACGGCGAGAAGATGCGCTGGTCGAGGCGGTGGACTTGGCGGGGCTTCGGGCCCATGAAGCAGAGGAAGCAGGGGAAGAAGACATCAAGGAGGAAGCTCCCGGGGTCCTTGTGGAAGCGTGCGTAGGCGAGGAAGACGATGGTGATGCTCGTGTCGTTGCCGAGGAAGAAGACGGTGGCTGCGGGCTGGATCACGCCGGAGAAAAGCTCGGGCTCTTCTCGGCCATGGCGACGGCTATGGTGGGAGAGGTCTCACCTGGCGGCGGGAAGAGAAGGAGAGGGGCGGAACGGAGGAAGGAGAGGACTAGGGCACCGGGGCATGTTATATAGGGGCCTAGGGTGGGCTCTCCGGCCGTCAAATCACTTGGGAGGTCGACGTGGCGTGCGTGGATGTCCTGTCGTGCAGGAGGTAGAAGAAGAACATAAGAGATCAGTTCTGGTGGGCTAGTCGGGCTGAAAGATGTAAGTGAGGTGGGCTATGGTGCTATGGGCTACGGTCTAGGAGAGGCCCGGGTAAGGAGAATGTAAGTGTCCCTTTTCTTAGTTTTCTGTTTAATAAATAAACAGTCCTCAAAGGAAAATGTCCAGGAGGTTTGGGGAAGAATATGAATGAAGTAGAGATATACTTGGACTCCTGGAATTATGGCCCATCTGATAAAATTTGTTTGGGCATTTTTAGAGAAAGAAAATTATCGCAAGTTTGAATTAAATTCAAACTTGAGGCAATTTTAATTCCAACCAAATCAAGTCCAAAAGAGCTGAAATTTGGCAGAGAGGGTGTAGGCATGGTTTAAGATTAATAGAAAATAAGTGAACATTTACTGGGACAGGAAAAATATCACTTATAATAAATGGATGAGAATTGAAAGGAAGAAGCTTGAGGGGATGTTGCACTTGATGATGGTTTAGAAGAGAAAGGGAAAGATGAAACAGCAAAGAAGATGAGGAGAAGGAGTACACAAAGATAACAAGCACACAACAAATATGCACACTACAATGATGATCATGATGCAAATGCAACACAAAAATAGCACAACTGACACGCAAAACATGGAGGGCGTCTGAAGCGTCGGTCTCGGGGCGCGACAAGTACTACCGTAGAGCAAGTTTGGCGCCTATCTGTTCATGCTGTTGTCGGTACGGAGGCACCCAGTTGTTTGCAAATCCATGGCTAGTTGTAAGGAAAAGAAGTTTCCATGCTAGTGGACTTTGGAAGTTCAGCTTCATTCATCTCTCAGGAGTTACTACCCCTAGTCCAAGGAAGGCAGGACATGTCGAGGTCGATTTAAAATTTGTGTGGCAAATGGAGTTGAGTTGCAATGCACCAATGAGATTCTGAATTGCGAGTGGTACACACAGGGGCATACCTTCTCCACCAATTTCAAGGTGCTTCCTCTGGGATCGTATGATGTCATAATGGGGATGGACTGGCTAGAGTATCACAGCTCGATGTTGATTAACTGGCCATGTCGGTGCATGAAAATTGAGAACAATGACTACACCATAGTCCTTCAAGGAGTGGCTGCCAAACCTTCATCTTGTGCCCTATTGTCCATTGTGCAACTCGACAATGTTCACAAAAATGCAGCAGTGGCATTCACTATCCGGTTGTGTTTTGTTGAGGATGCAAATCAGTCTGTGATAGCGCAATCGCAAGAATTACTAGCAGCAGTAGCACAATTACTGGTGGAATTTGAGGACATCTTTCCGGAATCAACACAACTACCCGTGGTTCATGAATGTGACCACAAAATACCGTTGATGTAGGGGCTCAGCCTGTCAACACAAGGAAGTACATAAATAAGTCTGAATTGAAGACAGAGATAGAGCAGCAAGTAATGGAATTACTAAAAGTTGGCATAATTCAAAAGAGCAGCAGTCCGTTCTCATCGCCTATCATTCTTGTGGAAAAAAAGACGACATGTGGCATATGTGCATTGACTATCGTCGCCTCAATGCTTTCACCATTGTTAGTAGATACCATGTTCCCATCATTGAGGAAATTCGGGATGTATTAGCAGGCGTCTGTTGGTTCTCCAAATTGGATCTTAGAGTGAGATATCACCAAATCAGGCTCGCTCCGGGGGAAGAGCACAAAACAAACCCACTCGGGGCATTTCGAGTATAAGGTCGCCCCGTTTGTTTTGGCAGGAGCCCCAACATCCTTTCTCGAGGCAATGAACACGACACTACACCCAATGCTCCGTGTGTGTGCAATTTCTTTGATGACATCGTTGTGTTTAGTGCCTCGTTTGCTCTCCATTTGCAACATCTGCGCAAGGTATTTGAGCTGCTACGAAAGGATCAATGGTATGTCAACCGATCAAAATGTCAGTTTGCTAAGCAATAATTGAACTACTTGGGGCACACAATATCTACATAAGGGGTTGCCACAGACAAAAGCAAGATTCAACAAGTCGAAGATTGGCCAGTTCCAGCGACAGTGAAGGAGGTCCATGCCTTTCTTGGTCTAGCAGTCTACTATCAGCGTTTTGTTTGCCACTTTGGTATGAATGGCCCCTCAATGATCTCCTGTGCAAGAACATATCGTTCCAATGGATAGAAGCTATGGGAGAGGCATTCGAAGCCCTAAAAATAGCTCTAGTCATGGCGCCTACCTTAGTGCTGCCAGACTTCACAATACCATTCACAATCGAAACAAACACATGCAGATATGGGATCAGAGCAGTGCTACAACAAGAAGGGCACCCCATTGTTTATCTGAGCAAGGCCCTTGGCCCCATAACGAAAGGGTTATCCATGTAAGAGAAAGAGTACATGGAGATGGTCCTGGCAGTTGATCAATGGAGATCCTACCTGCAATTCTAAGAATTCATCATCAAGACACACCAAAAGAGTTTGGTGCATCTCGAGGAACAACGGCAAAAGGCATTCACCAAAATGTTAGGACTCCAATGTCGCATTTGCTACCGCAAGCACTACAAAAAAAGATACATCCGTGACATTTTGGGCCGTACGAAAAAAAATTCTGTCATACTTATGACACTTCTATGACGATAATTGTGACAAAACCCGGTATCATCATAGATGTGGTGGGCTCCTACTTCTATGACAAAAATAATGACAAAAAATGGGCTTTTCATGCTGGGCGGTCCGGAGACGCAGTTGAATGACATTCTTTGGGCCATCCATGATGGAAAAAACCATGGTAGAAGCGAGGGCGAGGAAAATATCGGGGTGTTCCCAGTTACGGTGGGTGGTCGGAGGCCAAGCGATGCGCGTTTCTCTTGTACGTACGCGTGTGTGTGCGAGGCGTTGGGCTCTAACTGAACCCGAGCGATTGCCCTGCAGGCTACGCGTTACTGAACCCGAGCGATTGATCGATCCCTTGCTGTTAACTGAACCCGAGTGATTCCTTCGCTACTGCTGCTAACTGAAGCCGATCGAACATTGCTGCCTCCTTCCCTGGATGAACAATGAGCGTTCTTGAGGGGGTTTGGATGAACAATTCCCGGTGGGGGGTTGGATGAACAGGACCCCATGGTAGTAGAGGCCGTTGCCGCTGGATGAACAGTACCCCGATCGATCGAGCCGGTGGATGAACAGGACCCCGTGGAGGGCTGGATGAACTGGACCCCGTGGAAGGCTGGTTGAACAGTAGCCGGTGGAGGGCTGGTTGAACAGTAGCCGGTGGAGGGATGGATGAACAGTAGCCCGTGGAGGGGTGGTTGAACAGGACCCCGTGGAGAGGGCTGGCTGAACAGTAGCCGGTGGAGGAGTGGTGGAGGCTGGATGAACAGGAGCCCGTGGATGAACAGTCACAGGTGGAGGCTGGAGGAGGTCGACGGTGGATGAACAGGAGCCCGTGGAGGCAGTCGATGGTGGATGAACAATAGCCCGTGGAGGCAGTCGACGGTGGAGATGAACAATATCCCGTGGAGTCCCGTTTTGCGGTACGCCACACCCCTCCCGATGAACAGGACCCCTGTTTCGACCGTAGCACTCCAAGACAAGTCTGTTTCTTTCGTTTTGCGTTATGCCGCACCCCTCCCGATCAACAGGACCCCGTTTAGACCGTAGGAGGTCCGTTTCCTCTGTTTTGCTGTACGCCAGACCCCTCCCGATGAACAGGATCCCGTTCCCACCGTGGCCGGTCGAACACAAGGCCGTTTCCTCTGTTTTGCGGTACGCCAGGCCTCGTTTCCATCGGCTGTTCCATCCAAGCCGGTTGGCTCCCGATGAACACGACGACGCATTCCGTTCCGACCCAGCCGGTTGCCTCCCCATGAACATGATGACGGCGCAACTTCTCCGTTTCGACCCAGCCATGTACATGAGCCCTAGTCGTATGTATGCGCGAGTAGGTGTTCGAGACCTCGCCCGTACGTGGCCATATTTTATTTCTTGCACCCTGGCCATTGTACGTACGTGTACATGTTACGTGCGCGCCTATACTACGACACATGCACGCCTCTACATCGACCAGTATGTATGTACACGTTCGCGACCAGAATGACAACGCTACGTACGCTTCGACCAGGTGGGTCCCGACTGTCAGACACTTCCTTGCGTGCGAAGATGTAGCTGGTGGGTCCCAGCAGTCAGGGGGCGGATCATTTTTTTGCCCGTAACATGGACGCACTTTCTTGCGTGCGAAGATGTAGCTGGTGGGTCCCAGCAGTCAGGGGGTAAACTTTTTTCATGAAATACGGTGGCCTGTCCGGTGGGTCCTTGCTGTCAGGTGGATGAATCATTATTTTCCGCGTAATAAGGAGGCACTTCCTTGCTGCGGCCATGGACCCAGCTGTCAGGCTGTCCACGTACAGTACTCTTCCGATGGAAGTCGTTCCTTGACCACGTTGACCACGCCGCGGTGAGAGCACCAGGGCGGTGGATGACGGTGAGGCCTAGGAAGGGGACGCCGCGAAGCTGGGGAAGACGTGGCAGTGGAAGCCCACGCGGAGAGGAGTACGAGGGTTCACTGGTTCAGCTTCGGTGTGAGCCTGTCGCCGCCGCAGGGCCTGACCAACGGTGGGAGTAGTAGGGGGCGGTTAGGCCTTCGCAGCATCACAGCTGGCCATGGGAAGTAGGAGCACACGACACGACCGAGGCTAGCTAGTTTGGGCGGCTGGAGCAAGAAGACCAGAGGTTGAAGAAGCACTACGGCCGTTGGATGGACATCGTACGGTCACTAGAGCTAGAATCGTTCATATTGACTAAGTTGACAAAGCCCTCCGTCCCCGTCAACTTAGTAGGCCCACAAGTCAGCCTCCCACTATGCTGGGTCCCAACTAGCAGGGGGAGTATTCATTTTTTTGTGCGTAATAAGGAGGCACTTCCTTGCATGCGAAGATATAGCTAGTGGGTCCGACCTGTCAGCGGGGGAACGTTTTTTTCGTGAAATACAGAGGCCCTTCCGGTGGGTCCCAGATGTCAGGTGGAGGAATCATTATTTTGCGCGTAATAAGGAGGCATTTCCTTGTGTGCTGCCGTGGACCCAGCTATTAGCCTCTCCACGTACAGTCCACGTCCGATGGATGTTGTTTGTTGATCACGTTGACCACGCCGCGCCCAGAGCACCAGGGCTGTGGACGACAGCAAGGCCTATAGGAAGGGGACAACACGGAGCCGGGGAAGACGCGACAGTGGATGCCCACGCAGAGAGGAGTACGAGGGTTCCCTGGTTCGGCTGCGGTGTGAGGCTGCCATCGCCGCAGAATAACAGGGGATGTGGGTGAGTAGAGGGATGGCATTGCCAGCGGTGGGAGTAGTAGGGGGCGGTGAGGCCTCTGCGGTAGCACAGCCGACCACGGGAGGCAGGAGCAGGCGGCACGACCAGCGCTGCTTTGGGCGGATGGAGCAAGAAGACCAGAGGTTGAAGAAGCACGACGGCCGTTGGATGGACATCGCACGGTCACTGTAGCTAGAATCATTTATATTGACTAAGTTGACAAAGCCCTTGGTACGCATCAACTTAGTAGGCCCACAGGTCAGTCTCCGAAACGGTGCGCCCCAAATGTCAGGGGGAGGAATCTTTTTTGGGCGGCTGAAGCTAGAATATTCGAGATTGAAGAAGAAGCACGATATCTGCTGGATGGACATTCAACGGCCACTACTGCTAGAACCGTGTGTTGACTATAAGTTAACAAAGCCTTGCATACGCGTGAACTTACTTTTTTTAGGGGACGCGTCATCTTAGTAGGCCCACAAGTGTGTGGTAGAGAACTTATAGCCCATTTGCGATTTGTAAGAATGTACAACCATTTTTGAATTCTAATGGAATTTACTACAACCCATTTACAATTTGTTAAAAGTACATCCCATTTTCTAGCTAGGGCAACGATTAATAATTTCAACCAACCGTTCAAAACAGAATGAAAAAAAATTTCCCATATTTTGATGGGATCCGGAATATTTTTGTCCCGAAATTTCTAGTCAGATTAAATACAATTTCAATATAAATTTGTATTACGTAAAAATCCAACGAAACATTGCGCCCGCAACAATTAATGAAATTAAAATTTTCAAAATCCAAAAGTAATATTTTATAAACTAATTACGTGTTTGGTGCATTGTTTTATAGTTACTGCCCAGTTTTTATAATTACATCCCATTTTTTATTTCTCAAAGCCCATTTTCTTGTTAAGCCTAATGCATCCCTCCTAGGAAAGATATGCAGCCCAACGGGGCGGAGAATAACAAGTTGACCCGAATTGTGTACAACTGTCAGCCTAGGTGCATTGCTGATGTTGAAAAAAGGCCTGTGTAGTACAGTACAACCTTACATGGCTACTTAGCCCACATTCAGCGACGCCGGAAAGGCCCAAACAAGGCTTCTATACAACTTTTTGAAATCACTAAGCTCAATTAATAACTTAAGAAAAAAGTTAGTGTATAGTGGAACCTAATTAAAAGCTGTCACGAGCGAAGAAATAATTCAATAGGTCCCACTTGTGCATGTGTGTGTGTGTGAGAGAGAGAGAGAGAGACCCATCGGTCGATGCTCGTAAATACATCTTTCAGCCATATGCATTGATGATGCTCAGTAAATACTTATATAGTTGACACAATCATATAAACATCATAGCACACTGAACTTGCATACAAAAATTTCACGCAGACGGCACAATCAGGGTGGAAGCAGTGGATCGCTACGGGTATGGCTATGTTGAAACCAACGAACTCATACATAATGGTTCATCGTCTTTATCAATGACGGTGAAATATCTTGAATGCTGTGCAAAGAAAACAAACAAACAACACAATATATAAGTTCTGCTAGAACATTAAGTTGACGTACATCCCTTTCTAAAAAAAGTTCAGGTAAAAAATAGAACATGTCACAATCAAATGTACTGGCACATCAGTGCTTCACACCCATAGCTCAGATTTAACCAGTATCTGACAAGATTTAACTGTTACCTCAAATTAGAGCACATCCAGGCAGCCAGCCCTGCCTCTTCTCCCAAAGAAGTAGTGGCCTCCACCGCACGACGGAGTAGGCCCTGTGCCATCCATTGTTTCGAGCAACACGGGGAAAGTATGACGTTGACTCCTGCAATGGACGTCGTCGACGGACCCGGGCACCAGCGGCGGCGGCAGGACTTCGATTGATGGATTGACCACTTCTTCGACATGCACGAACACTCGATACATGTACATCCCTAACGTGGTCGCGACGGCCTTGGTGGCGAAGAATAGTACAACCCCGGTTCCTGCACCGGTATCTCAACACCAATCACCTTCGGTATGGTGGACGGCTTCTTCATCCATGCCATAACCGTCAGAGCCCAGCTGTTTGGAGGAACAAACATACTTACGAGCTCACCTCCAAGGTCGTTGATAAGCTCATTCATGGACTCGCTGTTCCAAGAACGTCGAGGCATGTCGTGGAAGGTATGCTTTGTTAAAAACTCAAGCTCAGAGGGCACCGAGCCCCATCCTGGGTGCCACCGATCAAAGCTCACTAGCGCGCCATCGCAGAACAAACGCCAGGAAGATTCGAACACACGACTGTAGTCGAAAGTTGTCCGAAACCTGACGAAGAAATCAGCCGGTGGCGGACAGACTTCGACGAGCAAGTCACTTATTTGGATGCCGTGCGCAATGCCAAGAGCTTTGATAAGGTCGTCCAGCGAGACAGGAGGCCGGTCGCCGTTGACGGTTACCATCAGCACTTTGTCGGCAAACTGGTTGTCAAGCGTCGCCATGCCATTGTTGAGCGACATCATGCAACGCCCGAAGGGAGGACGGACCTCAGGATCTCCGGCTCGGAGATCCGCGTTGACCGGCGACATGATAGTGCGCTTGAGTACAGGGAGTACAGGAGGGGGATTTGGGGGAGCTGGAGTAGGAATCGAGATTCCAGAGGTGGGGAGGGGCGGGAGATTGGGGATGAAAAGGTAGCATGAATTTCGAACACGTGCCAATATGCTCTCGGCACGCAAGCGCACGAAAACACCGGTGGCGCCCACATGTCGGCCTAGGAGTCCCTATTCTTTTTCTTAGAGCCCGACCTTTTTTTTGAGGATCTTTTGAGAGCCCGACCTAAGAGTCATAATTGACCTATTTGGCATTGCATTACTACTCGGCCCATATTCAACGACACCTCACTGGCCCAAACAAGTGTACATCATCGAAAAGACACTGAGCTCAAATTATAACTTGAAATAAGGAGATATACTCTGAACACTGGAGAATGGGATGCCCTCATTTAGCCCACCAGCAGTTCGAGACAATAAACAGTTCGAAACAACGATATATACAACATTCAAGCACTGACTAGTGACTACTACTGACATAAACAACAAGGCATGATAGTTCATAAGAAGTCTTGCTACACCACCAAAACGCACCCATCTGCAGCGCTCAGACTCGCGATCTAGATGAGAATGACATTCTAAATAGAGGCAACTATTACATAGTAAGAGTGACATAGATGTGGATGACCAAATGACAAGTGTCGGTGTCAAAACCGGCGGATCTCGGGTAGGGGGTCCCGATCTGTGCGTCAAGGTCGGATGGTAACAGGAGACAAGGGACACTTTATTTTACCCAGGTTCGGGCCCTCTCGATGGAGGTAAAACCCTACTCCTGCTAGATTAATATTGATGATATGGGTAGTACAAGAGTAGATCTACCACGAGATCAAGGAGGCTAAACCCTAGAAGCTAGCCTATGGGTATGATGATGGTTATGATGTATTTGTCCTACGGACTACAACCCTCCGGTTTATATAGGCACCGGATAGGGTTAGGGTTACACAGAGTCGGTTACATTGGTAGGAGATCTTGAATATCCGCACGCCTAGCTTGCCTTCCACGCCAAGGAAAGAACCTTCCGGACACGGGACCTCAAATTTCCGACCGTTGTTGTGCTACGCGCCGGCTGTCCCGAAATATCTTATCCACCTAACGATCATATCATTGAAGGGCATTTATGTCTTATCATGTCGAGCTGCTCCCTAGGCTATAAATAGCCGCCCCCTACAACCACTAGCTGGTTGGGTGCTCCGCGAGAAACTGACACTTGTCATTTGAGAGCATCCCATCCTCTGAGGACTTTGAGCGAAAATCATCAAGTGAGGAAAATCCAAAACCCAAACCCAAACACCTACAAACCCAAAGTGATTGAGCATCACTGAAGAGATTGATCCTGTGTGGATCCGACGCTTGTTACCTTTGAAGACTGTGCTTCTTCCAGACGGTTAGGCGTCATGGTCTAGAGCATCCAAGAGGAATTGTGGATCACCGAGTGACCAAGTTTGTGAAGGTTCGGAAGTCACCTGAAGACTTACCACGAGTGATTGAGCGAGGACTATATGACCTTAGCTCAAGGAGAATACTGTGAGGACTGTGTGTCCTCAGGTTTAAATACCTAGCCGCTCCAACCAGATGTACAACTGAGACAGCAGTTGGAACTGGTCTACCAAATCATTGTCTTCACCAAGCGAATGTGTTCTATTTCCTCAACTCTTTCATTTCCTCAGTATTGTGTTGTTCGTTTGTCATATCTGTGTTTGAAGACTTTGACTGAAGACTTCCTCAATTTCCTCAGTTCATTTTCTTCAGTCTGTTTGTCTTCATCTAGTGTTATCCCGTGACTACGCTTTCTGTACTCTGTGCTTGTTTTCATTTCATCATGATGACTATGCCTGTCTTTTGTTATGTTTATTTCTGAGTACTTATCCCGCTGCAAGTAGTTCTTCGCTAAGGAATTTCCTCACTAGCAAATTCCTCAGTGAAGAATTAATAAAAATCGCCTATTCACCCCCCCTCTAGTCGATATAACGCACTTTCAGTTAGTATCAGAGCAAGGTACTCCCTTGTTCTGTGTGATTGTGGTTTAACCGCCTGGAGTTTTAGTTATGTCGACCGTAGGTATGATCAAGGTCTCTGCTGGGTGTCCTACCTTTGATGGGACAGACTACCCCTACTGGAAGAATAAGATGCGAATGCATCTTGAGGCAATTGATAACGATCTCTGGTATGTTGTGGAAAATGGTGTTCCCTCAGTCACACCTTCTCTGAATGCTGCTGATGTGAAGAGATTCAAGCAACACGATTCTCAAGCGAAGAATATCATATGTGGCCATCTGAGCAAAGGATAGTATGGTAGAGTGAGTGCTTTGGAGACTGCTAAGCTTATCTGGGATAGGCTGTCCAAAGTCAACGAAGGAGTTTCAACTCAGCGTGACTCTCGAGTTGATGTTCTTCGCAATCTCTTCAACCGCTTCAAAAGACTCGAGAATGAAAATGTTCAGCAAACCTTCGATCGCCTCACTGACATCTCAAATGAGCTTCAAGCACTTGGTGCCACTGACATCACCGACCATGAGGCAGTGAAGAAATTGCTGAGACCGCTTGATTCCTCATTTGACACTCTAGCATTGATGATACAAGAGCGTGCTAGTTACAAGTCACTTGACCCCGCTGATATCCTCGAAAGGCTAAATACTCATGAGTTATAGCTTGCTGAAAAGAGAGATCTCTATGGTTCAACCTATGGCAGATCACGTGCACTGAAGGCCAAGGCAGTATCTGAGTCCAAAGATGAAGACTCTGGTAGCAGCCTTGGTGACCCTGAAGAACTGAGTCATGATCTAGCACTGCTCGTGGAGAAATTCCAGAAGTTCTCAAGACGTGGTCGCTTTGGAAGACCCTCAAGGAGCAATGATTCCTCATCCAGTGACTACAAGAAGAGGCTTTGTCACAAGTGCAAGAAACATGGACACTACATTCAAGATTGTCCTTAGTGGGAAAAGGAACCAAAGAAGAAGAAATACAAGGATTACAGTTCTGATGATGCAAAGAAAAAGAAGAAATCCTCAAAATCTTCATCATCAAAATCCTCAAAGTCTTCATCTCACAAGAAGAGCAGCTCCAAGAAGGCTCGGGCATTCATCGGCAAGGAAATGGACTCTGAAGCTGAATCTGAGGAACAAGAGGAAGAGGAGGCATCTGAAGACTCCGAGTCTGGTGTGGCGAGCCTAGCCCTCGCTACTGCATTCGCCAGCAAGTCCATCTTCAACTCTGAAGAAAATGACCTCACCAACAAGGCTGATGAAGGCAGTGATGACTACGCTCCCACCTATTGCTTCTTGGCTAAGGGTGCCAAGGTACCTAAATACACCTCCTCTGAGTCTAGTGAAGATGAATCTGATGAAAATCTTAAGCCCAGCTACTCTAAACTTGCTAAGATTGCTGTAAAACAACAAAGGGCTTTTGAAAAGGTTCAAAACATGCTAGACAAAAGTGATGATATGTTGGGTAAAGAAATGGATCGCACTAAAATCTTGACTGAAAATCTTCAGAGACTTCAGACCAGGTTTGACAACCTTCAAGGTCATCATAACACCCTCTTGTCTGATCATGAGAAGCTTTCTTATGAATTTCTTCAAAGAAAGCAAGATCTTGAGAAGCTAAGAGTGAGTTATGAAGATCTTCAGAAGGAGCGCGATTCATTACTTGCTCAACAAATCAGCGCTGCTCAGGACGAATTTGTTGCTCCATGTTTGAAATGCATTGAACGTGAATATGCTTATTCTTCACCTGAATGTTCGAATGCTTCTACTGTTACAAATTCTTCACCTGCCTCTGCTATCACTAATTCCTCATCTGAGGACATTGCTAGTATCACTGACGATGTAGGGCTGAAGGAATTGTACATGACATGCATGTACAAAAGCCTCAAAGGGCATCAGGTTCTTTGTGATGTGCTTAAAAAGCAGTTCCTCAACAGGAACCCTAGGAAAGAGGGTATTGCCTTTGAGAGGAAACTCAATGCTGATGGTACATATTGGAAGCCTGAGCAGTACCCCAAAACCTCATGGGTTGCTGCAAAAGGACCTCCTGTTGATCCATCTAATTTATCTGGCTATACATGTGAATCTTCTCATTCTTCTGATCAGTCATTTGACTCCAACTATAAACTGTTCAAAAATCAGAATGGTGAAGTATTTGCTAGATATGTTGGCACTAACTGCAGGAATGGTTCCCCTATGAAGAAAATCTGGGTTCCCAAAAGGTGCTTTGAAAGTCTTCAGGTGAATGTCCTCATGACACCACCTGTGAAGAATAGGAACCCCAGATCAAATTCTTCATATGCACCAAATTCTTCATATGGATCCAAGTCCTCATACGGACCAAATTCCTCACGCGTATCAAATTCCTCAAAAGGATCAAAGTCCTCATATGAACATCATCGTGCTAACAACTCTGTTTCCCAGGGAAAAGCCAGGGGCTATGAATATGAGCATTATTCTTCTAATCATTATGTTCATAAGTCCTCGAAAAATTTCTCTGCTTATTCATATGCTTACCCTAACCCCTCTTATGTGAAACGAAATGGTTTGGCCTCTATGCCACCATTCTCATATGGAGCTCGCAGAGTGATGAACTCTTTGCCACCCCTTCAGAAGTGGGTGATGAAGAAAAAGAACTAATCTCTTCTGCAGGGTCAGATCTCCAGACGTGCTCAAACGTCTGAAGAATTTGCTGGAGACCTGCCTGAAAGGACGCAGGCTAATCATGACGAAATGAATTTTCATTTCACACGTCCTCCTACTATTTTAATTGTCTTAATGCTTGATGAAATTGATCTGATGAATTTGATGTCATATTCTTCACTGATGAAGTATATGAAGTTCGTAAGCTGCACTAATTCATCTGCAGGATGATCAACCAAAAGCCACTGAGTGGGTCCTCGATAGTGGATGTACAAATCACATGACTGGTGACAAGAATTTATTGATGGACGCTCCCTTATCACCATCACATCTGAAGCATATCATCTTCGCTGACAAAGGCAAAAGTCAGGTATTGGGTCTAGGTAAGGTTGCAATCACAAAGGATCGACACATGGACAAAGTCATGCTTGTTGAGTCCTTAGGATACAACCTTATGTCTGTCTCAATGCTTTGTGATCTTGATATGGTCGTTGTCTTTCGCAAGTATCATTGTGTTGTGATTATGGAAGCTGACAATTCCAAAGTCTTCGAAGGCTTTAGGAGAGGAGACTTGTATATTGTTGATTTCTCTACGGGTTCACAACCAGCCGTGTGCCTACTTGCAAAAGCTTCAGAAGGATGGCTATGGCATCGACGACTTGGTCATGCAGGCATGAGGAATTTGCACATGCTTGCAAAAAAGAAGCATGTCATTGGCATTGAGAATGTCAAATTCCTCAAGGATCACTTGTGCGGTGCCTGTGCAGCTGGAAAGATGACGAAGGCCAAGCATCCAGCGAAGACTATCATGACCACTACTCGTCCATTTGAACTGCTTCACATGGATCTCTTCGGTCCTAATCATTATTCTACTGTTTCAAATGAAGCATCTCAATATGGCCTTGTTATTGTTGATGATTACTCTTGTTACACATGGGTACACCTTGTTACTTACAAACATGAAGTGCAGGAAGTCATCAAATGATTTTCCTCGAGGGCTTCAACGAACTTTGGTGTGAAGATCAAGCACATCAGAAGTGACAATGGCACTGAGTTCAGGAATTCGGGTCTCGATGACTATCTTGATGAACTTGGTATTACTCATGAGTTATCTGCTCCTTATACTCCTCAACAGAATGGCGTCGTGGAGCGCAAGAACATGACTCTTGCTGAGATGGCTCGCACTATGCTCGATGAGTACAAAACGCCTCGTCATTTCTGGGTTGATGCAATTGATACTGCATGACACATCATCAATAGAGTATATCTTCACAAATTCTTCAAGAAGACTGCCTATGAACTCCTCACTGACAAGAAACCCAACATGAGTTATTTCAAAGTCTTTGGTGCTAAATGCTGGATTAGAGATCCTCATCATAACTCAAATTTTGCACCGAAAGCACATGAAGGTTTTATGCTTGGTTACGGAAAGGACTCGCAAACCTACACAGTATTCAACAACGTTCTTCACAAGGTTGTTGAAACTGTGGATGTGCGGTTCGATGAAACTAATGGCTTGCAAAGAGAGCACCTACCTTCTCTGTTAGATGAACTAGCACCTGAAGATTCTATCAAGTTAAAGGCTACTGAGGATGTCATTCCTACTGAAGAATCTGCTGAAGAATTCATTCCAGAACGTGAAGAACGTCGAGCTGATGCACCTGAGGAAAATGCCGAAGAAATTGATGTTGAAGAAAATGCTGATCAAATTCCTCAATGACAACCAGCTCACCCTCGCGTTGCGAAAGAAGTGCAAGTGGAAAAGATCATTGATGACATTAGAGCACCAGGTCCTCTCACCCGCTCAAAAGCTTCACATCTATCTAACTTTTGTGGGAACTATGCTTTTGTCTCTATCACAGAGCCCGCTAAGGTAGATAAAGCATTTCTGGAGCCTGAGTGGATTCAGGCCATGCAAGAAGAATTACATCAATTCAAGCTCAACAACGTCTGGGAACTGGTCAAACGTCCAGATCCTCGCAAGCACAATATCATTGGCACAAAATGGATCTACCGCTACAAGCAAGATGAAAATGACCTTGTGGTGAGGAATAAGGCACGACTAGTAGCTCAAGGCTACACACAGGTTGAAGGAATTGATTTCGATGAAACCTTTGCACCCGTTGCTAGACTTGAGGCTATTCGCATATTACTTGCTTATGCTAACCATCATGATATCATCTTATATCAAATGGATGTGAAAAGTGCATTCCTCAATGGTAAGCTTGAGGAAGAAGTATATGTTGCTCAACCCCCAGGTTTTGAAGATCCAAAGAATCCTGACAAAGTCTTCAGACTCAATAAGGCCCTCTATGGCCTCAAGCAGGCCCCTCGGGCATGGTATGATACTTTGAAGGAATTCCTCATGAAGAATGGCTTCACACCTAGTTCACTCGATCCTACTCTCTTTACTAAATCTTATGATGGTGAACTGTTTGTGTGCCAAATATATGTTGATGATATTATCTTTGGCTGTACTAACCAACGTTATAGTGACGAATTTGGTTATATGATGAGAGAGGAATATGAAATGTCTATGATGGGAGAGTTGAAATTCTTCTTAGGTCTTCAAATTCGTCAACAGCGCAATGGCATATTCATATCTCAGGAGAAATACCTCAAAGATGTACTGAGGAAATTCGGCATGCAAGATTGCAAAGGCATCAAAATTCCTATGCCCACAAATGGTCATCTGTGCACTGATGAAAATGGTATAGACTTCGATCATAAGGTATACCGCTCCATGATTGGCTCTTTATTGTACTTATGTGCATCTAGGCCAGATATAATGCTTAGTGTTTGCATGTGTGCCCGATTTCAAGCTGCACCGAAGGAATCACACCATAAGGCTGTGAAACATATTCTTCGATATCTAGCTCACATACCAACACTAGGATTATGGTATCCCAAGGGCTCGGATTTTGATCTCATTTGATATTCTGACTCTGACTATGCTGGTGATCGTGTGGACCGCAAGTCAACATCTGGTACATGTCATTTCCTCGGACGATCTTTGGTCTGTTGGTCCTCGAAGAAACAGAACTGTGTATCACTGTCTACTGCTGAAGCTGAGTACATTGCTGCTGGTTCTTGCTGTGCTCAACTGATATGGATGAAGTAAACTCTCAAGGACTATGGCGTCAACGTGAAGAATGTGCCTCTCCTCTGTGAAAATGAGAGTGCCATCAAGATTTCTCACAACCCAGTTCAACACTCGAAGACAAAGCACATTCAGATTCGTCATCATTTTCTTCATGATCATGTGTTGAAGGGCGACATTTCTATTGAGCATGTGAAGACTGAAGAACAGCTAGCCGATATCTTCACAAAGCCCTTGGATGAGAAGAGATTTAGCAAGTTGCGGTGTGAGCTAAATATCTTAGAATCTTCGAATGTACTTTGAAAAAGGCACTCGTCCTAACACTTATGCAAAATTGACGACTTAGATGTGCAACACATGAAGAAACCTTTTTCTTCAATCAATGAAGAATAACACTCTAAGTGTGAAGAAATTAATGAAGAATTTGATTCTCAGAACCCTACGACAATTGTATGCGAGGTCTGAAATCATCATTCTTATACGGTGGGTCACGCCACCACACAAAAGTTGAAAATCTTCAATTTGAGTTTTTCCTCAGTTTTGAAATTCATCAGTTGTTCAAATTCTTCAACCTTTCAAAATCTTCACTTGTGCCGTTGTTTTTCTTCATTGGCTATATATATATATATATATATATATATATATATATATATATATATATATATATATATATATATATATATATATATATATATATATATATATATATGAGTTTTTGTCCTCTATAGCATTCACTTATGGCTATTTCTTCAAAATTGTTTTTTTCTGCTAAGTGAATGTGATCGGACCCTTCCCCCCTCTATGCTATACTCAACCCAATCTATTCACAAATTCTTCATGTGTGTTCTATTTGAAACTTGTTCTAAATCTTCACTGTGTCCTTGTCAGCCGAAGAAATTGCAAACGGAACTTTAAAACTTATCTTATCCAAATTTTCGGTTTTGCCGCTCAAACCGTTCCGCATCCCACGATACATTATTCTACTCACCCACGATCTTACACGATCTCCACTTCACTGTACGTGGGTGACACATGTCGTGCGAAGAAGAAGGGTCAGGGGCACGTTCGTCCCAAAATCTTCGGGCGAACAGTTTTTCACCGTGGCTATAAATACCCCCCGTTCCTTTCCTCACTTCCTTTACTCCGCTCAAACTCTCTCTCCCGCTCGAGCTTCCCAAACCCTGGCGCCGCCGCTTCTCCATCGTCGCTGGTGAGGAAGAGCTTCATTGCCTCGACCTCGTCGCCGTCGTACTCGCGCCGGTCGCGGAAATCTTCACTCCGCCGCCGCCGTAGCCGTCTTCCTCCGCCAAGTTAGGGCGTGGAAGATCTACACCGACGAACTTCACTTCTCCATCTCTGTGTTCGTCGTGTTCTTCACTCAGGGTAATTAAAAGTTACTTTTACTGCCCTCTTTGATTCGAAAGTTTTCTACAAAATCTTCAAAGGTGTTTTATTCTTCAAATCCTCACACACAAACCACCTCACAAGTCATCTGTTCTTGATTCGTTTCTCTAAGCATCATTTTTTTTAGATTCCTCAATTGTGTGGATCTTCGGTCTATACAACTCTGGAACCTAAGACAAAACGCTTAGTGAAATTCTTCAAGACTCATCTGGTCAAATTCCTCAAACTTGTTCTTTTTGAAAAACCCTCTGAGAACGCATACGACCTCTCCAAATTCCTCGCAACTATACTCTGTTCAAATGTACACATGTCCGCTGCTGAATCACTAGGTTCTCATCAACTTAACTCATTTGCAGCGTTCCTCGAAGAAAAGTTGCATACTTCTTCAGAGAATTGGATTGTTCAAACTCCTTAACTAAAGAAATGGTTAAATGTAAAAGGCCATAGAAAGGAGGAAAGAAACCTGAGGTCATGACTGCTTTCGAAATCCCCGAGGACATTTACAAAGAATACTGCACACCTGATGAGGCCAAGTTTGGCAAAGAAGATAAAAATCAGCGCAAGGTGCGCATACAGTGGATTGAAAGGAGATAGGCATGAGAATGGAGGGAGTACATGTATGTAACTCCAAAGTATATGAAGAAATTCACGCTTAATCATCCATGCCCAAGAGCCCCATTGGCACCTGGCCAAGTGGCAGATCCCACCAGCATCAAACGCGGTGAGGACTTTCCTGAAGAATGGGCCAAGTGCCAAGCCAAGTTGGCCAAGCAAGCAAAAGAAGCAGTGAGGAAATTCAACGAAGACTTTGCTGCTCCTACTGCCACTGAGGCCTCTATCAAGCCAAAGAGATCTATGGCAAAGAAGCCTGCGTGCAAGCCAAGTGCTTCACCAACAGGGCCCTCACGGCCAAGTTCCTCACCTGTGCCCTCACGGCCAGAATCTTCAAAGTCCTCAAAACCAATTCCTCATGCTACTGCTGCTCCTCCAAAATCCTCAACTCCTCCAAAGTCTTCAGCTGTTCCGACAAAGTCCTCAGCATCTGCGCATCTGGCCTCGTGCCAAAGGACTACATGCATCTCCATTGCCTCTGGTGTCTCTGCAAGTTCCTTAGGTGCACCAAGTTCTTCAGCTGGACCCTCTCTGCTGAAGAAAAAGGCTACTGCTGGACGAGGTCCTCGCCCTAGTCCGAAGAAAAAGCAGGTGGCTTTCCAAGTGCCCTCTGACGATGATGAGGCTGATGAAGAAGAACTTGCCGAAATCATCAGAGATAGGCAAGCTAAGGCCGCTAGTGCCAAAGGAAGCAATGTGCCAATGCTTTTTGATCCAAGGTTGATCCTGGATTTCATTGATCTATGGCACAAAGATCCAAATACGCCTGTGCCGGAGATGAACCTCACTCTTGGTCAAAGTCACGTCTTGACTGCTTTCATTCAAGAAGAGAAATGGAAGTATGAGAGGGCCAGACAGATCAAGAAATCGCAGTACAGAAAAGAGAAACTGCTGAAGAAAAATGTTGTCAAGATGACACCTGAAGAACTCGTCAAGATGCAGGCTGACATCAAAACCCTCAGCGATGAATTTGATGCTTACTATGCTGATTGGAAAGGAGCCAAAGTCAGGTTTGTGAAACTGACTGAGAAGTTCACAAATGTTGCAGCTCCATAGCACCGCTGATGACTTTCAGGCTGCTGAAAAAAATGCTAGTTCCAGGGCTGATGACTCCATTCCAGCCGCTGAAGAAATTGCCAGGGCATCCACTAGTGGTGCGCCTGAAGACACTGAAGAAGTCAGGGCAACTGCATCAGTTGCGCCTGAAGAAACTCAAACAGATTCCTCAGCTCCTCCCGCGCCTACACCAACTCCTATCCTTCCATCTGCATCAGATGTGAAGAAGACCAGGGCTGCAGAGCGAGCTGCAGTGAAGAAAAGGAAAGCATCAGGTGCTTTAGAATCTTCAGCTCCAAAGAAGATGAAGCCTATGACAAGCTCTTTTGAAAATCCCATTGATGATGTTCCAATTTCAACCATGCCATCAAAGGACCTTGTTCCTTTTGGTGAAGACTATGAGATCCCAGGCGGATCTGATGAAGAAAATCATTCTGCTGCTTTGTCAGAGCAGATTGATGAAGAAATTGAAGTGGATGCGATCCCTTCAACACTGTTGTATCCTCACCAATGCCTCAGTTCACTGCTGAAGAGGCTGGTGTTGAAGAATTGGAAGATGAAGACGTGGATATTGGAAGTACAACGCCAGTAATGAATGATGACTTTTGGGAAAGTCAGCACCCCAATTCTCCACTCTTCACCCCGCTACAACAAATTCCTCAGTCCCCTGCACCAACAGTTCAAATGGGCTCTGAAGAAACTCATCCCATTGCATCTGTGCATGAAGATATTCCAGCCACTAGTGCTGAAGAAACTGCTGCTGCTGATCATAAGACTACAACTGAAGAGGAACCAGAAATTCCTCAGCCTGATGAACCTGAGATCGCGATTCCTGAGGTCGTGATGCAACTCACTGACACTCCTCTGCCAAAGCCAAAGGATCCGTTCTCAAGGAAGCAGAAGTTCAAGGCTGAAGACTTCTTTGGCGAGCATGTATTCTTCACTGATTATAACCCATATGACTCTGCTCGCATAAGGAAGAGGCGTTTTTAGACTGCTAGTCAAGCAAACTTCTATTCCTCAGTGCTGTTCAACAAAGACAAAGTCTTCGATCATGCACATATTCCTCATAAATGGGTCAAGCATCAGTTTGGTTCAATTCTTCACAACATGACCTCAACACACAATGTAGTGAAGAAAAACCAATACTACTCCATGAAACCTTCAATCCTACCTGGGCTGTTCTGTCTCATGTCTACAACGCTGAAGATCTGAAGAAAACGGGTATCAAGGAAGAATTTGACTAGTCTGCACTTCCTCTGAAGAAATATAAGAAGGCCAAGGTTCCTTCCTTGGTGGCCAGCTCTTATTCTTCATCGCGTGACACTGATGAACATGAAGACTTGGACGACACAGTGGCATGCCCTACTACAACAACCGACCCCGACAACGCTGGTGCTCCTTCATCAACCTGATTATCTTCAGGGGCGTTAGACCTCAGTTTCGATCCTTTTGGTCATTCGATGACAAAGGGGGAGAAATCTGAGTTAGTCTTCAAGCGAGTCTATTCTATGGGCGTTTTTGCTAAGTTACAACTCCCGTTCTTCTGAAACTTTTATTGGATCGAGTTGTAAACTTAAACCCGATGGTGGTCTGATACTTCTGCTACGTTATTCTGCATGCTTATTCCTCGTTAATATTATTGCACGCATGCTGAATTTCGTCAGTCACCATATTTCACCATGCATTTCAAATTCTTCATATTATATGTCAAATGCGCGTATGAATTACAAGATATAGGGGGATATCTCCATGATTCTACTCTTCAAGTCTGCATTGCTTCAAAAGCAAATTCCTCACTATGCACATCTTCAGGGGGAGTTCTTCTATATCTTGCAATCAAATTCCTCAATGTCAGTATTTACACTTCATATGTTTATCCCCGTTGAAAACTTAACCTATATTGTCATAAATCACCAAAAGGGGGAGATTGTAAGTGCATCTAGTGCCCCTTAGTGATTTTGGTGTATTGAAGACTTATAGGTTAAGGATCTAATGTGTTTATGGGTGTACACAGGTCTATAAGTCTTTGAGGAGTTTGATATTTACAGAGAAAGTCAACCCCTAAAAATGAAGTTCTTCGACTGAAGACTTTGGTATTCTGAAGACTTTCTGAAGACTTTGGAAATGAAGAAATTGGTGTGACTTGAAGACTTGGTATTCATTCGAGGAACATGAAGCGTGAAGACTTTTGTTTTCGTAGTTTTGTTTTCTCTTTCTTGAGTCATAGGAAACACCGTACTGTTAAAGGGGGTCGAGGAAATACTAAGGTAAAATTTCCATGTGATGCTCAACTCAAAATCCTACACCTACCAATCACTTCGAGTGAAGCCATTGGAAATCTCATACAACTCAGTCAATTTCTTCAGTGACAGAGACACATTTCTTCTGGTCTCTAAGGAATTTGTTCTGACTGAGGAGTTAGGAATTCGCCAGTGCAGATTGCCTACACAGTGAGGAACATGATAGCCCTGAGGAATTTGGACCTCAAATTTCCGACCGTTCCTGTGCTACGCGCCAGCTGTCCCGAAATATCTTATCCACCTAACAGTCATATCATTGAAGGGCATTTATGTCTTATCATGTCAGGCTGCTCCCTAGGCTATAAATAGCCGCCCCCTACAACCACTAGATGGTTGGCTGCTCCACGAGAAACTGACACATGTCATTTGAGAGCATCCCATCCTCCGAGGACTTTGAGCAAAAATCATCAAGTGAGGAAAATCCAAAACCCAAACCCAAACACCTACAAACCCAAAGTGATTGAGCATCACTGAAGAGATTGATCCTGTGTGGATCCGACGCTTGTTACCTTTGAAGACTGTGCTTCTTCCAGACGGTTAGGCGTCATGGTCTAGAGCATCCAAGAGGAATTGTGGATCGCTGAGTGACCGAGTTTGTGAAGGTTTGGAAGTCACCTGAAGACTTACCACGAGTGATTGAGCGAGGACTGTGTGACCTTAGCTCAAGGAGAATAAGGTGAGGACTGTGTGTCCTCAGGTTTAAATACCTAGCCACTCCAACCAGATGTACAACTGAGACAACAGTTGGAACTTGTCTACCAAATCATTGTCTTCACCAAGCCAATTGGTTATATTTCCTCAACTCTTTCATTTCCTCAATATTGTGTTGTCCGTTTGTCATATCTGTGTTTGAAGACTTTGGCTGAAGACTTTCTCAATTTCCTCAGTTCAATTTCTTCAGTTTGTTTGTCTTCATCTAGTGTTATCCTATGACTACGCTTTCTGTACTCTGTGCTTGCTTTCATTTCACCATGATGACTATGCTTGTCTTCTGTTATGTTTACTTCTGAGTACTTATTCCGCTACAAGTAGTTCTTCGCTAAAGAATTTCCTCACTAGCAAATTCCTCAGTGAAGAATTCATAAAAATCGCCTATTCACCCCCTCTAGTCGATATAATGCACTTTCAGGCGGACCGGCGGTGGGGAGTGGTTTCGGGGAGGGCGGGCCGGCCGCGGGCGACGGGTGCTGGCAGCTCAGGGGGGTGGAGTTTGATGATAAACTGGAGGCCCTTGATTTCGTATCCAACGGCTGGAAAATTTAATGACCAGAGATGAAAAAGTCAGTCGACTGACGTGTAGCCTCACCCCGCACGTACACATGCACGCACGCAAGACACGCACGCATGTAGGCGTGCAACACTGACACATATACACGCACGCATGCTGGCGTGCAACACTGACACGTACACATGCACTCACAAACACACGCACGTACGCACCCATGCATGCAACACTAAAACGTACCCTTGCACGCACGCAACACTCGCACGCCTGCATGCACACAACACACGACGCAAGACACATGCTCAACCTATACATGCATGTACCCTTTGTTAAGGACATGGATTGTTATGGGTATTAATCAATCTTATCTGTGATAAGCAGAACATTGATGTTTGCAGCGGTCTTTATGAATCACAACGTATCAAACGGGCTATCAACATAGTAGGCTTATCTACATGAAAAAGATGACATCACACTCAATGAACAATCATCGGTTTATGAAATGCCTGCTTCTGACCGCCCTGGCCCACCAAAGGTTCCTCTGCTGTGCGCTGCCTGCGTTGGGTCACTGACATGCAGGCCATGCACCCAAAGAGCCCACACATTAGTGGAAGAACGGCGCGGTGTCCTAGGTCAGAGTCGGGGGCGCCACTCGCGGCACGCCCGGCTGAACATGCCTCCGTGGTCCGTGCCGCATTCAAACGCCTCCATGAAACCCACTCGTGTGGAAGTCGAGAAACCCACTCTAGACACACATCCGTTCATGACCTGGCCGGCGTTAAACGCAACGCCGGCCGAGCTCCTCCCGTCCGCCGTCTATTTAATCTCCTATTTAAACGAGGTCAAACGCAGGCCAAGAATCGCACACCTCCGCCGCTCCCCTATCCCCTCCACCATTTTCTCCACTCTTACAATGGCTTACAAAGAGTAATTATTCCGCATCCAAGCTGGCTGGGTAGCCCACCGGATACGAGCTATGCAGCTCGCTGATCCCCTTGCCCGACGGAGCCAGTTGCCTCCCCAAACCGGCGCGCGGTTCAGCAACTCGCCGCTCCAGGCTAGCTCGATGAGGAGCAACGCATGGGCGTCGTTGCTACCGTCCATGCCGCCGCCTCGTACTGCGTCTCCTGTTTCTGTGGCCGAGACTCCCATGCCGGCGGCCGCGCCATGCAAGCAGCGACAGAAGCCGGGTGCACGGAGAGCGACGAGTCGGTGGCCAGCGCCTCCGCGTCCGCCGCCATCATCGAGGAGAAGTAGAACATGGGAGGCCACCGCCGCTTGGGTCCCATGAAGTCCACCATGGAGGCGACGCCAGCGTATACAGCAGGTGTCTTGCCGGATCCTTTTGTTGCGAGGACCTTCATCGACCCCGCATGGGCTCCACGGAAGAGGGGAATGTTAGGATGAACTCGAGCCGGTGCCGGCATGGCGAAGTAGTGGCCGGTGATGAACTCGAACCGGTGCCGGCCACCATCATCTTCGGCACCAGCCAATGATATCAATTGGGCAGTGGGGAAGCGAGCCGTCCTTTGCGCTAAAGCATATACCTCCAGGGCTCCCGGCAGTCCGGTGATCGTGCTGCCGGACATGAGGAACACAAATCGATCGGTGGGCGACCATTTAGGCCAGGTATTATATACCTGTGCTGTCCAGAACTAGCACCGCGTAGTTCATTTGAATGTAATGAAATCCGTCATGTTTGTATGAAAATCCGGTATTTTATATGATTTCCATCGTTGTTTATATGAAATATCAGTTTTTCTACGTGTTTGCATGAATTTCGTCCAGTTGGTTGAGTTGCTTTCATAATGTGTGCGGCTACGGTTGGATGGCATAATTTGCGGGTCGCCGGTCGGTCTGCGGGCGACTCGGGCGGCGATGCGGGACAAAAAAACACAGCTCGTGCGAGCTCGTCTCCAACATGCGCGCTGGAGGATGCATGACAGCATGAGCACCCGAGCCATTCCTCGTTCATCGGTGGCAAAGGCACCAGTGGACAAAAGGGTCGCCAATATTTTGGCTACCCCGGGCAAGATCCAAACAGCCCCTCCCAACATATTCAAATCTCTCGTTCGCCATGGAATTTTGCCATGTGTTGTTTTCATGGACTAGCAAGATGCCCGTGCATCGCACGGAACATCAAGATGCATTTTTTTACAAACTCCCGCATGCATGCAAGGGATAATTAATGTCCTCCTTTGCTAGTACCACGAGGCAAACACCATTAATATTGCATCGATTAGTGTTAGTGGCCTTGTATATCTACAAATTGTAATTTTGATAGTGGCCCCTTGTATATAAAAATGGAGGGAGAAAGATGAGAGATAAGGTGAGGAGGAGTGGGGCGTGGTGGTGACTGGTGGTCGGACTGGGTGGAGGCATTGGGATGGATGGCGCATTATGTCTAGGTTTGTATCTCTCTCACACACACCCACGTAGGTGGGGGACGTGCACGAAGAGAAGAGGTGCACACACGGCGCACGTACTCCCGTCTCTTTCCCAACCACACCCGCGCGGGTACACGGTGGAGGTCATTTCTGTACGAAAAAGGCAGCCCACGTGGTAATTTGGCACGTGTACCGGTTGTCCACTTGGTGGAGGGAGGATCGTCTACTACGGGTGAACAAACAAATTGCGACTTGGCGTGTTATGTTAAATTAAAAAAAGAGGCAAACCATGTGGGGCCTACCTTAGAGGCAAGGCTCTATACACTGGAGTACTTTTGATGTGTCCCGTCAACTCGCAGAACAAGGAGAAGCTTGCTTAGTACGCCGTCTCCCCCGCCCATGGGCGCGATGGCTCGCAGGATGAGGTGAAGCTTGCTTACGAGTAGTAGTAGTAGTAGTAGTAGTAGTAGTAGTAGTAGTAGTAGTAGTAGTAGTAGTAGTAGTAGTAGTAGTAGTAGTAGTAGTAGTAGTAGTAGTAGTAGTAGTGCTACTGTAGCCTTTACGCCCGCTCCCTCACCCATGCGCGCGGTGGCTCGCCGCACGAGGAGAAAATTTTACTACTCCCTCCGTTTACTCCTCGTCCCTACTACGTACTTTGGTTAGTACTCCCTCCATTTACTTATACAAGGCCACTATAAGAAAATACATTTTGCATCTATACAAGGCCACAAATAGTAATCGAGACAAAAGTTACTACTCCCTCCTTTCCTGTTTATGGCTCAATTTCAAAATCTCTCCAACCAAGGTAGACGGTGAGTGGTCGAATTAATTTCGTAGTTTGCACAAGTAATTAGTACGCTCGTTTTTCTCAAGAAGTTATGTTTATCGAGGCATTAATTAGAACGAATGCATGAATGACCACTAAATTTCCATGAACTTGTACGTGCATTGGTTAGTTTCCTCTTGACACTGCTTGCGTCGGGTGGTCTAACGCACCTCGAAATCCAACATGTAATGGTACAACTACTAGTATAGTAGAATTGAGACTTATGAAACGGAAAAACAAATGTTTTTTAGATGATCCCTATAAACCCTAGTGGGTACGTACTCCTTAAAAACAGATTTTTCCAAAACTAAGTCGCTCCCTTTCATGAATTCTGTAGTATACTCCTCCGTCGACGCTCCCTTTCATGAATTCTGTACTTCCTGTCGCCGACATGTGGGACATATAGCAACCGGGTCGACGTGTCAAGCACCAAATAACAGTGCAGAACAGCAGGGGGACGCACCCCACTCGTACCGGCCCAGTAGTAGTAATGAGCAATGAGACGTCAAATCACAATGCCGCACCTTCCCAGACGGACGAAGCAACCATTATTTCACACTTCGGTTCGCCATCATCTCAAACCACGTACTAGTATTGCTTCTGCCTCAAGAGGGACACACGCATCGCCTTGGTACATCATGACACGTGGGACCGCATGACAGGCCATGCTCCCCCGCAAATCGCTCGGTAAAATCACCTCATTTTTACTATACTTCCTCCGTATCGGTTTACTACATGGCATGCACGTCGTTCTAGGTTGAGAATTTAACTGGCTATATATGTGATGAACAGTACTCTAGCCTTTAAAAAATGTATACTTTTGTAAAGTAGTACTATCAATGGATTGCGCCATGGAGCAAAAATTGATATAAAAAAGGTGGTACATATAGAGAGCGCTCATCGCCAAATTATGCATATAGTACTATTTAAAAAGCTAGTACGTGCTTAATTGGGGTGCTAAATTCTATTAAAGAAATACTAGTAGTATGTACATACTGAAGAGTTAAAGTAACGAGAAGAAACATAACATAGTTCTGCTGGGGGCTCAGCACAACACACCCCTCAAATTAAATTAAGCACACCTGAAATTAAACTATGCAACTAATCCGGTAGACACTGCATTAGAAGTTTAGAACCACCATGAGCAACGACACTGCCACCTTACTCGGAGTCCTCGTCCACGTCCTCGACTTCGTCCTTGTCCCTATTCCTCTTGGCTGATACTTCTTTGCTTGAACCGCACACTTGGCTGTTGCTCTTCATCCAACCCTTGTAGATATTGAAACAAAGGTGGCCATCCATTGTGGCGTAGTGGATGTGGTCTATATCTAGTACATTCTGCTTCCATGCATGACGATGAAACGTGTATGGAGGTTTCTCCAGTTTACGGTACGAACGATGAACCATGGCTCCTACCAGGTTCAGCATTGAAGGCTGACAAGAGGGCACCAGCCGATTCTTCTGGAGGTCGAAGGGGTTGCCTACAACAAGGCCGATCTGACCCAGGACTTCATCGTCGTTCTTAAAGTCTACAGTAACAAATTTCACTGTTTTGTCCTTGAGGAAGTTCTTAAAATCCTAGCACTCAACGTCGGCATGGCATATGTGGTAGACCAAGGAAACGTTATGTACGCAAACCTGGATCACGGCGGGCTTCTTCCTCTCTTCGTCCTTTAGATCCTTCTCTCGTCCGAGGACTGTGGTGTACTCAACATCTAGCCCAGCGACCAACTCATCATGTGAGTTTTCGAACATGCGTCTGAAGCGATAAAGGCATCCTTTCACCGTCGCGGAAGAACGGGTGTAGATGACATTGAACTCATCGTCGGTGATGGTTCTAACATTGTACTCACCGCCAATCATGGAGATTTGGGACGCCATGGATTTGGGAGGAGGGTTAGGATTAATGGAACTGCCGTAATGTGAATGGACGGGACGACTAGGAGCGAACCGCCGTAGTATTGAAGGACGTGCGGGGACGAGTAGGAGCGAACTGCCAGCATGCGAACGACAGGGTAGTGGCTTTCCATTCTCCCATGATACGGGCTTCTGAGAGCCCTTGGATCTGAGATCGAACGGTTGCATGGCGTGATTCTAGACCTATGGGTGAATATCCTATCCTGGAGGGTTATTCTGCAATTTTTTAGCAACTTAGCATGCGACCGTTTGATCTCAGATCCAAGGGCTGCCAGTAGCCCGTATCATGGTCGCGCCTACCACGACCGTCGCGTCGCTCGTGCGGTCGCGCCATTGGAGATTTAACACGGTGCGTTAGGCTATCTGATGTTGGCATGTCATACATAGTCATCACTTAGTCACTCATACTACAACAAGGTTTTGAATATAAGGTTGGCTATAAGTGTATTTTTTTACTTCTCTCTATCTCTTTCTTTGTACTATAGTGCCAAAAACGTTCTTATATTATGGGACACAGGGAGTACTAGTATTTATCGCATTTGCCAAGGAGTGACCTCTTCCAATGAAATGGTGTTGCTAAGTTTGCTCCATTTAATTAGCTATAGACTCAAAATTGTCTTTTCACCTAGGTACACACGCTTAGCACCGTTTCTTCCTTGGGTCACCAAACTAGTCTCTCTCTTCTTGATTAACTTGCCACATCAGACTTTATGCCTATGTGGCAAGCTTAAGCACCTGTAGGAGCAAGTAAAAGTAACTACAATAGTGCGCTTTACATGGCGTTTTTGCATATGTGGAGGAAAGAGAGGCAAGGAAAAAGTGGAGAAGTGGTCTCTCATGCACGAGCCAGCCTCTACTACATGGTGGAGCATTGGGAGAGGCACCTGTATGGAGGTGGTCAGGAATCTGGGAGACTCATGCCGGTCGTAGCACCGCAGTTAAAATGATAATGGCAAGTCAAATCACGGGGCCCCACCTGTCCAATAGTAACTCGCTGTCAAATCACACAACCCTACGTTTGCAGCAGCCTACTCCCTCGTCTTCTCGCGTCTCTGTCGAACCGACTAGGTGGAAATGCCCCGCCTACCGTGTAGGAAAAGCCCCGCCCTCGACTTTTAAATACAACTACATCCGCTTAAGAATCCAATGATATACTTTGTGTGACATAGTAACTCATATTTAGTTAGTCAAATGGATGACCTAGAACTACATGCAGGCCCTATAAATCGAAACGCCTAAAAATAAAAAAACCGAGACGGAGAGTGTAGTTCAGCACGTATCTTTTTAGATCAATATAGTCGGGATTCACCAAGGAGCAAAACCAAGTGGTAGGCTGCTCCTGTCGTGTTGGTGTAGCAACTCAAGCAGGGTCAGTCCGCACACGAAATGATGACACACTTAACAGGACCCCTTTGGCCGACATGTGGCTCATCCACCGTCTTGTTCCACGTGCGATGCACCAAATTATAGTTCGGAGCAGTGCTTGGAATTGGAGGCACCCCGGTCGTAGCGCCGCAGTAGTAGAAAATGAGCGATGAGGGGTCAAATCACAAAGCCCCACCTTTCCCGCATTAAGCTGGATGAACGAAGCAACCATCATTTCACTCTAGGGCGCAAGAGAGTAAAGAAAAGAGAAAACAATGATGCGTGCAGCAGCTACCTAGGGCACCCTAGGGTAGGGGTCTCCACTACAGATCCTTTTTTGAAAGCGCAAATACTACAAATCGGCTTCTCCCTCGTCCTCTTGAAGAAAACCAATGATGAGTGCGGCGGTAGGGTCTGTAGGAGTACTAAGGCATGCGGAGCCATGTCGTAGTAAACGGGTTCGAGTCGACGCCTTAAATATGTGTGGGCCGCTTGGTTTTACGGTAACGATGCAACATGTTGGGTTCAGGGACCAGTGGAGATATAGTACGTACAAAAAATTGTGGACGTAGGTTCGACCGAAAGGCAATGATGCATGGGCCCTGCATTTTGATATACCCGGGGCCGCGTGAAATTTGCTGCTCTACTCAAAACTAGTAAGGTACACATGTATTGAACGCATGAGATTTTGAAACCAAATTATGAATAAATACACACTATAGCATGTAAAGCTTTGAGTCATATATGCATGATGTAGATGTTCGTTTAGTTCTTATAGTTCATCTCATTCAAAATCAATTAGTTTTATAAAAATGTTAAGATTCATGGGGTTGTGCATTGTACTCCCTCTGTTCCAAAATAGATGACTCAACTTTGTACTAACTTTAGTACAAAGTTAGTGCAAAGTTGGGTCATCTATTTTGGAACGGAGGGAGTACATCATAAAGTAAAAAACAAATAATGGCAATTCATTTAGAAAAAAATAATCAATTATGATACAGAAGATTCTAGAACAAAGGAGAAGTGCTTGTGTTTTGAGGTTTGTGCATTATGCTTAAGTTCAACCATGGAGTCTTCTAAATTGTACATGTGGCAGATCTGGTGGAATGTTGATGATATCCAACGGCCAGTAGTGCTCGGATTTTCCTATCTCTGCACTGTCGGGTTAGCTTCATCCAACGACCATCTTTCAAAGTTATTGGCACACTATATAGTTCTTGTGCCATAGTTGCATGTTTTGGAAAAAAGCTACTAGTGGGTTGTACTATCTATTTAGGAATATAAGATGTATACATGGAAGTTGTAGGGAAAGAGATGACATGGAGCATCTCAATTCCTATGAGTAGGGATTGGAAAAAAGATGTCATTTGGTTCACATCATAGGAACTTTTCTATTGAATCTAGAGATGACATTATCTCAATTCCTATGAGGAGGGATTAGAAAAGAGATGTAATTTGGTTCATATCATAGGAACTTTTCTATTGAATATACGCTAATGTTTATTTTCCTTTGAAATTAAGGGAGTATAGGAATCCATTCATATGAACCAAGTGGCTCTAAATCTATAGAAATGATATGATGTTTATTTCCTTTGAAATGTGGAGTATATGAATCTATTCCTATGAATCAATTGGCTCTAAAGGAAAAAATTCTATAAAAATCATATCATATAGAGTTCCTATGATATTCCTCGACACTAAAGGATGCTTGAAATTGCTGCGGGTGATACGATGGTCTTTCTTTGTAGAATCCTCACCCAAATTTATAGTTACCTCTCGAAGATGAATGAGATGATATATACATGGTATACTACATGTGCAATTTGGTACACGAAAACTCGGTAAAAGTTTGCGAGGTTCGAATTTTCAATAAAGCTATATGCACTGCATTTTGGAACGGAGGGAGCATACGACAGTTGCTAACACTCACGTGGAAGATTTGTGTGTAGGAGGAGTGGCTGTTCTGTTAAATGACATGGCAAAACTGACACTGTCGGATGCCGATCTAATGGTTCTTACGACGTTCGTCAGGAAAAGGCTTGTGGCGAACGTTTGTCAGATAATGATTTATGGGCACATGCATTGCATTGATACGTGCCCCCCTCTCTCTCACGCACACACACCCTCACGAGTCACGACTCTCCCGAGTCCTCTCGCAGACTCGCATGTTGCACCCACCGTCTATCTGCAGGTAGACGTCACACACATATGTGCTCTTCACACCCTACCCTCAGAACTTTTACAAAACAAAATACGGCGCGCACATTTTATTTTAGCTCACACTTCACACACTTATACTATTACTCTTGCGGCAAACGTTCTTTG
Source organism: Aegilops umbellulata (assembly GCA_032464435.1). NCBI lineage: Eukaryota > Viridiplantae > Streptophyta > Magnoliopsida > Poales > Poaceae > Aegilops > Aegilops umbellulata. The sequence continues at coordinate 221,641,324 of CP136055.1, read as the reverse complement.
GGCATAGTATATTGTACTCTCATGAAGAGAAGCGGTGCACGCACGCACTAGTTCTCTCACACCCACTCGCGGGTACACGTAGGAGCGCATTTTTTTGAAGCTGGTACAACAAAATCACTCCACTATATATAAAAGCAGGAGCCTTAGCGCTTGCTTTACTAGGGTTCCTCTCGTTCACTCTCTCATGCTCTCCAGATCAAAGCAACACATAGGTGGCCACACTCTCTCTCAGCTCACGGCTGGTCACAAATCCGGCCGGACAACCTCAACCGGGGTAGGGGTGTAGGTGCATCGTTCACGCTGTCGTCAGCGGCGAGGGAGGAGACCAACGGCTGCCCGAGTGCCGGCTCGGGAGGGCCTCTGACCCCTTCTTCCTCCCTGCAGTATTGTGGCCAAGATGCAACCTCCCGACGCCGTCTTTGCCACATGCCGACGACCCTCAGGTATATATTCCTTCGAAACCTGCCTTGCTCTACTGCCCCAGCTCCCTTCGTGTGGATCCTTTTCTACTTCCGTCCGCTGTTCCAAAGCCACCTAGACTTCTATTATTAGAAGTAAAGCTAGTTCATACAGTCGACTCAAAGCGTTGGTTCAAACAGGGAAGAAAGTGGGAAAGTTGTAGCATGAATCTAGGACTTGGTTCTAAGAGGAAACGGGGGAAATTAGTAATATATGTCACTATTTAAATAACCGTATTTCTTATTTGCTCAAACAGGGATGTCTGTCTCCATATCGTTTCGGGATGTCTGTCTTCGTATCGTTTCTATCCGCGCAATCAAAAGCACACACCTCAGTTTTAGTACAACTGCACAAAATGAGATGGCTATCCCTCGCTGCCGTCGTATAACCTCCCATCTTCAAGGTATCCCTACATTGGTAGTAACTAAGGTAGAATGACCAACGCAATCTAAAAGAAGCTGATTCGTACGTTTTACTTCCTAATTGCAGTACAGGGACGAGCGAAAACAACTGCATCCTAGTCCGTAATGCACTTTCTACCAGTTCATCCATGGACCAAGGACTAGCTGGTACGGCTGCACGGCGGTTTTTTGGACAGGTGCGCGGGCAAGAGGCATTGTGGTCTGCTTATTTCTGCAAATAGCGGTGCTTAAATTTAGTGGAATGCACAAGCATTTCAACTGGTCAGTACACTGCAAGGTTCAGTTCAGCATTCCAGCTAAGACCACAATTATAATTGGTTATTCCGGAATGAGAGAACCTAACCCTGAATGGTGGCAACAAAAAAAACCCAGAGTGAACTCCAGGAAATTTAAGACTGCCGGGAGGCCCTTTGCTCAGAGAGAAGCCTTGCTTGTTTTTTTTCCTGATTTGTAAACCTTCTCACAACTTTGTCTTTTGCTGCGAACTAGTATATGTTTGTTATATTCTATGAATCATTGAGATGTATAAAATTGCTTAACTTATGCTTTTCAAGTTTTTTATGAAGACGAGTTTAATGTGAGTGTTCCACATGAGCGCTGGACTAGCGTGTGAACGTTTGGAATTTATTACATTGTGGCCTCAATTAACTGCATGAACCACTGTAACAAGATACATAGTTGCTTATATGTCAGACATCAGATTGTTGATTGTTAGCTGGTCGATAGCCTAGTGTTGAAGCGAGCTGAGCTAATGTGCCGTGTTTTGCACAACTTCTTACAAGTGGGGTAGCACCAACAGTGTTTACAAGTACTTATGTATACGTCGGCGCACGGTTCTCGAACAAGTGCTCTATTTAATCAAAACACACACTGCTCGTATGATATACCGTGACAACTTATGTCTTACCATGCCATATTCATGAAAAAACTAGTGAGGACGCATCTGTTTCGGTAACAATTACGATGGTTCTCACATGATTCACGGGCACACAAAAGTAGCAGCAGTTCCCATAGACGGATTCAAACAGAGTACTAGCCCTAGAGGGGTCGATAATAGGCAAGGTTTGGATAATTAGACACAATCCAAACTACTATCAAAACACTAGCTGGGGCAACTATTTCATGCCTCGATCTAATTTGGGCTGGACACAAGATGAACCTTGCCATGAACATCATCAAGGACGTCCCGCAGTAGCTCAACCCTGTGAACCTTCATGAAGACAACCTTGTGGCCTTGCCACTGATAAACTTGTTTGTGGAGGCATGCCACGTCATCTTCCTGCGTAAGATTGACAAGAACAGTATTCCTCACAAACGAAGGAGTAGCTTTGAACTTCTTGTGCTTCAGTACACCCTGTACAACATGCCTGACAACAGTGAGGCTGGAATACAACTCTTCATTGGTATAACCGCAAATGGCTTCCAGGATCCAATAGCCTAAGAACTCTGTTTTCCCAGTGCGTATATTCAGGTCGTCCGCCTCATAGCGAGTGACATGTACAACCACACAATCCTTGTGTGCATCAGGGCTCTAATTGAAACAGAAACAAATTCTGAATTACTTTTCAGTATAAGAAACACAAGTTATTTAAACCACTATGTATAGCATGGCATCGAAGCTAATAAAATTTTGCATTATTAATCACCACATACTTCCTTTTCTAAAAAAATCACCACATACTTAGATGAAAAACCACAATCGAGATCGGCAAATAAGGAAATCATCTTGGGCAGCTCAGCGGGGGGGGGGGGGGGACACATCCTCGAAGGGGGAAAACTGCTCCTGCAGTGCCATGGGGGCTGTAACCTCAAACGGGGCGTTGATCATCTCAGTATCTGGGGTCGCCTCGGTGGTTGCCTCCATCTTCTTGGAGCTCTGTGTCTCGTGGGGATCAGCCTCCCGTGTCTGCTCCAATATCGGCAGATCTTTGCCTGGTTCTCCTTGGTCCATCATGAAACTGACGAATACTAGGAGACCACTGAAAGGAAAACACAATCGCAGTGACAATGAAACAAAAAAGAGAGTGAGGATCGGTTACTGCTTTGCAAAAGTTTTTTTCTCTGAACGAAAATATACCAACATCACGGATCCGCTTACCTTCCCTTCGTTCAGAGAGAAGAACAGTGGCAGATGCAAGTGTTGCCTTTCTTGAAGACGGTGAGGGAGAAGGGGATTCAGCGAAGAGTGAAATGATGATTGCTTCGTCCGTCAAACTTAGACTGCGGGGAGGTGGGGTTTTGTGATACGACGGCTCGTTACTGCCGCGCTACGACCAGGGTGAATCTCTGCCTGCATACTGCCTTCTAATTTGGTGGATGGTATTTGGGCCCGCGCGCTGCATTGCCCGCATGTCGGTGAACAAAAGTATAACGACATTCAGTAGAGGGAGACGTTTCAATGACCTAGGAGGAGCCAGAAGCGGTAGAGTGTCTCCACTGTACTAGTAGTAATTGTTTTTCCGGGTAGCTGTAGAGTGTCTCCACTATACTAGTAGTAATTGTTTCTTGGGGCCCAAGACAAAACAACCCATCCACACTAGTAAATAGTAAAATCAATTCAAAAGCCCATATATTTACTGATCGAGAGGCGCTACCCACACCCAGCACACCCCCCCCCAAAAAACTGGGTGCTCTTCTTCCTCCTCGCTCCCACCCACCTCACATCAGCTCGCTCCACTCGTACCCCCAAATTCCTCACCTCACTCCTACAGAAAACCCCAAATCCCCTTCTTCCTCACTCCTACAGAAAACCCCCAGCTCCCCTTCATCTTCGCTCGCACTACAACTAGGCTCGTCATTCGTTACTCTGCTCAAATCCGTGAGCGCGACGTGACGCCGTCGAGGAAAATGGAGTCGGCTGACCCCAGCGCCAAGAAGATGAGGCTCCCGCCAGTGGCGACGCCTGTTGTAGATCCCGCACCCGGCAACGCGGGGAGAAGCGGCGACCCCGCCCCCACCGGATCCCAGGAACCCGTAGAATCTTGAGTGGACCGCATCAGCGATCTCCCGGACGCCATCCTTGGGGAGATCATCTCGCTTCTCCCCACGAAGGATTGCTGCCGACCCAACTCCTCTCAATTTGGTGGCGCCCTCTATGGCGCGCCGTTCCCCTTAATCTCGACTGTCGTCAGCTATCTCTCTTCAATGATTTTGAAATCCCCAGAGACATCATCTCCTCCCACCAGGGCTCCGTTCAAAGCCTCTGCATCCCGTCATGCTACCTGAGCAAGCATACCATGCCCTGCATGGTGGACGCCTGGCTGGAATCCCCTGAATTCACAGAACTACAACTGCTTGAGTTCTACTATTCCCCTAGAAATCAAATACCACATACCGAACGCCATGAACTTGTGCCCTCAGCACCGATGTCCATCTCGCGGTTCTCATCCTCTCTCCACACCGCCACCTTTGCGCAGTGCTACCTACCAGACAATCTGGTACTAAACCATCGACTCCCATTTCTCAACAAAATTTTCACTTGTGTGGGTTCGTATATCGAAGGCCTCATTGCACATCATCATCCACTCCAGTTGCCCTGCGCTGGAGTGCTTGGTGCTTGTTTTCACAGTTAGAATCGGTTGTCTCCAAATAAAGTCGCCTAACCTTGTAAGAATTGGAATTTCTTTTGACGGAAGGCATATCATCATCCAAGATGCCCCTTCACTTCAAAGGTTGATCCTTGATTCTAGTTATTCACCATTGCAAATAACCGTCCTCTCTGCGCCTAAACTGGAGACCTTGGGTCTAATACATGATCTCTGTGCTCATTTCAATATGGTGTTTGGCTCCACAGTTCTTCAGATACTTTATATTATCATCTACACTTGTAACCATAAGCTGCATTTTAAATTTCTGCGCATAATTTATATATCATCTTGGAGCACACATTTTGTACTAATATTATGTTCTATGCTCAATGAAGAGTTTCTCCATGGATGGCCTATCAATGGTGCTGGATTCTGTCAAGATCTTATATATCCAAACGAATAGTTTTGATCTAAACAAGATTATTGAAAGTGCGTTATATCGACTAGAGGGGGGGTGAATAGGCGATTTTTCTGAAATTCTTCACTGAGGAATTTGCTCGTGAGGAAATTCCTTAGCGAAGAACTACTAGCGGCGGAATAAGTACTCAGATGAAAACATAACAGAATTCAAGCATAGTCATCATGATGAAATGAAGACAAACACAGAGTACAGAAAGCGTAAACACAGGATAACACAAGATGAAGACAAACAGACTGAAGAAATTGAACTAAGGAAATTGAGGAAGTCTTCAGTCAAAGTCTTCAAACAAAAATATGAACAAACACACAACAAGTGACGAGGAAATGGAAGTGTTGAGGAAATAGAACCAGTAAGCTTGGTGAAGACAATGATTTGGTAGACCAGTTCCAACTGCTGTCTCAGTTTTACATCTGGTTGGAGCGGCTGAGTATTTAAACTCGAGGACACCTAGTCCCGGACACACAGTCCTCACCGTATTCTCCTTGAGCTAAGGACACACATTCCTCGCCAAATCACTCGTGGTAAGTCTTCAGGTGACTTCCAAACCTTCACAGACTTGGTCACTCGGCGATCCACAATTCCTCTTGGATGCTCTAGACCTTGACGCCTAACCGTCTGGAAGAAGCACAATCTTCAAAGGTAACAAGCGTCGGATTCACACAGGATCAATCTCTTCAGTGATGCTCAATCACTTTGAGTTTGTAGGTGTTTTGGGTTTGGGTTTGGATTTTCCTCACTTGATGATTTTCGCTCAAAGTCCTCGGAGGATGGGTTGCTCTCAAATGACAAGTGTCAGTTTCTCTCGGAGCAGCCAACCAGCTAGTGGTTGTAGGGGCGTCTATTTATAGCCTAGGGAGCAGCCCGACATGATAAGACATAAATGCCCTTCAATGATATGACCGTTAGGTGGATAAGATATTTTGGGACAGCTGGCGCGTAGCACAGCAATGGTCGGAAATTTGAGGTACAAATTCCTCAGGGCTATCATGTTCCTCACTGTGTAGGCAATTCGCATTGGCGAATTCCTAACTCCTCAGTCAGAACAAAGTCCTCAGTGATCAGAAGAACTGCGTCTCTGTCACTGAAGAAATTGACTGAACTGTATGAGATTTCCAATGGCTTCACTCGAAGGGATTGGTAGATGTAGGATTTGAGTTGAGCATCACATGGAAATTTTCTCCTTAGTATTTCCTCGACCCCCTTTAACAGTACGGTGTTTCCTATGACTCAAGAAAGAGAAAATGAAACTACGGAAACAAAAGTCTTCACGCTTCATGTTCCTCGAATGAATACCGAGTCTTCAAGGTCACACCAATTTCTTCACTTTCAAAGTCTTCAGAAAGTCTTCAGTATATCAAAGTCTTCAGTCGAAGAACTTCATTTTTAGGGGTCAACTTTCTCTGTAAATATCAAACTCCTCATAGACTTATAGACCTGTGTACACTCATAAACGCATTAGATACTTAACCTATAAGTCTTCAATACACCAAAATCACTAAGGGCCACTAGGTGCACTTACAATTATTGGCTTGCTGCATGTCTGGAGAAGTTGTATATAAAGATGATAATTTCACGCACATTGGACGCCCGCATATAGTGTACTAGAATTAACCGTTTAGCTGTTGCTCTTTCGACACTCTTCTTTTAGACCTTAACTGGTTTCAATCTTCATGTCTATTTAGGCAACTGGACGGGGTAAGAAAGTTATAACCAATCGGTGGATTCGTAAGCATCGGGATTTTCTCACTTCTCATGAGATTCGATTGAAGACAATAACGCTAGAACGATATGTAGCCAACCGTGCAAACACAAGATTTGTCACATTCTTCCTGCTGAATGCGAGGTTATTGTCCATCAGGCTTAAGTTTATCAGCAACATGGTTTTGACGGATGGGTATGTCGAAGACCAAAAAAGGAGTTTCAGGTGGGCAAAAGAGCTTCTGAACGTGCCAGGCTTCTATCTACAACATATTGTGGTCATAATCCAGTAAATTTTATGACCCAGGATGTTCATTCTATGGACCTGACCGATCCATTTGACTGTGACTTCCGAAAACAGTGCTGGAGTTAGATCTTGTTGCCCTTTTCAATCTGGTTTTTTTGTAAACCTGATGAACAATTAACCCTCGTGCTTTTGTACAGTTTGTAAGCTGGAGTTAGATGTTCCTGCCCTTTTCAACTCGGCTGTGACTGTCATATTTTCTTTGAAACAAGGCAAATGGCTTGCCATTCGTTTAATTTAGAGACCAAGGGAAATAACATCACTCTCGCCGGCTGCTTGAGCTCACTGTGCATTATAGAAGCCAAGTGATTAGCCCCACCAGCACCCACAAACTTATTTCGAACTAGCACATCAAATGGGCTGTAAAATTTCATAGGAAAGGCTGCATGACCGTGAAAGATTTGGATTCTGACATTTGGGACCCGCGAGGAAATAGCCTATCCAAGGTGGTGTCGACTTACTAGCCAGTCAACAAACAATTCTGCCTACTAGCCGTTGGATTGACATCCAACATCTGTCGTGTATCTTCTATCTCTTGTCTTCTTCCTCCAGCCGCCCAAACCAAACCACCCCGTCGGCTCCGCCTGCTCCCGCCTCCCATGGCTGGCTGCGCCTCCGCCGCCCTACCGTACGTACCCTCCAACGTTGGCCAGTCCCTCCGTCTATTCCCCCACACGTCTTGTTATTCTCCAGCGACGTTAGCCCCAACACGCACCCGCGCCCGAACCAGTCAACCCTCGTACTCCCCTCCGCCTGCGACTGGACCGACGCATCTTCAACGGCTCCTGTTCGTTCCGTCCGAGGCCTCGCCGTCGTCCTCCTCCTTGCGGCCTTGGTTTGCTCGCCGTGCGCGGTGCGCCGCCCTCTTGCGTTGTCAACGTCGTCAACAACCGAGAGGAACAAGGAGATGACTGTACGTGGAGAGGATGACAGTAGGGACCCACCAACGTCATGGCAGTACGCAAGCAAGTGCCTCTATAGTACAAGCCCAAAAATATGGTTCATCCTAATGGTTGGACATCTAGGGCTCACGCCATTGTCAACGTAGTCAATAAACGAGAGAATTACACTACGAGCGGCTGACACCAGGGACCCAACAAGTCGTGCAGTTTTTTTAGGAACAAGTAGTTGTTATTTATACTAGTTTTAACGATGGATCAGGGTAACAACGGGGCTGTGCGGGGGCTGTGGCCCGTCTAGGCAGAAAAAAAATCCCATTATTATAGACCCGCTTGAAGACTATCTCAGATTTCTCCCCCTTTGTCATCGAATGACTAAAAGGATCGAAACTAAGGACTAACGCCCCTGAAGATATTCAAGTTGATGAAGGAGCGCTAGCGTTGTTGGGGTCGGTCGTTGATGTAGGGCCTGCCGCAGTGTCATTCAAGTCTTCATGTTCATCAGTGTCGCGTGATGAAGAATATGAACTGGCCACCAAAGAAGGAACTGGGACCTTCTTGTATTTCTTCGGAGGAGGTGCAGACCAGGCAAATTCTTCATTGAGACCCATTTTCTTCAAATCATCAGCGCTGTAGACTTGAGACAGAACAACCCAGGTGCGGTTGAGGGTTTCATGGAGGTAGTAGTGGTTTTTCTTCACTGCATTGTGTGTTGAAGTCATGTTGTGAAGAATTGAACCAAACTGACGCTTGACCCATTTGTGATTGCGATCAACCTTTTGATGAAGACTGAGGTGTAACTCACAATCAGTCATCACCCTGGGTGCTGTGGCTTGAGGATTTGGCTTGGCAGTGTTGGCGGCAGAGTCATGTGTGGCAGAGTCATCATTGGTGGAATAAGATGCGGCCTTGCGAAATTGACCATTCAATGGACGAATGCCTTCATCGATCACAGCAGTAGCCTTGCCCTTTTCTTCAGCTGAGTAAAATGTCCTTTTGAGGACTTCAATGGGAGGCAAGTAGCTGTAGTGATTGAGAGTTTCAGCTTTGTAGTTGAGAGAAGACCTTGTCCTAATGAATCTCATAATCCAAGGTGCATAAGGCTTCAGCCCAAATGGCGACATAGCGATATTTGCCAAGGTCCTCATGAAGAAATCATGGAAGTTGACGGGAACGCCGTGACAGATGTTGAAAAGCATGTTCTTCATGATGCCAACGACTTCTTCATCACTTGAGTCGTGGCCCTTGATGGGACTCATTGTCTTCTTCAGAATGCGATAGACAGTCCTTGGCACATACAACAATTCCTTGACGAGGAATGTGGTTCGAGGGGCCTGCCCTGGCTTCAAAGGCTTCATGAGCACTTGCATATAGTGATTTGAAAGCTCAGGTTCGTTGTAAATACAACGTGCATCTTCAGTGGGTGGACTCAGAGGAAGGGCACGAAGCAATTCAGATGCTGGGGCCTTATGATGTGTGTTCTCAGTCATCCAGTCCAGAACCCATGAATTGACATCTTCAGAGTTGCCGGTGATGTGTAGTGTTGCATAGAACTGAAGAATGAGTTCTTCATTCCAATCGCATATGTCAGTGCAGAAGTTGAGCAACCCAGTGTCGTGAAGAACACTGAGGACTGGCGTGAAGCACGGCATAGACTCCATATCCACATGAGGAATATGCCATGGTCGAAGACTTTGTCCTTATTGAAAAGCACTGAGGAATAGAAATTAGATTGACTAGCAGTCCAGGAACGCCTCTTCCTTATGCGAGCAGAGTCATAAGGGTTGTATTGAGTGAAGAACACGTGCTCGCCAAAGAAGTCTTCAGCCTTGAATTTTTTGCTTCCTTGAGAACGGATCCTTTGGCTTTGGCAGAGGAGTGTCAGTGAGTTGCATCACAACCTCAGGAATCACGATCTTAGTTTCTTCAGGCTAAGGAATTTCTGGTTCCTCCTCAGGTGCAGTCACCTTTTCAGCTTCAGCAGCAGTTTCTTCAGCACTAGTGGCTGGAATTTCTTCATTCACGGATGCAGTGGGATGAGTTTCTTCAGAGCCCATTTGAATAGTTTGTGCAGGGGACTGAGGAATTTGCTGCAGTGGGGTGAAGAGTGGGGAATTGGGGTGCTGACTTTCCCAAAAGTCACCATTCATCAACGGAGTTGTGCTGCCAATATCCACATCTTCATCATCAATTTCTTCAACACCAGCCTCTTCAGCATCAAACTGAGGCATTGGTGATGAGACCTTTGGGGTTGAAGGGATTGAATCCACTTCAATTTCTTCATCAATCCGCTCTGAGGAAGCAGCAGATTGAGTTTCTTCATCTGATCCACTTGGGATCTCAAAGTCTTCACCAAAAGGAACAAGGTCCTTTGATGGCATGGATGAGATAGGAACATCATCAATTGGATTAGCAAACGAGCTAGCCATGGGCTTCATCTTCTTGGGAGCTGAAGATTCTGAAGCTTGTGATGCTTTCCTCTTCTTCACTGCAGCTCGCTCTGCAGCCTTTGTCTTCTTCACATCCAATGCAGATGGAAGGATCAGAGTTGGTGTAGGCGCAGGTGGAGCTGAGGAATCTGGTTGATTTTCCTCAGGAGCAACTGATGCAGTTGTCCTTCCTTTTTCAGTTTCTTCAGCCGCACCACTAGTGGATGCCCTGGCAATTTCTTTAGTAGCTGGAGTGGAGTCATCTGCGCTGGAACTAGCATTTTCTTCAGCAGCCTGAAAGTCATCAGCGGTGCTGGCATGTTCTTCAGTGGGCGGAACAGATGCTTCAGCTTGAGGAACTTCTTGCTGCGATGGAGCTGCAACATTGGTGAATTTCTCAGTCAGTTTCACAAACCTGACTTTTGCTCCTTTCCAATCAGCATAGTATGCATCAAAGTCATCGCTGAGGGCTTTGATGTCATCCTGCATCTTGATGAGTTCTTCAGGCTTCATTGTGAGAACATTTTTCCTTAGCAGTTTCTCTTTCCTGTACTGTGATTTCTTGATCTGCCTGGCCCTATCATATTTCCACTTCTCCTCTTGGATGAAGTGAGTCAGCATGTGACTTTGGCCAGGAGTCAGTTTGAAGTCAGGCATAGGTGTGTTTGGATCCTTATGCCAGATATTGATGTAATCGAGGATCGCCCTAGGATCCAGCAGTAGGGGCACAGGTGTGCCTTTGGCTTTAGCAGCCCTTTCTTGACGGTCTCTGATGATTTCAGCAAGTTCTTCTTCATCAGCTTCATCATCATCAGATGGTACAGTAAAGACTACCTGCTTCTTTTTAGGACTTGGGCGATTACCGCGTCCAGCAGTAGCCTTTTTCTTCAGCAGAGAGGGTCCAGCTGAGGAACTTGGTGCAGCTGAGGAACTAGCTGAGACACCAGAGGCAATTGAGATGTCCTTTGGCACGAGGCCAGATGCACAGGTGCTGAGGACTTTGTCGGGACAGCTGAGGATTGTGGAGGAGGTGCTGAGGATTTTGGTGGAGCAGGAGCAGCATGAGGAATTTGCTTTGAAGATTTTGAGGTGTCTGGCCGTGAGGGCATTGCAGAGGAACTTGGCCGTGAGGGCATTGCTGGTGAAGCACTTGGCTTGCGAGCGGGCTTCTTGGGCATTGATTTCCTCAGCTTGACAGAGGCCTCAGTGGCAGCAGCAGCAGCAGAGTCTTCATTGAATTTCCTCACTGCTTCGCTGGCTTGTCTCGCCAATTTGGCTTGGCGCTTGGCCCATTCCTCAGGAAAATCCTCACCGCGCTTGACGCTAGTGGGATCAGCCACTTGGCCAGGTGCCAATGGGGCTCTTGGGCATGGAGGGTTCAGTGCGAATTTCTTCATATACTTGGGAGTGACGTAACTGTACTCCCTCCATTCACGTGCCCATCTCCTTTCAATCCTTTGAATGCGCACTTTGCGTTGATTTTTATCTTCTTTGCCAAATTTGGATTCATCAGGCATGAGTAATCTTTATAAATATCCTCAGGGATTTCAAATGCAGTCATAACCTCAGGCTTCTTTCCTCCTTTCTGAGGCCTTTTACCTTCAGCCATTTTCTTTAGTTGAGGAATTTGAACAATTGAATTCTCTGAAGAAGTGTGCAACTTTTCTTCGAGGAATGCTGCAAATGAGTTAAGTTGATGAGAACCTAATGATTCAGCAACGGACATGTGTACGTGTGAACAGAGTATAGTTGCGAGGAATTTGAAGAGGTCATATGCGTTCTCAGAGGGTTTTTCATAAAGAGCAAGTTTGAGGAATTTGACCAGATTCGTCTTGAAGAATTTCACTAAGCTCGCTTTATCTTAGGTTCCAGAGTTGTATAGATCGAAGATCCACACAATTAAGGAATCTTTGAAGAAATTGATGCTTAGGGAAAAGAATCAAGAACAGATAACTTGTGTGGTGTTTTGTGTGTGAGGATTTGAAGCATAAAACACCTTTGAAGATTTTGTAGAAAAATTTCGAATCAAAGAGGGCAGTAAAAGTAGCTTTTAATTACCCTGAGACGAAGAACACGACGAACTGTGAGTTGAAACAGGCCACAATATGCAAAATTTTGTATATTTTTTAACCGTGGCCACAATATGGGGTGTCGTGCTAACAAAAAGAAGACGGGCTCCAAAAAAATTCTTAAGAATTAGCAAATGGGTTGTACATTATTAGAAATAATGGCAGATGGGCTGTATGCTGTTTTACACAGATTTGAGGCTGACTTGTGCGCCTACTACAGGTTGACGCGTATGCTTTCATAAAAAAAGGTTGACGCACACGCAATGCCCTGTCAACTTGGTCAACACACGAGAGCAGTGACTGTTGGATGTCCATCCAATGGATGTCGTGCTTCTTCAATATCTACTCTTCATGCTCAAGCCGCTCAAACAAGCGTCGGCGGGACTGCCTGCTCCCTCCTCCCACTGCCGGCTATGCTGCCGCGCAGGCCTCACGGCACCATCGTACTCCCATCGCTGGCCTAGCCATCCCTCTACTCGCCCACACATGCTGTTATTCTCCGGCGACGGCAGACGAACCAGTAAACCCTCGTACTCCTTCGCGTGGGAAACAACTGCCGAGTATTCCCTGGCTCCGTGTCGTTCCCTTCCTAGGCCTAGCCGTCGTCCACCGCCCTGGTGCTCTTGGCGCGGCCTGGTCAACGTGGTCAATGAACGACATCCATCGGAAGTGGACTGTATGTGGAGAGGCTGACAGCTGGGTCCACGGCCGCACACAAGGAAATGTCTCCTTATTACATGCAAAATAATGATTCCTCCACCTGACAGCTAGGACCCACAGGAAGGGACTTTGTATTTCATGAAAAAATGTTCCCCCCGCTGACAGGTCGGACCCACCAGCTATATCTTTGCACGCAAGGAAGTGCCTCCTTATTACGCCCAAAAAATGAATACCCCCTGCTAGCTGGGACCCACCATATTGTTGGGATGACTTGTGGGCCTACTAAGTTGACGGGGACAGAGAGGTTTGTCAACTTAGTCAATACTCCAGTGACCGTATGATGTCCATCCAACGGCCATAGTGCTTCTTCAACCTCTGGTCTTCTTGCTCCAGCCTCCCAAAGAAGCGCCGGTCGTGCCGCCTACTCCTGCCTCCCGTGGCCGGTTGTGCTACCGCAAAGGCCTCACCGCCCCCATACTACTCCCACCACTGGCCAGGCCATCCCTCCACTCACCCACACCCCCTGTTATTCTGCGGCGATGGCAGCCTCGCACCGCAGCCGAACCAGTGAACCCTCGTACTCCTCTCCGCGCGGGCTTCCACTGCCGCGTCATCCACCTCCGTGGTGCTCTCCGCGCGGCGTGGTCAACGTGGTCAAGGAACGACTTCCATCGTAAGAGTACTGTACGTGGAGAGGATGACAGCTAGGTCCACGGCCACAAACCAGTTTTTTGTGATTTGCCAAGTAAGTCGCTTTGTCAGGCCTGTTGGGCCGCAAATCTTTCAAGACGAGGAGAGCTTTCATTCGGCTGGCCGAGAAAATGGCCCATCAGTAATGAGAAATGGTCTATACATCTATAATACCTAAATAGTTCATCCCCACTAACCTATTTAACTAAGCATGCAAGCTATCTACATCATCATCCATTCTCCTACTGCCACTTCAGCACTACCCCTCCACTCTGTTTTAACCCTGCCGGTTTTGCATGCATGTCATTCTGTCACCATAAAACCATGCGGTCGTTTGATTAGCCACAGGGTAGCCCAAGAGTTGATCTGGTGTACCAAATGCTTTTAAGTTGGCTCCACTTCCTCGGCTCCTCGGCTCCAAAGGGACGCATGAAAGGATTAACCAAGATCTGGTGTACTCTTGGCCTCTCCCGTGCTACAGTACAGAGGGCGAAAAAAGGGCGACACGAGGGAGGTGCCTTCCAACGGGCGGATCGGGCGTTTCCCTTCAGTTCACGCAGCCGATTCAGTGCCGAGCGGCTGAGGGGAACTGGGATCCCATCATGGAGGTGTACATAGGGTTTGGTTTAGGGGTGTGGTGTCCCTCATCGTCATGGGATGCCCGGGCTTCTTCCCGTCCGTACGGCATCAGATACAGTGCCGACGAGGAGCCGGAGGCCTTTTTGTATCGCGGATCCTGTTGACCGAAGTCTGGGGCGGTGGTTCTCTTCGTTGGAAGCCGCGACAGCGATTGTGGCTTCTCCCGGTGAGGCGACAGATGCTGGGCTTCAGTCCCTCTTTTGGGGACGAGGTTTGCGGCAATCCTTCGCATCTCCGGAGAGTTAGAGTATTGGTGGAGGCATGGGCAATCCAGTCTGTGTGGATTATCCCCGACCGATGCGCTGGAACCCAATCTCTATTACTCTTCTCTAGAATAGGACGTACATGCGGCCTCCAAAGCCTTTGATGACGATGCAGATGATGGTTTCTCGACGGCTGCTCCAGCAGACGGAGATCGGCCGACATGTTTTGTGTTTCTATGGGGTTCATGTTGCTTCGGTGGCTGGGTATGAAGATTTCTATTTCCTTCTTTGTGTCTGTGCACGTATGTGTTGTTCTTTTGATGTATGATGAATACTTGAACATGAGGCGTAAATGTCCTCTCTCTCTCAAAAGAACTATGCATCTTGGCCTTGCTGCAACCACCAAAGCTATGATTAAGGCAGTCTTTAATTTCACTGGCCTGCTATGATTCAACTATGAAGATTGTAGAGGTATGGTCAACTTTATGTCTGGGCATGGAGGCAGCATTCTACCACTAAAGATTTTGTTTGTGGATTTATCATTGAATTGATCTTCTCCAGCCGCCACTTGCTGTTCCATTCATTCTTGGAACAACTCTCAGATGTATTTCGGATCTGCTCGAGTTATTTAGGCTGAACATGTCTCGGCTAATATGTTTCTGCATTAGTAAAGACGATGATCATCTCCAAATGGCCTCACATTGCTCGGTAAGCACTCCAAATCCCATGAGATAAATTTATGATGTTTTTTGTACTTCTTTGTCTATATTTGTGCAGATATACATTGGATGGAGATGGCTTACAGTTAATCTTGGTTAATCCTTTCATGCAGGTTAGCAAAAAAATCACTTTTGTTTCTTCCTTTCTTTCTTAATGTGATTCTCTCACATGAGCTGATTGGTGCAAATCGTCCCGCTGCAACGCGCGGGGAATCAACTAGTTTTTAAAACATATCAACCCGGCAATTAGTTTCAAATATCTTTTTTTTCATTTCAAGATTTTAAATTACATTAATTTTTATGCGTGGAGAATTTGTTGGATTTTATATTGATATACATTTATTTTTAAAATCAGTTTGAATGTGAGTCGAAATTTCGGGATTAAAAACAGTTCGGACCGCACCGAAATATGCCAAATTTCGTATAATTTTTTAACTGTGGCCACAATATGGGCTGTAATGCTAACAAAAAGAATATGGGCTCCAAAAAAACCTTAAGAATTTGCAAATGGGCTGTAAATTATTAGAAATAATGGTAGATGGGCTGTATGCTGTTTTCCGCAGATTTGAGGCTTTACTAAAAAAGGTTGACGCACAAGCACTGACTGTTGGATGTCCATCCAACGGCCGTCGTGCTTCTTCAATCTCTGCTCTTCCTGCTCCAGCCGCTCAAACAAGCGCCGGCGGGACTGCCTGCTCCCTCCTCCCCGCGGCCGGCTATGCTGCCGCGCAGGCCTCACCGCCCCACCGTACTCCCATTGCTGGCCTAGCCATCCATCTACTCACCCACACCCGCTGTTATTCTCCGGCGATGCTGGCCTAGCCATCCCTCTACTCACCCACACCTGCTGTTATTCTCCGGCGATGGCAGACGAACCAGTAAACCCTCGTACAGTCGTACTCCCCTCCGCGTGGGAAACAACTGCCGAGTCTTCCCTGCCTCTGTGCCGTCCCCTTCCTAGGCCTCGCCGTCGTCCACCGCCGTGGTGCTCTCGGCGCGGCGTGGTCAATGTGGTCAACGACCGACTTCCATCGGAAGAGTACTGTGCGTGGAGACGCTAACAGCTGGGTCCACGGCCACAGCAAGGAAGTACCTCCTTATTACGCACAAAATAATTATTCCTCCACCTGACAGCGGGGACCCACCGGACAGGCCACCGTATTTCACGAAAAAAACGTTTCCCACCTGACTGCTGGGACGCACCAGCTACGCCTTCGCACGCAAGGAAGTGCGTCTGGGCAAAAAAACAAAACGATTCGCCCCCTGACTGCTGGGACCCACCAGCTACATCTTCGCACGCAAGCAAGTGCCTGACAGTTGGGACCCACCTGGTCGAAGCGTACGTAGCGTTGTCATTCTGGTCGCGAACGTGTACGTACATATATACTGGTGGATGTGGAGGCGCGCACGTGTCGTAGTAGAGGCGCGCACGTAGCATGTACACGTATGTACAGCGGCCAGGGTGCAAGAAAGAAAATACGGCCACGTATGTGTACATACGGGCGGGGTCTCGAACGCCTACTCGTGCATACATACGGCGAGGGCTCGTGTACATGGCTGGGTCGGAACAGAGAAACAGCGTCGTCGTGTTCATGGGGAGGCAACGGAAGACTTCGTGTTCATCGGGAGGCAACGGAATGCGTGGGAGCCAACCGGCTGGGTCGGAACGGAATGCGTGGTCGTGTTCATCGGGAGGGCTTGGACGGAACATGCGATGGAAACGAGGCCTGGCGTACCGCAGAACGGAGGAAACGGACCTCCTACGGTCGAAACAGGATCCTGTTCATCGGGAGGGGTCTAGCGTACCGCAAAACAGAGGAAACGGACCTCCTACGGTCGAAACGGGGGTCCTGTTGATTGGGAGGGGTGTGGCGTACCGCAAAACGGAGGAAACAGACTTGTGTTGGAGCGCTATGGTCGAAATGTGGGTCCTGTTCATCGGGAGGGGTGTGGCGTACCGCAAAACGGGACTCCATGGGATACTGTTCATCTCCACCGTCGACCTCCTCCAGCCTCCACGGGCTACCGTCGACCTCCTCCAGCCTCCACGGGCTCCTGTTCATCCAACCTCCACCGCGCGCTACTCCATTGGCTACTGTTCAACCACCCCTCCACCGTCTACTGTTCAACCACCCCTCCACCGTCTACTGTTCATCCAGCCCTCCACACCACGGGGTCCTGTTCAACCACCCCTCCACGGGCACCCCTCCACCGTCTACTGTTCATCCAGCCCTCCACCACACCACGGGGTCCTGTTCATCTAGAGGCAACGCCACTGCTCACTGTTCATCCAACCCCCCCCCCCCCCCCCCCCCGCAATGCTCCCTGTTCATCCCAGAGGCAGCATCGATCGGCTTCAGTTAGCAGCAGTAGCGAAGGAATCGCTAGATCGGGTTCAGTTAACAGCCATCGATCGATCTCTCGGGTTCAGTAACGCGTAGCCTGTAGTGCAATCGCTCGGGTTCAGTTAGAGCCCAACACCTCGCTCGGGTTCAGTTAGAGCCAACGCCTCGCACACACGCATGTACGTGTATGAGAGAAACGCGCATCGCTCGGCCCCCGACCTCCCACCGTAACTGGGAACTCCCTGAAATTTTCCTCCCCCTCGCTTCTACCATAGTTTTTTCCGTCATGGACGGCCCAAAGAATGTCATGCAGCTGCGTCTCCGGCCCGCCCAGGACGAAAAACCCATTTTCTGTCATGATTTTTTGTCATAGAAGTAGGAGCCCACCACATCTATGTTGATAATAGGTTTTGTCACAATTATCGTCATAGAAGTGTCATATGTACGACAGAAAAAAAAATTCGTTCGGCCCAAAATGTCACGGATGTGTCTTTTTTTTGTAGTGTGTGCTAGCATGCCTCTGGGTTCACTTCATCCTCCAGGTATCATCCATATTGCGAGCAGAACCAAATTCTCGTGCATGTGGAAGCGCAAAGAAGGACTTTTCTTTTTTGAGGATAATCGCATATTCCTTAACTAGAGAATGTTGTATCTCCCACGCACGCAGAAATATCCATCCGAACCAGCTGCGACACATTTTTTTATCCATTTGCATAGGTCCCACCTGTCAGGAGGGGTGCAGAAATAAAAAGGAATCATAAAATGTCTCGCCACGATGATTCGAAAGAGTGATCTCAGCTAGCCAGTGGCACATGTAGCGCTAGAATGATGGGCACGTACAGGGACATGCCCCACTCCTTAGTCTACCCGCATAGCCTTTTCGTTTAGTCTACCTAGCCGTCGAATCAAGTGCCTACAGACCACTTCTCCCATTTACTTCTCCATCGGGAACCAATTTTCCTTGGCTTATTCACTACTCCTTCATCTTCATTTGCATCCAAACCACCCTGCATTCACATTGTTTTAACCTCTTCACATCCTCCTGGAGTAATTCCGAAGCCCCTTTAAATAATCATCTTCTTCAGTTAGACTAGCCATATAATCATAATTCTCCAAACCATAGCCCTCCGGTCCAGCGGTTCCAAATGGCGAAAGAGATCGAGATGCAGGTTTTTAGCGTCCAACATGTCCTCGTCGAAGGCTCGTTGAGCATAGTTGCCACAGTCACTGACCACACAAGGGTTGTTCGAAAGTGGATCAACAATGTATCCAACTCCCTCCAAAAGGTGGAGATGAAGGTCATCGGTCTCGATGCAGAGTACACGGAGCGTGCCACTGGGAAGATCCAACGCACCGCCATCCTTCAGTTGTGCCTCGAAGATGATGTTTTGGTGTACCGCATCATACACGCGCCCTCCATACCAGGTGAGCTTCACGATTTCTTGTCTCGGGAGGACATATAATTCTGTGGGGCAGCCATCGCAGGGGACAAACAGAAGTTGGAGCCGTACAACCTTGATTTGAAAAGCATCGCTGACATATAACCAAAATAAAAATTCCTGTAGAAGATTGTGATAAACCGACACCATCCCTATTCGACATAGCAAATTGTCTACTCGGAACAAATCTCCAGAAGGGTGACGAGACGCTGGCATTAAGGTCGTCTGGATGGGAGAAATATCCCTTGACGTACGAGTGGATAAAATATGCTACCCTTGATGCCCGTGTGAGTTTCGAGATAGCTGCAAGGTTGAGAGAGCTTGTTGCGAAGCCGTCTCCACAGAAAATGAGAACAACAACAACAAGAAGATGCTGCACCAACAACAGGGGATTATGGATGGATGAACTATTTCCTCTCTTGTAAAAAAATATTCCCTCTATGTGTATATTGATATAGATGGACTATTTCGATGGTGTGCATGTCTTTGGAACAAGTAGTAGCATGGGCCCTCTTGACTATAAGGAACTATTTATCCGCCTAGCTTTCTCTACTACTCCTTCCAGTGATCGGTATGCAATGCATGTGTCCGTAGACATGACAACTTGTCCATGGAAGTTCAAGTACAACGACCATCACGTTTCATCCACTGCCACTCGCGATTCCCACGACGCCGCTCCAACCCACGGCACCACGTCCCCCGATGTACGCCTCACCCCTCTCGGCCGCACCACCCCTCTGCCTTTGTGTGCATGACATGTGGGCCAACTGAAATGCGGCGGGCATCAAGTTTCTACCACAGCCAGACGCGATTCCCACGACGCCGCTCGAACCCATGACACCACACGTCCCCCGACCTGCAGCTCACCCCTCTCTGCCCCACTGCCCCTCTGCCTTCGGGAGCATTACATGTGGACCAGCCACCTATCGGGTCCACATGTTATTGACTCAAAGGCAGGTGTCGTAAGGCGCTGAAGCTCAGACCCGAGGGCCCCAAGAGGTAAATGTAACTCCTGCGCCAGGCCTTGTGGTGCTACCGCTGCACGAACTCGTGGCAAACTCGAGATTTGTTACTTTACTATACATCCACACAACGATTTAAGGGACATTGTAATCTCAACATGTGATGGGGAGCTCTAAATTTGAATATGAAACTTATAAAATGAAAAAATCAAAACAAATAAATTGGGAGAGAGGGAGTATACCGTAGGATGTGTCCCATACGAAACAAGTCCCCTTGTTTGTCACCACGAAGATATGGTTAGAAAGGACCACCGCGTCTTCGTACTCGTACGACAACAAATCGACCGCAGACAGCATCGTCCACCTTTGACTGCCATGTGCAAGGTTCGTGCTATCTTCTTCAATCTCACCATGGTTCCATCATACCAACTCAGGTGGTGGCCCGTTGCATGGTTGATCCCAATGTTGGACAAACGTTCTACTGGAACGGTGTCACCGTTGTAAATGTTGTGCAAATTGATGTTGGTACCCTCCCACACATATGCAAGCCAATCTCCACTCGCACCAAGCCTAACCTGTGAAACAGTGGGCAGGGGGAGAATGAGGAAATGTACACGGAAGTAGTCTTTAGAATGCATTTACTACGTGGTCAAACTCATCTTACCTGCTCATCGGACAAAATCTAAGTGCCCCTCAACGTCGGCATCTCAAGGGGCGTCAACTTGCAACTACGACCACTCCGCGCTGGAGAGATCCCCAAGGAAACATCCTCGTGCGTTGCACAGAACATCAAGATGCATTTGTATGAGTAGTTTATCTTGTGAGAGAAAAGGATGAACGAGGGAAGGACTTATTTGAAAATGTGGAGAGGGGTGTAGGTTTATTTTTGCAAAATTGCCATAGTTTTCTTCCTATCCATCAGATATAAAATCGGACGGCCTATATTGCAGGATGGCAGGCATACCATCATCACCAACTCTGTTTTTTATAAGAGTAGAGACTAGCAGGATACCCGTGCGTTGCACGGAACATCAAGATCTTGTGGGAGAAAAGGATGAACGAGGGAAGGCCTTATCTGCAAATGTGCAGAGGAGTGCGGGTAAATTGTCATAGTTCCCTTCCTATCCGCCGGATATAGATCGGACGGCCTATATTGCAGGATGGCAGGCACACCATCATCACCAAATCTGTTTTTATAAGAGCAGAGATAGGCCATCCGATT
Organism: Aegilops umbellulata; assembly: GCA_032464435.1. NCBI lineage: Eukaryota > Viridiplantae > Streptophyta > Magnoliopsida > Poales > Poaceae > Aegilops > Aegilops umbellulata. Next base: position 221,620,157 of record CP136055.1, on the reverse strand, counting down.
TATATCCGATAGATAGGAAGGAAACTATGGCAATTTTGCAAAAAGATACCCACACCCCTCTCCACATTTGCAAATAAGGCCTTCCCTCGTTCATCCTTTTCTCCCACAAGATAAACTACTCATACAAATGCATTTTGATGTTCCGTGCAACGCATGGGCATCTTGCTAGTATAAGAGGGTGTAGGATCGAAAGTATGTCTAGAGGGGGGGGGGATGATTAGACTACTTGACCAAATAAAAATCTAGCCTTTTCCCAATTTTAAGTCTTGGCAGATTTTAGCAACTTAGCACAAGTCAAGTAATAAACCTACACATGCAATTCTAAGAGTATAGCAGCAGAATGTAAAACAATTGCATATGAAGGTAAATGGAGGAGTTTGGAGGGAGCAAATGCAATGTAGACACTGAGATTTTTTATCCGTGGTTTCGATAGGTGGTGCTATCGTACATCCACGTTGATGGAGACTTCAACCCACGAAGGGTAACGGTTGCGCGAGTCCATGGAGGGCTCCACCCATGAAGGGTCCACAAAGAAGCAACCTTGTCTATCCCACCATGGCCATCGCCCACGAAGGACTTGCCTCACTACGGTAGATCTTCACGAAGTAGGCGATCTCCTTGCCCATACAAACTCCTTGGTTCATGTGACGCCCGGATAATTAAGCTACAGTAAACCTCTGTTAATGATGCCACGTCACCATGGTTATTGTTCCTAATCTCGCGTTAGTTCGAAACGGATTCAAATTCAAATTCAAAATCAAGTCAAACGGTAAAGGTTTTTAAATATTAAAACTAAAATGTTCGAGTTGTGCCGAATAATGGATAGGTAATTATTGTGGAGAAACCACACTTTTATAAAATGTATAAATACTCTAAAATGAATAAAACAATAACAAGAACAATTATTTAAAGGCTTTTAAGATAATAAATGATTACAAACTATTTTATTTTAGGTGCTAAGTTAATTGTGGTAGTGGCATTATTACTAATACTATTTTAGGTGCAACTTATGTATTTTGTAAAAACAAAAATTTAATATAATAATAAAAAGAAAAGGAAAAATAAGAAAAAGAAAAGAAAAACAAAGATCAAAAAATAAAGTAAAAGAAAAATAAACCCCCTCCCCCGCCGGGCCTCTGCCTAGCTGGCCACTTAGGCCAACCATGCTAGCCCACCTAAACTCCCTGCTCCTTCCTCATGTTCACCAGTGGCCGTGTGCGCGCCCTGGCCGTCCGTGCGCGATGCCGTCAGCGGATGCTCGCCACCGCGATGCTACAGGGGCGCCAGGAGGAGTATAAGACCGCCCCGACCTCGTGGACGAGCCCTAGCTCCCCACTCTCATTTCCTCCCGCTGCTATCCTCTCCCGCACACGTGGCCGAGCCGCCATCGCCATGCTCGCTGTCGATCCCGCGGCCCCCGACCTCACCGTGCCGGGACACCGAGTCCGCCCGCTCCGTCGACGAGCGCTCCGTCGACTGGTGCTTCTTGTGGGAGCCCGGAGCCCCTGCACCGTCCTCTACCTCGTCATCGACCCCTTGGCCCCGACGAGCCCCACCGCGTGATTCGCTGCCACCACTGCGTCCCCGGCTTCCCCAAGCCGTCCCCTGCCCTCACTGTGAGCTTTTCTCTATTTCCCCTCTCTCTCCTTTGACGATTTCACGCTCTAGCTAGGACCCCGCCATGGATGGACCTCTCTGTCGCCGTTGCTCATGGCGCTGCTTCCACACCTTGCCCCGCCCTGACCATGGCCTCGTCGCGCCTATGCGCTTGGCTGCACGTGCACACACGCGCTCGGGCCGCGCCTCACCCGCGTGAGGCCTCCCCGGAACCTGCTCTGCTGGCGCTCGCCGCACCCTCCTCTGCAAGACGACGCGCCGCCCGCACCTCGTCCTCTGTCCCGCGTGCTCTGCTGCTTCTAGCCACGCCGGCCCTCGCCAAGCCGATGCAGCCCGCCCGGATAGCCCGCGCCCGATGCTCGCCTTGCGTCGCCCCACCGCACCTATTCCGGCAGCCGCCCGCGCCGCCGCGGATGTCGACTCCATCGTCGACTCTGGCCAAGTCCGGCTGCCCCGCGACCCCCGGTCGACGTGGTCAACAACCAGCTACCCATCGGTGCCCTTCTCGCATCGAACCGATGCCTGTAGAGCAAGCCCGGTGGGTTCCCGCGTTTCTGTCATTGCCGGCGCACTGTAAATCCTCGCCGGCGTTAACCACGATGACGTGGACGTCATTAACCCCCCTAACTGAATCCCTAACAGCCACTGACCCAGGGGATCCACGCCCCTTTTTCTAAAATAATAAAATAATTGAATAATAGTATAAAAATTAATTAATTAGTTAATTAATTAACTTAATTAAAATTGTTTAACTAAACTAATTACTTAGTTAGCATAACTAATCTGTAATTAGTTAGATGTCTCAATGACAGGAGGGCCCCACCACCTGTTGACCAGTCAAACCTTGACTCGTCAACTGGGTCCCCCTTGGCCCACCTGTCATCCCCTGGGTACACTCCTGTGTACTCCATGCTGGGTGCGCATAGCATTTTTCTAATTAATTTCGTATTAATAATAATTTCAGAATATTGCTAAAACTTTAGAAAATCGTATAAAATAAACCGTTACTCGGATTAAAATAATTTATACATGAAAGTTGCTCAGAATGACGAGACGAATCCAGATACGCGGCCCGTTCGTCTGCCACACATCCCTAGCATAGTAAACACACAACTTTCCCCCTTCGGTTCATCTGTCCGAAAACGCGAAACATCGAGGATACTTTCCCGGATGTTTCCCCCCTTCGCCGGTATCACCTATCCCTACGTTAGGTCACCCCTAGCACAACGTAGTGCTGTGTATTGCTTTGTAATGCTTTGATTGCTCTGTTATTTATTGCGTTCCTCCTCCGTTACTTCTTTCCGGTAGACCCCGAGACCGACGCCGCCGCTACCCGGTACGACTACGGTGTTGCCGACCCCTCCTTGCCAGAGCAACCAGGCAAGCCCTCCCCTTGATCACCAGATATCGCCTATTCTTCTCTCTATTGCTTGCATTAGAGTAGTGTAGCATGGTACTGCTTTCGGTTAATCCTATTCTGCTGCATAGCCTGTCATTGTTGCTACAGTTGTTACCCTTACCTGCAATCCTAAATGCTTAGTATAGGATGCTAGTATTCCATCAGTGGCCCTACACTCTTGTCCGTCTGCCATGCTATACTACTGGGCCGTGATCACTTCGGGAGGTGATCACGGGCATATGCTATATACTTTATACTGTTACATTACTTATGATATTGTTCAGAGATGGGGGCTGAAGGGGCAGGTGGCTCCATCCCGGTAGAGGTGGGCCTGGGTTCCTGACGGCCCCCGACTGTTACTTTGTGGTGGAGCGACAGGGCAGGTTGAGACCACTTGCGTGAGAGGTGGGTCTGGCCCTGGTCGGCGTTCGCGGATACTTCAATTAACACGCTTAACGAGATCTTGGTATTTGATATGAGTCTGGCCACTGGCCTATACGCACTAACCAACTACGCAGGAACAATTATGGGTACTTGACATCGTGGTATCTGATGTCTACTACACAACCTTCTTCTTGTAGACGTTGTTGGGCCTGCAAGTGCACAGGTTTGTAGGACAGTAGCAAATTTCCCTCAAGTGGATGACCTAAGGTTTATCAATCCGCGGGAGGCGTAGGATGAAGATGGTCTCTCTCAAGCAACCCTGCAACCAAATAACAAAGAGTCTCTTGTGTCCCCAACACACCCAATACAATGGTAAATTGTATAGGTGCACTAGTTCGGCGAAGAGATGGTGATACAAGTGCAATATGGATGGTAGATATTGGTTTTTATAAACTGAAAATATAAAAACAGCAAGGTAGCGAGCGGTAAAAGTGAGCACAAACGGTATTGCAATGATTGGAAACAAGGTCAAGGGTTCATACTTTCACTAGTGTAAGTCCTCTCAACAATAATAACATAATTGGATCACATAACCATCCCTCAACATGCAACAAAGAGTCACTCCAAAGCCACTAATAGTGGAGAACAAACAAAGAGATTATGGTAGGGTACGAAACCACCTCAAAGTTATTCTTTCGGATCGATCTATTCAAGAGTTCGTACTAGGATAACACCTTAAGACACAAATCAACCAAAGCCCTAATGTCACCTAGATACTCCAATGTCACCCCAAGTATCCGTGGGTATGATCATACGATATGCATCACACAATCTCAGATTCATCTACTCAATCCAACACAAAGTACTTCAAAGAATGCCCAAAAGTTTCTACCGGAGAATCACGACGAAAACGTGTGCCAACCCCTATGCATAGGTTCATGGGCGGAACCCGCAAGTTGATCACCAAAACATACATCAAGTGGCACGTGATATCCCATTGTCACCACAGATACACACGGCAAGACATACATCAAGTGTTCTCAAATCTTTAAAGACTCAATCCGATAAGATAACTTCAAAGGGAAAACTCAATCAATTACAAGAGAGAAGAGGGGGAGAAGAAACATAAGATCCAACTATAATAGCAAAGCTCACGATACATCCAGATCGTGCCAAATCAAGAACACGAGAGAGAGAGAGAGATCAAACACATAGCTACTGGTACATACCCTCAGACCCGAGGGTGAACTACTCCCTCCTCGTCATGGAGAGCGCCGGGATGATGAATATGGCCACCGGTGAGGGTTCCCCCCTCCGGCAGGGTGCCGGAACAGGGTCCCGATTAGGTTTTTGGTGGCTACAGAGGCTTGCGGCGGCGGAACTCCCGATCTAATCTCCGTTCTGGAAGTTTTACGATACATAGGTATATATGGGTGCAAGGGGTACGTCGGTGGAGCACCGAGGGGCCCACGAGGCATGGGGCACGCCCTATAGGGGGGGGCGCCCCCACCCTCGTGACCGCCTCTGGTACTTCTTGGAGTAGGGTCCAAGTCTCCTGGGTCTTATTCGGGAAGAAAATCACGTTCCAGAAAGGATTTTTCTGTTTGGACTCCGTTTGATATTCTGTTTCTTTGAAACACTGAAATAGGCAAAAAACAGCAATTCTGGGCTGGGCCTCCGGTTAATAGGTTAGTCCCAAAAATAATATAAAAGTGGAAAATAAAGCCCAATATACTCGAAAACAGTAGATAATATAGCATGGAGCAATGAAAAATTATAGATACGTTGGAGACGTATCAGTATCAGCCGAAACCTTCGTGACGTCAGCAACTGAGCGGCGCGCGCCGGGTTGGACTGGAACGCCTGCTCTTGTATAAGGGAGGCCAGGTCTGCTCTTCGGCCGCCCACGCAACATGCAGGTGTGCAATGGGCGATGGGCCCAGACCCTACGCGCATAGGATTTAGATCGGCGTGCTGACCTCTCTGTTGTGCCTAGGTGGGGCTGCGACGTGTTGATCTCCCGAGGCCGGGCATGACCCAGGAAAGTGTTTCCGACCAAATGGGATCGAGCGTGTTGGGTTATGTGGTGCACCCCTGCAGGGAAGTTTATCTATTCGAATAGCCATGATCTTCAATAACAGGATGACTTGGAGTTGTACCTTGACCTTATGACAACTAGAACCGGATACTTAATAAAACACACCCTTCCAAGTGCCAGATATAACCCAGTGATCTCTCTCACACAGGGCGACGAGGAGATGATCGCCGGGTAGGGGTATGCTATATGATGCTACTTGGTGAACTTATCATACTCTCTTCTACATGCTGCAAGATGGAGGCTGCCAGAAGCGTAGTCTTCGACAGGATTAGCTATCCCCCTCTTATTCTGGCATTCTGCAGTTCAGTCCACCGATATTGCCCATTTACACAGATACCCATGCATATGTAGTGTAGATCCTTGCTTGCGAGTACTTTGGATGAGTACTCACGGTTGCTTTCACTACAAGAAAAATACACTTCCGTGATGATACGTGTTTGTCACAGTAGGTCGCTTTTTTTGTCATGCATGTACATCCATGACAAATTTATGACAGAATCAAGATAGTCATACCTGTGTTGTTGTAGAAGTGTTCCATGACATTGCCAAAATTATCATCACGGAAGTGTCCACTTCCATGACGATAAATCACGCGTCACAGAAGTGCTTTCGTCAAGGGTGACCGACACGTGGCATCGACCGTAACGGAACACCGTTAAGCTATCGGGTCGGGTTTTGGATCCGATAACCCGTTAACAGCCCCGACCAATGGGGATTTTCCACGTGTAAAATCATCATTGGCTGGAGGAGACACGTGTTAACTCATCCAATGGGTGAGACGCGCCTATGATATGTTGACACGTGGACCGGCCCATCAAGTATAAATGGGCCGGCCCAACTAAAGGCCCACAAGATTTTGCGGACCATAATGGGCCGGCCCAGCTAAAGGCCCACGAGATTTTGCGGACTGTAATGGGCTGGCCCAGCTAAAGGCCCACAAGATTTTGCGGGCCATAATGGGCCAGCCCAGGTAAAGGCCCACGAGATTTTTTTTGTGCCATAATGGGCCGGCCCAGGTAAAGCCCACAAGATTCATGCGGGTCATAATGGGCCGGCCCAGCTAAAGGCCCACGAGATTTTGCCAACATTAATGGCCTGGCCCAACTATAGGCCCACAAGATTTTGTGGACCCTAGTAGGCCGGCCCATTAACTGCCTGCCATGTTTTGGGCCAAATGCCGGCCCATATTTGATCCGGTCCATTAATGGCCTGCCACGCTCCGGGCCTAATAGTGGCCCGTACGAGATCTGGCCCGTTAAAGGCCTACCATGTTCTGGGCCAAATTACGGCCCAGATCAGGTCCGACCCTTTAAGAGGCTTTGGGCTCAAATATGGCCCATATCAGATTCGGCCCGTCAACTGGACACTATGCTTTTGGGCCCACTTGCTAAAGGCCCACTTAGTAATTCGGCCTGATATTAGTTTTGGCCTGTTAAGGGCACGTTTAACATTTTGGCCCTATATTAATTTCAGCCTGTTAAAAGCCCGTCATATAGTTGGGCCTAACTATGACCCAGTTTGCATCCGGCCTGCTCGCAGTCGATATCTGATTGGGCCAAACAAGGACCGAGACAATTTTTCGGCCTGTTAAAAGCCCGTGATTTGATTCGCACAATCATGGGCCGGGGTTCATTTTGGGCTGCTGCCGGCCCATGAGTTGATCGGCACGTTTCAGACCCAACCTACATCATGATTGCATGACGGCCCGATTATGTACCGTAATTTTACGGTTTGGCCGGTTTACTGTGAAGACATGATATATATACAGTAAAATAACTGCAGCATCGTGAATAAGAAAAAACCTAGACTATACAATAAAGAAATTACGGCATATTACATCCACTGGGCATCAAAGTTCGCCACTATGATAATAAAGCACAAGGAGACAGCAGATTACATACACTGGGCATCGAAGATCGCCACCAGTGCAAATAAACACGCCAACAAAATAATATACAAAACCAACAGCACTTCAATAGAGTTCAAGAAAGGTTAGCCCTGCTGGGTAGCTGCAGCGCAAGCAGCTGAGCAAGATGATGATACTGCGCTTGTTCAACACTTATATCTTCCTCACTCTGAAAGATAAACAAGCAGATAGATGACTGTTTTTGCACATAAAAGTATCAGTGCTGACAATTCATCACATTTCTTATTGACGAATAAAGTGACACAGTTTAAATTTGCATTAACACAATATGGTATTGTTCAGGTCAAGACATGGCAGGAAATGACATTGTGAAGGAGTTCGCAGCTTCACGACACCACTGGATTACAGATCAAGAACTCATAAGTATCAATGGTTAGTGTGCTGTCAATTTATACCATTTCAGATTGGCAAACAAAGAGACGGTTTAAATAATAGTAGAATGATATGCCATTGTTCATAGTTAAGACATTGCAGAATATGACATTGTGCTGTAGTGGGTAGGTTCACCACACCACTGGATTACAGATGAAGAACAGAAGCATACATGCAGTGCAAAAGAAGATCACTTGCTCTGTATAGTTTAATTTACATTGTATGAAGAAGGAACTTGGTTGTACAAATGAAAACTTAAATTGAGAAAGGACGAACTTTTGTTTATGAACTACATATACTAACTTTAAACAAGCAATTTGATGCAAACACCAAAAATAAACAACTGTTGCAGTCATGCCTAACCAAATATATACAACAAAGTTTAAAGGCTTGAGATGGACAAACTTACATTATTGGTGAAGGCAGGCTCTATAAAGGCCTTGTCCATGCTAATGGGGGGGGGCAATTCAAGAAGTTCACCACATAATCTTCTTCAAAAGCATTGCCTTTATTCTACATTTTGTTAAGATTAAATATAGATGTGATAATATACGAAAAAATGGAGAATATTTAAGATACGATGAAGAGTGATGCTACATAACCAAGTAGCTATAAATGTAAGTGCAACGATACAGGCAAAAGGTACAACCAAGAGCAATGCACAGCTAAACTTCTTCAGTACCAACCTTATGGTAAGAGTAAATATAGATCTGATGTGTAGAAAATGGAGGGCAAAGGAAAATAAGCTGCAGAGTGATGGTACATGAACAACTACCTGTCATTATAAGTACACTGATAAAGGACATCATGTACTTACAAGAGCAATGCAGAGCTAAAAAAACATTGGCATTGGATATATTCTACACTAATGTAACCATTCATACAGATCAGATAATTTGGAGCGAAAAATTGATAAACAAGCTATCATGCATACTGCTGTCACATAATGAACCAGGCATGTATGCAAGTACAGTGATACAGGACAACAGGTACTAACAAGAGCAAAGCAGCGGGCAGCATATTTGCGATATCCTGTCGTTCTTGTCAAACCGAAATTCTTCTTCGAGCAGATTTCCTGCAAAAAAGATCCGTAAGGCACATGCGAAAAAGTAGATGTTCAAATTGTCATGTGATCTCATAGACAGTACCTCATCCTGGGAACGATACCAGTGCATAACAAGGTTTTTCCATTCAATGTCTTCTAAATTTAGCATAGGAGACTTCACCGAAAATTCGTTTATAGACTTGCGGTCAAAGTGTGATTTCCTCAGGTAACACCGATACTGCTGCAATGCTTACTTGAAAAGAACAAGCAAGCTTTGCTCATCATGACTATCCAGATTGACCCTCGCCTAGGTACAACAATGTAATGTAAATCATTTATGTGTTCAATCAGCAGAAAACAGGAAAATAATAACCATGAATAATAGCACTTACACGTAAGTTGGACAGGAAGATGTGAAAATGGTGTTTGTCTTCACAATAATCTTCCCATGATGGGAATATATGCACGTAGTCCCTAACAACATTGAAAGCATTGTCTTTTAAACTGGGAATAAATGGAATGGGGTTCCAATCTGCAGGAATTGGCCATCTCTGCAGTTGGGATAGGTCTTCGGCCGGTGGACTTGCTGAACTTTTTGCTGGAGTGGGATTTTTCTGTGGTACAGCTGGTGCTATGGGAAATGAAATCGGTATACCTTTTGCTGGAGTGCAGGTCTTGTGTGGTGGGTCTAGTGGTGTGGCCAGTGAAGTATGGGTACAGTCTGCTGGAGTCGGTCCTACGTTTTGTGTCACTGGTTGTACAACCAATATAAGTGGGGTGCTATCTGATTTCTCCGGCACCACCACGTTTTTCAAGGACTTTGCTGGTGCTCCTTCAGGTTCGGCAATCACCCTCTTCCTTTTTGATGTATGATGCACAAGAACATCATTTGAGTGAAAAAACATGGTACGATGACAGATGGAATATGTATTGATAATGGATGGGCATGGCATCTCGACATATATGATGAGTAAACTAAGCAGATGGCGGTGCAACAAAGTAGAAGAAATGCAAGACAACATATGCAAGATACGCGCAATCAATAAAACCTTGCCAAATTAGAACAGGCACCTTGATGGGTGAATAGGATAAACCATCTGCCTTTGACTCCTTGAGGTTAGAATAGTCATTAGGATGATATTCTGAACAACAATCAACAGGTGGGGAGCGTACGAGTTTCATTGCTTCCAGAATGGCACTCAATGCCTTGGTGCCAATTTTGTAAGTCATTGCAGTGTTCCACAATATTCTTCTGATGCGCGGATTCTGATATTCAATGTAATTGCGTATGATATCTGAGAACCATGAAAACATAAATAGTTGTGAGATTATCTTTGTAATGCAGATTATATTCTAATATAGGGGCGCCCCTGTAAACACTTGTGTGCTATCACTAGATTCTGATGAGAGAGCTCATGTGTGCTGTAATATGGTGTGTGCATTTATATAATCTGGCACAAGTACACAAAAAATAGGCTCCAGAAGTAAGGATAGTTGGCAGATGATAGGTTCATAATATACTGTATAGAGAGTTTATTGCCAGCAACTAGGCAGATCATAGTGTACATAATAGGGGTACACCATAACCAGGATATATAAATCAGGAGAGTGGAACTGGCTGGAAATTACGGTGTTGTATTGCCACTAGTAATTGAAAGTGTAAGTGCATCTAGTGCCCCTTAGTGATTTTGGTGTATTGAAGACTTATACGTTAAGTATCTAATGTGTTTATGAGTGTACACAGGTCTATAAGTCTACGAGGAGTTTGATATTTACAAAGAAAGTCGACCCCTAAAAATGAAGTTCTTCGACTGAAGACTTTGATATACCAAAGACTTTCTGAAGACTTTGAAAGTGAAGAAATTGGTGTGACCTTGAAGACTTGGTATTCATTCGACGAACATGAAGCGTGAAGACTTTTGTTTTTGTAGTTTCATTTCTTCTTTCTTGAGACATAGGAAACACCATACTCTTAAAGGGGGTCGAGGAAATACTAAGGAAAAATTTCCATTTGATGCTCAACTCAAATCCTACACCTACCAATCCCTTCGAGTGAAGCCATTGGAAATCTCATACAGTTCAGTCAATTTCTTCAGTGACAGAGACGAAGTTCTTCTGGTCGCTAAGGAATTTGTTCTGACTGAGGAGTTAGGAACTAGTTGGTTGGCTGCTCCGAGAGAAACTGACACTTGTCATTTGAGAGCAACCCATCCCCCGAGGACTTTGAGCGAAAATCATAAAGTGAGGAAAATCCAAATCCAAACCCAAACAACTACAAACCCAAAGTGATTGAGCATCACTGAAGAGATTGATCCTGCGTGGATCCGATGCTTGTTACCTTTGAAGACTGTGCTTCTTCCAGACGGTTAGGCGTCATGGTCTAAAGCATCCAAGAGGAATTGTGGATCGCCGAGTGACCGAGTTTGTCAAGGTTCGGAAGTCACCTGAAGACTTACCACGAGTGATTGGACGAGGACTGTGTGTCCTTAGTTCAAGGAGAATACGGTGAGGACTGGGTGTCCCGAGCTGCGTGCTCAGGACTGGGTGTCCGGGACTGTGTGTCCTCGAGTTTAAATACTCAGCCGCTCCAACCAGATGTACAACTGAGACAACAGTTGGAACTGGTCTACCAAATCATTGTCTTCACCAAGCTTACTGGTTCCATTTCCTCAACTCTTTCATTTCCTCAGTATTGTGCTGCTTGTTTATCATGTCTGTGTTTGAAGACTTTGACTGAAGACTTTCTCAATTTCCTCAGTTCAATTTCTTCAGTCTGATTGTCTTCATCTAGTGTTATCCTGTGTTTGCGCTTTCTGTACTCTGTGTTTGTCTTCATTTCATCATGACGACTATGCTTGTTTTCTGTTATGTTTTCATCTGAGTACTTATTCCGCTGCTAGTAGTTCTTCGCTAAGGAATTTCCTCACAAGAAAATTCCTCAGTGAAGAATTTCATAAAAATCGCCTATTCACCCCCCTCTAGTCGATATAACGCACTTTCAATTGGTATCAGAGCAAGGTACTCCCTTGTTCTGTGTGATTTTGGTTTCACCGCCTGGAGTTTTAGTTATGTCGACTGCACGTATGATCAAGGTCTCTGCTGGGTGTCCTATCTTTGATGGGACGGACTACCCCTACTGGAAGAATAAGATGCGAATGCATCTTGAGGCAATTGATAACGATCTCTGGTATGTTGTGGAAAATGGTGTTCCCTCAGTCACACCTTCTCTGAACGCTACTGATGTGAAGAGATTCAAGCAACTCGACTCTCAAGCGAAGAATATCATATGTGGCCATCTGAGCAAAGGACAGTATGGAAGAGTGAGTGCTTTGGAGACTGCTAAGCTTATCTGGGATAGGCTGTCCAAAGTAAATGAAGGAGTCTCAACTCAGCGTGACTCTCGAGTTGATGTTCTTCGCAATCTCTTCAACCGCTTCAAAAGAATCGACAATGAAAATGTTCAGCAAACCTTCGATCGCCTCAGTGACATCTCAAATGAGCTTCAAGCACTTGGTGCCACTGACATCACTGACCATGAGGTGGTGAAGAAATTGCTGAGATCGCTTGATTCCTCATTTGATACTCTGGCACTGATGATACAAGAGCGTGCTGACTACAAGTCACTTGACCCCGCTGATATCCTTGAGAGGCTAAATACTCATGAGTTCCAGCTTGCCGAAAAGAGAGATCTCTATGGTTCAAGCTATGGCAGATCACGTGCACTGAAGGCCAAGGTAGTATCTGAGTCCGAAGATGAAGACTCTGGTAGCAGCCTTGGCGACCCTGAAGAACTAAGTCATGATCTAGCGCTGCTCGTGAAGAAATTCCAAAAGTTCTCAAGACGAGGTCGCTTTGGAAGACCCTCAAAGAGCAATGATTCCTCATCCAGTGACTACAAGAGAAGGCTTTGTCACAAGTGCAAGAAGCCTGGACACTACATTCAAGATTGTCCTCAGTGGGAAAAGGAATCAAAGAAGAAGAAATACAAGGATTACAGTTCTGATGATGCGAAGAAAAAGAAGAATTCCTCAAAATCTTCATCATCAAAATCCTCGAAGTCTTCGTCTCACAAGAAGAGCAGCTCCAAGAAGGCTCGGGCATTCATTGGCAAGAAAAATGGACTCTGAGGCTGAATCTGAAGAACATGAAGAAGAAGAGGAATCTGATGATTCCGAGTCTGGTGTGGCGAGCTTAGCCCTCGCTACTGCATTCGTCAGCAAGTTTGTCTTCACCTCTGAAGACGGTGAACTCAACAACAAGGCTGATGAAGGCAGTGATGACTATGCTCCCACCTATTGCTTCATGGCAAAAGGTGCCAAGGTACTCAAATATGCCTCCTCTGAATCTAGTGAGGATGAATCTGATGAAAACCTTAAGCCTAGCTACTCAAAACTTGCTAAGATTGCTGTGCAACAACAATAGGCTTTTGAAAAGGTTCAAAACATGCTAGACAAAAGTGATGATATGTTGGGTGAAGAAATGGATCGCACTAAAGCCTTAACTGAAAATCTTCAGAGACTTCAGACCAGGTTTGACAACCTTCAAGGTCATCATAACACTCTCTTATCTGATCATGAGAAGCTTTCTTATGATTATCTTCAAAAGAAGCAAGATCTTGAGAAGCTAAGAGTGAGTTATGAAGATCTTCAGAAGGAGCGTGATTCATTACTTGCTCAACAAATCAGTGCTGCTCAGGAAGAATTTACTCCTCCATCTTTGAAATGCATTGAACGAGAATCTGCTAATTCCTCACCTGAATGTTCAAATGCTTCAAGTGTTACAAATTCCTCACCTGCCACTGCTATCACTAATTCCTCATCTGAGGACATTGCTAGTATCACTGACGATGCAGGGCTGAAGGAATTGTACATGACAGGCATGTACAAAAGCCTCAAAGGGCATCAGACTCTTTGTGATGTGCTTAAAAAGCAGATCCCCAACAGGAACCCTAGGAAAGAGGGTATTGCCTTTGAGAGGAAACTCAATGCTGATGGTACATATTGGAAGCCTGAGCAGTACCCCGAAACCTCATGGGTTGCTGCAAAGGGACCTCCAGTTGATCCATCTAATTTATCTGGCTATACATGTGAATCTTCTCATTCTTCTGATGAGTCATTTGACTCCAACTATAAACTGTTCAAAAATCAGAATGGTGAAGTATTTGTTATATATGTTGGCACTAACTGCAGGAATGGTTCCCCTATGAAGAAAATCTGGGTTCCCAAAAGGTGCTTTGAAAGTCTACAGGTGAATGTCCTCATGACACCACCTGTGAAGAATAGGAACCCCAGATCAAATTCCTCACATGGACCAAATTCTTCATATGGACCATATTCCTCAAGGGGATCAAATTCCTCACATGGATCAAAGTCCTCATATGAACATCATCGTGCTAACAACTCTGTTTCGCAGGGAAGAGCCAAGGGCTATGAATATGAGCATTATTCTTCAAATTATTATGTTCATAAGTCCTCGAAGAATTTCTCTGCTTATTCATATGCTTACCCTAACCACTCTTATGTGAAACGAAATGGTTTGGCCTCTATACCACCATTCTCATATGGAGCTCGCAGAGTGATGAACTCTTTGCCACCCCTTCAGATGTGGGTGGTGAAGAAAAAGAACTAATCTCTTCTACAGGGTCAGGTCTCCAGACGTACTGTAACGTCTGAAGAATTTGCTGGGGACCTGACAAAATGCCTGAAAGAACGCAGGCTAATCATGAAGAAATGAACTTTCATTTCCCACGTCCTCCTACTGCTTTATTTGCCTTACTACTTGATGAGATTGATCTGATGAATTGTGATATCACATTCTTCACTGCTGTAGTATATGAGGTTCGTAAGTTGCACTAATTCATCTGCAGGATGATCAACCCAAAGCCACTGAGTGGGTCCTTGATAGTGGATGTACAAATCACATGACTGGTGACAAGAACCTATTGATGGATGCTCCCTCATCGCATCTGAAGCATATCATCTTCGCTGATAAAAGCAAAAGTCAGGTATTGGGTCTAGGTAAAGTTGCTATCACAAAGGATCGACACATGGACAAAGTCATGCTTGTTGAGTCCTTAGGATACAATCTTATGTCTGTCTCAATGCTTTGTGATCTTGATATGGTTGTTGTCTTTGGCAAGTATTGTTGTGTTGTGATTATGGAAGCTGACAATTCCAAAGTCTTCGAAGGATTTAGGAGAGGAGACTTGTATATTGTTGATTTCTCTGCAGATTCAGAACCAGCCGTGTGCCTACTTGCAAAAGCTTCAGAAGGATGGCTATGGCATCGACGACTTGGTCATGCAGGCATGAGGAATTTGCACACGCTTGCAAAGAAGAAGCATGTCATTGGAATTGAGAATGTCAAATTCCTCAAGGATCACTTATGCGGTGCCTGTGAAGCTGGAAAGATGACGAAGGCCAAGCATCCAGCAAAGACTATCATGACCACCACTCGTCCATTTGAATTGCTTCACATGGATCTCTTCGGTCCTAATCATTATATTCCTCTGTTTCAAATGAAGCATCTCAATATGGCTTTGTTATTGTTGATGATTACTCTCGTTACACATGGGTACACCTTGTCTCTTACAAACATGAAGTGCAGGAAGTCTTCAAATGATTTTCCTCGAGGGCTTCAACCAACTTTGGTGTGAAGATCAAGCACATCAGAAGTGACAATGGCACTGAGTTCAAGAATTCGGGTCTCAATGAATATCTTGATGAACTTGGTATTACTCATGAGTTATCTGCTCCTTATACTCCTCAACAGAATGGCGTCGTGGAGCACAAGAACAGGACTCTTGCTGAGATGGCTCGCACTATGCTCGATGAGGACAAAACCCCTCGTCGTTTCTGGGTTGATGCAATTGATACTGCGTGCCACATCATCAACAGAGTATATCTTCACAAATTCTTCAAGAAGACTGCCTATGAACTCCTCACTGACAAGAAACCCAATGTGAGTTATTTCAAAGTCTTCGGTGCGAAATGCTGGATTAGAGATCCTCATCACAACTCTAAATTTGCACCAAAAGCACATGAAGGTTTTATGCTTGGTTACGGAAAGGAATCGCACACCTACAGAGTTTTCAACAATGTTCTTCACAAGATTGTTGAAACTGTAGATGTGCGGTTCGATGAAACTAATTGCTCGCAAAGAGAGCACCTACCTTCTGTGTTAGATGAACCAGCACCTGAGGATTCTATCAAGCACAAGGCTACTGAAGATGTCATTCCTACTGAAGAATCTGCTGAAGAATTCATTCCAAAACGTGAAGAACGTCGAGCTGATGCACCTGAAGAAAATGCTGAGGAAATTGATGCTGAAGAAAATGCTGATCAAATTCCTCAACGACAACCAGCTCATCCTCGTGTTGCTAAAGAAGTGCAATTGGAGAAGATCATCGATGACATTAGAGCACCAGGTCCTCTCACACGCTCAAAAGCTTCACATCTATCTAACTTTTGTGGGCACTTTGCTTTTGTCTCTATCACAGAGCCCACTAAGGTAGATGAAGCATTTCCGGAGCCTGAGTGGATTCAGGCCATGCAAGAAGAATCACATCAGTTCAAGCTCAACAACGTCTGGGAACTTGTCAATCGTCCCGATCCTCGCAAGCATAACATCATTGGCACAAAGTGGATCTACCGCAACAAGCAAGATGAAAATGGTGTTGTGGTGAGGAATAAGGCACGTTTAGTAGCTCAAGGCTACACACAGGTTGAAGGAGTTGATTTCGATGAAACTTTTGCACCTGTTGTTAGACTTGAGGCTATTCACATATTGCTCGCTTATGCTAACCATCATGATATCATCTTATATCAAATGGATGTGAAAAGTGCATTCCTCAATGGTAAGCTTGAGGAAGAAGTATATGTTGCTCAACCCCCAGGTTTTGAAGACCCAAAACATCCTGACAAAGTCTTCAGACTTAACAAGGCCCTCTATGGCCTCAAGCAGGCCCCATGGGCGTGGTATGATACATTGAAGGAATTCTTCATGAAGAAAGGCTTCACACCTGGTTCACTCGATCCCACTCTTTTTACTAAATCTTATGATGGTGAACTGTTTGTGTGCCAAATATATGTTGATGATATCATCTTTGGCTGTACTGACAAACGTTATAGTGATGAATTTGCCTATATGATGGGTGAAGAATACCAAATGTCTATGATGGGAGAGTTGAAATTCTTATTAGGTCTTCAAATTCATCAACAGCGCAATGGCATATTCATATCTCAGGAGAAATACCTCAAGGATGTCCTGAAGAAATTCGGCATGCAAGATTGCAAAGGCATCAAAATTCCTATGCCCACAAATGGTCATCTATGCACTGATGAAAATGGTATTGACTTCGATCATAAGGTATACCGCTCCATGATTGGCTCTTTATTGTACTTATGTGCATCTAGGCCAGATATAATGCTTAGTGTTTGCATGTGTGCACGATTTCAAGCTGCACCGAAGGAATCACACCATAAGGCTGTGAAGCATATTCTTCGATATCTAGCTCACACACCAACACTAGGATTATGGTATCCCAAGGGCTCGGATTTTGATCTCATTGGATATTCTGACTCTGACTATGCTGGTGACCGTGTGGACCGCAAGTCAACATCTGGTACTTGCCATTTCCTCGGACGATCCTTGGTCTGTTGGTCCTCGAAGAAACAGAACTGCGTATCACTGTCTACTAATGAAGCTGAGTACATTGCTGCTGGCTCTTGCTGTGCTCAACTGCTATGGATGATGCAAACACTCAAGGACTATGGCGTCAATGTGAAGAATGTGCCTCTCCTCTGTGACAATGAGAGTGCCATCAAGATTTCTCACAACCCAGTTCAGCACTCGAAGACAAAGCACATTCAGATTCGTCATCATTTTCTTCGCAATCATGTGTTGAAGGGCGACATTTCTATTGAGCATGTGAAGACTGAAGAACAGCTAGCCGATATCTTCACTAAGCCCTTGGATGAGAAGAGATTTAGCAAGTTGCCGTGTGAGCTAAATATCTTAGAATCTTTGAATGTACTTTGAAAAGGCACTCATCCTAACACTTATGCAAAATTGATGACTTAGATGTGCAACACATGAAGAAACGTTTTTCTTCAATCAATGAAGAATAACACTCTAAGTGTGAAGAAATTAATGAAGAATTTGATTCTCAGAACCCTACGACAATTGTACGCGGTATCTGAAATCATCATTCTTATACGGTGGGTCACGCCACCACAAAAGTTGAAAATCTTCAATTTGAGTTTTTCCTCAGTTTTGAAATTCATCAGTTGTTCAAATTCTTCAACTTGCAAAATCTTCACTTGTGCCGTCGTTTTTCTTCATTGGCTATATATATATATATATATATATATATATATATATATATATATATATATGTGTGTGTGTGTGTGTGTGTGTGTGTGTGTGTGTGTGTGTGTGTGTGTGTGTGTGTGTGTTTATGTCCTCTACAGCATTCACTTATAGCTATTTCTTCAAGTTGGTTTTTCTGCTAAGTGAATGTGATCGGACCCTTCCCCCTCTATGCTATACTCAATCCAATCTGTTCACAAATTCTTCATGTGCGTTCTATTTGAAACTCGTTCAAAATCTTCACTGTGTCCTTGTCAGCTGAAGAAATTGCGAACGGAACGTTAAAACTAATCTTATCCAAATTTTTGGTTTTACCGCTCAAACCGTTCCGCATCCCATGATGCATTTGTTTATTCACCCACGATCTTACACGATCTCCACTACACAGTACGTGGGTGACACATGTCGTGCGAAGGAGAAGGGTCAGGGGCACGTTTGTCCCAAATCTTTGGGCGAACAGTTTTTCACTGCTACTATAAATACCCCCTCATCCCTTCCTCACTTCTTTTACCCCGCTCGATCTCTCTCTCCCACTCGAGCTTCCCGAACCCTAGCGCCGCCGCTACTCCATCGTCGCTGGTGAGGAAGAGCTTCACTGCCTCGACCTCGTCGCCATCATACTCGCGCCGACCGCGGAAATCTTCACCTCTGCCGCCGCCGTAGACGTCTTCCTCCTCCAAGTTAGGGCGTGGAAGATCTACACCGACGAACTTCACTGTTTCACCCCTCTGTTCGTTGTGTTCTTCATTCAGTGTAATTAAAAGTTACTTTTACTACCCTCTTTGATTCAAAAGTTTCTCTACAAAATCTTCAAATGTGTTTTATTCTTCAAATCTTCACACACGACACACCTCACATGTCATCTGTTCTTGATTCATTTCCCTAAGCATCATTTTCTTCAAGATTCCTCAATTGTGTGGATCTTCGATCTATACAACTCTGGAACCTGAGATATAGCACGCTTAGTGAAATTCTTCAAGACGCATCTGGTCAAATTCCTCAAACTTGTTCTTTTTGAAAAACCCTCTGAGAACGCATATGACGTCTCCAAATTCCTCGCAACTATACTCTGTTCACAGGAACACATGTCCGCTGCTGAATCACTAGGTTCTCATCAACTTAACTCATTTGCACATTCCTTGAAGAAAAGTTGCACACTTCTTCAGAGAATTCGATTGTTCAAATTCCTCAACTGAAGAAAATGGCTGACGGTAAAAGGCCACAGAAAGGAGGAAAGAAGCCTGAGGTCATGACTGCTTTTGAAATCCCCGTGGACATTTATAAAGATTACTGCACGCCTGATGAAGCCAAGTTTGGCAAAGAAGATAAAAATCAGCGCAAGGTGCGCATTCAGAGGATTGAACGGAGATGGGCAAGAGAATGGAGGGAGTACAGATATGTTACTCCAAAGTACATGAAGAAATTCGCTCTAAACCCTCCATGCCCAAGAGCCCCATTGGCACCTGGCCAAGTGGCTGATCGCGTCAAATGCGGTGAGGAATTTCCTGAGGAATGGGAAAAGCGCCAAGCTAAGTTGGCCAAGCAAGCCAGAGAAGCAGTGAAGAAATTCAATGAAGATTCTGCTGCTGCCACTGAGGCCTCTGTCAAACTGAAGAAATCTATGCCTAAGAAGCCCGCTCTAAAGCCCAGTGCTTCACCCTCAGCTGCGCCCTCACGGCCAGGAACTTCAAAATCTTCAAGGCAAATTCCTCAAGCTGCCCCTGCTCCTCCGAAATCCTCAGCACTTCCGACCAAGTCCTCAGCTGTTCCGACAAAATCCTCAGCACCTGCGCATCCTGCCACGTGCCAAGGGACTGTAGGCATATCTATTGCCTCTGGTGTCTCAGCAAGTTCTTCAAATGCACCAAGTTCCTCAGCTGGACCCTCTCTGCTAAAGAAAAAGGCTACTGCTGGACGCGGTACTCACCCAAGTCCTAAGAAGAAGCAGGTAGTCTTCAATCTACCATCTGACGAAGATGAAGCTGATGAAGAAGAACTTGCAGAAATCATCAGAGACAGACAAGAAAGGGCCGCTAGAGCCAAAGGCACACCTGTGCCACTGCTGCTGGATCCAAGGGTGATCCTTGATTATATTGATCTATGGCATAAGGATCCAAACACACCTATGCCTGACTTCAAGCTGACACCTGGCCAAAGTCACATGCTGACTCATTTCATTCAAGAAGAAAAATGGAAATATGATAGGGCCAGGCAGATCCAGAAATCACAGTACAGGAAAGAGAAACTGTTGAGGAAAAATGTTTCACAATGAAACCTGAAGAACTCATCAAGATGCAGGCTGACATCAAAACCCTCAGCGATGAATTTGATGCATACTATGCTGACTGGAAAGGAGCAAAAGTCAGGTTTGTAAAACTGACTGAGAAATTCACAAATGTTGCAGCCCCATTGCAACAAGAAATTCCTCAAGCTGAACCTTCAGCACAGCCCACTGAAGAACATGCCAGCACTGCTGATGACTTTCAGGCTGCTGAAGGAAATGCTAGTTCCAGGGCTGATGACTTCATTCCAGCCGCTGAAGAAATTGCTAGGGCATCCACTAGTGGTGCGCGTGAAGAAACTGAAGAAATCAGGGCAACTGCATCAGTTGCGTCTGAGGAAATACAACCAGATTCCTCAGCTCCACCTGCGTCTACACCAACTCCTACCCTTCCATCTCCATCAGACCAAGGTTGCAGAGCGAGCTGCAGTGAAGAAAAGGAAAGCATCAAATGCTTCAGAATCTTCAGTTCCAAAGAAGATGAAGCCTATGACCAGTTCGTTTGCAAATCCCATTGATGCTGTTCCAATTTCAACCATGCCATCAAAGGACCTTGTTCCTTTTGGTGAAGACTATGAGATCCCAAGTGGATCAGATGAAGAAACTCAATCTGCTGCTTCCTCAGAGCAGATTGATGAAGAAATTGAAGTGGATGGAATCCCTTCAACCCCAGTGGTCTCATCACCAATGCCTCAGTTTACTGCTGAAGAGGCTGGTGTTGAAGAATTGGAAGATGAAGATGTGGACATTGGAAGCACAACTCCAGTGATGAATGACGACTTTTGGGAAAGTAAGCATCCCAATTCTCCACTCTTCACCCCACTGCAGCAAATTCCTCACTCCCCTGCACCAACTGTTCCGATGGGCTCTGACGAAACTCATCCCACTGCGTCTGTGCATGAAGAAATTCCAGCCACTAGTGCTGAAGAAACTACTGTTGCTGCTGAAAATGTGACTGCACCTGAGGAGGAACCAGAAATTCCTCAGCCTGAAGAACCTGAGATCGCGATTCCTGAGGTAGTGATGCAACTCACTGACACTCCTCTGCCAAAGCCAAAGGATCCGTTCTCTAGGAAGCAAAAGTTCAAGGTTGATGATTTCTTCGGTGAGCATGTATTCTTCACAGACTACAATCCATATGACTCTGCTCGCATAAGGAAGAGGCGTTTCTGGACTGCTAGTCAAGCCAACTTCTATTCCTCAGTGCTATTCAACAAAGACAAAGTCTTCGATCATATGCACATTCCTCATGTAAACATGGAATCTTTGCCGTGCTTCACGCCAGTCCTCAGTGTTCTCTATGACGCTGGGCTGCTCAATTTCTGCATTGACATCTGTGATTGGACTGAAGAACTCATTCTTCAGTTCTACGCAACGCTGCACATCACCGGCAACTTTGAAGATGTGAATTCATGGGTTCTGGACTGGATGACAAAGAACACTCATTACAAGGCACCAGCATCTGAATTGCTTCGTGTCCTTCCTCTCAGTCCTCCCCTCGAAGATGCATGTTGTGTTTACAACGAACCTAAAACTCTCAAATCACTATATGCAAGTGCTCATGAAGCCTTTGAAGCCAGGGCAGGCCCCTCAAACCAATTTCCTCGTTAAGGAATTGTTGTATGTGCGTCGAACTGTCTACCGCATACTGACAAAGACAATGAGTCCTATCAAAGGCCACGACTCATCTGATGAAGAAGTCGTTGGCATCATGAAGAATATGCTTTTCAACATCTGTCATGGCATACCCGTCAACTTCCATGATTTCTTCATGAGGACTCTGGCAAACATTGCTATGTCACCATTTGAGCTGAAGCCTTATGCGCCATGGATTATAAGATTCATCAGGACAAGGTCTTCACTCAATTACAAGGCTGATACTCTGAACCACTTCAGCTACTTGCCTCCTATTGAAGTCCTCAAAAGGACATTTTCCTCAGCTGAAGAAAAGGGTAAGGAAACTGCTGTGATAGATGAAGGCATTCGTCCATTGGATGGTCAATTTCGCAAGGCTGCATCCTACTCCACCAATGATGACTCTGCCGCCAACAATGCCAAGCCAAATCCTCAAGCCACAGCACCCAGGATGATGACTGATCGTGAGTTACTCCTTATTCTTCATCAGAAGGTTGATCGCAATCACAAATGGGCCAAGCGTCAGTTTGGTTCAATTCTTCACAACATGACTGCAACACATAATGCAGTGAAGAAAAACCACTACTACCTCCATGAAACCCTCAACCGCACCTTGGCTGTTCTATCTCAAGTCTACAGCGCTCATGATCTGAAGAAAATGGGTCACAAAGAAGAGTTTGACTGGTTTGCACCTCCTCCGAAGAAATTCAAGAAGGTCAAAGTTCCTTCTTTGGTGGCCAGCTCCTATTCTTCATCGCGCGACACTGATGAACATGAAGACTTGGACGACACTGCGGCCGGCCTTACTTCAATGACCGACCCCAACAACGCTGGCGCTCCTTCATCAACTTGATTATCTTCAGGGGCGTTAGTCCTCAGTTTCGATCCTTTTGGTCATTCGATGACAAAGGGGGAGAAATCTGAGTTAGTCTTCAAGCGGGTCTATTATAAAGGGCATTTTTTTTGCTAAGTTACAACTCTCGATCTCCCAAAACTTTTATTCGATCGAGTTGTAATCTTAAACCCGATGTTGCTCTGATACTTTTGATGCACTGTGCTCTGATACTTTTTATGCACTATTCTGCATGCTTATTCCTCGCTAATATTATTGCATGCATGCTGAATTACATCAAGCACCATATTTCATCATGCATTTCAAATTCTTCATATTATGTATCAAAAGCGTGTATGAATTACAAGATATAGGGGGAGATCTCCATGATTCAACTCTTCAAGTGTGCATTGCTTCAAAAGCAAATTCCTCACTATGCACAACTTCAGGGGGACTTCTTCTATATCTTGCAATCAAATTCCTCAATATCAGTATTTACACTTCATATGTTTATCCCCATTGAAAACTTAACCTATGTTGTCATCAATCACCAAAAAGGGGGAGATTGTAAGTGCATCTAGTGCCCCTTAGTGATTTTGGTGTATTGAAGACTTATAGGTTAAGTATCTAATGTGTCTATGAGTGTACACATGTCTATAAGTCTATGAGGAGTTTGATATTTACAGACAAAGTCGACCCCTAAAAATGAAGTTCTTCGACTGAAGACTTTGATATACCGAAGACTTTCTGGAGACTTTGAAAGTGAAGAAATTGGTGTGACCTTGAAGACATGGTATTCATTCGAGGAACATGAAGCGTGAAGACTTTTGTTTTCGTAGTTTCATTTCTTCTTTCTTGATTCATAGGAAACACTGTACTATTAAAGGGGGTCGAGGAAATACTAAGGAAAAATTTCCATTTGATGCTCAACTCAAATCCTACACCTACCAATCCCTTCGAGTGAAGCCATTGGAAATCTCATACAGTTCAGTCAATTTCTTCAGTGACAGAGACGCAGTTCTTCTGGTCACTGAGGACTTTGTTCTGACTGAGGAGTTAGGAATTCGCTAGTGCGGATTGCCTACACTGTGAGGAACATGATAGCCCTGAGGAATTTGTACCTCAAATTTCCGACCGTTGCTGTGCTACGCACCAGCTATCCCAAAATATCTTATCCATCCAACGGTCATATCATTGAAGGGCATTTATGTCTTATCATGTCGGGCTGCTCCCTAGGCTATAAATAGCCGCCCCCTACAACCGCTAGCTGGTTGGCTGCTCTGAGAGAAACTGACACTTGTCATTTGAGAGCAACCCATCCTCCGAGGACTTTGAGCAAAAATCATCAAGTGAGGAAAATCCAAACCCAAACCCAAACAACTACAAACCCAAAGTGATTGAGCATCACTGAAGAGATTGATCATGCGTGGATCCGATGCTTGTTACCTTTGAAGACTGTGCTTCTTCCAGACGGTTAGGCGTCATGGTCTAGAGCATCCAAGAGGAATTGTGGATCGCCGAGTGACCGAGTTTGTCAAGGTTCGGAAGTCACCTGAAGACTTACCACGAGTGATTGGACGAGGACTGTGTGTCCTTAGTTCAAGGAGAATACGGTGAGGACTGGGTGTCCCGAGCTGCGTGCTCAGGACTGGGTGTCCGGGACTGTGTGTCCTCAAGTTTAAATAATCAGCCGCTCCAACCAGATGTACAACTGAGACAACAGTTGGAACTGGTCTACCAAATCATTGTCTTCACCAAGCTTACTGGTTCCTTTTCCTCAACTCTTTCATTTCCTCAGTATTGTGCTGCTTGTTTATCATATGTGTGTTTGAAGACTTTGACTGAAGACTTTCGCAATTTCCTCAGTTCAATCTCTTCAGTCTGATTGTCTTCATCTAGTGTTATCCTGTGTTTACGCTTTCTGTACTATGTGTTTGTCTTCATTTCATCATGACGACTATGCTTGTATTCTGTTATGTTTTCATCTGAGTACTTATTCCGCTGCTAGTAGTTCTTCGCTAAGGAATTTCCTCACAAGCAAATTCCTCAGTGAAGAATTTCATAAAAATCGCCTATTCACCCCCCCTCTAGTCGATATAACGCACTTTCAAAAAGCCTATCGATCACGTACAGTCCAGCTCTGTCAGCTATTGACTGCAGATGTCCCTGCTCCCCTTCCTGACAAGGAACATACCGTGCTTCCCATACAAAACACCGCACGGGCCGCCGGCTGAACCACCGGCCCCACCGCCTGTGTTCCTCCGCCACCCCCACCCCCACCCCCACCCCCGCCCCCACCCGCGTCGAGTTTTCTTCGTTCGACGAGGCCCCACCATCGCCCCCCAAAACCACCGTCCCCACCTGAGCCCCTTCGATCGCACCGACAAACTCCGGCGAGCTCTGAAAAATCGACTGACCCAATTTTGAAATTTAGTCTACTGTGATTTAACTAGTGTGGAATATAAAAGGGGAAAACCATGAGCATTGCGAGTATGGTGTTGAGCGTGCCATGGCGGATCTGAAGGTGCAAACCGGACAAAGGCAACTTCGCAACCAAGACAAGAAATCAGAGTAAAGCAGTGGCGATCTATTTTCTTGCTGCGATAAATAAGTTGAGCAGATACGAAAGAGTACCGCCTCTGGTGCGGCGCCGTGTATGCATCTGCTGAGAATTTGACGGTGCTGCGGTAGCGATGGCTGTCGGTGGCGTGGAAGCAGATCTAGGAGGGTAGACGGTGGTGGCGGGGCGCGGTGGACGAGACGGTCGTAGGAGCGGCGCCGGCAAGGTGGACGACGGCGGGGATGAAGCGAGAGGACGGGATGCAAGGATCCCGGTCCGAAACCGTTGATGAGAGTGGTCGATCTCTTGTAATGGACGGCGGCGTCAGGGTATCAGCTCCGGCATGGTGGAGGAGGACGACGGTGGATGGGGTGGCGGACGGCGGCGGCGGACGGAGGAGGGTGGGGTGGAGAGGGTGTTTTGGCGCCCACGGAGTATGAATGGGGAAAAGGGAGGTAGAGAGGAAGGGGGAACCATGTATTCAAGGCGCACTTGTCTCAAATGCGAGGAAATTTACAAACTTAGCCCCCGTTTCAAATTTCTACTACATCACAACAACACTAGTCGGTTGGGGATAGGACGATAATCTCGCATACACCGAATATTTGCCGATGAGAGTTTGTTTTTGGCGCCCACCGTGTATGAATATGAATCGGGGAGGGAGTCGATTTCGGCCGAGGACACACTATGTTTTGGCGCCCACCGTGTATGAATCCGGGTGAGAGGCGGTTACGTCACGTTTGGGTGAAATTACAAACCTACCCCTGTCGAAACCTATAGAAATCCAGCATATAGGCTTTGCGTGGCAGGGATAGGCAGTAGTGATTTCCATCTCGCAGATTTTGGTTTCGGGCGGTTACTGCGACTTTCCCCGCTTGGTTCAAATTTTGCAGAGTGCACGTCTACCGTGCCAACTCAATTCGAATCCCGTTTGTATTCTTTTTTTTCCGGGCGGGATCCATTTTAAATTGGAATTACATTCTATATACATCATTTTTTATATATATACTTTCAAAAGCACAACAAAGAATTATTCTCCTTTATATGTATAATATGATATACAAATACAAAGATCTCGAAATCTTAAGGTTGAATTCGAATTTTTTTAAACCAATTATGTTCTACTAAAATGTATGGATAAGTAATATCTACATATTAAATAACATAGATGTGCGTGAATTCATATGAGTATTCATGTTTGATAGACCAATTTTGGTTCGAGTATGGATTACATGTATCATCATCTTGAATTCAAATATTTGAATCCCTTTTTTGTTCACTCCTTTCACGCCCATCTCTCTCGCATGCATGCTCCTTCAGGTAGCTATCACTTTCTTTTCTCCAGCTCACCCGCACGCTCACTTCATGTTGCTCCTATCCTCGCAAACATGGTCTCTCGACGTCTCCCTTGAGAAGTTTCACACTCTCCCTATCATTATACATTACACGGTTTTCATTATCTCTCACGTCTGTACTGTTCTCTGGTATCACTCGGTACCTAAGCTTTCTTTTTCGCCGCCAAACACACAGTCTCCACTCGTCTTTCACTCTGTCTTTCTCTCTATGGGATTCTCTCACACACCTATATGTCTCTACATATGACTCATACCACTAAAATTACTCTCTCTATCTCTCCTGTAGACACAACATTTGTTGCGGTCTCCTTTTCGTCTCCATCCCAGACTGACATTATTAATTTGTTTATCGATCAGACAACCCCGACTACCGTCTCCTCTCTCTCTCTCACAGACACACACACAACTCCTGCTTCCACTCCCCTTCCCGACTACCTTCTCTCTCTCACACACACAAAACTCTCGCTTTCGCACCCCGAATCGTATTTCTCTCACAAACATTTATCGACTAGCTAGCCTCTAGATAGGTTTATACACCCGCACACACGTGCTTCCACCATCGCATACATGTCTCTCTCCCGCTCCTTGTGTATCTATGTAGATTTTTCTTCCCTTCTTGAGACACGCCCTCTCGATCGTGCACACACACACTATCGCCTCATTTTAAGCTGATACCTATCGCACACACACTCCTTGTGTCTTTGTCACACATGCACTCCGTCCTCCTCCACTCACCCTCTCTCTCACACACACATGGGCTTTTTGCAACAACTAGCAAGATGCCGATGCGTTGCACGGAACATCAAGATGCATTTGTATGAGTAGTTTATCTTGTGGGGGAAAAGGATGAATGAGGGAAGGCCTTATTTGCAAATGTGGAGAGGGGCGTGGGTATCTTTTTACAAAATTGCCATAGTTTCCTTCCTATCCGTCATATATAGATCGGACGGCCTATATTGCAGGATGGCAGGGACACGATCATCACCGACAATGCTTATTATAAGAGTAGGGATAAAAAATAGAGTTGGTGATGATGGTGGGCCTGCCATCCTGCAATGTAGGTTGTCTGATTTATATCTGACGGATAGGAAGGAAAATATGGCAATTTACCCGCACTCTTCACCACATTTGCAGATAAGGCCTTCCCTCGTTCATCCTTTTCTCCCACAAGATCTTGATGTTCCGTGCAACGCACGGGCATCTTGCTAGTAAGAGTAGAAATTAGACATATACCACTTCTCGAATCTTGAAACCAACAACATTCCTCCCTTATCTCATCAAAACCGCCAAAGGAATATATTTTGAGTGAAACATAACATATTTTTAGTGATATACGTATTTCAAAGCTAGACTTTTTTTCTATCAAATCGGTGAATATGTATTAATCCAGTGGCGGAGACAGGCCTGGGGCAGCTAGCCTAGAAAAAACTTCCTTTGTAATTTCTTCATGCAAAGCATAGAAAATCATAGAAGTTTATCACTCAACATAGCACAGCCCCAGGCGTAATCTGCATCTAGCTCTGCCACTGTATTAATCTACTTTGATCGTGTGGCAACGCATTGGCACATTGCTAGTAGTTATTATAATTTTTTGGACACCAGACAAATGGTGGAGTACATATACGAAGAGAAGAGGCGCATGCACGTAGTCGGCCTCTCGCTGTCTCGCACACATGAGTGTTACGTAAAGGCGACGTTAACAAATAAACTCTAAAACCCTAGGGGCACGATTGCTGCATTCGCGAGTACCGATTACGTGGTGGAGCACCTTTGTAGGAATAGTCAGCTCGCATGATAATTTGATCCGTAGGAGTTGATGGTCGGGACCACAGGTGAACGACTTGGAGTGCGGTGGCTCGCCAGTTGCCACAGATCGAGTAGCCACGTTTAAAATATCATTTTTTAGTGGGGTTAAGAGTTTCGATTTTCAATGGCGCGTTGTAAGTAGTAAGTAGTTTTTAGAACGATTGGTATGGAGCGAAAATGGAATTCATAGTACTACGTACCTCCTTGGCATATGGTTGTATGGTTTGTTTGTTTTTTTTTCGATGGAGGTTGTATGGGTTTATGTTGCAAGATGTTGAACCTGGTAGTTCTAGGGCAAATACTATGGTTTAGATTTAGATGCTGGTTTTCTTTAATGAAAATCGGAAGGGGAAACCCTTCTTCGATTAAAAAAACTACTACCTCCATTCTGGTTTACTAGTCCCCATCGTACTTTGGGTCAAAGTTTCTCCATGAACTTTACTTGTAAAATGTGAATGGAAAACGAGATTTTGTTATACCCAACAAAAAAGGACTGGAGGGAGTGATTGCTCTGACACGGACGCGGCCTCTCATAGTGCAGGCATTGAACTGGTGCGCCGGCCAAGAGGGACGCACTCGCTGCAGGCCCGGCTGAGCACGCCTCCTTGCCGCGTGCAACCAGCTTAAGACTGCCCCGCCCGCCTTCATTGAATCCGCGCTTGTGCCAGCAACACGTCCTTCCGCGAGCCGGCAGGCATTTTAGAACACAAAAAATGACTAAAATATAATTAATTTACGCATGGTCTTGACTTGTTGTGCTCGCACTGGTAGCAGGAACTAGCAGAGCATTTTCTTTATTTATAACTCTCCTCACATTTTTTTGGCTTTGAAGTGAATCATGGTTGTGGACATTATGTATGAATGTGCAGATATCTGTGAACATGAGTTTGATGTGGAAGTTGAACTTGGAATGTCGGGCTTGCGCGTGAACTATACCATGTCCAATGCTTTGTCTATTATTGTTTGGAAAGTAATTGTTGTTATTACATGACCCAAAAAAAACATTTTGTGCCATATCAGTAGATGCACGGACATCACAACAGGCATGCTGACTGGATAAATATTTGAACCTAGCTATTATGAAGGAAATTTTGTATTGACAACAATTTTAGATAGCAGGAGACGCCTAGCCTGCTCTGCCTCTGCTAGCTTATTTCTGGCTTCTTCCATCTCTTCTTTGGCTTGGGTGAAGAGAGCATCTGATTGCTCTTTTCGCTTCTTCAGGAACTCAGCTACATTCTCAAGGGCTGTTGCACGCTTTCTTTCAGCCTTTACTAATGCCACGAGGACACGAACAACTGACGACTCCACCTGGCTTGTGTGTAATCCAGCATCACCTGGGAATTTGCACCTTCTGTCTAATCCATCATCATTAGGGAACTGGCACCTTGTGTGTAATCCAGCCTCATTTTGGAAACATGATCTCGAGGTTGACCATACTTCTCTCCTCGCAGGAACTGCATCCTGACATAAAGTTACTTCTTTTTTAGATCAATACTCAGAGCAACCTAGATCCATTTAGTAGAAGCCAGATAAACAGAACTGGGAGAAGTGAATTCAAAAGGAAAAAAATAAATAAGAACAGACTACACGGTGAGAACACCCACTTCCTACATCAAGCTATAAACAAAAGCATTAGGACGATTAAGACTCTTCTTATTACACATCGAAGAACACCACACTTAAGAGAAATAGAAACTACAACATACACACATCGAAGAACACGAGGCTACACGAAAGTAATTGAAAGGGTGTTACTTACAAAGCTCGTTTTACAGGTTTGGTGCAGCTCCTCTTTAACTTGCCACGCTCCTTGAAGATGTCCCGAATATCCCGTGTTTGGTCTTCATTGCTCATCTGCATGTTCGCACTCGTGGTTTTAAAATCTCAACATGGCAAGAAAAATATACTACTAGTAATACTCGCGCATCTTGTGGGCAACATTAAATCACTCGTCTGCCATGTTAGAGCATCTCCAACAAGATAAACTACTCATACAAATGCATCTTGATGTGTGCAATGCATGGGCATTTTGCTAGTTCTACAAACCTTTCCATCATTTGCCACACTACTGGTTGCAGATGAAAAACCTACCCAAGCACAGCGCGATACAGGAGTGGCGCACAATTACAAGATTATATTCTGTTGGACAATGGAGGCTATAACGAATTACTTTTACAGGAACAATAGCACCCAGGAAATTTGAAGGGTAGGTATGAACAAAATTGGAACTGCACATGTACTGCTAAGTGATTCAATACACACATTACCAATCGAGGAGGAGAACGATGGTCGCGGCGGCCTCTGTGAGTCATGGTCGGCAACGGGAGTCAGTTCATTGTCCACGACGGTGGTACTTCTGCGCTTGGAGTCGGCTTTCGGGAAGCAGATCCGAGACCGTGGAAGACGATGCCGGGGAAGAGGCTCCGTGTACGACGACGACGGTGGACCGGCTCCAGTGCGGCATACGAGGTCATCGATGAGGCAGATGCGCTGCGGTGGACGAGTGCGCTGATGTAAAGGGGAGGAGCACGAAGGCTGCGGTGCCGCGGAGAAGTCTATTTTGCGGTGGGGATAGAAATTGGGGAGTATTCAGGTGTACTACTCTGGGTGCCGGGGTGAGGATGGCTGGGTAGGGTGAACCTGAAGTTACGAAAACAGCCCCCTACCAAGCGTCATCCGTAGGCCTGTTCCAAAGGCTATGATGGTAACTTCCCACTGCTCGAATCAGGGTCGCGGGAGATTTTCCCGCCGACCTCAAAATTTTGTGACACTGGACTCCCCATGTGGCGTGTTGAGTGATTCGACTAAGCAACTAGCGAGTAGTAGTAGTAAACTCTGCATATTAGGTTTGACCGAAGTCGAACTTCCTAAAGTTTGACCAAGTTTATAGAAAAATATAAACATTTACCATAACAAATATGTATGATGTGAAAGTACATTCAATAATGAATCTAATGGTATTTATTTGTTATTTTATATGTTAATATTTTTTGTTATAAGCTTTCTGAGAGTTTACAAAACCTAACTTTGACCAATGCTAATACGCGGACTTAAATAAAAATGAAGGGAGTACACATTTGTTTTCTTAGTTTGTAGTGAACTAATCATTTGTTGAAATTGTGAAATAAATATATTAGGCTATTGACTTCGAATGTAATGGTCTATATGATTCAATAGTTACAATCATTTTCGAATCCCAAGATGTATACAAGGTCTATAGTACTTCACAACATGCTCAAACTCACATAATCCCAGTCAAATGAGAATCTAAATGCATTTCATAGTTATTACTTTGTAGGATGCAACAAGAACAACCATAACTCTACATCAGCCATTATAGAAGAAACATTTTGACATATCCCAATGTGTAAATGAAACGTGCAGAGAGAGCTTTTGAAGATGGAGCAGATAGGGCGGGAAAGATTGTATGTATGTGGTGTTGGGGAACGTAGTAATTTCAAAAAAATTCCTACGCACACGCA
Source organism: Aegilops umbellulata (assembly GCA_032464435.1). NCBI lineage: Eukaryota > Viridiplantae > Streptophyta > Magnoliopsida > Poales > Poaceae > Aegilops > Aegilops umbellulata. The sequence continues at coordinate 221,587,992 of CP136055.1, read as the reverse complement.
AGATCATGGTGATGCATAGCAACGAGAGGGGAGAATGTTGTCTACGTACCCTCGTAGACCGAAGCGGAAGCGTTGACACAACATAGTGGAAGTAGTCGTACGTCTTCCCGATCCGACCGATCCAAGCACCGTTACTCCGGCACCTCCGAGTTCTTGGCACACGTTCAACTCGACGACGCACCCCTAGCTCCGATCCAGCAAAGCTTCGGGGGGAGTTCCGTCAGCACGACGGCATGGTGACGATGATGATGTTCTACCGGCGCAGGGCTTCGCCTAAGCACTGCAATGATATGATCGAGGTGGAATATGGTGGAGGGGGGCACCGCACACGGCTAAGGAACGATCTCAAGGATCAACTTGTGTGTCTTGGGGTGCCCCCCTGCCCCCGTATATAAAGGATCAAGGGGGAGGGGCGGCCGGCCTAGGAGGAGGCGCGCCAAGGGGAGTCCTACTCCCACCGGGAGTAGGATTCCACCTTTTCCTAGTCCAACTAGGAGTCCTTCCATGTTGGGGGAGTAGGAGAGAAGGAAAGGGAAGAGAGAAGGAGAAGGAAGGAAGGGGGCGCCCCCCTTCCCTAGTCCAATTCGGACTAGAGCAAGGGGAGGGGCGCGGCCACCTTTTGGCCCTTTCTCTCCTTTTCCCGTATGGCCCAATGAGGTCCAATACGAATTCCCGTAACTCTCCGGTACTCTGAAAAATACTCGAATCACTCGGAACATTTCCGAACTCCGAATATAGTCGTACAATATATCGATCTTTACGTCTCAACCATTTCGAGACTCCTCGTCATGTCCCCGATCTCATCCGGGACTCCGAACTCCTTCGGTACATCAAAATGCATAAACTCATAATAACTGTCATCGTAACTTTAAGCATGCGGACCCTATGGTTCGAGAACAATGTAGACATGACCGAGACATGTCTCCGGTCAATAACCAATAGCGGGACCTGGATGCCCATATTGGCTCCTAGATATTCTACGAAGATCTTTATCGGTCAGACCGCATAACAACATATGTTGTTCCCTTTGTCATCGGTATGTTACTTACCCGAGATTCGATCGTCGGTATCCAATACCTAGTTCAATCTCGTTACCGGTAAGTCTCTTTACTCGTTCCGTAATACATCATCCCGCAACTAACTCATTAGTTGCAATGCTTGCAAGGCTTAAGTGATGTGCATTACCGAGAGGGCCCAGAGATACCTCTCCCACAATTGGAGTGACAAATCCTAATCTCGAAATACGCCAACCCAACATCTACCTTTGGTGACACCTGTAGTACTCCTTTATAATCACCCAGTTACGTTGTGACGTTTGGTAGCACCCAAAGTGTTCCTCCGGCAAACGGGAGTTGCATAATCTCATAGTCAAAGGAACATGTATAAGTCATGGATAAAAGCAACAGCAACATACTAAACGATCGGGTGCTATGCTAATGGAATGGGTCTTGTCAATCAGATCATTCAACTAATGATGTGACCTTGTTAATCAAATGACAACTCCTTTTGTCTATGGTTAGGAAACTTAACCATCTTTGATTAACAAGCTAGTCAAGTAGAGGCATACTAGTGACACTCTGTTTGTCTATGTATCCACACATGTATTATGTTTCCGGTTAATACAATTCTAGCATGAATAATAAACTTTTATCATGATATGTAAGGAAATAAATAATAACTTTATTATTGCCTCTAGGGCATATTTCCTTCAGTCTCCCACTTGCACTAGAGTCAATAATCTAGGTCACATCACCATGTGATTAACTCACATCACCATGTGATTAACATCGATAGTTCACATCATCATGTGATTAACACCCATAGTTCACATCTCCATGTGACCAACACCCAAAGGGTTTGCTAGATTCAGTAATCTAGTTCACATCGCTATGTGATTAACACCCAAAGAGTACTTAAGGTGTGATCATGTTTTGCTTGTGAGAGAAGTTTAGTCAACGGGTCTGCCACATTCAGATCCGTTATGTATTTTGCAATTTTCTATGTCTACAATGCTCTGCACGGAGCTACTCTAGCTAATTGCTCCCACTTTCAATATGTATCTAGATCGAGACTTAGAGTCATCCAGATCGGTGTCAAAACTTGCATCGACGTAACCCTTTACGACGAACCTTTTGTCACTTCCACAATCGAGAAACATATCCTTATTCCACTAAGGATAATTTTGACCGCTGTCCAGTGATCTACTCCTAGATCACTATTGTACTCCCTTGCCAAACTCAGTGTAGGGTATACAATAGATCTGGTACACAGCATGGCATACTTTATAGAACCTATGGCCAAGGCATAGGGAATGACTTTCATTCTCTTTCTATCTTCTGCCGTGGTCGAGTTTTGAGTATTTACTCAACTTCATACCTTGTAACACAGGAAAGAACTCTTTCTTTGACTGTTCCATTTTGAACTACTTCAAAATCTTGTCAAGGTATGCACTCATTGAAAACTTATCAAGCGTCTCGATCTATCTCTATAGATCTTGATGCTCAATATGTAAGCAGCTTTACCGAGGTCCTTTCTTTGAAAAACTTCTTTCAAACACTCCTTTATGCTTTGCAGAATAATTCTACATTATTTCCGATCAACAATATGTCATTTACATATACTTATCAGAAATGCTGTAGTGCTCCCACTCACTTTCTTGTAAATACAGGCTTCACCGCAAGTCTGTATAAAACTATATGCTTTGATCAACTCATCAAAGCGTATATTCCAACTCCGAGATGCTTGCACCAGTTCATAGATGGATCGCTGGAGCTTGCACATTTTGTTAGCACCTTTAGGATTGACAAAACCTTCTGGTTGCATCATATACAACTCTTCTTTAATAAATCCATTAAGGAATGCAGTTTTGTTTTATCCGTTTGCCAGATTTCATAAAATGCGGCAATTGCTAACATGATTCGGACAGACTTAAGCATAGATACGAGTGAGAAACTCTCATCGTAGTCAACACCTTGAACTTGTCGAAAATCTTTTGCGACAATTCTAGCTTTGTAGATAGTAACACTACTATCAGCTTCTGTCTTCCTCTTGAAGATCCATTTATTTTCTATGGCTTGCCGATCATCAGGCAAATCCATCAAAGTCCATACTTTGTTCTCATACATGGATCTCATCTCAGATTTCATGGCTTCAAGCCATTTTGCGGAATCTGGGCTCACCATCGCTTCTTCATAGTTCGTAGATTCATCATGATCTACTAGCATGACTTCCAGAACAGGATTGCCGTACCACTCTGGTGCAGATCTTACTCTGGTTGATCTACGAGGTTCTGTAGTAACTTGTTCTGAAGTTTTATGATCATCATCATCAACCTCCTCACTAGTTGGTTTTGACGCCACAGAAACTGGTTCCTGTGATGTACTGGTTTCCAACAAGGGAATAGGTACAGTTACCTCATCAAGTTCTACTTTCCTCCCACTCACTTCTTTCGATAGAAACTCCTTCTCTAGAAATGATCCATTCTTAGCAACGAATGTCTTGCCTTCGGATCTGTGATAGAAGGTGTACCCAACTGTCTCCTTTGGGTATCCTATGAAGATATATTTCTCCGATTTGGGTTTGAGCTTTATCAGGATGAAACTTTTTCACATAAGCATCACAACCCCAAACTTTAAGAAACGACAACTTTGGTTTCTTGCTAAACCACAGTTAATATAGTGTCGTCTCAACGGATTTTAGATGGTGCCCTATTTAACGTGAATGCAGCTGTCTCTAATGCATAACCCCAAAACGATAGTGGTAAATCGGTAAGAAACATCATAGATTGCACTATATCCAATAAAGTACGGTTATGACGTTCGGACACACCATTATGTTGTGGTGTTCCAGGTGGCGTGAGTAGTGAAACTATTTCACATTGTTTAACTGAAGGCCAAACTCGTAACTCAAATGTTTTACCTCTGCGATCATATCGTAGTAACTTTTATTTTCTTGTTACGATGATTCTCCACTTCACTCTGAAATTCTTTGAACTTTTCAAATGTTTCAGACTTATGTTTCATCAAGTAGATATACCCATATCTGCTCAAATTATCTGTGAAGGTCAGAAAATAATGATACTTGTCGCGAGCCTTAATATTCATCGGACCACATACATTAGTATGTATGATTTCCAACAAATCTGTTGCTCGCTCCATTGTTCCGGAGAACGGAGTCTTTGTCATCTTGCCCATGAGGCATGGTTCACAAGTATCAAGTGATTCATAATCAAGTGATTCCAAAATTCCATCAGCATGGAGTTTCTTCATGCGCTTTACACCAATATGACCTAAACGACAGTGCTACAAATAAGTTGCACTTATCATTATTAACTTTGCATCTTTTGGCTTCAATTTTATGAATATGTGTATTACTACGATCGAGATCCAACAAACCATTTCGTTGGTGTGTATAACCATAGAAGATTTTATTCATGTAAACAGAACAACAATTGTTCTCTAACTTAAATGAATGACCGTATTGCAATAAACATGATCAAATCATATTCATGCTCAACGCAAATGCCAAATAACACTTATTTAGGTTCAACACTAATCCCGAAAGTATAGGGAGTGTGCGATGATGATCTTATCAATCTTGGAATTATTTCCAACACTCATCGTCACTTCACCCTTAACTAGTTTCTGTTCATTCTGCAACTCCCGTTTCGAGTTACTAATCTTAGCAACTGAACTAGTACCAAATACTGAGGGGTTCCTATGAACACTAGTAAAGTACACATGTATATCAAATATACTTATGTTCACTTTGCCATCCTTCTTATCCGCCAATCACTTGGGGTAGTTCCGCTTCCAGTGACCAGTCCTTTTGCAGTAGAAGCACTTAGTCTCAGGCTTAGGACCAGACTTGGGCTTTTTCATTTGAGCAGCAACTTGCTTGCCGTTCTTCTTGAAGTTCTCCTTCTGCCCTTTTCTTGAAACTAGTGATCTTGTCAACCATCAACACTTGATGCTCTTTCTTGATTTCTACCTTCGTCGATTTCAGCATCACGAAGAGCTTGGGAATTGTTTCCGTTATCCCTTGCATATCATAGTTCATCACGAAGTTCTACTAACTTGGTGATGGTGACTAGAGAATTCTGTCAATCACTATCTTATCTAGAAGATTAACTCCCACTTGATTCAAGCGATTGTAGTACCCAGACAATCTGAGCACATGCTCACTAGTTGAGTGATTCTCCTCCATCTTTTAGCTATAGAACTTGTTGGAGACTTCATCTCTCTCAACTCGGGTATTTGCTTGAAATATTAACTTCAACTCCTGGAACATCTTATATGGTCCATGACGTTCAAAACGTCTTTGAAGTCCCGATTCTAAGCCGTTAAGCATGGTGCACTAAACTATTAAGTAGTCATCATATTGAGCTAGCCAAACGTTCATAACGTCTGCATCTGCTCCTGCAATAGGTCTGTCACCTAGCGGTGCATCAAGGACATAATTCTTCTGTGCAGCAATGAGGATAAACCTTAGATCACGGATCCAATCCGCATCATTGCTACTAACATCTTTCAACACAATTTTCTCTAGGAACATATCAAAATAAACATATGAAAGCAACAACGCGAGCTATTGATCTACAACATAGATATGCTAATACTACCAGGACTAAGTTCATGATAAATTAAAGTTCAATTAATCATATTACTTAAGAACTCCCACTTAGATAGACATCCCTCTAATCCTCTAAGTGATCACGTGATCCATATCAACTAAACCATGTCCGATCATCACGTGAGATGGAGTAGTTTCAATGGTGAACATCATTATGTTGATCATATCTACTATATGATTCACGCTCGACCTTTCGGTCTCCGTGTTCCGAGGTCATATCTTATATGCATAGCTCGTCAAGTATAACCTGAGTATTCCGCGTGTGCAACTGTTTTGCACCCGTTGTATTTGAACGTAGAGCCTATCACACCCGATCATCACGTGGTGTCTCAGCACGAAGAACTTTCGCAACGGTGCATACTCAGGGAGAACACTTCTTGATAATTTAGTGAGAGATCATCTTATAATGCTACCGTCAATCAAAGCAAGATAAGATGCATAAAAGATAAACATCACATGCAAATCAATATAAGTGATATGATATGGTCATCATCATCTTGTGCTTCGTGATCTCCATCTCTGCAGCACCATCATGATCACCATCGTCACCGGTGCGACACCTTGATCTCCATCGTAGCATCGTTGTCGTCTCGCCAATCTTATGCTTCTAGGACTATCGCTACCGCTTAGTGATAAAGTAAAGCATTACAGGGCGATTGCATTGCATACAATAAAGCGACAACCATACGGCTCCTGCCGGTTGCCGATAACTCGGTTACAAAACATGATCATCTCATACAATAAAATATAGCATCATGTCTTGACCATATCACATCACAACATGCCCTGCAAAAACAAGTTAGACGTCCTCTACTTTGTTGTTGCAAGTTTTACGTGGCTGCTACGGGCTTAAGCAAGAACTCATCTTACCTACGCATCAAAACCACAACGATAGTTTGTCAAATAGACTCCGTTTTAACCTTCTCAAGGACCGGGCGTAGCCACACTCGGTTCAACTAAAGTTGGAGAGACAGTCTTCCGCAAGCCATCTATGTGCAAAGCACGTCGAGGGAACCGGTCTCGCGTAAGAGTACGCGTAAGGTTGGTCCGGATCGTCTCGTCCAACAATACCGCTAAACCAAAGTATGACATGCTGGTAGGCAGTATGACTTGTATCGTCCACAACTCACTTGTGTTCTACTCGTGCAAATAACATCAAACCATAAAAACCTAGGCTCGGATGCCACTGTTGGGGAACGTAGTAATTTCAAAAAAATTCCTACGCACACGCAAGATCATGGTGATGCATAGCAACGAGAGGGGAGAATGTTGTCTACGTACCCTCGTAGGCCGAAGCAGAAGCGTTGACACAACGTAGTGGAAGTAGTCGTACGTCTTCCCGATCCGACCGATCCAAGCACCGTTACTCCGGCACCTCCGAGTTCTTGGCACACGTTCAGCTCGATGACGCACCCCTAGCTCCGATCCAGCAAAGCTTCGGGGGGAGTTCCGTCAGCACGACGGCATGGTGACGATGATGATGTTCTACCGGCGCAGGGCTTCGCCTAAGCACTGCAACGATATGATCGAGGTGGAATATGGTGGAGGGGGGCACCGCACACGGCTAAGGAACGATCTCAAGGATCAACTTGTGTGTCTTGGGGTGCCCCCTGCCCCCGTATATAAAGGATCAAGGGGGAGGGGCGGCCGGCCTAGGAGGAGGCGCGCCAAGGGGAGTCCTACTCCCGCCGGGAGTAGGATTCCACCTTTTCCTAGTCCAACTAGGAGTCCTTCCATGTTGGGGGAGTAGGAGAGAAGGAAAGGGAAGAGAGAAGGAGAAGGAAGGAAGGGGGCGCCCCCTTCCCTAGTCCAATTCGGACTAGAGCAAGGGGAGGGGCGCGGCCACCTTTTGGCCCTTTCTCTCCTTTTCCCGTATGGCCCAATGAGGCCCAATACGAATTCCCGTAACTCTCCGGTACTCTGAAAAATACTCGAATCACTCGGAACCTTTCCGAACTCCGAATATAGTCGTCCAATATATCGATCTTTACGTCTCGACCATTTCGAGACTCCTCGTCATGTCCCCGATCTCATCCGGGACTCCGAACTCCTTCAGTACATCAAAATGCATAAACTCATAATAACTGTCATCGTAACTTTAAGCGTGCGAACCCTACGGTTCGAGAACAATGTAGACATGACCGAGACATGTCTCCGGTCAATAACCAATAGCGGGACCTGGATGCCCATATTGGCTCCTACATATTCTACGAAGATCTTTATCGGTCAGACCGCATAACAACATACGTTGTTCCCTTTGTCATCGGTATGTTACTTACCCGAGATTCGATCGTCGGTATCCAATACCTAGTTCAATCTCGTTACCGGTAAGTCTCTTTACTCGTTCCGTAATACATCATCCCGCAACTAACTCATTAGTTGCAATGCTTGCAAGGCTTAAGTGATGTGCATTACCGAGAGGGCCCAGAGATACCTCTCCCACAATTGGAGTGACAAATCCTAATCTCGAAATACGCCAACCCAACATCTACCTTTGGTGACACCTGTAGTACTCTTTTATAATCACCCAGTTACGTTGTGACGTTTGGTAGCACCCAAAGTGTTCCTCCGGCAAACGGTAGTTGCATAATCTCATAGTCAAAGGAACATGTATAAGTCATGGATAAAAGCAACAGCAACATACTAAACGATCGGGTGCTATGCTAATGGAATGGGTCTTGTCAATCAGATCATTCAACTAATGATGTGACCTTGTTAATCAAATGAAAACTCCTTTTGTCTATGGTTAGGAAACTTAACCATCTTTGATTAACAAGCTAGTCAAGTAGAGGCATACTAGTGACACTCTGTTTGTTTATGTATCCACACATGTATTATGTTTCCGGTTAATACAATTCTAGCATGAATAATAAAAATTTATCATGATATGTAAGGAAATAAATAATAACTTTATTATTGCCTCTAGGGCATATTTCCTTCATGTGGACGAGAGAGTAGGAATCAAACCTAACGAGACAGAGAGAGAGAGAGAGATAGAGAGAGAGGAAGAAGTTAGGTCTGTGAGAAAGATGCATACATGTAATATACATGAGATGCGTGTGCATCTGGATTCTGTATACGTGGAAGGAGAAGAGACAACATGTTTGATGAGAGAGCAGGAAAAACATGGACGATAGGGGAAGGAGCTCGTGGGTTAAGGGATTGACAATTTTGTGCGGGGGAGAGAGGGATTGGTAATTTTGTGCAAGAGAGAGAGAGGGTGGGGGGAGGAGTCAGTCAGCCGTCGTCACATCACCCTGCTTCCAAATGACCCCGCATTCTCTAGCGCGGTGTGGTCGCTGCCTTCGATCTGCTCGTTGCCCTCTTTGAAGATTGAGGTGTTGTGCATGTTGGGGTGCAAAGAAGCACAAGCGAGAGTGGTCGCCGTATAACCTTGGATGGGTGCCGTGGAATTGTCACGGTAGATGTCCTAGTGTAAGGACTTAGTCGCGAGGCCAACACATCTATGTGGTAGCTTGAAGGGGTTGAGCGGAATCGAGAGACGCAACATACAAGACGAGGATTTAGACAGCTTCGGGCCCCAGGAAACATCATGCGGTAATAACCCTACATGCTGTTTGTGGCTAGGTCTCATTATGATCATGAGGGAGTCGCCGTAAGCCGGCTCTCCTCTTTGTGTCTAGCCCTAGATATTGTTTCTTGTTGCTTGTCCCTCTTTGGGGAGCCCTGCCCCTCCTTATATAAGTTAGAGGGGCGGGTTACATGTGGAGTCCTAGTAGGATTAGGACTAGTCTATCTTTTCTTACAAGTTGAATACAAGTCTGGGTCTTGCTTCCTCGTAAAGGAAATATTTGTCGTCCCTTTCCTCTTAAGCCAGCCCACCATAACATGAGCCGGCCTTCTGGGCCTTGGGCCTAGTCTTCTATCTAACCCGCCGTCGGGGTCACCCGTGAGTCGCTAGTCCTTCGGCGGGTCATCGGTGAAGCGCCAAGTCCGGTCGGGTCATACTTCTGGCCGGGTCATACCGTGGGTTATATCCCCAACATTAGCCCCCAGTTTAATTTGGATTTATCCATGTTAAACTGATCATGTAAAACAAACACAAGAACAAATTTGACAGATTGTGTTCCGGATTAATAATTCTTGTAAGTCGGCACCTGATCATGCTTAATTCCTTGTGCTCCGGGTTAAATATTCTCCTGAGCCGGGACCTGATTATCCTTAAGTCCAATTGTCATTTCCTTCATCTAGAAAATCCGGGTCAATAAGCTAGCTTCATACTCAATTTGCTGATGTTGGTTTCTCACAGAAAAATATTGTGAAGAATAATCCACTTGAGTCGGCTTCCAAGGCGCCGGGTTAAATAATTTTCGTCTTCAAATACTCATCTGATAGTCAGCCGGCTTGAAGATGTAAAAATTGCCGGTTTATCATTACCAAAAACTGTCGGATTATAAAACAGACGATGTCGGGTCATAATTGTTGTTGACACCGGTTTATGTAATTGATCCTCCTGATTTGCTCAAAACTGATAATTTGAAGATTTTTCTCCCTTATATCCATATTACCTGTAGCCCCCAAGTCTTGAGCAGAACAAAGTGATGGTTTAAGACTTGCTCCAATAAATGTTGCAACCTTGAAGAAATCTGGTTTATTCATCTCAATCATATAAACTCAATATTCCACACATGTAGCCCCCAAGTGCCGGGTTGTCATGCTTGCAGCAACCTGGGACTTGTAATTGCTTTATGCTCATGAAAACTTCAAACAGTGTAGCCCCCAAGGGTCGGGTCATTATGCAATAATGAGCAGGGTCTTTGTAGATATAACCATGAATATTTGAACAGCAATGTGTAGCCCCCAAGGGCCGGCTTAGTAAGATAATACTGAGTTGGGACTTTGTATATAATTGATAATAACATCATATAATATAGTCTCCACCATGGGGCTTGAACCCACGTCCACAAGGTTAAGAGCTTTGTACTCCACCAACTGAATAGTGGATCGTTCAATATAATGGATTAATGCTTGTGTACCTTGAATTTTTGACAGGAGCAATTGGTAGCCCCCAAGGGCCAACTCATTTAGAATGTGATGAGTTGGGTCTTCAATAAGTTGAGAAAAAAATGACTTTGCATTAGCCCCCAAGTGCCATGGTGCATGCTGGCAGTGACATGGGACTTTGCATATTCGATGAAATCTCAATTTGAATAATGTTGCCCCCAAGTGTCGGGTCGTAAGCCTGCAGTGACTCGGGACTATTCCTTTCATTGTAGAATAAATCATATCCATTGATAAAGTACTAGCCATTGCGCTGAAGCGACTTTGAAAACCTCAATCATAATATTAGTTACTTATAACCATAATAAAAATCCAGCCATGTTGGTTATTAAAGATTTGAATAACTCGGTTTGAAAACCTCAATCATTCAATATCATAATGAAAATCCAGCCAAGTTTGGCTATTTAAAGATTCAGGTACCTTATCTGTTGACAAGTAAACCGGAGTTTTAAATACCCGGCGAATCTTGGCCGATGGCGATTTACTACGCCTCCATTGTAAGCCGGAATTTTTATAACCCGACTATTTATAGCCTTTGAGAAAATGCAGCACGGATGATCATTCTGAAGCATCAATTTTAATGATGAGCTTGGAGTTAAGCATTTATATAAGTCATAATTCTGCAAATCCTGCACAGAGTCTTAACAACATATGCCCTGGCGACTTAATGTCAAAAGCCAAGGCGGGTAACCACCCAAATGTAGTCTTATCCTGTGATATTGAATTTGCACTGTCGAACTATGTGACCTGCACAGTAAGGGTGATAACCCAATCTTTGATACGCACATGATTCGAATGGCGTAAAAATATACCGGCGGCTTAGAGTCCATAGCCAGGGCTAGTTTAAACATAATCATGTATAAACAATATCATACCTGTGATATTGAATCATACTGCCGGCTTATGATACCTGTGCAGTAAGGGTGATAACCCAAAACTTAGAAGTCAAACCTTCCAAGTATTAATATTGTCATATGCTGGCGACTTGTTCGTCAAAAGCCGGGGCGGGTTAATAGAAACCACATAAATATGCTTCAGATGTGAGCAAAAAGTCTCAAAACCCAAAAGATTGTGTTCAAAAAACTTAATCCAGACAAAAAGAAAATCAAGGCTTCTGATTCGAATACGATCAGTAAACCATTCCAAAGGGCTTAAGCTAAGATTCGAATACGATCATGTAGCCCCCAGTGGCTTTGGCGTTGCCGATCAAGAGGGTACCGACAGCTATGTTCTCTTTGGTTCGAATACGACCTATGTTTGAACAGGAAGCCCCCAAATGACCTTGAGAATTGTTTGACGACGCCGATTCGAATACGATCCACGTCGGACCCAAAAGCGGTTGAGCTATGATTCGAATACGATCAAGAAGCCCCCTAGTGAATTTGGCAGTGTGCCGATCAAGAGGGTACTGACAGCTATGTTCTCTTTGGTTCGAATACGACCTATGTTTGAACAGGAAGCCCCCTAGTGATCATAGAGGCAAGGAGCCTATATGTGAGTTGTGCTTTGCAACAGACTCTCTTTGGTCCCTTTAATTTTGTCTGAGAACTCGAATTTTGCGAGAGATAAATTTTTGAACCGAAAATTCTTAAACCGGATATTGAGAGTTTCAAAGCTTTGCGAGAGACAAATTTACCTTGAACCGGACTTTAATCCGGATTTCTTCTTTTTAAGCCGGACATTTTTCTGATGGTCTTTAAATTTTTCATTAATAGAGCAGTAATCTCCGGGGCCGGGTTATTTTTTCCTCCAATGACCCGGAGTTCTTGAATGCATTGAAACCGGCCAATTCTGCTGAGTCATACCATTGTAGCCCCCGAGTCTCAAGACGACTCGAGGAGTTGGCTTGAGATTCTCTAGACTCGACCATAGCATAAAATGTATGTTGTTGGTGTTGATAGCGCGATGTGAATCGGCAGAAGGTTAACGTGACTGCGGCGGGTTATAAATGATCTGTATGAGCCGTGTCAGCAACTCGGCCAATGGTTCCTTCCAACTGGCCATTTGAAGTTAACCAAACTGTAGTGGCGGTGACTTGTGCACCTGCCCATTGAGCTATCCAGTGCAGACAACGGTTGATAGTATATGATAATTTGCCTCCAATTTGTTGAAAGAAAACCGGGCTTCCCAAGCAGTGGCTCGCTCATATTTAATAAACAACTCATGCAGACAGGTGCGGCCGGCTGTATTGATATAGACCAACCCGTGAGAGACGGACGGTAAAAACGACCGTTGCATCAGAGGCAGCACAGACAGATAAGCCGGCCGTGGCGTTGTAAGCCAGTGCAAACAGGCGAGTCGATCGCAGGTGTGGTAAACCGTGCGGACGGACGAGTCAACCACGTCGTGTTGATGTAGTGAACAATTGTCCTGGATCAAAATCATTGCAAACCAGAGTAATTTCTCCTTTAAAGAAAGCAATATATAATATATAAAAATATGCTGGATGGATTTCACCTGATGCGTCAGGTTAGTAATTATCCCCGCGGAGTTGATGATCACCATGGTGAAGCTGAAATCAATCACGGGCGAGTCGGCCGCGGGAGCAGCCAGATGAGCCGGCCACGGCGTTTTAAGCCAGCGCAGGAGAGTCGGCATAGTAAACCGCGCATACGGGCGAAGCTGATTGCAGGCGCGGTAAACCGTGTGGTTAAGAGAGTCAGTCGCGTCGTGTTGATGTAGACCGGACTGCAGGCGCAGTGGTTTGCACGCGTCTACTGGGAAAATTGACATAGCGTTGATGTAGACGTGGCCTCCAATGACAACGCGCGAGGACCGGGTCACACTTTGGCCATGAGTTAATTGACATGATATTTTTATCTGACGATCGCAGACTCTGAGCTAGAGTAGCAGACGCATTTTGTTCTTCTGTCAGTCTTGTTTTGGACAGACAAGTAGTGATAAGCATCACTAGCATATATTACTAATTAATCCATCACTTGATCAGTCTCGTCCTTCACGTGATGAATGATGGTCCTTCCTGAAAACTGTACCAAGTGTAAAAACAACTATGGGTGCTAGTAAACATGTTAATCGGTGTTTCTAGGGCCATGGGTGCTGATGCGACCCTTCTTGTGTTGTTTCTTGTTCCCATAGCAATTGCCAGAGGGAAATAACTTTTACTGCCAAAATCATACTTCACTTGATTTGCATGATATATTTGATGATAACCAAAGCGCTTGTTTGTCGTGGTAACTGCCAGATGGGCTGCTTAATCGTCTGTCATGGTCATTTAATTAGGACCAGTGATGCTAGTATATTTCTTCTTCCTTGATGGATGGACTAGCAGGAGGATGGTTCGAAGACTGGATTGATTGATTGGCCGCAGAAGTCACTGAAAGAACACACACAATCCGTCGTCCAGGTTGTAGCAAAGTTTGGTTTGGTCAGACCATGCATCCATTACTTAGTATTGATTCTGCTATGTTGAACCGGGACATGTACACAATGCCATGATGATGGTGAGTTGACGACTTGGCGACGAAGACCCGCAGTGCCGCAGACTTACAGTGTTGGGCACTGAGGCAGAAGCAGCGGCGACCCGGCCGTGGAACTAGGCGGCGCGACGGGTCAGTGCATCGAGAGCCGGCGCAGTTACTCACCGCGGAGGTCGGCGGCTCAAACAGACGCGAAGCCAAGGCAGCCGGGTTGACGAAGGAGCACCGCGGAAGACGGGGACCCGGCGGCCCAAGGCCACAGCCATGCATGGCAGAGGTAAGAGCCGCTCCGGCGGGGGCGGCTTCACACGGAGGCCCGACACTACGGTTTGAAGTGGCGGCTCGTGGTGACGAGTCATACAAAGATGGCGGCAGGCTGGCTCTCCGACGGCGGCGCAGGGCCGCGGCGACTTGTGGCAACGACAGGCGGGTCGCAAAGGCGAGGACAGACAGGAGTGAGGCCGAGTCGGAGCGGCTCGGGGCGGAGGCCACTCGGAGTCAGAGCCCGGGCACGAGTCGGCCGCGGCGACTCAAGGGAGGCGCGATCCATGGTTTGCAGAGAGCGGAGCTGGCGACTTGGCGGCTCAAACCTGCCGCAGCAAAGCAGCGTGGCGGCTCATGGGCGGCGATTTGGAGCTGAAGGTGAGGTGGCGGTCTTGGCACGGACGTCCGCCGGGGCGAAGGACGGCAGCGGAAAGGCCTGGATGGCCCGAGTGCGATGGAGACGGCGTCTCAGCTGAGAGATACAGTGAGGCTGGCAGAGCCGGCTCACGAGGAGTCTGTGATGGCAGAAGTGTTGACAACAGAATTTGGCACGGTTAAGAACTTAATTGATACGGCCTCAAATGGAGAAGTGATCTAAATAAAAAAGTTTCGTATTATCGATATGAACATCTTTAAAGTTTGGTCCATCGCCATCCGATCTCATCTCGCAGGCCGAAGTCATGTTCGAAATACTGAGATTTTGTATTCAGAACACTATTCGGCTCAATTACGCCACCAGGACAACCTCGGATGAAGGAATGCTCTACATGAATTGTCTTCGTCTCGTCGAGTCGGTCGATTTTGATATAAAAATCATCTCAATCCGAGTTCTTATGAAAAAGTTAGAGCTATCTAAATACAGCCCTGTCAAGAGGCGAAATATGACGCGGGAGACCAGACATGTCTTGGCAAGTGTCTGATGTAATGCGTGAGTGTTTTGGCCCAGAAGATGGCCTCGAATCGGAAAACGTTTAACACGAAAGTTTTTCGTCTCGTAAAAACGGTCAACTTTGCTTTTGGGCACATTTTCATCCGAGGTCATTTACTACCTCAAAAGCCTTGCCGGGAAAACTTGCCGCCATGAACAGTAACCTTGCCGGGAAAAGCTTGCCGCCGTGAACAGTAATCTTGCCGGGGAAAGCTTGCCTCCGTGAACAGTAATCTTGCCGGGGGAAAGCTTGCCGCTGTGAACAGTAACCTTGCCGGGGAAAGCTTGCCGCCGTGAACAGTAGCCTTTGCCGGGAAAGCTTGCCGCCGTGAACAGTAGAAACTGTCGGGCCAATCCGACCAGATGCTGAAGATGGGCTCAAATACTTATCAAGATGGCTTCGGATGAAAAAGTGTTCAACATGAAAGTTGTTCGCCTCGTCGAAACAGTCAAGATTGATTTTGGGCTTGTTTTCATCCGAGATCGTTTACCACCGCAAAAGTGACCCGCAAGGTGCAGCCAGTTCAAACCGAACAGTTTTGGGAAGTTCGGATAAAACCAGTCCGAATTTGACTAGGGTTTTGGACATGAATTGATGTAATTTTCTTGTAAGAAAAGCCTAGATAAATCCTTTTCTTGTACGGGAAGTCCAGCCGCCTCTTATATATGTTGGGGGTGACGGCCGATTAAAACAACACCCAATCGAACAAATCAATCTACTACTTTTTCGTGTTCATCTACTTTTTATCTCTCCCTTGTATCTTTTTCTCGTTCTTCGCTAGTTCTTCATGCTGGAGAGCTGCGGATCCACGAGGCTCTAGGGGCGAGCGAATCGACCTGGAGCAGCCCATAGCCGCCGCAAGCCCTGACGGGGTCCCTCTCGGGCAAGCGGGGCTTCGGGTCTACAAAAGTGCCCGCCGACTGTCTTGCGTATCGCACTGTCGGTCGGGTCTCCTTCGACGTGAGCTGCGGTGCATCACCCTCGGCGTCGAGGGTACACGGTGACGTGTTCGTGTGTCAACAAGAAGCCGGCAATAGTGAAGCTGGACGGCGAGTCACAGCCATGGAGGCCGAGTCCGTGTCCACCCTTGGGTCTTCCTCCGGGTTGTGGCCAGTTTCAAGGCCGAGTCCAATTCATGTTTTCTTGTCGTATGGAACAATCATAGCTTTTCCTTACGTGCACCCATCGTAGTAGTTTGCACGAATCAGTAGGGTTTGGTGGATTGGTACTGCTGCTTTTGATTTGACCATAAGTCGTCGGTATGGATAGGATCTGCAATGGAAAACTCCCTAGCCTCAAGAACACGTTCCAAAAAATTGACCTGGCGTCGGATCACCGGATCGTAAGTACGTGACACGGCATGCAACCCTAACTTCTGATGTAGATCTTTTCAAACCGGCTCTTCTTCATCCGGAAAATTGAGAGCTCCTCGATCCTTAGAAGAGATCCCATCAAGAACTCAACACCACCGTGCGCAAACCCCACGGTGGGCGCCAACTGTCATGGAATTGCCACGGCAGATATCCTAGTGTAAGGACTTAGTCGCGAGGCCAACGCATCTATGTGGTAGCTTGAAGGGGTTGAGCGGAATCGAGAGATGCAACACACAAGACGAGGATTTAGACAGCTTCGGGCCCCGGGAAACATCATCCAGTAATAACCCTACATGCTATTTGTGGCTAGGTCTCATTATGATCATGAGGGAGTCGCGTAAGCCGGCTCTCCTATTTGTGTATAGCCCTAGATATTGTTTCTTGTTGCTTGTCCCTCTTTGGGGAGCCCTGCCCCTCCTTATATAAGTTAGAGGGGCGGGTTACATGTGGAGTCCTAGTAGGACTAGGACTAGTCTATCTTTTCTTACAAGTTGAATACAAGTCCGGGTCTTGCTTCCTCGTAAAGGAGATATTCGTCGTCCCTTTCCTCTTAAGCCGGCCCACCATAACATGAGCCGGCCTTCTGGGCCTTGGGCCTACTCTTCTATCTAACCCGCCGTCGGGGTCACCCGTGAGTCGCCAGTCCTTCGGCGGGTCATCGGTGAAGCGCCAAGTCTGGCCGGGTCATACTTCCGGCCGGGTCATACCGTGGGGTATATCCGCGACAATGGGGATGAATTGTGTGCTCGGGGGAGTGTGTGTGTGTGTGTGTGTGTTGTGCTGCGTGTGTCTGTGTGTGTGTGTGTGTCAGATATTGAGAGAAAACAAACCTAAGGAGACAAATGGGTATTCACGAAGAGATTGTGCGGGCCTTGAGGTGGGCAGGGGCCGGGTGAGGGTGTCAAAATGTGCGCGTTGATGCATGTGTTGCATGCGACCGTGCGAGGGACGGAAGAATCAAGAGAGATGGTTGTTGTGTTACGGATGCTCCTCTCTCCTTCTCTCTCTCTCTCACACACACACACACACACAAGTAAACTAGAAGACCGTTCTCTCATGTATACACAATGTATCGGCATCTGTCTATGTCTCACTCATGCATGATCATTTGCACATTCACACCTCTCTATGTCTGTATCACACGCACACCGTCTCCACATTGCCCTTCCACCACAACACACATATGGACACATACACACGTTCTCTCTCAGTCACACACACAAAATCAGTATTAAAAAAGCTAGGGCGCACCTAAAACGTCCAAATCCAAATAAAGACGAACTGCAGCTAAATTCAAATATATGGAAATATTGCAGCGTCAAGAACTTTCACAGGAAAAAAGGTTGAGTAATACTCGAGGATTGTTTTCACACACACAAAAAGGTTCGGTGGATGTCCTTCGAGCGCGACACGGTGACACACCGTTTGATCGACCGCGCGGCGGCGGTTCACGCGCTTGCACAGGATTCCGTATCGTGGCTGTGGTACTAACTAATAAAAGCGCTGCCTAAGTCTAATGTTTACGTGTACTAGTACGGTTTTCTTTTAAGTTTGACCAACCTTATATTTAAAACTAAAGTAAGCTCCCACACGCGCACTCATCAATATGCCGCCGCCGTTGCGCATGCCGGCACCCGCCTGCTCCGGCCAACAATTTCTCGCTCATCACCGCCGTGTCGCCGCCATCCCTGTGCCATGAAGCCGAAGGCTCGCCCGCTCATGTCGTCTGCAGTCCCTCCTCGCGATGCCGCCGCGCTGCCAAGCACGCGAGCAGCTGGTGGAGCCGCGTCTATGCACGCAGCTTACAAAGAGGAGGACAAGCGCGTGCTCCAGCACGCCAGTGAGGAGGAACTAGCGTGTCATTGTCGTCTCCGCCCGCACGGAGGAGGCGCGCATGGTGGCTGTCGCGGTGGAAGCCGGTCGCGCACGCCGAGCCCACAAACTGGGTGTGGACGCGGAATCTACCTTCGAGACCTTGAATGCCACGTGGATCTGAAGGAGCAATTTGGGTCAGTCGACTCATGTGAGCCGTTTGATGCAACATGGATGGCTAGAAGGGCTTCTTCCACCTCTTATGCCGTCTTCTTCCTTCGCTCCGTCGAACTTCTTTCACAAATCGACTGACCCAAATTACACTACTAGTACGAACGTATTAAGTACAGTAGGAACACGAAGATACGAGCAGTAGTAAGACATAGTACTAGTACTACTGTACGTACTAAAGAGTTCAAATAACGAGAAAGAACATAAACATAGTTCTGTTGGGGCCTCAGCACAACACACCCTTGAAACTAAACTAATAAGCAACTAGTCCGCTTGACACTACAGTAGAACCAACATGAGCGACGACACTGCCACCTACTTGGAGTCCGAGTCCACGTCCTCGACTTCGTCCTTGTCCCTCTTTCTCTTCCTCTTCGCCAACGCTTCTTTGCTTGAACCAGACACTGAGCTCTGCTTCTTCATCCAACCCTTGTAGATATTTAAACAAAGGTAGGCATCCATTGCTGCGTACAGGATGTGATCTTCATCTAATGTCTTCGACTCCCATGCATGATGAAACTCGTGATGAGGTTTCTTCAGTTTAGCGTACGAAGGATCAATCATGGCTGCTGCTAGGGTCAGCATTGAAGGTTGAGAGGAGGACACCAGGCTTGCCTTCTGGAGATCGAAGGGATGGCCTACAACGAGACCTATCCGACGCAGGACGTCACTGTAGTTCTTAAAGCCTGCAGTAACGAATTTCACTCTTTTGTCCTTGAGGAAGTTCTTAAAATCCTGGCACTCAACGTCGGCATGGCATATGTGGTAGACCAAGAAAACGTTATGTACGCAAACCTGGATCACGGCAGGCTTCTTCCTCTCTTCGTCCTTTAGATCCTTCTCTCGTCCCAGGACTGTGGTGTACTCAACATCTAGCCCAGCGACCCACTCATCTGTTGAACTGTTGAACATGCGTAGGAAGCGAGCAAGCCATGCTTTCACCGTCTCGGATCCGCGTGTGTAGATGACGATGAACTGATCGTCGGTGATGGCTCTAACCTGGTACTCAACGGCGACCATGGAGATTTGGGAGGCCATGGATTTTGGAGGAGGGTTAGGAGAAGTTGAACTGTTGTACCCCGCAAAAAAACTGGGAGCGAACTAATGTGAAAGGACGGGATGACTGGGAGCGAACTGTTGTAAGGTAGAAGACAGATGATGCTTCGATGCCTTAAGGCACCTACCTTTGAGTCTATGACATATGGGCCCAACAGGTGGCTGGCCCACATGTCAGTGACCCAAAGGCAGGTGCCTTTAAGGCACCGAAGCTGTGTTCGTAGAAGACGGGGAAGAGTAGGGCATGCGAACGGTGTGGGGTTGCTGGCTTGCCCGGTGGATAAACGGCTGCAAGCCCCCAAAGAGTTCTCGAGAACTATGCGGGACCCACTAGATGTCATGTCTACTAGACCCATATCGTAGGCCTAACGGTATAGCTTCTACCTATTCGCACGCCATGCCGGCGCGAGGATGTAACTTTACTTAATTCCGTCAAACGTCGCGCCTCCCACGACCTTCGCCTCCCTCGCGTGGTCGCGCCCTTGGAGACTTCGACCGGCTATAAATGAGCAATTTTTTTGCCTTTTTTTAGACAAGCAATTTTTTTGCCTACTCCGCATGCATGATACTCCCTCTGGTCATTTTTACTCTGGTCAACCGTTTGCAAAGTGTTTGACCAAATTTATACTTGTTTTTGAACACCATCTTATATTAATTAACCAGCCACACCAGTACACTCATTCGATACAATATTCCCAAAACACTTAGGTGCGGTGCATTAACTTATACCTCGTTTCTTGTTTCTTGACATATCAACCAATAGGAGATGTGGGTGTGCATGCTTTTAATGACTTAAGACTACCAAACACGACATGCAGTGGTTAGTTCATTGCATGCAATTCTATTAATTAGCAAATAAACATTAAGATCTCTCGTTTTCCCCTCCTCCTTGGTCACAGTGCACAATCTAAGATGACTTGCTCACCTAGACGAAGGGAGTACTGATTATAATGAGTACAAGAACTATGTTTTATAATGAGTGTAAAAATATTGATTTGACATTGTGAATGTTGACACATTGTGGAATAGTTTTTGAAGTCTGCAAAAGTACTCAACTAGTGCTGTCGTTCTCCACAAAAAATGTGTTTACCAATGCATGCATGAACACTAGTTACTCTAACCCCCCCTCTCTTCTTTAATTCTTTGCCACATCAGCATGTTTGCTATTTCTGTGTGCATGATACTCCCTCCGTTTCTTTTTAGTCCGCATATAAGATTTGGTTAAAGTCAAGCTTTATAGAATTTGACTAACTTTATATTAATAAATATAAATATTCACAATATGAAATCAATATTATCAAATGCACCATGAAACGTATTTTCATACTATATAGTTTTAGTATTGTAGATGTTTATATTTTTTAATATAAATTTGGTCAAACTTTGTGCAGTTTGACTTTGACCAAATCTTATATGCGGAGTAAAAAGAAACGGAGGGAGTACCAGCTAAGATACCACCATTATGGCCAGCCTTAATCATCGCATGCAATAATTTAGTGCACCTTGAAATGTGAACATGTGTGGGGCGTGTTTGTTTTTAATGACTTGAGACTATACCTAGCCCGGCATGCAAGATGACTTATTATGCACCGTTCCCAATACCTGCAGGAAGCCCGTTCGTCTCCAAATCTTTTCCTCTCCATTTGTGGAAATAATATGCCTGCCAAACTCTCCTTCTCCCTCCGGCGGTCCCACCACTCCACCCCGTGTGAAAAAATCTGCATGCATGACTCTCCTCCCCCCACGCTCGTCCAATCCGTTGTGACCAGTAATATTTCCACCCCTTCGCTTGCCCCTAATTTACTCCAACAAATATGCCCACGTAGCTGTTACTTAACTGCAAGTGCATTTGGTCACTGACATATGGGCCCAACAGGGGTCTGGCCCACATGTCAGTGATGCAACTGGACCTGCAGTTATGTCAGTGCGGCTCAGTCCATATCTTACGTAGGTGTGCCATTGCTCGCTATAAATACTGCGCCTCCCACGACATCGCTGTCTCCTCCCCCTCACGTTCACATTCATCGCTATCTCCTCCCCCTCCCTCTCACGTCGACCACCATGGCATCGCCCCTCCCAAGCCCTAGGAGCCCCTCGCTGCACCGCGCGGACGGTCACGCGTCGCTGTTCCGTTCCTCACCGCCACTAGTCAAGGACGACGCGTCGGTGTTCCGCTCCTCGCCGCTACGCGACGCGTCGCCATTCCGTTCCTCTCCTCCACTAGTCGAGGAGGACGCGTCGGCGTTCCGCTCCTTGCCGCGACACGACGCGTCGCCGTTCCGTTCCTCGCCGCCACTAGTCGAGGAGGACACGTCGGTGTTCCGCTCCTCGCCGTGATGCGTCGAGGTGGACGCGTCGGCGTTCCCAATCTCGCCAGCACGCGCGCCGGAGGACGCGTCGGCTCCCCGCTATGAGGAGAACGCCGCGCCGCCCGCCGAGCCCCCCCAGCCTGGAGGAGCTTTGGAAAGAAATGGATATCGCCTTGTGGGAGGCTTTGCCTCCAGCAGAGCGCGCCAAAATAGAGGCGAAGAAGATGGCTGAGGAAGAGAAGCGCACCACGGAACAAGCTTCCTGGGAGGCCTATGTCGCATCCGAGAGAGTCAGGTAATTGGCTCTTTGGTAGAAGGCTCGTGCGAGGGCCGTGAGGGTGGCGGAGGACGCCCCTGCCGATGCCCTGAGTGCAGTCGGGCCCAAGCGCCTCATCTACGCTTGGCGGTACGTGGACCGGGTGCACGCTTCAAGCAAGGAGGAGTACCTGTTGGCGCCGGATCACCACACCGGTGAGATCGTGCTCGCCCACCGGCAAGCCGCCAATCAGCACCTCGCGGGTTGCGAGGCTGAGGAAGAGGCGTTGTGTCGGTGCACTGGGAAATGGCCACGCACCAGGGCACTCGTGGCGCGCCGCAAGCGCTCCTGCGAGCGCCGTGGCTTTTAGGAGGAGTATAATTTTTGTTTCGTAAGGCGATCTCATTAGTTTTGGGACGCAAATGATAAATCCCGAACGTTCAGGAATTTTTAGCATCCTTAATTAAGTATGTAAACGGGAAAGTTTGGAAACCTTGTGTATTCGTACGCATTTTGCAAGTACGTGCATATAGCACAAACTTTACTATATACTATCACACTACACGTCTCTCTCGATATATGCCTGCAGGCTGTGCTACTCCCTCCGTCCAGGTCAATAAGTCATCTTCGGTTGTGCACCGTGACCAAGAAGGAGGGAAGACTTATACACCTAGACGGAGGGAGTACTACTATTACTTATGTACGTGGAAATGCACGTTTTAACATTACGATGCGGTTTTTGTAAAAGTGAAAAAACAACACTAGTCAAGCTTGTGAAACGATTCAATACAAAACAAATGCAAAAATGCTCATTTGATTGTTTACTTTTAGCTTCCTTCTCTGTGGTTATTTCTCTGTCGTACTTTGTACGGAGTATCTCACTGGTTGGAAAGGCATGAAAATTCCCAAACCGCTTCCTACACCTTGTATCGAATTTTTTGCCTAACAGGTTGTGCCGTGCAATTGGAATTCCAACTTGAGTACTACTACTAGTAGGAGTACTAGGGGCCAGTTCTTTTAGGCTTCTAGATTAGTAATCCCATAACTACTACCTCCGTCCTGGTTTATTGGTCCCCATTGTAATCTGTGCCAAATTTTTGGTCCAAATTTAGCACAAATTACAATGGTGAGTAATAAGGCTGGTCATAGTGGGGATTAACTTATACTAGTGTCATGCATATGACACTAGTCTAAGTTACTACTTTCATAGTGCAAAGTAACATAGTAGTAGTGTCATAGAAACTTCATTAATTAGCTTGTAGACTCATATTGTCTTGGGAAGCGCTATGTTACAGTAACATATTATGTTGCCACTTCTCATTAACTACATGCCACGTAAGCAAAAATTTCTCGGAGTGTGCTATGTTACTAGCTAAATTACTCCCACTATGACTAGCCTAAACCAGTTAAATTTTGGTCAAAATTTAGCACAAATTACAATGGTGAGGAATAAACCAGGACGGAATAGTACTAGTTTAGAAGCCCAAATAAATGAGTGAGGCGCCTTATTATTACTCTCCACTGTGACTAGTCTTGTGGGAAAAGGTGGGGAAGCCGCCAAAAGAACTGGCCCTAGGAGTAGTAGCTAGGGATCGAGTGTGCGAGATGAACCGGAGAAAGTAAATGCAGATAGATGAAATGCAAAAAAGACGGAGGGATGTGATGGTTGCTTGTCCGTTTATTTTACCAGTCCACTTATTACTGGGAGTGGTTGGGTTTTGTGATATGACGGCTTCACTGCCGCGCCACGAGCGGGGTGAGAGGTGATACTCCCGTGCAGCGCCGCCCTCTACACGTACTACTACGCCCTCCATCCATTTTTACAGGGCCTAACTTGTCAATCTCTCGTACCAAGGCATGTCCGCAAAAATAGGAACTGAGTTTGGGACTAGTATCTGGATCTCGTGTAATCTTGCATGTAGCCTCCTTTGAATGCCTAGCTGCTGGCCTCCCTTCCTTTAATCCCTCGCATGCAAATTACTCTCCTCCCATTTCTACATGCATGCCCAACCATAATTCCTCAAATCATGCATGCCTTGGCTGAAATATAGAGCTCGCTCCTCCTTTGAAAATATGGTGGTGCTATCCATGCATGCAAATCAATGCGACGACCAGAGCATTTTCACGATGAAGGGACCACACACGACTTGCAAGAGAAAATTAAGATGGAGATGCCTCGATTAGTTCATTTGGATAGGTTTATTCGGATATTATTTCATCTCTAGAGCTCACAAACATTCGGGTGAAATAGATAAAAAGTACCTTTTGCAAACAAAAGCGTTCAACTGTTCAACCTGCATCCAAAACTTGTGAAGAAATAACTTTTATTGTGCTTTGCAGGAAATGATCTTTAAGAATTAGTTTTTGAGTATTGATTGTTATACATGTTGGCTACAGATGACATGGCACTTTCTTATAGTCAACAGTTAGCTATACTATTAAGTATTATTAACCATGCCCTTATACACCTAGACGGAGGGATTAAATCAGGATGACTTGCAAGCGGGCAGAGGAAATGTAAGAAATGGTTCATCGTAAGTCTTTCACCAGTACTGTAGTAAAAATTCATACATGCAAGATTCTAGACTAAACCATAAACGAATACACTTTTATTCATGCGCGATACTCCAATAGAGCAAGATCCTGCATGGAAGTCTCCACATGCTTAGACAGCGGATTACATTGAGTGAAGACTAATGATCAACATTTAACTTGAAAATGCAGATGTCCAGGTGAACCTCCTTGGAGTCCCCGTGCACATTGTTGGAGTCCAAATAACACCATGGGTTTTCCATGTCCACATCGGCGGGAAAGTCCCAGCTCCGCAGAGTCCAAGTATGCTCGACGTAGCCAGTGTCGCCGCCCACGCGACGCCGAGGGGTAGTAATAGTGAGCACGCACCCATACATCGGCCTCGTGTCAGCGTCAGCGTCAGCGGCGTCGCCCCTGACACACACTACAGAGATGTGGCGGCGGCCTGCGCGGGCCTCGCCGGTGGCCACGATCAAGAGGAAGACGCTGCCATCCTCCTCCGAGACTAGCAGGCGGCGCTGATCCTCCGCCGACTCTGGCACGATGAACGGGTAGCACGTCTCGTACTTGATGTTCTCTGCCAAGGGCCATCAGTGATTGCCGCGTGAATCCATGAGGTGATGCACTATGTCCGCCGGCGAGCCACAAAACGGCATCGGGCACTCATAGCAGTAGACGAAGGGCTCCTTGGAGGCATCGACCAGGCTGTCCATGAAACGGGAGTGGCTGTAGGGGACGTTCCGCCAGTTGAATATATGAGCAAGTTACTACGAGATTTACTACAAAATAAATCATGACGGCTATAACAGAGATTAAACTAATCATGCGGACTAGCATAGTAGATGAACAGATCGAATCTAGGACACGGACTACAAACATGAATTCTACCACGATTTCAAACAGGAAGGACAGAAACACATACGGTGCAACGGGAGTAGCACCATTGGCGTTGAGCTTGTCGCCCATGTCGTTGAGGCAGAGGTTGCCAAGGTCGGGGAAGAAGTCGTCGTCGGTGAAGTCGTCGCTGCTAGCAGTCGCGAGAGTGCGCTCCCCAAATTTCAACAGCACCCGCCGAATGGAGCGCGGGAGGGAGTGGCAGTAGGGGACGTTGTGGCCGCCGAATGGGGCGCAAGAGTAGCCCACGAAGCAGTAGATGGTGCTCCTCCCTAGTCTCTATTCTTATCTCTATCTCTACTACTCTTCTTTGTTTTTTATAATATACTGGTTGTAGTTGTCAAATCGAATAGTACTGCGCCGTCCACCAAAGAGTGAAATGCATTGATCGGGGAGTTGTTTATTTTGACAAAGGATGTGGGGGTCATCTCACGTGTAACGGGTAACGATAGGTTTCTTCGGATATTATTTCATCTCTAGAGCTCACAAACATCCGGGTGAAATAGATAAAAAGTTATCTTTTGCAAACAAAAGCGTTCAACTGTTCAACCTGCATCCAAAAATTGTGAAGAAATAACACTTATTGTGCTTTGCAAGAAATGATCTTTAAGAATTAGTTTTTGAGTATCGATTGTTATACATGTTGGCTACAGATGACATGGCACTTTCTTATAGTCAACAATTGGCTATACTATTAAGTAATATTAACCATGCCCTTATACACCTAGACGGAGGGATTAAATCAGGATGACTTTCAAGCGGGCAGAGGAAATGTAAGAAATGGTTCATCGTAAGTCTTTCACCAGTACTGTAGTAAAAATTCATACATGCAAGATTCTAGACTAAACCATAAACGGATACACTTTTATTCATGCGCGATTCTCCAATAGAGCAAGATCCTGCATGGAAGTCTCCACATGCTTAGACATCGGATTACATTGAGCGAAGACTAATGATCAACATTTAACTTGATAATGCGTATGTCTAGGTGAACCTCCTTGGAGTCCCCGTGCACCGCGTGGGCGGGTAAAAGATGCCATGGGTTTTCCAAGTCCACATTGGCGGGATAGTCCCAGCTCCCCAGAGTCCAAGTCCATTCGATGAGGCCGGTGTCGCCGCCCACGCGACCCGGAGGGGTAGTAATTCTGACCACGCACCCGTACATCGGCCTCGTGTTAGTGTCAGCATCAGCGGCGTCGCCCCTGACGCACATTAGAGAGACGGGGCGGCGGCCTGCGCGGGCCTCGCCGGTGCCCACGATCAAGAGGAAGACGCTGCCGTCCTCCTCCGAGACTAGCAGGCGGCGGTGATCCTCCAGCGACTCCGGCATGGTGAACGGGTAGCACGTCTCGTACTTGATGTTCTCCGCCAAGGGCCAGCAGTGACCGCTGCACGCATCCGTGAGGTGATGCACCATGTCTGCCGGCGAGCCACAAAACGGCATCGGGCACTCATAGCAGTGGACGAAGGGCCTATTATCAGGTTTTTGGATTGTTGGAAATATGAGCAAATTACTATGATATTTAATCCGAATAAATAGGAAATAGATCATGACAGCATTGACAGAGATTAAACTAATCATGTGAACTAGCATAGCAGATGAAGAGATCACATACTAGAAACATGAATTCTACCACGATCTCGAACACGAAGGATAGAATCACATATGGTGGAGTGGGAGCAGCACCGCCGGCGTTGACGTTGTCGCCCATGTCGTCGAGGATGAGGTTGCCGAGGTCGGGGAAGAAGTCGTCGTTCGCGAAGTCGTCGCTGCCAGCAGTCGCGCGAGTGCCCTCCCCAAAAACCTGATCGCCCCTCTCCCATACAGGATCACGAGAGGCGGGGTTCCGGAAGCCTGATGTCCCTTCTCCCGGTGCACGCCGAAAGGAGGGATGGAGAAGACTTGCTTGGCGGGGCAATGATCTGGAACGGTGGTGAGAAACCATACGAAGCGGCGACGGCTAGGGTAGACGTCTACCTGACTATATAGTGCGGGCCGGGTCGTCACGATCCAAAAGAATGGGAAACGGTTCAGTAATTAACGCGTTCGTTAATTATTAATTAATGACTCATTAATTTTTCCCGAGCAGCAAAAATATAGACAACGTGCATAGCTCTGTCCTCGGCTCGGCTCAATCCCGCAACCCGCGGCGCGTCGTGACGAGGCGTGGCATGGCGAGGCGAGCGAGGAGGAGGAGCGCGCGTGTAGGTCTCCTCTTCTTATGCTCATACAAGTGGTAGAAGAGCTCACCTTCTAAAGGCCTACTAGCAAAATTCCAACATCGACCAGGCCGTCCATGAAACGGGACTGGCTGTAGGGGACGTTGCGCCAGTTGAATATATGAGCAAGTTACTACGAGATTTAATCCGAATAAGCACAAAATAAATCATGACGACTATAACAGAGATGAAACTGATAATGTGGACTAGCATAGTAGTAGGATACAGAGTAGAAACATGAATTCTACCACGATTCTGAATAGGAAGGACAGAAACACATACGGTGCAACGGGAGCAGCACCGTTGGCGTTGAGGTTGTCGCCCATGTCCAAACACCACGTAGACACGGTCTTTGAGCATGGTTCATAGTCGTTCCACGCTCGGGCATTCAAGTTTGTAACTATTTTAGATTAGAATATACTACTCCTCCGGTGCTAGTAGTAGAGCAGAGTCCTACTCTACTACTCTACTCAAGCAAGTTAGGGCATAGCACTGTAGGGAGTACCAGTACTGTGATCACTCAAGCAAGTTGTCTGGCATCGACATGACCCTACGCTGCTGGTATGTGTCTTGTAAGTCAAGCGGCGTGCTGTAGTCATCATCACCTGTCCACTTCCCGCATCACATATTCGCTTCTCCATCTTTGTCCGCACATAATCTCGTCCAATCTTCCATCCCCGCTTAGGCGCCTCCCCCCTCGTCCGAAACCCAAGCACTAACAATGGCAGAACCGAGCAGCGTTCGCCGAAAGAGTGGCTAGAATTCGCTCCCCACAGAGGTAATCAAGCTCATTGTTTCACGTGTGGACAATCTCAATACCATGCCGCTCGCCGCGTGCTCGTCGGGGTTGTACCATTTACTCAAAGCCCTCAGGCCGAAGCTTTTTAAGCCAGCTCCTTGCTTGCCGATGCCGCCTGATCTTCAGAAACGGCGTGTCACGCAGCATAACAATCGTAGGGTGGCGAGCATCAACCCCCTTGACTACGATCCGATCCCCGTCAGCCTCAACTACATTAACGGTATGTACTGGGTCGGCATGAACACGTCTTGGATGGTGCTCGTCGACGGTCGCGGCAGCTGGATGCTCGTGGAGGTCTACACCCGGCGATTGATCCCCCTTCCTTCAATTAACACTCCACTACTTTGGCACCGCGGCCCAGAATACTCGGAATCTTACAGTAGCCAACATGATACCAAGTTTGATTTGCTCAAGGTTGTAATCAGCCAAGTGCCCACAAGATCTGCGAATTATAAAGACTTCAGGCTAATTGCGTTCTTCAACCGCGGTCTCGCCTATCTGACAGGTCACTGCGGTAAGTGGATAAATCTCCACGTCCATCGCAGGATCATACATCCTCCATGGTTCTCTGATGCCATTGAACACAAGGGCTTCATTTACGCTGTCGACTCCTTCTATGGCTGGACGTATTGCTGGCCTACTCCAGTCATCGCTACAAACGGCTGTTACAACAGTATGTTACTTTCCTATGATATCATGATGGCTTGCTTATATTACTGTCAACATTTACTGAAAAAATATTCATGCTCATAACATGTTGTTCTTAAGATTAACTAAACCAAGAGCCCTTTTTTATTTGACTCCAACTTGATATGATGTTGTAGGCCGCCTGGTGTCCCTACCCTTCCTAATCCCAGAACCTTTCAAAGAAAAGCGGCATGGCAGTTGCAGGTGGTTCCTGGCTCGATTAGACGACGGCGAAAGATTGATGATCGTTCACACGTACCGGACGTGTTGTTTCGCGGAATACAATCACAGTCACTACAAGGTCTTTGAGCAGGATCCTAGCTTCTCTGGGCCTTCAGGAATTTTTGACTGGAGGCTGGTAAGTAGCCTTGGTACACGCTCTCTGTTTGTCAGACTGAATTATCCGATTAACCAGGAGATAACCGACGGCAAGGATCATGATGGCAGCGCGGTTTCGTTCATCAGGCAAAACTGTGTGTACACAATGTACCATGCGTCTCTGCATGCACCATACCCTGATATGTGCCACCATGCTCTGCAGCCCAAAGTAGGAGAGAGGGTCACAAGTATCAAACTTCGACCTGCTGGCTGGAGTTTCCCCCGTCAGGCACCCATCTGGTTCAAGCCGTCAGCCAATCTCCACAGCTTAATAAATAGTAACGTCTAACTGAGCCAGTTAGTTAGATGCGTACACTTGGTGTAGTAGGAACTTTAATTAGTTTGATGCATACACTTGTTCTTTTTTGGTAGCCCTTTTGTAATGATGGCTGATGTTTGGTTTGGAAGAGAGAGCTGCTTCTTCACTCTTCCGGCCTACTTACTGCTTCTGTTGCACCCCCAGCCCTGGTTGCTGCTGCTGCTGTTTTCAATGTACAATGAGTAGTATATTTCGTCTGTTGGTTGAATAAATGTGTTATTAGAACGACAAACACAATGTTTTGGAAGTCGTTGCACGTTTCAATCCTTTAGTGCCCCATACCGTACGTAGCGCATACTATTTATCATACGGAACACATTTTTTTTGAAACTCGGAACACATTTTCCACTTGTTGATAACATGCAGCCCACTGATGAAGGCCCAATAGAGAAGCCCATAATTAACTGCAAGGGAGGCTCTCACATGAATCCGGCCCAGGTACACGCTCATGGTCCCCTAAACATAAATAAGTAAATAAATAAATAAATAAATAAAGCTAAATGCTCATGCACCAGTTCTTTGGGAAAATAGGTAGCCCAGTATTTCATTTTGAAGAATACCCAAGCTAGGCCTATTTGTTTTCTCCGAATTACTGGGTTGCAAATCTTTCAAGACGAGGAGGGATGCATTCCGGCCTAGCTTAAGAGTATGGTCAATGTCTGTTAAAAGTAATATCAAAAGGGGTTGAAAATTCCAAAAAATTTATAGCAAATGGGATATAAGTTGCTTTTTTTGTTTTTGTTCTTCACTGATATCTTATATGTATTTCATTGGATTTAACATGACAAAGTACTAATTTATTTTTAAATTTGTTTTACTATGGCTATTAATTTTTGGATTAAGAATAATTCGTTCCCCAGCAAAAATTTGCGAATTTTCAAAATTTCCCACATATTTAGTTAATTTTTTGACCCTCGAACTGACCAGAAAATGGCTAGCTATTCTAAAAATGGAAAACGGGCTGCAATAAATTCCATATCAATTAGAAAATGAGTAAAAATTATATAAATAATAGCAAATGGGTTGTACACGCCACAGATTTCGAGGCTGACTTGTTTACGCAAGGCTTTGTCAGTGAACACACGATTCTAGGAGCAGTTAGTGTTGGATGTCCATCCAACGGTCGACGTGCTTCTTTAATCACTGATCTTCCTGCTCTAGCCGCCTAAACTAGCGCCAGCAGGACTGCCTGCTCCCTCCTCTTGTGGCCCGCTGTGATGCCGCGCAGGCTTCCCCGGCACACCCTACTCCCTCCGCTGGCCTGGCCGCACGCAATCAACTGCCTCCTTATTACGCGAAAAAAAATTATTCCTCCCACTGACATCTGGGGTGCACCGGTTGGGAGGCTGACCTGTGGGCCTACTAAGTTGACGCGTACGCAGGGCTTGTCAACTTAGTCAACAAACGATTCTAGCAGCAGTAACCGTTGGATTTGAATCGAACGGTCCTGCTGCTTCTTCAATCGCTGCTCTTCTTGCACCAGCCACCCAAACTAGCGCCGGGGAGACCGCCCGCTCCTGCCTCCAGTGGTCGGCTGTGCTGCCGATGAGGCCTCATCGCCCCCTACTACTCCCACCGCTAGCCAGGCCCTGCGGCGACGGCAGCATCACACCGCAGCCGAACTAGTGTACCCTCGTGCTCCTCTCCGCGTGGGCATCCACTACCGCGTCTTCCCCGGATCCGCGTCGTCCCCTTTCTAGGCCTCGCCGTCGTCCACCGCCTTGGTGCTCTCGGCGCGGCGTGGTCAACGTGTTCAACGACATTCCATCGGAAGAGTACTGTACGTGGAGAGGCTGATAGCTGGGTCAACGGCCACATCCCAGTTTTTTTGTGATTAGCCAAGTAAGTCGCTTTGTCAGGCCTGTTGGGATGCAAATCTTTCAAGATGAGGAGGAGAGCTTTCATTCGGCTGGCCGAGAAAATGGCCCATCAGTAATGAGAAATGGGTTGTACATTTTTAAAACACATCAAACCGGCAATTAGTTTCAAATGTCTTTTTTTCATTTCGAGATTTGAAATTACATTAATTTTTATGCGTGGAGAATTTGTTGGATTTTATATTAATATACATTTATTTGTTAAATCAGTTTGAATGTGAGTCGAAATTTCGGGATTAAAAACAGTTTGGACCGCACCGAAACATGCAAAATTTCGTATAATTTTTTAACCGTGGCCACAATATGGGCTGTAATGCTAACAAAAAGAATATGGGCTCCAAAAAAAACCTTAATAATTAGCAAATGGGCTGTAAATTATTAGAAATAATGGTAGATGGGCTGTATGCTGTTTCCCACAGATTTGAGGCCTTCCTAAAAAAAGGTTGACGCGCAAGCAATGACTGTTGGATGGCCATCCAACGGCCGTCGTGCTTCTTCAATCTCTGCTCTTCCTGCTCCAGCCGCTCAAACAGGCACCAACGGGACTGCCTGCTCCCTCCTCCCCGCGGCCGACTCTGCTGCCGCGCAGGCCTCACCGCCCCAGTGTACTCCCATTGCTGGCCTAGCCATCCCTCTACTCACCCACACCTGTTGTTATTCTCCGGTGACGGCAGACGAACCAGTAAACCCTCGTACAGTCGTACTCCCCTCCGCGTGGGAAACAACTGCCGAGCCTTCCCTGCCTCCGTGTCGTTCCCTTCCTAGGCCTCGCCGTCGTCTACCGCCCTGGTGCTGTCGGCGCGGCCTGGTCAACATGGTCAACGACCGACATGCATCTGAAGTGGACTTTAGGTGGAGAGGCCGACAGCTGGGTCCATGGCCGCACGCAAGGAAATACCTCCTTATTACGAGCAAAATAATGATTCCTCCACCTGACATCTGGGACCCACCGAAAGGGCCTCTGTATTTCGGGAAAAAACGTTACCGCCGCTGACAGCTCGGACCCACCAGCTATATCTTCGCACGCAAGGAAGTGCCTCCTTATTACGCACAGAAAAATGAATACTCCCACTATTAGCTGGGACCGAGTATAGTGGCAGGCTGACTTGTGGGCCTAGTAAGTTGACGGGGACGGAGGGCTTTGTCAACTTAGTCAATATGCACGATTCTAGCTCCAGTGACCGTATGATGTCCATCCAATGGCCGTAGTGCTTCTTCAACCTCTGGTCTTCTTGCTCCAGCCGCCCAAACCAGCGCCGGTCGTGCCTCATGCTCCTGCCTCCCGTGGCCGGCTGCGATGCGGCGGAGGCCTCACCGCCACCTACTACTCCCACCACTGGCCAGACCATCCCTCTACTCACCCACACCCCCTGTTATTCTGCGGCGATGGGAGCCTCACACCGTAGCGAACCAGTGAACCCTCGTACTTCTCTACGCGTGGGCATCCACTGCCACGTCTTCCCCGGCTCCGCATCGTCCCCTTCCTAGGCCTCGCCGTCGTCCATAGCCCTGGTGCGCTCGGCGCGGCGTGGTCAACGTGGTCAAGGAACAGCTTCCATCGGACGTGGACTGTACGTGGAGAGGCTGACAGCTGGGTCCACGGCCGCAGCAAGGAAGTGCCTCCTTATTACGTGAAAAATAATGTTTCCTCCACCTGACAGCGGGGACTGACCGGACGGGCCACCGTATTTCGCCCCCCTGACTGCTGGGACCCACCAGCTACATCTTCGCAGGCAAGGAAGTGCCTGACAGTTGGGACCCACCTGGTCAAAGCGTACGTAGCGTTGTCATTCTGGTCGCGAACGTGTACGTACATACTGGTCGATGTAGAGGCGCGCACGTGTCGTAGTAGAGGCACGCACGTAGCATGTACACGTACATACAATGGCCAGGGTGCAAGAAAGAAAATACGGCCACGTATGTGTACACACGGGTGGGGTCTCGAACGCCTACTCGCACATACGTACGGCGAGGGCTCGCGTACATGGCCTGGTCGGAACAGAGAAACAGTGTCGTCGTCGTGTTCGTGGGTCGGAACAGAATGCGTAATCGTGTTCATCGGGAGGGCTTGGACGGAACATGCGATGGAAACGAGGCCTGGCATACCGCAGAACGGAGGAAACGGACCTCCTACGGTCGAAACGGGGGTCCTGTTGATCGAGAGGGGTGTGGCGTACCGCACAACGGAGGAAACGGACCTTCTACGGTCTAAACGGGGGTCCTGTTGATCGGGAGGGGTGTGGCATACCGCCAAACGGAGGAAACGGACCTCCTATGGTCAAAACGGGGGTCCTGTTGATCGGGAGGGGTGTGGCGTACCGCAAAACGGAGGAAACAGACCTCCTACGGTCGAAACGGGGGTCCTGTTCATCGGGAGGGGTGTGGCGTACCACAAAATGGGACTCCACGAGATACTGTTCATCTCCACCATCGACCCCCTCCAGCCTCCACGAGCTACTGTTCATCCACCGTCGACCTCCTCCAGCCTCCACGGGCTCCTGTTCATCCAGCCTCCACCGCGCTCTACTCCATCGGCTACTGTTCAACCACCCCTCCACCGTCTAATGCTCATCCAACCCTCCACACCACGGGGTCCTGTTCAACCACCCCTCCACGGGCACCCCTCCACCGTCTACTGTTCATCCTGCCCTCCACACCACGGGGTCCTGTTCATCCACCCCTCCACGGGCACCCCTCCACCGTCTACTGTTCATCCAGCCCTCCACCACACCACAGGGTCCTATTCATCCAGAGGCAACGCCACCGCTCATTGTTCATCCAACCCCCCCCCCCCCCGCAACGCTCACTGTTCATCCCATCGACCGGCTTCAGTTAGCAGCTGTAGCCAAGGAATCGCTCGATCGGGTTCAGTTAACAGCCATCGATCGATCGCTCAGGTTCAGTAACGCGTAGCCTGCAATGCAATCGCTTGTTTTCAGTTAGAGCCCAACGCCTCGCTCGGGTTCAGTTAGAGCCAACGCCTCGCATACACGCGCGTACGTGTACGAGAGAAACCCGCATCGCTTGGCCCCCGACCTCCCACCGTAACCAGGAACTCCCCGAAATTTTCCTCCCCCTCGCTTCTACCACGGTTTTTCCGTCATGGACGGCCCAAAGAATGTCATGAAGCTGCGTCTCCGGCCTGCCCAGGACGAAAAGCCCATTTTCTGTCATGATTTTTTGTCATAGAAGTAGGAGCCCACCACATCTATGATGATACCGGGTTTTGTCACAATTATCATCATAGAAGTGTCATATGTATGACAGAATTTTTTTTCGTTCGGCCCAAAATGTCACGGATGTGTCTTTTTTTGTAGTGTTTTCTCCCTCTTTTCCCCCTTTCCATTCTACCTGATTGTCGCAACCAGATGCTGGAGCCCAGGAGCTTGACGCAACCGTCAACGACGACTACCACTTCACCGCGGGTGCCTACTACTACGTGCAGGTTGCGCTGACGACCAGGAGTAGTTTAGGAGGATCCCAGGCACGAGGCCTGCGCCTCTTTCGATTTGTATCCCAGTTTGTGCTAGTCATCTTATGGCATCTTGTTTAACTTATGTATGTACTCAGATATTGTTGCTTCCGCTGACTCATATATGATCGAGCAGTTGTATTCGAGCCCTCGAGGCCCCTGGCTTGTATTATGATGCTTGTATGACTTATTTTTTATTTTTAGAGTTGTGTTGTGATATCTTCCCGTGAGTCCCTGATCTTGATCGTACACCTTTGCATGTATGATTAGTGTACGATTGAATCGGGGGGCGTCACATGTTGGTATCAGAGCCGACTGCCTGTAGGAATCCCCCTTCCACACTCCTTGGCCGAAGTCGAGTCTAGACATTACAAAACTTTTACTAACATGGTTGTGTGTCTTACGGGCCCACATCGCCATTTGGGTGGTATTAGGATCTTTTACTCGATCTTTACTCCGGGACTCTGATCTCTCTTCTATTCGGGTAAAATGACTTTGCTAACTCTAACAGGATCTCGTGATCACATCCACCCGGAGAGCCCCTTCATTCCAGATGATCGACT
Source organism: Aegilops umbellulata (assembly GCA_032464435.1). Taxonomy (NCBI): domain Eukaryota; kingdom Viridiplantae; phylum Streptophyta; class Magnoliopsida; order Poales; family Poaceae; genus Aegilops; species Aegilops umbellulata. The sequence continues at coordinate 221,551,931 of CP136055.1, read as the reverse complement.
GCTTCAACAAAAGATTCTAACAATACTCTCTGATGTTCTCCTGAGACTTTGAGCCATTGCTTTTGCAATTCCCTTCCATCGATAAACCCTATGGATAACCACGTACACTTACCATTCATACAATCATTCCCGTTGATCTTGTTATTACAAGATACCTCGAAATTCTCTCTATTGTTTCGAGAATACTTTGTTCTTACTGTCTTACATTTCTTAGCCACATGAATACCCTTACGGGTAATTCCTCGCACTTATCGAGTATCCGCTCATTCCTAGTTGTTCATGTGTTTCACAAAAGTTTTCGAAATACCATTCGATCTTCTGAAAATCCTGAGCATCCTATTGCTCTTGAAATTCTTGCTTGCTTGCATTATGGTTAATCCCATAAGTCTAGTAATCTCCGTTGACATCCTCTGTCACTATCATTTCGAGTCACTTGAATCGATATGTTGCGAATGCTCGCAATCCTCAATCAGGTCCTAGAATTTATCCTTCCGGCTTAGACGTCATTTTTAACATGATCTGGTCCTCGACCAATCAAGTTGTCGTTGAATGTACCCCTAAGTCTATTCAACTTATCCATTCTTAATCAGAGCTTTTGCTTTTGATCCCTTGATTTGGAAATCATAATTCATTTGCATTTATGCTTTGAATTAGTCAGATGATTCTATAATCTAATGGCCTTGCATTCTTTTTCCTTCTGATTGAGTACCGATACTCACCTCAGATTCCTGGTGGTCTGCGAGACCAATTGCTTGGTTATTATCCGACAGTGTCCTTCATATCCAATAACCTTGAGAGTTTCTCCCCTGATACATAATGCCTTTGGTAAATTGTGTCTTTTGCCTTTGGGAAGTTATATCCTATGCTTTTGTCAACCATGCTCTGCTTCGAGCATGTGTTAATTGATCCTAAAGTTCATGGTATATGTTCTAAGATGCCCCGATGGGTTGAACCTATGCCTTCCTTAATGTGTGAACCCGAAAGGTTTCACGGGTCATACTCCTCTGGTAATTCACCATGTAGGTTTTGACACTGAAATCATTTTTATTTAGAGAAGTGAATGAATGGTCATACATTGGAGAAGTGGGAGTGGACCTTGAACTTTGTGTTCATGCCCATGGACACGATGTAGATCTTATCATGGAAGCTTCTCTTAAATTAATTATTCCTTTGGTATAAGTTCATTTTATATTTTGGATCTGGCCTTTTGCAATCGTGATTCCGACCATGTTCTCCTTTAAATACCATTTCTCATGCAAGTTTAAGCATTTGTCTTCTGTAGAGCAATACGCCGCTCCAACCTCTACTTTGATCTGTAATCAAGTATTACCCTCTGGTATCTCGAGATTATCACGGAACTGCATACCTTCTTATGAGCTCTTCATCAAGTACTACATTCTCACTGATTCCATTTTCTTTTCACGGGCTCTGAGTTATTAGACACTCAAAGACACTGATAAGTGAATCGAGTTCGCACCATGATTAAACAACTCTTGGTAACCTTCAGTACTTACGAACTTGAATTCGATCACGTAAGTCCTAGCCTGCTCAACTATATCATTATCATGCTAAACTTTAACTATGCTACCTGGTCCTTAATCTCGGAGCACAACTTTTGATGATGAGCTAAGCTTACATCGATCTTCCTCGTCATACCATTTCGCCTTGAACAGCAAGCTTGATTTCGAGTTTGTGTCGTACCCATGGTTCCAATAACCTTTTGTTTCATCATTCCTTTTACTTGATGTCATCGCCGATCGATTACATCTTCATGAAGTCGCTCGACAAATGTGTCATGATCATCATCAGCATTCGGAGCTCTTCCAGGATATCAATTGAATTCATGATGAGAAATACCATCCTTGCCCTCGATGATTTGTGTTGTCATCGACCACTTTAATGCCTCCCCTCAAACACAAACTTGTTTGTGTTCTGTGTTATACCTTGAGTTCCTTGCTATCCAGCATTTGTTTTTAATTACCTTGGAGTATTACCATCTTTTATATCAAGAATGTCGTGAGGATTACTCCACCTCTTAAGAATTCTTGGTACAGTGATACTTCTCACCATCACCATTCTTTCTTGGTCCCCGTGTTGTTTCTAACCGGAATACCGGGAATTGAACTATGATGTGTGAATTTAAAACATCTAGCAACTCTATTGCTTTGAAGTGAATGGTCGATAGCTTCATTCTAAGTCTTTTGGTTATCAAATCACGATTCTAACATTGATCATGCTACCTATGCCCATATTTCGGGTGCACCTTTCAACCAATGTTTACTCGTGGATGTTCTCCTCGAGCATACATCATTATATCTTTTGATCTAACCAATGTTATCTCCTTGTTCACATGATTGTGGAAATCCATCTTCTTGGAATTCTGGATGAACTATCACTGAGTCTATCAGCCAACTCCTCATTCTCACCTTGGTTTAATGATGAACTCTTGTTTCAGAACTCGCTTCCATAGTTCATTCCCCGAGAATTTTACAATGTCATCTCGACAATTTGTGTTGCACCTTTCCTTCTCAGGCCTCCTAAGTCTGAGGTATCCTGACACCAATCAGATCTGAATCTTGGTCAGATATGATGGTTGGAACATATTTCCAAGAGTTATATGGCCCATTAAGGTGATGTCATGCCTACCACACCTGGCCGGAGGACCTATTGTTATAGTTCCCTTTTTAGCAAGGTTAGCCATTCTTCCATGAGGAAAGTGTAAGACTTATTCTATGAGTTGTTCCTAATGGATCCTTTGTTTATCCCAAGTCCGACCTTGCTTGAAGACCATATCAATGCTATCTCGAAGCATGTTTGTGGTACTCCGATCTTCAATAAAAACATTTGAAGCACAATGCTAAATTTTCATTATCAATTATTCAAACACCGTTGTTTGGGTAATGTCAACTTCCTCTCCCCTTACCTAAATGGTTTTCTACTTTCTATCCTGGTCTGGATATCATGCTCTACTCGTCCTTGGGAAGGATATACCCCTGAAATATGTGTTTAAACACATTTTCCCTTCCATTGTTTTGTTTAATTTGATAAACATAATTTCCTTTCCATTGTTTTTCTTAACCTTTCTGTGATCTATATGGCATAAGCAATAATATTTCCCTGCTTAGGTAAACACCATGGCGTACAACTCAGCCAGTAAGACCCTATTACTATTGTTGATGATATTCCGGTAACCACCGATGGACGAGAACTTTGCCTATTGGTCTGCCTCGTTTCGACGAGCAGGAAAATGGTTCTCTTCGTCCCTCGCCCTTGGTACCGATGTTGTTACCGACATAAATGACAGGCTATCCTCGTACATGCTTTGCTTACATGATCACGCAAGACGTCTCCGCCCTTCCTACTTTTAACCCACATGGTGGGCCCATAATCCACAGTTCCACAGGATCAAAACCTGACTCTCCTATAGACCCTATTGCCAAATATATTCCTTGAGCTTGGCTTCGTATGCAATTCACGAGCCACAATCCTAGTGATCTATTCTGGTACCAGACACACTACTTATTCGCGTTGCCCTGAAACCCTATCACCTTTTGACTAGGCATTGAACGATTGCCTAGCTGATTGAAACTTCTTATTGTACCTTCAAACTTTACTCTCAGTGTGTTTTATTTGTTCAACTCGAGAGGCACTCATATGCTCATTCATGGGTTAATCCCAGATTATTACCCTTATAGCATTCTGTCGTTGCCAATCTGCCATGTTACCTATCCGTAAGTAAGATGGAACCCCCGAAGGAAGGACGACAACTTCATCATGATGACCCGAAGTAGAGAAATGAAGAACATCAATGTAACGGATCGACCACTTCGAGAAGAGCAACCAAGACCGAGAAGATTCCTTAGAATTTCGTAACCAGACCTTACCCTCCCAGTTCCCCTCTTAAATCTCGAGACGAGATTTCTTGTAGTGGAGGAGAATTGTAATGCCCGGATAATTAAGCTAAAGTAAACCTTTGTTAATGACGCCACGTCACCACGGTTATTGTTCCTAATCTCGCGTTAGTTCGAAACCGATTCAAATTCAAATTCAAAATTAAGTCAAACAGTAAAGGTTTTCAAATATTTAAACTAAAATGTTCGGGTTGTGCCGAATAATGCATATGTAATTATTGTGGATAAACCACACTTTTATAAAATGTATAAATACTCTAAAATGAATAAACAATAGCAAGAACAATTATTTAAAGGCTTTTAAAATAATAAATGATTACAAACTATTTTATTTTAGGTGCCAAGTTAATTGTGGTAGTGGCATTATTACTAATACTATTTTAGGTGCAACTTATGTATTTTATATTTTTTTAATATAAGAGTAAAAAGAAAAGGAAAAATAAGAAAAAGAAAAGAAAAACAAAGACCAAAAAATAAAGTAAAAGCAAAAGAAATCCCCCCTCCCCCGCTAGGCATCTGCCTAGTTGGCCACTTAGGCCAACCATACCAGCCCACCTAAACTCCCTGCTCCTTCCTCCTGTTCACCAGTGGCCGTGTGCGTGCCCTGGCTGTCCGTGCGCGATGCCGCCGGCGGATGCTCGCCACCGCGCCGCTACAGGGGCGCCAGGAGGAGTATAAGACCGCCCCGACCTCGTGGACGAACCATAGCTCCCCACCCTCATTTCCTCCCGCTGCCATCCTCTCCCGCACACGTGGCCGAGCCGCCATCGCCATGCTCGCTGTCGATCCCGCGGCCCCCGACCTCACCGTGCCGTGACACCGAGTCTGCCCGCTCCATCGACGAGCGCTCCGTCGACTGGTGCTTCCTGTGGGAGCCTGGAGCCCCTGCACCGTCCTCTACCTCGTCATCAACCCCTCAGCCCCGACGAGCCCCACCGCGTGATTCGTCGCCACCACTGCGTCCCTGGCATCCCCAAGCCGTCCCCCGCCCTCACTGTGAGCTTTTCCCTGTTTCGCCTCTCTCTCCTCTGACGATTTCACACTCTAGCTAGGACCCCGCCATGGATGGACCTCTCTGTCGCCGTTGCTCATGCGCTGCTTCCACACCTTGCCCCGCCCTGACCATGGCCTCGTCGCACCTGCGCACTTTGCTGCACGCGCACACATGCGCTCGGGCTGCGCCTAGCCCGCGTGAGGCCTCCCCGCAACCTGCTCTGCTGGCGCCCGTCGCATCCTCCTCTACAAGACGACACGCCGCCCGCACCTCTGCCTCTGTCCCGCGTGCACTGCCGCTTCTAGCCACGCCGGCTCTCGCCAAGCCGATGCAGCCTGCCCGGATAGCCCGCGCCCGCTGCTCGCCTCGCGTCGCCCCACCGCGCCTGTTCCGGTAGCCGCCCACGCCGCCGCAGATGTTGACTCCGTCGTCGACTCCGGCCAAGTCCGGCCTCCCCGCGACCCCCGGTCGACGTGGTCAACCACCAGCTACCCATCCGTTCCCTTCGCGCATCGAATCGACGCCCGTAGCGCAAGCCCGGCGGGTTCCCGCGTTGCTGCCGTCGCTGGCGCACTGTAAATCCTCGCCGGCGTTAACCACGATGATGTGGACGTCATTAACCCCCTAACCGAATCCCTAACAGCTGCTGACCCAGGGGCCCCACGCCCCTTTTTCTAAAAAAATAAAATAAGTGAATATTAGTATAAAAATTAATTAATTAATTAACTTGATTAAAATGGTTTAACTAAACTAATTACTTAGTTAGCCTAACTAATCTGTAATTAGTTAGATGTCTCAATGACAGGAGGGCCCCACCACCTGTTGACCAGTCAAACCTTGACTGGTCAACTGGGTCCCCCTTGGCCCACCTGTCATCCCCTGGGTACACTTCTGTGTACCCTGTGCTGGTGCGCATAGCATTTTTCTAATTAATTTCGAATTAGTAATAGTTTCATAATATTGCTAAAACTTTAGAAAATAATATAAAATAAACCGTTACTCGGATTAAAATAATTTATACATGAAATTGCTCAGAACGACAAGATGAATCCGGATACGCAGCCCGTTTGTCCGCCACACATCCCTAGCATAGCAAACACACAACTTTCCCCCTCCGGTTCATTTGTCCGAAAACGCGAAACATCGGGGATACTTTCCCGGATGTTTCCCCCTTCGCCGGTATCACCTATCCCTACATTAGGTCACCCGTAGCACAACGGAGTGCCATGTCTTGCTTTGTAATGCTTTGATTGCTCTGTTATTTATTGCGTTCCTCCTTCGTTACTTCTTTCCGGTAGACCCCGAGACCGACGCCGCCGCTACCCGGTATGACTACGGTGTTGATGACCCCTCCTTGCCAGAGCAACCAGGCAAGCCCTCCCCTTGATCACCAGATATCGCCTATTCTTCTCTCTACTACTTGCATTAGAGTAGTGTTGCATGTCATTGCTTTCGGTTAATCCTATTCTGCTGCATAGCCTGCCATTGTGGCTACAGTTGTTACCCTTACCTGCAATCCTAAATGCTTAGTATAGGATGCTAGTATTCCATCAGTGGCCCTACACTCTTGTCCGTCTGCCATGCTATACTACTGGGCCGTGATCACTTCGGGAGGTGATCACGGGCATATGCTATATACTTTATACTATTACATTACTTATGATATTGTTCGGAGATGGGGGCTGAAGGGGCAGGTTGCTCCATCCCGGTAGAGGTGGGCCTGGGTTCCCAACGGCCCCCGACTGTTACTTTGTGGTGGAGCGACAGGGCAGGTTGAGACTACCTGGGTGAGAGGTGGGCCTGGCCCTGGCCGGCGTTCGCGGATACTTCAATTAACACGCTTCACGAGATCTTGGTATTTGATCTGAGTCTGGCCACTGGCCTATACGCACTAACCAACTATGCGGGAACAGTTATGGCCACTCGACGTCGTGGTACCAGCCGAAGCCTTCGTGACGTCAGCGGCTGAGCGGCATGCACCGGGTTGGACTGGAACGCTTGCTCTTGTATAAGGGAGGCTAGGTCTTCTCTCCGGCCGCCCACACAACATGCAGGTGTGCAATGGGCAATGGGCCCAGACCCCTGCGCGCATAGGATTTAGACCGGCGTGCTGACCTCTCTATTATGCCTAGGTGGGGCTGCGACGTGTTGATCTCCCGAGGCCGGGCATGACCCAGGAAAGTGTGTCCGGCCAAATGGGATCGAGCGTGTTGGGTTATGTGGTGCACCCCTGCAGGGAAGTTTATCTATTCGAATAGCCGTGATCTTCGGTAACAGGACGACTTGGAGTTGTACCTTGACCTTATGACAACTAGAACCGGATAGTTAATAAAACACACCCTTCCAAGTGCCAGATATAACCCAGTGATCGCTCTCACACAGGGCGACGAGGAGAGGATCGCCGGGTAGGGGTATGCTATACGATGCTACTTGGTGAACTTATCATCTACTCTCTACTACATGCTGCAAGATGGAGGCTGCTAGAAGCGTAGTCTTCGACATGATTAGCTATCCCCCTCTTATTCTGGCATTCTACAGTTCAGTCCACCGATATTGCCCCTTTACACAGATACCCATGCATATGTAGTGTAGATACTTGCTTGCGAGTACTTTGGATGAGTACTCACGGTTGCTTTTTCCCTCTTTCCCCCCTTTCCATTCTTCCTGGTTGTCGCAACCAGATGCTGGAGCTCAGGAGCTTGACGCCACCGTCGACGACGACTACTACTGCACCGCGGGTGCCTACTACTACGTGCAGGCCGCACTGACGACCAGGAGTAGTTTAGGAGGATCCCAGGCGCCTCTTTCGATCTATATCCCAGTTTGTGCTAGTCATCTTATGGCATCTTGTTTAACTTATGTCTATACTCAGATATTGTTGCTTCCGCTGACTCGTCTATGATCGAGCACTTGTATTCGAGCCCTCGAGGCCCCTGGCTTGTATTATGATGCTTGTATGACTTAATTTTTTATTTTTAGAGTTGTGTTGTGATATCTTCCCGTGAGTCCCTGATCTTGATCATACACGTTTGCGTGTATGATTAGTGTACGATTGAATCGGGAGCGTCATAGTTCAACTTCACAATCTTGACGGAGGCTCCCAAGTGACACCTAGCCAATCTAGGAGACACCACTCTCCAAAAGGTAATAGATGGTGTGTTGATGATGAACTCCTTGCTCTTGTGCTTCAAATGATAGTCTCCCCAACACTCAACTCTCTCTCAGAGGATTGGATTTGGTAGAAAGATGATTTGAGTGGAAAGCAACTTGAGGAAGGCTAGAGATCAAGATTTATGTGGTTGGAATGAAATATCTTGACCTCAACACAAGTGTAGGTGGTTCTCTCTCAGAAAATGTATGTTGGAAGTGTAGGCATGTTCTGATGGATCTCTCCACGAATGAAGAGTGGGTGGAGGGGTATATATAGCCTCCACACAAATCTAACCGTTACACACAAATCACCAAACTCGGTGGGACCGAATTATAAAACTCGATCAGACCGATTTAGTTGAAAATGTGAATGTTAGGATTTTTGGTGGGACCGACATGTCAACTCGGTGGGACTGATGTCGTTAGGGTTAGGGCATAACGTAATCTTTGTGAGACCGATTACACAAACTCGGTGAGGCCGATTTTTGTAATAGACAAACAGAGAGTTGGCCAGGCAAACTCGGTGAGACCGATTCGCTCATCTCGGTTAGACCGAAACGTTACCAAGGGGAAACAGAGAGTTTGCATTGCAATCTCGGTGGGACCGATCGCTCATCTTTGTTGAACCGAAACGTTACGAAGGGAAACAGAGAGGTTGCAATCCCATCTCGGTGAGGCCGAGATCCCTATCGGTGAGACCAAAGTGACTAGGGTTTGTGGCAGTGGCTATGTCGAGTGAACTCGGTGGCGCCGGATAGAGGATTTCGGTGGGGCCAAGTTTGACTTTTATTTTGGGACATATGTGGATATGAGAAAGTAGTTGAGGTTTTTTGGAGCATATCACTAAGCATTTTGAGCAAGTAACTCATTAAGCAACACCTCACCCCCTTTTAGTAGTATTGGCTTTTCCTATGGACTCAATGTGATCTTGAATCACTAAAAGTAAAATGTAGAGTCTTGTGCTTTGAGCTTGTGCCAATCTTTTGTCCTTAGCATTTTGAGGGGTCCACTTTCTAATCCATGCCATGCCAATCATTGAGCTTTCTTGGAATATTTATCTTGAAATAGCATTAGCTCAATGAGCTATATGTTGTTAGGAATTACCAAAACCACCCAGGGATAGTTGCACTTTCAATCTCCCCCTTTTTGATAATTGATGACAACATATAGATCAAAGCTTCGACAAATGATCATAAGATTGAAAAACATCGTTGCTTTGAGAAGTATGTGATAAGCAAGACCTCCCCCTAAATTTGTGCATTATTTAAGATTTTCTTTTGAATGCAAATGCACAATCGATTAGGATCATGGATTACTCTTCCATGTCACATACATCTTGGTGGAGCGCTCAAAATGATAGAAATTAAAAGCATGCACTCATCACCAAGCAAGTGAATGATCATATATAAGATATAAAAGATAGTATCATCCAAACAAGCATTAAGGTAGCAAATGATCAACCACACGATCAAACAAGTATCTCACAAGGACATAAAGTATCTCACACAAGCACACAATCAAAAAGTTCAACCAAAAGCAAAGAAGCAAAACACTCTCTCGAAGCCTATGATCTATACATATTTCTCCCCCTTTGGCAACAAGTTACCAAAAAGTTCAAATATGCATAGTGCTATGCGTTGATATGTCTCCGTCGTATCTACTTTTCCAAACACTTTTTCCCTTGTTTTGGACTCTAACTTGCATGATTTGAATGGAACTAACCCGGACTGACGCTGTTTTCAGCAGAATTGCCATGGTGTTATTTTTGTGCAAAAATAGAAGTTCTCAGAATGACCTGAAAATCAATGGAAATTATTTTTGGAATTAATAAAAATACTGGCAAAATAATCAAGGCCAGGGGGCCCACACCCTGTCCATGAGGGTGGGAGGCGCGCCCCCTGCCTCGTGGCCCCCCTGGAACTCCACCGACCTCAACTCTAACTGTATATATTCATGTTCGGGGAGAAAAAAATCTGAGAGAAGGATTCATCGCGTTTTATGATAAGGAGCTGCCGCCAAGCCCTAATCTCTCCAGGGAGGGCTGATCTGGAGTCCGTTCGGGGCTCCGGAGAGGGGAATCCGTCGCCATCGTCATCATCAACCATCCTCCATCACCAATTTCATGATGCTCATTGCCGTGCGTGAGTAATTCCATCGTAGGCTTGCTGGACGGTGATGGGTGGGATGAGATTTACCATGTAATCGAGTTAGTTTTGTTAGGGTTGATCCCTAGTATCCACTATGTTCTGAGATTGATGTTGCTATGACTTTGCTATGCTTAATGCTTGTCACTAGGGCCCGAGTGCCATGATTTCAGATCTGAACCTATTATGTTTCCATGAATATATGTGAGTTCTTGATCCTATCTTGCTAGTCTATAGTCACCTATTATGTGTTATGATCCGTTGACCCTGAAGTGACAATAATCGGGACCACTATCGGCAATGACCGTAGTTTGATGATCAAAAGAGAAGGTGAATCAAACTGCTTTAAGGGAAATATACAATTTTGTGCAAATTGAAGAAGAGAGTCTCCCACAAGCTTGGGGGAGGCTTCTCCAATTACTTAATGGTTTGGCTGATCACCCTCTCAAGAAAAATGAAATACTTGATTTCTTTTATAATGGACTAACCGATGCTTCCAGAGACCACCTGGATAGTTGTGCTGGTTGTGTTTTCAGGGAAAGAACAGTTGATCAAGCTGAATTGCTATTGAATAATATGTTGAATAATGAAAATAATTGGACACTTCCTGAACCAACTCCTAAGCCAACTCCGAAGAAAAGGGGTATTCTATTTCTCAGTCCTGAAGATATGCAAGAGGCAAAGAAATCTATGAAAGAAAAAGTTATTAAAGCTAAAGATGTTAAGAATTTACCTCCTATTGAAGAAATACATGGTCTTAATTTGCCGCCTATTGAAGAAATACATTTTCTTGATAACCCGACACAGGTAGTAAAGGTAAATTCTCACTATAGATTTGATGAAGGTGATATTCCTCGTTATAAGTCTGCTAGCCAATGCTTGGATGAGTTTGATAATTTTATTGTCAAACAAGAAAACTTCAATGCTTATTTTGGTAGACAATTGAAACACAATGCTGATACGCTTGAACACTTGAGTGATTATACGTCTAGAGTTAAAGGTGAACTTAAACTCATTAGTAAACATGCTTCTATGGTTACCACTCAAGTAGAACAAGTCCTTAAAGCTCAAAATGATTTGCTCAATGAATTAAATAATAAGAAGAATGATAATGCTATTAGAGTTGTGACTAGAGGGGGTAGAATGACTCAGGAACCTTTGTATCCCGAGGGCCACCCTAAGAGAATTGAGCAAGATTCTCAGAGAACTAATGTTGATGCACCTAGTCCTTCTAAAAAGAAGAAAACGAAAAATGATAGGACTTTGCATGCTTCTAGTGAACCTGTTGTAGACACACCTGAGAATCCCAATGATATTTCTATTTCTGATGCTGAAACACAATCTGGTAATGAACATGAACCTAGTAATAATGTTAATGAAGATGTTCATGTTGATGCTCAACCTAATGATAATGATGTAGAGATTGAACCTGCTGTTGATCTTGATAACCCACAATCAAAGAATCAACATTATGATAAGAGAGACTTTGTTGCTAGGAAGCACGGTAAAGAAAGAGAACCATGGGTTCAGAAACCCATGCCTTTTCCTCCCAAACCATCCAAGAAAAAGGATGATGAGGATTTTGAGCGCTTTGCTGAAATGATTAGACCTATCTTCTTGCGTACGCGTTTTACTGATATGCTTAAAATGAATCCTTATGCTAAGTACATGAAGGATATTGTTGCAAAAAAAAGATACCGCAAACTGAAATTTCCACCATGCTTGCTAATTATACTTTTAAGGGTAGAATACCTAAGAAACTTGGAGATCCAGGAGTACCTACTATACCATGCTCCATTAAAAGAAACTATGTTAGAACTGCTTTATGTGATCTTGGAGCCAGTGTTAGTGTTATGCCTCTCTCTTTATATCGTAGACTTGATTTGAATAAGTTGACACCTACTGAAATATCTTTGCAAATGGCCGATAAATCAACTGCTATACCTGTTGGTATTTGTGAGGATGTGCCTGTTGTGGTTGCAAACGTTACCATTTTAACGTACTTTGTTATTCTTGATATTCCTGAGGATGATAGTATGTCTATTATTCTTGGAAGACCCTTTTTGAATACTGCAAGGGCTGTTATTTATTGCAACAAAGGCAATGTCACTTTTCATGTTAATGGTAATGAGCATATGGTACACATTCCGAGGAAACAACCTCAAGTTCATAGTATAAACTCTATTGGAAAAATTCCATCGATTATTTTTGGAGGTTTTGAATTTCCTCTTCCTAATGTCAAGAAGAAATATGATATTATTATTATTGGGGATGTGCATATCCCCGTTGAGGTAACATAGTGTTATTCGAAACTTCTCCGGTTCCATGTTATTCGAAATGAGTTTGTTAACAAGACCTGATCAACCTTGTTAGTGGATTCCTTTTGATGAGCATGAGATGAATGAAGTTAGAAAGCACAACCTTCTGTACCCCCTTCTACTTTCTGTTACTTAGATTAAATAAAGCAAAAATAGTATATTCTGTCTATTTTCTGAATTTTCCATGCAATAAAAAATACCCCAAAAATAAAAGTTCTCCAAATGCCCTGAAAATGAAATATGTTTTTTTCTGGAATATTTGAGAATACCTGGCACTGAGAACACATCAGGGGGAGCAAGCACCTGGCCACGAGGGTCCAGGGTGCGCCCCCTGCCTCATGGTCCCATGGTGGCTCCTCTCCACTTATTCCAGCCACCATACACTTCTTCCTCCCAAAAAAATCACCAACAAGCTAAAGCACGAGTTCTAGCTCATTTTGCTGCGATTTTCGATCTCCCAGCTCAAAGCTCCACTCACAAAACTGCTTTGGGGGATTGTTCTTCGGTATGTGACTCCTCCAATGGTCCAATTAGTTTTTGTTCTAGTGCTTTATTCATTGCAAATTTTTGCTGCTTAGGTGACCCTGTTCTTGAGCTTGCATGTAAAATTTATATGGTCCCAAGTAGTTCTAATGCATGATATAGTCTCTAGGCACTTGTGGGAGTAGTTGCTATCAATTTTGTTGAGTTTGGTTCACTTTTATTTTAAGTTACTAAAATTTTCAGACGAAGAAACGTGTCAAGGAAATTGTACCAAGGTGGTTCTTCAAGGAAGGAAGGACCCAGGCCCGCAATGCGTGAGCCGGACCATGAACTACCAAGAGAAGCTCAAGTGCGGCCTTGTGAATGGCAGTCAAACGATTTCATGGTTCGAGCAGGAATTAAGGAGGAATTCGACACATATGTGCGTAATGCTGAACTCGAGGGCTTCATTCTAGATAAGTGACCTCAGTACTATCACCTAACTGATTCCTTTGTTAGAAGGTTCAAATTTTCATCTTCACGTAATTCTCACACTGTCCTATTTGATATCTATGGCCAATCTTATACTATGGACTTAGAGGATTTTAATACTGCTTGCAAACTTCCACAATGGGGTAGTGTTAGTGAACCTCGCAAATCTAAATTTAGAGATTTTCTTGCCAGTACTACAGTGGGGGAATCTAGAGATATCACACAAGCTACCATAGGGAGAATTCATTTTCCTACTATACATTATTTTGCTCTCTTCATAGGTAGGTGCATAAATGGTAAGGATGAAGCATGTCACATGTATGTCCCTGATCTTAGCGTTGTCAAGAGTGCTGTTTTAGGAGATAAACAATATAACTTGGGGGCCATTGTTGCACGGAGGTTGCATAATAATGGTTTAAGTGGTGACTTGTTTGGTGGAATTTATACAACCCGTGTGGCTAATTTTCTTGGGATACCCATACATGAAAATGATATGGAATTGCCTCCCACTTATCTAGGATATGAGGCTATGGTTCACCATCAGTTTATTGAGAGGAATGAACAACCTCTTCAATACCAACTAATGTTTGACAGGCGCCACATTTTCCATGTTGCTCTTCCTGCTCCTACTTTCTTTGACTTTCAGACAAAAGGGAGATTTATTATAACTAGGGAGGAGGCGAATGAGTATAAGAGGAGGACCGAGACAGCTCGCCTCCAAGCGACAGCTCATGAGGCAATAGCTGCGGCATCACAGTACAACCCCAACTACAACTTTGGATATCCGCCAGGCCAGCCATGGCCCTACACCAACTTAGGCCAAAAGCCTAAGCTTGGGGGAGTACGTATCTCTCACCGACATTACATTCATGTTCACACACTCATTCTAGTTGTTGGTGCTTATACTTTTTCATTGTAACATCCATGCTAGTTTATTTTCCTTTTTCTCTCTTTCTTCTTGTGTGTTTGAATAAATTTAAGAAAAAAAATTAGTTGTAGCTTTCAGCTAGTTTACTTTTCATGCCTGTAGTAGTATTAATTAAAAGAAAATCCAAAAAGATTTCTTGTTCTTCTTTTGTTTGTTGGGAGATTTCCCCTATAAATAGTTTTATTTTATTTCTTTTATTTGGCAGTCGAGAGGAGAAGACCATAATGAACATTTTGAAGTGGCTCTTATATGTAATATTCTTGATTTAACCAAGAGCCCATATTACCTTGTCTTCTCCTTTGTATTGAATGCCTGCAGATTCCAGCTTAGTCCAATGCACGTGCACTATTATTATTATCCACATCGTTCAGTCGTGCAAGTGAAAGGCAATAATGACGATATATGATGGACTGATTGAGATGAGGGAATCTGGTATGAACTCGACCTCTCTTGTTTTTGTAAATATGATTAGTTCATCGTTCCTGATTCACCCTATTATGAATGAACATGTTTGCAATGACAATTAGAGATTATAGTTGCTCATGCCATGCTTAATTTGCTAGGAGCTTATAATGGTTTACCTTGCGTGCCAACATGCTATTAAAATGGTTGTGATGTGGTATGATAGGGTGGTATCCTCCTTTGAATGATTTGAGTGACTTGACTTGGCACATGTTCACACATGTAGTTGAAACTAAATCAACATAGCCTTCACGACATTTATTTTCATGGTGGATTATATCCTACTCATGCTTGCACTCAATGTTCATTAATTTTAATGCATGTTCATGACTGTTGTCGCTCTCTAGTTGGTCGCTTCCTAGTCTTTTTCTAGCCTTCATTTGTACTAAGTGGAAATACTGCTCGTGCATTGATGTATACTACACAACCTTCTTCTTGTAGACGTTGTTGGGCCTCCAAGTAAAGAGGTTTGTAGGACAGTAGAAAATTTCCCTCAAGTGGATGACCCAAGGTTTATCAATCCGTGGGAGGCGTAGGATGAAGCTGGTCTCTCTCAAGCAACCCTGAACCAAATAACAAAGAGTCTCTTGTGTCCCCAACACACCCAATACAATGGTAAATTGTATAGGTGCACTAGTTCGGCGAAGAGATGGTGATACAAGTGCAATATGGATTGTAGATATAGGTTTTTGTAATCTGAAAATATAAAAACAGCAAGGTAACAAGTGGTAAAAGTGAGCGTAAACGGTATTGCAATGCTAGGAAACAAGGCCTAGGGTTCATACTTTCACTAGTGCAAGTTCTCTCAACAATAATAACATAATTGGATCATATAACTATCCCTCAACATGCAACAAAGAGTCACTCCAAAGACACTAATAGCGGAGAACAAACGAAGAGATTATGGTAGGGTACGAAACCACCTCAAAGTTATTCTTTCTGAGCAATCCACTGGGCTATTCCTATAAGTGTTACAAACAGACCTAGAGTTCGTACTAAAATAACACCTTAAGATACACATCAACCAAAACCCTAATGTCACCTAGATACTCCAATGTCACCTCAAGTATCCGTGGGTATGATTATACGATATGCATCACACAATCTCAGATTCATCTATTCAATCCAACACAAAGTACTTCAAAGAGTGCCCCAAAGTTTCTACCGGAGAGTCAAGACGAAAACGTGTGCCAACCCCTATGTTTAGGTTCATGGGCGGAACCCGCAAGTTGATCACCAAAACATACATCAAGTGAATCACATGATATCCCATTGTCACCACAGATACGCACGGCAAGACATACATCAAGTGTTCTCAAGTCATTAAAGACTCAATTCGATAAGATTACTTCAAAGGGAAAACTCAATCCATTACAAGAGAGTAGAGGGGGAAAAGAAACATAAGATCCAACTACAATAGCAAAGCTCGCGATACATCAAGATTGTATCACCCTAAGAACACGAGAGAGAGAGAGATCAAACACATAGCTACTGGTACATACCCTCAGCCCCGAGGGTGAACTACTACCTCCTCGTCATGGAGAGCGACGAGATGATGAAGGTAGCCACCGGTGAGGGATCCCCTCCTCCGGTAGGGTGCCGGAACAGGGTCCCGATTGGTTTTTGGTAGCTACAGAGGCTTGCACCGGCGGAATTCCCGATCTATTCTGTTCCCCGATCGTTTTAGGGTATATGGGTATATATAGGAGGAAGAAGTACGTCAGGGGAGCCACGAGGGGCCCACGAGGGCGGAGGGCGCGCCCAGGGGGTGGGCGCGCCCCCTGCCTCGTGCCTTCCTTGTTGCTTTCTTGACGTGGACTCCAAGTCTCCCGGGTTGCTTTCTTTCTAAAAATAACTTCTCCAGAAGGTTTCATTCCGATTCGACTCCGTTTGATATTCATTTTCTTCGAAACACTGAAACAAGGGAAAAAACAGGAACTGACCCTGGGCTCTGGGTTAATAGGTTAGTCCCAAAAGTAATATAAAAGTGCATAATAAAGCCCATAAACATCCAAGATGGATAATATAATAGCATGAATACTTCATAAATTATAGATACGTTGGAGACATATCAGCATCCCCAAGCTTAATTCATGCTCATCCTCGAGTAGGTAAATGATAAAAGAAGGAATTTATGAAGTGTGAATGCTAGCAGGTGCACAAGTTTGATCAATGATAATTTCAATCACCTTTTCTAGCATCATTATATGTCATAACAGTAGCTCATATCATAAAACTTTGCATGATCAAGTAAAAAACTATTCACATGTTAAAGTACAGAACATAAACTTTCTTGAAAACAAACAAACTGTGTTATTAGTCATCAAACAATTACAATTCATCTTATTTTCAGGAAGAGTCTATGTCAGAGCGTTGATTCAGCAAACTTCACATACTCAACTATCATTTAGTCTTCCATGATTGCTACCACTCAAAGCATATTTTTAGAACAAATAGTATTCATCGAACGCAGAGAAAGATAGGGGCTTAATGTTTCGCCTCCCAACCTTTTACCTCAGGGGTAATGTCAACAGTAATAATTCATGCTCAAGTATATTTGAATGGCCATATATGCCTAGATCTTTCCATCACATGATGCTTGCCAACTAAAGAGTAGGTTGGAATGAGAAGGAATACTACTGACTCATGCATAAAAGTAAAAGGTAGGCCCTTCGCAGAGGGAATCAGGGATTTGCAGAGGTGCCAGAGCTCGAAGCAAAAACAGAGATCAAAATAATTTTGAGAGGTATGCTTTCATTGTCAACATAACGACCAAGAGTTCCCAATATCTTCCATACTACATACATTATAGGGGGTTCCCAAACAGAAAGGTAAAGATTTTACTCCCCCTCCACCAACAATCATCAATCCATGGCTTGCCCGAAACAATGTGTGCCTCCAACTAACATCAAACCTGGGGGAGTTTTGTTTGCAATTATTTTTGATTTGATTTCGATCTTTTGATCATGGGAATGGGCTTCCCAGTTACCAGCCATTTTCTCGTGAATGATGAGCGAAGTCCACTCATCGTGATAATAACCCACCTAGCATGGAAGATACTGCTAACCCGTAGTCGCTACATGAGTGATTCGGGCATACAAAACAGATTATTATTTGAAGGTTTAGAGTTTGGCACATGCAAATTTGGTTCAAGGAGTTTGGATGCACAAGCAGTATTCCCGCTTAGTACAGATATTTTGGCTAGCAAAGGATTCTAAATAGCAAGCACCACATGTTAGAGGATCCATAACAATATAACTTCTATACAAATATACCCGAGCATAACTCATTATGTTGTCTTGCTTGTCCAACTTCAGCCAATTTGCTCAGGTTTGAAAATAATTAATGGGGATCACAATCATAGAAGATGTCCAGGATAGTATATTTATATGTGAAATCTCTCTTCCTTCAATATTCTTTCATGAATTGTTCAAGTGACCAATACAATGTTTGCTAACCTTCAATAAATTTACCACCTCTACTTCTTATATGTAAAATCATCACTCCCCATGGGATAAGCATATGAAACATATATAATTTCATATTTATGATATTCAATTCATTCAACCATTTACTCATAGGATATAAGTGAAGCACACGAGTAAATGACAAACTACTCCAAAAAGATATAAGTGAAGATCAATGAGTAGTTAAATAATTATGGCTATGTGAAGAATCTCTCTCTTTCAATAATTTCAGATCTTGATATTTTATTCAAACAGCAAGCAAAACGAAATAAAATAACGCTCCAAGCAAAACACATATCATGTGGTGAATAAAAATATAGCTCCAAGTAAAGTTATCGATGAACGAAGACGAAAGAGGGGATGCCATCCGGGGCATCCCCAAGATTAGGCTCTTGGTTATCCTTGAATATTACCTTGGGGTGCCTTGGGCATCACCAAGCTTAGGCTCTTGCCACTCCTTATTCCATAGTCCATCGAATCTTTACCCAAAACTTGAAAACTTCACAACACAAAACTCAACAGAAAACTCGTAAGCTCCGTTAGCGAAAGAAAACAAAACACCACTTCAAGGTACTGTAATTAACTCATTCTTTATTTATATTGGTGTTAAACCTACTGTATCCAAACTTCTCTATGGTTTATAAACTATTTTACTAGCCATAGATTCATCAAAATAAGCAAGCAACACAATGAAAACAGAATCTATCAAAAACAGAATAGTCTATAGTAATCTGTATCAAACGTATACTTCCGGAACTCCAGAAATTCTAAAATAAATTGGTGGACCTGAGAAATTTGTCTAGTAATCATATGCAAAAATAATCAACTAAATATCACTCTCCAGTAAAAAGGTGAAGTTAATCTCATGAGCGCTAAAGTTTCTATTTTTTACAGCATGATCATGAAGACTTCACCCAAGTCTTCCCAAAGGTTCTACTTGGCACAAACAGTAATTTAAACATAAAACCACATCTAAACAAAAGATAGAAGGATTATTTATTCCTAAACAGAACCAAAAATCAAGAAACTAAAATAAGATTGGGTTGCCTCCCAACAAGCGCTATCACTTAACGCCCTTAGCCACGCATGATGATTTCAATGATGCTCACATAAAAGATAGGAATTGAAATATATAGAGAGCATCATGAAGAATATGACTAGCACATTTAAGTCTAACCCACTTGCTATGCATAGGGATTTTGTGATCAAACAACTTATCGGAACAATAATCAACTAGCATAGGAAGGCAAAACAAGTATAACTTCAAAACTTTAAGCACATAGAGAGGAAACTTGATATTATTGCAATTCCTACAAGCATACATTCCTCCCTCATAATAATTTTCAGTAGCATCATGAATGAATTAAAAAATATAACCAACACCTAAAGCATTCTTTTCATGATCTACTTGCATAGAAATTTTACTACTCTCCACATAAGGAAAATTCTTCTCATTCGGAATAGTGGGAGTATCGTAAGAGACTTGAATACTATAAATTGTTTCCACATTAAAAGAGTAATGTTCAGAAAAAGGGTAATCATAATCATGACAAGTTTTATAAATATAATCATCACTACTTTTTGTAGCATAAGTTTCATCACAATAATGATTATAAGTAGCAACTTTGTTCTCATCATAATCGATTAAAACCTCTTCCAAGATAGTGGATACATCACTAAATAAAGTCATGACCTCTCCAAATCCACTTTCATAATTATCATAATAAGATTCAACATCCTCCAAAATACTGGGATCACTACGTCCTAAAGTTGACACTCTTCCAAACCCACTTTCATCAATATAAAAATCATAAGTAGGAGGCATGCTATCATCACTATACATTTGCATATCAAAACTTGGGATACTAAAAATATCGTCTTCATTAATTATAGCATCCCCAAGCTTGGGACAAACATTAATTGCAGCAAATATATTCTCAAATATGTCATTCTCATCAAACATAGCTTCCCCAAGCTTGGGCCTTTTCATATCATAAGCATAATCACTCTCATCATTAATAGTATGGATAGCACCAATAGTATAGCAATTATCATATTCTTCCAAGCAAGTGCCAAAAATATTTTCAAGATCATAATAAGTATCATTATCTTCCCAATCATAATCATCACAACAAGCAATAGGCATAACGAGATCATCATCAAATGCATCATCTTCCACAGTTATTTTTGATTCATTTTCTTGAGGCACAACAATAATAGGAGCAACAATATTTGGGAGAGATATCTTTTTACCTTTCTTCCTTTTTCTTTTATTCTTCTTCACCTCATGTATGGGTTCAATCCTATTTTTGGAGCTCCTTATTAATGAGATTGGTTGAATAGAAGGCTCCTCCTCGTTACCTGATTCATCATAAGAAATAATATGAGGATATTGGTGGGAAGTCTCTTCCCTTTGATTAGTATTATCTTCATCTTATATTTGCTTTATTCTCTTTATGTAATTGGCAATATAAGGATTTTCAATGCAATTCACTGCACAATACATATAAATTTCCTCTAGATCAAAACCAAGAAGTTTATAACGGGCAAATTCTGGAAGATGCTTAGTTATATGTTCCATTTCTTCGTAACCCATAAGCAAACTGAGTTTCTTATAATGTGCAAGGGTAATCAAGTCATCACAATTTTTGGACACGATTAGATCATGAAACAATTTGCATCGGATAGCTAAATGACCCTGTTCATTGCAAAGTCCACAAGTACGGCCAAGAAAATTTAAATTTTCAGCACCAACATCTAGCCTTGCAACAATTTAGTTTCTAAATGCTTATGCCTCTTGCAATATCTATCTTCCCTATTTGGTGTGTACTTGCAAACCCAATGCACTCCACAAAAATTGACATGTTTATAGGAGGCATTTTCATCATAACTAGTGCAATCATCATTAGTACTATGGATATTCAAGGAGTTCATACTAACAACATTGCAATCATGCTCATCATTCAAAGATTTAGTGCCAAACATTTTAATGCATTCTTCTTTTAACACTTTGGCACAATTTTCCTTCCCATCATTCTCACGAAAGATATTAAAAAGATGAAGCGTATGAAACAAACTCAATTCCATTTTTTGGTAGTTTTCTTTTATAAACTAAACTAGTGATAAAACAAGAAACAAAAAGATTTGATTGCAAGATATAAAGATATACCTTCAAGCACTCACCTCCCCGACAACGGCGCCAGGAACTGCTTGATGTCTACTACACAACCTTCTTCTTGTAGACGTTGTTGGGCCTCCATGTGCAGAGGTTTGTAGGACAGTAGCAAATTTCCCTCAAGTGGATGACCCAAGGTTTATCAATCCGTGGGAGGCGTAGGATGAAGATGGTCTCTCTCAAGCAACCCTGCAAACAAATAGCAAAGAGTCTGTTGTGTCCCCAACACACCCAATACAATGGTAAATTGTACAAGTGCACTAGTTCGGCGAAGAGATGGTGATACAAGTGCAATATGGATGGTAGATATAGGTTTTTGTAATCTGAAAATATAAAAACAGCAAGGTAACAAGTGGTAAAAGTGAGCGTAAACGGTATTGCAATGCTAGGAAACAAGGCCTAGGTTTCATACTTTCACTAGTGGAAGTTCTCTCAACAATAATAACATAATTGGATCATATAACTATCCCTCAACATGCAACAAAGAGTCACTCCAAAGACACTAATAGCGGAGAACAAACAAAGAGATTATGGTAGGGTACGAAACCACATCAAAGTTATTCTTTCCGATCAATCCATTGGGCTATGTGTCACAAACAGCCCTAGAGTTCGTAGTAAAATAACACCTTAAGACACACATCAACCCAAACCCTAATGTCACCTAGATACTCCAATGTCACCTCAAGTATCCGTGGGTATGATTATACGATATGCATCACACAATCTCAGATTCATCTATTCAATCCAACACAAAGTACTTCAAAGAGTGCCCCAAAGTTTCTACCGGAGAGTCAAGACGAAAATGTGTGCCAACCCCTATGCATAGGTTCATGGGTGGAACCCGCAAGTTTATCACCAAAACATACATCAAGTGAATCACGTGATATCCCATTGTCACCACAAATACGCACGGCAAGACATACATCAAGTGTTCTCAAGTCATTAAAGACTCAATCCGATTAGATTATATCAAAGGGAAACGTCAATCCGTTACAAGAGAGTAGAGGGGGAGAAGCAACATAAGATCCAACTACAATAGCAAAGCTCACGATACATCAAGATCGTATCACCTCAAGAACATGAGAGAGAGAGAGATCAAACACATAACTGCTGGTACATACCCTCAGCCTCGAGGGTGAACTACTCCCTCCTCGTCATGGAGAGTGCCGGGATGATGAAGATAGCCACCGGTGAGGGATCCCCCCCTCCGGCAGGGTGCCGGAACAGGGTCCAGATTGGTTTTTGGTGGCTACAGAGGCTTGTGGTGGCGAAACTCCCGATCTATTCTATTCCCCGGTCATTTTAGGGTACATGGGTATATATAGGAGGAAGAAGTACGTCAGGGGAGCCACGAGGGGCTCACGAGGGTCGAGGGCGCGCCCAGGGGGTGGGCGCGCCCCTTTGCCTCGTGCCTTCCTCGTTGCTTTCTTGACGTGAACTCCAAGTCTCCCGGGATGCTTTCTTTCTAAAAATAACTTCTCCAGAAGGTTTCATTCCGTTTCGACTTCGTTTGATATTCCTTTTCTTCGAAACACTTAAACAAGGGAAAAACAGGAACTGGCACTGGGCTCTGGGTTAATAGGTTAGTCCTAAAAGTAATATAAAAGTGCATAATAAAGCCCATAAACATCCAAGACTGATAATATAATAGCATGAATACTTCATAAATTATAGATACGTTGGAGACGTATCAGCATCCCCAAGCTTAATTCATGCTCATCCTCGAGTAGGTAAATGATAAAAGAAGGAATTTATGAAGTGTGAATGCTAGCAGGTGCACAAGTTTGATCAATGATAATTTCAATCACCTTTTCTAGCATCATTATATGTCATAACAGTAGCTCATATCATAAAACTTTGCATGATCAAGTAAAAAACTATTCACATGTTAAAGTATAGAACATAAACTTTCTTGAAAACAAACAAACTGTGTTATTAGTCATCAAACAATTACAATTCATGTTATTTTCAGGAAGAGTCTATGTCAGAGCGTTGATTCAGCAAACTTCACATACTCAACTATCATTTAGTTTTCCATGATTGCTACCACTCAAAGCATATTTTTAGAACAAATAGTATTCATCGAACGCAGAGAAAGATAGGGGCTTAATGTTTCGCCTCCCAACCTTTTACCTCAGGGGTAATGTTAACAGTAATAATTCATGCTCAAGTATATTTGAATGGCCATATATGCCTAGATCTTTCCATCACATGATGCTTGCCAACTAAAGAGTAGGTTGGAATGAGAAGGAATACTACTGACTCATGCATAAAAGTAAAAGATAGGCCCTTCGCAGAGGGAATCAGGGATTTGCAGAGGTGCCAGAGCTCGAAGCAAAAACAGAGATCAAAATAATTTTGAGAGGTATGCTTTCATTGTCAACATAACGACCAAGAGTTCCCAATATCTTCCATACTACATACATTATAGGCGGTTCCCAAACAGAAAGGTAAAGATTTTACTCCCCCTCCACCAACAATCATCAATCCATGGCTTGCCCGAAACAATGTGTGCCTCCAACTAACATCAAACCTGGGGGAGTTTTGTTTGCAATTATTTTTGATTTGATTTCGATCTTTTGATCATGGGACTGGGCTTCCCAGTTACCAGCCATTTTCTCGTGAATGATGAGCGAAGTCCACTCATCGTGAGAATAACCCACCTAGCATGGAAGATACTGCTAACCCGTAGTCGCTACATGAGTGATTCGGGCATACAAAACAGATTATTATTTGAAGGTTTAGAGTTTGGCACATGCAAATTTGGTTCAAGGAGTTTGGATGCACAAGCAGTATTCTCGCTTAGTACAGATATTTTGGCTAGCAAAGGATTCTAAATAGCAAGCACCACATGTTAGGGGATCCATACCAATATAACTTCTATACAAATATACCCGAGCATAACTCATTATGTTGTCTTGCTTGTCCAACTTCAGCTAATTTGCTTAGGTTTGAAAATAATTAATTGGGATCACAATCATAGAAGATGTCCAGGATAGTATATTTATATGTGAAATCTCTCTCCCTTCAATATTCTTTCATGAATTGTTCAAGTGACCAATACAATGTTTGCTAACCTTCAATAAATTTACCACCTCTACTTCTTATATGTAAAATCATCACTCCCCATGGGATAAGCATATGAAACATATATAATTTCATATTTATGATATTCAATTCATTCAACCATTTACTCATAGGATATAAGTGAAGCATACGAGTAAATGACAAACTACTCCAAAAAGATATAAGTGAAGATCAATGAGTAGTTAAATAATTATGGCTATGTGAAGAATCTCTCTCATTCAATAATTTCAGATCTTGATATTTTATTCAAACAGCAAGCAAAATGAAATAAAATAACGCTCCAAGCAAAACACATATCATGTGGTGAATAAAAATATAGCTCCAAGAAAAGTTATCGATGAACGAAGACGAAAGAGGGGATGCCATCCGGGGCATCCCCAAGCTTAGGCTCTTGGTTATCCTTGAATATTACCTTGGGGTGCCTTGGGCATCACCAAGCTTAGGCTCTTGCCACTCCTTATTCCATAGTCCATCGAATCTTTACCCAAAACTTGAAAACTTCACAACACAAAACTCAACAAAAAACTCGTAAGCTCCGTTAGCGAAAGAAAACAAAACACCACTTCAAGGTACTGTAATTAACTCATTCTTTATTTATATTGGTGTTAAACCTACTGTATCCAAACTTCTCTATGGTTTATAAACTATTTTACTAGCCATAGATTCATCAAAATAAGCAAGCAACACAATGAAAACAGAATCTATCAAAAACAGAACAGTCTATAGTAATCTGTATCAAACGTATACTTCCGGAACTCCAAAAATTCTAAAATAAATTGGTGGACCTGAGAAATTTGTCTAGTAATCATATGCAAAAATAATCAACTTAATATCACTCTCCAGTAAAAAGGTGAAGCTAATCTCGTGAGCGCTAAAGTTTCTATTTTTTACAACATGATCATAAAGACTTCACCCAAGTCTTCCCAAAGGTTCTACTTGGCACAAACAGTAATTAAAACATAAAATCACATCTAAACAAAAGATAGAAGGATTATTTATTCCTAAACAGAACCAAAAATCAAGAAACTAAAATAAGATTGGGTTGCCTCCCAACAAGCGCTATCATTTAACGCCCTTAGCCACGCATGATGATTTCAATGATGCTCACATAAAAGATAGGAATTGAAATATATAGAGAGCATCATGAAGAATATGACTAGCACATTTAAGTCTAACCCACTTCCTATGCATAGGGATTTTGTGATCAAACAACTTATCGGAACAATAATCAACTAGCATAGGAAGGCAAAACAAGTATAACTTCAAAACTTTAAGCACATAGAGAGGAAACTTGATATTATTGCAATTCCTACAAGCATACATTCCTCCCTCATAATAATTTTTAGTAGCATCATGAATGAATTAAAAAATATAACCAACACCTAAAGCATTCTTTTCATGATCTACTTGCATAGAAATTTTACTACTCTCCACATAAGGAAAATTCTTCTCATTCGGAATAGTGGGAGTATCGTAAGAGACTTGAATACTATAAATTGTTTCCACATTAAAAGAGTAATGTTCAGAAAAAGGGTAATCATAATCATGACAAGTTTTATAAATATAATCATCACTACTTTTTGTAGCATAAGTTTCATCACAATAATCATCATAAGTAGCAACTTTGTTCTGATCATAATCGATTAAAACCTCTTCCAAGATAGTGGATACATCACTAAATAAAGTCATGACCTCTCCAAATCCACTTTCATAATTATCATAATAAGATTCAACATCCTCCAAAATACTGGGATCACTACGTCCTAAAGTTGACACTCTTCCAAACCCACTTTCATCAATATAAACATCATAAGTAGGAGGCATGCTATCATCACTATACATTTGCATATCAAAACTTGGGATACTAAAAATATCGTCTTCATTAATTATAGCATCCCCAAGCTTGGGACAAACATTAATTGCAGCAAATATATTCTCAAATATGTCATTCTCATCAAACATAGCTTTCCCAAGCTTGGGCCTTTTCATATCATAAGCATAATCACTCTCATCATTAATAGTATGGATAGCACCAATAGTATAGCAATTATCATATTCTTCCAAAGCAAGTGCCAAAAAGATTTTCAAGATCATAATAAGTATCATTATCTTCCCAATCATAATCATCACAACAAGCAATAGGCATAACTAGATCATCATCAAATGCATCATCTTCCACAGTTATTTTTGATTCATTTTCTTGAGGCACAACAATAATAGGAGCAACAATATTTGGGAGAGATATCTTTTTACCTTTCTTCCTTTTTCTTTTATTCTTCTTCACCTCATGTATGGGTTCAATCCTATTTTTGGAGCTCCTTATTAATGAGATTGGTTGAATAGAAGGCTCCTCCTCGTTACCTGATTCATCATAAGAAATAATAGGAGGATATTGGTGGGAAGTCTCTTCCCTTTGATTAGTATTCTCTTCATCTTATATTTGCTTTATTCTCTTTATGTAATTGGCAATATAAGGATTTTCAATGCAATTCACTGCACAATACATATAAATTTCCTCTAGATCAAAACCAAGAAGTTTATAACGGGCAAATTCTGGAAGATGCTTAGTTATATGTTCCATTTCTTCGTAACCCATAAGCAAACTGAGTTTATTATAATGTGCAAGGGTAATCAAGTCATCACAATTTTTGGACACGATTAGATCATGAAACAATTTGCATCGGATAGCTAAATGACCCTGTTCATTGCAAAGTCCACAAGTACGGCCAAGAAAATTTAAATTTTCAGCACCAACATCTAGCCTTTCTTGCAACAATTTAGTTTCTAAATGCTTATGCCTCTTGCAATATCTATCTTCCCTATTTGGTGTGTAGTTGCAAACCCAATGCACTCCATAAAAATTGACATGTTTATAGGAGGCATTTTCATCATAACTAGTGCAATCATCATTAGTACTATGGATATTCAAGGAGTTCATACTAACAACATTGCAATCATGCTCATCATTCAAAGATTTAGTGCCAAACATTTTAATGCATTCTTCTTTTAACACTTTGGCACAATTTTCCTTCCCATCATTATCACGAAAGATATTAAAAAGATGAAGCGTATGAAACAAACTCAATTCCATTTTTTGGTAGTTTTCTTTTATAAACTAAACTAGTGATAAAACAAGAAACAAAAAGATTTGATTGCAAGATATAAAGATATACCTTCAAGCACTCACCTCCCCGACAACGGCGCCAGGAACTGCTTGATGTCTACTACACAACCTTCTTCTTGTAGACGTTGTTGGGCCTCCATGTGCAGAGGTTTGTAGGACAGTAGCAAATTTCCCTCAAGTGGATGACCCAAGGTTTATCAATCCGTGGGAGGCGTAGGATGAATATGGTCTCTCTCAAGCAACCCTGCAAACAAATAGCAAAGAGTCTGTTGTGTCCCCAACACACCCAATACAATGGTAAATTGTACAGGTGCACTAGTTCGGCGAAGAGATGGTGATACAAGTGCAATATGGATGGTAGATATAGGTTTTTGTAATCTGAAAATATAAAAACAGCAAGGTAACAAGTGGTAAAAGTGAGCGTAAACGGTATTGCAATGCTAGGAAACAAGGCCTAGGTTTCATACTTTCACTAGTGGAAGTTCTCTCAACAATAATAACATAATTGGATCATATAACTATCCCTCAACATGCAACAAAGAGTCACTCCAAAGACACTAATAGCGGAGAACAAACAAAGAGATTATGGTAGGGTACGAAACCACATCAAAGTTATTCTTTCCGATCAATCCATTGGGCTATGTGTCACAAACAGCCCTAGAGTTCGTAGTAAAATAACACCTTAAGACACACATCAACCCAAACCCTAATGTCACCTAGATACTCCAATGTCACCTCAAGTATCCGTGGGTATGATTATACGATATGCATCACACAATCTCAGATTCATCTATTCAATCCAACACAAAGTACTTCAAAGAGTGCCCCAAAGTTTCTACCGGAGAGTCAAGACGAAAATGTGTGCCAACCCATGTGCATAGGTTCATGGGTGGAACCCGCAAGTTTATCACCAAAACATACATCAAGTGAATCACGTGATATCCCATTGTCACCACAAATACGCACGGCAAGACATACATCAAGTGTTCTCAAGTCATTAAAGACTCAATCCGATTAGATTATATCAAAGGGAAACGTCAATCCGTTACAAGAGAGTAGAGGGGGAGAAGCAACATAAGATCCAACTACAATAGCAAAGCTCACGATACATCAAGATCGTATCACCTCAAGAACATGAGAGAGAGAGAGATCAAACACATAACTGCTGGTACATACCCTCAGCCTCGAGGGTGAACTACTCCCTCCTCGTCATGGAGAGTGCCGGGATGATGAAGATAGCCACCGGTGAGGGATCCCCCCCTCCGGCAGGGTGCCGGAACAGGGTCCAGATTGGTTTTTGGTGGCTACAGAGGCTTGTGGTGGCGAAACTCCCGATCTATTCTATTCCCCGATCATTTTTGGGTATATGGGTATATATAGGAGGAAGAAGTACGTCAGGGGAGCCACGAGGGGCTCACGAGGGTCGAGGGCGCGCCCAGGGGGTGGGCGCGCCCCCTTGCCTCGTGCCTTCCTCGTTGCTTTCTTGACGTGAACTCCAAGTCTCCCGGGTTGCTTTCTTTCTAAAAATAACTTCTCCAGAAGGTTTCATTCCGTTTCGACTTCGTTTGATATTCCTTTTCTTCGAAACACTTAAACAAGGGAAAAACAGGAACTGGCACTGGGCTCTGGGTTAATAGGTTAGTCCTAAAAGTAATATAAAAGTGCATAATAAAGCCCATAAACATCCAAGACTGATAATATAATAGCATGAATACTTCATAAATTATAGATACGTTGGAGACGTATCAGCATCCCCAAGCTTAATTCATGCTCATCCTCGAGTAGGTAAATGATAAAAGAAGGAATTTATGAAGTTTGAATGCTAGCAGGTGCACAAGTTTGATCAATGATAATTTCAATCACCTTTTCTAGCATCATTATATGTCATAACAGTAGCTCATATCATAAAACTTTGCATGATCAAGTAAAAAACTATTCACATGTTAAAGTATAGAACATAAACTTTCTTGAAAACAAACAAACTGTGTTATTAGTCATCAAACAATTACAATTCATGTTATTTTCAGGAAGAGTCTATGTCAGAGCGTTGATTCAGCAAACTTCACATACTCAACTATCATTTAGTCTTCCATGATTGCTACCACTCAAAGCATATTTTTAGAACAAATAGTATTCATCGAACGCAGAGAAAGATAGGGGCTTAATGTTTCGCCTCCCAACCTTTTACCTCAGGGGTAATGTCAACAGTAATAATTCATGCTCAAGTATATTTGAATGGCCATATATGCCTAGATCTTTCCATCACATGATGCTTGCCAACTAAAGAGTAGGTTGGAATGAGAAGGAATACTACTGACTCATGCATAAAAGTAAAAGATAGGCCCTTCGCAGAGGGAATCAGGGATTTGCAGAGGTGCCAGAGCTCGAAGCAAAAACAGAGATCAAAATAATTTTGAGAGGTATGCTTTCATTGTCAACATAACGACCAAGAGTTCCCAATATCTTCCATACTACATACATTATAGGCGGTTCCCAAACAGAAAGGTAAAGATTTTACTCCCCCTCCACCAACAATCATCAATCCATGGCTTGCCCGAAACAACGTGTGCCTCCAACTAACATCAAACCTGGGGGAGTTTTGTTTGCAATTATTTTTGATTTGATTTCGATCTTTTGATCATGGGACTGGGCTTCCCAGTTACCAGCCATTTTCTCGTGAATGATGAGCGAAGTCCACTCATCGTGAGAATAACCCACCTAGCATGGAAGATACTGCTAACCCGTAGTCGCTACATGAGTGATTCGGGCATACAAAACAGATTATTATTTGAAGGTTTAGAGTTTGGCACATGCAAATTTGGTTCAAGGAGTTTGGATGCAGAAGCAGTATTCCCGCTTAGTACAGATATTTTGGCTAGCAAAGGATTCTAAATAGCAAGCACCACATGTTAGAGGATCCATAACAATATAACTTCTATACAAATATACCCGAGCATAACTCATTATGTTGTCTTGCTTGTCCAACTTCAGCTAATTTGCTCAGGTTTGAAAATAATTAATTGGGATCACAATCATAGAAGATGTCCAGGATAGTATATTTATATGTGAAATCTCTCTCCCTTCAATATTCTTTCATGAATTGTTCAAGTGACCAATACAATGTTTGCTAACCTTCAATAAATTTACCACCTCTACTTCTTATATGTAAAATCATCACTCCCCATGGGATAAGCATATGAAACATATATAATTTCATATTTATGATATTCAATTTCAACCATTTACTCATAGGATATAAGTGAAGCACACGAGTAAATGACAAACTACTCCAAAAAAGATATAAGTGAAGATCAATGAGTAGTTAAATAATTATGGCTATGTGAAGAATCTCTCTCTTTCAATAATTTCAGATCTTGATATTTTATTCAAACAGCAAGCAAAACGAAATAAAATAACGCTCCAAGCAAAACACATATCATGTGGTGAATAAAAATATAGCTCCAAGTAAAGTTATCGATGAACGAAGACGAAAGAGGGGATGCCATCCGGGGCATCCCCAAGATTAGGCTCTTGGTTATCCTTGAATATTACCTTGGGGTGCCTTGGGCATCACCAAGCTTAGGCTCTTGCCACTCCTTATTCCATAGTCCATCGAATCTTTACCCAAAACTTGAAAACTTCACAACACAAAACTCAACAGAAAACTCGTAAGCTCCGTTAGCGAAAGAAAACAAAACACCACTTCAAGGTACTGTAATTAACTCATTCTTTATTTATATTGGTGTTAAACCTACTGTATCCAAACTTCTCTATGGTTTATAAACTATTTTACTAGCCATAGATTCATCAAAATAAGCAAGCAACACAATGAAAACAGAATCTATCAAAAACAGAATAGTCTATAGTAATCTGTATCAAACGTATACTTCCGGAACTCCAGAAATTCTAAAATAAATTGGTGGACCTGAGAAATTTGTCTAGTAATCATATGCAAAAATAATCAACTAAATATCACTCTCCAGTAAAAAGGTGAAGTTAATCTCGTGAGCGCTAAAGTTTCTATTTTTTACAGCATGATCATGAAGACTTCACCCAAGTCTTCCCAAAGGTTCTACTTGGCACAAACAGTAATTAAAACATAAAACCACATCTAAACAAAAGATAGAAGGATTATTTATTCCTAAACAGAACCAAAAATCAAGAAACTAAAATAAGATTGGGTTGCCTCCCAACAAGCGCTATCATTTAACGCCCTTAGCCACGCATGATGATTTCAATGATGCTCACATAAAAGATAGGAATTGAAATAT
This sequence comes from Aegilops umbellulata, assembly GCA_032464435.1. NCBI lineage: Eukaryota > Viridiplantae > Streptophyta > Magnoliopsida > Poales > Poaceae > Aegilops > Aegilops umbellulata. The sequence continues at coordinate 221,519,946 of CP136055.1, read as the reverse complement.
ATAGAGAGCATCATGAAGAATATGACTAGCACATTTAAGTCTAACCCACTTCCTATGCATAGGGATTTTGTGATCAAACAACTTATCGGAACAATAATCAACTAGCATAGGAAGGCAAAACAAGTATAACTTCAAAACTTTAAGCACATAGAGAGGAAACTTGATATTATTGCAATTCCTACAAGCATACATTCCTCCCTCATAATAATTTTCAGTAGCATCATGAATGAATTAAAAAATATAACCAACACCTAAAGCATTTTTTTCATGATCTACTTGCATAGAAATTTTACTACTCTCCACATAAGGAAAATTCTTCTCATTCGGAATAGTGGGAGTATCGTAAGAGACTTGAATACTATAAATTGTTTCCACATTAAAAGAGTAATGTTCAGAAAAAGGGTAATCATAATCATGACACGTTTTATAAATATAATCATCACTACTTTTTGTAGCATAAGTTTCATCACAATAATCATCATAAGTAGCAACTTTGTTCTCATCATAATCGATTAAAACCTCTTCCAAGATAGTGGATACATCACTAAATAAAGTCATGACCTCTCCAAATCCACTTTCATAATTATCATAATAAGATTCAACATCCTCCAAAATACTGGGATCACTACGTCCTAAAGTTGACACTCTTCCAGACCCACTTTCATCAATATAAACATCATAAGTAGGAGGCATGCTATCATCACTATACATTTGCATATCAAAACTTGGGATACTAAAAATATCGTCTTCATTAATTATAGCATCCCCAAGCTTGGGACAAACATTAATTGCAGCAAATATATTCTCAAATATGTCATTCTCATCAAACATAGCTTCCCCAAGCTTGGGCCTTTTCATATCATAAGCATAATCACTCTCATCATTAATAGTATGGATAGCACCAATAGTATAGCAATTATCATATTCTTCCAAGCAAGTGCCAAAAATATTTTCAAGATCATAATAAGTATCATTATCTTCCCAATCATAATCATCACAACAAGCAATAGGCATAACGAGATCATCATCAAATGCATCATCTTCCACAGTTATTTTTGATTCATTTTCTTGAGGCACAACAATAATAGGAGCAACAGTATTTGGGAGAGATATCTTTTTACCTTTCTTCCTTTTTCTTTTATTCTTCTTCACCTCATGTATGGGTTCAATCCTATTTTTGGAGCTCCTTATTAATGAGATTGGTTGAATAGAAGGCTCCTCCTCGTTACCTGATTCATCATAAGAAATAATAGGAGGATATTGGTGGGAAGTCTCTTCCCTTTCATTAGTATTCTCTTCATCTTATATTTGCTTTATTCTCTTTATGTAATTGGCAATATAAGGATTTTCAATGCAATTCACTGCACAATACATATAAATTTCCTCTAGATCAAAACCAAGAAGTTTATAACGGGCAAATTCTGGAAGATGCTTAGTTATATGTTCCATTTCTTCGTAACCCATAAGCAAACTGAGTTTATTATAATGTGCAAGGGTAATCAAGTCATCACAATTTTTGGACACGATTAGATCATGAAACAATTTGCATCGGATAGCTAAATGACCCTGTTCATTGCAAAGTCCACAAGTACGGCCAAGAAAATTTAAATTTTCAGCACCAACATCTAGCCTTTCTTGCAACAATTTAGTTTCTAAATGCTTATGCCTCTTGCAATATCTATCTTCCCTATTTGGTGTGTAGTTGCAAACCCAATGCACTCCACAAAAATTGACATGTTTATAGGAGGCATTTTCATCATAACTAGTGCAATCATCATTAGTACTATGGATATTCAAGGAGTTCATACTAACAACATTGCAATCATGCTCATCATTCAAAGATTTAGTGCCAAACATTTTAATGCATTCTTCTTTTAACACTTTGGCACAATTTTCCTTCCCATCATTCTCACGAAAGATATTAAAAAGATGAAGCGTATGAAACAAACTCAATTCCATTTTTTGGTAGTTTTCTTTTATAAACTAAACTAGTGATAAAACAAGAAACAAAAAGATTCGATTGCAAGATCTAAAGATATACCTTCAAGCACTCACCTCCCCGACAACGGCGCTAGGAACTGCTTGATGTCTACTACACAACCTTCTTCTTGTAGACGTTGTTGGGCCTCCATGTGCAGAGGTTTGTAGGACAGTAGCAAATTTCCCTCAAGTGGATGACCCAAGGTTTATCAATCCGTGGGAGGCGTAGGATCAAGATGGTCTCTCTCAAGCAACCCTGCAAACAAATAGCAAAGAGTCTGTTGTGTCCCCAACACACCCAATACAATGGTAAATTGTACAGGTGCACTAGTTCGGCGAAGAGATGGTGATACAAGTGCAATATGGATGGTAGATATAGGTTTTTGTAATCTGGAAATATAAAAACAGCAAGGTAACAAGTGGTAAAAGTGAGCGTAAACGGTATTGCAATGCTAGGAAACAAGGCCTAGGGTTCATACTTTCACTAATGGAAGTTCTCTCAGCAATAATAACATAATTGGATCATATAACTATCCCTCAACATGCAACAAAGAGTCACTCCAAAGACACTAATAGCGGAGAACAAACAAAGAGATTATGGTAGGGTACGAAACCACATCAAAGTTATTCTTTCCGATCAATCCATTGGGCTATGTGTCACAAACAACCCTAGAGTTCGTAGTAAAATAACACCTTAAGACACACATCAACCCAAACCCTAATGTCACCTAGATACGACAATGTCACCTCAAGTATCCGTGGGTATGATTATACGATATGCATCACACAATCTCAGTTTCATCTATTCAATCCAACACAAAGTACTTCAAAGAGTGCCCCAAAGTTTCTACCGGAGAGTCAAGACGAAAACGTGTGCCAACCCCTATGCACAGGTTCATGGGAGGAACCCACAAGTTTATCACCAAAACATACATCAAGTGAATCACGTGATATCCCATTGTCACCACAGATACGCACGGCAAGACATACATCAAGTGTTCTCAAGTCATTAAAGACTCGATCCGATTAGATTATATCAAAGGGAAAAGTCAATCCGTTACAAGAGAGTAGAGGGGGAGAAGCAACATAAGATCCAACTACAATAGCAAAGCTCACGATACATCAAGATCGTATCACCTCAAGAACATGAGAGAGAGAGAGAGATCAAACACATAACTGCTGGTACATACCCTCAGCCCCGAGGGTGAACTACTCCCTCCTCGTCATGGAGAGTGCCGGGATGATGAATATAGCCACCGGTGAGGGATCCCCCCCTCCGACAGGGTGCCGGAACAGGGTCCAGATTGGTTTTTTGTGGCTACAGAGGCTTGTGGCGGCGAAACTCCCGATCTATTCTATTCCCCGGTCATTTTAGGGTATATGGGTATATATAGGAGGAAGAAGTACGTCAGGGGAGCCACGAGGGGCTCACGAGGGTCGAGGGCGCGCCCAGGGGGTGGGCGTGCCCCCTTGCCTCGTGCCTTCCTCGTTGCTTTCTTGACGTGAACTCCAAGTCTCCCGGGTTGCTTTCTTTCTAAAAATAACTTCTCCAGAAGGTTTCATTCCGTTTCGACTTCGTTTGATATTCCTTTTCTTCGAAACACTTAAACAAGGGAAAAAACAGGAACTGGCACTGGGCTCTGGGTTAATAGGTTAGTCCTAAAAGTAATATAAAAGTGCATAATAAAGCCCATAAACATCCAAGATTGATAATATAATAGCATGAATACTTCATAAATTATAGATACGTTGGAGACGTATCATGCATCCACTTCCATAAACCCCAAAGTTATTCCATATGAGTCCACCATACCTTCCTATATGCAGTATCTACCTGTCGTTCCAAGTAAATTTTTATGTGCCAAACTCTAAACCTTCAAATGAAATTCTGTTTTGCATGCTCGAATAGATCATGTATCAACCAGGGCTGTCTGTATCTTCCATGCTAGGCGGGTTATTCTCAATAGGAGTGGACTCCGGTCCTCACTCACGAGAAAATGGCTGGTCACCGGGATGCCCAGTCCCATGCTCTAAGCAAATCAAATCGAAATAATTGCAAACAAAACTCACCCGAGACTCTTGTTAGTTGGAGGCACTCGTTGTTTCGAGCAAGCCATGGATTGATGCTTGGTGGTGGAGGGGGAGTATAAACTTTAGCATTCTGTTTGGGAACCACCTATAATGTGTGTAGCATGGAAGATATCAAGCTCTCTCGGTTGTTATGTTGACATTGAAAGTATGCCGCTCAAAATATTATTCACATCTATTTCAAAATCGAGCTCTCGCACCTCTACAAATCCCTGCTTCCCTCTGCGAAGGGCCTATCTATTTAATTTTATGTTGAGTCATCACCCTCTTATTTAAAAAGCACCAGCTGGAGAGCACCGCTGTCATTTGCATATGTAAGTGCATCTAGTGCCACCCCTAGTTGGTTTTGGAGTATTGACGACAAACCTGGTTGAGGGACTAATGTGTTTGTGAGAATTGCAGGATAACACAGGTAGTAGTCCCTCATTGATCCGGTTTACCTGCCGGAGATGACCCCTAAAAATGTATGAAAACATTGAAGACAATGGTGGTATGTGAAGATATTCACACTGAAGACTATGACAAGAGAAGACATTGCGTGAAGGCTATGGAGCGTGAAGACTTAGTTGTTTTGTTGTTTCCTTTTCTCCTTTGTTGATTCATAGGAACCACCGTACTGTTAAGTGGGGTCCTAGTGAACAAAGCCAGAGTGACTGAAGTGATGCTGAACCAAAATCCTATGTCTTCGAGTGAAGACAATGAGAGCAAATCTTGTCCAGAGCTGGATGAGTCAGCTTTACTTGTAACCCAAGTAAAGTTGTCGTGTGTGTTTGAAATCAGACCGTTGGAACACGTGTCAGTTCCTTAGTGACCCAGGGTCATTTCGGACAAATCAGGTCGGGTTGCCTAGTGGCTATAAATATCCCACCGCCTACACCATAAATTGGTGGCTGCTCAGAGTTAGTGCACGGCTTTTGTCGTTTGAGAGCAACCCACCTCCGAAGCTTTTGAGAGAGAGAAATCCTTGCGAGGACAAAGCCCAAACACCCAGAGCCAAAGAGTGTTAGGCATCACTGAAGTCTTTCTGTCCGCATGACGTGAAGACTTGTTACACTTGAGGACTGTGAATTCTCCAGCCGGTTAGGCGTCGCGTTCTGAGCATCCAAGAGTCATTGTGGATCGCCGATGAATGTAGTCTGTGAAGGTTTGGAAGTCTACCTTGAAGACTTACCAGAGTGATTGGATGAGGACTGGGTGTCCTTAGCTCAAGGGGAATAAGGTGAAGACGTGGTCTTCCGAGTTGAATCTCAGCCTCCCTAACCATACGTACAGTTGTCACAGCAACTGGAACTGGTCCAACAAATCATGTGTCCTCACCAAGTGACTGGTTCTATCCTCTCCCTCTCTTTACTTACAGTTTGTCTTCATGAAGTCATTGCCTGCTTGCACTACCTGTTTGACTTCACTGTGTGACTACTATCGTTGTTTGGCTTCATACTGTCTTCCATCCTAATCTTTACTACCTAGCTGCTATTAGTCTCCGTGCTTTCACTTCATTGAATACTTGACTATGGCTTGCTTAGTGTAGTCTACCTTCCGCTGCATATCAATAGGTTCATTTCTTGTGTTTGTCTTCGAAACTCTCATGTTTTAAAGACTTTCATAAAAATCACCTATTCACCCCCCTCTAGTCGATAACTAGCATTTTCAATTGGTATCAGAGCAGGGTACTCCCTTATTCTGTGTGATTCGGTTTAACCACCTGGAGTTTTAGCTATGTCGACTGCAGGGATAATCAAAGTCTCCACTGCTTGCCCCGTCTTCGATGGAACAGAATATCCCTACTGGAAGAATAAGATGCGCATGCATCTTGAAGCCATTGATGTCGACCTCTGGTATGCCGTCAAGAATGGCGTTCCCAAGACTGGTGAAGGTGTCACCCCTGCTGATGTCAAGAAGTTCATTCAACTGGATTCTACTGCCAAGAACATCATCTATGGTCACCTGACCAAAGGACAGTATGGTCGTGTGAGTGCTCTGTAAACGTCGAAGCTAGTCTGGGACTGGCTCTCCAAGGTCAATGAAGGCATCTCAACCCAGAGAGATCAAAGGATCAGTGTTCTTTGCAACCTCTTCAACCGCTTCAAGAGAAACGACAACGAGATTGTCCAGCTCATGTTTGATCAGCTCACTGACATCACAAATGAGCTTCGTGCTCTCGGCGCCACTGAGATCACCAAGCATGAAATCGTCAAGACACTACTAAGATCACTTGACAGCTCATTCGACACCCTTGCCCTCATGATACAAGAACGCCCCGACTTCAGGACACTCAATCCGTGTGATATACTTGAGAGGCTCAACACACATGAGTTCCAGCTATCTGAGAAAAGAGATATCTATGGTCCCAACTACGGCCGAACTCATGCTTTGAAGGCAAAAGTTGTTACTTCATCTGAAGAAGAATCTGACTGCAGTTCTGATGATCCTGAAGACATTGGAAAGGAACTTTCTATGCTTGTGAAGAAGTTCCAAAAGTTCACTAAGAAGAAGGGCTTCAGAAAGTCTTCACGATCCAGCTCAAGAAATGATAAACCTTCCACTCATGACTACAAGAAGAGAACATGTCACAAGTGCAAGAAACCTGGACACTACATCTCTGAGTATCCACGGTGGGACAATGAGAACAACAAGAAGAAGAAGAGCAAGGAATATGATTCAGATGACAAGAAGAAAAAGAAATCCTCAAAGTCTTCTTCCAAGTCCTCATCCTAGTCTTCATCTCATAAGAAGAGCTAGGCTCGTGCTTTTGTTGGCAAGGAGATGGATTCAGAAGAGGAGTCTGCTTTTGAGGAGGCGGAGCTGGAGTCTGAGGAGGAGTCCGACCCAGGCGTTGCAAGTCTGGCTCTAGCTACAGCCTACGTTTCCAAGTCCATCTTCAACACTGAAGACAATGGCTCCATCACCAACGGTGAAGCTAATGACAAGGACGACTCTCCTCCCACCTACTGCTTCATGGCACGTGGTGCCAAGGTAAAATCACGTGATGCTTACTTTCAAACATCAGGTGAAGACGACTCTGATTGTGAATCCTAACCCAGCTACAAAACACTTGCTAAAATTGCAACTGTACAACAGAAAGCTATGGAACATACTCAAAAACTGTTAGACAAAAGCGATGACCTGTTGGACATGGAAATGACCCGTTCTCAGTCCTTAGTTGAAGATATAAACAATCTTCATGCTAAGTACCAGGAACTTGAAAGTCGTCATGAAACGCTCTCAACCACTCATGAAAAGCTCTCCTATGATTATCTTGAAAGGAAGCAAGAGCTTGAGAAATTGAGAGTGGCTCATGAAGATCTTAAAAAAGAGAATGAGTCACTTCGCGCTCAACAGACCAGTTCTGCTCAGGAAGGATTTGAACCACCATGTCTAAAATTCCTTGAGTGTGATAACGATACTTGTGTTGCTGAATGTTCTACTTCTGCTACTGTTGCAATATCTTCAATTGCTGATGTGGTAACTAACCCCTTTGCTGAGGATACCACTACTATTGCTGATGAAAATGCTAGGTCGAAGACATTGCTTGAAATAGGGATGTACAAAAGTCTCAAAGGGCATCAGACACTGTGCAATGTTCTCAAAAAGCAGATTCTGTACCGAAACCCTAGGAAAGAGGGTGTTGGGTTCGAGAGGAAAATGAATGTTGATGGCTCCTACTGGAAGCCTGAGCAGTACCCCAAAACCACATGGGTTGCTGCAAAGGGACCTTCAGTGGATCCATCCACCTTATCTGGCTTCACATGTGATAACCATGTTATGATTGATGAATCATTTGATGCAAACTATAAACTATTTAAGAATCAGAATGGTAAAGTGTTTGCCAGGTATATTGGTAGTAGCTGCAGGAATGGGCCACCTATGAAGAAGATCTGGGTTCCCAAAAGTTGTCTTGAGAATCTTCCTGTGAATGTCATCATGACACCACCTGGGAAGAAGACAAATCCCAGACCAAAGGCTTCATATGGTGCAAAGGCTTCATACAGACAGAGGACTCACCTGAGTCACCCTAACGCCAATGTTTTGCAGGGAAACCATACTCAGACTTATGAATATGAGCGTGTTTATTCAAACTGCCATGTTCATAAAACTAAGAACTATTCTGCTTATTCATATGAGTACTATTCACCTCCTGCAAGGCTATTTGCTAGGGCTTCAAAGCCGAAGTTCTCAGATGCTGCACTTAGACTCATTGCTTCTAAGCCACCCCTGAAGATGTGGGTGGTTAAGAAGAATTAACTTTCTTTTGCAGGGAAAGGTCTCCAGCCGGAAATCGAAGGCGTCTGATGCTATTGCTGGGGACCTAAAACATCTTGTGGGGCGCAAGATCAAATGCCCAAATGGTCTTACTATGTATTTTGTTCCTGAATCGCTTGCCAATCATCCTATCAGTCCTAATCTTGATATGAGGTTCTATAATCCTCTTGCCCGTCAAATGTTTATGCTTCACAATACTCTTGGTGAAGCCTATCCCCCTAACTGTGCTGTATGGTATGACACCTCATGCTTCAGAATGGATTATGGACAGCGGATGTACTAATCATATGACTGGTGATCGAAGTGTTCTCACGGACTCAACCTTACGTCCATCTGACAAGAGTCACATCACATTTGCTGACACTGGTAAAAGCAAGGTATTGGGTCTAGGTAGAGTTGCAATCTCAAAGGATCAACACATGGATAAAGTGATGCTTGTTGAATCCCTTGGTTTCAACTTAATGTCTGTCTCAATGCTTTGTGACTTGAACATGATTGTGATATTTGGAAAATATCGTTGCCTTGTGCTAATGGAATCTGACAAGTCTCTTGTCTTTGAAGGGTACCGGAAAGATGATCTATACATGGTAGATTTCTCAGCAGGGACACGGCTTGCTGTATGCCTTCTTGCAAAAGCTTCAGAGTTCTGGCTCTAGCATCGGAGGCTAGGGCATGATGGCATGAGGAACTTACACACTCTCGCCAAGAAGAAGCATGTCATATGCATCGAGGGCGTCAAGTTCAAGAAGGATCACTTGTGCGGTGCCTGCGAAGCTGGAAAGATGTAGGGCCAAGCATCAGTCGAATACAATCATGACGACATCTCAACCCTTTGAGCTGCTACACATGGACTTATTTGTCCCTACTCACTACTCTACTCTCTATAAGTGCATCTAGTGCCACCCCTAGTAGTTTTGGAGTATTGACAACAAACCTGGTTGAGGGACTAATGTGTTTGTGAGAATTGCAGGATAACACAGGTAGTAGTCCCTCATTTATTCGGTTTACCTGCCGGAGATGACCCCTAAAAATGTATGAAGACATTGACGACAGTGGTGGTATGGGAAGATATTCATATTGAAGACTATGACATGAGAAGACATTGAGTGAAGACTATGGAGCGCGAAGACTTAGTTGTTTCGTTGTTGCCTTTTCTTCTTTGTTGAGTCATAGGAACCACCGTACTGTTAAGTGGGGTCCAAGTGAACAAAGTCAGAGTGACTGAAGTGATGCTCAACCAAAATCCTATGTGTTCGAGCGAAGACAATGAGAGCAAATCTTATCCAGAGCTGGATGAGTCAGCTTTGCTTGTAGCCCAAGTAAAGTTGCCGCGTGTGTTTGAAATCTGACCGTTGGAACACATGTCAGTTCCTTAGTGACCCAGGGTCATTTCGGACATATCAGGTCGGGTTGCCTAGTGGCTATAAATAGCCCACCCCCTACACCATAAATTGGTGGTTGCTCAGAGTTAGTGCACGGCTTTTGTCGTATTGAGAGCAACCCACCTCGAAGCCTTTGAGAGAGAGAGAAATCCTTGCGAGGACAAAGCCCAAACACCCAGAGCCAAAGAGTGTTAGGCATAACTGAAGTCTTTCTGTCTGTGTGACCTGAAGACTTATTACACTTGAGGACTGTGAATCCTCCAGCCGGTTAGGCGTCGCGTTCTGAGCATCCAAGAGTCATTGTGGATCGCCGGTGAACGAAGTCTGTGAAGGTTTGGAAGTCTACCTTGAAGACTTACCAGTGTAATTGGGCGAGGACTGTGTGTCCTTAGCTCAAGGGGAATAAGGTGAAGACGCGGTCTACTGAGTTGAATCTCCGCCTCCCTAACCAGACGTACAGTTGTCACAGCAACTGGAACTGGTCCAACAAATCCTGTGTCCTCAACAAGTGACTGGTTCTATCCTCTCCCTCTCTTTACTTAGAGTTTGTCTTTGTGAAGTCATTGCCTGTTTGCTTTACCTATTTGTCTTCACTGTTTGACATCTATTGTTGTTTGGCTTCATACCATCTTCCATTCTGATCCTTACTATCTAGCTGCTATTTGTCTTCGTACTCTCATTGCATACTTGACTATGGCTTGCTTAGTGTAGTATATCTTCCGCTATATTTCAATAGGTTCATTTCTACTGTTTGTCTTTGAAACTTCCATGTTTTGAAGACTTTCGTAAAAATCGCCTATTCACCCCCCCTCTAGTCGATCACTAGCACTTTCAGTTGGTATCAGAGCAAGGTACTCCCTTGTTCTGTGTGATTCAGTTTAACAACCTGGAGTTTTAGCTATGTTGACTGCAGGGATACTCAAAGTCTCCGCTGCTTGCCCCATCTTCGATGGAACTGAATATCCCTACTGGAAGAATAGGATGTGCATGCATCTTGAAGCCATTGATGTCGACCTCTGGTATGTCATCAATAATGGCGTTCCCAAGACTGGTGAAGGTGTCACCCCTGCTGATGTCAAGAAGTTCATTCAACTCGACTCTACTGCCAAGAACATCATCTGTGGTCATCTGACCAAAGGACAGTATGGCCGCGTGAGTGCTTTGGAAACATCAAAGCTAGTCTGGGACTGGCTGTCTAAGGTCAACGAAGGCGTCTCAACCCAGAGAGATCAAAGGATCAGTGTTCTTCGCAACCTCTTCAACCGCTTCAAGAGAAACGACAATGAAAATGTCCAACTCACGTTTGATCGCCTCACTGACATCACAAATGAGTTTTGTGCTCTCGGCGCTACTGAGATTACCAAGCATGAAATCGTCAAGACATTACTGAGATCACTTGACAGCTCCTTTGACACCCTTGCCCTCATGATACAAGAACGTCCTGACTTCAAGACACTCGATCCGTCTGATACACATGAGAGGCTCAACACACATGAGTTCCAGCTATCTGAGAAAAGAGATATCTATGGTCCCAACTATGGCCGAACTCGCGCTTTGAAGTCAAAAGCTGTTTCCTCATCTGAAGAAGAATCTGACTGCAGTTCTGATGATCCCGAAGACATTGGAAAGGAACTTGCTATGCTTGTGAAGAAGTTCCAGAAGTTCACTAAGAAGAAGGGCTTCAGAAAGTCTTCACGATCCAGCTCAAGAAATGATGAAGCTTCCACTCATGACTACAAGAAGAGAACATGTCACAAGTGCAAAAAACCTGGATACTATATCTTTGAGTGTCCACTATGGGACAACGAGAAGAAGAAGAAAAAGAAGAGCAAGGAATATAATTCTAATGACAAGAAGAAGAAGAAATCTTCAAAGTCTTCTTCCAAGTCCTCATCCAAGTCTTCATCTCATAAGAAGAGCTCATCTGGCAAGGCTCGTGCTTTTGTTGGCAAGGAGATGGATTCAGAGGAGGAGTCTGTTTCAGAGGAGGTGGAGGTGGAGTCTTAGGAGGAGTCCGACCCTGGCGTCGCAAGTCTGGCTCTAGCCACAGCCTATGTTGCCAAGTCCATCTTCAAAACTGAAGACAATGACTTCCACACCAACGCTGAAGCTGATGGCAAGGACGACCCTGCTCCCACCTACTGCTTCATGGCACGCGGTGCCAAGGTAAAATCACGCGATGCTTACTTTCAAACATCTAGTGAAGATGACTCTGATTGTGAATCCAAACCCAGCTACAAAACACTTGCTAAAATTGCAACTGAACAACAAAAGGCTATGGAACATACTCAAAAACTGTTAGACAAAAGCAATGACATGTTGGACGCGGAAATGACTTGTTCACAGTCCTTAGTTGAAGACATAAAAAATCTTCATGCTAAGTACCAAGAACTTGAAAGTCGTCATGAAACGCTCTCGACGACTCATGAAAAGCTCTCCTATGATTATCTTCAAAGGAAGCAAGAGCTTGAGAAATTGAGAGCGGATCATGAAGATCTTCGAAAAGAGAATGAGTCACTTCACGCTCAACAGATCAGTCCCGCTCAGGATGGATTTGAACCACCATGCCTAAAATGTCTTGAGCATGATAACGCTACCTCTGTTGCTGAATGTTCGACTGCTGCTACTGTTGCATTGTCTTCAACTACTAATGTGGTAACTAACCCCTCTGCTGAGGATACCACTACTATTGCTGATGAAAATGCTAGGTTGAAGACATTGCTTGAAACAGGGATGTACAAAAGTCTGAAACAGCATCAGACACTGTGCAATGTCCTTAAAAAGCAGTTTCTGAACCGAAACCCTAGGAAAGAGGGTGTTGGGTTCGAGAGGAAAATGAATGTTGATGGTTCCTATTGGAAGCCTGAGCAGTATCCCAAAACCACATGGGTTGCTGCAAAGGGACCTTCAATGGACCCATACACCTTATCTGGCTTTACCTATGCTAACTCTGTTCTCATTGATGAATCCTTTGATGCAAACTATAAACTGTTCAAGAATCAGAATGGTGAACCGTTTGCCAGATATGTTGGTACTAACTGCAGGAATGGGCCACCTATGAAGAAGCTCTGGGTTTCCAAAAGCTGCCTTGAGAATCTTCCAGTGAATGTCATCATGACACCACCTGGGAAGAAGACAAAACCCATACCTAAGGCTTCATATGGTCCAAAGGCTTCATACAGACAGAGGACTCACCTGAGTCACCCTAACGCCAATGTTTTGCAGGGAAACCATGCTCAGACTTATGAATATGAGCGTGTGTCTTCAAACTGCTATGTTCATAGAACTAAGAATTTTTCTGCTTATTCTTATGAGTATCATTCATCTCCTGCAAGGCTATTTGCTAGGGCTCCAAAGCCAAAGTTCTCAGATGCTGCACTTAGACTCATTGCTTCTAAGCCACCCCTGAAGATGTGGGTGGTTAAGAAGAATTAACTTTCTCGTGCAGGGAAAGGTCTCCAGCCAGAAATCAAAGGCGTCTGATGCTATTGCTGGGGACCTAAAACATCTTGTGGGGCGCAAGATCAAATGCCCAAATGGTCTTACTATGTATTTTGTTCCTGAATCGTTTGCCATTCATCCTATCAGTCCTAATCTTGATCTGAGCTTCAATAATCCTCTTGCCCGTCAAATGTTTATGCTTCACAATGCTCTTGGTGAAGCCTATCCCCCTAACTGTACTGTAGGGTATGACACCTCGTGCTTCAGAATGGATTATGGACAGCGGATGCACTAATCACATGACTAGTGATCGAAGTCTTCTCATGGACTCTACTTTACGTCCATCTGATAAGAGTCACATCACATTTGCTGACACTGGTAAAAGCAAGGTATTGGGTCTAGGTAGAGTTGCAATCTCAAGGGATCAGCACATGGATAAAGTGATGCTTGTTGAATCCCTTGGTTTCAACTTAATGTATGTCTCGATGCTTTGCAACTTGAACATGATTGTGATATTTGGAAAATATCGTTGCCTTGTATTTATGGAATCTGATAAATCTCTAATCTTTGAAGGGTACCGGAAAGATGATATGTACATGGTAGATTTCTCAGCAGGACCACAACTTGCCGTATGTCTTCTTACAAAAGCTTCAGAGTGCTGGCTATGGCATCGGAGGCTGGGGCATGCTGGCATGATGAACTTACACACTCTCGCCAAGGAGAAGCATGTCATAGGCATCGAGGGCGTTAAGTTCAAGAAGGATCATTTGTGCGGTGCCTGCGAAGCTGGAAAGATAATTAGGGCCAAGCATCCCTCGAAGACAATCATGACGACATCTCAACCCTTTGAGCTGCTACACATGGACTTATTTGGCCCTACTCACTACTCTACCCTCACAACAACTGCTTGTCTCTATGGCTTCATTGTTGATGATTATTCAAGATATACGTGGGTGCACATAATTCTCTACAAGACTGAAGTGCAATATGTCGTCAGACGCTTCGCCAACTGAGCCATGAACAATTGTGGCGTCAAGATCAAGCATATCAGAAGTGACAGCGACACTGAATTCAAGAACACCGGACTTGATCTTTATCTGGGTACAATGGGAATCACTCATGAGTTCTCCGCTCCGTATACACCTCAGCAAAATGGCATCGTGGAGCGCAAGAACAGAACCCTCATTGAGATGGCTCGAACAATGCTAGATGAGTACAAGACACCAAGAAAGTTCTGGCCTGAAGCTATTGATACAACATGTCATGTCATCAGCCGTGTTTACATCCATAAGCTTCTGAATAAAACATCCTATGAGCTACTCACTGGCAAAAAGCCAAATGTCAGTTACTTCAGAGTATTTGGAGCTAGGTCCTGGATCAAGGATCCACATCACAAATCAAATTTTGCACCTAAAGCTCACGAAGGCTTCATGCTCGGTTACGGAAAGGACTCCCACTCTTACAGAGTCTTCAACCTCTATCTCTACAAGATCGTCGAAACGGTGGACGTACGGTTCGATGAAACCAATGGTTCACAAAGAGAGCTCCTGCCAAGTACACTAGACGAAGCTTCACCCAGTGAATCTATCAAGCTAATGGGAACTGGTGAAATTATGCCTTCTGAAGCACAGCCTGAAGAGGAACTTATCATCTCTGCGCCTAACCAACCTGAAGACAATGCTCAGCCTGAAGACAATCCTTCCAATATTGATAATGATCAGCAAGAGCAAAATCTTCGCCCAGTTCATCCTCGTGTTGCAAACGAAGTACAGATTGAGAAGATAATTGACAACATCAATGCACCTGGTCCACTTACGCTCTCAGGACCCCGATTCCAAGTCACATCGACCCAGCCGGTAACACCTCATATTACTTTGCGGCCTCACGCACGGTAATCCCACGGGTGTCGCCTTACCATGGCCCGGGACCGTTTGTGCCTTTTGGCTCACGTATATGATGGTGTCGCTAGCATCCATATGACAGAGAACCCGGGCCGACATGGCTAGTCGTGAACCCAAAGCGGTGCTAACCTATGAGGACAGGCATACATGAATCACATCGAGCATGTCGGTCAACAATGTGTGATTCCGGGCTGTAGCGCTGGGCTAACAGGACTCCGGTAAACCGGGCTGTAGCAGGCTAGGCAGGACTCCGGAAGTCACCGCGTGACATTTCCCCGAAGGGACAGACATAGGAACGAAGTGAATCACATGCCGGCCAGTCAAGTGTTCCAAGCAGTAGTGTTGGGCTAGCAGGACTCCGGTGAACCGGGCTGTAGCGGACTACTATCGCTCAGAAGCACTAGACTACATTTCCCCATATGATAGGCTGCCAAAGATAAACAACTAGATAGTCGGATCCCACTCATACCAAGCATTTCAATCATACACACAATATGCCCGATATGAGTAAATACAACATGGCATCACAACAAAACTCTATAACTCAAGTACTTTATTTAAGGGGCTCCGGAGAGCCATACATATCATCCATACAGATAGGGGTCACATGACCCGACACTCAAGTCATACAAACATACAAGCCATGCGGAAGCAAAGTAGTATGAGTACAGACACTAGAAAGAAAGAAGGCTTGACGAAGCCTGTCTATCTACATCGACCCTTCACAAGTCTTGGATCACCACCTGGGTGATAAGTCACTCGTCAATGTCGAGGTCTACGTAGAACCCATCGGAGGGGTTGGTGTTGTCGTCTGAAAACATTAATTAAAGCAACGTGAGTACGAAGGTACTCAGCAAGTCTTACAACAGAATCCTACAATACATGCACATTCTCAAGAAGGTAGTGGAGCTATTGCAGCAAGCCAGCTTTGACTCATGGCTAAGCTATCGTACTGTCGGTGTACTAAAGTAGGGGTACTCTAGTATCCCGAACTTGTGCACGGGCAGTCGCAGCACCCCGCGGCAAGGCCCGCCGGGGGACCGCCAAAGTCCTCCGCAGATCCTTTGAAGCCATCCAAGAGCAAAGTATTTAAATCAAGGAGACAAGTCCCCGGCAAGAGGAGCTTGCCGGGAAGGCCATTCAAGGTACAAGACCCCAGCAAGAGGAGCTTGCCGGGAAGCCCAACAAGAGCATCTCAAAGGACCTGCCGCAGCACGCCACGCGTCCCGGCAGGACCCGGCGAGCGACAAGTTCCCGGGCGCGACAAGGCAACGGCCGCGGCAAGGCACTTGCCGCAGCAGGCAGCCACTCTGTACCCGCGCTCCAGCTCACCCACCTACGTGTCGCTCCGGGACCCTTCCCAGCGTATGTGGCGGGAGGCTGTGCAGCCAGGGGTACACTATGGCATGCAGCGCTGACAGGATCGCCATCGTGGCAAGCAATGGCGCCCCTGACGGTCCCTTTTCTGCACCGTCTAGGCGACGTAGACGGGCATTTAATGCCTTTGTCCCCTGCCGTCAGGGTTAGGTATGATACACTGTGTAGGTAGCTGTACCTACCGCAGCATATTTACACTTTTGCCCTTACCTACGTTGCCACCTGTTGGAGACCCCTTGAACATATAAAAGGAGGCCCATGCACAACGTAGGGGGGGGATCGATCCTCAGAGAAGCGCTCGATCTCGTTAGCTGCTCGAGTCTACTGTAGCACTCGGCGCTCCCGAGCAAGAACTCAATACAATCCACAAAGCAGCAGTAGGAGTGTTATCTCTCCGGGGAGCTCCGAAGCTGGGTAAAAACCTTCCCCCGCGTGTCTCGCCTCGATCCGCTCTTCGCGCGACCTCCGCCCCCCGCCAAACCGAGAAGGGGCTCCGTCCCCATAGGTGCTCGGGGAGCCCAGGAAAACCCCGGCATCTCCGGCGCGCCAGGTAGGGGGCGTCGAGGTTGTGTGAACCTGATCCGGCGTTCACGCGAGCTAAATCTTCATCGACTTCATCGAGATGCCGCTGAAGAAGAAGGCTTCAGAGGCGGCTGCGCCGTCCGTGTCGAATCCACCGCGGCCGCAGCAAACGGCCGGCGGGGAGAACGCCGGCGGTGGAACGGGCGCCGACGAGGGAGCCCACGGTGCCAACAAGTCCAAATACAAGACCGCGCTGCCCGCTGGCGGCGTAGTCGGCTCTCACGACGACCGGGCGTCCGTAGATGCACCACGCCCATCTCAAGAGGCGCAGGACCAACAACGTCATGGTACTCACGGTACCATACGCTCGCTGGACCCAAATCGAGCTAGCGGATCCCGGGACGCTCAAGGCCAACATGCACGCCGACGTGCTGGCGCAAGCGAGGCATGGTCGCCTGGACGGAATACTGCTCCTTCCAACATCGTTGGGAGCTCGAGCATATCCCGCTTCTCGCACCGTTCGTCACCGCTACCCGCCACCCCAGCAGAAGCTCTAGCACGAGCTCAACTGCTCCTAGACTTCCCTCCAGCGCCAGACAAGATCGACGACTGGAGGGCCACCATTCAGAGTCTCATCGGCTTCGCCAACGGCGACACTCCGCGGCCAGCGACCACATTGCAGCCGCGGCAGGCCAGCCAAGTGCGAGCCGATGGCGACAAAACCGGTGGGGGTGCAACCACCGTGCACTCTCCGCCCCAAAGGCCAAGATCGCCGACTCGCCGGGTCCGCCACGACAGCGACTCCACTGCTTCCTCAGATCCGCGAACTCGTCGCGATCAGCGCCACGTTCTTCACGAACGACAGCAAGAAGACGCCCGCACCCGCATCGAGCGCCGGAGAGAAACGCGGCGTCAATCAGACCGACGCGCTGGCCCCACTGTCGATATGCAAGCGCCAGGGGAACCAGGCGACCTGCCGTACGCGGTAGGTTGCCCTGCGTTTACCCGTGAGCTGCGGCAATTCCAGTGGCCTAGCATGAAGAATTTCAAGCCAGACGTACCAGAGAAGTACGACAGCAGGCTGCATCCGTCGGAGTTCCTCAGCATCTACACCATTGCGGTGCAGGCTGCCGGGGGGCGGGACGACAAGATCCTCGCCAATTACTTCCCTCTGGTGCTCAAGCCCAACGTCAGGTCCTGGCTCATGCACTTGCCGGAAAACTCCATATCTTCCTGGGCGGACCTATGCCATCAGTTTGTCCGCGCCTTTACCGGCGGCCACAAACCCCATGGCCGGGAGAGTGATCTTCACCTGCTTGCCCATAAGGAAGGGGAGCCTCTACGTAAGTACATCCAGAGATTCAGCCAAGTGCAACGCAACATCCCAGACGTCCACCCTGCCGCGGTCATCAGTGCGTTCCATCAGAACGTGCGCAACCGCAGGATGCGGGAGGAGATGGCGATGTGCAAGATCAGAGACGTCGGCGAGCTGTATGCCCTGGCCGACAGATGTGCACGTGCTAAGGAAGGAAGGAAACTCCCCGGAGAGAACGTAGGAACCGCACGGTCTGACAGCGACGATGCCGCCCCAGCAAGCAAAAACAGGCGGCGGAACAACAGGAAGAGGAAAGGCAAAGATGTGCTAGTTGTCGAGCAATCCGACAACGAAGGTGGAGCCAAGACAGCCAAGACTGATAGCTCCGGCAAGGAGGTTGCCGCATGCGCCAACTGCCAGGCTGTGGCGGCCGCCGATAAGCAGAATGGCACCAACAAGCAGTACTGCAAGATTCACCGCACCAAAGGCCATGACCTCCAGAGCTGCAAGAAGGTCGAACAGCTCGTTGAGCTGCAAAAGGCCGAGTACGAGCGACACGACAAGGAGAAGGACCAAGGAGGTGCTGGAAGATCTGGTACGAAGCGCACTAGCCGGGGGGGGGGGAGGGACGCCGCGGCAACACCAAGCAGCGGCAAGGCGACAGACCTCCCCGCGGCCGCGACAATGATGAAGATGACGACGACGACGAAGACATGGATGACGCCGAGACCAGCGAGCAGGAGTTCCAGAAAGCCACAGAAGTTTTGTGCATTGACAGTGGTGCTTCTCTGCATACTTCACACCGCCAACTCAAGCAGTGGGTGTGGGAAGTTAATGCAGCAGAACCACCCGTCGAGTCACGCAAGCTTCTGAAATGGTCCAGCACGCCTATCATCTTTGATATTGAGGACCACCCCGATCGCACAACTGCTGTCGGGTGTTTGCCGATGTTGGTCTCACCAACTATCCGCAACCTCAAGGTCACTAAGATGCTAGTTGACGGCGGGGCCGGCTTGAACCTGATCTCCTCCGCTGTGCTTCGGAGACTCCAAGTCCCTGACAGCGAGCTCGAAGAGACCGACACGTTTCAAGGAATCAGCCCGGGAAGGAGCAAGCCGAAGGGGAAGATCACGCTGCCGGTGACATTTGGCAGTGAGTTGAACTTCAGGACTGAGAGGATCACTTTCGACGTTGCCGATTTTCCATTGCCTTACAATGGAATTCTCGGCCGTCCAGCGCTCGCCAAGTTCATGGCGGCCTCTCACTACGCGTACAACATGCTGAAGATGCCAGGCCCGATAAGTGTCATCTCTGTACATGGCGACAAGAAAGACGCTCTCATCTGTGCCGACAAGATCTACCAGGAAGCAGCAGCCGCCGCGGATCACGAGACACTCGCCGCTGAAGCTCCCGGAGGGAAGAAGAAGACCAAGTCCGGCAAGAGCTCTGATGCCCACTCCGGCAAGCGCACCTCTTCGGAGTGCTGCGCTACCGCCGAGGACGCACCATCGAGCTCCACCGGCAAGTGTAAGAAGACAATGGCAGCTCCGCCAGCAACCAAGAAGGTGTCCGCCAAGGAGGACGGCACTGGTGGTACCTTCACCATCAGTGCCACTCTCGACCCTAAATAGGAAAGCGCGCTCGTTGCTTTCCTGTGGGCGAATATCGACGTGTTTGTGTGGCAACCGTCTGACATCCCCGGCGTTCCCAGGAAAGTAATCAAGCACCACCTCGCCGTCTGCCCTCACGCGCGACCCGTCAAGCAGAGAGTCAGGAAACAAGCGGTGGAGCGCCAAGAGTTCATCGCCGAAGAGATCAAGAAGTTGGAAGCAGCAGGCCTCGTCAGAGGAGTGCTCCATCCTACGTGGTTGGCCAATCCTGTAGTCGTGCGCAAGGCGAACGGGAAATGGAGACTTTGCATCGACTTCACCGATGTCAACAAAGCTTGTCCCAAAGACCCATTTCCCTTGCCGCGCATTGACCAGATTGTCGACTCCATAGCCAGATGCGACTTGCTTTCGTTTCTTGATGCATACTCAGGATACCATCAGATCTTCATGGCAGAAGAGGATGAGGAGAAAACCGCGTTCATCATTCCATGTGGCACGTACTGTTTTGTACGAATGCCTTTCGGTTTGAAGAATGCCGGTTCAACATTTGCAAGGGTCGTCCATACTGCTTTTGAGCCGCAAATACACAGAAATGTGGAAGCCTACATGGATGATATAGTGGTCAAAAGCAGGGACAAGTCAACTCTGATTCAAGATCTAGAAGAAACTTTTGCAAAACTGCGTAAGATTAGCCTCAAGCTCAACCACTAGAAGTGCGTGTTTGGAGTCCCTTCCGGCAAGCTTCTCGGGTTCTTTGTGTCCCAGCGGGGGATTGAAGCCAATCCCGACAAGATCAAGGCCATTGAGCAGATCGAAGCACCGAAGCGCGTCAAGGATGTACGGAAACTTGCCGGCTGCGTGGCGGCTCTCAGCAGGTTTATCCCTAAGTCTGCTGAGCGTGCCCTGCCGTTTTTCAAAATCTTGAAAAAGGAAGGTCCAATGAAATGGACTCCGGAAGCGGAGGCTGCGCTGCAGGACTTGAAGAGATACCTATCCTCCACTCCAATACTTGTCGCACCTAAACCACAAGAGAAGTTGCTGCTATATCTGGCGGCAACCAATCAAGTGGTTAGTGCTGCGTTAGTAGTGGAGAGAGAGGCAGATGATGAGCCAGCAACCGCGGCAAGCGCGTCCAACGACAAGCAAGGGGCTTCCCTGACGAGCTCTGGTCCCGATGAAGATAGATCTGCGCAGATGTGCGAAGGGATACAGAAGAAAATGGTGCAGCGCCCAGTCTACTTTGTAAGTTCCCTTCTGCAGGGGGCTAGGTCGAGGTACTCTGGTGTGCAGAAGTTGCTTTTCGGCCTCCTTATGGCCTCGAGAAAGCTACGCCATTACTTCCAAGCACATGAGATCACAGTTGTCACTCGCTTTCCGCTGAAGAGGATACTGCAGAATCCAGAAGCAACAGGCAGGATTGTTGAGTGGGCATTGGAACTGTCGAGCTTTGGCCTCAAGTTTGAGAGAACTTCAACTATTCGAAGCAGAGCATTGGCAGAATTCATAGCAGAGTGGACGCCAACACCTGACGAAGAAACCCCAGAGACGAGCATCCCCGTCAAGGAAGCAAACAAAGAGTGGCTGATGTACTTTGATGGCGCGTTCTCGTTACAAGGCGCCGGTGCTGGCGTGCTGCTTGTCGCACCCACCGGAGAGCACCTGAAGTACGTGGTCCAGATGCACTTTCCCAAGGAGCAAGCAACAGACAATACTGCAGAGTATGAAGGATTGCTCGCCGGTCTCAGGATCGCGGCAGACCTTGGGATCAAGCAGCTCATTGTCAGGGGTGACTCGCAGCTCGTCGTCCGCCAAGTAAACAAGGATTATCAGAGTCCGTTGATGGAAGCTTACGTTGATGAAGTGAGGAAGCTGGAAGAGCGCTTTGTCGGCCTACAGATGGAACATGTTCCCAGAGCTCAGAACGACATCGCTGACGGCCTGTCAAAGTGCGCGGCATTTAAGTTACCTGTGGAACCAGGGATCTTTGTGCTCAAGCTGACTCAACCATCCGTGACGCCACCAACTGGATAGAGCAGGAAGAGGAAGTTGATTTCTGGTGACTATCTTCCGGCTGAGCTTCCCGAAGCCGCCGCCAAGAAGGTCCCCAAGATCAACGCCAAGAGTGCTGAGGAGCAGTCTGCTCCGACAAGCCCCAAGGTTTGTTTCATTGAAGCAGACGCTCCCGACAAGTTTGGCTCCGGCAAACTTGCCGGGGATCATCAAGCTCCGGCTGAACCGCGGGTTCTCGCCATAGAAGCGGATGTTCCCGCAGCAGCAGATATGCCTTTAGTCCTTGTTGTCGAGCCGCAGGCTCCAGCATGGGCACAACAGATCGTCCGTTTCCTCCAGTCAGGAGAACTTCCCGAAGAGCCAGAAGAAGTGGAAAGAGTAGCACGGCAGTCTAGTACGTACCAGTTCGTTGACAACGCACTGTACAGAAGAAGGCTCAACGGAGTGAAATTGAAGTGTATTCCCCGGGAAGATGGACAGAAGCTGTTAGCAGAGGTGCATGGAGGCATATGTGGTCATCACATTGGCGCCAGAGCACTTGCCGGCAAAGCGTTCCGGCAAGGTTTCTTTTGGCCGGCAGCCCTCCAGGATGCAACTACACAAGTAACCAAGTGTGAAGCGTGCCAGTTCCATTCCAAGCAGATACACCAACCAGCTCAAGCTCTCCAGACAATCCCTTTATCCTGGCCATTTTCGGTCTGGGGGCTCGACATCCTCGGCCCTCTCCAGCCAAATGTCAGTTACTTCAGAGTATTTGGTGCTAGGTGCTGGATCAAGGATCTGCATCACACTTCAAAATTTGCACCAAAAGCACATGAAGGTTTTATGGTTGGTTACGGAAAGGACTCGCACTCCTACAGAGTCTTCAACCTCTTTCACTATAAAGTGGTTGAAACTGTGGATGTGCGGTTTGATGAGACTAACGGCTCGCAAAGAGAGAACCTGCCAAATGTGCTAGATGAAGTTCCACCCAGTGAATCCATCAAGCTTATGGGAACTGGAGAAATCATACCATCTGAAGCACAACCTGAAGAGGAACTTATCATTTCTACACCTAATCAATCTGAAGACAATGCTCAGCCCGAAGACAATCCTCCCAACGATGACAATGATCAACAAGAGCAAAATATTCGTCCAGTTCATCCTCGTGTTGCAAATGAAGTACAGATTGAGAAGATAATTGATAGCATCAATGCGCCTGGTCCACTCACTCGTTCAAGACACAACTAGCAAATTTATGTGGGCACTTTGCTTTTGTCTCAATATCTGAACCCAAGAAGGTTGCTGAAGCCTTCATGGAACCTGAATGGATTCAAGCTATGCAAGAAGAGCTTCAACAGTTCAAGCTGAACAATATCTGGGAACTTGTCAAGCGTCCTGACCCCCGCAAGCACAACATAATAGGCACAAAATGGATATATCGCAACAAACAAGATGAGTTTGGTCAAGTTGTCAGAAACAAGGCTCGTCTCGTTGCTCAGGGATACACTCAAGTTGAAGGGATTGACTTCGATGAAACATTTGGTCCTGTGGCTAGGCTTGAAGCTATCCGCATATTCCTAGCCTATGCAAACCATCACAACATCTTGCTATATCAAATGGATGTGAAGAGCGCATTTCTCAATGGAAAGATTGAAGAAGAAGTGTATGTTGGACAACCTCCTGGCTTTGAAGACATATGATGGTGAACTATTTGTGTACCAAATATATGTGGATGACATTATCTTCGGCTGCACCAACTAGAAATACAATGATGAGTTTGGACACATGATGCAAGAGCAATATCAGATGTCCATGATGGGTGAGTTGAAGTTCTTCCTTGGTCTTCAAATTCATCAGCAAAGAAATGGTATCTTCATATTCAAGAGAAATACCTCAAAGATTGCCTGAAGAAGTTTGGAATGCAAGACTGCAAAGGTTACACGACGCCAATGCCAACCAAAAGTCATCTGGGTCCTGACACCAATGGTAAAGAGTTCAATAAAAAGGTATACCGCTCCATGATTGGTTCTTTACTTTATTTATGTGCATCTTGGCCAGATATTATGCTTAGTGTTTGCATGTGTGCTCGATTCCAAGCCGCACCAAAGGAATTGCATCACTTAGCGGTGAAGCGAATTCTTCGATATTTGGCTTACACCCCAACATTAGGATTATGTTATCCAAAGGGCCCAGAGTTTGATCTAGTTGGATTCTCGGATGCTGATTATGTTGGTGACAAGGTGGATCGCAAGTCTACATCAGGCACATGCCACTTTTTGGGACGATCACTTGTATGTTGGTCTTCAAAGAAGCAGAACTGTGTATCACTCTCCACTGCTGAATCTGAATACATTGCTGCTGGATCTTGCTGCGCTCAGCTTCTGTGGATGAAGCGAACACTCAAGGACTATGGCGTCCATCTGAAACAAGTACCACTCTATTGCGACAACGAAAGCGCCATCAAGATAGCCAACAACCCAGTTCAGCACTCGAAGACAAAGCACATTGAAATTCGTCATCACTTTCTCAAAGATCATGTCATGAAGGAAGATACTGATATCATACACATCAACACTGAAGAGCAACATGCAGATATCTTCACAAAGCCCTTGGATGAGAAAAGGTTTTGCAAGTTATGGTGTGAGCTAAATATCTTGGAATCCTCAAATGTCATGTGATCAGGCACACATCCTAACACTTATGCATGTTGATGACTTAGATGCGCAACACACGAAGTAGAGTATATCTTCAATCAATGAAGACTTACATTCTAAGTGTGAATACATTAATGCGAAATTTGACTTCGGAGCGCCACGATAATTGTGCGTCGTGTCTGGGTCTAACACTTCCTATACGGCGGGTAACGCCACCACCAAAATTTTCTTTTTGAAGTGTTTTTCTCATGGCGTTACATTTGCTATGTCTTTGCATTTAGTTTGTCTTCAATATTGACATGTCTCCATGTTTATCATCACTATGTTGATTTGGTCTTATTCTGATATATACATATATTAGTGTTCTGTCCTCTACAACATTCACTTATGGCTATGTCTTCTCTTTTGAATCTTTTGAACTAAGTGAATGTGATCGGACCCTAACCTCTCTATGCTTTCTACCTCAAACTCTATCTATCCAAATCATATGCATTCTGTTGAAACTGTCGAATGTCTTCTGTGCGTCCTTGTCAGCAGAAGATATAGAGACAAACATTAAATCCGTTTTAAATGTTCAATTCTTATTGCCTGAAACCCGGAGAAGCCGGGACGACCATCCGACAGACTAGGCAAGCGTGGGAATGTGGGACAACTCCCAGTATGTTGCATGTTCACCACGTGTCCCTCAGATGTGAACCGCCAGGGGCACCTGCGTAATTGCGCTGTGCCTCCCCTTTCCCTATAAATACATGTCCAATTGCGGTCAAAATCCTTCCTCCACCTCTCCACTTCGACAAACCCTAGCGCCACCGCTAGCTCTCGACGACACCGGCGACGAAGCGCTTAGCTGTCGTGACCTGTTCGACGCCGTATTCACGCCGGCCGCGGACATCGTCTTCTCCGCCGCCGCCGTAGGTGTCCTCCGTCGCCAAGTTAGGGCATGGAAGATCGAACTACTCGGCCTCATCTTCTACTCCGTCTACCAAAGGTGGTTTCTGCCTCCACAATTTTGGATCTATCCTATCTGCATCTCATATAATGCCTAGTATATTCACTTATGCTTCACACATAGTTAGAATCCTCACTTGTACTTATTCTTGGATTCGTACAAATCTGGAACCAACTCTCAACATATAAGTGAATGTCTTCGTGCTATGAGGTCAATGTCTTCTAAACTGATTTATCTTCAAAATCTTCTGAGAATGCATATGACCTCTTCCCCTTCCCTCGCATCTCTAATGCTGTCACAGGTACATGTCCGTGGGAGAATCCCTTGGTTCTCATAGTCTGCATTCATTTGCAGAATTCTTATAGCATCACGTCAACTCTCCCAAAGCCAGTTCCTGTCTGACCAGCAGACGGAAGCCTTTGACAGTTTTGAAGCCATTCAGTCTGAACTTCATGCCAACAGAGAAGTCTGCAAGGAAGGGTGGCAGATAGCGCCGTCGGAACACATCTAGAGATTTGCCTCCTGACCTCTATGAGCTGTACAAGACAGATACAGAGGAGGACTACAATCAGCGAAAAACCCGAATCCAATGGATTCAAAGATATTGGGCAGAACAATGGTACAAGTACAGGTTCGTGACCCAGGAATATGCTGAGAAGAATGCCATCAAGCGACCCTGGGGAGACATTCTGTGCAAAATTATTCCACCCAGGTCCAGAGCTGAAGCCATTGAACAAGGCTTCTACCCTTGCATGGTCCGTGGACCACAGCCTGCAGATGCCGACCCATCTTGATTACTATGGTGTCGTGACGACAATCTGTTCAAGCGCAACTTCCAGTTTGCCAAGAACTCGGCCAAGGAAAACAAGAAGTCGCGGGGATTAGACTTCAATCCAGGCCCCTCTGCTCCACGTGCCGATGGCACACGCGAAGCTGAACCCAATCTTGTTGGGCCCTTCTACAACTTAGAAGGTCTCATCACTCATATTATGGTTCAAGGGACAGTCGTGGATGAACCTGCGGACGATGCTGATTCTGATGAAGCGCCTGCGCCACCGAAGCCAAAGAAGCTGAAGAAACCTAAATCTTCGAAGCCTTCCCCTGCACAAAAGCTTCACGGGTGAAGCCTCTGGCCACTGCTCCTCCTGCACCAAGCGTGTAGTCTGAAGATCTCTCACGCATCTCCAAGTCTGAGAAGAAGAACAAGAAGCCTATGCACACCACTGGTCCAGCTCTGGCCCCTATTGCTGTTCTGAGGAACGAGAACGACGCCATTGATCTTTCAAGTGATGACAATCTTGCTGATGACGCTCTTGACCAGTTAATAAAGAGCAAGCAAGAGGCGGAAATCTTCAATGATTTGCCTCTCTTTGACGTGGAAGTTTTGAACAACTTCACTGATGAGTGGTTTGACACCCCCAATCTCAGCTTTGACGACCTGCAACTTCCCATCGGCCTGAGTGTCTCCTTCCATGGCGCCATTGCTCCTGAGCTGGCTCTTGCTCAGAAAATTGTTGAGCTGAAGCACAAGATCGATTATGAAAAGACTCAGTTCAAGAAGCACATGGCCAAGCTCAGCGTGGCAGACGTCCAAAATTTCAAGGTCATGCTGCATGAGCTCAAAGAAGCGTTTCACAAGAAACATGATGAAGCGAAAGGTTCTCATGAGTGCATGAAGATTCTTGCTGCCAAGTGTGTTCAAGCTTACAATGAAGCTGATAAGCGCAAGGCTCTTGAGCGTCCTGGCATCAACCCCAGGATGGCTGCCAAGAAAAAGAAGCCATCTGTGGATCAAACTGAACCATCCAGGCTGGAAGAACCTCGCATTGTCTTCCCCGCAAGTATGACAGGCGTGAAGCCTAAGGTCCCCATAGTGGCTTCAGAGCTTTAGAAGACAAGGGCAGCTGAAGCCAAGGCCGGAAAGTGCAAGACCAAGAACACCACTGATGATGCTCCACCCACCAAGAAGCGCAAGACCAAGAAGAGAGATCGGGCTGCTCCCACAGAGCCCCTTGTAGTCGAGCCGATTTCTGTTGCTCGTCCTGAATCTGCACAACAAGAACGTCGAATGATAGTTCATGAGCCTGCTTCCCCAGAGGCTCCTGAAGCTGAAGTCATTCCAGCTGTTGACCCCACCGCAACTGAAGACATTGGTCATCATGACAATGTTGAAGATGATGAAGTCCTTCCTCAGATCGAACACAACGTGGTATCATCACCTGTTCTTACGAACAGCAAACTCATTAGCATTGGTCGGCCTTTGATGCCAATTGCTCAGGATGACTCATGGGCTGATCGCCCACAAGAATCCCCTCGTCAATAAGAAACACCAGTTACTCCCCCAACTCAAGTCACCACTCCGGTGCTTGAAGATGAAGACTTTGGCCCAACCAACTCCATCTCCACAAGCGTCGCCAGTGTTTCATAGGTTTCGCAAAGAACCAAGGCCACATGTCAATCTGTCAAGTGTTCCAGAAGGAGAAGAGCGCCAATCTGTTTCACGCCAGGTTTTTCCTGAAGCCTCTCTAACTATGAACAACCCTGAGTCTGAAGCCAAAGCGGCTGAAGATATTCCGGCTGCATTAGTCGATGACCAAGAAGAACCAAGAGAAGAAGAAGAATGTGTTGTTACTCCCCCAACCAACCGAGTTGTTCTCGAGGAGAACGTGTCTGACCCTCCAGCTACTGAAGTGGAGGTTACCAATACTGAGGCCGTCACAAACACAAACACTGAAGCCAATGACATTGTCATGGCTGAAGCTAATGTGGCGCCTGAAGTCAATGTGGTGTCCGAAGTGATAGCACCTGAAGCCAATGCTACACCTGATGCCAATCAGCAGCCTGAAGCCACTGCCTCTGCTCCGGTACCGCCTTCCAGGCCACATACTATTGAGCAAGCATACAACTATGATCAGCTGGTCTCTGTCAGATGGCCTATTCTGGTTCCTCCACCTGCTGTTGGTCCTCAATTTGATTACCATGTCGAGCACATGCCTCAGGTCCAGAAGCCAAAGCCAAGACTGCCCAGGTTTCCCGGTACTGCCACTTCACAAGGGTCCTTCAATGCAAATGGCTTCAAAGCGCACAACACTTTCTTTGATAGTGCTAAGAACCCCTATTCAAGGCCAAGGATATCTTTTGATCGGTTCTGGAGCTATCAGCAGCGCAGCTACTACTCATGTGTTCTTTATGCTCAAGGGCACATCTTCCCTCACATGCATCTTGTCTGCAAAGCCATTGCTGGTTTGCCATGCCTTGAAGAAGCCCTTGACTGCTTCCGTGATGCTGGACTGATAAACTTTGTGAGTGATAAGGAGCATTGGAATGAAGAGCTTCTACTGCAATTTTATGCTACCCTCCACATTCGCGGATACAACAGGGATCCGAAGACTTGGGTCCTTGAGTTGATGACCGACAGTGCCCATCATGAAGCCAAAGCTTTTGACATCATTGAGCTAACCGGCCTGCCCACTCTAGGAGAATTATATGAACCTGGTTGTCAGCTTCACCGCACTGCTTTGGAGAGTATCTTCCATAAGCCAGAGCCCAACATGAGCCAAATGTTGAGCATGATGAAGCCTCTACCACATGACGTTGATTACCCAAAGGAGTTCTTTGTCGAAGACCTAGAGTATCTGCCCCGCACTATTTATCACATCATCAGGCAAACTCTATGGCCTGTCAAAGGACATTCTTCAGCAGCAAAACTTGAAGGAGCAATGAAGACTTTGGTATTTTATATCTTCAATGGCATCAGCTTCAATGCTCAAGACTTCTTTATTAGGCAGTTGGCTGCATCAGGCTATGATCTCTTTGGACTGAAGTTCTACGCTCCGTGGGTCATGCGCCTCATCAAGCTACACTCTGCTGTCAACTATCAGCCCTCTGCTCGCAACCATCTAATCTTTCTGCCAGAGGTTGATATGTCGGTTGAAGCAATATACCCAGAGCCTGCCAAGGAGCCTGTTTGTCTTCACAATGCTGATCACCAAAGCTTCACGCAACCCATTGAAGGATTCCAGGCAGTCACTCGTGTTTATCCTTTGTCCGGCAATACACGCTTACCTCACTGTGCTGAAACCGAAGACACTGAAAGCACTATTGCTCAAAGGCCTCGGAAGCGATCTCTTGTTCTCAATGACCGAGACCTTCTCGTTGCCCTGCATCAGAAACAGGATAAGCATCACTTCTAGTTGAAGCGTCAGATGCAAAACCTCTTGGTGGACGTCAATCGCATACGCAATCTTGCCACCAAGAATGCCTTTGTTACACATGAAACCTGTCGGAGGTCATGGAAGAGTTTGACCTTGCTGAGTGCTGAAGCAGATCTTCAAGACGATGGCTTCACTGAAAGAGTCAAGTTTGACACCACTCCCCCAAGGAATTCTGTCTTGCGTCGAACTCCATCTCTTGAAGACTCTGATTATTCCTCCTCCGTTGCAATGGTGCATGCCAGAGTGATCGATGATCAAGATGATGCTACTTCATCACCTCCAACTTCAGCGCATATCGACCCTGCACCAAGTTCGTCTGCATTGCCAAACCCCGACGCCGACCCTGCATCTTCTCCTACTCCTTCTGGGAACGAGTAGAGGCTCTATGTCTTCAAACCTTTTTGGTCCTTACTGACAAAAGGGGGAGAAGCATATGAGTTGATAGTCTTCAAGCGGGTCCATATGGGCGGTTGCTTTATATTTTGCCTAGTGTTTACAACTCTTGCTTTTGATACATTTGGTTCTTTGAGTTGTAACACTTAAACTTGATGGTCATCTGCTACGTTTTCTGCTATTCTGTGATGCGATGATAAATTCCGCATGTGCGATGATAAATTCCGCACTTAGTCATTTTGCAGACATCCATTTTTCTTTATGCATGTCCTTATCTTTGTTATATCAAATCATGCATGATGAATTGTCTTCATAAGTTGAAGAGGATCTCCACAAATACAACCTGCCATGTGCATTTGCATTCCAAAAGCAAATTACTTATATGCACATCTTCAGAGGGAGCCTTTTGCTACTTATGAAGACAATACCTTTATCCTTTACAATTTCACATACTTTTATCCCCGTTGAAAACTTCAACCAGTTTGTCATCAATCACCAAAAAGGGGGAGATTGTAAGTGCATCTAGTGCCACCCCTAGTTGGTTTTGGAGTATTGACGACAAACCTGGTTGAGGGACTAATGTGTTTGTGAGAATTGCAGGATAACACAGTTAGTAGTCCCTCATTGATTCGGTTTACCTACCGGAGATGACCCCTAAAAATGTATGAAGACATTGAAGACAATGGTGGTATGTGAAGATATTCACACGGAAGACTGTGACAAGAGAAGACATTGCGTGAAGGCTATGGAGCGCGAAGACTTAGTTTTTTCGTTGTTTCCTTTTCTTCTTTGTTGAGTCATAGGAACCACCGTACTGTTAAGTAGGGTCCAAGTGAACAAAGTCAGAGTGACTGAAGTGATGCTCAACCAAAATCCTATGTCTTCGAGCGAAGACAATGAGAGAAAATCTTGTCCAGAGCTGGATGAGTCAGCTTTACTTGTAGCCCAAGTAAAGTTGTCATGTGTGTTTGAAATCTGACCGTTGGAACACGTGTCAGTTCCTTAGTGACCCAGGGTCATTCGGACAAATCAGGTCAGGTTGCCTAGTGGCTATAAATAGCCCACCCCCTACTTTCAATTGGCGGCTGCTCAGAGTTAGTGCACGGCTTTTGTCGTTTGAGAGCAACCCACCTCCGAAGCTTTTGAGAGAGAGAAATCCTTGCGAGGACAAAGCCCAAACACCCGGAGCCAAAGAGTGTTAGGCATCACTGAAGTCTTTCTGTCTGCATGACCTGAAGACTTGTTACACTTGAGGAATGTGAATCCTCCAGCCGGTTAGGCTTCGCGTTCTGAGCATCCAAGAGTCATTGTGGATCGCCGATGAACAAAGTCTGTGAAGGTTTGGAAGCCTACCTTGAAGACTTACCAGAGTGATTGGGCGAGGACAGGGTGTCCTTAGCTCAAGGGGAATAAGGTGAAGACGTGGTCTTCTGAGTTGAATCTTAGCCTCCCTAACCAGACGTACAGTTGTCACAACAACTGGAACTGGTCTAACAAATCATGTGTCCTCACCAAGTGATTGGTTCTATCCTTTCCCTATGTTTACTTACAGTTTGTCTTCGTGAAGTCATTGCCTGCTTGCACTACCAGTTTGACTTCACTGTGTGACTACTATCGTTGTTTGGCTTCATACTATCTTCCATCCTGATCTTCACTACCTAGCTGCTATTAGTCTTCGTGCTTTCACTTCATTGAATACTTGACTATGGCTTGCTTAGTGTAGTCTACCTTCCGCTGCATATCAATAGGTTCATTTCTTGTGTTTGTCTTCGAAACTCTCATGTTTTGAAGACTTCCATAAAAATCGCCTATTCACCCCCCTCTAGTCGATAACTAGCACTTTCAGCATCCATTACTATTAATTTATATTGAGTATGAATGGATCTCTTTTACCATGAATTACAATGTCTAGCCAGTCCTTGATCTTTAAAGGTGCTCTGCATTTATGTTTTGCGGTCTCAGAAAGGGCTTGTGAGATACCATCTTGTTATATCATATTATGATTGTTTTGAGAAAGTGTTGTCGTCCGAGATTTATTATTATTGCTCGCTAGTTGATTATGCCATTGATATGAGTAAACATGGGACCTAAATGTTATTGTAAATATGGTTAGTTCATAATCTTTGCTGAAAACTTGAATTCTGGCTTTACATATTTACAACAACAAGAGCAAACAGAGTTTGTAAAAGTTTTTCTTTATCACTTTCAGTTTATCAACTGAGTTGCTTGAGGACAAGCAAAGGTTTAAGCTTGGGGGAGTTGATACATCTCCGCCATATCTACTTTTCCAAACACTTTTGCCCTTGTTTTGGACTCTAACTTGCATGATTTGAATGGAACTAACCCGGACTGACGCTGTTTTCAGCAGAATTGCCATGGTGTTATTTTTGTGCAGAAATAAAAGTTCTCGGAATGACCTGAAAATCAACGGAGATTATTTTTGGAATTAATAAAAAATAATAGCGAGATAATCAAGGCCAGGGGCCCCACACCCTGTCCACGAGGGTGGGAGGCGTGCCTACCCCCCTGGGCGTGCCCCTGCCTCATGGGCCCCCTGGAACTCCACCGACCTCAACTCCAACTCTATATATACACGTTCGGGGAGAGAAAAATCAGAGAGAAGGATTCATCGCGTTTTACGATACGGAGCCGCCGCCAAGCCCTAATCTCTCTCAGGAGGGCTGATCTGGAGTCCGTTCGGGGCTCTGGAGAGGGGAATCCGTCGTCATCGTCATCATCAACCATCCTCCATCACTAATTTCATGATGCTCACCGCCCTGCGTGAGTAATTCCATCGTAGGTTTGCTGGACGGTGATGGGTTGGATGAGATTTACCATGTAATCGAGTTAGTTTTGTTAGGGTTTGATCCCTAGTATCCACTATGTTCTGAGATTGATGTTGCTATGACTTTGCTATGCCTAATGCTTGTCACTAGGGCCCGAGTGCCATGATTTCAGATCTGAACCTATTATGTTTCCATGAATATATGTGAGTTCTTGATCCTATCTTGCAAGTCTATAGTCACCTATTATGTGTTATGATCCGTTAACCCCGAAGTGACAATAATCGGGTCCACTACCGGTGATGACCGTAGTTTGAGGAGTTCATGTATTCACTAAGTGTTAATGCTTTGGCCCGGTACTCAATTAAAAGGAGGCCTTAATATCCCTTAGTTTCCAATAGGACCCCGCTGCCACGGGAGGGTAGGACAAAAGATGTCATGCAAGTTCTTTTCCATAAGCACGTATGACTATATTCGGAATACATGCCTACATTACATTGATGAACTGGAGCTAGTTCTGTGTCACCCTATGTTATAACTGTTGCATGAGGAATCGCATCCGGCATAATTCTCCATCACCGATCCAATGCGTACGAACTTGTCACATATTGTTCTTTGCTTAGTTACTTTGCCGTTGCCACTATTACAATTACTACAAAACTACTACTGTTACTTTTGCCACCATTACCGTTACTTCCATATTACTTTACTACTAAATACTTTGCTGCAGATACTAAGTTATCCAGGTGTGGTTGAATTGACAACTCAACAGCTAATACTTGAGAATATTCTTTGGCTCCCCTTGTGTCGAATCAATACATTTGGGTTGAATACTCTACCCTCGAAAATTGTTGCGATCCCCTATACTTGTGGGTTATCATGCGTCTCTCAGGCTTGGTCTTCGGGAGGTGGTGTAGAGAGAACTCCAAGGACGAAGGCATCTGTTAATGTAGTTGGAGCTGGTGGAGTGGCTGCTGGAGGTGGCACTGGAGCTGTAGCTGCTGGTGCTATAGCTGTAGAATCTCTCACTGACACTGCAGCAGACCTCTGTCCTATAGGCACTCGATCAAATGCATCAGTAGTTGCCTTGCCTCTCTTCTCTTCTGCTTACTCCTGAAGCTGCTCAACTGTTGTTTGAATCTCAATTACCTTTAAATCAAGATCATAAAATTTGGTTTCTATGATCCTCTCCAAGCTCTCCTGGTTTTGAGTCAGGGTGGCCAAGCCCTTCTCAATCCTCAGTGTAGACTGGATCAAATATCCAAGTTGATCTTGCTTGCTCTTCAGGAAAACTTGAGATGCCTCTTCAACACTTGGCATCTTGGCAGCTTTCTTAGCCTTTGCTTTGGCTCTCTTCTCCTGTGCTTGCACTGAAGATGGTTCTTCCACATTCATCACAACCTTGTTGTCTTCAAATTCAAGATATAAGGGTAAGTGCTCTTTGTCCAACAAATAAGTGCATGTGCCCATCTTGGAGTTGACGAGCTCTTGAATGTGTGGAGCATACCCACAACTTCTCTTCTGGTCAGCAGTTGTCCTCTTGATTGTTTCTACAATCAAACTCATGACCTTGAACTTCTGAGGTACATCAAAATGTTGTAGCAGGTTGATAGAATGTCCTCTGATCATCTTGTGATCTCCAGACTTGGGTAGCAATGTGTGCCTTAGGATCCAGTTGATAGCTGGCAGACCAGACAATAGATAGTGTACAGATCCAAGCTTACGAGTCTCCAAAGCTTTGTCTGGGATCTCCTTGTACATGGTAGCTTTGCCACAAATACGATGTCAACTACATGATCATGCAAGGCAATATGACAATGATGAAACGTGTCATGATAAACGGAACGGTGGAAAGTTGCATGGCAATATATCTCGGAATGGCTATGGAAATGCCATAATAGGTAGGTATGGTGGCTGTTTTGAGTTAGATAGAAGGAGGTTTATGTGTGATAGAGCGTATTGTATCATGGGGTTTGGATGCACCGGCAAAGTTTGCACCAACTCTCAAGGTGAGAAAGGGCAATGCACGATACCGAAGAGGCTAGCAATGATGGAAGGGTGAGAGTGCGTACAATCCATGGACTCAACATTAGTCATAAAGAACTCATATACTTGTTGCAAAAATCTACAAGTCATCAAAAACCAAGCACTACACGCATGCTCCTAGGGGGATAGATTGGTAGGAAAAGACCATCGCTCATCCCCGACCGCCATTCATAAGGAGGACAATCAAAGAACACCTCATGTTTCAAATTTGTTACACAATGTTTACCATACGTGCATGCTACGGGACTTGCAAACTTCAACACAAGTATTTCTCAAATTCACAACTACTCAACTAGGATAACTTTAATATCACTACCTCCATATCTCAAAACAATCATCAAGCATCAAACTTTTCTTAGTATTCAACACACTTATAAGAACGTTTTTACTAATCTTGGATGCCTATCATATTAGGACTAATTTCTCAATTTAAGCAAATTACCATGCTGTTTTGTAGGACTCTCAAAATGATATAAGTGAAGCATGATAGAACAATAGTTTCTATAAAACAAAACCACCACCGTTCTCTAAAAGATATAAGTGAAGCACTAGAGCAAAAACTATATAGCTCAAAAGATATAAGTGAAGCACATAGAGTATTCTAATAAATTCCGAATCATGTGTGTCTCTCTCAAAAGGTGTGTACAACAAATATGACTGTGGTAAACTAAAAATCAAACACTCAAATCATACAAGACGCTCCAAGCAAAACACTTATCGTGTGTTGAATAAAAATATAGCTCCAAGTAAAGTTACCGATGGACGAAGACGAAAGAGGGGATGCCTTCCGGGGTATCCCCAAGCTTTGGCTTTTTGGTGTACTTAGATTTACCTTGGGGTGCCTTGGGCATCCCCAAGATTAGGCTCTTGCCACTCCTTGTTCCAGAATCCATCAAATCTTTACCCAAAACTTGAAAACTTCACAACACAAAACTTAACAGAAAATCTCGTGATCTCCGTTAGCGAAAGAAAAAAAAACACCACTTCAAGGTACTGTAATTAACTCATTATTTATTTATATTGGTGTTAAACCTACTGTATTCCAACTTCTCTATGGTTTATAAACTATTTTACTAGCCATAGATTCATCAAAATAAGCAAACAACACACGAAAAACAGAATCTGTCAAAAAGGGAACGGTCTATAGTAATCTGTAACTAACGAACTTCTGGAACTCAAAACAATCTACCAAAATTGGAAGACCTACATAATTTGTTTATTGATCTGCTGCAATTGGAATTGGTATTTTATCACGTTCTGGTGATTTGTAACAATTGTTTTCGTGAACAGAAAGTTTCTAGAATATTCAGCAAGATCAAATAACTATCGTCCAAGAAGATCCTATATGCTTAACTTGGCACAAACACTAACTAAAACACACACAAAAAATCTAACCAGAGGCTAGATCAAGGATTTATTCCTAAATAGGAGCAAAAAGAAAAAAAACTAAAATAAAATTGGGTTGCCTCCCAACAAGCGCTATCGTTTAACGCCCCTAGCTAGGCGTAAAAGCACGGATAGATCTAGGTATTGCCATCTTTGGTAGGCAATCCATAAATGGCTCTCATAATAGATTCATAAGGTAATTTAGTATTCTTTCTAGGGAAGTATTCCATGACTTTCCTTAACAGAAATTGGAATCTAATATTTCCTTCCTTCATATCAATAATTGCACCAATCGTTCTAAGGAAAGGTCTACCAAGGATAATAGGACATGAAGGATTGCAATCTATGTCAAGAACAATAAAATCTACGGGCACATAGTTCCTATTTGCAACAATAAGAACATCATTAATTCTTCCCATAGGTTTCTTAATAGTGGAATCCGCAATGTGCATGTTTAAAGAACAATCATCAAAATCACGGAATCCTAGCAAATCACACAAAGTTTTTGGAATCGTGGAAACACTAGCACCCAAATCACACAAAGCATAGCATTCATGATCTTTAATTTTAATTTTAATAGTAGGTTCACACTCATCATAAAGTTTTCTAGGGATAGAAACTTCCAACTCAAGTTTTTCTTCGTAAGATTGCAACAAAGCATCAAAGATATGTTTGGTAAAAGCTTTATTTTGACTATAAGCATGAGGAGAATTTAGCACGTATTGCAACAAGGAAATACAATCTATCAAATAGAAATTATCATAATTGAATTTCTTGAAATCCAAAATAGTGGGTTCATTGATATCTAAAGTTTTTACCTCTTCAATCCCACTTTTACCAATTTTTGCATCAAGATCTAAAAACTCCGAATTTTTGGGACGCCTTCTAACTAAAGTTGACTTATCTCGAGTCCCATCATTATCAAGATTCATGTTGAAAAATAAAGATTTAATAGGAGACACATCAATAACTTTTAGATCTTCATCTTTATTCTCATAAAAAAATTCCGCTTTAGCGGCATCTTATTAACTAAGGTGGCCTGCTTATCCGAAATTTCAACAGTTAATTTTTCGAGATGAGCAATCTGAGATGTCAGACCATAAAATTCCTTAGACATATCGTCGAGCTCTTTATTCATGTAACCCATAAAGCTATTTTGTTCCTTAAGCTCGTTTTTAAAGAAATTGTTATGCTCAAATTGTGAAGTCATAAAACTTCCGACGTTGCTTTGAATCTCTTCTAACCTTTTAAGGTGAAGATCACCAAATCTAGGTAGATCCATCGTGACAAGCAAGCAATCCAACACATGAGCAAACAAGAACCAAGCGAAAAAGAGGCAAACGGAAAGAGAGGGCAAATAAAACGGCAATGATGAAGTAGGGGAGAGGAAAACGAGAGGCAAATGGCAAATAATGTAATGCGAGGGATAAGAGTTTGTGATGGGTACTTGGTATGTCTTGACTTGTGCATAGACTCCCCGGCAACGGCGTCAGAAATCCTTCTTGCTACCTCTTGAGCACTGCGTTGGTTTTCCCTTCAAGAGGAAAGGGTGATGCAGTAAAGTAGCGTAAGTATTTCCCTCAGTTTTTGAGAACCAAGGTATCAATCCAGGAGGAGGCCACGCGCGAGTCCCACGCACCTACACAAACAAATAAGAACCTCACAACCAACGCGATAAAGGGGTTGTCAATCCCTTCACGGTCACTTACGAGAGTGAGATCTGATAGAGATGATAAGATATTATTTTTGGTATTTTTATGGTAAAGACTAAAAGTAAAGAAAGCAAAATAAACGGAGATAGAAATAGCTTGCTGTTGGGAGATTAATATGATGGAAAATAGACCAAGGGGCCATAGGTTTCACTAGTGGCTTCTCTCAAGATAGCATAAGTATTATGGTGGGTAAACGAATTACTGTCGAGCAATTGATAGAATTGAGCATAGTTATGAGAATGTCTAGGTATGATCATGTATATAGGCTTCACGTCCGTGACAAGTAGACTGAAACGATTCTGCATCTACTACTATTACTCCACACATCGACCGCTATCCAGTATGCATCTAGAGTATTAAGTTCATAAGAACAGAGTAACGCTTTAAGCAAGATGACATGATGTAGAGGGATAAACTCATGCAATATGATATAAACCCCATCTTTTTATCCTCGATGGCAACAATACAATATGTGTCGTTTCCCCTACTGTCACTGGGATCGAGCACCGCAAGATTGAACCGAAATCTAAGCACTTCTCCCATTGCAAGAAAGATCAATCTAGTAGGCCAAACCAAATTGGTAATTCGAAGAGACTTGCAAAGATAACCAATCATACATAAAAGAATTATAGGAGATTCAAATATTGTTCATAGATAATCTGGATCATAAACTCACAATTCATTGGATCTCGACAAACACACCGCAAAAAGAAGAGTTACATCAAATAGATCTGCAAGAGAATCGAGGAGAACTTTGTATTGAGATCCAAAGAGAGAGAAGAAGCAATCTAGCTAATAACTATGAACCTAAAGGTCTGAGGTAAAATACTCCCACATCATCGAAGAGGCTATGGTGTTGATGTAAAAGCCCTCCGTGATCAATGCCCCCTCCGGCAGGACGCTGGAAAAGGCCCCAAGATGGGATCTCACGCGGCGGTGGAATTAGGTTTTCGTGGTGCTCCTCGATGGTTTGGGGGTATGTAGGTAGATATAGGAGGAAGAAGTAGGTCGGTGGAGCCACGAGGGGCCCATGAGGGTGGAGGGCGCGCCCAGGGGGGTAGGAGCGCCCCTACCTCGTGGCTTCCTCGTCTGTGGCTTGACGTCCACTCCAAGTCCTCTGGATCACGTTTGTTCCGAAAATCACGTTCCGAAGGTTTCATTCTATTTGGACTACGTTTGATATTCTTTTTCTGCGAAACACTGAAATAGGCAAAAAACAGCAATTTGGGCTGGGCCTCCGGTTAATAGGTTAGTCCCAAAAATAATATAAAAGTGTATAATAAAGCCCATTAAATATCCAAAACAGAATATAGCATGGAACAATAAAAAATTATAGATACGTTGGAGACGTATCACAACACCTTTAAGGGGATTATTTCGGGAGTGGAAGCCCGCAACAAAGGCTGTGTGAAGCTTGAAGTAGTGTTCGGATCTTCGGATAACTTTCGAAGCGAGGACATGACCTTCGACGTTGAAAC
This sequence comes from Aegilops umbellulata, assembly GCA_032464435.1. Lineage (NCBI taxonomy): Eukaryota > Viridiplantae > Streptophyta > Magnoliopsida > Poales > Poaceae > Aegilops > Aegilops umbellulata. Next base: position 221,480,463 of record CP136055.1, on the reverse strand, counting down.
TTTCCTTAGCACCTATCATGCCCTCCTCGGCCGAACAAAGTTTGCCAAATTCAATGCCGTTCCGCACTACGCGTACCTCAAGTTGAAGATGCCCGGTACTTCAGGCGTCATATAACTATCAACGGCAACACAGAACGCTCGCTTGGAACCGAAGAGCACATTGCGGCCCTAGCGGTTGAAGATCAAACCGGCCCTTCTAGGTCCGGATGTCGACCCGCCATAAAGGCCGGCGACAATAGTAAACGAGTTCAAACCCGTTGCCCGTCATGGGAACCCGCATGCATTTGCCGTAAATAGGGACGCGTTCCCCACGACACACCCACATTCTTCACGCTCCACATGCCTCGTTAGCACAATTTCACACTTAAAATACCATGGGTAGCTATGCGGCATATATCAACAAATCCGAATTTTATGTTCGGCTAAACTGAACTTCAAAACTACCTCGTCTTTGGACGACCCGGGGGCCAATTCCGGAAACCACCCAAGCATAAAGCTCCATCGGCAGGATCCTCACCCCTCAAGGTCTCATCAAAATTTCCAATTCGAACCTCCCAGAAGCAAAGGCATAGACGTGTAGCAGGGCAAAGTGAAGGCTTCAACCACGCATCAAGGCCCTGCGTAAACCTTTATTCAATAAAACTCTTTTATTTTTAATAATGCCTCGACAGTCCGAATTGTACGATTAGATGACTTTTTCTCACAAGAAATAATAAAAATGCCCTTTAGGGTGTTCGCATATCCGCACCCTGCGATTTTTTCTATCGCCTTCCTGTTTCTCCACTCGCTCTTCGAACAAGCTCGGCAGGAGAATATGCAAACTAACCAAGAGTTTGATTTATATATCAGATCAATATCTTCAAGTCCGGCTATTGCATTATATGCATCAATTCTGAACTATGTCTTGGGTCAATAGTTGGGTTGCGCGGCTCCTATGCTTGCCTCTTATGTTACGCACATTCGGCTAAGAGGGCAAAGGGAGAACCCCTGCGGTTGTACTTCTGGTTCACCCGGTCTAGTACCTCAGGAGGAGAAAGCCAAAAACTTGCCGTCGTAGTAAGGGCGAACTGGTCAGCGATCCGATGACGAGGTTTGACTCTAAAAATCATTAGTGATTTCACTGTATCACAAGAAGGGTTCGTTTTAACACAAACCACGTGATCGGAAAGGGCTAGAATTTGCCCCCAAGTACATGCAAAACACAGGGAGCTAATCCTTGGCCCCCACCGTCAAGCTCCTAAGGCTAACTGAAAGCAGTAAAACCGAATAGTGTGATTGCCTAGTTTCTCTCACGCACTACCTCCTCCGGCTACCAAGACGTTGGCTAAGGGTAAAAGTGCGGAGACTAAACACCCCTCATGATATTCACCTGGGGGCTGAAACTGACGACTGGTAGCTTTCAGATTAAACATAGGGCCAAATAGGAGTCAAAATTAAAATCATGACACTCTAAAACAAGTCAGGCTGACGCATTATAGAGCATAAGGTCCACTTTGTACAAATTTAAAACAATTACTCAAGAATTACATCTTTTGAACACTATCCCTCTATCACCCGTGCGGAGGTCATCACCTGTGTGAAGTACTGCTCATGGCGGCGATGCTCCTTTTAGTTGGGCGGAGGACCAGTGGCCATGTCCATCAGATTAATCTTCGGCCAATGCACCTTTCTCTTCGCGAATAAAAGCCTCGTCCCCTCAAGGCGCGCTGGCCGCTTTACGACGTCAATCCAGAGCGGTGCCTCCCGCAGGTTCTGCACAAGGCAGAAGTAGGTGTCTGGAATGGGCTCGATAGGTCACAGACTGACAGAGAGGTCCTTCAAAGCCAGCTCAGACATCCGATGCATCTCCATCAGCTGCTTCATTTGACCGCCGAGGAGGGAAGGACGGTCGGAATATGAAAACTATGACCAGAAGAGCCGTTCCGTGGAGTCCTCCTTGAGGGTGGCATAGTGCCTCGTTGCGGCCGCCACATTCTTCAGAAGTTCGCCGAAGACGTGTGCGGAGCGCCAGACCCGCGTCAGTAGGGCGAACCTGTTTCCTCCAAACACACTCTATAGTAAGTATTTCTTACCATTTACAATTTGCACGATTTGGCAGAGCTCCTCCCGGACACCATGCGCATCAGTCCTCGCCTCCTGGAGCTCCTTCTCCGCCTTGGATAGCCGGGAGGATCGCTCCTCCTACCCCTTCTCAAGGGCCTCTAGCTTCTTCGCGGCATCCTAGAGCTCCACCTAGACTTTGGTCACTCAAGTCTCGTGCTGCTCAGCAGCAAGCTTGGCCTTCACTGCTGCAGGATGGTCCAAACGCGACACTACAATCAGAGACCCTTTGATGAAACTATGTGCGATGCCATAATCGCAAACAGTGGTGTAAAAACAGTAAAAAAGGTGCAAAACGTTTGCGATGACGGATGCATCAAACACAGTTCAGATTTTAGTTGAGTGTGCGATGTAGGGCATACAGTTCAGTTCAATTAACTGTTTGCGATGAGGAGGAACAAAAGAAACGGGTAGCCAGATGAAGGCGTGTGCGACATACATCATACGGTTCACTAGGATGAACTGTGTGTGATTAGGCAACACAATGGAAACGGTTCAACTGAACAAGATGTGTGTGATACACGGCAAACAGGTCCGTAATCAGAAATGTGTGCGAAGACCAATAATAACATAGACGATTGCTGCTAATAAGCCGTGTGATTTGCTCTGTCTACAGTAGAATAACATGTATGTATGTATGTATATATATATATATATTTATATATATATATATTTATATATATATATATATAACTGAAATAAACATCCAATTACATAAGTGACTATACAGATCATTTGCAAACACCTCAATAAACAATTGCATGCATTCTAAAGTAGGAGAAACGACCGTCTAGTCATCTACTTCTTGTGACGCTCCCGCCACTGCTCTATGGCTCGATCCCTCGTATGGGGCAGGAAGAAGACACTTCCTCATGTCAATGATCTGCCTGTACATCTCGTAGCTTGTGTACGTGTCCATGGCCGTGTACTTGACATGTTGTTCATCCAGACTCTAATGGCACACACTATGCCAGGCGTTCTTGTCCTTATTGCTCTCATTCTTCATCTTCATGTAGTAGGGGTCGATGATGGCCGAGGTGAGGTCAACCAGGGAGTTCAGTTTGTTTTTGTAGCTGCCCCAGACCATGTAGTGGTGCTCCATGTTGACAAGATTCGGGCATTTCAAGTCCGAAACCTTTAGCGCTTTTAGATCGTTGGTGGTGTCCACCATAGCGAAACTGTAGTCGGAGCTGTTGATAAACCTGGAGAAACGCTCGCAAGGCCTTGTGGCTCGGTACTTGTCCTCGGCAAGGAACTGCTCCATAGTTTGGATGGAGCTCTCCACCGAGACATGATCGTTCATGTACACCACCGAGAGGGACTTCCCCCTCACGTGGGTGTCCACTACATGATGCGTGGTGAACTGCCTGCCGTTGTCGTCGTAGGCCGCTGGGAGCGCCATTGGAGCCACGGGGAGCGCCATTGGAACCGCTGGATGTCCTCTCTATATGTGTCATCGTCGGTGTGCTTATTGTGTCGTGTGATGCGAGAGATATAAGGTAAATGGCCGCAGGAATACACGGGGGCCGGGCGGCCTGGATTCTCTGCGCGTCCGCATGGCAGTTTTTGCAGCGGGTAACTGCATCGTCACGCCGCGCCCGACGCAACCGCATACACACGAACATGCATGATCATGTACTGGCCCCAAACACTGGCAGCGCACATGGAGGGACGAGGGCAGAGCACCCAGAGGGATGCGAGAGTAGAGCGCACGCGGTGGGACGTGAGCAGAGCGCGTCGCGGCCGCCTGAACCGCAAGCAACCACACGCATAGAGCAGTTGAACACACAGGAAATGATCGCCTACAAACCGGCCGACAGTTGCGTCGCCGCGTAGAGAGCAGCCGTGTGCTACCACCTCCATCTAGTCTATAGCCCCCTCTATATTCCGTGCCATACTTTTCCCTCAAATTTAATCCACAAAATGTTAATGCATGTTATAAAAATTATATAATTGGAAACTATGTTCAAATACGAATCCAACTATATAATCTTTGGCGACATGCATTCGTATTTTATTAGTTAAATCATACTTATAAACCAGGATGGGGGTATAGTAGGTAATTAAATCGCAGACGTTTTTTTATTGTCGGTGAGCCCATTCCTGCGCAACCTCGTAGGTTCCCGCGCAAGCTTCCCGCCTGACTTGGTGAAATCCCCAAAAATCCCAATGCTTAGTGGCCTGCTATAAATACCCTCATGGTCGGCGAGTCCTGCGTCGCATTTTCCCATCCCTCCATGTAGCTTATCTCGTCTGCTTCTCCCACAATCTCCAATGGCACCGGTCCGTCATCGTCGCTCAGCCACTCCACCGTCATCAGAGGACAGCTCCAGCTGGGAGGCTACACCGCAACGGCGGCGCAGTCCCTAGCATAGTGTAGTGCGCGTGGCGTCCCTGTGGGGTGTGCGCGGAACACCCACCACACGCTCCACCTCCGGTGCCCGTCGACAGCTGTTGCCGGCCGCCGTTGCCGCCACACCATCGTCGAAAAGCCAGGGCCATCGCCCGCTCCGCCGTCGCGGCCCAAAGGCGGGAGGTGGCCGTCGTGGCCGCCACCCCACTACCGGCCACCGTGGCCATCACCCGCTCCGCCACCGGGGCCCGAAGGCGGGAGGTGGTGGTCGTGGCCGCCACCCCATCATCGGCCGCCGTGGCCGCAACCCACTGTCGACCGCCGGGGTCATCACCCGCTCCGCCACCACCGACCGAAGGCAGGAGGCTGAGGTGGATGCCCGCACATGCGTTAGCGACCTTGTGCGCTACACGAGTTCCCGCGGGAGGAGGAGGAGCGCCTCGTCGAGTATGCAAAGAGCCTTACCGCCGCCATGGCCGCGACACACGCTGCTTCAGAGGCGAGGAATCAGGAGCTCTACGAGGAGAACCACCACTTCAAGAGGGGTCGTCTGGAGCGGTAGAGGGCGTTCAAGGTGAGCCTCGCTAAAGCTGCAATAGCAGCAGACACCGTATTGCGGTTGCCCATCTCATCGGTAGGCTCCTCCTCCTCCACCTCTTACTGAGCTCACTCGGCAGAGGATAGGCAGCCGGAAGTAGTACAAAGCCCCTCCGCAGTAGTAGTATTTAGGGGCTATTTTGTTCAGTTCATCTGACTATAGATGTGCTGGAACTGTACAACGTACTTAAAATTAGCTAGTATATATAGTTGAACTAGCTATTTCAGTATGTGGTTGGCAACAATTGGGGAAAATTTTGGTCGGTTCAGCTGTCGAGTTGAACTGTTTGTATAAATTAAGAATGACTGCTTAATCTATGAATGAAATCTATGCTTAATTACTGAATTTAGTTGCAAAAACTAGATACTGCTAGTGATTTTTAGCTTCATATTTTGACAAATCGCAGTGTTACAAGGTTGAGAAATGGCAATGTTACTAGATCAACAAATGTCAATCTTCCTAGTTTGACGAGGGAACATACCCAATATGACAGATGCAAAGCTTACCAAATTGTTTGTAAGTTGTTGCACGCGGGTCATCCAAAAGAACCGTTTGCGTTGAAGAGATGCACAAATCCTTCTCTCACTTTGCATCATGTTGTCCTGGGATCGACGGGCGGGGCGCGGGAGGACGGCAGCTGGTGGCGCTGAGAGGTAGCGTTCGACGGCGGTGTCCCATGACGCCGAGGGGGGCGCACACACGGAGAGGAAGGCGGGCGGCCATGGAAGTCAAAGGGCTTGCTTACCAGTGAGCCTGTGTAGCATACAGCTCGCACGCTTCCCGGTGAGCCTGCGCATTCAAGGATAGCTTGCACTCAGTCAGCCTGCACACCGGACTGCGCTCGCACGCATCCCGTTCAGTCAAGGTCAAGCAGCTGTCTGCACGACACCTCCTACAGCCATTAAAACCAAGACACATGGTGTCACGTGAATGGTTAACAGAATGCACACGGTTTGAATTATACAAACGTTTGAGATATTAAAGTGGCAGCTATTTTTTTCAAAATGCCTTTGTCGGCAGTCATTATTCGAGTGCGCCTTCTCTCAAAATGGAAACGAAAAATACCACAACATGTCGGGTGCCATTCCATGATAGCATTGCCAAGTCTCATGAATTTCAGACGAGTTTTGGATTTACTAGAATTTAAAAATAAAGTATCTCAACATTTTGCCAGCAATCAACGGTGCTCTCGTGTTTGAAATTCATTCCCATTTCACGCATGGGACCTAAGCATGGACCCAAGCACACAGATTTGAATTTTCAACCAATGTATATGCGTTGGAGCATGTGCATGTAGTTCAAATTTGAATTATGCACATAAATGCATTGAAAACTCAGTTAGTGCATAAAAATGTCCAAACGAACCCCAAAAAATCACAAAATTAACAAAACACTCATGTGCCGTGGTGTTCGAATTTCATCCCCATTTCTTGCATGGGACATAAGCATAAACCCATGGACACATATATGATTTTACAACCCATGTTGGTGCACCGGAGCATATGCATGTAGTTTAATTTTGAATTGTGCACCTAAAATGGCTAGAAAACCAATTTAATGTATAAAATGTTCAAACGAACCCTGAATAATTCCAATTCTTGTATGACACACATATATTTGCATGTTCACTGCAGATAAAAGGTCTAGCAATTCAAACACCGTCCATTGCCGCTGTGACCCCATTATGTAATTCCAATCAAGATGAAAAATGAAGTAGATCACACATAGTTTATTATCACCAACCGTGTGAGATGCAGCACAAAATATCCTGGAGCACCGTCGGTGTATATATAGTACGCCTATGGCTTACGCAAGAAGGTGCGTCGGCTACAGTCCACAGTCGGCGTCTTAAGCACACTAGCTCGCTCCCCAAATATCATTTCACTGTTCAATCGTCGCCGGTGAAAGATGGGAACGTGGACCCACGTCGTGAGGGTAACTTTGGTGGCCCACTCTGGCGAGAGCGCGGCCGCAGCCGCCATGCGTGTGCTAACAAGGTGCATGAGCGCGGCCACAATCTGCGGCCAGGCGGCCACGGCAACCCAAACGGCCGTTGTTGCTTCTCAGGTGGCGGCAGCAACATCTGCCTCAGGGATAGCAACTGCCGAGAGTGACACATCAGTTGTCCATTCTGCAGCGGCGACCTGAGCCCTGATGGAGGCCGCCCACGACCATCTCGAGGCCGCCCACACCCAGCTCGTGGCTGTCACCGCACAAATCGAACGAAGCTTCTCCGACAACGGTCAGCAACCCACGGCTGAAGAGTTGGCAATCGCCGAGAGCGTTCGAGCAGCTGTCCATTATGTCGGATTTGGGGTTCCGGCAAAACCCTCAAGGTTCGAACACTGGGGTGCGCATGAAGATCTCTCCCTTCCCTAGCTCACCCAGTCCCCACAATCCCAAGGCTTAGCGCATCGAACTCGAAGAACAAAGGACGCGGGGTTTATACTAGTTCGGGCCACCGATGTGGTGTAATATCGTACTCCAGTGTGGTGTGGTGGATTGCCTCTTGGGCTGAGGATGAACAAGTACAAGGGAAGAACAACCCCCCTAGGAGAGGTTTTCTTCAGCTCGTTGAGCTTGTGTGGTTGGGGATGATCTGAATGATCCAAGATCAGTTCGGTTGCCCCCTAATGTGGTGGTTAGTCCTATTTATAGAGGGCCTGGTCCTCTCCCCAAATGTAGGCGGGAAGGGATCCAAAAACGGCCAAATTTGAAGGGAGACAACCAGTACAAGTTATCCTCACTAAAGGTGGTCTTCGCCTGCCAAAGGTTCAGGTGGTGATGCCATCGTGGGCTCCACGGTGACCTCCGTCCTGCCATCCTGCTGGTCTTGGTCTTGTTGCACCGATATGGAAATCTTTGCCGGATGCGTCGGGACTCCTGGCATGCGCTTACCACTTTAGCACCAAAGAGGAAATGAGTACACTACGCTCGCTCGCACCTGCCTGGCGCCCGCCTGGCCTTGGTCGTCATGGTTTGCGTCACAGGAACCTCGCGAGGTGCCCCTCGCCTTAATCTCTTCGCCCCTCGCGAGCCATCCTAGTGAGGCCGCCCCCGAGGAGGTCTTGCGTCGTCCGCCTAGCGAGGCTTGGCCCCTCGCAAGGGTCTTGAGTGTTTGCTGGTGAAGATGGGCTGTACAGGGCCGTTGGTGGAGCCACGCTGTGAGCCGCAGGCAGGCAAGTCTGGGGACCCCCGTTCCCAGGACGCCGACAGTAGCCCCCGGGCCCAAGGCGTGCTCAGACCTGTCTTCTAGGTGAAGCCAAGGGGCGAGTGCGGAGTGCCGCGGGCCCCAACAGCCTGCGGCCTCGGTTGACGCATGGTGATTGATGGGACGTGGGCATCTCTGCTTCCCCACGATGCCTCGGCAACTGCCTGACTTGACGAGTCCCTGATGCATGCAGAGAAAACCATCATTACCTGTGATTGTGGGGGTCGCCGGTTGGCCTTCTCCTGCTATAAATGAGGGGGGGGGGGGGCGGAGCCCCTGTCACCCATCTCTTCCTGCTCCACTCGCTTCCTCTCCCTTGCTTCATCGCTAGCAGCGACACCCATGGCGCCGATTCAGAGATTTTCAGCCGCAGAGAAGGGAAAAGCACCCCACGATGAGCCGGGCCCGCTTCTGTCGAAGAAGAGGCTGGCCCGCCGCCGCGACATAGTGGTGAGGCCGGAGGTGTCGAGGCCTTGGTGCGAGCGGCCTCCCCCCGGGTATCCGCTTCCCTTGTATGCCCAGGCCGAGGGCTCCGGAGGCAGAGGCGGCGTCCAGCGCCGTCCATGTTGCGGCCGTGGTCGCCACGCCGTGGTGGCGCGCGCTGTTGCCATAGGAACCCATGCCAAGGGCTCCTCACGAGTTCACGACCTCACCCCAGCCGCGGGTCATGAAGATCTTGCCCAGGGAGACGACATCTTGGTGGAGAAGAACCGCGGGAAGCGAATCCAAGTGCACGAAGGCATCACCGCCCACATCATGACCTCAACCTCTGCCCCTGTCGCTGGGGCTCCTCGCGCGAACTCGTGCCCACATCACGAGTTCGCGCGAGGAGCCCTTGGCATGGGTTCCTGGGGCAAGATCTTCATGACCCGTGGCTGGGGTGAGGTCGCCCGAGTTTGCCATATGGAGGGTGCCCTCGCCATTCACTTCAAGTTCCATGGCACCTCCACGATGTTCTTCAAGGTCTTCGACGAGGAAGGCCGCCGCTTGGAGTGCTGCCCTGGAGGGGGTCATCGGGACGGTGCTGCGGCAGGAGCCAGGCCTACCGCTGGCCTCGCCAGCTGTTCCTCCGGCAACAGCGGTGGCGCTTGGGAGTCCAGCGACTCTCCCGAGCCCTACGAGACTCCGAAAACGAGCGACGACAGCTACGTGCCCCCGAGCTCGCGCCGTGCCTGGAGCGCGGCCGTAGCGTCCAGCCACCGCCGTCGCTGATCTGGATGGGGTTGGCGCCAGCCTCCCGTGGCCCACTGTTGATGATTCGGCGGGGTTGGCACGTGTAGATAGGCCCCCTAGAAACCTCCTTTTTTTTGTTCCCCGTGAGGAATCGAGACGGACCTCGTGGGGGGCGTGTAAAGGGTTTGTAATGCCTTTTGTTGATATCATCCTAATTCTGAAGATTTACGAATGCATGTCCTACTTCAGCTCAGTCTCCCCTTTCCAACTTCATAGTAGCTTGGTGCTCTATGCCGACAGGTCCCGATCCCCAGGAAGGCTGTAGCCGTCGCCGGTATGCCAGGTCGCGATGCCGTGGTCAAGGCCAGGAGGTGAGCGGCCCGAGGTCTAGTAAGGGCTCCTGAGGCGCGCTGCTCAAGAGGTCCCCTTTAGCGTGCAAGCAGCTACCTAAAGGTGGGAAAGGGAGGAGACGTCGCCGTAACAGGGCTACAAGAGACGGGAATCCTATGCCGTAGAGCTCGACTGATCCGGGTGTGAAACTTATCTTAGCGGTCCACAGTCGGTTCCATGTGTAGCGCTAGACTCCTTGTGCGTCGGCGGCCGTAGTGTAGCCAGGTTAGGCCCGTGCGAGTCTCCCCCTCTTTTCCACGCTCTTCCGTGTGCTCTACGTCCTTGGGTCCCGGCCCTTGAGCGAGCTCAGCCGCCACTGGTATGCCAGGTCGCGATGCCATGGTCAAGGCCAGGGGTGAGGGCTAGAGGCCAGTAAGAGCTCCTGAGTCGCGATGCTGAGGAGCCCCCCTTGAACACACAAGTGAATTTCATGGGAAAAGAAGGAGCCCGCGGTGCCGCCTGTTGTCGCCCTCGGGAGGTTCCTACAGGTTAGCGTGAGGAGGGGTACAAATTGCAACCACGCTTGCCGGTCTTCCACTGGTCGTTCCGCAAGAAGATGAAGGCACTGAGGGCCTGGTGAGGTGACGTGCGCGGGCGAGCCACGAGCCAGAGCTCGACCGCTTAGAGTTGTCAGCGTTACAGGGATGGACCCGAGCACAAGCGCCATTCCAGCATGAGTAGCCCCTCTTGCGGGATGAGCAAGGGGCCGATCGGCAACGCCGGCGGCCACAGTGAGTGACAATCAAGCGAGTGATGACTGTAAACAACTCATGCATGGGAACTAGCTAGCTTAGATAGATGCGAGAACGATACATGCCACTGGGACAGATCCAAGCGGCATGGGGACGATGCAGCCCGAGGGGAGCCCCCACTAGAGTAAGCTAAATATGCAAAAGGATACATGCCGGAGGGACAGGCCCGCGCGACCTGGGAATAATGCAGCCCGAGGGGCGCTCCCAGCTGAATAGACTTGGAAAATGTCACCTGGTTCCGTTGTCGAAGGATTGTTGGGGTAGCCGAAGACGCGTGACGATGGAGCCGCCAGGGCCCCGAGCCTCTAGAGGCTCTAGGGGCTCGGGTGGTTTCTTGAGGACCATCTCCATCTCCGCCAGGACTGCGTGATGCCTGGCCTCCTGATCTGCCAGGATGCTCCGTAGGTTGTGCTGAAGGCAGCTGCCACGCTCGGCAGGACAAATGGCATGCATACATAGCTGTGAGGTGGACCCTGAAGGAAATATGCCCTAGAGGCAATAATAAAGTTATTATTTATTTCCTTACATATCATGATAAATGTTTATTATTCATGCTAGAATTGTATTAACCGGAAACATAATACATGTGTGGATACATAGCCAAATAGAGTGTCACTAGTATGCCTCTACTTGACTAGCTTGTTAATCAAAGATGGTTAAGTTTCCTAACCATAGACAAAAGGAGTTGTCATTTGATTAACAAGGTCACATCATTAGTTGAATGATCTGATTGACAAGACCCATTCCATTAGCATAGCACCCGATCGTTTAGTATGTTGCTGTTGCTTTTATCCATGACTTATACATGTTCCTTTGACTATGAGATTATGCAACTCCCGTTTGCCGGAGGAACACTTTGGGTGCTACCAAACGTCACAACATAACTGGGTGATTATAAAGGAGTACTACAGGTGTCACCAAAGGTAGATGTTGGGTTGGCGTATTTCGAGATTAGGATTTGTCACTCCAATTGTGGGAGAGGTATCTCTGGGCCCTCTCGGTAATGCACATCACTTAAGCCTTGCAAGCATTGCAACTAATGAGTTAGTTGCGGGATGATGTATTACGGAACGAGTAAAGAGACTTACCGGTAACGAGATTGAACTAGGTATTGGATACCGACGATCGAATCTCGGGTAAGTAACTTCCCGATGACAAAGGGAACAACGTATGTTGTTATGTGGTCTGACCGATAAAGATCTTCGTAGAATATGTAGGAGCCAATATGGGCATCCAGGTCCCGCTATTGGTTATTGACCGGAGACATGTCTCGGTCATGTCTACATTGTTCTCGAACCGTAGGGTCCGCACGCTTAAAGTTACGATGACAGTTATTATGAGTTTATGCATTTTGATGTACCGAAGGAGTTCGGAGTCCCGGATGAGATCGGGGACATGACGAGGAGTCTCGAAATGGTTGAGACGTAAATATCGATATATTGGACGACTATATTCGGAGTTCGGAAAGGTTCCGAGTGATTCGAGTATTTTTCAGAGTACCGGAGAGTTACGGGAATTCGTATTGGGCCTCATTGGGCCATACGGGAAAAGGAGAGAAAGGGCCAAAAGGTGGCCGCGCCCCTCCCCTTGCTCTAGTCCAAATTGGACTAGGGAAGGGGGGCGCCCCCTTCCTTCCTTCTCCTTCTCTCTTCCCTTTCCTTCTCTCCAACTCCCCCAACATGGAAGGACTCCTAGTTGGACTAGGAAAAGGTGGAATCCTACTCCCGGTGGGAGTTGGACTCCCCTTGGCGTGCCTCCTCCTAGGCTGGCCGCCCCTCCCCCTTGATCCTTTATATACGGGGGCAGGGGGGCACCCCAAGACACACAAGTTGATCCTTGAGATCGTTCCTTAGCCGTGTGCGGTGCCCCCTCCACCATATTCAACCTCGATCATATCGTTGCAGTGCTTAGGCGAAGCCCTGCGCCGGTAGAACATCATCATCGTCACCACGCCGTCGTGCTGACGGAACTCCCCCCGAAGCTTTGCTGGATCGGAGCTAGGGGTGCGTCATCGAGCTGAACGTGTGCCAAGAACTCGGAGGTGCCGGAGTAACGGTGCTTGGATCGGTCGGATCGGGAAGACGTACGACTACTTCCACTACGTTGTGTCAACACTTCTGCTTCGGTCTACGAGGGTACGTAGACAACACTCTCCCCTCTCGTTGCTATGCATCACCATGATCTTGCGTGTGCGTAGGATTTTTTTTGAAATTACTACGTTCCCCAATAGTGGCATCCGAGCCTAGGTTTTTATGGTTTGATGTTATTTGCACGAGTAGAACACAAGTGAGTTGTGGACGATACAAGTCATACTGCCTACCAGCATGTCATACTTTGGTTCAGCGGTATTGTTGGACGAGATGATCCGGACCAACCTTACGCGTACTCTTACGCGAGACCGGTTCCCTCGACGTGCTTTGCACATAGATGGCTTGCGAAAGACTGTCTCTCCAACTTTAGTTGAACCGAGTGTGGCTACGCCCGGTCCTTGAGAAGGTTAAAACGGAGTCTATTTGACAAACTATCGTTGTGGTTTTGATGCGTAGGTAAGATGAGTTCTTGCTTAAGCCCGTAGCAGCCACGTAAAACTTGCAACAACAAAGTAGAGGACGTCTAACTTATTTTTGCAGGGCATGTTGTGATGTGATATGGTCAAGACATGATGCTATATTTTATTGTATGAGATGATCATGTTTTGTAACCGAGTTATCGGCAACCGGCAGGAGCCGTATGGTTGTCGCTTTATTGTATGCAATGCAATCGCCCTGTAATGCTTTACTTTATCACTAAGCGGTAGCGATAGTCCTAGAAGCATAAGATTGGCGAGACGACAACGATGCTACGATGGAGATCAAGGTGTCGCGCCGGTGACGATGGTGATCATGATGGTGCTGCAGAGATGGAGATCACGAAGCACAAGATGATGATGACCATATCATATCACTTATATTGATTTGCATGTGATGTTTATCTTTTATGCATCTTATCTTGCTTTGATTGACGGTAGCATTATAAGATGATCTCTCACTAAATTATCAAGAAGTGTTCTCCCTGAGTATGCACCGTTGCGAAAGTTCTTCGTGCTGAGACACCACGTGATGATCGGGTGTGATAGGCTCTACGTTCAAATACAACGGGTGCAAAACAGTTGCACACGCGGAATACTCAGGTTATACTTGACGAGCTATGCATATAAGATATGACCTCGGAACACGGAGACCGAAAGGTCGAGCGTGAATCATATAGTAGATATGATCAACATAATGATGTTCACCATTGAAACTACTCCATCTCACGTGATGATCGGACATGGTTTAGTTGATATGGATCACGTGATCACTTAGAGGATTAGAGGGATGTCTATCTAAGTGGGAGTTCTTAAGTAATATGATTAATTGAACTTTAATTTATCATGAACTTAGTCCTGGTAGTATTAGCATATCTATGTTGTAGATCAATAGCTCGCGTTGTTGCTTTCATATGTTTATTTTGATATGTTCCTAGAGAAAATTGTGTTGAAAGATGTTAGTAGCAATGATGCGGATTGGATCCATGATCTAAGGTTTATCCTCATTGCTGCACAGAATAATTATGTCCTTGATGCACCGCTAGGTGACAGACCTATTGCAGGAGCAGATGCAGACGTTATGAACGTTTGGCTAGCTCAATATGATGACTACTTAATAGTTTAGTGCACCATGCTTAACGGCTTAGAATCGGGACTTCAAAGACGTTTTGAACGTCATGGACCATATAAGATGTTCCAGGAGTTGAACTTAATATTTCAAGCAAATACCCGAGTTGAGAGAGATGAAGTCTCCAACAAGTTCTATAGCTAAAAGATGGAGGAGAATCGCTCAACTAGTGAGCATGTGCTCAGATTGTCTGGGTACTACAATCGCTTGAATCAAGTGGGAGTTAATCTTCCAAATAAGATAGTGATTGACAGAATTCTCTAGTCACCATCACCAAGTTAGTAGAACTTCGTGATGAACTATAATATGCAAGGGATAACGGAAACAATTCCCAAGCTCTTCGTGATGCTGAAATCGACGAAGGTAGAAATCAAGAAAGAGCATCAAGTGTTGATGGTTGACAAGATCACTAGTTTCAAGAAAAGGGCAGAAGGAGAACTTCAAGAAGAACGACAAGCAAGTTGCTGCTCAAATGAAAAAGCCCAAGTCTGGTCCTAAGCCTGAGACTAAGTGCTTCTACTGCAAAAGGACTGGTCACTGGAAGCGGAACTACCCCAAGTGATTGGCGGATAAGAAGGATGGCAAAGTGAACATAAGTATATTTGATATACATGTGTACTTTACTAGTGTTCATAGCAACCCCTCAGTATTTGGTACTAGTTCAGTTGCTAAGATTAGTAACTCGAAACGGGAGTTGCAGAATGAACAGAAACTAGTTAAGGGTGAAGTGACGATGAGTGTTGGAAATAGTTCCAAGATTGATATGATCATCATCGCACACTCCCTATACTTTCGGGATTAGTGTTGAACCTAAATAAGTGTTATTTGGCGTTTGCGTTGAGCATGAATATGATTTGATCATGTTTATTGCAATACGGTCATTCATTTAAGTTAGAGAACAATTGTTGTTCTGTTTACATGAATAAAACCTTCTATGGTTATACACACCAACGAAATGGTTTGTTGGATCTCGATCGTAGTAATACACATATTCATAAAATTGAAGCCAAAAGATGCAAAGTTAATAATGATAAGTGCAACTTATTTGTAGCACTGCCGTTTAGGTCATATTGGTGTAAAGCGCATGAAGAAACTCCATGCTGATGGAATTTTGGAATCACTTGATTATGAATCACTTGATACTTGTGAACCATGCCTCATGGGCAAGATGACTAAGACTCCGTTCTCCGGAACAATGGAGCGAGCAACAGATTTTTTGGAAGTCATACATACTGATGTATGTGGTCCGATGAATATTAAGGCTCGCGACAAGTATCATTATTTTCTGACCTTCACAGATGATTTGAGCAGATATGGGTATATCTACTTGATGAAACATAAGTCTGAAACATTTGAAAAGTTCAAAGAATTTCAGAGTGAAGTGGAGAATCATCGTAACAAGAAAATAAAAGTTACTACGATATGATCGCAGAGGTAAAACATTTGAGTTACGAGTTTGGCCTTCAGTTAAACAATGTGAAATAGTTTCACTACTCACGCCACCTGGAACACCACAGCATAATGGTGTGTCCGAACGTCATAACCGTACTTTATTGGATATAGTGCAATTTATGATGTTTCTTACCGATTTACCACTATCGTTTTGGGGTTATGCATTAGAGACAGCTGCATTCACGTTAAATAGGGCACCATCTAAAATCCGTTGAGACGACACTATATGAACTGTGGTTTAGCAAGAAACCAAAGTTGTCATTTCTTAGAGTTTGGGGTTGTGATGCTTATGTGAAAAAGTTTCATCCTGATAAAGCTCAAACCCAAATCGGAGAAATATATCTTCATAGGATACCCAAAGGAGACAGTTGGGTACACCTTCTATCACAGATCCGAAGGCAAGACATTCGTTGCTAAGAATGGATCCTTTCTAGAGAAGGAGTTTCTCTCGAAAGAAGTGAGTGGGAGGAAAGTAGAACTTGATGAGGTAACTGTACCTATTCCCTTGTTGGAAACCAGTACATCACAGGAACCAGTTTCTGTGGCGTCAAAACCAACTAGTGAGGAGGTTGATGATGATGATCATAAAACTTCAGAACAAGTTACTACAGAACCTCGTAGATCAACCAGAGTAAGATCCACACCAGAGTAGTACGGCAATCCTGTTCTGGAAGTCATGCTAGTAGATCATGATGAACCTACGAACTATGAAGAAGCGATGGTGAGCCCAGATTCCGCAAAATGGCTTGAAGCCATGAAATCTGGGATGGGATCCATGTATGAGAACAAAGTATGGACTTTGATGGATTTTCCTGATGATCGGCAAGCCATAGAAAATAAATGGATCTTCAAGAGGAAGACAGAAGCTGATAGTAGTGTTACTATCTACAAAGCTAGAATTGTCGCAAAAGATTTTCGACAAGTTCAAGGTGTTGACTACGATGAGAGTTTCTCACTCGTATCTATGCTTAAGTCTATCCGAATCATGTTAGCAATTGCCGCATTTTATGAAATCTGGCAAACGGATAAAACAAAACTGCATTCCTTAATGGATTTATTAAAGAAGAGTTGTATATGATGCAACCAGAAGGTTTTGTCAATCCTAAAGGTGCTAACAAAATGTGCAAGCTCCAGCGATCCATCTATGAACTGGTGCAAGCATCTCGGAGTTGGAATATACGCTTTGATGAGTTGATCAAAGCATATAGTTTTATACAGACTTGCGATGAAGCCTGTATTTACAAGAAAGTGAGTGGGAGCACTACAGCATTTCTGATAAGTATATGTAAATGACATATTGTTGATCGGAAATAATGTAGAATTATTCTGCAAAGCATAAAGGAGTGTTTGAAAGAAGTTATTCAAAGAAAGGACCTCGGTAAAGCTGCTTACATATTGAGCATCAAGATCTATAGAGATAGATCGAGACGCTTGATAAGTTTTCAATAAGTGCATACCTTGACAAGATTTCGAAGTAGTTCAAAATGGAACAGTCAAAGAAAGAGTTCTTTCCTGTGTTACAAGGTATGAAGTTGAGTAAAGACTCAAAACTCGACCACGACAGAAGATAGAAAGAGAATGAAAGTCATTCCCTATGCCTTGGCCATAGGTTCTATAAATTATACCATGCTGTGTACCAGATCTATTGTATACCCTACACTGAGTTTGGCAAGGGAGTACAATAGTGATCTAGGAGTAGATCACTGGACAGCGGTCAAAATTATCCTTAGTGGAATAAGGATATGTTTCTCGATTGTGGAAGTGACAAAAGGTTCGTCGTAAAGGGTTACGTCGATGCAAGTTTTGACACCGATCTGGATGACTCTAAGTCTCGATCTAGATACATATTGAAAGTGGGAGCAATTAGCTAGAGTAGCTTCGTGCAGAGCATTGTAGACATAGAAAATTGCAAAATAAATAACGGATCTGAATGTAGCAGACCCGTTGACTAAACTTCTCTCACAAGCAAAACATGATCACACCTTAAGTACTCTTTGGGTGTTAATCACATAGCGATGTGAACTAGATTACTGAATCTAGCAAACCCTTTGGGTGTTGGTCACATGGTGATGTGAACTATGGGTGTTAATCACATGATGATGTGAACTATCGATGTTAATCACATGGTGATGTGAGTTAATCACATGGTGATGTGAGTTAATCACATGGTGATGTGACCTAGATTATTGACTCTAGTGCAAGTGGGAGACTGAAGGAAATATGCCCTAGAGGCAATAATAAAGTTATTATTTATTTCCTTACATATCATGATAAATGTTTATTATTCATGCTAGAATTGTATTAACCGGAAACATAATACATGTGTGGATACATAGACAAACAGAGTGTCACTAGTATGCCTCTACTTGACTAGCTTGTTAATCAAAGATGGTTAAGTTTCCTAACCATAGACAAAAGGAGTTGTCATTTGATTAACAAGGTCACATCATTAGTTGAATGATCTGATTGACAAGACCCATTCCATTAGCATAGCACCCGATCGTTTAGTATGTTGCTGTTGCTTTTATCCATGACTTATACATGTTCCTTTGACTATGAGATTATGCAACTCCCGTTTGCCGGAGGAACACTTTGGGTGCTACCAAACGTCACAACGTAACAGGGTGATTATAAAGGAGTACTACAGGTGTCACCAAAGGTAGATGTTGGGTTGGCGTATTTCGAGATTAGGATTTGTCACTCCAATTGTGGGAGAGGTATCTCTGGGCCCTCTCGGTAATGCACATCACTTAAGCCTTGCAAGCATTGCAACTAATGAGTTAGTTGCGGGATGATGTATTACGGAACGAGTAAAGAGACTTACCGGTAACGAGATTGAACTAGGTATTGGATACCGACGATCGAATCTCGGGTAAGTAACATACCGATGACAAAGGGAACAACGTATGTTGTTATGCGGTCTGACCGATAAAGATCTTCGTAGAATATGTAGGAGCCAATATTGGCATCCAGGTCCCGCTATTGGTTATTGACCGGAGACATGTCTCGGTCATGTCTACATTGTTCTCGAACCGTAGGGTCCGCACGCTTAAAGTTACGATGACAGTTATTATGAGTTTATGCATTTTGATGTACCGAAGGAGTTCGGAGTCCCGGATGAGATCGGGGACATGACGAGGAGTCTCGAAATGGTCGAGACATAAAGATCGATATATTGGACGACTATATTCGGAGTTCGGAAAGGTTCCGAGTGATTCGAGTATTTTTCAGAGTACCGGAGAGTTACGGGAATTCGTATTGGGCCTCATTGGGCCATACGGGAAAAGGAGAGAAAGGGCCAAAAGGTGGCCGCGCCCCTCCCCTTGCTCTAGTCCGAATTGGACTAGGGAAGGGGGGCGCCCCCTTCCTTCCTTCTCCTTCTCTCTTCCCTTTCCTTCTCTCCTACTCCCCCAACATGGAAGGACTCCTAGTTGGACTAGGAAAAGGTGGAATCCTACTCCCGGTGGGAGTAGGACTCCCCTTGGCGCGCCTCCTCCTAGGCCGGCCGCCCCTCCCCCTTGATCCTTTATATACGGGGGCAGGGGGGCACCCCAAGACACACAAGTTGATCCTTGAGATCGTTCCTTAGCCGTGTGCGGTGCCCCCGTCCACCATATTCCACCTCGATCATATCGTTGCAGTGCTTAGGCGAAGCCCTGCGCCGGTAGAACATCATCATCGTCACCACGCCATCGTGCTGACGGAACTCCCCCCGAAGCTTTGCTGGATCGGAGCTAGGGGTGCGTCATCGAGCTGAATGTGTGCCAAGAACTCGGAGGTGCCGGAGTAACGGTGCTTGGATCGGTCGGATCGGGAAGACGTACGACTACTTCCACTACGTTGTGTCAATGCTTCCGCTTCGGTCTACGAGGGTACGTAGACAACACTCTCCCCTCTCGTTGCTATGCATCACCATGATCTTGCGTGTGCGTAGGAATTTTTTTGAAATTACTACGTTCCCCAACAGACCCTCGCAGCGCCCGACGCGCGATTGCCAGAAGCGCTCCTAAGACGCGGCTCTGCTGAGCCCTGGAATGTCGATGCAGACGCACAGACCGCCATCCTCGCCAGGATGGGGAGCTCCGCCAGGTGGGTGGCTGTCGCCGCGCATGGTCCTTGACGATGAACTCCTAAGCGTCGGGCGCTCCTCGCCCAGTGCCCTCCTGAGGCAAACGTGTCGCAGAGCACGCCTCCACGTGGTGCCCGAGCGCCTCCCTCGTGATGTTGGCTAGGTTTGAGGCCCTCCAGAAGAGAGCCCCCGAGCCTGGCCCGAGGAGGGCGCTGGGCGCGCCTTTCTATGTGAGGGAGGGAGGCGCCCCAGGTGTGGGCACCAATCCTGAGGCGGCACCGCTGGAGACACCGCTCTCCTAAGTCCCTGTGCGGAGTAGTTGCTTCTTCTTCTTGGGGATGGCCTCAGGAGGGTACTGGACACCTTCGCTGTCGGGGTCTTCGATCGCTGCGGCTTGGAAGGCGCGCTCCAGGGAGCACACCGCATCTCTTTCTTCGCAGGGGACCGTGATGATTTTGCCGCTTCCTGGCATCTTGAGGACATTGTAGCCGTGGTGGGTCACTGCCATGAACTTGGCTAATGCCGGATACCCAAGGATGGCGTTGTACGATAGACGGATGTGGGTGACATCGAAGTCGATGAGCTCAGTGCGGTAGTTGTCGCACTGGCCGAAGGTGATAGGGAGGCGGACTTGCCCTATCGGGGTGGTGGAGCTAACAGTCACTCCTGAGAAGGGCTTGGTAGGCTGTAGCTGATCGTATGGCACTTGGAGGCCGTCGAATGTTTCAACAGATAGGATGTTAAGCCCTGCACCACCGTCAATGTGGGTCTTGGTGACTTGGACGTTGCTCATGATGGGTGAGCAAAGCATCGGGAGGGCACTGGCGGTCGCCGCGCACTTGAGCTGGTCTGACGAGCTGAAGGTGATGGCGCACTTGGACCACCTGAGCGGGCGCGTGGCCTCGAGCCTGGGAAGAGCCGCGTTCACCTCGCGAGCAAACTGCTTGAAGACGCGCTGGGATGCTGGGGCCTGTGCTCCGCCCAAGATGCAGGCGATAGCGCATGGTTCCTGGAAGCCCCCAACCCCCTCGTCCTGATGGTGGTCGTTGTTCCTTCTTGGTGGTGGCGATAGTGGAAGGGAGACCAACATTGCCCTGAGGGCGGTCCTCGCGAGGCTCGTCCCTCCATGCACCCTCACGACGCTAGTCCTGCCAGCGGCCCTCACAAGGCCAGTCACGCCACTCCTGGCGGGGCCGCAATCACCCCAGCGTCCTCCACCTCGTCCTCCTCCTCGGCCGTAGCCCGGCCGTTGCGCTCGGGGCGTCGACCAAAGCGTCCATCTTGAATGGCCCTGAGCTCTTGACAGTCGTTGGTGTTGTGGTTGTGTACGTTGTGGAAGGCGCAGAACGGACGACTGCTCTTGGACGACTCTGGGTGGTCCCGGCCGCGCTTCGTGTCTGTCTCCACCGCGAGCACGGGAACCCCCTTGCACTTCATGTCCTTGTCCTTGGCTTTCTTCTCCGCTGGGTCGGTAGCAGGGAGCTCGAGGAGGGAAAGGCGCCCTTCCTCAGCCCTTGCGCACTTGGTCGCCATGTTGAACAGCTCTAGAGCCATGCATAGCTCCTCGTGGATGGCGAGCTCCTCCTTCATCTTGACGTCGCGGACGCCATCGAAAAACGCTGGAATGATGGCCTTGTCCATCAGCTTGGGGGTCTTGAGGCGAACATTGTTGAAGCACTAGATGTACTTCTGCAAGGTCTCTCCTGGCTGCTCCTTGATGCGGCATAGGTCACCCGCGACCGGCGGGCAATCGCGAGTGCCCTGGAAGTTTGGCGACGAAGCTGTCGGATTCAGGGGTTCCGGCAGACCCTTAAGGTTCAAACTCTGGGGTGCGCGCAGAGATCGTGCCCTCTACCTCTCTGTCTCGTAAGGATCTAGCTATTGCAAGAACAACACAAGAGACACAGGGTTTATACTGGTTCGGGCCACCATTGTGGTGTAATACCCTACTCCAGTGTGGTGGGTGGATTGCCTCTTGGGCTGATGAGGAAGAACAATACAAGGGGGAACGGCCTCGCGAGGGCCTGTTCTTGGCTAGGGGATGAACATCTAGGGGGAGTTCTATCGCCCTTCTCTCTCTCTCTCTCTCTCTGCTTGCTCTAGATCCTGAATCAGGTGTCTCTACTGGTTTCTTGGTACTCGATCTGATCGGATTCTAGATGCCTCTACCCTGGGGGTGGCTGGCCCTATTTATAGGCAAAGGCCCTGGGCCTCTTCCCAAATATTGAGCGGGAAGGGCGCCAACAATTGGCCAATTTGAAGGGGAACATCTGGTACACTTATCCTGACTAAAGTTGGTCTTCGCCTGCCAAAGGCCCTGTGGTGACGCCGTCCTGGGCTCCATGGTGACCTCCTTCCCTTCGTTGGACTGGTCTTGGTCTCGTTGCACCGAAATGGATGCCTTTGCTTGATCCTCTCGCCTGCGCTTGCCCCCTTTGCACCAAAGAGGAAAGGGGAGACACTGCGCGGGCTGGCGCCCGCCTGGCACCCTTGGTCATCATGGCTTGCGTCATGGGCACCTCGTGAGGTACCCGCCTTGATCTCTCCGCCTCCTCGCGAGCCAGCCTAAGGAGGCCGTGCTTGAGGAAGCGCCGTGTCGTCCGCCTCGCGAGGGTCTTGAGCCTTGTGTTGAAGATGATGGGCCACGCGGGGCCCCCATTTGAGCCACGCCGCAGGCCGCAGGCAGGCAAGTCTGGGGACCCCCGTTCCCAGAACGCCGATAGTAGCCCCCGGGCCCAAGGCGTGCACGAACTTGGCCGTGCCGAGAGGCGAAAGGGCAAGGGCGAAGCGCCGCGGGCCCTAACAGCCTACGGCCTTGGGCGCCGCGTGGCGGTTGATTGGACGTGGGTGCTTTTGCAACTGCGCAGGATACTAAAGGCGTGGCATCTGCTCGGGTTTTGTTCTTCTCCTTCTTCATCCGCTGCTCAGATCCCCTTTCTTGCGCTTCTTCTCCCTTCCTCCAAGCTTCCAGATCTGCTCCACCCGCTCGACCCAGGCAGCCATGGCGCCTCGCCGGGCCCCGGCCGAAGCTTGGTTCTCGCCTGCTTTGGATTCGCCCAACGTGCCGAAGGCGAGCCTCGCCCTACTGCACCGGATGGCTGCGGCGCGGGGCATTGACGGGGCGCAGATGTTCAAGGTTGGCTCCGATGCCCCTGAAGGCCAAGGGAGCACCTTCTATCCTTTCTTCGTGAGCTCCATTGCAGCGGGCCTGGTGCCTCCTTTCTCTGAGTTCTTCCTCGCCATCCTCCGCCATTACAACTTGCAAGCTTTGCATCTTCACCCCAACTCCGTCCTTCTCCTAGCGATCTTCGCCTACTACTGCGAGGCGCATGTGGGGGTGCAGCCTTCAGTGGACTTGCTGCGCCACTACTTCTACCTCCGGACCTCCAAAGGTTCTCCTTCTGCGTGCGCGGGCTTCATCGCGTGCGGCAGCTCCATGGCCATCTCGAATCCAGGGAAGAGGATCGAGGGCTTTCGGAGCAAGTGGGTATTGGTTGACGCCGGGTGCGTCGACCCTTGGTTGGCCCTTCCCACGGAGTCGGCCGTGAGCTCGGAAGACTGGTGACGGGCGGAGCTCACGGATCCCCGCGCGAAGTCGATGCTGGCGAAGATGGACGCCGATCTGAAGCCGGCCAACTTGGCGACGACGAAGCTGACCGGGGCATCGTTGTTGAGGGAGTCCCTGGAGCACCAGCTGGCTCCGCTTTGGCAGTACTCTCCCCCGATGTGGAGGCCTCACCCGAGCCCCGCAGCCGTGGGCGAAGAGGACGTGACCGCGGTTCTCCAGTCCCTGGTCGGGGGCGAGGCAGCAAGGCTGGAGGGCGCGCCTTTGCCCCTGTTCCTGCGCGACGATTGGGAGCAAGTGGTGGAGTCCATGCCCGTCTTCAACGGGGACGGGCTTGTGCCCGTGGTGGCTCCCGAGGATCTGGTGAATGTGTCTTCCGGCGACTCCAGCGGAGACGGGGGCGAGGAGGAGCAGGAGGCAGGCCCCGACTCCGAGGCGACTGACGGAGAGTCCAGGGCTCCCTCGCTCCAGCGCAAGCCCCGTGCTCTCCGCCATTCGCCGAGTGATGATGATGATGACGATGACGTGCTGGGCAGCGGGAGCTCACCCCCAGTCCCGAAGAAGGGCAGGACCGGGTTGATCCCCCGCGGGTCCGCCCTGACTCCGAGGCAAACCGCTGACTCACCTTTTGCTTCCGAGGTTGACCCTTCCAGCCGGCTCTCAGGCTTCAAGTTTGGCAGGAGACTGCTGGAGCTTTCTGGCGATGACCTGTAAGTGCTTGATCCTTGGTCCCTGGTTTCTTGTCCCGCTGACGAGGCTTGACGATTACTTCTCCCGAGCAGGCTAGCGCCCGCGGCGAAGAAGCTGAAGGGGGCTCCTGAGGCCCCAGCTGCGACGACACCTCCACCTGCAGGGGAGGGCAACCGCGATGCGCGGGCTTCTCCTGCCCACTCGTCCTTGCGGGGCTTGGCTGATTTGGCTGGGGCCGCAGCCCCCATGGCTCGGTCGACCCCAGAGGTGCCCTTTCCTGGTGCTGCTGCTACGGCTGGGGAGGCGCAGCAGACTCCGCCTCGGGATACTGCAGCCTCGACGCCGCTACCTTCTCCTCCCGTTCCGCCGGCTGCTGGTTCCGCGACTCGTCCTGCTGCCTTGAAGCGCACTGATGCTTCTCCGCCTTCTTCTTCCATCCTGGAGCGAGCTGTTGCTGGACTGGACCGGCTGCAGCATGATCTTCTAGGCGCCGACCCTCGCCTGGTGGTCGGGCGCCTGGAGCTGGCCTCGGGGTGGATTCGCTCTGACGCCTCGATCCGGGCAGCGCTGGTTCAGGCCTCGACGGCTTGTGACGAGGAGAGGGAGGCTACCCTCGAGGCGAAGGTTGCCCGTGACGCGGCCCTGGGAGAGGCGGTTGGCATCCGCGGCCGCTGCAAGGAGCTGGAGGACGAGTTGCAAGGCCTACGTGGTCAGTTTGCAGAGGAGACCCGCCTTCGCCAAGAGCAGGAGAAGGGGGTGAAGGCTCGCGAGGCGGCACTCGAGGACCGGGAGGCGAAGCTCAAGAAGCACCGCAGCCACCTAGGTGCGTTGAAGAAGGAGCTGAAGACGACGAAGGCCGAGCTGGACGCCAAGGCCCGGGTCCTTGCCGAGGATCGCGTGGCCTTTGCGGACATGGAGAAGGATGCCCGCGCTTCACTGAAGACACTTTACGAGAGTGGCCTAGATTGCCCGCTGGCTGGCGACGGGGACGGCCCCGCCAAACTGCTTCCCTTCTTGGTGAAGGCTCTTGGAGATGTCGCCCTCGGACTCGTCCCCATGGTTGAAGCCGAGGCGCGTGTCCTGTCTTCCGCCGCGCTGACGCGGGTCTTCGCCCATGTCTACCTTCGCGACCCCAGCGCCGACCTCGACAGCCTGCTGGAGCCGGTGAGCGGCGAGGGTGCCGCTGCTGCCGTCGAGGCTGAGAAGGGGCGCGCGGAGGCGTTGCTAGGGAAGTTCCGGGCCTTCAGCACCAAGCCGAAGCGTGGCGCTGCCAACCCCACTACCCCACAAGTCGAAGCCACTCCACGCGACTCCGCTGCCGACAAGTGACTCCGCTATCGCTCCTGTTCTTCTTTTGATTCCTGCACATGCACGACGCCTCGAGGAGGCATTTAAATTTGCGTTTGGTACCAAGGCGACATTATGGGTTGTAATATTCACTTTTAAGTTCCTTGAATTTTATGTTCCTCTTCCCTACTTGCTTATGCTCTACGCCGGCAGAGCCCGGCCACGCGCATGCCTCACCCAGCATCAGCCCCGACCGGAAACCAGGACGGGACCAAAGGAATGAGGGGCCACGTGACAGGTTAGGCTCCTGAGTCGCGATGCTCAGGAGTCCCCCTTGGCGCACGAGCAACGAGTAGGGAAGCGCGATGTAGGTGCGTTTCCGTTCTACGTCTGCAGAGCCCGACCCCGCGTGTACCTCACCTAGCATAGCCTTTCGGAACTAAGGAGTGAGGGGCTGCGGAGCCAGTTAGGCTCCTGAGTCGCGATGCTCAGGAGTCCCCCTTGACGCGCGAACAACATGAGATGTAATTTAAACGGGGCTACCGTTCTACGTCTGCAGAGCCCGACCCCGCGCGTACCTCACCCAGCATAGCCTTTCGGAACTAAGGAGTGAGGGGCTACGGAGCCAGTTAGGCTCCTGAGTCGCGATGCTCAGGAGTCCCCCTTGACGTGCAAATGACCTTCGTACCTTGGCTCCGCTCGGGGAGAGACGCGCGACGAACCAGGCCTGAGGGGCCTGGCTGGGGCGTACGGCGGGGCGTGACCCAGTCGTAGCCCCCATGCCCAGCCCCCTCGCGCGGCGCTCCCGGGGGGGGGGGGGGAGGCGCTGCGATGAGGCCGGCCATTGAGCTCTGAAGTTAATGCGGCCCGGAGGCCACCCTCAGTTGTTTATCACCAGCGCGGAGCATAGCACTTCCATATGTGT
The DNA here is from genome assembly GCA_032464435.1 of Aegilops umbellulata. Classification (NCBI taxonomy): domain Eukaryota; kingdom Viridiplantae; phylum Streptophyta; class Magnoliopsida; order Poales; family Poaceae; genus Aegilops; species Aegilops umbellulata. The sequence goes on along the minus strand of CP136055.1, from coordinate 221,454,203 downwards.
ATGGGCATAGCCGCTCCTCGGCAGTGTCGTCAGCCAGCGCGGAGCATGGTGCTTCCACTGGTACGTGGGAGGGGGCTCCCCTCCGGTAGGAGCCCCCGGGGCGTGTACAACCCCGCCCTGACACGTGGCTGGCACGGTAGAGCTAGGTGAGGTGTATCTGGGCACCCGTGAGCCAGCGCGGGACTCACGAGGCCCTACCTCTAGGTGGGTTGCGCCTGGCACTGGGCCGTATCTTGAGATGTGTTCCTGCAAAATCTGGTTAGATGCCGGCACTCTACGTCCTCAGGTCCCGGCCCTCGAGCTTGTCTCAGCCGTCGCTGGTATGCTAGGTCGCGATGACGTGGACAAGGCCAGAGGGTGAGGGCTGGAGAGCCAGTAAGAGCCCTGAGTCGTGATGCTCAGCCACCCCCCCCTTTAACGTGCAAGTGGTCGACATGAAGAAGAAAAGGTGCCGCGGACGGCATCGAGTAATCAAGCATGATGCATAATTGGAAATAAATGCGGAAGGGATACATGCCGCTGGGCCTAGCCCAAGTGGCCTAGGGATGATGCATCCCGAGGGGCGCCCCCAGCAAAGCAAGCTAGCGACTCAAAAGATAAAAAGGGATACATGCCACAGGGACGGACCCACGCGGCCTGGGAATGATGCAACCCTGGGAGGGCGCTCCCAGCTGAGAATGAAACTTGAAAGATGTCACCTGAAGATGTCGTCCGTGCAGTGGCGTTGGTGCAGCAGACTCGGTGGGCTGCGGAAGCTGATCCTCACGAGCCCCCTGGCCTAGGGGCCTCGGGAGGCTCCGGAGGCACTGGTGGCTCCTCGTGAGCAGCTTCCATCTCCGCCAGGGCTGCGGAATGCCTGCCTTCTTGCGCCTCCAAGATGCTCCTCATGATGCGCTGATACACCGCAGCCACGCTCGACAGGCCATAAGGCATGCGAACATAGCTATGGGGTGGTCCTCCGCATAGCTCCACTTGTGAGGGCCAAAGGCGCTCCGCCGTGGCGATCTGATTGAGCTATGGTACGTCAACGCAGACGCGCAGCCCACCATCCTCGCCTGGATGGGGAGCCACAGCTGGTGGGCGACGACAACCTCTCATGATCCTTGACTCCTATAGTTCTTGAATGGCATTGCTAACAAACTCCTGCTGGTCTGGCCTTCTTTCCCTGGCTTCCTTTCGAGGGAAACATGCCTCGAAGCATGCCTCCACATGGTGCCCCAGCGCCTCCCTCGTGACCTTGGCGAGGTCGGTGGCCCTCCAGGTGAGAGCCCCCGAGCCCTGCCTGAGGAGGGCACCGGGCGCGCTTTCCTATGCGATTGAAGGAGGATCCCCCTGGGCAGACGCGGGCCTTGAAGGGCCTGCCTCCTGAGGGGCTGAGCCTGACGTCATCTTCTTCTTCTTGGGGGTGGTCTCAGGAAGCCTCCTGCTTCCGCGATCTGGGTCTTCTAGTGACGCGGCCTGGAAGGCTTGCTCCAGGGCACACACTGCGTCCTTCTCTTGGCATGGCACCGTGATGACGCTGCCGCTTCCTGGCATCTTGAGGACATTGTAGCCGTGGTGAGTCACGGCCATGAACTTGGCCAGCGCCGGGTACCCAAAGATGGCTTTGTACGGTAGGCGGATGTGGGCGACGTCAAAGTCGATGAGCTCGGTGCGGTAGTTGTCGTAGGTGCCGAAGGTGACCGGGAGGCGGACCTGCCCGATCGGGACCGTGGAACCGTCGGTGACTCCGGAGAAGGGCTTGGTTGGCTGGAGCTGGTCATAGGGCACTTGGAGGCTGTTGAATGTTTCCACGGACAAGACATTGAGCCCTGCCCCTCCGTCGATGAGGGTCCTGGTGACCATAACGTTGCTGATGACTGGGGAACAAAGCGTTGGGAGGACTCCGGCTGTGGCCGCGCACTTGAGCTGGTCTGCTGAGCTGAACGTGATGGTGCAGGCCGACCACCTGAGGGGATGTGTTGCTTCGAGCTTGGGGAGAACTGCATTCACTTCGCGAGCAAACTGCTTGAAGATACGTTGAGAGGCTGGGGCTTGAGCTCCGCCCAGGATGCAGGCGATTGCGCGAGGCTCTTGGAAGCCCCCAGCCCCTTCGTCTTGGTGGCGGTCTTCATTCCTTCTTGGCTGAGGGGGCAACGGCGGCAGGCCTGGGTTGCCATGAGGGCGATCCTCACGAGGCTGGTCCCTCCAGTCCCCCTCGCGAGGCGGGTCACGCCAGCGGTCCTCGCGAGGTTGGTCACGCCAGCCTGGACGTGGGCCACGATCTTCCCAGCGTCCCGGGTTCCTTCCTCCTCCTCGGCCGTAGCCCCGGCCAGCACGGTCAGGGCATCGGCCGACTCTTCCTTCCCGCACGGCGGGGAGTTCTTGGCATTCATTGGTGTTGTGGGTGTGGAGGTCGTGGTACACGCAGTACCGGCTGCCCCTGGAGGATTCGGGCAGATCCTTGCCCCGCTTGGTGTCTGGCTCTGCCGCGAGCACGGCAGCCCCCTTGCGCTTCACGTCCTTGGCCTTGGGCTTCTTCTCTTCTGGGTCTGCGGCAGGCAGCTCGAGGAGGGAGAGGCGTCCCTCCTCAGCTCTGGCGCACTTGGTCGCCAGGTTGAACAGTTCCAGGGAGGTGCAGAGGTCTTCGTGCATCGCCAACTCCTCCTTCATCTTGACGTCGCGCACGCCATCGGAGAAGGCCGAAATGATGGCTTCTTCAAACACCCTGGAGATCTTGAGGCGCGCACTGTTGAAGCACTGGATGTACTTCTGCAGGGTTTCTCCAGGTTGCTGCTTGATGCGGCGCATGTCGCTCACGGCGGGAGGCCGGTCGCGGGTACCTTGGAAGTTGGCGATGAAGCGAGTACGCATCTGGTCCCAGGAGGAGATCGTGCCTGGGGCCAGGTTCAGGAGCCAAGTGCGAGCACCTTCCTTCAGCGCCATGGGGAACCAGTTCGCCATGACCTTCTCGTCCCTGCTAGCAGCCTCGATTCCCAGCTCGTAGAGCTGGAGGAACTCCGTGGGATCAGTTGTGCCGTCGTAGCGAGGAGGCAGGTCCGGCTTGAACTTGCCGGGCCACGCGACGCTACGCAGCTCGGGGGTGTAGGCGCGGCAGCCAGCGGTGGCCGCGGGAGGTTTTGGTTGAGGGAGAGCTTGGCCTTTTGGGTCCCCTTGCGCTGCAGCTGGGAGCAGCGCGGGGTCTTGACGTGCCGGAGCTGGAGCGGGGTCTCGGCGAGCCGGGGCTGGGAGCGCCCGGGCGGCCTCCTGCGGTCGCGGGACTTCTTGGCAGCTCCGTTCCTGCTGGGCCGGCGCATGATGGAGCGGGTTCCGACCAGGAGCTGCGCGCCTTGGGGCCATGGCATCTTCTTGGAAAGGTAGCGGCTGGAACGCCCCCGGGGCTTCATTGCCCACGCAGGGCGGAGTGCGGCGCAGTGGTGCGGAAGGCGCGGGAGAGCCCCCTGCGGCGCGGACGAGCTCGGCGACGCGGTCAAGCCACTCCTCCTAGACATCGTCGACGGGGCGGTAGCGCAGGAGCTCGTTCGCCGCGAGGAGCGCAGCCCGAGCCTCCAAGGGCGCGCGAAGCGCGTGCGACGAAGAACCGACCGGGGTGAGCGATGGAGTGGCGGTGCGGCCATCCCGCCGCACGGACGGGTGCTGAGAGGATGCTTGCTGCTCGTTCCCCGCCGGGCCGGTAGCAGCGTTGACGGCGGGCGACGGGAAACGACGAGGACGCCCACCGACGGGGGCCATCTGGACGACGCGGGAAGCGATGGCGGCCCGGCGCTCGGCGCGGGCCCGACGAGCGTCAGACATGGACGCGACGGTCGGAGGAGAGCGGAGCGGTGGAAGACTGATTCCGGCGCACCCCTACCTGGCGCGCCAAATGTCGGATTCAGGGGTTCCGGCAGACACTTAAGGTTTGAACTCTGGGGTGCGTGCGGAGATCGTGCCCTCTACCTCTCCGTCTCGTAAGGATCTAGCTACTGCAAGAACAACACAAGAGACACAGGGTTTATACAGGTTCGGCCACCATTGTGGTGTAATACCCTACTCCAGTGTGGTGGGTGGATTGCCTCTTGGGCTGATGAGGAAGAACAATACAAGGGGGAACGGCCTCGCGAGGGCCTGTTCTTGGCTAGGGGATGAACAGCTAGGGGGAGTTCTATCGCCCTTCTCTCTCTCTCTCTCTGCTTGCTCTAGATCCTGAATCAGGTGTCTCTACTGGTTTCTTGGAACTCGATCCGATCGGATTCTAGATGCCTCTACCCTAGGGGTGGCTGGCCCTATTTATAGGCAAAGGCCCTAGGCCTCTTCCCAAATATTGAGCGGGAAGGGCGCCAACAATTGGCCAATTTGAAGGGGAACATCTGGTACACTTATCCTGACTAAAGTTGGTCTTCGCCTGCCAAAGGCCCTGTGGTGACACCGTCCTGGGCTCCATGGTGACCTCCTTCCCTTCGTTGGACTGGTCTTGGTCTCGTTGCACCGAAATGGATGCCTTTGCTTGATCCTCTCGCCTGCGCTTGCCCCCTTTGCACCAAAGAGGAAAGGGGAGACACTGCGCGGGCTGGCGCCCGCCTGGCACCCTTGGTCGTCATGGCTTGCGTCATGGGCACCTCGTGAGGTACCCGCCTTGATCTCTCCGCCTCCTCACGAGCCAGCCTAAGGAGGCCGTGCTTGAGGAAGTGCCGTGTCGTCCGCCTCGCGAGGCTTGGTCCCTCGCGAGGGTCTTGAGCCTTGTGTTGAAGATGATGGGCCATGCTGGGCCCCCATTTGAGCCACGCCGCAGGCCGCAGGCAGGCAAGTCTAGGGACCCCCGTTCCCAGAACGCCGACAGAAGCGGTCGCGCATCTCACCCCAGGAGGAGATCGAGCCCGGGGGCAGGTTCAGGAGCCACGAGCGAGCACCATCCTTGAGAGCCATGGGGAACCAGTTCGCCATGACTTTCTAGTAGCCGTTGGCGCCTCGATGCTCAGCTCGTAGAGCTGCAAGAACTCCACAGGGTCAGGGGTGCCGTCGTAGCGAGGAGGCAGGTCTGGCTTGAACTTGCCCGGCCAGACGATGCTACGCAGCTCTGGAGTGAAGGAGCGGCAACCTGCTGTGGCCACCGGGCCCCTTGCAGAGGCGGAGCCTGCCCTTCATGTCCGCGCACGGCCACTGTAGGCAGCACGCAGTTTTGTCGTGGTGGCACCGGGAGCGCAGGAGCGTTTTCTTGCGGCTGGGGAACCTCTTGGCAGCTTCCTTCTTCTCGCGTGGGCACCCGACGTGGTGGGTCGCGCCGGGGGCTGCGCGTCTTGGCGCCAGGGCACCGTCTTGGTGTGGAGGTGGCGGAGGCGCCCCGTGGGCTACGTCACCCGCAGCTGGAGGAGGGCGAGGTAGCGAGAGAGACGGGACAGGCGAGCCTGCAACGGCGCTGACGAGCTTGGCGATGCGGTCCAGCCAGTCCTCGTAGAGGTCGTTGACTCGGCGGTAGCATAGGAGCTCGCGTGCCATGAGCAGCGCAGCTTGCGCATGCCTTGCGTCACAGGAACCTCGCGAGGTGCCCCTTGCCTTGATCTCTCCGCCCCTCGCGAGCCAGCCTAGTCAGGCTGCCCCCGAGGAGGTCTTGCATCGTCCGCCTCGCGAGGCTTGGCCCCTCGCGAGGGTCTTGAGTGTTTGCTGGTGAAGATGGGCCGTACAGGGCCGCTGGTGGAGCCACGCTGTGGGCCGCTGGCAGGCAAGCCTGGGGACCCGTGTTCCTAGGACGCTGACACATTACTCCGCCGCATACCTTGCAACGACGGAGCCCGTCCAAGCCTAGATCGCGGCCGCCCACGCCCATCTCGTGGTGGCCTTTTCCAAAGAGATGGCGGACGCGGATGGCGAGATGCTTGCCGAGTATGGTGCGATGGATGACATGGAGCCCCTTCCCCAGGAGACCGTCGGGTGCGAGCTGGACATGGAGGCGGCGGCGGAGATCGACGAGCACCAGACGTAGTACTAGTACTCTTTGTTTTGTTTAACTTAGAGCGTCAGTCTTTAGTTTGTTAGAGTAATGTTTAGGTCAGCTAGATATGTTTAATTGCTGAACTTGCTCGATTAAGAAGTGTGGGTGTGCTGTAGCCTCCTTTGTGTACCCTAATTATGTAATGACGTGGATGACCACTATAACCATGGAAATTTGAACCAACATCTTTGACGTTCAGACTCATCACACGCGGATTAAGCTATCTGAATCGTTTGTGATGTTCACATATCATACACGGTTCTGAATAAGGGACCATGTCTGATGACACTTTGCGCGCCAGTTTTTTCGCTGAAGCGATTTCAAATTTTTGGCTTCGGCGGAAATATCTACCTCCCCGCCCCTCCCCCTTACCAATAGCCACATTTCCCTTGTTTCCGCCTTCCTTTCCAAGTTGAAACCTTCACTCCTTCCTTGCAGTGCTGCCTCCTTGCCGACGACCCTCCTTCATGTTGCTGGGCCTCGTCTATCCAGGCAGGTAATCCACACCCGACCCCCATCCTCCTACTCCTTCCACATCCCACATGCACCGACTGCCAGCGCAAGCGCGACACCTTCCACCCAAATCACCAACAGACACCAAATAAGCGCCACCCTAAACCATGGTGCACGCAGTTTAGCCAGGATCACAAGGAGCATTTGGGAGCGGAGAAGCAAATCACGGCCCCATGCGCAGATGAGGTCGCGATGGCTGCCATTCGTGCCGACCCCCAGATCTTGGAGGAGCACCTTGCCATTTGCTAGCTATGCCGGTTAAGCATGCTCGGTTTACTCGTTGCGTGTGCTGCTCCTGCCTTTCATTCTCAAATTCTAGTGAATTGTGCTATCTAATTTTACCATGCAATATGTTGCTCTAGTGTATATGTTTTATATGTCGTGCAATGTGGTGCTCACTTATTAACTATTTTGTTAATTAGTTGTCGTCTTTAGTTAACAATTTGGTTTAATTCTACAAATGTGATGTTCAATTCTTCATGCTGCAATTTTATATTGTCTTCCATGTGAGAAATAAATCGAATTTATCTTTACAAAATACATGAGAAACGAATACAATTGCTATATTTCCAAGTTGTCAATCATGCTTGGTTTGGTTATACATTGTGCAATGTGGTGCTTAGTTAACGTTTGGTTCATTTGTGTTGTGGTGTTTAGTTAACTGTTTGGTTCAATTCTGCAATGCGATGTTCAATAGTTGTGGGTGCATTCTGTTATTGTATAGCATGTGAGGAATAAATTGAATTTGCCTATAGAAAATACATGAGAAACAAATACAGTTGTTATATTTCCAAGTTGTTAAGCATGCTTGGTTTGGTTAACTGTCTGATCTTCTATTAGGAGTATGCTATATTGTGCAATGTGGTGCTCAGCTATTGTTTGGATCATTTGTTGTGGTGTTTAGTTAACTGCTTGGTGCAATTCTACAATGCGATGTCCAATTATCATGGGTAGAACTTTATATTGTTGTGCATGTGAGGAATAAATCGAATTTGGTTGCACTTAATACATGAGAAACATATACAAGTGCTATATTTCCTAGTTCTTAATCATGCTTGGTTTGGATAAATGGGTTTTCCATGTGGCTTGAATTAATTAGATGAATCTGCAATGTGCTTATTTTTCATCAACATATTTTACTGATAGCATGCAAACCCTTACTTAACCTGATGACTAACTACCTTTTATGTGTTGCAGGAAACAATGGGAAGCACTAAGGTTTACAATCGAAGTTAGCACATGCATGGTCCATTGTCTAATAGCACATTATTGTACAATTGCAGGAACCATTCTAATATTCAGGTTTTTAACAATTTGGTATTGCACATGTAGGTTTTGCTGTTAGAGGTTTTGACCCACCACTACTAGGAAAAGGCATGCTAGTGGTGCACCTATTTTGCCTTCTAAGGGCGCACTACTGGTGCGCCACTGGCATCACGCTATTAGAGTTAAATTCTAATGGCGCACCACTGGTGCGCCATTAGTATCTGGTGTTCTAATGGCGCACCACGTAGTGCGCCATTAGTATATCCTGCAGTGCGCCATTAGAATGCCTCCCAGGGGGCCATATGTACCCATGTGCTTTGGCATTCTAATGGTGCACCAGTAGGTAATGCGCCATTAGTGTGATTATCACAGTGCGCCATTAGTGTCTTGTGTGGTGCGCAATTAGTATGAACATTAGGTTTTTTCTTTTTTTTCTTTTCTGCTTTTTGCACAGGTTACAAAATATAATATTGGACAGAATATAGACAGCAGCACACAGCAACATCAGATTCATCGAATACAATAGAAGATTAGTCTCCGAATACAATTCATCATATTAGTCTCCGAATTCAAAAGACTGAACAAATATAAAACATTACAAGTCTCAAGACCGCGAGTATCGAGTTTGTCTTCACATTACAAGTCGATATCGATCATCTAAACTACCATTACATAGAAGAGAGCTGCGGTCATCACGATGAGCATCGTCGCGATCAAACTGGTCTTCATCCGGTTCCTCCAACGCTCCCTCCTCTCTCCCGCTAGATAGCGGGCGTATCTAGATTCGGCCTCCGCCCTAGTGGTGTACCCTTTGTAACTATTACCGCTGAAACGGTAAACCTATCTCCGACACTCCTCCCAGTCGTTGTAGACTCCGGGAACCTTACCCTTGTACACGACATACGACGGCATCTCTATGCACAAGCCAAACAACAGACAATACATAAGCAATATGTAAGTATGCAACAAAAGGATTGGAAGAGAAAAGCAAGACATTAATAGCACGATTCATGGTCCTACTAATAAATAGCATCGATCACATCTAAGTTGAACAACTGTCCAAACCAAAGAGACATACGAATTCATTAAAGTTTAATTACAACATGAGGCAATCAATGTTTCAGAACTACACATCACTACTTTCGACTCGACTCATCGGACAGGAGCGTGGGTGAAGCCACCGTCTGTCGTGATGGTCATGAAATCGCGGGCGTTGTCACCCTGCATTTGTAGCGTTCTGTCTATCTCACTGTTGGACGGGTGATATCTGAGGAAGAACTGCCCCGAGGTATGAAGGACATCTTGATGGATGATGTCCGCAAACTCCGACTGGATGCGAAAGAATTCTTGTCTGAGGTCCACGTCCTGGATTGCCGACAAGCTCGCGGCCCAATCTTTGAGACTATCTGGTAGCAGAAGGTGATGATGGTCCCTTACGATCGCCCACATGTGATGGAGGGCGTAGTAGGCATCCTTCTGACCGCCAGGCGGCTGCTTGACGCAGCAGAACTTCGTATTGTGTGAGAACATGTGCTTGCCGTACTTACGAACTGCCCTGGTGAAGGTGCCTCCAGAATTGGCTTAGCCGGGGAGAACATCATCAAGAACTTTCTTGACATTTGTGTAGTCTATCTTGGAGTTATGGTTCGGGTCTAAATATGTGGCCATGGAATATTTCAGGCTTAAGAGGAAAGTGTGCAATGTGTGTCACTGCACAGAACACGGAATGTTAGAAAAAAAAAGAACGATCGAAATCTAAGAAATCATATGTTACGGGGAGGTTAAGGGATGACTTACTCGGGAAAGTAAGGCACAAGGAAGTTATCCTTATCTGCGTTTGCCAGAATGACATCTTCGAGGTGTGAACTCGCAACTTGGCGGTCCCCAGCGCTGCTCAAGTGCTTGGCACACATGTAGAAGGGGTCGACTATCACGATGTCCGGGGTCTTGTCTCTAATGATCCGCATCTGCATACTCAGCGAAAACAGCCGAACGAAGGTGTAGTGCAGCGGATGAAGGTTAAACATAGCAAATATGTCATCAAACCGCAAGACGATCGTACCCCCGATGTCGCCATCCACAAAGCCCTTGCCCTCTGGCACCTTGGCCACGAAAACCGGGTATGCCACATCCTTCTCTCTGAGACGCCGCTTCTCCAAGAAAGAACACTGTCGTGCAGACTCCGCATAGGACCGGTTGCAGCATTTAGCATATTTGGCGGTAGCATCGCCCTACCCGCCACATGCACCCTCCTCGAGATATCCTTAGGTGAAGGTGGCCCGTCCTGAGCACGGATCGAACTCGGTGTCGGCTGGCTCGCACCAACGCCCTTGTTAGTCTTTCGTTTCCGTCCCTTCTTCTTGATCTCCTGTAATGGGACCGAGTTCTGCTCACAGACCGCCTTCTTGAGCGTGTTGGGGCTGATAATATTTCGCACCTCAGCTATCTGAGGCTCGGTGAAGGCGGGAGCTGGAGGCGTGTCCTGAGAACTGAACGCTAGACGACGCCTGTTGCAATTGGATTTCTCCGCCGTACCAGCTAGATCGCGGTCGTCTTGGTTGGGTTCTTGAGAAAGAGGCCCGCAGAACTCGTCAGCGTACCCATGTTCGGCAAAGTACTTATCAACTTTGGTAAATGTACCGTCGTCGTTGTCGTCGTCCAGATCCTGTGCCATAGGGCTGTCCGGATCCTGTGCCATAGGGATGTCCGGCAGGTCCGGTAGCGTTGCGGCGTTCTTGCCATGGCTTGGTGCCGGCACGACTAGCGGTCTTGTCTGTGGGGTGGTGTCCCCCGCCCCCAAACGAATCTGGCTCTTCGGCCAAAGCAGGGGCCAGTTTACGCAGGCGCTGAGGGTCATCTCATCTTCTTCGTCGGCCCCAGCGGGTCGAATCGGAGGTAACAGCTCATCGCAGCCTGGCAGCACCCGAACCACTTCAACCCTATACATTGTGGGTGGCATCGGATTACCGTGGAACATGGGGTTGCCCGGTTGAACGATTCTGCCCTTGGCGACATCGACCAACTCGGCGCCCACGAAGTGCAGAAGAGTGCAAGGAACGTCGGCGGTGCCCTACGAAAACATGTAAAGGGTGTCAGGGATGCCAGTCAAAGGCAAGGAGATGAAGTCATCGGCTGAGAGGCTTAGTTACCGTGATGCCGTCAAGCTCGGCTAATGTCGAGGCACCGCCAACGGTGGGCGTGCAACTGACGGAGGGGGCGCTTGCTGGCGAGGTGCCGGCCGGCGTACACCGGGTGCATTAAGCTCCAATGCCCGTGCTGGCGCCGGAGACACGAATACCGCCTCCGCCGGAGACACCAATGGCGCTGCCGGCGGAGACACCAATGGCGCCGCCGGAGACACCAATGGCGCCGCCTGCGCGCTGTGCGAGTTGCTGGTCGTGAAGCTGGGAACCGGGGGAGGCCCCTGTTGGCCGCCCCCAATCCACGTCGTCAGCCCATGAATCAACATAGGCACCATGGCGTTGAGTGTCGTTCCAAGTTGTTGTTGCACTTGCTCTTGGACAAGCTCCGGAATCCGCGCCACTTGTGCCTTGCGTTCTTCAACCTCGCGCATCTGGCTTTCCGAGCTGGTCTTTTTCTCCTTCCGCACACCAGCGGTATAGTATGACCCCCATTTTGTGGACAAGCCTTTGCCGGCCACACGACCAGCTGACGTCGGCTTAGTGAGCTTATCCTTGTTTTTCATTACGTTCAACGCCCTATTTAAAGGGGTGTCGAAAGGGGAGCTCTGAGACGACCCCGCGCTACTGCTTTCAGTGTCCTGCGAAAGGAACGTGAACCATTTAGAAATATTGGGGATTAATTAGAGTGCAGCCATATGGAGCTAATTACGCGGGGGTGTATTCCTTACCAGAACAAGCTCAAGCGCCCTGGTCGTCGGATCCGTGGTAAGCTCCTTTGTTATCGGGTCCTCCTTGTACCGGGCCCTGACATAGTTCCTGGTCTGCTTGTCACCGTTGTATTTCTCGAAGCGGGGCGGTAGGCCTTCCTCGGCACGCTCCGCATCCTCCTTGTCCCATATAGGCTCCGCCACTCTGTAACCGCCGGGACCGAGTTTTGTTCCCCGAAGTTCAACTCCCGCATTTCTTTCCCCCACTGACTTGATTCGGAGGTTGCACTGCTCTTGCACTTGATCTTGAACTCCTTGTACTCATATTCGCTCATCAAAGGATATTTTGCCTTGATCTTCTCATAACTATCACCTTTACCAATCATTCTCTTCACCGCGCTTCTCCAAGTAGACAGGGCCGTGCTCATCTTCGTGAGGGTGGCACTGTTCACTTTATTCCCTGAGAGGCGTGTGTTTTCAAATTCGGCGAGGAACTTGTATCGTTCGTGCAGCTTCATGAAGAGGAGGTTGCGCAAATTCCCTCGGTCCTTATGCCTAAGGTTCTCGGTGTTGATCGAGACGGTGCTCCGGAGAATGCACCCGAGCTGAACCGAGTACCCCTTGACTATATGTTTGGGCTCCGTTGGATTCCCATCGGAGTCCACTTGAGTGAATTCCTCCTTGAGGGTGCGGAGCGCATTCGGGCGCCGGTCCTTCCTTTGCTTCTTCAGTTGGCTGCCATCTGTGTGTGCGCCGCCATCATCAGTGGTGGCATCCTCGGCGGCACCTTCAGTGGTGTCATCCCCGACGCCACTAGGGGTTGTGTAATCAGGATCGGTGTCTTCCGCGGCGTCCTCATAGCGGTGAGGTTGTTCCTCCATCTCCCGGGACAGCTCCCAGAATTGCTTGCCGCCCAAACCACCGGCCTCATCGTTGTGGGCCATGTTTCGCTCTAAATAGGAAAAAAGTTTGGTCAGGAACAAGATCATGGTCTCATCATTTAGGGTTTGTCGACAACGAGGCACCCTAAAAGCCTAAGCTTTCATCATTTAGGGTTTGTCGACGCCGAGGCACCCTAAAAGCCTAAGCGTACATCATTTAGGTTTTCATCGACACCGAGGCATCCGGGGCAGCGAAGTTAAGTTTTCATCATTTAGGGTTTATCGATGCCGAGGCACCCTAGGTTGGGCCTAATCACTTGGCACTAATCACTTGGCTCTATTGCCACCTATGGTTTAATGCAGCAAGAATGGCAGGGCAGTTGATCCTACTTAACTAAGTACTAAGGTACCCCGGCCCATGCATTAGTCGCAAGTACCCCATATGTCCTATTTTTAGCAAAGTCATGCTAAAATTCACGGAAAATTTAGCATGACCTTTGCTAAAAATAGGACATATGGAGTACCCGAATTTGCCGGAACGGAAGTTAATCGACATTCCGGCAAACTCAAGGGCAACTCGGGGTACCTGCAAATTCATCACGACACAATGGTCGGAGACAAAACCCAGCAAACTAGCAAGATGATCATCATCTTTGCAAGATAGTAGCTCAAGTTTTTGATAGTAGCCTCTAAAGAAAAAACTAGTATGCTTACTATCTCACTACAAAAAACCAAGTATTTTCTTTCTACATAATCTGTGAAGTTTCCTTCTTACTGTCTCACTATCTTACTGTCTCACTACAAAAAACTAGTATGCTTAGTTGAGACTAGTATGCTTAGTTGCATTATGACAGGCAAAAACTACAAATATTTGTGTTTTTAGTTGAGCAATGGAGTGACAGTGTGATAGGCAAGTTTCAGCTGGCAAAGTGTCACGATTCAGACAACAGAGCAGCTAAGCATAGCAAGTGGATAGTTTAGTCAGTATACTAGTACTCTTTAGAAAGCATGAGACATATATTACCTGGAGGAGACTTCGTCGGAGAGTTGCCTGTGAATTGAAAATACAATGAGATCAGCAAAGGACAGTAAGATACATACTGAAATTATCATAACAAAATGCCAGCTACTGCCATGGTCATCGGTCTAAAATCTTACTGCACATTATTATTACTACTACTATAAGGAGCACAACTGTATGGCAGAGATTAGTAACAACTAACTACTATATATCACAACAAAAATAATTTCATTACTTTTGAAGTCTCGGTTTACAAGAATAATCATAGATTCAGTTCTTACAACCACAGAGCCAAGCGATAACTGGACAACTTCCATCCAACACCAGTACTTCAATGACTTGCAGATAACTAGAGTCAACAACCAAAGTAACTAAACCTAAGAGGAGGTGAAGCTGCATTGCTGTTTTCAAAATCTCAGGTTGGAACAAACCTAGACGACCAGGGGAAAGAGGGGGAGACGAGGCGAGGGCTTACCACCGGGAAGAAGCCCAATATGGCGGAGGAGGTACGCTGGGAAGATTATCACCTGCTGGCTAGCGCGCCGGCGTCGGGGAGAGGCGGGCGGGTTCGGGTGGCGTGAGCAAGGAGGTTGGTCGATGCGGCGGTCCTCGATCTACGGTGGCGGTCCTCCTCGATCTGCGGCGGCGGTCCTCCCGGCCCGAGAGTCACTTGGCAGCAGCAGCTTCCCAGCCCGTCGGGGCACTCCTCCCTGGTCCGGACTGGCCACGCTGCTCAGGGACGGCGAAGGAGGCGAGGAGGGCGGCGAGGGGGACGGCGAACACGGGGGGCAGCGGGTGAGATCGATGAGGCAGGGAGAGATTAGAGAGATTGGGGATTTAGTGTGGGGGGAAGCTTTCTAATGGCACACCACCCCCTCGTGCGCCATAAGTACGACTATTCTAATGGCGCACCACCCCTCGGTGCGCCATTAGAATTTTGTTTTAATCTAGCCCACCAGCCATATCTACAACCTAACCCTATCTACAATAGAACCCACCCACTAGCCTGACTGGTCAGCGCGCAGCACACACACCAGGAGGTCCTGGGTTCGATTCCCAGGCTCCCCAATATTTTTTTAATGCATTTTAATGCTGTTTTTATATTTATTTGTGTTTAAATATGTTCAAACTTGTTTAAATCATAACAGTAATATTTTTTATAAAAACAGAATTTTTTTAAAAAAAAATATGTTCAAATTTGTTACTTGAAAATATCATCGGCGGCGGCGGTGGAGCGGGGGAGGGTGCGGGGGGTGCCCATTGGCAGCGGTGGAGCGGGGGAGGTTGCGGGTGCGATCGAGATGGAGGGGGAATCGAGATCAAGTGTCCTGATGAATTCAAAAAGTGCCCATGAAATTTAAAAATATTCATGATATCAAAAAGTGCCCATGAAATACAATCGAGAAATGAAGACTACGATTTAAATACAATCGATCTTAGCTAGCTATCTGTTCACAATCTTCTTGCCCTTCTTTTTCGCAAATGGAGTTCTTCTGTGGAACGGGCGTCCTTTAGGTAGGGTGGTCCTGCTTCTTCTTGTGGTGTGTGCTGCTACTTCATCGTCGTCGTCATGTTCGATCTTCGGGTCGCCGTACTTGTCGAAGTCTTGCTCATTGGCTACTCCATCCATTCCGATGATCTTCCTTTTGCCTCTCCTCACGACAACACGACTGAGCTTTGACGGGTCGGTAATGAAGAAGCATTGGTCCACTTGGGAAGCCAGTACCCATGGCTCATTTTTCGCGGTGACGTTTGCGCCCGCGGTCTTGGATTTGGCTTCGGGTATAACCATGGTGGTGAAATACTGGTCTTCTTTTAGGATGCTGTTGGCCCATCTGACACGGAACATCGGGACCTTCTCTCAAGCGTAGCTCAGCTCCCAGATCTCCTCGATCCTTCCGTAGTATCTGTCCTTGTCATTACCGGTGTAGGATTCCATCGTTACCCGGGAGTTCTGATAACCATCGCTCTTCATGTCCTTGTCCTCGGTGTAGAATGTGTAGCCATTGATATCGTACGCCTCATAGGTCATCAGGTTGTGCTCGGCGCCCTCTGACAAGGCGAATATGAGTTGTTCTTCCGCGGAAGAATCCTCATGTAAAGGGTACGGCATAAGCTTCTGCTTGAACCAACACGTGAAACATGAGTTGTGCTCTTTGAGTATATCTCCGTCCATCCTCTGTTGGCCTCGGTCATTGTACGTCTTCTTAATAAAGGTTTTGTGCTCTACCACCCAAGGATCGACCACGTCTATGTGTTGTAGCGCGACTAGGTTTGCTCTTTCAAAGTCGGCGAGTCGACCCTCGAAGTCGAGATGCATTTCGCGGCGACCCTCACGGTGACCCCATCCAGCGAGCCTGCCGAGGTGCCTGTTGACGGGCAGACCAACGGGGTTCTCGATGCCTAGATAATTCGTGCAGTAGGAGATGCACTCTTCGGTCACAAAGCCCCTGGCTATACTTCCCTCTGGACGTGACATGTTGCGAACGTATCCTTTGATGACACCATTCATCCTTTCGAACGGCATCATGCTGTGCAGGAACGTCGGCCCGAGTTGGATGATATCCTCCACTATATGGACCAGCAGATGCACCATAACGTCGAAGAATGCGGGCGGGAAGTACATCTCAAGCTCGCATAGTATCACCACGATCTCTTCCTGTAGCCTTCTGAGTTGTCTCACGCCAATCGACTTCCGAGAGATGACATCAAAAAAGTTGCATAGGCCAAATAGCGTTTCACGGACGTGCGCGTCCATGATCCCACGGATTGCAACTAGAAGTATCTGCGTCATCAGCACGTGACAGTCGTGAGACTTCATCCCGCTGAATTTCTGCTTCACTGGGTCTAGGTATCTGCTTATCTTCCCCGCGTAACCGTAAGGAAGTTTTACTCCTAGGAGGCAGGTGAAAAACTGCTCGATCTCCTCCTGACTTAGAGTGAAGCACGCGGGAGGGTAGTCATTTCCGGTCTTCTTGGCCTTTTTGCCTTTGCGACGACTTTCTGTGTCCTGCTTCGCCTCATCATCATCATCATCATCATTAGCGTGAAGCTCCTGCCTGATGCCCATTGATTTCTAGTCTGCCCTTGCTTTCGGCCCATCCTTGGTCCTCTCTGGCATGTTGAGCAGGGTACCAAGCAGACTTTCACACACGTTCTTCGTGATATGCATGACATCAAGGCTGTGAGGCACACGATGGATCTTCCAGTACGGCAAGTCCTAGAAAACAGACCTCGTTTTCCATACCTTCAGCAGTGGCTCTGGCGCCTTTCGCTGCTTTCCTGGCTCTGGCGCCTTTTGCTTCTTTCCTGGCAGTGGGTAGTCTTTCCAATTTTTCAACAGCTTGTATATTTCCTTGCCGCTCCTCGTACACGGGCGTTTTCGGGGTTCGGTTTCACCATTGAACAGATCCTTGCGTTTCCTCCATGGGTCATCGTCGTGAAGCCACCTTCGATGTCCCATGAACACGGTTTTCAAAGACCCGGGATCTCTATCTAGCTGGCGATACGTTGTGTCATCCATGCACCTTACGCATCCAGAAAATCCGTGGACTACCTGCCTCGCGAGATATCCGTAACCGAGATAGTCTTGCACCGTCGTGAGCAGTGCGGCTCTCATAGGGAAATATTCTTTCTCTGCGGCGTCCCACGTATTGGCTGGCATTTTCCACAGCGTGTCTAGCTCCTCCTTCAACAGCCCCAGATACTGATTGATGTCGTTCCCTGGTTGTTTCGGCCCTTCAATTAGCATACTCATGTGAATGTACTTCATCTTCATGCACAACTAGGGGGGAAGGTTGTACATCCACACAAACACTGGCCAGGTGCTATCTGTGCTTCTCTGGGTGCCAAACGGATTGACTCCATCGGTGCTCGCGCCCAGCACAATGTTCCTTGGATCCTTCCCAAATTCTGGGTATTCGAAGTTCAACGCTTGCCACTGGCTCGCATCCTTAGGGTGATTCAGCATCTTGTCTTTTTATTTATCTCCGGATCATTTCCGTCATCTTCCCACTTCTTCTCCTCCCTATCCCCATGCCAACACAGGAGCTTTGCTACCTTAGGGTCTGCGAAATACCGCTGCAAACGAGGAGTGATCGGAAAGTACCACACCGATTTTCGAGGAGCTTTCTTCCTCTTCTTGTATCGAGTGACGCCGCACACCGGACATATGGTAGACTCCGCGTGCTCGTCCCGATAAATGATACAATTGTTCACGCACACATGGTATTTCACATGCGGTAAATCCAGAGGACACACGATTTTCTTCGTCTCCTCAAAACTGGTCGGCACTTGTTCCCCTTGGGAAGACGTTTTTGCCAGAATGACATGTTCTCGTCGAAGCATGCGTCGGTCATTTTGTGTTTTACCTTCATCTCCAGAGCCATGAGCGTTACTTTCAGGCGGGTATCCTCGGGCCTACATCCTTCATACAATGGAGTAACCGCGTCTATCTCCAGTTGATCCAGCTTGGCTTTCTCTCGGGCGGCAGCTCATGCGTTATCCGTCTGCTTGAGAAGCAGCTCTTGAATATGAGGGTCCTGCACCCAACCTCCATCGTCGTCTGCTCCGGCATCTTCATCTTCATGATCATGCCCTTCGTCTTGATCTTCCTCATCATCATGTACGACATCTTCTACATGATGACTGTGTACAGCATCACCGTCGTGATCATGTCCTGGAGATTCTTCGTCTTCTCGACCGCCCTCGCCGCGGTGGTACTTGTCTTGTTGCCCTTCCTCATTTCTTGCCCGACCCCCATGGACAACTTCATAGTCATCTTCATCACCTTGCCACCGATAGCCATCCATGAAACCACGCAAGAGCAGGTGGTCCCGCCCCTGCCCGGAATCCGGGTCCGCAATAAGGCTCTTCAGCTTGCATCTTCGACACGGACATCTTATCTCCGTCTCGTTCTTTTGAAGCATCTCAGCCTTCGCGTAGCTCAAAAACCTATTCACGATGCCTTCAGTCATCGTGTGGACCATGGTCTCCTGCGGGGTAGAGCAAAACGATATTTTAGAACCAAGAAAAAATTTGGCATGACCTTCCCTAAAAATAGGACCAAAAAGAATGCATAGTGCCAAAATTCTCGCCGAAACGGAAATGAATCAAAACATTCCAGCAAAATATTGGCAACTATCGCATTTCAAATACCGGTACCTTCAAACACAAACATATATGCAACACCACAAACACATGCAAGACCACAAACATACATAGATCTAGCTAGGCCACAAAAAGTGCATGTGCACGTTGTTGGAGCGAGCTAGGGAGAAAAAAAGTAGATCTACATCATGAAGATAGCTTTCCCCTTACTTACCTATCAAAAAAAGGTAATTTCACCACTTAATTTTGATGAATCTATGGGGGAAATGAGGTGAGGAGGAGGAGGCAGCCGAAAGCTTGGAGAAGGAGGTGGAGGGAATGAAGTGGGGAAAGTGAGTGGGTAGGTGTGGGGCTGTCCAAAATATCTTGTTGGGGGTCCCAGGTTACTAATGGCGCACCACCAGCAAATGCGCCATTAGTAACCTTGGTTACTAATGGCGCACCTGCAGGAGCTGCGCCATTAGTAGTTTTGCAAAAAAGTATATATATATATATATATATATATATATATATATATATATATATATATATATATATATATATATATATATATACTAATGGCGCACCGTGTAATAGTGCGCCATTACTAGCTTATAATAGTAATGCGCACTGTGAAACGGTGCGCCATTAGTAGTTTTGCAAAAAAAAGAATAAAAAAATTACAGTAATGGCGCACTGTCTGCTTGGTG
Organism: Aegilops umbellulata; assembly: GCA_032464435.1. Classification (NCBI taxonomy): domain Eukaryota; kingdom Viridiplantae; phylum Streptophyta; class Magnoliopsida; order Poales; family Poaceae; genus Aegilops; species Aegilops umbellulata. Next base: position 221,434,906 of record CP136055.1, on the reverse strand, counting down.
CGCCATTACTAGTTAGAACTAGTAATGGCGCACTTCGACCTGATGCGCCATTAGTATGTATGGAAAAATGGAAAAAAATTACTACTAGTGGCGCACCCTGTTTCTGGTGCGCCATTAGTGTCTTCCACACTAATGGCGCATCACCAACAGGTGCGCCATTGGTATATAGTAGTGGTGCACTGCTTCCATGGTGCACCATTAGTATCAATCCTATCTATAGCCCTTTTCCTAGTAGTGCACTGTTTGACCCTTTTTACATATGGGGAAATGAGTTGTCCATGAATATCAATCAAATCAAGAAACTCAGAAAGATTTTTAGGATAAAGAAATTAGCGACAAAAAACAAGAAGATCTTTGTCTGAACAATGAAGAAGACATCGGTTCACTACAAGATGGTACTAAATATTATACCTTGCCTTTTTTAGTCCTTTGCCCCATTTACAATATAGAGAAGATATTTATGCACATCCTAGTTTTCAGTCCTTTCCTAAGGAGTTCACTGATGATTACCTCTCAAACCACCTCTATGGTCAGGAGGTGAGGAAGGTTTTCATACAACACCCACGGTTCAATACTGAAGTGTTCCTGAAGAGGATGAAGGACGAACGATCAATCATCCACAGGCACTGGCCTAAAGTTGCAAAGACCTTCAACATGAATGAAGGCTCAATATTTGCCTTCCGCTTCAGCAGTTTTCCAGATGAGATGCATCTGTCTATATACTGCCTATGATGCTAATTTCGAAAGGTTCTACATGTTGCATGTGAAACTTGGTGCTGGTGCAGTTGTGTAATGGGGTAGCTGAGTGCTGAAGCTATATCATGTTGTACTCTAATGTATTTCAATTATGAAATTCTGCTTACTTAATATGGAAATGAAATATATTATGTGCTTAATATGAATGTCAATTAGATTAATAAATGGATTATTAATAATAGGGAAATTAGCCTGCTAATTGTGTTTTTCTATTGCAAACGGTTATTGAAAAAATACCGTGGGCGATGACATCGGGCAACGCACATACTTTCTAGGAATAAACCGTGTTGGATCAATGAACAATCACACATGACTTTCTCTTGAAAACTGTTTGCGTTAGGCCACCTTGCGCTAAAGTTTACCACATAAAAACCGTGTGCGATGGACAGCCTTTGCCACACAGTTTCTTCTACGGACCGTATCTGATGCATTCAATAATGCAAACGATTTATGGGAAAAATTGTGTGTGATGTACCTGTGAACGGAAACATTTTCCTTGGAGCGACTGTGTGTTATGTACATATGAACGGAAACGTTTAGTGGGGACTGACTGTGTGGGATGTACTTGCGATTGGAAACAATTTTGCCTGTAAAATTATATTTTTAGCTCTAATGTACGTATTTCCGTATTTGAGCGCTCGTTGGTCGCACACGACCTCATTTTGCCGAGTGTGTGTGCCAGGAGGGCATATCCCCGACGGTTTCTGGGTCGTGTGGGAAGGACCCCCCCTATCGCCCACACTCACTGTGACACCCCAAGACCGACGATCCAGAGACTTCCATATTTTTGTGACCTCCGTGTGTTTTTTATTTGTGCTTGCTCTGTTTCTTTTTGCATTGCATCATGTCATCATGCCAGCATGTCATTTAATTTTTAGAACCTCAACTAAATAAATTGCATAGATCTTTTGATCTATTTAAATCGAGGGAATTCACATGGTGATTTCTCTTTATAACATATCCTCCTAATATTTGTGGAGCTATTTTAAATATTCCATTAATTTGGAATTTACCACAACACACGTGCATGTTAAATCTCGTGGCCTTTCCTTCTTCAAGTTTTGACTCTCTAACCTTGCCTATAAATCTTTTCCCACTTTTCAAAGCTCTTCCTAAATGTTCAACATTTTTGGACCTTCCCAACCCACACTTCCTATTCAAATCATTTGAATTTAAATCAAATGAGTTTGAATTTAAATCTTTTAATCATGGCCTCTTCTTTTAATTCTTTTGAACTCTCTCTATATTTTTTCCTGCTAAAGAGAGAGCAGAGAGCCTAGCAGCCAGGCCGGCCTGCTTCCCCGCGGCCCATTTGCTCCTGGAGGCCCAGCCCCCGTTGCTAACCCTAGCCGCCAGGGGCCCAGGGCACCCGATCCCCCTCCTCTCGATCTCACCATCTCCCTCCCGCAGCGTCCCCATCTCCCTCCCGATAGCGCCGCCACCAACGCAAGAGTCCCTGCGCCCGATCCCCCACTCTCCCTCGTCTCTTCCAGCGCGCCGCCGGACCTCCCCGCTGCCAGCACCAACGTGCGCCCGCACCCATCGCCTCCCTGCCATGGCCGCGTGCCGCCCCTCTCCTCCGAGCGCCGCGCCGGGCCTCCTGCGCCGCAACTGGAGTCCAACTCCGGCCTCCCTGCCTCGGGAACCGCCGCCTCGCCAAGTTCCACGCCAAGCTGCCTCCCCTGCGTCCTCTGCTTCGCACCGTCCCTGCCGCCCGAGACGCCGGCGAGTTCCTCCCGCGTCGTCGTCTTCTCTGCATCAAGCCGCGCCGCCGCGCCAAGTCCCCTGCATCGCGCCCAGCCGCCGACGCTCGAACCTCCTCTGCTTCCCGCTCGCCCGCACATGACCGCATCGACCTCCCCTGCTCCGTTCGTCGCCGTCTCTGCCAGATCCGGCGAGTCCCTGCACCCCGGCCTTGTCCCTGGCTCCAGGTCGCCGCGCCGCCCCACTGGAGACCGCCAAGTCCATCGCCGACCTCCCCTGCTTCTGCGTGCGAGCACGCGAGGACGATGACCGCACCGCCAGTCCTTGCTGTTGCCCACTCGAGGCCCTCATGTTGCTTTGTTTCGGTGACCATATGGACCGCCAAGTTCGACTATGATCCTCGAGACCATCGTGTTGCATGCCAACATGAGTACGACCACGGACGGCTACCTGCAGATGGATTTCGTCAAGTTCAACGACGACCCGTGAAGCACATGGGTACATCAAGTTCCTCTCCGAACGTGAACGACTACCATCGCCGAGACCGCAAGTACGACGACAACCCCGAAGGGATTCGGACCCGTCAAGTACCCTTTGGATTCGCCAAGTACCACGACATCCGGAGCCCCCGGATACGCCAAGTTCCTCTACGACCGTGTACCACTACCATCACCGAAGACCCGTGTACAACTACCGTCGCCGTGTGCCACTACTTCCACTACCGCCGCGAGAACGTCTACTTCCACTACGAACTCGACTCGTTCCGAAAATGCACGCTTCGAAGGTATAACGCCGAGACGATGACCCGTAGATGAATGCTTGGGTGTTGTATGAGATGCTCGAGATTTGCATCGTGATCGAATTGTCTTTGCAAGTTCCTCGTTTGCCATGCCACCGTCATGTGGGACACCCGGTATCCGGGATCACTCCCCATCTCTTGCGTGTTCCACACATCCGCACACTTCTCTCTTGCATCGGTATCTCAATCGAGTTACCAGGACCCGACTGTTGCCGTGGCACCATTTTCGTTATCGTTGCCGTGGCACCCCTTTTGTTCCGCCATGGTGACCAAATGCTCCCTATCATATTAGATGTCAACATTTTCATAAAATTGCTTAAAACTTGCACATGTCATCCGCATCATTATAACAATATTTAAAATGTTTATATTTGTTGTTTCCATTAATTTGCTTGAATGCCTTGTTGAAATGGTTTAATTCATAACTATTTAACCGTAGCTCAGAATTTAATAAACTTTATATGTAAATGGGGTGGAAAAATGCCTAGTTTAACATGATGCACTTTATTTTGCTGTTTAACAACATTAAAATTGTGTTTAGGGCAGAACAGTACCAAATCTAAAATATGGATATGAGGATTTTTCCGGACTTGTTGTTTGTTGTTCCGGCCCCATTTAAACTTGCCTAGTTAGGTAGTTTTTATATGCTTCACCTATTTCCATGTTAACCAACATTTAATATTGTTGAGTACCTAACCGAGAGCGAACTAAATAACTTGAATGTGGTGTTTCGTTAACATGCAACTCGTTGCATATTGAACTCCACTTAATTTGTAGAATTATCTATTGCGTTTTGCCATGCCATGCTCATTAAACCGGACATGCATCATACTTGGTTGCGCATCATGCCATGTTTATGTGATGGTTGTTTACTATGTTGTTTGTTTGTTTCCAGGTTGCTTCTCTCGTTAGCTTCGGTTTCGTTCCGGAGTTGTGAGGATTCGTTCGACTACGTCTGTTTGTCTTCTTCATGGACTCGTTCTTCTTCCTTGCGGGATTTCAGGCAAGATGACCATACCCTCGAAATCACTTCTATCTTTGCTTGCTAGTTGCTCGCTCTTTGGCTATGCCTATGCTGCGATACCTACCACTTGCTATATCATGCCTCCCATATTGCCATGTCAGCCTCTAACCATCCATGTCCTAGCAAACCGTTGATTGGCTATGTTACCGCTTTGCTCAGCCCCTCTTATAGCGTTGTTAGTTGCAGGTGAAGATGAAGTTTGTTCCTTGTTGGAACATGGAGATGTTGTTCCTTGTTGGAACATGTTTACTTGTTGGGATATCACAATATATCTTATTTAATTAATGCATCTATATACTTGGTAAAGGGTGGAAGGCTCGGCCTTATGCCTGGTGTTTTGTTCCACTCTTGCCGCCCTAGTTTCCGTCATACCGGTGTTATGTTCCCGGATTTTGCGTCCCTAACGCGGTCGGGTGATTTATGGGACCCCCTTGACAGTTCGCTTTGAATAAGACTTTTCCAGCAAGGCCCAACATTGGTTTTACCATTTGCCTACCACCTATCCTTTTCCCTTGGGTCGGCCAGCCCGAGGGTCATCTTTATTTAGCCCCCCCGGGCCAGTGCTTCTCTAAGTGCTGGTTCGAACCGAGCCGCCTGCGGGGCCACCGCGGGGAAACTCGAGGCCTGGTTTTACTCGTAGCGTGTCTCATCCGGTGTTGCCCTGAGACCGAGATATGTGCAGCTCCTATCAGGATTGTCGGCGCATCGGGCGGTTTTGCTGGACTCGTTTTATTGCTGTCGAAATGTCTTGTAGCCGGGATTCCGAGACTGATCGGGTCTTCCCAGGGTGAAGGAATATCCTTCGTGATCGCGAGAGCTTATCATGGGCTAAGTTGGGACACCCCTGCAGGGTTTGAACTTTCGAAAGCCGTGCCCGCGGTTATGTGGCAGATGGGAATTTGTTAATGTCCGGTTGTAGAAAACCCGAAGTTGATCTTAATTAAAATACATCAACCGCGTGTGTTACCATGATGGTCTCTTCTCGGCAGAGTCCGGGAAGTGAATACGGTGTTGGAGTTATGCTTGACGTAAGTAGTTTCAGGATCACTTCTTGATCATAGTTGTTCGACCGTGCTTTTGCCTTCTCTTCTCGCTCTCATTTGCGTATGTTCGTCACCATATATGCTAGTCACTTGCTGCAGCTCCACCTCACTACCCTGTCCTACCTTTAAGCTTAAATAGTTTTGATCTCGCGGGTGTGAGATTGCTGAGTCCCCGTGACTCACAGATACTTCCAAAACCAATTTGCAGGTGCCGATGAAACCGTGCAGGTGCCACACCCGAGCTCAAGGAGGAGCTCGATGAAGATCCTGTTCATTGTGTTGTTTTGTTTCAGTTGATCAGCAGTGGAGCCCAGTCGGGACGATCGGGGATCTGTGTAGCTTTTGGGGTAGTCTTCTTTTATTTTGGTTCCATAGACGGACCTTGATTGTATCTGTATGATGTAATGCTTTACTCATGTATTGTGTGAAGTGGCGATTGTAAGCCAACTATGTATCTCTTTCCCTTATGTATTACATGGGTTGTGTGAAGATTACCTCACTTGCGACATTGCTTTCAATGCGGTTATGCCTCTAAGTCGTGCTTCGACACGTGGGAGATATAGCCGCATCGAGGGCGTTACAAGTTGGTAATCAGAGCCTTCCCCGACCTTAGGAGCCCCCACTGATTGATCGTTTTTAGCGGCCGAGTTGTGTCTAGAAAAATGTTTTGAGTCATTTAGGAATTATATATCGGAGAGTTTAGGAATTCTTTTTACTTCCCAGTCTCCTCATCGCTCTGGTAAGGCATCCTGACGTAGAGTTTTGACTCTTATCTTCTCAAATTTCACTAAAAAAAAATTTAGGATCACGCGGGTATCTTAGAATCGTTCCGATGGTTTTGTGATGACAACATTGTCTTGGTGCCTCCTGTCAGCAGGGGTTTAGTGGAGGTGTCCCGGGGAGTTGAGCTCTGAGGTGTTGTCGTCATAATTTTATCGTTGCAGTTCTGGAATACCTGAGTTTAGTACGCCAACATCGAAAAATCTCTTTTGTACAGTTGTTGGTGAGATAACCCTAATAGCCCAGTACTGAGGCGAGTGCGGGAGTATTGCCATAACTCGTATAAAGAATGCTTTTCGAAGGTTGAGGTAGACGATTTCCGAAGGTTTCTTGGTTATGTGTTGAAGGATGGATACAGATGGATCTAGGTATTGTTAGTTTGGGTGATATATTTTGTGTCCCCTGTATCCCCAACACCTGATTGCATAACCAGAAAGTTTCGGGAGTTTATAGGTGGGAATTCAAGTATCTCGTAGGATATCTTTCCAACAGACACACGATACGATATGGGATCTATCATATGTTTGTTTCCGGCTTATTCTGCAAGCCAAATCCTTTGTTTTTGTTTTGGTTTGTGGTATTCGAGTTGCTTCAATGTCAAGTGTTGATTCCATACCTTTTCTCTAAACGGTGTTCTCATATTTCTATGGGATTGCTAATCCTTCTTGATCATCGAGGTTGTCATGTTAATTCTTTTTCAACCGGTGTGTCCCTCTTCAAGTGGATCCGATCTCTTCAACATTTGCAAGATCAATTATCAGTTCTTCTCAACGGTGTTTGTTTCATTCGTTCCAGGTTGTCTTTGTTTTCCCGCGCTCCCACCCTCTTTCTTCAAGGACTCAGATTTCTCAATCAAGTATCCATCTTATAGATGGGAAGCCTCTCCATTCTTTTCCGTCAATGTTCTTATCCGTTGATTCTCAGGATGATACTAACGGAGCTTCAAGTTTATTATTCTTCGTTCTTTTTCTTCTCCGGTGGATTCAACTCAAGCTTTATCGATCATATTTTTTCCGCGTTTCTAATGTTTTCTCGTACCGGTGAACCTCTTAATCATCCAGTTCTCGTTATTCAATTGTTCCGGAGTGATGAAGATATCTCAGAAGAATCAAGTTTCCATTCTCAATTCACTCAAGTTCTTTTGAGGATGCTATCTCATTCAAGCCATTTAATTCAACCGATGCAATCTCTCCTTTCAAGCAATCGTTCAACGGTGGTTCTTTTGAGTGGGCCCTAACCCACAGGTCTTTTCCCAGGATCTTACCTGACTCTTCTAATTTTCCCGGAGCTTCTAAAATTCTTTTCAAAGTCTGACGTAAGAATGGGTTATCATCAGTCATATGTCCTTCTCCAAGATCTTTCAAATTCTTTTCATCGTTGGTACAACCTTTTCCAATTTTAATTCCGGAGCGCCTCAACAATTCATGGTGGTGTTTCTCATCATCATTCTCAACATTTGAAGACCGAAGAAGAGTTTCTCTTAAATCTTGCTCCATTCTCTTCAAGATTCATTGTTCTAGATTGATGCCATTCTCTCATAATTGTTTCGATTGTGAGAATTTTATTTTCACCCATCCGGAGCATTTCAGGAGTCTTTTCAGTTTGATTCTCCGAAAGCCATCATTTTAGAAGAATTATTCATTCTCAGCTTCGTCTATCGTTCTCCAAATCTTACCGGTGCATCATTCAATATTCTCTAATCAGTTCATGATCTCTTTGTTCTCATGTCTCTAAATCCTAGCAAGCATCTTCGTTCATTTGCTAATTCTTCCCGGTGTTTCCTTATCTTTTCTTCGTCCATTTTAAATTCTTACGATGGTCGTTCAAGAGTTCTCGTCGTTTGTTATCTTATAGATTCATTCGTTCTTTCTAAATCCTACCGGCGGATCGTTGAAGACCTTCCCAAGTTGAGCAATATATCTCTTCAATCCTTTTTCAACGAGAATAAGTAGTATGCCTAATCCGTTGCTTGTCATCAATTTAAATTGGTGAAGGATACGCATAACATAATTCTTGTTCTTGTTTCTTCCAAGTGATTAATTCCTCCTTTCGGAGTTTGTTCATGGTGAATAAATTCTCGGTTTCAATTGTTTCATCTTTTCTTTTCCCGGAGTTCCAAGCTCCCATTATCATGAAGATCCATCTAAATCATTGCAAGGCTTCACCTTGTGTTCAACTTCTCTTTCTTCCTATCATTCTTTTATTACCGGAGTTCTTCATGGAGGCTCTACATGGTGGTTTATCAAGGACCCTTTTCATTCTTCAATTGTTCTTCAAGATTTCTCTCGGAGTTATGATTCGCCAAGCTATACCCTAAAATAAACATGGTGTTCAACACATGTCTTGTTTTGAGGATTCAATCATTCGTCATCTTGCATTCTAAAGTGCAATTCTATCTATCTTATCTTTTGAGGTGGTGTTATGTCATTCTTGATAATTTGAGTTCATGTTTCATGACTCACACGTTGTTAAGAATGAGGTATTTTAAACCCATCGACCTCTTCGTTCGAGTTATCTTGTCTCATGTTTCACCTAAAGCATTTCCTAAGGATTGTTGCTATTTAGGGTGCTTATATATGAATCAAGTTCTTCATTTGTCCTCCCGGTGAAATAAGTTTCTCGTATCCTTGTTGATATCAATCCAATCTATTGTTTCCGTTAGTGGCAGAATTTCACCTCATAATGTTGAGATGTTTCGATTATCCCGCTACAAGCTTATTCGTTTCGTTGTTGGTTTTCCATCATCTCCGTTTTAACCTTCTCGGAAGGGTGCCTTCCAAGCTCATTTGTGGTAGAAGTTGTCATTTTCCTCTCCATTCCTTTATTCCAATGATCTATCTCACTAAACCGCTGGGTTCCCGTCGTATCACTTGTTCCTCTTTTCAAACGAAGTGTTTTCAGCTTTGTTCATCTTCGTTGTTTTCTTTCTTTCATTTTGCTCAACCTCTCAAGGTTCTTTGGTTTCACTCGGTTGTCAAAGAAGCAACATTGTTTTACCTCTTGTTCTTCCGTTTCTCTCCGGTGCCATTCTTAGATCTCAGGACGAGATCCTCTCGTAGTGGTGGAGTGTTGTGACGCCCCAAGACCGACGATCCAGAAGACTTCCATATTTTTGTGACCTCCGTGTGTTTTTTATTTGTGCTTGCTCTGTTTATTTTTGCATTGCATCATGTCATCATGCCAGCATGTCATTTAATTTTTAAAACCTCAACTAAATAAATTGCATAGATCTTTTGATCTATTTAAATCGAGGGAATTCACATGGTGATTTCTCTTTATAACATATCCTCCTAATATTTATGGAGCTATTTTAAATATTCCATTAATTTGGAATTTACCACAACACACGTGCATGTTAAATCTCGTGGCCTTTCCTTCTTCAAGTTTTGTCTCTCTAACCTTGCCTATAATTCTTTTCCCACTTTTCGAAGCTCTTCCTAAATGTTCAACATTTTTGGACCTTCCCAACCCTCACTTCCTATTCAAATCATTTGAATTTAAATCAAATGAGTTTGAATTTAAATCTTTTAATCATGGCCTCTTCTTTTAATTCTTTTGAACTCTCTCTATATATTTTTTCCTGCTAAAGAGAGAGCAGAGAGCCCAACAGCCATGCCGGCCTGCTTCCCCGCGGCCCATTTGCTCCTGGAGGCCCAACCCCCGTTGCTAACCCTAGCCGCCAGGGGCCCAGGGCACCCGATCCCCCTCCTCTTGATCTCACCCTCTCCCTCCCGCAGCGTCCCCATCTCCCTCCCGATAGCGCCGCCACCAACGCAAGAGTCCCTGCGCCCGATCCCCCACTCTCCCTCGTCTCTTCCCGCGCGCCGCCGGACCTCCCCGCTGCCAGCACCAACGTGCGCCCGCACCCATCGCCTCCCTGCCATGGCCGCGTGCCGCCCCTCTCCTCCGAGCGCCACGCCGGGCCTCCTGCGCCGCAACTGGAGTCCAACTCCGGCCTCCCTGCCTCGGGGACCGCCGCCTCGCCAAGTTCCGCGCCAAGCTGCCTCCCCTGCGTCCTCTGCTTAGCGCCGTCCCTGCCGCCCGAGACGCCGGCGAGTTCCTCCCGCGTCGTCGTCTTCTCTGCATCAAGCCGCGCCGCCGCGCCAAGTCCCCTGCATCGCGCCCAGCCGCCGACGCTCGAACCTCCTCTGCTTCCCGCTCGCCCGCACATGACCGCATTGACCTCCCCTGCTCCGTTAATCGCCGTCTCTGCCAGATCTGGCGAGTCCCTGCACCCCGGCCTTGACCCTGGCACCAGGTCGCCGCGCCGCCCCATTGGAGACCGCCAAGTCCATCGCCGACCTCCCCTGCTTCTGCGTGCGAGCACGCGAGGACGATGACCGCACCGCCAGTCCTTGCTGCTGCCCACTCGAGGCCCTCGTGTTGCTTCATTTCGGTGACCATATGGACCACCAAGTTCGACTACGATCCTCGAGACCATCGTGTTGCACGCCAACATGAGTACGACCACAGACGGCTACCTGCGGATGGATTTCGTCAAGTTCAACGACGACCCGTGAAGCACATGGGTACATCAAGTTCCTCTCCGAACATGAACGACTACCATCGCCGAGACCGCAAGTACGACGACAACCCCGAAGGGATTCGGACCCGTCAAGTACCCTTTGGATTCGCCAAGTACCACGACATCCGGAGCCCCCGGATACGCCAAGTTCCTCTACGACCGTGTACCACTACCATCACCGAAGACCCGTGTACAACTACCGTCGCCGTGTGCCACTACTTCCACTACCGCCGCGAGAACGTCTACTTCCACTACGAACTCGACTCGTTCCGAAAATGCACGCTTCGAAGGTATAACGCCGAGACGATGACCCGTAGATGAATGCTTGGGTGTTGTATGAGATGCTCGAGATTTGCATCGTGATCGAATTGTCTTTGCACGTTCCTCGTTTTCCATGCCACCGTCATGTGGGACACCCGGTATCCAGGATCACTCCCCATCTCTTGCGTGTTCCACACATCCGCATACTTCTCTCTTGCATCGGTATCTCAATCGAGTTACCGGGACTCGAATGTTGCCGTGGCACCATTTTCGTTATCGTTGTCGTGGCACCCCTTTTGTTCCGCCATGGTGACCAAATGCTCCCTATCATATTAGATGTCAACATTTTCATAAAATTGCTTAAAACTTGCACATGTCATCCGCATCATTATAACAATATTTAAAATGTTTATATTTGTTGTTTCCATTAATTTGCTTGAATGCCTTGTTGAAATGGTTTAATTCATAACTATTTAACCGTAGCTCAGAATTTAATAAACTTTATATGTAAATGGGGTGGAAAAATGCCTAGTTTAACATGATGCACTTTATTTTGCTGTTTAACAACATTAAAATTGTGTTTAGGGCAGAACAATACCAAATCTAAAATATGGATATGAGGATTTTTCCGGACTTGTTGTTTGTTGTTCCGGTCCCATTTAAACTTGCCTAGTTAGGTAGTTTTCATATGCTTCACCTATTGCCATGTTAACCAACTTATAATATTGTTGAGTACCTAACCGAGAGCGAACTAAATAACTTGAATGTGGTGTTTCGTTAACATGCAACTCGTTGCATATTGAACTCCACTTAATTTGTAGAATTGTCTGTTGAGTTTTGCCATGCCATGCTCATTAAACAGGACATGCATCATACTTGGTTGTGCATCATGCCATGTTTATGTGATGGTTGTTTACTATGTTGTTTGTTTGTTTCCGGGTTGCTTCTCTCGTTAGCTTCGGTTTCGTTCCGGAGTTGTGAGGATTCGTTCGACTACGTCGTTTGTCTTCTTCATGGACTCGTTCTTCTTCCTTGCGGGATTTCAGGCAAGATGACCATACCCTCGAAATCACTTCTATCTTTGCTTGCTAGTTGCTCGCTCTTTGGCTATGCCTATGCTGCGATACCTACCACTTGCTATATCATGCCTCCCATATTGCCATGTCAGCCTCTAACCATCCATGTCCTAGCAAACCGTTGATTGGCTATGTTACCGCTTTGCTCAGCCCCTCTTATAGCGTTGTTAGTTGCAGGTGAAGCTGAAGTTTGTTCCTTGTTGGAACATGGAGATGTTGTTCCTTGTTGGAACATGTTTACTTGTTGGGATATCACAATATATCTTATTTAATTAATGCATCTATATACTTGGTAAAGGGTGGAAGGTTCGGCCTTATGCCTGGTGGTTTGTTCCACTCTTGCCGCCCTAGTTTCCGTCATACCGGTGTTATGTTCCCGGATTTTGCGTCCCTAACGCGGTCGGGTGATTTATGGGACCCCCTTGACAGTTTGCTTTGAATAAGACTTTTCCAGCAAGGCCCAACATTGGTTTTACCATTTGCCTACCACCTATCCTTTTCCCTTGGGTCGGCCAGCCTGAGGGTCATCTTTATTTAGCCCCCCGGGCCAGTGCTTCTCTAAGTGCTGGTTCGAACCGAGCCGCCTGCGGGGCCACCGCGGGGAAACTCGAGGCCTGGTTTTACTCGTAGCCTATCTCATCCGGTGTTGCCCTGAGACCGAGATATGTGCAGCTCCTATCAGGATTTTCGGCGCATCGGGCGGTTTTGCTGGACTTGTTTTATTGCTGTCGAAATGTCTCGTAGCCGGGATTCTGAGACTGATCGGGTCTTCCCGGGGAGAAGGAATATCCTTCGTTGATCGCGAGAGCTTATCATGGGCTAAGTTGGGACACCCCTGCAGGGTTTGAACTTTCGAAAGCCGTGCCCGCGGTTATGTGGCAGATGGGAATTTGTTAATGTCCGGTTGTAGAAAACCCGAAGTTGATCTTAATTAAAATACATCAACCGCGTGTGTTACCGTGATGGTCTCTTCTCGGCGGAGTCCGGGAAGTGAACACGGTGTTGGAGTTATGCTTGACGTAAGTAGTTTCAGGATCACTTCTTGATCATAGTTGTTCGACCGTGCTTTTGCCTTCTCTTCTCTCTCTCATTTGCGTATGTTAGTCACCATATATGCTAGTCGCTTGCTGCAGCTCCACCTCACTACCCTGTCCTACCTTTAAGCTTAAATAGTCTTGATCTCACGGGTGTGAGATTGCTGAGTCCCCATGACTCACAGATACTTCCAAAACCAATTTGCAGGTGCCGATGAAACCGTGCAGGTGCCACACCCGAGCTCAAGGAGGAGCTCGATGAAGATCTTGTTCATTGTGTTGTTTCGTTTCAGTTGATCAGCAGTGGAGCCCAGTCGGGACGATCGGGGATCTCTGTAGCTTTTGGGGTAGTCTTCTTTTATTTTGGTTCTGTAGACGGACCTTGATTGTATCTGTATGATGTAATGCTTTACTCATGTATTGTGTGAAGTGGCGATTGTAAGCCAACTATGTATCTCTTTCCCTTATGTATTACATGGGTTGTGTGAAGATTACCTCACTTGCGACATTGCTTTCAATGCGGTTATGCCTCTAAGTCGTGCTTTGACACGTGGGAGATATAGCCGCATCGAGGGTGTTACACTCACTAGCCGACGGTTCCAAATGCCGTCGCGGAAATGGGTTAAAAGTCGTTTCTATAGCACCGACGTGTACTAGTGCTTCTCAAGCTCGGCCACCGCCGTCTCAGCGGGCGTCTTCTTCGCGGCTGCCTTAGCCTCGGCTTTCTTCAGGGCCTCCCTCAAGCCTCGAACTCGGCGGCGGCAGCTGCAGGATCATCATGAAAAAGGATTAGCATATAGTCTGGATTGTCAATACCCGATGTCAAGCAAATACACATCTTATCAGAGGGCTTACCTTGCGCCCCTTCAAGCCGTATGTTGACAAGGTCAAGCTCTTTATCGGAAAGCTTGAGCTTCCGAACCATCTCCTCTAGCGCCGCGACATTAGCAGCCGCGGCCACGGAAGATTCCCGTGTCAGCAAAAGAAATGTCAACATCATTAATCGGCCTACCAAATTTGATCCTCTGCAGGTTTCTTCGAAGTCCTTGCAGAGTCTCAGGGGCTGCTACGTACACGGCCTACCGAACTATAATTACAACCGCATTACGAGAAAAGAGCATTACTTGACTTACCTCAAAGCTTGTTAGAAGGCCCTGGACATCATTGTTCAAGCCGGATTGGACGGACCGAACACCCTGCATAACCGCACTCATAAGAGTGCAGTGCCAACGAATGATGACGGAGTTGTCTACCAGCTCCTCCAGCGTGTCTGGCCATCTGCCGCTTGTGTAGAGGTGTTCAACGCTGATGTTGCCCCCCGGCCCCGTCCCCACTGGGAGGAGCATGTGCCATCGAAGACCTTGAGGGCTCGGGAGCGGACGACGGATGGGCTCCGGATGGTCCGGACTCCTTTCCCACGTCAGCTAGGAGGGACACACCCTCCTGGTCTTCAGTGACCGAGGTGTTAACCTCGGCCATTACGGCATCGGCCTCCCCCTTTGTGTTCGGAGTAGGAGGAGTCCTTGGGGACTGCACCTCCTCGACCTCTTCGGGGACCGGAGGAGACACAGAGTGCGCCATAGACCCACTATCCACCAATTCGGCGGGCGAAGAGGTCCCCTCCGAAGTCTGCTTGGTGGGGCCTTCGCTTGGGGGACTGCAAAGCAGAAGGGTTAGCCTTCGACTAAGATGAGTTACTAAAAAAAGGATAGCTAAAAGTACCAACGCCTTACCTGCTGGCTGGGGGCTTGACCCTGGATGATTCTCCCTCTATAAAAAAGTTAATTGCATGTACAATATACATGACTTGTAGGGTGGGTACAACTCCATATAGAAAGTTTAAAAGGAACAAATCCATCCTTAATCTTGTATTCTAAGTACTCTGTGGGTTCCACTGTCAGTACAGTAATTAAAGAAGTATATATTAAATAATATATAATATAAAAATCTAAAGTTAAAGACAAAATTCGAACTCAGGTCACCGCGTTGCGAGCATCCGGCGCTAACGAGTCCAGCACATGTTCGTTGTGGATGATGCTGGAGATATATCTCTATGTCTACTATTGTACTCCCTCCATTCCTAAATATTTGTCTTTTTCAGATTTCAAATGGACTACCACATACGGATGTGTATATAGAGATATTTTAGAGTGTAGTGTAGATTCACTCTTTTTGCTTCTTATGTAGTCACTTGTTGAAATCTCTAAAAAGACAAATATTTAGGAACAGAGGGAGTAGAAAACAGAGTTGGTGATGATGGTGTGCCTGCCATCCTGCAATATAGGCCGTTGGATTTTGTCGGTGTACTAAAGTAGGGGTACCTTAGTACCCCAGACTTGTGCACGGGCAGTTGTAGCACCCTGCGGCAAGGCCCGCCCAGGAAGCGCCAAGAGAAGACCAAGCATTCAGGACAAGGCCCCCGGCAAGAGGAGCTTGCCGGGCCAAGAAGACAAGGCCCCCGACAAGAGGAGCTTGCCGGGCCAAGAAGACAAGACCCCAGCAAGAGGAGCTTGCCGGGACGACTGAGCCCATGTAAGGCCATCCAAGAACAAAGTATACGAGACAGAAGATCGAGACCCCGACAAGAGGAGCTTGTCGGGAAGGCCGAACCCAGGCACCACAAGAGAAGCCCGCCATGGCGCGCCAAGCGCCCCGGCAAGGCCTGATAGCTGGCACGCTATCAGGCACAGGGAGACGACCCCCGCGGCAAGCCACTTGCCGCGGCAAGATCGCCACCTCAAGACTGCGCTCCAGCTCGCCCGCCCACGCGTCGCTCCGGGGCTTCCCCCGAGGGCACGTGGCGAGGCACCGCGCAGCCTGGGGCATGCGGTGGCATGCAGCCGCCATCGTGGCGAACGGTGGCACACCTAACGGTCCGCCTCGGTGCTGTCCGGGCGACCATGACGGGCATTTAATGCCCTTGTCCCCTACCGTCAGAAGTAGGTATGATAACACTGTGCCGCACTGTAGCGCCACCGTTCCCGCACTATTACAACTACCACCCCTTTTACACTTTTACCCCTTTCTCTTACGTTGACACCTGTCGGTGACCCCTTTGCGTTATAAAAGGAGGCCCGTGTGCAACGTAGAGGGGGTTCCGGGTTTCGGAGATTCGGCATCCAGACAGCCATACGCTCGGTGCAGCTAGCTCTCCAAGCTCCCGAGCTCCCCAGTTCAATACAACCAAGCAGGAGTAGGGTTTTACGCGTCCACCGCGGCCCGAACCTGGGTAAACCGCCCGTGTGCTCGCCTCGATCTGCTCTCTGTGCTCCCTCCGCCCCCCTCACCGGACAACGAAAGGGGCTCCGGCCCCATAGGTGCTCGCGGGGGACGCAGTCCGCCCCGACAGATTTATATCTAACGGATGCGAAGGAAACTATGACAATTTTGCAAAAAGATACCCACACCTCTCTCCACATTTGCAAATAAGGCCTTCCCTCGTTCATCCTTTTCTCTCACAAGATAAACTACTCATACAAATGCATCTTGATGTTCCGTGCAACACACGGGAATCTAGCTAGTTTCTTTTAAAATAGTTACTGCGATAATTGGGTTGAAGTGATATATTTTATGTCTGCCCCGAATGATCTCAGATTCACTAGTAGTAACAAAGAAAAGGTTGCCTTGTTAATTAACAGAAAATAGGGTGAAAACTATCACATGAGGCCTGTAAAAACAAGGCACACTGGGTTCAGCGTCATCATCACTACAGCTATGCGCGCACGAGAAGTCTACATATCGAGGGGGCTACAGAGAGAAAGACCTATCGAGTGTGTGTGAGCGAGGCACAGAGACACAACTAGCGTATGTGTGTGTGTGTGTTTGAGAGAGAAGCCAATTGATAGATTAAGATCAAGATCGAGTTGCCACCCTTATCCTGTCACTATTGGGGGGAGGGAGAGAAAGACGTACCGAGAGTGTACGCGCGGTAGGCACAGAGGCACAACTAGCGAGTCTATGTGTGTGTGTGTGTGTGTGTTTGAGAGAGAAACCAGTAGATAGATTACTATCAAGATCGAGGTGCCACCCTACTCCTTCGGTGTCGGGTAGTGTGTGTGTGTGGGTGTGTGTTTGATAGAGAAGCCAGTAGATAGATTAGTATCAAGATCGAGGTGTCACCCTACTCCTTCGGTGTCAGGAAGTGTGTGTGTGTGGGGGGGGGGAGGGAGGGAGGCAGTGACACTTGGATATAGGGAGAAGGAGTTTGTGTGACACATATCTATATTAAGGGATAGGTAGATAGCATCTGTGCGAGGCATACTTAAAGCATCATGGAGATAAACAAGCGGTGTGCATGCAAGTGCCGAGAAAAAAAATGAAGTGAGAAACAACGTGTACACGTGCGCGCGCGTGTGTTTGTGTGTGTGTGAGAGAGAGTAAAATCTCAAAACAAAAGGTGCTCTGCTGGAATCCCATTGTGTGTATTCATATGGTTCTGGGACTCGAGTTAACCTTAGGCATATGTGTGCGAGACATAATTATAATTTGAGACATTAGTGGAGGTGCGTGGGAGGAATTAAAGTGGTGGGCGTGTTCGACAGAGAGAGCGTGTGTGTTTCTGTGTGAGAGACTTGTAGGACGCAGGGTAGAAAGATGAATTCTAACCCTGACAGAGGGAGAGAAATACACGAAGTGCACGTGTGTGATTCCGATGCCCGCGGAGAAATGAGATATGTATGCGTCTGAGAGAGATTGCACAATTCATTCACATATCACTATCTAGCGATCGTGGACGTGCATTGCTTGAACATAAATCAATATCTACTTTGTATCGTGGCCAAAGATACAATATCGATTCAACGCTATAAAGATCGGACACTCACATATCACATTTTTTATGCCTGTGCGTTGCACGGAACATAAAGATGCATCTGTATGAGTAGTTTATCTTGTGGGAGAAAAGGATGAATGAGGGAAGGACTTATCTGCAAATGTGGGAGGAGTGTGGGTAAATTATCATAGTTTCCTTCGTATCCATTAGATAAGATCGGACGTCCTATATTGCAAGATGGCATGCAAACCATCATCACCAACTCTACTTTTTATAAGAGTGGAGATAATCCTTTCACTACAAAAAAAGACACATCCGTGACATTTTGGGCCGAACGAATATTTTTCTGTCATGCTTATGACACTTCTATGACGATAATTGTGACAAAACCCGATATCATCATAGATGTGGTGGGCTCCTACTTCTATGACAAAAAACCATGACAGAAAATGGGCTTTTCATCCTGGGTAGGCCGGAGACGCAGCTGCATGACATTCTTTGGGCCATCCATGATGGAAAAAACCGTGGTAGAAGCGAGGGCGAGGAAAATATCGGGGAGTTCCCGGTTACGGTGGGTGGTCGGGGGCCGAGCGATGCGCGTTTCTCTCATACACGTATACGCATGGGTGCGAGGTGTTGGGCTCTAACTGAACCCGAGTGAGCCGTTCGCCTACTGAACTCGAGCGATTGCACTGCAGGCTACGCGTTACTAAACCCGAGCGATCGATTGATCCCTGTCTGTTAACTGAACCCGATCGAGCGATTCCTTCACTACACTGCTGCTAACTAAAGCCGATCGAGCCTACTGCCTCCTTCCCTTGATGAACAGTGAGCGTTGTTGGGGGGTTGGATGAACAGGACCCCATGGTGTTGCCGTTGGATGAATAGGACCCCGATCAATCAAGTTGGTTGGGGGTGGATGAACTGGACCCCATGGAGGGCTGGTTGAAAAGTAGCCGGTGGAGGGCTGGATGAATAGTAGCTCATGGAGGGGTGGTTGAACAGGACCCCGTGGAGAGGGCTGGTTGAACAGTAGCCGGTGGAGGAGCGTGCGGTGGAGGCTGGATGAACAGGAGCCCGTGGATGAACAGTCATAGGTCGATGCTGGAGGAGGTCGACGGTGGATGAACAGTAGCCCGTGGAGGCTGGAGGAGGTCAAGGTGGAGATGAAGGGTAGCCCGTGCAGTCCCGTTTTGTGGTACACCACACCCCTCCCGATGAACAGGACCCCCGTTTCGACCGTAGTGCTCCAACACAAGTCTGTTTCCTCTGTTTTGCGGTACACCACACCCCACCCGATCAACATGATCCCGTTTGGACCGTAGGAGGTCCAAGAGAAGTCTGTTTCCTCTGTTTTGCGGTACGCCACACCCCTCCCGATGAACAGGATCCCGTTTTGACCGTAGCCGGTCGAACACAAGGCCGTTTTCTCCGTTCTGCGGTACGCCAGGCCTCGTTTCGATCGGCGTTTCCGTCCAGTACACCAGGCCTCGCTCCGGTCGGTTGTTCCGTCCATGCCGGTTGGCTCCCGATGAAAAGCACATGTTTCGTTGCCCCCCGATGAACCCGACGACGCAGTTTCTCCGTTCCGACCTAGCCAGTTGGTTGCCGATGAACAGGACACCATCGCCGACTCTCCATGTACACGAGCCCTCGCCGTACGTATGCGCGAGTGGGCGTTCGAGACCCCGCCCGTATGTGCGTACGTGTCCATATTTACTTTCTTGCACCCTGGCTGTACGTACGTGTACATGCTACGTGCGCGCCTCTACTATGACACGTGCACACCTATACTACGACACGTGCCCTTCCTTACATGGCCACGGTTCATCGCTGCAGCCTACAGATAGACCGATCGTATGTACGTACACGTTCACAACCAGAATGATAACGCTATATACGCTTCGACTAGGTGGGTCCCGACTATCAGGCACTTCCTTCCATGTGAAGATGTAGCTGGTGGGTCCCAGCAGTCAGGGGGAAACGTTTTTTTTGCGAAATACGGTGGCCCGTCCGGTGGGTCCCTGCTGTTAGGTGGAGGAATCATTATGTTGCACGTAATAAGGAGGCATTTCCTTGTGTGCTGCAGTGGACCCAGCTATCAGCCTCTCCATGTACAGTCCACTTCCGATGGATGTCGTTTTGACCACGCCATGCCGAGAGCACCAGGGTGGTGGACAACGGCGAGGCCTAGGAAGGGGACGACGCGGAGGCGGGGAAGACGTGGCAGTGGATGCCCATGCTGAGGGGAGTACGAGCAGTGTCTGGTCGGCTACACGGCGAGGCTAACATCGCCGGAACATAACAGGATGTGCATGTGGGTAGTGGGATGGCCTGGCGGCAGCACAGCCGGCCACGGGAGGACGGAGCAGGCAGTCCCGCCAGCGCTGGTTTGGGTAGCTGGAGCAGGAAGATCAGAGATTGAAGAAGCACGGCCGCCGTTGGACGGACATCCAACAATCACTGCTCTATGTTGACTAAGTTGACAAAGCCTTGCGTACACGTCAAATTTTGTTTAGGACAACGTCGTCATCAACCTTTTTTTTAGTAAAGCGTCATCATTAACCTAGTAGGCCTAGAAATCAGCCTCCAAATCTATGGAAAACAGCATACAGCCCATTAGCCATTATTTTCAATAATTTACAGCACATTTGCTAATTCTTAAGGATATTTTGAAGCCCATATTCTTTTTATTAGCATTACAGACCATATATTCTCGGCACTACTAAAATATCTAATGAAATTTTGCATATTTCGGTAGGGTCCAAACTCTTTTAATCACGAAATTTCGAGTCATGTTAAAAATATATATTTTAAATATATAAAAATAAAAAAATCTCTGCAAAAAAGAATGAAATTTAAAATATTTACCGGCAAGATGCCCGTGCGTTACACAGAACATGAAGATGCATTTGTATGAGTAGTTTATCTTATGGGAGAAAAGGATGAACGAGGGAAGGCCGTATCTACAAATGTGGAGAGGAGTGTGGGTAAATTGTCATAGTTTCCTTCCTATCCGTTAGATATAGATTGGAAGGCCTATATTGCAGGATGGCAGGCACACCATCACCACCAACTCCGCTTTTTATAAATGTAGAGAAATCCTTAAAAAATGATATTTTAATGTAATTGCCGGTTGGCTTTGGCTTAAAAATTAACAGCCCATCTCTTACAACTTATAGCCCATTTTCTGGGGAAGCCCATTTCTTACTACTTCCCTCCTCGTCTTGAAAGATTTGCAGCCCACCAGGGCTGAGAAAAGCAAGTAGGCCTCGGTTTGGTATTCTGCAAAAAAAAAAAGAACTGGGCTAGCCATTTCCAGAAAGAAAAAATATATCAACTGGGCTCGTCATGTGCTTAAATAAAAGCGTGAGCGTGGGCTAGAGGGGAAACAGCCCCCGCACAACGCGCAGTTGAGCTTCGTCTCTAAAACTAAAATACAACTTGACGAGGTGCTGCGTCCCTGGTGTTAACCGCTCGTTGTGTAATTTTCTCGTTTATTGACTACATTGACAATGGCGTGGGACATAATTGTCAAACAATTAGGAGGAAGTATTTTTTTGGCTTGTAATAATGAGGCACCTGCTTGTGTAATGCAATGACCCTGGTGGGTCCCTACTGTTATCCTCTCCACGTACAATCATCTCATGATTCCTCTCGATTGTTGACCATGTTGACAATGCCAGACGGCGGCGGGCTCAACGAGCAAACCATGGCGGAAAACGACGGCGAGGCCTCGGACGGGAACGAACAGGAGCCTTGGAAGGTGCAGCAGTGTAGTGGTAGGCTGAGGGGAGTACGAGGGCAACAACATGCAACTCAAGCTTACAAACGGTACAAAAAGCCCAAGGATTACTTTTTCATCTAATTTAGACAAAACCCAGATTGAACATGGCAATAACATCTAACCTAACCACTCTTTTTCGCAGTCACAAACAAATGGATCGGTTTGATCCATAAAATCAACATCCTGTGCAAAAAAAAATTACTGGATGATGACTACAAGTTGTTGTAAATAGAAGCCGAGCACGTTCAGAAGCCCATTTGTCCACCTGAAACTTCTTTTTTTGCTGTTCAATATGTCTGTCTATGAGAAATCTCTTGCTGAAAAACTTAAACCTCATGGACAATAGTAACCTCGCATTCAACAGGAAGACTGTGACAAAGCTTCTGTTCGCCTAGTTGGATGCATATCCTTCCATCATTATTGTCCTCAAATGAATGTCATGAGAACTGAGAAACTCCTGGTGCTTATTACGCCACTGATTGGTTATACGTTTTTCTCCATGTGTTAGTGCCTAAGTAGACATGAAGATTGAAAACAGTTAAGGTCTAAAAACATAGTATGTCTAAAGAGCCACAGCTGAACTGTTAATTCTAGTACAATATATACGGTCTTTCAATGTGCATGAAATCATCACCTTTATATATAAATTCTCCAGAGATCGAAAGCATCGCAACAAGCCAATAATTATGTTCAGATCATAACTAAACATTCCGATATATAAAATCTTGACAGAATCCAGCAGCATTGATAGGCTATCCATGGACGAACTCTCCATTTAGCATATAACATAATATTAGTACCCAAAGTGTACTCCAAGATGATATAAAACTCTTATGCGCACAAATGAAAAATGCATCTTATGATTATAAATGTGTAGATGATAATATACGATACCTGAAAAAGTGAGGAGCCTAACACCAACTTCTTGTGATCATTAAACGGATCATGAATTACACCCAAGGTCTCCAGTTTGGGCGCAAAGACGACAATTATTTGCGAAGGTTTATAACAATAATGTAGGAGCAACATTTGAAGTGAAGGGGCATCTTCGATGATGAGTTGTTGTCCTTCAAAAAAATTCCAATGCTTTTAAGGTGAGGCGACTTTATTTGGAGACAACTGATAGGGATTTCTACTCCCAAAGCAATCATCAAGCGCTCTAGGGCAGGGCAACTAGAGTGGATGATACTGTGCAGTGAGTCCTCCGACAGATAAACCACGAGAAGCGAAAGTTTTTTTAGCAGTGGGAGTCGAAGCATTTGTACCAGATCGTCTGGTAGATGGCACTAGGCGAACGTGGCAGTGTGGAGAGAGGAGGAAAACCACGAGATGGCCAATGGTCGTGTGGGCACAAATTCTTGGTGTTCGTTTCATGGTACGAAACTTTCGTGGTAATGGTATAACTCAAATTGCTTGAGTTTTTTGAATTCAGGGGATGTTAGCCAAGCGTCCACCGTGTCGGGTATGGACAGCAGGTAGCGTGGCAGGATGCAGAGGTGTTGAATGGGGCCGTGCTGGTGAGAGGAGACGATGGCTCTGAGGAGATCAAATTCAGGAAGGACAGAAATCTGACGACAGTCGAGATTGAGGGGCGCAGTGCGCCATAGCGGGCGCCACCGAGTTGAGAGGACTTGTGTGCGGCAGCAATCCTTGGTGGGGAGAAGCGAGATGATCTCCCCAAGGATGTCGTCCGGGAGATCGCTGATGTGGTCCACCGGAGATTCTACGGGTTCCTCAGATTCGGGTGGTGGTGGGGGGGGGGGGGGCTCGCCGCTTCTCAGCGCATTGCCGGGTGCGGGATCTACAACCGGCGTCGCTGCTGGAAGGAGCCTTATCTTCTTGGCGCTGGGGCCAGCCGACTCCATTTTCCTTGCGGGCGTCACGCTGAGCTCACGGGTTTGAGCAGAGTAGCCAGAGACGAGACTAGTGGCAGTGCGAGTGGGGATGAAGGAGGGCTGGGGTTTTCTGTAGGAGCAGAAGAAGAGGAGCAGGCGTTTTCTGTATGAGTGAGGAAGAAGGTGAGCGGGGGTTTTCTGTACGAGTGAGGAAGATGGGGAGCGGGGGGGGGGGGGGGGGATTGGGGGGCGACGGAAGCGGGAGAGTCCAGCGAGCTGCAGTATAAGTGGAAGCGAGGAGGAAGGAGGGTTTTTTCTGGGATCGCCCCCTCTTCAAGAAATATGGGCTTCTCCATGCAAAAAAAACAAATGGGCTTTAAGATGGATAGGCTTTTGTATCGGCCCAGTCGGCTTCCCGTGTTTCGTACTGGAGGGCCTTAACACTAGAGGCAGCCCATTAAAGACACTCTCCAGCTTATTGCCCATTTGAAAGAAAATAAGAGACGCCTCCAGGTTAATTATAGCTCCTCATCGGTAACATTTTTCAACTTCAAAAAAAGTTATAGCTCCTTTTCAGGCCGGCTTGGCATCCCCAAATTAGAGGTTGGTGTACTACATGCAGACACTCACACTGGTCGTAGCGCGGCAAAATGAGGGGTCAAATAACATGCCCACAATATACATAGATTAACAAGGATTGTGGGGGATTAAATCATGTACAAGCCAAATTCCCCTCCATTCCTCTCCAAACCTCTTGGGAGGAGGTTGAACCGAACAAGGCCTAAGACTAACCATAATGGGAGTAACTTAATTCCATACGATATCATAATATGATACTCAACCCTCTCTTTCTTCATTTAATTCTACGACACCTCATCAAATTTGCCTACTACTAGTTGGCATGCATGATACTACTTATGATACTCCCATTACAACCAACCTGGTAGAATTAATATACCTAATCTAAATGGTCACCGCCCGATCTCTTTGTCCTCCTCCAGCATCCGGCAGAAGAACAATCGTGCAAGACACCGGCTGTATTCGCCGGCATCGCCTCAAGGGTGGCCTTCATGGGATACAATCGGTTGCGGCCTCCCGTGTTCTACTTCTCCTCGATGATGGCGGTGGGCGGGGACATATTGGCTGTCACCTCGTCGGCATCCGCGGCGGCTTCTTTCTCTGCCTGCATGTCATGGCTACGTGCGCGTCGACGACGGATGGCTCAGTAGAAGACACTGGAGGTGATGTACGACGCATCGGCGTCAAGGGCAGCGACGATGCTCGTGCCGCCGTGCTCCCCAACAAGCCGGCATGGAATAAGTTGGCACTCTTCCTAGAGCTGTATTGGAGGGGCCAGCTGCGGAACTACGCACTGGCTTAGTGCCACAACTGCCTCCGATGGGCTAAGCGAGGTAGGTGGAGAAGCGAGCTGGCTCGCTCATAACTGCCGGGCTCGGCGGGCCACCCAGGCGGCTTTTAGGCCTGAGAAGTGCTCTTCCTGCTCATCGGATGCCGCCGAAAGAGTGGAAAAAATGGTGGAAGGAGGAGCTTGGCCGGTGTCCTGCTCCTGAACGGACGTGTGTGGCCGGAGTTGGTTTGTTGCAGTCCACGCGGGTTTAAATGTAGGTTTTTGGATGCGGCGAGGATGCGGGTACAACTGGGAGTGCAGCAGGCGGCACCTTGGGCCGGCACGCCGCTTCAAATGGCAAACGCAGTGAGAGGCCGCATCCGCCCTGACCCCCTTGACCGTGGACCTTGACGGTGTATGAGGGAGTCCTGGATTAGGGGGTGTTCGGGTAGCCGGACTATACCTTCGCCGGACTCCTGGATTATGAAGATACAAGATTGAAGACTTCATCCCGTGTCCGGATGGGACTTTCCTTGGCATGGAAGGCAAGCTAGGCGATGCGGATACTCAAGATCTCCTACCATTGTAACCGACTCCGTGTAACCCTAACCCTATCCGGTGTCTGTATAAACCGGAGGGTTGTAGTCCGTAGGACAGAATCATCATCATACACAATCATACCATAGGCTAGCTTCTAGGGTTTAGCCTCCTTGATCTCGTGGTAGATCTACTCTTGTAACACCCATATCATCAATATTAATCAAGCAGGAGTAGGGTTTTACCTCCATCGAGAGGGCCTGAACGTGGGTAAAAACATCGTGTCCCTTGTCTCCTGTTACCATCCGGCCTTGACGCACAGTTCGGGACCCCCTACCCGAGATCCGCCGGTTTTGACACTAACATTGGTGCTTTCATTGAGAGTTCCTCTATGTCGTCGCCTTTAGGCCCGATGGCTCCTTCGATCATCAACAACGATGAGGTCTAGGGTGAGACTTTTCTCCCCGGACAGATCTTCGTCTTCGGCGGCTTCGCTCTGCGGGCCAATTCGCCTGGTCATCTGGAGTAGATCGAAAGATACGCCCCTGGCCATCAAGTCAGGTTTGGAAGCTTAAACTACACGGCAGATATCCGCGGAGACTTGATCCTCGACGGGTTCGAGCCACAGCCAAGCGCACCGCACTATCTCGAGGGGCATGATCTAGCTCTGCCTCCGAACAGTGTCTTTGAGGCCACACACGCACCGGTTCCGACCCTTAACTTGGAGCCTATTGTGCCAATTGAGGATGAGCGGTTGGACGTCACCTCGGGGGTTGCGATCTCAAAGGCGATCGAGCCGAACGCCAGCCCCGCACTCCGCATGACCCGTGACCCTGAGGGTCCAGACTCCTCCCCGAACTCCAAGCCCCCCGCGCCCCTGCCAGTCGAAGCCGATTAGGCGCCGATAATGGAGTTCACCGCCGTGGATATCTTTCAGCACTCGCCTTTTGGCGACATCCTGAATTCTCTCAAGTCTCTCTCTTTATCAGGAGAGCCCTGGCCGGATTACGGTCAGCAAGGATGGGATACGGACGATGAAGAAATTCAAAACCCACCCACCACACACTTGGTAGCCACTGTCGATGATTTCACCGACATGCTTGACTTCGGCTCTGAAGACTTCGACGGTATGGACGACGAGGTAGGAGACGAACAGGAACCAACACTTGTAGGGCGCTGGACGGCCACCTCGTCATATGACGTATATATGGTGGATACTCCAAAGGATGGAGATGGCGATGGAACAGCGGGGGATGACACCTCCAAGAAACAGCCAAAGCGCCGATGTCAGCGGCGCCGCTCATGAGAAGGTGATTCCGGCACGGGAGATAATACTACCCCGGATAGCGCCGAATAACACCCAACCCAGCAAGATTCAGCGCAGGAAGATGGAGAAGCCAGCCCTCATGAGAGAGCGGCAGAATGAGAGGTTGAGGATGATAACTATATGCCTCCCTCCGAAGACGAGGCAAGCCTCGATGACGACGAATTCGTCATACCATCAGACCCCGCCGAACAAGAGCGTTTCAAACGCAGGCTTTTAGCCATGGCGAACAGCCTAAAGAAAAAACAGCAGCAGCTTAGAGCTGATCAAGATTTGCTAGCTGATAGATGGACTGAAGTCCTTGCGGCCGAAGAGTACGAACTCGAGCGCCCCTCCAAGAATTATCCTAAGCGCAGGCCGCTACCCCGATCAGAGGAGGAAGCACCTACATCACCAGTGCACGACATGGCAGACCGTCCACCTCGTGGCCATGACAGAGAGGTCTGTCGAACCTCCACCCAAGCCATGCCCCGACGCCGCTCAACCAAGGCACGGGAAAATGCGCCAGACCTGTGTCGGTGTACTAAAGTAGGGGTACCTTAGTACCCCGAACTTGTGCACGGGCAGTAGTAGCCTCCCGCGGCAAGGCCTGCCAGGGGAGCGACAAGAGTCTCCACGGCCCTTTCCGGGCCGGACGAAGGCCAAGTGATCGAGCCTAGAAGACCAAGCCCCGGCAAGAGGAGCTTGCCGGGTCGAGAAGGCAAGGTCCGACAAGAGGAGCTTGCCGAGCCAAGGCGACAAGGCCCCGGCAAGAGGAGCTTGCCGGGACGACTAAGCCGAAGCACCAAGGCCCCGGCGGGAGGAGCTCGCCGGGACGGCCAAGCCAAGGCACCCCAAGAGAAGTCCGCCGCGGCGCGCCACGCGCCCCGGCAAGGCCTGGCGAGCGGCAAGCTCCCAGGTGCGGCAAGCCACTTGCCGCGGCAAACCACCACATCAGGCCCGCGCTCCAGCTCACCTGCCCACGCGTCGCTCTGGGGCTTCCCCGGAGACACGTGGCGGGGCGCCGCGCAACCTGAGACGCGCGGTGGCATGCGACGTTGGCAGAGTCGCCCCCGTGGCGAGCGGAGGCGCTCCTAACGGTCCGCCTCGGCACCGTTCAGGCGATCCAGACATGCATTTAATGCCTTTGTCCCCCGCCGTCAGAGTTAGGTGCGATAGCACTGTGCGGCCACTATTCACACAATCCCTTGCCATTTTTACCCTCACCTGCGTCGCTCCCTGTGGGAAACCCCTTGGCGTATAAAAGGAGGCCCATGCACACGTAGAGGGGGGATCGGACCCAATAGGCCCTCGCCTACATCCAGCTCCAACTTACTGTAGCTTCTTGCGTTCCAGAGCAAGAACCCGAATCAACCAGACATGCAGCAGTAGGGTTTTACGCATCCATGCGGCCCGAAGCTGGGTAAAATCGTTGTGTGTGTGTGTGTCGCCTCGATCTGCTCTTTGTGCATCCTCCGCCCCCGCCGAACCGACAAGGGGCTCCGTCCCCATAGGTGCTCGTGGAGGCCGATATCCCCCGACCTCTTTGGCGCGCCAGGTAGGGGGAGCGTCGAGGTAGTGTGAATCAGATCCGGCGTCCACGCGAGCCAGACTCTCATCGTTTGTGCCGGCATGGCGCCGAAGAAGAAAGCTCCGGAGGTGACCGGCCCGTCAGCGTCGAACCCACCGCCCATGGAGCAGACGGGTGGTGGGGAGGACGCCGGCGGAGGAACGGGCACCGTCGAGCCAGTTCTTGCTCCTGCGGCGTCCGAGCTCGCCCCGCGCCCCGCTCAGGAGGCGCGAAACCAACAGCGTCATGGTACCCATGGTACCATACGCTCGCTGGACCCGGGCCACGCTGGTGGATCCCAGGGCGCTCAGGACCGGCATGCGATCCAGCGTGCCGAGACGAGCGTCGCGCGGCTGCCTGGACCGGGTGCTGCTCCTTCTAACGTGGTTAGGAGTTCGAGCACATCCCGCTCCTCGCGCCGCTCGCCGCCTCTGCCCGCCACCCCAGCGGAAGCTCTCGCGCGAGCTCAGCTGCTCCTAGACTACCCTCCAACGGCGGACAAGCTCGACGGCTGGAGGGCAACCATCCAGAGCCTCATCGGTTTCGCCAACGGTGACACTCCGCGGCAGCACAGCGCGTCGCAGCCGCGGCCAGTCACCCAGGCGAGAACCGATGGCGCCAAGCATGGCGGGGGTGCGACCACCGTGCACTCCCCGCCCCAGAAGCCACGGTCGCCGACTCGCCGGGCTCACCTCGACGACGATTCTACCGCGTCGTCGAACCCGCGAACTCGCCGTGACCAACGCCAAGTCCTTCATGAACGAAGGGAAGAAGACGCTCAAACCCGCATCGAGCGCAGAAGAGAGGCGCGGCGTCAATCAGACCAGCGCGTTGGGCCCACTGGAGACATGCACGCGCCGGGGGAACCAGGCGAACTGCCGTATTCGGTAGGTTGCCCTGCGTTCACCCGCAAGCTGCGGCAAGTCCAGTGGCCTAGCACAAAGAACTTCAAGCCCGACGTGCCCGAGAAGTACGACGGCAAGTCGCATCCGTCTGAGTTCCTCAGCATCTACACCATTGCGGTGCAGGCTGCCGGGGGACGGGACGATAAGATCCTTGCCAACTACTTCCCGCTGGTACTCAAGCCCAACGTCAGATCCTGGCTCATGCACTTACCGGACGACTCCATCTCCTCCTGGCCAGATCTATGCCATCAGTTCGTGGGCGCCTTCACGGGCGGCCACAAACCCCATGGCCAGGCGAGCGACCTTCATCTGCTTGTTCAGAAGGAGGGGGAGCCTTTGCGCAAGTTCATCCAGAGGTTCAGCCGTGTGCACTACAACATCCCAGACGTCCACCCCGCTGCGGTGATCAGCGCGTTCCACCAGAACGTGCGTAACCGCAGGATGCGGGAGGAGATGGCGATGTGCAAAATCAAGGAGGTCAGCGAGCTTTACGCCCTGGCCGACAAGTGTGCACGCGCTGAGGAGGGGAGGCGGCTCCCCGGAGAAAGTGTTGGAGAAGGAGACTCCGACAGTGAAGGTACCGCCCCGGCAAGGAGAGGCCGGCGGCGGAACGGCAAGAAGAAGAAAAACCCAGAGGTACTGGTTATCGAGAAGTCCGGCAGCGAGGGCTCCGCCAAGAAAGCCCAGGCGGGAGGCCCCGGCAAGGAGGTTGCCGGGTGCGCCAACTGCCGGGCGGTGGTGGCTGCCGATAAGCGGGACGGTACCGACAAGAAGTACTGCAAGATCCACCGCACCAGGGGACACGACCTCCAGAGTTGCAAGCAAGTCGAGCGACTCGTCGACCTGCAAAAGGCCGAGTACGCACGACGCGACAAGGAGAGGGCCCAAGCAGGTGGCGGGGGATCCGGGACGAAGCGTCCCGGCCCGGGGGAGCGCCGCGGCAAGGACAAGCAGCGGCAAGCAAACAGACCTCCCCGGGGCTGCGACAAGAGCGAAGACGAAGACGACGACGAAGACATGGAAGACCCCGAGACCAGCGAGCAGGAGTTTCAGAAAGCCACTGAGGTCTTGTGTGTCGACGGCGGTGCCTCCCTGCATGCTTCCCACCACCAGCTTAAACGGTGGGTGCGGGAGGTCAATGCAGTGGAGCCACCCATCGAGTCACGCAGACCCCTGAGATGGTCCAGCACGCCTATCATCTTCGACATTGAGGACCACCCTGATCGCACAACCGCGGTCGGGTGCTTGCCGATGTTGGTTTCCCCAATGATCCGCAACCTCAAGGTCACTAAGATGCTAGTTGACGGCGGGGCCGGCTTGAATCTGATCTCCTCTGCTGTTCTCCGGAGGCTCCAAGTTCCCGACAGCGAGCTCGAAGAAACCGGCACATTCCAAGGAATCAACCCGGGAAGGAGCAAGCCGAAGGGAAAGATCACGCTGCCGGTAACATTTGGCAGCGAGCTGAATTTCAGAACTGAGAAGGTCACCTTTGACGTCGCCGACCTTCCGTTGCCTTACAACGGGATCCTCGGCCGACCAGCACTCGCCAAGTTCATGGCGGCCTCTCACTATGCGTATAACATGCTCAAGATGCCCGGCCCGATAAGCGTCATTTCTGTCCCCGGCGACAAGAAGGATGCCCTTATCTGCGCCGACCAATTATACCGGGACGCAACAGCGGCAACGGCCCGCGGTCCGCTCGCCGCTGGAGCTTCCGGGGGAAAGAAGAAGTCCGGCAAGTGCTCTGGCGCCCACTCCGGCAAGCGCGCCTCTTCGGAGTGCTGCGCTGCCATCGAGGACGTGCCATCGTGCCCCGCCGGCAAGAAGACCAAGTCCGGCAAGTGCTCTGGCGCCCACTCCAGCAAGCGCACCTCTTCGGAGTGCTGCGCTGTCGTCGAGCACGTGCCATTGAGCCCCGCCGGCAAGAAGACCAAGCCCGGCGAATGCTCTGGCGCCCACTCCGGCAAGCGCGTCTCTTCGGAGTGCTGCGCTGCCGTCGAGGACGTGCCATCGAGCCCCGCCGGCAAGAAGGCCAAGCCCAGCGAATGCTCTGGTGCCCACTCCGGCAAGCGCGCCTCTTCGGAGTGCCGCGCTGCCGTCGAGGACGTGCCATCGAGCCCCGCCGGCGAACACAAGAAGACGACGGCTGCTCCACCCGCGACCAAGAAGGTGCCCGCCAAGGAGGACGGCACTGGTGGTACCTTCACCATAAGTGCCACTCTCGGCCCCAAATAGGAAGGCGCGCTCGCTGCTTTCCTGCGGGCGAATGTCGATGTGTTTGCCTGGCAACCATCTGACATCCCCGGCGTTCCCAGGGAAGTGATCGAGCACCACCTTGCCGTCTGTCCTCATGCGCGGCCCGTCAAGCAAAAGGTCAGGAAACAAGCGGTGGAGCGCCAAGAGTTTATCGCGGAGGAAATCAAGAAGTTGGAAGCGGCAGGCCTCGTCAGAGGCGTGCTCCATCCGACGTGGTTGGCCAATCCTGTCGTCGTGCGCAAGGCAAACGGGAAGTGGAGGCTTTGCATCGATTTCACCGATGTCAACAGAGCTTGCCCTAAAGATCCATTTCCCTTGCCGCGCATCGACCAGATTGTTGACTCCACGGCCGGATGCGACCTGCTTTCATTCCTTGACGCCTACTCCGGGTACCACCAGGTCTTCATGGCCGAAGAAGACGAAGAGAAGACTGCGTTCATCACTCCGTGCGGCACGTACTGTTTTTTGCGGATGCCTTTTGGATTGAAGAACGCGGGCTCGACATTTGCGAGGGTTGTCCACACTGCTTTTGAGCCACAGATCCACAGAAATGTGGAGGCCTACATGGACGACATTGTGGTCAAGAGCAGAAACAAGGCAACCTTGGTACAAGACTTGGAAGAGACCTTTGCAAACTTGCGCAAGATCAGCCTCAAGCTCAACCCCGAGAAGCGCGTGTTCGGAGTTCCCTCCGGCAAGCTTCTCGGGTTCTTCGTGTCTCAGCGTGGGATCGAAGCCAACCCCGACAAGATCAAGGCCATCGAGTAGATTGAAGCACCAACGCGTGTCAAGGACGTGCGAAGACTTGCCGGCTGCGTGGCGGCTCTCAGCAGATTTATTTCCAGGTGCGCGGAACGCACCCTGCCATTTTTCAAGATCTTGAAAAAGGCAGGTCCAGTAAAATGGACTCCGAAAGCGGAGGCTGCGCTGCAAGACTTGAATAAATACCTGTCCTCCGCCCCTATACTTGCCGCGCCTAGGCCACAAGAGAAGTTGCTGCTCTACCTAGCGGCAACCAATCAAGTGGCTAGTGTTGCGTTAGTTGCAGAGAGGGAAGCTGATGACGAGCCAGCAGCCACGGCAAGCACGTCCGACGGCAAGCAGGGGGCTTCCCCGACAAGCTCTGGCCCCGGCAAAGGCGGATCCGCGCAAGCGCAAGGGGAAGTGCAGAGGAAGAGGATGGTGCAGTCCAGTATGTACCAGTTCGTCGACAGCGCACTGTACAGAAGAGGACGCAATGGGGTGAAATTGAAGTGCATCCACCGGGAAGACGGACAGAAGCTGTTGGCGGAGATACACGAAGGCATATGTGGGCACCACATTGGCGCCAGAGCACTTGCCGGAAAGGCGTTCCGGCAGGGCTTCTTCTGGCCCACAGCCCTCCAGGATGCAACTGCACAAGTAACCAAGTGTGAAGCGTGCCAGTTCCATTCCAAGAAGATACACCAGCCAGCTCAAGCTCTCCAGACGATCCCTTTATCCTGGCCCTTCTCGGTCTGGGGACTCGATATCCTCGGCCCCTTCCCCTGATCCGTCGGGGGCTTTGAGTACTTGTTCGTTGCCATCGACAAGTTCACAAAGTGGCCAGAAGTGGAACCAGTGAGGAAGGTGACCGCCCAGTCCGCGATCAAATTCTTCAGGTCGATTGTTTGCCGCTTCGGGATCCCCAACAGGATCATCACCGACAACGGTACGCAGTTCACAAGCCACGCCTTCATGCAGTACACCCAAGATCTCGGCACCAAGGTCTGCTTCGCTTCTGTTGCTCATCCCCGGAGCAACGGTCAAGCGGAAAGGGCCAACGCCGAGGTACTGCACGGGCTCCAGACCAGAAGTTTTGACAAGCTGCTCAAGCGCGGACGGAACTGGATCGAGGAGCTGCCGGCGGTTCTTTGGTCGGTCAGAACGACGCCAAATCGAGCCACCGGCCAGACACCATTTGCTCTAATCTATGGAGCAGAAGCAGTTACCCCCACGGAACTCGTATACGGGTCACCTCGAGTGCTCGCTTATGATGAGCTTGAGCAAGAGCGGTCGCGTGAAGATGACGCACTGCTCCTCGAGGAAGATCGTCTCTAGGCCGTTGTGCGATCCGCTCGCTACCAGCAAGCTCTGCGTCGCTATCATAGCCGCAAAGTTAAGGCCAGGAGCCTCGAGGAAGGCGACCTTGTTCTTCGGCGCGTTCAGTCGGCCAAGATACACAACAAGTTGACGCCGAAGTGGGAAGGCCCTTACCGGGTGAAACGAGTCACGAGGCCCGGCGCCGTCCGCCTCGAGACCGAAGATGGTACTCCGGTGAGCAATTCATGGAACATTGAGCATCTTCGCAAGTTTTACCCGTAAGGCGCGGTTGTTGGACCCCGTCCGGCAACCAACTCTTTGTACAAAAGTCTTGCCGCAGACGCATGTAATCCTTTGTACAAAGCCAGGCGCAGACCCTGGCCGCAATTACGCGCTGGGCCCCCCCCCCCAAGTTTTAGCATGCATGCTGAGTCAAGTCTCGTCCTTGGTTAGGGTTGATAGTGCCTAACAGTCGCTAACCCCTAACTTAGAGGTCGAGTCCGCGTCTTTTTCCCGTCCTTTCCCTTTGGCTCGCGGGAGCTGCCTACCCTTGCCGAGCCGCTCAAGGGCGAAGAAAGGGAGAAGGACGAGCCAGCACCCGCCTCCCGACAAGCCAGAGTTGCCGGGGGCTGCAACCTCAGATAAGTCTTTACATCCCTTATCATGCATTCTCTCGTGAGCTGCGGAATGTGAAAACCTTGCTTCCTCCTAAAAAGCTGTCGTGCTCTCTTAAGCGGCAAACCCCGGAGCGCGTTCCCAGGGCCCGCTTCGGATAGTAGCCGCGGCGGCAAGGGGAGGAAGCGAGGGGCCAGAACCCGCCTTCTCCCTGCCTCCGCCTAGAGCGGGAGGAGGGCCAAGGGGCGCGGGGGACGGCAGGGTCCGTTGCCGGGCGGGGAAGTGTCTATCTTAACGGTGCAAAGGGTCCGCCCCTTGCCGCGGGATGTACCCGCGAGACAAATGATCCGGCAAACAACCCCTTTTCATTAAAAACATTCCACTCAGGTACAGTTCAGAGAGAATGAAAAACATGAAAGATGGGATTACAAGATTTTAATGCAACTAAGGCCCGAGGGCTTACAAGATAAAAAGAGATAAGGTGACCGTAATCCCTTTCTTGTCTCTCTCCTCAGGAGGTACGGCAAGGAGGCGAGAAGGGCAAAAGGGGCGCCTAGACGAGCTACGGGTGGCAGAAGACGCCAAGAGAGCGTCCGAGGCCCCACCCCGGAGCTCCGGAGGCCGGAAGAAGACGGTGATGCCGGAAGCAGAGCTCGAGAAGGAGGCGGCGAGACGTCAACACGCTGTCGAGGGCATCTAGCCCTCGTACTCCGAGTTGACGGCCTTGCCGCCAGCCTCTTCCGCAGCCTCGCCACTCCGGCCGAGAAGACGAAGCCCCGGCAAGAGGAGCTTGCCGGGCCGGAGAGAAGACCCCGGTGGTCGTCGTCGCGAGCAGGGGTGGTGACGGCGTCTTGGGCGAGGTTGGAAGACGAGGCAGCGGCCTTGCCGCCCGTCCTCTTCCTCTTCCGCATCCTCCCTACGCCAGCCGCCCAAGGAGACGACCCTGGGGAGTTCACGGCGCCAGCGACGCGGACGATGGGGGCCGCCGGTGCCACGCGGAGCTGCGACTCGCGCCTAGTCATGCCCGTCACCACGGCGACCGCCCGCCCTCGTCGTCGCTGTCGCTCCCCTCCTCGTCACTCTCGCTCGAGGAGGAGCCTTCGCTGTCGGAGGAGCTACCCACGCAGCACCGGGCCCGGGTGCCGAGGTCCCCGAAGACCTTGACGGAGAGCAGATCGCCCTCCATCAGCTTGAAATGGAGGGTGAACCCCGCCGTCAAGCTATGGACCCGGGCGAACGACTTCCACCCTCGGCCCAGACACATCACGTCGGGGGCTCGGGATTCAACGTGGACTCGCGTACCACTGATCCCGCAGCCCCTCATGCGCAGCCTCAGCGTCTCGTGTTGTTCCGCCTCCAAGACGTCCGCGAAGGGGGCCGAGAGGCGGAGGCGACGGCGAGGCGCCCGGCGCAGCCTGATGATGAACTCGCAGGGGTCGTCCCCGAGATGAACCGCCGGGGGAAACGGAGCCGCCGGCGGAGGCGAGGCCGGCGCGCCGTCCTGCCCGCCTCGAGCGCCTCGGCCCCGTCCACGGCCTCGTCCGCGACCTCGCCCCCTCCCCCTTCCCCTTACGGTTGGCTCCGCCGCCGCGGGTGCAAGGGGAGGAGGGGCTCGCTGCCTGGCGGCAACCCTTGCTGCCACCGAAGAAGGACCAGGGTTCCCTTCCTCCATGACAGCTGGGGAGAGGGGACCAGGGATCTAAGAGAAGGAAGAAGGAAGGAGTGCGGACCCTCGTCATCCCCTTCCGCTCCTTATAAAGGGGCGGAGTGGGGGCTCGGCCGCCCCGCCCAACCAATCAAAGCAGAGGAAGGGCAGGCGACGGGGCCGACCCTCTACTTCGACCCGCGTCGGCCCGGCTTCCTGCCTCCACCACCGCGACCCCAAGCGCATGGAGGACGCGTGGCGGACGAGCAGGGCCGAGGCGACTGATGAGGCGACCTTTCTCCCCCCCCCACTCGAAAGTGGGGGCGGACGTTTCGCTTCTCCAAATAAAAGAGATCGTGCCCGACGTGACGCATGCCTGCAGGCCTCAAGCCCCGCGCACGCCACCCACGTCACGCACGCCTCGCACGCCTCGCCCCCCCCCCACGACGCCGCGATAAGCGCGCGCCACTTGGGGAGGGCGCGATGAGCACGGAGTTAAGGAGCAGCACAACCCAGGCCACGCGTGCCCGTGCACTGTTAGGGCCTGGCCCAACAACGCTCGGCACCGTGTATGGCCCAGACCCGGGGGCTCCTGTCGGTGTACTAAAGTAGGGGTACCTTAGTACCCCGAACTTGTGCACGGGCAGTAGTAGCCTCCCGTGGCAAGGCCTGCCAGGGGAGCGACAAGAGTCTCCACGGCCCTTTCCGGGCCGGACGAAGGCCAAGTGATCGAGCCTAGAAGACCAAGCCCCGGCAAGAGGAGCTTGCCGGGTCGAGAAGGCAAGGTCCGGCAAGAGGAGCTTGCCGGGCCAAGGCGACAAGGCCCCGGCAAGAGGAGCTTGACGGGACGACTAAGCCGAAGCACCAAGGCCCCAGCGGGAGGAGCTCGCGGAGACGGCCAAGCCAAGGCACCCCAAGAGAAGTCCGCCACGGCGCGCCACGCGCCCCGGCAAGGCCTGGCGAGCGGCAAGCTCCCAGGTGCGGCAAGCCACTTGCCGCGGCAAACCACCACATCAGGCCCGCGCTCCAGCTCACCTGCCCACGCGTCGCTCTGGGGCTTCCCCGGAGACACGTGGCGGGGCGCCGCGCAACCTGAGACGCGCGGTGGCATGCGACGTTGGCAGAGTCGCCCCTGTGGCGAGCGGAGGCGCTCCTAACGGTCCGCCTCGGCACCGTTCAGGCGATCCAGACGGGCATTTAATGCCTTTGTCCCCCGCCGTCAGAGTTAGGTGCGATAGCACTGTGCGGCCACTATTCACACAATCCCTTGCCATTTTTACCCTCACCTGCGTCGCTCCCTGTGGGAAACCCCTTGGCATATAAAAGGAGGCCCATGCACACGTAGAGGGGGGATCGGACCCAATAGGCCCTCGCCTATGTCCAGCTCCAACTTACTGTAGCTTCTTGCGTTCCAGAGCAAGAACCCGAATCAACCAGACATGCAGCAGTAGGGTTTTACGCATCCATGCGGCCCGAAGCTGGGTAAAATCGTTGTGTGTGTGTGTCGCCTCGATCTGCTCTTTGTGCATCCTCCGCCCCCGCCGAACCGACAAGGGGCTCCGTCCCCATAGGTGCTCGTGGAGGCCGATATCCCCCGACAACCTGCGAGATGTACTGGAGGATAAAGCAAGGCAAACAAGATCGATCTACGGATCGCGCAGGCGCCCGACGACACGTGACGATGATCTTCACTCCGGACACAATAAATCCGGCCGGGCCGAACACAACAAACACAGCTCTTCCGAGCTGCATCTTGACATAGCCCAGTACAGGGGCGCCGCACACCCACTATGCTTCACAGATGAAGTAATGGATCATAAAATCCCAGAGGGTTTCAAACCCGTAAACATCGAATCATACGATGGCACTACAGACCCGGCGGTATGGATCGAGGATTATCTCCTTCACATCCACATGGCACGTGGCGATGATCTACACGCCATCGAATACCTCCCTCTCAAACTCAAAGGACCGGCCCGGCACTGGCTTAACAGCCTGCCAGCGGACTCAATCGGTTCTTGGGAGGACCTGGAAGCCGCATTCCTCGACAACTTCCAAGGCACTTATGTGCGACCACCGGATGCCGACGACCTAAGCCACATAATTCAGCAGCCAGAGGAATCGGCCAGGCAATTCTGGACACGGTTCCTAACAAAGAAAAACCAGATAGTCGACTGTCCGGACGCAGAGGCCCTAGCAGCCTTCAAGCATAACATCCGCGACGAGTGGCTTGCCCGGCACCTGGGATAGGAAAAGCCGAAATCTATGGCAGCCCTCACGACACTCATGACCCGCTTTTGCGCGGGCGAAGATAGCTGGCTAGCTCGCAGCAACAACTTATCAAAGAACCCTGGTAATTTGGATACCAAGGAAAAAATTGGCAGGACACGTCGGAATAAGCAAAAGCGCCGCGGTAGCAGCAACAGCAATGAAGATACGGCAGTCAACGCCGGATTCAGAGGCTATAAATCCAGTCAGCGGAAAAAGCCATTTAAAAAGAATACTCAGGGCCTGTCCAATTTGGACCGAATACTCGACCGCTTGTGCCAGATCCATGGCACCCCGAAAGGCCAACCAATCACACCAACATGGATTGTTGGGTGTTCAAGCAGGCAGGCAAGTTAAGAGCCGAAAACAAAGACAAGGGGCTGCATAGCGATGACGAGGAGGAGCCCAGGCCGCCGAACAACAATGGACAGAAGGGGTTTCCCCCACAACTGCGGATGATGAACATGATATACGCAACCCACATTCCCAAGAAGGAGCGGAAGCGTGCGCTACGGGACGTATATGCGATGGAGCCAGTCGCCCCAAAGTTCAACCCATGGTCCTCTTGCCCGATCACTTTTGATCGAAGGGACCACCCCACTAGCATCCGTCATGGCGGCCTTGCCGCATTGGTTCTCGAACCAATCATCAACGGATTTCATCTCACAAGAGTCCTCATGGACGGCGGCAGTAGCCTGAACCTGCTTTATCAGGATACAGTGCGGAAAATGGGCATAGATCCATCAAGGATTAAGCCCACAAGAACGACCTTTAAAGGCGTTATACTAGGTGTAGAAGCCAACTGTACAGGTTCCGTAACACTTGATGTGGTCTTTGGATTTCCGGATAACTTCCGAAGTGAAGAGTTAATCTTCGACATACTCTCGTTCCGCAGTGGCTATCACGCCCTGCTCGGACGAACCACATTTGCTAAATTCAATGCGGTGCCGCACTATGCATACCTCAAGCTCAAGATGCCCGGCCCTCGAGGAGTAATCACGGTCAACGGAAACACCGAACGCTCCCTCCGTACAGAGGAGCACACGGCGGCTCTCGCAGCGGAAGTACAAAGCAGCCTTTTTAGGCAAATCTCCAGTCCGGTCGTTAAAAAGCCAGACAATGCCAAGCGCGCCCGGAGTAACCTACAACAAGACCGCCTGGCACGTTCTGAGCAGGCGTAGCAATGCGGCCCCAACCCCAGCCATCGCGACATAGCGGAGCTAGTACCTCGCGTACATAATTACGCCCTTGAAATACCATGGGCACAGGGGAAACGGCATGCTCACAATACGGCTTAAAACATACTAGGGGCTGCCGGATTCTTTTTATTACTTTCAGGACTCCACACTTTGGACGACCTGTTCGGCAATTCGGCTGCCGCACAAACGATGCAAGATCCAGGGAAGCAGACAAAGCTACGCCGCATTATGGAACTCTCAGGTGGTCTCTATTACGAGCGGTATATCTGTTTCGAACGCAATTCCGCGGCCTGCCCCTGTTCAGGACATGTTAAATAGTCTAATATCTTTTTGCTTATCGCACTACTTGTATCGTTCGGCTTTGATAAATAGCCTCTTTATAAACAATGCATAGCTTTTTGCCTATTTTTTGCATTATTCTCTTTTAATATATATGTTTATGAAATAACATGATCGCACCCGCACACCATGGTACGGCAAACACTCAAGGGGCTTCAGTACCCTTCGATCTGGCGTGAGATGTCCGTACACTTTCACAAGTGCGGCACCCCGAACTTATAGCACTATATGCATCGGCTCCGAATAATGATTTGGGTCAATAGTTGGGTCTGCCCGGCTCCTATGTTTTGGTGCCTTATGTTCCGCTATATCGGCTAAGGTAGCACTAGGAGAACCACTGCGATTGTGCCCCGGCTCAGCTGGGTTAAGCACCTCAGTGGAGAAAGCTAAAACTGACTGTCATGATAAGGCGAGAGACCGGTCACTGTTCAAGAGGTTTTTCGAGTCCCTAAAGACTTATGCCGCTTCGAGCGAGGAGCTGGCTCTGTCCGGCCAAAGGCGTGATAGTGCCCCGAATTCGGTCTTCCGAACTAGGGGCTTCGCCGAAATTTAAAATTATAAAGTTCTATGGCTAAGTGAGAGTGTTCAAGCATTATAGTCCGATTGCCTAGTTCGTTGTGCTGAGCGCCTCCCTCGAAGGACCCAACCATGGGAAAAAGAGCGCTCAGGTTTATCACGAACACCCCAGCACTAGCGGCATGTGGGCAAAAGCCGACGACTGGCCATCTCTCAATTTTCGATAAACGACCGCACAGAAAATAATATTTTAAATTCCATAAGCATTGCTTAGCGCATATGAACAAGTTTTCAGCACACAAGATAAACACGAGCGAGTTCATTCAAATATTACATCTCTAGTACATTCATCCGCAATAAGGCGGGCACCGGCAAGAACATCCTTATAGTAGTTCTCGGGCTTGCGATGCTCCTTCCCCTGTGGCGGCCTGTCCTTCACCAGCTTCTCTCCGTCAAGCTTACCCCAGTGCACCTTTGCACGGGCAAGGGCCCTCCGGGCACCTTCGATGCAGGCGGAACGCTTGATGACCTCAAGCCGTGGACAGGCCTCCACCAGCCGCCGCACCAGCCCGAAGTAGCTCGCAGGCAGGGCCTCTCCGGGCCACAACTGAACTAGGAAGCCCTTCATGGCTTGTTCGGCCGCCTTGTGGAGCTCGACCAGCTGTTTCAGCTGATCGCTCAAGGGCACAGGGTGTCCGGCCTCAGAATACTGAGACCAGAACACACTCTCCGTCGAGCTGCCCTCTTCAGCTCGGTAGAATGCGGCGGCGGCGGATACGCTGCGGGGAAGATCTGCGAACGCCCCTGGAGAACTCCGGATTCGGGTAAGTGACAAGTAGTTTACTTTTATATTCCTACTTTGCATTAAGAATGCCTTACCCGCTGCTATCTTTTTCATCTCCTCCAACTCTTGGAGGGCCTTTTGGGCTTCGGCCTTGGCACCCTTGGCGGACTCAAGGGCCGACGCGAGCTCGGATGCTTGCGCCTTTGACTCAAGCTCCAGGCTCTCATGTTTTTTCATGAGAGCCTGCAGCTCTTGCTGCACCTCGCCAACCTGAGCCCCAAGTCTTTCTCGCTCAGTGCACTCCTTGGACGTTTTCTTTTCGGCCTCAGTTAGCGCCTGCTTGAGGGTCGCCATCCCATTTGTGGCCCCTACAATAAGCAGTACGATCCTGTTATTTTTTGCAATCATGCCTCTCTATAGGCACCTTTTTTCTTTGTAGGGTATTTCTTACCTTCTTTTTCCTCAAGCTGTCGTTTGGCAAGGCCGAGCTCTTGCTCGGTCTGCCCGAGGTCCTTCTTTAGGACTTCCACCTGTGCAGTCAGTGCGGCGGTGGATAGCAGCGAAGCCTGCATACACATATTGACTCTTTATTGTTAGACTCCTGCGAAAATTAATAGATCCTCTATTCGGCTTTTCTTTTCGAACGCCGAACAGAGCATCAGGGGCTACTGTCTATGTAGTCATATTTTGACATATTTCTACTTATCTCGAAGCCTGTCAGAAGGCTAGCGCAAGCTTCAGTCAGTCCGCTCTTGGCGGACCGAACCCTTCGGATCACCGTACTCATAATAGTACGGTGTTCCTCGTCGATGGAGGCGCCGTCAAGCACCTCCAGCAGATGGTCCGGCACCTCCGGTTGGACGGAGGCCGCCGGCTCAGAAGGCTTGCTCCTCTTGGAAGGAGTTCGCCTACCGCGGACCGGAACTGTTGAAGAGTCCGGTGCGGCGTCCGGCACAAAGCCGGACTCGGAACCCTGGGGGGTCTTGTCCCCTTTATTCGTGGGGTCCGGGAGGTAGCCTTTCGGCTCCTCCAGGACCACCTCCTCCTGCCCCGGAGCTTGTTGCGATGCCACTTCGGCGTTGTCTGTAGTGCGGGGGGAGACAGCGGGCGGAACTGAGTTCACGTCAGACGAATCCAGGGAGCCGCTCGACGAATCGTCGAGTTCGGCCCGGGGCGGGCTGCATAAATCACATTCGACATTAGGGAGAGTTGTGCATTAAAGGAATATCATGAGTCACTCTGGTATGCGAATACTTACGATTTCACCAGACGCTTGGCCCTGTCCGGCCACTCCTCTCCGCTCTCTGCGGCGTCGTGGGAGTAGTCCGGCGGAGGGGTCTTCCTCTTCCTAGACACCCCGGCCTCCCCCGATGGGGCGGCCTTCTTCTTCTTTTCTCCCCCCACTTAGGGGGGGGGGGAGAGCTTTTTTCTTCCTCCTCCTCGTTTTCACGAGAGGAGGGCGCCTCAGACTCGTCAGACGACGAGTCCAACACCACCAAGTTGCGGGCACTCTTTCGAGTCCCGGTGGTCTTCTTCTTCACCTTCTTCTCCGGCACCACGTAAGGTGCCGGAGTCAGCAGCTGCACCAGGAGAGCTGGGGCTGGGTCTTCGAGCAGGGGAGCCGGATAGTTAATTGGTCCGGATATCGCCTGCCAAGCCTGTCAAAGGTAAGGG
The DNA here is from genome assembly GCA_032464435.1 of Aegilops umbellulata. Taxonomy (NCBI): domain Eukaryota; kingdom Viridiplantae; phylum Streptophyta; class Magnoliopsida; order Poales; family Poaceae; genus Aegilops; species Aegilops umbellulata. The sequence goes on along the minus strand of CP136055.1, from coordinate 221,392,491 downwards.
AGTTTAGATCCCGCATAGAGTTAATCTATGAAAAAGAGTTTAATAATCCTGTCAAAGGCATAGATAGCTTACCTCGCTAGCGTGACGCTGCGTGCTGTATCCGTGATCCTCGGAAGCGGATGCGGGGGCTCCCACAAGTGGAAGCGTGCTGTATCCGCGATCCATACGTCCTCATACGACGTGTCGAAGAGCCTGTTGAGGGTTCGGTGCTGCGCCAGGTCGAACTCCCACAAACTGAAAACCCGTTGTTGGCACGGGAGGATCAGACGAACGAGCATGACCTGGACTATATTGACCAGCCGGATTGGCTTGTCTACCAGGGACTTGATGCAGGTCTTCAGTCCGGTCACCTCTTCCTTGTTGCCCCACGACAGGCCCGTCACTTTCCAGGACACAAGCCGCATGGGGGGTCCGGATCTGAATTCGGGGGCTGCGACCCATTTCGGATCGCGGGGCTCGATGATGTAAAACCACCCGTCTTGCCACCCCTTTAGGGTCTCCACAAAGGAGCCCTTGATCCAGAGGACGTTGGCTATCTTGCCAGCCATAGCACCTCCGCACTCCGCTTGGCTGCCGCGCACCACCTTGGGCTTGACGTTGAAGGTCTTGAGCCAAAGGCCGAAATGGGGGCGGACGCTGAGGAAGGCCTCACACACGACGATAAACGCCGAGATGTTGAGGATGAAGTTCGGGGCCAGATCGTGGAAATCTAGGCCATAGTAGAACATGATCCCCCGGACAAATGGGTGAAGTGGAAAACCCAGTCCGCGGAGGAAGTGGGGAAGGAAAACTACACTCTCATGGGGCCTTGGGGTGGGGAGAAGCTGCCCCTCCTCAGGAAGCCGGTGCGGGATGTCCTTGGACAGGTATCCGGCTTTCCTTAGCTTTTTTACTTGAACCTCCGTAAAGGAGGAGACCATCCACTTGCCTCCCGCTCTGGACATTGCTAGAGAAGGTTGAGGTGGGAAGAGCGGCCTTGGGCGCTGGAGCTTGAGTGCGCGAGAGATGGATTGGCAAAGGAGGAAGAAGGCGTAGGTGAAAAGGTGGATCCTTATCCCCTTATATGGGCGGATGCGGTTGTGCGTCCCCACCTACCTAATAAAACTCGCTTGCCTCTCAAGCGCCGTGGTAAATAGCGCGGTTGGGTTACCCACGTCCGTATTGATGAGAATCCCGTTAAAAGGGGCACATGATCTCTGCTTTGACAAGACGTGCCAAGGAAACCGCCTCGCTAGACGCGCTGAGGTGGAAAAGTGAAAACAATTTGTATAAAGAGCTTGGCCGCAGTGTGTTGACGCACTGCGGAATACGTCAGCAGATTTGATTTGTGTTAATATTATTCTCTCTATGGCAGTATGTGGAAACTTATTTTGCAGAGCCGGACACTATTTTTGGTGTTTACAATCTTCTATGAAGGACTTGGAGGAGGAACCCGCCTTGCAATGCCGAAGACAATCTGCGCGCCGGACTCGTCATCATTGAAGACTGGTTCAGGGGCTACTGAGGGAGTCCTGGATTAGGGGGTGTTCGGGTAGCCGGACTATACCTTCGCCGAACTCCTGGATTATGAAGATACAAGATTGAAGACTCCGTCCCGTGTCCGGATGGGACTTTCCTTGGCGTGGAAGGCAAGCTAGGCGATGCGGACACTCAAGATCTCCTACCATTGTAACCGACTCCGTGTAACCCTAACCCTATCCGGTGTCTTTATAAACCGGAGGGTTGTAGTCCGTAGGACAGAATCATCATCATACACAATCATACCATAGGCTAGCTTCTAGGGTTTAGCCTCCTTGATCTCGTGGTAGATCTACTCTTGTACTACCCATATCATCAATATTAATCAAGCAGGAGTAGGGTTTTACCTCCATCGAGAGGGCCCGTACCTGGGTAAAAACATCGTGTCCCTTGTCTCCTGTTACCATCCGGCCTTGACGCACAGTTCGGGACCCCTTACCCGAGATCCGCCGGTTTTGACACCGATAGTGTACGTCACCTTGTGTCCAGATCTAAGATGCCAAGTGTACCAGATGAATGACTCCAAGTTCGACCACCATGATGCTACTAGGTGCGAGCTGAGGAACACTATTGGAGACACCCCCCTCATAATTTTCCTAGAGATAAATACACTGATGGTCACTGAAGTTGAGGTCGAAGGATGATACGGCCATTGGACTTCAGAATATGCTCAATACAATCATTGAATATGAGTTACAGTAATTATACGGTCATTGGCTCGCCGTAGAACTCCGTATTTTGTCTAGTTGACTGGTCAAACTTGTATACGTGGAACCTACTATTGCATTGTAATTATGTGACGCCCGGATAATTAAGCAACAGTAACCTTCTTCTAATGATGCCATGTCACCACTGTCACTGTAGTTAATCTCGTGTGCCGGGGTTTTCTGGCTCCTCGAGCACCTATGGGGACGGAGCCCCTTCTCGGTTCGGCGGGGGGCGGAGGTCGCGCGAAGAGCGGATCAAGGCGAAGCACACGGGTTTTTTTTACCCAGCTTCGGAGCTCTCCGGAGAGATAATACTCCTACTGCTGCTTTGTGGATTGTATTCAGTTCTTGCTCGGGAGCGCTGAGTGCTACAGTACACTCAAGAAGCTAACGAGACCGAGCGTTCTTCTGTTTTCCTCTCAGAGATCGCTCTTCGGGGGCCGATCCCCCCTCTACGTTGTGCATGGGCCTCCTTTTATATGTTCAAGGGGTCTCCAACAGGTGGCAACGTAGGTAAGGGAAAAAATGGAAATATGTTGTGGTAGGTACAGCTACCTACACAGTGTATCATACCTAACCCTGACGGCAGGGGACAAAGGCATTAAATGCCTATCTACGTCGCCCTGACGGTGCAGAAAAGGGACCGTCAGGGGCGCCACCGCTCGCCACGATGGCGATCTTGTCAGCGCCGCATGCCACAGTGTACCCCTGGCTGCACAGCCTCCCGCCACGTACGCCAGGAAGGGTCCCGGAGTGACACGTAGGTGGGTGAGCTGGAGCGTAGGTACAGGGTGGTTGCCCGCCCCAGCAAGTGCCTTGCCGCGGCCGTTGTCTTGCCGCGTCCGGGAACTTGTCGCTCGTCGAGTCCTGCCGGGATGCGTGGCGCGTCGCGGCAGGTTCTTTGAGATGCTCTGGTTGGCCTTCCCGGCAAGCTTCTCTTGCCTGGGTCTTGTGCCTCGAGCGGCCTTCCCGGCAAGCTCCTCTTGCCGGGGACTTGTCTCCTTGGCTTAAATACTTTGTTCTCGAATGGCTCCAAAGGAACCATACAGAGCCTTGGCGATCACCTGGCGGGCCTTGTCGCGGGGTGCTGCGACTACCCGTGCACAAGTTCGGGATACTAGGGTACCCCTACTTTAGTACACCGACAGGAGCCCCCGGGCCTGGGACACACACGGTGCCGAGCGCTGTTGGGCCAGGCCCAAAAAAGGGCACGGGCACGCACGGCCTGGGTCACGTCGCACCTTGCTCCGTATCCACCGCGTCCTCCCCGAACGGCACGCGACGATTGCGGCGTCGTGGGAGAGGTCGTGGGTGGTTTCTTTATTCAGAAAGGCGAAACGTCCGCCCCCTCCCTCCTTATAAGCAGGGGGAACAGGGGCAGTTCGCCCATCTGCCCGTTGCTATTCCCTCCTCGAGAATCTCCGCCACTCCCCTTCTTCCCAAAGCCGAAGGAGAGCAGCGCCCTGCCCCCAGCGCCACCAGCACCATCAACGTCGCCGTCCTCACTCCCCATTCCCGCCATGGTTCCGAAAGCCAAGAAGGCGAAGTCGGCCGAGGCGCAGCGGCTCGCGGCGCTGCGGAAGGAGCGGGCAATCTTCCCTCCGAGCTTGAGGCGGCGGAGCTGAAGGAGGATTTCTACCTCTTCTGGTCGACGGGGACGCGCGCGCATCCGCGCACGAAGGTACTCCCAGCCACTGCTTGGGATAAGTATCCCACTGGGTATCCCTTCTTTGCCTTGTTCTTCTATTGCGGGCTCTGCCCGCCCTTTTTAGAATTCTTTTGCGATGTCATGAACACCTACGGGTTCCACCTTCTTGATTTCACCCCCAATGCTGTCCTGACCATGGCAGTTTTCGCACATCTCTGCGAAAACTTTGTCGGGATCCATCCAAACGTAGCTCTTTTCCGCCATTTCTTTTCGCCTCGGGTTGAGAAAGGAGAACCTTTATCCGGCGGAATCGCCTGGATCTCGAAAGCTAGCAAGAAGGATGCTTATCTGGAGGGAGAGCTCCGTAGCAAGTGGGAGGAGTGGAGGGTGGACTGGTGTCTGATCGTTGAGGAGAACCCGCAGCCGTTTACTGCTCTGCGCGAAACCCCAGTAGTGCGCGACAGTGATTGGAGTAGCCTGGCCCCGGAAGATGATAGACTAAGGATCGCCGTCACCCGGATCCTGCGCCTCAGGCTTGCTGGGCTTACTGTAGGAGCGGTTGGCGCAGATTTCCTCCACCGCCACATCGCCCCCCTGCAGGAGAGGGGGAGACCCGCCTGGGAGTTTCAGAATGCGGCGGATATCATGAGGTTGTGGCCGGGCCTCAACTTCAACTTCACTGACCTGGAGCTCAACGCGATGCTCCAGGAGCTGTTCAAGCACGACCCACAGCACCCCGAAGTGTTCTGGTTGCCGAGGGGCGTCGTCCCGCTGTGCAACAACTCCGCACTCGACCGTATCCGTGCAATAATGCCGCTGTGCGACTCGCATGGAATTGATCCAGCCTGGAGAGAGCCTGCAGATGATGTCATGCGGGCGTTCTTCGACAACTTGATAGAAGTGCCGGTCGACGGCAACGAGAAAAAAGGCCTCACCCGGGACACCACCGACGATGAGCTCAAGCGCATCGCCACCAGGATGGAAGAGGCGGCGGCAGCTGCCGCTGCGGGCGAGTTTGGGTTCACCGTGGAGGAGGCAGAGGCAGCAGAGGCGGCAAGCCTTGCCGACCGATAGGAGCTTGCCGGCGAGAAGAGGTCCGCCGAGCACGACGTCGGACCAAGCAGGCCCGCCGAGGACACGAGCGGCTCGCTGGAGATCGGCTCCTCTTCCTCTTCGTCTTCGGACAGCTTTCCGCAAGCAGAGCCCCTGACTCCACGAGCAGAGCCCCCCGGCGCCACAAGCAGAGCCCCCGGCTCCACAAGCAGAGCCCCCGGCTCCATCAAGAAGGCGTCTTCGCAAGGCCGGGGACGTAGCGGAGCAGCGGGCGAGTCAACCCCCGCCACGCCGCACGACACGCTCCACCACGGCAAGTTCTGTTGCCGCGGAAACACCTCACGCTGCAGCGGCAACTGGGGCAGGGTCCTCTCGGCCTGCCGCTCCAGCTCCTGCCAAGCGGCCAATGGATCCTACTCCTCCGCCTCCTCACGCCAGAGGTGGGCCAGGCTTTGACTTCTCCGTGCTCAGCTCCGATGAGGAGGAAGATGAGTAAGATTCTTGTTGTACTTGCATGTCTTCAATACTTGCCGTCTTGTCCTGTATCTCATTTGATTTACTCTGAACTTATTCCTTTTTAGGACGCTGGCCCAGAGAATGGCAAAGAGAGCCAAGGTCCCGGTGATTGTCATCGAGGATGATCCCACCGTGGCAGCAGGGGGTCCGCCTAAGACAAACTTGTCGGACCCGACAGCTGTTCCTCAGAGCAGCCCCCAGCGCAGCCCCCAGCGTAAGTATATGGTTTCCTTCTAGCTGTTAGGCGCGCATGGATACAATTTGCTTGTTGATATCTGACCGTTGGCTTGTGTAGGAGCAGAGCAGCTCCACCAGGAGCGCCCGGAGGCCACCCCTGACGTGCCACCTGCTTCGACTACGTCGCCGAGGGAGAGTTCTCCGGCAAGGGGGAATCCCCCGACAAGGGAGATCTCCCCGGCAAGGGAGAAGTCTCCGACGAGGGAGAGCTCCCTGACAAGTGAGAAGTCTCCGGCAAGGGACAGTACCGGCGACCCCCTGGCAGCGGAGATCCCAACTACCGAGCCTGGTACAGGTACTCCTTGCTTCTAAACTTCCCTTGGGTTCTTCTTTTTGGGATATTTGCTTGACTTTTCTTCCTTTTCCGGTCGTCAGATCCATCCACTGTGGAGCCGATGGAGACCGAGGTTGTTATTGATGACGCCGTTGCCACCGAAGAAACGGCCGGCGCTGAGGATCCCGCTGGTGAAGAGGCCGCCAAGGCTACCGCCGCAGCAGCTGACGAGGGGTCCGGCGATCGTACTGACGACCCTGGGGCCGCAGGATCGACAGGAGCTACACCGACCGCCGATCCTCCCGCCGCTGCCGCAGCGTCAGGCTCCGAAGAACCCCAGCCAGGCGTCTACTTGAAGGCTGGCGCTGGCATCTTCATCAAACTCCCCTGGGCGTCAACGTCCAGGGCGCCGGTCGAAGGAGAAAGCTTTGACATGGAGGTGCTTGCCTCCGCTGGGCTGACGTTGGTCGACGCACCAAGCAGCAGCAGCGACGAGCCTGAGGAGGAGCGACTGCTGCGGAAGCTGGTGTCGCTCTACCGCGCCCGCCAGGCCAAACTGGAGTCCCGTGAAGCGCTTGTCGCGAAGGCAGGGGTGGACGTGGAGAAGCGCGCGGAGGAGCTCCGAGGCCTCAACCAGGCAGCTCTCCAGTCGTTGGCGGCGGAGCGGGTGCAGCTCGATGAGGCGCAGAAGGCTTTCATCCTTGAGAAGGCAGAGATTGCAGAGCAACTGTGGCTTGCCGCCGAGGAGTTATCTGCGCGGGACGGTGAGTTGGTGCAGCTGAAGGCCAGCCTGGACAGCCACGAAGAGGAGCTAGCTGTGCGCGAGCAAGCACTCAGCGGAGCCCTCAAGGAAGCAAAGGACGCTGCCGCAGCTACCGAGGCCGCCAAGGAGCTGGAGGCGAAAGTGGCGCAGCTGGAGACTGATCTCAAGGCGAGCAGTGAAGCGCTTGCCGCGCTCAAGCATGAGCGCGAGAAGGACGCCTACACCTTTGGCGAACTGCAGGGTCGTCTCGCCGAGAAGGTCAAGGAGCTTGACGCCGCCAAGGACGCCAAGGTTGATCTTGAGCTAAAGCTGGCTGCTTTGACCAAGAGGCTGGACGGCGCCAGGGAGCAGGAGGCGGCCTTGAAGAAGGAGATCAAGGCCGACAAGGCGCTGCTGGAGAGCATCGCCGCCACCCAGAACGATTTCAGGGGAACTGTGGAGCGGTGGACGGAGGGCCTTGTGAATGCTGCCGCAGACATTGACAAGGAGTTGGCGCTGCTGGGGGTGGAGGATCTCGGGTATTCCTCCGATGGGAGCCTCCCATCCAGCGCCAAGCTCACCTTGTTCTTCAAAGGCGTGGCGACGGCCCTCCAGCAACTCCGGGAGAGGATCCCAAAGCAGCTGGCCAACGAGTCGCGCGAGATCTGCGCGGGAGCTCTCAAAAAGGTGCTGATGAAGGTGGCCTTCCGCAACCCGGGCCTCCGCCTCACTAACATCCTCAGGTCCCTGCCGCCGGAAGCTGATCTGGAGGAGCTCGAGACCCTCGTCGCACCCATTGTGGACAAGGTAAGCGGGATCAAGAGGGTTGAGGGCGACCGCGCGGACTAGGCCGCCTATTTTCTTGTTTTCTTGTCGTCGCTGGTCATGTTATGAAAACAGTCTATTAGAGCTGCGACAAACTATCTTGTAATATAACTCTGTTTCAGGTCATGATTGCAATGCTACTTCCTTTACTCGATTCCTTCCTTTGTATGTTTTTGCCCTACGCTTTTAGGGAACCTGCCGGCGTAGGCACATTTGCCGCGAGTGCTGAGTGTGGGACGTCAGCAGCCCGCTGGCGGTGCCGTTACCGACAAGAAACCTTGTCGCGACTAGTCGCAGCTCGCTTAAGTTGCTGAGTGAACTCGAAACAAAGTAAGGGCGCGACTCTAGTCGCAGCACACTTAAACTGTTGAGCGAACTCGAAACAAAGTAAGGGCGCAACTAGCCACGAGCTGGTTCCTCCGCGCACAGGTTTTCCATACAAAGCATGGTCGTTCAAGGAAAGTAACTTAAAGTTAAAAAATCTGATTGCTCAAACTTTGGCTCTTAGCTTTTCTGTCGTTTGCTCCCCGGCAAGGCGAAATTTTTCCTGAACGATGCCGGGTCCATACCATTATCTTCCCCTCCCCCCCGGCCAACTTGTGGACGAAGGATCCTTCCTTTCCTTGAGAAAAAGAGAAAAGAGAAAACAATAGTATGGAGCCTTATGGCTCGTTATTGCTTACCGAGGGGGCTCGCTGCACAAAGTGTCAGATAATTCATGCAGAAAGGCATGAAATTGACAGGGTGTGCGGAGCACGTGAGTTTTATTTATGCACAGGGTCTGCGCCTGGCTTTGTACAAAGGATTACATGCAACAGGGAAAGACTTGTACAAAATGGTGGTTGCTGGACAGGGTCCGACAACCGCGCCTTACAGGTAAAACTTACGAAGATGCTCGATGTTCCAGGAGTTGCTCACCGGAAAGCCATCCTCGGTCTCAAGGCGGACAACGCCAGGCCTAGTGACTCGTTTCACCCGGTAAGGGCCTTCCCACTTCGGCGTCAACTTGTTGGAATTCTTGGCGGAATGAACGCGCCGAAGAACAAGGTCGCCTTCCTCGAGACTTCTGGCTTTAACTTTGCGGCTATGGTAGCGGCGCAAAGCTTGCTGGTATCGAGCAGCTCGTACAGCAGCCTGAAGACGGTCTTCCTCAAGGAGCAGCGCGTCATCTTGTCGCAGCTGCTCTTGCTCAAGCTCATCATAAGCGAGCACTCGAGGTGACCCGTATACGAGTTCCGTGGGGATAACTGCCTCTGCTCCATAGACTAGAGCGAAAGGTGTCTGGCCAGTGGCTCGATTTGGCGTCGTCCTGATCGACCAAAGAACCACCGGCAGCTCCTCGATCCAGTTTCTTCCGCACTTGTGTAGCCTGTCGAAAGTCCGGGTCTTGAGTCCACGCAACACTTCAGCATTTGCCCTCTCTGCTTGACTGTTGCTCCTGGGGTGAGCAACAGAAGCGAAGCAGACCTTGGCGCCAAGGTCTTGGACGTAGTGCATGAAGGTGCGACTCGTGAATTGTGTACCGTTGTCGGTGATGATCCTGTTAGGGATTCCGAAGCGGCAAACAATCGACCTGAAGAACTTGACTGCTGACTGTGCTGTCACCTTCCTCACTGGTTCCACTTCCGTCCACTTTGTGAACTTGTCGATTGCGATGTACAAGTACTCAAAGCCCCCGACTGCTCGGGGGAAGGGGCCGAGGATGTCGAGCCCCCAGACCAAAAATGGCCAGGATAAAGGGATCGTCTGGAGAGCTTGAGCTAGCTGGTGTATCTGCTTGGAATGGAACTGGCACGCTTCACACTTGGTTACTTGTGCAGCTGCATCCTGGAGGGCTGTCGGCCAAAAGAAGCCCTGCCGGAATGCTTTGCCGGCAAGCGCTCTTGCGCCAATGTGGTGACCACAAATGCCTCCATGTATCTCTGCCAATAGCTTCTGTCCATCTTCCCGGGGGATACACTTCAATTTCACTCCGTTGAGTCTTCTTCTGTACAGTGCGTTGTCAACGAACTGGTACATACTAGACTGTCGGGCTACTCTTTCCGCTTCTTCTGGCTCTTCGGGAAGTTCTCCTGACTGGAGGAAACAGACGGTCTGATGTGCCCATGCTGGAGCCTGTGGCTCGACAACAAGGACTAAAGGCATATCTGCTGCTGCGGGAACATCCGCTTCTACGGCGAGAACCTGCGGTTCAGCCGGAGCTTGATGGTCCCCGGCAAGCTTGCCGGAGCGAAACTTATCGGGAGCGTATGCTTCAACGAAACAAACCCTGGGGCCTGTCGGAGCAGACTGCTCCTCAGCACTCTTGGCGTTGATCTTGGGGACCTTCTTGGCGGCGGCTTCGGGAAGCTCTGCCGGAAGATAGTCACCAGAAATCAACTTCCTCTTCTTGCTCTGTCCAGTTGATGGCGTCACGGATGGTTGAGTCAGCTTGAGCACAAAGATCCCTGGTTCGACAGGTAACTTAAGTGCCGCGCACTTTGACAGGCCGTTAGCGATGTCGTTCTGAGCTCTTGGAACATGTTCCATCTGTAGGACGACAAAGCGCTCTTCCAGCTTCCTCACTTCATCGACGTAAGCTTCCATCAACGGACTCTGATAATCCTTGTTCACTTGGCGGACGACAAGCTGTGAGTCACCCCTGACAATGAGTTGCTTGATCCCAAGGTCTGTCGCGATCCTGAGACCGGCGAGCAATCCTTCATACTCTGCAGTATTGTTTGTTGCTTGCTCCTTGGGAAAGTGCATCTGGACCACGTACTTGAGGTGCTCTCCGGTGGGTGCGACAAGCAGCACGCCAGCACCGGCGCCTTGCAGCGAGAACGCACCATCAAAGTACATCAGCCACTCTTTGTTTGCTTCCTTGACGGGGATGCTCGTCTCTGGAATTACTTCGTCTGGTGTTGGCGTCCACTCTGCTATGAATTCTGCCAATGCTCTGCTTTGAATAGTTGAAGTGCTCTCAAACTTGAGGCCAAAGCTTGACAGTTCCAGTGCCCACTCAACAATCCTGCCTGTTGCTTGTGGATTCTGTAGTATCCTCTTCAGCGGAAAGCGAGTGACAACTGTGATCTCATGTGCTTGGAAGTAATGCCGCAGCTTTCTCGAGGCCATAAGAAGGCCGAAAAGCAACTTCTGCACACCAGAGTACCTTGACCTAGCCCCCTGCAGAAGGGAACTGACAAAGTAGACTGGGCGCTGCACCATTTTCTTCTTCTGTATTCCTTCGCACATCTGCGCAGATCCCTCTTCATCGGGACCAGAGCTTATCGGGGAAGCCCCCTGCTTGTCGCTAGATGTGCTTGCCGCGGTCGCTGGCTCATCATATGCCTCTCTCTCCGCTACTAACGCAGCACTAACCACTTGATTGGTTGCCGCCAGATATAGCAGCAACTTCTCTTGTGGTTTAGGTGCGACAAGTATTGGAGTGGAGGACAGGTATCTCTTCAAGTCCTGCAGCGCAGCCTCCGCTTCCGGAGTCCATTTCACTGGACCTGCCTTTTTGAAGATCTTGAAAAACAGCAGGGCGCGCTCAGCAGACTTAGAGATAAACCTGCTGAGAGCCGCCATGCAGCCGGCAAGTTTTCGTACATCCTTGACGCGCTTCGGTGCTTCAATCTGCTCAATGGCCTTGATCTTGTTGGGGTTTGCTTCAATTCCCCTCTGAGACACGAAGAATCCGAGAAGCTTGCCGGACAGGACTCCAAACATGCACTTCTCGGGGTTGAGCTTGAGGCTGATCTTGCGCAGATTTGCAAAAGTCTCTTCTAGATCTTGAATCAGAGTTGCTTTGTCCCTGCTCTTGACCACTATGTCATCCATGTAGGCTTCCACATTTCTGTGTATTTGCGGCTCAAAAGCAGTATGGACTACCCTTGCGAATGTTGAACCAGCATTCTTCAAACCGAAAGGCATTCGTACGAAACAGTACGTGCCACATGGAGTGATGAACGCGGTTTTCTCCTCATCCTCTTCTGCCATGAAGATCTGATGGTATCCTGAGTATGCGTCAAGAAATGAAAGCAAGTCGCATCCGGCTGTGGAGTCGACAATCTGGTCAATGCGCGGCAAGGGAAATGGGTCTTTGGGACAAGCTTTGTTGACATCGGTGAAGTCGATGCAAAGTCTCCATTTCCCGTTTGCCTTGCGCACGACTACAGGATTGGCCAACCACGTAGGATGGACCACTCCTCTGACGAGGTCTGCTGCTTCCAACTTCTTGATCTCTTCGGCAATGAACTCTTGGCGCCCCACTGCTTGTTTCCTGACTCTCTGCTTGAGGGGCCGCGCATGAGGACAGACGGCAAGGTGGTGCTCGATTACTTTCCTGGGAACGCCGGGGATGTCAGACGGTTGCCACGCAAACACATCGACATTCGCCCGCAGGAAAGCAACGAGCGCGCTTTCCTATTTAGGGTCGAGAGTGGCACTGATGGTGAAGGTACCACCAGTGCCGTACTCCTTGGCGGACACCTTCTTGGTCGCTGGCGGAGCTACCATCGTCTTCTTACACTTGCCGGTGGAGCTCGATGGTGCGTCCTCGACGGTAGCGCAGCACTCCGAAGAGGTGCGCTTGCCGGAGTGGGCACCAGAGCTCTTGCCGGACTTGGTCTTCTTCTTCCCCCCAGGAGCTTCAGCGGCAAGTGTCTCGCGATCTGCGGCGGCTGCTGCTTCTCGGTAGATCTTGTCGGCACAGATAAGAGCGTTTTTCTTGTCGCCATGTACAGAGATGACACTTGTCGGGTCTGGCATCTTCAGCATGTTGTACGCGTAGTGAGAGGCCGCCATGAACTTGGCGAGCGCTGGACGGCCGAGAATTCCATTGTAAGGCAATGGAAAATCGGCAATGTCGAAAGTGATCCTCTCAGTCCTGAAGTTCAGCTCGCTGCCAAATGTCACCGGCAGCGTGATCTTCCCCTTCGGCTTGCTCCTTCCCGGGTTGATTCCTTGGAACGTGCCTGTCTTTTCGAGCTCGCTGTCAGGGACTTGGAGTCTCCGGAGCACAGCGGAGGAGATCAGGTTCAAGCCGGCCCCGCCGTCAACTAGCATCTTAGTGACCTTGAGGTTGCGAATAGTTGGTGAGACCAACATCGGCAAACACCCGACAGCAGTTGTGCGATCGGGGTGGTCCTCAATATCAAAGATGATAGGCGTGCTGGACCATTTCAGAAGCTTGCGTGACTCAATGGGTGGTTCTGCTGCATTGACTTCCCGCACCCACTCCTTGAGTTGGCGGTGTGAGGAATGCAGAGAAGCACCACCGTCAACGCACAAAACTTCTGTAGCTTTCTGGAACTCCTGCTCGCTGGTCTCGGCGTCATCCATGTCTTCGTCGTCGTCGTCATCTTCATCCTTGTCGCGGCCGCGGGGAGGTCTGTCGCCTTGCCGCTGCTTGGCGTTGCCGCGGCGTCCCCCCCGGCCTGTGCGCTTCGTACCGGATCCTCCAGCACCTCCTTGGGCCTTCTCCTTGTCGCGTCGCTCGTATTCGGCCTTTTGCAGCTCAACGAGCTGCTCGACCTTCTTGCAGCTCTGGAGGTCATGGCCTTTGGTGCGGTGAATCTTGTAGTACTGCTTGTTGGTGTCGTCCTGCTTGTCGGCGGCCGCCACAGCCTGGCAGTTGGCGCATGCGGCAACCTCCTTGCCGGAGCTACCAGTCTTTGCTGTCTTGGTGCCACCTTCGTTGCCGGACTGCTCGACAACTAGCACATCTTTGCCTTTCCTCTTCCTGTTGTTCCGCCGCCGGTTTTTGCTTGCCGGGGCGGCATCATCGCTGTCAGATCCTCCTGTTCCTACGTTCTCTCCGGGGAGTTTCCTCCCTTCCTCAGCACGTGCACATCTGTCGGCCAGGGCATACAGCTCACTGACGTCTCTGATCTTGCACATCGCCATCTCCTCCCGCATCCTGCGGTTACGCACGTTCTGGTGGAACGCACTGATGACCGCGGCAGGGTGGACGTCTGGGATGTTGCATTGCACTTGGCTGAATCTCTGGATGTACTTGCGTAGAGGCTCCCCTTCCTTCTGGGCAAGTAGGTGAAGATCACTCTCCTGGCCATGAGGTTTGTGGCCGCCTGTAAAGGCGCCGACAAACTGATGGCATAGGTCTACCAAGGAAGATATGGAGTTTTCCGGCAAGTGCATGAGCCAGGACCTGACGTTGGGCTTGAGCACCAGAGGGAAGTAATTGGCGAGGATCTTGTCGTCTCGCCCCCCGGCAGCCTGCACCGCGATGGTGTAGATGCTGAGGAACTCCGACGGATGCAGCCTGCCGTCGTACTTCTCTGGTACGTCTGGCATGAAATTCTTCGTGCTGGGCCACTGGACTTGCCGCAGCTCACGAGTAAACGCACGGCAACCTACCGCGTACGGCAGGTCGCCTGGTTCCCCTGGCGCTTGCATGTCGACAGCGGGGCCAGCGCGTCGGTCTGATTGACGCCGCCTTTCTCTTCGGTGCTCGATGCGGGTACAAGCGTCTTCTTGCTGCCGTTCGTGAAGAACGTGGCGCTGATCGCGACGAGTTCGCGGATCTGATGAAGCAGTGGAGTCGCTGTCGTGGCGGACCCGGCGAGTCGGCGATCTTGGCCTTTGGGGCGGAGAGAACACGGTGGTTGCACCCCCACCGGTTTTGTCGCCATCGGCTCGCACTTGGCTGGCGTGCCGCGGCTGCGATGTGGTCGCCGGCCGTGGAGTGTCGCCGTTGGCGAAGCCGATGAGACTCTGAATGGTGGCCCTCCAGTCGTCGATCTTGTCTGGCGTTGGAGGGAAATCTAGGAGTAGTTGAGCTCGTGCCAAAGCTTCTGCTGGAGTGGCGGGTAGCGGTGGCGAACGGTGCGAGGAGCGGGATATGCTCAGACTTCCAACGATGTTAGAAGGAGCAGTATTCCGTCCAGGCGACCATACCTCGCTCGCGCCAGCACGTTGGCGTGCATGTTGGCCTTGAGCATCCCGGGATCCGCCAGCTCGATTTGGGTCCAGCGAGCGTATGGTACCATGAGTACCACGACGCTGCTCGTCCTGCGCCTCTTGAGATGGGCGCGGTGCGTCTACGGACGCCCGGTCGTCGTGGGAGCCGGCTACACCGCCGACGGGCAGCGCGATCTTGTCCTTGGACTTGGTGGCACCGTGGGCTCCCTCGTCGACGCCCGTTCTTCCGCCGGTGTCCTCCCCACCGGCTGTTTGCTGTGGCGGCGGTGGATTCAACGCGGATGGCGCAGCCGCCTCCGAAGCCTTCTTCTTCGGTGGCATGTCGATGAAGTCGATGAAGATTTAGCTCGCGTGAACGCCGGATCAAGTTCACACAACCTCGACGCCCCGTACCTGGCGCGCCAAAGATGTCGGGGTTTTCTGGCTCCTCGAGCACCTATGGGGACGGAGCCCCTTCTTGGTTCGGCGGGGGGCGGAGGTCGCGCGAAGAGCGGATCGAGGCGAAGCACACGGGGTTTTTTTACCCAGCTTCGGAGCTCTCCGAAGAGATAATACTCCTACTGCTGCTTTGTGGATTGTATTGAGTTCTTGCTCGGGAGCGCTGAGTGCTACAGTACACTCAAGCAGCTAACGAGACCGAGCGTTCTTCTGTTTTCCTCTCAGAGATCGCTCTCCGGGGGCCGATCCCCCCTCTACGTTGTGCATGGGCCTCCTTTTATATGTTCAAGGGGTCTCCAACAGGTGGCAACGTAGGTAAGGGCAAAAATGGAAATATGTTGTGGTAGGTACAGCTACCTACACAGTGTATCATACCTAACCCTGACGGCAGGGGACAAAGGCATTAAATGCCTATCTACGTCGCCGTGACGGTGCAGAAAAGGGACCGTCAGGGGCGCCACCGCTCGCCACGATGGCGATCTTGTCAGCGCCACATGCCACAGTGTACCCCTGGCTGCACAGCCTCCCGCCACGTACGCCGGGAAGGGTCCCGGAGCGACACGTAGGTGGGTGAGCTGGAGCGTAGGTACAGGGTGGTTGCCCGCCCCAGCAAGTGCCTTGCCGCGGCCGTTGTCTTGCCGCGTCCGGGAACTTGTCACTCGTCGAGTCCTGCCGGGACGCGTGGCGCGTCGCGGCAGGTTCTTTGAGATGCTCTGGTTGGCCTTCCCGGCAAGCTCCTCTTGTCGGGGTCTTGTGCCTCGAGCGGCCTTCCCGGCAAGCTCCTCTTGCTGGGAACTTGTATCCTTGGCTTAAATACTTTGTTCTCGAATGGCTCCAAAGGAACCATAGACAGCCTTGGCGATCACCTGGCGGGCCTTGCCGCGGGGTGCTGCGACTGCCCGTGCACAAGTTCGGGATACTAGGGTACCCCTACTTTAGTACACCGACATCGCGTTAGTTCAAAATCAATTCAAAATTCAAATTTAAAATAAAGGCAAACAATAAAAGTTTTCTAACATTAAAACTAAAATGTTCAAAATGGGACAAATAAATCCTAAGTAACAATGGTGGAGAGACCACACTTGTAATAAATGTGTTAATACTCAAAAATGAATAAAACAACAGCAAAATAAATTAATTAAATGCCCTTTGTATTTTGTAAAATACTAAACTATTTTATTTAGCTGTCCAAGTTAATGTGGTAGTGGCATATTTGGTAATATCAAATATGGTGCCATTTTGGTATTTTACTAAAACTAAAATAAAAGGAAACTAAAAGAAAACAGTAAAGAATAAATAAAAACAGAAAAGGAATAAATAAAAGAAAGAAAACAAACACATCAAAAAAAAGAAGAACCCCCTCCCCCTAGGCCGGATGGCCCAGCTAGCGAGCTGGCCATCAGGCCAAAAGGCCCAACCGGCCCACCCCACTTCCCTTATCCCTGGACCCCGAAACCGTAACCACCCACTCCTCACTCCTCGCACCACTCCCCTCCCTCATCTGGATCTGGATCTGGATCAGGAGGATCCCGATCCCCTCGCCCCTCTCCCCCGCGCGCCCGTCGGTGCCTCGACCGCGCCGGCGCCCGGAGCTCCCTCCCCGGCTTGCTTCCCCTTCCCCACCGGCCTGCACCCGCTCCGCCGATGTCGTACCCGCCACCCCCCCTCGAGCCCCGCTGCCCGGACCCTACTCCCCCACTGTGAGCGCGCGCCTCCCTCTCCTCGTCTCTCCCTCACCGCGCCGCCCCGTTCCTCCTCGTCGTCGCTGCCACCCGCGCTGCTCCACCAACGCAGCAGCCCGCGCCGGCTCGCCAACCCCGCTCCGCGCCCCACCTCGCCCGACCTCGCCTGCGCGCGCGCTCGCGCTCATCGCCGTGCGCAGCCACCGCGCCCGTCTGTGCTCACCGCAGCCCCGCATCACCCCAATCGCGTCGCGCGCATGCCGCGGCTCGCCGTCGCACCTCACCAGTGGGCCTCGCGCGCACGCGCTCGCCGAGCGCCCCTCCCCGTGCTCCCTCTTCTCATGCCTCGCCCTCCGTCCTTGTTCCCTGCTGCGGCTGCTCGGGACCGCGCCTGCTGCTGGCTGCTGACGACCGCCCCGCCCTGTGCCCCGTGTGCTCCAGGCCGCCCGAGACCGCGACGCCCTCCCCTCCTGCTCATCGCTGCCCGTTTCGCTGCACCGGCGCTGCACGCGCCCGCCCTTGCCCCGTCGCGCCGCGCCGCCTGACCACATCGCCCTGCTCAGCCCTCCCGTCGGCTGGCCCCGCAGCGCGCGCTTCTCCGCCCCCTCTGCTTCCCCGCGCCCTGTTTTGGCCATCGCCCCACGCCGGCGCGGTCGTGCCGCGGCCGCCCGCCGTTGGCCTCGCTCGAGCCGACCAGCGCTCGGGTTTGCCCCTGTCGGGCGCCCACGCGCCCGTTATCGGTAGTGCCTGCAAACCCGCATCGGCCCTGGGGCCTATGACAGTGGGCCCCCATGCCCAGAACATTTAATAAAAAAAGAGATTAAAAAAACTAAATAAAAAAATAAACATATTAATTAATTAAATTAATTAACTTAATTAATTCTGATTAAATTAACCAATTAAGATTAATTAACCTAATTAACTACTGTTAATTAACTAACAGAGTATCACAGTGGGACCCACCCCCCCTAATTAATACTAATTAGGCTAATTAAATTATTTAATTAAAATGTGGTATAGTCATTTTTTTAATTAAAATGTGTCACTGACCAATGGGACCCACTGGTCAGGTTGACCAGTCAACTCTGTTGACTGCTGACGTCAACATGACATCATGCTGATGTCATTAATCTATTTTCGAATTTAATTTAAATAATTAATTAAATTCTAGAAATTAATAAAATCTTTAGAAAATCATATCTTTTAATCCGTAACTCGGATTAAAATATTTTCAACATGAAAGTTGCTCAGAACGACGAGACGAACCCGAATACGCAGCATGTTCGTCTGCCACACATCGCTAACCTATCGAACTCGCAACTTTCCCCCTCCTGCTCCTCTGCCCGAAAAACGCGAAACACGGGGGATACTTTCCCGGATGTTTCCCCCCTTTACCGGTATCACCTCATACCGCGTTAGGGCACCCCTAGCACCGATACTTGTCATGTCATGCATCGCTATGCATCTGTTTGCTTAAATATTTATTGTTTCTTTTCCCTCTTCTCTCGCTAGACACCGAGACCGACGCCGCTGCTACCCAGTACGACTACGGAGTTGACGAACCCTCTCTCTTGCCAGAGCAACCAGGCAAGCCCCCCCCCCCTTGATCACCAGACATTGCCTATTCTTCTCTATATGCTTGCATTAGAGTAGTGTAGCATGCTACTACTTTCCGTTATTCCTATCCTGATGCATAGCCTGTCCTTGCTATTACTGTTGTTACCTTTACCTGCAATCCTACATGCTTAGTATAGGATGCTAGTTTTCCATCAGTGTCCCTACATTCTTGTCCGTCTGCTATGCTATACTATCGGGCCGTGATCACTCGGGAGTTGATCACGGGTATATACTATACTTTATACATGATACATGTGGTGACTAAAGTCGGGTCGGCTCGAGGAGTACCCGCGAGTGATTCACGGATTGGGGGCTGAAAGGACCTTTGTCCCAACGGCCCTCTGTGTGGATCTTTGTGGCGAAGCGGCAGGGCAGGTTGAGACTACCTGGGTGAGAGGTGGGCCTGGCCCTGTTCGGCGTTCGCGGATACTTAACACGCTTAACGAGATCTTGGTATTTGATCTGAGTCTGGCTACTGGCCTATACGCACTAACCAACTACGCGGGAAAGATATGGGCACTCGGCGTCGTGGTATCAGCCGAAGCCTTCGTGCCGTCAGCGACTGAGCGGCGCGCGCCAGATTGGGCCGCGTAACATGACTTCCGTTGTACTGGAGGTTGCTAGGTCTGCTTCCGGCCGCGCTCGCAACGTGCAGGTGTGCTAAGGGCGATGGGCCCAGACCCCTGTGCACTTAGGTTTAGACCGGCGTGCTGACCTCTCTGTTGTGCCTAGGTGGGGCTGCGACGTGTTGATCTTCCGAGGCCGGGCATGACCCAGGAAAGTGTGTCCGGCCAAATGGGATCAAGCGTGTTGGGTTATGTGGTGCACCCCATCGGGGAAGTTAATCTATTCGAATAGCTATGATCTTCGGTAACAGGACGACTTGGAGTTGTACCTTGACCTTATGACAACTAGAACCGGATATTTAATGAAACAGACCCTTCCAAGTGCCAGATACAACCCAGTGATCGCTCTCTAACAGGGCATCGAGGAGGGGATCGCCGGGTAGGATTATGCTATGGGATGCTACTTGGAGGACTTCAGTCTACCCTCTTCTACATGCTGCAAGACGGAGGCTGCCAGAAGCATAGTCTTCGACAGGATTAGCTATCCCCCTCTTATTCTGGCATTCTGCAGTTCAGTCCACTGATATGGCACTTTACACATATACCCATGCATATGTAGTGTATCTCCTTGCTTGCGAGTACTTTGGATGAGTACTCACGGTTGCCTTGTTTTCCCCTTTTCCCCATTTCTCTACCCGATTGCTGCGACCAGACTTTGGAGTCCAGAAGCCAGACGCCACCGTTGACGACGACTCCTGCTACACTGGAGGTGCCTATTACTACGTGCAGCCTGCTGACGACGACCAGGAGTAGTTAGGAGGATCCCAGGCAGGAGGCCTGCGCCTCGTTCGATCTGTATCCCCGTTTGTGCTAGCCATCTTATGGCAACTTGTTTAACTTATGTCTGTACTAAGATATTGTTGCTTCCGCTGACTTGTCTATGATCGAGCACTTGTATTCGAGCCCTCGGGGCCCCTGGCTTGTATTATGATGCTTGTACGACTTATTTATGTTTTAGAATTGTGTTGTGATATCTTCCCGTGAGTCCCTGATCTTGATCGTACACGTTTGCGTGCATGATTAGTGTATGATTGAATCGGGGACGTCACACATTACTACGTCCTTCCTATCTCATGGGTCCCACCTGTCAACTAATGAAATAAATAAACATGTAGAAAACAAGGACTATGCACGCAGAATCCGAAATCTCCGGCTTGTCGATCATGTAGTAGGCTGACTATTTGAATCAATACACTTGAATGCTAATGTACATATCTTTTCTTTTTGAATAATACCCATGCATGCACACACGCCGCTCACCACATCTGCACACAACGCATGGATACCCATGCCTGCCTTCTCATGCGCCATCTGCAGCTAGGTGGAAGGAGGTTGCGTATGCATGCCGGACGGCCGCACCCACACATAGCCGGTCACGTGCTCTGCTCTGCTTGACCCATCGTGCAACACCACCACGGACACCACACACAGCAGTAGCCAGCAAGCAAGGAGACCTCTTCGCGCGCCGCTGCAGCGGCAGCTGATCGCACGAGAAGGCAGGCACCAACCATCATGCCTTGATTGTTCGGTTCATCGTGCTACAGCCAAGCTTGTCCAAAATAGCACCCTGCTGTGCCATCTCTTGTAGCACCTCTTTGTCGTTATTGCTCGACGACCAAATGGAGACGAAGGCAAGGCAGCGACGACTTCGGCCTTAGAGCACCAGCGGAATGCACGCGCACACACAAGAACATACGGACATTGGAGCACAGGCCAACCCCTTCATCTCCCTTGACATGCTCATGTTTTTCTAGTGCACATTGTCTGCTGCGGCCGACGTGCTCCTGCATGACATGCTTGGCGTCAATGCGCTCTTGCATGGAGTCCTGCTTGCGCATGAACCACTTTTGGTCACTGTTGAGTACCATTGTTAGATTAGAAATATAGGATAGACTAGGAAATATTACAACTTGCCGTGTACTCCAAGATGACCATGTACTCCTATATATATGCCCACGAGGCTCAAGCAATACAATCAACTATTCCATCAAATCCCTCTCTACCTTCTACTAACAATCACCATGTCGGATTAGCCCCCCGGAGAACCACATCGCCTTGCCTCCTGCCATCGGCCCTCTAGTCCGTGTCGTCATCACTTGAGTCCTAGAAGATCTCACCCACATCATCACTAGGCATGCAGCCGCCTTCATAGACAACGTGCGTAAAAGGAGTAGAGTCAAATGGGGACGCACCACATTGTGGGCACTCTGTACATGCTCATGTGCATGCAGCGTGCGTGCTTTTCCATCGGTGCTAGCTCTAAGGCGGAGGCTGCGGTCTCCTTCGTCTCCGACTAGATTTTGAGCAACGACGACAAAGAGGTGCTTCAAGAGATGCATAGGCGCCATTGTGTGCGAGCTTTGCCATAGCTTGATGAACCGGATATTGCTGCAGATGGTGCACGCCTCCATGCAGCCGAGTGTGTGCGCATGCATGTGTTATTCACGTGCATTCTGTGGCCGAGTGTGTGTTCATACATGTGTTGTGTACGTGCGTTGTGTGCTCTATGTTGTGCGCGTATGTGCATGAGTTAGTGCGTTGGCATGTGTACATGCGGTGCTGCATGCGTCCTGTACATGTGTGGCTGCTTGCATGGTTATCAATATAAAATATAAAATATCTTCAACTTAGCATCCTGATGTATCGTCTCTAGTGGTTAGCGAACAGTTCATGTTCATGTTCTTTTATTTATTTATTCTGCTAACTGACTTGTGGAACCACAAGGCAAAGAGAGGACATGTTGTACTAGGCGCCACATAGATTGTTTGACCAGTCAACAAGTGCCATACAGATAGGATACCGAGCTATACGATGAACCAATAACTGTACAATCATCATAACTCGTATTCAGTGACCGTATTGAGCATATTCTGAAGTCCGATGACCGTAGTGTGCTTCAGCCTCAACTTCAGTGACTGCCGGTCTATTTATCTCATTTTCCTACTCCTGCGTTTTAAGTTCCTATGAAGATAGACTTGTTCGGTTCAACCGCCTCCCTAGGTGTTTGGAGAGGAACTGGCCAGCGCGAGGCGGTTCTATAGGTGGGCAGACGGCAAAAAAGGGGAAAACGCGCAAGGTTTTGCAGACGCTCCATAGCGATGTTCCTTGCTCCTTCTCGGTCATCAGGAATCTATGTTCTTCCACTCTTTCTCTTGATATGAGCTTTGTTCATCCTTTTGCCAACACACGAGACATCTAGCATCAAGGTGCATGTGTCATGCAAGAAAATGGAGATAATCAGATAAGCAGTGCGTAAGTGAGTCGTGCATTTCAATGGCACCTACTATGCAATATTTTTTCTCCTCGATGGCACGTGAATAGTGCACCTACTCAACGACGGAGCACGGGATGGTAGCCATGACACGGTCAGCCATTTTTTGGAGAGAGTACGTACTAAATAACTTTGATGTGTCCCGTCAACTCACAAAACGACGAGAAGGTTGCTTACTATGCCTTCTCCCTCGCCAACGCGTGTGCGGTGGCTCGCAGCATGACGAGAAACTTTTGTTTACAAGCGGTGGACGTGCAGCAGTTCATTTGGTGTCAGATTGCCAGAAGTACTAGTGTAGTACCATCATTATTGTTCAACTTCCGAAAGAGGCGAAGAGCCAAGCACAAGGTCACCTACTAACCTTAGTCTAGCCATAGTGGGAGTAAAATATATTTACATACATCCGTATGTTGTAGTCCACTTTTGCTTATGTCACCTAATTATAGTACTTGCTCTAAAGTTACTCTCCACTGTGTAGTTTGAAATGTCGGGCGTGCAGCGGGCAGTGCCCTCGGTCGGTGCGCCGCTTCAACGTTGGAAGCAGTGAGAGGTCGCGTCGCCCTAACTTGCCATCAATGTGGAGTGGGGGGCTCAGATGGCGCCGCGCGAGAAGCGCGCGTGGGAGGGGGGAGGGGTTTTTGGTGGGCCAAGAAGGTGAGAAGCCAACTTGGGATTGGTCCAGATGGGAAAATATCATGTGCTCCCATACTCACTAGTTTCATGCATATGACACTAGTCTATGTTACTACCTTCATAGTGCAAAGTAACATAGTAGTAATGTTATAAATGGTTTCATTTAGTAGCTTGTAGACTCATCTTGTCTTGGGAAACGCTATGTACTGGGCCTACGTTGGTGACCATTGGTGAGTCTCACTTAGACTAGTCACAATGGGTAGTAACTTAGAGTAGTAGCATGCATATGTTACTAGTCTATGTTACTACCTCTATAGTGGGGAGTAACATATGTGTGGTGTCATACAACACTTTATTTATTAGGTTGTAGACTCATCTTGTCTTGCTATGTGTGATGTTACAGTAACTAGCTATGGGATTCAAGTGGACATGCCACTCCAATCCTTTATTTTTGTTTACGAAGAGAGTACTTGCTGCTGCAAGAGCACTATGTTAATGATGTGCCGCTGCAAGAGCCGCCTATATTAATTAACCATTCTCTAAAAAGGTGGACCAACTTTGGCTATACTAGTCGTACTAGGTTAGTAGGTGACCTTGCGCTTGGCTCTTCTCCTCTTCCAGAAGTCGAACAATAATGATGGTACTATAGTAGTACTTCTAGCAATCTGACACCAAATGAACTGCTGCATGTCCACCGCTTGTAAGCAAAAGCTTCTCCTTGTGCTGCGGGCCACCACGCACGCGTTGGCGAGGGAGCTCGTCGTTCTACGAGTTGACAGGACACATCAAAGTTATTTAGTACTCTCTCAAAAAAGGGTCGACCATGCCCATGGCTACCATCCCGTGCTCCGTCATTGAGTACGTGCACTATTCATGAGCCATCGAGGAGAAAAATATTGCGTAGTACTAGGTGCCATCGAAGTGCACGACTCACTTACGCACTGCTTATCTCCATTTTCTTGCATGACACGTGCACCTTGATGCTAGATGTCCCGCGTGTTGGCAAAAGGATGAACAAAGCTCACGTAAAAAAGAGTGGAAGAACATAGGGTCTGTTTGCTTCCCAGCCTACAGTTGCCACGTCAAACTTTAGTCATGCCACAACATCTTAGACATGTGTTTAGTTCATTGCCACACTTGTAGCTTGCCACACTTCTCTAGTTATATGGTCAACATGTCATAGGATCATTTTTTTTGCCAAATCTTGCCACACTTGTGGTGGCCATAGCCACACTTTGCCTAAGGTTAGTTGTGGCAAAGGGGCTGTTTGGTTCTAGGCCTAGCATTGCCACACTTTTCCACACATTTTTGCCAAGCTTGCCTAAGGTTAGTTCATCAAAATGATAGCCACAATTGGCAAGCCTAAGGGAATCTTGCCTTATTTTTTGTGTGTATGCCATGTGGGATCAAAGTGTGGCTTGACTAAGGTGTGGCTTGAACCAAACACTCACCTCATAGATTCTACATGGTGTGGCCATGAACCAAACATCCTCATAGATTCCCGACGACCGGGAAGGAGCAAAGAACCTCGAGGTAGAGCGTCTGCACTCATAATATTTTATATTACTCCCTCCGTCCAGGTGAATAAGTCATCTTTGGTTGTGCACCATGACCAAGAAGGAGGAAAAAACAAGAGAACTTAATGTTTATTTGCTAATGAATAGCATTGCATGCAATGAACTAACCACTGCATGTCATGTTTGGTAGTCTTGAGTCATTGAAAACATGCACGCCCACATCTCTTATTGGTTGATATGTCAAGAAACAAGAAACGAGGTGGGAGGTAATGCACCGCGCCTAAGTGTTTTGGGATTATTTGGTTTTCGTAAAGTGACTTATACACCTAGACGGAGGGAGTACCTTGCTCATGCAAATATTAAATGCTTAGAGACAACCTAATAGACATTCTAAGAGCCAACCTCTTATAGGAGTATTTTTTATGATGACTCTAAGGGAGGTGGCATCTCCTTATAGCCAACACCCGACTACATGTGAGCACTCTAGCAAGGCCTAGAGGTTAATTTGAGAACAAGTACCTCGAGGTTAATTTGGCAGACATGAATTATACGTTGACAGAGGTCATATGACCTTTTTTGGAAACATGTCGTAAAGTAACACGGTAGACCTTGTTTCAAATCAATTAGCATGTGTTCAAAAAATAAAAAATATTAAAAAGTAACACAATAGACCTTCGATTAACATGTGTTCAAAAAAACAAAAAATGTCAAAAATTACAAAACAAATACCTCGATATTAACTAGACAGATGGGTCACTGCAAAGCTTTATTGCAGTGACCCATCAGTCTAGTTAATATCGAGTACACTTCCCATCCGGTCACCCATCTCATGACTACTCCAGCCTCAGCACAGTTAACTTGGGAGTTCTGTTAGATGAGCTATCGGTAGGGTGTTGGTCCTTGCTGATATAGGATGCCTCTCCGTATCATTTATGGCGTACATGGATGACCGCCTTGTGCCGCCCAATAGCCAATGCCACGTCCCCTGCGAATGTAGAAGCTTCCCTCCCTCTTCTAGCTGGTTCGTGCGTTTTCCCTGTTTTTTACCGCCTGCCCACCTATAGAACCGCTTCGTGCTGGCCAATTCCTCTGCAAACACCTAGGGAGGCGGTTGAACCGAACAAGTATAACTTGTTTCTAGTGGGTACATTGACGTGGCATCGAAAGGGTGTGATAGCTGACTCTGGCAAAATAATTAACTACCACGTTGGCATCGTAAAGCAAAAGCTTCTCCTCGTCCTGCGAGCCACCACGCGCGCGTGAGTGAGGGAAGGGGTCATACTAGTAGTAGTAAGCAAAGCTTCTCCTTGTTTGCGAGTAGACCGGACACATCGAAAGCAGTGCATTAGTCTCCAAAAAGGGTTGACCATGTCCATGGTTACCATCCCGTGCTCCGTCATTCAGTGTGTGCTTCTCGTCATTCTGCGAGTTGACGAGACACTTCAAAGTTAATACGTATTTAGGACTCTCTCCAAAAAGGGCCGACCATGTATATGGCTAACATCTTGTGCTCCTTCATTGAGTACATGCACTATTCATGTGCCATCGAGGAGGAAAAATATTGCGTAGTACTAGGTGCCATTGTAGTGCACGTCTCACTTATGCATTGCTTATCTCCATTTTCTTGCATGACACGTGCACCTTGATGCTAGATGTACCGCGTGTTGGCAAAGGGATGAACAAAGCTCATGTAAAAAAAAGAGTGGAAGAACATAGATTCCCGACGACCGAGAAGGAGCAAGGAACCTCATGGTGGAGCATCTGCACTCATAATATTTTATATTATTCAGCGATATAAAATCAACCAATCATCTCCACAGTAGACCGGAAGAGTACGAAACACGGCAGCCCAGTGTAGTTACATCATACTGTACATGGCCAACCCACACTATCACCATATTTCTTGTCCTCCGTGCAACACCTAGCTCTAGTAATCCACCATCCCATATCGCTTCTCGCTCCTTGTCTCTCTCAAAGTGCGACGGGCTGGCGTTTTTGCCTTCTATTGAGGTCGGTTAACTCATCACATGTTAGCGACATGCCAAGAGCATTCTAAAAAAATTAATGTACTCTATTGTTATGCCAAGAAGAGGAAGCGCTTTGACTGACGGACCAAACGAGACAGACGTGTCGTGCCGTGAGTGGGTCCAGTTTCTCATTTTGAACTTGTTTGGTGTAGTAGTGACACTTGGTTTTGACTATTGATAAGATTTTATATAATTTGAAAATTATATCATTCGAAGATCCTTTCACGTTCCGTTTCAAAAATAAAAGATCTTTTCACGTACGAATTTGATGGTATGCTTTGAGCAACTTGCATGTCCTATACTGCTCGTGTTTGGATACTCTAACTTAGTTAGAGGTTAGACTAACTCATGACTAACCTTGAACTAACTGTAGCCAAAGAGGTGTTTGGATGACAGGGTTAGATTGATAATAAATGCACTTGATTGAGAGAGAAAAGTGATTTTTCAGTGGGCCCCATGATAACTAGCTCCAATTAGCACCACTTGGCTGGCGGGATAGAGAGAGAAAAGTGATTTTTCAGTGGGCCCAATGAGAACTATCTCCAGTTAGCACCTTGGGATAGTTGTTTTGGTGGGTTTGGTGCAATTTGCTCCAATTTAACCCTCGTGTTTGGATACTTTAGGGCTATTTGAGCCCCAACTAGCTCAAACTAGCTCTAATCCAAGGATCCAAATAGGGCCAAAGTTAGTCTCAGAAAATGCATTAAGCCCTATATACATGGACAGACTGAGTACATGATACTAGCAAACGCTCACCAGTAGTAGTAGTTCATTGGTTGGTTTCGATTTTTGATTCAGTTGATTTTCTGCTACCGTCCAATATTCTCCCGTGGTTGTTTCTAGAATAAAAAAAGGAGGTACTCCCTCCGTCTAGGTGTATAGTCATCTTAGGTTGTGCATCATGACCAAGGCGGAGGGGAAACCGAGAGAACTTAATGTCTTTTTGCTAGTTAATAGCATTGTATTCAATGAATTAACCACTGCATTTCATGTTTGGTACTAGTCTCAAGTCATGGAAAGCATGCACGGTCCACATATTTTATTGGTTCATATGTCACGAAACAAGTGTTTTGGGATTATTTGGTTTTCGTAAGGTGACTTACACACCTAGACGGAGGGAGTAGTACTTACTGTGGGAAAGGTGAAGTGATGGTTGCTTCGGCCGAGCAACTTAGGCTAGTCATAGTGGGAGTAACTTAGGTAGTAACATAACATATCCCAAGAAAAATTTGCTTACATGGCATGGAGTTAATGAGGAGTGAGATGCTTGCGGTAACATAATATGTTACTACCTCTGTCTAGGTGAATAACTCATTCACGCAGTTCTAGGTCGATGATTTAACTATCTAAATATGTATTATATGTGAAAAAAATTTAGAAACTACATCCATGTAGAAATCTATTGATATACTTTTCATGACATATAACACATATTTAATTCCTCAAATCAATGACCTAGAACTACGTGAATGAATTATTCACCTAGATAGAGGTAGTACTGTAACATAACACACCCCAAGGTAAAATGAGTCTATATCTCAATTAATGAAGGCTTGCATGTTAATACCATCTATTATATGTTACTACCCATTATGAAGGTAGTAACATGGACTAGAAACATATGCATGTTACTGGTCTAAGTTACTCCCCACTATGACTAGGAATATGTGAGTACCAGCGGATTCAACGAACAGAGAAATGATGGTTGCTTCGTCCGAGAAACTTACTGTGGCGAAGGTGGGGCTGTGTGATTTGACTGCTCACTACTCATTACTACCACGACGCAATGACCGGGGTGAATCTTTCCCTGCAGTTGTGCACTCAATATTGCTGCATGGCAGGTGGAGCTGGATGAAGGATGTCCCACATGCCGGCGAAACGAAGTTTAATTGTTTCTGGCATTGCTATCAATCATTCAGGATTTGTTTATATGTACGCATAATTTTAATGAAATTGTACTGTGATGCTATGAAGGTTTCAAATATGGTTTCCGCAGGAAAAAGAAGAGGTTTCAACTTAGGATTCATGTGTCCTCTTGCCTCAAGATTGTCTCGTTACAACATTTCATCAAATACAAATGAAACTACCATGGCTTCTAATGCATCCCAATAGTTCGCAGATCAGCGCCAATATTCACATCACAACTGAAGACAAAGTTGTGAGAAGGTGTACAGATAAAGAAAAATATATAATTAATCGATGATGTTCGTAGGCATGGCTCCGTTTCCTGGGCACAATGTTCATTGGTTGGCAGCTAGTTTCACCCAGCTCTGTAGCCAAAAAAGAGGTGTATGGAGGACATCACAATCAGATCATTTTGTGCAGCTCCACTAAAATCGAGCTGACCATCCCTGTTTGCAAAGATATCCAGTCAGTGTGATTACAATAATAGTGGAACTAGATGATGAAGCATAACACACACAAATAGAAGCCGATCACCTTTGTGATCTCTCTTTAGGACTAACTACTTGTTGGAGGATTAGGCATGGAGTTGGATGAGGAGGATAGCAAAACCAATCTCCCTTTCTGCAGTCCCACAGAAATGTAAAAACGTTGCCCGTGTGACATTTTGGCGGAACTGCACAAAACACTCTTAAGAAAAAAGTGATTTGTGCAGTTCAACAAAAGGTTGCAATAGCAACAAGGTGAAATGGATAGCCCTGTTTGCAAAAGGAGGTAGAAAGGAAACAATTACTGCCCAATAACATGAGTTGAAGACACATACGCCAACAAAAAAGAAGCATGTTCCATGTAACAAGGGAAAGATAGTAGCATGGTGATTTATCAAGAATGATTTTAGGACGAGATTGCAAGATGGAAAGTACGCCGACCCAGATACGTTTTAAGCAAACAACTAAAGAAGATCCACATGCAGGATTTTCCACATGCAGCAACGTGGGAAGATGGGCAGTGGAGCAAGGCCGGAGGAAGCTGTACCTGAGGGTCATCAGGATGTAACTAGGAGGGCGCTGGCGGCTGGGATCTGCCCATACTACGACAGCGAGCAAGTGGCAAAGGCCCTACTGCGCCAGAGCTTGGTCAGAGAGAACGGCGGGTACCGCAGATCGGGACATGTTGCCTCAACACCATCGAACGGAGAAACAATGCACATCCTCCCTTTCCGCCCGCGGACAGGATGCGGCTGGATCACTGACCAACGGTGAGAGAGAGAGAGGCCACCACCGCCTTGTGTGAGATGGTGTGACGAGAGACAAGCCCCGGCAGGCAGGTTCCATTGTATATAGTGGAGCGGATTTTTCTTTTTTCCCGACAACAATCGTTTTATATTCTATACGTGCCATTGAGGAATATAACTTTATTTAATACTAACGCGTCAAGTCGAACTTTGTTCCGTCTACGCGTGGTACACGACCCTCCTTCGAGTAAACAACCGCTACAGGCATCAAATTATCATGTGGGCTGCCTTTTCGTACAAAAATGAACCCCACCGTGTACCCGCGCGGGTGTGGTCGGGAATGAGACGTGAGTGCGTACGTCCTGCGTGCACCTCTTCTTTAGGTGCAGGTACGTACGTGGTTCGATGTGAGAGAGATGATTTGTGTGAAGCAGAGGCAATGTGTCGATGATATCTCAAACAAAAAAATGTAATGTATGCAATGTGTGTGAAACAGAGTCATGGATATATCATATATAGAGAGAGCGATCCACAAGAAGAGAGTGGAGGGATCATCGGCGTGAGATATCGATAGAACCAAAAACAGGGATGAATTGTGTGGTTGCGCGATCGATAAAGAGTGCCATCAAGTTTGTGTTTGCCCACGTCAAAGATACAGGGCGTCTGGCCTGCTGGAATTTGAGAGGGAGGAGGTGTAGTTTTTCCCTGTGGCATGGATACCTACCTACAACGTTTGACTATCGGTGTGTGTGTGAGGGGGGGGGAGGGGGCAGAGACCTAACTATAGAGAAGTAGATTGACTAGTATATGTGTGGAGAAGGAGAGAGTCCTAGCTATGTATTGAGGGAGAACGATAGGCATCCATGCATATGTGTAGCAGAGGAATAAGGTTGGGAGAAAGACAAAGGTAGAGTGTCGGATGGTTGGTGGTGGAGTTGCTTCTCATAAATGGTGGGAGAGGCCTTCTAGACAAAACGGAGTGTCGGATGTCTATTTTCTAGGCAAAACGTGCGTGTGAGAGACGGGTCGGGAGGTATGCAAGGATGATGAGGGGGGACGATATGGTTGTGGTAAGCAGACGTAACTACATAGGAATATCAATCGTCGTGCGTCCGAGAAAGGGAGAGACATAAATAGTGAGGTAAGTCTATCAGTGCGTGGGAAAAAGAATTATAGTCGACCTAGCAATATGTAGGGAGGTCGGTACGTATACATGCATCCATGTGTTAGAAGCAAATAAGGTCCAGAGAGACGGATATTGGGGAGGAGGGGTGCGGCTAGGAGGTGGTGCGAGAGGCCTACTATGTTGAGGGGGGAGGAGTGTGAGAGTACGAGATCGATGAAAAGAGGGGCGGGAGTGTGCACCAGCGTGGAACCGTATTGGACATAGGGGGGCATGGACAGTGAGAAGAGAAGATGGGAAGTGTGTGTTTGTGGTAGGAACACTTGGCTAGAGAGGTATATTGGCCGGTGTGTGCCGGAAAGAAGGAGCCGGGGGGCTACACACACCGTGGGTGAACAACCTAAAGAGAAATAATGAATGTGCGCGATGGAGGGGACGCCGAGGGAGGGTGAGAGGGGGGCGGGCGTGTGAATGCATGATAGAAAGTTAGCGCTAGCTAGCTACAAATAGAAGAGGACCGTGAAGGTGTAAAAGACGAACAGAGATCATAATTCATTATAAAAAAGTGGATAAGGATACTTGAGGAAGATACCATAATGTAGAACATTGATTATAATTTGTGATAATGTGTGGCTTTTGCAGCTCAGGGCTAAATACTTGTCAGAATGTAGGGGGCGGGGCACTATACTTTGTGTGATAAACACAGTGTATGTATGGACCGTGGTTTAGATTATGAATATCTAGTTAGTACATCAAATGTACTATTATTTGGAATCAACATCAAGTGTATTCAAAAACTTAAATTCGAGTTCATATAGTACACATAGTTCATATCTATCTCTATAGTAATCATGTGGTGTGTTGTTAAGGTAATACACGAATGACGGTTGAAGTTGGCAACAATCATGATGGTAGATTATTATTCAAATAGAGAAACGAATTCAAATTTAGTTCGAATTGGAGAGGTAGTATAGACATTTGGAATGCACCAAAATGTTGGTATGAGTAGGTTACATGCATTATACAACCAGTGAAAAAATTTAATTGGACATAACATAGATTCATAGCTTTGAATAGAATTTGTATAGTAAAATGGGACAAGACTCTCTCTTTGTGTGGTGTGAATAGTTTTATTTTTTTCGTTTTTTTGTTGAGGGGAGTGCGAATTGATTTGGTACATACAAGTACAACATTACACGTTAGGCTTGTCCCTAAAATTCAACATGCGACTTGTTATATCCCGACAATTTAGATATCATGCTCCCAAAACTCGCGCCTTCACAACCCGCGCCTTGCTTTCTCGAAATTACAACGCGCGCGAAAACTCCCTCCAACTGCCAAATCCCGACATGCAAAATCCCCCTTCTAACCCTGAGCCGAAAGTGCCGGTAGTTCAAATCGGTGGGGGTACTTTTGTAACACAACCTACATTTTGGACAAGCGCGTCCCTAAGTCATGGTCCCCCCTCAAATCGAATCCTTTTCGCCATTCGAAATCCCAGGCCGCCATAACCTCTCCGCTCCAGCCGCGAAAACCCACCTCCTCCGTCGCCACCTCACTGCTGCCTAGCCGGAGCCTCTTCCCCGACGACGCCGTCCACCACAATAGCTCGACATCCCTCATCCACATCCTCGGATGAGGATCCGTCGTCCATCTCGTCGTCCCACTGGTTTAGCCCCCCCGTCCTCCACCTCCAAGGAGTTGCTCTGATGATCGCCTCGTCTATCGCGGCTTCTCCATCCCCACAGCGCCGCCTTAACCTGCTCCACTGGAACCGCAGAATCCTCACCGACTCCTCGGACGAAGCCGAGGCCTACTCGGCACCAGCAAAGAGGTTGTAAAATCATCACATCGCACCTTCTCCTTAACTCGACCTCTCGGCGCCGACGGTGCTCCATCCGGCACCCCCATGGAGTGGCTACCTCGAAGCCGGTGCCACGGGCGACATCTCCATGATGGCTCTCCCCTAGTGAGAGGCCCCTTCAGCAGC
Source organism: Aegilops umbellulata (assembly GCA_032464435.1). Lineage (NCBI taxonomy): Eukaryota > Viridiplantae > Streptophyta > Magnoliopsida > Poales > Poaceae > Aegilops > Aegilops umbellulata. The sequence goes on along the minus strand of CP136055.1, from coordinate 221,359,987 downwards.
GGCGGCCATACCAGACGGACCTGCTGCTGCTGCTCCGGCTCTCGCTCGCTCGCGCTGCTGCTACTGCTCTTCCCCTTGCTCGTGATGCTACTCTTCTCTGATTTAGCTACACTTCAGTCGGCCGAATCGACTTTTGTGTCAGTCGATTTTCAGGGGGTATGGGGGTTCACCGGAGTTAAGGAAGAACCACTCGCAGCGAGGAGGGGGCTCACCGGAGAGGTGCCCCACTATCTATCTTAGGGTTCAGGGTGGGGGTTGTGGTCGCCGACGGTGGGGGGTGCGGTGGTGGGGCGGTGGCATGGGAATCACCGGAGAAAAAGCTTGGCGTGGGGGGTGACCTAGAAGGCTGGCCGGGGCAGCGGCAGACCAGCGGTGGGGAGTGGTTTCGGGGCGGCGGGGGCCGGCGGTTTGGCTGGTGGTGGCTCGCGGCTCAGGGGAGTGCATGTTGAAGATGAACTGCAGGCCCTCCATAAACTACATGTGAAGTACCTCTCTGCTGCCATTGCGTTCAGTTTCGACAGTAATATTCAGATTCCACAGTAAATTTCAGTTTCGACAGTTAAGTTCAGAGTCAACAATTTTTACCTCATTCGTTGTAGTCCGGTGGTTTTTGGTGATGTAAATTTTACATTTATCAATTTTTGGTAATGTATTTTACATCATCTATTGGAGATGCTATTAGAATCGCACTTGAGATTAATGATGCCTGTCTTGTGCTGCTTCAGCCTCGACATCTTGCGGCTCGCCGGAGCTGCTCCAATGACGGAACTATCCATCACAATAGAGCAATGCCCTGGACGCCGTCTACAGATTCCTCAGATCTTCCTCCACACCTCCGACAACCACCTCTGCCTCAACTTCCTCAGCGACCAACCCAATGATGCCGAGGTTGACACGGCTATGGCAAAGAGGTTGTACACTTGTAGCATCACTTATTACTCTACATTCATGTCGATCCATTAGATCTATTTTGGTTCAACGAAAAACATAGCAATAGGAAATTTTCCTATGGCACTCCACTATTCAATTATTCATGCATTTTGTTGAAAGGAACGGAGCAAAACATCCACCTGGACCTACTTTTCAAAATCCTATGCATGAAAACAAGACCAAGTGCATTAGTGGCAGAATAACATTCTAATTGTACACGATTTCATATGGTTTCACATTATTCTGGCCATGTTTCTTTGCATTCCTCTGCTCTTCCAATTCCTATGAACCAAACACCCAAATTGACGGAAATTATGTGTTCACAAATGCTCTATTTCCCATGTGCATTCCTATCCTGTTCCGGTGTTTTTCCTATCCCTTCATTTTTAGAATCATGCAAGCCAAATGAGCCCTAATAGAATTACTTCAGTTATAGGTAGGTGTCGAAGAAACCTTTGTGTGGTTTGTCCTGCTCCTGCCGCTACTTCGGCCGCCTCACCTGAGCTGCTCCATCGACAGAAGCATCCACCAAACCAGACATCATGACTCCTGACCGTCTTTCGCGGCCTCAGATCTCCTTCCCTGCCGCCTGAAAGTGCGTTATATCGACTAGAGGGGGGTGAATAAGCGATTTTTATGAATTCTTCACTAAGGAATTTGCCGGTGAGGAAATTCCTTAGCGAAGAACTACTTGCAGTGGAATAAGTACATAGAAGTAAACACAACAGAATATAGGCATGGTCATCATGAAGAAATGAAGACAATCATAGAGTACAGAAAGCGTAATCATAGGATAGCACAGGATGAAGACAAACAGACTGACGAAATTGAACTGATGAAATTGAGAAAGTCTTCAGTCAAAGTTTTCACACACAGATATGACAAGCACACAACTTAGTAATGAGGAAATGAAAGAGTTGAGGAAATAGAACCAGTTGGCTTGGTGAACACAATGATTTGGTAGACTAGTTCCAACTGCTGTCTCAGTTGTACATCTGGTTGGAGCGGCTAGGTATTTAAACCTGAGGACACACAGTCCCGGACACACAGTCCTCACCGTATTCTCCTTGAACTAAGGTCACACAGACCTCGTCCAATCACTCGTGGTAAGTCTTCAGGTGACTTCCGAACCTTCACAAACTCGGTCACTCGGCGATCCACAATTCCTCTTGGATGCTCTAGACCATGACGCCTAACCGTCTGGAAGAAGCACAGTCTTCAAAGGTAACAAGCGTCGGATCCACGCAGGATCAATCTCTTCAGTGATGCTCTATCACTTTGGGTTTGTAGGTGTTTGGGTTTGGGTTTTCCTCACTTGATGATTTTCGCTCAAAGTCCTCAGAGGATGGGTTGCTCTCAAATGACAAGTGTCAGTTTCTCTCGGAGCAGCCAACTAGCTAGTGGTTGTAGGGGGTGGCTATTTATAGCCTAGGGAGCAGCCCGACATGATAAGACATAAATGCCCTTGAATGATATGACTGTTAGGTGGATAAGATATTTTGGGTCAGCTGGCGCGCAGCACAGCAATAGTCGGAAATTTGAGGTTCAAATTCCTCAGGGCTATCATGTTCCTCACTGTGTAGGCAATCCGCACTGGCGAATTCCTAACTCCTCAGTCAGAACAAATTCCTCAGTGACCAGAAGAACTTTGTCTCTATCACTAAAGAAATTGACTGAACTATATGAGATTTCCAATGGCTTCACTCGAAGGGATTGGTAGGTGTAGGATTTTGAGTTGAGACACACATGGAAATTTTTCCTTAGTATTTCCTCGACCCCCTTTAACAGTACGGTGTTTCCTATGAATCAAGAAAGAGAAAATGAAACTACAAAAACAAAAGTCTTCACGCTTCATGTTCCTTGAATGAATACCATGTCTTCAAGGTCACACCAATTTCTTCACTTTCAAAGTCTTCAGAAAGACTTCAGAACACCAAAGTCTTCAGTCGAAGAACTTCATTTTTAGGGGTCGACTTTCTCTGTAAATATCAAACTGCTCATAGACTTATAGACCTGTGTACACTCACAAACGCATTAGTCCCTTAACCTATAATCTTCAATACACCAAAATCACTAAGGTGCACTAGATGCACTTACACCCCCGGCACCCATCGCAACGGCATCACCATCATCGACTCAGCAGATGAACCTGAGGAGTACACGGGTCCACAAGAGAGGCCGCACTCTTTTGTTTCTGCTTTTTGTTATGCATTGCTTAATATTACCTGCTACTTTATCGTCCTGTCCACCTCTAAACTCCAAGTCAAGTCCAAATTAATGTTCAAACTTGAGTTATAAATTAGTTGTGGGGCACATATCGATGTGCAATGAATAGTATCTCTGTCTAAAATCTGGTTCACCTAGGGTATGCCTATGTTGTTCATATTGGTGGGAAACAAATAGTAAAGCAATCGTCATATGTTTTTTACTAAATTAAAGCAATCATCAGCCTACTATCATTATTTTTCGATCCATCCACTGGTTTTTACCATCACTCTTGATTTCTGCATGCTCTCCCTACATAATCTCACTATATTTTTTTGTATGCATGTCAGATATTGTACACACTCATGCTGTACATGTAGAGAAAAAGGGAAGAGTTTTGCGCGACAATATGATGTCATACAGACATCGCTCCATGGTGGGTTCAATGGCAAACCATCCCCCCCTCTCCAGATTGTAATCCAGAGGAAGATATCTGTTCTTAGGCGGATTCAGACGCAGCTGACCACTCCTATTTACCCCCAAGGTGTTTGCTCTAACTTGGCATGATGATGTTAGTCATATGATGCATATGTTGCCTTGCAGTGCCTACTTTCGACATCATATATGTCATCTGCTTAGTTTAGACATGTTTTGTAATGCCACCCGTTTAGTTTCAATATCATATATGGGAATTATGCAGTCTCATGTCTTTTAGCCAACCATAATATATGTGAAATGTGCAATGACATCCTCTGTAACTAGGCATCATATATTTGAATGATATCTTGCCCATTCTTTCCTTCATTACATTTCCATTTGAGTGGGTGATGGAAAAATCTGGAGTAAAAACAAGGCCTTAGAAAGTGCTACCTGTCGAAGCAAATCTCTTGCTAGGTCCCGATAGCTCCTCAGAGATGTATTCAAAGACAGATGACTAGTCTTATTCCCCCACCGAGGTGTATGCTCTAACTTGGCACGATTATACTGCTCATATCATACATATGGTGTCTTGCATTGCATAGTTTAGACATCATATACACAATATTCAACACCATGTTCTTAGTTCAGACATCATATATGCGAATGTCCTCTGCATTGCATAGTTTAGACATCATATACACAATATGTGAATTAAATCATGCGACCCTGATTACTTAGATTACATGTATGTGAATTATGTCATGCGATCCTGTTTAGTTAGTCATCATATCTTTGAATTATGTTATAATATGCTATCCAGTTTAGATAGGCATCATATATGTGAAATTATGTCATGCTATCCCGTTTTAGTTAAAACAATATACAAGTCAACTATTTCATGCCCTGTTTTTCCACACTATCTATTGCATCTGTTTCTCATACAATGTCTGTAGATTCAACTATGTTTCCTGTTTATCAGCCATTTGAATTGGAGCGGGTGATGGCAGTATCTAGCGGAGTAAAAACACAGTCTTCAAATAAAACAGTGCTACCTCTTGGTGGAGATAGCACCCCAGTTGTATATGCACAAGAACCAGCCCTACCACACGTAACACAGACTCTCGCAGATTGTGCCCCTACTGTGATGGACAGAGAACCAGCTTCACCCAATCTAACCTCAACCCTAGCAGATAGTAACCCAGTTCCTGTGGAGGAAGCACAACCATCCATTCATAGTTTAGCATCTATCGCATTTGATGTTGTTAAATCCTATGTGCGTATCTTCCCATCATGGAAATATTATACTGAAGATGAAGGAAAGTGCCAGTTGCAGGTGTTTGTCCAGGAGTTATGTGTAAGTAAAGTTATTCATTGCAATTACTTTGCTTTGTCCCATACATTCTACCTCCATGATGGTTATAATACATCAAAATTTCCCATTTTTCTCTATAGAGAAGGACCAATTTGGAAACTCAGGATGAGGTAACCTGTGCTAATACCTCTGCTATCTTCAAGAATGCTTGGTGGCAGTATCGGAATTACCTGAAGAAAATGTACTTCACTAGCAAAGAAACTCATCAAATTCCCTTATGTTCTCCTGAGGCACATTTATTGGACGATGACTGGGAATGGCTTGTTCTGTACTGGTCCCGAACCAAGAATGTGGTAAGGTCTATGAGCTCATTTTTTAAGTACTATATACTTACGTCTTACTGTACTCTTGTCGGCGTTCTAGGAACGGGGGTCCCCAGACTTGCCTGCCTGCGGCCTGCGGCGTGGCTCAAAGGGGGACCAGCACGGCCCATCTTCATCAACACAAGACCCAAGACCCTCGCGAGGGGCCAAGCCTCGCGGGGCGGACGACACAGTGCTTCCTCAGGCGCGACCTCATCAGGCTGGCTCATGAGGAGGCGGAGAGATCAAGGCAGGGTACCTAGCGAGGTGCCCATGACGCAAGCCATGACGACCAAGGGCGCCAGGCGGGCGCCAGCCCGCGCAGTGTCCTCCCTTTCCTCTTTGGTGCAAAGGTGGCAAGCGCAGGCGAGAGGATCAAGCAAAGGCATCCATTTCGGTGCAACAAGACCAAGACCAGTCCAACGGTGGGAAGGAGGTCATCGTGGAGCCCAGAACGACGTCACCATAGGGCCTTTGGCAGTCGAGGACCAACTTTAGTCAGGATAAGTGTACTGGATGTTCCCCTTCAAATTGGCCAATTGTTGGCGCCCTTCCCGCTCAATAGAGGCCCAGGGCCCTTGCCTATAAATAGGACTAGCCGCCCCTAGGGCAGAAAAGGAGGGACCCAGAGTAGAAGGGAGGAGAGATCGAGAAACCGAGTAAGCGGAGACGATCAGAGAGAGTGAGAGAGAGAAGGGTGGCTGAACTCCGCCAGCAATTCATCGTCCCAGCTAGAACACGCCCTCGTGAGGCTGTTCTCCCTTGTACTATTCATCATCATCAGCCCAAGAGGCAATCCACCCACCACACTGGAGTAGGGTATTACACCACATCGGTGGCCCGAACCAGTATAAACCCTGTGTCTCTTGTGTTGTTCTTTGAGTAGTTAGATCTTTGCGGCACGGAGAGGTAGAGGGCAGAATATCCGCGCGCACCCCAGAGTTTGAACCTTAAGGGTCTGCCGAAACCCGAAATCCGACATTTGGCGCGCCAGGTAGGGGTGCGCCGGAATTTGTCTTCCACCGCGTCGTTCTCCTCCGACCGTCGCGTCCATGTCTGACGCTCGTCGGGCCCGCGCCGAGCGCCGTGCCGCCATCGCTATCCCGCGTTGCCCAGACGGCCCCCGTCAATGGGCGTCCTCGTCGTTCCCTGTCGCCCGCCGTCAACGCCGCCACCGGCCCGGCAGGGGACGAGTAGCAAGCGTCATCTCAGCACCCATCTGTGCGGCGAGACAGCCGCACCGCTACTCCGTCGCTCATGCCAGCTGGCTCTTCGTCCCACGCGCTCCGCGCGCCGTTGGAGGCTCGAGCTGCACTCATCGCGGCAAACGAGCTCCTGTGCTACCGTCCCGTCGACGACGTCTATGAAGAGTGGCTCGACCGTGCCGCAGGGGGCTCTCCTGCACCGTCCGCTCCACTGCACCACACCCCGCCCCGCGCAGGCCATGAAGCTCCGGGGGCGTACCAGCCACCTCCACTCCAAGAAGACGCCATGGCTCCAAGGCGCGTGGCCCCTGGGCAGAACCCGCTCCGTCAGGCGCCAGCCCAGCAAGAACGGAGCTACCAAGAAGTCCCTCGACCGCAAGAGGCTGCCCGAGCGCTTCCTGCTTCGGCTCGCCGCGACCCTGCTCCAGCTCCGACACGTCAAGACCCCGCGCCGCTTCCAGCTGCAGCGCATGGGGACCCTCAAGGTCAAGCTCTCCCTCGACCAAAGCCTCCCGTGGCCACGGCCGGATGCCGCGCCTACACCACTTAGCTACGCAGCATCGCGTGGCTCGGCAAGTTCAAACCAGACCTGCCTCCTCGCTACAACGGCACGACTGACCCTGCCGAGTTCCTCCAGCCCTACGAGCTGGGCATCGAGGCCGCCAGCGGGGACGAAAAGGTCATGGCGAACTGGTTCCTTATGGCGCTCAAGGAAGGAGCTCGTACCTAGCTCCTGAACCTGGCCCCAGGCACGATCTCTTCCTGGGACCAGATGCGCACCCGCTTCATCGCCAACTTCCAAGGTACTCGTGACCGGCCGCCCGCCGTGAGCGACATGCGCCGCATCAAGCAACAACCCGGAGAGACCCTGCAAAAGTACATCCAGCGCTTCAACAGCACACATCTCAAGATCCCCAAGGTGTCCGAGGAAGCCATCATCTCAGCCTTCTCCGACGGTGTGCGCGACGTCAAGATGAAGGAGGAGCTGGCGATGCATGAAGACCTGTGCACCTCCTTGGAACTGTTCAACTTGGCGACCAAGTGCGCCAGGGCTGAGGAGGGGCGTCTCTCCCTCCTCGAGCTGCCTGCCGCGGACCCAGAAGAGAAGAAACCTATAATGCCCTCAATGCGGCTATATCTCCCACGTGTCGAGGCACGACTTAGAGGCATAACCGAATTGAAAGCAATGTCGCAAGTGAGGTAATCTTCACACAACCCATGTAATACATTAAGGGAAAGAGATACATAGTTGGCTTACAGTCGCCACTTCACACAGTACATAAATAAACATTCATCATTCAAAATACACTCAAGGTCCGACTACGGTACCAAAATGAAAGAAGACTACCCCAAATGCTACATAGATCCCCGGATCACCCTAACTGGGCTCCACTACTGATCATCTGGAAAAGAAACATAGTAACGGCCACGTTCCTCGTCAAACTCCCAAGTGAGCTCGGACGCGTCATCTGCACTGGCATCATTGGTACCTGCAACTGTTGTGGTAGAATCTGTGAGTCACGGGGACTCAGCAATCTCACACCCGCGAGATCAAGACTATTTAAGCTTATAGGTAGGAAAGGATTGTAAGGTGGAGCTGCAGTAAGCGACTAGCGTATATGGTGGCTGCAACGCAAAAGAGAGCGAGAAGAGAAGGCAAAGCACGGTCGTGAAGCTAGAAGCTCTCTCGCTTTGCAAGGCAAGACATTCCTGATGAGAAGAGTATGATCTACCAATTCAGGCGTGGTCTCAAAGAAGATCTGCAACTTGCTCTCGTGCTTTTCGAGCCATTAAAGTATGATGAATTCTACAACATGGCACTGAAACAAGAAGCTGCTCAGCTCAAGTGTGGGGCATCTAAGAAGAGAGTGAGAGACGCAGTTCAGTCTTCTTCTTCTTCACTTGTGGCAGCTAAGCAACAGAAGTTCTGGTTGCCTCCTCCTCCGTTCCGTCAGCCTTATCAGCAGAAGAACTCAAGTGGTCGTGGATCTTCCCACCCACCCAACCCTGGTTATCAGAACAAGTCTCAGAACCAAGCTCCAAGGCCAAGTGCTCCTTATCATCGTCCGCTCTCAGAGGTGATTTGCAGGAAATGTCAGCAAAAGGGTCACTATGCGAACAAGTGCTTCAACCAAAGGCGCCTTCCGCCTCCTCCTCCTGTGAAATCTTCCAGCAATGCAGTGGTCAAGCATAATCCTAAGTATGCTAAGGTGAACATGTTGAATGCAGCTCAAGCAGAGGGTTCTTCCGAAGTGATCATGGGTAACCTTCCCGTTAATGATATTCCTGCAAAAGTCTTATTTGATACTGGTGCATCGCATTGTTTCATGTCAAGACCATTCTTTGCCAAGCATGAGTTCTCTTCTTCAAATTTGGGTAAACCCATGGATATCGTTTCTCCGGGCAAGCGTTTGAGCTCTAGTTTGGTGGTTCCGAATGTCGGTATCAAGATGGGAGACTACAAATTCTTGTCTAAACCAATTGTTCTTGGTGATTCGGATATTGATATTATTCTCGGGATGGACTGGCTTTCTAAGCACAAGGCTCAGCTTGAGTGTGCTGCCAGGGAAATCAAATTGACTCACTCTTCTAAAGATGTGATCATCTATGCTTCTCGTGATGATACCATTCGGTTGTTTTCTCTCAATGAGAATGATGAATTGGAGGCTATCTCTCAGATTCCAGTCGTTTGTGAGTACCAAGATGTTTTTCCAGAAGAGCTTCTGGGTATGCCTCCCCGTCGGCCAGTTGAATTCGTTATTGATCTCGAGCCTGGCACGGAACCTGTTTGCAAGCGTCCTTACAAGCTTGGACCATATGAGCTCAAGGAATTAAAGATTCAACTCGATAAACAAGAACGTCTGGGTCTGATCAGACCGAGTTCTTCTCCTTGGGGTTGTGGTGTTCTTTTTGTCAAGAAGAAGGATGACACGGACCGACTTTGCGTCGATTACCGTCCATTGAACAAGAAGACTATCAAGAACAAGTACCCACTTCCCAACATCAATGAGCTATTTGAGCAACTTAAAGGTGCTAAGGTGTTCTCCAAGCTTGACCTTCGTATGGGTTATCATCAGATTCGCATTCGTGAAGAAGATATTCCCAAGACAGCTTTCAGAACAAGCTTTGGTTCTTATGAATATACTGTCATGTCTTTCGGCCTTGTCAATGCTCCTCCATATTTCACTCGCTTGATGAATTTCATCTTCAACCCCTACATCAACGAATTTGTCTTGGTCTATCTCGATGATATTTTGGTCTTCTCCAAGAATAAGAAGGATCATGCCAAACATTTGCGATTGGTGCTCGACAAGCTCAGAGAGTATCAATTATATGCGAAGTTCTCCAAATGTGAATTCTGGCTTGATGAAGTTCTTTATCTTGGTTATATCATCTCTGCCAAGGGCATTGCTATTAATCCAGAGAGGGTGTCTGCAGTTTTGAATTGGCAACCCCCTCAGAATGTCAAGCAGCTTCGCAGTTTTCTTGGACTTGCAAGCTATTGCCGAAGATTCGTTGAGAATTTCTCCAAGATTGCTAAGCCTCTTTCCAACCTCCTCCAGAAGCATGTGAAGTATGTCTGGTCTCCTGAGTGTGACATTGCGTTCAACACTCTCAAAGAGAAACTCGTCACTGCTCCAGTTCTGACTCCTCCTGATGAATCCAAGCCTTATGAAGTTTTCTGTGATGCTTCTCTCCAGGGCCTCGGTGCCGTCTTAATGCAAGAGAAGAAGGTTGTTGCCTATACCTCTCGCCAGTTGAAGCCCAACGAAAGGAACTACCCCACTCACGATCTTGAGTTGGCGGCAGTTGTCCACGCACTGATAACATGGAGGCATCTCCTGTTGGGAAGGAAAGTGGACATTTTCACCGATCACAAGAGTCTCAAGTATATCTTCACTCAGCCTCACCTCAACCTCAGACAAACTCGATGGGTCGAAATGATTCAAGAGTATAATCCGAGTATTGAATACACTCCAGGCAAGGCTAATGTGATTGCAGACGTGTTGAGCAGAAAGGCTTATTGCAACAGCTTAATCCTCAAGCCTTTTCAACCGGATCTGTGTGAGGCTTTCCGCAAGTTGAATCTCCAAGTTGTTCCTCAAGGTGTTCTTGCCAACCTCATTGTCTCTCCTACTTTGGAAGATCAGATTCGTGAGGCACAATTGTTGGATACCATGGTGAAGAAGGTGAAACGTGGTATTGAAAATAGCATCCCCAAATACAAGTGCTATCGAGTTGATGACAGCGATACTCTTTTCTTCGAGGACCGGATTGTGGTTCCAAAGGGTGATCTTCGTAAAGTCATTATGAACGAAGCGCACAATTCTCTTCTATCAATTCATCCTAGAAGTACGAAGATGTACCATGACCTCAAGCAGTCGTATTGGTGGACTCGAATGAAGCGAGAGATTGCTCAATTCGTGAATGAATGTGATGTCTGCAGAAGGGTGAAAGCAGAACACCAACGACCAGCTGGTCTTCTCCAACCTCTTGCTATTCCAGAATGGAAGTTTGATCATATTGAAATGGACTTCGTGACTGGTTTTCCTAAGTCCAAGCGTGGAAATGGTGCTATCTTCGTCGTCATCGACAAGCTCACCAAAGTGGCTCATTTTCTTCCTATCAAAGAGTCTATCACAGCAGCGCAGCTGACAGAGCTCTACACCTCCAGAATTGTCTCCTTGCATGGCGTTCCACAATTGATCTCTTCAGACCGTGGCAGCATTTTTACCTCCAAGTTTTGGGATTCTTTTCAGAAGGCCATGGGCACCAACATTCGCTTCAGCACAGCTTTCCACCCTCAGACTAGTGGACAAGTTGAGCGTGTCAACCAAATTCTTGAAGATATGCTCAGAGCTTGTGTTATCTCTTTCGGCATGAAGTGGGAGGATTGTCTTCCTTATGCTGAGTTCTCTTACAACAACAGTTTTCAAGCCAGCTCGGGCAAAGCCCCATTCGAGATTCTCTATGGCAGAAAGTGTCGTACTCCTCTCAACTGGTCTGAAACCGGTGAACGCCAATTGCTCGGCAATGATTTGATCTCAGAGGCTGAGGCTATGTGCAAGGTGATTCGTGAGAACCTCAAAGCCGCGCAGTCGCGCCAGAAGAGCTATTACGATAGCAAACACCGAGATGTGGCATTCGAGATCGGAGATCATGTCTACCTCCCCGTCTCTCCAATGAAAGGAACTCGTCGCTTCGGTATCAAGGGAAAACTTGCCCCCAGATACGTCGGTCCTTTCAAGATCATCGGCAAATGAGGCGATCTCGCCTATCAACTTGAGCTTCCCTCCAACTTTGCAAATGTGCACGATGTCTTCCACATGTCACAGCTTCGCAAGTGCTTCAATACGCCTGAGCGCACCATCAACTTCGAAGAGATTGATCTTCAAGAAGATTTGTCCTATCATGAGCACCCAGTTGCTATTCTTGAAACAACTGAGCGCAAGACTCGCAACAAGTCAATCAAATTCCTCAAAGTGAAATGGTCACACCACTCAGACCGAGAAGCCACCTGGGAGCGTGAGGATCACCTATGTTCCGAGTATCCGCAATTCTTTCAGTCCTAGATCTCGGGACGAGATCCTCTCTTAGTGGTGGAGTGTTGTAACGCCCCGGATGTAACCTGCCATATTTGTAATCCAACTCTTGCCATTTTCGGCTATGTGTTATGATTTTCCCTCCGTGGTTGGGTTTCCCTTAGTTTTGCAATTTGGTCATGTCATGCATTTCATATCATGTCATCATGTGCATCGCATTCGCATACGTGTTCGTCTCATAAATCCGAGCATCTTTCCCGTCGTCCGTTTTGCAATCCGGCGCTCCTATGTCTCTCGGCGTCCCCGTTTACATTTCTTTGTGAGCGGGTATTAAACATTCTCGGAATGGACCGAGGTTTGACATGTGGCCTCGATATAGCACCGGTAGACCGCCTGTCAAGTTTCGGGTCAATCGGAGTTCGTTTGGTACTCCAACGGTTAACCGGGTAACCGTGAAGGCCTCGTGTGTGTTGCAGCCCAACACCCCTTCAAAACAGCCCAATAACCCATCTAAGTCACTCCCATGTCCTCCGCTGTTCGATCACGATCGCGTGGCCGAAAACCGCTCTCCATTTGGAGCTCCCTAGCTCCTTCTAGCTATAAAAAACATCTCCCCCTCCTCAAATCCGGGCAAATATCCACCCAAACCCTAGATCCACCGTCGCCCGCGCCGCCGGACGTGTCCGCGCCGGCCGGACGTGTCCGCCGCCGCGTTCCCCGCCAACCAGGGGCTGCCACGTGTCCCGGGCGGTCCCCCAGCTCGCCGCCGACCCACGGGCCCGCGAGGCCCGTGCGGGGCCCCCGCGGCCCGGTCGCCGCCCCGCCGCCGCGGCTCCTCCCGCTCCCCCGCGCCCGCATCCGCGCCGCCGCCGTCGCCCGCCTCCGACGCTGCGCCGCCACGCGCCCCGGCAGCCGGCGCCGCCCGCTCCGCCTCGATCCGCGCGACGCCGCCGCCGCATCGCCGTCCCGCCCGCCGGATCCGGCCACCAGCGCCTCCGCCCCACGCGCCCCGGCCACCGGAGCCGCCCCGGCCGCCTCGGGCCTCTTCTCCGGCGAGCCAGGCACCAGACCCGCCGCCCGCCTCGTTCCGCGTGCCGGTGGTTGACTTTTCCCCGAAGCCCGTTTTTCTCCAAGTCATGTATTTTCATCATCATCATCGCATCTTCATCATGCCGTAGCTTTGCGTCCGTAGCTCCGCTTCGCACGTACAATATGTCATATTGTTCGACTCGAAGAGTTAATCATTTTGTTCCATTGCATAATTTTTATTTGAGGTCATCTTGATGCCCGAAATGCTGTTAGAAGAGGGCTAGTTGATGTTAGTGGCTGAATCTTATCTGAACATGCACTTTTGTCATTTTTGCCATGATTGATGTGTACCTCCTATGAAGTTGTGTCCTACATGAGTTTTGAAATATGCCATGTCTACTATCCAGAGAATTTTGCCATGTATTTTTGTGATCTATGTGGTGACTAGCACAAGCATGAAAACTAGGTCACTTGATGTTGCTGATTTCAGAGACAGTGATTTCACTAAGTCCCTGACTGCTGTTATTTTCATGCCATGTATTCATGTTGTTTCTGAGAGATCTATGCATAATTTGAGCATGATCATTAAGGGAGTTTTGGACTTGAGTATTTGTTCTATCCATACATGCCTTTGTTTTCAATTATGGAGTGCCATAGCTTGAGTCAATCGAGCTCTACTTTTGCTACAAAATGTTGCTGGCAGATTGTTTACATGTTATTCGATTTTGCCAAGCTTGGTGTAGTTGATACTTGCATGATATGATGTTATTCTTGCCATTTATTGTTACTATGCCATGTCTTCTTGATGTATGTATACTTATTTTATCATTCAATGCTCTGTAGTGAGTGCATCGAGCTCACGAACATGCTTAGTCGTTATTAGTTTTCTGCCATGTCCAGTTTTCTTCTAAGTCTGAAACCTGTAACGAAACTTGCTTAATTGACATGGGTGTAATCATATTTTACGATCCTTTTGGGCTTATGGTCGGTAAGAGACTTTTGTCAAGTGCTACGTGTAGATTCATGCCATGCCTTACTTTCCTATTTTCTGAACATGTAGCATGTTGTTTCATTGCTCTGAACATGTCATCCTGATGCTAGTTTTTCTGCTAAGTTGTTAATTTCAGTGTCTGAGAACATGATATCTTTTGCACTTTTTCCATGATTGTTTGGACTTGTTATGATGTGAATTAGCCGTAGCTCAGTGTTTATCTTTTGTGGTGCATCTTGTGTAGATTACTGTCATATGCTTTGTTGCCATGTTTGGGTGCATTAGCTTAATTAATTGTCGCTTGCTAAGTGGCATCATGCTGTTTATGGCAGATTCGTGTCATTCTTGTATTGCTTGCCATTTGCAAACCGTGCATCCGATTCCGGTGTTGTTTATATCGATTTCAACCGAAATCACCTCATCTATCCAGTGGCATGCTTGGTTTGCCAAGATTATGCCTTGTTCATCCTTGTCCTTCCGAAGCATGCATACGCATAGCATATCACCTCTCGCATATCATTGCCATGTTTTGCATCATATTGCTTGTGCATTGCATCGTGGTTGATATTGGTTCCTTTGCTTGTTCTCTTGTCTTGGGTAGAGCCAGGAGACGAGTACGTGACCGAGGATTCCGTTGAGAACGCTTACGAGGACCAAGCTTTCGACAACTCTGAGACTCTTGCAGGCAAGATGACCATACCCTCGAAATCACTTCTATCTTTGCTTGCTAGATTGCTCGCTCTTTTGCTATGCCTATGCTGCGATACCTAGCACTTGCTATATCATGCCACCCATATTGCCATGTCAGCCCCTAACCATCCATGTCCTAGCAAACCGTTGATTGGCTATGTTACCGCTTTGCTCAGCCCCTCTTGTAGCGTTGTTAGTTGCAGGTGAAGATGAAGTTTGTTCCTTGTTGGAACATGGACTTGTTGTTCCTTGTTGGAACATGTTTACTTGTTGGGATATCACAATACCTCTTATTTAATTAATGCATCTATATACTTGGTAAAGGGTGGAAGGCTCGGCCTTATGCCTGGTGTTTTGTTCCACTCTTGCCACCCTAGTTTCCGTCATACCGGTGTTATGTTCCTTGATTTTGCGTTCCTTACACGGTTGGGTGATTTATGGGACCCCCTTGACAGTTCGCTTTGAATAAGACTTTTCCAGCAAGGCCCAACATTGGTTTTACCATTTGCCACCTAAGCCTTTTTCCCCGGGTTTTCGCGAGCCCGAGGGTCATCTTTATTTTAACCCCCCCCCCCGGGCCAGTGCTCCTTCGAGTGTTGGTCCGAACTGTCAGCCGCCGGTGGTCGCCAGGGGCAACTCTGGACTGGCCTACCGGAAGTTTGGACAATCCGGATGTGCCCTGAGACCGAGATATGTGCAGCTCCTATCAGGATTTGTCGGCACAATCGGGCGGCTTTGCTGGACTTGTTTTATTACTGCCGAGATGTCTTATAGTCCGGGATTCCGAGACTGATCGGGTCTTCCCGGTAGAAGGAATATCCTTCGTTGACCGTGAGAGCTTATAATGGGCTAAGTTGGGACACCCCTGCAGGGTATTATCTTTCGAAAGCCGTGCCCGCGGTTATGAGGCAGATGGGAATTTGTTGATGTCCGGTTGTAGAAAACCCGAAGTTGACCTTATTTAAAACACATCAACCGTGTGTGTAACTGTGATGGTCTCTTCTCGGCGGGGTCCGGGAAGTGAACACGGTGTTGGAGTTATGTTTGACGTAGGTTGTTTCAGGATCACTTCTTGATCGCTTCTAGCTTCACGACCGTGCTTTGCCTTCTCTTCTCGCTCTCTTTTGCGTTGCAGCCACCATATACGCTAGTCGCTTGCTGCAGCTCCACCTTACAATCCTTTCCTACCTATAAGCTTATATAGTCTTGATCTCGCGGGTGTGAGATTGCTGAGTCCCCGTGACTCACAGATTCTACCACAACAGTTGCAGGTACCAATGATGCCAGTGCAGATGACGCGTCCGAGGTCACTTGGGAGTTCGACGAGGAACGTGGCCGTTACTATGTTTCTTTTCCAGATGATCAGTAGTGGAGCCCAGTTAGAGTGATCCGGGGATCTATGTAGCATTTGGGGTAGTCTTCTTTCATTTTGGTACCGTAGTCGGACCTTGAGTGTATTTTGAATGATGAATGTTTATTTATGTACTGTGTGAAGTGGCGACTGTAAGCCAACTATGTATCTCTTTCCCTTAATGTATTACATGGGTTGTGTGAAGATTACCTCACTTGCTTCATTGCTTTCAATGCGGTTATGCCTCTAAGTCGTGCCTCGACACGTGGGAGATATAGCCGCATCGAGGGCGTTACAAAACCCAAGGCCAAGGACGTGAAGCTCAAGGGGGCTGCCGTGCTCGCGGCAGAGCCTGATACCAAGCGGGGCAAGGATCTGCCCGAATCCTCCAGGGGAAGCCGATACTGCGTGTACCACGACATCCACACCCACAACACCAATGAATGCCAAGAGCTCCGCGCTGTGCGAGAAGGAAGGATCGGCCGACGCCCTGACTGCGCTGACCGGGGCTACAGCCGAGGAGGAGGAAGAAACCCAGGACGCTGGGAAGACCGTGGCCCACGCCAAGGGTGGCGTGATCAACCTCGCGAGGACCGCTGGCGAGACTTGCCTCGCGAGGGGGATTGGCGGGATCAGCCTCGTGAGGATCGCCTGCAGGGCAACGCAGGCCTTCCCCTACTGCCGCCTCAGCCAAGGAGGAACGAGGACCGCCACCAAGATGAGGGAGCTGGGGGCTTCCAGGAGCCGCGCGCAATCGCCTGCATCCTGGGCGGAGCTCAAGCCCCAGCCTCCCAACGCATCTTCAAGAAGTTTGCCCGCGAAGTGAATGCAGTCCTCCCCAGGCTCGAAGCAACGCGCCCTCTCAGGTGGTCGGCGTGCACCATCACGTTCAGCTCAGCGGATCAGCTCAAGTGCGCGGCCACAGCCGGGGTCCTCCCGATGCTTTGCTCCCCAGTCATCAGCAACGTACCGGTCACCAGGACCCTCATCGACGGTGGAGCAGGGCTCAACGTCCTGTCCGTGGAAACATTCAACAATCTCCAAGTGCCCTACGACCAGCTTCAGCCAACCAAGCCTTTCTCCGGAGTCACCGACGGTTCCACGATCCCGATCGGGCAAGTCCGCCTCCCTATCACCTTCGGGGCCCACAGCAACTACTGCACCGAGCTCATCGACTTCGACGTCGCTCACATCCGCCTGCCGTACAATGCCATCCTCGGGTATCCAGCGCTGGCCAAGTTCATGGCCGTAACTTATCATGGCTACAACGTCCTCAAGATGCCAGGAAGTGGCGGAGTCATCACGGCGCCGTGTGAAGAGAGGGATGCAGTGTGTTCCCTGGAGCGAGCCTTTCAGGCCGCGTCATTAGAAGACCCGGATCGCGGAGGCAGGAGGCTTCCCGAAACCACCCCTAAGAAGAAGAAGGCGTCATCCGGACCGGCCCCTTAGGAGGCAGGCCCCTCAGGGCCCGCGTCAGCCCAGGGGGACCCTCCTTCCATCGCATAGGAAAGCGCGCTTGGCGCCCTCCTCAGGCAGGGCTCGGGGGCTCTCACCTGGAGGGCCACCGACCTGGCCAGGGTCACAAGGGAGGCGCTTGGGCACCACGTGGAGGCGTGCTTTGAAGCACGTTTCCCTCAAGAAGGAGCGAGGCAAGCAGAGTCAGACCAGTAGGAGTTCGTTAACCAGGCCGTTCAAGAACTACAGGAGTCGAGAATCATGAGAGGTTGCCGCGGCTTACCGGCTGTGGCTCCCCATCCAGGCGAGGATGGTGGGCTGCGTGTCTGCATCGACGCACCAGGGCTCAATCAAGTCGCCACGACGGAGCGCCTCTGGCCCTCACAAGTGGGGCGCTGTGGAGGTCCACCCCATAGCTATGTTCGCATGCCTTAAGGCTTGCCAAGCGTGGCTGCTGCGTAGCAGCGCCTCATGAGGGGCATCATGGAAACTCAGGAAGACAGGCGTTCCGCAGTCCTAGCGGAGATGGAGATGATTCGCGAGGAGCCACCAGCGCCCCCGGAGCCTCCTTAGGCCCCTGGGCCCGGGGGCTCGTGAGGATCGGCTCCCGCAGCCCACCGAGTCTGCTACACCAACACCACTTCGTCCGCAACAACTCCAGGTGACATCTTTCAAGCTTCATTTCCGGCAGGGAACGCCCTCCCAGGGTTGCTTCATTCCCAGGCCACGTGGGTCCGTCCCTGCGGCATGTATCCCTTTTTAGTTTTTGATCATTAGCTTGCTTTGTTGGGGGCGCCCCTCGGGCTGCATCGTCCCCAAGCCGCTCGTGCCAGGCCAAGTGGCGTGTATCTTTCTTGCGTTTTATTTCCAACTATGCATTCGCCTATCATGCTTGATTACTTGATGCCTATTCACGGCACCTCTTCTTCTCAATGTCGACCACTTGCACGTTAAAGGGGGGGTACCTGAGCATCGCGACTCAGGGCTCTTACTGGCTCTCCAGCCCTCACCCTCTGGCCTTGTCCACGGCATCGCGACCTGGCATACCAGCAACGGCTGAGATAAGCTCGAGGGCCGGGACCCGAGGACGTAGAGTGCTGGCATCTAACCAAATCTGCAGGGACATATCTCAAGATACGGCCTAGTGCCAGGCGCAACTCGCCTAGAGGTAGGGCCCCGTGAGTCCCGCGCTAGCTCACGGGTGCCCAGATACACCTCACCTAGCCCTACCATGTCGGCCACGTGTCAGGGCGGGGCTGTACACGCCCCGGGAGCTCCTCCCGGAGGGGAGCCCCCTCCCACGTACCAGTGGAAGCACCATGCTCCGCGCTGGCTGACGACACTGCCGAGGAGCGGCTATGCCCGTACACATATGAAGCGCTATGCTCCGCGCTGGTGATAAACAACTGAGGGTGGCCTCCGAGCCGCATCAACCTCAGGGAGCCCAGAGCTCAGTGTCTAGCCTCATCGCAACGCCTCCCCCCGGGAGCGCCGCGCGAGGGGGCTAGGCATGGGGGCTACGACTGGGTCACGCCTAGGCGTACGGCACCCAGCCAGGCCCCTCGGGCCTGGTTCATCGCGCGTCTCTCCCCGAGCGGAGCCAAGGTATGAAGGCCGTTCGAGCGTCAAGGGGGACTCCTGAGCATCGCGACTCAGGGGCCTAACTGGTCCCGTAGCCCCTCACTCCTTAGTTCTGAAAGGCTATGCTGGGTGAGGTACGCACGGGGCCGGGCTCTGCAGACGTAGAACGGTGGTCTCACTCGCATCTCACCTCATCGCCCGCTATTTGCGCGTCAAGGGGGACCCCTGAGCATCGCGACTCAGGGGCCTAACTGGCTCCGTAGCCCCTCACTCCTTAGTTCCGAAAGGCTATGCTGGGTGAGGTACGCGCGGAGTCGGGCTCTGCAGACGTAGAACGGAAGATACACCTACATCACACTTCCCTACTTGTTGTTCGTGCGCCAAGGGGGACTCCTGAGCATCGCGACTCAGGAGCCTAACTTGTCACGTAGCCCCTCACTCCTTTGGTCCCGTCCTGGTTTCCGGTCGGGGCTAATGCTGGGTGAGGTACGCGCGTGGCCGGGCTCTGCCGGCGTAGAACACAAGCAAGTAGGGAGGAAAAGCATAAAACTCAAAGAATTTAAAAGCAAATATTACAGTCCATACTGTCGTCTCAGTACCAAACGCAAGTTTAAATGCCTCATCGAGGCGTGATGCATGTGAAGGAAGTAAAAGAAGAACAGGAGCGGCAGCGGAGTCACTCGTCGGTGGTGGGGCAGCGCGGAGTGGCCTCGCTTCGTGGAGCAGTAGGGCCAGCAGCGCCCTGCTTCGGCTTGGCGCTGAAGGCGCGGAACTTCCCCAGCAGCGCCTCCGCGCACCCCTTCACGGCTTTGACAGCAGCGGCAGCACCCTCGCCACTCACCGGCTCCAACAGGCCATCGAGGTCTGCGCTGGGATCGCGAAGGTAGATGTGGGCGAAGACCCGCGTCAGCACAGCAGAGGACAAGACTCGCGCCTCGGCCTCGACCGTGGGGCCGAGGCCAAGGGAAACATCCCAAAGGGCATGAACCAGGAAGGGAAGCAGCTTGGCGGGGCCGTCCTCGGCACCGGCTAGCGGGCTCTCCAGGCCGCTCTCGTAGAGCGTCTTCAGCGAAGCACGGGCCTCCTTCTCCATGTCCGCGAAGGCCATGCGATCCTCGGCAAGGACCCGGGCCTTGCGGTCCAGCTCGGCCTTCGTCACCTCCAGCTCCTTCTTCAGCGCGCCTAGGCGGTCGCGGCGCTTCTTGAGCTTGGCCTCCCGATCATCGATGGCCGCCTCACGAGCCTTCGCGCCTTCTTCCTGCACTTGGCGAAGGCGGACCTCCTTCGCGAGCTAGTCTCGCAGGCCCTGCAGCTCGTCCTCCAGCTCCTTGTAGTGACCATGGACTCTAACCACCTCTCCCAGGGCCGCGTCTCGGGCAGCCTTCACCTCGAGGGTGGCCTCCCTCTCTCCGTCACAGGCCGTCGAGGCCTGAACCAGCGCCTCCCGAATTGAGGCGTCGGAACGGATCCACCCCGAGGCCAGCTCCAGGCGCCCGACCACCAGGCGAGGGTCGGTGCCAAGAAGATCCTGCCGTAGCCGGTCCAGTTCAGCAACGGCACGCTCCAAGACGGCAGAAGAAGACGGAGAAGCATCAACACGCTCCAAGGCGGTAGGAGGAGTTGGGGAAGCAACGATCGGTGGAATAGGAGGAGAAGGTAGCGGCGACGAGACCACAGCATCCCGAGGTGGAGTCTGCTGCGCCCCGACGACCGTGGTGCTGGCAGCAGGCAGGGGCACCTCAGGAGTCACCTGGGCCATGGGGGCTGGGCTCGCCCCAGCCAGCTCAGCTAGGCCACGCAAGGATGACCAGGTAGGAGAAGCCCGTGCGTCACGGTCGCCTTCCCCTGCAGGCGGAGGCGTTGCCGCGGATGGGGCCACGGGAGCCCCCTTCGGCTTCTTCGCCGCGGGCGCCAGCCTATCCAAGAGAAGCGAACATCCAGCCTCAGCGGTGGAACAAGAAACAAAAGACGAAGGACCAAGCACTTACGGGTCGTCGCTGGAGAACTCAAGCAGCCTCCGGCCATACTTGAAGCCAGAAAGCCGGGTGGAGGGATCAACCTCAGGAGCAGAAGGCGTGTCTGCGGACCGCCTCGGAGCCGAGGCGGACCCGCGGGGGATCAGCCCGGTTCTGCCCTTCTTCGAGATCGGGGGTGAGCTCCCGCTACCCAGCACGTCGTCTACCTCATCATCATCACTTGACGAAAGGCGGAGAGTACGGGACTTGCACCGGGGGAGGGGAGCCCTCGATTCTCCGTCAGTTGCCTCGGAGTCAGGGCCCTCCTCCCGCTCCTCTTCGCCCTCCTCTCCGCTGGAGTCGCCGGAGGACACGTCCACCAGTCCCTCGGGAGCCACCGCGGGCATGGCTCCGTCCCCGTTGAAGACGGGCATGGACTCCACCACCTACTTCCAGTCGTTGCGAAGGAACAAGGGCGCAGGCGCGCCCTCCAACCTTGCCACCTCGCCCCCGACCAGGGATTGGAGAACCGCGGCCAAATCCTTGTCGCCCAAGGCCGTAGGGCTCGGATGAGGCCTCCACATCGGAGGTGAGTACCGCCGAAGCGGAGCCAGTTGGTGCTCCAGGAATTCCCTCAGCAGCGACGCGCCGGTCAGCTTCGCCGCCGCCGTGCCGGCCGGCTTCAAGTCCGCGTCCATCTTCTCCAGTACCAGCTTCGCGCGAGGGTCCGTGAGCTCCGCTCGGCACCAGTCGCTGGAGCTCGCGGGCTGCTCCGTGGGCAGGATCAGCCGAGGGTGGATGCGCCCGGCATCTACCAAGACCCACTTGCTCCTGAAGCCCTCAATCCTCTTCTCGGGATTCGAGATGGCAATGGCGCCGCCGTATGCGACGAAGCTCGCGCATGCGGAAGGAGGACCACGGGTGACCCGGAGGGAGAAGTAGTGGTGCAACAAGGCCACCGAGGGCTGCACCCCCACATGAGCCTCGCAGTAGTAGGCGAAGATCGCTAGAAGAAGGATGGAGTTGGGGTGGAGATGCAGAGCTTGTAGGTTGTAATGGCGGAGGACAGAGAGGAAGAACTCGGAGAAAGGAGGCACCAAGCCCGCAGTAATGGAGCTTACGAAGAGAGGGTAGAAGGTGCTCCCTCGGTCCTCGGGGGTGGCGGAGCCGACCTTGAACACCCGCACCCCATCGATGCCCTGCGCCACCGCCATACGGCATAGCCGGGCAAGGCTCGCCTCCGACACATTGGGCAAGTCCAGAGCCGGCGAGAACCAAGCTTCGGCAGGAGGCTGACGCGGCGCCATGTCTTCCTAGGTCACACAGGGGAGCAAATCTGGGAGTTCGGAGGAAGGAAGGAGAGGCGCAAGAAAGGGGATCTGGGCAGCGACAGGAGAAAGAGAAGAGCAAAGCCAGGGCAGACGCTGCGACTTTAACCAGCGTGGTTGCGGAGGCGCTCACGTCCAATCAACCGCCACGCGGCACCCAAGGCCGCAGGCTGTTAGGGCCCGCGGCGCTTCGCCCTTGCCCCTTCGCCTCTCAGCACGGCCAAGTCCGGGCGCGCCTTGGGCCCGGGGGCTACTGTCGGCGTTCTGGGAATGGGGGTCCCCAGACTTGCGTGCCTGCGGCCTGCGGCATGGCTCAAAGGGGCCCAGCACGGCCCATCTTCATCAACACAAGACCCAAGACCCTTGCGAGGTGCCAAGCCTCGCGGGGCGGACGACACAGTGCTTCCTCAGGCGCGGCCTCATCAGGCTGGCTCATGAGGAGGCGGAGAGATCAAGGCAGGGTACCTCGCGAGGTGCCCATGACGCAAGCCATGACGACCAAGGGCGCCAGGCGGGCGCCGGCCCGCGCAGTGTCCTCCCTTTCCTCTTTGGTGCAAAGGGGACAAGCGCAGGCGAGAGGATCTAGCAAAGGCATCCATTTCGGTGCAACAAGACCAAGACCAGTCCAACGGTGGGAAGGAGGTCATCGTGGAGCCCAGAACGGCGTCACCACAGGGCCTTTGGCAGGCGAGGACCAACTTTAGTCAGGATAAGTGTACTGGATGTTCCCCTTCAAATTGGCCAATTGTTGGCGCCCTTCCCGCTCAATATTTGGGAAGAGGCCCAGGGCCCTTGCCTATAAATAAGACTAGCCACCCCTAGGGCAGAAAAGGAGGGACCCAGAGTAGAAGGGAGGAGAGATCGAGAATCCGAGTAAGCGGAGACGATCAGAGAGAGTGAGAGAGAGAAGGGCGGCTGAACTCCCCCAGCAGTTCATCGTCCCAGCTAGAACACGCCCTCGCGAGGCTGTTCTCCCTTGTACTGTTCATCATCATCAGCCCAAGAGGCAATCCACCCACCACACTGGAGTAGGGTATTACACCACATCGGTGGCCCGAACCAGTATAAACCCTCTGTCTCTTGTGTTGTTCTTTGAGTAGTTAGATCTTTGCGAGACGGAGAGGTAGAGGGCAGAATCTCCGCGCGCACCCCAGAGTTCGAACCTTAAGGGTCTGCCGGAACCCGAAATTCGACAACTCTGTTCATGTAGAACAAGTGCTTAAACCTGAAGAACAACTATTCTCATTTAAGATTACGTTGCTATCATGCATACTGCTTTGCTCTTGTATCACTTTATTTACTCATACAAACTTATGTTTAAATTGAATTATCCAATTGAAACTCCAATGGCCCAAAGTATGTTTACACATGTTTCTTTAATAGGTTTGCTCTTATAAATAGCTCTGTTGATTTTAATTTCAATTGTGTATACAATTGACTTCTCATATCATGCACATTACTAGCATCACAACAGAGCCAATAGTGTTGTTGTACATGTAGACCCGTGGTACCCATTTGAAATCTTGTTGTGCCATGTAGTTTCCCACGCTTTGTATTCTTTCAGTGCTGACTTCTCATATCATGAGTGAATACCTTGTTCTGGTGAATCTCATAATCCAAGGTGCATAAGGCATCAGCTCAAATGGTGACATAGCGATATTGGCCAGAGTCCTCATGAAGAAATCATGGAAGTTGATGGGAATGCCATGAATGATATTGAAGAGCAAATTCTTCATGATGCCGACGACTTCTTCATCATTAGACTCGTGGCCTTTGATAGGACTCAATGTCTTCGTCAGAATGTGATAGACAGTCCGAGGCACATATAGTAATTCCTTGACGAGGAATTTGGTTCGTGGGGCCTGCCCTGGCTTCAAAGGCTTCATCAGCACTTGCATGTAATGATTAGTAAGCTCAGGTTCACTATAGACACGTCGAGCAGCTTCAAGGGGAGGACTGAGTGGTAGGGCACAAAGTAACTCAGCAGCTGGTGCCTTGTAGTGAGTGTTTTCAGACATCCAGTCTAGCACCCATGAGTTCACATCTTCAGAATCTCCGGTGATGTGAAGTGTCGCATAAAATTGAAGAATGAGTTCTTCATTCCAATCACAGATGTCGGTGCAGAAATTTAACAAGCCAGCTTCGAGAAGAACACTGGGGACTGGCTCGAAGCATGGCAGAGATTCCATGTCCACGTGAGGAATGTGCGCATGATCGAAGATTTTGTCCTTGTTGAACAGAACTGAGGAATAGAAATTACCCTGGCTGGCCATCCAGAAACGCCTCTTCCTAATGCGAGCAGAGTCATAGGGATTGTAATCCGTGAAGAATACGTGCTCGCCGAAGAAATCTTCAGCCCTGAACTTTTGCTTGCGTGAGAATGGAACCTTTGGCTTGGGCAGAGGAGTGTTAGTGAGTTGCATCACAACCTCAGGAATCGCAATCTCAGGTTCTTCAGGCTGAGGAATTTCTGGTTCCTCTTTAGTGGCAGTCTGCGTGTTCAAGTGATCAGCAGCAGCAATTTCTTCAACACTAGTGGCTGGAATTTCTTCACGTACAGATGAAGTGGGGTGAGTTTCTTTAGAGACCATTTGAACGGTTGGTGCAGGGGACTGAGGAATTTGCTGTAAAGGGGTGAAGAGTGGATAATTTGGGTGCTGACTTTCCCAAAAGTCATCATTCATCACTGGTGTGGTGCAGCCAATGTCCACATCTTCATCTTGCATTTCTTCAACGCCGGTCTCTTCAGCAGTAAACTGAGGCATAGGCGAGGAAACAGCAGGAGTTGAAGGGATTGCATCCACTTCAATTCCTTCATCCAACTGCTTTGACGAAGCAGCAGAAGGATTTTTTCATCAGATCCGCTAGGGATCTCATATTCTTCACCAAAAGGAACAAGGTCCTTTGATGGTATGGTCGAGATAGGAACAACATCAATGGGGTTTGCAAATGAACTTGTCATAGGCTTCATCTTCTTCGGAGCTGAAGAATCTGAAGCAACTGATGATTTCCTTTTCTTCACTGCTGCATGCTCTGCAGCCTTGGTCTTCTTCACATATGATGTAGATGGAAGGATTGGAGTTGCTGTAGGCGCAGGAGGAGCAGAGGAATTTGGTTGATGTTCTTCAGGCACAACTGATGCAGTTGCCCTAACTTCTTCATTTTCTTCAGGCACACCACTAGTGGATGCCCTAGCAATTTCTTCAGCGGCTGGAATGCAGTCATCAGCCCTGGAACTCACATTTTCTTGAGCAGCCCGATTTTCATCAGTGGTGCTGGCATGTTCTTCGGTTGGCTGAGCAGATGCTTCAGCCTAAGGAATTTCCTGTT
Source organism: Aegilops umbellulata (assembly GCA_032464435.1). Taxonomy (NCBI): domain Eukaryota; kingdom Viridiplantae; phylum Streptophyta; class Magnoliopsida; order Poales; family Poaceae; genus Aegilops; species Aegilops umbellulata. Next base: position 221,334,300 of record CP136055.1, on the reverse strand, counting down.
GCGTTGGAGCTGCAACATAGGAGGTGAACTTCGCAGTCAGTTTAACAAACCTGACTTTGGCTCCTTGCCAATCAACATAGTAAGCGTTGAATTCATTACTGAGGGTTTTGACTTCAGACTGGATTTTGATAAGTTCATCAGTTTTCATAGAGACAACATTGGTCTTCAGAAATTTCTCATTCTTATATTGGGCTTTCTTGATCTGCTTGGCCTTCTCATATTTCCATTTATCTTCTTGGATGAAATGGGTCAGCATGTGATTTTGACCAGGAGTCAGCTTGAAATCAGGCATAGGAGTGTTTGGGTCCTTGTGCCAGAGATCAATATAATCGAGGATCAACCTTGGATCCAATAGCAGTGACACATTTGTGCCTTTGGCTCTAGCGGCCCTGACTTGCCTATCTCTGATGATTTCAGCAAGTTCATCATCATCAGCTTCGCTTGGAGAGCGACCTGCTTCTTCTTAGGACTAGGGCGAGGACCTCGTCCAGTTGCCTTTGTGTTTAGCAGAGAGGGTCCCGTTGAAGAATTTGGTGCAGCTGAGGAACTAGCTGAGACACCTGAGGCAATGAAGATGCATGTAGTCCTTTGGCACGTGGCAAGATGCACAGGTGCTTAGGACTTTGTCGGAATAGATGAGGACTTTGGAGGAGCTGAGGATTTTGGAGGAGCATGAGCAGTATGAGGAATTGGCCTTGAGGACTTTGAAGATTCTGGCCATGAGGGCATAGCTGAGCAACTTGGCCTTGAGGGCACTGTTGGTGAAGCACTTGGCTTGCACGCAGGCTTCTTTGGCATTGATTTCTTTGACTTGATAGAGGCCTAAGTGGCAGCAACATCAGAGTCTTCATTGAATTTCCTCACTTCTTCTTTTGCTTGTTTGGCCAACTTGGCCTGGCGCTTGGCCCATTCTTCAGGAAAGTCCTCACCATGCTTGATGCTGGTGGGGTCTGCTTCTTGGCCAGGTGCCAATGGAGGTCTGGGCATGGAGGATTTAGTGCGAATTTCTTCATGTACTTTGGAGTTACATATCTGTACTCCCTCCACTCTCTTTCCCATCTCCTCTCTATCTTCTGGATGCGCACCTTGCGCTGATTTTTATCTTCCTCAGGGTGTGTGCAGTACCCAGCATAGATGTCCTCAGGGATTTCAAAAGCATTCATGACCTCAGGCTTCTTTCCTCCTCTCTGTGGCTTCTTTCCATCAACCATTTTCTTCAGATGAGGAATTTGAACAATAGAATTCTCTGAAGAAGTATGCAACTTTTCTTCGAGGAACGCTGCAAATGAGTTAAGTTGATGAGAACCTAGTGATTCAGCAGCGGACATGAGTACCTGTGAACAGAGTATAGTTGCGAGGAATTTGGAGAGGTCATATGCGTTCTCAGAAGGTTTTTCAAAAAGAACAAGTTTGAGGAATTTGACCACATGAGTCTTGAAGAATTTCACTAAGCATTCTTTGTCTTAGGTTCCAGAGTTGTATAGATCGAAGATCCACACAATTGAGGAATCTTGAAACAAAATGATGCTTAGAGAAACGAATTAAGAACAGATGACTTGTGAGGTGTTTTAGTGTGTGAGGATTTGAAGAAAAACACCTTTGAAGATTTTGTAGAAAACATTCGAATCAAAGAGAACAGTAAAAGTAACTTTTAATTACCCTGGATGAAGAACAAGACGAACTGTGAGATGGAGAGGTGAAGTTCGTCTATGTAGATCTTCCACGCCCTAACTCGGCGGAGGAAGATGGCTATGGCGGCGGCGGAGTGAAGATTTCCGCGGCCGGCGCGAGTATGACGGCGACGAGGTCGAGGCGGTGAAGCTCTTCCTCACCGGCGACGATGGAGTAGCGGTGGCGCTAGGGTTTGAGAAGCTTGAGCGGGAGAGAGAGGTCGAGCGGAGTAAGGAAGTGAGGAAGGGGAGAGGGGGTATTTATAGTCACGGTGAAAAACTGTTCGCCCAAAGATTTTGGACGAAGGTGCCCCTGACCCTTCTCCTTCGCATGACAAGTGTCACCCCCGTACTGAGAAGTGGAGATCGTGTTCGATCGTGGGTGAATAGAAAAATATATCGTGGGATGCGGAACGGTTTGAGCGGCAAAACCGAAAATTTGGATAAGATAAGTTTTAGCGTTCCGTTCGCAAATTCTTCAGCTGACAAGGACACAGTGAAGATTTTGAACGAGTTTCAAATAGAACGCACATGAAGAATTTGTGAATAGATTGGGTTGAGTATAGCATAGAGGGGAAAGGGTCCGATCACATTCACTTAGCAGAAAAGCAACTTGAAGAACTAGCCATAAGTGAATGATGTAGAGGACATAAACTCATATATATATATATATATATATATATATATATATATATATATATATATATATATATACATACATACATACATATATATATATATATAGCCAATGAAGAAAAATGACGGAAACAGTGAAGATTTTGCAAAGTTGAAGAATTTGAACAACTGAGGAATTTCAAAACTGAGGAAAAACTCAAATTGAAGATTTTCAACTTTTGGTGGTGGCGTGACCCACCGTATAAGAATGATGATTTCAGACACCGCGTACAATTGTCGTAGGGCTCTGAGAGTCAAATTCTTCGTTAATATCTTCACACTTAGAGTGTTATTCTTCACTGATTGAAGAAAAACGTTTCTTCATGTGTTGCACATCTAAGTCATCAATTTTGCGTAAGTGTTAGGATGAGTGTCCTTTTCAAAGAACATTCGAAGACTCTAAGATATTTAGCTCACACCGCAACTTGCTAAATCAATTCTCATCCAAGGGCTTTGTGAAGATATTGGCTAGCTGGTCTTCAGTCTTCACATGCTCAATAGAAATGTCGCCCTTCAACACATGATCACGAAGAAAATGATGACGAATTTGTATGTGCTTTGTCTTCGAGTGCTGAACTGGGTTGTGATCAATCTTGATGGCACTCTCATTTTCACAGAGGAGAGGCACATTCTTCACGTTGATGTCGTAGTCCTTGAGAGTTTGCTTCATCCATAGCAGTTGAGCACAGCAAGAACCAGCAGCAATGTACTCAGCTTTAGCAGTAGATAGTGATACACAGTTCTGTTTCTTCGAGGACCAACAGACCAAAGATCGTCCGAGGAAATGACATGTTCCAGATGTTGACTTGCGGTCCACATGATCACCAGCATAGTCAGAGTCAGAATATCCAATGAGATCAAAAGTCGATCCCTTGGGGTACCATAATCCAAGTGTTGGTGTGTGAGCTAGATATCGAAGAATATGCTTCACAGCCTTATGGTGTGATTCCTTCGGTGTAGCTTGAAATTGGGCACACATGCAAACACTAAGCATTATATCTGGCCTAGATGCACATAAGTACAATAAAGAACCAATCATGGAGCGGTATACCTTATGATCGAAGTCAATACCATTTTCATTAGTGCACAGATGGCCATTTGTGGGCATAGGAATTTTGACGCCTTTGCAATCTTGCATGCCGAATTTCCTCAGTACATCCTTGAGGTATTTCTCCTGAGATATGAATATGCCATTGCACTGTTGACAAATTTGAAGACCTAAGAAGAATTTCAACTCTCCCATCATAGACATTTGATATTCTTCACTCATCATATAGGCAAATTCATCACTATAACGTTGGTCAGTACAGCCAAAGATAATGTCATCAACATATATTTGGCACACAAATAGTTCACCATCATAAGATTTAGTGAAAAGAGTAGGGTCGAGTGAACCGGGTTTGAAGACTTTCTTCATGAGGAATTCCTTCAAAGTATCATACCACGCCCGAGGGGCCTGCTTGAGGCCATAGAGGGCCTTGTTGAGTCTGAAGACTTTGTCAGGATTCTTTGGGTCTTCAAAACCTGGGGGTTGAGCAACATATACTTCTTCCTCAAGCTTACCATTGAGGAATGCACTTTTCACATCCATTTGATATAGAGCGATATCATGATGGTTAGCATAAGCAAGTAATATGCGAATAGCCTCAAGTCTAGCAACAGGTGCAAAAGTTTCATCGGAGTCAATTCCTTCAACCTGTGTGTAGCCTTGAGCTACAAGTCGTGCCTTATTCCTCACCACAAGGCCATTTTCATCTTGCTTGTTGCGGTAGGTCCACTTTGTGCCAACGATATTGTGCTTGCGAGGATCTAGACGTTTGACCAGTTCCCAGACATTGTTGAGCTCGAATTGATGTAATTCTTGTTGCATGGCCTGAATCCACTCAGGCTCCATGTCAGGACCCCGATCCTAAGCCACATCGACCCAGCATGTAACACTTCATATCACTTTGCGGCCTCACGCACGGTACTCCCACGGGTGCCACCTTACCTGGCCCGGGACCGTTTGCGCCTTTTGGCTCACGTATATGATAATGTCGCTAGCATCCATATGACAGAGAACCCGGGCCGACATGGCTAGTCGTGAACCCAAAGCGGCGCTAGCCTATGAGGACAGGCAAACATGAATCACATCGAGCATGTCGGTCATCAACGTATCTATTCGGGCTGTAGCACTGGGCTAACAGGACTCCGGTAACCCGGGCTGTAGCAGGCTAGGCAGGACTCCGAATATCAGCGCGTGACATTTCCCCGAAGGGACAGACATAGGAACGACGTGAAACACATGCCGGCCAGTCAAGTGTCCAAGCAGTAGTGCTGGGCTAGCAGGACTCCGGTGAACCGGGCTGTAGCGGACTACTATCGCTCAGAAGCACAAGACTTACATTTCCCCATATGAAAGGCTGCCAAGGATAAACAACTAGATAGTCGGATCCCACTCATACCAAGCATTTCAATCATACACACAATATGCCCGATATGAGTAAATACAACATGGCATCACAACAGTACTCTACGACTCAAGTACTTTATTTAGAAGGCTCCGAGGAGCCATACATATCATCCATACAGATAGGGGTCACATGACCCAACACTCAAGTCATACAAACATACAAGCACATGCGGAAGCAAACTAGTCTGAGTACAGACACTAGAAAGAAAGAAGGCTTGATGTAGCCTGTCTATCTACAACGACCCTTCACAAGTCTTGGATCACCACCTGGGTGATAAGTCACTCGTCAACGTCGAGGTCTACATAAAACCCATCAGAAGGGTTGGTGCAGTCGTCTGAAAAACATGATTAAAGCAACATGAGTACGGAGGTACTCAGCAAGTCTTACAACAGGAACCTACTATACATGCACATTCTCAAGAAGGTAGTGGGGTTATTGCAGCAAGCCAGCTTTGACCCTTGGCTAAGCTATCCTACGATAGACACCACTTGTAAAACATTTGTCGCACACGAGTCCACTAACACCAACACAATACTCCACCGTGGATCCTCTCTCGCCATCCCACGAGAGGGCCATCCGCGGTACTCACACTTATCTTGAGATTTTTAGCAGTATCCATTTAACTTGTCTATGAACTGATATAGGCAACCCAGAAGTCCATTTCCGCGGACACGGCTATTCGAATAGATGATGTTAACCCTGCAGGGGTGTACTTCTTCACACACGCTCTCACCACTTATCGCCGTTTACACGACATGTACTCGGCAACCTTCAAGCGGAAGCCCAGCGAGGGTGTCGGCCACGGCCTACCTAAACACTCAAGTCTCTAGTCCAGGTTTATCGCCTATTCGGGTTCCATCCGCAGGGAGTCCGGCCGAGGTTTCCACTAACGGCCCCGAACGATGTGAACAGGGTTCCCGAGACACCAAACGGGCGAGTCGGTACACCGTGCCACGTGCCTACCGCAACACAGCCCACCCCGATGGTCAGCACCGCGTGCGGCCCCCAGCATACTACAAACACCAGAAACTACTTGCAACTCCTGGACAAGGACAAGCGTGATCAAGAAGCCGAGAGAGTCAATTAAGGATCCCAATGTGTGGTAGTAACTGTATCATGGATCACCAACACAGAACTCAGTTCCTAAAGACGGCCTCAATGAAACAACCCACCATGTACTCCTACATGGCCTCTCATCGATTCCTTTACCAAATCGTGTTCAACACCTCACTCTTGTCACCGACACAACCTTTCACTCCAGTTCATCATCCCGATGAGCCAGACCTGACACAACTCTAAGCATAGCAAGCATAGCATGGTAGGAACACTCACACACATGTATTGGCTCAATCAACTCCTACACATGCTAGTGGGTTTCATCTAGTTACTGTGGCAATGACAGGTCATGCAAAGGAAGTGGGTTCAACTACCGCAACACACAGCAGTTTGAAACGCGTTGTCTTAATGCAGTAAACGAGAGCAGAAGCGAGAACATGGGTTTGTATCGGAATGATCAATGGTTTGCTTGCCTGATGGAGTGGTCGTGGGATACTGCCCTTCAGTTGGATACTCGGAGATATCCTCGGAGGCAGAACCTACCACGGATGACACATTGCAACACAATCAATACATGACGATATGCAACAATATGATGCATGCAATGACATGGCAATATGAATGTGTCCTGGTCTTGTGCAAGTTAAACCAGAAGGAAATGACCCTATTTGAACCAAAGATTCAAATGGTAGTGCATTTATAAGATCATATTAGTGCCATATCTTACAATGCCTAAACAGTGGGTTTAACTTGTTTTAACATGCATGAAACTAGTTCCATTGGATAGATTGGATTTTTCTGATAATTTTTCATATATAAAACTTTGCATTTGGAGTTACAGATAATTTTCTATGAATTTTTGAAGTTTGAACTATTTTCTGGAATTTCCTGTATAAAAATAAATCCAGCAAAATAACTAATTGCGTCAGCATGAGGTCATGCTTGCGTCAGCAATCAAACCTGCTGGCTGGGTCAAACCTGACGTGTGGGGACCACACGTCAGTGACACAGGGCTAATCCCGGTCAAACCCGCGCTGACTGGGGTTTGACTGGACCCTAGGGCCCACTGTCAGTGACCCAGAGTGACTTTTAACTGGTGAGGTTAGTTGCTAATGACAGCCACGTCGACTCGCCGGAGTTTCGCCGGCGGCGACCATCCAGTGCGGCGGAGGAAAGTGCAAAAACGTGCTCAGGCGACCAAACGAGCGGCGGAGCCTATCTACGTGATGCGGGAGGCAACCCGCATCTATTGGTGGCGGTAGCTTGCCTCGGGGTCGCCGGAAACGACGCCGGCGACGTGTTTGGCCGCGCCGGAGCTCGGGTCGAAGTGCGAAACGAGCTACGGGGCACGGCGAGGTGCGTGCGGTAGTGCGTTGGCCTCCTAGGGTTGCGGTGAGGCCGTTGGACAAGGTGGGGTGGCCAGTGGTTAGCCGGAGACACGTCGGCGACGAGCTCCGCGGCGGTGGGTGCGGCGAGCTTCGTGCAGTCACTACAGGGCTCGAGAGAGGGAGCAGAGAGGATGGGAAGGTGGCCAGGCTCTCACCGGTCGCGATGGAGCTGATGGCGGGGTCGGGGACGAGCTGGTGCGGCGATGGCGTTGAAGGGGATCTCCGGCGGTGGCGGTGTCGGGCGAGGTTGGTGCGGCAGTTTCGAGGCACGCAGGCGCTGTGGGCTCGGCCTGATCGACGGAGAGGAGGATGGCGGAGCTTGTGGACACGGTGGTGCGGCGTGGAGACGACGAGGGGCACGACTATGGCGGCGGTGCGGCGATGATGGCGTCGGCCATGGTGCTGGAGAGCGAGAGAGAGAGCCAGGGGGAGAATGGACGTGTCCAGGGCGTCGGGGGCACGACGTGGAGCTCGTCCAGCGCGTCGGGCGGCGAGGGAGGTGAAGCAGGGGGGCAGGGCGCTGCGTGGCGAGCTCCTGCTCCGGCGTCGAGCACTTGCCTGCCTGGCTGGCGAGGCGAAGCAGCTCGCTGGCGCGGCTGGTGGGCTGGGCCGGCCAGGTGGGCCGCCAGGTAAGTTAGTTGTATTTTCTGTTTAACTGTTTTCTTTTCTATTATTTCTGCAACTTTGTGGACTTATTTAAAATACTTAAACAACTCCAAAAATCCCCAAACTGCTCATGCTTGCTATTTAAAATATAGACAACATGAAACATTTCTGTTTGAGAATATTTGAACATTTAAAATATTTTTATAAATTTTAAATGCCCAAATTCAAATATTTATGTGTTAAATCAAAAACCTTCTGTTGACCTAGAAAATTGTGCACCACTTTTGTCAAAGGTTTAAACCCAAAACAAAGGGGGTGAACATTTCAGAAGGGCATTTCAGGTTCATTGAAAAAGATTTTAGTAAACCCTAGTTATTTCCAGGGGGGGGGAAGTGTGTGTTGGGGGTTCTGGCATTTCCCATTTCAGAATTAAAAGAATGTAAACATGATGCACACTCTAATGCATGGCCTAGCTAGGGATGTGACAACTCACCCCTACTCAAAAGAATCTCGTCCCGAGATTTAGGTTCCTCCGGAAAGAAGGCGGGGTACTCAAGTCGAAGACGATCCTCCCTTTCCCAGGTAGCCTCTTGCTCGGAATGGTGTGACCATTGAACCTTGAGAAACTTGATATTGTGGCGTCGAGTGGTACGCTCGGCTTGATCAAGGATACGAACGGGGTATTCCCGATAAGTGAGGTTATCTTGGAGATCAAGCGTTTCGTGGTCCACTCCACGGATAGGATCCGCGAAGCAACGCCTGAGTTGAGAAACATGGAAGACATCATGAACTCTGGAGAGATGCGGAGGTAGTTCCAGTTGGTAGGCAACTTCCCCTCGTTTGGCAAGAATGCGAAAGGGTCCAATGTAGCGAGGAGCCAATTTGCCTTTGATACCGAATCGATGGGTTCCCTTTAAAGGTGTAACCCGAAGGTAAGCCATCTCGCCGACTTCATAAGCCATGGGCTTATGCTTGCGGTCATACTGACTCTTTTGCCGGGATTGGGCGGTTTTCAACTTCTCACGAATAATGCGAACCTGCTCTTCTGCATCCTGGATCATGTCCGGGCCAAAGAGTTGTCTCTCGCCGGTTTCTGACCAGTTAAGAGGCGTCCGACATTTTCGTCCATAAAGAACTTCGAAAGGGGCTTTGCCCAAGCTAGCTTGATAACTGTTGTTATAAGCGAACTCGGCGAATGGAAGGCACTTCTCCCAATTCATACCGAAAGAGATGACAGAAGCTCGGAGCATATCCTCCAGAATTTGATTGACTCGTTCTACTTGACCACTTGACTGAGGATGGAAGGCGGTGCTAAAGGAGAGACGAGTCCCCATAGCATTTTGGAAACTTTCCCAAAATCGAGAGGTGAAAAGACTTCCACGGTCCGAATTAATTTCTAATGGAACACCATGAAGAGACACAATTCGAGAGATGTATAAGTCAGCTAGCTGGCCAGCGGTTATACTCTCGCGAACAGGTAAAAAGTGGGCTACCTTGGAGAGACGATCGACAATAACGAAGATAGCAGTATTCCCTCTTTTGGTCCTGGGAAACCCGGTGATGAAATCCATACCGATTTTATCCCATTTCCATTCAGGAATCTCCAATGGTTGAAGGGTGCCAGCAGGCCGTTGATGCTCTGCTTTAACACGACGACAGACGTCGCAATTAGCAATGTATTGAGCGATTTCTCTCTTCATCCTAGTCCACCAAAACCTCTGGCGTAGGTCTTGATACATCTTAGTGCTACCGGGATGAATGGTGAGAGGGGATTCATGAGCTTCCTTAAGAATCAATTGTCGTAAATGTTGCTTCTTGGGAACCACCAAGCGGTTCTCGAAGAAGACAACACCTCGTTCATCCATGGAAAAACATTTAGCAACTCCGCTAGCGATGTTTTCCTTAATCCGAGATATCCCTCTATCATACCGCTGAGCGGTAATGATTTGATCCGTAAGGTTAGGTTTCGCCACCAGGGTGGAAAGGAACCCTCGAGGAACAATGTGAAGGTTAAGTTTATGAAATTCCTCGTGGAGAAGGGGTTGACCTTGTTGTAACATCAGGTTGTTACAATAAGATTTACGACTTAGTGCATCAGCCATGACATTGGCTTTGCCTGGGGTGTAAGTTATTCCTAAGTCGTAATCCGAGATCAACTCGACCCAACGTCTTTGCCTGAGATTCAAATCCGGTTGGGTGAAGATATATTTCAAACTTTGGTGATCAGTGTAAATTTCGCAACGGTTGCCCAAGAGGTAATGTCGCCAGGTTTTGAGTGCATGGACTACCGCTGCAAGCTCTAGATCATGAGTAGGATAATTATCCTCATGTGGACGCAACTGTCGAGATGCGTAGGCAATCACATGACGATCTTGCATGAGTATGCAACCTAGTCCTTGTCGCGAGGCGTCGCAATAGATAACAAAGTCCTTAGAGAAGTCTGGTGGTACCAGTACGGGAGCAGATGTCAGGCGTCTTTTCAGTTCCTGAAAGCTGAACTCGCACTGTGGGGTCCACTCGAACTTTTTATCTTTCTTAAGGAGTTCAGTTAGAGGCTTAGCAACCTTGGAGAAATTCTCGACGAAGCGGCGGCAATAGCTCGCTAAACCAAGAAAACTCCGAACTTGCTTGACCGTCTCAGGTGGAGTCCAGTCAAGGACAGCTTGAACTCGCTCGGGATTGACAGCAATGCCCTTGCCAGAGATTACATGGCCCAGATAGGTCACTTCTGGCAACCAGAATTCGCACTTGGAGAATTTGGCATAAAGGCGATGCTCTCGAAGTTTCATCAATACTAGCCTTAGATGTTCGGCATGTTCTTCCTCATTCTTGGAGTAGATGAGTATATCATCGAGGTAAACCACGACGAATTTATCCAAATACTCCATGAAGATCGAGTTCATTAACCGAGAGAAGGTGGCTGGAGCATTGGTTAAACCGAAGGACATGACGGTGTACTCGTATTGGCCGTAACGAGTAACGAAGGCCGTTTTGGGAATGTCCCCGTTCTTGATTTTGATTTGATGGTAGCCCAACCTCAAATCCATCTTGGAAAAGACTGAGGATCCAGCGAGCTGGTCATACAGGTCGTTGATCCTGGGGAGCGGATACTTGTTCTTGATGGTGACCAGATTGACAGGTCGGTAATCTACAACCATCCGATCCGTTCCATCCTTCTTCTTGACGAAGAGGACGGGGCAAGCCCATGGAGATGAACTAGGACGGATGAAACCTTTTTGCAAGGACTCATCGAGTTGTTTCTTAAGCTCAGCTAGTTCTAGGGGTGCCATCTTATAAGGTCTCCTAGAGATTGGGACGGTTCCTGGAACAAGGTCTATTATGAACTCGACATCTCTGTCAGGTGGAACACCTGGCAGTTCCTCTGGAAAGACATCCGGGAAGTCACGAACTACCGGAATATCTTCGAGGTCTGGAAGGGGATTGGCATTTAGAGAGTAGAGCTGACGCTCCGATACTCGGGTCAAAACATTAACTGTCTTGCCCGATGGATGGGTAAGTTGAACAGTTCTAGTTGAGCAGTCAATCTTGGCGTAATGGGCTGACATCCAGTCCATACCCAAGATGATGTTTATGTCCGAGGACTTGAGAGCTATTAGTGACGCGAGAAAAACCAATCTGTCGACAAGGATTTCATTTCCATGGCTGATTCTAGAGGTTTGCCACTTAGAACCAGGGGTTTGAATTACCATGGAGGTAGGCATGTCACAAAAAGTGGTGTTGTGCAAACGAGCATAGCTCTCAGAAATAAATGAATGAGATGCTCCAGTATCAAAGAGAACAGTTGCCGGATGGCAATTAACAAGGAGCGTACCGAGAACGACGTTGGGGTCCTCTTGAGTTTCCTCAGCTGACACGTAGTTGACATGGCCACGAGCAGTGGTGGCTGGCTTGGCGACAAGCACTTTTGCTGTTGACTTACCACGGCCAACAGACTTTCCGAACTGGCTGGGGTTGTTCTGGGGACACTCACGGATGTAGTGGCCCGGCTCACCACACTTGAAGCAAGTTGTTATATTGGGACGTGGAGCAGCATTGGCAGTGGGGCCACCAAAAGTCTTGGGCGGCACATACTGTTGATTGGGGCGAGGCGCCTCAAAGGATGGCCTCGGGGTATACCTGGGTGGCATAGCAGAATTTGGAATCCAGACCCGGCGCTTCTGTGATCCAGAACCGGATGAAGATCCATAGTCACGGGAGTGTTTGCGTGAAGCTTCAAAATCATTCTGCCCCGTCTCGGCACTGATGGCCTTATTGACTAGCTTCGGAAAAGAAATGCATTCATGCAGACGAAGGTCACGTCGGAGCTCAGGGCTAAGTCCCTTGCGGAACCTTGCCTGCTTCTTGGCATCGGTGGATACCTCTTCGGGAGCATAGCGTGCAAGCTTCCCAAACTCGCGACTGTATGCATCCACAGTCAGCTTCCCCTGGGTGAAGTTACAGAACTCCTCCCTCTTGCGGTCCATAAGACCTTCCGGGATATGATGCTCACGGAAAGCGGCACTGAAATCAGCCCAAGTAGTGAGTTGGCCGACCGGACGCATAGCCTCATAATTCTCCCACCAAAGGCTGGCAGGGCCTTCGAGGTGATAGGCAGCAAAGGTGACTTTATCATCTTCAGCCACGTTGGCAGAACGTAGCTTGTGGGCGATGCTGCGGAGCCAGTCATCCGCATCGAGAGGTTCGATGGAATGATTGAACTTTGGCGGGTACAGCTTGACAAAGTCATTGATGGACACTGGATTGACCCTTTGCTGACGTGCAGTGTTTTGTTCAATCCGCTCTAACAAGCGGTTGGTGTCGCGCCTGTTGCGCTCTACCTCCAGCATCACTTCGGCCAGAGAAGGTGGTTGAGGCAGACTTTCCTCTCTAGGTGCACTAGCTTCTCCCTGCTCCGGAGCAGCAGGGTTGCTGCGGGTGTTGACCATCCTGGGAAAACAAAACAATGATTTAAACCAGGATGGCAGAATCTGGTCAAGGAAGTGCGGAATGTAATGGATAACAAGGAATGCAGAGATGATCATCCGTATGACATGGTAATATAGAAACTGCCATATATATACCAACGGTCATACACATCATACATAGTTTAGTACAAGCTCAAGCTGAAGTACAACTAAGACGACAGACGTTACATCTCATCGGAGGCATTCCAAGCTCCTAAACATTATTTTTCTACACCTCCGGAATTGATACACACTAAGTCATATTCCACGGGTCACGCAGGACGGTGGACATACAACTGTTACAATACTAGCGAGACTACTACCAGCTCAGGCGGCTCCGTAGAAGTCCTCATAGAAGTCACCACCCAGACCTGGAAGCGGAACATGGTCATCTGGAAACAGACGGTGCTGCGGTGCTTGTGGACCATAGGGACTTGGGTGCGGCCTCGGTCCAACAGATGGTGGTAGAAGAGGCCCACGAGGAGGGGTGATGCCTCCCACCTCACGCCATTCCATAAAGTCTGGCAGACTAGCCCGCACAGGATACAAGTCTCTCGTATCCATGTATCCGGCTTGCACAGCAGGTGCAAACCTCGTCAAGGTGGCCCAATGATCGGCACGAGCATTAAAGAGCTCCATACGCAAGGCCCGGTTTTCACGGTCCTTATCTTCCAACATCTCAGTAGTGGTGCAAAGGAGTGAGTCCTCATGGGATGCATCACTGTACATGCCCTGGAGGTAACCATGCGCCCCAGGGAGGGATGCTGGCATGTAGCGAAAATCAGTGTTGCTCAACAAGGCAGTTCTAGCTCGCATAATGGTCATCATCGAGTAGGCTGCATCTTGAACGGACATCCCGATAGTGATCCCGAGTCCATAAGAACAATGGAGTGGTTCCGTGGCTCCGGGATAAGACGGATATATTCTGACTGTGCACAGATATTGGCTCTGGTTGAAATCTCTAAACTGCTCTTCGACGGTGTATTCAGGGTACCATCGGTAACCTGCCTCAACCATCACTCGAACCAACATGGCAGTATGACCACATACACCGATGCAACGGGTCAGACGAACCACTTGGTTTTGGGGACGGGTAGCCATCTGAAAGCACAAAATAGTGCAAAGGCATTAGAATTTCTGGATGAAATTGGACAGCATAACGGCTGTAAATGCTCAGGAAAGGAATTGAGACATCCACAACAGTTTGCGAAACCATTCAACAACAACATATCAAGGTTCTGGTTCAATTGGCAACATACTAGACTTTAGTAGAGCTGAACTGGGTTGTATCCAACAATCCTATAAGTTACTACGGATTTAGTAACACGTGAACCTGATAGAGAGAAGAGAGCCTAGTTCCTTAACCCACGTAGAATGAGAAGAGAATGACTCAGAATAGAGGCATAAGGTAAAGGAGTAAAAGAGCCTTACGTTCCCTCCCACAATCAATTCCCCTACATATAACTAAAGCATTTCTAGACTCGACATCGACCAGTTTGGCTTAGCGAACCTACAGGCAGTCCGGCTCTGATGCCAACGCTGTCAGGACCCCGATCCTAAGCCACATCGATCCAGCATGTAACACTTCATATCACTTTGCGGCCTCACGCACGGTACTCCCACGGGTGCCACCTTACCTGGCCCGGGACCGTTTGCGCCTTTTGGCTCACGTATATGATAATGTCGCTAGCATCCATATGACAGAGAACCCGGGCCGACATGGCTAGTCGTGAACCCAAAGCGGCGCTAGCCTATGAGGACAGGCAAACATGAATCACATCGAGCATGTCGGTCATCAACGTATCTATTCGGGCTGTAGCACTGGGCTAACAGGACTCCGGTAACCCGGGCTGTAGCAGGCTAGGCAGGACTCCGAATATCAGCGCGTGACATTTCCCCGAAGGGACAGACATAGGAACGACGTGAAACACATGCCGGCCAGTCAAGTGTCCAAGCAGTAGTGCTGGGCTAGCAGGACTCCGGTGAACCGGGCTGTAGCGGACTACTATCGCTCAGAAGCACAAGACTTACATTTCCCCATATGAAAGGCTGCCAAGGATAAACAACTAGATAGTCGGATCCCACTCATACCAAGCATTTCAATCATACACACAATATGCCCGATATGAGTAAATACAACATGGCATCACAACAGTACTCTACGACTCAAGTACTTTATTTAGAAGGCTCCGAGGAGCCATACATATCATCCATACAGATAGGGGTCACATGACCCAACACTCAAGTCATACAAACATACAAGCACATGCGGAAGCAAACTAGTCTGAGTACAGACACTAGAAAGAAAGAAGGCTTGATGTAGCCTGTCTATCTACAACGACCCTTCACAAGTCTTGGATCACCACCTGGGTGATAAGTCACTCGTCAACGTCGAGGTCTACATAAAACCCATCAGAAGGGTTGGTGCAGTCGTCTGAAAAACATGATTAAAGCAACATGAGTACGGAGGTACTCAGCAAGTCTTACAACAGGAACCTACTATACATGCACATTCTCAAGAAGGTAGTGGGGTTATTGCAGCAAGCCAGCTTTGACCCTTGGCTAAGCTATCCTACGATAGACACCACTTGTAAAACATTTGTCGCACACGAGTCCACTAACACCAACACAATACTCCACCGTGGATCCTCTCTCGCCATCCCACGAGAGGGCCATCCGCGGTACTCACACTTATCTTGAGATTTTTAGCAGTATCCATTTAACTTGTCTATGAACTGATATAGGCAACCCAGAAGTCCATTTCCGCGGACACGGCTATTCGAATAGATGATGTTAACCCTGCAGGGGTGTACTTCTTCACACACGCTCTCACCACTTATCGCCGTTTACACGACATGTACTCGGCAACCTTCAAGCGGAAGCCCAGCGAGGGTGTCGGCCACGGCCTACCTAAACACTCAAGTCTCTAGTCCAGGTTTATCGCCTATTCGGGTTCCATCCGCAGGGAGTCCGGCCGAGGTTTCCACTAACGGCCCCGAACGATGTGAACAGGGTTCCCGAGACACCAAACGGGCGAGTCGGTACACCGTGCCACGTGCGTACCGCAACACAGCCCACCCCGATGGTCAGCACCGCGTGCGGCCCCCAGCATACTACAAACACCAGAAACTACTTGCAACTCCTGGACAAGGACAAGCGTGATCAAGAAGCCGAGAGAGTCAATTAAGGATCCCAATGTGTGGTAGTAACTGTATCATGGATCACCAACACAGAACTCAGTTCCTAAAGACGGCCTCAATGAAACAACCCACCATGTACTCCTACATGGCCTCTCATCGATTCCTTTACCAAATCGTGTTCAACACCTCACTCTTGTCACCGACACAACCTTTCACTCCAGTTCATCATCCCGATGAGCCAGACCTGACACAACTCTAAGCATAGCAAGCATAGCATGGTAGGAACACTCACACACATGTATTGGCTCAATCAACTCCTACACATGCTAGTGGGTTTCATCTAGTTACTGTGGCAATGACAGGTCATGCAAAGGAAGTGGGTTCAACTACCGCAACACACAGCAGTTTGAAACGCGTTGTCTTAATGCAGTAAACGAGAGCAGAAGCGAGAACATGGGTTTGTATCGGAATGATCAATGGTTTGCTTGCCTGATGGAGTGGTCGTGGGATACTGCCCTTCAGTTGGATACTCGGAGATATCCTCGGAGGCAGAACCTACCACGGATGAAACATTGCAACACAATCAATACATGACGATATGCAATAATATGATGCATGCAATGACATGGCAATATGAATGTGTCCTGGTCTTGTGCAAGTTAAACCAGAAGGAAATGACCCTATTTGAACCAAAGATTCAAATGGTAGTGCATTTATAAGATCATATTAGTGCCATATCTTACAATGCCTAAACAGTGGGTTTAACTTGTTTTAACATGCATGAAACTAGTTCCATTGGATAGATTGGATTTTTCTGATAATTTTTCATATATAAAACTTTGCATTTGGAGTTACAGATAATTTTCTATGAATTTTTGAAGTTTGAACTATTTTCTGGAATTTCCTGTATAAAAATAAATCCAGCAAAATAACTAATTGCGTCAGCATGAGGTCATGCTTGCGTCAGCAATCAAACCTGCTGGCTGGGTCAAACCTGACGCGTGGGGACCACACGTCAGTGACACAGGGCTAATCCCGGTCAAACCCGCGCTAACTGGGGTTTGACTGGACCCTAGGGCCCACTGTCAGTGACCCAGAGTGACTTTTAACTGGTGAGGTTAGTTGCTAATGACAGCCACGTCGACTCGCCGGAGTTTCGCCGGCGGCGACCGTCCAGTGCGGCGGAGGAAAGTGCAAAAACGTGCTCAGGCGACCAAACGAGCGGCGGAGCCTATCTACGTGATGCGGGAGGCAACCCGCATCTATTGGTGGCGGTAGCTTGCCTCGGGGTCGCCGGAAACGACGCCGGCGACGTGTTTGGCGGCGCCGGAGCTCGGGTCGAAGTGCGAAACGAGCTACGGGGCACGGCGAGGTGCGTGCGGTAGTGCGTTGGCCTCCTAGGGTTGCGGTGAGGCCGTTGGACAAGGTGGGGTGGCCAGTGGTTAGCCGGAGACACGTCGACGACGAGCTCCGCGGCGGTGGGTGCGGCGAGCTTCGTGCAGTCACTACAGGGCTCGAGAGAGGGAGCAGAGAGGATGGGAAGGTGGCCAGGCTCTCACCGGTCGCGATGGAGCTGATGGCGGGGTCGGGGACGAGCTGGTGCGGCGATGGCGTTGAAGGGGATCTCCGGCGGTGGCGGTGTCGGGCGAGGTTGGTGCGGCAGTTTCGAGGCACGCAGGCGCTGTGGGCTCGGCCTGATCGACGGAGAGGAGGATGGCGGAGCTTGTGGACACGGTGGTGCGGCGTGGAGACGACGAGGGGCACGACTATGGCGGCGGTGCGGCGACGATGGCGTCGGCCATGGTGCTGGAGAGCGAGAGAGAGAGCCAGGGGGAGAATGGACGTGTCCAGGGCGTCGGGGGCACGACGTGGAGCTCGTCCAGCGCGTCGGGCGGCGAGGGAGGTGAAGCAGGGGGGCAGGGCGCTGCGTGGCGAGCTCCTGCTCCGGCGTCGAGCACCTGCCTGCCTGGCTGGCGAGGCGAAGCAGCTCGCTGGCGCGGCTGGTGGGCTGGGCCGGCCAGGTGGGCCGCCAGGTAAGTTAGTTGTATTTTCTGTTTAACTGTTTTCTTTTCTATTATTTCTGCAACTTTGTGGACTTATTTAAAATACTTAAACAACTCCAAAAATCCCCAAACTGCTCATGCTTGCTATTTAAAATATAGACAACATGAAACATTTCTGTTTGAGAATATTTGAACATTTAAAATATTTTTATAAATTTTAAATGCCCAAATTCAAATATTTATGTGTTAAATCAAAAACCTTCTGTTGACCTAGAAAATTGTGCACCACTTTTGTCAAAGGTTTAAACCCAAAACAAAGGGGGTGAACATTTCAGAAGGGCATTTCAGGTTCATTGAAAAAGATTTTAGTAAACCCTAGTTATTTCCAGGGGGGGGGGGAAGTGTGTGTTGGGGGTTCTGGCATTTCCCATTTCAGAATTAAAAGAATGTAAACATGATGCACACTCTAATGCATGGCCTAGCTAGGGATGTGACACTCCAGAAATGCTTCATCTACTTTAGTGGGCTCTCTGATAGAGACAGAAGCATAGTGCCCACAAAATTTAGACAAATGTGAAGCTTTTCAACGTGTGAGAGGACCTGGTGCTTTGATGTCATCGATGATCTTTTCAACTTGCACTTCTTTTGAAACGCGAGGATGAGCTGCTTGTCGTTGAGGAATTTGATCAGCATTTTCCTCAGGTGCATCAGCTTGACGTTCTTCACGATCTGGAATGAATTCTTCAGCAGATTCTTCGGTAGGAATAACATCGTCAGTAGCCTTGAACTTGATAGAATCCTCAGGTGCTGGTTCATCTATCACAGAAGGTAGGTGCTCTCTTTGCGAGCCATTAGTTTCATCAAACCGCACATCTACAGTTTCAACAACCTTGTGAAGAACGTTGTTAAAGACTCTGTAGGTGTGCGAGTCCTTCCCATAACCAAGCATTAAACCTTCATGTGCTGTTAGTGCAAATTTAGCATTGTGATGCGGATCTCTAATCCAGCATTTAGCACCGAAGACTTTGAAATAACTCACATTGGGTTTCTTGTCAGTGAGGAGTTCATAGGTAGTCTTCTTGAAGAATTTGTGAAGATATACCTTGTTGATGATGTGGCACGCAGTATAAATTGCCTCAATCCAGAAGTGACGAGGCGTCTTGTACTCATCAAGCATAGTGCGAGCCATCTCAGCAAGAGTTCTGTTCTTGCGCTCCACGACGCCATTTTGCTGAGGAGTATAAGGAGCAGATAACTCATGAGTAATACCAAGTTCATCAAGATAGTCAATGAGACCAGAATTCTTGAACTCAGTTCCATTGTCACTTCTGATGTGCTTGATCTTCACACCGAAGTTGGTTGAAGCCCTCGAGGAAAATCGTTTGAAGACTTCCTGCACTTCATGTTTGTAAGTAACAATGTGTACCCATGTGTAACGAGAGTAATCATCAACAATAACAAGACCATATAGAGAAGCATCATTAGTGACTGTTGTGTAATGATTAGGACCGAAGAGATCCATATGAAGCAATTCAAATGGTCGAGTAGTGGTCATGATAGTCTTCGCTGGATGCTTAGACTTGGTCATCTTTCCAGCTTCACAAGCTCCGCATAAGTGATCCTTGAGGAATTTGACATTCTCAATGCCAATGACATGCTTCTTCTTCGCAAGCGTGTGCAAATTCCTCATGCCTGCATGACCAAGTCGTCGATGCCATAGCCAGCCTTCTGAAGCTTTTGCAAATAGGCACACGGCTGGTTGCGGTCTTGTAGAGAAATCAACAATGTACAAGTCTCCTCTCCTAAAGCCTTCGGAGACTTTGGAATTGCCAGCTTTCATAACCACAACACAACGATACTTGCCAAAGACAACAACAATATCAAGATCACAAAGCATTGAGACAGACATAAGGTTGTATCCTAAGGACTCAACAAGCATGACTTTGTCCATGTGTCAATCATTTGTGATCGCAACCTTACCTAGACCCAATACCTGACTTTTGCCTTTGTCAGCGAAGATGATATGCTTCAGATGCGATGTTGATAAGGGAGCATCCATCAATAGATTCTTGTCACCAGTCATGTGGTTTGTACATCCACTATCGAGGACCCACTAGTGGCTTTGGGTTGATCATCCTGCAGATGAACTAGTGCAGCTTACGAACTCATATACTTCATTAGTGAAGAATATGACATCAAATTCATCAGATCAATTTCATCAAGCAGTAAGACAGATATAGCAGCATGAGGACGTGAGAAATGAAAGTTCCTTTCTTCATGATTAGCCTGCGTCCTTTAAGGCATTTTTCAGGTCTCCAACAAATTCTTCAGACGTTTACGCACGTCTGGAGACCTGACCCTGCATAAGAGATTAGTTCCTTTTCTTCACCACCCACATCTGAAGGGGTGGCAAAGAGTTCATCACTCTGCGAGCTCCATATGAGAAAGGTGGCATAGAAGCCAGACCATTTCGTTTCACATAAGAGGAGTTAGGGTAAGCATATGAATAAGCAGATAAATTCTCCGAGGACTTATGAACATAATGATTAGAAGAATAATGCTCATATTCATAGCCCTTGGCTCTTCCCTGCGAAACAGACTTGTTAGCACGATGATGTTCATATGGGGACTTTGATCCTTTTGAGGAATTTGACCCACGTGAGGAATTTGGTCCCTATGAGGACTTGGATCCATATGAAGAATTTGATCTGGGGTTCCTATTCTTCACAGGTGGTGTCATGAGGACATTCACCCGAAGACTTTCAAGACACCTTTTGGGAACCCAAATTTTCTTCATAGGGGAACCGTTCCTGCAGTTAGTGCCAACATATCTAGCAAATACTTCACCATTCTGATTTTTGAACAGTTTATAGTTGGAGTCAAATGACTCATCAGAAGAATGAGAAGATTCACATGTAAAGCTAGATAAATTAGATGGATCAACTGGAGGTCCCTTTGCAGCAACCCATGAGGTGTTGGGGTACTGCTCAGGCTTCCAATATGTACCATCAGCATTGAGTTTCCTCTCAAAGGCAATACCCTCTTTCCTAGGGTTCCTGTTGAGGATTTGCTTTTTAAGCACATCACAATGAGTCTGATGCCCTTTGAGGCTTTTGTACATGCCTGTCATGTACAATTCCTTCAGCCCTGCATCGTCAGTGATACTAGCAATGTCCTCAGATGAGGAATTATCGCTAGCAGAGGCAGGTGAAGAATTTGAAACATTAGAAGCATTTGAACATTCAGGTGAAGAATTAGCAGATTCACGTTCAATGCATTTAAAACATGGAGGAACAAATTCTTCCTGAGCAGCGTTGATTTGTTGAGCAAGTAATGAATCACGCTCCTTTTAAAGATCTTCATACCTCACTCTCAGCTTCTCAAGATCTTGCTTCCTTTGAAGAAATTCATAAGAAAACTTCTCATGATCAGATAAGAGAGTGTTATGTTGATCTTGAAGGGTATCATACTTAGTATGAAGTCTCTGAAGACTTTCAGCCAAAGCTTTTGACTGATCCATTTCTTCACCCAACATATCATCGCTCTTATTTAGCATGTATTGAAGTTTTTCCAAAGCTATTTTTTGTTTAGTGGCAAGGGAAGCAAGTTTGACATAGCTGGGTCCAAATTCATCACCAGATTCATCATTACTTGACTCAGATAGGTAGCATTTAGTTACCTCAGCACTTTTTTCCATAAGGCATGATGAAGAGGATGATGATTCTGGTTCGAATGTCATCGCTTTGAGAGATTCCTTGAAGTCCTCAAACCAAGGATCATGACGGGTTCGATGACCTTCATAGACCTCAGAGAGACGGTCCCAGATAAGCTTCACATGATCGAGATGCATGATGTTCCTGAACTGATTTTGAGACAGATAGGAGTAGATGACGTCCTTCGCCGTCAGATTGACAAGAGTGTACTTGCGAATGTCATCAGCTTCCGCCGTCTTGCACAGATCGGTAAGACCAATTTCAGTGACGGTCCACAGCTCGTTGTTCATCGCCATGAGGCGCTTCTTCATCATGGCCTTCCACTTGGGATACTCGTGACCGTCAAAGATAGGGCATGTCACTTTCTTCATACCTGTGGTCGACATAACTAAAACTCCAGGCGGTTAAACCAAAATCAGACATAACAAGGGAGTACCTTGCTCTGATACCAATTGAAAGTGCGTTATATCGACTAGAGGGGGGTGAATAGGCGATTTTTATGAATTCTTCACTGAGGAATTTGCCGGTGAGGTAATTCCTTAGCGAAGAACTACTTGCAGCGGAATAAGTACTCAAAAGTAAACACAACAGAATACAAGCATAGTCATCATGAAGAAATGAAGACAAGCATAGAGTACAGAAAACGTAATCACAGGATAGCACAGGATGAAGACAAACATACTGAAGAAATTGAACTGAGGAAATTGAGAAAGTCTTCAGTCAAAGTCTTCAAACACAGATATGACAAGCACGCAACATAGTAATGAGGAAATGAAAGAGTTGAGGAAATAGAACCAGTTGGCTTGGTGAAGACAATGATTTGGTAGACCAGTTCCAACTGCTGTCTCAGTTGTACATCTGGTTGGAGCGGCTAGGTATTTAAACATGAGGACACACAGTCCCGGACACACAGTCCTCACCGTATTCTCCTTGAACTAAGGTCACACAGACCTCGTCCAATCACTCGTGTTAAGTCTTCAGGTGACCTCCGAACCTTCACAAACTCGGTCACTCGGCGATCCACAATTCCTCTTGGATGCTCTAGACCATGACGCCTAACCGTCTGGAAGAAGCACAGTCTTCAAAGGTAACAAGCATCGGATCCACGCAGGATCAATCTCTTCAGTGATGCTCAATCACTTTGGGTTTGTAGGTGTTTGGGTTTGGGTTTTCCTCACTTGATGATTTTCGCTCAAAGTCCTCGGAGGATGGGTTGCTCTCAAATGACAAGTGTCAGTTTCTCTTGGAGCAGCCAACCAGCTAGTAGTTGTAGGGGGCGGCTATTTATAGCCTAAGGAGCAGCCCGACATGATAAGGCATAAATGCCCTTCAATGATATGACCGTTAGGTGGATAAAATATTTTGGGTCAGCTGGCGCGCAGCACAGCAACGGTCAGAAATTTGAGGCTCAAATTCCTCAGGGATATCATGTTCCTCACTGTGTAGGCAATCCGCACTGGCGAATTCCTAACTCCTCAGCCAGAACAAATTCCTCAGCGACCAGAAGAACTTCGTCTCTTTCACTGAATAAATTGACTGAACTGTATGAGATTTCCAATGGATTCACTCGAAGGGATTGGTAGGTGTAGGATTTTGAGTTGAGCATCACATGGAAAATTTTCCTTAGTATTTCCTCAACCCCCTTTAACAGTACGGTGTTTCCTATGACTCAAGAAAGAGAAAATGAAACTACGAAAACAAAAGTCTTCACGCTTCATGTTCCTCGAATGAATACCAAGTCTTCAAGGTCACACCAATTTCTTCACTTTCAAAGTCTTTAGAATACCAAAGTCTTCAGTCGAAGAACTTCATTTTTGGGGGTCGACTTTCTCTGTAAATATCAAACTCCTCATAGACTTATAGACCTGTGTACACTCACAAACGCATTAGTCCCTTAACCTATAAGTCTTCAATACACCAAAATCACTAAGGGGCACTAGATGCACTTACACCGGCGGCACCCATCACAACGGCATCACCATCATCGACTCAACAGATGAAACTGAGGAGTACACGGGTCCACAAGAGAGGCCGCAATCTTCTGTTTCTGCTTTTTGTTATGCATTGCTTAATATTACCTGCTACTTTATCATCCTGTCCACCTCTAATCTCCAAGTCAAGTACAAATTAATGTTCATACTTGAGTTCTAAATTAGTTGTGGGGCACATATCGAGGCGCAATGAATAGTATCTCTGTCTAAAATCTGGTTCACCTAGGGTATGCCTATGTTGTTCATATTTGTGGGAAACAAATAGTAAAACAATCATCATATGTTTTTTTATTAAATTAAAGCAATCATCAGCCTGCTATCATTATTTTTCGATCCATCCACTGGTTGTTACCATCACTCTAGATTTCTGCATGCTCTCCCTACATAATCTCACTATATTTTTTTTGTATGCATGTCAGATATCGTACACAGTCATGCTGGACATGTAGAGAAAAAGAGAAGAGTTTTGCGCGGCAATACAATATCATGCATACATCGCTCCATGGTGGGTTGAATGGCAAACCATCCCTCGCCCCTCTCCAGATTGTAATCCAGAGGAAGATATCTGTTCTGAGGCGGATTCAGATGCAGCTGACCACTCCTATTTACCCCCAAGGTGTTTGCTCTAACTTGGCATGATAATGTTAGTCATATGATGCATATGTTGCCTTGCAGTGCCTACTTTCGACATCATGTTTGTTATCTGCTTAGTTTAGACATGTTTTTTAATGCCACCTGTTTAGTTTCAATATCATATATGGGAATTATGCAGTCTCATGTCTTTTAGCCAACCGTAATATATGTGAAATGTGCAATGCCATCATGTTTAACCAGGCATCATATATTTGAATGATATCTTGCCCATCCTTTTCTTCATTACATTTCCATTTGTGGACAATGTTTGTACATTAAACTACTCTTCCTGTGAATCAGCCATTTGAGTGGGTGATGGAAAAATCTGTAGTGAAAACAAGGCCTTAGAAAGTGCTACCTGTCGAAGCAAATCTCTTGCTAGGTCCCGATAGCTCCTCAGAGATGGATTCAGAGACAGATGACCAGTCTTATCCCCCCACCGAGGTGTATGCTCTAACTTGGCACGGTTATACTACTCATATCATGCATATGGTGTCTTGCATTGCATAGTTTAGACATCATATACACAATATTCAACACCATTTTCTTAGTTCAGACATCATATATGCGAATGTCCTCTGCATTGCATAGTTTAGACATCATATACACAATATGTGAATTAAATCATGCGACCCTGATTACTTAGATTACATATATGTGAATTTTGTCATGCGATCCTGTTTAGTTAGTCATCATATCTTTGAATTATATTATAATATGCTATCCAGTTTAGATAGACATCATATATGTGAAATTATGTCATGCTATCCGTTTTAGTTAAAACAATATACAAGTCAACTATTTCATGGCATGTTTTTTCCACACTATCTATTGCATCTGTTTCTCATACAATGTCTGTAGATTCAACTATGTTTCCTGTTTATCAGCCATTTGAATTGGAGCGGGTGATGGCAGTATCTAGCAGAGTAAAAACACGCCCTTCAAAAATAAAACAGTGCTACCTCTTGGTGGAGATAGCACCCCAGTTATACATGCACAAGAACCAGCCCTACCACACATAACCCAGACTCTCGCAGATTGTGCCCCTACTGTGATGGACAGAGAACCAGCTTCACCCCATCTAACCTCAACCCTAGCAGATAGTAACCCAGTTCCTGTTGACAGAACACCATCTCCACCAAAGAGCTCCCAAACAAGAGCAGTTAGTAAGGTAGCTCCGTTGCCCAAAGTGCCATTACTACCACGGCGAACCCCAGCTCCACTGGTTAGGACACCTTTTCCTGTGGAGGAAGCACAACCATCCATTCATAGTTTAGCATCTATCGCATTTGATGTTGTTAAATCCTATGTGCGTATCTTCCCATCATGGAAATATTATACTGAAGATGAGGGAAAATGCCAGTTGCAGGTGTTTGTCCAGGAGTTATGTGTAAGTAAAGTTATTCGTGGCAATTACTTTGCTTTGTCCCATACATTCTACCTCCATGATGGTTATAATACATCAAAATTTCCCATTTCTCTTTATAGAGAAGGACCAATTTGGAAACTCAGGATGAGGTAACCTATGCTAATACCTCTGCTATCATCAAGAATTCTTGGTGGCAGTATCGGAATTACCTGAAGAAAATGTACTTCACTAGCAAACAAACTCATCAAATTCCCTTATGTTCTCCCGAGACACATTTACTTGACGATGACTGGGAATGCCTTGTTCTGTACTGGTCCCGAACCAAGAATGTGGTAAGGTCTGTGAGCTCATTTTTTAAGTACTATATGCTTGCATCTTACTGAACTCTGTTCATGTATTACAAGTGCTTAAACCGAAGAACAACTGTTCTCATTTAAGATTCCGTTGCTATCATGCATACTGCTTTGCTCTTGTATCACTGTATTTACTCATACAAACTTATATTTAAATTGAATGATCCAATTGAAATTCCAATGGCACAAAGGTCTGTTTACGCATGTTTCTTTAATAGGTTTGCTCTTATAAATAGCTCTGTTGATTTTAATTTCAATTGTGTATACAATTGACTTCTCATATCATGCACATTACTAGCATCACAACAGAGCCAATAGTGTTGTTGTACATGTAGACCCGTGGTACCAATTTGAAATCTTGTTGTGCCATGTAGTTTCCCATGCTTTGTATTCTTTCAGTGCTGCTTTCTCTTGAACTGATATGATTTGAACCGTGTCTCTATTTTGTTTTGACAACACAATGCAGTGACCATAGGACATAGATATATGTTTGTTTGATGCTTTTATAATGTACTGCTTGGCAATAGAAGACTTGGTAGTTTAATCTTGTCCGCCTTACTAATGACCCGGTTCACCGAAATGAGTTTCATATACTAGTACATGCTAAACCTGTTATGTGTCTGCTTGTTTCTTCTTTTAGAATGCTGAAAAAATATTGGGGAAGACTGCCTTATTAAGCAATGGTAAAGGAAGTAATGCAGATAAGGTTCAGGATAGTGAGACATCCTTATTGGTCTCCAACAAATCTGATAAAACAGCTAAGGATAACTATCTTGAAGACAGTGAGACAACCCCAAAGTCCTGTCTTGGTTTACTGTTCGAGTTACTGGCAACTACCTCTTGCACAAGCTATTCAAACTCACTACCTGAATTAGTTCGGTTTCTTGAGTCTCAACTACAAGCTGAAAGACATCGATCAGCTGTGCTACGACAAGAAGCGGAAGGACTGCGGAAGTACCTGGAGCATTCAGATCCATACTTTCTGGTGCAACGGCAAGCGTTGGAGGATTTTAGCGCCAAACAGGACAAAGATAATAAGCTTGCTAAACTTATTGCCAGCATGGTGGATACCCAGCATAATGTTTCTTGAGCTCTTCTGAAATTGTTTCATTTATGGACTTGTTTTGCTGCCGTGTTTATTTGCACTGGTGGCCAATTTTGATGGCCAGTGTATGTAATATGCTGCTTTGTTCCCTATATTTGCATTGGTGGCGAACTTTGATACCCAGTGGATGTAATATGTGCAATAGCTGCAATAGGCTAGCGTTAGTTGCTTGCTTATTTACTTCCTTATTGTCTTGTTTAGTTGTTTGCTTGTAGTCAATGTAGTTCTTTTTCCGCATTTTTCTAGTGGCCACAATAACCTATTTTTGGTAACTAGGCCACAATAATCATGGCAACACACGGACTGTTGTAACCATGGGCCTTCTGTTTGGGTCGTAGGATCCATGGGCCTTCTACGGGCCGTATAATCCATGGGCCTTCTATGGGACGTAGGATCCATTGGTCTTCTATGGGCCGTAGGATCCATGGGCCTTCTATGGGGCGTATAATGAATTCGCCAAACATGGGCCATACTATTCGTGGAACATAATAGACCGTTAATAGGCCGTATTTGATAATGCTATGAAAACAGCCCAACGAGTTAACGGGCCACAAACGGGTCGAATATAGCCACGGGCTTAATTTGGCCCACAAACAGAACTAGCCAGTAACGGACCGTAACTAACCGAATTCTAGAAATGAGCCCAAGAATAAATGGGCCCTTAGAAGGCCCAAAGTTAACACTGTCCGGAAATGGCCGACGGAATAACGGGCCGTTAATGGGTATAAAGTGATACACTGTTCATTATGGGCTAGTTTCATCTTGGGCCTTTAATGGGCCCGGAGTTACAAAGGGCCTCATATGGGCCGAAAGACATCATGGGCTATACATGGGCCGGAAGTTACAACGGGCTGGAATCATATTGGACGGCCTAGATGAAGCTACTAGGCTTAATTCCGATAGGCCGTAATGGGCCAGGAGTTAGCGGGCCGTAAATGGGCTATATAGGAACAGGCCGTTAACAAGCTTTCCGTGGGCCGGCCCGTTACCTTTTGACCAAGTCAAACGGGCCGGCCTTTTAACCGGAATGGGCCTCTATTGGGCCGTGCCACGTGTTGACATATCATAGGCGCCTCCTGTCCATTGAGTGAATGACATCTGTCCCAACGGTGAGCCAACACGTGTTTCCTCCGACCAATGAGAATTTTACACATGGAAAATCCCCATTGGTCCGGGCTGTTAACGGGTTATCGGATCCAAAACCGGACCCGATAGCTTAACGGCGACCTGTTATGGTGGATGCCATGTGTCGGTTACCCTTCATGAAAACACTTCCATGATGCGCCATTTATCGTCATGGAAGTGGATACTTCCGTGATGATAATTTTGGTAATGTCATGGAACACTTCTACGACAACATAGGTATGACTATCTTGATTCTGTCATAAAATCATCATGGATGTACATGCATGACAGAAAATGTGACCTACTGTGACAAACACGTATCATCACAGAAGTGTATTTTTTTGTAGTGTTTTCAATTGTGCATGCCAAAGTTAAAGTGATCTTTCTTCAAACAACCACCGTAGCTATCATGTACATGCACCATTTTTAGTCTTGCATTCAAATTCATTAGTCTTGGATGATTTAAGGTTCTATTATGAAGTAATATATGTAATATTCATATATAAAATCAATGGGTACGCAGTTT
This sequence comes from Aegilops umbellulata, assembly GCA_032464435.1. Lineage (NCBI taxonomy): Eukaryota > Viridiplantae > Streptophyta > Magnoliopsida > Poales > Poaceae > Aegilops > Aegilops umbellulata. Next base: position 221,305,530 of record CP136055.1, on the reverse strand, counting down.
ATGAAATGGAGGCTATGTAATCATACGAGGTAACACTTTTAAGTAGCGGACTACAATATCCATTTCTTTTGTGGGACTACAATAGCCATTTCTTTTTGTGCGCCTCTACAATAACACGAAAATGCATTATGTTTATAGTAAATAGCCAATGGCACTAAATTATATATTTACACGAGAAATACATAGGTTGAGCGTTTGATCCCTTTTTTGTTAACGTGCCTCTACACCCGTACGATTGGTCGCACCCCTGTGAACGTCCAAGTTATTGGTACATCATCCCGAGTTATTGTCTTTTTTTCTGGGGTGGACTTCACACCATTTATTAATTGTTGGCGTGTGCCCTGTGTACACAGTCTTGCACGACCTTCCTGCTAGCACTGTCCAAAATTAGTTGAAACTGGATACGAACGATCCCGCGGGCGGCAAAATCTCCCGCCTCCTTCTAAAATTTCCGCCACCTAGTCTTTAGCATGCGAAATTCCCCTTTTGTCCTTGGTGCACGGAGAACAATAGTTATAATACGACCCTCATTTACATAATAGGTTGGGGCTGTTTTGGTAACTTCCGGTTCCCCCCACCACACGGCACCCCCATTTCCTCTCCCCCTCCCGCAAAAACGACTAACTCCACAGCACTAGTGCATCTTACATCACGCCGTCGGTACTTCATCGGCCTTTATACCCCTCCCCTGTCGAAACCCTAGACTGCTCATCCACCGGCTTATCAGAGCCCATTCACTGCCAGCGGTGTCCACCTCGCTGGATCTGCTTCTACGACCGCATCTACCCTTCCCACCTCCCCTAGAAACAAGTACACTGCTCATCCACCACTGAACCACAACCCATTCAGTGCAGGCCTCGTCCACAGTGCTAGATCTACTTCGCCAGTACTCTCGTCTACCGCAACGCATCTGCAGCGGCTCCTTCGTAGTCCCCACAGGAGACACTTCTTCCACACCCCCGGAGCCGCCCCACCGACGCCCCCGTCGACGGCCTCTGATCCTCGTCGCCGACACCTTCCTCAACCCTACCGGAGCCGCCTCACCGACACCATCCTTAACCCAACCGGAGTAGCTTCGCCTATACCATTCTCAACCCTACGGGGCCGCTTTGCCAACGCACAAGTCCACGGCCTAAGATCCGCTTCGTCGCACCCTCGTCCAACCTACTGGAGTAGCTTATGACGCCCCGTCCACGGCCGCAAATCCGCATCGTCGACACCATCCTGAACCCAACCACTAGAGCAGCTTCACCGACACCCTCGTCCACGACCTCGGATCCGCTTCACCCACACCATACTCCACCCTACCGGAGATGCTCCACAAACACCCTACTCGACGGTTCTAGATCTCCTTATCGGACCCTGACAGCCAGTGCAGCATCATCACCCTTGACGTTTCTAACCTGATTCCCACTGTCTGGCAAGATGCCAAGCACCCGCCATGGCCTAGGTACTTGTCACCTTTAAACCCGCCCATCCTCGCCTGCCCGACGTACTTCAAATATACTAACAGGTCGTTGTTACATGTTATGCAGCTGGCAAAAACTACAAGGATGATGCTTCTTCTGGATCTAACAGCTTGGCCAATCAAGATCCTAGACTGAGGCCTTGCTATGATCTTCTAAGTGTCTCTCTCTCTCTTGTATTGTTGTGTGCCTGCCAGCGTGCTTTGCTAGGATTTTCGACCAGTAATCCCTTTGTGCAGACAATGATTTCCACTACTGGCTTCTAAATTAGATATGTAGATGTCATACATGATACTCCCTCCGTTCCTAAATATAAGTCTTTCTAGAGATTGCACTATAGGCTACATACAGAGGAAAATGAGTGAATCTACACTCGAAAATGCATCTATATACATCTGTATGTGGTCCATACTAGAATCTCTACAAAGACATATATTTAGGAACATAGGTAGTACATTACACAAAATCATAGGTGGCATGTAGGAATTCCAGTGCACTACATTAGGCTCCCTTAGAGTGCCTGCTAGTCCAGCACACAGAGTCATGGCTAGTTTATGCTACGCACAGAATCGTTAATTGGCGGTTTAAATATGCGCAAGGGATATGCAATGTATTATCATGTAGAGATGTCTGAAATTAGCCGTGTCAACTTGTAGATAGGGTTACACAATGAAAAAGTACAAGATGCATGTGGCAATTTCATGGAACGTCGCAAAAAAAAGGAGAGGCAGCGGTGAACCTATACAGTGTGATATGGTAGGTCACTCTTCATTGCAATCATCGTGACATGTTATTTGTATCTATGTTCTATTGGCCAAGTTTCTTAGGGACAGTTATTTTGAGTTATCCTAAGAAAATAAGCACATTTCAATATAAGCTCCAGATAATAAGCCAACCAGTTCTTTTCATTGCCTGCCTTTTTAGCTTATCTATGGTATGGTCAGTGAAAAGTCTAGATTGCATTATATTTTGTCATTTTGCTGCCCATATGAAAATTAATTTTATTTGCAAACATCACAAATTGAACCCAGTGCAGTAATTAATATGATAGGGAAACAGGCCATCAATATTTGCTCAAAATGCAAATACAAGGATACCATCTACTTGGCACAATCTACTTTGGTCAATGTCTTCCATAGAGATCCCATTGCCTAATTTAAATGAAGAACGCATGACCTAAATTTAAATGAAGAACAATTATTTATCGAAATTTGATGATCCAAGTGGCTGGTTATTATCATATAGCAGCACCACCTGAAAGCATCATATACCAGTAGCAGCTCATAGCAACTCCTCATACAACAGCAGCAGCATGCAATTCATCATATACCAGCAGCAGCTCATAGCAATTCATCATATAGCAGCAGCAGGAGCAGCTCATAGCAATTCATCATATAGCAGCAGCACGAGCAGCTCATAGCAATTCATCATATAGCATCAGCAGGAGCAGCTTATAGTAAGTCATCATATAGCAGCAGCAGCAGCTCATAGCAATTCATCATATAGCAGCAACAACTCATAGCAATTCATCATATAGCAGCAACAGGAGAAGCAGCTCATAGAATTTCATCGCATAGAATGAAAATTTGGCAAAACATCATAGGAGATCATCACCTTGTTGGATGAGCTCATCCTTCAACAGCACCTCAAGGCCACGGCCTGGAGGAGGGGAGGGGGGACGAGGTGCCTTCTGCCGCAGTGGGGCATCGGCCGTAGTTGTGCGGCGCCCGCCGAGTAGTGCGTTCGACGGACCACAGCGGAGCAGCTATTGGAGACCATGAGAATGAGGGGGCGCCAGAGGGAGGAGCAGTCAGGGAGATTTGGCCCTACCCGCTGGCCATGTAGCCTAGCTAGACAGAGCATCATCGAGGACCAGGCCATATGGGACTAGTGGCGATGGCTCGCTGGAGGAACCCTAGCGCTGCAGGCAGGGGATCAAGGTAGAGGGGAAGGGGAGAGGAGATGGAAGCGAGCAAGGCAATAAGCCTTGCATGTTTGTTTTTACTTGAGGGTTAGGTGTGACGCGGGCGTGAGCAGTGGCATTTGACTATAATATAGGCAGACAACAGAGTCATTTCACTATTCCCCTCCCCTTCAATTTTTAGTGAGCTTCTACCCGAAACACCCCCCTCTAAAGCGAAATAAGTTAAGCCCAAGCCCATAACTCAAAAATGACTTCTTTACATCTTTTATGGCTTATTTTGACAATAAGCTCTGAAAAGGCGGAATAGAACTGGCCCTTAACCTGCAATTCAATTGTGCATGCAATGACGAATCACTCCTGCCTGCTATAGTGTAAATTTAGGCATCATCATACATGGCATAACCTGATACATGTGCATTTCATTATAGAATCTGAAATATGCAATGTTTATGTTAGTTCATACGTTGCACATGATGTTTAAATGCCCCTTAAATCTGGTCAGTCAAGTGATGGTCTTTAAGCCTCCTTCTATGCTTCTTTTCTTGACATGTAAGATTTGCTCACACATCTGTTCAATTGATTGTTTGTATTAGCTAGCCATACTAGGACTGTTTGCGTTGATTACTTGTTGTTCTTGAACTAAGAGAGCTTGTCAACGATTTAAACACTAAGGGCTGCTGTAGTGGGGGCTTGTATAACTCATAGGTGACATAAAGGTTTGGCTGTCACTAAAGTAGGCTCTCCAAGAGTACCTAGAGATCCAGTTCGAGGGTATGCCTAGTTTTTACATAGTGCACATATAGTAAATGCTCATTTGATTGTGTGCAAGAGATGTGTCATGTTTCATTATGTGGTGTTGTTTTGTTATAATCTCATCCTTTTGTGTTGTTCACAGACAGGAAAGTATGCATATTTATCTTCCAAGGAGACAAGTAACTAGTTTGTGTCACCTTGCAGAGGGGGTGCAATGAAGATAAGATTGAGGATTTCCATGTACAAGATGTTAGGAATGAGCCTTGCAAGAGAAGGAGGAGCAGCACTGAGCCTGTTCAACCAGTTAAGGTAAGTCACTGCATTAAAATTACCAGGACACCCTATTTGTCTGACATTGCGCTTGCGTAGGGTTCTTCACATGTAACCCAATCATTGGGCCATTTACTAAAACCCCCTTCACTCACTACTATATGACGTTCTAACTTTTTTGTAAATCAGATGTATGTAAACACATTTTAATGTGTCTGCTCACTCATTACGGATGTAGTCTACTTTTAAATATCTAAAACATCTTATAGTAGCGAACAGTGTGAAACTACTTCCTGCCATGGTAGAGTTGTCGATGTCATAAATGTCATAACCAAACGCATATTCACATCATTAGCCTCCCTATCATTACTAGGATATTGATTACATACTAGTCGAGATACTTCATAGGGTGCAAACAATATTACATTATTTGTTCCTTTATATAGTAAATGTAGCTAGGCCATGGATGTTATTGAGGCGTGCATGTCTGCATGTTGTCAACTCAATAGTTCAATTGCTTGTTTGTTTCAGGCATAGTTAAATTGCTCTTTTCAATTGCTTTATTTGTCCTCAGTTAATGAGATGCCCAAACAATGATGCCTGATGTTGGGTACTTGTATAACTATTAGTTGACATAATTAATGATCTTACCATTTAATTACTCCGGCGAAGTGTGTCTGAAGCTTTGAAATCTATTAACCAATTATTACTGCATGAGGCTCACAATCTAGTTTACACTAGGCTAATGATTGCATAGTTTTTGCTTCCTATAGTAGGTTTGTATGAATCCCTCTGCTATTCATTATACTCCCTAAGACTTTAATTGAGCTACAGAATGGCCAGCTGTTTGCTTACTTATACGAAACGTGATGTCTAAATTTGTCACCTGTCTGTGTTTTGGATTTGGCCCCAACATCATGCTCCTCTGGTGAGCTAAGAGAGATTTCTGTACACGGGCTGCACATACTACCATTTTTATAATTTTTTAAATATCATCTTCTTATGCTTCATGACATGTGACATTATTGTTAGTCCTGTTTTGCCATGTACAAAAAAGTCTGTCTTGCTCACTTCACTGTTGTAATTATATTTTTGCCTTAGTCATGTGTACTTACAGAAACATTTCAGGACAAAGTGACGTCAACACAAAGATCTGCGAGCAGTGCGGCATGGCCGTTACCAAATGATTATGGATTGGAATTGGAATGTGCTGATGTTCTCGAGCATCAACTAGAGGTGGCAAGACAACATGTACATGATTCTCAACGTGCAATCAACAAGTTGAGACTGTACTTGTAGGTATTAGATGCAGGAGTGAAAAAAAATGAAATGAGACACTGAGGTAACCACGAAGGAATTGGAGATTTTGCAAACTAAAAATTGTGCTATCTGAATCCGGCCAATCCTATTTTCTGAAGAGATTATAGTTCAAATGGTAAGTTCTGTTGATGCGTGTCCATGATGTATGAGCTTTATTTGCCCAGTGTATGTAATTTGTTGTTTGTGTATGCTTTCTTATCACTGGTGCCGAACTATAATGCCCAGTGGGTATAATCGGCTGTAATTTCTTTATTGTATAGTGTAGGATTATTCTAAGTTTCTATGCCTTAGTCTCTTTATTGTATAGTGTATGTTTTTGGAGGCGATAGTATAGAGTAGGATAATTCCTTGAATATGCTATATCGTTGAAATGGGGCCAACACGCCCAAACATTTCCTGGACACCATCCGAATGAACAAACATGTGTAGTCAAAGCGGGCCTTAATTGGGCTGGTCAAAATAATATTTAGTGGATCCCAAATGATGTGGCCCACCGTAACAACGGCTCTTAGCAGGCCGTTAACAAGCCGAAAGATCGATAGGGCCGTATAAATGGAAATGGCCCGCGGGCCTCTAGCAGGCCAAAATAAATGTCAATTTTGTCTCGGTCCTTTTACTTTAGGGTCCAGTAAGAGGCTGAAAGTGTTTTGGGCCAGAGGAGGCCAAATTTGTAAACTAGGCTTTTAACAGGCCGAAAGTCGTGTCGGCCTGAAATTTTGCCCTGTCGAACATGGGCCGCTAATGGACCCAAAATTAGGTTGCACAGTCAAAGGCCCAACTATTATGCGGGCTGTTAACAGGCCGAGAGACAAAATGGGTTAGGAATTGACCCATTTACTGAATGGGCCGAGGACAGGCCTAAAGTCACAACGGGCTAGAAGTTGGCCCAACTGTAGAATGGTCCGAGAAAAGGCCGAAAGATGTTCCAGGCTGTTAACGGGCTGGAACTAACGATGGGCTACTAACAGGCCGAAAGAAGCTTGTGTCGTAATTGGGCCCAAAGACGTAGCGGGCAGTTAACGGGCTGGAACTGACGATGGGCTGGAAATTGTCAAATCTAGAATGGGACTTTGATGGGCCAATTCTGTGTAACTTGTATGGGTCGTGCTTGTGAATGGGCCTGATTCAAGTAGGCCGCCAATGGGCCGGCATGCTTATTTTGATAGGCCCGACCTTTTAACCTGAATGGGCCACTGTTGGGCCGAGACACATGTCGACGTATCATAGGTGCGTCCCGTCCATTCGCTGGATGACAACTGTCTGAACGTTGGGCCGACAGGTGGATCTGCTGGCGAATGAGAATTTTACACGTGGAAAATCCCCATTGGTCTGGGCTGTTAACGGGTTATCGGATCCAAACCGGAACCCGATAGCTTAACGGCGACTCATTACGGTGGATGCCACATGTCGGTTACCCTTAACGAAAGCACTTCTATGACGCGCGATTTATCGTTATGGAAGTGGACACTTCTGTGATGATAATTTTGGTAATGTCATGGAACACTTCTACGACAGCACAGGTATGAGTATCTTGATTCTGTCATAAAATCACCATGGATGTACATGCATGACAGAAAACGTGACCTACAGTGACAAACGCATACCATCGCGGAAGTGTTTTTTTGTAGTGAAAGGAGATTGTCGGAGCACATTGATGTCATTGTTAGAACTAGGTGCGCCAAAGGAAGCATGTCAAATCAACAATTCCTTTGATGTCCACTACTTCCAGTATGATGGTGGCCTTTTGGTATCGCCTGCGCAAACCTTTGGCGCATTTCTTCCATTGCTAATGCACGCAATCAACTAGATTGGGCATACATGAAAAATCACTTATGATTCCAATTGCCATCAACATTTATGTGCCCTCGATATCTGGTTCTGTCAAGTACTCCGCTCCAAACACATTCACCATGGTGTGTGCAAATTGCATCATGGTATTCAGGCATGTGGTCTCTCCCATCTAGGTTTCGATATCAATGGCACATGTGGCCTTACCATAAGCAAGCATCCTGAGAGTTGTTGTGCATTTCTGAACGGGAAGATGAAAGTTCCCTACAACAATCCTTGCTCAGCTTGAAGTAGTCATCATCCTCCTCCCCCACGACATTCACTATGTGCAAGATCAAATTTCTATGCATCCTAAAGCGGCGTCGAAAAAACTCCATGGTTTGCTGGGTCCATTTTGAAGTAGTCCTTGTAAAGAATTTTTACCCCAGCGATCCTATCTAGGGGAACAACTCGCACACCCTTTGTCAAACCCTTAAAGTTCAGCATATGCTCCTCTTGCCTCTCCAATACTTCCGGGATGCTCATCATCATTTCAGCATCTTCGTCGCCTGAATCTGACGAATCGATGAACTCTCTGTATATGAATCTGTCAAGGTCCTTGTATCCATAATCATCATCCGATGACAAATCCATTGTTTTGACTACAAATGAGCAAAAGAACAAAAAACTGCTGGAACATATCATCAAAGGCACAGAGCACGAGATGTATATTTGGTGGAGTTACACGTACTAGGGCAGACTCTAGTGACGGCAATCTTGTCTGATGGCAGCACGGTCGGCGGTGTTGTGGGTTAGGGCCTATTGTGGTGGAGTTGTGGGTTGGGGATGATGACAGATCTAGGGTGACGGAGGAGCTACGGTGGCAGATGTGCGAACAAGGTAGAAAATAGGAGAGGACGAGGGTAGGTCGGCCTAGGTTGGGGACATCTTGAAGAGATTTGGGATGGGCCCCTGTCGTCTGTCTGATGTGGCAGACGCGTCTAGGTGTCCCCATATCCGGCCACATATGGGCTGGGTGGAGTGCCACACAACCCAGAAGTATATGGTCGCTTTGGGGATCATATTGGATGACATCCATGTTATCCGTACATATAGGGATGGTTTGAGGGGTCCGGTTTTAGATGCTTTAAGGTCAACGACTGCATAAGAGCGACAAGTGTGAGTATCATAGAGTGTCATGCATTATCATATACCAAGAAAAAATGTTTCCGTATTTGAAATGTATGTGGTACTGCACTCACAGAGATGATAGAAAATTCTAATACACACTCCATCTAGGTTTGTAAGATGAGTACGAGTTTCCAAGTCTTTAGTTTGATTTATGAAATGTGTGCAATGCTGCTAACTAGATGAGAAACCACGCATTGTTGTGGGTATTGGTTGCAATATTTTTTAGTGAGATTTGGTTGTGTGGAATTCAAATACGAAAATGAAGAATATAAGTAATACTTTTCATGCATGCCGAGAGAAATAAAAGAGACGGGGTTCATGAATTGGGATGTGCGCATGTTTAAAGAAATTAAAGTAAGACCATGGTTAATAGTAGAGCCAACAGCTGGTTGTATCCAGTAGCCTTGTCATCTATAGGCAACGTATAAGTCAACTCATACAATAGTTAGCTATGGATATTTACTACTTTATCATTGTTTGGTCTACCTTCTGCACTCACAAAGTTTGTTAGAGCTCATGCTACAGCTGGCTATTAATCCTGAGTTCGGTTCTCTTCTCCCTCCTCCAGCTAAGCACACATATTATATTTAAATCCTTATAGCCTATTTACGTCACCTTATTGTATTTGCTCTTAATAGTATAGTTGACGAATGGCTATATGTTGTCAATCATCTATAATAAATCTTATAGCTAACATGTATAATACATAGCTATAAATATATACTATTATGGCCCACTGATACATCCATTTTGCATCATACTTTCCTAGTGTTCTTTATCTTATTTCAATGATACATTCCACTTTATGATGCAATTATATTGCCTTTTCTCTCTTAAAATGCAAGATACAACAAAAGGGGAAGATTACTGGCAGCTGGAATTCTGACCTAAAAAAGTTATAACAGACATGACAATTCTTTGAAGCTCAAAATTAAGTGAAATTTTACAGAGATTTATTTTGAAATATATAAAAAAATGGAAGAAAGAAGTAATGATGAGGTGATGCGGCCACCCCCAGGTCATGCCACCCAGGCTTGTGGGCCCCATAAAGGTGCTCTCTCGATGTCCTTTGGTCATATACTCCCATTTTCCTAAAAAAATAAATCAAGAGAACACTTTTGGGACTTTCCGCGGTCGTCTTGAGGTGGAACCAGGGAAGGAGCACTTTTGCTCTCTAGAAGAGCGGTTCTGCCGAGGAAAGTTCCCTCTGTGAGGGGAAAACCAAAGCCTTCATCATCACCAATGTTCCCCTCATCGTGGGAGGCATCATCTTCATCAACATCTTCACCAGCACCATCTCATCTCCAAACCCTAGTTCATCTCTTGTATTCAATCTTTGTGTCAAACCTCATATTGGTACCTGGGGGGCTAGTAGTGTTGATTGCATCTTGTAGTTGATGCTAGATTAGTTTAATTGGTGGAAGATTATTATGTTGAAATTGTTTAGCATATATTTATACCCACTAATCATGAACAATACGGTGAGTCGTGAGTAGTTGCACTTGTTCTTGAGGACATGTGAGAAGTATAGTTATTAGTAATCATGTGAAGTTGATCACCGTTCAATGTTTTAATACTATGTTGTGTTGTTCTTCCTCTAGTGGTGTTATGTGAATGTCGACTACATGAAACTTCGCCATCTTTGGGCATAGGGGAAGGCGTCATGGTATTATTTTGTACATGATGGGTTGCAGGAATGACAACAACCTAAACCCCAGTTTATGAATTGTTCCGTGAGGGGCAGTTTTTGATCCACATGTTTAATCCTATGGTTAGATTTATCTTAATTACTTCTCTTGTAGTCGTGGATGCTTGCATGGAGGGTATAATCATAAGTAGGTGTTTGTTCAAGTAAGAATAGTACCTTAGTTTCGGTGAATCGTTGTGAAAGTAACTTGGCGATATTCCTGTGTGTCTGATGACCCACAAGTATAGGGGATCTATCGTAGTCCTTGATACGTCCATTTTGCATCATGCTTTTATATTAATATTTATTGCATTGTGGGCTATTATTACCTATTTTGGTAGAATACTTATGCCTATTTTACAAGGTTTGCATAAAGAGTGAGAATGCCGACAGCTGGAATTCTGGATCAGAAAGGAGCAAATCTTAGAGCCTATTCTGCACAACTCTAAAAGTCCTGAAAATTTACGGAGAATTATTTTGGAATATTAAAAATTATTGGGCGAAGGAAGTACCCGAGGGGACCCACTAGGTAGCCACAAGGGTGGGGCGCGCCCTACCCCCTAGGCGCGCCCTGGCTTGTGGGCCCCCTGGCAGGCCTCCTGTGCCCATCTTTTGCTATATGATGTATTTTGACCTAGAAAAATCAAGAGGAAGCTTTCAGGACGAAGCGCCGCCGTCTCGAGGCGGAACCTGGGCAGAACCAATCTAGGGCTCCGGCGGAGCTGTTCTGCCATGGAAACTTCCCTCCCGGAGGGGGAATTCAAAGCCATCGTCATCACCAAGGACCCTGTCATCGAGAGGGGGTCAATATCCATCAAAATCTTCACCAGCACCATCTCCTCTCAAACCCTAGTTCATCTCTCGCATCCGATCTTTGTCTCAAAACCTCAAATTGGTACTTGTGGGTTGCTAGTAGTGTTGATTACTCCTTGTAGTTGATGCTAGTTGGTTTATTCGGTGGAAGATCATCCGTCTAGATCCTTAATGCTATTTAATACCCCTTTGATTATGAACATGAATATGCTTTGTGAGTAGTTACGTTTGTTCCTGGGGACATGGCAGAAGTCTTGTTATAAGTAATCATGTGAATTTGGTATTCGTTCGATATTTTGATGAGATGTATGTTGTCTCTTGATACGTCTCCAACATATCTATAATTTATGAAGTATTCATGTCATGTTTACAACAATATTATATGGTTTTTGTATGATTTGCATGGAACTAACCCGGATTGACGCTGTTTTCAGCTGAACTACCGTGGTGTTGTTTTTTGTGCAGAAATGAAAGTTCTCCAAATGAGATGGAACTTTTTGATGATTTTTTTTGAACAAAAGAGACCCCCGAAGCTTCGTGGGAGGGCCATAAGAGCCACGAGGAGGGAACAACCCACCAGGGTGCGCCTGGTGGTCCAGGCTCGCCCCGGTGGGCTGTGCTCACCTCGAGGCCCATCTTCACGTGAAATCGACGCCAAAAAATCCTATAAAAAAAGAAACCATGAGAAATAACCCTAGATCAGAAGTTCCGCTGCAGCAAGCCTCTGTAGCCACCAAAAACCAATCTAGACCCTGTTTCAGCATAGTGTCGGAGGGGGGAATCATCTCCTGTGGCCACCACGATGAGGAGGGACTAGTCCACCCTTGGGGCTGAGGGTTTGTACCAGTAGCTATGTGTTTAATCTCTCGCTCTCTCTTTCTCTCTCTCTCTCTCTCTTGTGTTCTTGAGATGTCACGATCTTCATGTATCGCGGGCTTTGTTAATATAGTCGGATCATATGGTGTTCTCCGCTCTCTATCTTGTTGTGACGAATTGAGTTTTCCCTTTGAGATTTCATTTTATCGTATTGAATACTTTTATGGACTTGAGAGCACTTGATATATGTCTAGCATATGAATACTCGTGGTGACAATGGGGTATCATATTGATTCACTTGATATGTGTTTTGGCACTCAACTCGCGGATTCCCGACGTGACATTGGGGCAATCTATGCATAGGGGTTGATGCATGTTCTCGTCTTTTGTTTCTCTGGTAGAAATCTTGGGGTACTCCATGAGATTCTTTGTGGATTGAGTATTATGAATCAGAATTTGGTTTGGTGTTATTTTAGTACGAACTCTTGATAAATCGATCGGAAAGAATAACTTTGTGTTATTTTAGTACGAACTCTGGATAGATCGATCGGAAAGAATAACTTTGTGTTATTTTAGTACGAACTCTTGATAGATCGATTAGAAAGAATAACTTGGTGTTATTTTAGGACGAACTCTTGGATAGAATAACCGGAAAGAATAGCTACAAACAATTATTCTTATGTTCTCCGCTAGATAGGAACTTTGGAGTGATTCTTCGCACTTCGAGGGATGGTTATGCGATCCAATTATATTAGCATTGTTGGGAAATTGCACTAGCGAAAGTACGGACCCTAGGCCTCATTTTCAAGCATTTCAATACCGTTTTTGTGCCCGTTTACTATTTGCTACCTTGCTATTTTTTATTTATTTAGATTATAAATATATATTTCTGCCACCCATATTACACTTTTATCACCATCTCTTCGCTGAACTAGTGCACCTATACAATTTGCCATTGTATTGGGTGTGTTGGGGACACAAGAGATTTCTTGTATTTGGTTGCAGGGTCGTTCAAGAGAGACCATCTTAATCCTACACCTCTCACGGATTGATAAATCTTAGGTCATCCACTTGAGGGAAAATTTCTACTGTCCTACAAAACTCTGCGCTTCAAGGCCCAACACGTGTCTACAAGAATAAAGTTGCATAGTAGACATCAAGCTCTTTTCCGGCGCTGTTGCCGGGGAGGCTAGGTAAGGGGCACTCACATCCCGTCAAGAAGCTCTTTTCTGGCGCCGTTGTCGGGGAGGTGAGTGCATGAAGGTATATCTTTAGATCTTGCAATTGAATCTTTTAGTTTCTTGTTTTATCACTAGTTTGGTTTTATAAAAGAAAACTACATAAAAATGGAATTGAGGTTGCATCATATTATTGATCATCTTTATAGTATCTTTCTTGAAAATGATGGATTGAAAAGTTGTGCTCAATTGTTAGATGAAGAAGTCAATAAAATGTTTGGCACAAATATTTAAATGATGAGCATGATTGCAATGTTGTTAGTATGAATTCTTTGAATATCCATGATGCTAATGATATGCAAAGCCATAAGCTTGGGGATGCTATGTTTGATGAAGATGATATTTTTAGTCCCCTAAGATTTGATGTGCAAATTTGTTATAATGATTGCATGCCTCCGATTTATGATGATTATAATGATGAAAGTGGATTCAGAGATGTCATGACCATATTTAATGATGAATCCACCATTTTGGATGAGGCTTCAATTAACTATGAGAGCAACGTTTCTATCTATGATGATTATGGTGATGTCATGTATGCTATATTGAATAATGATAACCATGAAACTTGTCATCATGATCTTAATTTTCAATCTCATGATAGTTATTTTGTTGAGTTTGCTCCCACTACTATTGATGAGAAGAAATTTGCTTATGTGGAGAGTAATAATTTTTCTATGCTTTTGTGTCATGAAAAGAAAGCTTTATGTGATGGTTATATTGTTGAATTTGTTCATGATGCTACTAAAAATTATTATGAGGGACGAACTTATGCTTGTAGGAATTGCAATAATATCAAGTTTCCTCTCTATGTGTAGAAAATCTTGAAGTTGTGCTTGTTTTGCCTTCCTATGCTAGTTGATTCTTCCTTCCATAAATTATTTTCTCACAAAATCCCTATGCATAAGAAGTGGGTTAGGCTTAAATTTGCTTGCCATGTGTTTCATGATGCTCCCATTGTGTTTCAATTCTTTACTTTTATGTGAGCATCATTGAAATCATCATGCCTAGCTAAAAAGGCATTAAAGAAAAGCACTTTTTGGGAGACAACCCAACACTTTTACCTACTGTTTTTCTGTGCTCACATGATTATGCTACTATAGTAATCGTATTTTATTGCTTTTGTTTCAATAAAGTGCCAAGTAAAGCCTTTAGGATAATGTGGATGATAGTTGACTTGATTCTGTGCAAAAACATAAACTTTTGCTTCCAGATACAGAATTTTTTAAATTCACTCGAACGTGATGAAATTCTGAAATTTTTACAGATGATTGATATGAAAATTATTTACGTTTTCCTATTTTTTCAGAATTTTTGGAGCAGCAGAAGTATGGTTATTGTGCAGATCAATACAAATTGTTCTGTTTTTGACAGATTCTGTTTTCGATGCATAGTTTGCTTGTTTTCTAGTTTCTCTGGCTAATATTGCTCAATATAAATTGTGGAAATGATATGCTATAGTAGGCATTATGTGGAAATAATTATTAATCTTGTCTTTGACAATACCAAGTGAAATGGTTTGCTCTTTATCATACTAACCCATCTCATGAAGTTCTGTTATGTTTTGTGTGATTGAAGTTTTCAAGTTTTGGGTGAGATGTCGATATGAGGAGAATAAGGAGTGAAAAGACCCTAAGCTTGGGGATGCCCAATGCACCCCAAGGTAATATTCAAGGAAGATCCAAGCAACTAAGCTTGGGGATGCCCCAGAAGGCATCCCCTCTTTCGTCTCCAACATTATGGATAACCTCACTTGGAGCTACATTTTTATTCGTCACTTGATATGAGATTTTCTTGGAGCGTCATTTTATTTTGTTTTGATTTTCTTGTTGTTTTAGAATTTTTTTGTATCTTTTACTTCAATAAAAATGTCAAGGATAGCCTTCACCTTGCTTATTTTGCAAGTCTATTAGTTACTGTTTCAAAACAGAAACTTTATCGATGTTGCAAAAATTCCATAGAAAAGTCAGAATGTGATAAAATGCTGAAACTTTTTGCACAATAAGATCTGATAAATTTTCTACAATGTGGTAAATTTTCATAATTTTTGGAGTTAAATAAGTATTGATACTCTTGCATTCTTTACAGACTATACTGTTTTGGCAGATTGCTGTTATGTTTGCATTGTTTTCATATATTTGTTTGTTTAATGATTATCTTTGATGATAAGAGTATTAAATATGTAGAGGCATTTAGTATGCAATGTTGAATAATAATTTTAGTGATTTGCTACAGTAGAGAATGGTAAGGTTTTTGCATTGGTTTATACTAACTTATCTCACGAGTTCTTGTTGAGTTTTGTGTGGATGAACTTTTTAATATTTAGGGAAACCGTGATATAAAAGGAATTAAGGAGACACAAAAGCTCAAGCTTGGGGATGCCCTAGGCATCCCAAGATAATATTTCAAGAAGTCTCAAGCATCTAAGCTTGGGGATGCCCCGGTAGGCATCCCACCTTTCTTCATCAACAATTATCGGTTAGTATCGGTTGAGCCTAAGTTTTTGCTTCTTCACTTGAGTTGTGCTATTCTTGGAATGTTATTTTGTTTTGTTTTGCTTGCTGTTTTAATAAAATACTTAGATCTGAAGGTTTTTAAATAATAGAGAGTCCTCAAATAGCTACCCATTTACTTAACTACTCGTTTGATCTTCACTTATATCTTTTTGGAGTAGTTTGTCATTTACTCTTTTTCTTCACTTATATCCTATGAGTAAATTGTTAAATGAATTGAATATCATGAAGTTGAAATTATATGTTCATATCATGCATAGTGGTAGCTTCACATTGGGTTTAGAAAGTGAAATCTTTTGAGGCTTGACAATCACAATATTGGTCATGCAAGCAAATATACTATCTTGGAAATCTTTTGTGATTGTGAGCCCCCATCAAAATATTATATGCCAAGATTGTTGACGTTGGACAAGGAAGACAATGTAATGACTTATGTTTGCTCATATCCACATAGATGTTATATTGTCATAGATCCTTCAACATGTGGTGCTTGCCCCCCCCCCCATATTTGCTAGCCAAAAATTCCGCACCAAGTAGAGATACTACTTGTGCATCCAAAAACCCTTAAACCCAAATCTTATTTTCAAGAGTCCACCATAACTACCTATGGATTGAGTAAGATCCTTCATGTAAGCTGTCATCGGTGCAACACGGCAATAAAAATTGCTTCAAAAAGTGTAAGATCATTTAGTGTAAGAGAAAATTGAGCGTTGTACAAACTTGTGATGGTAAAGAAATAAAAGCGACAAACTACATAATGAAGGTTGCCATCATAACACTACAAAAAAAAGACACATCCGTGACATTTTGGGCCGAACGAAATTTTTTTCTGTCATACATATGACACTTCTATGACGATAATTGTGACAAAACCCAGTATCATCATAGATGTGGTGGGCTCCTACTTCTATGACAAAAAATCATGACAGAAAATGGGCTTTTCCTCGTGGGCGGGCCGGAGACGCAGTTGCATGACATTCTTTGGGCCATCCATGACGGAAAAAACCGTGGTAGAAGCAAGGGGGAGGAAAATTTCGGGGAGTTCCCGGTTAAGGTGGGAGGTCGGGGGCCGAGCGATGCGCGTTTCTCTCGTACACGTACGCGCGTGTGTGCGAGGCGTTGGCTCTAACTGAACCCGAGCGAGGCGTTGGGCTCTAACTGAACTCGAGCGATTGCACTACAGGCTACGCGTTACTGAACCCGAGCGATCGATCGATGGTTGTAAACTGAACCTGATCGAGCGATTCCTTGGCTACTGCTGCTAACTAAAGCCGATCGATGGGATGAACAGTGAGTGTTGTGGGGGGGTTGGATGAACAGTGAGCGGTGGAGTTGCCTCTTGATGAACAGGACCCCGTGGTGTGGTGGAGGGCTGGATGAACAGTAGACGGTGGAGGGGTGCCCGTGGAGGGGTGGATGAACAGGACCCCGTGGCGTGGAGGGCAGGATGAACAGTAGACGGTGGAGGGGTGCCCGTGGAGGGGTGGTTGAACAGGACCCGGTGGTGTGGAGGGCTGGATGAACAGTAGATGGTGGAGGGGTGGTTGAACAGTAGCCGGTGGAGTAGCGCGCGGTGGAGGCTGGATGAATAGGAGCCCGTGGAGGCCGGAGGAGGTTGACGGTGGATGAACAGTAGCTCGTGGAGGCTGGAGGGGGTCGACGGTGGAGATGAACAGTATCCCGTCGAGTCCCGTTTTGCGGTACGCCACACCCCTCCCGATGAACAGGACCCCCGTTTCGACCGTAGCGCTCCAACACAAGTCCGTTTCCTCTGTTTTGCGGTACGCCACACCCCTCCCGATGAACAGGACCCCCGTTTCGACCGTAGCACTCCAACACAAGTCCGTTTCCTCCGTTTTGCGGTACGCCACACCCCTCCCGATCAATAGGACCCCCGTTTCAACCGTAGGAGGTCCGTTTCCTCCGTTTTGCGGTATGCCACACCCCTCCCGATCAACAGGACCCCCGTTTCGACCGAAGGAGGTCCGTTTCCTCTGTTTTGCGATATGCCACACCCCTCCGAATCAACAGGACCCCCATTTCGACCGTAGGAGGTCCGTTTCCTCCGTTTTGCGGTACGCCACACCCCTCCCGATCAACAGGACCCCTGTTTCGACCATAGGAGGTCCGTTTCCCCTGTTGTGCGGTACGCCAGGCCTCGTTTCCATCGCCTCTTCCGTCCAAGCCCTCCCGATGAACACGACCACGCATTCCGTTCCGACCCAGCCGCGTTGCCTCCCGATGAACACGACGCATTCCGTTGCCTCCCCATGAACACAACGATGATGTTTCTCCGTTCTGACCCAGCCATGTACACGAGCCCTCGCCGTACGTATGCGCGAGTAGGCATTCGAGACCCCGCCTATATGTACAGATACGTGGTCGTATTTTCTTTCTTGCACCCTGGCCGCCTCTACTACGACACGTGCGCGCCTCTACATCCACCAGTATATATGTACGTACACGTTCGCGACCAGAATGACAACGCTACGTATGCTTCGACCAGGTGGGTCCCGACTGTCAGGCACTTCCTTGCCTGCGAAGATGTAGCTGGTGGGTCCCAGCAGTCAGGCGGTCGAAATACGGCGGCCCGTCCGGTGGGTCCCCACTGTTAGGTGGAGGAATAATTATTTTGCATGTAATAAGGAGGCACTTCCTTGCTGCGGCCGTGGACCCAGCTGTCAGCCTCTCCACGCACAGTCCACGACTGATGGAAGTCCTTCCTTGACCATGTTGACCATGCCGCGCCGAGAGCACCAGGGCGGTGGACGACGGCGAGGCCTAGGAAGAGGACGACGGGGAGCCGGGGAAGACGCGGCAGTGGAAGCCCGCGCGCGCGGAGAGAGGAGTACGAGGGTTCACTGGTTCGGCTGCGGTGTGAGGCTGCCGTCGCCGCAGGGCCTGGCCAGCGGTGGGAATAGTAAGGGGCGGTGAGGCCTCCACGGCAGCACAGCCGGCCACGGGAGGCAGGAGCATGCGGCACGACAGGCGCTGCTTTGGGCGGCTGGAGCAAGAAGACCAGAGGTTGAAGAAGCACTATGGGCGTTGGATGGACATCGTACGGTCAGTGGAGCTAGAAACGTTCATATTGACTAAAGTTGACAAAGGCCCCTGTCCCAGTCAACTTAGTAGGCCCACAAGTCAGCCTCCCACCATGGTGGGTCCCGGCTAGCAGGGGAAGTATTCTTTTTTTGTGCCTAATAAGGATGCACTTCCGGTGGGTCCGAGCTGACAGCGGGGGGGACATTTTTTTTCACGAAATACGCTGGCCCGTCCGGTGGGTCCGAGCAGTCAGGGGGAAACGTTTTTTTCGCGAAATAAGGTGGCCCGTCCGGTGGGTCCCTGCTGTAAGGTGGAGGAATAATTATTTTGCGCGTAATAAGGAGGCACTTCCTTGCGGCCGCCTGGACCCAGCTGCCAGCCTCTCCACGTACAGTACTCTTCCGATGAAAGTCGGTCATTGACCACGTTGACCACGCCGCGCCGAGAGCACCAGGGCGGTGGTCTGGACGACGGCGAGGCCTAGGAAGGGGAGGACGCGGAGCCGGGGAAGACGCAGCAGAGGAAGCCCGCGCGGAGAGGAGTACGAGGGTTCACTGGTTCGGCTGCGGTGTGAGCTGCCGTTGCCGCAGAATAATAGGGGTGTGGGTGAGTAGAGGGATGGCCTGACCAGTAGTGGGAGTAGTAGGGGGCGGTGAGGCCTCCGCCGCATCGCAGCCGGCCACGGGAGGCACGAGGCACGAGGCACGACCGACCGGTGGGAGTAGTAGGGGGCGGTCAGTGGAGCTAGAATCGTGCATATTGACTAAGTTGACA
Source organism: Aegilops umbellulata (assembly GCA_032464435.1). NCBI lineage: Eukaryota > Viridiplantae > Streptophyta > Magnoliopsida > Poales > Poaceae > Aegilops > Aegilops umbellulata. The sequence goes on along the minus strand of CP136055.1, from coordinate 221,285,956 downwards.
AAGCCCTCCGTCCCCGTCAACTTAGTAGGACCACAAGTCAGCCTGCCACTATACTGGGTCCCAGCTAACAGGGGGAGTATTCATTTTTTTGTGCGTAATAAGGAGGCACTTCCTTGCGTGCAAAGATATAGCTGGTGAGTCCGAGCTGTCAGCGGCGGTAAAAAATTTTTCGCGAAATACAGAGGCCCTTTCGGTGGTCCCAGATGTCAGGTGGGGGAATCATTATTTTGCGCGTAATAAGGATGCATTTCCTTGCGTGCGGCCGTGGACCCAGCTGTCGGCCTCTCCACCTAAAGTCCACTTCAGATGCATGTCGGTCGTTGACCACGTTGACCAGGCCGCGCTGAGAGCACCAGGGCGGTGGACGACGGCGAGGCCTAGGAAGGGAATGACACGGTGGCAGGGAAGACTCGGCAGTTGTTTCCCACACGGAGGGGAGTACGACTGTACGAGGGTTTACTGGTTCATCTGCCGTCCCCGGAGAATAACAACAGGTGTGGGTGAGTTGACGGATGGCTAGGCCAGCGATGGGAGTACAGTGGGGAGGTGAGGCCTGCGCGGCCGCAGAGCCGACCGCGGGGAGGAGGGAGCAGGCAGTCCCGCCGGTGCCTGTTTGAGCGGCTGGAGCAGGAAGAGCAGAGATTGAAGAAGCACGGCGGCCGTTGGATGGCCATCCAATAGTCACTGCTTGTGCGTTAACCTTTTTTTTAGGAAAGCCTCAAATCCGTGGGAAATAGCATACAACCCATCTGCCATTATTTCTAATAATTTACAGCCCATTTGCTAATTATTAAGGTTTTTTGGAGCCCATATTCTTTTTGTTAGCATTACAGCCCATATTGTGGCCACGGTTAAAAAATTATACGAAATTTTGCATATTTCGGTGCGGTCCGAACTGTTTTTAATCCCGAAATTTCGAATCACATTCAAACTGATTTTAAAAATAAATGTATATCAATATAAATCCAACAAATTCTCCATGCAGAAAAATTATTGTAATTTCAAATCTCGAAATGAAAAAAAAGATATTTGAAACTAATTGCTGGTTTGATGTGTTTTAAAAATGTACAGCCCATTTCTCATTACTGATGGGCCATATTCTCGGCCAGCCGAATGAAAGCTCTCCTCTTCGTCTTGAAAGATTTGCAGCCCAACAGGCTTGACAATGCGACTTACTTGGCAAATCACAAAAAAACTGAGATGTGCCCGTGGACCCAGCTGTCAGCCTCTCCACGTACAGTACTCTTCCGATGGAATGTCGTTGACCACGTTGACCACGCTGCGCCGAGAGCACCAAGGCGGTGGACGACGGCGAGGCCTAGAAAGGGGACGACGCGGAGAGGAGTAAGAGGGTTCACTGGTTCGGCTGCGGTGGGAGTAGTATGGGGATGGTGAGGCCTCCGCGGCAGCACAGCCGGCCACGAGAGGCAGGAGCATGCGGCACGACCGGCGCTGCTTTGGGCGGCTGGGGCAAGAAGACCAGAGGTTGAAGAAGCACTACGGCCGTTGGATGGACATCGTGGACCACACCGCGCCGAGAGCACCAGGGCGGTGGACGACGACGAGGCCTACAAAGGGAACGACACGGAGCCGGGGAAGACACGGCAGTGGCTGCCCACGCGGTGGAGAGTATGAGGGTTGACTGGTACGGCTGCCGTCGTCGGAAAATAACAGGAGGTGTGGGTGAGTAGAGGGATAGACAGGCCAAGGATGCGAGTATGATGGGGCCATGAGGCCTTCCCGGCAGCACTGCCGGCCACGGGAGGCGGGAGCAGGCGGTTCCGACGGCGCTGGTTTGGGCGGCTGGGGCAGGAGGATCAGAGACTGAAGAAGCACGAGTGCCGTTAGATTGACATCTCACGGTTTGACGCTGGTAGAGTCGATTGTTGACTAAGTTTCTTTTTTGATAAACCTTGTGTACGCATGAACTTAGTAGGCCCACAAGTCAGCCTCCAAATCTGTGGCAGACAACATAAAGCCCATTTGCTATTTTTTATAATTTGCAGCCCATTTGCTAATTCTTAAGTAATTTATTACAGCCCATTTTCTGCCTAGGACCACGTTCAAAAAGTCCAACCTTATTTTGCATATTTCGATGGCGTCCGAATTGTTGTAATCCCGAAATGATAAACATTTTTTAAGCACTTATTGATTTGCCAAAAAAATCGTTTTGTTTTTGTAAGCAAATTAGACGTGGGACAAATTTAGTTGGTTTAAGGGAAAACCAGTGGTAAAAAAATCAGCGCTGGGTGGGAAAAAACAACAAAAATAAGGATGTAAATATGAAAAGGGAATTTTATGTGTTTTCAATATAATGATACGTGTATAAGAACTAGTAAAACTATAGGTAGAGCTTAGAAAACAGATGTAGGACATGCGTTTCAAGAGGAAAATAGAACTGGGCTGTGTGTTGGATTCAGTAAAAAAAACTGCTTGCGGATGTTGTAAGACAAAATATAACTAACGCTGGCGGGCCAGAGGCCAGTAGATACCTGCTGGATCTTTGTGCCCCGTTGTCGTCATGGGCTGGGCCTGTTAAAAGCAAAACAACCATGGCAATCTACAGCCCAGTTGAAACTTGCTCGACCTGAAAAAACAATATACGTGCTCAATAAACGAGAGAATTCTGCAAGTACAGACTGATAACTGGGATGCAGCACGGATATTTTTTTATCGTGATAATAAGTGCATGCACTTGTTTCGAAAAAATTAGAGAACTGGGAATTCGAACGGCGGGTGCTTATGCTACCCATCAAATAAAAATCAGGTGCCTGAAAATTCATTTCGAAAAATATGATTCAGCTTTATATCCATGTCGACCCTCGGCATGATGGTTGGAATCAAATGCAAGTTCATAGCAAAAGATCGTTAACAACAATACCAACTTGCAGACGACAAGGTAGTACAACTAACAATACCAAACTAACTTATAATCTTTTTACTCCTGGCCCTAGTGTTCGTCTGGTAGAAAATCTTGCAGAGGACCAGCTCCCGCTCCTTCTCTTGCTCCAGGTCCCCGAGGTGGTACTAGTGCATCACCCAGTTGGTCCTCTGCTGGTCGAAGTTCTTGTTGGTGTGCAGCACCAGAACCTTTTTTGCTGCCCGTCTGCCGGCCGTCGACCATCACCGGCAAGGTATTGCCGGTCTTGTGCCACATCGCGTGCATGCCGCACTCCGACTGTATCTTGCGACGCGTCCACGCGCCCCTTTTGAATGCCCTGGAATTGCACTGGAAGAAATGCTTCCAGCCACTCAGTGTGATACCTGCAGTATTGTGGAGTACAGGTTTTAGTGTACCTAGTTGGCATTTTCATAACATCTTTGGCATGTTGCAGTCACTTGTTTCACTTTTTATTAACTGTCAAATTGTAATTGCTTCACCAGGTCTGCGTGTAAAAAGAAAAATAGAGCTATAAACAAAGGAATATGTTTGTGCAAGTAGACGGCCGATCGGTGTCTTACCTGGAAGTTTCTCAGGTTGGGTGTAACATATGCCGTGCGCTGTCGATGGTTGGTATGAAAAAATCGATGAGAGACTGAAATATCGCGCTGTCAGCACTCACTTTGGCCTCAAGTTTCTCAGGTTGGGCCAATCAATCTTAGACTTGCATCGGTAATTCCAGAATACCCGAACACGCCCCCGGGATTCTTGTGTCACCTCACGCGCAGCGTGTTGTCACGTCAATTCAATGTGTGGACATGATGAATAATTTGACCTGCGTATACTAGTACTGCTACTGTACTACTTACTAGTCGTATTTAGTTTCACAATTTATACATAGGTTTAACTAACAAGTACGCACTTGAAGCCTAACTGATATATGTGCATATATATGGCTTCTGCACAGCATCTCCATCATCATTATCAGTACATCCTACGCAGGTGAGTTAGGATGCACTTGATCCCAGGCAGGTATTTATCCTTCAAACCAGAGGAGTGCTTCAAACGAAGAACAGTGCATAATATCCAACAAAAGAGGGTCGTGCTACAACAGCAGAATACATGGCTCAGTCTAGATATCAGCACGAATCAAGTTGTGCATATTTGCTATTGGCATGAACCACATCGCCGCATGTCGGGTTCGCAAAAGCCATCCATCGCATGGAAGCCTGATGCCTTTCACACACTGAAGATTATCTGGTAGCAAGATGTGTCGATGAATCTCTGGATATGGTGATTCATGAAACCCATGGTATGATGTGTAAACACAGCCCCCCCTCGCGAATGGAAGTTGCATAGCACAGTAATCATCGCCGGTGATATGATCGATGATTGGTTGGATGATCGGATAATTGAGCCCGAGGAACAAGGAGTGGTTGCCGAGGGTGTAAACCCGCCTCCAGTTGTATACGCCTGGCCTAACAGAGCTGGGATCTTTCTCGAACACGAAGCATCCATAGCCATCAATGTCACGAACGCCCCATGCATTGTACTGCATGTGGTTTGATGTAATGGTTTGGTCAATTTGGTATGTGCGAATGAGCATCAAATGACCGCCGTCAGCTGAACGAGCGATAAACCACCACCCATCGGCTGGTATGATTCCAGGTCCTGGAATCATGAAGGCCAGCGCATTTGCGTCTGCTGCAACAATTCAAATTGGAGACCAAAAGGACAAAAATAGACAATCATGTTCAGAGTATGTGTGGAATTAAGATTATTATAACAGTGACACATATCATAGACAGAGAATTGCAATGCCGTGGTCATAATCATACCCCAAGTTAAAAAAAATAAGCCAATGGCTTTCATATTCTAGCAATATGTCATGGTTCAAACATCATGTAACAATGAGAGGAAAACAGCTATGACAGCGCCTACCCATATTCTACCATAGCACTTACTACTACTGTTCTCATATCAACTCTAAGCAATAACATGCATTGTTATAAAAATCTTGTAAACGAGAGTAACATATGGCAATCATGATGTTATGCTCATAATATGTATTCTAACAATCATTAGATGCCAATTGTTCTCATATCAACTCTAACAATAACATGTGTGGTCATAAAGCAATGATGTGGTTATAGACATGCTATGCATTCTAAATTTGTAACAAATGAACAGGCAGTCGTATTCATAAGGTAAAGATGAGATGAGATAGAACAATTACACGATGATAGATTCCACCAGTATAGGTAGCCAATCTGTGCGTCGACTGCGTAAACGATGCCATCGTGCACTATAGCATCAGACAGAAATGTTTCCTCAACAGGATTGATGATGAGCCATAACCATGTATGGCGACCGGATTCCAGATAGACTAATCCCTTGTTGAACAAGGCAATGAGCTTGTAATCCATGTAGTCTTCTGATGGTGTGGGCACTTCGCAGATTACAACTTTCTGCAAATAGAGGTCGAGCCAAAAGCTTGACGCGTCTCGTGCGTAGTAGGCAGGAGTGTCCGGCGGGCCGCGAGGCTCGATGGCGGTGGTATCCAAAGATGGAAGGGTGATCTCTCGATGGGTGTAGATATCCACGAGACGCCATGGGCTACCAGATTGGTGGATGAGGTCGACCCAGTTGGCCTTCATGCCCACCCAGTAGTGGCCGCGCATGAAGGGCAGGTGGACGGGTAGTGGTAGCATGTCGAGGGGCACCACGGCAACCTCCGTAGGATCTCAAATCGGTGTCTGGGCCGCCTGCGAGGATCGGGCATCAGCAAGCAGGGTGTCTTGAAAAGAGCCGGCCGGTTGCAGACGATTAGACGGTACAAAGACATCGAGCATGCGACGATACGGACGGTGCTGAGTAGGTCCATACGACTACAGATCTGCTCTAAGAGAACATCGGGGAGGGAATTCCAATCACGGCTCTACGTGTCAGTCGGTTCTACCATTGGGGTTTTCGGTGCCTGCGAGCCAGCGGGGAAGTGGATTCGGGCGGGCAAGCAAAGAAGCTTCTCCTCGTGTGGCCGAGCAGTGAGCGGGGGGATATGGTACGCGCGAGCTACCAAGGAAGATGGCGCGGGCGGGCGAGAAGTGAGCGGGGGCAAATGGTGTGCGGCCGACGATGGGGAAGAGAGGAGGAAGAAGAAGAGAGGAGGAAGAAGAGTGGAAGACAGGGAAGAAAGTGCATTCAATCTCAATTCTTCTAGTACTACTACCAGGATATACCGTCCTTCGGAGTGTGAATAGTTACACCGATGACATGTGGGTCTACCACAACAGGGCCCATATGTCAGTTAATGGAGGACAGAGGTGCATAGGCGTATTTTCTGAAGCATGCTCTACTGGCAAACATGATGGCAATACTGGGTAAGGCTGATTTAGTAACACCAACATGCTGGTTCAGCTTATTAATTACATGTCCCATCTGCTGCAGCGTGTATTGTCACTTCACTGCGAAGACTAGTTGAATAGTTCTCTCTGACCGTGATGGGGAATAAATGGATCACGAGGACTTCCTTTCTACAGTATCCCTATGCCTCTATGCTCACTTCACTCATTTTTCTCCGTACCTAGTCACTTGTTGAAATCTGTAGAAAGACAAATACTCCGTATTTGAGAACAGAGGGAGGCTTTTACTCCGTACTACTCCCTCCATTCCAAAATAGATGACTCAACTTTGTACTATATTTGGGAACAGAGGGAGTATCACCATATGGAGGGAACAGAGGAAGCTTGAAATATGAACATGTCAATGGGAGGGAGTAAGCCCCATGCATGCAACATGCAACACTCACACGTACACATGGACGCACGCAACACTCACGCACCCATGCGGCACACAGCACACGACGCAACACACACGCTCACGCTCAAGTGCTCAACCTACTCCCTACGTCCATAAAAGACTGTACATTTAGAGATTTACACATTAACCAGGGCATAATTAATGCCCAAAAGTAGAAGATTTATGTGTGCACGCGACCATTGAGATAAGAAGATTAAATGAAGGCCGTTGCATGCTGCAATTAAGGATAGACATGTAGCCTATACCTACAACACAAGTTGGTGCATTAGTCAATCAATATCAATTTAGTAGATTAAAGGCTAAATGCATTGGAAGTGTAGATGTACATCATGTAGTACACTCTTTGTTGGAAGACCGAGGGAGGACACGTGCATGCACTCACATACACAGCCAGGGCGGTTCGCGCGCAAGGGTTGGACTCGTGTCGCGCCTGCGTAAAGTTTTGTTTAACTGATTTCTTTGCTCTGCCAAATGATAGGTGGGACCCAGAAACCAGGTGATAATTTAACCAGTCAACAAAGTGCCACGTCGACTATGTGGCCGGTCAGTAGGGTGCAATACGGTGCTCTACGATGAGCTAGTGATCGCATAATCGTCGCAAAACTATATATAGTGAACGTAAAGAGCGTACTGTTACATACGTTGACCGCCAGTGTATTTTTCTCGTTTCAAATTAAGCCATATTAATCAGAAAGGACGCAGTATGGACTACTACTACTAGTACTAGTACTGCTTTGATGTGTCCCGTCAACTCGCCGAGCGAGGAGAAGCTTGCTTACTACGCCTCTCCCTCTCCCACGCGCGCAGTGGTTCGCAGTACGAGGAGAGGGTTTTGACTACAGCGCCCTCTCCCTCTCCCTCGCCCTCGCGGTGGACGTGCAGTAGTTCAATTGTTGTCAGATTGCTAGAAGCATATTGTACTGTAATATCATCATTGTTGGACCTTCCGAAGAGGCGAAGAGCCAAGTGCAAGGTTCACACGAGTACGAACTGTTGAACCTCCCGAAGAGGCAAAGAGCCAAGCGCAAGGTTTTATAGGAGTTGTCGGCCTAGTAGGAGTGTACTAGTACAACTATAGCGAACGATGCTACTGTATGATGCCGCCACGTCACGTATATCCAAAGTTGTGCCACCTTTTTTTCTCAAAGAGCGTGTTGGAGCCCGTGCAACAACCACACAAGTTGCACGTAGACATAACACATTTACTAGTAATAAATTCTAAAGGACAAACGCAAGTATGCCACACAAGTTCATCTCCAACTCATGTGATAAATTTGTGCATGACTAATCTACATATATTCACAGCGCTACCGTTCACAATTACTGTACTCCACTTACACGTTATAGATGGGCTACATGTCCTCCTCCAGGTTCCAGTCCCAGGTGTTCTTCATGGATGGCATGATCCATAGCGGTGGGCAACGGGAATCATTGTCGTAGCTTTCTAGTCCGGTTCCACACGATGGAGACTCATCCAAGCTGAAGCGGCATAAATCAGGGATAGCGTGTCCCAGCATGTCGTTCATCCGGCGGTGCGCACTTAAGACACAACCATGCTTCATGAACGGCAAGCCTTCCATGTCGTGCACAGAAGGTGGCATCCACTTCACAATGGGGTAGCTGTCCCCGATGAAAAGCGAGTACTCTCCAAGAGTGTTCCTCGGCACCCACGTAGCATCACGGGGGTCGAACTCGGCGCCGTTCATCTGGTACACACGGCATCCCAAATCTGGACACATGGTGACGTACATAGTCAAGGTCAATGCATAATAATGTTGTGCTCAAATGTGGAGGTCAGTAATACTGTGCAGCAAATAGTACTACTCCGGTATAGAGGAAGTAAAATAACCGCCTTATTATATATAGCCACTCTTGGCTACATGGATGATATAGTAAGACATGGAAAAACAAAAATGGTGGCAGCTAGTGGGTTCAAGTCTTCAAGGGCCTAGCTAGCTATACGTGTCCTCCAAGGTAAAAAGTACTCCTACTAGTACTACAAAGTATACTACTAGTACAACAATGAAAGATAAGGCGAGAGGGTTAAAAAATGGAATACCTGGGTAGATGGTGACGGTCCGATCGTGGTAGATTATGTGACCATGTTGCACATTAGTGGTACCATGGGTAACGACTGCTAAGATAGTTGATCCCAATATGCCAAAGTCAGCTACAAGGTTCCAGGTTAGACCGAATCGCGGATGCAAATGCACATCCAGAATCGGCGATCTTATTATGATCGGGGGATGACTGGTCCCTGCAAAATAATGGAGTACCGTTAGGGATGCAAATGGTGGTTTGTGCATTCCATTTGTAATCTCCCGTACTGTAGGATGTCAACCAGATGAAACAAGTCCCCTGGATTGTCACCGCGAAGATGCGGCCTAGATGGCGCACGACGTCTTCGAACGTGTAGGGGTAAAAATCTGCCGCCGCCAACATGCGCCAGCCTCTGCCGTTACTGCCTCCTGCATTGATGGCAATCCTTATGTCGAACACCGCGATGAGATAGTAATCATCATAGCCGCGTCGCTTTGTCGGCGGGTTGGCAATTGCTATCTTCTTCAATCTCATGTAGGCATCATCATACGTATTCTTGCCCAGCCAGTCTGGAAGGCCGATCCCAATGGTGGAGAAGGGGTCTACCGGAACGGCCGCACTACTGTGGATGTTGTGCAAAATCATGGTGGTATCCGGCCGGAGGTATGCAAGCCAATCTTCGTTGGCACCGACCCAGACCTATATATAAGACGGTGGGCAGCGGAGAAATTACGGGATGGAAATGGAATAACTAAGTACTACATGATCAAACTCCATTACTGACCTGCTCATCGAACAAAATCCGACTACCTCTCAACGTCGTCAACTCTAGCGGAGTCAGCGTGCAACCATGGCCAGGGAGCGGTGGACTATTCGAAGAATTGTCCCATAGAAGAACCTTCTCCTCGAGAATGCATGGAAGACCAACAAGCATGGCCTTTTACCAAGCCTGTTTAAGCAGCGTCTTGAAAAAGTTGGTGCAGGAAGCACCGAGTCTTGCGGCGGTGAGGACGTCGGAGCGGCGTGCATTTTCTCCCAGAGAATCGTCGTCCAAGGTCTCCCAGCCCCGACGAGGAGGAGAACCGCCTGGGGAATCCATGGGAGCAGCGACGAACTACCTTCTCTTTGGGGGGAGGGGAACTGGCGAGGAGGAGATAAGAGCGTAGTAACCGCAGGGCCTCGTCCCTTCCAACTGTAGATCGTTCCTCAGCGAAGGGCTGAGGCTATTATTTACTACTCTAAATAATAGCACTAGTAAATAATAGCACTAGTAAGAAATTTTTGGCACTAGGTAGTAGTTTTTGGTACCATGGAGTACTAGTACTAGCATTATGGAACGTTATGGGATTGCATTATATTGTAAATAATAGCACTAGTAAGAAATTTTTGGCACTAGGTAGTAGTTTTTGGCGTGGATTAAGAAATTTTGGGTATGTTTTTGCCATTTTTTGTACACGCCAACTAGTGTCAAAAAACGTCATACATTAAGTGACGGAGGAGTATGTACTCGTACTGTAGCAGTACTAGTACTACTTTTCTCAACTACTCCTCAAAAAAGCACCCAATTAATGCTTTTGTTTTCCTCAAAAAATTATGTTTACCAATGCATTAATTGCAATGCATGCATGCATAAATTACATTCATTGGTCAATTTTCTCTTAATACTTGCATGCAATGATTTAATGCACCTTGGAATCTGAACATGTGATGGGAAACAACCAAATTGAGCCTTATAAAATGGAAAAACTAAAATTTTGAGATGAGCCCTATAAACCGGAAAGGGGGGAGTATTGTACTTCTAGTCTAGTCTTGTATAGTGCACCAGTTTTGAACTCTTGAATCTCAGGGCCAAGGAGCTACAGTTGGAAGTGGAGGGTACTACTGTTCTCTAGAACCATCGTTGTACTATCAATGCAGGGGAAGAACACCTGCGTAGTGGCCTAGTGGGTACTCTCGGTGCTCTATTCAGCCACTCCTCTCACGTAGCTGGCCTACTCAGACGCTTCTCTCACGCACACACTAGCAGCCTATTTATCAGCGACTGTTGCTGCGGGGGCAGAACATTTGAGTTATTTGATATAGCGAGACTAGGCTTTTCGCTTCCATTTGTGGAGGTGTAATGGATCTCGTCGAACTTTGTTAGTAGTTCCTTATTTATGAATGAGATGAAGCAAAGCTTTTGCCTCCGTTTCAAAAAAAAACACTGTAAGTGCATCTAGTGTCCCTTAGTGATTTTGGTGTATTGAAGACTTATAGGTTAAGGATCTAATGTGTTTATGAGTGTACACAGGTCTATAAGTCTATGAGGAGTTTGATATTTATAGAGAAAGTCGACCCCTAAAAATGAAGTTCTTCAACTGAAGACTTTGATATACCGAAGACTTTCTGAAGACTTTGAAAGTGAAGAAATTGGTGTGATCTTGAAGACTTTGTATTCATTCGAGGAACATGAAGCGTGAAGACTTTCGTTTTCGTAGTTTCATTTTCTCTTTCTTGAGTCATAGGAAACACCGTACTGTTAAAGGGGGTCGAGGAAATACTAAGGAAAAATTTCCATTTGATGCTCAACTCAAATCCTACACCTACCAATCCCTTCGAGTGAAGCCATTGGAAATCTCATACAGTTCAGTCAATTTCTTCAGTGACAGAGACACAGTTCTTCTGTTCACTGAGGAATTTGTTCTGACTGAGGAGTTAGGAATTCGCCAGTGCGGATTGCCTACACAGTGAGGAACATGATAGCCCTGAGGAATTTGAACCTCAAATTTCTGACCGTTGCTGTGCTACGCGCCAGCTGTCCCAAAATATCTTATCCATCCAACGGTCATATCATTGAAGGGCATTTATGTCTTATCATGTCGGGCTGCTCCCTAGGCTATAAATAGCCTCCCCCTACAACCACTAGCTGGTTGGCTGCTCCGCTAGAAACTGACACTTGTCATTTGAGAGCAACCCATCCTCCGAGGACTTTGGAAACTGCTAAGCTTATATGGGATAGGCTGTCCAAAGTCAATGAAAGAGTTTCAACTCTGCGTGACTCTCGAGTTGATGTTCTTCGCAATCTCTTCAACCGCTTCAAAAGACTCGACAATGAAAATGTTCAGCAAACCTTCGATCGCCTCACTGACATCTCAAATGAGCTTCAAGCACTTGGTGCCACTGACATCACCGACCATGAAGTGGTGAAGAAATTGCTGAGGTCGCTTGATTCCTCATTTGATACTCTGGCATTGATGATACAAGAGCGTGCTGATTACAAGTCACTTGATCCCGCTGATATCCTCGAGAGGCTAAATACTCATGAATTCCAGCTTGCTGAGAAGAGAGATCTCTATGGTTCGAGCTATGGCAGATCACGTGCACTGAAGGCCAAGGTAGTATCTGAGTCCGAAGATGAAGACTCTGGTAGCAGCCTTGGCGATCCTGAAGAACTAAGTCATGATCTAGCGCTGCTCGTGAAGAAATTCCAAAAGTTCTCAAGACGTGGTCGCTTTGGAAGACCCTCAAAGAGCAATGATTCCTCATCTAGTGACTACAAGAGAAGGTTTGTCACAAGTGCAAGAAGACTGGACACTACATTCAAGATTGTCCTCAGTGGGAAAAGCAATCAAAGAAGAAGAAATACAAGGATTACAGTTTTGATGATGCGAAGAAAAAGATGAAATCCTCAAAATCTTCATCATCAAAATCCTCGAAGTCTTCATCTCACAAGAAGAGCAGCTCCAAGAAGGCTCGGGCATTCATTGGCAAGGAAATGGACTCTAAGGCTGAATCTGAAGAAAATGAGGAAGAAGAGGCATCTGAGGACTCCGAGTCTGGTGTGGCGAGCCTAGATTTTGCTACTGCTTTTGTCAGCAAGTCTATCTTCAACTCTGAAGAAAATGACCTCACCAACAATGCTGATGAAGACAATGATGACTACGCTCCCACCTATTGCTTCATGGGAAAAGGTGCCAAGGTACTCAAATATGCCTCCTCTGAATCCAGTGAGGATGAATCTGATGAAAATCTTAAGCCTAACTGCTCTAAACTTGCTAAGATTGCTGTAAAACAACAAAAGGCTTTTGAAAAGGTTCACAACATGCTAGACAAAAGTGATGATATGTTGGGCGAAGAAATGGATCGCACTAAAGCCTTAACTGAAAATCTTCAGAGACTTCAGACCAGGTTTGACAACCTTCAAGGTCATCATAATACTCTCTTGTCTGATCATGAGAAGCTTTCTTATGAATTTCTTCAAAGAAAGCAAGATCTTGAGAAGCTAAGAGTAAGTTATGAAGATCTTCAGAAGGAGCGCGATTCATTACTTGCTCAACAAATCAGCGCTGCTAAGGAAGAATTTGTTCCTCCATGTTTGAAATGCATTGAACGAGAATCTGCTAATTCTTCACCTGAATGTTCAAATGCTTCTAATGTTACAAATTCTTCACCTGCCTCTGCAATCACTAATTCCTCATCTGAGGACATTGCTAGTATCACTGACGATGTAGGGCTGAAGGAATTGTACATGACAGGCATGTACAAAAGCCTCAAAGGGCATCACACTCTTCGTGATGTGCTTAAAAAGCAGATCCTCAACAGAAACCCTAGAAAAGAGGATATTGCCTTTGAGAGGAAACTCAATGCTGATGGTACATATTGGAAGCCTGAGCAGTACCCCGAAACCTCATGGGTTGCTGCAAAGGGACCTCCAGTTGATCCATCTAATTTATCTGGCTATACACGTGAATCTTCTCATTCTTCTAATGAGTCATTTGACTCCAACTATAAACTGTTCAAAAATCAGAATGGTGAAGTATTTGCTAGATATCTTGGCACTAACTGCAGGAATGGTTCCCCTATGAAGAAAATCTGGGTTCCCAAAAAGTGCCTTGAAAGTCTTCAGGTGAATGTCCTTGTCGGATTTCGGGTTCCGGCAGACCCTTAAGGTTCGAACTCTGGGGTGCGCGCGGAGATTATGCCCTCTACCTCTCCGTCTCGCAAAGATCTAACTATTGAAAGAAGAACACAAGAGACACAGGGTTTATACTAGTTCGGGCCACCATTGTGGTGTAATACCCTACTCTAGTTTGTGGTGGGTGGATTTCCTCTTGGGCTGATGATGATGAACAATACAAAGAAGAACAGCCTCACGAGGGTCTGCTCTTAGCTAGGACGATGAACTGCTAGGGGGAGTTCAGCCGCCCTTCTCTCCCTCTCTCACTTGTTCTCTGCTTGCTCAGATTCTAGATATCCAATCCTCTCTCTCCTCCTACCCTGGGGGTGGCTAGTCCTATTTATAGGCAAAGGCCCTAGGCCTCTTCCCAAATATTGAGCGGGAAGGGCGCCAACAATTGGCCAATTTGAAGGGGAACATCTGGTACACTTATCTTGAGTAAAGTTGGTCCTCGCCTGCCAAAGGCCCTGTGGTGACGCCGTTCTGGGCTCCACGATGACCTCCTTCCCACCATTGGACTGGTCTTGGTCTCGTTGCACCGAAATGGGTGCCTTTGCTTGATCCTCTCGCCTGCGCTTGCCCCCTTTGCACCAAAGAGGAAAGGGAGACACTGCGCGGGCTGGCGCCCGCCTGGCACCCTTGGTCATCATGGCTTGCATCATGGGCACCTCGCGAGGTACCCCGCCTTGATCTCTCCGCCTCCTCGTGAGCCAGCCTGACGAGGTCGTGCCTGAGGAAGCGTCGTGTCGTCCGCCCCGCGAGGCTTGGCCCCTCGCGAGGATCTTGGGTCTCATGTTGATGAAGATGGGCCGTGCTGGGCCCCCTTTCGAGCCATGCCGCAGGCCGCAGGCAGGCAAGTCTGGGGACCCCCGTTCCCAGAACGCCGACAGTAGCCCCCGGGCCCAAGGCGTTCCCGGACTTGGCCGTGCTGAGAGGCGAAAGGGCAAGGGCGAAGCACCGCGGGCCCTAACAGCCTGCGGCCTTGGGCGCCGCGTGGCGGTTGATTGGACGTGGGCGACACTGTTCCCCCACGCTCCCTTATTTTGCGCCCTGCTAGGTGGACTCGCAGTCGTACACAGCCGCTCCCCTTCCTGTTGCTCGATCATCCCCTATTCTTCCTCCCTTCGAACTCCGACTCTTGCCTCCAATCCCATCTCACATCTTCCCCTTCCTTCCCATTGCCATGGCTCCGACGAAGAAAGAGAAAGGGAAGAAACCCATGCCTCCGCCTCGCCCGCCGCCGTTGGTGGCCCCCGCCGTCGGCCGGTCGATCATACTCAATCGAGAGTGCCTGGGTAAGCTCAGGCCGGCTCTGGCCACCATCTTCAACGAGTGTGGGAGGACGACGGCCTGGCCTATGTCTCACTTCCCCACTGACAGGATAATCACTGAGGTTCATTATTTTGCCGACGCCTTGTGGGCGGGTCTAGTTCCCCCCTTTTCCGATTTCTTCAAGGCCGTCCTCTCCCATTACCAGATCCATATGATGCATCTGGGCCCTGAATCCATCACCCTTCTTTCGATCTTCGCTTTTGTTTGCGAGGCGATGATGGGCATCCCTCCTTCCGTTGCCTTGCTATGCCACTTCTTCTCTTTGCGCCTTGCTGACCCCACACAATGCTCGGCGTGTGTGAACTTCATCGCCGCGCCTGAGACTGCGGCCTCGGGGATCGACTTCAAGCTTCCTTCGACTTCAGCTGGGTTCTGCGAGCGGTGGTTGTACGTTGATGTCGGGGTGCCCAGCCCCCTGCTGGCGAAGCCAACTTCGCCTGTTGTACCCAACTCGGGCTGGGGCCAGGAGACGCTCGAGAGCCCCCGGCTCGCCTTCGTCTGGCACCGCTTTGCGTTCTTGAAATCGCTCGGCGTGACATCGCCCAAGGTGGTGAAGGAGTTCCTGTTGCGCCGCATTGCCCCTCTCCAACGCCACTCCCGCCGAATGTGGGCCTTCAGTGGGCATGGTGATCGCATGAGGCTCCAGGAAGAAGACCTGACACCAAGGGCGCTAAGGACAGTGCTCTTGGTCCTGACTGGTGACCCCAACCCGGGCAGCATCCAGCGGGGAGGGGCCCTGCTGTACCTCTGCCAGAACAGGGACGATTTCGTGAAGCAGATGCCCTCCTTTGATGAATGGGGGATGCGCCCTGCTAGCTTCCAAGGGCCTCGCGAGAACCCCGTGGTGGTGACCACCCTTCCGGTCGGTCAAGGCGAATCCTCCTCGAGTGGTGGAGCAGGGAGGCATGAGACGGCTGAGGCCGAGAGGGCTCCCGATGAGGTGACTGCGCCTGGTGATGCCCTCGAGGGGGCAGCTCTTGAGGCCCCGGCCGCGTCTTCTGGCGAGGCGATTAACAGCGCGCGTCAGGCAGGCGCCCCTGACGCGGATCGCTTTGATGCTCCGTCTTCGTCGCAGGTTGATCCTTGTGCTCTTCTCTTGGGCCGCTTGCGCGTGGACTTTGAGGCCCTCCGGAGGAAAAGGGAGGCCATGGGTGATGACTTCCCTTGTCGCTTGCTGAAGCGCTGGAAATACTTCGCTACTGACGAGTAAGCCTTCTCCTTTTTTGGCTCCTGATCCCCTTGTTGCGTCTACTGATCCTTACTCTGCAGGCCTCTTCCGGCCGAGCTCGTGGGAGTCGCTGAGGCACCGCCTCCTTTGGCTTTGTCTCCCCCGTCGTCCCCAAGTGCTCCGAGCAGCACTGCTCTTGTGGTGAGGGCGAATGAAGGGGCGGACCGTCCCGAGGCGCACTGCAGCCCTTCTCCTCCTGCGATCTTCCTTCACGGGCCCTCTCTTGGCATAGCCAGCCTGCCGTGGGCTTCTCGCCTGGCCACGGGCTGCGACTGGCTGAGGCGCCTCCTGCGCCCTTCTTCCGGAGACGGGCTGGCCCCAGGTCGGGCTTATGGTACGGCACGCCCGGCCGTCGTGAGGGCGCCAGCCCCCAGCCCCCTGCCCAGAGGGGGAGCGATGATTTGTGGCCCCCGGTGCTTGGTCGGGGCAGATGATGGTGTGGAAGACGTGCTCGAGCACGCTCGGGAGCGCCCTTCTCGTCGTCAAGAGTTCCTTCGGAGGGCGACCGACGCGGTGGACCTGCTTGGGGAGGAGCTCGCTAGTGAAGACGCGCGACTGGAGGCCGAGGGCCTGCGCCTGGCCGCAGGGAGGCGCGAGCTGGAGGCCGCCATCGCCCTCGCGCGCCATCAGCGTGACCTTGATGACGAAGAGGCGAAGGCATCGCTGGAGGCCTCTCGGGCGGCTCGATCCCAGGACGCTGAGGAGGCCCGAGGAGCTGACCGACGGCGAGAAGTAGCGGAGGAACGGGCTCGGGAGCTCCTGGCCCGGTGCCACTCATTGGAGGAGCAAGTGGAACTGCGCGAGGCGGCCCTTGATGAAGTCATGTACCTAGGGCAGGGTCATGGGCCTGCCCAAGGGTACCCTCCGTAAGGTCACTTGCTAAAAGAGACTGCTTACGAGTCGACCTGATAAGCATTCACTTGACTAACATGGAGACACTCGACCATGAAGATTCACTCGACCATCGGAAGAACAGGAGCCACTCCGCATCCAAATGGTCTATAATTAACTAGTCTTTATGGGCATCAAAGCCCTTCATTAGAGGCGTTACCTGTAACGCATCACCTTTAATGTACTTTAAACCCCTTGCAACGTGGGCTGGCGGAGGTCTGAGCGCACTCTATATAAGCCACCCCCCTCCACTGGCACAGGGGTTCGCATCTTTGTAACACACGCGCATATAATCCAGTCGACCGCCTCCGGGCTCCAAGACGTAGGGCTATTACTTCCTCTGAGAAGGGCCCGAACTCGTTAACTCTTTGCGTGCACAACTACTCCAGAGCTAGGATCTTGCCTCTCCATTCCTACCCCCCATTCTACTGTCAGACTTAGAACCACGACAGTTGGCGCCCACCTTGGGGCAGGTGTTCTAGCAATTTTTTGGAGAAGTTGGGATTCTTTTGACATCTCCCATCATGTCTTCGAGCGGAATCCTGGTCGAGGGGCGTGAGATCCGTCTCGGCGCCCTCACTTTCGTCGTCGATGATTCTGCTTGGCTCCAGGAGGCTCCACTCGACGTGGACGCGCTCCCCACCCGCGGAGCGACGCACTTCCGCGCGTGTGTTCATGGCGTCCTCCTGCAACAACCGTCGGCCCAATACGGGTCGGTACCCGTTTCGTCCTTGCTCCCTGTTTCCCGCCGGCGCAAGCGCTCTGGTCGGTCGAGACTCCAGTGGTGGGTGAGGCATGCATTGGCCCGCCAGTCGGCCATCCCCCAAGTCGCGGCGATTGAACCCGACGAATCACTCTACGGCTTGTTCGATCTGTCGACTGGCTCCGCAGAGACTGCGTCCGAGTGCGACAGCAGCGATCCAGCGGCGGAGGTACTGATGGTCGATGGACCGTGCAGTCCCCCCGGTTTTCCCCAGACCCGAGCCTCTCACCTCGCTGCAGAGGGAGGAACTTCGTCGCCGGAACATGGACGCGCTTCACACTCCTATCGTTGGAGAAACCCCCGAGGCACGCGTCTTGGAGGAGGCGCGCTTGGCCAACCTAGCTGAACGTACTCGACTGGAGAATCTCCAGAGGGTACTCGACGAGCGCGCTCGACCGCCAGTCGCCGAATCCAGTCGACGCCGCCTCTTCCAGCCACCAACTCAGGTATACCGAACCCCGATTCAGAATTTAGCAGTTGCAGCTCGCATAGCAGAGTCGATCCAACCTTCTCAGTCGGAGGCGGGTAGAGGTCTGTTACAGATCAGAGATTTGCTCCGGGCAGCGGGGGATCAGAACTCAGTGGTATCTCAGTCGCGTAACAGGATTCACAGCCGATCCGTCACTGCGAATTCTGTACAGTCGGCTCACAGTCCAGGATCGCCTCCGAGGCATGGGGAACGTAGAGACCGGCGCGATGATCAATATCAAGACCGTGAGCGGTACGAACACCAATTCGATCGCAATGATCGACGTCGAGTGCCCACTCCTCCCCCAAGGGGTGGATCGTACGTTTCTCGGCGGCAAGATGACAGACGCCAGCTCTGTGTTGGGCGAAGGTTTCCAGTCGACCCCAGGGAACCAGGCTTTGATGCGAGATCCATTATCGTCCAAGGTCTGGTCGACAGGAATAGAGCTCACAGAGGAGGCCCCGACAGAGACGCTCCGTCCAGCAGCAGGGCTCGTGTATCAGGACCAGAATGTTTCAGCAGGGCAATCAGAGCCGCAGTAATTCCTCCCAACTTCTGGTTGGCGGCTGGAGTTAGCAAGTTCACCGGCGAGTCCAAGCCTAACACCTGGCTCGAGGATTACCGAGTGGCTGTTCAGATTGGGGGCGGCAACGACGAGGTAGCCATGAAGCATTTGCCTCTTATGTTGGAAGGGTCGGCCAGAGCATGGTTGAACCAGTTGGCACCCAGCAGTATTTACACTTGGGAGGATCTTGCCCGAGTGTTTGTCAGGACATTTGAAGGGACTTGCAAGCGACCAGTAGGGTTGACAGAATTGTAGTCGTGTGTTCATAAGTCGAGTGAAACTCTGAGGGATTATATCCAGAGGTGGATCACTTTACATCACACAGTCGAGAATGTATCTGATCACCAGGCAGTTTGTGCCTTCAAGGAAGGCATCAGGAACAGAGAACTGAGTTTGAAATTCGGTCGAACCTGAGATATGACATTGAGTCGAATGATGGAAATTCCCACCAAGTATGCAAACGGTGAAGAAGAAGATAGGCTCCGGAGTGGCAAGTATAAAGCAGCCGCTAATGAGACCGGCAGAGGGAACTCCAATCGGAAGCAAAAGCGCAAAGCCGAGCCAGCTGCACCCGGAGAGGCCTTGGCTGTGACCCCAGGAAAGTTTAAGGGGAAACCCAAGGGTCCCTGGAACCCCAAGAAAGTGAAAGACCAGGATGGGAACGATGTGATGGACTTACCGTGTCACATTCACACGAAGAAAGACGAGGAGGGTAAACTCATTTACCCAAAGCATACCACTCAACAATGTCAACTCCTGATGCAACAGTTTCAAGGAAAACAGGCCAAAGACAAAGAGAAAGAGTCAGACAAAGTTGAGGACAAGGAAGACAGCGGTGAGGAATACCCCCAGGTCAATTCCACCTTGATGATTTTTGCTGACGTCGAAAGCAAAAGTCGATTGAAGGTCATCAATCGAGAAGTGAACATGGTCGCTCCGGCGACACCCAATTATCTGAAATGGTCCCAGACTGCCATCACCTTCGACCAGTCCGACCACCCGACTCATATTGCTACCCCAGGGAGGCAAGCGTTGGTGGTCGACCCAGTCATTGAAGGCACTCGACTAACTAAAGTGCTGATGGATGGTGGCAGTGGTTTGAACTTGTTGTACGCAGAGACACTGAAAGGGATGGGCATTCCGATGTCCAGACTCAGCACCAGTAACATGAGCTTCCACGGAGTCATTCCTGGAAAGAAGGCTGAGTCACTCGGCCAAATCGCTCTCGATGTAGTTTTTGGTGACGCGAAGAATTTCCGGAAGGAAAAGTTAATCTTTGAGGTCATGGATTTTCAGAGTGCATACCACGCCATTCTTGGAAGGCCAGCATACGCTCGTTTCATGGCCCGACCATGCTACGTGTACCTCAAATTGAAGATGCCCGGTCCCAGAGGTGTGATCACTATCACGGGTAATCGGAAGAAGGCAGAAGAGTGCTTCCAGAAGGGCTCCAAAATTGCTGATGCTTAGATGGCCGAAATGGAGTTACAGGAGTACCAGAGGACTGCAGACCCGAGTGATTTGTTACGAGCCAAGAAGCCCGCCACGGAGTCAGCATTTCAGTCGTCCGATGAGACAAAACAGGTTCACATCCACCCGACTGACCCCAATGCATCTCCGACCAATATCTCCACTACACTCGACTCTAAATAGGAAGAATCGCTCATCCAGTTCCTCCGTGAGAACTGGGACATCTTTGCATGGAAGCCTGCTGACATGCCGGGTGTTCCCAGAGGACTGGCTGCGCACCGCCTTCGAGTCGACCCAAAAGTCAAACTAGTTAAGGAGCATCTTCGACGGTCCGCCGTACAGAAGAGAAAGGCCATTGGCGAAGAGGTGGCTCGACTCTAGGCGGCAGGTTTCATTCGCGAGATTTTCCACTCCGAGTGGCTCGCCAACGTTGTAATGGTCCCTAAGAAGGACAAATCGTTGCGCATGTGCATCGATTTCAAACATGTCAATCGGGCCTGCCCGAAAGATCATTTCCCTCTTCCTCGCATCGACCAAATAGTCGACTCGACTACAGGATGCGAGAGGTTGTCTTTTTTAGATGCTTACTCCGGATACCATCAGATCCGTCTGTATGGACCCGATGAAATAAAAACAGCTTTCATCACCCCGTTCGGGTGCTTCTGCTATGTCACCATGCCTTTCGGTCTCAAGAATGCCGGAGCTACTTTCATGAGAATGATTCAGAAGTGCCTGATCACTCAAATCAATCGGAATGTAGAAGCATACATGGATGATATAGTGGTCAAGTCGCGAACAGGTTCCGACCTGCTGACTGACCTTGCTGAAACATTTGCCAATCTCAGGAGGTATGATATCAAGCTTAATCCATCAAAATGCACATTCGGAGCTCCTGGAGGAAACTTACTCGGTTTTCTTATTTCCGAACGAGGAATCGATGCTAACCCTGAAAAGGTTGGCACCATACTCCGAATGAAACGCCCTGTGCGTGTGCACGACGTCCAGAAACTTACTGGATGCTTGGCCGCTTTAAGTCGATTCATCTCCACACTCGGTGAAAAGGCACTGCCTCTTTACCGACTGATGAAGAAGTCAGACAAGTTCGAGTGGACTCCAGAAGCTGATGCAGCGTTTGCAGAGCTAAAAGCTCTGCTCCCCACCCAGCCGGTGCTTGCTACCCCTGTCAGCAAAGAGCCATTGTTGCTTTACATTGCAGCCACTAGACAAGTCGTTAGTACCGTTCTTACGGTCGAGCGGGAAGAAGAAGGGAAAGCCTTCAAAGTTCAGCGCCCAGTTTATTACCTTTCTGAAGTTCTGACCTTGTCAAAGCAAAGATACCCTCATTATCAGAAGCTTGTTTATGGGATTTACATGACCACGAAGAAGGTTGCTCATTATTTCTCTGACCACTCCATTACAGTCGTCAGCGATGCCCCGTTATCAGAGATCCTTCATAACAGAGATGCAACTGGTCGAGTGGCAAAATGGGCGATTGAACTCCTTCCTCTTGATATGAAGTTCGAGGCAAAGAAAGCTATCAAGTCCCAAGCAATAGCTGATTTCCTCGCCGAGTGGACTGAACAACAACTTCCGACTCAAGTTCACTCGAAACACTGGACTATGTTTTTTGATGGCTCCAAGATGCTGAATGGGTCCGGTGCGGGGGTCGTACTGGTTTCCCCCCGAGGAGATAAGCTCAAATACGTTCTCCAGATTCACTTTGATTCCTCCAACAATGAGGCAGAATATGAAGCACTCCTATATGGATTACGTATGGCCATTTCACTCGGCGTCCATCGCCTTATGGTCTACAGCGACTCAGATCTGGTTGTTAATCAAGTGATGAAGGAGTGGGATGCCCGAAGCCCAGCCATGACGGGATATTGCAATGCGGTGAGAAAGTTGGAGAGGGGATTCGAGGGATTAGAACTCCATCATATACCCCGACTGAAAAACCAAGCTGCAGACGATTTGGCAAAAATTGGGTCTAAGAGAGAAGCCATCCCCAGTGACGTGTGTTTGGAGCACATTCGTATGCCATCGATACAAGAAGATCCTTTCACAGAAGAACCTCCGCAGCCAAGGAGTGCCAACGATCCGACTGAAGTAGAGATTCCAGCCGTGGTCGACCTGATTATGGAAGTTGTAGTCATCACTCCCGACTGGACAACGCCTTACATCGCGTATATTATGAGGAAAGAGCTCCCAGAAGATGAAGAAGAGGCTCGACAGATCGTCCGTCGATCCAAGGCCTTTACAGTAATCAAAGGGCAGTTGCACAGAGAAAGCGCGACTGGAGTTGGCCAGAAGTGCATCACGACAGAAGAAGGTCAGGTAATTCTTGAGGATATCCACTCGGGGACCTGTGGTCATCATGCGTCCTCTCGGACCATAGTGGCTAAAGCATACCGAGCGAGATTTTACTGGCCGAGGGCGAATGAAATGGCAAAAGACATAGTCGACAAGTGCGAAGGGTGTCAGTTTTATTCCAACATGTCGCACAAGCCCGCCTCTGCACTGAAGACCATTCCACTCGTCTGGCCCTCGCTGTTTGGGGGCTAGACATGATTGGACCGCTGAGAACGGGTAGAAGCGGCTTCACTCACTTACTGGTTGCAGTCGACAAGTTCACCAAGTGGATAGAAGCCAAACCCATCAAGAACCTCGATGCAAGCACTGCTATCAGTTTCATCAGAGAGCTGATATTCAGATATGGAGTTCCACATAGCATCATCACGGACAATGGATCAAACTTTGATAACGACAGATTCAAAGCCTTTTGCGCCTCCCAAGGCACGCGAGTCGACTATGCCTCAGTTGCCCATCCTCAGTCGAATGGACAGGCAGAGCGTGCGAATGGCCTCATCCTCAAAGGACTGAAACCTCGACTGATGCATGATCTCAAGCACGCGGCAGGAGCTTGGGTCGACGAACTTCCGTCAGTTCTTTGGGGATTAAGTACCACTCCTAATCGGTCGACTGGAAGAACGCCATTCATTCTGGTCTACGGGGCTGAAGCGGTTCTGCCGAGTGATCTGCTCCACAATGCACCTCGAGTCGAACTATACTCTGAAGCAGAAGCGGAACAAGCTCGGCAAGATGCAGTCGACCTCTTGGAAGAGGAGAGGGAGATGGCCCTAATCCGCTCGACTATTTACCAGCAGGACTTACGTCGTTTCCACGCGAGAAACATGAAGAGTCGAGCCTTTCAGGAAGGAGACTTGGTCCTCCGAGTGGATCAGCAAAAACCTCACAAGCTCGCTCCAACCTGGGAAGGCCCCTTCATCATCACCAAAGTCCTTCACAACGGAGCATATCACCTCTACAACGTTGATCGCCGGATCGACGAGCCTCGAGCTTGGAACGCGGAGTTACTCCGTCCTTTTTACACTTGAAAAAAGAAACTCACTCGGTTGAGATGTAATAAAAGTACCTCTGTAGTTCTTTTATCTAAAACAAGAATGTTATAATTTTCACAGAAGATTGCTATTTCTTTTTTGTTGAAATTTCCCCCAGTGGGTGGCTTAGCTGCGAATCCGTTTCGCCTAAGTTTGTAAAAGTCCTGCCGAGTGAAGAGCCAGCCTCCCACTCGGAGGCTTAGCTCCGAATCCGTTTCGCCTAAGTATTTAAAATCCTACCGAGTGGAGAGCCAGCCTCCCACTCGGAGGCTTAGCTGTGAATCCGTTTCGCCTAAGTATTTAAAATCCTACCGAGTGGAGAGCCAGCCTCCCACTCGGGGGCTTAGCTGCAGTCCAAGTACTCGCCTAAGAATTTAAAATCCAACCGAGTGGAGAGCCAGCCTCCCACTCGGGGGCTTAGCTGCAGTCCAAGTACTCGCCTAAGTATTTAAAATCCCACTGAGTGGAGAGCCAGCCTTCCACTCGGGGGCTTAGCTGCAGTCCAAGTACTCGCCTAAGTATTTAAAATCCCATCGAGTGGAGAGCCAGCCTCCCACTCGGGGGCTTAGCTGCAGTCCAAGTACTCGCCTAAGTATTTAAAATCCTACCGAGTGGAGAGCCAGCCTCCCACTCGGGGGCTTAGCTGCAGCCCAGTGCTCGCCTAAGTATTTAAAACTCCTACCGAGCGGAAAGCCAGCCTCCCGCTCGAGGGCTTAATAACAGTCCAAGAATTTTACTCAAACTCTCAATATAACGAACGCTTCGCAAGGACGGCAGGGCGCAGGTCGACTGCCTCCTTCTCCTTCAGATGCTACATTCAAAAATCCTACCGAGTGGAGAGCAGACCTCCCACTCGGAGGTTTAGCTGCGGCCCAGTGCTCGCCTAAGTAATTAAAAATCCTACCGAGTGGAGAGCAGACCTCCCACTCGGAGGCTTAGTTGCAGCCCAGTGCTCGCCTAAGTAATCAAAAATCCTACCGAGTGGAGAGTAGACCTCCCACTCGGAGGCTTAGCTGCAGCCCAGTGCTCGCCTAAGTGATTAAAATCCTACCGAGTGGAGAGCATACCTCCCACTCGGAGGCTTAGCTGCAGCCCAGTGCTCGCCTAAGTGATTAAAATCCTACCGAGTGGAGAGCATACCTCCCACTCGGAGGCTTAGCTGCAGCCCAGTGCTCGCCTAAGTGATTAAAATCCTACTGAGTGGAGAGCATACCTCCCACTCGGAGGCTTAGCTGCAGCCCAGTGCTCGCCTAAGTAATTAAAATCCTACCGAGTGGAGAGCAAACCTCCCACTCGGAGGCTTAGCTGCAGCCCAGTGCTCGCCTAAGTAATTAAAATCCTACCGAGTGGAGAGCAAACCTCTCACTCGGGGGCTTAGCTGCAGCCCAGTACTTGCCTAAGTGTTTAAAAATCCTACCAAGTGGAGAGCAAACCTCCCACTCGGAGGCTTAGCTGCAGCTCCGTGCTCGCCTAAGTCATTTTGAGTAAAAGTCGAGCCAAATCTCACTCGGCGGATAAATCACGAAGATATTCAACGATAAATCAAGTTCGGATAAAGATCAAAAGGTCGTGGACCGCAAATAAAAGTACCCGAGCCTCCAGCTCGACAGAGTTTATCGGTTACACAAACCACTCGGCATTCCGAGGCAAATTTAAAGTGAGACTCAATAGTTTTTTACTCCTCCGGTGGAGGACTGGATGGGGCAACGAACTCGTCCAAATCAATCCCGTCTGAGATACGGGTGGCAGCAGCAATGAAGGTCTCCATGAAGTCCTGGAAATTATGCTTCCTGGTATTGGCAACTTGGAGGGCCGCCAGCTTCTCTTCTCGCGCCTCCTTGCAGTGGACACGAACCAGCGACAGAGCAACATTGGCACCACACCTGGCAGAAAGACTTTTTCCACTCATGCACTCGACTTGGCACTTCGTTCAGTCGACTGACCAAGGATTCAAGGTCATTCTGAAGTGTCTGATTTGGCCAGAGTGCAGAGTCGATCCGCGACACTGCAGCCTTCAGTCGAGCGAGGAAGTCCACCACACTGGCGACGCGAGATTCCAGCCGGAGGACATTCATGGCAGCTTCGTCCTTCACAAGAGAGTTGATGGGGTCCAGATTGGTTTCCACTCGACCAGTTTCTTCCTCAAAGTTTTGACAGAATTATGAAAGGTACAGTCCAGTATTATAATTGAATGATGAGTCGACAACGACAAGTCAATTGAGTAAGGGGATTACCTTCAAGCATGAGGAATAATTTCTTGGCGAGCCCTCCGAGGTAAGCCTCCAGATCCTTTCGCTTCCCCGCCATGTCGCCGACCTTGTCAGTCAGAGCAATCTTGTCATTTTTCAATCGACTTGCTTCCTGGTTGGTCGCGTCAAGAGCAGACTTCAGCTTGGCATTCTCGTCTTCAAGCTGACCAACTGAAGCAAGCTTTTCTTCAGCGAGCTTCGTTTTCTCTGAAGCCGCCTTCTGTGCTTCTGCAAGGTCAAGATCTTTCTTCCTCAGAGCCTCCTCCAGTTGGTCTGCAAAGCATTAATGAGGACAAAGTTGAGAATAGGCAGAAAAATAGAGACAGACGTCGAATCCTCACCAGCCATACATTTTGCGTCATCCTTCGCCTTCTGCAAGTTTTCCTGGGCAAACTGTAAGTCGAGGTTAAGCTGGACTTGTTTCTCCTTCAATTCAGCAAGATGAGCAACAAGCTCGCAAGACTTCTGCAAAGAGTCAATCGACAAACGATATTAAAGACAAGTTACTTCCGAGTGACTAAAGGAAAAGTTGTAGCACTTCTAAGACTACAACCGAATCAAAACATTCGACAGTAGCCTCGGGGACTACACCCAGTGGGTGCACTCAGCGTGCCCCCACCGGTAATCTTTCAAAATCCTGATTGATCAGTCGACCAAATGTGATTCTAATGCCATGACTAATAGTCAGCGTTTCTAAGACTTCAGCCGAATCAAAATATTCGACAGCAGTCTCGGGGACTACACCCAGTGGGTGCACTCAGCGTGCCCCCACTGGTTCGACAAAAAAAATCGACTGCCCGCAGTCGACCGCATACAGTTCCATTCGACTTGGCCCGACCAGACCGAGTGAAGAAGTACAAATACAGAAACGCAATATAAAGACTACAGTCGACTGCCAGCAGTCCACCGTAGTCTCGGGGACTAGACCCAGTGGGTGCACTCAGCGTGCCCCCACTCGACCAAAGGTCGACAGACACACCCAGTGGGTGTACAGATATAAAGATTACAAATATAAAGATCTTCGAAAAAGAGATTCTTTGAACAGCATATTGCAACAGACCAAGTGTTGAGTCGACTGACCTGGACGTTACTCTGAAGAGCCGAACTCGCGTCATACGCTGCTTGGCTGGCGTCCCAAACCACTTTCAATTGCTCCATCATGATACCCGCCTGGCGTATAGCCTCTTTTGCGGCACGCACTTGGTCCTCTGGGGCAGGGTATGTAGCAAAAAGCGAAGGCGGATTTGCAGTCGACGTCGAAGGCCGCACGCTCGTCAGAGGATCAGCAAAAGTCACGGAAGTCCGAGTGGTATCACCACCATCCCGAACTACAGCCTCAGACACTGGAGCAGATTGGGGGGTCTTGCCAGTCGATGCCCTCCGGTTCCTTCTTGCTCTCAGCGGCTCGTCATCTTCATTGTCTGGTAAGTCGATAACATGAGGGGGAGATGCAAGAAAAGTCAATCGACCAGAGTTACAAGAAGTATTCAGTCGACCAAAGACAGAACATCAGTAACTGTACCTGGATTGGAAGTAACAGCATCTTCCATCTCTTGATCTCCGTCCTTGGCAGAGATCTCAGAAGTAGCAACACTACAAATTTAGGAAGTCAGTCAGTTGGTTCAATGAATCGACCAAGGATCCGTCCATAGTCAACAAAGGGAAATAAGTATTATTATTACCCAGAAATGGTAGGGACAGTCATCTTCATCTTGGGCAGAGCCTTGGGCGGCTTGGATGGCGTCGCACGTTGGTGCTTGGGAGCCTTCTCAGTTGGCGTAGGAGAAGAGGTCCGAGGGCGTTTCGACGACTGCCCAACGGGAGCAGTTGCCTTACCACGTTCCCTCGCGGGATCATGTGTAAGCTTGGATCGCCTCTCCGTGCGGGGAGGTTCAGCTTCCTCCTCCTCCTCTTTGCTGGAGTAGACGTCGTCGTCTCCCTCCCCTTCGCCATCGGATTCCCACTCGCCGTGCTCGTCTCCGCTTTCACCTCCGCTCGCCTCCCCTTCCTCAGTCGGCTCCTGTGCCCCGTTGGGCGTCGAGTACATCTCAGTAGTTTCCTGGGAAATAACAGACAAAACAAAAATCAGTCGACCAATTCAAAGAAGACCAATGCACAAAGCAAGATCTCGGTCAGGTGCATGAGGTCTGACCTGGTCCACTTCGTATGTGCTGTCGAGTGGAGCAACCCTCCTGGCTCCTCGGGGATTGTCTTTGTTTCCTGTGATGCTCGACAGCCATCCTTCTAGCATCTCGTCGGTAACCTCCTCCGGGTGGATCCGAGTGGTGTCATCAAGACCCGAATATAGCCACATCGGATGGTCGCGAGCCTGGAGCGGCTGGATGCGCCTCCTAACGAAGACTTCCAGCAAGTCCATGCCAGTCACGCCGTCGCGGACAAGCTGAACCACTCGACCGACCAGCACTTTGACTTGGGCCTTTTCTTCCGGCGTCACTTTCAGAGAAGCAGGTTTTTGGGCTCGCTCCAGAGAGAAAGGGGGAAGTCCAGTCGACTGACCTGGAGTCGCCTGGTCTTTGCAGTAAAACCAGGTCGCTTGCCAACCACGGACTGACTCAGGGAAAGTGATGGATGGAAAAGAACTTTTTCCCCTCGTCTGGATCGCCAGGCCTCCGCACAGCTGGATCACCTGCGTCCTCTCATCACTCGACTTGGCCTTTTTGACCGATTGGGAACGGCGGGTGAAGATATGCTTAAAGAGTCCCCAATGGGGGCGACAGCCCAAGAAACCCTCACACAAGGAAATGAAGGTAGCCAGATACACGATAGAGTTGGGAGTGAAATGGTGGAGCTGCGCTCCGAAGAAGTTCAGGAAACTCCGGAAAAAGGGATGAGGAGGCAGAGAAAACCCGCGATCGATATGGGTGGCAAGGAGCACACACTCACCATCGAGAGGTTGGGGCACGACTTCTCTCCCGGGGAGACGCGCAGCTTCATGAGGGATGACTCCTCCCTCAACCATATCGTCGAGATCTTCCTGCCTCAGCACCGTCGGCATCCAGTCGCCCTGCATCCAGCCTCTGGGCAGAGAAGCCCTTGAGGAAGATCCGCCCCGAGCGGATTTCTTCCCTTTTCCCTGCGCCGCCGCCACCTTCTTCGCGCGCTCCAGGGCGGACGTCTTGTCCTTCCCCATCATCGCCGGAAAGCTCGAACGGACCTGTGGCGCTAGGGCGAGAGCGGAGGTGGCGGAGAACTTTGCGAGGAGAGAAGGTAAGAAGAGAACACACTGTTGGAAACCCCGAGTTGGCAGCTTTTAAGGGGCCGCTTCCGAGTGGCTGACTGGTAGACCCGGGCCATCCCGTCAAATCCCGCAACAAGCGCGCGAGCGATACGTGGAGAAAAAGGCGGCGCGAAGATCGAGGCGTCATCGTCTCGTCCCATCCGAGTGCCGCGGCTTTCTCCGCTTCGCGCGCTTCCCAAAATTCAGATCCCGTGAAATCCGCTAACCGTAGAGCAACCAACCTGACAGCGGATCTCCACCGATCTGTCACTCGGAGATCCTCAAGGCTACGAAGTTCACTCGACAAACGCAAAGAATGGATCAAGGCGACTGAAAGAGAATTTGAAACAATCACTGAAAGACCCTTGATCCAAGGCAGGACACGCTTTCCACACAAGAAGCAGGAAGAAGACTACCAATTCCCTCCTCACTCAAACCTCGATCCATTCGGGGGCTAATGATGAAGTCATGTACCTAGGGTAGGGTTATGGGCCTGCCCAAGGGTACCCTCCCTAAGGTCACTTGCTAAAAGAGACTGCTTACCAGTCGACCTGATAAGCATTCACTCGACTAACATGGAGACACTCGACCATGAAGATTCGCTCGACCATCGGAAGAACAGGAGCCACTCCGCATCCAAACGGTCTGTAATTAACTAGTCTTTATGGGCATCAAAGCCCTTCATTAGAGGCGTGACCTGTAACGCCTCACCTTTAATGTACTTTAAACCCCTTGCAACATGGGCTGGCGGAGGTCTGAGCGCACTCTATATAAGCCACCCCCCTCCACTGGCACAGGGGTTCGCATCTTTGTAACACACGCGCATATAATCCAGTCGACCGCCTCTGGGCTCCGAGACGTAGGGCTATTACTTCCTCTGAGAAGGGCCCGAACTCATTAACTTTTTGCGTGCACAACTACTCCAGAGCTAGGATCTTGCCTCTCCATTCCTACCCCCCATTCTACTGTCAGACTTAGAACCACGACAGCCCTTGCATCGATGAAGGTGGCCTCCAGCGACCCAGCTGAGCTTCGGAAGCGTGAGGAGGCGTTGACGATGGAAGCTGCCGAACGCACCCGCGAGTACGAGCGGCTGGAGACGAGGGAGCGCCTGGTGAAGCAGGCGGAAGATGATGTCGCTGCTCGGGAAGCACGTGTCCTGGAGGAGGTCAGTCGTCGGGTGGCGACGGCGCGCCAAGGCCTCGAGCGTGAGTTCGAGGAGAGGCTGGAGTTGATCCGGGTCGAGGCTGAGGGAAGAACCGCAGCCCTGAGGACCCAACGGGATGAGGCGACGCGGCGGGCCGACGCCACCCGGGCCGCCCTTGAGGCAGCGCAAAAGGAGTTGGCTGCCTCCAAGGCCGAGGTGCTCCGTCTTCGCCAGCGGATGGAGGAGGTTGAGGCCATCGAGCGCCAGAATGCTGATGAGATACGCCAGCGGCAGGTCCTGGAGCACGTGCATGGCCCCATGCTTGCTATGCTCAGGGAGAGGGCTAATACAACCTTGGGCAACATCTGCGAGGCAGCTGTCGGCGAGCCGCACACGATCAACTATGCCGGCAACCTGCAGTTCTTCACCGCCGTGGTGACGCAGCTGGAGGCTGATGAGGACATCAATTCCATTGTTACACCCACAGCCCATGCTGCTATACATACTGGACCAATTACTAGAGCTCGCGCACACTAATTGAATTATCAGGTACTTTCGTTTCTTGGTAATGATTCTAATGTTCATGAGAATATGATGCTGCCTAAATTGGATACTTTTGTTTTGCTTACAAATGAAGGGTCTAGCTTGGAGAAGGATGATCATTGGAGCAAGAACAAGCATGGAGTTGATGGCATGCGCAAGGGAGACAAGAACAGAGTTTCAAGGGATGACTTCAGGACTTTGAAGCCACCATAATGAGTGCATGAAGCCTTGGACGAAATATACAAGATGCACTTCATAGTTTTCGACCAGAGGCTATTCTAGGTGCTGCGTCACCTTCTTTTTGGGCCAGGCCCATGTAATTTTGAAATACTTCAATATAGGCTGTTTTCAGAGTCCGTATGTGTGGGGAAACAAGAGTTAGGGTGGGTTTCGGACCCCTCCTCCAAGGGCCACGAAATTCCCCCCTCTTCCTCCATATATACAGCCCCTAGGGCATCGTTTAGACTTTGGGTTTTGTTTAGATTAAAAGTTCGCCATAGCTGCAACTTCGCGTACTTCGTTTGTGTTTAACGACCAGACCAAGGCGTCACAGAACCCCACCTTGATCAATAAAGCTTTCCTCTTATACTCACAATATCCAGATTGCAATCTTAGTTTCTTACTTGTTCTTCGTTTGCCTGCAGGAAACAGACCTTTGTGGTCAGGTTGATCGTGCTCCGGCGTGGTCAATAACCTCTCGGAGTTGGTTTAGCGATTGCTAAGGCGCGACGTCCTCGCACGTTCATAGTCGGATCGTCAAATTCGACTTCGTCCAAAACGATAGCCACCATCTCATCAAAAGACGGGACACCTTTGCCTCTATCAAGTGGTATCAGATTTCCAGGTTGCTCGGTTAGATTTTACAGTTTTTCATAGATTAGATCGAGTCTGTTCTTCATACCTAAAGTCCACGAAAAAGCCACAAAAAAATTTAGGGTTAGTTCATCATATCTGAACCAATATGAGCCTTTGCATAATCTTTTTAGGGTTTTGCTTTGTTGAATTTGCGGTTGCATCGTCGTGTCAAGTTGCTGGTCTTAGAGTCTAGTCTTTTAGAGTTTCGAGTTCTGGTCAGAAGTTGTCACGCCACCGCCGCACCATCATCATCGCCTTGCCATCTACCACCATTGCTTATCCGCCACCGCTCTGAATCCATATCCATATACCACCACCACTCCGTATCCATATACCACCACCAATCTGTATCCATATACCACCACCGCTACCATATACCACCACCGCTGCCATATACCACCACCATATATCCACCACCAATCCGAGTTCTTCTCATATTAGGTTTGTTTTCGAGATCCATCTAAATTCCGACTCGTGTTTCCTTGCCTGCGTAGGTCTCGGAAAAAAAAAGAGTCTGGAGACCCCCGGGCAGTTTTTAGGCCAAAATTTCGGCGACTGAAAATATTTTTTCCCTATCATATTTTTAGGCTGTTCTGAGTCTTTTGAGACACTCGCCATCATAGTGATTTTTTGTCGCACTTTTTCGTCGTCGCTTCCCTGATTTCCGAAAAAAATTGTCAAAAAAATTTCGTACCCATCCTGTCAGTTTGACCTAGGAAGAGTTTTGAGACACTCGCCATTATAGTGTTTTTTCGCAAAAAAAACAGAGCGAAAAAAAATTCCAGAGTGTGCTTTTCAGTTCTTTTCGTGCAGCGCCGTGATTTTGTTAGTGTTATAGGCTCGCGTCTCTAGCACGGTCTAGCCTAGGACCAGCACAGTACCGTTGTTGAGCGTTTATTCAACTTTGCATCTCTGAATTGATTATTGCTGACCCTTTTTGCTACCATATTATAAGCCTTCCCAGCTCCACATACATCTACATCATGCGTTTGACTCTCCCTGGTAATCGCTCTATCCAAGCTTTGAGAGTTTTGACTACATCGGTTGCCGATCACCGCCTGCTGCTGGGTAAGAACTGGTAAGAATTTGAGATTTGCTTGACGGATTTGTGACTGTCCACCACACCGCCACCACCACTTCCTAGTATTCTGTCGAATCATATTCTTGTGTGCTTCTATTGCTGCTAACCATGGCAGGATCACAAGCCGACGAGACTGACTGGGAGAACATGACAAACAAAGCGTTACATGATAAGTTTCAACAAATGATGAGTGGACAGGTGGAAGATGTGCTAAATAGATTTGAAGAGGTCATGGAGAAGATAGATGGCATTGAGAAGGCGTTTGAAACAAAGCTCGATAACAAGTTTAATGAATTGCTCGCGCGTCTACCACCACCACCGACTGCACCTAACGCACCTCTACAATAACAACAACGACTACCTCCACATCGCGAAACAGCCCTCCGCCGAGCGACCCGTGTCCCTCTTCAGCCTGGCCAAGCTGCTAGTGCTGCTGTTGATACTTCTGTGGCTCCTGCTACTGATGTGGGGGAGGATGATTATGTGGGAGATTACGAGGATGAGGTTGATCAACATCAAAACTACGTGCAACCACCAGCACCACAACCACCAGGTCGTCCACATGCAAATAATGGCAATGTTAGTGCTCCCCCTCAGGTACGAGATCATGACCATCTCCCTAAACCGAAATTGAATATTCCACCATTTGTGGGTAGATATGTTCCTGATATATATCTTACTTGGGAGTTAGAAACTGAACAACGATTTACATGTTTACAATATCCTGAGGAGAGACGTGTTCCTGCTGCTGTTTGTGCTTTCACTAGCTTTGCATGTGTTTGGTGGGCTGAACATTGTAGATTATATCCTGTTCCAGCTACTTGGACTGCTTTGAAAACTGCTATGCGTACTCGTTGGGTTCCACCATATTATCAACGTGAATTACTTCAAAAATTGCAGCGCTTAAGACAAGGCAAAAATTCAGTAGAAGGATATTATCAGGAATTACAAACTGGCTTGATTAGATGTGGTATTGTTGAGGAGAATGAAGCTATGCTTGCACGTTTTCTGGGTGGATTAAATAGAGAGATTCAGACCATTCTAGACTATAAGGATTATACTAATATCACTCACTTATTCCATCTTGCTTGTAAAGCTGAACGTGAAATGCAGGATCGACAGGCATTGGCGCGAACTAACTTTTCTGCAGGTCGACCTTCATCATGGACACCACGTGCATCATCTACTTCCACACGTTCTGCTACACCGGCACCTCCGTCGGCTGCCACCTCCAACCGTGATACAGTAAAGCAGGCACAATCACCACTATCTGCCAAGAGCACACCTTCTGGGCCTGCAAAGAGCTCTTCTTCATCCATGGCATCAACAGGGCAAACACATGATATTATTTGTCGACGTTGCAAGGGTGGAGGTCATTATGCGAGAGAATGCCCATCTAAGCGTGTGATGATTGTTACTGAGGATGGTGGGTATGAGTCTGCTAGTGACTATGATGAGGAGACTTTGGCTCTTATTACACATGAAGAACACGGTGGAGATGATTCTGATCATGAGACGCATTACATGGCTGCTAAAGATGCTGACAGGTATGAATGTTTAGTTGCTCAACATGTTTTGAGTGTGCAGGTTACACAAGCTGAGCAAAATCAAAGGCATAATTTGTTCCATACAAAGGGAGTTGTGAAGGAACGTTCTATTCGCATCATCATAGATGGAGGGAGCTGCAACAACTTGGCTAGCATGGAGATGGTGGAGAAGCTATCTCTCACCACAAGACCACATCCACATCCTTACTACATCCAATGGTTAAACAACAGCGGCAAGGTTAAGGTAACACGTATTGTTCATGTGCATTTTAGTATCTCTACATATGCTGATTATGTTGATTGTGATGTGGTACCTATGCAAGCATGTTCCTTATTACTTGGTAGACCATGGCAATTTGATAAAAATTCTGTACACCATGGTAGAAACAATCAGTATACTCTTGTTCATAAGGATAAAAATATTACTTTGCTTCCTATGACTCCTGATTCCATTTTGAAAGATGATATTAATAGAGCTAATAAAGCAAAACAGGAGAAAAATAAGAGTGAAAATCAGATTGTGGCAAAAGAATTTGAGCAACAAATGAAGCCTAGTAATAAACCATCTAGTGTTGCTTCTGAAATTAAATTGAAAAGTGCATGTTTACTTGCCACCAAATCTGATATTGATGAGCTCGATTCTAGCAAATATGTTTTCTATGCTTTTGTGTGCAAAGAGGCATTACTTTCATTCGAGGACGTGCCTTCCTCTTTGCCCCCTGTTGTCACTAACATTTTGCAGGAGTTCGCTGACGTCTTCCCAGAAGACGTGCCACCGGGATTACCACCTATTCGAGGGATTGAGCATCAAGTTGACTTAATTCCCGGTGCATTGCTACCCAACCGTGCACCATACCGTACCAAACCATAGGAGACGAAGGAGATTATGCGTCAAGTACAAGAGCTGCTCGACAAAGGTTATATACGCGAATCTCTTAGTCCTTGTGCTGTTCCTATTATACTAGTGCCTAAAAAGGATGGTACATTGCGTATGTGTGTTGATTGTAGAGGCATTAATAATATTACTATTCATTATCATCATCCTATTCCTAGGCTAGATGATATGCTTGATGAATTGAGTGTCTCTACAATATTCTCCAAAGTTGATTTGCGTAGTGGATACCATCAAATTCGTATGAAATTGGGAGATGAATGGAAAATAGCATTTAAAACTAAGTTTGGTTTATATGAGTGGTTAGTCATGCCTTTTGGGTTAACTAATGCACCTAGTACTTTCATGAGACTAATGAACGAAGTTTTACGTGCTTTCATTGGACGATTTGTGGTAGTCTATTTTGATGATATACTGATTTATAGCAAATCTTTGGAAGAACATTTGGAACATTTACGTGCTGTTTTTAATGATCTACGTGATGCATGTTTGTTTGGTAACCTTGGGAAGTGCACCTTTTGCACCGACCGAGTGTCTTTTCTTGGCTATGTTGTTACTCCACAGGGAATTGAAGTTGATAAAGCCAAGATTGAAGCTATTGAGAGTTGGCCGCAGCCCAAAACGGTCACACAAGTGAGGAGTTTTCTTGGACTCGCTGGTTTCTATAGGCGTTTTGTGAGAGACTTTAGCACCATTGCTGCACCTCCCAATGAGCTTACAAAGAAGGATGTGCCTTTTGTTTGGGGTACCGCACAGGAAGAAGCCTTCACGGTATTGAAAGATAAGTTGACACATGCTCCTTTACTTCAACTTCCTGACTTCAATAAGACTTTTGAGCTTGAATGTGATGCTAGTGGAATTGGATTAGGAGGTGTGTTATTACAAAATGGCAAACCTGTTGCATACTTTTCTGAAAAATTGAGTGGGCCTAGTCTAAACTATTCTACTTATGATAAAGAATTATATGCTCTTGTTCGGACTTTAGAGACATGGAAACATTATTTGTGGCCCAAAGAATTTGTTATACATTCTGATCATGAATCTTTGAAACATATTAAAAGTCAAGCTAAACTAAATCGTAGAAATGCTAAATGGGTTGAACTCATTGAGACTTTCCCTTATGTCATTAAACACAAGAAGGGTAAAGAAAATGTTATTGCTGATGCTTTGTCTCGTCGCTATACTATGCTTTCACAAATTGACTTCAAAAGATTTGGTTTGGAGACCATCAAAGATCAATATGCGCATGATGCTGATTTTAAAGAAGTAATGCAGAATTGTAAAGAAGGAAGAACATGGAACAAGTTCGTTATTAATTATGGTTTTGTGTTCCGTGCTAACAAGCTATGCATTCCAACTAGCTCTATTCGTCTTTTGTTGTTGGAGGAGGCGCATGGAGGAGGATTAATGGGACACTTTGGCATGAAGAAGACAGAGGACGTACTTCTTACACATTTCTTTTGGCCAAAGATGAGACGGGATGTTGAGCGTTTTGTTGCTCGCTGCACTACATGTCAAAAAGCTAAGTCACGACTCAATCCTCATGGTTTATATATGCCTTTGCCTGTGCCTAGTGTTCCTTGGGAGGATATATCTATGGACTTTGTTTTAGGTTTACCTCGAACAAAGAAGGGGAGGGATAACATATTTGTTGTCGTGGATAGATTCTCGAAAATGGCACACTTTATACCATGTCATAAAAGCGATGATGCTGTTAATGTTGCTGATTTGTTCTTTCCTGAAATTATTCGCTTGCATGGTGTGCCAAATACTATTGTTTCAGATCATGATACTAAATTTCTTAGCCATTTTGGAGATGTTTATGGGCTAAGTTGGGGACTAAACTGCTTTTTAGTACTACTTGTCACCCCCAAACTGATGGACAAACTGAAGTAGCCAATAGAACATTGTCTACTATGCTTAGGGCTGTTTTGAAGAATAATAAGAAAATGTGGGAAGAATGCTTGCCTCATATTGAATTTTCTTATAATCGTTCGTTGCATTCTACTACTAAGATGTGCCCTTTTGAAATTGTGTATGGTTTCCTACCTCATGCACCCATTGATTTGTTGCCTCTTCCATCTTCGGAGAAGGTTAATTTTGATGCTAAAGAACGTGCTGAATTGATTTTAAAAATGCATGAAAAAACATTGAGCGTATGAATGCTAAATATAAACTTGCTGGAGATAAGGGTAGAAAACATGTTGTCTTTGCACCTGGAGATCTTGTTTGGTTACATTTGCGTAAGGATAGCTTTCCTAATTTGCACAAATCAAAGCTAATGCCACGTGCTGATGGTCCATTTAAGGTGTTAGAGAAAATAAATGATAATGCATATAAACTTGAGCTGCCTGCAGATTTGAAGCCTTATTTGGGTGAGGAAGATGAGCTTCCGTCGAGGATGACTTCATTTCAAGAAGGGGAGGATGATGAGGACATCAATACCATTGTTACACCCACAGCCCCTGCTGTTATACATACTGGACCAATTACTAGAGCTCGCGCACGCCAATTGAATTATCAGGTACTTTCATTTCTTGGTAATGATTCTAATGTTCATGAGAATATGATGCTGCCTAAATTGGATACATTTGTTTTGCTTACAAATGAAGGGCCTAGCTTGGAGAAGGATGATCATTGGAGCAAGAACAAGCATGGAGTTGATGGCATGCGCAAGGGAGACAAGAACAGAGTTTCAAGGGATGATTTCAGGACTTTGAAGCCACCATAATGAGTGCATGAAGCCTTGGACGAAATATACAAGATGCCACTTCATAGTTTTCGTCCAGAGGCTATTCTAGGTGCTGCGTCACCTTCTTTTTGGGCCAGGCCCATGTAATTTCGAAATACTTCAATATAGGCTGTTTTTAGTGTCCGTATGTGTGGGGAAACAAGAGTTAGGGTGGGTTTCGGACCCCTCCTCCAAGGGCCACGAAATTCCCCCCTCTTCCTCCATATATATAGCCCCTAGGGCATCATTTCGACTTTGGGTTTTGTTTAGATTAAAAGTTCGCCATAGCTGCAACTTCGCGTACTTCGTTTGTGTTCAACGACCAGACCAAGGCGTCACAGAACCCCACCTTGATCAATAAAGCTTTCCTCTTATATTCACAATATCCAGATTGCAATCTTAGTTTCTTGCTTGTTCTTCGTTTGCCTGCAGGAAACAGACCTTCGTGGTCAGGCTGATCGTGCTCTGGCGTGGTCAATAACCTCTCGGAGTTGGTTTAGCGATTGCTAAGGCGCGACGTCCTCGCACGTTCGTAGTCGGATCGTCAAAGTCGACTTCGTCCAATACGATAGCCACCATCTCATCGAAAGACGGGACACCTTTGCCTCTATCAGAGGCGCGGTCGGCCAGGGCCGACTGGTTGGTGGAGGAGAGGAGCCACGCCCTGCTCGGGCGCGCCTTTTCTCGTGTCTTCAGCCATCTCCGGAACATGGATCCCCACTTCGACTTTGACGCCGCCATCGCCCCAGTCCCCCAGGCCGTCCGAGGCGACCTGGCGCACTGGGTGGAAGACAACGTGGACGCTCTTGTCAGAGCCTTCGCTTCGGACGACGACGACGTGATCGTGGCTGCTGACGAGGGCGGTGTGGTCGACGGCCCTGATGCCGCTGGTGGCGATGCAGGCAGCGATGGCGAGTTCAGCGATGCCAGCGGCGGCTCGGGAGGTGCTCCTGAGGACGCATTGGGGGATTTTTCTGAGTGAGTATGTATCGCTCATGTCTTTTTACCCTGCGTGAGTAGAACTCAGGTGTTTGGCCTGATGGCTGTGAGAGCATTTTGGGAGGGGAAGCCCCTCATGTAAAACCTGTATTCATCGCATTAGCAGCTATTATATTGCACGAGCACCCGCGCCTGGCGGCTGGCTGGTTTACCTTTGTTTCGCGCAGGCCCCGAGGCAGCCCGTGGGAGGACGTGGTGTCCTGAGTGTTATCTAGTTGAATTCGTAGGACACGCAAGTGTCGCTGGCGGGGGGCTTCACAGGCGCTGGCCTTCTTCACAAGCTCCGGGCCTTTTCCCACATGTCATGGCTTCACAGGCATTCACCTTCTTCATAGGCTCTGGGCCTTTTCCTAAACGCGATAGCTTCACAGGCATTCGCCTTCTTCACAGGCTCTGGGCCTTTTCCTAAACGCGATAGCTTCACAGGCATTCACCTTCTTCACAGGCTCTGGGCCTTTCCCTAAACGCGATAGCTTCACAGGCATTCGCCTTCTTCATGGGCTCTGGGCCTTTTCATAAACGCGATAGCTTCACAGGCATTCGCCTTCTTCACAGGCTCTGGGCCTTTTCCTAAACGCGGTAGCTTCACAGGCATTCGCCTTCTTCACAGGCTCTGGGCCTTTTCCTAAACGCGATAGCTTCACAGGCAATTGCCTTCTTCACAGGCTCTAGGCCTTTTCCTGAAGGGACATCCTCCGCAGGTACCGGAAAGTCCTCTCGAGAAGGAGCAATAGCGGCAGTCTGGGCTGCGCACGAGCCAGGCCCGGCCCGACTCGCGAGGGGCTCACGAGGGGAGGCAGCTGTGGTGAAGCGGTAACCAGAACGCAAGAAATGGCTCGAACGAGACTAAGCACCCCTTCCCCGAACACACGCAAATCTCAAATTAGAATCCAACTTAAATCCAGCAGGGGAAAAGTTACAACCAAAGAAGAAGTCAATGAAAACAGACAAAAGGCCGCGTCCGGCACCTAATCTAGTCTTGGACGTCTTCTCACCAGTGCGGAGCTAAGTGCTGTCCACTGGGCGTGGGAGGGAGCCCTAGGGCCTGAGGCCGGCACCCCTGAGACTCCGGGGCGTGTACAGCCCCACTCATTATTACGTGACAGTGTGACGGGGCGGCGAGCTTCACAGGCACTGGGCCTTCTTCACAGGTACCAGCCTTGCTTCATATTGCCAGACGAGGGCCCCGCCTTGCGCCACACTCTAGTGCCACCAACGATGACCGGAAACCAGGACGCCGCCGGTGGGGTAGAGCGGTCGCCAGCGGTTCCCCCGACGACCACGGGTCCTCCGCCAGGGGCAGGCCCTTAGGCGCCTCCCCAGTGGAGGGCCTACCTCCTGAGAACGCCTTGCTCCGAACGCCGCAGCGGTGATGTCAGATCTCTGCACCTCTCCTGCAGCCCCCTGCGCCCTCCTCCCGAGGGGTAGGAGACTGTGGGAGCGGGGCAGCTGCTTGCTGCGGCGACCTGCACCTCCTGCGATCCATGATTAGCATACGCCTGCTCCTGAGGAATAAGTGGTACCCGATAGTTGTCGCCTCCAGCGTGGCCGATGGAGCCGTCCTGGGGCTCCTGGAAGAGCTCAGCTTCTGGTGTCTCGTCTCCCCAGCTTGGGCTGAGAAGCGAGCCTTATTCGCTCTCGTGAGCGTGCCCTTGGTCCATCATGTGGGGCACGTATTCTTTTGGCGCCGTCATCCCGAAGGCTGTGCTGTAGTGCTCCATGTGCCATGCAGTGCTGCTTGACGCGCCCACCGCGGGGTGGTAGCGCGGCTGCCCGCTGGCGCCGTGGGCCGCGCCGAGTCCCTCTCCCTCACGCGTCGGGGGCGGGGGTGGCGCCCCCATCAGTCCGGCGCCGACGGATTCGCTGGTGTTGGGGTAGCCTTGGGGCCCATGGGAGCGTGCGGGCCCCCCGCGCGTGCCGCCCTGAGCTTGAGACGGGAGCTGGATGCAGAAGGGGTGAGCCCCCGAAGCGGCAAAGCCCAGGAGTTCGGCAACCCGCTCTAGCAGCACGCCGCGGCCGCCTTCCAGCAGCCTACACTGCAGCAGCTCTCGGGCCACCGTGAGCGCGGCCCTCGAGTTCGCCTGCTCCCGGTGGGTGTATGGTGTCGTGGTCGCGGCGTGATTGGAGGCCCTTGCCACTGACCGCGCTTGCCGCGGCGTGAGGGTTGTTGAAGCCTGTCTGCGTCGCCCGCGGCCCGCAGCGCCCTGCGGACCACGAGCTGCCTGGAGCGTGGGGTCGCCCGAGGCGGGCGGCTCCGCGCGGGCGGGCCACGCCGCCCATGGATCTTGGTTGCCCGCCTGGTCGCCGGACATGGTGATGACGATGCGACTGGACGCGGAGTGGTAGAAAGGTGGATTCCGGCGCACCCCTACCTGGCACGCCAAATGTCGGGTTTCGGGTTCCGGCAGACCCTTAAGGTTCGAACTCTGGGGTGCGCGCGGAGATTATGCCCTCTACCTCTCCGTCTCGCAAAGATCTAACTACTGAAAGAACAACACAAGAGACACAGGGTTTATACTAGTTCGGGCCACCATTGTGGTGTAATACCCTACTCTAGTTTGTGGTGGGTGGATTGCCTCTTGGGCTGATGATGATGAACAATACAAAGAAGAACAGCCTCGCGAGGGTCTGCTCTTAGCTAGGACGATGAACTGCTAGGGGGAGTTCAGCCGCCCTTCTGTCCCTCTCTCACTTGTTCTCTGCTTGCTCAGATTCTAGATACCCAATCCTCTCTCTCCTCCTACCTTGGGGGTGGCAAAGGCCCTGGGCCTCTTCCCAAATATTGAGCGGGAAGGGCGCCAACAATTGTCCAATTTGAAGGGGAACATCTGGTACACTTATCCTGACTAAAGTTGGTCCTCGCCTGCCAAAGGCCCTGTGGTGACACAGTTCTGGGCTGCACGATGACCTCCTTCCCACCGTTGGACTGGTCTTGGTCTCCTTGCACCGAAATGGGTGCCTTTGCTTGATCTTCTCGCCTGCACTTGCCCCCTTTGCACCAAAGAGGAAAGGGAGACACTGCGCGGG
Source organism: Aegilops umbellulata (assembly GCA_032464435.1). Lineage (NCBI taxonomy): Eukaryota > Viridiplantae > Streptophyta > Magnoliopsida > Poales > Poaceae > Aegilops > Aegilops umbellulata. The sequence goes on along the minus strand of CP136055.1, from coordinate 221,243,855 downwards.
CTGGCGCCCGCCTGGCACCCTTGGTCGTCATGGCTTGCGTCATGGGCACCTCGCGAGGTACCCCGCCTTGATCACTCCGCCTCCTCGTGAGCCAGCCTGACGAGGCCGTGCCTGAGGAAGCGTCGTGTCGTCCGCCCCGCGAGGCTTGGCCCCTCGCGAGGGTCTTGGGTCTCATGTTGATGAAGATGGGTCGTGCTGGGCCCCCTTTCGAACCACGCCGCAGGCCGCAGGCAGGCAAGTCTGGGGACCCCCGTTCCTAGAACGCCGACAGTCCTCATGACACCACCTGTGGAGAATAGGAACCCCAGATCAAATTCTTCATATAGACCAAATTCTTCATATGGATCCAAGTCCTCATACGGACCAAATTCCTCACGTGGATCAAATTCCTCAAAAGGATCAAAGTTCTCATATGAACATCATCGTGCTAACAACTCTGTTTCGCAGGGAAGAGCCAAGGGCTATGAATATGAGCATTATTCTTCTAATTATTCTGTTCATAAGTCCTCGAAGAATTTCTCTGCTTACTCATATGTTTACCCTAACCACTCTTATGTGAAACAAAATGGTTTGTCCTCCATGCCACCATTCTCATATTGAGCTCGCAGAGTGATGAACTCTTTGCCGCCCCTTCAGATGTGGGTGGTGAAGAAAAAGCACTAATCTCTTGTGCAGGGTCAGGTCTCCAGACGTACTGTAACGTCTGAAGAATTTGCTGGGGACCTGACAAAGTGCCTAAAAGGATGCAGGCTAATCATGATGAAACGAACTTTCATTTCACTCGTCCTCCTACTGCTTTATTTGTCTTACTAATTGATGAGATTGATCTGACGAATTGTGATATCATATTCTTCACTGCTGAACTATATGAGGTTCGTAAGTTGCACTAATTCATCTGCAGGATGATCAACCCAAAGCCACTGAGTGGGTCCTCGATAGTGGATGTACAAATCACATGACTAGTGACAAGAATCTATTGATGGATGCTCCCTTATCATCATCACATCTGAAGCATATCATCTTCGCTGACAAAAGCAAAAGTCAGGTATTGGGTCTAGGTAAGGTTGCTATCACAAAGGATCGACACATGGACAAAGTCATGCTTGTTGAGTCCTTAGGATACAACCTTATGTTTGTCTCAATGCTTTGTGATCTTGATATGGTTGTTGTCTTTGGCAAGTATCGTTGTGTTGTGATTATGGAAGCTGACAATTCCAAAGTCTTCGAAGGCTTTAGGAGAGGAGACTTGTATATTGTTGATTTCTCTGTATATTCACAACCAGCTGTGTGCCTACTCGCAAAAGTTTCAGAAGGATGGCTATGGCATCGATGACTTGGTCATGCACGCATGAGGAATTTTCACACGCTTGCAAAGAAGAAGCTTGTCATTGGCATTGAGAATGTCAAATTCCTCAAGGATCACTTATGCGGTGCCTGTGAAGCTGGAAAGATGACCAAGGCCAAGCATCCAGCGAAGACTATCATGACCACCACTCGTCCATTTGAATTGCTTCACATGGATCTCTTTGGTCCTAATCATTATTCTTCTGTTTCAAATGAAGCATCTCAATATGGATTTGTTATTGTTGATGATTACTCTTGTTACACATGGGTACACCTTGTCTCTTACAAACATGAAGTGCAGGAAGTCTTCAAATGATTTTCCTCGAGGGCTTCAACCAACTTTGGTGTGAAGATCAAGCACATCAGAAGTGACAATGGCACTGAGTTCAAGAATTCTAGTCTTGATGACTATCTTGATGAACTTGGTATTACTCATGAGTTATCTGCTCCTTATACTCCTCAACAGAATGGCGTCGTGGAGCGCAAGAACAGGACTCTTGCTGAGATGGCTTGCACTATGCTCGATGAGTACAAAACCCCTCGTCGTTTCTGGGTTGATGCAATTGATACTGCGTGCCACATCATCAACCGAGTATATCTTCACAAATTCTTCAAGAAGACTGCCTATGAACTCCTCACTGACAAGAAACCCAATGTGAGTTATTTCAAAGTCTTCGGTGCTAAATGCTGGATTAGAGATCCTCATCACAACTCTAAATTTGCACCGAAAGCACATGAAGGTTTTATGCTTGGTTACGGAAAGGACTCGCACACCTACAGAGTCTTCAACAATGTTCTTCACAAGATTGTTGAAACTGTAGATGTGTGGTTTGATGAAACTAATGGCTCGCAAAGAGAGCACCTACCTTCTATGTTAGATGAACCAGCACCTGAGGATTCTATCAAGCACAAGGCTACTGAAGAATCTGCTGAAGAATTCATTCTAGAACGTGAAGAACGTCGAGCTGATGCATCTGAAGAAAATGCTGAGGAAATTGATTCTGAAGAAAATGTTGATCAAATTCCTCAACGACAACCAGCTCATCCTCGCGTTGCAAAAGAAGTGCAAGTGGAGAAGATCATCGATGACATTAGAGCACCAGGTCCTCTCACACGCTCAAAAGCCTCACACTTATCTAACTTTTGTGGGCACTTTGCTTTTGTCTCTATCATAGAGCCCATTAAGGTAGATGAAGCATTTCTGGAGCCTGAGTGGATTCAAGCCATGCAAGAAGAATTACATCAGTTCAAGCTCAACAACGTCTGGGAACTGGTCAATCGTCCAGATCCTCGCAAGCATAATATCATTGGCACAAAATGGATCTACCGCAACAAGCAAGATGAAAACGGCCTTGTGGTGAGGAATAAGGCACGTTTAGTAGCTCAAGGCTACACACAGGTTGAAGGAGTTGATTTCGATGAAACTTTTGCCCCTGTTGCTAGACTTGAAGCTATTCGCATATTACTTGCTTATGCTAACCATCATGATATCATCTTATATCAAATGGATGTCAAAAGTGCATTCCTCAATGGTAAGCTTGAGGAAGTAGAATATGTTGCTCAACCCCCAAGTTTTGAAGATCCAAAGAATCCTGACAAAGTCTTCAGACTCAATAAGGCCCTCTATGGCCTCAAGCAAGCCCCATGGGCGTGGTATGATACTTTGAAGGAATTCTTCATGAAGAAAGGCTTCACACCCGGTTCACTCGATCCTACTCTCTTTACTAAGTCTTATGATGGTGAACTGTTTGTGTGCCAAATATATGTTGATGATATTATCTTTGGCTGTACTGACCAATGTTATAGTGATGAATTTGCCTATATGATGAGTGAAGAATATCAAATGTCTATGATGGGAGAGTTGAAATTCTTCTTAGGTCTTCAAATTCATCAACAACACAATGGCATATTCATATCTCAGGAGAAATACCTCAAGGATGTCCTGAAGAAATTTGGCATGCAAGACTGCAAAGGCATCAAAATTCCTATGCCCACAAATGGTCAACTATGCACTGATGAAAATGGTATTGACTTCGATCATAAGGTGTACCGCTCCAGGATTGGCTCTTTATTGTACTTATGTGCATCTAGGCCAGATATAATGCTTAGTGTTTGCATGTGTGCCCAATTTCAAGCTGCACCGAAGGAATCACACCACAAGGCTGTGAAGCATATTCTTCGATATCTAGCTCACATACCAACACTAGGATTATGGTATCCCAAGGGCTCGGATTTTGATCTCATTGGATATTCTGACTCTGACTATGCTGGTGATCGTGTGGACCGCAAGTCAACATCTGGTACATGTCATTTCCTCGGACGATCTTTGGTTTATTGGTCCTCGAAGAAACAGAACTGCGTATCACTGTCTACTGCTGAAGCTGAGTACATTCCTGCTGGTTCTTGCTGTGCTCAACTACTATGGATGATGCAAACACTCAAGGACTATGGCATCAACTTGAAGAATGTGCCTCTCCTCTGTGACAATGAGAGTGCCATCAAGATTGCTCACAACCCAGTTCAGCACTCGAAGATAAAGCACATTCAGATTCGTCATCATTTTCTTCACGATCATGTGTTGAAGGGCGACATTTCTATTGAGCATGTGAAGACTGAAGAACAGCTAGCCGATATCTTCACTGAGGGAGTCCTGGATTAGGGGGTGTTCGGGTAGCCGGACTATACCTTCGCCGGACTCCTGGACTATGAAGATACAAGATTGAAGACTTCGTCCCGTGTCCGGATGGGACTTTCCTTGGCGTGGAAGGCAAACTAGGCGATGCGGATAATCAAGATCTCCTACCATTGTAACTGAGTCTGTGTAACCCTAACCCTATCTTGTGTCTATATAAACCGGAGGGTTGTAGTCCGTAGGACGAATCATCTTCATACACAATCATACCATAGGCTAGCTTCTAGGGTTTAGCCTTCTTGATCTCGTGGTAGATCTACTCTTGTACTACCCATATCATCAATATTAATCAAGAAGGAGTAGGGTATTACCTCCATCGAGAGGGCCCGAACCTGGGTAAAAACATCGTGTCCCTTGTCTCCTATTACCATCCGGCCTTGCCGCACAGTTCGGGACCCCCTACCCGAGATCCGCCAGTTTTGACACCGACATTGGTGCTTTCATTGAGAGTTCCTCTGTGTTGTCGCCTTTAGGCCCGATGGCTCCTCTGATCATCAACAATGATGAGGTCCAGGGTGAGACTTTTCTCCCCAGACAGATCTTCGTTTTCGGTGGCTTCGCTCTGCGGGCCAATTCGCTTGGTCATCTGGAGCATATCGAAAGCTACGCCCCTGGCCATCAAGTCAGGTTTGGAAGCTTAAACTACACGGCTGATATCCGCGGAGACTTGATCTTCGATGGGTTCGAGCCACAACAAAGCGTGCCGCACTACCTCGAGGGGCATGATCTAGCTCTGCCTCCGAACAGTGTCCTGGAGGCCGCATACACACCGGCTCCGACCCTTGACTCGGAGCCTATTGCGCCAAGCGAGGATGGACGGTTGGACGTCACCTCGGGGGCTGCAATCTCAAAGGCGATCGAGCCGAACGCCATCCCCGCACTCCGCGTGACCCGTGACCCCGAGGGTCCGGACTCCTCCTCGGACTCCGAACCCCCCGCGCCCCTGCCGGTCGAATCCGATTGGGCGCCGATAATGGAGTTCACCGCCGCGGACATCTTTCAGCTCTCACCTTTTGGCGACATCCTGAATTCTTTCAAGTCTCTCTCTTTATCAGGAGAGCCCTGGCTGAATTACGGTCAGCGAGGATGGGATACGGACGATGAAGACATTCAAAGCCCACCCACCACCCACTTGGTAGCCACTGTCGACAATTTAACCGACATGCTTGACTTCGGCTCCGAAGACTTCGACAGTATGGACGACGAGGTTGGAGACAAACAAGAACCAGCACGTGTAGGGCGCTGGACAGCCACCTCGTCATATGACATATACATGGTGGATACTCCAAAAGATGGAGGTGGCGAGGGAACAACGGGGGATGACACCTCCAATAAACAGCCAAAGCGTCGGCGTCAGTGGCGCCGCTCTAAATCCCGCCAAAGCAAAAACGGTGATTCCGGCATCGGAGATAATAGTACCCCGGATAGCGCCGAACAACACCCTCCCCAGCAAGATTCGGCGCAGGAAGATGGAGAAGCCAGCCCTCATGAGAGAGCGGCAGAACGAGAGGTTGAGGATGATAACTATATGCCTCCCTCTGAAGACGAGGCAAGCCTCGATGACGACGAATTCGTCGTACCATCAGACCCCGCCGAACAAGAGCGTTTCAAATGCAGGCTTTTGGCCATGGTGAACAGCCTAAAGAAAAAGCAGCAACAGCTTAGAGCTGATCAAGATTTGCTAGCTGATAGATGGACTGAAGTCCTTGCGGCCGAAGAGTATGAACTCGAGCGCCCCTCCAAGAATTACCCATAGCACAGGCCGCTACCCCGATCAGAGGAGGAAGCGCCTACATCACCAACGCACGACATGGCAGACCGGCCACCTCGCGGCCGTGACAGAGAGGCCTGTCGGACCTCCACCCAAGCCATGCCCCGACGCCGCTCAACCAAGGCACGGGAAAATGCGCCAGACCTGCGAGATGTACTGGAGGATAGAGCAAGACAAACAAGATCGATCTACGGATCGCGCAGGCGCCCGATGACATGTGACGATGATCTTCACTCCGGACACAATAAATCCGGCCAGGCCGAACACAACAGACATAGCTCTTCCGAGCTGCATCGTGACATAGCCCAGTACAAGGGCGCCGCACACCCACTATGCTTCACAGATGAAGTAATGGATCATAAAATCCCAGAGGGTTTCAAACCCATAAACATCAAATCATACGATGGCACGACAGATCCGGCGGTATGGATCGAGGATTATCTCCTTCACATCCACATGGCATGTGGCGATGATCTATACGCCATCAAATACCTCCCGCTCAAACTCAAAGGACCGGCCCGACACTGGCTTAACAGCCTGCTAGCGGACTCAATCGGTTCTTGGGAGGACCTAGAAGCCGCATTCCTTGACAACTTCCAGGGCACTTATGTGCGACTACCGGATGCCGACGACCTGAGCCACATAATTCAGCAGCCAGAGGAATCGGCCAGGCAATTCTGGACACGGTTCCTAACAAAGAAAAACCAGATAGTCGACTGTCCGGACGCAGAGGCCCTAGCAGCCTTCAAGCATAACATCCGCGACGAGTGGCTTGCCCGGCACCTGGGACAGGAAAAGCCTATGGCAGCCCTCACGACACTCATGACCCGCTTTTGCACGGGCGAAGATAGCTGGCTAGCTCGCAGCAACAACTTATCAAAGAACCCTGGTAATTCGGATACCAAGGACAAAAGTGGCAGGACACGTCGAAATAAGCAAAAGCGCCGCGTTAGCAGCGACAGCAATGAAGATACGGCACTCAATGCCGGATTTAGAGGCTATAAATCCGGTCAGCGGAAAAAGCCATTTAAAAAGAATACTCAGGGCCCGTCCAGTTTGGACCAAATACTCGACCGCTTGTGCCAGATCCATGGCACCCTTGAAAGGCCAGCCAATCACACTAACAGGGATTGTTGGGTGTTCAAGCAGGCAGGCAAGTTAAGAGCCGAAAACAAAGACAAGGGGCTACATAGCGACGACGAGGAGGATCCCAGGCCGCCAAACAACAATGGACAGAAGGGGTTTCCCCCACAAGTGCGGACGGTGAACATGATATATGCAACCCACATTCCCAAGAGGGAATGGAAGCGTGCGCTACGGGACGTATACGCGATGAAGCCAGTCGCCCCAAAGTTCAACCCATGGTCCTCCTGCCCGATCACTTTTGATCGAAGGGACCACCCCACTAGCATCCGTCATGGCGGCTTTGCCGCATTGGTTCTCGACCCAATCATCGACGGCTTTCACCTCACAAGAGTCCTCATGGACGGCGGCAGTAGCCTGAACCTGCTTTACCAGGATACAGTGCGGAAAATGGGCATAGATCCCTCAAGGATTAAGCCCATGAAAACGACCTTTAAAGGCGTTATACCAGGTGTAGAAGCCAACTATACAGGCTCCGTAACACTTTATGTGGTCTTCGGATCTCCGGATAACTTCCGAAGCGAAGAGTTAATCTTCGACATAGTCCCGTTTCGCAGTGGCTATCACGCCCTGCTCGGACGAACCGCATTCGCAAAGGTCAATGCGGTGCCGCACTACGCATATCTCAAGCTCAAGATGCCAGGCCCTCGAGGAGTAATCATGGTCAACGGAAACACTGAACGCTCCCTCCGTACGGAGGAGCACACGGCGGCTCTCGCAGCGGAAGTACAAAGCAGCCTTTTTAGGCAACTCTCCAGTCCGGCCGTTGAAAAGCCAGACACTACCAAGCGCGCCCGGAGTAACCTACAACAAGACCGCCTGGCACATTCTGAGCAGGCATAGCAATGCGGCCCCAACCCGAGCCATCGCGACATAGCGAAGCTAGTACCTCGCGTACATAATTACGCCCTTGAAATACCATGGGCACAGGGGAAGGGGCTGCCGGATTCTTTTTTTTTACTTTTAGGACTCCACACTTAGGACAACCTGTTCGTCAATTCGACTGCCACACAAACAATGCAAGATCCAGGGAAGCAGACAAAGCTACGCCGCATTATGGAACTTCCAGGTGGTCTCTATTACGAGCGGTATATCTGTTTCGAATACAATTCCGCGGCCTGCCCCTGGTGAGGACATGTTAAATAATCTGATATCTTTTTGCTTATCGCACTACTTGTATCGTTCGGCTTTAATAAATAGCCTCTTTATAAACAATGCATAGGTTTTTGTCTATTTTTTGCATTATCCTCTTTTAATATATATGTTTATTAAATAACATGATCGCACCCGTACACCATGGTACGGCAAACACGCCAGGGGCTTCAGTACCCTTCGATCTGGTGTGATAAGTCCGTACACTTTCACAAGTGCGGCACCCCGAACTTATAGCACTATATGCATCGGCTCCGAATCATGATTTGGGTCAATAGTTGGGTTTGCCCGGCTCCTATGTTTTGGTGCCTTACGTTCCGCTATATCGGCTAAGGTAGCACTAGGAGAACCACTGCGATTGTGCCTCGGTTCAGCTGGGTTACGCACCTCAGTGGAGAAAGCTAAAACTGACTGTCATGATAAGGCGAGAGACCGGTCGCTGTTCGAGAGGTTCTTCGAGTCCCTAAAGACTTATGCCACTTCGAGCGAGGAGCTGGCTTTGTCCGGCCAAAGGCGTGGATAGCGCCCCGAATTCGGTCTTTCGAACTAGGGGCTTCGCCGAAATTTAAAATTATAAAGTTCTATGGCTAAGTGAGAGTGTTCAAGCATTATAGTCCGATTGCCTGGTTCGTTGTGCTGAGCGCCTCCCTCGAAGGACCCAACCATGGGAAAAAGAGCACTCAGGTTTATCCCGAACACCCCAGCACTAGCGGCATGGGGGCAGAAGCCGACGACTGGCCATCTCTCAATTTTTGATAAACGGCCGCACAGAAAATAATATTTTAAATTCAATAAGCATTGCTTAGCGCATATGAACAAGTTTTCAGCGCACAGGATAAACACGAGCGAGTTCATTCAAAAATTACTTCTTTGGTACATTCATCCGCAATAAGGCGGGCACCCGCAAGAACATCCTTGTAGTAGTTCTCGGGCTTGCGATGCTCCTTCCCCTGCGGTGGCCCGTCCTTCACCAGCTTCTCACCGTCAAGCTTACCCTAGTGCACCTTTGCGCGAGCAAGGGCCCTCCAGGCACCTTTGATGCAGACGGAACGTGTCGGCGTTCTGGGAACGGGGGTCCCCAGACTTGCCTGCCTGCGGCCTGCGGCGTGGCTCAAAGGGGGCCCAGCACGGCCCATCTTCATCAACACAAGTCCCAAGACCCTCGCGAGGGGCCAATCCTCGCAGGGCGGACGACACGATGCTTCCTCAGGCGTGGCCTCATTAGGCTGGCTCACGAGGAGGCGGAGAGATCAAGGCGGGTACCTCACGAGGTGCCGATGACGCAAGCCATGACAACCAAGGGCGCCAGGCGGGCGCCAACCCACGCGGTGCCCACCCTTTCCTCTTTGGTGCAAAGGAGACAAGCGCAGGTGAGGGGATCAAGCAAAGGCATCCACTTTGGTGCAACAAGACCAAGACCAGTCCAATGGTGGGAAAGAGGTCATCGTGGAGCCCAGAACGGCGTCACCGCAGGGCCTTTGGCAGGCGAGGACCAACTTTGGTCAGGATAAGTGTACTGGATGTTCCCCTTCGAACTGGCCAATTGTTGGCGCCCTTCCAGCTAAATATTTGGGAAGAGGCCCAGGGCCCTTGCCTATAAATAGGACTAGCCACCCCCAGGTAGAGGCATCTGGTATCCAGAATCCGAGCAGAGAGAGAGAGAGAGAGAGAGAGAGAGAGAGAGAGAGAGAGAGAGAGAGAGAGAGAGAGAGAGAGAGAGAGAGAGAAGGGCGGCTGAACTCCCCTAGCAGTTCATCGTCCCAACTAGAACACGCCCTCGCGAGGCTGTTCTCCCTTGTACCATTCATCATCATCAGCCCAAGAGGCAATCCACCCACCACAAACTAGAGTAGGGTGTTACACCACAATGGTGGCCCGAACTAGTATAAACTCTGTGTCCCTTGTGTTGTTCCTTCAGTAGTTAGATCCTTGCGAGACAGAGAGGTAGAGGGCAGAATCTCCGCGCGCACCCTAGAGTTCGAACCTTAAGGGTCTGCCGGAGCCCGAAATCTGACATTTGGCGCGCCAGGTAGGGGTGCGCCGGAATTTGTCTTCCACCGCTTCGTTCTCCTCCGACCGTCGCGTCCATGTCTGACGCTCGTCAGGCCTGCGCCGAGCGCCAGGCCGCCATCGCCTCCCGCGTCGCCCAGACGGCTCCCATCGGTGGGCGTCCTCGTCGTTCCCCATCGCCCGCCATCAACGCCGCCACCAGCCCGGCGGGGAACGAGCAGCAAGCGTCATCATAGCATCTGCCTGTGCGGCAAGATAACCGCACCGCTACATCAACACCCCCGGTCGTCGCGGCCCTCCTGGGCGGCTCGCAGGCGCCGCCCACAAGTCGCCACGTCAAGCCGTTTGTCCGCCGGGTCGGCGCCGTTTCCGCACGGCAGGGGGCTCCCATGGACCAAGTGGCACGCGAGGCCGGTCTGGCCTTCAGCTCGGAGGACCACCCCGCCAACTTGGCTGGCTCGGGCGCGCTCCCCATGTTGTGCACCCCCACCATCTGCCAGGTGGCTGTCACCAGAACCCTCGTCGATGGCGGCGTCAGCCTCAGCGTGCTTTCGGTTGAGACCTTCAACCTCCTCCGCATACCCCTGGAGCGGCTGCAACCCAGTCGGTCTTTCTTGGGCGTCGGGGGCGGGTCATCCAGCTCCCTGGGACAGATCCGGCTCCCAGTAACCTTCGGCACCTACGACAACTTTCGCACGGAAATGGTCGACTTTGACATCGCCCCCATCGGCCTTCCTTACAACGCATCCTCGGCTACCCCGCGCTGGCCCAGTTCATGGCCACCACGCACCCGGCGTACAACCTCATGAAGATGCCCGGGAGCAGCGGTGTCCTCACTGTGCCTAGGGACACCAGAGATGCCCTGCGGGTACTCGAGCTCGCCTACAAGGCAGCGGCCTCGGCACAGCCAGCCGACACGGAGACCCCCGAACCCAAGGGGGCTGCGCCAGCCAAGAAGAGGCAGTTGTTCACCCAGGACAAAGCAAAAACCAAGCAGATACCTGTCGACGAAGACGGGTCCTCCAGTGCCACTTTCACCATAGGCGCCAATCTCGAGCCTGAGCGAGAGGAAGCTCTGATCAGGTTCCTGCACGCAAATAAGAAGGTATTCGCTTGGGATCCTGATCAGTTGGTAGGGATCCCCCGGAGCGTCATCGAGCATCACCTCAACGTGTGCCCCAACGTGCGCCCCGTGAAGCAGAAAGCTAGGCGGCAGTCCCCAGAGAAGCAGGCCTTCATCGTCCAAGAAACCCGCAAGTTGGAGGCCGCTGGGGTCATTCGCGAGGTCCGATACCCGTATTGGTTGGCCAACCCTGTCGTTGTGCCCAAGAAGGGGGGAAAGGAACGCATGTGTGTCGACTTCACCAACCTCAACAAGGCATGCCCGCAAGATCCGTTCCCGCTCCCCCGCATAGATCAGATCGTCGATTCCACCGCGGAGTGTGACCTACTTTGCTTCCTGGACGCCTTCTCTGGGTATCACCAGATCAAGATGGCGGTAGAAGACGTCGAGAAGACCGCCTTCCTGACCCCATGCGGGGTCTACTGCTATACATGCATGCCATTTGGGTTGCGTAACGCAGGGGCGACCTTTCAGCGGCTGATGCACATCGCCTTGGGCCCGCAGCTCGGGAAAAATGTCGAAGCCTACGTCGACGGCATCGTGGTGAAATCTCGAGAGGCAGAGACCCTGATACAGGACCTGGAGGAGACCTTCGTGAGCCTCGACGCAGTGAACCTGCGGCTCAACCCAGAGAAGTGTGTGTTCGGAGTCCCCTCAGGCAAGCTCTTGGGCTTTCTCGTGTCCCATCGGGGCATCGAGGCTAACCCGGAGAAGGTCAAGGGGGTCGAGGACATGAGCCCGCCGAAAACCCTCAGAGAAATGCAGAAGCTCACCGGGCGCATGACCGCGCTAGGGCGCTTCATCTCCAAACTGGGGGAGCGAGCACTGCCTTTCTTCTAGCTGACGGAGAAGAAGGGACCTTTTTAATGGACTGAAGAGGCAGATAAGGCGTTTCAAGATCTCAAGAGGTACCTAACCAGTCCTCCAGTCATGGTGGCTCCGCGTCCTCGAGAGCCCTTGCTGCTCTACCTCGCTGCCACTCCCTACTCCGCCAGCGCAGCCCTGGTGGTGGTTAGGGAAGAGCGCCAAATCAGAGCCACATCGGCAGCCCGAGACAAGGCAAGGCGGGAACAAGGAAGGCCCACGGGAGACGTAACTACAGCTGAGGAAGATCAGCCGTCGAAGGGTGCACCGGGAGCAGGAGAGGCCACTCCTCTGGACGGACGACCTCCCAAGGCCACATCACCTCGCGAAGCGCCCTTGACTCCGGAGGGCGCCGCGAACACTGATGCTCTCGGCCTTGTTGAGCACCCAGTCTACTTGGTCAGCACGGTGTTGCTGGACGCGAGGGCACGGTACCCCATGCCCCAGAAGCTCCTCCTCACACTACTGGTGGCCTCGCGCAAGCTGCGTCACTACTTCCAAGGGCATCCCATCAAGGTCGTCTCGTCATACCCCTTGGAGAGAGTGCTCAGGAGCCCTAACTCAGCTGGACGGTTCGCCGAGTGGAACATAGAACTACAGGCGTTCCAGCTCGAGTTTAGCACGACCAGGGTCATCAAAGGGGCAGCGCTAGCAGACTTCATAGCAGAATGGACTGAAGCACCCGTCCTCGAGAACAACGAGGATCGGTCCCTCTCCCCAGGGAGTGAGGCACCGGAAGGCTGGGTCGTGTACTTCGATGGGGCGTTCTCCAGGCATGGCGCCGGGACAGGAGCGGTGCTGATATCGCCCACTGAGGACAAGCTCTACTATGCCGTACAACTCTGTTTCCAGCAAGGCAAAAAGGTCTCGAACAACATAGCGGAATATGAGGGTTTGATAGCAGGATTGAAGGCAGCAGCAGCTTTGGGGGTGAAGCGCCTCACCGTCAAGGGCAATTCGCAGCTCCTTGTCAACTTCTCCAACAAGGTGTACGGACCAAGGGATGAGCACATGGAGTCCTATCTAGCGGAGGTCCGCAGGATGGAGAAGCAGTTCTGGGGGCTGGAATTATAGCATGTGCCCTGTGGCACCAATCAGGAAGCCGATGACATTGCCAGACGGGCGTCCATGCGGTTGCCTCAGGAGCCTGGCGTATTTGAAGAACGGCTCTTCAAGCCCTCAGCCCAGCCGTCGTTGTCAAACACCGCCCAGCCTCGGGAGGAACTCCCCCAGCCGCCGGCCTCAGGAGCCCCGGCCTGCGGCCCTGTCTCAGGGGCACGCCTGCTCCTGACTATGGAACCTCAGGAGGAATGCTGGATCACTGAACTCTGGAGTTATTTAACACAGGGGGCCCTGCCGGAGCAGGAGGAAGAAGCGGAGCGAGTGGCGCGGCAAGCCACGGCATACTGCATCAGGGACGGAGAGCTCTACCGGAGGTGTCCAAACGACGTATCCCTGCGCTGCATTTCCAGGGAGCAAGGGAAGGAACTGTTGGAGGACATACACGGCGGGGACTGCGGGCATCACTCGTCATCACGGACCCTCGTCGGCAAAGCATTCCGCAGCGGGTTCTATTGGCCCACCGCACTCAAAGATGCTGTTGAGCTGGTGAAGGCTTGTGAGGCATGCCAATTTCATGCCAAACAGATCCATCAGCCGGCAGGAGGCTTGCAGACTATACCCCTTTCATGGCCATTTGCAGTTTGGGGGCTGGACATTCTGGGCCCGATCCCTCGGGCGCCAGGGGGCTACCGCTACCTCTATGTCGCCATTGACAAATTCACCAAGTGGGCAGAAGTGGAGGCTGTCCGCACCATCCCCGCGGGTTCCGCGGTCAGGTTCATCAGGGGCATCGTGAGCCGGTTCGAGGTGCCAAACCGCATCATCACAGACAACGGTTCGCGGTTCACCAGTAACCTCTTCAAAACATACTGTGCTAACCTTGGAACGCAGATATGCTACGCTTCGGTGGCGCACCCGCGGAGCAACGACCAGGCCGAACGAGCTAACACGGAGGTCCTGAGGGGCCTCAAGACAAGGACGTTCAAGAAGAAGCTGGAGGCCTGCGGCAGAGGTTGGTACGATGAGCTCCAGTCCGTGTTGTGGTCCATCCGCACAACCGCGACCAAGACAACCGGGGAGACCCCGTTCTTCCTGGTCTACGGAGCCGAAGCAGTCCTCCCTCATGAGGTCAGACATCGCTCCGCGCAGGTCCTGGTGTTTGATGAGGTGCAACAGGACGCCATGCGGGGGGTGGACCTCGTGCTGGGGGAGGAACGCTGCCGAGAAGCCGCGCTGTGAGTGGCGAGGTACCAGTAGGCGCTGCGGCGATATCACTGCCGCAGCATCCGCCCCTGGACCCTCGAGGTAGGAGACCTCGTGCTCAGACGGGTTCTCTCCAGGGAAGGGCTGCACAAGCTCTCTCCCATGTGGGAGGGCCAGTTCAAGGTTGTTCATGTTTCCAGGCCAGGTTCCGTGCACTTGGAGACTCAGGAAGGGGAGCCGATCCAGAACGCGTGGAACATCCAACACCTCCGGATGTTCTACCCATAAAAGGCCCTGAGCCTGTGAAGAAGGCGAACGCCTATGAAGATTAATCCTTTTTTGGAAAAGGCCCTGACCCTGTGAAGAAGGCGAACGCCTGTGAAGATTAATCCTTTTCTGGAAAAGGCCCTGAGCCTGTGAAGAAGGCGAACACCTGTGAAGATCAATCCTTTTTTGGAAAAGGCCCTGAGCCTGTGAAGAAGGCGAACGCCTGTGAAGATTAATCCTTTTTTGGAAAAGGCCCTGAGCCTGTGAAGAAGGCGAACGCCTGTGAAAATTAATCCTTTTTTGGAAAAGGCCCTGAGCCTGTGAAGAAGGCGAACGCCTGTGAAGCTCGTTACCCCAAGAAGAAAGGCCCGGAGCCTGTGAAGAAGGCCAATGCCTGTGAAGCTCGCCTTCCGTGACACTCTCACATAATAATGAGTGGGGTTGTAGACGCCCCGGAGTCTCAGGAGTGCCGGCCTTAGGCCCTGGGGCTCCCTCCCACGCCCAGTGGCAGCACTTAGCTCCGCGCTGGTGAGAAGACGTTGAAGACTAGACTAGGTGCTGGATGCGGCTTTTTCATTTGCTTTCCACAGTTGGTTCGCTTTGTTCGCAGTTGAAGTTTTATTGGAATTATTGCCGTCATTGGTTTACATTTTGTTGATTTTCACTCCCCCATTTTGATTCCTCTTGCAATAAGTCTCGCGAGGGGGAGCAGCTGAGCGCCCTCGCGAGGGTTCCTGTCCTACTCGTTCTGAGGTTTCATGACCCGGGTCCGTTACGGAAGCACCCCTCCGGTCCGTGCCCCTCGGGCACCGCGACACGCACACAGGGCCTGGGTCGGTCGCCCCCCACGGCTGGGGCCGGGAACTATTTACGTTCAGACACACAGCTGAAAAGCGCGAAAGCTAAATCAAGGTAGTTTTTAACAGCAATAACTTCCAACACACCCCCACAGGGCACCATGCAGCTGTTCTCTTTTACATAGGAAACAAAGGGCAAAGAAAGAACGATCCAGGCGCGACACGCCTTGCTCTGGCCAGCCGAGGCGACCCGGGATGCCTCCGGGGCTCAGGAGGACTCCCTCTCGCGCTTCACCGGGGTGCGGCGACGGGCGGATGAATCGCCACCACCCAAGCAAGCGCGACGGCGTGGGGGCTGGCTGCGGCCACCGCTGGAGGAGCCGCCTGAAGAAGAGTTGGTGGATCTTGGGGAGCATCGAGCGCCGCTATCCAAGCGGGCGCTGTCTCCTCCATCGTCGTCGGAGCGAGGCCCCTGGCCACGGTCGTCGCCCTCGGGGCAGCATCCTGCGCGACGACCATCTTCCCCAAACACCCTCACATAGAGGGTGCCGTCGCCGTCGAACTTGAAGTGCAGGGTGCACCGCTGACTCAGTCCGCGCGCACGGGCAAATGTTTGCCAGCCGCAAGTTAGGGCCCCGTTCCCAGAAGGGGAGACCTCGAGCGAAACCCAGGAGGCCCTGCTGCAACAACCGTCAGCCTGGAGCCAGAAGCCGCACCAGGCGTTGGCCGGCAACTCGCCAATGAAGAAGCAAGGGAGCTGGAGCCACATGTTGGTCGGGTCCGCAGACCACATGACGAACTCCGGCAGCACCTCCGCCGAGCGAAAGCGCGACCTGGGGGCTGCGCAGTCACGGCCTGCCTCCCCTTGGCAGCCAAGCGCTCACCACCACGCGGGGAACCACCCTTGTGGCCACGGGGAGCCGCAACGGGGACCGCGGGATGCTTGCGGGGACGACCCCGGCCGCGCTTGGCCGGGGGGGAGTCGGGCCCTACCCGACTGGCCTTTTCCTTCTCTGTGGCAGAGAACCTCTTTGGAGCCATGAGAGCGGCGAGTGGCCAAGGAGAAGAAGAAGAGAAGCAGGAAGGGGCAAACTGGCGGAGCTCACGCGGCCCCGTACTTATAGCCGGAAAAGGCCAACCGCCGAGCACCACGATCGTAGGTAATAATGACCCGTATCTATGCATGCAGGGACTAGTCAAGTCATGCAGTTTCCAAGGCGTCGTGGGGAAGCAGAGACGCCCACGTCCAATCAAACCGCCACGCGGCGCCCAAGGCCGCAGGCTGTTAGGGCCCGCGGCGCTTCGCCCTTGCCCTTTTGCTCCCCGGCATGGCCAAGTCCATGCGCGCCTTGGGACCAGGGGCTACTGTCGGCGTTCTGGGGACGGGGGTCCCCAGACTTGCCTGCCTGCGGCCTGCAGCATTGCTCAAAGGGGGGCCACCACGGCCCATCTTCATCAACAAAAGGCCCAAGACCCTCGCGAGGGGCCAATCCTCGCAGGGTGGACGACACGATGCTTCCTCAGGCGTGGCCTCATTAGGCTGGCTCGCGAGGAGGCGGAGAGATCAAGGCGGGTACCTCACGAGGTGCCGATGACGCAAGCCATGACAACCAAGGGCGCCAGGCGGGCGCCAACCCACGCGGTGCCCACCCTTTCCTCTTTGGTGCAAAGGAGACAAGCGCAGGCGAGGGGATCAAGCAAAGGCATCCACTTCGGTGCAACGAGACCAAGACCAGTCCAATGGTGGGAAAGAGGTCATCGTGGAGCCCAGAACAGCGTCACCACAGGGCCTTTGGCAGGCGAGGACCAACTTTGGTCAGTATAAGTGTACTGGATGTTCCCCTTCGAATTGGCTAATTGTTGGCGCCCTTCCCGCTCAATATTTGGGAAGAGGCCCAGGGCCCTTGCCTATAAATAGGACTAGCCACCCCCAGGTAGAGGCATCTGGTATCCAGAATCCGAGCAGAGAGAGAGAGAGAGAGAGAAGGGCGGCTAAACTCCCCTAGCAGTTTATCGTCCCAACTAGAACACGCCCTCGCGAGGCTATTCTCCCTTGTACCGTTCATCATCATCAGCCCAAGAGGCAATCCACCCACCACAAACTAGAGTAGGGTGTTACACCACAATGGTGGCCCGGACTAGTATAAACTCTGTGTCCCTTGTGTTGTTCCTTCAGTAGTTAGATCCTTGCGAGACGGAGAGGTAGAGGGCAGAATCTCCGCGCTCACCCCAGAGTTCGAACCTTAAGGGTCTGTTGGAGCCCGAAATCCGACAGAACGCTTGATGACCTCAAGCCTTGGATAGGCCTCCACCAGCCGCCGCACCAGTCCGAAGTAGCTCCTGGGCAGGGCCTCCCCGGGCCACAGCCGAACTATGAAGCCCTTCATGACTTGTCCGGCCGTCTTGTGGAGCTCGACCAGCTGTTTCAGCTGGTCGCTCAAGGGCACAGGGTGTCCGGGCTCAGAATATTGAGACCAGAACACACTCTCCGTCGAGCTGCCCACTTCAGCTCGGTAGAATTAGGCGGCGGCGGATACGCTGCAGGGAAGATCTGCGAACGCCCCTGGAGAACTCCAGATTCGGGTAAGTGACAAGTAGTTTACTTTTATATTTCTACTTTGCATTAAGAATGCCTTACCCGCTGCTATCTTTTTCATCTCCTCCAACTCTTGGAGGGCCTTTTGGGCTTCGGCCTTGGCACCCCTGGTGGTCTCAAGGGCCGACGCGAGCTCAGATGCTTGCGCCTTTGACTCAAGCTCCAAGCTCTCATGTTTTTTCATGAGAGCCTGCAGCTCTTGCTGCACCTCGCCAACCTGAGCCCCAAGTCTTTCTCGCTCGTTGCGCTCCTCGGCCGTTTTCTTTTCGGCCTCCGATAGCGCCTGCTTGAGGGTTGCCACCTTAGTTGTGGCCCCTACAATAAGCAGTACGATCCTGTTATTCTTTGCAATCACACCTCTCTATAGGCACCTTTTTCTGTAGGGTATTTCTTACCTTCTTTCTCCTCGAGCTGCCGTTTGGCAAGGCCGAGCTCTTGCTCGGTCCGCCCGAGGTCCTTTTTTAGGACATCCACCTTTGCAGTCAGTGCGGTGGTGGATAGCAGCGAAGCCTGCATAAGCATATTGACTCTTTATTGTTAGACTCCTGCGAAAATTAATAGATCCTCTATTCGGCTTTTCTTTCCGAACGCCAAACAGAGCATCAGGGGCTACTGTCTATGCGGTAATATTTCGACATATTTTTACTTACCTCGAAGCCTGTCAGAAGGCTAGTGCAAGCTTCAGTCAGTCCGCTCTTGGCAGACTGAACCTTTTGGATCACCGTACTTATAATAGTACGGTGCCCCTTGTCGATGGAGGCGCTGACAAGCACCTCCAGCAGATGGTCCAGCGACTCCGGTTGGACGGAGGTCGCTGGCTTAGAAGGCTTGCTCCTTTTGGAAGGAGTTCGCCTACCGCGGCTCGGAACTATTGAAGATTCCGGCGCGGTGTCCGGCACAAAGCCGGACTTGGAGCCCTGTGGGGTCTTGTCCCCTTCACTCCTGGAGTCCGGGAGGTTGCCTTGCGGCTCCTCCAGGACCACCTCTTCCTGCCCCGGAGCTTGTCGCGACGCCACTTCGGCGTCATCTGTGGTGCGGGGGGAGACAGCGGGCGGAACGGAGTTCACGTCCGATGAATCCAGGGAGCCACCCGACGATTCATTGTATTCGACCTGGGGCGGGCTGCATACTCACATTCGACATTAAGGAAAGATGCGCAACAAAGGAACATCATGAGTTACTCTGATGTCCGAACTTACGATTTCGCCGGACGCTTGGCCCTGCTCGGCCACTCCTCTCCGCTCTCTTCGGCGTCATGGGAGTAGTCCGGCAGAGGGGTCTTCCATTTCCTAGACCCCTTGGCCTCCCCTGAGGGGGCGGCCTTCTTCTTCTCTTCTCCCTCCGCTGGGGGGGAGAGCTTTCTTCTTCCTCCTCCTCGTTTTCACGAGAGGAGGGCGTCTCGGACTCGTTAGATGACGAGTCCGACACCACCAAGTTACGGGCACTCTTTCGAGTCCCGGTGGTCTTCTTCTTCTTGACCTTCTTCTCTGGCACCACATAAGGTGTCGGAGCCAGCAGCTTCACTAGGAGAGCTGGGGCTGGGTCTTCGGGAAAGGGAGCCGGACAGTCAATTGGTCCGGATATCGCCTGCCAAGCCTATCAAAGGTAAGGGAGTTTAGATCCCGCATAGAGTTAATCTATGAAAAAGAGCTTAATAATCCTGTCAAAGGCATAGATAGCTTACCTCGGTAGCATGACGCTGCGTGCTGTATCCGCGGTCCTCGGAAGCGGATGCGGGGGCCTCGGCGCCTTTGATTAGCACCTTCCAGACGTCTTCATATTTCGTGTCGAAGAGCCTGTTGAGGGTTCGGTGCTACGCCGGGTCGAACTCTCACAAATTGAAATCCCGTTGTTGGCACGGGAGGATCAGACGAACGAGCATGACCTGGACTATATTCACAAGCCGGATTGGCTTGTTTACCAGGGACTGGATGCAGGTCTTCAGTCCGGTCACCTCTTCCTCGTTTCCCCACGACAGGCCCGTCTCTTTCCAGGACATAAGCCGCGTGGGGGGTCCGGATCTGAATTCGGGGGCTGCGACCCATTCCGGGTCGCGTGGCTCGGTGATGTAAAACCACCCGGCTTGCCACCCCTTTAGGGTCTCCACAAAGGAGCCCTCGAACCAGAGGACGTTGGCTATCTTCCCAGCCATAGCGCCTCCGCACTCCGCTTGGCTGCCGCGCACCACCTTGGGCTTGACGTTGAAGGTCTTGAGCCAAAGGCCGAAATGGGGGCGGACGCGGAGGAAGGCCTCACACACGACGTTAAATGCCGAGATGTTGAGGATGAAGTTCGGGGCCAGATCGTGGAAATCCAGGCCATAGTAGAACATGAGTCCCCGGACAAATGGATGGAGTGGGAAACCCAGTCCGCGGAGGAAGTGGGGAAGGAAAACTACCCTCTCATGGGGCCTTGGGGTGGGGAGAAGCTGCCCCTTCTCGGGAAGCCAGTGCGGGATGTCCTTGGACAGGTATCCAGTCTTCCTTAGCTTTTTTACTTGAACCTCCGTAACGGAGGAGACCATCCACTTGCCTCCCGCTCCGGACATTGCTGGAGAAGGTTGAGGTGGGAAGAGCGGGCTTGGGCGCTGGAGCTTGAGTGCCCAAGAGATGGATTGGCAAAGGAGGAAGAAGGCGTAGGTAAAAAGGTTGATCCTTATCCCCTTATATGGGCGGATGCGGTTATGCGTCCCCACCTACCTAATAAAACTCGCTTGCCTCCCAAGCGCCGTGGTAAATGGCACGGTTGGGTTACCCATGTCCGTATTGATGAGAATCCCGTTAAAAGGGGCACACGATCTCTGCTTTGACAAGACGTGCCAAGGAAACCGCCTCGCTAAACGTGCTGAGGTGGAAAAGTGAAAACAATTTGTATGAAGAGCTTGGTCGTGGTGTGATGACGCACTGCGGAATACGTCAGCAGATTTGATTTGTGTTAATATTATTCTCTCTATGGCAATATGTGGAAACTTATTTTGCAGAGCCGGACACTATTTTTGGTGTTTACAATCTTCTATGAAGGACTTGGAGGAGGAACCCGCCTTGCAATGCCGAAGACAATCTGCGCGCCGGACTCGTGGTCATTGAAGCCTGGTTCAGGGGCTACTGAGGGAGTCCTGGATTAGGGGGTGTTCGGGTAGCCGGACTATACCTTCGCCGGACTCCTGGACTATGAAGATACAAGATTGAAGACTTCGTCCCGTGTCCGGATGGGACTTTCCTTGGCGTGGAAGGCAAGCTAGGCGATGCGGATACTCAAGATCTCCTACCATTGTAACCAACTCTGTGTAACCCTAACCCTATCTGGTGTCTATATAAACCGGAGGGTTGTAGTCCGTAGGACGAATCATCTTCATACACAATCATACCATAGGCTAGCTTCTAGGGTTTAGCCTTCTTGATCTCGTGGTAGATCTACTCTTGTACTACCCATATCATCAATATTAATCAAGCAGGAGTAGGGTATATCCTCCATCGAGAGGGCCCGAACCTGGGTAAAAACATCGTGTCCCTTGTCTCCTGTTACCATCCGGCCTTGACGCACAGTTCGGGACCCCCTACCCAAGATCCGCCGGTTTTGACACCGACATTCACCAAGCCCTTGGATGAGAAGAGATTTAGCAAGTTGCGGTGTGAGCTAAATATCTTAGAGTATTTTAATGTACTTTGAAAAGGCACTCATCCTAACACTTATGCAAAATTGATGACTTAGATGTGCAACACATGAAGAAACATTTTTCTTCAATCAATGAAGAATAACACTCTAAGTGTGAAGAAATTAGTGAAGAATTTGATTCTCAGAACCCTACGACAATTGTACGCGGTGTCTAAAATCATCATTCTTCAATTTGAGTTTTTCCTCATTTTTGAAATTCCTTAGTTGTTCAAATTCTTCAACTTTTCAAAATCTTCACTGTTTCCGTCGTTTTTATTCATTGGCTATATATATATATATATATATATATATATATATATATATATATATATATATATATGAGTTTATGTCCTCTACAGCATTCACTTATGGCTATTACTTCAAGTTGGTGTTTTTTCTGCTAAGTGAATGTGATCGAACCCTTCCCCCTCTATGCTATACTCAATCCAATCTATTCACAAATTCTTCATGTGCGTTCTATTTGAAACTCGTTCAAAATATTCACTGTGTCCTTGTCAGCTGAAGAAATTGCGAACGGGACTTTAAAACCAATCTTATCCAAATTTTTGGTTTTCCCGCACAAACCGTTCCGCATCCCACGATGCATTATTCTACTCACCCACGATCTTACACGATCTCCACTACACTGTACGTGGGTGACACATGTCGTGCGGAGGAGAAGGGTCAAGGGCACGTTCGTCCCAAATCTTCGGGCGAATAGTTTTTCACTGCTACTATAAATACCCCCTTATCCCTTCCTCACTTCTTTTACTCTGCTCGAACTCTCTCTCCCGCTCGAGCTTCCCAAACCCTAGCGCCGCCGCTGCTCCATCGTCGCCGGTGAGGAAGAGCTTCACTACCTCGACCTCGTCGTCGTCGTACTCGCGCCGACCGCGGATATCTTCACCTCCGCCGCTGCCGTAGACGTCTTCCTCCACCGAGTTAGGGCGTGGAAGATCTACACCGACGAACTTCACTATTTCACCTCTATGTTCGTCGTGTTCTTCATTCAGGGTAATTAAAAGTTACTTTTACTGCCCTCTTTGATTCGAAGTTTTTCTACAAAATCTTCAAAGGTGTTTTATTCTTCAAATCTTCACACACTAAACACCTCACATGTCATCTGTTCTTGATTCATTTCCCTAAGCATCATTTTCTTCAACATTCCTCAATTGTGTGGATCTTCGATCTATACAACTCTGGAACCTAAGATAAAGCGCGCTTAGTGAAACTCTTCAAGACGCATCTGGTCAAATTCCTCAAACTTGTTCTTTCTGAAAAACCCTCTGATAACGCATATGACCTCTCCAAATTCCTCGCAACTATACTCTGTTCATAGGTATTCATGTCTGCTGCTGAATCACTAGGTTCTCATCAACTTAACTCATTTGCAGCGTTCCTCGAAGAAAAACTACATACTTCTTCAGAGAATTCTATTGTTCAAATTCCTCAGCTGAAGAATATGGCAGATGGTAAGAGGCCGCAGAAAGGAGGAAAGAAGCCTGAGGTCATGACTGTGTTTGAAATCCCTGAGAACATTTACAAAGAGTAATGCACGCCTGATGAAGCCAAGTTTGGCAAAGAGACCAAGAATCAGCGCAAGGTGCGCATTCAAAGGATAGAACGGAGATGGGCAAGAGAGTGGAGGGAGTACGGATATGTTACTCCAAAGTACATGAGGAAATTTTCTCTCAACCCTCCATGCCCAAGAGCCCCGTTGGCACCTGGCCCAGTGGCTGATCCCACTAGCATCAAACGCGGTGAGGATTTTCCTGAGGAATGGGCAAGGCGTCAAGCCAAGTTGGCAAGACAAGCCAGAGAAGCAGTGAAGAAATTCAACGAAGATTCTGCTGCTGCTACCACTGAGGCCTCTGTCAAGCCGAGGAAATCAATGGCAAAGAAGCTCGCTCGAAAGCCAAGTGCTTCACCAACAGTGCCCTCACGGCCAAGTTCCTCAGCTGCGCCCTCACGGCCAGGAACTTCAAAAACTTTAAAGCAAATTCCTCAAGCTGCTCCAGCTCCTCCACAATCCTCAGTTGTCCCGACAAAGTCCTCAGCACCTGTGCATCTTGCCACATGCCAAAGGACTACATGCATCTCCATTGCCTCTGGTGTCTCAGCAAGTTCCTCAGCTGCACCAAGTTCCTCAGCTGGACCCTCTCTGATGAAGAAAAAGGCTACTGCTGGACGAGGTCCTCGCCCAAGTCCTAAGAAGAAGCAGGTTGTCTTTAAGCCGTCTGAAGAGGATGAGGCTGATGAATAAGAACTTGCAGAAATCATCAGGGACAGACAAGAAAGGGCCGCTAGAGCCAAAGACACACCTGTACCGCTGCTGTTGGATCCAAGAGCGATCCTATACTACATTGATATCTGGCACAAGGACCCAAACACTCCTATGCCAGACTTCAAGCTGACACCGGGCCAAAGTCACATGCTGACTCATTTCATACAAGAAGAGAAATGGAAATATGATAGGGCCAGAGAGATCAACAAATCGCAGTACAGAAAAGAGAAACTGCTGAAGAAAAATGTTGTTAAGATGACAACTAAAGAAATTGTCAAGATGCAGGCTGACATCAAAGCCCTCAGCGACAAATTTGACTCATACTATGCTGATTGGAAGGGAGCCAAAGTCAGGTTTGTGAAACTGACTGAAAAGTTCACAAATGTTGCAGCCCCATCGCAACAAGAAGTTCCTCACGCTGAAGCTTCTGCTCAGCCCACTGAAGAACATGCCAGCATTGCTGATGATTTCCAGGCTGCTGAAGAAAATGCTAGTTCCAGGGCTGATGACTCCATTCCAGCTGCTGAAGAAACTGCCAGGGCATCCATTAGTGGTGTGCCTGAAGAAACTGAAGAGGTCAGGGCAACTGCATCAGTTGCGCCTGAAGAAATACAAACAGATTCCTCAACTACACCTGCGCCTACACCAACTCCTATCCTTCCATCTGCATCAGATGTGAAGAAGACCAAGGCTGCAGAACGAGCTGTAGTGAAGAAAAGGAAAGCATCAAGTGCTTCAGAATCTTCAGCTCCAAAAGAAGATGAAGCCTATGACCAGCTCTTTTGAAAATCCCATTGATGCTGTTCCAATTTCAACCATGCCATCAAAGGACCTTGTTCCTTTTGATGAGGACTATGAGATCCCAAGCGGATCAGATGAAGAAACTCAATCTGCTTCTTCCTCAGAGCAGATTGATGAGGAAATTGAAGTGGATACGATCCCTACAACCCCAGTGGTATCATCACCAATGCCTCAGTTTACTGCTGAAGAGGCTGGTGTTGAAGAAATTGATGATGAAGACGTGGACATTGGCAGCACAACGCTAGTGATGAATGATGATTTTTGGGAAAGTCAGCATCCCAACTCTCCACTTTTCACTCCACTGCAACAAATTCCTCACTCCCATGCACCAACAGTTCAAATGGGCTCTGAAGAAACTCATCCCACCTCACCTGTCCGTGAAGATATTCCAGCCACTAGTGCTGAAGAAACTGCTGTTGCTGAAAATGTGACTGCACCTGAGGAGGTACCAGAAATTCCCCAGCCTGAAGAACCTGAGATCGCGATTCCTGAGGTCGTGATGCAACTCACAGACACTCCATTGCCAAAGCCAAAGGATCCATTCTCAAGGAAGCAAAAGTTCAAGGCTGAAGACTTCTTTGGTGAGCACGTGTTCTTCACAGATTATAATCCATATGACTCTGCTTGCATAAGGAAGAGGCGTTTCTGGACAGCTAGTCAAGCCAACTTCTATTCCTTAGTGTTGTTCAACAAAGACAAAGTCTTCGATCATGCACATATTCCTCACGTAGACATGGAGTCTCTGCCGTGCTTCGAGCCAGTTCTCAGTGTTCTTCATGACGCTGGGCTACTGAATTTCTGCACTGACATATGTGATTAGAATGAAGAACTCATTCTTCAGTTCTACGCAACGCTGCACATCACAGGCGATTCTGAAGATGTGAATTCATGGGTTCTGGACTGGATGACAGAGAACACTCACTACAAGGCACCATCGTCTGAATTGCTTCGTGCCCTTACACTAAGTCCTCCCACTGAAGATGCACGTTGTGTTTACAATGAACCTGAGCTTTCAAATCACTACATGCAAGTTCTGATGAAGCCTTTGAAGCCAGGGCAGGCCTCTAGAACCAATTTCCTCGTCAAGGAATTGCTCTATGTACCTCGGACTGTCTATTGCATTCTGTCGAAGACAATGAGTCATATCAAAGGCCATGACTCAAGTGATGAATAAGTCGTTGGCATCATGAAGAATATGCTTTTCAACATCTATCATGGCGTTCTCGTCAACTTTCATGATTTCTTCATGAGGACTCTGGCCAATATTGCCATGTCACCGTTTGAGCTGAAGCCTTATGCGCCATGGATTATGAGATTCATCAGGACAAAGTCTTCACTCAACTACAAAGCTAACACTCTGAACCACTGCAGCTACTTGCCTCCCATTGAAGTCCTCAAAAGGACATTTTCCTCAGCTGATGACAAAGGCAAGGCAACTGCTGTGATAGATGAAGGCATTCGTCCATTGGATGGTCAATTTCGCAAGGCTGCATCCTATTCCACCAATGATGACTCTGCCACACATGACTCTGCTGCCAACAATGCCAAGCAAAATCCTCATGCTACAGCACCCAGGGTGATGACTGATCGTGAGTTACTCCTCAGTCTTCATCAAAAGGTTGATCGCAATCACAAATGGGTCAAGCGTCAGTTTGGTTCAATTCTTCACAACATGACTTCAACAAACAATGCAGTGAAGAAAAACCACTACTACCTCCATGAAACCCTCAACCGCACCTGGGTTGTTCTGTCTCAAGTTTACAGCGCTGAAGATCTAAAGAAAATGGGTCTCAAATAAGAGTTTGACTGGTCTGCACCTCCTCCGAAGAAATTCAAGAAGGTCAAGGTTCCTTCTTTGGTGGCCAGCTCCTATTCTTCATCGCGTGACACTGATGAAAATGAATACTTGGACGACACGGTGGCAGGCCCTACTACAACAACCGACCCCAACAACGCTGGCGCTCCTTCATCAACTTAATTATCTTCAGAAGCGTTAGTCCTCAGTTTCGATCCTTTTGGTCATTCGATGACAAAGGGGGAGAAATCTGAGTTAGTCTTCAAGTGGGTCTATTATTTGGGTGTTTTTGCTAAGTTACAACTCTCGTTCTTCCGAAACTTTTATTGGATCGAGTTGTAAACTTAAACCCAATGGTGGTCTGATACTTCTGCTACGTTATTCTGCATGCTTATTCCTCGTTAATGTTATTGCACGCCTGCTGAATTACATCAGTCACCATATTTCATCATGCATTTCAAATTCTTCATATTATATGTCAAAATGCGTGTATGAATTACAAGATATAGGGGGAGATCTCCATGATTCATCTCTTCAAGTGTGCATTGCTTCAAAAGCAAATTCCTCACTATGCACAACTTCAGGGGGAGTTCTTCTATATCTTGCAGTCAAATTCCTCAATATCAGCATTTACACTTCATATGTTTATCCCCGTTGAAAACTTAACCTATATTTTCATCAATCAGCAAAAAGGGGGAGATTGTAAGTTTTAGTGCCCCTTAGTGATTTTGGTGTATTGAAGACTTATAGGTTAAGGATCTAATGTGTTTATGAGTGTACACAGGTCTATAAGTCTATGAGGAGTTTGATATTTACAGAGAAAGTCGACCCCGAAAAATGAAGTTCTTCAACTGAAGACTTTGATATACCGAAGACTTTCTGAAGACTTTGAAAGTGAGGAAATTGGTGTGACCTTGAAGACTTTGTATTCATTCGATGAACATGAAGCGTGAAGACTTTTGTTTTCGTAGTTTCATTTTCTCTTTCTTGAGTCATAGGAAACACTGTACTGTTAAAGGTGGTCGAGGAAATACTAAGGAAAAATTTCGATTTGATGCTCAACTCAAATCCTACACCTACCAATCCCTTCGAGTGAAGCCATTGGAAATCTCATACAGTTGAGTCAATTTCTTCAGTGACAGAGACACAGTTCTTCTGTTCATTGAGGAATTTGTTCTGACTGAGGAGTTAGGAATTCGCCAGTGCGGATTGCCTACACAGTGAGGAACATGATAGCCCTGAGGAATTTGTGCCTCAAAATTCCGACCGTTGCTGTGCTACGCGCCAGCTATTCCAAAATATCTTATCCATCCAACGGTCATATCATTGAAGGGCATTTATGTCTTATCATGTCGGGCTGCTCCCTAGGCTATAAATAGTCGCCCCGTTGGTTGGCTGCTCTGCTAGAAACTGACACTTGTCATTTGAGAGCAAACCATCCTCCGAGGACTTTGAGTGAAAATCATCAAGTGAGGAAAATCCAAACCCAAACCCAAACACCTACAAACCCAAAGTGATTGAGCATCACTGAAGAGATTGATCCTGCATGGATCCGACGCTTGTTACCTTTGAAGACTGTGCTTCTTCCGGACGGTTAGGCGTCATGGTCTAGAGAATCCAAGAGGAATTGTGGATCGCCGAGTGACCGAGTTTTTCAAGGTTCAGAAGTCACCTGAAGACTTACCACGAGTGATTGGACGAGGACTGTGTGTCCTTATTTCAAGGAGAATACGGTGAGGACTTGGTGTCCCGAGTTGCGTGCTCAGGACTGGGTGTCCGGGACTGTGTGTCCTCGAGTTTAAATACTCAGCCGCTCCAACCAGATGTACAACTGAGACAACAGTTGGAACTGGTCTACCAAATCATTGTCTTCACCAAGCTTACTGGTTCCATTTCCTCAACTCTTTCATTTCCTCAGTATTGTGCTGCTTGTTTATCATATCTGTGTTTGAAGACTTTGACTGAAGACTTTCTCAATTTCCTCAGTTCAAATTCTTCAGTCTGTTGTCTTCATCTTGTGTTATCCTGTGTTTACGCTTTCTGTACTCTGTGCTAGTCTTCATTTCATCATGATGACCATGCTTGTGTTCTGCTTTGTTTTCATCTGAGTACTTATTCCGCTGCTAGTAGTTCTTCGCTAAGGAATTTCCTCACTAGCAAATTCCTCAGTGAAGTATTTCATAAAAATCACCTATTCACCCCCCCTCTAGTCGATATAACGCACTTTCAAATACGTCAAGAGGAATTTCTTTTATAGTAGAGCTGATAATGGAGTGAAGTCCATGCATGCAACGCCACAAGCTACAGAGTAGTAGTAGAGCACTTTACGTACAGAGCCATATTGCACAGTTCCCAATGCCCTGCCAGGCTTTTCTGGCTCCTCGAGCTTAATTGGGAGGCGCTAGTTTAAATATGCTACTAGCTGGAAGCTGCAAGCGAGGTGCGGCTAGGGCGAGCACGCAAGCCACAGGATGCTGCGAAGGAAAACCCGTTCACGTGGCTAGGCTGTCCAGACTCCAGTGCACCCAGATTGTGGGGCCGCACGTCCGTTTGACTTCAAAACTCAAACTACCCGTGTAAAATATTGGCCCGCAGCAAAGTGTAGTACTCCCTCCGTTCTGAATTACTTGTTGCAGGTATGGATGTATCTAGATGTATTTTAGTTCTAGATACATCCATTTCTGCGAAGTATCTAAATAGTATACTATTTTAAAAAAAGGCCGCCGTGCGTTCGGCCGGGATCGAACCCACAAAACGAGGTATACACTCCCGCGACCACTAGTAGTACTCGTTGGAGTATAACGCAACCTAGAATTGCCTTTTGTCGCTAGTAGTACGTACATTGTTCCTTACAAGAAACCCCTAAGAGCATGGTTAATAGTATAGCCAGCTGCTGGCTATAAGCCAGTGCCATGTCATCTACAACCCATCTTATAGCCAACATGTAGTAGTAGTTTATTTCTTATAGCCCGCTGACTCAGCTCTATTGTACTTGCTCTAATAATGCAAGAAACCACTAAAATGCCAAGAAACTACTACCACTTGCATACGTGGCAGATTTAAGATAAGACTACCTTATCAACCATTGTACTCCTCTTACCAACAAAAATCCTCGAGTGACCTCCTACCTCCGGCCCGTCCACCTAGTCATCCTCGGCCATGGGACGCAGCTACCGCCGCCGGCAAAAGGCGAGGTCAAAACCGCCGGCGATGCGGAGCCCATGTTGCAGCAGCCCGGATGCGAGCTCCGTCCGGCGCTCGCGGCCGCTAGCTAGCCAAGATAGCTTCGTCCAGCTGCTTGTCTGCAAGGTTTGCTAGCTAGATTGGCACGGCAGCGCGGCGGCTTGCTCGCGTGCCACGCTAAAGACAGCCATCTGGCTTGAGCGAAGGCCAGCACGGCGGCTTGCTCGCTCGTGAGTCACGTTCGGGCCAGCCTGCCAACCTGTGCGGAGGCCAGCGCGGCGTCTGGCCCGTCCGGCGGAGCGGCGGCCAACTCGCTCATCACCGGCGCCATCGACGAACACACATCAGTACTGTTTGAAGTAATGTTCAGGAAAAATAATGATTTGAGGGGGAATAACAGGATAGAAGGTCAGATGTGGGTCCCTCATGTCAACGGTCAAACAAAATGTGTTGGTTTAAGCTGCCTCGTCAGCACGGACATGTGGGCCAACCCTGTCATAAATGGGTAAAAATGAACCAAATCGGTAGGAGTACTAGGTAGTTTTTGGCGTGGATTAAGAAATTTTGGGTATGTTTTTGCTATTTTTTGTACAATAGATTCCTCCTAGGGCTGGTTGAAAGTGGTAGTTTTTTGTTAAATACTCTACATATTGTAAGTAGGAGTGAAAGTTAAGCTTTGGAAGCCAATAAGCAAGGCTAGTTACATAGTGCATATGTGTACATGATTGAAAGTAAATATCAACCATGAGTGACTAAAATCTTGATGGAAAACTCGAAACTATGGAATACTAGGAAAAGAAATGCATGGTTGGAAATACTAGCAATGTTAATGTCTGTTCCAATGAATCACAATTAGAATAATACTTATTCACAAACTTGGTACAAAACACTCTAATTTTGATATACATATGTCACTAGAGATATATTATGTTTCAATTAGAATATATTCCTTGGGCTGTTTTTGTGAGGTCAGGGAGGGATGTGGTTGGTTTTAAGATACTAATTATGGGTTTTTTCTGCAAATTCGTAGACAAGTGGAATTTTGGTGAGAAAAGGCAACAACTTACCTCACAATCGTTAGATGTAGATCTAATGGTCAGAAATGACGGATGGCAGACACACCAGCATCACCAACTTAGTCTTGTGTAGGAGTACTAGCAAGATCCGTGCATTACACGGAACATCAAGATGCATTTTTTTGTAAAACACTTGTTGTGATTGACCCTTGCGGGAGTAATCCCATGTGTAAAAACTAATGATATCTCGTGAAATATGAGATAAGGTGAAGAGGAGTGAGGTGTGGTGGTGGTTGGTGGTCGGACTGAGCGGAGGCATGGGGATTGACGACGCCGGCAGCGGCCACCAGGCCAGTTTGTTCCAGAGGCTTCCTTTATTAATTGCTCAACAATGAGGTTTGTTGGAGATAAGGATGAACAAGGGAATGCCTTGTCTGCAAATGTGGAGAGGGGTACGGGTATCTTTTAGTTTAATTTCCATCCGTCAGATATAGATCGGAAGGTCTATATTGCAAGATGGCACACGTACCGTCATCACCAACTCGGTTTTTTATAAGAGAAGAAATATAAGTATGCAGATACAAATGTATTATCGATACTTACTTCTGTAAACTAGCATCTACATTCTATTCAACGCCTCGGCATGTGGGGCCTTAGCACAATGACTTCTCGACTGTGTAAAAGGAAGATTTTCCCGTCGCCGACAAGGAGGGGGTGACGGCGGCGCGCTTTTTGGCTTGCTCTAGTCCTGGTAGTCATACAAGGTGGTCTAAGCACATGTAGATTTATTGTTTTTCACATCTCGTGTTCGCCGTACTGCCACGACTGTTCATGAATAGACTGTAAGTTATTCACGGGGAAACCCTTGTTGAGCGTGTTTGCGAGAGAGAGAGAGAGAGAGAGAGACAGAGAGAGAGAGAGAGAGAGAGAGAGAGAGAGAGAGTGCGTGTGTGATATGTTGACTGAGGCAATGATAACATATTCTTTGTGTCTATGTGTGTGGAGGATAGAGAGAGACATGTACACGGGGATTTGTCTTGTGTAACGTGGAGACACATATACATAATTAGAGAGTGAGTGTGTGAGATACACATGCGGACATGAGGAGAGATGAGGATCCAGGTAAATGGGTGTTTATGCGTGTCTGTGTGTGTTTGTGCACGCGTTTGTGTGTGAGAGGCAGAGAGTGTATGTGGAGTAGAGAGACCACTGATGATGTAAACCTAGTATAAGGGAAGGGGGATGGTGTGACATGTGTAGTAGCGAGATAGCACGGGTGCGGGCGGGGGGAGCAGACTATTTGGAAGAGACATCGAGTGTGTGTGTGGGAGAGGGGTGTGAGAGCGAGAGAAAGAGAGAGCTAGCGATGGAGAGAGAGAGTGAGAGGAAGAGAGGGGGCGAGAGGGGTCGTTTGTGTCCATAAATGGCGTATAGATAGGGAGACAATGTTGATGTTGTCCAAAATTGGCCTATGAACGGAGACGCAAGGGAAGCAAGTCATCGTGTATGTGATATGGACTTCATGAGAGATCTAGAATAGATGGTGTAGAGAACAATGTGCGAAATCGGGAACGATTATACATTAGGGAGCTATGCAAAGAGTCACGACATATATGTATATGGGGAAAGAGCTGGGGCGGGTCCGCATGTGGGAGAGATAGAAAGACGAGAGTGGTGCACAAGGAGACAAAGTGTGCTTGTTTGCAGTGGGGGTGGTGTGTGAGGTGAGTGCGCGAGAACCACATAACTAGGGAGATAGACGTTTGTGGGTGAAGTTTTGTGTGTATGGGAAATATACACTCTACATAGTGTGTGTGTTTGGGTAAGAGAGATAGCGGGAGACCTAGAGAGTGAGGGAAGAGATGTGTGCATGCCCGAGAGACAAAGTGATAGAGACCTATGTTGGGGTCTGGACTTTACAAGAGAGAGCGGTGTTAATGTGCTCGTGTGTTTGTGTTTGGGGGAGAGAACGACTTCTCTCTCTCTCTCTCTCTCTCTCTGTGTGTGTGTGTGTGTGGTGGGGGGGTTGACTTCAGATAAAGAGTGAGGTGTCTATATTTGAGGAACTTTAGCGTCATTGAGATATTGTGCACTCATGGTTGGTCAATTTGTTTCACAGTTTGTACTATGAGATAACGATACTTTTGAACATGCGTGATATACCTTGATGTACCAGAATTACAAACCTAAGATTGGAATTTTGGAATTCGACTCCATCATTAGCTTTTGTAATTCATTTAAACGGAGGTACATTTTTAAGCCGGGATTTCGTGATTTTAAATTCATATATCAAACCTAGAGATATACACATACGGGCATGTTCAAACTTTATAATCATCCACTTTATTCATACACATACACATTTTTGCTTTTATCATCATATTTAGGATAAACACATTTGGAATTTCATTTGAATTGGACAGTATGATGGTATTTGCTTGTAGTAGCTCAATGATCCATATTTGAATTGAATGGACAATCTAAGTTTCGAGTTGGAGACATTGATTTTCAAAACTTGCACATTTTTTTGCGTGCAAAACAAACAAATTGTCGGCCATGATATCATATTCGGACGTACGAGAGCAGAATACTTATAATTTTAGGCGCCAAAAGCTTTCAAACTTCCCGCTCACATCGAAATATCACGCGCCCGAAAGTTTAGCCCTGCGATATTCCTGTTTTACCCCTGCCACATGAACGAAAAAGGGCTGCTTTGGTAACTCCATTGTTTTCCCCTCTTTGCCCCCAACATTCTTCCCGAGAGCCCCTCCCTTCTACTCCCCGACCCCCCCCCCCCCAACCACGGCAAGCCGCCGAATCTAGTCCTCCACCGCAGCGGTGGACCTCACACCCCACCGGATCTACCTTCCGCACCATGGAACCCCCAACTGCCAACTCACCACTTCACCGGGGCCGCTTCAGCGACTGGCTTGTCCACCGCTCCAGATCTCCTTGACCGCCATCATGGTCCACCGCACCAGATCTACTTAACCGGCGCCCTCGTCCACCACAGCTGGTCCTTCACTGACTCCCTCGTCCGCCCCTTCGCTGGCCCTTCATACAAGCCCTCGTCCGCCGCAACAGATCCGCCTCACCGAAAGCACTGTACAACGCGCCCGCCGAAGCCTTCGTCCACTGCAACGGACTCGCTCCACGGACGCCATATTCAACTCCACCGACCCTGCTTTACCGACGCCGCAACCTCATCAGGTTATTTCGATTTGTACTCATTTCAGTTTTTCTCTTTATCGTGCAACTGTTCACTTACCATAGACGAGCTTTCTTGTATGTCGACAGGAGCCGCAATCGTAGCACCGGAGCCGCTTCAGCAACGGCGACAGCCGGCCCAAACTCAACTGCAACACGAGCACCGTCGACGATCCTTAGCTATCAAGTATGACAACGATACCCATACGCCGCCGAGAATCAGGTACTATTATCCAACGGCCGGCGCCTACGTTCACTTTTCTAGCATAAGCAGCGCACCTTTGAATTTCTTCAGGGCATCATTCAGTTTTTCATGAGACGCGTTATTCTGCTTGCACCTGTAGGGCCATACTTCTGGCAGTGAACATGTTACATGTGCTAAATTATATACCAATGCACATATAGTTAATATGCTTTAGTTTTGTTCTGATGCCACCTGTTGGTTCCATCAGACTGCTTAATGTTCTCTATGCTTAATTACACATCAGCAAACTAGCATGTGGTTCCGCTACTTTTTGTTCGTTTTACCCTACATTTTCTGATGCTAGCTATTACATCACTGCTCCGAGACTCTATTCATTACTTGTTTGTGTGTTCTTGATCTTCCCAAGTTGCATGACTAATTTGATGCTTCTATTAATTATGGAGCTGCCAACCCCATCAAGCAAAATATTTGTTCTTTTGGGGCTGGCACCTCGAACAAGCATAAAAATATAGGGAAGCAGATATACTCCCTCCGATTCTATTTACTCTGCGCATAACTCTTGACCCGCATACCAAGGAGGGCACTGGTTTAATTTTTCTGGACTAATTTGCCAATTAATTAGGGCAGAGGTGGATGGGGCGGGGCACAAAAGGAAACCAGTGCTAGGAATCGGCAATGCGCAGACTAATACGAGAAAACTGAGAAAAAGTTATACGCAAAGTAAAAAAGAATTGAAGGGAGTATTGTCATGTATGCACACACCCTTCTTTCAATAGTTTAGATGAGCCATTCATGATCAATTAGGACCAGTGCATGCGATTAAAATTAATTTTACCTAAATAGATGGTGCAGAATAAACTACAACAACTAGATTTGCAACCACGGGATGCTGACGATATCTTCAAAGAACATTGCAACAGCAGCTAGGCTTCAGAGCAACATATGGTAAGCCAGTGTGTTTTAGTACATGTGAAATGTAATGCGAGTGGGCTGCTTTCTTGGCTTGTGCCCTCAATGTGTAATCCTACCGAATTACAAATAGTTCAGTTATCTGATTTGCTGTATTGCTTGACTCGAATGCTTATTTGTTATTACGCTATACCTGAGTTGGCCAATATGTCAGCAGTGCCTGTTGTACTATCGTAAATAAATGCATGCCTATTTCATTTGAGTCCTTAACTTTTCCTCTCAACTTCATCACAAGACTATCTTTGTATTTTATATGAGGCCACACTTTTAAGTGCTTTCTCAGATTATTTCAACTGCTTAGATGCCTTAGCAACTTAAATATAGCGGCTGTACACTCCCTTTCAACTAGGGATGTCAACTGGGTCTGGTTTGATCCTGATTAAAGTCCAGTAGTGGTATGATAGTTCAAAAGAGTTTTTGTTTTTTTGAGGAAAATGAACTAGGGAGGTAGAAAAAACTAACTAGATGGGACTGGCGGATTTCGTTTATTTGCCACTTACATCCCTAGTTTCATCTTACCATTTTAATTTCTTTTCGGCTGATGCTGCTTCGAACCATTTAAATATAGTTTGCCATGCTCGACAATAATTCGTCCGTCGTTTACCATGTAAGCTTACTGCTTGGATCATACGATAACTATCTCTTACTGATGTCCAGCGGAAACCTTTCAGGATGCCGTTCACACTAGGACACAATGTACAACCCCAGTATCTATTTGTGGAAGCAGTGCGCCATCTATGTTACCAGATGGTAGCAGTTCAGAGGCAACACCCCCGGAGAGCAGTCGGAGCACATATATTATAGTGCTTGAGGCTCTACTAGAGGCAGAAAGAGATGGTGTGGCTGCCATGAATGAGGTAATCTTTATCTTGAGGCTAGAAATTACGGAATTAGCGGCACGCATTATGCAAGCAACCCAAGAATTGGAGGAAGTAAGAATGTTGCATTTGAAGACGGAGGAGGTCCTGCTGTTTCTGCTATCTGAAGCCCAAGATAATCCCGGTTCTTCTTTAGATACCAGTTGAAATTTTCATTAGATTATTGTACTTGCATGTTGTGTCATGTCTCTGAATGGATTATGTTGCAAGACCCCCTATGTTGTCCATGTGTTGTAATGATCCGAATTTTTTAGGTGAGGTAATCCTCAGTACTTGTATGATTGACATAAGGTGAATTGTTTTTCGTGTGAGCATATTGTATTGGATGAAATAACTGTTAGACTCAGAGTGTATCCAACCTACTGAATTCGAAGATCACGGCATTTCTAAATCATAATCATATATAAAGGTGGAATAATTCTTTGTTGTGGTTTTGAAGAAATAAATAACAAAACGTATAATTATCTGTGGAAGTGTGGATATTCGTAATCGAATACAAATTGGATTTGAATTTAGTTTGCTAGGTCCCGGGGCAAACGTGAATGCTAATTCTCCCAAGTTTTGAACGAAGCGGCTAAACACCCACTATAATTTGTGGGCTACCCGAAGCAAGTGTTTGCGCGATGGAAATTACTGTCTACCCCTGACACTTGACATCCTTATCGACAGGATTTACACTGCTGTCGATAGGGGTAGACTAGTAACTTCAATCAGACGTGACACGACGGCCTCTGAGCCCATTCAGACACGGTGGGCGCCAAACGTGGGTGGAAAAACACATTTGATTCAAGCTCGTCCGAAAGACATGTGTCTCTTCCTCCATTTCCCCATTCATACACGGTGGGCGGCAAAACAAACTCTCCTCGTCCGAAATCGATGTAGGCTTATATTTTAAATAGGGGCAGATGTGTAATTTCCATCAGACGTGACACAACCGCCCTACCTGTCAGCCCCATTCATACACCGTGGGCGCCAACCGTGGGCGCAAAACACCCTCTCCTCGCCCGAAATAGTTACCGGCAAATATTTGGGAGATGCGAGATTACCGTCCTATCCCCAACCGACGCGATGTCCGAAATTTTAAACGGGGGATAAGTTCGTAACTTTCCCCCATTTCAGAGAAGCGCGTCCCAAAGTTTGAGATCCCCCTCCCCTCCATTTCCCCATTCATACACCGTCGGCGGCACGACAACCTCCGCACTGCGGCCAGCCTCCTCCATCCGCCACCCCATCCTCCACCTTGCCGGAGCCGCTACCCCTGCCCCATCGTCCACTGCAAGAGATGGACGTCTCTCATCCATGGCGCTGGACCAGGATCCTTTCATTGCCTCCTCTCGCTTCATCGACGTCGTCGTCCACCTTGCCGTTGCCGCTCCTACGACCGCCTCGTCCACGGCAACAGGATATATCCCCCGACCCGGTCGTCCGCCGTCTAAAGTCTTCTTCCCCGCCGCCGACAGCCATCGCACCCGCAGCACCCTCAACGTATCAGCATAGGCCTACACGGCATCGCAAGAGAGCCGGTACTCTTCCATATGTGCTTAAGTTATTGATCTCACCCGGAAAATAGATCGTAGTTTGTTTACTGTACTTTTCTTGTCCGTACCAAATCGTAGTGGCTAGTTGAAAGCAAACATTGGTTGCAAAGTAGCTTTGTCCAGTTTGCACCTTCAGATCCACCATGGCACGGGCACTATACTCGTAAAGCTTATGGTTTTGCCCCTTCATATTCACTACCATCATCGTAGGTGCTTCGTGTCGTGCTAGCACTGCTCCTCAAGACCTCAACCCAAAGCTTGCGTGTTGAAATACGAATCTGATATGATGCTCATATCACTAAAAACAGAGAACATTTAATTGGTCACCTAATGTTCCTATATTCGTTTCAAAAAGCATGTGCGCCACCCACTGGTCCAGCTAGTTCTACTTTCCTGATTTTTCTCTTGATGCTTAGGGTTTTCCCCTTTTATATACTCAACTATGATATGCGTAGGTGCTTTCTGTCGTACTAGCATTACTCCACCCTTGAATCTAAACAACACAACACTCAGAATTCGAAAGCTTAGTTGTTCAAATATGATTGTGATATGATACTGATATTAGTTAACCGACACATTTAATTGGTTAGCTAAAGGTCCCACTTGAGTTTACAAATGCATGTCGCGACATATAGAGAGACAACATAATTGCATTTCTTTGTCACTTGTTGACCGTACTTTCTTGTCCATACCAAATCTTAGTTGTTATTTCAAAGCAAACATCGGTTGCTAACTACCCTTTGCACGGTTTGCAGCTTCAGATCTGCCATCCCACTGCCACGGTCAACACTGTACTCATCATGCTTATGTTTTCCCCATTTTATGATGACCACAATTAGCCTACGTGCTTCGTGTCGTAATAGCATTGCTCCACCCATGGAGCTAAACAAGCTTAGTTGTACAAATTCATATCTGATATTATTGCTGATATTAGTAAAACTGAGAGATGTTTAATTGGTTAGCTAAATGTTCCTACTTTAGTTTCGAAATGCATGTGAGCCACATATGGAGAGACCGGAAAGAATAATATTTCTCTGTGCGCTCTGGTTCATCATGGGTGGCCAACCGACATTGTATTAAAAGAATTGTAATATCTTCAATCTGCTTGCTCTTCTGCTCTTCTTTAAGATGATACCTTCTCTTGCGGTCGACTGATCAGGTCGAGTTGTTCTCCCTTAGTATATTTTGAATCTGTCAGGTCAGGTCGACTTGTTCTTCTTTACTATATGTTGAAGCTATCATCTGCGAAGTGTCATCACTTCTGGAGCTCTCATATTTTGAGTAGTAGGCCACATTATATTAATGCACACAACAAATTACAGCATGCATGGCATCTTTTAAAAGAATTGCAGAGATAGCAAAAAGGGGTTTACAGGGAGGCAGTATTGGATTAGAATCACTTCTGCATTACAAAGAAAATCTCACTTGTTTTTATGTCTTCATGCATGTCAGATGTTGAACATTATCAAAATGAATATGAGAATGGGCGCACGAGAGGAATATTGCGGAACGATCCACTGGTGACATGGTGGAGGATGGCCTATCTTATTCACCCATCAAGGTGCTTGCTCTAACTTTGCAAAGTTGTATTGGTCGCACATATTTTGCATCTGACCTCTTGCATTACTTCTACTTTGTTACACCATCTGCTTAGTTTAAGCATCATTTATGAGGATATGCCATACCTATCCATTTTTTGTACCTATTCCATGTGTCGTCACACTATGTTTTTCCAGTCAGATGTTGTTCTTTCGTAATAGGTGTCCAAAAGGAAGAGGATGAGTGCAGGTCGTCAAGGAGTACAAACTAGGTATTTGGAAAAGGTAGTGATACCTGTTGAATCAGATAGATCAGCAGCCACAGAAAACACAGGTCCAACTGTACCATAGTTTACCCCTACTTGAGTGGCAAAACCCCTATGAGAACTGCTGGGAGCCCAGCATCAGGTACTGTCTATGATATCAATTCAAAATTTGAACTCCTAAATTTCTGCTTGTGCCTTACCTTCTCTCTTGTAGGAAAACTAATTTCAGATGAATCTCCTTGCTCAAAGGATTATACGATCTCAAAACAATAATGGGCTCTGCATTTCTCTTATCAGTACCTCTCTCCCTTTTGCCTTGTGACGATGTACTTAATTAATTGCTATATGATTATGTATCATCAGTCTGCACCTGAGCTTCATTATCCTCTGTTTCTTCCAATATTATTTGATCTATATTTACTCTTTGCAAAATGTAGAATAATGGCAACGCTTATAAAGAATTTTCTTTGGGGAATTTATTGAGTTATCCTTCCATCAACATGGAGAAGGGCTTTGTCCAGCCTGTGTTAACATGTAATGTAAGTTCATCCTTCTCAAGCCTTCAAACTTTGTTCTAGTATAGATTAGGATAGGCATCATTTCCTCCACTGCTGTTTGCTTTGCTGTTTACATCTGATTGGATGTTTGCAACAGCTACCAGTTTCAAATTGTAGTTGTAAAAACATGTTCCTTATGCAGAACAGATCCATTTATTTGCTTATATAATTGTGAAACCTGTTACGTGTCTCCTAGTTTCTCTTTCAAACTCGTATCTCTTACGCCATGCAGAACTTTAGGGAAGATAGTGAGCCAAACCATTTTGATGACAGCAAGATGACCCCAAGGTCCTGTCTTGATGAAGACAGTGAGTTGAAGCTACTCACCAGCAGGTGTGAGACAACCTCTGTGTAGTCGTTTCCTCAATCAGTTCGACTTCTTCAGTCTCAACTTAAAGCGGAAAGGCTTGCTTCAGCTCAGCTCTGACTTGAAGGCAAATATGCAATGAAGATGTCGGAGGACTGTGGTGCGCACCATCATGCCTTAAATCTAGTGTTGATGCATCTATCGTTGACACAACTGAGGTCTACTCAGCTTCTTCAGCTGTTTGGGGGGGGCCTGACCTAGCCAGGCCTAGTGCCTTCTGAAGTGCTATCAGTTTTGTATATTCTTTTGTCGGCGCATTTATTTGCACTGGTGGCGAACTTTGATGCCTAGTGGATGTAATATGTGTGATAGCCGTGATAGCCTAGCGTAAGTTGCTTGCTTATTTATTTCCGTGTTGTCTTGTTTATTTGTTTGCTTCTAGTCATTGCAGTTCTTTTTCCGCGGTTTGCTAGTGGCTGCATTAACCTATTTTTTAAAACTAGGCCACAATAACCATGGGCTAATATTTACTGTAGTGACACTGGGCCTCCTACGGGCCGTAGAAACAGTGGGCCTTCTACGGGCCGTAGAAACAATGGGCCTTCTACGGGCCGTATCATCAATGGGCCTTATACGGGCAGTATGATCGATGGCCAAACATGGACCAATAACAGGCCGCATTATGGCCGTAAACGGGCAAGAGTTGGAATCGTCCGTTTATGGGCCGACAATAACGGGCCATCATTAATAGGCTGTATTTGATGACGCTATGAAAACGGCCCAACATATTAACGGACCACAAACGGGCCGACTGTAACCACGGGCTGAATTTGGCCCACAAGCAGAAAATGACAGTAACGGGCCGTAAGTAAACGAATGCTGGAAATGAGCCCAGGAATAAATGGACTCTGAGAAGGCCGAAAGATAACATGGGCTGGAAACGGCCCAACGGAATAACATGCCGTTAATGGGTATAAAGTGATACACTGTTCATGAGGGGCTAGTTTCACCATGGGTCGTTAATGGGTGTAAAGTGATACATTGTTCATTACGGCCAGTTTCACCACGGGCCGTTAGTAGGCCAAGAGTTACATAGGGCCTCATATGGGCCGAAAGACGTCATGGGCCATACATGGGCCAGAAGTGAAAACGGGCTGGAATCATATTGGATGGCCCAGATGACGCTACTGGGCCTAATTCGGATAGGGTGTAACGGGCCTTGGGTTAGCGGGCTGTAAATGGGCTATATTCGAATAGGCCGTTAACAGGCTTTCCATGGGCCGGCCCGCCAACTTTTGACCAAGTCAAACGGGCCGGCCTTTACACAGGAATGGGCCTCTGTTGGGCCGTGCCACGTGTCGACGTATCATAGGCGCCTATCTGACCCACTGACGAGCGGACAAGTGTTTCGTCCGGCCAATAAGAATTTTACACATGGAAATTCCCATTGGTCGGGTCTGTTAACGGGTTATCGGATCCAAAACCCGACCCAATAGCTTAAGGGCGTTCCGCTACGG
Organism: Aegilops umbellulata; assembly: GCA_032464435.1. Taxonomy (NCBI): domain Eukaryota; kingdom Viridiplantae; phylum Streptophyta; class Magnoliopsida; order Poales; family Poaceae; genus Aegilops; species Aegilops umbellulata. The sequence goes on along the minus strand of CP136055.1, from coordinate 221,202,116 downwards.
TGGATGCCATGTGTCGGTCACCCTTGACGAAAGCACTTCTGTGATGCGCGATTTATCGTCATGGAAGTAGACACTTCCGTGATGATAATTTTGGTAATGTCATGGAACACTTCTACGACAACACAGGTATGACTATCTTGATTCTGTCATAAATTTGTCATGGATGTACATGCATGACAAAAATAGCGACCTACTGTGACAAACATGTATCATCACCGAAGTGTATTTTTTTTGTAGTGTAAGGGGCAATATAACGTGACGTTCTTTTGCACTAAGGGGTTGAGCATACAAACAAATAAGCGCATGGCAACCTCTGCTTCCCTCTGCGAAGGGCCTATCTTTTAAGTTTATGTATTTACTTTTATGCAAGAGTCAAAGTTTTTCTCTGTATTTCTTTTTATTTTTCTCCTTTGGCAAGCATCATGTGGTGAGGAAAGATCTAGGCACATATGTCCAGTTGGATATGGGTGGCATGAGTTATTATTGTTGACATCATCCTTGAGGTGAATATGTTGGGAGGCGAAATTATAAGCCCCCATCTTTCTATGTTTTCTAAAAGTTTGGGGATGCGATGCTTATGTCAAGAAACTTCAACCTGAAAAACTCGAACCCAAATCGTAAAAATGCGTCTTCATAGGATACCCTAAAGAAACTATTGGGTATACCTTCTACCTCAGATCCGAAGGCAAGATCTTTGTTGCCAAGAATGGATCCTTTCTAGAGAAAGAGTTTCTCTCGAAAGAAGTAAGTGGGAGGAGAGTAGAACTTGATGAAGTGTTGCCTCTTGAACTGGAAAATGGCGAAACTCAAGAAATCGTTCCTGAGGTGCCTGCACCAACTAGAGAGGAAATTAATGATTATGATCAAGATACTTCTGATCAAGCTCCTACTGAAATTCGAAGGTCCACAAGGACACGTTCCGCACCAGAGTGGTACGGCAACCCTGTCTTGGAAATCATGTTGTTAGACAACGGTGAACCTTCGAACTATGAGGAAGCAATGGCGGGCCCGGATTCCGACAAATGGCTGGAAGCCATGAAATCCGAGATAGGATCCATGTATGAAAACGAAGTATAGACTTTGACTGACTTGCCCGTTGAACGGCGAGCCATAGAAAATAAATGGATCTTTAAGAAGAAGACAGACGCGGATGGTAATGTGACCATCTATAAAGCTCGGCTTGTCGCTAAGGGTTATCGACAAGTTCAAGGAATTGACTACGATGAGACTTTCTCACCGGTAGCTAAGCTAAAGTCCGTCCGAATCATGTTAGCAATTGCCGCATACTATGATTATGAGATATGGCAAATGGACGTCAAAACGGCATTCCTTAATGGTTTCCTTAAGGAAGAATTGTATATGATGCAGCCGGAAGGTTTTGTCGATCCTAAGAATGCTGACAAGGTGTGCAAGCTCCAACGCTCGATTTATGGGCTGGTGCAAGCATCTCGGAGTTGGAACATTCGCTTTGATGAGATGATCAAAGCGTTTGGGTTTACACAGACTTATGGAGAAGCCTGTGTTTACAAGAAAGTGAGTGGGAGCTCTGTAGCATTTCTCATATTATATGTAGACGACATACTTTTGATGGGAAATGATATAGAACTCTTGGACAGCATTAAGGCCTATTTGAATAAAAGTTTTTCAATGAAGGACCTTGGAGAAGCTGCATATATATTAGGCATCAAGATCTATAGAGATAGATCGAGACGCCTCATAGGTCTTTCACAAAGCACATACCTTGATAAAATATTGAAGAAGTTCAATATGGATCAATCTAAGAAAGGGTTCTTACCTGTGTTACAAGGTGTGAAATTGAGCTCAGCTCAATGTCCGACCACGGCAGAAGAAATAGAAGAGATGAGCATCATCCCCTATGCCTCAGCCATAGGTTCTATTATGTATGCCATGCTGTGTACCAGACCTGATGTAAACCTTGCCGTAAGTTTGGTAGGAAGGTACCAAAGTAATCCCGGCAAGGAACACTGGACAGCGGTCAAGAATATCCTGAAGTACCTGAAAAGGACCAAGGAAATGTTTCTCGTTTATGGAGGTGACGAAGAGCTCGTCGTAAAAGGTTACGTCGACGCTAGCTTCGACACAGATCTGGATGACTCTAAGTCACAAACCGGATACGTGTATATTTTGAATGGTGGGGCAGTAAGCTGGTGCAGTTGCAAGCAAAGCGTCGTGGCGGGATCTACATGTGAAGCAGAGTACATGGCAGCCTCGGAGGCAGCACATGAAGCAATTTGGGTGAAGGAGTTCATCACCGACCTCGGAGTCATACCCAATGCGTCGGGGCCAATCAAGCTCTTCTGTGACAACACTGGAGCTATTGCACTTGCAAAGGAGCCCAGGTTTCACAAGAAGACCAGGCACATCAAGCGTCGCTTCAACTCCATTCGTGAAAATGTTCAAGATGGAGACATAGAGATTTGTAAAGTGCACACGGATCTGAATGTCACAGATCCGTTGACTAAACCTCTCCCTAAGGCAAAACATGATCAGCACCAGAACTCTATGGGTGTTCGATTCATCACAATGTAACTAGATTATTGACTCTAGTGCAAGTGGGAGACTGTTGGAAATATGCCCTAGAGGCAATAATAAAAGCATTATTATTATATTTCCTTATTCATGATAATTGTCTTTATTCGTGCTATAATTGTGTTAACCGGAAATCGTAATACATGTGTGAATAACAGACAACAACATGTCCCTAGTGAGCCTCTAGTTGACTAGCTCGTTGATCGATAGATAGTCATGGTTTCCTAACTATGGACATTGGATGTCATCGATAACGGGATCACATCATTAGGAGAATGATGTGATGGACAAGACCCAATCCTAAACATAGCATAAGATCGCATAGTTCGTTTGCTAGAGTTTTCCAATGTCAAGTATCCTTTCCTTAGACCATGAGATCGTGTAACTCCCGGATACCGTAGGAGTGCTTTGGGTGTGCCAAACGTCACAACGTAACTGGGTGACTATAAAGGTATACTACGGGTATCTCTGAAAGTGTCTGTTGGGTTACATGGATCGAGACTGGGATTTGTCACTCCGCTTGACGGAGAGGTATCACCGGGCCCTCTCGGTAATGCATCATCACAATGAGCTCAATGTGATCAAAGTGTTTGATCACGGGATCATGCATTACGGTACGAGAAAAGTGACTTGCCGGTAACGAGATTGAACGAGGTACTGGGATACCAAAGATCGAATCTCGGGCAAGTAAAATACCGATTGACAAAGGGAATCGTATACGGGATTAATTGAATCCTTGACATCGTGGTTCATCCGATGAGATCATCGTGGAGCATGTGGGAGCCAACATGGGTATCCAGATCCCGCTGTTGGTTATTGCCCGAGAGCCGTCTCGGTCATGTCTGCATGTCTCCCGAACCGTAGGGTCTACACACTTAAGGTTCGGTGACGCTAGGGTTGTAGGGATATGTATGTGCAGTAACCCGAATGTTGTTCGGAGTCCCGGATGAGATCCCGGACGTCACGAGGAGTTTCGGAATGGTCCGGAGGTAAAGATTTATATATGGAAAGTCATCATACGGACATCGGGACAAGTTTCGGGGTTATCGGTATTGTACCGAGACCACCGGAGGGTCCCGGGGGGTCCACCGGGTGGGGCCACCTATCCCGGAGGGCCCCATGGAATGTATGAGGGAGGGAACCAGCCCATAGTGGGCTGGTGCGCCTCCCCCCATGGGCCCATGCGCCTAGGGTTTTGGGGGGAGGGAAAACCCTAAAGGGGGCGCCCCCCTTGCTTGGGGGGCAAGCCCCCCTTCCCTGGCCGCCGCCCCCCCTAGGAGATCTCATCTCCTAGGGCCGGCGCCCCCCCCTGGGGGTTATATAAAGGGGGGAGGGGAGAGGGGTCTGACCACCCATTGCCCTGGCGCCTCCCTCTCCCTCTCCAACACCTCCTCCTCCTCCATTGAGCACGGCGAAGCCCTGCCGGAGTACTGCAGTTCCACCATCACCACGCCGTCGTGCTGCTGCTGGAGCCTTCTTCCCCAACCTCTCCTTTGCCTTGCTGGATCAAGAAGGAGGAGACGTCACGCTTCCCGTACGTGTGTTGAACGCGGAGGTGCCGTCCGTTCGGCACTAGATCATCGGTGAATTGGATCACGGCGAGTACGACTACCTCATCCACGTTCACTTGAACGCTTCCGTTGTGATCTACAAAGTGGTATGTAGATGCTATCTAATCTGAATACTCATTGCTAGATGAACTCATAGATGGATCTTGGTGAAACCATAGGAAAATTTTAATTTTCTGCAACGTTCCCCAACACTTTCGAGCATCAACACTACACCTAACAGATCCACGGGTTACACACCTTTCTTCATGGTGTACGGAGCAGAGGCAGTCCTGCCAAGTGACATCCGTCATGACTCACCCCGCGTGGCGGCTTACGTTGAGGCTAACAATGAAAAAGCTCATCAAGATGCACTTGATTTGTTGGACGAAGAGCGAGACTTGGCAACAGCCCGCTCGGTGATTTACCAGCAAGACCTGCACCGCTACCACAGCCGTCGGGTTAGGTCCAGAACCTTTCAGGAAGGTGACTTATTACTCTGGCTCATCCAAGATCAGTCTGATATGCACAAGCTATCCCTCCCTTGGGAAGGAACCTTCGTGGTCAGCAAGAACCTGAACAATGGGTCATACAACCTCATCAATGTTCGAGAGCACAAAGACTCACGTAAGTCGGAGGAAGAGACCCGCCGGCCATGGAATATCGCTCGTCTTTGGCCTTACTATACCTGAGCCACCGGCTCTCAAGATGTATATATTTTGACGATGTATATATTATACAAAGCAATAAAGCAGGACCTCTGTCCTTTTCACCCTCAAAAGTTTACATGTCTTCCTCATCATGTGGTGGAAACAACAAACAGGGAGCGGATCATATCTGAATCCGGCTTTCCCTTTGGTCCGGCTTATGATCATATCTGAATCTAGCCGTGATCACTTGGGGGCTTCCTGTTCAAACATAGGTCGTATTCGAACCAAAGAGAACATAGCTGTCGTTACCCACTTGATCGGCATCGCCAAAGCCACTGGGGGCTATATGATCGTATCCGAATCTTAGCTTAACCCCTTTGGAACGGTTCACTGATCGTATTCGAATCAGAAGCCTTTGAATTTTACTTATTGTCTCATTTTACTTTGCAGTCACATTTAATTGACTATTCTAAGATCATTTTTGAAAGCATTTACGAGGTGGTCTTTATTCCACCGGTTTAATGCTGATCATATAACATTGCTAGCACAGGAACAAGTATTATGCGTGCCAGGTTTATAAGGTTTGCCTTCATTGGTCGGGTCACATAAACCGGCAAAGGTAATCAAAGGATCACAGGTATGCTGTTATGATTATATCTAACAGGTATAATTGTAAGTCAGCCTTTACATGATTTTTTGGTTCACATTCCGGGTTATCAATACTCTATGTGACCCCCATTGCGATAAGACGCCAAGGGAATTGTGTTTGGTTTATATGCAGGACAATACAAGCAACATTTCGGTTAACAGAAAGGGAATAGAAGATCAATATAAACCGGAAGTATATAATGGTGGTGGCTTAAGAAAGTGTTGAGCGCCATAAACATGCGCGAAGGCATGGCAAAAATCAAGTGTTTTTCTACCCTATTACAAGACTCCCCGAGTCTGAATAATGAAGCGTTGTTTTTTCCACAAAGACATAAACATATGACGCCTGGCGATTCACTCCTGGGGTTGACCTGAAGATTCCGGGTTATCCTTCTCCGCCTCTCCGTCGGCTGCCCTTTCCTGGAAGGTGGACGATGCCCAGTCAATGCCACTCAAAGCTTCAAACTCAGCTTCGTCATCTATTAAACCGGCTGGGTCGACTTCAGGGGCAAAGGTATGCTTACGGATTGGAGGGATCAGGCTGACATCATCATAGAGAGGTGTTGGGAGTCTTCGATTCTCGCCGTCATAACCCGGCTGATACTTGGTAAGGCTAGTATCGTTCCCAATGAGAGTGGACACAGGACGTATATCTTTCACACAGGCAGTGAAATCCGTCTCATTAAACAAGGTGCCATCTTCTTTCAAACTTGGATACCCAAGAGCAATGTCAGCCGGGTCTAGCTCTGGAAGCCACACCTTGGCCTGGCTCAATGTGGATATAGCTCCGGCTCTTGCAGATGCTCGTCTTAACTCTTGGACTCGCTGAGGTAGTACAGCAAGCCATTTTAGCACGTCTTGCAGGAGATGGGGAACATCATTTAATAAAGCCACAACGGCCAGAGCACATTGTGACCCGGTGTAGAGCTGTTCCACCAGAGTATAAACCGCCTTCAGCTTGATCAACATCTTCTGTTTGAGGTTTGTGCTCTTGGGGCCTGCGTTATTAAGCATAAGGTGAGCCGGAGGTAACAACGGAAATAGTCATTGAAAGGAGGTTTGCAGTGTTTAAAGGTTTGTATAAGTAACTTACCAAAGATTGCTGAGACCATTTGAGATATCTAGCGCTTTAAGCCGGACAGCTCGGCCGTTGCTTCTGCAAGCGATGCCTCTGCTGTCTCGGCCCGGGTCACCAGTAAGGCCTTTTCATCAGCCCAGTTTTTCTTCTCTGCCTCAAAGTTCTTCTTCAACTTCTCTTGTTCAGAGACGCTGAATTCAAACTTGGAGTTGGTTTTTTGGATTTCAAGTTCTTGAGCTGCCACGCGATTCTTTAGGTCAGCAATATCTGACTCAAATTGATTTATGGTGGCCTGAAGTGATGCCGAGTTATAGTCAGAGTCATTATAAGATAACATTAAGTCCCAAGCACTTTGCAAGCAAAGGTACTTGACACTTGGGGGCTAATGTATACTGAAGAACCCTAAATTGATATGCCGGTTCATGGAAATTAAGTCCCAAGCACTTTGCAAGCAAAGATACTTGACACTTGGGGGCTAATGTGTATCGCAAGTTCAAAGTATAATGCTACAACCGGGTTAAATATCGTCTTTCTAATAAGGAGAAGCAGTGCTAGGTAGTTTTCTAAGTCTACAACATATTTACTTATAAGCAATAGACTTGGGGGCTGGTACAGTAAGTATGGTTAAGGAAAAGTAGCATAAGTCAGAACTCGGATTTTTGCTGTATCTGCTTCACCATGTCAATTTCCAGGTCACGGCTGCTATGTACTTGATTGATATAGCCAGAGACGATCTCTCCAATACTCAAATGAGTGTAGTCAGCGACATCTAGCTTGGCCTTTCGGCGTTCCAAATATTCCTCTTTGGCAGAGCACTTAGCCAGCACAGTGGGTCTTCCCGGCTCAATAAATTGTGTTTTGGTAATCTCAACTTCTGGGTCATCTGCTTTAGCCGGGCTAGGAGCCTCCGGGTTATCAGAGTCGTTGAGAACTTGCTCAGCAGGCGGGTCAGAGGTAGTTACTAGAATGTCTTGAGATGGTTCAGGCGGCGGCTCGGGAGCAGAAACATCAGGAGCGGCCGTTCCGAGCTCCATTTCAGTCACGACCGGCTCTTGGGACGGCTTATTCTTTTTTGCCCTTTTGCTGGGATTTACTTGCACACTGTGGGAAAGACAGACGGGTTAAATACAAAAACATGAGTAAAATAAGGCATAAGGTAAAAACAAGTTTATATTACCCGGGGTCAGTTTTGAAGGCCGGCATGTTAGATTGCATAGACTCGCCGGAGGAAGGTGAAGTATCCTGATAATTGGAGTCAGATGAATTAAGAGGTTGACGAATTAAACCCGCCGAAGGTAAAACAGAATGTAAATCATAGATAACCTTAGTTCGGCGCTTCCTGGTTACGTCAGGTAAGCCGGAGGAGAGTTCTGTGTCCTTGCTGGTCCGGGTGTGCCTCCGGCTCTCATGAGTATGTCGCTTCAAAAGAAATTGAGGGTCTTGGTAAGCTAAAGGATGTGAAAATCTTACTTTCCGGGTAACTCTTCGGATTTTCAGCCTCGGCAAAGGTTCTAAGTCGGAGGAGATTATAGTTACCTCATCCTCAACGGCTTGGTTGTTTCCTGTATCCTCCTGAAAGGAATTAATGTCAATAAGATGACGATAAAAGAGTCAGGGGAGTTAGGAGTTACCTCTTCTTAATCATCATTGGTATCATCCAGTTTCAGCATATCTGAGGCGTTGGGCTTCTTCTTCCTTGAAGTTCCAGTCTTAGTGGTTCTCCTTTCGGCTCTCTTTGCCGCTCTGGCTTGTTTGGCAGCCTCATGGTCATACTTGACCTTCCAGAAATCGTTATTTGCCTATGAATAACAGGCAAAGGGTTATGAGTAAAAGAAAGGTATAACACAATAAAGATAATTGTGGAGGATAATGACTCACTGCAGGGGGCGGGTTCTTCTTGCAAAAAGGAAGTAAGCCAAAGGCATTACTAACCACCGTGCCTTCTTTCAACAAAGACTGGGTCATGGCCTCCACCATATCATCTGGTAAGTCATTAGAGCTATGACGCAGTGGGTCATCCTTCTCGCCTGAGTAAGTACACATTAAGCCGGGGCGGCGGCTTAACGGAATCACCCGCCAGGAGATCCAGACTCGGACCAAATCAACACCGTCTAAACGATTCCCCAAGAGAGCTTTGATTTTCTTGATGGTGGGAGAGAGTGGAAGACATTCAATAGCAGTCAATTTATCCGGCAACGGGTGGTTGGATTCAAGGCGCAAGGCGCGGAAGCCGGGCAGTGGGTTCTCATCAGCCGGAGAAGTGTCCTGGCAGTAGAACCACGTCTGGTTCCAATCCTTTGGATGACTCGGCAGTTCATCATAAGGGAAAAGGCAGTCTCTTCGCCGCTGAATCGAGATGCCGCCAAGTTCTAGACTGGGCCCGTTGGCGCGTTCGTTCTGCCGGTTTAAGTAGAACAATTCTCTGAACAAAAGTAAATTTGGCTCTTCTCCGAGGTATACTTTGAAGAAGACTTGGAAGTTGCAAATATTTGACACGGAGTTGGGTCCGATATCTTGAGGTCTGAGATCAAAGAATTGCAAAACATCCCTGAAGAATTTTGAACCGGGCGGAGCAAAACCCCGACTCATATGATCAGTAAACATGATCACCTCTCCCTCCTTGGGTTGAGGTTTCTCCTCTGACGGGTTAGGAGCATGATAAGACATGACCTCCTTCTTGGGCAGATGCCTGGACTTCACAAACTCAGACAAAGTGCTTTATGTAACGATGGACTTGACCCAGTTACAGGTCACGGGAGGTTTGGGAGCCTTGGGTGCCATTGTGCAGATTGAAACCTATGACAAAGTAAAAAAATCTCGTTCAACTCATAACCCGGAGGAGAGCATTATTAATTTATTCAAGATGGCGGCTTAAGACGGGACCTAATGACATATGGCTAATTGTGCTTGCTACATTTAAGCCGTGACAATTTTCAGAAGCAGTTAAGTTATTTAAAGACGCCAGAGGCAAGCAAGACTGATGTTCCATATTGTCTTAAACCGGCCACATGGACTACCGTGGTGAAACAGATTCAACAGATGCAATTTTTTGGCCAAGTATGGAACAAACAGATTTCACAAGCTGTAGCTATTATTTTGGATCAAACGGTCGCTCTGAAAAGGAAAAATTTCTAGATCTAAAAACCAGTGCAGAGAAGTTCATGCATTCAAACAAGGCCTTTAAACAAGGGAAAAGAGGTCTCTTTCTATTCGAGATAGGTGCGGAACAGCCACCGAGATAGTTCTAACTGTCCAAAGATCAAAAAAGGGGCATTGGGGATGAAAACCATCAAGGGTTTGCAACGAGCGGCGATGAACACCGATGAACTCGGGAGGCCGTAATGCAGATCTAGAAGCAGGGAAGGAAAAGGACTTACGGATGCAGAGCTATTACAGGGTTCCGTCGTGTTTCTCTGGTCAAGTCAGGTTGATGCAGCGCCCTGAGTTGAAGAAGACGAGGAGAGCTGCGGCGGCGGCGGCGGCAGAGCTCGAGCAGCAGAAAAACAGTGCGAGGAGGAAGACAGCCAAAAAAGGAGAATGGGAAAGACCTAGGTCGCACCTATTTATAAGGAAGGGCCGACTGAGATGGCGCGGGAAATGAGGAGACCGAACATGATTATCTAGCGACCCTCATGCCTCAGTTTTCGGAATGGTCAGTAAAGGGTTACGCAAAGAAGGACTCATCAGAAGAAGCCCAAGACCAAGCATGAATATGGCGGTTCAATAAAGGGTCTAAAGCCCACATGCGACTTAAGGCCCATAGTGTTAAACCGCTATGATGGCATGACTTGTATCATAAGGTAGAATTAACTAGTCACCGAGCCGGACACTGTTTATGAGCCGGCCAGGACTCTGTAGGCCGCAGGGCATCAAACCCGTGTACATAAGGGGACGACCCGTCGGCGGCTTAGGGCAAGAAACAACTGATCGAGAACCAGGTAGAGCGTATCTCGCTCCCTGGTCATCGAAACCTCAAGCAATACCAACCCACTAGACGTAGGCCTTACCTTCACCGTAAGGGGCCGAACTAATATAACTCTCTCGTGTCCTTTGTCCCGATTAACCCCTTTAAGCTTCCTAGTTGCGATGGCTCCACGACTAAGTCCTTGCAAGAGGACATCTACCGTGACAATTCCACAACAGGTAGAAAAGAGGAACTACGATTATGCCGAGAACCAAAAGCTCAAAGAACACGATGGATTCTGAAACCACTCCGGTTAGAACAGGATAAGAATGGAATAAGTGTGAAAGAATTTAGGCCGAACTCTGACTGAACAAGGGAAGAGTTGGAACTGAAGTTGTCAAAATGGAACGATAGTTGATGAGAGGAACAACACAATGCCTCCGGAAAAACTTGAAAGAGTAGAATGAAAAGAACGGATAAGAAGACGACATCTTCTACCACGAATGAAATAGAAAACAACCTTAGAAGAAAGGATTGAACGGAGTTGTTAGAAAATCAACAACGAGAAGAATTGCTTGTTGTGAACTTATAGATAACATCTCAAAATTATGAGGTGATCACCGACCACAAGCGGAAAAGATTAAATAGCTGAGAAGAATGAAGAAGTGCAAAACTCCATTTCAAAAGAATACGGAGAATTAATTGCACTTCGAGAGGCAAGAAGGAAAGATACTTGAACTCCTCCCACAAGAATCTTGATGAACTCTTGAAGAATGAATTAAATACCGACGATCCACCGTTAAGAACTCCGGTAACAAATGGATGATGAAAATATGATTGAAGGCTGAAAAGGATATGGTTAAGGCTTGCAATGATTAATATGGAGCTTCGTGATGAAACAAGCGAGAAGCTTGGAACTCCAGAAAAGAAAAGACGAACAACTTAGAACCGAGAAATTATTCAACATGAACAAACTCCGAAGGAAGGAATTAATCAACTTGATGAAAGAAGAACAAGAATTACGTTATGCTTATCCTCCATCAATTATGTTGATGAGAAGAATTTGAGAATGACTCCGGGAAAATTAGAAGAGTCAGGTAAGATCCTGGGAAAAACCTGTGGGTTAGGGCCCACTAAAAAAGATGGCACCGTTGGAAAGGATTTAAAGACAAATGATGCGCCGGAACAACTGAAAGATTTGAATGAGGTGACAATCTCGAATTAATTGAATGCAAACACGAATCTTCTGAGATGTCTTCATCACTCCATAAAGATTAAATGACGGGAGGAGAACGAGCAATGGGAGAACATTTGAAACAAGGAAAAGAATATGATCAAACCGAGAAAATTGGGTTGAATCCACCAGAAAGAAAATGTGACGAACAATGATTAACTAGGCGAGAATTCACCGGTTGAGACAATTGAGGAAAAACTGAAGATCTTCGCACGAATGAAATTGATTGCTCGTATAAAGGCTCAGACTCCGGAATAAAAGGGGTGGGTGGGCGGGAAAACAAGGCAACTGAAACGGGGAAGAGACGAATACTTGAAGAGAAAAAAGGCCGGTTGAAATGATTTAGAAAGAATGCAAAGGTTTGCACGAGTAAGATGGATACTCGATTACGGACTCCGGTTCCGAGAAGAAGAAGGGAGGGCGGGTGGGAAAAAGAAAGACAACTTCGGATGGGAAAACAACGTCATTTGGAAAGATCTGAGGATCGATCTCCCAAAAGACAAAGAGGGTTTGAACAATTCGACGAGAATAGCACCGGATGAAAAGAGGATGGACAACAAACGAAAACTAACCGCGTGATCCTAAGGAAAAAATTGAAGGGGAAGAGGAGTAGTTCAAAACACCTACGTCAAGATTTCTCACCAAAGCGGCGAAGGGGGAAAGGAGTAAAATGAAATCCTACTCTCTGATATAACTAGACTCCGAAAAAAATTCTTCTAGACTTGACATCGGCCAACTACACGATCAATCAAGGGGGCTTCTAGGGTCGGTCAAGGCTCTGATACCAACTTGTCACGCCCAAGATGAGACCCTATCCTAAAGGAACTCGAAGGTCCCACCAAGGATTGAAGCGCATCTTGAAGACGCTTTTGCAAGGTGGATATCATTAAATCAACATTACATAATAGTGGGGATACAACCCAGACATACAATGCCACATGAGTACAACAATACATCATATACAAGATCAACATCTGACTACAGATGAAACATAAACAGAAACTCAAACGACATCCACCCTGCTATCCCAGGCTGCCGACCTGGAACCTATCCCTCAATGGAAGAAGAAGCAGAAGAAGAACTCCAACACAAATAAACATCGCTCTCACGTCAAGATCATCGCATAACCTGTACCTGCAACTGGTGTTGTAGTAATCTGTGAGCCACGAGGACTCAGCAATCCCATTACCATGGGTATCAAGACTAGCAAAGCTTAAAGAGTAAGGAAAGGGGTAAAGTGGTGAGGTTGCAGCAGCGGCTAAGCATGTATGGTGGCTAACTTACGCAAATAAGAGCGAGGAGAGAAGCAAAGCAAGCGGTCGTCAACTAGTAATGATCAAGAAGTGATCCTGGACTCCTACTTACGTCAGCCATAACCCAGAAACCGTGTTCTCCTCTCGATCAACCCCGAAAAGAGACACTCACGGTTACGCACACGGTTGGTGTATTTTAGAAGAGTTTACTTCAAGTTTACTACAACCGGATATCAACAAATTCCCATCTGCCACATAACCGCGGGCACGGCATTTGAATGTTCAAAACCCTGCAGGGGTGTCCCAACTTAGCCCATGATAAGCTCTCGCGATCAAAGAAGGATATTCCTTCTCCCAGGAAGACCCGATCAGTCTTGGAATCCCGGTTACAAGACATTTCGACATTGGTAAAACAAGACCAGCAAGACCGCCCGATGTGCCGACAATCCCGATAGGAGCTGCACATATCTCGTTCTCAGGGCAACACCAGATGAACACTACGTACGGCAACCGAAGATACCCCAAGTTGCCTAGGGGCGGCACCGCAAGTGGCTCTAGTTTGGACCAACACTTAGACAAGCATTGGACCGGGGGGCTAAAATAAAATGACCCTCGAGAGAGCGACTCCCAAGGGAAAAGTAGGTGGTGGTGAGGCAAATGGTAAAACCAAGGTTGGGCCTTGCTGGAAGAGTTTTATTCAAAGCGAACTGTCAAGGGGGTCCCATAAATCACCCAACCGCGTTAGGGACGCAAAATCCGGGAACATAATACAGATATGACGGAAACTAGGGCGGTAAGAGTGGAACAAAACACCAGGCATAAGGCCGAGCCTTCCACCCTTTACCAAGTATATAGATGCATTAATATTATAAGAGATATTGTGATATCCCAACATAATCATAATCCAACACGGAGCAATCTTCATCTTCACCTGCAACTAGCAATGCTATAAGAGGGGCTGAGCAAAAGCGGTAACATAGCCAAACAATGGTTTGCTAGGAAGGGTGGCAAAGGTTAGAGGTTCATGGCAATTTTGGGAGGCTTGATAAGCACGTGGTAGGTAACGCGGCATAGCGATAGAACGAAGCAACTAGCATAGAAATGATAGTAATGAGATCCAAGGTGACGGTCATCTTGCCTGAAATCCCGCTAGAAAGAAGAACGAGTCCATGAAGAAGATGAAGCCACGAAGACGAACCAAGCGTAGACGAACGAATCCTCATGATCGCAACGAAACGAGAACTATCGAGAAGAAGCACACAACACGGTAAACACACCACACATTAACAAGGCATGATGCTCAACCAAGTATGATGCATGGCAAAGCTACATGAAGCTACTCATGGCAATAGATGATGCATACAAGAGCAACACATCAAAGCAAGTTTAAATGAGGCCGGAAACAACATAGCACATTTCCGGTAAGTCCCCATATGCAAATATCGAAATTGGTCCAGATCTGAATAACCTTATGTTCAAGTTGTTAAACATCAAGTTAAAATGCACCACAATGATCTACGCAAAATTCTAGTCAAGTTACATATAAAGTTCATTAGATTCGGAGCTACGGCCGAGAAGATATGAGCAAAACAAGTTAAGCATGGCATTGATGCAAAAAGCATTCAAACATCAAGAAAACACACTCAAAACATGGATGCAAAAAGGTAACATGAAACTACATGCAAAACTAAGCAAGTTTCATATACAGCACACTCAAAACGGAGCAACGGTTCAACACATACACCTGATACAAGTTTAAAGGACAAGCTGTCCAAAACAGCAACTAGGCATATTTCAAGCATTAAAACAACATGCTACAGCACCACAACATGACAACAAAAGGCATGGACATGATGTACAGGTAAATCATACCAAAACATGAACACCGAGCTATCTCCAGAAATCAATAGAACGTGCTCAAAAGGACATGGCAAGATTGCAAATAATAACAGGTTCACAGAGTTTGCAGAATTCACAGGACATGGCAGAAATAACATCAGGTTACAATGTTTAGGGCTACCGAACGACATGCTACAGGAACTTACCATGGAAACCAAAGGCATGGCAGGAATCTACTATATGCATAGAACAGAAGTACCTTAATGCCCAAGAGCCAAAAAGGATCAGAAGATATGATGGCACCCATGTAAACATAGCAATTTTATAAACAGATTTAGACGGTGAAAATAACAGCACATGACAGGAACAACGATAAGTAGGCATATTGGTGAGCTTGAATCACTCACCACAAGAAATTGCATGACAAAAAAAGAATACATGCAGCAAGAGGATATGTTCATGAAGCTAACCATGGAAATAGCAAGTTCATATCCAGTTTGGATCACTAACAACAATCATGGCAAAATTGATTAACATGTAAACAATCTGCCAGGAACATTTTATAGCAAAAGTAGATCATGATTGAGTGATTCTAGGGCACTCTATAAATGCAAACAGGGGCCTGGATGGGTAAAGCATAACCATATGGCAAAATCATCCTTACTGAACATACTCAAAAGAGGCATGGATCTCATGGGAGTAACATGAACACATGGCATGACAATAACAGCAGAACAATGACTTGGAGAAATTCCAAGTCACTCAAATCAGCAACATCACGGAGGCTACTTTGCAAGCTTGAAACAATCAATAACTTAAATATCATGAAGAATGGGTTGCACCACAGCAAATATGGAATGTTGTAGCTCATAACACATATAGACTTCAAGCTCAAAAGGAAATCGCACAAAAAGATGCAAAAATGACAAATGAGCAAGTTCTGTTAAGTTACAGCAGACAACATTATATAACACTCTCGAAACGATGCTTTGGGCATCAATATGGACTCAAATGATCATGTCACAATGTAACAGAATGAAGAGCATCGCCTGATGAACATTTCTATATATTATTCATGCAAAACGGAGCTACGGATGATGAGTTATGGCATGTCGAACAGGGCATAAAAATGCAAGAAACTGGGGACTTGGAAGAAATTTAGACCTCACGGAAAAAGTCAACGCGGCGCGGGGATCGAGGATGGCGGCGGGTCTGGCCGGAACTTCGCCGGAGGAGGAGAGGATGGCGGCCAGAGTTGTGGAGCTCGCCGGAGGGGGTCGGGGGCGCCGGATCCGGGGCCGGGGAGGCCGGATCTGGCGCGGGCGCCGGCGACGAGCGGCGAGGCGGGCGACGGCGCGGCCGATCAGGCGGCGGCCGGCGAGGCGGGCGGCGGGCGGCCGGGCAGGTGAAGCGGCGAGGCGGCGGCTGCGTGGGTGTGAGGGCGGCGGCGCACGAGCGGGACGGCGATGGGCGCGCAGGGGCGCGCCCGCGGGTGGCGGCGACGACGGGATGGGTCGTGGGGGCTGCCCCGGGCTTGGCGGGCCGGCGGCGGTGGGGAGGCGCGGGCGCCACGTGGTGGCCTCCGGTTGGAGGGGCGCGGCGGCGGACGCGCCCAGCTCCGCCCGGACGTGTCCGGCGGCGGTGGAGGGTGGAGCTAGGGTTTGGTCTACGCGAAAAATTCGGGAGGGGCACATATTTATAGGTAGAGGGAGCTAGGAGACTCCAAATGGAGTGCGGTTTTCGGCCACGCGATCATGATCGAACGGCCGAGAGGATGGAGGGGGTTAGGATGGGTTATTGGGCCACTTTGGAGGGGTGTTGGGCTGCACACAAAAAAGCCTTTGCGGTTACCCGGTTAACCGTTGGAGCATCAAACGACCTCCAAATGGAACGAAACTTGACAGGCGGTCTACCGGTGGTGTACCAAGGCCGCTTGGCAAATCTCGGTCCATTCTGAGAAAGTTTAACACCCGCTCACGAAAAGAGGCAAAAGGGGGCGCCGAAGGACATAGGAGTGTCGGATTGCAAAACGGACAACGGGGAAAATGCTCGGATGCATGAGACGTACACGTATGCAATGCAATGCAATGCACATGATGACATGGCAAAATGCAACACGCAAGCAAATGACATGGCAACGATGGCGAATAACTGGCGGACACCTGGCGCATCAGAACCGGGGCGTTACAACTCTCCTCCACTAACAAGAGATCTCGTCCCAAGATCTTAGGAACGAGACGGGGGAAGAGGATGAGGTGAAATAAGAACAAAAGAGAGAGGATGAACAAAGTCGAGAACACTCGAGTAGTGTTGGGGATATAACTATTTGAGTAAGCCACCCATAAGGGGCCGGGTTACGCAAAGAAGGACTCACCAGAAGAAGCCCAAGACCAAGCATGAAGATGGTGGTTCAATAAAGGGTCTAAAACCCACAGGCGACTTAAGGCCCATAGTGGTAAACCGCTATGATGGCATGACTTGTATCATAAGGTATAATTAACTAGTCACCGAGCCGGACACTATTTATGAGCCGGCCGGGACTCTGTAGGCCGCAGGGCGTCAAACCCGTGTATATAAGGGGACCGCCCACCGGCGGCTTAGGGCAAGAAAAAATTGATCGAGAACCGGGTATAGCGTATCTCGCTCCCTGGTCATCGAAACCTCAAGCAATACCAACCCAACTAGATGTAGGCCTTACCTTCACCGTAAGGGGCCGAACTAGTATAACTCTCCCGTGTCCTTTGTCCCGATTAACCCCTTTAAGCTTCCTAGTTGCGATGGCTCCACGACTAAGTCCTTGCAAGAGGACATCTGTCGTGACAATTCCACGACAGTTGGCGGGGCCAGCGCACGGTGGATTTGAGTTCTTGAAGGGCAACTTCGAAGGGCTCAAGGGATACGCAGTCGGCTGGCTGACCAGAAGTCGTCGCGGCAAGATCTACATCGACGACGAAGGCTGGGGCCCCGACGCCGGCTCAATTGAGTACGGGTACCGGGTCCCCTTTGGCGGAATACACATCTTCATCGGCCGGATTCATGAGTCGGGCCCTGAGTCGGACAACTGCACCGACCTCATCGAGATGGCTCAGCGCGCGAGACCCGCCCGGGCTCGACCCGGCGTGAAGCGTGCCTTCGTGGGTTGCATCCACGGAGGGGAACTTTCTGAAGGATCCATAGATGGTGATGAGACGGCCGTCCACTCCGATGGTGATTCTCCACTGGTGAGACGGATTCGTTGTACCAACTGCAAGACGTCAGGCTAGGGGGTTGTTTCGATGGCAGCAGTATTCCGGACCCCTTTGAGTCGCCAAGCTGCGTAGGAGTCTTCATGGCTGGTACTCAACCCGGTTAAAACTCAACAGCTGCAGCCGCAATAACGTCCGGGTCAGGAGCGGCCGGGGCAGGAGGCCTTGTGCGCCCGCCGGCTCAGGTGCTGATGGATCTCATGGATAAACTGACGATCCTGTTAACCTCCACAGTTATTCCTGCGAATCAAGATGAGCACAATGCAGAGGTGGCACAGGTGCGAGAGGAAATAGCTCGGGCCAAGGAGGCCTTAGCAGCTGAGGACACCAGGTTAGCCACAGAATGGGCGGCTTTGGATGCACGGGCGCAATAGCTCCAGTCAGAGGCTTTCCAGCTTACGATGAGCCTGGACGCATCTAACGAGGTGATGAGGAGGAGACATCAGAAAACTCAATCTCGTTTACCTCCGGTTTACGATCCACGGAACCTCTTCGCTACACCCGGATCCGGCCCAAGTAACCCGCCAGAAGTCAATCAGTTCATGACGGCCGGGGGTCCGGTTCAGCCTCAGGTGACGGTACCACCTCATGGGAATATGGCGCCGCCCTGTTATGTGCCGATACTATCGGGTCACTTTTCCAACCCCATGGAGAACTTGATTGCAGCTTCGGCACGTTTGGCGTCTCTCCCAGTGGACGGTGACGATCCAACAGCAGTGGAGACCCGAAGGATCAGAGACCTTGTTCAGACAGCCCTGGCTCAGCAAGAGACTTATTCTTATAGCCGGGACAAGATTCATTCAACTCCTTCGCCTTGGTTAGCCCCGTCTCGTCCAAACCGGAGTCCGAGTTACAGCAGGCACATGGAGTCAGAAGCTTTGTAAAGCAACGCCCAGCGCCGTAATCAGCCCGGTGGTTATAGCCCGGTGTAGGACCGAATACGTCAGGAGGACGAGCGGGCGGCTCAACTGGTGGCTCAGCTGATGGCTCATGAGGCTCTTCCGGATTACCCGACGGCTTCCGTTGAGGCAGGAGTGGCCACCAGAACCGGCGGGGTTCCCTGTTTGGTGTCGGCTCTACGTAATGTGCGTTTGCCCAAGGACTTCAAGGGACCTCGAAAGGTGCCAAATTATAGGCTGACTTACAGCCCGGAGCATGGATCGAAAGTTATGAGATGGCCATGGAGCTTTTGGAGGTTAGTGACGCAGCAATGGCTAAGTATTTCACCATGATGTTGGATGGAACGGCTCGGTCTTGGTTAAAGGGCTTGCCGCCCAATTCCATTAGTTCGTGGGCAGAGCTAAAGGCCCGGTTCATCCAGAACTTCAAGGACACTTGCAAGTAATCTATGTTGATTGTGGACTTAACTAATTGTAAGCAAGAGGAGGGTGAATCCACAACTCATTGGGTGCACCGGGTCAAGGAGATAATACATTCGTC
This sequence comes from Aegilops umbellulata, assembly GCA_032464435.1. Lineage (NCBI taxonomy): Eukaryota > Viridiplantae > Streptophyta > Magnoliopsida > Poales > Poaceae > Aegilops > Aegilops umbellulata. The sequence goes on along the minus strand of CP136055.1, from coordinate 221,182,728 downwards.
TGACAAGATGGACGCCGGCTCTGCAGTCCTCATGTTGGAGAAGAATTGCCGCTTTGAGCCACTGAGACAGAAATTGGGGCGACTCAAGCGTGATTGTAATGATATGGGTACGCTGATGGCGGCTCTAGTCAAATATGCCGATTCTGACAGTACCAAGGATCCCGCGTCTGATGAGGAAAAGACAGGGAAGGGAAAGAAGAACGGCAATGGAAAGGGTCGGCAGCATAACCCGGTGAATCAAGAAAGCAATAAACGCAAGGCCGATGGTAACCCGGAGTTTGTGGCCAATGCTAATGCACAAGGTAACAATCAGAGGCGCAAGGGAAAGCCACCCCCTCGGGATAGCGGGTCAGGTCCATCTCTTGAGCAGCTACTCAATGAGCCCTGCCCGAGACACGGCACCCGGGAACGACCCGCCACCCACTTATGGAAGGATTGCGCAATCATGAAGGCTTTCAAGAATTCCAACATGTTTGACAGCAATCATGGGTCGGGCGGCGGCTCAGGTGCCGGCGGCTTTCATGGCCCGGGCGGTGGTTCAAATTCCGGCTTTCAAGGAAATCAAGGCGGCTACATCCAGCAGCAGTCTGGTCAAGGAGGGCAACAGCAGCAGCAGTCGGGTTATCAAAGCCATCCAAAGCAGCTGAATAGTGGACAGTATCATGTGTTCACTACTACCTTGTGCAAACGTGACCAGAAGGTTCATAAGAGGGCGGTGAACTCTGTTGAGCCGGCAGTCCCCCATTTTTTGAGGTGGTCAGAGCAGCCCACATATGGAGCAGGAAAGATCACCCTCTCCGGGTTGATAATCCGCGTCAGTTAGCCTTGGTGGTAGCACCCCAGGTTGGTGGATATAAATTCACTAAGGTACTCATGGACGGAGGTAGCAGCATCAATATCCTCTATTACGAGACCTTTCGATGCATGGGGTTGACTGATAAGAATTTGAAGACGTCCAACACCGTTTTCCATGGAGTGGTGCCTGGTAAGTCGGCTTACCCAGTTGGCAAGATTGAACTGGAGGTGGATTTTGGAGATGAGTATGATTCCAGGGCTGAGAAATTAACGTTTGAGGTGGTCAAAATCAAGAGTCCATATCATGCTCTGTTTGGGCGGCCGGCTTGTGCCAAGTTCATGGCACGGCCGTGTTATGTTTATCTGCAGCTTAAGATGCCGGGTCACAAGGGCACCATCGCCGTGCATGGGAGTCGAAAGATAGCCCTGGAATGTGAAGAAGGCGATGCGGCTTATGCTGAGTCTGTTTGCGCCACAGAGGAGCTGAAGTTTTATCAAGATAATGTTGACCCAGCGGATATGACCTCCCTCAAGAAGCCAACCACAGAACATGACCCGGCGATGAAGTTTAAATCGGCTACAGAAACCAAACTTATTGATTTTACTCCAGGCGATTCGTTTAAGCAGTTCAGCATCAGTGCCAATTTGGATCCTAAATAGGAAAGCGCGCTCATCGAGTTCATCCGTGAGAACCGGGACATCTTTGCATGGAAACCTTCTGACATGCCGGGTGTACCGAGAGAACTCGCTGAGCACACTCTCAATATTGATCCGAAGTATAAGCCGGTCAGGCAGTTTCTTCGGCGGTTCAACGAAGAGAGACGGAAAGCTATTGGAGAGGAGGTCGCTCGGCTCTTAGCGGCCGGGTTCATTGTTGAAGTCTTTCACCCGGAGTGGTTGGCTAACCCGGTGCTCGTACTCAAGAAGAATGGCACCTGGCGGATGTGTGTGGATTACACGGACTTAAATAAGGCTTGTCCGGCTGATCCCTTTGCTCTCCCCCGTATTGATCAAATCATTGATGCTACGGCGGGTTGTGAGCGTTTGAGCTTTTTGGATGCTTACTCCAGCTATCATCAGATCAAGATGGCAGTTAAGGACCAGGAGAAGACAGCTTTCATCACTCCGTTTGGAGCCTTCTGCTATGTATCTATGACATTTGGGCTCAAGAGTGCCCAGGCGACTTATCAGCGATGTGTCCAGAACTGTCTCCACAATCAAATTGGGCGCAATGTTCACGCTTATGTGGATGACATAGTGGTGAAATCCATAGATAAGGAAACCTCAATATCTGATTTGAAAGAAACCTTTGATAATCTCTGGGTTTATAAGATGATGCTTAACCCGGCCAAGTGTGTATTTGGTGTACCTGCAGGCAAGCTTTTGGGTTTTCTGGTCTCAAACAGGGGCATTGAAGCTAATCCGGAGAAGATCAAGGCAATTACCTCTTTGGCTAAACCGATGTGCATCAACGATGTTCAGCGATTGGCGGGTCGTGTTGTCGCTTTAAGCCGGTTCATAAGCCGGTTAGGTGAGAAGGCCCTACCGCTGTATCAGATGATGAAGAAAACAAACACTTTTGTCTGGAGTGATGCTGCTAATACTGCCTTTGAAGATTTAAAGAGACAGTTATCTGAGCCGCCGGTCCTTGCGGCTCCCATTGATAGAGAGCCATTGCTATTATATGTGGCTGCTAACTCATGAGCTGTCAGTGTTGCAAACGTGGTAGAGCGCAAGGAGGCTGGCAAGGAGCATCCGGTTCAACGGCCGGTTTACTACATTAGTGAGGTGCTCATTGAGTCTAAACAAAGGTATCCACATTGGCAGAAGCTTGTTTATGGGGTGTTCATGGCAAGCCGGAAGCTGAAGCAATACTTTCAGGGTCACCCTATCACTGTGGTAAGTTCTGCCCCCTTGGGGGACATCATCCAGAACAGAGAGGCCACAGGACGAGTCGCCAAGTGGGCCATTGAGCTTGGGCCTCACGGTTTGAAATACATGCCTCAGACTGCTATTAAATCTCAAGCCCTGGTGGACTTTATCAATGATTGGACAGAGTTGCAGGCACCTGAGGAGAAGCCAGATAACACATATTGGACCATTCACTTTGATGGGTCCAGGCAGTTAGAAGGCTCGGGGGCTGGAGTCGTTTTAACTTCCCCCCGAGGTGAAAAATTTTGTTATGTGCTCCGGCTTATGTTTCCTTGTACTAACAATGCATCTGAGTATGAGGCCTTACTCCATGGTCTCCGGATGGCCAAGGAGATGAATTTGAGCCGGGTACGGTGCTTGGGCGACTCAGATCTTGTGGCTCAATAGGTGTCAGGCAAGTGGGACTCCAAGGATCCCCTTATGGCGGCTTACCGTCGTGAAGTTGATGCTGTGGCTGGGCACTTCAAAGGTTATCAAGTGGAGCACATTGATCGAAGGAAGAATGAGGCGGCTGACGCTTTAAGCCGGCTGGGATCTCAGCGTAAGCCGGTGCCGCCTAACACCTTTCTCGATGTTTTGCATAATCCTTCTGTCAAGGTACCCACAGAGGAAGACCTAGTGGTGCCAGACCCGGAGGCACAGTTGGTAGCAGCTCTTCACATCATCCCGGATTGGACAGTGCCATATTTGGCCTACATGACCCGAGGAGAATTGCCTGAGGATGAGACCTTGGCGAGACAAATCATCCGGCAGTCCAAATCCATGACAATTGTTCACGGTGAGTTACATCATCGCAACATCACTTGGGTGTTTCAACGTTGTGTGTCGCCTGCGGAGGGTCAGGAGATACTTCGTGACATCCATGAAGGGGATTGCGGCCACCATGCTGGCTCAAAATCTCTCGTGGCCAAGGCTTTCCGTCACGGTTTCTATTGGCTGACGGCTCATGCTGATGCAGGATCTGGTCAGTAAATGTGACGGTTGTTAGAAATTCTCACGACGAGCTCATGTGCCGGCTCAAGAATTGAGGATGGTTCCAATTACTTGGCCTTCGCAGTCTGGGGGCTTGATATGGTCGGGCCTTTCAAAAGGTCTAAGGATAAAAAGACACACCTCCTGGTGGCAGTGGACAAGTTCACAAAGTGGGTTGAGGCAGAGCCGGTCAGTAAGTGTGATGCAGCCAAGGTGGTTCAGTTCATGAAAAAGGTGATCTTTCGTTTTGGTTTTCCACACAGCATCATAACTGATAATGGCACTAATCTCTCCAAAGGTGCCAAGGAAGAGTTCTGTCAACGAGAACATATCCGGCTCGATGTTTCGGTTGTTGGTCATCCTCAATCCAATGGTCAAGCAGAAAGAGCGAATCAGGAGACCTTGAAGGGTATCAAACCCCGGCTCTTGGTCCCCTTACAGCGGACGCCGGGTTGTTGGGTGGAGGAATTACCCTCTGTACTTTAGAGCATCAACACTACACCTAACAGATCCACGGGTTACACACCTTTCTTCATGGTGTACGGAGCAGAGGCGGTCCTGGCAAGTGACATCCGTCATGACTCACCCCGCGTGGCGGCTTACGTTGAGGCTGACAATGAAAAAGCTCGTCAAGATGCACTTGATTTGTTGGACGAAGAGCGAGACTTGGCAATAGCCCACTCGGCGATTTACCAGCAAGACCTGCACCGCTACCACAGCCGTCGGGTTAGGTCCAGAACCTTCCAGGAAGGTGACTTAGTGCTCCGGCTCATCCAAGATCTGTCTGATATGCACAAGCTATCCCCCCTTGGAAAGGACCCTTCGTGGTCAGCAACAACATGAATAACGGGTCATACTACCGCATCGATGTTCGAGAGCACAAAGACTCACGTAAGTCGGAGGAGGAGACCCGCCGGCCGTGGAATATCGCTCATCTTCAGCCTTACTATACCTGAGCCACCGGCTCTCAAGATGTATATATTTTGATGATGTATATATTATATAAAGCAATAAAGCAGGACCTCTGTCCTTTTCACCCTCGAAAGTTTACATGTCTTCCTCATCATGTGGTGGAAACAACCAACAGGGAGCGGATCATATCTGAATCTGGCTTTCCCTTTGGTCCGGCTTATGATCATATCTGAATCTAGCCATGATCACTTGGGGGCTTCCTGTTCAAATATAGGTCGTATTCGAACCAAAGAGAACATAGCTGTCGATACCCTCTTGATCGGCATACTGCCAAACCCACTTGGGGGCTTCTTGATCATATTTGAATCATAGCTTAACCTCTTTGGGTCTGACGTGGATCGTATTCGAATCAGCGTCATTAAACAACTATCATGGTCACTTGGGGGGTTCCTGTTCAAACATAGGTCGTATTCGAACCAAAGAGAACATAGCTGTCGATACCCACTTGATCGGCATCGCCAAAGCCACTGGGGGCTATATGATCGTATCCGAATCTTAGCTTAACCCCTTTGGAACGGTTCACTGATCGTATTCGAATCAAAAGCCTTTGAATTTTACTTATTGTCTCATTTTACCTTGCAGTCACATTTAATTGACTATTCTGAGATCATTTTTTAAAGCATTTACGAGGTGGTCTTTATTCCACAGGGTTTAATGCTGATCATATAACATTGCTAGCATAGGAACAAGTATTATGCGTGCCAGGTTTATAAGGTTTGCCTTCATTGGTCGGGTTACATAAACCGGCAAAGGTAATCAAAGGATAACAGGTATGTTGTTATGATTATATCTAACAGGTATAATTGTAAGTCAGCCTTTACATGATTTTTTGGTTCACATTCTAGGTTATCAATACTTTATGTGACCCCCGTTGCGATAAGACGCCAAGGGAATTGTGTTTGCTTTATATGCAGGACAATACAAGCAACATTTCGGTTAACAGAAAGGGATTAGAAGATCAATATAAACCGGAAGTATATAATGGTGGTGGCTTAAGAAAGTGTTGAGCGCCATAAACATGCGCGAAGGCATGGCAAAAATCAAGTGTTTTTCTACCCTATTACAAGACTCCCCGAGTCTGAATAATGAAGCGTTGTTTTTTCCACAAAGGCATAAACATATGACGCCTGGTGATTCACTCCTGGGGTTGACTTGAAGATTCCGGGTTATCCTTCTCCGCCTCTTCATCGGCTGCCCTGTCCTAGAAGGTGGACGATGCCCAGTCAATGCCACTCAAAGCTTCAAACTCAGCTTCGTCATCTATTAAACCGGTTGGGTCGACTTCAGGGGCAAAGGTATGCTTACGTATTGGAGGGATCAGGCTGACATCATCATAGAGAGGTGTTGGGAGTCTTCGATTCTCGCCGTCATAACCCGGCTGATACTTGGTAAGGTCGGTATCGTTCCCAATGAGAGTGGCCACAGGGCGTATATCTTTCACACGGGCGGTGAAATCCGTCTCATTAAACAAGGTGCCATCTTCCTTCAAACTTGGATACCCAAGAGCAATGTCAGCCGGGTCTAGCTCTGGAAGCCACGCCTTGGCCTGGCTCAATGCGGATATAGCTCCGGCTCTTGCAGATGCTCATCTTAACTCTTGGACTCGCTGAGGTAGTACAGCAAGCCGCTTTAGCACGTCTTGCAGGAGATGGGGAACATCATTTGATAAAGCCACAATGGCCAGAGCACGTTGTGACCCGGTGTAGAGCTGTTCCACTAGAGTATAAACCGCCTTCAGCTTGATCAACATGTTCTGTTTGAGGTTTGTGCTCTTGGGGCCTACGTTATTAAGCATAAGGTGAGCCGGAGGTAACAACGGAAATAGTTATTGAAAGGAGGTTTTCAGTGTTTAAAGGTTTGTATAAGTAAATTACCAAAGATTGTTGAGACCATTTGAGATATCTAGCGCTTTAAGCCGGACAGCTCGGTCGTTGCTTCTGCAAGCGATGCCTCTGCTGTCTCGGCCCGGGTCACCAGTAAGGCCTTTTCATAAGCCCAGGTTTTCTTCTCTGCCTCAAAGTTCTTCTTCAAGTTCTCTTATTCAGAGACGCTGAATTCAAACTTGGAGTTGGTTTTTTGGATTTCAAGTTCTTGAGCTGCCAGGCGATTCTTTAGGTCAGCAATCTCTGACTCAAATTGATTTATGGTGGCCTGCAGTGATGCCGGGTTATAGTCAGAGTCATTATAAGATAACATTAGGTCCCAAGCACTTTGCAAGCAAATGTACTTGACACTTGGGGGCTAATGTATACTGAAGAACTCAAAATTAATATGCCGGTTCATGGAAATTAAGTCCCAAGCACTTTGCAAGCAAAGATACTTGACACTTGGGGGCTAATGTGTATCGAAAGTTCAAAGTATCATGCTACAACCGGGTTAAACATCGTCTTTCTAATAAGGACAAGTAGTGCTAGGCAGTTTTCTAAGTGTACAGCATATTTACTTATAAGCTATATACTTGGGGGTTGGTACAGTAAGTATGGTTAAGGAAAAGTAGCATAAGTCATACCTCAGATTTTTGCTGTATCTGCTTCACCATGTCAATTTCCAGGTCACGGCTGCTATGTACTTGATTGATATAGCCAGAGACGATCTCTCCAATACTCAAATGAGTGTAGTCAGCGACATCCAGCTTGGCCTTTCGGCGTTCCAAATATTCCTCTTTGGCAGAGCAGTTAGCCAGCACAGTGGGTCTTCCCGGCTCAATAAATTGTGTTTTGGTAATCTCAACTTCCGGGTCATCTGCTTTAGCCGGGCTAGGAGCCTCCGGGTTATCAGAGTCGTTGAGAACTTGCTCAGCAGGCGGGTCAGAGGTAGTTAATGGAATGTCTTGAGATGGTTCAGGCGGCGGCTCGGGAGCGGAAACATCAGGAGCGGCCGTTCCGAGCTCCAGTTTAGTCACGACCGGCTCTTGGGATGGCTTATTCTTTTTTGCCCTTTTGCTGGGCTTTACTTGCACACTGTGGGAAAGACAGACGGGTTAAATACCAAAACATGAGTAAAAAAGGCATAAGGTAAAAACAAGTTTATATTACCCGGGGTCAATTTTGAAGGCCGGCATGTTAGATTGCATAGACTCGTCGGAGGAAGGTGAAGTATCCTGATAATTGGAGACAGATGAATTAAGAGGTTGACGAATTAAACCCGCCGAAGGTAAAACAAAACGTAAATCGGAGATAACCTCAGTCCGGCGCTTCCTGGTTACGTCAGGTAAGCCGGAGGAGAGTTATGTGTCCTTGCTGGTCTGGGTCTGCCTCCGGCTCTCATGAGTATGTCGCTTCAAAAGAAATTGAGGGTCTTGGTAACCTAAAGGATGTGAAAATCTTACTTTCCGGGTAACTCTTCGGATTTTCAGCCTCGGCAAAGGTTCTGAGTCGGAGGAGATTATAGTTACCTCTTCCTCAACGGCTTGGTTGTTTCCTGTATCCTCGTGAAAGGAATTAATGTCAATAAGATGACGATAAAAGAGTCAGGGGAGTTAGGAGTTACCTCTTCTTAATCGTCATTGGTATCATCCAGTTTCAGCATATCCGAGGCGCTGGGCTTCTTCTTCCTTGAAGTTCCAGTCTTAGTGGTTCTCCTTTCGGCTCTCTTTGCCGCTCTGGCTTGTTTGGCAGCCTCATGGTCATACTTGACCTTCCAGAAATCATTATTTGCCTATGAATAACAGGCAAAGGGTTATGAGTAAAAGCAAGGTATAACACAATAAAGATAATTGCGAAGGATAATGACTCACTGCAGGGGCCGGGTTCTTCTTGCAAAAAGGAAGTAAGCCAAATGCATTACTAACCACCGTGCCTTCTTTCAACAAAGACTGGGTCATGGCCTCCACCGTATCATCTGGTAAGTCATTAGAGCTATGACGCAGTGGGTCATCCTTCTCGCCTGAGTAAGTACACATTAAGCCAGGGCGGCGGCTTAACGGAATCACCCGCCAGGAGATCCAGACTCGGACCAAATCAACGCCGTCTAAACCATTCCCCAAGAGAGCTTTGATTTTCTTGATGGTGGGAGCGAGTGGAAGACGTTCAACAGCAGTCAATTTGTCCGGCAGCGGGTGGTTGGATACAAGGGGCAAGGCGCGGAAGCCGGGCAGTGGGTTCTCATCAGCCGGAGAAGTGTACTGGCAGTAGAACCACGTCTGGTTCCAATCCTTTGGATGACTCGGCAGTTCAGCATAAGGGAAAAGGCAGTCTCTTCGCCGCTGAATTGAGATGCCGCCAAGTTCTAGACTGGGCCCGTTGGCGCGTTCGTTCTGCCGGTTTAAGTAGAACAATTCTCTGAACAAAAGTAAATTGGGCTCTTCTCGGAGGTATACTTCATAGAAGACTTGGAAGTTGCAAATATTTGACACGGAGTTGGGTCCGATATCTTGAGGTCTGAGATCAAAGAATTGCAAAACATCCCTGGAGAATTTTGAACCGGGCGGAGCAAAACCCCGGCTCATATGGTCAGTAAACATGATCACCTCTCCCTCCTTGGGTTGAGGTTTCTCCTCTGACGGGTTAGGAGCATGATAATACATGACCTCCTTCTTGGGCAGATGGCCGGACTTCACAAACTCAGACAAAGTGCTTTCTGTAACGATGGACTTGAGCCAGTTACAGGTCATGGGAGGTTTGGGAGCCTTGGGTGCCATTGTGCAGATTGAAGCCTATGACAAAGTAAAAAAAATCTGGTTCAACTCATAACCCGGAGGAGAGCATTATTAATTTATTCAAGATGGCGGCTTAAGACGGGGCCTAATGACATATGGCTAATTGTGCTTGCTACACTTAAGCCGTGACGATTTTCAGAAGCAGTTAAGTTATTTAAAGACGCCAGAGGCAAGCAAGACTCACGTTCCATATTGTCTTAAACCAGCCACATGGACTACCGTGGTGAAATAGATTCAACAGATGCAATTTTTTGGCTAAGTATGGAACAAACAGATTCCACAAGCTGTAGCTATTATTTTGGATCAAACGGTTGCTCTGAAAATGAAAAATTTCTAGACCTAAAAACCAGTGCAGAGAAGTTCATACATTCAAAGAAGGCCTTTAAACAAGGGAAAAGAGGTATGTTTCTATTCGAGATAGGTGCGGAACAGCCACCGCAATAGTTCTAACTGTCCAAAGATCAAAAAAGGGGCATTGGGGATGAAAACCATCAAGGGTTTGCAACGAGCGGCGATGAACACTGATGAACTCGGGAGGCGTAATGCAGATCTAGGAGCAGGGAAGGAAAAGGACCTACGGATGCAGAGCTGTTGCATGGTTCCGTCATGTTGCTCTGGTCAAGTCAGGTTGATGCAGCGGCCTGAATTGAAGAAGACGAGGAGATCTACGGCGGCGGCAGAGCTCGAGCAGCAGAAAAACAGTGCGAGGAGGAAGACGGCCGAAGAAGGAGAATGGGAAAGACCTAGGTCGCACCTATTTATAAGGAAGGGCCGACTGAGACGGCGCGGGAAATGAGGAGACCGAACATCATTATCCAGCGACCCTGACGCCTCGGTTTTTGGAATGGTCAGTAAAGGCAAAGATCCGTTGGAGGATATGATGGAGTAAAATATGAATTTAATTGAAGATGACGTCACGACGAGTTAACGCAGATCCAGAAGATGACATCATGGCGGGTTAAAAACCTTTGCACAGACAGAAGAATGAAGGCTCATTTCTTAAGGTATTTTGAGATTGACATGAACCGGTTCAAATCAATCCGGGGCCTAATGTTGGGGATATAACTATTTGAGTAAGCCGCCCATAAGGGGCCAGGTTACGCAAAGAAGGACTCATCAAAAGAAGCCCAAGACCAAGCATGAAGATGGCGGTTCAATAAAGGGTCTAAAGCCCACAGGCGACTTAAGGCCCATAGTGGTAAACCGCTATGATGGCATGACTTGTATCATAAGGTAGAATTAACTAGTCACCGAGCCGGACACTGTTTATGAGCCGGCCGGGACTCTGTAGGTTGCAGGGCGTCAAACCGTGTATATAAGGGGACGACCCGCCGGCGGCTTAGGGCAAGAAACAACTGATCGAGAACCGGGTATAGCGTATCTCGCTCCCTGGTCATCGAAACCTCAAGCAATACCAACCCAACTAGACGCAGGCCTTACCTTCACCATAAGGGGCCGAACTAGTATAACTCTCTCGTGTCCTTTGTCCCGATTAACCCCTTTAAGCTTCCTAGTTGCGATGGATCCACGACTAAGTCCGTGCAAGAGGACATCTGCCGTGACAATTCCACAATAGGTAGAAAAGAGGAACTACGATTATGACGAGAACCAAATGCTCAAAGAACACGATGGATTCTGAAACCACTCCGGTTAGAACAGGATAAGAATGGAATAAGTCTGAAATAATTTAGGCCGAACTCTGACTGAACAAGGGAAGAGTTGGAACTGAAATTGTCAAAATGGAACGATAGTTGACGAGAGGAACTGCACAATGCCTCCGGAAAAACTTGAAAGAGTAGAATGAAAAGAACGGATAAGAAGACGACATCTTCTACCACGAATGAAATAGAAAACAACCTTAGAAGAAAGGATTGAACGGAGTTGTTAGAAAATCAACAACGAAAAGAATTGCTTGTTGTGAACTTATAGATAACATCTCAAAATTATGAGGTGATCACCGACCACAAGCGGAAAAGATTAAATAGCTGAGAAGAATGAAGAAATGCAAAACTCCATTTCAAAAGAATACGGAGAATTAATTGCACTTCGAGAGGCAAGAAGGAAAGATACTTGAACTCCTCCAACAAGAATCTTGATGAACTCTTGAAGAATGAATTAAATACTGACGATCCACCGTTAAGAACTCCGGTAACAAATGGATGATGAAAATATGATTGAAGGCTAAAAAGGATAAGGTTAAGCCTTGCGATGATTAAGATGGAGCTTCGTGATGAAACAAGCGAGAAGCTTGGAACTCCAGAAAAGAAAAGACGAACAACTTAGAACCGAGAAATTATTCAACATGAACAAACTCCGAAGGAAGGAATTAATCAACTTGATGAAAGAAGAACAAGAATTATGTTATGCTTATCCTCCATCAATTATATTGATGAGAAGCAATGATTTGCATACTACTTATCCGCGTTTAAAAGGATTAGGGGGAAATATAGCGCCAAATTTGGGAAGGTCTTCATGAACCACCGGTAAGAATTGATAAGAACGAATTAATTGATATGATAACAACAGAAAAGAAATCTTCAACAAACCACCGGAAGAATTCAAAATTGAATGACGAAAGAGAATGTAACACCAGGAAGAATTAGAAAAACATGAAGACACTTGAGGGAATTTAGGGACATGAGAACAAAGAGATCGCGAACTGATCGAAGAATACTTGAACGAAGCACCGGAAGAATATTGAGACGAACGAAAAGGGCACGGATATAGAATAATTGAGAGAACGAAGCTGAAAACTTTGAACGAAGAAATATTCCAAAAAGATGACCTCCGAATGATCGAGAGGGAAAGCAACTCGTGAAATACTCCGGATGGATGAAAAGAATTTGCACGACTAGAAACAATTTTAAGAGAAATTCTTCTTTGGCCTTCAAAATGTTGAGAATGACGACGAGAAACACCATCAAAATTGTTGAGGTACTCCGGGAGAATGAAAAGCGAAGAGGTTGAGACAACAATGAAAATGGTTTGAAATCGAACTTGGGAAAAGCATCCGACTGATGAAATCCATACTTACGACAAACTCCGAAAAGAATTTGAGAATGACTCCGGGAAAATTAGAAGAGTCAGGTAAGATCCTGGGAAAAGACCTGTGGGTTAGGGCCCACTAAAAAAGACGGCACCGTTGGAAAGGATTGAAAGACAAATGATGCGCCGGAACAACTGAAAGATTTGAATGAGGTGACAATGTCGAATTAATTGAATGCAAACACGAATCTTCTGAGATGTCTTCATGACTCCGTAATGATTAAATGACGGGAGGAGAATGAGCAACGGGAGAACATTTGAAACAAGGAAAAGAATATGATCAAACCGAGAAAATTGGGTTGAATCCACCGGAAAGAAAATGCGACGAACAATGATTAACTAGGAGAGAATTCACCGGTTGAGACAATTGAGGAAAAACTAAAGATCTCCGCACGAATGAAATTGATTGCTCGAATAAAGGCTCAGACTTTGGAATAAAAGGGGTGGGTGGGTGGGAAAAACAAGGCAACTGAACCGGGGAAGAGACGAAAACTTGAAGAGAAAAACACCGGTTCAAATGATTTAGAAAGAATGCAAAGGTTTGCACGAGTAGGATGGATACTCGATTACGGAGTCCGGTTCCGAGAAGAAGAAGGGAGGGCGGGTGGGAAAAAGAAAGACAACTTCGTATGGGGAAAACAACGTCGATTGAAAAGAGCTGAGGATCGATCTCCCAAAAGACAAAGAGGTTTGAACAATTCGACGAGAATAGCATCGGATGAAAAGAGGATGGACAACAAACGAAAACTAACCGCGTGCTCCTAAGGAAACAAATTGAAGGGGAAGAGGAGTAGTTCAAAACACCTACGTCAAGATTTCTCACCAGAGCGGCGAAGGCCCAAAGGAGTAAAATGAAATCCTACTCTCCGATATAACTAGACTCCAAAAACAAATTCTTCTAGACTCGACATCGGCCAACTACACGATCAATCAAGGGGGTTCCTAGGGTCGGTCAAGGCTCTGATACCAACTTGTCACGCCCAAGATGCGACCCTATCCTAAAGGAACTCAAAGGTCCCACCAAGGATAGAAGCGCATCTTGAAGACGCTTTTGCAAGGTGTATATCATTGAATCAACATTACATAATAGTGGGGATACAATCCAGACATACAATTCCACATGAGTACAACAATACATCATATACAAGATCAACATCCGACTACGGATGAAACATAAACAGAAACTCAAACGACATCCACCCTGCTATCCCCGGCTGCCGACCTGGAACCTATCCCTCAATCGAAGAAGAAGCAGAAGAAGAACTCCAACACAAATAAACATCGCTCTCACGTCAAGATCATTGCATAACCTGTACCTGCAACTGGTGTTGTAGTAATCTGTGAGCCACGAGGACTCAGCAATCCCATTACCATGGGTATCAAGACTAGCAAAGCTTAAAGAGTAAGGAAAGGGGTAAAGTGGTGAGGTTGCAGCAGCGGCTAAGCATGTATGGTGGCTAACTTACGCAAATAAGAGCGAGGAGAGAAGCAAAGCTAGCGGTCGTCAACTAGTAATGATCAAGAAGTGATCCTGGACTCCTACTTACGTCATACATAACCCAGAAACCGTGTTCTCCTCTCGATCAACCCGAAAAAGAGACACTCACGGTTACGCACACGTTTGGTGTATTTTAGAAGAGTTTACTTCAAGTTCATTACAACCGGATATCAACAAATTCCCATCTGCCACATAACCGTGGGCACGGCTTTCGAAAGTTCAAAACCCAGCAGGGGTGTCCCAACTTAGCCCATGATAAGCTCTCGCGATCAACGAAGGATATTCCTTCTCCCGGGAAGACCCGATCAGTCTCGGAATCCCGGTTACAAGACATTTCGACAATGGTAAAATAAGACCAGCAAGACCGCCCGATGTGCCGACAATGCCGATAGGAGCTGCACATATCTCGTTCTCAGGGCAACACCGGATGAACACTACGTACGGCAACCGAAGATACCCCAAGTTGCCTAGGGGCGGCACCGCAAGTGGCTCTAGTTTGGACCAACACTTAGACAAGCATTGGCCCGGGGGGCTAAAATAAGGATGACCCTCGAGAGAGCGACTCCCAAGGGAAAAGTAGGTGGTGGTGAGGCAAATGGTAAAACCAAGGTTGGGCCTTGCTGGAGGAGTTTTATTCAAAGCGAACTGTCAAGGGGGTCCCATAAATCACTCAACCGCGTTAGGGACGCAAAATCCGGGAACATAATACCGATATGACGGAAACTAGGGCGATAAGAGTGGAACAAAACACCAAGCATAAGGCCGAGCCTTCCACCCTTTACCAAGTATATAGATGCATTAATATTATAAGAGATATTGTGATATCCCAACATAAACATAATCCAACATGGAGAAATCTTCATCTTCACCTGCAACTAGCAACGCTATAAGAGGGGCTGAGCAAAAGCGGTAACATAGCCAAACAATGGTCTGCTAGGAAGGGTGTTTGGGAGGCTTGATAAGCAAGTGGTAGGTAACGCGGCATAGCGATAGAACGAAGCAACTAGCATAGCAATGATAGTAATGAGATCCAAGGTGACGGTCATCTTGCCTAAAATCCCGCTAGGAAGAAGAATGAGGTCATGAAGAAGATGAAGCCATGAAGACGAACCAAGCGTAGACGAACGAATCCTCACGATCGCAATGAAACGGGAACTATCGAGAAGAAGCACACAACACGGTAAACACATCACACATGAACAAGGCATGATGCTCAACCAAGTATGATGCATGGCAAAGCTACATGAAGCTACTCATGGCAAGAGATGATGCATACAAGAGCAACACATCAAAGCAAGTTTAAATGAGGTCGGAAACAACATAGCACATTTCCGGTAAGTCCCCATATGCAAATATCAAAATTGGTCCAGATCTAAATAACCTTATGTTCAAGTTGTTAAACAGCAAGTTAAAATGCACCACGATGATCTACGCGAAATTCTAGTCAAGTTACATATAAAGTTCATTAGATTCGGAGCTACGGCCGAGAAGATATTAGCAAAACAAGCATGGCATTAAAGCAAAAAGCATTCAAACATCAAGCAAACACACTCAAAACATGGATGCAACAAGGTAACATGAAACTACATGCAAAACTAAGCAAGTTTCATATAGAGCACACTCAAAACGGAGCAACGCTTCAACACATACACCTCATACAAGTTTAAAGGACAAGCTGTCCAAAACAACAACAAGGCATATTGCAAGCATCAAAACAACATGCTACAGCACCACAACATGACAAAAAAAGGCATGGACATGATGTACAGGTAAAGCATAACAAAACATGAACATTGAGATATCTCCATAAATCACTAGAACATGCTCACAACGACATGGCAAGATTGCAAATAATAACAGGTTCACAGACTTGGCAGAATTCACAGGACATGGCAGGAATAACATCAGGTTACAATGTTTAGGGCTATCAAACGACATGCTACAGGAACTTATAATGGCAACCAAACGCATGGTATGAATCTACTAAATGCAGAGAACAAAAGTCCCTTACTGACCGTGAGCCAAAAAGGATTAGAAGGTATGATGGAGCCCATGTAAACATAGCAAGTTTATAAATAGATTCAGACTTGGTGAAAATAACAGCACATGACAGGAACACAGATAAGTAGGCATATTAGTGAGCTTGAATCGCTCACCACCAGAAATTTCATGAAAAAACAAGCATACCTACAGCAAGAGGACATGTTCATGAAGCTAACCATGGCAATAGCAAGTTCATAGCATGCTTGGATCACTAACAACAAACATGGCAAAATTGATTAACATGTAAACAATCTGCCAGGAACATTTTATAACAAAAGTAGATCAAGATTGAGTCATGCTAGGGCACTCCATAAATGCAAACAGGGGCATGGATGGATAGACCATAACCATATGTCAAAATCATCCTTACTCAACATACTCAAAAGAGGCATGGATCTCACTGTAGCAACATGAATACATGGCATGACAATAACAGCAGAGCAATGACTGAGAAATTCTAAGTCACTGAAATCAGCAACATCATGGAGGCTACTTTGCAAGCTTTAAACAATCAATACATGGAATATCATGAATAATAGGTTGTACCACAGAACGTACGGCATGTTGTAGCTCATATCACATATAGACTTCATGTCGAAAAGAAAATCACACAAAAAGATGCAAAAATGACAAATGAGCAAGTTCTGTTAAGTTACAGCAGACAACATTATATAGCACTCTTGCAACGAAGATTTGGGCATCAATATGGACTCAAATGATCCTGGCACAATAGAACAAAATGAATATCATCTCCTGATCAACATTTCGATATATTATACGTGCAAAACGGAGTTATGCATGATGAGTTATCACATGTCGAACAGGGCATAAAAATGCAAGAAACTGGGGACTTGGAAGAAATTTAGACCTCGCGGAAAAAGTCAACGCGGCGCGGGGATCGAGGATGGCGGCGGATCTGGCCGGAACTTCGCCGGAGGTGGAGAGGACGGCGGACGGAGTTGCGGAGCTCGCTGGAGGGGGTCGGGGGCGCTGGATCCGGTGCCGGGGAGGCCTGATCTCGCGCGGGCGCCGGCGACGAGCGGCGAGGCAGGCGACGGCGCGGCCGATCCAGGCGGCGGCCGGCGAGGCGGGCGGCGGCGTGGCCGGGCGGGCGAAGCGGCAAGGCGGCGGCTGCGCGCGGGTGAGGGCGGCGCACGAGCGGGACGGCGGTGGGCGCGCAGGGGCGCGCCCGCGGGTGGCGGCGGCGGCGGGATGGGCCGCGGGGGCCTGCCCCGGGCTCGGCGGGCCGGCGGCGGTGGGGAGGCGCGGGCACCACGTGGCGGCCTCCGGTTGGCGGGGCACGGCGACGGACGCGTCCGGCTCCGCCCGGACGTGTCCGGCGACGGTGAAGGGTGGAGCTAGGGTTTGGTCTGCGCGAAAAATCCGGGAGGGGCACATATTTATAGGTAGAGGGAGTTAGGATACTCCAAATGGAGTGCGGTTTTCGGCCACGCGATCGTGATCGAACGGCTGAGAGGATGGAAGGGGTTAGGATGGGTTATTGAGCCACTTTGGAGGGGTGTTGGGCTGCACACAAAAGAGGCCTTTGCGGTTACCCGGTTAACCGTTGGAGCATCAAACGACCTCCAAATGGAACGAAACTTGACAGGCGGTCTACCGGTGGTGTACTAAGGCCGCTTGGCAAATCTCGGTCCATTCCGAGAAAGTTTAACACCCGCTCACGAAAAGAGGCAAAAAGGGCGCCGGAGGACATAGGAGTGTCGGATTGCAAAACGGACAACGGGGAAAATGCTTGGATGCATGAGACGAACACGTATGCAATGCAATGCAATGCACATGATGACATGGCAAAATGCAACACGCAAGCAAATGACATGGCAACGACGGTGAATAATTGGCGGACACCTGGCGCATCAGAACCGAGGCGTTACAGATCGGGTCTTCCTGGGAGAAGGAATATCCTTCGTTGATCGTGAGAGCTTATAATGGGCTAAGTTGGGACACCCCTGCTATCGGGGATATATTTATTTGAGTAAGCCGGCCCAGGAGGGGTCGGTTTACGCAAAGAGTACTCATCGTGAAGGAAGCCCAAGACCCAGCATGAGGACGGCGGTTCAATGAAGGGTCTAAGGCCCATAGGCGATTTTAGGCCCATAGTGGTTAAACCGCCATAACAGCATGACTTGTATTATAAGGTAGAATTAACTAGTCACTGAGCCGGACACTGTCTATAAGCCGGCCGGGACTCTGTAAGCCGCAGGGCGTCAACCCGTGAATATAAGGGGACGACCCGCCGGCGGCTTAGGGCAAGAAACAACACATCGAGAGCCAGGCATAGCGTATCTCGCTCCCTGGTCATCGAAACCTCAAGCAATACCAACCCAACTAGACGTAGGCCTTCCTTCACCGTAAGGGGCTGAACTAGTATAAACCTCTCATGTCCTTTGTCCCGATTAACCCCTTTAAGCTTCCTAGTTGCGATGGCTCCACGACTAAGTCCTTGCAAGAGGACATCTGCCGTGACAATTCCACGACAGTTGGCGCCTACCGTGGGGCCAGCGTACGGTAGATTTGAGTTCTTGAAGGGAAGCTTCGAATGGCTCAAGGGATATGCAGTGGGCTGGATGACCAAGAGTCGTCGCGGCAAGACCTACATCAATGACGAAGGTTGGGGCTCCGACGCCGGCTCAGTTGAGTACGGGTACCGGGTCCCCTTCGGCGGAATTCACGTCTTCATCGGCCGGATTGGTGAGCCGGGCCCTGAGCCGGACAACTGCGCCGACCTCGTCGAGACGGCTCAGCGTTCGAGACCCGCCCGAGCTCAACCCATCGTGAAGCGTGCCTTTGTGGGTTGCATCCATGGAGGTGAAATTTCTGAAGGATCCGAAGAAGCTGGTGAGCCGGCCGTCCTCTCGGATGGCGATTCGTCCGCCGGTTCAACGGATTCGCTATATCACGTCCAAGATGGCATGCTTGGGGGCTATTCCGATGGAAGCACTATTCCAGACCCCTCGGAGTCACCAAATTGGGCAGGATTCTTCATGGCTGGTACTCAACCCGGCCAAAATTCTACGGCTTCAGCAGCAATAACGTCCGGGTTAGGAGCAGCCGGGGCAGGAGGCCCTGTGCGCTCACCGGCTCAGGTGTTGATGGATCTTATGGATAGACTTACAGCCTTGTTGACTGTTACGGTCATCCCTGCAAATCAAGATGAGCATAACGCAGAGGTGGCACGGGTTCGTGAAGAGATCGCTCAGGCCAAGGAGACCTTATCAGCTGAAGATACTAGATTGGCCATGGAGCGAGCGGCTTTGGACGCACGGGCGCAGTAGCTTCAGGCGGAGGCCTTTCAGCTCATGTTGAGCCTGAACGCGTCTAATGAGGTGATGAGGAGGAGGCATCATAAGACTCAGTCCCGCTTACCTCAGATTTACGATCCCCGAAATCTCTTTGCTACACCCGGAGCCGGCCCAAGTAACCCGCCAGGGGCAGATCAGTTTATGACATCCAGAGCAGGAGGCCCGGTTCAGCCTCAGATGACGGCACCTCGTCATGGCAATATGGCACCGCCCTGTTACGTGCCAATACCATCGGGTCACTTCTCCAACCCCATGGAGAACCTGATTGCAGCATCAGCATGTTTGGCGGCTCTTCCAGTAGATGGTGATGATCCGACTGCGGTGGAAACCCGAAGGATCAGGGAACTTGTCCAAACAGCGCTGGCTCAGCAAGAGACCTACTCCTATAGCCGGGATAGGATTCACTCAACTCCTCCGCCTTGGTTAGCTCTGCCTCGTCAGAACCAGAGCCCGAGTTACAGCAGACGCATGGAGTCGGAGGCCCTGTCAAGCAACGCTCAGCGACGGAACGAGCCCGGTGGATATAACCCGGTGCAGGATCGTATACGTTAGGAGGATGAACGGGCGGCTCACTAGCAGATCAGCAGGACATACCGGCTTATCCGACGACTTCAGTGGAGGCAGGAGTTGCTACTAGAACCGGAGGTGTTCCCTGTCTGGTACTGGCTCTACGCAACGTACATCTACGCAAGGATTTCAAGGGGCCTCGAGAGGTACCGAATTATACGGCTGACTTACAGCCTGGGGCGTGGATTGAGAGTTACGAGATGGCCATGGAGCTGCTGGAGGTTAGTGATGAAGCGATGGCTAAATACTTCACCATGATGTTGGATGGAACGGCCCATTCTTGGTTAAAGGGTTTGCCACCCAATTCCATTGGTTCATGGGCAGAGCTGAAGGCTCGTTTCATCCAAAACTTCAAAGACACTTGCAAGCAATCTATGTCGATTGTGGACTTGACGAATTGTAAGCAGGAGGAGGGTGAATCTACGACTCATTGGGTGCGCCGGGTCAAAGAGATAATACATTCGTCTGACAAGATGGATGCCGGCTCAACAGTTCTTATGCTGGAGAAGAATTGCCGCTTTGAACCTCTGAGACAGAAGCTGGGGCGTATTAAGCGCGGTTGCAACGATATGGGGATGCTGATGGTGGCTTTAGTCAAATATGCCAATTCTGATAGTACCAAGGATCCCGCGTCTGATGAGGAAAAGAAAGGGAAGGGAAAGAAGAACGGTAATGGAAAGGGTCAGCAGCATAACCCGGCAAATCAAGGAGGCAATAAGCGTAAGGCGGACGGTAACCCGGAATTTGTGGCTAATGCACAAGGTAACAGTCAGAAACGCAAGGGGAAACCGCCCCCTCGGTCTGGCGGGTCAGGTCCATCTCTTGAACAGCTACTCAATGAGCCTTGTCCAAGGCATGGCACCCGGGAAAATCCAGCGACTCACTTATTGAAGGATTGTGCAATCATGAAGGCTTTCAAGAATTCCAACATGTTTAATGGTAACCAAGGCCCGGGCGGCGGTTCAGGAGCCGGCGGCTTTCATGGCCCGGGCGGCGGTTCAGGTCCCGGCTTTCAGGGAAACCAGGGTGGTTATAACCAACAGCAGTCTGGTCAAGGAGGTCAGCAGCAGCAGTAGTCAGGTTATCAGAGCCATCCAAAACAGCTGAACAGTGGACAATATCACGTGTTCACCACAAGTTTGTGTAAACGTGATCAGAAGGTTCATAAGAGGGCTGTGAATTCGGTTGAACCGGCAGTCCCTCATTACTTACGGTGGTCAGAGCAGCCCATTATCTGGAGCAGGGAGGATCACCCCCCCCCCACGGGTTGATAATCCGGGTAAACTGGCCCTGGTAGTAGCACCGCAGGTTGGTGGTTACAAATTCACTAAGGTGCTCATGGATGGAGGCAGCAGCATCAACATCCTCTATTGTGAAACCTTTCGGCGCATGGGCTTAACTGACAAGAACTTAAAGACTTTCAACACCGTCTTCCATGGAGTGGTGCCTGGTAAGTCGGCGTATCCTGTGGGTAAGATTGAGCTGGAGGTAGCTTTTGAGGACGAGCATGATTCTAGGGCTGAGAAATTAATCTTTGAGGTGGTCAAAATCAAGAGTCCGTATCACGCTTTGTTCGGGCGGCCGGCTTACGCCAAGTTCATGGCGCGGCCGTGTTATGTTTATTTACAGCTCAAGATGCTGATTTACAAGGGCACCATCACTGTGCATGGAAGCTGAAAGGTGGCCCTGGAATGCGAAGAAGGTGATGCGGCTTACGCCGAGTCTGTCTGTGCAGCAGGGGAGCGCAAATTTTATCAGGATAACGTTGACCCGGCGGATAGGACCTCCCTCAAGAAGCCGACGACGGAACATGACCCGGCCATGAAGTTTAAGTCGGCTGCAGAGACTAAGCTTGTTGATTTTACTCCGGGCGATTCGTCTAAGCAGTTCAGCATCAGTGCCAACTTGGATCCTAAATAGGAAAGCGCGCTCATCGAGTTCATCCGTGAGAATCGGGACATCTTTGCATGGAAACCTTCTGACATGTCGGGTGTACCAAGAGGACTCGCTGAGCACACTCTTAATATTGATCTGAAGTATAAGCCGGCCAGGCAGTTTCTGCGGCGATTCAATGAGGAGAGACGAAAAGCTATTGGAGAGGAGGTCGCCCGACTCTTGGCGGCTAGGTTCGTTATTGAAGTCTTTCACCCGGAGTGGTTGGCTAACCCGGTGCTCGTGCTCAAGAAAAACGGCACCTGGCGGATGTGTGTGGATTATACGGACTTGAACAAAGCTTGTCCGGCTGATCCTTTCGCTCTTCCCCGTATCGATCAAATCATTGATGCTACGGTGGGTTGCGTACATTTGAGTTTTTTGGATGCTTACTCTGGTTATCATCAGATCAAAATGGCAGTTAAGGACCAGGAGAAGACAATTTTCATCACTTCGTTTGGAGCCTTCTGCTATGTGTCTATGCCTTTTGGGCTCAAGAGTGCCCAGGCGAATTATCAGCGGTGTGTACAGAATTTTCTCCATAATCAGATTGGGCGCAATGTTCATGCTTATGTGGATGACATAGTTGTGAAGTCCAGAGAGACGGAAACCTTGATACCTGATCTTAGGGAAACCTTTGATAACCTCCGGGTTTACAAGATGATGCTTAACCCGGAGAAGTGTGTATTTGGTGTACCTGCGGGCAAGCTTTTGGGATTCTTGGTCTCAAACAGGGGCATTGAAGCTAACCCGAAGAAGATCAAGGCAATTACCTCTTTGGCTAAGCCAGCGTGCATAAATGATGTTCAGCGACTAGCGGGTCGTGTTGCTGCTTTAATCCGGTTCATAAGCCGGCTAGGTGAGAAGGCCTTGCCGTTGTATCAGATGATGAAAAAGGCGGACACCTTTGTGTGGAGTGATGGTGCTGACGCTGCCTTTAAGGATTTGAAGAGGCAGTTATCTGAGCCGCCGGTCCTGGCAGCTCCTATAGACAAAGAGCCTTTGTTGTTATATGTGGCTGCTAATTCACGAGCCGTCAGCGTTGCAATTGTGGTGGAACGCAAGGAGGCCGGAAAGGAGCATCTGGTTCAATGGCCGGTTTATTATGTCAGTGAGGTGCTCATCGAGTCAAAGCAAAGGTACCCTCATTGGCAGAAGCTGGTTTACGAAGTATTCATGGCAAGCCGGAAGCTGAAACAGTATTTCCAAGGTCACCCTATTATGGTGGTGAGTTCTGCCCCCTTGGGAGACATTATCCAGAACAGAGAGGCCACAGGACGAGTCGCCAAGTGGGCTATTGAGCTCAGGCCGCATGGTTTGAAATATGTGCCACGTACTGCCATTAAGTCTCAAGCCTTGGTGGATTTCATCAATGACTGGACAGAGCTACAGGCACCTGAGGAGAAGCCTGATAACACATATTGGACAATTCATTTTGATGGGTCCAGGCAGCTGAAAGGCTCGGGGGCTGGGGTCGTGTTAACTTCCCATCGAGGTGACAAATTTTGTTATGTGCTCCGGCTTATGTTTCCTTGTACTAACAATGCAGCTGAGTATGAGGCCTTACTCCATGGTCTCCGAATGGCTAAAGAGATGAACTTGAGCCGGGTAAGGTGCTTAGGAGACTCAGACCTTGTGGCCCAACAGGTGTCAGGCAAGTGGGATTCCAAAGATCCCTCTATGGCAGCTTATCGTCGTGAAGTTGACGTGGTGGCTGGGCACTTCAAGGGTTATGTGGTGGAGCACATTGATCGAAGGAAGAATGAGGCGGCTGATGCCTTAAGCCGGCTGGGATCTCAGCGTAAGCCGGTGCCGCCTAACACTTTTCTTGATGTTTTGCATAATCCTTCGGTTAAGTTACCTACAGAGGAAGATCTGGCAATACCAGACCCGGAGGCACCTGGTGACGGCTCTCCACGTTATCCCAGATTGGACAATGCCCTATTTGGCTTACATGACCCGGGGAAAGTTGCCTGAAGATGAGACCTTGGCAAGACAAATCGTCCGGCGGTCCAAGTCTATGACAATTATCAATGGTGAGTTACATCATTGCAGCGTCACTGGAGCGTTTCAACGTTGTGTGTCGCCTACAGAGGGTCAGGAGATCCTTCGTGAGATTCATGAAGGTGATTGTGGTCATCACGCCGGCTCAAAATCTCTTGTGGCCAAAGCTTTCCGTCATGGGTTTTATTGGTTGACGGCTCATGCTGACGCGGAAGATCTGGTCAGTAAATGCGACGGATGTCAGAAATTCTCACGACGAGCCCATGTGCCGGCTCAGGAATTGAGGATGATTCCAATTACTTGGCCGTTCGCAGTCCGGGGGCTTGACATGGTTGGACCTTTCAAAAGGTCTAAGGATAAAAAGACACACCTCTTGGTGGCAGTTGACAAGTTTACAAAGTGGGTTGAGGCAGAGCCAGTCAGCAAGTGTGATGCAGCCACGGCGGTCCAGTTCATGAAAAAGGTGATTTTCCGTTTCGGCTTTCCACATAGTATTATCACTGATAATGGCACTAACCTCTCCAAAGGAGCCATGGAAGAGTTCTGTCAACGAGAGCATATCCGGCTTGACGTGTCGGCTGTGGCTCATCCTCAGTCCAATGGCCAGGCGGAAAGAGCTAATCAAGAGATCTTGAAAGGTATCAAGCCCCGGCTCTTGGTCCCCTTACAGCGGACGCCGGGTTGTTGGGTGGAGGAGTTACCCTCTGTACTTTGGAGCATCAAGACTACACCTAACAGATCCACGGGTTACACACCTTTCTTCATGGTGTACGGAGCTGAGGCAGTTCTGCCAAGCGACATCCGGCATGACTCACCTCGCATGGCGGCTTACGTTGAGGTTGACAACGAAAAGGCTCGTCAGGATGCACTTGACCTATTGGACGAAGAACGAGACTTGGCAATAGCCCGCTCGGCGATTTACCAACAAGATCTGCGCCGCTACCACAGCCGCCGGGTTAGGTGTGGGGACCCCGACTCATAAGTCGTGATCACCGAATGCACGTGTACAGTGACCCCAGAGATCAATGCTCACTGAACACACAGAAGCTGAATAACAAGAGTTTTACATCCATACATACCGTCTTACACGAATTATGACCATTATGGTCAAGTCTTACATAGATAAAGCCTTAGGGGCTGAACATCAAATGAAACACAAGCAGCGGAAATCTTCGTTGATAAGTAGAACCCATGCCATCTGCCTTAACCCTACAGGCATTCTGACTGGGAAGCGTCCTAGTTCGCATGTTCGTCTCCAAAGGATTCTTCCTCAAACTCCTGTTCTTCCATGCCTGGTCAATTAAATAACCAGTGGCAAGCCAATGAGTACTTTGAATGTACTCGCAAGCAACCCATGTTTTGGTTCCAGGTACAATAATGCATGACATAGGTAATTTTTCGCGGAAAGCTAGTTTTGAGTGCAGTGACATGTTCAACAACTTGTAAGACATGCATCAGGAGAATTCAAGTAATCATGAGGACAGGTTACAGATATCAACATAGTTAGAGTGGGCACCAACCCAACTCAATCATGTCAAGTCCTTGACTTGACCCAAGTAATTCTTCCCACACACACCGGTTTGTAAACAAGTGGACGTAGTTTAAGCAGCACCGCCCAACTGTCCTTGACCGTGGACACGGCTATTCGAATAGTTTTACACTCTGCAGAGGTTGCACACTTTACCCACAAGATCCGGGGAGCTTCCGTGTCATCCACGACCCGCGGTACCTCAAGTACCCGGGGTAAGCACCCGATCACTATCTTTCCCTAGACAACACTAACAAGGAGTCCACTCGTTGTTCCGTATCCTCACGATGTACATCATACGAGACTCGCTCGAGATCATAACATCCGAGAGGGGACACAACGGTGTATCCGGTGCCCTGTGAAAACAGTCATGGCCGCCCTACCTGGCACGACACCGTCCCGAGAGAGAGCACCAACTCTCCCTCGTCACTAGTAAAGCGGGCTCCAAGCTAGCATCGACTTAGGTAATCAATAATGCCCTTTCCCATATAAGGGTAGAGTGGTTGCGCATGTAAGGTTGGGACAGTCGACAAATCTTAAATCTAATCCATTTTCGAAAACAACACACACACTTGCCTCGGTACACCACTTCGTCATCAAGTGTCTACCCATCTCATCCTCTCCCTCGGGCATAAGTGGCACCCGATGGGGTTTTCGAAAAGTCCTTTGAAAATGCTTTGTCTCCATCACCATGCATATTCCCGTCCCTTTTTGCGTAGCACTACTTTAGCATCCTATCTACTCCCATCGGCATAACCCTCATAAGGAGGTAGGGTCATGCACAATGCAAGTATCAACGAGGAAGTAACATAGGCAACCCATCAAAGTGGTTTCCATCACATCATGATTCCGAAGCAACGCTAATAAAGTGCTATATGACATGCATAAAAAGGTTTCATAGACATGGTCAAAGGGCTGCTTGCCTGGTTCATCTGAGTCTTCAAGTCTTCTGGTCCTTCTCCAAGTACTCCGTCTACTTCGTCAACTAACGTCGGAAACAATCATAATAAGCAACACAACAAGACAGAAAATAAAAGTGCTCTAAAAATGTGAGTTGGACTTTTCTAGGATAGCTCTGGTCATATGAGGAATGACCAAGGTGATTTCATTGGAAGTGGATCAATGGATATTTCTAAACATTTCGATATGATGGAATCAAGGGTTTTATGGGATTGCAAGAAGTGTACAGAAACATATTTTTGAAAAATGAGCAAAGGCACCCATTTAACAAAGGATGATTTTAGAAGCATCTAGGAATTGGTTTCACTGGATTTGGAGTTGAAATGATTTTCCTATGGATTTGCAAAGTTGACAAATATGAAGAAATAGACCATTATTTTATGTGGTACAGAAAGTATTAGTAAAAATGTTCAAAAACTAAGTTTTGAACTTAGGAACACCTAGGAATTTGAATCATGGAATTTGGATCAAAAATGGGCTCTCTGTGATTTTCTAAAGTTCATCACAGAAATGGAAATTGGGGTTTTGATAATTATTTATGAATAGAAAATTTCTAGAAACATGTGCAAATAGCACCATGTGAAAGATCATGATTTATGGAGTCATAAGAAATTTGAATCATTAAATTTGGACTTAGAATAAATAATCTATGGATTTTTGAAGTTGACTGGAAAAGGAAAAAGGAAAAAGGTTATACCACTTATTCTGCGCGCTGGGCGAGGGATAGCTGATGGGCCGGCCCAGTTGCTCGGCTGCACGCGCGCAGGGGCCACGTCAAAGGCGCCCACGCGGAGTGCGCCTTCACCACGGGGACACGAGAAGGGGCGAACCCGCCTCCACTTGCCATCGTGGCCCGGTGGCTGGGCCACTGACGAGCGGGGTCCGCCTGTCAGGTTCGTCCCCAACCTCCCGCGCGGCGCGAAGGGCGACAGAGGAGGTGTTCGACGCCGGCCACCGGTGCTACAGGGCGTCTCCGGCGATGTTCCGCCCACCGGCGTGCTCAGGGGACCCGGCCGCGTCCAACCGGGGGTGGCACGGTCGCCTAGGGGCACTGGGTCGAGCAGGGCGTCGACCGCGGCGGACAGGGCTGACGGTGGTGGTGGAACTTCATGGAACCGCAACGGGGAGGAGGGGGAGAAGCACGGGAGGGGCTCACGGTGACGGTGGAGGTGCTCTAGTGCGGTCTAGAGGGAAGGAGGAGGATAGATGGGTGCGGATTTAGGCGGAGGCCGACGGCAAGGCTCCGGCCATGGTGGCTGATGGAGAGCGCGAGGAGGGGAGTGGGTTGGTCCAGGGGGTTGCTGGGAGAGAGGGAGAGCGGATGGGATCCAGAGGGAGGCCTCGGGAGCCCTTAAGTGGCGAGGCCATGGCTCACCGTGGACGTGGCCTACGGGCACCCGCGGAAATGGCCGTGGTGGCCACGGGAGGAGGCTCGGGGCTGTCTGCGGCGCTCGTGGGGGTGGAGTAGCCTGCCAGGAAGAGAGAGAGGGAGCGGGGAATGCGGCAAGCGGGTCCCTGCCACGGCAGCGACTGGCGTGCTCGGGCGGTGCTCTGTCTGCACGTGAGGAGAGCCAGAGAGGGAGAGAGAGGAGGGGGACGATAGTGTAGCATGCTGCGGACGTCGAGGTGACCTCGGGGGACACGAGGGGGAGGCCCTAGGTGGCCGGAGGCGGTTGGAAGGGGGCGGCTACAGTGCGGGTGTGCACTGTAGCGCGCTCTGGAGCACGCCAATTGCATGCCAGGGCATGCCTTTGGCTTGTGGGGCGCGGCCACTTGTGTCTGGGTTGTTTAGGGAGGAGTAAACAAAGCAGGAGTGGCATTGGATGCCCTAGAGGGCCAGTAGATGAGAGGGGAGGTGGAGAGAGAGGTGAACAATGGTTGTCCAGAGAGAGAAAGTGAGGGTTTCACCCCCAAATAATTGAGCTGAGAGGCAGCCATTGTTACTGGAGGTAGAGGGGGGACTAGGAGGAGCTGTGGTAAAAAGGTGAGGCCATGGAGATTAGTGGAAGAGGTCAAAATGGAATTTTGGTAAAGTGGCAGAAGGTGTTTGATGCTTGTTTGGGTAAGCAAATGAACTCCATTTGGAATGAGACTCCACAGGGTGAAATGGCACATATAAATAGGGTCTTCCACCAATTTGGAGCTCATTTGGGCAAAGTGGCCAATGTAACTTTGGTAAACCCTAGAAATCAACAGAAATGAACTTGTGTAGATCTAGTTGAGCAAATCATTTCTCCTTGATGCACCACTTGGTGTAGTGGCCTTATTTGGTCATGTGAACATGCTCACAAAAGTTGGGGTCAAGGAGAGAAAGTTGGTAGTACAAACTTGTTCAAATTTGATTCTGGTCAGAGAGGGTTTTGGGGCACTTTGATCAAGATAACATTCTCTCCAACTTGTGCCTTTTGGTCTAGATGCATTATTACACCATTTGAGCATGTGCACCAAGTTTGAGAGCAATTGGACATGTTTGACAGTGCAAAGCTGTTCATACTTGAAAAAAGACAGAAATGGTTTTGAGAGGGTTTCATGAGGTTATACTGTTCTCCATGACATGATACTTGGCAAGATCATCAAAAATGTCATATGTGACATGCTAGAATTTTCTTGGATTTTTATGAAAATATTTCGTGTAGAAATATTTCAAATCCTTGAAATGAGCAGAAATGGTTTTGGGAGGTTTTGTCCAATATTTTTATCATAACCATATGTTGAAACTCATATATAGGGAAAATATATGTCCATTGAGTCCCCCTAATTTTTCTCAAATATTTTTAAAGCTTTAAAATAATTTTAACCTATTAAAGACCATTTCTGGCCTTAGGAAAAATCCTTTAAATAAAATAGGAAAATAACTTTTAAAATTATATTTTTGTGGTTTCTGGGGATCCTATATCTAATAGGAGTCAAACATATTTTTGTAAAGATTTTTACTGCCCTTAGTTAAGTACTTGCAGTGTGATCCTCAATCAAGGGGTTTTTGGAAAACTAATTTTTGAAAATACTATTTGGCCAAATTATTTTTGTAAGGAAATACTATATTGTACTATACACATGGCATGATCATTGGGAAGAGGTTTTGGATCAAGGAGAAGGAGTATAAGAGTTGGAGGCTTTATTTGATTTTTAGAGCACTTGCAAACAACACACAAAAATCAAATCAAGCAAAAATCCAAAATACTCAAAAGTTTTTGTCAAACCACATTTTATCATGTTTTATTAGCTTAAGTGTTGTGGCATGAAAATCAGGGTGTGACAGACCTACCCCCCTTACAAGAATCTCGTCCCCGAGATTCCCAGACTATGCGCGGAAAGGAATACGGAAACTTGGATCTGGGGTAGTCTTCACGTCCTCATACTGCTTCTGCTTCCGTTCCATTGAACCTTGAAGTACTCGATGGTGTGGCTCCGTGTATGACGTTCTTGCTTGATCCGGATTGCAATTGGGGTCTCTCGCGTATGTCATATTGGGCTGGGGGTCAATGGTTTGATGATTGATGCCCTGGTTGAGACCGGGCTAGTTAGGAAGTTGGAAACGCTTTTTGAGGGTGTGTCACGTGGAAAACGCTGTGCACCGTGGGTGACTCAGGCGGTAACTCTGACTGGTAGCTGTCTTCTCTTCGTCTTGTGGCAATCTCGGAGGGGGTTGTTAAATCTTGGAGTGATCTCGAAGAGGGCCGATGAATCTTGGCGTGGATTTCCTTGTCATGAAAATGCTTGGTTCCCTTGAGAGAAGTGGCTTGCAGATATGCCTGGTCTTCGATGCGGAGGTTTACTTCTTGACGATGGTGGTTGGTGTAGTTCTTCCTCCTGGACATGGCGATCTTCAGATGTTCCCTAACCAGCTGAACGGTTCTTCTTCCGTCTTCGGGTAGGCAAGTATGTCATCAAGGAAAGATGGCAACTAACTTGTCCGAGTACTCCGTGAAGACTTGCCCACGGGGTACTTAGGGTATAGGTTGGGGTATCGGTGGTGGTTATGGTTGGGTATTGGCCAAGGTTTCCTTGTCCTAGAGCCAAAGCCCATGGTTGTGATTCCTACCATATCGTGGCTTGGTGGGGCTTAACGGTTTCAAGGATTCTAGTGTGCGAGTGAACATTTATCATCTTATCCTTGAGCACAGTTTCTGAGATGCCAATTATGCTATCTAGCCTTCCAAACAGTCACATCATGTCACCAAAAGGTTCACCCCGTATAGGTCAACTCCAATCATCACTCATGTTATTCATATCCTCATGACTCTCGAGAGGAGGTTTAACAAAATCATATATGACTACAATCCCCAAACTCATATGTATGTCCACCCCTAAAAATCCATGGGTAGAACATATAAGCTGCTAAGCTTGAATTTAATCACCACAATCCAAGTGCTCAGTCTATTGATCCAAGGTCCATAATAAAGCATCTCTATCCTAAGGAAACACGTCGTAAGCCACTCCAAGATCTTGTTTCCTTCCTATGAATCAACCAACAGCCCATTAGCTTTCATCAATCACTACATAATCCAATGTTTATGATGTTCCACATGATCTCCTAAAGTCCATATAATCCCCAAATGCTTGAAAGGGCTGTCTCTACTATAGTAAGTCCATCAATTTCCATTATCATGATCAGGTAAACTCCAAGATCAAGCTCATACATATCCCTAGATAAACTCCAACAATTAATCCAATCTCCTAGTTTATCGTCCTCCAAGAAACATGGTATCACGATCGAGATCAATAGTCTAAATCCAATTTACTCTGAACCACGTAGACATACTCAACATCTATATTCAACTAGAATCACCTACTTAAATCCAAATCTCTTGTCCAACGAGAATTCCTACATGCTCCCCTCAAGTTATTTACGTAATATCAACTGTCTCCTATCAATATCATCTGATCAAGTCAAATCCTTGCACTTCCAGGAGTTTCAGCTTGCGATCATAATCGTCCTACAAAATCCAATTTACTCCAGGGGTAATGAAAGTTCTCTATCAACATGATCCCACCAAGTTCATCTACCAACATCAAAGCCTCATAATCCACCAAAGTCTCAGATGATTCCTCAAGGTCACTGATATAAACTCATCAAGTCATTTGTCCTCCGTTCATATATCCTCAAACTGGTCTTCCCTATGGCATCGTCAGTTCTGGTGCTATATTAGGATGATAATGTGCTTGTTCACTATGTCCATTAGTTCCATAATGAACCCAGTGATGTGCAAGGTTTACAGAGGCTTAACTGGTTCTCTTGCAATACCGTGGGTTAAGCACATGGTTAAGGACTCGAGCTGGGGTATCTCATGAAGTCTCGAAGGGTCTAGGAATGGGTTTCTAGTCTGGAGGGTTAAACATAACTCTACGGGGTTTCACTTGGTCATGGAGATTGTAGCAGAAGTCTTCATTAATAGCTGGTTGCCGAGGCAGGATCCTTGGTGCATCTTGTCTTGCTGATCTTCAGTTGATCAGAGAGAAGAGAGGGAGAAGTAGGATAGAGGAGGGGAATGCCTAAAAGGGGGTTCTATAGTGCAGGTGCAAACAAACAAGTGCCAAAAAGGGTCAAGCACAAACAACAAAATAAGGCAGGTGATATAGTCATGTACTTGTTGCCTAGGGCAAAAGTTGTGACCTATCTTAAAACACAAACAAATAAAAACAAGCAACACACAGTCATGGTTCTATTCGAACCATCATATGGACTCGAATGCGCATAGGGGGTACATGACTCATCCTACCCTAGGGGTTCTCGGATCCAGTAATCGTGCCTTGAGCCTCGTGCAGTCTTCTGAGTTTTCCTCAGATGTTGCTACGTCTCTTGTAGTTGTTTGATGAAACGATCCAGGTTGAGCCTGAAGATTCTTCAACAACTTCTCGCCTGTTGAAGTGATAGGGTGAAGGTGGCTCCTCGTAGCTGGCATTGACTCGGTCTTCTATTGTCTTCCTAATCATGACGACCCCGTTTTGTCTTCTAAGCCGTCGATGATACCAGGTAGGTAATCCTTATGCAATGATATTAACAAGGCATAATAGAGGTCCAACATGTCGGTTATGTTGATGACAACATCGACACCAAGAGCGGGGGATGAAGAGAACCGTTTTTCCTGCTCACTATAGTGAGGCGGACCAAATGGCTAGGTTCTCATCCACTGGTGGTTGCCGATACAACAACGGTAGTGACAGGGTTACCCTATTAGCGATGTATATCATGATCTTGCATATCCTATGCCCTGATCATCGTAGGCTAAGGTTGCATCACCTTGGGGCAGTGTCAAGGGTGTTACCATCTCCTGGGCCTTCAGGTTCTCATCCCTCGAGGATATATCTTCTGTTGGTATCGTCTTGTTGTGATGTCGCCAATCTTGTGCTCAGGAGACGCAGGTGAATGTCTGGCAAAGCATCTTCCTTCTAAATTATCCACGAGAATTACAAGGAATCCAGTGGTCAGGGGCATAAGGGTTTTAGCGACCAAAGGTTTTGAAGGGGAAGAGACCAATAAGGAAAGTATACCCTAGTTTTTGAAAAACTGAGAAGGGAAGAGAAGTATAGATAGTTCTGAAAACTAGTAGTAGTTTTGGAAATAGTTTTACCCTAACTAACGACCATGCTAACTAAGGCTTCCTACAGTCAGGATGGCTCTGATACCAGCTCTATGGGGACCCCGACTCATAAGTCGTGATCACCGAATGCACGTGTACAGTGATCCCAGAGATCAATGCTCACTGAACACACAGAAGCTGAATAACAAGAGTCTTACATCCATACATACCGTCTTACACAAATTATGACCATTATGGTCAAGTCTTACATAGATAAAGCCTTAGGGGCTGAACATCAAATGAAACACAAGCAGCGGAAATCTTCGTTGATAAGTAGAACCCATGCCATCTGCCTTAACCCTACAGGCATTCTGACTGGGAAGCGTCCTAGTTCGCATGTTCGTCTCCAAAGGATTCTTACTCGAACTCCTGTTCTTCCATGCCTGGTCAATTAAATAACCAGTGGCAAGCCAATGAGTACTTTGAATGTACTCGCAAGCAACCCATGTTTTGGTTCCAGGTACAATAATGCATGACATAGGTAAATTTTTGCGGAAAGCTAGTTTTGAGTGCAATGACATGTTCAACAACTTGTAAGACATGCATCAGGAGAATTCAAGTAATCATGAGGACAGGTTACAGATATCAACATAGTTAGAGTGGGCACCAACCCAACTCAATCATGTCAAGTCCTTGACTTGACCCAAGTAATTCTTCCCACACACACCGGTTTGTAAACAAGTGGACGTAGTTTAAGCAGCACCGCCCAACTGTCCTTGACCGTGGACACGGCTATTCGAATAGTTTTACACTCTGCAGAGGTTGCACACTTTACCCACAAGATCCGGGGAGCTTCCGTGTCATCCACGACCCGCGGTACCTCAAGTACCCGGGGTAAGCACCAGATCACTATCTTTCCCTAGACGACACTAACAAGGAGTCCACTCGTTGTTCCGTATCCTCACGATGTACATCATACGAGACTCGCTCGAGATTGTAACATCTGAGAGGGGACACAACGGTGTATCATGTGCCCTATGAAAACAGTCATGGCTGCCCTACCTGGCACGACACCGTCCCGAGAGAGAGCACCAACTCTCCCTCGTCACTAGTAATGCGGGCTCCAAGCTAGCATCGACTTAGGTAATCAATAATGCCCTTTCCCATATAAGGGTAGAGTGGTTGCGCATGTAAGGTTGGGACAATCGACAAATCTTAAATCAAATTCGTTTTCGAAAACAACACACACACTTGCCTCGGTACACCACTTCGTCATCAAGTGGCTACCCATCTCATCCTCTCCCTCGGGCATAAGTGGCACCCGATGGGGTTTTCGAAAAGTCCTTTGAAAATGCTTTGTCTCCATCACCATGCATATTCCCGTCCCTTTTTGCGTAGCACTACTTTAGCATCCTATCTACTCCCACCGGCATAACCCTCATAAGGAGGTAGGGTCATGCACAATGCAAGTATCAACGAGGAAGTAACAGAGGCAACCCATCAAAGTGGTTTCCATCACATCATGATTCCGAAGCAACGCTAATAAAGTGCTATATGACATGCATAAAAAGGTTTCATAGACATGGTCAAAGGGCTGCCTGCCTGGTTCATCTGAGTCTTCAAGTCTTCTGGTCCTTCTCCAAGTACTCCGTCTAGTTCGTCAACTATCGTCGGAAACAATCATAATAAGCAACACAACAAGACAGAAAATAAAAGTGCTCTAAAAATGTGAGTTGGACTTTTCTAGGATAGCTCTGGTCATATGAGGAATGACCAAGGTGATTTCATTGGAAGTGGATCAATGGATATTTCTAAACATTTCGATATGATGGAATCAAGGGTTTTATGGGATTGCAAGAAGTGTACAGAAACATATTTTTGAAAAATGAGCAAAGGCACCCATTTAACAAAGGATGATTTTAGAAGCATCTAGGAATTGGTTTCACTGGATTTGGAGTTGAAATGATTTTCCTATGGATTTGCAAAGTTGACAAATATGAAGAAATAGACCATTATTTTATGTCGTACAGAAAGTATTAGTAAAAATGTTCAAAAACTAAGTTTTGAACTTAGGAACACCTAGGAATTTGAATCATGGAATTTGGTTCAAAAATGGGCTCTCTGTGATTTTCTAAAGTTCATCACAGAAATGGAAATTGGGGTTTTGATAAATATTTATGAATAGAAAGTTTCTAGAAAAATGTGCAAATAGCACCATGTGAAAGATCATGATTTATGGAGTCATAAGAAATTTGAATCATTAAATTTGGACTTAGAATAAATAATCTATGGATTTTTGAAGTTGACTGGAAAAGGAAAAAGGAAAAAGGTTATACCACTTATTCTGCGTGCTGGGCAAGGGATAGCTGATGGGCCGGCCCAGCTGCTCAGCTGCACGCGCGCAGGGGCCAAGTCGAAGGCGCCCACGCGGAGTGCGCCTTCACCGCGGGGACACGAGAAGGGGCGAACCCGCCTCCACTTGCCAGCGTGGCCCGGTGGCTGGGCCACTGATGAGCGGGGCCCGCCTGTCAGGTTCGTCCCCAACCTCCCACGCGGCACGAAGGGCGACAGAGGAGGTGTTCGACGCCGGCCACCGACGCTACAGGGCGTCTCCGGCGATGTTCTGCCCACCGGCGTGCTCAGGGGACCCGGCCGCGTCCAACCGTGGCTGGCACGGTCGCCTAGGGGCACTGGGTCGAGCAGGGCGTCGACCGCGGCGGAGAGGGCTGACGGTGGTGGTGGAACTTCACGGAACCGCAACGGGGAGGAGGGGGAGAAGCACGGGAGGGGATCACGGCGACGGTGGAGGTGCTCTAGTGCGGTCTAGAGGGGAGGAGGAGGAGAGATGGGTGCGGATTTAGGCGGAGGCCGACGGCAAGGCTCCGGCCATGGTGGCTGATGGAGAGCGCGAGGAGGGGAGTGGGTTGGTCCAGGGGGTTGCTGGGAGAGAGGGAGAGCGGATGGGATCTAGAGGGAGGCCTCGGGAGCCCTTAAGTGGCGAGGCCATGGCTCACCGTGGACGTGGCCTACGGGCACCCGCGGAAATGGCCGTGGTGGCCACGGGAGGAGGCTCGGGGCTGTCTGCGGCGCTCGTGGGGGTGGAGTAGCGCGCCAGGAAGAGAGAGAGGGAGCGGGGAATGCGGCAAGCGGGTCCCTGCCGCGGCCACCGACTGGCGTGCTCGGGCGGCGCTCTGTCCGCATGCGAGGAGAGTCGGAGAGGGAGAGAGAGGAGGGGGACGATAGTGTAGCGTGCTGCGGACGTCGAGGTGACCTCGGGGGACACGAGGGGGAGGCCCTAGGTGGCCGGAGGCGGATGGAAGGGGGCGGCTACAGTGCGGGTGTGCACTGTAGCGCGCTCTGGAGCACGCCAATTGCATGCCAGGGCATGCCTTTGGCTTGTGGGGCGCGGTCACTTGTGTCTGGGTTGTTTAGGGAGGAGTAAACAAAGCAGGAGTGGCATTGGATGCCCTAGAGGGCCAGTAGATGAGAGCGGAGGTGGAGAGAGAGGTGAACAGTGGCTGTCCAGAGAGAGAAAGTGAGGGTTTCACCCCCAAATAATTGAGCTGAGAGGCATCCATTGTTACTGGAGGTAGAGGGGGGACTAGGAGGAGCTGTGGTAAAAAGGTGAGGCCATGGAGATTAGTGGAAGAGGTCAAAAATGTAATCTTGGTAAAGTGGCAGAAGGTGTTTGATGCTTGTTTGGGTAAGCAAATGAACTCCATTTGGAATGAGACTCCACAGGGTGAAATGGCACATATAAATAGGGTCTTCTACTAATTTGGAGCTCATTTGGGCAAAGTGGCCAATGTAACTTTGGTAAACCCTAGAAATCAACAGAAATGAACTTGTGTAGATCTAGTTGAGCAAATCATTTCTCCTTGATGCACCACTTGGTGTAGTGGCCTTATTTGGTCATGTGAACATGCTCACAAAAGTTGGGGTCAAGGAGAGAAAGTTGGTAGTACAAACTTGTTCAAATTTGATTCTGGTCAGAGAGGGTTTTGGGGCACTTTGATCAAGATAACATTCTCTCCAACTTGTGCCTTTTGGTCTAGATGCATTATTACACCATTTGAGCATGTGCACCAAGTTTGAGAGCAATTGGACATGTTTGACAGTGCAAAGCTGTTCAAACTTGAAAAAGGACAGAAGTGGTTTTGAGAGGGTTTCATGAGGTTATACTGTTCTCCATGACATGATACTTGGAAAGATCATCAAAATGTCATATGTGACATGCTAGAATTTTCGTGGATTTTTATGAAAATATTTCCTGTAGAAATATTTCAAATCCTTGAAATGAGCAGAAATGGTTTTGGGAGGTTTTGTCCAATATTTTGATCATAACCATATGTTGAAACTCATATATATGGAAAATATATGTCCATTGAGTCTCCCTAATTTTTCTCAAATATTTTTAAAGCTTTAAAATAATTTTAACCTATACAAGACCATTTCTGGCCTTAGGAAAAATCCTTTAAATAAAATAGGAAAATAACTTTTAAAATTATATTTTTGTGGTTTCTGGGGATCCTATATCTAATAGGAGTCAAACATATTTTTGTAAAGATTTTTACTGCCCTTAGTTAAGTACTTGCAGTGTGATCCTCAATCAAGGGGTTTTTGGAAAACTAATTTTTGAAAATACTATTTGGCCAAATTATTTTTGTAAGGAAATACTATATTGTACTATACACATGGCATGATCATTGGGAAGAGGTTTTGGATCAAGGAGAAGGAGTATAAGAGTTGGAGGCTTTATTTGATTTTTAGAGCACTTGCAAACAACACACAAAAATCAAATCAAGCAAAAATCCAAAATACTCAAAAGTTTTTGTCAAACCGTTTTATCATGTTTTATTAGCTTAAGTGTTGTGGCATGAAAATCAGGGTGTGACATTAGGTCCAGAGCCTTTCAGGAAGGCGATTTAGTACTCCGGCTTATCCAGGATCAATCTGACATGAACAAGCTATCCCCTCCTTGGGAAGGACCCTTTGTGGTCAGCAAGAATCTGAACAACGGATCATACTACCTTATTGACGTTCGAGAGCACAGAGACTCACGTAAGTCGGAGGAGGAGACCCGTCGGCCGTGGAATATTGCTCATCTTCGCCCTTACTATACTTGAGCCACCGGCTCTAATGTGTATATATTTCTACTATGTATATATTACATAAAGCAATAAAGCAGGACCTCTGTCCTTTTTTCCACTTCCCAGAAAGGTTTATGTGTCTTTTTTATCAGGTGGTGGAGATAATCAAGAGGAAGCAGGTCATATCTGAATCCGGCTTTTCCTTTGGTCTGGCTTATGATCATATCTGAATCTAGCCATGGTCACTTGGGGGCTTCCTGTTCAAACATAGGTCGTATTCGAACCAAAGAGAACATAGCTATCGATACCCACTTGATCGGCATACTGCCAAACCCACTTGGGGGCTTCTTGATCATATTTGAATCATAGCTTAACCCCTTTGGGTCTGACGTGGATCATATTTGAATCAGCGTCATTAAACAACTCTTATGGTCACTTGGGGGCTTCCTGTTCAAACATAGGTCGTATTCGAACCAAAGAGAACATAGCTATCGATACCCACTTGATCGGCATCGCCACAGCCACTGGGGGCTATATGATCGTATCCGAATCTTAACTTAACCCCTTTGGAACGGTTAACTGATCGTATTCGAATCAGAAGCCTTGTAAATTTTATTCATTATATTTGATTATCTTGAGAAACTCTTGAAAATGCAATGGAGTGTACTACTATCCTCCGGTTTAACATTGGTTACATCAGGTTGATAAGTACCAAGTGAATTTCATGTGCCAATTTTCGGGAGTTAAACTCAATCTCAGGGGTCGGGCTTCATAAGCCGGAGAAATAACCGTAAGCATTACAGGTATATTATTATGATTATGACTGCTAAGCTTAATCATAAGTTGTTTTTCCTGTAATTATTCGATGTGTGCTCCGGGTTATCAAGGCTCACGTGATCCTCATTGTGATAAGTCGCCAAGGGGTTTTTTGTTTGTCTTATGTGCAGGGCAATACAAGATATTTCTGGAAGGACATAACAGATTCATGTAAACTGCAAGTACATAGTAACGGCGGCTTATGCAAACATCAAGTGTCAGAAGCATGCACGAAGGCATGGCAAAGTCAAGGTGTTTACTACTCTATTACAAGACCCCCCGGGTCTAAATGATGAGGCATTGTTTTTTCTACTAAGGCATAAGCATGTGGCGCCTGGCGATTTACTCTTGGGGTTGACCTGAAGCTTCCGGGTTATCCTTCTCCGCCTCTTCGCCAGCTGCCTTGTCCTGGAAGGATGTTGATGCCCAGTCAATGCCACTCAAGGCTTCAAACTCAGCTTCATCATCTATTAAACCGGTCGGGTCTACTTCAGGGGCGAAGGTATGCTTACGAATTGGAGGGATCAGCCTGACATCATCATAATGCGGTGTGGGGATTCTCAGATTCTCTTTGTCATAACCCAGCTGATACTTGGAGAGGTCAGTATCATTTCCAATTTGAGTGGCCACAGGGCGTATGTCCCTCACACAGCTGGTGAAGTCTTTCTGGTCAAACGCGGTGCCGTCCTCCTTCAAACTTGGATACCCAAGAGCGATGTCGGCCGGGTCTAGCTCTGGTAACCAGGCCTTGGCCCGGCTCAAGACAGCTATTGCTCCGGCTCTTGCTTGGGCCCGTCTCAACTCTTGAATCCGCTGGGGGAGCACAGCAAGCCGACGTAACACATCTTGCAAGAGGTAGGGCACGTCATTTGATAGGGCCACAACAGCCAAGGCACGTTGTGACCCGGTGTATAATTGTTCCACTAGTGTGTAGACGGCTTTCAGCTTGACTACCATGTCCTGCTGGAGGGTTTTACTTCTGGGGCCTGTGTTATTAAACAAAGAGTAAGCCAGAAAAGATAATTAGCTTGGTCGTCAAAGGCAGGATAATAGTATCTGAGGTTCATACAAAGGAAACGTACCAAAGATCGCTGAGACCATCTGAGATATCTGACGCTTCAAGCCGGACAGATCGGTGTTTGCTTTTGCAAGGGTTGTTTCGGCTGCCTCGGCCCGGGTCACCAGAGAGGCCTTCTCATCAGCCCAGGATTTCTTCTTCGACTCAAAGTTTTTCTTCAATTTCTCTTGTTCAGAGACGCTGAGTTCAAACTTGCAGTTGGCATTTTGAGTTTGCAGTTCCTGGGCTGACAGGCGGCTTTTAAGGTCAGCAATCTCCGATTCAAATTGACTTATAGTAGCCTGCATTATCCCGGGTTACAGTCAGCATCATGATAAATAATTTCAAAGTCTCAAGCACTTTGCAAGCAAACATACTTGACACTTGGGGGCTAATGTGTACCGAAGCTTTCTACATTATTAAGCCGGTCCTGGATATTAAAGGCCCAAGCACTTTGCAAGCAAAGATGCTCGGCACTTGGGGGCTAATGTGTATCGCAAGTTAAAGGTATTGTGTTACATCCGGTCTAAGTATTTTTTCTTTAAGACGGACAAGCAGTTCTAACAGTTTTTCTAAGTCTACAGCATATTTCCTAATAAGCAATAGACTTGGGGGCTGGTACAGTAAGTATGATTGAAAGTAAAGAAGCATAAGTCATACCTCAGATTTTTGCTGGATTTGCTTCACCATGTCAATTTCCAGATCACGATTGCTATGCACCTGGTTAATACAACCCGAGACAAGCTCTCCAATGCTTAAATGAGTATAGTCAGTGAGGGCTGATTTGGCCTTACGGCACTCTAATAATTCCTCCTTAGCAGAACATTTGGCGAGCACAGTGGGTTGAGCCGGCTCAACAAATTGAGTCTTCAAAAACTCCACTTCCGGGTCATCTGCCTTGGCAGGGCTAGGAGCCTCCGGATTAACAGAATCATTGATGACTTGTTTAGCAGGCGGGTCAGAAAAGGTTGCAGGAGCATCATGAGATAATGAAGGTGGCGGCTCGTGAACAGAAGTATCAGGCGCAGCCATTCCAAGCACCGGCTCAGTTACAAACGGATCCTGGACCGGCGTATCTTTCTTCGTTTTCTTCCTGGGCTTAACTTGCATGCTATGGACAAAGCAAAGGAATGAGTACAGAAACATGAGGAAGAACAAACATAAGGTAAATAAATTGATATTACCCAGGAGCAGTCTTAAAAGCCGGCATGTTGGATTGCATGGAATCGCCGGATGAAGGAGATGTATCCTGGTAATTGGAGTCAGAAGAATTGAGAGGTTGACGGATTTGACCCGCCAAAGGTATAAAAGGGTATAAGTCGGAGATAAACTCAGACCGGCGCTTCTGGGTTGTATCAGGCAAGCCGGAGGAGAGCTCTGCATCCTTGCTCGTCCGGGTCTACCTCCGGTTTTCAAATTGTTGTTGCTTCAAAAGAAAGTCAGGGTCTTGGTAAGCCAAAGGATGTGAAAATCTTACTTTCCGGGTTACTCTTCGAATTTTTTGACACGGCTGAAGCTCGGAGTCGTAGGAGATTATAGTTACCTCTTCCTCGGCGGGTTGGCTGTTGCCTATATCTTCCTGAAAAAAGGTCAAATATCAGTAAGGAAATGATAAGGGAGAAGGGAAATTTGAAAAGTTACCTCTTCCTCATTATCATCAGAATCATCAAGCTGAAACATCTCCGAAGCGCTTGGCTTCCTTTTCCTTGAAGTGGTGGGCTTAGCTGTTTTCCTTTCGGCCCTCTTTGCTGCCCGGGCTTGTTTGGCCGCCTCATGGTCATATGGGGTTTTCCAGAACTTGTCGTTTGCCTATAAAGAGTTGTGGAAGGGTATGAGTAAGCCGGAGGTTAACATAATAAAAGATAATCATTGAGGCTGATAACTTACTGCAGGGGTCGGGTTTTGTTTGTAGAAAGGCAATAACCCGAAGTCATTGCTAGTCACTGTACCCTCCTTTAACAAAGACTGAGTGGTAGCTTTTGCTACATCGTCTGGTAAGTCGTCAGGGCTATGACGCTGAGGGTCATCTTTCTCGCCTGAGTAATCGCACATTAAGCCGGGGCGGCGGCTTAACGGAATAATTCTCCAAGTAACCCAGACTCTGACCAGGTCAACGCCATCCAAGCCGTTCCCCAAGAGAGCTTTAATCTTCTTGATTTTGGGGGTGAGTGGCAGACGTTCAATGGCAGTCAACTTATCCGGCAGCAGGTGAGTGGATTCAAGGCGTAGCGCACGGAAGCCGGGCAGCGGGTT
This sequence comes from Aegilops umbellulata, assembly GCA_032464435.1. NCBI lineage: Eukaryota > Viridiplantae > Streptophyta > Magnoliopsida > Poales > Poaceae > Aegilops > Aegilops umbellulata. The sequence continues at coordinate 221,140,766 of CP136055.1, read as the reverse complement.
TTCACCAGCCGGAGAAGAATCCTGGCAGTAGAACCATGTCTGGTTCCAGTCCTTTGGATGACTCGGCAGTTCAGCGTAAGGGAACAGACCGTCTCTTCGCCTTTGAATTGATATGCCACCAAGTTCCAGACTAGGCCCGTTGGCGCGTTCATTTTGCCGGTTCAAATAAAACAACTCTCTAAACAAGGTTAAACTTGGCTCTTCTGCAAGGTAGACCTCACAGAAAACTTGAAAGTTGCAGAAATTGGACACGGAATTGGGCCCGATGTCTTGAGGTCTTAGGTCAAAAAAGTGCAAAACGTCTCTGAAGAATTTTGAGCCGAGAGGAGCAAATCCCCGACTCATGTGATCGGTAAAAATGATCACCTCCCCTTCCTTGGGTTGAGGTTTTTCCTTAGATGGGTCAGGAGCACGATAAGACATGACATCCTTTTTGGGCAGATGGCCAGACTTTACAAACTCGGACAGTTTGCTCTCTGTAATAATGGATGGGACCCAGTTGCAAGTCACCGGAGGTTTGACAGCTTTGGGTGCCATTATGAAAATTGAAGCCTACAAACAAAATAAAGGAAATTTTCCAGTTTATTATGACCCGGAGAATAAACATTGTTGGGTTATCTAAGATGGCGGCTTAAGAAGGGGCCTAATGGCATACAGGTAACTATGGGATAATGTTTAAATAGCTACAGGTATTAAAGATGATTAAAGTTTTCTTAAGTCGCCAGAAGCGAGCAGTGCTGACGGCCGGGGTTATTTTAAACCGGTTACTATGGCTGAAACAGAGACAACAGACGCCGTTTTTGGCTAAGTATGGAGCAAACAGGTTTCACAAGTTGCTGATATTATTTTGGATCAAACGGCACTCTGGAAAGGAAAAATTTCTAGACCTAAAGCAGTACAGGGAAGCTCATATACTCAAGAAGGGTTTCTAAATCAAGGAAATAAGATCTGTTTTCGGGCAGAATAGGCATGAAACATGTTCCGCAGCAGTTCTATATGGTTTCATAATCTAAAAAGGGCATTGGAGGTGAGAACCAATGGAAGCTCGCGTCAGGCGGCAACGAACGCCGACGAACTCAACGATGGCTTTAATGCAGATCTGAGAAAGGGGAACAGAAGAACTCACGGGGGCGGAAGAGCTGCGAAGGGTCGCCGTCGTTTTCTAATCCGAACCAGGGTGATGCGGCGGCCTGAGTCGATGAAGATGAGGGTTTCGACGGAGGCGGGGGCGGAGCTCGAGCGGCAGAGAAGGGAGTGCGAGGAAGAAGACGACTCGAGGAAATGGAAAAGACCTAGGTCATGGTTATTTATAAGGAGGTGCCGACTGAGAAGACGCGAGAAACGAGGGGGCCAAGACCTCATTATCCAGCGGCCCCGATGCCTCGATTTTCGGGAAGGCCATTAAAGACGGAGATCCGTTGAAGATATGATGGATTAAAATATAAGTTTTATTGAAGATGACGTCACGATGATTTAACCTGGATCCAGATGATGACATCACGGCGGGTTACAATTCTCACAAACAAGACAGGAGACTGAAGGCCAGCGCATAAGGTTTTTTGAAGATTGACATGAACCGGTTCAAATCAATCTGGGGCCTAATGTCGGGGATATAACTATTTGAGTAAGCCGGCCCAGGAGGGGCCGGGTTACGCAAAGAGTACTCATCATGAAGGAAGCCCAAGACCCAGCATGAGGACGGTGGTTCAATAAAGGGTCTAAGGCCCATAGGCGATTGTAGGCCCATAGTGGTTAAACCGCCATAATAGCATGACTTGTATTATAAGGTAGAATTAACTAGTCACCGAGCCGGACACTGTCTATAAGCCGGCCGGGACTCTGTAAGCCGCAGGGCGTCAACCCGTGAATATAAGGGGATGACCCGCCGGCGGCTTAGGGCAAGAAACAACACATCGAGTGCCAGGCATAGCGTATCTCGCTCCCTGGTCATCGAAACCTCAAGCAATACCAACCCAACTAGACGTAGGCCTTCCTTCACCGTAAGGGGCTGAACTAGTATAAACCTCTCGTGTCCTTTGTCCCGATTAACCCCTTTAAGCTTCCTAGTTGCGATGGCTCCACGACTAAGTCCTTGCAAGAGGACATCTGCCGTGACAATTCCACGACAGTTGGCGCCCACCGTGGGTTTTGAACTTTCGAAAGTCGTGCCCGTGGTTATGTGGCAGATGGGAATTTGTAATATCCGGTTGTAGTAAACTTGAAGTAAACTCTTGTAAAATACACCAACTGTGTGCGTAACATGATGGTCTCTTTTCGGGGTTGTTCGAGAGGAGAACACGGTTTTTGGGTTATGTTTGACGTAAATAGGATTTTAGGATCACTTCTTGATCACTACTAGTTGACGACCGCTTGCTTTGCTTCTCTTCTCGCTCTTATTTGCGTAAGTTAGCCACCATACTTTGCTTAGTCGTTGCTGCAACCTCACCACTTTACCCCTTCCTTACCCATAAGCTTTGCTAGTCTTGATACCCATGGTAATGAGATTGCTGAGTCCTCGTGGCTCACAGTTTACTACACCAACAGTTGCAGGTACAGGTTATGTGATGATCATGACGCGAGAGCAACGTTTACTTGTTTTGGATTTCTTCTTCTGCTGCTTCTTCGTTCAGGAGATAGGTTCCAGGTCGGCAGCCTGGGCTAGCAGGGTGGATATTGTTTGAGTTTCTGTTTATGTTTCATCCATAGTCGGATGTTGTTCTCATGTATATTGATGTATTCTTGCGGCATTTGTATGCCTTGTATGTACTCCCATCTATTATGTACTGTTGATGTAATGATATCCACCTTGCAAAAGCGTCTTCAAGATGCGCTTCTATCCTTGGTGGGACCTTCGAGTTCCTTTAGGATAGGGTCGGGTCTTGGGCGTGACAAGTTGGTATCAGAGCCTCGACCGACCCTAGGAGCCCCCTTGATTGATCGTGTAGTTTGGCCGTTGTCGAGTCTAGAACAAATCTTTTTTGGAGTCTAGTTATATCGGAGAGTAGGAATTCTTTTTACTCCTCTGCCCCTTCGTCACTCTGGTGAGAAATTTTGACGTAGGTGTTTTGAACTACTCCTCTTCCCCTTCAAATTTTTCTTTAGGATCACGCAGTTAGTTTTCGTTCGTTGTCCATCCTCTTTTCAATCCGGCGCATTTCTCTTTGAGTGGTTTCGATCCTCGTCATCTTTTGCAAGATCAATCCTCAGTTCTTCCTCCACGACGTTGTTTCCCTGTCCGAAGTTGTCCTTGTTTTTCCCACCCGCCCACCCTTTTTCTTCTCGGAACCGGAGTCTGTAATCGAGTATCCTTCCTACTCATGCGAAGCCTTTGCACTCTCTCCTCAATTATTTCAACCGGTGTTTTTTCTCTTCAAGTTACTCGTCGATTCCCCGTTCAAGTTGCCTGTGTTTTCCCGCCCTACCATCCCTTTTATTCCCGGAGTCTGAGCCTCTATTCGAGCATCAATTTCATTCATGCGGAGTATCTTCAGTCTTTCCTGAATGGTTTCAACCGGCGAAGTCTCGTCTAGTTCATCATTGTTCATCGCATTTTCTTTCCGATGGATCCAATTCATGTTTCGGTATCGATCATATTCTTTCCCTCGGCTCAAATGTTTCCCGTTGCTCGTTCACCTCTCGCCATTTTATCATTCCGGAGTAATGAAGACATCTCAGAAGATTCATGTTTGCATTCAATTATTTTGAGGTTGTCACCTCATTCAAATCTTTCAATCGTTCCGGTGCATCATTTCTCATTCGACAATCCTTTTCCAATGGTGTTTCTTATAGTGGGCCCTAACCCACAGGTCTTTTCCCAGGATCTTACCTGACTCTTCTAATTTTCCAGAGTTATTCTCAAATTCTTTTCGAAGTTTGACGTAAGTATGGATTTCATCAGTCAGATGCCTTTCCAAGATCGCTCCCAAATTCTTTCATGTTCGGTTCAACCTTCCCTTTTTTTCATTCTCCCGAAGTATCTCAACACTTTCGGTGGTGTTTCCCGTCGTCATTCTCAACATTTGAAGATCGTAGAAGATTTTTTTCCTCTATTCAGATTCGTGGTGCTACCTTCATGTTATCCTCTCAAATTATTCCGTTTGTCAGAGATTCTTTTCTTACCCATCCGGGGTATTTCAGGAGTTGCTTTCTCTCTCGAGCATACGGAGGCCATCTTTTCGGAATATTTCTTCATTCTAAATTTCAGATTCGTTCTCCAATTATTCTATATCTGTGCCTCTTCATTCATCTCCATATTCTTCCGGTGCTTCACGCTTTAATCAGTTCGAGACCTCTTCTTTCCGTGGTATCAAAATCCCTCAAGTGTCTTCGTGTTTTTCTAATTCTTCCCGGTGATTCATTCCTTTTCGTCATTCAAGTTTGAATTCTTACGGTGGTTTGTTCAAGATTTCTTTTCGTTCTTATCACATATATTCATTCGGTTCTTTCCAATCTTACCGGTGGTTCATGAAGACCTTCTCAAATTTCGTGTTATATTGCCCCCTTAATCTTTTCCAACGCGGATAAGTTGTATGCGATCCATTGCTTCCCATCAATTTTATTGATGAAGGATTAGCATAACATAATTCTTATTCATCTTTCATCAAGTTGATTTATCCCTTCCTTCAGAGTTTGTTCATGATGAATATATTCTAATCCCAAGTGTTTTCATCTTTTCTTTCCGGAGTTCCAAGTTTTTCTTGCTCATACCATCATGAAGCTCCATCTAAATCATCGCAAGGATTTAATCTTATCCCTTTCATCCTTCAATTTTATCTCGTCATATTTTGTTACCGGAGTTCTTATGGTGGTTCGTAAGGATTTAATCCATTCTTCAAGTGTTCACAAAGATTCTTGTAGGCGAAGCTCAAGTATCTTTTCTTCTTGCATCTCGAAGTGCAATTAATTCTCCGTATTCTTCTGAAGTGGAGTTTTGCATTTCTTCGATCTTCTCAGCTTTCCAACCATTTCCATTTGTGGCTGGTGATCACCTCATAATTTTGAGATATTATCTATAAGTCCACAACAAGCAATTCTTTTGTTCTTGAATTTCCAACAACTCCATTCAACCCTTTCTTCCAAGGATGCTTTGAAATTCATTCGTGGTACAAGTTGTCATCTTCTTCTCCATTCCTTTTCATTCCACTCTTTCAAGTCTTCCGGAGGCATTGTGTTATTCTATCATCAAGTATCATTCCATCTTCTCAAGATCATATTCTAATCTTTCCATGTTCAGCCGGAGTGCCGTCTAAATTCTTTCGCTCTTATTCCTTGTCTATGTTGTTCTAACCGGAGTGGGTTCAGAGTCTATCTTGTTCGTTGAGCTTTTGATTCCCGTCGTAATCGTCATTCCTCTTTTCTACCTGAGTGCTCTCGACTTTGTTCATCCTCACTCTTTTGTTCTTATTTCACCTCATCCCTTTTTTTCCTTCCGTCTCGGTCCTAAGATCTCAGGACGAGATCTCTTGTTAGTAGAGGAGAGTTGTAACGCCCCAGATCCGATGCGCCAGGTGTCTCCCAGTTATTCGCCGTTGTTTCCATGTCATTTGCTTGCGTGTCGCACTTTGCCATGCCATCATGTGCATCTCATTCTGCATACGTGTTCGTCTCATGCATCCGAGTATTTTCCCCGTTGTCCGTTTTGCAATCCGACACTCCTATGTCATCCGGCGTCCTCATCTTGTCTCTTGTTGTGAGCGGGTGTTAAACTTTCTCGGAATGGACCGAGATTTGCCAAGCGGCATTGGTACACCACCGGTAGACCGCCTGTCAAGTTTCGTGGCATTTGGAGTCCGTTTGATACTCCAACGGTTAACCGGGGAACCGTAAAGCCCTCTTTGTGTTGCAGCCCAACACCCCTCCAAAGTGGCCCAAAACCCATCCAAAATCTCTCCATCCTCTCGGTCGTTCGATCACGATCGCGTGGCCGAAAACCACACCTCATTTGGACTCTCCTAGCTCCCTCTATCTATATATTTGCATCTCCCCCCGAATTTCGCGGTACAAACCCTAGCTTCCACCTCCCCGCGCCGCCGGACATGTCCGCTCGGCGGCCGGACACGTCCGCCGCCGCCTCCACGTCGCCCGGACCAATCCGGGGACGCCACGTCAGCGCCGCCGCCTCCCTCCTCCACTCGCGCGCCGCCACCTGGCCTCCTGCCTCCTCCCCGCCGCCGCGGCCCGCCGGGCCCAGGCGCGGCCAACCGAGGCCCGCGCGGCCACCCCCGCACTCCGCTCCGCCGCGTCCCGCGAGCCCCGCCGCCAAGCTCCGCCCGCTGCCTGCCGCTTCTCCGCCCGCCGCCCGGAGCCCCGCTCCGCCTCCACTGACCGCGCCTCGCACCGCCACTAACGCTCGCCGCCGCCTGCTGCGCGCCTCGCCGCCCACGTCGCCCTGCCGCGTCTCCGCTGTACGTCGCCCTCTGGCCGCTCCTCCGCGTCGCCGGTGACAAGATCTGGCGAGCCCCGAGCTCCTCCGCCTCTCCCCGCCATCTCCGGTCGCTCTCCGGCGATTTCCTCCGGCGAGATCCGTTGCTGCATCGAAAATCGTGCCGAAACCCTAGATCCAGATCCGAGAGGGGTATATTTTCCAAGTCCCGAATCTGTAACATTTTTATGCCTTGTTCATCATGTCATAACTCCATGCATACAGTTCCATTTTGCGTGTATAATATGTCAAAATGTTCATCATGATATTCTATTCATTTTGTTTCATTGCGTCATGTTCATTTGAGTCTATCTTGATGCCCTAATCATTGTTGCACGAATGTTGTATGATGTTAACTGTTGTCTGTTAACAGAACTTGCTCTTTTGTCATTTTTATATCTTTTTGTGTGATTTTTTTTTAGCATGGAGTCTATATATGTAATGATCTACAATGTGCCATATTTTCGGTGGTGCAATCCACTCTTCATGATATGTCATGTGTTGATTGTTACAAGCTTGCATAGTAGCCTCCCTGATGTTGCTGATTTCTGTGACTTAATCACTTCTCCCAAGTCTGAAACTGATATATTGTGATGCTATGTAAACCTGTTGATACCATGAGTTCTATGCATAATCTGGAGATATCCACTAAGGGTGTTTTGTTAAACGCATGATTCTCTATCCATTAATGCCTTGCTTTGCATTTATAGCCTGCTGTAGCTTGTTGTAATCTTGCTCTACGTTTTTTATAAAATGTTCCTAACAGATTGTTTACATGATTTATCAATTTTGCCAAGGTTGTTGTAGTTTATCCTTGCATGCTATGTACTTGCTCTTGCCATGATTAGCTTCATGAGCATGTAATATTTCTGTAGGTATTCTTGTTTTTTCATGCAATGCCTTGTGGTGAGTGATTCAAGCTCACCAATATGCCTACTTATCGTTGTTCCTGCCATGTGTTGTTATTTTCACTAAGTCTGAATCTGTCATATCATTTGCTATGTTTATATGGGTGACATCATATCTTCTGTGTCTTTTTGGCTCATGATCACTACGGGACTTTTGTTATATGCAATTAGTAGATTCATGCCATGCCTTTGTTTGCTATGATAAGTTTCGGTAGCATGTTGTTTGATAGCTCTAAACATTGCAACCTGTTGTTATTTCTGCCATGTCCAGTGATTTCCACTGTCTGTGAACCTGGTATTATCTGCAATCTTGCCATGTCCTTTTTAGCATGTTTTAGTGATTTCTGAAGATAGCTCAGTGTTCATGTTTTGTTATGCTTTACCTGTGCATCATGTCCATGCCTTTTTTCTTCTTGTTGGGTGCTGTAGCATGCTGTTTTGATGCTTGAAAGTTGCCTAGTTGTTGTTTTGGACAGCATGCCCTTTAAACTTGTATAGAGTGTATGTGTTGATCCGTTGCTCCGTCTTGAGTGTGCTCTATATGAGACTTGCTTAGTTTTGTGTGTAGCTTCATGTTATCTTATTACATCCATGTTTTGAGGTGTGTGCTTGATGTTTGAATGCATTTTGCATCAATGACATGCTTACCTTGTTTTGCTCATATCTTCTAGGCCGTAGCTCCGGATTAAAAGAACTTTAGATGTAACTTGACTAGAATTTCGTGTAGATCATCCTGGTGCATCTTAACTTGCTGTTTAACAACTTGAACATAAAGTTTATTCAGATCTGGACCAATTTCGAAATTTGCATATGGGGTTTACCGGATTTGTTCTATGTTGCTTCCGGCCTCATTTAAACTTGCTTTGATGTGTTGCTCTTGTATGCATCATCTCTTTCCATGAGTAGCTCCATGTAACCTTGTCATGCATCATACTTGGTTGAGCATCATGCCTTGTTCATGTGTGGTGTGTTTACCATGTTGTGTGCTTCTTCTCAATAATTCCCGTTTCGTTGCGTTCGTGAGGATGCGTTCATCTACGTTTGGTTCGTCTACGTGGCTTCATCTTTTTCATGGACTCGTTCTTCTTCCTAGTGGGATTTCAGGCAAGATGGCCGTCACCTTGGATCTCATTATTATCATTGCTATGCTAGTTGCTTCGTTCTATCGCTATGCTGCATTACCTACCACCTGCTTTTCGAGCCTCCCAAATTTCCATGAACCTCTGACCTTTGTCACCCTTCCTAGCAAACCATTGTTTGGCTATATTACCGCTTTTGCTTAGCCCGTCTTATAGCGTTACTAGTTGCAGGTGAAGATGAAGATTGCTCCATGTTGGATTATGTCTATGTTGGGATATCACAATATTTCTTATAATATTAATACATCTATATACTTGGTAAAGGGTGGAAGGCTCGGCCTTATGCCTGGTGTTTTGTTCCACTCTTGCCGCCCTAGTTTCCGTCATATCGGTATTATGTTCCTGGATTTTGCGTCCCTAACACGGTTGGGTGATTTATGGGACCCCCTTGACAGTTCGCTTTGAATAAAACTCCTCCAGCAAGGCCCAACCTTGGTTTTACCATTTGCCTCACCACCACCTCGCTCTCTCGAGGGTCATCTTTATTTTAGCCCCCCGAGCCAATGCTTGTCTAAGTGTTGGTCCAAACTAGAGCACCGTGCGGGACCGTCCCTTGGCAACTTGGGTTATGTTGGTACCTGTACGCTTAGCTTATCCGGTGTGTCCTGAGAACGAGATACGTGCGACTCCTATCGGGATTGTCGACACATCGGGCGGTTTTCTGGACTTGTTTTACCATTGTCGACATGTCTTGTAACCGGGATTCCGAGACTGATCGGGTCTTCCCGGGAGAAGGAATATCCTTCGTTGATCGTGAGAGCTTATAATGGGCTAAGTTGGGACACCCCTGCAGGGTTTTGAACTTTCGAAAGTCGTGCCCGCGGTTATGTGGCAGATGGAAATTTGTAATATCCGGTTGTAGTAAACTTGAAGTAAACTCTTCTAAGATACACCAACCGTGTGCGTAACCGTGATGGTCTCTTTTCGGGGTTGTTCGAGAGGAGAACACGGTTTTTGGGTTATGTTTGACATAAGTAGGAGTTCAGGATCACTTCTTGATCATTACTAGTTGACGACTGCTTGCTTTGCTTCTCTTCTCGCTCTTATTTGCGTAAGTTAGCCACCATACTTTGCTTAGTCGCTGCTGCAACCTCACCACTTTACCCCTTCCTTACCCATAAGCTTTGCTAGTCTTGATACTCATGGTAATGGGATTGCTGAGTCCTCGTGGCTCACACTTTACTACACTAACAGTTGCAGGTACAGGTTACGCGATGATCATGACGCGAGAGCGATGTTTACTTGTTTTGGAGTTCTTTTTCTTCTGCTTCTTCGTTCAGGGGATAGGTTCCAGGTCGGCAGCCTGGGCTAGCAGGGTGGATATTGTTTGAGATTCTGTTTATGTTTCATCCGTAGTGGATGTTGTTCTCGTGTATATTGATGTATTCTTGCAGCATTTGTATGCCTTGTATGTATTCCCATCTATTATGTATTGTTGATGTAATGATATCCACTTTGCAAAAGCGTCTTCAAGATGCGCTTCTATCCTTGGTGGGACCTTCGAGTTCCTTTAGGATAGGGTCGCATCTTGGGCGTGACACGATGACTGTCGCTGCTAGAACTGGCGACGATCGTGCTACGACGGAGTGCTGCAACCAACAAAAAAGTGCTGGAACCATGGTGCCAATTTTTTCCTGGAACCAATGAGGTTGTTTGCTACAACCAGTGACGCAAATGTTTTGACCTGCACGGTAAGCTACAACCTCAATGGTGGTGATGACATTTTTTGATGCAATTGTCGTCTCCGCTTGCTATGTCCGGCAATGAAAATCGTTACTACGACAACGACCATGTTTCTTCGCGACTAATGAAAATGTGTTCCTCAGTGGCGATGAGAGATGACAATTACATGCACCCGAGGGGGGGTACGGGAGGCGCAGGTTGATCGGCAAGCCCATGAGAGCGTAGAGCGGCCAAGGGAAGGTGTGAGGCGGCCAGCGAGCGCGGAGATCTGCAACCATCTCCTTCTTTTGCTACGACCTACAATGAAGATCGCTACTACAACAATGGTCATGTTTCTTCGTGACTAACGAATGTGTGTTCCTCAATGACGACGGGAGACGACGAGCGCAGGCGGTCGAGGGCGAGCATGGGCGGCGCTAGTTGGCCGACAAATAAGGCGGCTAAGGGCGAGCGTGAGGCGGCGGGTGAGTGCGGAGATCCTCTTCTTTTGTGCGCGCGTGAAGGAAAGGGGAAGATGACAGCGAACGACCTATTATGCGTCTCTCTCTGTGTCTCTCTTTGAGGGGCAGTCTGCGTCTATCTGAGCTCCGTGCAATCTTTATTTTTAGGAATCTCGTCACTTTATTAATTAAACAATGTTCATAAGTACAAGACGTTGGTCATGTGGAATGCCCAACCAAATATGACGTCCTAATCCTAGATTACAAGCAAACTTGGCGAGAATATGAACCTCGAAATTGTGGTTTCTACGCTCATGAAGAAAAGAGACCGAAGTAAAACTGTCTCTACGGCTCGTTATTTCATGTATAATGGCCGAGTGTGGACCGCCTGTCCCCTGATGGATATCATTTATCACACCCTGACAGTCCGGTGCAACTATAAAATTTGTCATCTGAAGGTCCTCTGCTAGGGCTAGAGCCTCCCTGCATGCAAAAGTTTCTAAGATGATGGAATGAGTGATAACCCGATGGGCAGTACTCTGCGCTGGCGCATCGGCGGAACGTTTCGGCCGGTCAAACCAGAGCCACTCGATCTGGACGCGCGTATACGTCAGATCTGCCCCGCATCTCATATCGTCATCCTCCCCCACGGGAAAAAAGAGGAGAAAAAAAAGCAGGCGCCGCCGCCGCTCGCGGGATCCCGCACGCTGGCCCGCACTGCTCTCGCTCGGACCACCGCTGCCCCTGCTCATCGCCGGCGCTCGCAGCCTCACCGCCGCCGGCGAACCAAAACACCACCCGCCTGCACCCCCGACACTGAAGCGAAAAATGCTAGTTCCAACAAAATCAAAAGACGGTGGTAGCAAAAATTTAGGATGGTTCCAGCAAAAACAAAACAAAAACAAGGGTGGTAGCAAAAACTCATGATGCTTTCAGGAAGACTCTAGTAGTAGCAAAAACTCCGGTGGTAGCAAAAATGGCATCTCCGATAGTAGCAAAATTCCGAGACGGTTGTAGCAAAAAAAGCCATTGCTTTCGTTGAGCAACACTGCCGTGGGTGGATGTAGCAAAAAATGTCTTCAGTTCCAGCAAAATGAAAATATGGTTGTAGAAAAAAAGACAGGAAAAAACAGAAGATGGATGTAGCAAAAAATCGACAAAACACCGGTGGTAACAAAAAATCGAAACGGTTGTAGCAAAATGGTTCATCGGTTGCAGCAAAAATCACCTTGTAGAAAATTTTGGGCGGGTGGATGGTAGCAAAACATGGGCCAGTTCCAGCAAAAAAAAACATGGTCGTAGCTTTTTACCACGCCGGTAGAAGCTTTCAGCTCCGGCAGTTGCAACATTGAGGAGTCGCCGGCGTGGTCGCCCAGCTGAGCTTCTAGCTCCACCAGTTGCAGAACCTTGCAACTCCCAGCACGCGTGACCATGGTCGCAGCATGCGGCACCCCACCATGCTGCCCAGCCGCAGCCATGCACCCCTAGCTTCGCAACAGCACCTCGCTCGTGTTCTTCCACTTGCTCTCACAAATTTAGTGGCTCTTTTTTGGGAGGGGAGAGGGAGAGGGCTTCTCTCATGGTATTACAAATCACAAGGGGATGAGGGGTAGGGGATGGGTACACGGCCATGTCCGGTTCCTAGGTAGCAGTGGAGGCCGGTGGTCAAGAGGAGGAGAGATCCATGGAGGAAAAGAAGAAACAGAGAGGGAATGAGGGGAGGAGAATGACGGGAGGGAGGAAGAGGATAAGGAAGGAGAAAAATAAAAAAAGGGGAGGGATAGGCATGGGCCCGACAAAGAAAACGTGCCGATGCAGGGAGATAGCGCATGCCAGCGAGGACCCGCGTGGCGACGCAGCGTGCGACCGGCGCAAACTCGGCCGGCGCACCGTTGCCAAACGTTTACCTAACCCGATACATAACCGTCGAGGATCCCAAATATAGCCCTGTGTGGTCTCGGCAAACAGCAAGAGACTGTCCCACCGCGTCTGTGTTTTTTTTTTTTTTTGAGAAACACCCACCGCGTCTGTTGCGCAAAACTGCACCATCCACTCGTGAAGCAAGCCAACAGTTGGGCCGGCCGGCCGGCCGGCGCCAAAGCGTCGCCCAACCTAGAAAGCCCAATAAGAGCCCAGCCTGTCAGGGTATAGCAGAAGCATTCGGGTAGCACACCCCCAATCCAACTAATCATCCCCTCTGATGGCCTCGCTGCTGCGCCTCCCCTCGCTACTCGCGCCGGCGGCGGCTAGACCGGCGGCCCTGCTCCGCCACCGGGGCCGCTGCCTCCACACGTCTCCGGCGAGGCTATTCCCTGCCGCTACAACCGCGGGTGCTTCCTCGGTAGCGCCCGTTAAGATGGAGACACGCGGCGGCGACAGGGAGGGGCAGGTGACGCCGCGGTCGACGGACTTCAACGCCTGGTACACGGACGTGATCGCTGCTGCCGAGCTCGCGGACTACGGGCCCGTGCGGGGCACCATGGTCATCCGCCCCTACGGCTACGCCATCTGGGAGGCCATACAGGTCGGTGCTCCAGAGTATAGTCCTCCTTACCGCGTGCTCGCTTCAACGCGCCTTAATGCCCGTGCTTGTTGGGCAGACTTTGACATTGTTGGTGTAAACAAGAATGGTAGTAGTTACCTGGTGCTACTGTGAGGCGATGCTTGAATACACTGTGAACTGTATGAACTTATTTAGTGTTGTGTATGTGCGAATTGTAGCAACCATAACGGTATCTTGGCCTCGCCTCTCAGTCTTATACCTCTAGTTCTCACTTCCTGGCGTGCCACTCTTACCATTTTACCGTTGCTTATGCATTCGAGGAATATTCATAAAGTGCTGTCAATTTTAGCGCGTCCTTAGTATAAACTTGTAATCCTTGCATGGGATTGGAAGTGGAGTACTTCATAGCAGGAAGTGTCTTTAGTACAGAGTTTGAATATTTTTTATTTTTGTTGTTGTTGTAGGATTATTTGAATGTAAAGTTCAAGGAGACGGGGCACAACAACATGTACTTCCCTCAGGTACGCATACCATGTTTCATTTGGCTGCGCTATTTTTTCTCTAGTGCCGAAGCCAGAGTCTTGATCGATCAAGATGTTAGTTTGTTTCTGCCGTTCTTTGCTCTAATTCGATGCATGTCGGTATGTCATTTAATAGCGCCACACGATGAAATATAATCCTTTTCTATAAATATCAGTTTATGTCTTGGCTTATCTATTGCTGAGCTATGATCTTCATACCTGATGTGCAGGTGCTAGCTATTAACTTGTTTTGGATGTAAAGCAGGCATAACAAAGTGAAAAAAGAAATATCATTTGAAACATACTACGAACGTATGCACGTGTTCCAGATACTTACGTCCTATATGTACTCCCTCCATTCCAAAATATAAGGATGTTAGGGACCCGATCACACTACCACTCAATTGCTCACAAGCACCATTGACTCGAGTACAGAGTATCGATTACACACTAATTGATAGTTGGGTAAGGAAGAACAGAGGAAGAGGAACAAGAGGAAGAAGAGAGCCAAGCCGCCGGGTGCTGTTTGCCGTGATCCACTGGATACCCAGTTCATAGCCTTCTCCTGTGTACTTGTAGATGCAGCAGTGGTTCAGGAGCGGGGCAAGCCCATGAACTGGCCCAAGAGGCCAGGCCCTGTACATGTACGACAGTACAAGTACAAGTTTGGAGGGGCTCCTAACATCCCCCCTCCTTGAAATGTGGCTTGACCCAAGCCGACGCCACCGAGAACCGCCGGGATCCCATTGCACTCGGTGTTCCTTGACTAGCTCGAAGTCCTGATGGTAGTCGAAGTCGGGGTTGACTTGAACGACAAAGTTGTGGTAGCCGTGGCCGATGGTGACTCCATCCCAAGAGGCGCCGCGGAAGTGGTCGTTGCCAACATAGCCTTGATCGAAGTTGAGGTAGTACTTGTGGTCGATGGAGCCCTGCACGACGACGACAGCGACACTGGTGATGAACTGATGAAACCCCTCCCTCCTTGAAAAGTGTCTTGATTGGAAGCTGAAGTCCCATAGCCTTCCTGGACGACTGTGGAGCTCCCTAGATCATCAGGTGTGGCCCACACACAGATTTTCCTCTCCTCGTAGACTTGCATGACTGGCAATAGAATGGCAGCAAGAACCCCCGTAGTGCTATGAGCTTGTCAAGTCTGCAATCAAGCTCCAACGTTCCATGCAAGAAATGGATGGTCATCCACTGATTTAGTTCGCCGCTGCCCATTGGCTTCTCCATTCTCAACTAGATGCATATAGGAGTCGCATATGCAAGCCAGACTTCAAACAAGTAATGCACATGTACTGCATATATAGCTCGCAAGGCCTCCGGGATCCCACAATTGCTCAAGGTGGTCACCACTAGCTGAAGTATCTGGAGTCCAGCGAAACATTTGTTTATGCCCAAAGGAGAATGATACACTACCAAATAGACTGGAATCTGAATAATGAATCTCTGTTGCAAATTGTACAGCCTGAATCGCAAATAGTTTGAGAGTGTCGAAATACCAGTCATGATTAACCTCACATAATATTGGTTCAGAAAGGGGACGAGGCAACATAAAAATATGTTGTGAATTTTTGTCCCGCGATTGATGCTTGTCCACCTGCCATTGCATCGTGATACCAGCTGGAGCAAAAGACAATAATGGCCAAAATTGGATAACTGAAGACAGACACTACTCGGAAATGTTTACTTAGAGCACCCAATCGCTGCTTGCTGTGAAGGAGCCTGTCATGACCACTGAAATCTGAATCATTTTTGCCCCGTTTCAAAAACCACAAACACGAGAGATGCACTGGAAGTATCCTTATGCAATTCCCAAGGAGATTGGAGTACCGTTCCCATGCATTGTTAGTGTGAAAGTTGATTGAAGCACGACCACTGCCTTTAAATTCTTCTTGACTAAAAAAACAGTGCACTGATATATGCATAATATGAATTATTCCCTGCAATTTATCAGAAATAGGAATGCAACCCAGAACAGCATAGTCCCAATCCACTACGTGATGCTCACAAACAACCATAAATTGATGTTCAATATATTTCACCTTAGGCAGTTCTGAACACACTTGCACTGCTCGGCAATCGCAAGAACCAGATGGCCATGGAAGCTTCAGGTGGACATTTGTTTGACCGAATCTGGACTTCAGTTGCAGATTTGGAAAATACCTTGAGAAAGCTCTAAGAGAATTCAGATTACCAGATAAACTCTTCATCACATAAATGACTTGTGGTAGCATCCATGTGTGCTTCAGAGTAACTCCTTCAAGATAGCAAGCAAATGATGGCCATGGCATAAGACAGAGCCTGCTAGCAGATGTTTCCCTCTTGGAACTGAGTGACCATGCAACTTTCCATTGGGAATGTTTAGAGCAATTAGGGAAAACGGATAGAGTGTTGAATTTCACTCTCTTTGACCCAGCCTCACAACAATTGCTTGACTCAGTGGAAACTAAGGAAGTGAGCTGTCCTTGTTCATACTTGGGTAGTTCTAACCATACTTGTACTGCTTGGCATTTGTATGGAAATGAGGGCCACAGTAGTGATTGCAGCTCTGTCTTGCTGCCATTACCTTGCAAAACGAGAGTTATCACCACTATATGAAGCAAAGAAGATGTCTCCCAAAAAGGCCGATGCAGCAGCTCTCGAGCAAACTGAACAGGAGGCGCCCATTCTTGCAAATCACGCTTCATGCTTGACTGCTGATCCCGTGGCCACCACACATATCCAGAGTCACCGGAGATGCAACCACAAGCTATGCCATGGAGCATAACAGTGTCTTTCACAGCACATGTACCAAATTCCCACAGAGGAAGTGAATCAATAGGATATGCAGAGAGTACAGTCTGCACAACAACACTAGTAAACAAACTGGATATTGAACCCTGAAGCTTGTAACAGACTAGTTCATATGGCCCAAATTGCATGAACTGAAGAATTTTTTTGCTTGAATGTTCAGTGCTTACAGCAGTCATTTTCTGCATGCTTAGAAATAGATGTGCAGTCGTGATAGGTAGATTGGAATGCTGCACTTGAGGAGCCGCAGTAATAGAGCAAGCACACCGATTTTTACCTTCATGAAATAACTGCTTACAAAAACATGAATCATCCTTGTCCTCTGACGGCACACCGATTTGAAATGACGGCCATGGAGTTGGTCGAATCTCATTCCCCTCTGCAAAATGATCTGCCAGAAACGATGGCCATGGTGTCGGCCGTATCAAAAGTCCTAGGTGCCTTGTGGGCAACGAGACGTCCAGGTCATGGTTCAGGAACGGCTGCATTGAATAGATAGCTGAAAACATAGGAGAAGATGGAGGGGTCAGGAGCTTGTCTTCCATGGCTAGGGGCGCCCACAGGTTAGAATCACCGTTGCTAGCTGGGTGACTGAGGTTGGTGACGAGCACAACTGTGGTTGCTGGGAGTAGTGGTGCCGTCATGACTGGCAATGTGAGCGACGATGTGACAGTGACTCGGTTCGGGCACTCTGTCGAACAGGTCACGGGCGTCGTGGTGATGCAGTCAAGGGACGCATGGTGGGTAATCTGGAGGACCTCCTGGACCTTGATGGTTGAGGAGAAGACGCCGGGGAGGACGGCAAGCTCGGGAGCGACTTCGGCAGAGGCCGCCACAATTGCAGACTCGTCCATGCCTGAAACAGCGGCACGGCAGGTGGTGTCGTGGTTGGTGTGGAGCACGGCCGGAGCAGTTGTTGATGTAGCGGTAGTAGTAGCAGGTGAGGCAGCCGGATCGACTCGCGAGGTAGCCCCGGCTGGATCGCCCGTGCGTGCAGCCGCGAACTCAGACCTGATGCTATCCAGTTGCGCCGATAGCTACGCGAGAAACCACAGCATCTGCTCTCTGCGGTCACGGCGTCCCACTCCGGTGGATAGATGAGAGAACAAGGAGCCTGCTCTGGATCGGACATGGTGCTGTAGCCGGTGGAAATTGGGGAATCGGGGGAGGTGGTGGTGGGTGAAAAAAAATTTGTGGGAATATTTACTGGCTCTGAATACCAGATGTTAGGGACCCGATCACACTACCACTCAATTGCTCACAAGCACCATTGATCCGAGTGCAGAGTATCGATTACACACTAATTGATAGTTGGGTAAGGAAGAACAGAGGAAGGGGAACGAGAGGAAGAAGAGAGCCGAGCCGCCGTGTGCTGTTTGCCTTGATCCACTGGGTACCCCGTTCGTAGCCTCTCCTGTGTACTTGTAGATGCGGCAGTGGGTCAGGAGCGGGGCAAGCCCATGAGCTGGCCCAAGAGGCCAGGCCCTGTACATGTACGAGTACAAGTTAGGAGGGGCTCCTAACAAAGGTGTATTAGTTTTTATACAAGTCAAACACGTGCTTGTTTGACCAAGCTTTTAGAAAAAAGTATCAACATCTGCAGTACCAATTTGTATCATTAGATCCATCATGAAAAATATTTTCATATTTTATTTAATTTGTTTTCTAGGTGTTGATATTTTATTCTATAACCTTGGTCAAACATACATAAGTTTGACTTGCACGGAACCAATACACCTTATATTCTGGAATGGAAGGAGTATCTTTTTTATAGCTAATTAGCTAGTCTATTTTATCAAATTATTGCTGTAATTGGCGACTGTTTCTTCGCACATAGCTTAGCTCATGTTTTATCTGAATGAGACTGTTTTCTTGGCATTCCCCTTGATATACTTTCTTATCCTTGCCCTCTTTGTTGGACCAGTTCATACCGTACTCGTTTATAGAGAAGGAGGCCAGTCATGTCCAAGGGTTTAGTCCGGAGCTTGCAGTAGTTACCATTGGAGGAGGAAAGGAGCTGGAGGAAAAGCTTGTGGTAATACTTTGCTCTAGTTTTATGAAGCTAAGAACCATTATATTCACTTGGAACAATTCTTATAAATATGTGATTAATTCTGTGAGTGGGTCACTTCTAAAGCTGCACTTTTTTGCATTTCCATTCTCGAGGGCTTTGTAGGTAAGACCAACAAGTGAAACCATCGTAAATCACATGTTCACTAAATGGATCCAGAGCTATCGTGATCTCCCTCTCATGATTAATCAGGTAACCTCATTGGCAGACTTGGGTCAACACGCTCACTATCATTTACTGTACTAATTATTTCCTATTATTCTAGTGGGCCAATGTGACAAGATGGGAAATGAGGACTAAGCCATTCATCAGAACTCTTGAATTTTTATGGCAAGAAGGTCATACAGCTCATGCAACCCTTGAAGAGGCAGAGAAGGAGGTTTGTTCATCATTCTGCAAGTTCCTTTTGCCCCTGAACTTGTTCAGTACCATGCCGTTCATGTAATGATACATATGTGGAACAATGAAAGGTTCTAATGCGCTGTCATCTGCTCCATTTCTTAATACTCTGCAGGCGATGCAGATGATTGATGTATATACCAAATTTGCTTATGAGCAAGCTGCAATACCAGTTATTCCAGGCAGGAAATCAAGAGTGGAGACATTTGCTGGTGCTGATCGGACCTACACTATAGAAGCTATGATGGGTGACAAGAAGGCCTTACAAGCTGGAACTAGTCACAACCTTGGCCAGAACTTCTCTCGTGCCTTTGAAACACAGGTTGCTGTTTACCAACTTTGACCTGTCTCATTTTCTTGGCATCTTGTGTGCTTCCTGTACTCGGTCATTTGGCTATTATAAGTAGTTAAGTACCTATTGCAACCCTCTGAGACAAACTGTTTATTTTGATTTTCCCCACCTGCTGCAGTTTATGGATGAAAATGGTCAACTTGAGCACGTATGGCAGACTTCTTGGGCTATTAGCACTCGGTTCGTTGGTGGGATCATCATGACCCATGGTGATGATGCTGGTTTAATGCTTCCACCAAGGATTGCTCCCATTCAGGTATTATCCCATTGCTTTGTTTACACCTTTGTGCGCACAAAGCTCAGGCCCTTGTACCTGTATAAGTTTTTCCTTCATCTGTCTTGTACTCTACAAAACCCCTGTGGAAGTTTGGATAAAAGGGACACTCAATTTTTTTGGCCGAAAATGCCAGCTATGTCCCTTTTCTGCAAAGTTTTGCATCGTACTATCTGCTCTCAGTATTTTGAACTATACACTTGTGAGTAGAATGTAAGAATTTTTTGTTCAACACAGGTGGTAATAGTGCCTATTTGGAAAAAGGGTGACGAAAAGGGTGTTGTTATGGAAGCTGTAGCATCAGTTCAGAACACGCTCAAAGAAGCAGGCATTAGAGTCAAAGTGGATGACTCAGAGCTGAGAACACCTGGATGGAAGTTTAACTTTTACGAGATGAAAGTAACCACTTTTGCACTTCTACTGGAATTCCAGTTCAGTTATTTTCCCCTTCTACTTTTCCATAGGCTTCTTCTTGACATTTCTTCCATGTTTTGACAGGGAGTTCCCATAAGGATTGAACTTGGTCCCCGCGATGTGAAAAACAGGAGTGTTGTGCTTTCTAGGCGAGATGTCCCTGGAAAGCAAGGAAAGGAGTTTGGAATATCTATGGAACCATCAATATTGGTGGATCATATAAAAGGCCGTCTAGAGGAAATTCAGGCATCTCTTCTACAGAAGGCCATCACATTTCGTGATAGGTACTTATGATACAGAATATATTTTTTATGAATTCGTAACTTGTCTTCAAGAAGTGTTTATTGCTACTTTCTTATGCCCGTTTTGTTCTGTGCTCTTATGCCATCCTTTCCCCATAGTGACAATAACTGTTCTAGTGTGTACCTGTGTTAGCTTTATATGTACCTGTCGTCGGACACATGGATTCTTTTGTGGGTTCTCTTCATTGCATGATCCACATTTCTTTTATCATAACTAATAACCTTTTCACTCCGTGCAGTAATATAGTTGATGTCAACTCATATGGAGAACTGAAGGAGGTCATTTCCGAGGGTAAATGGGCAAGAGGTCCATGGTCAGCTAGGTAGGTCGTGTTTGAATGGACGTGTTTTATCCTTGTGGGTCAATGATGTTTTTTTTATTTGACGATTTGATTGATTTGTGGTAAACTTCAGCGATGCGGATGAGCTGAAGGTGAAAGAAGAGACCAGTGCCACCATCAGGTGCTTTCCCTTTGATCAGCCGGAGGGTGCGAAAAAATGTTTCATGACTGGCAATCCAGCCGATGAAGTTGCTATTTTTGCAAAGTCATATTAGGCCATCTTTGTGCAACCAGAGATCAGAGTATTTTCTTTACAGATTCTTTTCTCTTTTCTACAGTTTCTCTGTGGTCTTTACTGACCATGAACGAAGAATTTAAAGGGTTTTTTTCCGTGTAAATCCACAATCCGCAAGATTTAAGAAAAAATTGACATGGCGCAAGATTTTAATTCTGTCATGACAGCAGGGTGCCAGTGTATAACAAAGTCCTTTTGTCAAGTTTGTCTTATTTTGCATATAAATATCCTGTTTTTCCAAAAGTACCGTTTGTTGTAATTTCCCTCTTACGGTCATTATATAAACATAAAGTTAGCTTCATAAGCAGTTAAGCACACCTGTTTATGTATAAAAAAAAGAGGTAAGTACAGGTACGTGTACGCGAGGCTCTTGAGAAAAGTTGGTAATAATGAGCTCATATAAAATGGAAAACGATGTATGGGTTGGCCATAGTACTAGAATCAAGATGATACCATTTCTTATACCATTCCCTCCGCTCTTATATTATATTATAGGACAGAGGGAGTACATACATGGTAATGAAATTTTATTCTTCAAGATATGTCAGACTGGTATGATAAGTCGAAAACGTTCTATATTTGTGAACAGAGGGAGTAGAAGGCAGCCGCCGGAAGTTGTGATATATGGGTTGAACACCGATATTGGTAACTCCATGCAGGGTGGAAGTACTGCGTCTTGTTCTATATTTGTGAACAGAGGGAGTAGAAGGCAGCCGCCGGAAGTTGTGATATATGGGTTGAACACCGATATTGGTAACTCCATGCAGGGTGGAAGTACTGCGTCTTGCTGAACTCTGCCTGCCGGGAGATGATGAGCTCTTTCGGCAGGGCAACGCCCAGGAGAGCAATGCCGATCCAGTTACAGAAGGAAACACTCCTGACTTTCTTATTCCTCCATCTTGTAACAGACATGATCATCGTTTAATAAAGGTTGCCAAAGTTAAAATAAAAAAAAGCAGGGCAAAATATGAAAGCCAGGAGAAGCTTTGAACTTTATTCGACACAAGGAACCTACAGTTAACAGAAACTGACTGTACACTTGAATGTACATTGCAACGGGAGGGTGAGCCTGAGCCTAAACAAGATGACTAACTCTTCCGGCATTGAGGCCAGGCCGCAGCAGCTCATGCTAGACCTGTGGCTTCATGATCCTCACGGTGGTGTAGAAACGCTTGAAGTCCTTCATCGCTTGTTCCTCAATCTGGATCGAGCGGATGGAGGACGGGGTGTCAGTCTCTGGCTTAAACCAGCGGTTGGGAACGTTGTCCTTCACGCCAACAACCTCTGGCGCTGCGCCCAGGGATGGTATGGCAAAGCCTGATGTCCGGGTTTTCGGAGTGTGGGAGACAACGCCGTGGTGCCGTTTCTCCTGCTCAAAAGTCAGTTGGTTTCAATCAGAGGCTGCACTTTGTTATATTGCTGTAAGAAAATACGTATCAATTTAACATTTGGTAACATGAAGTCAACCTGCTGCATCTGTATGTCCCTGAGTGAAGGCCGTGATAGGTTGGGTGAGGTAGCTGAAGATGACCAAGGAGGTGTGCTCTTATCCCCTTCGTGAGCAGGAACAGCACGAGCAGGTGTAACAGATATTGGACTTGAACACGCATCAGGCATAAACGAAGAAAGCCGCAAAAGCCCAGCACTGTCAGGTGAATCCTCGTGGCGGTCTTTTGCTTTCGTCGTCATCAGCTCGTTCGTTTTCGACCTCTGCTCGCTTTGAATATCACGAAGGGAAGCAGGTCCCTTCGTTATCTTAGCTCCACCCCAGGCAGGTCCTTCTTGCTTTGGTGTCACAGGCACAGCAGGAGTAGGCAAGCTTAGCTTTGAGGTGTCATCAAGAGCACCACTCAAAAACAATGACAAGCCGCCTTTCTTGTTCTTCTTCTTTGATGAAGTTGGCCGGGAAGCTTTGTCCCCTAATGGACAAAAGATGGCTTTTGTGTTAATCGAAGTGCCATCATCAGATGGTTTGACTGGTTCCTGCTTGAATATATAAATTTATTAATACTGTTGCTTCCTTTAACATAATAGATAAATAAAAGAACACATCCATAATGAACAAAACGATGATTAATGCAAAGAAATTATAAAGAAATGCCTACATAAATAGGATCAATTTATGTTTGTGACATGTTTTACCACATTTAAGAAAAAATCCTCAATTTTACTCCATGTAACAATCATTTGTCAGTTTTTACCCCTTCTGATTTTTGATGGCGTCATGACCATGGTCCAGCCGCAGTGAGAGGGAAGGGTACGACCCGTCAATCATGAAGTCTGGCGTCGGGATCTTGAGGTTCTCCAGCAGCAAAGGCAAGTCCCCGATGCCGCTCCACCGGCACCTGTGGTACCCACCGTCCGACAAGCCGGTGAACAGGTTCACGGGCCTGGTGACCTCAAAGTAGGTGGCGTTCTTGCCGACAACACTCAGGTCAGATCACCAGGATGTTGCCCATAATCAGAGCCAGGCCGCCTCACGAGCTCTGTGCCGTGGGAGCGGCGATATCGATGCAATGGAGGCTGGGGATGGAGACAAGGCACAGCCAGTTATGCCTGCGTTGTGGAGGACAGAGCCACAGTCAAGACGGCGACACCGTCCGTAAAGCCACTCAGAGGTGGCGCCGAGGACGGAGATACGGCCACACCACCAGGGAGCTGCGGGAGGCGGCACTCAGCCTCCGCTCACGATGGGGAGTAGAACACCCAGTGGACTACAACGCAGAGTCGCCACCGGATGCCACCACACTTCTCACCACCAGAGGCCACCATCGTAGGCTGCAACGTCCTGGATCAAGTGCATCTGCCTCCAAAGGGGGTCGAATCGACTGCAACAGCCGCCGAAGCTGGTGATCTGGGCAGATAGGAGGGGAACCAAACCTCACCAGATCTGGGTGGTGGCCTCCGCTCTGCTCCCATGCACTGAACATGGCCTTAGTAGCCTCGCCTCACTGCGTGTTGTGGTGTTGTGGCTGGACAGGAACCGCCTTTTCAGCGTCTCCATCCTGTAGGCCCTCTCACCACTTTCCGGCCAACACCTTTGCAGGTAAACCTCCAGCGGGAGCCCCTTCTTCCCGTCCCCATCACCAGCACCCGGGATGAGCCCGAGTACAACGTGCCTGGGAACAACAAGAAGGGCAAGCTCTCTGGCACGGCGTCGCTGGCATTGTCGTGAGAGTTGTGGTCTTTGCACTGCTCCAGCTGGCCGACATCGAGTTTTACTACAATAGGTCCCGGCGGCAGCAACGCGGCACGTGTGAGGGACCAAAGGGCACAGCTGTGGCGGCGGCTCAAGAAAGAGGTGCTCCGCCGGCATCCAGCGATGATGGTGCCGCAGGCATGGCATCCTTGCCAAAGCACTGGCACACCCGGGTCATCGGCGGTGGGCACTGGGGGTGAGCCAAACCGACAGATGTTTGTGGGGAAGGGCGCGAGGTACAGCGTGGAGGACCTCGTGTTCGTGCATGTGTTAGTGTGGTTGGACAAACCAAAACAAACCAGACCTAAGAAAACCAGTTGGCCAGATTAATCAGTCTATGTGGCATCCAAGTCAGCGCTGAAATGTGGGGCGACGAGAATTTCTGTTAGATGGGGTATAATCTGTCACAAATCTGAAACTTAGGGGTAAAAATTGGAATTATAACTCTTCAAAGAAAGAAACAAGATATTCTGCCTTATCAAATACTTAGCCTCCCACGGAAGCAACACTCGGAACGGGTACCAGAAGAAAAGAGTTTCGCGTGGCCTCTCACCACTAGGTATCGAGAAAAGCAAAGGTGCAAAACTTAGTCAAACAAACTCACGAAGACACGGCCAAGCATACATCAAAAAACTGCTAGTAGCTAGGGTCACGGATTAACACGACCAGTCCAAAATTATACCACTGGTCACCAGTAAGGCCGGTGCAGCCAGATTTTTTCCAAAACCCGAAGTTGGAGGTTGTTGGAATTTTCTCATTTTTGTGGACTAGTTACAAAATCATATAGAGAAGAACTAAATATTGGATTATAGATGAATAGAGATGAAAGTGTAGGTGACACTTTCACAGAAATCAAAATTTCAAATGTAGGACAGCAATCCTTTTATTTTCGACCGTATGGTCTTTAAGATGGGTAGAAGATTTTTCACTGGCTAGGAATACAGGCATGAGACTGAGACCAACACGGAAAGAACCAAAGAAAATGAACCTTATCGGTATCATAAGATAGAAGAGCACAAACCTTTTCTGAAGAGCCATGGGTTGGTAACACTTCTGGAAGCTCCTTATTGTGGTTTTGCTCCTTGTCCTCATGCTTTATAGAGGTAATATCAGATTGTGCTGCCTGCTTGATTTTCTTCTTCTGTTTCTTAGAACCCTCAGATTTTTTGTTTGGCACATAAACTGAAGGTCTTGAAAATGCTTTTGTTGGAAAGCCAAGCTCTGTAAGTTCACTTTCAAGGGAAGCCCTAGACTCGAGCTTTGCTAGCTGTTGATCATCAAGCTGATGACCATCCAGTTGTTTAGCCTCGAGCATCTCAATCTGCTGCAGTTTCTTGCGAATTGCCCTGATCTGTTTGGAGACAGCTTGCTCAGCATTGCTTTCTTTCTGAAGGAAGTTACCATAACCTGACATTCCATACAACTTTGATGCAGGCTTCTGACTGTCCCTGAGCCTAGGGAATCCTCCTGCATTATCTCCCTCTGCATCGCTATCAATGACAGCAGGATAAGTAGCTGTCATTGTGGGAAGACGGCGGTGACTCCAGGGCTCCGAGGATTTTTCATCCAGCAATCTCTCTAAATTTGCAAGAATTTCAGGAGAAGCATTCATAATTGAAGGAGCTGCCACTGTGAAGATGTAATCAAGGTTGCGAATAGCTGTATCCTGCATCGCATTGCACAGCAGAGTACCAGAAATCACTATATGAAAATTAATTAGGCATGGACAAAGGATGAATGCATATCAGTATGTGGTAACAACTGTATAATGCATGTAAGCTGCAGCACACCACTGTATTACCTCACAGTGCTTCTTGAGCTCTTTGGCTTCCAAGGAATCAGCAACTTCAAGAAGTTGTATAGCATTCTTTGGCTCCATTATATGCTGAATTGCAACTTTCTCACAGAGGCTCTTCAGACTGGGTATGCCTTTGCTCATTTCACTGTTGGTTACAGATAGATCAGTTTCAGGCTGGACATCAGTAAACAATATGTCTTCATCCAACTCTTCCATCACACCACTCCATTCTGATGAGGGCTTTTTGCTTTGGATTTTGGGTTTGGGTGGATACTCAGGATGGTAAATACTAGAAAGCACAAGCATATGTGTTTCACCAACACAAACTGATGATGCTCGCTTAACACCATTCACTCGAGTAAATACTGGAGTTTCATCCTTACGTTTCTTTGCATCACACATGAAAACATCACCAGTTGATGTAGCCAGTGCAGTCCAGTACTTTCCAGCTGAGATGCTCACTACATTCCGTCCACACATAGAGAATATCTGTGCAGAAACAGTTTAAATGTAAGCATGAAACACATAACATAGCTTGAAAGATGACCTTGTGAGATGTAATAACCGAACCTGTTGACATCTTAAGTCCAGATCCGATGAATTCCAGTAAAAAATAGCACCATCAGCCGTTAGAGCAGTACTGTGCATCACTCCAGCTGCCACAGAGATCACCTGAAGTCGCTCCATACGATGAAACTTCACGTTTGCATTTCCACCCTTCTTAAGACATTTAGCTATTACAACACGGCGAGGGGTCACGAGGCGATGACCCCAAGTGAACACCTGCAATAGAGGGTGACATCAGCAGGTCTGAGGTCTGTTAATTTTCTTGGTGTTATTCGAACCGATTTTAACTTACCTCACCATCAGCCCCAAACACTAACGTATGATATTTTGCTGCAGATACACCTTTAAATACTTTTCCTTTCAAATACTCTACCATTCTTGGAATGCAATTGGATGCCGAGTTTGAAGTGCCATAGCCTAGCTGGCCCTCCTTATTGGAACCCCATGTGAACACTTCGCCAGTATCGGCAACTGCTGCTGAGTGCTTGTTTGCAGCGGCTACTGCAATTATCCTTTGCTTGAGTGAACTAACACGCCTTGGTGTTGGTTGGGTATCAACAGAAGGGTAACCAAGCTGACCCTCTGCATCGTCCATAGCATTTTGTTATAGGCCATAAGCACACTGTAAATTTTAGAAGTATGTTGCTGGAGACACATACGCATTCACACATACCTCTGTTTGATCCCCAGGTAAACAATTCCCCAGCTGATGTAGCAATCACTGTGTGATGTTTCGCAGCAGCCACAACATTCACCTCTTTACGGCCTAATCCAACTGTCACTTGGCGAGGGGTAATCACAGCTGTCGTCTGGCCACTGCAATAAAATGGCAGTTATAGCAACACAAAATAAATTTTACCAATAGCATGAGAAATGAGACTTTATCACTGAAAGGCCCGAGACATTAGTGCTCAACTACTGTTGAAAAATGTTAGCGACTTTACGCTTCATTGGCACATTTGAATATACTAGTAAGGTACATGTGCATTGCATGTGGGAGCTTAGATAACCGAAGTACGAACGAATATCGACATACCACACTACAGATAAGTTTGGAGTCATATATGCATGACGTATATGATGTAGATTTAATTCTCGTAGTTCATCACATTGGAAATCAAATTATAGCTACAAAATAATCGAAAGACTGCATGGTATATACTACACAAAACTGATGTGAAATATATCCAGCACATTTATTTTTAATCATCTTGTACTGCAGTTTTGAGTAGTTAGTGTTGTATCTTCAAAGCCAAACAGACTTTATGAAGGTGACATAGCCTTGAATCATAAAATCATAAAAAAAAATCGAATGGCAATTTGTTTAGAAAAAATCACTTTGGGGAACTAAAGTACGGAAGGGTCTAAAACAAATGAGAAGTGCTTATAATTTGAAGTGAATCGTAGACCATCAGGTAAAAAGGAATGGTGAGTTGGTGACTCATTTAGAAGAAAAAAGTTAAGAGGGTTAAAGTATGGAAAATTCTAGAACAAATAAGCGCTTGTGTTTTGAGGTTTGTGCATTCTCTGCAAAGAACTTACCACAAAGTCATGTGGAGATAACCATTTTCAACCTTTCTACAATAAGTGTTTTATTAGATACTGCATGACTGCTTACCTCTGAATATCCGGATGTCCAAGACGACCACCTCGACCAAATCCCCAAGTGTATAATTCACCATCAGAACTGACTGCTACACTATGGAACTTTGATGCAGCAACAGTTTTGATGTATGACCCATGCAAGGCATCTACTTTGCAAGGTAGTTTTTGTATGTGGGCATTGCCAGTTCCCAGTTGATAGTTTGTTCCACTTCCCCAACTGAAGACTTCCGTTGCAACTAAAATGGAAAAAGGTAAGGAGGATTTGTAAGCGCATCCTAAAGAAATTTCCAGAAGGTCATAATCACACCAGTACCAAAGCACTGAACACAATTAGAGACAAATTAACTGTCTCCCGAAACAGAAGAGAGGCATGCTACCTGAATTGGGAGAATCCCCATTAGTCTGTGATACAGGGCCAGAGAGAAGATCAATAGGTGTACGACCCTTGGTGTCCTCCAAATTGAGGGATGCACCAAACTGTAGAAGAACACCAGCAATGCACAAGTGGCCAAAATGAAGTGCTCTGTGAAGGCTGCTCCAACCGGATTCTCCATCCTGCAAAAATGGAATTTGGTGGGAATTTATAAAAAATAGTGATACTTAATACAACAACAAGAACAACAACAACAACAAAGCCTTTAGTCCCAAACAAGTTGGGGTAGGCTAGAGGTGAAACCCATAAGATCTCGCAACCAACTCATGGCTCTGGCACATGGATAGCAAGCTTCCACGCACCCCTGTCCATAGCTAGCTCTTTGGTGATACTCCAATCCTTCAGGTCTCTCTTAACGGACTCCTCCCATGTCAAAATCGGTCTACCCCGCCCTCTCTTGACATTCTCCGCACGCTTTAGCCGTCCGCTATGCACTGGAGCTTCTGGAGGCCTGCGCTGAATATGCCCAAACCATCTCAGACGATGTTGGACAAGCTTCTCCTCAATTGGTGCTACCCCAACTCTATCTCGTATATCATCATTCCGGACTCGATCCTTCCTCGTGTGGCCACACATCCATCTCAACATACGCATCTCCACCACACCTAACTGTTGAACATGTCGCCTTTTAGTCGGCCAACACTCCGCGCCATACAACATTGCGGGTCGAACCGCCATCCTGTAGAAGTTGCCTTTTAGCTTTTGTGGCACTCTCTTGTCACAGAGAATGCCAGAAGCTTGGCGCCACTTCATCCATCCGGCTTTGATTCGATGGTTCACATCTTCATCACCAATGTGGGCATTTAAGGATATGTTTTTCTCAATGAAGAACATATTTTACGATTTGCCTTTGGTATCTGGATACAAGTTTTACTCTGCCAATGCATATAATTTGTAGAATGCCCAATAGCAACCCAGCAGTTTGATAAATGGAGGCATAGTGCTTTAATGAAAAGGAGACAATAAGAAAATTTATAAATGAAGACAGAGGTGGTGCATACCCTTGCATCTGGATTAGCACCAGCATCTAGGAGCCGCCTGACGATTGGAAGGTGATTTCTCCATGTTGCAAGGTGGAGGGCACCAAGGCCAAATGCATTTCTACCGTCAATGCTTCCACCGTTCTTTTTTATCAAGGCCAAAGCAGATTCCACTTCAGCTATTGACCCTTGTTTTGAAACAAGACACAAATCCTTCACAGAGCATCCAGTACAAGGTCTGCGTGTGCCAGCTTGCTTCAGTGCGCCTGGTGGAGATACTGAAGGCTCCATGGCACTTCTCAATTGCACAAGTATCTATGGGGTTATTGAGACAAATCAGTACTCCGTCACAACAATATCAGAAAATGACATTTGCTTAGTTTAAAACGTCATGGTACCTAGAAAGGCAGGTCCACTGCTGAACTGCTTGCATGCCACAGGTATTTTCCACAGCAGCAACACTATTTTGGTACCGTTTGACTAATCGGTAGTAAGTTAATCTTAATCCTAAAGAAAAAGTCTTGTATCGTTACAGTTTTATCTCTGCAAGGAGAACTGGCAGAAAGCTTGGATGATTATCATCTCCACTCTCTAAGACTGCTATCCTAAACTAGCCAAGTAACATAGGACAGCATGGCACTAGATCTTCATCCTGAGCCCAATTATTTTATTAGAGTTCCATGAGGTTAGGATGCTATTCCATGTCCAAATGGGATGCTAGATAAAGAAGCATCCATAGAATAGAGATCAACCTGCATAGTAAAATGAATAAAAATTAGTAGAAGGACATAATGCAGAAACTATCGACAGTAGATCAGATAAAATGGGCTAATTAAGATACAAGACGGGTTTAAAAATGGCATCGATTAGTAGAATAAATATTAGCAAACAGCCAAAATAATAGTGAGTGAGATTGCTAACTAGCAATTCTAACCAATGTTTGATGAAAAAGAGGCCAGCATCAAAAAGGCATTTGCGTTAAAGTCTAGAGTGCAATAGCAGGACTACTTGGGCATATGCGAACTTATATATGTATTAGAGAAGTCAGCCGGCCAAAAAAAAACTTGGAAAATATGTAGCTAACACGATATAGAAAATGATCATCACATCATAGTAAAATTACAATCTAGCACATAGATTTCTCAACCTACAGGTGACCAGGTGGCCATTTTTTAGTTCCTCTGTCATATTTCGTATGGTAGAACACTAGAGCTACTTTTTGGCCATATGCTTTTTTCTTAATCAAGTTGCAAACAAATATGTTACCAGGTTGTGTAATGGTCTGATTTACCAAACAAAGCAACAGACTGTCTACTATTATGTGGCACAGAACTTGTTTTTTCAAGATAAGCATAGAAACCAAAAACTCAAAACTGAGCTTCACACTGAACAAGAAAATGAAGATGCCAGTTTATATACCTAAAAGAGTATATTGATTTAGACTTCAGGTAGTAACAATGATCCAGACAAAAAAATTGTATACACTGCACAAGCAATTAACAAAAATAATCTGTCTCACAGGCCGTAAGGTATAGATTATATTTCAAGTACCTGGTTCCACACAATTAGCAAGTCTAAGTAATGTTCGATCATTTTTTGGAATGACCGGCTAAAATATATAAACGGTGTAGCAATTGGTCAACGGCAGAAAAGCAAAACAAAAATGTGATCCACACAGAAAAGGATATTCCAACCACGAGGAACAGCAGATGATTTTGCATTGCCTGAGAGAGTCAAGCAAAAACCAACAGGAAACACACACACAAGAAAGTAATAAGAGAAACATATCAACATGCACCAAACGAAGCGGAAGCCATCAAACTTCTCCCAAAAATACGTGATTTGTTAGAGAGCTAGACGGGAATTCTCACTGGAAACAAATCAACAGCAATTACACCCGTACGAATCTAAAATGAAATCCATCCTTCCGTACAGAAACAATAAGAGTAACCGATCAAAAACCAAGCATTACCCGCTGCAAATACTGGCGCACAAGTCGGATCAAACAACCGGAGCGGACCGGCATTGCGCCGAGCAACCGCCGGGGGCATCCTTGTCTACTCCCAACAAACGGATCTACGACCAAACGAAATCGCGCATAGCACCACAGAAACGAGATCCAACCCATGCCTCATACACGAGAATCCAGTGACGGAGAATGGAAATGGAAGAATCCACAACTGACCTTGGATTGGATTGGATTGGACTCCCCGTCAAGAACACATGCTGTCCTATGTCCTCTCTCTCTCTCTCTCTCTCTCTCTCTCCCAGGAGGGCTGCGTTTATGTGGGAGGGAGGGAGGGAGGGATCCCGGCGTGGAATATGCTCCGGTTAGTTCGGGCGCAGGAGGAGGAGGAACCGCCCACTCTCGTTTCTCTCTCTTTGGTTTCCTGGCGTGCGTGGTCTCTCTCTCTGTGAGGTGGGGAGAGACAGCGATGAGATAGAGATACGTGGTGATCTCAGGAGAAAAAGTGAGCCGTGAACGAGTTTGCCGGGTTTTAGAGCATTTCTATCAGACTTTTAAATCGCTGACCGTAAAATAATCTCCAGCTTACGGTTTTGAGCGAAAAAGTGAAAACCTTATAAGCGTCCGACCCGTAAAAAAAATTGAGGGACGCGGTAAAATTCTTTCCTCCGACCCGCGAAAACACAGGCCCCCCTTGGTGCCATGTATCCCGCGAAAGCGGTTGGTGGGAGGGACATTTCAGTGCGCGCTCCCCACATCTCCTCCCGCGACCGCCCGCCACCTGTCGCCTACGATTCCGGCCATTCCTGATACGTCTCCAAAGTATCTATAATTTTTTATTATTCTATGTTATATTATATTCTGTTTTGGATGTTTAATAGGCTTTATTATACACTTTTATATTATTTTTGGGACTAACCTACTAACCGGAGGCCCAGCCCAAATTGCTGTTTTTTGCCTATTTCAGAGTTTCGTAGAAAAAGATTATCAAACGGAGTCCAAAACGGAATGAAACCTTCGGGACGTGATTTTTGGAACAAACGTGATCTAGAGGACTTGGACCCTACGTCAAGAAAGCAACCAGGAGAGCACGAGGCAAGGGGCGCGCCTACCCCCGGGCTCCATCTTCGTGGGGCCCACGTTGCTCCACTGACGTATTTCTTCCTCCTATATATACCTACGTACCCCCAAACCAACAGAGGCATCCACGAAAACCTAATTCCACCGCCGCAACTTTCTGTACCCGTCAGATCCCATCTTGGGGCCTTTTTCGGCATCCTGCCGGAGGGGGCACTGATCACGGAGAGCTTCTACATCAACACCATAGCCTCTTCGATGATGTGTGAGTAGTTACCTCAGACCTTCGGGTCCATAGTTATTAGCTAGATGGCTTCTTCTCTCTCTTTGGATCTCAATACAAAGTTCTCCACAATTCTCGTGGAGATTTATTCAACGTAATCTTCTTATGCGGTGTGTTTGTTGAGACCGATGAATTGTGGGTTTATGATTAAGTTTATCTATGAACAATATTTGAATCTTCTGAATTCTTTTATGTATGATTGGTTATCTTTGCAAGTCTCTTCGAATTATCAGTTTGGTTTGGCCTACTAGATTGATCTTTCTTGCAATAGGACAAGTGATTAGCTTTCGGTTCAATCTTGCGGTGTTCTTTCCCAGTGACAGCAGGGGCAGCAAGGCACGTATTGTATTGTTGCCATCGAGGATAACAAGATGAGGTTTATATCATATTGCATGAGTTTATCCCTCTATATCATGTCATCTTACTTAAAGCGTTACTCTGTTCTTATGAACTTAATACTCTAGATGCATGATGGATAGCGGTCGATGTGTGGAGTAATAATAGTAGATGCAGGCAGGAGTCGATCTACTTGTCACGGACGTGATGCCTATATACATGATCATACCTAGATATTCTCATAACTATGCTCAATTCTATCAATTGCTCAATAGTAATTTGTTCATCCACCGTAATACTTATGCTCTTGAGAGAAGCCACTAGTGAAACCTATGGCCCCCGGGTCTATTTTCCATCATATTAATCTTCCAACACTTAGCTATTTTTATTGCCTTTTATTTTACTTTGCATTTTTATTATAAAAATATAAAAAATATTATCTTATCATGTCTATCAGATCTCACTTCGTAAGCGACCGTGAAGGGATTGACAACCCCTTTATTGCGTTGGTTGCGAGGTTTTTATTTGTTTGTGTACGTGCGAGGGATTCGTGTGTGGCCTCCTACTAGATTGATACCTTGATTCTCAAAAATTGAGGGAAATAGTTACGCTACTTTACTGCATCATTCTTTCCTCTTCAAGGGAAAACCAACGCAGTGCTCAAGAAGTAGCAAGAAGGATTTCTGGCGCCGTTGCCGGGGAGTCTACGCAAAAGTCAACATACCAAGTACCCATCACAAACTCTTATCTCCCACATTACATCATTTGCCATTTGCCTCTCGTTTTCCTCTCCCCCACTTCACCCTTATCGTTTTATCCGCCCTCTCTTTTCCATTCGCCTTTTTTCTTTGCTCGCTTTTGTTTGCTCGTGTGTTGGATTGCTTGCTTATCACGATGGCTCAAGATAATACTAAATTGTGTGACTTTACCAATACCAACAACCATGATTTTCTTAGCACTCCGATTGCTCCTCTTACCGATACTGAATCTTGTGAAATTAATGCTGCTTTATTGAATCTTGTCATGAAAGATCAATTCGCCGACCTTCCTAGTGAAGATATCGTTACCCATCTAAATAGATTCGTTGATTTGTGTGATATGCAAAAGAAGAAATATGTAGGCAATGATATTGTTAAATTAAAGCTATTTCCTTTTTTCGCTTAGAGATCGTGCTAAAGCTTGGTTTTCGTCTTTGCCTAAAAATAGTATTGATTCTTGGAATAAGTGCAAAGATGCTTTTATCTCTAAGTATTTTCCTCCCGCTAAGATCATCTTTCTTAGAAACGATATTATGAATTTTAAGCAACTTGATCATGAACATGTTGCACAAGCTTGGGAGAGGATGAAATTAATGATACGTAATTGCCCTACACATGGTTTAAATCTTTGGATGATTACACAAATTTTTATGCCGGATTGAATTTTGCTTCTAGAAATCTTTTAGATTCAGCGGCGGGAGGCACTTTTATGGAAATCACTTTAGGAGAAGCTACTAAACTCCTAGATAATATTATGGTTAATTATTCTCAATGGCACACCGAAAGATCTACTAATAAAAAAGTGCATGCGATAGAAGAAATTAATGTTTTGAGTGGAAAGATGGATGAACTTATGAAATTATTTGCTACTAAAAGTGTTTCTTCTGATCCTAATGATATGCCTTTGTCTACTTTGATTGAGAATAATAATGAATCTATGTATGTGAATTTTGTTGGTAGGAATAATTTTGGTAACAACGCATATAGAGGAAACTTTAATCCTAGACCATATCCTAGTAGTTCCTCTAATAATAATGGTAATTCCTACAACAATTCTTATGAAAATTTTAATAATATGCCCTCTGAATTTGAGCCTGGTGTTAAAGAATTTATGAATTCGCAAAAGAATTTCAATGCTCTGCTTGAAGAAAAATTGCCTAAGATTGATGAATTGGCTAGGAACGTGGATAGAATTTCTCTTGATGTTGATTCTTTGAAACTTAGATCTATTCCACCTAAGCATGATATCAATGAGTCTCTCAAAGCCATGAGAATTTCCAATGATGAGTGCAAAGAAAGAACCGCTAGGATGCGTGCTAAAAAAGATTGCTTTGTGAAAGCGTGTTTCTCTAATTTCTATGAAGATAAAGATGAAGATCTAAAAGTTATTGATGTGTCCCCTATTAAATATTTTTTTGCAATATGAATCTTGATAATGATGGGGCTAGAGATGAGTCACCTTTACCTATAAGGCGTTCCAAAAATTTGGAGTTTTTAGATCTTGATGCTAAAATTGGTAAAAGTGGGATTGAAGAGATCAAAACTTTTGATAGCAATGAACCCACTATTTTGGATTTCAAGAAATTTAATTATGATAATTGCTCTTTGATAGATTGTATTTCCTTGTTGCAATCCGTGCTAAATTCTCCACATGCTTATAGTCAACATAAAGCTTTACTAAACATATCGTTGATGCTTTAATGCAATCTTATGAAGAAAAACTTGAGTTGGAAGTTTCTATCCCTAGAAAACTTTATGATGAGTGGGAACCTACTATTAAATTAAAATTAAAGATCATGAATGCTATGCTTTGTGTGATTTGGGTGCTAGTGTTTCCACGATTCCAAAGACTTTGTGTGATTTACTAGGATTCCGTGAATTTGATGGTTGTTCTTTGAACTTGCACCTTGCGGTTTCCACCATTAAGAAACCTATGGAAAGAATTAATGATGTTCTTATTGTTGCAAATAGGAACTATGGGCCCGTAGATTTTATCGTTCTTGATATAGATTGCAATCATTCATGTCCTATTATTCTTGGTAGACCTTTCCTTAGAATGATTGGTGCAACTATTGATATGAAGGAAGGGAATATTAGATTCCAATTTCCCTTAAGGAAAGGCATGGAACACTTCCCTAGAAAGAAAATAAAATTGCCATATGAATCTATTATGAGAGCTACTTATGGATTGCCTACCAAAGATGGCAATACTAGATCTATCCTTGCTTTTATGCCTAGCTAGGGGCGTTAAACGTAGCGCTTGTTGAGAGGCAACCCAATTTTATTTTAGTTTTTTGCTTTTTTGCTTCTGTTTAGGAATAAATCTTTGATCTAGCCTCTGGTTAGATTTGTTATTATGTTTTAATTAGTGTTTGTGCCAAGTTAAACCTATAGGATCTTCTTGGATGATAGTTATTTGATCTTGCTGAAAATTCCAAAAACTTTCTGTTCACGAAAACAATTGTTAAAAATCACCAGAACGAGATAAAATATTAATTCCAATTGCAGAAGATCAATAAACAAATTGTCTAGGTCTTCCTATTTTGGTAGATTGTTTAGAGTTCTAGAAGTTTGCGTTAGTTACAGATTACTATATATTGTTCTGTTTTTGACAGATTCTGTTTTTCGTGTGTTGTTTGCTTATTTTGATGAATCTATGGCTAGTAAAAGAGTTTATAAACCATAGAGAAGTTGGAATACAGTAGGTTTAACACCAATATAAATAAAGAATGAGTTCATTACAGTACCTTGAAGTGGT
Organism: Aegilops umbellulata; assembly: GCA_032464435.1. NCBI lineage: Eukaryota > Viridiplantae > Streptophyta > Magnoliopsida > Poales > Poaceae > Aegilops > Aegilops umbellulata. The sequence goes on along the minus strand of CP136055.1, from coordinate 221,104,207 downwards.
GTTTTGTTTTCTTTCACTAACGGAGCTCACAAGATTTTCTGTTAAGTTTTGTGTTGTGAAGTTTTCAAGTTTTGGGTAAAAGATTTGATGGATTATAATCCATGGAAAAATAAGTGGCAAGAGCCTAAGCTTGGGGATGACCATGGCACCCCAAGATAATCTAAGGACACCAAAAAGCCAAAGCTTGGGGATGCCCCGGAAGGCATCCCCTCTTTTGTCTACTTCCATCGGTAACTTTACTTGGAGCTATATTTTTATTGACCACATGATATGTGTTTTGCTTAGAGCGTCTTGTATGATTTGAGTCTTTGATTTTTAGTTTACCACAATCATCTTTGCTGTACACACCTTTTGAGAAAGACACACATGATTCGGAATTTATTAGAATACTCTATGCGCTTCGCTTATATCTTTTGAGCTATATAGTTTTTGCTCTAGTGCTTCACTTATATCTTTTAGAGCACGGCGGTGGTTTTGTTTTATAGAAACTATTATTCAATCATGCTTCACTTATATTACTTGGAGCGTCTTCTATGATTTGAGTCTTTGCTTTTTAATTTATCACAATCATCCTTGCTGTACACACCTTCTGAGAGAGACACACATAAATTGGAATTTATTAGAATACTCTATGTGCTTCACTTATATTTTTTGAGCTATATAGTTTTTCTCTAGTGCTTCACTTATATCTTTTAGAGCACGGTGGTGGATTTGTTTTATAGAAACTATTGTTCTCTCATGCTTCACTTATATTATTTTGAGAGTCTTAAAACAACATGGTAATTTGCTTTAATTATAATATCATGAGAAATTTGATGCTTGATAATTGTTTTGAGATATAAAGGTGGTAATATCATAGTTGTGCTAGTTGAGTAATTGTGAAATTAAGAAATACTTGTGTTGGAGTTTGTGATTCCCGTAGCATGCACGTATGGTGAACTGTTATGTAACGAAGTCGGAGCATGAGGTATTTATTGATTGTCATCCTTTGTGTGGCGGTCGGGGTCGCGCGATGGTTAACTCCTACCAACCCTTCCCCTAGGAGCATGCGTAGTAGTACTTTGCTTCGAGGGCTAATAAATTTTTGCAATAAGTATATGAGTTCTTTATGACTAATGTGAGTCCATGGATTATACGCACACTTACCTTCCTGCAATTTTCTAGCCTCTTCGGTACCGTGCATTGCCCTTTATCACCTTGAGAGTTGGTGCAAACTTCGCCGGTGCATCCAAACCCCGTGATATGATATGCTCTATCACACATAAATCTCCTTATATCTTCCTCAAAACAGCCACCATACCTACCTATTATGGCATTTCCATAGCCATTCCGAGATATATTGCCATGCAAATTTCCACCGTTTCGTTTATCATGACACATTCCATCATTGTCATATTGCTTTGCGTGATCATGTAGTTGACATTGTATTTGTGGCAAAGCCACCGTTCATAATTCTTTCATACATGTTGCTCTTGATTCATTGCATATCCCGGTACACCGTCGGAGGCATCCACATAGAGTCATATTTTGTTCTAAGTATTGAGTTGTAATTCATGAGTTGTAAGTAAATAAAAGTGTGATGATCATCATTTTTAGAGCATTGTCCCAAGTGAGGAAAGGATGATGGAGACTATGATTCCCCCGCAAGTCGGGATGAGACTCCGGACTAAATAAAAAAAGGCCAAAAAAGGGAGAAAAGGCCCAAATAAAAAAATGAGAGAAAAAGAGAGAAGGGACAATGTTACTATCCTTTTACCACACTTGTGCTTCAAAGTAGCACCGTGATCTTCATGATACAGAGTCTCTCATTTTGTCACTTTCATATAGTAGTGGGAAATTTCATTATAGAACTTGGCTTGCATATTTCAATGATGGGCTTCCTCAAATGCCCGAGGTCTTCGTGAGCAAGCAAGTTGGATGCACACCCACTTAGTTTCTTTTGTTTGAGCTTTCATACACTTATAGCTCTAAGTGCATCCGTTGCATGGCAATCCCTACTCCTTGCATTGACATCAATTGATGGGCATCTCCATAGCCCGTTGATTAGCCTCGTTTATGTGAGACTTTCTCTTTTCTTTTTGTCTTCCCACATAACCCCTATCATTATACCTTATTCCATCATAGTGCTATATCCATGGCTTGCGCTCATGTACAGCGTAAAAGTTGAAAAGGCTGAAGCGCGTTAAAAAGTATGAACCAATTGCTTGGCTAAAACCGGGGTTGTACATGATATGAATATTTTGTGTCGGGAAGATGGAGCATAGCCAGACTATATGATTTTGTAGGGATAACTTGCTTTGGCTATGTTATTTTGATAAGACATAATTGCTTGGTTAGCATGCTTGAAGTATTATTGTTTTTATGTCAACATCAAACTTTTATCTTGAATCATATCAAATCTGAACTTTCGTGCCACAATAAGAAGAATTACATTGAAATTATGCTAAGTAGCATTCCACATCAAAAATTCTGTTTTTATCATTTACCTACTCGAGGACGAGCAGGAATTAAGCTTGGGATGCTTGATACGTCCCCAACGTATCTATAATTTTTTATTGTTCCATGCTATATTATATTCTGTTTTGGATGTTTAATGGGCTTTATTATATACTTTTATATTATTTTTGGGACTAACCTATTAACCGGAGGCCCAGCCCAAATTGTTGTTTTTTGCCTATTTCAGAGTTTCGCAGAGAAAGAATATCAAACGGATTCCAAATGGAATGAAACCTTCGGGAACGTGATTTTTGGAACAAACGTGATCCAGTGGACTTGGACCCTACGTCAAGAAAGCAACCAGGAGAGCACGAGGCAGGGGGGCGCGCCTACCCCCCGGGCGCGCCCTCCACCCTCGTGGGGCCCACGTTGCTCCACCGACGTACTTCTTCCTCCTATATATACCTACGTACCCCCAAACCAACAGAGGCATCCACGAAAGCCTAATTCCACCGCCGCAACCTTCTGTACCCATGAGATCCCATCTTGGGGCCTTTTTCGGTGTCCTGCCGGAGGGGGCATTGATCATGGAGGGCTTCTACACCAACACCATAGCCTCTCCGATGATGTGTGAGTAGTTTACCTCAGACCTTCGGGTCCATAGTTATTAGCTAGATGGCTTCTTCTCTCTCTTTGGATCTCAATACAAAGTTCTCCACGACTCTCGTGGAGATCTATTCGATGTAATCTTCTTTTGCGGTGTGTTTGTTGAGACCGATGAATTGTGGGTTTATGATCAAGTTTATCTATGAACAATATTTGAATCTTCTGAATTCTTTTATGTATGATTGGTTATCTTTGCAAGTCTCTTCGAATTATCAGTTTGGTTTGTCCTACTAGATTGATCTTTCTTGCAATGGGAGAAGTGATTAGCTTTCGGTTCAATCTTGCAGTGTCCTTTCCTAGTGACAGTAGGGGCAGCAAGGCACGTATTGTATTGTTGCCATCGAGGATAACAAGATGGGGTTTATATCATATTGCATGAGTTTAGCGGTCAATGTGTGGAGTAATAGTAGTAGATGCAGGCAGGAGTCGGTCTACTTGTCACGGGCGTGATGCCTATATACATGACCATACCTAGATATTCCCATAACTATGCTCAATTCTATCAATTGCTCAACAGTAATTTGTTCACCCACCATAATACTTATGCTCTTGAGAGAAGCCACTAGTGAAACCTATGGCCCCCGGGTCTATTTTCCATCATATTAATCTTCCAACACTTAGCTGTTTTTATTGCCTTTTATTTTACTTTGCATCTTTATTATAAAAATACAAAAAATATTATCTTATCATATCTATCAGATCTCACTTTCGTAAGTGACTGTAAAGGGATTGACAACCCCTTTATTGCGTTGGTTGCGAGGTTTTTATTTGTTTGTGTAGGTGCGAGGGACTCGTGCGTGGCCTCCTACTGGATTGATACCTTGGTTCTCAAGAAATGAGGGAAATAGTTACGCTACTTTACTGCATCACCCTTTCCTCTTCAAGGGAAAACCAACGCAGTGCTCAAGAGGTAGCAAGAAGGATTTCTGGCGCTGTTGCCGGGGAGTCTACGCAAAAGTCAACATACCAAGTACCCATCACAAACTCTTATCTCCCGCATTACATTGTTTTCCATTTGCCTCTCGTTTTCCTCTCCCCCACTTCACCCTTGCCGTTTTATTCGCCCTCTCTTTTCCGTTCGCCTCTTTTCTTTGCTCCCTTCTTGTTTGCTCGTGTGTTGGATTGCTTGCTTGTCACGATGGCTCAAGATAATACTAAATTGTGTGACTTTACCAATACCAACAACAATGATTTTCTTAACACTCCGATTACTCCTCTTACCGACACTGAATCTTGTGAAATTAATGCTGCTTTATTGAATCTTGTCATGAAAGATCAATTCGCCGGCCTTCCTAGTGAAGATGCCGCTACCCATCTAAATAGCTTCGTTGATTTGTGTGATATGCAAAAGAAGAAAGATGTGGATAATGATATTGTTAAATTGAAGCTATTTCCTTTTTCGCTTAGAGATCGTGCTAAAGTTTGGTTTTCGTCTTTGCCTAAAAATAGTATTGATTCTTGGAATAAGTGCAAAGATGCTGAAAGTGCAACTATCCCTAGGTGGTTTTGGTAATTCCTAACAACATATAGCTCACTGAGCTAATACTATTTCAAGATTAATATTTCAGGAAAGCTCAATGATTGGCATGGCATGGATGAGAAAAGTGGACCCCTCAAAATGCTAAGGACAAAAGGATTGGATAGTGCTCAAAGCTCAAGACTCTACATTTTCTATTTTAGTGATCCAAGATCACATTGAGTCTATAGGAAAAGCCAATACTATTAAGGAGGGATGAGGTGTTGCTTAATGAGGCTCTTGCTCAAAATGCTTAGTGATATGCTCCAAAGCCCTCAACTACTTTCTCACATCCACATATGACCTAAACCAAAAGTCAAACTCGGCCTCATCGATTCTTTCTATCCGGCGCCACCGAGTTTAGATGTCATAGCCACTGACACAAACCCTAGGCAAATCGGTCTCACCGAGATGGGATTGTAATCTCTCTGTTTCCCTTCGTAATGTTTCGGTCCCATCCAGATGAGCGATCGGTCCCACCAAGATTGCAATGTGAACTCTTTGTTTCCCCTTCGTAACATTTCGGTCTCACCGAGATGAGCGAATCGGTCCTACCGAGTTTACCTGACCAACTCTCTGGTTAGCTTATTACCAAAATCGGTCTCGTCGAGTTTGTGTAATCGGTCTCACCGAGATCACGTTATGCCCTAACCCTAACCATATCGGTCCTACCGAGTTGCATGTTGGTCCCATGCAAAAATCCTAACGGTCACTATATTTGCTGAATCAGTACGACCGAGTTTACCAATTCGGTCCCACCGAGATTGGCAAGTTGTGTGTAACGATTAGATTTTGTGTGGAGGCTATATATACCCCTCCACCTCCTCTTCATTCATGGAGAGAGGCATCAGAACGAACCTACACTTCCAACTTACATTTTCTGAGAGAGAACCACCTACAATTGTGTTGAGGCCAAGATATTCCATTCCTACCATATGAATCTTGATCTCTAGCCTTCCCCAAGTTTCTTTCCACTCAAATCTTCTTTCCACCAAATCCATATCCTGTGATAGAGAGTTGAATGTTGGGGAGACTATCATTTGAAGCACAAGAGCAAGGAGTTCATCATCAACACACCATTTGTTACTTCTTGGAGAGTGGTGTCTCCTAGATTGGCTAGGTGTCACTTGGGAGCCTCCGACAATATTGTGGAGTTGAACCAAGGAGTTTGTAAGGGCAAGGAGATCGCCTACTTCGTGAAGATCTACCGCTAGTGAGGTACGTCCTTCATGGGCGACGACCATGGTGGGATAGACAAGGTTGCTTCTTTGTGGACCCTTCGTGGGTGGAGCCCTTCATGGACTCGTGCAACCGTTACCCTTCGTGGGTTGAAGTCTCCATCAACGTGGATGTACGATAGCACCACCTATCGGAACCACGACAAAAACATCCGTGTCTCCTATTGCATTTGATTCCTCCAAGCCCTTCCCTTTACATTTTTGCAAGTTGCATGCTTCACTTTCCGCTGCTCATATACTCTTTGCATACTTGCTTGAATTGTGTTAAGATTGCTTGACTTGTCCAAAGTTGCTAAAATCTGCCAAGAACTAAAATTGGGAAAAGGATAGATTTTTATTTGGTCAAGTAGTCTAATCACCCCCCTCTAGACATACTTTTGATCCTACAAGTGGTATCAGAGCTTTGGTCTCCATTTGTTTTGATTTACATAGCTTTTGGTAGTCATAGCTTTGGTTTCACAACCTAGGAGAGTATGGCGTCTAGCGAGGGAAATTACCACCGTAGAGGTCCTTACTTTGATGGTACCAATTTTGCTAGTTGGAAGCATAAGATGAAAATGCATATTCTTGGACATAACCCCGCCGTATGGCCTATTGTGTGTATTGGCTTGCAAGGTGAATTCTTTGATGGGATAGAACCGAACCGTGAAGCTACCGCGGAAGAGTTGAAGATGCTGCAATACAATGCTCAAGCTTGTGATATCCTCTTCAACGGATTGTGCCCCGAAGAATTCAACAAAATCAGCCGTCTTGAGAATGCAAAGGAAATTTGGGATACTTTGATTGATATGCACGAAGGTACCGACTCCGTCAAGGAATCCAAATTGGATGTGCTTCAAAGTCAGCTTGACAAGTTCAAAATGAAGGATGGTGAAGGTGTCGCTGAAATGTACTCTAGGCTTGCTCTTATCACAAATGAGATCGCCGGCTTAGGAAGTGAAGAGATGACCGACAAATTTATCATCAAGAAGATCCTAAGATCTTTGGACGGAAAATATGATACCGTATGCACATTGATCCAAATGATGCCCAATTGCAAAGATCTCAAGCCAAGGGAAGTCATTGGAAGAATTGTTGCTCATGAGATGTCACTCAAGGATAAGGATGAGCTCCATAACAAGTCAATTGGTGCTTACAAAGCCTCATGTGAAGCTCCCACATCATCAAGTGAGAAACAAACCTTCAATGAAGAACTGAGCCTAATGGTGAAGAACTTCAACAAGTTCTACAAGAGTAGAAGCAAAGAGAGAAGTTCCAAGTCAAGGTCCTACAATGACAAAAGATCTTCTAGTCGAGAGCAAAACTGCTACAATTGTGGAAGACCCGGACATTATTCCAATGAGTGTACGGCACCCTACAAGAGAAGAGAAGATTCTCCAAAAAGAAGAAGTAGAAGAGAAGAATCACCATCAAGAGAGAGAAGGAGTAGAGATGATCGTTATGAACGAAGAACATCTCGGAGAATCAAAGATTCGGAAAGGAAGGACAAGTCATCAAGGAGCTACACAAAACGAAGACATCAAGCTCATGTTGGTGAATGGGTATCCGGCTCTGACTCCGACAATCACTCCAAGAAAAGCTATCACTCTGACTCTGAATATACTCAAGATGAAGGTGTTGCCGGTCTAGCACTTGTGTCAACCAACTCCTACGACATATTTGATTCACCAAATGAAGGACTTGGAAGATGCTTCATGGCTAAAGGCCCAAAGGTATCACACCCCAAGTATGTTGATTTCAATAGTGATGAAGATGACTTGTTAGGTGATGATGATTTACTTGTTGACAACTCTAGTGATGAATACTATGATGAAACGTCAATTAATCATGCTAATCAAGATAAAACGAATGACAATGATAAGGAGAAGATTGAATCTCTAACTAAAGAACTAAACACTCTTAAGTTAGCTCATGAAACTATCTTAGGAGATCATCGAGAACTTTTAAGGACTCATGAGAAATTACGTTTTGAAAAGCTCAACCTTGAGCAAGAGCATGAGTTCTTAAAGGCAATCAATGATGATCTTCGCAAGAAAAGTTCTTCTTACATTTCCAAGCATTTACTCTTATCCACTTACATGCCTCAAGTCAAGTCCAGTAACAAGAACAAGAAAGATTCTTCCTCTAGTAGTAACAATAATCATGCTAAATCCAATGTTGTTGCTTCTAGTAGTTCTCTTGATTCCACTAATGATTCTCTTAGCCAAGTTACACTGCAAGAAAATAGCTTATTGAAGGGAATTATAGAGAAAGGTGTTTACAAGAGCCTTGTCGGGAGTAAGCAATTTGAGGAAATTGTACGCAAGCAAGGAAGGCACCGGAAGAACCAAGGTGTTGGTTTTGAACGAAAGTTCAATGCCAATGGAGTTGAGTGGGAAGAAGATCAATACCCCAAGACGAAGTTTGTTCCTCAACAAGAGAAGTATGATCCTACTTCCTTCAAAGGGACACAAGCCCAAGATGATCTTCCACCACAAGACCACAAGCAAAAAGGCAAGGACAAGCTTCAAGAGGAAATTGATGCATTTGAAGAAGCTCCTAAGGCCTTGGTCAAGTGGGTCCCCAAGACTGCATCAAGTTCTACTTCATCTTGTACAACTACAACTCCAAGGATTCCCATCAAGATGGTGTGGATCCAGAAGAAGAAGAACTAGAGAGTTCTTGAGGGTGACTCCGCCAAAATACTTCACTCTTATCATTTTGGCAAGAACAAGTGCAATCAACTTCCACATCTTGCACTAGTTCAAGGAGTCACAAACCCTCTTGTTGGTAAGACAAGGGACAAGGTAACCTAATGCTTTCATAGACATCATCTTGTGTGTGCATCACTCTATGTCTATGGATATCCTTGTTTGTTCCTTGTGGGACTAACCCGTGTAGGTATTGAAAGTGCAACTCACTCCAAAGGATTGCTCCAAATGATCTACATCAACATTGAGCATCCACATCTTCAACACCTACATGAAGTCATCATCGACAAAACCCAAGGTTAGTTCATCCCTCTTTGGGGGGATCTCACATCTAGGGGGAGCTTTACTCTAAGAATTGAGCTAAAGCAACTCTAATGGTGTGAACACAACAATGCATTATGTAAAAGTGGTAACCCCACTTGTGCTTAAACAATGAGTATGACCTATGATCAAATGTTCTCATTTGACTCCTAAGTCAATATACTCATATATAGATGACCTAGTCATCGCCAATTACTTGATAGATGCTAGAATTGGTTGTGCATGCTTTGCCACATATTTCATTTGCCATTTTATTGTGTGAGCATGTTGGTTGCATAATTTACTCATTCGAGGACATCCACTTGTTGTTTTGATTGCTTGGTTCCTTTTTCTTTTGCCAAGTGGATGGACAAGAATGCTTAAGAACCTTCTCTAGCTATCTATGTTTTTTGTCTCAAACTCTATTCATGCTACATCACAAAGTTTGATCAAGTCAGATTCGAACCACTCTGTGTGAGGAGCACTCGGAGTCCCCGATTCGTCATAGACTTAAACTTCCAAAACTTCTTTGTGCATTTCAGTCTGACCGATTCATCCATTTCGGTCATACCGAGATCACTAAGTCGATCTAGGTTTTCAATCTCGGTGCAACCGATTTGAACTTTTTGGTCACGCCTAGTTGCAGTAACTGCTTGCAGTTATGCATCTCGGTGCCACCGAGTTGTTCCACTCGGTCACATCAACAGGGTCACGCTATATATATCCCCTTGCCAAAATTTGGAAATTTTTCCGAACCCCTTCGCCTGCGCTCAGCCTGCTCTGCCTCCCTGGGTCTCCGGATTGTCCTCCTCATCGCCAGCTGCCTCCCGCCGCTGGTCTCCGCTGTCAATGGATATCGTCTCCGCCATTGCTGCCGTAGCAGGTCCATTGCCGCACTTAGGGTATGGACTTGATCCTTGTGCTAATCTCACTCCGATTCCTAGCACATTGTTTTGCCATGTATCTTGCCACGATTGAGATCACTCTATCCAGCGAAATCAGTCCGTAATTTAGTTGTGGATTGAAAATTTAGGGTTAGGTTTCCATCGAAACCATCTCGGACCGACCGAGTTGTTGAAATCGGTTCCACCGATTTGGCCAAGGCCATTGCACATGTGATTCTCGGTCTGACCGAGAATTGCAGATCGGTGTGACCGAGTTCAATTCTTTGTGAAACCCTAGTAGTCTCGGTGCCACCGAACTGTGACTCGGTCTGACTGAGTTCACTAGTTTAGGTTCCAAAAGCTGCTTCGGTATCACCGAGTTGTCAAATTGGTAGATCCGAAATGCTTTGTGTGGAAAACTAAAACTAAGTTTTTGACTCATTCTTTTGCAAAAACCTCTGCACTTTGTGATGCTCATCCAATCTACCTCATCTGTAATCTATTCACAGGGTCTGCTGTCAGTGTTTGCATCATGTCAGATCAGAGTGACAGTCAGAACAAGTCTGAGGAGCAAGTTCACATGAGTGAGGGCACTAGTCCCTCTAGCAGCTATGATGATGGAAGCAGGAGTACACCCAACAACTTGCCTAAGGCAGCCACCAGTGCCAGAAAGAAGAGAACCTCAGATTCTAAGGATGTGGACTATGTGGCTATTGAGGAAGTGGCCACTTCGAAGAAGAAAGTGCTGAAGAAAGAGTATAGCACAGCTACTGCCACTAAGCCAGGAATGAAAACAAAGGCTCCAGCAAGAACATGGCCCATGTCTAAGCCAAGAAAAGTTGCCACAGGTGAAACTATGAAGTTCACCATTGAATCTGAAGAAGAAGTAGCTGAAGAGAATAAGAAGAAGAAGAGGGCCAGAACCACTATTGCTAGAGTTCTTGGCAAGCCCTCGATGAGGAAGGATTTTGAAGAGGAAGAGGAAGAGGTTGCTGCACTAGCTCCTAAAGCTCAAAAGCTTATGGGAGATGCTATAAGATCAGGGGCTGCTCCATCTAAGCCCAAAGAAGCTCCCAAGGCAGCTGCTCCAAAACCCAAAACTGCACCCAGGAGGAGTACAAGGAATATTCCAGCTGCAGAAAAGAACAAGGCCCCAGTGCCTGAAGCTGCTTTAGAAGAAAAAGATGATGAGTCACATGTCTTGAGGAAGTTGAAGCCCAAAATTCCAGATCACAATGATGGTCATCCAGTAGATGAGAACATGAAAATCAGAAAGGATTCAGGATTGAGGCTATGGAGAGAGTCTGATCCATATGCCACCAGGAGGAGGACTGCTGTGGACTACAGGTTCCATACAAAGGAACAACAGGACTTTTATGAGATAGTGTTGCTTGACAAGAAGCCTATAGTCTGTGATATGAGATGGGTGGACTGGAAGTACATCAAGGAAAATGAAGAACACTATCCTTGAGTCTATGATAGTTTCAAGTCTTGTGGAGTAGAGGACTTTGTTGGGCAGAAGCTCACAAAGTGGAATGATGAGCTTATTATGCAGTTCTACTCCACAACTCATTTCTACCCAGATGGAAGGATTGTCTGGATGTCTGAAGGTACTAGGTACCAGTCAACAGTTGAAGAATGGGCAAAATTTATCAATGCTCCCAAGGAGAATGAAGATGACTTGGATGTCTATGCCAAGAAGAAGAAGGATCACAACTCAATGGCTAGCATGTACAAGGAGATTCCTGATGCAGATCTTGAGACTCACCAATTTGGTTCCGTGAAACACTTGCTGTCAGGCCTGCCTACAATCAATTGGATTTTAAGGCACACATTGCTACCAAAATCAGGAGATCACAGAATGATCAGAGGACATTCCATCAACTTGCTGCATATATTTGATGTCCCACGGAAGTTCAAGGTTATGAGCCTGATTGTGGAAACAATCAAGAGGACTACAACTGATCAGAAGAGAAGTTGTGGGTATGCCCCATAGATCCAGGAGCTAATCAACTCCAAGATGGGCACTGGCACATATCTTTTGGATAAGGAGCACCTACCCATCTACCTAGACTTTGAGGACAACACTGTGGTGATGGATGAAAATGAACCATCTTTTGTGCAAGCACAAGCAAAGAGGGAGAAGGCAAGGACTGAAAAGGCTACAAAGATGCCAACCATTAATGAGGCATCTCAGTATCTTCTGAAGAGCAAGCAAGATCAGCTTGGCTACTTGATTGCCTCCACTCTGAGGATTGAGAAGGGATTGGCCACCCTGACTCAAAACCAGGAGAGCTTGGAGAGGATCATGGAGCAGAAGTTCTATGAGTTAGATGTGAAGGTCACTGAGATACAGTCAGTTGTTGAGCAACTTCAGGATGAAGTGCAGGAGAAGAAGGGCAAGTCTACCACTGATGCTTTTGCTAGAGTGCCTAGAGGACAGAGATCTGCTGCTATGCCAGTAACAGACACCAGAGCAACTTCATCTGCACCAGCTACAGCTTCAGTGCCACCAGCTCCAGCACCCACTCCACCAGCTCCATCTACATCAACTGACGCCTTCGTCCTTGGAGTCTTATCTACACCACCACCTGAAGACCAAGCCTGAGAGTCGATCTAGCACTATGCATTTTTTATGAACTTTTTGGTAACTTGTTGCCAAAGGGGGAGAAAATATATAGATCATAGGCTTCGAGAGAGAGTGTTGCTCTTTGTTCTCTCTTGTTTTTGGTGGTTGAACTTTGTTATTTTCTTGTTTGAAATACTTTATGCTTTTGTGTGATACTTGGATGATCATGTGTTTGATCATATGCTACCTTAATGCTTGTTGGATGACATTATCCTTTTATACCATCATATGATCATTCACTTTGCTTGTTGATGAGTGCATGTATTTAATTATTATCATTTTGAGCGCTCCACCAAGATGTATGTGACTTGGAAGAGTAACCCATGATCCTAACTCATTGTGCATTTGCAGTCCAAAGCAAATCTTAAACTATGCACAAATTTAGGGGGAGCTCTTGCTTTTCACACACTTCTCAAAGCGACAACGTTTTTCACTCTTATTATCATCTGTCGAAGCTTTGATCTATATGTTGTCATCAATTACCAAAAAGGGGGAGATTGGAAGTGCAACTATCCCTAGGTGGTTTTGGTAATTCCTAACAACATATAGCTCATTGAGCTAATACTATTTCAAGATTAATATTTCAGGAAAGCTCAATGATTGGCATGGCATGGATGAGAAAAGTGGACCCCTCAAAATGCTAAGGACAAAAGGATTGGCTCAAGCTCAAATCTCAAGACTCTACATTTTCTATTTTAGTGATCCAAGATCACATTGAGTCTATAGGAAAAGCCAATACTACCAAGGAGGGATGAGGTGTTGCTTAATAAGGTTCTTGCTCAAAATGCTTAGCGATATGCTCCAAAGCCCTCAACTACTTTCTCACATCCACATATGACCTAAACCAAAAGTCAAACTCGGCCCCACTGATTCTTTCTATTCGGCGCCACCGAGTTCAGATGTCATAGCCACTGCCACAAACCCTAGGCAAATCGGTCTCACCGATAGGGATCTCGGTCTCACCGAGATGGGATTGTAATCTCTCTGTTTCCCTTCGTAACGTTTCGGTCCCACCGAGATGAGCGATCGGTCCCACTAAGATTGCAATGTAAACTCTCTGTTTCCCCTTCGTAACATTTTGGTCTCACCGAGATGAGCGAATCGGTCCCACCGAGTTTACCTGACCAACTCTCTGGTTAGCTTATTACCAAAATCGGTCTCACCGAGTTTGTGTAAACAGTCTCACCGAGATTACGTTATGCCCTAACCCTAACCATATCGGTCCTACCGAGTTGCATGTCGGTCCCATGCGAAAATCCTAATGATCACTAGATTTTCTGAATCAGTCCGACCGAGTTTACCAATTCGGTCCCACCGAGATTGGCAAGTTGTGTGTAACGGTTATATTTTGTGTGGAGGCTATATATACCCCTCCACCTCCTCTTCATTCGTGGAGAGAGCCATCAGAACGAACCTACACTTCCAACTTACATTTTCTAAGAGAGAACCACCTACAATTGTGTTGCTTAATGAGGCTCTTGCTCAAAATGCTTAGTGATATGCTCCAAAGCCCTCAACTACTTTCTCACATCCACATATGACCTAAACCAAAAGTCAAACTCGGCCTCATCGATTCTTTCTATCCGGCACCACCGAGTTCAGATGTCATAGCCACTGACACAAACCCTAGGCAAATCGGTCTCACCGATAGGGATCTCGGTCTCACCGAGATGGGATTGTAATCTCTCTGTTTCCCTTCGTAATGTTTCGGTCCCATCCAGATGAGCGATCGGTCCCACCGAGATTGCAATGTAAACTCTTTGTTTCCCCTTCGTAACATTTCGGTCTCACCGAGATGAGCGAATCGGTCCTACCGAGTTTACCTGACCAACTCTCTGGTTAGCTTATTACCAAAATCGGTCTCGTCGAGTTTGTGTAATCGGTCTCACCGAGATCACGTTATGCCCTAACCCTAACCATATCGGTCCTACCGAGTTGCATGTTGGTCCCATGCGAAAATCCTAACGGTCACTATATTTGCTGAATCAGTACGACCGAGTTTACCAATTCGGTCCCACCGAGATTGGCAAGTTGTGTGTAACGATTAGATTTTGTGTGGAGGCTATATATACCCCTCCACCTCCTCTTCATTCATGGAGAGAGCCATCAGAACGAACCTACACTTCCAACTTACATTTTCTGAGAGAGAACCACCTACAATTGTGTTGAGGCCAAGATATTCCATTCCTACCATATGAATCTTGATCTCTAGCCTTCCCCAAGTTTCTTTCCACTCAAATATTCTTTCCACCAAATCCATATCCTGTGATAGAGAGTTGAGTGTTGGGGAGACTATCATTTGAAGCACAAGAGCAAGGAGTTCATCATCAACACACCATTTGTTACTTCTTGGAGAGTGGTGTCTCCTAGATTGGCTAGGTGTCACTTGGGAGCCTCTGACAAGATTGTGGAGTTGAACCAAGGAGTTTGTAAGGTAAAGGAGATCGCCTACTTCGTGAAGATCTACCGCTAGTGAGGCAAGTCCTTCGTGGGTGACGGCCATGGTGGGATAGACAAGGTTGCTTCTTCGTGGACCCTTCATGGGTGGAGCCCTCCGTGGACTCGTGCAACCGTTACCCTTCGTGGGTTGAAGTCTCCATCAACGTGAATGTACGATAGCACCACCTATCAGAACCACGACAAAAACATCCGTGTCTCCTATTGTGTTTGATTCATCCAAACCCTTCCCTTTACATTCTTGCAAGTTGCATGCTTCACTTTCCGCTGCTCATATACTCTTTGCATGCTTGCTTGAATTGTGTTAAGATTGCTTGACTTGTCCAAAGTTGCTAAAATCTGCCAAGAACTAAAATTGGGAAAAGGATAGATTTTTATTTGGTCAAGTAGTCTAATCACTCCCCCTCTAGACATACTTTCGATCCTACAGATGCTTTTATCTCTAAGTATTTTCCTCTCGCTAAGATCATCTCTCTTAGAAACGATATTATGAATTTTAAGCAACTTGATCATGAACATGTTGCACAAGCTTGGTGACACCGATCATTCCCCTCCCCGGATTCGCCGAGCCACCATCGATCGCCGCCGCCCCGGTGAGCCCCTTTCCTTCCCCTTTTAGATCTGTCGCAAAAATTTCGTTGATGCGAGCTTCGATGCAGTTTTTTTGATGGATTTGAGCCCGTGCGAGCAATTTTTGCTCAAGGATTCGTCCTTGTCCGACAACTCAGACGTGGAATCGATACTCGAGCGCCATCGTTAGCAGATGGTCGTGGCGTTCCTGGCCATGAAGGAGGTGGAGGATCGAAACCGCAAGAAACGGCAAGGTTTGACCATCGATCGTCTTTGCATCCCTCGCAACCGCCATCTTGGGAATATGATGTTGATGCAAGACTGGTTCGCAGACAATCCAACCTATCCGTTGCACCTCTTTCAGAGAAGGTATCGAATGCGCCGATCATTCTTCGTAAAAATTGTGCAAGCTTGTGATGCAAATTGCTGATTTTTTTACTCAAAGGAGAAACATCGTGGGCTTGTTGGGTTTTAGCGCCTATAAAAAACTCTCTGCGCCTATGCGTGTGATTGCAAATGGTATTCCGGCTGACTATGCCGACGAGTATCTTCGCATTGGCGATTGAGTTATGATACGTTAGTTTTGCATCATGATTTTATGTTGATATTTATTACATTATGGATTGTTATTTCACTTTATAATACAATTCTTATGCCTTTCTCTCTTGTTTTACAAGTTTCACATAAAGAGGGAGATTGCTGGTAGCTGGAATTCTGAACTGGAAAGGGCTATATCGGAGGCATTGTTTAAACATCTCCAAATGAGCTAAAAATTGACGAAGAATTATTTTGGAATTTATTAAAATTATTGGCGAAAGAAGTACCAGAGGAGGACCCACCAGGCAGCCACAAGCCTGGGGATGCCCCCTGAGCGCGCCTCTAAGCTTGTGGTGATCCTGGCAGCCTCTGGGGCCCATCTTCACCTATATGATGCCATTTACCTTAGAAAAAACTCAAAAGGAAGATTTCGGGACGAAACGTCGCTCTCGAGGTGGAACTTGGGCATGAGCACTTTTGCTCTCCGGTGGAGCAATTCCGTCGGGAAAACATCCCTCCAGGAGGGGGAATCGAAGTCATCGTCATCACCAACGATCCTCTCACAGTGGGAGGACCAATCTTCATCAACATCTTTACCAGCACCACATCATCTCAAACCCTAGTTCATTTCTTATACTCAATCTTTGTCTCAAAACCTCAGATCGGTACCTGTGGGTTGCTAGTAGTGTTGATTACATCTTGTAATTGATGCTTGTTGATTTATACGATGGAAGATCATATGTTCAGATCCATTATGCTGTTCAATACCCCTCTGATCTTGAACATAAATATGTTTTGTGAGTATTTATGTTTGTTCTTGAGGACACAGGAGAAGTCTTGTCATAAGTAATCATGTGGATTTGGTATTCATTCGGTATATTGATGATATGTATGTTGTTGTTTCCCTTAGTGGTGTTATGTGAACGTCGACTACGTGACACTTCACCATCTTTGGTCCTAAGGGAATGCATTGTGGAGTAGTAATTAGATGATGGGTTACTAGAGTGACAGAAGCTTAAACCCTAGTTTATGCGCTATTCCGCAAGGGGCTGATTTGGATCCATATGTTTCATGCTATGGTTAGATTATTCTTAATTCTTCTTTAGTTGCGGATGCTTGCGACAGGGGGTAATCATAAGTAGGAGGCTTGTTCAAGTAAGAACATTCACTGGTACGCATCGGTGCTATACAAACGGTTTTTAACCCCTTTCCGCGACGGCGTTTGAAACCGTTGCCAAGTGAGTGTGGGCGATTGGGGGTCCTTCCCACACGACCCAGAAACCGTCGGGGATAGGCCCTCCTGGATCACTGGCTGGGGCAAAATGAGCTCGTGTGCGATCTGGTAGGGCATCAAAACCCAATTGTTTCCGTTCGTATGTACATCCCACACGGTGAATCCCAGAAAGTCATTTCTGTTCGTATGTATATCACACACAGTTCTTTGTGTGGAAACATTTGTGCAAGGTGGCCTAATGCAAACAGTTGGCTGTCGGAAACCGTGTGTGATTGTTAGTTGATCGAACACACATACTTTCTAGAAACCATGCAGGTTGTTTGACTTCATCGCCCACGGTGCTGTCTGAGTAACCGTCTGCAATAGAAAACCCCAATAAGTAGGGTAATTAGCCTATTATTGATAATCCATGTACTAATCAAATTGACATTTCTTATAAAACACACCAGATATTTCATATCCGTATAACAACAACCAGGATTTCATAATCGAATTACATCAGATAGCTTCGGCACTCAGTTACGCCATTACACAACAGCACCAAGTTTCACATGCAACATCAAAAAACTTTGGAAAGTAGCATCATGCATGGTAAATAGATAGATGAATCTCATCTGGGAAACTGCAGAAGCGGAAGGCAAATATTGAGCCTTCAGTGATGTTGAATATCCTTGCAACTTTAGGCTAGTGGCTATGGATAATTGCCCGCCCAACCTTCGTCCTCTTCAGCAAGACTTCAATATTGTACCGAGGGTGTTGAATGAATACCTCCCTCGCCTCTTGACCATGCAAGTGGTTTGAGAGGTAATCATCGGTGAACTGCTTTGAGAAGTACTGAAAACAAAGATATGCATAAATCGTTGTTATAATTTTTGAAATGGCACAAGGGGTAAAAAAAGGTAAAAGAGTTAGTACCATCCTATAGTTTACTGATGTCTTCTTCATTGTGCAAACAAAGATCTTGCTGTTATTCGTCGCAAGTTTCTTCTTCCTAACAATCTTTCTGAGTTTCTTTGCTTGACTGATATTCATGGACATCTCATGTTCCCATATGCAAAATGGGTCGAACAATGGGTCTAAGCCTCTGACAGCAGGACCTACATGTGCAAGACCAAATTGTAAGAAACCTAAATATTAGAATGATTCCTGCAACTGCACAATAATGTGCTATTAGCCAAAGGACCATGCTTGAACATACCTCAATGGTAAACCGCAGTGTCTCCCATTGTTTCCCTGCAATGCACATAAGAAAGATCTTGATCAGGTTAACTAAGTAGCCATACTATCAGTAGAATATGTATTGAGTAGCCAAATTCGATTGGTGCCACATGCATAACAATACGAAATTGTACCCACATCAAATGAAAATCAAATTGCAGAACTGAACCAAACAGTTAAATGGACAGCAGACCAAATGAACCAAAATAGTTAACTGAGCATGACATTGCAGAATAGAAACATGTACTAGAAGATAAGACAGTTAACAAAACACATAATGCTTGAGAACAGCACTACAAAATGTAGCAATTGTTGGACCAAAGTGTTAACTGAACATTACATTTTAGAGGACCAAACTGTTAACTAAACATCAGATTGCATATTAACATTACAGAGGACAAATCACTAGAAGGCACTAGCGGTGGCCTCAAGAAAATAGCAGGAACTGTATTTTTAAAGTAGACAACCGCATGGCTGTGTCGACGGTGCCCTCGAAGACGAGGTGCTCCTCCAAGATCTGGCGGTCGGCATGCATGGCAGCCATAGCGACCTCGTGCGCGCGTGCGGCCGCATGCTACTAAGCTCCACGTTATACTGCATGCGAAATGGTTGTGGGCGACGCTTAATTGGAGGAGGGGGACAGTGATTTCGGCGGAAGGTGTAGCGTCGTTGTTCGGGGCATGTGGGACGGGAAAGGAGGAGGATGGTGCGGGTGGAGTGTGGACTACTGACCATATCGACGAGGCCGTGTAGCATGAAGAAGGGTCGGCGGTGAGGAGGCCCCGCAGCAAGAAGAAGGGTCGCCAGCGAGGAGGCGGCGCTGCAAGAAGAAGGGTCGCGTGTGAGGAGGCGGCCCTGCAAGAAGAAGGGTAGCCGGCGAGGAGGCGGCGCTGCAAAAAGAAGGGTAGCCAGCGAGGAGGCTAAGCTGCCAGTAAGCAGCAGTGAAGGTTTGAACTTGGAAAGCAAGGAGGAACAGTGGAAATGTGGCTTTTGGTGGGAGGGAGGGGGCGGGGAGATAGATATTTCCGCGGTGGCAAAAAACAATTCGCTCGGTGGCGCGAGAAAATGGCGGGCAAGTGTGGCTCAAGTAGGGGTGGTGGACTATAGATGATGAAGCTTCCTGCGTAAGCCAGACAAGACGGTGAGCTGCGATATTTTATATCGCATCCCACACGATTCTTTCAAGTAAACTGTTTGTGGTATACCTGATTTTTTCATTATGTTTTGAAAGACAAAATGGTGTTACGGAGGGAAAGGATGGCGTTTGAATTACTAGAACATTTACGTATAGTGGAGATGCAACTAGTACATGAGTGTCGTGTTTAAATTTGGAATTATTCTGGGTTCGTTTGGCATTTTTATGCATTAATTGAGTTTCTGGGCATTTAATGTGCATAATTCAAATTTGAACTACAAGCACATGCTCCAGTGCACCAAAGTTTGTTGAAAAATCACATGTGTGTCTTTGGGTGAATTTATAGGTCCCATGCAAGAAATGGGAATGAAATTCAAACATGTGGGTGTCGTGGCTCGGCCGGAAAGATTGAGAAACTTGGTTTTTTAATTCCTGTAAATCCAAAACACGCCTAAAAATCATGAAACTTGGCATGGTGACATGACATGGCACCAACATGCTGCGGTAATTTTTTTGGCCGAATTGGGACACGCTTTGGTGTAAGCTTCTTGCAAACCGGAGCTTCCCTCAAGAAGGCTCGTGGTTCCGAAAGGGAACTGACACGTCTCCAACGTATCTATAATTTATGAAGTATTCATGTTGTTTTATTATCATTCTTGGATATTTTACAATCATTTTATAGCAAATTTATATCATTTTTTGGGACTAGCCTATTGACCCAGTGCTCAGTGCCAGTTGCTGTTCTTTGCTTGTTTTTTACATCGCAGGAAATCAATATCAAACGGAGTCCGAACACCGTGAAACTTTTTGGAGATTTTTTATGGACCAGAACACCCAGGATGGGCCAAAGAAGCACCTGGGGGGGTGCCCCGAGGAGGGCATAACCCACCAGGGCGCGCCTGGGGGCCCAGGCGCGCCCAGGTGGGTTGTGCCCTGATGTCTACTACACAACCTTCTTCTTGTAGACGTTGTTGGGCCTCCAAGTGCAGAGGTTTGTAGGACAGTAGCAAATTTCCCTCAAGTGGATGACCTAAGGTTTATCAATCCGTGGGAGGCGTAGGTTGAAGATGGTCTCTCTCAAACAACCCTGCAACCAAATAACAAAGAGTCTCTTGTGTCCCCAACACACCCAATACAATGGTAAATTGTATAGGTGCACTAGTTCGGCGAAGAGATGGTGATACAAGTGCAATATGGATGGTAGATATAGGTTTTTGTAATCTGAAATTATAAAAACAGCAAGGTAACTAATGATAAAAGTGAGCACAAACGGTATTGCAATGCTTTGAAACAAGGCCTAGGGTTCATACTTTCACTAGTGCAAGTTCTCTCAACAATAATAACATAATTGGATCATATAACTATCCCTCAACATGCAACAAAGAGTCACTCCAAGTTCACTAATAGCGGAGAACAAATGAAGAGATTATTGTAGGGTACGAAACCACGTCAAAGTTATCCTTTCTGATCGATCTATTCAAGAGTCCGTAGTAAAATAACACGAAGCTATTCTTTCCGTTCAATCTATCCTAGAGTTCGTACTAGAATAACACCTTATGACACAAATCAACCAAAACCCTAATGTCACCTCAAGTATCCGTGGGTATGATTATACGATATGCATCACACAATCTCAGATTCATCTATTCAAACCAACACAAAGTACTTCAAAGAGTGCCCCAAAGTTTCTACCGGAGAGTCAAGACGAAAACGTGTGCCAACCCCTATGCATAAGTTCATGAGGTCCCGAGACCCGCAAGTTGATCACCAAAACATACATCAAGTAGATCACGTGATATCCCATTATCACCACAGATAAGCACATGCAAGACATACATCAAGTGTTCTCAAACCCTTAAAGACTCAATCCGATGAGATAACTTCAAAGGGAAAAATCAATCCATTACAAGAGAGTAGAGGGGGAGAAACATCATAAGATCCAACTATAATAGCAAAGCTCGCGATACATCAAGATCATGCCACCTCAAGAACACGAGAGAGAGAGAGAGATCAAACACATAGCTACTGGTACATACCCTCAGCCCTGAGGGTGAACTACTCCCTCCTCATCATGGAGAGCGCCGGGATGATGGAGATGGCCACCGGTGATGGATCCCCCCTCCGGCAGGGTGCCGGAATAGGGTCCCAATTGATTTTTGGTGGCTATAGAGGCTTGCGATGGCGGAACTCCCGATCTAGGTTATGTTCTAGAAGTTTGGGTATATATAAGAGGTGTTGGCGTCGGGAACAAGTCAGGGGGGTCTCCGAGGTGGCCACGAGGTAGGGGCGCGCACAGGGGGGTAGGGCGCGCCCCCACCCTCGTGGTGGCCTCGGGACTCTTTGGGCCCATCTCCGGTGCTCAATGGGATTTTTCTGGTCCAAAAACAATCTCCGTTGAATTTCAGCTCAATTGGACTCCGTTTGGTTTTCCTTTTCTGTGATACTTAAAAAACAAGGAAAAAACAGAAACTGGCACTGGGCTCTGGGTTAATAGGTTAGTCCCAAAAATCATATAAAATAGCATATAAATGCATATAAAACATCTTAGATGGATAATATAATAGCATGGAACAATAAAAAAAATTATAGATACGTTGGAGATGTATCATGCCCACCTCGGTGACCTCCCGCACCCCCTCTTTACCCTATTAATTCACAAATATTCCGAAAACCCTCGGGATGAACCTAGATCAGAAGTTCCGCCGCCGCAAGGCTCTGTAGCCACCGAAAACCAATCTAGACCCCGTTCCGACACCCTACTGGAGTGGGGAATCATCTTCGGTGGCCATCTTCATCATCCCGGCGGCCACCACAATGAGGAGGGAGTAGTCCACCCTCGGGGTTGAGGGTTTGTACTAGTAGCTATGTGTTTATTCTCTCTCTCTCTCTCTCTCTCTCGTGTTCTTGAGATGTCATGATCTTGATGTTTCGCAGGCTTTGTTAATATAGTCGGATCATATGGTGTTTTCCCCTCTATATCTTGTTGTGACGAATTGAGTTTTCCCTTTGAGATTTCGTTGTTATCGGATTGAATACTTTTATGGATTTGAGAACACTTGATACATGTCTTGCAATTGAATACTTGTGGTGACAATGGGGTATCGTATTGATTCACTTAATATATGTTTTGGCACCCAACTCGCGGATTCTCGAGGTGACATTGGGGTAATCTATGCATAGGGGTTGATGCACTTTCTTGTCTTTGTTTCTCCGGTAGAAATCTTGGGGCACTCTTTGAAGTTCTTTGTGTTGGATTGAGTACTATGAATATGAATTTGCTTTGGTGTTATTTTAGTACAAACTCTAGGATAGCTCGAACGAAAAGAATAGCTTTGGGTTATTTTAGTACGAACTCTTGAATAGATCGGACGGAAAGAATAACTTTGAGATGGTTTCATACCCTACAAACAACTAGTAGACTGCCAGTGCGTTGCCATGGGCCGAAAATGAATATATAAACAATGCTCAATTTATAGCTGCAATCATCTTCCATTGTAAATGTTGCCACGGGCCTCGTTGTAAGCTTTTTTCTGGTTTATTGCTCCTCCATTTTATAGTTGCAATCATCTTCTATTCCTACACATGCTTCCAATCCTATGTTTTGGAGGGGAGCACCACACATCAACAACGCTTCCAAGAAAGAGCACGACGCCCACGGGCATCTCCGTCGCCGGACCTGGCAAATGCCAAACATAGGATTTCTCCCGGAGATACTCAACCATCAACTGCTCGCACCGGCACAACAAACAGACCCCATCCCGTCGAGGCCGACAATGAACTTGTCATGGGGTCCCACGATGCACCATGTCTAAACGCACGCACCACCCCTCCCCCCAGCCAAAGCCGCTAACACCAAATCCGGGGCCACCGCTCCAGCAGCCTCCACCATGCCACAACCACGCCGGGCTAGCAAGATGGCCAGATTCGTCGCACCAAGCCTGGAGGGCTGCCATCCCGCCCCATCCCAGAGAGCAGAGCTGTCGGGCCGAAGCCTGAGCAACCTGCAACAGCCGCAACCCCGCCCTTGGAGTGGGTGGCAAGTAGCCAACCGCCGGATCCACATGCCAGTAGCCGCCGGAGCGCCGCCAACCGCCACGCCGTCCCTGCTAGATGCCGTCGAGGCGCCCCAAGGCCACTCCCCAAGCAACATGAAGAAGGACACCCATCTCCTGGTTGCCTCGTCGTCGCCCACGCAGCCGAAGGGGACCGCCGCATCTGCAGTCACACCGACCAAACCAGTGTCGCGACCAACCTCAGGGCCGCCGCCGTGATGTGACGCCCTGGATTCAATCGTACACTAAGCATACATGCAAATGTGTACGATTAAGTTCAAGGACTCACGGGAAGATATCACAACACAACTCTAGACACAAATTAAAAAAATAATACAAGATTTATATTACAAGCCAGGGGCCTCGAGGGCTCGAATACATAAGCTCGAAAACACAAGAGTTAGCGGAAGCAACAATATCTGAGTACAGACATAAGTTTGAACAAGTTTGCCTTAAGAAGGCCAGCACAAAAGCATCTACAATCGAAAAGGCAAGGCCTCCTGCCTGGGAGCCTCCTAACTACTCCTGGTCATCGGCGGTCTCCACGTGTGGCATCTGGCTCCTGGGCTTCGACATCTGGTTGCATCAACGGGAAAGAAGAAGAAAGGGGGAAAAGGGGGAGCAAAGCAACCGTGAGTACTCATCCAAAGTACTCGCAAGCAAGGATCTACACTGCATATGCATCAATATCAATGAAATGGGTTGTATCTCTGGACTGGAGTGCAGAATGCCAGAAGAGAAGGGGGAAAGCCTAGCCTATCAAAGACTAGCATCTTCAAGCGTCTTGCAACATCAGAAGAGTATAGAATAGCATAATATAAAGTAGCAGTAGTGTTGACAACCTCGGCTAGAGATCCTTTCTCGACTCCCTGCGAGAAAGCAATCCCAGAGCCATACTATCTAGTTATCACCTCAAGTATCCAGTTCTAGTTGTATCGAGCGGGATACAACTCCAAGTGTCCATTACCATAGGACAGGCTATCGATAGATGTTTTCTTCCCTGCAGGGGTGCACCAACTTACACACCACGCTCGATTAACTCCGGCCGGACGCACTTTCCTGGGTCATGCCCAGCCTGGGCCAAACAATACGCCGCAACCCGACCTAGGCTTAATAGAGAGGCCAGCCCGCCAGAGTAAACCTATGCCCCCAGGGGTCATGGGCCATCGCCCCGGGAACTCCTGCATGTTGCGTGGGCGGCCGGTGAGCAGACCTAGATACCTCCATAAAAAAAGGCAGGAGCTTACCAGTCCAACCCGGCGCGCACCGCTCAGTCGCTGACTTCTAATAAGCTTCGGCTGATGCATACGACACAGAACACCCATACAATGCCCACGTGATGGTTAGTGGTATCAGGCCAGAGGCCCCTCGGATCAAATATCCAAATCGGTAGTGTGTTGGTAGTGCGGTCACGAGCAGAGACTCACGAAGGATGTGACCCCGTCACCCCGTCTCGAGGACTTGCGACAAGGACTA
Organism: Aegilops umbellulata; assembly: GCA_032464435.1. Classification (NCBI taxonomy): domain Eukaryota; kingdom Viridiplantae; phylum Streptophyta; class Magnoliopsida; order Poales; family Poaceae; genus Aegilops; species Aegilops umbellulata. The sequence continues at coordinate 221,079,169 of CP136055.1, read as the reverse complement.
ATAATTCCCGGCCATGCCTCATATTCAACTCTCGGGTACCCACCAGGTCAACCCGTCTCCACATCACTCGCGAGTACCCCTCAGGGTTGACCCGCCTTTCCAAGTAATAGTTGTAAAGTCCAAGTATCAGTGTGTTCGAACATCAAGGGGAAAACCCGAGGAATCACCCCTGGTGAATTCCACTCGATGTAATCATCAAGGTGAACGTAAGAGAAACCACCCTCGAGGTTCACACTTGAGGGGTTGCACGACAGAGTCGTATCGGAAGTGGTTAAGGAGGAACTCACCCTCGATGACCACGACCAAATAGCTACACTACAGAGATCTCATAAGGAGTGATGTATGAGGTTCCACCCTCGGCACTCGATGGTAACTCTGCAAAGTCGAGCAACAAAAGGGGCGTGATGTGATGTGAGGTGTTGGGCTCTGGTCGTCGACCATGTTGATTGAGTCGTCTATGCATCAGAATAGGAGCAATCAATTACAATAGCAAAATCTAATGCAAGCATGAGAGAATGGAATGGGCGATATCGGGATGATCAAAGGGGGGCTTGCCTGGAAGCTCCGCTGAAAGAGAAGAAGGGTCGTCGTCGATGTAGTCGATCACAGGGGCAGCATCGGTCTCGGGGTCTATCGGAGATAAGAGGGGGAAGAAACAATAAATATAAATCAAACAAAGCATAACATCGCAATATGATGTGCCGGGTGTGACCTAACATATGGCTACACAATAAAGGTGAAGGGGGAAATCAACCGGGAATGTTTTCCCGGTTTCGGACCTGTGTTAGACAAATGACCGGAGGGGGAATGTTCCATGTTCATATAGTTAGAGGCATCTGACAGGTAAACGGACTGCGTATCCAGATTCGTCTCATTTTTCTGAGCAACTTTCATATATAAAGTTTTTCGATCCGAGCTACGGTTTATTTTCTACGAATTTCTAAAGTTTAAAGTATTTTATGGAATTATTCAAATTAACAGAAATGGAATATGACGTCAGCATGATGTGTCGATGATGTCACCAGTCAACAGAGCGGCTGACCAGGTCAAACCTGACCAGTGGGTCCAGTGGGACTCACATGTCACTAACAGAGGTTTAATTAGCTGAGTTAGTTTAATCGGGGCCTACTGGTGAGTGGGTAATTAGTGTTCTAATTAATTAATTAATTTAATTAATAGATTTAGTTATCTATGAAAAACATTTTAACAGGCAGGACCCACATGTCATAGGCAGGGGCCAGCCCAGTCATCGTAGTTGACTTAGTCAACTGGTCAACAGGGGGGCCCGGGCCCAGCGGTCAGTGACCCAATGGGGTGGGCCCTAGGTCAGCCACGTCGGCGGCCGGCGCCGCAACTACGCAGATGACCGAAATCGCGGCGCAGGGGGCTCGGGGCTCGCCGGAATTCCGTTTGCGCGGGTCAAAACGAGTGCCGCGAACCACGTTCGAACAGGCGTGGCCTCGCGCGTCCAATGGTGGGGCTCGCATCGGCTTGGGGGGGGGGTCGGGAAGGTCGCCGACGGCGAGCCGGGGTGGAGGCCGTGGGCGGAGCTAGTCGGGGCGTGGCTGCGGTGCGCGTTGAGCGGATCGGGGAGATGCGTTCGACTAAGCGAGGCAGCGCGCATCCAGGAGGGTGAGCCGCGCGAGCGAGGGTGGACGGAGATGGGCTCTGCAGCGACGAGCGACGGCGGCCCGAGCTCGGCCATTGCGGGGGGGGGGGGGGGGATCAGCTAGCGTGCGTGCGCGAAAGAGAGGGGGACGAGTGAATCTCACCAAGGGAGCACAAGAGGGCTCGTCGGCGGCTTAGGAGCAGCAGGGGGTTGGCGGAGCAATGACGACGTCGATGTGGCCGGAGATGGGGACGAGGATGAACGGCGGTTGCGGTGCTTCCCAGTTCCAGCGGAGGACACTAGTCGAAGGAGTCGACCGCGGCGGAGCTCACCGACAGGGTCAGCGGGCGTGGGGCCATCGGTGGCCGCGACAACGACGGAGGGCGGCGGCGACTATGCTTGGGTGTTGATGGGGAACGAGGGGGAGAGGAAGTGAGGCGGGTGGATCTAGGAGGAGGGCAGGTGAGTGGGAGAGTGGGAGTGGCGGTAGGTGAGGGGGGAACTCGAGGCGTCCGGGGCCTTATCCTCTCGCGGGGGGCGTCGCTGGCGAGGTGGCTGGGCGGCGACGGGCACGCGCTGTCCCGCCCGGTCAGAGGAACAGGAAGCGACCGGGGGAGGGGGAGTGGGCCGGCTTAGCTGGGCTAGTTGGCTCGGGCCAGGCACTGTGCACTTGGCCTAGTGCACAGTGGCCTGTGCTCTTTCTCTTTTTTCTTTTTCTTTTTTAAGCATCAGTTTCAAATAGCTTAGGCCATTTAAACACTTTGAAAAAAATTAGGTTCACCACAAATATTCATTATGGATTATTTGGCACAAGATGAACATTTTAGTTTTCATGTTTGAGCATTTTGAATTTCACTCATAATTTGAAATTGAATTCAACTGGAATTTGAAAGAGAGAGGAGACAATGATGATCAAACACTTGTTTAGCAAATGATTAACTTAACCCCAGGGGTTAATGTAGCATCTTTACACCGATGTGTTACAACTCTCCTCCTCTAAAAGAAATTCTTGTCCCGAGAATTAAGAGGTAGAAGGGAAAAGATCGGGGTATCAGCCCGGAGGTTATCTTTGCGTTCCCAAGTGGCTTCATCTTTAGTATGATTCGACCATTGCACCTTGTGAAACTTGGTAACCATCTGGTGGGTTCGACGTTCAGCTTCTTCAAGAATGCAGATCAGATGCTCTTTGTATGTGAGATCATCTTGAATTTCAATTAATTCCGGATCCACTTCGCGTTCCGGATCCTTGAAGCAACGACGAAGTTGCGACACGTGGAAGACGTCATGGACGTGAGAGAACTGAGGTGGCAACTCCAGTTGATAAGCCACCAGTCCATGACGGGTGAGAATACGGAAGGGACCAATGTAGCGAGGAGCTAGCTTGCCCTTGACTCCAAACCGATGAGTGCCTCTCAAAGGAGTGACACGCAAATAAGCTTGTTCACCAGGTTGATAAGTTGAACCCAAGTGTTTCCGGTCATAGTTGCTCTTCCGGCGGGACTGGGCCGCCTTGAGATTATCCCGGACAATGCGAACCTGCTCTTCAGCTTGTTGAATAATGTCTGGACCAATGAGCATCCGTTCCCCAGTTTCTGACCAATTCAGAGGGTTCGACACTTACGTCCATAAAGCACTTCAAAGGGTGCCATCTTCAAGCTGGCTTGATAGCTGTTTTTATAAGAGAACTCCGCATAAGGGAGAGATTCTTCCCACTTCTTGCCGAAAGAAGTAACACAAGCACGAAGCATGTCTTCAAGAATTTGATTGACTCGCTCGACTTGGCCTTGGGATTGGGGACGATAAGCAGTGCTCCAGGTAATATGAGTTCCCGTTGCCTCTTGGAAACTATCCAAGAACTTTGAAGTGAATATACTGCCGCAGTCTAAACTGATCCCCTTCGGAATGCCGTGGAGTGACACAATTCAGGAGATATACAAGTTTGCTTATTGACCAGCAGTGATTGTCTCTTTGACTGGCAGAAAGTGAGCAACCTCCGAGAATTGGTCGATGACGACAAAGATAGCATCGTTACCTTTCTGAGACTTGGGAAGGCTAGTGACGAAGTCCATTTGGATCTTATCCCACTTCCATTCAGGAATAGGAAGCGGTTGTAGAAGTCCAGCCAGTTTCTGATGTTCTGCTTTGACGCGACGACAAACGTCACATTCTTTGATATATCGAGCAATGTCTTGCTTCATTTTAGACCACCAGTACTTCTACGGATGTCTAGATACATCTTGGTACTTCCCGGATGAATAGAAAGAGGGGTGTCATGCTCTTCTTTCATCACCTTCTCTATCATAAGCTCAAACCAGGGTACTACAATGCAATCTCTGAAGTATAAGGTTCCATCTTCACCAAGTGAGAAATCTCTGGATTTCTCTAAGGCAAGATCCTTTTTCATCAGATCAACGTGAGCATCTTTGGCTTGAGCAGACTTAATTGCTTTCAGAAGAGTTGGTTCCAGTACAAGGTTATTCAGAGAACCCTGTGGAACTAGTTGAAGGTTCAACTTGCAAAGTTCTTCATAAAGGCGGGGTTGAGCTTTATGAACCATGTGGTTATTGCAATAAGACTTGCGGCTCAAGGCATCAGCCATTACATTAGCCTTGCCAGGGGTATAGGATATACCACAGTTGTAGTCAGCAATAGCTTCCATCCATCGCTGCTGACGGAGGTTCAGATCTGGCTGAGTAAATAGGTACTTCAGACTCTGATGATCGGTGAAGATCTCACAACGATTACCGAGAAGGTACTGTCGCCACAGCTTCAATGAATAAATAACCCCTGCAAGCTCGAGGTCATGAACTGGGTAGTTCTCTTCGCGAGGACGCACTTGACGGGAGGCATAAGCAATCACTCTGCGCTCTTGCATTAGGACGCAGCCTAATCCTTGTCGTGAAGCGTCGCAATAGATGACGAAGTCCTTGCGAGAATCAAGGGGAGCAAGCACTGGGGCAGAAGTCAGCTTGTCCTTGAGTGCCTGGAAACTTTCCTGACACTTTTTAGTCCAATCAAACTTAACGCCTTTGTGTAGCAGATTGGTCAGTGGCTTGGCGATCTTGGAGAAGTTCTCGACAAAGCGGCAACAATAGCTGGCTAGTCCGAGGAAGTTTCTAACTTGCTTGACGGTCTTCGAAGGGGTCTAGTCAAGAATAGCCTAAACGCGCTCTGGGTTGACGGCAATACCATCCTTGGAGATGACATGCCCAAGGTAGGTTATTTCAGGAAGCCAGAATTCACACTTGGAATACTTGGCATAAAGTTGATGCTCTCGAAGCTTTTCCAGAACAAGACGAAGATGTTCAACATGTTCTTCTTTATTCTTCGAATATACCAGGATATCATCCAGATAGACTACGACAAACTTGTCGAGGTAATCCATGAATATGTAGTTCATCAGACGAGAGAATGTGGCTGGAGCATTGGTCAAACCGAATGACATGACGGTGTACTCATATGAACCATATCGAGTAATGAAGGCGGTCTTGGGAATATCCTCTTCATGAACATGGATCTGGTGGTAACCCAACCTCAAGTCGAGTTTAGAGAATATAGATGAACCAACCAGTTGATCATACAGATCATTGATCCGAGGAAGGGGATATTTGTTCTGAATTGTAGCTTGGTTGATAGGACGGTAGTCTTGGACCAAACGATTTGTTCCATCCTTCTTCTTCACAAAGAGAGAAGGTGCTCCCCAAGAAGAGGAACTTGGACGAATGAAACCACTGCGAAGATATTTGTCGATTTCCTCCTTAAGTTCAAGGAGTTCATGAGGTGGCATCTTGTAGGGCCGTTTGGCGATAGGAACGGTGCCTGGTTTCAAGTCGATGACGAACTCGACAGCCCGAGCAGGGGGCATTCCTGGAAGTTCTTCTGGAAATACGTCTTGGAAGTCATGAACGACTAGAATCTTTTCAATTCCCTCAAGAGGTGCTGCGTTCAACGCATTCAAGACATAAAGTCGTGCTTCAGCGTTTTGAACAAGCTGAGCATGGCAGCTTACTATCTCATCGGAAGGATGTAGGAGGTGAACGACCTTGGTGGCGCAAATGATAGAGGCAGTATGTGCTTTCAACCATTCCATTCCCAGAATGAGGTCAATATTGGAAGACTCCAGAATAATGGGAGAAACATGAAATTCCAACCCTTGAATTTCAACAGGGACATCGTGACCAATCATGGTAGTTCGACACTGACCGGCAGGGGTGCGTACCATGGGCTCGCATCGAATGTCATGTGCGTAAGCAAAATTTCCTGACATGAATGAATGTGATGCTCCTGAATCGAATAAAACAGAAGCCGATACTGAATTAACGAGAAGAGTACCCATCATAGTGGCAGGCTGGTCTTGAGCTTCATTCAGATCAACATGATTAGCCTGATCACGACCATAAGGTCTAGCATTGTTGTTATGGGGCTGATTGTTACGGCTAATTGAAGGCAGAGCCAGCTGGCTCTTTTTCTGTTTGCACTCTTTGGCAAGGTGACCTGGACGGCCACATCTGAAGCACAAACCATCATTGGGATTGGGGGCAGGAGCTTGGGGTGGTACAACTCGAAGAGGCTGCCTCTACGGTGGAGGAGGCAGACGAGGTGCAGCATAGGACTGTCTTGGTGCAGGTGCAGTTGGACGATACATGCTGCAGGGAATCCATATCCGACGCTTCTACGCTGACGGGCCCGAAGATGAGCCAGCGTCACGGCTGCGCCTGAGGGATCCCTGATGTTCCTGAAGACCAATCTAAACCTGAATAGCCTTGTTCACCAAGGTGGCGAAGTCGGCAAAGTCATGAACGAGCAGTGCTAGCTTGATATCAGGGTGAAGTCCATCATGAAACTTCTCTTGCTTACGAGCATCAGTAGCAATGTCTTCTTCAGCGTAACGGGACAAGTCCAAGAATTCCCGCTGATAAGCATATACAGACTTGTTGCCTTGGGTGAGATTGCGGAAATCTCGCTTCTTCCAGTCCATGATTCCCTGAGGAATGAAGCGGGCACGAAAGGCATGTGACGCCCCCGATTCAATCGTACACTAATCATGCACGCAAATGTGTACGATCAAGACCAGGGACTCATGGGAAGATATCACAACACAACTCTAAAAACATAAATAAGTCATACACGCATCATAATACAAGCCAGGGGCCTCGAGGGCTCGAATACAAGTGCTCGATCATAGACGAGTCAGCGGAAGCAACAATATCTGAGTACAAACATAAGTTAAACAACTTTGCCTTAAGAAGGCTAGCAGAAACTGGGATACAGATCGAAAGAGGCGCAGGCCTCCTGCCTGGGATCCTCCTAAACTACTCCTGGTCGTCGTCAGCGGCCTGCACGTAGTAGTAGGCCTCGGTGTAGTAGGGGTCGTCATCGACGGTGGCGTCTAGCTCCTGGGCTCCAGCATCTGGTTGCGACAATCAGGAAGAAAGGAAAGGGGGAAAAAGGGGGATAAAAGCAACCGTGAGTACTCATCCAAAGTACTCGCAAGCAAGGATCTACACTACTTATGCATGGGTATATGTGTAAAGGGGCAATATCGATGGACTGAACTGCAGAAGGCTAGAATAAGAGGGGGATAGCTAATCTTGTCGAAGACTACACTTCTGGCAGCCTCCATCTTGCAGCACGTAGAAGAGAGTAGAAGGTAAGTTCACCAAGTATCATCGCATAGCATAGTCCTACCCGGCGATCCTCACCTCGTCGCCCTGTTAGAGAGCGATCACCGGGTTGTATCTGGCACTTGGAAGGGTGTGTTTTATTAAGTATCCGGTTCTAGTTGTCATAAGGTCAAGGTACAACTCCAAGTCGTCCTGTTACCGAAGATCACGGCTATTCGAATAGATAAACTTCCCTGCAGAGGTGCACCACATTACCCGACACGCTCGATCCCCTTTGGCCAGACACACTTTCCTGTGTCATGCCCGGCCTTGGAAGATCAACACGTAGCAACCCTACCTAGGCACAACAAAGATGTCAGCACATCGGTCTAAATCCTATGGCGCAGGGGTCTGAGCCCATCGCCCATTGCACACCTGCATGTTGCGAGGGCGACCGGAAGCAGACCTAGCCCCCTTAATACAAGTGCAGGCTTACGGTCCAATCCGGCGTGCGCCGCTCAATCGTTGACATCACGAAGTCTTCGGCTGATACCACGGTGCTGGTTGCCCATGTCTTGTCCCACGTGGAGGTTAGTGCGTATAAGGTCAACGACCCAACTCAGATCAAATACCAAGATCTCGTTAAGCGTGTTATTATGAAGTAACCGCGGACACCGACCAGGGCCAGGCCCACCTCTCTCCTAGGTGGTCTCAACCTGCCCTGTCGCTCCGCCACAAAGTAACAGTCGGGGGCCTTCGGGAACCCAGGCCCACCTTTACCGGGATGGAGCCACATGTCCTTCCAGCCTCCCACATCGGAATCACTTGCGGGTACTCTACGAGCCGACCCGACTTTAGTCACCACATGTATCATATAATATGTATGTAAGTATATACCCGTGATCACCTCCCGAGTGATCACGACCCGGTAGTATAGCATGGCAGACGGACAAGAATGTAGGGCCATCGATGGAATACTAGCATCCTATACTAAGCATGTAGGATTGCAGGTAAAGGTAACAATAGTAGTAGCAAGGACATGCTATGCATCAGGATAGGATTAACGGAAAGCAGTAACATGCTACACTACTCTAATGCAAGCAGTAGAGAGAAGAATAGGCGATATCTGGTGATCAAGGGGGGGGGGCTTGCCTGGTTGCCCTGGAAAGAAGGAGGGGTCGTCAACACCGTAGTCGATCGGGGTACCAGCAGCAACGTCAGTCTCGTAGTCTACCGAAGGGAAGAGGGGGAAGAAACAATGAATACAATGCAAACAGATGCATATCGATGCATGACATAACAAGTAGCGGTGCCAGGTGTGCCATAACGCGGTAGGAGATACCGGCGAAGGGGGGAAACATCCGGGAAAGTATTCCCGGTGTTTCACATTTTGGACAGACGGACAAGAGGGGGAAAGTTGCGTGTTCGCAATGCTAGGGATGTGTGGCGGATGAACGGGCTACGTATCCGAATTTGTCTTGTCGTTCTGATAAACTTTCATATAAAATTATTTTCATCCGAGTGATGGTTCATTTTATATGATTTTCTAAGTTTAAATGAATTTCTAAATTTCCTGGATATAAATTAATTCGAAAATCATTTAATGTTAAATGCTAAGTGTACACAGAAAATGTACGCATCAGTGTGCTTGTGAGGTTGACAATGGGACCCGGGGTGTGCTGAGTCAGCAGTCAAAGTCAATGTTGACCAGTCAACAGATTTATTTAAATGGGTTTATATATTGGTGGGGACGACATGTAATAGGAACATGTTATATCAAAGGTTATTTAACAGGGGGTCCCACATGTTATAGAGTACAACTAAATTAAACCTAAACATAAAATTAAAGTAACAGTGGGGGGGGGGGGGCTTGGCTTAAGTGGGGATTAGCCCCTCTCCTAATCTGAACCGGGGCCGGTCTCAGAGGCCGGGCACGTGCGCGGCCTCACAGAGGAGGGCCGGCGGCCACGGCGGGAAGTTCCGGCGGTGGCGGCTGAGCAAGGGGCAGCAGTGGCCGCAGCGCAACCGCAACGAGCAGGCGCGCAGCAGCAATAGTGGCGGCTGCGCGCGCGCGGGGGTGTGGGGGAAGTTGGCAGACGCGGCGTGGGCGTGGCGCGGGCGCAGCCAGGCCACGGCCAGAGGCAACGTCAGGCGCGCGGGACGCGGTCTGCAGGTGAAGAAGGATGCGGCGAGGCAGAGGCAAATCCACAGCGGGCAGGGGCTCGCGGCCTGGGGAGCCCTGCGGGAGTGGCGGGCAGCGGCAAGCGAGGTTAGAGCGGTGGGGTGTTGGCGCACGCAAGGGAGAGCGGGGGCGAGCGAGCAACAACGAGGCCTTGTGCGGGTGCGGGGCTGCGCGAGCACAGTGCACCGGTGTGGCGTGAGACCAGGGCGCCCAGCGAGTGAGGTGGGGCGGGCTTGACGCGGGCGCGGTGGCCGCGGTAGTGAACACGGCGGCGGCGAGCTTCGGCAACGACGGAGCTAGCACCAGCAACAAGAAATCGAGGGGGAGGACGGAGGGGGAACAAGGTGCTGCTCACAGCGTTGCACGGGAGGCTCGATGAGGGCGGGGACGAATGAAGTCGGGCGGATCGACGCGGAGGAGCTGCGTTGACGGAGACGACGAGGTCGAGGTGCTGCTCTCCAAGACGATGCAGGGTGCCAGATCGACGGAGGCGAGTGAGGTAGAGCTCGTGGACATGAGCTGCGGTCGAGGAAACGACGGTGGCCGCGGGATCTCGGAGTGCACGGCGACAACATCGTCCGAGGAGGAGGAGCGCGCGAGCGAGAGGGGAACGAGCGGGGGGGGGGGGGGGGGGAGGGAAAAGATCTAGGGGGTGCTGACGAGGCCGAGAGACGGGGGGGGGGGGGGGCTTGGTCTTATCCACACAACTGCGTGGGTTGTCTCGGGTGGGCCGTGGCCCACGGGAACAGGAAAAGGGGGGTCTTTTTTTTGTTCTGTTCTTTTTTTATTTAATTTTTTGTGTCTGTTTTCTTTTAGTTACACGTTAATTTTAGTTTAGTAAAATATGACATTTTGGTTTAGTAAAATATGACAATAGCCCCTAACATAATGTTCCAGAATAACCCATTGTCATAAAAAGTTTGACCCCCGAGTTAAAATAGTTTAGCAATTTATAAAATAACAAAGGCATTTATATAATTGTTTTTGCCATGGTTTAATTCATTTTAGAGTATTTAAACATTTTATAAAATTGTGGTTTCTCCGCCACAATTACCTATGCATTATTTGGCTCACTCTGAACATTTTTGTTTTAATATTTGGAAACTTTTATTGTTTGCCTTTAATTACAATTTGAATTTGAATCATTTTGAACTAACGCGAGTTTATTAATAGAATCAAGGTGATGTGGCATCATTAGTAGAGGGTTACTGTAGCTTAATTATCCGGGTGTCACAACTCTCCTCCACTATAAGAAATCTCGTCCCGAGATTTAAGAGGGGGACTAAGGGGGTAAGGTCTGGTTACGAAATTCTAACGAATCTTCTCGGTTTTGGTTGCTCTTCTCAAAGTGGTAGATCCATTACATTGATGTCTTCATTTTTCTGCTTCAGGTCATCAAGATGAAGTCGACATCCTTTCTTCGGAAACTCCATCGTACTTACGAAAGAATAAAGGGGGAGCATTCCGGGAGAACGGACCTCGGCAAGGTTGACTATCTGGTAGATAACATCGGGGAGGGAGGCGGAAAGTAAATCTCGAATTGAAACCTCAGAAATTACTGAGAGCAAAGTAAGGAGGTATTATGGGAAGTTTCAAGTGGGTAGGCAATCGTTCGTTGCCTGAAACAGAGTAAGAAAGGGGTTCAGAGCAACGGAAATAAGTATTGTGTTTAATACCAGAATTGAGGATCACACGGAAGGTGGCTCGTGAATTACATACGAAGCCAAGCGTGAGGAATAACTTTGGAAACAGGGGGGTGTATAGGAGAGTCAGGTTCCGATCCCGTGGAACTGTGGGTTATGGGCCCACCATGTGGGTTAAAGTAGGAAGGGTGATGACATCTTGCATGGTCATGATAGTAAGGCATGTCAGAGGGTAGCCTGTCAGTTATGTCAGTATCATCGTCGGTACCAAGGGCGAGGGACGAAGAGAACCATTTTCCTGCTCGTTGAAACAAGGCGGACCAATAGGCACAGTTCTCGTCCATCGGTGGTTACCGAAATGTCATCAACAATAGTAACAGGGTCTTACTGACAGAGTTGTACACCGATATGTTTGCACAAGCAGGGAATTATTACTGCTTATACCATATAGATCATAGAAAGGGTTTAAACAAACCAATGGAAAGGGAAAAGTGTCTATCTGATTTAACCAGAACAATGGAAAGAACAATGTGTTTAAACACATATTTCAGAGGTATATCCTTCCCACTGACAAGTAGAGCATGATATCCATGAGTGGATATAAAGTAGAAAACCCTTTAGGTAAGGGGAGAGAAACTTAATGACATTACCCATACAACGGTGTTTGGATAATTGATATGGAAAATTTAGCATTGTGCTTCCAATGTTTTTTATTGAAAATCAGAGTACCACTGACATGCTTCGAGGTAGCATTGATATGGTCTTCAAGCAAAGGTCAGACTCTGGATACACGAAGGATCCATCAAGAACAACTTGTAGAATAAGTCTTACAATTTCCTCATGGAAGAATAGATAACCTTGCAGAAAAGGAAACTATAATAATAGGTCCTTCAGCCAGGTGTGCTAGGCATGACATCACCTTACCAGGTCACATAAAGGCCAATGTTATAACTCTTGGAAATATGTTCCAACCATCATATCTGGCCGAAATTCAGATCTGATTGGTGTTAGGATAAGTCAGACTCGGGGTGCCTGAGAAGAAAGGTGCAACACAAATTGTCGAGACGACATTGTAAGATTCTCGGGAATTGAACTATGGAAGCGAGTTCCAAAACAAGAGTTCATCGTTAAAGGAGAGGATGAGGAGGTGGCTGATGGAGTTGGTGACAACTCATCGAGATTTCCAAAGGATGGATTTCCACAATTATGTAAACAAGGAGATAACATTTGCCAGATCAAATGGTATAATGATGTATGCTCGAGGAAAACCTACACAATTAAACATTGGTTGAAAGATGCTCCCATAATATGGGCTTAGGTAGCATGATCAATGTTTGGAATGGTGATTCAATGACCAATACACAAAGAATGAAACTATCATTCCTTAACTTACAAGCAATAGGGTTGCTATAAGTTCTGAATTTTACACCTCACAGTCCATTTGTCGGTATTCCGGTTAGAAACAACACGGAGACCAAGAAATGAATGGAGATGGCAATAAGTATTACTATATCAAGAATTTCTTGAGAGGTGGTGAAATTCTCATGACATTCCTGACATAAGAGATGGTAATACTCCAAGGTAAAGAAGAACAAATGCTGGATAGCAAGGAACTCAAGGTATAACATAGAACACAAGCAAGTTTGTGTTGTAGGGAAGGCAATAAAGTGGTCGATGACAACACAAATCATCGAGGGCAAGGATGGTATTTCTCATCATGAATTCAATTGATATCTTGGAACAGCTCAGACTACTGATGATGATCACGACGCATTTGTCGAGAGATTTCATGAAGATGTAATCTATCAGCGATGACGTCAAGTCAAAGGAATTATGAAGAAAAAGCTTATTGGAACCATGGGTACGACACAAACTCGAAATCAAGCTTGTTGTTCAAGGCGAAATGATACGACGAGAAAGATCGAAGTAAGCTTAGCTCATCATCGAAAGTTGTGTTTCGGGATTAAGGACCAGGTAGCACAGTTAAAATCGGCACGATAATGATATAGCCAAGCAGGCTAGGAATGACGTGATCGAGTTCAAGCTCGTAAGTAATGAAGGTTACCAAGAGTTGTAAGGTTACCAAGAGTTGTTTAATCGTGGTGCGGACTCGATTCAATTATCGATGTCTTTGAGTGTTTAATAACTCAGAGCTCGTGAAAAGATTGGAATCAGTGAGAATGTAGTACTTGATGAAGAACTCATAAGAAGTTATGCAGTTCCCTGATAATCTCGAGATACCAAGGGGGTAATACTCGATGACAGATCAACGTAGAGATTGGACCGGGGTATCGCTCTGCAGAAGACAAGTGCTTAAACTTGCATGAGAAATGGTATTTAAAGGAGAACATGGTCGGAACCACGATTGCAAAAGGCCAGATCCTAGATATAAGAACTTATACCAAGGGAATAATTAATTTAAGAGAAGCTTTAATGATAAGATCTACATCGTGTCCATGGGCATGAACACAAAGTTCAAGGTCGACCCCCACTTCTTCAATGCATAACCTTTCATTCATTGCTCTAGATAAAAATGATTTCAGTGTCAAAACCTACCCGGTGAATTACCAGAGGAGTATGACCCGTGAAAACTTTCGAGTTCACACAGATTAAGGAAGGCATAGGTTTAACCCATCGGGGCTTCTTAGAATATATACCATGAACTTCAGGAGTAAATAACACAAGCTCAAAAGTAGAGGATACAATTTACCAAAGGCATTATGTATCAGGTAAAGAACTCACAAGAATTTTGGTTGTGAAGGACACTGTCGGATAATAACCCGGCAATGGGTATGGCAGTCCACAACGGGGCTGATGTGAGTATCGGTACTCAAACAGAGGAAGAAGGAATGCCAAGGCATCGGATTATAGAAACAACTGGCTAATTCAAAGCTTGATGCAAAGAAATTTTATGATTTTCAAATCAAGGGATCAGAAGCAATCATTCTGATCGAAAATGAATAAGTTCAATAGACTTAGAAGCACAAAGGATCAAGGCATTGATTGGTCAAGAACTAGCTCATATCCAAATGACGTCTGAGCCGGAAGGATGAATTCTAGGATTCGACTGAGGAATGCGAGCATCCTCAACATATTGAATCAACGGACTTAAAATGATAAAGACAAGGGAGGCCAATAAGATTACGAGACTTATGGGATTAACCATAATGCAAGCAAGCAAGAATTTCAAGAGCAATAGGCTGCTCAGGATTTTCGGAAGATCGAATGATATTTTGAAGTCTTTTGCGAAACACATGAACAACTGGGAATGAGCAGATACTCGATAAGTGCGAGAATTATCCGTAGGGGTATTCAGGTGACAAAGAACAACAAGGCAGTAAGCTCAAAGGATTCTCGGAACAACAGAGAGAATTTCGAGGTATCTTGTAATAACAAGATCAACTGGGAAACATTGTATGAATGGCGAGTATACGTGCTTATCCATAGGGGTTTATCGATGGAAGGGAATTGCATAAGTGACTATAAAGTCTCGAGAGAACATCGGAGAATATCTTCGGATTCTTCTGGTGCAGCATACGATCATTTGTAACAAGGGGCTCTCCGGGAGAAAGTTGTTACGAGAACCTAATGTTAGAGTTTAGCGAATTCATTTAACCCGAATAGAAGAGAGATCAGAGTCCCAGAGTATAGGTCAAGGAATAAAAGATCCTAATACCACCCAATGGCGACGTGGGCCCGTAAGACACACATCCATGTTAGTAAAAGTTTTGCAATGTCTAGACTCGACTTCGACCAAGGAGTGTGGAAGGGGGATTCCTACAGGCAGTCGGCTCTGATACCAACTTGTGACGCCCCCGATTCAATCGTACACTAATCATGCACGCAAACGTGTACGATCAAGATCAGGGACTCATGGGAAGAAATCACAACACAACTCTAAAAACATAAATAAGTCATACAAGCATCATAATACAAGCCAGGGGCCTCGAGGGCTCGAATACAAGTGATCGATCATAGACGAGTCAGCAGAAGCAACAATATCGAGTACAGACATAAGTTAAACAACTTTGCCTTAAGAAGGCTAGCACAAACTAGGATACAGATCGAAAGAGGCGCAGGCCTCCTGCTTGGGATCCTCCTAAACTACTCCTGGTCGTCGTCAGCGGCCTGCACGAAGTAGTAGGCACCCTCGGTGCAGTAGGGGTCGTCATCGACGGTGGCGTCTAGCTCCTGGGCTCCAGCATCTGGTTGTGACAACCAGGAAGAAAGGAAAAGGGGGAAAAGGGGGAGAAAAGAAACCGTGAGTACTCATCCAAAGTACTCGCAAGCAAGGATCTACACTACTTATGCATGGGTATCTGTGTAAAGGGGCAATATTGGTGGACTGAACTGCATAAGGCCAGAATAAGAGGGGGATTGCTAATCCTGTCGAAGACTACGCTTCTGGCAGCCTCCATCTTGCAGCATGTAGAAGAGAGTAGAAGGTAAGTTCACCAAGTATCATCGCATAGCATAATCCTACCCGGCGATCCTCTCCTCGTCGCCCTGTTAGAGAGCGATCACCGGGTTGTATATGGCACTTGGAAGGGTGTGTTTTATTAAGTATCCGGTTCTAGTTGTCATAAGGTCAAGGTACAACTCCAAGTCGTCCTGTTACCAAAGATCATGGCTATTCAAATAGATAAACTTCCCTGCAGGGGTGCACCACGTTACCCGACACGCTCGATCCCCTTTGGCCGGACACACTTTCCTGGGTCATGCCCGGCCTTGGAAGATCAACACGCCGCAACCCTACCTAGGCACAACAAAGAGGTGAGCACGTCGGTCTAAATCCTATGGCGCAGGGGTCTGGGCCCATCGCCCATTGCACACATGCACGTTGCGAGGGCGGCCGGAAGCAGACCTAGCCCCCTTAATACAAGCGCGGGCTTACGGTCCAATCCGGCGCGTGCCGCTCAGTCGCTGACGTCACGAAGGCTTCGGCTGATACCACAATGCCGGTTACCCATATCTTGTCCCACGTGGAGGTTAGTGCGTATAAGGTCAACGACCTAACTCAGATCAAATACCAAGATCTCATTAAGCGTGTTATTATGAAGTAACCACGGACGCCGACCAGGGCCAGGCCCACCTCTCTCCTAGGTGGTCTCAACCTGCCCTGTCGCTCCGCTACAAAGTAACAGTCGGGGGCCTTCGGGAACCCAGGCCCACCTCTACCGGGATGGAGCCACCTGTCCTTCCAGCCCCCCATATCGGAATCACTTGCGGGTACTCTACGAGCCGACCCGACTTTAGTCACCACATGTATCATATAATATGTATGTAAGTATAAACCCGTGATCACCTCCCGAGTGATCACAGCCTGGTAGTATAGCATGGCAGACAGACAAGAATATAGGGCCATCGATGGAACACTAGCATCCTATACTAAGCATGTAGGATTGCAGGTAAAGGTAACAACAGTAGTAGCAAGTACATGCTATGCATCAGGATAGGATTAACGGAAAGCAGTAACATGCTACACTACTCTAATGCAAGCAGTAGAGAGAAGAATAGGCGATATCTGGGGATCAAGGGGGGGAGGGGCTTACCTGGTTGCCCTGGCAAGAAGGAGGGGTCGTCAACACCTAGTCGATCGTGGTACCAGCAACAACGT
This sequence comes from Aegilops umbellulata, assembly GCA_032464435.1. Taxonomy (NCBI): domain Eukaryota; kingdom Viridiplantae; phylum Streptophyta; class Magnoliopsida; order Poales; family Poaceae; genus Aegilops; species Aegilops umbellulata. Next base: position 221,062,515 of record CP136055.1, on the reverse strand, counting down.
CAGTATCGTAGTCTACTGGAGAGAAGAGGGGGAAGAAACAATGAATACAATGCAAACAGATGCATATCGATGCATGACATAACAAGTAGCGGTGCCAGGTGTGCCCTAACACGGTAGGAGGAGATACCGACGAAGGGGGGAAACATCCGGGAAAGTATTCCCGATGTTTCGCATTTTCGGACAAACAGACAAGAGGGGGAAAGTTGCGTGTTCGCTATGCTAGGGATGCGTGGTGGACGAACGGGCTATGTATCTGAATTCGTCTCATCGTTCTGAGAAACTTTGATATATAAATTATTTTCATCCGAGTTACGGTTCATTTTATATGAATTTCTAAAGTTTAAATGAATTTCTAAATCTCCTGGATATAAATTAATTCGAAAATCATTTAATGTTAAATGCTAAGTGTACACAGAAAATGTACACATCAGTGTGCTTGTGAGGTTGACAATGGGACCCGGGGTGTGCTGAGTCAGCAGTCAAAGTCAATGTTGACCAGTCAACAGATTTATTTAAATGGGTTTATATATAGGTGGGGCTGGCATGTAATAGGAACAAGTTAATAGGGGGTCCCACAGGTCATAGAGTACAACTAAATTAAACCTAAACATAAAATTAAAGTAACAGTGGGGGGGGGGGCTTGGCTTAAGTGGGGATCAGCCCCTCTCCTAATCTGAACTAGGGTCGGTCTCAGAGGCCGGGCACGCACGCGACCTCACAGAGGAGGGCCGGCGGCCACGGCGGGAAGTTCTGGCAGTGGCGGCTAGGCAAGGAGCAGCAGCGGCCGCAACGCAACCACAACGAGCAGCAGAGCAGGTGCGCAGCAGCACTAGTGGCGGCTGCACGTGCGCGCGGGGGGTGGGGGGGTGGGGGAGGGAGGTTGGCTGACGCGGCGTGGGCATGGCGCGGGCGTAGCCAGGCCACGGCCAGAGGCGACGCCGGGTGCGCGGGACACGTTCTGCAGGTGAAGAAGGACGCGGTGAGGCAGAGGCAAATCCACGGCGTGCAGGGGCTCGTGGCCTGGGGAGCCGGGGAGCCCAGCAGGAGTGGCGGGCAGCGGCAAGCGAGGTTAGAGCGATGGGGTGTGGGCGCACACAAGGGAGAGCGGGGGCGAGCGAGCAACGGCGAGGCCTTGCGCGGGTGCGGGGCTGCGCGAGCGCAGTGCGCCAGTGTGGCACGAGGCCAGGGCACCCATCAAGTGAGGTGGGGCGCGCGTGACGCAGGCGCGGTGGCCGCGATAGTGAACATGGCGGCGGCGAGCTTTGGCAACAACGGAGCTAGCAGCAACAACAACAAATCGAGGGGGAGGACGAAGGGGGAACAAGGTGCTGCACACAACGTTGCAGGGGAGGCTCGATGAGGGCGGGGACGAACGGAGTGGGGCGGATCAACGCGGAGGAGCTGCGTTGACGGCGACGACGAGGTCGATGCGCTGCTCTCCGAGACGATGCAGGGCACCAGCTCGATGGAGGCGAGCGAGGTAGAGCTCGTGGATACGAGCTGCGGTCGAGGAAACGACGGTGGCCGCGGGATCTCGGAGTGCACGGCGACGACAGCGTCCGAGGAGGAGCGAGCACGCGAGCGAGAGGGGAACGAGCGGGGGGGGGGGAGGGAAAAGACTTGGGGGTGCTGACGAGGCCGAGAGACGGGGGGGGGGGGGGCTTGGTCTTATCCACATAACTGCATGGGTTGGCTCGGGTGGGCCGAGGCCCACGGGAACAGGAAAAGGGGGTAGTTTTTTTTTTGTTTTGGTTTGTTCTTTTCTTTTTTTATTTAATTTTTTTGTGTCTGTTTTCTTTTAGTTACACGTTAATTTTAGTTTAGTAAAATATGACATTTTAGTTTAGTAAAATATAACAATAGCCCATAAAATAATGTTCCAGAATAACCCACTGTCATAAAAAGTTTGACCCCCGAGTTAAAATAGTTTAGCAATTTATAAAATAACAAAGGAATTTATATAATTGTTTTTGCTACGGTTTATATCAATTTAGAGTATCTAAGCATTTTATAAAACTGTGGTTTCTCCGCCACAATTACCTATGCATTATTTGGCTCACTCTGAACATTTTAGTTTTAATATTTGGAAACTTTTATTGTTTTCCTTTAATTAAATTTGAATTTGGATCATTTGAACTAACGCGAGTTTATTAATAGAAATCGAGGTGACATGGCATCATTAGTAGAGGGTTACTGTATCTTAATTATCCGGGCGTCACAGGTAGCTTGGAAATTCGGCCAAGTGATGACCGTTCCAGTAGGCAGGGTACGCCTTTGGCTGGCCCACCATTGAGCAACGGGACCCTTCAGAAAGAATGATGCAAAGGTGACATAGCTAGCAAGGGCCACACTAGCAGACTCCATTTCATGCGTGATGTCGCGGAGCCAGTCATCAGCATCAAGGGGCTGAGTTGAGCTGCGGTAAATAGTTGGGTTGGGGCGCATGAAGTCCTACAAAGTTACTGGGGTTGGCTGTTGATTCATGTTTGGACGAGGAAACTGAGCCATCATTCCTTCCATGAACTAGCGGTTCAGCTCAAATTGTTGTATCATTCCGGCAAAGAATTCGGGTGGTGGTGGATCGTTGGCACCACGGCCACGACCAGAGGGTCTAACCATCCTGCTAACATGTAACATGGGGTAGTTCATCATTGAGCATTTGCAAAGATAAGGATCATTCATGATGAAACATGCATATTGAAAGAGGTACAAAGGATACCACTTAGTAGTAAACACGACAGTGTGTGTACTACTCAAAATACTATTCTAAGGAATAACTATGGCTTATCCAACTTTGGGGTGAATGTGGTCACGGGATCCTAATGTTAGAGTTAGTAAATTCGTTTAACCCGAATAGAAGAGAGATCAGAGTCCCAGAGTATAGACGAGGAATAAAAGATCCTAATACCACGCAATGGCAACGTGGACCCGTAAGACACACATCCATGTTAGTATTTTTTTTGTAGTGACTAGACTCGACTTCGGCCAAGGAGTTGGAAAGGGGGCTACCTATAGGAAGTCGACTCTGATACCAACTTGTGACGCCCTCGATTCAATCGTACACTAATCATACACGCAAATGTGTACGATCAAGATCAAGGCCTCACGGGAAGATATCACAACACAACTATAGAGACAAATTTAAAAAATAATACAAGCTTTATATTACAAGCCAGGGGCCTTGAGGGCTCGAATACATAAGCTCGAAAACACAAGAGTCAGTGGAAGCAACAATATCTGAGTACAGACATAAGTTTGAACAAGTTTGCCTTAAGAAGTCCAGCACAAAAGCATTTACGATCGAAAAGGCAAGGCCTCCTGCCTGGGAGCCTCCTAACTGCTCCTGATCGTCGGCGGTCTCCATGTTGTAGTAGGCATCGGCGGTGGCATCTGGCTCCTGGGCTCCGACTTCTGGTTGCATCAACCGGAAAGAAGAAGAAAGGGTGAAAAGGGGGAGCAAAGCAACCGTGAGTATCATCCAAAGTACTCGCAAGCAAGGATCTACACTACATATGCATCGGTATCAATGAAATGGGCTATATCTGTGGACTGGACTACAGAATGCCAGAAGAGAAGGAGGAAATCCTGGCCCATCGAAGACTAGCATCTTCAAGCGTCTTGCAGCATCAGAAGAGTATAGAATAGCATAATGTAAAGTAGCAGTAGTGTTAACTACCTCGGCCAGATATCTTTCTCGACTCCCTGCGAGAAAGCAATCCCAGAGCCATACTATCCAATTATCACCTCAAGTATCTAGTTCTAGTTGTATCGAGCGGGATACAACTCCAAGTGTCCGTTACCGTAGGATAGGATATCGATAGATGTTTTCTTCCCTGCAGGGGTGCACCAACTTACCCACCACGCTCGATTAACTCCGACCGGGCACACATTCCTGGGTCATGCCCGACCTCGGCCAAACAATACACCACAACCCGACCTAGGCTTAATAGAGATGCCAGCACGCCAGACTAAACCTATGCCCCCAGGGGTCATGGGCCATCGCCCCGGGAACTCCCGCACGTTCCATGGGCGGCCGGTGAGCAGACCTAGCTACCTCCTTAAAAAAAGGCAGGAGCTTACCAGTCCAACCCGGCGCGAGCCGCTCAGTCGCCAACGTCTAATAAGCTTCAGCTGATGCATACGATACAGAACGCCCATATAATGCCCATGTGATGGTTAGTGCTATCAGTCCAGGGCCCCTCATATCAAATATCCAAACCGTTAGTGTGTTGGTAGTGCGGTCACAAGCAGAGACTAACAAAAGATGTGACCCCGTTGCTCCATCTCGAGGACCTGCAGCAAGGGCTAAGAATGCCCGACCACACCTCGTATTCAACTCTCGGGTACCCTCCAGGTCAACCCATCTCCACATCACTCGTGGGTACCCCTCAGGGTCGACCCACCTTTCCAAGTAACAGTTGTGAAGTCCAAGTATCTGTGTGTCTAAACATCAAGGGGAAAACCCGAGGAATCACCCCCGGTGAATTCCACTCGATGTAATCATCAAGGTGAACGTAACAGGAACCACCCTCGAGGTTCACACTTGAGGGGTTGCACGACAGAGTCGTATCGGAAGTGGTGAAGGAGGAAATCACCCTCAATGACCACGACCGAATAGGTACACTACAGATATCTCATCAGAAGTGATATATGAGGCTCCACCCTCGGCACTCGATGGTAACTCTGCAGAGTCGAGCAACAAAAGGGGCGTGATATGATGTGAGGTGTTGCGCTCTGGTCGTCGATCATGTTGATCGAGTCGTCGATGATGAAGCAGGGGCAACAAGGACCAGGTGGGGGTCACTGATGGATCACTAACCAACCTATACTAAGCAGTTTAGGATAAGCCGGTAGGTAACAATAAGCAGGATACAAAAGTAGGCTATGCATCAGAATAGGAGCAACCAATTACAGTAGAAAAATCTAATGCAAGCATGAGAGAATGAAATGGGAGATATCGGGATGATCAAAGGGGGGTCTTGCCTGGAAGCTCCGCTGAAAGGGAAGAAGGGTCGTCGTCGACGTAGTCGATCACAGGGGCATCACCGGTCTCGGGGTCTACCGGAGAGAAGAGGGGGAAGAAACAATAAATATAAAGCAAACAAAGCATCACAAAGCATAACATGGCAATATGATGTGTCGGGTGTGACCTAATGTATGGCTACACGATAAAGGTGAAGGAGGAATTCAACCGGGAATGTTTTCCCGGTTCCTGACCTGTGTCAAATAGATGACCGGAGGGGGAATGTTCCATGTTCAAATAGTTAGAAGCATCTGACAGGTAAACGGACCACGTAACCGGATTCGTCTCGTTTTTCTGAGCAACTTTCATATATAAAGTTTTTCGATCCGAGCTACGGTTTATTTTCTACGAATTTCTAAAGTTTAAAGTATTTTCTGGAATTATTCAATTTAACAAAAATGGAATATGACGTCAGCATGACGTGTTGATGATGTCAGCAGTCAACAGAGCGGCTGACCAGGTCAAACCTGACCAGTGGGTCCACTAGGACTCACATGTCATTGGTAGTGGTTTAAATAGCTGAGTTAGTTTAATCTAATTAATCTAATTAGTGGATGGGGCCTACTGGGTAGTGGGTAATTGGTGTTCTAATTAATTAATTTAATTAATTAACAGATTTAGTTATTTATGAAAAACATTTTAACAGGCAGGACCCACATGTCATAGACAGGGGCTAGCCCAGTCATCATAGTTGACTTAGTCAACTGGTCAACAGGGGGGCCCGGGCCCACTGGTCAGTGACCCAGCGGGGTGGGCCCTAGGTCAGCCACGTCGGCGGCCGGCGCCGCAACTACGTCGGCAATCGAAATCACGGCGCAGGGGGCTCGGGGCTCGCCAGAATTCCGTTTCCACGGGTCAAAACGAGTGTCGCGAACCACGTTCGAACAAGCGTGGCTTCGCGCGTCCAACTGTGGGGCTCGCATCGGCTGGCGGGGGTCGGCAAGGTCGCTGACGGTGAGCCGGGGCGGAGGCCATGGGCGGAGCTAGTCGGGGCGTGGCTGCGGTGCATGTTGAGCGGATCGGGGAGATGCGTTCGACTAAGCGAGGCAGCGCGCATCCAGGAGGGTGAGCCGCGCGAGCGAGGGTGGCCGGAGCGGGGCTCTGCAGCGACGAGCGACGGCGGCCCGAGCTCGGCCATGGCGGCGGCGGGGGGGGGGGGACCAGCTAGCGTGCGTGCGCGAAAGAGAGAGGGGGGCGAGTGAATCTCACCGAGGGAGCACAAGAGGGCTTGTCGGCGGCTTAGGAGCAGCAGGGGGTTGGCGGAGCAACGACGATGTCGCGGTGGCCGGAGATGGGGACGAGGACGAATGGCGGATATGGTGCTTCCCAGTTCCAGCGGAGGGCGCTAGTCAAAGGAGTCGACCCCGACGGAGCTCATCGACAGGGTCAACGGGCGCGGGGCCGCCGATGGCCGCGACAACGACGGAGGGCGGCGGCGACTATGCTCGGGCGTCGATGGGGAACGAGGGGGAGCTGAAGTAAGGGGGTGCATCTAGGAGGAGGGCAGGCGAGTGGGAGAGTGGGAGTGGCTGTAGGTGAGGAGGAACTCAAGGCGTCCGGGACCTTATCCTCTCGCGGGGGGCGTCGCCGGCGAGGTGGCTGGGCGGCGACGGGCGCGCGCTGTCCCGCCCGGTCGGAGGAACATGAAGTGACCGGGGGAGGGGGAGTGGGCCGGCTTAGCTGGGCCAGTCGACTCGGGCCAGGCACTGTGCACTTGGCCCAGTGCACAGTGGCCTGTGCTCTTTCTCTCTCTTTTTCTTTTTTTAAGCATCAGTTTCAAATAGCTTAGGCCATTTAAACACTTTGAAAAAAATTATATTCACCACACATATTCATTATGGATTATTTGGCACAAGATGAACATTTTATTTTTCTTGTTTGAGCATTTTGAATTTCACTCATAATTTGAAATTGAATTCAACTGGAATCTGAAAGAGAGAGGAGACAATGATGATCAAACTCTTGTTTAGCAAAATGATTAACTTAACCCCAGGGATTACTGTAGCATCATTACACCAGGGTGTTACACGCGAGCTCCCAGCAGCGTTGTCAGAATGACGTATGGGTGCCCCCCCGCCGCCATGCAAGCGCCAGCGGCAGTGGCGGCAAACCGCTTGATTGGGTCTATCCTTTGGCAGCTAGGTTTGACGCCCTGGTGCTGTCAGGAGTGGCACTCGAGCGGGGTCTTTGCTCTATGGGACCAAATTTTACCTCTATCTCTTCATCCACCCTTACTCTAGTATTATTGTCAAATCCCAAAATTTATCTTCTCGCTTTACCATCATTTGACGTTTTTATTTTCAACTTTAGGAAATCAATGAAATGGTCCTCATGTACTGTGAAAGATGGCATATTGTCTGCTTTAAAAATGTAACAGTTCTCACGGGCACTATCCAAGGAAGAAAAAGAAAACAATTAATTAGCAAATGCCATATGTGTAGACCGGAGAATGGTAAACACTCAAAGGTAGTTGCCGCGCCCATTACTTCTTTTTCTTTTTTGCGCCTTGTCGCACCCATTACTAACCGCAAGGAAATTCCGCATTACCTATAATGGTCTGTATCGCCATGGGTGGAACCCAGGAGCACAAGACGAAGGCAGGATGGGATAAGGGAGGGTGTGAAACCTAGTAGCCCTGTTTTGCGGAAATGGGAATGGTAGAGAGAAAGGACATACAATTCTGTACAGAAATTTGGAAAAGCTTTGTGTAGTTAATGTTCAATATTAATGTGCGAACAAAAATGTTGACAATTTTCAACATGATAACTGCCATGGTGTACTGACCGGGAACTACTTACTTAATGAAGATCACATAAGTGCGACTTTCGGCATTTAATGAAGAAGAATGTATTCACAATCAGAGAGGTATGTTCCGGTTCTTATATGATTATGGGTTTTAATTTGACCATTCTTATCACGGGTTAGAAAACCAAAAACATTATTAATTATATAAATAAATAAATAAATAAATAAATAAATGTGAAACTTCATTGTAAATTCATCTTTGCCACTCCATGTAATCAGAAACAAAAAAATTATAAACACATTGATGCATAAGACAAGCGATGGCCTTGAGGCAGGAGGGTCAGAGAGGGCGACGAGACCTAGTCTGTCTCCACTGTGGTCTTCTCGTATGGTCATATGGATGTAAAATGGTGAAAAGTAACCAAAGTGGGTTCTCCCTAAATCCAATTGTGCAAATCAGAATATCAAACAAATTTAATTACAAACTTCTACAGATTAAAGATAACTAATAGACATTAGTACAAGAGCATACCCGTTTGCTGATGGCAACTATAATCTGAAACCCAAAAGCTTAAATAACCTCAAAGTTGAAATACTGCATCCTTGCAGCTATGTCTCCACTGACAAATTGACTTCTTGCTAATAGAGAAGCCCAACGATTGGTGGTAAGCAACAAAAATGTCCGCAATATGGTTACTGCACTGATACTTTCTTTTTTATCGTATGCCCACAGTATCGTACAGTAACACACTAGTAGTATCCTCTTCATCTGCAAATAGCAGCAATAAAATTTAGCACGAAAGAGAATAATTTATATATGACAAATTGTATCGGTTGTACAATCTTTTATTTTGAGGCAAACATTATATAGTTTGTACTCTGTACTACTTGCCAATTCACAAGATATACAGTGTAGTAGCAGCAATCGATCATCATTCTCTGTTCATCCTCTTTCTCGGGACCAGAGCAAGCATACTGCCAGTCAATCAACCTTATATAAGGCCCTAATGAAAAGTGAAAACTGCGAAGAAAGAGCATCATCTACAACAGTTACTATTCTGATCATCTGATGCAGACTTGGGTACGAACTGTGGCAGTAGAATTTTCAATGTCAATGTCGACAACAGCCCAACTAAAGCAGCATGACTAATCAATATATTTATTGGGTGTCATACAACTTAGAATAATTTAAATTACTTTTCATGTTTTCGTAACAACCCAATTGGAGCAGCATGAGTAATCAATAGATTTATTGGAGCTAGCAAAGCGGTGCATATATATCTTACACTTGCTATTTTTCACAGTTGATGATCGTGTCTTGTTACGATTAATTAAATGATGTTCTCTCCTTCATTATCATGGAGAGTACGTACGTTAGTGCAATATCAAGGAATCCGAGGATCGTGCAAAAATTCTCATCCACTTCTAGCTTGCGTGCCTCGTGTAAAATATAGCGCAAGGTCTGCAGGTAAGCGATTATAGAAATCCAGCTGATATAAACCGTCGTCGCCCACAAACCTGATGTACATCACTACTCCATGCTATGTCCATTGGACAATCTAATAAGCCGATCTAATTAAGAAAAGTTTATTAGAATTTAGAAAGCCTGACCTCGGCAAAGCTGATATTCGTTGTCGATCCAGGAGAAGCATGCCAACACAGCGGAAACGGCATCCATGTCGGTTCGTGACGAATGGCGGTGATGTCGCCCACCTCCTTACAGGATGAGGCAGCTCTCACCTCATGGCAGTGGTCGTCCGTCCTCAGCAATGAGTCGACTCCTGTTGCCAGAGGAGGTCCTCAGATGCGGCAGATACATGGGGAATCAGTGTGCCATAGTGATAGAGAGGCCACCATAAACGGCGGTCTACACGATTTGCGCGACCATGGCCACAGAGATGCTCGATGTGACGGAGGCAAAGGCGACCATGACTCTTAACCGGACAATGCCGGATCAGACCAAGCTCTTGGAACACTCGATACCTAGCGAAGGTGATGACGACACGATGCCAAGGAGGGTGGTGGCAGCATGCGTGGAGCGGTCGAGCGGCCCATCCCCTGCGTGAGCGTGCATGAGAGACAGAGAGTGAGGGAGAGGGAGGAATCCTGAATGGGGTAGTACACGAGGCTACGTGGTGACGGCGGCGGCGCTCGGACTCTTCGAGCGGTAGGGCAAGACGAGGAAGTGAGATGAGGCGTCCACATTTTTCTTGTTGCTGCCATTGGATAATATTCGATTACAAATTAAATAGGCACATAAATACTTTAATAATGAGGTAATATTCCATTACAAATTAAGCAGGTACATAAATGCTTTAATAATGATATTTCTTAAAATTGGTTATTTGTTTCCTAATTAATGTGATTGAGCAATTTAAGGTGATTCATTTAGATTTAATCTTTAGAGATTGATCGTGATTGATTCTTTCACATAAAGATATTACTAAATAACTTGCGTCAGTATGGAAAGTTCAGATCCGTTCAGATTTTTTATTGTTGTGTGAGAGGATGCGAAACTAAACCGGTGGGATGGGGGAGGGTACGAAAAAACCCAGCGAACTAAAACAGTTGAAACTGGTGGGACGAAAATAAACCGTGGATACTATTCAACCAACTCAGACATTAGGAGTAGAGATTTATTCTTATGTTCTCTGCTAGATAGGAACTTTGGAGTGATTCTTCATCACACTTTGAGGGGTGGTTATATGATCCAATTATATTAGCATTGTTGAGAGATTGCACTAGTGAAAGTACGGACCCTAGGCTTCATTTTCAAGCATTGCAATACCGTTTGTGTGCCTGTTTACTATTTGTTACCTTGCTGTTTTTATTTATTCAGATTATAAAAATATATTTCTACCATCAGTATTACACTTTTATCACCATCTCTTCGCCGAACTAGTGCACCTATACAATTTGCCATTGTATTGGGTGTGTTGGGGACACAAGAGATTTCTTATATTTGGTTGCAGGGTCGCCGGAGAGAGACTATCTTCATCCTACACCTCCCACGGATTGATAAACCTTAGGTCATCCACTTGAGGGGAAATTGCTACTGTCCAACAAAACTCTACGTTTGGAGGCCCAACACGAGTCTACAAGAATAAAGTTGCGTAGTAGGCATCAAGCTCTTTTTTGGCGCCGTTGCCGTGGAGGTGAGTGCATGAAGGTATATCTTTAGATCTTGCAATTAAATCTTTTAGTTTCTTGTTTTATCACTAGTTTGGTTTATAAAAGAGAACTACATAAAAAATGGATTGAGGTTGTATCATATTATTGATCATATTTATAATATCTTTGTTGAAAATGATGGTTCGGAAAATTGTGCTCAATTGTTAGAAGAAGTCAATAAAATGTTTGGCACAAAATATTTGAATGATGAGCATGATTGCAATGTTGTTGGTATGAACTCTTTAAATATCCATGATGCCAACGATATGCAAAGCCACAAGCTTGGGGATGCTATATTTGATGAAAATGATATTTTTAGTCCCCCCAAGTTTTGATGAGAAAAATCATTATGATGATTGCATGCCTCCTATTTATGATGATTATATTGATGAAAGTGGACTTGGAGAGGTCGTGACTTTATTTAATGATGAATCCACTATTTTGGAGGAGGTTGCAATTGATTATGACAACAAAGTTTCTATCTATGATGATTATGGTTATGACATGTATGCTATATTTGATAATGATAACCATGAAACTTGTCATCATGATTTTAATTTTCAATCTCATAGTTATTTGGTTGAGTTTGCTCCCACTACTATTGATGAGAATAAATTTGCTTATGTGGCGAGTAACAAAATTTCTATGCTTATGGATCATGAAAATAATGCTTTATATGATAGTTATATTATTGAATTCATTCATGATGCTACTGAAAATTATTATGAGGGAGGAACTTATGCTTGTAGGAATTGCAATAATATCAAGTTTCCTCTCTATGTGTTGAAAATCTTGAAGTTATGCATGTTTTGCCTTCCTATGCTAGTTGATTTTTGTTCCCATAAGTTGTTTGATCACAAAATCCCTATGCATAGGAAGTGGGTTATGCTTAAATGTGACTGTCATGTGATTCATGATGCTCTCTTTATGTTTGAATTCTTATCTTTTATGCGGGCATCATTGAAATCATCATGCCTACCTAAAAGGCATTAAAGAAAAGCGCTTGTTGGGAGAAAATCAACACTTTTACCTACTGTTTTTTTGTGTTCACATGATTACTCTACTGTATTGATCATGTTTAATTGCTTTTGTTTCAATAAAGTGCCAAGTAAAGCCTTTGGGATCATGTTGGGTGATAGTTGATTTGATCTTGCTGAAAAACAGAAACTTTTACCCTCACGAAAATAATTCTCATTTTTGACATAAGCGTTCTTTTGAGTTGATTCTTTTTTCAGAAGTTTAATATACAAATTGCTCACGTTGTCTTAATTTTTCAGAATTATTGGAGTAGCAGAAGTATGGTTGGAGTACAGATTACTACAGACTATTCTGTTTTTGACAGATTCTGTTTTCAATGCATAGTTTGCTAGTTTTCTAGTTTCTATGGCTTATATTGCTCAATATAAATTGTGGAAATGATATGCTACAGTAGGAATTGTGTGAGAACAATTATGAATCTTGTCTTTGACAGTACCAAAGTGAAATAGTTTGCTCTTTATCATACTAACCTATCCCACAAAGTTCCGTTAAGTTTTGTGTGATTGAAGTTTTCAAGTTTTGGGTGAGATGTCAATATGAGGAGAATAAGGAGTGACAAGACCCTAAGATTGGGGATTCCCAAGGCACCCCAAGGTAATATTCAAGGAAGATCCAAGTAACTAAGCTTGGGTATGCCCCGGAAGGCATCCCCTCTTTCGTCTCCAACATTATCGGCAACCTCACTTGGAGCTATGTTTTCATTCGTCACATGATATGTGTTTTGCTTGGAGCATCATTTTATTTTGTATTAATTTTCTTGCTATTATTTAGAACAATTTTTTGCATCTTTTATTTCAATAAAAATTTCAAGTATAGCCTTTGCCATGCTTATTTTGCAAGTCTACATGTTGCTGTTTCAAAACATAAAGTTTATCGATGTTGCGAAAATTCCCTAGAAAAGTGAGAATGTGATAAAATGTTGAAACTTTTTGCAAAATAAGCTCTAATGAATTTTCTACAGGGTGGTAATTTTTCATAACTTTTGAAATTGAATAAGTATTGATACTCTTGCATTCTTTACAAACTGTACTCTTTTGGCAGATTGCTGTTATGGTTACATTGGTTGCATATGTTTGCTTGTTTAATGATTCTATTTGCGGATAGGAGTATTAAATATGCAGAGGCATTTAGTATGCAATGTTGAATAATAATGTTAGTGATTTACTATAGTAGAGAATGATAAAGTTTTTGCATTGGTTTATACTAACTTATCTCACGAGTTCTTGTTGAGTTTTGTGTGGATGAAGCTTTTGAGATTTAGGAAAACCGTGATATGAGAGGAATTAAGGAGACACAAAAGCTCAAGCTTGGGGATGACCAAGGTACCTCATGATAATATTTCAAGAAGTCTCAAGCGTCTAAGCTTGGGGATGCCCCGGTAGGCATCCCACATTTCTTCTTCAACAATTATCGGTTAGTATCGGTTGAGTCTGTCGTGGTTTTGTCACGGCAGATGTCCTCATGAAAGGACTTAGTCGTGGAGCCATTGCGACGGGTTAGCTTGAAGGGGTTAAAGCGGACATAGGGACGCAAGAGAGTTTATACTAGTTCGGCCCCTTCGATGAAGGTAAAAGCCTACGTCTAGTTGTGATGGAATTGATAGGGCTTCGATGACTAGGGAGCAAACAAGCTTCGCCTAAGTCTCGAGTTGTTGTCTGTTGTCCTTGAACCGCCGCCGGGTCATCCCCTTATATACACGGTGACGCCCGTCGGTTTACAGAGTCCCAACACCGGCTCATAAACGTGTCCGGTTTGGTCTCTACTTATTCCTAACTTACAATACAAGTTTACATACCAACGCCGGTTTACGGCTACAGGCTTTAAACCGACTATGGGCCTTGAGCCCTGTTCTTCTTTTATGGGCTTCTACATGCTTAACTACTGATGAAGTTAACCTGACCTGTCTTGGTCGGTTTACGCCCAGTAGTAATATCCCCAACATTAGGCCCCAGATTGATTTGAACGGGTTCATGTCAATCCTTAGCAAAAAACTTTATCTTCAACATCTTCTTATAAATTGGTGAACCGCCGTGATGTCATCTTCTCCAATTGCCGTAAACCGGAGTGATATCATCTATCATAACGAAGCTATCCATGATGCTTCCTTGTTTAATAGATCTGCGATAATCGAGGCGACAACTCCATTTCGTGGCCCCTTGATTCTCGCGCCTGACACATATCCCTTTTATTATAAATAGGGCCAAAGGGTCATTTCCTTTCTCCCCTTCGTGCTCCTCTTCTTCGTCTTCCTCGCGTCTCCTAGCCTCGGAGCGCCGCCGCCACCGACCTCTGCATCAACAAGGGCCGCTGCATCACCCTGACTTGCACCAGAGCACCGCGGCGATCTCCTGTGTCGTCCTCAACTCCGGTAAGTCTTCTGACCCTTTCATTACGGATCTGTTCTAGGGTTTCCATGTTCCTGTAGTGTTCATCGTCTGTTTCATGATCTTATAGGATAAATCTTTTAGATGAATCTATCAACTTTTGCTCTGTACAATGGTAGTTTCTAGCATCCACCTTCACTTTGATATGTTTGGACCGTAGATCTAATCCACAGCTTTACTTTACTGATTCCACACTGTTCCTCCTAAGTCTTGAATATATATTTTTTCCTTTCATGGACACACTCCAGATCCAATGCTATAATAGAATCTTGTGAAATCTGTTTCTGCGTACTTACTCATCCGCAATCTCAACTGTTTCAATGTTTAGACCAGGCAGTTTAACTTTGTAGAAAAATTACCAAACCGGTATATACCATTAGTCCCCTTATTGAACCGCCAGAATTCCTTAGTCAGGCACTGCTGCTTCGCAAACTCCGGTTTATAAGAAACTGCCTCCGGTTTAGTAATGTGTGCACCAGTGTAAATTCGTCCAACATATTCTTGAACCGGAATTGCTGCCTTTGTAGATCGCGTCATGGCTAAACAAGTGTACGAGTGCAACTGGGTTCCCTCTCGCGTGACCGAGACTCAGCTGAACAATTTAATCAAAACTGGCGCTTTGAGCAGTAAAGAGGTTATTCATTGGAGGGTCCTTGGTACAGAATGTCCTCCCATGCCCCAAGAGGGAGAGGTTGTTGTTTTTGCGGATCATCTAGCCCGGGGCTTCAATCCTCCCGGTTCAAAATTTTATCAGGATGTCTTAGCCAATTTCCAACTCCGCCCGCAAGACACTGGCCCAAACTCTGTAACCAACATATGTCACTTCCAAGTGCTATGTGAGGTATTCTTTCAAGAGGAACCCACCGTTGAATTGTTCAGAGACTGCTTCCATCTAAACCGCCGTACTGAATTTACTGACGGTGCCAATACGGAGTTAGGCGGTATGGCGATCCAAAAGAGAAAGGAGGTTACTTATCCTCACACCAAGCTGCACAGTCATCCCAAAGAGTGGAATCAAACATGGTTCTACTATAAAGACACCTCTCCTTCTGACGAAAATCCTTTACCGGGTTACCATCCAGAACGGCTTAGCAACACTCATCCTTTCCCCCAAAGACTGACTGCTAAGGAAAGAAGTAAATATGCTCCTCAATTATCCAAACTCAGGGCCTTCATGGCTAACAGGCTGACAGGGGTTGATCTTGCCCGCTGCTGGATATCATGGAGTATACTGCCTTTAAGTCAGCGCTCCGGTTTGATGTGTGAATACACCGGGAGTGAAAAAGACCCTCTTCGACATATTGACATCCAGCTCACAGACGACGAAGTCACAGAAGATGTGAAGAAAATACTGAATGAACCAGAGTCTGTCTGCGCCAAAACTGGCCTGGCTCCCTTCTGTGCCATCAACAAACCGCCAGCTGTAAGACTTATACCTTTTTTCTTTTTGTTGATCCTGCCTGCTCGCTTTATCAATTTGCTAATATCCAAAATTTTCAAACAGGGCGGTGATCCATTTTGGAGCAAAAAACCTTCGCAAGAAAAACCGTAGAAGCCAGAGAAACCGGAGTGGCCAAACCGGCCCAAGACTAGAGTTGTTAAGAGGCCAGCTAACAGGAAGAAAACCACCGCGTCTTCTGACCCAATAGCTGATGATGATGTGGGTAATCCGGACCTAGAAGTAGAACTTGATTCACTTGGGTTATTTTTCACACGTCTTATTGATAATGACCATTGTCAGGATGATGCGGAAGGCAGTCATGCTGATGCTGTAGAGGTAATCACTCTGTCCTCCGATTCAAGCCCTTTACCTTCACTAAAAATCCGTCGGGTAAACCGGAAAATTAAATTTTCTCATCCTCTTGCTTATTTGGATCCAAACTTTCTTATGAATACACAACAGCATGAAGCCCGTCGCACAACCTGGCACAACGGCCAGGTAGTCACATCCGCCGGTTTACCGAACAGTCCGGTTCGGAAACACCGTTCAGAGGTCTCTAACTCTCTTGTCAACGCTTGTCCTAAAGCGGGCTGTTTTCGTCAACCTCTTAATCCGTCTGACTCCGATTACCAGGGCGCCTCCCATTCATCATCTGGCGAGTCATCAGCCACCCAGCTACCGCCACTCAAAACGGTGCTTGGGTGAGTTATATTTCTTACGATGTTTCTGATATATTACATTATAACATACACTATATTGATCCTTTTCATTTCTTCCAGGGCCAACCCTAGGCCAAGCAAGAAGGCTCGCCTAGACAAAGCGGCCGAAGATGATACTGTTCTTGAACCGGACAAAACACCAGAAGCAGCTATTCGCGAGGATGTGCCAAACGACCCCCCACCGCAAGATGATGATGTTGTTGCTGAAGAACCACATGTTGACACATCAGGTCCTGTTGACCAGCCCACAAGCCCGGTCCAGATTGATAGAACAACCAGCCCGTCGAAGCAAGCTGATAAACCAGCGACTCCAATGCAAACCGGTGAAGCCAAAGATGACGATGTTATTATTACTGGCATTGGTCGTACCGAGCCCGGCAATCCTGTCGCTTTATCCAAACACACTGCCAAAGAAGAATTTGCTGCAATTGGTAAGGGCAAATGGAATGTCGACTTCTCAACCTATGCCGCTCTGTCTCCCCAGGATCTCCATTCCGGCTATCTGAACCAGTTATACACTAGTCGTGACTATGAAGCCGGTCTGGTTAATATGATGAAGGACAAATATGAGGTAATTTCCATATACTCCTCTGCTTGTAATCTATCAACTCCAATAGCCCCCAAGTGACGGTTTAAGATATCAACTTAAACCGGGACTTTACAATGTGAACTTCAATGTATCTGAATTTTGCTGCTGTAGTCCCCAAGGGCCGGTTCAACTTAACATAGTTAAACCAGGACTTTAGGTAGAAAATATCAATAATTATTGAGCAAATAGCCATTAGCCCCCAAGTGCCAAGTTGAATACTTGTATTGAGCTTGGGACTTTCATAAAAATTGTAAGATGAAGATGAAATAGGCATTAGCCCCCAAGTACCGAGGGCATAACTTGTTATGTGATTGGTACTTCACTTCTGTACCCTCATCTGAATCATATTATTGTCTGTATGTAGGCTGAGACGAGCAAAAGAGAAAACCAAATCGCCGATCTGCAAGAAAATCTGAAGTCCCAGCAAGATGAAACCTCCGAAGCCAAAGAGGAATTAACCAGCGCTTTAAGCACCATGGAGCAGCTTAAGGAAGGCTTCAAGAAAGAGTGGGCAGATTGGGCCACTGAGAAATCCGCTTTAACCAAACAAGCATAAAATACGGAGGCTGCACTAAAACCGGTAGTGGACGAACTGACCAGCATAAAGCGGCAAGTGCATGCCATGACCGCTGCTATTTTCGGTAAGCCGGTTTGATTTTTGGATTGACTCAGCCATCTTATAGAGCTACCGGTTTGTTAACCCTTTGTAATATTTCAGGAACACGCATTGGTCACTTGGGGTCGGACGTGCAGATGAAATTGAAAGCCGCCTACACATTGATCGAACAACTGTATACTGGTGCGCAGCGGATCATCTCTACGGCATCCCACAACAATCCGGCACCTACCTTGATCCAAGACACCCTTAAAAGGTTGTCTATTCTTCCTGCCCGGGTTGAAGAGCTGAAAAAATCTGCTGCTCGAACCGGTGCTATAAATGCCTTGATCCGGGCAAAAGCGTGGGTGCCAGATTTCGACCCTATTGAAGCAGATCAGGGCTTTCCCAGCTTGAAGGAAGACGGGTCACAGTTTAGTGAAGCGGATCTGCGAGCAATAAACCGGGAGGTGCGTCCTCTAGTTTGTCAATTGGTTGAAGAGGCAGACTTGTCTCATTATCAAGCCCAATATGATGACCAAAACAAGCGAGTAGCTGCACCAATTCCTGAAGCGGAGAATCTTATCCCTCCAATCCGTAAGCATACTTACGCTCCTGATATTGAATCGTCGTTGCTGATCCATGATGAAGCTGTCTTTCAAGCATTAATGGGAATCGACTGGACAACTGTTGATTTCCAGCCGCTGGGTAGAGAAGCAGAAGTTGAAGCGGCACGAGATGATCCGCAACCATCAGGCCAAGCTGGTGACCAAGCTTGAGCCGGAAGCCGGTTTATATTGCTGCTCCTTTCTATTCTGCGGAAAAACAATGATCTTATTTGGGCACTGTGTTACCTTGTAATAGGCTAGCCGATACTCTTGATTTTGATATGCCTTCGTGCATAATTACTGCAACTTGTGCTTCCTTTGGGTGATGAAATTTCCAAAGTATTTTCTGCAATCAAAAAATCTTAAAGCGCCGCCACGGTTGTACCGCCAGGCAGATTATGATTTCTATATATATGAAATCAAATATCTTAAATTTAAATATATGATCAAATCTTGTGATACATAATACCTTCCATCGTTGGGCATGAAGTTGGCTTGGCCAATCTTAAAGCAGAGGTGTATGAACCCATACCGTCAGAGGAGAAAACTGCTCCTGTATATATAACGCCGGTTTACCATGTAAACCGTGTCGGGTTATGATAAACACCGTATTACCCCATAATAGGATGTTAATAAAAAATCAAACCGGGCAAATAGTCTCCGGATTAAGAATGGACCATGTTCCGTCAATTGACAGTTGAACTGGTGTAAAAATTGTCGGTTTAAAAACGCAACAAAAAAGAAATATGTATCAAAGAAAATTTCAAGCAAAGGCAATGATAAAACCATTTGCAAAAAGAGGCTATTGAGCCGATCAAGTGGCATTACCATGGTCGGACACGACCAAGCCCCCGATAGGCATAGCTATGGTTCAAGTCAGCCAGGTCCCCAAATGATGCAGTGGCATTATGCCGATCAAGAGGTGTAGCGATGGTTCGGGTTCGACCAAGCCCCCAAGTGATTCTGTGGCCTTAGGCCAATCAAGAGGCGTGACTGGTTCAGACATGACCAAGTCCCCAAGTGATCTCATGGCTTTCGCCTATCAACAGGTGTTGCATTGGTTCGGATACGACCAAGCCCCCAAGTGATAAAACATGAAGCTTTAAAAAGCTAACTCAATGGGTAAACCGGAGGCCGCTTTAGGACAGATAAAACTTCGTGTAACCACGCATGATGTAAAAAGGACAGAGACCCCGCTTTAGCTGAGGCTCCGGTTTATTATATTGATCATAATATATACATTATCATAGTATGTACATAAGTAGAGCCAATGGCTTAGGTATAGTAAGGCCGAAGATGAGCTATGTTCCACGGCCTGTTGGTCTCCTCCTCTGATGTATGTGAGTCTTTATGCTCTCGAATATCGATCAGATAGTATGACCCGTTGTGCAGATTCTTGCTGACCACGAAAGGTCCCTCCCAAGGTGGGGATAACTTGTGCATATCAGTCTGGTCTTGGATGAGCCGAAGTACCAAATCCCCTTCTTGAAAGGTTCTGGTTCTGACTCGGCGACTGTGATAACGACGAAGATCCTGTTGGTAAATCACCGAGCGGGCAGCTGCTATGTCACGCTCTTCATCCAACAGGTCCAAAGCATCTTGTCGTGCTGCCTCATTGTCCGCTTCAACATAAGCCGCTACACGAGGTGAATCATGACGGATATCACTGGGGAGAACCGCCTCCGCTCCATAGACCATGAAGAACGGCGTGTATCCTGTTGATCTGTTGGGTGTGGTGTTAATGCTCCATAATACAGATGGTAATTCTTCAACCAACAACCCGACGTTCGTTGCAAAGGAACCATAAGCCGGGGCTTGATGCCTCGCAAGATCTCTTGATTAGCCCTCTCCGCTTGACCATTGGACTGTGGGTGAGCCACTGATGAAACGTCAAGCCGGATGTGCTCTTGTTGACAGAACTCCTTCATAGCACCTTTGGACAAATTGGTACCATTATCAGTGATGATGCTGTGTGGAAAGCCAAACCGGAAAATCACATTTTTGATGAATTGAACCGCCGTGGCCGCATCACACTTACTAACGGGTTCTGCCTCCACCCACTTTGTAAACTTGTCAACCGCCACCAAAAGGTGGGTTTTCTTGTCCTTGGACCTTTTGAAAGGTCCAACCATATCCAGCCCCCAAGTCGCGAACGGCCAAGTGATTGGAATCATCCTTAATTCTTGAGCCGGCACATGAGCACGTCTTGAGAACTTTTGGCAGCCATCACATCGTCTGACCAGATCTTCCGCATCAGCATGAGCAGTTAACCAATAGAAGCCGTGATGAAACGCTTTCGCCACTAAAGATTTTGAACCGGCGTGGTGACCACAATCACCTTCGTGGATCTCACGTAAGATTTCACGGCCTTCCTCAGGGGACACACAACGTTGAAACGCCCCTAACACACTGCAATGATGCAACTCGCCATTGACAATAGTCATGGACTTGGATCGCCGGATTATCTGCTGGGCCAGAATCTCATCTTCTGGTAACTCGCCCCGGTTCAAGTACGCAAGATAAGGAATCGTCCAATCCGTAATAACATGAAGGGCTATCACCAATTGAGCCTCCGGATCAGGAATAGCCAAATCTTCTTCACCAGGGAGCTTGACCGACGGGTTATGCAGCACATCCAAGAAAACGTTAGGCGGGACCGGTTTGCGTTGAGAGCCCAGCCGGCTTAAAGCGTCTGCCGCTTCATTCTTCCGGCGGTCCACATGGTCCACCTAATAACCTTTGAAGTAACCTGCAATAACATCCACCTCACGACGATATGCTGCCATGAGTGGGTCCTTGGAATCCCAAGTGCCAGACACCTGCTGAGCCACCAAATCCGAGTCACCGAAGCACTTAACTCGGCTTAGATTCATCTCCTTAGCCATCCAGAGACCATGGAGCAAAGCTTCATACTCAGCTGCATTGTTAGTACAAGGGAACATTAAGCGGAGAATGTAACAAAACTTATCACCTCGTGGGGAAGTTAATACGACTCCAGCCTCCGAGCCCTCCAATTGCCTGGATCCATCAAAATGGATGTCCAATATGTGTGATCCAGCTTCTCTTCAGGTGCTTGCAGTTCTGTCTAGTCATTGATGAAATCAACAAGTGCTTGTGACTTGACCGCCGTCCGAGGCACGTATTTCAATCTGTGCGGCCCAAGCTCTATAGCCCACTTAGCAATCTGGCCAGTTGCTTCCCGGTTCTGGATTATATCTCCCAAGGGAGCAGAACTGACCACTGTGATGGGATGTCCCTGGAAGTACTGCTTAAGCTTCTGGCTTGCCATAAAAACTCCATATACCAGCTTCTGCCAATGCGGATACCTTTGCTTGGATTCAATGAGCACCTCGCTGATATAGTAAACCGGACGCTGAACCGGATGCTCCTTGCCTGCCTCCTTTCGCTCCACCACAATAGCCACACTGACTGCACGAGCATTAGTAGCGACATATAGCAGCATTGGCTCCTTGTCAATTGTAGCGGCGAGCACAGGCGGATTGGCCAACTGCCGCTTTAAGTCCTCAAACGCTTTATCAGCAGCAGAACTCCAGATGAATTGATCCGTCTTCTTCAACATCTGATACAAAGGGATTGCCTTCTCACCAAGGCGACTGATAAACCGGCTTAACGCGGCAATCCGGCCTGCCAAACGTTGAACATCATTGATACACTTCGGTTTAGCCAGGGAGGTGATTGCTGTGATCTTCTCCGGATTAGCCTTAATTCCCCTATTGGACACCAGAAAACCCAATAACTTGCCTGCCGGTACACCAAAGACACATTTGGCCGGGTTGAGCATCATCTTGTACGTCCTTAGGTTATCAAAGGTTTCCTTCAAATCGCCAACCAGAGTCTCCTTCTCCCTTGATTTAACCACAATATCATCCACATAGGCATGTACATTACGGCCAATCTGTTTATGAAGGCAATTCTGTACACACCGTTGATAAGTTGCCTGGGCACTCTTGAGACCAAAGGGCATAGATACATAGCAGAAGGCTCCAAAGGGAGTTATGAATGCCGTCTTCTCCTGGTCCTTAACTGCCATCTTGATCTGATGATAACCATAATATGCATCCAGAAAACTTAAACGCTCACAACCCGCTGTAGCATCAATAATTTGATCAATACGGGGGAGGGCAAAAGGATCTACTGGACAAGCTTTATTAAGATCTGTGTAATCCACACACATGCGCCAGGTGCCATTTTTCTTAAGGACCAGCACTGGATTAGCCAGCCATTCAGGATGGAAGACTTCAACAATAAAGCCAGCCGCTAAGAGCCTGGCCACCTCTTCCCCAATAGCTTTGCGTATTTCTTGATTGAACCGGCGTAGGAACTGTTTCATCGGTTTGTACTTAGGATCCACATTAAGAGTGTGCTCAGCGAGTTGCCTCGGTACACCTGGCATGTCAGAAGGCTTCCATGCAAAAATGTCCCGATTCTCACGGATGAACTCGATGAGCGCGCTTTCCTATTTTGGATCCAAGTTGGCGCTGATACTGAACTGCTTGGATGAATCGCCAGGTACAAAGTCAACAAGCTTAGTCTTAGCCGCCGATTTGAACTTCAGGGCCGGATCATGCTCCGTAGTTGGCTTCTTCAATGGAGTCATATCTGCCGGATCAACATTGTCCTTGTAATATTTCAGCTCCTCCGTGGCACAAACCAACTCTGCATAAGCCGCATCACCTTCTTCACACTCCAAAGCGATTTTGCGGCTTCCGTGAACCATTATCATTCCCTTGTGACCCAGCATCTTAAGCTGTAAATACACATAACAGGGCCGTGCCATAAAATTGGCGTAAGCCGGCCGCCCGAACA
Organism: Aegilops umbellulata; assembly: GCA_032464435.1. NCBI lineage: Eukaryota > Viridiplantae > Streptophyta > Magnoliopsida > Poales > Poaceae > Aegilops > Aegilops umbellulata. The sequence continues at coordinate 221,039,375 of CP136055.1, read as the reverse complement.
GGGCGTGATATGGACTTTGGATTTTTACCACCTCAAAAGTCAGTGTCTCCGACCTGGAATCATGATCATCTCCAAAAGCTACTTCCAAAGCTATCTTGCCAACAGGATATGCTGACTTACTAGGCACCACACCATGGAACACCGTATTGGACGGTTTAAGATTTTTATCTGTTAACCCCATACGACGGAAGGTCTCATAATATAAGATATTAATGCTGCTTCCTCCATCCATGAGCACCTTGGTAAACTTATAACCTCCCACCTGAGGCGCCACCACCAACACTAGCTGACCCGGATTATCAACCCGGGGAGGGTGATCCTCTCTGCTCCATATGATTGGCTGTTCAGACTAGCGTAGATAACGGGGCACGGCCGGTTCAACAGAGTTTATTGCTCGCTTATGAAGCTTCTGATCTCGCTTGTCCAAGCTAGTGGTGAAGACATGATATTTCCCACTATTTAACTGCTTCGGGTGACTCTGGTAACCCGACTGCTGCTGCTGCTGATTGTAACCACCTTGACCATTCTGATTACCTTGATTGTTATGTCCGCCCTGATTACCATTAAACCCTGATCCAGAATTTCCTCCGCCGTAACCCGGCCTGGATCCTGAGCCACCACCAGATCCGTGGTCATACCGGAACGCGTTAGAATTCTTGAACTCCTGCATAATGTAACAATCCTTCCAAAGGTGATTGGCTGGCACCACCTTCGTCCCATGTTTTGGACAGGGCTGGTTCAACAGATAAGATAGGCGGTCCGGGTTAGGATTAGGCGCTCCACTGTGATTCGGCGTTTTACCTTTACGTCGCTGGCCCTTGTCCTGTGCATTGGTATTAGCCACAAAGTCCATGCTGCCATCCACTTTGTGCTTGCCTCCGTTTCCATGACCTGCCGGGTTATGCTGCTGTCCTTTGGAGTTGTTGTTCCTTTTTTCCCTTCCCTGCCTTGTCGTCATCAGACTCGGGATCCTTGGTACTATTAGAATCAGCATACTTCACTAATGCAGCCATGAGGGTCCTATATCATTGCAATGGCGCTTCATTCGTCCTAATTTCAACTTTAGAGGCCCAAACCGGCAGCTGCCTTCCAAGGTTATAACCGCGGTGTCGGCATTGATACGGTCTGAGGAATGCAAAATTTGTGAGACCCGGCGCACCCAACGAGTCGTTGATTCTCCTTCTTCCTGAACATAGGCTGCTAAATCCACTATGGACATGGGCTGTTTACATGTATCCTTGAAGTTCTGGATAAACCGGGCTCGCAATTGGGCCCATGAACTTATAGAATTGGCCGGTAAACTTTTTAACCAAGTACGGGCCGTTCCTTCGAGCATCATGGTGAAGTACTTTGCGCACGCCGCATCATCCACATCCATAGCTCTCTACCCATGTCTTTGGAGGCTGATCGGTAGTGTAGTTCGGCACCTTGCGCGGGCCCTTGAAATCTTTGGGCAGGCGCACGTTGCGTAAAGCGGGGACAAGACAAGGCACCCCCAAAGAGCTAGAAGAAACATCAGGTTCGACTGAGGTAGTTGGACGAACCGGCGTAAGCTGGCGAGCCTCGTACTGTTCTGCTAACTCGGCCTCCCTGCACGCTCGGGCCCGGTCCACCACTTCCTGAGCATCACCAACACCACCTGCCGGGTTGTTACCACGGGGTACTTCACGGTTTCGTGTATTACTTGACACAGCCGGTTCATCCATACGTCTGCTATAACTCCGGCTTGGACGAGGGGTGGAATGAATTCGGTCACGACTGTATGAGTATGCTTCCTGCTGGATCAAAGCTATCCGAAGAAGTTCCTTAACCCGGCGTGTTTCTACCGCCTGCGGCGAATCACCTTCAATTGGGATGGCCTCCAGCCGTGCCGCAGCAGCAACAAGGTTATCCATCGGGTTGGAGTAGTGACCCTAAGGTGTTGGGACAGCCTGAGGTACCATAATGTTTTGACAAGGCGAATCCGCCAAGCGAGGGTGAACCGGCGCACCCATCCCTGGTGCTTCTGCCCGGTTTACCACCGGTGGGTTGCTGGTTCCTGCTCCTGGGGTGTTGAAGAGATCTCTAGCTTCAAAAACCTGAGGCAAACAAGACCGGTATTTCCACTTCAGGACCTCATGCGACGCGTTCTGATCCAGCATAAGTCTGTAAGCTTGCGCATCCAATGCGGCCCGCTCTGCAGTCATCCTGGCATCCTCAGCTGCTAGGTCGGCCTTGGCTTGAGTGATCTGGTCCTTTACCTTCGCAATTTCCGCATCATGGGCATCCTGATCCGCCGGGTTAGCCTCTGCCATAAGTGTAGCCAACGCATCAAACAGATCGGATAAAACTTGAGCCGGCGGGCGCATAGGGCTGTCTGCCCCGGCAGCCGTCGCTGCTACGGATCCGGAGATCATCGCTGCTGTAGTCGAAGAGTGAAGCGCTGCTTGTGTCCCGGCCATGAATATTCCAACCCGGTTTGGCAGATCGGAGGGGTCCGGAATACTGTCGCCATCGGAACAGCCCCCAATCCGGCCATCTTGTAGCTGATACAAAGATTCGGTTTCTCCGGTTGATGACTCGTCGCCGGAATAAATGACGGTCTCGCCACCAGATTCCGATCCATCCTCATGGCTTCCTCCATGGATGACTCCCATGAAGGCACGCTTCACGTCCGGTTTAACCTGGGCAGATTGCGCACGCTGAGCCATCTTGACGAGGTCAGTGCAGATGTCCGGCATAGGGCCTGGTTCACCGATCTTGCCGATGAAGACGTGTATGCCACCAAAGGGGACCCAGTACCCGTACTCGATTGAGCCGGCTTCGGGGCCCCATCTTGTATCGTCGATGTAGAGCTTGCCGCGACGACTCTTGGTCATCCGGCCCACAACGTAGCCCTTGAGTCCTTCGAAGTTGCCCTCCAAGAACTTGAAACCATCATGCGATAGCCCCATGGTGGGCGCCAACTGTCGTGGTTTTGTCACGACAGATGTCCTCATGAAAGGACTTAGTCGTGGAGCCATTGCGATGGGTTAGCTTGAAGGGGTTAAAGCGGACACAGGGACGCAAGAGAGTTTATACTAGTTCGGCCCCTTCGATGAAGGTAAAAGCCTACGTCTAGTTGTGATGGAATTGATAGGGCTTCGATGGCTAGGGAGCAAACAAGCTTCGCCTAAGTCTCGAGTTGTTGTCTGTTGTCCTTGAACCGCCGCCGGGTTGTCCCCTTATATACACGGGTGACGCCCGTCGGTTTACAGAGTCCCAACACCGGCTCATAAACATGTCCGGTTTGGTCTCTACTTATTCCTAACTTACAATACAAGTTTACATACCAACGCCGGTTTACGGTTACAGGCTTTAAACCGACCGTGGGCCTTGAGCCCTGTTCTTCTTTTATGGGCTTCTACATGCTTAACTACTGATGAAGTTAACCCGGCCAGTCTTGGACGGTTTACGCCCAGAAGTAATATCCCCAACAGAGCCTAAGTTTTTGCTTCTTCACATGATGTGTGCTATCCTTGGAATGTCATTTTATTTTGTTTGGCTTGCTGTTTTAATAAAGTACTTAGATATGATTTTTTAAAATAAAACAGAGTCCTCAAATAGTTGCCAGGGAGGCTAAGTAAGCGGCATTCATATCCCGTCAACGAAGCTCTTTTCTATGGATTACTCTTGTGCTTTACTTATATCCTATGAGTAAATTGTTGAATAAATTGAATGTCATGAAGTTGAAATCATATCATGCCTAGTGGTAGCTTCACATTGGGTTTAGAAAGTGAAATCTTTTGAGGCTTGACAATCACAATATTGGTCATTCAAGCAAGCCACAGATAACTAGTATAAGGAAGAGAACTTTCACATGCAAATACACTATCTTGGAAATCTTTTGTGATTGTGAGCCCCCATCAAAATATTATATGCCAAAATTGTTGACGTTGGACAAGGAAGACAACGTAATGGTTTATGTTTGTTCATATTCACATAGACGTTATATTGTCATAGATCCTTCAACATGTGGTGCTTGCCCCCATCTTTGCTAGCCAAAAATTTCGCACCAAGTAGAGATACTACTTGTGCATCCAAAAACCCATAAACCCAAATCTTACTTTCAAGAGTCCACCATACCTACCTAAGGATTGAATAAGATCCTTCAAGTAAGTTGTCATCGGTGCAATAAGGCAATAAAAATTGCTTCTAAAAGTGTTAGATCATTTAGTGTAAGAGAAAATTGAGCGTTGTACGAACTTGTGATGGCAAAGAATAAAAGCGATAGACTGCATAATAAAGGTTGCTATCATAAGGGACAATATAATGTGACATTCTTTTGCACTAAGGGGTTGAGCATACAAACAAATAAGCGCATGGTAATCTCTGCTTCCCTCTGCGAAGGGCCTATCTTTTACTTTTATGTATTTACTTTCATGCAAGAGTCAAAGTTTTTCTCTCTGTTCCTTTTTATTTTTCTCTTTTGGCAAGCATCACGTGGTGAGGAAAGATCTAGGCACATATGTCTAGTTGAATATGGGTAGCATGAGTTTTTATTGTTGACATCACCCTTGAGGTGAATACGTTGGGAGGCAAAACAATAAGCCCCTATCTTTCTTTGTGTCTGGTTGAAACGTTTTGCTCGTGTGTATGTGGTGAGTGTTAGCAATTATAGAAGACTATAAGATGGTTGAGTATGCGGAGCTCATACTTAGACTTTGTTGAATAAGCTGAATTGCAATTTCTTGGTGACAGAGAACATAGGTTGTTGAGTTCCAAGAGATTTCATCGTTCGAACCTTAACGTGTGAATTGGTTGCTACTTTAACATGAGAAATTTTATGAGAAAGAACTGTTGTTATGGTGCTAGGAAAAGTGATTCAAATTATCATTGATCAAACTTATGCTCTTTGCTAGCATTCACACTTCATAAGTTATTTCTTTTATCATTTACCTACTCGAGGACGAGTAGGAATTAAGCTTGGGGATGCTGATACGTCTCCAACGTATCTATAATTTATGAAGTATTCATGCTATTTTATTATCATTCTTGGATGTTTTACAATCATTTTATAGCAACTTTATATTATTTTTCGGGACTAACCTATTGACCCAGTGCTCAGTGCCAGTTGCTATTTTTGGTTGTTTTTTACATCGTAGGAAATCAATATCAAACGGAGTCGAAACACAACGAAACTTTTCGAAGATTTTTTATGGACCAGAACACCCAAGATAGGCTAAAGAAGCACCTGGGAGGGTGCCCCGAGGGGGGCACAACCCACCAGGGCGCGCCTGGGGGCCCAGGCACGCCCAGGTGGGTTGTGCCCACCTCGGTGGTCTCCCGCACCACCTCTTTACCCTATAAATTCACAAATATTCTGAAAACCCTTGGGGTGAACCTAGATCAGAAGTTCCGCCGCAGCAAGGTTCTGTAGCCACTGAAAACCAATCTAGACCCTGTTCCGGCACTCTGTCGGAGGGTGAATCATCTCCGGTGGCCATCTTCATCATCCCGGCGGCCACCATGATGATGAGGGAGCAGTCCACCCTCGGGGCTGAGGGTTTCTACCAGTAGCTATGTGTTTAATCTCTCTCTCTCTCTCTCTCTCTCGTGTTCTTGAGATGTTATGATCTTGATGTATTGTGGGCTTTGTTAATATAGTCGGATCATATGGTGTTTTCCCCTCTCTATCTTGTCATGATGAATTGAGTTTTCCCTTTGAGATTTCGTTGTTATCGGATTGAATACTTTTATGGATTTGAGAACACTTGATACATGTCTTGCAATTGAATACTCGTGGTGACAATGGGGTACCGTATTGATTCACTTGATATACGTTTTGGCACTCAACTCACGGATTCCCGAGGTGACATTGGGGTAATCTATGCATAGGGGTTGATGCACTTTCTTGTCTTTGTTTCTCCGGTAGAAATATTGGGGCACTCTTTGAAGTTCTTTGTGTTGGATTGAGTATTATGAATATGAATTTGCTTTGGTGTTATTTTAGTACAAACTCTAGGATAGATCGAACGAAAAGGATAGCTTTGGGTTATTTTAGTACGAACTCTTTAATAGATCGGACAGAAAGAATAGCTTTGAGGTGGTTTCATACCCTACAAACAATTTATTCTTATGTTCTCTGCTAGATAGGAACTTTGGAGTGATTCTTCGTCGCACTTTGAGGGGTGGTTATATGATCCAATTATATTAGCATTGTTGAGAGATTGCACTTGTGAAAGTACAGACCCTAGGCCTCATTTAAAGCATTGCAATACCATTTTTGTGCCCGTGTACTATCTGTTACCTTGCTGATTTTATTTATTCAAATTATAAAAATATATTTATCCCATCAATATTACACTTTTATCACCATCTCTTCGCCGAACTAGTGCACATATACAATTTGCCATTGTATTGGGTGTGTTGGGGACACAAGAGATTTCTTGTATTTGGTTGCAGGGTCGTTTGAGAGAGACTATCTTCATACTACACCTCCCACAGATTGATAAACCTTAGGTCATCCACTTGAGGGAAAATTGCTAATGTCCTACAAAACTCTGCGCTCGGAGGCCCAACACGGGTTTACAAGAATAAAGTTGCGTAGTAGACATCAAGCTCTTTTCTGGCACCGTTGCCGGGGAGGTGAGTGCATGAAGTTATATGTTAGATCTTGCAATTAAATCTTTTAGTTTCTTGTTTTATCACTAGTTTGGTTTGTAAAAGAAAACTACATAAAAATGGAATTGAGGTTGCATCATATTATTGATCATCTTTATAATATCTTTCTTGAAAATGATGGTTCAGAAAATTGTGCTCAATTGTTAGAAGAAGTCAATAAAATGTTTGGCACAAAATATTTGAATGATGAGCATGATTGCAATGTTGTTGGTATGAAATCTTTAAATATCCATGATGCCAACGATATGCAAAGCCACAAGCTTGGGGATGCTATATTTGATGAAAATGATATTTTTAATCCCCCAAGTGTTGATGAGAAAATTCATTATGATGATTGCATGCCTCCTATTTATGATAATTATATTGATGAAAGTGGACTTGGAGAGGCCGTGACTTTATTTAATGATGAATCCACTATTCTGGAGGAGGTTGCAATTGATCATGACAACAAAGTTGCTATCTATGATGATTATGGTCATGACATGTATGCTATATTTGATAATGATAACCATGAAACTTGTCATCATGATTTTAATTTTCTCATAGTTATTTTGTTGAGTTTGCTCCCACTACTATTGATGAGAATAAATCTGGTTATGTGGAGAGTAACAAAATTTCTATGCTTATGGATCATGAAAATAATGCTTTATCTGATAGTTATATTGTTGAATTCATTCATGATGCTACTGAAAAATTATTATGAGGGAGGAACTTATGCTTGTAGGAATTGCAATAATATCAAGTTTCCTCTCTATGTGTTGAAAATCTTGAAGTTATGCATGTTTTGCCTTCCTATGCTAGTTGATTCTTGTTCCCATAAGTTGTTAGCTCACAAAATCCCTATGCATAGGAACGTATCTCCTCCGTGTGCGAAATGACATACGTACACTGTCTTCTCCCGCCTTAATTTATTACATAGGAAGATTAGACCAAATGGAAGTATCGTGCTAAAATTTGGAATTATTCCGGGTTTGTTTGGCCTTTTTATACATTAATTGTGTTTCTGGGCATTTAATGTGCATAATTCAAATTTGAACTACAAGCACATGCTACAGTGCACCAAAGTTGGTTGAAAAATCACATATTTGTCCTTGGGGTGAGTTTCTAGGTCCCATGCAAGAAATGGGAATGAAATTCAAACATCTGGGCATCGTGGCTCGGCCGGAAAGATTGAGAAACTTGGTTTTTAATTCCTGTAAATCCAAAACATGCCTGAAAATCATGAAACTTGGTTTGGTGTCATGACATGGCACCAACAAGCTACGGTAATTTTTTTGGCCGAGTTGGGACAAGCTTTGGTGTAAGCTTCTTACAAACCGGAGCTTCCCTAAAGAAGGTTCGTGGTTCCGAGAGGAAACGTGTCACCTCCATGTGTGAAACGACATACGTACACTGCCTTCTCCCGCCTTAATTTTTTTTACACAAGCAGATTAGACCAAATAGAAGTATCGTGCTAAAATTTGGAATTATTTCGGGTTCGTTTGGCCATTTTTATACATTAACTAAGTTTCTGGGCATTTAATGTGCATAATTCAAATTTTAACTACAAGCACATGCTCCAGTGCACCAAAGTTGGTTGAAAAATCACATGTGTGTCCTTGGGGTGAATTTCTAGGTCCCATGCAAGAAATGTGAATGAAATTCAAACATCTGGGCGTCGTGCCTCGGCCGTAAAGATTGAGAAACTTGGTTTTTAATTCTTGTAAATCCAAAACACGCCTAAAAATCATGAAACTTGGCACGGTGTCATGATATGGCACCAACATGCTGCGGTAATTGTTTTTGGCCGAATTGGGACAAGCTCTGGTGTAAGCTTCTAGCAAACCGGAGCTTCCCTCAAGAAGGCTCGTGGTTCCGAGAGGGAGCGTGTCACCTCCGTGTGCGTAATGACATACGTACACTGCCTTCTCCCGCCTTAATTTTTTTACACAGGTAGATTAGACCAAATAGAAGTATCGGGCAAAATTTTGGAATTATTCCGGGTTTGTTCGGCCTTTTTATACATTAATTGAGTTTCTGGGCATTTAATGTGCATAATTCAAATTTGAACTACAAGCACATGCTCCAGTGCACCAAAGTTGGTTGAAAAATCACATGTGTGTCCTTGGGTGAATTTCTAGGTCCCATGCAAGAAATGGGAATGGAATTCAAACATCTGGGCGTCGTGGCTCAGCTGGAAAGATTGAGAAACTTGGTTTTTAATTCCTGTAAATCCAAAACACGTATGAAAATCATGAAACTTGGCATGGTGTCATGACATGGAACCATCATGCCGTGGCAATTTTTCTGTCTGATTTGCGAAGGCGCACACATTAACAATCAACAAAGTCATTTTGGAACAAGTGTTGTCACGTTACAAATCGGAAACACAAGTATTACTGAAACAGTGGGCGTTCTACTTACCAATTACGTGCCGCCATGCGTCCCCTTTTTTATTGGCTAGGAGGTGCTGTGCGGGGTAGCTATTTGAGTACGGGAGGCGTGCGATCAGACCCCTACACGTGCTCACGGGAGGAGAGCCCTTTGACCTCTACCCGCCACGCACCTCCCTCCCAATGTCTCCATTAATGGCGCCCGAGCCCCTGTTCTACGGCGTGGCTATATGTCTCACTGGACCGAGATTTAAGAGAGAAAAATGAAAATCTGAAAAGAAAGTTTTGCACAGATCTTGATGTTGATCCGACGGACCTATATAGCATCGATTGCGACTTATAGCAAGACTGATGAACATAAGGACGATGACAGTGGATAATAATTGTCTTACATAATTAGGAACACAATTAAAAAAAGCCACATACGGCAACGCCTGAAATACACAAGGGCAAAAGAAAAAGGAAGACAACAATCTGGCTCGCTAATCTCTACTTTCTTGATGCGTTGCTGCAGGCCGTGGGAACTAGTCTCCGCGGCGAGCGGCGATGAGCTCTTTCTTGTCCTCAAGATGCTGCTTGAGAGCATCCACAGATTCTACCACCAGTCTTCTGCGCTTGATGCGCAGCATGGCATTCTTGTCCATAAGTTTCTCGACGATGACGTCAGTCCTCTTCAACAAGGCAGTGGTCTCCTACTACTGCTCCGCACTTCTGACAATCTTCGCCCTCAGCAGGCCAGGCTCGGCCAGGAGCTTCACATTGCTCTCATTTAGTTGCTGGATGACGCCGGTAGCCTGTTCAAAAGAGGCTTTCATGTTGTCCTGCACCCTCGCTCAGCAGGAGATCTGATCCATCTAGCTATGGACGATCGCATGCATGCGCCTATAAGAGTCCTTGCCAGCCCACAAGACATTTTCCCAGGCTGCTGCGGCGCGGGAGGACATCTCTGCTGCATTCATGGCACGGCGGGACATCTCTTCTGATTCCGCGGCGCGGCCGGACCAGTCTGCTGCATCGACGGCGCGGCGGGACCTCCATGCTGCTTCACTGGCGCGACGGGACCTCTATGCTTCTATGGCCACGCGACGGGACATGCCATCTTTGTTCGCGGCAAGGTGGGACATCTCTCGTGCTTCCGCTTCCACGCTCGCATCTCCCTGGTGGCAATCTCTCGACCCAGAACTCACGCTGGCCATGGCAGACGCAAGGGAACGATGATGAATGACTTGTTTGTTTTTGTGAATGAGGAGTTGAGGAGGAATGTGTAGTCATCTTGGAGTAGTAGTATTTATAACCGAGTACTAATACGCTCCTAAGTGGGAAACCGTTTAGGTTTTGATCGGTGTGAACAGGTTTGCAATTTGGAATGTGACGGGATGCATGCTCAAAATTTATTGACGGTTATAAGTGCGGCACTATTCTTGGAAGGCGTAATGTGGGCACATACGCCTTCTCGGCCGCATACGCGGCGTTTGCACCATAGGGTGCACCGCAATAGGCAATGTCGGCACACGTCTTGTTCCAACAACTGTGCGCGCTCGTTATTACCATCGCGCATGCTTCTTTTAATTATAATGTGTGTGCCCGTCTAGCGCACACACACATTGATCTATCTAACTATTTCAGTTTGTTGTGGCTAATCGCAAACAGTTCATCCGTGTGAAGTGTATGCCATCAATCGCAGACACTTTGATTTGGCTGACCCGTTTCTGTCCTGTTGCCTAATCGCAAACAGTTAATCCTTATGAAGCGTATGCTCTCAATCACACACACCTTTATCTAGCTGCCCGTTTCTATTGTTCCTCCTCATCACAAACAGATCCTCCGAGTGAACTGTATGCTGTATATCGCACATGCCTTCATCTGGCTGCCAGTTTCTTTTGTTCTGCCTCATCGGAAATAGTTCATTGAACTGAGCTGTATGCCCTGCATCGCACACGCAACTAAAATCTAAACAGTGTTTGATGGCTCCGCCATCGCAAGCGTTTTGCACCTTTTTTGACGGTTCTTTTACACCACCGTTTGCGATTATTGCATCGCGCACAGTTTCCTCGAAGGGTCTCTAATCGTAGTGTCGTGTTAGCAGCATCCTGCAGTAGTGATCACCCAAGCACCGGTCCACCTACATATCAAATTATCAAAGTAATGATCGTGAATCAAACAAACATGATGAAAGTGACTAGATAAAATTCCTGTGTGTCCTCAAGAATGCTTTACTTACTATAAGAGTTTGTTCCGGCCTGTCCTTTGCTACAAAAAGGATTGGGCTACCTTGATGCACCTTTGTTACCATTATTATTACTTTATTGTTACCAATTTCCTTGCTATCAAACTATCTGTTACCGACAATTTCATCGCCTGCAGAAAATACCTTGCTAAAAACCGCTTGCCATTTCCTTCTGCTCGTCGTTGGGTTCAACACTCTTACTTATTGAAAGGACTATGATTGATCCTCTATACTTGTGGGTCATCAAGTCAGTGCATAGGTTTGCCAAAGTGAGGATCCATGACTTTTGTCCTGTCTATCTTCGTGCACCCAACGAGGAAGACACAATAAAGTTGATGGCAGCAAATGAGAAGCGAGGTTGGCCCGACATGCTAGGAAGTGTTGATTCCATGCATTAGACTTGGAAAAACTGCCCGAAGGCATGGCATGGGCAGTATTGTGACAAGTCTCGTGGTGCAACAATTGTGCTAGAGGCCGTAGCATCCAAGGATTTATGGATTTGGCATTGTTGTTTTGGTATGCCGGGTACTCTCAATGATATCAATGTGTTGCAACGGTCTCATTTGTTTGCTAGACTTGCTAGTGGTGATGCTCTGCTTGCAACTTCACGGTGGTGGGCATGAGTACACAAAGGGGTACTATCTTGTATCTGGTATTTACTCCTCTTGGTGTACATATGTGAAGAGCATAAAAAAGACCAAAACTAGAAAGCATATTGAATTTGCAAAGGTGCAAGAGGCTGCCAGAAAAGGTATAGAAAGAGCCTTCGGGGTTTTGCAATCTAGATTAGCCATTGTTCGTGATCTTGCTCATTTTTTTGGGACAAGAAAACCCTGAGCAACATCATGACATGTTGTGTGATTCTTCACAATATGATCATCGAAGATGATAGGCACTTGAACTTGGAGTTCTTCTATGACAATGTCGGTAGCCGTGTGAAGCCAGCTAGAGACCTTGACCGCATACAAGAATTCCTTCAAACATACCAGCAGATTGAAGAAGCAAACACCCACCATCAGCTCCAAGGAGATCTCATTGAGCACCATTGGCAGAGGCATGGCCAAAGGCATTGGGCACCATTAATAAAGGCACCAGCCAATTTTACATTCATTTCATTTAATTCATGTGTGATCAGTACCATTGTTGTATTCGGAACAACTGTTGTGTTGAATTATTAGTTTTACTCGGTGACTTGAATAATCATTGTAATTTGGATTCATAATATTCACATTTTATGCTATTTGAATTCATATTACTGTCATATGTGAGATATGTGTCAAATTCCGATAAATGAATATTCTGCTTTATAGTTCCGCTATGCGAGGTCTATTCGGTCGCATCCCGCGAGCCCGCAAAACGCGTTTTCAATGAACTGGAAATGCGCGATACATGTCGGCGATTTAAGGGGTCTGATAGAGATGCTCTTAGTCAGGATTTTTTATTTACAAATGAACCCAGAAGTTCTTAGCATTGCCGCATAAGTCCTTTAAGTCATGTAATGGAATAGTATCGTAAACACCAAATCTTTCAAAATTTTCTTAGGCCTTCTTCACTTAGGCCTCGTTTGATAGCTCAGTTTTTTCTACATATTATAGGAATACTACAATTTTCTAAATTAATATGGTTACCAGGATTGTTCTTTATTATAGAAAAGTGAGCCCTTCCCCGATATCCTTCTCTACTATACAGTACCTCCTGCGATGTCCTCCTCTCCCATGCGGCCGCCTGACTCCCCCAGTCCCCTCCCTCCTGTCCCATTCAGCTTAGGATCCTCATTAAAAATTCAAATTGTGGTGCTGCCCCGCACGATTCCTTCGAAGGTCCACATCCCCCTCTCTTCCGCATCTCGACACGCTTAGTTTTCCGTGACCCTGCTTGCTCGCTATCACCACTATAGTGTGGAGGCCACTCCATTTGCTAGCACTGCTAGCTCGCCCTTGCTCATAAGAAGAAGTTGCAACCCCAGCCCGCCTACTTTGCTCGGTGTCGCTCGGACCTTGTGGAGGCCGCACACCTTTCCGGTGGGCCCTCTTGATGTTGCTGGACATCATGGAGGTCGCACCCATGCTTTGTGGGCATCATGGACCCGGTGGGTGCAACTCATGAGTCAGTTAGTTTACAGTAGCTTAATGCACTGCAATTCATGGTTGTAGAGTTGGAGCTTAATTTACGAGAGATGAATCCGGGAGCTCTTGAAGGAGTACACATGAGAGAAGAGGATTAAAAAAGTGAGGAAACAATGGTTGGACCTTCGATGGTCAGATCATGCACCTGATATAGTCCCGTCATTATTATATCAATAGAACTATGCCTATTAGTTTTGTATTCTGTAGTGTGGTGTTGCCCAAGTTTTTAGTATCCAACCCTTCTTCTAGAACAATGCTATGTTTACATATTTTTTCCAGTAACCCTTGAGAACTATTTTGTTCGAGCATACACTACAAAAAAGTGACATCTATGACATTATGGCCCGAACGAAAACTTTTTATGTCGTGCTTATGACACTTCTATGACAATAATTGTGACAAAAACACGTATCATCATAGATGTGGTGGGATCCTACTTCTATGACAAAAAACCATGACAGAAATTGGACCATGGCGGAAAAAATCAAGGTAGAAGCAAGGGTGAGGAAAATATCAGGGAGTTCTCGGTTATGGTGGGTGGTTGGGGCCGAGCGATGCACTATGGTTTGCGTGTTTCTCTCGTACGCGTGTGTTCGCGAGGCGTTGGTAACTGAACCAGAGCGAGTCGTTCGCTTACTGAAGCCAAGCGATTGCACTAGCTACGTTACTTAACCCGAGCGATCCATCCCTTGGTTGTTAACTAAATCCGAGCAATTCCTTCGCTGCTGACTGAACCCGAGAATTTCCTTCCCTACTGCTGCTAAATGAACCCGACCGATCAATCACTGTTGCTGCTTTCTGAAGCCGATCGAGCCCTCGTGTGAGACGTAGCCAACCAGTGTTGGGTTGACAGTGGCCGTTGCTACCATGCACGCGGTACATAGAACGAGTCGAGACATGGTGAGTTAAGCCGGTTAGTTGGTTGTGGATGAACAGTTCCTGGTGGGGGTTGGATGAACAGGACCTCGTGGTTGCCGCTGGATGAACATGACCCCAAGGAGGCCCCCATGCCCCAGCCTTTTGGGGGTGAATGAACAGATCTTCGTGGATGCTAGATGAACAATAGCCGGTGGAGGCTAGAGGAAGTCGTTGGTGGATGAACAGTAGCCCGTGGAGGCTGGAGTGAGGCAGTAGACGATGGATGAATAGTAGCCCGTGGAGTCCCGTTTGGCGGTACGCCACACCCCTTCTGATGAACAGGACCCCGTTTTGACCATAGGCGCTCAAACAGAAGTCCGTTTCCTCCATTTTGCGGTACGCCACCCACCTCCCGATCAACAAGACCTCGTTTTGACCGTAGGCGGTTGGAGAGAAGTTCGTTTCCTTCATTTTGCGGTACGCCACACCCCTCCCCATGAACAGGATCCTGTTTTGACCATAGCCGGTCGAACAAAAGGCCGTTTCCTCCATTCTGCGGTATGCCAGTAACGGAGAATGGAAATGTAAGAATCCACAACTGACCTTGGATTGGATTGGACTCCCCGTCAAGAACACATGTTGTCCTATGTCCTCTCTTTCTCTCTCCCTGGGAGGGTTGCGTTTATGTGGGAGGGAGGGAGGGGACCCCGTCGTGGAATATGCTCAAGTTAGTTCGGGCGCAGGAGGGGGACGACGCGCCCTCTCTTGTTTCTCTCTCTTTGGTTTCCTGTCATCTGTGGTCTCTCTCTCTCTCTCTCTCTCTCTTTGTGAGGTAGGGAGAGAGATGAGATAGAGATACGTGGTGATCTCAAGAGAAAGAGTGAGCCGTGAACGAGTTTGCTGGTTTTTAGAGCATTTCTAGCGGACTTTTAAATCGCTGACCCGTAAATAACCTCTAGTTTACGGTATTGAGCGAAAAAGTGAAAACCTTAAAAGCCTGCGACCCGTAAAAAAAATTTGAGGGACACGGTAAAATCCATCCCTCCGACCCGCGAAAACCCATCCCCCATTGGTGCCATGTATCCCGTGAAAGCGGTTGGTGGGAGGAACATTCCAGTGCGCACGCCCCCCACATCTCCTCCCGCGACCGCCCGCCACCGTTGCCTGTGATTCCGGCCATTCTCGCTAGTGGAATGTCGCCGCCTGCCCCAGATACGATGGGCCGAGCCACTGCGACATCACCGCTGCTCCGGTTCGACCGCCTCGAGCCGCCACCCACCTCGGATTCGCCGAGCCACCACTGGTCGTTCCCCTCCCCAGATTCGCCGAGCCACCACCGACCGCCGCCGCCCTGGTGAGCCCCTTTCCTTCCCCTTGTAGCTCGACCGCAAAAATTTCTTTGATGCGAGCTTCGATGCGGTTCTTTTAGATGGATTTGAGCCCGCACGAGCAATTTTTGTTCAAGGATTCGTCCTCGTCCGATGACTCATACGTGGAATCGATGCTTGAGCACCATCATCAGTAGATGGTCGTGGCGGTCCTGGCCGTGAAGGAGGTGGAGGATCGAAACCATAAGAAATGGCGAGGTTCAACCATCTGCCGTCTTTGCATCCCTCTCAATTGTCATCTCGGGAATATGATGTTGATGCAAGACTCCTTGCCGGATAATCCAACCTATCTGCTGCACCTCTTTCGGAGAAGGTATCAAATGCGCCGATCACTCTTCGTAAAAATTGTGCAAGCTTGTGATGCCAATTGCCGGTTTTTTACTCAAAGGAGAAACACCATGGGCTTGTTGGGTTTTAGTGCCTATAACTCTCTACGGCTATGCGTGTGATTGCATATGGTATTACGACTGACTATGCCGACGAGTATCTTCGCATTGGAAAATATACTACAATTGAGTCGTGATAAGTCAATTTTGCATCATGTTTTTATGTTGATATTTATCAAATTATGGACTATTATTTCACTTTATAATACAATTCTTATGCCTTTTCTCTCTTATTTTACAAGTTTCACATAGAGAGGGAGATTGCCGACAGCTGGAATTCTAGACCTGAAAGGGCTATATCAGAGGCATTTTTTGAACATCTCCAAATGAGCTGAAAATTATGGAGAATTATTTTGGAATGTATTAAAATTATTGGTGAAAGAAGTACCAGAGGGGACCCACCAGGCAGCCACAAGCCTGGGGACGCCCCCTGAGCGCGCCCCTAAGCTTGTGGTGATCCTGGCAGGCCTTCGGGGCCCATCTTCAGCTATATGATGCCATTTGCCTTAGAAAAAAATCAGAAGGAATATTTCGGGATGAAGCGTCACTCTCAAGGCGGAACTTGGGAAGGAGCACTTTTGCTCTGTGGCGGAGCGATTCCGTTGGGAAAACTTCCCTCTGGGAGGGCAAAATTGAAGTCATAGTCATCACCAACGATCCTCTCACCGTGGGAGGACCAATCTTCATCAACATCTTTAGCAGCACCATCTCATCTCAAACCCTAGTTCATTTCTTGTACTCAATCTTTGTGTCAAAACCTTAGATTGGTACCGTGGGTTGCTAGTAGTGTTGATTACATCTTGTAATTGATGCTTGTTGGTTTATAGGGTGGAAGATCATATGTTCAGAAACATTATGTTGTTCAATACCCCTCTGATCTTGAACATAAATATGTTTTGTGAGTATTTACGTTTGTTCTTGAGGACATGGGAGAAGTCTTGTCATAAGTAATCATGTGGATTTGGTATTCATTTAGTATTTTGATGATATGTATGTTGTTGTTTCCCTTAGTGGTGTTATGTGAACGTCGACTACGTGAAACTTCACCATCTTTGGGCCTAAGGGAACGCATTATGGAGTAGTAATTATATGATGGGTTGCTAGAGTGACAGAAGCTTAAACCCAAGTTTATGCGCTATTCGTAAGGGGCTAATTTGATCCATATGTTTTATGCTATGGTTAGATTATTCTTAATTCTTCTTTCGTAGTTGCGGATGCTTGCGAGAGGGAGTAATCATAAGTTGGAGGCTTGTTCAAGTACGAACATCACCCAAGCACCGGTCCACCCACATATCAAATTATTAAAGTGACGAACGTGAATCAAACAAACATGATGAAAGTGACAAGATGAAATTTCCGTGTGTCCTCAAGAACGCTTTACTTCCTATAAGAGTTTGTTCCAGCCTATCCTTTGCTACAAAAAGGATTGGGCTACCTTGCTGCACCTTTGTTACCATTACCATTACTTGCTTGTTACCAATTGCCTTGCTATCAAACTATCTATTGCCGACAATTTCAGTTCCTACAGAAAATACCATGCTAAAAACCGCTTGCCATTTCCTTCTACTCGTCGTTGGTTTTGACACTCTTACTTATTAAAAGGACTACGATTGATCCTCTATACTTGTGGGTCATCAAGTCTGTGCGTAGGTTTGCCAAAGTGATGATCCGCGGCTTTGGTCCTGTCTATCTTCGTGCACCTAACAAGGAAGACATAATAAAGTTGATGGCAGGAAATGAGAAGCGAGGTTGGCCCGGCATGCTAGGAAGCGTTGATTGCATGCATTGGACTTGAAAAAACTGCCCGAAGGCATGGAACAGAAGTATCGTGACAAGTCTCGTGATGCAACAATTGTGCTAGAGGCCGTAGCATCCGAGGATTTATGGATTTGACATTGGCTTTTTGGTATGCCGGGTACTCTCATTGATATCAATGTGTTGCAACGGTCTCATTTGTTTGCTAGACTTGCTAGTGATTATGCTCCTTCTTGCAACTTCACGGTGATGGGCATGAGTGCACAAAGGGGTACTATCTTGCAGATGGTATTTACCCCTCTTGGTGTACATTTGCTAAGAGCATAAAAAAGCCCAAAACTAGAAAGCATATTGAATTCGCAAAGGTGCAAGAGGCTGCGAGAAAAGGTATAGAAATACCCTTTATTGTTTTGCAATCTAGATTAGCCATTGTTCGTTATCCTGCTCGTTTTTTGGGACAAGAAAACCCTGAGCAACATCATGAAATGTTGTGTGATTATTCACAATATGATCATCGAAGATGAGAGGGACTTGAACTTGGAGTTCTTCTATGACAATGTCGGTAGCCGTGTGAAACTAGCTAGAGGCCCTGGCGGCATACAAGCATTCCTTTAGACATACCGGCAGATTGAAGATGCAAACACCCACCATCAGCTCTAGGGAGATCCCATTGAGCACCGTTGGTAGAGGCATGGCCAAACGCATTGGGCACCGGCCAATTTTACATCCATTTCATTTAATTCATGTGTGATCGGTACCATTGTTGTATTAGAAACAAATGTTGTATTGAATTATTAGTTTTACTCGCGGACTTGAATAATCATTGTAAATTGGATTCATAATATTCACATTTTATGCTATTTGAATTCATATTATTGTCATATGTGAGATATGTGGCAAATTCTGATAAGCGAATATTCTGTTTTACAGTTCGGCTATGCGGGGTCTGTTCGGCCGCAGCCCGCACGAGCCCGCAAAACGCGTCTTCCACGAACTGGAAATGCGCAATATAGGTCGGCGATTTAAGGGGTCTGATAGAGATGCTCTTAGTCGGGATTTTTTTATTTACAAATGGACCCTGAAGTTCTTAGAATTGCCGCATAAGTCCTTTAAGTCATGTAATGGAATAGTATCGTGCACACCAAATCTTTCAGAACTTTCTTAGGCCCTCTTCACTTAGGCCCCGTTTGATAGCTCAGTTTTTTCTACATATTATAGGAATACTACAGTTTTCTAAATTAATATGGTTACCAGGATTGTTCTTCATTATAAAAAAGTGACCCCTTCCCCGATGTCCTTCTCTACTATACAATACCTCCTGGGATGTCCTCCTCTCCCCTACGGCCGCCTGACTCCGCCAGTCCCCTCCCTCCTGCCCCATTCAGCTTAGGATCCTCGTTCAAAATTCAAATTGTGATGATGCCCCGCACGATTCCTCCGAAGGTCCACATCCCCCTCTCTTCCCCATCTCAACACACTTTGTTTTCCGCTACCCTGCTTGCTCGCTATCGCCACTATAGTGTGGAGGCCACTCCATTTGCTTGCGCCGCTAGCTCGCCCTTGCTGATAAGCAGAAGTTGCAACCCTACCCGACCTACTTTGCTCGGCGTTTCCTAGACCTTGTGGAGGCCGCACACCTTTCCGCCAGGCCCGCTTGACGTTGCTGGACATCATGGGGGTCGCACCCATGCTTTATGGGCATCATGGACCCGGTGGGCACGACTCGTGAGTCGGTTAGTTTACAGTAGCTTAATGCACTGCATTTCATGGTTGTAGACTTGGAGCTTAATTTATGAGACATGAATCCTGGAGCTCTTCAAGGAGTACACATGAGAGAAGAGGATTAAAAAAGTGAGGAAACAATGGTTGGACCTTCGATGGTCAGATCATGCACCTGATACAATCCCATCAGTATTAGGGATTTTTACATCTGTGCCCTTGGTTCCTTAGCTCTACTCATTCATCTCCGTGCTCTTAACTTTTGCTCAATTTTGCCCACTCCCTTGCCAGAAACCCTCATAACTGGTCACAATAGACGTTGCGTCGGGTCAAAGGCTTGACCATTAACTCTGACTAGAGGAGTCACGCTGGACCATGTCGTCCCTTGGACCTGACAAGTGGGGCCGCGTTGGGTGGTGTCGCTCTTCGACCGTTGGGCCGTGGTTTCGTTGGGCCATCCCTTGCATTAAACGTCTACGCACGCTGCCAGGACAAAAGCCTGCTATGCATGCACTCAGCAAATCCTGCCTGCATGCGTTGATCGAGCCTGCATGCGCCGATGCCACGATGCGCCGACCGAGCCTGCATGCGCCGATGCGTCTGCCATGATGCACCGACCGAGCAGCTTTCTTGCACACCAGCCGCCACGAATGCAGCGACGGTCACTGCCGCTGGTTCCTCTCTTCTAGCTAGGTGGCTACATATTTGTGGCTTGTGTAAGAAAAGAGCCACTCCCTTGCTTAGGTCTACTCATTCATCCCTACTAACAAAGCTTGCTTGCATGCATTAGGTGGTTACTAACAAGGGAACCCTACTAACAAGCCGAGCTCTCTAAGAAAACAATCAACAAATATGTAGTCCCAATATGTAGATAGGGCCAACAAGCCCATAGCACGATCACATAGTTCAAACTAGTAATAACTTAATAATAGAATAGATAGAAAACTTAATAATAGAACTTAATAAAAGGGCCAACAAGCCCATAGCAACTCCAACGTAGTTCAATTACAACTTAACATAACATAGACAAAAGAAGATAGAGGATTTATAACCCTAGCCGCCGCCTTCTCCACCTCGCTCCTCCTCCGGGCGCCCTTTTCACTGCTCCTCCAGGGCGTTGTCAATGGGGTACGGAAGAGTGTGCATGCGCGTCACGGTGGGGAAGATGTTGGTGTACTCCGTGAACCTGTTGTGGGTGGTGAAAGCGATGAACTTGTAGCCACACAAAAACACTGGGCCGAGGAGGTAGAAGGCGTCGAATGTGTTGGTGAAGTGGGCAAGGAGAGCAACCACCACCCAGTTTTGGATGACCCCCTCGACGCGGAACATCGCTGGAGAACCTCGGTGGAGGTGGTGGTAGCCAGACGCGAGGAAGAACTCGGTGAAGTTCCTTGTGGTCCTCAGCCTTGATATCGCCCACACACGTAGTGTGCGATTAACGTACCGCCGGTAGGGTAGAGCCTCTCCAGCACGGTGGGTGGGAAGCGGTAGGTTGGTCCGGTGTACTGCATGGCTGAGGGATGTGCAGAACAAGGAGAAGGTGTCGAAGAGCAAGAAGGGCAGATGGATGAGGGATGGCAGAGGCAGAGGGTGGGAGATGGTAGAGACAGAGGGTGGCTTAAATAGCCGTAGTGCTACATGTTATTTGGCCGTGGCAATAACGGGGTCAAATGTGAAGTAGCCCGTTTTCAAACCCACCGCAACATCGGGAGTGTACACGCTTGGGAAATGGTGGTTTGAAAAGAAGAAGAAAAAGAAGCTAATTGCACGCGTGGGAATCTGTGGTCATATATTTTATATGAACAAAAAGAGACAATTTTTGAAGGGCTTGTGGCCATTTTGCATGATAAAAATAAATTTGGCACTTATAAATTTGGTCATTTTGCATGATAAAAAACAGAGGGCTTGTGGCCATTATACAAATGCAAAATGACCCATTTTTGAATAGTTTGTGGCCATTTTGCATGATAAAAATAAATTTAGCCCTTATAAATTTGGTCATTTTGCATTTGTATAGAACAAAAAGAACTAAATTTTCTATGCAATGTCAATTGTCGTGTAATTTCAAACGATGCAAAAAACAGAGCCAACACATTCACAAAAAAATGACGCAATTCGACGGCCCAACCAGAGCTTGGTTTCCTTTTGGGCCCAATAACAATGTTTTTTTTCGCGGAGTCAGTGGTGGGCGAGTAGCCGAGCACAACCAACAGGATCACCCCACATTCCAACAATGCGGAGCCGTCCTTGTGATCCAACGGCCCGGAGCCTGCATGCAGCCTGCCCACCGAATTCGTTCTAGAAGACCACATCTGAGGACTGTCGCTTGGCGCTAGGGTATGATTAGACAGCTGACGTTCAGAGCTAGGGTTAGGCGAAACCCCGCGGGGTTTAGAGGGGTTTCGAGCTGGTCAACGGGGTTACAAAAGCTTTGACTGAGCATAAGTAATTTAAAAAATTGAAAAATATGAAACCTTCGCCATTCGTCATTTTATAAGACACACTAACGAGGAAAAATACTAAACTTGGTCTATGGTAATTTTCATGAAAAAACCCTAGCTGGCAGAATCGAGGTCAAATGAGCACCATTAATTTAAAAAAAAAGCATGCGCACAATGTTGTCTTATGTGACATTTTACCAATCAAAAATCATAAACTTGGTCTATGGTCATTTTCATGAGAAAACCTTCACACATATGAGCTATCACCTACAAGATGTCATAGAGTTCAACGAGATGAGGTAGGGTTACCTTCTGTTTTTGAAAGATTAAAAAACATCAAAAAAATCACCAAAGCTTTATTTCAAAGTGAATAAGAAGGATCTAAACTTAGTTTTCCATTTTCATATTTTAAACGTGTTTTTAATAGTTTTTATATTAAAGCATATTTTTCAAAAGAAAATGTAAAAAAATGAAGATTAATTCAAAAAATAATGAGACTTCGAATCTACACTATATAGATTGAATAGGTGTTAATAAAAACATTTGACTCATTTAGAGTAGGTCCAAAAAAACTTGTCTACAAATGGGCTATTTACCGCAGCTTGGGAGCTCATTTGGAGCACATTTCTCAAATTCAAATTTCTTTGACCTCCTCTAAATCACCTCAAATTTTACACACATGATCTCCTACACAAACATAGATAGTTTGCCAAGGTTTGTTTTTGCATTTTCTTGAATTTATACTGTCCTGTCGAATGTTAGTTCAAAACATCGGATAATGAAACATGCTGGTGGGAAAAAGCATGCATTCGATTTGATTAATAAACATGAGACCAATAACATGTGTGATCGGTGAAGCAACACTGAAACAACATGTGTGATCAGTGAAGCAACACTGAAGTGATCAGTGAAGCAACACTGAAACAACATGTCTGATCAGTGAAGCAACACTGAAACAACATGTGTGATCATTGCAGCACCTAAACTCATAGTTCACAACATCTAAACAGAACTAACCATACACCACACGCAAATATGAGGACAAACAAATATAGATAGAATTATACATTACTAGCATCACCATAGATTCAGCTCACACCATAAACACCCACATTCAGTTTACCAAAAGTAACCGGACGCAAAGTAACCCAAAAGATAAAGATTCATTTCATTACAGTATCACATCATCACATCACGCCAGAGTCAGGGCCTTCGCGAGCACAGCATGCTGCCCCCTGATCATGTAGTCCTCCCCACGAATCGCTACATCCTCTGCATGAGACAGAAGGTGATCGAAGCGGCCATCCTTTGGCTTTGGCTTGGTGGTGCAGTAGGGGCAGTGCCACTTCTTGATCTTGCGGTTGTAGAAGGAAGCAACTCCCTTGGCCTTGATCTTCTCCACCTCCTTGGCTATGAAGGACGCGACGTTGCCCTTGTACACATCATCTCCAGAATCATACTGCACACATGAATGAATTGCATTAATACATTATAGATTCATGTACACCATGTCAAAGGAACTAAATGAACAAGGAATAGGCTTACCTCATATTTTTCATCGTCACTAAACTCTGGATTGTACGGGTCGTAGTCGGCCAGCTTCCTCTCCCCCCAACCATCCTCCTCCTGAATATACAATTACATCCATCACTAGTAGCCAATTGAAAATTTAGATATGCACACATGACACATTGATCATAGGGCTAATATACTCCCAATATGACATTCAAAACCCCAACCTGAGTAGCATTCAAAAACAAATCTAATATAACTACATATGACATTCAAAACCCCAATATGACATTCAAATAACACATTAATCATTGGTCATGCACACACATTGAACAACAGAGCTAATATAACTACATGTTGTGGAAACATTTATATACTAATGAATCAAATAACTTCTTAATCAATGGATTCCATTTGGGCATATGACATTCAAAACCCCAATCTGAGTAGCATTCAAAAACAAATCTAATAGGGACCCAATATAATAAGCATACATGTCTGTAGCATTAAAAACCCCAATATGTGAGCATTAAAAACAAATCTAATAAGCATACATCTATGTAGCATTGAAGCACATCTAATAAACAGATCTATCTAGCATTTTTGCAACGAATTTATCCAACAAACCCTAGTACAAAACCCCCATCCCCCCAATACAGAAAACCCCAACCCATCCGTCAAACCAACTACTCTAACCATCTGAACTACCGTATGAATCCACAATCTAACCAATCCAACTAACTCTACAAGCTAATATCCTAAAGCAAAGCAAGTGCAAATACCTCCTGCTCCTCGCCAGGCTGCGCATCAGGGGTATCTGGATGGGCTGCGCCGCTCGATGCCGTCACCTTCTGCAGTGCTGAGGTGGAGCCCGCCACCTCCTTCTCCACATCCGAAGTGATTGCAAGTTTTCCCGCACCGCCTTGGACGCCGCCGACATCCGCGGTCACCGTGCCCTGCAGCCTGACCACGTTTCCGGCTGCTGCGCCGGCGTCGCCACGATATTCATGAAGGAAATATGCCCTAGAGGCAATAATAAAGTTGTTATTTATATTTCCTTATATCATGATAAATGTTTATTATTCATGCTAGAATTATATTAACCGGAAACTTAGTACATGTGTGAATACATAGACAAACAGAGTGTCACTAGTATGCCTCTACTTGACTAGCTCGTTAATCAAAGATGGTTAAGTTTCCTAGCCATAGACATGTGTTGTCATTTGATGAACGAGATCACAACATTAGAGAATGATGTGATTGACATGACCCATCCGTTAGCTTAGCACTATGATCGTTTAGTTTATTGTTATTGCCTTCTTCATGGCTTATACATGTTCCTATAACTATGAGATTATGCAACTCCCGAATACCGAAGGAACACTTAGTGTGCTATCAAGCGTCACAAGTAACTGAGTGATTATAAAGATACTCTATAGGTGTCTCCGATGGTGTTTGTTGAGTTGGCATAGATCGAGATTAGGATTTGTCACTCCGATTGTCGGAGAGGTATCTCTGGCCCTCTCGGTAATGCACATCACTATAAGCCTTGCAAGCAATGTGACTAATGAGTTAGCTGCGGGATGATGCACTACGGAACGAGTAAAGAGACTTGCCGGTAACGAGATTGAACTAGGTATGATGATACCGACGATCGGATCTCGGGCAAGTAACATACCGATGATAAAGGGAACAACATATGTTGTTGTGCGGTTTGACCTATAAAGATCTTCGTAGAATATGTAGGAACCAATATGAGCATCCATGTTCCGCTGTTGGTTACGGACAGGAGCAGTGTCTCGGTCATGTCTACATAGTTCTCGAACCCGTGGGGTCCGCACGCTTAACGTTTGATGACGATTGGTATTATGAGTTTATGTGATTTGATGTACCGAAGGTTTTTTAGAGTCCCGGATGAGATCACAGACATGACGAGGAGTCTCGAAATGGTCGAGACATAAATATCGATATATTGGACCATGTTGTTCGGACACTGGAAGTGTTCCGGAGAGTTTGGGATAAAACCGGAGTGCCAGAGGGTTATCGGAACCCCCCTGGGAAGTTAATGGGCCACCATGGGCCTTAGAGCAAAGAAGGCCGGCCAGGAGGTGGCGCGCGCCCCCCAGTCCGAATTGGAAAAGGGGTGGGGGCGGTGGCCCCCTCATTCCTTGTCTTCCCTTCCTCCTTCCTTCCCCTCCTTGTTGGACTAGGAAAGGGGGGAACCTACTCCTAGTAGGAGTAGGATTCCTCCCCTTGGGCGCACCCCTTGAGGCCGGCCGACCCCCTCCTCCCCTCCTTTATATACAGGGGAGGGGGGCACCCCATAGACACACAAGTTGATCTTTAGCCGTGTGCGGTGCCCCCCTAGTTTTCCACCTCGGTCATATTGTCGTAGTGCTTAGGTGAAGCCCTGCGTCGGTAACTTCATCATCACCGTCACCACGCCGTCGTGCTGACGAAACTCTCCCTCGACCTCAGCTGGATCTAGAGTTTGAGGGACGTCACTGAGCTGAACGTGTGCAGATCCCGGAGGTGCCGTGTGTTTGGTACTTGATCGGTTGGATCGCGAAGACGTTCGACTACATCAACCGCGTTACTAAACGCTTCCGCTTCCGGTCTACAAGGGTACGTGGACACACCCTCCCCACTCGTTGCTATGCTTCTCCTAGATAGATCTTGCGTGATCGTAGGATTTTTTTTTAAAATACTAGGTTCCCCAATAGTGGTATCCGAGCCAGGTCTATGCTTAGATGTTATATGCACGAGTAGAACACAAAGAGTTGTGGGTGATAATAGTCATACTTCTTACCAGCATGTCATACTTTGATTCAGCGGTATTGTTGGATGAAGCGGCCCAGACCGACATTATATGACCGCGTTCTTGAGACTGGTTCTACCGCCGTGCTTTGCACATAGGTGGCTAGTGGGTCTATGTTTCTCCAGCTTTAGTTGAATTGAGTGTGACTACGACCGGTCCTTGTTGAAGGTTACAACAGCACACTTGATGAAAAATCATTGTGGTTTTGATGCGTAGGTAAGAACGGTTCTTGCTAAGCCCGTAGTAGCCACGTAAAACTTGCAACAACAAAGGAGAGGACGTCTAACTTGTTTTTGCAGGGCTTGCTGTGATGTGATATGGTCAAGACGTGATGATATATAAATTTTTGTATGAGATGATCATGTTTTGTAACAGTTATCGGCAACTTGCAGGAGCCATATGGTTGTCGCTTTATTGTATGAAATGCAACCGCCATGTAATTGCTTTACCTTATCACTAAGCAGTTGGCGAGACGACAACGATGCTTTGATGGAGATCAAGGTGTCAAGCCGGTGACAATGGTGATCATGACGGTGCATTGGAGATGGAGATCAAAGGCACAAGATGATGATGGCCATATCATATCACTTATATTGATTGCATGTGATGTTTATCCTTTATGCATCTTATTTTGCTTAGTACGGTGGTAGCATTATAAGATGAGATCTCACTAAATTTCAAGGTAAAAGTGTTCTCCATGAGTATGCACCGTTGCGACAGTTCGTCGTGCCGAGACACCACATGATGATCGGGTGTGATAAGCTCTACGTTCACATACAATGGGTGCAAGCCAGTTTTGCACACGCAGAATACTCGGGTTAAACTTGACGAGCCTAGCATATGCAGATATGGCCTCGGAACACTGAGACCGAAAGGTCGAGCATGAATCATATTGTAGATATGATCAACATAGTGATGTTCACCATTGAAAACTACTCCATCTCACATGATGACCGGACATGGTTTAGTTGATATGGATCACGTGATCACTTAGATGATTAGAGGGATGTCTATCTAAGTGGGAGTTCTTAAGTAATATGATTAATTGAACTTTAATTTATCACGAACTTAGTACCTGATAGTATTTTGCATGTCCATGTTGTTGTAGATAAATGGCCCGTGCTACTGTTCCATTGAATTTTAATGCGTTCCTAGAGAAAGCTAAGTTGAAAGATGATGGTAGAACTACATGGACTGGGTCCATAACTTGAGGATTATCCTCATTGCTGCACAGAAGAATTACGTCCTGGAAGCACCACTAGGTGCAAGACCCGCTGCAGGAGCAACACCAGACGTTGTGAACGCCTGGCAGAGCAAAGCTGATGACTACTCGATAGTTCAGTGTGCCCTGCTTTATGGCTTAGAACCGGGACTTCAACGACGTTTTGAACGTCATGGAGAATATGAGATGTTTCAGGAGTTGAAGTTAATATTTCAAGCAAATGCCTGGACTAAGAGATATGAAGTCTCCAATAAGTTCTACAGGTGCAAAATGGAGGAAAATAGTTCTGTCAGTGAGCATATACTCAGAATGTCTGGGTACCACAATCACTTGACTCAGCTGGCACTACAAAAAAATACACTTCCGTGATGATACGTGTTTGTCACAGTAGGTCGCGTTTTTTGTCATGCATGTACATCCATGACAAATTTATGACAGAATCAAGATAGTCATACATGTGCTGTCGTAGAAGTGTTCCATGACATTACCAAAATTATCATCACGGAAGTGTACACTTCCATGACGATAAATCTCGCGTCACAGAAGTGCTTTCGTCAAGGGTGACCGACACATGGCATCCACCGTAATGGAACGCCGTTAAGCTATCGGGTCAGGTTTTGGATCCGATAACCCGTTAACAGCCCCGACCAATGGGAAATTTTCACGTGTAAAATTCTTATTGGCCGGACGAAACACGTGTCAGCTCATTAGTGGGTCAGATAGGCGCCTATGATACGTCGACACGTGGCACGGCCCAACAGAGGCCCATTCCTGTGAAAAGGCCGGCCCATTTGACTTGGTCAAAAGGTGGCGGGCCGGTCCACGGAAAGCCTGTTAACGGCCTGTTCGCATATAGCCCATTTACAACCCTCTAACCCAAGGCCCGTTACGCCCTATCCGAATTAGGCCCAGTAGCATCATCTGGGCCATCCAATATGATTCCAGTCCATTTTCACTTCTGGCCCATGTATGGCCCATGACGTCTTTCATCCCATATGAGGCCCTTTGTAACTCTTGGCCTATTAACGGCCCGTGGTGAAACTGGCCCGTAATGAACAGTGTATCACTTTACACCCATTAACGGCCCGTGGTGAAACTGGACCGTAATGAACAGTGCATCACTTTATACCCATTAACGGCCCATTATTCCGTTGGGCCGTTTCCAGCCCATGTTATCTTTCGGCCTTCTCAAAGCCCATTTATTCTTGGGCTCATTTCCAGCATTCGTTTACTTACGGCCCGTTACTGTCATTTTCTGCTTCTGGGCTAAATTCAGCCCGTGGTTACAGTCGGCCCGTTTGTGGTCCGTTAATACGTTGGGCCGTTTTCATAGCGTCATCAAATACGGCCTATTAACGATGGCCCATTATGGTCGGCCCATGAATGGCGATTCCAACTCTAGCCCGTTTACGACCAAAATGCGGTCTGTTTGGCCCATGTTTGGCCAATCGATCATACGGCCCGTATAAGGCCCATTGATGATACGACCCGTAGAAGGCCCATTGTTTCTATGGCCCGTAGAAGGCCCGCTACTTCTACGGCCCGTAGAAGGCCCACTGTTTATGCGGCCCGTAGAAGGCCCACACTTTCTACGGCCTGTAGGAGGCCCAGTGTCACTACAGTAAATATTAGCCCATGGTTATTGTGTCCTAGTTTTAAAAAATAGGTTATTGTAGCCACTAGCAAACCGCAGAAAAAGAACTGCACTGACTACAAGCAAACAAATAAACAAGACAATAAGGAAATAAATAAGCAAGCAAGTTACACTAGGCTATCACGGCTATTACACATATTACATCCACTAGGCATCAAAGTTCGCCACCAGTGCAAATATAGGGAACACAACAGCATATAAACACCGCAGCAAAACAAGTCCAGAACTGAAACCACTTCAGAAAAGCTCAAGAAACAATATCCTGGGTACCCATAATGCTGGCAAGATGCTTAGCTAGCTTATTAACTTTCTCTTGTTTGGCGCTTAAGTCCTCCAGCGCTTGCTGTTGCACCAGAAAGTATGCATCTGAATTCTGCAGGGACTTCCTCAGTCCTTCGGCTTCCTGTCGCATAACATTTGATCGATGTCTTTCAACTTGAAGTTGAGACTCAAGAAGTCGAACTGATTCAGGCAATGAGTTCGAAGAGCTGGTGCCAACAGTGGTAGCCAGTAACTCGAACACTACATCAAGACATGACTTTGGGGTTGTCTCAGTGTCTTCAATATAGTTTTTATCAGCTTTCTTGGAGACGAACAGGGATGTCTCACTATCTTGAACCTTATCTGCATTACTTACTTTACCATTGCATAACAAGGTACTCTTCTCCAATATTTTATCCGTGTTCTAAAAGAGAAACAAACAAACACATCTCAGGTTTACAATGTAGTATATGAAACTCATTTTGGTAAACCAGTTCAGTAGTAAGGTGGACAGGATAACAACATGAAACAAATATGGTCACTGTATGGTCTATGTCATTCTAGTTTATGTTGCCAAATCAAGATAGATACAGTTCGAATCATATCTATTTAAGACAAAGCAGCATAGACAGAATATAAGTGTGGGAAACTACACAGCAATAACAACACTTGTAATGTGCATGGCATGAGAACATAACTGTTTATTCAATTGAAACTGAAATCAACATAGAGCAACTTACAACAGCAAACAGCCAAACACATTGAAGAAACATGTTTAAAACATACCTGTTGCGCCATTGGAGTTTCAATTGCATCCTCCAAATTTGAAATTAGTTGGTATCAGTAAATACAGTGATGCAAGAGCAAAGTAGTATGAACCATAGCTATGGAACCTGACCTGAGAACAATTCTTCTTCTGCTTTAAGCGTTGACTTCTGGTTCGGAGTGGTGGTCCTCGTGATTTGGGCACTGCAGTTGCCTTACTAACTGCTCGTGTTTGGGTGCTCTGTGGTGGAGACGGTGCTGTGTCAACGGGAACTGGGTGTCTATCTGTTGGGGTTGGGGTTAGAAGGGGTGTAGCTGGTTCTCTGTCCAACTGGGTAGGGGTACAATCTGCATGAGTGTGGGTTATGTGTGGTGGGGTTGGTTCTTGGGCAAGTACAACCGTGGTTCTATCTGCATCGACAGGTAGCACGATCTTTTCTGAAGACCGTGCTTTTACTCCCACACATACTGCCATCACTCCCTCCAATTGAAATGGCTGATAAAAAAGAAAAGTGATTGAATGTACAGACATTATAAGATAGACAGGTGCAATGGATAGTAGGGAAGAAAACATGGCATGAAATAATTCACATTTATGTTTTCTAAGCAAACAGAATAGCAGGACATAATTTCACATATATGATGGCTAATTAAACAGGATAGCATGACACAATTTCACATGTATGATGGCTAACTAAATAGGATATAATGACATACTTCAAAATATGATGACTATGTAAATAGGATGACATGATATAACTATACGATGTGTCTATTAAAGTGGTTGGCATGCCATAAATCACAAACATGCCGTCGATGGAAACATGATGGCATGATATAATTCACAGATATAATGACATAATTTAAATATGATGACTATGTAAACAGGATGAGATGATATAACTATATTATGTCTTTAGAAAATGGGTTGGCATGCCATAATTCAGATACATGCTGTCTATATACATTCAGCAGGTAGCATTATCTGCTCTGACGACCTTGTTTTCACTCCAAATTTCTCCATCACCAATTCAAATGGCTGATGCACAGGAAGAGCAGTCGAATATACAAACATTGTCGACAAAAGCAATGAGAAATACAAAAAAAGGACGGCATGATATAATTCACATATATGACGCTTGCCTAAACAACATGGCATTGCATAATTCACATACATAATGCCTTGCAACAAGATAACATTGCATAATTCACATATATAATGTCTTGCAACAAGATGGCATTGCATAATTCACATATATGGCAATTAGACACTAAACAGGTGGCATTCACACAAATCATGTCTAAACTAAGCAAATGACATAGCAATGCAAGATACCATACACACGATATGAGCAACATAACCCTGCCAAGTTAGGGCATGCACCTCGGGGGGGGGGGGATATGACTGGTCATCTATCTCTGAATCCTCCTATGAGAAGCTATTGGTAACCAGTAAGACATGCGCTTCGTCAGATAGCATTGTCTGCTCTGAAGACCTTGTTTCCACTTTAGATTTTTCCATGACCGCGCCAAATGGCTGATGCACAGGAAGAGTAATTGAATGTACTAAAATTGTTGACAAATTTAACACGTAATAAAAAAATGGTGGCATGATATAATTCACATATAAGATGACTGGCTAACCAGGGTGGCATTGCAAAATTCACATATATGATGCCTGGCTAGACAAGATGGCATTGCATGATTCACATATACGATAAAGAAACTAAACAGATGGCATTGACACACAGCATGTCTAAACTAAGCAGATGACATCTTTAATGTATACAGTAAGCAATGCAAGGCACCATATGCATGATATTACCAACATCAGCATGCCAAGTTAGAGCGAAGACCTCATGGGGTAAATAGGAGTGGTCTTCTCCTTCTGAATCCCCCTCATAACAGTTATCTTCCTCTTGATTACGATCCAAAATGGGTGGAGGGGGGCTGCCTTTGCGCCCACCATGGAACGACGTCTGCATGAAATTTTATTGCCACGCAAGGCTCGTCTCTTTTGCTCTACATGATCAGTTCCATTGTGTACAATAACTGGCACGCATAGGAATAAAACATAGTGAGATTATGTAAGGAGTGCATGCACAAATCTAGAGTGATGGTAGCAAACTGTGGATAGACCCAAAACCAATGATAGCAGGCAGATAATAGCTTTAGTTAAAAAATACAGACAATGGTTCCTTTAATGTTTGTTTTCACCCAACATGAAACTCATAGTAGACACCGGAGATTAACCAGATAGTAGACAGATAGTAATGATTACTGCCCCAATATGTACCCCACAACCATTTAAAAACTCAAGTTTCAGCATTAGTTTGGACCTGACTCGGAGTCTAATAGGTGAACACGACGATAATGTAGCATGTCATCATATTAAGCGACACATAACATAAGCAGACACGGAAGAGTGCGACCTCTCTTGCGGACCCGTGTAGTCCTCAAGGTCATCTGCTCAGTTGATGATGGTAATGCAGTTGCCGTGGCTGCCGGCGGCGGGGAAGAAGATCTGAGGCGGCGAAAGACAGTCTGGAGAGCGGATCCCTGCTGTGGTGAACCCTTCCGTCATTGGAGCAGCTGAGCTGGGGTGGAACATAGCACCGTAGGAGCAGGATAAACCACACAAGGTTTTCTTTGACACATATCTGTAATAGAAGTAATTGAATAAGGGCTTGTTTGAATTTGAGGATTCTAACAATGCAGGGATAGGAAATAGACAGGAATAGGATAGGAATGCACGTGCAAAACAGAGAATTTAAAAACACAGGATTTCTGCCAATCTGGGTGTTTGATTCACAACAATTGGAAGATCACAGGATGCAAAAAAGCATGGTGAGATTAAGTTAAACCACAAGAAAATGTACGGTTATAATGCTATTATGCTACTATCTCTTAGTCTTGTGCTTGATGAGTAGGAATATGAAAAGGAGGATAAGTGGAAATTAGAATTCCTACGGTTTTTCTTTCAATGAGACACTAAAGGAACAAATCTTACAGTTTTCCTTTGCTCCATTCCTTTGCACCAAATTCATGAAAAGTAGTACCATAGGAAACTTTCCAATTCCGATGCTTTTCATTCACTTTTCCTTTCAAGCACTGGCGATTCTAGTAGGCAGGCTTGAGCAAGGAAAATCCTACACTAAAAAAATGTTTTTGTGCTACTTCTATCACTTTGGACCCAGGCCACTGCCATACTAGCTCAACTCCCAGGCCCATCGACAAATGCACAGCTGAAACGCGCAGAGATAAATAATGATGGCATTCAAAGAGTCCATCACGGATAGCTAAGTTGCCTGGTACCTCACTGCTTGTCATATAGTAGGATAAAATAATCGTATTTCCCGTTACTACGAGTTCTCAGTGGACAATATATATAACATGTAGAGTAAAAAAGAGATGCAACAAGTGTACAACCTCTTTGGCGAAGCCATGTCGATCTCAGCGTGATTGGGTTGGCCGGTGAGGATGCTCCGACTGACTTGGCTGTCGGAGGAGGGGAAGATGATCTTAGGCGTCTGGAGATGGAGCCCGAGGTACTGCTCCGCTGTGATGGAGGGTTTCGTCGTTGGAGCAGCTCCGGTGAGTTGTACGATGCCGAGGCTGAAGCAGGACAAGAGAGACAACGAACAACGTTAACCTGAGTGGAATTCTAATAGCATCTCCAATACATGACGTAAAATACATAACCACAAAGTGCTAGATGTAAAATACATCAGCCGCTCATCTCTGAACTTAACTATCGAAACTGAATTTAACTGTCGAAACTGAATTTTGCTGTCGAAACTGAATTTTGCTGTTGAAACTGAACGCACTAGAAAGGTGAGGCTACACGTCGGTCGACTGACTTTTTCATCTCTGGTCAGTCGATTTTGCAGCCGTTGGATACGAAATCAAGGGCCTGCGGTTCATCTTCAACCTCCACCCCCCTGAGCCGGCCAAACAGCAGCCCCCCACCGCCGTGACCAGCGGTGCGCCGCCCCGCCCGCCCCGAAAACACTCCCCACCGCCGGTCCGCCGCCGCCCCGGCCATCCCTCTAGGCCCCCCCGTGCCGAGCTTTTTCTCCGACGATCCCCACGCCACCGCCCCGCCAACGCCCCGCCACCGCCGGCGACCACCGCCCCCATCCTGAAACCTAAGATAGATAGTGGGGTACCTCTCCGGCGAGCCCCCCTCCCCGCTGCGGCTGGTTCTTCCTTCACCCCGGCGAGCCCCCCACCCCCTGAAAATCGACTGACCCAAAAGTCGATTCAGTCGACTGAAGTGTAGCTAAATCGGAGCAGCATCGCAAGCAAGAGCAAGAGCGAGAGCAGCAATGCGAGCAAGAGCAATAGCAAGAGCAGACCAGGCAGGGGACCGAGAGCAAGAGCAGAGCAGTAGCGCGAGCGAGAGCTAAAGCAGTAGCAGGTCCTACTGATGTGGACGTCGCCGCCGAGGGAGCGACGCCGTGGAGGAAGTGGCCGGTGACATCGCCGTGGATGGAGCCGCGCCGTGTCGGCTCGGGACCGAGCGCCGACAGCACCGTGAGATCGAATCAAGAAGAAATGCGGCGATTAGTGTACAATCTCTTTGGTGGCGCCGATTAGGCCGCAGCTTCATCCGAGGAAATGGTGATGATGATGCTCTTCCAGTGGTGTAGGTGAAGATGGCGGTGTGGGAATGGAGGTGGCGCGAAAGACGAGGGGAACATTGGGGAAGCTCCTTGGAGGTGGAGGACGGGGTGGCTGAACCGGTGGGACAATGAGATCGATGACGGATCCTCATCCGGTACGGTGGATGAGGGATGTTGAGGTGTTGCTGTGGACAACGTCGTCGGGGAAGATGCTCCGGCTGGGTGGCGGACGGAGCAGGGTGTGGAGTTTCGTCGCGGGTTTTCGCGACCTCGGTGTACGAATGGGTGGGCGGATGGGATGGTAGTGGGGAACCATGGCTTAGAGACGCGCTTGTCCAAAATGTGGGGTAAGTTACGAAAGTACCCCCACCGATTTGAGGCTGTTCTTTCGGTTCAGGGGTACCACGGGCATTTCGCGTGTTGGGATTTCACAGGAGGTGGGAGTTTTCACGCACGTTGTAATTTCAGAATAGCAAGGCGCGGGTTGAGATGGAGGGAGTTGTCGGAGCACAACGAGACAAAGATATATCTTAAATATTTCGGGCTAACAAGGCGCGGGTTGAAGAGGCGGGAGTTTCGCAGCACGATAGACAGAGACGCTAGCTTGAATTTTCGGCGTAACAAGGCGCGGCTTGAAATTTCAGAAGAAGAAGCTTAATGTGTACCCAAAAAAAGACAATTTGCACCTCAACACACACAACACACACACAAACACCATTTAGACTAGAGTAAGGTACACGTGTATTGCACGCATGAGATTTGGCAACCAAATTATGAATAAACACCACATTATAGCATGCATGCTTTGAGTCATATATGCATGATGTAGATGTTCGTTTAATTATAATACTTCATTTCATTCAAAATCATCTAGTTTTTACAAGAAAGCTAATCTATTTTAAGATTCATGGAATTGTCCGAAGTAAGACATAAAGTAAAAACAAATAATAGCAAATCATGTAGAAAACATTTGGGCAATTCTGATACGGAAGATTCTAGAACAAATAAGAAGTGCTTGTGTTTTGATGTTTGTGCATTATGCTTAAGTTCAACCATGGAGTCTTCTAGATTATACATGTGGCGAAATCTGGTGGAATCTAGATGATATCCAACGGCCAGTAGTGCTCAAATTTGCCATCTTTGGACCATCGGATTTGCCTCATCCAACGACCATCTTTCAAAGTTAAAGTTACCCGCACACAATAAAAATATATATATATAGAGGGGTATAGATATAGATATGTGATGCAAAAGCCGCCCATCATCTCCAATTAGAATAGTGTGTCCATGCACGGATGCGACGTGGCCAAATGATGTCGGCCATCGGTATCTCAAATTCAAATTAGTCTGACCTTGTTCAATGTGTATACATTACAACACGCTCGTTTCCATACCACACCGCGCAGATCTCTGTTATATTCATGCATGCATGGGTTTCAAACATCAGGATCTCTTATTCAAATATTTGAATTCAACTTTACATTGATTGTGACCTCACCTATTCAGCTATTATTTCACACCCACACAGTAGTCTTCTCTTTATAATTGTACCACTAACTTTCTCTCGTGCATGCATGCACACACACTACCAGTCGGCATTATCCATCACACGCATGCAATCTTTTTCTTAAGGTCGGTCTCCCATGAAGGCACACACCAACACACATCCCCCTCTCCATCATATCGGGCATTCTTTATCTCTCACGTGTGCATGCGCAACGATCGATGTTCCTCTATGTATGTGTGTATATAGCTAGGTCTTTCATAGTTTTCCACACAAATCGATCAACCGATATATCCAGTGAGGTCTCACCCTCTTTCCCACGTCCACATCGATCAATCTATACCTCTCTATATAGGATTAACATATATAGCTAATACACCCACATTAATTATGTATCCAACGTCAACCTCTCATCATCCATGCCTTCCGCTTCATCTCTCAGACGCGTGCACAATGGCGAAGACAGGGGCAGTAAGGGCCCTGCCCCCCTCCCCCCTAACATCACTGTATATCAAGGCTAATATGAATGTGATCATTAGACAATTGCTGCTAAAAATGGTTCAAGTTCATGAATTGACCCTCCTCGTAAAGGATTAGCAATGCTTGGCCCCTAGCTCATTTATTTTTCATGGCTCCGCCACTGCGCGCATCAGCGCACGTGTTCGCCCCTCTCTCTAAATATCGATCTCCACTTGTGCATTCCTTCATAGTCTCCCTCCACTCGGCCCCTTGCACCATCTTCTAGCCCCCCCACCGGATTTTGCCACATGTACAATCTAGCAGACTCCATGGTTGAACTTAAGCATAATGCACAAACCTCAAAACAACATTGGTTCTCTTTTGTTCTAGAATCTTCCGTATCATAACTGCCCAAACTTTTTTTCTAGTTGAATTGCCATTATTTGTTTTTTACTTTATGCTTTACAACGCACAATTCCATGAATCATAAAATAGATTAAGGGATTCTTTGATTCAAAGGATTCTCAAAGGAATTTTGGAGGATTCTAATCATTAGGAATTTTTCCTATCTTGGTTGTTTGATTCGTAGGATTGTAAACCATAGGAATTTTTCCATATGATTCATTTGCACTAGATTTCATAGGAAACATCCCATCCACTCAAACCTCTTTGAAAGAATTCTGCGTTTTTTCTATGCACAATCAAACACTCGTACAATCCAGTAGGATTCAAGACGACATTCCACTATAATCCCATGTTTTTCCTATTCCCGCGTTCTTAGCTTTTTTATAAAAACTAATTGATTTTGAATGAGATGAACTATAAGAATTAAACGAAGGGCTACATCAGGCATATATGACTCAGAGCTTACATGCTATAGTGTGGTATTTATTCATAATTTGGTTGCAAAATCTGATGCGTGCAATCCACGTGTACCTTACTAGTACTTCGAGTTTGTGCAAAACACGTAAATTAGAATACCAATGGCACGCTACACAGTGTCTCTCTTACAGTTCATGAAGCCACGTGGCACATGTGTAGGCGTTGTCGCGACCTCCTTGCGTGGATTGATCACAGTGATGTGCTGCTGGTTCCAGAAGAATGTACTCGTCCTCCCTGAGCCATACTGGCTGTACATGCACGAAGCGAAGATGTGCACGCACGCCATGCACGCACTCATTCCTCGCACGCACACGCGGGTACACGGGCAGACGCAATTTTGTACCAAGATCCACCCCATGTGATAGTTTGACGCGTGTAAAGTCGTTCACTTCATTGATGGTCAATTAATACAGCACATGCAAATTGAGTGGACGTGAGGGCGGAAGAAAGACATTATTACTCCACTGCGCGCATGCGAGTAGTTAAATCGTGGGTTGCTAGTAGTACTTCCATTGGTCTCCTTCGTATTTTGTGCCAATTTTTGATAGTAACATAATATTTACGCATTTGAGTAGTGTAGTACTTGAAATTTATGTTCCGCTAAACTCATCGGGAGCCGTTTCGGGCCTCGAAACCAAAACCATCAATTAATCTTTACCTTCTTCCCATCACACTCGAAAGCCTGCTCACACCTACTAGTAGTACGTACCAAACCTGAACGTGTTCCCACTATGCAGGTATTAGTACTAGTGCTAGTACTTAGGTTATAAAAAGGGGAACTACCTAACCAAAAATCACTCTACCTTTCCTCCTCATAAGTGCTTCTTCTTTGTCCGTCGTTGCCATGGCCGGTGAGCGGAGCTCTAGGTCGAGAACTACTCGTAACAAGGGAGCGGCAACCAAGGATGCAGAAAAAAGAGAGGGCTTGCCGCCACGCAGAGACCTCGAAAGATCTCTCACGGGCAGGCGATGGCTCCTAGGATCGCCCTAGCCGCGGAGGCGAACATGCCGAGCTGGCGGAGCTGGAGTCGTTATCCCTCGACGGCATGCCCGATCAGCTCAATAAGCACAAGGAGTTCATCCAAGGCTTGATGGAGTTGCTGAAGGAGAGCCTCGACGACATGCCCGCTGAGCTCAATCAGCAGGGGGAGTTGACCGCCGGCTTGGTGATGCTGCTGAAGAAGAGCATTGCCTCGGAGAAGAAGGCAACCAGCGAAATCCTGCGACTTTGGGAGGACAATGCAAAGCTCTGCCACAAGATCGACCTATTGAAGGAGAAGAACGCCGGCTGGAAGAAGCTGCATGCGAATAGTAGTTCCTCGATGAAGATGCTACAGGCCCTCGCCATGGAACAGAAGGAAGAGTTGGCGAAGCTCCGCATCAAGCACCCGGCTGCTGTCAAGGTACGTAATTTGGCCGTGGAACAGATGATGAAGGCTTGCGTCGAGAAATGCCGCGTCATGGACACAATGATGAAGATGGCGGAGGAGACGCGCAAGGAGATGGTGGTCGTGGAGGCGATGAAGAAGCAGTTACGACTCCGCGGCAAATTAGATCATTTGGGGTGATAATCTTCCTTCTTCTTGTGTTTCATCTTTTGCTTCGGGTGTTTCGCCGCACGTGTCACGTTCTCCGCGAGGCATGAATAGAACATTGTTTTTTTAAGGGAATGAATAGAACAATGCTAACAATGAGATGACTAGCAAATTAGATCATTTTTATCGCCATATGGCACTGGGCTGCCGTGTTTCGTGCTCCTCCGTCGCAGTACTACTCTAGTGGAAAACTTGAGTATACCGCATGGTTCTTTGCTCCTCCTCGATCAGGTCGTCGGCGCATTTATACGAGCAGTCAAATCAAAAAGCCCCACCTTCCAGCAGCAATGAGCCATCAAATCACAAAGGCCCTCGCTTCGCGTGAAACCGACCAAGCTAGACTGCCCCGCCCTCTAGCCTTTTAAAAAATGTATACTTTTGTACAACAGTAGTATCGATGGATTGCGCCATGGAGAAAAACTTGAAATTAAAAAAAAGGTGGTACATATAGAGAGCGCTCGTCGCCAAATTATGCATATAGTACTATTAAAAAGGCTAGTCACAATAATGGTGTCCAGCACAACCCACCCCTCAAATAAAACTAAGAGGGTGCTTGGATACGTTTTAGTCCCATGACTAAAAGTAGTGGGACTAAAACATGCTAGCCTCACCCATGCTTGGATCCAAATACTAAAAAGGCTAAAATCAAGTTAATGAGCATTTATTATCCTCCAAACCCTCCAATCCAGAACTCCCCTATGTTAAAGGAGAGGAGTTAAATGAGTAGAGAGAGGACTAATCCACATTTTAGTAGGGGTACCCCTGACTAAAAAATTTTAGTCTCAAGACTAGTTTTAGCCCCTCTTTAGTCAGGGGTGCTTGGAACTTTAGCCTCTTAAAGAGACTATTTTTAGTCAGACTAAAATAAGTCCCTTGGATCCAAGCACCCTCTAAGCATCCTGGAATTCTTTGACAAAACTAAGCACCCTGAAATTCTTTGACAACTAAACTGCTGGCTATATGATGTTGGCCATATATATTGTACGTATATAATGTGAAGAAAAAAGTGGTAGTACTATACCAACTAAAAGATGAAATGTAAGAAATGCTAGTATGTACGTACTAAAGAGTTAAAGTAACGAGAAGAAACATAACATTGTTCTGCTGGGGGCTCAGCACAACACACCCCTCAAATTAAATTAAGCACACCTGAAATTAAACTTTGCAACTATTCCGGTAGACACTGCATTAGAACCACCATGAGCTACAACACTGCCACCTTACTCGGAGTCCTCGTCCACGTCCTCGACTTCGTCCCTGTCCCTCTTCCTCTTGGCCAATACTTCTTTGCTTGAACCACACACTTGGCTGTTGCTCTTCATCCAACCCTTGTAGATATTGAAGCAAAGGTAGCCATCCATTGCAGCATAGTGGATGTGGTCTATATCTAGTACATTCCGCTGCCATGCATGACGATGCAACGTGTATGGAGGTTTCTCCAGTTTGTCGTACGAAGGATGAACCATGGCTCCTGCCAGGGTTAGCATTGAAGGCTGAAGAGAGGACACCAGCCGATTCTTCTAGAGGTCGAAGGTGTTGCCTACAACGAGGCCTACCCGAAGCATGACTTCTTTGTCATTACCAAAGTCTACAGTAACGAATTTGACTAGGTTGCTCCCGAGGAAGTCCTTAAAATCCTGGCACTCAACGTCGGCATGGCATATGTGGTTGACCAAGCATAAGTCATGCACGCAAACCTGGATCACGGCGGGCTTCTTCCTCTCTTCGTCCTTTAGATCCTTCTCTCGTCCCAGGACTGTGGTGTACTCAACATCTAGCCCAGAGACCCACTCATCATCTGAGTTTTCGAACATGCGTCTGAAGCGAGAAAGGCATCCTTTCACCGTCGCGAAAGAACGGGTGTAGATGACGTCGAACTCATCGCCGGTGATGGTTCTAACCTTGTACTCACCGCCGACCATGGAGATTTGGGACGCCATGGATTTGGTAGGAGGGTTAGGATTAGTGGAACTGCCGTAATGTGAATGGACGGGACGACTAGGAGCGAACCGTCGTAGTATTGAAGGACGTGCGGGGACGAGTAGGAGCGAACTGCCAGCGTGTGAACGGCAGGGTAGTGGCTTTCCATTCTCCCATGATACGGGCTTTCGAGAGCCCTTGATCTGAGATCGAACGGTTGCATGGCGTGATTCTAGACCTATGGGTGAATATCCTATCCTGGAGGGTTATTCTGCAAATTTTCAGCAACTTAGCATGCGACCGTTTGATCTCAGATCCAAGGGCTGCCAGCAGCCCGTATCATGGTCGCGCCTATCGCGACCGTCGCGTCGCTCGCGCCCTTGGAGATTTAACACAGTGCGTTAGGCTATCTGATGTTGGCATGTCATACATAGTCATCACTTAGTCACTCATACTACAACAAGGTTGGCTATAAGTGTATTTTTTTTACTCCTTTCTATCTCTTTCTTCGTACTCAAGGAAGAAACGGTGCTAGTAAGCGCGTGTATTTATTGCATTTGCCAAGGAGTGACCTCTTCCAATGAAATGGTGTTGCTAAGTTTGCTTCATTTAATTAGCTATAGACTCAAAATTGTATTTTCACCTAGGTACACGCACTTAGCACCGTTTCTTCCTTGGGTTACCAAACTAGTCTCTCTCTTCTTGATTAACTTGCCACATCAGACTTATGCCTATGTGGCAAGCTTAAGCACCTGTAGGAGCAAGTAAAAGTAAGTACAATGGTGCGCTTTACATGGCATTTTTGCATATGTGGAGGAAAGAGAGGCAAGGAAAAAGTGGAGAAGTGGGCTCTCATGCAAGAGCCAACCTCTACTATATGGTGGAGCATTGGGAGAGGCACCTCTATGGAGGTGGTCAGGAATCTGGGAGACTCACGTCGGTCGTAGCGCCACAGTTAAAATGATAATGGAAAGTCAAATCACGGGGCCCCACCTGTCCAGCAGTAACTCACTGTCAAATCACACAGCCCTATGTTTGCAGCAGACTACTCCCTCATCTTCTCGCGTCTCTATCGAACCGACTAGGCGGAACTGCCCCGCCGCCTACCGCGCAGGAAAAGCCCCGCCCTCGACTTTTAAATAGTATACAATATACTAATTTTGTATCCATGGATTGCGCCCGCGCCATGGAGCAAAGCGTCTAGAAAACGGAGGAGAGACGGTGGTCTTGCAATAGAGAAGAGGGAGAGGCGAGACGGTGGTTTTGGAATGGAGATGATGGAGAGGAGAGGAGGTGGTTTTGCAATGGAGAAGAGGGAGAGGAGCATGCGGCAGCGATTTAGGATTGGACGAGAGGGCCGGTGAGGGAGTCCTGGATTAGGGGGTGTCCGGGTAGCCGGACTATACCTTCAGCCGGACTCCTGGACTATGAAGATACAAGATTGAAGACTTCGTCCTGTGTCCGGAGGGGACTTTCCTTGGCGTGGAAGGCAAGCTTGGTGATGCGGATATTCAGATCTCCTACCATTGTAACCGACTTTGTGTAACCCTAACCCTCTCCGGTGCCTATATAAACCGGAGGGTTTTAGTCAGTAGGACAATCCCAACATACAACAATCATACCATAGGCTAGCTTCTAGGGTTTAGCCTCCTTGATCTCGTGGTAGATCTACTCTTGTACTACCCATATCATCAATATTAATCAAGCAGGACGTAGGGTTTTACCTCCATCAAGAGGGCCCGAACCTGGGTAAAACATTGTGTCCCTTGTCTCCTGTTACCATCCGCCTAGACGCACAGTTCGGGACCCCCTACCCAAGATCCGCCGGTTTTGAGACCGACATTGGTGCTTTCATTGAGAGTTCCTCTGTGTCGTCGCTTTTTAGGCCCGATGGCTCCTTCGATCATCAACAACGATGCGGTCCAGGGTTCTCCCCGGACAGATCTTCGTCTCCGGCGGCTTCGCACTTCGGGCCAATTCGCTTGGCCATCTGGAGCAGAAGGAAAGCTACGCCCCTGGCCATCAGGTCAGATCCGGAAGTTTAAACTACATGGCCGACATCCACGGTGACTTGATCTTCGACGGATCCGAGCCACAGCTAAGCGCGCCGCACTGTCTCGATGGGCATGATCTAGCTCTGCCGCCGGACAGTGCCCTGGAGGCCGCACACGCATCGGTTTCGACCCTTAATTCGGAGACTACCGCACCGATCGAGGATGAGTGGTTGGACGCTACCTCGGGGGCTGCAATCTCAAAGGAGATCGAGCCGAATACTAGCCCAACACTCCGCAAGGCCTATGACTCCGAGGGGCCGGATTCCTCTCCGGACTCCGAGCCCTCCGCGCGTCTGTTGATCAAATCCGATTGGGCGCCGATCATGGAGTTCACCG
Organism: Aegilops umbellulata; assembly: GCA_032464435.1. Taxonomy (NCBI): domain Eukaryota; kingdom Viridiplantae; phylum Streptophyta; class Magnoliopsida; order Poales; family Poaceae; genus Aegilops; species Aegilops umbellulata. Next base: position 220,995,854 of record CP136055.1, on the reverse strand, counting down.
CCGCGGACATCTTTCAGCACTCGCCCTTTGGCGACATTCTGAAGTCACTAAAGTCTCTCTCTTTATCAAGAGAGCCCTAGCCGGACTACGGTCAGCAAGGGGATACGGAAGATGAAGAAATTCAAAACCCACCTACCACCCATTTGGTAGCCACCGTCGATAATTTAAATGACGTGCTCAATTTCGACTCCGAAGACATCGACGGTATGGACGACGATGCAGGAGACGCATATGAACCAACGCCTATAGGGAATTGGACAGCCACCTCATCTCATGATGTGTACATGGTGGATACAACTAAAGGAAGCAACAACGAGGAACACGGGGAGGCAACGAGGGATCAATCTCTCGAAAAGCAATCAAAGCGGCGGCGTAAATGCCATCCCAAGCCCCGCCTCGACACAGACCCAGCCATAGAGCAAGATGAGCCGGCAGATGACGAGCATGCCTTAGAGCAACCGTCCGAACAGGGCAACTCAGATAAAGAAACTGAACAGCCCGTCCCCGGCAAAAACGGCATTCCGGACGACCTTACGCCGGATAAGGCCACAGAGCAGAAGAACCTCCACAAAAGGCTCGTTGCAACCGCACGTAGCCTGAAAAAGCAGAAGCTAAAAACGGTGGAAGATGCACTCAGAATCAGATGGAGCAAAGTAATCAATACCGTAGACAAATACGGCGACAGTCGCCGCACTAAAAGTTATCCGAAGCGAAAGCTACTGCCTTAATTCGACGAAGAGGCCTTAGAGCCCTCGCATTCAAAAAGTAAGAAAGCCACCCGGTCGGATAGACGACCCCATGGCCAGCATAAAGCGGCAAGTGGCGCCGCACTTAAGCCGGCATGCGACCCACTTAAGGATTCGCATCAAAAAGAAGGCCTAGCCAGGTCCATTTATGGGCCAAGAAAGCAAGCTCTCGTAAGCAATGCAATAAAGCCAGTATCCGAATCCGGCACACCCAAATACAGGGGCGCCACACACCCCCTATGTTTCACCGATGAGGTCCTGGATTATGAATTTCCAGCGGGATTCAAACCCGTAAACATAGAGGCATATGACGGAACAACAGACCCTGGAGTCTGGATCGAGGATTATATCCTCCACATACATATGGCCAGAGGAGATGACCTCCACGCCATAAAATATTTACCCCTCAAGCTTAAAGGGCTAGCCCGGCATTGGCTCAAAAGCCTTCCTGAAAACACAATTGGAAGTTGTGAAGAGCTCGAGGACGCTTTCTGAGCAAATTTTCAAGGGACCTATGTCCGCCCTCCAGACGCAGACGATCTCAGTCACATAACTCAACAGCTCGGAGAGTCAGCTCGGCAATTCTTGAACATATTTCTTACTAAGAAGAATCAGATAGTCGACTGTCCGGACGCCGAAGCCCTAGCAGCTTTTAGGCACAACGTTCGAGACGAATGGCTCGCCAGACACCTCGGCCAAGAAAAGCCAAGAACAATGGCCGCATTGACAAGCCTCATGACCCGCTTTTGCGCAGGAGAGGACAGCTGGTTGGCAAGATGTAGCACCAGCGACCCAAGTACATCCGAAACTAGGGATGGAAACGGAAAACCGTGACGCATCAAGGATCGTTGCCGGACCAAGGAAAATAGTCCGAAGAACACGACAGTCAACACCGGATTCAAAAACTCACGGCAGAATCAGAAAAAGCCGCCCCTCCAGGATAACAGAGATGATTTATCCAACCTAAATAAAATCTTGGACAGGATATGTCAAATACACAATACTCCCGGGAAGCCTGCTAACCATACCCACAGAAATTGTTGGGTTTTCAAACAATCCGGCAGACTCAACGCCGAACACAAGGGGCTCGACACACCAAGCGAAGACGATGACGAACCTCACAAGTAGAGCACCAGGAAACAAAAGAATTTTCCACAAGAAGTAAAAACAGTAAACTTACTTCACATTACAAAACGTGCGGCACCCATAAAGGTACGCGCCATACGGCCTATCCCAAAGGAGTCACATCACTGGTTGTCAAAACCAATCATCTTCGATCGTCTGGACTACTCTAGAAGTATCAGGAATGCAGGCTGGACTGCCTTGGTACTCGATCCAATAATTGATGGACTCCAGTTTACAAATGTCTTGATGGACGGCGGCATCGGTTTAAACCTGATATATCAGGACACAATCCGCCACATGGGGATAGACCCAACAAGATTTCGCCACAGCAAAACCTCCTTTCAAGGGGTAACGCCAGGTCCGGACACCCATTGCATGGGTTTTCTCCGGCTCGAAGTTATATTCGGCTCTACCGATAACTTCCGCCGCGAAAAGCTAACTTTCCACATTGTCCCATTCTCAAGTCGCTATCAAGCACTGTTGGGACACGAAGCTTTCGCCCGCTTTAACGCAATACCGCATTATGCATCTCTTACGCTTAAGATGCCCGGTCCACGAGGCATCATCTCTTTGAAGGGGAAGTGTTGAGTGCGCCTCCCCCGAGCGGAGGATTGTGCGGCCGCTTTAACAGCCCCACAATAGAACGGCCTCACCAGCCAAAACATCTGAACAGGTCATTAAGACCACGGACACGGATAGACGAGTCCGGCACAAAAGTATCACTGATAAAGGTTTAATGGCCATATACCCCCGCTCTAGGGGCTCCGCACACTTAAAATAAGAGACAATAAAGCTCAGTTTTACGTGTTTCACTTTCTACTTTGTTTATTTAATATAACTTCTGTTCGGCACGACCCTTTTTTCTTTTTCAACTAAGTTCCTCTCTTTTACAGATGATCATCGTGTTGCGCCCATCCAGGATACGACACAACGGAGACACATGCGCAGACGTGCAGCAGGGACCCGTTCCAAGGATGCTTTTCAGATTAAGACCCTGTGTAAACCTTTTTTACTATCTCTTGTTGATACACATCCTCCGGTTTTTCGTCATAATCAAGGAGGGGACTGACGTCTTGGCATGTCGCCACGTCAGGAATTCGGCGCGTACCTGGACACTAGGGGCTTATACCTAAGAGCGTTGTCTCGCCCGCTCTCATAAAGACCGAATACCTTAGGGAGTGTTCGGCGTCGCGAGTTTGGCCTTATATGCATCAGTTCTGAATCATGTCTTTGGTCAAATGTTGGGTTGCCCGGCTCCTGTGTTCAGCTGCCTTACGTTCCGCTCTATCGGCTAAGGCGGCACCAGGAGAACTACTGCGATTGTGCCCCGGTTTGGCCAGGCGAGCACCTCAGTAGAGAAAGCCGAAAACTGACTGTCATGATATAGCGTGAGACTGGTCAACCACTCGATGACTCTCCGGAATCTATATGATTCCTCCGCATTAACGAAGGGCCGTTTCCCGGCCAGGCACATATGCGCCCCGACTTCGGGCGAGCGCAAGCGCCACCAGGGGCTATTTAAGTAGCCTCACTATCAAGCTCCTATGGCTAAGTGAAAGTGTTAAAGCATTATAGTCTGGTTGCCTAGCCCGCTGCGCCATCACCTCCTTTGTAGGACCAAGACGTTGGATTAAGTGTGAAAATGCGCCTTCTGCGAGCACCCCCGCACTATGTGCGTGGGGGCTGAAGCCAACGACTGCCATCTTTCAGATTTTATATATATTTTAAACGGCCGCACAGGAGGTGTTACAATACTTGCAGGCACAAGTATAAAAAGTTCCTACAATCTATAAACTACCGTCTTACAATGGCACATGCTATTCGAACATAGCATCCTTAGAGCACTGTGACTCTATTATACGAGCGCCTTGCAGAACTTCCTAAAAATAGTGCTCGGCAGGTACTCGGCTTCTGTCCGAATCTTTGGATGCAACAGCTATGGTCTGCATTTCCGCCCAGTATGTCTTGACACGGGCAAGAGCCATCCGCACATCCTCTATGCATGCTGACCTCTTAATTGCATTCATACACGGCACTGCACCAAGGAACTACTGCACCAAGCTGAAATAACTCTTCGGCTCCGCTTTCCCCGGCCACAGGTGACTCATGACGCACTTCATGGTGAGTCTGGACAACCTATTCAGTTCGGCCCATTGAGCCAGACGATCGTCCACTGATAGTGGACGCTCTGGATTGTGGAACTGCGATCAGAAAAGCTTTTCCACTTCACGATCTTCTTGATCTCGAAAGTGTTCGGTCGCATCAGCAGCACTCGCTGCCAAATCTAGATAGGTATCCACCACACTCCACATCCGGTCCAACGGAGCAAGCTTCGGATCACAAAACTTCCTCCGCAGCATAAAGGGCTTTCCAGCCGCAATCTCCCCAGCCTGGCGCAGCTCCTCCTTCGCAGCTCTCATCGCAGAATGAGCATCCTTGGCATTAACAAAGGCCTTCTCTAAGTCCGTCTGTCTCGCCCGGTCTTCTTTTTCAAGAAGCATGCAATGGTCAGCAGCGCTTTTTAGCTTCACGGCCATCTCGGCCATCTCTTCTTTGCTCCGGCAGTGAGCAGCCTGTTCGGCTCTCAGCTCTTCAAGGGCCTTCGCGGCAGCCGTATCACTTTTCCTGGCTTGTTCCTTAGCTCGGGCAAGTTCCGCCCGAAGACTCTCCATGGCGGCCGCACCATCTGCGTCAAGCACACACATTGTAAAGATACCGGCATAAAGCTCCTCTTACCAGGTGCCGCCCGAGGAATTACGTACCTTGAGCCTCATCAAGCCGCTTGTTGACGAGCGCGATGTCGGCATCTGCCACGTCAAGTTGTCGCTTTAGCTCGGCAAAATTGCCAGTCCAGCTGGATTCCGGACACTTCGCCACCTACATTCAAAGGCGACATTTTAGACCTGGGATTATGATCCTCTGCGCGCCGTCACTTCTGACAACGCACAGAGTCTCAGGGGCTACTATCTACACAGAGCGCATCTTATTTATGCGCAACTGACAAAAGCATACATTATCTAACGTACCTCAAAACCCGTCAGTAAACTTCTAACGGCCTCGTGCAATCCGCTTTCCGCGGACGAAATCCTTTCAATCACCGTGCCCATCAATGCATGGTGCTCCTCTGAGATAGAAGCTCGCCCCAGCAGATTCACTAGCTCCTCCGGCCGAGCACCAGAAGGTGCCGGACTTGTCCTATGGCCTCTTTTGCAGGCCAGATGCGGAGAACCTTGGGGGGCCACATAGCTATCTTCTGCCCCTGCCGGATTCGGAGAAACCCTCCGCGACGACACCTCAGGGTCGGCCACCTCATTAGGTGGTGCGGCAGGGGGAGGCGTTCCGCTCTCCATCATCTCTGGAAGAAGGTCCCCCGAAGACGAGCTCTGCTGAGAAGGGCTGAGGTCCAAACTACAAGGTAAAATTTCGGTTCAGATATAAAGCAAGGATCTCTCTCTCAAGAATATAATATTTCTCTACTTACGGCTCGCTGGAGGGCTGGTCCCCTTGAGGGCATAGCGGCCGAGGTATCCCCCGGCATAGGACCCTCTGACAAGGATTTCCCCCTGTTTTGAGGCCATAGTCTCCGGGTTTTCAGAGGCAGTCCTCTTCTTTCCCCGAGGAGAGGAATTTTCGGTTCCTCCCTTCCGAACAGCCTCCTTCGAGGAGGCCGTAGTTAGGGGTGGGCATAAAAATCGACCAACCAAATGCTGAATCGAAACCGAAACCGAAAAAACTGAATTTTCGGTTTTTGCAGTTGGTACATTAAAATTCGGTTTTTTACTTATGGAAAACAAAATGAAATCACTCGGTTCGGTGTAAAACTATATTACCGAAGCAAAACCGAAGTCGCACGTCAGGCAAAGCTCACCCTCACATCGAAGCCGCTAGCCGCCGATCGCGACCACACCTCGTGTTCGGCCGCACAGCCGCGTATGAGTGCTTCACGTGCGAGCTAGCCAGCCAACTTGATGGGCCTAGAGAATAGAGCCCTTTGCGTCAGACATAGGCCTTTTACCGAGCTTGCAAAGCCCAAACCCAATAACCAATGTTTCTGAGGGCTGGTGGAGCATGCAGCTACTTTCTTTTAGTCCCACATCGCCTAGCTAAGTTCAAGGAGACGAGGTGCCCAGTTATATAAGAGGCTGGGAGTGAGTAGGTACTACTCGTGCACGGCTTTGTAAACAACGAAGCAAATGTTCGGTAAAAACTGAAAACCGAACCGAACTAACGGTTAACCGAATTTTCGGTTAGCTGTTTTGGGTTGTTATTTTCGGTTTCTAACTTTGTAAACGGAATTTGACAATAAACCGAACGGTATAAACTGAATTTTTGGTTTGTACCGAATGCCCACCCCTAGCCGTAGTTTCCTTGTCCCCTCCCTCACTCTCCCCCAAAAGCACAATCTTCAGCATCCTGACTAGTACGGGATCCGGCCTGGTCTCGGGGAGGGGAGCCGGACACCTGATCAGCTTTGCTTTCGCTATCCACTCTTGTGTAAAAGGACAGGTCTTTTAGGGGCAAGTTTATGAAAAATATACGGATAACGAGTCCGGGTACAAGGCTACTTACTTGAGTATCCGGGCGATTGCAGCTCAGACCTGTGTCCTCGGTCAAATCCGGACACATTTCTTGTGATCTGAAGAACAGTTTATACATCTCCGCGGGCGTTGCGCCCATAAAATGCTGGAGAGCTCATGGTCCCTCCGGATTAAACTCCCACAAACGAAGGGAGCGACGTTTTCCGGGCAGTGTTCGGCGGATCAACATGACTTGCGTCACTTTGACCAAGCTGAGACCTCTTTCTAAGAGATCCCTGACGCGACCCCGCAACCAAGACACGTCCTGGGGTGGCCCCCAATCTAGGCCTTTATCGACCCATGACCCTAGCTGCTTTTGGGGACCCGAGCGAAAGGCAGGCGGCGCCACCCACTTGGTGCCCCTGGGAGCGGTGATGTAGAACCACTCTCGTTGCCACAAACCGAGTTCTTCTTGAAAAGGGCCCTCGGGCCATGGAGCATCAGCCTTCTTGCTTATGACAGCGCCTCCGCACTCTGCGTGCCGTCCCTCAATCATCTTCGGCTCTACCTTAAAGGTCTTGAGCCATAATCCGAAGTGAGGAGTAACACGGAGGAAGGCTTCGCACACGACGGTGAATGAGGAAACATGGAGGATGGACTCCAGAGCTAAGTCGTGGAATTCCAGCCTATAATAAAACATCAGCCCCCTCACTAAGGGATCCATTGGGAAGCCTAACCCCCGAAGGAAGTGAGACACGAACACCACGCTCTCACCAGGATGGGGACTGGGAATGGCCTGCCCTTGAGCAGGCAACCTGTGCAAAATTTCGCTGGTCAAGAACTTGGCCTCTCTCAACTTTAGCACGTCCTCCTCCGTGACGGAGGAGGGCATCCATCGGCCTCGAAGGTCGGAACCGGACATTGTCGAAGGTCCGAAGCGCCTGGAATCTGGAGCCTAGGGTGTTGGAACTCGAGGCGACGGGCGAACTCGTTTGAGATTGAAAAGGAGTAAGGCCTTGGTCTCTTTATAAGAGGTTGAATACCAAGGGCCATCCCCGTAACCATTTGGGACTCACCTTTAATCGAGAAAACATGCTAACGGGCACGATTGGGTTACCCACGTCCGTATTGATGAGAATCCCGTAAATAAAGGGGACACAATCTCTGCCTCGACAAGGCGTGCCGAGGAAACTGCCTCGCAAAATGCGCTGAGGTGGGGAAGAAAAAACGATTCGAGTAAAGGTCTTGGCCGTAGTGTGACGTCACGCTACGGAGTACGTCAGTAGATTAGATTTGTGTTAATATTATTCTCTCTATGGCAATATGTGGAAACTTATTTTGCAGAGCCGGACACTACCCTTAGTGTTTATAAACCTTTATGAAGAACTTGGAGGAGGAACCCGCCTTGCAATGCCGAAGACAATCTGCGCGCCGGACTCGTCGTCATTGAAGCCTGGTTCAGGGGCTACTGAGGGAGTCCTGGATTAGGGGGTGTCCGGGTAGCTGGACTATACCTTCAGCCGGACTTGATGAGGACATCAATACCATTGTTACACCCACAGCCCCTACTGTTACATATGATGGACCAATTACTAGAGCTCGCGCACGCCAATTAAATTACCAGGTACTTTTGTTTCTTGGTAATGATTCTAATGTTCATGAGAATATGATGCTGCCTAAATTGGATACATTTGTTTTGCTTACAAATGAAGGGCCTAGCTTGGAGAAGGATGAACATTGGAGCAAGAACAAGCATGGAGTTGATGGCATGCGCAAGGGGAACAAGAACGGAGTTACAAGTGATGATTTCAGGACTCTGAAGCCACCATAAGGAGTGAATGAAGCCTTGGACGAAATATACAAGATGCCACTTCATAAATTTCGTCCAGAGGCTATTCTAGGTGCTGCGTCACCTTATTATTGGGCCAGGCCCATGTAATTTCGAATTACTTAAGTATAGGCTGTTTTTAGAGTCTGTATGTGTGGGGAAACAAGAGTTAGGGTTGGTTTCGGACCCCTTCCTCAAGGGCCACGAAATTCCCCCCCTCTTCCTCCATATATACAGCCCTTAGGGCGTCGTTTAGACTTTGGGTTTTGTTTAGATTAAAAGTTCGCCATAGCTGCAACTTCGCGTACTTCGTTTGTGTTCAACGACCAGACCAAGGCGTCTCAGAACCCCACCTTGATCAATAAAGCTTTCCTCTTATATTCGCAATATCCAGATTGCAATCTTAGTTTCTTGCTTGTTCTTCGTTTGCCTGCAGGAAACAGATCCTCGTGGTCAGGTTGATCGTGCTCCGGCGTGGTCAATAACCTCTCGGAGTTGGTTTAGCGATTGCTAAGGCGTGACGTCATCGCACGTTCGTAGTCGGATCGTCAAAGTCGACTTCGTCCTAAACGATAGCCACTATCTCATCGAAAGACGGGACACCTCTGCCTCTATCAGGACTCCTGGACTATGAAGATACAAGATTGAAGACTTCGTCCCGTGTCCGGAGGGGACTTTCCTTGGCGTGGAAGGCAAGCTTGGTGATGCGGATATTCAGATCTCCTACCATTGTAACCGACTTTGTGTAACCCTAACCCTCTCCGGTGCCTATATAAACCGGAGGGTTTTAGTCCGTAGGATAATCCCAACATACAACAATCATACCATAGGCTAGCTTCTTGGGATTAGCCTCCTTGATCTCGTGGTAGATCTACTCTTGTACTACCCATATCATCAATATTAATCAAGCAGGATGTAGGGTTTTACCTCCATCAAGAGGGCCCGAACCTGGGTAAAACATTGTGTCCCTTGTCTCCTGTTATCATCCGCCTAGACGCACAGTTCGGGACCCCCTACCCGAGATCCGCCGGTTTTGACACCGACAGCCGGCGCGCTCTGACTGGAATCAAAATCAATTTACCCTTCAATTAAGAAAGCGACCCCACATTAACTAGTCTCCCTTTTATTCTGGGTCATAATTGACCATGATTTTCGCACATAAAATATATGTTATACGTTGTATACAAGGCCACTATCAAAATTACAATTTGCAACTATACAAGGCCACTAACATTAATCGAGGCAAAATTGATGGCGTTTGCCTCGTACTAGCACCCGAGGACATTAATATCCCTTGTGTGCATGCGGGAGTGAGAAGGTTAGCTTGCATTCCCAACATTAATCAACCAATGAGGAGTAAGAGGGTTGGCTTGTTGTGCTTGGGAGAGAAAAACCACATTAATTAACACGACAATCAAGGTGACAAGCTAGCTTGCAACATTGACTTAAACATAGCATTGATTTTTACCTTGGTACCTGTAATATGAGTTTGTGGCCTCGTATACAAAAATGGAGGGAGTATAATTTGAAAGTACATTCAAATACGAACCAAACGATCCAATTTTTGGTGACATGCATTCACATTTTGCTTGTCAAATACAGTACGTGGTCAAACTTTGACCCAAAATACGCGAAACAACAAAAAAATACTTCCAAGACCAGCGCCGCTCTTCCGCTCTTCTCCTCTTAAACCACCGCCGCCCCTCTCCTGTTCCAATCTAAATGCAGTGCCGCTCCTCTCCTCTTCCATTTTAAATCCACCGCCCCTCCTCTCCTGTTCCAGTCCAAAACCAGCGTCGCTCCTCTCCCGTTCTAATCCAAAACCAGCGCTGCTCCTCTCCTCTTCCATTCGAAAACCACCGCCGGCGAGTGAAGGTGTTGTGGAGAAGTAGATCGATGGAGGAGTACAACCGATACGTGAGGATCGCAGACGGCGACCCTGTGAAGCTAGCTACGATGTTGGAGATACAGTCTTGGTTTGACAACAAGGACCAACTAGCGGCGACGGCGACATCCATGGCAAAATATCTGCAACAGAGTGAAAAGGCGGCGATACTCCCGGAGGGAGTCGCCCCGGAGTACATAGAGCTCCTCTGGGCCATGGAGCAAACAGATTCACTGAATCCGATCATGAGGGAGCGGTGGTGGGAGTATCGATCCCAGATGGAGCATCCACTAGAGATTGAAGGATCGAGCATCTACAGGGTGTCGTTTGTGAGGGTGTCCTGCCAGAGCGAGCCGGTGGAGTCTTCGTCGACCGAACCCAACTGCAAGAGGAGAAAAGCAGTTGGCCCGGCGACGCTTCCCAGCTATCGTCTCCCTCGCCGTTCATGTCGTCTCATGGGGCGGCTGTCTGCCGCCGAGGAATAGGAGGGGGCTACCCCACCAGCCCAATAGTCGGCAGGTTGTAAATTGTCAGGAGGAGCTTAGGGTTATCAGTATTTGCAGGTTGTGAATTGTGTTTTGTGTTGTGTATTTTGAGAGTACTTTCAGATATGAATGTCTTTTGAATTTCAGATTTGCAGTATTGAGCATATAAAGTATTTTATGAATTCTAGAGATCTAGTTTTAGCACTTTAAAAATGTAGTTCCATAGGAGTATAAAAGTGCAGACAATGTGATTCTCAGAGAAGAAACTGCAAGTTTCAGTTTCAGATAAGAAACTGCAAGTTCAGTTTCAGACAAGAAACTGCAACTTTCAGAGGCAGAGCATTTATATTAACACGGCCTTTTCAAATAGGGTTAACATCATGTTGGAAGTTTTATTCATGGTCGAAAATGGAACTACCAGCCAGTTAACATCATGCTAATCAACATTCATGCATAGCACATCTTCACATGATGCACAGTCAAAATGCCCACACAATGTCGAGTGTGCGAAACATAGAGAAAACGAGGGACGAAGTTTTGGCAAGTGTTGGACGTGGTTTTGGAGGTCCATAGGCCTGTTTGTATTTTCTTAGGGCCGTCATGTATCGACCGGCCTATGGACCTCCCATCCGAGGTTTTATTTTTGGCAGCCCAATTTATGTATTTTTTTGAAGAAAGCGCAGAGGTCTGTTCTATTTTTCTATATAAGAATAGGAACGCCAGGTCCAACTTATGTTTCCCTTCTAACTATATTATATATATTTAAATTATTTTATATGTCGACTGTTTAGTTCACATACTCCCTCCTTTTCGGTTTATAGGGCTTATCTCAAAATTTTAGTTTTTACATTTTATAAGGCTCAGTTTGGTTGTTTTCCATCACATTTCAGATTCCAAGGTGCACTAAATCATTGCATTCAAGTATTAAGAGAAAATTGACCAATGTATGTACTTTATGCATGCATGCATTGCAATTTATGCATTGATAAACATAATTTTTTGAGGAAAACAAGTGCATTAATTAGGTGCTTTTGCAAACTACAAAAAGTATTCCACCATTCATCATCTACCTTGGTTGGTGACATTTTTTAATTGATCCCTATAAACCGAAAAGGAGTGAGTAATTGGCAAATAGATCTCGCCGCCACCCCCCGCCTCCTGACTCCGGGCGCGCCTGCCCCCCTCAGCAAATCCGCTCGCACGCCCCATGGAGTCGCTGGCCATATCCACGGGGGAATGGCTGGAAGACAGGCAGATCTACAAGATGCATCTCCCACATGTCTACAAAGCCTTCCCGCGGATGCTCCAGCCGCTCGACTCCGTCGCGCCAGCGGTGCTGCGGCAGACTCGAGGGCAGAGATGGAGGGAGCGGGCGATGCGGATCCGCGACGACGCTCTCTCCTGGACGCAGTGCACACGCGAATGGAGGGAAGCAGAGGAGGAAGCTGCGAGGGAGGAAGCCGAGGAGGGACTGAATCCGTTCTCTCACTCACGCAGGTATGCTCGGATGTGCAAGGATCATGTGGATTGGGAGCTGCAGAATCTAGCCCTGCGGATCTACTTCGAAGGAGATTTCTCGGAGAAGCACAGGATGCCCCACCCCAGTGAGCCGTCGATTGCGTTCGTTCGGTGGGCGAATGGAGAAGTGAATTCAGGAGATCCACGCCGTGCTGCGAGATGAGAATGCTTGACTGGACTCCTGCCCACCAGCACGCCACCGGAGCTAGAGCAGGTGGATCCCCTACCTTACCTCTCCCCAAACCTGCAGAATATTGAAATTAGGCTTCCAATCTGCTTCAATTGAGCTGTCTGGTGGTTATTTCTGCTTCCTGAGAGACAACATCTGGCTAGAGGATGAGCAAGAACTAGGAACTCCGATGAATTTCCCCTATCACAATGGGTGGGAGCGCCGGTTGGGCAGTGGTATGGCCCACCTCCGCCCCAAATGGGGGCACAATCTGGGCAGGCTCCTGTAATTGCCCAAGATCAATCTGCTGGTGGTTCTGACTCTCAGATCAGTGGGAAATCTCAAGGCAAGAATCAGCAAAAGAAGAGATAGGACATCCAGAAAACTGCTCCTGCCCCTGCTTCGGGCCTTATGGCATACTCTAAGGTGATCTGCTACAACTGTGGGGAACCAGGGCATCATTTGGATAAATGTGTCAAGCCCAAGAGTTGTTTTATCTGCAAAATGATTACCCATAAAGTTGAGAATTGCCCTGTCAGAAGGAAAACCCGCAGTTCTGCTAGATATTTTGGAAGTGCTACTCCAGGATTATGTCCACCATTGACAGAATTTTCTGTGACACAGAATTAGATAGTTTCTTTCCCCTTTCTAGTTGTAGAGCTCTACCCAGATGTGGTAGTGACCACACTCCTTTGCTCCGGGACTCTGGTCTTAACCAAACTGTCAGGACCCCGATTCCAAGTCACATCGACCCAGCCGGTAAAACCTCATAGCACTTTGCGGCCTCACGCACGGTAATCCCACGGGTGTCGCCTTACCATGGCCCGGAACCGTTTGCGCCTTTTGGCTCACGTATATGATAATGTCGCTAGCATCCATATGACAGACAACCCGGGCGACATGGCTAGTCGTGAACCCAAAGCGGCACTAACCTATGAGGACAGGCATACATGAATCACATCGAGCATGTCGGTCATCAACGTGTGAATCTGGGCTGTAGCACTGGGCTAACAGGACTCCGGTAACCCGGGCTGTAGCAGGCTAGGCAGGACTCCGGAAGTCACCGCGTGACATTTCCCCGAAGGGACAGACACAGGAACAAAGTGAATCACATGCCGGCCAATCAAGTTTTCCAAGCAGTAGTGCTGGGCTAGCAGGACTCCGGGGAACCGGGCTGTAGCGGACTACCATCGCTCAGAAGCACTAGACTACATTTCCCCATATGATAGGCTGCCAAGGATAAACAACTAGATTGTTGGATCCCACTCATACCAAGCATTTCAATCATACACACAATATGCCCGATATGAGTAAATACAACATGGCATCACAACAAAACTCTACAACTCAAGTACTTTATTTAGAAGGCTCCGAGGAGCCATACATAACATAGTCATACAGATAGGGGTCGCACGACCCGACACTCAAGTCATACAAACATACAAGCACATGCGGAAGCAACTAGTCTGAGTACAGACTCTAAAAAGAAAGAAGGCTTGACGAAGCCTGTCTATCTACATCGACCCTTCACAAGTCTTGGATCACCACCTGGGTGATAAGTCACTCGTCAATGTCGAGGTCTACATAGAACCCATCGGAGGGGTTGGTGTTGTCGTCTGAAAACATTAATTAAAGCAACATGAGTACGGAGGTACTCAGCAAGTCTTACAACAGAATCCTACTATACATGCACATTCTCAAGAAGGTAGTGGGGTTAATGCAGCAAGCCAGCTTTGACTCATGGCTAAGCTATCCTATGATAGACACAACTTGTTAATCATTTGTCGCACACGAGTCCACTAACACCAACACAATACTCCACCATGGATCCACTCTCGCCAACCCACGAGAGGGCCATCCACGGTACTCACACTTATCTTGAGGCTTTTAGTAGTATCCATTTACTTGTCTATGAACTGCATAGGCGACCAAGTAGTCCTTTACCGCGGACGCGGCTATTCGAATAGTTTTATACCCTGCAGGGGTGTACTTCGTCACACATGTTTCCACCACTTAGCGTCTGCACACGTCATGTGCTCGACAGACTTCAAGCGAAAGCCGACGTGGGTGTAGACCATGACCTAACTAACCACACAAGTCTCTAGTCCAGGTTTATCGCCTATTCGGGTTCCATCCGCAAGGAGATCCGGCTGGGGTGTCCTCAACGGCCCCAAACGATGTGTGCAGGGTTCCCGAGACACCAAACGGGCGAATCGGTACACCATGCCACGTGCCTACCGCAACACAGCCCACCCCTATGGTCAGCGCTGCGTGCGGTCCCCAGCATACTACAAATACCAAAAACTACTTGCAACTCCTAGACAGAGAACGAGAGGAGTCAGTAAGTCGAGCGGGGTCATATTTCAGGGCCCAATGTGTGGTAGTAGCTGATCTTAAATCACACATACAGATCTCAGTTCTTAGGGACGGCCTCAATGAAACCACCCACCATGTACTCCTACATGGCCTCTCATCGATTCCTTTACCAAATCATATTCAACACTTCACTCTCGTTAACGACACCATCTTTCACTCTAGTTCATCATCCCGATGAGCCAGACCTGACACAACTCTAAGCATAGCAAGCATAGCATGGTAGGAAACACAGATATGGCTCAATCAACTCCTACACATGCTAGTGGGTTTCATCTAGTTACTGTGGCAATGACAGGTCATGCAAAGGAAGTGGGTTCAACTACCGCAGCACACAGCAGTTTGAATCGTGTTGTCTTAATGCAGTAAACAAGAGCAGAAGCGAGAACATGGGTCTGTATCGGAATGATCAATGGGTTGCTTGCCTGATGGAGTGGTAGTGGGATACTGCCCTTTAGTTGGATACTCGTGAATATCCTCGGAGGCAGAACCTACCACAAAGAACACATCGAAACACAATCAACACATGACGATATGCAGCAATATGATGCATGCTATGACATGGCAATATGAATGTGTCTTGGCCTAATGCAAGCTAAAACAGAAAGGAATGATCTCATTTGAATCAAAGATTCAAATGTTAGCTCATTTAACATGGCCATATTAGTGCATCATATTATATTGCTTAAACAGCAAGGTTAACTTGTTCTGACATGCATGAAACTGGTACAGATGGAAAGATTGGATTTTTCTCATCAAATTTCATATATAAATCTTTGCATTTGGAGTTACTAATTAATTTCTATGAATTTTTGAAGTTTGAACTATTTTCTGGAATTTCCTGTATAAGAATAATTCCAGTAATTCAATTACTGCGTCAGGGTGACGTGAGTGGTCAACGGGGATGTCCAGGTCAACCTGACCAGTGGGTCCCGCGTGTCAGCAATTAATTAAACTAAATAATTTTAGTTAAAACTAATCTGGTTAATTAGTAGAGGGGGGGCACGTGTCATAGTCTCCGGGGAGTCAACCTGGGCCCACCCAGTCAACGTCAACGGGTCAAACCCGCCGGCGAGGCCAGACGCGGCGGTGGAAGTGCATTAGCACGTTCCAGTAGCCAAATGGACGGCGGAGGCCATCCACGGGTAGCCAGGAGCATGCCGCGGGGTTTGGTGGTGGTGGTTGAGCTCGGGGTGGCCGGGAACATCATCGGCGATGAGCTAGGCGGTCGCCGGAGTTGGGTGAAGACGAACCCGAGGCTGTAGGGCACAGCGAGGTTCGTGGAGTGGTGCGTTGTGCTCCTGGGGTTGCGGTGAGGTTAGTGGACAACGTGGCGTGGCCGGTGGTTGGCCAGAGACACGTCGGTGACGAGCTCCGCGGCGGCACGTGCGGGTGAGCTCCGTGTAGTTGCTACGGTGCATGAGAGGGCAAACGGAGAGGATGGGGAGGTAGCTGGGCTCACGGCGGTCACGCAAAGACAGACGACACGGTCGGGGACGGGCTGATGCGGCGGCGACGTCGAAGGGGATCTCCGGCGGTGGTTGACGAAGACGGGGTCGGTGGAGGTGTTGTAGAGCGTGCAAGCGCTAGGGGCTTGGCCTGCTCGATGTAGTTGACGACAGCGGAGCGAACGGACACGGTGGTGCGGCGCGTTGACGGCGGTGGGCACGACTACGATGGCGGAACGGTGACGGCTGCGTCGGCCATGGCGGAAGGGAGCGAGGGAGAGAGGCAGGGGGAGAATGGGCGTGTCCAGGGGGTCGGGGCGGCGACGTGGGGGTCGCCCAGGCCAGTAGGGCGGCAAGGGGAGGAAGCAGGGCGGCGGCCAGCTGCATGGCGCGCGCTGGTGCCGCCGTCGAGCAACTGGCTGCCTGCCTGGTCGAGCCAAGCAGCTCGCTGGAGCGGTGGCTGGGCTGGGCCGGTAGGTGGGCTTGCCAGGTGGCGCCAGGTAAGCCTCGGCCTTTCTGTTAATTTTCTGTTTTTCTAATTTTCTGCAGGTTTGTGGATTTATTAAAAATAGCTAGGCACTACTGAAAATCCTGAAAATAATCAGAGGCTCTGCTTAGAATATATCCAATGGCCCACACTTATTTTCAGAATTATTTGAGCATCTAAAATATTTACTAGCATTTAAATGCCCAAATGCAAATTACATATGATTTAATTCAATGACCTTCTATTGACCTAGAAAATTGTGCACCAATTTTGCTAGAGGTTCTAACCCAAGACAAAGAGGGTGAACATTTTAGAGGGGCATTTCAGGTTCATTGAAAATATTTTTAGAAAACCCTAGTTGATTTCAGGGGGGTGCTGGGGGTTCTGTCTTCCCCAATTCAAGTTTCTGTTGAAAGTAGACATGATGCAACATTCTAATGCATGGTCTAGCTAGGATGTGACAACTCACCCCCACTCAGAAGAATCTCGTCCCGAGATTTAGGATCCGTCGGGAAGAAGGTAGGGTACTCAAGTCGAGACGATCCTCCCTTTGCCTTGTAGCTTCTTGCTCGGAATGGTGTGACCATTGAACTTTGAGAAACTTGATATTCTGGCGTCGAGTGGTACGCTCGGCTTGATCAAGGATACGAACGGGATATTCTCGATATGTGAGGTTATCCTGGAGATCAAGCGTTTCGTGGTCCACTCCACGGATAGGATCCGAGAAGCAACGCCTGAGTTGAGAAACGTGGAAGACATCATGAACTCTAGAGAGGTGCGGAGGTAGTTCCAACTGGTAGGCAACTTCCCCTCGTTTGGCAAGAATGCGAAAGGGTCCAATGTAACGAGGAGCCAATTTACCTTTGATACCGAATCGATGGGTTCCCTTTAAAGGTGTAACCCGAAGGTAAGCCTTCTCGCCAACTTCATAAGACATAGGCTTATGCTTGCGGTCATACTGACTCTTTTGACGAGATTGGGCTGTTTTCAGTTTCTCACGAATAACGCGAACCTGCTCTTCTGCTTCCTTGGTCATATCCGGGCCAAAGAGTTGTCTTTCCCCGGTTTCTGACCAGTTAAGAGGCGTTCGACATTTTCGTCCATAGAGAACTTCGAAAGGAGCTTTGCCCAAGCTAGCTTGATAACTATTGTTATAAGCGAACTCGGCGAATGGAAGACACTTCTCCCAATTCATACCGGAAGAGATGACAGAAGCTCGGAGCATATCCTCCAGAATTTGATTAACTCGTTCTACTTGACCACTTGATTGAGGATGGAAGGTGGTGCTAAAAGAGAGACGAGTTCCCATAGCATTTTGGAAACTTTCCCAAAATCGAGAGGTGAAAAGACTTCCACGGTCTGAGTTAATCTCCAACAGAACACCATGGAGAGACACTATTCGAGAGATGTACAAGTCAGCTAGCTGGCTAGCGGTTATACTCTCACGAACGGGTAGGAAGTGGGCTACTTTGGAAAGACGATCGACAACAACGAAGATAGCGTTATTCCCTCTCTTGGTCCTGGGAAACCCGGTAATGAAATCCATACCGATTTTATCCCATTTCCATTCAGGAATTGCCAAAGGTTGAAGGGTACCAGCAGGCCGTTGATGCTCTGCTTTAACGCGACGACAGACGTTGCAATTAGCAATGTATTGAGCGATTTCTCTCTTCATCCTAGTCCACCAAAACCTCTGGCATAGGTCTTGATACATTTTAGTACTACCGGGATGAATGGTGAGAGGGGAATCATGAGCCTCCTTAATGATCAATTGCCGTAGATGTTGTTTCTTGGGAACCACCATGCGGTTCTCGAAGAAGACCACACCTCGCTCATCCATGGAAAAACATTTAGCAACTCCGCTAGCGATGTTTTCCTTAATCCGGGATATGCCCTTATCACGCTTCTGGGCAGCTATGATTTGATCCGTAAGGTTAGGTTTCGCCACCAGGGTGGAAAGGAATCCTCGAGGAACAATGTGAAGGTTAAGCTTACGAAATTCCTCGTGGAGTAATGGTTGACTTTGTTGTAACATCAGATTGTTACAATAAGATTTACGACTTAGTGCATCAGCCATAACATTGGCTTTGCCTGGGGTGTAAGTTATTCCTAAGTCGTAATCTATAATCAACTCGACCCAACGTCTTTGCCTGAGATTCAATTCCGGTTGGGTGAAGATGTACTTCAGACTTTGGTGATCAGTGTAGATTTCGCAACGATTACCAAGAAGGTAATGTCGCCAGGTTTTGAGTGCATGGACTACAGCTGCAAGCTCTAAATCATGTGTGGGATAGTTATCCTCATGTGGACGCAACTGTCGAGAAGCGTAGGCAATCACATGACGATCTTGCATGAGTATGCAACCTAGTCCTTGTCGTGAGGCGTCGCAATAGATAACAAAGTCCTTAGAAAAATCTGGTGGCACAAGTACGGGAGCAGATGTCAGGCGTCTTTTCAGTTCCTGAAAGCTGAACTCGCACTATGGTGTCCACTCGAACTTTTTATCTTTCTTGAGGAGTTCAGTCAGAGGCTTAGCAACTTTGGAGAAATTCTCGACGAAGCGGCGACAATAGCTCGCTAAACCAAGGAAACTCCAAACTTGCTTGACCGTTTCAGGTGGAGTCCAGTCAAGGACGGCTTGAACTCGCTCGGGATTGACAGAAATGCCCTTGCCAGAGATTACATGGCCCAGATAGGTCACTTCTGGCAACCAAAATTCGCACTTAGAGAATTTGGCATAAAGGCGATGCTCTCGAAGTTTCATCAATACTAGCCTTAGATGTTCGGCATGTTCTTCCTCATTCCTAGAGTAGATGAGTATGTCATCGAGGTACACCACGACGAATTTATCCAAATACTCCATGAAGATCGAGTTCATTAACCGAGAAAAGGTGGCTGGAGCATTGGTTAAATCGAAGGACATGACGGTGTACTCGTATTGGCCATATCGAGTAACAAAGGCCGTTTTGGGAATGTCCCCGTTCTTGATTTTGATTTGATGGTAGCCCAACCTCAAATCCATCTTGGAGAAGACTGAGGATCCAGCGAGCTGATCATACAGGTTGTTGATCCTAGGGAGCGGATACTTGTTCTTGATAGTGACCAAATTGACAGGTCGGTAATCTACAATCATCCGATCCGTTCCATCCTTCTTCTTGACGAAGAGGACGGGGCAAGCCCATGGAGAAGAACTAGGACGGATGAAACCCTTTTGCAAGGACTCATCGAGTTGTTTTTTAAGCTCGGCTAGTTCTAGGGGTGCCATCTTATAAGGTCTTCTAGAGAATGGGACGGTTCCTGGAACAAGATCTATCATGAACTCGACATATCTGTCGGGTGGAACACCTGGCAGTTCCTCTGGAAAGACATCCGGGAAGTCACGGACTACCGGAATATCTTCAAGGTCTGGAAGGGGGTTGGCATTTAAGGATTAAAGCTGTCGCTCAGACACTCGGGTCAAAACATTGACTGTCTTGCCCGATGGATGGGTGAGTTGAACATTTCTAGTAGTGCAATCAATCTTAGCGTAATGGGCTGACATCCAGTCCATACCCAAGATGATGTTTATGTCTGAGGACTTGAGAGCTATTAGTGATGCAAGGAAGACCAACCTGTCGACAAGAATTTCATTTCCATGGCTGATTCTAGAGGTTTGCCACTTAGAACCAGGGGTTTGAATTACCATGGAGGTGGACATGTCACAAAATGTGGTGTTGTGCAATTGAGCATAGCTCTCGGAAATAAATGAATGAGATGCTCCAGTATCAAAGAGAATAGTTGCCGGATGGAAATTTACAAGGATCGTACCGAGAACAACGTTGGGGTCCTCATGAGTCTCCTCAGCTGAGACGTAGTTGACGTGGCCACGAGCAGTGGTGGCTGGCTTGGCGTAGAGCACCTTTCCTGCTGGCTTGCCACGACCAACAGACTTGCCGAACTGGTTGGGGTTGTTCTGGGGGCACTCGCAGATGTAGTGACCCGTCTCCCCACACTTTAAACAAGTTATCACATTGGGGCGTGGAGCAGCATTAGCAGTGGGGCCACCATAGGTCTTGGGCGGCACATACTGCGGTTGGGGCGAGGCGCCTCAAAGGATGGCCTCGGGGTGAACCTGGGTGGCAGAGCAGTGTTTGGAATCCAGACCCGACGCTTCTGGGATCCAGAGCCGGATGAAGATCCAAAGTCACGGGAGTGCTTGCGTGAAGCTTCAAAGTCAGTCTGCCCTGTCTCAGCACTGATGGCCTTGTTGACTAACTTCTGAAAGGAGGTGCACTCGTGCAGACAAAGGTCACGGCGAAGCTCGGGGCTAATTCCCTTGCGAAACCTTGCCTGCTTCTTGGCGTCGGTGGATACCTCTTCGGGAGCATAACGTGCTAGATTTCCAAACTCACGACTGTATGCATCCACAGTCAGTCTACCCTGGGTGAAATTGCAGAACTCTTCCCTCTTTCTGTCCATGAGACCTTCCGGGATGTGATGCTCACGGAAAGCAGCACTGAATTCAGCGCAGGTAGTGATTTGGCCGACCGGGCGCATAGCCTCAAAGTTCTCCCACCAAAGGCTAGCAGGGCCTTCGAGGTGATAGGCAGCAAAGGTAACCTTATCAGCTTCGGCTACGTTGGCAGAACGTAGCTTGTGGGTGATGCTGCGAAGCTAGTCATCCGCATCGAGAGGCTCAACGGAATGATTAAACTTCGGTGGATACAGCTTGACAAAGTCATTGATTGACACCAGGGCGTTCCTCGGCTGGCGTGCAGTATTCTGCTCAATCCGCTCCAGCAAGCGGTTGGTCTCTCGCTTGTTTCGTTCTGCCTCCAGCATAACTTCGGCGAGAGAAGGCGGTTGAGGCAGATTTTCATTTCTGGCTACACTGGCTTCACCCTGCTCCGGAGCAGCAGGGTTGTTGCGGGTGTTGACCATCCTAGGAAACAAAACAACGGTTTAGACCAGGATGGCAAAATTCTGGGCAAGGAAGTGGGGAATGTAACGGATAACAAGGAATGCAGAGATGTTCATCCGTATGACATGGTAACATAGAAACTGCCATATATATACCAACGGTCATACACACCATACATAGTTTAGTACAAGCCCAGGCTAAAGTACAACTATGATGAAAGACGTTACATCTCATCGGAGGCATTCCAAGCTCCTATACATTATTTTTCTACACCTCCGGAATTGATACACACTAAGTCATATTCCTCAAGTCACGCAGGACAGTGGAAATACAACTATTACAATACTAGCGAAACTACTACTAGCTCAGACAGCTCCGTAGTAATCCTCATAAAAGTCACCACCCAAGCCTGGAAGCGGAACATGATCATCTGGGAATAGACGGTCCTGTGGAGCTTGCGGTCCATAGGGACTCGGATGTGGCCTTGGTCCAACAAACGGCGGCAGACGAGGTCCACGAGGAGGGGTGATGCCTCCTACCTCATGCCACTCCATAAAATCTGGCAGACCAGCCCGCACGGGGTACAAGTCCCTCATGTCCATGTATCCAGCTTGCACGACAGGTGTGAACCGTGTCAGAGTGGCCCAGTGATCAGAACGAGCATTAAAGAGCTCCATACGCAAGGCCCGATTTTCACGGTCCTTGTCCTCAAGCATCTCGGTAGTGGTGTGGAGTAGTGAGTCCTCATGGGATGAGTCGCTGTAGATAGCCTGAAGGTACCCATGCGCCCCAGGGAGTGATG
This sequence comes from Aegilops umbellulata, assembly GCA_032464435.1. NCBI lineage: Eukaryota > Viridiplantae > Streptophyta > Magnoliopsida > Poales > Poaceae > Aegilops > Aegilops umbellulata. The sequence continues at coordinate 220,973,571 of CP136055.1, read as the reverse complement.
CTGGCATGTAGCGAAAATCGGTGTTCCACAGCAAGGCAGTTCTGGCTCGAATGATAGTCATCATCGAGTAGGCTGCGTCCTGCACGGACATCCCAATAGTAACCCCAAGTCCATAAGAACAATGGAGGGGTTTAGTAGCTCCAGGGTAAGATGGATATATCCTGACCGTGCACAGATATTGGCTTTGATTAAAGTCTCTAAACCGCTCCTCGACGGTATATTCAGGATACCATCGGTAACCTGTCTCGACCATCAATCGGACCAGCATGGCCGTGTGACCACATACGTCGATGCAACGGGTCAGACGAATCACTTGGTTCTGGGAATGGGTGGCCATCTGGAAGCACAAAATAATGCAAAGGCATTAGAATTTCCTAGGAGAAATTGGACAGCATAACGGCTGTAAATGCTCAAAGAAAGATTTGAGACATCCACAACAGTTTGCAAAACCACTCAACAACATCATATCGAGGTTCTGGTTCAACTGACAACATACTAAAAGTAGTAGAAGCTAAACTGGGTTGTAACCAACAATCCTATAAGTTACTACGGATTCGTAACACGTGAACCTGATAGAGAGAAGAGTGCCTAGTCCTTAACCCACGTAGAATGAGAAGAGAATGACTCAGATCAGAGGGCATAAGGTAAAGGAGTAAAAGAGCCTTACGTTCCCTCCCACAATCAATTCCCCTACATATAACTAAAGCATTTCTAGACTCGACATTGACCAGTTTGGCTTAGCGAACCTACAGGCAGTCCGGCTCTGATGCCAACGCTGTCAGGACCCCGATTCCAAGTCACATCGACCCAGCCGGTAACACCTCATATCACTTTGCGGCCTCACGCACGGTAATCCCACGGGTGTCGCCTTACCATGGCCCGGAACCGTTTACGCCTTTTGGCTCACGTATATGATAGTGTCGCTAGCATCCATATGACAGAGAACCCAGGCCGACATGGCTAGTCGTGAACCCAAAGTGGCACTAACCTATGAGGACAGGCATACATGAATCACATCGAGCATGTCGGTCATCAACGTGTGAATCCGGGCTGTAGCACTGGGCTAACAGGACTCCAGTAAACCGGGCTGTAGTAGGCTAGGCAGGACTTTGGAAGTCACCGCGTGACATTTCCCCGAAGGGACAGACACATGAACGAAGTGAATCACATGCCGGCCAGTCAAGTGTTCCAAGCAGTAGTGCTGGGCTAGCAGGACTCCGGGGAACCGGGCTATAGCGGACTACCATCGCTCAGAAGCACTAGACTACATTTCCCCATATGATAGGCTGCCAAGGATAAACAACTAGATTGTCGGATCCCACTCATACCAAGCATTTCAATCATACACACAATATGCCCGATATGAGTAAATACAACATGGCATCACAACAAAACTCTACAACTCAAGTACTTTATTTAGAAGGCTCCGAGGAGCCATACATAACATAGTCATACAGATAGGGGTCGCACGACCCGACACTCAAGTCATACAAACATACAAGCACATGCGGAAGCAACTAGTCTGAGTACAGACTCTAAAAAGAAAGAAGGCTTGACGAAGCCTGTCTATCTACATCGACCCTTCACAAGTCTTGGATCACCACCTGGGTGATAAGTCACTCGTCAATGTCGAGGTCTACATAGAACCCATCGGAGGGGTTGGTGTTGTCGTCTGAAAACATTAATTAAAGCAACATGAGTACGGAGGTACTCAGCAAGTCTTACAACAGAATCCTACTATACATGCACATTCTCAAGAAGGTAGTGGGGTTAATGCAGCAAGCCAGCTTTGACTCATGGCTAAGCTATCCTATGATAGACACAACTTGTAAATCATTTGTCGCACACGAGTCCACTAACACCAACACAATACTCCACCGTGGATCCACTCTCGCCAACCCACGAGAGGGCCATCCGCGGTACACACACTTATCTTGGGGCTTTTAGTCCTTTACCACGGACGCGGCTATTCGAATAGTTTTATACCCTGCAGGGGTGTACTTCGTCACACATGTTTCCACCACTTAGCGTCTGCACACGTCATGTGCTCAGCAGACTTCAAGCGAAAGCCGACATGGGTGCAGACCACGACCTAACTAACCACACAAGTCTCTAGTCCAGGTTTATCGCCTATTCGGGTTCCATCCGCAAAGAGATCCGGCCGGGTGTCCTCAACGGCCCCAAACGATGTGTGTAGGGTTCCCGAGACACCAAACGTGCCACGTGCCTACCGCAACACAGGCCACCCTTATGGTCAGCGCTGCGTGCGGCCCCCAGCATACTACAAACACCAAAAACTACTTGCAACTCCTAGACAAAGAACGAGAGGAGTCAGTAAGTCGAGCGGGGTAATATTTCAGGGCCCAATGTGTGGTAGTAGCTGATCTTAAATCACACATACAGATCTCAGTTCTTAGGGACGGCCTCAATGAAACAACCCACCATGTACTCCTACATGGCCTCTCATCGATTCCTTTACCAAATCATATTCAACACTTCACTCTCGTTACCGACACTATCTTTCACTCTAGTTCATCATCCCGATGAGCCAGACCTGACACAACTCTAAGCATAGCAAGCATAGCATGGTAGGAAACACAGATATGGCTCAATCAACTCCTACACATGCTAGTAGGTTTCATCTAGTTACTGTGGCAATGACAGGTCATGCAAAGGAAGTGGGTTCAACTACCGCAGCACACAACAGTTTGAATCGTGTTGTCTTAATGCAGTAAACAAGAGCAGAAGCGAGAACATGGGTTTGTATCGGAATGATCAATGGGTTGCTTGCCTGATGGAGTGGTAGTGGGATACTGCCCTTCAGTTGGATACTCGTGAATATCCTCCGAGGCAGAACCTACCACAAAGAACACATCGAAACACAATCAACACATGACGATATGCAGCAATATGATGCATGCTATGACATGGCAATATGAATGTGTCTTGGCCTAATGCAAGCTAAAACATAAAGGAATGATCTCATTTGAATCAAAGATTCAAATGTTAGCTCATTTAACATGGCCATATTAGTGCATCATCTTATATTTCTTAAACAGCAAGGTTAACATGCATGAAGTTGGTACAGATGGAAAGATTGGATTTTTCTGATCAAATTTCATATATAAATCTTTGCATTTGGAGTTACAGATTAATTAATATGAATTTTTGAAGTTTGAACTATTTTCTGGAATTTCCTGTATAAGAATAATTCCAGTAATTCAATTACTGCGTCAGCATTGCGTCAGGGTGACGTCAGTGGTCAATGGGGATGTCCAGGTCAACCTGACTAGTGGGTCCCGCGCGTCAGCAATTAATTAAACTAAATAATTTTAGTTAAAACTAATTTGGTTAATTAGTAGAGGGGGGGCACATGTCATAGACTCAGGGGAGTCAACTTGGGCCCACCCAGTCAACGTCAACGGGTCAAACCCGCCGGCGTTTAGCCGCCGGCGAGGCCAGACGCGGCGGTGGAAGTGCATTAGCACGTTCCGGCGGCCAAATGGACGGTGGAGGCCATCCACGGGTAGCCAGGAGCATGCCGCGGCGTTTGGTGGTGGTGGTTGAGCTCGGGGTGGCCGGGAACATCGCCAGCGACGAGCTAGGAGGTTGCCGGAGTCGGGTGAAGACGAACCCGAGGCTGTAGGGCACGGCGAGGTGCGTGGAGTGGTGCGTTGTGCTCCTGGGGTTGCGGTGAGGTTAGTGGACAACGTGGTGTGGCCGGTGGTTGGCCGGAGACACATCAGCGACGAGCTCCGCGGCGGCGCGTGCGGGTGAGCTCCGTGTAGTTGCTACGGTGCATGAGAGGGCAAATGGAGAGGATGGGGAGGTAGCTGGGCTCACGGCGGTCACACAAAGACAGACGACACGGTCGGGGACGGGCTGATGCGGCGGCGACGTCGAAGGGGATCTCCGGCGGTGGTTGACGAAGACGGGGTCGGTGGAGGTGTTGCAGAGCGTGCGAGTGCTCGGGGCTCGGCCTGCTCGATGTAGTTGACGACGGTGGAGCGAACAGACACGGTGGTGCGGCGCGTTGACGGCGGTGGGCACGACTACGGTGGCGGAACGGCGACGGCTGCGTCGGCCATGGTGGAAGGGAGCGAGGGAGAGAGGTAGGGGGAGAATGGGCATATCCAGGGGGTCGGGGCGGCGACGTGGGGGTCGCCCAGGCCAGCAGGGTGGCGAGGGGAGGAAGCAGGGCGGCGGCCAGCTGCGTGGCGCGCGCTGGTGCTGCCGTCGAGCACCTGGCTGCCTGCCTGGCCGAGCCAAGCAGCTCGCTGGAGCGGTGGCTGGGCTGGGCCGGCAGGTGGGCTTGCCAGGTGGCGCCAGGTAAGCCTCGGCCTTTCTGTTAATTTTCTGTTTTTCTAATTTTCTGTAGGTTTGTGGCTTTATTAAAAATAGCTAGGCACTACTGAAAATCCTGAAAATAATCAGAGGCTCTGCTTAGAATATATCCAATGGCCCACACTTATTTTTAGAATTATTTGAGCATCTAAAATATTTACTAGCATTTAAATGCCCAAATGCAAATTACATATGATTTAGTTCAATGACCTTCTATTGACCTAGAAAATTGTGCACCAATTTTGCCACAGGTTCTAACCCAAGACAAAGAGGGTGAACATTTTAGAAGGGCATTTCAGGTTCATTGAAAATATTTTTAGAAAACCCTAGTTGATTTCAGGGGGGTGCTGTGGTTTCTGTCTTCCCCAATTCAAGTTTCTGTTGAAAGTAGACATGATGCAACATTCTAATGCATGGTCTAGCTAGGATGTGACACAAACTCCAAAGAGCAATAGTTTTAAATTTGAAAAGTGGTGGTTGCTTAGAGAAGATTTTACTGAGCTAGTCAGGAAAATCTGGAATGAGCCTACTGGGAGCAGCTGCCCCCTAGAAAATTGGCAGATCAAAATCAGGAGATTTAGAATAACTACCAAAGGGTGGAACTCCAATGAGGAAGCTAATCTTAGAAGATACAAAAGGCTTCTCCTCCTTGAGTTTGATTCTCTAGATACTAAGGCAGAAACCACTGACCTCTCTGAGGCTGAGAATAATAGATTAAACTTTGTCCATGGAGAGATCAAGAAAATTTGGCTTCAAGAAGAAATCAAAGCCAAACAAAGTTCTAGAGATAGGAACATTTAGGAGGGTGATAGAAATACTACTTACTTCCATGTAGTAGCTAACCAGAGGAGGAGGAAAACCCTCATTCACTCCCTTGATGTCCCTAATGGCCCTATTACTGAGGTAGATGAGATGCTGAAAGTGGCTAGTGACTTCTACAAAGACCTGTTTAAGAAAGACAACCCTTCTGGGTTCTCTCTACAAAACAATTTTTTCCCTGCTTCTGAAAAAGTCTCTCCTGCTGAAAAGGAGCTGCTAGAAGCCCCTTTTTCAGAGACAGAGGTGAAGGAAGCCATTTTTAGGTCTTATCCTGATGGGGCTCCTGGTCCTGATGTGATTCCCTTCTTGTTTTACCAGCATTTTTGGGACTTGGTGAAAAATGATCTCTTAGATCTTTTCCAAGCCGTTCATAGAGGAGAGTTGGATCCAGCAACTTACTCATGGGGGGTCTGTTGGGGTCAAGTTAAATAACTGTGAAAGTGATTTTTTCCTTGCTGGTAAAGGCCTTAGGCAAGGTGACCCCATCTCCCCGCTTTTGTTTAATTTAGTAGTGGACGTTCTTACTAAAATGCTGAGCAAAGCTGCTGATCATAGTCTGATTGCAGGGCTCTGTCCTGAGGTCTGCCCTGGTGGCATCATCTGCCTTCAATATGCAGATGATACCATCCTTTTCTTAGACAATGACTCCACACATGCTAGCAATCTGAAAACTGTTCTAACCTAGTTTGAACAAGTCTCATGCATGATAATCAACTACTCTAAAAGTGAACTCATCCCTATCAACATGGATGATCAGGAGTTAGCTGACTTCCTCTCTATTCTAGTCTGTAATAAAGGTAACTTCCCCATTAAGTACCTAGGTATCCCTCTCCACTATGATAAACTGAGGAGAGAGGATATCAAACCCCTTCTAGATAAAATCATTAAAAGGATTGTTGGGTGTAGGGGCAAACTTCTCTCTTACAGAGGTAGATTGACCCTCATACAAGCTTGTTTGGTTAGCATTCTAGTGTATCTCCTCTCCTTCTTCAAGTTCCTTAAATGAGCAGTGAACCTCATCAATTCTTAGATGTCTCATTGCTCGTGGAATGATTTTGAGGGAAATAGGAAGCTACACCTTGCTAAGGCCCTAGTCTCTATGAAAAAAGATTTTGGAGGCCTAGGCATACCTAACCTCCAAGAAATTAACATCTGTCTTCTAGGGTCTTGGATTAAAAGATTCTATGAGGAAGACCTGAAACCCTAGAAGCTTCTTATTGCCCATAAATACCTAGGAAATAAACCTAATATTTTTGTCCCTTCCTCCAACCCTAAGACCTCTAGATTCTGGAAAGGATTAAAATCTATTATGCATGATATGAAATTTCGCACAGATGGAACATAGGGGATGGGAGCAGAACCAGGTTCTGGGAAGATAGTTGGTTTGGCACATCCCCCCTAGCAGTCCAATTTTGGCCTATTTACTCTGTCCGCAATGAGCTTAACAAAAGTGTCAATGAAGTTTGGGATGGTCAATGCCTAAAACTCTATTTAACAAAAGCATTACCTTTACTGTCGAGCCGGATGCCTTAATTTGGCAGCTGGACAATAAGGGGAAGTATTCCTCCAGCTCCCTCTATCATGTTATCAACTTTAGAGGGGTTCAACCCGTGTTTATCCCTGCTGTCTGGAAATTGAGAGTTCCCCCTAAAATTCATGTATTTCTCTGGCTTCTCTCCAAAAACAAATTGATGACTAGGGATAACCTTAGGAAGAGACACATCATCAAACCCCTTGATTGTGTTTACTGCTTGGAACAAGAGTCTTGTTCTCACCTATTTTTTGAATGTATAGTTGCTAAACATCTCTGGGCCTACATTGAAGAATATTTCTCTAGTCAGATTGGCTCGTCCTTCGAATCTGTCGCCAGATTCTAGATTGCTACCAAAAAGTGCTCAGTTTTAAACACTGTTAGCTCAGCTGCCCTTTGGTGCCTCTGGAAATATAGAAATGCTATGATTTTCAATAACACCTCCTGGATTTCCATTCTGGAGGTCTTGAGGTTGATCAGGAACATGGTGAGGAACTGGGCGATTCTCTCCTCCGGATCGGACAAGGACAAGTTAATGAGCTTCGTGGAAACCCTAACAAGATCCCTCCAGAAACTGTTGGCGATCACTTGTGGCTGAACAAGGCTCGACCTACTCTGGGGCTGGACCCGTGGGCTCGTCTCAAGATCTCTGATGAAGATGATGGGCACCTGGCACCGAAAAAGAGGGACATCCACCATGCTACGCCTTCCAGCCCGGTGTCTCCGCTTGCTTACTGGTCGCCGCAGGCTGACACGGCGCCTCGGCTGAAGACCATGAAGGCTTTGCTGGACCCTCCTTGTGTCATTTGAGTGCTCTATCCGCTCTGCCTTTGGCACCGCTCGGGTGATTTGTGTTATTCAGAGAATTTGTTCATCCACCCCCCTAGTTTTTAGCTTTTCTACCTTTGCTTTCGAACTGCTCTTTGAGCTGCTGTATCAGAATATGTTGTGGTTTCGTTCTCAGCAATGGAACCGGGGAGATGCTCCCTGTTTTTCTAAAAAAAATTATTTCATATGTTATTATATATTATTTTTATTATCATCATATATTTAACAGATACTTACATATGTAAGAAAACAATATCCCACATCTTATTAACTTATAAAAATAATTTCTTAACAAATAAAATCCTGGATTGTTTTGGCACGAAAATCCTAGTGATTGTGTACAAGAGCTTGGTAAGATTTAAGGACGAATGTAATAATATCACTTATTATTTAAATATATTTATAACAAAATGCTCAACCCTTTTTATTTTTTGATAACATTGCTGGCCCAACCCAACATTATAATTAGAATCAGCCCAGCAAAATCATGTATTTCGAGAAAGTGCAAATGGCCTATAATTTTTTAGGAAATAAATAAACGGGCCGCATGGATGCTACATTATTTGTTCACCCAGCCCAGCTAATGGCTGTAATTCAAAAAAGAGATCAAATAGACTGTAAATTCTACCGCGCAAAAGAAAGACTGTAAATTCTGAAAAAATGGGTTGAATATGTGCCACATTTTTGGAGGCTGAAATGTGGGCCAATAGGTCGAAGCCAATGCAAGTCGTTGTCAATTTAGTCAAGAAATGATTCTGACATGTTAGCCGTTGGATTTACATCCAACGACCGACATCCATCTTCAATATCTCATCTTCTTCCTCCAGCGCCGCTGGGACCACCTCCCACCTCCTGCTGCTAGCAGCTCCGCTTAGCACGCTTCGCTATGAAGCGCTACTCCACCGTTGGCCACGCCATCCCTCCAGCCCTCCACACCTCCTGTTCTTCTCCACCGACTGCCGAACCACACCGCACTAGAATCAGTTAACCCTCGTACACCTCTCTGTTTGCGACTCTACTCCCGTGTCTTCCCATCTCCGGCTCATTGCTGTCCGGGGCCTCGCTGTCGTCCACCACCTTGGATGCGCTCGGTGTGGCGTGGTCAACGTGGTCAATGAACGACACCATCGGAAGTAGACTGTGCGTGGAGAGGCTAACAGCTGGGTCCACGGCCGCACACAAGGAAATGCCTCCTTATTACGCGCAAAATAATGATTCCTCCACCTGACATCTGGGACCCATCGGAAGGGCCTCTGTATTTCGCGAAATAAAGTGCCCCCCGCTGACATGTCGGACCCACCAGCTATCTTCGCACGCAAGGAAGTGCCTCCTTATTACGCACAAAAAAATGAATATTCCCCCTGCCAGCTGGAACCCAGCATAGTGGGAGGCTGACTTGTGGGCCTACCAAGTTGACGGGGACGGAGGGCTTTGTCAACTTAGTCAATATGAACGATTCTAGCTCCTGTTACCGTACGATGTTCATCCAACGACCATAGTGCTTCTTCAACCTCTGGTCTTCTTGCTCCAGCCGCCCAAACCAGCGCCGGTCGTGCCGCGTGCTCCTGCCTCCCGTGGCCGGCTGTGATGCCGCGGAGGCCTCACCGCCCCTACTACTCCCACCGCTGGCTAGACCATCCCTCTACTCACCCACACCCCTTGTTATTCTGCGGTGGTAGCAGCCTCACACCACAGCCGAACCAGTGAACCCTCGTACTCCTCTTCGCATGGGCATCCACTACTGCGTCTTCCCCGGCTTCGAGTCGTCCCCTTCCTAGTCTTCGCCGTCGTCCACCGCCCTGGTGCTCTCGGCGCGGCGTGGTCAACGCCGTCAACGACCGACTTCCATCGAAAGAGTACTATACATGCAGAGGCTGACAGCTGGGTCCACGGCAGCCGCAAGGAAGTGCCTCCTTATTACGCGGAAAATAATTATTCCTCCACTTGATAGCAGGGACCCATCGGACGGGCCACCAGTATTTTGCGAAAAAATTGTTTCCCCCTTACTGCTGGGACCCACCGGACAGGCCACCGTATTTCGTGAAAAAAACGTTCCCCCCGCTGTCAGCTCGGACCCACCGGAAGTGCCTCCTTATTACGCACAAAAAAATGAATACTCCCCCGGCTAGCTGGGACCCACCTTGCTGGGAGGCTGACTTGTGGGCCTACTAAGTTGACGGAGACGAAGGGCTTTGTCAACTTAGTCAATATGAACGATTCTAGCTTCAATGACCGTACGATGTCCATCCAACGGCCGTAGTGCTTCTTCAACCTCTGGTCTTCTTGCTCTAGCCGCCCAAAGTAGCGCTGGTCGTGCCGCATGGTCCTGCCTCCCGTGGCCGGCTGTGCTGCCGCAAAGGCCTCACCGCCCCTACTATTCCCACCGCTGGCCAGGCCCTGCGGTGACGGTAGCCTCACACCGCAGCCGAACCAGTGAACCCTCGTAGTCCTCTCCGCGCGGGCTTCCACTGCCGCATGGTCCCCTTCCTAGGACTCGCCGTCGTCCACCGCCGTGGTGCTCTCAGCGCGGCATGGTCAACGTGGTCAAGGAACAACTTCCATCGGAAGAGTACTGTACGTGGAGAGGCTGACAGCTAGATCTACGGCCACAGCCCAGTTTTTCTATGATTTGCCAAGTAAGTCGCTTTGTCAGGCCTGTTGGGCTGCAAATCTTTCAAGACGAGGAGAGCTTTCATTCGGCTGGCCGAGAAAATGGCCCATCAGTAATGAGAAATGGGTTGTACATTTTTAAAACACATCAAACCGGCAATTAGTTTCAAATATCTTTTTTTTCATTTCAAGATTTTAAATTATATTAATTTTTATGCGTGGAGAATTTGTTGGATTTTATATTGATATACATTTATTTTTAAAATCATTTTGAATGTGAGCCAAAATTTCAGGATTAAAAACAGTTCGGACCGCACCGAAATATGCCAAATTTCGTATAATTTTTTAACCGTTGCCACAATATGGGCTGCAATGCTAACAAAAAGAATATGGGCTCCAAAAAAAACCTTCAGAATTAGCAAATGGGCTGTAAATTATTAGAAATAATGGCAGATGGGTTGTATGCTGTTTTCCACAGATTTGAGGCTTTCCTAAAAAAAGGGTTGATGCACAAGCACTGACTGTTGGATGTCCAACCAACGGCCGTCGTGCTTCTTCAATCTCTACTCTTCCTGCTCCAGCCACTCAAACAAGCACCGGCGGGACTGCCTGCTCCCTCCTCCTCGCGGCCGGCTGTGCTGCCGCGCAGGCCTCACTTCCCGACCGTACTCCCATCGCTGGCCTACCCATCCCTCTACTCACCCACACCTTCTATTATTCTCCGGCGACAGCAGACGAACCAGTAAACCCTCGTACAGTCGTACTCCCCTCCGCGTGGGAAACAACTACCGAGTCTTCCCTGCCTCCGTGTCGTCCCCTTCCTAGGCCTCGTCGTCGTCCACCGCCCTGGTGCTCTCGGTGCGGCGTGGTCAACATGGTCAAGGAATGACTTCCATCGGACATGGACTGTACGTGGAGAGGCTGACAGCTAGGTCCACGGCCGCAGCAAGGAAGTGCCTCCTTATTATGCGAAAAATAATGTTTCCTCCACCTGACAGCTGGGACCCACCGGACGGGCCACTGTATTTAGCGAAAAAACGTTTCCCCCTGACTGCTGGGACCCACCAGCTACATCTTCGCACGCAAGGAAGTGCGTCCGAAAAAAAAACGATTCGCCCCTGACTGCTGGGATCGACCAGCTACATCTTCACAGGCAAGGAAGTGCCTCACAGTCGGGACCCACCTGGTCGAAGCGTACGTAGCGTTGTCATTCTGGTCGCAAACGTGTACGTACATACGGGTCGATGTAGAGGCGCGCACGTGTCGTAGTAGAGGCGTGCACGTAGCATGTACACGTACGTACAGTGGCCAGGGTGCAAGAAAGAAAGTACGGCCACGTATGTGTACATACGGGCGGGGTCTTGAACGCCTACTCGCGTAGACGTACGGCCAAGGCTCGTTGACATGGCTGGGTCGAAACGGAGAAACAACATCGTCGTCGTGTTCATGGGGAGGCAGCGGAATGCGTCGTGTTCATGAGGAGGCAATGGAGTGCGTCGTGTTCATGGGGAGGCAAGGGAATGCATCGTGTTCATCGGGAGGGCTTGGACGGAACAGGCGATGGAAACAAGGCCTGAAGTACCGCACAACGGAGGAAACGGCCTTGTGTTCGACGGGCCATGTTTGAAACGGGATCCTGTTCATCGGGAGGGGTCTGGCGTACCGCCAAATGGAGGAAACGGACCTCCTACGGTCGAAACGAGGGTCCTATTGATCGGGAGGGTGTGGCGTACCGTAAAACAGAGGAAACAGACTTGTGTTGGAGCGGTACGGTCGAAACGGGGGTCCTGTTCATCGGGAGGGGTGTGGCGTACCGCAAAACAGGACTCCACGGGATATTGTTCATCTCCATCGTCGACCCCCTCCAGCCTCCACGAGCTACTGTTCATCCACCGTCGACTTCCTCCAGCCACCACAAGCTCCTGTTCATCCAGCCTCCACCACGCGCTACTCCACCAGCTACTGTTCAACCACCCCTCCACCATCTACTGTTCATCCAGCCCTCCACACCACGGGGTCCTGTTCAACCACCCCTCCACGGGCACCCCTCCACCGTCCACTGTTCATCCAGCCCTTCACACCACGAGGTCCTGTTCAACCACCCTTCCACGGGCACCCCTCCACCGTCTACTGTTTATCCAGCCCTCCACACCACGGGGTCCTGTTCATCCACCCCTCCACACCACCGGGTCCTGTTCATCCACCCCTCCACGGGCACCCCTCCATCGTTTACTGTTCATCCAGCCCTCCACCACAACACAGGGTCCTGTTCATCCAGAGGCAACGCTACCGCTCACTGTTCATCCAAACCCCCCGCAACGCTCACTGTTCATCCCGTCGATCGGCTTCAGTTAGCAGCAGTACCGAAGGAATCGCTCGATCGGGTTCAGTTAACAGCCATCGATCGATCGCTCGAGTTCAGTAACGCGTAGCCTGCAGTGCAATCGCTCGGGTTCAGTTAGAGCCCAACGCCTCGCTCAGGTTTAGTTAGAGCCAACACCTCGCACACACGCGCGTACATGTACGAGAGAAACGCGCATCGCTCGGCCCCCGACCTCCCACCGTAACCGGGAACTCCCCCAAATTTTCCTCCCCCTCGCTTCTACCACGGTTTTTTCCATCATCGACGGCCCAAAGAATGTCATGCAGCTGCGTCTCCGGCCCGCCCAGGATGAAAAGCCCATTTTCTGTCTTGATTTTTTGTCATAGAAGTAGGAGCCCACCACATCTATGTTGATACCGGGTTTTGTCACAATTACCGTCATAGAAGTGTCATATGTATGACAGAAGAAAAAAAATTCGTTCGGCCCAAAATGTCACGGATGTGTCTTTTTTTGTAGTGTGGGAGTTAATCTTCCGGTTGATAGTGTCATTTACAGAGTTCTTCAATCACTGCCACCAAGCTACAAAAGCTTCATGATGAACTATAATATGCAAGGGATGGATAAGACAATTCCCGAGCTCCTCGCAATGCTAAAGGCTGCGGAGTAGATATCAAGAAGGAGCATCAAGTGTTGATGGTCAACAAGACCACCAGTTTCAAGAAAAAGGGCAAAGGGAAGAAGGGGAACTTCAAGAAGAACGACAAGCAAATTGCTGCTCAAGTGAAGAAGCCCAAGTATGAACCTAAGCCTGAGACTGAGTGCTTCTACTGCAAAGGGACTGGTCACTGGAAGCGGAACTGCCCCAAGTATTTGGCGGATAAGAAGGATGGCAAAGTGAAAGGTATATTTGATATACATGTTATTGATGTGTACCTTACTAATGCTCATAGTAGCGCCTGGGTATTTGATACTGGTTCTATTGCTCATATTTGCAACTCGAAACAGAGGCTACGGATTAAGCGAAGATTGGCTAAGGACGAGGTGACGATGCGCGTGGGAAATGGTTCCAAAGTCGATGTGATCGTCGTCGGCACGCTACCTCTACATCTACCTTCGGGATTAGTTTTAGACATGAATAATTGTTATTTGGTGCTAGCGTTAAGCATGAACATTATATCTAGATCTTGTTTGATGTGAGACGGTTATTCATTTAAATTAGAGAATAATGGTTGTTCTATTTATATGAGTAATATATTTTATGGTCATGCACCCTTGATGAGTGGTCTATTTTTATTGAATCTCAATAGTAGTGATACACATATTCATAGTATTGAAGCTAAAAGATATAAGTTTAATAATGATAGTGCAACTTATTTGTGGCACTGCCGTTTAGGTCATATTGGTGTAAAGCGTATGAAGAAACTCCATGCTGATGGGCTTTTGGAATCACTTGATGCTTGCGAACCATGCCCCATGGGCAAGATGACTAAGACTCCGTTCTCCGGAACAATGGAGCGAGCAACAAACTTGTTGGAAATAATACATACTGATGTATGCGGTACGATGAGTGTTGATGCTCGCAGCGGGTATCGTTATTTTCTGACCTTCACATATGATTTGAGCAGATATGGGTATATCTACTTGATGAAACATAAGTCTGAAACATTTGAAAAATTTAAAGAATTTCAGAGTGAAGTGGAAAATCATCATAACAAGAAAATAAAGTTTCTACGATCTGATCATGGAGGAGAATATTTGAGTTACGAGTTTGGTCTTCATTTGAAACAGTGCGGAATAGTTTCGCAACTCACGCCACCCGGAACACCACAGCGTAATGGTGTGTCCGAATGTTGTAATAGTACTTTATTAGATATGGTGTGATCTATGATGTCTCTTACTGATTTACCGCTATCGTTTTTGGGTTATGCTTTAGAGACGGCTGCATTCATGTTAAATAGGCCACCATCTAAATCCGTTGAGACGACGCCATATGAACTGTGGTTTGGCAAGAAACCCAAGTTGTCGTTTCTTTAAGTTTGGGGCTGCGATGCTTATGTGAAAAAGCTTCAACCTGATAAGCTCGAACCCAAATCGGAGAAACGTGTCTTCATAGGATACCCAAAGGAAACTATTGGGTACACCTTCTATCACAATCCGAAGGCAAGATATTCGTTGCTAAGAATGGATCCTTTCTAGAGAAGGAATTTCTCTCGAAAGAAGTGAGTGGGAGGAAAGTAGAACTTGATGAGGTAATTGTACCTGCTCCCTTATTAGAAAGTAGTTCAACATAGAAATCAGTTCCAGTGATTCCTACACCAATTAGTGAGGAAACTAATGATGATGATCATGAAACTTCTGATCAACTCACTACCGAACCTCGTAGGTCAACCAGAGCAAGATCCGCACCTGAGTGGTATAGTAATCCTGTTCTTGAAGTCATGTTACTTGACCATGACGAACCTACGAACTATGAGGAAGCGATGATGAGCCCAGATTCCGCAAAATGGCTTGAGGCCATGAAATCTGAGATGGGATCCATGTATGAGAACAAAGTACGGACTTTGGTTGACTTGCCCGATGATTGGCAAGCCATAGAGAATAAATGGATCTTCAAGAAGAAGACTGACGCTGACGGTAATGTTACTGTCTAAAAAGCTCGACTTGTTGCAAAAGGTTTTCGACAAGTTCAAGGAGTTGACTGCGATGAGACCTTCTCACCCGTAGCGATGCTTAAGTCCGTCCGAATCATGTTAGCAATTGCCGCATTTTATGATTACGAAATTTGGCAAATGGATGTCAAAACAGCATTCCTGTCGGTGTACTAGAGTAGGGGTACCCTAGTATCCCGAACTTGTGCACGGGCAGTCGCAGCGCCCCGCGGCAAGGCTTGCCGGGTGACCACCAAGGAACCCCACGGTTCCTTTGGAGCCATTCAAGAACAAAGTATTTAAGCCAAGGAGACAAGGCCCCGGCAAGAGGAGCTTGCCGGGAAGGCCACTCAAGACATAAGGCCCCGGCAAGAGGAGCTTGCCGGGAAGGCCACTCAAGGCACAAAGCCCCGGCAAGAGGAGCTCGTCGGGAAGGCCAACCAAGGCATCTCAAGGAATTTGCCGCGACGCGCCACGCGTCCCGGCAAGACCCGGCGAGCGACAAGCTCCCGGATGCGGCAAGACAACGGCCGCGGCAAGGCGTTTGCCGCGGCTAGCAACCACTCCGTACCCACGCTCCAGCACACCCACCAACGTGTCGCTCTGAGACCCTTCCAGGCGTACATGGAGGGAGGCTGTGCAGCCAGGGGTGCACTGTGGAAAGCGGCGCAAACAAGATCTCCATCGTGGCAAGCGGCGGTGTCCCTGACGGTCCCTTTTCTGCACTGTTTGGGCGACGTAGATAGGCATTTAATGCCCTTGTCCCCTGCCGTCAGGGTTAGGTATGATACACTGTGTAGGTAGCTATACCTACCGCAGCACCCTTTCCATTTTTGCCCTTGCCTACGTTGCCACCTGTCGGTGACCCCTTGAGGATATAAAAGGAGGCCCATGCACAATGTAGAGGGGGGAGGACATTAGAACACTCACGCTCGGTCTTGTTAGCTGCTGGTGCGTACTGTAGCACTCAGTGCTCCCGAGCAAGAACTCAATACAAACCACAAAGCAGCACTAGGAGTGTTATCTCTCCGGAGAGCTCCGAAGCTGGGTAAACTGCTCGTGTGCCTCGCCTCGATCTGCTCTTCGTGCGACCTCCGCCCCCCGCCGAACCGAAAGGGGCTCCGTCCCCATAGGTGCTCGTGGAGGCAGTTTCCCCAACATCTTTGGCGCGCCAGGTAGGGGGCGTCGAGGTTGTGTGAACCTGATCCGGCGTTCACACGAGCTAGATCTTCATCGACTTCATCGACATGCCGCCGAAGAAGAAGGCTTCAGAGGCGGCTGCTCCGTTCGCGTCGAACCCACCGCCGCTGGAGCAAACGGCTGGTGGGGAAGACGCCGGCAGAAGAACGGGCGTCGACAAGGGAGCCCACGGTGCCGCCAGGTCCAAGGACAAGGCTGCGCTGCCCATCGGCGGTGTAGCCGGCTCCCACGACGACCGAGCGTCCGTAGATGCGCCGCGCCCATCTCAAGAGGCGTAGGACCGGCAGCGTCGTGGTACTCACGGTACCATACGCTCGCTGGACCCAGATCGAGCTGGCGGATCTCGGGATGCTCCAGGCCAGCATGCGCGCCAGCGTGCTGGCGCGAGCGAGGCACGGTCGCCTGGACGGGATATTGCTCCTTCTAACGCAGTTAGAAGTCCGAGCATATCCCGCTCCTCGCACCGTTCGCCACCGCTACCCGGCACTCCAGCAGAAGCTTTGGCGCGATCTCAACTGCTCCTAGACTTCCCTCCAACGCCAGACAAGATCGACGACTGGAGGGCCACCATTCAGAGTCTCATCGGCTTCGCCAACGGCGACACTCCACGGCAGCCGACTACGTCGCAGCCGCGGCAAGTCAGCCAGGCGCGACCCGATGGCGACAAGACCGGTGGGGGTGCAACCACCGTGCACTCTCCGCCCCGAAGGCCAATATCGCCGACTCGCCGGGTCCACCGCGACAGCGACTCCACTGCTTCATCTGATCCGTGAGCTCGCCGCGATCAGCGCCAAGTTCTTCACGAACGACGGCAAGAAGACGCTCATACTCACATCGAGCGTCGAAGAGAAGCGCGGCGTCAATCAGACCGGCGCGCTGGACCCACTGTCAACATGCATGCGCCGGGGGAACCAGGCGACCTGCCGTATGCGGTAGGTTGCCCTGCGTTTACTCGTGAGCTGCGGCAAGTCCAGTGGCCCAGCACGAAGAATTTCAAGCCAGACGTACCGGAGAAGTACGACGACAAGTTGCATCCGTCGGAGTTCCTCAGCATCTACACCATCGCGGTGCAAGCTGCTGGGGGGCGGGACGACAAGATCCTTGCCAACTACTTCCCGCTGGTGCTCAAGCCCAACGTCAGGTCCTGGCTCATGCACTTGCCGGACAACTCCATATCTTCCTGGGCAGACCTATGCCATCAGTTTGTCGGCGCCTTTACAGGCGGCCACAAACCTCATGGCCAGGAGAGTGACCTTCACCTGCTCGCCCAGAAAGAAGGAGAGCCCCTGCGCAAGTACATCCAGAGATTCAGCCAAGTGCAACGCAACATCCCAGATGTCCACCCTGCCGCGGTCATCAGCGCGTTCCATCAGAACGTGTGTAACCACAGGATGCGGGAGGAGATGGCGATGTGCAAGATCAGAGACGTCAGTGAGTTGTATGCCCTGGCCGACAGGTGTGCACGTGCTGAGGAAGGGAGGAAACTCCCTGGAGAGAATACAGGAACAGGAGGATCTGACAGCGATGATGCTGCCCCGGCAAAGAAAAACCGGCAGCGGAACAACAGGAAGAGGAAAGGCAAAGACGTGCTAGTTGTTGAGCAGTCCGGCAACGACGGTGGCACCAAGAAAGCCAAAGATGGTAGCTCCGGCAAGGAGGTTGCCGCATGCGCCAACTGCCAGGCTGTGGCGGCCGCCGACAAGCAGGACGGCACCAACAAACAGTACTGCAAGATCCACCGCACCAAGGGCCATGACCTCCAGAGCGGCAAGAAGGTCGAGCAGCTTGTCGAGCTGCCAAAGGCCGAGTACGAGCGACGCGACAAGGAGAAAGCCCAAGGAGGTGCTGGTGGATCCGGTACGAAGCGCACCGGCCGGGGAGGACGCCGCGGCAAGGCCAAGCAGCGGCAAGGAGACAGACCTCCCCGCGGCCGCGACAAGGATGAAGACGACGACAACGAAGACATGGATGATGATGAAACCAGTGAGCAGGAGTTCCAGAAAGCCACAGAGGTCTTGTGCGTTGACGGCGATGCTTCTCTGCATACTTCACACCGCCAACTCAAGCAGTGGGTGCAGGAAGTCAATGCGGCAGAACCACCCGTTGAGTCACGCAAGCTTCTGAAATGGTCCAGCACGCCTATCATCTTTGATATTAAGGACCACCCTGATCGCACAACTGCTGTCGGGTGCTTGTCGATGTTGGTTTCACCAACTATCCGCAACCTCAAGGTCACTAAGATGCTAGTTGACGGCGGGGCCGGCTTGAACCTGATCTCCTCCGCTGTGCTCAGGAAACTCCAAGTCCCTGACAGCGAGCTCGAAGAGACCGGCACATTCCAAGGAATCAACCCGGGAAGGAGCAAGCCGAAGGGGAAGATCACGCTGCCGGTGACATTTGGCAGCGAGTTGAACTTCAGGACTGAGAGGATCACTTTTGACGTTGCCGATTTTCCATTGCCTTACAATGGGATTCTCGGCCGTCCAGCGCTCGCCAAGTTCATGGCAGCCTCTCACTACGCATACAACATGCTGAAGATGCCGGGCCCGATAAGTGTCATCTCTGTCCCTGGCGACAATAAAGATGCTCTTATCTGTGCCGACAAGATCTACCGGGAAGCAGCAGCCGCAACGGATCACGAGACACTTGCCGCTGAAGCTCCCGAGGGGAAGAAGAAGACCAAGTCCGGCAAGAGTTCTGATGCCCACTCCGGCAAGCGCACCTCTTTGGAGTGCTGCGCTACCGTCGAGGACGCACCATCGAGCTCCGCCAGCGACCAAGAAGGTGTCCGCCAAGGAGGACGGCACTGGTGGTACTTTCACCATCAGTGCCACTCTCGACCCTAAATAGGAAAGCGCGCTCATTGCTTTCCTGCGGGCGAATGTCGATGTGTTTGCGTGGCAACCGTCTGACATCCCCGGTGTTCCCAGGAAAGTAATTGAGCACCACCTTGCCGTCTGTCCTCATGCGCGGCCCGTCAAGCAGAAAGTCAGGAAGCAAGCAGTGGAGCGCCAAGAATTCATCGCAGAAGAGATCAAGAAGTTGGAAGCAGCAGGCCTCGTCAGAGGAGTGCTCCATCCTACGTGGTTGGCCAATCCTGTAGTCGTGCGCAAGGCAAACGGGAAATGGAGGCTTTGTATCGACTTTACCGATGTCAATAAAGCTTGTCCCAAAGATCCATTTCCCTTGCCGCGCATTGACCAGATTGTTGACTCCACGGCCGGATGTGATTTGCTTTCCTTTCTTGACGCATACTCAGGATACCATCAGATCTTCATGGCAGAAGAGGATGAGGAGAAAACCGCATTCATCACTCCCTGTGGCACGTACTGTTTCATACGGATGCCTTTCGGTTTAGAGAATGCTGGTTCAACATTTGCAAGGGTAGTCCATACTGCTTTTGAACCGCAAATCCACAAAAATGTGGAGGCCTATATGGATGATATAGTGGTCAAGAGCAGGGACAAAGCCACTCTGATTCAAGATTTAGAAGAGACTTTCGCAAATCTGCACAAGATCAGCCTCAAGCTCAACCCCGAGAAGTGCGTGTTTGGAGTCCCTTCCGGCAAGCTTCTCGGGTTCTTCGTGTCTCAGCGGGGAATTGAAGCCAATCCCGACAAGATCAAGGCCATTGAGCAGATCGAAGCACCAAAGCGCGTCAAGGATGTACGGAGACTTGCCGGCTGCGTGGCGGCTCTCAGCAGGTTTATCTCTAAGTCTGCTGAGCGCGCCCTGCCGTTTTTCAAAATTTTGAAAAAGGCAGGTCCGATGAAATGGACTCCGGAAGCGGAGGCTGCGCTACAGGACTTGAAGAGATACCTGTCCTCCACTCCAATACTTGTCGCACCTAAGCCACAAGAGAAGTTGCTGCTGTATCTGGCGGCAACCAATCAAGTGGTTAGTGCTGCGCTAGTAGCAGAGAGGGAGGCAGATGATGAGCCAGCAACCATGGCGAGCGCATCCAGCGACAAGCAGGGGGCTTCCCCGACAAGCTCTGGTCCCGGCAAAGATGGATCTGCACAGGCACCCGAAGAGATACAGAAGAAAATGGTGCAGCGCCCAGTTTACTTTGTCAGTTCCCTTCTGCAGGGGGCTAGGTCAAGGTACTCTGGTGTGCAGAAATTGCTTTTCGGCCTTCTCATGGCCTCGAGAAAGCTGCGCCATTACTTCCAAGCACATGAGATAACAATTGTCACTCGTTTTCCGCTGAAGAGGATACTGCAGAATCCAGAAGCAACAGGCAGGATTGTTGAGTGGGCACTGGAACTGTCAAGCTTTGGCCTCAAGTTTGAGAGCACTTCAACTATCCAAAGCAGAGCATTGGCAGAATTCATAGCAGAGTGGACGCCAACGCCAGATGAAGAAATTCCAGAGACGAGCATCCCCATCAAGGAAGCAAGCAAAGAGTGGCTGATGTACTTTGATGGTGCTTTCTCGCTGCAAGGCGCCGGTGCTGGCGTATTGCTTGTCGCGCCACCGGAGAGCACCTTAAGTACGTAGTCCAGATGCACTTTCCCAAGGAGCAAGCAACAAACAATACTGCAGAATATGAAGGATTGCTTGCCGGTCTCAGGATCGCGGCAGACCTTGGGATCAAGAAGCTCATTGTCAGGGGTGACTCACAGCTTGTCGTCCGCCAAGTGAATAAGAGTTATCAGAGTCCGTTGACGGAAGCTTACATTGATGAAGTGAGGAAGCTAGAAGAGCACTTTGTCGGCCTACAGATGGAACATGTTCCAAGAGCTCAGAACGACATTGCCGATGGCCTGTCAAAGTGCGCGGCACTTAAGTTACCTGTGGAACCAGGGATCTTTGTGCTCAAGCTGACTCAACCGTCTGTTACGCCATCAAATGGACAGAGCAAGAAGAGGAAGTTGATTTCTGGTGACTATTTTCCGGCAGAGCTTCCCGAAGCCGCCGCCAAGAAGGTCCCCAAGATCAACGCCAAGAGTGCTGAGGAGCAGTTTGCTCCGACAAGCCCCAGGGTTTGTTCCGTTGAAGCAGACGCTCCCGACAAGTTTTGCTCCGGCAAGCTTGCCGGGGAACGTCAAGCTCCGGCTGAGCCGCAGTTTCTCGCCGTAGAAGCGGATGTTCCCACAGCAGCAGATGTGCCTTTAGTCCTTATTGTCGAGCCACAAGCTCCAGCATGGACACAGCAGATCGTCCGTTTCCTTCAGACAGGAGAACTTCCCGAAGAGCAAGAAGAAGCAGAAAGAGTAGCCCGGCAGTCAAGTATGTACCAGTTTGTCGACAACGCACTGTACAGAAGAAGACTCAACGGTGTGAAATTGAAGTGTATTCACCGGGAAGATGGACAGAAGCTGTTGGCAGAGATACATGGAGGCATATGTGGTCACCACATTGGCGCAAGAGCGCTTGCCGGCAAAGCATTCCGGCAAGGTTTCTTTTGGCCGACAGCCCTCCAGGATGCAACTGCACAAGTAACCAAGTGTGAAGCATGCCAGTTTCATTCCAAACAGATACACCAGCCAGCTCATGCTCTCCAGACGATCCCTTTATCCTGGCCATTTTTGGTCTGGGGGCTCGACATCCTCGGCCCCTTCCCCCGAGCAGTCGGGGGCTTTGAGTACTTGTACGTCGCAATCGACAAGTTCACAAAGTGGCCAGAAGTGGAAGCAGTGAGGAAGGTGACAGCACAGTCAGCAGTCAAGTTCTTCAGGTCGATTGTTTGCCTCTTCGGGATCCCTAACAGGATCATCACCGACAACGGTACGCAATTCACGAGCCGCACCTTCATGCAGTACGTCCAAGATCTTGGCGCCAAGGTCTGCTTCGCTTCTGTTGCTCACCCCAGGAGCAACGGTCAAGCGGAGAGGGCAAATGCTGAAGTGCTGTGTGGACTCAAGACCAGGACTTTCGACAGGCTGCACGGGTGCGGAAGAAACTGGATCGAGGAGCTGCCGGTGGCTCTTTGGTCGATCAGAACGACGCCAAATCAAGCCACTGGCCAGACACCTTTTGCTCTAGTCTATGGAGTAGAGGCAGTTCTCCCCATGGAACTCGTATACGGGTCACCTCGAGTGCTCTCTTATGATGAGCTTGAGCAAGAGCAGCTGCGACAAAATGACACGCTGCTCCTTGAGGAAGACCGTCTTCAGGTTGTTGTATGAGCTGCTCGCTACCAGCAAGCTTTGCGCCGCTACCATAGCCGCAAAGTTAACGCCAGAAGTATCGAGGAAGGCGACCTTGTTCTTCGGCGCGTTCAGTCCGCCAAGAATTCCAACAAGTTGACGCCGAAGTGGGAAGGCCCTTATCGGGTCAAACGAGTCACTAGGCCTGGCGCTGTCCGCCTTGAGACCAAAGATGGCATTCCGGTGAGCAACTCCTGGAACATTGAGCATCTTCGTAAGTTTTACCCGTAAGGCGCGGTTGCCGGACCCTGCTCCGGCAACCATCTTTTGTACAAGTCTTGCCGCTGTTGCATGTAATCCTTTGTACAAAGCCAGGCGCAGACCCTGAGCATAGATGAAGCGCTGGCGCCCTAAGTTATAGCATGCATGCTAGATCGAGTCTCGTCCTTGGTTAGGGTTGATAGTGCTTAGTAGCGGCTAACCCCTAACTTAGAGGTCGGGTGTACGTCCCTTCGCCGTTATTTCGTTTCCCTTGGTTCGCAGGGCTCGCATATCCTGGCGGACCACTTAAGGACGGACCAGCATCTGGACCCCGGCAAGCCAGTGTTGCCGGGGGCTGCAAGTACAAAGACTCACCCACGGCGAACCAGAGTTGCCGGGGGCTGCAATCTCAGATAAGTTTTTCATCCCTTATCATGCATTCTCTTATGGACTGAGGTATGCGAAACCTCGTTTCTTCCTAAAAGCTACCGTGCTCCCCTAACTCTAGGCCATAGGGCTCGTTCCTAGGGCCAGGTTTGGTCGTAGTCGCGGCAGCAAAGGGACGAAACGAGGAGCCTGAACCCGCCTCATCCCTGCCTCCGCTAAAAGCGTGAGATAGGTCGAGCGACGTGGGAAGACGGCAGGGCCTGCTGCCGGGAAAAGAAGTGTCTATCTTAAAGATATTAAGGATTTGCTCCTTGACGTGGGTTCCACCCACAAGACAAGTGACCAGGCAAGCATCCCCTTTTCACAAAAAAAAACATTCCACTCAGGTATAGTACATAGAGAATGAAAAACATGAATGATGGGATTACAAGTTTTAAATGCAGCTAAGGCCCAAGGGCTTACAAATTAAAAAGAGATAAGGTGCCCGTAATCCCTTTCTTGTCCCTCTCTTCAGGAGGTAGGTCAAGGAGGCGAAAAGGGAAAAAGGGGCGCCTAGGCGAGCTACGGGTAGCAGAAGACAGCAAGAGAACATCTCGGTGGCCGTCCAAAGGCTGGATGGTGATGGCGGCGCCGGAAGCAGGGCTCGAAGACGAGGCGGCAGGACGTCAGCACACTGTCGAGGGCGTCACGCCCACGTACTCCGACTTGACGGCCTTTCCGCCTGCCCTCTTCCTCTTCCGCAGCCTCCCTACGCCAGCCGCCCAAGGAGACGACCCCGAGAAGTTCAAGGAGCCGGCGACACGGATGATGGGGTCGCCGGTGCCGCACGGAGCGACGCCCGACACCTAGTCGGACCCGTCATCCTGCCGCCCGCTACCCCCATCATCGCTGCCGCTGTCCCCCTCGTCACTCTCGCTCGAGGAGGAGTCTTCGCTATCAGAGGAGCTCTCCACGCAGCACCTTGCCCGAGTTCCGAAGCACCCGAAGACCTTGATGGAGAGGAGACCCCCCTCCATCAGCTTAAAATGGAGGGTGAGCCCCTCCGTCAGGCGGTGGATACGGGCGAACGTCTTCCACCCTCGACCAAGATACATCACATTAGGGGCCGGGAAGTCAACGCGAACTCGCGTACCGCTGATTCCACAGCCCCTCATGTGCAGCCTCAGTGTCTCGGGCGGATCCAACTCCATCTCGCTCGCAAATGGAGTCAGGAGACGAAGGCGACGACGAGGCGGCCGATGCAGCCTGACAAAGAACTCGCAAGGGTCGTCCCCAATATGGACCGCCATGGGAAGAGGAACCGCTGGCGGAGGCTAGGCCGACGAGCCGCCCCATCCACCTCTTCCCCGAGCACCTCGGCCTCGCCCTCGGCCTCGACCGCGGACTCGCCCCCTCCCTCTTCCCCTTACGGCTGGCTCGGCCACCACGGGTGTGGGAGAAGGAGGGATGCGTTGTCTAGCGGCGACCCTCGCCGCCACCGTTGAAGGACCAGGGTTCCCTTTCTCCATGGCGAATGAGAGAGAGGGGAGCAGAAGCTGAAGGAAAGAGGAGATGAAAGAATACGGGCCTCCATCCCCCCCTCCCGCTCCTTATAAAGGAATAGGGTGGGGGCTCGGCCGCCCCACTCAGCTAATCAAGACACAGAAGGAGCAGGGAACTGGGACCGACCCGCTGCCTCGACCCACGACGGCCCGGTTTCCCGCCTCCACCGTTCACCACCCCAAGCGCATGGAAGCCGCGTGGTAGGCGTACAGAACCGAGGCGACGGATGAGGCGACCTCTCCCCACCCCGTGATCGTGGGGAGTGGATGCCTCGAAAACCACGCCTCCACGCCTCCCTCCGTTTATGGGGAAGGCGCGAACTGCCCCTGTTTCCCCTGCTTATAAGGAGGGAGGGGGCGGACGTTTCGCCCTTCCGAATAAAGAAACCACCCACGATTTCTCCCACGACGCCGCAATTGACGCGTGCCGTTTGGGGAGGGCGCGGTGGATGCGGAGTCAGATGCGGCATGACCCATGCCGCGCGTGCCCGTTCCCTGTTTTGGGCCCGGCCCAACAGCGCTCGGCACCGTGTATGGCCCAGGCCCGGGGGCTCCTGTCAGTGTACTAGAGTAGGGGTACCCTAGTATCCTGAACTTGTGCATGGGAAGTCGCAGCGCCCCGTGGCAAGGCTTGCCAGGTGACCACCAAGGACCCCCGTGGTTCCTTTGGAGCCATTCAAGAACAAAGTATTTAAGCCAAGGAGACAAGGCCCCGGCAAGAGGAGCTTGCCGGGAAGGCCACTCAAGACATAAGGCCCCGGTAAGAGGAGCTTGCCAGGAAGGCCACACAAGGCACAAAGCCCCGGCAAGAGGAGCTCGTCGGGAAGGCCAACCAAGGCATCTCAAGGAACTTGCCGCGACGCGCCACACGTCCCGGCAAGACCCGGCGAGTGACAAGCTCCCGGACGCAGCAAGACAACGGCCGCGGCAAGGTGTTTGCCGTGGCTAGCAACCACTCTGTACCCGCGCTCCAGCACACCCACCAACGTGTCGCTCTAAGACCCTTCCAGGCGTACGTGGCGGGAGGCTGTGCATCCAGGGGTGCACTGTGGCAAGCGGCGCTGACAAGATCGCCATCGTGGCGAGCGGCGGCGTCCCTGACGGTCCCTTTTCTGCATTGTTTGGGCGACGTAGATAGGCATTTAATGCCCTTGTCCCCTGCCGTCAGGGTTAGGTATGATACACTGTGTAGGTAGCTATACCTACCGCAGCACCTCCATTTTTCCCTTGCCTACGTTGCCACCTGTCGGTGACCCCTTGAGCATATAAAAGGAGGCCCATGCACAACGTAGAGGGGGGAGGACAGTAGAACAGTCACGCTCGGTCTCGTTAGCTGCTGGTGCGTACTGTAGCACTCAGCGCTCCCGAGCAAGAACTCAATACAAACCACAAAGCAGCAGTAGGAGTGTTATCTCTCCGGAGAGCTCCGAAGCTGGGTAAACTGCTCGTGTGCCTCGCCTCGATCTGCTCTTCGTGCGACCTCTGCCCCCCGCCGAACCGAAAGGGGCTCCGTCCCCATAGGTGCTCGTGGAGGCAGTTTCCCCGACAATTCCTTAATGGATATCTTAAAGAAGAGTTGTATATGATGCAACCGGTAGGTTTTGTCGATCCAAAAGGTGCTAACAAAGTGTGCAAGCTCTAGCTATCCATTTATGGACTGGTGCAAGCATCTCGGAGTTGGAATATACGCTTTGATAGTGTGATCAAAGCATATGGTTTTATACAGACTTTTGGAGAAGCCTGTATTTACAGGAAAGTGAGTGGGAGCTCTGTAGCATTTCTGATATTATATGTAGATGACATATTGTTGATCGGAAATGATACTAAATTTCTGAATAGCATAAAAGGATACTTGAATAACTTTTTTTCAATGAAAGACCTCGGTGAAGTTGCATATATATTGGGCATCAAGATCTATAGAGATAGATCAATATGCTTAATTGGACTTTCACAATGCACATACCTTGATAAAGTTTTGAATAAGTTCAAAATGGATCAAGCAAATAAAGGGTTCTTGCCTGTGTTACAAGGTGTGAAGTTGAGTCAGACTCAATGCCCGACCGCTGTAGGAGATAGAGAGAAAATGAAAGTCATTCCCTATGCTTCAGCCATAGGTTCTATCATGTATGCAATGCTGTGTACCAGACCTGATGTGTGCCTTGCTATTAGTTTAGCAGGGAGGTACCAAAGTAATCCAGGAGTGGATCACTGGACAGCGGTTAAGAACATCCTGAAATACCTAAAAAGGACTAAGGATATGTTTCTCGTTTATGGAGGTGACAAAGAGCTCGTCGTAAATGGTTATTTCAATGCAAGCTTTGACACTGATCCGGATGACTCTAAGTCACAAACTAGATACGTATTTATATTGAATGGAGGAGCTGTAAGTTGGTGCAGTTCCAAGCAGAGTGTCGTGGCGGGATCTACGTGTGAAGCGGAGTACATAGCTGCTTCGGAAGCACCAAATGAAGGAGTCTGGATGAAGGAGTTCATATCTGATCTAGGTGTCATACCTAGTGCATTGGGTCCAATGAAAATCTTTAGTGATAATAGTGGTGCAATTGCCTTGGCAAAGGAATCCAGATTTCACAAGAGAACCAAGCACATCAAGAGACGCTTCAATTCCATCCGCGATGAAGTCAAGGAGGGAGACATAGAGATTTGCAAGATATATACGGATCTGAATGTTGCAGACCCGTTGACTAAGCCTCTCTCACGAGCAAAACATGATCAACACCAAGACTCCATGGGTGTTAGAATCATTACAATGTAATCTAGATTATTGACTCTAGTGCAAGTGGGAGACTGAAGGAAATATGCCCTAGAGGAAATAATAAAGTTGTTATTTGTATTTCCTTATATCATGATAAATGTTTTTTATTCATGCTAGAATTGTACTAACGGGAAACTTAGTAGATGTGTGAATACATAGACAAACAGAGTGTCACTAGTATGCCTCTACTTGACTAGCTCGTTAATCAAAGATGGTTAAGTTTCCTAGCCATAGACATGTGTTGTCATTTGATGAACGGGATCACATCATTAGAGAATGATGTGATTGGCATGACCCATCCGTTAGCTTAGCACTATGATCGTTTAGTTTATTGCTACTGCTTTCTTCATGGCTTATACATGTTCCTATAACTATGAGATTATGCCACTCCCCAATACCGTAGGAACACTTAGTGTGCTAACAAACGTCACAACATAGCTGGGTGATTATAAAGATGCTCTACAGGTGTCTTTGATGGTGTTTGTTGAGTTGGCATAGATCGAGATTAGGATTTGTCACTCCGATTGTCGGAGAGGTATCTCTGGGCCCTCTCGGTAATGCACATCACTATAATCCTTGCAAGCAATGTGAATAATGAGTTAGTTGCGGGATGATGCACTACGGAATGTGTAAAGAGACTTGTCGGTAACGAGATTGAACTAGGTATGATGATACCGACGATCGAATCTCGGGCAAGTAACATACCGATGACAAAGGGAACAACGTATGTTGTTGTGCGGTTTGACCGATAAAGATCTTTGTAGAATATGTAGGAACCAATATGAGCATCCAGGTTCCACTGTTGGTTATTGACCGGAGCAGTGTATCGGTCATGTCTACATAGTTCTCGAACTCGTAGGGTCTGCACGCTTAACGTTCGATGACGATTGGTATTATGAGTTTATGTGATTTGATGTACTGAAGGTTTTTCGGAGTCCCGGATGAGATCACGAACATGACGAGGAATCTCGAAATGGTTGAGACATAAAGATTGATATATTGGACCATGTTGTTCGGACACC
The DNA here is from genome assembly GCA_032464435.1 of Aegilops umbellulata. Taxonomy (NCBI): domain Eukaryota; kingdom Viridiplantae; phylum Streptophyta; class Magnoliopsida; order Poales; family Poaceae; genus Aegilops; species Aegilops umbellulata. The sequence goes on along the minus strand of CP136055.1, from coordinate 220,945,191 downwards.
GGAAGTGTTCCGGAGAGTTTCGGATAAAACCGGAGTGCCGGAGAGTTACCGAAACCCCCCCAGGAAGTTAATGGGCCACCATGGGCTTAGAGGAGAGAGAGCCGGCTAGGAGGTGGCGCACGCCCCCCAGTGCGAATTGGACAAGGGGTGGGGGCAGCGCCCCCTCCTTCCTGCTCTCCCCTTCCTCCTTCGTTCCCCTTCTTGTTCGACTAGGAAAGGGGGGAACCTACTCCTAGTAGGAGTAGGATTCCCCCCTTTGGCGCACCCCTTGAGGCAGGCCAGCCCCTCCTCCCCTCCTTTATATACGGGGGAGGGGGCACCCCATAGACACACAAGTTGATCTTTAGCCGTGTGCGGTTCCCCCTCCACAGTTTTCCACCTCGGTCATATTGTCGTAGTGCTTAGGCAAAGCCCCGCGTCAGTAACTTCACCACCACCATCACCACGCCGTCATGCTGAGGAAACTCTCGCTCGGCCTTAGCTGGATATAGAGTTCATGGGATGTCACCGAGCTGAACGTCAGATCACCAAGGTGTCGTGCGCTCGGTACTTGATCGGTTGGATCGCGAAGACATTCGACTACATCAACCACGTTACTAAACGCTTCCGCTTTTGGTCTACGAGGGTACGTGGACACACTCTCCCCGCTCGTTTTTATGCTTCTCCTGGATAGATCTTGCGTGATCATAGGAAATTTTTGAAATACTACGTTCCCCAACACTTCGGCCATCTCCGGGCAGATGGAGGTGATGAAGGTGAGGAAGAGGATGCGGTGGGGGAGAGCATGATGGTGCGGTGGAGGCAGTTGAAGAGAGCGAGACGACGCTGGTGGGGGAGAGAAAGATGATGCAGCGGCAAGTGGATTTGGGGAAAACCCTGGGGGAAATGGTAGGGGCGATGCACCGCGAGGTGGTTCCGTCTCATTTATACGATGGGACGTTTCGGGCATGTCCCATGGACACGTGCTACCCCACGACCACGGTCAGTTGCATGCGCCCACGTATATGAATACCTATACGGCCAACATACGAAACAATTATATAGGTAATGGTCAAAGGTGTACTCGGCCCTACGCGGCCCCACTCGTAAGAGTTAGCGGTTAAAGGCATTGACCCGACAAAAACGTCCCTTGTAACCTGTTCTGAGGGTTTTGGGCAAGGGAGTGGCGAAAAGTGAGCAAAAGTTAATAGAGTGGGGATGAATGAGTAGAGCTAAGGAACCAGGGGCATAGAATAAAAAACCCTTAGTATTATATCAATACAACTATGCCTATTAGCTCTGTATTCTGTAGTGTGGTGTTGCCCAAATTTTTAGTATCCAACCCTTTTTCTACAACAATGCTATGTTTACATATTTTCCAGTAACCCTTGAGAACTATTTTGTTCAAGCATACACTCCAAAAAAGTGAAATCCGTGACATTATGGCCCGAACGAAAACTTTTTCTGTCATGCTTATGACACTTCTACGACGATAATTGTGACAAAAACACATATCATCATAGTTGTGGTGGGCTCCTACTTCTATGACAAAAATCATGACAGAAATTGGTCCATGACAAAAAAATCATGCTAGAAGCAAGGGAGAGGAAAATATCGGGGAGTTCCCGGTTATGGTGGGTGGTCGGGGCCGAGCGATGCACTATGGTTTGCGTGTTTCTCTCGTACGCACGTGTGTGTGAGGCGTTGGCTAACTGAACCCGAGCGAGGCGTTCGCTTACTGAAGCCAAGCGATTGCACTACCTACGTTACTGAACCTGAGCGATCGATCCCTTGGCTGGTACCTAAATCCGAGTGATTCCTTCGCTGCTGACTGAACCCGAGCAATTCCTTCCCTACTGTTGCTAATTGAACCCGACCGGTAGATCGATTTGCTGCTTACTGAAGCCAATCGAGCCCCCGTGAGAGACGTAGCTAGCAGTTGTTGGGTTGCCTCTCGATGAACAGTGGCCATTGCTACCACGCACGCGGTACATAGAATGAGTCGAGACATGGTGAGTCAAGCTGGTTAGTTGGCTGATGAATAGTTCTTGGTGGGGGTTAGATGAACAGGACCTCGTGCTTGCCGCTGGATGAACATGACCCCAAGGAGGCCGCCACAACCTAGCCTATTGGGGGTGAATCAACATGACTCCAAGGAGGCTGGATGAACAGTAGCCGGTGGAGGCTACAGGAAGTTGACGATGGATGAACAGTAGCCCGTGGAGGCTGGAGTGAGGCAGTAGATGGTGGATGGACAGTAGCCCATTGAGTCCCTTTTTTGGTACGTCACACCCCTTTTGGTGAACATGATCCCGTTTCGACCATAGGTGCTCGAATAGAAGTCCGTTTCCTTCATTTTGTGGTAGGTCACACCCCTCCCGATCGACAAGACCCAGTTTCGACCGTGGGCGGTTGGAGAGAAGTTTGTTTCCTCCATTGTGTGGTATGCCACACCCCTCCCCATCAACAGCATCCCGTTTCGTCCGTAGCCGGTCGAACAAAATGATGTTTCCTCCGTTCTGCGGTACGCCAGAACCCATTTCAGCTATTCCGTCCAAGGCGGTTAGCTCCCGTTGAACATGACGCATTCAGACCCAGTCGGGTGCCTCCCGATGAACCAGATGTTGTTTCTCCTTTCCGAACCAGCCGGTTGGCTGCCGATGAACAGGACGCCATAGCTGTACGTGTTCGAGACCACTCCCGTATGTACGTACATTGCCGTCTTTTTTGCAGTGTGGGTGTATGTATATGTACAAGATTTAGACGGGACTGCCTGTATTGCTACTTCTCCTTACTCGGCCACGGTTCATCGTGGTAGACAGACCAAACGACCAGTATGTACGTACACATTTGCGACCAGACGTACAATGCTATGTACGCTTCGACCGGGTGGGTCCCAGCTGTCAGGGAGGATAAGGATGCTCTTCCTTGCGCCCGAAGATATAGCTGGTGGGTCCCAGCTGTTAGGGGGAGAATCATTTTCCCCCCGTAATAAGGAGGCACTTCCTTGCGTGCGAAGATGTAGCCGGTGGGTCCACCTGTCAGCCCCACCACGTACATTCCTCTTCCGATGGTTGTTGTTCATTAACCAGGCCACACGAGAGCACAAACGTGATGCACGACGGCGAGGCCTAGGAAGGGAACAACCCGGAGATGGGGAATACTTGGCAGTGGTTGCCCACGCGGAGGGGAGTATGAGGTTGACTGGTTCAACTGCGGTGTGAGGCTGCCGTCGCCAGAAAATGACAGGGGGTGTGGGTGAGTAAAGGGAAGGCCTGGCCAGTGGTGGGAGTAGGGTGGGGAGATGAGGCCTGCGTAGTAGCACAACCGGCCACGGGAGGCAGGAGCAGGCGGTATAGCCGTTGCTGGTTTGGGCGGCTCGAGCAAGAAGATCAGAGGCTGAAAAGGCGTCATGGCCGTTGGATTAACATCCAATGGTCACTGCTGATAGAATCATTTTTTTTGAGTAACTTAACAAAGCTCTGCGTACACGTCAACTTAGTAGGCCCACAAGTCAGCCACCAAAGCTGGTGGGTCCCAACTAGCGGTGGGTGGAATCATTTTCCTTGCACGTAATAATGAGGCACTTCCTTGTGTGCAAAGATGTAGCTGGTGGGTCTCAGGTGGAGAAAAACAATTTCCCGCGTAATAAGGAGGCACTTCCTTTTGTGCGAAGATGTAGCTGGTGGGTCCCAGCTATCAGAAGGAGCAATCATTTTTGTTCGCATAATAAGGAGGCACTTGCTTGCGTGCAGCCTTGGACCATGTGGGTCCCTACTATCAGCCTCTCCACTTACATCCCTCTTCCGATGGCTGTCGTTTGTTGACCACGTCACGCCGACAACATCAACATGGTGGATGACGACGAGGCCCGGGAAGGGAATGACCCGGAGTCGGTGAAGCCACAACAATGGATGCCCATGCTGACGGGAGTATGAGGGCTGACTGGTTCGACTGCCGTCGCCGGAAAATAACAGGAGATGCGGTGGGAGTAGGGTGGGTTGGTGAGGCATTAGCGGTAGCACAGCCTGCCATGGGGGGAGGGAGCAGGCAGTCCCGCCAGCGTTGGTTTGGGCGGCTAGGGCAGGAAGATCAGAGATTGAAGAAGCATGACGGCTGTTGGATGGACATCCAACAGTCACTGCTCTCGTGTGTTGACTAAGTTGACACAGACTTGCGTAGACATCAACCTGTTTTTTAGGAAAGTGTACACATTAACCTAGTAGGCCCACAAGCCACAAGTCTTTCTCAAATATGTGGAAAACAACAAATGACTCATCTGCCATTATTTCTAGTACTTTACAACCCATTTGCTAATTCTTAAGGTTTTTTTGGAGCCCATATTCTTCTTGTAACATTACATCCCATATTCTGACCACGATTAAAAAATAAAATGAAATTTTGCATATTTCGGTGCGGTCTGAACTATTTTTAATCCTGAAATTTTGAGTCACATTCAAACTAATTTGAAAATTAAATTTATATCAATTTAAAATCGAACATAATTTTCCTCGCAAAAAGTCATTGAAATTTAAAATCTCGAAATCCTAAAAAAAGATATTTGAAGCTAATTGCCAGTTTGTTGTGTTTTTAAAATTTACAGCCCATTTCTTACTACTTATAGCCTATTTTCTGGGCAAGCATATACATCCCTCACCATCTTGAAAGATTTGCAGCCCAACAGGGCTGAGAAAAGCAAGTAGGCCTTCTTTGGGTATTCTATAAAAAATAGAGCTGGGCTAGACATATTCAGAAAGAAAAAAAACTGAGCTCGTCATGTGGTAAACATAAAATAAAAGCATGGGCTAGACGGGCCATAGCCCCCGCACAACCCCGTTGATACCCTGCTCCATCTCTAAAACTAAAAAACAACCACGCCAGCTGTTGTGTCCCTGGTGTCAGCCGCTCGTTGTGTAATTCTCTCATTTATTGACTATACATTGACAATGGTGTGGGACCCAGATTTCAAACCATTAGGAGGAAGCATTTTTTAGCTTGTAATAACGAGGCACTTGCTTGCGTACCGTCATGACCCTAGTCCGTCCCTACTGTCATCCTCTCCACGTACAGTCACCTACTGATTCCTCTCTATTATGTACCATGTTGACAATGCCAGACGACGGCGCACCACGCACGGCGAGCGAACCAAGGCAGAGGATGATGACGAGGCCTCGGATGGGAACGAACAGGAGCTATGGAAGATGCAACAATCTAGTCACAGACGGATGGGAGTACGAGGGTTGACTGCTTTGGGTGCGGGTGCGGGTTGGGGCCGACGTCTTCGAAGAATAATAGGATGTGTGGGGGAATAGAGGGATGGACTGGCCAACTTTTGAGGGTACTGTTGGAAATATGCCCTAGAGGCAATAATAAAGTGGTTATAATTATATTTCCTTAATCATGATAAAGGTTTATTATTCATGCTAGAATTGTATTGACCGGAAACTTAAATACATGTGTGGATACATAAACAAATACCGTGCCCCTAGTGAGCCTCTACTAGTCTAGCTCGTTGATCAAGAGATGGTTAAGGTTTCCTAACCATAGACATGTGTTGTCACTTGATAATGGGATCACATCATTAGGAGAATGATGTGATGGACAAGACCCATCCGTAAGCTTAGCATATGATCGTTCAGTTTATTGCTACTTCTTTATTAATGTCAAATACATATTCCTTTGACCATAAGATCATGCAACTCCCGGATACCGGAGGAATACCTTATGTGCTATCAAACGGCACAACATAACTGGGTGATCATAAAAATGCTCTAAAGGTATATCCTGAAGGAAATATGCCCTAGAGGCAATAATAAAGTTGTTATTTTATATTTCCTTATTCATGATAAAGGTTTATTATTCATGCTAGAATTGTACTGATCGGAAACCTAAATACATGTGTGAATATATAAACAAACACTGTGTCCCTAGTGAGCCTCTACTTGACTAGCTCATTGATCAAAGATGGTTAAGGTTTCCTGACCATGTACATGAGTTGTCATTTGATAACAGGATCACATCATTAGGAGAATGATGTGATGGACAAGACCCACCTGTTAGCTTAGCATTATGATCATTCAGTTTGATTGCTATTGCTTTCTTCATGTCAAATACATATTCCTTATGAGATTATGCAACTCCCGGATACCGAAGGAATGCCTTATGTGCTATTAAATGTCACAACGTAACTGGGTGATTATAAAGATGCTCTACAGGTATCTCCGAAGGTGTTTGTTGAGTTCACATAGATCGAGATTAGGATTTGTAACTCTAAGTATCGGAGAGGTATCTCTGGGCCCTCTCGGTAATACACATCATAAGCTTGCAAGCAAATGAGTAAGGAGTTGGTCATGAGGTGATGTATTACGGAATGAGTAAAGAGACTTGCCGGTAACGAGGTTGAACTAGGTATGAAGATACCGACGATCGATTCTCGGGCAAGTAACATACCGATGGACTAAAGGAATTGCGTACGTTGTCATAATGGTTCGAGCGATAAAGATCTTCGTAGAATATGTAGGAGCCAATATGGGCATCCAGGTTCCTCTATTGGTTATTGACCGCAGAGGTGTCTCGGTCATGTCTACATAGTTCTCGAACCCGTAGGGTCCGCACGCATGACGTTCGATGACGATATTGTATTATATGAGTTATGTGATTTGGTGACCGAATGTCGTTTGGAGTCCCGGATGAGATCATGGACATGATGAGGAGTCTCGAAATGGTCGAGAGGTGAAGATCGATATATCGGACGATAGTATTCGGACACTGGAAGTGTTCCGGAGGGTACCGGGTACATATCGGGTCACCGAAAGGGGTTCCAGGCACCCCGTGGCAAAGATATGGGCCTTATGGGCCAAGAAGGGAAATGCACCAGCCAAACCAGGGGGAAGGAAAGGGGGGATTCGGCCTCCCCCTTCCCTTTCTCGCCCCTCCTCTTTCCTTCCCCCTCCGACATATATGGCAGGGGGCGCGTGGCCAAGGAGCAACCCCAGTAGGATTCGGTCCTACTTGGGGGGCCTCCTGGCCTCTCCCCCCTGCCACCTATATATATGTGGGGGGGGGGGTAGCACACACCAGACAATTGCCTAGCCGTGTGCGGCGCCCCCTGCACCGTTTACACCCTCGGTCATATTTTCATAGTGCTTAGGCGAAGCCCTGCGAGGATCACTTCACCATCACCGTCACCACGCCGTCGAGCTGGTGGAACTCATCTACTACCTCGATGTCTTGCTGGATCAAGAAGGCGAGGGACGTCACCGAGCTGAACGTGTGTAGGACTCGGAGGTGCCGTGCGTTTGGTACTTGATCAGTTGAAGCACAAAGAAGTTCGACTACATCAACCACGTTGAGAAACGCTTCCGCTTATGGTCTATGAGGGTATGTAGACACACTCTCCCCCTCGTTTCTATGCATATCCATGGATAGATCATTGCGTGTGCATACAATTTTTTTGTTTTCCATGCAACGATTCCCAACAGTGGCATCATGAGCCAAGTCTATGCGTAGATGATATGCACGAGTAGAACACAAAGAGTTGTGGGTGGTGATAGTCATATTGCTTACCACCAACATATTATTTTGATTCGGCGGTATTGTGGGATGAAGCGGCCCAGACCAACCTTACATGTCCACGCACATGAGACCCGTTTCCATCGACAGACATGCAACTAGTTTTGCATAAAGGTGGATGGCGGGTGTCTGTTTCTCCTAATTTAGTTGAATCAAATTTGACTATGGCCAGTCCTTGAAGAAGGTTAAAACAACAAACTTGATGAAACACCATTGTGGTTTTATGCGTAGGTAAGAATGGTTCTTGCTAGAAGCCTGTAGCAGCCACGTAACATTTGCAACAACAAAGTAGAGGACGTCTAACTTGTTTTTCCAGGGCATGTTGTGATGAGATATGGTCAAGACATGATGTGATATACGTTATTGTATGAGATGATCATGTTTTGTAAAAGTTATCGGCAACTGGCAGGAGCTTATGGTTGTCTCTTTATTGTATGAAAGGCAAACGCCATGTAATTGCTTTACTTTATCACTATGCGTTAGCGATAGTTGTAGAAGCAATAGTTGGCGATATGACCACGACGCAACCATGGAGATCAATGTGTCGAGCCACTAATGATGGAGATCATGATGATGCTTTGGAGATGGAGATCAAAAGCACAAGATGATGATGGCCATGTCATGTCACATATTTTGATTGCATGTGATGTTTATCTTTTTATGCATCTTATTTTTCTTAGTACGACGATAGCATTATAAGATGATTCCTTAACTAAATTTTGAGGTAAAAGTGTTCTCCACGAGTATGCACCGTTGCTACAGTTCGTCGTGTTGAGACACCACATGATGATCGGGTGTGATAGACTCTATGTTCACATACAATGGGTGCAAGACAGTTTTGCACATGCGGAATACTTGGGTTAAACTTGACGAGCCTAGCATGTACAGACATGGCCTCGGAACACAGGAGACCGAAAGGTCGAACGTGAATCATATATTAGATATAATCAACATAGAGATGTTCACCATTAATGACTACTCCATCTCACGTGATGATCGGACATGGATTAGTTGATTTGGATCACGTACGATTTAGATGACTTGAGGGATGTCTATCTAAGTGGGAGTTCTTAAGTAATTTGATTAACTAAACTTAATTTATCACAAACTTAGTCCTGATAGTATTTGCATATCTATGTTGTAGATCAATGGCTCGTGCTACCGTTCCCCTGAATTTTAATGCGTTCCTAGAGAAAGCTAAGTTGAAAGATGATGGTAGCAACTACACAGACTGGGTCCATAACTTGAGGATTATTGTAAGTGCATCTAGTGCCCCTTAGTGATTTTGGTGTATTTAAGACTTATAGGTTAAGGGACTAATGTGTTTGTGAGTATGCACAGGTCTATAAGTCTATGAGGAGTTTGATATTTATGATGAAAGTGGACCCCTAAAAAATGAATGTATTCAGTTGAAGACTTTGGTTTTCTTGAAGACTTTGAAAGTGAGGAAATTGGTGTGACCTTGATGACTTTGATATTGATGCGAGGATTATGAAGCATGAAGACTTCTGTTTTTTAGTTTCATTTTCCCTTTCTTGATTCATAGGAAACATAACACTGTTAAAGGGGGTCGAGGTAAAACTAAAGACAAGTTTCCAAGTGATGCTCATCTCAAAATCCTACACCTACCCAATCCTTTCGAGTGAAGCCATTGGAAATCTCATACAGTTCAGTCAATTTCTTTAGTGACAGAGACGAAGATCTTCTGTTCTATGAGGAATTTGTTCTGACTGAGGAGTTAGGAATTCGTTAGTGCGGATTGCCTACAAGTGAGGAACATGATAGCCCTGAGGAATTTGATACTCAAATTTCCGACCGTTGCTATGCTACGCGCCAGCTGTTCCAAAATATCTACCCACCTAACGGTCATACCATGGAAGGACATTTATCTATTATCATATCGGGCTGCTCCCTGGCCTATAAATAGCCACCCCCTACAACCACTAGAAGGTTGGCTGCTCCGAGAGAAACTGACACTTGTCATTGCGAGCGTCCCATCCTTCGAGGACTCTGAGCAAAAATCATCAGTGGGGAAAACCCAAACCCAAACACCTACAAATCCAAAGTGATTGAGCATCACCGAAGAGATTCTTCCTGTGTGGAACCGATGCTTGTTACCTTTGAGGATTGTGCATCCTCCAGACGGTTAGGTGTCATGGTCTAGAGCATCCAAGAGGAATTGTGGATCGCCGAATGACCGAGTTTGTGAAGGTTTGAAAGTCACCTGAAGACTTACCATGAGTGATTGGGCGAGGTCCATGTGATCTTAGCTCACGGAGAATACGGTGAGGGATGTGTGTCCTTAGGTTTAAATACCTAGCCGCTCCAACCAGATGTACGACTGTCACAGCAGTTGGAACTGGTCTACCAAATCATCGGCGTCACCAAGCTATTGGTTCTATTTTCTCAAGCCTTTCATTTCCTCGTTCATGTGTTGATGAACTTGTATGTTACTGTTTGAAGACTTTGACTGAAGACTTTCTCAATTTCCTCAATCCTAATTCTTCAGTCACTTTGTCTTCAACCTGCTTATCCTATTTACATGCTACTTGTGCTCTGTGCTTGTTTCATTTCATCATGACGACTGTGTTACTTCTCTGTTACGATTGCACCTGAGTACTTATTCCGCTGCTAGTTGTTGTGACTTAGGAAATTCCTCACCTTGGATTTCCTTAGTGACGAATTTGTAAAACTCACCTATTCACCCCCCTCTAGTCGATACAACGCACTTTCAATTAGTATCCGAGCAAGGTACTCCCTTGTTCTATGTGATTTTGGTTTAACCACCTAGAGTTTTAGTTATGTCGATCGCAGGAATGAAGAAAGTGACATGCCCCATCTTTGACGGTCATGATTATCCCAAGAGGAAGGCCATGATGAGGAAGCACCTCATGGCGATGAACAGTGAGTTGTGGACCATCACTGAGATTGTTCTTACCGATCTATGCAAGATGGAGGATGCTGATGATATTCACAAGTACACTCGACTTGACATCATGGCGAAGGATAGCATCTGCTCCTGCCTATCTAGAAATCAGTTCATGCTCATTATGCATCTCTGCAATGCGAAGCTTATCTCATACCAAATCTTTGATGTCTATGAAGGTCATCGAACTTGTCATGATCCCTGGTTTGAGGATTTCAAGGAGTCACTCAAAACAATGACTTTTGAACCTGAACCATCATGTTCAGCACCATGCCTCATGGAAAAAGGTGCAAAGGTACCTGAATACTCTTCATCTGAATCTAGCGATGATGAATCTGATGATGATTTAGGACTTAGCTATTCCAAGCTTGCTACTATTGCTACTAAACAACATAAGGCTTTGGAAAGGGTTCAAAATCTGCTAGATAAAAGCGATGACCTGTTGGGTGAAGAAATGGATCGAACTCAAACTCTGACTGAAAATCTTCAGAGACTTCAGTCTAAGTTTGATAACCTTCAGAGTCATCACAACACTCTCTTAGCTGATCATGAGAAACTTTATTATGAATTTCTTCAAAGAAAGCAAGATCTTGAGAAGCTAAGGGTGAGTTATGAAGATCTCCAGAAGGGACGTGATTCATTGCTTGCTCAACAGATAAGTTCCGCTCAGGATAAATTCATTCCACGATGTTTGAAACGCATTGAACGTGAATCTGCTAATTCTTCACCTGAAAGTACAAATGCTTCTGTTGCTGCAAATTCTTCAACTGTCTCTGTGGTCACAAATTCCTCTTCTGAGGATACCACAAGTATCACTGACAATGCAGGGTTGAAGGAATTGTATGTGACAGGCATGTACAAAATCCTGAAAGGTCATCAGGCTCTTTGTGATGTGCTTAAGAAGCAGATCCTCAACAGGAACCCTAGGAAAGAGGGTATTGCCTTTGAGAGGAAACTCAATGCTGATGGGACCTACTGGAAACCTGAGCAGTACCCCAAAACCTCATGGCTTGCTGTGAAAGGACCTCCCGTAGATCCATCCACTTTATCTGGCTTTACATATGAATCTTCATATTCTTCTGATGAGTCATTTGACTCCAACTATAAACTGTTCAAAAATAAGAATGGTGAAGTATTTGCTAGATACATTGGAACTAACTGCAGGAACGGTCCCCCTATGAAGAAAATATGGGTTCCCAAAAGGTGCCTTGAAAGTCTTCAAGTGGATGTCATCATGACACCACCTATGAAGAATAGGAACCCTAGATCAAATTCTTCATATGGACCAAATTCTTCATATTGACCCAAGTCCTCATATGGACCAAATTCCTCACGTGGATCAAATTCCTCATATGGATCCAAATCCTCATATGAACATCATCGTGCTAACACTTCTATTTCGCAGGGAAGATCTAAGGGCTATGAATATGTGCATTATTCTTCAAATCATTAAGTTCATAAGTCCTCAAAAAATTTCTCTGCTTATTCATATGCTTACTCTAACCCCTCTTCTGTGAAACGAAGTGGACTGGTTTCTGTACCTCCTTTTTCTTATGAAGCTCACAAAATGATGAACTCTTTGCCACCCCTCCAGATGTGGGTGGTGAAGAAAAAGAACTAATCTATGATGCAGGGTCAGGTCTCCAGACGAACTTGAACGTCTGATGAATTTGTTGGAGACCTTAATTTGTTTGAAAGGATGCAAAGCTAATCATAAAGAAATGAATGTTCATTTCTCGCGTCCTTATACTGCTATCTCTGTTGTACTGCTTGATGAACTTCAATCTGATGAATTTGATGTCATATTCTTCACTGATTGAAGTATATGAGTTCGTAAGTTGCACTAATTCATCTGCAGGATGATCAACCCAAAGCTACTGAGTGGGTCCTCGACAGTGGATGCACAAATCACATGATAGGTGACAGGAACCTATCGATGGAAACTGCCTTATCTCCATCTCATCTGAAGCATATCACCTACGCTGACAAAGGCAAAAGCAAGGTATTGGGTCTAGGTAGGGTTGCGATCTCAAAGGATCGACACATGGACAAAGTCATGCTTGTCGAGTCCTTAGGATACAACCACATGTTTGTCTCAATGCTTTGTGAACTTGATATGGTTATCGTCTTTGGCAAATATCGTTGTGTTGTGATCATGGAATCTGACCATTCCGAAGTCTTTGAAGGCTTTAGGAGAGGAGACTTGCATATTGTTGATTTCTCTACCGGACCACAACCTGCCACATGTCTACTTGCAAAAGCTTTAGAAGGCTGGTTATGACATCGATGACTTGCTGGCATGAGGAACTTGCACACACTCGCGAAGAAGAAGCACGTCATTGGCATCGAGGGTGTCAAATTCCTCAAGGACCATCTGTGTGGAGCTTGTGAAGCTGGAAAGATGATGAAGTCCAAGCATCCCTCAAAGACTATCATGGCTACCACTCGTCCATTTGAATTGCTTCACATGAATCTCTTTGGCCCTACTCATTATGCCACATTCACAAATGTAACATCTCTATATGGCTTTGTTATTGTTGATGACTATTCTCGTTACACCTGGGTACATATCATCACTTACAAAACCGAAGTGCAGGAAGTCTTCAAACGATTTTCCGCGAGGGCCTCGACGAATTTCGGTGTGAAGATCAAGCACATTAGGAGTGATAATGGGACCGAGTTCAAGAGCACTGGTCTTGATGACTATCTTGATGAACATGGTATTACTCACGAGTTATCTGCCGCTTATACTCCTCAGCAGAATGGCGTTGTGGAGCGCAAGAATAGGACTCTTGTTGAGATGGCTCGCACTATGCTTGATGAATACAAGACGCCTCCTCACTTCCGGCCTGAGACAATTGATACTGCGTGCCACATCATCAATAGGGTATATCTTCACAAATTCTTCAAAAAGACCTCATATGAACTCCTCACTGACAAGAAACCGAATTTGAGTTATTTCAAAGTCTTCGGTGCTAAATGTTAGATTAGAGATCCTCATCACAATTCTAAATTTTCACCGAAAGCACATGAAGGTTTTATGCTTGGTTACAGAAAGGACTCGCACACCTATAGAGTCTTCAACACCTTTCACCACAAGGTTGTTGAAACTATAGATGTGCGGTTCGGTGAAACTAATGGCCCGCAAAGAGAGCACCTACCTCCTGTGCTAGATGAAATGTCACCTGAGGAATCCATCAAGTTCAAGGCTACTGAGGATGTCATTCCCACTGAAGAATCTGCTAAAGAAGTCATTCCAAAACATGAAGAAAATCTTGCTGGTGCACCTGAGGAAAATTGCTCTGAAGAAAATGCTGAGCTCACAACGTCGTCAACCTGCTCATCCTTGTGTTGCAAATGAAGTGCAGATCGAGAAAATCATCGACGACATCAATGCACCAAGTCCTCTCACATGTTCAAGAGCTTCACATTTGTATAACTTTTATGGGCACTTTGCTTTTGTCTCTATCACAGAGCCCTCCAAAGTTGATGAGGCATTTCTGGAGCCTGAGTGGATTCAAGCGATGCAAGAGGAATTACATCAATTTGAGCTCAATAATGTCCGGGAACTTGCCAAGCGACCATACCCATGCAAGCACAATATCATCGGTACCAAATGGATCTACCGCAACAAGCAAGATGAAATTGGCCTTGTGGTGAGGAATAAGGCTCGTCTTGTAGCTCAAGGCTACACGCAGGTTGAAGGAATTGATTTTGATGAAACTTTTGCACCTGTTGCTAGACTTGAGGCTATTCGCATATTTCTTGCTTATGCTAACCATCATAATATCATCTTATATCAAATGGATGTGAAAAGTGCATTCCTCAATGGTAAGCTTGAGGAAGAAGTATATGTTGCTCAACCCCCAGGTTTTGAAGATCCTAAGCATCCTGACAAAGTCTTCAGACTCAATAATCCCCTCTATGGCCTCAAGCACGCCCCTCGGGCATGGTATGATACTTTGAAGAATTCCTCATGAAGAAAGGCTTCAAACCCGGTTCACTTGACCCACCTCTTTTCACCAAAACCTATGATGATGAATTATTCATGTGCCAAATATATGTTGATGATATTATCTTTGGCTGTACTAACCAACATTATAGCGGTGAATTTGCCTATATGATGAGTGAGGAATATCAAATGTCTATGATGGGAGAACTGAAATTCTTCTTAGGTCTTCAAATTCGTCAACAGCACAGCGACATCATCATATGTCAAGAGAAATACCTCAAGGACGTGTTGAGGAACTTCGGCATGCAAGATTGCAAAGGCGTCAAAATCCCCATGCCCACAAATGGCCATCTATGCACTAATGAAAATGGTATATACTTCAATCAAAAGGTATACCACTCCATGATTGGCTCTTTATTGTATCTGTGTGCATCTATGCCAGATATTATGCTTAGTGTTTGCATGTGTGCCTGTTTCCAAGCTACACCGAAGGAATCACACCATAAGGCTGTGAAGCATATTCTTTGATATCTAGCTCACAGTCCAACACTTGGACTATGGTATCCCAAGGGCTCGGCTTTTGATCTCAGATTATACGTCTCCAATGTATCTGCTTTTCCTAACACTTTTCCTCTTGTTTTGGATTCTAATTTGCATGATTTGAATGAAACTAACCCCGGGCTGATGCTGTTTTCAGCAGAACTACCATGGTGTTGCTTTTGTGCAGAAATAAAAGTTCTTGGAACAGAAAGAAACTTTGCGAGGATTTTTTATGCAATAAAAGAGAATTTCTAGAGCCAAGAGTCACATGAGGGGGGCACCTAGGTGGGCACAACCCACCTGGGCGCACAGGCGCGCCCAGATGGGTTGTCCCCACCTGGCGGCCCCGTAGACCCTGAAACCGACGCTATAAAATCCAATTTTCGGAGAAAAAAATTAGGGAGAAAGAATTATCGTGTTTGACGAGACGGAGCCACCATCACCTCCTGTTCTTCATCGGGAGGCCAGATCTAGAGTCCGTTTGGGGCTCCGGAGAGGGGGATCTTCGATCTTCGTCATCACCAACCCTTCTCCATCGCCAATTCCATGATGCTCCCCGCCGAGAGTGAGTAATTCCTTCGTAGGCTCGCTGGTCGGCGAGGAGTTGGATGAGATTCATCATGTAATCTAGTTAGTTTTGTTAGGTCTTGATCCCTAGTATCCACTATGTTCTGTGATTGATGTTGCTATGACTTTGCCATGCTTAATGCTTGTCACTTTGGGCCCGGGTGCCATGATTTCAGATCTGAACCATTTATGTTATCACCATTATATCCATATTCTAGATCCGATCTTGCTAGTTATAGTCACATACTACGTGTTACGATCCGGCTACCTCGGAGTGACAATAGTCGGGATCACTCCCGGTGATGACCGTAGTTTGAGGAGTTCATGTATTCACCAGCTGTTAATGCTTTGTTCCGGTTCTCTATTAAAAGGAGGCCTTAATATCCCTTAATTTCCAATAGGACCCCGCTACCATGGGAGGGTAGGACAAAAGATGTCATGCAAGTTCTTTCCATAAGCACGTATGACTATTTACGGAATACATGCCTAAATTATATTTATGAACTAGAGCTAGTGCCGTATCGCCCTAGGTTATGTAACATCCCAAATTTTCAATTTGGAATGTTATACATAGGTCATTCTTGCATATCATATTTTATTGCATTTTCGTTCCGCAATCCTCGAAATCCTAAGCAACTCAAGGACCCTCGGAGAGAGTTGGGGATTTCCCGGTTTTCATATTTGATTTTTATCAAATAATGAAACGAGGATTTTTTATTTTTATTATTTTTCTCTCCGAAAAATATTTCATATTAAAATATATGAGAGGAGATAATATGAATTCTCCAAAATAATTCAAATATTGGAGGAAAATATTAAAATCATTTATTTGATTTTATTTTGATTTTATTTGTATTAGAAAAATTGCAGGTTTTCAAAATTGCATTTTAGGGCCAAGAAAATGTTCATCTTGTTCAAAATATTTTGTTTAGAAGGTGAAAATTTGTTTTGGCATTTTCAGATTTTATTTTATTTTCTAGGATTTATTTTCTGTTCGGCGGAATTGTTTTAAAAAAAACTTCCAAGCGCCGACTGGCCCGAAATCCAGCCGGGCCGGTCCATCCCGCGCCGTCGCCGTCTCCCGCGCGGAGACCGCGCCGCCGCCGCCGACTCGGACTAGGAGTCCGGCCGGGACTCCTCCTCGCCGCCGCCTTGGCCCCTCCTCCAAGCCGAGCCGCCCCCCTTTAAATACTCCACCCCGAGCCCGCCACCACCACCGACCACCACCGCAGCCCCGCCGCCGCCGCCCCACCGCCACAGCCGCCGCGCCGCCCGCCGCCGCCCTCGTCGCTGCCAGCCGCCGCCCCGCGCCGCCGAGTCGCCCCGCCGCCCCGCAAGCCCCGCCTCGCCGGAGTTGCCTCGGCGGAGAGGTAACGCGCCGTTCCGCCGCCGCCGGTTTTTTTAAAACCCGTTTGTTTTTTTATAAACCATAGTTCGTTTTTTTAGATCGGTTTGCCGGTTCTTCTTTTTAGCGGACGTTCGTCTGTACGTTCGTTTAAACGAACGGTTTTCGCCCGTTAGTTACAGCTAACGAATGCTTGTTCGTTAGTCTATTCATCAGTTTTCTTTTTATCAGATTTCTCCGCGATTATTCTCGATCGCGATTTCTGATCCGATTTTCGTTTGAGTTTATCTTTTTGCTCGTTAGTCGGAATCAGGCGATTCAAGCACCCAGATCTTGGTCTCGGGACGCTCTTTCTGTTTAATCAACTTAAACAAGATTTTGGTACTGTGAAATTTGACTTTAGTTCAGATTAGTAAACGGATCTTGTTTCTTTCGTCGTTTGAGTTTCGTTGCTTCGTTCGATTTGATTCTTTTGGCAAACCGGAGTTCTTAAGTTGAACTTTCTGGTCAATCTCTCTTATTTGAGTTTTGCCCGTGCATCTTTGCTTTTTGCTTATGTATGCTATTGTTTGTTTGCGATAGAATTCCCGGAGTGCGAAGCGTGTTACTACGAGTCCCTAGGTTTCGTGGATCGTCAGCAAGGCAAGTAACACATTGATCATACTCTTTCCATACCCAGTTTTTATGCAGTAGTTTCAATCCTCAAGCATTGCATGATTAGTATGTCATTAACTTGTGGGTTGGGAAGTAGTTGTTGAGGTAGAACCTATTGCCCTGTATTCAAACCCTTAGGAGTTACTTCTACGCGTTGCTTATATTGCTGTGCTATGCTCGTAGACGTGGGTTGGGTTTGGGTGAAATCCATGACAGATGTGAGATTGTTAACTAATGGTTCAACCTAAGGTGGCAACTTAATCAAACATCTGGGTGGACTGAGGCACCTGGGGTACCCAGTGTTGCCTGTATTTTTGGAAATCCCGGGGTTCCGTGTGATCTTCCTATGGACCACCACCCAGGCTCAAAGGGAACTGAGATGATTCATGCTAGAAACTTCCGTGTGCAACCACAAGCTATTATGGGCTCTAGCATAGTTGAGTAAGTTACGTGAAGCTCTTGAAGAGGCAGATCAGCAGGTAGAGGGATGTAGGTTTGGT
This sequence comes from Aegilops umbellulata, assembly GCA_032464435.1. Classification (NCBI taxonomy): domain Eukaryota; kingdom Viridiplantae; phylum Streptophyta; class Magnoliopsida; order Poales; family Poaceae; genus Aegilops; species Aegilops umbellulata. The sequence continues at coordinate 220,927,156 of CP136055.1, read as the reverse complement.
ATGGTCTGTCCGGAGTAGAGAGTTAATGTTTCTGAAAGACTGTGTCTCGATCATCCGTTTCTCAAACAATCGGTAGTGCGAGAAATGCAACGAAGGAGATCGAGTCTTGTGGGGAAAAGTGCACAAACCTCTGCAGAGTGTACAAACTAATCATGATTAGCCGTGTCCCCGGTTATGGACAATCTTGAGTATCTAGTACTTGGAGTATCTTAAGTATCTCATCACTCTTAATTAATATTGTTGGGTTGTTAACCACTTTAATTGGGATTGTGTTGGAGGAACCTTCTCAATGATGTTTCAACTACCATGATAGTTAAATTAAAATCTATTCCTTTGCAGTAGGGAAAAATTGACTTTTCGCAAAACATTATAACCATTGAGTTTTTCCACCAGCCAAATATCCATGTAGTGATAGCTATTATTCATCTTTATCTTGTGGTGTGAATTTGCCAGTACATTCAATGTACTGACCCTTGTGGCTGCAACGTCTCATGTTGCAAGATATCTTACGACGAGTAAGTGATACGTTAGAGTGATTTCTACACTCAACTTTGCCATTGGTGTTGATGGGAATCCACAACCTTGTTGTTACTTCCACTATTTGGATTGAGGTAATAGTATTTACGTTACTTTATACATGCAATTTACCTCTGTTATAAATCCTCGAGTACTGTGTGTGTCAGCATACCGATCCAGGGATGACACTTAAGCACAGAGACTTGACCGTCTGAGGTCGGGTCGCTACAAGATGGTATTATAGCACATGTTGACTATAGGACGTGACCCTAGAAACTGGCAAGCCCATAGGAAGGATTTTCTCTAAAACTTTCTTTTTCAAAAAGATCTTTTACCTCTCTTCTCTTCCGAGCTTATTCAAATATTCCCTTTTAGTGAGACCACATCCCCTCCCTTTTTATTGACCACACGAAGATTCAACTGATGAGACCACTCCAAGAAGTACAAGATATCGAACAACTAAGACCACTTTGGAATGAAGAAGATCTTACCGTACATCTGAATAATGGGAACTACAACGGTTGAAGACTCCGAAGACTAGGAGAATTTGAAGGCTCTGAAGAATTTCCATATTTGTATGACCTAGGAAGGCACCCTTGATGGAACTTGACGGACTATGGAAGTTATCAACACCCGAGATCAAGGTGTATTGGAGGAAGTATTGACTGTGCTAGTAAGTCGATTTATCTCACCACCCCAGAGGGAAAAAGGATTAAGTATGTATCTAGGCATGTGCCTAGAAGGAGCCAAGTGAATACCCTCACGGGAGTTGTTCAGGAGGAAGTGCTTGTAGTGAAGGATTACCCGGACGTTTTCCCAGAAGAGTTACCAGGCATGCCACCGGACAGAGACATCGAGTTTTTGATAGAGCTATTGCCAGGAACAGGGCCAATATCCAAGAGACCCTATCGGATGCTCGCAAATGATCTGGAGGAGATTAAGAGACAGATCAAGGAGTTGAAGAAACGTTTGACTACAACCCCAGTGCTGACACTGCCAGATATACATAAGGATTTCCAAGTGTATTGCGACGCCTCTCACTTGGGACTTGGATGTGTGCTTATGCAAGACGGAAGAGTTGTTTCGTATGCCTCGCGACAACTAAAACCTCACGAGTTGAATTATGCCACACATGATTTGGAGCTAGCAGCCGTAGTGCATGCATTGAAGACTTGGAGACATTACCTCATTGGAAACCGTTGTGATGTGTATACGGATCATAAGAGTTTGAAGTACATCTTCACACAAAAGGAGCTAAACCTTAGGCAGAGGAGATGGTTGGAGCTTATAAAGGATTATGACATGAAGCTTCACTATCATCCAGGAAAGGCCAACGTCGTAGCAGACGCCTTAAGCCGAAAGAGTTATGCTAATATCCTTGAGAGTAAGGGATTGCCAAAGGAGTTAGCAGAGGATATCATGGAACTACGATTAGAGATTGTTCCAAGAGGTTTTGTTGCAACAATGGAGGTTCAGTCTACATTGTTGGGTAAGATTCGAGAAGCTCAGAAGGATGACAAGGAGATTGCCGAGATAAAGGAGAAAATGAGCAAAGGAAAGGCCAAGGGTTTTCGTGAGGATGAGCACGATACCTTATGGTTTGAGGACCGAATTTATGTGCCCAATGACCCAGAGATCAGGAAGTTAATAGTGCAGGAGGCTCATGACTCACCATACTCGACACACCCCAGAAACACCAAGATATATTTGGATTTGAAGGAACGTTTCTGGTGGACGGGTATGAAGAAGGATATTGCCGAGTATGTAGCCATATGTGATGTATGTCAGAGGGTGAAGGCGGAACATCAAAAGCCAGCAGGACTGTTACAGCCTATGCCGATACCCGAATGGAAGTGGGATAAACTTGGCATGGACTTTATCACCGGATTTCCCAAGACCAAATCAGGATATGATTCCACATGGGTAGTAGTTGATCGCTTGACCAAAGTGGCTCACTTTATCCCAGTGAAAACCACTTATACAAGTGTGAAGTTGGCCAAGATATATATGTCCAGGATCGTATGTCTGCATGGAGTTCCAAGGACCATCGTATCAGATAGAGGAACATAGTTTACCTCAAAGTTTTGGCATCAGTTACACTAGACTTTGGGAACGAGATTGGAGTTCAGTACAGCGTTTCACCCATAGACGGATGGACAGGCCGAGAGAGTTAATCAGATTCTGGAGGACATGTTGAGAGCCTGTGCACTAGATTATGGATCTAGTTGGGATGACAATTTGCCTTACGCAGAGTTTTCATACAACAATAGCTACCAAGCTAGTTTGAAGATGGCATCGTTCGAAGCCTTGTACGGACGAAGGTGCAGAACGCCGTTAATGTGGGATGAAGTAGGAGACCGACAGTTGTTTCAACCAGACCTGATCAAGGAGTCCGAAGAGAAGGTTAAGTTTATTCGTGATAGACTGAAGATAGCTCAGTCCAGGCAGAAGAGTTATGCAGATTCAAAATGCAAGGAGGTAACTTATGAAATTGGAGACAGAGCATATCTGCGAGTATCACCCTTGTGAGGAGTGAAACGATTTGGAGTTAAGGGAAAGTTAGCCCCAAGATTTGTAGGACCGTATCGTATTTTGGAACGTATGGGAGAAGTTGCCTACAAGTTGGAATTACCTGAAGGACTGCCAGGAGTTCACGATGTGTTTCACGTTTCAAAGTTGAAGAAGTGTCATGCTGAGATGGCCGATATACCGTTAAGAGATACATTACCCTTGGAGGCGATTCAGTTGGACAGTGATTTTACTTATGAGTTGAAGCCAGTTAAGATTCTTGAGTTTGCCAGCCGAGTCACCCGCAGCAAGGTTATCAAGTTTTGTAAAGTTCAGTGGAGCCACCATACCGAGGATGAAGCCACCTGGGAACGAGAGGATAATCTACTCAAAGACCACCCACACCTATTTTCTAGCCAACCCGAATCCCGAGGGAGAGATTCATCTTAAGGGGGGTAGGTTTGTAACATCCCAAATTTTCAATTTGGAATGTTATACATAGGTCATTCTTGCATATCATATTTTATTGCTTTTTGTTCTGCAATCCTCGAAATCCTAAGCAACTCAAGGACCCTCGGAGAGAGTTGGGGATTTCCCGGTTTTCATATTTGATTTTTATCAAATAATGAAACGAGGATTTTTTATTTTAATTATTTTTCTCTCCGAAAAATATTTCATATTAAAATATATGAGAGGAGATAATATGTCTTCTCCAAAATAATTGAAATATTGGAGGAAAAATATTAAAATCATTTATTTGATTTTATTTGGATTTTATTTGCATTAGAAAAATTGCACGTTTTCAAAATTGCATTTTAGGGCCAAGAAAATGTTCATCTTGTTCTAAATATTTTATTTAGGCGGCGAAAATTTGTTTTGGCATTTTTAGATTTTACTTTATTTTCTAGAATTTATTTTCTGTTCGGCGGAATTGTTTTTTTTAACTTCCAAGCGCCGACTGGGCCGAAACCCAGCCAGGCCGGCCCATCCCGCGCCGCCGCCGCCGACTCGGACGAGGAGTCCGGCCGGGACTCCTCCTCGCCGCCGCCTTGGCCCCTCCTCAAAGCCGAGCTGCCCCCCTTTATATACTCCACCCCCGAGCCCGCCACCACCACCCACCACCACCGTAGCCCCGCCTACGTAGCCGCCGCGCCGCCCGCATCGCCGCCAGCTGGCGCCCCGCGCCGCTGCTGCCCGACACCGAGTCGCCCCGCCGCCCTGCAAGCCCCGCATCACCGGAGTTGCCTCGCTGGAGAGGTAACACGCCGATTCGCCGCCGCCGGTTTTTTAAAAACCCGTTCGGTTTTTTTACAAACCCTAGTTTGTTTTTTTAGATCGGTTCGCCGGTTTTTCCCGGTTCTTCTTTTTAGTGGACGTTCATCCGTACATTCATTTAAACGAACGGTTTTCGCCCGTTAGTTACAGCTAACAAACACTTGTTCATTAGTCTGTTTGTCAGTTTTCTTTTTATCGGATTTCTCCATGATTATTCTCGATCGCGATTTCTGATCCGATTTTCGTTTCAGTTTATCTTTTCGCTCGTTAGTCGGAATCAGGCGATTCAAGTGCCCAGATCTTCATCTCGGGACCTTCTTTCTGTTTAATCAACTTAAACAAGATTTTGGTACTGTAAAATTTGACTTTAGTTCATATTAGTAAACGGATCTTGTTTCTTTCGTCATTTGAGTTTTGTTGCTTCGTTCGATTTGATTCTTTTTGCAAATCGGAGTTCTTAAGTTGAACTTTCTGGTCAATCTCTCTTATTTGAGTTTTGCCCATGCATATTTGCTTGTTGATTATGTATGCTATTGTTTGTTTGCGATAGAATTCCTGGAGTGTGAAGCGTGTTACTACGAGTCCCTAGGTTTCGCGGATCGTCAGCAAGGCAAGTAATACATTGATCATACTCTTTCCATACCTAGTTTTTATGCAGTAGTTTCAATCCTCAAACATTGCATGATTAGGATGTCATTAACTTGTGGGTTGGGAAGTAGTTGTTGAGGTAGAACCTATTGCCCTGTATTCAAACCCTTGGGAGTTACTTCTACGCGTTGCTTATATTGCTATGCTATGCTCATAGACGTGGGTTGGGTTTGAGTGATATCCATGACAGATGTGAGATTGTTAACTAATGGTTCAACTTAAGGTGGCAACTTAATCAAACATCTGGGTGGATTGAGGCACCTGGGGTACCCAGTGTTGCCTGTATTTTTGGAAATTCCGGGGTTTTGTGTGATCTCCCTATGGACCGCCACCCAGGCTCAAAGGGAACTGAGATGATTCATGCTAGAAACTTCCGTGTTCAACCACAAGCTATTATGGGCTCTAGCATAGTTGAGTAAGTTACGTGAAGCTCTTGAAGAGGTAGATCAGTAGGTAGAGGGATGTAGGTTTGGTATGGTCTGTCCGGAGTAGAGAGTTAATGTTTCTGAAAGACTGTGTCTCGGTCATCCGTTTCTCAAACACCCGGTAGTGCGAGAAATCCAACGGAGGAGATCGAGTCTTGTGGGGAAAAGTGCGCAAACCTCTGCAGAGTGTACAAACTAATCATGATTAGCCGTGTCCCCGGTTATGGACAATCTTGAGTATCTAGTACTTGGAGTATCTTAAGTATCTCATCACTCTTAATTAATATTATTGGGTTGTTAACCACTTTAATTGGGATTGAGTTGGAGGAACCTTCTCAATGATGTTTCAACCACCATGATAGTTAAATTAAAATCTTTCCTTTGCCGTAGGAAAAAATTGGCCTTTCGCAAAACATTATAACCATAGAGCTTTTCCACCAGCCAAATATGCATGTAGTGATAGCTATTATTCATATTTATCCTGTGGTGTGAATTTGCCAGTACATTCAATGTACTGACCCTTGTGGCTGCAACGTCTCATGTTGCGGGATATCTTATGACGAGTAAGTGATACGTTAGAGTTACGATTTCGACACTCAACTTTGCCATTGGTGTTGATGGGAATCCACAACCTTGTTGTTACTTCCGCTATTTGGATTGAGGTAATAGTATTTACGTTACTTTATACATGTGATTTACCTCTGTTATAAATCCTCGAGTATTGTGTGTGTCAGCATACCGATCCAGGGATGACACTTAAGCATAGAGACTTGACCGTCTGAGGTCGGGTCGCTACAGGTTATGACTATCACATGATGAATATCATCCAACAAATTTCTGATCCAATGCCTACTAATTTATCTATTATTGTTCTTGCTAAGTTACTACCGCTGTTGTTACTGTTGCACTTGTTACTAAACTACTTCTATCACTGTTACTGTTACCATTGTTGCTGCTACTATTATCAAAACTATCATATTACTTTGCAACTAATCACTTGCTATAGATAATTAATCTCCAGGTGTGGTTGAATTGACAAATCAGCTGCTAATACTTGCAAATTTTCTTTGACTCCCCTTGTGTTGAATCTATAAATTTGGGTTGAATACTCTACCCTCGAAAACTGTTGCGACCCCCTATACTTGTGGGTTATCAAGACCTTTTTCTGGCGCCGTTGCCGGGGAGCATAGCTATAGAATTCGAAGGATGCTAAGACTAAGAATTATCCCTCTAAGACGAGGGGAGGTAAGGAACTGCCATCTAGCTCTGCTTTACATTCACCTTCTGTTATAAGTAAACTTGCAACACCACCACATGCTATTAATTATGATATGTTGCAAGTTGTTGAATATGCTACTTCTGCTATGAATGGCACTTATGATGATGCTAGTACTTTGCTTGATGATGATGATGTGTCACTTGGTGATTTTCTTGATGAACAAATTGCTAGAGTAAGACAAAATGATGTTGTTGAAATGGATGATGAGCTTGAAACTGAAAATCTTGAAACACCTGCTAGAACTAGCCTTCCTAGATATGAATTGCCTAGGGTACTGCAAGGTTATGTTATGAATGAGGTAACAACTAGAGATATTCTTGCTTGTAAGGATAGAGATGATCTAGAGAAATTATTATGCAAGTATAAAGAAATATCTCTGAATGCTAGAATGCAATATGATCCTAAGTTTGCTACCTCACCTATCTTTATTGATGATAAGGATTATGAATTCTCTGTCGACCCACAGTTAATTATTTTGGTTGAATCTGATCCTTTCCATGGTTATGAAACTGAAACTATTGTGGCATAACTTACTAAGTTGAATGACATATCCACCCTTTTTACTCATGATGAGAAAACTCGCTATTACTATATTCTCAAGTTATTTCTGTTCTCATTAAAGGGTGATGCTAAATCTTGGTACAATACTCTTGCTCCTGGTTGTGTGCATAGTCCCCAGGATATGATTTATTACTTCTCCGAAAAATATTTCCCTGCTCATAAGAAACAAGCTGCTTTATAGGAAATATTTAACTTTGTGCAAATTAAAGAAGAGAGTCTCCCACAAGCTTGGGCGAGGCTTTGCCAATTACTTAATGCTTTGCCTGATCATCTTCTTAAGAAAAATGAAATACTTTATATCTTCTATAATGGACTAACCGATGCTTCTAGGGATTTCCAAGATAGTTGTGTTGGTTGTGTTTTCAGGGAACGAACTGTTGGGCAAGCTGAAGAATTATTGAACAACATATTGAAAAATTATGATGATTGGACTCTTCCCGAACCACCGCCTAAGCCCACTCCAAAGAAGAGGGGTATATTATACCTCAGTCCTGAAGATATGCAAGAGGCAAAGAAATTTATGAAGGAAAAAAGTATTAAAGCTGAGGATGTCAAAAATTTACTTCCTATTGAAGAAATATATGGGCTTAATACACCCCCACCACCTAAGGTGGTAGAGGTAAATTCTCTAATGAAATTCAATAATAATGACAATCCTCACAATATGCACCCTATACAATGCCTTTATGACTTTGAAAACTACATTAGAAAACAAGATCACTTCAATGCAAATGTTATGAAACAATTGAAATATAATTCTGATATGGTTGCTCGCTTGAGTGAATTGTTATTTAGAATCTCAAATGATGTTAGAGGTGTGAGAAAGCATGCTTCTATGGTACAAACCCAGTTAGAACAACTTGCTAAATCTCAAAGAGAATTGCTTGATGAAATGAATAATAATATCAATGATCATGCTATTAGAGTAATGACTATAGGAGGTAGAATGACTCAGGCACCACTTTATCCCGAGGGACACCCAAAAAGAATTGAACAGGATTCACAATGGAACAACACCACTCCATGCAGTCCTGCTAAAAAGAAAAGGAAAAAGAAAAATGATAGGACTTTTTTTTGACTAACTACTGCAAGGCACAGCCCCACAGTCTTTTATTCCCAAGAAAACAAAAGTCTAATACAAGTTAACTATATACAGAAAGAAACAAAAAGAAGGCCATGGGAGGCAAACTTACCTATACCTACCTATACAAAATAAGACTCAAGGTAACCCATCCAACCAGGTTAGAAGGAGGTGTCTGACATGAGCCTTAACTCTATGGGAAAGCAAAGTAAAAAAATGACAGGACTTTGCATGCTTCTAGTGAACCCGAAGTAGAAAAAACCCCTGATAATGATAATGATGTCTCTATCTCTGATACTGAAACTCAATCTGGTAATGAACATTCACCTAGTGATAATGAAAAAGATAATGACGAGGTTCATGAAAATCCTCAAACAAATAGTAAAGAACCAGACAATGATGTAGAGATAGAACCTGCAGCTGATCTTGATAACCCACAACCCAAGAATACAAGATATGATAAAAGAGACTTTATTGCTAGAAAACACGGTAAAGAAAGAGAACCATGGGTTCAAAAACCTATGCCCTTTCCACCCAAGTCAACTAAAAAGAAAGATGATGAAGAATTTTAACGCTTTGCTGAAATGTTGAGGCTAGTCTTTTTGCATACTCAATTGACTGATATCTTGAAAAGGCCTCCTTATGCAAAATACATGAAAGACATCATCACCAATAAGAGAAAAATACCGGAAGCTGAAATCTCCACCATGCTTGCTAATTATACTTTTAAAGATGGAGTACCTAAAAAACTTGGAGATTCGGGAATACCAACTATACCTTGCTCCATCAAAAGAAACTATGTGAAAACTGCTTTATGTGATTTAGGAGTTGGTGTTAGTGTTATGCCTTTCTCTTTATATAAAATACTTGACTTGAATAAACTCACACCTACTGAGATATCTTTGCAAATGGTTGACAAATCAACTGCCATACCTATCGGTATTTGTGAGAATGTGCCCATTTTTGTTGCTAATGTTACTATTTTGACTGACTTTATTATACTTGAGATGCCCGAGGACGACAACATGTAGATTATCCTTGGTATACCCTTCTTGAATACTGCAGGGGCTATCATTGATTGCAATAAAATCAAGGTCACTTTTCATATCAATGGTAATGAGCATACAGTGCACTTTCCGAAGAAACAATTCAAAGTGAATGGCATTAATGTTATTGAAAAATCTCCGACAATCAGTATTGGAAGTTTTCAACTACCTCTACCTACTTTTAAAAAGAAATATGAATGCTTATTGTTGGGGACATTCATATCCCCGTTGAGGTAACTTAGTGATTTACGAAAGTTCTTTGGTTTCATGCTAATTGAAAGTGGTTGTTAATAAGACTTGATCAACCTTATTAATGGATCATTTTTGAGAAGTATGAAGTTGATGAATTTAGTAAGCACTACCTTCTGTCCCTACTTTTTGTTTTATGTTTTTATCAGTTAAATAAAATAAAATTCCATGTTTTGTCTGTTTTCTGAATTTCCTGTGCAATAAAAAATGACCCAAAAATAAAAGTTCTCAGAATGCTCTGAAAATTTAATACGATTTTTCCTGAATATTTAAGAATTTTTGGTGCAAATAATATCAGAGGGAGGTGCACCAGGTGGGCACAACCCACCTGGGTGCGCCAGTACCCCAGGCGCACCCTGGTGGGTTGTGGTCCCCACGTGGGCCCCCTAACTTATCTATTCATCCCACATCACCACCTACCTCCAGAAAAAATTCACTATTGCTCTCTCTCTCTCTCTCTCTCTCTCTCTCTCTCTCGTGTTCTTGCTCTCAAACCCGCGGATTTCGATCTCTGTGCTCGAGGCTCCGTTTCCGAAATTGTTTCCGGGGATTGTTGCTTGGTATGTGACTCCACTGTTTGTCCAATTAGTTTTTGCTTTAGTGGTTTATATTTTGAATAATTAGCTACTCTTGGTGCTGCTGTAGATGAGCCTGCATGTTGAATTTTTAGAGTTCTAAGTAGTTTGAATGCTGGCTATGCCTCTATGTATCCCTATGAGTAGTTGCTATCAATTTTGTGAAGTTTTGTTGAGAAAAAATGTGGACTAATTTTTTTAGAATTTCTGTTCATAGGAAAATGTCGGGGTGGACGGCGTCCCCCGCGAGCACCTATGGGGCCGGAGCCCCTTTCGTTGTCCGGTGAGGGGGGCGGAGGGAGCATGGAGAGCAGATCGAGGCGAGCACACGGGCGGTTTACCCAGGTTCGGGCCGCGATGGACGCGTAAAACCCTACTCCTGCTTGGTTGTATTGAACTGGGGAGCTCGGGAGCTTGGAGAGCTAGCTACACCGAGCGTATGGCTGTCTGGATCCCCAACCTCCGAACCCCCTCTACGTTGCACACGGGCCTCCTTTTATAGCGCAAAGGGGTCACCGACAGGTGTCAACGTAAGAGAAAGGGGTAAAAGTGTAAAAGGGGTGGAAGTTGTAACAGTGCGGGAACAGTGGCGCTACAGTGCGGCACAGTGTTATCATACCTACTTCTGACGGTAGGGGACAAGGGCATTAAATGCCCGTCACGGTCGCCTGGACAGCACCGAGGCGGACCGTTAGGTGCGCCACCGCTCGCCACGGTGGGGGCTGCATGCCACCGCATACCCCAGGCTGCGCGGTGCCCCGCCACGTGCCCTTGGGGGAAACCCCGGAGCGACGCGTGGGCGGGTGAGCTGGAGCGCAGTCCTGAGGTGGCGATTTGCCGCGGCAAGTGGCTTGCCGCGGGGGTCGTCTTCCTGTGCCTGATAGCTTGCCGGCTATCAGGCCTTGCCGGGGCGCATGGCGCGCCGTGGCGGGCTTCTCTTGTGGAGCCTGGGTTCGGCCTTCCCGGCAAGCTCCTCTTGCCGGGGTCTCGATCTTCTGTCTTGTGTACTTTGTTCTTGGATGGTATTACATGGGCTTAGTCGTCCCGGCAAGCTCCTCTTGCCGGGGTCTTGTCTTCTGGGCCCGGCAAGCTCCTCTTGCCGGGGGCCTTGTCTTGAATGCTTGGTCTTCTCTTGGCGCTTCCTGGGCGGGCCTCGCCGCAGGGTGCTACAACTGCCCGTGCACAAGTCTGGGGTACTAAGGTACCCCTACTTTAGTACACCGACAGGAGCCCCCGGGCCTGGGCCACACACGGTGCCGAGCGTCGTTGGGCCAGGCCCTAACAGTGCACGGGCACGCGTGGCCTTGGTCGCGCTGCTCCTTAACTCCGCATCCGTCGCACCTTCCCCAGGCGGCGCGCGCTTATCGCGGCGTCGTGGGGGCGAAACGCCCGTTCCCTCTTTAAGTGGAGGGAGGTGCGGAGGCGCGGCTCGATAAATGAACGGGGGTGAGGCGCGGCTTTCGAGGCGTCCGTTCCCCATAATCACGGGATGGGGAGAGGTCGTCCTACCCGTCGCCTCGGTTCTGCGCGCCCACCACGCGGTCCTCATGCACTCGGAGTCGCGGCGGCGGAGGCAGGGAGTCGGGCCGGCGCGGGTCGATGCAGTGGGTCGGCCCCAGTCGCCTGCCCTTCCTCCGCTTCTATTGGAGGAGCGAGGCGGCCGCGTCCCCACTCCGCCCCTTTATAAGGAGCGAAAAGGGGGCAACGGAAATCCGCACTCCATCTCCTTCCTCCTTCTGCTTCTGGTTTCCTTCCCCCATCTGCGATGGAGGGGGGGAACCCTGGTTCTTCTTCGGTTGCCGCGAGGGTGTCTGCTAGGCAACGCGCCCCTCCTCCCCTTGCGCCCGCGGCGGCGGAGCCGGTCGTCAGGGGAAGAGGGAGAGGGCGAGGTCGCGGACGAGGTCGTGGACGGGGCCGAGGCGCTCGGGGCGGTCGGACCGGTGCGCCGTCCTTGCCTCCGCCAGCGGCTCCGTTCCTTCCCGCGGTCCATCTCGGGGACGACCCCCGTGAGTTCATTATCAGGCTGCGCCAGGCGCCTCGTCGCCGCCTCCGGCTTCCCGCTCCATTCGCGAACGTGTTGGAGGTGGAGCAGCCTGAGACGCTAAACCTGCGCATGAGGGGCTGCGGGATCAGTGGGACGCGAGTCCACGTCGAGTCCCGAGCCCCCGGCGTGGTGTGTCTGGGCCGCAGGTGGAAGACGTTCGCCCGGATCCACAGCTTGACGGAGGGGTTCACCCTCCACTTTAAGCTAGTGGGGGAGGACCTCCTCTCCGTCAAGGCCTTCTGGGGCTTCGGCATCCGGCCCGGTGCTGCGAAGATAGCTCCTCCGACAGCGAAGGCTCCTCCTCGAGCGAGAGTGACGAGGAGGGGAGCGACAGCGACGACGAGGGGAACAGCCGCCGGGATGACGGGTCCGACTAGGCGTCGATCGCAGCTCCGTGTGGCACCGGCGGCCCCATCGTCCGCGCCGGGCTCCGTGAACTCCCCGGGGTCGTCTCCTTGGGCGACTGGCGTAGGGGGGGCTGCTGAGGAGGACAGAGGGCGGACGTCGAAGGCCGCGAAGTCGGAGTACGGGCCGACTTCGACAGCTGGCTGACGCTCCGGTGCCTCGTGTTCCAGATGCGCCCCAGACGCCGTCATCACCCTTGCTCTCGGTGACGACCACCGGGGTCTTCTCTTCGGCCCGGCAAGCTCCTCTTGCCGGGGCTTGATCTCCTCGGGCGGCCGGAGTGGCGAGGCTGGGGAAGAGGAAGAGGCTGGCGGCAAGGCCGCTGCCTCATCTTCCAGCTCTGCGTCCGGCGCCTCCGTCTTCTTCAGCCTCCGGAGACCCCCGGGCGGAGCCCCCGGATCTTCTCTTGGTGCCTTCTGCCACCCGTAGCTCGCCTAGGTGCCCCTTTCGCCCTCTTCGCCTACTTGCCCTACCTCCTGAGGAGAGAGACAAGAAAGGGATTACGGGCACCTTATCTCTTTTCAGCTTGTAAGCCTTCGGGCCTTAGTTGCGTTTAAGCCTTGTAATCCCTTCTTTCATGTTTTTCATTCTCTCTGAACTGTACCTGAGTGGAATGTTTTTAATGAAAAGGGGATGTTTGCCGGATCATTTGTCTCGCGGGTGGAAACCGCGGTAAGGAACGAATCCTTTACATCGTTAAGATAGACAGTTTCTCGCCCGGCAACAGGCCCAGACGCTCCCCCGCACTGCTCGACCTTTCTCACGCCCTTGGCGGAGGCGGGGAGCAGGCGGGTTCCGGCCCCTCGCTTCCCTCCCCCTTGCTGCCGCGGCTGCTATCGAAACGGGCCCCAGGAACGCGCTCTGGGGCTTGCCGCTAAGAGAGCACGGTAGCTTTTCAGGAGGAAAGGAGGCTTTCAAATTCCACAGTCCATAAGAGAATGCGTGATGAGGGATGCAAAAACTTATCTGAGGTTGCAGCCCCCAGCGACTCTGGCTCGCCGGGGCGTAGGTGTTGGCTCGTCCTTCTCCCCTTCCTTGTCCTTGAGCGGCCCGGCAAGGACATTCAATTCCTGCGAGCCAAAGGGAAAGGACGGGAAAAAGACGCGGACTCGACCTCTAAGTTAGGGGTTAGCGACAGTTAGGAACTGACAACCCTAACCAAGGATGAGACTCTGACTCAGCATGCATGCTAAAATCTAGGGCGCCAGCGCTTCTTTATCTTCGGCCAGGGGCTTCGCCTGGCTTTGTACGAGGGGTTACATGCAACATCGGCAAGGCCTGCACAAACCGGTGGTTGCCGGAGCGGATCACGGCAACCGCGCCTTATGGGCGAAACTTGCGAAGATGCTCTATGTTCCCAGGAGTTGCTCACTGGTAGGCCCTCTTCGGTCTTGAGGCGGACAGCGCCGGGCCTCGCGACTCGTCTCACCCGATAAGGGCCTTCCTGCTTCGGCGTCGACTTGTTATAATTCTTGGCCGACTGAACGTGCCTAAGAACAAGGTCGCCTAACAGGGCAACTTTATCTGATGCCAGGGGCTTCGCCTGGCTTTGTACAAGGGGTTACATGCAGCAGCGGCAAGGCCTGTACAAACCGATGGTTGCCGGAGCAGATCACGGCAACCGCGCCTTATGGGCGAAACTTGCGAAGATGCTCTATGTTCCCAGGAGTTGCTCACTGGTAGGCCCTCTTCGGTCTTGAGGCGGACAGCGCCGGGCCTCGCGACTCGTCTCACCCGATAAGGGCCTTCCTGCTTCGGTGTCGACTTGTTATAATTCTTGGCCGACTGAACGTGCCTAAGAACAAGGTCGCCTAACAGGGCAACTTTATCTGGTGCCAGGGGCTTCGCCTGGCTTTGTACAAGGGGTTACATGCAACAGCGGCAAGGCCTGTACAAACCGATGGTTGCCGGAGCGGGTCACGGCAACCGCGCCTTATGGGTGAAACTTGCGAAGATGCTCTATGTTCCAGGAGTTGCTCACTGGTACGCCTTCTTCGGTCTCGAGGCGGACAGCGCCAGGCCTCGTGACTCGTCTCACCCGATAAGGTCCTTCCCACTTTGGCGTCAACTTGTTGGAATCCTTGGCCGACTGAGTGCGCCGAAGAACAAGGTCGCCCTCTTTGAGACTCCTGGCCTTGACCTTGCGGCTATGGTAGCGACGCAAGGCTTGCTGGTATCGAGCAGCTCGTACCGCAGCCTGGAGACGTCCTTCCTCAAGGAGCAGCGCGTCATCTTGGCGCAGCTGCTCTTGCTCGAGCTCGTCATAAGCGAGCACCCGAGGAGATCCGTATACGAGTTCCGTGGGGATAACTGCTTCCGCTCCATAGACTAGAGCAAAGGGTGTCTGCCCGGTGGCTCGACTCGGTGTCGTTCTGATTGACCAAAGAGCCGCCGGCAGCTCCTCAATCCAATTTCTTCCGCACTTGCGCAGCCTGTCGAAGGTCCTGGTCTTGAGTCCGCGCAGCACTTCAGCGTTGGCCCTTTCTGCTTGACCGTTGCTCCTGGGGTGAGCAACCGAAGCGAAACAGACCTTGGCGCCGAGATCCTAGGCGTATTGCATGAAGGCGCGACTTGTGAATTGTGTCCCGTTGTCGGTGATGATTCTGTTGGGGATTCCGAAACGGCAGACGATCGACCGGAAGAACTTGACTGCTGACTGCGCGGTCACCTTCCTCACTGGCTCCACTTCTGGCCACTTCGTGAACTTGTCGATTGCAACGTACGAGTACTCGAAGCCCCCGGCGGCTCGGGGAAAAGGGCCGAGGATATCGAGCCCCCAGACCGAGAAGGGCCAGGATAAAGGGATTGTTTGGAGAGCTTGAGCTGGCTGATGAGTCTGTTTTGCATGGAACTGGCACGCTTCACACTTGGTTACTAGTGCAGTTGCATCTTGGAGGGCTTCTTGCCAGAAGAACCCTTGCCGGAAGGCTTTCCCGACAAGTGCTCTTGCGCCAATGTGATGGCCGCATATGCCTCCGTGTATCTCTGCCAACAGCTTTTGTCCGTCTTCCCTGGAGATGCACTTCAATCTGACACCGTTGAGTCTCCTTCTGTACAGCTCGTTGTCCACGAACTGGTACATACTTGACTGCCTGGTGATCTTCTCCATCTCTTCTGGGTCGTCGGGAAGTTCTCCAGTTTGCAGAAAACGGACGATCTGCTGCGCCCATGCCGGAGCCCGGGGCTCGACGGCAAGGACTAAAGGCATGAAGGCCGCTGCGGGGACCCCGGCTTCTACGGCAAGAACCTCTGGTTCCGCCGGAGCCGGTGATCCCCCGGCAAGCTTGCCGGGGCAAAGCTTGTCGGGAACCCCCGCTTCAACTGGACAGATCCTCGGATCCGCAGGAGCGGACTGTTCCTCAGCGTTCAGACTGCTGATCTGCTTGCCGGAGCAAGGCTTATCGGGGACACCTGCTTCGACTGGACGGATCCTGGGATCCGCAGGAGCGGGCTGTCCCCCGGCGTTCTGGTTGCTGATCTTGGGGACCTTGGCGGCGGTCTCAGGAAGGTTCGCCTGCAAGTAATCCCCGGAGACCAACTTCCTTTTCTTGGACTGCCCAACTGATGGGGTAACGGATGGTTGAGTCAGCTTGAGTAAGAAGGTCCCTGGTTCCACAGGTAACTTCAACGAAGCACACTTCGAAAGGCCATCTGCTATCTCATTCTGAGCTCTCGGGACGTGCTCCATTCGCAGCCCTTCAAAGTGTTCTTCCAGCTTCCTCACTTCATCTACATAAGCTTCCATCAGAGGGCTCTGGTGGCTCTTGTTGACTTGCCGGACCACCAGTTGAGAATCTCCCCGCACAATCAGCTTTCTGATCCCAAGTTCGGCCGCAATCCTGAGGCCGGCGAGCAAGCCTTCATACTCAGCAGTATTGTTGGTTGCTTGCTCTCTTGGGAAGTGCATCTGGATAACATACTTGAGGTGCTCTCCGGTGGGCGCGATGAGTACCACGCCAGCACCGGCGCCTTGCAGCGAGAAGGCACCATCGAAGTACATTACCCACTCGCTTGTTGCTTCTTGTACGGGCGCGCTTGTTTCTTGGGCTTCTCCATCTGGCGTCGGGGTCCACTCAGCTATGAATTCTGCCAAAGCTCGGCTCTGTATGGTTGAAGTACTTTCAAACTTGAGTCCAAAGCTCGACAGCTCCAGTGCCCACTCGACGATCCTGCCTGTTGCCTCGGGATTGTGCAATATCCTCTTCAGCGGAAAGCGAGTGACTACTGTTATCTCATGTGCTTGGAAGTAATGGCGCAGCTTTCTCGAGGCCATGAGGAGGCCGAAAAGCAACTTCTGCACCCTAGAGTATCTTGATCTAGCCCCCTGCAAGAGGGAACTCACAAAATACACCGGGCGCTGCACCATCTTCTTCCGCGCTCCATCCTGTTCCTGCGCAGGGTTGTCCTCGTCGGGGCCAGAGCTTGCCGGAGCAGCCCCCCGCTTGTCGCTGGATTCGCTTGCAGGTGGTATAGACTCCTCGTCGGCCTCCCTCTCCGCCACTAACGCAGCACTAACCACCTGGTTGGTTGCCGCTAGGTATAGCAACAACTTCTCCTGTGGTCTAGGTGCGACAAGTATTGGAGTGGAGGATAGGTACCTTTTCAAATCTTGCAGCGCCGCCTCCGCTTCTGGAGTCCACTGCATGGGGCCTGCCTTCTTCAAGATTTTAAAGAAGGGCAGGGCGCGTTCTGCAGACCTTGAAATGAACCGACTGAGGGCGGCCACACAACCTGCAAGCTTTCTGACGTCCTTGACGCGCTCTGGGGCTTCGATCTGCTCGACGGCTTTGATCTTGTCGGGATTAGCTTCAATCCCCCTCTGTGACACAAAGAACCCGAGAAGCTTGCCGGAGGGGACTCCGAAAACGCACTTCTCGGGGTTCAGCTTGAGCTGTATCTTGCGCAGGTTCTGAAATGTCTCTTCCAGATCTTGGACCAGGGTTTCCTTGCTCCTGCTCTTCACCACGATGTCATCCATGTAGGCCTCCACGTTCCTATGGATCTGTGGCTCGAAAGCAGTGTGCACTACCCTTGCAAACGTTGATCCCGCATTCTTCAGTCCA
Organism: Aegilops umbellulata; assembly: GCA_032464435.1. Taxonomy (NCBI): domain Eukaryota; kingdom Viridiplantae; phylum Streptophyta; class Magnoliopsida; order Poales; family Poaceae; genus Aegilops; species Aegilops umbellulata. The sequence continues at coordinate 220,909,481 of CP136055.1, read as the reverse complement.
AATGGCATGCGTATGAAGCAATAGGTGCCGCACGGAGTGATAAATGCGGTCTTCTCTTCATCCTCTTTGGCCATAAAGACTTGGTGGTAGCCTGAATATGCATCAAGAAAAGAGAGTAGCTCACATCCGGCAGTGGAGTCAACAATCTGGTCAATGCGCGGCAAGGGAAATGGATCCTTGGGACATGCTTTATTCACATCGGTGAAGTCTATGCACAGTCTCCACTTCCCATTGGCTTTGCGCACGACGACCGGATTGGCCAGCCACGTTGGATGGATCACACCTCTCACTAGGCCTGCTGCCTCTAGCTTCTTGATTTCTTCGCTGATGAATTCTTGGCGCTCCACGGCTTGCTTTCTCACTTTCTGCTTGACGGGTCGCGCGTGAGGACAGACAGCGAGCTTGTGCTCAATCACCCTCCTGGGAACACCGGGGATGTCGGACGGTTGCCATGCAAACACGTCGACATTCGCCCGCAGGAAGGCAACGAGCGCGCTTTCCTATTTGCTGTCAAGCGTGGCACTGATGGTGAAGGTACCGCCAGTGCCGTCCTCCTTGGCGGACACCTTCTTGGTTGCCGGAGGAGCGGTCATTCCCTTCTTGTACTTGCCGGTGGAGCTCGATGGAACGTCCTCGACGGCGGCGCAGCACTCCGAAGAGGTGCGGTTGCCGGAGTGGGCCCCAGAGCACTTACCGGACTTGGTCCTTGTCTTCTTCCCCCCGGGGGCTTCAGCGGCAAGTGTGTCCTTCTCTGCCGCGGCTGCTACATCCCGGTAGATCTTGTCGGCGCAGATAAGCGCGTCCTTTTTGTCGCCATGGACAGTGATGACGCTTATCGGCCCCGGCATCTTGAGTACGTTGTAGGCGTGGTGGGAAGCTGCCATGAACTTGGCGAGAGCGGGACGGCCGAGGATCCCATTGTATGGTAACGGGATATCAGCGACGTCGAACGTGATGCGCTCAGTCCTGAAGTTGAGCTCGCCGCCGAAGGTCACAGGCAGAGTAACCTTCCCCTTGGGCTTGCTCCTCCCCGGGTTGATTCCTTGGAAAGAACCGGTCTCTTCGAGCTCGCCGTCTGGGATCTGGAGTTTCTTGATCACAGCGGAGGAGATCAAGTTCAGCCCGGCCCCGCCGTCTACCAACATTTTAGTGACCTTGAGGTTGCGGATGGTGGGTGAGACCAGCATCGGCAAGCACCCGACCGCGGTTGTGCGGTCGGGGTGATCCTCAAGATCGAAAATGATGGGCGTGCTGGACCATTTGAGGGGCCTGCGCGACTCCACGGGCGGCTCTGCTGCGTTCACCTCTCGCACCCACTGCTTAAGCTGGCGGTGGGAGGTGTGCAGAGAGGCGCCGCCGTCAATGCATAGGACCTCCGTGGCCTTCTGGAACTCCTGCTCGCTGTTATCTTCGTCTTCCATGTCTTCGTCGTCGTTTTCTTCATCCTCGTCGCGGCCCCGGGGAGGCCGATCGCCTTGCCGCTGCTTGGCCTTGCCGCGGCGTCCTCCCCGGCCGATGGGCGGCCGCTTCTTGCTTGGTTCGCCACCTCCACCCTGGGCCTTCCCCTTGTCGCGCCTCTCGTACTCAGCCTTCTGCTGCACGACGAGGTACTCGACGCTTTTGCAGTTGGAGAGATCGTGGCCCTTGGTGCGGTGGATCTTGCAGTATTGCTTGTCGGAGCCGTCCTGCTTGTCGGCTACCGCCACGGGGGCAGGCTCCTTGCCGGAGCCGCCAGCCTGCGTTTGCTTAGCGGGAGCCTCCTTGCCGGACTCCTCAACGGCAAGCACCTCTTTCCTGTTCTTCCTCCTATTATTCCGCCGCTGGCTTCTCCTCGCCGGGGCGGTGTCGTCACTGTCGCTTTCTCCTGCGCCAGCATCCTCCCCGGGGAGTTTCCTCCCCTCCTCCGCGCGCGCGCACTTGTCAGCCAGGGCATATAGCTCGCTGACGTCCCGGATCTTGGTCATGGCCATCTCTTCACGCATGCGGCGGTTACGCACGTTCTGGTGGAACGCGCTGATAACCGCGGCAAGGTGAACGTCGGGGATGTTGCGATGCACGTGGCTGAAGCGCTGGATGTACTTGCGCAGGGATTCTCCTTCCTTCTGGGCTAGGATGTGGAGGTCGCTATCCTGGCCATGAGGTTTGTGGCCGCCTGTGAAGGCGCCAACAAACTGATGGCAAAGATCCGCCCAGGAAGAAATGGAGCCTTCCGGCAAGTGCATAAGCCACGAACGAACGTTCGGCTTAAGCACGAGCGGGAAGTAGTTCGCCAATATCCTCTCGTCGCGCCCCCCGGCAGCTTGCACAGCGATCGTGTAGATGCTGAGAAACTCCGAGGGGTGCGTCCTGCCGTCGTACTTCTCCGGTACGTCGGGCTTGAAGTTCTTCGTGCTGGGCCACCGGACGCGCCGCAGCTCACGGGTGAACGCAGGGCAACCTGCCGCGTACGGTAAGTCACCTGGTTCACCGGGCGCGTGCGCGTCGACAGCGTTCCCAGCCCGCTGGTCTGATTGCCGCCGAGTTTCTCGGCGGCGCTCAATCCTTGTTCGAGCGTCTTCTTGCTGCCGCTCGTCGAGGACTCGGCGCTGGTCCCGGCGAGTCCGCGGGTCTGACGACGCTGTAGAGCCGTCGTCGGCGTTGCTCCAGCGGGGCGGCGTCTTCTGCTTCTGCGCCGGGGAGTGCATGGTGGTTGCACCCCCGGCGGTCTTGTCGCCGTCGGCCTTCGTCTTCTCGACCTGCCGTGGCCGTGAGGTCGCCGGCTGCTGCGGCGTGTCGTTGTTGGCGAAGGCGATCAGGCTCTGGATGGTGGCCCTCCAGCCTTCGGCCTTGTCAGCCGCTGGAGGGTAGTCGAGGAGCAGTTGCGCTCTCGCGAGCGCTTCTGCCGGAGTGGAGGGGAGCGGGGGCGAGTGGCGCGAGGAGCGGGATACGCTCGGACTCCTAACAATGTTAGAAAGAGCGGGGTCCCTCCCCGGCGCCTTCGCCTTGCCCGTGTCCGGACGGGGGCCCGGGGCGTCCCGTGAACCTCCAGTTTGCCCTTGGTCCAGCAAGCGGATGCCACCTCCTGTGGCATGGCGCTGCTGGGTCGTCGTTTGTCGGGACGGACGCGACGCGTCCTCGGAGGCCGAGGCTCGGTCGTCCACCCTGTTCTTGGATCTGGTGGCGCCGCGAGTGTTCTCGCCGGTGGCCACCCCTCCGACGGCGTCTCCCCCGCCCACCGTTGGCTCCGGTAGCGGTGGAAGAGACGCGGACGGGCCCGCGACCTCCGAAGCCTTCTTCTTCGGGGCCATGGTGTTGATGAAGCTAGCGAATTCGGAGAAGCTGGCGAAGAGCGCGCTCGCGCGAACGCCGGATCTGATCCGCACAACCTCGACGCACTCCCCCTACCTGGCGCGCCAAAGATGTCGGGGTGGACGGCGTCCCCCGCGAGCACCTATGGGGCCGGAGCCCCTTTCGTTGTCCGGTGAGGGGGGCGGAGGGAGCACGGAGAGCAGATCGAGGCGAGCACACGGGCGGTTTACCCAGGTTCGGGCCGCGATGGACGCGTAAAACCCTACTCCTGCTTGGTTGTATTGAACTGGGGAGCTCGGGAGCTTGGAGAGCTAGCTACACCGAGCGTATGGCTGTCTGGATCCCCAACCTCCGAACCCCCTCTACGTTGCACACGGGCCTCCTTTTATAGCGCAAAGGGGTCACCGACAGGTGTCAACGTAAGAGAAAGGGGTAAAAGTGTAAAAGGGGTGGAAGTTGTAACAGTGCGGGAACAGTGGCGCTACAGTGCGGCACAGTGTTATCATACCTACTTCTGACGGTAGGGGACAAGGGCATTAAATGCCCGTCACGGTCGCCTGGACAGCACCGAGGCGGACCGTTAGGTGCGCCACCGCTCGCCACGGTGGGGGCTGCATGCCACCGCATACCCCAGGCTGCGCGGTGCCCCGCCACGTGCCCTTGGGGGAAACCCCGGAGCGACGCGTGGGCGGGTGAGCTGGAGCGCAGTCCTGAGGTGGCGATTTGCCGCGGCAAGTGGCTTGCCGCGGGGGTCGTCTTCCTGTGCCTGATAGCTTGCCGGCTATCAGGCCTTGCCGGGGCGCATGGCGCGCCGTGGCGGGCTTCTCTTGTGGAGCCTGGGTTCGGCCTTCCCGGCAAGCTCCTCTTGCCGGGGTCTCGATCTTCTGTCTTGTGTACTTTGTTCTTGGATGGTATTACATGGGCTTAGTCGTCCCGGCAAGCTCCTCTTGCCGGGGTCTTGTCTTCTGGGCCCGGCAAGCTCCTCTTGCCGGGGGCCTTGTCTTGAATGCTTGGTCTTCTCTTGGCGCTTCCTGGGCGGGCCTCGCCGCAGGGTGCTACAACTGCCCGTGCACAAGTCTGGGGTACTAAGGTACCCCTACTTTAGTACACCGACAAAAAGGATGAACATCTTTAGGAAATTTTCTTCCAAGAAGAACTCCAAGGGAATTATCTGGGAGTTATATGACAGTGATCTCCATACCCGGAGGTTGGCGGAAGTACGGCCGATGCGAATGGTCGCATACCCCGTTCATGGAAGGGGCTGGAATCCTTCAAGAATTTACACAATATGATGCTAATGCCGGCCTCACCATCTTCATCACAGCTGAATGTGAACAGTATCATCTCCTCACAAACACCTTTGTTCAAAGTTTTAATTTCTTTCCTAGGAGTAATCCTCCTGAGGTGCAGTTTGATTTATATGCCGAGTTCCATCAGATACCGCTTACTGAGTTCTGTGAACTATGCTTGCTTCCTTCTAATGGTGGCTTGGTGGAGCCTAGGCCGACAGAGTATGAGGCCTTTTATCGTACCTTGACAGTGGGAGATGAGAGAGGGGTGTCGGGTATCACTGCCGCTGGCTTGCATTTTCCTGCTGTTCATTATTTCACTCTTTTTATTGCAAAATGCTTGCTTGATAGAGAGAAGGTAGGTGCACACAGTGCCCCAGACCTTGCTGTTTTACGTCGTGCACTTGAGGGCGACAACACTTATAGCATGGGAGCTATTGTTTCACGTCGCCTCGTTTGGCGGCTCGCTTTAATGTTGAGATATGCCTTAATGATTATCCTTTGCCCAAGGTTTACCTAGATCGCGCAGCCATGGAACACCACCATTTTATTGCACACGATTATCCTAACATTCCTATTCCTTACAACTTGGTTTTCAGTGTTAGCACTCGTGATATTATTCCATTTCCTGCTCCTGCTTTGTTTGATCCTGTTGCCAGGGGTAGATATAGGATTATGCCTGCAGATATCATCGTCTACCGGAACGACCAGGCTGCAGCAGAGGAGGAACCTTAGCATTGGGATCCGTGGATGCCCGCTCCTCAGCACCCCGACTACTATCCAGGCTATTGATTGATTACCAAGTTAGGTCAAAAGCCTAAGCTTGGGGGAGTACATGTTTCTCACCGACTTTGCATTCACGTTCACACATTTCAGTTGTTGGTGTCCACACTTTTTCATTGTATCATCCATGTTAGATTTATTTTCTCACTTTCTTCTTGTGTGTTTGAAAAACTTCAGAAATACCAAAAAATTAGTTGTCGTTAGTTTAGTTTCATTCCATGCTTAGTTGTCATACTAAAAAGAAAACCCAAAAAGATTTCCTTCTTCTTCTTTTGCTGGTTGGGAGCTTTCCCGAGTAAATAGTTTTTCCCATTTTTGGTTTTCCCTTTTATTTGCTTGTTTAAGAAAAACAAAAACTCCAAAAATATTTCAGTATGTTTCTCTCAATTTCTTTTCTTTCTATTCGAGTCGTACCGAAGAGAAGACCACAATGAAAATGTTTAGTGGATCTCATATGCATAATTGTTGATCTAACAAAGAGCCCATATTACTTTGTCTTCTCCTGTTGAATAAAATGTTTGCAGATTCCAGCTTAGTCCACGACATTCTTGCACTATTATTATTTTCATATCGTTCGTTCATGCAAGTGAAAGGCAATAATGACGATATTCGATGAACTGGCCATGGCAGAGAGAAACGGGTATGAACTCGACTTGTTCTGTTTTTGTAAATATGTTTAACCTAGTATCCATGATTTAACCCATTATGATTAAACATGTTTGCAATGACAATTAGAGATTATAGTTTCTCATGCCATGCGCAAGTAGCTAGGGGTGGATAATGATTTATCTTGGATATCAACATTGCGTTAAAATGATTTTGATGTAGTATGATGATATGGTATCCTCCTCCGAATGTTCGAGTGGCTTGACTTGGCACATGTTTATGCATGTAGTTGAATCAAAACCAACATAGCCTCTATGATATTTATGTTCATGGTGTTCGTATCCTACTCATGCTAGTGTCAAATGTTACTTATGCATAATGCATGTTCATGACCGTTGTTGCTCTCTAGATGGCCGCTTCTCAATCTATTTGCTAGCCTTCACCTGTACTAAGTGGGAATTCTGCTTGTACATCAAAAACCTTGAACCCAAGTTATTCCAAATGAGTCTAGCATACCTACCTATATGCGGTATTACCCTGCCGTCCTAAGTAAATTTGCATGTGCCACCTCTAAAAAATTCAAATAAATATCCTTTTTGTGTGCCTGGATCGTTCATGGAACGACAGGAGGTGGTCGGTATCTTCCATGCTACGCGGGTTATTCTCAGGATGAGTGTTTATTCAGTCACCATTGCACGAGAAAAGGACGGTAATAGGGATGCCCAATCCCAAACTGCAAAAAGAATTGATCTCTCAAATAATCAAACAAAAACTCCCAATGGAGTCATAACCTTTACTTTATCGCTTGGGAACCGCCACTAGCGTGCTTAGCATGGAAGATGTTGATAACTGATGGTCGTGAAGTAAAGAAGAAGGGTGCACGTCTCAAAATATCATTTGCCTCTGTTTTAAAACTTGAGCTCTGGCACCGCTGCAAATCACTGCTTCCCTCTGCGAAGGGACTATCTATTTACTTTTATGTTGTGTCATCACCTTCTAAAATAAGCGCCAGAACCTAAGAGCACTTCTTTCATGATGATGCATTATGTGTAGCTAATGTTGTGTGCATCATGACTGGATCTTTTCTACCATGAATTACAATGTTTAGTCGATGCTTGAACTTTGGAGGTGCTCTGCATTTATGTTTTGCGGTCTCAGAAAGGGCTAGTGAGATACCGCTATTGTCATATTATATCATGGCTGTTTTGATAACGTGTTGCTATTTGAGATATCTTATTATTGCTCGCTAGCTGATTATGTCATTGATATGAGTTAATATAATCTTTAAGAGTTATTGTCGGCATGGTTAGTTATAATGTTGGCTGAAAACCTGGGTGCTGTTTAAGCTTATTTATGCAAACAAGAGCAAAAGAGTTCGTAAAAGTTTTTATTTTCCACTTTCTGTTTATCAACTGGATTGCTTGAGGACAAGCAAAGATTTAAGCTTGGGGGAGTTGATACGTCTCCAATGTATCTACTTTTCCTAATGCTTTCTCTCCTCTTTTGGACTCCAATTTTCATGATTTGAATGAAACTAATCCCGGCTGACACTGTTTTAAGCAGAACTACCATCGTGTTGTTTTTGTGAAGAAATAAAAGTTCTTGGAATGGAATGAAACTTTGCGAGGATTTTTTATATAATAAAAGAGAATTTCTGGAGGCAAGAGTCACCTGAGGGGGGCACCTGGGTGGGCACAACCCACCAGGGCGCGCCTGCCGCCCCCCCCCCCCCCCCCAGGCGCGCCCAGGTGGGTTGTCGCCACCTGGTGACCCCACAGACCCTGAAACCGACGCTATGAAATCCTATTTTCGGAGAAAAAAATCAAGGAGAAAGAATTATCGCATTTCACAAGACGGAGCCGTCGTCACCTCCTGTTCTTCATCGAGAGGCCAGATCTGGAGTCTGTTTGGGGCTCCGAAGAGGGGGATATTTGATCTTCGTCATCACGAACCCTTCTCCATCGCCTATTCCATGATGCTCCCCACCGGGAGTGAGTAATTCCTTCGTAGGCTCGCTGGTCGGTGAGGAGTTGAATGAGATTCATCATGTAATCTAGTTAGTTTTGTTAGGGCTTGATCCCTAGTATCCACTATGTGCTCAGATTGATGTTGCTATGACTTTGCGATGATTAATGCTTGTCACTTTGGGCCCAGGTGCCATGATTTCAGATCTGAACCGTTTATGTTATCACCATTATATCCATGTTCTAGATCCGATCTTGCAAGTTATAGTCACCTACTACATGTTATGATCCGGCAATCCCGGAGTGACAATAGTCGGGACCACTCCTGGTGATGACCGTAGTTTGAGGAGTTCATGTATTCACCGTGTGTTAATGCTTTGTTCCAGTTCTCTATTAAAAGGAGGCCTTAATATCCCTTAGTTTCCAATAGGACCCCGTTGCCATGGGAGGGTAGGACAAAAGATGTCATGCACGTTCTTTCCATAAGCACATATGACTATTTACGGAATACATGCCTACATTATATTTATGAACTAGAGCTAGTGCCGTATTGCCCTAGGTTATGACTGTCACATGATCAATATCATCCAACAAATCACCGATGCAACGCCTATGAATTTATCTATTATTGTTCTTGCTAAGTTACTACCGCTGCTGTTACTATTGCAGTTGTTACAAAACTACTGCTATCACTATTACCGTTACCATTGTTGCTGCTATTATTATCAAAACTATCACATTACTTTGCTACTAATCACTTGCTACAGATAATTAATCTGCAGGTGTGGTTGAATTGACGACTCAGCTGCTAATACTTGCAAATATTCTTTGGCTCCCCTTGTGTCGTATCTATAAATTTGGGTTGAATACTCTACCCTCGAAAACTTGTGTGATCCCCTATACTTGTGGGTTATCATTGGTCCTCGAAGAAGCAGAACTGCATATCACTCTCTACTGCTAAAGCTGAGTACATTGCTGCTGGTTCTTGCTATGCTCAATTGATGTGGATGAAGCAAACCCTCTACGACATCAACATGAAGAATGTGCCTCTATACCATGACAACGAGAGTGCCATCAATATTGCTCATAATCCAGTTTAGCACTCAAAGACAAAGCACATCCAGATTAGTCATCATTTTCTTTGTGATCATGTGTTGAAGGGTGACATCTCTATTGAGCACGTGAAGACTGAAGAACAGCTAGCAGATATCTTCACAAAGCCCTTGGATGAGAAGAGATTTAGCAAGTTGCGGTGTGAGCTAAATATCTTAGAATCTTTGAATGTTCTTTGAAAAGGACACACATCCTAACACTTATGCTAAATTGATGACTTAGATGTGCAACACACAAAGTAACATCTTTCTTCAATCAATGAAGACTAACGCTCTAAGTATGAAGAAATTAATGAAGAATTTGATTCTCAGAGCCCTACGACAATTGTACGCGGAGTCTGAAATCATCACTCTTATACGGTTGGTCACGCCACCAACAAAAGTTGAAATTCTTCAATTTGAGTTTTTCCATAGTTTTGCTAATTCCTCAAGTTGGTCACATTCTTAAACTTTTACTTATTGCTAATTCACTCTTTCCAACTGTGTTCGTCATTGGCCATATTTATATTTGAGGTTTCAAGTCCTCTGCAACATTTACTTATTGCTAGTTCTTCAAGTTGATATTTTGCCTAAGTGAATGTGATCGGACCCGTTCCCCCTCTATGCTAAACTCAACCCAATCTGTTCACAAATTCTTCATGTGCGTTATAATTGAAACCCGTTCAAAATCTTCACTGTGTCTTTGTCAGCTAAAGAATTTGCGAAGGAAGCGCTAAAATATTCATATCTGTATTTTCGGCTTTTGCCGCTCAAACCGTTCCGCATCCCACGATAAGATTAATCTATTCACCCACAATCTAACACGATCTCCACTTCTTAGTACGTGGGTGACACATGTCGCAAGGATGGCAAGGGTCAGGGGCACGTTCGTCCAATTTCTTTGGATGAGCGGTTTTTCACCTCGGCTATAAATACCCCTCACCCTCCTCAGACCTCATTTAGTCTGCTTGATATCACTCCCCTCGCTCGAGCTCTGTGACCTTGTGCCGCCGCTACTTTCCATCATCGCTGGTGAGGAAGAGCTTCACTACCTCAACCTCGTTGCTGTCGTACTCGCGCCGACCACGGAAATCTTCACTCCGCCACCGCCGTAGCTGTCTTCCACCGCCAAGTTAGGGCGTGGAAGATCTGAACGGACAGACTTCTCCACTCACACCCCCAGTTCATCATGCTCTTCATCAAGGGTAAATAAAATCTATTTTTACTGCCCTTGTTGATTTTGATGATTCCCACAAAATCTTCAAAAGGTGTTTATTCTTGAACTTCCATATCCTTAAACACCATGTTGCGTCTGTTCTTGATTTGTTTCTCTAAGTTATGTTTTTCCTCAACATTCCTCAGTTGTGTGGATTTTCTAATCTATACAACTCTGGAACCTAAGTCAAGAACGCTTAGTGAAATTCCTCAAGACACCCCTGTTCAAATTCCTCAAACTTGATTCTTTTGGAAAATTTCTGAGAACGCATATGACCTCTCCAAATTCTTCGCACCTGTACTCTGTTCACAGGTACACATGTTCGCTGCTGATTCACTAGGTTCTCATCAACTTAACTCATTTGCAGCGTACCTCGAAGACAAATTGTATACGTTAGAAACATCAATTGTTCAAATCCTCAAGTGAAGAAAATGACTGATGGCAAAAGACATCAGAAAGGAGGAAAGAGACCACAGACAAACACTACTTTTGAAATCCCCGATGACATATATGATGAATACTGCACTCCTGATGAAGCCAAGCATGGCAAGGAGCACAAAAATCAGCACGAAGTACGCATTCAGAGGATTGAGAGGAGATGGGCAAGAGAATGGAGGGCGTATCGATATGTTACTCCTAAGTACATGAAGAAATTCGCTATACACCCTCCATGCCCAAGACCTCCATTGGCTCCAGGCCAAGAAGCTGATCCCTCTAGCATCAGAAGAGGTGAGGATTTTCGAAATGAATGCGCAAAGCGCCAAGCCAAGTTGCCAAAAATGGCAAAGGAAGCAGTGAAGAAATTTAATAAAGATTCTGCTACTGCTGCCACTGAAGCCTCTGCTAGCAACCCCAAGAAGGCGTTGCCGAAGAAATCGGCTGTGAAGCCAAGCTCCTCGTCTACAGTGTCCTCACGACCAAGTTCTTCAAAGTCCTCACGGCCTATTCCTCTAGCAACCTCTTCAAAAGTAGCTCCAACTCCCTCAGTTGCAAAATCCTCAGCTGCACCTACAAAGTCGTCAGCACCTGTGCATCTTGCCTCGTGCCAAAGGACTATAGGAATCTCAATTGCATCGGGAGCCTCTGCAAGTTCCTTAGCTCCGCATCAGTCCTCAACAACTACGACCTTGCTGAAGAAAAAGGCCACTGCTGGACGAGGCACAAGGCCAAGTCCTCACAAGAAGCAAGTTACCTTCCAAGTTCCGTCAAGTGACGATGAAGCTGATGATGAATAATTGGCTGAGATCATCAAAGACAGGCAAGCCAAGGCCTCTAGAGCCAAACGCAGTGCACTGCCACTCATGCTGGATCCAAAGTTGATCCTTGACTTCATCGACCTATGGCACAAGGACCCAAACACTCCTCTGCCTGAGTTGAACCTCACTGCTGGCCAAAGTCATATGTTGACGGCCTTCATAAATGAAGAAAAATGAAAATTTGAGCAAGGGAGGAGAGTCAAGAAAGCTTAGTACAATAAGGAGCGATTTCTAAAGAATAATGTTCTAAAACTCTCTCCTGATGAACTGTTTCTCAACAAACGGAAATCAAAGGCCTCAGTGATGAATTTGACAGATACTATGCCGATTGGCTAGGTGCCAAAGTCATATTTGTCAAGTTGACCAAGGGATTCACACCAAATGTTGTGGCCACATCACAGCAAGAAATTCCTCAGGCTGAGGCATCTAGTCAGCCTACTGAAGAGAATGCAAGCATAACTATTGAAAATCAGACTGTTGAAGAAACTGAAAGTACCAGGGCTGCTGAAGAAATTGCCAGGGCAACCTCCACTGTTGCACCTTGTCGGGTTGCGGGTTCCGTCAAAACCCTTGAGGTTCAAACTCTAGGGTGCGCACAAAGATCTCTCTCCCCCTAGCTCACGCTCTCACCACGATCTCAAAGCTTAGCTCGTTGAACCCGAAGAACAAGGGACACAAGAGTTTATACTGGTTCGGGCCAACAATGTGGTGTAATACCCTACTCCAGTGTGGTGTGGTGGATTGCCTTGCAGGCTGGGATGAACAAGTACAAGGAAAGAACTACCTCCTGTGTATAGGTGTTCTTGAGCTCGGTGAGCTTGTGTGTGTGTGGATGGAATGGATCTAATCCCAGGTCCGTCCCCTTCTACGGTGGGGGCTAGTCCTATTTATAGAGGCCCGGGTCCTCTTCCCAAATATTAGGCGGGAAGGGATCCCACAACGGCCAATTCGAAGGGGACAGCTAGTACAAGCTATCCTGACAAAAGGTGGTCTTCGCCTGCCAAAGGCTCTGGTGGTGACACTGTCGTGGGCTCCGCGATGACCTCCGTCCTGTCGTCCTGCTGGTCTTGGTCTCTTCGCACCGACAGGGAAACCTTTGTCTGATGCCTCGGGACTCCTCGCATGTGCCTGCTCCTTTAGAACCAAAGAGGAAACCAGTACCCTGCGCCCGCTTGTGCCCGCCTGGCCTTGGTTGTCATAGCTCACGTCACGGGAACCTCATGAGGTGCCCTTCACCTTGATCTCTCCGCTCTTCGCGAGCCAGCCTAGGGAGGCCACCCCTGAGGAGGTCTTGCGTCGCCCGACTCGCGAGGCCTGGCCCCTTGCGAGGGTCTTGAGTGTTTGCTAGTGAAGATGGGCCGTACCAGGCCGTTAGTGGATCCACTCCACGGGCCGTAGGCAGGCAAGTCTGGGGACCCCCGTTCCCAGAACGTCGACAGTAGCCCCCGGGCCCAAGGCGCGCTCGGACTTGGCTTCGAGGCGAAGCCAAGGGGAAAGTGCGGAGCGCTGCGCGCCCCAACTGCCTACGTCCTTGATTAACGCGTGGCGACTGACGGGATGTGGTCATCTCTGCTTCCCCGCACTGCCTTGGCAACTGCCCGACTTGACGAGCCCCTGGTGCATGCAGAAAAGCCATCATTACCTGCGATCGTGGGGGTCGCTGGTTGGCCTCCTCCTGCTATAAATGGGGAGGGGGGCGGATCCCCCGTCGCCCATCTCTTCCTCCCGCTCTGCTTTCTTCTTCTTCCTCGCTCCACCATCTTTCAGCGACACCCATGGCGCCAACAAAGAGATTCTTTGCCACGGAGAAGGGGAAGGCTCGCCAAGAGGGGCCCGGCTCTCCTCCGCCAAAGAGGGGGCGTGGTCGCCCTCGCAAGCACGTCGCGACCCCCGCTGCGGTACCCCGTAGTCGAGGACGGATCTTTTCGGGGTCCGGTGCCGCTCCGGGCAGCCGAGGTGGCGTTTCTCCACTTGGTGTAAGCCGTCTGAGGCATGGCGGTCCGTCCCACGAGGGGGGCGCGCCGTGGCCGCTCGGCCTCCTCGGCCATGCTTCCACTCGGCAGAGGTGCTGCCAGAGTTTGCTGTGTGGTCGGGGAACCCGACCGGCACCTGGCTCCAGCTTCCGCACTCCTTTGTTGGTGAGCTGGCAACCATGGGTCCCAACGGCCTCTGGCTGGCAGGCAGACGGCTGCTGTAGCAAGGCCTCATGGGTCGCGGCGGAGATCTACGTCGCGGGCAACGTAGCCCTGGCCCACGGCTGGCAGACGTTTGCCCGCGCTCGCGGTCTGAGCAGGTCGTGCACCCTCCACTTTAAGTACGACGGCGCCGCGACCCTCTTCGTAAGGGTGTTCGAGGAGACGGTCACCGCGTTGGGTGCTGACTCGAAGACAGCGACGGCGACGAAGTGCTCGGCCTTGGCGTCGGCCATCGGCTGCAATGAGGACGAGGGCGAGATCGCCCTCGGTGATGGCCGCGGCTCATCCAGCAGTGCCGGTTCCTCCTCCGGCGAAAGCTCCAGCAGCGGCGGCTACGACCAACCGCCCCGTCACCGGGCTCGCTTCAAGGACACTGGCGGGTCGTCTCGTCGTCGCGCCCCAGTGAAGCGCGAGGAGGGCTCTGGTTGAGCTTGGGGAAGCGTTAGGATCTGGTTCTCGGGAGTAGTCGCGGGCGTAGGGGCCGTTTTTACCTGTTTTTTCATTCTTTTCTCCCTGCATGACAAGAAAAAAGTATGGGGCCCCGCGGGGGCGTATGATGAACCGTAACGCTTTTCCTGCCTTTTGCTATGTTTACCACTTCTGAGTTGTGCTGTGGCATCAGTGCTGTGCGTAGGCATGTAAGGATAACTCCACCTGATGAGACCTCCCTCGATGTGTCTGAAGTAGTTTCCACCTCGTGAGGCGCGTATCTCCCGACACCTGATGAGACCTCCCTGCTGCGGACTTGGGAGGTGTCGAGATACTACAAAAAATTGTTAAGAAACACTTATTCTACCTTGCTCAGGGCCCCAGGCGTGGCCGATCATGGCCTAGCGCACCACGTCGCAGTACCCGTGGGGCACAGACTTAAAAAGGGGTGCACCGGTCGCGAGCTTGAACGAGGGTGCCTCATGAAGACCAAGGGAAGCGCTTATGCACGCACCTGTCCAGCCCCCTCGCGAGGCGTGCGAGGGAGAGTGTCGGGCAAGACAGAGAACTGAGGGAAGAAACAGAGAGAAAACGGAATCGAACCAAGCCAGCGAGAAAAACCAGAATTCAAATTTTCCATTAAAGAGAGGCAAGCCAACTACGGAAAGCAAATGAACAGCCGCGTCCGGCACCTAGTCTAGTCTTCTCACCAGCGCTTAGCTAAGTGCTGCCACTAGGACATGGGAGGGAGCCCCCGAGGCCTGAGGGCGGCACTCTGGAGACTCCGGGGCGTGTACAGCCCCACTCATTATTACGTCAGAGTGTCACGAGTGGAGACCTTCACAGGCACTGGGCCTTGCTTCATGGGTAGAACTTCCGGAGGTGCTGGATGTTCCAGGCGTTCTGGATGGGGATCCCGTCCTACGTCTCCAGGCGTGCGGCGCCAGGCCTAGAGACGCGGGTGATCCTAAACGGGCCCTCCCACATGGGCGAGAGCTTGTGCAGCCCTTCCCTGGAGAGCACCCGCCTCAGGACGAGATCACCCACCTCAAGCGTCCTAGAGCGGATATTGCGACAGTGGTATCGTCACAGCGCCTGTTGGTATCTTGCCGCTCGGAGCGAGGCTTCACGGCGGTGCTCCTTCCCCAGCACTAGGTCCGTCCCCTGCATGGCGTCCTGGTGCGTTTCATCAAACGCCAGGACCCGCGCAGAGCGATGTCTAACCTCGTGAGGGAGAACCGCTTCTGCTCTGTAGACGAGGAAGAACGGGGTCTCGCCTGTTGGCTTGGTGGCGGTGGTGCGGATGGACCACAGCATGGACTAGAGCTCGTCGTGCTAGCCCCTGTCGCAGGCCTCGAGCTTCTTCTTGAAGGTCCTGGTCTTGAGGCCCCTCAGGATCTCCGCGTTGGCGTGTTTGGCTTGGCCATTGCTCCTGGGCTGTGCCACCGAAGCGTAGCAGATCTGCGTTCCAAGGTTAGCACAATATGTCTTGAAGAGATTGCTAGTGAATTGCGAGCCATTGTCGGTGATGATGCTGTTAGGGACCCCGAACCAGCTCACGAGGCCCTTGATGAACTTGACTGCCGACCCGGCTGGGATGGTGCGGACGACTTCCACCTCTGCCCATTTGGTGAACTTGTCAATGGCGACCTAGAGGTAGCGGTAGCCCCCAGGCGCTCGCGGGAACTGACCCAGGATGTCCAGCCCCCAGACCGCGAATGGCCACAAGACTGGGATAGTGTGGAGGCCCAAGGCTGGCTGGTGGATCTGCTTGGCATGGAATTGGCAGGCCTCGCAGGACCTCACCAGCTCGGTCGCGTCATTGAGTGTCGTGGGTTAGCAGAACCCACTGCGGAATGCCTTGCCGACCAGGGTACATGACGACGAGTGGTGCCCGTAGTCTGCGCCGTGTATGTCAGCTAGCAACTCGTTCCCCTGCTCCCTGGAGATGCATCGCAAGGAAATATCATTTGGTTTCTTTCTGTATAGCCCACCATCCCGGATGCAGTATGTCGTAGCCTGTCGGGCCACGCGCTCCACGTCCTCCTCTTTCTCCGGCAGCGTCCCTCGTGTCAGGTAGGCCATGAACTCCTCGGTCCAGCACCCCTCCCGAGGCTCGAGCACCAGGAGCAGGCGTGCTCCTGTGGTCGGGCCACAGGCGGGGGCTCCCGAGGCTGGTGGTTGGGGGAGCTCCTCCCGAGGTGACGCGAGCCCCGCAGATGGGGGTGCTGCTGATGGCTTGAAAAGCCGCTCTTAGAAGACGCTAGGCTCCTGGGGCAGACGCTTGGATGCCCTTCTGGCGATGTCGTCGGCTTCCTCGTTCGTGTCACGAGGCACGTGTTGCAGCTCTAGGCCCAAGAACTACTTCTCCATCTTGCGCACCTCCGTGAGGTACGCTTCCATGTGCTCATCCTTCGGCTCGTACACCTTGTTGGAGAAGTTGACGAGGAGCTGCGAACCACCCTTGATGGTGAGACGTTTTACCCCCAAGGCTACAGCGGCCTTGAGGCCGACGATCAACCCCTCGTACTCCGCAATGTTGTTGGAGACCTTCTCGCCCCGCTGGAAGCAGAGTTGGACGACGTAGTAGAGCTTGTCTTGGGTGGGCGAGATGAGCACGACTCCAGCCCCCGCACCTTGGCGTGCGAAGGCGCCGTCGAGGTACATGACCCAACCATCTGGTGCTTCACTTCCTGGCGAGAGGGACAGGCTCCCGCCATCTTCAGGTTCTGGGACGTCAGTCCATTCGGCCACGAAGTCGGCTAGGGCGGCCATCTTGATGACCCTGGTTGTGCTGGACTTGAGCTGAAATGCCTGAAGTTCGATGTTCCAGTCGGTGACCCTTCCTGTGGCATTAGGGCTCCGGAGCACCCTCTCCAGTGGGTAAGCTGAGACTACTTTGATCGGGTGGCCTTGGAAGTAATGGCGCAGCTTGCGTGAGGCCACCAATAGCGCGAGTAGAAGATTCTGTGGCATGGGGTACCGTGCCCTCGCATCCCGCAGTACCGTGCTGATGAAGTACACTTGGTGCTCGACGAGGGTGGGGGCGTCGATGGAGCCTGCGTCTGCCAGAGGTTGGGGCGTCTCCTGAGGTGACGGCCCCTCAGGAGCCTGGTCATCCATTGGGGCCTATGCAGGCCTGAAAACGTCGTCTTGCTGGGCCTGATCTTTCATTGGCGTTGCCGCAGCCTCTGTGGTATCCTCTTGGTGCCGTATCACCCCGGCTGGAGGTGCGGCACGACATGCGGACTCTTGGCCTGGCGCTCTTCCCGGACCTCCACTAGCGCCGCGCTGGCGGAGTAGGGAGTGGCGGCAAGGTAAAGCACCAGGGCTCGAGCGGACGAGGCACCACCATCACCGGAGGGTTGGTCAGGTATCTCTTGAGGTCTTGAAACGCCAGGTTAGCCTCAAGGGTCCACTCGAATGGGCCCTTCTTCTTCATCAGATTGAAGAATGGCAGGGCGCGCTCCCCCGGCTTGGAGATGAAGCGCCCTAGCGAGGTCACGCAGCCCTCAAGCTTCTGCATTTCCTTGAGAGTTTGTGGTGGGCTCATGTCTTCTATCGTCTTGACCTTTTTCGGGTTAGCCTTGATCCCCCTGTGGTACACGAGGAAGCCCAGCAGTTTGCCGGAGGGAACATCGAACACACACTTCTCTGGGTTAAGCCGCAGGTCCACCTGGCGCAAGCTTGCGAAGGTCTCCTCCAGGTCCTGAATTAGAGTTGTCGCCTCCCGAGATTTTACTACGATGTCGTCGACGTAGGCTTCAGCGTTTCTCCTGAGCTGCTGACCCAGGGTGATGCGCATCAGCCGTCGGAAGGTCGCCCCTGCGTTGCGCTGCCCGAACGGCATGCAAGTGTAGCAGTACACCCCGCACGGGGTAAGGAAAGTCGTCTTCTCCACATCCTCCACTGCCATCTTGATCTGGTGGTAGCCCGAGAACGCGTCCAGGAAATACTGTAGGTCGCACTCGGTGGTAGAGTCGACAATCTGGTCGATGCGCGGAAGCGGGAACAGGTCTTGGGGACAAGCCTTGTTGAGGTTGGTGAAATCAACACACATGCGCTCCTTCCCGCCTTTCTTTGGCACGACGACAGGGCTCGCCAGCCACTCTGGGTATCGGACCTCGTGTATGACACCTGCTGCCTCCAGCTTGCGGGTTTCCAGGACGATGAAGGATTGCTTCTCTGTGGACTGTCACCGCGCCTTCTGCTTCACAGGGCACACATTGGGGCACACCCTTAAGTGGTGCTCGATCACTCCCCTCGGGACCCCTACTAGCTGCTTGGGTCCCAGGTGAATACCTCCTTGTTCATGCGCAAAAACTTCACCAATGCCTCCTCTTGATCTGGGTCGAGGTAGGCACCTATGGTGAAGGTGGCTCCTGAGGGTCCACCTTCCTCGACCGGCACTTGCTTCGTTTCGGCCCGATCTTGAGTGAACAACTGCTTCTTTTTTGCTGGCACGGCCTCCTTAGCTCCAGGGGTAGCCTCGTCGGCCGGGCGTGCTACCGCGGCGGCCTTGAAGGCAAGCTTGAGCGCCGTCAGAGCCTCCTTGGTGTCCCCCACCATGGCCAGGACGTCGTTGCTCCTAGGCATCTTCATAAGGTTGTAGGCTGGATGGGTCGCCACCATAAACTGAGCCAGGGCTGGGTATGTGAGGATGGCGTTGTATGGGAGACCGATGCGGGCGAGTCGAAGTCAATCAGCTTGGCGCGGTAGTTGTCGCGAGTGGCGAAGGTCACAGGAAGGCGGATCTGCCCAGGGGGCTGGTGGAGCCGCTGCCGACTCCAGAGAAGGGCTTGGTGGGATGGATCCATTCACGCGGCATGTGAAGCAAGCCGAAAGCTTCCACGGAGAGCACGTTAAGGCCGACCCCGCCTTCGATGAGGGTCTTGGTGATGGCTAGGTTGCAGATGGTGGGCGTGCAAAGCATTGGGAGCACACCCGAGCTGGCAGTGGTGACAGAGTGGTCCCTTGAGTCGAAGGTGAGGTCAGCCTTGGGTGCTTCCCATCCTGGAAGAGCTCCTTGCTGCACAGAGGCGGCACCGGTCTGGCGGAAGAACTGCTTGGTGTGACGGTCTGAGGGAGATTCTTGCGAGCCGCCGAGGAGGGATGTGATGGTGACGGGCTCTAGTGCCGCAAAGCGCGCAACGAAAAGGCCGCACAGCTACTCCCAAGCGGACACAGAGGATCCTGGGAGGGTGAGCAGCCAGGCGCGTGGTGCGCCAGTGAGGGCCATGGGGAACCAGTTGGCCATGAACTTGTCGTCGCCTCTAGCTTCCAGGACGGCCTCCTCGTATGCTAGCAGGAAAGCCGACGAATGCGCTGCACCGTCGTAGCGCGACGACATCTCCGGCTTGAACTTGAGCGGCCACTGCACCCGCCGCAAGGCAGGGGTAAAAGCTCGGAGCCCCCTGGCACCGTCGGGGGCGTCCGTTCACCCAGTCGGAGGAGCGATGCCGGCCATGGGGACAGGACGGGGAGGTGGTGCCGGCGGAGAGGTGAACTTCGGCGCACCCCTACCTGGCACGCCAAATGTCGGATTGCGGGTTCCGGCAAAACCCTTGAGGTTTGAACTCTGGGGTGCGCATGAAGATCTCTCCCCCTAGCTTACGCTCTCACCACGCTCTCAAAGTTAGCTCGCCGAACCCGAAGAACAAGGGACACAAGAGTTTATACTGGTTTGGGCCACTAATGTGGTGTAATACCCTACTCCAGTGTGGTGTGGTTGATTGCCTTGCATGCTGGGATGAACAAGTACAAGGAAAGAACTACCTCCTGAGGAGAGGTGTTCTTGAGCTCGGTGAGCTTGTGTGTGTGTGTGTGGATGGAACGGATCTAATCCAAGGTCTGTCCCCTTCTACGGTGGGGGCTAGTCCTATTTATAGAAGCCTGGGTCCTCTTCCCAAACATTAGGCGGGAAGGGATCCCACAATGGCCAATTCAAAGGGGGACAACTAGTACAAGCTATCCTGACAAAAGGTAGTCTTCGCCTACCAAAGGCTCTGGTGGTGACGCCGTCGTGGGCTCCGCGATGACCTCCGTCCTGCCGTCCTGTTGGTCTTGGTCTCATTGCACCGTATTGAAACCTTTTCCTGATGCCTCAGGACTCCTCGCTTGCGCTTGCTCCTTTAGAACCAAAGAGGAAACCAGTACCCTGCGCCCGCTGGCGCCCGCCTGGCCTTGGTCGTCATGGCTCACGTCAATGGAACCTCACGAGGTGCCCTTCGCCTTGATCTCTCCGCTCCTCGCAAGCTAGCCTAGGGGGCTGCCCCTGAGGAGGTCTTGCATTGCCCGCCTCACGAGGCCTGGCCCCTCGCGAGGGCTTGAGTGTTTGCTGGTCAAGATGGGTCGTACCAGGCCGTTAGTGTAGCCACGCGGCAAGCCGCAGGCAGGCATGTCTGGGGACCCCCGTTCCCAGAACGCCGACACACCTGAAGATCAAACCAGGCCAGTCAAAGCATCTGCTACTTTGCCTGAGGAATATGAACATGCCAGGGCAACTGCATCAGTTGTTACTAAAGAAACTGTAACAATTTCTTCTGTTCCTCCTACAAAGTCATCACAGATGAAAGATATTAACGTTCCTTCTGCATCAGAAGCGAAGAAGACGAAAGCTGTTGAGAGAGCAGCTGTGAAGAAAAGGAAAGCATTTGCAACTGCCGAGTCTTCAGCTCCTAAGAAAGTGAAGACTCTGACAAGCTCATACACTAACCCCATTGATGTTGTTCCAATCTCAAACATGCCATCAAAGGAACTTGTTCCCTTTGGTGAGGAATATGTCATTCCAAGTGAGAGTGATGAAGAGAATCCCTCTGCTACTTCTACAGAGCAGTTGGATGAAGAAATTGAAGTGGATAATATCCCTACAACTCCACTGGTATCATCGCCCATGCCTCAATTCACAGCTGAAGAGGCAGGCGTAGAAGAAATTGATGAAGAAGATGAGGATGTGGACATTGGGTCTACTACATGTCGGTGCACAAAAGTAGGGGCCTCCTTCCGTACCCCTTTACTTGTGCACGTGCGGTTCTAGCCACACCTGCGGCCACGCTTGGCAGGGCAGAGGAAGCAAGGAACAAGACTACTAGAGCTGCGTTGAGACCAGAGGCGTGAAGAGCGAAGGGGCAAGGTGGGTTTCCTCCTGCAAGAGCCTTGCTGGGGACGACCTACGCTGCCCCGGCAAGAGCCTTGCCGGGGCAACTTACCCAACACCAGCAAGATTGCCACCCTTGAGCCTGAGAGTTCTGACATCATCGGCAACATTGGAACCAAGGCTCGGGAGGCGCCTGCGTGGTGGCATGCAGATCTTTGTGAAGACTGAAGGCCTGCAAGACCAGATAAGAACCAGAAGACGAAGGCCCCCGGCAAGACCCTTGCCGGGGACGCTCACAAGACCCCGGCAAGACCCTCGCCGGGGACATCTGCGGGGCCACAACCAGGCCCGCACTTACCAAGGCTTCACTGCCACATGGCCGTCCCGACGTAGCAGCCAACCTGCCAACTAGGCACGCACCTACGTGGCAGCATGCAACTCCTAGGCCAACCAAGCAAGCACCTGCATGGTGGCATTCGGATCTTCGTGAAGACCTTGCCACCGCACCCGAGCAGCAGCCAACAAGCCAGCGTGGCGCTGCATGCCTGGTCAGCTTGGACGCACGTCGAAGCGAGGCGAGGCGGCGACAGACGAGACAAGCTTCCTTGCCGTCCCCAATAAACAAGATGACATGTCGGCAGAGCATTTAATGCGTTTTGTCCCATGATGTCAGAGATAAACTTGCACACTGTAGATACTTTCCACGTCCTGTGTGCCGCTGTGGCAGCCCCTTTGACATATAAAAGGAGGCCCGAGGCGTACTGAGGAAGGATTCGTACTTTTTGGGCTAGGCATGCACCGCAGCTAGTTCAAGATGTCAAGAACACCAAATATACACCAAAGTAGGACTGAGGTATTACGCATCACTTGCGGCCCGAACCTGGATAAAATTCCGCCACGTTGATCTTCTAAACCCGCTCTTTTTACAGCCCCACGCCCGGCAACCGTAGTAGGGATTCCCTATGATCCCATAGGTGTCGTTCTTGAACCCCGATATTTTGGCGCTCTAGGTAGGGGGCGCAAGCTGTGAAAATCCGGTTTCGAAGCCAACTCACCAACTTCATCATCGCCATGCCCCCCAAGAAGAAGGGGATCACAGCTATCGGGTCATCCGGAGCTGGTGGGGTGGCCACGGGTGGTGCCGGAGGCACGGCCCGCGAGCATCGACGACACTCTGGCAATCGGAGCCAGGCAAGCGGCGTCGTTCGGGCCCAAGACGATGAGCCACGCGCTGCTGGGTCCGGAGGCGGGGCCGTGCAGCCCATGGGTGGCGCGACAGACTCTATGACGCCCCAGCCGGCACCCGTGTCGCAACCTTCCCAGGCCGCGCGCGATGAGCAACACCGCGATGATGGTGCCCCTGGGCACCGCCATGGGAAGAGCCCTTTGCGTCATTCTCAAGACGCACTGGGCCGGCGTGCACGCCTGGACGCAGGCGGGAGCGGCGCGCGACCGCGAGACCGTGATAGAGCTGCTTCTAATATAGTTAGAAGTCGAAGCGCATCATAGTCCACGAAGCTTTCGCCACCTGCCACGCCAGCGGAAGCGTTGGGGCGCGTGCAGCTGCTCCTGGACTTCCCTCCTGCTGCGGAGAAGCTCGACGAGTGGAGAGCCACCATTCGGAGCCTCATCAGCTTCGCCAACAAAGATGAAGTGCGACCAGCGGGACCCTCATGTCGGTGCTCCGTAGAGCCGGCACACGCCGATAGTGGGAGAACCGGAGGTGCTGCAACCACGGTGCACTCCCTTCCCCTGTGCCAGCAACAGCAGCCGCCGGCTCATCGGGCCGACGCCAGTGATGACGTTTCCACAACATCGTCCGACCCACGAGCCCGCCGCGACCAACGTCGAGCTGAGGAGGATGCTCATACCACCATCGAGCGGCGCCGGGAAGCGCGCTATCAGTCAAATAGGCGCGCGGGGCCCACCATGGACCACCCAGCACCGGGGGGTTCCGGCGACCTGCCCTACGAGGTGGGTTGTCCGGCCTTTACCCGTGAGCTGCGGCAGTTCTAGTGGCCCTCCCACCGCACGTTTAAGCCTAATGTTGGGGAGAAGTACAACGGCAAGACTCACCCGTCAGAATTTCTCAACATCTACACTATCATGATGCAAGCCGCCGGGGCTCGCGATGACAAGGTGCTTGCCAATTACTTTCTGTTGGCACTCAAGCCCAACGTCATGTCATGGTTGATGCACTTGGCAGTGGATTCCATCTCTTCTTGCTCGGATCTGTGCCACGAGTTTTTTGGCACCTTTACTGGAGGCCACCAAGATCCTGGCCAAGCAAGTGATTTGCATGTCATCCCCCAGAAGGATGGCGAGAACCTGCGCAAGTACATCCAAAGGTTCAGCTGTGTGCAGTGCAACATCCCAGATGTTCACCCCGCCACCGTCATCAGTGCGTTTCATCAGAACATGCGCAACTGCAAGATGCGTGACGAGCTGGCGATGAACAAGGTCAAGGATGTAGCCGAGCTTTATGTTCTGGCTGACAGATGTGCTCGGGGTGAAGAAGGAAGGAAGTACCCCGGCGAGGATGCCGGTGCGGAAATCGATTCCACAGACGAAGACACCGCCGCCCAGCAAAGAAGGGCCGACGCCGCAACAGGAAGCATAAGGGCAAGACCGTGCTTGCCGTTCAGGGATCCGGCGACCCCGACACTGCCAAGAAGGCCAAGGCAGACGACCCCGACAAGGAAGTTGTCGAGTGTGCCGCCTGCCTGGCCTTGGCGGCTCTCGACAAGCCAGGAGGCTCCGACAAGCAGTACTGCAAGATCCATCGCACCAAGGGCCATGACCTCCAGAACTGTCGACAGGTTGAGCTGCTTGCGGAGAAGCAGAAAGCTGAATATGAAAGGCGGGACAAGGAGAAGGGTCAGGATGGCGGTGAGCGATCCGACAAGAAGTGTGGAGGCCAAGGAGGTTGTCGCGGCAAGGATAATCAACAAGACAGGCCCGCTCGGGGCCGTGAGAAGGAGGAGGATGATGATCATGGTGAGGACGACAAGTCCGGCGAACACAAGTTCCAGAAAGCCACGGAGGCCATGTGCGTCGATGGTGGCGCTTCATTGCATACCTCTCACCGTCAGCTGAATCAGTGGGCGCGTGATGTAACTGCGGCAGAGCCATCGTTCGATGCCCAGAAGCCACTAAAGTGGTCCTGCACACCTATCATTTTTATACCGAGGATCACCCTGACCGCACAACTACGGTCGAGTGTCTACTGTTGTTGGTTTCACCAACAATACGCAACCTCAAGGTAACCAAAGTGCTAGTTGATGGTGGGGCTGGTCTGAACTTGATCTCACCCGCTGTGATCAAGAAGCTGCAAATCCCTGATAGAGTTCTTGAGGAAACAGGCACGTTTCAATGGGTCAACCCAGGGAGGAGTCAGCCGAAGGGTAAAATCACGTTGCCCGTTACTTTTGGGGGCGAGCTGAACTATACGACGGAGAAGATCGTCTTTGATGTCGCCCAGATTCCCTTGTCCTACAATGGGATCCTTGGCCGCCCAGCGCTCGCCAAGTTCATGGCGGAGTCGCATTACGCCTACAACACGTTGAAGATTCCCGGACCACTGAGCATCATCACTGTCCCCTCTGACAAGAAGGACTCGCTCATCTGCGCCGGCCAGCTCTACCGGGAGGCAGTTGCAACAACCGCCGCCAAGGCACTTGCTCCTACTGCTGTAGCCCCGGGGGAGAAGAAGACCGACAAGACCTCTTCCGACAAGACCTCCTGTACCCACTCCGGCAAGCGCGCCTCTTTGGAGTGCAGTGCTCCCGTGGAGGACGTGCTAGAGAGCTCCACCGGCAAGAGAAAGAAATCCAAGGCAGCACCACTAAAGACCAAGAAGGTGCCCGTCAAGGAGGACAGCACGGGCGGAGCTTTTGCTATGAGCTCCACCCTTGACAGCAAATAGGAAAGCGCACTCATCGCCTCCCGCGGGAAAATGTCAACGGGTTTGCATGGCAAGCATCCGACATCCCTGGCGTTCCCAGGGAGGTGATTGAGCACCATCTTGATGTCTGTCCTCATGCACAGCCTGTCAAGCAGAAGGTCAGGAAGCAAGCTTTGGAACGGTAGGAGTTCATCATCGAAGAGATCAGGAAGTTGGAGGCAGCAGGCTTGGTCAGAGGAGTGCTCCACCCCACGTGGTTGGCCAATCCAGTGGTGGTGCGTAAGGCAAATGGGAAGTGGAGGTTGTGTATTGATTACACAGACATCAATAAGGCGTGTCCAAAGGATCCTTTCCCTTTGCCATGCATTGACCAGATAGTGGATTCCACTACCGGGTGTGACTTGTTGTCATTCATTGACACCTATTCAGGATACCATAAGATCTTCATGATGAAGGAAGACGAAGAAAAGACCGCGTTCATCACCCCATGTGGTACATACTATTTTGTACGAATGCCTTTCGGGTTGAAAAGCGCTGGTCTGACGTTTGCCCAAGCGGTCCAAATTGGTTTTGAACCCCAGCTACATAGAAATATGGAAGCTTATATGGATGATATAGTGGTCAAAACCAAGGACAGAGCCACGCTCGTGTAAGATCTAGAAGAAACATTTGCAAATCTGCGCAAGATCAACCTCAAGCTCAAACCAGAGAAGTGCGTGTTCGGTGTCCCATCCGGCAAGCTTCTTGGGTTCTTTGTCTCTCAATGCGAGATTGAAGAAAATTTCGACAAGATCAAAGCAATTTAGCAGATTGAGGCGCCAAGACGGGTCAAAGACGTCCGTAGGCTCGCCGGCTGTGTTGCTGCCCTGAGTAGGTTCATCTCCAAATCTGTTGAGTGCGCCCTCCCCTTTTTCAAAGTTTTGAAAAAGGCGGGTCCAATGAAATGGACTTCGGAGGCAAAGCCAGCACTGCAAGATTTGAAGAGGTACCTCTCCTCAACGCGAGTACTAGTCGTGCCCAAGCCACATGAGCCGTTGCTGCTATATCTAGCGGCAGCGAATCAAGTGGTCAGTGATGCGTTGGTGGCACAGAGGGAAGTTGAGGAAGAAGAAGCAGTAGTAGCAGAGCCGACGGATGATGGGTCGGGGCTCTCCCCGGCAGGGCCTGACGCCGGCAAGGCGGAACCCCCGGCAAGCCCCGGTCCCAGCATGACATGGCCGGCGTAGATGGGCGAAGTTGAGCAGAAGAAGAAGGTGGTGCAGCACCCGGTTTATTTCATCAGTTCCCTCTTGCAGGGGGCTAGATCGAGATATTTTGGTATGCAGAAGCTGCTTTTCGGCCTCCTTATGGCCTCTAGAAAGCTGCACCACTATTTCCAAGCACATGAGATCACTGTCGTCACCCGCCTCCCTTTGCAACGAATCTTGCAGAACCCAGATGCAACTGGGAGGATTGTGGAATGGGCATTGGAGCTGTCAAGCTTTGGCCTCAAGTTTGAAAGTACTTCGACAATCAAGAGCCGAGCCTTGGCAGAATTCATAGCAGAATGGACCTCAACGCCCGCCGAAGAAATTCAAGAACCACCCTTCCCGGCAAGGAGCCGTGCCGCGACTGGATTATGTACTTTGATGGGGCTTTCTCACTGCAAGGTGCTGGTGCCGGCATGCTACTCGTCGCGCCCACTGGAGAGCGCCTCAATTACGTAGTCCAGATGCACTTTCCCCGGGAAAAATCAACGAACAATACGGCGTAGTACGAGGGATTGCTTGCCGGTCTCAGGATCGCGGCAGACCCTGGAATCAGGAAGCTCATCATAAGGGGTGATTCACAGCTCGTCTCAAGCAAGTTAACAAAGATTACCAGAGCCCATTGATGGAGGCTTATGTGGATGAAGTGAGCAAGTTGGAAGAGCGTTTTGACGGACTGCAAGTAGAGCATGTTCCCCGAGTAGGGAACAACATTGCCGATGACCTGTCGAAGCGCGCTGCCCTCAAGTTACCAGTGGAACCAGGTACCTTTGTGCTTCAATTAACTCAGCCATCCGCTGAACCATCAGCAGGACAAAACAAGCGAAGGAAGGTGGGCCCCGGCAAGTACTTTCCCGCTGAGCTCCCAAAAGCCACCGACAAGGGGGCTGCCGGGTGCCGCAAGCCTGCCGAGGAGCAGCAGTCTTCGGCAGGAGCTCAAGCCCTGGCCGTAGAGACAGCTACCCCTACGGCCGAAGATGAGCCTTTAGTCCTTGCCGTCGAGCCCCAGGCTCCAGCATGGGCGCAGCACACCGTCCGTTTCCTCCAAACAGGGGAGCTCCCTGAGGAATAGGAAGAAGCAGAGAAGGTAGCCTGGCGGTCTAGCATGTACCAGTTTGTGGATGATGGCCTATACAGGAGAAGACCGAATGACGTGAGATTGAAGTGCATTCTTCGGGAGGACAGACAGGAGCTGTTGGCAGAGATACATGGAGGCGTGTGTGGCTCCCACATAGGGTCGAGGGCCCTTGCCGGCAAAGCGTTCTGGCAAGGTTTCTTCTGGCCCACCGCCCTCCAGGGTGCAACTTCACTAGTAACCAAGTGTGAAGCGTGGCAGTTCCATTCGAAGAAGCTCCATCAACCAACTCAAGCTCTTCAGACAATCTCTCTCTCCTGGCCATTTTCGGTCTGGGGGCTTGACATACTGGGCCCCTTTCCCCATGATGTCAGGGGCTTTGAATACTTTTATGTCGCAATCGACAAGTTCACAAAGTGGCCGGAAGTGGATCCGGTGAGAAAGGTGACATCACAGTCAGCCATCAAGTTCTTCAAGGGGCTAGTCTGCCATTTTGGTGTGCCGAGCAGAGTCACCACCGACAACGGCACACAGTTTACGAGCCGCACCTTCATGCAGTATATCCAAGACCTCGGCGGCAGGGTTTCTTTTGCTTCTATGGATCATCCCAGAAGTAACGGCTAGGCTGAGAGGGCAAATGCAGAGGTGTTGCGAGGCCTCAAGACAAGGACTTTTGACAAGATACACAAGTGCGGAAGGCGCTGGATTGATGAGTTGCCGACGGCTCTTTGGTCGATTAGGACGACACCAAATCGAGCCACCGGCCAGACACCCTTTTCCCTGGTATACGGGGCAGAAGCAGTTCTCCCCACGAAACTCATATATGGGTCACCTCAAGTGCTCGCTTATGATGAGCTTGAGCAAGAGTAGTTGCGCCAAGATGATGCGATGCTCCTTGAGGAAGATCATCTTCGGGCTGCTGTGCGTGCTACTTGCTACCAGCAAGCCTTTCGCCGCTACCATAGCTGCAAGGTTCATGCCTGAAGCCTTGAGGAAGGCGACCTTGTTCTTCGGCGAGTTCAATCCGCCAAGAATTCCAACAGGTTGACGCCGAAGTGGGAAGGCCCTTACCGGGTAATACGAGTCACCAGGCCCGGCGCAGTATGCCTGGAGATTGAAGATGGGATTCCAGTGAGAAACTCCTGGAACATCGAACATCTTCGCAAGTTCTACCCGTAAGGCGCGGTTGTCGGGCCTCCCGCCAGACCACTTTTTGTACAAGCCTTGCCGGAAAGGCATGTAACCCTTTGTACAAAGCCAACCGCAGAACCTGAGCAATAGATAAATAAATGAAGCGATGGCGCCCTAGAAATTAGCATGCATTCTAGTCTGTTCTTGGTTCGCAGGCTGCACAGTAGTTTTCGCAGAGCCATTTGGTGGAAAGAAGGCGGATCGGCACCCCCGACATTGGCAAGCCAAGGTTGCCGGGGGTTGTGAATTCAGATAAGTTTTATTCCCCCCGCCATGCATTTTCGTATGAAACTTGAACGTACGAGGCTTCGATCATTCCTATACCACCGTGCTCCCTCTTTCCCATGCCTAAAATCTCCTTCAGGCCAGAATCTAGTTGTAGTTGCGGTGGAAGGGAAACAAGCAAGGGGCCTAATCCTGCTTTGTCCCTACCTCCGCCAAGGGCATGAGTGTGGTGGGGCTGTAAAACGGGAGGACGACAAGGCTTGTTGCCGAGCGATGTCGTTTGCTTGAAAAAAACGAGGACTCGCTCCTCGGTGTGGGCCTTGCTCACGCACAAAAGAGCCTGGCAAACCCCCTTTTCATTAATAGGTTGATCAAGCAAGTGCAATTCATACGGAATGTAAACATGAGCAAGGGGTTACAAGGTCTAAATTTGACAAGTGCCCGCAGGCTTAAGATCTAAAAAAGGTAAGATGCCCGTAATCCCTTTCTTGTCCCTCTCCTCAGGAAGCGGATTAGGATAAACAGGAGGGCAAAAGGAGTGCCTAGGCGAGAAACGAGCAGCAGAAGACACCAAGAGAACGCCCCGGCAGCCGCCCAGAAGAAGGCTGGTGATGATGGTGCCGGGGAAAAAGCTAGAAGATGAGGCAGCGGGCAGCCAATACGCGACGAAGGCGTCGGTGCCATCATACTCCAACGTGACGGCCCGTCACGCGCCTTCTTCATCTTCTCCGGCCCTCCAGCGCCAGCCGCCAGAAGCAACAGCCCTGAGAAGTTCAAGGAGCTGGCTCGAGGAGCCACCGCCAAGAACCACCCCTCCCCGGCAAACCGCTCTGCCGGGGAGAAGGACAGGTGCAGATGGTGCTGCTGCCGGTGTCGCCTAGGGACGGGGTGTCCGACGTCTAGTCGGACCCATCTCCATCGTCCTCCCCACCAATCCCCTCCCCGTCGCCGTTGCTCGAGGAGGAGCTCTCGTCATCGGTTGAGCTCTTCGTGCAGCACCCTAGCCTGTGTCCCGAGTGCACGAAGACCTTGACGGAGAGTAGGTCGCTCTCCGCTAACTTGAAGAAGAGAACGTGCCCCTTCATCAAGCAAAGGGCGCGTGCGAAGGTTTTCCAGCCCCGATGAAGGAGCATCACATGAGGGAAGGGGAACCTTGTGTTCACCCACATGTCGCCATTGCAACACCCCTTCATGTGAAGCCTTAGCCTCGGCGGCTGGTCGATCTCCAGCACCCTCGCGAATGCCTCGGGAAGGCGAAGGCGGCTACACAGCGGCTACACGGCGGCTCGGGTAGTTGCAGGATGAACTCCAGCCCCATGTCCCCGACATGGCCGCTCGATGAAGCAGAAGGAGACGGAGGCGGAGATGGTGACGAAGATGGTGATGACGCGGGTGTCCCCCTGCCGCGCCCGCCTCTGCCTCGACCGCCTCGCCGACCGCAGCCCCGTCCGGCACCTCCACCTCGAGCGTGGCCTTCGCCTTGGGCAGCTGGCTCCTCCTTGACCGTCGCGGCCCTCTGGCGGGAGGAAGACCTGTTCGCCTCCGCGGAAGAACGGTCGCGGCCGCGTCCTCTCGCCATGGCAGTGGATGGAGAACGGAGGCGAAGGGAAGATGCGAGGAGGTGCCTCTCCTCCTCCTCCCGAGTCCCTCCTTTATAGCCGAGCGAGGAAGGCTAAAGACCGACCCTACGCCTCTGAAGAGCCCGCGTCGAATCCCTTCATTAAGTTGGGGACGAGTGGGGTCATCAACCACCCTCCCCGCCCAATCAAAGGCGCATGGGTATCGGCCATAGCGCGCCTTCCCATATCCTGTGCGTCTGCCACCTACCCCACGCCTTGCATGGGGCGTACATGGCGAAAGGGGAAGGCGTAGTGGGAAACGTGGAAGGACGGTTCCAAGGCGGGGAGAGTAAATGAGCAGCGGCCCTGCAGTTTTCCCTCTTTTATGGGGGAGACACAAGCCGCCTCTTTACTCGCACCGCGGGATGACGCAAGCATGCTGCGGTCCTCCCATGCATGACCCCCACGTCACGCATTCAACGCGGGTCGTGGGGAAGCGCAACTGGCAAAGGAGTTACCGTAGTAAAACTCTGCCACGCGTGCTCGTGCACTGTTCTGGGCCCGGCCGAACAACACTCTGCGCTTATGTGTGGCCCAGGCCCAGGGGCTCCTGTCGGTGTACAAAAGTAGGGGCCTCCTTCCGTACCCCTTTACTTGTGCATGGGCGGTTGTAGCCACACCTACGGCCACGCTTGGCGGGGCAGAGGAAGCAAGGAACGAGACTAGCAGATCTGCGCTGAGACCAGATGCGCGAAGAGGAAAGGGGCAAGGTGGGCGTCCTCCGGCAAGAGCCTTGTCGGGGACGACCTACGCTGCCCCGGCAAGAGCCTTGCCGGGGCAACTTACCCAACACCAGTAAGATCGCCACCCTTGAGCCTGAGAGTTCCGACACCATCGACAACATTGGAACCAACGCTCGAGAGGCGCCTACGTGGTGGCATGCAGATCTATGTGAAGACTGAAGGCCTGCAAGTCTAGATAAGAACCAGAAGACGAAGCCCCTGGCAAGACCCTTGCCGGGGACGCTCACAAGACCCCGGCAAGACCCTTGCCGGGGACATCTGTGGGGCCACAACCAGGCCCACACTTACCAAAGCTTCGTTGCCACATGGTCGTCCCGACGCAGCAGCCAGCCTACCAACTAGGCACGCACCTATGTGGCAGCATGCAGCTCCTAGGCCAACCAAGCAAGCACCTGCGTGGTGGCATGCGAATCTTCATGAAGACCCTGCCACCGCACCAGTGCAGCAGCGAGCCAGCCAGCGTGGCTCTGCATGCCTCGTCAGCTTGGACGCGTGTCGAAGCGAGGCGAGGCGGCGACGGACGAGACAAGCTTCCTTGTCGTCCGCGATAAAGCAAGAGGACACGTCGGCAGCACATTTAATGCATTTTGTCCCATGATGTCAGAGATAAACTTGTACATTGTAGATACTTTCCACCTCCTGTGTGCCGCTGTGGCAGCCCCTTTGACATATAAAAGGAGGCCTGAGGCGTACTGAGGAAGGATTCAGATTTTTTGAGCTAGGCATGCACCGCAGCTAGTTCAAGATCTCAAGAACACCAAATATACACCAAAGCAGGACTAGGGTATTACGCATCACTTGCGGCTCGAACCTGGATAAATTTCCCCGCGTTGATCTTATAAACCCGCTCTTTTTACAGCCCCGCGCCCCGGCAACCATAGTAGGGATTCCCTGTGGTCCCATAGGTGTCGTTCTTGAACCCCGACACTACACCAGCGTTGAATGATGATTAGTGGGAAATTCATCACCCAATTCACCACTGATAACCCCTCTGCATCGAATTCCCAAGTCCCCTGTGCAGAACGAAGAAATTCATACGGGATCTGAAGGATATCAAGCTTCACTTCATTCTATTCCTGAAGAAGTTCAAGCCACTAGTGCTGAAGAAATGGAGGCCAACACTGCTGCTGATGAAACTGGTGCTGAAATTCCTCAGTCTGTGGCTCCAGAGGTTGTGTGCCAAGAGGCTATGAAGACTTCAACTGTAAATCTTCAGCCCAAGCCACAAAATCCTCACACCAAGAAGAGGAAATTTGAAGCTAATGATTTCTTTGATGCGCATCTTTTCTTCATGGATTACAATCCCTATGACTCTGCAAGACTTCGACGCAAGCGCTTCTTGACAGCCAGTCAGATGAACTTTTACTCTTCACTTATTTTTGATAATGACAAGGTATTTTACCACGAGCAACTTCCTCATGTGGATATGGAGTCTCTTCCGTGCTTCACCCCTGTCCTAAGTGTTCTTCATGACGCTGGGTTGTTAAACATATGCACCGAAATCTGCGACTGGAATGAAGAACTCATTCTTCAGTTCTACGTCACACTGCACATCACTGGAAATGTTGAAGATGTGAATTCATGGGTACTCAAGTGGATGACTGAAAATACTCACTACAAAGCACCAACCTCTTAATTGCTTCATGCCTTGCCAGCCAGTCCTCCCACTGAAGGTGCAAGGCTCATCTATGAGGAATCTGAACTTTCAAATCATTTAATGCAAGTGCCGGTGAAGCCTTTGAAGGCTGGCCAAGCTCCAAGGACTACATTCCTCGTGAAGGAACTGCTATATGTTCCAAGGATAGTTTATCGCATCTTGACCAAAACCCTCAGTCCAATCAAGGGCCACAACTCTGATGACAAAGAAGTTGTTGGCATAATGAAGAATCTGCTGTTCAATATCATACATGGTATTCCTATCAACAACCATGACTTGTTCATGAGGACTTTGGCCAATGTTGCTCTGTCACCTTTTGATTTGAAGCCTTATGCTCCCCGGATCATGAACTTCATCAGATCAAGGTCTTCAATTCATTATAAGGCCGGCTTTCAAAACCATCTCAACTATTTTCCCCAAATTGATGTCCTCAAAGGACTATTTCCTCAGCAAATGAAGAGGGCAAGGCTGCGATCATAGACGAAGGCACTCGTCCATTGGATGGACAATTTCGCAAAGCTACATCCTGGTCCACCAATGATGACTCTACAACACCAGATTCTACCGCAAAAGCTTCAAAGCAAAATCCTCAATCTACAGCTCCGCGTGTGATGACTGATCGTGAACTTCTACTCAGTCTTCATTAGAAAGTTGATAAAAATCACAAGTGGGTCAAGCGTCAGTTTGGTGCAATTCTTCAGAACATGACAGTCACACAAAATATTGTGAAGAAGAATCACTACTATTTGCATGAAGTCTTTGACCGCACTTGGGTTATTCTGTCTAATCTCTATAGTGCTGAAGATCTGAAGGAGATGGAATTTCAACAAGACTTTGACTGGGCACAACCACCTTCGAATAAATTCAAGAAGTTCAAAGTTCCTCAGCTGGTTGCCAGTTCATATTCTTCATCGTGCGAGACGGATGAAGCTGAAGACTTGAATGACACCATGGTAGGC
Organism: Aegilops umbellulata; assembly: GCA_032464435.1. Classification (NCBI taxonomy): domain Eukaryota; kingdom Viridiplantae; phylum Streptophyta; class Magnoliopsida; order Poales; family Poaceae; genus Aegilops; species Aegilops umbellulata. Next base: position 220,875,648 of record CP136055.1, on the reverse strand, counting down.
CCTACTCCAATGGACGACCCCAACAACATTGGCGCTCCTCCATCGACTTCATGATGATATTCTTCGGGGGCGTTAATCCTCATTTTTTGTCCCTTTTGGTCATTCGATGACAAAGGGGGAGAAATTGGAGTTAGTCTTAAAGCAGGTCTCTTATATGGGCATTATTTTAAGTTACAACTATTGCTCTTCTGAGATGTTTGCTCTGATGAGTTGTAAACTTAAGTCCTATGGTGCTCTAACTGTTTTGAACTGCTTTTTTGCATGCTTATTCCTCAAGTACCTTAACGCACGCATACTGAATTCATCAGACACCATATTTCATCACGCATTTCAAATTCTTCATATCAATTGTTAAATGCGTGTATGAATTACAAGATATAGGGGGATACCTCCATGATTTTACTCTACAATGTGCATTTGCTATTCAAATCAAATTCCTCAAATATGCATCTTCAGGGGGAGTTCCTCTATATCTTGTAATCAAATTCCTCAAAATCAGTATTTACACTTCATATGTTTATCCCCGTTGAAAACTTAACCTATTTTTCATCAATCACCAAAAAGGGGGAGATTGTAAGTGCATCTAGTGCCCCTTAGTGATTTTCGTGTATTGAAGACTTATAGGTTAAGGGACTAATGTCTTTGTGAGTGTACATAGGTCTATAAGCCTATGAGGAGTTTGATATTTACGATGAAAGTAGACCACTAAAAATGAATGTCTTCAGTTGAAGACTTTGGTTTTCTTGAAGACTTTGAAAGTGATGAGATTGGTGTGACCTTGAAGACTTTGATATTGATGCGAGGATTATGAAGCATGAAGACTTTTGTTTTCGTAGTTTCATTTTCTCTTTCTTGAGTCATAGGAAACACCGTACTGTTAAAGGGGGTCCAGGTAAAAATAAGGAAAAGTTTCCAAGTGATGCTTATCTCAAAATCCTACACCTACCCAAACCTTTCGAGTTAAGCCATTGGAAATGTCATACAGTTTAGTCAATTTCTTCAGTGACAAAGACGAAGATCTTCTATTCTCTGAGGAATTTGTCCTGACTAAGGAGTTAGGAATTCGCCAGTGCGGATTGCCTACAAGCGAGGAACATGATAGCCCTGTGGGATTTGATACTCAAATTTCCGACCGTTGTTGTGCTACGCACCAGCTGTCCCAAAATATCTACCCACCTAACGGTCATATCATTGAAGGGCATTTATGTCTTATCATGTCGGGCTTCTCCCTGGGCTATAAATAGCCGCCCGCTACAACCACTAGATGGTTGGTTGCTCCGAGAGAAACTGACACTTGTCATTGAGAGCATCCTATCCTCCGAGGACTTTGAGCAAAAAACATCAGCAAGGAAAACCCAAACCCAAACACCTACATACCCAAAGTGATTGAGCATCACTAAAGATATTGTTCTTGTGTGGAACCGAAGCTTGTTACCTTTGAGGACTGTGCATCCTCCAGACGGTTTAGCGTCATGGTCTAGAGCATCCAAGAGGAATTGTGGATCATCAAGTGACTGAGTTTGTGAAGGTTTGGAAGTCACCTAAAGACTTGCCACAAGTGATTGGGCGAGGTCTGTGTGATCTTAGCTCAAGGAGAATACTGTGAGGACCGTATGTCCTCAGGTTTAAATACCTAGCCGCTCCAACCAGACGTACGACTGTCACAACAGTTGGAACTGGTCTACCAAATCATCGTCTTCACCAAGCTACTGGTTCTATTTCCTCAACCCTTTCATTTCCTCATTCATTTATTGATGAACTTGTCGGTTACTGTTTGAAGACTTTGGCTGAAGACTTTCTCAATTTCCTCAATCCTAATTCTTCAGTCACTTTGTCTTCAGCCTACTTATCTTGTTTACACGCTACTTGTGTTATGTGCTTGTTTCATTTCATCATGATGACAGTGTTATTGCTCTGTTACGCTTGCACCCGAGTACTTATTCCGTTGCTAGTTGTTCGTGACTCAAGAAATTCCTCACCTTGAATTTCCTCTATGAAGAATTTTTAAAAATCGCATATTCACCCCCCTCTAGTCGATATAACACACTTTCAATTATCCTCATTGTTGTTTATAAAAATGATGTCCTTGATGCACCTCTAGGTGTGCCACCCCCTCCAGTAGCTGTGGACCTTGTGAACGCCTGGCAGTTGTGTGTTGATGACTACTCGATAGTTTAGTCTGCCATGCTTCACGGCTTAGAACCAGGACTTCAAAGACGTTTTGAACGTCATGGAGCATATGAGATGTTCCAAGAGTTGAAGTTAATATTTCAAGCAAATGCCCGAGTTGAGAGATATGAAGTATCCAACAAGTTATATAGCTGCAAGATGGAGGAGAATAGTTCTGTCAGTGAACACATACACAAAATGTCTGGATATCCTAATCATTTGACTCGGCTGGGAGTTAATCTTCTAGATGATAGTGTTATTGACAGAGTTCTTCAATCACTTCCACCAATCTACAAAGCCTTCATGATGAACTATAATATGCAAGGGATGCAGAAGACAATTCTCGAGCTCTTCGCAATGCTCAAAGTTGTGGAGGTAGAAATCAAGAAGCAGCTGTAAGTGCATCTAGTGCCCCTTAGTGATTTTGGTGTATTGAAGACTTATAGGTTAAGTATCTAATGTGTTTATGAGTGTACACGGGTCTATAAGTCTATGAGGAGTTTGATATTTACAGAGAAAGTCGACCCCTAAAAATGAAGTTCTTCGACTGAAGACTTTGATATACTGAAGACTTTCTGAAGACTTTGAAAGTGAAGAAATTCGTGTGACCTTGAAGACTTGGTATTCATTCGAGGAACATGAATCGTGAAGACTTTTGTTTTCGTAGTTTCATTTTCTCTTTCTTGAGTCATAGGAAACACTGTACTATTAAAGGGGGTCGAGGAAATACTAAGGAGAAAATTTCCATGTGATGCTCAACTCAAAGCCTACACCTACCAATCCCTTCGAGTGAAGCCATTGGAAATCTCATACAGTTCGGTCAAATTCTTCAGTGACAGAGACGCAGTTCTTCTGATCACTGAGGACTTTGCTCTGACTGAGGAGTTAGGAATTCGCCAGTGCGAATTGCCTACACAGTGAGGAACATGATAGCCCTGAGGAATTTATACCTCAAATTTCCGACCGTTGCTGTGCTACGCGCCAGCTGTCCCAAAATATCTTGTCCACATAACGGTCATATCATTGAAGGGCATTTATGTCTTATCATGTCGGGCTGCTCCCTAGGCTATAAATAGCCGCCCCCTACAACCACTAGCTGGTTGGCTGCTCTGCGAGAACTTGACACTTGTCATTTGAGAGCAACCCATCCTCCGAGGACTTTGAGCGAAAATCATCAAGTGAGGAAAATCCAAACCCAAACCCAAAACACCTACAAACCCAAAATGATTGAGCATCACTGAAGAGATTGATCCTGTGTGGATCTGACGCTTGTTACCTTTCAAGACTGTGCTTCTTCCAGACGGTTAGGCGTCAAGGTCTAGAGCATCCAAGAGGAATTGTGGATCGCCGAGTGACCAAGTCTGTGAAGGTTTGGAAGTCACCTGAAGACTTACCATGAGTGATTTGGCGAGGACTGTGTGTTCTTAGCTCAAGGAGAATACGGTGAGGACTGTGTGTCCGGGACTGGGTGTCCTCGAGTTTAAATACTCAGCCGCTCCAACCAGATGTACAACTGAGACAGCAGTTGGAACTGGTCTACCAAATCATTGTCTTCACCAAGCTTACTGGTTCTATTTCCTCAACTCTTTCATTTCCTCAGTAGTGTGCTGTTTGTTTATCATATCTGTGTTTGAAGACTTTGACTGAAGACTTTCTCAATTTCCTCAGTTCAATTTCTTCAGTCTGTTTGTCTTCAAATTGTGTTATCCTGTGTTTACGTTTTCTGTACTCTGTGTTTGTCTTCATTTCATCATGATGACTATGCTTGAATTCTGTTATGTTTTCATCTGAGTACTTATTCCGCTGCTAGTAGTTCTTCGCTAAGGAATTTCCTCACTAGCAAATTCCTCAGTGAAGAATTTCATAAAAATCGCCTAGTCACCCCCCCTCTAGTCGATATAACGCACTTTCAATTGGTATCAGAGCAAGGTACTCCCTTGTTCTGTGTGATTTTGGTTTAACCGCCTGGAGTTTTAGTTATGTCGACTGCAGGTATGATCAAGGTCTCTGCTTGGTGTCCTACCTTCGATGGGACGGACTACCCCTACTGGAAGAATAAGATGCGAATGCATCTTGAGGCAATTGATAACGATCTCTGGTACGTTGTGGAAAATGGTGTTCCCTCCGTCACTCCCTCACTGAACACTACCGATGTGAAGAGATTCAAGCAACTCGACTCCCAAGCGAAGAATATCATATGTGGCCATCTGAGTAAGGGTCAGTATGGTAGAGTGAGTGCTTTGGAAACTGCAAAGCTTATCTGGGATAGGCTATCCAAGGTCAATGAAGGAGTTTAAACTCAGCGTGACTCAAGAGTTGATGTTCTTCGCAATCTCTTCAATCGCTTCAAAAGACTCGACAATGAAAATGTGCAGCAAACTTTCGATTGCCTCACTGACATCTCAAATGAGCTTCAAGCACTTGGTGCCACTGACATCACCGACCATGAGGTGGTGAAGAAATTGCTGAGATCGCTTGATTCCTCATTTGACACTCTGGCACTGATGATACAAGAGCGTGGTGATTACAAGTCACTTGACCCCGCTGATATTCTCGAGAGGCTAAACACTCATGAGTTCCAGCTTGCTAAGAAGAGAGATCTCTACGGTACAAGCTATAGCAGATCACGTGCACTGAAGGCCAAGGTAGTATCTGAGTCCGAAGATGAAGACTCTGGTAGCAGCCTTGGTGATCCTGAAGAACTGAGTCGTGATCTAGTACTGCTTGTGAAGAAATTCCAGAAGTTCTCAAGACGTGGTCACTTTGGAAGCAATGATTCCTCATCCAGTGACTATAAGAAGAGGCTTTGTCACAAGTGCAAGAAACCAGGACATTACATCCAAGACTGTCCTTAGTGGGAAAAGGAATCAAAGAAGAAGAAATACAAGGATTACAGTTCTGATGATGCGAAGAAAAAGAAGAAGTCCTCAAAATCTTCATCATCAAAATCCTCAAAGTCTTCGTCTCACAAGAAGAGCAGCTCCAAGAAGGCTCGGACATTCATTGGCAAGGAAATGGACTCTGAGGCTGAATCTGAAGAAAATGAGGAAGAAGAACAATCTGAAGATTCTGAGTCTGGTGTGCCAAGCCTAGCCCTCGCTACTGCATTCGTCAGCAAATCCATCTTCAACACTGAAGAAAGTGAACTCACCAACAAGGCTGATGAAAGCAGTGATGACTACGCTCCCACCTATTGCTTCATGGCAAAGGGTGCCAAGGATGATCAACCCAAAGCCACTGAATGGGTACTTGATAGTGGATGTACAAATCACATGACTGGTGACAAGAATCTGTTAATGGATGCTCCCTTATCAGCGTCACACATGAAGCATATCATCTTCGCTGATAAAAGCAAAAGTCAGGTATTGGGTCTAGGTAAGGTTGCTATCACAAAGGATCAACACATGGACAAAGTCATGCTTGTTGAGTCCTTAGGATATAATCTTATGTTTGTCTCAATGCTTTGTGATCTTGATATGGTTGTTGTCTTTGGCAAGTATCATTGTGTTGTGATTATGGAAGCTGACAATTCCAAAGTCTTCGAAGGCTTTAGGAGAGGAGTCTTGTATATTGTTGATTTCTCTGCAGATTCACAACCAGCCGTGTGCCTACTTGCAAAAGCTTCAGAAGGATGGCTATGGCATCGACGACTTGGTCATGCAGGCATGAGGAATTTGAACACGCTTGCGAAGAAGAAGCATGTCATTGGCATTGAGAATGTCAAATTCCTCAAGGATCACTTGTGCGGTGTCTATGAAGCTGGAAAGATGACAAAGGCCAAGCATCCAGCAAAGACTATCATGACCACCACTCGTCCATTTGAATTGCTTCACATGGATCTCTTCGGTCCTAACCATTATTCCTCTGTTTCGAATGAAGCATCTCAATATGGCTTTGTTATTGTTGATGATTACTCTCGTTACACATGGGTACACCTTGTCTCTTACAAAACTGAAGTGCAGGAAGTCTTCAAACGATTTTCCTCGAGGGCTTCAACCAACTTTGGTGTGAAGATTAAGCACATCATAAGTGACAACGGCACTGAGTTCAAGAATTCGGGTCTCGATGACTACCTTGATGAACTTGGTATTACTCATGATTTATCTGCTCCTTATACTCCTCAACAGAATGGCGTCGTGGAGCGCAAGAACAGGACTCTTGTTGAGATGGCTCGCACTATGCTCGATGAGTACAAAACCCCTCATCGTTTCTGGGTTGATGCGATTGATACTGCGTGCCATATCATCAACAGAGTATATCTTCACAAATTTTTCAAGAAGACTGCATATGAACTCCTCACTGACAAGAAACCCAATGTGAGTTATTTCAAAGTCTTCGGTGCTAAATGCTGGATTAGAGATCCTCATCACAACTCTAAATTTGCACCGAAAGCACATGAAGGTTTTATGCTTGGTTACGGAAAGGACTCGCACACCTACAGAGTCTTCAACAATGTTCTTCACAAGATTGTTGAAACTATAGATGTGCGGTTCGATGAAACTAATGGCTCGCAAAGAGAGCACCTACCTTCTGTGTTAGATGAACCTGCACCCGAGGATTCAATCAAGCACAAGGCTACTGAAGATGTCATTCCTACTGAAGAATCTGCTGAAGAATTCATTCCGGAACGTGATGAAAGTCGAGCTGATGCACCTGAAGAAAATGCTGAGGAAATTGATGGTGAAGAAAATGCTGATCAAATTCCTCAACGACAACCAGCTCACCCTCGCGTTGCAAAAGAAGTGCAAGTGGAGAAGATCATCGATGAAATTAGAGCACCAGGTCCTCTCACACGCTCAAAAGCTTCACATCTATCTAACTTTTGTGGGCACTTTGCTTTTGTCTCTATCACAGAGCCCACTAAGGTAGATGAAGCATTTCTGGAGCCTGAATGGATTCAGGCCATGCAAGAAGAATTACATCAGTTCAAGCTCAACAACGTATGGGAACTAGTCGATCGTCCCGATCCTCGCAAGCATAACATCATTGGCACAAAGTGGATCTACCGCAACAAGCAAGATGAAAATGGTGTTGTGGTGAGGAATAAGGCATGACTAGTAGCTCAAGGCTACACACAGGTTGAAGGAATTGATTTCGATGAAACTTTTGCACCTGTTGCTAGACTTGAGGCTATTCGCATATTGCTTGCTTATGCTAACCATCATGATATCATCTTACACCAAATGGATGTGAAAAGTGCATTCCTCAATGGTAAGCTTGAGGAAGAAGTGTATGTTGCTCAACCACCAGGTTTTGAAGATCCAAAGCATCCTGACAAAGTCTTCAGACTTAACAAGGCCTTCTATGGCCTCAAGCAGGCCCCACGGGCGTGGTATGATACATTGAAGAAATTCTTCATTAAGAAAGGCTTCACACCCGGTTCACTCGATCCTACTCTCTTTACTAAAACTTATGATGGTGAACTTTTTGTGTGCCAAATATATGTTGATGATATTATCTTTGGATGTACTGACCAACGTTATAGTGATGAATTTGCCTATATGATGAGAGAAGAATATCAAATGTCTATGATGGGAGAGTTGAAATTCTTCTTAGGTCTTCAAATTCGTCAACAGCGCAATGGCATATTCATATCTCAGGAGAAATACCTCAAGGATGTCCTGAATAAATTCGGCATGCAAGATTGCAAAGGCATCAAAATTCCTATGCCCACAAATGGTCAACTATGCACTGATGAAAATGGTACTGACTTCGACCATAAGGTATACCGCTCCATGATTGGTTCTTTATTGTACTTATGTGCATCTAGGCCAGATATAATGCTTAGTGTTTGCATGTGTGCACGATTTCAAGATGCACCGAAGGAATCACACCATAAGGCTGTGAAGCATATTCTTCGATATCTAGCTCACACACCAACACTAGGATTATGGTATCCCAAGGGCTCGGATTTTGATCTCATTGGATATTCAGATTCTGACCATGCTGGTGACCGTGTGAATCGCAAGTCAACATATGGTACTTGTCATTTCCTCGGACGATCCTTGGTCTGTTGGTCCTCGAAGAAACAGAACTGCGTATCACTGTCTACTGCTGAAGCTGAGTACATTGCTGCTGGTTCTTGCTGTGCTCAATTGCTATGGATGAAGCAAACGTTCAAGGACTATGGCATCAACGTGAAGAATGTGCCTCTCCTCTGTGACAATGAGAGTGCCATCAAGATTGCTCACAACCCAGTTCAGCACTCGAAGACAAAGCACATTCAAATTCGTCATCATTTTCTTCGTGATCATGTGTTGAAGGGCGACATTTCTATTGAGCATGTGAAGACTGAAGAACAGCTAGCCGATATCTTCACTAAGCCCTTGGATGAGAAGAGATTTTGCAAGTTGCGATGTGAGCTAAATATCTTAGAATCTTCGAATGTACTTTGAAAAGGCACTCATCCTAACACTTATGCAAAATTGATGACTTAGATGTGCAACACATGAAGAAACGTTTTTCTTCAATCAATGAAGAATAACACTCTAAGTGTGAAGAAATTAATGAAGAATTTGATTCTCAGAACCCTACGACAATTGTACGCGGTGTCTGAAATCATCATTCTTACACGGTGGGTCACGCCACCACAAAAGTTGAAATTCCTCAATTTGCGTTTTTCCTCAACTTTTGAAATTCTTCAGTTTTTCAAATTCTTCAAACTTTACAAAGTCTTCACTTGTGCCGTCGTTTTTCTTCATTGGCTATATATATATATATATATATATATATATATATATATATATATATATATATATATATATATATATATATATATATATATATATATATATATATATGGTTTTATGTCCTCTACAGCATTCACTTATAGCTAATTCTTCAAGTTGGAACTTTTCTGCTAAGTGAATGTGATCGGACCCTTCCCCTCTATGCTATACTCAATCCAATCTATTCACAAATTCTTCATGTGCGTTCTATTTGAAACTCGTTCAAATTCTTCACTGTGTCCTTGTCAGCTGAAGAAATTGCGAACGGAAAGTTAAAACTAATCTTATCCAAACTTTCGGTTTTGCCGCTCAAACCGTTCCGCATCCCACGATGGATTATTTTATCCACCCACGATCTTACACGATCTCAACCACACAGTACGTGGGTGACACATGTCGCAAGAAGGAGAACGGCCAGGGGCACGTTCGTCCCAAATCTTCGGACAAACAGTTTTTCACCGCGGCTATAAATACCCCCTTCGCCATCCTCACTTCTTTTACCCCGCTCGATCTCACTCTCTCGCTCGAGCTCTCCAAACCCTAGCGCCGTCGCTACTCCATCGTCGCCGGTGAGGGAGAGCTTCACTGCCTCGACCTCGTCGCCGTCGTACTCGCGCCGACCGCGGAAATCTTCACCTCCGCCGCCGCCGTAGACGTCTTCCTCCGCCAAGTTAGGGCGTGGAAGATCTGCATCGACGAACCTCACTGTTCCAACTCCCAGTTCGTCGTGTTCTTCGTTCAGGGTAATTAAAAGCTAATTTTACTGCCCTCATTGATTCGAAATTTTACTACAAAATCTTCAAAGGTGTTCTATTCTTCAAATCCTCACACACAAAACACCTCACATGCTATCTGTTCTTGATTCATTTCCCTAAGCATCAATTTCTTCAAAGATTCCTCAATTGTGTGGATCTTCGATCTATACAACTCTGGAACCTAAGATATAAAGCGCTTAGTGAAATTCCTCAAGACGAATCTGGTCAAATTCCTCAAACTTGTTCTTTATGCAAAACCCTCTGAGAACGCATATGACCTCTTCAAATTCCTCACAACTATACTCTGTTCACAGGTACACATGTCTGCTGCTGAATCATTAGGTTCTCATCAACTTAACTCATTTGCAGCGTTCCTCGAAGAAAAGTTGCATACTTCTTCAGAGAATTCAATTGTTCAAATTCCTCATCTGAAGAAAATGGCTGAAGGTAAAAGGCCAGAGAAAGGAGGAAAGAAGCCTGAGGTGATGACAGCTTTTGAAATACCTGAGGACATCTATGATGAGTACTGCACGCCTGATGAAGCCAAGTTTGGCAAAGAAGATAAAAATCAGCGCAAGGTGCGAATCCAGGGGATTGAAAGGAGATGGGCACGTGAATGGAGGGAGTATAGATATGTTACTCCAAAATACATGAAGAAATTCGCTATAAACCCTCCATGCCAAAGACCTCCATTGGCACCTGGCCAAGTGGCTGATCCCACCAGCATCAAGCGTGGTGAGAAATTTCCTAAAGAATGGGCCAAGCGCCAAGCTAAACTGGCAAGGCAAGCCAGAGAAGCAGTGAGGAAATTCAATGAAGACTCTGCTGCTACTGCCACTGAGGCCTCGGTCAAGCCGAAGAAAGCAATGCTAAAGAAGCCCGCTCGCAAGCCAAGTGCTTCATCTTCAATTCCCTCATGGCCAAGTTCCTCAGCTGCGCCCTCACGGCCAGAATCTTCAAAATCTTCACAGCAAATTCCTCATGCTGCTCCTGCTCCACCAAAGTCCTTAGCACCTGTGCATCTGGCCTCATGCCAAAGAACGACTGGCATCTCTATTGCCTCTGGTGTCTCAGCTAGTTCTTCAGCTGCACCAAATTCCTCAGCAAGACCCTCACTGCTGAAGAAAAAGGCTACCGCTGGACGCGTCACTCGCACAAGTCCTCATAAGAAGCAGGTAGTCTTCACTGTGCCATCTGATGATGATGAAGCTGGTGAGGAAGAACTTACTGAAATCATCAAGGACCGACAAGAACGGGTTGCTAAAGCCAAAGGCACACCTGTGCCCCTGCTATTGGATCCAAAGGCGATCCTAGATTATATTGATCTCTGGCATAAGGATCCTCACACACCTATGCCTGATTTCAAGCTGACACCTGGTCAAAGTCACATGTTGACTCACTTCATCCAAGAGGAGAAGTGGAAATATGATAAGGCCAGAGAGATCAAGAAATCACAGTATCGCAAAGTGAAGCTACTGAAGAAAAATGTTCCCAAAATGAAGCCTGAGGAACTTGTCAAGATGCAGGCTGAGATCAAAGCCCTCAGCGACAACTTTGACTCGTACTATGCTGATTGGCAAGGAGCCAAGGTCAGATTTGTGAGGCTTACTGATACCTTCACCAAGGGTGCAGCCTCAAAGCCACAAATTCCTCAAGCTGAAGCATCTGTTCAGCAAACTGAAGAACATGCCAGCACCACTGATGAAGTTCAGGCTGCTGAAGAAAATGCTAGTTCCAAGGCTGATGACTCTGCTCCAGCCGTTGATGAAATTGCCAGGGCATCCACTAGTGGTGCGCCTGAAGAAGTTGAAAAAACCAGGGTAACTGCATCAGTTGCGCCTGAAGAAAATCAACCAGATTCCTCAGCTCCACCTGCGCCTACGCCAACTCCAATTCTTCCATCTGCATTAGATGTGAAGAAAACCAAGGCTGCAGAACGAGCTACTGTGAAGAAAAGGAAGGCATCAAATGCTTCAGAATCTTCAGCTCCCAAGAAGATGAAGCCAATGACAAGATCGTTTGCAAATCCCATTGATGTCGTTCCTATCTCCTCCGTGCCATCAAAGGACCTTGTTCCTTTTGATGAAGATTATGAGATCCCTAGTGGATCAGATGAAGAAACTCAATCTGCTGCTTCGTCAGAGCAGATTGATGAAGAAATTGAAGCGGATGCAATCCCTTCAACCCCAATGGTCTCATCACCAATGCCTCAGTTTGATGCTAAAGAGGCTGGTGTTGAAGAACTTGATGAAGATGTGGGTATTGGAAGCACCACTCCAGTGATGAATGACGACTTTTGGGAAAGTCAGCGTCCCAATTCCCCACTCTTCACTCCCCTGCAGCAAATTCCTCACTCCCCTTCACCAACAGTACAATTGGGCTTTGAAGAAATTCATCCCACTGCATTTGTGAATGAAGAAATTCCAGCCACTAGCGCTGAAGAAACTGTTGCTGATACAGACAAGGTGACTGCACCTGAGGAAAATCCTGAAATTCCTCAGCCTGAAGAACCTGAGATCGTGATTCCTGAGGTCGTGATGCAACTCACTGACACTCCTCTGCCAAGGCCAAAGGATCCATTCTCACGAAAACAGAAATTCAAGGCTGAAGACTTCTATGGCGAGCACGTGTTCTTCACTGAATACAATCCATATGACTCTGCTCGCATAAGGAAGAGGCGTTTCTGGACTGCCAGCCAAGCAAATTTCTATTCCTCAGTGCTTTACAACAAAGACAAAGTCTTCGACCATGCTCATATTCCTCACGTGGATATGGAGTCTTTGTCGTGCTTCACGCCAGTGCTCAATGTTCTTCACAACGCTGGGCTGCTCAACTTCTGCACAGATATATGCGACTGGAATGAAGAGCTTATTCTTCAATTCTATGCAACGTTGCACATCACCGGCAACTCTGAATATATCAATTCATGGGCTTTGGACTGGATGACTGACAACACCCACCATAAGGCCCCTGCATCTGAATTGCTTCGGGTCCTTCCTCTTAGTCCACCCACTGAAGATGCTCGTTGTGTGTACAACGAACCTGAGCTTTCAAATCATTATATGCAAGTGCTGATGAAGCCTTTGAAGCCAGGGCAGGCTCCTAGAACCAATTTCCTCGTCAAGGAATTGTTGTATGTGCCAAGGACTGTCTATCGCATTCTGACGAAGACAATGAGTCCCATCAAAGGCCACGACTCGTCTGATGAAGAAGTCATTGGCATCATGAAGAATCTGCTTTTCAACATCATCCATGGCGTTCCCGTCAACTTCCATGATTTCTTCATGAGGACTCTGGCCAACATTGCTATGTCACCATTTGAGCTGAAGCCTTATGCACCTTGGATAATGAAATTCATCAGGATAAGGTCTTCCCTCAACTACAAAGCTGAAACGCTCAACCACTGCAGCTACTTGCCTCCCATTGAAGTCCTCAAACGGACATTTTCCTCAGCTGACAAAAAAAGGCAAGGCCACTGATGTGATAGATGAAGGCATTCGTCCATTGGATGGCCAATTTCGCAAAGCTGCATCTTACTCCGCCAATGATGACTCTGCCACACATGATCTGCTGCTAACACTGCCAAGCCAAATCCTCAAGCCACAGCACCCAGGGTGATGACTGACCGTGAGTTACTCCTCAGTCTTCATCAAAAGGTTGATCGCAACCACAAATGGGTCAAGCGTTAGTTTGGTTCAATTCTTCACAACATGACTTCCACACACAATGCAGTGAAGAAAAACCACTACTACCTTCATGAAACCCTCAACCGCACCTGGGCTGTTCTATCTCAAGTGTACAGTGCTGAAGACTTGGAGAAAATGGGTCTCAAAGAAGAATTTGCCTGGTCTGCACCTCCTCCGAAGAAATACAAGAAGGTTCCAGTTCCTTCTTTGGTGGCCAGTTCATATTCTTCATCACGCGACACTGATGAAAATGAAGACTTGGACGACACTGCAGCAGGCCCTACTTCAACGACCGACCCCAACAATGTTGGCGCCCCTTCATCAACTTGAAAATCTTCAGGGGCGTTAGTCCTCAGTTTCGATCCTTTTGGTCATTTGATGACAAAGGGGGAGAAATCTGAGTTAGTCTTCAAGCGGGTCTATTATAAGGGCTTATTCATTTTTTTAAGTTACAACTCTCATTCTTCCGAAACTTTTATTGGATCGAGTTGTAATCTTAAGTCTGATGGTGCGCTGATACTTTTGTTGCACTTTGCTTTCATACTTTGATGCGCTATTCTGCATGCTTATTCCTCGTTAATATTATTGCACGCATGCTGAATTACATCAGGCACCATATTTCATCATGCATTTCAAATTCTTCATATTATATATCAAATGCGTGTATGAATTACAAGATATAGGGGGAGATCTCCATGATTCAACTCTTCAAGTGTGCATTGCTTCAAAAGCAAATTCCTCACTATGCACATCTTCAGGGGGAGTTCTTCTATATCTTGCAATCAAATTCCTCAATATCAGTTTTTACACTTCATATATTTATCCCCGTTGAAAACTTAACCTATGTTGTCATCAATCACCAAAAAGGGGGAGATTGTAAGTGCATCTAGTGCCCCTTAGTGATTTTGGTGTATTGAAGACTTATAGGTTAAGTATCTAATGTGTTTATGAGTGTACACAGGTCTATAAGTCTATGAGGAGTTTGATATTTACAGAGAAAGTCGACCCCTAAAAATCAAGTTCTTCGACTGAAGACTTTGATATACTGAAGACTTTCTGAAGACTTTGAAAGTGAAGAAATTGGTGTGACCTTGAAGACTTGGTATTCATTCGAGGAACATGAAGCGTGAAGACTTTTGTTTTCGTAGTTTCATTTTCTCTTTCTTGAGTCATAGGAAACACCGTACTGTTAATGGGGGTCGAGGAAATACTAAGGAGAAAATTTCCATGTGATGCTCAACTCAAAGCCTACACCTACCAATCCCTTCGAGTGAAGCCATTGGAAATATCATACAGTTCAGTCAAATTCTTCAGTGATAGAGACGCAGTTCTTCTGATCACTGAGGACTTTGCTCTGACTGAGGAGTTAGGAATTCGCCAGTGCGAATTGCCTACACAGTGAGGAACATGATAGCCCTGAGGAATTTATACCTCATATTTTCGACCGTTGCTGTGCTACGCGCCAGCTGTCCCAAAATATCTTGTCCACATAACAGTCATATCATTGAAGGGCATTTATGTCTTATCATGTCGGGCTGCTCCCTAGGCTATAAATAGCCGCCCCCTACAACCACTAGCTGGTTGGCTGCTCCGCGAGAACTTGACACTTGTCATTTGAGAGCAACCCATCCTCCGAGGACTTTGAGCAAAAATCATCAAGTGAGGAAAATCCAAACCCAAACCCAAAACACCTACAAACCCAAAGTGATTGAGCATCACTAAAGAGATTGATCCTGCGTGGATCCGAAGCTTGTTACCTTTGAAGACTATGCTTCTTCCAGACGGTTAGGCGTCAAGGTCTAGAGCATCCAAGAGGAATTGTGGATCGCCGAGTGACCAAGTCTGTGAAGGTTTGGAAGTCACCTGAAGACTTACCATGAGTGATTGGGTGAGGACTGTGTGTTCTTAGCTCAAGGAGAATACGGTGAGGACTGTGTGTCCGGGACTGGGTGTCCTCGAGTTTAGATACTCAGCCGCTCCAACCAGATGTACAACTGAGACAGCAGTTGGAACTGGTCTACCAAATCATTGTCTTCACCAAGCTTACTGGTTCTATTTCCTCAACTCTTTCATTTCCTCAGTAGTGTGCTGTTTGTTTATCATATCTGTGTTTGAAGACTTTGACTGAAGACTTTCTCAATTTCCTCAGTTCAATTTCTTCAGTCTGTTTGTCTTCAAATTGTGTTATCCTGTGTTTACGCTTTCTGTACTCTGTGTTTGTCTTCATTTCATCATGATGACTATGCTTGAATTCTGTTATGTTTTCATCTGAGTACTTATTCCGCTGCTAGTAGTTCTTCGCTAAGGAATTTCCTCACTAGCAAATTCCTCAGTGAAGAATTACATAAAAATCGCCTATTCACCCCCCCCTCTAGTTGATATAATGCACTTTCAGCAGCGTCAAGTGTTGATGGTTAACAAGACCACTAGTTTCAAGAAAAAGGGAAAGGGAAAGAAGGGGAACTTGAAGAAGAATGGCAAACAAGTTGCCACTCCCGGGAAGAATCCCAAAGCTGGATCCAAGCCTGAAACTGAGTGCTTCTACTACAAAGGGACTGGTCACTGGAAGCGGAACTGCCCCAAGTATTTGGCGGATACAAAGGATGGCAAAGTTAACAAAGGTATATTTGATATACATGTTATTGATGTGTACCTTACTAATGCTCGTAGTAGCGCCCGGGTATTTGATACTGGTTCGGTTGCTCATATTTGTAACTCGAAACAAGAGCTATGGATTAAACGAAGATTGTTTAAGGATGAGGTGATGATGCACATCAAGAATAGTTCCAAGGTCGATGTGATCGCCGTTGGCATGCTAACTATACATCTACCTCCGGGATTAGTTTTAGACCTGAATAATTGTTATTTGGTGCCAGCGTTGAGCATGAACATTATATCTGATCTTGTTTAGTGCGAGACAATTATTCATTTAAATCAGAGAATAATGGTTGTTCTATTTATATGAGTAATATCTTTTATGGTCATGCACCCTTGAAGAGTAGTCTATTTCTGTTGAATCTCAATTGTGGTGATACACATATTCATAATATTGATGCCAAAAGATGCAAAGTTGATAATTATAGTGCAACATATTTGTGGCATTGCCGTTTAGGTCACATTGGTGTAAAGCGCATGAAGAAACTCCTTGCAGATGGACTTTTGGAATCACTTGATTATGAATCATTTGATACTTGCAAACCATGCCTCATGGGCAATATGACTAAAACTGTCATCGTCCTGGGAACGGGGGTACCCAGACTTGCCTGCCTGTGGCCCATGGGGTGGCTCTGTCAACGGCCTGGTAAGGCCCAGCTTCAGCAACAACGACTTAAGACCCTCGCGAGGGTCCAAGCCTCGCGAGGCGGACGACACCAATACCTCCCTGGGGGTGGCCTCACTAGGCTAGCTCCCGAGGAGCAGAGATATCTATGCAAGGTGCACATCGCGAGGTTCATATGAAGTGAGCCATGACGACCAAGGCCAGGCGGGCGTAGTGTACCAGTTTCCTCTTTGGTGCTAAGGAGGCAAGCGCAGGCACAGGGTCCCGAGGAATCAAGCAAAGGTTTCCATATCGGTGCAACAAGTCCAAGACCGCCAGGATGGCAGGACAGAGGTCATCGCAGAGCCCACCACAGCCTCACCACCGGAGCCTTTTGCAGGCGAAGACTAGTTTTGTCAGGATAGCTTGTACTAGTTGTCCCCCTTCAAATTTGACCGTTGTGGGATCCCTTCCCGCCTACATTTGGGAAGAGAACCAAGGCCACCATAAATAGAACTTAGCCACCACCATAAAGGGGATGAATTGATTCCACCCTGACCATCTCACCAGCTAATCGAGCTCAAGAACACCTCACCTCCCGAGGCTGTTCAACCACTGTACTAGTTCATCCTCAGCCCCTCGAGGCAATCCACCATAAAGCTGGAGTAGGGTATTACACCACAAGGTGGACCGAACTAGGATAAACCGCCGTGTCTCTTGTCCCTTGGGTTCGTCGAGCTAGGCCGTGGAATCATTGAGAAGGCAGACCAGGACGGGAGAGTTCTTCGCACGCTGTCGATGTCAAAACCGACGGATCTCGGGTAGGGGGTCCCGAACTATGCGTCTAAGGCGGATGGTAACAGGAGGCGGGGGACATGATGTTTACCCAGGTTCAGGCCCTCTCGATGGAGGTAATACCCTACTTCCTGCTTGATTGATCTTGATGATATGAGTATTACATGAGTTGGTCTACCACGAGATCATAGAGGCTAAACCCTAGAAGCTAGCCTATGGTATGATTTTTGTTGTCCTACGGACTAAACCCTCCAGTTTATATAGACACTAGAGGGGGCTAGGGTTACACAGAGTCGGTTACAAGGGAGGAGATCTACATATCCGTATTGCCAAGCTTGCCTTCCACGCCAAGGAGAGTCCCATCCGGACACGGGACGAAGAATTCAATCTTGTATCTTCATAGTCCAACAGTCTGGCTAAAGTATATAGTCCGACTGTCCGAGGACCCCCTAATCCAGGACTCCCTCAGTAGCCCATGAACCAGGCTTCAATGACGATGAGTCCGGCGCGCAGATTGTCTTCGGCATTGCAAGGCAGGTTCCTCCTCCGAATATTCCATAGAAGACTTTGAACACAAGGATAGTGTCCGGTTCTGCAAAACAAATTCCGCATACCACCGTAGGGAGAATAATATTTCCACAAATCTAATCTGCTGGCAACTTTTCATAGCATGACATCACACCACGGCCTAGTCATTATTCGAACCGTTTCTCCCAGCCTGCCACATCACGTTTTGCGAGGTGGTTTTATTGGCACGTCTTGTCGAAGAGAGATCGTGTTCCTCTTATCATGGGATTCTCATCAATACGGGTATGTGTAACCCAATCGTGCCTTTTGGTATGACTCCTCGATTTTAGGCAAGTTCCAAACGGCCACGCGGAGGACACTTGATATTCACCCTCTCTATAAAGGGGCCAAGGCCTGTCCTTTTGTTCTCGCACTCAATCAAATCCTTTCCCCACCTTGAGTTCCAACACCCGAAGCTCAGGCTAGGTGCATCGGACCTTCAATCATGTCCAGATCCAACCTTCAAGGTCGGTGGATGCCCTCCTCTGTCATAGAGGAGGACATCAAGAAGCTAAGTGAAGCCAGGTATCTGACCGCCAAAATCTCGCACAGGCTGCCTGCTCCAGGGCAGGTCATTCCCACTCCCGAACCCAACGAGAGTGTCGTATTCGTCTCCCACTTCCTCCGAGGGCTAGGCTTTAGTCTAGATCCCCTTCTTAGAGGGCTCATGTTCTATTACGGGCTTGATTTCCATGATCTGGCCTCGGATTCCATCCTTCACATCTCGCCGTTCATCGTCGTGTGTGAGGCCTTCCTCCACGTCACCCCACACTTCGGCTTATGGCTCAAGACCTTCAATGTGAAGCCGAAGATGATTAATGGGCGACACGCAAAATGCGGAGGTGCCATAATAAGCAAAGGCGTCGATTCTCCATGGCCAAAGGGCTCCTTCCCGGAGGTGTCCAGCTTATGGCAATGGGAGTGGTTTTACATCACAGCTCCTCGAGGTAC
This sequence comes from Aegilops umbellulata, assembly GCA_032464435.1. Lineage (NCBI taxonomy): Eukaryota > Viridiplantae > Streptophyta > Magnoliopsida > Poales > Poaceae > Aegilops > Aegilops umbellulata. The sequence goes on along the minus strand of CP136055.1, from coordinate 220,856,738 downwards.
TAATTGGGTAGATGCCCCTGCCTTCCGCTCGGCCCCCCCCCCCCCGCCACAACTGGCGTCATGGCTCAACAAGGGGATGGACCGGGGACCAGTAAAGGATGTGCCGACATTGCAGAGTCGCATCTGAGATCTCCTCGAGAGAGATGTCAGCCTTGTCAAGGTAATGCAAGTCATACTAGTTCATCGAGCCCTGCCTTGCAAACCTCGACCTCTCCGTATGTGGGAGTTCAACCCGGAAGGACCACAAACTATTCAGCACTTCTTCGGCATGACGCTCGAAGAGATGTACAGATTGTTCTTTGGATCACGAATAAAGTGTTCGGACACCACCGAGGATGCCGGTCTAAACTGCAATCGTCCAGACACCCAAGTAAGTAGTTCTTCGGCCGAACATGTTGTCTCTTTATTTATCACAACATCATTTTGAAAAGTTGCTCTTCAACCAGGACTGGGTAAAAAAGGCGAAGATGATCAGGTGTTCGGCCCCCCTTCCCGAAGGCTCAACAGATCCGGTACTGGCCAGAATGCTTGAGCTCGCGCCTTATCAAGCGCCATCAGGGGAAGATAAAGGGGGGAATAAAGAAGCCGAAAGCGGGCCTCACTCATTACTCATCCAGACCGGGGAATTAGTGCCTCCGCGAAGGAGGATAATCAAGGAGAAGAATCTAAAATCCCCTCTCCCCAAGGAAGGAAGAGGACCGCCTCTAAAGACTTGGAAACCATGGTTTCCAAACGAGGGAAGAAATCTTCGTCAGGGGGTCCTACCCCGGAGGGTACCCTTACCGCATAGTGCCCACAAGGGGATCAGCCCCCCACCAAGCTGTAAGTAGATAAAAGTACTTTATAGTAAATATATCCTGCTTTATTTCCAAGGACAATTACCGAGACGTATGTTTTATAGTTCGGATCGTAGCCCTTCTCGACAGAGTTCGTCTTCGGGGGTTATTCTTCCGGAGATGATGGAGAGCGAAACACCTCCCCATGCCTCCCTGCCTCATGAGGCGCACGACCCTGAGGTGTCATCACGAAGGATTTCTCCTGATCCGCCAAGGCCGGAAGGTAATCCTTCGGCCACCCGAAGGCCGGAGTATTCAGCTCCTAAGGGGAGCAACAAAAAGACTCCGGAACTGTCCGGTGCGCGACCAGACTCACTGAGGAATCTTCTGGAGCAAGCGGCTATCTCAGAAGCGCATCGTACCTTAATGGGTACAGTAGTTGAGAAGATTTCATCTGCCTAAAGCGGGTTGCATGAAGCTTTTATGAGCCTGCTGAGAGGCTTTGGCGTACGCAAAGTAATATGTATATTTTTGACGGTACCGGACGCGCCAGGTGTGCCCTATGCAGATAGTAGCCCCCGAGACTCTGGTTGCTATCGAAAAAGGTGGCAAACAGAGGATCACAGTCCCAAGTAATAGTCATGCCACCTTCATGTACAAGTGGCTGAGGGTCTGGTGGCTAGCAGGACTGGGGAGTTTGCCGAACTGAACCGGTGACTTGATGCGGCGGATGCCGACATCGTGCTTGTAAACACGCGGCTTGACGAGGCACAGGGTATGTATTCTCCGATGGTCAACATATATTATGAGGGGCATATATTAAGAGGGGCATGAATCTTGTGGAATCAATACTTCTTTGTTGAATCTTGTTATGAAAGATCAATTCGCCGGCCTTCCTAGTGAAGATGCTGCTACTCATCTGCATAGCTTCGTTGATTTATGTGATATGCAAAAGAAGAAAGATGTCGATAATGGTATTGTTAAATTGAAGCTATTTCCTTTTTCGCTTAGAGATCGTGCTAAAGCTTGGTTTTCATCTTTGCCTAAAAATAGTATTGATTCTTGGAACAAGTGCAAAGATGCTTTTATCTCTAAGTATTTTCCTCCCGCTAAGATCATCTCTCTTAGAAACGATATTATGAATTTTAAGCAACTTGATCATGAACATGTTGTACAAGCTTGGGAGAGAATGAAATTAATGATACGTAATTGCCATACTCATGGTTTGAATTTGTGGATGATTACACAAAAAAATTATGCCGAATTGAAATTTGCTTCTAGAAATCTTTTAGATTCGGCCGCGGGAGGCACTTTTATGGAAATCACTTTAGGAGATGCTACTAAACTCCTAGATAATATTATGGTTAATTATTCTCAATGGCACACTGAAAGATCCACTAATAAAAAAGTGCATGCGATAGAAGAAATCAATGTTTTGAGTGGAAAGATGGATGAACTTAAATTATTTGCTACTAAGAGTGTTTCTTCTGATCCTAATGATATGCCTTTGTCTACTTTGATTGAGAATAATAATGAATCTATGGATGTGAATTTTGTTGGTAGGAATAACTTTGGTAACAACGCGTATAGAGGAAACTTTAATCCTAGGCCTTATCCTAGTAATCCTTCTAATAATTATGGAAATTCCTACAACAACTCTTATGGAAATTTTAATAATATGCCCTCTGAATTTGAGACTAGTGTTAAAGAGTTTATGAATTCGCAAAAGAATTTCAATGCTTTGCTTGAAGAGAAATTGCTTAAAGTTGATGATTTGGTTAGGAATGTTAATAGAATTTCTCTTGAGGTTGATTCTTTAAAGCTTAGATCTATTCCTCCTAAGCATGATATCAATGAGTCTCTCAAAGCCATGAGAATTTCCATTGATGAGTGCAAATAAAGAACCGCTAGGATGCGTGCTACGAAAGATGCCTTTATTAAAGCGTGTTCTTCTAATTCCTATGAAAATCAAGATGAAGATCTAAAAGTTATTGATGTGTCTCCTATCAAATCTTTGTTTTGCAATATGAATCTTGATGAAACTGAATATGATCTTCCTTTACCTAGAAGGCGTTCCAAAAATTCAGAGTATTTAGATCTTGATGATGAAATTGATAAAAGTGGGATTGAAAGAAATAAAACCCTAGATGTTTCTAAAGCCACTATATTGGATTTCAAGGAATTTAATTATGAAAGTTGCTCTTTAATTGATTTTATTTCCTTGTTGCAATCCGTGCTAAATTCTCCTCATGCTTATAGTCAAAATAAAGCCTTTACCGAACATATCGTTGATGCCTTGATGAAATCTTATGAAGAAAAAACTTCCATAAGATCTTCATCTATTCCCAAAGATTATGAGTTTTATGCTTTGCACCAATAAGAACATCCGTGCTAAATTTAATTATGAAAGTTTCTATCCCTAGAAAGCTTTATGATGAGTGGGAACCTACTATTAAAATTAGAATTAAAGATTATGAGTTTTATGCTTTGTGTGATTTGGGTGCTAGTGTCTCCACTATTCCCAAAACTTTGTGTGATTTGCTTGATTTCCGTGATTTTGATGATTGCTCTCTGAACTTGCATCTTGCGGATTCCACTATTAAGAAACCTATGGGAAGAATTATTGATGTTCTTATTGGTGCAAATAGGAATTATGTGCCCGTAGATTTTATCGTTCTTGATATAGATTGCAATCCTTCTTGCCCTATTATTCTCGGTAGACCTTTCCTTAGAACGGTTGGTGCAATTATTGATATGAAGGAAGGGAATATTAGATTTCAATTTCCATTAAAAAAGGGCATGGAACACTTCCCTAGGAAGAAAATAAAATTACCATATGAATCTATCATGAGAGCCACTTATGGATTGCCTACCAAAGATGGCAACACCTAGATCTATCCTCGTTTTTATGCCTAGCTAGGGGCGTTAAACGATAGCTCTTGTTGGGAGGCAACCCAATTTTATTTTAGTTTTTTTGTTTTTGCTTCTGTTTAGGAATAAATAATCCATCTACCTTCTGTTTAGATGTGGTTTTGTCTTTTAATTAGTGTTTGTGCCAAGTTAGACCTATAGGATCTTCTTGGATGATAGCTATTTGATCTTGCTGTAATTTCCAGAATCTTTATGTTCACGAAAACAATTGTTAAAAATCACCAGAACGTGATAAAATACTTATTCCAATTGCTGCTGATCAATAAACAAATTGTATAGGTCTTCCTATTTTCGTAGATGTTTTGGAGTTCCATAAGTTTGCGTTCGTTACAGATTACTAGAGTCTGTTCTATTTTTGACAGATTCTGTTTTTCGTGTGTTGTTTGCTTATTTTGATGAATCTATGGCTAGAAAAATAGTTTATAATCCATAGAGAAGTTGTAATACAGTAGGTTTAACACCAATATAAATAAATAATGAGTTCATTACAATACCTTGAAGTGATCTTTTGTTTTCTTTCGCTAACGGAGCTGACGAGATTTATGTTAAGTTTTGTGTTGTGAAGTTTTCAAGTTTTTGGGTGAAATCTTTTGATGGATTATGGAACAAGGAGTGGCAAGAGTCTAAGCTTGGGGATGCACATGGCACCCCCAAGATAATCCAAGGACACCAAAAAGTCAAAGCTTGGGGATGCCCCAGAAGGCATCCCCTCTTTCGTCTACTTCCATCGGTAATTTTACTTGGAGCTATATTTTTATTCACCACATGATATGTGTTTTGCTTGGAGCGTATTGTATTATTTGTGTCTTTGTTTGTTAGTGTGCCATAATCATCTTTGCTGTACACACCTTTTGAGAGAGCCATACATGAATTGTAATTTGATAGAATACTCTATATGCTTCACTTATATCTTTTGAGCTTTATAGTTTTGCTCTAGTGCTTCACTTATATCTTTTACAACACGGTGGTGGATTTGTTTTATAGAAACTACTTATCTCTCATGCTTCACTTAGATTATTTTGAGAGTCTTAAATAGCATGGTAATTTGCTTAATAATAATAATATGCTTGGTATTCAAGATTTGTAAAACTTTCTTTTGAGTGCGTTGAATACTAAGAAAAGTTTGATGCTTGATAATTGTTTTGAGATATGGAGGTGATAATATCAAAGTCGTGCTAGTTGAGTAGTTGTGAATTTGAGAAATGCTTGATTTCAAGTTTGCAAGTCCCGTAGCATGCACGTATGGTAAAGGTTATGTAACAAATTTGAAACATGAGGTGTTATTTGATTGTCCTCCTTATGAGTGGCGGTCGGGGACAAGCGATGGTCTTTTCCTACCAATCTATCCCCCTAGGAGCATGCGCGTAATGCTTTGGTTTTTGATGGCTTGTAGATTTTTGCAATAAGTATATGAGTTCTTTATGACTAATGTTGAGTCCATGGATTATACGCACTCTCACCCTTCCATCATTGCTAGCCTCTTCGGTACCGTGCATTGCCCTTTCTCACATTGAGAGTTGGTGCAAACTTCGCTGGTGCATCCAAACCCCGTGATATGATACGCTCTTTCACACATAAACCTCCTTATATCTTCCTTAAAACAGGCACTATACCTACCTATTATGGCATTTCCATCGCCATTCCGAGATATATTGCCATGCAACTTTCCACCATTCCGTTCATCATGACACATCCTTCATTGTCATATTGCTTAGCATGATCATGTAGTTGACATAGTATAAGTGGCAAAGTCACCGTTCATAATTCTTTCATACATGTCACTCTTGATTCGTTGCATATCCCGGTACACCGCCGGAGGCATTCATATAGAGTCATACTTTGTTCTAGTATCGAGTTGTAATCGTTGGGTTGTAAATAAATAGAAGTGTGATGATCATCATTTAATAGAGTATTGTTCCAAATAAAAAAAGAGAAAGGCCAAAGAAAAAAAAGAAGGCCCAAAAAAAGGAGAAAATAAAAAGGGGCAATACTATTATCCTTTTTCCATGCTTGTGCTTCAAAGTAGCACCATAATCTTCATAATAGAGAGTCTCTTGTTTTGTCATTTTCATATACTAGTGGGAACTTTCCATTATAGAAATTCGCTTGTATATTCCAACGATGGGCTTCCTCAAATGCCCTAGGTCTTCGTGAGAAGCAAGTTGGATGCACACCCACTTAGTTTCTTTTGTTGAGCTTTAATACATTTATAGCTCTAGTGCATCCGTTGCATGGAAATCCCTACTCCTTGCATTAACATCAATTGATGGGCATCTCCATAGCCCGTTGATTATCCTCGTTGATGTGGGACTTTCTCCTTTTTTGTCTTCTCCACATAACCCCCGTCATCATATTCTATTCCACCCATAGTGCTATATCCATGGCTCGCGCTCATGTATAGCGTGAAGATTTATAAGTTTGAGATTATTAAAGTATGAAACAATTGCTTGGATTGTCATCAGGGTTGTGCATGATGAGAGCATTCTTGTGTGACGAAAATGGAGCATGACTAAACTATATGATTTTGTAGGGATGAACTTTCTTTGGCCATGTTATTTTGAGAAGACATAATTGCTTAGTTAGTATGCTTGAAGTATTATTATTTTTATGTCAATATGAACTTTTGTCTTGAATCTTTCGGATTTGAATATTCATACCACTATTAAGAAGATTTGCATTGAAATTATGCCAGGTAGCACTCCGCATCAAAAATTCTCTTTTTATCATTTACCTACTCGAGGACGAGCAGGAATTAAGCTTGGGGATGCCTGATACGTCTCCAACGTATCTATAATTCTTGACTGCTCCATGCTATATTATCTACTGTTTTGGACTATATTGGGCTTTATTATCCACTTTTATATTATTTTTGGGACTAACCTATTAACCGAAGGTCCAGCCCAGAATTGCTGTTTTTTTGCCTATTTCAGTGTTTTGAAGAAAGAGAATATCAAACGGAGTCCAAACGGAATGAAACCTTCGGGAACGTGATTTTCTCATCAGATAAGACCCAGGAGACTTGGACCCTCCGTCAAGAAAGCCACAAGGCAGTCACAAGGGTGGAGGGCGCCCCCCAGGGCTCGCCCCTGCCTCGTTGCCCCCTCGAAGCTCCACCGACATACTTCTTCCTCCTATATATACCTACGTACCCCCAAACAATCAGATACGGAGCCAAAAACCTAATTCCATCGCCGCAACCTTCTGTACCCACGAGATCCCATCTTGGGGCCTGTTCCGGAGCTCCGCCGGAGGGGGCCATCATCACGGAGGGCTTCTACATCATCCTAGCCCCTCCGATGAAGTGTGAGTAGTTTACCTCAGACCTTCGGGTCCATATTTAGTATCTAGATGGCTTCTTCTCTCTTTTCGGATCTCAATACAATGTTCTCCCCCTCTCTCGCGGAGATCTATTCGATGTAATCTTCTTTTTGCGGTGTGTTTGTTGAGACCGATGAACTGTGGGTTTATGATCAAGTCTATCTATGAATAATATTTGAATCTTCTCTGAATTCTTTTATGTATGATTGGTTATCTTTGCAAGTCTCTTCGAATTATCAATTTGGTTTGGCCTACTAGATTGGTGTTTCTTGCAATGGGAGAAGTGTTTAGCTTTGGGTTCAATCTTGCGGTGTCCTTTCCCAGTGACAGTAGGGGCAGCAAGGGACGTATTGTATTGTTGCCATCGAGGGTAACAAGACGGGTTTTTTATCATATTGCATGAAACTATCCCTCTACATCATGTCATCTTGCTTAAAGCATTACTCTGTTTTTAACTTAATACTCTAGATGCATGCTGGATAGCGGTCGATGAGTGGAGTAATAGTAGTAGATGCAGGCAGGAGTCGGTCTACTTGTTTCGGACGTGATGCCTATATACATGATCATACCTAGATATTCTCATAACTATGCTCAATTCTGTCAATTTCTCAACAGTAATTTGTTCACCCACCGTAGAATACTCATGCTTTTGAGAGAAGCCACTAGTGAAACCTATGGCCCCCGGGTCTATTCTCATTATATCAATCTCCATCACTTTATTATTGCTTTGCTTTTTTACTTTGCCTTTTACTTTTTACTTTGCATCTCTATATCAAAAATACCAAAAATATTATCTATCATCTCTATCATATCTCACTCTCGTAAGTGACCGTGAAGGGATTGACAACCCCTAATTGTGCTGGTTGCGTTGAGCTATTGTTTTTGTGTAGGTACGAGGGACTCGCGTGTAGCCTCCTACTGGATTGATACCTTGGTTCTCAAAAACCGAGGGAAATACTTACGCTACTTTGTTGCATCATCCCTTCCTCTTCGGGGAAATCCAACGCAGTGCTCAGGAGGTAGCAATAATATATGATGTAATCTCCACCATGGGGCTTAAACCCACGTCCACAAGGCTAAGAGCTTTGTACTCTACCAACTGAGTAGTGGATCTTTCAATATAATGGACTGAGGCTTGTGTACCTTGAATTTTTGACAGGAGCAATTGGTAGCCCCCAAGGGCCGGTTCATTACAACAGGATGAGTCGGGTCTTCAATAAGTTGAGCAAAAAATGACTTTGCATTAGCCCCCAAGTGCCATGGTACATGCTGGCAGTGACATGGGACTCGCATATTCAATGTAATATCAATTTGAATAATGTAGCCCCCAAGTGTCGGGTCGTAAGCCTGCAGTGACTCGGGACTATTCCTTCCATTGTAGAATAAATCATATCCATTGATGAAATAATAGCCATTGCGCCAAAGAGACTTTGAATATCTCATCTGTTGATAAGTAAATCCGGAGTTTAAATACCCGGCGGCTCTTGGCCGATGGCGATTTAATACGCCTCCATTGTAAGCCGGAATTTATATAACCCAACGGCTTATAGCCTTTGAGAAAATCAAGAATTGACAACCCTTTTGAGACACCAATTTCAATCTTTGATGACGGGCTTGAACTTAATCATTTATGTAAGTCATAGCTCTGTAAATCCTGCACAGAGTTTAAACAACATAAGCCCTGGCGACTTAACGTCAAAAGCCAGGGCGGGTAACCACCCAAATGTAGTCTTATCCTGCACACAAGTAGATCACAAGATCCCTTGGCGGTTTACCGCAGGGCGGGTCATAATATCTCATATATAACCACTTTGATATTGAATTTGTACTGCTGGTTTACATGACCTGTGCAGTAAGGGCGATAACCCAATCCTTAGAAGCCAATGCTTCCACATGTTTATAATTGTCAGATACTGGCGACTTATCGTCCAAAGTCAAGCCGGGTTAAATAGAAACCACTCATATATGCTTCAGATATGATCAAAAAATCTAAGTAAAAACCAAAAGGTTGCTTGGCAAAAGACTTTCAAAAAAATTGAGGCTTTTGATTCGAATACGATGAGAAAACCGTTCCAAAGGGGTTAAGCTAAGATTCGAGTACGATCATATAGCCCCCAGTGGCTTTGGCGTTGCCGATCAAGAGGGTACCAACAGCTATGTTCTCTTTGGTTCGAATACGACCTATGTTTGAACAGGAAGCCCCCAAATGACCTTGAGAGTTGTTTAACGAGGCTGATTCGAATGCGATCCACGTCGGACCCAAAAGGGGTTGAGCTATGATTCGGATACGATCAAGAAGCCCCCTAGTGGGTTTGGCGTTGCCGATCAAAAGGGTACCGACAGCTATGTTCTCTTTGGTTCGAATACGACCTATGTTTGAACAGGAAGCCCCCAAATGACCTTGAGAGTTGTTTAACGACGCTGATTGGAATACGATCCACGTCGGACCCAAAAGGGGTTGAGCTATGATTCGGATACGATCAAGAAGCCCCCTAGTGGGTTTGGCGTTGCCGATCAAAAGGGTACCGACAGCTATGTTCTCTTTGGTTCAAATATGACCTATGTTTGAACAGGAAGCCCCCAAATGACCTTGAGAGTTGTTTAACAATGCTGATTTGAATATGAACCAAGTCGGACCCAAAAGGGGTTGAGCTATGATTCGGATACGATCAAGAAGCCCCCTAGTGGGTTTGGCAGTATGCCGATTAAAAGGGTACCGACAGCTATGTTCTCTTTGGTTCGAATACGACCTATGTTTGAATAGGAAGCCCCAAAGTGACCATAATAAGATAAGCCGTAAGGCAGGATTCCCATGTTTGAACCGCGCATCATTGCAGCAAGTTCTCTTTTGGCAACCCTTAATTTGTTTGAGAACTCGAACTTGCGAGAGATTAATTCTTTTTGAACCGGAACTTTAAACCGGATTTGAGAGCTTAAAAGCTTTGTAAGAAATTTACCTTGAGCCGGATGTTTGAACCGGATTTGAGAGCTTAAAATCTTTGTAAGAGACAAATTTACCTTGAGCCGGATGTTTGAACCGGATTTGGGAGCTTCAAAGCTTTGCGGGAGAGAGATGTCTCTTGAACCGGATTTGAAACCGGAATCTTTATTTTGAACCGACAATTTTCTGACGGTCTTTAAATTTTCATCAATATGGCGGTGTCCTCCGGAATCGGGTTATCATTCCCTCCAATGACCCGGAGTTCCCGAGTCATGTCATTGTAGCCCCCGAGTCTTAAGACTAATCGAGGAGTTGGCTTGAGACTCTCCATATTTGACCGTGATATAAACCAGTATGATTCATTCAACATCTCAGTGATATAACTTGTCCTGCACTGGAGAACTTGCAAGCCAGAGTAATTGCTCTTTTAAAGAAAGCAATATATAATATAAAATATACTGGATGGATTTCACCTGATGCGTCGGGTCAGTAATTATCACCGCGGAGTTGACGATCACCATGGTGAAGCTGAAATCAATCACGGCCGAGTCGGCCGCGGGAGCAGACAGATGAGTCGGCCGCGGTGTTGTAAGCCGGTTCGGACGAGCAAGTTGTCCTCCTCGTTGTAAACCGGCGTGGACGCCTGAACCAGCCGCGAGAGCGGACGGGCGAGTCGTCCGTGGGGTTGTAAGGCGACACGGACGGTCAAATCGGCCGACGTGTTGATACAAAATGGACCGCAACTCACATGTCCGTGAAACTGTGCGGCACAGCCGAGCGTGCATCCGTGGTATAATGGCATAACAATTGTCCTGTGTAAAAATGTTACAGGGTAGAGTAATTGTTCTTTTACAAAAAAATAAGTGTTTAATAAGATAAGTTCAGATAGATATCACCTGATGTTTGTGAATGATCGTTGATCTGTATGTAACATCCGTAGATAACTTTTTCGTGCTGTCACTGAATTCCGTTTGGTCCTTATGTATGCATCCAAAGGATTTTCAACAACACCTGACCACTTTGACTTTTCGTCCAACCAGGCCTTCTTGTTCTATTTTTTTCAGATGGGCAAACACCCACGATATCTGAACATCATCAGCCGGCAAGGTGTAACGGGCCCTCGAGCAGGGGCAACTGTCCTGAGGCAGAGCCAGCCGGTGAGGAGGTGAAACCAAACGGCAGGTGCTCTCGACAGATGTTGGAGCAAGCAAGGCGAGCTGAGCGAGGGAATGTAGGGCCCCGTCAGTGGCGGCGGGTGACTCTGCGGGGACGGGTAAGGCGGAGGCGAAGGCGAATCACCGGCAGCGGGGTCGGCCGACTTGCAACGGGCTGCGGCTGATGAGACCGGCTCAACACGAGTCACGAGGCCAGCAACGGAGACCTGATCTTGCGGCCAAGTATTCTTCCGGGTCGCAGTCTCCCTCTTTTTTATGTTGAAAATGGGATTGACTTCTCTTCATTAGTTAATGGCATGCCTTTGGCTGATTTGACTTGTCCTGGGTGTGTGCACGGAGCGATGGTAGCAGCAAAAGGATCACCCGGCTCCTATGTAAAATATGGATGTTTGACCGTGGTCGATCACACGCCCTGTTTGCATCTCAGTAATTGTCGGTTTTGGGCAGATTGCTTCTTGCACAATGCGTCCGTCAAATATGGCCAGCAGGCAAACTTCTCGGCGCTGCAACAACCACGTTTCCGTGTTAGTACATGTTTGATGCTTACTGTCATTTGACTCTTGATGTGATGGCTTGTCCCTTGTGACCACGTGTGAGCTTCCTTCGAGGTCTCGCTAGCATCATGCTTTGAGCAGATGTAGTAATTAAAGATGAGCAGTCCAAAAACTGAATTAGTAGCACTCAACTTTTGGCCTTCACGTGATGCAGAAGCAGCGTAACACCTCAGCAGGGATCTGAAAATTTGTGCGAACAGCAAACTTTCAACTTGAGGCAAAGCCGAGGCAGCTCAGCGGCCATGGCAGAGGAGCGCCGATGGCTCGTACGCAGAGGTGAGCCGGCGACACCGGCTCAGCAACAGAGGCGCGCCGGCAAGGCACACCCGCGACCGCAGAGGTGACTATGGGGCGGCTCACCAACGAGCGGCTCAACAAGCAGCTCGGCGATGGCGACTTAGCACGATGGTGACTGCGGCAGCCCGCAGTAATAGAGGCAGACAACCAATTTTGACGCCGGCTCAAGATGGTGGTGGCCATTGGAGGCTCGAGGCCACGCGAGAAGCAAGGTGAAGTGATGCCTGTTGGGGAACGTAGTAATTTCAAAAATTTCCTACGCACACGCAAGATCATGGTGATGCATAGCAACGAGAGGGGAGAGTGTTGTCTACATACCCTTGTAGACTGAAGCGGAAGCGTTGACTTAACGTAGAGGAAGTAGTCGTACGTTCTCCTCGCGATCCGACCGTTCACAACACCGTTACTCCGGCACCTCCGAGTTCTTAGCACACGTTCAGCTCGATGACGATCCCCGGGCTCCGATCCAGCAAAGCGTCGGGGAAGAGTTCCGTCAGCACGACGGCGTGGTGACGATCTTGATGTGTTACCAGCGCAGGGCTTCGCCTAAGCACTGCAGCGATATGACCGAGGTGGAATTTGGTGGAAGGGGGCACCGCACACGGCTAAGGAACGATCCGTAGATCAACTTGTGTGTCCTAGGGTGCTCCCCTGCCCCCGTATATAAATGAGCCAAGGGGGAGGGGCTGGCCGGCCAAGGGGTGGCGCGCCAGGGAGTCCTACTCCCTCCGGGAGTAGGATTCCCCCCCCCCCCCCGCCCAATCCTAGTTGGAATAGGATTCCTCAAGGGGGGGAAAGAGAGAGAGGGGGGCCGGCCACCTTCTCCTAGTCCTAATAGGACTAGGGAAGGGGGGAGGCGCGCGGCCACTAGGGCTGCCCCTTTCTCCTTTCCACTAAGGCCCATTAAGGCCCATATGGCTCCCGGGGGGTTCCGGTAACCCACCCGGTATTCCGGTAAAATCCTGATTTCACCTGGAACACTTCTGATGTCCAAACATAGGCTTCCAATATATCAATCTTTATGTCTCGACCATTTCGAGACTCCTCGTCATGTCCGTGATCACATCCGGGACTCCGAACAACCTTCGGTACATCAAAATGCATAAACTCATAATAACTGTCATCGTAACATTAAGCGTGCGGACCCTACGGTTCGAGAACAATGTAGACATGACCGAGACACGTCTCCGGTCAATAACCAATAGCGGGACCTGGATGCCCATATTGGCTCCTACATATTCTACGAAGATCTTTATCGGTCAGACCGCATAACAACATATGTTGTTCCCTTTGTCATCGGTATGTTACTTGTCCGAGATTCGATCGTCAGTATCCAATACTTAGTTCAATCTCGTTACCGGCAAGTCTCTTTACTCGTTCCGTAATACATCATCCCGCAACTAACTCATTAGTTGCAATGCTTGAAAGGCTTAAGTGATGTGCATTACCGAGAGGGCCCAGAGATACCTCTCCGACAATCGGAGTGACAAATCCTAATCTCGAAATACGCCAACCCAACATCTACCATTGGAGACACCTGTAATACTCCTTTATAATCACCCAGTTACGTTGTGACGTTTGGTAGTACCCAAAGTGTTCCTCTGGCAAACGGGAGTTGCATAATCTCATAGTCATAGGAACATGTATAAGTCATGAATAAAGCAATAGCAACATACTAAACGATCGGGTGCTAAGCTAATATAATGGGTCATGTCAATCAGATCATTCAACCAATGATGTGACCTCGTTAATCAAATAACAACTCTTTGTTCATGGTTAGGAAACATAACCATCTTTGATTAACGAGCTAGTCTAGTAGAGGCATACTAGTGACACTCTGTTTGTCTATGTATTCACACATGCATTATGTTTCCGGTTAATACAATTCTAGCATGAATAATAAACCTTTATCATGATATAAGGAAATAAATAATAACTTTATTATTGCCTCTAGGGCATATTTCCTTCAGTCTCCCACTTGCACTAGAGTCAATAATCTAGATTACACTGTAATGATCCTAACACCCATGGAGTCTTGGTGCTGATCATGTTTTGCTCGTGGAAGAGGCTTAGTCAACGGGTCTGCAACATTCAGATCCGTATGTATCTTGCAAATCTCTATGTCTCCCACCTGGACTAGATCCCGGATGGAGTTGAAGCGTCTCTTGATGTGTTTGGTCCTTTTGTGAAATCTGGATTCCTTTGCCAAGGCAATTGCACCAGTATTGTCACAAAAGATTTTCATTGGACCCGATGCACTAGGTATGACACCTAGATCAGATATGAACTCCTTCATCTAGACTCCTTCATTTGCTGCTTCCGAAGCAGCTATGTACTCCGCTTCACATGTAGATCCCGCTACGACGCTTTGTTTAGAACTGCACCAACTGACAGCTCCACCGTTTAATGTAAACACGTATCCGGTTTGCGATTTAGAATCGTCCGGATCAGTGTCAAAGCTTGCATCAACGTAACCTCTTACGGTGAGCTCTTTGTCACCTCCATATATGAGAAACATATCCTTAGTCCTTTTCAGGTATTTCAGGATGTTCTTGACCGCTGTCCAGTGATCCACTCCTGGATTACTTTGGTACCTCCCTGCTAAACTTATAGCAAGGCACACATCAGGTCTGGTACACAGCATTGCATACATGATAGAGCCTATGGCTGAAGCATAGGGAACATCTTTCATTTTCTCTCTATCTTCTGCAGTGGTCAGGCTTTGAGTCTTACTCAATCTCACACCTTGTAACACAGGCAAGAACCATTTCTTTGCTTGATCCATTTTGAACTTCTTCAAAATCTTGTCAAGGTATGTGCTTTGTGAAAGTCCAATTAAGCGTCTTGATCTATCTCTATAGATCTTTATGCCTAATATGTAAGTAGCTTCTCCGAGGTCTTTCATTGAAAAACTTTTATTCAAGTATCCCTTTATGCTATCCAGAAATTCTATATCATTTCCAATCAGTAATATGTCATCCACATATAATATTAGAAATGCTACAGAGCTCCCACTCACTTTCTTGTAAATACAGGCTTCTCCGAAAGTCTGTATAAAACCAAATGCTTTGATCACACTATCAAAGCGTTTATTCCAACTCCGAGAGGCTTGCACCAGTCCATAAATGGATCGCTGGAGCTTGCACACTTTGTTAGCTCCCTTTGGATCGACAAAACCTTCCGGTTGCATCATATACAATTCTTCTTCCAGAAATCCATTCAGGAATACAGTTTTGACATCCATCTGCCAAATTTCATAATCATAAAATGCGGCAATTGCTAACATGATTCGGACAGACTTAAGCATCGCTACGGGTGAGAAAGTCTCATCGTAGTCAATCCCTTGAACTTGTCGAAAACCTTTTGCGACAAGTCGAGCTTTGTAGACAGTAACATTACCATCAGCATCAGTCTTCTTCTTAAAGATCCATTTGTTCTCAATTGCTTGCCGATCATCAGGCAAGTCAACCAAAGTCCATACTTTGTTCTCATACATGGATCCCATCTCAGATTTCATGGCTTCAAGCCACTTTGCGGAATCTGGGCTCACCATTGCTTCTTCATAGTTCGTAGGTTCATCATGGTCTAGTAACATGACTTCCAGAATAGGATTACCGTACCACTCTGGTGCGGATCTCACTCTGGTTGATCTACGAGGTTCAGTAGTATCTTGATCTAAAGTTTCATGATCATCATCATTAGCTTCCTCATTTATTGGTGTAGGTGTCGCAGAAATAGTTTTCTGTGATGTACTACTTCTCAATAAAGGAGTAGGTACAGTTACCTCGTCAAGTTCTACTTTCCTCCCACTCACTTCTTTCGAAAGAAACTCCTTCTCTAGAAAGTTTCCGAACTTAGCAACAAAAGTCTTGCCTTCGGATCTGTGATAGAAGGTGTATCCAATAGTTTCCTTTGGATATCCTATGAAGACACATTTCTCCGATTTGGGTTCGAGCTTATCTGGTTGAAGCTTTTTCACATAAGCATCGCAGCCCCAAACTTTAAGAAATGACAACTTTGGTTTCTTGCCAAACCATAGTTCATAAGGCGTCGTCTCAACGGATTTAGATGGTGCCCTATTAAACGTGAATGCGGCCGTCTCTAGAGCGTATCCCCAGAACGATAGCGGTAAATCAGTAAGAGACATCATAGATCGCACCATATCTAGTAAAGTACGATTACGACGTTCGGACACACCATTACGCTGTGGTGTTCCGGGTGGCGTGAGTTGCGAAACTATTCCACAATTTTCCAAATGTACACCAAACTCGTAACTCAAATATTCTCCTCCATGATCTGATCGTAGAAACTTTATTTTCTTGTTATGATGATTTTCAACTTCACTCTGAAATTCTTTGAACTTTTCAAATGTTTCAGACTTGTGTTTCATTAAGTAGATATACCCATATCTGCTCAAATCATCTATGAAGGTGAGAAAATAACGATATCCGCCACGAGCCTCAACATTCATCGGACCACATACATCCGTATGTATGATTTCCAACAAATCTGTTGCTCTCTCCATAGTTCCGGAGAACGGTGTTTTAGTCATCTTGCCCATGAGGCACGGTTCGCAAGTGCCAAGTGATTCATAATCAAGTGACTCCAAAAGTCCATCAGTATGGAGTTTCTTCATGCGCTTTATACCGATATGACCTAAACGGCAGTGTCACAAATAAGTTGCACTATCATTATCAAATCTGCATCTTTTGGCTTCAACATTATGAATATGTGTATCACTACTATCGAGATTCATCAAAAATAGACCACTCTTCAAGGGTGCATGACCATAAAAGATATTACTCATATAAATAGAACAACCATTATTCTCTGATTTAAATGAATAACCGTCTCGCATCAAACAAGATCCAGATATAATGTTCATGCTCAACGCTGGCACCAAATAACAATTATTTAGGTCTAATACTAATCCCGAAGGTAGATGTAGAGGTAGCGTGCCGACTGCGATCACATCGACTTTGGAACCATTTCCCACGCGCATCGTCACCTCGTCCTTTGCTAGTGTCCGCTTATTCTGTAGTCCCTGTTTTGAGTTGCAAATATTAGCAACAGAACCAGTATCAAATACCCAGGTGCTACTGCGAACATTAGTAAGGTACACATCAATAACATGTATATCACATATACCTTTGTTCACCTTGCCATCCTTCTTATCCGCCAAATACTTGGGGCAGTTCCGCTTCCAGTGACCAGTCTGCTTGCAGTAGAAGCACTCAGTTTCAGGCTTAGGTCCAGACTTGGGTTTCTTCTCTTGAGCAGCAACTCGCTTGCCGTTCTTCTTGAAGTTCCCCTTTTTCTTCCCTTTGCCCTTTTTCTTGAAACTAGTGGTTTTGTTAACCATCAACACTTGATGCTTCTTCTTGATTTCTACTTCCGCAGCCTTTAGCATTGCGAAGAGCTCGGGAATAGTCTTGGTCATCCCTTGCATATTATAGTTCATCACGAAGCTCTTGTAGCTTGGTGGCAGTGGTTGGAGAATTCTGTCAATGACGCAATCATCTGGAAGAGTAACTCCCAATTGAATCAAGTGATTATTATACCCAGACATTTTGAGTATATGCTCACTGACAGAACTGTTCTCCTCCATCTTGCAGCTATAGAACTTATTGGAGACTTCATATCTCTCAATCCGGGCATTTGCTTGAAATATTAACTTCAACTCCTGGAACATCTCATATGCTCCATGACGTTAAAACGTCGTTGAAGTCCCGGTTCTAAGCCGTAAAGCATGGCACACTGAACTATCGAGTAGTCATCAGCTTTGCTCTGCCAGACGTTCATAACTTCTGGTGTTGCTCTAGCAGCAGGCCTGGCACCTAGCGGTGCTTCCAGGACGTAATTCTTCTATGCAGCAATGAGGATAATCCTCAAGTTACGGACCCAGTTCCGTGTAATTGCTACCATCATCTTTCAACTTTGCTTTCTCAAGGAACGCATTAAAATTTAACGGAACAACAACACGAGCCATCTATCTACAATCAACATAAACAAGCAAGATACTATCAGATACTAAGTTCATGATAAGTTTAAGTTCAGTTAATCAAATTAATTAAGAACTCCCACTTAGATAGACATCCCTCTAATCCTCTAAGTGATCACGTGATCCAAATCAACTAAACCATAACCGATCATCACGTGATATGGAGTAGTTTTCAATGGTGAACATCGTTATGTTGATCATATCTACTATATGATTCACACTCGACCTTTCGGTCTCTGTGTTCCGAGGTCATATCTTATATGCATAGCTCGTCAAGTATAACCTGAGTATTCCGCGTGTGCAACTGTTTTGCACCCGTTGTATTTGAACGTAGAGCCTATCACACCCGATCATCATGTGGTGTCTCAGCACGAAGAACTTTTGCAACGGTGCATACTCAGGGAGAACACTTCTTGATAATTAGTGAGAGATTATCTTATAATGCCACCGTCAATCAAAGCAAGATAAGATGCATAAAAGATAAACATCACATGCAATCAATATAAGTGATATGATATGGTCATCATCATCTTGTGCTTGTGATCTCCATCTCCGAAGCACCGTCATGATCACCATTGTCACCGGCGCGACACCTTGATCTCCATCATAGCATCGTTGTCGTCTCGCCAATCTTATGCTTCCACGACTATCACTACCGCTTAGTAATAAAGTAAAGCATTACATCGCGATTGCATTGCATACAATAAAGCGACAACCATATGGCTCCTACCAGTTGCCGATAACTCGGTTACAAAACATGATCATCTCATACAATAAAATTTAGCATCATGTCTTGACCATATCACATCACAACATGCCCTGCAAAAACAAGTTAGACGTCCTCTACTTTGTTGTTGCAAGTTTTACGTGGCTGCTACGGGCTTAAGCAAGAACTCATCTTACCTACGCATCAAAACCACAACGATAGTTTGTCAAATAGACTCCGTTTTAACCTTCTCAAGGACCGGGCGTAGCCACACTCGGTTCAACTAAAGTTGGAGAGACAGTCTTCCACAAGCCATCTATGTGCAAAGCACGTCGAGGGAACCGGTCTCGCGTAAGCGTACGCGTAAGGTTGGTCTGGATCGCCTCGTCCAACAATACCGCTGAACCAAAGTATGACATGCTGGTAGGCAGTATGACCTGTATCGTCCACAACTTACTTGTGTTCTACTCGTGCAAATAACATCAAACCATAAAAACCTAGGTTCGGATGCCACTGTTGGGGAACGTAGTAATTTCAAAAATTTCCTACGCACATGCAAGATCATGGTGATGCATAGCAACGAGAGGGGAGAGTGTTGTCTACATACCCTTTTAGACTGAAGCGGAAGCGTTGACTTAACGTAGAGGAAGTAGTCGTACGTTCTCCTCGCGATCCGACCGTTCACAACACCGTTACTCCGGCACCTCCGAGTTCTTAGCACACGTTCAGCTCGATGACGATCCCCGGGCTCCGATCCAGCAAAGCATCGGGGAAGAGTTCCGTCAGCACGACGGCGTGGTGACGATCTTGATGTGTTACCGGCGCAGGGCTTCGCCTAAGCACTGCAACGATATGACCGAGGTGGAATTTGGTGGAAGGGGGCACCGCACACGGCTAAGGAACGATCCGTAGATCAACTTGTGTGTCCTAGGGTGCTCCCCTGCCCCCGTATATAAATGAGCCAAGGGGGAGGGGCTGGCCGGCCAAGGGGTGGCGCGCCAGGGAGTCCTACTCCCTCCGGGAGTAGGATTCCCCCCCCCCCCAATCCTAGTTGGAATAGGATTCCTCAAGGGGGGGAAAGAGAGAGAGGGGGGCCGGCCACCTTCTCCTAGTCCTAATAGGACTAGGGAAGGGGGGAGGCGCGCGGCCACTAGGGCTGCCCCTTTCTCCTTTCCACTAAGGCCCATTAAGGCCCATATGGCTCCCGGGGGGTTCCGGTAACCCACCCGGTATTCCGGTAAAATCCTGATTTCACCTGGAACACTTCCGATGTCCAAACATAGGCTTCCAATATATCAATCTTTATGTCTCGACCATTTCGAGACTCCTCGTCATGTCCGTGATCACATCCGGGACTCCGAACCTTCGGTACATCAAAATGCATAAACTCATAATAACTGTCATCGTAACGTTAAGCGTGCCGACCCTACGGTTCGAGAAAAATGTAGACATGACCGAGACACGTCTCCGGTCAATAACCAATAGCGGGACCTGGATGCCCATATTGGCTCCTACATATTCTACGAAGATCTTTATCGGTCAGACCGCATAACAACATATGTTGTTCCCTTTGTCGTCGGTATGTTACTTGTCCGAGATTCGATCGTCAGTATCCAATACTTAGTTCAATCTCGTTACCGGCAAGTCTCTTTACTCGTTCCGTAATACATCATCCCGCAACTAACTCATTAGTTGCAATGCTTGCAAGGCTTAAGTGATGTGCATTACCGAGAGGGCCCAGAGATACCTCTCCGACAATCAGAGTGACAAATCCTAATCTCGAAATACGCCAACCCAACATCTACCATTGGAGACACCTGTAATACTCCTTTATAATCACCCAGTTACGTTGTGACGTTTGGTAGTACCCAAAGTGTTCCTCTGGCAAACGGGAGTTGCATAATCTCATAGTCATAGGAACATGTATAAGTCATGAATAAAGCAATAGCAACATACTAAACGATCGGGTGCTAAGCTAATATAATGGGTCATGTCAATCAGATCATTCAACCAATGATGTGACCTCGTTAATCAAATAACAACTCTTTGTTCATGGTTAGGAAACATAACCATCTTTGATTAACGAGCTAGTCTAGTAGAGACATACTAGTGACACTCTGTTTGTCTATGTATTCACACATGCATTATGTTTCCGGTTAATACAATTCTAGCATGAATAATAAACCTTTATCATGATCTAAGGAAATAAATAATAACTTTATATGATAGATTTTATTATACCCATCTTGGATGCTCATCATATTAGGACTAATTTTATAGCCAAAGCAAATTACCATGCTGTTCTATAGGACTCTCAAATAATATAAGTGAAGCATGAGAGATCAATAATTTCTAGAAAATAAAATCACCACTGTGCTCTAAAAGATATAAGTGAAGCACTAGAGCAAAATTATCTAGCTCAAAAGATATAGGTGAAGCACATAGAGTATTCTAATAAATTCCGATTCATGTGTGTCTCTCCGAAAGGTGTGTACATCAAGGATGATTGTGGTAAACTAAAAAGCAAATACTAAAATCATACAAGACACTCCAAGCAAAACACATATCATGTGGTGAATAAAAATATAGCCTCAAGTAAAGTTACCGATAGACGAAGACGAAAGAGGGGATGCCTTCCGGGGCATCCCCAAGCTTAGGCTTTTGGTTGTCCTTGAATTTTACCTTAGGGTGCCTTGGGCATCCCCAATCTTGGGCTCTTTCCACTCCTTGTTCCAAAATCCATCAAATCTTTACCCAAAACTTGAAAACTTCACAACACAAAACTCAATAGAAAATCTCATGAGCTTCGTTAGTATAAGAAAACAAATCACAACTTTAAGGTACTGTAATGAACTCATTCTTTATTTATATTGGTGTTAAACCTACTGTATTCCAACTTCTCTATGGTTCATACCCCCCCCCCATACTAGCCATAGATTCATCAAAATAAGCAAACAAGACACGAAAAACATAATCTGTCAAAAACAGAATAGTCTATAGCAATCAGATTTGTTCGAATACTTATGAAACTCCAAAAATTCAGAAAAACTTGGACAACCTAGATAATTATTATATTGATCTACTGCAAAAAGAATTGGCAATTTATCACGTTCTGGTGAATTTTAAGAATTATTTTCGTGAGTGCAAAGTTTCTGTCTTTTTCAGCCAGATCAGACAACTATCACCCAAGAAGATCCTATTGGTTCTACTTGGCACAAACACCAATTAAAACATAAAAACACATCTAAACATAAGCTAGATGAATTATTTATTACTAACTAGAAATAAAAAGCAAGAAACACAAATAAAATTGGGTTGCCTCCCAATAAGCGCTATCGTTCTAGCTAGGCATTGATAACTTTAATCATGCTAACATCAAAGACAAGAATTAAAGCACAAAGAGAGCATCATAGAACACGTGATATACACATCTAAGTCTAACATACTTCCAATGCATGTAGCGATCCGACCTTAGATGGTCAAATCTTTGTGCATAAGTGTCATCCCTGGATCGGTAATGCTGACACACACAATACTTGAAGGATTTATAACAGAGTGCAATCACACATTTATTACATAGAATGTCTGAAAAGAGAACTTATTATAATAAATATGGTTTAAGGCCATCTAAATACGATAACAGCGGAAGACTTGGAAGATAAATGAGTCCATCAACTCCAATGGCATAGCTGAGTGCAAGACAACGACCTGGGGCACCTTACTCTTCGTCTGAAAAGTCTGCAACTTGATATGTTGCAGCCCGAAACGGGTCAGCACATGGAATATGCTGGCAATATAACACAGTATAGCAATGAACAGGTAAATACTATCACTACATGCATATATGGCTGGTGGTGGCTCTATGCTTAACATGTTTTTGTGAAAAGCCAATTTTCCGTACATCAAAGGAATATATTTTAACTATCATGGTAGTTGTTAAACATTGAGAAGATTCCTCCAACTCAATCCCAAGTAAGCAGTATAATCATCCCAACAAATTTAATTTAGAGTGATGAGATCAACATGATAATCCAAGAACCAGATACTCAAGATGTCCATAACCGGGGACATGGCTAACCATGATTAGTTTGTGCACTCTGCAGAGGTTTGCGCACTTTTCCCCACAAGACTCGATCTCCTCCATTGGATTTCTCGCACTACATGGTATTTGGGAAACGGATGACCGAGACACAGTCTTTCAGAAGCATTAACTCTTTACTCTGGGTAGACAGTACCACCTACATCCTCTACATCTGCTAGCCTGCCACTGAAAGAGGTCACACAACATACTCAACTATGCCAGAACCCATAATGGCTTGTGGCTACACACGGAAGTTTCCAGTATGAATAATCTTATGATCCCTTTGAGCCTGGGTGGCGAACCGTAGGATGATCACACGGTACTCCAGGATATCCTAGGACAACACTGGATTCTCCAGGTGCCCGCAACCAATCCACCTAGATGTGTATTTAAGTAGCCACCTTAAGTTAACCATTAGTTAACAATCTCACATCTGTCATGGATACACTCAAACCCAATCCACGTCTATGAGCATAGCATAGCAGTATAAGCATAACGTATAAGTAACTCCCAAGGGTTTGATAATAAAAGGGCAATGGGTTCTACCTCATCATCTACTTCCCAATACCCACAAGTTAATCACATCCTAATCATGTACTGTTTGAGGATTCTAACTAATGCATAAAACTGGGTAATAAAGAAGTGTGAGCAATGTATTACTTGCCTTGCTGATGATCCGCAAACCCTAGAGACTCGTAGTAGCACGCTTCACACTTTGGGAATTCTATCGCAAACAAACAATAGCATACATAAGCAATCAAACATAGATAAAAGGGTAAAACTCAGATGAGAAAGTCCAATCGGAAAATTCAACTGAAGAGCTTCGATTTGCAAAAAGAATCAATCAAATCGAAGCTACAAAACTCAAACTACGATCATAAGAAGTTCGAATTCAAATCTGCTTGAAACCAAATTTTAAAACTTCAAAACCATGTTCAAGTTGTTTAACCAGAAAGAGGGGTCCCACACGAAGATTTTGGCATTGGTTTCACCGGGTTTGGACGAACGATTAAAAAGTTGCGAGGGTTTGAAGATCATGGGCTAATCTGCGATAGAAATAATCGCAGATAGGTCCCTGGCCAAAAATAAATTAAAAAGAAAGGGCTACGGCGCAAACGTCCGCTAACATATACTAACGAACAAATTTGTTCGTCAAAACAAACTAATGAACGAACGTTCGCAAAAATAACCCTAAGCGAAGAAAACCGAGAAAAACTCGATCTAAAAAAACCAATCTAGGGTTTAAAAAAACAAACGGTTTATACCTAAACCGAAAGAAACCGGCGGCGACGAAGTCAACGTTGGCGGCTCGAAATTCCAGTGAGGCGGGGCTCCGGCGAGGCGGCGGCGTCGACGCGGGGCGGCGGGGCAGCGGTGCGGCGCGGGCAGCAGCGCCGGCGGCGGGCGGGCGGCGGCAGCGGCAGGCGGGGCGCCGGCTGCGGCTGCGCTCATGGCGGGGCTGGCGATGTGGGGGAGAGGGCGGCGACCGCGGGGTTTATAAAGAGGGGGTGCGGGTGGCTTGCGGGAGGGGCTGGCGGCGGCAGAGTCCGGGCAGGACACCGCGACGGTGACGTAGCTGCTCAGGACTCCGTCCCGAGTCGGAGCGGGAGGCGGTGCGGGGCGCTGGGCCGGCCCGGCTCGGCTGGGCCGTTGGCCCAGTCGGGCGACGCTATTTTTTAAAAAATAATTAAATTCCACCGACAAGGAAAAACCCTAAATAAGTATTAAAAAATGCCAAAAACAATTTTTACCATCTAAATAAAATATTTAGAAAAAAGTGAACATTTTTGTGGCCTAAAAATGCAATTTTGAAAATGCATACTTTTTTCTAATTGAAATAAAATAGCAATAAAATCCAAATAAAATATTTATTTGAATTTAACATTTTTCCTCCAATATTTCTTTTATCTTGGAGAATTCATATTATCTCCTCTCTTTTATTTTTATATTGGAAATATTTCGGAGAAATATTTATTAAAACCAAAGTGATCCTTTCTTTTCAAATTTGAGAAAAATTCAAATATGAAAATGAATCAAATCCCCAACTCTCTCCGTGGGTCCTTGAGTTGCTTAGAATTTCTAGGATCGCAAACGAAATGCAAGTAAAATATGATAGTCATATGATGACCTATGTATAACATTCCAAATTGAAAATTTGGGATGTTACAAACCCCTTAGGTTGAATCTCGCCCTCGAGATTCGGGTTGGCTAGAAAATAGGTGTGGGTGGTCTTTGCGAAGATCATCCTCTCGTTCCCAGGTGGCCTCATCCTCGGTATGGTGGCTCCACTGAAGTTTGCAAAACTTGATAACCTTGTTGCATGTGACTCGGCTGGCAAACTCCAGAATCTTGACAGGTTTCTCCTTGTAGGTTAGATCACTATCCAATTGAATTGCTTCCAGGGGCACTGTATCTCTCATAGGAATATCGGCCATCTCAGCATGGCACTGCTTCAATTGGGAAAAGTGAAACACATCATGAACTCCCGACAGTCCTTCGGGTAACTCCAACTTGTAGGCCACTTCTCCCATATGCTCCAAAACTCGGTATGGCCCTACAAATCTCAGGGCTAACTTTCCCTTAACTCCAAAGCGTTTAACTCCTTGCAGAGGTGACACTCGAAAATATTATCTGTCCCCGATTTCATAGACTACCTCCTTGCGTTTTAAGTCTGGATAACTCTTCTGTCTGGACTGAGCTACCTTCAGTCTATCTCGAATCGACTTAACCTTCTCTTCTTACTCTTTGATCAAATCTGGTCCAAACAGCTGAATGTCTCCAACTTCATCCCACATCAACGGTGTCCTACACCTTCTTCCATACAAAGCTTCGAAAGGTGCCATCTTCATACTAGCTTGATAACTGTTGTTGTACGAGAATTCTGCGTAGGGAAAATTATCATCCCAACTAGATCCATAATCTAGGGCACAAGCTCTCAGCATGTCCTCCACAATCTGATTGACTCTCTCGGTCTGTCCATCTGTCCGCGGATGAAAGGCTATACTGAACTCTAGCCTGGTACCCAAAGTTTGGTGCAGCTGATGCAAAAACTTTGAAGTAAAATGTGTCCCTCTATCTGATACGATGATCCTCGGAACTCCATGCAGACATACGATCCTGGTCATATATATCTTGGCCAACTTCGCACTCGTATAGGTGTTTTTCACTGGGATAAAGTGAGCCACTTTGGTCAAACGATCCACTACTACCTAGATAGAATCATATCCTGATCGGGTCTTGGGTAATCCGGTGATAAAATCCATGCCAATCTTGTCCCACTTCCATTCGGGTATCGGCATAGGTTGCAGTAATCTTGCTGGCTTCCGATGTTCTGCCTTCACCCTCTGACATACATAACATACTGCTACATACTCGGCAATATCCTTCTTCATACCAATCCACCAGAAACACTCCTTCAAATCCAAATACATCTTGGTGTTTCCAGGGTGTATCGAGTATGGCGAGTCGGGCTTCCTGAAGTATTAACTTCCCGGTCTCTGCATTATTGGGCACATAAACATGGTCCTCAAACCACAAAGTGTCGTGCTCATCCTCACGAAAACCTTTGGCTTTTCCTTTACTCATCTTCTCCTTTGTCTCAGGGGTCTCTTTACCGTCCTTCCGAGCTTCTCGAATCTTCCCCAATAATGTCGATTGAACCTCCATTGCTGCAACAAAACCTCTAGGGCTATCTCCAAACGAAGCTCCCTGAGATCTTCGGCTAACTCCTTTGGTAATCCTCCGCTTACGAGGGTATTGGCATAACTCTTCCGGCTCAAAGCGTCTTCTACGATATTGGCCTTGCCTAGATGATAGTGCAACTTCATATCATAATACTTTATAAGCTCCAACCATCTCATTTGCTTGAGATTCAGCTCCTTCTGCATGAAAATGTACTTCAAACTCTTGTGATCCGTGTACACATCACAACGGTTTCCAATAAGAAAATGTCTCCAAGTCTTGAGCGCATGAACTAGAGCTGCTAACTCCAAGTCATGCGTGGCATAATTCAACTCATGCGGTAGAAGCTGACGTGAGGCATATGAGACAACTCTTCCATCTTGCATAAGTACTCCTCCAAGTCCTAAGCGAGAAGCATCGCAATACACTTGGAAATCCTTGCGTATATCCGGCAGAATCAGCACTAGGGCTGTAACCAAATGTTTCTTCAGCCCCTGAAAACTTGCCTCACATTCATTTGTCCATTTGAACTTAGTGTCTTTCTTCAACAACTCCGTCATAGGCTTCGCAATCTTGGAAAAATTCTCAATGAATTACCGATAATATCCCGCGAGTCCTAGAAAACTGCGGATCTCTCCTATTTAGGTAGGTGCCAACCACTCAGTGACAGACTGAACCTTGGTAGGGTCTACTGTTGTACCTTCTCCTGATATAACATGTCCCAGAAATCTAACTTCCTTCAACCAAAACTCACATTTTCTGAACTTAGCATACAACTGGTGTTCCCTGAGCTTCTCGAGAACTAACCGCAGATGCTCCTTGTGCTCCTCTTCAGTCTTCGAGTATACCAAGATATCATCAATGAACACCATAATGAACTTATCCAAGAACTCCATGAACACTTTATTCATCATACTCATGCAATAGACAGGGGTATTAGTTAATCTGAATGACATAATCATATACTCATATAGCCCATACCTTGTGGTGAAGGTTGTCTTAGGTATATCTTGTTCTCGGATCTTCAGCTGCTGGTATCCTGACCGCAGATCGATCTTGGAGAATACTTTAGCTCCTTGCACCTGGTCAAACAAATCGTTGATCATCGGCAGTGGGTACTTGTTCTTGATCGTCACTTCATTCCATGCACGATAATCAGCAACCATTCTCAAAGATCCATCCTTCTTCTCAACCAAAAGCACTGGGGCTCCCCACGGTGATGAACTTCGTCGAATGTAACCTTTCTCCAATAACTCCTTAATCTGTTTCTTAATCTCCTCCAGATCATTTGCGGGCATCCGGTATGGTCTCTTCGATATCGGTCCGGTGCCTGGCAACAACTCTATCAAAAACTTAATGTCACGATCTGGCCGCATGCCTGGTAGTTCCTCTGGGAATACATTTGGGTAATGCTTCACTACAGACACTTCCTCCTGAACAACTCCTGAGAGGGAATTTACTTGGGTTCTCCTTGGATCATGCCTGGATACATACTTAATCCTTTTTCCCTCCACGGTGGTGAGCAGAATTGACCTACTAGCACAGTCAATATTTCCTCCATACTTTGATAGCCAATCCATGCCTAGTATTATGTCCAATCCTTGTACTCCAAAATTATTAGGTCTGAGGGGAAAACATAGCTATCAATGGTTAAGGGTAACCGATCACATCATCGGCTGGCCATATACTCTGCACCTGGTGAACTTACTAACATGGGTGACCTAAGGGCTAAAGTGGGTAGCTTAAACTTGTCCACAAATCCCCTTGATATGTATGAATGCACTGCACCAGTGTCAAAAACAACGAGAGCGGTAAATGGCTTAACCAAAAACTTACCGATAACTGCATCTGGCTGCTCCTCAACCTCTTCCACGTTGACGTGGTTCACCTGACCTCTGTGAAGTGATCGGGCTTCTTCCCAGAGCTTCCAATGCCATTTCCATTCTTTGATTCCGAACACTCGGTGCCGTAGTGTCCAGTCTTCCCGCACTTGAAACAAGTAATGTGACTTAGATCCTTCTTGGCGGGTGTAGAGGGGTTGGAACGGTTCTGGCTGCGGCTTCCTCCATTCCCATTCCCATTCTTCGGGCTATTGTGGTTATGCGAACTTCCTCCATTGTGAGTGTGGCCTCCAAGGTTATGGTGAGTGTGTCCTCCCGAGTTCGGGGTAAAACGAGGCTTCTGTTGAGCTCATGAATTGTACTTCCCTTGTCCATACTTCCTTTTGTGGCTCTCAATCTGCTGCTACTTCCCTTCAATCATTAGAGCCTTATCTACCAACTCCTGGTAGTTGTTAAATGTTGCCACCATCAACTGCATACTCATCTCATCATTCAACCCTTCCATGAACTTCTCCTGTTTTGCGGCATCTGTGGCCACATCATCTGGGGCATAGTGGGCTAACTTATTGAACTCATCCACGTACTGCCCCACAGTACGATTTCCCTGGCGTAAGTTGCGAAACTCACGCTTCTTCATGCTCATAGCTCCAGTTGAGACATGTGCAGTGCGGAACACTTGCTGGAACTGATCCCAAGTGACATTGGCTATGGGGAAACTGGCTATGTAATTTTCCCACCATGAGGCTGCAGGTCCATCCAATTGATGCGCAACAAAATGCACCTTCTCAGCATCTATGCAACCTGCGGTGGTCAACTCCCTCCCAATCCTGCGTAGCCAGTCATCAGCAACTATCGGCTCGGTGCTACTGGAAAACACCGGCGGTTGCAACCTCAGAAATCGGGCTAAATTGTCAACTGGAGGTGGTGGCGGTGGGTCGTCGTCGTCGTCGTCGTCGTCGTCGTCGTCGTCGTCGTCGTCGTCGTCGTCGTGGTTGTTGTTGTTGTTGTTGTTGTTGTTGTTGTTGTTGTTGTTGTTGTTGTTGTTGTTGTTGTTGTTGTTGTTGTTGTTGTTGTTGTTGTTGCTGTTGTTGTTGTTGCTGTTGTTGCTGTTGTTGTTGTTGTTGTTGTTGTTGTTGTTGTTGTTGTTGTTGTTGTTGTTGTTGTTGTTGTTGTTGTTGTTGTTGTTGTTTTTGCCTTGGTTCTAGACTAGTAGCTGCATCAAGGCATTCTGTTGTTGGACCAACTGGGTGAGCTTCGGTAGGAAGATAAATCTGGGGTCACGCCTTGGAGGCATCTGATGGGTTTAGAGGGGAGAGATTAGAATAGAGTGAGGTCTAGTGAGAAAGCACTACCCATATGCGCATGAGACAACACATTCATATCACACCACTCAATTCAAACAAGGGCATACAAACGGTCTAGCTACCATTACAAAAGTGCTCGGACTATTACTATATACATGGGGGAAATACTAATGGTAATATGGTGGTCATCTAGAAATTTTGATCGGTGGAAGACTCCACGATATCCGCTCCAGCTTCGTCTTTGTAATCATCATCACTACTGTCGGGGTCGAAGTCGGTGTCGTCGATGATGATGTAGTCCTCGGGATGGTCGTCATCTCCTCCTGGCGCGGGTCTCCCATGAATACTCCTAGCTTCCTTGTCAGGTCGTCATTCTTTTCTACTAGTATTGCGATTTCCTCCTCGTATCCGTCGCGTGTAGACTTGGGTTCTTCTTAAAGCTCCATGTTCCTGGTCATCACCTTCTTCAGATCGACCATGCTTGCGCACATTTGGTTCTCCTGGCGGCGAATGTGCTGGTTTAACTCCTGGATGAAAGCTGCAATGGACCTGTCCCTCCTGGTGCTGATCATCTCCCATTGCTCGTCTCGGCACCCACATATCTGGTAGATGGTGTCCTTGAGATCTTTCTGATAAACTTCGTCGATGCGTCCCATGGTGATGTGAGCTGCCTTGCTCTTTCCTAGACTCCAGGTTGGTGCATCAAAGGAAAACTCTATGGGCTTAGTAACTGGCGTGAATGTCCTTCCTGGAACTTGAACTCGAATCATCCAACACTCCTCTTCTGGTAAGGTGGCGGTGTAGGTCCTGGTGAAGCTTGGTATTCCTATGTCCAAGTACCTAGTGACTTCCTTCAAGTGTCGTCCAAAAGGTGTATCTTCATCCGGTTGTGCAAACTTGTTCCTTGAGTCCGCCATCATATAGAGTGGAAAATGAAGAGGAGTTAGAAATGAGTAGAGAGGAGTGACCTATGGCTTATCTTAGTGGTCGTGTCCTACAATCAGCGTGTGCTCTGATACCATCTTGTAGTGATCCGACCTCAGATGGTCAAATCTCTGTGCATAAGTGCCATCCCTGGATCGGTAATGCTGACACACACAGTACTTGAAGGATTTATAATAGAGTGCAATCACACACTTATTACATTGAATGTCTCAAAAGAGAACTTATTACAATAAATATGGCTTAAGGCCATCTAAATACGATAACAATGGAAGACTTGGAAGATAAATGAGTCCATTAACTCCAACGGCATAGCTGAGTGCACGACAACGACCTAGCGCACCTTACTCTTCGTCTAAAAAGTCTGCAACATGATTTGTTGCAGCCCAAAACGGTTCAGCACATGGAATATGCTGGCAATATAACACAGTAGAGCAATGAACAGGTAAATACTATCACTACATGCATATATGGCTGGTGGTGGCCCTATGGTTAACATGTTTTTGCGAAAAGCCATTTTTTCCCTACATCAAAGGAATATATTTTAACTATCAAGGTAGTTGTTAAACATTGAGAAGGTTCTTCCAACTCAATCCCAAGTAAGCAGTATAATCGTCCCAACAAATTTAATTTAGAGTGATGAGATCAACATGATAATGTAAGAACCAGATACTCAAGATGTCCATAACTGGGGACACGGCTAACCATGATTAGTTTGTACACTCTGCAGAGGTTTGCACACTTTCCCCCACAAGACTCGATCTCCTCCGTTGGATTTCTCGCACTAAATGGTATTTGGGAAACAGATGACGAGACACAGTCTTTCAGAAGCATTAACTCTTTACTTTGGGTAGACAGTACCACCTATATCCCCTACATCTGCTACCCTACCACTGAAAGAGGTCACACAACATACTCAACTATGCCAGAGCCCATAATGGCTTGTGGATGCACACAGAAGTTTCCAGTATGAATAATCTTATGATCCCTTTGAGCCTGGGTGGCGAACCGTAGGATGATCACACGGGTACTCCGGGATATTCTAGGACAACACTGGATTCTCCAGGTGCTCGCAACCAATCCACCCAGATGTGTATTGAAGTAGCCACCTTAAGTTAACCATTAGTTAACAATGTCACATCTATCATGGATACACTCAAACCCAATCCACGTCTACGAGCATAGCATAGCAGTATAAGCATAACGTAGAAGTAACTCCCAAGGGTTTGATAATAAAAGGGCAATGGGTTCTACCTCATCATCTACTTCCCAATATCCACAAGTTAATCACATCCTAATCATGTAGTGTTTCAGGATTGTAACTAATGCATAAAAATGGGTGATAAAGAAGTATGATCAATGTGGTACTTGCCCTGCTGATGATCCGCAAACCCTAGAGACTCGTAGTAGCATGCTTCGCACTCCGGGAATTCTATCGCAAAAAAACAATAGCATACATAAGCAATCAAGCACAGATGCAAGGGTAAAACACAGATTAGAAAGTCCAATCAGAAAATTCAGCTGAAGAGCTTCGATTTGCAAAAAGAATCAATCAAATCGAAGCTACAAAACTCAAACTACGACCAAAAGAAGTTCGAATTCAAATCTGCTTGAAACCAAATTTTAAATTTTCAAAACCATGTTCAAGTTGTTTAACCGGAAAGAGGGGTTCGAAATGAAGATTTTGGCATTGGTTTCACCGGGTTTTGACGAACGGTTAAAATGTTGCGAGGGTTTGAATATCAGGGGCTAATCTGCGATAGAAATAATCGCGGATAGGTCCCTGGCCGGAAATAAAATAAAAAGAAAAAGGCTACGGCGCGAACGTCCGCTAACAGAGACTAACGAACGAATTCGTTCGTTAAAACAAAACGAACATTCACAAAAATAACCCTTACCGAAGAAAACCGAGAAAAACTCGATCTAAAAAAAACCAATCTAGTGTTTAAAAAAACCGAAAGGCCACTAAGTCAATGGCGGCGGCTCAAAATTCCGGTGAGGCGGGGCTCCGGCGAGGCGGCGGCGTCGGCGCGGGGCGGCGGGGCAGCGGCGCGGGCAGCAGCGTTGGCGGCGGCGTGCGGGCGGCGGCAGCGGCAAGCGGTGCGGGGCGGCGGCTGCGGCGGCGCTGGTGGCGGGGCTGGCGATGTGGGGGAGAGGTCGGCGGCAGCGGGGTTTATAAAGAGTGGGGTGCGGGTGTCTTGGGGGAGGGGCTAGCGGCGGCGAAGTCTGCGCAGGACACGGCGGCGGCGGCGGCGCTGCTCGGGACTCCATCTCGAGTCGGAGCGGGAGGCGGTGCGGGGCGCTGGGCCGACCCGGCTCGGTTGGGCCGTTGGCCCAGTCGGGTAACGCGATTTTTTTAAAATAAATAAATTCCGTCAAAAAGGAAAAATCCTAAATAATTATAAAAAAATTCTAGAAAATGCCAAAAAAAATTCATCGTCTAAATAAAATATTTAGAACAAAGTGAACATTTTTCTTGCCTAAAAATGCAATTTTGAAAATGCATATTTTTTTCTAATTCAAATAAACTAGCAATAAAATCCAAATAAAATATTTATTTGATTTTAACATTTTTCCTCCAAAATTTCTTTTATCTTGGAGAAGTCATATTATCTCATCTCTTTTATTTTTATATTGGAAATATTTCAGAGAGAAAAATTATTAAAACCAAAGTGATCCTTTTTTGTCAAATTTGAGAAAATTAAATTCAAATATGAAAATGAATGAAATCCCCAACTCTCTCCGTGGGTCCTTGAGTTGCTTAGAATTTCTAGGATCGCAAACGAAATGCAAGTAAAATATGATACGCATATGATGACCTATGTATAACATTCCAAATTGAAAATGTGGGATGTTGCAATGCATAGGCATTTTATAAGCAAACAAATTATCATAGCAAGCAAATATTATCATATGCAAGGAAGAAGAAAGAGACAATAGCAATCTCAACATGACGAGAGGTAATTTAGTAAGATAAAAATTTCTACAACCATATTTTCCTCTCTTATAATAATTACATGTAGGATCATAGGCAAATTCAACAAAATAGCAATCACATAACATATTCTCAACACGATCCACATGCATGCGAAGTTGACACTCTTCAAAAATAGTGGGATAATCATTAACTAAAGTCATGACCTCTCCAAACCCACTTTTATCAAATATACCGTCAGATTGGACATTCTCCAAATATATGGGATCTAAAGTTGACACTCTTCCAAACCCACTTTCAATATTATTGCAAACACTATTATCAATCTCATATTCATCATGGGGCTTAAATAAATTTTCAAGATCATAAGAAAAATTACCCCAATCGTGATCATTGCAATAAGTAGATGACATAGCAAAACTAGCATCCCCAAGCTTAGGGTTTTGCATATTATTAGCACAATTGACATCAAGATAATTTATAGTAAAATCATTGCAATCATGCTTTTTATTCAAAGATTTATTGTGAACCACTTCATAAAGTACTTCATCACAATTTTCAGATTCGCGAATTTCAAGCAAAACCTCATAAAGATAATCTAGTGCACTCAACTCACTAGCAATATGTTCATTATAATTGGATCTCTTAAAGAGATTAGCAAGTGGATGAGGATCCATAAAATTTTAGCAAGCGAAGATGCAAGCAAAAAGAAGGTACATAGTAACACAAGATCGAACGGAAGGAGGGCGAATAAAACGGCAAAGGTGAAGTGGGGGAGAGGAAAACGAGAGGCAAATGGCAAATAATGTAATGCTATGGATAAGAGTTTGTGATGGGTACTTGGTATGTCTTGACTTGTGCGTAGATCTCCCCGGCAACGGCGCAAGAAATCCTTCTTGCTACCTCTTGAGCATGTGTTGGTTTTCCCTTGAAGAGGAAAGGGTGATGCAGCAAAGTATCGTAAGTATTTCCCTCAGTTTTTTAGAACAAGGCATCAATCCAGTAGGAGACTACACGCAAATCCCTAGTACCTGCACAAACAAATAAGAACCTTGCAACCAATGCGATAAAGGGGTTGTCAATCCCTTCACGGCCACTTGCAAAAGTGAAATCTGATAAAGATAATAAGATGAATATTTTTGGTATTTTTGTTGTATAGATTGAAAAGTAAAGATTGCAAAATAAACAACGATAGCAATAGCTAGTTGACGGGAGATTAATATGATGGAAGATAGACCCGGGGGCCATAGGTTTCACTAGGGGCTTCTCTCAAGATAGCATAATCTACGGTGGGTGAACAGATTACTGTCGAGCAATTGATATAAAAGCGCATAGTTATGAGAATATCTAGGCATGATCATGTATATAGGCATCATGTCCGTGACAAGTAGACCGAAATGATTCTGCATCTACCACTATTACTCCACACATCGACCGCCATCTAGCATGCATCTAGAGTATTAAGTTCATAAGAATAGAGTAACGCATTAGACAAGATGACATGATGTAGAGGGATAAACTCAAGCAATATGATATAAACCCCATTGTCGGTGTCAAAACCGACGGATCTCGGGTAGGGGGTCCCGAACTGTGCGTCAAGGTCGGATGGTAACAGGAGACAAGGGACACTTTATTTTACCCAGGTTCGGGCCCTCTCGATGGAGGTAAAACCCTACTCCTGCTAGATTAATATTGATGATATGGGTAGTACAAGAGTAGATCTACCACGAGATCAAGGAGGCTAAACCCTAGAAGCTAGCCTATGGTATGATTGTGTATGATGATGGTTGTCCTACGGACTACAACCCTCCGGTTTATATAGACACCGGATAGGGTTAGGGTTACACAGAGTCGGTTACAATGGTAGGAGATCTTGAATATCCGCACGCCTAGCTTGCCTTCCATGCCAAGGAAAGATCCTTCCGGACACGGGACGAGGTCTTCAATCTTGTATCTTCATAGTCTTGGAGTCCGGCTGAAGGTATAGTCTGGCTATCCGAACACCCCCTAATCCAGGACTCCCTCGGTAGCCCCTGAACCAGGCTTCAATGACGACGAGTCCGGCGCGCAGATTGTCTTCGACATTGCAAGGCGGGTTCCTCCTCCGAGTTCTTCAAGAAGATTGTAAACACCAAAAATAGTGTCCGGCTCTGCAAAATAAGTTCCCACATATTGCCATAGAGAGAATAATATTTACACAAATCTAATCTGCCGACGTATTCCGTAGCGTGACATCACACCACGGCCAAGCCTTTACTCGAATCGTTTTATTGTCCCACCTCAGCGCGTTTAGCGAGGCGGTTTCCTTGGCACGTCTTGTCAAAGCAGAGATCGTGTCCCCTTACTCCGGGATTCTTATCAATACGGGCGTGGGTAACCAACCGGCCATTGATTACGGTGCTTGGGAGATAAGCGAGTTTTACCAGGCGGGTGGGGATCCATATAAGGAGATAAGGATCCACCTTTCTCATCCACGCCTTCTTCCTCCTTTGCCTATCCATTTCCGCGCACTCGAGCTCCAGCGCCCAGGTCTGCACTCCCCACCTCAACCTTCTCCAGCCATGTCCGGAGCGGGAGGCAAGTGGATGGTCTCCTCCATCACGGAGGGACACATCAAAAAACTGAGGAAGGCCGGATACTTGTCTAACGACATCGCGCACCGGCTTCACGAAGAGGGGCAGCTCGTCCCCACCCCAAGGCCCATGAGAGGGTGGTGTTCCTCCCCCATTTCCTCTGCGGACTGGGCTTCCCTCTCCACCCATTTGTCCGGGGGCTCATGTTCTACTATGGCCTAGATTTCCATGATTTGGCCCCAAACTTTGTCCTCAATATCTCGGCGTTTATCATCGTGTGCGAGGACTTCCTCTGCATCCGCCCCCATTTCGGCCTATGGCTCAAGACTTTCAATGTCAAGCCAAAGGTGGTGCGCGGCAACCAGGCGGAGTGCGGAGGCGCCATGGTGGGCAAGATGCCCAACGTCCTATGGCTCGAGGGCTCCTTCGTGGAGACCCTGAAGGGGTGGCAATTATGGTGGCTCTACATCACCGAGCCGCGTGAACCTGAATGGGTTGCAGCCCCCGAGTTCCGTTCCGGACCCCCTACGCGGCTCACGTCCTGGAAAGAGACGGGCCTGTCGTGGGGCAACAAAGGAGAGGTGACTGGACTGCAAACATGCATCCAAACCCTGGTGAACAAGAAGCTCAAACTTGTCAACGTAGTCCAGGTTATGCTCATCTGTCGAATTCTCCCGTGTCAACAACGGGCCTTCAACCTGTGGGAGTTCGACCCGGCGCAGC
Organism: Aegilops umbellulata; assembly: GCA_032464435.1. Taxonomy (NCBI): domain Eukaryota; kingdom Viridiplantae; phylum Streptophyta; class Magnoliopsida; order Poales; family Poaceae; genus Aegilops; species Aegilops umbellulata. The sequence continues at coordinate 220,819,959 of CP136055.1, read as the reverse complement.
ACCAAACGCCAAGCAGGCTCTTCGACACGACATACGAAGATGCCTGGAAGGTGCTATTCAAGGGCGCCGAGGCTCTCGCATCTGCTACCGAGGATCGCGGATTTAGCACGCAGCGTCACGCTAGTGCGGTAAGCCATTTTTACCTTTTATAGGGTATTTAGCTTTTCATAGTTTGACTCTATGTGGGATCTAAGCTCCCTTACCTTTGACAGGATTGGCAGGCGAAGTCCGGATAGATCAACTGTCCGGCTCCTTTGCCCGAAGACCCAGCAGATGCTCGCTTGGCGAAGCTGCTGGTTCTGGCACCCTATGTGGTGCCGGAGAAGAAGGCCACGAAGAAGGCCACGGGGACTCGAAAGAGTGCCCGGCGCGTGGTGGTGTTAGACTCGTTGTCCGACAACTCCGAGACGCAATCCTCCCGTGAAGACGAGGAGGAGGAAGAAGAGACCTCTCCCCCTCCAGCGGGGGAAGGAAAGAAAAGGAAGGCCGCCGCAACTGGGGAGGCCAGAGGGTCCAAGAAGGGGAAAACCCTTCTTCCGGACTACTCCACCAACGCCGAAGACGGCGAAGAGGAGTGGCCGCACAGGGCCAAGCCCCTGGCGAAATCGTAAGTATCCGGATACCAGAGTAAGTCATAGTATACCTTCACTACACGGCTTTTCCTTATGTCGAATATGATTATGCAGTCCACCCAAAGACCGGCTCAACGTGTCGTCGAGCGGTTCCTGTTGGGGATATTACTACTGAGCGTAAACCGGCCTATACGGGCCGGGTTAACTTCATCTGTAGTTCAAGAATGGTAAAGCCCAGGAGGCTATGTAAAGGCCCGAGGCCGTAGTCGGCTTAACATCTGTAGCCGTAAAGCGGCCTGTGTACAACTTGTATTGTAAGTTAGGGATAAGGAAGAGACCAACCCGGGTACGAGTATAAACCGGAGATTGGGACTCTATGAACCGACGGGCGTCACCCGTGTATATAAGGGGACGACCCGATATCGGTTCAAGGACAGACAACCACAACTCGAGGCCTAGGCGAAGCTTATCTGCTCCCTAGCCATCGAGACTTCATCAATTCCACCACAAACTAGACGTAGGCTTTTACCTTCATCGAAGGGGCCGAACTAGTATAAACCCTTTGTGTCCCTGTGTCCGCTTTAACCCCTTCAAGTTAACCCGTTGCGATGGCTCCACGACTAAGTCCTTTGGCCAGGACATCTGCCGTGACAAACCCAAGACAGTTGGCGCCCACCGTGGGGCTATCGCCCGATGGTTTCAAGTTCTTGGAGGGCCGCTTTGAAGGACTCAAGGGATATGCCGTGGGCCGGATGACCAAGAGTCGCCGCGGCAAGATCTACATCGACGACGCAAGCTGGGGCCCTGAGGCCGGCTCAATTGAGTACGGGTACCGGGTCCCCTTTGGCGGAATACATGTTTTCATCGGCAAGATTGGTGAACCGAGCCCTCAGCTGGACACCTGCACCGACCTCATCGAGACAGCTCAGCGTGGGCGACCTGCCCGGGTTAAGCCAGCCGTAAAGCGTGCCTTTGCGGGAGTCATCCACGGGCGAGACTATGAGGACGGATCAGAATCTGGTGGCGAAACCGTTGTTTATTCCGGTGATGAGTCGTCAAACGGGGAAACTGAGTCCCTGTATCAAGTACATGATGATCGGATTGGGGGCTGTTCCGATGGCAACAGTATTCCGGAACCCTCCGATCTGCCTAGTCGGGTCGGCATATTCATGGCTGGCACCCAGGCAGCGCCTCATTCATCGACGGCCGCAGCAATGGTTTCCGCTTCAACGGCTGCCGGAGCAGGAGGTTCTGTGCGCCCCCCGGTTCAAGTATTATCCGATCTGTTCGACGCACTGGCGGCGCTCTTGACAGAGGCTAATCCGGCGGATCGGGATGCTCATAACGCAGAGATTGCAAAGGTGAGAGAGCAGATTAGTCAGGCCAAGGCCGATCTGGCAGCTGAGGAGGTCAGGATGACTACGGAACGGGCCGCTTTGGACGCGCAAGCCTATAAGTTCATGCTGGATCAGAACGCTTCGCAGGAGGTCATGAGGAGGAAATATCGGTCCCGCCTGCCACCGGTTTTTGAAGGAAGGGATCTTTTCAAAACTCCTGGAGCAGGGACCTGTAATCAGCCAGTGGTAAACCGAGCAGAGGCGCCTGGGACAAGCGCGCTGGTTCAGCCCCGCGTAATAGATCTACCCCGTTATAACCCGGAGCCGCGGATTGTGACCACACCCCCGGATCATTACTCCAACCCGCTGGATAATCTTGTTGATGCGGCAGCGCGTCTAGAGGCTATTCCGGTCGAAGGAGATTTGTTACAAGCCGTAGAGACGCACTGGGTCAAGGAGCTCCTCAGGACGGCGCTGGTCCAACAGGAGGCGTATTCATACAGCCGCGAGCGGATTCATTCTACTCCACGTCCAATCCGGAGTTATAACAGGCACCTGGAAGAACAAGCCGAGTCCAGCAATGCACGGCATGGAGGGCCCCGCGGCGACAATCCGGCTCCTGATGCTCAGGAGTTGGTAGACCGGGCCCGGGCACGCAGAGAAGCCGCATTGGCAGCACATCAGACTACGCCGGTTCGTCCCACCACTTCGGTCGAACCAGGGCTTGCTTCTAGCGCTTTGGGGGTGCCTTGCCTTATACCGGCTTTGCGCAATGTGCGCCTGCCTAAGGATTTCAAGGGGCCGCGCAAGGTACCAAATTATATAGCAGATCAACCCCCGGAGGCGTGGGTGGAGAGTTATGAGATGGCCATGGAGATGCTTGACGTAGATGAAGCTGCATGTGCAAAATATTTCTCTATGATGCTTGAAGGAACGGCCCGCACTTGGTTAAAAAGCCTGCCGCCCAATACCATCGGTTCATGGGCTCAATTGCGAGCGCGATTTATCAGTAATTTCAAAGATACGTGCAGGCAGCCCATGTCGATAGTGGACTTAGCCGCCTGCGTCCAGGCGGAAGGAGAATCAACCACTCATTGGGTGCGCCGCGTTTCGCAGATCTTGCATTCATCAGACCGCATCAATGCTGACACTGCAGTTGTGACTTTGGAAAGCAATTGCCGGTTTGGGCCCTTGAGATTGAAATTAGGACGAATGAAGCGCCATTGCACTGACATAGGGATGCTCATGGCCGCTTTGGTATAGTATGCTGATTCTGATAGTACCAAGGATCCCGAGTCTGATGATGAAAAGGCAGGGAAGGGAAAGAAGAACGGCAATTTCAGAGGACAGCAGCATCACCTAGGGAGCGGCGTTGGAGGCAAGCTTAAAGCGGATGGTTCCATGGATTTTGTGGCTAACACCAATGTGCAGAATAGGGGCCGACCGCGTAGGGGCAAGGGCTGCGGTGGCGGACCCAGCCCCAATCCAGAGCGCTTGAATAGTTTGTTGAATCAGCCCTGCCCAAAGCATGGAACGACGGAGGAACCAGCAAACCATCTATGGAAGGATTGTTACATCATGCGAGAGTTCAAGAATTCCAACGCCTTCCGGTATGATCATAATCCGGGTGGCGGTTCAGGATCCGGGCCGAACCACGGTGGAGGAAACTCCGGTTCAGGGTTTAATGGTAATCCGAGCGGGGCTGGTAATCCGGGCGGACATGGTAACCAACATAACCAGAATGATCAAGGGGGCTATAATCAGCACAGTCGGGATACCAGAGCAATCCGAAGCAGTTAAACAGTGGCCAGTACCATGTATTCACCACTAGCTTGGACAAGCGAGACCAGAAGGTCCGGAAGAGGGCATTTAACTCTGTTGAACCGGCCGTGCCCCGATATCTACGATGGTCAGAGCAGCCGATCACCTGGAGTAGAGAGGATCACCCTCCTCGGGTGGATAATCCGGGTCAACTGGCTTTAGTGGTGGCGCCTCAGGTAGGAGGTTATAAGTTCACCAAGGTGCTCATGGATGGGGGCAGCAGTATTAACATCCTGTACTATGAGACTTTTCGACGTATGGGGCTCAAGGATAAAGATCTATGGTCTTCACACACGGTTTTTCATGGCGTGGTGCCAGGCAAGTCTGCGTATCCCGTGGGCAAGATAGCATTGGAGGTGGCTTTTGGTGATGATCAGGATTCCCGGTCAGAAACACTGACTTTTGAGGTGGTGAAGATCCAAAGCCCGTACCATGCCTTGTTTGGTCGGCCGTCTTATGCCAAATTCATGGCACGACCCTGTTATGTATATCTGCAGCTCAAGATGCCAGGCCACAAGGGAACCATCACGGTTCACGGGAGCCGCAGGATCGCTTTGGAGTGTGAAGAGGGAGATGCCGCCTATGCGGAATCGGTTTGTGCTGCGGAGGAACTCAAATACTACAAGGATAATGTTGATCCAACGGATATGACTCCATTGTGAGTGTGGCCTCCAAGGTTATGGTGAGTGTGTCCTCCCGAGTTCGGGGTAAAACGAGGCTTCTGCTGAGCTCATGAATTGTACTTCCCTTGTCCATACTTCCTTTTGTGGCTCTCAATCTGCTGCTACTTCCCTTCAATCATTAGAGCCTTATCTACCAACTCCTGGTAGTTGTTAAATGTTGCCACCATCAACTGCATACTCATCTCATCATTCAACCCTTCCATGAACTTCTCCTGTTTTGCGGCATCTGTGGCCACATCATCTGGGGCATAGTGGGCTAACTTATTGAACTCATCCACGTACTGCCCCACAGTACGATTTCCCTGGCGTAAGTTGCGAAACTCACGCTTCTTCATGCTCATAGCTCCAGTTGAGACATGTGCAGTGCGGAACACTTGCTGGAACTGATCCCAAGTGACATTGGCTATGGGGAAACTGGCTATGTAATTTTCCCACCATGAGGCTGCAGGTCCATCCAATTGATGCGCAACAAAATGCACCTTCTCAGCATCTATGCAACCTGCGGTGGTCAACTCCCTCCCAATCCTGCGTAGCCAGTCATCAGCAACTATCGGCTCGGTGCTACTGGAAAACACCGGCGGTTGCAACCTCAGAAATCGGGCTAAATTGTCAACTGGAGGTGGTGGCGGTGGGTCGTCGTCGTCGTCGTCGTCGTCGTCGTCGTCGTCGTCGTCGTCGTGGTTGTTGTTGTTGTTGTTGTTGTTGTTGTTGTTGTTGTTGTTGTTGTTGTTGTTGTTGTTGTTGTTGTTGTTGTTGTTGTTGTTGTTGTTGTTGTTGTTGTTGTTGCTGTTGTTGTTGTTGCTGTTGTTGCTGTTGTTGCTGTTGTTGTTGTTGTTGTTGTTGTTGTTGTTGTTGTTGTTGTTGTTGTTGTTGTTGTTGTTGTTGTTGTTGTTGTTGTTGTTGTTGTTTTTGCCTTGGTTCTAGACTAGTAGCTGCATCAAGGCATTCTGTTGTTGGACCAACTGGGTGAGCTTCGGTAGGAAGATAAATCTGGGGTCACGCCTTGGAGGCATCTGATGGGTTTAGAGGGGAGAGATTAGAATAGAGTGAGGTCTAGTGAGAAAGCACTACCCATATGCGCATGAGACAACACATTCATATCACACCACTCAATTCAAACAAGGGCATACAAACGGTCTAGCTACCATTACAAAAGTGCTCGGACTATTACTATATACATGGGGGAAATACTAATGGTAATATGGTGGTCATCTAGAAATTTTGATCGGTGGAAGACTCCACGATATCCGCTCCAGCTTCGTCTTTGTAATCATCATCACTACTGTCGGGGTCGAAGTCGGTGTCGTCGATGATGATGTAGTCCTCGGGATGGTCGTCATCTCCTCCTGGCGCGGGTCTCCCATGAATACTCCTAGCTTCCTTGTCAGGTCGTCATTCTTTTCTACTAGTATTGCGATTTCCTCCTCGTATCCGTCGCGTGTAGACTTGGGTTCTTCTTAAAGCTCCATGTTCCTGGTCATCACCTTCTTCAGATCGACCATGCTTGCGCACATTTGGTTCTCCTGGCGGCGAATGTGCTGGTTTAACTCCTGGATGAAAGCTGCAATGGACCTGTCCCTCCTGGTGCTGATCATCTCCCATTGCTCGTCTCGGCACCCACATATCTGGTAGATGGTGTCCTTGAGATCTTTCTGATAAACTTCGTCGATGCGTCCCATGGTGATGTGAGCTGCCTTGCTCTTTCCTAGACTCCAGGTTGGTGCATCAAAGGAAAACTCTATGGGCTTAGTAACTGGCGTGAATGTCCTTCCTGGAACTTGAACTCGAATCATCCAACACTCCTCTTCTGGTAAGGTGGCGGTGTAGGTCCTGGTGAAGCTTGGTATTCCTATGTCCAAGTACCTAGTGACTTCCTTCAAGTGTCGTCCAAAAGGTGTATCTTCATCCGGTTGTGCAAACTTGTTCCTTGAGTCCGCCATCATATAGAGTGGAAAATGAAGAGGAGTTAGAAATGAGTAGAGAGGAGTGACCTATGGCTTATCTTAGTGGTCGTGTCCTACAATCAGCGTGTGCTCTGATACCATCTTGTAGTGATCCGACCTCAGATGGTCAAATCTCTGTGCATAAGTGCCATCCCTGGATCGGTAATGCTGACACACACAGTACTTGAAGGATTTATAATAGAGTGCAATCACACACTTATTACATTGAATGTCTCAAAAGAGAACTTATTACAATAAATATGGCTTAAGGCCATCTAAATACGATAACAATGGAAGACTTGGAAGATAAATGAGTCCATTAACTCCAACGGCATAGCTGAGTGCACGACAACGACCTAGCGCACCTTACTCTTCGTCTAAAAAGTCTGCAACATGATTTGTTGCAGCCCAAAACGGTTCAGCACATGGAATATGCTGGCAATATAACACAGTAGAGCAATGAACAGGTAAATACTATCACTACATGCATATATGGCTGGTGGTGGCCCTATGGTTAACATGTTTTTGCGAAAAGCCATTTTTTCCCTACATCAAAGGAATATATTTTAACTATCAAGGTAGTTGTTAAACATTGAGAAGGTTCTTCCAACTCAATCCCAAGTAAGCAGTATAATCGTCCCAACAAATTTAATTTAGAGTGATGAGATCAACATGATAATGTAAGAACCAGATACTCAAGATGTCCATAACTGGGGACACGGCTAACCATGATTAGTTTGTACACTCTGCAGAGGTTTGCACACTTTCCCCCACAAGACTCGATCTCCTCCGTTGGATTTCTCGCACTAAATGGTATTTGGGAAACAGATGACGAGACACAGTCTTTCAGAAGCATTAACTCTTTACTTTGGGTAGACAGTACCACCTATATCCCCTACATCTGCTACCCTACCACTGAAAGAGGTCACACAACATACTCAACTATGCCAGAGCCCATAATGGCTTGTGGATGCACACAGAAGTTTCCAGTATGAATAATCTTATGATCCCTTTGAGCCTGGGTGGCGAACCGTAGGATGATCACACGGGTACTCCGGGATATTCTAGGACAACACTGGATTCTCCAGGTGCTCGCAACCAATCCACCCAGATGTGTATTGAAGTAGCCACCTTAAGTTAACCATTAGTTAACAATGTCACATCTATCATGGATACACTCAAACCCAATCCACGTCTACGAGCATAGCATAGCAGTATAAGCATAACGTAGAAGTAACTCCCAAGGGTTTGATAATAAAAGGGCAATGGGTTCTACCTCATCATCTACTTCCCAATATCCACAAGTTAATCACATCCTAATCATGTAGTGTTTCAGGATTGTAACTAATGCATAAAAATGGGTGATAAAGAAGTATGATCAATGTGGTACTTGCCCTGCTGATGATCCGCAAACCCTAGAGACTCGTAGTAGCATGCTTCGCACTCCGGGAATTCTATCGCAAAAAAACAATAGCATACATAAGCAATCAAGCACAGATGCAAGGGTAAAACACAGATTAGAAAGTCCAATCAGAAAATTCAGCTGAAGAGCTTCGATTTGCAAAAAGAATCAATCAAATCGAAGCTACAAAACTCAAACTACGACCAAAAGAAGTTCGAATTCAAATCTGCTTGAAACCAAATTTTAAATTTTCAAAACCATGTTCAAGTTGTTTAACCGGAAAGAGGGGTTCGAAATGAAGATTTTGGCATTGGTTTCACCGGGTTTTGACGAACGGTTAAAATGTTGCGAGGGTTTGAATATCAGGGGCTAATCTGCGATAGAAATAATCGCGGATAGGTCCCTGGCCGGAAATAAAATAAAAAGAAAAAGGCTACGGCGCGAACGTCCGCTAACAGAGACTAACGAACGAATTCGTTCGTTAAAACAAAACGAACATTCACAAAAATAACCCTTACCGAAGAAAACCGAGAAAAACTCGATCTAAAAAAAACCAATCTAGTGTTTAAAAAAACCGAAAGGCCACTAAGTCAATGGCGGCGGCTCAAAATTCCGGTGAGGCGGGGCTCCGGCGAGGCGGCGGCGTCGGCGCGGGGCGGCGGGGCAGCGGCGCGGGCAGCAGCGTTGGCGGCGGCGTGCGGGCGGCGGCAGCGGCAAGCGGTGCGGGGCGGCGGCTGCGGCGGCGCTGGTGGCGGGGCTGGCGATGTGGGGGAGAGGTCGGCGGCAGCGGGGTTTATAAAGAGTGGGGTGCGGGTGTCTTGGGGGAGGGGCTAGCGGCGGCGAAGTCTGCGCAGGACACGGCGGCGGCGGCGGCGCTGCTCGGGACTCCATCTCGAGTCGGAGCGGGAGGCGGTGCGGGGCGCTGGGCCGACCCGGCTCGGTTGGGCCGTTGGCCCAGTCGGGTAACGCGATTTTTTTAAAATAAATAAATTCCGTCAAAAAGGAAAAATCCTAAATAATTATAAAAAAATTCTAGAAAATGCCAAAAAAAATTCATCGTCTAAATAAAATATTTAGAACAAAGTGAACATTTTTCTTGCCTAAAAATGCAATTTTGAAAATGCATATTTTTTTCTAATTCAAATAAACTAGCAATAAAATCCAAATAAAATATTTATTTGATTTTAACATTTTTCCTCCAAAATTTCTTTTATCTTGGAGAAGTCATATTATCTCATCTCTTTTATTTTTATATTGGAAATATTTCAGAGAGAAAAATTATTAAAACCAAAGTGATCCTTTTTTGTCAAATTTGAGAAAATTAAATTCAAATATGAAAATGAATGAAATCCCCAACTCTCTCCGTGGGTCCTTGAGTTGCTTAGAATTTCTAGGATCGCAAACGAAATGCAAGTAAAATATGATACGCATATGATGACCTATGTATAACATTCCAAATTGAAAATGTGGGATGTTGCAATGCATAGGCATTTTATAAGCAAACAAATTATCATAGCAAGCAAATATTATCATATGCAAGGAAGAAGAAAGAGACAATAGCAATCTCAACATGACGAGAGGTAATTTAGTAAGATAAAAATTTCTACAACCATATTTTCCTCTCTTATAATAATTACATGTAGGATCATAGGCAAATTCAACAAAATAGCAATCACATAACATATTCTCAACACGATCCACATGCATGCGAAGTTGACACTCTTCAAAAATAGTGGGATAATCATTAACTAAAGTCATGACCTCTCCAAACCCACTTTTATCAAATATACCGTCAGATTGGACATTCTCCAAATATATGGGATCTAAAGTTGACACTCTTCCAAACCCACTTTCAATATTATTGCAAACACTATTATCAATCTCATATTCATCATGGGGCTTAAATAAATTTTCAAGATCATAAGAAAAATTACCCCAATCATGATCATTGCAATAAGTAGATGACATAGCAAAACTAGCATCCCCAAGCTTAGGGTTTTGCATATTATTAGCACAATTGACATCAAGATAATTTATAGTAAAATCATTGCAATCATGCTTTTTATTCAAAGATTTATTGTGAACCACTTCATAAAGTACTTCATCACAATTTTCAGATTCGCGAATTTCAAGCAAAACCTCATAAAGATAATCTAGTGCACTCAACTCACTAGCAATATGTTCATTATAATTGGATCTCTTAAAGAGATTAGCAAGTGGATGAGGATCCATAAAATTTTAGCAAGCGAAGATGCAAGCAAAAAGAAGGTACATAGTAACACAAGATCGAACGGAAGGAGGGCGAATAAAACGGCAAAGGTGAAGTGGGGGAGAGGAAAACGAGAGGCAAATGGCAAATAATGTAATGCTATGGATAAGAGTTTGTGATGGGTACTTGGTATGTCTTGACTTGTGCGTAGATCTCCCCGGCAACGGCGCAAGAAATCCTTCTTGCTACCTCTTGAGCATGTGTTGGTTTTCCCTTGAAGAGGAAAGGGTGATGCAGCAAAGTATCGTAAGTATTTCCCTCATTTTTTTAGAACAAGGCATCAATCCAGTAGGAGACTACACGCAAATCCCTAGTACCTGCACAAACAAATAAGAACCTTGCAACCAATGCGATAAAGGGGTTGTCAATCCCTTCACGGCCACTTGCAAAAGTGAAATCTGATAAAGATAATAAGATGAATATTTTTGGTATTTTTGTTGTATAGATTGAAAAGTAAAGATTGCAAAATAAACAACGATAGCAATAGCTAGTTGACGGGAGATTAATATGATGGAAGATAGACCCAGGGGCCATAGGTTTCACTAGGGGCTTCTCTCAAGATAGCATAATCTACGGTGGGTGAACAGATTACTGTCGAGCAATTGATATAAAAGCGCATAGTTATGAGAATATCTAGGCATGATCATGTATATAGGCATCATGTCCGTGACAAGTAGACCGAAATGATTCTGCATCTACCACTATTACTCCACACATCGACCGCCATCTAGCATGCATCTAGAGTATTAAGTTCATAAGAATAGAGTAACGCATTAGACAAGATGACATGATGTAGAGGGATAAACTCAAGCAATATGATATAAACCCCATTGTCGGTGTCAAAACCGACGGATCTCGGGTAGGGGGTCCCGAACTGTGCGTCAAGGTCGGATGGTAACAGGAGACAAGGGACACTTTATTTTACCCAGGTTCGGGCCCTCTCGATGGAGGTAAAACCCTACTCCTGCTAGATTAATATTGATGATATGGGTAGTACAAGAGTAGATCTACCACGAGATCAAGGAGGCTAAACCCTAGAAGCTAGCCTATGGTATGATTGTGTATGATGATGGTTGTCCTACGGACTACAACCCTCCGGTTTATATAGACACCGGATAGGGTTAGGGTTACACAGAGTCGGTTACAATGGTAGGAGATCTTGAATATCCGCACGCCTAGCTTGCCTTCCATGCCAAGGAAAGATCCTTCCGGACACGGGACGAGGTCTTCAATCTTGTATCTTCATAGTCTTGGAGTCCGGCTGAAGGTATAGTCTGGCTATCCGAACACCCCCTAATCCAGGACTCCCTCGGTAGCCCCTGAACCAGGCTTCAACGACGACGAGTCCGGCGCGCAGATTGTCTTCGACATTGCAAGGCGGGTTCCTCCTCCGAGTTCTTCAAGAAGATTGTAAACACCAAAAATAGTGTCCGGCTCTGCAAAATAAGTTTCCACATACTGCCATATAGAGAATAATATTAACACAAATCAAATCTGCTGACGTATTCCGCAGTGCGTCATAACACTGTGGCCAAGCTCTTTATATAAACTGTTTTCATTGTTCCACCTCAGCGTGTTTAGCGAGGTGATTTCCTTGGCACGTCTTGTCAAAGCAGAGATCGTGTGCCCCTTTTAACGGGATTCTCATCAATACAGATGTGGGTAACCCAACCGCGCCATTTGCCACAGCGCTTGGGAGGCAAGTGAGTTTTATTAGGTAGGTGGGGGTGCCTAACCGCACCCGCTTATATAAAGGGATAAGGATTCACCTTTTTACCTACGCCTTCTTCCTCCTTTGCCAATCCATCTCTCGCGCACTCAAGCCCTAGCGCCCAAGTCCGCTCTTCCCACCTCAACCTTCTCCAGCAATGTCCGGAGCGGGGGCCAAGTGGATGGCCTCCTCCGTTACGGAGGCTCAAGTAAAAAAGCTAAGGAAAGCCGGATACCTGTCCAAGGACATCCCGCATCGGCTTCCTGAAGAGGGGCAGCTTCTTCCTACCCCAAGGCCCCATGAGAGGGTAGTTTTTCTTCCCCACTTCCTCCGCGGACTGGGCTTTCCACTTCACCCATTTGTCCGGGGGGCCATGTTCTACTATGGCCTGGATTTCCACGATCTGTCCCCGAACTTCGTCCTCAACATCTCGGTGTTTATCGTCGTGTGCGAGGCCTTCCTCCACGTCCGCTCCCATTTCGGCCTTTGGCTCAAGACTTTCAACGCCAAGCCCAAGGTGGTGCGCGGCAGCCAAGCGGAGTGCGGAGGCGCTATGGCTGGCAAGATAGCCAATGTCCTCTGGCTCGAGGGCTCCCTTGTGGAGTCCCTAAAGGGGTGGCAAGCCGGGTGGTTTTACATCACCGAGCCGCGCGATTCAGAATGGGTCGCAGCCCCCGAATTCAGATCCGGGCCCCCCACGCGGCTCATGTCCTGGAAAGAGACGGGCCTGTCGTGGGGCAACGAGGAAGAAGTGACTGGGTTGCAAACGTGCATCCAGTCCCTGGTGAACGAGCCAGTCCGGCTAATCAATGTGATCCAGGTTATGCTCGTCCGCCGGATCCTCCCGTGCCAACAACGGGATTTTACTTTGTGGGAATTCGAACCGGTGCAGCACCAAACCCTCAGTAGGCTCTTCGACACGACGTATGAAGACATTTGGAAGGTGCTGACCAAAGGTGCCGAGTCCCCCACATCCGCTTCCGAGGACCGCGGATACAGCTCGCAGCGTCACGCCAGCGAGGTAAGCTATCTATACCTTTGACAGGCTTGTTAAGCTCTTCTTCATAGATTAACTCTATGCGGGATCTAAACTCCCTTTACCTTTGACAGGCTTGGCGGGCTATATCCGGACCAATTAACTGTCCAGCTCCCCTACCCGAAGACCCGGCCCCAGCTCTCCTAGTGAAGCTGCTGACTCCGGCACCTTACATGGTGCCGGAGAAGAAGGCCAAGAAGAAGAAAACCACCGGGACTCGAAAGAGTTCCCGCAATATGGTGGTGTCGGACTCGTCATCTGACGAGTCCGCGCCGCTCTCCTCTCGTGAAAATGAGGAGGAGGAACAAGAAAGCTTCCCCCCCCCCCAGCGGGGGGAGAAAATAAGAAGAAGGCCACCCCAACGGGGGAGGCCGAGGGGTCGAGGAAAAGGAAGACCCCTCCGCCGGACTACTCCCACGATGCCGAAGAGGGCGGAGAGGAGTGGCCGGACAGAACCAAGCGTCCGGCGAAATCGTAAGTACTTATATACCAGAGTGACTCATGATATTCTTTTAATTCGCGGCTTTCCCTAATATCGCTCGTAATTTATGCAGCCCGCCCCGGGCCGAACTCGACGGTTCGTCCAGCGGCTCCTTGGATTCGACGGACGTGAACTCTGTTCCGCCCGCTGTCTCCCCCTGCAGGGCAGACGACGCCGAAGTGGCGTCCCGCCAAGCTCCAGGGCAGGAGGAGATGGTCTTGAAGGAGCCGCAAGGCAACCCTCCGTACCCCAGGAGTAAAGGGGATGAAACCCCCCAGGGCTCCAAGTCCGGCTTTGTGCCGGACTCCGCGCCGGACTCGACAGTCCTGGTCCGCGGTGGGCGAACTTCTTCCGAGAGGAGTAAGCCGTCTGAGCCGGCGACCTCCGTCCAACCAGAGGCGCCTGACAATCTGCTGGAGGTGCTTGAGGGCGCCGCCATCGACGAGGAGCACCGTACTATTTTGAGTACGGTGATCCAAAGGGTTCAGTCCGCCAAGAGCGGACTGATTGAAGCTTGCACTAGCCTTCTAACAGGCTTCGAGGTAAGTAAAAATATGTCAAATTATTACCGCATAGACAGTAGCCCCTGATGCTCTGTTCGGTGTTCGGAAAGAAAAGCCGAATAGAGGATCTAGTAATTTTCGCAGGAGTCTAACAACAAAAAGTCGAATATGCGTATGCAGGCTTCGCTGTTGTCCACCGCCGCACTAACTGCGTAGGTGGGTGTCCTTAAAAAGGACCTCGGGTGGACCGAGCAAGAGCTCGGCCTTGCCAAACGGTAGCTCGAGGAGAAAGAAGGTAAGAAATACCCTAAAGAAAAAGAAAAAAGGTGCCTATAGAGAGGCTTGATTGCAGGAAGAAATAACAGGATTGTACTGCTTATTGTAGGGGCCACAACCGAGGTGGCAACCCTGAAGCAGGCGCTGGCTGAGGCCGGAACGAAAACGGCCGAGGAGCGCGCCGAGCGAGAAAGGCTTGGGGTTCAGGTCGGCGAGGCGCAGCAAGAGCTGCAAGCTCTCATGAAAAAACATGAGAGTTTGGAGCTTGAGTCAAAAGCGTCGGCCCTTGAGACCGCCAAGAGTGCCAAGGCCGAAGCCCAAAAGGCCCTCCAAGAGTTGGAGGAGGTGAAAAAGATAGCAACGGATAAGGCATTCTTAATGAAAAGTAGGAATATAAAAGTAAACTACTTGTCACTTACCCGAATCCGGAGTTCTCCAGGGGCGTTCGCCGATCTCCCCCGCAGTGCATCTGACACCGCCGCATTCTACCAAGCTGAAGAGGGCAGCTCGACGGAGAGTGTGTTCTGGTCTCAGTATTCTGAGGCCGGACACCCTGTGCCTTTGAGCGATCAGCTGAAACAGCTGGTTGAGCTCCACAAGGCGGCCGAACAGGCCATGAAGGGCTTACTAGTTCGGCTGTGGCCTGGAGAGGCCCTGCCTGGGAGCTATTTCGGGCTAGTGCGGCGGCTGGTGGAGGCCTGTCCACGGCTTGAGGTCATCAAGCGCTCCGCCTGCATTGAAGGTGCCCGGAGGGTCCTTGCCCGTGTAAGGGTACACTGGGGTAAGCTGGACGGAGAGAAGCTGGTGAAGGACGGGCCGCCGCCGGGGAAGGAGCATCGCAAGCCCGAGAACTACTACAAGGAAGTTCTTGCCAGAGCCCGCCTTGTCGCGGATGAATGTACTAAAGATGTAGTATTTGAATGAACTCGCTCGTTTGTATCCTGTGCGCTGAAAACTTGTTCATATGCGCTAAGCAATGCTTATTGAATTTAAAATATTATTTTCTGTGCGGCCGTTTATCAAAAATTGAGAGATGGCTAGTCGTCGGCTTCTGCCCCCATGCCACTAGTGCTGGGGTGTTCGGGATAAACCTGAGGGCTCTTTTTCCCATAGTTGGGTCCTTCGAGGGAGGCGCTCAGCACAACGAACCAGGCAATTGGACTATAATGCTTGAACACTCTCACTTAGCCATAGAACGTTATAATTTTAAATTTCGGCGAAGCCCCTAGTTCGGAAGGCCGAATTCGGGGCGCTATCCACGCCTTTGGCCGGACATAGCCAGCTCCTCGCTCGAAGCGGCATAAGTCTTTAAGGACTCTAAAAACCTCTCGAACAGCGACCGGTCTCACGCCTTATCATGCCAGTCTGTTTTAGGTTTCTCCACTGAGGTGCTTAACCCAGCTGAACCGGGGCACAATCGCAATGGTTCTCCTAGTGCTACCTTAGCCGATATAGCGGAACGTAAGGCACCAAAACATAGGAGCCGGGCAAACCCAACATGTGACCAAAATCATGATTCGGAGCCGATGCATATAGTGCTATAAGTTCGGGGTGACGCACTTGTGAAAGTGTACGGACTTCTCACACCAGATAGAAGGGTAATGAAGCCCCTGGCGTGTTTTGCCGTACCATGGTGTACGGTTGCGATCATGTTTATATAATGAACATATATATACATTAAAAGAGGACAACGCAAAAAATAGGCGAAAAGCTATGCATTGTTTATAAAGAGGCTATTTATCAAAGCCGAACGATACAAGTAGTGCGATAAGCAAAAAGATATTAGACTATCTAACATGTCCTGACCAGGGGTAGGCCGCGGAATTTAGAAACAGATATATCGCTCGAAATAGAGACCACCTGAGAGTTCCATAATGCGGCATAGCTTTGTCTGCTTCCCTGGGTCTTGCATCGTCTGTGCGGCAGCAAAGCCGAACAGGTTATCCAGAGTGTGGAGTCCTGAAAGTAAAATAAAAAAATCCGGCAGCCCCTAGTACGTTTGACGCCGTATTGTAAGCATGCCGTTAATGTGCCCCTCCCCCTGTGCCCATGGAATTTCGAGGGCGTAATTGTGTACTCGAGGTACTAGCTCCGCTATGTTGAGATGGCTGGGGTTGGGGCCGTATTGCTACGCTTGCTCCGAACGTGCCAGGCGATCTTGTTGCAGGTTACTCCGGGCGCGCTTTGCATTGTCTGACTTTTTTTTAACGGCCGGACTGGAGAGTTGCCTTGAAAGGCTGCTTTGTACTTCCGCTGCGAGGGCCGCCGTGTGCTCCTCCGTACGGAGGGAGCGTTCAATGTTTCCGTTGACCGTAATTACTCCTCGAGGGCCTGGCATCTTGAGCTTGAGATATGCGTAGTGCGGCACCGCATTGAATTTAGCGAATGTGCTTCGTCCGAGCAGGGCGTGATAGCCACTGCGGAACAGGACTATATCGAAGATTAACTCTTCGCTTCGGAAGTTATCCGGAGATCCGAAGACCACATCAAGTGTTACAGAGCCTGTGCAATTGGCCTCTACACCTGGTATGACGCCTTTAAAGGTCGTCCTTGTGGGCTTGGTCCTTGATGGATCTATGCCCATTTTCCGCACTGTATCCTGATAAAGCAGGTTCAGGCTACTGTCACCGTCCATGAGGACTCTTGTGAGATGAAATCCGTCAATGATTGGGTCAAGAACCAATGCGGCAAAACCGCCGTGACGGATGCTAGTGGGGTGGTCCCTTCGATCAAAAGTGATCGGGTAGGAGGACCACGGGTTGAACTTTGGGGCGACTGGCTCCATCGCGTATACTTCCCGTAGCGCACGCTTCCGTTCCCTCTTGGGAATGTGGGTCGCGTATATCATGTTCACCGTCCGCACTTGTGGGGGCAACCCCTTCTGTCCATTGTTGTTCGGCGCCTGGGCTCCTCCTCGTCGTCGCTATGCAGCCCCTTGTCTTTGTATTCGGCTCTTAACTTGCCTGCCTACTTGAATACCCAACAATCCCTGTTGGTGTGATTGGCTGGCCTTTCGGGGGTACCATGAATCTGACACGAGCGGTCGAGTATTCCGTCCAAACTGGACGGGCCTTGGGTATTCTTTTTAAATGGATTTTTCCGCTGACCGGATTTATAGCCTCTGAATCCGGCGTTTACTGCCGTATCCTCGTTGCTGTCGCTGTTAACGCGGCGCTTTTGCTTGTTTCGACGTGTCCTGCCACTTTTGTCCTTGGTATCCGAATTACCAGGGTTCTTTGATAAGTTGTTGCTGCGAGCTAGCCAACTATCTTTGCCCGCGCAAAAGCGGGTCATGAGTGTCCTGAGGGCTGCCATAGATTTCGGCTTTTCCTGTCCCAGGTGTCGGGCAAGCCATTCATCGCGGATGTTATGTTTGAAGGCTGCTAGGGCCTCTGCGTCAGGACAATCGACTATCTGATTTTTCTTTGTTAGGAACCGTGTCTAGAATTGCCTGGCCGATTCTTCTGGCTGCTGAATTATGTGGCTTAGGTCGTCGGCGTCCGGTGGCCGCACATAGGTCCCCTGGAAGTTGTCGAGGAATGCGGCTTCCAGGTCCTCCCAAGAACCGATTGAGTCCGCTGGTAGGCTGTTAAGCCAGCGCCGGACTGGTCCTTTGAGCTTAAGGGGGAGATATTTGATGGCGTGTAAATCGTCGCCACGTGCCATGTGGATGTGGAGGAGATAATCCTCAATCCATACTGCCGGATCTGTCGTACCATCGTATGACTCGATGTTGACGGGTTTGAAACCCTCTGGGATTTTATGATCCATTACTTCATCTGTGAAGCATAGTGGGTGTGCGGCGCCCCTGTACTGGGCTATGTCACGACGCAGCTCGGAAGAGCTATGCCTGTTGTGTTCGGCCCGGCCGGATTTATTGTGTCCGGAGTGGAGATCATCATCACGTGTCGTCGGGCGTCTGCGCGATCCATAGATCAATCTTGTTTGCCTTGCTTTATCCTCCAGTACGTCTCGCAGGTCTGGCTCATTTTCCCGTGCCTTAGTTGAGCGGCACTGGGGCATGGCTTGTTTAGAGGTTCGACAGGCCTCTCTGTCGCGGCCGCGAGGTGGCCGGTCTGCCATGTCATGCATTGGTAATGTAGGTGCTTCCTCCTCTGATTGGGGTAGCGGCCTGCGCTTAGGATAATTTTTGGAGGGGCGCTCGAGTTCATACTCTTCGGCCGCAAGGACTTCAGTCCATCTGTCAGCTAGCAAATCTTGATCAGCTCGAAGCTGTTGCTGCTTTTTCTTTAGGCTATTCGCCGTGGCTAGAAGCTTGCGTTTGAAACGCTCTTGTTCGGCGGGTTCTGATGGTACGACGAATTCGTCGTCGTCGAGGCTTGCCTCGTCTTCGGAGGGAGGCATGTAGTTATCATCGTCAACCTCTCGCTCTGCCGCTCTCTCATGAGGGCTGGCTTCTCCGTCTTCCTGTGCCGAATCTTGCTGGATTTGGTGTTCTTCGGTGCTATCCGGGGTAGTATTGTCTCCCGTGCCGGAATCACCGTTTCTGCTATGGCGTGATTTAGAGCGGCGCCGTTGACGCTGGTGCTTTGGCTGTTTTTTCGAGGTGTCATCCTCCGTTGTTCCATCGCCATCTCCATCCTTTGGAGCGTCCACCATATATATGTCATATGACGAGGTGGCGGTCCAGCGCCCTATAGGTGCTGGTTCTTGTTCGTCTCCTCCTTCGTCGTCCATACCGTCGAAGTCTTCAGAGCCGAAGTCAAGTATGTCGGTTAAATCATCGACAGTGGCTATTAAGTGGGTGGTGGGTGGGCTTTGAATTTCTTCGTCGTCCGAATCCCAACCTCGCAGACCGTAATCTGGCCTGGGCTCTCCTGATAAAGAAAGAGACTTGAGAGAATTCAGGATATCACCGAAAGGTGAGTGCTGAAAGATGTCTGCGGCGATGAACTCCATTATAGGCGCCCAATCAGATTCGATCGGCAGGGGCACGGGAGGCCCGGAGTTCGGAGAAGAATCCGACTCCTTGGAGTCATGGGCCGTGCGGAGTGCGGGGCTGGCGTTCGGCTCGATCGCCTTCAAGATCGCAGCCCCCGAGGTGACGTCCAACCGTTCATCCTCAAGGAACGCAGCGGGCTCTGAGTCGAGGATCGGGGCCGGTGCGTGTGCGGCCTCCAGGGTACTATTCGGAGGCAGAGCTATATCATGCCCCTCGAGGTAGTGCGGCGCGCTTGGCTGTGGCTCGAACCCGTCGAAGATCAAGTCTCCGCGGATATCTGCCGTGTAGTTTAAGCTTCCAAACCTGACTTGATGGCCAGGGGCGTAGCTTTCGATCTGCTCCAGACGACCAAGCGAATTGGCCCACAGAGCGAAGCCGCCGAAGACGAAGATTTGTCTGGGGAGGAAAGTCTCACCCTGGACCTCATCGTTGTTGATGATCAGAGGAGCCATCGGGCCTAAAAGCGACGACACAGAGGAACTCTCAATGAAAGCACCAATGTCGGTGTCAAAACCGGCGGATCTCGGGTAGGGGGTCCCGAACTGTGCGTCAAGGTCGGATGGTAACAGGAGACAAGGGACACTTTATTTTACCCAGGTTCGGGCCCTCTCGATGGAGGTAAGACCCTACTCCTGCTAGATTAATATTGATGATATGGGTAGTACAAGAGTAGATCTACCACGAGATCAAGGAGGCTAAACCCTAGAAGCTAGCCTATGGTATGATTGTGTATAATGATGGTTGTCCTACGGACTACAACCCTCTGGTTTATATAGACACCGGATAGGGTTAGGGTTACACAGAGTCGGTTACAATGGTAGGAGATCCTGAATATCCGCACGCCTAGCTTGCCTTCCACGCCAAGGAAAGATCCTTCCGGACACGGGATGAGGTCTTCAATCTTGTATCTTCATAGTCCTGGAGTCTGGCTGAAGGTATAGTCCGGCTATCCGAACACCCCCTAATCCAGGACTCCCTCAGGGATAACAGTCCCATTGCAACAATACAATATGTGCCTTGCTGCCCCTGCTGTCACTGGGAAAGGACATCGCAAGATTGAACCCAAAGCTAAGCACTTCTCCCATTGCAAGAAAGATCAATCTAGTAGGCCAAACCAAACCGATAATTCAAAGAGACTTGCAAAGATATTAAATCATGCATATAAGAATTCAGAGAAGAATCAAATATTGTTCATAGATAATCTTGATCATAAACCCACAATTCATCGGATCTCCACAAACACACCGCAAAAAGAATTACATCGAATAGATCTCCAAGAGAATCGAGGAGAACTTTGTATTGAGATCCAAAGAGAGAGAATAAGCCATCTAGCTAATAACTATGGACCTGAAGGTCTGTGGTAAACAACTCACACATCATCGGAGAGGCTATGGTGTTGATGTAGAAGCCCTCCGTGATCGATCCCCCCTCCGCCGGAGTGCCGGAAAAGGCCCCAAGATGGGATCTCATGGGTACAGAAGGTTGCGGCGTTGGAAATAGGGTTTTGTGGTGCTCCTGGATGTTTTCAGGGTATGTGAGTATATATAGGCGCAAGAAGTAGGTCGGTGGAGCCACGAGGGGCCCATGAGGGTGGGCGCGCGCCTACCCCCTGGCGCGCCTCCCTACCTCGTGGCTGCCTCGTTGCTTCCTTGACGTCCACTCCAAGTCTCCTGGATTGCGTTTGTTACAAAAACAATCTTCGCGAAGGTTTCATTCCGTTTGGATTCCGTTTGATATTTCTTTTCTGTGATACACTGAAATTAAAAAAACCCAGCAATTTCCACTGGGCCTTCGGTTAATAGGTTAGTCCCAAAAATAATATAAAAGTGCATAATAAAGCCCATTAAACATCCAAAACAGATAATATAATAGCATGGAACAATCAAGAATTATAGATACGTTGGAGACGTATTAATTATCTATTTGAACTTCTTGCATTTTAGTAGTTGAACTTGAAAGTAATATTTAATTCGGCACTTTAGATTATGTACATTTAACAGATAGGCTATTAAGTTCTATGCTTTTTAGAGTTTCATTGTTTTTGTATATTTTTTTCCTTTTTTATCATCCGTGGTGCAGAGCCAAAATTATTTATATTAATATTTTCCGAATTTAAAGTTATTGCCTGCGAACTAGTACTGAACTTTTATATTTCCAGTTTCGAAATTTTTTCTTGTAGTTTATATTTCTTTGCCCCGCGCTCTGGTTTGATTAACTGGGCTTATTGGTGGGGTGTTGGTAGACGATGGAGGCTATTGGGTCGTTTTCCGGCCCAAATGGCCCGCGCGGGCCTTTTGGGCACTGCTGGATGTGTGTGTGCTCTGGGTTTAGTCCCACCTCACTAAGGGGGGAGGCTTTTGACCTGTTTATCAGCGTGACCGAGTCCTACTGGTCGAACTCCTCTAAATACTTACCTGCGCGCTTATACACGGCGCTCGCTCTCTCTCATGACCTGTGGGCCCCGGTCGGCTGGCCCTGTGTTGTGCAGATTACTAGGGATTCACCCACGGGCTCGAGTTCAAGTATCTAGCAGTGTCAGGGCCTGCGCCTGTCCTTGGGCGGTCAATTTTCACTTTTTTGTTTGTTTGCATCTAGTACTTGACTCTACCAGTAACTTGGACTGATACTTCTTGTTCTAGTTCTTGTGAGTTTTGTGTAAGTGTTATCTTTTTCATTTGAGTTTTTTGCCTTCTTTTTTGTTTTTGTTTTTGTGGTTATTCTCAAGGGTCTTCTAGTATCATTTTTCAGCACTATGGTACTTGCGTGTAGATTAAGTTGTACTGATTGTCAATTCATAGTAGCACTTATGTTCTTAGTCTGACATTTGTGGGGGGGGGATTATGAACTGATGCTTCTTTGTACTTTTTATTGTAGCAAGTATGTACTATCCGATCAAGTGTACTAGTACTGTCATTCTTAGTCTGCAAGTGACCAACATAAGTGTGTGCTGATGCTACATATGAATGAGAATTGTACATGAAGTAGTAAGAATTTCTGCTTCAACTTTTGAAGCGTTATTCAGCAACTCAAATTGTACTAATTGTTTTCAACATTATGTTCTCTATACAATACTGAATCGAAACTACACTTGGAACAACGTTGTGTGATTAGTTGTTTCATAACTAGTACTTTAGAGTAGCCACAAAGTTCCATTCAGAAGCTACTTTGAATGTGAAATGATGGATTAACAAAATACGAAGCTACCAACTTACATAATGAGATAAGCAAAACAATGTACTTGATGACATAAGTAAACTTGTTCAACCATGACAAGCACGGCATAATCATACTGGTTCAACCCAACAAGAGCAAACTACGAATTTGAAACAACAAGATAAAAGGCAAGCACAAGCGGAAGCAAAATGAAGGCAGCGCTTTGATGTATCTTCATCCCCAAAAGGGGCGATCGTAGTAGTTCTCAGCCTCTCACGCTTTTGCAATTTCCCAACCATTTGTGATGTTGTCAATCATGTTCCATGACTTGTACGCGGCGTACGCATCTACTCCTGCGTAGTCGATGAGGTTGTCTGGCAGCGGGTTGATCCCCCACAGCTTGTGGTCTTCCTGTGTGTCGATGTTCTTCTTCATGCCTTTGTAGAATGGATGGATGACGCTGGCTGCAACATCAGTCAAGGAGTCGTACATTTTTCCGGTGTATGGAACTCTCCAGAGGCACTGAATGTCGATGTACTTGTTGTGGTTGATCTCCAAACTAGACATCCTCAGCATCTCTTTGTCGCTTTCAATGTTGAAAACGGCAAATGTGAACAACTTCTCATGATTCAGCATCTCGTTCAGGCGCTTGGGCCTGCAAGGGGAGAGACATTTTGTAAATTAGCATTACTTTGGTGTTTGAATTCTTCATTTTTGTTTTGTTGTACAAGCGATGAATCCACGAAGTAGATGCTTATATAGCATAATTAATGGATGAGTGTACTTCAGAAACTAGTAAACAAAGTT
Organism: Aegilops umbellulata; assembly: GCA_032464435.1. Classification (NCBI taxonomy): domain Eukaryota; kingdom Viridiplantae; phylum Streptophyta; class Magnoliopsida; order Poales; family Poaceae; genus Aegilops; species Aegilops umbellulata. The sequence continues at coordinate 220,797,002 of CP136055.1, read as the reverse complement.
CTGAAATTAAATTCAAGCACATCATGTTATTTTTCTTTTTGGATTATGCATAGTTTCAGTCAATGTTGTATGTGCTGCTTTACTACTAGTTCAGTTTACTTTTGTTGAATTGGACAACACATAACCAGTGCTTCACCAAGTTCTTAGTTTTTTTGCTTATGAAAATAACATTAGACCAAATTCAGAAAATACTTCACTACATCAAGTTCAGAAACATGAATCCATGAAGTAGATGCTTATATAGCATAATTAATGGATGAATGTACTTCAGAAACTAGTAAACAAAGTTCTGAAATTAAATTCAAGTACATCATGTTATTTTTCTTTTTGGATTATACATAGTTTTAGTCAATGTTGTATGTGCTGCTTTGGTACTAGTTTAGTTTACTTTTGTTGAATAGGACAACACATAACCAGTGCTTCACCAAGCCCTTAGTTTTTTTGCTTATGAAAATAACATTAGACCAAATTCAGAAAATACTTCACTACATCAAGTTCACAAACATCTTTTTAATACATCGAGTACATGAACTACACTATAGGATCTTGATCAGAAACTACACTAGTACATCAACTTCAGAAATTAATCTTTTGCAAGATTTTCCAAATAGTAATCCAGTGCATCATGTTCAAAAATACACTTATAGTGTATCTACTTGAGAAAATGCAGTAGTGGATCAACTTTCACAAACCACACTAGTACATCTAGTTGGGAAAAAAGTTTGATGAAATTTTCAGGATACTGTACTAATTAAACAGATGAACCAAACAGGGCAAATGAGTAGGATGGGTCACCATTTTGTGGCCGCTATGATGTGGTACACCAAGCGGAGTTCCTCGACGCACAACTGCAGGACTGCTGCCATCTGGGGAGGTTCATCTTCGCCGGTGTAGTGCACACCAACGCCGACGATCCTACGATGCATGCCGCCAGCCTTCCTCCAGATCAAGGAGATCATCTCGTCGGCCTTGTCTGGTTCGCTGGTGCAGACGATCTCCAGCGTCTCCTTTCCGTGGAGATCAACCCCTGTGAGGGTTTTGGTGTACTCCCATTTCTTGTCGGGGACGTGAACGTCGACGAGGTTGCTGCTCTTGTCCGACGTCTCGCCATGATGACGCTTGGCGGATGGTTACTCCACCATCGCCCTCCTCCGGCGACTGTGGGCTTCGGAGAGAGAAGTTTGTGGTTTGTGTGCAGTGGAGATGGGAGCGACAATAGTGGTTTCTGGGAATGGGGCAGAGATGGAAGAGAATGGGGTATTTTGTAGCGCGTCGATGGGGATGTGTGGGAGGCGGTTCGTCGGGGCGTGGGTGTAGTGGCGTGGGGTGAGTAAAGGTTTGCCATCTGGGTGTCAAACCCATAGAAGGTCAGCGTGTTTTGTTCCTTCTGCCCATGCAACAATGATGACCAAATTATTAGTTTTCTCGCAGCAAAAACTTGTCTAACTAATAAAGTTTTACTTTAGTAAGCATGTTATTTTGTCTTACGACAGGTGATAGAGCTATACCTGGTTACCCATTGTCTCTTGGTTCTCTGTGTGCCTCATGGTTTTGATGCAGGAGTTTACCTGGCTGACAAACCGGTGGAGGTTTTGTCTCTCACTTACGAAGTTCTTCTTGAGAACATAGTTCATGCTCTCACTTTGTTGTGTGGATGTCATTTTAGCGCAGAAAATTTCTTTGAAGTAGGCTGATATCCATCTCTCACGCTCGTTCCACATGCCCACCATCGTGGCATCATCATGGAGATTGTACCTATCCACGAGTCTTTTCCAGGCAGCCTCAAACTCAGTTGGCATGAGGGGCCAGTTGAGGATTGATGTGAATTCATCCTTAAATTCTTCGTGCAGGTTGTACAGGTATGCGAGGTGTTCCCTGTAATTCTTCATGACGTGCCAGTGGCACAGCTTGTGTACTATGTTCTTGAAAGCATCTGGGATCACCAAAGCCATTGCTAGGCACTGGTCTGGTAATGTGAAAAGAGACCTGGAGTGGTCAGTAGATGGTGGTGCATATATACCAATAGAACTGACACAACATTTTTACTGTGTTATTTTCCTTTTTTGGGTGGAGGGGGTGGTGGTTGGGGGTGGTGGTTGGGGGTGGTTTTGGCGGTTGTACCTGTGAGGATGCATGTAGGAGCCTTCCCTCTCATGCACCTTAAAAATGTCTTGAACATCCATCTGAATGAATCTGCATGTTCATCTCTTATCAGGGCGAAACCAAAGAATGTAGTCTGTAAGTGGTTGTTAGTACCCACAAACACCCCAAGTGGCATATGGTACTTGTTGGTCTTATATGTGGTGTCAAACGTTACACAGTCACCTAAGTCCTGATACGCCCCTCGGCAACTTGCGTTCACCCAGAATATGTTCTTAACTATGTCGGACTCATCAAGTTGCATGTCACAGAAGAATTCCCTGTTTATAGCTTTCATCTCCCTAAAGAAGTTGACAGTCTTTAGGAGATCGTCCATATCATCCATCCTTGAATTATTTGCTTTGCTGCATATTAAAAGTGAACAGTCATTCAAAAATGCATGTTGAACTGGCATTAGGTCATGCGTTGCATAATATGTTTGTACTGACAGAGGAAAAAAGATGGAGGGTGTTTATGGTAGGAGAACAAGTTTGTACTTACAGGTTAATCAGGTCTTTGGCATTCATTTCGAGGAAGTAGCTACCGGGGTCATCGCCGCCCAGTATGCTCATGATTTGCGTGTGTTCAATGCCTTTGAACTGCAGGTACTTGACGTACTAAATATTGTTTTGTCAAAGTTTTTGTGGGAGCGCAAGAAGACAAGCATTTGGGGGGTGAGCTGTAGCATGTGGTTGTGTTCCCAGACTATCTCTTTTACGACAAGTGTTCCATCTTTTTCCCTCTTCAGCCTCATTTTAGCCCCGCAGTTAGTCCTGGATGTCATCTTGTTCCTCTGTCTATTTGCTTCTGACACCTTCGGTTCGTAGACTCCATAGCACGTGCAATAAAGGTAGACTCTGGTCTCAACCTCGGAGCCTTCCCTGACAGCAAAACCCGCGTGCTTTGCATAGACGTTGTAGAAGTCCTTTGCTTCTTTGAAAGTTTCAAAGCGCATCTCTAGCCTTGGCAGAACGTAAGCTTCAATGTTAGGTGGCTGCACACAACAGTGAGCAAACAAAAACGCAGTTATGAAAATGTTAGATGGGGTGGTCACAATATGATGGTATGGACTGTTCTTGTATGTTTTTTCTGAATGGATGCTTACATGTGTATAGCTCTGTGCTGCCTCCGGTATTTGTTGCTCACCCTGGTGTATGGGCGTGGGTGGTGTCACCCTTGGCACATGCAGCAATGCATCGCTTGGAGGGAGCAATGTTGATGAAGCTCTCCGTCTCTCATTGTACGGCCGTCTCCCCTTAGATTTGTTGTGAGGTTGCTCCTGTCTATATGGATCATATCTTGTACTTTGCACCCTTCTAGAGTGGCCAAAATGTCTTGTACTTTGGCTTGGTCTTCCCGTCGCAACTGCTTTTGCAGCACGGATGATTGATGTTGACGGAGCGACTGGTGGAAGCATGTGTGTCCTTGCCTTTCTGCATGTGCTAGGGAAGGAAAACATTTGTCATTGGGGAAATGGTTGACCTTGTTGCAACCCAGCAGTGGCAAAGCATGTATTCCCAGATATTGGTGTTTGCTGCATAGAAGAACCTGTTCGTGCTTCTGATGATTCTGGTGTAGCTTGAAATCTGCCTGTATTGTTGAAGTATCCAAGTGTTATTTCTAGTGTAACCCAACCAGGCGGTGCCCCATATCAGCTTGGCTCATCAAACCCTTGCAGCGTGTGCCGCCTTGCATGTTTTTGCAATGACATTCAACAGTTTTGGGATTAATTTTTTCTGCATTTTTCTCATATACATGCTATGGGTAACATGTCATGCACTGAAGGCAATGTACAAGTTGAACTTGCATCGCTGGCTGTTATTAAACTTTGTTCTCTATTTTGTATCTGGTTTAGTTTTTAGTCGAACTGATGAACGTACGTGTTCAACACTGACGTACTGATGTACTGATTTTTAGCACTGCTTGTAAGCTGAACATTGAACTTCATATGTTAAGGAATTTTTTTATCCTTTTCCCAAAAACTGATGCATAAACATTTGGTGCACTGCTTGCAAACTGAACATTGAACTTCAGATATGTATACACACACACATGTCTATTCTGATAATATTATCAGAATAACTATTCTGATAACACTTCCGCACTGCATGCTCAACGCGAGGGCATTGCAATTTCTTTAGCAAGAGCACTGCATTACAGAGACTAGTGAACTTCGTGTCGGAAAAAACTGCGCGTAGTATTTTTTCAATACTGTTTTCGCTCTAATTTGTTAACCGTTTATCGGAACGAGGCCTGTAATATACATTGGAAAGCTACGGACTTTTCGAGATTCCCCGCGGTTTAAGAGCAGTTTTAAAAACGGTGTGGCCCACAAAGAATGGCAGCGAGCGTTTTTTCGCATTTTTTCTAAACCGCTTGTCGGAATGAGGCAAATTATACACCTTTGGATAGATATCATCAAGGCGCATCTTTTTCATAAATATTGTTTTTTCTAGTTCGTTATGGTTTAAGAGCAGTTTCAAATTTACTAAATCGTGGAATTCTGTTTTTCAAAAAAATTCAAATTTTCGGTATTGTTTTCGCTCCAGTTTTTTAACCGTTTGTCGAAACGAGGAGTGTAATATATTGTTGAAAAGCTATGGACGAGGCGCAACTTTCATATGATGAAATGTTTTTGAGATTCCTTACGGCTTTAATTTAATTTTGAAAATCGTGCGGCGAACAACCAGTGGCAGCGGCCTTTTTTCATGAAATTTTTACAAAGCGCTAGTCGGAATGATTCAAACGGTATTCCGTTGGAAAGATATCGACAAGGCGCAACTTTTTCATGTAGAACACTCTCTCTAATTCTTTACGGTTTAAGAGGAATTTCGAATTTACCAAAATGCTGACACTGTTTTTCGCGACACCCAAATCGACATGGGTACTTCATCCGACTGAAAACCGCACTGCATAGGACAGAAAAAAGCACTGCATCAGACGGGTAGGAGAACTGCATGGTTTCTTTTATCCACAACACTACCAAGAAGTGAACCGCATTACTTTTTTTGCTTCCGTAACAATTTTTTTGCACTTACGGGATGAACAACATCACACGACCGACCGCACTGCTTCAGAATGAAAACCGCACTGCATCAGACAGACAAGCGGGCTGCATCGTTTCTTTTGTCAGACTTAATTTTTCTTAGCTGAGGAAGTGAAGTGCAACACTCTTAAAAGTGAACCGCAAGCACTCGAGAAAGTGAATGCATTAGTTTAGTTTTTAGTATTTTAAGCGTCTTGAATGAACACTGTGTAAACTTTTATAAATACATTTTTTCCAAATGAAGTGTACTTCAAAGTCCTTCATACTAGACTTTTTATAAGACCGAAGTGCACTGCACTTTCCCCTTTCTTTTTTCTCTGAAGTTTTTTGGTAACCCCGTAGTGCACTGCATATATATCTTTTGGTTAATAATGAATTTTGCACTGCGGGGACGAGGCGAGTGGACTACCTTTTTTGTTCAATACTGCATTGCATCTGTTTTTTCAAACTGTGGGAACTCGCACCAAAAAACATAATCACGCACAAATCAAAAATGAACTGCATGATTCACACATCCACACTGCATGAGAAAAACAAAAAGTTCCCCAAGGAGGAGTAGCATGGGCGTTGCGGCCGGACTGCACGATGGCCACAAGCGACCCGAGTGTCATGGACTGCACAAACTCACTTGCCGTGCTGCATGGACGCGCCGAGGGACTTCTTGAGAGGGAGGCTCGCTCCAAACTGCATGAGGAAACTGCAAAAAAATGCAACGCGACATTCAACTGAACTACATCGCTTTTCTTCCTACAAAAATAAGCAAGCAAAACCTCATGAGCAAATAACAGTGGACTACAATGCACTTTAGTTTTTTTCTTTAGAAAAACAAAAAATCGGTGAAGCACATGACAAATCTCGTTGCCACAGGGGTGAGCCGCCAAGGTGGATGCGCCATGGAAGGAGAGCACCTCCTCTCGTCCAGCCATCGGCCTACACATAGTTGAGAAAGATAGTGTGGTCAATGCATGACAATGCAGCCACGTTGGGCGGCCGTTGCAGGCACCGCTCCACAGCGGATGAAGTCGAACAGAGGGAGGGACTCACCTGGGACCGTCAGGGGCTCTTCTCGTGCACTGTGACAAAGGAGGAGGAGAACTGCACGTCGTCGCACACCGTACTGCATGCTATCGTTGGCTGAACTGCACATGAGCCGCCGGGATGGACGTGTACCTGGCCTCGTCGAAGGGGAGTTTTGCAGGGAGAGGAGGTCGCGTGCTTGGACATGGGAGGGCATCCTGCGGGTTGCCGGCTGGGGAGGGAAGGAAGGGGCGTCCGCGGTGAGGAGACGGCGGCAGGGTGGCGCGGGAGAGTAGGCGCGGCCTGGATCCGGCGGCGGGGCATCACGGGAGAGTAGGCGCGGCCTAGATCCGGCGACGGGGTGTCATGGAAGGACCGGCGTGGCCTGGATCCAGTGGCAGGGCGGCGCGACCTGGATCGGCGGCTGGGAGTCGCGGGAGGGCCTACGTGGCCTGGATCCGGCAGCTGGGAGTCGCTGGGGGGGGGCAGCGCGACCTGGATCTGGTGCTGGATGTCGCGGGGGTGTTGCCGCAGCCTTGATCCCGTGGTGGCTTGTGCTGGGAGGTGGATGGGGAGGGGCGGTTCGCCGGCAAGGAGAGGAAGGTCGCGGGCCGGGAGGGGGCGCAGGATGAAGGCCGCGGTAGAGAGGTGGTGCGGTCATGGAGGAAGGGAGGTGGTGCGGTGGTGGGTGGGTGGGCACGAGGAGATGGGGAGTGTGGTGGGCGGGTGGGGCTTCGACCGGGGTGAAGCTACTTTTTGCTTTTTCGTGGGTCGGTGGCTGCGGTTAGGGTGTTATCAGAATAACGACGGGTGTTATTAGAATAAGGTTTTAAGAGGTGTTAACATAATAGACCCACCCTATATATATAACTAATGCATGTCTTCTCTTTTTTTCATCTATAACTTATGCAACTACACTAGAAGTACTCCTAGCTTATGTATCATTGAACTTACTGTGTAACAAGTGTATATTTTTTCAACAAAATTCTTTTACTAGTTCGAACTAACGCAACTACACAGCATGCACTAGTAGAAATAACATCATACAACTTGCAGTGGTAGTTGAACCTTATATAAAGCCTAGTATCTACTTGGACTGATGCATAAGTTTATGTTTTTTGGCTTGTACTGAAGCTAGCATATTAGAGGTACTGACAGTAACCTCGACATCCAAACTGTGCATCAAGTGGCAGGGGTGTAATGAACTGATGCAAGCATTTTGCAATGTACTATCTGTTTCTGCATCATAGGAACATGTGTCACTGATGCAACACACATGTAGTACTGATGAATCTGATAGTGTAACGTGTAGGCAGAGCATAGTGTGTGCAATTTTTAAACTGAATCTTCTTCATTGCAGGACTGATGAACTGATGAACTGAACATAAACGTGCTATTTTTCTTCAGGCAAACCCAGACATGAAAACATTTTTTGAACCGATACATTTTTGAGGAAAATTAGTGTGGGAAGCAGACATCACCTCCACTGGCGTGTTCTTGGATCTGACTTCTTCTTCTTCTTCTCGTGGGCGGCGTACTGGCATGTTCTTGGCAGGGGGCGCCATTGATGCAGGCAAGGAGCTTGGGGAGACGACGGCGCTCCTGCTTGTGGTGGATGCCCAGCGATGAGGTCCCGGGAGGCGGCTACTGGCGGAGATAATGGCTCCAACGAAGGAGCCCCGGTGAGGGAGGGATACAGGAGGCGCAGATCAGGGGCCCTGCGAAGGAGCCCCGGTGAGGGAGGGAGGTGGCTGGCGGGGATCACGGCACCGACGAAGGAGCCCCGGCGAGGGAGCGAGGCGGCTGGTGCGGATCATGGCCCCGGCGAAGGATCCCGACGAGAGAGGGAGGCGGCTGGTGCGGATCACGGCCCCGGCGAAGGATCCCGGCAAGGAAGGGGATGGCGGCGGTGGATCCATCGCCGGCTAGTCTCGGCGCCGCGGGATCCCTCGCTCCGGCTGCCGCCGTCGCTCGCTCCCCCGCGACGGCTGCTTCCGGTGGAAGAAGGCGGGTTGGGTTCGGGCTGGCTCGGGGGGATTCTACTGGGTAGGCGCGTCGCGCCTATATAGGGCCAGGGGGTAACAGAATATTATTCTGTTAGCCCTATATATATATATCTGCTAATATTAGCAGAACAGTTATTCTGACAACACTTCCGCACTGCACGCTCAACGCGAGAGCACTGCACTTTTTGTAGCAAGGGCACTAGTGAACTTCCTGTAGGAAAAAACTGCACGCAATTGTTTCCTGTACTGTTTTCGCTCTAGTTTTTTAATCATTTATTGGAATGAGGCGTATAATATACCATTAGAAAGCTATGGATTAGCCGCAACTTCGCCATGTTGAACACTTTACGAGATTCCTCGTGGTTTAAGAGAAGTTTCAAAAACGGTGCGGCGGATGACGAGTGGCAGCGAGCGTATTTTCGTGATTTTTTCTAAACCCCTTGTCGGAATGAAGCAAATGATACACCGTTGGAAATACATCGTCGAGGCGCATCTTTTTCACATCATATTATTTTCTCTAATTCATTGCGGTTTAAGAGCAGTTTTAAATTTAGTAAATCGTGAAATTCTGTTTTTTCGATCTTTTTGCAATTTTCGTACTATTTTCGCTCCAGTTTTTGAACCATTTGTCGAAACGAGGCATGTGATATGCTGTTGGAAAGCTACGAACGATGCGCAAATTTCATATGTTGAAATGTTTTCGAGATTCCTTATGTTTTTTAGTTAACTTTGAAAATCATGCGGTTGACGAGGAGAGGCAGCGACCTTTTTCATGATTTTTTCACAAACCACTGGTCCAAATGATTCAAATTATACGCCGTTGGAAAGATATCAACGAGGCACAACTTTTTCATGTGGAACACTTCCGCTAATTCCTTATGGTTTAAGAGCAGTTTCGATTTTACAAAAATGCGGACACTCTGTTTTTCGCGACACCTAAATCGTCGTGTACACTGCATCGGACAGATGAGTGCACTGCTTCAGACCGAAACCGCACCTTATCTGATAGACTGAAAATTGTCATGTGTACACGACAAGCGAAAGTGCATTGCATCAGACAGATGAGTGCACTGCTTCATACCAAAACCGCACTGCATCTGACAGACTAAAAATTGTCATGCGTGCGCGACGAACGAAGTGCACTGCATTAGACAGATGAGTGCACTGCTTCAGACCAAAACCGCATTGCATCTGACAGACTGAAAATTGTCATGCATACGAGACAAACTAAGTGCACTACATTAGACAGATGAATACACTGCTTCGGACTGAAAACCGCACTACATCAGACAGTCAACTAAACTTCACGAATTATTTTGTCAGATGTAAAATTTACCCGAGTTTTTTGTGAGTTTTTGTTGTCTTTCTTTTACATTTTTTTGAACGAGAGTGGACCGTAGAGACAAGGGCAAATGAACCGCGACAAACGTCGACGTGAACCTCATTGCTATCTTGTTATTTTTTTCTAAATTTTTCGTAGTTTCCATGCTATGCACAAATGAACAACATCACTCTAAAAAATGAACCACATCAGACGACCAAACGTACTGCAATGACACATACAAACACGAGATACATTGAATTCAACATACAAACACCTGTTTCTTCATCACACGATGAGCTAGTGCACTTCAAGCCCACGTTTCTGAACAGCAGAAGGTGCCCAAAGCTGTAGTGCACTGAAAAAAATCGATCTAAAAAAACAAAACATTGAAACGGAAGCCCATCCTCGTTGTTGCTCGCATTTGGGGTGGCGTTGCATTGCTGCCCTCGTCACTGGTGCGCCCACAAACTGCACCTACATGAGTACTGAACCACATCGAAGTGAACCGCATACAAAGGAAACAGAAACTTCTTCACACAAATAGGATGGTGCTCCCTTGGAAAGAACATGACAATGCACTACACGGGAAAAAAGATGGTGCTTCCTTTGGAAAGCACATGCCAATGCACTACAAAACATGCCAATGCACTGCACGGAACGCGGCCGATGAACCGCTCGCCTAAGCGAGTGAAATACAAAATGACTAAAAAAATCACTATGGCATGTAGCCGCCACAACGAACTGCAATCGTCCCTGATGCCCGATCTGCATGCTCACGGTCGTGTTGCTCCAGCGACGGAGGATGGGAGGTGGAAGAGGGGGACAGAGGGGCGGTGAACCATAAACTTGGCGGCCCTGCGCGGGTACTTGGGGCGCGATCTGACCGGGGGTGCCTGGATCCATCGTCGGAGGTTGAGGGAGAGGAGGTGCAGACAGGATTTCGGCCGCCGCGGCCTCTGACGCGGGACAGAAGGGATGTAGGTGTCCAGCTCGCCGTGTGCTGGAGACGAGGATAGCTCGTCAGATCCGCCATCCCTCTCCTCCCACGGCACCCAGACCTTGTCGAGCCCCCTCTGGCGCCTCCCTTTCCGTCTGTCGAGGGTTGGTTGGGGCAGATGCAGAGGGGAGGGAGGCATTGGCGAGCGGATCCTGCCGCCCTCCCCCTGCCCCGTGCGCGCTACCCAGGTCGCAGGGACCGACGCACCTCGATCCCGCGTGGGGCTGCTGCTCCATGGCTCGGCGGCGCGGCTAGCCGGGAGGGAGGGCAGTGCCGCAGTGCGCCCTGGCCGGTGACTGGGCGGTTGGGGAGGGGGAGACGAGGGGAGGTGGAGCTGGATCCCACCAGATCTGGTGGTTGTTGGGAGGGCCTTGGCCGCCGGAGGTAGTTGGCTGGTCGAGGGGCTGTGCAGCAGTGGCGGCAGGCGGGATAGGAAGGCGGGGCAGGGGAGGCTGGTGGCGCGGGGGAGATGATGGTGGTGGGGTGCGGTGGTTGGGTCCGTCCCCCTGGTCGCCGGTTGCCGGGTAGGTGGTGGTGGGCGGCGGGGCTTGGCGCAGGTGGCGGTGGGGCGGGGCGCGGCGGCGACAGCGGAGGCAGGTCTTGGAGATTGGGGAGAGTGGTTGATACGTCTCCAACGTATCTGTAATTTTTAATTGCTCCATGCTATATTATCTACTGCTTTGGCCTATATTGGGCTTTATTTTCTACTTTTGTATTATTTTTGGGACTAACCTATTAACCGGAGGCCCAACCCAGAATTGTTGTTTTTTTGCCTATTTCAGTGTTTCGGAGAAACAGTGTAGGATCGGAAGCTGTCATACACTCCAGGATAGTGTTCTTCGTTCTCCTTGATATATTCCCAGTCAACCCATCTCATGTCACACACTATGGGCTTCTTATCCAGCAGCACTATCTCATAGAAATCTTGCTGTTCCTTGGTGCGAAACCTGTAATCCACAGCAGTTCTTCTCCTTGAAGCATATGGATCTGCTTCTCTCCACTTCCTTAGCCCTGAATCTCTTCTAATTTTCATGTCCTCAGCCACAGGATGAGCATCATTATGGTCTGGGATCTTGGGCTTGAGCTTCCTGAGAACTTGTCCTTCTTCTTGTTCAGCAATATCAGGCACTTGAGCCTTGTTCTTTTCAGCAGCTGGTATGTTCCTGGTATTCCTCTTTGGTTTTGGCTTTGGAGCTGGAGCAGTAGATTTAGCAGCAGCTTTGGGTGCTTCTTTGGGCTTTGATGTTGCAGCCCCTGACCTTATAGCATCACCCATTAGCTTATGTGCCTTGGATGCTGGTGCAGCAACCTCTTCTTCTTCTTCTCCCTCAGAGTCTCTCCTCATGGAGGGTTTGCCAAGAACTCTGGCAGTAGTGGTTCTGGCTCTCTTCTTCTTCTTATCTCGGCCACTTGCTTCCTCTTCAGATTCCATGGTAAACTTCATGGTTTCTTCAGCTACAGCCTTCCTAGGCTTAGAAGTAGGAACTCTCCTTGCAGGTGCCTTTTTATGCATTCCAGGCTTGATGGCTGCAGCTAACCCATATTCTTTCTTGAGCACCTTCTTCTTAGATGTGGCTTCCTCCTCTGCCACATAGTCCTCATCCTCTGATTCAGAAGTTCTCTTCTTGCTAGCTCTAGTGGCAGCCTTAGGCAGGTTGCTTGGGGTGCTCCTGCTACCCTCATCAGAGCTGCTAGAGGGACTAGTGCCCTCACTCATATGAACTTGCTCCTCAGATTTGTTCTGGCTGTCACTCTGATCAGACATGTTGCAAACTCTGACTGCTGACCCTGTGAATAGATTATAGATGAGATAGAGTGGATGAGCATCACAAAATGCAGAGTGCAAAAGAATGAGCCAAAAACTTAGTTTTAGTTTTCCACATAAAGCATTTCGGATCAACCGATTTTCAAACTCGGTGATACCGAAGCAGCTTTTGGAACCTAAACTCGTGAACTCGGTCAAAACGAGTCATAGTTCGGTGGCACCGAGACTGCTAGGGTCTCACAAAGTCCTGAACTCGGTCTCACCGATTTGTAATTCTCGGTCAGACCGAGAACCACATGTGCAATGGCCGTGGCCGAATTGGTGGAACCGAGTTCTGAAACCCGGTGGGTCCGAGATGGTTTCGGCGGAAACCTAAACCTAAAATTTTTAATCGCAACTATTCTACGGATTGATTTGACTGGATAGGAGTGTTTCAATCGTAGCAAGAATCATAATGAACACAATGTGCTAGGAATCAGACGGGGATATCACTGTGATCGAGTCCATACCCTAGTTCGGCGGTGGACTCGCTACGGCGGCAACGACGGAGGCGAAATCCATTCACGGCGGCGGAGACCAGCAACAGGAGGCGGCTGGCGACGAGGAGGACGGTCCGGAGACCTAGGAGGCAGAGCGAGCTATGCGCGGGCGAAGAGGTTTCGGAGAAATTTCCAAAATTTTGCCCGTGAGTACATATAGCCCGACCCTGTCGGTGTGACCGAGTGGAACAACTCGGTGGCACCGAGATGCATAACTGTTGACAGTTATAGCAACTCGGTGTGACCGAAGAGTTCAAATCGGTTGCACCGAGGTGAAAACCTAGATCGACTTAGTGATCTCGGTATGACAAAAATGAAGAAATCGGTCAGACCAAAAAGCACAAAGAAGTTTTGGAAGTTTAAGTCTATGACAAATCGGGGACTCCGAGTGCTCCTCACACAGAGTGGTTTGAATCTGACTTGATCAAATTTTGTGATGTAGCATGAATAGAGTTTGAGACGAGAAAAGCATAGATAGCTAGAGAGGGTTCTTTGGCATTCTTGTCCATCCACTTGGCAAAAGAAAAGAAAACCAATCAATCAAAACAACAAGTGGATGTCCTCGAATGAGTAAAATATGCAACCAACATGCTCACACAATAAAATGGCAATGGAAATATGTGGCAAAGCATGCACAACCAATTCTAGCATCTATCAAGCAATTGGCGATGACTAGGTCATCTATATATGAGTATATTGACTTAGGAGTCAAATGAGAACATTTGATCATAGGTCATGCTCATCGTTTAAGCACAAGTGGGGTTACCACTTTTACATAAAGCATTGTTGTGTTCACACCATTAGAGTTGCTTTAGCTCAAGTCTTAGAGTAAAGCTCCCCCTAGATGTGATATCCCCCCTAAGAGGGATGAACTAACCTTGGGTTTTGTCGATGATGACTTCATGTAGATGTTGAAGATGTGGATGCTCAATGTTGATGTAGATCAATTGGAGCTATCCATTGGAGTGAGTTGCACTTTCAATACCTACATGGGTTAGTCCCACAAGGAACAAGCAAGAATATCCATAGACATAGAGAGATGCACATACAAGATGATGTCTATGAAAGCTTTTAGGTTACCTTGTCCCTTGTCTTACCAACAAGAGGGTTTGTGACTCCTTGAACTAGTGCAAGATGTGGAAGTTGATTGCACTTGTTCTTGCCAAAATGATAAGAGTGAAGTATGTTGGCGGAGTCACCCTCAAGAACTCTCTAGTTCTTCTTCTTTTGGATCCACACCATCTTGATGGGAATCCTTGGAGTTGTAGTTGTACTTGATGAAGTGGAACTTGAAGTAGTCTTGGGAATCCACTTGACTAAGGTCTTAGGAGCTTCTTCAAATGCATCAATTTCCTCTTGAAGCTTGTCCTTGCCTTTTTGCTTGTAGTCTTGTGGTGGAAGATCATCTTGACCTTGTGTCCCTTTGAAAGAAGTGGGATCATACTTCTCTTGTTGAGGAACAAACTTTGTCTTGGGGTATTGATCTTCTTCCCACTCAACTCCATTGGCATTGAACTTTCATTCAAAACCAACACCTTGATTCTTCCAGTGCCTTCCTTGCTTGCGTACAATTTCCTCGAATTGCTTACTTCCGGCAAGGCTCTTGTAAACTCCTTTCTCTATAATTCCTTTCAATAGGCTATTTTCTTGCTCAAGTGTAACTTGGCTAAGAGAATCATTAGTGGAATCAAGAGAACTACTAGAAGCAGCAATATTGGATTTAACATGATCATTGTTACTACTAGAGGATGAATCTTTCTTGTACTTGTTACTAGACTTGACTTGAGGCATGTAAGTGGATAAGAGTAAACACTTGGCAATGTAAGAAGAACTTTTCTTACGAAGATCATCATTGATTGCTTTTAAGAACTCATGCTCTTACTCAAGGTTGAGCTTTTCAAAGCGTAATCTCTCATGTGTCCTTAAAAGTTCTCAATGATCTCCTAAGATAGTTTCATGAGCTAACTTAAGAGTGTTTAGTTCTTTAGTTAGAGACTCAATCTTCTCCTTATCATTGTCATTCGTTTTATCTTGATTAGCATGATTAATTGACGTTTCATCATAATATTCATCACTAGAGTTGTCAACAAGTAAATAATCATCACCTAACAAGTCATCTTCATCACTATTGAAATCAACATACTCGGGATGTGATACCTTTGGGCCTTTAGCCATGAAGCATGTTCCAACTCCTTCATTTGGTGAGTCAAATATGTCGTAGGAGTTGGTTGACGCAAGTGCTAGACCGGCAACACCTTCATCTTGAGTATATTCGGAATCAGAGTGATAGCTTCTCTCGGAGTGGTTGTCGGAGTCGGAGCTGGATACCCATTCACCAACATGAGCTTGATGTCTTCATTTTGTGTAGCTCCTTGATGACTTTTCTTTTCTTTCTGAATCCTTGCTTCTGTGTGTGTGTCTTCGTTCATAACGATCATCTCTACTCCTTCTTTCTCTAGATGGTGATTCTTCTCTTCTACTTCTTCTTTTGGGAGAGTCTTCTCTTCTCTTGTAGGGAGCCGTACACTCATTGGAATAGTGTCCGGGACTCCCACAATTGTAGCAGTTTCGCTCTCGACTAGAAGATCTTTTGTCATTGTAGGACCTTGACTTGGAGCTTCTATCTTTGCTTCTACTCTTGTAGAACTTGTTGAAGTTCTTCACCATTAATTTCAATTCTTCATTGAAGGTTTGCTTCTCACTTGATGATGTGGGGGCTTCACATGAGGCTTTGTAAGCGCCACTTGATTTGTTGTGAAGTTCCTCTTTATCCTTGAGTGACATCACATGAGCAACAATTCTTCCAGTGACTTCCGTTGGCTTGAGATCTTTGTAATTGGGCATCATTTGGATCAATGTGCACACGGTATCATATTTTCCATCCAAGGCTCTTAGGATCTTCTTGATGATGAATCTGTCGGTCATCTCTTCACTCCCTAAGCCGGCAATCTCATTTGTGATAAGAGCAAGCCTAGAGTACATTTCAGCGACACCTTCACCATCCTTCATTTTGAACTTGTCAAGTTGACTTTGAAGCACATCCAATTTGGATTCCTTGACGAAGTTGGTACCTTCGTGCATATCAATCAAAGTATCCCAAATTTCCTTTGCATTCTCAAGATGGCTGATTTTGTTGAATTCTTCGGGGCACAATCCGTTGAAGAGAATATCACAAGCTTGAGCGTTGTATTGCACCATCTTCAACTCTTCCGCGATAGCTTCACAGTTTGGTTCTTTCCCATCAAAGAAGTCACCTTGCAAGCCAACACACACAATATCCCAAACGGTAGGGTTATGTCCAAGAATATGCATTTTCATCTTATGCTTCCAACTAGCAAAATTAGTACCATCAAAGTAAGGACCTCTACGGTGGTAATTTCCCTTGCTAGACGCCATACTCTCCTAGGTTGTGAAACCAAGGCTATGACCACCAAAAGCTATGGAAATCAAAGCAAATGGAAACCAAAGCTCTGATGCCACTTGTAGGATCGGAAGTATGTCTAGAGGGGGGGTGATTAGACTACTTGACCAAATAAAAATCTAGCCTTTTCCCAATTTTAGTTCTTGGCAGATTTTAGCTATCTTAGCACAAGTCAAGCAATCATCACACAATTCAAGCAAGCATGCAAAGAGTATATGAGCCGCGGAAAGTAAAGCATGCAACTTGCAAGAATGTAAAGGGAAGGGTTTGGAGGATTCAAACGCAATTGGAGATACGGATGTTTTTGGCGTGGTTCCGATAGGTGGTGCTATCGTACATCCACGTTGATGGAGACTTCAACCCATGGAGGGTAATGGTTGCGCGAGTCCACGGAGGGCTCCACCCATGAAGGGTCCACGAAGAAGCAACCTTGTCTATTCCATCACGGCCGTCGCCCACGAAGGGCTTGCCTCACTAGCGGTAGATCTTCACAAAGTAGGCGATCTCCTTGCCCTTACAAACTCCTTGGTTCAACTCCACAATCTTGTCAGAGGCTCCCAAGTGACACCTAGCTAATCTAGGAGACACCACTCTCCAAGAAGTAACAAATGGTGTGTTGATAATGAACTCCTTGCTCTTGTGCTTCAAATGATAGTCTCCCCAACACTCAACTCGCTCTCATAGGATTTGGATTTGGTGGAAAGAAGATTTGAGTGGAAAGCAACTTGGGGAAGGCTAGAGATCAAGATTCATATGGTAGGAATGGAATATCTTGAGCTCAACACAAGTGTAGGTGGTTCCTTCTCAGAACATGTGTATTGGAAGTGTAGATGTGTTCTGATGGATCTCTCCACGAATGAAGAGTGGGTGGAGGGGTATATATAGCCTCCACACAAAATCTAACCGTTACACACAATCTGCCAAACTCGGTGGGACCGAATCGTTAAACTCGGCCGGACCGATTCAGCAAACCTAGTGACCGTTAGGATTTTCGGTGGGACTGAGATGCAACTCGGTAGGACCGATATGGTTAGGGTTTGGGCATAACGTAATCTCGGTGTGACCGATTGCACAAACTCGGTGGGACCGATTTTGGTAATAAGCTAACCAGAGAGTTGGTCAGGTAAACTCGGTGGGACCGATTCGCTCTTTTCGGTGAGACCGAAATGTTACGAAAAGGAAACAGTGAGTTTACATTGCAATCTCGGTGGGTCCAATCGCTCACTTCGGTTAGACCGAAACGTTACGAAGGGAAACAAAGAAATTGTAATCCCATCTCGGTTAGACCGAGATCCCTATCGGTGAGACCGAATTGCTAGGGTTTGTGGCAGTGGCTATGACAAGTGAAACTCGGTGGCACCGGATAGAAAGAATCGGTGAGGCCGAGTTTGATTTTTGGCTTAGGTCAAATGTGGATGTGGGAAGATAGTTGAGGGTTTTGGAGCATATCACTAAGCACATGAAGCAAGAGGCTCATTAAGCAACACCTCAGCTCTCCTTGATAGTATTGGCTTGTCCTATAGACTCAATGTGTTCTTGGATCACTAAAATATAAAATGTAGAGTCTTGATCTTGAAGTTTGAGCCAATCCTTTGTCCTTATTATTTTGAGGGATCCACTTTCCTCATCCATGCCATGTCATCCATTGAGCTTTTCCTGAAATATTAATTTTGGAATAATGTTAGCTCAATGAGCTATATGTTGTTAGGAATTACTAAAACCACCCAGGGATAGTTTCACTTTCAAACAGACTATCAAACGGAGTCCAAACGGAATAAAATCTTCGAGGACGTGATTTTCTCACCGAACGTGATCCAGGGGACTTGGTCCATACGCCAAGGCATCGGAGAGGCGGTCACGAGGGTGGGGGGCGCCCCCCTAGGGCGCGCCCCCTGCCACATGGGCCCCTCGAAGCTCCACCGACGTACTCCTTCCTCCTATATATACCTACTTACCCCCAAACGATCAGAATAGGAGCCAAAAACCTAATTCCACCGCCGCAACCTTCTGTATCCACGAAATCCCATCTTGGGGCCTGTTCTCGAGCTCCGCCAGAGAGGGCTGTCATCACGGAGGGCTTCTACATCATCATAGCCTCTCCGATGAAGTGTGAGTAGTTTATCTCAGACCTTCGGGTCCATAGTTAGTAGCTAGATGGCTTCTTCTCTCTTTTTGTATCTCAATACAAAGTTCTCCCCCTCTCTTGTGGAGATCTATTCGATGTAATCTTCTTTTTGCGGTGTGTTTGTTGAGACCAATGAATTGTGGGTTTATGATCAAGTCTATCTTTGAATAATATTTGAATCTTCTCTGAATTCTTTTATGTATGATTGGTTATCTTTGCAAGTCTCTTCGAATTATCAGTTTGGTTTGGCCTACTAGATTGGTTTTTCTCGCCATGGGAGAAGTGCTTAGCTTTGGGTTCGATCTTGCGGTGTCCTTTCCTAGTGACAGAAGGGGCAGCAAGGCACGTATTGCATCGTTCCTATCGAGGATAACAAGATGGGGTTTATTTCATATTGCATGAATTTATCTCTCTACATCATGTCATCTTGCTTAAAGCGTTACTCTGTTTCTAACTTAATACTCTAGATGCATGCTGGATAGCGGTCGATGAGTGGAGTAATAGTAGTAGATGCAGGCAGGAGTCGGTCTACTTGTCATGGACATGATGCCTATATACATCATCATACCTTAGATATTCTCATAACTACGCTCAATTTTGTCAATTGCTCAACAGTAATTTGTTCACCCACTGTAGAATACTTATGCTCTTGAGAGAATCCACTAGTGAAACCTATGGCCCTCGGGTCTATTCTCGTCATATCAATCTCCATCACTTTAATCTTGCTTTGCTTTTTTACTTTGCCTTGTACTTTTCAATTTGCATCTTTATATCAAAAATACCAAAAACATTATCTATCAGTTCTCACTCTCATAAGTGATCGTGAAGGGATTGACAACCCCTAATCGCGTTGGTTGCGAGTTGCTATCGTTTTGTGCAGGTACGAGGGACTTGAGCGTGGCCTCCTACTGGATTGATACCTTGGTTCTCAAAAACTGAGGGAAATACTTACGCTACTCTACTGCATCATCCTCTCCTCTTCGGGGAAAACCAACGCAAGCTCAAGAGGTAGCAAGAAGAATTTCTGGCACCGTTGCTGGGGAGTCTACGCAAAAAGTCAACATACCAAGTACCCATCACAATCCCTATCTCTTGCATTACATTAGTTGCCATTTGCCTCTCGTTTTCCTCTCCCCCACTTCACCCTTGCCGTTTTATTTGCCCTCTCTTTCTCTTTCTCCTTCTCCTTCTCCTTCTTACGTTTGCCTTCCCGTTGCCATAAAAGAATCAAAAAGAATAAAGGGTCCTTTCCAGGGTCTTGGTACCTTGAATGACCCCTCTATCCTCTCTAAGCTAAAAAATAATGATGCTATTGAAAGACCCACCGGGGTTACCAATGAGAGTTTAAATGATCTTGATGAAGGTGACTCTGGAATTTTTTTTATTTAATTAATGAGTCTTTAAAAGATGCTTGGGATAGGTTATTGAGGATTAGGGCTAGCTACATACCACAATATCAAATTGAGGTTTACTTAAAAGGTCTCTATATTGGATTACCTGCTTCTTTCAAACAAGTGCTAGATTCTATTTTTTAAGAGGGTTTTCTTGAAGGGGATGCTATAGATACCTATGAAAGAATGAAAACTATATTTGGGCACCCCATGAATGATAAGGTTGAATCTACCACCCTCTTATGCTTTTATCAAAACGAAATTATCAAAGATATGAAATCTAGTTTAGATGCAAATTTCCGTAATGTGCTTAATCTTACTTCATCCATTAATGGCCATGTGCTTTCCAAAAATATGAGAATGAATGCCATAGAAAGGAAATTTGCTCTTTTCTTTCCTACCACCAAGGATGGCAATACCTACTTCATCCATTAACGCCTAGCTAGGGGCGTTAAACGATAGCGCTTGTTGGGAGGCACCCAATTTTATTTTTGAGTTTTTTGTTTTTGCTTCTGTTTAGGAATAAATAATCCATCTACCTTCTGTTTAGATGTGGTTTTGTGTTTTAATTAGTGTTTGTGCCAAGCTAGACCTATTGGATCTTCTTGGATGAAAGTTATTTGATCTTGCTGTAATTTCCAGAAACTTTGCGCTTAGTGCCCGAATTATTAAAAATCACCAGAACGTGATAAAATACTGATTCCAATTGCTGCTGATCAATAAACAAATTTTCTAGATCTTATAATTTTGGTAGATTGTTTGGAGTTCCAGAAGTTTGCGTTAGTTACATATTACTACAGACTGTTCTGTTTTTGACAGATTCTGTTTTTCGCGTGTTGTTTGCTTATTTTGATGAATCTATGGTTAATAAAATAGTTTATAATCCATAGAGAAGTTGGAATACAGTAGGTTTAACACCAATATAAATGAATAATGAGTTCATTACAGTACCTTGAAGTGGTTTTATGTTTTCTTTCTCTAACGGAGCTCACGAGATTTCTATTGAGTTTTATGTTGTGAAGTTTTCAAGTTTTGGGTGAAATCTTTTGATGGATTATGGAACAAGGAGTGGTAAGAGCCTAAGCTTGGGTATGCCCATGGCACCCCCAAGATAATCCAAGGACACCAAAAAGTCAAAGCTTGGGGATGCCCCGGAAGGCATCCCCTCCTTCGTCTACTTCTATCGGTATTTTACTTGGAGCTATATTTTTATTCACCAACATGATATGTGTTTTGCTTGGAGCGTCTTGTATTATTTGTGTCTTTGTTTGTTAGTGTGCCACAATTATCCTTGCTGTACACACCTTTGAGAGAGCCATCTATGAATTAAAATTTGTTAGAATACTCTTTGTGCTTCACTTAAATCTTTTGAGCTAGGCAGTTTTGCTCTATGTGCTTCACTTATATCTTTTGAGCGTGATAATTTTGCTCTATGTGCTTCACTTAGATTTTTTAGAGCACGGTGGTGGAATTTTTTTAAAGAAACTATTGATCTCTCATTCTTCACTTAGATCATTTTGAGAGTCTTAATAGCATGGTAAATTGCTTAATATTAATATGCTTGGTATTCATGATTTGTGAAATTTTCTTTTGAGTGCGTCAAATAATAAGAATAGATTGAAGCATGATAATTGTTTTGAGATATGGAGGTGATAATATTAGAGTCATGCTAGTGGAAGTAGTTGTGAATTTAAAGAATACTTGCGTTGAATTTTGTGATTCCCGTAGCATGCACGTATGGTGAACCGTTATGTAATGAAGTAGGAGCATGAGGTGTTTATTGATTGTCTTCCTTATGAGTGGCAGTCGGGGACGAGCGATGCTCTTTTCCTACCAATCTATCCCCCTAGGAGCATGCGCGTAATACTTTGCTTTGATAACTTCTAGATTTTTGCAATAAGTATATGAGTTCTTTATGACTAATGTTGAGCCATGGATTATACGCACTTTTTCCCATCCTTCCACCATTGCTAGCCTCTCTAATGCCGCACACTTTTCGCCGGTATCATACACCCACCATATAGCTTCCTCAGAACAGCCACCATACCTACCTATCATGGCATTTCCATAGCCATTCCGAGATATATTGCCATGCAACTTTTCCACCGTTCCGTTTATAATGACACGCTCCATCATTGTCATATTGCTAGCATGATCATTTAGTTGACACCGTATTTGTGGCAAAGCCACCATTCATAATTCTTTCATACATGTCACTCTTGATTCATTGCATATCCCGGTACACCGCCGGAGGCATTCATATAGAGTCATATCTTGTTCTAAGTATCGAGTTGTAATTGTTGAGTTGTTAGAAAAATAAAAGTGTGATGATCATCATTTTTAGAGCATTGTCCCAAGTGAGGAAAGAATGATGGAGACTATGATTTCCCCACAAGTGGGGATGAGACTCCGGATGATAAATAAAAAAATGAGAGAAAAAGAGAGAAGGGACAATGCTAGTATCCTTTTACCACACTTGTGCTTCAAAGTAGCACCAAGATCTTCATGATAGAGAGTCTCCTATGTTGTCACTTTCATATACTAGTGGGAATTTTTCATTATAGAACTTGGCTTGTATATTCCAATGATGGGCTTCCTCAAAATGCCCTAGGTATTCGTGAGCAAGCGAGTTGGATGCACACCCACTTAGTTTCTTTTGTTGAGCTTTCATATACTTATAGCTCTAGTGCATCTGTTGCATGGAAATCCCTACTCACTCACATTGATATCTATTAATGGGCATCTCCATAGCCCGTTGATACGCCTAGTTGATGTGAGACTATCTTCCCCTCTTTTTGTCTTCTCCACAACCACCGTTCTATTCCACATATAGTGCTATATCCATGGCTCATGCTCATGTATTGCGTGAAGGTTGAAAAAGTTTTGAAAATGTTAAAGTGTGAAACAATTGCTTGGCTTGTCATCGGGGTTGTGCATGATTTAAATACTTTGTGTGGTGAAGATGGAGCGTAGCCAGACTATATGAATTTGTAGGGATAACTTTCTTTGGCCATGTTATTTTGAGAAGACATAATTGCTTTATTAGTATGCTTGAAGTATTATTATTTTTATGTCAATATGAACTTTTGTCTTCAATCTTTCGAATCTGAATATTCATACCACAATTAAGAAGTATTACATTGAAATTATGCCAAGTAGCACTCCGCATCCAGAATTCTATTTTTATCATTTATCTACTCGAGGACGAGCAGGAATTAAGCTTGGGGACGCCTGATACGTCTCCAACGTATCTATAAATTTTGATTGCTCCATGCTATATTATCTACTATTTTGGACTATATTGGGCTTTTTTTCCACTTTTATATTATTTTTGGGACTAACCTATAAACCGGAGGCCCAGCGCAGAATTGTTTATTTGCCTATTTCAGTGTTTCGGAGAAATAGAATATCAAGCGGAGTCCAAACAGAATAAATCTTCGAGAACGTGATTTTCTCACCGAACGTGATCCAGGGGACTTGGACCCTACGCCAAGGCATCGGGGAGGTGGTCACGAGGGTGGGGCCCCCCTAGGGCGCGCCCCCTGCCTCGTGGGCCCCTTGAAGCTCCACCGACGTACTCCTTCCTCCTATATATACCTACGTACCCCCAAACGATCAGAACATGAGCCAAAAACCTAATTCCACCGCCACAACCTTCTGTATCCACGAGATCCCATCTTGGGGCTTGTTCTGGAGCTCCGCCAGAGAGGGCCGTCATCACGGAGGGCTTCTACATCATCATAGCCTCTCCAATGAAGTGTGAGTAGTTTATCTCAGACTTTTGGGTCCATAGTTAGTAGCTAGATGGCCTTTTCTCTCTTTTTGGATCTCAATACAAAGTTCTTCCCCTCTCTTGTGGAGATCTATTCGATGTAATCTTATTTTTGCGGTGTGTTTGTTGAGACCGATGAATTGTGGGTTTATGATCAAGTCTATCTTTGAATAATATTTGAATCTTCTCTGAATTCTTCCATGTATGATTGGTTATCTTTGCAAGTCTCTTCGAATTATCAGTTTGGTTTGGCCTACTAGATTGGTTTTTCTCGCCATGGGGCGGACGCCGCTTCACAAGCCTTCGTCACCCCCATCTCCTCTTGATCTCATTATCAAGCTGCTCGACCAGTCTCTGCGGTCACTGGCTCCGGCCGCCACCCTGTTTCCCATCTCCCCCAGCTCCAGTATACCAGCGAACCACCTACACGCACAGCCGCAGGTCGATGGCATGACCCACTTTTTCTGCCGCAGCGTCCCTGATATCCATCTCCAGTGCGACAACTAGCAACCCGACGTGCCCTCCTTTCACCGCTGCCACACCGGATCGTTCAACAACACAGTGCCAAGTCGTTCAATGCCGTAGCTCGGGAGGTGCCCATCTCAAACTTTTAACACCCCCATGGATGCTCATGCTCCTCTGGTGTATATTCAGTTCATATTGTAGCTATGGTCATTCTATTATGATTTTCAGCTCATCTTGTGTGATTTCTTTCTTCAGTCCCAAGAGGCAAATTTGTTCTATAGCATACGGTATCATTGAGCTGCACTTGTTTGTACTGTCCCTCGTCCCCTGCTCCTCAAGCGCCACTGTTGTCTTGCGCTTGTTGTTCGACGGGTATTTGTCTTAATGCCTAGAGAAGAGACTTGTTTTCTGTACTAAACTCATTATTAGTTTGGTTTGTATTATTTTGTCAGTTCATGAAAAAACACAAAATAGTTGGGTGTGTGCACAAAAATATCATCAGTACATGTTTCAAAATTATGTAAGTTTAGATATATCACCTAAAAATAGTTCAAGAAAAATTATGGAAGTTCAATTTGTGTGCTGCTACAAATTTGCACTTCTTGTCCAGTTGTACTAGTACTGATGAATAACGAGTTACTGATATAACTATTACTGCTTGAAAATGTAGGGGTTGAAGTAAACCCTCTCGATATAACTACTACTTTAATATGTGATCTGCCTGAACATTTTTCAATATCGAAGAATAACCCTAGCAAGAAGTTCATGTTTAGAAAGTTGGTAGGTTCATACATAGAAACTTAACAAATATTGTCCATTTTAATATTGATCAAGTATCATATGCGTCAGTCCTAAATACTTTGTCATTGCGATCAGAGATAATACAAAAAGCATATCCTTCAGTTCTGCAGATATTTTACAACTTCTCCGAACATGCGTCCACCGACGTGCTTGGAGCCGTCCACAACTTCATTGTGTGAGAGCTCCTACTCCAGATCCTCTTCCTCCATGGTCCCCGCACGTAACATCCCAATTTTCAATTTGGATATTATACATAGGTCATCATATGCATATCATATTTTATTTGCATTTTTGGTTGTGATCCTAGAAATCTTAAGCAACTCAAGGACCCAAGGAGAGAGTTGGGGATTTCATTTATTTTCATATTTGAATTTTTTTTCTCAAATTTGAAAAGAGGATCAATATGGTTTTAATATTTTTCTCTCCAAATATTTCTAATATTAAAAATAAAAGAGAGAAGATAATATGACTTCTTCAAAAAGAGAGGTATATTGGACGAATTTTTTTAAAATCAAATATATATATTTTTGGATTTTTATTTGTTATTTTATTTGAATTAGAAAAAATATGCATTTTTGAAAATTGCATCTTAGAATTTTTTAATATTTTATTAGGATTTTTCTTCGGCGAAATTTAATTTAAAAAAAAACCCGGACCGACTGGGCCGAAACACAGCCGACCCACTCCCACGCGCCGCCTTCCTCCTGCCGCCGCCCTGAGTGGCATGGACGCCGCGGAGGAGTCCGAGCCGGACTCCACCCCGCGTCGGCCCACTCCCAAAGCCGCGCCCCCGGGCCTTTATAAGGCGCCAGAGCCGCCGCCTCTCCTCCACCCCGCAAGCCGCATCCACCTCGCCGCCGCAAGCCCAAGCCGTCGCGCTTCTTGCCGCCGCCGATGCCTGCTGCCGCCGGTGCTCCGCCACTGTTGCCGCCGCACCCCACGCCCACGCCGCCGTCGCCCCGCCTCGCCGCTTGCTAGACTCGCCGGATCTCGCCACCGCCCGAGCCACCGGTTTTTCTTCTTGAACCGGTAAAACTACCGAACCGTCGCCGGTTTTTTTTTATTTTCGTTTTAGATCGGTTTTATTTTTTAGGGTTTCTATTTAGCGAACGTTCACCCGAACGTCTTTGTTCACGAACACGTTCGTCTGTTTGTCTCTGTTAGCGAACGTCCGTTCATTAGTGTTTTGCTTTTTATTTTATTTTTGGCTAGGGACCTATTCGCGATTATTTTTATCGCAGATTAGCCCCTGATCTTCAAACCCTCGGAACTTTTTAACCATTTCTCCAAATCCAGTGAAACCAGCGCCAAAACCTTTGTCTCGAACCCCTCTTTCTATTTAATCAACTTGAACATTGTTTTTACAAATTAAAATTTGGTTTCAAGCTGATTTGAATTCGAACTTCTTTTGATCGTAGTTTGAGTTTCGTAGCTCCGATTCAATTGATTCTTTTTTGCAAAATGAAGCTCTTCAGTTGAACTGTCAGTTTGGATATTTTTTATTTGAGTTTTACCCTTGAATCTATGCTTGAGTGCTTATGTATGCTATTGTATGTTTGTGATTGAATTTCTGGAGTGCGAAGCATGCTACTACGAGTCACTAGGGTTTTCATATCGTCAGCAAGGCAAGTAACACTTTGATCATATCCATTATTACCCAGTTTTTATGCATTAGTTTCAACCCTCAAAAGTTGCATGAGTAGTAACTTTTTAACATGTGGGTATTGTGAACTAGTTGATGATGGTAGAACCAATTGTCCTTTTTGTTCAAACCCTGGGAGTTACTGCTACGTTATGCTTATACTGCTATGTTATGCTCGTAGACGTGGTTTGGTTTGAGTGATTCATGACAGATGTGAGCAATTTTTATGAACTAAGGGTTTATTTAAGGTGGCTACTTTAATACACATATGGGTGGATTGTTTGTGGGCACCTAGGGAATCCAGTGTTGTCCAAGGAGATCCCGGGGAATCCGTGTGATCATCCTATGGTTCGCCAACCAGGCTCCAAGGGATCATAAGATTATTCATGCTAGACACTTTCGTGTGCAGCTACAAGCCATTATGGGCTCTGGCATAGTTGAGTATGTTGTGTGACCTCTTTTAGTGGTAAACTAGCAGATGTAGGGGATTTAGGTGGTGTCGGTGTCAAAACCGGTGGATCTCGGGTAGGGGGTCCCGAACTGTGCGTCTAAGGTCAATGGTAACAGGAGACAGGGGACACGGTGTTTACCCAGGTTCGGGCCCTCTCTATGGAGGTAATACCCTACTTCCTGCTTGATTGATCTTGATGAATATGAGTATTACAAGAGTTGATCTACCACGAGATCGTAATGGCTAAAACCCTAGAAGTCTAGCCTGTATGACTATGGTAATGAGTCTCCCCCCTCCGGACTAAGTCCTCCGGTTTATATAGACATCGGGAGGATCTAGGGTTACACAAGGTCGGTTACAAAGAATGGAATCTACATGTTCGGTCGCCAAGCTTGCCTTCCACGCCAAGGAGAGTCCCATCCGGACACGGGTGCAGTCTTAGGTCTTCGTATCTTCCCAGCCCATCAGTCTGGCCCATGGCTCACAAGCCGGACGCCCGAGGACCCCTTAGTCCAAGACTCCCTCAGTAGCCCCCGAACCAGGCTTCAATGATGAGGTGTTCGCCGCGCAGATTGTCTTCGGCATTGCAAGGCGGGTTCCCCCTCCGACGGCTTCCAAGTAATGTATTCGGCTTTTAATTCAATGCCACACCCCTCGGCTTCTGTGCATCTATGACTTCAGCTTCCACGTGTTGGGCAAATGCGGATGGTCAGGGTATTTTTTGCAAATAACACCCCGGCCATGCAAGAAAGAGCGTCTATTTAAAGAGATTGGGTCTCAGATCCATTCGGCACCATGCAGAGAAAATCCTCAGAGATTGCCAGGAAAGACCATTCCAACATGGCTAACATTCCCAGCTCCTCTTCCCGTTCCAACCCAGAGAAAGGCGAGCAAGAGAGGTGCTTTGTGTCCCACAATCAATTGGAGAAGTTTCAAACACAGGGATTTCTCCCTCCTGCAGATCTGGTCCCTGTTCGAGCAGGGTTGGCCTCCTTCAACGGTAAAACCCAGGCGGAGGATTTCCCCAATCCGTTTGGGGGGGAACGATTGTGCTTCGTCCCCTATCTGCTGAGGGGTGTGGGATTTCCAATTCACCCATTCCTCCGAGGGCTTCTGGAGTATTATGGCCTCCAGCTACACAATTTTACCCCAGCCTCCATCCTGCACATTGCTGGTTATGTCGCTTTGTGCGAACTATTCCTGGGTTGTGAGGCCCATTTTGATCTATGGAGAAAGTTGTTTTGTCTTGTCTGCGCAACCACGAGGGATCGATATTTGAAGTGGGCGGGGCCGAAATATGGCGTATTGCTGAGACCGGATACCTATCCGGCACACCAAAGAAAGCTTCCGAAGAGTGGACCTGTCAGTGGTTTTACATTGATGACGTCGTACTTTCAGATCCAGTCCGGAGAGGTCTCCCCGAGTTTGCAAGTGTTCCTCTGAAGAAACGCCACAGCTGGCGCCCTCGGAACCTCGAGGAGGAAGATAGTGCAGAAGTTCGCCAACTCCTGAGCAAGATCAGGATGCTTGCCCAGTCTGGATATACGATAGTCGAAGTGATGGCGACCTCCATAGTACGGGGAGTCCAGCCACTCCAATACAAAGGACTTCCCATGTGGAACTATAATGGGGAAGATGACACCTCCCGCTGTTGCAGGAAAGGTCCGGACACCCCTGCCGCCCTAGCCAAAATATTGGCCGAACTGCTCAAAGGTGAGGATGAGGAGTTCCCGCACATCATGCACAGAGAAGGATATTCCATGTACAATCCTCCTAGCTGGGTGAGCCCCCAAATCTTTTGCTCCACTCATTCCACTCCTTGAGCTTCGTTCACTGAAATATTAACCCATCCATTTATAACGGCACTGGCGAAAGACTTCCGAGGTGCTTCACAGGCCCGCCCCGCAGCCCGAGGACCACAATCGGGACCTTGACCCCGGATCCGAAGAGGATCCAGATATATTTGTGGTGCTTGATAATGGGACGTTTTACCAAACGAGCTATGACGGCGAGAGGTGGCCATCATCACCGACTATCCTGGTCTTCTCCCCGCTTCTCAGGTAAGTAATCATGAGACACTTTGTCCGAGAGGGTTTTTCTTATACTTCCTCACCCATCGCACCATCCTATGCTCAGAAGGGGAGGCGTTCGACGCGTCGTGCTGTCCCAGGGGCATCTCCAAAGAAAGCGGCTCCCACGCCGGGCAGGCCTTCGAAGAGGAAGGCAAAGAGAGATACGGTCGGGCCTTCCTTGAAGAGGTATGGGTTCACAACTATGCTCTTTGTAGTAGTCGCGTCCAACTGTGACTCATATGTTCATTTTGATTGTGTCCGGGGACCCGACCAGTCGTACTCCTAATAACCAAGATTCGGTCTCCGCCGAAGAGACGGGGCCCGGCATGGGAGTGGCACCAGACTGTCCTTCTGCCGAGGGTTCGGAAAATATGTCCGTCACCAATTCGGAAGTGGAGAGTGCCATGAATCACCGGCGCCAGAGGGCCATTTTACGAAATCCTTGCTTCTCAAAAGAGGCGTTCGGTGCCTTCAGCTCGGCTGATGCATACATCTGAGCTGCTCGAGATGGGATTAACAGAGCCACCGAGCAGCATTTGAAAGATGTGCAGGTAAGTTTACCTTGTGCGAATTTGATAACCATGTACTAGTAGCCCCGGAGACTTGAAGAAGTTGAGACAGATGTTTTAAGGATCGTTGCATAACCAGGCCCTTATGGAGAAGAACGACCTGCTAGCCAAAGAGCTGGAGCAGTGTCGGACACAGCTAACTGCCGCTACCACCGAACTGGAAGATATCGGCCTGCCGAGAGGGTGCGCGAGAGGCCTGGGCCATGGTAAAAACGTGGTATACCAAATTGGATCTGAATCACATGGCCCGGGTCGGACCGCTAGGGTCAAATGGGGAAGAAATTCCCGTTAGTTTAGTATATGGCCAAGTAGAGGTGGCTACTAGATACTCCCAATAGGATTGTAAATTAGACCGCCTATTGGACGGTATAGAGGAGGAAGTTTTTAAGTCCTAAGTGACTATTTATTTTCCTTCTAGCTGGCTTGTAAAACGATTGTCATGGCCGAACTTTTCGCTTCGATCTCTCGACCCGAAGGTGCAGAGTGCTTCCGAATACTTGAGCGGCAAAATAAACCAGGGTATGCGTGGAAACCAGGCGTAGGGGTCATAGGTGCTTGAACAGACAAGTTGTATCCGGCTAGTTATGTTATATTGCATTGAAATTGTAAGAAACGTCTTCGAGATAGAATAGTTCCGTTAAGGGTTCCTTTCCCTGGGTGTGCATGCATCTATGTGCATGTCCGGACTATGATGAAAAAATCACAGTGTGTATAACTTCTGGGGTTCATAATGGAATGAGTGCAAAAACATCTTTAGTTCACCGACCGAATATTCTCTTAGAATGCTAGCTTTAGGCTTCACCCAGTCTGAGGTACACATCCGTATGACCCGGCAGTAACAATTGCAGAGGTGCTCCCTTTATGCCCTAGCCGAACTAACGGGAACGTAGGGCATACGCACAGAAGCCAGGCAACCCAGCTTGGCCAAAACTTAAGTCATATAGATGCATATAATGGCAAAGAAAAGGTACATATGGGAGAAAACGCATATGTGATGAGCTTTATGCTTGAAAAATAGAAATAGCAAGCTTCTGTCCAAGAGGTATGATAGACGTACATACTTGAAGATGTATGCGTCGGGGGTGCACGGTCTAACCGCACGAAAGCCTTTGAGGCTAAATGGAAAAAATGAAAAGAGAGAAAAAATGATGAAAACAATAAGAGGAAGGAGATGAACAAAGAGTTCGACGCTAGGCATAGAATCACCGGACTCTGGCCCCGTTCTAGGGGTTCGGCTCTAGTTGATTGTCTGACGCATCACGCAAGCGGTACGCCCCTCCGGTGAGAACTTCGTCGATGATGAAGGGAGCCTCCCACTTGGGCTTGAGTTTGTCCTTTTTCTTCTCCGGCAGGCGTAGAACGAGTTCGCCGACGCTGTAAGTTTTTGCCCGCACTGCTCTGCTTTGATACCTACGGGCCTGCTGTTAATAAAATGAGGAACGGGCTCTTGCGACGTCGCGCTCCTCCTCTAGGGCATCAAGCTCGGCCTCTCTCTCTTCGTACATGCGCACTCGAGGTGAGTCATGAATAATGTCGCAGGGTAGTACTGCCTCTGTGCCGTACACCATGAAAAAAGGTGTGTATCCGGTAGTGCGATTGGGAGTGGTTCGTAGCCCCCAGAGTACGGAGTCTAGCTCCTCAACCCAATGCTTGTCTGATTCCTTCAAAGACCGCACTACTCTAGGCTTAATGCCGCTCATAAAAAGACCATTGGCTCGTTCGACTTGGCCGTTTGTCTGTGGATGATAGACAGAGGCATAATCGAGCTTGATGCCCAGATTAGTGCACAAAGTTTTTTACTTCGTCGGCTGTGAAATTGGAGCCGTTATCGGTGATGATGCTGTGCGGAACACGATAATGGTGTACGACGCCGGATATAAAGTCTATTATTGGCCCAGACTCGGCCATTTTAACTGGTTTGGCCTCTATCCACTTGGTGAATTTATCCACCATGACTAGCAAATATTTTTTCTAATGGATTCCTCCTTTAAGGGGTCCAACCATATCCAGTCCCTAGACCGCAAAGTGCCAAGTGATGGGGATTGTTTGTAGGGCGGTGGGGGCATATGGCTTTGGTTAGTGAAGAGTTGGCATCCAACGAAACGTTGGACAAGGTCCTGTGCATCTGCTTGGGCCGTCGGCCAATAGAACCCTGTACGAAAGGCCTTGCTAATAAGGGACCGACCTGCGGCGTGGTGCCCGCCGAGACCGGCGTGAATCTCAGCTAGGAGCTGTCGCCCCTCCTCCTCGGAGATACATCTTTGAAGGACTCCGGTAGCGCTTTTCTTATAGAGCTCTCCATCGTGAACCTTGTAGGCCTTCGAATGCCGGACAATGCGGCGGGCCTCATTCTAGTCCTCAGGAAGCTCCTTCTTGTTAAGGTATGCCAGGAAGGGTTTGGTCCATGGGGCAATGACTGCCATGATGAGATGCGCCGACGGTGTTATTTCGGTGGCTGAGCCTCCAATGATGTCGGTGTTTTTGGAATCTGGGGTTATATTCGGATCCGGACTAGTGTTTTCGTTTTCCCCTGCCACACCACTGATGGCTTAAAAATCCTTTCCAGAAAGATATTAGGTGGGACGGGGTCGTGCTTAGCGCCGATACGAGCAAGAACGTCCGCCGCTTGATTACTTTCTCGAGCCACATGATGGAACTCGAGCCCCTCGAACCGAGCCGACATTTTTGTTACGGCATTACGATAAGTTGCCATCTTCGGATCTTTGGCGTCAAAGTCTCCATTTATTTGAGATATTGCAAGGTTTGAGTCCCCACGCACTTCCATGCGTTGTGTGCCCATGGAGACAGCCATCCGGAGACCATGCAATAAGGCCTTGTATTCGGCTGCATTGTTGGAGTCTGTGTATAGTATTTGGAGTGCGTACTGAATGATATCTCCAGTAGGGGATGTTCAAACGACGCCCGCCCCTAGCCCTGCCAGCATTTTGGAGCCATCGAAATACATAACCCAATTTGAATATGTGTCGTACTCTTTAGGGACTTCAGCCTCTGTCCATTTGGCGACGAAGTCAGCCAGTACTTGGGATTTAATAGCTCGACGTGGTTTGTATGTAATGTCAAATGGAAGGAGCTCAATGGCCCATTTGGCAATCCGGCCCGTGGCATCGCGGTTGTTTATAATGTCGTTGAGTGGTACTTCGGAGGCCACCGTGATCGAACACTCCTGGAAGTAGTGATGGAGCTTTCGGGATGCCATGAAGACCGCGTATGCTATCTTTTGATAATGGGGGTACCGGGATTTGCATGGTGTAAGGACAGTGGATATGTAGTATACTGGCTTCTGAAGCGGGAATTTGTGTCCGTCCTATTCTCGTTCAACGACGAGCCCGGCGCTCACCAGCTGATGTGTTATCGATATGTATAATAACATCGGTTCGCTGACGTTTGTCGCGGCCAGGATTGGGTTGCTCACTAGAAGGGTTTTTATTTCCTCTAGTCCAGTTGTTGCCGCGTCCGTCCACTCGAAGTGATCGGTTTGCCGTAGAAGGCGATAGAGTGGCAGTGCCTTTTCTCCCAATCTACAGATAAAGCGGCTTAGAGCTGCCACGCAACCCGCGAGCTTTTGGACTTGTTTAAGGTCTGTTAGCATAGCCAATTGTGACAGAGCTCGGATTTTGGCTGGATTTTCTTCAATTCCTTTGTTGGAAACGATGAAGCCCAGCAGTTTTCCAGCGGGGACGCCAAAAACGCACTTTTCCGGATTAAGCTTAATGTCATACACGCGGAGGTTATCAAATGTGAGACATGAATCGTCTATTAGTGTTTCGACATGCCTAGTTTTGATGACAACGTCGTCCACATAAGCTTCAACTGTCTTGCCGATCTGTTTCTCCAGGCATGTTTGAATCATGCGTTGGTATGAGGCGCCGGTGTTCTTGAGCCCGAAGGGCATGGTGTTGAAGCAGAATGGCCCATATGGGGTAATGAATGTTCTTGCAGCTTGATCGGACTCCTTCATTTTTATTTGATGGTATCCGGAATATGCATCAACGAAACACAATGAGTCGTGTCCTGCGGTGGCATCAATGATTTGATCAATGCGGGGGAGGGGGAAGGGATCCTTAGGGCAAGATTTATTGAGGTCTTTAAAATCGACGCACAACCGCCAGGATTTGTCCTTCTTTGTTACCATCACCAGGTTTACCAGCCAGTCCGGATGTTTTATTTCTTTGATGAATTCGGCCTCAATTAGCTTGGCCAGCTCCTCCCCCATAGCTTGGCGTTTGGGTTCAGAAAAGCGTCGCAGTGCTTGTTTGACTGGTTTGTATCCCTTTAAGATATTAAGGTTATGTTTGGCCACCTCGCGTGGGATTCCAGGCATGTCAGAAGGGTGCCAGGCGAATATATCCCAGCTTTCGCAAAGGAAATCCCTTAGTGCGGCGCCGCCCGTTGGGTCTAGTTGTGCTCCAATAGATGTTGTCTTCTTGGGGTCCGTTGGGTGGACCTGGAATTTGACTATTTCTTCTGCCGGTTTGAAGGAGGTGGATTTGGGTCGTTTGTCTAAGATCACATCGTCCCTATCCACCGTGGAGCGCAGTGCAGTTAATTCTTCGGCCGCAAGGGGCTTCAGATAATGCCTCAAGGGCCAGGGATGTGGTTTTGTTTTCGGTGCAGAGTGCTATGTCCGGATCACTGAGAAGAGTGATTATGCCGTTTGGTCCAGGCATTTTGAGCTTCATGTACCCGTAATGAGGTATAGCTTGGAAGTGTGTAAAAGCATCTCGCCCCAACAGGGCGTGGTATCCGCTGCTGAAAGGAGCCACTTGGAAGGTTATTTCTTCGGACCGATAATTCTCCAGTGTGCCGAATACCACGTCAAGTGTGATTTTTCCCGCACACCGCACCTCTTGACTGGGAATGATTCCTCGGAAGGTCGTGCTGCTTTGCTTGATGCGGCTTCTGTCTATTTCCATCTTGTGGAGTGTATCCTCATAGATGAGGTTTAGTCCGCTGTCGTCGTCCATGAGGAGCTTGGTGAGTCGAAAGTCGTCCACGATGGGACTGAGGACTAATGTGGCTGGTGCTCGGACTGTCCTGTATTTTGGTTCATCACCGGCATTAAAGGTTATAACCGTGTCATTCCAAGGGTTTATCGCAGTGATTTGACAGACTTTGGCGAGGTCGCTGAGTGCCCTTTTGCGCTTATTGTTTGAAGCGAATGTCTCGAAGACCGTCAATACT
Source organism: Aegilops umbellulata (assembly GCA_032464435.1). Taxonomy (NCBI): domain Eukaryota; kingdom Viridiplantae; phylum Streptophyta; class Magnoliopsida; order Poales; family Poaceae; genus Aegilops; species Aegilops umbellulata. The sequence goes on along the minus strand of CP136055.1, from coordinate 220,762,258 downwards.
TTGGGGTCATTGTCTTCTGGAGGGTGTTACTCTGGGGTGTTTTTGGTACGGATGTCCTCGCCGCTCATGGCTACCTGCCGGAGTATCCAACATGCTCTAAGGCTGTGGGTTGGTATGGTGTCCGGTGCTGTGTGTATTTTGCACGGGACATCGAGCCATCCCTCCAGAATGGTTCCGTGTCGCGTAATGGGTTTATGTTTCTTGGCTATTGGACTAGGCATGTCACGAGGATACGCCCTTTTCGCCTGGGCCAGCGGTTGAGTTGGGGCCGATGGCTCCCAACAAGCTGCCTGATCTTTCCAGGCGCTTTCCATTGCGCTGTACTTCTGTACGATAGTTGCCAAGTCAGCGAAGTGCAGTATGCGATAGCAATTAATGGCATTGAGGATTCCTTCATTCGTGCAATTTTTGCAGAACGCTGATATCGCGTCCTCGTTGCGACAATCTTTAACCTTGTCCTTGACAAGGAGGAATCTGGCCCAGAAGTGGTGGACCGTTTCCTGAGATTGTTGTTGTATGCTCATGAGAGCGCTTATGTCTGGGTGGGTGGGTGGAATTGAATCCGGACCCTGACCCGATCGATGATCCGGAGTTTGAAGGTTTTCTGGACGTAACAATCCAGACTCCGGAGTATCTTCTGGTTGCTTATGCCTGCTGTCCGATTCTATGTTCGGAAGGCCGGTCACCTCCTTTTGCTGGTGGGGATTCGGCTCTCTTGGGTCGGCGATCCGGACATAGTCCATCTTCAGTATAGGGGAAGAGTCGCCGTCTTGCATCTCGACCACCGCTATCTGGTGGGTGACCGGCGGAGATTTGATTTCTCTTTGGTCGGGTTTAAGCCCGATCCGATCGTAATCTGTGGCGATTCCCAGGGTGGCGATGCGATCAAGGAGCTCGTCTAAAGACGAAAACTCCGCCGGGTCCATCTGCTTGGAGTGTTTGGAGTTGATACGAAGGAGATTTTCGATGGCCCGAGAGGTCATCGTCGGCTTAACGGTCGTACGGGCGGTCATGGTAAAGCCGCGCAGCCGGAGGGTTTGGCCTGGGGCCAGTCCTCCTCTGGCGGTGATATTGTCTTTAAGGACAAGGCGAGTCATCAATCCTGTCGTCAACGGCTCAGTGGAACTCTCAATGAAAGAACCAATGTCGGTGTCAAAACCGGTGGATCTCGGGTAGGGGGTCCCGAACTATGCATCTAAGGTCGATGGTAACAGGAGACAGGGGACATGGTGTTTACCCAGGTTCGGGCCCTCTCTATGGAGGTAATACCCTAATTCCTGCTTGATTGATCTTGATGAATATGAGTATTGCAAGAGTTAATCTACCATGAGATCGTAATGGCTAAAACCCTAGAAGTGCCTGTATGACTATGGTAATGAGTCTCCCCCTCCGGACTAAGTCCTCCGGTTTATATAGACACCGGGAGGATCTAGGGTTACACAAGGTCGGTTACAAAGAAAGGAATCTACATGTTCGGTCGCCAAGCTTGCCTTCCACGCCAAGGAGAGTCCCATCCGGACACGGGTGCGGTCTTGGGTCTTCGTATCTTCACAGCCCATCAGTCCGGCCCATGGCTAACAAGCCGGACGCCCGAGGACCCCTTAGTCCAGGACTCCCTCAGCTGGTACGATTTACCCGTCGAAAGAGTTAATCCTTCTGAAAGACTGTGTCTCGGTCATCCGTTTCACAAACACCATGTAGTGCGAGAAATACAATGGAGGAGATCGAGTCTTGTGGGGGAAAAGTGCACAAACCTCTGCAGAGTGTACAAACTAATCATGGTTAGCCGTGTCCCCGGTTATGGACATTTTGAGTATCTGGTGCTTGAATTTTTATGATGATCTCATCACTCTTAATTAATTTGTTGGGTTATTGATTATAAATTTTGGGATTGAGATGGGGTTTCCATTCTCAATGTTTTCAACAAACTTTGTAGTTAAATAAAATATATTCCTTTGTAGTAGGGAAAAATTGGCTTTACACAAAAACAATGACCATAGAGCCTCCACCAGCCATATATGCATCTAGATATAGCTGTTATCTTGTTCATTGCTCTACAATGTTATTTTGCCAGCATATTCCATGTGCTGACCCGTTTCGGGCTGCAACATATTATGTTGTAGACTTTTCAGACGAGGAGTAAGGTACGCTAGGTCATTGTCGTGCACTCAGTTATGCCGTTGGAGTTGATGGACTCATTCATCTTCGAAGCTTCCGCTATTATATTATTTAGATGGCCTTAAGCCATATTATTGTATTAAGTTCTCTTTTGAGACATTCGATGTAATAAGTGTGTGATTGCACTCTATTATAAATCCTCCGAGTACTGTGTGTGTCAGCATTACCAATCTAGGGATGACACTTATGCATAGAGATTTGACCGTTTGAGGTCGGATCGCTACACCGCACGCCGTGACAACCAGGTCTGCAACCGAAATTGAAGCATAGTGTTCTTGGAACCAAACTGAAGCAATGCAACGAGAAGTACAAAAACTTGGGCGGATGTACCTTGTCCTATACCCACTTCTTTGCCAGGATGTAGGAATATGATAGAAAAAACAAGGTGTGTCCCTCTACATATTCAAGTGGAAAATTTGATTGCTGAAAATGCTTGTGTTTATAGAATTTAATTTCACTATATGTTTCTTATTTTAATGTAGACTAGTATCTAATTTTAGTTCACTTCAATTATCATTTTGGTTTAAGTTCAAACCAATTCTTATTTTAATTTATCGTCTTGTGCTTCCATCCATTCTGTGGTCTAGAGCAGCTATCGTGGTGTTAATTTGTGTCTTCTGACTTGTGCAGTTTGATTTCTTGGCACACTGTCTTGTCCATGTGTGTGGCATTAATCAACCGTCTAAAAGAGAAAAGGTGTTCTAGATTAAATTCATCCATTTGTCAGTGCGAGTTTATTCTTTTTTGTCATGCTTCAAGTTCAACTATGGGTTTGTTTGGACTTGAAAGGTTCAGTTGACAACCACTAATGTGCAATGATATTATGGTAATATTAACATAAACATAGAGCCTCCACCTCCAGCGACATGCCATGGCTCCTCCTCCCACCTCCCACGACGCGCTGCAGGGGCGGTCGCCGGTGAAGGGCGGAGCGTCAGCAACAACCACCTCTGCCCCGTCCTGCTCCTCCTCAACACGTGACCATATCCTTGGCCGCCCTGCACCTCGACTTCGAGCACTGCCCTCCCATGAGAGATCGGACGAACAAGGCGCTCCTACCACCTTCTTCCCCGTGGATCTAGCTCTTGTTCCCCGCCGACAGCAGGAGACATGAGGTCACCTCCAGTGCTGCTGGTGGCGTGAAGGCCATCAAATGGTAAATTTCTGACCCATGTAACCTCAGGTACTACTACAATGCAAAAAGGATCTCTGTAAGTTAGTTAATAGCACCATGCCGTGCCTCTTGTGTTGCAAGACTGCTAGTTCTTCAACTAAAACAGTATACATTTCGCTTGGCATGCTTTCTGGATGTGGTATTACATGATATCAGTCCCCAAAAAGTATAAATTTCTTCTATTGTCAGTTCAATTTTCTCTAGTATGTATGTTCTGAAGATGATGAGAGAATGGTTTGGTGGAGATGATGCATGTTTGTTTGCTTTTTATCATGATATATAGAAAAGATGCTGGTAGCTCTAGTACCTATACTACAATAGTCCATTGACAAAACATATACCAGTTCAATACATACTTGGAAAAAAGCTCAACACTAAGTGTTCTCTGCCTATCCTTACATTAGCTAGTCTTCACCATGTCCAGATAGTGCCTAGAAGAAGTTAACTCATGCATTTCCATAAAACTATGTACTGATAAACCAGAACTCATGCATTTCCATAAATTTCTATAAGTTTCGTGTGTGTGCTTCTACAAATCTGAAATATTTTTCCAATCATACTAGTACCGATGCAATCACCTAAAAAAGTTGAAGAAAATTCTGTAAGTTTGGTGCATGTGCTGCTACAAATCTAAACTTCTTGTCCAGTCATTCTAGTACTGATGAAGATCGAGTTGACTGAAATAATGTAGTCGATTCCGGGGACCCTTACTAGTCCTATATATAGAAGTTGTGTCTGATAGCCATACATGACTTTTCTCTTTGTTGCCTGCTTGTTTTTGTAAAATTCTTTGAACTTATTTAGGTGATATATTTGGACCTTTGCCTCGTTTGCCTCGTCAATACAGCAACACGCTGCCCAGCTAGTCACGAGAAGAGCTGCGTGCAGGCCACCCTATGCTCCGTCCTCAATCCGCCTCAGTCATCTCCCTCTCATCCTCTCTCTGCTCCGTGTGTGTGTGCGCAGGGAGTGGGAGTAGATAGAGCAGGGGAGTGGGAGGCCCTTCCATGGTCAATTCATAGGCACCTTCTATGGAGATTATGAGCTTTGCTTGAGGATTTATGCTGTTGGTCTATCCACTGTAGTTCCTGTATAGCGGCGTCCTCTTTTTCTAGTGTTCCTCTTTCGATGTTGCTGCATGTGTTTAATAACCTATTGATATGATTTCTGGAAACGCTTCAGTACAGAGAAGCTTCGGTACAAAGAAGCTCCTGCGTGGTCGCCCACTTTTACTAGCATTGCGCAACCGGCCAAGTCGAGCACACACAAGGAAAAAAGTGAAAGTACATGTTTTAAAAAATTTGTATGTTCAAAGACATAAATCTCATATGTTCAGGAAAGAGTTAGAAAACATTTTTGTGCTATTTACTTTAGAGTTTGTTTGATGTTTCAACTTTTGTTTTAACCTTTTTGTTTCTAAACTCTGCATCTTTTCTGTTTACAGATTGTTGGCATGATTCTTGAATTGGGGAATGGAGTTCAAGTATTAAATCCATGCAAGTTCAAAACATAAACCGCAACAAGTTCTTGTTTATTTAGCAATATATAAGTTGACTATGCAAAAATCAATGGTTCAAATATGCAAGAAGAATGTAAAAGGTCCAACATGCACATGTTGCCAGTGCCCCTAGTAGGCCTCCGCCTCCGGCTGCCAGTGCAACTCACAGATCCTGTACTCCTCCAACATGTGCATGGTTGCTGCTCTCCTCTGCTTTCTCTCTCTCTCTTGCGTGATGTTGCTGCTCCCCTCAAATCTTTCTAGCTCTATTAGTTCATGATGCTGCCTCATCTCTGAATTGTTGTGGTGGTGCTGAGGTTTTGTTGTCACCCACAGGATCCCTTGCCTCCATGTCCATATTCAGATGTGCTACAAGTTCAATTGTTTCAGTTGGAGTGGGTGCACAAAACACAATGTTCTAGTCCGTACTGTCCACATGTGCTGCAAGGTCAATTGTTTCAGTTTGAACATTTGCTACCCTGGTCATTTATTTGTTGCTAAAATGTTAGAGTCATACCTCTCATTCTTGCATGAATTTTTTCTATACCATCGTATCAATTTCTAAATGTCAAGCACTTTTTTTTGCCGTCAGATGTTTGCTTAAATGCCTAAACAAAGATCTATTTTAGTTCATTTTAAATTCTACTTTTAGCTCAGTGCAAATCTTATTTTAAGTCCGGTACAATTTCTTATTTTAGTGTCAGCAATCCTTCAAATGTCTTGCCTTATATTACTGCTATGTCAGTACACAGAACAAAAAAATTACATCAAAGTGACAATGTTTAATCTCTTCTATGTTAGTATAGGCTACATGTATACAACATTTAATCTGTAGTAGTAGTAGGAGTCTTGCTATGTAAGGGAGCAGCTGAACTCTAGTAATTTGTGAGAATATCACTTTGGATACATGAGTGCAAGATTAATACATTGTTAATTATTGCAGGTAGGTCAGACTGTAGAAGCCACTTGCAGCCGCACTTGCAGGCACCCCACCGACCCCCAAGGCACGCCGTCCCATAGTCCGCTGGGCTCGTCGTCCTCCCGAGCTCCGACTTGCGCGGCTGCTCATGCTCTGCCTTCCAGGTGACCAATGTGTCTGCCTCTGTGCGCTGCGTGGATGAGCGTGTTATGGAACTCAATGATCTACCCAAACTGAATAGTAGGGAAGGTGCATCATGTACACTATGGTGCATCAAATTCCTCATCAATCTGAACAGTAGGGAGCGTGTTATGTCATTCATGTATGAGAAATGTGCGGTCTGTGCAGTGTATATGTCATTCTTGTACATGTATTATATGTGGAAATAATTGCTACTTCTTGAAATAAGGTATACATGACAGTTTGATGTGCGTGAAAGAATCAACAATGGTTTGAATTAAAAACATTGATTAGTACAAATTAAAAACAATGATCAATTTGAAATAAAAGAAATGATCAGTTTGGATTAAAACCATGATTAGTTCGAATTAAAAAAATGAATGATTATTTTAAATTAGAGAGAATAATTAGTTCGACTAAAAAAATTTGAATTAAAGAGAATAATCAGTTCAAATTAAAAACAATGACCAGTTCAAATTAACAAGCATTTTGAATTAAAAACAATGATATGTTCAAATTAAAAACAAGAAAAACCCGGTTTCAAAAAATAGAAACATAGAAGTCTGAATTAAAAAAATGATCGGTTTAGTGTTTTGAAAATTTTTTAATGCAAAATCCCAGTAAGTTCAAAATAAAAAAGATTCCATTTGAAGCATTTGAAAAGTTTGAAAAAAGATTTTTGCTCAATTCCGGCAAACGTTCAAACTCTTTAGGTGGAACAGTTCGAAGGTTCAAAAAAAATGGTGTTAAGAAATTTGTGAAACATGCTCGCTACAAACCCATACGAACATTAGCTCAAGTACTCTTTTGTTGGAGCCATTCAAAATAACTCTCTGAAAAATACCTGAGTACAAATATGCACATAGATCAGTACAAGTACTCTATTTTTTCTGACGGGAAACAACACGACGGGTCTCACCATATTCAAAATTACTCCTCAATGGTTGCAAATTTGAGAAAACGTTCAACATGACCAAGTTTTGCATTTTTGATATCTTTCCAACGGTATATTATTTGCCTCATTTGGATGAACTTTAAAAAAAACCGAGTTCGAAATCAAATTTGACCGTATTCAAATTCGTTATTAAACCATATGGATTTAGAAAAACATTTCAATACGAAAAAGTTGCGCATTTTCCATAGCTTTCCAACGCCATATCATTTGCTTCAATCCAACAAACCGTTTGCAAAAAAAAGGTAAAAATACGTTTCGCCCAGAATTTCATCGTTTTTCAAATTAATTTTATATTGTATAGAATTAAAAAAACAATAGATATATGGAAAATTGGAATTTTTACCATCTTTCCAGTGCCATCTTATTTGCTCAATTCCGACAAACAGTTTGAAAATTGAGTCCAAAGTACGATTCGTGTTTTCGGTTTTGAAAAAAACAGTTTTTTCAAAACTGCTCTTAAACCATAATAATTTTGCAAAAACGTTCAATATACTTGAAATATAGTTGTCAAGAGCTTTCCAATGATATATAACACGCCCCGTTCCGACAAAAAATTTGCAAAAAAAATTGAACTAAAAAAGACGATTTGTTAAACAGAAATGAAAGCATCAGTTCAACCGCTCGAATACATCAGTACAACCGCTTGAAACCGCCAGTTCAAATTGGGTAACAGAATAGATAATGCATGGTTTCTTAGCGTCGACGTTTTCATTTTTGAGTGAGATTCTTTCCCTTCTTGTTCGTTGTCGAATAATTGAGCCCCTCATTGTGACTTTTCCTTTTCCATGGAGTACGATCTGTCCTTGGTAATGTAGTATTAATTCTTCTTTTGAGGTATGCTTCATCGTCATTGTCATCTTCCCTACTCGGGTTGTCGTACTAGTCGTAGTCTTCCTCGTTGGCGACTCCATCCATTTCGGCGATGTTCATTTTGACTCTCCTCACGACAACACGGCTGGGATTGCTCGGGTCGGTTATGAAGAAGTATTTTGTCACGTGCTTACCGTGTACTCATGGCTCATTTTTTGCGATGGCGTTCATGGCAGCGCTCTTAGCGTCGGGTATAAGCATGGTAGTGAAATACCGGTTTTCTCTTTCGACTGACGCAGAACATCGTCGCACTGTGCATTCCAGAGTAGTCAAGCTCCTAGATCACCTCGACCCTTCTGTAGAATCTTTCAGTTGTGGCGTTGTTGTCGTTCATGCATTCCATCATCACCCCTGAGTTATAAAAATCATTGTTTATATCTTTTTCCTCCGTGTAGAATGTGTATCCGTCGATATTGTATGCCTGATAGATCGCAAGGTTAGTCGCGAGGCCATGTGCTAAGGCGTATATGAACAATCCTTCCGTAGAACCCTCTTCCGGGGGATTAGCAAGAATATGCTCTTTGAGACAATGCAGGAAAGTGGAGTTGTGATCTCTAATAACTTCATCATTCCTCATGCATAACCCCCGGTCATGATACTTCTTTCAGATGGTCTCTTTGTGCAGTATCACGAAAGGATCTACCACGTCTAGGTGATGTAGCAGTACTAAGTTTGCTATGTCAAAGTCATTGTATCGATCCGAGTAACCCACATGGAGTTCCCTGCAACCGTTGGAGTAACCTTCTCCTTCGAGACTCCCAAGGTGCTTCTTAACCGGCAAACCAACAATAAGGTCTTCACCATATAGATAATTCTCGCAAAAAGATGTGCACTCTTGGGTCAGATAGCATGGACAATCCTTCCATCCGGACGGGACATGTTACGAACGAATTCTTTGATGACCCCATTCATCCTCTCGGATGACATCATGTTGTGCAGGAATGTCGTCCCCATGTCTATTATGTCGTCCACAATGTGGACACACGTATGCACCACGACGTCAAAGAACGCGAGGGTGGGGGTACATCTTAAGCTCATTTAATATCACAACAATCTCTTCCTGTAGCCTTCGAAGCTGCTTCACACTGATCGACTTTCAAGAGATAACGTAGAAAAAGTTGCAGAGACCAATAAGCGTGTCACGGACGTGGTTGTCCATTATCCCTCTAAGGGAAATAGGTAGTATCTTCATCATCATGACATGACAGTCATGAGACTTCATCTCGCTGAGCCTTTTCTTCTTCGTGTCTACAAATCTGCTTATCTTCCAACAGTAACCGGAACTAACTTTGATTCCGGTAAGGCACTTGAAGAATTGATCGATCTCCTTTGAACACAAGGTAAAGAAAGAAAGCAATAATTCTCTTCCTTCTTGTTCACCTTTTGCCCTTGTCCCGCGCCTTCGTCTCTTTCTCCTCTGACTTTTTACGGCGCGACATGTGGAGATCTGCCCTGATGTTCAAATCTTCCAAGTCTCTTCTTGCCTTCGGCCCATCCTTGGTCTTATACGACATGTTCATTGGTGTTGCAAGCAAGCTCTCAAGGACATTCTTCATGACATGCATTTGATCAAGACAATGAGGCGTGTCAAATTTGGGCCAGTACTCCAAGTCCCAGAAAATAGACCTCGTTTTCCATACCTTCAGCAGCAGCTCCGACGCCTTTTTCATCATCTTTCCTGACGCGGGGTACTGTTCCCAGTTTTTCAACAACTCACTGATTTCGACGCCGCTCCGCTTATGTTCAGGTCCTCGATGCTCAGCTTCACCATTGAATAGATCTCCATGGTTTCTCTACGGGTCATCCTTCGCGAGCCATCTTTGATGCCCCATGTACATGATTTTCCCAGACCCCCCATCTTTCATTAGTTGTTGAGACATTGTATCATCAATGCACTATATGCATCCGCAATATCCATGGCACACTTGGCCTGCAACATATCTGTAACCGAGATAGTCGTGCGCTGTCATCATCAACGCAACTCTCATATAGAAATACCCGCCTTTGCTAGCGTCCCATGTCTTAGCCGGTGTTTTCCATAACGTGTCTAACTCCTCTTGAAGTAGCCCCAGATACAGATTAATATTATTTCCCGGTTGTTTCGGCCCTTGAATCAGCATGCTCATGTGTATGTTCTTTGACTTCATGCACAACCAGGGGGAGGTTGTACATCCATACAAACATGGGCCATGTGCTATGGTTGGTGTTCTGGTTTCCAAATGGATTCATGCCATCGGTACTCGCGCCAGGCATGATGTTTCTTGCATCACATGCAAAATATCGATATTCACCATTGAGCGCTCTCCACTGGCTTGCATCCGCGAGGTGTCTCAGCTTTGGGTCATTTCCATCGTCGGGATTTTTCCTCTCCGAGTGCCAACGCATGAGCTTTGCTTCCTTAGGAACTACGTAATAACATTGCAAACAGCGAGTGTTCGGTAAGTACCAAACAACTTTCTGGGGATATTTCTTTCCAGCCTTCTTGTATCGAGAAGCATTGCATACCGAACAACTTGTTTTTTCCGCGTGCTCCTTCCGATAAATGGTGCAATCATTGATGCATGCATGGTATCTAATGTGCGGCAGATCAAGATGGCACACGATCTTCTTGGCCTCATCCACACTAGTAGGGCATAGATTCCCCGTGTGAAGAACCTTCTTTAGGTACTTGAGAAGCTCATTGAGGCTACTATTTGTCCATTTGCTTTTAGCCTTTATCTTCAGAAGTTCTAGCGTGAAACTCAAGCTGGTCACCTCGGGATCGCAACCATCATACGATGGAGTGTTCGAGTCTACTTGCAGTTGCTCCAGCTTGGCCTCCTCTCTAGAAGCAGCTCTGTCAGTACTCGTCTTCTTGCGAAGCAGGTCTCGAACATGAGGGTCCCGCTTGACTGAACTTAGTAGGGACGAAGACTATGGGGTGTCCACATATTCTTCACCGCCATGTCCAGCCTCTACTCCGCCGCCATGTCTTGCCCCTTCTCCGCCGCCATTATTGTTCATCTCTTCGTTTGGCCCCGTGTCGTCATTGACTGCCCCGTCGGCGTCCTCCACATCATGATCTTCAATTATCCACCGAGTATAGCCATCCATGAAACCAGTCATGAGCAGGTGTGCCTTCAAACGACTATCCTCATAGGGGTCAAGCCAAATTCCTCCTTTGCATCTTCGACATGGACATAGAATCTCTGTCCGGTTATTTTCATTCATATCCTGCACCGCCGCTTGCAACCACCTTTCCACCATCATTCCACTGACCATCATGATCGCCTGCGGTAATAATAAGCAAATTGATTATAAAAATGCATGCATGAATCCAAGTCGTACAAAAATTTGGCATGACCTTCCCTAAAAATAGGACATATAGAGTTTGCCCAAAATTCTCCGAAACAGAAATAAATCGACATTTCGGCAAAACATAGGCAAATCAAGCACAATTCGGCGAAAACTCATGCCACAAGCACAATTTCCCACGATTAGGTCATATCGCGCGCGCACATACACACACACACATTTCCATTCTTACAAAAGCACAAATTTTTACTCACCTATCTCGAGATAGAGCTCGAGCATGGTGATGAGGTCGATCGGTGTTGCCACACACCTAGGGAGTGATGAAAAGTGGACAAAGCTTACTTCTTGACATGGCTAGATCTAGTTAGGGAGGTACATAGGTCACTTCATTAAATGGGTAGATCTACCTAGCTAGTTGGGAAAGGAGGTGGCTCTAACTAGTGGAGGGGGAGGAAAAGTGAGGGAGAAGAGAAAGAAGTTGCATTAATGGAGGTGGTGTAGTTAGCTAGGAGCATTAAAGAGAGACAATGAGAGGTAGAAGAAAGAGAGTAATGGGGAAGAAGAAGTAGTGAGGAAGAAGCAAAGTGAGGGTGAGGGGAGGTGGGAGGGAAATGTGAAGGACAAGAGGATGGGGGAGGGGGTAGAAAAGGTGACTACTGCACCTTAGCAGCAGTAAGGGTAGAAAAAACGCGTTGCTGCTAAAAAAGTAGCAGTAGTGCGTTCCTGCCAACCGTGCTGCTGCTAAGTGGGGCCCGCCATGTGGCATAGTACAAACTTAGTTGTACCGCTGTCCCTGGAAAACACGCTACTAATATTTTCTTAGCAGTAGCACGAGATCTTGAACAGTGCTACTACTATACCTAGCCTCTCGGCCAAGGTGTGGTCGCAATAGCCATATCGTGTTTTCGTGTAGCCGCGCTACCGCTATTAAGGTAGCAGTAGCGCCTTTGAAAACCACACACTACTGTTAAGTAGCAGTAGCGCCTCATTATAACCAGCGCTACTGATAAGCCTCCACGTATGAGGTTTTCCCTAGTATATAGTGTCTCTCTTTGATCTTCAATAAAATGTTCTCCTAGATGTTCTTGGAGATCTATTTGATGTAATCTTCTTTTGCGGTGCGTTTGTTGAGATCAGATGAATTTGGGTTTATGATCAAACTATCTATGAATATTATTTGAGTCTTCTCTAAACTCTTTTATGCATGATTAATATACCTTTGTATTTCTCTCTGATCTATTGATTGGTTTGGCCAACTAGATTTATTTTTCTTGCAATGGGAGAGGTCCTTTGTAATGGGTTCAATCTTGCAGTGCACAATCCCAGTGACAGAAGGGTACATGTCGCGTATTTGTATTGTTGCCATTAAGGATAAAAAGGTGGGGTTTATTCATATTAATTGGATATATCCCTCTAGATAATGTCATCTTGCGTAAGGCGTTACTCCGTTCTTGTTAACTTAATACACTAGATGCATGCTGGACAGCGGTCGATGTGTGGAGTAATAGTAGTAGATGCAGGCAGGAGTTGCTCTACTTGTCACGGACGTGATGCCTATATTCATGATCATTGCTTTAGATATCGTCATAATTATTTGCTTTTCTATCAATTGCTCAACAGTAATTAGCACACCCACCGTATGCGTTCTTTCAAGAGAGAAGCCTGTATTGAAAACTATGGCCCCCGGGTCTATTCTTATCATGTTATTTTCAGATCTATAAAACCAAAAACCGAAAAATACCCTGCTGCAATTTATTTACCTTTACTTTATTTTGTACTTTTTTATCTTTTATACCTATCTCTATCAGATCTCATCTTTGCTAGTAACAGTGAAGGGATTGACAACCCCTTTATCGCATTGGGTGCAAGTATTTGTTTGTATGTGTAGGTGCTATCATTGGAGACTTGTGTGTTCCTCCTACTGGATTGATACCTTGGTTCTTAACTAAGGGAAATACTTATCTCTACTTTGCTACATCACCCTTTCCTCTGCAAGGGAAAAATCAACGCAACCTCAAGAAGTAGCAATAATCATGACGATATCCAAGGCAATGATCATGTATATAGGCATCACGTCCGAGACAAGTAGACCGACTCCTGGCTGCATCTACTACTATTACTCCACACATCGACCGCTATCGAGCATGCATCTAGAGTATTAAGTTCATAAAGAATGGAGTAACGCCTTAAGCAAGATGGCATGATGTAGACAAAGTAAACTCAAGCAATATGAATAAACCCCATCATTTTATCCTTAATAGCAATACTAAAAATATGTGCCTTGTCCCTTTCTATCACTAGGATATAGATCACCGCAAGATTGAACTTGTCGGGGGAAATCGGCCTCCACGAGCACCTATGGGGACGGAGCCCCTTTTCGGTTCGGCGGGGGGCGGAGGTTGCACAAAGAGCAGATCGAGGCGACACACACACAACGATTTTACCCAGCTTCGGGCCGCACGGATGCGTAAAACCCTACTGCTGCTTGTCTGGTTGATTCGAGTTCTTGCTCTGGAGCGCAAGAAGCTACAGTAAGTTGGAGCTGGACGTAGACGAGGGTCTACTGGGTTTTTTCCTTCGGGGTTCTCCCCCTACGTGCGCATGGGCCTCCTTTTATATGCTAAGGGGTTTCCCACAGGTAGCGACGCAGGTGAGGGTAAAAATGGCAAGGAACTGTGCGAACAGTGGCCGCACAGTGCTATCGCACCTAACTCTGACGGCGGGGGACAAAGGCATTAAATGCCCGTCTGGATCGCCCGAACAGTACCGAGGCGGACCGTTGGGGGCGCCTCCGCTTGCCACGGGGGCGACTCTGCCAACGTCGCATGCCACCGCGCGCCTCAGGTTGCGCGGCGCCCCGCCACGTGCCTTTGGGGAAGCTCCAGAGTGACGCGTGGTCAGGTGAGCTGGAGCGCAGGGCTGAGGTGGTGGTTTGCCGCGGCAAGTGGCTTGCCGCGGTGGTTGTCTTGCCGCACCTGAAAGCTTGCCGCTCGTCAGGCCTTGCCGGGGCGCGCGGCGCGCCGCGGCGGGCTTTTCTTGGGGTGCCTTGGCTTGGCCGTCCCGGCGAGCTCCTCCCGCCGGGGCCTTGGTGCTTCGGCTTAGTCGTCCCGGCAAGCTCCTCTTGCCGGGGCCTTGTCGCCTTGGCCCGGCAAGCTCCTCTTGCCGGACCTCGCCTCCTTGGCCCGGCAAGCTCCTCTTGCCGGGGCCTGGTCTTCTAGGCTCGATCACTTGGCCTTCGTCCGGCCCAGAAAGGGCCGTGGAGACTCTTCTCGCTCCCCTGGCAAGCCTTGCCACGGGACGCTACTACTGCCCGTGCACAAGTTCGGGGTACTAAGGTACCCCTACTTTAGTACACCGACAGGAGCCCCCGGGTCTGGGCCATACACGGTGCCGAGCGTTGTTGGGCCAGGCCCTAACAGTGCATGGGCACGCGTGGCCTGGGTTGCGCTGCTCCTTAACTCCGTGCCCGTCGCACCCTCCCCAAGTGGCGCGCGCTTATCGCGGCGTCGTGGGGGGCGAGGCGTGCGAGGCGTGCGTGACGTGGGTGGTGTGCGCGGGGCTTGAGGCCCGCAGGCATGCGTCATGTCGGGCACGATTCCTTTATTTGGAAAGGCGAAACGCCCGCCCCCACCCTTCTTTATAAGAGGAGGGGAACAGGGGCAACTCGCCATTCCGCCGGTTGCTGTTCTTCGAAAATCTCCGCCACTTCCTCCTTACTAGAGAAAGCGGCAATTCGCCCTCGCAGCCCCTGGCGCCGCCAACGCCGACAACTCCCCCTCCCCGTATCTGCCATGGCCCCGAAGAGCGACAAGGCGAAGGGAAGGCCGTGAAGTCGGCCGAGGCGCTGCAGCTGGAAGCGCTTCGGAAGGAGACGGCGAGGTTCCCCCCTCAGCTCGATGCGCTGGGGCTGAAGAACGGATACCGCCTCTTCTGGTCGACGGTGACGCGAGTGCATCCGCGCACGCGAGTTCTTCCCGCCATCGCCCAGAAGCTGTACCCGACCGGGTACCCTTTCTTCGCCGTGTTCTTCTATTGCGGGCTCTGCCCGCCTTTTTCCGAGATCTTCTGCGACATCATGCACACCTACAACCTCCACCTCCTTGATTTCACCCCAACGCCGTTCTGACAATGGCGGTTTTCGCACACCTTTGCGAGAACTTTGTCGGAGTCCGCCCCAACGTAGCCCTCTTCCGCCACTTCGTTACTCCTCTGGTGGACAAAGGAGAGCCGCTGTCTGGCGGAGTCGCCTGGGTCTCTAGGACCGGCAAGAAAGAGGTCTACTTGGAGGGGGAACTCCGTGGCAGATGGGAGGAGTGGAGGGCCGAGTGGTGCCTGATCGTCGAGGAAAATCCACCGCCGTTCACCGCCGTGCGCCGAACCCCAGTGGTGCGCGGCCGTGACTGGAGCGACCTAGCCCCGGACGACGCCAAGCTGAAGATTGCCATCACCCGAATCCTGCGCCTCAGGTGTGCCGGGCTCACCGTCGGCGCCGTCGGCGCGGATTTCCTTCGCCGGCGTATCGCCCCCCTGCAAGAGAGGGGGAAGCCGGCTTGGGAATTCCAAAACGCGGCGGACATCGTGAGGCTGCGCCCGGGCCTTAACTACAACTTCACCGTTCTGGAGCTCGTCTCAGTGTTGAAGGAGCTGTTCAGGTACGATTCCGAGCACCCAGAATGGTTCAGGTTGCCGTCGGGCATCGCCCCCCTGTGCAACAACTCGGCGCTCAGCCGCATCCTCGCGATGATGCCACTGTGCGACTCGCACGGGATCGACGCGACCTGGCAGGAGCCGGCGGACGACGTCGTGCAGGCCTTCTTCGACAACTTGGAGGAGGTGCCGGTCGACCCCGACGAGAAGAGGGGCCTCACGCGGGACACCACCTCGAGGAGCTGGCTTACATCGCCTCCAGGATGGAGGAGGCGGCGGCCGCCGCGGCCGCGGGCGAGTCTGGCTTCACCCTGGCCGAAGCAGACGCGGCGAAGGCGGAGAGCCTCGCCGACCAAATGGAGTTCGCCGGCGCGGAGGAACCAGCCGAGCACGGTGGCGCGGGCGAGCCCGCCCAGGACGCGAGCGGCTTGCCGGAGGTTGACGCGCCCTCCTCGCAGCTCCCGGGCAGCTCGTCGCAGGCGGAGCCCCCTGCCCAGCCGAGGAGGCGTCTCCGCAGGGCCGGAGAGGTGGTGCGGCAGGCCGACCAGCAACCGCAACCCCGCGTGACACGCGCCTCCGAAGCAGCGGGAGCGGGGTCCTCACAGGCCGCGGCTTCTGCTCCTGCCGCTCCCCGTACCGCGGCGGCAACGGGGGCGGGGTCGTCCACCGTCCCCGCCAAGCGGTCCCGGGAACCCACTCCCCTGTCTCCTCGCGCCTGGAGCAAGCCGGTTTTTGACTATTCCGCGCTTAGCTCCGACGACGAAGAGGAGGACGAAGAGTAAGTTCCTGGTAGAGCTTGTATCTTCTTGATTTCTGTTGCTTCGTCTTGTTTCGCAGCCCACTCATCCTCCCCCGAAACCGTTCCCATTCAGGAGCCTGGCCCAGAGGAGGGCGAAGAGGGCCAAGATCCCGCTGGTCGTCCTTGAGGGCGAATCTCCCCCGGCAACTGGGGAGGTGCCGGAGACGACCTTGCCGGACTTGGCAGCGGGTCCCCAGGGCAGCCCACAGCGCAGCCCCCAGGGTGAGTGCACGGCTAGTTCTTGCTGTTTGGCGCGCGCGTGAGCTCCCCTTCTCTTTGCGGTTGACATGTGGCTGTTGTTGTTGGGTAGGAGCAGAGCAGCCCCAGCAGGCGACCCCGGGGGGCACTCCTGCCGCGCCGTCTGCGTCGACCACCCCGCCTAGGGAGAAATCTCCGGCAAGGGAGGAGCCCCCGGCAGGGGAGACCTCCCCGGCAAGGGAGGAGCCCCCGGCAAGGGAGACCTCTCCGGCAAGGGAGGGATCTCCGGCGAGGGACGCGGCCAGCGATCCCCCGGCAGCAGAGGCCGCGGCCACGGACCCTGCCACCGGTAAGCCCCCCTGCACGGAAAACTTCCCCTGGCTATCTTTCCTTATGAGCCTTTTTGTCGGCTGTTCGGTTGACTCTTCTCCCCTCTTCCGGCCATCAGACCCGCCCACCACGGACCCGATGGAGACCGAGGCCGTCGTCGGGGAGGGTGCGCGCGGCGACACCGACGACGTCGTCGTCATCGAAGAGGCGGACGGCACCGACGACCCCGCAGGCGGCGGGGAGGCCGAAGCCGCCAAGGCCGCCGCGGCGGCAGACGGCGAGGGGACCGGCGACCGTGCCGACGGCCCCGGGGAGGCAGGGGCGTCAAGCACTCCGCCGTCCGGCGATCCCGCTGCTGCCGCCGCGTCGGGCCCCGAGGAGCCCCCGGCGGGTGCCTACCTGAAGGCCGGCGATGGCATCTTCATCAGGCTCCCCTGGGAGCCTAGCTCCAGGGCGCCAGTCGAGGGGGAGGCCTTGGACGGAAAAGTGCTCGCCTCCGTCGGGCTGACAGTGGTCGATGCACCAAGCACCAGCAGCGGCGAGCTCGAGGAGGAGCGGCC
The DNA here is from genome assembly GCA_032464435.1 of Aegilops umbellulata. NCBI lineage: Eukaryota > Viridiplantae > Streptophyta > Magnoliopsida > Poales > Poaceae > Aegilops > Aegilops umbellulata. Next base: position 220,744,656 of record CP136055.1, on the reverse strand, counting down.
GCTCCGGAAGCTTGTGTCGCTCTACCACGCCCGGCAGGCTAAGGTGGAGCGCCAGGAGGCACTCGTCGCGAGGGCCGGCGCGGACATGGAGAAGCGTGCCGGGGAGCTCCGGGAGCTCAACCAGGAGGCTCTCCGGTCTTTGGCGGAGGAGCGGAGGCTGCTCGACGAGGCGCGAACGACCTTTCTCCTCGAGAAGGCAGAGGCTAAAGAGCAGCAGAGGCTTGCCGCTGCCGGGCTATCCGCGCGGGAAAGCGAACTGGTGCAGCAGAAGGCCAGCCTCACCAGCCACGAGGAGGAGGTTGCCGCGCGCGAGCAGGCGCTTGGCAGGGCCCTGCAGAAAGCGCAGGACGCTGCCGCGGCCGCCGAGGTCGTCAAGGGGGAGCTGGAGACGTGGGTGGCGCAGCTCGTCAGCGACCTCAAGGCGAGCGGCGAAGAGCTTGCCGCGCTCAAACAGGAGCGTGAGAAGGGCACTCGCACCCTTGGCGAGCTGCAGGGCCGCTTCGCCGAGAAGATCCGGGAGCTCGACGCCGCCAAGGATTCCAAGGCCGACCTCGAGCTGAAGCTAGACACCCTGGCCAAGGCGCTGGAGAGCGCCAAGGGGCAGGAAGCGACCTTGCGGAAGGAGGTTGCTGACAACGAGGAGCTATTGAAGCGCGCCGCCGTTACCCAGAACGCCTTCCAGGAGACGGTGGAGCGGTGGACCGAAGGCCTCGTCGACATCGCCACCACCATCGACAAGGAGCTGAAGCTGCTGGGGATGGAGGGCCACGAGTACCCCTCCGGCAAAAATGTCTCGCCGAGCATCAAGCTCACTTCCTTCTTCAAGGGCTTGGTGGAGGCGCTCCAGCATCTCCGGGAAACGATCCCAGAGCAGTTGGCCGAGGAGACGCGGGAAGCCGTCTCCGGGGCCCTCGAGAGGGTGCTAGTGAAGATCGTCTTCCGCAACCCCACCATCAGGCTTACCAACGTCCTCAGGCACCTGCCGGAAGACGCCGACCTGACGGAGATCAGGGCCCTCGTCACCCCCATTGTGGAAAGGGTGGCCGGGATCGGGAGGGTCGAGGGTGACCGCGCGGATTAGGCCGCCCACCTCTTTCTTTTCTTCCCTTGTCGCTGCTGAGCATGTCATAGAAACAGCTGATTAGAGCAGCCGCAAGTCGTTTTGGAATATAACTTTTATCTTAGGCAGTTCATTGCGCTGTTATCTCCCTCGTTCGACTTTGTGCTTCGTACGTTCGCGCCCTACGCTCCCAGGAACTTGTCGGCGCAAGCCTCCGCCTTGCCACGAGTGCCGAGTGCGGGACATCAGCAACCCGCTGGCGGTGCCTCCACCGGCAAGAAACCTTGCCGCGGCTGGCGCAACTCACTTAAAATGTTGAGCAGGCTCAGGGCGAGGTAAGCGTTGCGACTGCAGTCGCAGCACACTTAAGCTGCCGAGCAAGCTCGAAACAAAGTAAGGACGCCACTCTGGATGTAGCACACTTAAGTCGTTGAGCGGACTCGAAACGAAATAAGGGCGCAACCAGCCACGAGCCGGCCCCTCCGCGCACAGGTTTCCCATACGAAGCTCGGCCGTTCGAGGAAGATAACTTAAGGGTAAAAAGGAGCTTAATTGCTTAAATTTTGGCAACTTAGCTTTTCTGTTGTTTGCAGTCCAGCAAGGCGCAGCTTCCTCGGGCGACGCCCAGCCTATCCTGTCATCCCCCCTTCTCGAGGTAAGGGAATAACGAGGGCTCGGGGCTTCATGGCCTGCCATCGCTTGCCGGAGCCGAGTGCTGCACAATCGTGTCAAATAATGCATGCGCAAAGCGGAGAGGCGCAAAATCGACAAGATGTGCGGGGCACATAAGCTATGCTTGGGATTTGCGCTCGTCTCTGTACCAAGGATTACATGCAACTGCAGCAAGACTTGGACAGAGAGGATGGCCGACGGAACGGGTTCCGACTACCGCGCTGGCAAGGTCCCTCCCACGGTCGGCGTCGACTCGTTTGGATCTTGGCGGCCTGGGCGCGCCGAAGAACGAGGTCGCCTTTCCCACAACTTCCGGCGCTAACTTCTGCGGCTACGGGAGCGGCGCAGAGATTGCTGGAGGCGAGAAACTCGCTCAGCGGCCGGAAGGCGGTCCTCAAGGAGCAGCCGCTCTTGCCCGGGCTCTGCGTGAGTGGGTACTCGAGGAGGGCCGTGCATGAGTCCGTGAGGAGGAATGCCTCCGCTCCGCGGGTTGGAGCGGAAAGGTACCTGGCCATATCTGAGCTTACCTGTGGTCGCCAAATCTGGTTCGCACAACCTCGACGCAGCCCCCTACCTGGCGCGCCAAAGATGTCGGGGGAAATCGGCCTCCACGAGCACCTATGGGGACGGAGCCCCTTTTCGGTTCGGCGGGGGGCGGAGGTTGCACAAAGAGCAGATCGAGGCGACACACACACAACGATTTTACCCAGCTTCGGGCCGCACGGATGCGTAAAACCCTACTGCTGCTTGTCTGGTTGATTCAAGTTCTTGCTCTGGAGCGCAAGAAGCTACAGTAAGTTGGAGCTGGACGTAGACGAGGGTCTACTGGGTTTTTTCCTTCGGGGTTCTCCCCCTACGTGCGCATGGGCCTCCTTTTATATGCTAAGGGGTTTCCCACAGGTAGCGACGCAGGTGAGGGTAAAAATGGCAAGGAACTATGCGAACAGTGGCCGCACAGTGCTATCGCACCTAACTCTGACGGCGGGGGACAAAGGCATTAAATGCCCGTCTCGATCACCCGAACAGTACCGAGGCGGACCGTTGGGGTCGCCTCCGCTTGCCACGAGGGCGACTCTGCCAACGTCGCACGCCACCGCGCGCCTCAGGTTGCGCGGCGCCCCGCCACGTGCCTCTGGGGAAGCTCCTGAGTGACGCGTGGTCAGGTGAGCTGGAGCGCAGGCCTGAGGTGGTGGTTTGCCGCGGCAAGTGGCTTGCCGCGGTGGTTGTCTTGCCGCACCTGAAAGCTTGTCGCTCGTCAGGCCTTGCCGGGGCGCGCGGCACGCCGCGGCGGGCTTTTCTTGGGGTGCCTTGGCTTGGCCGTCCCGGCGAGCTCCTCCCGTCGGGGCCTTGGTGCTTCGGCTTAGTCGTCCCGGCAAGCTCCTCTTGCCGGGGCCTTGTCGCCTTGGCCCGGCAAGCTCCTCTTGCCGGACCTCGCCTCCTTGGCCCAGCAAGCCCCTCTTGCCGGGGCCTGGTCTTCTAGGCTCGATCACTTGGCCTTCGTCCGGCCCAGAAAGGGCCGTGGAGACTCTTGTCGCTCCCCTGGCAAGCCTTGCCGCGGGACGCTACTACTGCCCGTGCAAAAGTTCGGGGTACTAAGGTACCCCTACTTTAGTACACCGACAGAACTCATCACAAAGCACCCCTCCCATTGTAAGAAAAAATAATCTAGTTGGCAAACCAAATCAATAGATTGGAGAGAAATACAAAGCTGTAATAATCATGCATAAAAGAGTTCAGTGAAGACTCAAACAATATTCATGGATAATTTGATCATAAACTAAAAATTCATCAGATCCCAACAACCACACCGCAAAAAGTGATTACATGGAACAGATCTCCAAGAACATCGAGGAGAACATCGGATTGAAGATCAAAGAGAGAGAAGAAGCCATCTGATACGTCTCGAACATATCTATAATTTTTATTGTTCCATGCTATTATATTATCTGTTTTGGATGTTTAATGGGCTTTATTATGCACTTTTAAATTATTTTTGGGACTAACCTATTAACAGAAGGCCCAGTGCAAATTGCTGTTTTTTTGCCTATTTCAGTGTTTCGTAGAAAAGGAATATCAAACTGAATCCAAACGGAATGAAACATTCGCGAGGATTGTTTTTTGGAACAAACGCAATCCAAGAGACTTGGAGTGGACGTCAAGGAAGCAACGAGGCGCCCACAAGGTAGGAGGGCGCGCCCACGGGGGTAGGCGTGCCCCCCACCCTCGTGGCTCCACCGACCTACTTCTTTCGCCTATATATACTCATATACCCTGAAAACATCCAGGAGCACCACGAAACCCTATTTCCACCGCCGCAACCTTCTGTACCCGTGGGATCCCATCTTGGGGCCTTTTCCGGTGCTCCGCCGGAGGGGGAATCGATCACGGAGGGCTTCTACACCAACACCATAGCCTCTCCGATGATGTGTGAGTAGTTTACCACAGACCTTCAGGTCCATAGTTATTAGCTAGATGGCTTCTTCTCTCTCTTTGGATCTCAATACAAAGTTCTCGTTGATTCTCTTGGAGATCTATTCGATGTAATTCTTTTTGCGGTGTGTTTGTTGAGATCTGATGAATTGCGCGTTTATGATTAAGATTATCTATGAACAATATTTGATTCTTCTCTGAATTCTTATATGCATGATTTAATATCTTTGCAAGTCTCTTCGAATTATCAGTTTGGTTTGGCCTACTAGATTGATCTTTCTTGCAATGGGAGACATGCTTAGCTTTGGGTTCAAGCTTGCTGTGTCCTTTCCCAGTGATAGCAGGGGCAGCAAGGCACGTATTGTATTGTTGCCATCGAGGATAAAAAGATGGGGTTTATATCATATTGCTTGAGTTTATCCCTCTACATCATGTCATCTTGCCTAATGCGTTACTCTAGATAAATGCTGGATAGCGGTCGATGTGTGGAGTAATAGTAGTAGATGCAGAATCGTTTCGGTCTACTTGTCACGGACGTGATGCCTATATACATGATCATTGTCGGGGGATATCGGCCTCCACGAGCACCTATGGGGACGGAGCCCCTTGTCGGTTCGGCGGGGGGCGGAGGATGCACAAAGAGCAGATCGAGGCGACACACACACACAACGATTTTACCCAGCTTCGGGCCGCATGGATGCGTAAAACCCCACTGCTGCTTGTCTGGTTGATTCGGGTTCTTGCTCTAGAACGTAAGAAGCTATAGTAAGTTGGAGCTGGACGTAGACGAGGGTCTACTGGGCGTCCTTCTTCGGGTCTCCTAGCGTTCGATCTCTCTAGGGTTCCCTTGGGGTCTCGATCCCTCTCGGGTTCTCTCTCTCCCCCCTCTACGTGCGCATGGGCCTCCTTTTATATGCTAAGGGGTTTCCCACAGGTAGCGACGCAGGTGAGGGTAAAAATGGCAAGGAACTGTGCGAACAGAGGTTGCACAGTGCTATCGCACCTAACTCTGACGGCGGGGGACAAAGGCATTAAATGCCCGTCTGGATCGCCTGAACAGTGCCGAGGCGGACCGTTAGGAGCGCCTCCGCTCACCACGGGGGCGACTCTGCCAACGTCGCATGCCACCGCGCGTCTCAGGTTGCGCGGCGCCCCGCCACGTGCCTCCGGGGAAGCCCTAGAGCGACGCGTGGGCAGGTGAGCTGGAGCGTAGGCCTGAGGTGGTGGCTTGCCGCGGCAAGTGGCTTGCCGCGGTAGTTGCCTTGCCGCACCTGAGAGCTTGCCGCTCGTCAGGCCTTGCCGGGGCGCGCGGTGCGCCGCGGTGGGCTTCTCTTGGGGTGCCTTGGCTTGGCCGTCCCGGCGAGCTCCTCCCGCCGGGGCCGTGGTGCTTCGGCTCAGTCGTCCCGGCAAGCTCCTCTTGCCGGGGCCTTGTCGCTTTGGCCCGGCAAGCTCCTCTTGCCGGACCTCGCCTGCTTGGCCCGGCAAGCTCCTCTTGCCGGGGCTTGGTCTTCTAGGCTCGATCACTTGGCCTTCGTCCGGCCCAGAAAGGGCCGTGGAGACTCTTGTCGCTTCCCTGGCGAGCCTTGCCGCGGGACGCTACTACTACCCGTGCACAAGTTCGGGGTACGAAGGTACCCCTACTTTAGTACACCGACAGGAGCCCCCGGGTCTGGGCCATACACGGTGCCGAGCGTTGTTGGGCCAGGCCCTAACAGTGCACGGGCACGCGTGGCCTGGGTTGCGCTGCTCCTTAACTCCGTGCTCGTCGCGCCCACCCCAAGTGGCGCGCGCTTATCGCGGCGTCGTGGGGGGCGAGGCGTGCGAGGCGTGCGTGACGTGGGTGGCGTGCGCGGGGCTAAGGCCCGCAGGCATGCGTCACGTCGGGCACGACTCCTTTATTTGGAAAGGCGGAGCGTCCGCCCCCACTCCTTCCCCCCTTTATAAGCGGAGGGGAACAGGGGCAGCTCGCCATCCCACCGGTTGCTGTTCCTCGAAAATCTCCGCCACTTCCTCCTCACTAGAGAAAGCGGCGATTCGCCTTCGCAGCCCCCGGCGCCGCCAACGCCGACAACTCCCCCTCCCTGTTTCTACCATGGCCCCGAAGAGCGACAAGGCGAAGGGGAAGGCCGTGAAGTCGGCCGAGGCGCTGCGGCTGGAAGCGCTTCGGAAGGAGACGGCGACGTTCCCCCCTCAGCTTGATGCGCTGGGGCTGAAGAACGGATACCGCCTCTTCTGGTCGACGGCGACGCGAGCGCATCCTCGCACGCGAGTTCTTCCCGCCATCGCGCAGAAGCTGTACCCGACCGGGTACCCTTTCTTCGCCGTGTTCTTCCTCTACGGGCTCTGCCCGCCTTTTTCTGAGTTCTTCTGCGACATCATGCACACCTACAACCTCCACCTCCTTGATTTCACCCCCAATGCCGTTCTGACAATGGCGGTTTTCGCACACCTTTGCGAGAACTTTGTCGGAGTCCGCCCCAACGTAGCCCTCTTCCGCCACTTCTTTACTCCTCGGGTGGAGAAAGGAGAGCCGATGTCCGGTGGAGTCGCCTGGGTCTCCAGGACCGCAAGAAAGAGGTCTACTTGGAGGGGGAACTCCGTGGCAGATGGGAGGAGTGGAGGGCCGAGTGGTGCCTGATCGTCGAGGAGAATCCACCGCCGTTCACCGCTGTGCGGCGAACTCCAGAGGTGCGCGGCCGCGACTGGAGAGACCTGGCCCCGGACGACGCCAAGCTGAAGATTGCCGCCACCCGAATCCTGCGCCTCAGGTTTGCCGGGCTCACCGTCGGCGCGGATTTCCTTCGCCGGCGTATCGCCCCCCTGCAGGAGAGGGGGAAACCGGCTTGGGAATTCCAAAACTAGGCGGACATCATGAGGCTGCGCCCGGGCCTTAACTACAACTTCACCGTTCTGGAGCTCGACGGAGTGCTGAAGGAGCTGTTGAAGCACGACTCCGAGCACCCAGAATGGTTTAGGTTGCCGCCGGGCGTCGTCCCCCTGTGCAACAACTCGGCGCTCAGCCGCATCCTCGCGATGATGCCGCTGTGCGACTCGCACGGGATCGACGCGACCTGGCAGGAGCCGGCGGACGACGTCGTGCAAGCCTTCTTCGACAACTTGGAGGAGGTGCCGGTCGACCCCGACGAGAAGAGGGTCCTCACGCGGGACACCACCCCCGAGGAGCTGGCCTACATCGCCTCCAGGATGGAGGAGGCGGCGGCCGCCGCGGCCGCGGGCGAGTCTGGCTTCACCCTGGCCGAGGCAGACGCGGCGGAGGCGGAGAGCCTCGCCGGCCAAATGGAGTTCGCCGGCGCGGAGGAACCGGCCGAGCACGGTGGTGCGGGCGAGCCCGCCCAGGACACGGGTGGCTTGCCGGAGGCTGACGCGCCCTCCTCGCAGCTCCCGGGCAGCTCGTCGCAGGCGGAGCCCCCTGCCCAGCCGAGGAGGCGTCTCCGCAGGGCCGGAGAGGTGGTGCGGCAGGCCGACCAGCAACCGCAGCCCCGGGTGACGCGCGCCTCTGAAGCAGCGGGAGCGGGGTCCTCACGGGCCACGGCTTCTGCTCCTGCCGCTCCCCGTTCCGCGGCGGCAACGGGGGCGGGGTCGTCCACCGCCCCCGCCAAGCGGTCCCGGGAACCCACTCCCCTGTCTCCTCGCGCCTGGAGCAAGCCGGTTTTTGATTATTCCGCGCTCAGCTCCGACGACGAAGAGGAGGACGGAGAGTAAGTTCCTGGTAGAGCTTGTATCTTCTTGATTTCTGTTGCTTCGTCTTGTTTCGCAGCCCATTCATCCTCCCCCGAAACCGTTCCCTTTTCAGGACCCTGGCCCAGAGGAGGGCGAAGAGGGCCAAGATCCCGCTGGTCGTCCTTGAGGGCGAATCTCCCCCGGCAACTAGGGAGGTGCCAGAGACGACCTTGCCGGACCTGGCAACGGGCCCGCAGGGCAGCCCACAGCGCAGCCCCCAGGGTGAGGGCACGGCTAGTTCTTGTCGTTTGGCGCGCGCGCGAGCTTCCCTTCTCTTTGTTGACATGTGGCTGTTGTTGTTGTCGTTGGGTAGGAGCAGAGCAGCACCAGCAGGCGACCCCGGGGGGCACTCCTGCCGCGCCGTCCACGTCGACCACCCCGCCTAGGGAGAAATCTCCGGCAAGGAGGAGCCCCCGGCAGGGGAGACCTCCCCAGCAAGGGAGGAGCCCCCGGCAAGGAAGACCTCTCCGGCAAGGGAGGGATCTCCGGCGAGGGACGCGGCCAGCGATCCCCCGGCAGCGGAGGCCGCGGCCACGGACCCTGCCACCGGTAAGCCCCCCTGCACGGAAAACTTCCCCTGGCTATCTTTCCTGATGAGCTTTTTTGTCGGCTGTTCAGCTGACTCTTCTCCCCTCTTCCGGCCATCAGACCCGCCCACCGCGGACCCGATGGAGACCGAGGTCGTTGTCGGGGAGGGCGCGCGTGGCGACGCCGACGATGTCGTCGTCATCGAAGAGGAGGACAGCGCCGACGACCCCGCAGGCGGCGGGGAGGCCGAAGCTGCCAAGGCCGCCGCGGCGGCAGACGGCGAGGGGACCAGCGACCGCGCCGACGACCCCGGGGAGGCCGGGGCGTCAAGCGCTCCGCCGTCCGGCGATCCCGCTGCTGCCACCGCGTCGGGCCCCGAGGAGCCCCCGGCAGGCGCCTACCTGCAGGCCGGCGATGGCGTCTTCATCAGGCTCCCCTGGGAGCCTAGCTCCAGGGCGCCGGTCGAGGGGGAGGCCTTGGACGGAGAAGTGCTCGCCTCCGTCGGGCTGACAGTGGTTGACGCACCGAGCACTAGCAGCGGCGAGCCCGAGGAGGAGCGGCTGCTCCGGAAGCTTGTGTCGCTCTACCGCGCCCGACAGGCCAAGGTGGAGCGCCAGGAGGCACTCGTCGCGAAGGCCGGCGCGGACATGGAGAAGCGTGCCGGGGAGCTCCGGGAGCTCAACCAGGAGGCTCTCCGGTCTTTGGCGGAGGAGCGGAGGCTGCTCGATGAGGCGCGGACGGCCTTCCTCCTCGAGAAGGCAGAGGCTGAAGAGCAGCAGAGGCTTGCCGCTGCGGGGCTATCCGCGCGGGAAAGCGAACTGGTGCAGCAGAGGGCCAGCCTCGCCAGCCACGAGGAGGAGGTTGCCGCGCGCGAGCAGGCGCTCGGCGGGGCCCTGCAGAAAGCGCAGGATGCTGCCGCGGCCACCGAGGTCGCCAAGGGGGAGCTGGAGGCGAGGGTGGCGCAGCTCGTCAGTGACCTCAAGGCGAGCGGCGAGGAGCTTGCCGCGCTCAAACAGGAGCGCGAGAAGGGCGCTCACACCCTTGGCAAGCTGCAAGGCCGCTTCGCCGAGAAGATCCAGGAGCTCGACGCCGCCAAGGACTCCAAGGCTGGCCTCGAGCTGAAGCTGGACACCCTGGCCAAGGCGCTGGAGAGCGCCAAGGAGCAGGAAGCGACCCTGCGGAAGGAGGTAGCCGGCAACGAGGAGCTATTGAAGAGCGCCGCCGTTACCCAGAACGCCTTCCAGGAGACGGTGGAGCGGTGGACCGAAGGCCTCGTCGACATCGCCACCACCATCGACAAGGAGCTGAAGCTGCTGGGGATGGAGGGCCACGAGTACCCCTCCGGCGAGAACGTCCCGCCGAGTGCCAAGCTCATTTCCCTCTTCAAGGGCTTGGTGGGTGTGCTCCAGCATCTCCGGGAAAAGATCCCGGAGCAGCTGGCCGAGGAGACGCGGGAGGCCATCTCCGGGGCCCTCGAGAGGGTGCTGGTGAAGATCGTATTCCGCAACCCCACCATCAAGCTTACCAACGTCCTCAGGCACCTACCGGAAGACGCCGACCTGACGGAGATCAGGGCCCTCGTCACCCCCATTGTGGAAAGGGTGGCCGGGATCAGGCGGGTCGAGGGCGACCGCACGGATTAGGCCGCCCACCTCTTTCTTTTCTTCCCTTGTCGCTGCTGGGCATGTCATAGAAAAAGCTGATTAGGGCAGCGGCAAGTCATTTTGTAATATAACTTTTATCTTAGGCAGTTCATTGCGTTGTTATGTCCCTCGTTCGACCTTGTGCTTCGTACGTTCGCGCCCTACGCTTCCGGGAACTTGTCGGCGCAAGTCTCCGCCTTGCCACGGGTGCCGAGTGCGGGACATCAGCAACCCGCTGACGGAGCCTCCACCGACAAGAAACCTTGTCGCGGCTGGCATAACTCACTTAAATGTTGAGCAGGCTCATGGCGAGATAGGCGTGGCGACTGCAGTCGCGGCACACTCAAGCTGCCGAGCGAGCTCGAAACAAGTAAGGACGCCACTCGGGATGTAGCACACTTAAGTCGTTGAGCGGACTCGAAACGAAATAAGGGCGCAACCAGCCACGAGCCGGCCCCTCCGCGCACAGGTTTCCCATACGAAGCTCGGTCGTTCGAGGAAGATAACTTAAGAATAAAAAGGAGCTTAATTGCTCAAACTTTGGCAACTTAGCTTCTCTGTCGTTTGCAGTCCGACAAGGCGCAGCTTCCTCGGGCGACGCTCAGCCTATCCTGTCATCCCCCCTTCTCGAGGTAAGGGAATAACGAAGGCTCGGGGCTTCGCGGCCCGCCATCGCTTGCCGGAGTCGAGTGCTGCACAATCGTGTCGAATGATGCATGCGCCAAGCGGTGAGGCGCGAAATCGACAAGATGTGCGGGGCACATAAGCTATGCTCGGGATCTGCGCCCGTCTCTGTGCCAAGGATTACATGCAACTGCGGCAAGACTTGGACAGAGAGGATGGCCGATGGAACGGGTTCCGACCGCCGCGCTGGCAAGGTTCCTCCCACGGTCGGCGTCGACTCGTTTGGATCTTGGCGGCCTGGGCTCGCCGAAGAATGAGGTCGCCTTTCCCGCAACTTCCGGCGCTAACTTCTGCGGCTACGGGAGCGGCGCAGAGTTTGCTGGAAGCGAGAAACTCGCTCAGCGGCCGGAAGGCGGTCCTCCTCAAGGAGCAGCTGCTCTTGCCCGGACTCTGCATGAGTGGGTACTCGAGGAGGGCCGTGCGCGAGTCCGTGAGGAGGAATGCCTCCGCTTAGCGGGTCGGAGCGGAAAGGTCCCTGGCCATACCTGAGCTCACCTGTGGTCGTCAAATCTGGTTCGCACAACCTCGACGCACCCCCTACCTGGCGCGCCAAAGATGTCGGGGGATATCGGCCTCCACGAGCACCTATGGGGACGGAGCCCCTTGTCGGTTCGGCGGGGGGCGGAGGATGCACAAAGAGCAGATCGAGGCGACACACACACACAACGATTTTACCCAGCTTCGGGCCGCATGGATGCGTAAAACCCTACTGCTGCTTGTCTGGTTGATTCGGGTTCTTGCTCTGGAGCGCAAGAAGCTACAGTAAGTTGGAGCTGGACGTAGATGAGGGTCTACTGGGCGTCCTTCTTCGGGTCTCCTAGCGTTCGATCTCTCTAGGGTTCCCTTGGGGTCTTGATCCCTCTCGGGTTCTCTCTCTCCCCCCTCTACGTGCGCATGGGCCTCCTTTTATATGCTAAGGGGTTTCCCACAGGTAGCGACGCAGGTGAGGGTAAAAATGGCAAGGAACTGTGCGAGCAGAGGTTGCACAGTGCTATCGCACCTAACTCTGACGGCGGGGGACAAAGGCATTAAATGCCCGTCTGGATCGCCTGAACAGTGCCGAGGCGGACCGTTAGGAGCGCCTCCGCTCGCCACGGGGGCGACTCTGCCAACGTCGCATGCCACCGCGCGTCTCAGGTTGCGCGGCGCCCCGCCACGTGCCTCCGGGGAAGCCCCAGAGCGACGCGTGGGCAGGTGAGCTGGAGCGCAGGCCTGAGGTGGTGGCTCGCCGTGGCAAGTGGCTTGCCGCGGCAAGTGGCTTGCCGCGGTAGTTGCCTTGCCGCACCTGAGAGCTTGCCGCTCGTCAGGCCTTGCCGGGGCGCGCGGCGCGCCGCGGCGGGCTTCTCTTGGGGTGCCTTGGCTTGGCCGTCCCGGCGAGCTCCTCCCGCCGGGGCCGTGGTGCTTCGGCTCAGTCGTCCCGGCAAGCTCCTCTTACCGGGGCCTTGTCGCTTTGGCCCGGCAAGCTCCTCTTGCCGGACCTCGCCTGCTTGGCCCGGCAAGCTCCTCTTGCCGGGGCTTGGTCTTCTAGGCTCGATCACTTGGCCTTCGTCCAGCCCAGAAAGGGCCGTGGAGACTCTTGTCGCTTCCCTGGCGAGCCTTGCCGCGGGACGCTACTACTACTCGTGCACAAGTTCGGGGTACTAAGGTACCCCTACTTTAGTACACCGACAATCATGCCTAGATATTCTCATAATTATGCGCTTTTCTATCAATTGCTCGATAGTAATTTGTTCACCCACCATAGATTATGCTATCTTGAGAGAAGCCACTAGTGAAACCTATGGCCCCCGGGTCTATCTTCCATCATATTAACCTCCCGCCAACTAGCTATTTTTGTCCCTGACGGTGTCCTGGACTAGGGGGTACTCACCATGTCATCTCCTGATCTGTTAGATTGGGCCGAGGACCCCCATGGTCGTATACTCATGGGCCAGTTCGAATAGCTGCCGCATACAAGGAAGATTCCACAAGACTTGGCGATCAAGACAAGGACTCCTCCCAACCGGCGTATTCGGCTAGGACTCTTGTTATCCTAGGCCTCTGGTGCATTATATAAACCGAGGCCAGGCTAGTCGATAGAGGATATACAACAATCATACCATAGGCTAGCTTCTAGGGTTTAGCCTCTATGATCTCCTGGTAGATCAACTCTTGTACTACTCATATCATCAAGATCAATCAAGCAGAAAGTATGGTATTACCTCCATAAAGAGGTCCCGAACCTGGGTAAAACATCGTGTCCCCTGCCTCCTATTACCATCGGCCTTAGACGCACAGTTCGGGACCCCCTACCTGAGATCCGCCGGTTTTGACACCGACATTGGTGCTTTTATTGAGAGTTCCGCTGTGTGATCGGCAAAAGGATCGATGGTTCACCTGCAGATCAACTGCGACTTCGGCATCTTCGTCACAAGCTCGACTGGTCACCTTGGTTCGACCAAGGACTGCGCCCTACCTCTGATCATCATGTTCGGATGAGGGCCTTCATCAACATCAGCTCTGATCTCTGTCAAGATCATGGAGGTATCATCCAGGGAGCCCGGGGGCTCAACGTCAACATTGCCCTCGCATGACCGTGCTGTTTTTCTGGACAGCGAACTTGTGTCCGCCTCCACCGCCTCCTCAACTATCGTTTTAACGATTGCTTCGGTGGAGTTGTATGGAATTGAGTCTACAACAACCCTGGAAAATTTCGTCGAGTTCCGATGGAGGAATCTCTAGCAATCCGCGACATACCGGAGCCCTGTCAAATATGGACGAGAATCTGGACGAGTTTAGAGCATGGTGTCCAGCTTCTAGCTCGGACGTCCCTTGGAAGATCCAACCGTTGATCGGCTGCGGAATTCCTATATATACCACCCCTCAAAATTTCAGCTCGATCCGACCGTCCAAACTCCAGGAACCTTCCGATTAGTGCATCACTTTTTGGATCTGTTCTCTGCGCGAAAACGAATCTGACCCGAGTTCGTCTCTTTTATGAACGGGATTTCAGACATCCTTTTATCGCCCAGCCGGTGTCCACCATGCCATCGCTTTATCGCCCATCCGACAATGGGTGTGTGGATCGAGTCCCAATTTTGGGAATCACCTTTCTTCGGATTGCTACAACAAATAAACCAGGTGCTATTAATCCTAGTATTTTTTTGCTTGTTTGGGTTCATTTTTTCCAAGGAATTATTACTCTGGTTTGTCCATCATATGTACACAGTTCTATCAAATGGTGGCCGCATTAACGATGGTCGCATGGTGGTTCCGTCAGATTCCGTACATAGTCCGGCGAACGCCGCATCCGGAACTCGGACCAACCTGTGAATTCAGGCTTTGTCACGCCTTTACCGCATCAAGCCGATGCCCTGCATCGACATTGACTTCGGCGTCAGGCCATATTTCTTTTATTACTCACTTTGCATAAATTATTTATTATGCAAGGCTTTTTTAAAATTATTGTTATTACTATTATCTCCGGTTTGCACTATTTTTTGTGCACAGGAAAATGATCCGGGTTGGGAAGTATCGTCAACTTGGTGTACTGACATACCACGTCACCTTGGCTGGACGGGGGGCTTCGTCAACACTTCATTACCCCATGCCGGGGACTTCGGCATCACTCTGCCGGCCTGCATTGACCGTGCTATGTCACCACTTCGGAGTGCCGAGCTCCTTGCTTCGCCACCTCGGGACCGGCTTGGGGGATGGAACCTTGTCCCGCATCAAGCTCGGACCGCGTCATCAATACCGAACACATTAACCAGCTAAGTTGCCTTCATGCTCAAAGTTTTAAATTTTTAACTTGTGTTCGACTCGACCAAGCATTATACTTTTTTGGAAAAAAGTTGCTTGTAAAAAGTTTCCTTGTCCAAACTTTGTTTGTGACGCACAATTTCATATACCCCGTTTACTTGGGGGCTTCCTCTATGAAGCTTTTCCTCTTGCATATGATTATACTTGCACGGCTCGTTCCTTATTCGTGTATTACGCCACAATATGCACCATATTGACTTAAGCGATTTGCAAGCTGGGTTGCCTGGCTCCTGTGCTTACCCCTACGTTCCCGATTGTTCGGCTAGGGAGTAAAGGGAGCACCTCTACGATTGTCACAACCGGGTCATCCGAGCTCTGACCTCAGACTGGATGAAGCCGAAAGCTATCGCACTTATTATTTTCAATCATGGCCGGCACACAACGGAACTCATGAGTACAAAAAATCTATTGCACAAGTCTCATAGTAATAATGAGCACCGAAGAAAGGTATCAGTGGGGGTACTATTTTCTTCGAAGATGCTTCTTACACTTCTTCTGTAATATAGCATAAGTTCCCTGAGCGCGCTTTGTCTGTTACAGCCTTATGGCCTGATTGCCTGGTTATCGGAAACACCGTCGATATTTTCAACAGGTGGAGTACATAACACTTTTCGGTCCTTGACCGAAGAGGGAGAAGCCGACGGTCGGTTATAAAGCCTTGACTGAAAATCTTCAGAGACTTCAGACCAGGTTTGACAACCTTCAAGGTCATCATAACACTCTCTTGTCTGATCATTAGAAGCTTTCTTATGAATTTCTTCAAAGAAAGCAAGATCTTGAAAATCTAAGAGTGAGTTATGAAGATCTTCAGAAGGAGCGCGATTCATTACTTGCTCAACAAATTAGCGCTGCTCAGGAAGGATTTGTTCCTCCATGTCTGAAATGCATTGAACGAGAATCTGTTAATTCCTCACCTGAATGTTCAAATGCTTCTAATGTTACAAATTCTTCACTTGCCTCTGCTATCACTAATTCCTCATATGAGAACATTGCAAGTATCACTGACGATGCAGGGCTGAAGGAATTGTACATGACAGGTATGTACAAAAGCCTCAAAGGGCATCAGACTCTTTGTGATGTGCTTAAAAAGCAGATCCTCAACAGGAACCCTAGGAAAGAGGGTATTGCCTTTGAGAGGAAACTCAATGCTGATGGTACATATTGGAAGCCTGAGCAGTACCCCAAAACCTCATGGGTTGCTGCAAAGGGACCTCCAGTTGATCCATCTAATTTATCTGGTTATACATGTGAATCTTGTCATTCTTCTGATGAGTCATTTGACTCCAACTATAAACTGTTCAAAAATTAGAATGGTGAAGTATTTGCTAGATATGTTGGCACTAATTGCAGGAACAGTTCCCCTATGAAGAAAATCTGGGTTCCCAAAAGGTGCCTTGAAAGTCTTCAGGTAAATGTCCTCATGACACCACCTGTGAAGAATAGGAACCCTAGATCAAATTCTTCATATGGACCAAATTCTTCATATGGATCAAAGTCCTCATATGAACATCATCGTGCTAACAACTCTGTTTCGCAGGGAAGAGCCAAGGGATATGAATATGAGCATTATTCTTCTAATCATTATGTTCATAAGTCCTCGAAGAATTTCTCTGCTTATTCATATGCTTACCCTAATCCCTCTTATGTGAAACGAAATGGTTTGGCCTCTATGCCACCATTCTCATATGGAGCTCGCAGAGTGATGAACTCTTTGCCACCCCTTCAGATGTGGGTGGTGAAGAAAAAGAACTGATCTCTTATGCAGGGTCAGGTCTCCAGACGCACTGTAATGTCTGAAGAATTTGCTGGGGACCTGACAAAATGCCTGAAAGGACGCAGGCTAACCATGATGAAATGAACTTTCATTTCACACGTCCTCCTACTGCTTTATCTGTCTTATTGCTTGATGAAATTGATATGATGAATTGTGATATCATATTCTTCAGTGATGAAGTATATGAGTTCGTAAGCTGCACTAATTCATCTGCAGGATAATCGACCCAAAGCCACTGAGTGGGTCCTCGATAGTGGATGTACAAATCACATGACTGGTGACAAGAATCTATTGATGGATGCTCCCTTATCATCATCACATCTGAAGCATATCATCTTCGCTGACAAAAGCAAAAGTCATGTATTGGGTCTAGGTAAGGTTGCTATCACAAAGGATCGACACATGGACAAAGTCATGCTTGTTGAGTCCTTAGGATACAACCTTATGTCTGTCTCAATGCTTTGTGATCTTGATATGGTTGTTGTCTTTGGCAAGTATCGTTGTGTTGTGATTATGGAAGCTGACAATTCCAAAGTCTTCGAAGGCTTTAGGAGAGGATACTTGTATAGTGTTGATTTCTCTGCAGACTCACAACCAGCCGTGTGCCTACTTGCAAAAGCTTCAGAAGGATGGCTATGGCATCGACGACTTGGTCACGCAGGCATGAGGAATTTGCACATGCTTGCAAAGAAGAAGCATGTTATTGGCATTGAAAATGTCAAATTCCTCAAGGAACACTTATGTGGTGCCTGTGAAGCTGGAAAGATGACCAAGGCCAAGCATCCAGCTAAGACTATCATGGCCACTACTCGTCCATTTGAATTGCTTCACATGGATCTCTTCTGTCTCAAATGAAGCATCTCAATATGGCTTTGTTATTGTTGATGATTACTCTCGTTACATATGGGTACACCTTGTTACTTACAAACATGAAGTGCAGGAAGTCTTCAAACGATTTTCCTCGAGGGCTTCAACCAACTTTGGTGTGAAGATCAAGCACATCAGAAGTGACAATGGCACTAAGTTCAAGAATTCAGGTCTCAATGACTATCTTGATGAACTTGGTATTACTCATGAGTTATCCGCTCCTTATACTCCTCAACAGAATGGCGTCGTGGAGTGCAAGAACAGGACTCTTGCTGAGATGGCTCACACTATGCTCGATGAGTACAAAACACCTCGTCATTTCTGGGTTGATGCAATTGATACTGCGTGCCACATCATCAATAGAGTATATCTTCACAAATTCTTCAAGTAGACTGCCTATGAACTTCTCACTGACAAGAAACCCAATGTGAGTTATTTCAAAGTCTTCGGTGCTAAATGCTGGATAAGAGATCCTCATCACAACTCTAAATTTGCACCGAAAGCACATGAAGGTTTTATGCTTGGTTACGGAAAGGACTCGCACACCTACAGAGTCTTCAGCAATGTTCTTCACAAGATTGTTGAAATTGTAGATGTGCGGTTCGATGAAACTAATGGCTCGCAAAGAGAGCACCTACCTTCTATGATAGATGAACCAGCACCTGAGGATTCTATCAAGCACAAGGCTACTGAAGATGTCATTCCTACTGAAGAATTTGCTGAAGAATTCATTCCAGAACGTGAAGAACGTCGAGCTGACGCACCTGAGGAAAATGCTGAGGAAATTGATGCTGAAGAAAATGCTGATCAAATTCCTCACTGACAACCAGCTCACCCTCGCGTTGCAAAAGAAGTGCAAGTGGAGAAGATCATCGATGGCATTAGAGCACCAGGTCCTCTTATCCGCTCAAAAGCTTCACATCTATCTAACTTTTGTGGGCACTTTGCTTTTGTCTCTATCACAGAGCCCACTAAGGTAGATGAAGCATTTCTGGAGCCTGAGTGGATTTAGGCCATGCAAGAAGAATTACATCAGTTCAAGCTCAACAACGTCTGGGAACTGGTCAACTCTCCAGATCCTCGCAAGCATAATATCATTGGCACAAAATGGATCTACCGCAACAAGCAAGATGAAAATGGCCTTGTGGTGAGGAATAAGGCACGACTAGTAACTCAAGGCTACACACAGGTTGAAGGAATTGATTTCGATGAGACTTTTGCTCCTGTTGCTAGACTTGAAGCTATTCGCATATTACTAGCTTATGCTAACCATCATGATATCATCTTATATCAAATGGATGTGAAAAGTGCATTCCTCAATGGTAAGCTTGAGGAAGAAGTATATGTTGCTCAACCCCCAGGTTTTGAAGATCCAAAGAATCCTGACAAAGTCTTCAGACTCAATAAGGCCCTCTATGGCCTCAAGCAGGCCCCACGGGCGTGGTATGATACTTTGAAGGAATTCTTCATGAAGAACGGCTTCACACCCGGCTCACTCGATCCTACTCTCTTTACTAAATCTTATGATGGTGAACTGTTTGTGTGCCAAATATATGTTGATGACATTATGTTTGGCTGCACTGACCAACGCTATAGTGATGAATTTGCCTATATGATGAGTGAAGAATATTAAATGTCTATGATGGGAGAGTTGAAATTCTTCTTAGGTCTTCAAATTCATCAACAGCGCAATGGCATATTCATATCTCAGGAGAAATACCTCAAGGATGTCCTGAAGAAATTCGGCATGCAAGATTGCAAAGGCATCAAAATTCCTATGCCCACAAATGGTCAACTGAGTACTGATGAAAATGGTATTGACTTTGATCATAAGGTATACCACTCCATGATTGGTTCTTTATTGTACTTATGTGCATCTAGGCCAGATATAATGCTTAGTGTTTGCATGTGTGCCCGATTTCAAGCTGCACCGAAGGAATCGCACCATAAGGCTGTGAAGCATATTCTTCGATATCTAGCTCACACACCAACACTAGGATTATGGTATCCCAAGGGCTCGAATTTTGATCTCATTGGATATACTGACTCTGACTATGCTGGTGATCGTGTAGACCGCAAGTCAACATCTGGTACATGTCATTTCCTCGGAAGATCCTTGGTCTGTTGGTCCTCGAAGAAACAGAATTGCGTATCATTGTCTACTGCTGAAGCTGAGTACATTGCTGCTGGTTCTTGCTGTGCTCAACTGCTATGGATGAAGCAAACACTCAAGGACTATGGCGGCAACGTGAAGAATGTGCCTCTCCTCTATGACAATGAGAGCGTTATCAAGATTGCTCACAACCCAGTTCAGCACTCGAAGACAAAGCACATTCAGATTCGTCATCATTTTCTTCGTGATCATGTGTTGAAGGGCGACATTTCTATTGAGCATGTGAAGACTGAAGAACAGCTAGCCGATATCTTCACTAAGCCCTTGGATGAGAAGAGATTTAGCAAGTTGCGGTGTGAGCTAAATATCTTAGAGTCTTCGAATGTACTTTGAAAAGGCACTCATCCTAACACTTATGCAAAATTGATGACTTAGATGTGCAACACATGAAGAAACGTTTTTGTTCAATCAATGAAGAATAATACACTAAGTGTGAAGAAATTAACGAAGAATTTGATTCTCAGAACCCTACGATAATTGTACGCGGTGTCTGAAATCAGCATTCTTATACGGTGGGTCACGCCACCACAAAAGTTGAAAATCTTCAATTTGAGTTTTTCCTCAATTTTTGAAATTCCTCAGTTGTTCAAATTCTTCAACTTTGCAAAATCTTCACTTTGTTCCGTTGTTTTTCTTCATTGGCTATATATATGAGTTTATGTCCTCTACAGCATTCACTTATGGCTATTTCTTAAAGTTAGTTTTTCTGCTAAGTGAATGTGATCGGACCCTTCCCCCTCTATGCTATACTCAATCCATTCTATTCACGAATTCTTCATGTGCGTTCTATTTGATACTCGTTCTAAATCTTCACTGTGTCCTTGTCGGCTGAAGAAATTGCGAACGGAACTTTAAAACTAATCTTATCCAAATTTTCGGTTTTGCCGCTCAAACCGTTCCGCATCCCACGATGCATTTTTTATTCACCCACGATCTTACACGATCTCCACCTCTATGTAAGTGGGTGAGACATGTCGTGCGAAGGAGAAGGGTCAGGGGCACGTTCGTCCCAAATCTTCGGGCGAACAGTTTTTCACTACCACTATAAATACCCCCTCACCCTTCCTCACTTCCTTTACTCTGCTCGATCTCTCTCTCGCTCGAGCTTCCCAAACCCTAGCGCCTCCGCCACTCCATCGTCACCGGTAAGGAAGAGCTTCACTGCCTCGACCTCATCGCCGTCGTACTCGCGCCGACCGCGGAAATCTTCACTTCCGCCGCCGCCGTAGACGTCTTCCTCCGCCAAGTTAGGGCGTGGAAGATCTACACCGACGAACTCCACTGTTTCACCTCACTGTTCGTCGTGTTCTTCATTCTGGGTAATTAAAAGTTACTTTTACTGCCCTCTTTGATTTGAAAGTTTTCTACAAAATCTTCAAAGGTGTTTTATTCTTCAAATCCTCACACACAAAACACCTTACAAGTCATCTGTTCTTGACTCATTTCTCTAAGCATCATTTTCTTCAAGATTCCTCAATTGTGTGGATCTTCGATCTATACAACTCTGGAACCTAAGACAAAGCACGCTTAGTGAAATTCTTCAAGACACATCTGGTCAAATTTCTCAAACTTGTTCTTTTTGAAAAACCCTCTAAGAGCGCATATGACCTCTCCAAATTCCTCGCAACTATACTCTGTTCACACGTACTCATGTCCACTACTGAATCACTAGGTTCTCATCAACTTAACTCATTTGCAGTGTTCCTCGAAGAGAAATTGCATACTTCTTCAGAGAATTCGATTGTTCAAATTCCTCAGCTGAAGAACATGGCAGATGGTAAGAAACTACAGAAAGGAGGAAAGAGGCCTGAGGTCATGACTGCTTTTGAGATCCCTGAGGACATTTACAAAGAGTACTGCACACCTGATGAAGCCAAGTTTGGCAAAGAAAACAAAAATCAACGCAAGGTGCGCATTCAGAGGATTGAACGGAGATGGGCATGCGAATGGAGGGAATACAGATATGTAACCCCAAAGTATATGAAGAAATTTGCACTAAATCCTCCATGCCCAAGAGCCCCATTGGCACCTAGCCAAGAGGCAGATCCCACTAGCATCAAACGCGGTGAGGATTTTCCTGAAGAATGGGCAAAGCGCCAAGCCAAATTGGCAAGACAAGCCAAAGAAGCAGTGAGGAAATTCAACGAAGATTCTGCTGCTGCTGCTGCCACAGAGGCCTCTGTCAAGCTGAGGAAATCTATGCCTAATAAGCCTGCTCGTAAACCAAGTGCTTCACCAACAGTGCCCTCATGGCCAAGTTCCTAAGCTGCGCCCTCACGACCAGTAACTTCAAAATCTTCATGACCAATTCCTCAAGCTGCTACCGCTCCTTCAAAATCCTCAGCACCTCCTCCAAAGTCCTTAGTTGTTCTGACCAAGTCCTCAGCACCTGCACATCTGGCCTCATGCCAAAGGACTACAGGCATCTCCATTGCCTCCGGTGTCTCTGCAAGTTCCTCAGCTGGACCCTCTCTGCTGAAGAAAAAGGCTACTACTGGACGAGGTCCTCGCCCTAGTCCGAAGAAAAAGCAGGTGGCTTTCCAAATGCTCTCTGACGATGATGAGGCTGATGAAGAAGAACTTGCCGAAATCATCAGAGATAGGCAAGCTAAGGCCGCTAGTGTCAAAGGAAGCAATGTGCCAATGCTTTTTGATCCAAGGTTGATCCTGGATTTCATTGATCTATGTCACAAAGATCCAAATACGCCTGTGTAGGAGATGAACCTCACTCCTGGTCAAAGTCACGTCTTGACCGCTTTCATTCAAGAAGAAAAATGGAAGTATGACAGGGCCAGACAGATCAAGAAATCGCAGTACAGAAAAGAGAAACTGCTGAAGAAAAATGTTGTCAAGATGACACCTGAAGAACTCGTCAAGATGCAGGCTGACATTAAAACCCTCAGCGATGAATTTGATGCCTACTATGCTGATTGGAAAGGAGCTAAAGTGAGGTTTGTAAAACTGACTGAGAAGTTCACAATTGTTGCAGCCCCATCGCAACAAGAAGTTCCTCAGGCTGAAGCTTCAGCTCAGCCAACTAAAGAACATGCCAGCACCGCTGATGACTTTCAGGCTGCTGAAGAAAATGCTAGTTCCAGGGCTGATGACTCCATTCCAGCCGCTGAAGTAATTGCCAGGGCATCCACTAGTGGTGCGCCTGAAGAAACTGAAGAAGTCAGGGCAACTGCATCAGTTGCGCCTGAGGAAATTCTAACATATTCCTCAGCTCCACCTGCGCCTACACCAACTCCTATCCTTCCATCTGCATCAGATGTGAAGAAGACCAAGGCTGCAGAGCGAGCTGCAGTGAAGAAAAGGAAAGCATCAAGTGCTTCAGAATCTTCAGCTCCAAAGAAGATGAAGCCTATGACCAGCTCTTATGAAAATCCTATCGATGTTGTTCCGGTTTCAACCATGCCATCAAAGGACCTTTGTTACTTTTGGTGAAGAATATGAGATCCCAAGCGGATCTGATGAAGAAACTCAATCTGCTGCTTCGTCAGAGCAGATTGATGAGGAAATTGAAGTGGATACGATCCCTTCCACACCTGTTGTGTCCTCACCAATGCCTCAGTTCACAGCTGAAGAGGTTGGTGTTGAAGAATTAGAAGATGAAGACGTGGACATTGGTAGCACAACGCCAGTGATGAATGATGAATTTTGGGAAAGTCAGCATCCCAACTCTCCACTCTTCACCCCACTACAGCAAATTCCTCACTCCCCTGCACCAACTGTTCAAATGGGCTTTGAGGAAACTCATCCCACCTCACCTGTCCGTGAAGACATTCTAGCCACTAGTGCTGAAGAAACTGCTGCTGCTGAAAACGTGACAACACAAACTGCACCTGTAGAGGAACCAGAAATTCCTCAGCCTGAAGAACCTAAGCTCGCGATCCCTGAGGTTGTGATGCAACTCACTAACATCCCTCTGCCAAAGCCAAAGGATCCGTTCTCAAGGAAGCAAAAGTTCAAGGCTGAAGACTTCTTTGGCGAGCACGTATTCTTCACTGATTACAATCCTTATGACTCTGCTCGCATTAGGAAGAGGAGTTTCTGGACTGCTAGTCAAGCCAACTTCTATTCCTCAGTGTTGTTCAACAAAGAAAAAGTCTTCGACCATGCACATATTTCTCACGTGGATATGGAGTCTCTGCCGTGCTTCGAGCCAGTCCTCAGTGTTCTTCACGACGCTGGGCTACTAAACTTCTGCACTGACATATGTGATTGGAATGAAGAACTCATTCTTCAGTTCTATGCAATGTTGCACATCACGGGCGACTCTGAAGATGTTAACTCATGGGTTCTGGACTGGATGACAGAGAATACTCATTACAAGGCACCAGCATCTGAATTGCTTCGTGCCCTGCCACTAAATCCTCCCCTTGAAGATGCACGTTGTGTCTATAGTGAACCTGAGCTTTCAAATCACTACATGCAAGTTTTGATGAAGCCTTTGAAGCCAGGGCAGGCCCCTCGAACCAATTTCCTCGTCAAGGAATTACTGTATGTGCCTCGGACTGTCTATCGCATTCTGACAAAGACAATGAGTCCTATCAAAGGCCATGACTCAAATGATGAAGAAGTCGTTGGCATCATGAAGAATCTGCTTTTCAATATCATTCATGGCGTTCCCGTCAACTTCCATGATTTCTTCATGAGGACTCTGGCCAATATTGCAATGTCACCATTTGAGCTGAAGCCTTATGCGCCATGGATTATGAGATTCATCAGGACAAGGTCTTCACTCAACTACAAAGCTGACACTCTGAGCCACTGTAGCTACTTGCCTCCAATTGAAGTCCTCAAGAGGCCATTTTCCTCAGCTGATGACAAATGCAAGGCAACTGCTGTGATCGATGAAGGCATTCGTCCATTGGATGGTCAGTTTCGCAAGGCTGCATCCTACTCCACCAATGATGACTCTGCCACACATGACTCTGCCGCCAACAATGCAAAGAAAAATCCCCAAGCCACAGCACCCAGGGTGATGACTGGTCATGAGTTACTCCTCAGTCTTCATCAGAAGGTTGATCGCAATCATAAATGGGTCAAGCGTCAGTTTGGTTCAATTCTTCACAACATGACTTCAACACACAATGCAGTGAAGAAAAACCAATACTACCTCCATGAAACCTTCAACCATACCTGGGCTGTCCTCTCTCATGTCTACAGCGCTGAAGATCTGAAGAAAATGGGTCTCAAGGAAGACTTTGACTGGTCTGCACCTCCTCCGAATAAATTCAAGAAGGTCAAGGTTCCTTCTTTGGTGGCCAGCTCCTATTCTTCATCGCGTGACACTGATGAAAATGAAGACTTGGACGACACAGCGGCAGGCCCTACTTCAACAACCGACCCCGACAACGCTGGCGCTCCTTCATCAACTTGATTATCTTCAGGGACGTTAGTCCTCAGTTTCGATCCTTTTGTCATTCGATGACAAAGGGGGAGAAATTTGAGTTAGTCTTCAAGCAGGTCTATTATATGGGCGTTTTTTTCTTGCTAAGTTACAACTCTCGTTCTTCCAAAACTTTTATTGGATCGAGTTGTAAACTTAAACTCGATGGTGGTCTGATACTTCTGCTACGATTATCTGCATGCTTATTCCTCGTCAATATTATAGCACGCATGCTGAAATTCGTCAGTCACCATTTTTCATCATGCATTTCAAATTCTTCATATTATATATCAAATGCGTGTATGAATTAAAAGATATAGGGGGAGATCTCCATGATTCAACTCTTCAAGTGTGCATTGCTTCAAAAGCAAATTCCTCACTATACACATATTCAGGGGGAGTTCTTCTATATCTTGCAATCAAATTCCTCAATATAAGTATTTCCACTTCATATGTTTATCCCCGTTGAAAACTTAACCTATATTGTCAACAATCACCAAAAAGGGGGAGATTGTAAGTGCATCTAGTGCCCCTTGGTGATTTTGGTGTATTGAAGACTTATAGGTTAAGGATCTAATGTGTTTATGAGTGTACACAAGTCTATAAGTCTATGAGGAGTTTGATATTTACAGAGAAAGTCGACCCCTAAAAATGAAGTTCTTCAACTGAAGACTTTGGTATTCTGAAGACTTTCTGAAGACTTTGAAAGTGAAGAAATTGGTGTGACCTTGAAGACTTGGTTTTCATTCGAGGAACATGAAGCGTGAAGACTTTTGTTTTTGTAGTTTCATTTTCTCTTTCTTGAGTCATAGGAAACACCGTACTGTTAAAGGGGGTCGAGGAAATACTAAGGAAAATTTTCCATGTGATGCTCAACTCAAAATCCTACACCTACCAATCCCTTCGAGTGAAGCCATTGGAAATCTCATACAGTTCAGTCAATTTCTTCAGTGACAGAGACGCAGTTCTTCTGGTCACTGAGGACTTTTGTTCTGACTGAGGAGTTAGGAATTCGCCAATGCGGATTTCCTACACAGTGAGGAACATGATGGCCCTGAGGAATTTGAACCTTAAATTTCCGACCGTTGTTGTGCTACGCGCCAGCTGTCCCAAAATATCTACCCACCTAACGGTCATATTATTGAAGGGCATTTACGTCTTATCATGTCAGGCTACACCCTAGGCTATAAATAGCCACCCCCTACAACCACTAGCTGGTTGGCTGCTCCGAGAGTGTCGGTGTACAAAAAGGGGAGTACACTATTTGTACCCCTATAACTGTGCATGGGCAGTCTGAGCCACAGGCGTCGCCACACCGAGCATGGCAAGGGAGGTAAGCCAAGGTAAGGCCGAAGCTGAAGAGAAGCAGAACGACGCCAAGACCAAGACCACAAAGAGCAAAGGGGACAGAGCAGACCCCCCTCCCCCCCGGCAAGATCCTTGCCGGGGGCAGCTTTAGCTAACCCGGCAAGATCCTTGCCGTGGCAGCTCGCCCCCACACCTACGGAGCGGAGTCACCCTCGAGTCCACTGCCCCCATGGGGCAAGGATTCAGGAGACATCCCCGTGGTGGCATGCAGATCTTTGTGAAGACATTCAAGATCAGATACCCACTTAAGAAGGAGATGATCCTTGGCGGGATCCCAGCCAAGGAGGACCACAAGGCCCCCGGCAAGAGCTTTGCCGGGGATGACAGCGGGCGCCACGGCAAGACCCTTGCCGGGGGCCCAGCAAGGCCCTTGCTAAGGACGCCCGTGGGGCCACCATCAGGCCCACACCAGTCGCACCCCCACCGTCGTTCGCATGCAGCTGCCGACCCAACCAGTTGGGGCAGGCACCTGCGTGGCGGCGAACAGATCTTCGTGGAGACCCGCCACTGCGCCACCTCAGCTGCCTGCCTGCCTACATGGCACCACAAGCACCGCTGGCTAGGGCGCGCGTGTCAACGCAAGAGGGAGCGGCGATGGACGAGACGAGGCTCTCCCCAGTCCCCGATAAAGCAAGGACACCTAAGAAAGGCACATTAAATGCGCCTTGTCTTGTAATGTGAGGGATAGCCTCGCATTACTGTACCCTTTCCACCTCCTGTGTGCCACTGTGGCAACCCCTTTCCTATAAAAGGAGGCCCGAGGCGACCAGGAGGAGGATTCGGCTTTTTGGAGCTCTTGACGCCCATTACTAGCTCAAGAAGATAGATAAACAATCCACCAAAGTAGGAGTAGGGTTTTACGCATCCTCGCGGCCCGAACCTGGATAAACGAACCGTGTGCTATCTGCTTGATCCGCTCTTCTCGCGACCCCGCGCCCCGCAACCGTAGTAGGGATTCTTGTGATCCCATAGGTGTCGTTTCCCACCGACATCTTTGGCGCGCCAGGTAGGGGGCAGCGCAGTTGTGAGAATCGGCTTTAGCAGTTAGTTTGACGCTCCTTCATCGTGATGGCGCCCAAGAAGAAGACGAC
This sequence comes from Aegilops umbellulata, assembly GCA_032464435.1. Lineage (NCBI taxonomy): Eukaryota > Viridiplantae > Streptophyta > Magnoliopsida > Poales > Poaceae > Aegilops > Aegilops umbellulata. The sequence continues at coordinate 220,717,429 of CP136055.1, read as the reverse complement.
GGTGGCGGTTGGCCCGTCGGAAGCCGGACATCCCATCCCGACGTGGGCGAGCAGCGGACCGGTCGCGGAAAGGACCCGGGGCGCTGTTCGCGAACACCAACACCGTCCCAGCAGCCGGAGTTTGGGAGGCGGTGATGTTCGTGCGCCTGGTAACGGGATGCACACCGCCAAATCCAAAGACGGAGCCAGGCCCTCCGCGAGTGGCGCGGGGCCTTCCAAGATCGCTGCCACCCTGCCCGAAGGCGACGCGAGGGCTTCCCAGACTCCCACTCCGGCTCCTCTCAAGCGGCGCGCGATGAACGTCGTAATCACACCGAAGACCCCGGGCGTCGCCGCGGGAAGAGCCCCGAGCGCCCCTCCTGGGATGTAGAAGACCCGCCCGCTCGCCGAGGCGCTGGCGAAGATGGCATGCGACCGCGGGGTTGTGATAGAGCTCCTTCTGACATGGTCAGAAGTCGAAGCGCGTCGTGATCCGTGTAGGTTTCGCTGCCACCAACACCAGTAGAAGCCCTGGCGCGCGCGCAGTTGCTCCTCGATTTCCCTCCCACTACGGGGAAACTCGACGAATGGAGAGCCACTATCCGAAGCCTTGTTGCGGTGGCCAACAAAGACGAACCGAGTCCGGTGGAGCCCCTGGGTCGACGCTCCGACGGAGTCCCACGCACCAGTGGCAGGAGGGCCGGCGGCACCGCGACCACGGTGCACTCGCCCCCTCCTCGCCCGGCACAGCGGACGCTAGCCCATCATGACGTCACGGGCGATGAAATCTCGATAGCGTCGTCTGACCCACGAACCCACTGTGACCAGCACCAAGTCCTTTGGGAACGAGAACATGAAGACGCTCGAACCACTATCGAGCGCCGGCGCGGAGCGCGCCACCAATCAGACAGACGAGCAGGGCCTGCTGTGAACCACCCGGCACCGGAGAGCCCTGGAGGCCTACCTTACGAGGTAGGCTGTCCGGCTTTTACCCGTGAGCTGCGGCAGTTCCAGTGGCCCACTCACCGCACTTCCAAACCTGACGTGGGCGAAAAGTATAGCGGCAAGACCCACCCGTCAGAGTTCCTCAGCATTTACACCATCGCGATGCAAGCTGCTGGAGCCCGCGGCGATAAGGTGCGTGCGAATTACTTTCTGTTGGCTCTTAAACCCAACGCCGTGTTATGGTTGATGCACTTGCCGGTAGACTCCATTTCCTTCTGGTTCGTGGGCGCCTTTACTGGAGGCCACCAAGCCCATGGCCAGGCGAGCGACCTGCACGTCATTCCCCAGAAGGGAGGCGAGAGTCTCCGCAAGTATATACAGAGGTTCAGCCGGATACAGTACAATATCCCTGATGTTCACCCTGCCGCCATCATCAGCGCGTTCCATCAGAACGTGTGTAACCGCAAGATGCGCAAAGAGCTGGCGATGAACAAGGTGAAAGATGTAGCAGAACTCTATGTTCTTGCTGACAGATGTGCCCGGGCTGAAGAGGGAAGGAAGTACCCCGGCGAAGATGCCGGTGTGGAAACCGACTCCTCATATGAGGATACTGCCGCCCCGGCGAAGAAAGGCCGGCGCCGCGACAGGAAGTGCAAAGGGAAAGCCGTGCTTGCCGTCAAGGGATCTGATGACACCGGCTCCACCAAGAAAACCAAGGCAGATGACCCCGGCATGGAGATTGCCGGATGTGTCACCTGTCGGGCCTTAGCGGCTGCTGAGAAGTCAGGAAACTCCGACAAGCGGTACTGCAAGATCCATCGCACCAAAGGCCATGCTCTCCAAGACTGCCGACAGGTTGAGCTCCTCGCTGAGAAGCAGAGGACTGAATATGAGAGGCGGGACAAGGAGAAGGGCCAAGACGGTGATGAGGGGTCCGGCAAGAAGCGTGATGGTCAGGCGGGCTGTCGCGACAAGGATAAACAACAGGAGAGGCCCGCCCGGGGCCGTGACAGAAAGCTAGAAGACGACGATCACGAAGAGGACGACGAATCCGGCGACCAAGAGTTTTAGAAAGCTACAGAGGCCATGTGCGTCGACGGCGGCACCTCGCTCCATACCTCTCACCGCTGGCTTAAACAGTGGGTGCGAGAGATTACAGCGGCAGAGCCGTCGTTTGATGCCCAAAGGCCGCTGAAGTGGTCCAGCACACCTATCATTTTTGACACTGAGGATCACCCTGATCGCACTACTGCGGTCGGGTGCTTGCCGTTGTTGGTTTCACCAACAATACGCAACCTCAAGGTGACAAAGATGCTAGTCGATGGCGGGGCCGGTCTGAACTTGATCTTGCCTGCCGTGATCCAGAAACTGCAGATTCCTGATGGAGACCTCAAAGAGACGGGCACGTTTCAAGGGGTCAACCCGGGAAGAAGCCAACCCAAGGGAAAGGTCACGCTGCCCGTGACTTCTGGAAGTGACCTGAACTTCAGGACGGAGAGGATCGTGTTTGATGTTGCCAAGATCCCCTTGCCCTACAACGGGATCCTTGGCCGCCCAGCGTTGGCCAAGTTCATGGCGGCGTCACACTATGCATACAACACCCTGAAGATGCCAGGGCCCGTGACGATCATCACCATCCCCTCCGACAAGAAAGATGCGCTGATTTGCGCTGACCAACTATACCAGCAAGCAGTTCCAGCAGCTGCCGCCACTAAGGCACTTGCTCCTGCCGCTGGGACCCCGGGAGGGAAGAAGAAGAAGACCGGTGAGACCTCGGACACCCACTCCGGCAAGCGCACCTCTTCGGAGTGTAGCGCTGCCGTCGAGGACGTGCCAGAGAGCTCCACCGGCGGGAACAAGAAGTCGAGGGCCATACCGCCGGGAACCAAGAAGGTTTCCGTCAATGAGGACGGCACGGGAGGAGCTTTCACCATAAGCTCCACCCATGACGACAAATAGGAAGACACGCTCGTCACCTTCCTGCGGGCGAATGTCGATGTGTTTGCATGGCAAGCTTCCGACATCCCCGGCATTCCCAGGGAGGTGATTGAGCACCACCTTGTTGTCTGTCCTCATGCGCGGCCCGTCAAGCAGAAGGTCAGAAAGCAAGCTTTGGAACGACAAGAGTTCATCACAGAAGAGATCCGGAAACTGGAAGCAGCGGGTTTGGTAAGAGGAGTGCTCCATCCAACATGGTTGGCCAATCCGGTCGTAGTGCGCAAGGCAAATGGGAAGTGGAGGCTGTGTATTGATTACACAGATATCAATAAGGCTTGTCCTAAAGACCCCTTCCCGTTTCCGCGCATCGACCAGATTGTTGACTCCACGGTTGGGTGTGATCTGTTGTCATTCCTCGACGCCTACTCCGGCTACCACCAGATCTTCATGACAAGAGAAGACGAAGAGAAAACAGCATTCATCACCCCATGTGGTACGCATTGTTTCATGCGGATGCCTTTCGGGTTGAAGAGTGCTGGTTCGACGTTTGCAAGGGTGGTCCAGATTGGTTTTGGACCCCAGCTCCATAGAAATATGGAAGCTTATATGGATGACATAGTGGTCAAAACCAAGGACAGGGCAACCCTCATACCAGATTTGCAAGAAACATTTGCAAACCTGCGCAAGATCAATCTCAAGCTGAACCCTGAGAAGTGTGTCTTTGGCGTCCCGTCCGGCAAGCTTCTCGGGTTCTTTGTGTCACAGCGTGGGATTGAGGCCAATCTGGACAAGATCAAAGCTATAGAGCAGATTGAGGCACCCAAGCGAATCAAAGATGTGCGTCGGCTTGCTGGTTGCATTGCCGCCATGGGCAGATTCATTTCCAAGTCTGCCGAGCGCGCCCTTCCCTTTTTCAAGATCCTGAAAAAGGCGGGACCAATGGAGTGGACGCCAAAAGCCGAGGCAGCATTGCAAGATTTGAAGAAGTACCTCTCATTCGCGCCAATACTAGTTGCGCCTAGGCCATAGGAGCCGTTGCTGCTATACCTCGCGGCAACGAACCAGGTGGTCAGCGCCGCACTAGTGGCCCAGAGGGAGGTTGACGATGAGGTGATGGCAGCGACAGAGCCTGACACCACCAATGCGGAGACGACACAGCCAGTCGAAGTGCCGCCGAAGAAGAAAATGACGCAGCACCCGGTCTACTTTGTTAGCTCCCTCCTGCAGGGGGCTAGATCAAGGTACTCCGGTGTGCAGAAACTGCTCTTCGGCCTTCTTATGGCCTCGAGGAAGCTGCGTCACTACTTCCAGGCACACGAGATCACTGTCGTCACTCGCCTCCCTCTGCAACGGATATTGCACAATCCAGATGCAACGGGGAGGATTGTCGAATGGGCACTGGAGCTGTCCAGCTTTGGCCTCAAGTTTGAAAGTACTTCGACGATCCAGAGCCGAGTCCTGGCGGAGTTCATTGCAGAGTGGACCGCAACACCTGACGAAGAAGCCCAAGGGACTGCTCTCCCCGGCAAGGAGGCAAGTTGCAATTGGATCATGTACTTTGATGGAGCTTTCTCCCTACAAGGTGTCGGGGCTAGCGTACTGCTTGTCGCCCCCACCAGAGAGCACCTCAAGTACGTGATCCAAATGCACTTCCCCAGGGAGGTGTCAACAAACAATACGACAGAGTACGAAGGGCTGCTTGCCGGTCTTTGGATCGCGGCGGACCTCGGAATCAAGAAGCTCATCGTCAGGGGCGACTCGCAGCTTGTCGTCAAGCAAGTCAACAAGGATTACCAGAGCCTGTTGATGAAGGCGTACATTGATGAAGTGAGAAAGTTGGAAGAGCGTTTCGACGGTATACATGCTGAATTCGTTCCCCGAGTGGAGAACAATATCGCCGATTACCTGTCAAAACGCGCTGCCCTCAAACTACCTGTGGAACCAGGTACCTTTGTGCTTCAGCTAACTCAGCCATCCGTTGATCCATCAATAGAGCAGAACAAGAGGAGAAAATCAGGGCCCGGCAAATACTTTCCCGCCGAGCTCCCCGGAGCCGCCGGCAAGGATGTTGCCAGGGACGCTGAGCCCGCCACGGGACGGCTAGCTCCGGCGGAGCATCAAGCTCTTGCCATCGAGACAGCCGCCCCTATAGCGGAGGAAATGCCTTTAGTCCTCGCCGTCGAGCCCCAGGCTCCAGCGTGGGCACAACATACCGTCTGATTCCTCCAAATAGGGGAGCTTCCTGAGGAGCAGGAAGAAGCGGAAAAAGTAACCCGTCGCTCTACCATGTACCAGTTCGTCGATGACGTTGTGTACAGGAAGAGGCCGAACGGTGTGAAATTGAAGTGTATCCCACGAGAGGAAGGACTGGAGTTGTTGGCGGAGATACACAGAGGCATATGTGGATCCCACATCGGGTCAAGGGCCCTTGCCGGCAAGGCGTTTCGGCAAGGTTCCTTCTGGCCCACCGCCCTCCAGGATGCGACGACACTAGTCACCAGGTGTGAAGCGTGTCAGTTCCATTCAAAGAAGCTTCATCAGCCAGCTCAAGCCCTTCAAACCATTCCTCTCTCCTGGCCCTTCTTGGTCTGGGGGCTCGACATACTGGGCCCTTTCCCCGCGCTGTCGGGAGCTTTGAGTACTTGTACGTTGCAATCGACAAGTTCACAAAGTGGCTAGAGGTGGAAGCAGTGAGGAAGGTCACAGCTCAGTCAGCCGTCAAGTTATTCAAGGGGCTAGTGTGCCGTTTTGGTGTACCCAACAGGGTCATCACCGACAACGGCACATAGTTCACAAGCCGCACCTTCATGCAATATACTCAAGACCTCGGCAGCAAAGTCTGTTTCGCTTCCGTTGCTCACCCGCGAAGCAATGGTCAAGCTGAGAGGGCAAATGCTGAAGTGCTGCGAGGCTTAAGGACCAAGACCTTTGACAGGCTGCACAAGAGCGGAAGGCGCTGGATTGATGAGTTGCCGACGGTTCTTTGGTCGATCAAGACGACGCCAAATCGAGCGATCGGCCAGACACCCTTTGCCCTGGTATACGAGGCAGAAGCAGTTATCCCCACTGAACTCATATACGGGTCACCTCGAGTGCTCGCTTATGATGAGCTTGAGCAAGAGCAACTGCGGCAAGATGACGCACTGCTCCTTGAGGAAGATCGTCTTCCGTCGGCTGTGAGAGCAGCACGCTACCAGCAAGCCTTGCGCCGCTACCATAGCTGCAAGGTTCATGCCCGAAGCCTTGAGGAAGGCGACCTTGTCCTTCGGCGCGTTCAATCGGCCAAGAATTCCAACAAGTTGACGCCAAAGTGGGAAGGCCCTTATCGGGTAATACGAGTCACCAGGCCCAGCGCAGTCCGCCTGGAGACCGAAGATGCCGTTCCGGTGAGTAATTCCTGGAACATTGAGCATCTTCACAAGTTTTACCCGTGAGGCGCGGCTTGCCGAGCCCCTCGGCAAGCCACCTTTTGTACAAGCACTGCCGATGATGCATGTAACCCTTTGTACAAAGCCAGGCGCATACCCTGAGCATAAATAAATGAAGCGCTGGCGCCCTAAGTTATAGCATGCATGCTAGGTCGAGTCTCGTCCTTGGTTGGGGTTGATAGTGCTTAGTGGCGACTAACCCCTAGCTTAGAGGTCGAGTGTGCGTCCCTTTGCCGTCCTTTTGTCTTCTTTGGTTCGCAGGACTCACTGATATACTTGCCGAATCATTTGAGGGCAAAGAAGAGAAGAGGGACGGGCCAGCATCTAAACCCCGGCAAGCCAGTATTGCGGGGGGCTGCAAGCGCAAGGATTCACCCACGGCAAACCAGAGTTGTCGGGGGCTACAGCTTCAGATAAGTTCTTCATCCCTTATCATGCATTCCCTTATGGACTGAGGTATGTGAAACCCCATTCTTCCTAAAATCTACCGTGCTCCCCTAACTCTAGGCCCTAGGGCTCATTCCTGGGGCTAGGTTCGGTCGTGGTCGCGACAACAAAAGGATGAAACGAGGAGCCTGACCCCGCCTCATCCCTGCCTCCGCCAAAGGCGTGAGAAAGGTCGAGTGAAGTGGGGAGACGGCAAGGCCTATTGCCGGGCAAGGAAATGTTTATCTTAAAGATATCAAGGATTTACTCCTTGTCGTGGGTTCTACCCGCAAACAAATGACCCAGCAAGCATCCCTTTTTCATTAAAAACATTCCCTCAGGTACAGTCCATAGGGAATGAAAAACATGAGTGATGGGATTACAAGTTTTAAATTCAGCTAAGGCCCGAAGTCTTACAAACTAAAAAGAGATAAGGTTCCCGTAATCCCTTTCTTGTCTCTCTCCTCAAGGGGCAGGTCAAGGAGGCGAAAAGGGCAAAAGGGGCGCCTAGGCGAGCTACGGGTGGCAGAAGACACCAAGAGAACATCTCGGTGGCCGTCCGGAGGCTGGATGGGTATGGCGGCGCCGGAAGCAGAGCTCGAAGACGAGGTGGCAGGACGTCAGCACGCGTCGAAGGCGTCGGTGCCCGCGTACTCCGAGTTGATGGCCTTGTCGCCCGCCCTCTTCCTCTTCCGCAGCCTCCCAACGCCAGCCGCCCAAGGAGACGACCCCAAGAAGTTTAGGGAGCCGGCGACACGGATGATGGGGTCGCCGGTGCCGCATGGGGCGGCGCCCGACACCTAGTCGGACCCGTCATCATGCCGCCTGCTACCCTCGTCATCGATGCCGCTGTCCTCCTCGTCACTCCCGCCCGAGGAGGAGTCTTCGCTATCAGAAGAGCTCTCCACGCAGCACCTTGCCCGGGTCCCGAAGCACCCGAAGACCTTGACGGAGAGGACGCCGCCCTCCATTAGCTTAAAATGGAGAGTAAGCCCCTCCGTCAAGAGGTGGATATGAGCGAACGTCTTCCATCCCCGACGAAGATACATCACGTGAGGGGATGGGAAGTCGACGTGAACCCGCGTACCGCTGATCCCACAGCCCCTCATGTGCAGCCGCAATGATTCCAGCGGATCCAACTCCATCTCCCGTGCGAATGGGGTCGGGAGACGAAGGCGACGGCGAGGCGGCCGGCGCAGCCTGACGAAGAACTCACAAGGGTCATCCCCAACGTGGCCCTCCATGGAGGAAGGAACTGCTGGCGGAGGCGAGGCCTGCGCGCCGCCCCGTCCTCCTCTTCCCCAAGCGCCTCGGCCTCGCCCACGGCCTCGCCCCTCCCCCTTCCCCTTGTGGCTGGCTCTGCCACTGTGGGTGTCGGAGAAGGAGGGACGTGTTGTCGAGCGGCGACCCACGCCGCCACCATTGAAGGACCAGGGTTCCCTCTCTCCATGGCGGATGGAAGGGGGAGAAGAAGCTGAAGGAAGAAGGAGATGAAGGAATGCGGGACGCCATCCCTCCTCCCGCTCTTTATAAAGGAACAGAGTGGGGGCTCGGCCGCCCCGCTCCGCCAATCAAGACGCGGAAGGCGCAGGGAACTGGGACCGACCCGCTGCCCCAGCCCGCGACGGCCCGGTTTCCCGCCTCCACCGATCGCCACCCCAAGCGCATGGGAGCCACGTGGCAGGCATGTAGGACCGAGGTGGTGGGTGAGGCGACCTCTCCCCACCCGTGATCGCAGGGAGCGGACGCCTTGAAGACCACGCCTCGGCCTCGTTCAGTGAATGGGCCGCGCCTCACGCCTCCCTCTGTTTATGGGGAAGGCGCGAACCGCCCCCTTTACTATGACGTGACGCATGCGTGCAGAGCTCAACCCCACGCATGCCGCCCACGTCACGCACGCCTCCCCACGCCGCGCCACGCGCGGGACGCATGGGAAGCACAGCGCGCGAAGGAACTTACCACGGTAAAAACCGCCCCGCCTGCCCGCGCACCGTTTTTGGGCCTAGCCCAACAACGCGTTGCGCTTATGTGTGGCCCAGGCCCGGGGGATCCTGTCGGTGTACAAAAAGGGGGCTACACTTTTTGTACCCCTATAACTGTGCACGGGCAGTCTGAGCCACGGGCGTCGCCACGCCGAGCACGACAAGGGAGGTAAGCCAAGGTAAGGCCGAAGCTGAAGAGAAGCAGAATGACGCCAAGACCAAGACCACAAAGAGCAAAGGGGACAGAGCAGACCCCCCGGCAAGATCCTTGCTGTGGCAGCTCGCCCCCACACCTACGGAGTGGAGTCACCCTCGAGTCCACTGCCCCCATGGGGCAAGGATTCGGGAGACATCCCCGTGGTGGCATGCAGATCTTTGTGAAGACATTCAAGATCAGATACCCACTTAAGAAGGAGATGATCCTTGGCGGGATCCCAGCCAAGGAGGACCACAAGGCCCCCGGCAAGAGCCTTGCCGGGGATGACAGCGGGCGCGACGACAAGACCCTTGCCGGGGCCCCGGCAAGGCCCTTGCCAAGGACGCCCGTGGGGCCACCATCAGGCCCGCACTAGTCGCACCCCCACCGCCGTTTGCATGCAGCTACCGACCCAACCAGTTGGGCAGGCACCTGCGTGGCGGAGAACAGATCTTCGTGGAGACCCACCACTGTGCCACCTCAGCTGCCTGCCTGTCTACATGGCACCACAAGCACCGCTGGCCAGGGAGCGTGTCGACGCAAGAGGGAGCGGCGACGGACGAGACGAGGCTCTCCCCCGTCCCCGATAAAGCAAGGACACCTAAGGAAGGCGCATTAAATGCGCCTTGTCATGTAATGCGAGGGATAGCCTCGCATTACTATACCCTTTCCACCTCCTGTGTGCCACTATGGCAACCCCTTTTCTATAAAAGGAGGCCCGAGGGGACTAGGAGGAGGATTCGGCTTTTTGGAGCTCTTGACGACCATTACTAGCTCAAGAACACAGATAAACAATCCACCAAAGCAGGAGTAGGGTTTTACGCATCCTCGCGGCGCGAACCTGGATAAGGGAACCGTGTGCTATCTGCTTGATCCGCTCTTCTCGCGACCCCGCGCCCCGCAACCATAGTAGGGATTCTTGTGATCCCATAGGTGTCGTTTCCCACCGATAGAGAGAAACTGACACTTGTCAATTGATAGCATCCCATCCTCCGAGGACTTTGAGCAAAAATCATCAAGTGAGGAAAATCCAAAACCCAAACCCAAACACCTACAAACCCAAAGTGATTGAGCATCACTGAAGAGATTGATCCTGTGTGGATCCGACGCTTGTTACCTTTGAAGACTGTGCTTCTTCCAGACGGTTAGGCGTCATGGTCTAGAGCATCTAAGAGGAATTGTGGATCGCGGAGTGACCGAGTTTGTGAAGGTTCGGAAGTCACCTGAAGACTTACCACGAGTGATTGGGCGAGGACTGTGTGTCCTTAGCTCAAGGAGAATAAAGTGAGGACTGTGTGTCCGGGACTGTGTGTCCTTAGGTTTAAATACCTAGCCGCTCCAACCAGATGTACAACTGAGACAACAGTTCGAACTGGTCTACCAAATCATTGTCTTCACCAAGCCAGCTGGTTCTATTTCCTCAACACTTCCATTTCCTCATTACTGTGTTGTGTGCTTGTTCATATCTGTGTTTGAAGACTTTGACTGAAGACTTTCTCAATTTCCTCAGTTCAATTTCCTCAGTCTGTTTGTCTTCATCTTGTGCTATCATGTGCTTACGCTTTCTGTACTCTGTGTCTGTCTTCATTTCATCATGATGATCATGCATGTATTCTGTCATGTTTACTTCTGAGTACTTATTCCGCTGCAAGTAGTTCTTCGCTAAGGAATTTCCTCACTAGCAAATTCCTCAGTGAAGAATTTCATAAAAATTGCCTATTTACCCCCCTCTAGTCGATATAACGCACTTTCACCAGTATGATTCATTCAACATCTCAGTGATATAACTTGTCCTGCACTGCAGAACTTGCAAGCCAGAGTAATTGCTCTTTTAAAGAAAGCAATATATAATATAAAATATACTGGATGGATTTCACCTGATGTGTCGGGTCAGTAATTATCACCGCGGAGTTGACGATCACCATGGTGAAGCTGAAATCAATCACGGCCGAGTCGGCCACGGGAGCAGACAGATGAGTCGGCCGCAGTGTTGTAAGCTGGTTCGGACGAGCAAGTTCTCCTCCTCATTGTAAACCGGCACGGACACGTGAATTGGCCGCGAGAGCGGACAGGCGAGTCATCCGTGGCGTTGTAAGGCGGCACGGATGGTCAAATCGGCCGACGTGTTGATACAAAATGGACCGCAACACACATGTCCGTGAAGCTGTGCGGCACAGCCGAGCATGCATCCGTGGTATAATGGCATAAACAATTGTCCTGTGTAAAAATGTTACAGGGCAGAGTAATTGTTCTTTTAACAAAAATAAGTGTTTAATAAGATAAGTTCAGATAGATATCACGTGATGTTTGTGAATGATCGTTGATCTGTATGTAACATCCGTAGATAAATTTTTCGTGCTGTCACTGAATTCCTTTTGGTCCTTATGTATGCATCCAAAGGATTTTCAACAACACCTGACCACTTTGACTTTTCGTCCAACCAGGCCTTCTTGTTCTCTTTTTTTCAGATGGGCAAACTCCCACGATAGCTAAACATCATCAGCCGGCAAGGTGTAACGGGCCCTTGAGCAGGGGCAACTGTCGTGAGGCAGAGCCAGCCGGTGAGGAGGTGAAACCAAACGGCAGGTGCTCGCGACAGATGTTGGAGCCAGCAAGGCGAGCTGAGCGAGGGAATGTATGGCCCCGTCAGTGGTGGCGGGTGACTCTGCGGGGACGCGCAAGGCGAAGGCGGAGGCGAATCACCGGCAGCGGGGTCAGCCGACTTGCAACGGGTTGCGGCTGATGAGACCAGCTCAGAGCATCTCCAAAAGTCGCGCTATGCGCCACGCGCAAAAAACCTGTTTGGCGCGCGCGCTTTGACTGGTTTGGCGCGCCCGCCCGCGCTGGCTCCAGCAGCCGCGCTATAATGCAGCGCGCGCGCGCCGCTCCAGCAGAGCGCAAAAATACAGCGCGCGCGCGCCGCACAAACCACTTATTATACATAGCAAAAATGATCAAACAAACAAAACAAATCAATGATAAATAGTTCAATTTCGTTATCATTACAACTCAAACAAATAGTTTATCATTTAGTACAACAAATGCAATAAACACAACAAATAGTTCATGAACAATACAATGTCGAATGCAGATATCATCATGCTCTTTGTCGTCCATGCCATGCCCATCACTCTTCAATCAAATCATTCTGAAGTTCATTGTGCGTTGATTGACGCCGAATGGCATGATAGGAGGCAACAAAACGGGCTGCCCTTTCAGCCCTCCGTCGCACTCGCACGGGATTTCCCAAGAGCTCATACTGTGAGTAGTCTAAATCTTGGCCACGCTCATTCTCAATGATCATGTTGTGCATGATCACAGAAGCGTGCATGATGTACCAAAGCATTTTTTGATCGCAAAATCTAGCCGGTCCTCTCACAATAGCAAATTGGGCTTGCAAAATCCCAAATGCTCTCTCCACATCTTTTCTAGCCGCCGCATGAGCATTGTGGAAGTCAAGATTTTTCTTACCTTCCGGCTTTTTCAACGGCTTCATGAAGGTTTGCCACTTTGGATAGATGTCGTCCGCTAGATAATAGCCATAGTTGTACGTACGGCCATTTGCTACAAACTGCACCGGTGGCAACTCACCGTTTGCAATCTTATTCATAAGTGGTGACCGGTTGACAACATTGATGTCATTCAGAGATCCAGGCATTCCAAAGAATGCATGCCAAATCCAAGTCTCCTGATCGGCCACCGCTTCAAGGATTATAGTGGAACCCTTTTTTTGGCCGTGGAATTGCCGATGCCATGCCTTTGGACAATTCTTCCAACTCCAATGCATGCAAGCTATTGAGCCAAGCATGCCAGGAAATCCGAGAGCTTTGTTCATCGCCAATAGCCTTGCGGCGTCTTCAGCATTGGGAGCTCTCAAATACTCCTCGCCAAACACTTGCACAATTCCCACTGCAAAGCGCTTGACACACATGATGGCTTGGCTCTCACCCATAGCCAAGTGATCATCAACAAGATCAGCCGGTATACTGTATGCCAACATACGCAAAGCGGCTATCACCTTCTGAAAGGTGCTATGACCGAGCTCTCCGGCGGCATTCCTCCTTTGCTGGAAAAAACGGTCATGGCTCGCTAGTTTCTCTGCAATGCGCCTGAACAACTCGGTGCTCATCCTAAACCGGCGACGAAAATACGACTCAGGGTATATGGGATTCTCCGCAAAATAATGCCTGATCAATCTGTTGTGGGCATCGATCCTGTCCCTCCAAATTTTCTGCCGACCCATAACCGAACCACCGTGCTTCGGTTTTTTTTAATATGCATAGCTAGGATCATTGCAAGATCCTCCTCCTCTTCCATATCAAATTCTTCTTCGGAAGAATCATACGACGAACTCATCTACAATGTTCAATACTATACTATAAAAACTACAATTCAAAACATGCATCAAATTCATGAAGTTTGAGCAATACATACCTTGTAGGCGTTTTGTCAAACACCTTGCGGGCGCGGCGCGGCAGCGAGCGCTCGGGCGCTGTTCCTCGGACGACGGAGGCGCGCGATGGCCGGCGGGACTAGGAGGGGAAGGGGCGGAAGCGCGGGCGCGCGGGGATAGGCGAGGGAAGCCTGAACGGCCGCCAGGGGCGCGGGCGGCGGCGGCGGCGCGACCGGACGGGGTGGAGGTGGGAGAGGATGTGCGGGCGCGAGCGCTGAAGTGTGCCGCGCGCTTCCGGGTCGTAGTCTCCCTCTTTTTTATGTTGGAAACGGGATTGACTTCTCTTCATTAGTTAATGGCACGCCTCTGGCTGATTTGACTTGTCCTGAGTGTGTGCACGGAGCAATGGTAGCAGCAAAAGGATCACCCGGCTCTTATGTAAAATATGGATGTTTGACCGTGGTTGATCACACTCCCTGTTTGCATCTCAGTAATTGTCGGTTTTGGGCAGATTGCTTCTTGCACAATGCGTCCGCCAAATATGGCCAGCAGGCAAACTTCTCGGTGCTGCAACAACCACGTTTCCGTCTCAGTACATGTTTGATGCTTACTGTCATTTGACTCTTGATGTGATGGCTTGTCCCTTGTGACCACGTGAGAGCTTCCTTCGAGGTCTCGCTGGCATCATACTCTGAGCAGATGTAGTAATTAAAGATGAAAAGTCCAAAAACTGAATTAGTAGCACTCAACTTTTGGCCTTCGCGTGATGCAGAAGCAGCGTAACACTTCAGCTGGGATCTGAAAATTTGTGCGAACAGCAGACTTTCAACTTGAGGCGAAGCCGAGGCAGCTCAGCGGCCATGGCAGAGGAGCGCCGATGGTTCAGACGCGGAGGTGAGCCGGCGACATCGGCTCAGCAACAGAGGCGCGCCGGCAAGGCACAGCCGCGGCCGCAAAGGTGACTATGGGGTGGCTCACCAACGAGCGGCTCAACAAGCAGCTCGGCGATGGCGACTTAGCACGATGGTGACTGCGGCAGCCCGCAGTAACAGAGGCAGACAATGAATTTTGACGCCGGCTCAAGATGGTGGTGGCCATTGGAGTCTCGAGGCCACGCGAGAAGCGAGGCGAAGTGATGCCGAGGCGGCTCTCGGCAGCTTGAGGAGAGGCCATACAACGACTTGGCAGGTCAAATGGCCAGCTTGAAGCGAGGGCGCTCGACGGTGGAAACATACGAGGCTGTGACAAATCGGCGATGTATGGCAGAGGCGGACAGCGGGTCAGCCTGGAGCTCAGAGGGAATGGCCATAGCCGGTCTTGCGAGCGGAGGTGCATGCTGGCTCAGGATGGCGACTTGAGGAAGGACGGCGCGAGGCGCGGAGGTGCGTCGGCTGTGGTGGCTCAAACGGCGCATTGAGGTCACGTGGCCGGGTCAAGCGCCGCGGAGGAGAGGTTGTAGAGACGGCGGGTGAGGCCGGCTTGGCCCAGAGCAGAAACGGAGATACGGCGGCCCAAGACGCGATGGCTCTAGGCGGAGACCAGGCGAGCGACGCAGCGGGGCGGCTCTGCGGCCTCAGCAGCAGAGGTGGCTTAGGCACGACCGCGGCCGGTTGCACGGGCGGCTGTTGAAGCAGGAGCAGTCGGCCGGGTCAACGCGCCGATGTGGACATGGTAGGGCCAGCTCCGCGACAAAGGTGAACCCCTGGCAACGGGCGAAGCCAGCCGCGGAGGCGGAGGGCGGCTCTGAAGTGGAAATCGCCATGCTATGACCCGGCGGGGCGGAACCGCGCAGGACGGCGCTAGTCAGGGCCATGGCATCTATGGCGGTTTAAGGGCAAGGCCAGGCGCGCTGCAGACGGGTTAGAACGACGCTGAACAAAGGGAGGCCGTGGTGACGGGGCGTAGTTGAAGGTCGGCGACTCCCTGGCGCAATGGCCGGCCAGCCGGCTTGATGCGTCGGACGCAACGAGACGGATGGAGGGGGCGCGGTGGCGGCTCGCGGAGTTGCCATGGCGGCGACGGCTTGACGAGCCCCCCGGCAATGCGGCGATTGGAGTGCGAAGTCAGAAAGTGGCGGAGGCGGCCAGAGACCCGAGGTTGCTCCCGTGGCCGCAGGCTGACGGAGGTAGAGGTGGCGGCTCTCGTACAGGCCTTGGCGGAGGCCGGCAGAATGAGGCCGATACATCTCTCAGTAGAAATAAGTCGCCGCCCACGGCAAGTTGCGGAGGTGACGGCTCAACGGGGATTGGTGAGGCGAAATCGGCTCGATGGCAGAGACCGAGTCTCCTGTCTAATCCACTTATGAGTCGTGGAATGTTCCTTTTTGGCATCTGAACCGAATCCAGCTTGGAGCAGTACGCAATCATCCTGGCTTTGACTTTTGGTAAAAACAATTTCGAGCCGCTGATAGAACAAATCTGAACAAGTACTTGAATCAATTGAACGTTGATGCACCTGATCCTAAATTCCATCGGTCTCGGCGACTTTTCAATAAAACGACAGCGGAACAGCTTGCAACCCTAATTTTCATGAACCTTGAATCTCACAAATCTTCAAATCTAGAGTGATGAACTCGTCACTGATGCACATCCTTTTAAAACCAGCTTTTCTTCATCCGAAATTTTTTGAGCCCCTCGATCCCTAAGAGAGATCCCTCCAAAAACTCAACATCACCGTGCGTAGGCCCCACGGTGGGCGCCAACTGTTGTGGAATTGTCACGGCAGATGTACTAGTGTGAGGACTTAGTCGCGAGGCCAATGCATCTATGTAGTAGGTTGAGAGGGGTTGGGCGGAATCGAGAGACGCAACATAAGACAAAGATTTAGACAGATTCGGGCCCCAGGAAACATCATCCGGTAATAACCCTACATACTTTTTGTGGCTAGGTCTCATTATGATCATGAGGGAGTCGCCGGTAAGTCGGCTCTTTGTGTCTAGCCCTAGAGATTGTTTATTCTTCCTTGTCCATCTTTGGGGTGCCCTGCCCCTCCTTATATAAGTTGAAGGAGCGAGTTACATGACTAGTCCTAGTAGGATTAGGATTACTCAATTACAAGTGGAGTCCTAGTCTTGCTTCCTTTGTAAGCGAATATTCCTTACACTTTCCTCTTAAGCCGGCCCGCCAGAGTATAAGCCGACCTGCTGGGCCTTGGGCCTTGTCGTCCATCTGATCCTCCCACCGGGTCTCTAGTGAGTCACAATGTCCAGGCGGGTTATATGTAAACCGCCATGTCCGGGCGGATCGCCAGTGAGTCGCCTAGCTCCAGTCGGGTCTTCTGGTGAATCGCCAAGTCCGGCCGGGTCATAACTCCAGTCGGGTCATACCGCGGGGTATATCCCTGACAAGAACCGTTCTTACCTACACATCAAAACCACAACGATATTTCGTCAAGTATGTGTTGTTTTAACCTTCAATAAGGACCGGGCGTAGCCACACTCGATTCAACTAAAGTTGGAGAAACTGACACCCACCAGCCACCTGTGTGCGAAGCACATCGGTAGAACCAGTCTCGCATAAGCGTACGCGTAATGTCGGTCCGGGCCGCTTCATCCAACAATACCGCCGAATCAAAGTATGACATGCTGGTAAGCAGTATGACTAGTATCGCCCATAACTCACATGTGTTCTACTTGTGCATATAACATCTACGCATAAACCTGGCTCGGATGCCATTGTTGGGGAACGTAGTAAATTCAAAAGAAATCCTATGCACACGCAAGATCATGGTGATGCATAGCAACAAGAGGGGAGAGTGTTGTCCACGTACCCTCGTAGACCAAAAGCGGAAGCGTTATGACAACGCTGTTGATGTAGTCATACGTCTTCACGATCGACCGATCCTAGTACCGAACGTACGGCACCTCCGCGATCTGCAAACGTTCAGCTCGGTAACGTCCCACGAACTCACGATCCAGTAGAGCTTCGAGGGAGAGCTTCGTCAGCATGACGGCGTGATGACGGTAATGATGAAGCTACTGGCGCAGGGCTTCGCCTAAGCACTACGACGATATGACCGAGGTGGATTATGGTTGAGGGGGGCACCGCACACGGCTAAGAGATCAATGATCAACTTGTGTCCCAGGGTGCCCCCTGCCCCCATATATAAAGGAGCAAGGGGGAAGGCCGGCCGGCCTTGGGTGCGCCAAGGAGAGGGGGGAGTCCTCCTCCTAGTGGGAGTAGGACTCCCCTTTCCTATTCCAACTAGGGAGGAGGAAGGAGGATGGAAGGAGAGGGAGAGAGGGAGGAAAGAGGGGGCGCCGCCCCCTCCTTGTCCAATACGGACTCCCAAGGGGGGGGGGCATCCCTAGGCCCTCTCCTCTCTCTCCCACAAGGACCATGTTGGCCCATTAGTTCCCCAGGGGGTTCCGATAACCTCTCGGCACTCCGATAAATATCCGGTGTCCCCTGGAACTCATCTGGTGTCAGAATATAGTCGTCCAATATATCAATCTTTATGTCTCGACCATTTCGAGACTCCTCGTCATGTCCGTAATCACATTCGGGACTCCGAACTATCTTCGGTATATCAAAACACATAAACTCATAATACCGATCATCACCGAACGTTAAGCGTGCGGACCCTACGGGTTCGAGAACTATGTAGACATGACCGAGACATGTCTCCGGTCAATAAACAATAGCGGAACCTAGATGCTCATATTAGTTCCTACATATTCTATGAAGATCTTTATCGGTCAAACCGCATAACAACATACGTTGTTCCCTTTGTCATCGGTATGTTACTTGCCCGAGATTCGATCATCGGTATCTCAATACCTAGTTCAATCTCATTACCGGCAAGTCTCTTTACTCCTTATGTAATGCATCATCCCGCAACTAACTCATTAGTCACATTGCTTGCATGGATTATAGTGATGTGCATTACCAAGAGGGACTAGAGATACCTCTCTGACAATCGGAGTGTCAAATCCTAATCTCGATCTATGCCAACTCAACAAGTACCATCGGAGACACCTGTAGAGAACCTTTATAATCACCCAGTTATGTTGTGATGTTTGGTAGCACACAAAGTGCTCCTCCGATATTCAGGAGTTGCATAATCTCATAGTCATAGGAACATGTATAAGTCATGAAGAAAGCAATAGCAATATACTAAACGATCAAGTGCTAAGCTAACGGAATGGGTCAAGTCAATCACATCATTCACTAATGATGTGATCCCGTTAATCAAATGACAACTCATGTCTATGGCTAGGAAACTTAACCATCTTTGATTCAACTAGCTAGTCAAGTAGAGGCATACTAGTGACACTCTGTTTGTCTATGTATTCACACATGTACTAAGTTTCCCGTTAATACAATTCTAGCATGAATAATAAACATTTATCATGACATAAGAAAATATAAATAATAACTTTATTATTGCCTCTAGGGCATATTTCCTTCATCAAGAGTGACATGTATTAAAGAATTATAAAGGTGGCTTTGCCACAAATATGATGTCAACTACATGATCATGCAAAGCAATATGACAGTGATGGAGCGTGTCATAATAAACGGAACGGTGGAAAGTTGCATTGCAATATATCTCAGAATGGCTATGGAAATGCCATAATAGTTAGGTATGGTGGCTGTTTTGAGGAAGGTATATGGTGGGTATATGATACCGGCGAAAGCTGCGCGGCATTAGGGAAGCTAGCAATGGCGGAAGAGTGAGAGTGCGTATAATCCATGGACTCAACATTAGTCTTAAAGAACTCACATACTTATCGCAAAAATCTATTAGTTATCAAAATGAAGTACTACACGCATGCTACTAGGGGGATAGATTGGTAGGAAAATACCATCGCTCGTCCCCGACCGCCACTCATAAGGAAGACAATCAATAAATAAATCATGCTCCGACTTCATCACATAACGGTTCACCATACATGCATGCTATGGGAATCACAAACTTTAGAACAAGTATTTCTCAAATTCACAACTGCTCAACTAGCATGACTCTAATATCACCATATTCATATCCCAAAACAATCATAAAGAATCAAACTTCTCATAGTATTCAATGCACTTTATATGATAGTTTTTATTATACCCGTCTTGGATGCTCATCATATTAGGACTAATTTTATAGCCAAAGCAAATTACCATGCTGTTCTATAGGATTCTCAAAATAATATAAGTGAAGCATGAGATATCAATAATTTCTATAAAATAAAATCACCACCGTGCTCTAAAAGATATAAGTGAAGCACTAGAGCGAAATTAGCTAGCTCAAAAGATATAAGTGAAGCACATAGAGTATTCTAATAAATTCCGATTCATGTGTGTCTCTCCGAAAGGTGTGTACATCAAGGATGATTGTGGTAAACTAAAAAGTAGAGACTAAAATCATACAAGATGCTCCAATCAAAACACATATCATGTGGTGAATAAAAATATAGCCTCAAGTAAAGTTACCGATAGACGAAGACGAAAGAGGGGATGCCTTCCGGGGCATCCCCAAGCTTAGGCTTTTGGTTGTCCTTGAATTTTACCTTAGGGTGCCTTGGCCATCCCCAATCTTGGGCTCTTGCCACTCCTTGTTCCAAAATCCTTACCCAAAACTTGAAAACTTCACAACACAAAACTCGACAGAAAATCTCATGAGTTCCGTTAGTATAAGAAAAAAAATCACAACTTTAAGGTACTGTAATGAACTCATTC
Source organism: Aegilops umbellulata (assembly GCA_032464435.1). Classification (NCBI taxonomy): domain Eukaryota; kingdom Viridiplantae; phylum Streptophyta; class Magnoliopsida; order Poales; family Poaceae; genus Aegilops; species Aegilops umbellulata. The sequence goes on along the minus strand of CP136055.1, from coordinate 220,697,474 downwards.
TTTATTTATATTGGTGTTAAACCTACTGTATTCCAACTTCTCTATGGTTCATACCCCCCCCCCATACTAGCCATAGATTCATCGAAATAAGCAAACAACACACGAAAAACATAATCTGTCAAAAACAGAATAGTCTATAGCAATCAGATTTGTTCGAATACTTATGAAACTCCAAAAATTCGGAAAAACTAGGACAACCTGGATAATTATTATATTTATCCCCTAAAAAAAGAATTGGCAATTTATCACGTTCCGGTGAATTTTAAGAATTATTTTTGTGAGCGCAAAGTTTCTGTCTTTTTCAGCAAGATCAGACAACTATCACCCAAGAAGATCCTATTGGTTCTACTTGGCACAAACACCAATTAAAACATAAAAACACATCTAAACATAAGCTATATGAATTATTTATTACTAAATAGAAATAAAAAGCAAGAAACAAAAATAAAATTGGGTTGCCTCCCAACAAGCGCTATTGTTCAACGCCCCTAGCTAAGCATTGATAACTTTAATCATGCTCACATCAAAGACAAGAATTAAAGCACAAAGAGAGCATCATAGAACACGTGATATACACATCTAAGTCTAACATACTTCCTATGCATGTAGCGATCCAACCTCAGATGGTCAAATCTTTGTGCATAAGTGTCATTCCTGGATCGGTAATGCTGACACACACAGTACTTGAAGGATTTATAACAAAGTGCAATCACACATTTATTACATCAAATGTCTTAAAAGTGAACTTATTACAATAAATATGGCTTAAGGTCATCTAAATATGACAACAGCGGAAGACTTGGAAGATAAATGAGTCCATCAACTCCAACGGCATAGCTGAGTGCAAGACAACGACCTGGTGCACCTTACTCTTCGTCTGAAAAGTCTGCAACTTGATATGTTGCAGCCCGAAACGGGTCAGTACATGGAATATGCTGGCAATATAACATAGTAGAGCAATGAACAGGTAAATACTATCACTACATGCATATATGGCTGGTGGTGGCTCTATGCTTAACATGTTTTTGCGAAAAGCCAATTTTCCATACATCAAAGGAATATATTTTAACTATCATGGTAGTTGTTAAACATTGAGAAGGTTCCTCCAACTCAATCCCAAGTAAGCAGTATAATCATCGCAACATATTTAATTTAGAATGATGAGATCAACATGATAATCCAAGAACCAGATACTCAAGATGTACATAACCGGGGACATGGCTAACCATGATTAGTTTATACACTCTGCAGAGGTTTGCGCACTTTTCCCTACAAGACTCGATCTCCTCCATTGGATTTCTTGCACTACATGGTATTTGGGAAACGGATGACCGAGACAAAGTCTTTCAGAAGCATTAACTCTTTACTCTGGGTAGATAGTACCACCTACATCCTCTACATCTGCTAGCCTACCACTGAAAGAGGTCACACAACATACTCAACTATGCCAGCGCCCATAATGCCTTGTGGCTGCACACGGAAGTTTCCAGTATGAATAATCCTATGATCTTGAGCCTGGGTGGCGAACCGTAGGATGATCACACGGGTACTCCAGGATATCCTAGGACAACACTGGATTCTCCAGGTGCCCGCAACCGATCCACCCAGATGTGTATTTAAGTAGCGACCTTAAGTTAACCATTAGTTAACAATCTCACATCTGTCATGGATACACTCAAACCCAATCCACGTCTATGAGCATAGCATAGCAGTATAAGCATAACGTATAAGTAACTCCCAAGGGTTTGATAATAAAAGGGCAATGGGTTCTACCTCATCATCTACTTCCCAATACACACAAGTTAATCACATCCTAATCATGCAGTGTTTGAGGATTCTAACTAATGCATAAAACCGGGTAATAAAGAAGTATGAGCAATGTGTTACTTGCCTTGCTGATGATCCGCAAACCCTAGAGACTCGTAGTAGCACGCTTCGCACTCTCGGAATTCTATCGCAAACAAACAATAGGATACATAAGCAATCAAACATAGATGCAAGGGTAAAACTCACAAGAGAAAGTCCAATCGGAAAATTCAACTGAAGAGCTTTGAGTTGCAAAAAGAATCAATCAAACCGAAGCTACAAAACTCAAACTACGATCATAAGAAGTTCGAATTCAAATCCGCTTGAAACCAAATTTCAAATTTTCAAAACCATGTTCAAGTTGTTTAACCATAAAGAGGAGTTCCACACAAAGATTTTGGCGTTGGTTTCACCGGGTTTGGACGAACGGTTAAAAAGTTGCGAGGATTTGAAGATCAGGAGCTAATCTGCGATAGAAATAATTGCGGATAGGTCCCTGGCCGAAAATAAATTAAAAAGAAAAAGGCTACGGCGCGAACGTCCGCTAACAGATACTAACGAACGAATTCATTCGTTAAAATGAACTAATGAATGAACGTTCGCAAAAATAACCCTAAGCGAAGAAAACCGAGAAAAACCCAATCTGAAAAAAACCAATCTAGGGTTAAAAAAACAAACGGTTTATACCTAAACCGAAAAAACCGGCGCGACGAAGTCAATGTCGGTGGCTCAAAATTCCGGTGAGGCGGGGCTTCGGCGAGGCGGCGGCGTCGACGCGGGGCGGCGGGGCAGCGGTGCGGCGCGGGCAGCAGCGGCGGCGGCGGGCGGGCGGCGGCAGCGGCAGGCGGGGCGCTGGCTGCGGCTGCGCTCATGGCGGGGCTGGCGATGTGGGGGAGAGGGCTGCGGCCGCGGGGTTTATAAAGAGGGGGTGCGGGTGGCTTACGGGAGGGGCTGGCGGCGGCGGAGTCCGGGCAGGACACCGCGACGGTGACGTAGCTGCTTGGGACTCCGTCCAGAGTAGAAGCGGGAGGCGATGCGGGGCGCTGGGCCGTTGGCCCAATCGGGCGATGCGATTTTTTTAAAATAAATAAATTCCACCAAAAAGGAAAAATCCTAAATAAATATTAAAAAAATGCCAAAAACAATTTTTACCGTGTAAATAAAATATTTAGAACAAAGTGAACATTTTTGTGGCCTAAACATGTAATTTTGAAAATGCATATTTTTTCTAATTGAAATAAAATAGCAATAAAATCCCAATATAATATTTATTTGATTTTAACATTTTTCCTCCAATATTTCTTTTATCTTGGAGAATTCATATTATCTCCTCTCTTTTATTTTTATATTGGGAATATTTCGGAGAAAAATTTATTAAAACCAAAGTGATCCTTTCTTTTCAAATTTGAGAAAAATTCAAATATGAAAATGAATCAAATCCCCAACTCTCTCCGTGGGTCCTTGAGTTGCTTAGAATTTCTAGGATCGCAAACGAAATGAAAGTAAAATATGATATGCATATGATGACCTATGTATAACATTCCAAATTGAAAATTTGGGATGTTACAAACCTACCCCCCTTAGGTTGAATCTCGCCCTTGAGATTCTGGTTGGCTAGAAAATAGGTGTGGGTGGTCTTTGCGAAGATCATCCTCTCGTTCCCAGCTGGCCTCATCCTCGGTATGGTGGCTCCACTAAAGTTTGCAAAACTTGATAACCTTGTTGCATGTGACTCGGCTGGCAAACTCGAGAATCTTGACAGGTTTCTCCTTGTAGGTTAGATCACTATCCAACTGAATTGCTTCCAGGAGCACTGTATCTCTCATAGGAATATCGGCCATCTCAGCATGGCACTGCCTCAACTGGGAAAAGTGAAACACATCATGAACTCCCGATAGTCCTTCGGGTAACTCCAACTTGTAGGCCACTTCTACCATACGCTCCAAAACTCGGTATGGCCCTACAAATCTCGGGGCTAACTTTCCCTTAACTCCAAAGCGTTTAACTCCTTGCAGAGGTGACACTCGAAGATATTCTCTGTCCCCGATTTCATAGGCTACCTCCTTGCGTTTTGAGTCTGGATAACTCTTCTGTATGGACTGAGCTACCTTCAGTCTATCTTGAATCGACTTAACCTTCTGAAAGTGCAACTATCCCTGGGTGGTTTTGGTAATTCCTAACAGCATATAGCTCATTGAGCTAACATCATTCCAAGATGAATATTTCAGAAAAGCTCAATGGATGGCATGGCATGGATGAGGAAAGTGGATCCCTCAAAATTACAAGGACAAAGGATTGGCTCAAGCTTCAAGAACAAGACTCTACATTTTACATTTTTAGTGATCCAAGATCACATTGAGTCCATAGGAAAAGCCAATACTATTAAGGAGGGATGAGGTGTTGCTTAATGAGCCTCTTGCTTCATGTGCTTAGTGATATGCTCCAAAATCCTCAACTACCTTTCCATATCCACATATGACCCAAACCTAAAGTCAAACTCGGCCCCACCGATTCTTCCTATCCGGATCCACCGAGTTTCACATGTCATAGCCACTGCCACAAACCCTAGCAAATCGGTTTCACCGATAGGGATCTCGGTCTCACCGAGATGGGATTGCAGTTTCTCTGTTTCCCTTCGTAACGTTTCGGTCCAACCGAAGTGAGCGATCGGTCCCATCGAGATTGCAATGTAAACTCACTGTTTCCCTTTCGTAACATTTCGGTCTCACCGAAAAGAGCGAATCGGTCACACCGAGTTTACCTGACCAACTCTCTGGTTAGCTTATTACCAAAATCGGTCCCACCGAGTTTGTGTAATCGGTCACACCGAGATTACGTTATGCCCTAACCCTAACCATATCGGTCCTACCGAGTTGCATCTCAGTCCCACCGAAAATCCTAACGGTCAGTAGGTTTGCTGAATCGGTTCGACCGAGTTTAACGATTCGGTCCCACCGAGTTTGGCAGATTGTGTGTAACGGTTAGATTTTGTGTGGAGGCTATATATACCCCTCCACCCACTCTTCATTCGTGGAGAGAGCCATCAGAATAGATCTTCACTTCCAATAAACATTTTCTGAGAGAGAACCACCTACCCTTGTGTTGAGCTCAAGATATTCCATTCCTACCATATGAATCTTGATCTCTAGCCTTCCCCAAGTTGCTTTCCACTCAAATCTTCTTTCCACCAAATCCAAATCCTGTGAGAGAGAGTTGAGTGTTGGGGAGACTATCATTTGAAGCACAAGAGCAAGGAGTTCATCATCAACACACCATTTGTTACTTCTTGGAGAGTGGTGTCTCCTAGATTGGCTAGGTGTCACTTGGGAGCCTCCGACAAGATTGTGGAGTTGAACCAAGGAGTTTGTAAGGGCAAGGAGATCGCCTACTTCGTGAAGATCTACCGCTAGTGAGGCAAGTCCTTCGTGGGCGACGGCCATGATGGAATAGACAAGCTTGCTTCTTCGTGGACCCTTCGTGGGTAGAGCCCTCCATGGACTCGCGCCATCGTTACCCTCTGTGGGTTGAAGTCTCCATCAACGTGGATGTACGATAGCACAACCTATCGGAACCATGCCAAAAACATCCGTGTCTCCAATTGCGTTTGAATACTCCAAACCCTTCCCCTTTTGTTGTGGATGTTGATGAAATGTTCTTTTGGAATGCATGACAGAAAACATGGAAAACATATTTGCCGTGTGGATTGGGAAATTGGATAAAAGTGATACAAGTCTTATGACAGTAGGCATTTATGCTACATTCTGGAGTTTATGGAAACTTAGAATTTATGATACTGAAATATTTCAGTACTGCAGTTTCAGTACACACTGAAATAATTAAAACAAGAAACAAAAGATTGTTTTGTCTAATTAAAACAAGAAACAAAAAATTTATTTTTCCTGGGGCTCGAACCCAGGACCTGTAGTGTGCTATGCGAGTGTGCCATGAGTAGAGATCTTGATGAGATGCAGTTACCTAACTATGTTGTATATCCCCCTGCCCATCGCCCACCTAACCGCCATTCATTAGATATACCCACCGCCCACTGACCTGCCCACCGCCCACTCGCCCCACTCCCACTCGGCGTCGCTTCGAACTCCCCTCCCCAATCCCCTCCCCACTCTCCTCCCCTTCGAAACCCTCGCCGGCCATCGCCGCCATGGAGAGCAGCCTAGGGTGGCAGAAAGCGATGGAGGACCTCATCGGCGGTGATCCAGTGTGGCGCGCGCAGCTGAGGGAGCTCGTCTACGAAGGCGAAGACCACAAGATTAAAGATATTCCATGGAAGGAGTCAATAACCTCGACTTGAAGACCAGTTCAGAGACTACTGACGATGTCCTGGATTGGGGGGTGCACACCACATCAGCCTGTCAGTTATGGGATGGGTCGAGGACCCATGAATAACCGGGCCACGCATGTCTTCACCCTCGGCGTACTCAAGATGGAAGCCTCCGAAGACTTGCATACACTTCAAGGCGTATTCAAATAATCGCATGTTATCCCTAGTTTTAGTCAACATACTTGTAACCCTAGAAACCCCGGTGCCTATATAAGTTAGTCCGTAGAGGCAAGGATTTTAGAGGATAGAACTCATTCATACGACATCGAGATAGATCATCTTGTACTTTGTACCCCATCCGTAATCAATACAATACAAAAACGATATGTATGGTTTTACCTCTTTGAGAAGGCCCGAACATGGAAAAAACTGTGTCCCCTTTACTTTTTGTTAACCATCATGCTGAGATCACCAACTCGAGACCTCGTACCCAAGATCCATTGGTTTTAGCACCAGCAGAGGGCATCAAGAGAAAACGTCACCTGACCCTGGCATAAAAGCCAACAAACATCAGAGAAAACAACATGCATGTGTGCGAGCGCCAAGCTTTGTCTTTGGTAAAAACCGAGAGCAACGTTTCGGTGCCCGGGTGCATCTGCACCTGGTCAAAAAAAATTCCTAAAAAATTCAAAAAAATTCAAAAAATTCAAAAAAAAAATTAGGGTGGTAGAAAATTTGATGCGTGAGGTACGCTCCAATTTTCAAAACATTTGGACTTCTGTGGAACTCTCAGCAAAAAAGACAAATCAGACCAGAATAGTACGTGAACAGTATACATTTTTACAGACCTCCGATTTGTCTTTTTTGCTGAGAGCTGCACAGAAGTCCAAATGTTTTGAAAATTGGAGCGTACCTCACGCATCAAATTTTCTACCACCCTAATTTTTTAGTATTTATTTTGATTTTTTTCATGAGCGCAGGTGCAGATGAGCTCGGGCTCAGATTCGAATTTTCCGTAAAAACCCTTCTTCTCTGTTATCACCTGGAGAATGTCACCCCACACTTGGCGCTAGCTATATACCCAGATCGACAGCTAATGCCGCCGTGAGCCAGCAGGTTGATTAATAATTAATTCATGCTGGCTAGAAATCGTCAAAGTTGTACACGCACCGGGGAGGAGGCACTGCACTTCCCCATAAAAGCATCTGATCGTTGCACTAATCAACCAAGAGGAGCAGGGCTAGGCAGGAGTTCTTCCGCATAAAGCAATGGCTTACCGGCTAACGCTGCTGATGTCCGTGGCCGTCGTCTCCCTCCTTCTTGCACCGGCCTTCGCAGTGGACCACATCGTCGGGGACGCCGTAGGCTGGACACTCAATTACCCCGCCACCTGGGCCGACGGCAAAACATTCAAAGTTGATGACAACCTAGGTATGCATCACGGTTGCTATTTGTAATATACACGGTATATACACTACTTTTGGGCTGGGAGAATTTCCAGTCGTCCTAACCATAGGTGTTCCCATGTAAAAAAAAATCCCAATAATGCATTGACGTTTTCTTATGGAGGTCATCCGAGCGAACTGTAGTTGTCCCAGCCAGGTAGGAACAGACAAACATTTTCGTTCGCGGAAAAAAATCACTCCCCAGGAATACTTTAGAATTATCATGCAAAAACACATAAATTTGTCATTTTCCTACATGAGAACTTGCCAAAGTTTTAAAGTAAAACTGTCATGATGTATTGAAAATTGTCAGAAAAATGTCATTCTGCAGTAGAGTAATTGCTATGTGTTTCTGGGGATCTGCCATGATTGCAGCATGAAGAATTGCCAAGCTAAAAAAATGCTGAAAATTCTCATGGTCAGGATTTGCTATGCTGGCCGAAGGGAATTTCCGTGCTACATCAAAGGAAAAGGGTGAGAATTGACATGCTCTAAAATAAAAAATTGTCATCCCCGATTGTGCTCACTCAGATTGTCATCCTGGAGCGAGCTAATTATTGTCGTCATCTGGTAGTTTGCTATGAGGGCACGTTTGGAGCGAACGCTTTAGGATTCCTATGCGGGATCTGACTTGCGAGAGGCCATTCGCTCAAAATCGTTAAAAATCTGACGTCAGGCGTTTAACATTAGAAAATAACATTTTAAGTGTTTCAAAGAATTTGGGAAAAACCCATGCGAATGTTCACAATACATATGTCTACAAACCGTACAAATTCTAATCCAAACTTCAAATACAAATAGAGAAATAAAAACGAGAAAATCAACACAAATAGTGTCACAAAAAGACAAAAGCAAAAAAGTTTCTATTCTAATTCAAATTTGTCTTTTAGTTTTTCCAAATGAATGTTAAGTTCGGATTTGAAAATTGTAGGGGTTCAAGACATGTGTTCTGAATATTCACAAAAAATTAGAATTTTTTGAAACAACTAAAACTGTTTATGCTAATATGGGAGCATGGGAGCACCTAAGGGTTGGGGGCACTAGATATTCTCCCCCACTAATGACATATCCATGCCCTGCTTGGAATATCATAGTATAACCTCGTGCATTATTCTTGTTCTACAGTGTTCACGTACCCCATTGGCAGCCACACGGTGGCCGAGGTGGGCGGCATGGACTTCAGGTCTTGCAACATCGACGGAAACCAAATCAACTCCTGGGACTCCGGGAATGACACCGTCCCGCTCGATAAGGCCGGCAGGAGGTGGTTCATTTGCACTATGGACACCCACTGCAAGCAGGGATGAAGCTCCTCATCACTGTGATTGACGACAACGCCCCAGCCCCAGGACCGGCTGGCCCAGCTGCAGGACCAACCGGTGCAGCACCATCGTCAGCCCCTTTGGTCGGCACGCTCAAGATGGTAGCGGCCGGCGCCCTTGCCTCAGCTATGCTCATGTTTTAGGCCACTGTTAACGCATAATCGTAGGATGGCGGTCGACATGTCCACACTGTATGTGGCCCATGGCCAACACGCAAACAGACACAACATATGTTGACAACTAATTCCATCAATAAATTCAGGCGTGTGCCTTTGAGTCCTTGACTAATATAGTGTGTCATTGCTCTTAGATATATAGATTACCCACTGTGACTTCTCGAATTGAATCATCATCAAGTAGAACATAAGAGAATGGCAATATCCATGTATCGAAGAAAAAGGAATGGTACTAAAATAAAACAATAATACTGGTCTTTTTAAGAACCAACAATCTAAGTCATTTTCATTAAGCTTGGAAAAACATTACAATTAAAAGTGTACAACATTCATGTGCACGAGTCCCCGTGTGGTAGGGTGAAACCCTATGTGGTGATCTTATTCACACTTGGAGGAAGGGGAAGAGGGGAAAATCAAGCACAAACATAAAAGGAAAACACTCACATAACAAGATCCAAGGTCACACATCCACTAAATTCACGTACACATACAAGATGCATGATCCAAATCCAACAAGAGGAAATAACAAAGGATAGTTCTTCCCAATCCCAGGAGGAATTGAGGTCTTGATGATAGTGTTCTCCAGTCCCTAGGGGAGGAGGTCTCGGTATCCACTTCGGGATCTTCTCCTAATAGGTCATGATCTCCAAGGGAGAGGTAGATGAGCAAGGCTCTCTCTAGATCATAACATATGCTTTGCTAACCCTAAAATGGAGGTAGGAGACGTATATTTATAGCCTATGTCGTGGGAATTCACGGCCACCTATGAGACCATCGGCCCCTTGAGGTTCGGTAAGGGAAGGGACACATTGCACAAAGAGCGGAAAGCGTAGCGCATCACGACAGTGATCACGCGTGTAGTTTTTACCCAGGTTCGGGCCGCCGCGAGGCGTAAAACCCTACTCCTGCTTTGGTGGACTGATGAACGGACCGACGTGGAGACGCAACGCTCTAGCCCGGCAAGGTCGCCTCGGGACAAGAGAAGCTAAGCGCGTATGAGTGTACATGGGTCCGAATCCTTTCTAAGGTCGCCACGGCCCTCCTTTTGTAGCTCAAGGGGTCACCACAATGGCAAATCAGTCATTACGTAATGATTAGATAGCAAACAGTGCTATCATACCTAACTCTGCAAACAAGACAAGGCGCATCAAATGTGCTGCTTAGTGTCACATCGCGGAGTAGCCCGACAAGACTTGCCGTGTCGTTCAACCTCCTTCTTGCCTGCCTGTGTGACATGTCCCTGGACGGGTGTCCTTTGGAGGTGATTTCGGAAGGAAGTGGCTGCCACGTGCTAAATAACAGCCACTTAATCGCTTGGGGGCTCGACACCGCACCGACAGGTGACTTGTGTTGCTGTGAGGTGGAGCGGTGGAGCCTTGGCGGGGTAGTCCGCCCTTGGCATTCCCGGCAAGCTTGCCGGGGCTGTCTCGTGACTTGTCTTCGGGGCAGCCTCGACCTCTCTAGGCTCGCCTGCCCAACAAGGGAGGTTTTTCCTTAGCGGTATCTTGCTCGTTGGGTTGGTCTTGGTCTTCTTGATCCTCCCTTTGATATGTCAAAGAGCTATCTCTTCTTCTTGGCCTTGTCTTTGGATGTTGAAACCTTGCTCTTGAGCCTATGTATAGTCTGGGCAACACATGCCAGGGGTTTGTTTCACCGACAGGAGCCCCCAGGCCTGGCCCGAACGCTCTGTCGAGCGTCGTCGGGGTAGGCCCTGTCCAATACATAGGCTAGAGGGTTGCAAGGAGAGCCCAAGCCACAGGCATTAGGGTAGCTCATCCTTTGAGATCTTCTTTGCATCTTCATTAACGTGTGCTTAAGTCAGTTTCTGGTTTTCCCGCGCGTCGTCGTGCAAGACGTTACAAGGAGATCCCAAGCCACGATCTGTGGGCTACCCATGTCCCACGTTCATGGGGCGGTAACCGCCATTCCACTAGCTTCTCCGCCCCTGGCGCTTCCGCCACGTGTGTTGCATGCATTGCGCAGGGTTGGTGGTGGATGCGGAGGGCACGGGAATGAGCACCATGGCAAAAAACCAGGCATCATGGATTGGTGTAGGGGGTCAGCCTTGAGTCCTCGAGTCGTGGATAGTGAGGGGGAGCCGGACTGAAGGAGCGGGGCGGCTACCTCCATGATAAAGAGCTAGCCCCCTGCCCCATTCGCCTATATAAAGGAGCGCAGGCAGGGCGCCTCTTCACACATCTCACTCCTTCTTTTCCCTTTAGCAGATTTCGTCCACCATGGTGAGAGGCCGGGGGCGCGGCAGTGTCCCGGTTGTGGCGACGAGGGCTTTTGCTCGACAGCGCTTCCCTCCTCCCACCGAAGTTGCGGGGGCGGATCCCGCCGTGAGAGGAGGTGGGAGGGGGAGAGGTCGCGGTCGTTATGGCATTCGGGGTCGAGGAGGACGAGGGGGGGGGGGGCTGGTCGCCCCTCTGCTGGCCGCTCAACCCCCAATGGAGGGCCATGTCAGAGAACAGCCGCTGGAGTTCATCATCAGACTGCACAGGTCCCCGCACGGTCGCCTCTACCTCCCTACTTACGCGAGGGTGATGGAACTTCAACAGCCGAGCGCATTGAAACAGCACATGAGGGGTTCCTGTAATGGCAGCATGCGGTGTGGACTTCCCCGCCCCTCGTGTCATGTTCTTCCAATGCGGCTGTGTAAGGGGATATTTTTCCCTAAGGTGTTTTGGTGATTGATGACAATGCTTTTGCGGACTAATCGTATGGCTTGAGTTTCTCAGACATTTCTTCACTAGGCACAAGACAGTGTGGTGCCCCTCAAGGACCATTGAAGACGGTGTTTCTCTATGTTTCTTTTTGGTGGATTTGAGTCGTAGGAAAGCCGTACTATTAAGAGGGGGTCCGCGTCGGAAAGGTTTGGGTGGAATCATCACGTACATGTTCCCTTCCTTGTCTCCACCTTTCCCTTGCACTTTGGAGCATCCCCCGTTTATCCTCTTTGCGATTGTCTGGACTGCTATTGCTGTGCTTGCGGTAGTACTGCACTTTGTAGCAGTAGTACCGCAGGCACCTGCGGTAGTACCGTGCCTAAGGAAAGGTAGTACCGCGGGAGCCCACGGTAGTACCGCTCCTCCGGAGCTGTACTACTGTGGCCCCCAGGCCAAGTACCGTTGTGTTGCGGTAGTAGGGGCGGATGTAATTTTTTACATCCGCGCCCCGTGCGCGGTAGTACCGTGTGCGGCCTGATCCAGCAAGCACGCGGTAGTACCGCTCTCCAGCGGTAGTACCGTGTCGGATTTTTGCACCGTTTGTTTTCCAGCGGAAGTAGGCACGGATGTAATTTTATTCATCCGCGCCCTTCCCAGGCTAGGGCTTTCCTGCCTTGCGGTAGTACCGCGCTCGCGGTAGTACTGCCCCCTGTCAGGCCTGCTCTAGCCCCCGCTGCTGCCGCGGTAGTACTGTGGTGGCCCATGGTAGTACCGCATGGCCTTGCGGTAGTACCGCGCCTCTGGAGCGGTAGTACCGCACGTCGCGGGCTGGTTAAGTGGATAATGGTTGGATTTCGCCTACCACTATAAAAGGGTCGTCTCCTACCTATAGATGACTACCTCTTCCAACCCTAAGCTCCATTGTTGCTCCAAGCTCCATTTTCGCCCGATCTCAGTCCCTAGCCAATCAAACTTGTTGATTTGCTCGGGAGTGGTTGAGAAGGCCCCGATCTACACTTCCACCAAGAGAAATTTGATTCCCCCCACTAACCCCTTGCGGATCTTGTTACTCTTGGGTGTTTGAGCACCCTAGATGGTTGAGGTCACCGCGAAGCCATAGTCCATTGTGGTGAAGCTTTGTGGTGTCGTTGGGAGCCTCCAATTAAGTTGTGGAGATTGCCCCAACCTTGTTTGTAAAGGTTCGGTCGCCGCCTCCAAGGGCACCAATAGTGGATTCACGGCATCTCGCATTGTATGAGGGCGCGAGGAGAATACGATGTCCCTAGTGGCTTCTTGGGGAGCATTGTGCCTCCACACCGCTCCAACGGAGACGTACTTCCCCTCAAAGGGAAGGAACTTCGGCAACACATCCTCATCTCCACCGGCTCCACTCTTGGTTATTTCATGCCTTTACTTGTGCAAGCTTATTTGTGTTGTATCTCTTGCTTGCTTGTGTTCCTGTCGTTGTTGCATCATATTGGTTGCTCACTTAGTTGCATATCTAGACAACCTACTTTGATGCAAAGTTTAAATTGTTAAAGAAAAGCTAAAAATTGTTAGTTGCCTATTCACCCCCCTCTAGTCAACTATATCGATCCTTTCAATTGGTATGAGAGCCTCGTCTCTTTTTAAGGACTTTATCGTCCGAAGAGTATGGTTGACGTCGAAGACGATGTGGCGGAGCACTCTGGTGCGAATCCGATATCGTCTACGGGAGATGTGGGTAACTCGATCTCACGCGAGGAGTTCAATGTGGCGTTGGACACATTGAAAACCTCCATGACGACCGAGGTCAAAGACATGTTTAAGGAATTCTTAGAAGGGCTTAAACTTTCCACCGCACCGTTGAATGTGGGTGATCCCGCCAACACGGTGACGGATGCTAACCCCGACAAGGGGGAAGCTACTAGTGAGAAAGCCCCTTTGTCTAGTGGTAAGAATGGCACCGGCATCTTTGCCCATGTGCAACCTCCACACGTTTATGGTGGAACGTTTCCTTCCACTCACTTGAATCATGCCGGTCCTCCCCCCAAGATTGACAAAAAGGAGGATTTTGATTCTTGGGTCTATCGTTTTAAGCGTCATTTAAATCATGTGAACACTAACCTTTGGAGAATCATTGAAGAAGGTTTTTATCGGCATGACCGAAGCAACTTCACTCCTAGAGAAGAAGTGGAGAATCAATTCAATGAGAATGCTCTCTTCATCATCCAAGAAGCAATCCTTCCCGAAGACCTCCCGCATCTCCGGCCCTACTCATTGGCCAAAGATGCTTGGCACAAAGTGGTTTCCCTATATCGGGGAAGTGCAAGCATTCAACGTTCCAATTATGAAGTGGTACAAGATGAAGCCGATGAGTTTGCAATGAAAGAAGATGAAGAACCTCGTGAGCTCTATCGGAGAGTTACCAAGCTCGCGGTCTCTCTCCGGGGTCATGGAAGTAAGGACATGGATGACAATTGGATCAAGCGCAAATTCCTGAAGGCAATGATGCCCTACCACAAAGCCATGTCCTCCGTCATCCGTCAAAGGCCGGACTTCCACACCTTGTCCTCAGGTGATGTGTTGGATGAGTTTGTGGCTATGAGCATATTGGACAAGACCGCCGACAATGTGGTGCTTCGCTCCCAAAGGGCAAAGAAGCAAAACCTTGCATTGAAGGCCAAGGTTTGTGTCGAAGAAGAAGAAGAGGAGGAAGAAGGGGAGAGCAACCTCGAAGATACGAAGTATGCCTATCATGAACACATGGCCCTTGCTTCAAGGCAATTTTGGAGCAAGAATAACTCAAGGCCCAACTTCAACAAGAGAAACTCAAGTGGCGCAAAGGGCAAGCAACGAGTGAGGACTTGCTTCAATTGTGGCAACGTGAGTCATTTTGTTGCGGAGTGCCCTTATGAGAAGAGGGAAGACAATGGTGGCAAGCTCATCCGTAAGGACAAGGCCAAGTCTTTCCCCAACAAGAGCAACTTCACCAAGAAGACTCCTCACAAGGCATTGGTGGTAAAAGAAGAGTACAATGAGGATGATGAAGATGGTGAGTCGGTTGCCATGGCCTCCGTTGCCATGGCGATGACTCCACGGGTGTCTCTCTTTGACTCACCCAATGAAAGCATCACCGCCAAGTGCCTCATGGCTAAAGCCACCAACAAGGTAACCCCCAACATCAAAACTACCATCATTAATCATCCTTCTTCGATGGGTAGCATTGGTGAACATGAGGGAACTAATGTGGAGGAGAATGAGTTTGATACCTTTATGGGTAAACTCAAGGGTAAATCCAAGAGGCATTTTGTTGCTCTCTTGGAACAACTTGGTGAAGCCAGTGACATGATCGAGGCTCATGAAGATACCATCTCTAAGATGGAGGGGCATAGTCGTGACTATGCCGATGAGATTTCGGATCTTTCCAATGCTCTTGAGGAAGAGAGTGGTCTTCGTTTGGCTCTTGAGGAGTCATACAACGATGATCATGCTAAATTAGAGAAAGATCTTGATCATGCTCTTGTTGTGTCTCGTGTGCTAAGCTCCGATAAGGCAAAGCTTGGGGTTGATCTTTCTAGACTCAGAGAGGAGTTTGACATTCTTGACAAGGCTCACAAAGTCTTGAAGGGTGTTCATGCTAGCCTCAAAGAGTCTCATGATCAGCTCCAAGTGAAGCTAACCAAGGAGAAAGCCACTTTTCCTCATATGGTGTTGATTGATAATGCAAATGCTACTAACCCTTGTTGTGAGCATATGCATCTTGTTGAGGAAAATTCTAAGTTGAAGGAGCAACTTGAGAAAGGCCTTGTTAAATGCATACAAGGTGACAAGAACCTCAATGACCTTTTGAGCAATCAAAAGGAAGTTGTGGCCAAGAAGGGGATTGGGTTCGCACCCAACCCCAAGAACAAGAAGAAGAATGACAAGACCAAACGACCTCCTCCTCTAAAGCAAACTTTTGTGAAGGAGGGAGAGGGTGCTTCCAAGGAGAATAAGAACAATGCGAAGGGTGGCAATGTAAAGAAGGGCAATGCCACCCCTCCCAACAAAGCCGGCGACTTTAATCCCTCTTATGTGTTATGTCGTGCTAGTGATGGGCATGTTTATGCCAAATTTGTTGGTTCTCCTCATGAATACATTGAATGGTCTATTTGGGTTCCTAAGACCCTTGTTACTAACATCAAAGGACCCATTACAAAATGGGTACCTAAAACCAAGCATTGATCTCTTGTAGGTGTTTGCTTCCGGTGGGGGATCATGGTTGCTCGATAGTGGAGCTACAAATCATATGACCGGAAGCAAGGACTTGGTGGTGGACGTGCACAAGATTCCATCTATGCCCACCAATGTCGAGTGGGGTGATGCCTCGTCCTCTAAGGTATTGGGACTCGGCAAGGTTGTCATTTCTCATGATCTCACGATCGAGAAGGTCATGCTTGTAGAGTCCCTTCCATACAATTTACTTTCCGTTCGTTAACTTGCAATCATGGGCTTTGCCACTTTCTTTGATATTGATACCGTGGCCCTCTTGTGGAGCAAGACTCTTAAGGTAGCCTTTGTTGGGCATGTCGAGAACGGTCTATATGTGATTAACTTTTCGGAGTGACCCAGTAAGACCGCGACATGCCTAATGTCTAAAGTTGACGTGGGATGGCTTTGGCATCATCATTTAGCCCATGTCAATATGAGATCTTTGCAAAGTCTTCTCAAGGGGGACCATGTCCGTGGACTAATGAATGTTAGTTTTGCTAAAGATCATGCTTGTATCGAAGGAAAGCTTCATGAGAAGGCTCATCCTCCCACCACTATCATTTACTCTAAAAGGCCTTTGGAGCTCCTTCACTTGGATCTCTTTGGGCCTCCATTCTTTGATAGTCTTGGGGGTAGAAAGTATTGCTTGGTGATTGTGGATGACTATTCAAGATACACTTGGATGTATTTCTTCAAGAGGAAGAGCGAGACCGAACAAACCGTCATTGACTTTGCAAATGAAGCTCAACGTAAATACAATGCAAAGATCTTGACTATAAGAAGTGACAACGGCACCGAGTTGAAGAACTACACCTTGGATGAGTTTCTTAGTGATGAGGGGATCAAGCATCAATATTCCGCACCTTACACCCCCCAACAAAACGGTGTTGCAGAGAGGAAGAACCGGACGTTGATGGATGCGGCAAGAACCATGATGGCGGAATTCAAGTCTCCATACAACTTTTGGGCCGAAGCCATCAACACCGCATATCATGCATCCAATCGGCTCTACCTCCGCAAGGGCTTGAACAAGACCCCATATGAGATACTCACCCATAACAAGCCCAACCTCAAGTACTTTCGGGTGTTCGGGTGTAAGTGTTTCATTCTCAAGAAAGGTGTTCGGTTGTCTAAATTTGAGGCTAGAGCTTATGAGGGCATATTTGTTGGTTATGCTACAAACTCTCATGCTTACCATGTCCTCAATAAATCCACGGGACTTATTGAGGAGACGTGTAACGTAGAGTTTGATGAGAATAACGGCTCCCAAGTGAAGCAAAGTGGCACTTGTGATGTAGGTGATGAAATTCCTCCTCAAGCCATAAGAAGAATGGGTGTGGGTTTTATCCTACCCATTGAGGAACCCCTTGTGGCTGAAGGAGAAGGACAATGCTCCACTCAAGTGGAGCCATCACCAACCCAAGGCCCACATGCTTCCGAAGAACAAGGTGAAGGCCCTCAACCTCACGAACAAGACCAAGGGCAAGATCATACTCAAGACGATGTTGACACACCAAGTGATGCCCAAGGTTAAGTTCTCTCCCCCGAGCAAGTTCAAGATCAAGAACAAACTCAAGACGACACTCAATATGATCAAGTGAACGCTCCTCAACTCACCACCAAGGAGGAATTAGAGCGTCGTGCCGCCAAGATTGCTTCCAAGCACTCCACCAAGGGGCGTCTCATGAAGAATGTACTTGGAAGCATTCAAAAGGGGGTATGCACTCGTAGAAAATTGGCAAACTATTGTGAACATCACGCGTTTGTCTCTTGTGTTGAACCCCAAAAGGTATATAAGCACTCGAAGATCCGGATTGGCTTAATGCCATGCATGAAGAACTCAATAACTTCAAGTACAACAAGGTGTGGAGGTTGGTGGCAAGGCCAACGGGGAACCACAATGTCATTGGGACCAAGTAGATTTTCAAGAACAAGCAAGATGCTCATGGGACCATCATTCGCAACTAGGCAAGATTGGTGGCACAAGGCTACTCCCAAGTCGAGGGTATCGACTACGGTGAAACCTTTGCTCCCGTTGCACTTCTTGAATCCATTCGTTTGTTGATTGCTTATGCTTCTCATCACAACTTTAAGTTGCAACAAATGGATGTGAAGAGTGCTTTTCTTAATGGTCCTATTAATGAGTTGGTTTACGTCAAACAACCCCCTGGGTTTGAGGATCCCTACTCTCCCGATCATGTGTATCAACTCGATAAGGCACTCTATGGCCTTAAACAAGCCCCACGTGCGTGGTATGACCACCTTACCGAGTTGCTACAAGATCGTGGGTTTGAAGTTGGGCTAATCGATCCCACTCTTTTTACTAAGAAGGTCAAAGGGGAGTTCTTTGTTTGCCAACTATATGTTGATGACATTATCTTTGGTTCCCCTAACAAAGCTTTCAATGATGAATTTGCCGCACTAATGACCTCAAAGTTCAAGATGTCTTCCATGGGAGAGTTGAAGTTCTTTCTAGGTTTCGAAGTGAAGCAAAGAAGAGAAGGTACCTTCATCAACCAAGACAAATACACTCAAGACATGCTCAAGAGATTCAAGCTAAGCGATGTCAAGTCGGCTTCCGCTGCAATGCCTACCAAGTGCCAACTTGACATTGATCCCAGTGGTAAAGCGGTAGATCGAAAGGTATATCGCTCCATGATTGGATCCTTGCTTTACCTTTGTACATCTAGACCGGATATCATGTTGAGTGTGGGAATTTGTGCACAGTTTCAAGCCGCACCTAAGGAAAGCCACTTTGTGGCGGTCAAGCGAATCTTTCGATATTTGGCTCATACCCCAAACTTTGGCTTATGGTACCCAAGAGGAGCAAACTTCAAGCTTGTAGGTTATTCGGATTCCGATTGGGCGGGAGACAAAGTGGATAGGAAGTCCACTTCCGGAGGGTGCAAATTCCTTGGTTGCTCTTTGGTAAGTTGGTCTTCCAAAAAGCAAAGTTGTGTGTCTCTCTCGTCTACCGAAGCGGAGTATGTAGCAGCCGGTAGTTGTTGTGCACAACTCTTATGGATGAGGCAAACTTTAAAGGATTACGGTGTCATTTGTGACAAAGTGCCTCTTTGGTGTGACAATGAAAGTGCCATCAAGATTTCTCTCAACCCGGTGCAACACTTCAAGACGAAGCATATTGAGATTCGGTATCATTTCATCCGGGATCTCATTAGGCGAGGGGAGATCGAGCTCAACTACGTCAACACTCATGATAACCTTGCACATATCTTCACGAAGCCTTTGGATGAAGCAAGATTTTGCGAGTTAAGGCATGAGCTAAATATCATTGATTCGAGCAATGTTGCTTGAACCCTTGCACACCCCACCATACTCAACTTGTTGTCTTGTTTAGGTGTAGGCATGGACATAGGGGGAGTGTTGTTCTCTCAATGAACTCTCCCTCCCCCCATTATGCATAAATCGATCAACTCTTTCACACTAGCCATTTTTTATGGTACTTGTGCTTCAAAGACGAGTTTTGGTCATGGGCCCAAGGATAATTCTTCGCGGTGCCATACCAATTAACTCAAACATAGGTGGCTCCGGCCACCGCCCTCTCTTTGGAGAGGTGGTGTCTCGTGGTTGTTTTCGTGTTGTCGTTTGCCTTTCTGTCTTCATGTGTCGCGTGTTCTTGTGATGTCGTGTTGCCTCGAAGTTTTCATGCAAAGACCTCGTTTTTGTGTGCTTGAAACGTGCAACTTCCTGAGTTCATGGTACTACCGCGGCTAGCCACAGTACTACCGCGTTGAGAGGGCACGGTACTACTGCGCCTGTGCGGCAGTAATTTTTTACTGCCGCCCAGGAGAGCGGTACTACCGCTCATGTGCGGTACTTCTGCCGAGCGGTACTACCATGATGATACACGGTACTACCGCATCGCGAGTGAGCGTGGGGGTTATGTCTCGGGCAGGGGAGTTCCAACTCCCCATACCCATTCACTTATCTCTCTCCCCACGTCTCTCTCTCTCTCTCTCGCTCACGAACGGCGCCGGAGGTCCTCGGCCGATCTCCGTCTTCGGCCACTCTTCTCGGATTCCGACCGGTGGGATCGTTCCCCACCACTTCCTCTTGCCATGGAACAACGTTTTTCCCCAAATCCCTCTCTTTCTTGGTTGTTCTTTCGCTTCTAGGTTTTTGGGGAGATGCATGTTGTTCTTGAGATTTTAGGCCAAATCTTTGCAAGAGTAGGATGTAGGAGAGTCGGGTTGCGTAGGAATTATACTTGATATGTTGTCCTGTGATAGGTTTGATCAACCGTAGTACCGCCGAGGTTTCGCGGTTTTTCTCAGATTTGAACTAGGTTTGGATCTGACGCGGTGCGGTACTACCGCGCCTCGTGCACGGTACTACCGCTCGTGCGGTACTACCGCACCTCATGCACGGTACTACCGCTCGTGTGGTAATACCGCCCGTCAGGTGGGGTACTACCGCGCTAGCTGCGGCACTAAGACCCTACTACCGCCCCCAGACCCGGTACTATCGTGACTTCGCACGGTACTACCGCGACTTGGAGCGGTACTAGATTTTTAGTACCGCAACACCTGGCAGTACTACCGTGGGATCAAATCTTTCTCATGGCATTTAGCATGTATGCTTCCTAAGTGTTTCTTTTGCTTTGCCGAGGTCTTCGCATTGATCCTTCTTGCTTGTCGTGTGTGTTTTGCGCTTTGTGTCTCAGGTGGTGGCTCTCGCCGTTCCAATCCCATTCGCGACACTAGATCCAAGCGTTTGCGCAATCAAGGTGAAGCACCAGAGGGCTCCAATGCCCCCAAGCATCATGTCAAGACCACCGCTAGCAAGAACAAGGAACCCGCTAAGAGCATGGACGAGGTACCCCTTTCTGAGTACGTCCGTCTCAGGAAGATGAACCCATATGTGAATCCTCGTGCTACCATCAGAGGCTATGAGTTGTTCTGGACCAAGCAGCTGACTGTCACGTATCTGGATGTCATCAAGAACAAGCAGAATACCTACGTGGAGGTCAAGTGGATTGACATGCATCACATGAGGAAGGAAAAGTTTTATGAGTACTTTGGAGAGGCTCTGGACTTGGTGGAGCAGTATGGTATTGAGCATGTGATCTCCTTCCATCTGGACTTTGATCCTGAGCTTGTTTGTCAGTTCTTGCCTCTGTGTACTTTCACCCTGGGGAGGAGCGTCGAATGACGTGGATGACCAACGGCCGTTAGTTGACCGCTACCTGGAAGGAGTTCATGGATTTGTTGCATGTTCCAGATGATGGACTCAACACTCATGTTGGTGTTCGTCCCCATGCCAATCCTCAGTCTCTGCTAACAAGAATAGGCTCCAGCAGTACTATGTTGAGAAGGTGCTCGCCAATGGCAAGTCATCCTGGGTGCTGAACTCCTTTCTGGATATCATGTATCGCATCTTCCGCAACTCTCTGTTCCCGCGCATTGGCGACAAGGATAAGGTTCATGCATATATGGTGGATATGATGCTTATATGTGAGGAGGCCCGGGTGTCTCAGACTCAGCCTCTTGATGTCTCACACATCATGTGGCATGAGCTTCGGTTTGCGGTGTTCAACCGCAAGGTGCCTATCTACGGGCCATACCTGTTTCTGCTGATCTCCAAGACTTGGGAGAAGCTGTTCCCTGGGGATGAGTTCCTTGCACCAGACTGGATTAGGCATGATCCCATCAGTCTCCGTGTCAAGCCCAACTGGGCCAACACTACTACTTTTGCTGAGGCGTCTGCTGCTAGGAGGGCTGTTGGTGGTGAGGAGACTGGAGCAGAGAATGTTGCTGAGGACCGTGATGCTAGGTCTTCCCAGAGTTCCTCTGAGCCCTTGTGGGCCAAGAAGCTGAAGGACAAGACTCATGTTGCCTCCAAGGAGGCTCGCCGCCATGACTTGCACATCCTGAGGGTCTTTGGTGAGGCACAATCCAGCGGGTCAGAGAGGAACATCACTCCAGAGGCCGAGTGGATGGCAAAGCAGGGCTTCAAGTGGACTGATTCTGACGAGGACATGGAGGAGGACATCCCTGCCGCTGAGTCTGATGAGGAGCACTGGGATGATTTCTCCGCTTGAGCCACCCTGAGTGTGTAGGTGTCCTCTCTGCCTTTTTGGCGTCTCGATGCCAAAGGGGAGAGAGTGTAGGGATTTGGCTCGTGTGTCATTGTGTTTGGTGTGTTTGCTGTCTCGTTTGAACCTCGTTTCGTTTGCTTTGGTTTGGTTTGAGACTTATCCTTCATATGGTGTAAGACATATGCACTTTATCCTATCTTAGCGAGCTTATGTTATATTGTGCTACCCATGTTTTATGCTCTTGGTTAGTTGATTAGCCTTATCATTGCTAGATATACCTTGTCTCTAAAACATAGGGGGAGTGTTGATCCTAGTTGTGTGCTGTGCAGTGCAAAGCATCCATCTAGATTGCACACATCTAGGGGGAGCCCGTCTATATTTTAAAGAGGAGGGGTTTGCCCATGCTCTAGTTTATTACCCTTTTGCGCAAACCCTGTATTGTCATCAATCCACCAAAAAGGGGGAGATTGTAAGGGCATATTAATCCCTAAGGTGTTTTGGTGATTGATGACAATGCTTTTGCGGACTAATCGTGTGCCTTGAGTTTCGCACACATTTCTTCACTAGGCACAAGACGGTGTGGTGCCCCTCGAAGACCATTGAAGACGGTGTTTCTCTACGTTTCTTTTTTGTGGATTTGAGTTGTAGGAAAGCCGTACTATTAAGAGGGGGTCCGTGTCGGAAAGGTTTGGGTGGAATCATCACGTACACGTTCCCTTCCTTGTCTCCACCTTTCCCTTGCACTTTGGAGCATCCCCCGTTTATCCTCTTTGCGATTGTCTGGACTGCTGTTGCTGTGCTTGCAGTAGTACTGCTCCTTGGAGCGGTAGTACCGAAGGCACCCGCGGTAGTACTGTGCCTAAGGCGCGGTAGTACTGCAGGAGCCCACGGTAGTATCGCTCCTCCGGAGCCGTACTACTGTGGCCCCCAGGCCAAGTACCGCTGTGTTGCGGTAGTAGGGGCGGATGCAATTTTTTACATCCGCGCCTCTGTGGTAGTACCATGCCCCGTGCGCGGTAGTACCGTGCGCGGCTTGATCTAGCAGCCACGCGGTAGTACCTCTCTCCAGCAGTAGTACCGTGTCGCATTTTTGCACCGTTTGTTTTCCAGCGGAAGTAGGCACGAATGTAATTTTATTCATCCGCGCCCTTTCCAGGCTAGAGCTTTCCTGCCTTGCGGTAGTACCGCGCTCGCGGTAGTACTGCCCCCTATCAGGCCTTCTCTAGCCCCCGCTGCTGTCGCGGTAGTACTGTGGTGGCCCACGGTAGTACCGCGCCTCCAGAGCGATAGTACCGCACGTCGCGGGCTGGTTAAGTGGATAACGGTTGGATTTCGCCCACCACTATAAAAGGGTCGTCTCCTACCTCTAGTTGACTACCTCTTCCAACCCTAAGCTCCATTGTTGCTCCAAGCTCCATTTTCGCCCGATCTCACTCCCTAGCCAATCAAACTTGTTGATTTGCTTGGGAGTGGTTGAGAAGGCCCCGATCTACACTTCCACCAAGAGAAATTTGATTCCCCCCACTAATCCCTTGCGGATCTTGTTACTCTTGGGTGTTTGAGCACCCTAGACGGTTGAGGTCACCGCGAAGCCATAGTCCATTGTGGTGAAGCTTCATGGTGTCGTTGGGAGCCTCCAATTAAGTTGTGGAGATTGCCCCAACCTTGTTTGTAAAGGTTCGATCGCCGCCTCCAAGGGCACCAATAGTGGATTCACGACATCTCGCATTGTGTGAGGGCATGAGGAGAATACGGTGGCCCTAGTGGCTTCTTGGGGAGCATTGTGCCTCCACATCGCTCCAACGGAGACGTACTTCCCATCAAAGGGAAGGAACTTTGACAACACATCCTCGTCTCCACTGGCTCCACTCTTGGTTATTTCGTGCCTTTACTTGTGCAAACTTATTTGTGTTGTATCTCTTGCTTGCTTGTGTTCCTATCGTTGTTGCATCATATAGGTTGCTCACTTAGTTGCATATCTAGATAATCTACTCTGATGCAAAGTTTAAATTGTTAAAGAAAAGCTAAAAATTGTTAGTTGCCTATTCACCCCCCCTCTAGTCAACTATATCGATCCTTCCAGGCTGGAAGACCTTTGCTCGCACCCACAGCTTGTCGGAGGGGCACGTCCTCCATTTTAAATTAATGGGGGCTGATTCGCTCTCCGTCAAAGTCTTTGGGTGCTCGGTTGCTCGCTTAGGGTGCTACACGGAGAGCTCGACCGATGACGAAAGCTCATCCTCGAGCGATAGCAACGAGGAGGACAGTGATGGAGATGACAACGACACGGATGGGGAGGACGACGGCCCCGACTCCGGCTGAACGCCAGCCACACCATCACCATCAGGCAGCGGCACCACCATCTGGACCTGCACCTCCTCCCCGGCAAGATGATTTGCCGGGGAGTTGGATGTGGAGGTGTGGATGGTGTCTCCTGCCCCTCCAGCGGCCTTTCAGCTGGACCCCGGCAGGCTTCCCTTTGGGCTTTGTTCGCCCTGCCGTGTCCTGCTGGCCCTGGTGGCAGTGGCCAGGGGGTCATCTTCGCCGATCTCTTCACCATCACCTTCGCCCACGCCCTCCCGATCTTGTTAGGCTCCTCGCCATGGAGCCCGACTGGGTCATGTTGGGCTTCTTCCCAGGCCCTCCTTTTGCCCTCTTTGCCTCCCACTATAGTTCCTAGGAGGAGAGGGACAAGAAATGGATTACGGGGCACTTATCTTTTTTCAGTCTAAAATATGTAGGCATTTGCCAAACTTTAGTCTAAATTATGTAACCTTCTTTATCCATGTTTGCGTCCTGTAAGATCTGTACTTGCTTATCAGCATATTGATGAAAAAGACAAGCCTTGTCGGGTACTTGTGCATGTATCATGTCCATGCAGAGGTGAAATGCCTCTATACCTTTAAGTAAACAAGTTTCCCCTGGCAAGTTATCCTGCCGGCACCTCTACTTTGCTGCCGCGGGGCTAGGCATGCCGGGCAAAAAACTATAAAAAGGGCCAGCCCCCCGTCGAACTCTCTTCATCAATGGCCACTGTGACCACCTTGACCGAAGCAACGTTCGAGCCAAAGGATGGGAGCTCCTATGTTTCAAAGGTGATGAGGTTTTCATATGTACAAGTTTTTACTTTATAGAACTGGTATGGACAAGAAGGAACTTATCTGTTTGGCTTGTCGGGGATCGCTATGTTGGCTCGTCTCCATTTCATCTCTTCGGGACCAAGTCCACGGCAAGAACCCTACAGCTTATTGCAGATGAAAACAGAGCTACATGTGATCTTATCTACATGAACATGCTATGCTCATGGTATGCTTATGCATGCATGCAAGTTTTTCTTGTTGGGGCCCCCCGCGCTTCGTTTATTTCTCTGGTGCCCAGGGTCTGCGCCTGGCTATGTACAAAGGGTTACATGCAACATCGGCAATGCTTGTACAAAAGGGTGGCTACCGGGCAGGGCCCGACAGCCGCGCCTTACGGGTAGAACTTACGGAGATGCTCAATGTTCCATGATATTTGTAATTGAATGCCATCTCCGGTCTCTAGATGGACCGCGCCGATTCTGGTGACTCGTACTACCTGGTAAGGTCCTTCCCACTTTGGCGTCAACTTGTTTGTACCTTTGGTGAACTGAACACACCTAAGGACAAGGTTGCTTTCCTCAAAGCTGCGGGCATGAACCCTGCGGCTGTGATAGCGACGCAGGGCTTGCTAGTAGCGTGCAACACACATAGCAGCCCGGAGACGGTTCTCCTCAAGTAGCACAACATCGTCACGCCAGTGCTGTTCTTGCGCTACTTCATCATAGGCAAGCATTCGAGGTGATCCGTATATGAGTTTCGTGGGGATCACTACTTCTGCCCCATAGACTAGGGAGAAGGGAGTCTGGCCGTTAGCTCGATTTGGTATCGTACGGAGGGACCAAAGAACCACCGACAGCTTGTCGATCCATCGCTGGCCATACTTCTGCAGCCTATCAATTGTTCTTGTCTTGAGTCCTGGCAACACTTCAGCGTTCACCCTCTCAGCTTGCCCATTGCTTCTGGGATGGGCAACAGATGCGAATGAGATATTGCTTCCGAGGGCATGAACGTATTGCATGAAGGTGCGGCTTGTGAATTTGGTGCCATTGTCAGTGATGACTCTGGCGGGTACTCCGAAGCGGCACACCAATCCTTTCAAGAACTTGATAGCTGATTGTGCAGTCACCTTTCTCACGGGCTTCAATTCCGGCCACTTTGTAAACTTGTCGATTGCAATGTACACATATTTAAAGCCCCCGGTAGCACGGGGGAAGGGTCCCAAGATGTCGAGCCCCCAGACCAAAAATGGCCATGACAAAGGGATTGTTTGGAGAGCTTGAGCAGGCTGACGGATATTCTTGGAGTGGAACTGGTAGGCTTCACTCTTGGTGACTAGCTCGATTGCATCTTGAGGGTCGTGGGCCAGTAGAAACCTTACCGGAAAGCTTTTCGAATCAGGGCCCTTGATCCAATGTGGGAGCCACACATACCCTTGTGTATCTCTGCCAATAGTTCCTTTCCTTCTTCCCGACAAATGCACTTTAATTTCACACTGTTGGGCCTTCATCAGTATAGCGTGTCGTCAACGAACTGATACATACTGGCCCTCTGGGCTACTCTTTCAGCTTCTTCTTGCTCTTTGGGAAGTTCGACGAAACAGACTATGTGCCGCGCCCAAGTTGGAGCCTGAGGCTCGGCAACAAGGACTAGTGGCACCTCCTCGTTCACGGGAGCGCATGCCTCGACCGCAGGGACCGGTGGTTCAGCAGGAGGGTGCTGCTCACTAGGCGAAACAGAGTTGTTCCCGCCAACCTCTCTGCCGGGGGCTTCGAGAAGCTCTGTCGGGAGAGGCTTACCGGAGTCCAGTTTCCTCCTCTTTCTGGACATTGTTGTCGGGGACACGGAGGGTCGAGTCAGATGGAGAATAAAAGTCCTTGGTTCCATAGAGTGTTTTTGCGCAGCGCACTTTGACAGATGATCAGTGATGCTGTTTTCCGAATGTGGCATGTGCTCTGTTTGCAATCTGTCAAAGCACTCATCCAACTTCCTCACTTCCTCGACGTATGCCTCCATCAATGGACTTTGGGAATCCTTATTTACTTGCCTCACCACAAGTTGCGAATCTCCACGGATGATCAACTTCTTGCTTTCCAGTTCTGTGGCGGTCCTGAGCCTGGCAAGGAGCCCTTCATACTCTGCAGTATTGTTGCTAGCCTTCTCCCGGGGTAAATGCATTTGAACCACATACTTGAGGTGCTCCCCAATGGGAGAAATGAGAAGCATGCCCGCTCCTGCACCTTGCAGGGAGAAGGCACCATCAAAGTACATGATCCATTCTTGGGGTGCTTCCTTGCCGGGGATAACTGTCTCCAGCACTTCTTCATCAGGGGTAGGCGTCCTGTGACGACCCGAGACCGACGCTCCAGAAGCCTTCCAGTTATTTCGTTGTCGCCATGTGATTTAATTGTTTGTTGCATTTCATCATCGCATCATGCGCATTGCATTTGCATGTTTTCTTAAAAACTTGCATCCGCTCGTAGTTTCTGCTTCTTCCTTGTCTCCGCTGACCCCTCAGATCAACCGGACCGCTCTCCTCTCTCTCTCCTCTGAGCCCATCAAAACCCCCTTCTCTTCATGACCTTTCGTCAAACCCCTTGCGCGTGTCCGAAACTACCCCCGAACCCGAACCGGGCTGTCATTACCGATGGGTCTGGATCATCCCCAAACATCCTTAAAACATCTTCATTTTCTCATTTAAACTCCCTGGCCTATTTTTCCCAATCGTCAGATCTAATCGGGGGTCCAAAATCAGTCCATCCTCTAACCCACCAACCTATTTAATCAGCCTAAAGTCCTAGCATATGTCCCATCCACCCTTCCCTCGCGCCACCGTCACTCCGTTTTCCTCGGGATCCCTCCCGATCCAGTCGACCCGACCATCTCCCTTGTTTTTAGCGCGGGCCAACCACCTCCTCCCCTCGATCCACCCAATCCCGCAACCCTCCTCCTCGCTCGATCCCTCGCGCCCGAGGAACCCGCATGGCCCGAGCCCCCTCGCTGGAGTAGGAGCAGCAACCGGTGACCGCGCTGCCTCCACCTCGCCTTCAACCTCCGCCAACGAGCACCAGCAGGACCGCGTGCTGCTCCTCTCCCCTCTTTTCCCTCCTTCTCCTTCCCTCTCCAACTCTTTTTCTCTCATACGGACCATCTCTCCCTCCCTCTATTCTCGCAGGTCATGCCATCGCCAAGCATGAGCTCCTCTCGTACCAGATTTGGCAAGCCACGCCGAATCCATCTCCTGCACCATGCAGCTCGGCGTCCCCGTGCTCCTTGTCGCTGGAACCCCCGCCAAGTCCCACGCCGTGCCATGGGCGCCTCTGCTACTTCGACCTCCAAGTTCCAGCACCAAGTCCCGCTCCGGTTGGCCGAGCTCGACCCTGCCTCCGGCTAGGTTGGGCTCCCCAAGGCCGGATCCGCCGATCCGCTCCATCCTCGCCATCCCGCCGGAGTACCCCGCCTCGCCAGAGCCCGCTGCTGCCTCGCCGCTGTCCATCAGTGCCACCACGCCCTTGCTTCCTCTCCATCAGGGTCGGAGCCAGAAAATTTAGCCATTGGGTTCACTCACAGAATTATTGTGAGAATATGATATAAATAATTTACGTGTAAGGTCTGATTTTACACAATATTATAACAGAAGTATAACATTCAAAGACAACATAACGAATATAATTATGATATCATTTATCACATATTATATGACCTAAAAACTGAAGAGTGTTGTACATACCTATTGACTGAAATCATAAAACCTCTTTTTTACATGTTATATATAGAGTGGTGCCAAAATAACTTCAAGTCTTAGGTTTATTTTCTCATATCCCTGAAAACATTGAAGAAAATGACAAGTTAGTTTAAAAAGATTAAAAATAAAGACCAGCAAGCAAAAGAAGTATGTTAAGTCACTCACATTTTGAGTACCGCATTCGATTTTCATCATCTCAAAAAGAACAATCAAAACATTTAATACTGTCGGGGCGGACGGGCGTCCCCCCGCGAGCACCTATGGGGCCGGAGCCCCTTCCGTTGTCCGGCGAGGGGGGCGGAGGGAGCGCAGAGAGCAGATCGAGGCGGGCACACGGGCGGTTTACCCAGGTTCGGGCCGCGATGGACGCGTAAAACCCTACTCCTGCTTGGTTGTATTGAACTGGGGAGCTCGGGAGCTTGGGGAGCTAGCTGCACCGAGCGTATGGCTGTCTGGATGCCGAATCTCCGAACCCCGGAACCCCCTCTACGTTGCACACGGGCCTCCTTTTATAGCACAAAGGGGTCACCGACAGGTGTCAACGTAAGAGAAAGGGGTAAAAGTGTAAAAGGGGTGGTAGCTGTAATAGTGCGGGAACGGTGGTGCTACAGTGCGGCACAGTGTTATCATACCTACTTCTGACGGTAGGGGACAAGGGCATTAAATGCCCGTCACGGTCGCCCGGACAGCACCGAGGCGGACCGTTAGGTGCGCCACCGTTCGCCACGATGGCGGCTGCATGCCACCGCATGCCCCAGGCTGCGCGGTGCCTCGCCACGTGCCCTCGGGGGAAGCCCCGGAGCGACGCGTGGGCGGGCGAGCTGGAGCGCAGTCTTGAGGTGGCGATCTTGCCGCGGCAAGTGGCTTGCCGCGGGGGTCGTCTTCCTGTGCCTGATAGCGTGCCAGCTATCAGGCCTTGCCGGGGCGCTTGGCGCGCCACGGCGGGCTTCTCTTGTGGTGCCTGGGTTCGGCCTTCCCGACAAGCTCCTCTTGTCGGGGGCTCGATCTTCTGTCTCGTTTACTTTGTTCTTGGATGGCCTTACATGGGCTCAGTCGTCCCGGCAAGCTCCTCTTGTCGGGGTCTTGTCTTCTCGGCCCGGCAAGCTCCTCTTGCCGGGGGCCTTGTCTTCTTGGCCCGACAAGCTCCTCTTGCCGGGGGCCTTGTCTTGAATGCTTGGTCTTCTCTTGGCGCTTCCGGGGCGGGCCTTGCCGCAGGGTGCTACGACTGCCCGTGCACAAGTCTGGGGTACTAAGGTACCCCTACTTTAGTACACCGACAGGAGCCCCCGGGCCTGGGCCACACATGGTGCCGAGCGTTGTTGGGCCAGGCCCTAACGGTGCACGGGCACGCATGGCCTTGGTCGCGCTGCTCCTTAACTCCGCATCTGCCGCGCCTTCCCCAGGCGGCGCGCGCTTACCGCGGCGTCGTGGGGGTGAAAACGCCCGTTCCCTCTTTAAGTGGAGGGAGGTGCGGAGGCGCGGCTCAATAAATGAACGATGGTGGGGCGCGGTTTTCGAGGCGTCCGTTCCCCATAGTCACGGGACGGGGAGAGGTCGTCCCACCCGTCGCCTCGGTTCTGCGCGCCCACCACGCGGTCCTCATGCACTCGGAGTCGCGGCGGCGGAGGCAGGGAGTCGGGCCGGCGCGGGCCGATGCAGTGGGTCGGCCCTAGTCACCTGCCCTTCCTCCGCTTCTATTGGAGGAGCGGGGCGGCCGCGGTCCCACTCCGCTCCTTTATAAGGAGCGAGAGGGGGCGACGGAAATACGCACTCCATCTCCTTCCTCCTTCTGCTTCTGGTTTCCTTCCCCCATCTGCGATGGAGGGGGGAACCCTGGTTCTTCTTCGATTGCCGCGAGGGTGTCTGCTCGGCAACGCGCCCCTCCTCCCCTTGCGCCCGCGGCGGCGGAGCCGATCGTCGGGGGAAGAGGGAGAGGGCGAGGTCGTGGACGAGGGCGTGGACGGGGCCGAGGCGCTCGGGGCGGACGGATCGGTGCGCCGCCCTTGCCCCCGCCAGCGGCTCCGTTCCTTCCTGCGGTCCATCTCGGGGACGACCCCTGTGAGTTCATTATCAGGCTGCGCCGGGCGCCTCGTCGCCACCTCCGGCTTCCCGCTCCATTCGCGAACGTGTTGGAGGTGGAGCAGCCTGAGACGCTAAACCTGCGCATGAGGGGCTGCGGGATCAGCGGGACGCGAGTCCACGTCGAGTCCCGAGCCCCCGGCGTGGTGTGTCTGGGCCGCGGGTGGAAGACGTTCGCCCGGATACACAGCTTGACGGAGGGGTTCACCCTCCACTTCAAGCTAGTGGGGGAGGACCTCCTCTCCGTCAAGGCCTTCTGGGGCTTCGGTATCCGGGCCCGGTGCTGCGAAGATAGCTCCTCCGACAGCAAAGGCTCCTCCTCGAGCGAGAGTGACGAGGAGGGGAGCGACAGCGACGACGAGGGGAGCAGCCGCCGGGATGACGGGTACGACTAGGCGTCGGCCGCAGCTCCGGGTGGCGCCGGCGGCCCCATCGACCGCGCCGGGCTCCGTGAACTCCCCGGGGTCGTCTCCTTGGGCGACTGGCGTAGGGGGGGGGGGGCTGCCGAGGAGGACAGAGGGCGGACGTCGAAGGCCGCGAAGTCGGAGTACGGGCCGACTTCGACAGCTGGCTGACGCTCCGGCGCCTCGTGTTCCAGATGCGCCCCAGACGCCGTCATCACCCTTGCTCTCGGTGACGACCACCGGGGTCTTCTCTTCAGCCCGGCAAGCTCCTCTTGCCGGGGGGCTTGATCTCCTCGGGCGGCCGGAGTGGCGAGGCTGCGGAAGAGGAAGAGGCTGGCGGCAAGGCCGCTGCCTCATCTTCCAGCTCTGCCTCCGGCGCCTCCGTCTTCTTCAGCCTCCGGAGACCCCCGGGCGGAGCCCCCGGATCTTCTCTTGGTGCCTTCTGCCACCCGTAGCTCGTCTAGGTGCCCCTTTCGCCCTCTTCGCCTACTTGTCCTACCTCCTGGGGAGAGAGACAAGAAAGGGATTACGGGCACCTTATCTCTTTTCAGCTCGTAAGCCCTTGGGCCTTAGTTGCGTTTAAGCCTTGTAATCCCTCTTTTCATGTTTTTCATTCTCTCTGAACTGTACCTGAGTGGAATGTTTTTAATGAAAAGGGGATGTTTGCCGGATCATTTGTCTCGCGGGTGGAAACCGCGGTAAGGAACGAATCCTTTACATCGTTAAGATAGACAGTTCTCGCCCGGCAACAGGCCCAGCCGCTCCCCCGCACTGCTCGACCTTTCTCACGCCCTTGGCGGAGGCGGGGAGCAGGCGGGTCCCGGCCCCTCGCTTCCCTCCCTCTTGCTGCCGCGGCTGCTATCGAAACGGGCCCCAGGAACGCGCTCTGGGGCTTGCCGCTAAGAGAGCACGGTAGCTTTCCAGGAGGAAAGGAGGCTTTCAAATCCCACAGTCCATAAGAGAATGCATGATGAGGGATGCAAAAACTTATCTGAGGTTGCAGCCCCCGGCGACTCTGGCTCGCCGGGGCATAGGTGTTGGCTCGTCCTTCTCCTCTTCCTTGTCCTCGAGCGGCCCGGCAAGGACATTCATTTCCTGCGAGCCAAAGGGAAAGGACGGGAAAAAGACGCGGACTCGACCTCTAAGTTAGGGGTTAGCGACAGTTAGGAACTGACAACCCTAACCAAGGACGAGACTCTGACTCAGCATGCATGCTAAAATCTAGGGCGCCAGCGCTTCTTTATCTTCGGCCAGGGGCTTCGCCTGGCTTTGTACGAGGGCTTAAATGCAACATCGGCAAGGCCTGCACAAACCGGTGGTTGCCGGAGCGGATCACGGCAACCGCGCCTTATGGGCGAGACTTGCGAAGATGCTCTATGTTCCCAGGAGTTGCTCACTGGTAGGCCCTCTTCGGTCTTGAGGCGGACAGCGCCGGGCCTCGCGACTCGTCTCACCCGATAAGGGCCTTCCTGCTTCGGCGTCGACTTGTTATAATTCTTGGCCGACTGAACGTGCCTAAGAACAAGGTCGCCTAACAGGGCAACTTTATCTGGTGCCAGGGGCTTCGCCTGGCTTTGTACAAGGGGTTACATGCAGCAGCGGCAAGGCCTGTACAAACCGATGGTTGCCGGAGCGGATCACGGCAACCGCGCCTAGTGGGCGGAACTCGCGAAGATGCTCTATATTCCCAGGAGTTGCTCACTGGTAGGCCCTCTTCGGTCTTGAGGTGGACAGCGCCGGGCCTCGCGACTCGTTCCACCCGACAAGGGCCTTCCTGCTTCGGCGTCAACTTGTTATAATTCTTGGCCGACTGAACGTGCCTAAGAACAAGGTCGCCTAACAGGGCAACTTTATCTGGTGCCAGGGGCTTCGCCTGGCTTTGTACAAGGGGTTACATGCAGCAGCGGCAAGGCCTGTACAAACCGATGGTTGCCGGAGCGGGTCACGGCAACCGCGCCTTACGGGTGAAACTTGCGAAGATGCTCTATGTTCCAGGAGTTGCTCACTGGTACGCCTTCTTCTAGATTCCCCTCCCCCCGAGCAGATGGAGACGGAGGTCATCATCATCGAGGAGGAGGAGGGCGCGCGTGGCGGTAGCGGCGACACCCCTGTCGCCGAGGACGCGGCGGAAGCTGCCGAGTCATCCGCGCAGGAGACCGCCCCAGCGTCGGCCGCAACGGCCGGGGAGGGGGACGGCGGTCGCACTGCCGACCCGGAGGCAGCGGGAGCATCAGGTGCTGCGCCGGCCGCCGACCCCTCCGCCGAGAAGGAGCGGGCGGGCCATTACCTTGAAGCCCCCAATGGCATCTTCATCCAGGTGCCATGGGGCTCTTCTGCGCGGGCCCTCGCGGAGGGCGAGGCCCTTGATGGGGAGGTCCTCGCCTCCGCGGGCCTGAAGATTGTCGAGGCGCCCGGCGGGGCCGAAGAGCCCGAGGAGGAGAAGCTGCTTCGCCGGCTCCTGGCCCTTTACCGGGCTCGGCAGGCGAAGCTTGCTTCCCGGGAGGCCCTCGCTACGGAGGCCGCCGTCGAGATGGAGAAGCGGGCGACGGAGCTCCGCGCCGCCAACCAAGCTGCCCTCCGCGGCGTGGCGGAGGAGCGCGAGAGGCTCGCCGGGGAGTATCAGGAGTGGGTGCTGCAGAAGGCCGACGCCGAAGAGCAGCAGCGGCTCGCCGGGGAGGAGCTGTCCCGGCGAGAGGGAGCGCTTGCCCAGCTGCAGGCCAATCTCAACTCCCACGAGGAGGAACTTGCCGCTCGGGAGCGGGCCCTTGGCGAGGAGCTGAAAGGGGCGAAAGCCGCCGCGGCTGCCGCGGAGGCCGCCAGGGAGGAGCTTGCCGCCAAGGTCGCGCAGCTGGAGGAGTCGTTGAAGGCGAGCGCGGAGAGGGTCGGCGCGCTCAATGCAGAGCGGGAGAAGGACGCCCACGCCAACTCCGAACTCCAGGCGCGTCTCTCCAAGCAGGGCGACGAGCTGAAGGCCGCCAAGGACTCCATCGAGGCCCTGGAGCTGAAAGTCTCCGCGCTGGAGGAGGGGCTCCGCAAGGAGCGAAGCTTGGCGGAGAGCGCCAACACTGCGGCCGAAGACTTCCGTCGGACCGTCGCGGTGTGGACCGAGGACCTGGTGTCCTCTGCATCCAACATCGACCAGGAGTTGCTGGCGTTGAAGTTGGAACACCTCATCTACTCTCCGGACCCGGACCTCCCTCACAGCGCCAAGCTCAGCCTCTTCTTCAGAGGGGTCGCGCCGGCTCTTGCGGATCTTCGGAAGAAGATCCCCGCGCAACTGGCCGAGGAGACGCGCCGGGCCTGCGCGGGAACCTTGGAGCGTGTGCTGACGAAGATTGTATACCGCAACCCCGGTATAAATCTCATCAACGTTCTTCGCAGCCTGCCGGCCGACGCTGACATGGAGGCGCTGAAGGAGCAGGTCGCCGACATCATCGCCAGAGTGGGCAAGATTTCCAGGATCGAGGGCGACCGCGTAGACTAGGCCCCCTTTATCTTATCTCTTTTTGTAGCTGAGCTTACCAGTGTTCGCCTGAATCAGATCCGCGCAACCTCGACGCGTCCCCTACCTGGCGCGCCAAAGATGTCGGGGCGGACGGGCGTCCCCCCGCGAGCACCTATGGGGCCGGAGCCCCTTTCGTTGTCCGGCGAGGGGGGCGGAGGGAGCGCAGAGAGCAGATCGAGGCGGGCACACGGGCGGTTTACCCAGGTTCGGGCCGCGATGGACGCGTAAAACCCTACTCCTGCTTGGTTGTATTGAACTGGGGAGCTCGGGAGCTTGGGGAGCTAGCTGCACCGAGCGTATGGCTGTCTGGATGCCGAATCTCCGAACCCCGGAACCCCCTCTACGTTGCACACGGGCCTCCTTTTATAGCGCAAAGGGGTCACCGACAGGTGTCAACGTAAGAGAAAGGGGTAAAAGTGTAAAAGGGGTGGTAGCTGTAATAGTGCGGGAACGGTGGTGCTACAGTGCGGCACAGTGTTATCATACCTACTTCTGACGGTAGGGGACAAGGGCATTAAATGCCCGTCACGGTCGCCCGGACAGCACCGAGGCGGACCGTTAGGTGCGCCACCGTTCGCCACGATGGCGGCTGCATGCCACCGCATGCCCCAGGCTGCGCGGTGCCTCGCCACGTGCCCTCGGGGGAAGCCCCGGAGCGACGCGTGGGCGGGCGAGCTGGAGCGCAGTCTTGAGGTGGCGATCTTGCCGCGGCAAGTGGCTTGCCGCGGGGGTCGTCTTCCTGTGCCTGATAGCGTGCCAGCTATCAGGCCTTGCCGGGGCGCTTGGCGCGCCACGGCGGGCTTCTCTTGTGGTGCCTGGGTTCGGCCTTCCCGACAAGCTCCTCTTGTCGGGGGCTCGATCTTCTGTCTCGTTTACTTTGTTCTTGGATGGCCTTACATGGGCTCAGTCGTCCCGGCAAGCTCCTCTTGCCGGGGTCTTGTCTTCTCGGCCCGGCAAGCTCCTCTTGCCGGGGGCCTTGTCTTCTTGGCCTGGCAAGCTCCTCTTGCCGGGGGCCTTGTCTTGAATGCTTGGTCTTCTCTTGGCGCTTCCGGGGCGGGCCTTGCCGCAGGGTGCTACGACTGCCCGTGCACAAATCTGGGGTACTAAGGTACCCCTACTTTAGTACACCGACAAATACTAATGATAGAAAACATAGTTTTCAACACATAGAAAATTAAAGAATCACTCATGAACTGATTACCCATTTTGTTACACAACTTTTTCTTCAGAACATTCATAACCGAAATGCATTTCTTCGTTGATGTTGTGTCATCTCACAATACCTTTAGACGATGACAGATAAAATAAAAAGTAACATGCTTATTGATCAAACCGTTCTGGATTACTTTTTATGAAACATCACCAATGGCCCTTTTGTGGATAATCAAAATTAGATGGTGGCCTTATTAAATATCTTTGCCTAGTATCATCATCCTCTAAAATTCTCTTCTGATTAGTCGGATTGTAAGGCAACACATCTGAATTAATCCATCTGGCTTTAAAACCTGCTTGCAACAACGATATTCGATGCAGTTCGCGTACACCTAACGGCTGGCTTAATGGCCGAGATGTACCCGCATCATTTTTTGGATCTGGTGATCGACTCGACGACTTCCCTTACAAAAACCCCTTTGCATAGTCTAAATCAATCAACATTTCTGGAATACGCAATTAAGAAACTAGGGGATGTGCAAGAGATGTGATGATGCAATCTCATCACCTCGATTTAGAACTATAATAGTCTGCTTGCCGCCGTCGACCTGTCGTTGTCAGCTCGTCGGTGGTGTCTCTGGTGACCAATTGATGGCGAATAGGAGAGACCAGATCGGAGGATCGTTGAAGCGAACAACTAGGGCAAAGGTCATGCGACTGTGGTATAACATACAAGAGATTAGGATCACAAGGGCACGAAGCAAATAGGAATCCACGAACAGGCTTGTCACGTGGCAATTCCCTAGTGGGCTTTTGGGCTTTGCACTGAGCGTCTAAGTTTGATGGGGTCAGCCCTTATTTTTTGTTGGGGTCAAAGCATGTACGTATCTGTATACTATACGTGACCAGAAAAATTTGTTGGTTCAGCTGAACCCAACGCCAATGTGCTGGCTCCACCGCTGCTCTGCATCGAAGACGAGCGCCTCACTCGCGTTGACTGTCCCTGCCTTGCTGACCCGCTCGCCCGCCAGCCGCAGCGACCGCGCCCTGGGCCTCAAGCCAGGAGCAACCCAGCAACCGGCCTCCTCCAGCCGGTGCACTGATCGGGCCAAGGCCCATGGTGAGCCACCGCAGACCCAACGCTAGTGCGTTGCATTTTATGTTGCGCCACTCTTTCTGCTGGCTATGTTTTTTTCCTGTTCTGTGAATTTCATAAATTTCCAGGGAATTTATAGAATTGCAGAAAAACCCTCCATGTTCAAGCATATAATAACTTCATAACCATGCATCGGATTAAAACAAACTTTATATGTAAAATGCTTAGAATTTCATCTAGTTGCATAATATCTAACTTTCATCCATGTTAAAATGTTTAAAATGATGTTTGTGTTTAATTTGCTAAAATGATTTATTTCATATTTAATTAACCGTGGCTCTGAATTAAATAAACTTTATATGTAAATGGGGAAGAAAAAATGCATGGATTAACATGATGCACTTACTTTTGCTGTTTAACAGCTCTAAAATATGGTTTAGTGCAGAACAGTACCAAATCCAAAATATGCACATGGGGATTTTCCGGAATTGTTTTTTGTTGTTCTCAGCCTCATTTAAAATGCCTAAATGTGTAGTTTGCTTAGGCTTCACCTCTTGCCATGTTAACCAACATTTAATATTGATGAGTAGCTTAAACGATAGCGGATTAAATAATTGGATGTGGTGTTTCGTCAATATGTATCTCGTTGAATGTTGAGCTCCACTTAATTTGTACTCCCTCCATCCCGAAATAATTGTCGCAAGGGACATAAAATTTGAACTAAAGACCATTTTTCACTTACACCCTTTCTATTTCAAAGGCTATCAATTCACGTCCTAGCGATCCCCTTCCACCTCACGTCGTACGCCGGCCTCCTCTCTGCAGCTCGCCGCCGGCCTCCTCTCTGGAGCTCCAAGGGAGCTCGCGATCCCAGGCCACAGCTCGCTGCTGGCCTCCTCCTTTCAGATCCAGACGAGCTCCAGGCCAGGGGCATCCTCCCTGCAGATCCAGGCGAGGTCCAGACCAGGGGCCTCCTTCCCGCAGCTCCGGGCAAGCTCCAGGCTAGGGGCCTCCTCCCCGCAGCTCGAGGCGAGCTCCAGGCCAGGGGCCACCTCCAAGAACCTCCAGCGAGCACCTCCCCACAGCTCCTCCTGTGGTCGGGCTCCTCCCTGGGGGCACTCCAACTCTAAATTTTGGGCATGCTTTAGCCTCCAACGAGGACTTCTGCCACCAGCGAGCACCTCCACCTCCAGTGAGCTCCAAGAGTGCAAGGGAGCACCTCCAGCGAGCTCCAAGAGCGTCGGCCTCCAACTTCATCGCGCCTACAGGAGGCTATGTGGGTTGTCGAGGAGAGTCAGCGCTCGTCCCCACCCTCCCTGCTGCACAATTCAGGTGACACTGCTGAAATTAAAAGAAGCAATGATTCTTTGTTGCAAATTCAGTCAATACTCTAGTAACCAAGGCAACATGTACTCAAGCAATTAAGGAAATTATGTTGTTAATTTGTTGCAAGAAATTTGTTGGAATTTCATGTGTCCTTGTGCAGAATGACTGTGCAAATTTGATACGGCAGGATTGGTTAACATTCAGATGTACCTTGAGGAACATAACCTCTTCCAGCTTGTCATCCGCCCGTGTCGCGCTGGTGTACTTCTCCTAAAAACAGATCGAGATAAACCGGCAACGTAGCATTTGATTATTCATATTCAACTTGGTAGACATTTCTTGCAAGATAACCAGACAAGCATGATGAATTTTAGCCAAGGAATAGCCACAATTTTAGCCAAGGATTTGACTGCCTCAGGTTTCACATCATTGTTCATTGTGCCTTGATGTGCCTTCATCAGCTGCTACATGTGCCTTCAAACACAAATTCTGATTAACAGAATTCAGTGCCAAGTGCCAACACAAAACCTGCATTGCTACTTACTGTATGCAAAAATGTTGACAATTCAGTATAAGAAATCAACTGCATCACAAATTTGATACTGCATCACAAATTGCATTCAGTTGAGACAGAATTGATCTGAAACAAGAAACATGAACAATACAAAATGGGTTGCTCTTAGAACAATGTATGGTCAATTAATACACTTGATATGGTCGTAACTGCAATTCTGAGAGGGCGTGATAGGATGGTCAAATTAAAACTCTTCAATACAACTAAGTATGGCACTATAGATCATGGTAGTGAGAATATAGTTAGTTGGTCTAGAACTTACAAGAACAAGCACGGCCATGAGTTATACTCCATGGAGTAATTTTTTGTTAGGACTGCAACTATTTTTTTGGTACTGAAAGCCAATGTGACAAATCAGAACATGAGTAGTTTATCCAAGTGTAATCCAAGAGTACCATTGCGCAAGACAAACAAGAGTATGTGTCAATGTACTTTATCCAAGTGTGATGGTGCATGATGCATTTAACTCCAACTTGCTGATAGGATGTATCTCCATTCAGGAAAATTCATTAGTAGATTCATCACCATGGAGATGGCAGATCTGAACATGACTCCTCCACAAGAGGAGGATGGAGTACCTGAAAATCATCAGGAAGAGGAACATCATCAGGAAGTGGTTGATGCAGCCGGTAAATACTCCAACAATATGGCAGTAAACATGTTGTGAATTTACTGTAACATGCTGCAAGTGTTAACTGAATTTTCAGTCAGTGTTAACTGAATTTTAAATTAGTGTTAACTGGATTATCAATTAGTGTTTTAGTTAGCGTTAATTGAATGTGTCTATGGTTTGACTGCAATAGCTAGTTGACTTGCCTCTTGCTCCTTTTCATCAGGAGAGATGTTCTTGGACCTCAACTTTAGTCCTCCAAGAGATCATCAAGAAGCAATTCATGAGGACGAATATATTCATGAGGAGGAAGATATTCATGAGGGGGAAGCAATTGATCAAGGGGAAGCAAAAAAGAAGAAGTGTAGTAAACCTGAGAAATGAGCAAAGGTTTGGTGTCTATTTTTCCTTGAGAGTAATCCAGAGCAGAGATGGAGATATTTGCCCAGATGACAAGCTACTCGGTGCAACCCTGTTGAATACAACCGTACGAACAGTAGAAAGAATATGGTCTGTTGCAAATACACAAATTGCAGAAGGCCTAGAAGTGGATGTCTCAAATAAAAAGAAGAGAAGAAGTGGCAGAAAGAGGAAAGATCTGGAATTGTCGAGGACATTGGCAATTCCATTGAACAAAAGAAGGACGATTCGATCCCTAGCAAGGTCTCTAAATGTTCCCCGCTCGACCCTACACAGGAGGTTTCAGATGGATGAGTTGATGCGTGTCACCAACACCGTGAAGCCTACCCTCAAGCCAGAAAATAAGATTGGAAGATTCAAATTCAGCATATCTATGCTCGATGAGCTTTGGATCTCAACTCCAGGACCTGTTTTCAAGCCAATGACGAACATGGTTCACATAGACGAGAAGTGGTATGATATGACAAGAGTGAAGAATACATATTATCTACTGCGAGGAGAACCTCCACCCGAGCACATCGTGCCCAATACTAACAGCATTGGAAAGGTCATGTTCCTCACTGCAGTGGCTAAGCCAAGATATAACGATGATGGAGAGGTGACATTCGATGAAAAAATCGGCACTTGGGCCTTTGTCGAAGAGACCGAGGCAGTTAGAGCAAGTCAAAACAGAGCAAGGGGAACAAAAGAGTTGAAACCCGTGAAAGTGACCAGAAATGTGAGCAGAGACTATCTCATCAGTAAAGTGCTCCCTGCCATTCAAGACAAGTGGCCCGACGAAGATGTGGGAGCAACCATCTTTATTCAACAGGATAATGCTAAACCGCATGTTCTTCCTAATGATGCTGCTTTTCGTGAAGCTGTGGAACAAACCGATCTTGACATTCGATTGGTCCAGCAGCCACCAAACAACCCTGACTTTAATGTTCTAGAGCTCTCCTTTCACAACTCTCTTCAATCTTTGACCAATTGCAGATCACCTAAAAATATCTAGGAACTGGTACAAGGTGTGGAGGAAGATTTTGAGAATTATGAGGTCGACAAGCTATTTAGAAGCTTTGTGACACTGCAAGGAGTTATGGTTGAGGTCATGAAAATCAAAGGAGGAAATAACTACAAGCTCCCACACCTGCACAAGGATCGACGTCAAAATGAGGGAAGGCCACTAATCTTTCTATCTTGCGATGCACAACTAGTTGCTGAGACCAGTGCCTTTATAGAAGCAGGGCAATAGAGGGGATGCCTTGTGAAAGCGAAGGAATGGGAAGATGTATGTGTATGACAGTTGGAGTATGTATGTGTATGTTAACTAGATTTGTGTATGTGGATCTGTATGTCTTGTGAAAGGAAAGGAAATTGGATTAATTGGAATTAGTTGGAATTGATGTGAATTTGTTGGAACCCTAGAAATACTCCTAAGCAAAAGTATTTGTACGTATTTGCTGGAGTAATATCTGAACCTAACTACTCCCAATAGCAATATTGAATCAGTGTTTAAAAAATCAGATTTCTATCACATTTTTTAAACAAAATCTACTCCTACTACACTGAATTGTTCTTATCATTATATCAGTACAAGCAAAATACACACACAAAGAGAATATTTCCATATTTTTGTCATCACAGTGGTCTTCAAATGATTTACTCCTACAGCTGCAGAGTACTTAGATTTTGGGTGTAATGATTTACTCCTACTCCAGGAAGAGTACTCCTTGCAAAACATAGTACTCCTACTCTGTCAGCTGTAGGAGCAAATAACAGTAACTACTCCTACTCTAGTCAGCTGGGAGTAAAATTCACAGTACTCTAGAGCAAAAGCTACAGTTTTACCCAGTTTTCCAAATGAATTACTCCTACAACTGATAGTACTCCTTGCAAATAATAGTACTCTAGAACAAATCGCAGTATTACTCACACACAAATGGTTTTTTTCATCACAATACTCCTTGCAAGGAGAATTTAGTCAGTACGGTAACTGAATTTTCAAACTCTGAAGTAAGATCAGTACAGTAACTGAATTTATCACTGAATCTTTAATTATGCTAATGGAGTAAAGTGCTAACTGAACCTCCTTACATTACTCCTCCTAACATTTATCAGTACTGAACTGATTTGTGAGACTAGATTCGAGAGTACTCTCAGAGAGAGAGAGAGAGAGATGAGAATCTACCGTGATCTCTCTTCATAGACCACACAGAACAAAATAATCCCCATCTCTACCACAGGTACAAACACATTATTGCCATGAGATGAAATGAAATAAAGAGATGATCTTTGTGGTGAAGATTCTGTAAGGAGAGGAGGCAAGGGAATGGATCATCACCTGCGATGGCCGCTTGGAGACAAGGCGGGCAAGCGGACGCGGGCTTGGCCACCCACTCCTGCTGCTGCATCATCGTCTCTGTGCCAAGCCTCCACCTGCTTCCTGCTTCTTGTCCAGCGCAAGGGCCACGACACCGGTGAGCGCCTGAGCTGGCGCGACCACCATCTTGTGTTGGCCGTCGGCTGGATCCGCCGTGTCCGGCCTCGCAGCCACCGGATCCAGCCTCGCCGACGCCGGATTCGGCGAATTCGTCGTCTTTTGGACGGAAAGGTCCAACCTTTCTTGCAAGGTGGAGGGGAGGGAAGCTACGACGAGGGAAAGTGGAGGGGAGGGAGGGTGTAGCGGCGAGGCGAGGGGGCAGTGTGGGGGTGGCTAGGTGAGGTGGTGAGTGCGGCGGCGAGGGGGCGAGTGGGGCGGCGAGGCAAAGAAGAGAGTGAGACGGCGAGGCGAGACAGAGAGTGGGTGCATGGAGTGCGGGTTGAATACGAATATTGTCGAGGATGTTTTTGCAAAATGGCCCTTGCGGAAGATATTTCGGGACGGAGGGAGTAGTATTGTTTGTTGCACTTTGCCATGCCATGAATCATTAAAATGGACATGAAGTGTTGCTAGTTGCAGGTGCAGTGCAGGCTGCTCCATGTTGGGACATGGATATCACGAGATATCACAATATCTCTTATTTAATTAATGCATCTATATACTTGGTAAAGGATGGATGGATCGGCCTTTTGCCCGGTGTTTTGTTCCACTCTTGCCGCCTTAGTTTCCGTCATACCTGTGTCATGTTCCTTGATTTTGCGTTCCTAACATGGTCAGGGTTTATGGGCCCCCCTTGACGATTTGCTTTGAATAAAAATCTTCCAGTAAGGCCCAACTTTGGTTTTACCATTTGCCAAATAAAAATAAAACTTGCATAGGGACTTTTCGGAGCCCGAGGATAATTAATCAAGAACCCGGGCCAGTGCTCCTCATGAGTGTTGGTCCAAACTAGAGCACCTTGCGGCGCCCCCCTGGGCAACTTGGGTCTCAGCGACCGTAAGCTTAGCTCATCCGTCATGGCCTGAGAACAGATACCCGCGGCTACTATCAGGGTGTCGACACGTCGGGAGGTCTTGCTGGTTTTGTTTTACTATTGTCGAAATGTATTGTGAACCGGGATTCCGAGCTTGATCGGGTTATCCCTAAATGGAGGATTTTCCTCCGCGGATCATGAGAGCTTGTGATGGGCTAAGTTGGGACACCCCTGCAGGGTTAAATCTTTTCGAGAGCCATGCCTGCGGTTATGTGGTAGATTGGAAATTTATAATATCCGGTTGTAGAGAACTTGACACCAGATATGGATTAAAATACACCAACCACGTGTGTAACCGTGACCGTCTCTTTTCGAGTGAGTTCGAGAAGAGAACATGGTGGGGTTATGTTTGATTCGTAAGTAGTTCTGGATCACTTATTGATCATTACTAGTTTGCGACCATTATGTGTAGTTGCTCTTCTTACTCTTGTACTCGTAAGTTAGCCACCATACGATACTTAGTGCTGCTGCAACCTCACCACTTCTCCATTCCATACCCATTAAGCTTTGCTAGTCTTGATACC
The DNA here is from genome assembly GCA_032464435.1 of Aegilops umbellulata. Lineage (NCBI taxonomy): Eukaryota > Viridiplantae > Streptophyta > Magnoliopsida > Poales > Poaceae > Aegilops > Aegilops umbellulata. Next base: position 220,653,579 of record CP136055.1, on the reverse strand, counting down.
CACGGTAATGGGATTGCTGAGTCCTCGTGGCTCACAGATTACTACAACAACAATTGCGGGTATAGGTAATGTGATGATTTGACGCAAGAGCGATGCTTGCCTCTTTTGGAGTTCTTCTGCTTCTTCTTCTTCTTTGATTAAGGGATAGGATCTAGGTCGGGGGCCTGGGATTAGCAGGGTGGATGTCGTTCTACTTTTTCGTTTGTTTTCATTTGTAGTCGGATCTTGCTCTTCTGTATGATGATTGCTATGTATTGATGAACTGTTGTATTCATGTTGGAGCTTGTGGCGAGTGTAAGCCTTTATCTTGTATTCTCATCTATTCAGTACATGGTATGTTGTAATGATATCCACCTTGCTATGCGCTCGAAATGCGAATGTGCCCCAATCATGAATTTATCACGTGATTGGGATAGAATCGCATCTTGGGGGCTACATGTCCACTCTGTAATAAACTCCGCTAGTGCTTTGCTCTGAATGGTTTATGTGCTCTCAAACTTCAAACCAAAGCTGAATAACTCCAAAGCCCATTCCACTATCCTGCTAGTGTCCTCAGGGTTGCTCAATATGCGTTGCAAGGGGAAGAAGGTGAAAACCGTGATCTCGTTTGCTTGGAAGTAGTGGCGCAGTTTCCTTGAGGCCATGATGAGGCCAAAGATAAACTTTTGCACACAAGAGTACCTCCACCTAGCCCCCTGCAGCCCGGAGCTGACGAAGTACACTGGGTGCTGCACTGCCTTCTTCCTTGTCGTGACCTTGGAACTGTCTCCATTGTCCCGCTCCTCCTTGTTTTGATTTGCACCTGACCATGCCGGGGCGAGTTCGTTTTCCTCTCTAGAGGGGACGGCAGTTGCGACTGCTCCTTCGTGTACCTCCCGCTGTGCCACTAGGGCTGCACTAACCACTTGATTGGTTGCCGCTCGGTACAGGAGAAACGACTCTCGTGGTTTAGGAGCGACTAAGGTGGGAACAGAGGAAAGGTAGGTCTTCAAATCTTGCAGCACAACGTCCGCCTCCGAGATCCACTCCACGGGCCCTGCCTTCTTCGGGATTTTGATAAACCGCAGAGCGTGCTCGACGGACTTGGAAATGAACCTGCTTAGCGCGGTGTAACACCCCAGCTGTAAAACTTCCATATTTGGCAATATATCCATGTTGATCTCCATCCAATTCCATTCAGGGTTCCATCTTGTGGTCTCATTTTGTTATGTTATGTTGTTCTACTCATTTCATTGCCATACTTACCTTGTCATATTGCATTTGTATTTCTTGTCGTATTCCTTTTAGCCATCATATGTTTGCATTATGTGCATATCAATGTTGTGTTGTGCCTATGTCAACTTGCATTTTCTCCATGATATGCATGCATGATATGTTGTTGCATGTTCTATGTGTGATCCATGCATCACCACCTCTCCTTCTCTTTCCTTCTTTTTGCAAGTGCCATTTTACCCTCCTCCATTAATGTTCAACTTTGCTTCAATATTCTATCACCATGTCACTTACCTCTCTCCCAAATTTCAGCTCCATCTAAATTGTTTTGGTTAGGTACAAAAATGCCTCAAGTTTGAATTATATTCAAACTTGCTTTATTTTTATACCTCTAAAAATGCCCAACTCAATTTTATCAAATAGAGCATAATTCCAGGAGCTGGAGTGTATTTTTTTATCTGCAAAGCACCTCTCCTAGCCCCCTGGCCTTTTCTTTTCTTCAGCTGGGTATTTAGATAAACAAATTTTAGAAAGAAAAGAGATGGGAGACTTACCTCACCTTACCTGAGCCTTTTTCCCTCCAACCAGCCAGCCCAGCCAGCGCAGCCTTCCAGCCCGCTAGCAACAGGAGCGTCCTCTCCCCTGTACGGCAACTCATCCACAGGAGCCACGTCGGCGCGTCGGGTAATTTGACGGCCGTCCGGCGCCCTAGGAGCCTATAAAGCATGTCCAAACCCTACCCCGGCCTCCCCTCGACCGATTCAGACCCTCTCCTTCCCTCGCCGTCGCCAGGTAAGGCTAGCCAGGCCACGCCGTCGCCGTGTCCACCATGCTCCAGCTGAGCAAGAGCTCGAGCTCGGGGTAGCCGGTCCGACCGCGTCCGATCTCTTCTGCCGCCGTGGGGGAGTCCGCCAAGTTCCCCTACGTCTCCTTCCACGACGCACGCGACTAGAAGGCCTCCAGATCGACTCCCTCGGCTGTCTTCTTCCTCTGCTTCGCGAACAGCAGCCCCACCAAGTTCAGAGCTCCCTCGCGTCGTTTCCGGCTCGTCTCCGTTGACCCCATCGTGTCCTAGGGTGAGCTGGGTAACGCGCCTACCTCTCCCTTTCTTTCCATGGCATATAGGACCCGTAGGACTCGATTGATCCGTGTCTTTGCTGTGCTCCCGGTGCTCCGGCGAAGTCTGTAGTTTTTGTCGTACGTACTTGCTGTAGCGCGCCCGTGCGTCCCCGCGCTCCGGTTCCCACCTATCTGCGTTCTCCTCGCTATACTTGTCCGCATGCACGCAGCCCGCATGCCACAGTCACCATGGCAGCACGGCAAGTTCGTGCATTGCCTCTGCCTGCTCTCGTCCACGCACACGCGGCTTGCGATCCGCGAGCTCGTCTGCTCCTGCTCGAGCATTTGCAAGCGCGCCACTACACCCGCACTCCCTTGCACTTCCCGCAGGCCCGCTGCTGCTCTGCATCGCAAGCCGTCGCCTTGTAGCTCGTCAACACCGGCGCCGGTGATTTCTGTGTTGCCACGGCCAAAGGCTCGGCCTTCTGGCCCTGGTTCATAAGGGGCCAGGCGCCTATCTTAGTACACAGAACTCCCTCTAGCGCACTGGTTAGCACGCCTCTTTCCTTTCTAGGAGACCTGGGTTTAAGTCCCAGGTTCCACTTTTTTAGTGGTGGCCTTTTATTTTCACTGTGACTATGATGCCTTGGTCCCATTGTCATCCACACACACTCACAGGCCCACATGTCATACTCTCACATCCCTCGTATCTATTTATTTTACTTTATTAATCTTTTATTCCAGAGATTTCCATTTCTAGAATATGCTAGCTATCCTTTTCAGGCAAGTCCATTTATGGACGTTTCTAAATAAGGAAAATGCCAATTCTGTCATATTCCATTTAGGGCAGTTTTTAACTTATTGCACTTGTGATGATTTTTCTACAGCAACCCCAACATATTATATATGTTTTTGGGGTAGAAAAATCCCACCAATCCAGTGGTGGCAGTAGTTTCTGCATTTGAGCAAGTTCATGAACATGTCATTTTACATCATGTTGATGTTTTGTCTTTTCTGTGTATATTCATGCAAATATGCTATGTGGTTGTTTTGCTCATGGATAACTTCATTTTCATGTCTACTTCATGATAGAAGTCGTTCCATGCCATGGCATGCCTTGTAGTGAGTGAATCGTGCTTGTTAACATGTCAACATGAATCTGTTTATAAGACTTGCTATGTTTGCATGGGTCTAATCATATTTTCTGTGTACTTTTGGCTCATGTTCAGTAAGGGAGTTTTGTTAAGTGCATTTAGCAGAAGCATGCCATAGCTTTGTTTGCTATTTGATGTTCCTGTAGCATGTTGTTTGCTAGCTCTAAATATTAATACCTGATGCTGTTTATGCCATGTTGGTATTTTCACTATGTCTGTAAAACTGTTATCTTTTGCATTATTTCCATGCTGTTTTAGTCATGCTCTAGTGGTTTATAGATTTAGTTCATTGTTCATGTTTTGTAGATAATCTCCTGTAAATCGCTGCCATGCATTTTGTTCACATGTTTGGGTGCTGTAGCATATTTATACTTTGCATCCAAGTGGCCAAGTTGTCGTTTTAAGCAGTTTGCATCATATCTTGTTTTGCTTGTCATTTGCAAACCGTGTATCCGTTTCCGGCGATCCTTATATCGATTTCAACCGAAATCAACTCATCTTTCTGGCGGCATACTTGGTTTGCCAAGTTGATTCCTTGTTCATCTTTTCCCTCCGGAGCACGCATATGCATTGCATATCACATCTCACATATCATGCCATGTATTGCATCATGTTGCTTGTGCATTGCATCGTGATTGATAGTTGTTCAATTGCTTGTGTTCTTGCTTTGGGTAGAGCCGGGAGACGAGTACGTGAACGAGGAACCTGTTGAGAACGTTTACGAGGATCAAGCTTTCGACAACTCTGAGAACCTTGCAGGCAAGATGACCATACCCTCGAAATCACTTCTATCTTTGCTTGCTTGTTGCTCGCTCTTTTGCTATGCCACGCTACCTACCACTTGATATATCATGCCTCCCATGTTGCCATGTCAAGCCTCTAACCATCCTTTCCTAGCAAACCGTTGTTTGGCTATGTTACCGCTTTTGCTCAGCCCCTCTTATAGCGTTGCTAGTTGCAGGTGAAGATGAAGTTTGTTCCATGTTGGAACATGGATATTTTGGGATATCACAATATCCCTTATTTAATTAATGCATCTATATACTTGGTAAAGGGTGGAAGGCTCGGCCTTATGCCTGGTGTTTTGTTCCACTCTTCCCGCCCTAGTTTCCGTCATACCGGTGTTATGTTCCTTGATTTTGCGTTCCTTACACGGTTGGGTGATTTATGGGACCCCCTTGACAGTTCGCCTTGAATAAAACTCCTCCAGCAAGGCCCAACCTTGGTCTTACATTTGCCTACCTAAGCCTTTTTCCCTTGGGTTTCGCGAGCCCGAGGGTCATCTTTATTTTAACCCCCGGTCTGGTACTCCTTCGAGTGTTGGTCCAACCCGAGCGATGTCCGGCACCCCCTGGGCAACCAGGGTCTATGCCAGCCCAACTTCTGGCTCATCCGATGTGCCTTGAGAACGAGATATGTGCAGCTCCTATCGGGATTTGTCGACACATTCGGGCGGCTTTTCTGGTCTTGTTTTACCATTGTCAAAATGTCTTGTAACCGGGATTCCGAGACTGATCGGGTCTTCCCGGGAGAAGGAATATCCTTTGTCGACCATGAGAGCTTATGATGGGCTAAGTTGGGATACCCCTGCAGGGTATTATCTTTCGAAAGCCGTGCCCGTGGTTATGTGGCAGATGGGAATTTGTTAATGTCCGGTTATAGAGAACTTGACACTTGACTTAATTAAAATACATCAACCGCATGTGTAGCCATGATGGTCTCTTTTCAGCGGAGCCCTGGAAGTGAACACGGTTTTGGGTTATGTATGAACGTAAGTAGTTTCGGGATCACTTCTTGATCATCTAGCTTCACGGCCTTGTGTTGTCTTTCTTCTCGCTCTCTTTTGCATATGTTATCCACCATATTCGCTTAGTGCTTGCTGCAGCTCCACCTCATTACCCCATCCTTCCTGTAAGCTTAAATAGTCTTGATCTCGCAGGTGTGAGATTGCTGAGTCCTCGTGACTCACAGATCCTACCAAAATAGTTGCATGTGCCGACGATGCCAGTGCAGGTGACGCAACCGAGCTCAAGTGGGAGTTCGACGAGGAACTTGGTCGTTACTATGTTTCTTTCCGTGATGATCAGTAGTGGAGCCCAGTTGGGACGATCGGGGATCTAGCATTTTGGGTTGTCTTCCTTTATTTTGGTTCCGTAGTCGGACCTTGATTGTACTCTGAATGATGTATGTTTAATTTATGTATTGTGTGAAGTGGCAATTGTAAGCCAACTCTTTACCCCATTCTTGTTCATTACATGGGATTGTGTGAAGAGGACCCTTTTTCCGACAAAACCTACAATGCGGTTATGCCTCTAAGTCGTGCCTCGACACGTGAGAGTTATAGCCGCATCGTGGGCGTTACAAGTTGGTAATCAGAGCCATCCCCGACTTAGGAGCCCCCTGCTTGATCGAATCGCTGGCGTTGTTGAGTCTAGAACAAAAATGTTTTGAGTCTTAGGATTATATATATATATATATATATATATATATATATATATATCGGATAGTAGGATTCCTTTTACTCCCCAGTCCCTTCGTCGCTCTGGTGAGGCCCTCTGACGTAGAAGTTTTGACTCTACTCTCCTCAAATTTCACGAATTTTTTTTAGGATCACGTGGGTATCTTGGAATCGTTCCGATGGTTTTGTGACGAGAACATTGTTCTTGGTGCTTCCTGGCATTTAGGGGTTGTGGCAGTGTCCCGGGGAGTTGAGCTCCGAGGTGTTGTCGTCACAATTTTATCGTTGCAGTTCTAGAATACCTGAGTTTCGCCGACATCGAAAATCTCTTTTATGCAATTGTTGGTTAGATAACCTCGACGCCACCCAGTACTGGGGCGGGAGTTCAGGAGTATTGCCATAACTTGTATAACGGATGCTTTTCGGAGGTTGAGGTAAACGATTTACGAAGGTTTCTTGGTTATGTGTTAAAGGCTTGATACAGCTGGATGTAGGATTTGCTAGTTTGGGTGAGGTATTATGCTTCCTCTGTATCCCCCACACCTGATTGCATAACCAGAAAGTTTCGGGAGTTCCATAGGTGGGAATTCATGTAGCTCTAGTATTTCTTCCCGCAGATATTTGGTTTGTGATTGGGTAATCCTTACCAAGTATTTGTTCATATCCGTACCTTGTTGATTTTATTCTTCTACCTTTATCTAAGTGGCTTCTCAACTTATGGAAGTGTGATTATTTACTTTGGAATTCATTCGTTCATTCTTGGTCGAATGTTAAGGCGATATGTTGCAAATTTCGATCCTTTGATTCAGCTTGAATATATGTCTTTCAATATGCTAACGGATGTCACCCTCTTCAGGCTGGCTCCGCCAATGCGTTATAATCCGGAACGCAATAATGGGAGTCAGGAGAACCCTCCGCCACCTCCTCCGCCTCCAGAGGCATGGCAAGCTTTGATGACAGCCACCAACGCCAACGCTCAGATACTGATTCAGCTCATGCAAGAATGCAACCAAGGGCAAGGCAACCAAGGAAATCAAGGCCAAGGCAACAATCAGCCTCACTTTGCTACCCTCAACCAGTTCCTTGCAAATCAGCCGAAGTCTTTCAGCTACTGTGGTGAGGCCACAGACACCGATGATTGGCTCGTGGACATCAACAAGCATTTTTAATGTAGCAATGGCAGGCATGAGGACTTTGTCAAGTTTGCTTCTTTTCAACTCAAGGACCAAGCTGCTGATTGGTATCAACAATACAAAGATTCCAGAGGAGGTCATGTGATTACCTCAGACGATTTCTGCCGAGACTTCAAAGCTCATCACAATCCACAAACTGTTGTTGAGATTAAGCGTGAGGAGTTCCACAATCTCAAGCAAGGCAACATGTCCGTGTATCAATACAACATCCAGTTTCAGAAACTTGCTCGCTTTTCTAAACAAGACGTTCCGGATGAAAAGAGTATGATCTATCAATTCAGAGGTGGCCTTAGAGAAGATCTGAAGTTAGCTCTCGTTCTTGTTGAGCCGACTAAGTTTGATCAATTTTATAACATGGCACTGAAGCAAGAAGCTGCCCAACTCAAGTGTGAGGCTTCTAAGAAGAGGGTCAGGGACGAAGTTCAGTCTTCTTCTTCCTCATTAGTGGCAACTAAGTAACATAAGTTCTGGTTGCCTCCTCCTCCTCCGTTCCGTCAGCCTTACCAGCAGAAGAACAAAGGTGGCCATGGATCTTCCCACCCACCCAACCCTGGCTATCAGAACAAGTCTTAGAATCAAGCTCCAAGGTCTACATCGTCTGCTCTCAGAGGTGACTTGCAACAAATGTTAGCAGAAAGGTCACTATGCGAACAAGTGCTTCAACCAAAGGCGCCTTCCGCCTCCTCCTCCTGTGAGACTTCCAGCAATGCAGTGGTCAAGCATAATCCCAAGTCTGCAAAGGTGAACATGATGAATGCAGCTCAAGCGGAGGAATCTACTGATGTGATAATGGGTAATCTCTCAGTTAATGATATTCATGCAAAAGTTTTATTTGATACTGGTGCATCGCTTAGTTTCATCTCAAGACCTTTTGCATCTAAGCATGAGTTGGTTTTTCAAGATTTGCCTAGACCGTTATCAGTTGTCTCTCCGGGTAAATTCATGAACGCAAGCTCCTTGGTTCCGGATGTCTCTATCAAGATGAGCAACTATAAATTTCTGTCTTCTCCAATTGTCCTTGGTGACTCGGATATTGATCTAATTCTCGGCATGGACTGGCTTTCTGAGCACAAGGCTCAACTTGATTGTGCTCCCAGGGAAATTCAATTGATACACTCTTCTGAGGATGTGATCATCTATGCCGCTCGTGACGAAACCATTCGGTTATTCTCTCTCAATGAGAAGGGCGAGTTGGATGCTATTTCTCAAATTCCAGTCATTTGTGAGTACCAAGATGTCTTTCCAGAAGAGCTTCCGGGTATGCCTCCTCACCGGCCAATTGAGTTCGTTATCGATCTTGAGCCTGGCACGGAACCCGTTTGCAAGCGTCCATACAAGCTTGGACCAAAGGAGTTGAAGGAATTGAAGAAACAACTCGATGAACAAGAGCGTCTGGGTCTGATCAGACCGAGTTCATCTCCATGGGGTTGTGGTGTTCTTTTTGTCCAGAAGAAGGATGGCACGGACCGACTTTGCGTCGATTACCGTCCATTGAATAAGAAGACAATCAAGAACAAGTATCCACTTCCCAACATCAATGGACTTTTCGAGCAACTTAAAGGTGCTAAAGTTTTCTCCAAGCTTGACCTTCGTATGGGTTATCATCAGATTCGCATTCGTGAAGAAGATACTCCCAAGACAGCATTCAGAACAAGCTTTGGTTCTTATGAATATACTGTCATGTCTTTCGGCCTTGTCAATGCTCCTCCAACATTCTCTCGAATGATGAACTTCATCTTCAACCCCTACACCAATGAATTCGTCTTGGTGTATCTCGATGATATATTGGTCTTCTCCAAGAATAAGAAGGACCATGCCAAACATTTGCGATTGGTGCTCGACAAGCTCAGAGAGTATCAATTCTATGCTAAGTTTGCCAAATGTGAGTTTTGGCTTGATGAACTTCTTTACCTTGGTCATATCATCTCTGCTAGGGGCATCGCTGTTAATCCCGAGAAGGTGTCTGCAGTTCTGAATTGGGAACCTCCTCAGAATGTCAAGCAGCTTCGTAGTTTTCTTGGACTTGCAAGCTATTGCTGCAGATTCGTTGAGAATTTCTCTAAGATTGCAAAGCCTCTTTCAAACCTCCTCCAGAAGAATGTGAAGTATGTCTGGACTCCTGAGTGTGACGTTGCTTTCAACACTCTCAGAGAGAAACTCGTCACAGCTCCTGTCTTGACTCCTCCTGACGAATCCAAGCCATTCGAAGTTTTCTGTGATGCTTGTCTTCAAGGTCTCGGTGCTATGTTAATGCAAGAGAAGCAGTTGAAGCCCAACGAAAAGAACTACCCCACTCATGATCTTGAGTCGGAGGAAGTTGTCCATCCATTAATAACATGGAGACATCTCTTGTTGGGAAGGAAAGTGGACATATTCACCGATCACAAGAGTCTCAAGTACATCTTCACTCAACCCAACCTCAACCTCAGGCAAACTCGATGGGTCGAAATGATTCAAGAGTACAATCCGAGTATTGAATATACTCTAGGTAAGGCCAATGTCATTGCAGATGCTTTGAGCAGGAAGGCTTATTGCAACAGCTTAATCCTCAAGCCCTTCCAACCGGATCTTTGTGAAGCTTTCCGCAAACTGAATCTCCAAGTTGTTCCTCAAGGCTTTCTTGCCAACCTCCTAGTCTCTCCTACTTTAGAAGATGAGATTCGTGAGGCACAACTCCTGGATACCATGGTGAAGAAGGTGAAATGTGGTATTGACAAGGGCATTTCCAAATACAAGTGCTATCGCATTGATGACAGAGACACTTTATTCTTCGAGGACCGGATTGTGGTTCCTAAAGGTGATCTAAGGAAAGTCATAATGAACGAAGCGCACAATTCTCTTCTTTCCATTCATCCTAGAAGTACGAAGATGTACCATGACCTCAAGCAGTCGTATTGGTGGACTCGAATGAAGCGAGAAATTGCTCAATTCATGAATGAATGTGATGTCTGCAGAAGGGTGAAAGCAGAACACCAACGACCAGCTGGTCTCCTCCAACCTCTTGCTATTCTAGAATGGAAGTTTGATCATATCAAAATGGATTTCGTGATTGGATTTCCTAAGTCCAAGCGTGGAAATGATGCTATCTTCGTTGTCATCGACAAGCTTACTAAAGTGGCTCATTTTCTTCCTATCAAAGAATCCATCACATCAGCTCAGCTGGCAGAGTTATACACCTCTAGGATTTTCTCTTTGCATGTTATTCCACAATTTATTTCTTCAGATCATGGAAGCATCTCCACTTCTAAATTATGGGACTCGTTCCAGAAGGCCATGGGCACCAACATTCGCTTCAGCATAGCTTTCCATCCTCAAACTAGTGGTCAAGTCGAGCGAGTCAACCAAATTCTCGAAGATATGCTCAAGGCTTGTGTCATTTCCTTCGGTATGAAGTGGGAAGATTGTCTTCCATATGGCGAGTTCTCCTACAACAACAACTTCCAAGCGAGTTCGGGTAAGGCCCCATTTCAGATTCTCTATGGCAGAAAGTGTCGTACCCCTCTAAATTGGTCAGAGACTAGTGAACGCCAACTTCTTGGAAACAACTTGATCACATAGGCTGAAGAAATGTGTAAAGTCATCCGTAAAAACATCAAAGCCGCGCAATCGCGCCAGAGGAGTTACTATGATAGCAAGCACCGTGACTTGGCTTTCGAGATCGGAGACCATGTCTACCTCCGCGTCTCTCCAATGAAAGGCACTCGTCGCTACGTTATCAAAGGGAAGCTTGCCCCGAGATATGTGGGTCCTTTCAAGATCATTGGCAAAAGAGGCGATCTCGCCTATCAACTTGAGCTTCCCTCCAACTTCGCAAATGTGCACGATGTGTTTCACGTGTCACAGCTTCGCAAGTGCTTCAAGACACCTGAGCGCACCATCAACTTCGAAGAGATTGATCTCCAAGAAGATCTGTCTTATCATGAGCATCCCGTTGCTATTCTCTAAGACACCGAGCGCAAGACTCACAACAAGTCAATCAAATTCCTGAAAGTTAAGTGGTCGCACCATTCCGACCGAGAAGCCACCTGGGAACGCGAGGATCACCTCCGTTCCGAATATCCGAAGTTCTTTCAGTCCTAGATCTCGGGACGAGATCCTCTTGTAGTGGTGGAGAGTTGTAACACCTCAGATGTAAAACTTCCATATTTGGCAATATATCCATGTTGATCTCCATCCAATTCCATTTGGGGATCCATCTTGTGGTCTCATTTTGTTATGTTATGTTGTTCTACTTGTTGGGGAACATAGTAATTTCAAAAAATTTCCTACGCACACGCAAGATCATGGTGATGCATAGCAACGAGAGGGGAGAGTGTTGTCTACGTACCCTTGTAGACCGAAGCGGAAGCGTTGACACAACGTAGAGGAAGTAGTCGTACGTTCTCCTCGCGATCCAACCGATCACAGCACCGTTACTCCGGCACCTCCGAGTTCTTGGCACACGTTCAGCTCGATGACGATCCCCGGGCTCCGATCCAGCAAAGCGTCGGGGAAGAGTTCCGTCAGCATGACGGCGTGGTGACGGTCTTGATGTGTTACCGGCGCAGGGCTTCGCCTAAGCACTGCAACGATATGACCGAGGTGGAATATGGTGGAGGGGGGCACCGCACACGGCTAAGGAACGATCACGTTGATCAATTGTGTGTCTATGGGGTTCCCCTTGCCTCAGTATATAAAGGATGGAGGAGGAGGAGGCCGGCCAAGCTAATTGGTGCGGCCAAGATATGGAGTCCTACTAGGACTCCAAGTCCTAGTAGGAGTCCACCAAGAGGGGAGGAAGGGAGAAGGAATAGGAGGAGAAGGAGAGGTGGCCGGCCCCCTTTTCCCTAGTCCAATTCGGACCAAAGGGGAGGGGGGCGCAGCAGCCTTTTCCTCTTCCCACTAAAGCCCATCAAGGCCCATTACTTCTCCCGTAATCCCGTAACTCCCCGATACTCCCGAAAATACCCGAATCACTCAGAACCTTTCCGATGTCCGAATATAGTCGTCCAATATATCGATCTTTACGTCTCGACCATTTCGAGACTCCTCGTCATGTCCCCGATCTCATCCGGGACTCCGAACTCCTTCGGTACATCAAAACTCATAAACTCATAATAACTGTCATCGTAACCTTAAGCGTGCGGACCCTACGGTTCGAGAACAATGTAGACATGACCGAGACACGTCTCCGGTCAATAACCAATAGCGGGACCTGGATGCCCATATTGGCTCCTACATATTCTACGAAGATCTTTATCGGTCAGACCGCATAACAACATACGTTGTTCCCTTTGTCATCGGTATGTTACTTGCCTGAGATTCGATCGTCGGTATCCAATACCTAGTTCAATCTCGTTACCGGCAAGTCTCTTTACTCGTTCCGTAATACATCATCTCACAACTAACACATTAGTTGCAATGCTTGCAAGGCTTATGTGATGTGCATTACCGAGAGGGCCCAGAGATACCTCTCCGACAATCGGAGTGACAAATCCTAATCTCGAAATACGCCAACCCAACATGTACCTTCGGAGACACCTGTAGAGCACCTTTATAATCACCCAGTTACGTTGTGACGTTTGGTAGCACACAAAGTGTTCCTACGGTAAACGGGAGTTGCATAATCTCATAGTTAAAGGAACATGTATAAGTCATGGATAAAAGCAATAGCAATATACTAAACGATCGGGTGCTATGCTAATGGAATGGGTCATGTCAATCAGATCATTCAACTAATGATGTGATCTCGTTAATCAAATAACAACTCTTTGTTCATGGTTAGGAAACATAACCATCTTTGATTAATGAGCTAGTCAAGTAGAGGCATACTAGTGACACTCTGTTTGTCTATGTATTCACACATGTATTATGTTTCCAGTTAATACAATTCTAGCATGAATAATAAACATTTATCATGATATAAGGAAATAAATAATAACTTTATTATTACCTCTAGGGCATATTTCCTTCACTACTCATTTCATTGCCATGCTTACCTTGTCATATTGCGTTTGTATTTCTTGTCATATTCCTTTTAGCCATCATATGTTTGCATCATGTACATATCAATGTTGTGTTGTGCTTATGTCAACTTGCATTTTCTCCATGATATGCATGCATGATATGTTGTTGCATGTTCTATGTGTGATCCATGCATCACCACCTCTCCTTCTCTTTCCTTCTTTTTGCAAGTGCCATTTTACCCTCCTCCATTAATGTTCAACCTTGCCTCAATATTCTATCACCATGTCACTTACCTCTCTGCCAAATTTCAGCTCCATCTAAATTGTTTTGGTTAGGTTAAAAATGCCTCCAGTTTGAATTATATTCAAACTTGCTTTATTTGTATACCTCTAAAAATGCCCAACTCAATTTTATCAAATAGAGCATAATTCTAGGAGCTGGAGGGTATTTTTTTTATCTGCAAAGCTCCTCTCCTAGCCCCCCTAGCCTTTTCTTTTCTTCAGCTGGGTATTTAGATAAAAAAATTTAAGAAAGAAAAGAGATGGGAGACTTACCTCTTCTTACCTGGGCCCTTTTCCCTCCAACCGGCCAGCCCAGCCAGCTCAGCCTTCCAGCCCGCTAGCAACAGGAGCGTCCTCTCCCCTGTACGGCGGCTCATCCACAGGAGCCACGTCAGCGCGTCGGGTGATTTGACGGCCGTCCGGCGCCCTAGGAGCCTATAAAGCATGTCCAAACCCTATCCTGGCCTCCCCTCGATCGATTCAGACCCTCTCCTTCCCTCACCGCCGCCAGGTAAGGCTAGCCATCCCACGCTGTCGCCGTGTCCACCATGCTCCAGCTGAGCAAGAGCTCGAGCTCGGGGTAGCCTGTCCGACCGCGTCCGATCTCTTCTGCCGCTGTTGGGGAGTCCGCCAAGTTCCCCTACGTCTCCTTCCACGACGCACGCGACCACAAGGCCTCCGGATCGACTCCCTCGGCTGTCTTCTTCCTCTGCTTCGCGAACAGCAGCCCCACCAAGTTCAGAGCTCCCTCGCGTCATCTCCGGCTCGTCTCCGTCGACCCCATCGTGTCCTAGGGTGAGCTGGGTAACGCGCCTACCTCTCCCTTTCTTTCCATGGCATATAGGACCCGTAGGACTCGATCGATCTGTGTCTTTGCTGTGCTCCCAGTGCTCCGGCGAAGTCTGTCGTTTTTGTTGTGTGTACCTGCTGCAGCGCGCCCGTGCGTCCCGACGCTCTGGTTCCCACCTATCTGCGTTCTCCTCGCTGTACTTGCCTGCATGCACGCAACCCGCATGCCACAGCCACCATGGCAGCACGGCAAGTTCGTGCATTGCCTCTGCCTGCTCTCGTCCACGCACACGCGGCTTGCGTTCCGCGAGCTCGTCTGCTCCTGCTCGAGCGTTTGCAAGCGCGCCACTACACCCGCACTCCCTTGCACTTCCCGCAGGCCCACTGCTGGTCTGCATCGCAAGCCGTCGCCTTGTAGCTCGTCAACACCGGCGCCGGTGATTTCTGTGTTGCCACGGCCAAAGGCTCGGCCTTCTGGCCCTGGTTCAAAAGGGGCCAGGAGCCTCTCTCAGTACACACACCTCCCTCTAGCGCACTGGTTAGCACGCCTCTTTCCTATCTAGGAGACCTAGGTTCAAGTCCCAGGTTCCACGTTTTTAGTGGTGGCCTTTTATTTTCACTGAGACTATGACGCCTTGGTCCTACTATCATCCACACACACTCACAGGCCCACATGTCATACTCTCACACCCCTCGTATCTATTTCTTTTACTTTATTAATCTTTTATTCTAGCGATTTCCATTTCTGGAATATGCTAGCTATCCTTTTGCCCGGTTTTTTGTTCCACTCTTGCCGCCTTAGTTTCCGTCATACTTGTGTTATGTTCCTTGATTTTGCGTTCCTAACATGGTTAGGGTTTATGGCCCCCCCCCTGACGATTTGCTTTGAATAAAAATCTTCCAGTAAGGCCCAACTTTGGTTTTACCATTTTCCAAATAAAAATAAAACTTGCATAGGGACTTTCCGGACCCCGAGGATAATTAATCAAGAACCCAGGCCAGTGCTCATCATGAGTGTTGGTCCAAACTAGAGCACCTTGCGGCGCCCCCCTGGGCAACTTGGGTCTCAGCGACCGTAAGCTTAGCTCATCCGTCATGGCCTGAGACAAGATACCCGCGGCTACTATCAGGGTGTCGGCACGTCGGGAGGTCTTGCTGGTTTTGTTTTACCATTGTCGGAATGTCTTGTGAAGCGGGATTCTGAGCTTGATCGGGTTGTCTCGGAATGGAGGATTTTCCTCCGCGGATCATGAGAGCTTGTGATGGGCTAAGTTGGGACACCCCTGCAGGGTTAAATCTTTTCGAGAGCCGTGCCTGCGGTTATGTGGCAGATTGGAAATTTATAATATTCGGTTGTAGAGAACTTGACACCAGATATGGATTAACATACACCAACCGCGTGTGTAACCATGACCGTCTCTTTTCGAGTGAGTTCGAGAAGAGAACACGGTGGGGTTATGTTTGATTCGTAAGTAGTTCAGGATCACTTATTCATCATTACTAGTTTGCGACCGTTATGTGTAGTTGCTCTTCTTACTCTTGTACTCATAAGTTAGCTACCATACAATACTTAGTGCTGCTACAACCTCACCACTTATCCATTCCATAACCATAAACTTTGCTAGTCTTGATACCCATGGTAATGGGATTGCTGAGTCCTCGTGGCTCACAGATTACTACAACAACAGTTGCGGGTACAGGTAATGTGATGATTTGAGGCGAGAGCGATGCTTGCCTGTTTTGGAGTTCTTCTGCTTCTTCTTCTTCGATTAAGGGATAGGATCCGGGTAGGGGGCCTGGGATTAGCAGGGTGGATGTCATTCTACTTTTTCGTTTGATTTCATTTGTAGTCGGATCCTACTCTTCTGTATGATGATTGCTATGTATTGACGAACTGTTGTATTCATGTTGGAGCTTGTGGCGAGTGTAAGCCTTTATCTTATATTGTCATCTATTCAGTACATGGTATGTTGTAATGATATCCACCTTGCTATGCGCTCGAAATGCGATTGTGCCCCAATCATGAATTTATCACGTGATTGGGATAGAATTGCATCTTGGGGGCTACATGTCCACTCTGTAATAAACTCCGCTAGTGCTTTGCTCTGAATGGTTTATGTGCTCTCAAACTTCAAACCAAAGCTGAATAACTCCAAAGCCCATTCCACTATCCTGCTAGTGGCCTTAGGGTTGCTCTGAATGCGTTGCAAGGGGAAGAAGGTGAAAACCGTGATCTCGTGGGCTTGGAAGTAGTGGCGCAGTTTCCTTGAGGCCATGATGAGGCCAAAGATAAACTTTTGCACACAAGAGTACCTCCACCTAGCCCCCTGCAGCCCGGAGCTGACGAAGTACACTGGGTGCTGCACCACCTTCTTCCTTGTCGTGACCTTGGAACTGTCTCCATTGTCCCGCTCCTCCTTATTTTGATTTGCACCTGACCTTGCTGGGGCGGGTTCGTTTTCCTCTCTAGAGGGGACGGCAGTTGTGACTGCTCCTTCGTGTACCTCCCGTTGTGCCACTAGCGCTGCACTAAACACTCGATTGGTTGCCGCTCGGTATAGGAGAAACGACTCTCGTGGTTTAGGAGCGACTAAGGTGGGAACCGAGGAAAGGTAGGTCTTCAAATCTTGCAGCACAACGTCCGCCTCCGGGATCCACTCCACGGGCCCTGCCTTCTTCGGGATTTTGAAGAACCGTAGAGCGCGCTCGACGGACTTGGAAATGAACGTGCTTAGCGCGGTGTAACACCCCAGATGTAAAACTTTCATATTTGGCAATATATCCATGTTGATCTCCATCCAATTCCATTCGGGGTTCCATCTTGTGGTCTCATTTTGTTACGTTATGTTGTTCTACTCATTTCATTGCCATGCTTACCTTGTCATATTGCATTTGTATTTCTTGTCGTATTCCTTTTAGCAATCATATGTTTGCATTATGTGCATATCAATGTTGTGTTGTGCTTATGTCAACTTGCATTTTCTCCATGATATGCATGCATGATATGTTGTTGCATGTTCTATGTGTGATCCATGCATCACCACCTCCATGCATCACCACCTCTCCTTCTCTTTCCTTCTCTTTGCAAGTGCCATTTTACCCTCCTCCATTAATGTTCAACTTTGCTTCAATATTCTATCACCATGTCACTTACCTATCTCCCAAATTTCAGCTCCATCTAAATTGTTTTGGTTAGGTTAAAAAATGCCTCAAGTTTGAATTATATTCAAACTTGCTTTATTTTTATACCTCTAAAAATGCCCAACTCAATTTTATCAAATAGAGCATAATTCCAGGAGCTGGAGGGTATTTTTTTATATGCGAAGCTCCTCTCCTAGCCCCCTGGCCTTTTCTTTTCTTCAGCTGGGTATTTAGATAAACAAATTTTAGAAGGAAAAGAGATGGGAGACTTACCTCACCTTACCTGAGCCTTTTTTCCTCCAACCGGTCAGCCCAGCCAGCGCAGCCTTCCAGCCCGCTAACAACAGGAGCGTCCTGGACCCTGTACGACAGCTCATCCATAGGAGCCACGTCGGCGCGCCGGGTGATTTAACGGCCGTCCGGTGCCCTAGGAGCCTATAAAGCATGTCCAAAACCTACCCCAGCCTCCCCTCGACCGATTCAGACCCTCTCCTTCCCTCGCCGCCGCCAGGTAAGACGAGCCACGCCACGCCGTCGCTGTGTCCACCATGCTCCAGCTGAGCAAGAGCTCGAGCTCGGGGTAGCCTGTCCGACCGCGTCCGATCTCTTCTGCCGCCGTGGGGGAGTCCGCCAAGTTCCCCTATGTCTCCTTCCACGACGCACGCGACTAGAAGGCCTCCAGATCGACTCCCTCGGCTGTCTTCTTCCTCTGCTTCGCGAACAGCAGCCCCACCAAGTTCAGAGCTCCCTCGCGTCATCTCCGGGTCGTCTCCGTCGACCCCATCGTGTCCTAGGGTAAGCTGGGTAACGCGCCTACCTCTCCCTTTCTTTCCATGGCATATAGGACCCGTAGGACTCGATCGATCCGTGTCTTTGCTGTGCTCCCGGTGCTCCGGCGAAGTCTGTAGTTTTTCTTGTGTGTACTTGCTGCAGCGCGCCCGTGCGTCCCCGCGCTCCGGTTCCCACCTATCTGCGTTCTCCTCGCTGTACTTGCCCGCATGCACGCAGCCCGCATGCCACAGCCACCATGGCAGCACGACAAGTTCGTGCATTGCCTCTGCCTGCTCTCGTCCACGCACACGCGGCTTGCGTTCCGCGAGCTCGTCTGCTCCTGCTCAAGCGTTTGCAAGCGCGCCACTACACCCGCACTCCCTTGCACATCCCGCAGGCCCGCTGCTGCTCTGCATCGCAAGCCGTCGCCTTGTAGCTCGTCAACACCAGCGCCGGTGATTTCTGTGTTGCCACGGCCAAAGGCTCGGCCTTCTGGCCCTGGTTCAAAAAGCAGCAGGCGCCTATCTTAGTACACATAACTCCTTCTAGCGCACTGGTTAGCACGCCACTTTCCTATCTAGGAGACATGGGTTCAAGACCCAGGTTCGACGGTTTTAGTGGTGGCCTTTTATTTTCACTGTGAGTATGACGCCTTGGTCCCATTGTCATCCACACACACTCACAGGACCACATGTCATACTCTCACATCCCTCGTATCTATTTCTTTTACTTTATTAATCTTTTATTCCAGCGATTTCCATTTCTGGAATATGCTAGCTATCCTTTTCAGGCAAGTCCATTTATGGACGTTTGCAAATAAGGAAAATGCCAATTCTGTCATATTCCATTTATGGATGTTTTGCTCATGGATAGCTTCATTTTCATGTCTACTTCATGATAGAAGTTGTACCATGACATGACATGCCTTGTAGTGAGTGAATCGTGCTTGTTAACATGTCAACATGAATCTATTTTGCCATGTCCTGAAATTTCACCAAGTCTGAATCTGTTTAGAAGACTTGCTATGTTTGCATGGGTGTAATCATATTTTCTGTGCACTTTTGGCTCATGTTCAGTAAGGGAGTTTTGTTAAGTGCATTTAGCAGAAGAATGTCATGGCTTTGTTTGCTATTTTACGTTCCTGTAGCATGTTGTTTGCTAGCTCTAAACATTGCTACCTGATGCTGTTATCTTTTCACCAAGTCTGTAAAACTGTTATCTTTTGCATTATTTCCATGCTGTTTTAGTCATGCTCTAGTGGTTTATAGATTTAGTTCATTGTTCATGTTTTGTAGAGCATCTCTTGTACATCGCTGCCATGCATTTTGTTCACATATTTGGGTGCTGTAGCATATTTATACTTTGCATACAAGTGGCCAAGTTGCTGTTTTAAGCAGTTTGCATCATATCTTGTTTTGCTTGTCATTTGCAAACTGTGTATCCGTTTCCGGTGATCCTTATATCGATCTTGACCGAAATCAAATCATCTTTCCGGCGGCATACTTGGTTTGACAAGTTGATTCCTTGTTCATCTTTTCCCTCCGGAGCACGCATATGCATTGCATATCACATCTCGCATATCATGCCATGTATTGCATCATGTTGCTTGTGCATTGCATCGTGATTGATAGTTGTTCCATTGCTTGTGTTCTTGCTTTGGGTTGAGCCGGGAGACGAGTACGTGAACGAGGAACCTGTTGAGAACGTTTACGAGGATCAAGCTTTCGACAACTCTGAGAATCTTGCAGGCAAGATGACCGTACCCTCGAAATCACATCTATCTTTGCTTGCTAGTTGCTCGCTCTTTTGCTATGCCGGGCTACCTACCACTTGATATATCATGCCTCCCATGTTGCCATGTCAAGCCTCTAACCATCCTTTCCTAGCAAACCGTTGTTTGGCTATGTTACCGCTTTTGCTCAGCCCCTCTTATAGCGTTGCTAGTTGCAGGTGAAGATGAAGTTTGTTCCATGTTGGAACATGGATATTTTGGGATATCACAATATCCCTTATTTAATTAATGCATCTATATACTTGTTAAAGGGTGGAAGGCTCGGCCTTATGCCTGGTGTTTTGTTCCACTCTTCCCGCCCTAGTTTCCGTCATACCGGTGTTATGTTCCTTGATTTTGCGTTCCTTACACAGTTGGGTGATTTATGGGACCCCCTTGACAGTTCGCCTTGAATAAAACTCCTCTAGCAAGGCCCAACCTTGGTCTTACATTTGCCTACCTAAGCCTTTTCCCCTTGGGTTTTCGCGAGCCTGAGGGTCATCTTTATTTTAACCCCCGGTCCGGTGCTCCTTCGAGTGCTGATCCAACCGGAGCGATGTCCAGCACCCCCTGGGCAACCAGGGTCTATGCCAACCCGACGTCTGGCTCATCCGATGTGCCCTGAGAACGAGATATGTGCAGCTCCTATCGGGATTTGTCGGCACATTCGGGCGGCATTGCTGGTCTTGTTTTACCATTGTCGAAATGTCTTGTAACCGGGATTCCGAGACTGATCAGGTCTTCCCGGGAGAAGGAATATCCTTCGTTGACCGTGAGAGCTTATGATGGGCTAAGTTGGGACACCCCTGCAGGGTATTATCTTTCGAAAGTCATGCCCGCGGTTATGTGGCAGATGGGAATTTGTTAATGTTTGGTTGTAGAGAACTTGACACTTGACTTAATTAAAATACATCAACTGCGTGTGTAGCTGTGATGGTCTCTTTTCGGCAGAGCCCGGGAAGTGAACACGGTTTTGGGTTATGTATGAACGTAAGTAGTTTCAGGACCACTTCTTGATCATCTAGCTTCACGACCGTGCGTTGTCTCTCTTCTCGCTCTCTTTTGCGTATGTTAGCCACCATTTTCGCTTAGTGCTTGCTGCAGCTCCACCTCATTACCCCATCCTTCCTATAAGCTTAAATAGTCTTGATCTCGCGGGTGTGAGATTGCTGAGTCCTCGTGACTCACAGATTCTACCAAAACAGTTGCAGGTGCCGACGATGCCAGTGCAGGTGATGCAACCGAGCTCAAGTGGGAGTTCGACGAGGAACTTGGTCGTTACTATGTTTCTTTCCGTGATGATCAATAGTGGAGCCCAGTTGGGACGATCGGGGATCTAGCATTTGGGGTTGTCTTCCTTTATTTTGGTTCCGTAGTCGGACCTTGATTGTACTCTGAATGATGTATGTTTAATTTATGTATTGTGTGAAGTGGCGATTGTAAGCCAACTCTTTATCCCATTCTTGTTCATTGCATGGGATTGTGTGAAGAGGACCCTTCTTGCGACAAAACCTACAATGCGGTTATGCCTCTAAGTCGTGCCTCGACACGTGAGAGTTATAGCCGCATCGTGGGCGTTACACGCGGCAACACATCCAGTCAAACGCCTCACGTCTTTAACTGTCTTGGGTGCTTGAATCTGCTCAATCGCCTTGATCTTGTCGGGGTTGGCTTCTTTCCCCCGGTGGGACACGAAGAATCCAGGGAGCCTACCGAAAGGAACGCCAAACAAACACTTCTCTGGGTTTAGCTTCAAGTCAATGTTGCGCAGGTTTGCGAAGGTCTCTTCCAGGTCTTGAATGAGAGTTGACTTGTCCTTGGTTTTGACCACTATGTCATCCATGTAGGCTTCAATATTCTTGTGTAGCTGGGACTCGAAGCCAAATTGTACTGCTCTTGCAAAAGTGGATCGAGCGCTTTAACCCAAATGGCATCCGTACGAAACAGTACGTGCCACAAGGGGTTATGAACACAGTCTTTTCTTCGTCTTCCTAGAACATGAAGATCTGGTGGTACCCGGAGTAGGCATCCAAGAAGGAAAGTAGGTCACACCCGTAGGTGGAATCCACAATTTGGTCACTGCGTGGCAAGGGGAACGGTCCTTCAGGCATACTTTATTTAAATCTGTGAAATCTAAGCAGAGCTTCCATTTCCCATTCGTCTTGCGCACTACCACTGGATTTTCCAATCACGTTGGATGCAACACTCCTCTCACCAAACCAGCTGCCTCATGTTTCTTGATCTCTTCGGCAATAAACTGCTGCCGCTCCAAAGCTTGATTTCATACCTTCTGCTTGACGGGCTGGGCATGTGGGCAGACAACAAGGTGGTGCTCGATTACCTCCCTGGGAACATGCTACCTCTTGAGCTTGCGTTGGTTTTTTCCTTGAAGAGGAAAGGGTGATGCAACAAAGTAGCGTAAGTATTTCCCTCAGTTTTGGGAACCAAGGTATCAATCCAGTAGGAGACTACGCAACAAGCCACTGAATACCTGCACAAACAAACACCAACTTGCAACCAAGGTGACAAAGGGGTTGTCAATCCCTTCACGGTTATTCGCAAAGTGAGATCTGATAGAGATGGATACACGGTAAAGTAATATTTTTGGTTTGTGGAACCGAAAGTAAAGATTGCAAAAGAAAGTAAATAGGAAACTAAGATTGTACATCGGAAACTTATATGATGTAAAATAGACCCGGGGTACATAGGTTTCAGTAGAGGCTTCTCTCAAGATAGAAATTATTACGGTGGGTGAACAAATTACTGCCGAGCAATTGATAGAAAAGCGCAAAGTTATGACAATATCTAAGGCAATGATCGTGAATATAGGCATCATGTCTGTGTCAAGTAGACCGAAACGATTCTGCATCTACTACTATTACTCCACACATCGACGGACTCCTGCCTGCATCTAGAGTATTAAGTTCATAAGAACAAAGTAACGCATTAAGCAAGATGATATGATGTAGCGGGATTAACTCAATCAATATGATGAAAATCCCATATTTTTATCCTCGATGGAAACAATACAATACGTGCCTTGCTGCCCCTACTGTCACTGGGAAAGGATACCGCAAGATTGAACCCAAAGCTAAGTACTTCTCCCATTGCAAGAAAAACCAATCTAGTTGGCCAAACCAAATCGATAATTCGAAGAGACTTGGAAAGATATCAAATCATGCATATAAGAATTCAGAGGAGATTAAAATAATATTGATAGATAAGTTGATCGTAAATCCAGAATTCATCGGATCTCGGCAAACACACCGCAAAAGTGTATTACATCGAATAGATATCCAAGAACATCGAGGAGAACTTTGTATTGAGAATCAAAGAGAGAGAAGAAGCCATCTAGCTACTCGCTATGGACCCGTAGGTCTGAAGTAAACTACTCACGCTTCATCGGAGAGGCAATGGTGTTGATGTAGAAGCCCTCCATGATCGATTCCCCCTCCTGTCATGCCTTCTCGTTGTCAGCTTCAACATATGCCACTACCCGAGGTGAGTCATGACGGATGTCACTAGGAAGAACCGCTTCCGCTCCATAAACCATGAAGAACGGTGTGTATCATGTCGATCTGTTGGGTGTGGTATTGATGCTCCATAACACAGAAGGCAACTCCTCAACCCAACAACCCGGCGTCCGTTGCAAAGGAACCATAAGCCGGGGTTTGATGCCTCTCAAGATCTCTTGATTGGCCCTCTCCGCTTGACCATTGGATTGGGGTGAGCCACTAATGACACGTCAAGCCGGATGTGCCCACGTTGACAGAACTCCTTCATGGCACCCTTTGATAGATTGGTACCATTGTCTGTTATAATGATGTGTGGAAAGCCAAACCGGAAGATCACCTTTTTGATGAATTGAACCATCATAGCTGCATCACACTTACTAACTGGCTCTGCCTCCACCCACTTCGTGAATTTATCGACCACCACCAAGAGATGGGTCTTCTTGTCCTTGGATGTCTTGAAAGGCCCAACCATATCCAGCCCCCAGGTTGCAAAAGGCCAGGTGATTGGAATCATCCTCAATCCATGAGCCGGTACATGAGCGCGCCTTGAGAATTTCTGGCAGCCATCACATCTTTTGACCAAGTCCTCGGCATTAGCATGAGCTGTCGACCAATAGAAACCGTGGCGAAACGCCTTGGCCACCAAAGACTTTGAACCAGCGTGGTGACCACAATCTCCTTCGTGGATCTCACGCAAAATTTCACGGCCTTCCTCAGGAGACACACAACGTTGAAACGCCCGTGTCACACTGCAATGATGTAACTCTCCATTGATAATAGTCATGGACTTGGACCGCCAGATTATCTGCCTATCCAAAGTTTCATCCTCTCATAACTCGCCCTGGTTCATATACGCCAGATATGGAACCGTCCAATCCGTAATAACATGAAGAGCCGCCACCAACTGAGCTTCCGGATCAGGAATAGCCAAATCCTCTTCACCAGGGAGCTTAACGGATGGATTATGCAACACATCCAGGAAGACATTAGGTGGAACCGGTTTACGTTGGGAACCTAAACGGCTTAAAGCGTCCGCTGCTTCGTTCTTCCGCCGGTCCACATGATCCACCTGATAGCCTTTGAAGTGACCTACAACAATATCCACCTCTCGATGATATGCCGCCATGAGTGGGTCCTTGGAATCCCAAGTGTCGGACACTTGTTGAGCCACCAGGTCCGAGTCACCGAAGCACTTAACGCGGCTTAGGTTCATCTCCTTAGCCATACGAAGACCATGGAGTAAGGCCTCATATTCAGCTGCATTGTTAGTGCAAGGGAACATTAAACAGAGAACATAACAAAACTTATCACCTCATGGGGAAATTAATACGACTCCAGCCCCCGAGCCCTCCAATTGCCTGGACCCATCAAAATGAATAGTCCAATAAGTATGATCCGGCTTCTCTTCTGGCGCTTGTAGTTCCGTCCAATCATTGATGAAATCTACAAGTGCCTGAGATTTGATCGCCGTCCAGGGTATGTATTTCAACCCGTGAGGCCCGAGCTCGATAGCCCACTTAGCAATCCGGCCAGTTGCTTCCCTGTTCTGGATTATATCCCCCAAAGGAGCAGAGCTGACTATCATGATGGGATGACCTTGGAAATATAGGTTAAGCTTCCGCCTTGCCATGAAAACTCCATATACCAACTTTTGCCAATGTGGGTACCTCTGCTTGGACTCGATAAGTACCTCACTGATATAGTAAATCAGCCGCTGAACCGGATATTCCTTTCCGGCCTCTTTACGCTCTACCACAATAGCCACATATAGCAACAATGGCTCCTTGTCAACTGGAGCAGCAAGAACCGGCGGATTAGACAACTGCCGCTTTAAGTACTCAAATGCTTCATTAGCAGCGTCACTCCAAACGAATTTATCCGTTTTCTTCAGCATATGATATAAAGGTATGGCCTTCTCGCCAAGGCGACTGATAAACCGGCTCAATGCGGTAATCTGGCCCGCCAGGCGTTGAACATCATTGATACACTTTGGTTTGTCCAAGGAGGTGATGGCTTTGATCTTTTCCGAATTAGCTTCAATTCCCCTGTTAGACACCAGAAAACCCAAGAGCTTGCCCGCAGGTACACCAAAGACGCACTTGGCCGGGTTAAGCATCATTTTATAAACCCGCAGGTTATCAAAGGTTTCCTTCAAGTCATCAATCAATGTATCCTTCTTCCTTGATTTCACCACAATATCATCCACATAGGAGTGAACATTGCGGCCGATCTATTTATGAAGACAATTCTGCACACACCGTTGATAAGTCGCCTGTGCACTCTTGAGCCCAAAGGGCATGGACACATAGCAGAAGGCCCCAAAGGGAGTTATGAAGGCTGTCTTCTCCTGGTCCTTAACTGCCATTTTGATCTGATGATAACCAGAATATGCATCCAAAAAGCTTAAACGCTCGCAACCCACCGTAGAGTCAATAATTTGGTCAATACGGGGGAGGGCAAAGGATATGCTGGACAAGCTTTGTTGAGATCTGTGTAGTCCACACACATACGCCAAGTGCCGTTCTTCTTAAGGACCAGCACCGGATTAGCCAACCACTCAGGATGGAATACTTCAACGATAAATCCAGCCGCCAAGAGCCTGGCTACTTCTCCAATAGCCTTGCGTCTTTCTTCATTCAACCGGCGAAGAAACTGCTTGACCGACTTATACTTGGGATCAACATTGAGAGTGTGCTCAGCGAGTTCTCTCGGTACACCTGGCATGTCAGAAGGCTTCGACGCAAAGATGTCCCGATTCTCACGGATGAACTCGATGAGCGTGCTTTCCTATTTTGGATCCAAGTTAGCGCTGATGCTAAACTGCTTGGACGAATCGCCAAGCACGAAGTCAACAAGCTTAGTCTCATCAGCCGATTTAAACTTCAGGGACGGATCATGCTCCGTGTTTGGTTTCTTTAATGAAGTCATATCTGCCGGATCAACATTGTCTTTGTAAAACTTCCACTCTACTGTTGCACAAACCGACTCAGCATAAGCCGCATCACCATCTTCACACTCCAGAGCGATCGTGTGGCTCCCATGCACGGTTATAGTTCCCTTGTGACCCGACATCTTGAGCTGCAGATAGACATAACAAGGTTGTGCCATAAACTTAGCATAAGGTGGTCGTCCAAACAGGTCATGATACGGGCTTTTGATTTTCACCACTTCAAAGGTCAAAGTTTCTGATCTTGAGTCATGCTCATCTCCAAAATCCACCTCCAGAGCTATCTTACCAACAGGATATGCCGATTTACCACGCACCACGCCATGGAACACCGTATTGGATGGTTTAAGATTTTTATCTATTAACCCCATGCGACGGGAAGTTTCATAATAAAGGATATTGATACTACTCCCTCCATCCATGAGTACCTTAGTGAACTTATAACCTCCCACCTGAGGTGCCACCACCAGTGCCAGATGACCCGGATTGTCAACCCGGGGAGGATGATCTTCTCTACTCCACACAATCGGCTGCTCACACCAGCGCAAATAATGGGGCACCGCCGGTTCAACGACATTCACTGCCCTTTATGAAGCTTCTGATCGCGCTTGTCCAGGCTAGTGGTGAAGACATGATACTGTCCGCTATTCAACTGCTTCGGGTTCCTCTGGTAACCCGACTGCTGCTGCTGTCGCTGATTCCCCAGATTGTTATAACCACCTTGGTTTCCCTCATTGCCTTGATTGCCATGCCCGCTTTGATTACCGTGAAAACCTGAAACGGAACTGCCTCCACCATAACCCGGCCCATGAGACCCGGGGCCCGAACCGCCACCCGGTCCATGATCATACCGGAAAGAATTAGAATTTTTGCACTCTTGCATGATGTAGCAATCTTTCCAGAGGTGCGTGGACGGATTCTCCTTCGTTCCATGTTTTGGGCAAGGCTGGTTCAACAGATAAGACAGGCGGTCCGGGTTAGGACTTGGTCCTCCACCGCGGTGGGGCGGTTAACCCTTACACCGTTGGCCCTTGTCTGCGTGCTGGTATTAGCCACAAAGTCTAAGCCGTGGTCCGCTTTATGCTTGCCGCCGTTTCCATGACCCGCCGGGTTGTGGTGTTGTCCCTTGGTGTTGCCGCTCCTTTTTCCGTTCCCTGTCTTATCATCGTTAGACTCGGGATCCTTGATACTATCAGAGTCGGCATACTTCACCAGAGCAGCCATGAGGGTTCCCATGTCATTACAATGACGTTTGAGTCGTCCCAATTTCAACTTCAGGGGTTCAAACCGGCAATTTCCTTCCAATGTTAAAACTGTGGTATCAGCGTTGATGCGGTCCGATGAATGCAAAATTTCCGAAAACCGGCGAACCCAACGGGTTGTCGACTATCCTTCCTCCTGGACACAGGCAGCTAAGTCCACAATTGACATGGGCTGCTTGCATGTATCCTTGAAATTCTGGATAAACCGGGCTCTCAACTCGGCCCATGACCTGATAGAATTAGCTGGTAAGCTCTTTAGCCAAGTGCGGGCCGTCCCTTCTAGCATCATGGTGAAGT
Source organism: Aegilops umbellulata (assembly GCA_032464435.1). Classification (NCBI taxonomy): domain Eukaryota; kingdom Viridiplantae; phylum Streptophyta; class Magnoliopsida; order Poales; family Poaceae; genus Aegilops; species Aegilops umbellulata. Next base: position 220,625,783 of record CP136055.1, on the reverse strand, counting down.
ATTTCGCACACGCCGCATCACCCACATCCATCATCTCCATGGCCATCTCATAGCTTTCGACCCATGTCTTAGGGGATAAATCAGCAGTGTAATTCGGCACCTTGCGCGGGCCTTTGAAATCCTTGGGCAGGCACACATTGCGCAATGCTGGGACGAGACACGACACTCCCAAAGAACTAGAAGTAACTCCTGGTTCCACCGACGTGGTTGGACGAACCAGAGTAAGATGACGGGCTTCATGCTGCGCCGCTAACTCGGCCTCTCTGCGTGCCCGAGCCCGGTCCACCACCTCTTGAGCATCACCAGCACCACCCGCCGCGTTATTGCCATGGGGAGGGTCACGGTTCCGCGCGTTGCTTGACACTGCCGGTTCATCCATACGCCTGCTGTAACTCCCGCTTGGACGGGGAGTGCAATGAATCCGATCGCAACTATATGAATAAGCCTCTTGTTGAACCAAGATTGTCTGAAGAAGCTCCTTAACCCGACGCATCTCGACCACCGCCGGAGAATCGCCTTCGATCGAGATGGCCGCCAGCTGTGAAGCGGAAGCGACAATGTTGTCCATCTTGTTAGAGTAATGACCCGGTGGTGTTGGGACATGCGGTGTCACAATGTTGTTCTGACGAGGCGGATCCACCAAACGTGGCTGAACCGGTGCCCCTGCTCCAGGTGCCTCCGCCCGGTTTACCACCGGCGGATTACTGGTCCCTGCTTCTGGAGTGTTACAGAGGTTTCTAGCGTCATAAACCGGTGGCAGGCGAGATCGGTTCCTCCTCTTCAGGACTCGTTCGACGCACTCTGATCCAGCATAATCCGGTAAGCCTCTGCATCCAAAGCGGCCCACTCTGCGGCCATCCTGGTATCCTCAGCTGCCAAGTCAGCTTTGGCCTGGGTGATCTGATCTTTCACCTTTGCGATTTCCATGTTGTGTGCATCCTGATCCGCCGGGTTAACCTCCACCATCAGCATTGCCAATGCGTCAAACAAATCAGATAGAACCTGAGCCGACGGTCGCACCGGACCTCCTGCCCCGGCCGCTGTTGCTGCTGTCGATCCGAAAATCATCACCGCTGCAGTCGAAGAGTGGAGCGCTGGTTGTGTACCGGCCATGAAGATCGCAACCCGGTTTGGCAGACCGAAGGGGTCCGGAATACTGTTGCCATCGGAACAACCCCCAATCCGGCCATCTTGCAACTGATATAACGACTCGGTCTCTCCGGTCGATGACTTGTCGCGGGAATAAACAATGGTTTCACCACCAGATTCCGATCTATCCTCAGATTCCCCTCCAGGGATAACTCCCACAAAGGCACGTTTCATGAAAGGCTTGACCCGGGCAGATCTCGCATGTTGAGCCGTTTCGACGAGGTCGGTGCAGATGTCCGACTCAGGGCCCGGTTCACCGATCTTGCCAATGAAAACGTGTATGCCACCAAAGGGGACCCGGTACCCGTACTCAATCGAGCCGGCCTCGGGGCCCCAGCCTGCATCGTCGATGTAGAGCTTGCAACAAAGACTCTTGGTCATCCGGCCCACAGCGTAGCCCTTGAGTCCTTCGAAGCTGCCCTCTAAGAACTCAAAACCATCGTGCGATAGCCCCACGGTCGGCGCCAACTGTCGTGGTTTCTTCACGGCAGATGTCCTCGTGAAAGGACTTAGTTGTGGAGCCATCGCTACGGGTTAGCTTAAAGGGGTTAAACCAGACAAGGGACACGAGAGTTTTATACTAGTTCGACCCCTTACGATGAAGGTAAAAGCCTACGTCTAGTTGTGATGGAATTGCTGGGGTTTCGATGACCAGGGAGCGAATACGCTTTGCCCGAGTCTCGAGTTGTTGTCTGTCATCCTTGAACCGCCGCCGGGTCGTCCCCTTATATACATGGGTTGACGCCCGTCGGTTTACAGAATCCCGAGGCCGGCTCATAAACGTGTCCGGCTCGGTCTCTGCTCTTTCTACCTTACAACACAAGTTTACATATTAATACCAGTTTATGTCTACAGGTCTTAAACCGTCCTTGGGCCCTGGGCCTTCATAAAGCGTCACCATCTGTCTTCATGGGCTTCAGATATAATGAACTACTTATGGGGTTAACCCGACCTCTCCTGGCCGGTTTACGCCCAGTGGTAATATCCCCAACAGGCAGGATACCAGAAAAGGCCCCAAGATGGGATCTGACGGGTACAGAAGGTTGCGGCGGTGGAAAAGTGGTTTCGTGCTCTCCTGGATGTTTTTGGGGTATAAGAGTATATATAGGAGGAAGATCTAGGTCAGGAGATCGCCGAGGGGCCCACAAGGTTGGGGGCGCGCCCTCCACCCTTGTGGCCGCCTCGAGGTCCTCTGACTTGCACTCCAAGTCTCCTGGGTTTCTTCTGGTCAAAGAAAAATCATCACAAAAGTTTTAGTCCGTTTGGACTCCGTTTGGTATTCCTTTTCTGCGAAACTCTAAAACAAGGAAAAACAAAAACTGGCATCGGGCTCTAGGTTAGTCCCAAAAATCATATAAAATAGCATATTAATGCATATAAAACATCCAGAACAGATAATACAATAGCATGGAACAATAAAAATTTATAGATATGTTGGAGATGTATCAAGCATCCCCAAGCTTAATTCCTGCTCGTCCTTGAGTAGGTAAATGATAAAACAGAATTTTTGATGTGGAATGCTACCTAACATATTTATCCATGTAATTCTCTTTATTGTGGCATGAATGTTCAGATCCGTAAGATTTAAAACAAAAGTTTAATATTGACATAAAAACAATAATACTTCAAGCATACTAACAAAATAATTATGTCTTCTCAAAATAACATGGCCAAAGAAAGCTTATCCCTACAAATCATATAGTCTGGCTATGCTCCATCTTCATCACACAAAATATTTAAGTCATGCACAACCCCGATGACAAGCCAAGCAATTGTTTCATACTTTTGACATTCTCAAACCTTTTCAACTTTCACGCAGTACATGAGCGTGAGCCATGGACATAGCACTATAGGTGGAATAGACGGTGGTTGTGGAGAAGACAAAAAGAGGGAGATAGTCTCACCTTAACTAGGCATATCAACGGGCTATGGAGATGCCCATTAATAGATATAAATGTGAGTGAGTAGGGATTGCCATGCAACAGATGTAGTTGAGCTATAAGTTTATGAAAGCTCAGAAAGAAAACTAAGTGGGTGTGCATCCAACTTTCTTGCTCATGAAGACCTAGGGCGTTTGAGGAAGCCCATTGTTGGAATATGCAAGCCAAGTTCTATATTGAAAAAATCCCACCAGCATATGAAAGTGATAACATAGGAAACTCTCTATCATGAAGATCATGGTGCTACTTTGAAGCACAAGTGTGGCAAAAAGGATAGTAACATTGTCCCTTCTCTCTTTTTCTCTCATTTTTTGGGCCATCTATTTTTTGTCCTTTCTCTCTTTTTCCTCACATGGGACAATGCTCTAATAATGAAAATCATCACACTTCTATTTACTTACAACACAAGAATTACAACTCGATACTAGAACAAAAATATGAATCTATGTGAATGCCTCCGTCGGTGTACCAGAATGTGCAATGAATCAAGAGCGACATGGATAAAAAATGATGAACTGTGGCTTTGCCACAAATACGATGTCAACTACATGATCATGCAAAGCAATATGATAATGATGATGTATGTCATAATAAACGGAATGGTGGAAACTTGCATGGCAATATATCTCGGAATGGCTATGGAAATGCCATAATAGGTAGGTATGGTGGCTGTTTTAAGGAAGGATATGTGGTGGGTTTATGGTACCGGCAAAAGTTGCGCGGTACTAGAGAGGCTAGCAATGGAGGAAAGGTGAGAGTGCGTACAATCCATGAACTCAACATTAGTCATAAAGAACTGACATACTTGTTGCAAAAATCTATTATTCATTGAAAAAAAGTACTACACGCATTCTCCTAGGGGTATAGATTGGTAGGAAAAGATCATCGCTCATCCCCGGCCTCCACTCATAAGGAAGACAATCAAAAAATATCTCATGCTCCACCTTTGTTACATAACGGTTCACCATACGGGCATGCTACGGGACTCACAAACCTTAACACAAGTATTTCTCAAATTCACAACTACTTACTAGCATGACTCTAATATCACCATCTTCATGTCTCAAAACAATCATAAGGAATCAAACTTCTCATAGTACTCAATTGTAAGTGCATCTAGTGCCCCTTAGTGATTTTGGTGTATTGAAGACTTATAGGTTAAGTATCTAATGTGTTTATGAGTGTACACAGGTCTATAAGTCTATGAGGAGTTTGATATTTACAGAGAAAGTCGACCCCTAAAAATGAAGTTCTTCGACTGAAGACTTTGATATTTTGAAGACTTTCTGAAGACTCTGAAAGTGAAGAAATGGGTGTGACCTTGAAGACTTTGTATTCATTCGAGGAACGTGAAGCGTGAAGACTTTTGTTTTCGTAGTTTCATTTTCTCTTTATTGAGTCATAGGAAACACCGTACTGTTAAAGGGGGTCGAGGAAATACTAAGGAGAAAATTTCCATGTGATGCTCAACTCAAATCCTACACCTACCAATCCCTTCGAGTGAAGCCATTGGAAATCTCATACAGATCAGTCAATTTCTTCAGTGACAGAGACGCAGTTCTTCTAGTCACTGAGGACTTTGCTCTGACTGAGGAGTTAGGAATTCGCCAGTGTGAATTGCCTACACAGTGAGGAACATGATAGCCCTGAGGAATTTGTACCTCAAATTTCCGACCGTTGCTGTGCTACGCGCCAGCTGTCCTAAAATATCTTGTTCACCTAACGGTCATATCATTGAAGGGCATTTATGTCTTATCTTGTCGGGCTGCTCCCTAGGCTATAATTAGCCGCCCCCTACAACCACTAGCTGGCTGACTGCTCCGAGAGAAACTAACACTTGTCATTTGAGAGCAACCCATCCTCCGAGGACTTTGAGCGAAAATCATCAAGTGAGGAAAATCCAAACCCAAACCCAAACACCTACAAACCCAAAGTGATTGAGCATCACTCAAGAGATTGATCCTGCGTGGATCCGACGCTTGTTACCTTTGAAGAATGTGCTTCTTCCAAATGGTTAGGCGTCAAGGTCTAGAGCATCCAAGAGGAATTGTGGATCGCCGAGTGACCAAGTCTATGAAGGTTTGGAAGTCACTTGAAGACTTACCACGAGTGATTGGGCGAGGACTGTGTGTCCTTAGCTCAAGGAGAATACGGTGAGGACTGTGTGTCCGGGACTAGGTGTCCTCGAGTTTAAATACTCAGCCGCTCCAACCAGATGTACAACTAAGACAACAGTTGGAACTGGTCTACCAAATCATTGTCTTCACCAAGCTTACTGGTTCTATTTCCTCAACACTTTCATTTCCTCATTACTGTGTTGTGTGTTTGTTCATATCTGTGTTTGAAGACTTTGACTGAAGACTTTCTCAATTTCCTCAGTTCAATTTCTTCAGTCTGTTTGTCTTCATCTTGTGCTATCCTGTGTTTACGCTTTCTGTACTCTGTGTTTGTCTTCATTTCATCATGATGACCATGCATGTATTCTTCTATGTTTACCTCTGAGTACTTATTCCGCTGCTAGTAGTTCTTCGCTAAGGAATTTCCTCACGAGAAAATTCCTTAGTGAAGAATTTCATAAAAATCGCCTATTCACCCCCTCTAGTCGATATAACGCACTTTCAATTGGTATCAGAGCAAGGTACTCCCTTGTTCTGTGTGATTTTGGTTTAATCGCCTGGAGTTTTAATTATGTCGATCGCAGGTATGATCAAGGTCTTTGCTGGGTGTCCTACCTTTGATGGGACGGACTACCCCTACTGGAAGAACAAGATGCGCATGCATCTTGAGGCAATTGATAACGATCTCTGGTACGTTGTGGAAAATGGTGTTCCCTCCGTCTCACCCTCACTGAACGCTACCGATGTGAAGAGATTCAAGCAACTTGATTCACAAGCGAAGAATATCATATGTGGCCATCTGAGTAAAGGACAGTATGGTAGAGTGAGAGCTTTGGAGACTGCTAAGATTATCTGGGATAGGTTGTCCAAGGTTAATGAAGGAGTTTCAACTCAGCGTGACTCTCGAGTTGATGTTCTTCGCAATCTCTTCAACCGCTTCAAAAGACTCGACAATGAAAATGTTCAGCAAACCTTCAATCGCCTCACTGACATCTCAAACGAGCTTCAAGCACTTGGTACCACTGACATCGCCGACCATGAGGTGGTGAAGAAATTGCTGAGATCGCTTGATTCCTCATTTGATACTCTGGCACTAATGATACAAGAGCGTGCTGATTACAAGTCACTTTACCCCGCTGATATCCTCGAGAGGCTAAACACTCATGAGTTCCAGCTTGCTGAGAAGAGAGATCTCTACGGTTCGAGCTATGGCAGATCACGTGCACTGAAGGCCAAGGTAGTATCTGAGTCCGAAGATGAAGACTCTGGTAGCAGCCTTGGTGATCCTGAAGAACTGAGTCATGATCTAGCACTGCTTCTGAAGAAATTCCAGAAGTTCTCAAGACGTGGTCGCTTTGGAAAACCTTCAAGGAGCAATGATTCCTCATCCAGTGACTACAAGAAGAGGCTTTGTCACAAGTGCAAGAAACCAGGACATTACATTCAAGATTGTCCTTAGTGGGAAAAGGAATCAAAGAAGAAGAAATACAAGGATTACAGTTCTGATGATGCGAAGAAAAAGAAGAAATCCTCAAAATCTTCATCATCAAAATCCTCGAAGTCTTCGTCTCACAAGAAGAGCAGCTCCAAGAAGGCTCGGGCATTCATTGGCAAGGAAATGGACTCTGAGGCTGAATCTGAAGAAAATGAGGAAGATGAACAATCTGAAGACTCTGAGTCTGGTGTGGCGAGCCTAGCCCTCGCTACTGCATTCGTCAGCAAATCCATCTTCAACGCTGAAGAAAGTGATCTCACCATCAAGGCTGATGAAGGCAGTGATGACTACGCTCCCACCTATTGCTTCATGGCAAAGGGCACCAAGGTACTCAAATACGCCTCCTCTGAATCTAGTGATGATGAATCTGATGAAAATCTTAAGCCTAGCTACTCTAAACTTGCTAAGATTGCTGTGCAACAACAAAAGGCTTTTGAAAAGGTTCAAAACATGCTAGACAAAAGTGATGATATGTTGGGTGAAGAATTGGATCGCACTAAGGCCTTAACTGAAAATCTTCAGAGACTTCAGACCAGGTTTGACAACCTTCAAAGTCATCATAACACTCTCTTATCTGATCATGAGAAGCTTTCTTATGAATATCTTCAAAAGAAGCAAGATCTTGAGAAGCTAAGAGTGAGTTATGAAGATCTTCAGAAGGAGCGCGATTCATTACTTGCTCAACAAATCAGCGCTGCTCAGGAGGAATTTTTTACTCCATGTTTAAAATGCATTGAACGAGAATCTGCTAATTCTTCACCTGAATGTTCAAATGCTTCAAATGTTACACATTCTTCACCTGTCTCTGCTATCACTAATTCCTCATCTGAGGACATTGCTAGTATCACTGACGATGCAGGACTGAAGGAATTGTACATGACAGGCATGTACAAAATCCTCAAAGGGCATCAGACTCTTTGTGACGTGCTTAAAAAGCAGATCCTCAACAGGAACCCTAGGAAAGAGGGTATTGCCTTTGAGAGGAAACTCAATGCTGATGGTACATATTGGAAGCCTGAGCAGTACCCCAAAACCTCATGGGTTGCTGCAAAGGGACCTCCAGTTGATCCATCTAATTTATCTGGCTATACATGTGAATCTTCTCATTCTTCTGATGAGTCATTTGACTCCAACTATAAACTGTTCAAAAATCAGAATGGTGAAGTATTTGCTAGATATGTTGGCACTAACTGCATGAACGGTTCCCCTGTGAAGAAAATATGGGTTCCCAAAAGATGCCTTGAAAGTCTTCAGGTGAATGTCCTCATGACACCACCTGTGAGGAAAAGGAACCCCAGATCAAATTCTTCATATGGACCAAATTCTTCATGTGGATCCAAGTCCTCATACGGACCAAATTACTCAAGGGGATCAAATTCTTCACATGGATCAAAGTCCTCATATGAACATCATCATGCTAACAATTCTGTTTCGCAGGGAAGAGCCAAGGGCTATGAATATGAGCATTATTCTTCAAATTATTATGTTCATATGTCCTCGAAGAATTTCTCTACTTATGCATATGCTTACCCTAACCCCTCTTATGTGAAACGAAATGGTTTGGCTGCTTTGCCACCATTCTCATATGGAGCTCGCAGAGTGATGAACTCTTTGCCACCCCTTCAGATGTGGGTGGTGAAGAAAAAGAACTAATCTCTTCTGCAGGGTCAGGTCTCCAGACGTGCAATAACATCTGATGAATTTGCTGGGGACCTGACAAATTGCCTGAAAGGACGCAGGCTAACCATGATGAAATGAACTTTCATTTCACACGTCCTCCCTCTGTTTTATCTTTCTACTACTTGATGAAATTGATCTAATGAATTGTGATATCATATTCTTCACTGCTGAAGTATATGAGGTCGTAAGTTGCACTAATTCATCTGCAGGATGATCAACCCAAAGCCACTGAGTGGGTACTTGATAGTGGGTGTACAAATCACATGACTGGTGACAAGAATCTTTTAATGGATGCTCCCTTATCATCGTCACATATGAAGCATATCATCTTCGCTGACAAAAGCAAAAGTCAGGTATTGGGTCTAGGTAAAGTTGCTATCACAAAGGATCGACACATGGACAAAGTCATGCTTGTTGAGTCCTTAGGATACAATCTTATGTCTGTCTCAATGCTTTGTGATCTTGATATGGTTGTTGTCTTTGGCAAGTATCGTTGTGTTGTGATTATGGAAGCTGACAATTCCAAAGTCTTCGAAGGCTTTAGGAGAGGAGACTTGTATATTGTTGATTTCTCTGCAGATTCACAACCAGCCGTGTGCCTACTTGCAAAAGCTTCAGAAGGATGGCTATGGCATCGACGACTTGGTCATGCAGGCATGAGGAATTTGAACACGCTTGCGAAGAAGAAGCATGTCATTGGCATTGAGAATGTCAAATTCCTCAAGGATCACTTGTGCGGTGCCTGTCAAGCTGGAAAGATGACAAAGGCCAAGCATCCAGCGAAGACTATCATGACCACCACTCGTCCATTTGAATTTCTTCACATGGATCTCTTCAGTCCTAATCATTATTCCTCTGTTTCAAATGAAGCATCTCAATATGGCTTTGTTATTGTTGATGATTACTCTCGTTACACATGGGTACATCTTGTCTCTTACAAAACTGAAGTGCAGGAAGTCTTCAAACGATTTTCCTCGAGGGCTTCAACCAACTTTGGTGTGAAGATCAAGCACATCAGAAGTGACAATGGCACTGAGTTCAAGAATTCGGGTCTCGATGACTATCTTGATGAACTTGGTATTACTCATGAGTTATCTGCTCCTTATACTCCTCAACAGAATGGCGTCGTGGGGCGCAAGAACATGACTCTTGCTGAGATGGCTCGCACTATGCTCGATGAGTACAAAACCCCTCGTCGTTTCTGGGTTGATGCAATTGATACTGCGCGCCACATCATCAACAGAGTATATCTTCACAAATTCTTCAAGAAGACTGCCTATGAACTCCTCATTGACAAGAAACCCAATGTGAGTTATTTCAAAGTCTTCGGTGCTAAATGCTGGATTAGAGATCCTCATCACAACTCTAAATTTGCACCGAAAGCAGATGAAGGTTTTATGCTTGGTTACGGAAAGGACTCGCACACCTGCAGAGTCTTCAACAATGTTCTTCACAAGATTGTTGAAACTGTAGATGTGCGGTTTGATGAAACTAATGGCTCGCAAAGAGAGCACCTACCTTCTGTGTTAGATGAACCAGCACCTGAGGATTCTATCAAGCACAAGGCTACTGAAGATGTATTCCTACTGAAGAATCTGCTGAAGAATTCATTCCAGAACGTGAAGAACATCGAGCTGATGCACCTGAAGAAAATGCTGAGGAAATTGATGCTGAAGAAAATGCTGATCAAATTCCTCAACGACAACCAGCTCATCCTCGCGTTGCAAAAGAAGTGCAAGTGGAGAAGATCATCGATGACATTAGAGCACCAGGTCCTCTCACATGCTGAAAAGCTTCACATCTATCTAACTTTTGTGGGCACTTTGCTTTTGTCTCTATCACAGAGCCCACTAAGGTAGATGAAGCATTTCTGGAGCCTGAGTGGATTCAGGCCATGCAAGAAGAATTACATCAGTTCAAGCTCAACAATGTATGGGAACTAGTCAATCGTCCCGATCCTCGCAAGCATAACATCATTGGCACAAAGTGGATCTACCGCAACAAGCAAGATGAAAATGGTGTTGTGGTGAGGAATAAGGCACGACTAGTAGCTCAAGGCTACACACAGGTTGAAGGAATTGATTTCGATGAAACTTTTGCACCTGTTGCTAGACTTGAGGCTATTCGCATATTGCTTGCTTATGCTAACCATCATGATATCATCTTATATCAAATGGATGTGAAAAGTGCATTCCTCAATGGTAAGCTTGAGGAAGAAGTATATATTTCTCAACCCCCAGGTTTTGAAGATCCAAAACATCCTGACAAAGTCTTCAGACTTAACAAGGCCCTCTATGGCCTCAAGCAGGCCCCACGGGCGTGGTATGATACATTGAAGGAATTCTTCATGAAGAAAGGCTTCACACCCGGTTCACTCGATCCCACTCTCTTTACTAAATCTTATGATGGTGAACTGTTTGTGTGCCAAATATATGTTGATGATATCATCTTTGCCTGTACTAACCAACGTTATAGTGATGAATTTGCCTATATGATGAGTGAAGAATATCAAATGTCTATGATGGGAGAGTTGAAATTCTTCTTAGGTCTTCAAATTCATCAACAGCACAATGGTATATTCATATCTCAGGAGAAATACCTCAAGGATGTCCTGAAGAAATTCGGCATGCAAGACTGCAAAGGCATCAAAATTCCTATGCCCACAAATGGTCATCTATGCACTTATGAAAATGGTACTGACTTCGATCATAAGGTATACCGCTCCATGATTGGTTCTTTATTGTACTTATGTGCATCTAGGCCGGATATAATGCTTAGTGTTTGCATGTGTGCACGATTTCAAGCTGCACCGAAGGAATCACACCATAAGGCTGTGAAGCATATTCTTCGATATCTAGTTCACACACCAACACTAGGATTATGGTATCCCAAGGGCTCAGATTTTGATCTCATTGGATATTTAGACTCTGACTATGCCGGTGACCGTGTGGACCGCAAGTCAACATCTGGTACTTGTCATTTCCTCGGACGATCCTTGGTCTATTGGTCCTCGAAGAAACAGAACTGCGTATCACTATCTACTGCTGAAGCTGAGTACATTGCTGTTGGTTCTTGCTGTGCTCAACTGCTATGGATGAAGCAAACACTCAAGGACTATGGCATCAACGTGAAGAATGTGCCTCTCCTCTGTGACAATGAGAGTGCCATCAAGATTGCTCACAACCCAGTTCAGCACTCGAAGACAAAGCACATTCAAATTCGTCATCATTTTCTTCGTGATCATGTGTTGAAGGGCGACATTTCTATTTAGCATGTGAAGACTGAAGAACAGCTAGCCGATATCTTCACTAAGCCCTTGGATGACAAGATATTTAGCAAGTTGCGGTGTGAGCTAAATATCTTAGAATCTTCGAATGTACTTTGAAAAGGGACTCATCCTAACACTTATGCAAAATTGATGACTTAGATGTGCAACACATGAAGAAACGTTTTTCTTCAATCAATGAAGAATAACACTCTAAGTGTGAAGAAATTAATGAAGAATTTGATTCTCAGAACCCTACGACAATTGTACGCGGTGTCTGAAATCATCATTCTTATACGGTGGGTCACGCCACCACAAAAGTTGAAAATCTTCAGTTTGAGTTTTTCCTCAACTTTTGAAATTCTTCAGTTTTTTCAAATTCTTCACACCTTACAAAGTCTTCACTTGTGCCGTCGTTTTTCTTCATTGGATATATATATATATATATATATATATATATATATATATATATATATATATATATATATATATATATATGAGTTTATGTCCTCTACAGCATTCACTTATAGCTATTTCTTCAAGTTGGATCTTTTCTGCTAAGTGAATGTGATCGGACCCTTCCTCTCTATGCTATACTCAATCCAATCTGTTCACAAATTCTTCATGTGCGTTCTATTTGAAACTCATTCAAATTCTTCACTGTGTCCTTGTCAGCTGAAGAAATTGCGAACGGAACGTTAAAACTAATCTTATCCAAACTTTCGGTTTTGCCGCTCAAACCGTTCCGCATCCCATGATGCATTATTTTATTCTCCCACGATCTTACACGATCTCCACTACACAGTACGTGGGTGACACATGTCGCAAGAAGGAGAACGGCCAGGGGCACGTTCGTCCTAAACCTTCGGACGAGCAGTTTTTCACCGCGGCTATAAATACCCCTGTCGTCGTCCTCACTTCTTTTACCCCGCTCGATCTCACTCCCCCCGCTCGAGCTTCCAAACCCTATCGCTGTTGCTACTCCATCGTCACCGGTGAAGAAGAGCTTCACTGCCTCGGCCTCGTCGCCGTCGTACTCGCGCCGATCGCGGAAATCTTCACCTCCGCCGCCGCCGTAGACGTCTTCCTCCGCCAAGTTAGGGCGTGGAAGATCTGCATCGACGAACTTCACTGTTCCAACTCCCAGTTCGTCATGTTCTTCGTTCAGGGTAATTAAAAGCTAATTTTACTGCCCTCTTTGATTCGAAACTGTTCTACAAAATCTTCAAAGGTGTTTTATTCTTCAAATCCTCACACACAAAACACCTCACATGCTGTCTGTTCTTGATTCATTTCCCTAAGCCTCATATTCTTCAAGATTCCTCAATTGTGTGGATCCTCGATTTATACAACTCTGGAACCTAAGATATAAAGCGCTTAGTGAAATTCCTCAAGACGAATCTGGTCAAATTCCTCAAACTTGTTCTTTATGAAAACCCTCTGAGAACGCATATGACCTCTTCAAATTCCTCGCAACTATACTCTGTTCATAGGTACACATGTCCGCTGCTGAATCATTAGGTTCTCATCAACTTAACTCATTTGCAGCGTTCCTCGAAGAAAAGTTGCATACTTCTTCAGAGAATTCAATTGTTCAAATTCCTCAACTGAAGAAAATGGCTGAAGGTAAAAGACCATAGAAAGGAGGAAAGAGGCCTGAGGTTATGACTGCTTTTGAAATCCCTGAGGATATTTATAAAGATTACTGCACGCCTGATGAATCTAAATTTGGCAAAGAAGATAAAAATCAACGCAAGGTGCGAATCCAGAGGATTGAACGGAGATGGGCACGTGAATGGAGGGAGTACAGATATGTTACTCCAAAGTACATGAAGAAATTCGCACTTAACCCTCCATGCCCAAGAGCCCCATTGGCACCTGGCCAAGTGGCTGATCCCACAAGCATCAAGCATGGTGAGGATTTTCCTGAAGAATGGGCCAAGCGCCAAGCTAAACTGGCAAGGCAAGCTAGAGAAGCAGTGAGGAAATTCAATGAAGACTCTTCTGCTGTTGCTGCTGCCACTGAGGCTTCTGTCAAGCCGAAGAAAGCGATGCTCAAGAAGCCCGCTCGCAAGCCAAGTGCTTCAACATCAATGCCCTCACGGCCAAGTTCCTCAGCTGCGCCCTCACGGCCAGAATCTTCAAAATCTTCAAAGCAAATTCCTCATGCTGCTCCTGCTCCACCATAGTCCTCAGCTGTCCCGACAAAGTCCTCAGCACCTGTGCATCTGGCCTCGTGCCAAAGGACAACTGGCACCTCAATTGCCTCTGGTGTCTCAGCTAGTTCTTCAGCTGCACCAAATTCCTCAGCTGGACCCTCTTTGCTGAAGAAAAAGGCTACTGCTGGACGCGACACTCGCACAAGTCCTCAGAAGAAGCAGGTAGTCTTCACTGTGCCATCTGATGATGATGAAGCTGATGAAGAAGAACTTACTAAAATCATCAGGGACCGCCAAGAAAGGGCGACTAAAGCCAAAGGCACACCTGTGCCCCTGCTATTGGATCCAAGGGAGATCCTAGATTATATTGATCTCTGGCATAAGGATCCCAACACACCTATGCCTGATTTCAAGCTGACATCTGGCCAAAGTCACATGTTGACTCACTTCATCCAAGAGGAGAAGTGGAAATATGATAAGGCCAGAGAGATCAAGAAATCGCAGTACCGCAAAGAGAAGCTACTAAGGAAAAATGTTCACACAATGAAGCCTGAAGAACTCGTCAAGATGCAGGCTGACATCAAAGCCCTCAGCAACAAATTTGACTCCTACTATGCTGATTGGAAAGGAGCCAAGGTCAGATTTGTGAGGCTGACTGATACCTTCACCAAGGGTGCAGCCTCAACACAACAAATTCCTCAAGCTGAAGCATTTGTTCAGCAAACTGAAGAACATGCTAGCACCGCTGATGAAGTTCAGGCTGCTGAAGAAAATGCTAGTTCCAGGACTGATGACTCTGTTCCAGCCGCTGATGAAATTGCCAGGGCATCCACTAGTGGTGCGCCTGAAGAAAATGAAGAAACCAGGGCAACTACATCAGTTGCGCCTGAAGAAAATCAACCAGATTCCTCAGCTCCACCTGCGCCTACACCAACTCCAATCCTTCCATCCGCATTGGATGCGAAGAAGACAAAGGCTGCAGAGCGAGCTGCAGTAAAGAAGAGGAAAGCATCACAAGCTTCAGAATCTTCAGCTCCCAAGAAGATGAAGCCCATGACCAGCTCGTTTGCTAATCCAATTGATGTTGTTCCTATCTCCTCCATGCCATCAAAGGACCTTGTTCCTTTTGGTGAAGATTATGAGATCCCAAGTGGATCAGATGAAGAAACTCAATCTGCTGCTTCATTAGAGCAGATTGATGAAGAAATTGAAGCGGATGCAATCCCTTCAACCCCAATGGTCTCATCACCAATGCCTCAGTTTGATGCTGAAGAGGCTGGTGTTGAAGAAATTGATGATGAGGATGTGGATATTGGCAGCACAACTCCGTTGATGAATGATGACTTTTGGGAAAGTCAGCACCCCAATTCCCTACTCTTCACCCCTCTGCAGCAAATTCCTCACTCCCCTGCACAAACTATTCAAATGGGCTCTGAAGAAACTCATCCCACTACATCTGTAAATGAAGAAATTCCAGCCACTAGTGCTGAAGAAACTGCTGCTGAAACTGACAAGGTGACTGCACCTGAGGAACATCCTGAAATTCCTCAGCCTGAAGAACCTGAGATTGTGATTCCTGAGGTCGTGATGCAACTCACTGACACTCCTCTGCCAAGGCCAAAGGATCCGTTCTCACGAAAATAGAAATTCAAGGCTGAAGACTTCTATGGCGAGCACGTGTTCTTCACTGAATACAACCCATATGACTCTGCTCGCATAAGGAAGAGGCGTTTCTGGACAGCCAGCCAAGCCAATTTCTATTCCTCAGTGCTTTACAACAAAGACAAAGTCTTCGACCATGCTCATATTCCTCACGTGGATATGGAGTCTTTGCCGTGCTTCACGCCAGTCCTCAGTGTTCTTCACGATGCTGGGCTGCTCAATTTCTGCACAGACATATGCGATTGGAATGAAGAACTTATTCTTCAATTCTATGCAACGTTGCACATCACCGGCAACTCTGAAGATGTGAATTCATGGGGTTTGGACTGGATGACTGTCGGTGTCAAAACCGGCGGATCTCGGGTAGGGGGTCCCGAACTGTGCGTCAAGGTCGGATGGTAACAGGAGACAAGGGACACTTTATTTTACCCAGGTTCGGGCCCTCTCGATGGAGGTAAAACCCTACTCCTGCTAGATTAATATTGATGATATGGGTAGTACAAGAGTGGATCTACCACGAGATCAAGGAGGCTAAACCCTAGAAGCTAGCCTATGGTATGATTGTGTATGATGATGGTTGTCCTACGGACTACAACCCTCCGGTTTATATAGACACCGGATAGGGTTAGGGTTTACACAGAGTCGGTTACAATGGTAGGAGATCTCGAATATCCGCACACCTAGCTTGCCTTCCACGCCAAGAAAAGATCCTTCCGGACACGGGACGAAGTCTTCAACTTTGTATCTTCATAGTCCTGGAGTCCGGCTTAAGGTATAGTTCGGCTATCCGAACACCCCCTAATCCAGGACTCCCTCAGTAGCCCCTGAACCAGGCTTCAATGACGACGAGTAAGGCGCACAGATTGTCTTCGGCATTGCAAGGCGGGTTCCTCCTCCAAGTTCTTCAAGAAGATTATAAACACCACAGAATAGTGTCCGGCTCTGCAAAATAAGTTTCCACATATTGCCATACGGAGAATAATATTAACACAAGTCGAATCCGCTGACGTATTCTGCAGTGCGCCATAACACTGCGGCCAAGCCCTTTATATAAATTATTTTCATTGCTCCACCTCAGCTCGTTTAGCGAGGCGGTTTCCTTGGCACGTCTTGTCAAAGCAGAGATCATGTGCCCCCTTTAACGGGATTCTCATTAATACGGACGTGGGTAACCCAACCACGCCATTTACCGCGGCGTTTGGGAGGCAAGTGAGTTTTATTAGGTAGGTGAGGACGCCTAACCGTACCTGCTTATATAAAGGGATAAGGATTCACCTTTTTAACCTACGCCTTCTTCCTCCTTTGCCAATCCATCCCTCGCGCACTCAAGCTCCAGCGCCCAAGTCCGCTCTTCCTTCCTCAACCTTCTCCAACAATGTCCGGAGCGGGAGGCAAGTGGATGGTCTCCTCCGTTACAGAGGCTCAAGTAAAAAGGTTAAGGAAAGCCGGATACTTGTCCAAGGACATCCCGCATCGGCTTCCTGATAAGGGGCAGCTTCTTCCTACCCCAAGGCCCCATGAGAGGGTAGTTTTTCTTCCCCACTTCCTCCGCGGACTGGGCTTTCCACTTCACCCATTTGTTCGGGGGCTCATGTTCTACTACGGCCTGGATTTCCACGATCTGGCCTTGAACTTTGTTGTCAACATCTCGACGTTTATCGTCGTGTGTGAGGCCTTTCTCCGCGTCCGCCCCCACTTCGGCCTCTGGCTCAAGACCTTCAACGTCAAGCCCAAGGTGGTGTCCGGCACCCAGGCGGAGTGCGGAGGCGCTATGGTTGGCATGATAGCCAACGTCCTCTGGTTCAATGGCTCCCTCGTGGAGTCCCTAAAGGGGTGGCAGGCTGGGTGATTTTACATCACCGAGCCCCGCGATCCGAAATGGGACGCGGCCCCCGAGTTCAGATCCAGACCCCCCACGCGGCTCATGTCCTGGAAAGAGACAGGCCTGTCGTGGGGCAACGAGGAAGAAGTGACTGGGTTGCAAACATGCATCCAGTCCCTGGTGAACAAGCCAATCCGGCTTGCCAACATAGTCCAGGTCATGCTCGTTCGCCTGATCCTCCCGTGCCAAGAACAGGATTTTAGTTTGTGGGAATTCGACCCGGCGCAGCACCAGACCCTCAGTAGGCTCTTCGACACGACGTATGAAGACGTCTGGAAGGTGCTGACCAAAGGCGCCGAGTCCCCCACATCCGCCTCCGAGGATCGCGGATACAGCTCGCAGCGTAACGCTGGCGAGGTAAGCTATCTATACCTTTGATAGGTTTGTTAAGCTCTTCTTCATAGATTATCTCTATGCGGGATCTAAACTCCCTTTTACCTTTGACAGGCTTGGCTGGAGATATTCGGACCGATTAACAGTCCGGCTCCTCTTCCCGAAGACCCGGCCCCAGCTCTCTTGATGAAGCTAATGGCTCCGGCACCTTACGTGGTGCCGGAGAGGAAGGCCAAGAAGAAGAAAACCACTGGGACTCGAAAAAGTTCCCGCAACATGGTGGTGTCGGACTCGTCGTCCGACGAGTCCGCAACGCCCTCCTCTCGCGAAAACGAGGAGGAGGAACAAGGAAGCTCTCCCCCTCCAGCGAGGGGAGCAAAGAAGAAGAAGGCCACCCCAACGGGGGAGGCCGAGGGGTCAAGGAAAAGGAAGACCCCTCCGCCGGACTACTCCCACGACGCCGAAGAGGGCGGAGAGGAGTGGTCGGACAGAACCAAGCGTCCGGCGAAATCGTAAGTATTTATATACCAGGGTGATTCATGATATCCTTTTAGTGTGTGGCTTTCCCTGATATCGCACGTATTTTATGAAGCCCGCCCCGGGCCGAACTCGACGACTCGTCGAGCGGCTCCCTTGATTCGTCGGACGTGAACTCTGTTCCGCCCGCGGTCTCCCCCCGCGGGGTGGACGACGCCGAAGTGGCGCCCCGCCAAGCTTCAGGGCAGCAGGAGATGGTCCTGGAGGAGCCACAAGGCAATCCTCCGGACCCCAGGAGTGAAGGGGATGAAACCCCCCAGGGCTCCAAGTCCGGCTTTGTGCCGGACACCGCGCTGGACTCGACAGTCCCGGTCCGCGGCGGGCGAACTCCTTCCAAGAGGAGTAAGCCATCTGAGCCGGCGGCCTCCATCCAACCGGAGGCGCCGGACAATCTGCTGGAGGTGCTTAAGGGTGCCGCCATCGATGAGGAGCACCGTACTGTTATGAGTACGGTGATCCAAAGGATTCAGTCCGCCAAGAGCGGACTGAATGAAGCTTGCTCTAGCCTTCTAACATGCTTCGAGGTAAGTAAAAATATGTCAATTTATTTACCGCATAGACAGTAGCCCCTGATGCTCTGTTCGGTGTTCGGAAAGAAAAGCCGGATAGAGGATCTAGTAGTTTTGGCAGGAGTCTAACAAAAAAATGTCAAATATGTGTATGCAAGCTTCACTGCTGTCCACCACCGCACTGACTGCGCAGGTGGATGTCCTGAAACAGGACCTCGCGCGGACCGAGCAAGAGCTCGGCCTTGCCAAACGACAGTTCGAGGAGAAGGAAGGTAAGAAATACCCTAAAAAAGAAGAAAAAAGGTGCCTATAGAGAGGCTTGATTGCAGAAGGAAATATCAGGATTGTATTGCTTATTGTAGGGGCCACAACCGAGGTGACAACCCTGAAGCAGGCGCTGGCTGAGGCCGAAAAGAAAACGGCCGAGGAGTGCGCCGAGCGAGAAAGGCTTGGGGTTCAGGTCGGCGAGGTGCAGCAAGAGCTGCAAACTCTCATGAAAAAACATGAGGGTTTGGAGCTTGAGGCGAAGGCGCAAGCATCCGAGCTCGCGTCGGCCACCGAGACCGCCAAGAGTGCCAAGGCCGAAGCCCAGAAGGCCCTCCAAGAGTTAGAGGAGGTGAAAAAGATAGCAACGGGTAAGGCATTCTCAATGCAGAGTAGGAATATAAAAGTAAACTACCTATTACTTACCCGAATCCGGAGTTCTCCAGGGGCGTTCGTCGATCTTCCCCGCAGCGTATACGACGCCGCCGCGTTCTACCGAGTTGAAGAGGGCAGCTCGACGGAGAGTGTGTTCTGGTCTCAGTATTCTAAGGCCGGACACCCTGTGCCCTTAAGCGATCAGCTGAAACAGCTGGTCGAGCTCCACAAGGCGGCCGAACAGGCCATGAAGGGCTTACTAGTTCGGCTGTGGCCTGGAGAGGCCCTGCCTGGGAGCTATTTCGGGTTGGTGCGGCGGCTGGTGGAGGCCTGTCCATGGCTTGAGGTCATCAAGCGCTCCGTCTGCATTGAAGGTGCCCGGAGGGCCCTTGCCCGTGTAAGGGTACACTGGGGTAAGCTGGACGGAGAGAAGCTAGTGAAGGACGGGCCACCGCAGGGGAAGGAGCATCGCAAGCCCGAGAACTACTACAAGGACGTTCTTGCCGAAGCCCGCCTTGTCGCGGATGAATGTGCTAAAGATGTAATATTTGAGTGAACTCGCTCGTTTGTATCCTGTGTGCTGAAAACTTGTTCATATGCGCAAAGCAATGCTTGTTTAATTTAAAATATTATTTTCTGTGCGGTCGTTTATCAAAAATTGAGAGATGGCGAGTCGTCGGCTTCTGCCCCCATGCCACTAGTGCTGGGGTGTTCGGGATAAACCTGAGGGCTCTTGTTCCCATAGTTGGGTCCTTCGAGGGAGGCGCTCAGCACAACGAACCAGGCAATCGGACTATAATGCTTGAACACTCTCACTTAGCCATAGAACGTTATAATTTTAAATTTCGGCGAAGCCCCTAGTTCGGAAGGCCGAATTCAGGGCGCTATCCACGCCTTTGGCCGGACATAGCCAGCTCCAAGCTCGAAGCGGCATAAGCCTTTAAGGACTCGAAAAACCTCTCGAACAGCGACCGGTCTCACGCCTTATCATGACAGTCTGTTTTAGCTTTCTCCACTGAGGTGCTCAACCCACCTGATCTGGGGCACAATCGCAGTGGTTCTCCTAGTGCTACCTTAGCCGATAGAGCGGAACGTAAGGTACCAAAACATAGGAGCCGGGCAAACCCAACATGTGACCAAAATCATGACTCGGAGCCGATGCATATAGTGCTATAAGTTCGGGGTGCCGCACTTGTGAAAGTGTACGGTCTTCTCACACCAGATAAAAGGGTAATGAAGCCCCTGGCGTGGTTTGCCATACCATGGTGTACGGGTGCGATCATGTTATGTAATAAACACATATATTCAGAGGGGATAATGCAAAAAATAGACAAAAAGCTATGCATTGTTTATAAAGAGGCTATTTATCAAAGTCGAACGATACAAGTAGTGCGATAAGCAAAAAAGATATTAGACTATTTAACATGTCCTAACCAGGCACAGGTCGCGGAATTTAGAAACAGATATATCGCTCGAAATAGAGACCACCTGAGAGTTCCGGAATGCGGCGTAGATTTGTCTGCTTTCCTGGATCTTGCATCATCTGTGCGGCAACGCTGCCGAACAGGTTGTCCAGAGTATGGAGTCCTGAAAGTAAAAAAGAAAAATCCGGCAGCCCCTAGTACGTTTGACGCCGTGTTGTAGGCATGCCGTTAATGTGCCCCTCCCCCTGTGCCCATGGAATTTTAAGGGCGTAATTGTGTACTCGAGGTACTTGCTCTGCTATGTTGCGATGGCTGGGGTCGGGGCCGTATTGCTACGCTTGCTCTGATCATGCCAGGTGGTCTTGTTGCAGGTTACTCCGGGCGCGCTTTGCATTGTCCGGTTTTTAACGGCGGGACTGGAGAGTTGCCTTGAAAGGCTGCTTTGTACTTCCGCTGCGAGGGCCACCGTGTGATCTTCCGTACGGATGGAGCGTTCTGTGTTTCCGCTGACCGTAATTACTCCTCGAGGGCCTGGCATCTTGAGCTTGAGATATGCGTAGTGCGGCACCACATTGAATTTAGCGAATGCGGTTCATCCGAGCAGGGCGTGATAGCCACTGCGGAACGGCACTATATCGAAGATTAACTCTTCGCTTCGGAAGTTATCCGGAGATCCGAAGACCACATCAAGTGTTATCGAGCCTGTGCAATTGGCCTCTACACCTGGTATGACGCCTTTAAAGGTCGTCCTTGTGGGCTTGATCCTTGATGGATCTATGTCCATTTTCCGCACTGTATACTGATAAAGTAGGTTCAGGCTACTGCCGCCGTCCATGAGGACTCTTGTGAGATGAAATCCGTCCACGATTGGGTCGAGGACCAGCGCGGCAAAACTGCCGTGACGGATGCTAGTGGGGTGGTCCCTTCGATCGAAAGTGATCGGGCAGGAGGACCATGGGTTGAACTTTGGGGCGACTGGCTCCATCGCGTATACGTCCCATAGCGCACGCTTCCTCTCCCGCTTGGGAATGTGGGTCGCGTATATCATGTTCACCGTCCGCACTTGTGGGGGAAACCCTTTCTGTCCATTGTTGTTCGGCGGCCTGGGCTCCTCCTCATCATCGCTGTTCAGCCCCTTGTCCTTGTGTTCGGCTCTTAACTTGCCTGCCTGCTTGAACACCCAACGATCCCTGTTGGTGTGATTAGCTGGCCTTTCGGGGGTGCCGTGAATCTGGCACGAGCGATCGAGTATCCGGTCCAAACTGGACGGGCCCTGGGTATTTTTCTTAAATGGCTTTTTTCGCTGACCGGATTTATAGCCTCTGAATCCGGCATTGACTACCGTATCCTCATTGCTGTCGCTGCTAACGCGGCGCTTTTGATTATTTCGACGTGACCTGCCACTTTTGTCCTTGGTATCCGAATTACCGGGCTTCTTCGATAAGTTGTTGCTGCGAGCCAGCCAGCTATCTTCGCCCGCGCAAAAGCGGGTCATGAGTGTCGTGAGGGCTGCCATGGTTTTCAGCTTTTCCTGTCCCAGGTGCCGGGCAAGCCACTCATCACGGATGTTATGTTTGAAGGCTGGTAGGGCCTCTGCGTCCGGACAATCGACTATCTGATTTTTCTTTGTTAGGAACCGTGTCCAGAATTGCCTGGCCGATTCTTTTGGCTGCTGAATTATGTGGCTTAGGTCGTCGGCGTCCGGTGGCCGCACATAGGTCCCCTGAAAGTTGTCGAGGAATGCAGCTTCCAGGTCCTCCCAAGAACCGATTGAGTCCGCTGGTAGGCTGTTAAGCGAGTGCCGGGCTGGTCCTTTAAGCTTAAGGGGTAGGTATTTGATGGCGTGCAGATCATCGCCATGTGCCATGTGGATGTGAAGGAGATAATCCTCAATCCATACTGCCGGATCTGTCGTACCATCATACGACTCGATATTGACGGGTTTAAAACCCTCTGGGATTTTATGATCCATTACTTCGTCTGTGAAGCATAGTGGGTGTGCGGCGCCCCTGTACTGGGCTATGTCACGACGCATCTCGGAAAAGTTGTGCCTGCTGTGTTCGGCCCGACCGGATTTATTGTGTCCGGGGTGAAGATCATCACGTGTCTTCGGGCGTCCGCGCGATCCATAGATCGATCTTGTTTGCTTTGCTTTATCCTCCAGTACGTCTCGCAGGTCAGGCTCGTTTTCCCGTGCCTTATTCGAGCGGCATCGGGGCATGGTTTGCTTAAGGGCTCGACAGGCCTCTCTGTCGCGGCCACGAGGTGGCCGGTCTGCCATGTCATATGCTTCCCCCTCTGATTGAGGTAGCGGCCTGCACTTAGGATAATTTTTGGAGGGGCGCCCGAGTTCATATTCTTTGGCCGCAAGGACTTCAGTCCATCTATCGGCTAGCAGATCTTGATCAGCTCTAAGCTGTTGCTGCTTTTTCTTTAGGCTGTTGGCCGTGGCTAGAAGCCTGTGTTGAAAACGCTCTTGTTCGGCGGGGTCTGATGGTACGACGAATTCGTCGTCGTCGAGGCTTGCCTCGTCTTCGGAGGGAGGCATGTAGTTATCATCCTCAACCTCTTGCTCTGCCGCTCTCTCCTGAGGGCTGGCTTTTCCATCTTCCTGCACCGAATCTTGCTGGTTCTGGTGTTCTTCGGCGTTGTCCGGGGTAGCATTATCTCCCGTGCTGGAATCACCGTTTCTGCTGTGGCAGGATTTAGAGCGGCGCCGTTGGCGCTGGCGTTTTTGCGGTTTTTTCGAGGTGTCGTCTTCCGCTGCTCCATCGCCATCCGCATCCTTTGGAGCATCCACCATGTATATGTCATATGACGAGGTGGCGGTCCAGCGCCCTACAGGTGCTGGTTCTTGTTCGTCTCCTCCTTCGTCGTCCATACCGTCGAAGTCTTTGGAGCCGAAGTCAAGCATGTCGGTTAAATCGTCGACAGTGGCTATTAAGTGGGTGGTGGGTGGGCTTTGAATTTCTTCGTAGTCCGAATCCCAACCTCGCAGACCATAGTCCGGCCTGGGCTCTCCTGATAAAGAGAGAGACTTGAGAGAATTCAGGATATCACCAAAAGGTGAGCACTGAAAGATGTCCGCGGCGGTGAATTCCATTGCAGGCGCCCAATCAGATTCGATCGGCGGGGGCGCGGAAGGCTCGGAGTTTGGAGAAGAGTCTGGCTCCTTGGAGTCCTGGGCCGTGCGGAGTACGGGGCTGGCGTTCGGCTCGATCGCCTTTGAGATCGCAGCCCCCGAGGTGACGTCCAACCGTTCATCCTCAGAGAACGCAGCGGGCCCCGAGTCAAAGATCGGGGCCGGAGCGTGTGCGGCCTCCAGGGTGCTATTCGGAGGCAGAGCTATATCGTGCCCCTCGAAATAGCGCGGCGTGCTTGGCTGTGGCTCGAACCCGTCGAAGATCAAGTCTCCGCGGATATCAGCCGTGTAGTTTAAGCTTCCAAACCTGACTTGATGGCCAGGGGCGTAGCTTTCGATCTGCTCCAGATGACCAAGCGAATTGGCCCGCAGAGCGAAGCCGCCGAAGACGAAGATTTGTCCAGGGAGGAAAGTCTCACCCTGGACCTCATCATTGTTGATGATCAAAGGAGCCATCGAGCCTAAAAGCGACGACACAGAGGAACTCTCAATGAAAGCACCAATGTCGGTGTCAAAAACCGGCGGATCTCGGGTAGGGGGTCCCGAACTGTGCGTCAAGGTCGGATGGTAACAGGAGACAAGGGACACTTTATTTTACCCAGGTTCGGGCCCTCTCGATGGAGGTAAAACCCTACTCCTGCTAGATTAATATTGATGATATGGGTAGTACAAGAGTGGATCTACCACGAGATCAAGGAGGCTAAACCCTAGAAGCTAGCCTATGGTATGATTGTGTATGATGATGGTTGTCCTACGGACTATAACCCTCCGGCTTATATAGACACCAGATAGGGTTAGGGTTTACACAGAGTCGGTTACAATGGTAGGAGATCTCGAATATCCGCACACCTAGCTTGCCTTCCACGCCAAGAAAAGATCCTTTCGGACACGGGACGAAGTCTTCAACTTTGTGTCTTCATAGTCCTGGAGTCCGGCTGAAGGTATACTTCGGCTATCCGAACACCCCCTAATCCAGGACTCCCTCAATGACTGAGAACAACATCATAAGGCCCCAGCATCTGAATTGCTTCGGGTCCTTCCTCTGAGTCCACCAACTGAAGAAGCACGTTGTGTGTACAATGAACCCGAGCTTTCAAATCACTATATGCAAGTGCTGATGAAGCCTTTGAAGCCAGGGCAAGCTCCTAGAACCAAATTCCTCATCAAGGAATTGTTGTATGTGCCAAGGACTGTCTATCGCATTCTGACGAAGACAATGAGTCCCATCAAAGGCCACGACTCAACTGATGAAGAAGTCGTTGGCATCATGAAGAATCTGCTTTTCAACATCATTCATGGCGTTCCCGTCAACTTCCATGATTTCTTCATGAGGACTCTGGCCAACATTGCTATGTCACCATTTGAGCTGAAGCCTTATGCACCTTGGATAATGAAATTCATCAGGACAAGGTCTTCACTCAACTACAAGGCTGAAACTCTCAACCACTGCAGCTACTTGCCTCCCATTGAAGTCCTCAAAAGGACATTTTCCTCAGCCGAAGAAAAGGGCAAAGCTACTGCTGTGATAGATGAAGGCATTCGTCCATTGGATGGCCAATTTCGCAAGGCTGCTTCTTATTCCACCAATGATGACTCTGCCACACATGACTCTGGTGCCAACACTGCCAAGCCAAATCCTCAAGCCACAGCAACCAGGGTGATGACTGACCGTGAGTTACTCCTCAGTCTTCATCAAAAGGTTGATCGCAATCACAAATGGGTCAAGCGTCAGTTTGGTTCAATTCTTCACAACATGACTTCCACACACAATGCAGTGAAGAAAAACCAGTACTACCTTCATGAAACCCTCAACCGCACCTGGGCTGTTCTATCTCAAGTGTACAGTGCTGAAGACTTGGAGAAAATGGGTCTCAAAGAAGAATTTGCCTGGTCTGCACCTCCTCCGAAGAAATACAAGAAGGTTCCAGTTCCTTCTTTGGTGGCCAGTTCATATTCTTCATCACGCGACACTGATGAAAATGAAGACTTGGACGACACTGCAGCAGGCCCTACTTCAACAACCGACCCCAACAACGCTGGCGCTCCTTCATCAACTTGAAAATCTTCAGGGGCGTTAGTCCTCAGTTTCGATCCTTTTGGTCATTTGATGACAAAGGGGGAGAAATCTGAGTTAGTCTTCAAGCGGGTCTATAATAAGGGCATATTCGTTTTTTTGCTAAGTTACCACTCTCGTTCTTCTGAAACTTTTATTGGATCGAGTTGTAATCTTAAGTCCGATGGTGCGCTGATACTTTTGTTGCACTATGCTTTGATACCTTGATGCGCTATTCTGCATGCTTATTCCTCGTTAACATTATCGCACGCATGCTGAATTACATCAGGCACCATATTTCATCATGCATTTCAAATTGTTCATATTATATAACAAATGCGTGTATGAATTACAAGATATAGGGGGAGATCTCCATGATTCAACTCTTCAAGTGTGCATTGCTTCAAAAGCAAATTCCTCACTATGCACATCTTCAGGGGGAGTTCTTCTATATCTTGCAATCAAATTCCTCAATATCAGTTTTTACACTTCATATATTTATCCCCGTTGAAAACTTAACCTATGTTGTCATCAATCACCAAAAAGGGGGAGATTGTAAGTGCATCTAGTGCCCCTTAGTGATTTTGGTGTATTGAAGACTTATAGGTTAAGTATCTAATGTGTTTATGAGTCTACACAGGTCTATAAGTCTATGAGGAGTTTGATATTACAGAGAAAGTCGACCCCTAAAAATGAAGTTCTTCGACTGAAGACTTTGATATTTTGAAGACTTTTTGAAGACTTTGAAAGTGAAGAAATTGGTGTGACCTTGAAGACTTTGTATTCATTCGAGGAATGTGAAGCGTGAAGACTTTTGTTTTCGTAGTTTCATTTTCTCTTTCTTGAGTCATAGGAAACACCGTACTGTTAAAGGGGGTCGAGGAAATACTAAGGAGAAAATTTCCATGTGATGCTCAACTCAAATCCTACACCTACCAATCCCTTCGAGTGAAGCCATTGGAAATCTCATACAGATCAGTCAATTTCTTCAGTGACAGAGACACAGTTCTTCTGGTCACTGAGGACTTTGCTCTGACTGAGGAGTTAGGAATTCGCTAGTGCGAATTGCCTACACAGTGAGGAACATGATAGCCCTGAGGAATTTGTACCTCAAATTTTCGACCGTTGTTGTGCTACGCGCCAGCTGTCCTAAAATATCTTGTTCACCTAACGGTCATATCACTGAAGGGCATTTATGTCTTATGATGTCGGCCTGCTCCCTAGGCTATAAATAGCCGCCCCCTACAACCACTAGCTGGTTGGCTGCTCTGAGAGAAACTGACACTTGTCATTTGAGAGCAACCCATCCTCCGAGGACTTTGAGCGAAAATCATCAAGTGAGGAAAATCCAAACCCAAACCCAAACACCTACAAACCCAAAGTGATTGAGCATCACTCAAGAGATTGATCCTGCGTGGATCCGATGCTTGTTACCTTTGAAGACTGTGCTTCTTCCAGACGGTTAGGCGTCAAGGTCTAGAGCATCCAAGAGGAATTGTGGATCGCCGAGTGACCAAGTCTGTGAAGGTTTGGAAGTCACCTGAAGACTTACCACGAGTGACTGGGCGAAGACTGTGTGTCCTTAGCTCAAGGAGAATATGGTGAGGACTGTGTGTCCGGGACTAGGTGTCCTCGAGTTTAAATGCTCAGCCGCTCCAACCAGATGTACAACTGAGACAGCAGTTGGAACTGGTCTACCAAATCATTGTCTTCACCAAGCTTACTGGTTCTATTTCCTCAACACTTTCATTTCCTCATTACTGTGTTCTGTGTTTGTTCATATTTGTGTTTGAAGACTTTGACTGAAGACTTTCTCAATTTCCTCAGTTAAATTTCTTCAGTCTGTTTGTCTTCATCTTGTGCTATCCTGTGTTTACGCTTTCTGTACTCTGTGTTTGTCTTCATTTCATCATGATGACCATGCATGTATTCTGCTATGTTTACCTCTGAGTACTTATTCCGCTGCTAGTAGTTCTTTGCTAAGGAATTTCCTCACGAGCAAATTCCTCAGTGAAGAATTTCATAAAAATCCCCTATTCACCCCCCTCTAGTCGATATAACGCACTTTCATCAATGCACTTTACATGAAAGTTTTTATTATATTCCTCTTGGATGCCCATCATATTAGGACTAATTTTATAACCAAAGAAAATTATCATGTTGTTTAGAGACTCTCAAAATAATATAAGTGAAATACAAGAGTTCATCAATTTCTATAAAATAAAATCACCGCCGTGCTCTAAAAAGATGTAAGTGAAGCACTAGACCAAATTTTGCCTAGCTCAAAAGATATAAGTGAAGCACATAGAGCATTCTAATAAAGCACAATTCATGTGTGTCTCTCTCAAAAGGTGTGTACAACAAGGATGCTTGTGGAAAACTAAAAAGCAAAGACTCAAATCATACAATACGCTCCAAGCAAAACACATATCATGTAGTGAATAAAAATATAGCCTCAAGTAAAGTTACCGATAGACGAAGATGAAAGAGGGGATGTCTTCCCGGGGCATCCCCAAGCTTAGGCTTTTTGACATCCTTGAATATTACCATGGGGTGCCTTGGGAATCCCCAAGCTTAGGCTCTTGCCACTCCTTATTCCATAGTCCATCAAATCCTTACCCAAAACTTGAAAACTTCACAACACAAAACTCCAACAGAAAATCTCGTAAGCTCCGTTAGTATAAGAAAATAAATCACCACTTTTGGTACTGTTGTGAACTCATTATTTATTTTAATTGGTGTAATATATACTGTATTCCAACTTTTCCATGGTTCATACCCCCCGATACTAGCCATAGATTCATCAAAATAAGCAAACAACACGCGAGAAACAGAATCTGGCAAAAACAGAACAGTCTGTAGCAATCTGAATATTTAGAATACTTCTGTAACTCTACAAATCCTTAGAAAATAGGAAGTCCTAGATAATTTGTTTATTAATCTTCAAAAAGAATCAACTAAAAAGCACTCTCCATCTAAAATTGTGAATTGTTTTCGTGAGCGCAAAAGTTTCTGTTTTTCAGCAAGATCAAATTAATTATAACCGTAGGTTATCCCATAGGTCTTACTTGGCACAAACAATAATTAAAACACAAAACCACATCTAACCAGAGGCTAGATGATTTATTCAAAGCAAAATAGTACCTAAAAAGCAAGAACAAAATTAAAATATGGTTGCCTCCCAACAAGCGCTATTGTTTAACGCCCTTAGCTAGGCATAAAAACACGAATAGATCTAAGTATTATCATCTTTGGCATTTGGGAAGAAAAGACAAAAATTCTTATCTATGGCATTTATCTTTCTATTTTGTGAGAGCACATGGCCATTGATTGTAGAAGAAAGATTAAGCACATTGCGAAAATTTGCATGTAAACTTACCTTCATCTCTTTATTATTTCGTTTTGATAGAAACTCATAATGGCCGAAGACTCAACATCCTTTTCCTTGTGGTGCCCAAATATGGATTTCATCTTCTCATAAGTATCAATGACATTCCCTCTAAGAAAACCGTTTTCAAAAATAGAATCCAAAACTTGTTTGAAAGAAGGGGGAAGGCCAAAATAAAAGATCTTTAAGTAAACCTCAATTTGATATTGGGGCACATAGCTGGCTCGAATCCTCAACAACAGATTCCAAGCATCTTTCAAAGATTCATCAAGAAAATAACGAAAAATTACGGGATCATCTTCATCAAGATTGAAATCCTCCTCAACTATCCCAGTAAGTTTTTCCATAGCTTCATTATTTATAAGCTTAGAAAGGATAGATGGGTTATCCAAGGTACTTGAACCTGGGAGAAAACCCGAAGCTCTTCTAGATTCGGCCATGGAAAAAGAGATAAACAAAAAGGAGTGCGAAGGGAAGGCAAATCTTTTGAAAAATCGTTTTACAAGTGGGCGAGAGGAAAACGAGAGGCGAATGGTGAATAATGTAATGCAAGAGATGAGAGTTTAGGATGGGTACTTGGTATGTCTTGGATCGGTGTAGATCTCTCCAGCAACGGCGCCAGAAATCCTTCTTGCTACCTCTTGAGCTTGCGTTGGTTTTTATCTTGAAGAGGAAAGGGTGACGCAGGAAAGGAGAGTAAGTATTTCCCTCAGTTTTGAGAACCTAGGTATCAATCTAGTAGGAGACTACACAACAACCCACCGAATACCTGCACAAACAAACGCCAACTTGTAACCAACGAGAAAAAGGGGTTGTCAATCCCTTCACGGTTATTCGCAAAGTGAGATCTGATAGAGATGGATAAATGGTAAAGTAATATTTTTGGTATTTTTGGTTTATGCAACGGATATTAAGCATTGCAAAAGAAAGTAAATAGGAAACTAAGATTGTAGATCGGAAACTTATATGATGTAAAATAGACCCGGGGGCCATAGGTTTCACTAGAGGCTTCTCTCAAGATAGAAATTTTTACGATGGGTGAACAAATTACTGCCGAGCAAATGATAGAAAAGGACAAAGTTATGATGATATCTAAGGCAATGAATTTCAATATAGGCATCACGTCCATGTCAAGTAGACCGAAACAATTCTGCATCTACTACTATTACTCCACACATCGACCGATTCCTGCCTGCATCTAGAGTATTAAGTTCATAAGAACAGATAGCGCATTAAGCAAGATGACCTGATGTAGCGGGATTAACTCAAGCAATATGATGAAAACCCCATCTTTTTATCCTCGATGGAAATAATACAATACGTGCCTTGCTGCCCCTACTGTCACTGGCAAAGGACACCGCAAGATTGAACCCAAAGCTAATCTCGTCTCCCATTGCAAGAAAAACCAATCTAGTTGGCCAAACCAAATCGATAATTCAAAGAGACTTGCAAAGATATCAAATCATGCATATAAGAATTCAGCGGAGATTCAAATATTATTCATAGATAAGCTGATCATAAATCCAGAATTCATCGGATCTCGGCAAACACACTGCAAAAGAGTATTACATCGAGTAGATCTCTAAGATCATCGAGGAGAACTTTGTATTGAGAATCAAAGAGAGAGAAGAGGCAATCTAGCTACTAGCTATGGACCCACGGGTCTGAAGGAAACTATTCACGCTTCATCAGAGAGGCAATGGTGTTGATGTAGAAGCCCTCCATGATCGATTCCCCCTCCGGCAGGATGCTGGAAAAGGCCCCAAGATGGGATCTCACGGGTACAGAAGATTTTGGCAGTGGAAAAGTGGTTTCATGGCTCCCCTGGATGTTTTTGGGGGGGTATAAGAGTGTATATAGGAGGAAGATCTAGGTCAGGAGATCGCCGAGGGCCCCTGATGTCTACTACACAACCTTCTTCTTGTAGACGTTGTTGGGCCTCCAAGTGCAGAGGTTTGTAGGACAGTAGCAAATTTCCCTCAAGTGGATGACCTAAGGCTTATCAATCCGTGGGAGGCCTAGGATGAAGATGGTCTCTCTCAAGCAACCCTGCAACCAAATAACAAAGAGTCTCTTGTGTCCCCAACACACCCAATACTATGGTAAATTGTATAGGTGCACTAGTTCGGCGAAGAGATGGTGATACGAGTGCAATATGGATAGTAGATATAGGTTTTTGTAATCTAAAAATATAAAAACAGCAAGGTAACAAGTGGTAAAAGTGAGCGTAAACGGTATTGCAATGCTAGGAAACAAGGCCTATGGGTTCATACTTTCACTAGTGCAAGTTCTCTCAACAATAATAACATACTTGGATCATATAAATATCCCTCAACATGCAACAAAGAGTCACACCAAAGACACTAATAGCGGAGAACAAACGAAGAGATTATTGTAGGGTACGAAACCACCTCAAAGTTATCCTTTCTGATCGATCTATTCAAGAGTCCGTAGTAAAATAACACGAAGCTATTCTTTCAGTTTGATCTATCATAGAGTTTGTACTAGAATAACACCTTAAGACACAAATCAACCAAAACCCTAATGTCACCTAAATACTCCAATGTCACCTCAAGTATCCGCGGGTATGATTATACGATATGCATCACACAGTCTCAGATTCATCTATTCAACCAAAACAAAGAACTTCAAAGAGTGCCCCAAAGTTTCTACAGGAGAGTCAAGACGAAAATGTGTGCCAACCCCTATGCATAGATTCCCAAGGTCACGGAACCCGCAAGTTGATCACCAAAACATACATCAAGTGAATCACACGATATCCTATTGTCACCAGAGATACGCACGTGCAAGACATACATCAAGTGTTCTCAAATCCTTAAAGACTCAATCCGATAAGATAACTTCAAAGGGAAAACTCAATCCATTACAAGAGACTAGAGAGTAAGAAACATCATAAGACCCAACTATAATAGCAAAGCTCGCGATACATCTAGATCGTATCACCTCAAGAACACGAGAGAGAGAGAGAGAGAGAGAGAGAGAGAGAGAGAGAGAGAGATATCAAACACATAGCTACTGGTACATACCCTCTGCCCCGAGGGTGAACTACTCCCTCCTCGTCATGGAGAGTGCCGGGATGATAAAGATGGCCACTGGTGAAGGTTCCCCCCTCCGGCAGGGTGCCGGAACAGGGTCCCTATTAGTTTTTGGTGGCTACAGAGGCTTGCGGCGGCGGAACTCCCGATCTATTCTGTTCCCCGATGGTTTTAGGGTATATTGGTATATATAGGAGGAAGAGGAGCCACGAGGGGCCCATGAGGGTGGAGGGCGTGCCCCCTGCCTAGTGCCTTCCTCGTTGCTTCCCTTACGTAGACTCCAAGTCTTCTGGATTGCTCCCGTTCCAAAAATAACTCTCCTGAAGGTTTCATTTTGTTTGGACTCTGTTTGATATTCCTTTTCTGCGAAACACTGAAACAAGGGAAAAAACAAGAATGGGCACTGGGCTCTGGGTTAATAGGTTAGTCCCAAAAATAATATAGAAGTGTTTAATAAAGCCCACAAACATCCAAAACAGATAATATAATAACATGGAACAATAAAAAATTATAGATACGTTGGAGACGTATCAGCACCACAAGGTTTGGGGGGGGGGCACCCCCTGGGCGCGCCCTCCACCCTAGTGGCCGCCTCGAGGCTCCTCTGACTTGCACTCCAAGTCTCCTGGGTGTCTTCTGGTCCAAGAAAAATCATCACGAAAGTTTTATTCCGTTTGGACACCGTTTGGTATTCCTTTTCTGTGAAACTCTAAAACAAGGAAAAATAGAAACTGGCACTGGGCTCTAGGTTAATAGGTTAGTCCCAAAAATCATATAAAATAGCATACTAATGCATATAAAACATCCAAAATAGATAATATAATAGCATGGAACAATCAAAAATTATAGATATGTTTTAGGCGTATCAGAAACCGGGGATGTTAGATGGTTTCCAAGCAAACACACCGACATTTGCCCGCAGGAAGGCAACAAGCGCGCTTTCCTATTTGTCCTCGAGAGTGGCACTGATAGTAAGTGTACAATCAGTGCCAACTAGCCCTGCCGGGACCTTCTTCACAGCGGGTGCGGCAACCTATGATCTCTTGCTATTGGAACTCTTCGGCAAATCATCAATAGGCGCAGCATGCTCTGAAGAGGCGCGCTTCCCTTGGCATCCTTGCTAGCTTTCTTCTCTTTCTTGCTTTCCTTGGTGAGAGCGGTAGCTTCCACGGCTTCTGCACCAACTGCTTCCCGATACATCTTATCCACGCAAATTATTGTGTCCTTCTCGTCTGATGGAATAGAAATGACGCCAATCGTCCCTGGCATCTTCAGAGTGTTGTAGGCATAGTGGGATGCCGCCATGAGTTTTGCCAGGGCTAGGTAACCGAGGGTTCCATTGTATGGCTGGGGGAGGTTAACCATATCAAACACGATCTTCTCGGTCCGGTAGTTTAACTCCCCCTAAACGTTACCAGCATTGTGATCTTCGCCTTAGAACGATTCCTACCGGGGTTGATCCCTTGGAAAGTACCAGTAACCTTGAGCTCTTCATCTGCTATCTGGAGCTTGCTGATGACGTTGGGAGAGATTAGATTCAACACAGCCCCGCCGTCAACCAACATCTTTGTGACCTTGAGGTTGCAGATTGTTGGTGAGAACAACAACAACACACACCCTACCGTGGTGGTGCGGTCAGGGTGATCCTCCTCATCAAAGACGATGGGTGTGCGGGACCACTTGAGCGGCTTCCGAGAATCTACCGTTGGCTCCACGACAATGACCTCACGCGCCCACCGTTTAAGCTGACGGTGAGAGGAGTGCAGGAATGCACCTCCGTCAATGCATAGGGTGCTAGTGGCTTTCCGGAACTCCTGCTCGCTGGTTTCCTCCTCATCTCCTTAATCACTCTTGTCATCGCACTCCTTCTTCTCATGGCCTTTGGCGGGTTTCCCTTGATACCGAGGGGTCTTGACGGGGCGACCTCCTTTGCCACCTCGGCCCTTCCCGCCAGCGCCATCTTGGTCCTTCTCTTTGTCACGCTTCTCGTACTCAACCTTCTGCTTCTTGATGAGTTGTTCAACCTCATGACACTCTTGCAGATCATAGTCGTTGGTCCGATGGATCTTGCAGTATGGCCCATCAGACTTCCCGGCCTTCTTGGTAGCCGCGGCTTCACGACAATCAGTGCACACGGCAACTTCCTTGCCGGGAGCCTTGGCCTTCTTGCCGGTACTAGGAGTGCTCGACACTTCAACAACCATTACTGCTTTATCCTTGGCTTCTTGCTGCGTTTCTTGTTCTTCTTCTTGGTGGCGTCATCGTCATCATCTAAGTCAACCTCGATGATGTCTTCTTCACCGAGGAGTCGCCTCCCCTCCTCTGTTCGGGCACACTTATCCACCAGAGTGTACAGCTCATTCACAGTCTTGGGCAAATAGACGTTCATCTTGGAATGTATCCCGTGATTGCACACGTTAGACTGGAATGCATCTATCACAGGTGTCGGGTGGATGTCTGGAATATTCCTGTGTACTCGGCTAAACCTCTGCATGAACTTTCGTAAACTCTCTCCTTCCTTCTGCTGGAGGAGCTGCAAGTCGCTGGGCTGCCCTGGTTCTTGATGGCCACCCGTGAGGCGCCAACAAACTCATGGCACATGTTAGCCTAGGTTGATATGGAGTTCTCTCGCAAGTGCATTAGCCACGACCTCACGTTTGGCTTGAGTGCCAAAGGGAAGTAGTTGGCGAATACCTTCTCATCTGTTCCCCCGACAGCTTGAACAGCGATGGTGTAGATGCTCAAGAACTCTGCCAGGTTCAATCTCCCATCATATTTTTGTGGTATCTCTGGCTTGTACGTGCGGGCAGATGGCCAACGGACTTGCCGCAGCTCACGGGTGAAAGCGGGGCACCCAACCTCGAAAGGCAGGTACCCGCTCCCACTGGGCATAGGCTCATTGACGTGAGGGGCATTGCACTTATCAGACTGGCGTCGGGTTTCGTGGCGTCGGTCGATGGTGACGCGCGCATCTCCCTCCGCCTGTCTTCCAGGACTCGCCACTGGTCTTTACGTGTCCGAGGATCGGACGAAACCATCAATACATCGTCCGGTTCTTGTTCGCGAGGCTCTGGCTGCGCCCCCTGCATTGGCTGTCGTGGAGGGGATTGCACCGTGGGGGTGGCCCCATCGATACGACCAGCGGCTCGGGCCGCCATCGCTGCCTATGGAGGCCGCGGCGGGCTTACTCGTAGTGATCCTCCCGCCTCGGCAAAAACAATCAAGCTCTGAATGGAGCCTCTTGACTCATCCATTTGGGCTCGCACCATGGCCTCCGAAGCGGTGCTCGGCATGAACGACGATGTCGACCGCAACATCGCTTGGCTTCTAACTGTGCCGGTAGTGACGATGCCGCGCTCTCGCTACCGCGAGCCGGTCGCCAGGGTAGCGTGGGGACGAGGTGGATGCGCTCGAGGATTGGTGACCCCATTCGGCGCATTGTCTCGGCCAGCTCGTCCTGGGGGTGGCACATGCCCCATAGCCGCATCCGCACTACGGGCGGCCAGAGGGTTACGGTTCGCCCCAGAGCGAGAGTCATTGTTGTGGCTGCGACCTTCATTTGGGTGGAGAGGCGAAGATGGAATAATCTCTCCACCCACACCTTGTGGAGCATGGCCACTGGGATGTTGTAGGCACTGTCCTTCTCCGGTGCCCTCCGCTCCCGCTTCGACCACACGGGAATGGTGGCGACACCGTCTGCGCCGGCCATGTCCCTCGCAGCGTCCACGTCCCCGTGTGCCCTCGATCCCCCATGACATCAGTGGCCGCATGTGAAGGGGCCTTCGAGGTGGACGGGTGAGCCGTGACACCGGGTTCTTTCTTGGGCGCCATGGATGATGAAGCCGTTGGTGAACAAAATGTTGATGAAGATGACGCGTTGCTCATGCCCTTGGAATTGTGCAAGCGCTTTGCCCTACTTGGCGTGCCAAAGATGTCGTGGGAGTTCACGGCCACCTATGCGACCATCGGCCCCTTGTGGTTTGGTTGAACAGACACATTGCACAAAGAGTGGAAAGCGTTGCGCAACACGACAGTGATGACACATGCAGTGTTTACCCAGGTTCAGGCCACCGCGAGGCGTAAAACCCTACTCCTGCTTTGGTGCATTAATTAACGGACCGAGGTGGAGACGCAACGCTCTAGCCCGGCAAGGTCGCCTCGGGACAAGAGCAGCTACGCGCGTATGAGTGCACAGGGGTCCGAATCCTTTCTAAGGTCTCCAGGGCCCTCCTTTTATAGCTCAAGGGGTAACCACAATGGAAAACCAGTCATTACGTACTAATTAGATAGCAAACAGTGCTATCATACCAAACTCTACAGACAAGACAAGGTGCATTAAATGCGCCGCTTAGTGTCACATCACGGAGTAGCCCGGCAAGCCTTGCCGTGCCGTTCAACCTCTTTCTTGCCCGCCTCCATGACACGTCCCTAGACGGGTGTCCTTTGGAGTTGATTTCTGAAGGAAGTGGCTGCCATGTGCTAAATAACAGTCACTTTATCACTTGGGGGCTTGACTTCGCACCGACAGGTGACTTGTGTTGCTGTGAGGTGAAGCGGTGGAGCCTTGGCGGGGTAGTCCGCCCTTGGCGTTCCTAGCAAGCTTGACGGGCGGTCCTATGACTTGTCTTCGGGCATCCTCGACCTCGCCAGGCTCGCCTGCCCGGCAAGGGAGGTTTTTTCCTTACCAGTATCGTGCTTGTAGGGTTGGTCTTGGTCTACTTGATCCGCCCTTTGATTTCTCAAAGAGCTATCTCTTCTGCTTGGCCTTGTCTTTAGATGTTGCAACCTTGCTCTTGAGCCTGTGTACGGTCCGGAAAACACACGCCTGGGGTTTTTTGCACCGGCAGCCTAGGTGAGGGAAGGGGTACATGGGCCTCGTCCCGAGTGATGCGCGCAGGCAAAGACCGGATGATCTGGTGGTGGTTCGAATGATCCGGACATTGTCTAAATGATCCGGTTGGGTCGCTGCAGCCGTGGTTGACTCAGACGTCCGGGGCCTGGTTCAGATGACCGACTTCAGGGAGAAGCTACGGGTATCCCCGGCCGCTCTAGCCAGATCGTCCGGGAGGAGGGCGGATCGTCCAGGCGATGTTCGGATCATCCGGGAGGGGGTCTGTATCATCCGGGTAACTGCCGACTTGTGTTGTTTGCTCTTCGTCTTCACATTCTTCTTCCTCCATTGCTTGACCTTGCTCCTTACCTTCTCCATCACTGGTTCCATGGTACTTGAGTATGCAAATTGAGGTATTAGCCATGTCTCATGTGATTCGAAAGGCAGTTGAGCAAGGAGGGAGTTCACCTCGGTTTTGATGGCTCGTGCATGAGCCCTTGTCATTGGTCGACTTGGTTCCTTGGGTGATGATGACATCACCCCCTAGGGAAAATCCGCTCCTAGATCGATAACCTCATCAACATGGAAAGGAGATAGGTCCTTGACATTGAAGATCTCACTCACATTGTACTTTTCGCATGGAATGTCGATTTGTAGGCATTGTCGTTGTGGCGTGCTAGCACCTTGAATGGTCCATTGGCGCGAGATTGAAGCTTGTAGTTGCACTTGGTAGGGAAACGGTATTAGCATTCGTGTAGCCACACAAGATCTACGGGGTTGAACACCATGGGGTGCTTGATGGTGTTGAGCTTTGTGGCGAGGCGTTGTACTTGGCTTTCAATCGTGTGCCATGTATCTTCATGCATCTTCTTGACGTAAGTTGCTCTTGCGCTCGCGTCCAAGTTTGCTCTCTCTTGTAGTGGTAGCGGGAGGATGTCTAATGGAGACAATGGGTTGAAGCCATAGACCACCTCAAAGGGAGACTTGCTGATTGTGGAGTGTCATGCTCGATTGTAGGCATACTCAGTGACGGATAGGCATTCTTCCCACTCCTTGATGTTTTTGTTGATCAACAAGCAGAGGAGTAGAGAATGTCCGGTTGATGACCTCCGTTTGGCCATCGGTTTGTGGATGATATGCTGAAGAGAAGAGTAGCTTGATTCTAGCTTGGCGCATAGCGTCTTCCAAAAATAGTTTAGGAACTTGACAATGCGGTCTGACACAATCGTCTTGGGCACTCCATGCAATCGCAGGATTTTCATACAGAAAAGATTTGCAACATGTGAAGCATCGTCTATCTTGTTACATCGAATAATATGTGTCATCCTAGAGAAACGGTCCACAACGACAAACACCAAATTCTTGCTGTTTTAAGTTCTAGGAAAACCAAGCACAAAATCCATACTAATATCTTCCCATGGGTGCTAGGGAATATGAAGTGGCATATGTAGACCACGAGATTGAGCTTGTGACTTAGCTTTGCGGCATGTTGAACACCAGTTGTCGTAGCATGCGATGTCGCGAAACATCTTTGGCCAATAGTATCTTTTGGAGAGTGCCCCCAAGGTCTTGTTGCAGCCGAAGTGTCCCATAAGTCCCCCACCGTAAGCCTCTTGAGAAAGCAACAAATGGAGAGAAGACTCAGGTATACAAAGTTTGTTAGTCATAATATAGCCGTCCTTGGGATAATATCGCTCCTAGAAAGTGTTAGTTTGACATTAGCATAAGGAATCACAAATGAAGTATCATGCATACAAGTCTGTAATGTATTCGAAGCCAACAACATTCAATTCAAGTTGAGTAACTAACACACAATTGCGGGAAAGAGCATCTGCCACTACATTTTCTTACCCTTAATGTACTTAATGACATAAGGAAATTATTTAATGAATTAATTCACTCCATTTGACATGCCTTTTATTCAAATTCGTTTGAGTTTTAAGGTACTTGAGCATCTCATGGTCGGTATGTATGAGAAACTCATGTGGTCAAAGGTATAATGCTCCCAAACATGCCAGACTCGTATCAAAGCATATAACTCTTTGTCATAGATGGGATAATTAAGTTCCGCGTTGGATAGTTTCTCACTAAAATACGCAATAGGTTGTTTCTCTTGCAAAAACACGCCACCTATGCCATTACCGCTAGCGTCAGAATGCACTTCAAAACTTTTGTCAAAATTGGGTAAAACAAGTAATGGGGCATGTGTAAGCAAATTTTTAAGCTCATTAAATGTTGTGTCTTGGCAGGATCTCCAAACAAATGGTGCATTCTTTTTACTCAAGGCATGCAAAGGTGATGCAATGGTGCTAAAGTCCTAACAAAACGACCATACAAACTGTCTAGGCCAAGGAAGCTATGCACTTGTTGCAAGTTTGTTGGTTGATGCCAAGTTTTAATTGAGTCAATTCTAGACTGATCAACCTCAATGCCCTTAGAGGAAACAAAAAATCCTAAGAAAACGAGTTGTTATTTCCATAAAACTTGCGAGACTTGTCTAAGATGTGTGACATGCTCCTTAAGAGATTTGGTATAAACAAGGATAATGTCAAAGTAGACCACAACACAATAGCCAATGAGATGTAGAAGGACATAATGCATCACGCGCATGAATGTTCTAGGCGCTTGAGATAAGCCAAAAGGCATGCCTAACCATTCATAGAGGCCAAATTTGGTTTTGAAAGTCGTTTTCCATTCGACACCTTCTTGCATGCGAATTTGGTAGTAGCCACTTTTAAGATCAAATTTTGAGAAAATGGTGGCTCCACTAAGTTCGTCTAGCATGTCATCTAGACGTGGAATGGGGTGACGATATCTAACGGTGATAGCATTAATGGGACGACAATCAGAACAAATACGCAAATGACCATCTTTCTTAGGCACAATGATGACCTGAATGGCACAAAAGCTTAGGCTCTCGCAAACATACCCTTTCTAGAGAAGGAGTTGGACTTGACGTTGATTCTCTTTTGTCTCACCCGGGTTGACACGGTTGGGTGCCTTTTGCGGTAGTGGTGCGCCGGGTATGAGGTCGATGCAGTGCTCGATCCCACGAAATGGAGGAAGTCCTGGTGGTAGTTCACTGGGGAAAACATCTTCGAATTCTGGCAATAAATGAGACAAGGCCAAAGGTAGATGTTGTGAAGCATTAGTCCACACGACCACATCTTTGCACACAATTACAAAGTGAAGGACACTTCAAGTGCTCCCACTCACATCCCTACAGTCTCTTTTGGTGGCTAGGAGCACTAAGTTTTTCTTGTCTCTCATTGTGGAGACACTCATACTTGGCTTGTGGTGCTCACTCTCGTTTGGGTGGTTCACTCACTCACTAATCTCTCTGATGCCTCGAATCTTGCTTGTCGGTGATCACTTGACTTGGCAACATTGGTCAAAGCACGTACTCCTAGCCTTTCATCTTGAAGCGATAGTGATTCGTCCATCCGTTGTGGATGACACCGTGGTCCAATTGCCAAGGTCTTCTGAGGTGGAGATGGCATACAAATATAGGAACCACATCACACTACAGGGTGTCTTCATATGCTCCAATCATGAAGGAGACTTGGATGGTGTCGTTGACTTGTATGGTGTTGGAGTCTCTAGTCATTGGACCTTGTAAGGGCGGGGGTGGTTCTTCTTTATAGGTTGTAGCTTGGAGCAAAGTTCTTCACTTGCCAAATTGGGGCAACTTCCGCCGTCAATGATCACCTTGACAGAATTGCCTTGGATGCCAACTTTGGTGTGGAAGATGTGGCAACGTTGGTCTTCGTCTTGTTGTTGTTGAAGTGTCAAAATCTTGGAGACAACAAGAGCGAGGCTCGGATCATTGTCGCAAAAGATTTTCCCATCTTGATATAATTCACTTGTCGGTACATGGCCACATGTTCCAAGGTTTCCATTTCTTCATCGGTCATGGAGTTGTAAGTGTCGTCATCATTTGCAATAATGGTGCGCCATGTGGGGCACACAAATGTCTTGTGGCCACGACCCTTGCAAGTGAAACATTGGATTGAGCTTATCTTGGCAGTAGCATCCATTGTAGGGGTTGATGACGAAGCTCTTGGCTTGTACTTAATTGTAGGAGGATGACTCGAAGATGTTGTAGGTTGCTTGTCACAACCCAATCCCTAATAGGGGCCTCGAATCTCTGTGCTTTCTGTGCCAGTCCCTTGGCCAATAGCTGACACGCACAGCCGAAGATGAAATACCAAGAATACATCACATGTCATAGTATTACATCATAGATCTGGTCTTTTACAATACACACATGCTTAGCTCATGGGCTAACTTAAAATACAATCATGCAACGGAGATAATATCCTAGTCTTGTGGCGTCCATTCACTCACATGCATTAGTTGAGTATAGCGTCGTAACCCTACTTTGTACCTTCTCTTCGGTATGGTAAACCTGGAACATGATACGTTGCAGCCACTAGGGTCAATACATTGAATGTATTGGCAAGTCCACAGTTTATAGGAAACCTATTCACCTACATACACTTTAGTTGGTGGCATTCAAGGCTCTATGCAGAAAATAGTTTTGCCCTATTATTTATAGTGGTCTACACTACTAGCCATAAGACACTCCCGGTGAACCCCGGTCATAGTCAATGCAATTTGAGCATGTGCGTTCCCTGCTAGTCCCCGGTTACCTAAACCTTCCCATATGAAGCTGCAGGTAAACCCGGGAACCTAGGTCGGTCCACACTTCCTGTTGATTCAAACCCATTGATTTTACTTAAGAAGAGCTGATGAGATCAAGCTGACAATTCTCGAATGAGTTTCTCAAGTTGTCCATAACTAGGGACACGACTAATCATGATCGGTTTTATACACTTTGCAGTGGTTTGGTACTTTACCCGTGATTCCTGATCACACCCTTGTGCCATGTAGACCAAAACGTGACTTTTGGAAAGCATTAGCCCCTCAGAAAAGGAAGACCAAGTTGGACTACACACCAACATCTGCTGGTCTATCGCTGAAGGTTCCCACTTCTTACTTGGTCTAGACAGAGCCCATATTGTAGCACGGTTACACATGGAAGCAATGAAACTTTGAACTCGTACAATTCTTTTGAGCCTGGGTAGTTGATATGTTTCCAACATATCTATAATTTTTTATTGTTCCATGCTATTATATTATCATTCTGGGATGTTTTACAATCATTTTATAGCAACTTTATATCATTTTTTGGGACTAACCTATTGACATAGTGCCGAGTGCCAGTTGTTGTTTTTTTGTTGTCTTTTACTTTGCAGAAAATCAACACAAAATGGAGTCCAAACGCAGCAAAATTTTTGGAGATTTTTTGTGGACCAGAAGACACCTGTTGGGCCAAAGAAGTACCAGAGGGGGCTCCAAGGGGAGCACGACCCACCAGGGCGCGCCTGGGGGCCCAGGCGCACCCAGGTGGGTTGGGCCCACCTGGGTGCCACTGACTCTTTGCTCTATAAATACCCCAATATTCCAGAAACCCTAGGGAAGTCGACGAAAATCAATTCCAGCAGCCGCAAGTTCCAGAACCACTAGATCCAATCTAGACACCATCACAGAGGGGTTCATCATCCTCATTGGTGTGGTGCCTCTCCGATGATGCGTGAGTAGTTCATTGTAGACCTACTGGTCCGTAGTTAGTAGCTAGATGGCTTCCTCTCTCTGTTTTTTATGCCCAATACAATGGTCTCTTGAAGATCTATTTGATGTAACTCTTTTTGCAGTGTGTTTGTTGGGATCCCATGAACTTTGATTTTATGATCAGATCTATGTTTTTATCCATGAAAGTTATTTGAGTCTTTTGATCTCTTATATGCATGATTACTTATAGCCTCCTATTTCTTCTTCTTCAAATCTTTGGTTTAGTTAGGTCGATTAGATCGATTTTTCTTGCCATGGGAAGAGGTGCTTTATGATGGTTTTGATCTTACGGTGCTTGATCCCAGTGACAGAAGGGGAACCGACACGTATGTATCGTTTCTATTAAGGGTAACAAGATGGGGTCTATTTCTACCTAAATAGATCTTGTCTACATCATGTCATCGTTCTTATTGCATTACTCCGTTTCTCCATGAACTTAATACACTAGATGCATGCTGGATAGCGGTCGATGTGTGGAGTAATAGTAGTATATGCAGACAGGAGTCGGTCTACTAATCTTGGACGTGATGCCTATATAATTATTATTTCCTGGATATCGTCTTGATTATTTGAAGTTCTATCAATTGCCCAATAGTAATTTGTTTACCCACTGTGTGCTATTTTTCTCGAGAGAAGCCACTAGTGAAATCTATGGCTGACGGGCCCCTTCTTTATTATATTTGCCTTCGAGATCTAATTTATTTGCTTTTATTTTCAAATCTTTTAATCCAAAAACCCAAAAATACCTTGCTGCAATTTTTCTTTATTTATTTTATCTCTCGTTCCCGCGAGATCTATTTATCCAATCTTACCTATCTTTTTACACGTGAGGGATTGACAACCCCTCTCTTATGTTGGGTTGCAAGTCTTTGTTCTTTGTGTGCAGGAGCTGTTTACATGGTGTTGCGTGGTTCTCCTACTGGTTCGATAACCTTGATCTCATCACTGAGGGAAATACCTACCGTAGATGTGCTGCATCATCCCTTCCTCTTTGGGGAAATACCGACGTAGTTCAAGCCGCATCGGCAGTCGCTCGCAAAACTGACAACCATCCAAGAAAATCCGAAGCACTGCCCAGATGATTCATTAATGAAGTTGTAGTGAAGGAGTCAACCATGTGGTTGTATGGTGGAATAGTAATTGGTGTTTCCCAATCCATGTCATAGCAGCTAAGTAACTACTCGATCGTTACAAGGTCAGGGTAACTTTGGACCTAAGTTGTCAACTACTGGGTTGTACAAAATTTAACATCGTAAACTCACATACCGAACATGGCAAAACTACAATGCAACAAAATACTGGGTATCATGATCAAAGTGGTACTTGCCTGATATTAACGATTCTTCAGTCTCACAAAATTTATCACATTTATCTTCTCTTCGTATAATATATCGTGAGTAAACAACAATCATAAACAACCATACAATGCAGTCAGACATACAACAAATGTTGTGAATGGTGTTAGTGCCATTGTGCTATGAGATCATGCGTCAGAGTTAACTCATTAGAGTTTGGAAAACAACATAGTAGTTGTCAATTGGGATACATGTGACATAAGGGTTCACATGCAAGTTGCAATAAAAGGATTCATCTCATAAGGAGTATGGTATATCAAGTTGTGGTTGCCACATCCAATCAAAAGAATCTTAACAACAAAGTCATGGTCTATGAATCTTGGATAGCCAAGTTCATGTTCAAGTTTGAACGACAATTCAAACTTGTTGACCTTTTCATGAGTTTGAATACATTAAGTGTTTGGACTGGAAAAAGAACTTGGTCTGGCTTCCAATTCAATTTGGATTTGAATTAGGGTTCATCTTATTTGAATTCAAAATGAATTTAATTCACAATTTAATTTGGTTCTACCAAGTTGAATTGAATCATGAACTATTTCAGAATTGACTAAGTCAGTCCAACTCAACTAATATAATGTTTACCCTAAAGTCAAATACAAATCCAATATGATTACTAACG
The DNA here is from genome assembly GCA_032464435.1 of Aegilops umbellulata. NCBI lineage: Eukaryota > Viridiplantae > Streptophyta > Magnoliopsida > Poales > Poaceae > Aegilops > Aegilops umbellulata. The sequence continues at coordinate 220,580,914 of CP136055.1, read as the reverse complement.
TTTAATTCAAGTTCAACTAAAGTCAATCAAAATAACAAAATGTTTTACTATGTGCCAATCGTTTTCAAACTTTATTTAAGTTTGAATTTAAATAAATTTGAGTCCATACTTCCCTAAGGTCAATTATTAAATCTAAAATAATTCCTGGGTCAATTCAATTCATTAAAAAAATATTGCAATTGTTTTATTTTAATTAAACCTAGGGCTTCAAGTTTATAGTCAAACTACGTCTTAATCGGATTAAAATATTATTTGCACTCCCTAAAGTGAAATAATCATCCAAAAATATTTACTAAAGTTCATTTTAAGTTTGTGAACTAGTTGCAGCTTGTTTGTTTAATCCAAAAATATTTACTAATGTTCATTTTAAGTTTTCGAACTAGTTGCATCTTATTTGTTTTATTAAACAATTTTTAATTCATAGTTAAAGCAATTTAGGTTGAATTACTATTTGAATTACTTCTACTGTTCAAACTATATTAAAATTGTAATTCCAAATTATCTGAAAATTATACTACAGTATCTAAGATGAAACTACATGTCACTAGGTTCAATTTGCAAAAAGAATCAATTTTTTTCGATTTATAAATTGCAAGTTATGCCCATTTTAAGTTTGTATTCATTTTCTTGGAAATCAACTTTTAAATTATTCAAATCCGAAATTTCACTTTTCAGGGTGAAAGTATATTTCATCAAAATCATTTTGCAAAAACAAACACTCAATTTAGACTTACAGAATAAAAGTTGTGAGTATTTTAAGTTCAAGGGGTTTTCTATATAAAATTATTTTAATTGAATAAATAGAAAATTGAACGGATAAAGTTTTGGATAATGTTGGTGAAGTGGCAGCTTCTAGTTGGCCCATACTGATTGCCGTTAAGTGGACGTGTGCTTGTCGTGCGGTCGAGATCTAACGGTCCAGATTAGATCTTGGGCGTTTAGTGTTTCGGCCTCACCGGAAAAATCGTCGGCATTGAACTTGACGGGGGCGTGGCTTTGGTAGTGGCCATTCCAGGCGGTCCCGTGGGTCTCAGCTGCGGTGGAGGGCACAGACAGGCGTGGGGCGGTGAGATGGGGCCTCTGGTGGCAATGGATGGAGCTGGTAATGACGGTGATGGCTAGAGTGTGGACGCCGGACCTCGGGCAGCACCCGGAGCTTTGGTCGTGGTTGCGCGCGTTGATCTAGATTGCATATGGATAAACCAAACGATCAAGGAGGCGTGCACGGATGTGGCATTCAAGGCTCTATGCAGAAAATAGTTTTGCCCTATTATTTATAGTGGTCTACACTACTAGCCATAAGACACTCCCGGTGAACCCCGGTCATAGTCAATGCAATTTGAGCATGTGCGTTCCCTGCTAGTCCCCGGTTACCTAAACCTTCCCATATGAAGCTGCAGGTAAACCCGGGAACCTAGGTCGGTCCACACTTCCTGTTGATTCAAACCCATTGATTTTACTTAAGAAGAGCTGATGAGATCAAGCTGACAATTCTCGAATGAGTTTCTCAAGTTGTCCATAACTAGGGACACGACTAATCATGATCGGTTTTATACACTTTGCAGTGGTTTGGTACTTTACCCGTGATTCCTGATCACACCCTTGTGCCATGTAGACCAAAACGTGACTTTTGGAAAGCATTAGCCCCTCAGAAAAGGAAGACCAAGTTGGACTACACACCAACATCTGCTGGTCTATCGCTGAAGGTTCCCACTTCTTACTTGGTCTAGACAGAGCCCATATTGTAGCACGGTTACACATGGAAGCAATGAAACTTTGAACTCGTACAATTCTTTTGAGCCTGGGTAGTTGATATGTTTCCAACATATCTATAATTTTTTATTGTTCCATGCTATTATATTATCATTCTGGGATGTTTTACAATCATTTTATAGCAACTTTATATCATTTTTTGGGACTAACCTATTGACATAGTGCCGAGTGCCAGTTGTTGTTTTTTTGTTGTCTTTTACTTTGCAGAAAATCAACACAAAATGGAGTCCAAACGCAGCAAAATTTTTGGAGATTTTTTGTGGACCAGAAGACACCTGTTGGGCCAAAGAAGTACCAGAGGGGGCTCCAAGGGGAGCACGACCCACCAGGGCGCGCCTGGGGGCCCAGGCGCACCCAGGTGGGTTGGGCCCACCTGGGTGCCACTGACTCTTTGCTCTATAAATACCCCAATATTCCAGAAACCCTAGGGAAGTCGACGAAAATCAATTCCAGCAGCCGCAAGTTCCAGAACCACTAGATCCAATCTAGACACCATCACAGAGGGGTTCATCATCCTCATTGGTGTGGTGCCTCTCCGATGATGCGTGAGTAGTTCATTGTAGACCTACTGGTCCGTAGTTAGTAGCTAGATGGCTTCCTCTCTCTGTTTTTTATGCCCAATACAATGGTCTCTTGAAGATCTATTTGATGTAACTCTTTTTGCAGTGTGTTTGTTGGGATCCCATGAACTTTGATTTTATGATCAGATCTATGTTTTTATCCATGAAAGTTATTTGAGTCTTTTGATCTCTTATATGCATGATTACTTATAGCCTCCTATTTCTTCTTCTTCAAATCTTTGGTTTAGTTAGGTCGATTAGATCGATTTTTCTTGCCATGGGAAGAGGTGCTTTATGATGGTTTTGATCTTACGGTGCTTGATCCCAGTGACAGAAGGGGAACCGACACGTATGTATCGTTTCTATTAAGGGTAACAAGATGGGGTCTATTTCTACCTAAATAGATCTTGTCTACATCATGTCATCGTTCTTATTGCATTACTCCGTTTCTCCATGAACTTAATACACTAGATGCATGCTGGATAGCGGTCGATGTGTGGAGTAATAGTAGTATATGCAGACAGGAGTCGGTCTACTAATCTTGGACGTGATGCCTATATAATTATTATTTCCTGGATATCGTCTTGATTATTTGAAGTTCTATCAATTGCCCAATAGTAATTTGTTTACCCACTGTGTGCTATTTTTCTCGAGAGAAGCCACTAGTGAAATCTATGGCTGACGGGCCCCTTCTTTATTATATTTGCCTTCGAGATCTAATTTATTTGCTTTTATTTTCAAATCTTTTAATCCAAAAACCCAAAAATACCTTGCTGCAATTTTTCTTTATTTATTTTATCTCTCGTTCCCGCGAGATCTATTTATCCAATCTTACCTATCTTTTTACACGTGAGGGATTGACAACCCCTCTCTTATGTTGGGTTGCAAGTCTTTGTTCTTTGTGTGCAGGAGCTGTTTACATGGTGTTGCGTGGTTCTCCTACTGGTTCGATAACCTTGATCTCATCACTGAGGGAAATACCTACCGTAGATGTGCTGCATCATCCCTTCCTCTTTGGGGAAATACCGACGTAGTTCAAGCCGCATCGGCAGTCGCTCGCAAAACTGACAACCATCCAAGAAAATCCGAAGCACTGCCCAGATGATTCATTAATGAAGTTGTAGTGAAGGAGTCAACCATGTGGTTGTATGGTGGAATAGTAATTGGTGTTTCCCAATCCATGTCATAGCAGCTAAGTAACTACTCGATCGTTACAAGGTCAGGGTAACTTTGGACCTAAGTTGTCAACTACTGGGTTGTACAAAATTTAACATCGTAAACTCACATACCGAACATGGCAAAACTACAATGCAACAAAATACTGGGTATCATGATCAAAGTGGTACTTGCCTGATATTAACGATTCTTCAGTCTCACAAAATTTATCACATTTATCTTCTCTTCGTATAATATATCGTGAGTAAACAACAATCATAAACAACCATACAATGCAGTCAGACATACAACAAATGTTGTGAATGGTGTTAGTGCCATTGTGCTATGAGATCATGCGTCAGAGTTAACTCATTAGAGTTTGGAAAACAACATAGTAGTTGTCAATTGGGATACATGTGACATAAGGGTTCACATGCAAGTTGCAATAAAAGGATTCATCTCATAAGGAGTATGGTATATCAAGTTGTGGTTGCCACATCCAATCAAAAGAATCTTAACAACAAAGTCATGGTCTATGAATCTTGGATAGCCAAGTTCATGTTCAAGTTTGAACGACAATTCAAACTTGTTGACCTTTTCATGAGTTTGAATACATTAAGTGTTTGGACTGGAAAAAGAACTTGGTCTGGCTTCCAATTCAATTTGGATTTGAATTAGGGTTCATCTTATTTGAATTCAAAATGAATTTAATTCACAATTTAATTTGGTTCTACCAAGTTGAATTGAATCATGAACTATTTCAGAATTGACTAAGTCAGTCCAACTCAACTAATATAATGTTTACCCTAAAGTCAAATACAAATCCAATATGATTACTAACGTTTAATTCAAGTTCAACTAAAGTCAATCAAAATAACAAAATGTTTTACTATGTGCCAATCGTTTTCAAACTTTATTTAAGTTTGAATTTAAATAAATTTGAGTCCATACTTCCCTAAGGTCAATTATTAAATCTAAAATAATTCCTGGGTCAATTCAATTCATTAAAAAAATATTGCAATTGTTTTATTTTAATTAAACCTAGGGCTTCAAGTTTATAGTCAAACTACGTTTTAATCGGATTAAAATATTATTTGCACTCCCTAAAGTGAAATAATCATCCAAAAATATTTACTAAAGTTCATTTTAAGTTTGTGAACTAGTTGCAGCTTGTTTGTTTAATCCAAAAATATTTACTAATGTTCATTTTAAGTTTTCGAACTAGTTGCATCTTATTTGTTTTATTAAACAATTTTTAATTCATAGTTAAAGCAATTTAGGTTGAATTACTATTTGAATTACTTCTACTGTTCAAACTATATTAAAATTGTAATTCCAAATTATCTGAAAATTATACTACAGTATCTAAGATGAAACTACATGTCACTAGGTTCAATTTGCAAAAAGAATCAATTTTTTTCGATTTATAAATTGCAAGTTATGCCCATTTTAAGTTTGTATTCATTTTCTTGGAAATCAACTTTTAAATTATTCAAATCCGAAATTTCACTTTTCAGGGTGAAAGTATATTTCATCAAAATCATTTTGCAAAAACAAACACTCAATTTAGACTTACAGAATAAAAGTTGTGAGTATTTTAAGTTCAAGGGGTTTTCTATATAAAATTATTTTAATTGAATAAATAGAAAATTGAACGGATAAAGTTTTGGATAATGTTGGTGAAGTGGCAGCTTCTAGTTGGCCCATACTGATTGCCGTTAAGTGGACGTGTGCTTGTCGTGCGGTCGAGATCTAACGGTCCAGATTAGATCTTGGGCGTTTAGTGTTTCGGCCTCACCGGAAAAATCGTCGGCATTGAACTTGACGGGGGCGTGGCTTTGGTAGTGGCCATTCCAGGCGGTCCCGTGGGTCTCAGCTGCGGTGGAGGGCACAGACAGGCGTGGGGCGGTGAGATGGGGCCTCTGGTGGCAATGGATGGAGCTGGTAATGACGGTGATGGCTAGAGTGTGGACGCCGGACCTCGGGCAGCACCCGGAGCTTTGGTCGTGGTTGCGCGCGTTGATCTAGATTGCATATGGATAAACCAAACGATCAAGGAGGCGTGCACGGATGTGGCAAACGCAATGGACACGGAGAGGGCTTGGACGCGGGCTCACCTCGCTTAAGACGACTATGGAGCGACGGCGAGACTCGGGTATCAGTGGAGTAGGTGTACAAGGGGATTCTTGGTGCGGTGGAGATATCCAGGGTGTGCGTCGGGGAGTGGTGGATCGGATGGTGGCGGTGGTTTGTCAACTTGGGCTTGGAATTAGCTAGAATCAAGCCGGAGAACTCTAGGCCAGAGGCAATGGTCGTGGGGACGTCGGCGAGCAGCCAGACAGCGTCGGGCCCAATTGATTGCGGCACAAGAGATAGAGAGGGTTGGGTATTTATAAGGGCATGGTACATGGGGCAAGCTTGCATGTTGGCCATGCATGGTGGTGAACGTGGGCGTGCGTGCGTGCGGGACCTGCGCGAGCGCATGGGTGAGCAGTTGTGCGAGAAGAGGGATGACCTTGGCAGGTGGTGTCCGCTTGCCAGTGGCTCAAGGCGAGGGAGGAGAGAGTGGGGTGTGGGGGTGAGCTGGCTGGGCTGGTTGCTGGGCCAGTTGGGCTCTTTTCTTTTTATTTATTTTTGTGTTATTTTATTTTCCTTTTCTGTTTTCTCTGTCTTTTTCAAATTATTTTGATTTTGAATTTTATTTCAATAGAGAACACTTTCTAAATACCAAATGGAATATTTAGAAATGTTTGAGCATTTTGTTTGGACAAATGGACATATATTTTATGCACTTGCATTTTCATATTGAATTTGAATTTGGTTTGAAATCCAAATGTGTTTCAAATTAATTTTAGAAAAATCATAGAGGGTCAAGTTTATTATTTGGACTTATGAAATACCATTCATGCCAAAAAGTTGGAAAACCATTTTCAAATAATTTCCTTTGATTGAATTGATTCCAAAATGAAACCAACTCAATAGTTTTGGGAAATTATTTTGGCTTTGATATTCTTGGGACTTATTTAGGAATTGTTTTGCCCAACAACATTTCAAATGTCTTCGGTTCCTACAAAGCTAGCTAGGGTGTCGACTAGTGGCATTTGGATTTTATCCCTTCTAGGCAAAGAATCAAGCAAAACAGAGTCAATCACAATCAATCCTAGGCATTCATGGGAAATTGCTAGAATAAATTAAGTTCCCTGTGTAATTTCTAACATACCAGATTTGGGAGAAATCTGGGATGTGACAAACTACCACCCTTAAAAGAGATCTTGTCCCGAGATTTAGAGAGGCTAGAAAGAAAGGCTAGAGTTTGGGTTTCTCTTAAGTTCCATCTCCAAATCAGGGATATGCCATGTCAATATCACTCATATCCTTGGATCATTGGTCCTTCGATCTTGGGTTGTTTATGTTGTCCTCGAGATAATTCTATGGATGATAGCTCTTATTCTCAAGGCTTCTCCATAGCTGGGGGTCTGGTTGGGGTTTCTGATAGCTTCTGGAACTATCCTCATATTAGTGGTCTCTCCTGTACCAAGTTGCTACCACACTTTAAGGATTTTAAGGTTGGGGTCTTCTATGACTTCTTACTCCGTAGATGAAAATGCTGACACTCTTCTAGGTTTGATAATTATGATATCATCTACCGGCTTGGTATATCCGTTTCTCCTTCTGTTTGAGTGGTTCAACAGTGTCTTGCAAATTTGTAGGTGGCATACATCTATGCTTGCCTCAATGTGTCAACTGTGGTCTTACCATCGGTAGTCTCCTTTATGTGCCATCTATGGTCTTACCATCTGCAATCTCCTTTCTGTGCCATCTATGGTCTTACCATCTGTATCATGCCATACATGGGCTTACCATATGCCATTTGGCTCAACATATAAATAGAGGGGCAGGGCTAGCCCCTAGAACACAAGTTTTAAAGCATCCTCTAGTTCTTTCTCACTCGTACTGTTACGTGTTATACAAACGGTTTTTACCCCCTTTGTGCAATGGTGTTTTAAACTGTCGCCTTGCTAGTGTGTGCAATAGGGGGGGGGGTCCTTACCACACAACCCAGAAACCGTCGGGGATAGGCAAGCAACTACTAATGATTTCCATAGAATAAACTTATGAGAAGTCGCTCATGTCCCACATGTTACGTCTCGATGTTACGTTTCTAATCCGAGAGACATCTGAAACGATTGCGCTGTGATACGTCTCCAATGTATCTATAATTTTATTCCATGCCATTATATTACCTATTAACCTAGAGCCCAGTGCCAGTTTATGTTTTTCCTTGTTTTTGACTTTTATAGAAAATGAATATCAATCGGAGTCCAAATGGGATAAAACATTACGATGTTTTTTCTTGGACCAGAAGATGCCCAGAAGACTTGGAGGGAGGGCCCACTAGTACGCGTCAATGCTATACAAACGGTTTTTAACCCCTTTCTGCGACGTCATTTGGAACCGTCGCCAAGTGAGTGTGGGCGATAATGGGGTCCTTCCCACGCGACCCAGAAATCATCGGGGATAGGCCCTCCTGGGACACCAAATGAGCTCATATGCGATCTGGTGAGGCATCGAAACCCAATCATTTCCATAGGTATGTAAATCCCACACGGTGAATCCTAGAAAAACATTTCCGTAGGTATGTATATCCCACACCGTCAATCCCAGAAGAACATTTCAGTAGGTATGTATATCACACACAGTCAATCCAAGGAATACGTTTCCGTTCTTTTGTACATCCCACACAATCAATCTAGAGAAAACGTTTCCGTTCGTATGAATATCACGCACAGTCAATCCAAGGAATATGTTTTCGTTCTTATGTACATCCCACACAGTCAATTCAGGGAAAACATTTCCGTTCATATGTACATCCCACACAGTTTTATGTGTAGGCTCGTGTGTGAAAGGTGTAACTAGCACACACGCTCTGCCTTGGTTAACTGTTTGCTTTTATCAACTACATCACACACGATTTGAGGAAGAAAACTGTGTGGCATTGGGCTATCTATCACAAGCGCTTTTACTGCTAGAACCATTTGGAAAGTTCCATGACACATTTAGCAGGTTTATTAGTTCACAATTAATAATTCCAGTATTACACAAATTCACATTTCATATCGAACAATTGTTTGCCAATTTCATATCAGGCACATAAATATATTATAACATCACAGTATGATAGCTACATGAAAAAAACACAATACAACATATAGCTAGTTCAACTTCATAAGAACAATATATTCATTTCCCTAATCGAGATCATCTAGGCTCATCTTATCCACCTCTGCTTTCAGTTCAGTAAGAACCTGTTTTGCACTGGCCAACTGGGAAAGTGCCTCGTCCTTCGCCAACACCATCTTAGCAAAGTCTGATTTAAAATATCTGAGCTCATTCTCCACCTTCCTCTTTTTATCCCGCATCTTCAAATATTCTTCAGCGCTGACAACACTTTCTCTGCTCTCTTCCTCATACATGCTCCAGAGCTTCGCTAGGCACATCTTCAAAGACTGTGGCCACTCTTGATCAACTCACTCCAAGTAAGAACACTTCCGTTCATACTATAATATTTAAAACTAGATCAATAACAATTATAGGGGAAATGGGTCTATAGCAACATAGAAAATCACCAATGCTTATTTTGAAAAAACTGAAGAAACATGTTAATTATGACATATCTTCTCAAAAAGATCAATGTGCAAATGAATTAATTGCCACTAAGACAACAACCAAATTCTGGAACATCAGAAGCTATAATTAACTACAACAACTCTACAAGTTCTTACTCATGTACAATAAATAACAAATTGAACATTTTATGAGGAAGGTAAATATAACTGCAACAGCATAGCGATAGTGTTTGGATGATAGCAAATTGATGCTAACAGGTGTGTACATGCACAAATTTAGTAACATAGAACTAATAGCACTAAGGCCGTCCACTATGTATGCCAAAACTGGGGTAAATACAACTGTTGCTACATCTCGCACCGGTGCCCTGCACTGGCGAGCCGATGCAGCAGAAAAAAAGCAGGGACCCAGATTCCGGAGCACGTAGTTGCTCCGATGCCCAGTTCCTTCGTGCCATAAAGATTTAGTATTTTACTGCTTGGCCGCTCGGATGTGTGGCCAAAGTTGGCTGCACAAGCTGCTGAAGCAGTGCCAAATAATTTTCTAATGGCAGCGCTGATGAGATGGCGACAATTTAAGATACTAGGTACAAACTGTGGCACTGTCTTAGGATGCGTTTGGTTGAAGGTGTGGTATGAATGGGTTGGGACCGTGACAGTGTCTGAATCACATCTAACAAATAATTTGTAACAATGAAAGAGGGTCTAACCTTCTCTGCACATGCCAGAAACTTCCTCCCACTGTCCACAGATTCAAACGCATCTAGCTTCACGCATGGAGATTTATGGTGACAACGAGCAGATAGATATTCAGCCACTCCGCTCTATTCATTGCCACTGATGGTCCTAGGGAGCTACAAGAGGAAGAAATGACTCAAATCGACCACCGGATAAAAATCCTTCATTCCAAGTCATAGCCCGAGAGAGAGAAGAGAGGCATACCCGGGTGGTGAAGGATTCATCGCCGGAGGAGGAACCGCTGGAGAGGTCTTTGAAAAGACCATGGCGACCCCGGCGGTAGGATGCGTGACGGAGAGAGCGAGGAAGCAGCTATAGCTTAGGAAGGAAGGTAGGAAGTTGGAAACAGGGGAAATGTGACTTGTGGCCGGGGAGAAAAGGGGGTGGGGAAGGGGGGAGGGGGAAGATATTTTCGCGGTAGGCCAAAATTTTGGAAATGTGGAGGGAAACTTTGCGCGCGGTGCCACCGGACCATTCACTTTGAACGATTGTGTGCATCGCAAATGATTCTTCTTCTTTACGCGCATGGGATGAGTTTGATAATTCAAATTTTGGTGGAAATTTCCTCGGGTACGTCATTGCATAATTTAACATCGCTTGCTAATTTGGGCACACAAAAGAGCGTACAGCAGACATACCGCACTTACTGAATCAGGCAATTTTAGTAATTAAACAGAGCTAGTTGACCTAAACATTGCTCTAACAAAAGACTAGCATTAAAAACAAAGCCTAAGTACGCATAATTTTGACAAATCCGCCGCTGCGCTGCCCTATGCATCGCCGGTGTGAGATGAGACGTCGATGACTTGTCCTGGCGACATGCCACCGTTGGTGGACTCCGCGCCTCCCCTATGAAGTCGACCGCGTCCTCGTCCTCGTCCTCTACGCCGCCCTCAAGGTTGTAGTACTCGTAGTAGTGGCTGCACCAGAGCTCGCGTTGGTACTTCACTGCCGATTCCTTGACAGACAAACTGTTCTCTACCTCGACATCGGCCACGCGCAACTCCTCCTCCCAACGCTCCTCGATCTCCGCCGCCTCCTGCACCTCCAGCTCCCGCTCGGCGAACTCATGAGGAAGCAGGTGCTCCATGGCCACCGCCGCCTTTTTGGATGTGGGTTGCATGCTGGAGTCCGAGGTGGCCTGGAATATCTTGGCGTGTGCATCCTCGATCTTGGTGTGGATGGCCTCGACCCGGGCCAGGGCGACATGGGCGGCATGAACGAAAGCTCCAATGCTCTCGACGTTTGCAGCAGCTGCAACCATCTCGGCTGCTGTAGCTGCCCTGTTGGCTGCCGCAGACGCCCTCTCGACATAAGCGGACGCACTCAATGCGGATGCAGCGACACTCTCGGCATAGGCGGCCGCGCTCTCGGCGCATGCGACGGCGCTCGGGGGGACACGGCCATCGTACGGGCCTTCATGAAGCGTTTCCACGGTGTCATCTTTGCAACAAGGGGGTGCGGGAATGGGGATTGGGATTCATGGATTCAGGGGTTGCCGGCATTGGAGTAGACGAGCCGACGAAGCTTAAGTAGGGAGACTTAAATAGACCCAGATATTTTCATCGCAAACGGTTCCTAGAAAACAACTGTGTGTGATGTTGTAGATATTTCTTATTAGTTGTGAAAGAATAATTTGGAGTAAAGTGGCAACAGATGGTGTTTTAAATCTACGAGAAATTTTGTAGTACTAATACAATTGTCATGTCAAATTTTGAAAAAGTTTAGGGGTCATTTCACCTTTTAAGACATTTAATTGATTTTCTAGCCATTTAATGACCATAATTGAAATTTAAACTACATGTACATGCAACAGCTAACCATAACGATTTGAAAAGTCATATTTTGTGTACTTGTGTGTGATTTAATTCCATGTGCAGTAAATTGGAAGGAATTGTCAAACATATTGGTCTAACGGCTATGACACAATTAAGCATGGACTGACATGGCATTTTAATTCGAAAAAATAAAAAAAATATAGAAAGCACATGAAATCTTGGTTAATGTAATGTCATGCCACCAAGATGATGTGGTAAAAAAATTGGCATGTTCGACGAAAGTTTGGACACACACCCCTCACAAAACCGGAGCAACTCACTAGAAGGCTCATGGTTCAGGGGAACAATGCATGTTTGATGACGAACGGGAGATAGCTTCCTCTTACGGCCTTCAATTTTTTTCTACGTTTAACGTGCACTAATACAACTGTAATGTGAAATTTTGGAAAATTCTAGTGGTCATTTGACCTTTTAAAGACATTTAAGTGATTTTCTAGCCATTTAATGACTGTAATTCAAATTTGAACTACATCTACTACATGCAACGGCTAACCAAAACGGTTTGAAAAATCATATTTGTGTACTTGTGTGCGAGTTAATTCCAAGTGAAGTAAATTAAAAGGAGTTTTCAAACATATTTGTCTCACGACATGGACACATGCATATGTATGCGTGGAGTGACATCGCATTTTAGTTCCAAAAAATTAAAAAATATCAGAAACACATGAAACCTTGCTTGATGTAATGTCATGCCACCAAGATGATGTGGTAAAAAATTGGCATGTTTGACGAAAGTATGGACCCACACCCCTCACAAACCGGAGCAACTCACTAGAAGGCTCGTGGTTCGGAGAGGGAACAATGCATGTTTGATGATGAACGGGAGGTAGCTTCCTCTTACGGCCTTCAATTTTTTTTCTATGTTTAACGTGCACTACTACAACTGTAATGTGAAATTTTGGAAAATTCTAGGGGTCATTTGACCTTTTAAAGACATTTAAGTGATTTTCTAGCCATTTAATGAGCGTAATTCAAATTTGAACTACATTTACATGCAACGCCTAACCAAAACGGTTTGAAAAAAATCATATTTGTGTACTTGTGTGTGAGTTAATTCCATGTGCAATAAATTAGAAGGAATTTTCATACATATTTGTCTCACGACATGGACACATGCGTACGTATGCATGGAGTGACATGGCATTTTAATTCAACAAAATAAAAAAATATAGAAAGCACATGAAATCTTGGTTGATGTAATGTCATACCACCAAGATGATGTTGTAAAAAAATTGGCATGTTCGACGAAAGTTTGGACACACACCCCTCACAAACCGGAGCAACTCACTAGAAGGCTCATGGTTTAGGGGAACAATGCATGTTTGATGACGAACGGGAGATAGCTTCCTCTTACGGCCTTCAATTTTTTTCTACGTTTAACGTGCACTAATACAACTGTAATGTGAAATTTTGGAAAATTCTAGTGGTCATTTGACCTTTTAAAGACATTTAAGTGATTTTCTAGCCATTTAATGACCGTAATTCAAATTTGAACTACATCTACTACATGCAACGGCTAACCAAAACGGTTTGAAAAATCATATTTGTGTACTTGTGTGCGAGTTAATTCCTAGTGCAGTAAATTAAAAGGAGTTTTCAAACATATTTGTCTCACGACATGGACACATGCATATGTATGCGTGGAGTGACATCGCATTTTAGTTCCAAAAAATTAAAAAATATCAGAAACACATGAAACCTTGCTTGATGTAATGTCATGCCACCAAGATGATGTGGTAAAAAATTGGCATGTTTGACGAAAGTATGGACCCACACCCCTCACAAACTGGAGCAACTCACTAGAAGGCTCGTGGTTCGGAGAGGGAACAATGCTTGTTTGATGATGAACGGGAGGTAGCTTCCTCTTACGGCCTTCAATTTATTTCTATGTTTAACGTGCACTACTACAACTATAATGTGAAATTTTGGAAAATTCTAGGGGTCATTTGACCTTTTAAAGACATTTAAGTGATTTTCTAGCCATTTAATGAGCGTTATTCAAATTCGAACTACATTTACATGCAACACCTAACCAAAACGGTTTGAAAAAATCATAATTGTGTACTTGTGTCTGAGTTAATTCCATGTGCAATAAATTAGAAGGAATTTTCAAACATATTTGTCTCACGACATGGACACATGCGTACGTATGCATGGAGTGACATGGCATTTTAATTCGAAAAAATAAAAAAATCAGAAACACATGAAACCTTGGTTGATGTAATGTCATGCCACCAAGATGATGTGGTAAAAATTTGGCATGTTTGACGAAAGTTTGGACACAAACCCCTCACAAACCGGAGCAACTCACTAGAAGGCTCGTGGTTCCGAGAGGGAACAATGCATGTTTGTTGACGAACGAGAGATAACTTCCTCTTACAGCCTTCAATTGTTTTCTACGTTTAACGTGCACTGCTACAACTATAATGTGAAATTTTGGAAAATTCTTGGGGTCATTTGACCTTTTAAAGACATTTAAGTGATTTTCTAGCCATTTAATGACCGTAATTCAAATTTGAACTACATCTACATGGAACGCTTAACCATTACGGTTTCAAAAATCATATTTGTGTACTTGTGTGCGAGTTAATTCCATGTGCAGTAAATTAGAAGGAATTTTCAAACATAGTTGTCTCACGACATGGACACATGCATACGTATGCATGGAGTGACATGGAATTTTAATTCGGAAAAAATCAGAAACACATGATACCTTGGTTGATGTAATGTCATGCCACCAAGATGATGTGGTAAAAAATTGGCATGTTTGACGAAAATTTGGACACAAACCTCTCACAAACCGGAGCAACTCACTAGAAGGCTCGTGGTTCCGAGACGGAACAATGCATGTTTGATGACGAACGGGAGATAACTTCCTGTTACGACGTCCAATTCTTTTCTACGTTTAACATGCACTACTACAACTGTAATGTGAATTTTTGGAAAATTCTAGGGCTTATTTGACCTTTTAACGACATTTAAGTGATTTTCTAGCCATCTATGACCATAATTCAAATTTTAACTACATCTACATGCAACGCCTAACCATAACGGTTTCAAAAATCATATTTGTGTACTTGTGTGCGAGTTAACTCCATTTGCAGTAAATTAGAAGGAATTGTTCAAACATATTGGTCTCACAGCATGGGCACATGCATGGAGTGGCATGGCATTTTAATTCCAAAAAAATAAAAAATGATCAAAAAACATGAAACCTTGCTTTATTTAATGTCATGCCAACAAGATGATGTGGTAAGAAATTTGGCCTGTTTGACGAAAGTTTGGACACACACCCCTCACAAACCGGAGCAACTCACTAGAAGGTTCGTGCTTCCGATAGGGAACAATGCATGTTTTTTTGACAGAAAGACTGTAAGGGAACCCCCTACAGTATAATTGGTGCAACAAACCCAAATTGCAAGTACCATGCCTTGAACCTGGGTGGGTGGGAAGGCATCAGCCCCTTCCCACCACTAGGCTATGCCTTCGTGCTTCCGAGAGGGAACAATGCATGTTTGATGATGAACGGGAGATAGATTCCGCTTATGGCCTTCAAATTTTTTTCTACGTTTAACGTGCACTAGTACAACTGCCATGTAAAAATTTGGAAATTTTCAGGGGTCATTTGACCTTTTAAAGACATTTAAGTGATTTTCGAGCCATTTAATGATCATAATTCAAATTCGAACTACATCTACATGCAACGCCTAACCATGACGGTTTGAAAAATAATATTTTTGTGTACTTGTGTGCGAGTTAAAAAATCATCAGACGATGTAAATATCTGGTGTTCAAAAAAGAAAACGTAAAGATCGGGCAAGACAGCCGGCCCCCCACACGATTGGCACTCTATCTCGCTGCTCGAGGTTTGGTAGGTGAGTGGTGGGGATCATTAATCAGACACGGTTCTATATTGGAAACCATCAGCTATTATGTTCACACACGGATTTTCTTGCTGGAATCATGTGTAATTCGAACTAGAGTACTCATAAATTCCGGAAACCGGCGTGTGTACTGTCCCCGTCGATCTAGATTCCGGACGCCATTAAATACAAACTTGCTCATGTCGTCCCGCCTGCATTCTCATCTACATCCTCCAATCGCTCGCCATCCCTCTCTCAAATCTCTGCCATGGCGCCGCCTGTTTGCCCACGCACTGACGAGGAGTCGCCGCCCCTCGAGGACGCTCACTCGAATAGCAGCGACAAGGACCCCTACGCGCCGCCGGACGAGGTTACGCTGAACCACCCAACTTTGGATTGGTTTTGGGCTAGTACAATCTTTGTTTGTGGAAGTCACTGCCGCCGGCTGAGAAAGCCAAGCAAGTGGCTTTCAAGAAGGAGATGGCGGAGGAGGAAGCCAGGTACCAGGCAGCCTGTGAAGCCCGTGATGCCGCCTGGAAAAAGGAGGCGGCCGAGCTTTGGGGGCGGGCACGTCGTCGTGCCGAGGAGGTGTACGAAGACGGGTACTTCGCGAGGAAGGTCCACTACAAAAAAACGACACTTCCGTTATGGTACGTGTTTGTCACAGTAGGTCGCGTTTTCTATCATACATGTACATCCACGACAATTTCATGACAGAATCAAGATAGTCATACATGTGTTGTCATAGAAGTGTTCCATGACATTACCAAAATTATCATCACGGAAGTGTCCACTTCCCTGACGATAAATCGTGCGTCACAGAAGTGCTTTCGTCAAGGGTGACCGACACGTGGCATCCACCATAGCAGGTCGTCGTTAAGCTATCGGGTCCGTTTTTGATTCGATAACCCATTAACAACCCGAACCAATAGGAAATTTCCACGTGTAAAATTTTGATTGGCCAGAGGAAACACATGTCAGCTCATCAGTGGGTCATATAGGCGCCTATGATATGTTGACACGTGCGACGGCCCACCACTGGCCCATTTAGCTTACAAAGGCCGGCCCATTTGACTTGATCAAAAGTTAGCGAGCTGGCACATGAAAAGCCTGTTAACAGTCTCTTCGCAAATAGCTCATTTTATGGCCTGGTAACTCACGGCCTGTTAGGGCCTACCCGAAATCGGCCCAACAACGTCATGTTGGGTCGTCGAATATAACACCATCCCATTTCACTTTCGGCCCATGTATGGCCCATGACGTCTTTCGGCCCATATGAGTCCTTCGTATCTTTAGGCTCTTTAGGGGCCCACGGTGATTCTAGCCCATAATGAACAGTAAATTTCTTTGTACCCGTTAACGACCCATGATTCACATGGTCCGTTTCCACCCCGTGTTAGCTTTCGGACTACTGACGGCCCATACGTTCTTGGGATCCTTTCCGACCCTCGATTACTTCTGGCCCGTTAGTGGCATGTTCCCCTAATGGGCCAAATTCAGCTCGTGTCAAGAGTTAGCCTGTTTCTGGACTGTTAACCCATTACGCCGTTTCAAACCCATCCTATATTCTGGCCCATTAACGGCCCATTATGCATGTAAGAATTAAGCCTTTGCTGACCTCCGGTCTGTTAACGGCCCGTTACCATGCTGGGCCGATACTAATTACGCTCATTGAAAGGATCGAGAAGAGGTGTCTAGAGGGGGGGGGGGTGATTAGACACTAAGTGCCAAAAGTTGCAGTTTTTAATATTCTTAAGTTTAAGTGGAGTTTAAGCACAAGTTTAACAAAACACAATACATATAAAGCAAGCATGCAATGAATATATGAGCAGCGGAAAGTGAAGCATGCAACTTGCAAGAATGTAAGGGGAAGGGTTTGGAGTATTCAAACGCAATTGCAGACACGAATGTTTTTGTCGTGGTTCCGATAGGTGGTGCTATCGTACATCCACGTTGATGGAGACTTCAACCCACGGAAGGTAACGGTTGCACGAGTCCACGGAGGGCTCCACCCGCGAAGAGTCCATGAAGAAGCAACCTTGTCTATTCCATCACGACCGTCGCCCACGAAGGACTTGCCTCACTAGTGGTAGATCTTCACAAAGTAGGCGATCTCCTTGCCCTTACAAACTCCTTGGTTCAACTCCACAATCTTGTCGGAGGCTCCCAAGTGACACCTAGCCAATCTAGGAGACACCACTCTCCAAGAAGTAACAAATGGTGTGTTGATGATTAACTCCTTGCTCTTGTGCTTCAAATGATAGTCTCCCCAACACTCAACTCTCTCTCACGGGATTTGGATTTGGTGGAAAGAAGATTTGAGTGGAAAGCAACTTGGGAAAGGCTAGAGATCAAGATTCATATGGTTGGAATGGAATATCTTGACCTCAAAACATGAGTAGGTAGTTCTCTCTCAGAAAATGTGTATTGGAAGTGTAGATATGTTCTGATGCCTCTCTCCACTAATGAAGAGTCGATGGAGGGGTATATATGGCCTCCACACAAAATCTAACCAATACACACGATTAGCCAAACTCGGTGGGACCGAATAGTTAAACTCGGTCGGACCGATTCAGCAAACCTAGTGACCGTTAGGATTTTCGGTGGGACTGAGATGCAACTCGTTAGGACCGATATGGTTAGGGTTAGGGCATAACGTAGTCTCGGTGTGACCGATTACACAAACTCGGTGGGACCGATTTTGGTAATAAGCTAACCAGAGAGTTGGTCAGGCAAACTCGGTGAGACTGATTACACAAACTCGGTGGGACCGATTTTGGTAATAAGCTAACCAGAGGGTTTGCATTGTAATCTTGGTAGTACCGATTGCTCAAACTCGGTGAGACCGATTTTGGTAATGGACATACACAGAGAGATTACAATCCCATCTCGGCGAGACCGAGATCCCTATCGGTGAAACCGATTTGCTAGGGTTTGTGGTAGTGGCTATGACATCTGAAACTCGGTGGCGCCGGATAGATAGAATCGGTGGGGCTGAGTTTAACTTTTGGTTTAGGTCATATGTGGATGTGGGAAGGTAGTTGAGGGTTTTGGAGCATATCACTAAGCACTTTTAGCAAGCAAGCCATTAAGCAACACCTCATCCCGTCTTGATAGTATTGGCTTTTCCTATAGACTCAATGTGATCTTGGATCACTAAAATTGAAAATGTAGAGTCTTGATCTTGAAGCTTGAGCCAATCCTTTGTCCTTAGCATCTTGAAGGGGTTCCACATCCTCTAGTCCATGCCACTCCATTGTTGAACTTATTTGAAACATACTAGGTAAAAGTGTTAGTCCAATAAGAAATATGTTGACATTAATTACCAAAACCACCCAGGGAGCACTTGTGCTTTCAATCTCCCCCTTTTTGGTAATTGATGACAACATACATCAAAGATTTAGATAAAGATATAGATAATAGCAAGTAAAGCTTTGGAAAGACATGTAACATGCATAGGCTCCCCTAGATGTATGCAATCATGTGAATATTGAATATAGGAGCATGTGGATGCGTAAACATGACAGAGTAAGCAATGTGTTACATGTATCTTGGCTATATGCATCAGAGCAAATGATGTGAATGGGAGAAATGTACCTTCATGCTCATGACTCCTAGTAGAATCAAAAATATGTCTAGAGGGGGGGTGATTAGACTACTTGACCAAATAAAAATCTATCCTTTTCCCAATTTTAGTTCTTGGCAGATTTTTGGCTATCTTAGCACAAGTCAAGCAATCTTCACACAATTCAAGCAAGCATGCAAAGAGTATATGAGCAACGGAAAGTAAAGCATGCAACTTGCAAGAATGTAAAGGGAAGGTTTTGGAGGATTCAAACGCAACTGGAGACACGGATGTTTTTGTCATGGTTCCGATAGGTGGTGCTATCGTACATCCACGTTGATGGAGACTTCAACCCACGGAGGGTAACGATCGCGCGAGTCCACGGAGGGCTCTACCCACGAAGGGTCCACGAGGAAGCAACCTTGTCTATTCCATCATGGCCGTCGCCCACAAAGGACTTGCCTCAATAGCGGTAGATCTTCACGAACTAGGCGATCTCCTTGCTCTTACAAACTCCTTGGTTCAACTCCACAATCTTGTCGGAGGCTCCCAAGTGACACCTAGCCAATCTAGGAGACACCACTCTCCAAGAAGTAACAAATGGTGTGTTGATGATGAACTCCTTGCTCTTGTGCTTCAAATGATAGTCTCCCCAACACTCAACTCTCTCTCACAGGATTTGGATTTGGTGGAAAGAAGATTTGAGTGGAAAGCAACTTGGGGAAGGCTAGAGATCAAGATTCATATGGTAGGAATGGAATATCTTGAGCTCAACACAAGGGTAGGTGGTTCTCTCTGAGAAAATGTGTATTGGAAATGAAGATCTGTTCTAATGGCTCTCTTCACGAATGAAGAGTGGGTGGAGGGGTATATATAGCCTCCACACAAAATCTAACCGTTACACACAATCTGCCAAACTCGGTGGGACCGAATCGTTAAACTCGGTCGGGCCGATTCAGCAAAACTAGTGACCGTTAGGATTTTCGGTGGGACTGAGATGCAACTCGGTAGGACCGATATGGTTAGGGTTAGGGCATAACATAATCTCGGTGTGACCGATTACACAAACTCGGTGGGACCGATTTTGGTAATAAGCTAACCAGAGAGTTGGTCAGGTAAACTCGGTGGGACCGATTCGCTCTTTTCGGTGAGACCGAAATGTTACGAAAGGGAAACAGTGAGTTTACATTGCAATCTCGGTGGGACCGATCGCTCACTTCGGTTGGACCGAAACGTTACGAAGGGAAACAGAGAGATTGCAATCCCATCTCGGTGAGACCGAGATCCCTATCGGTGAAACCGATTTGCTAGGGTTTGTGGCAGTGGCTATGACATGTGAAACTCGGTGGCTCCGGATAGGAAGAATCGGTGGGGCCGAGTTTGACATTAGGTTTGGGTCATATGTGGATATGGAAAGGTAGTTGAGGATTTTGGAGCATATCACTAAGCACATGAAGCAAGAGGCTCATTAAGCAACACCTCATCCCTCCTTAATAGTATTGGCTTTTCCTATGGACTCAATGTGATCTTGGATCACTAAAAATGTAAAATGTAGAGTCTTGTTCTTGAAGCATGAGCCAATCCTTTGTCCTTGTAATTTTGAGGGATCCACTTTCCTCATCCATGCCATGCCATCCATTGAGCTTTTCTAAAATATTCATATTGGAATGATGTTAGCTCAATGAGCTATATGTTGTTAGGAATTACCAAAACCACCCAGGGATAGTTGCACTTTCAGTCCTTCTTGCAAACAGTATGTACATCAGAAAAAACTTCTTATTCACATGACTGTGATGCATATACTTACCTTGTGGTCTTGAGTTGGCTTAGGATGGGATGAACCTGGGCAAACAAGGTTAAATAACACAGATACACCTACTGACCAAAGCAAACAAGAGAAACCACAAGAGAACCAAGACTGGGATGACATGTAGAGTGAGTACTAAGTACCACACTGGATATAGACATGTCCCCAAAGGTAAAGATATGCAATAAAATCAGAGATTTCCTTCCCTTAGATGTCTTGCTCCCCCTGAATCTGCATGGGATACTGGGAGAAGATAGGGAACAGAAAATCAGAGCAACAAAAAAGAAACAACAGAGCTTGAGCTAAAGCAAGCAACCAAACATGTCTTTCCCCTCATAAATTTATGTGACATCTCTCCTCTTGAACACCAAGCATCTGGGGTCTTTGATGATATTATTGTCTCCTTGTTGAGAAACTCTCTCCCCCTGAGTATTCTCTCTTTCTCCCCTATAGGAAAGATTAAGCTTTGATGTGATCTCTCTCTCCCCCTTTGACATCAATTTCCAAGAAGGGCTCTTCTGGACATGTGATACAAATGGGTTGGTCCTTGAGTCACAGAGCAAATCAGCATGTCTAATATGATGCTGGTAGAGGACAAGAATCATTGAGTGGAGCTGGAGCAAACAGAAATCAGGAATAAGTGGCAAGTTGGTTTTCCTGTGGTGGAATCGGCGACTCCGAGTTGTGTGCTTCGGTTGCACCGAAAGGTTTCGGTTGAGCCGAAGAAAACAAACCTGTGTGACCGAGTTCATCGGAGTGAAACCACTTGTCACCTCAGCTCACTAGACAAGTAAGATCTTACAAGGATATGCAAGGAATTTACTGAAAGATTTGCAATGAATTGGATGCAGAAAATGCAGAACAAAAAGCAAAGAAAAGAAACTAAAAGATCTAGATGAAGTTTTTTTTGAAAGGGGAAAAAAATATGCAAGAGACAAATGCAGTAACACAGAAAAGAGCACAAGAGAACTTCATCTAGAGATGGTCGGCGACAAAGTCACCTATGTTAGAGTATATTGACTTATGAGTCAAGTGAGATCACTTGATCATAGGTCATACTCATCGTTTAAGCTCAAAATGGGGTTACCATTTTTCGTTTAAGCATCTTGATGTAATCACATCTTGTCAAGTTGCTTTGGCTCATGACTTGGAGTAAAGCTTCTCTAAGATGGAATAACATACCTTGGGTGGTGCTGTTAATCTTGATCATGTAGTTGAACTTGTGTGGGTTGCTCAAGGTTGATGTAGTTCATCAAGAGTTGGGAGCACCACTTGGAGTTTGAGTTCATCGACCTACATGAGTTAGCTTTGCAAGGAAGAGCACTTGTGTATCCAAAATGACAATCATGAGACTCAACATAGAACTTTCCAAAGGATATGTTTGAATGGTTTCGTGCTTCCTTGTCTTCAACCACCATTGTGTAGAGACTTGGTGATGTAGAGATTGCTCAAGATGTGAGTGAGTTGCAATCTCATAGATTTAGATTCAACCAAGTACCTACACTGGTTAGATAACATGCAAGGTACAACTATATCCAAGACATATGAATAGCATCATAAGAGAAATATCGAGGATTAGTCATAGGCTCATGCCTATCAAATGGAGTTCCTAATCCAAGTTTGAAGCATCAATGATGTTAATTCACCTCTCAACTTGCAAAACACTTTCTCATCAAGTGGTTTAGTGAATATATCCGCCAATTGCTTATCGGTGCAAACATGCTTAAGGTTAATGTCCCCTTTTGCAACATGATCTCGAATGAAATGATGACGAACTTCAATATGCTTAGTTCGAGAATGTTGCACGGGATTGTGAGCAATCTTAATAGCACTTTCATTGTCACATAGAAATGGAACATGTTTCACATATATCCCATAATCTTTAAGAGTTTGGGTCATCCAAAGTAATTGAGCACAACATGAACCAGCGGCAATGTATTCCGCTTCGGTGGTGGATAAGGATACCGAGTTTTGTTTCTTGAAAGACCAAGACACAAGAGATCTACCAAGGAATTGACAAGTACCCGAAGTGGACTTTCTATCAACCTTGTCTCCGGTATAGTCCAAATCGGAGTAGCCAACAAGATCAAAAGAGGACCTCTTAGGATACCAAATGCCAAAATTTGGTGTATGGATTAGGTATCTCACTATCCTTTTCACAGCCTTAAGATGACACTCTTTAGGAGCAGCTTGATATCGTGCACACATGCACACACTTAGCATAATATCGGGACATGAGGCACATAGATATAACAACGAACCAATCATAGAGCGATAAACCTTTCGATCAACCGGTTCACCATCTTTGGTCAAATCAAGATGTCCACTAGTAGGCATGGGTGTAGTCATACCTTTGCATTCTTGCATATTGAACTTCTTGAATAAGTCCTTGGTGTACTTCGTTTGAGAGACAAAGGTACCTTCCTTAGTTTTCTTGATTTGCAAACCGAAAAAGAATTTGAGTTCACTCATCATAGACATCTCAAACTTCTCCGACATTAGATTTCCAAACTTCTCACTAAAATGAGGGTTAGTTGAACCAAATATGGTATCATCAACATAAATTTGGCACACAAATAGTTCTCCAGTAACCCTTTTAGTGAAAAGAGTAGAATCAATTTTACCAATTTCAAAGCCTTTTTCAATAAGGAACTTGGTCAAGCATTTATACCATGCTCTAGGAGCTTGTTTAAGACCATAAAGGGCTTTGTGAAGTTTGTAAACATGATTAGGTTTCTTAGGATTGACGAAGCCGGGAGGTTGCTTAACATAAACTTCCTCCTCAATTTCTCCATTTATAAAAGCACTTTTAATGTCCATTTGGTACAAGGTGATATCATGGTGATTAGCATAAGCAAGTAAGATGCGAATGGACTCAAGTCTAGAAATGGGAGCATATGTCTCACCATAGTCCATACCTTCAACTTGTGTGTAGCCTTGGGCGATGAGACATGCTTTGTTGTGAACCACTTGTCCATCTTCATCTTGCTTGTTGCGAAACACCCATTTGGTACCAATGATGTTGTGGTTGTTGTCGGGCTTCTCGACCAATGTCCACACTTGATTTCTCTCAAAGTTGTGTAGCTCTTCATGCATAGAGTTTATCCAGTCCGGAGCCTCCAATGCTTCTTCAACCTTCATAGGTTCAATGCTAGAGATGAATGAGTAATGTTCACAAAAGTTAGCTAAACGAGTTTTAGAGCGAGTGATTCTCCCGGTTTGGATATCATTGTAGATTTGCTCGAAGGGATGATCTTTGGCAATTATTGCTCGAACTCGTGAAAGCTTTTGCTTGGGTCGGGGTGGAACATCCTCTTCATCTTGTGCTTCTTCTTGGCCTTCTTCATTGTTGACGTTGTCATTATCTTGTCCTGGTGGAGAAGGAGGTTGTTGATGTTCATCTTGGTGTACTTCCTCGTTTTCTTCATCTTGGCGTGTCCCACTTGTGGATGCTTCCGTATCAACTCTTGGTTCACCTTGTCGTGCGGTAGAAGCTTCCACTTGGACGGACGAGGTACTCTTTTTCACTTCCGTTGGATGAATCTTGCCAATGGACAAGTCTTGAATTGCTTCCGAAGGGTCTTTGTCTCCTACATCAATTGGCAATTGCTCTATTGGTGAGCCGTTAGATTCATCAAACTTCACATCTATCGTCTCTTCAACCTTTCGGGTGAAATTGTTGTAGACACGGTAAGTGTGAGAGTTTGAGCCATAACCAAGTAGGAAACCTTCATGAGATTTAGGAGCAAATTTAGTACGACGATGCTTATCAAGAATGTAGCACTTTGAGCCGAATACTCGAAAGTATCCAACTTGGTGTTTGTTACCGGTGAGGAGCTCGTATGCCGTCTTGCCGAGTAGTTTGTGAAGATACAAGTGATTTGTTGCATGACAAGCTGGCTCAACCGCTTCCGCCCAAAAGTGCTTTGGCGTTTTGTACTCATCAAGCATTGTTCTTGCCATCTCGATAAGAGTCCAGTTCTTCCTTTCAACAACTCCATTTTGTTGAGCTGTGTATGTAGCCAAGAACTCGTGTGAAATCCCTTCTTCGTCAAGAAAGGTGTCCACATTTGCGTTCTTGAACTCCGTTCTGTTGTCGCTCCGAACCTTCTTGATCTTCACGGCAAACTGATTTTGGGCCTTCCTAGCGAAGTTTTCGAAGAGCTTTTGGACCTGCGATTTGTCATCAAGAAAGAACACCCACGTAAATCTTGAAAAATCATCAACTATGACTAGACCAAATGAGTTACCACCGAGACTCTTGTAGGCATTTGGACCAAAGAAATCCATGTGAAGTAGCTCGAGTGGTCTTATTGTGGTCATGATGTTCTTCGCGCGGTGACTTCCTCCAACTTGTTTTCCTGTTTGACAAGCACTACAAAGTCTATCCTTGTCAAATATGACATCTTTTATTCCAAGGATATGATCACCTTTAATAATATTATCAAGATTTCGCATACCAACATGACCTAGTCTTCTATGCCACAACCAGCCTTTAGAAGATTTAGCAATCAAGCAAGTTTTAGGTTGAGCCTTTTTAGTGAAATCAACAATGTAAAGATCTCCTCTATGTATACCAATAAAGACCATTTTATGATTGTCTCTACGAAACACTTGGCAATCTAGTTCAGTGAATAGGACATTGAAACCGAAATCAGCAAGTCTGGAAACTGAAAGTAAATTGTATCCAAGGGATTCAACGAGCATGACATTTTGTATGGAGCTATCATGTGAGATGGCCACCTTACCAAGGCCAACCACCTTACCCTTTGAATTATCATCAAAAGTGACATATTTTCGAGGGTCGTCGTTTTCAGCAAGCTCACGGAACATATCTTCATCTCCGGTCATATGATCAGTACATCCACTATCAAGGACCCATTCCTTTCCTCCAGCCATGTAGCCATGAAGATTTGCCATAAGACCAAAATGCCTCATTGCATCATCAAGATCATAGTCACTATCATCATCTTCATCATAGTATCCATGTTCAACATCATCTTGTGATTGATCAATTCCTAGAGAGGGTAATTCATTAGATAAATGATCATCACAATGGTTACCTTTATGAATTCTAATAGCTTCAGATATGATGTCGCTAATGATTCCAACATTTCCTTTAGCACGCATGAGATTGGTAAGCTCAAATAGACAATCACCAAAGCTAGGATCACTAGAGTTCATCTTACTCAAGGCAATAGACTTATGGAGAATTTCGTCTAAATTTTTCAAGGAATAATCTGGAAATCGTTCCTCAAGAAATCTCCATATGGTGTAGGCACACTTGAGAGTAGGCAAACATCTAATCAAGTTTGTAGGCAAGCCTCTAATGATGAGCTCAACAGTTCTAAGATTGCGAATCATGTCAATATCTTCATCTAGGGTAGGGTGCAAAGGATCAACATGAGGTGCACAAGGGCTAGTAATGTGCTTGTTCAAATGATATTCATTGAAAATCTCAAGCATTTCATTTTTCCACTCGTGAAAATACTCTCCATCAAGAATAGGCACTCTATGTCTAAGACTCCCCAAAGTAGACACATCCATCTTCCTCCAATGGTGTTTAAACCAAGGCAATGGAGACCAAAGCTCTGATACCAATTGAAAGGATCGAAAAGAGGTGTCTAGAGGGGGGTGATTAGACACTAAGTGCCAAAAGTTGCAGTTTTTAATATTCTTAAGTTTAAGTGGAGTTTAAGCACAAGTTTAACAAAACACGATACATATAAAGCAAGCATGCAATGAATATATGAGCAGCGGCAAGTGAAGCATGCAACTTGCAAGAATGTAAGGGGAAGGATTTGGAGTATTCACACGCAATTGGAGACACGGATGTTTTTGTCGTGGTTCCGATAGGTGGTGCTATCGTACATCCACATTGATGGAGACTTCAACCCACGGAGGGTAACGGTTGTGCGAGTCCACGGAGGGCTCCACCCACGAAGGGTCCACGAAGAAGCAACCTTGTCTATTCCATCACGGCCGTCGCCCACGAAGGACTTGCCTCACTAGTGGTAGATCTTCACGAAGTACGCGATCTCCTTGCCCTTACAAACTTCTTGGTTCAACTCCACAATCTTGTCGGAGGCTCCCAAGTGACACCTAGCCAATCTAGGAGACACCACTCTCCAAGAAGTAACAAATGGTGTGTTGATGATGAACTCCTTGCTCTTGTGCTTCAAATGATAGTCTCCCCAACACTCAACTCTCTCTCACAGGATTTGGATTTGGTGGAAAGAAGATTTGAGTGGAAAGCAACTTGGGAAAGGCTAGAGATCAAGATTCATATGGTTGGAATGGAATATATTGACCTCAACACATGAGTAGGTAGTTCTTTCTCAGAAAATGTGTATTGGAAGTGTAGATATGTTCTGATGGCTCTCTTCATGAATGAAGAGTGGGTGGAGGGGCATATATAGCCTCCACACAAAATCTAACCGTTACACACGATTAGCCAAACTCGGTGGGACCGAATAGTTAAACTCGGTCGGACCGATTCAGCAAACCTAGTGACTGTTAGGATTTTCGGTGGGACTGAGATGCAACTCGGTAGGACCGATATGGTTAGGCTTAGGGCATAACGTAGTCTCGGTGTGACTGATTACACAAACTCGATGGGACCGATTTTGGTAATAAGCTAACCAGAGAGTTGGTCAGGCAAACTCGGTGAGACCGATTACACAAACTCGGTGGGACCGATTTTGGTAATAAGCTAACCAGAGGGTTTGCTTAGTAATCTCGGTAGTACCGATTGCTCAAACTCGGTGAGACCGATTTTGGTAATGGACATACACAGAGAGATTACAATCCCATCTCGGTGAGACCGAGATCCCTATCGGTGAAACCGATTTGCTAGGGTTTGTGGCAGTGGCTATGACATCTGAAACTCGGTGGCGCCGGATGTCGTGGTTCTAAGTCTGACAGTAATGTACGGGGGTAGGTATGGAGAGGCAAGATCTTAGCTATGGAGTAGTTGTAAGCACACGAGGTTTACGAGTTCAGGCCCTTCTCAGAAGAAGTAACAGCCCTACGTCTCGGAGCCCGGAGGCGGTCGACTAGATTATGAGTGTGTAAGTTACAGGGATGCCAACCCTTGTGCCTGTGGAGGGGGGTGGCTTATATAGAGTGCGCCAGGACCCCAGCCAGCCCACGTTACAAGGGGTTTAAGGTACATTAAGGTGGGGCGTTACTGGTAACGCCTCAAATAAAGAGCTATGATGATCATTGAGGCTACTCAATGACCGACCGTTAGCGTGCGGAGTGGTTTAGGTCTCCTGGTCGTCTAGTGGATGGATCTTGGTCGAGTGATTGCTTCATGGTCGAGTGTCTTTGAGTCCGTTGAGTGGAACACCTCCAGGTCGATTGAAAGGTGATTTCTTCTAGGGATGTCCTTGGGGAGGGTAGTTTGGACAGGTCCATGACCCTACCCTAGGTACATAGCTTCATCATTAGCCCCCGAATGGATCGAGGTTTGAATGGGGAAGGAGTTGAGCACTCGTCCGACCCATTCTTCGTGTCATGAGTATATCTTGTCTTGGATCAATGAACCTGGGCGTCGTTACCAACTTCTTTTTCAGTCGCCTTGATCCATTCTTGGTTTTTGTCGAATGAGTTTATTTACTTGAAGAGCTCCGAGTGACGGTGTGGACGAGATCTTCCGTCTGTCACGTTGCTCTGCCGCTCGCGGATTTAGCGGGATTCGAATTTTGGGAAGTGCCCGGGACGGAGGAGGCCGCAGTAATCGGATGGGATAGAGCAGAGCCACCTCGATCTCCATGCCACCTTTTGCGCCACATATCGTGCGCGCGACTGTTGCGGGATTTGACAGGATCGCCCGGGCCTACCAGTCAGTCACTCGGAAGTAACCTCATATAAGGCACCGGACCGGGGTCTTTGAACAGTGCGTTCTCATTTCCTCCTCTTCTCCTCAGACTCCTCCGCCGTGCTCGCTCCCGCCCCAGTGCCGCTGCTCCGTACGTGTCTCGCCGGCGACGATGGGGAAGGAGAAGAAAGTGGCCCTAGAACGGGCGAAGAAGGCGACGGCGAAGGCGAAGAGGAAGGCGACCAGCCGGGGCGGATCCTCCTCGAGGACCGGTCTGCCGAAGGGCTGGATCCAGGGCGACTGGATCCGCTAGATGATCTGCCAAGAAGACCTCGACGACCTGACCGACGGAGGACTGATCCCCCATGGATCGGCGAGGCTTCCAGGGAAGGAATCCGAGCCGCAGCCTCGGGAGGGTGAGTGCGTTCTCCTTGCCACTCACGTCGACCGGGGTTTTTCTCTGCCTCCTCACCCTTTCTTTTGGGGATTTCTGAGTTTCTTTGGGGCACAACTCCGCCACTTCACTCCCAATACCATCGTGTACATCGCCGCTTTCGTGTCTTTGTGCGAGAATTTCCTGGGTTGTCGGCCTCACTGGGGTCTTTTCAAGCACATTTTCACCTGTCGCTCTCAGACGGTGAAAAAGGCCAATCTGAGTGACGAGAGAACACAAGTGATTCAGATGTGTGGGGGTCTTGGGGTTCAGATGAGAGGGAAAAGTTCCTTTCCGGCCATGATTCTTCCCGACTCAGTCCGTGGATGGCAGTCGACCTGGTTTTACTACAAAGACCAGCCGATGCTAGGGCAGTCGACTGGACTCCCTCCTTTTTCCATGGACCGAGTGAACAAGCCCTCCTCTTTGAAGGTGATCTCGGAGGAGAAAGCGCAGGTTAAGGTGCTGGTCGAACGAGTAGTTCAGCTTATCCACGACAGGGTCACTGGCATGGATCTCCTGGAGGTCTTCCTCCGGCGACTTCAAGCTCGAGACCATCCGATGTGGATGTATTCGAGGACTGAGGACACCACTCAGATCCACTCGGAGGAGGTCGAGGATGACACGCTGGAGGTGTGGTTGACGGGCATCACCGGAAACATGGACAACCCCAGGGGAGCCAGGTGAGTTCTTCCATTCGACCAATCCCATGAACCAGACAAGGTTCGATTCTGAACTTCTGATTATGATCTGGATTCACTCGCGCGGCTGTTTATGTTGTGTCGACTGACTTTTATTCTTCCTGCTTTCTTCCAGGCCCTTACCGACATGTACTCAATGCCCAACGGAGAGCAAGAGCAGGACCCGGAAGGAGAGGCGAGTGGTGGCGATAGGGGCGACTTGCATTCTGACGGGGAAGGGGACGAGGAAAGTGACGACTCAAGTGACGAAGAAGAAGTCGAGTCACCTCCGTGCAGGGAGAGGCGATCCAAGATTGACCAAGACCGGCTGAGCACCCGTGAAAAGGCGATTGCTCAGACTGGCCAGTCTTCAAAGCGTCCTCGGACATCTTCACCGACACCGACTGAAAAAGCGTCAAAGCAGACCAAAGTTGCAGAGCAGAAACCTCGGAAGGCGTTGCTGAAGATCAAGATTGACATTCCCGTCGCTTCTGCGTGAGTGTCTCCCTTTGTATTCACTCGACGCTCCGTGCCATTTATTTTTTCTTGATTTAACCAGTTGAACTTTGGAACTAGCAGCGCTGCTACTTCCGGGACTTCAGTTTAAAGGGATGAGTATGAGGCAATGGAGGATGCAACCACTTCCAATCTAGGTATGATTTCTGACATTCTGTCTTCATTTAGTCGACTCAACTGTAATATATACCATTGGGTGATGTAATTTTGGCGATTGATCTTTGAACAGCTCCTAACGTTATTGACCTCCCCGATGATGATGATGAAGAGCCTGAGAGACCTTTGACAAGGAAAAATAGGAGAGCTCCTGCAGACAGGGTGCGACAGTCGACGCCGATAGCGGAACCAGTCGTTCAGGACGCTGGTGATGCCAATCGGGCTTCTGTTACCTTCATCGTACCATTGTCGAGTGCCCTGCCTTCTTCGTCGATTGCTCAAGCTCTTGTCGATCCACCTTCAGTTTTTGCCACCCATCATGTCCCAGAGGACGAAGTGAGTGCTGCCAGGGAGGCCATACACCAAGCAGGTATTATGATGGAGAAGATGAAGACGGTGCGGGACGCCAGTCAGGCTGCCTATGACGCCAGCTCGGCTCTCCAAAGCAATGTTCAGGTTAGCCGCACGTCGACTGATTTTCTTGGCTTGCTCTGTTAGGATATGGTACCTGATGAACTCTCTTTCCAAGGATCTTTGCATCTGTACACCCACTGGGTGTTTTGAAATGTCACTGATCAAATCCATACCTTGCGCTGAATTTTTGTTGTTTGAAGTTTTAGACTAGTGGGGGCACGCCGAGTGCACCCACTGGGTGTAGTCCCCGAGATTACGGTGGACTGCTGGCAGACGACTATAGTCTTTATATTGTGTTGCTTCACTCGAATTTCTTCACTCGGTCTGGCCAGGCCATTCCGAATGGAATATTGGAACCAGTGGGGGCACGCTGAGTGCACCCACTGGGTGTAGTCCCTGAGACCGTGGTCGATTGCTGGCAGTCGACTATGGTCTGAAGAGCTTGTTTGTTGCTGTCTTTTCTTCTCTCTTTTTTTTTCACTTGCGCCGAAAAGGTCTCGCCGAAAGTTAACTGAACCAGTGGGAGCAAGCTAAGTGCACCCACTGGGTGTAGTCCCCGAGACTACGGTGGACTGCTGGCAGTCGACTGTAGTCTTAGTATTTATTGTCTTTGTAGTTTTCCTCTGTAAAATAACTCTTCCTCCCGAATTGCAGAAATCTTGTGATCTTGGAGCTCGCTTTGCTGACTTGGGGAAACAGCAGATCCAACTCAACCTTGACTTGGAACTGGCCAAGACGGTTCTGTCGACTTGTTTGTCTTAAGTTTGGATTTCCTTCCATTCTTTCTGAATTAAGCATCATTTCTTTTCAAAGAAACTGAACCAAGCTTTGGCGAAGAAAGATCAAGATCTGGCTGCTGCTCACAAGGAGGCTGAAGATAAAACTGCTCTGGCTGAACAAAAACTGGCTTCTGTCGGCCAATTGGAAGAAGAGAACGCCAAGATGAAATCTGCCCTGGACGCGGCCAACAAGGAAGTCACGCGCTTGAAGAAGGACAAGGTCGCCCTGAATGAGAAGATGGAAGGCATCGCTCGCAGGAGGGACGATCTGGAAAGCTATCTGAGGAGTCTTGCCAAGAAGTTGTTCATCAAGCTTGAAGGTATATATTTTGCTCCGACTGAGTTTTTCTTCGTCGACTCGTCATATGAAAAACCGACTTATCCTTGGATTGTGCATGCAGAATTTTACAAAGACTTTGAGGAGGAGACTGGACGGATTGAGCCAAACTTGGACCCCATCAACTCTCCTGTGAACGATGAAACCACTATGAATCTTCTCCGACTGGAATCCCGCATCGACGGCGTTGTTGACTACTTTGCTCGACTGAAGGTCGCCACATCAAGGATTGACACGTCACTTTGGCCAAGGGCAACGCTCCAGAGTGACCTCGAGTCACTGATGACTCGGCTTAACGAGATCCCTGGTCGAGTGCAGGAGTGGAAGAAGTCTTCCGCCCGGTGCGGTGCTGATGTGGCCCTGTCTTTGCTTCGTACCACTGTAAGGAGGTGCGAGAAGATAAGCTGGCAGCAATCAAGGTCGCCAACACCAAAAGGCATGATTTCTGATCTTTCATGGAGAATTTCATCGCTGCTGCCACTTGGATCGCCGACGGTGTCGACCTGGACGAGTTTGTCGAGCCTGCCAGCCCTCCTCCCGCGGAGTAAACAAACTTTTATGTCTCACCTTAAATTTGCCTCCGAATGCCGAGTGGATTTTGTAACCGTTAAACTCCTTTGGGCTGAATGCCCGAGTACTTTGATCTGTGGTCTGGGACCTTTAGGATTTATCTGAACTTGGTTTATCGTTTAATATCTTCATGAATTCTCTGCTGAGTGGAACTTGTTATTCGCTTGGAATACACTCTGTGCTTGAGATGCAGTTCTAAAGTGGAAAATCCAGTCGACCTGCACCTCGTTGTCCTTGCGGATCGGGATGGAGCGCACGTTGTACTTGTGGCAAAGCTCCGGAGGAGAAGGTAACAGCCGTCCTGCACCTCGTCGTCCTTGCGGATCGGGACGGATTTCGTACTTAGGCGAGTACTTGGACTGCAGCTAAGCCTCCAAGTGGGAGGATTGCTCTCCACTCAGTAGGATTTTAAATACTTAGGCGAGTACTTGGACTGCAGCTAAGCCCCCGAGTAAGAGGATTGCTCTCTACTCGACAGGATTTTAAATACTTAGGCGAGTACTTGGACTGCCGCTAAGCCCCCGAGTGGGAGGATTGCTCTCCACTCGGTAGGATTTTAAATACTTAGGCGAGTGCTTGGACTGCAGCTAAGCCCCCGAGTGGGAGGATTGCTCTCCACTCGGTAGGATTTTAAATACTTAGGCGAGTACTTGGACTACAGCTAAGCCCCCGAGTGAGAGGATTGCTCTCCACTCGGTAGGATTTTAAATACTTAGGCGAGTACTTAGACTGCAGCTGAGCCCCCGAGTGAGAGAATTGCTCTCCACTCGACAGGATTTTAAATACTTAGGCGAGTACTTGGACTGCAGCTAAGCCCCCGAGTGAGAGGATTGCTCTCTACTCGACAGGATTTTAAATACTTAGGCGAGTACTTGGACTGTAGCGAAGCCCCCGAGTGGGAGGATTGCTCTCCACTCGGTAGGATTTTAAATACTT
Organism: Aegilops umbellulata; assembly: GCA_032464435.1. Taxonomy (NCBI): domain Eukaryota; kingdom Viridiplantae; phylum Streptophyta; class Magnoliopsida; order Poales; family Poaceae; genus Aegilops; species Aegilops umbellulata. The sequence goes on along the minus strand of CP136055.1, from coordinate 220,547,345 downwards.
AGGCGAGTACTTGGACTGCAGCTAAGCCCCCGAGTGGGAGGATTGCTCTCCACTCGGTAGGATTTTAAATACTTAGGCGAGTGCTTGGATTGCAGCTAAGCCCCCGAGTGGGAGGATTGCTCGCCACTCGGTAGGATTTTAAATACTTAGGCGAGTACTTGGACTGCAGTTAAGCCCCCGAGTGGGAGGATTGCTCTCCACTCGGTAGGATTTTTTCGAACTTAGGCGAGTACTGGATGGCAGCTAAGCCCCCGAGTGGGAGGATTGCTCTCCACTCGGTAGGATTTTAAATACTTAGGCGAGTACTTGGACTACAGCTAAGCCCCCCAAGTGGGAGGATCGCTCTCCACTCGGTAGGATTTTTAAACACTTAGGCGAAGCGGGTTCGCAGCTAAGCCCCCGAGTGGGAGGCTGGCTCACCACTCGGTAGGATTTTCAAACACTTAGGCGAAACGGGTTCGCAGCTAAGCCCCCGAGTGGGAGGCTGGCTCACCACTCGGTAGGATTTTCAAACACTTAGGCGAAACGGGTTCGCAGCTAAGCCCCCGAGTGGGAGGCTGGCTCACCACTTGGTAGGATTTTTTTACAAACTTAGGCGAAACGGATTCGAAGCTAAGCCACCCACTGGGGGATTTCTCATGCAAACAAAAGCAACAACAATCACTAGGAAAATTATAGCACTCTTGTATTTAATAAATAAACTAAAGAGATATCTCTTATTACATCTCATATGAGTGAGTACTTAAGCGTAAAAGGGGTGGAGCAGCTCCGCGTTCCAGGCTCGTGGCTCGTCGATCTGGCGATCAACATTGTAAAGGTGGTATGCTCCATTGTGGAGGACTCTGGTGACGATGAAGGGATCTTCCCAAGTAGGAGCAAGCTTGTGTGGTTTCTGTTGATCCACTCGGAGAACCAAGTCTCCTTCATGGAAGGCTCGACTCTTCACATTTCTGGCATGGAATCAACGCAAATCTTGCTAATAGATAGTTGATCGGATCAAGGCCATCTCTCTTTCTTCTTCTAAGAGGTCGACTGCGTCCTGCCGGGCTTGTTCGGCTTCATCTTCAGAGTAGAGCTCGACTCGGGGTGCATTGTGGAGCAGGTCACTCGGCAAAACTGCTTCAGCCCCATAGACCAGAAAGAATGGAGTTCGTCCGGTCGACCAGTTCGGAGTGGTTCTCAATCCCCAAAGAACTGATGGAAGCTCTTCGACCCACGCGCCAGCGGCGTGCTTGAGGTCACGCATCAACCGGGGTTTCAGTCCTTTGAGAATCAAGCCATTTTCTCTTTCTGCTTGTCCATTCGACTGGGGGTGGGCGACTGAAGCATAGTCGACTTGTGTGCCTTGGGAGGCGCAAAAGGCTCTGAACTTGTCAGAATTGAAGTTTGACCCATTGTCAGTGCTGATGCTATGTGGGACTCCATATCTGAATATCAACTCTCTAATGAAACTGATAGCAGTGCAGGTATCAAGATTCTTGATAGGTTTAGCTTCAATCCATTTGGTAAACTTGTCGACTGCCACTAGCCCATGAGTGAAGCCGCTCCTGCCCATTCTCAGAGGTCCAACCATATCTAATCCCCAAACAGCGAAGGGCCAGACGAGTGGAATGGTCTTTAGGGCTGACGCGGGTTTGTGGGACATGTTGGAGTAGAACTGACATCCTTTTCATTTGTCGACTATCTCTTTCGCCATTTCATTTGCTGTTGGCCAGTAAAATCCCGCTCGGTATGCTTTAGCCACAATGGTCCGAGAGGACGCATGATGACCACAGGTCCCCGAGTGGATATCATCAAGTGTTATACACTTCTGGCTGACTCCAGTCGCGCTTTCTCTATACAACTGTACTTTTATGACTGTAAAGGCCTTGGATCGACGGACGATCTGTCGAGCCTCTTCTTCGTCCTCTGGGAGTTCTTTCCTTAGGATGTACGCGATGTATGGCACCGTCCAGTCGGGAGTGATGACCAAGACATCCATGACCAGGTCGACCACTGCTGGTACTTCAACTTCAGTCGGATCCGTGGCACTTTTTGGGTGCGGGGCTTCTTCAGTGAACGGATCCTCTTGAACTGATGGCGTGTGGATGTGTTCCAAAAACACATTGCAGGGAATGGCCTCCCTCTTGGAACCTATTTTTGCCAAATCATAAGCTGCTTGATTTTTCAGTCGGGGTATGTGATGAAGCTCTAACCCCTTGAATTTCTTCTCGAGCTTTCTCACTGCATTGCAATAACCAGTCATGGCTGGACTTCTGATGTCCCACTCCTTCATCACCTGATTAACCACAAAATCTGAGTCGCCATAGACCATGAGGCGACGGACGCTGAGTGAAATGGCCATGCGCAACCCATACAAAAGTGCTTCATATTCTGCTTCGTTATTGGAGGAATCAAATTGAATCTGGAGAACATATCTGAGCTTATCTCCTCGGGGGAAACCAATACTACCCCAGCACCGGAACCATTCAGCATCTTAGACCCATCGAAGAACATGGTCCAGTGCTCCGAGTGAACTTGAGTCGGTAGTTGCTGTTCAATCCAGTCGGCGACGAAATCTGCTACTGCTTGGGACTTGACAGCTTTCTTTGCCTCAAACTTGATATCTAGGGGAAGGAGTTCAATCGCCCATTTTGCCACTCGACCAGTTGCATCTCTATTGTGCGGAATCTCTGACAATGGAGCGTCGCTGACGACTGTAATGGAATGGTCAGAGAAGTAATGTGCAACCTTCTTCGTGGTCATATAAATCCCATATACAAGCTTCTCGTAATGAGGATATCTTTGCTTTGATGGATTCAAAACTTCAGAAACATAATATACTGGGCGCTGAACTTTAAAGGCTTTTCCTTCTTATTCTCGCTCGACCGTAAGTACTGTAATGATGACTTGTCCCATGGCTGCAATGTAAAGCAGCAAAGGCTCCTTTCTGATTGGGGCAGCAAGCACCGGCTGGGTGGAGAGCAGAGCTTTTAGCTCTGCAAACGCTGCATCAGCTTCCAGATTCCACTCGAACTTGTCTGACTTCTTCATCAGTCGGTAAAGAGGCAATGCCTTTTCACCAAGACGAGAGATGAATCGACTTAAAGCGGCCAAGCAACCAGTAAGCTTCTGGACGTCGTGCACACGCACAGGACATTTCATCCGGAGTATAGTACTGACTTTTTCTGGATTGGCGTCGATTCCCCGCTCGGAAACGAGAAAATGGAGTAAATTTCCGCCAGGGACTCCGAATGTGCACTTTGATGGATTAAGCTTGATATCATACCTTCTGAGGTTGACAAAGGTTTCTGCAAGGTCAGTCAGCAGGTCGGAACCCTTCCGTGACTTGACCACAATATCATCCATGTATGCTTCCACATTCCAACTGATTTGAGTGAGCAAACACTTCTGAATAATCCTCATGAACGTGGCTCCGGCATTCTTGAGGATGAATGGCATGGTAACATAACAGAAGCACCCGAATGGAGTGATGAAAGCTGTTTTGATATCGTCGGGTCCACACAGACGGATCTGATGGTACCGGGAATAGGCGTCTAAAAAAGACAGTCGCTCACATCCCGCAGTCGAGTCGACTATTTGGTCGATTCGGGGGAGAGGAAAATGATCTTTCGGGCAGGCCCGATTGATATGTTTAAAGTCAATGCACATGCGAAGTGACTTGTCCTTCTTGGGGACCATGACAACGTTGGCGAGCCACTCGGAGTGGTAAATCTCTCGGATGAACTCCGCTGCTAAGAGCCAAGCCATCTCCTCACCTATATCCTTTCTCTTCTGGACGGTGGACCGTCGGAGATGTTCTTTGACAGGTTTCAATTTTGGGTCGACACGTAGGAGGTGCTCAGCCAACCCCCTGGGAACACCCGGCATGTCAGAAGGCTTCCATGGGAAGATGTCCCAGTTCTCACGGAGGAACTGGATGAGCGCTTCTTCCTATTTGGAGTCGAGTGTCGTTGAGATATGAGTCGGAGCAGCATTGGGATCGGTCGGGTGAATGTGAACCGGCTTCGTTTCGCCAGACGGCTGAAAAGCTGATTCCATAGCGGGCTTCTTGGCTCGCAACAAATCACTCAGGTCCGCAGTCTTCTGGTACTCCTGTAGCTCTACTACTGCCATCTGGGCATCATCGATCTTTGAGCCTTTTTGAAAACATTCTTCTGCCTTCTTCCGATTGCCTGTAACAGTGATCACACCCTTGGGACCAGGCATCTTCAATTTGACATACACAGAACATGGTCGAGCCATGAAGCGTGCATAAGCTGGCCTACCCAAAATAGCGTGATAAGCACTCTAGAAGTCCACAACCTCGAACGTCAACTTTTCTTTGCGGTAGTTCTTGGAGTGACCAAAAACCACATCGAGAGCAATTTGACTGAGCGACTCAGCCTTCTTCCCAGGAATGACTCCATGGAAACTCATGTTGCTGGTACTGAGTCTGGACATCGGAATGCCCATCCCTTTCAACGTCTCTGCATACAGTATGTTCAAACCACTGCCACCGTCCATCAAGACTTTGGTCAGTCGAGTGCCTTCTACAACTAGGTCGACCACCAAAGCTTGCCTCCCAGGGGTGGCAATGTGCGTTGGGTGATCGGACTGGTCAAATGTGATGGCAGTCTGAGACCACTTTAAATAACTGGGTGTCGCCGGAGCTACCATATTCACCTCACGGTTGATAACTTTCAGTCGACTTCTGCTTTCAACATCAGCAAAAATCATCAGGGTGGAATTGACCTGGGGGTATCCGTCATCACTATCTTCCTTGTCCTCTTGTCCGACTCATTTTCCTTATCTTTGAGCTGTTTGCCCTAGAACTGCTGGATTAAGAGCCGGCACTATCGAGTGGTATGCTTCGGGTAAATGAGTTTACCCTCTTCATCTTTCTTTGTGTGGATGTGACATGGCAAATCTAACACATCATTTCTGTCTTGGTCTTTAACTTTCTTGGGGTTCCAAGGCCCATTGGGTTTCCCCTTAAACTTTCCTTGAGTTACAGCCAAGGTTTCTCCAGGAGCAGCTGGCTCGGTTTTCCGCTTCTGTTTCCGATTGGAATTTCCTCCTCCGGTTTCTTGGGCGACTGACTTGAGCTTGCCACTCCGGAGTCGACTCATCTTCACCATTAGCGTACTTGGTGGCAATCTCCATCATCCAATTCAGAGACACGTCTCCGGTTCGACCGAATTTCAGATTCAGTTCTCTGTTCTTGACGCCTTCCTTGAAGGCACAGACTACTTGGTGATCAGGCACATTTTCTACCGTGTGATGCAACGTGATCCACCTCTGGATGTAATCCCTCAAAGTTTCATTTGGCTTCTGCACACAAGACCGCAGTTCTGTCAGCCCTGCTGGTCGCTTGCATGTTCCTTCAAATGTTGTGACAAACACTCGGGCGAGATCTTCCCAAGTGTAAATGCTGCTAGGTGCTAACTGATTCAGCCACGCTCTGGCCGAGCCTCCCAACATGAGAGGCAGATGCATCATGGCCACTTCATCATTGCCACCGCCAATCTGGACAGCCACTCGGTAGTCTTCAAGCCAAGTATCGGGCTTGGACTCACCAGTGAACTTACTGACTCCAGTCGCCAACCTGAAGTTGGGAGGAATCATTGCGGCCCTGATGGCTCTACTAAAGCACTCTGGCCCTGAAACATGCACTCTGCTGCTGGTAGGTGCATCTCTATCGTGACCTTCTCGGTGAGCTCTGTTCCTGTCAACCAAACCTTGAACGAGAATGGATCTCGCATCAAAGCCTGGTTCCCTGGGGTCGACTGGAATCCTTCGCCCAACGCTATGAGGGCGCCTGTCATCCTGCTGTCGAGGCACGTACAATCCACTCCTCGGGGGAGGGGTGGGCACTCGACGTCGATCGTCACGATCGAATCGGTGACCATACTGCTCACGGTTCCTGTATTGCTCGCGCAGGTCTTCACGTCCCTCACGCCTCGAGGGCGATCTTGGGCTGTGAGCCGACTGGACTGTGTCTTCGGCAATGGATCTGCTGTGGATCCTGTTCCGCGACTGAGAAACAACGGAATTCTGGTCTCCTGCTGCCCGGAGTAACGCTCTGATCTGCAGCAAGCCTCTGCCAGCCTCCGACTGGTAAGGCTGAATCGACTCTGCTATACGTGTTGCAGCTGCTAAATTCTGAATCGGAGTTCGATATACCTGCGGGGGCGGAAAGAGCTCACAGCGACTAGATTCTGGAACTCGTTGTCGCGCACGCTCGTCGAGTGCTCGCTGGAGGTTCTCCAGTCGAGTGCGCTCAGCCAAGTTGGCCAGGGGCGCGTCCTCCAAGGCACGTGCCTCGGGGGTTTCTCCAACGATAGGAGTGTGCAGTGCATCCATGTTCCGGCGATGAAGTTCTTCTCGCTGCAGCGACGTGAGAGGCTCGGGGAGATATTCCTCATGGGGATGCGACGGGTCGCTTCCACCAGCGCCTCCACCAGTGCCTCCACCAGTGCCTCCGTCGGCGCGGGAAAAACCGGGAGGGCCACGCGGTCCATCGACCGTCAGAACCTCCGCCGCCGGATCACTGTTGTCGCACTCGGATGCGGTCTCTGCGGAGCCAGTCGAACAGGCCGTAGAGGGATTCATCGGGCTTGATCGCCGCGACTTGAAGGGTGGTTGACTGGTGTGCCACCGCGTGTCTCACCCACCGCTAAAGTCTCGACCGACCGGAGCACTTGCGCCGGCGGGAAACAGGGAGGGAGGACAATGCAGGGGCCGACCGATAATGGGTCGACGGTTGCCTCAAGAGGACGCCGCGGACACACGCGCGAAAGTGTGTTGCCTCACGGACAGGAAGCGCGTCGACGTCGAGCGGAGCCTCCTGAAGCCAAGCGGAGTCATCGGCGATGAACGTGAGCGCGCCAAGACAGATCTCGCGGCCCTCCACCAAAACTCTGCCCAAAACCATGATGATTTGGATCGGAAAAAATCGCAACTCATCCAACAAGTCGCTAAGACACCTGCCCCATGGTGGGCACCAACTGTCGTGGTTCTAAGTCTGACAGTAACGTTGGGGGGTAGGTATGGAGAGGCAAGATCTTAGCTATGGAGTATTTATAAGCACACGAGGTTTACGTGTTCACGCCCTTCTCAGAAGTAGTAACAGCCCTACGTCTCGGAGCACGGAGGCCGTCGACTGGATTATGAGTGTGTAAGTTACAGGGATGCCAACCCTTGTGCCTGTGGAGGGGGTGGCTTATATAGAGTGCGCCAGGACCCCAGCCAACCCATGTTACAACGGGGATTAAGGTACATTAAGGTGGGGCGTTACTGGTAATGCCTCTAATAAAGAGCTATGATGATCATAAAGGCTACTCAATGACCGACCGTTAGCGTGCGGAGTGGCTTTAGGTCTCCTGGTCGTCGAGTGGTTGGATCTTGGTCGAGTGATTGCTTCATGGTCGAGTGTCTTCGAGTCCGTCGAGTGGAACACCTCCAAGTCGATTGAAAGGTGATTTCTTCTAGGGATGTCCTTGGGGAGGGTAGTTTGGATAGGTCCATGACCCTACAGTAGGTACATAGCTTCATCACCGGATAGATAGAATCGGTGGGGCCGAGTTTGACTTTTGGTTTAGGTCATATGTGGATGTGGGAAGGTAGTTGAGGGTTTTGGAGCATATCACTAAGAACTTTGAGCAAGCAAGCCATTAAGCAACACCTCATCCCCTCTTGATAGTATTGGCTTTTCCTATAGACTCAATGTGATCTTGGATCACTAAAATAGAAAATGTAGAGTCTTGATCTTGAAGCTTGAGCCAATCCTTTGTCCTTAGCATCTTGAAGGGGTTCCACATCCTCTAGTTCATGCCACTCCATTGTTGAACTTATCTGAAACATACTAGGTAAAATTGTTAGTCCAACAAGAGAAATGTTGACATTAATTACCGAAACCACCCAGGGAGCACTTGTGCTTTCACCCGTTTACGACCCATGTAGACCCATTAATCTGACGGCCCAAGGCCCACCGATTCTACGGCCGTGTTGGAGGCCCATTTAAAGACGGCCCGTAGGAGGCCCATGGATCCTACGACCCGTAGCAGGGTCAAGGTTACCACAGTCCGTATATGGCCCATGGTTGTTGCGGCCACAAGCAAACCAGGGAAAAAGAAGACTAGGAAATAAATAAGCCCGAAACTAACGCTAGGCTATTAAGGCGATTGCAAAGATTACATCCACTAGGCATCAAAGATCCCCACCAGTGCAAATAGAGGGAACACCCTACATTATACAAAAATGGCTTGCTGTTTTCTTCAGCCGGTGGCTGCACATTAAGAAAAAAAAATTATCGCAAGAAAACAAATTACAACTATAAAATAAAAGGAAGGTTGGCATAAAAGTTAACAGTATGGCAGATAAACGAACCACCAGAAGTTCAGAAGCTCAATTCATTTAACCTGACTCTTACATTTGCATGCAGCATTGTCAGATGGAGCACCATAACCTTTGCCTTCATTTCTCCTAGGCTCCTGAACAACATAGCAAATGTCTGATAGTCTAGTTTCAAAACCATGCATATCTTGATGACATCGAACAAAGTCTATCCTTGTTTCATAAAGGGTCTCTGTTAGGGAACGGACTTGTGTCCGGAGCATAGATATAACATCGTTTTGAGCTTGCATATCTTGATCATGAGGCAGTTTGGACAAGATTTCCTTAACAACCAACCCAGTATTACACAAGAGCGTCCTTTTAGCACTGTTAGTGGAGAGGTACTGACCCACTGCAGCAAGAGCTGACATTGTGGTTATAGTTATCTCGCCACCTTCAGAAGGTGGCGGTTCCACCATTTTTTCCATAGCTTGCTGAAAAGTTGGGTTTTTACATTAGTAGTACCACAACAAAAGATATTAAGGAGGCAGCAAAACCAAACAAAATAGCTTTGGTCTATATACATAACTTATTCTTGTGAACCCATGTAAAATATTAGTTGTATTTTACTGCAAAGTACATAATAAAACCAGGTTCCAAACATATGACCATGTACCATGGCTAATGTATTGTCTATTTCTTCACATTGTATTGACAACTAAGGATAAAGAGAAAAAGTTTATAATATGGTAAGCATAGTATGACATCATTCATATCACAAAACAACTGAGAACAGACAAACAGGCAATTGTAACATTGTGTGGGCAAGTCCAGCACGGAACTAGATTACAGGTCAAGATCAAAGGAACATCACTCCTCTCTTTTAAACCTTGTAAGGTGCAATGATATGCTAAGACAATTGTGTATAAAATTGAAAAGAGTAATAGACATTGGCTGCAAACCATGCAGTTCAAGGCACAAGTCAGAGTAAGTAGTAGTTAAAAGGCATGAGGATTAAGGACTTACAACAGCGACTTTGAGTGGTGTAGTCATGCCCTTCGTCTTGTTGGTATGACAGTCCTTGAAGATTTCCACAACATTTGGTTCAGGTACTTTTTGGTCCTTGCGGGCTTTCCTCTGCATTTGGAACAAGTTAATATAGATCTGATAATATGGTACAGTGAAAATAGTGAAACAACAACTAATTACAAGAGCCCCGCAGTGTGCAATATAGCTACAAGATTTTGTCCTCTGTTGGAATTTCACTTTCGTACGTCTGGCCTTGTTCTTTAGACAGTTCACCTACAAGAAGATAGATTTGTGTGGCACATGCATAAATAGGACTTCAACATGTGATCTGATCATATATATATATATATATATATATGTATGTATATATATATATATATATATATATATATATATATATATATATATATATATATAATGTACCTGATACTTCGGATCAAACCAGTGTTTAACGATGCCTCTCCAGTCTTCATCCGATATATTTTCCACTAGAGATGTTTGGGCAAGTTCACTGTTAGCCTTGCCTTCAAAGTGAGTTTTCCTCAAGTTATACCGATACTGTCGCAGAGAAGACTTGAAAACATGGGTGCAAGCTTGTCTGGTTGCATCATCCTAGCTATCCAACTTGAACCTCATCTGTTGAAAATTATGGGAGTCTCATTATCAGCAACCTAGAAAGTATTGGACAGAGTAAGACGATATTACTAGTTTCCATACATAACCATACTTACAGATAAATGGTCGAGGAAGGTGTTGAACTAGGTTTCGTCTTTGTCATTCCTATACTGAATCCATGTTGGGAGGATACGTACATGACACCTAACGACAACCGCTGCCTCTGATATTAACTTGGCTGACTCTGTAGCATCACGTGGCCTTTTTAAACCTGCCTCAAAACGGATGTCCATTCTTCCTCCTCTAGATTTAGTTAACATATCGAGCATTTTCCCCTGATGTTTGTTTCCTCTTGTGCCTAGGTACTAGTCCAACAACGAACATAGGAAGTGTTAGTGTACATCAAACTGTGAGACTACATATAAAGATGCATGCAACTGTGACTTGACTCCAGCAACTACCTTCTTGTTGTTGAAGCTCACAAAGTTCATATGATCTTGCCAACTCATCTTGTGTCAAGAGTGCTTCAGAAGTAGTGCTAGGTCGCAAGGGAGCTTGGGAACGTGCTGCTAGCTGAGTTGACCAACGAGTAAATCATGCAGCTGGTGGTACTGTGGAAGGTGTTGCAACAACTAGGGCTGTCTTTGCTTGTTTGGTGGTAGCTATTTGTTTCTATTTGGCTTGTTCTGCAGCTCGTGTAGCATGAGATACCCTGTCGGTACAATTTTCCGTTGGACTTTGACCTTCTATTGCACCATCAGTACCAGCAGAATCTGCGGGATTCTTCTGCTTACCTATCCCCGTCATTCTATGTTGCTTCCTCTTTCTCTGTGCCATGTTAAGTCAAGCCGACAAGAAAAATGAATAACAATTTAGTTCTTCAGAACCAATTGATGCGTGATACAGACGAATGTTAGACAACCACATGATAGGAGGATGTAATATGTATGAAAAACAGGACGGCATGAGATAACCAGAACTATGATGTGTAAACTAAGCAGAAGACATTTCACTAAATTAGAAGCAATGCAATGGAAGGTAGACACCATATGAAAGATGCTGCAAATATCGCTCTGCCAAGTTAATAGTGTCTCATCATAAATGTCGTTTAAACAAATGTGAAGCAGTACAAGAAATAAATCATATGCAAGATGCAAACAACATCACACTACCAAGTTAAAGGTCTATCGTCATTAGTGCCATTGCACATTCACAGCTTATGATGTGTAAACTAAGGAGAAGACATTTCAACAAATTAGAAGCAATGAAAGCTAGACACCATATGAAAGATGCAACGAATATCACTCTACCAAGTTAAAACTGTCTCGTCATAAGTGCGATTTCAACAAATTAGAAGTAGTACAAGCTAGAAAAGAATGCGAGATGTAACATATATCACACTCCCAAGTCAAACTTGTCTTATGATAACTGATTGTTGAAGGTTACACAACAGTAGTACTTTTATGTGAGAACATGGTGTGATAGACACATATTGTATGTTCTAGAAATAGGAACACATGTCTTAGTCACAAGTATAATGTGTAAAGTAAGCAGATGAAATTCAACAAAATTAGAAGCAATACAAGCTAGACATCATACATAACATGCAACCACATATAACAGTGCAAAGTTAGAGGGAGCACCTGCGATGGTGCACTAGGGGAGACGTGCTCATCACCAACACAACTATGTTGAGTGTCTATGCTTGTGTTGTCTTGGAAATCATCTTGGGGGATGGATGAGTAGAATCTGTAGAGGCCCTTTGTTTGGAAGGAGCACCTTCATCTGCTGCCTTGCTAACTTCCTTCCGCTTTATTGATTTTGAATTTTCAAGTAAAACCGATAAGAAAAAGCAATAAAATTCACTCTTCAGAACTCATTCGTGCATGATAGTGACAATCACTACTTTGATGTAAGGAAAACACATTATTCCAGGATGGAATAATACAAAAAACAAGAAGACATGGCATATTCACAACTGTTTGTGTAAACTAAGCAGAAACCATTTCAACAAATAAGAAGCAATGCAAGCTAGACACCACATGAAAGATGCAACCAATATGACTCTGCTAAGTTAAAAGCTTCCCATCATAAATGGCATATCAACAAATTAGAAACAGTGCATGCTATACATCATATGAAAGATGCAACTAATATCACACTGCATATACTAAAGGTGTCTCGTCATATCGATTTATGCGGGATACAAAAAAACAATAGTTTAATGTAAGGACATGCTTAATAGACAGATGTACTATGTACTAAAAATAGGAAGGCATGTCACATTAACATGTATAATGTATAAACTAAGCAGAATAACACATGCAATTTAACCAGATTGGAAGAATTACAATCTAGACACCATATGCAACATGCAACCACATATCACGCTGCCAAGTTAGAGGAAGCACCTGCAATGCTAGTGTAGGGGAAATGCGGTAATCAACTATAGAGCTACATTCACTATCTTCATCTAGCCTTGCTGTTTCTTGAGAATCATGTGGGGAGGCTGACACTGCATTCTTTAAATGAGGATCTTTTATCATAGTAGTCCACTAGCCTGACTGCCTCATCATAAGTGATTGATGAGGGATACACAAGAACATTAGTTTGATGTAAGAATATGGTTAATAGACAGATGTACTAGTATGTACCAAAAACAGGACGGCATGCCATATTCAAAGGTATAGTGTGTAAGCTAAGCAGATGCAATTTAACCAAATTGGAAGCAATACAAGCTAGACATCCGGCTGGAGTGGTGAGCATGATCATCTTAGGACCTGAGAGCCTGGTGGGAGACAGGCTGCTTCGCCACCATCGTGGCTTTTTAGTTGGCTTCCAGGTGATGCATGTCTGTGCTGGGCTTGTCACTGGCTTGGCCAGTGCCCTGACTAGCTATTTGTCTTCTGGTGCTCCCGGGATGGTGGTTCATGTAAAAAATATCTCTCCTTATCTGGACAAAGACCGACTTCGGCCTTTCGAATTCAAGCTAGACACCATATGCAACATGCAACCACATACGACACTGTGAAGTTAAAGCAAGCACCTGGGATGGTAGTTCACGGCGAGCGAGATCATCAACTCTAGAGCTATGTTTACCGTCTCCATCTGTTAAACATCCAACCTTTAAAGCGAAAACACGTGTCTTGCCTGCCCATGAAGCAAGCAGGAGCGTCTTCTCTCTTTTATTTTCTGCTTCTATGAAGGCAGAGTCTGAAATACCCTTTCATAAAAACACAATAGTGAGAGTGTGGGTGAAGTGTGTGCAGAACTAGTGCACTTTAAAAGTAGCAGATAGCAGGTGGCTGAAAAATAAATGACAGGAGACATATGCTAGCTCTACAACATTGCATGGTAAACAAAATTAGATTCTACTCCATATGATTTTGTAATATATGAGCACAGGAAATGCAGGTACTCCTCCAGCACACCACCACATGTGGTCCTATCAAGATAACAGTCGACTGAAAATAAAAAGGTCAGTAATTTTTTTATGAACCGTCCGATCTATAAGGAACGGGCAGATGGTCTTCGTCTACCTCCCGCCAGTCACTGTTGACGATCTTTCTCGAACCGCCAGTGACCACCGGCCCAGACCCCTGCCTCCGCCGCCCCGCCCTCCCCTCGACCTCACACCACCGCCGTGCTTGGCAGCGCCCCTAGGCCATCCCTTTAATCCTGACCGACCTCCAGATCGGGCGCCAGCAGCTCTAGGCCCCACACACCCCTAAGATAAACATCGAGGTGTTGCTTCCCCGGTGTAATAGGCAGACTAGCGCCTGTTACACCGGGGAATGATTCCGTTAATTGGGAATCAACTGACCAGGAATTGAAATCCAGGGGGCGACGGACCTCTAGCTAAGGTGAAATAGTATATGAGGAGAAACCTTGTGCATCGCGAGTTACTAGGAACATCTAGTATCAAGAAGAAGCAGTTAACTAGTGTCTTCTGTGGGATGAATACCATGCAAGCAGATACGTAAGATTTGCACGAATAAGGGAAGAGGAGTACCATTTTCGGTTGCTAGTGTGGTCTCCTCCACATGTCGCGGCGATCTTCTTCTTTTTGCCAGGGGAACCGATGTTTTGGAGGAGGGTGCAGGCTTGGATGAACCCATGACCAAATTGTTGACTGTGTTGCCGTGGCCGTATTCGGCGGAGGGGAAGCAGATCGGAGGCGGTGAAGGACGGCGTAGCAGGAACAGCTCCGGTGCGGTGGACGGTGGCGAAGTTGGAGCGGCAGCGGTGAGGCGCAAGACGGCATGGTTGAACTGGCTCGGGTACGGACGGCTCGGCCTCGGCTTCAACTACTAGCCGTGGAGGGCATTGCGGTTGAGGTTGCGGTGGACGACAACGTCGGGGTATCGGCTCTGGCGTGATTGAGGAGGGCGGCGGTTCATGGGTGGGATGGGGTGGCGGACGGAGGACGCCGAGGTTTCGCGGCTGGTGGAGAGGTAGTTTTGGCGGCCACGGAGTATGAGTGGGGAATCAGACGGGGGAGAGCTAAGGGAGATCCATGTTTCGGTCTGGGACGTGCTTGTTTTTGGCTTTTTTGAACAGATGGAACGCGCTTGTTTGAAATTTGGGGAAAGTACAAACTTTACCCCCTCTTGAATTTGGGACCTTCTGCTGGTCGGGGGTAGGATGGTAATCCTAGGTGTCCTAAATAGTGGGCAGGAGCGATTTCATCCGCGCGCATGTGTGCTTAGGCGGCCATTGTATATGAATGTTTTTCGGAGGCGGTTGCATGGCGTCTAGATGAAGCTACAAACCTACCCCGGTTTAGACCTTTGGACGTCGGGCCGGTAGGTTTCATAGGTCGGAGTTAGAAAAGTAATTTCCTTCTACTACCAAACATTGGTCTCACACGGTTTCGGGTGAGTAGAGGCTCTTTTGGCGCTTCATTCGAAATTTTGAAATAGAAGCATTCACGTTTAGAGTACTCTTGAACTTTGAGGATTGACCTAAATAGACAACGTTAAATTTGATCTTGTATGTTTGAAAACCTCATTAAATTATCCGCTTGCTTTTGAAATTTTGACACTTGAAAATCCTATAACTACGATTATTTTGGAATGGAGGAGCTAAATTTGAATCTATTTTGTACACGACTATATATGCTATTATGTACAAAATCAGAGCAAAGATTGGTGCCCCCATAATTTAGATATGATTTACGAATGCCATGATATCGAATTCAAATAATTGAATGGACTTCATGTTGAATTCGTTTTTTTAAACCACCTTAGTTGAATTCAAATGTATGCTAGTTCATAGCTAGTTATTTATAATGTTCATTGTGTAACTTTCGTATGTATAATGTGCTTTAGACACACAACATGAACTATACTCATGTTTATATTTGATTGCTAAAGCGATGCATTGTCAGGAGTTCAAAATACTAACTATGTGGATCAATTATGTCGAATAATAACATACACATGCTCAAATTTGATAGAATCTAGATGTCTGATGGATCAATGACCGTTCCTTACGCGAATTGCAAATATCATCATCCCATCCTTATTTGGATACAATTTATATCTTTAATCAATGTGTACATCAGTCTTTTACGTATAGTTTCACTCTCCATTGGTGGTCTCTCACACATGCTCACACTCTCTCTCCCGAGGTGTCTTTCTCGCAGACATGCTCTTGATATAACCATCCCTGCCTCTCGTAACCATTTGCGACTCAAATACCAAGATCTCGTTAAGCGTGTTAAGTATCCGCGAACGCCGAACAGGGCCAGGCCCACCTCTCTCCTAGGTGGTCTCAACCTGCCCTGTCGCTCCGCCACAAAGATCCACCCAGAGGGCCGTCGGGACAAAGGTCCTTTCAGCCCCTAATCCGTGAATCACTCGCGGGTACTCCTCGAGCCAACCCGACTTTAGTCACCACATGTATCATGTATAAAGTATAGTATATACCCGTGATCACCTCCCGAGTGATCACGGCCCGATAGTATAGCACAACAGACGGACAAGAATGTAGGGCCACTGATGGAAAACTAGCATCCTATACTAAGCATGTAGGATTGCAGGTAAAGGTAACAACAGTAGTAACAAGGACATGCTATGCATCAGGATAGGATAAACGGAAACCAGTAACATGCTACACTACTCTAATGCAAGCGGTATAGACGAGAATAGGCGATATCTGGTGATCAAAGGGGGGGCTTGCCTGGTTGCTCTGGCAAGAACAAGGGGTCGTCGTCGATGTAGCCGATCACAGGGGTATCGGCAACGGTCTTGGAGCCTACCGGAAATAAGTAACGAAGGGGGAACACAATAATTAACAGAGCAATCAAATGTAACACAAAGCAAGACGCAGCAATACGTTGTGCTAGGGGTGACGTAACGCAGGGATATGTGATACCAGCGAAGGGGGAAACATCCAGGAAAGTATCCCCGGTGTTTCGCGTTTACGGGCAGATGAATCGGAGGGGGAAAGTTGCGTGTTTTCTATGCTAGGGATGTGTAGTGGACGAACGGGATACATATTCGGATCTGTCTCGTCGTTGTGAGGAACTTTCATGTACAAAGTATTTTCATCCGAGTTACGGATTATTTTATATTAATTTTCAAAGTTCTAATTCATTTTTGAAATTATTATTAATTCAAAAATAAAACAGTAAATACTTTTGTCACCTACGGTTACTCTAGCCTATGAGTATGTCAGTGGGGCCTGTGGGGCCAGTGGGGTGGGTTGACTTGGTCAAAGATTGAATAGTCAAAGGATGAATAGTGTAGGCGGGTCCCATATGTCATTGTCTATGGTTAAACTAGATTTTAATTAAATTAGAATAACTAATAGCGGGGGCCACTGTCATAGGTTAGCAGTTAACCTAACAATTATATTAATCTAAATCTAGATTAGCCTAAACTAATTGAACATGGGGCCAGCCTCACAAATGCAGAACACACACGCACACACACAACTAGGGGTTAATTATGTTCTTTGTTAACAGAAGATAGTCTTTTGTGATTTTCATACGATTTAATCCGTTCATCAAAAGGATTTGGTCCAATGGGATAAAATGAAGTTTGTCAAGTATACCTTCTACTCATAATTTTTCTTGGCCTATTAGTAGTTGTTTACCCGGTGATTAGAGGCTGTCAAGGGGGTTAGTCAGCGTAATATTCGCAAAGCTAGCCATAGATACAGTAGCATTCAGCAGCAGCAGTACGTTCAGAGCAGCAGCAGTCATCGGCATGGCGTGGAGGTGGCCAGGCAACGCCGCGCACGGCCGGATGCGGCCCGGGCCGCATTGCCGGATCTAGCGGCAGGCGGAGGCGGCGACAAGGGTTCCGGCGGGCGCGCGCAGGACTAGCAGGGGCGGCGGCAGCGTCGGTAGCTGCGGCGAGCGCGCGTGCAGGAAGCTCGAGCAGTGCGGGCGAGCATGGCCAGGCGGATGGGAGAGGCTGGCAGGTGCGGGTGACAGGGCAGCGCGGGCAGGGGAGCCCGGGGGCGTGGCCGGTGCGAGCGAACGAGGTCAGGGGGCAGGGGACGGCGGACGCGCGGCCAGGGAGCAGCAGTGCAGCAGTGAGAAGGCAGTAGCAGAGGCGGCTCAAACACGCGCGTACGCGGGAGCTCGGACGATTCATGGATGCAGGCTACGCAAACGAATCGAGGCGGGAAGAATGGGGATTCGAGGAAGGAGCTCACAGCGAGCTCGTGGTGTGGTCAAGGAAGCCGCAGGGAGTCGAGGTGGACCGGAGGAGCGACGCGGCGGCGACGAACAGAGTCGGGTCCCGCGAGCAAAGGCAGCTCGATCCAGTCGATGTAGGTGCTCCGAGCTCGAACGCGTCCCCGTAGTCGAAGAGGACGATGGCGACGGTCCTCCTGGGCGCCCTGGCTGGCCGTGGGGAGGTCGGTGGCCACGGCGATGAGGGCAACGCGGCGGCGAGGCATCGGGGGGCTTTGGGTTTGAGCGGAGGAGCGAATGGAAGGGGAAGAAGGAGATAGGGTTCACTCCAGGGGGCTCGGGGTCGTTCTTATCCGCTGCTGGGAGACGACGGGGAGGCGCGGGATGGCCACCCCATGGCTAATCCGTCCATGGACGACGCACAGTCATCCACCGCGCTCGATGAACAGAGAACGAAGAAGACAGAGGGGAGGAGTTGGGCTAGGCCGGTTCAGTGGGCTAGGCTAGCAATTGTTCATACTGGGCTAAAGTGCATAGTAGTTCGGTTCCTTCTGCATTTACTAATTTCTGTTTTATATTTTCCCTATGGTTTTCTATTTTTTTAGCTATCAAAACAACTTTTTCAAATGTGCCACTTAGCACATAATCACTAGGCAATATTTTAAAGCAACTCAGAAAGTTACAATTTATTTTGAAAAGGTTGGATATCTATTTAAATTGAAACGGTAAATTTAATTGTTGCTAACTCAGTTTTAAATAGATAGGGGCATTTTATTAATTCAAAAGATGTTGGGTAATTCATGACAAGTAGTTAAGGATTTATTTCAAACCAGCCTACATTTTTTTTATTATTTGAAAATTTAATAAATTGACTTGCATTTGATCTTGAATTCGAGTTTGGTTTGGATCAAGGTGAGGCTTAGAAAATTAATCGTGATGACATGGCACAATTAAGGTGTGGTTACTGTAGCTTAATTATCCGGGCGTCACAATAGGGCGCGCCCCCACCCTCGTGGCCAGGGTGTGGGACCCCTCTGGTATTTCTTCTGCTCAGTATTTTTTATTATTTCCAAAAATAACTTCCGTGGAGTTTCAGGACTTTTGGAGTTGTGCAGAATAGGTCTCTAATATTTGCTCCTTTTCCAGCCCAGAATTCCAGCTGCCGGCATTCTCCCTCCTTATGTAAACCTTGTAAAATAAGAGAGAATAGGCATAAGTATTGTGACATAACGTGTAATAACAGCCCATAATGCAATAAATATCGATATAAAAGCATGATGCAAAATCGACGTATCACGTAACATGCGCTAGTCTGCCTATTACACCGGGGAAACAGCGCCTCGGTGTTTATCTTAGTGGCGTGTGGGGCCTGGAGCTGCTGGCAGATCTGGAGGTCGACCGGGATTAATGGGATGGCCTGGGGGCGCTGCCAAGCACGGCGGTGGTGTGAGGTCGAGGGGAGGGCGGGGCGGTGGAGGCAGGGGTCTAGGCCGGTGGTCGCTGGCGGTTCGAGAAAGATCGTCAATAGTGACTGGCGGGAGGTAGACGAAGGCCATCTGCCCATTCCTTATAGATCGGACGATTCATACAAAAATCGACCGACCTATTTATTTTCAGTCGACTTTTATCTTGATAGGACCACATGTGGTGGTGTGCTGGTGGAGTACCTGCATTTCCTGTGCTCATATATTACAAAATCATACGGGGTAGAATCTAATTTTGTTTGCCATGCAATGTTGTAGAGCTTTCATATGTCTCATGTCATTTATTTTTCAGCCACATGCTATCTGCTACTTTTACAGTGCACTAGTTCTGCACACACTTCACCCATACTCTCACTATTGTGTTTTTATGCAAGGGTATTTCAAATCTTGCCTTGACAGAAGCAGAAAAGAATAGAGAGAAGTCGCTCCAGCGTGGTACGCGGCTAGGCCACACACGTTTGAAGGCATTAAAGAGTGTAGTGTCAGCAGATGGAGACGGGGAACGTAGCTCTGGAGTTGATGATCTCGATCGCCGTGAACCACCACCCCAGGTGCTTGCTTTAGCTTCACGGTGTCATATGTGGTTGCATGTTGCATATGGTGTCTAGCTTGTATTCGAAAGGCCGAAGTCGGTCTTTATCAAGATAAGGAAAGATATTTTTTACATGAACCACCATCCCGGGAGCACCAGAAGACAAATAGCTAGTCAGGGCACTAGCCGAGCCAGTGACAAGCCCAGCACAGACATGCATCACCTCGAAGCCAACTAAAAATCCATGATGGTGGCGAAGTAGCCCTCCTCCCACTAGGCTCTCAGGTCCTAGATGATCATGCTCACCACTCCAACCGGATGTATAGCTTGTATTGCTTCCAATTTGGTTAAATTGCATCTGCTTAGCTTACACACTATACCTTTGAATATGACACGCCTTCCTATTTTTGGTACATACTAGTACATCTGTCTATTAACCATGTTCTTACATCAAACTAATGTTCTTGTGTATCCCTCATCAATCACTTATGATGAGGCAGTCAGGCCAGTGGACTACTGTGATAAAAGATCCTCATTTAAAGAATGCAGCGTCAGCCTCCCCACATGATTCTCAAGAAAAAGCAAGGCTAGATGAAGATAGTGAACGTAGCTCTATAGTTGATTACCGCATTACCCCTACACTAGCATCACAGGTGCTTGCTCTAACTTGGCAGCGTGATATGTGGTTGCATGTTGCATATGGTGTCTAGATTGTAATTCTTCTAATCTGGTTAAATTGCATGTGCTACTCTGCTTAGTTTATACATTATACCTGTTAATGTGACATGCCTTCCTATTTTTAGTACATAATACATCTGTCTATTAAGCATGTCCTCTCATAAAACTATTGTTTTTTTGTATCCCGCATAAATCAATATGACGAGACACCTTCAGTATAAGCAGTGTGATATTAGTTGCATCTTTGATATGATTTATAGCATGCGCTGCTTCTAATTTGTTGAAATGCCATTTATGATGGGACACTTTTAACTTGGCAGAGTCATATTGGTTGCATCTTTCATGTGGTGCCTAACTTGCATCGCTTCTTATTTGGTGAAATGGTTTCTACTTAGTTCACACAAACAGTTGTGAATATGCCATGCCGTCCTGTTTTTTGTATTATTCCATCCTGGAATCATGTGTTTGCCTTACATCAAAGTAGTGATTGTCAGTATCATGCATGAATGAGTTCTGAAGAGTGAATTTTATTGCTTTTTCTTGTCGGTTTTACTTGACAATTCAAAATCAATAAAGCGGAAGGAAGTTAGCAAGGCAGCGGATGAAGGTTCTCCTTCCAAACGGAGGGCCTCTACAGATTCTACTCCTCCATTCCCCCAAGATGATTTCCAAGACAACACATGCATAGACACTCAACGTAGGTGTGTTGGTGATGAGCACGTCTCCCCTAGTGCACCATCACAGGTGCTCCCTCTAACTTGGCACTGTTATATGTGGTTGCATGTTATGTATGATGTCTAGCTTGTATTGCTTCTAATTTCGTTGAATTTCATCTGCTTACTTTACACATTATATTTGTGACTAAGACACGTGTTCCTGTTTCTAGAACATACAATATCTGTCTATCACACCATGTTCTTACATCAAAGTACTACATTTGTTCTGAAGAACTAAATTGTTATT
Organism: Aegilops umbellulata; assembly: GCA_032464435.1. Lineage (NCBI taxonomy): Eukaryota > Viridiplantae > Streptophyta > Magnoliopsida > Poales > Poaceae > Aegilops > Aegilops umbellulata. The sequence goes on along the minus strand of CP136055.1, from coordinate 220,526,080 downwards.
CGTTTTTTTGTCGGCTTGACTTAACATGGCACAGAGAAAGATGAAGCAAGACAGAACGACGGGGAAAGGGAAGCGGAACAATCCTGCAGATTCTGCTGGTACTGATGGTGCAATAGAAGGTCAAAGTCCAGCGGAAAATTGTACTGACAGGGTATCCCGTGCTACACGAGCTGCAGAACAAGCCAAACAGAAACAAATAGCTGCCACCAAACAAGTAGAGACAACCCTAGTTGTTGCAACACCTTCCACGGTACCACCAGCTGCACGATTTACTCATTGGTCAACTCAGCTAGCAGCACGTTCCCAAGCTCCCTTGCCACCTGACACTACTTCTGAAGCACTCTTGACACAAGATGAGTTGGCAAGATCAGATGAACTTTGTGAGCTTCAACAGCAAGAAGGTAGTTGCTGGAGTCAAGTTACAGTTGCATGCTTCTTTATATGTAGTCTCACAGTTTGATGTACACTAACACTTCCTATGTTTGTTGTTGGACTAGCACCTAGGCGCAAGAGGAAACAAACTTCAGGGATAATGCTTGATAGGTTAACTAAATATAGAGGAGGAAGAATGGAGATCCGTTTTGAGGCAGGTTTTAAAAAGGCCACGTAATGCTACAGAGTCAGCCAAGTTAGTATCAGAGGCAGCGGTTGCTATTAGGTGTCATGTATGTATCCTCCCAACATGGATTCAGTACAGGAATGATAAAGACGAAACCCAGTTCAATAGCTTTCTCGACCATTTATCTGTAAGTGTGGTTATGTATGGAAACTAGTAATATCATCTTGCTCTGTCCAATACTTTCTAGGTTGCTGATAATGAGACTCCCATAATTTTCAACAGATGAGGTTCAAGTTGGATAGCCAAGATGATGCAACTAGACAAGCTTGCACCCATGTTTTCAAGTCTGCTCTGTGACAGTATCGATATAACTTGAGGAAAACTCACTTTGAAGGCAAGGCTAACAGTGAACTTGCCCAAACATCTCCAGTGGAAAATATATCTGATGAAGACTGGAGAGGCCTCGTTAAACACTGGTCCGATCCGAAGTATCAGGTACATTATATATATGTGATCATATCGCATGTTGAAGTCCTATTTACGCATGTGCCACACAAATCTATCTTCTTGTAGGTGAACTGTTCAAAGAACAAGGCCAACCGTACGAAAGTGAAATTCCAACAGACGACAGGATCTCGTAGCTATATTGCACACTGCAAGGCTCTTGTAATTAGCTGTTGTTTCACTCTTTTCGCTGTACCATATTATCAGATCTATATTGACTTGTTCCAAATGTAGAGGAAAGCCCGCAAGGACCAAAAAGTACCTGAACCAAATGTTGTGGAAATCTTCAAGGACTGTCACACCAGCAAGAAGAAGGGCATGACTACACCAGTCAAAGCCGCTGTTGTAAGTCCTTAATCCTCATGCCTTTTAACTACTAATTACTATGACTTGTGCCTTGAACTGCATGGTTTGCAGCCAATGTCTATTACTCTTTTCAATTTTATACACAATTGTCTTAGCGTATGATTGCACCTTACAATGTTTAAAAGAGAGGAGTGATGTTCCTTTAATCTTGACATGTAACCTAGTTCCGTGCTAGACTTGCCCACACAATGTTACAATTGCCTGTTTGTCTATTCTAAGTTGTTTTGTGATATGAATGATGTCATACTATGCTTACCGTATTATAAACTTCGTCTCTTTATCCTTAGCGTGAAGAAATAGACAATTCATTAGCGATGGTACATGGTCATATGTTTGGAACCTGGTTTTATTATGTACTTTGCAATAAAATACAACTAATATCTTACATGGGTCCTGAGGGAGTCCTGGATTAGGGGGTGTCCGGATAGCTGGACTATACCTTCAGCCGGACTCCAGGACTATGAAGATACAAGATTAAAGACTTCGTCCCATGTCCGGAAGGGACTTTCCTTGGCGTGGAAGGCAAGCTTGGCGATACGGATATGTAGATCTCCTACCATTGTAACCGACTCTATGTAACCCTAGCCCTCTCCGGTGCCTATATAAACCGGAGGGTTTTAGTCCGTAGGACAACAGATAACAATCATACCATAGGCTAGCTTCTAGGGTTTAGCCTCCTTGATCTCGTGGTAGATCTACTCTTGTACTACCCATATCATCAATATTAATCAAGCAGGACGTAGGGTTTTACCTCCATCGAGAGGGCCTGAACCTGGGTAAAACTTCGTGTCCCTTTTCTCCTGTTACCATCCGCCTAGACGCACAGTTCGGGACCCCCTACCCGAGATCCGCCGGTTTTGACACCGACATTAGTGCTTTCATTGAGAGTTCCTCTGTGTCGTCGCTTTTAGGCCCGATGGCTCCTCCGATCATCAATAGCGATGCAGTCCAGGGTGAGAATTTTCTCCCCGGATAGATCTTCGTCTTCGGCGGCTTCGCACCGCGGGCCAATTCGCTTGGCCATCTAGAGCAGATCGAAAGCTACGCCCCTGGCCATCAGGTCAGATTTGGAAGTTTAAACTACACAGCTGACGTCCGCGGGGACTTGATCTTCGATGGATTCGAGCCACGGCCGAGCGCGCCGCACTGTCACGATGGGCATGATCTAGCTCTGCCGCCGAACAGTGCCCTAGAGGCCGCACACGCATCGGTTCCGACCCTCGATTCGGAACCAACTGCGTCGATCGAGGACGAGTGGTTGGACGCCGCCTTGGGGGCTGTGATCCCAACGGCGATCGAGCCGAACACCAGCCCTGCACTCCGCAAGGCCCGTGACTCCATGGGGCCGGACTCCTCTTCGGACTCCAAGCCCTCCGCGCCCCTGCCGATCGAATCCGATTGGGCGCCGATCATGGAGTTTACCGCCGCGGACATCTTTCAGCACTCGCCCTTTGGCGATATTCTGAAGTCATTAAAGTCTCTCTCTTTATCAGGAGAGCCCTGGCCAAACTGTGGTCAGCAAGGTTGAGATACAGACGGCAAAGAAATTCAAAGCCCACCCACCACCCACTTTGTAGCCACTGTCGATGATTTGACCGACATGCTCGATTTCGACTCCGAAGACATCAACGGTATAGACGCCGATGTAGGAGACGATCAAGAACCAGTACCTATAGGGCACTGGAAAGCCACCTCGTCGTATGACATATACATGGTGGATACCCCAAAAGAAGGAGATGGCGATGGAACAGCGGGGGATGACCCCTCCAAGAAACAGCCTAAGCGCTGGCGTCAGCGGCGCCGCTCTAAATCCCGCCAAAGCAAAAACGGTGATTCTAGCACAGGAGATAATAATACTCCGGATAGCGCCGAAGAACACCCCCTCCAGCAAGATTCAGCGCAGGAGGATGGAGAAGCCAGCCCTCACGAGAGAGCGGCAGATAGAGAGGTCGAGGATGATAATTATATGCTTCCCTCCGAAGACGAGGCAAGCCTCGACGACGACGAATTCGTCGTGCCAGAGGATCGCGTCGAACAAGAGCGTTTCAAACGCAGGCTTATGGCCACGGCAAGCAGCCTCAAGAAAAAACAGCAACAACTTAGAGCTGATCAAGATTTGCTAGCCGACAGATGGACTGAAGTCCTTGCGGCCGAAGAGTATGAACTCGAACGCCCCTCCAAGAGCTACCCAAAGCGCATGCTGCTACCCCAATTAGACGAGGAAGCACCTAAACCTACATCACCAGCGCATGATACGACCGATCGGCCACCTCGCGGCCGCGATAGAGAGGCCTCTCGGCGCTCCGCTCAAGCCGCACCCCGACGCCGCTCAAAACATTCTAAGGCACGGGAAAATGCGCCAGACCTGCGAGACATATTGGAGGACAAGGCAAAGCAAACAAGATCGATCTATGGATTGCGCGGGCGCCCCACGGCACGTGACGGTGATCGTCACTTTGGATATAATAAATCCGGCTGGGCCGAACACAATAGACAAAGCTCGTTTGAGCTGCGTCGTGATATAGCCCATTACAGAGGCGCCGCACACCCCCTATGCTTCACAGATGAAGTAATGCATCATCAAATCCCTGAGGGTTTCAAACCCGTGAACATCGAATCATACGATGGCACAACAGATCCTGTCGGGGATATACCCCGCGGTATGACCCGGCTGGATATATAACCCAGCCGGACTTGGCGACTCACTAATGACCCGCCCTGACTGGACGACACACTAAGTGACCCTCCCGATTCTGGCGACTTATGGGTGACCAGGCAAGCGGATCAGAGGAGCGACAAGACCCGGGGGCCCAGGAGGGTCAAGGCCCAGAAGGCCGGCTTACGTTATGGTAGGCTGGCTTAAGAGGAAAGGCGTGAGGAATATCTCCCTTACAAGGAATCAAGAACCGGACTTGTATCCGGCTTGTAGTAGAAGATAAGCTAGTCCTAATCTTATTTGGACTCCACATGTAACCCGCCCCTCTAACTTATATAAGGAGGGGCAGGGCTCCCCAATGGAGGACAGACAACAAGCAACAAGAAACAATACCAAGGGCTAGACACAAAGGGGGAGCCGGCTTATGCGGCGACTCTCTCATGAGCATAATGAGATCTAGCCACAAACAACATGTAGGGTTACCGGATGATGTTTCCCGGGGCCCGAAGCTGTCTAAATCCTCGTCTTGTGTGTTGCGTCTCTCGATTCCGCTCAACCCCTTCAAGCTACCACATAGATGTGTTGGCCTCGCGACTAAGTCCTTACATTAGGACATCTGCCGTGACAATTCCACGACAGTTGGCGCACACCGTGGGGCCTGCGCACGATGGTGTTGAGTTTTTGGAGGGATCTTTCACAGGATCGAGAAGCTCATGAATTGATGAATGAAGAAGAGCCGACGTGAAACAATTGCGCAAGGTAACTCGAGGTACGAATTGTGATCGAGAGAAAGCTAGGGTTGCGGTCCGCTCCGCTACTGCTGTCCGAAAAAATCACCGAGACCGCAATCTAACTTTACGCTGGAGTTTTCCTTCTTGGTTTATGCGACACGCGTAGCCACCAAGGCTGATATGAAGCAATCCTGCCCTATGGTCAAATCGCCGCAGTCCTCGGTTTCCTCGGGCAGACCAAACTAGGCGCACGCGCATGCATGCAAGGGATCGGCTCCCGTGTCTATACGAGAAGCCGGCAAATTTACTATTTATAATCAGAATTGTGACCAGCTTTGGATCTGGTAGTACAAGGATCAAGAGAAATTAAGGTGGTATTGAGTACAGCGCCGCCGCCGCTGCAACAAGTCGAAGACGTGCACGAGATCAAATCGACACAAGGTTTAAGCCGCCGAGACCGACAGGATTGGACGGTGTCGTCGTTCGTCCGTGTTTAGATCACGTTCTGAGTGCTACATGTACACGTGAAGGATTAGAACTATAGGTCGAATTAGTACACCACTCATCGTAGCTCAGAGGACGCGCATGACGCGGGCAGATACATCCAAATTCAGGATCAGTCAACCCATGTGGTCTCCTCTCATGGATCAAATTAGTAAAATAATACTAGTACTAGTAATGGGCACCTGGACCAAGGTCTAATGGATTTTAACCTCCTCACGTGAAAGCTACTCATCAGGATAAAATACAAGAAGGGCTTTGGAGTCATTCAAAGATTAAAAATCTGGCTGCTGCTAGTCTGACACGGACTCAGACGTGTACAGGAAAAGGAAAGCCAGCTACCTTGCTACGTGGAAACGGATTCGGCCCTGGACTACGATAATCAAGCCTCTACCTGTGGGCCGGCCAAGCGGCCATATGAGTCGCCCGCTCCAGATCGCCGCCTTCGCCGAGCGGTTGCGAAAACTCCTGCTTCTGACGAGCCATCAAGCCGCTTCAACCGCAGGTCCTGCTGCCTCGCCGGCTTCCGCAAGAGCCTTACGGCCCTGCCCCTCCTCTCGTGCGTCTCCCTATCAGAGAAAATAAAAGAGATAAGAGGAGATTGTCTGGACAAAAAGTCAAGTGGCCAGGTCCTTAGGCTGTAAATGCAAGCTCAAGTCGCCAAGACATCAATCGTAGAGTGGATGTCTGATGCTGATTGAGCAAAGCAAGTTCAGAAGGTTAACAGAAACAAAAGCCAAAGGCTAGCTAGCTGCCGTATTACTGTCACGCGGAGGCCTGGCACAGTACTGCAAGTACTATGATACTCATTCATCCAACAAACGCAAGGTGCTATCTATTCTGGCTATTTTTAGCACATATTATTTTTGTAAAAGGAACAATTACTTTGTCTGTATATTTTTATATATGCAGGACAATGATTCATCGTTTGTTGTTGGACGGGCGCACAACATCGCCGTCTCTCGCGACCTCGCCGGCTTACAACATCGTGGCCGTCTCTCGCGACCACGCCGACTTACAACAAGGAGGACAACTTGCCCGTCTGCACCGGCTTACAATGCCACGGCCGGTTCATCTGTCTGTGCCGCCTCAGATCTTGCGGTCGTCTTTACCGTCCGCCTCTCGCGGCCTGGTCTACATCAACACATCAGGCCACATCTGTCTGCATGAGCTGTTTATTGAGTATGAGCAAGTCACTGCTTGGGAAGCCCGGTTTTCTCTTCCAACAAATTGGAGGCAAATTATCATATATTATCAACCGCCGTCTGCAATGAATGGCTCAATGGGCAGGCGCACAAATCGCCGCCACTACAGTTTGGTTAAGCTTGAAACAACCAGTTGGAAGGAACCATTGGCCGAGTTGTTGACACGGCTCATACGAGATCATTTATAACCCGCCGCAGTCACCTCAACCTTCTTTGGATTCACATCGCGTTATCAACGCCAATGATATACACCTTCTGCTATGGTCAAATATGGAGAATCTCAAGCCAACTCTTCGAGTCATCTTGAGACTCGAGGGCTACAATGGTATGGCTCGGCAAAATTAGCCGGTTTCAAGGAATTCAAAAACTCTGGATCATTGAAGGGAAGATAACCCGACCCTGGAGGCTACTGCTTTATTGGCGAATATTTAAAGGCTGTCAGGAAATTTCCGGCTCAAAATGAAGATTCCGGTTTAAAATACAACTCAAGAGACATCTCTCTCCCGCAAAGCTTTGAAGCTCTCAAAACCGGTTCAACATCCGGCTCAAGGTAAATCTGTCCCTTACAAAGCTTTGAGGTTCTCAATATCCGGTTTAAGAATTTCCGGTTCAAAAAGAACTAATGTCTCGCAAGTTCGAGTTCTCACACAAATTAATGGTTACCAAAGAGAACTTGCTGCCATGATGCACGGTTCAAAACATGGGTATCCTACATTACGGCTTATCTTATTATGGTCACTTGGGGGCTTCCTGCTCATCAGGCATAGCTATCAATACCCTCTTGATCGGCGCAATGCCAAAACTCATATGGTCATTTGGGGGCTTCCTGTTCAAACATAGGTCGTATTCGAACCAAAGAGAACATAGCTGTCGATACCCTTTTGATTGGCAAACTACCGAACCCACTTGGGGGCTTCTTGATCATATCTGAATCATAGCTCAACCTCTTTGGGAATCGACGTGGATCGTATTCTAATCAGCGTCGCTAAACAACTCTTAAGGTCATTTGGGGGCTTCCTGTTCAAACATAGGTCGTATTCAAACCAAAGAGAGCATAGTTGTCGATACCCTCTTGATCGGCATCGCCAAAGCCACTGGGGGCTATATGATCGTATTCGAATATTAGCTTAACCCCTTTGGAACGGTTTACTGATCGTATCCGAATCAGACGCCTCAAAAAGTTTTATTCTGTCTCTGGTAAAGTTTATTGCAGCTACAATTACTTACTTGAGACCTTTTTGGGATTATATTTCAAATATATATAAGTGTGAATATTCAAATATATATATATATATATAAGTGTTTTACGCTTAACCCGGCTTGATTTTTAACTATAAATCGCCAGTTTATGACAATCATCATCTATGTGGAAGCATTGGCTTCTAAGGATTGGGTTATCACCCTTACTGCACAGGTCATGTAAGCCGGCAATACAAATTCAATATCACAGTGGTTATATGTGAGATATTATGACCCGCCCTGGTTTTGACGCTAAGTCGCCAGGGCATATGTTGTTTAAACTCTCTGCAGGATTTGCAGAAATATGACATATAAATGATTAAATTCAAGCTCATTACCAAAGTTGATGCTTCAAAATGATTATCCGTTCTGGATTTTTCTCAAAAGGCTATAAGCCGCCGGGTCATGAAAATTCCGGTTTACAATGAAGGCGTATTGAATCGCCATCGGCCAAGAGCCGCCGGGTATTTAAACTCCGGATTTACTTGGAGGTATTTGAAATCTTTAAATAGCCAAACTTGGCTGGATTTTCGTTATGATACTGAATGATTGAGGTTTTTATACCGGATTATATTATTCAAATCTTGAATAGCCAACATGGCTGGATTTCTATTATGATTATCAATAACCAGTATTATGATTGAGGTTTTCAAAGTCGGTTTAGCGCAACAGCTATTATCTTTATCAATGGGCATGATTTATTTTACAATGGAGGAAATAGTCCCGAGTCGCTGCAGGCTTATGACCCGACACTTGGGGGCTACATTATTCAAGTTGAGGTTACATCAAATATGCAAGTCTCATGTCGCTGCAAGCATGCACCATGATACTTGGGGGCTAATGCAAAGTCATTTTTATTGGCCTTATTGAAGATCCAACTCATCCAGTTGTAACGAGCCGGCCCTTGGGGGTTACCAATTGCTCCTGTTAAAATTCAAGATACACAAGCCTTATTCCATTATATATTGAAGGATCCACTGCTCAGTTGGTAAAGCACAGAGCTCTTAACCTTGTGGACGTGGGTTCAAGCCCCAGGATGGGGGTAACATCATATGATATTATTTTCAATGAAAAGTCCCAGCTCGGTATTATTTTACTAAGCCGACCCTTGGAGGCTACACGTTGCTGTTCAAATTTACATCATCATATTTACAAAGTCCCTGCTCATTATTACATAATTTCCCGACACTTGGCGGCTAATGCATATTGCTCTTTGATGAAGACAATTCTAGGATGACCCGGCTACACTACTATGACTATAGCCGACTCATGGGGGCTACACAGCTGAATTTTATTTAAAGCCATGGTGATAAGTCCCGGCTTATTCATGCTGATTAAACCGGCCCTTGGGGGCTACAAGTAATATGGATATAAGGGAGAAATATGTTCAAATTCTCAGTTTTGGGCAGATCGGATTGATCTGGTGTTTGCAACAATCATGATCCGGTGTCACCAATAATTATGACCCGGCGTCAGCTATAGTTATGACCCGGTGCTATCAATATTTACAAGTCGACAATTTTGGTTATGATAAACTAGCAACTTTTACCTCTTCAAGCCGACTGAAAGTCAGATGAGTATTTCAAGACCAATATGTTTGAAGCCGGCGCTTCGGAAGCCGATTCAAGTGAATTATTTCTTACAATATTTCTCTACAAGAGACCAATGCCAGCAAATTGACTCTGAAGCTGGCCTATTTACCCGGATTTCTCAAAAGAAGTATCTGGATTTTTTGCATTCACAAAGTTTGAACATATCTACTAAAGGAGATTTGCTATGAGTACATGGGCATGCATCAAGAAGGAAATGACAAGGATTTAAAAATGATCAGGTGCCGGCTTACAAGAATATTTAACCCGGAGTACAACCTGTCAGTTTGTTCTTGTGTAAATGTTGTCGATCAGTTTAACATGGATAAATCCAAATTAAACTTGGGGGCTAATGTCGGGGATATACCCCGCGGTATAACCCGGCTGGATGTATAACCCAGCCGGACTTGGCGACTCACTAATGATCCGCCCTGACTGGACGACACACTAAGTGACCCGCCCGATTCTGGCGACTTATGGGTGACCTGGCAAGCGGATCAGAGGAGCGACAAGACCCGGGGGCCCGGGAGGCTCAAGGCCTAGAAGGCCGGCTTAAGAGGAAAGGCGTGAGGAATATCTCCCTTACAAGGAATCAAGAACCGAACTTGTATCCGGCTTGTAGTAGAAGATAGGCTAGTCCTAATCCTATTTGGACTCCACATGTAACCCGCCCCTCTAACTTATATAAGGAGGGGCAGGGCTCCCCAAAGGAGGACAGACAACAAGCAACAAGAAACAATACCAAGGGCTAGACACAAAGGGGGAGCCGGCTTATGCGGCGACTCTCTCATGAGCATAATGAGATCTAGCCACAAACAACATGTAGGGTTATTACCGGATGATGTTTCCCGGGGCCCGAAGCTGTCTAAATCCTCGTCTTGTGTGTTGCGTCTCTCGATTCCGCACAACCCCTTCAAGCTACCACATAGATGCGTTGGCCTCGCGACTAAGTCCTTACATTAGGACATCTGCCGTGACAATTCCACGACAGATCCCGCGGTATGGATCGAGGATTATCTCCTTCATATCCACATGGCCCACGGCGACGATCTACACACCATCAAATACCTCCCACTCAAACTTAAGGGACCAGCTCGGCATTGGCTTAACAGCTTGCCAGCAGAATCAATCGGTTGTTGGGAGGACCTGGAAGCCGAATTCCTTGACAATTTCCAGGGCACCTATGTGCGACCACCAGACGCCGATGACCTAAGCCACATAATTCAGCAGCCAGAGGAATCGGCCAGGCAATTCTGGACACGGTTCCTAACAAAGAAAAACCAAATAGTCGACTGTCCGGACGCTGAGGCCCTAGCAGCCTTCAAGCATAATATCCACGATGAGTGGCTTGCCCGGCACCTTGGACAGGAAAAGCCGAAATCCATGGCAGCACTCACGACGCTCATGACCCGCTTTTGCGCGGGAGAAGACAGCTAGCTAGCTCGTAGCAATAACTTGACCAAGAACCTTGGTAATTCAGACACCAAGGACAAAAGTGGTAGGTCGCGTTGGAACAAGCAAAAGCGCCGCGTTAACAGCGACAACAACGAGGATACGGCAGTCAATGCCGGATTCAGAGGCTATAAATCCGGTCAGCGGAAAAAACCATTCAAAAGAAATACTTAGGGCCCGTCCAGTTTGGACCGAATACTCAACCGCTTGTGCCAGATACATGGCACCCCCGAAACGCCAGCCAATCACACCAATAGGGATTGTTGGGTGTTCAAGCAGGCAGGCAAGTTCAATGCCGAAAATAGAGACAAGGGGCTGCGTAGCGATGACGAGGAGGAGCCCCGGCCACCGAACAACAATGGATAGAAGGGTTTTCCCTCACAAGTGCGGACGGTGAACATGATATACGCAACCCACATCCCCAAGAGGGAAAGTAAGCGTGCGTTAAGGGACGTATATGCGATGGAGCCTGTCGCCCCAAAGTTCAACCCATGGTCCTCCTGCCCGATCACCTTCGATTGAAGGGACCACCCCACTAGCATCCGTCATGGCGGATTCGCCGCATTGGTTCTAGACCCAATTATTGACGGATTTCATCTCACAAGAGTCCTTATGGACGGCGGCATCAGCCTGAACCTGCTTTACCAGGATACAATGCGGAAAATGGGCATAGATCCCTCGCGGATTAAGCCCACCAAAACGACCTTTAAAGGCGTCATACCAGGTGTAGAGGCCAACTGTACAGGCTCAGTCACACTTGAAGTGGTCTTCGGATCTCCGGATAATTTCCGAAGCGAGGAGTTAATCTTCGACATAGTCCCGTTCCGCAGTGGCTATCACGCACTGCTCGGGCGAACCACATTTGCAAAGTTCAATGCGGTGCCACACTACGCATACCTTAGGCTCAAGATGCCAGGCTCTCGAGGAGTAATCACGGTCAATGGAAACACCGAACGCTCCCTCCGAACGGAGGAGCACACGGCGGCCCTCGCAGCGGAAGTACAAAGCAGCCTCTCAAGGCAGCTCTCCAGTCCGGCCGTTAAACTTCCGGACACTGTCAAGCGCGCCCGGAGTAACCTACAACAAGACTGCCTGGCACGTTCCGAGTAGGCGTAGCAACGCGGCCCCAACCCCAGCCCTTGCGAAATAGCGAAACCAGTGCTTCGCGTACATAACTACGCGCTCAAAATACCATGGGCACAGGGGGAGGGGCACCATCACGGCACGCCCGAAACACGGCTTAAACCACACTAGGGGCTGACGATTTCTTTATTTTCTCTTACTTTCAGGACTCCATACTTCGGAAGACCTGTTCGGCAATCCAACTGCCGCACAAAAGATGCAAGAACCAGGGAAGCAGAAAAGCTACGCCGCATTATAGAACTCCCTGGTGGTCTCTATCACGAGCAGTATACCTGTTTTGCATACTATCCCGCAGCCTGCCCCTGGAAAGGACATGTTAAATAGTCCCGCTTTTGCTTATCACACTATTTGTATCGTTCTACTTCGATCGCAGCCTTTCTATAAACAATGCATAGCTTTTGTCTACTTTTGCATTACTGTTTTTTACAAATATATGTTCATTAACAACATGTTACACCCGTACACTTTGGTACGGTCAATACGCTAGGGGCTTCAGTACCCCCCAATATGGTGTGAGAAGTCCGAACACTTTAACAAGTACGGCACCCCGAACTTATAGCATTATATGCATCGTCTCCGAATCATGTCTTGGGTCAATTGATGGGTTTGCCCGGCTCCTATGTTTTGGTGCCTTACGTTCCGTTGTATCGGCTAAGGTAGCACTAGGAGAACTACTGCGATTGTGCCCCATTTGAGCTGGGCGGAGCACCTTAGTAGAGAAAGCTAAAACTGACTGTCATGATGAAGCGAGAGACTGGTCGCTGTTCGAGAGGTTTTTCGAGTCCCTAAAGACTTATGCCGCTTAGAGCGAGGAGTCGGCTTTGTCCGGCCAAAGGCGTGGATAGCGCCCCGAACTCGGTCTTCCAAATACTAGGGGCTTCGCCGAAATTTAAAATTATATAATTCTATGGCTAAGTGAGAGTGTTCAAGCATTATAGTCTGATTGCCTTGTTCGTTGTGCTGAGCGCCTCCCTCGAAGGACCCAAACATGGGAAAAAGAGCGATCAGGTTTATCCCGAACACCCCAGCACTAGTGGCACGGGGGCAGAAGCCGACGACTGGCCATCTCTCAATTTTGATAAACAGACGCACATAAAGTAATATTTTAAATTCAAAAAGCATTGCTTAGCGCATATGAACAAGTTTTCAGCGCACAGGACAATACGAGCGAGTTTACTAAAAAATTACATCCCTGGAACATTCATCCGCCATAAGGTGGGCACCCTTCAGAACGTCCTTATAATAGTTTTCGGGCTTGCGATGCTCTTTCCCCGGCGGTGGCCCGTCCTTCACAAGCTTCTCACCATCCAGCTTGCCCCAGCGCACCTTAGCGCGTGCAAGGGTCCTAGGGGCACCTTCGATGCAGACGGAGCGCTTGATGACCTCGAGCCTTGGACAAGCCTCCACCAGCCACCGCACCAGCCCGAAGTAGCTCCCAGGCAGAGCCTCTCCAGGCCACATCAGAACTATGAGGCCCTTCATGGCCTGTTCGGCTACCTTGTGGAGCTCGACCAGCTGCTTCAGCTGGTCGCTCAGGGGCACAGGGTGTCCGGCCTCAGCATACTGAGACCAGAACACCTTCTCCGTCGAGCTGCCCTCTTCGGCTCGGTAGAATGCGGCGGCATCGGACACGCTACGGGGAAGATCTGCGAATGCTCCTGGAGAGCTCCGGATTCGGGTAAGTAACAAGAAGCTCACTTTTACATGTTTGCTTTGCATAAAGAATGCCTTACCCGCCGCTATCTTTTTCACTGCATCCAACTCCTAGAGGGCCTTCTGGGATTCAGCCTTGGCAGACTTGGCATTTTCAATAGCTGCCACGAGCTCGGACGCTCGCGTCTTTGAGTAAAGCTCCAAACTCTCATGTTTTTTCATGAGAGCCTGGAGCTCTTGCCGCACCTCGCCAACCTGGGCTTCATACCTCTCCCGCTCGGAGCGCTCCGTGGCCGCTCTCTTCTCGGCCTCGGCCAACACTTGCTTGACGGTCGCCACCTCAGTTGTGGCACCTACAATAGCCATGTTAATCCTGTCATATTTTTTGCAATTGCACTTTTATATTTTTGTTTTTTCTATAAGGTATCTCTTACCTTCTTTCTCCTCGAGCTGCCGCTTGGCAAGGCCGAGCTCTTGCTCGGACCGCTCGAGGCCCTGCTTCAGTGTGCCCACCTCCGCAGTCAGTGCGGCGGTCGCCAGCAGCGAAGCCTGCATACGCATATTGACTCTTTTTCTGTTAGACTCCTGCGAATTTTATTAGATCCTCTATTCGGCTTTTCTTTCTGAACGCCAAACAGAGCATCAGGGGCTACTATCTGTGCGGTAATATTTTTACATATTCTGTACTTACCTCGAAGCCTGTTAGAAGGCTGGCACAAGCTTCAGTCAGTCCGCTCTTGGCGGACTGAACCTTCTGGATCACCGCACTCATAATAGTGCGGTGCTCCTCGTCGAGGGAGGCACCGTTAAGCACCTCCAGCAGATTGTCCGGCTCCTCCGGTTGGACGGGGGACGCCGGCTCAGTAGGCTTGCTCCTCTTGGAAGGAGTTCGCCTACCGCGGTCCGGAACCGTTGACGATTCCAGCGCGGTGTCCGGCTCAAAGCCGGACTTGGAGCCCTGGGGGGGTTTTATCCCCTTTACTCCTGGAGTCCGAGAGGTCGCCTTGCGGCTCCTCCAGGACCACCCTCTCCTGGCCCAGAACCTTTCGGGACGCCACCTCGGTATCGCCCGTAGGGCGGGGGGAGGTAGCGCGCGGAAGTGAATTCACATCCGATGAATCCAGGGAGCCGCTCGACGACTCGTCGATCCCGGCCTTGGGCGGACTGCATAATCATATTCGACATAAGGAAAGGCTGTGCAAAAAAGGAATGCTATGAATTACTCGGGTGTCCGGATGCTTACGATTCCGCCGGACGCTTGGCCCTGTGCGGCCACTCCTCTTCGTCGTCATCGGCGTCGGTGGGGTAGTCCGGAGGAAGGGTCTTCCCCTTCTTGGACCCTTCGGCCTCCCCGGTCGGGGCGACCTTCCTTTTCTTTCCTCCCCCACTGGAGCGGGAGAGGTTTCTTCTTCCTCCTCCTTGTTTTCACGGGAGGAGCGCGTCTCGGATTCGTCGGATGATGAATCCGACACCTCCAGGCGTCGGGCACTCTTTCGAGTCCCTGTGGCCTTCTTCTTGGCCTTCTTCTCCGGCACCACATAAGGTGCCGGAGCCAGCAACTTCGCTAAGTGAGCATCGACTGGGTCTTCGGGCAAAAGGGCCGGACAGTCGATCTGTCCGGACTTCGCCTGCCAATCCTGTCAAAGGAAAGGGAGATTAGAACCCGCATAGAGTCAAACTATGGAAAACTAAACATCCTGTAAAAGGTAAAAATAGCTTACCGCACTAGCGTGACGCTGCGTGCTGAATCCGTGGTCCTCGGAAGCGGATGCGGGAGCCTCGGCGCCTTTGAATAGCACCTTCCAGGCGTCTTCGTACGTCGTGTCGAAGAGCCTGTTCAGGGTTCGGTGCTGCGCCGGGTCGAACTCCCACAGATTGAAAGCCCGTTGTTGACACGGGAAGATCCGACGGATAAGCATAACACCTGGACTACGTTGACAAGCTTGAGCTGCTTGTTCACCAGGGTTTGGATGCATTTTTGCAGTCCGGTTACCTCTCCTTTATTGCCCCACGACAGGCCCGTCTCTTTCCAAGACGTGAGCCGCATAGGGGGTCCGGACCGGAACTCGGGGGCTGCGACCCATTCGGGGTATAAAGTGATAATGGGCCGTTAATGGGTATAAAGTGATACACTGTTCATTACGGGCCAGTTTCACCACGTGCCGTTAATGGGTATAAAGTGGTACACTGTTCATTACGGGCTAGTTTTACCACGGGCCGTTAATGGGCCGAGAGTTTCTAAGGGCCTCATATGGGCCGAAAGATGTCATGGGCCATACATGGGCCAGAAGTTAAAACGGGCTGGAATTATATTGGACGGCCCAGATGACGCTACTGGGCCTAATTCAGATAGGCCGTAAACGGGCCCTAGGTTAGCGGGTTGTAAATGGGCTGTATGCGAACAAGCCGTTAACAGGCTTGCCGTGGGCCACCCCGCCACCTTTTGACCAAGTCAAACGGGCCGGCATTTTCACAAGAATGGGCCTCTGTTGGGCCGTGCCACGTGTCGACGTATCCTAGGCACTTTGGGTCCAATGTGTGGATGACATATGTCCCAACGGTGAGCCGACGCATGTTTCCTCTAGCCAATGATGATTTTACACGTGGAAAATCCCCATTGGTCGGGGCTGTTAACGGGTTATTGGATCCAAAACTTGACCCGATAGCTTAACGGCATTCCGTTACGGTGGATGCCATGTGTCGGTCACCCTTGACGAAAGCACTTCTGTGACGCGCGATTTATCGTCATGGAAGTGGACACTTCCGTGGTGATAATTTTGGTAATGTCATGGAACAGTTCTATGACATCACAGGTATGACTATCTTGATTTTGTCATAAAATCGTCATGGATGTACATGTATGAAAAAAGCACGACGTACTGTGACAAACACGTATTATCACAGAAGTTTATTTTTTTGTAGTGCAAGATTAAACATTCACAATACATTTCAAGCAAGCATGGCAAGAGTATATGAGCAGCGGATAGTAAAGCATGCAAGTTGCAAGAAACTAAAGGGATGGGATTGGAGTGCGCAAACACAATTGGAGACACAGAGATTTTTGGCGTGGTTTTGATAGGTGGTGCTATCGTACATCCACGTTGATGGAGACTTCAACCCATGAAGGGTAACAGTTGCGCGAGTCCACGGAGGGCTCCACCCACGAAGAGTCCACGAAGAAGCAACCTTGTATATCCCACCATGGCCATCGCCCATGAAGGACTTGCCTCACTTGGGTAGATCTTCATGAAGTACGCGATCTCATTGCCCTTACAAACTCCTTGGTTCAACTCCACAATATTGACGGAGGCTCCCAAGTGACACCTAACCAATCTAGGAGACACCACTCTCCAAAAGGTAATAGATGGTGTGTTGATGATGAACTCCTTGCTCTTGTGCTTCAAATGATAGTCTCCCCAACACTCAACTCTCTCACACAGATTTGGATATGGTGGAAAGATGATTTGAGTGGAAAGCAACTCGGGGAAGGCTAGAGATCAAGATTCTAGTGGTTGGATTGGAATGTCTTGGTCTCAACACACGAGTAGGTGGTTCTCTCTCAGAAAATGAATGCTGGAAGTGTAGGCTTATTCTAATGGCTCTCTCATGAATGGAGAGGAGGGTGGAGGGGTATTTATAGCTCCACACAAAATCTAGCCATTGCACACAATTTACCAAACTCGGTGGGACCAAATAGTGAAACTCGGTGAGACCGATTTGGTTCAAAATGTGAACATTAGAGTTTCGGTGGGACCAATATGACCAACTCGGTGGGACCGATGTGCTAGGGTTGGGGTAAAACATAAACTCAGTTTGACGAATTACACAAACTCGGTTAGACCGATTTCGGTAATAAGCAAACAGAGAGTTAGTCAAGCAAACCCGATGGGACCGACTGCATATCTCGGTGGGACCGAAATAATTGCAACAGGCACCAGAGAGTTTGCAAGCCCATATCGGTGAGACCGAGATCCCATCGGTGAGACCGAACTAATTAGGGTTTCTGGCAGTGGCTATGTCAAGTGAACTCGGTGGCGCCGGATAGATCAAATCGGTGGGGCCGAGTTTGACTTTGGGGTTTAGGACGTATGTGCAAACGAGAAAGTGGTTGAGGGCTTTGGAGCATATCACTAAGCACTTTGAGCAAGCAAGCCATTAAGCAACGCCTCATCCCCTTTTAATAGTATTGGCTTTCCTATGAACTCAATGTGATCTTGGATCACTAAAATAGAAATGAAGAGTCTTGAGATTTGGCCAATCTTCTGTCCTTAGCATCTAGAATGGGTTCCACATCCTCTTGTCCATGCCAGACCTTTGTTGAACTTTCTGAAATGTACTAGATAAAAATATTAGTCCAACAAGAGATATGTTAACATTAATTACCAAAATCACCCAGGGAGCACTTGTGCTTTCAATCTCCTCCTTTTTGGTAATTGATGACAACATACATCAAAGCTTTAGATGAAGATCTAAAGAATAATAAGTAAAGCTTTGGAAAGAAATATAACATGTATAGGCTCCCCCTACATGTATGCAATCATGTGAAGATAGAATATAAGAGCATGTGAATGCATAGACATGTCAGAGCAAGCAATCAGTTACATGTATCTTGGCTATATGCATCGGAGCAAATGATGTAGATACAGGAAATATACCTTCATGTTCATGAGCCCTTCTTGCAAACAATATGTACATTAGCAAGAGATCATCATGCACATGAGTGTGATGCATATACTTACCTTGTGGTCTTGAGCTGACTTTGGAAGAGATGATCATGAGAAAACAGGGTTAGATAACACATGAACATCTACTTAACAGAGCAAGAGCAGGAAACCACAAGAGTACCAAGATTGGGATGACATGTAGTGAGTGAGTACTTAGTACTCTATTTGTATATGGACATGTCCCCAAAGAGTAAAGATATGCAATGAATTCCAAGGTTTCCTTCCGTTAACTGTCTTGCTCCCCCTGAATCTTATATTGGATAATGGTAGAAGATAGGGTAAAGGAAAATCAGACCAAAACAATCATGACAAATACTAACATGTCTTTCCCCTCTTGAAGACATGTGACTTCTCTCCTGTATGGATAATAAGCATCTGGAGAAGCTTAAGGCATGCTTTCTCCCTTATGTGATAAGCTTTAATGTGTTCTCTCTCCCCCTTTGACATCAATTTCCAAGAAGGGATCTTCTGGAGCATGAGTCAAGTAGGTTTGGTCCTTGAGTCATATTACAAAGCAACATGTAATTTAAGATGCTGGTAGAGGACAAGAATCATCGAGTGGAGCTAGAACAATTAAATATGCAGGATGCAAATGACAAAATGTTTTCTCAGCATTGAAGTCGGTAACACCGAGTCCTTTTCTTCGGTTGCACTGAGTTGTTTCGGTTTAGCCGATAAGAAACAAATCGGTGAGGCCGAATTTAACTCATAGAGAAAACTATTGTCATCTCAGCTCACTAGGCAAATAAGATCTCACAAAGATTTGTAAGGAATTAACTAAAAGATTTGTAATGAATTGGATGCAAGGAATGCAGAACATAACAGAGAAAAGAAAATAAATCTAGATGAAGTGAAAGGGAAGCATGCTAGGCACAAATGCAAGAATACAAAGAAATGCTAGAGAACTTCATCTAGAGAGGGTCGGGGACAAAGTCACCTATGTTATAGTATACTGACTGAGGAGTTAAGTGAGAACACTTGATCGTAGGTCATACTCATCGTTTAAGCTCAAAATGGGGTGGTATTTTTCGTTTAAGCATTTTGATGTATTCACATCTTGTTGAGCTACTTTGACCCATGACTTGGGGTAAAGCTTCTCTAAGATGGAATGACATACCTTGGGTGGTGGTGTTGATCTTGATCATGTAGTTGAACTTGTGTAGGATGCTCAAGGTTGATGTAGCTCATCAAGAGTTGGGAGAACCACTTCTAATTTGATTTCATCTACCTACATGGGTTAGTCTTGCAAGGAAGAGCACTTGTGTATCCAAAGTGACAATCATGAATTTTGATACCAAATGAAATTTGATATAAAGAAATTGTCAAATGATATGTTGAAAGGATTCATGCTTCCTTGTCTTCAACCACCATATTGTAGAGACTTTTGGTGATGTAGAGATTGCTCAAGATGTGTTTGAGTTGAAATCTCATAGATTTGGATTCATCCAAGTACCTACAAGGGATAGATAACATGCAAGGGTACACGTATAGATCCAAGACATATGATAATCATCATAAGAGAAATATCAAGGATTAGTCAAAGGCTCGTGCCTTGCATGTATCCAAATGGAGTTTCTACTCCAAGTTTGAAGCATCAATGATGTTCAATTCACCTCTCAAACGGAAAAATACTTTCTCATCAAGCGGTTTGGTGAATATATCCGCCAATTGCTTATCGGTACGAACATGCTTAAGATCAATGTCTCCCTTAGCAACATGATCTCGAATGAAATGATAACGAACTTCAATATGCTTAGTTCGAGAATGTTGCACGGGATTGTGAGCAATCTTAATAGCACTTTCATTATCAGAAAGCAATGGAACATGTTTAACATATATCCCATAATATTTAAGAGTTTGGGTCATCCAAAGTAATTGAGCATAACATGAACCTGCAGCAATGTATTCCGCTTCGACGGTGGATAACGATACTGAGTTTTGTTTCTTGGAGGACCAAGGCACAAGATATCTACCAAGAAATTTACAAGTACCCGAAGTGGACTTTATATCAACCTTGTCACCGGTGCCGTCCGAGTCGGAGTAGCCAACAAGATCAAAAGAAGACCTCTTAGGATACCAAATGCCAAAATTTGGTGTATGAATTAAGTATCTCACTATCCTTTTCACAGCCTTAAGATGACATTCTTTGGGGGTCGCTTGATATCGTGCACACATGCACACACTTCGCATAATATCGGAACGGGATGCACATAGATATAACAATTAACCAATCATAAAGTGATAGACCTTTTGGTCAACCGATTTTCCATCCTGAGTCAAGTCAAGATGTCCACTAGTAGGCATGGGTGTTTTCATACCTTTGCTTTATTGCATGTTGAACTTGAATAAGTCCTTGGTATACTTTGTTTGAGCAACAAAGGTACCCTCCTTAGTTTTCTTGATTTTCAAACCAAGAAAGAACTTGAGTTCACACATCATAGACATGTCAAACTTATTCTGCATTAGCCTTCCAACTTTTCACTAAAATGAGGGTTAGTCGAACCAAATATGATATCATCAACATAAATTTGGCACACAAATAATTCACTATTAACCCTTTTAGTAAAAAGAGTAGAATCAATTTTTCCAATCTCAAAGCCTTTTTCAATAAGGAACTTGGTCAAGCATTTATACCACGCTCTAGGAGTTTGTTTAAGACCATAAAGAGCTTTGTGAAGTTTGTAAACATGGTCGGGTTTCTTAGGATTAACAAAGCCCGGAGGTTGTTTAACATAAACTTCCTCCTCAATTTCCCCATTTAGAAAATCACTTTTAATGTCCATTTGCAATGTGATATCATGATGATTGGCATAAGCAAGTAAGATGCGTATGGACTCAAGTCTAGGAACGGGGCATATGTCTCACCATAGTCCATACCTTCAACTTGAGTGTAGCCTTGAGCGACGAGACGGGCCTTGTTGCATACAACTTGTCCATCTTCATCTTGCTTATTCCAAAACACCCATTTGGTACCAATGACATTTTGTTTGTTGTTCGACTTCTCTACCAATGTCCACACTTGGTTCCTCTCAAGGTTGTGTAGCTCTTCATGCATAGCGTTCACCCAGTCCGGATCATCAAGCGCTTCTTCAACCTTCATAGGTTCAATGCTAGAGATGAATGAATAATGTTCACAGAAATTAGCCAAACGAGTTTTAGAGCGAGTGATTCTCCTGGTTTGAATATCATCAAAGATTTGTTCGACGGGATGGTCTCTTGAGACTCCTGCTCTAACTCGTGAGAGCTTTTGTTTGGGTCAGGGTGGAACATCCTCTTCATCATATTGTTCTTCCTCTTGGCCTTCTTCGTTGTTGGTGTTGTTGTTCTCTTGTGGAGGTGGAGAAGGAGGTTGATGAGGTTCATCTTGGTGTACATCCTCGTTTTCTTCTTGGTGTGTCCCACTTGTGGATGCCTCCGGGTCAACTCGTGGTTCACCTTGTTGTGAGGTAGAAGCTTCCACTTGGACGGACGAGGTACTCTCCTCACCTCTGTTGGGAGAATCTTGCCAATAGACAAGTCTTGGATTGCTTCCGAAGGGACTTTGTCTCCTACATCAATTGGCAATTTCTCTACTTGCGAGCCGTCAGATTCATCAAACTTCACATCTACCGTCTCTTCAACCTTTCTGGTGAAATTGTTGTAGACACGATAAGTGTGAGAGCTTGAGCCATAGTCGAGTAGGAAACCCTCATGAGATTTAGGAGCAAATTTAAAACGATGATGCTTATCAAGAATATAGCACTTTGAGCCAAATACTCGAAAGTATCCAACTTGGGGTTTGTTACCGGTGAGAAGCTTGTATGTCGTCTTACCGAGTAGCTTGTGAAGATATAGATGATTTGTTGCATGACAAGTTGTCTCAACTGCTTCCGCCCAAAAGTGTTTTGGCATCTTGTACTCATTAAGCATCGTTCTCGTCATCTCAATAAGAGTCTGGTTCTTCCTCTCAACAACTCCATTTTGTTGAGGCCTGTACGTAGCCGAGAACTCATATGAAATCCCTTCTTCATCAAGAAAGGTTTACACATTTGCATTCTTGAACTCCGTTTTGTTGTCGCTGCGAACCTTCTTGATCTTCACTTCTAATTGATTTTAGGCCTTCCTAGCGAGTTCTTGAAGATCTTTTGGACCTGCTATTTATCATCAAGAAAGAACACCCACATACGTAAATCTTGAAAAGTCATCGACAATGACTAAACCGAACGAGTTACCACCGAGACTTTTGTAGGCGTTGGGACCATAAAGATCCATATGAAGCAGCTCGAGCGGTCTTCTCATGGTCATGATGTTCTTCATGGGGTGGCTTCCTCCAACATGCTTTCCCGCTTGACAAGCACTGCATAATCTATCCTTGTCAAATATAACATCTTTAACTCCAAGGATATGATCACCTTTAATAAGCTTATCAAGATTTCGCATGCCCACATGACATAACCTTCTATGCCATAACCAACCTCTAGAAGATTTAGCAATTAAACAAGTTCTAGGTTGAGCCTTTTTAGTGAAATCAACAATGTATAGATCACCTCTACATATACCAATAAAGACCATATTATGATTATCTCTTCGAAACACTTGGCAATCTACTTCAGTAAATAGGACATTGAAATCGAAGTTAGCTAGTCTAGATACGAAAAGTAAATTATAGCCAAGAGATTCAATGAGCACAACATTTTGGATGGAGCTGTCATGTGAGATGGCCACCTTACCAAGGCCAACCACCTTACCCTTTGAGTTATCACCAAAAGTGACATACTTTCAAGGGTTGTCATTTTCAGCAAGCTCACGAAACATATCCATATCTCCGGTCATGTGATCGGTACATCCACTAGCAAGGACCCATTCCTTTCCTCCAGCCATGTAGGCACGAAGGTTTGCCATAGTGTCTCATAGACTCATCGAGATCGAAGTCACTATCATCATCCTCATCATAGTATCCATGTTCAACATCATCTTGTGATTGATCATCACCTAGAGAGAGTGATTCATTAGTTTTATGATCATGACAATGTTCATCCTTATGAATTCCAATGACTTCTGAGAAGATGTTACTAATGATCCCAGCATCTCCTTTGGCACGCATGATGTCATGAAGCTCAAATAAACAATCACCAAACTTAGGATCTTTACGACTCATCTTATTTAAAGCAATTGACTTTGGAAGAACCACATCTAGATTTTGCAAGGAATAGTATGGAAATCGTTCCTCAACAAATCTCCATATGGTGTAAGCATAATCAAGTAGGCAAGCAAACAATCAAATTTCTAGGCAATCCTCTAATGATAGGATTGATAGTTCTAAGATTGCGGATCATATCAAGAGATTCATCATGGGTAGGATGCAAGGGGTCAACAAGGGGTGCACACGGGCTAGTAATGTGCTTGTTCAATTTATATTCATTGAAAATCTCAAGCAACTAATTTTTCCAAGCATGGAAGAACTCCCCATCAAGGATAGGCACTCTACGTCTAAAACTCCCCATCGTAGACTCATCCATCTTCCTCCAATGGTTATTAAACCAAACCAATGGAGACCAATGCTCTGATACCAATTGAAAGGATCGATAAGAGGTGTCTAGAGGGAGGGTGATTAGACCTTCAACAAAGAAAAGTAGTAGTTTTTAAATTCTTCAAGTTAAGGTGGAGTTTTAGCACAAGTTTAAATATTCACAATACATTTCAAGCAATCATGGCAAAAGTATATGAGCAGCTGATAGTAAGCATGCAAGTTGCAAGAAAGTAAAGGGATGGGATTGGAGTGTGCAAACGCAATTGGGGACACGGAGATTTTTGGTGTGGTTCCGATAGGTGGTGCTATCGTACATCCACGTTGATGGAGACTTCAACCCATGAAGGGTAACAGTTGCGCGAGTCCATGGAGGGCTCCACCCACGAAGGGTCCATGAAGAAGTAACCTTATCTTTCCCACCATGGCTATCTCCCACCTTGGCTATCTCCCACGAAGGACTTGCCTCACTTGGATAGATCTTCACGAAGTAGGCGATCTCCTTGCCCTTACAAACTCCTTGGTTCAACTCCACAATATTGACGGAGGCTCCCAAGTGACACCTAACCAATCTAGGAGACACCACTCTCCAAAAGGTAATAGATGGTGTGTTGAAGATGAACTCATTGCTCTTGTGCTTCAAATGATAGTCCCCAACACTCAACTCTCTCTCACAGGTTTGGATATGGTGGAAAGATGATTTGGGAGCAAAGCAACTTGGGGAAGGCTAGAGATCAAGATTATTGTGGTTGGATTGGAATGTCTTGGTCTCAACACATGAGTAGGTGGTTCTCTCTCAGAAAATGAATGATGGAAGTGTAGGCACAATCTGATGGCTCTCTCATGAATGGAGAGGAGGGTGGAGGGGTATTTATAGCCTCCACACAAAATCTAGCCGTTACACACAATTTACCAAACTCGGTGGGACCAAATAGTGAAACTCGGTGAGACTGATCTGGTTCAAAATGTGAACGTTAGAGTTTTCGGTGGGACTGATGTGACCAACTCGGTGGGACTGATGTGCTAGGGTTGGGGTAAAACATAAACTCAGTTTGACAGATTACACAAACTCGGTTAGAACGATTTTGGTAATAAGCAAACAGAGAGTTGGTCTAGCAAACTCGGTGGGACCGACTGCATATCTTGGTGGGACCAAAATAATTGCAACAGGCAACAGAGAGTTTGCAAGCCCATCTCGGTGAGACTGTGGTTCCATTGGTGAGACCGACCTGATTAGGGTTTCTGGCAGTGGCTATGTCAAGTGAACTCGGTGGCGCCGGATAGATCAAATCGACGGGGCCAAGTTTTACTTTAGGTTTAGGACATATGTGGAAATGAGAAAGTGGTTGAGGGCTTTGGAGCATATCACTAAGCACTTTGAGCAAGCAAGCCATTAAGCAACACCTCATCCCCTTTTAATAGTATTGGCTTTCCTATGAACTCAATGTGATCTTGGATCACTAAAATAGAATTGAAGAGCCTT
Source organism: Aegilops umbellulata (assembly GCA_032464435.1). Lineage (NCBI taxonomy): Eukaryota > Viridiplantae > Streptophyta > Magnoliopsida > Poales > Poaceae > Aegilops > Aegilops umbellulata. The sequence continues at coordinate 220,500,769 of CP136055.1, read as the reverse complement.
AAGCTTTTGCCAATCTTATGTCCTTAGCATCTAGAAGGGGTTCCACATCCTCTTGTCCATGCCACGCCTTTGTTGAACTTTCTGAAATGTACTAGATAAAAATATTAGTCCAACAAGAGATATGTTGACATTAATTACAAAAATCATCCAGGGAGCAGTTGTGCTTTCAAAGCTTCTCTGTAAGTTTGTATAAAATCAAAAGCTTTGATCACCTCATCAAAGTGTATATTCCAACTCCGAGATGCTTGCACCAGTCCATAGATGGATTGCTGGAGATTGCATCATATACAACTCTTCCTTAAGGAATCCATTAAGGAATGTTTTTTTGATGTCCATCTGCCAGATGTCATAGTCGTAATATGCGGCAATTGCTAACATAACAGACTTAAGCATCGCTACGGGTGAGAAAGTCTCATCATAGTCAATTCCTTGAATTTGTTAGAAACCCTTTGCGACAAGTCGAGCTTTATAGATGGTGACATTACCATCGGTGTTTGTCTTTGTCTTAAAGATCCATTTGTTCTCAATGGCATTATGGTCATCGGGCAGGTCCACCAAAGTCCATACTTTTTTCTCATACATGGATCCTATCTTGGATTTCATGGCCTCAAGCCATCTGTTGGAATCCGGGCTCATCATTGCTTCTTCATAGTTTATAGGTTCATCATTGTCTAATGATACGTCTCCAATGTATCTATAATTTTTTATTGCTCCATGCTATATTATCTACTTGTCGGGGAAATCTGACTCTGCGAACACCTATGGGGACGGAGCCCCTTCTCGGTTCGGCAGGGGGCAGAGGCCGCGCGAAGAGCAGATCGAGGCGGGGCACACGAGCGGTTTTTACCCAGCTTCGGAGCTCTCCGGAGAGATAATACTCCTACTGCTACTTTGTGGTTTGTATTGAGTTCTTGCTCGGGAGCGCTGAGTGCTACAGTACACACCAGCGGCTAACGAGACCGAGCGGGAGTGTTGTACTGTTCGTCCTCCTCTTTCCTACGTTGTGCATGGGCCTCCTTTTATATGCTCAAGGGGTCTCCAACAGGTGGAAACGTAGGCAAGGGCAAAAATGGAAAGGTGCTGCGGTAGGTACAGCTACCTACAAAGTGTATCATACCTAACTCTGACGGCAGGGGACAAGGGCATTAAATGCCTATCTAGTCGCCCAAACAGTGCAGAAAAGGGACCGTTAGGGACGCCACCGCTCGCCACGATGGCGATCTTGTCAGCGCCGCTTGCCACAGTGTACCCCTGGCTGCACAGCCTCCCGCCACGTACGCCTGGAAGGGTCCTAGAGCGACACGTAGGTGGGTGTGCTGGAGCGCAGGTACAGAGTGGTTGCTTACCGCGGCAAACGCCTTGCCGTGGCCGTTGTCTTGTCGCGTCCGGGAGCTTGTCGCTCGCCGGGCCCTGCCGGGACGCGTGGCACATCGCGGTAAGTACCTTGGGATGCCTTGGTTGGCCTTCCCGGCAAGCTCCTCTTGCCGGGGTCTTGTGCCTTGAGTGGCCTTCCCGGCAAGCTCCTCTTCCGGGGACTTGTCTCCTTGGCTTAAATACTTTGTTCTTGAATGGTTCCAAAGGAACTACAGGGGCCCTTGGCGGTCACCCGGCAAGCCTTGCCGCGGGGCGCTGCGACTGCCCGTGCACAAGTTCGGGATACTAGGGTACCCCCTACTCTAGTACACCGACAGGAGCCCCCGGGCCTGGGCCATACACGGTGCCGAGCGCTGTTGGGCCAGGCCCAAAACAGGGCACGGGCACGCGCGGCCTGGGTTACGTCACATCTTACTCCGTATCCACCGCGCCCTCCCCGAACGGCACACGTCAATTGCGGCGTCGTGGGAGAGGTCGTGGGTGGTTTCTTTATTCGGAAAGGCGAAGCGTCCGCCCTCTCCCTCCTGGCGGTTCGTACCCTCCCCATAAACGGAGGGAGGCGTGGAGGCGTGGTCTTCGAGGCGTCCACTCCCCATGATCATGGGGTGGGGAGAGGTCGCCTCATCCGTCGCCTCAGTTCTGTACGCCTGCCACGCGGCCTCCATGCGCTTGGAGTGGCGAACGGTGGAGGCGGGAAACCGGGCCATCACGGGTCGAGGCAGCGGGTCGGGCCCAGTTCCCTGCTCCTTCTGTGTCTTGATTGGCTGAGCGGGGCGGCCGAGCCCCCACCCCGTTCCTTTATAAGGAGCGGGAGGGGGGGGACGGAAACCCGCATTCTTTCATCTCCTCTTCCTAAAAGCTACCGTGCTCCCCTACCTCTAGGCCCTAGGGCTCGTTCCTAGGACCAGGTTTGGTCGTAGTCGCGGCAGCAAAGGAACGAAACGAGGAGCCTGAACCCGCCTCATCCTTGCCTCCGCCAAATGCGTGAGAAAGGTCGAGCGACGTGGGAAGAAGGCAGGGCCTGCTGCCGGGAAAAGAAGTGTCTATCTTAAAGATATAAAGGATCCGCTCCTTGACGTGGGTTCCACCCACAAGACAAGTGACCCGGCAAGCATCCCCTTTTCATAAAAAAGCATTCCACTCAGGTACAGTTCATGGAGAATGAAAAACATGAATGATGGGATTACAGGCTTTAAATGCAGCTAAGGCCCGAGGGCTTACAAATTAAAAAGAGATAAGGTGCCCGTAATCCCTTGTTTGTCCCTCTCTTCAGGAGGTAGGGCAAGGAGGCGAAAAGGGCAAACGGGGCGCCTAGGCGAGCTACGGGAAGCAGAAGACACCAAGAGAACATCTCGGTGGTCGTCCAAAGGATGGATGGTGATGGCGGCGCCGGAGGCAGGGCTCGAAGACGAGGCGGCAGGACGTCAGCATGCTGTCGAGGGCGTCGTGCCCTCGTACTCCGAGTTGACGGCCTTGCCGCCTGCCCTCTTCCTCTTCTGCAGCCTCCCTACGCCAGCCGCCCAAGGAGACGACCCCGAGAAGCTCAAGGAGCCGGCGACACGGATGATGGGGTTGCCGGTGCCACACAGAGCGGCGCCCGACACCTAGTCGGACCTGTCATCCTGCCACCCGCTACCCTCGTCGTCGCTGCCGCTGTCCTCCTCGTCACTCTTGCCCGAGGAGGAGTCTTCGCTATCGGAGGAGCTCTCCACGCAGCACCTTGCCCGAGTCCCGAAGCACCCGAAGACCTTGACGGAGAGGAGACCGCCCTCCATCAGCTTAAAATGGAGGGTGAGCCCTGCCGTCAAGCTGTGGATACGGGCGAACGTCTTCCACCCTCGACCAAGATACATCACATTAGGGGCCGGGAAATCAACGCGGACTCGCGTACCGCTGATTCCACAGCCCCTCATGTGCAACCTCAAGGTCTCGGGCGGATTCAACTCCATCTCGCTCGCAAATGGAGTCGGGAGACGAAGGCGACGACGAGGCGGCCGACGCAGCCTGACGAAGAACTCGCAAGGGTCGTCCCCAATATGGCCCGCCATGGGAAGAGGAGCCGCTGGCGGGGGCGAGGCCGGCGAGCCGCCTCGTCCACCTCTTCCTCGAGCGCCTCGGCCTCGCCCTCGACCTCGCCCGCGGCCTCGCCCCCTTCCTCTTCCCCTTGCGGCTGGCTCTGCCAACACGGGTGCGGGGGAAGGAGGGGCGCGTTGCCTAGCGGCGACCCTCGTCGCCACCGTTGAAGGACCAGGGTTCCCTTTCTCCATGGCGAATGGGTTTCGCATACCTCAGTCCATAAGAGAATGCATGATAGGGGATGAAAAACTTATCTGAGATTGCAGCCCCGGCAACTCTGGTTTGCCGTGGGTGAATCTTTGTACTTGCAGCCCCCGGCAACACTGGCTTGCCGGGACTGGCTTGCCGGGGTCCAGATGCTGGTCCGTCCTCCTTCTCTTTTTTGTCCTCAAGTGGTCCGGCCAGGATATGCGAGCCCTGCGAACCAAGGGAAACGAAAGAACGGCAAAAGGACGCACGCTCGACCTCTAAGCTAGGGGTTAGACGCTACTAAGCACTATCAACCCTAACCAAGGACGAGACTCGACCATGCATGCTATAACTTAGGGCGCCAGCGCTTCACTTATGCTCAGGGTCTGCGCCTGGCTTTGTACAAAGGATTACATGCAACAGCGGCAAGACTTGTACAAAAGGGTGGTTGCCGGAGCAGGGTCCGGCAACCGTGCCTTATGGGTAAAACTTACGAAGATGCTCGATGTTCCAGGAGTTGCTCACCGGAATGCCATCTTCGGTCTCAAGGCGGACAGCGCCAGGCCTAGTGACTCGTTTCACCCGATAAGGGCCTTCCCACTTCGGCGTCAACTTGTTGGAATTCTTGGCGGAATGAACGCGCCGAAGAACAAGGTCGCCTTCCTCGAGACTTCTGGCGTTAACTTTGCGGCTATGGTAGCGGCGCAAAGCTTGCTGGTAGCGAGCAGCTCGCACAGCAGCCTGAAGATGGTCTTCCTCAAGGAGCAGCGCGTCATCTTGTCGCAGCTGCTCTTGCTCAAGCTCATCATAAGCGAGCACTCGAGGTGACCCGTATACGAGTTCCATGGGGATAACTGCCTCTGCTCCATAGACAAGAGCGAAAGGTGTCTGGCCAGTGGCTCGATTTGGCGTCGTCCTGATCGACCAAAGAACCACCGGCAGCTCCTCGATCCAGTTTCTTCCGCACTTGTGCAGCCTGTCGAAAGTCCTGGTCTTGAGTCCACGCAACACTTCAGCATTTGCCCTCTCCGCTTGACCGTTGCTCCTGGGGTGAGCAACAGAAGCGAAGCAGACCTTGGCGCCAAGATCTTGGACGTACTGCATGAAGGTGCGACTCGTGAATTGCATACCGTTGTCGGTGATGATCCTGTTAGGGATCCCGAAGCGGCAAACAATCGACCTGAAGAACTTGACTGCTGACTGTGCTTTCACCTTCCTCACTGCTTCCACTTCCGGCCACTTTGTGAACTTGTCGATTGCGACGTACAAGTACTCAAAGCCCCCGACTGCTCGGGGGAAAGGGCCGAGGATGTCGAGCCCCCAGACCGAAAATGGCCAGGATAAAGGGATCGTCTGGAGAGCTTGAGCTGGCTGGCGTATCTGCTTGGAATGGAACTGGCACGCTTCACACTTGGTTACTTGTGCAGTTGCATCCTGGAGGGCTGTCAGCCAAAAGAAACCTTGCCGGAATGCTTTGCCGGCAAGTGCTCTTGCGCCAATGTGGTGACCACAGATGCCTCCATGTATCTCTGCCAACAGCTTCTGTCCATCTTCCCGGTGAATACACTTCAATTTCACACCGTTGAGTCTTCTTCTGTACAGTGCGTTGTCAACAAACTGGTACATACTTGACTGCCGGGCTACTCTTTCCGCTTCTTCTTGCTCTTCGGGAAGTTCTCCTGTCTGAAGGAAACGGACGATCTGCTGTGCCCATGCTGGAGCTTGTGGCTCGACAACAAGGACTAAAGGCATATCTGCTGCTGCGGGAACATCCGCTTCTACGGCGAGAACCTGCGGCTCAGCCGGAGCTTGACGTTCCCCGGCAAGCTTGCCGGAGCAAAACTTGTCGGGAGCGCCTGCTTCAACGAAACAAACCCTGGGGCTTGTCGGAGCAGACCGCTCCTCAGCACTCTTGGCGTTGATTTCTTGCGGCTCAGCCGGAGCTTGACGTTCCCCGGGAAGCTCTGCCGGAAAATAGTCGCCTGAAATCAACTTCCTCTTCTTGCTCTGTCCAGTTGATGGCGTAACAGATGGTTGAGTCAGCTTGAGCACAAAGATCCCTGGTTCCACAGGTAACTTAAGTGTTGCGCACTTTGACAGGCCATTGGCAATGTCGTTCTAAGCTCTTGGAACGTGTTCCATCTGTAGGCCGACAAAGTGCTCTTCTAGCTTCCTCACTTCATCAACGTAAGCTTCCATCAGCGGACTCTGATAATTCTTGTTCACTTGGCGGACGACAAGCTGCGAGTCACCCCTGACAATGAGCTGCTTGATCCCAAGGTCTGCCGCGATCCTGAGACCGGCAAACAATCCTTCATACTCTGCAGTATTGTTTGTTGCTTGCTCCTTGGGAAAGTGCATCTGGACTACGTACTTGAGGTGCTCTCCAGTGGGTGCGACAAGCAGCACGCCAGCACCGGCGCCTTGCAGCGAAAAGGCACCATCAAAGTACATCAGCCACTCTTTGCTTGCCTCCTTGACGGGGATGCTCGTCTCTGGAATTTCTTCATCTGGTGTTGGCGTCCACTCTGCTATGAATTCTGCCAATGCTCTGCTTTGGATAGTTGAAGTGCTCTAAAACTTGAGGCCAAAGCTTGACAGTTCCAGTGCCCACTCAACAATCTTGCCTGTTGCTTCGGGATTCTGCAGTATCCTGTTCAGCGGAAAACGAGTGACAACTGTTATCTCATGTGCTTGGAAGTAATGGCGCAGCTTTCTCGAGGCCATGAGAAGGCCGAAAAGCAATTTCTGCACACCAGAATACCTTGACCTAGCCCCCTGCAGAAGGGAACTGACAAAGTAGACTAGGCGCTACACCATTTTCTTTTGTTGTATCTCTTCGCACATCTGCGCAGATCCATCTTTGCTTGGACCAGAGCTTGTCGGGGAAGCCCCCTGCTTGTCGCTGGACGTGCTTGCCGTGGTCGCTGGCTCATCATCAGCCTCCCTCTCCGCTACTAATGCAGCACTAACCACTTGATTAGTTGCCGCCAGATATAGCAGCAACTTCTCTTGTGGTTTAGGTGCGACAAGTATTGGAGTGGAGGATAGGTATCTCTTCAAGTCCTGCAGCGCAGCCTCCGCTTCAGGAGTCCATTTCATTGGACCTGCCTTTTTCAAAATTTTGAAAAACGGCAGGGCGCGCTCAGCAGACTTAGAGATAAACCTGTCCGCACATCCTTGACGCGCTTCGGTGCTTCGATCTGCACAATGGCCTTGATATTGTCGGGATTGGCTTCAATTCCCCTCCGAGACACGAAGAACCCGAGAAGCTTGTCGGAAGGGACTCCAAACACGCACTTCTCGGGGTTGAGCTTGAGGCTGATCTTGTGCAAATTTGCAAAAGTCTCTTCTAGATCTTGAATCAGAGTTGCTTTGTCCCTGCTCTTGACCACTATGTCATCCATGTAGGCTTCCACATTTCTGTGTATTTGTGGCTCAAAAGAGGTATGGACTACTCTTGCAAATGTTGAACCAGCGTTCTTCAAACCAAAAGGCATCCGTATGAAACAGTACGTGCCACATGGAGTGATGAATGCGGTTTTCTCCTCATCCTCTTCTGCCATGAAGATCTGATGATATCCTGAGTATGCGTCAAGAAATGAAAGCAAGTCACATCCGGCCGTGGAGTCAACAATCTGGTCGATGCGCGGCAAGGGAAATGGGTCTTTGGGACAAGCTTTATTGACATCGGTAAAGTCGATACAAAGCCTCCATTTCCCGTTTGCCTTGCGCACGACTACAGGATTGGCCAACCACATAGGATGGAGCACTCCTCTGACAAGGCCTGCTGCTTCCAACTTCTTGATCTCTTCAGCAATGAATTCTTGGCGCTCCACTGCTTGCTTCCTGACTTTCTGCTTGACGGGCCGCGCATGAGGACAGACGGCAAGGTGGTGCTCAATTACTTTCCTGGGAACACCAGGGATGTCAGACGGTTGCCACGCAAACACATCGACATTCGCCCGCAGGAAAGCAATGAGCGCGCTTTCCTATTTAGGGTCGAGAGTGGCACTGATGGTGAAAGTACCACCAGTGTCGTCCTCCTTGGTGGACACCTTCTTGGTCGCTGGCGGAGCTGCCATTGCCTTCTTACACTTGCCGGTGGAGCTCGATGGTGCGTCCTCGACGGTAGCGCAGCACTCCGAAGAGGTGCGCTTGCCGGAGTGGGCATCAGAACTCTTGCCGGACTTGGTCTTCTTCTTCCTCCCGGGAGCTTCAGCGGCAAGTGTCTCGCGATCCGTTGCGGCTGCTGCTTCCCGGTAGATCTTGTCGGCACAGATAAGAGCATCTTTCTTGTCGCCAGGGACAGAGATGACACTTATCGGGCCTGGCATCTTCAGCATGTTGTACGCGTAGTGAGAGGCCGCCATGAACTTGGCGAGCGCTGGACGGCCGAGAATCCCATTGTAAGGCAATGGAAAATCGGCAACGTCGAAAGTGATCCTCTCAGTCTTGAAGTTCAACTCGCCGCCAAACGTCACCGGCAGCGTGATCTTCCCCTTCGGCTTGCTCCTTCCCGGGTTGATTCCTTGGCATGTGCCGGTCTCTTCGAGCTCGCTGTCAGGGACTTGGAGTTTCCGGAGCACAGCGGAGGAGATTAGGTTCAAGCTGGCCCCGCCGTCAACTAGCATCTTAGTGACCTTGAGGTTGCGGATAGTTGGCGAGACCAACATCGGCAAACACCCGACCGCAGTTGTGCGATCAGGGTGATCCTCAATATCAAAGATGATAGGCGTGCTGGACCATTTCAGAAGCTTGCGTGACTCAACGGGTGGTTCTGCTGCATTGACTTCCCGCACCCACTGCTTCAGTTGGCAGTGTGAAGTATGCAGAGAAGCACCGCCGTCAACGCACAAGACCTCTGTAGCTTTCTGGAACTCCTGCTCACTGGTCTCGTCATCATCCATGTCTTCGTCGTCGTCATCTTCATCCTTGTCGCGGCCGCCGGGAGGTCCGTCTCCTTGCCACTGATTGGCCTTGCCGCGGCGTCCTCCCCGGCCGGTGCGCTTCGTACCGGATCCTCCAGCACCTCCTTGGGCTTCTCCTTGTCGCGTCGCTCGTACTCAGCCTTTTGCAGCTCGACAAGCTGCTCGACCTTCTTGCAGCTCTGGAGGTCGTGGCCCTTGGTGCGCTGGATCTTGCAGTACTGTTTGTTGGTGCCGTCCTGCTTGTCGGCGGCCGCCATAGCCTGGCAGTTGGCGCATGCGGCAACCTCCTTGCCGGAGCTACCATCTTTGGCTTTCTTGGCGCCACCGTCGCTGCCGGACTGCTCAACAACTAGCACATCTTTGCCTTTCCTCTTCCTGTTGTTCCGCCGCCGGTTTTTATTTGCCGGGGCAGCATCGTCGCTGTCAGATCCTCCTGTTCATGTATTCTCTTCGGGGAGTTTCCTCCCTTCCTCAGCACATGCACACCTGTCGGCCAGGGCATACAGCTCACTGACGTCTCTGATCTTGCACATCGCCATCTCCTCCCGCATCCTGCGGTTACGCACGTTCTGATGGAACGCGCTGATGACCGCGGCAGGGTGGACATCTGGGATGTTGCGTTGCACTTGGCTGAATCTCTGGATGTACTTGCGCAGGGGCTCTCCTTCTTTCTGGGCAAGCAGATGAAGGTCACTCTCCTGGCCATGAGGTTTGTGGCCGCCTGTGAAGGCGCCGACAAACTGAGGGCATAGGTCTGCCCAGGAAGATATGGAGTTGTCCGGCAAGTGCATGAGCCAGGACCTGACGTTGGGTTTGAGCACCAGCAGGAAGTAGTTTGCAAGGATCTTGTTGTCGCGCCCCCAGCAGCTTGCACCGCGATGGTGTAGATGCTGAGGAACTCCGACGGGTGCAACTTGCCGTCGTACTTCTCGGGTATGTCTGGCTTGAAATTCTTCATGTTGGGCCACTGGACTTGCCGCAGCTCACGGGTAAACGCAGGGCAACCTACCGCGTACGGCAGGTCGCCTGGTTCCCCTGGCGCATGCATGTCGACAGTGGGTCCAGCGCGCCGGTCTGACTGACGTCGCGTTTCTCTTCGGCGCTCGATGCGGGTACGAGCGTCTTCTTGCTGTCGTTCGTGCAGAACTTGGCGTTGATCGCGACGAGCTCGCGGATCTGATGAAGCGGTGGAGTCGCTGTCGTGGTGGACCCGGCGAGTCGGCGATCTTGGCCTTCGGGGCGGAGAGTGCACGGTGGTTGCACCCCCACCTGTCTTGTCGCCATCGGGTCGCGCCTGGCTGACTTGCCGCGGCTGCGACGTAGTCGGCTGCCGTGGAGTGTCGCCGTTGGCGAAGCCGATGAGACTCTGAATGGTGGCCCTCCAGTCGTCGATCTTGTCTGGCGTTGGAGGGAAGTCTAGGAGCAGTTGAGCTCGCGCCAAAGCTTCTGCTGGAGTGGCGGGTAGCGGTGGCGAACGGTGCGAGGAGCGGGATATGCTCGGACTTCTAACTGCGTTAGAAGGAGCGATATCCCGTCCAGGCGACCGTGCCTCGCTCGCGCCAGCATGTTGGCGCGCGTGCTGGCCTGGAGCGTCCCGAGATCCGCCAGCTCGATTTGGGTCCAGCGAGCGTATGGTACCGTGGGTACCACGTCGCTGCCGGTCCTGCGCCTCCTGAGATGGGCGCGGTGCATCTACGGACGCTCGGTTGTCGTGGGAGCCGGCTACACCACCGATGGGCAGCGCAGCCTTGTCCTTGGACCTGGCGGCACTGTGGGCTCCCTCGTCGACGCCCGTTCTTCCGCCGGCGCCTCCCCCACCAGCCGTTTGCTCCAGCGGCGGTGGGTTCGATGCGGACGGAGCAGCCGCCTCCGAAGCCTTCTTCTTCGGTGGCATGTCGATGAACTCGATGAAGATGTAGCTCGCATGGACGTCGGATCAGGTTCACACAACCTCGACGCCCCCTACCTGGCGCGCCAAAGATGTCGGGGAAATCTGACTCCGCGAACACCTATGGGGACGGAGCCCCTTCTCGGTTCGGCGGGGGGCGGAGGCCGTGCGAAGAGCAGATCGAGGCGGGGCACACGAGCGGTTTTTACCCAGCTTCGGAGCTCTCCGGAGAGATAATACTCCTACTGCTGCTTTGTGGTTTGTATTGAGTTCTTGCTCGGGAGCGCTGAGTGCTACAGTACACACCAGCAGCTAACGAGACCGAGCGGGAGTGTTCTACTGTTCGTCCTCCTCTTTCCTACGTTGTGCATGGGCCTCCTTTTATATGCTCAAGGGGTCTCCAACAGGTGGCAGCGTAGGCAAGGGCAAAAATGGAAAGGTGCTGCGGTAGGTACAGCTACCTACACAGTGTATCATACCGAACTCTGACGGCAGGGGACAAGGGCATTAAATGCCTATCTAGTCGCCCAAATAGTGCAGAAAAGGGACCGTTAGGGACGCCACCGCTCGCCACGATGGCGATCTTATCAGCGCCGCTTGCCACAGTGTACCCCTGGCTGCACAGCCTCCCACCACGTACGCCTAGAAGGGTCCCAGAGTGACACGTAGGTGGGTGTGCTGGAGCGCAGGTACAGAGTGGTTGCTTGCCGCGGCAAACGCCTTGCCGTGGCCGTTGTCTTGTCGCGTCCGGGAGCTTGTCGCTCGCCGGGCCCTGCCGGGACGCGTGGCGTGTCGCGGTAAGTACCTTGGGATGCCTTGGTTGGCCTTCCCGGCAAGCTCCTCTTGCCGGGGTCTTGTGCCTTGAGTGGCCTTCCCGGAATGAAACCTTCGGAACGTGATTTTGAGGAAGATTATGATCAGGGAGACTTGGACCCTACGTCAAGAAACAAAAGAGGAGGCCACGAGGTAGGGGGCGCGCCCTCCACCCTCGTGGGTCCCCTGTTGCTCCACCGACGTACTCCTTCCTCCTATATATACCTACGTACCCCCAAACGATCAGAGACAGAGCCAAAAACCTTATTCCACCGCCGCAACCTTCTGTACCCACGAGATACCATCTTGGGGCCTGTTTTGGAGCTCCGTCGGAGGGGGAATCGATCACGCAGGGCTTCTACATCAACACCATAGCCCCTCTGATGAAGTGTGAGTAGTTTACTTCAGACCTTCGGGTCCATATTTATTAGCTAGATGGCTTCTTCTCTCTTTTTGGATCTCAATACAATGTTCTCCCCCTCTCTCATGGAGATCTATTCGATGTAATCTTCTTTTTGCAGTGTGTTTGTTGAGACCGATGAATTGGGGGTTTATGATCAAGTTTATCTATGAACAATATTTGAATCTTCTCTGAATTCTTTTATGTATGATTGGTTATCTTTGCAAGTCTCTTCGAATTATCAGTTTGGTTTGGCCTACTAGATTGATCTTTCTTACAATGGGAGAAGTGCTTAGCTTTGGGTTCAATCTTGCGGTGTCCTTTTCTAGTGACAGTAGGGGCAGCAAGGCACGTATTGTATTGTTGCCATCGAGGATAACAAGATGGGTTTTTTATCATATTGCATGAACTTATCCCTGTACATCATGTCATCTTGCTTAAGGCGTTACTCTATTTTCATGAACTTAATACTCTAGATGCATGCTGGATAGCGGTCGATGAGTGGAGTAATAGTAGTAGATGCAGGCAGGAGTCGGTCTACTTGTCTCGGACGTGATGCCTATATACATGATCATACCTAGATATTCTCATAACTATGCTCAATTCTGTCAATTGCTCAACAGTAATTCGTTCACCCACCGTAAAATACTTATGCTCCTGAGAAAAGCCACTCGTGAAACCTATGGCCCCCGGGTCTATCTTCATCATATTAATCTTCCAACACTTAGTTATTTCCTTTGCTTTTTTACTTTGCTTTTATTTTACTTTGCATCTTTATCATAAAAATACCAAAAATATTATCCAATCATATCTATCAGATCTCAGTCTCGTAAGTGACCGTGAAGGGATTAACAACCCCTTATCGCGTTGATTGCGAGGAGTTATTTGTTTTTTGTAGGTACGAGGGACTCGCGCGTAGCCTCCTACTGGATTGATACCTTGGTTCTCAAAAACTGAGGGAAATACTTACGCTACTTTGCTGCATCACACTTTCCTCTTCAAGGGAAAACCAACGAAGTGCTCAAGAGGTAGCAAGAAGGATTTCTGGCGCCGTTACCGGGGAGGTCTACGCAAAAGTCAACATACCAAGTACCCATCACAATCCATTTTCTCTCGCATTACATTATTTGCCATTTGCCTCTCGTTTTCCTCTCCCCCAATTCTCCCTTGCCGTTTTATTCGCCCTCTCTCTTTTTTGTTTGCCTCTTTTTCGCTTGCTTCCTGTTTGCTCATGCGTTGGATAACTTGTTTGTCACGATGGCTCAAGATTATACCAAATTATGTGACATTACCAATACCAACAATAATGATTTCCTTAGCACTCCGATTGCTCCTCTTACCAATACTGAATCTTGTGAAATCAATGCTGCTTTGTTGAATCTTGTCATGAAAGATCAATTCGTCGGCCTTCCTAGTGAAGATGTTGTTACTCATCTAAATAGCTTCGTTGATTTGTGTGATATGCAAAATAAGAAAGATGTTGGTAATGATATTGTTAAATTGAAGCTATTTCCTTTTTCGCTTAGAGATCGTGCTAAATCTTGGTTTTCGTCTTTGCCTAAAAATAGTATTGATTCTTGGAACAAGTTCAAAGATGCTTTTATCTCTAAATATTTTCCTCCCGCTAAGATCATCTCTCTTAGAAACGATATTATGAATTTTAAGCAACTTGATCATGAACATGTTGCACAAGCTTGGGAGAGGATGAAATTAATGATACGTAATTGCCCTACTCATGCTTTGAATTTGTGGATGATTATACAAAAACTTTATGCCGAGTTGAATTTTGCTTCTAGAAATCTTTTAGATTCGGCCGCGGGAGGCACTTTTATGGAAATCACTTTAGGAGAAGATACTAAACTCCTAGATAATATTATGGTTAATTATTCTCAATGGCACATCGAAAGATCTACTAATAAAAAGGTGCATGCGATAGAAGAAATTAATTTTTTGAGTGGAAAGATGGACGAACTTATGAAATTATTTGCCACTAAGAGTGTTTCTTCTGATCCTAATGATATGCCTTTGTCTACTTTGATTGAGAATAATAATGAATCTATGGATGTGAATTTTGTTGGTAGGAATAATTTTGGTAACAACGCGTATAGAGGAAACTTTAATCCTAGGCCTTATCCTAGCAATTCCTCTAATAATTATGGAAATTCCTACAACAACTCTTATGGAAATTTTAATAAGATGCCCTCTGAATTTGAGACTAGTGTTAAAGAGTTTATGAATTCGCAAAAGAATTTCAATGCTTTGCTTGAAGAGAAATTGCTTAAAGTTGATGAATTGGCTAGGAACGTTGATAGAATTTCTCTTGATGTTGATTCTTTAAAACTTATATCTATTCCTCCTAAGCATGATATCAATGAGTCTCTCAAATCCATGAGAATTTCCACTGATGAGTGCAAAGAAAGAACCGCTAGGATGCGTGCTAAGAAAGATTGCTTTATGAAAGCGTGTCCTTCAAATTTCTATGAAAATAAAGATGAAGATCTAAAAGTTATTGATGTGTACCCTATTAAATCTTTGTTTTGCAATATTAATCTTGGTAATGATGGGACTGAATATGATCCACCTTTACCTAGAAGGCGTTCCAAAAATTCGGATTGTTTAGACCTTGATGCTAAATTTGATAAAAGTGGGATTGAAGAAATCAAAGCCCTAGATGCTAATAAACCCACTATTTTGGATTTCAAGTAATTTAATTATTAAAATTGCTCTTTGGTTGATTGTATTTCCTTGTTGTAATCCGTGCTAAATTCTCCTCATGCTTATAGTCAAAATAAAGCCTTTACCAAACATATCGTTGATGCCTTGATGCAATCTTATGAAGAAAAACATGAGTTGGAAGTTTCTATCCCTAGAAAACTTTATGATGAGTGGGAAACTACTATTAAAATTAAGATTAAGGATCATGAGTTCTATGCTTTATGTGATTTGGGTGCTAGTGTTTCCACTATTCCCAAAACTTTGTGCGATTTGCTAGATTTCCGTGATTTTGATGATTGCTCTCTAAACTTGCACCTTGCGGATTACACTATTAAGAAACCTATGGGATGAATTAATGATGTTCTTATTGTTGCAAATAGGAATTATGTGCCCATAGATTTTATCGTTCTTGATATAGATTGCAATCCTTCATGTCCTATTATTCTTGGTAGACCTTTCCTTAGAACGATTGGTGCAATTATTGTTATGAAGGAAGAGAATATTACATTCCAATTTCCATTAAAGAAAGGCATGGAACACTTCCCTAGGAAGAAAATAAAATTACTATGTGAATCTATCATGAGAGCCAGTTATGGATTGCCTACCAAAGATGGCAATACCTAGATCTATCCTTGCTTTTATGCCTAGCTAGGGGCGTTAAACGATATCGCTTGTTGGGAGGCAACCCAATTTTATTTTTAGTTTTTTTTATTTTGCTTCTGTTTAGGAATAAATATTTGTTCTAGCCTCTGGTTAGATGTGTTTTCATGTTTTAATTAGTGTTGTGCCAAGTTAAACCTATAGGATCTTCTTGGATGATAGTTATCTGATCTTGCTGTAATTTCCAGAAACTTTCTGTTCACGAAAAAAATTGTTAAAAATCACCAGAACATGATAAAATATTGATTCCAATTGCTGCTGATCAATAAACAAATTTCCTAGGTCGTCCCATTTTGGCTGATATTTTGGAGTTCTAGAAGTTTGCATTAGTTACAGATTACTATAGACTATTCTGTTTTTGACAGATTCTGTTTTTCGTGTGATGTTTGCTTATTTTGATGAATCTATGGCTAGTAAAATAGTTTATAAACTATAGAGAAGTTGTAATACAGTAGGTTTAACACCAATATAAATAAATAATGAGTTCATTACAGTATCTTGAAGTGGTTTTTTGTTTTCTTTCGCTAACGCAGCTCACGAGATTTTCTGTTGAGTTTTGTGTTGTGAAGTTTTCAAGTTTTGGGTGAAAGACTTGATGGATTATGTAACAAGGAGTGGCAAGAGACTAAGCTTGGAGATGCCCATGGCACCCCCAAGATAATCTAAGGACACCTAAAAGCCAAAGCTTGGGGATGCCCCGGAAGGCATCCCCTCTTTCCTCTACTTCCATCGGTAACTTTACTTGGAGCTATATTTTTATTCACGACATGATATGTGTTTTGCTTGGAGCGTCTTGTATGATTTGAGTCTTTGCTTTTTAGTTTAACACAATCATCTTTGCTGTACACACCTTTTGAGAGAGACACACATGATTCGAAAATTATTAGAATACTCTATGTGCTTCACTTATATCTTTTGAGTTATATAGTTTTTGCTCTAGTACTTCACTAATATCTTTTAGAGCATGGTGGTGGATTTGTTTTATAGAAACTATTGATCTCTATGCTTCACTTAGATTATTTTGAGAATCTTAAATAGCATGGTAATTTTCTTAAATAATCCTAATATGCTTGGTAGTCAAGATTTGTAAAAACTTTCTTATGAGTGTGTTGAATGCTAAGAAAAGTTTGATGCTTGATAATTGTTTTGAGATATAAAGATGGTGATATTAGAGTCATGCTAGTTGATTAGTTGTGAATTTGAGAAATACTTGTGTTAAAGTTTGTGATTCCCGTAGCATGCACGTATGGTGAACCGTTATGTGATGAAGCCGGAGCATGATTTATTTATTGATTGTCTTCCTTATGAGTGGCGGTCGGGGATGAGCGATTGTCTTTTCCTACCAATCTATCCACCTAGGAGCATGCACGTAACACTTTGCTTTGATAACTTGTAGATTTTTGCAATAAGTATATGAGTTCTTTATGACTAATGTTGAGTCCATGGATTATACGCACCTTTCTTCCTTCCACCATTGCTAGCCTCTCTAATACCGCACACTTTTCACCGGTATCATACACCCACCATAAACATTCCTCAAAATAGCCACCATACCTACCTATCATGGCATTTTATAGCCATTCCGAGATATATTGCCATGCAACTTTCCACCGTTCCGTTTACTATGACACGCTTCATCATTGTCATATTGCTTTGCATGATCATGTAGTTGACATCGTATTTGTGGAAAAGCCACCGTTCATAATTCCTTCATACATGTCACTCTTGATTCATTGCATACCCCAGTACACTGCCGGAGGAATTCATATAGAGTCATATTTTGTTCTAAGTATCGAGTTGTAATTGTTGAGTTGTAAGAAAATAAAAGTGTGATGATCTTCATTTTTAGAGCATTGTCCCAAGTGAGGAAAAGGATGATGGAGACTATGATTCCCCCACAAGTCGGGATGAGACTTCGGACGAAAAAAATAGTAAAAAAAAGAGGCCATAAAAAAGAGAAAAGACCCAAATAAAAAAATGAGAGAAAAAGAGAGAAGGGACAACGTTACTATCCTTTTACCACACTTGTGCTTCAAAGTAGCACCATGATCTTCATGATAGAGAGTCTCTCATTTTGTCACTTTCATATACTAGTGGGAAATTTTCATTATAGAACTTGGCTTGTATATTCCAATGACGGGCTTCCTCAAAATTCCCTAGGTCATCATGAGCAAGCGAGTTGGATGCACACCCACTTAGTTTCTTTTGTTGAGCTTTCATATACTTATAGCTCTAGTGCATCCGTTGCATGGCAATCCCTACTCACTCGCATTGATATCTATTGATGGGCATCTCCATAGCCCGTTGATACTCCTAGTTGATGTGAGACTATCTTCTCCAGAACCACCATTCTATTCCACATATAGTGCTATATCCATGGCTCACGCTCATGTATTGCGTGAAGATTGAAAAAGTTTGAGAATGTCAAAAGTATGAAACAATTGCTTGGATTGTCATCGGGGTTGTGCATGATTTAAATACTTTGTGTGGTGAAGATAGAGCATAGCCAGACTATATGATTTTGTAGGGATAACTTTCTTTGGCCATGTTATTTTGAGAATACATGATTGCTTTGTTAGTATGCTTGAAGTATTATTATTTTTATGTCAATATTAAACTTTTCTCTTGAATTTTTCGGATCTGAATATTCATACCACAATTAAGAAGAATTACACAGAAATTATGCCAAGTAGCACTCTGCATCAAAAATTCTGTTTTTATCATTTACCTACTTGAGGACGAGCAGGAATTAAGCTTGGAGATGCCTGATACGTCTCCAACGCATCTATAATTTTTGATTGCTCCATGCTATATTATCTACTGTTTTGGACATTATTGGGCTTTATTATTCACTTTTATATTATTTTTGGGACTAACCTATTAACCGGATGCCCAGCCCATAATTGTTGTTTTTTTGCCTATTTCAGAGTTTCGCAGAAAAGGAATATCAAACGGAGTCCTAACGGAATGAAACCTTCGGGAACGTGATTTTTAGGAAGATTATGATCAGGGAGACTTGGACCCTACGTCAAGAAACAAAAGAGGAGGCCACGAGGTAGGGGGCGTGCCCACCCCCAGGGCGCGCCCTCCACCCTCATGGTCCCCCTGTTGCTCCATCGACGTACTCCTTCCTCCTATATATACCTATGTACCCCCAAACAATCAGAGACAGAGCCAAAAACCTAATTCCACCGCCGCAACGTTCTGTACCCACGAGATCCCATCTTGGGGCCTGTTCCGGAGCTCCGCCGGAGGGGGCATCTATCACGGAGGGCTTCTACATCAATACCATAGCCCCTCTGATGAAGTGTGAGTAGTTTACTTCAGACCTTCGGGTCCATAGTTATTAGCTAGATGGCTTCTTCTCTCTTTTTGGATCTCAATACAATGTTCTCCCCCTCTCTCGTGGAGATCTATTCGATGTAATCTTCTTTTTTCGGTGTGTTTGTTGAGACCGATGTATTATGGGTTTATGATCAAGTTTATCTATGAACAATATTTGAATCTTCTTTGAATTCTTTTATGTATGATTGGTTATCTTTGCAAGTCTCTTCGAATTATCAGTTTGGTTTGGCCTACTAGATTAATATTTCTTGCAATGGGAGAAGTGCTTAGCTTTGGGTTCAATCTTGCGGTGTCCTTTCCCAGTGACAGTAGGGGCAGCAAGGCACGTATTGTATTGTTGCCATCGAGGATAACAAGATGGGGTTTTTATCATATTGCATGAATTTATCCCTGTACATCATGTCATCTTGCTTAAGGCGTTACTCTGTTTCCATGAACTTAATACTCTAGATGCATGCTGGATAGCGGTCGATGAGTGGAGTAATAGTAGTAGATGCAGGCAGGAGTCGGTCTACTTGTCTCGGACGTGATGCCTATATACATGATCATACCTAGATATTCTCATAACTATGCTCAATTCTGTCAATTGCTCAACAGTAATTCGTTCACCCACCGTAAAATACTTATGCTCTTGAGAGAAGCCACTAGTGAAACCTATGGCCCCCGGGTCTATCTTCATCATATTAATCTTCCAACACTTAGTTATTTCCTTTGCTTTTATTTTACTTTGCATCTTTATCATAAAAATACCAAAAATATTATCCTGTCATATCTATCAGATCTCACTCTCGTAAGTGACCGTGAAGGGATTGACAACCCCTTATCGTGTTGGTTGCGAGGAGTTATTTGTTTTGTGTAGGTACGAGGGACTCGCGCGTAGCCTCCTACTAGATTGATACCTTGGTTCTCAAAAACTGAGGGAAATACTTACGCTACTTTGTTGCATCACCCTTTCCTCTTCAAGGGAAAACCAACGCAGTGCTCAAGAGGTAGCATCTAGCAACATGACTTCCAGGATGGGATCACCGTACCACTCTAGTGTGGAACGTACCCTGGTCGACCTACGAAGTTCAGTAGTAACTTGATGCGAAGTTCCATGATAAATGTTTATTGTTCATATTTCCCGTTCATAGTTGATTTTCATGCAAGGTTCCCCATGAGTGGCATCATGAGCTAGGTCTATGCGTAGGGGAAGGGCCACTAGAAGCGGAACTGCCGCAAGTACTTGGCAGATAAGAAGGCTGGCAACGCCAACAAAGGTATATTTGATATACATATTATTGATGTGTACCTTACTAATGCTTGTAGTAGCTCCTTGGAATTTGATACTGGTTCAGCTGCTAATATTTGTAACTCGAAACATGAGTTATGGATTAAAAGAACATTAGCTAAGGACGAGGTGACGATGCACGTGGGAAATGGTTCCAAGGTTGATGTGATCGCCATCGGCACGCTACCTCTACACTTACCTTCGGGATTAGTTTTAAACCTAAATAATTGTTATTTCGTGCCTACGTTGAGCATGAACATTATATCTGGATCATGTTTATTGCGAGACAGTTATTCATTTAAGTCAGAGAATAATGGTTGTTCTATTTATACGAATAATATATTTTATGGTCATGCACCCCTAGTGAATGGCTTATTCTTGTTGAATATCGGCCGTAGTGATACACATATTCATAATATTGATGCTAAAAGATGTAAAGTTAATAATTATAGTACCACATACTTGTAGCACTGCCGCTTAGGTCATATTGGTGTAAAGCGCATGAAGAAACTCCACGCCGATGGACTTTTGCAATCACTTGATTATGAATCATTTGATACATGTGAACCATGCCTTATGGGCAAGATGACTAAAACCCCATTTTCCGGTACAATGGAGCGGGCTAGTGACTTACTGGAAATAATACATACCGATGTATGTGGTCCGATGAGTGTTGAAGCACGCGGTGGATATCGTTATTTTCTTACCTTCACGAATGATTTGAGTAGATACGGGTATATTTACATGATGAAACACAAGTCTCATACGTTTGAAAAGTTCAAAGAATTTCATAATGAAGTGGTGAATCATGTAACAAGAAAATAAAGTTTCTACGATCTGGTCGTGGAGGTGAATATTTGAGTTACGAGTTTGGCACTCACTTAAGACAATGTGGAATTGTTTCACAACTCACGCCACCTGAACGTGCTCTGGTGTGGAAGTCACGCTCATAGGTCGACCAGGGTACGTTCCACACCAGAGTGGTATGGTCATCCCGTCCTGGAAGTTGATAACCCACAAGTATAGGGGATCACAACAGTTTTCGATGGTAGAGTATTCAACCCAAATTTATTGATTCGACACAAGGGGAGCCAAAGAATATTCTCAAGTATTAGCAGTTGAGTTGTCAATTCAGCCACACCTGGATAACTTAGTATCTGCAGCAAAGTGTTTAGTAGCAAAGTAATATGATAGTAGTGGTAACGGTAACAAAAGTAACAGTAGCAAAAGTAATATTTTTGGTGTTTTGTACTGATTGTAACAGTAGCAACGGAAAAGTAAATAAGTGAAGAACAATATGCGAAAAGCTCGTAGGCATTGGATCGGTGATGGAGAATTATGTCGGATGCGGTTCATCATGTGACAATCATAACATACGGTGACACAGAACTAGCTCCAATTCATCAATGTAATGTAGGCATGTATTCTGAATATAGTCATACGTGCTTATGGAAAAGAACTTGGATGACATCTTTTGTCCTACCCTCCCGTGGCAGCGGGGTCCTAATGGAAACTAAGGGATATTAAGGCCTCCTTTTAATAGAGTACCAGAACAAAGCATTAGCAGATAGTGAATACATGAACTCCTCAAACTACGGTCGTCACTGGGAGTTGTCCCGATTATTGTCACTTCAGGGTTGCCAGATCACAACACATAGTAGGTGACTATAGACTTGCAAGATAGGATCAAGAACTCACATATATTCATGAAAACATAATAGGTTCAGATCTGAAATCATGGCACTCGGGCCCTAGTGACAAGCATTAAGCATAGCAAAGTCATAGCAACATCAATCTCAGAATATAGTGGATACTAGGGATCAAACCCTAACAAAACTAACTCAATTACATGATAGATCTCATCCAACCCATCACTGTCCAGCAAGCCTACGATGGAATTACTCACGCACGGCGGGGAGCATCATGAAATTGGCGATGGAGGATGGTTGATGATGACGACGGCGACGAATCCCCCTATCCGGAGCCCCGAACGGACTCCAGATCAGCCCTCCCGAGTGGTTTTAGGGCTTGGCGGCGGCTCCGTATCGTAAAACACAATGAATCCTTCTCCTTGATTTTTTTTCTCCCCAAAAGTGAATATATGGAGTTGGAGTTGAGGTCGGTGGATCGTCAGGGGCCCCGCGAGGCAGGGGGCGCCCCCCACCCTCATGGATAGGGTGTGGGCCCCCTGACGTGGATTTTTTCCCAGTATTTTTAATATTTTCCAAAAAGATGTTCTGTGGAGTTTCAGGTCATTCCGAGAACTTCTGTTTCTGCACATAAATAACATCATGGAAAGTCTGCTGAAAACAACGTCAGTCCGGGTTAGTTCCATTCAAATCATGCAAGGTAGAGTGCAAAACAAGGGCAACAGTGTTTGGAAAAGTAGATACGACGGAGACGTATCAGAAGTCATGTTGTTAGACAACGGCGAACCTATGAACTATGAAGATGATATGATGAGATGATGAGCCCGGGTTCTGAAAAATGGCTTGATGCCATGAAATCCGAGATAGGATCCATGTACGAGAACAAAGTATGGACTTTGGTAGACTTTCCCGATGACCGGCAGGCCATTGAGAATAGATGGATCTTTAAGAACAAGACAGATGATGATGGTAATGTCACCATCTATAAAGCTCGACTTGTCGCAAAAGGGTTCTGACAAAATCAAGGAGTTGACTAGGATGAAACTTTCTCACCCGTGGCGATGCTTAAGTTTGTTAGAATTATGTTAGCAATTGCCGCATATTACTACTATGAGATCTCGCAGATGGACATCAAAACAGCGTTCCTTAATGGGTTCCTTAAGGAAGAGTTGTATATGATGCAACCGGAAGGTTTTGTCGATCCTATGGATGCTAACAAAGTATGCAATCTCCAGCGAATCTATGGACTGGTGCAAGTGTGATGCCCGGATAATTAAGCTATAGTAATCCCCTACTAATGATGCCATGTCACCATCATTAATGTCGCTAAATCCCACGTCGATTCAAACCAATTCAAAATTCAAATTTACAATAAAGTCAAGAAAATAAAGTTTTCAGATGTCAATAAAATGTTCAAATGGTGGAAAATAATCATTTGTTAATATTGGCGGTGAACCAACATTTTTATAAAGTATTTAAATGCACTAAAATAAATAAAACTAGGGCTAACCAATTATTAAATGCTTTTTAAATAATACACAAATGCAAACTATTTAGTTAATGTGCCAAACTATTTATGGCAGTGGCCTATTCACTACTAGGGAAAACCCTAGTAGTAGCGCGGGTTTTGAGGCTATCAGCAGCGCGGGTGCCGCGCTACTACTATGGCGCTACAGCTAACAGTTAGTAGTAGCGCGGTCTATACCCGCGCTACTACTATTGACTACTAGATCATCGATGGCACGCGTTGCCGCGCCCGTCCATTATGGCAATAGAATGACATGCATATCATGACACAAAAATAAAATTTAAAAATAGAGGTTTTTCTGAACCACTAATATAAAAAATAGATGTTAGTATCAACAATAACCATACATCTGAAGTAGAAGTGTCTAGCAAATAGTATTTTAACCAATATCATAAGAATAGTCTCTTCATTTCCAAAATAATAGCAACATAGATAATTTAACAATACACATTGCTGGAAACAAACCGAAAGATAGAAGATTTTTTGCTTGGAAAACAGCTTTAAGCAACAAGCGGAAACAATATTATCATTGAAGAACTTGAGATAAAATTCATCAAAAATACCAAGTTAAAATCATGTATATTATATTGCAATGTATTGTGCAAAAATCAAAATGTAGGTATCGCTATCCTAGACTACACCATTATGTGATGCTATCCTTCACTTGGTTAAATAATGAAGAAAATTCCAATGTCGTCCTTCACTTTAGATGACATCCTTCACCGAATGAAGATGTAATGTGCTGAAGGCATGCATAGAAGTTCTACTGACTAAAAGAATCTTCATATGGTATGCCATTAAAAAGGGCCATATCTCATGACACGGCTAGTAAATTCTACCTTTTTCACAAGCCCAAACAGTTCAACTTTGTTCACAACATAACAATGAAGGTGATAAGTAGCATGTACAATGTAATAGTTCTTACTCATTTGCTGCACAAAATTTAAGAAAAATAGATATCATATAGAGTTGAGAACACAAAGAGAAAAATGACCAATGGAAATCAAAGAATTGTATAATCAGTAAATATATCAGGATTGTTTTGAAGCAAACGGTGCAACATACTGTTGGCTAATCCGGTGGATTTCTACAATACATAGTGCGATGAGCACTCACACTCCCAACAAATGAGTACACTACAACTGTTTCTAACAGGCCAAACCACTGGTGCAGTGAAAACTTCTATCATTTAGAGCAAATTATGAGATTGGTCACGAACTGAAGGCTAAATAGCCTTAAACCAAGACAAAGAAAATCGTCTCAAATTGGCAATGATAAAACCGAGGAGACGCTTGAGAATATCGGACACAACATTTAACTAATTAGCTTTCCAAACTATGCATGAACCTTTTCAAGGCATGTTTCCTCAGAGCTCGGCCTTTTATCTAAAAATCTCATTTCTATCTTCACATGCAAAAAACGGATAGATAATCCTCAGAATGTGAAAAAAATTATATTAGCAGAAGAAAGTTTTAGTGCAACCAGAACAGGCGATATAGAAAATTGCAGAAAAATTACAATAAATAATGATCTAATAGGGGTAGTAAAAACATAAGCCCAGGACAAAATTTAATATTTGTATAAGGGAAAGGAGGAAATAAAGACATGTCAAATATTGGCCCAAAGGGATTTCGGCAAATAATACTGCGCCAATGAAGTAGTAACTATTTATTCATGGACTATAAGACAGTCACAGATGCGAGGATACATGTTTCAAATTTATGATTTGCTACTCTTCCCCAACGCTTAATTTAAATATACAAAAACTAATAACTAATTGATGGATAGATGGAACTAAATGTTAACAACACAAGCAGGTGAATGTCAATAAATGAGAGTACCTAGTAGAAGCAAAGGTTGTTGTTCTCATTCTTAATCGGGTACAGTTTGCGTCTCTTGAGAAGCAAGCATGTTATTGATAAACGGACACACCAGCAAGAAGTATGTTGGCATAAAAATATTCAGTTGTCAGTCCCTTATTTCACTGCATAGTAAAAAAATACATTGTTGTAGTGACAAAAAAATGAAGTCTAGCCTCTCCAGGAAAAGGAAGCAACATTAAGGACATATGCAAATAAGCAGAGGTTGAAGATAAGAAATCGGTTGGCACAAGTGAAGAACCAAAGGCTATAAGAATAAATATGGGCCAATAAAAGGAACACCATGTTGCTAGCTTCAAGAAGGTAATAACAGATAATGTTGCTAACAGGTTATTTACAACCCATATTGCATCAAAGTAGTCTGCTTAGATGTAAATAATCCTTTCTTGAACAACATTCTACAATGTGTGCAGTTCAGAATTCTTACTGAATTTAAACTTAAATACTTCTAAATTAGAAAGTCCGAAGCGAATTCTAAACTTGTAATTTCAAGTCTATATTAACCGCTTCACCAAATATACAGTTTATGATTGAACTGTTTTCTTTTGAGAGACTTGCCTCAACATTACAGGTGCAGTACATTGTCCCTTTTTAGTTTGTATCTATACAAATTTGGGACTTTCATTGTACTGCTCTTATCATTAAATAAATGCATCTTATGAGGTTTTGGGGGATGCAGGGTGGCGAATCGGACCAAGGAGGACAAGTTGCAGGTGGCGGTGTCGCCTCAGATCTGGTGCACTGCGCACCGTGCTTGGATGCTAAGTAATGTCCATTCAGTTTGGTTATTTGCATCAAATTAGGAACCAATGTATAAAGTTTCTTCAACTGATATATAAATGAAGAATAAAATATAAGAATTTTTTTTACTGTCCTGCTTTTATAAAAAGCAAAATTTCCAGCCTCGACATGATCTCTATTGTATTGTCTCAGCCCATGATCTCTACTGTATTTGCCAACATCATGTCCAGCCGCAGTGAATAAAAAAAATCAAATAATACAGATAAAAATCTCAAGAAGGAAAGGGGGCTTATCATGTTGACTTGGACGGATAGTTCGCTGCTAGTTGGCCGAAAAGCTCTTGCTGGAAATTGAAATCAAAGGGAGTAAAGAAGGAGATGGATTTGGGGATGCACACCTTGCAAACGATCTGGCCGGACTCTGACTTCATTGTATAGTTTGATGCCACGCTGACGAGCTCACTCCGCTGGCTTCTGCCGACGCAGTGGAAATGGCCGGCCCAGCGTCGCCTCTCCTGCTCGTGCGTCCTTGTCTCCAGTGTCGATGCTTGACATCCAACTATCTCCTCGCAACGGCCCCTCCCTCCTCGATCTCCTCTACCCTCCTTCGTCTTACATTTCTTTTTAAGGATACCCTGTCTTAATTAAGGAGAGGGTTCCATGGAGAATAAAATAGGGATCTAACACTGATAAGATGAACATTTTTTTGGAATCCCATTAAGATGTTCTTTGTACCTGGTGAACCCATATCTTTAGGATATAATTGACAGATTAAGAACAGTGTGTATGAGAGGACATACTCTGCATACCTCAAAGAAGCTGCAGTGTAGTTGCACTTTCATTCTGGTTCCACATTTTGATGACATGAACAACCTCCTGATGCTAGCGTTAACAGTGCCAGCATGAATTGTATATTTTCTTCTCCCTGAACAGAATCACCACCAGTCAGGACGTCTGTATAGAGTTGAGTTGGTTCAGAAATCACAGGAAGTCTGTACATATTACAATATTATCATTGGATCAATGAAATTCAGTTACTAAAGTATGAAAACTCTGGTTCAAATTTCTTGGATATTACAAAAGGAGCTCTTGGGAAAATTCAGTCATAACTAAAGAAGAGATCTCAATACAGAAACGAATCTTAGTGTCTTTGGACAGATTCTTAATGCAGGAATCAATCTCTTCCCATCTCTTCTCTCGAACGATGATCTAAGAAATATGAGCACTTGAACATCCCATAAAATAGATGGAAAGGAGGGGGAGGGGGCGTTCAAAAGGGACTCACCAGTACAAACCACAGCCAGATCTGGGCTCTGACGGGCAAAGAAGACACGGCATCCACGAAAGAAAGGAGGTGGAAATAGAAAGGGCTCCTCGTCTCTGCCGCTACTGCTGCAAGGAACGTCGTTCATACTCTCCTCTCCTATCGCGGGAGTCTGGCGTGAGATTGGATGGCACCGAAGGACTGCAGGAGCGGCGGCTTTGGCGAGGTTAGAGCGAAAGGGACGGGGACGAACAGCAGCCACGGGGATGGGGGTGGAGAGACCCTTCGCTAGGGTTTGAGGCCCAGTAGGCCAGTAGGCCCAATTGAACGTGAGGCACTCAAAAAAGCCACCGGAGCAGTGGCTCGAAAAGGCCAGCGCAACCTGACGCACGAGTTAGCGTGCGGACGAGATTTAGGTGGGACTAACAGCGAATCCGACGGCCAAAAATGACTAAAAGTGACGATCTAACGGCTAGAAATGCTGATGGCCTGAGAGGGCTGGGAGGGTGCTCAGTTTTAATATATCTAAATATTAGCAGTGCTTTTCTAGAACGCGCTACTATTAAGTAGCTGTAGCGCTTTTCTATCCCCGCGCTACTGTTGTATCTTTCATCATTTTTTTCCTGCTTCCTACCCCGTTTCAATAAACTGCAATTTCACATACACCAGATAACAATATCATTAACCACAATACCATATAGTCATACAGTAGTCATACAATATCATAAAGCATTATAGGTACTAGGTAGTACTAGATAACAATTTCATATATAGTCAACATGCATCCTCACATGAATATAGCATATATGATAAGCAGTACTAGGTAGTCTTACAGCCACACATATATAGCAGTTCTACTAGGTATATATAGTCATACAGCCACACACATACATATGTAGTTCTAGATGATATCGACGACGATCATCATCCTCAAGCCTGGGCGGTGGGTGTTCCTGATAGTAATTAGGATGGCATGTCCAACACGAAGATTATTGCCAATGAGGAATCTCTTCCACCCAACCGAGCTTAAGTGTGCGACTGTCTGTGTCACCGCCGTAAGTACAGGTGGTGACGGAGCCCCTTGCGGTAAGGCGTAGTCCAGCTGAGCCTTCTTCATCAGGCTCGATATCACAACTGACAGATAGGCTCTTTGGCAATTTCTGAATAAGAAAAACATATGACTTAATAAGTAGCCTCGCACATACTCTTGCAAATATATTTCTACTAAGTATAGATTTCTACTATCAGAAGACACAATACTACACATTTCTACTAAGCATGAATTCTACTAATAAGTATATATGGATTATCTACACTATTAATAGTTCCTTGGATTCTACACTAATAAGCACGTGATAGGACTCTACACTAAAGCATATCATCGACTAGATTCCACACATCATATCATTGGACTCTACACTAAGCATATCATCAGATTCACTAAGCATATCATCGGATAATTTGCATTTGTAAGTATAACAATAAAGCATATCTATATATATATCATAAAATTACTATTGTTAGTATAACATACCATATCATGCCGAATCGACTATGGTACTTATCAGGCGGGTCATGAATGGCGCCCTGACAAAGTCATCACGTGGCAGAATTATGTCCCATAGGTTGCACACCTCCTCCTCGCTCAGCTTGATTCTTTGAGCTACGATGGCTTCATGAAGTGGGTCCTCATCATCTTCATCGAGTGAGTCCTCATCATCTTCATCATCTTCCTCCTTTTTTATACAAAAGACAACCATCTTGGGTCTTTCTGCTCTGAAGGAGAAGCTGATCAACTCACCACCAGTAACACGCATGCGAGCGAGGAAACGGGCCCATTCATCTCCTCCAATCTACGACATATTGCGTCCTTTCTCGACCTTCATAGTGTAGGGCCCCCCAGGAGCCTCAAAGGTCATAGTGTCTCCTGTCAGCTTGTTGAATTTCAACCTCACATTGCATGGGACGATCTGTGTAAAAAAAGCAAAATGACACAATCCATTAATGCCAACACTAAAAACAAAATAGTGTTACATTTCATATAATTTCTTACCGCCGCATGACGAAAACTCGGCTGAAAGTAGACGCCGAACAGCTTGCCAGTTGCAAGGCTACTGGCGCACCTGGACTTGCACAGTCGACATGGTGGTGGTGGTCGCTCCATTTTCCTAAAGAAATATGAGCAAAGATGATCGGTCCACTTCACAGGAAAGAAAAACAATAACATAAAGTTCTCAATGCATCGATCTTAATCGGAAAACAGAATATTCAGGCTTAGTAACTAAAATTAACATATAAGATGATATGAGGTTAGCAACAGACATTACATATAACAAGAACTGCCATGCTACTGTTTTCAATCTTTGTTGTTTATCTTGTGCATATAAAAAAATCAAAAAACAGTGCTATGCCATCTCAAAGGTCACAAATGTGTTATGCCATCTAACCTAAACTAAACAGCAAGATATCTCAACACAAGCCAAACTGAATATATTCAGGTTTATATGTGTACTAACAATAGGATCTAGAGATGCTTGAATTAACCCAATCAAAAAAAGTGGTACACCAACTTCAATATAGCATAAAAAACAACTACTGTGAGGAACACAAAAACCACAACTAAAGCAGAGCATCAGTATGCTATAATCCCTAAACACTTGGATCGGTCAACAAGCTAGCATCAATACTAATTAAACAAGATCAATGGATCTAATAACCACATGTAGCAACTTAGCATGGGATGATCATCAAGCTCAACATGCAAACCAACATAGCAAACTCGCATAGACTATTCTAAACCCTAGAAACTATCCTAAATCAAAGTGTTATATATGACCAGAGGGTTATATCAATTAAAAACTATCAACTGTGTCTAAATTTTTACTAATCAGTTAATCATATTAAATCAAAATTGTTATATATCAACTACAAACTATTAACCCTAAAAAAACTACAAACTATTAAGTAAATCAAAATGTTGCATATCAACAAGAAAATATCAACTAGCCTACTAAATCAAAATGTAGCAAGCAAGAGGAGGTTGTGGATGGAGGAGGGAGGAGGGAGAAGGATGGGCGACTGGAGGAGGGAGGAGGAAGACGCAGCGAGGAGGGGCCGACAAGTGGCGAACGGAGGAGTGGAGGGAGGACGGAGGAGGAGGGGCGGGGAGGAGGGCGGCCGGCAGTGAAGGATTACTGAGTCCAGGGAGGAGGAGGAGGTGACGGCAGTGCAGAAGGAGGTGACGGCAGCGCAGAAGGAGGAGGGGTAGGCGACGGCGGCGGGCGGGGGAGGACTGGTGTGGGGGGATTGAGGGGGGAGATCGAGTGAGTGTGAGTGTGAGTGGAGAGAGGAGAGTGAGGGTAGGCCGGTTGGGGAAGATAGAATGGCTTAGCAGTAGCACACTATAGGGAAACGCGCTACTGCTAAACGCCCTAGCAATAGTGCCTTTCAGCCAGGAAGCACTCCTGCTACGGCCGTAGTAGTAGCGCCTTCTGCTAAAATGCACTACTGCTATGTGTAAGCATGTAAAAATATACATTAAAAATACATTATTCATCGATGATCTTTTTGCGGCCACAAATTCTACACATAGAGTTCAATGAAGACCAAGTGGTTGTGATAGTTTGAGAAGTAACATATTTAAGGTGGTAAAAGCCCTTTTCGCGAAGCGAGGTGGGACTAAATTTTGGGAGCAAACTTAGCAATAGAGGGCATTGCCAGTAGCGTTGTTTGTATTAAGGCGCTGCTGCTATAACTAGCTTGGCGACGGGGTCGTGGAAATTATAGCAGTAGCACAGCTTATTACAGGCGCGCTACTGCTACATTTATTTCAGCGGCATGTTTTGTGGGCACGTGCTACTCCTATGTAGCAGCATCGCCTTGTTTTAAAGCGCGCTGCTGGTAAGATTTTGTGTATAGGCTTTTTCCTAGTAGTGATTTACTAATACTAGTTTAGGGGTTAATTTCACATTTTATAAAACTAATAATAATAATAATAAAGTAAAAAGAAAAGGAAAGCACCCCCTATTCCCCCTGGGCCTTAGCCCACCAGGCCGGCCCAACCCACCTCTACCCTGGCATCCTCCTTTTCTGTTCACCCGACCGCGTCGGACGTCGTCCCCGCCGCGTCGCTACAGTCGAGCGTGGGGGCATAAGCTTGCAAACGTCGCCCCCCCGCGAGATCTCCCCCCTCTTCACCTCGCTCTCCCTGCCTGCTTTGCCTCGTCCGCCGCAGCTGCCGCCGTCGCCAGGGATCCGTCACCCCGCGTAGACAGTGTCCTCCGCGCTGCTCGTCACCTGGTCTGACCGCTCCGTCCTGCTCCCCTACGATGCCTGCACCAACCTTCACAAGCTGAATGCCTCGACATTGCCGGATAGGCCCCCTCATCCTCTTCTGCATCCGACGGAGCTCGTCGTCGATTCCGACGCCATCACTGTGTCTCGCGCCTCCCCGAGCCCTCCACGAGCTCTACTGTGAGCCCCTGGTCCTACGTGACCTTCCCCCTCTTCTTCCTGTACCCTCTAACACCATCTGCTGCTAGCTCCACCCGTAGTCGCCGTCGGCCATCGCCGCATCTGTCGTTTCCAGCCGCTCCCGCTTGCACTACTAACGAAAATGATGAGGCGCCTCACGCTCGCTTGTTTGACGCTCACGGCCGGCCTTTATGGTCGCCGGAGCCGTCGGACCGAGGACGCCGCCATATCGGGTGGTCGCCGGCCGCGCCCGCTCGCCCCTGCCCTGCGCCCCACGCCTCCGCCTGGTTACTGCTGATGCCTGCTGCCAATACAGCCACCCGCGTCCGGCACACTCACCTTCACGTGCTACCGCTGCTGCAGGCCCAGTGCTCGCCGCGGCCCGCCACTTCTGCTGTTGCCCGCCTCCGCCGGCCGCTCGCCTCGCCTGCTCCCACCTCGGCCAGCCGGCACCCCGCTTCCCACACCCGCTTTGCCCCCGGGCCACACCAGCCCCACCTGCCGTCGGGGGAAATCGACACATATGTAATCACTGGGATCCCTTCTATGGTTGGCGGGCGCGGGGTTGTACAAAGAGCGGGTCTGACAGGAAGCACACGGATCGTTTACCCAGGTTCGGGCCGCGTAGATGCGTAATACCCTAGTCCTGCTTTGGTGGATGTATTTGAGTGTTTTTGCGTTCTTGTGTTCTTGAGCTAGCTACGGGGTGCAACTTGCCCAAAAAATCTGAATCCTCCTCCTGGTCGCTTCGGGCCTCCTTTTACAGGCAAAAGGGGTTGCCACAGTGGCACACAAGAGGTGGAAATGTGTATAGTGGATGAGTCTATCCTCTGGCATCGTCGGACAAACGCATTTATTGCGCTGCCGACGTACCCCTCTTGCTTTATCGGGGACGACAAGGAAGCACGTCCCAGTTGTCGCCGCCTTGCCTGGCTTAGACCCGCGTCCGAGCTGACGAGGCGTCATGGCGCCATGTTGGCTGGCTGCTGGGCTGGTGCGGTGGTGGAGCCTTCATGAAGATCTGCATGCCACCACGCAGGTGCTTGCTGGGTTGGTCGTGGAGGCCACTCATCGCCACGTAGGCGCCTGCTCAGCTGGTTGAGCTGGTAGCTGCATGGGGACGGCGGGGGAGCCTTGGCAGAACGGGCCTGGCCGTGGCCCCGTAGGTGACTTCGACAAGGGCCTTGCCAGGGCCCCGGCAAGGGTCTTGCCGTGGCATCATTGTCTTCCCTGGCAAGCGTGTTGCCGGGGGTCTCATGGATTTACTCGGCTAGGATCCCGCCGAGGATCGTCGTCTTCTGATCCTCATCTGATCTTGTGTGTTTATGATCTTGACGAAGATCTGCATGCCACCACAGAGGCGCCTTCCGAGCCTTGGTTCCAATGTGGTTGGTTGAAACCCGCGGGCTCAAGGGTGGCTCGCTCTGCTGGCGTCGGGCAAGTTGCCCCGGCAAGGCTCTTGCCGGGGCCGTGGAGGTCGCCCCGACAAGGGTCTTGTCAGCGGAGTCCACCTTGCCCCTTTGCTCTTTTGTGTTTCTTGGTCTTGGCGTTGCCTCCGGTTGTCTTGTGCTCCGGCTTATCTCCTCTGCCCTGCTAAGCATGGTCGCGGGTGCGGCTCTGACTGCCCGTGCACAAGTAAAGGGGTTAAAAGAAGTGCCCCTACTTTTGTACACCCACAGGAGTCCCCAGGCCTGGGCCACAGATAAGCGCGACACGTTGTTGGGCCAGGCCCAGAACGGTGCGCGGGCAGGCAGGGCGGATTTTTACCGCGGTAACTTCTCGTCCGCTGCGCTTCCCCATGACCCGCGTTGAGCGCGCGACGTGGAGGATCGTGCGTGACGTGGGGCTCATGCGTGGGGCGGTTCCCGCACGCATGCATCACATTGCAGTTAATGGGAAAAGAGGCGGCCCACGCCTTCCCCGTAAAAAGGAATAACCACGGGCGCCCTACTCATTTACCCTCCGTGCTTTCTCTAATCTCGGAACCGCCGTCCCCTTCTTCCTCCCTCTCAAGATCTTGCCTTTGCTCGCCGCCACCGTGTCTTCATCACCCTTCCCCCTTCACCTCTCGCAGCCGCCATGGCACCCAAAACCGGTAAAGGCAAGGGAGTGGCCAAGGTGGCCAAGGACGCCGGGGCGGAGGAGCCGCCGGAGAGCGAGTTTGTGGCGCGGCGGACGCAGTCCGCCTATTTCCCTATGACGGTCGATGCGGTCCATCTCCGGGAATAATTCAAGCACCTGTGGGGATGCAAGACGGAGGGAGACGACGGGGCACCCGGCCACGCGCGTCATCCCTTCTGCTTTCGCCAAAGCCGGCCCGAATCGGTACCCATTCTTCGTCGACTACTTTTCCTGCGGCCTCTGCCCCCCTTCTCTGATTTCTTCAACGATATCATGCACACCTATGGCTTTCACCTTCTGGATTTTACCCCAAATGTCGTGGCGTGCATGGCTCTTTTTGCGCATCTATTTGAAGGCTTTGCCGGAGTACTTCCCAACACGGCGCTCTTCCGCCACTACTTTTATCCTCAAATCCAAAAGGGAGGCGCCATCTCTGGTTGCGTCGCCTGGATCCCAAGGACCAAGGGGACATACCAAGAGGGCGCTCAGAAGGAGAGGTGGGAGGAGTGGCAGGGCCCGTGGTGCTGGATTGAGGAGGAGGACCCGGAGAAATTCTGCCAGGTTCACCAGGCGCCGCCGGGTCGCAGAAACGACTGGGGCGATGTCGACGCTGACGACGCGAAGCTCACGGTCGCCACCACCAGGATTCTTCGCCTCACCGAGGCTGGGCTCACCCTTGAGATGATCGGGCCGGATTTCATCCGCCGCCGAATCGCTCCGCTGCACAACAAGGGGAGGTTGTCCTAGCTCTTCACGAATGCGGCCGACATCATGAGGCTTCGCCCCGGCCTGGACCACAAACTCACGGTGATGGGGCACGCCCACTTCTGCCAGCAGCTCTTCCAGCTCGACGTGAACCGCGCCGGCAAGGTCGTGCGGTCCGGCAAGGCCGCGAAGGCCGGCAAGGTCGCCAAGGGGCCCTTGTTTGGTTTGCCGGGGGTGGTCCCGCTGAGCAACAACTGCGCCGAAACGACATTGTCGCCATGATGCTAGAGTTCAACGCGCACGGCCTCGTTCCAAATTGGGCCGAGCCACCGGCGGATCAAGTGTAGGAGTTTTTGGATACTTTGGAGGAGAAGTACGTCCGCGACGAGCCACCGCTCGTCCAGGACACCATCCAGGCGGAGCTGGACTACATCGCCGCCAGGGCGGCGGAGGCGGAGCTCGCCAAGGAGGCTGGAAGCGCCGGCAGCGTGGAGGACAAGGCCGCGACGGCCGCGGAGGAAAA
This sequence comes from Aegilops umbellulata, assembly GCA_032464435.1. NCBI lineage: Eukaryota > Viridiplantae > Streptophyta > Magnoliopsida > Poales > Poaceae > Aegilops > Aegilops umbellulata. The sequence goes on along the minus strand of CP136055.1, from coordinate 220,466,225 downwards.
GGAGCTCGCCCAGTGGGCGGAGTCCGCTGGGGAGGCCAACAACGCCGGCACCGGGGCCCCTCCTATTGAGGACGTGCTCGACGAGTCGTCGGAGGAGGAGGTCGAGGCTGTCGACCCTCCATCCATGGGGAGAGGGCGAGTCCTGCGGCGGGCCAGCTCCGGCAAGCCGGTCCGGCCCGGCAGGGTTGCGCAACCGCAGCAGACCCAGGAGGGGTCTGTGCGCCAGACAAGGGCCACGGCAGCTAGGAAGTTGGTGAAGGCCGCGGTGGCGAAGAAGAAAGCAATTTGATATTCAACACATAGAGATGAAACTTGATATTATTGCAATTCCTACAAGCATATGAAAGCAAAACAAGCATAGCTTCAAGATTTTCAACATATAGAGAGGAAACTTGATATTATTGCAATTCCTACAAGCATATGTTCCTCCCTCATAATAAATTTCAGTAGCATCATGAATGAATTCAACCATATAACTAGCACAGAAAGCATTTTTTCATGATCTACTTGCATAGAAATTTTATTACTCTCCACATAAGCAAATTTATTCTCATGAATAATAGTGGGAGCAAACTCAACAAAATAACTATCATGTGAAGCATAATCCAATTGAAAATCAAAATCATGATGACAAGTTTCATGGTTATCGTTATTCTTTATAGCATATGTGTCATCACAATAATCATCATAAATAGGAGGCATGCTTTCATCATATAAATTTGTTCATCAAAACTTGGGGGACTATACATATCATCTTCATCAAACATAGCATCCCCAAGCTTGTGGGTTTGCATATCATTAACATCATGGGTATTCAAAGAGTTCATACTAACAACATTGCAATCATGCTCATCATTCAAAGATTTAGTGCCAAACATTTTAATGCACTCTTGCTCTAGCAATTGAGCACAATTATCGGAATCCTTATTTTCACAGAAGACATTAAAAAGATGAAGCATATGTGGCACCCTCAATTCCATTTTTTGTAGTTTTATTTTCTATACTAAACTAGTGATAAACAAGAAACAAAAAGATTCGATTGCAAGATCTAAAGATATACCTTCAAGAACTAACCTCCCCGGCAACGGCGCCAGAAAAGAGCTTGATGTCTACTACACAACATTCTCCTTATAGACGTTGTTGGGCCTCCAAGTGCAGAGGTTTGTAGGGCAGTAGCAAATTTCCCTCAAGTGGATGACCTAAGGTTTATCTATCCGTGGAAGGTGTAGGGCGAAGACGGTCTCTCTCAAGAAACCCTACAACCAAATAACAAAGAGTCTCTTGTGTCCCCAGCACACCCAATACAATGGTAAATTTTATAGGTGCACTAATTCGGCGAAGAGATGGTGATACAAGTGCAATATAGATGGTAGATATAGGATTTTGTAATCTGAAAAATATAAAAACAGTAAGGTAACTAATGATAAAAGTGAGCATAAACGGTATTGCAATGCTTCGATACAAGGCCTAGGGTTCATACTTTCACTAGTGCAAGTTCTCTCAACAATAATAATATAATTGGATCATATAACTATCCCTCAACATGCAACAAAGAGTCACTCCAAAGACACTAATAGCGGAGAACGAACGAAGAATTATGGTAGGTTACGAAACCACCTCAAAGTTATCCTTTCTGAATGATCTATTCAAGAGTCTATAGTAAAATAACATGAAGCTGTTCTCTCCGTTCGATCTATCATAGAGTTCGTACTAGAATAACACCTTAAGACACAAATCAACCAAAACCCTAATGTCACCTAGATACTCCAATGTCACCTCAAGTATCCGTGGGCATGATTATATGATATGCATCACACAATCTCAGATTCATCTATTCAAACCAACACAAAGTACTTCAAAGAGTGCCCCAAAGTTTCTACCGGAGAGTCAAGATGAAAACGTGTGCCAACCCCTATGCATAAGTTCACAAGGTCACTGAACCCGCAAGTTGATCACCAAAACATACATCAAGTGGATCACGTGATATCCCATTGTCACCACGGATAAGCACATGCAAGACATACATCAAGTGTTCTCAAATCCTTAAAGACTCAATCCGATAAGATAACTTCAAAGGGAAAACTCAATCCATTAGAAGAGAGTAGAGGGGGAGAAACATCATAAGATCCAACTATAATAGCAAAGCTCGCGATACATCAAGATCATGCCAAATCAAGAACACGAGAGAGAGAGAGAGAGAGAGAGAGAGAGAGAGAGAGAGAGAGAGATCAAACACATAGCTACTGGTAGATACCCTCAGCCCCGAGGGTGAACTACTCCCTCCTCGCCATGGATAGCACCGGGATGATGAAGATGGCCACCGGAGAGGGATTCCCCCTCCGGCAGGGTGCCGGAACAGGGTCCTGATTGGTTTTTGGTGGCTACAGAGGCTTGTGGCGGCGGAACTCCCGATCTAGGTTATTTTTTGGAGGTTTCAGTATTTATAGGATTTTTTGGCATAGGTCTCATGTCAGGGGGGTCTCCGGGTTGTCCACGAGGCAGGGGCCCAAGCCCAGGGGGGTGGGCGCGCCCCCACCCTCGTGGGCAGCCCGGGACTCTCATGGCCCAACTCTTTTACACCGGGGGCTTCTTTTGGTCCAAAAAAAATCATAAAAAATTGGTGCGTCAATTGGACTTCGTTTGGTATTCCTTTTCTGTAAAACTCAAAAACAAGGAAAAAATAGAAACTAGCACTAGGCTCTAGGTTAATAGGTTAGTACCAAAAATCATTTATAATAGCATATAAATGCACATAAAACATCCTAGATGGATAATATAATAGCATGAATACTTCATAAATTATAGATACGTTGGAGATATATCATCCCCATAAGGGCGCCAAGCGTCGAGCCCATGCGCACGGAGGAGGAGGAGAACCCAAGTGCTGGTGGCCCCGTCCCGGCGCCAGATGTTGGCGGGGAAGGGGCTACTTCTTCCCGGCCCGACGCGGGTAAGTGATTCGCCTTCTGTCCCTGCTCCTTCTTTTCTTCTTTGAATCTTGGTCTTGGCTTCGCCTCATCCCCTTCTCAGTACCCAGATCCTCCCTCGGCGAACCGGGAGGACATAGACACCATCATCGAGGATGTCGCCAAGGCTGCTGCGGCAGAGGCTGAGAAGATTGCCGCCGAGTAGGCCGCCAAGGGGTCTGCTGAGGACGCTGCCAAGGGGTCTGCCGGGGAGCCTGGCAAAGCTGTTGCCGAGGAGGCCGGCCAGGGGCCTGCCGGGGAAACCGGCAAGGCCGCAGCCGAGGAGGAGGTGGTTGACGACCAACCTTCCTCCACCGCTGCCACTGGCTCGGGCAGGTACCTGAGGGTGAGTGACGACCTGTTCATCCACCTCCCAGGGACGGCGAGCACCGGGGCGCCCGTCGAGGGGGAGGCGTTTGATGACAAAGTGCTCGCCGCCGCCAGGCTTGAGGTTGTTGACGAGCCGAGCGCCGGTGGCGGCGGTTCCCAGGAAGAGCGACTCCTCTAGGCCATGAGCGCCAACTTCCAGAAGCTCCAGGCTCTTCACCGTGCCCGCCTGGACAAGGCCAAGTCCAGGATGGCAGTGGTAAACAAGGAGGAGGTGGACCTTGAGAAGCGCGTCGCCGAGGCGCAGGCTTGGTTCCGCCAGGCCCACAAAGACCTGAAGGCTGCCCAGGACGCGCTGGCCGAGCGCCAGCTGGAGCTTGTCATGAAGCAGGCCGACATCGAGAAGGCCCAGGAACTGGCAAAGCAGGAGGCCGCCCAGGCCGAGGCTACTCGGCACAAGCAGCAGGCCGCGCTAAACTCACAGGAGGAGGACCTTGCCGCGCGCGAAGAGAAGCTCGCCGCAATGCTCCGCGGCAAGGACGAGGAGGTGGAGAAACTCGTCATGCAGCGGACCCAGGGGCTGGAGCAGAGGCACAAGGAGGCACTCAATGCCCAGGCTCTGGTCTACGCCGGCAGGGTGAAGGAGCTAGAGGTGGAGCGGGATGGGCTAAAGGACCAGGTCCTGAAGCTGTCCAAGGAGAAGGACACGCTCAACGATGCTCTGGTCGAGGCGCAGGGCACAGTCCTCGGCAAGGCTGGGCAGCTTTCCGAGGCCAACAACTCCATCAAAGACCTCAAGCTGAAGCTGGAGGGTCTCGAGGGGATGCTGTTGGAGGCCAAAACCCGGGAGGAGACCCTGACCAAGGATCTGGAGGCCGAGAAGAAGCTGTGGAGGAACGACGCCGCCACCCACAAGGAATACGTGGAGGGCAAAAAACCGCTGGCTCAGCCGCCTCGCCATCGTTGCAGACTGGGCCACCATGCAGCTGGCTACCATGGGGATGTCGGATGTGAGGTACGCCCCAGAGCCAAACTTATGTCCCAACTGCAACCTGACCCTATTCTCCGAGAAGGTTGTTGGTGCCCTGGAGCGGCTCCACTCCAACCGGCCGGCCTCCCTGGCCGATGAGGCCTGGAGGTTTTGCCGGGGTGCCATGACCAAGGTCCTCACCAAGGTGGCGCACTGGAATCCCGATCTCAACTTCGACGCCACGCTGGAGAGCTTGCCGGAGGATGCTGACCTCGCGGCGCTCAAGGAGCGTATCAAGCCCATCATCAACTGCATCGATGGAATCCAGAGGGTGGAGGGCCAGCGCTGGGATTAGGCACCCCGTTTATCATTGTCGCTGCAGGTTCATGACCAAGAAAATTTCTATCTTTAGTTAGAACCACGGCAACAACTGATAAATATAACTCTGTAGTACTTTTGATATAATGCATGTTATCTTCCTGCTTGATCTTCCCTTGTATGTTCACCCCACGTTAATCGGGTAGACTTGCCGGTGCGTAAACCTAGGCTGTGGCGCCTTGAGGACAGATCCCTAATGGCCTGCCGGGTGTGCTTGCTGCCAGGCGAGCCACCTTACCACCCTCAACGCGGCCGCTCGAACTGTCGAGCTTGACTCGAGTCAGAATCGAGAGTGTTGCCAATTGCGGAAAGCTACCCTGCCATTTTCAACATGGCCGCTTGAGCAGTTGAGTGGACTCGAAACAGAGCAAGGGTGTTGCCAATAGTGGAAGGTCCCCTTTGCGTGCAGGTTTTCCATACATAGGGCAGGACCTTCGAGGACAATAACCTTATATATGAAAATAAATTGCTTAAAGTTTCACACGACTTAGCTTTTCTGTCATTACGCGGGCGTCCACCGCATCTGCAGATGGTGCTGTCAAGCTTGGCCGTCTTCTTCCTTGGAACGACGGCCATAAAGAAGCCACTGCTCCGATCAGACAAGGTTTCCACAACTGCAGCCCCTACCTAGCGCGCCAAAGATGTCGGGGGAAATTGACACCTATGGAATCACTGGGATCCCTTCTATGGTTGGCGGGCGCGGGGTTGTGCAAAGAGCGGGTCTGGCAGGAAGCACACGGATCGTTTACCCAGGTTCGGGCCGCGGAGATGCGTAATACCCTAGTCCTGCTTTGGTGGATGTATTTGAGTGTTCTTGTGTTCTTGAGCTAGCTACGGGGTGCAACTTGCCCAAAGGATCCGAATCCTCCTCCTGGTCGCCTCGAGCCTCCCTTTATAGGCAAAAGGGGTTGGCATAGTGGCACACAGGAGGTGGAAAGGTGTACAGTGGATGAGTCTATCCTCTGGCACTGTCGGACAAACGCATTTAATGCGCTGCCGACGTGCCCCTCTCGCTTTATCGGGGACGGCAAGGAAGCATGTCCCAGCTGTCGCTGCCTTGCCTGGCTTCGACCCGCGTCCGAGCTGACGAGGCGTCATGGCGCCATGTTGGCTGGCTACTGGGCTGGCGCGGTGGTGGAGCCTTCACGAAGATCTGCATGCCACCACGCATGTGCTTGCTGGGTTGGTCGTGGAGGCCGTTTGTCTCTACACAGGCACCTGCTCAGCTAGTTGTGCTGGCAGCTGCATGGGGATGGCGGTGGAGCCTTGGCAGACGCGGGCTAGCCGTGGCCCCGTAGGTGTCTTCAGCAAGGGCTTTGCCGGGGCCCCGACAAGGGTCTTGCCGTGGCATCATTGTCTTCCCCGACAAGTGTCTAGCCGGGGGTCTTGTGGATTTCCTTCGCTAGGATCCCGCCGAGGATCATCGTCTTCTGATCCTCATCTGATCTTGTGTGTTTATGATCTTGACAAAGATCTGCATGCCACCACAGAGGCGCCTCCTGAGCCTTGGTTCCAATGTGGTTGGTTGGAACCCGCGGGCTCAAGGGTGGCTCGCTCTGCTGGCGTCGGGCAAGTTTGTTGGAGAACATAGTAATTTCAAAAAAAATCCTACGCACACGCAAGATCATGGTGATGCATAGCAACGAGAGGGGAGAGTGTTGTCTACGTACCCTCGTAGACCGAAGCGGAAGCGTTGACACAACGTAGTGGAAGTAGTCGTACGTCTTCCCGATCCGACCGATCCAAGCACCGTTACTCCGGCACCTCCGAGTTCTTGGCACACGTTCAGCTCGATGACGCACCCCTAGCTCCGATCCAGCAAAGCTTTGGGGGGAGTTCCGTCAGCACGACGGCGTGGTGACGACGATGATGTTCTACCGGCGCAGGGCTTCGCCTAAGCACTGCAACGATATGATCGAGGTGGAATATGGTGGAGGGGGGCACCGCACACGGCTAAGGAACGATCTCAAGGATCAACTTGTGTCTATGGGGTGCCCCCTGCCTCCGTATATAAAGGATCCAAGGGGGAGGGGCTGGCCGGCCAAGGGTGGCGCGCCAGGAGAGTCCTACTCCCTCCGGGAGTAGGATCCCCCCCCAATCCTAGTTGGAATAGGATTCCTCAAAGGGGGGGAGAGAGAGAGGGGGCCGGCCACCTCTCCTAGTCCTAATAGGACTAGGGGAGGGGGAGGCGCGCAGCCCATGAGGGCAGCCCTTTCATCTTTCCACCAAGGCCCATGTTGGCCCATTTGGCTCCCGGGGGGTTCCGGTAACCCTCCCGGTATTCCGGTAAAATCCTGATTTCACCTGGAACACTTCCGATGTCCAAACATAGGCTTCCAATATATCAATCTTTACGTCTCGACCATTTCGAGACTCCTTGTCATGTCCGTGATCACATCCGGGACTCCGAACAACCTTCAGTACATCAAAATGCATAAAGTCATAATAACGGTCATCGTAACATTAAGCGTGCGGACCCTACGGTTCGAGAACAATGTAGACATGACCGAGACACATCTCCGGTCAATAACCAATAGCGGGACCTGGATGCCCATATTGGCTCCTACATATTATACGAAGATCTTTATCGGTCAGACCGCATAACAACATACGTTGTTCCCTTTGTCATCGGTATGTTACTTGCCCGAGATTCGATCGTCAGTATCCAATACTTAGTTCAATCTCGTTACCGGCAAGTCTCTTTACTCGTTCCGTAATATATCATCCCGCAACTAATTCATTAGTTGCAATGCTTGCAAGGCTTAAGTGATGTGCATTACCGAGAGGGCCCAGAGATACCTCTCCGACGATCGGAGTGACAAATCCTAATCTCGAAATACGCCAACCCAACATCTACCTTTGGAGACACCTGTAGTACTCCTTTATAATCACCCAGTTACGTTGTGACGTTTGGTAGTACCCAAAGTGTTCCTCCGGTAAACGGGAGTTGCATAATCTCATAGTCAAAGGAACATGTATAAGTCATGGATAAAAGCAATAGCAACATACTAAACGATCGGGTGCTAAGCTAATGGAATGGGTCATGTCAATCAGATCATTCAACTAATGATGTGACCTTGTTAATCAAATAACAACTCTTTGTTCATGGTTAGGAAACATAACCATCTTTGATTAACGAGCTAGTCAGGTAGAGGCATACTAGTGACTCTCTGTTTGTCTATGTATTCACACATGTATTATGTTTCCGGTTAATACAATTCTAGCATGAATAATAAACATTTATCATGATATGTAAGGAAATAAATAATAATTTTATTATTGCCCCTAGGGCATATTTCCTTCAGTCTCCCACTTGCACTAGAGTCAATAATCTAGTTCACATCGCCATGTGATTTACCAGCAATAGTTCACATCACCATGTGATTAACACCCATAGTTCACATCGATATGTGACCAACACCCAAAGGGTTTGCTAGATTCAGTAATCTAGTTCACATCGCTATGTGATTAACACCCAAAGAGTACTTATGGTGTGATCATGTTTTGCTTGTGAGAGAAGTTTAGTCAACGGGTCTGCCACATTCAGATCCGTTATGTATTTTGCAATTTTCTATGTCTACAATGCTCTGCATGGAGCTACTCTAGCTAATTGCTCCCACTTTCAATATGTATCTAGATAGAGACTTAGAGTCATCCAGATCGGTGTCAAAACTTGCATCGACGTAACCCTTTATGACGAACCTTTTGTCACTTCCACAATCGAGAAACATATCCTTATTCCACTAAGGATAATTTTGACCGCTGTCCAGTGATCTACTCCTAGATCACTATTGTACTCCCTTGCCAAACTCAGTCTAGGGTATACAATAGATCTGGTACACAACATGGCATACTTTATAGAACCTATGGCCAAGGCATAGGGAATGACTTTCATTCTCTTTCTATCTTCTGCCGTGGTCGAGTTTTGAGTCTTTACTCAACTTCATACCTTGTAACACAGGAAAGAACTCTTTCTTTGACTGTTCCATTTTGAACTACTTCAAAATCTTGTCAAGGTATGCACTCATTGAAAACTTATCAAGCGTCTCGATCTATCTCTATAGATCTTGATGCTCAATATGTAAGCAGCTTTACCGAGGTCCTTTCTTTGAAAAAACTCCTTTCAAACACTCCTTTATGCTTTACAGAATAATTCTACATTATTTCCGATCAACAATATGTCATTCACATATACTTATCAGAAATGCTGTAGTGCTCCCACTCACTTTCTTGTAAATACAGGCTTCACCGCAAGTCTGTATAAAACTATATGCTTTGATCAACTCATCAAAGCGTATATTCCAACTCCGAGATGCTTGCACCAGTTCATAGATGGATCGCTGGAGCTTGCACATTTTGTTAGCACCTTTAGGATTGACAAAACCTTCTGGTTGCATCATATACAACTCTTCTTTAATAAATCCATTAAGGAATGCAGTTTTGTTTTATCCGTTTGCCAGATTTCATAAAATGCGACAATTGCTAACATGATTCGGACAGACTTAAGCATAGATACGAGTGAGAAACTCTCATCGTAGTCAACACCTTGAACTTGTCGAAAATCTTTTGCGACAATTCTAGCTTTGTAGATAGTAACACTACTATCAGCTTCTGTCTTCCTCTTGAATATCCATTTATTTTCTATGGCTTGCCGATCATCGGGCAAATCCATCAAAGTCCATACTTTGTTCTCATACATGGATCCCATCTCAGATTTCATGGCTTCAAGCCATTTTGCGGAATCTGGGCTCACCATCGCTTCTTCATAGTTCGTAGGTTCATCATGATCTACTAGCATGACTTCCAGAACAGGATTGCTGTACCACTCTGGTGCGGATCTTACTCTGGTTGATCTACGAGGTTCTGTAGTAACTTGTTCTGAAGTTCTATGATCATCATCATCAACCTCCTCACTAGTTGGTTTTGATGCCACAGAAACTGGTTCCTGTGATGTACTGGTTTCCAACAAGGGAATAGGTACAGTTACCTCATCAAGTTCTACTTTCCTCCCACTCACTTCTTTTGAGAGAAACTCCTTCTCTAGAAAGGATCCATTCTTAGCAACGAATGTCTTGCCTTCGGATCTGTGATAGAAGGTGTACCCAACTGTCTCCTTTGGGTATCCTATGAAGATATATTTCTCCGATTTGGGTTTGAGCTTTATCAGGATGAAACTTTTTCACATAAGCATCACAACCCCAAACTTTAAGAAACGACAACTTTGGTTTCTTGCTAAACCACAGTTCATATAGTGTCGTCTCAACGGATTTTAGATGGTGCCCTATTTAACGTGAATGCAGCTGTCTCTAATGCATAACCCCAAAACGATAGTGGTAAATCGGTAAGAAACATCATAGATTGCACTATATCCAATAAAGTACGGTTATGACGTTCGAACACACCATTATGCTGTGGTGTTCCAGGTGGCGTGAGTAGTGAAACTATTTCACATTGTTTAACTGAAGGCCAAACTCGTAACTCAAATGTTTTACCTCTGCGATCATATCGTAGTAACTTTTATTTTCTTGTTACGATGATTCTCCACTTCACTCTGAAATTCTTTGAACTTTTCAAATGTTTCAGACTTATGTTTCATCAAGTAGATATACCCATATCTGCTCAAATCATCTGTGAAGGTCAGAAAATAATGATACTTGTCGCGAGCCTTAATATTCATCGGACCACATACATCAGTATGTATGATTTCCAACAAATCTGTTGCTCGCTCCATTGTTCCGGAGAACGGAGTCTTAGTCATCTTGCCCATGAGGCATGGTTCACAAGTATCAAGTGATTCATAATCAAGTGATTCCAAAATTCCATCAGCATGGAGTTTCTTCATGCGCTTTACACCAATATGACCTAAACGACAGTGCTACAAATAAGTTGCACTTATCATTATTAACTTTGCATCTTTTGGCTTCAATTTTATGAATATGTGTATTACTACGATCGAGGTCCAACAAACCATTTCGTTGGTGTGTATAACGATAGAAGGTTTTATTCATGTAAACAGAACAACAATTGTTCTCTAACTTAAATGAATGACCGCATTGCAATAAACATGATCAAATCATATTCATGCTCAACGCAAACGCCAAATAACACTTATTTAGGTTCAACACTAATCCCGAAAGTATAGGGAGTGTGTGATGATGATCATATCAATCTTGGAACTATTTCCAACACTCATCGTCACTTCACCCTTAACTAGTTTCTGTTCATTCTGCAACTCCCGTTTCGAGTTACTAATCTTAGCAACTGAACTAGTACCAAATACTGAGGGGTTGCTATGAACACTAGTAAAGTACACATGTATATCAAATATACTTATGTTCACTTTGCCATCCTTCTTATCCGCCAATCACTTGGGGTAGTTCCGCTTCCAGTGACCAGTCCTTTTGCAGTAGAAGCACTTAGTCTCAGGCTTAGGACCATACTTGGGCTTTTTCATTTGAGCAGCAACTTGCTTGCCGTTCTTCTTGAAGTTCTCCTTCTGCCCTTTTCTTGAAACTAGTGATCTTGTCAACCATCAACACTTGATGCTCTTTCTTGATTTCTACCTTCGTCGATTTCAGCATCACGAAGAGCTTGGGAATTGTTTCCGTTATCCCTTGCATATTATAGTTCATCACGAAGTTCTACTAACTTGGTGATGGTGACTAGAGAATTCTGTCAATCACTATCTTATATGGAAGATTAACTCCCACTTGATTCCAGCGATTGTAGTACCCAGACAATCTGAGCACATGCTCACTAGTTGAGCGATTCTCCTCCATCTTTTAGCTATAGAACTTGTTGGAGACTTCATCTCTCTCAACTCGGGTATTTGCTTGAAATATTAACTTCAACTCCTGGAACATCTTATATGGTCCATGACGTTCAAAACGTCTTTGAAGTCCTGATTCTAAGCCGTTAAGCATGGTGCACTAAACTATTAAGTAGTCATCATATTGAGCTAGCCAAACGTTCATAACGTCTGCATCTGCTCCTGCAATAGGTCTGTCACCTAGCGGTGCATCAAGGACATAATTCTTCTGTGCAGCAATGAGGATAAACCTTAGATCACGGATCCAATCCGCATCATTGCTACTAACATCTTTCAACACAATTTTCTCTAGGAACATATCAAAATAAACATATGAAAGCAACAACGCGAGCTATTGATCTACAACATAGATATGCTAATACTACCAGGACTAAGTTCATGATAAATTAAAGTTCAATTAATCATATTACTTAAGAACTCCCACTTAGATAGACATCTCTCTAATCCTCTAAGTGATCACGTGATCCAAATCAACTAAACCATGTCCGATCATCACGTGAGATGGAGTAGTTTCAATGGTGAACATCATTATGTTGATCATATCTACTATATGATTCACGCTCGACCTTTCGGTCTCCGTGTTCCGAGGTCATATCTTATATGCATAACTCTTCAAGTATAACCTGAGTATTCCGCGTGTGCAACTGTTTTGCACCCGTTGTATTTGAACGTAGAGCCTATCACACCCGATCATCACGTGGTGTCTCAGCACGAAGAACTTTTGCAACGGTGCATACTCAGGGAGAACACTTCTTGATAATTTAGTGAGAGATCATCTTATAATGCTACCGTCAATCAAAGCAAGATAAGATGCATAAAAAGATAAACATCACATGCAATCAATATAAGTGATATGATATGGTCATCATTATCTTGTGCTTGTGATCTCCATCTCCGAAGCACCGTCATGATCACCATCGTCACCGGCGCGACACCTTGATCTCCATCGTAGCATCGTTGTCGTCTCCCCAATCTTATGCTTCCACGACTATCACTACCGCTTAGTAATAAAGTAAAGCTTTACATCGCGATTGCATTGCATACAATAAAGCGACAACCATATGGCTCCTGCCAGTTGCCGATAACTCGGTTACAAAACATGATCATATCATACAATAAAATTTAGCATCATGTCTTGACCATATCACATCACAACATGCCCTGCAAAAACAAGTTAGACGTCCTCTACTTTGTTGTTGCAAGTTTTACGTGGCTGCTACGGGCTTAAGCAAGAACTCATCTTACCTACGCATCAAAACCACAACGATAGTTTGTCAAATAGACTCCGTTTTAACCTTCTCAAGGACCGGGCGTAGCCACACTCGGTTCAACTAAAGTTGGAGAGACAGTCTTCCGCAACCCATCTATGTGCAAAGCACGTCGAGGGAACCGGTCTCGCGTAAGAGTACGCGTAAGGTTGGTCTGGATCGTCTTGTCCAACAATACCGCTGAACCAAAGTATGACATGCTGGTAGGCAGTATGACTTGTATCGTCCACAACTCACTTGTGTTCTACTCGTGCAAATAACATCAAACCATAAAAACCTAGGCTCGGATGCCACTGTTGGGGAACGTAGTAATTTCAAAAAATTTCCTACGCACACGCAAGATCATGGTGATGCATAGCAACGAGAGGGGAGAGTGTTGTCTACGTACCCTCGTAGACCGAAGCGGAAGCGTTGACACAACGTAGTGGAAGTAGTCGTACGTCTTCCCGATCCGACCGATCCAAGCACCGTTACTCCGGCACCTCCGAGTTCTTGGCACACGTTCATCTCAATGACGCACCCCTAGCTCCGATCCAACAAAGCTTTGGGGGGAGTTCCGTCAGCACGACGGCGTGGTGACGATGATGATGTTCTACCGGCGCAGGGCTTCGCCTAAGCACTGCAACGATATGATCGAGGTGGAATATGGTGGAGGGGGGCACCGCACACGGCTAAGGAACGATCTCAAGGATCAACTTGTGTCTATGGGGTGCCCCCTGCCTCCGTATATAAAGGATCCAAGGGGGAGGGGCTGGCCGGCCAAGGGTGGCGCGCCAGGAGAGTCCTACTCCCTCCGGGAGTAGGATCCCCCCCAATCCTAGTTGGAATAGGATTCCTCAAAGGGGGAGAGAGAGAGGGGGCCGGCCACCTCTCCTAGTCCTAATAGGACTAGGGGAGGGGGAGGCGCGCAGCCCATGAGGGCAGCCCTTTCATCTTTCCACCAAGGCCCATGTTGGCCCATTTGGCTCCCGGGGGGTTCCGGTAACCCTCCCGGTATTCCGGTAAAATCCTGATTTCACCTGGAACACTTCCGATGTCCAAACATAGGCTTCCAATATATCAATCTTTACGTCTCGACCATTTCGAGACTCCTCGTCATGTCCGTGATCACATCCGGGACTCCGAACAACCTTCGGTACATCAAAATACATAAACTCATAATAACTGTCATCGTAACGTTAAGCGTGCGGACCCTACGGTTCAAGAACAATGTAGACATGACCGAGACACATCTCCGGTCAATAACCAATAGCGGGACCTGGATGCCCATATTGGCTCCTACATATTCTACGAAGATCTTTATCGGTCAGACCGCATAACAACATACGTTGTTCCCTTTGTCATCGGTATGTTACTTGCCCGAGATTCGATCGTCAGTATCCAACACTTAGTTCAATCTCGTTACCGGCAAGTCTCTTTACTCGTTCCGTAATACATCATCCCGCAACTAATTCATTAGTTGCAATGCTTGCAAGGCTTAAGTGATGTGCATTACCGAGAGGGCCCAGAGATACCTCTCCGACGATCGGAGTGACAAATCCTAAGCTCGAAATACGCCAACCCAACATCTACCTTTGGAGACACCTGTAGTACTCCTTTATAATCACCCAGTTACGTTGTGACGTTTGGTAGTACCCAAAGTGTTCCTCCCGTAAACGGGAGTTGCATAATCTCATAGTCAAAGGAACATGTATAAGTCATGGATAAAAGCAATAGCAACATACTAAACGATCGGGTGCTAAGCTAATGGAATGGGTCATGTCAATCAGATCATTCAACTAATGATGTGACCTTGTTAATCAAATAACAACTCTTTGTTCATGGTTAGGAAACATAACCATCTTTGATTAACGAGCTAGTTAGGTAGAGGCATACTAGTGACACTCTGTTTGTCTATGTATTCACACATGTATTATGTTTCCGGTTAATACAATTCTAGCATGAATAATAAACATTTATCATGATATGTAAGGAAATAAATAATAACTTTATTATTGCCTCTAGGGCATATTTCCTTCAAACTTGCCCCGGCAAGGCTCTTGTCGGGGCCGCGGAGGCTGCCCCGACAAGGGTCTTGTTAGCGGAGTGCACCTTGCCCCTTTTCTCTTTTGTGTTTCTTGGTCTTGGCGTTGCCTCTGGTCGTCTTGTGCTCCGGCTTACCTCCTCTGCCTTGCTAAGCGTGGTCGCGGGTGCGGCTCTGACTGCCGGTGCACAAGTAAAGGGGTCAAAAGGAGTGCCCCTACTTTTGTACACCGACACATGCTGCTGCTCCCGCGGCTCACCGGAGCCCCCTCCGCCGTGGCCGGAGGCCACCACTATTAACCACGAGCCTAATTGGCCAAAGCAACACTAATTGCATGATAACCCTTGTCGGTGTCAAAACCGGCGGATCTCGGGTAGGGGGTCCCGAACTGTGCGTCTAGGCCGGATGGTAACAGGAGACAAGGAACGCGGTGTTTTACCCAGGTTCGGGCCCTCTCGATGGAGGTAAAACCCTACGTCCTGCTTGATTAATATTGATGATATGGGTAGTACAAGAGTAGATCTACCACGAGATCAAGGAGGCTAAACCCTAGAAGCTAGCCTATGGTATGATTGTTGTATGTTGAGATTCTTGTCCTACGGACTAAAACCCTCCGGTTTATATAGACATCAGAGAAGGTTAGGGTTACACAAAGTCAGTTACAATGGTAGGAGATCTAAATATCCGCATCGCCAAGCTTGCCTTCCACGCCAAGGAAAGTCCCATCCGGACACGGGACGAAGTCTTCAATCTTGTATCTTCATAGTCCAGGAGTCCGGCTGAAGGTATAGTCCGGCCATCCGGACACCCCATAATCCAGGACTCCCTCAGTAGCCCCTGAACCAGGCTTCAATGACGACGAGTCCGGCCCGCAGATTGTCTTCGGCATTGCAAGGCGGGTTCCTCCTCCAAGTTCTTCATAAAAGATTGTAAACACCAAGAGTAGTGTCCGGCTCTGCAAAATAAGTTTCCACATATTGCCATAGAGAGAATAAAATTAACACAAATCTAATCTGCTGACGTATTCCGTAGCGTGACATCACACTACGACCAAGCCTTTATTCGAATCGTTTTCACTTCTCCACCTCAGCGCGTTTTGCGAGGTGGTTTCCTTGGCACGTCTTGTCAAAGCAGAGATCGTGTCCCCCATTTACGGGATTCTCATCAATACGGACGTGGGTAACCCAACCGCGCCATTTATCACGGCGCTTGGGAGGCAAGCGAGTTTTACTAGGCTGGTGGGGACGCATAGCCGCATCCGCCCATATAAGGGGATAAGGTTCCACCTTTTTACCTACGCCTTCTTCCTCCTTTGCCTATCCATCTTCTGCGCACCCGAGCTCCAGCGCCCAAGTCCGCACTTCCCACCTCAACCTTCTCCAGCAATGTCCGTAGCGGGAGGCAAGTGGATGGTCTCCTCCGTCACGGAGGTCCATGTCAAAAAGCTAAGGAAGGCCGGATACTTGTCTAAAGACATCGCGCACCGGCTTCCTGAAAAGGGGTAGCTCCTCCCCACCCCAAGGCCCCATGAGAGGGTAGTATTCCTTCCCCACTTCCTCCGCGGACTGGGTTTTCCACTCCACCCATTCGTCCGGGGGCTCATGTTCTATTACGGCCTGGATTTCCACGATCTGGCCCCGAACTTCATCCTCAACATCTCGGCGTTTATCGTCGTGTGCGAGGCTTTCCTCCGCATCCGCCCCCATTTCGGCCTTTGGCTCAGGACTTTCAACGTCAAGCCGAAGGTGGTGCGCGGCAGCCAGGCGGAGTGCGGAGGCGCCATGGCGGGCAAGATGGCCAACGTCCTATGGCTCGAGGGCTCCTTTGTGGAGACCTTGAAGGGGTGGCAATCCGGGTGGTTTTACGTCACCGAGCCGCGCGATCCGGAACGGATCGTGGCCCCTGAGTTCTGATCCGGACCCCCCACGCGGCTCACGTCCTGGAAAGAGACGGGCCTGTCGTGGGGTGACGAAAGAGAGGTGACTGGACTGCAGACATGCATCCAGTCCCTGGTGAACAAGCAGCTCAAGCTTGTTAATGTAGTCCAGGTTATGCTCGTCCGCCGGATCCTCCCATGTCAACAACGGGACTTTAATCTGTGGGAGTTTGACCCGGCGCAGCACCAAACCCTTAGCAGGCTCTTCGACACGACGTATGAAGACGTCTGGAGGGTGCTAACCAAAGGCGTCGAGGCTCCCGCATCCGCTTCCGAGGACCGCGGATACAGCTCGCAGCGTCACGCTAGCGAGGTAAGCTATTTTCATCTTTTACAGGATGTTAGTTTTTTCATAGTTTGACTCTATGCGGGATCTAAAATCCCTCACCTTTGACAGGCTTGGCAGGTGAAGTCCGGACCGATTAACTGTCCGGCTCCCTTGCCCGAAGACCCAGCCCCTGCTCTCCTAGAGAAGTTGCTGGTTCCGGCACCTTATGCGGTGCCGGAGAAGAAGGCCAAGAAGAAGGCCACGGGGACTCGAAAGAGTTCCCGGCATACGGTGGTGCCGGATTCGTCGTCCGACGGATCCGAGACACTCTCTTCCCGTGAAGACGAGGAGGAGGAAGAAGAAACCTCTCCCCCTCCAGCGGGGGGAGGAAAGAAGAGGAACGCTGCCCCAGCAGGGGAGGCCGAAGGGTCCAAGAAGGGGAAAACCCTTGCTCCGGACTACTCCGCCGACGCCGACGACGACGAAGAGGAGTGGCCGGACAGAGCCAAGCGTCCGGCGAAATATTAAGTATTCGGATACCAGAGTAACTCATAATATCCCTGTTGTTGCACAGCTTTTCCCTAATGTCGAATATAATTATGCAGGCCGCCCCGGGCCGGACTCGACGAGTCGTCGAGCGGCTCCCTGGATTCATCGGACGTGAACTCAGTTCCGCCCGCTGCCTCCCCCCGCACTGCGGACGACGCCGAAGTGGCGTCGCGACAAGCTCCGGGGCAAGAGGAGGTGGTCCTGGAGGAGCCGCGAGGCGACCTCCCGGACTCCAAGAGTAAAGGGAACAAGACCCCCCAGGGTTCCAAGTCCGGCTTTGAGCCGGACACCGCGCCGGAATCCTCAACAGTTTCGGACCGCGATAGGCGAACTCCTTCTAAGAGGAGCAAGCCTTCTGAGCCGTCAGCCTTCGTCTAGCCGGAGGTGCCGAACAATCTGCTGGAGGTGCTTAACGGCGCCTCCATCGACGAGGAGCACCGTACTATTATGAGTACGGTGATCCAAAAGGTTCAGTCCGCCAAGAGCGGACTGACTGAAGCTTGTGCTAGCCTTCTAACAGGCTTCGAGGTAAGTAAAATATGTAGAAATATTACCGCATAGACAGTAGCCCCTGATGCTCTGTTTGGCGTTCGGGAAGAAAAGCCGAATAGAGGATCTATTAAATTTCGCAGGAGTCTAACAAAAAAGAGTCAATATGTGTATGCAGGCTTTGCTGCTAGCCACCGCCGCACTGACTGCGGAGGTGGGTGCCCTGAAGAAGGGTCTCGGGCGGACCGAGCAAGTGCTCGGCCTTGCCAAACGGCAGCTCGAGGAGAAGGATGGTAAGAGATACCTTATAGAAAAATATATACAAAAAAGATGCAATTGCAAAAAATGACAGGATTGTGCTGCTTATTGTAGGGGCCACGACTGAGGTGGCGACCCTCAAGCAGGCGCTGTCCGAGGCCGAAAAGAGAGCGTCCACGGAGCGCACTGAGCGAGAGAAATTTGAGGCCCAAATTGGCGAGGTGCAGCAAGAGCTTCAGGCTCTTATGAAAAAACATGAGAGTTTGGAGCTTGACTCGAAGACGCGAGCGTCCGAGCTCGCGGTGGCCCTTGAAACTGCCAAGTCTGCCAAGGCCGAAGCCCAAAAGGCCCTCCAGGAATTGGATGCGGTGAAAAAGATAGTGGCGGGTAAGGCATTCTTTATGCAAAGCAGACATATAAAAGTAAACTACTTGTTACTTACCCGAATCCGAAGCTCTCTAGGGGCATTCGTAGATCTTCCCCGCAGCGTATCCGATGCCGCCGCATTCTACCAAGCCGAAGAGGGCAGCTCGACGGAGAAGGTGTTCTGGTCTCAGTACGCTGAGGCCGGACACCCTGTGCCCTTGAGCGACTAGCTGAAGCAGTTGGTCAAGCTCCACAAGGCGGCCGAACAGGCCATGAAGGGCTTCATAGTTCGGCTGTGGCCTGGAGAGGCCCTGCCTGGGAGCTACTTCGGACTGGTGCGGCGGCTGGTGGAGGCCTGTCCACGGCTCGAGGTCATCAAGCGCTCCATCTGCATCGAAGGTGCCCGTAAGGCCCTTGCCCATGCAAAGGTGCACTGGGGTAAGCTGGACGGTGAGAAGCTTGTGAGGGACGGGCCGCCGCCGGGGAAGGAGCATCTCAAGCCCGAGAACTATTAAAAGGATGTTCTTTCTAGTGCCCATCTTATGGCGGATGAATGTACCAAGGATGTAATTTTTGAATGAACTCGCTCGTGTTATCCTGTGCGCTGAAAACTTGTTCATATGCGCTAAGCAATGCTTGTTGAATTTAAAATATTACTTTTTGTGCGGCCGTTTATCAAAAATTGAGAGATGGCCAGTCGTCGGCTTCTGCCCCCATGCCACTAGTGTTGGGGTGTTCGGGATAAACCTGAGCGCTCTTTTTCCCATGATTGGGTCCGTCGAGGGAGGCGCTCAGCACAACGAACAAGGCAATCGGACTATAATGCTTGAACACTCTCACTTAGCCATAGAACTCTATAATTTTAAATTTCGGCGAAGCCCCTAGTATTCGGAAGTCCGAGTTCGGGGCGCTATCCACGCCTTGGACGGACAAAGCCGGTTCCTCGCTCTAAGCGGCGTAAGTCTTTAAGGACTCAAAAAACCTCTCGAACAGCGACCGGTCTCTCGCCTCATCATGACAGTCAGTTTTAGCTTTCTCTACTGAGGTGCTCAGCCCAGCTCAACTGGGGCACAATCGCAGTAGTTCTCCTAGTGCTACCTTAGCCGATATAGCGGAACGTAAGGCACCAAAACATAGGAGCCGGGCAAACCCAACTATTGACCCAAATCATGATTCAGAGCCGATGCATATAGTGATATAAGTTCGGGGTGCCACACTTGTGAAAGTGTTCGGTCTTCTCACACCTTATTAAGGGGTATTGAAGCCCCTGGCGTATTTGCCGTACCACGGTGTACGGGTGCAACATGTTATTAATAAACATATATATAAAAAGAGGGTAATGCAAAAAATAGACAAAAGCTATGCATTGTTTATAGAAAGGTTGCTATCAAAGCAGAACGATACAAATAGTGTGATAAGCAAAAGAAATTGGACTATTTAACATGTCCTGGCCAGGGGCAGGCCGCAGAATTGTATTCAAAACAGGTATACTGCTCGTAATAGAGACCACCTGGGAGTTCCATAATGCAGCATGGCTTGTCTGCTTTCCTGGATCTTGCATAGTTTGTGCGGAAGTTGAATTGCCGAACAGGTCGTCCGAAGTATGGAGTCTTGAAAGTAAGAGAAAATTTAAAAAAGAATTCGGCAGCCCCTAGTACGGTTTAAGCCGTATTTCGGGCGTGCCGTGATAGTGCCCCTTCCCCTATGCCCATGGTATTTCGAGAGCGTAGTTATGTACGCGAAGCACTGGTTTCGCTATATTGCGAGGGCTACGGTTGGGGCCGCATTGCTACGCTAGCTCGGAACGTGCCAGGCGGTCTTGTTGTAGGTTACTCCGGGCGTGCTTGACAGTGTCCAGCTTTTTGAAGGCCAAACTGGAGAACTGCCTAGAGAGGTTGCTTTGTACTTCTGCCGTGAGCGCTGCCGTGTGCTCCTCCGTTCGGAGGGAGCGTTCGGTGTTTCCGTTGACCGTGATTACTCCTCGAGGGCCTGGCATCTTGAGTTTGAGGTATGCATAGTGCGGTACCGCATTGAACTTTGCGAATGCGGTTCGCCCGAGCAGTGCGTGATAGCCACTGCAGAACGGGACTATGTCGAAGATTAACTCCTCGCTTCAGAAGTTATCCGGAGATCCGAAGACCACTTCAAGTGTGATTGAACCTGTACAGTTGGCCTCTACACCTGGTATAATGCCTTTAAAGGTCGTTTTGGTGGGCTTGATCCTTGAGGGATCTATGCCCATTTTCCGCACTGTATCCTGGTAAAGTAGGTTCAGGCTGCTGCCGCCGTCCATAAGGACTCTTGTGAGATGAAATCCGTCAATAATTGGGTCTAAAACCAATGCGGCGAACCCGCCATGACGGATGCTAGTGGGGTGGTCCCTTCGATCAAAAGTGATCGGGCAGGAGGACCAGGGGTTGAACTTTGGGGCGACTGGCTCCAGCGCGTATACGTCCCGTAACGCACGCTTCCGCTCCCTTTTGGGGATGTGGGTTGCGTATATCATGTTCACCGTCCGCACTTGTGGGGGGAAACTCTTTTGTCCATTGTTGTTCGGCGGCCTGGGCTACTCCTCGTCGTCGCTATTCAGCCCCTTGTCTCTGTTTTTGGCATTTAACTTGCACGCCTGCTTGAACACCCAACAATCTCTGTTGGTGTGATTGGCTGGCTTTTCGGGGGTGCCATGTATCTGGCACAAGCGGTCGAGTATTCGGTCCAAACTGGATGGTCCCTGAGTGTTTCTTTTGAATGGCTTTTTCTGCTGACCGGATTTGTAGCCTCGGAATCCGGCATTTACTATTGTATCCTCGTTGCTGTCGCTGTTAACGCGGCGCTTTTGCTTGTTCCGGTGCGACCTGCCGCTTTTGTCCTTGGTATCTGAATTACCAAGGTTCTTGGTTAAGTTGTTGCTGCGAGCTAGCGAGCTGTCTTCTCCCGCGCAAAAGCGGGTCATGAGTGTCGTAAGGGCTGCCATAGATTTCGGCTTTTCTTGTCCCAGGTGCCGGGCGAGCCACTCGTCACGGATATTATGCTTGAAGGCCGCTAGGGCTTCTGCGTCTGGACAGTCGACTATTTGGTTTTTCTTTGTTAGGAACCGCGCCTAGAATTGCCTGGCCGATTCCTCTGGCTGCTGAATTATGTGGCTTAGGTCATCGGCGTCCGGTGGTCGCACATAGGTACCCTAGAAATTGTCGAGGAATGCGGCTTCCAGGTCCTCCCAAGAACCGATTGAATCTGCTGGCAGGCTGTTAAGCCAATGCCGGGCCGGTCCCTTAAGTTTGAGTGGGAGGTATTTGATGGCGTGTAGATCATCGCCGCGGGCCATGTGGATATGAAGGAGATAATCCTCGATCCATACCGCAGGATCTGTTGTGCCATCGTATGATTCAATGTTTACGGGTTTGAAGCCCTCAGGGATTTTATGATCCATTACTTCATCTGTGAAGCATAGTGGGTGTGCGGCGCCTCTGTACTAGGCTATATCACGACACAGCTCAAAGGAGCTTTGTGTATTGTGTTCGGCCCGGCCGGATTTATTGTATCCGGAGTGACGATCACCGTCACGTGCCGTGGGGCGCCCGCGCAATCCGTAGATCGATCTTGTTTGCCTTGCCTTGTCCTCCAGTATATCTCGCAGGTCTGGCGCATTTTCCCGTGCCTTAGCGTGTTTTGAGCGGCGTCGGGGCATGGCTTGAGTGGAGGGCCTAGAGGCCTCTCTGTCACGGCCATGAGGTGGCCGGTCGGCCATGTCATGCGCTGGTGATGTAGGTGCTTCCTCCTCTAATCGGGGTAGCAGCCTGCGTTTTGGGTAACGCTTAGAGGTGCGTTCGAGTTCATACTCTTCGGCCGCAAGGACTTCAGTCCATCTGTCAGCTAGCAAATCTTGATCAGCTCTAAGATGTTGCTGCTTTTTCTTGAGGCTGCTTGTCGTGGCTAAAAGCCTGCGTTTAAAATGCTCTTGTCGAGATCTGATGCCACGACGAATTCGTCGTCGTCGAGGCTTGCCTCGTCTTCAGAGGGAGGCATATAATTGTCATCCTCAACCTCTCGGTCTGCCGCTCTCCTCCTGTGTCGAATCTTGCTGGAGGGGGTGTTCTTCGACGCTATCCGGAGTAGTATTATCTCCCGTGCCGAAATCACCGTTTTTGCTTTGGCGGGATTTAGAGCGGCGCCGCCGACGCCGACGCTTGGGATGTTTCTTAGAGGTGTCATCCCCCGCTATTCCATTGCCTTCTCCATCTTTTGGAGTGTCCACCATATATATGTCATATGACGAGGTGGCCTTCCAGTGCCCTACAGGTGCTAGTTCTTGGTCGTCTCCTGCATCGACGTCCATACCGTCGATGTCTTCGGAGTCGAAGTCGAGCATGTCGGTTAAATCGTCGACAGTGGCTACGATGTGGGTGGTGGGTGGGCTTTGAATTTCTTCATCGTCCGTATCCCAACCTTGCTGACCGTAGTCCGGCCAGGACTCTCCTGATAAAGAGAGGGACTTTAGCGAATTCAGGATGTCGCAGAAGGGCGAGTGCTGAAAGATGTCCGCGGCGGTGAACTCCATTATCGGCGCCCAATCGGATTCGATCGGCAAGGGCGCGGGGGGCTCGGAGTCCGGAGAGGAATCCGGCTCCTCGGAGTCACGGGCCATGCAGAGTGCGGGGCTGGTGTTCGGCTCGATCACCTTTGATATCGCAGCCCCCGAGGTGGCGTCCAACCGCCCATCCTCGATCGGCGCAGCAGGCTCCGAATTAAGGGTCGAAACCGATGCGCGTGCGGCCTCCAGGACACTGTTCGGCGGTAGAGCTAGATCATGCCCATCGAGACAGTGCGGCGCGCTTGGCTGTGGCTCGAATCCGTCGAAGATCAAGTCCCCGCGGATGTCAGCCATGTAGTTCAAACTTCCAAACCTGACCTGATGGCCAGGGGCGTAGCTTTCAATCTGCTCCAGGTGGCCAAGCGAATTGGCCCGCAGTGCGAAGCCGCCGAAGACGAAGATCTGTGCGGGGAGAAAAGTCTCACCCTGGACCGCATCATCGTTGATGATCAAAGGAGCCATCGGGCCTAAAAGTGACGACACAGAGGAACTCTCAATGAAAGCACCAATGTCGGTGTCAAAACCGGCAGATCTCGGGTAGGGGGTCCTGAACTGTGTGTCTAGGCCGGATGGTAACAGGAGACAAGGAACACGGTGTTTTACCCGGGTTCGGGCCCTCTCGATGGAGGTAAAACCCTACGTCCTGCTTGATTAATATTGATGATATGGGTAGTACAAGAGTAGATCTACCACGAGATCAAGGAGGCTAAACCCTAGAAGCTAGCCTATGGTATGATTGTTGTATGTTGAGATTCTTGTCCTACGGACTAAAACCCTCCGGTTTATATAGACACCAGAGAATGTTAGGGTTACACAAAGTCGGTTACAATGGTAGGAGATCTAAATATCCGCATCGCCAAGCTTGCCTTCCACGCCAAGGAAAGTCCCATCCGGACACGGGACGAAGTCTTCAATCTTATATCTTCATAGTCCAGGAGTCCGGCTGAAGGTATAGTCCGGCCATCCGGACACCCCATAATCCAGGACTCCCTCAACCCCCCTGGTGACAGTACTAATGGGACCCACGTCCTAATTAGCTATGGTTTAATTAGCAGATTAGTTAAACTAACCTAATGAGCCACTGACAACCCGGGCCCGCACACTATTTAAACTAAATATATTAGTTTAAATCGCTATTAAAGTACATATGCAATGGCTTGTGGGTCCCTAGTCAATTTGACCTGTCAACGTTAACTGGATCAACTCAGTTAACAGGCCCCACATGTCAGCCTCCGTAGCACTGATGTGTACACTTCATTGTATGCACATAGCATTTTTGCTATTATTTTTTATTTAATAAGAAATTCTAAAAAATACCAAAACTTTGAAAAATCATATAATATAATCCATAACTCAGATGAAAATAATTTATATATGAAAGTTGCTTAGAAAAATCCAACGAATTATGTCACAGACTTAACACGACAGATGCCCTAGCAAAAGAACTTAGGTGTGGAGCCATCGCAACTAGGTTAGCTTGAAGGGGTTAAACGGGACAAAGGACACACAAAGTTTACCCAGGTTCGGCCCCTCTCAACGACGTAAAAGCCTACTCCTGCTTTAGGTTGTATTGCTTGGGTTTCGATTACCAGGGAGCGAATATGCTTGAACTTGTTCTGGATTGACTGTTTCTTGAGTTAACCCGCTGCCGGATCACCCCTTTATGTACACAGGTTGATGCCTGGTGGCTTACAGAGTCCCAGCCGACTCACAAAAGACGTGTCCGGCTCGGTAACTAATTAAGCTTGCCTTACAATACAAGTTAAACATATGGCGGTTCACACCCGTGGGCCTCAAGTCGCCCCGGGTCTTGGGCCTTCAATAAGCTTGCTCCATGGACCGCCATCTTCGCATCTTCTTGGGCCTTCTCATCTTAAGCCGCCAGTGGCATGACCCGGCCCCTCCTGGGCAGGTCATACCCAGTAGTTATATCCCCAACATTAGGCCCCAGGTTGATATGAACTTTTTCATATCAATCTTCAGTGCTTGACTTAACAAAATCTTCCATCGTCAACTTTTATGAAATTGTTATAACCCGCCATGACGTCAACTCACAGAATTGTATTAACCTGCCATGACTTCATCTCATATTAACTTCACATGAAGCCGAGAACATCTCAGTATATCTTTAGCTTTAATGGACCTCTTGAAAATCGAGGCATTCGTATAGCCACATAATCATCTTTTCGGCCTCTTGGATTCCCGCACATGCCATCTATCCACTGCCTTATAAATAGGGACAGGGGGTCCCTATTTTCATTTTTTACCCCTGCCTCTGCGTCTTCTTCCTTCTTGCGACTCCACAACGCCCGAGTTCCGCCGCTGCCGTCTTCCTCCAGCGCCTCCAACTCAGGCCGCTGCATCAACCTGAACGGACGAGAGAAACACGGCGCGCTCACGCTGTTCATCAGCATTGACAGGTACCCACTTTGCTTTACACCAGATCCATACTAGGGTTTTCCTAGTTCATCGGAGTTCTTCGTCATTCTTCATTTTTTCCTCTTCAGATCGCATAGTTGGATTTGAATATGGTACCGAAGTTGTGCGGCAACAGTTAGCATCCCTTCTCAATCAAAGAAGATCCTCCTTCTGTAGAAAAAATCTCCTCTAAACATAGGAGTTCTTCCGCTTCTACCACCTTAGGTTTAAAATTTATTTCCATTTCCAAACTGCTGTAGATCCAAAATTACGGCACCAATTTATGGAATCTGTTTGTCCATCCCTTAGCAATTCCTTACTTATAGATCTGAAATATGTCAACTGTTCGGGCGGCTTAACTGATAAACCATAACCCGCCATTTACCATTAGTCCCCTTATTAAGCCGCCAACATATGTATCTGCATAACTCAATGTTATCTTCCAGCTTAGCATGTTGGCTCTTTATAGCACTTACTTTTGAATCAATGGTCGGCTTAACCGCATAATATTAAACCGGCAATATTTTCTTTTTAGACCTTCCTCCTCAAAAATGACCAAGACTGTCATCTGATGCAACTGGGTCACTTCCCAGGTTACCGAGCAAGCGTTGGATGAACATGTTCCAGTAGGCATTTTAGCCGCAAAGAATGCCATTCATTGGGAGCCCCAGGAGCAGAAACCATCCCCGAACCCAAGGAGGGAGAAGCTTTCGACTTCACTGATCACATGCTCTGGGGTTCAGTCTGCCCGGTTCAAAAAAATTCCATGATGTGCTTCACTTCTTCCAACTCCATCCTCAAGACATCAGACCCAATTGTGTCACTCATATCTACAATTTTCAAGTGTTTCGCGAAGTATACCTTCAGCAGGAACCCACTTTATAACTATTCAGAGAGTTCTACTAGTTAAACCGCCAGACTGAATTTACGGACATGCCCAGCCTAGAATTAGGCGGGATTTCAATTCAGAGGCGGAAAGACGCCACCTTTCCAGCCGCCAAACTGTCCAGTCACCCCAAGGACTGGAATCAAACTTGGTTTTATTGTCAAGACACCTCTCAAGAAGGGGAAAATCATCTGTCGGGTTATCGTGAAAACCGGCTTAGCAACAGGCACCCTCTTCCAGAACGTATTAGCACAGAAGAGCGAGCCAAGTATATGCCCGTGTTTTCAAAGATTAGAGCCTTAATGGCCAATGGTTTGACCATAATTGACCTGGTTCGATGCTGGGTCGCCTGGAGAATTTTGCCCTCAAGCCGCCGCCCTGTTTGATGTGCGAGTACACCGGCGACTTAAAAGATCCGCAATGCCACTACCAGATATAGCTGACTGATGATGACATCAATGATATGACCAAGTATCTGTTGAATGAGAGTTTGGAAGATTGCAGCAAAACTAGACTGAATCCTTTCCGCACTCTCAACAAGCCGCCAGCTGTAAGCTTTAAACAATTTCCGGTTTAATCATTTCTTCATTTAAACTGACCTCCAATACCCATTTGATTTCTGCAGGCTGATTCTCCTTTTTGGAATAGGAAGCTGCAGGATACGCCGGCCAAGAAGACCCGGACGAAGAACAAGGCTCCGAAAAAGCCTGCTAAGAAAAAGACCACCCACTCCGAGTTATTTAACTTGGATGATGATGAGTCGGAGGTAGAACTTGACTCCCTTGGCTCATTTTTTATACATCTTATTGACAATGATCACTATCAGGATGACGCGGAAGGCAGCCACGTAG
Organism: Aegilops umbellulata; assembly: GCA_032464435.1. Classification (NCBI taxonomy): domain Eukaryota; kingdom Viridiplantae; phylum Streptophyta; class Magnoliopsida; order Poales; family Poaceae; genus Aegilops; species Aegilops umbellulata. The sequence goes on along the minus strand of CP136055.1, from coordinate 220,438,852 downwards.
ATGGTGAAGAGGTAACTATCCTTTCCTCCGACTCAGAACCTCTGCCAAGACAAAAAGTTCGTCAAGCGAGTCGGAAAGTAAGGTTTTCTCACCCTTTAGCTTACTTGGATCCCAACTTTATTTTGAAGAAGCGGCAGCATGAAGCCTGCCGCACAATCCCGGAATAGCGGCGGTGGGGTTCTGTCCTCTAGCTTAACCAACACGCCGGCTCCTCACAAGCGCCATGCGGAGGTTTCACAAATTTCTGACTTAGCTCTTCCCAAGGCAGGTCTCTTTCGACAGCCTCTTAACCCTTCTGATTCAAACTATCAGGGAACCTCTTATTCTTCTTCTGGCGACTCAACTGGGACTTAGGTCCCTCTTTTCAAAACTATACCTGGGTAAGAACATTTAAGCCTGCCTGTTTTAACTCCTTATTCAATTAGTATACTAATCTCGTCATATGTTTTATTTTCAGCACTATGGACAAGCCCGGCAAGAAGCTGAAGGTTACTAAACCTGCCGAAGATCCCAAAGGTGCTGACCCGGAGAAGCAAACAGTGTCTGAATCCTTACACCAAACTTCTGAAGTAGCCATGGATGATCTGCCACTAGAAGAGCACCCTATCACCATGGAACCCATGAACATTGACCCAGAGAATGCTAAGCCGCCCATCCCGATCAGCCGTCTCAAGAAACCGAAGACATCCTAGTTACTGGGACGGCTTTCACAGCACCAGGTAACCCCACCGTCTTGTCTAAGCACAACGCCAAAGAGGAATTCTCCGTTGTTGACAAGGGCAAGTGGAAACTAGATCTGGAAAGCTATGCTCAGTTCAACGCCCAGGAGCTTCACGTGGGTTACCTGAACCGCCTCCACACCAGCAGTGACTTTGAGGCCGGCTTGGTTAATCTTATGAAAGATCGTTTTGAGGTAAGCAAAAAACTTGTCTCATACAAATATATATCTATCAGCCGCCAAGTCTACTGGATATGATAAACTTGAATATGTTTTAGACTTTAAATCTCATTATTGATCTTGATGTCCATGTCATAGTATGCTTAGAACTACAGAATCAACACAAGTAGCCCCCAAGGGCTAGCTTAATCAGCATGATTAAGCCGGGACTTAAAATATGTAGCTCGTAATTTCACAAAAGTAGCTCCCAAGGGTCGGCTTAAACTGACAAGTTAAGACGGAACTTCAAAAACGTAGCTCGTAATTTCACATATGTAGCTCCCAAGGGCTGGTTTTAATCGTAGAAATTTATTCGGGTCATCATAGAATTGTCTTCAAAAAGAGCAATGTGCATTAGCCCCCAAGTGCCAAGTAAAATACTTGCATTGTGCTTGGAACTTCAAATAAGATGATCATAATGCCTCCTATCTTGTTCATGTTGCAGCCTAAATTAAATATGAACGGATCCCAAGTCAATGATATGAGGGAAAACATTCAAACCCTGCAATCTGAGACTTCAAAGGCCAAATCAGAGCTGAAGACCTCTTTGGAAAATATTGAAAAGCTAAAACAGGACTTCAGTGCTGATAAAACTGGTTGGGAGACAGAGAAGGCGACTCTATCGAAAAGAGCAGAAGACGGCGAAGCTACCCTTAAGCCGGTAAGTGATGAGTTGTCTGGTTTAAAATATCAAATCAACAACATGACAACATCCATCTTTGGCAAGTAATAGTATACTTCAATATTTCTTCATCAATTTTGAACAACCATTGAGTCGGTTCATAAATATACTTGCCAATGCTGGTTCCAGAAGTTCCAAGCTGGGTGATGATATGTGCATAAGGCTGAAAGCCGTATATACCCTTGTGGAGCAGTCGTACACTGGCGCCCACCATGCGATTTCCGCTGCCTTGCATAAGAAGCAACCACCTTCCCTTATCAAGGAAGTGTTGGAGAAGGTGCCTGTGCTACCACAAAGGGTGGAAGAATTAAAGCGATCTGCCACCAGAGCCGATGCTATCACTACCTTGAACTGGGCAAAGGCGTGGCAGGCTGAATTTGACCCGAAAGACATATCGGCCGGCTATTCTAGTGTAAAATAAGATGGGTCTCTTTTCAATGCTGATGACTTCACTCAAAGAGTAAGAGAGATGCGTCAATGGGCAAGCAAATTAGCTGATGAGACGGACATCTCCAAGTACCACCCAGTTTATGATGCTAAGAACACCAAAGTGAAGGCGCCATTTCATGAAGATGTGGATCTTATTCCGCCCACACATAAGCACACCTTCACTCCTAACATCGATCCATCAAGTCTTATAGATGACGAAGCTGTGTTTAGAGCTTTGACTGGAATCAACTGGGCCACACCTGACTTCCATCCAATGGGTGATCAAGAAGAAGAAGAGCCGTTGCAAGATGACCCGGAAGCGTCAACACGTGCAGGCCAAGACAACTGATCCAAGGGCCGGTTTATCATTCACAGCCTTGGATGTTGTGTGTATCCAAAACACTTATTCTTTTGGGCCGCTCAATGCCTTGTAATAGGCTAGTTTGAAAACAATGATCTGCCATGCCATCGTGCATGTTTATTTGCACAACAATTTTGAACCATTGATCTAATGTTGAAGATCTACTACTTATGCTTATAATGTCATCAATCATGCAGACCATGTTTATCATATTCCCTACACACAAGCAGATAACAAGTGCCCTGACGGTCTACCCCAGGCCGGGTCATAATGCCCCATATAAAATCCACTGGTGACTGTATAGTCCATAACTAGGGCGGGTTTATCAAAACCTCATTTATTCATAACAAGTAAATAGCATACCTATTATATTTGTTCATACCGTCGGCTTACCATGCCATAAGCAGTAAGGGTAACAGCCCAAAGACTTAGAGCGCAGCGCCCTATGCAATATATTCATACTGCCGGCTTACAATGCCATATGCAGCAAGGGTAACATCCCAAAGACTTGGAGCATAGAACTCCAAGCGCATAATCAATGCACACTGGCAACTTATCATCCAAAGCCAGGCCGGGTTATCAAAACTCTAGAGAGATTCAAATATGAACCATAAGGATCAAGGCAACATGGCCCGAATCAATTTAAAACCATATATCAATACGGTACAAATGATGAACCTAAAAGAATGTTCAAAGCAAATACAAATAAGAAAAAACAAGGCCTTCATAGGCTGCCAAGGCTCAATATCAAGTGCTATTCAAAGGACCGCACAGCCACTAAGTTAATCCTTAATTCAAACCTGTAAGTCGGGCCTCACATGACCAATTGCCATTTTAACTTTGACAAGTTCAGGGTCTTTATAAGATTGACTGTCAAGAGTACGGCGATTCATTCCAGGATTACCTGGTCGGAGTGCCAGGCATACAAAGGCATGATAACCCGGATTTTTGGTGAATGCACATGGCGTCCAAGCCAATTAAAAGGGTAAACAAAGCTCTATTCATTAAACAAGAAGCCCCCAAATAAATTTTTAATCCAGGCGTATAAGCCGGATCAGTAGGGTAGTCATAGCGATGCTCAATGAGCAGGAAGCCCCCAAGTAATTTGCAATCAAGGCATACAAGCCGGATCAAGAGGGTAGTCATACTTGTGCTCAATAAGCAGGAAGCCCCCAAGTGACCTTATGAATTGCCAACAAAGACTCAGATTCTCAGAAATGAAACGACAGAGACCCTGAATTATCAGGGATGCCGGCTTTATTATACTAATCATAATATATACATTGGTAGAAGCATGTACATCACAAGAGCCAGTGCTCAGGTTTAATAAGGCCGAAGATGAGCAATGTTCCATGGCCGACGGGTTTCCTCCTCGGATTTGCGTGAGTCCTTGTGCTCTCGGACATCAATGAGGTTGTAGGACCCGTTGTTCAGATTTTTACTGACCACAAAAGGCCCTTGCCAAGGTGGGGACAACTCGTGGATGTCAGTTTGATCCTAGATGAGCCGGAGCACCAAATCCCCTTCTTGAAAGGTCCGGGTTTTAACCCGGCGGCTATGATAATGATGCAAATCTTGCTGGTAAATCGCCGAACGAGCCGCCGCAAGGTCACGCTCCTCATCCAAAAGGTCAAGAGCATCCTGATGTGCTTTTTCATTATTAGCTTCAACATAAGCCGCCACACGAGGCGAGTCGTGACGGATGTCACTAGGGAGAACCGCCTCTGCTCCATAAACCATGAATAAAGGTGTGTAACCCGTAGATCTGTTGAGTGTAGTATTAATACTCCATAGCATTGAAGGCAACTCCTCAACCCAACAACCCGACGTCCTCTGCAAAGGGACCATAAGTCGGGGTTTTATGCCTCTCAAGATTTCTTGATTGGCTCTTTCAGCTTGACCATTGGACTGGGGGTGAGCCATAGATGAAACATCAAGACGAATATGTTCATGTTGACAAAATTCTTTCATAGCACATTTAGACAGATTAGTGCCATTATCAGTGATGATGTTGTGCGGGTAACCAAAACGGAAAATCACCTTTTTGATGAATTGAACCGCCGTTGCCGCGTCACACTTGCTAACCGGCTCTGCCTCAACCCACTTTGTAAACTTGTCAACCTCCACCAAGAGGTGAGTCTTTTTGTCCTTGGATCTTTTAAAAGGTCCAACCATATCCAGCCCCCAGACTGCAAACGGCCAAGTAATTGGAATCATCCGCAATTCTTGAGCCGGCACATGAGCTCGTCTTGAAAATTTCTGACAACCATCACCAAATCCTCTGCATCAACATGAGCCATCAGCTAATAAAACCCATGAGAAAAGCCTTAGCCACGAGAGACTTACAGCCGGCATGATGACCATAATCTCCTTCATGAATCTCTCATAGAATCTCACGGCCCTCCTCAGGAGAAACAGAGCGCTGAAACACCCCTGTAACACTGCATCGGTGCAACTCTCCATTGACAATAGTCATTGACTTAGTCCGCCAGGTTATCTGCCTGGCCGAAGTTTCATCTTTAGGTAACTCACCCCGGGTCATATAAGCCAAATATGGAATTGTCGAATCAGGAATAGCGTGAAGAGCTGCCACCAAGTGTGCCTCCGGGTTAGGAATAGCAAGATCTTCCTCCGTAGGCAATTTAACTGAAGGATTATGCAAAACATCAAGGAAAATATTAGGTGGTACCAGCTTACGCTGGGATCCCAGCCGGCTTAAAGCATCCGCCGCCTCATTTTTCCTGCAATCAACGTGTCCCACTTGATAGCCCTTGAAATGACCAGCAATAGCATCAACCTCTCGGTGTTAAGCCGCCATGAGTGGATCCTTGGAATCCCAAGTTCCTGAAACCTGCTGAGCCACCAAATCTGAGTCGCCAAAGCACCTCACCCAGCTTAGATTCATCTATTTAGCCATCCAAGACCATGGAGCAAGGCTTCATACTCAGCTGCATTGTTAGTACAAGGGAACATCAACCTTAGGACATAACAAAATTTATCACCTCGTGGGGAAGTTAAAATAACTCCAGCCCCCGAGGCTTCCAATTGCCTAGACCCATCAAAATGAATAGTCCAATATGTGTTATCCGGCTTCTTCTCAGGCATCTACAACTCTGTCCAGTCATTGATGAAATCCACAAGTGCTTGAGATTTGATAGCTGTCCGGGGCATATACTTCAAACCATGGGGTCCAAGCTCAATGGCCCACTTGGTTACCCGACCTGTGGCTTCTCTATTTTGAATAATATCCCCTAAGGGAGCAGAACTGACCACCGTGATGGGATGACCGAAGAAATATTGCTTCAATTTACGACTAGCCATGAACACCCCATAAACCAGATTCTGCCAATGTGGGTACCTCTGCTTAGATTCAATGAATACCTCACTGACATAGTAAACCGGCCGCTGAACCGGATATTCCTTGCCTGATTCCTTCCTTTCCACAATTATTTCCACACTGACGGCTCTGCTATTAGCAGTTACATATAACAGTAAGGGCTCTTTATCAATAGGAGCTGCAAGGATTGGTGGCTCAGCCAACTATTGTTTTAACGCCTCAAACGCCTGATCGGCAACATCACTCCAGACAAAGTGATCTGTCTTCTTCATCATCTGATATAGAGGGATGGCCTTCTCGCCCAAATGGCTTATAAACCGGCTTAAGGGAATACGACCTACCAGACGTTGGACATCATTAATACATGTCAGCTTAGCCAAAGAAGTGATAGCCTTGATTTTCTCCGTGTTAGCTTCAATGCCTCTTTCAGAAACCAAAAAACCCAAGAGCTTGCCTGCTGGCACACCAAAGACACACTTGGCCAGGTTAAGCATCATCTTGTAGACCCGGAGATTGTCAAAGGTTTATGTCAAATCATCTATCAAGTTTTCCTTCTTTCTGGATTTCACAACAATATCATCCAAATAAGCATGAACATTGCGTCCAATCTGGACATGAAGGCAATTTTGAACACAAAGCTGATAAGTCGCCTGGGCACTCTTGAGCCCAAAAGGCATAGACACATAGCAGAAGGCTCCAAAGGGAGTGATGAAAGTTGTCTTATCATGGTCCTTAACTACCATCTTGATCTGATGATACCCAGAATAAGCATCCAGAAAACTCATACGCTCACAACCCGCCGTAGCATCAATGATTTGATCAATACGAGGGAGAGCAAAAGGATCAGCCAGACAGGCCTTATTAAGGTTTGTGTAATCCACGCACATGCCCCAAGTGCCATTTTTCTTAAGTACCAATACCGGGTTAGCTAACCATTCAGGATGAAAAACTTCAATGATGAACCCAGCCGCCAAGAGCCGGGCCACTTCTTCACCAATGGCCTTACGCCTCTCTTCATTAAAACAACAAAGGAATTGCTTGACCGGTTTAAACTTTGGATCAATGTTGAGAGTGTGCTCAGCGAGTTCCCTCGGTACACCTGGCATGTCTGAAGCCTTCCATGCAAAGATGTCCCGATTCTCATAGATGAACTCGATGAGCGCGCTTTCCTATTTCGGATCCATATTAGCACTGATACTAAACTGCTTGGATTAGTCACCAAGAACAAAGTGTCAACAAAGGGTCATGCTCTGTGGTTGGCTTTTTCAAAGGTGGCATATCTGTTGGGTCAACATTATCTTTGTAGAACTTCAACTCCTCTATTGCATAAGCCGTCTCAGCATAAGCAGCATCGCCCTCTTCACACTCCAAAGCTATCTTCCTGTTGCCATGTACTGTGATGGTGCCCTTATGACCCGGCATCTTAAGCTGCAGATAAACATAACAAGGCTGTGCCATGAATTTAGCGTAAGTCGGTCGTCCAAACAGGGCATGATAAGGGCTCTTGATCTTGACTACTTCAAAAGTCAATGTCTCAGCTCTGAAATCACGATCATCTCCAAAGGACACTTCCAAAGCTATCTTACCCACTAGGTATGCCGACTTACCGGGAACCACCCCATGAAAAACAGTAGATGATGGCTTAAGATCTTTATCAGTTAGATTCATACGATGAAAAGCATCATAATAAAGGATATTAATACTGATGCCTCCATCCATAAGCACCTTGGTAAACTTGTACCCTCCAATCTGAGGAGCAACCACCAAAGCCAATTGATCCGGATTGTCAATCCGGGGAGGGTGATCTTCACGGTTCCATACAATAGGATGTTCAGACCATCGCAAGTAACGACAGACTGCCGGCTCAACCGCGTTCACCGCTCGCTTATGGATTTTCTGACCCCCTTTGCACAAGCTCATGGTAAACACATGATACTGACCACTATTTAGTTGTTTCGGATTACTCTGATAACCAGACTGCTGCTGTTGATTCCCTTGGCCAAATTGCTGATTAAAACCACCTTGATTGCCTTGGCCCTGAAAACTGGAGCTTGAACCGCCAGCCCCAAAGCCAGGTCCGTGAGATCCGGATCTTGAGCGACCATTCGGGCCATGATTATTCTGGAAAAAACTGGAGTTTATGTACTCCCTCATGATGAAACAATCCTTCCATAGATGACTGGCCGGCTTCTCTTGCGTACCGTGCTTCGGGCAAGGCTGATTCATCATTGCCTCAAGGTTGAACTTTGGTGTAACATCCCAAAATTCTAAATTTTGGAATGTTTTAATAAATAGATAGATTGATTGTTTGTTTGTTTGATTGTTGTGTGATTGATTGAGTGAAATTCGAAACTTTTTGAAAGTTTAATGAGAGGGAATAAAAGGACTTTCCCAAACTTTCATCGTTGCTTTCTGATCTCCTTGAATTCAAATTATTTCCAAATACAAAACCCTTGAGTGAAGATGATATGACTTATTCCATTTAATTAAATGAAAGGGTATTTGGAAATACTTGAATTTCATTTGGAAATATTTTCCAACTCAGAAGCTTTATGCAACTCAATGATTTTCACGAGAGAAGATAAAATGACTTCTTCAAATTATGAAATATGAGTTGGGAGTTTCGAAGATCAAAATGTAAAGTCCTTTTTGAATTTATTTTCAATTTGGAGTTATTTGAGTTTTATTCAAATTATTTTTGTCCAAAAATAAAATATATGGAAAATAGGGTAACATGATTCCCTACATCAGAAAATTGGAGATAAATAAATTTGAATTCATTTTGGTATTTCTAAAATGATTTTTATAAGGTTTTATTGCAACAGTAGCACGCTTTGCTTTATTTGTATTTTTGTAGATTTTATTTGGCACTACAAAAATGTTCACGTTGTAGATAATCTTTTTCTGAAAATTTTGATATATTATATGCCTATATAATATTTTTAGTTATTTTTATTATTATTTTAGATCTCTGAAAAAATGTTTATTTAAAAAAAGTTTCCCCTCGCCGACTGGGCCGACCCAGCATCTCGCCAGGCCGCGGCCTAGCTCCCCACCGCCGTGCCTACCATCTCCGACGGGGACTCCTTCCCCGGAGTCCGCCATGCTGCCGCCTCCTCTGCCCCCACGCCAATGCCTCGCGCCTCCTCCCCTCCTTAAATAGCGGCCCCGGGCCCCGCCTCTCTTTCTCTGCCGCGCCGTGTCGCCTCCTCGCAGATCGCCGCTGCCGCCCGCACCCGACCCAAGTCGCCGCCGCCGCTTTGGTTCGCCGCCGCCGCCTGCTGCTACCGCTGTTACGCGCGCCGCCGTCGCCTCGCCTCGCCCCGCCGCCGACACCTGTCGCCGGACTCGCCGGAGCCGCCGCCCGCCGTCCCACCGGCGGTTTTCTCCACCTAAACCACCGAGCCAGCCGAACCGGTATAACCCCGATCCGATTTTATTCTAAGTTTTCGGTTTTTCTTTTTAGTCCGGTTTATTTTTTTAGTTAGTTTATTTAGCGAGCGTTCACTCGTTAGGTTCTGGTAGCGAACAATTTCGTTCTATAGGGTTCTGTAGCGAACGTTCGTTTGATAGGATTTTTCTCTTTATTTTAGTTTTCTGCTAGGGACCTATTCATAATTAGTTTTCTTATCGATTAGTCCCTCTGTTTCAAACTAGCACAACTTTTCACTCGTTTATCCATATCCAACGAAACCAACGATCACTTCTTCGTTAAGATCCCCTCTATCCAGTAAAACAACTTAAACATGTTTTTGAAAGTTTTAAAATTTGGATTCAAACATATTTGTTTTTGAACTTCGTTTGATCATAACTTGAGTTCCGTAACTCCGTTTGAGTTGATTCTTTTTGCAAAGCGAAGCTCTTGACCTAAACTTTCAGATAAGGCCAAATTCACTTAATTTTGGTAGTGTTAGAAATTGTTTTCTGTTGCAAGAGTTATTTGCTTAGTTTTGAAGTTTTCCGAATTGTTTTCTTCGTTCGTTCCGATCTTTTGAGTGATTGATTATGTGTGGTTACTATTGCTTGCTTATGATAGACTGACCGGAGTGTGATGAGTAGAACTATCAAGAGTTTTGAGTGTGAATCATCTTCATCAACAGTACAGGCAAGTTCACACGTTGATCATATCCCTTTCATACCCAGTTTTTATGCATTAGTTTCACCCTCAAACATTGCATGAGTAGGATTGATAACATGTGGGTGTTGGGAAGTAGTTGATGAGGTAGGAACCTATTTCCCTGCATTCAAACCTTGTGTGTTACTATTACATTGCTTATATTGCTATGCTATGCTCGTAGACGTGGATTGGGTTTGAGTGTATTCATGACAGACGTGAGATGGTTAATTAATTGTTCAACTTAAGGTGGCAACTTGAATACACATCTGGGTGGATTAAGGCACCTAGGGAATTCCAGTGATTGCCTGTATTTTTGGAAATCCTGGGGTACCGTGTGATTCTCCTATGGACCGCCACCCAGGCTCAAAGGGATCATGAGATTACTCATACTAGAAACTTCCGTGTGCAGTTCATTAAGTCGTGTGAACTCTTACAGTGGTAGACTAGCAGATGTAGGGGATGTAGGTGGTACGGTCTACCCATCGTAAGGTGCTAACGCTTCTGAAATATTGTGTCTCGGTCATCTGTTTCTCAAACACCATGTAGTGCGAGAAATCCAACGGAGGAGATCAAGTCTTGTGGGGAAACTGCACAAACCTCTGCAGAGTGTACAAACTAATCATGATTAGCCGTGTCCCCAGTTATGGACATCTTGAGTATCTGGTTCTTGGATTATCCTGTTGATCTCATCACTCTATATAATTAAATTGTTGGGTTGTTAACTTTTAATTGGGATTGAGAGGGGGTTTACCTTCTCAATATTTTTCAACCAACTTTGTAGTTAAAAAAATATATTCCTTTGCAGTAGGGAAAAATTGGCTTTTTGCAAAAACATTATAACCATAGTGCTTTTCCACCAGCCAAATATGCATGTAGTGATAGCCATATTTAAGCATTGCTCTACAGTGTGAATTTGCTAGTACATTCAATGTACTGACCCTTTGTGGCTGCAACATCTCATGTTGCAGGACTTCTTACGACGAGTAAGTGATACATTAGGGTTACAATTTCTACACTCAACTTTGCCGTTGGTGTTGATGGGAATCCACAACCTTGTTACTTCCGCTATTTGTATTGAGGTAATAGTATTTATGTTACTTTATACATGTGATTTACCTCTGTTATAAATCCTCGAGTATTGTGTGTGTCAGCATACCGATCCAGGGATGACACTTAAGCACAGAGACTTGACCGTCTGAGGTCGGGTCGCTACATTTGGCCCGCCAAACCGGGGCACTGACGATTTCCCCTTCTGACGTTGATTATTGTTCTGCGTATTGGTGTTAGACACAAAGTCTAAACTACCGTCGGCTTTGCACTTACCGTTGCCACCTTGACTCGCCGTATGATGTTGATGTCCCTTTGCATTGCCACTCTTCTTCCCCTTACCAGCCTTCTCCTCATCAGACATGGGGTCCTTAGTACTATTAGAGTCGTTAACAAGAGCCGCCATGAGCTCTCCCATATCATTGCAGTGGCGCTTAAGCTGCCCCAGCTTCTGTTTCAGGGGAAGGAAACAACAATTCTTTTCCAACATCAGGACGACTGAACTGGCATTGATATTGTCTGATGAGTGGATAACGACCGAGATCTGGCGCACCGAATTGGTTGTTGACTCGCCCTCACCCTGCACGCAAGTCTAAATCAAGAATCGACATAGGCTGTTTGCACGTGTCTTTGAAATTTTGGATAAAGCGCGTCTTCAACTCGACCCACTACATGATGGAATTAGCGGGCAATCCTTTCAGCCAAGTGCGTGCCGGCCCATCCAACATCATGGTGAAGTATTTAGCACACGCAACGTCACTGACATCCAACATCTCCATGGCCATCTCATAGCTCTCAATCCAGGCCTCCGGGGGCTGATCCACAATGTAATTAGGCACCTTGCGGGGGGGCTTGAAATCCTTAGGCGAGTGCTCGTTACGTAGAGACGGAACTAAACATGGCACACCAAGGATTCTAGGGGTCACTCCTGCCTCCACAGACGCTGAGGGGTAAGCCGGAGATTGTTGTTGAGCCGCCAATTGAGCCGCCAACTCAGCCTCCCGACGCGCCCTGCCCTGGTCCACCAAAGCCTGAGCATCGTTACCAGCACATGGTAAGTCATGCCTATGAGGCTGGTTATGGTACCGCTCACTGCTTGAAACTACTGGCAAGTCAATATGCCTGCTATAACTCCAGCTTGGACGAGGGGTTGAATGAATTTGTTCACGGTTGTACGAATAAGCCGCCTGTTGAGCCACTGCTGTCTGAAGAAGCTCTCCGGCCCTCCATATCTCATCGCGGCTGGAGACTCGCCTTCAATGGGGAGAGCCGCCAATCGTGTAGCCGCAACAATCATATTGTCCAGAGGGTTAGAATAATGACCCGACGGTGTCGGAACATGCTGAGGCGGTGTCAAATTTAAACGAGGCGGGTCTACCGCGCGTGGATGAACCGGCACTCCGGTCACGGGTGTCTCAACGGCCCGGTTTACCACGGGCGGGTCACTGGTCCCTGCCCCAGGCATGTTGAAAAGGTTCCTAGCCTCAAACTTTGTAGGTAGACGAGTTTGGTGCCTGCTCCTCATAATAGCGTTTGAAGTGTTCTGGTCCAAGGTGAGCTGGAACGACTCTGCCATGAATCCGTTGTGATTGCGTGTCCAAGGCGGCTTGCTTTGTCGCCATCCTAGCATTCTCAGTAGCAAGTTCTTCCTTGGCTTGGGCTATCTCATCTCGCAGCTTCGTGACATCCACATTGTGTTGTTCTTGATTCTCCGGGGTTACCTCTGCTCCCATTAAAGTCGCCAAAGCATCCAACAGCTCGGTCAGAACCTGAGCTGGCAGGCGCGCGGAGCCGCTCGCTCCGGCCGTCGCGGCAGCTGTTGAACTGGAATTCATGGCCACGGCAGTTGATGAATTGAGCACTGGTTGCGTACCAACCATGAAGATCGCAACCCGGTTCGACGGCTCATAGGGGTCTGGAATATTGTCACCATCGGAACAGCCCCCAAGCCCGTCGTTTTGCAATTGATACGTTGAATTCTCACCAGCAGAAGACTCACCATCAGAGCAGATTACCGTGTCTCCCCTGAACACAGATCCTTCCTCAAGATCCGCCCCATGGATTAAACCAACAAAGGCGTGCTTCACAGCGGGCTTGAACCTTGGTGGGTCGTGCGTGCTGAGCTGTCTTGATGATGTCGGTGCAGGTGTCCGGCTCAGGCCCCGACTCGCCGGTCTTGGCGATGAAGACGTGGGTTCCGCCGAAGGGGACCCGGTAACCATACTCAATTGAGCCGGCCTCGGGGCCCCAGCCAGCGTCGTCAATCTAGAGCTTGCTGCGACGACTCTTGGTCATCCAGCCCACTGCGTAACCCTTGATCCCTGTGAAGCTGCCCTTCAAGAACTCAAAACCACCATGTGCTGGCCCCACGGTGGGCGCCAACTGTCGTGGACTTAACACGACAGATGCCCTAGCAAAAGGACTTAGGTGTGGAGTCATCGCAACTAGGTTAGCTTGAAGGGGTTAAACGGGATAAGGGACACAGAGAGTTTACCCAAGTTCGTCCCCTCTCAACGAGGTAAAAGCCTACTCCTACTTTAGGTTGTATTGCTTGGGTTTCGATTACCAGGGAGCGAATATGCTTGACCAAGTTCTCGATTGACTGTTTCTTGAGTAAACCCGCCGCCAGATCACCCCCCTTTATATACACAGGTTGATGCCCGTCGGCTTACAGAGTCCGGGCCAGCTCATACAAGATGTGTCCGGCTCGATAACTAATTAAGCTTGCCTTACAATACAAGTTAAACATATGGCGGTTCACACCCGTGGGCCTCAAGTCGCCCCGGGTCTTGGGCCTTCAATAAGCTTGCTAGATGGACCGCCATCTTCACATCTTCTTGGGCCTTCTCATCTTAAGCCACTAGTGGCATGACACGGCCCCTTCTGGGCGGGTCATACCCAGTAGTTATATCCCCAACAAATCCGATTATGCAATCCGTTCATCTGCCACATGCCCCTAGCATGCTGAACATGGAATCAGCCCCCTCATTTCATCTGTCCAAAAAATGCCACAGGCCGGGAAAACCCCTCCGGATGTTCCCACTCCATGTGCAATGTGTAGTACCGCGTTAAATCACCTCTAGCCATGCATATTTTCATGTAATGTTAGAGATGCATCTATTTGCTTGGTATTTATTGTTTCTTCCCCTCTTCTCTCAGGTAGACCCCGAGACGGATGCTGCCCTTGTGATCCACTACATCACCGACAACCATTCTTCCTTTGCAGCAGAGTTTCCAGGCAAGCAAACCCCCCTTGATCATTCCGGTATCGCCCATTCCATTCTTTCTCATGCTTGCATTAGATTTTCATATGTACTTGATTGCTCCTATTGTGATGCATAGCCTATTGTTGTAACCTACTCTTGTACCTTACCAGCTTATCCTAAACTGCTTAGTATAGGTTGGTTAGTGATCCAGCAGTGGCCCCTCACCTTGTCCTTGTTGCCCCCGCTTTATGACCGATGACTCGATCAACACGATCGACATCCAGAGCTCGACACATCACATCACACCCCACACCCACTTATTTGTACGACTCTGCAGAGTTACTATCGAGTGTCGAGGGTGATACCTGTATAGCACTTTTCATATTAACTCTGTAGTGTAGCTAATCGGTCATGGTCTTCGAGGGTGATTCCTCCTTCACCACTCCCGATAACGACTCTGTCATGCAACCCCTCAAGTGTGGACCATTGAGGGAGTCCTGGACTAAGGGGTTCTCGGGCATTCGGCCTGTTGGACATGGACCGGACTAATGGGCTGTGAAGATACAAAGACCGAAGACTTTACCCGTGTCCGGATGGGACTCTCCTTGGCGTGGAAGGCAAGCTTGGCGACCAAATATGAAGATTCCCTTCTCTGTAACCGACTTTGTGTAACCCTAGTCCCCTCCGGTGTCTATATAAACCGGAGGGCTTAGTCCGTAGAGGATATATACAATTATAGTCAAACATGCTAGACTTCTAGGGTTTTAGCCATTACCATCTCGTGGTAGATCAACTCTTGTAATACTCATATTCATCAAGATCAATCAAGCAGGAAGTAGGGTATTACCTCCATAGAGAGGGCCCAAACCTGGGTAAACATTGTGTCCCCCGTCTCCTGTTACCATCGACCTTAGACGCATAGTTCGGGACCCCTACCCGAGATCCGCCGGTTTTGACACCGACATTGGTGCTTTCATTGAGAGTTCCGTTGTGCTGTCCTCAAAAGGTTTGATGGCCCCTTCAATCATCTACAACAACGCTCTCCAAGGAGGTCTTCCTTCCCGGACAGATCTTCGTGTTCGGCGGCTTCGCATTGCGGGCCAACTCGCTTGGCCATATGGAGCAGATCGATAGCTACGCCCCTGGCCGTCAGGTCAGATTCGGAAGCTTGAACTATGTCGCGAACATCCGCATAGACTTGATCTTTGACGGATTCGACACCATGGCATCCGCTTCCTTTCACCACGATGAACATCACTTAAATCTGTCATCGGACCATACCCAGGAAATAGCACATGTGACTACTCTGGCCTTAGATCCGGAGCAGATCGCGCCATCCGAAGACGGGAAGCTCAACCCCGCCATGGATGTCGCAGTCCCGGCAGCGTCAGAGCTGCACACAGACCCAACCTCGAGTGGAATCTGTGTTACCGGAGCCTCAGACTCATTTCTGGCTACAGGCTCCGAACCATGTGCGTCCACAAGCGTCGAGCTCGATCGGTCATCGATCGTTGAATTCAGCTCCACGGACATTTTTCGGCACTCGCCTTTGGGCGACGTGTTAAACTCATTAAGAGCACTATCCTTAGCGGGGGGCGCATAGCTGAACACTATCCGGTCCAAACTGGCGGCTGATGACGGGGAATTTCGCTTCCCACCCACCGCCCACTTCATTGCCACTGTCGAAGACCTAACTGACATGCTCAATTACGGCTCCGAAGACATCGACAGTATGGACGATGATGCCGGAGAAGAGGAGGCCCAAAACCCGCCATTTACCGGACGTTGGACGGCCACCTCCTCGTATGACGTATACATGGTGGACACACCTGAAAAGAACAAGGGCAATAACAAGAAGGATCCAGTCAAGGATAAACCTCCTGAGATACCACCAAAGCGCCGGTGTCAACAGCGCCGCTCAAAATCACGCCGCAGCAAAGATAGTAACATCGGCATAGGAGAAGATAATACTCTGGACGGTGGCGAAGATAATGAAGACCCCGTTGAAGCAACTTCCGAACAGGAGGAATGGGGAAACGGGCAAGTTAGCCCTGACGAACAGGCCAGAAATGAGGAGTCGGAGGCCATTAATTACCTTCCACTCTACGAGGATGAGGTGAGCCTCGACAATGAGGATTTTATCGTGCCTAAGGAACCTCTTGAGCAGGAGCACTTTAAGTGCCGGCTAATAGCCACTGCAAGGAGCCTGAAAAAGAAGCAGCAACAGCTTCAAGCTAACCAAGATCTGCTCAATGATAGATGGACTGATGTCCTAGCAGCCGAAGAATACGGCCTTAAGCGCCCAACCAAAAGTTACCCAAAGCGCAGATTGCTACCACAGTTCGATGATGAGGCACCGGAGCATGTACCATCATCGCACAATGCGGCTGACCGACCACCACGTGGTCGGGACAAAGCGGCAACTCAAGCCGAACACCAGCCCGCCCCACCTCGCCGTAAAGGCACAGATAAAACAGCTCGGGGTTATACATATGACCTTCGATAGGACCTAGACAGTAGAGCAGGACATACCATATCGATCTACAGATCGCGAGGACGTGCCCCGACATGTGATGATGGCTATTTATTCGGACGTGACAAGCCTAGTCACGGCCAGGCCGAAAACCGCAGACGGACCCCATCCGAGCTACGTCACGATGTGGCCCGATATAGAGGGGCCGCACACCCCCTTTGCTTCACTGACGAAGTAATGGAACATGAATTCTCAGAGGGGTTTAAACCCGTGAATATCAAATCATACGATGGAACAACTGATCCTGCGGTGTGGATCGAGGATTTTCTTCTCCATATCCATATGGCCCGTGGAGATTATCTCCATGCCATCAAATACCTCCCGTTAAAACTCAAAGGGCCAGCTCAGCACTGGTTAAACAGTCTGCCTGAAAACTCTATTGGCAGCCGGGAGGATTTGGAAGACGCCTTCCGCGACAACTTTCAAGGTGCATATGTCCGGCCACCAGATGCCGACGACTTAAGTCACATAGTTCAATAGCCCAGAGAGTCAGCCAGGAAATTCTAGACTAGGTTCCTAACTAAAAAGAACCAGATCGTCGATTGTCCGGATGTCGAAGCCCTGGCGGCCTTTAAACACAACATCCATGAAGAATGGCTCGCCCGCCACCTCGGCCAAGAAAAGCCATAGTCCATGGCAGCCCTCACGACACTTATGACCCACTTCTGTGCGGGTGAGGATAGTTGGCTGGCCCATAGCAAAAACACGGCAAGCGAAGCGGGCACCTCCGAGGTCAAAAACAGCAACAGCAAGCTCCGACGCAATAAGTTCAAACATCAAAGTAATGGTGATAACACCGATGACACTACAATAAATGCCAGATTCAGCGGCCCCAAGTCCGGTCATGGGAAGAAGACATATAAAAGAAACAATTCGGGACCATCTAGTTTGGACCGCATACTCGACCGTCCGTGCCAGATCCATGGCACCCCAGACAAACCAGCCAATCATACCAATAGAGATTGTTGGGTTTTTAAACAGGTCAGCAAATTAAATGCCGAAAACAAGGAGAAGGGATCGCAAAGAGAGGACGATGACGAGGAGCCGCGTCCACCGAATACAGGGGGCAGAAGAAGTTTCCCCCTCAGGTCAAAACAGTGAACATGATATACGCTACCCGCATCCCCAAGAGGGAGCGCAAACGCGCACTCAGGGACGTCTATGCGATAGAGCCAGTAGCCCCAAAATTCAATCCATGGTCGTCATGCCCGATCACCTTCGATTGTCGGGATCATCTGACCAGTATCCATCATGGCGGCTCAGCCGCATTGGTCCTTGACCCAATAATTGATGGATTCCACCTGACGCGAGTCCTCATGGATGGCGGGAGCAGCCTGAACCTGCTCTATCAAGATACATTGCGCAAAATGGGCATCAGCCCATCACGAATCAAGCCTACAAGGACTACCTTTAAAGGAGTCATACCAGGTGTAGAGGCCCGCTATACGGGCTCAATCACAGTAGAGGTCGTCTTCGGATCTCCGTACAACTTCAAAAGCGAAGAGTTAATTTCCGATATCGTCCCTTTTTGTAGCGGCTATCACGCACTGCTCGGATGAACCGCATTTGCTCGATTCAATGCGGTGCCTAACTATGCTTATCTCAAGCTCAAGATGCCCGGACCACGCGGCGTCATAACAGTCAATGGAAACACGGAACGCTCCCTCCACACCGAGGAGCACACCGCTGCCTTAGCAGCAGAAGTACAGTGCGGCCTTTTCAAGCAGAACCTTAATTCGGCGGCTGAGCTCCCGGAGACTATCAAGAGGGTCCGGACTATTCTGCAGCAGGACAGCTCAGCTCGTCAAGAGCTTGACTAGCAATTTGGCCTCCGTCCCAGTGCCGATGAAGTGGCGGCATTTGCACCGCGCGTACATAACTATGCACTCAAAATACCATGGGCGTAGACATAGGCATAACTAGCTTGTGATCCACAATACGGCTCGACCGCCTCTGACACATATACTTTCAATGTTTCCTTCTTCTCCTTTTCAGGTTCCTTTTCCACAGACCTTCCCTGATGGCCTGATCACCGGTCCTTTCGAAGGATAAATACACCAAGATGGCAAGAAGCACAGACGTATAGGAGAATTTCTAGGTGGTTTTTAACGATCACTCTACCTGTTTTCAGGACCCACATGCAGCTCTCCCTTGGTGTGGCTTAGCCCGTTGCTTATTGCACTATTTGTATCAATGCGCTTTGACGTATTAATCAAATTATAATGGAAACAGTTTGCTGCCCTGGCTCATTACATTTGCTCCTTTTCTGTTTTCCTTTTTTGATAACCTTATCAGATAGCACCCGTACACTTTGGTACGTTTCACATTTGCCAGGGGCTTCATAGCGCCCCGCACTACGGCAACAAAGTCCGATCACTTTTCACAGTATAGTTCGGCACCCTGAATTTAGCACTATATGCATTGGCTCTGAATCATGTCTTTGGTCAATAGTTGGGTTGCCCGGCTCCTATGCTTGCTACCTCACGTTCCGCTATATCGGCTAAGGTAGTAAAGGAAGAACTACTGCGATTGTGCCCTAGTTTACCCGGATGAGAACCTCAGTAGAGAAAGCCGAAAACTGACTGTCATGATGCGGCGAGAGCCGGTCAGCTCTTCGGAGGTCTCAAATCTTTAAAGATTTTTTCCGCATTACGCGAGGGATTGGTACTTGCCCGGTCAGGTGTTTACAGCATCCTAGTTCGGATACTAGGGGCTACGCCTAAATTTTTTATTGTCAAACTCCTATGGCTAAGTGAGGGTATTCAAGCCGCATAGTCTGATTGTCTGGTTCGTTGCGCTAAACACCTCCTTCAAGGACCAAACAATTGGATCAAGAGTGTTCAGATTCCATCCCGAACACCCCCGTACTACCTACGTGGGGGCAGAAGCCAACGACTGGCCAACTCTCAGATTTCATACAACACGGCCGCATAGGAGGTCATTTTAAAAAAAACACAAACATTATATTACATAACAACTTTGTTTCATCATACAAGGCAGAGACAACATGAATATATTCATTCAAAGATAATGTCTTGCGCACATTGCGTCGCCACAATGCGAGACCCCTCCAGGACGTCTTCAAAATACTGCTCGGGCGTGCGGTGATCCTTGCCTTCGGGCGGCCCCTCGGTCACAAGCTTGACGGCATCCATCTTCGCCCACCACACCTTGACGCGGGCGAAGGCCATGCGCGCGCCCTCGATGCAGGCCGACCGCTTGACGACGTCCAACCGAGGGCAGGCATCTACCAACCGCTTCACGAGACCGAAGTAGCTGCTGGGTATAGCTTCAGCAGGCCACAACCGGATTGTCAAATCCTTCATGGCTAGTTCGGCCACCCTATGCAGCTTGACCAGCTGTTTTAGCTGATCGCTAAAGCGCACTGGATGTTCTGGCACAAGATATTGTGACCAGAATAGCTTCTCCATTGAGCTCCCTTCTTCGGCTCGGAAGAACTCTGCAGCTTCAGACACACTACATGGCAGATCCGCAAACGCCCCTGGTGAACTCCGAATCTGGTTTAGTAAGAAATACTTCTTCTTCACATACTTGCTTTTTCATACTAAATGCCTTACCCGTCGTGATTTTCTTGGCCTCCTAGTTCTCCTGGAGGGCGCCCTGGGCTTTAACCCAGGCATCTTCCGCGCTTTGACGAGCCTTGGCGAGTTCGGTCTTTTGAACCGAAACATCACGCTCCAAGGTCTCGCATTTCTTCATGGCATCCTGGAGTTCCTGCTGGACCTCATCAAGCCTGGCCTCGTGCTTCTCACGGGCGGCTCGTTACTTGGCAGATTTCTCCTCGGCTTCGGCCATGGCCTTTTTAAGGGCCTTGACCTCAGTCGTCGCTCCTACACATATCATGACACTACGGTCAATACACATCATTTATTCCTTCCAAATATACAGCGAGTCATTACATACCTTGCTTGTCTTCTAGCTGCTTCCTCGCTTGGCCGAGCTCTTCCTCGGCCCGCGCCAGTCTCTGCTTTAGTCCGGAGACTTCGGCAGTGTGTGAGGTCGTGGCCAACAACGACGCTTGCTTATTCACATAAGACATATTTAGTTAGTTTCCTGTGAAATTTAATTGATCCTCTGTCTGGCTTCTCTTTCCGAACACCGGACAGTGTCTCAGGGGCTACTGTCTATATTGGGATTTTCTCTTTTGCGTCGCTTACCACAAAACCTGTCAGTAGGCCGCTGCAGGCTTCAGTCAATCCGCCCTTGACGGACTGAACCCTCTCAATCATCGTACCCATAAGGACACGGTGTTCCTCCACAATGGAAGTGCCTCGTAGCGCTTCCAGCAGATTATCCGGTGCCTCTGGTTGGACAGAGGTGTCGCCGGCGGGACAGGCACACCTCCTTCTCTCGAAGGAGGCTCCTCGCCGGATTCTGGAGCCTTATGGGTCTTCGGATCCGTGTTCGGCTGGGGTCTGAACTGAACTCGGCCCCCATCGCTAGTCTCCTTGGGGACCCGCTCCCCCAGGTGTTCAACGACCGAGGTTTCGCCCTCCGGTGCCACCCTGATGGCGTCCTGAACCTCTCCCTAGCCTAGGAAGGTCCTTTGGTACAACACCTCATCGTCGCCCTTGGCCTTGGGAGAGTGAGCGGCCGGCGGTGACTCGCTGGCCATCGCCTTTGTATCCAGCGAACCACCCGACGAGGTTCGCGGGGAGCTGTCGTGGGTCGGACTGCAATAGCAGGAGTAATCATATTAATTCCATAAAGAGGAGAGGCCAGATACATGGATGCATATGGGCTTTCTAGTACTTATGATGCGGCCAGGGGCTTGCTTCGGGGGGGGGGGGTCACTCTGGGCTGCTGTCAACGTCCCACATGGAGTTATCCGCGAGGGGGCCATTCCCCCTCTTGGGCGCCTCCGCCTCCAGATTTGTGGAGGCCGCCCTCTTCTTCCTCTCCCCATCAGGGGGAGAGTTGCTTTCCTTCTCCTCCTTTTCATCGTCTTCGGCAGCAGAAGAGTGAGTCTTGTCTTCGGACGTCACTTCCGAAGCGCCCTTGCGACGAGGGCCACCTTTGGCCCCCTTGGCCTTCCTCTTGGCCTTCTTCTCCGGCGCCTTGTAGGGTGCCGAAACCAGCATCTTCGCCAGGAGTGGGATGACTGGTTCCTCGGGCAGTGGAGCCAGACACCGAATCCGCTCCGCTTTCTCCGTCCATACCTGAAAGAATGAAATAATATAGTTTAGATATCCTCCTTTAATAAGCAAGTAGAGGATGCGCCTTTAAGACGTGACTTACCGCACTGGCAGGATGGCAAGATCGTGCCCATAGTCTGAGTCTATGTCCGGCGGCGTCTCATTGCCCTTAAATAGCAACTTCCAGACATCTTCGTGAGTAGTTCCGAAGAGTCTTTCCAAGGTTTGATGCTTCTCCGGATCAAATTCCCATAAAGGCCATGTTCGGCTCTGGCATGGAAGGATCCGGCGAACTAGCATCACCTGGATCACGTGGACGAGCTTGATGTTTTTATCCACCATGCTTTGGATGCGCGTCAGCAGCGCTATAACTCGTCCGACGAAGACCAATTTGGGCCCTTCTCTATCCAGGAGGTGAGCCGCATTGGAGCTCCAGATTTGAACTCGGGAGCTGTGACCCAGGTGGCGTCGCGAGGCTCTGTGATATAAAACCACAGCTTCTGCCACTCCTTGACAGTCTCCACAAACATGCATTTGGGCCATGTGACGTTGGGCATCTTGCTCACCATGGCTCCTCCGCACTCCGCATGTTGGCCATCCACCACCTTCGGCTTCACGTTGAAGATCTTGAGCCATAGTCCGAAGTGGGGAGGAATGGGTAGGAAGGCCTCGCACACGACAATGAATGCCGAGATGTTGAGGAAAGAGTTTGGGGCTAGATCATGGAAATCTAGCCCGTAATAGAACATCAGTCCGCGAACGAAAGGTTGGAGTGGAAACCCTAACCTGTGGATGAAATGAGGGATGAACACCACCCTCTCGTTGGGCTTCGGTGTAGGGATGACTTGCCCCTTGGTTGGAAGCCGGTGGGTGATTTCTTTTGCCAGATACCCGGCCGCCCGAAGCTCAGTGATGTCCTTCTCCTTGACGGAGGAGGCCATCCACTTGCCTTGCCCTCCAGATCCGGACATGGTTGAGTGCTTTCTGGAAGCGAAAAGGATGAAGACTTGGGCGCTGGAGCTCGAGAATGGAAGGGAAAAGAAAGAGAAGGCATGGGTGGAGAAGGGGAATCCTTATCTCCTTATAAAGGCAATGAATATCAAGCGCCTCCCCACTAGCCTTAAAACTTGCCTATTCCCAAGGGTCGTGCAAACAGCATGGTTGGACTACCCACACCCGTATTGATGAGAATCCTACAATAAGGGGACATGATCTGTGCTTCAACAAGACATGCCAATGAAAACCGTGTCTCAAAACGTGGAACGGCGGACGAAATCGGTTCGAAATAAACACCGGGCAGACGTGACACTACAAAAAAATACACTTCCGTGATGATACGTGTTTGTCATAGTAGGTCACGTTTTCTGTCATGCATGTACATCCATGAAAAATTTATGACAGAGTCAATATAGTCATACATGTGCTGTCGTAGAAGTGTTCCATGACATAATCAAAATTATCATCATGGAAGTGTCCACTACCATGATGATAAACCTTACGTCATATAAGTGCTTTCATCAGGGGTGACCGACACGTGGCATCCACCGTAACGGAACACTGTTAAGCTATCGGGTCCGGTTTTCGATCCGATAACCCGTTAACAGCCCCGACCAATGGGGATTTTCCACGTGTAAAATCATCATTGGCTGGAGGAAACACGTGTCAGCTCACCGTTGGGATAGACGTCACCCACTCATTGGACCCAAAGCGCCTATGATAAGTCGACACGTGGCACGGCCCAATAGAGGCCCATTCCTGTGAAAAGGCCGGCTCGTTTGACTTGGTCAAAAGGTGGCGGGCCGGCCCACGGCAAGCGTGTTA
The DNA here is from genome assembly GCA_032464435.1 of Aegilops umbellulata. Lineage (NCBI taxonomy): Eukaryota > Viridiplantae > Streptophyta > Magnoliopsida > Poales > Poaceae > Aegilops > Aegilops umbellulata. Next base: position 220,415,226 of record CP136055.1, on the reverse strand, counting down.
ATGGCTTGTTCGCATATAGCCCATTTACAGCCTGCTAACCCAAGGCCCGTTTACGGCCTATCCGAATTAGGCCCAGTAGCGTCATCTAGGCCGTCCAATATAATTCCAACCCGTTTTAACTTCCGGCCCATGTATGGCTCATGACGTCTTTTGGCCCATATGAGGCCCTTAGTAACCCTCGGCCCATTAACGGCCCGTGGTAAAATTGGCCCGTAATGAACAGTGTATCACTTTATACCCATTAACGGCCCATTATTCCGTTGGGCCGTTTCCAGCCCATGTTATCTTTCGGCCTTCTTAGGGCCCATTTATTCTTGGGCTCATTTCCAGCATTCGTTTACTTTCAGCCCGTTACTGTCATTTTCAGCTTGTGGGCCAAATACTGCCCGTGGTTATAGTCGGCCCGTTTGTGGCCCGTTAATACGTTGGGCCGTTTTCATAGCGTCATCAAACACGTCCTATTAACGATGGCCCGTTATGGTCGGCCCATGAGCGGACGATTTCAACTCTAGCCCATTTACGGCCATAATGTGGTCTGTTATTGTCCCATGTTTGGCCAACCGATCATATGGCCCGTAGAAGGCCCATTGATGATACGACCCGTAGAAGGCCCATTGTGTCTACGCCCCGTAGAAGGCACATTTTGTCTACGCCCCGTAGAAGTTACATTGTGTCTAAGGCCCATTGTTTCTACGGCCCGTAGGAGGCCTACAGTAAATATGTAGCCCATTGTTAATGTGGCCTAGTTTAAAAAAGAGGTTATTCCGGCCACTAGCAAACCGCGGAAAAAGAACTGCACTGACTAGAAGAAAACAAATAAACAAGAAAACGGAAATAAATAAGCAAGTAACTTACACTAGGCTATCACGGCTATTACACATATTACATCCACTGGGCATCAAAGTTCGCCACCAGCATATAAACGCCGTAGTAAAACAAGTCGAGAACTGAAACCACTTCAGAAGAGCTCAAAAAACAATATCCTGGGTACCCATAATGCTAGCAAGTTGCTTAGCAAGCTTATTAACTTTCTCTTGTTTGGCGCTTAAATCCTCCAGCACTTGCTGTTGCACTAGAAAGTATGCATCTGAATTCTGCAGGGACTTCCTCAGTCCTTCGGCTTCCTGTCACATAACATCTGATCGATGTCTTTCAACTTGAAGTTGAGACTCAAGAAGTCGAACTGATTCAGGCAGCGAGTATGAAGAGCTGGTGCCAGCAGTAGTAGCCAGTAACTCGAACACTACATCAAGACAGGACTTTGGGGTTGTCTCAGTGTCTTCAATATAGTTTTTATCAGCTTTCTTGGAGAACAACAGGGATGTCTCACTATCTTGAACCTGATCTGCATTACTTCCTTTACCATTGCATAACGGGGTACTCTTCTCCAATATTTTATCCGCGTTCTAAAGGAGAAACAAACAAACACATCACAGGTTTACAATGTAGTATATGAAACTCATTTTGGTAAACCAGTTCAGTAGTAAGGTGGACAGGATAACAGCATGAAACAAACATATATCTATGTAGTATGGTCACTGTATGGTCTATATCATTCTAGTTTATGTTGCCAAATCAAGATAGATACAGTTCGAATCATATCTATTTAAGACAAAGCAGCATAGACAGAATATAATTGTGGGAAACTACACAGCAATAACAACACTTGTAATGTGCATCGCATGAGAACATAACTGTTTATTCAATTGAAACTGAAATCAACATAGAGCAAGTTACAACAGCAAACACGTTAAAGAAACAGGTTTAAAACATACCTGTTGTGCCATTGGAGTTTCAATTGCATCCTTCAAATTTGAAATTAGTTGGTATGAGTAAATACATTGATGCAAGAGCAAAGTACTATGAACCATAGCTACGGAACCTGACCTGAGAACAAATCTTCTTCTGCTTTAAGCGTTGACTTGGGGTTCGGAGTGGTGGTCCTCATGCTTTGGGCACTGCAGTTGCCTTACTAACTGCTCGTGTTTGGGTGCTCTGTGGTGGAGACGGTGTTGTGTCAACGGGAACTGGGTTACTATCTGCTGGGGTTGGGGTTAGAAGGGGTGAAGCTGGTTCTCTGTCCAACTGGGTAGGGGTACAATCTGCGTGAGTCTGGGTTATGTGTGGCGGGGCTAGTTCTTGGGCAAGTACAATCGCGGTTCTATCTCCATCGACAGGTAGCACGATCTTTTCTGAAGACCGTGTTTTTACTCCCACAGATACTGCCATCACCCCCTCCAATTGAAATGGCTGATAAACAAGAAAAGTAATTGAATGTACAGACATTGTAAGATAGACAGGTGCAATGGATAGTAGGGAAGAAAACAGGGCATGAAATAATTCACATTTATGATGTCTAACCAAACAGAATAGCAGGACATAATTTCAAATATATGATGGCTAATTAAACAGGATAGCATGACACAATTTCACATGTATGATGGTTAACTAAATAGGATAGAATGACATACTTCAAAATATGATGACTATGTAAACAGGATGACATGATATAACTATACGATGTGTCTATTAAAGTGGTTGGCATGCCATAAATCACAAACATGCCGTTGATGGAAACATGATGGCATGATATAATTCACGGATAGAATGACATAATTCAAAATATGATGACTATGTGAACAGGATGAGATGATATAACTATATTATGTCTTTAGAAAATGGGTTGGCATGCCATAATTCAAATACATGCTGTCTATGTAAACATCATGGCATGGTATAATTCAAATATATGATTTATATACTAAGGAAGTGAGCAGAGGGCAATCGCATATATGATGTGTCAACTAAGGAGATGCCATTCAACATCGTGTATATGATGTAAAAACTAAGCATTGCAATACAACATATGCATGATATGAGTAATATAACCCTGCCAAGTTTGAGCATACACCTCAGGGGGATAATAGGACTGGTCATCTGCCTCAAAATCCTCCACTGAAGAGCTATCAGCAACCAGCAACATATCTGCTTCACCAGGTAGCATTGTCTGCTCTGAAGACCTTGTTTTCACTCCAGATTTCTCCATCACCAATTCAAATGGCTGATGCACAGGAAGAGCAGTTGAATATACAAACATTGTCGACAAAAGCAATGAGAAATACAAAAAAACGATGGCATGATATAATTCACATATATGACGCTTGGCTAAACAGCATGGCATTGCATAATTCACATATATAATGCCTTGCAACAAGATAGCATTGCATAATTCACATATATAATGTCTTGCAAAAAGATGGCATTGCATAATTCACATATATGGTAATTAGACACTAAACAGGTGGCATTCACACAAATCATGTCTAAACTAAGCAAATGACATAGCAATGCAAGATACCATACGCACGATATGAGCAACATAACCCTGCCAAGTTAGAGCATACACCTCAGGGGGAATAGGACTGGTCATCTGTCTCTGAATCCTCCTCTGAGGAGCTATCCGTAACCAGCGAGATATGCGCTTCGTCAGATAGCATAGTCTGCTCTGAAGACCTTGTTTTCACTCCAGAATTTTCCATCACCGTGTCAAATGGCTGATGCACACGAAGAGTAGTTGAATGTACTAACATTTTTGACAAATTTAATACGTAACAAAAAAAGGATGGCCTGATATAATTCACACAATAGATGACTGGCTAAGCCGGATGGCATTGCAAAATTCACATATATGATGCCTGGCTAAACAAGATGGCATTGCATAATTCACATAAACGATGAATAAACTAAACAGATGGCATTCACACAAAGCATGTCTAAACTAAGCAGTTGTCATATTTGATGTATAAAGTAAGCAATGCAAGGCATCATATGCATGATATAACCAACATCAGCATGCCAAGTTAGAGCGAAGACCTCATGGGGTAAATAGGAGTGGTCTTCTGCTTCTGAATCCCCCTCAGAACAGTTATCTTCCTCTTGATTACGATCCGAAATGGATGGAGGGGGGCTGCCTTTGCGCCCACCATGGATCGACGTCTGCATGAAATTTTATTGCCACGCAAGGCTCGTCTCTTTTGCTCTACATGTTAATTTCCATTGTGTACAATAACTGACATGCATAGGAATAAAACATAGTGAGATTATGTAAGGAGTGCATGCACAAACCCAGAGTGATGGTAGAAAACTGTGGATAGACCCAAAACCAATGATAGCAGGCAGATAATAGCTTTAGTTAAAAATACAGATAATGGCTCCTTTAATGTTTGTTTGCACCCTACATGAAACTCATAGTAGACACCCGAGATTAACCAAATAGTAGACATATAGTACTGATTGCTGCCCCAATATGTACCCCACAACCATTTAAAAACTCAAGTTTCAGCATAATTTTGGACCTGAGTCAGAGTCTAATAGGCGAACACGACGATAAAGTAGCATGTCATCATATTAAGCGATGCATAACGTAAGCAGACATGGAAGAGTGCAACCTCTCTTGCGGACCCGTGTAGTCCTCAAGGTCATCTGCTCAGTTGATGATGGTAATGCAGTTGTCGTGGCTGCCGGTGGCGGGAAAGAAGATTTGAGGTGGCGAAAGACAGTCTGGAGAGCGGATCCCTGCTGTGGTGAACCCTTCCGTCGTTGGAATAGCTGAGCTAGGGTGGAACACAGCACCGCAGGAGCAGGACAAACCACACAAGGTTTTCTTTGACACATATCTGTAACAGAAGTAATTGTGTAAGGGCTTGTTTGAATTTGAGGATTCTTACAATGCAGGGATGGGAAACAGACAGGAATAGGATAGGAATGCACATGCAAAACAGAGAATTTAAAAACACAGGATTTCTGCCAATCTAGGTGTTCGGTTCACAAGAATTGGAAGATCACAGGATGCAAAGAAGTATGGTGAGATTAAGTCAAACCACAAGAATTTTACAACCTCTTTGGCGAAGCCATGTCGATCTTAGTGTGATTGGGTTCGCTAGTGAGGATGCTCCGGCTGACTTGGCTGTCGGAGGAGGGGAAGTAGATCTTAGGTGTCTGGAGATGGAGCCCGAGGTACTGCTCTGCTTTGATGGAGGGTTTCGTTGTTGGAGCACCTCTAGTGAGTTGTAGGACGCCGAGGCTAAAGCAGGACAAGAGAGACAACGTTAACTTGAGTGGAATTCTAATAGCATCTCCAATAGATGACGTAAAATACATAACCACAAAGTGCTAGATGTATATATCAGCCGCTCATCTCTGAACTTAACTGTCGAAACTGAATTTAATTTTCGAAACTGAACTTAACTGTCAGAACTGAATTTTGTTGTCAAAACTGAATTTTAGTGTCGAAACTGAACGCACTAGAGGTGAGGCTAAACGTCAGTCGACTGACTTTTTCATCTCTGGTCAGTCGATTTTGCAGTCGTTGGATACGAAATCAAGGGCCTGCAGTTCATCTTCAACCTCCACCCCCATGAGCCGCCAGCCACCACCGGCCAAACAGCCGCCCTGCCCGCCCCGAAAACACTCCCCACCGCTGGTCTTCCGCCGCCCCGGCCATACCTCTAGGCCCCCCCGTGCCGAGCTTTTTCTCCAGCGATCCCCACGCCACCGCCCCACCACCACCGGCGACCACTGCCCCCACCCTGAACCCTCAAATAGATAGTGGGGTACTTCTCTGGCGAGCCCCCCTCCCTGCTGCGGCTGGTTCTTCCTTAACTCCGATGAGCCCCCCCCCACCCCCTGAAAATCGACTGACCCAAAAGTCGATTCAATCGACTGAAGTGTAGCTAAATCGGAGTAGCGTCGCAAGCAAGAGCAAGAGCGAGAGCAGCAGCACGAGCAAGAGCAGACCAGGCAGGGGACCGAGAGCAAGAGCAGAGCAGCAGCGCGAGCGAGAGCTAAAGCAGCAGCAGCTCCTACTGATGTGGACATCGCCGCCGAGGGAGCGACGCCGTGGAGGAAGTGGCCGGCGATGCCGTGGTGGGTGGAGCCACGCCGTGTCGGCTCGGGACCGAGCGCCGGCAGCACCGTGAGATTGAATCAAGAAGAAACTGCGGCGATTAGTGTACAACCTCTTTGGTGGTGCCGATTAGGCCGCAGCTTCATCCGAGGAAACGGTGATGCTGATTCTCTTCCGGTGGTGTAGGTGAAGACAGTGGTGTGGGAATGGAGGTGGCGCGAAAGACGAGGGGAACATTGGGGCAGCTCCTTAGAGGTGGAGGACAGGGTGGCTGAACCGGCAAGACGACCAGATCGACGACTGCTCCTCATCCGGTACGGTGGATGAGGGACGTCGAGGTGTTGCTGTGGACGACGTCGTTGGGGAAGAGGCTCCGGCTGGGTGGCAGATGGAGGAGGGTGTGGGGCTTCGCGGGTTTTCTCGGCCTCGGTGTACGAATGGGTGGGCGGATGGGATGGGAGTGGGGAACCATGGCTTAGGGACGCGCTTGTCCGAAATGTGGGGTAAGTTATGAAAGTACCCCCACCAATTTGAGGCGGTTCTTTCGGTTTAGGGGTATCATGGGCATTTCGCGTGTCGGGATTTCACAGGAGGTGGGAGTTTTCGCGCGTGTTGTAATTTTGGAATAGCAAGGCGTGGGTTGAGATGGAGGGAGTTGTCAGAGCACAACAAGACAAAGATATATCTTAAATATTTCGGGCTAACAAGGCGCGGGTTGAAATTTCTGGACAAGCCTAATGTGTACTATACCAAATCAATTCGCACTACAAATGTCATTCAAAACTTTGAATTCATGTTATGTTCAATTAAAATATTTCGCTACGTGTATAATGCATGCAACCTAGTACTCAAATGAACATTTTAGTGCATTCCAAACGTATATACTACCGCGTCAATATGAACTAAATTTTAATTTGTTTCTCTATTTGAATAAGATCTACAATAATGATTGTTGTGAAGTCAAAGCGTTTGAATTCGTTTCTCTGTTTTAATAAGATCTACAATCGTCATTATTGTCAAGTTAAACCATCGTTTGTGTATTATCTGCACGGCACACCACATGATTAGTCTCGAGTTACATATGAACTATGTGTACTATATGAACTCGAACTCGATTTTTTGAATCCACTTTATGTTGATTTCAAATCATAGTACATTTCAAGCTCTAGCTAGATCTTCACAAACTAAACCATGTCTCATATGTATAATGTGTTTATCACATTATGTATGGTGCCCCGCCCCGTACGCCTACAAGTATTTAGATGCGAGTTGCAAACACCACACATTACCACAAATTCAAATAAAATGTGAGAATGTTCGATATATAGTATTGTTTAGATTGTTCGATATTTAGTTGTAAGCTGCAAACGCCACACATTATCACAATTCAAATAAAATGTGAGATTGTTCAATGTATAGTATGGTTTAGATTGTTCGACATTTAGTTGTGAGTTGCAAACGTCATGCATTATCTCATTATGGTATAACATGTGCAAAACCACAACACGCGTATCACTACTATATTCATGCATGCATATGTTTAAAACACTATGATCTCCTATTCAAATATATGAATCACTTTCATATCAAATTATGATCTTTGTTAGTCTCTTACACCCACATAATCCTCTAACCTTTGTAGATACCACTAACTTTCTCTCATGCATGCACACGCCTTCCTCGCCCTCCCCCTCCCTCAGCATTCTATCCATCGCGCACATTCATTTTCTTCTTCTTTAGGTTGTTCTCCCACAGTCTCCACAACTCCTTTCCGACACACACCGATCGATAAACCTCTCCAGCGATGTCTGCCTACAACATACACACGCACCTTCAATCTCCTCCTTTATGTGTCCTTGCCTCGTGTCTCTCATACGGTCCCACTCACGTGTAAACTCCCGCCCCTCTTTTCATCGATCTCACAACCGCACACTCATCCCCCTATCTAGCTAGTAGCTGGGCCTCTCGCACCACCTCCTAGCTCCATTCTCTCTATCTATCCGTCTCGTCGGGCCTTATTTTCCTCTAACAAATGGACGTACACTGACCGATCTCCCGCTATACATATGGCTAGCTAGGTCCTTATAACTCGTTTTGTACCACGCGTCGATCGATCTACCTCATTAGTTATGTCTCTCCCTTCCTCCGACAAACAACAATTGATCTACCGATCGATCTAGTTAGGTTTGCTTACGAAACACATGGTTACCCTTCATCATCCAAGGATGTGTCCCGACAGATCTATCACGCACACGCACACACAGAAACATATCCCCACTCTTATTGATAATATTGCAATTCCACCCTCAGTTTGTCTAGTAGGCCTCTCCCACCATCTTCGAGAAGCAACTCCATCACCCATCCAACACTCTACCCCTCTCCCTCCCTCTCTCTCTCCTCTCTCTCTGTCCCATCCTATTTCCCGTCCTTCAGTTATGTATGGATGTCGACCAATCTCCCTCAAGACATAGCTGGGTCTCTCCTTCTCAACACATATACGAGTCGTTCAACCTCTATAGTTAGGCCTCTGCCTACCCCTCCCCCCTCCCCCTCGCACACACACACACACACACACACACACACACACACACACCGATACATCGAGCACTCTAGTCATGTCTCCCTGCCACACACAAACTTGACCTGTGCCCTCTGACGTTCCGGTAGCTAGGTCAGTCGCCCTATATCTTTGACTTGCACACACACAATTTCGATGGCTCTCTTCATCGAGCTCGCACCCACCCACTTGATCCTCTCTTCGACTCTATCGATATCTATGACCCCTCCATCTCTTCTTGTGGATCGCCCGACCCTCTATATATGATATGGATAGGCCTCCATTTCACACACATTGCATCCAAAATTTTGTTTGAGATGTCATCGACACATATTCCCACAAATACATTCAGGAAATCAACCTCCCCCAAAAAAAACACTCACGAACGCACAAGCCATTTGTCTATGTTTGTATCTCTCACACACACCCACGTAGGTGGGGGACGTGCACGAAGAGAAGAGGTGCACGCACAGTGCATGTAATCCTGTCTCTTTCCCAACCACACCCGCGTGGGTACACGATGGAGCTCATTTCGGTACAAAAAGGCAGCCCACGTGGTAACTTGACACGTGTACTGGTTGTCCACTAGATGGAGGGAGGATCATCTACCACGGGTGAACAAATAAATTGCGACTTGACGCGTTATGTTAAAAAAGAGGCAAACCATGTGGGGCCTACCTTAGAGGCAAGGCTCTATACACTGGAGTACTTTTGATGTGTCCCGTTAACTCGCAGAACAAGGAGAAGCTTTCTTAGTACGCCGTCTCCCCCGCCCATGGGCGCGGTGGCTCGCAGGATGAGGTGAAGCTTGCTTACTACGCCTTACGCCCACTCCCTCGCCCACGCGCGCGGTGGCTCTCAGGATGAGGAGAAAATTTTACTACTACTCCCTCCGTTTACTCCTTGTCCCTACTACCTTGGTTAGAGAGATTATCATATTGTTTGGAATATATGTCCTTTAGTAGATTTCAATATGAACTACTAGTACATAATCCAAACACTGATGTATATAGACGTATTTTAGAGTGTAGATTCACTCATTTTGCTCCGTATGTAGTCCATATTGAAACGGACGTAATAGTACGCACTCTCCCTCTCCCCTTGACCCTCGCCACATGGTGGACGTGCACCAATTCATTCGGTCTCATATAGCCAGAACGATATATACGGCAGTACCATTATTGCACGACTTCACGAAGAGGCGAAGAGCCAATCGCAAGGTTAATAGTTTGGAGATGCCAAGCGCAAGGTTTATAGGAGAACGAGCAGTAGGTGCCGCGTCATTTATAAATAAAGTTTTTTTTCTTCAGTGGCACGTACGCAATATAAATAGGTTCATATGGAGAGAAAAGGAAACCGCTCCACTATATACATAGGCAGGACGAGCCTACACGGTTGCTTGCTGGGGTTGCTCTCTTCAGTTTTCACACTCTCTCGCACAAAACCACTGTGGCCACATCTCTAACATCCCGGCAGATCATGTCCGCCGGGGGAAGGGGTGGATGCTTAGTGTAGATGCGGTCGCCATCACCGACGGCGAAAACCCACTGTCGGCACGTCCCGATCAGGTGTCCCCGCCATTCTCTCTCACAAAGCCGGTGAGGTTGCCTCGTCCATTGCTCACTGCCACGATGTGGGTAGTTGCCTCCTCCCGCCGCCCTCCTCTAGGTTGAGCTACGTCCCGACATCCCTCAGGTACAACTCCCTTTACAGTCGGCTTGCACCACTGCTCTAGCTACCCACATCACTCCATGTGGATATTTCTCTACTTCTTTGCCCCACACATACCTCTACTGGCTTCTACGTACTGTATTTGTGATGAGTTTATGTCTCATCAACTAGTCCCAGTAATCTTATTCTAATCACACTTCTTCAATTTCTTTGCCACAGGGATGCTCATCTCGATTTTGGTGAAACTGCACAAAATGATCCGATAGTCAAAGGGTTCAAACTTCATTTCTTAGGAAGCGCCGACGTTGCCAGCAAATTGAAGCCTGGTTAGGGTTTACGGTTCAAGGGCTATGGACAACATGGATCATTTTTTTCTTTAGCTGTCTCTGTTTCAATGGCTAGGGACTGCATGAGTAGTAGTAGTAGTAGTACTGTACGCCTTACGCCCGCTCCCTCGCCCACGCGCGCGGTGGCTCGAAGGACGAGCAGAAAATTTTACTACTCCCTCCGGTTACTCGTCGTCCCTACTACCTTGGTTAGAGAGATTATCATATTATTTGGAATATATATGTCCTTTAGTAGATTTCAATATGAACTACTAGTACATACTCCAAACACTGTGTATATAGAGGTATTTTAGAGTGTAGATTCACTCATTTTGCTCCGTATGTAGCATAAAGTTGAGACACTTATTATGGAACGGAGGGAGTACATATTTGCTATGATCTGTCAATCATTGAGATGCAATAGCATGCATGTTAGTCTCCTTTGTATTTGATGAAATGTTGCAGCGGGCAACCTTGGACGCAAGATACATGTAACAGAAGCTGGAAGCTTCATAGCATTGTACTATCTCGCTGATAAATTACAGTACGTACTATACAAGTAGTACTATGTAAGGAGTTAGGTGTCGCACGGTGTCCAGAAAATATGGTGATAGTGTGAGGTGGGCCATGTAATCACTGAGCTTGCGTGTTTTCACTGCTCTTGCACTCCTCCGCCGTAAGAATGGAGAAAATTGTAATCTAGTAGTACCTCCTTTCGCCGAAAGTGTGGGACATCCAGCAGTCCTACCACCTCAGTAATAATGACCAATGAGCCGTCAAATCACATAGACCCAGCAGTAAGTTGGACAGACGAAGCAACCATCACTCTTGAATCCGCTTCTCCCTTCAACGCAGGCGCCAGTGAGAGGTCACGTCTACTCTGCCCAGGCATGAATGCAGCACGATTCTTTGGAGCGGCGCTGACTATTTCAGGCGGGAAGCGCGCGCAGGCAATGGAGGGGCTTTGCGTGGGCCAGGCTGGTCAGGAGCGGGCATGGCAGCTGCCGCCTGTCCCTACCGGACGCCCGGAAATGAGAGGATGCACCGACTCTCGTGGCTAAAATCGTACACTACACACCATCTCTCTGTAGGAGTAGGTCGATATGTGGCTCTCTCTAACACACACACATGTTGTTAAACACGCACACGCACACGCACACGCACACACAGGTTCATAGAATAGGAAAATCATGTGAGTGCGAAGCCACAGGAAGTGAGATACAAATGGAGTACGTACAAGAAGAGAAGAGGCATCTCTTAGTTGTTTGGATTAATTGTTGCGTTTAGAGACAGAAATCAGGCCTTTGATTGGAGGAATGACCGGTCAAGTTTCTCCTTCTCCTCCAATCTGCTTGCACCTTCTAACATGACTTATTACACCTAGACGGAGGGAGTCGTACGAGATACGTGGCACACTGACTTAGGTCGAATACAAGTGCCCAAAATTATGTGCATGTTATAATAAGGATTCACTTAAAATAGTACGTGAGCGAATAGAGGGATCAATTGGACAGTGTTCCCAAGCAGTAGCGAGATGTGTGAGGTAAGATACACCGCTGGCGCTTTTAATTTTTCTTATTAATTTGTTTGTTCCACCCTCTGACTGGTGGGACCCAACATACTACGTGGAGAGAGGTAAGGTGACTAAGGCTGCATTATTTCTGCACCACTGTGGATAGTCTTACCACCAAATCCACATGACATGATTATGATTTAAATCCCAATGACTCCCACACACACACAAAACACGGCATGCTTGTCACACGAATGCAGGAGTGTATAAAAGGTTATTTTCCTCTTGTTGAACATAACGGGAGGGTTGTGTAGCTGGTTAGCCTGTTCGCTCATCAAACTTGAGGTCTCGGGTTCGATAACTACACTTGAGCATAATTCGTGCCAGGAGGATTCTTTGACTGGTCAAAATGGATGGATACAGAGCTATACGATCTCGTAGTGACCGTATAATCACCTCGTCACGTATAAGTTGCAGCCTCGGCGCTTGTTTTCTAGGGTTTGCACACTTCACACTCTCTCCAGTATATATACATGCTGGAGCCTCAACGCTTGTAGTTGCTCTCTTCACACTCTCTCACCCTCTCCAGATCTAAACAAGACTTCGTTGGCCTCTCTGTCTCCCCTCACTGCTGGTCTGCTTGTAGTTGTGAAAGTACAACTATCCGTGGGTGGTTTTGGTAATTCCTACAACATATAGCTCATTGAGCTAATATTATTCCAAGATGAATATTTCAGGAAAAGCTCAATGGATGGCATGGCATGGATGAGGAAAGTGGATCCCTCAAAATTAGATGGACAAAGGATTGGCTCAAACTTCAAGGACAAGACTCTACATTTTATGTTTTAGTGATCCAAGATCACATTGAGTCCATAGGAAAAGCCAATACTATTAAGGAGGGATGAGGTGTGGCTTAATGAGCCTCTTGCTTCATGTGCTTAGTGATATGCTCCAAAATCCTCAACTACCTTTCCAAATCCACATATGATCTAAACCAAAAGTCAAACTCGGCCCCACCAATTCTTTCTATCCGGCGCCACCGAGTTTCACATGTCATAGCCATTGCCACAAACCCTAGAAAATTGGTTTCACCGATAGGGATCTCGTTCTCACCGAGATGGGATTGCAATTTCTCTGTTTCCCTTCGTAACGTTTTGGTCCAACCGAAGTGAGCGATCGTTCCCACCGAGATTGCAATGTAAACTCACTGTTTCCCTTTTGTAACATTTCGGTCTCACCGAAAAGAGCGAATCGGTCCCACCGAGTTTACCTGACCAACCCTTGGTTAGCTTATTACCAAAATCGGTCCCACTTAGTTTGTGTAATCGGTCACACCGAGATTACGTTATGCCCAAACCCTAACCATATCGGTCCTACCGAGTTGCATCTCAGTCCCACCGAAAATCCTAACGGTCACTAGGTTTGCTGAATCGGTCCGACCGAGTTTAACCATTCGGTCCCACCGAGTTTGGCAGATTGTGTGTAACAGTTAGATTTTGTGTGGAGGCTATATATACCCCTCCACCCACTCTTCATTCGTGGAGAGAGCCATCAGAACAGATCTTCACTTCCAATACACATTTTCTGAGAGAGAACCACCCACCCTTGTGTTGAGCTCAAGATATTCCCTTCCTACCATATGAATCTTGATCTCTAGCCTTCCCCAAGTTGCTTTCCACTCAAATCTTCTTTCCTTCAAATCCAAATCCTATGAGAGAGAGTTGAGTGTTGGGGAGACTATCATTTGAAGCACAAGAGCAAGGAGTTCATTATCAACACACCATTTGTTACTTCTTGGAGAGTGGTGTCTCCTAGATTGGCTAGGTGTTACTTGGGAGCCTCCGACAAGATTGTGGAGTTGAACCAAGGAGTTTGTAAGGGCAAGGAGATCGCCTACTTCATGAAGATCTACCGCTAGTGAGGCAAGTCCTTCATGGGCGACGGCCGTGATGGAATAGACAAGGTTGCTTCTTCGTGGACCCTTCGTGGGTGGAGCCCTCCGCGGACTCGCGCAACCGTTACCCTTCGTGGGTTGAAGTCTCCATCAACGTGGATGTACGATAGCATCACCTATTGGAACCATGCCAAAAACATCCGTGTCTCCAATTGCGTTTGAATCCTCCAAACCCTTCCCTTTACATTCTTGCAAGTTGCATGCTTTACTTTCCGCTGCTCATATACTCTTTGCATGCTTGCTTGAATTGTGTGGAGATTGCTTGACTCGTGCTAAGATAGCTAAAATCTGTCAAGAACTAAAATTGGGAAAATGATATATTTTTATTTGGTCAAGTAGTCTAATCACCCCCCCTCTAGACATACTTCCGATCCTACAAGTGGTATCAGAGCTTTGGTCACCATTTGCTTTGATTTCCATAGCTTTTGGTGGTCATAGCCTTGGTTTCACAACCTAGGAGAGTATGGCATCTAGCGAGGGAAATTATCACCATAGAGGTCCTTACTTTGATGGTACTAATTTTGCTAGTTGGAAGCATAAAATGAAAATGCATATTCTTGGACATAACCCCGCCGTTTGGGCTATTGTGTGTGTTGGCTTGCAAGGTGACTTCTTTGATGGGAAAGAACCAAACTGTGAAGCTACCGTGGAAGAGTTGAAGATGCTGCAATACAACGCTCAAGCTTGTGCTATTCTCTTCAACGGATTGTGCCCCGAAGAATTCAACAAAATCAGCCGTCTTGAGAATGCAAAGGAAATTTGGGATACTTTGATTGATATGCATGAAGGTACCGACTCTGTCAAGGAATCCAAATTGGATGTGCTTCAAAGTCAACTTGACAAGTTCAAAATGAAGGATGGTGAAGGTGTCGGTGAAATGTACTCTAGGCTTGCTCTTATCACAAATGAGATTGCCGGCTTAGGGAGTGAAGAGATGACCGATAGATTCATCATCAAGAAGATCCTAAGAGCCTTGGATGGAAAATATGGTACCGTGTGCACATTGATCCAAATGATGCCCAATTACAAAGATCTCAAGCCAACGGAAGTCATTGGAAGAATTGTTGCTCATGAGATGTCACTCAAGGATAAAGAGGAACTTCACAACAAATCAAGTGGAGCTTACAAAGCCTCATGTGAAGCCCCTACATCATCAAGTGAGAAGCAAACCTTCAATGAAGAATTGAGCTTAATGGAGAAAAACTTCAACAAGTTCTACAAAAGTAGAAGCAAAGATAGAAGCTCCAAGTCAAGGTCCTACAATGACAAAAGATCTTCTAGTCAAGAGCGAAACTGCTATAACAGTGGAAGACCCGGACACTATTCCAATGAGTGTACGGCTCCTACAAGAGAAGAGAAGACTCTCCCAAAAGAAGAAGTAGAAGAGAAGAATCGCCATCTAGAGAAAGAAGGAGTAGAGATGATCGTTATGAACGAAGACACTCACGGAGAAGCAAGGATTCAGAGAGAAAAGAAAAGTCATCAAGGAGCTACACAAAACGAAGACATCAAGCTCATGTTGATGAATGGGTATCCGGCTCCGACTCCGACAACCACTCCGAGAGAAGTTATCACTCTGATTCCGAATATACTCAAGATGAAGGTGTTGCCGGTCTAGCACTTGTGTCAACCAACTCCTACGATATATTTGACTCACCAGATGAAGGAGTTGGAACATGCTTCATGGCTAAAGGCCCAAAGGTATCACACCCTGAGTATGTTGATTTCAATAGTGATGAAGATGACTTGTTAGGTGATGATGATTTACTTGTTGACAACTCTAGTGCTGAATACTATGATGGAACGTCAATTAATCATGCTAATCAAGATAAAAAGAATGACAATGATAAGGAGAAGACTGATTCTCTAACTAAAGAACTAAACACTCTTAAGTTAGCTCATGAAACTATCTTAGGAGATCATCAAGAACTTTTAAGGACACATGAGAAATTACGCTTTGAAAAGCTCAACCTTGAGCAAGAGCATGAGTTCTTAAAAGCAATCAATGATGATCTTCGTAAGAAAAGTTCTTCTTACATTGCCAAGCGTTTACTCTTATCCACTTACATGCCTCAAGTCAAGTCTAGTAACAAGAACAAGAAATATTCTTCCTCTAGTAGTAACAATGATCATGTTAAATCCAATATTGTTGCTTCTAGTAGTTGTCTTGATTCCACTAATGATTCTCTTAGCCAAGTTACACATGAGCAAGAAAATAGCCTATTGAAGGGAATTATAGAGAAAGGAGTGTACAAGAGCCTTGTCGGGAGTAAGCAATTCAAGGAAATTGTACGCAAGCAAGGAAGGCACCGGAAGAATCAAGGTGTTGGTTTTGAACGAAAGTTCAATGCCAATGGAGTTGAGTGGGAAGAAGATCAATACCCCATGACAAAGTTTGTTCCTCAACAAGATAAGTATGATCCTACCTCTTTCAAAGGGACACAAGCTCAAGATGATCTTCCACCACAAGACTACAATCAAAAAGGCAAGGACAAACTTCAAGAGGAAATTGATGCATTTGAGGAAGCTCCTAAGACCTTAGTCAAGTGGATTCCCAAGACTACTTCAACTTCCACTTCATCAAGTACGACTACAACTCCAAGGATTCCCATCAAGATGGTGTGGATCCAAAAGAATAAGAACTAGAGAGTTCTTGAGGGTGACTCCGACAACATACTTCACTCTTATCTTTTTGGCAAGAAAAAGTGCAATCAACTTCCATATCTTGCACTAGTTCAAGGAGTCACAAACCCTCTTGCTGGTAAGTCAAGGGACAAGGTAACCTAAATGCTTTCATAGATATCATCTTATGTGTGCATCACTCTATGTCTATGGATACCCTTGTTTGTTCCTTGTGGGACTAACCCATGTAGATATTGAAAGTGCAATTCACTCCAATGGATAGCTCCAATTGATCTACATCAACATTGAGCATCCACATCTTCAACATCTACATGAAGTCATCATCGACAAAACCCAAGGTTAGTTCATCCCTCTTAGGGGGGATATCACATCTAGGGGGAGCTTTACTCTAAAAATTGAGCTAAAGCAACTCTAATGATGTGAACACAACAATGCTTTATGTAAAAGTGGTAACCCCACTTGTGCTTAAACGATGAGTATGACCTATGATCAAATGTTCTCATTTGACTCCTAAGTCAATATACTCATATATAGATGACCTAGTCATCGCTAATTGCTTGATAGATGCTATAATTGGTTGTGCATGCTTTGCCACATATTTCAATTGCCATTTTATTGTGTGAGCATGTTGAGTGCATATTTTACTCATTCGAGGACATCCACTTGTTGTTTTGATTGATTGGTTTTCTTTTATTGCCAAGTGGATGGACAAGAATGCCTAAGAACCTCCTCTAGCTATCTATGCTTTTCTCATCTCAAACTCTATTCATGCTACATCACAAAATTTGATCAAGTCAGATTCAAACCACACTGTGCGAGGAGCACTCGGAGTCCCCGATTTTTGTCATAGACTTAAACTTCCAAAACTTCTTTGTGCTTTTGGTCTGTCCGATTTCCCCATTTCGGTCATACCGAGATCACTAAATCGATCTAGGTTTTCACCTCGGTGCAACCGATTTGAACTGTTCGGTCACACCGAGTTGCCATAACTATCAACAGTTATGCATCTTGGTGCCACCGAGTTGTTCCACTCGGTCACACCGACAGGGTCGGGCTATATATACTCACGGGCAAAATTTTGGAAATTTCTCCGAAACCTCTTCGCCCGCACATAGCTCGCTTTGCCTCCTGGGTCTCCGGATCATCCTCCTCGTCGCCAGCAGCCTCCTGTCGCTGGTCTCCACCGCCGTCAACGGAATTCGTCTCCGCCATTGCCGCCGTAGCGAGTCCGCCGCCGAACTAGGGTATGGACTTGATCACAGTGCTATTCCCCGTCCAATTCCTAGCACATTGTGTTCTTTATGATTCTTGCTACGATTGAAATACTCCTATCCAGTCAAATCAATCCGTAGAATAGTTGAGATTCAAAAATTTAGGTTTAGGTTTCCGCCGAAACCATCTCGGACCCACCGGGTTGCGGAACTCGGTTCCACCGATTCGGCCACGGCCATTGCACATGTGGTTCTCGGTCTGACCGAGAATTACAAATCGGTGAGACCGAGTTCAGGACTCTGTGAAACCCTAGCAGTCTCGGTGCCACCGAACTATGACTCGGTCTGACCGAGTTCACTAGTTTTGGTCCCAAAAGCTGCTTCGGTATCACCGAGTTTGCAAATCGGTTGATCCGAAATGCTTTCTGTGGAAAACTAAAACTAATTTTTTGACTCATTCTTTTGCAAAAATCTCTGCATTTTGTGATGCTCATCCACTCTATCTCATCTATAAACTATTCACAGGGTCAGCAGTCAGAGTTTGCAACATGTCTGATCAGAGTGACAGCCAGAACAAATCTGAGGAGCAGGTTCAAATGAGTGAGGGCACTAGTTCCTCTAGCAGTTCTAATGAGGGTAGCAGGAGCACCCCAAGAAATCTGCCTAAAGCTTCCACAAGAGCTAGCAAGAAGAGAACTTCTGAGTCAGAGGATCAGGATTATGTGGCAGAAGAGGAAGCCACATCCAAGAAGAAGGTGCTCCAGAAAGAGTATGGCTCAGCTGCAGCCATCAAGCCTGGAATGCACAAAAAGGCACCTGCAAGGAGAGTTCCCACTTCTAAGCCTAGGAAGGCTGTAACTGAAGAAACCATGAAGCTTGTCATGGAATCTGAAGAGGAAGCAAGTGGCCAAGACAAGAAGAAGAAGAGAGTCAGAACTACCACTGCCAGAGTTCTTGGCAAATCCTCCATGTGGAGAGACTCAGATGAAGAAGAGGAAGAAGAGGTTGCTGCACCAGCACCCAAGGCACAGAAGCTTATGGGTGATGCCATAAGGACAGGGGCTACTGCATCCAAGCCCAAGGAAGCACCCAAAGCTACCTCCAAGCCCAAGAGTGCACCAAAGAGAAACACCAGGAACATATCTGCTGCTGAAAAGAACAAGGCCCCAGTGCCTGACATTGCTGAAGAAGAAGAAGAAGGACAAGTGCTCAGGAAGCTCAAGCCCAAGATCCCAGACCACAATGATGCTCATCCTGTGGCTGAGGACATGAAAATTAGAAGAGATTCAGGGCTGAGGAAGTGGAGAGAAGCAGATCCATATGCTTCAAGGAGAAGAACTGCTGTGGATTACAGGTTTCACACCAAGGAACAGCAGGACTTCTATGAGACAGTGCTGCTGGATAAGAAGCCCATAGTATGTGACATGAGATGGGTTGATTGGGACTACATCAAGGAGAACGAAGAACACTATCCTGGAGTATATGACAGCTTCAGTGCTTGTGGAGTTGCAGACTTTGTTGGGCAGAAGCTCACAAAGTGCAATGAGGAGCTAATCATGCAATTCTACTCCACAGCACACTTCTATCCAGATGGCAGGATAGTGTGGATGTCAGAAGGAACCAGATATCAGTCTACAGTTGCTGAATGGGCACAACTGATCAATGCCCCAGAAGAGCAGGAAGATGACTTGGACATCTATGCCAAGAAGAAGATGGATCACAATTCCATGTCCAACATGTACAAGGAGATCCCAAGCAAAGCACTTGACACTTTCAAGTTTGGCTCAGTGCATTTCCTTCTGTCAGGGCTGCCCACTATCAACTGAATTCTGAGGCACACTCTATTGCCCAAGTCAGGTGATCACAAGATGATCCGAGGCCATGCAATAAACTTGCTTCACATATTTGATGTGCCATAGAAATTCAAGGTGATGAGCCTCATGGTAGAGACCCTTAAGAGGACAGCGGCTAATCAGAAGAGGAGCTGTGGATATGCCCCACAAATTCAAGAGCTGGTCAACTCAAACATGGGCACAGGCACATACCTGCTGGACAAGGAACACCTGCCCATCCACCCAGACTTTGAGGACAATCAGGTTGTCATGAATGAGAATGAACCATCATCTGCACATGCTCAAGCAAAGAAGGAGAAGGCAAAGATGGAGAAAGCTGCCAGGATGCCAACTCAAGAGGAGGCATCTGAGTACTTCTTGAAGAACAAGCAGGAGCAGCTCAGTTACCTGGTAGCATCCACTCTGAGAACTTAGAAAGGACTGGCCACCCTGACTCGAAACCAAGAGAGCTTGGAAAGAATCATGGAACAAAAGTTCTATGACCTGGATGTGAAAGTAACAGAGATTCAGTCTGCCATGGAACAACTACAAGATGATATGCAGGAGAGGAAGGGAAAGACCACAACTGATGCATTTGCCAGAGTGCCCAGAGCTCATAGATCATCTGCAGTGCCAGTGCCTGACACCAGAGCCACCACTTCTGCACCAGCTACAGCTTCAGTTCCACCAGCTCCAGCTCCTACCCCAGCAGCTCCAACCACTTCTACCGAAGCCTTCGTCCTTGGCGTTATCCGGACTCCACCAACTGAAGACCAAGCCTGAGAGTCGTCTAGTACTATGCATTTTCTATGAACTTTTCGGTAACTTGTTGCCAAAGGGGGAGAAAATGTATAGATCATAAGCTTCGGGAGAGAGAGTTTGCATTTGTTATCTCTTGTCTTCTTGGTTGAAACTTTATTTGCTGCTTGAGATACTATGCCTTAATCTGTGAGACATTGATGATCATGTGTTTGATCATAAGCTACACTTAATGCTTGTTGGATGTTATTATCAGTTTATCCTTATTTTGATCATTCACTTTGCTTGGTGATGAGTGCATGTATTTAATTCTTATCATTTTGAGCACTCCAGCAAGATGTATGTGACATGGAAGAATAACCCATTATTCTAACTCTTTGTGCATTTGCAGTCCAAAGCAAATCTTAAAACATGCACAAATTTAGGGGAAGCTCTTACTTATCACATACTTCTCAACGCGACGATATATTTCATTCTTATTATCATTTGTCGAAGCTTTGATCTATATGTTGTCATCAATTACCAAAAAGGGGGAGATTGAAAGTGCAACTATCCCTGGGTGGTTTTGGTAATTCCTACAACATATAGCTCATTGAGCTAACATTATTCCAAGATGAATATTTCAGGAAAAGCTCAATGGATGGCATGGCATGGATGAGGAAACTGGATCCCTCAAAATTATAAGGACAAAGGATTGGCTCAAACTTCAAGGACAAGACTCTACATTTTATGTTTTAGTGATCCAAGATCACATTGAGTCCATAGGAAAAGCCAATACTATTAAGGAGGGATGAGGTGTTGCTTAATGAGCCTCTTGCTTCATGTGCTTAGTGATATGCTCCAAAATCCTCAACTACCTTTCCAAATCCACATATGATCTAAAACAAAAGTCAAACTCGGCCCCACTGATTCTTTCTATCCGGCGCCACCGAGTTTCACATGTCATAGCCATTGCCACAAACCCTAGCAAATCGGTTTCACCGATAGGGATCTCGGTCTCACTGAGATGGAATTGCAATTTCTCTGTTTCCCTTCGTAACGTTTCGGTCCAACCAAAGTGAGCGATCGGTCCCACCAAGATTGCAATGTAAACTCACTGTTTCCCTTTCGTAACATTTCGGTCTCACCGAAAAGAACGAATCGGTCCCACCGAGTTTACCTGACCAACCCTTGGTTAGCTTATTACCAAAATTGGTCCCACCGAGTTTGTGTAATCGGTCACACCGAGATTACGTTATGCCCAAACTCTAACCATATCGGTCCTACCGAGTTGCATCTCAGTCCCACCGAATATCCTAACGGTCACTAGGTTTGCTGAATCGGTCAGACCGAGTTTAACCATTCGGTCCCACCGAGTTTGGCAGATTGTGTGTAACGGTTAGATTTTGTGTGGAGGCTATATATACCCCTCCACCCACTCTTCATTCGTGGAGAGAGCCATCAGAATAGATCTTCACTTCCAATACACATTTTCTGAGAGAGAACCACCTACCCTTGTGTTGAGCTCAAGATATTCCATTCCTACCATATGAATCTTGATCTCTAGCCTTCCCCAAGTTGCTTTCCACTCAAATCTTCTTTCCTTCAAATCCAAATCCTGTGAGAGAGAGTTGAGTGTTGGGGAGACTATTATTTGAAGCACAAGAGCAAGGAGTTCATTATTAACACACCATTTGTTACTTCTTGGAGAGTGGTGTCTTCTAGATTGGCTAGGTGTTACTTGGGAGCCTCCGACAAGATTGTGGAGTTGAACCAAGGAGTTTGTAAGGGCAAGGAGATCGCCTACTTCATGAAGATCTACCGCTAGTGAGGCAAGTCCTTCGTGGGCGACGGCCGTGATGGAATAGACAAGGTTGCTTCTTCGTGGACCCTTCGTGGGTGGAGCCCTCCGTGGGCTCGCGCAACCGTTACCCTCCGTGGGTTGAAGTCTCCATCAACGTGGATGTACGATAGCACCACCAATAGGAACCACGCCAAAAACATCTGTGTCTCCAATTGCGTTTGAATCCTCCAAACCCTTCCCTTTACATTCTTGCAAGTTGCATGCTTTACTTTCCGCTGCTCATATACTCTTTGCATGCTTGCTTGAATTGTGTGGAGATTGCTTGACTCGTGCTAAGATAGCTAAAATCTGTCAAGAACTAAAATTGGGAAAAGGATAGATTTTTATTTGGTCAAGTAGTCTAATCACCCCCCCCCCCTCTAGACATACTTCTGATCCTACAAGTTGCTCTCTTCACACTCTCTCACCCTCTCCAGATCTAAACAAGACTTTGCTGGCCTCTCTCTCTCCCCTCACTACTGGTCAAAGAGCCGTTGTATGATCTAGAAGTGTATGTGTCTAGAGGGGGGTGATTAGACACTTAGTGCTAAAGTAGCAGTTTTTAAGCCTTTTTGGTTTGAGTGATGTTTTAGGCACAATTTCAACATACACAATACATATCAAGCAAGCATGCAAGGAGTATATAGGCAGCGGAAAGTAAAGCATGCAACTTGCAAGAATGTAAGGGGAAGGGTTTGGAGAATTCAAACGCTTTTGGACACACGGATGTTTTTCCCGTGGTTCGAATAGGTGGTGCTATCCTACATCCACGTTTGTGGAGACTTCAACTCACGAAGGGTAACGGTTGTGCGAGTCCACGGAGGGCTCCACCCACGAAGGGTCCACGAAGAAGCAACCTTGTCTATCCCACCATGGACATCGGCCACGAAGGACTTGCCTCACTAGCGGTAGATATTCATGAAGTAGGCGATCTCCTTGCCCTTACAAACTCCTTGGTTCAACTCCACAATCTTGTCGGAGGCTCCCAAGTGACACCTAGCCAATCTAGGAGACACCACTCTCCAAGAAGTAACAAATGGTGTGTTGATGATGAACTCCTTGCTCTTGTGCTTCAAATGATAGTCTCCCCAACACTCAACTCTCTCTCACAGGATTTGGATTTGGTGGAAAGAAGATTTGAGTGGAAAGCAACTTGGGGAAGGCTAGAGATCAAGATTCATATGGTAGGAATGGAATATCTTGGTCTCAACACATGAGTAGGTGGTTCTCTCTCAGAACATATGAATTGGAAGTGTAGGTGTGTTCTGATGGCTCTCTCCATGAATGAAGAGGAGGTGGAGGGGTATATATAGCCTCCACTTAAAATCCAACCGTTACACACAATCTACCAATCTCGATGGGACCGAATCAATAAACTCGGTCGGACCGAAATGGTAAACCTAGTGACCGTTAGAGATTTTCGGTGGGACTGACATGCATCTCGGTAGGACCGATGTGGTTAGGGTTTGGGCATAACGTAATCTCGGTGAGACCGATTACACAAACTCGGTGAGACCGATTTGGTAATTAGCTAACCAGAGAGTTGGTCAGGCAAACTCGGTGGGACCGATTTGCTCTTTCGGTGAGACCGAAAAGTTACAAATGGGAAACAGAGAGTTTGCATTGCAATCTCGGTGGGACCGATCCGCTCTTTCAGTGAGACCGAAAAGTTAAAAAAAGGAAACAGAGAGGTTGCAATCCCATCTTGGTGAGACCGAGATCCCTATCGGTAGAACCGATTTGCTAGGGTTTGGCAGTGGCTTATGACATATGAGAAACTCGGTGGCGCCGGATAGAAAGAATCGGTATGACCGAGTTTGGCTTGGGGTTTAGGTCATTTGTGGATATGGGAAAGTAGCTGAGGATTTTGGAGCATATCATTAAGCACATAAGGCAAAGAGCTCATTAAGCAACACCTCATCCCTCCTTGATAGTATTGGCTTTTCCTATAGACTCAATGTGATCTTGGATCACTAAATTGTAAAACGAAGAGTCTTGAGCTTTTGAGCTTGAGCCAATCCTTTGTCCTTATTATTTTGAGGGTTCCACTTTCACCATCCATGCCATGCCACTCCATTGTCGAACTTATCTGAAATATACTAGATAGAAACATTAGTCCAACAAGAGATATGTTGACATTGATTACCAAAACCACCTGAGGAGCACTTGTGCTTTCAATCTCCCCCTTTTTGGTAATTGATGGCAACATACATCAAAGCTTTAGATAAAGATATAAAGAATAGCAAGTAAAGCTTTGGACGGACATGTAACAAGCATAGGCTCCCCCCTACATGTATGCAATCATGTGAATACAGAATATAGAAGCATGTGAGAGCATAGTCATGATAGAGTAGGCAATGTGTTACATGTATCTTGGCCATATGCATCAGAGCAAAAGATTATTATTAAGAGAAATACCTTCATGTTTATGAGTCCTTCTTCCAAACAGTATGTACAAAAGCAAGAATTCCTCATACTCATGATTCTGATGCATATACTTACCTTGTAGTCTTAAGTTGGCTTAGGATGGAATGAACCTGCACAAACAAGGTTAGATAACACAGATATATCCACTAGCCAGAGCAAACAAAAGAAACCACAAGAGTACCAAGACTGGGATGACATGTAAAGAGTGAGTACAGAGTACATATTGAATTAGACATGTCCCCAAGAGTAAAGATATGCAATGAATTTGAATGATTTTTTCTTTCCCTTAGGTGTCTTGCTCCCCCTGAATCTGACATGGGATATTGGGAGAAGATAGGGAACAGAAAATCAGAGCTGAAAGATATGAATAGAACTTTATTCAAATGAGTACATATGAACATGTCTTTCCCCCAAAAAGACATGTGGCATCTCTCCTCTTAATCATCAAGCATCTGGGATCCTTGAGTATTCTCTCCCCCTGGAGATCTCTTTCTCCCCTTTAATATTTGGGATCCTTGAGTATTCTCTCCCCCTTAGTACTTTCTCTCTTTTTCCCTGATGATAAGCTTTGATGTGATCTCTCTCTCCCCCTTTGACATCAATTTCCAAGAAGGTCTTACTGGATTCTGTCGAAAAGGTTTGGTCCTTGAGATTCAGCATAAAGCAATGGTAAAACTGTGATGCTTGTAGAGGATAAGATTCATCGAGTGGAGCTGGATCAGAAGAAATATAGAATAAGTGGCAAACTGTTTTCCTGTTGCGAATTCGGTGACACCGAGCGTCAAGTTTCGGTGGTACCGAAAGAATTCGGTTGGTCCGAAAATTTCAGTTCGGTGGAACCGAGTTTACTTCAGAGAAAATACTTGTCACCTCAGCTCACTAGTCAAATAAGATCTCACAAAGATTTGCATTGAATTAACTAAAAAATTTGCAAGGAATTTTATGCAGAATATGCAGAACAAAAAGAAGCAGAAAAGAATGAAAGGTTCTAGATGAAGTTTTTTTTTGTGTTTAAAAAGGGAAACAAATATGCAAGGGACAAATGCAATAACACAGAAAAGGACACAAGAGAACTTCACCTAGAATTGGGCGGTGACATAGTCACCTATGTTAGAGTATATTGACTTAGGAGTCAAGTGAGAACACTTGATCATAGGTCATACTCATCGTTTAAGCTCAAAATGGGGTTACCATTTTTCGTTTAAGCATCTTGATGTATTCACATCTTGTGTAATTGCTTTAACTCATGACTTGGAGTAAAGCTTCTCTAAGATGGAACAACATACCTTGGGTGGTGGTGTGGATCTTGCTCATGTAGTTGAACTTGTGTGGGTGCTCGAGGTTGATGTAGCTCATCAAGAGTTGGGAGCACCACTTAGAGTTTGAGTTCATCTACCTACATGGGTTAGTTCTTGCAAGGAAAAACACTTGTATATCCAAAAATGATAATCATGAAGCTCAATCATAGAATTAGTCAAGGATATGTTTGAGTGGTTTCGTGCTTCCTTGTCGTCAACCACCCTTGTGTAGAGACTTGGTGATGTAGAGATTGCTCAAGATGTGAGTGAGTTGCAATCTCATAGAATTTGATTCAACCAAGTACCTACATGGGTTAGATAACATGCAAGATGCAAATATATCCAAGAGATTGGATAGTCATCATAATAGATATATCAAGGATTAGTCATAAGCTCATGTCTTGCATGTATCCAATGGAGTTTCTACTCCAAGTTCTAAGCATCAATGATGTTCAATTCTCCTCTCAACCTGCAAAACACTTTCTCGTCAAGTGGTTTAGTGAATATATCCGCTAATTGCTTATCGGTGCGAACATGCTTAAGATCAATGTCACCCTTAGCAACATGATCTCAAATGAAATGATGACGAACTTCAATATGCTTAGTTCGAGAATGTTGCACAGGATTATGACCAATTTTGATAGCACTTTCATTGTCACAAAGCAATGGAACATGTTTCACATAGACCCCATAATCTTTAAGAGTTTGGGTCATCCAAAGTAATTGAGCACAACATGAACCAGCTGCAATATATTCCGCTTCGGCGGTGGATAAGGATACCGAGTTTTGTTTCTTGGAGGACCTAGACACAAGAGATCTACCAAGAAATTGACATGTACCCGAAGTGGACTTTCTATCAACCTTGTCTCCGGCATAATCCGAGTCGGAATACCCAACAAGATCGAAAGAGGACCTCTTAGGATACCAAATGCCAAAATTTGGTGTATGGATTAAGTATCTCACTATCCTTTTCACGGCCTTAAAATGACATTCTTTAGGAGCAGCTTGATATCGTGCACACATGCACACACTTAGCATAATGTCGGGACGAGAGGCACATAGGTATAACAATGAACCAATCATAGAGCGATAAACCTTTTGATCAACCGGTTCACCATCTTTGGTCAAATCATTATGTCCACTAGTAGGCATGGGTGTAGACATACCTTTGCATTCTTGCATATTGAACTTCTTGAATAGGTCTTTGGTGTACTTCGTTTGAGAGATAAATGTACCTTCCTTAGTTTGCTTGATTTGCAAACCGAGAAATGATTTGAGTTCACTCATCATAGACATCTCAAACTTCTTTGACATAAGCTTTCCAAACTTTTCACTAAAAAGAGGGTTAGTAGAACCAAATATGATATCATCAACATAAATTTGGCATACAAATAATTCTCCATTAACTCTTTTAGTAAAAAGGGTAGAATCAATTTTTCCAATTTCAAAACCACTTGCAATAAGGAACTTAGTCAAGCATTTATACCATGCTCTAGGAGCTTGTTTGAGACCGTAAAGTGCTTTGTGAAGTTTGTAAACATGATTAGGTTTCTTAGGATTGACAAAGCCAGGAGGTTGTTTGACATAAACTTCCTCCTCTATTTCACCATTTAGAAAAGCACTTTTAATATCCATTTGGTACAAGGTGATATTGTGGTGATTAGCAAAGGCAAGTAAGATGCGAATGGACTCAAGTCTAGCAACGGGAGCATATGTCTCACCATAGTCCATACCTTCGACTTGTGTATATCCTTGGGCAACGAGACGTGCTTTGTTGCGAACCACTTGTCCATCTTCATCTTGCTTGTTGCGAAACACCCATTTGGTACCGATGATGTTGTGGTTGTTGTCGGGCTTATCAACCAATGTCCAAACTTGGTTTCTCTCAAAGTTGTGTAGCTCTTCATGCATAGCATTTATCCAATCCGGATCCTCCAATGCTTCTTCAACCTTCATAGGTTCAATGCTAGAGATGAATGAATAGTTTTCACAAAAGTTAGCTAAACGAGTTTTTGAGCGAGTGATTCTCCCGGTTTGGATATCATTGTAGATCTGCTCGACGGGATGATCTTTGGCCATTCTTGCTCGAACTCGTGAAAGCTTTTGCTTGGGCCTTCGCTGAACTTCCTCTTCATCTTGTTCTTCTTCATGATCTTCTCCATTGTTGACGTTGTTGTTCTCTTGTCGTGGTGGAGAAGGAGGTTGTTGATGTTCGTCTTGACGTATTTCCTCGTTTTCTTCATCTTGGTGTGTCCCACTTGTGGATGCTTCCGTGTCAACTCTTGGTTCACCTTGTCGTGAAATAGAAGCTTCCACTTGGATGGACGAGGTATTCTCCTTTACCTCCGTTGGACGAATTTTGCCAATCGACAAGTCTTGAATTGCTTCCGAAGGGTCTTTGTCTCCTACATCAATATGCAATTTCTCTACTTGCGAGCCATTAGTTTCATCAAACTTCACATCTACCGTTTCTTCAACCTTTCGGGTGAAATTGTTGTAGACACGGTAGTGTGAGAGTTTGAGCCTTAACCAAGTAGGAAACCTTCATGAGACTTAGGAGCAAACTTTGAACGACGATGCTTATCTAGAATGTAGCACTTTGAGCCAAATATTCGAAAGTATCCAACTTGGGGTTTGTTACCGGTGAGGAGCTCGTATGCCGTCTTGCCGAGTAGCTTGTGAAGATACAAGCAATTTGTTGCATGACAAGCCGTCTCAACCGCTTCTGCCCAGAAGTGCTTAGGTGTCTTGTACTCATCAAGCATCGTTCTCGCCATTTCGATGAGCGTCCGGTTCTTCCTCTCAACAACTCCATTTTGTTGAGGTGTGTACGTAGCCGAGAACTCATGTGAAATTCCTTCTTCATCAAGAAAGGTATCCACATTTGCGTTTTTGAACTCCATTCCGTTGTCGCTTCGAACCTTCTTGATCTTCACGTCAAACTGATTTTGGGCCTTTCTAGCGAAGTTTTTGAAGATCTTTTGGACCTGCGATTTGTCATCAAGAAAGAACACCCATGTAAATCTTGAAAAATCATCAACTATAACTAGACCAAAGGAATTTCCACCGAGACTCTTGTAGGCATTGGGACCAAAGAGATCCATATGAAGTAGCTCAAGTGGCCTCCTTGTGGTCATGATGTTCTTCACGGGATGCCTTCCTCCAACCTGTTTACCTGCCTGACACGCACTGCAAAGTCTATCCTTATCAAATATGACATCGTTAACTCCAAGGATATGATTTCCTTTAATAAGCTTGTCAAGGTTTCTCATGCCAACATGACCTAGTCGTCTATGCCACAACCAACCTTTTGAGGATTTAGCAATAAAGCAAGTTTTAGGTTGTGCCCTTTTTGAGAAATCAACAATATAAAGGTCACCTCTACGTATACCGATAAAGACCATTTTATGATTGTCTCGTCGAAACACTTGGCAATCTACCTTAGTAAATAGGACATTCAAACCGAAATCAGCAAGTCTAGATACTGAAAGTAAGTTGTACCCAAGAGATTCAACGAGCATAACATTTTGAATGGAGCTATAGTGTGAGATGGCCACCTTACCAAGGCCAACCACCTTACCCTTTGAATTATCACCAAAGGTGACATATTTTCGAGGGCCGTCATTCTCAGCAAGCTCACGGAACATCTCTTCATGTCCGGTCATATGATCGGTACATCCACTATCAAGAACCCATTCCTTTCCTCCTGACACATATCCTCGAAGATTAGCCATAAGACCAAAGTGTCTCATTGCATCATCAAGATCGGAGTCACTATCATCATCTTTATCATAGTATCCACGTTCAACATCATCTTGCGATTGATCATATCCTAGAGAGGGTAATTCATTAGATAAATGATCATCAAAGTGGTCACTTTTATGAATTCTTATGGATTCAGTTCTGATATCACCAATGATTCCAACATTTCCTTTAGCACGCATGAGATTAGTAAGCTCAAATAGACAATTACCAAAACTAGGATCACTAGAGTTCATCTTACTCAAGGCAATAGATTTATGGAGAATTTCATCCAAATTTTTCAAGGAATAATTGGGGAATCGTTCCTCAAGAAATTTCCATATAGTATAGGCGCATTTAAGAGTGGGTAAACTAGCAATCAAGTATTTGGGCAATCCTCTAATGATGAGCTCAACGGTTCTAAGATTGCGAATCATGTCAATATCTTCATCTAGAGTGGGATGCATAGGATCAACATGAGGAGCACAAGGACTGGCAATATACTTGTTCAAATGGTATTGAGTGAAAATCACAAGCATCTCATTTTTCCATTCATGAAAATACTCTTCATCAAGAATAGGCACTCTATGTCTAAGACTCCCTAAAGTAGACACATCCATCTTCCTCCAAAGGTGATTAAACCAAGGCAATGGAAACCAAAGCTCTGATACCACTTGTAGGATCTAGAAGTGTATGTGTCTAGAGGGGGGGTGATTAGACACTTAGTGCTAAAGTAGCAGTTTTTAAGCCTTTTTGGTTTGAGTGATGTTTTAGGCACAATTTCAACATACACAATACATATCAAGCAAGCATGCAAGGAGTATATAGGCAGCGGAAAGTAAAGCATGCAACTTGCAAGAATGTAAGGGGAAGGGTTTGGAGAATTCAAACGCTTTTGGAGACATGGATGTTTTTCCCGTGGTTCGGATAGGTGGTGCTATCCTACATCCACGTTAGTGGAGACTTCAACCCATGAAGGGTAACGATTGCGCGAGTCCACGGAGGGCTCCACCCACGAAGGGTCCACGAAGAAGCAACCTTGTCTATCCCACCATGGCCATCGCCCACGAAGGACTTGCCTCACTAGCGGTTGATCTTCACGAAGTAGGCGATCTCCTTGCCCTTACAAACTCCTTGGTTCAACTCCACAATCTTGTCAGAGGCTCCCAAGTGACACCTAGCCAATCTAGGAGACACCACTCTCCAAGAAGTAACAAATGGTGTGTTGATGATGAACTCCTTGCTCTTGTGCTTCAAATGATAGTCTCCCCAACACTCAACTCTCTCTCACAGGATTTGGATTTGGTGGAAAGAAGATTTGAGTGGAAAGCAACTTGGGGAAGGCTAGAGATCAAGATTCATATGGTAGGAATGGAATATCTTGGTCTCAACACATGAGTAGGTGGTTCTCTCTCATAACATATGAATTGGAAGTGTAGGTGTGTTTTGATGGCTCTCTCCGCGAATGAAGAGGAGGTGGAGGGGTATATATAGCCTCCACTTAAAATCCAACCGTTACACACAATCTACCAATCTCGATGGGACCGAATCAATAAACTCGGTCGGACCGAAATGGTAAACCTAGTGACCGTTAGAGATTTTCGGTGGGACTGACATGCATCTCGGTAGGACCGATGTGGTTAGGGTTTGGGCATAACGTAATCTCGGTGAGACCGATTACACAAACTCGGTGAGACCGATTTGGTAATTAGCTAACCAGAGAGTTGTTCAGGCAAACTCGGTGGGACCGATTTTCTCTTTCGGTGAGACCGAAAAGTTACAAATGGGAAACAGAGAGTTTGCATTGCAATCTCGGTGGGACTGATCCGCTCTTTCGGTGAGACCGAAAATTTACGAAAAGGAAACGGAGAGGTTGCAATCCCATCTCGGTGGGACCGAGATCCCTATCGGTAGAACCGATTTGCTAGGGTTTGGCAGTGGCTTATGACATATGAGAAACTCGGTGGTGCCGGATAGAAAGAATCGGTATGACCGAGTTTGGCTTGGGGTTTAGGTCATTTGTGGATATGGGAAAGTAGCTGAGGATTTTGGAGCATATCATTAAGCACATAGGGCAAAGAGCTCATTAAGCAACACCTCATCCCTCCTTGATAGTATTGGCTTTTCCTATAGACTCAATGTGATCTTGGATCACTAAAATGTAAAATGAAGAGTCTTGAGCTTTTGAGCTTGAGCCAATCCTTTGTCCTTAGTATTTTGAGGGTTCCACTTTCACCATCCATGCCATGCCACTCCATTGTTGAACTTATCTGAAATATACTAGATAGAAACATTAGTCCAACAAGAGATATGTTGACATTAATTACCAAAACCACCTGAGGAGCACTTGTGCTTTCAGCCGTCCTCCGGGAAGGGAAGGAGGCTTAACGCTGTCGCCGTCGGTGAGGGAGGGAATCCACTACCGGCGCAGCTGTTCACTTTCACCCAGCGGCGGCGTGGGAGGGCCTCCGACCCCTTCTTCTTCGTCGTCATACATAGTGTGGGTCGAACGGCCTCAGGTCGCTCACCGAACCACACCCCAAGAACCTTAAGGTATAATTTACTTATTCCACATGCATTGCTCCAGCTACATGTGGGCTTTTTCCGCTTCTGCACTCGAATCTAGGTGTTGGATCAAACAGGAAAGTAGTGGGGAAAGTTGTATACCATGAATCTAGGACGTGGTTCAAAGAGGAAAGGAATGGGGGAAAGTAGTGGGAAAATTTGTATATCATGAATCTAGGACGTGGTTCAAAAAGGAAAGGAAGGGGGAAAGGAGTGGGGAAAGTTGTATTGCATGAATCTAAGACGTGGTTCAAAGAGGACAGGAATGGGGGAAAGTAGTGGGGAAAGTTGTATAGCATAAATCTAGGACGTGGTTCACAGAGGAAAGGAAGTGGGGAAAGTACTAGTACAGACTGGCTATCCAGCACCTATGTTGGTCGAAAAGGGAAAACAATGACAAACGTAGTACGCACATCTGTAACGAACTGATCTTTTGTTTTGGGGGACAAGGCTGTAGAGTTTAAGCAGGACTAGATTTGTTGCGCTCACATAGGGAAAGGTGTCTAAAGATAACAAAACTGGGACCAACACAAATATGCTCCTTGGTTGTTTGTTCTTTGTTGCAACAGACTCTGCATCACCCCAGTATATCGGTAGATGCACATGGTGCTGGTGCGTCCACTGTCCCGTGCAACTCTTTAGCTGTTGTTAATCTAATGTCATGTTTGGTTAAAAACTCCCTAGTCCCTACCTGCTTGGTTCCAAGGACTAAACATGGACTAGAGGTTATTAAATGACATGCTAAAAGACCATTTTACCCCTAGTAGTGAACTAATAGAGACAAGGTGTGATGCGTGGCAGGGGCAACTATTGGAAAAAGTCCCAAAAAGACTCCCTCGGGGTCCTCTTTCTTTAGTCCCAAATGCCCACTTTTAGTCCCTAAAAGTCCCTCTTGTTTGGTTTAGATGGGACTGACATGGAGTTTTTTTAGTCCCTCCACCAAAATGTCCCTGTAAACAAACACCCTCTAATAATGCCGCTGGAAAATTGATCCAATGCCACAGTTAAAAGAAAATTACATGTTTAACGAATTTTATTGTTAATATAGTCTCTCTGTTAATATTAATCAATGCCACCGTTTGAGAAATGCTATTGTCTTGCTTTCTTTCCCATTTAGATAAGGTAGATGCTTCTTTTTGTTGGCTTCTGTGTCATCCACTGCTATTGACCACTAGTTGTTTCCTTTGCACCTCTGTGTAAACAGGGTTATCTACTTCACCTCGTTGCCATTGTAACCTTTTGTTGCACTGCACAAAACACTTTTGTTTTAAGAGTATTTTGTGCAGTTCAACCAAAATGTCACACCGACAACGTTGTTTGATTGCTTGATCTTAGTGGAACTGCACAAGAGGAGATCATAAGCACTACCTACATTCCACAAATAGTACACCACAAGTAGGAGCTAATGTTACTTCCTATCCGTGTTGGCAAATTTGGTTCAGATCTTCTTCTTGTGAGTTGTTTGAATTCCGCGTCATGAGAGGTCAGTACTAGCCTTCTTTCACATGATTCTGCAGTGTGCTTTCATATGTTGTGCTACATGTATGGTAATGTTGCTTGATTTTAGTGAACTGCACAAATGGAGACAAGACTTCCAATCTGTATGTGCACCGTAATATCCCATTGAGGTAAGATAAGGGTATTTCACAACTGTTGGCCAGTATTTTGCCACTTTCATCAGAAAATTAATGTCATTGTTTAGTGCTATACTTGTGCAACCTAATTGACATGCCAAATCTTACATTGAAGGCGAAGCTTGTTTGTTATTGAACCAAGTGATGAAGGGCAAGAACAAGCAGAAGAAAAACAAAAATCAACTCCTGGTGCTGTAATGAAGCACTAGAACTGTGATGACACAAGTAATGATATAGTTTTGCATCTTAATTTATTGCTATGGCTAGAACAAGCAGTTGTTTTGCCACTGATTTGATGCCACTCTTAATGTAATATGTAATTATCTCTACTTGTGCAAACAGGGATCTTCTTTGAAGATACCATATATTTTAGTGGAACTGCACAAGAAGATGTTGGAAACATTAATCTAATCGAGGAGTATATAGTAAGCATGGCCACCACAGTAGATAGGAACAGATGGTTCCGGAGAAGTGCTTCATCTGTATGCTCTACACAATAAGCCTCCTGACAAAGGTTGGTACTCGCTCACTGATTTCATCCATATGATTGAGCTTTATCATCTCTATTGGTGTTGTACTACTGTTTAGATGTTGTCATCAAAAAGTGGTATTGTCCTTGAGAAGTGCCTCATCTGTGTTGTTTTAAAATTTTCCTTTCCTTTTTTTGAGCAAACAGGGATGCTAGCATTTAGTTATTGTCAGGACCCCGATTCCAAGTCACATCGACCCAGCCGGTAACACCTCATATCACTTTGCGGCCTCACGCACGGTAATCCCACGGGTGTTGCCTTACCATGGCCCGGGACCGTTTGCGCCTTTTAGCTCACGTATATGATAGTGTCGCTAGCATCCATATGACAGAGAACCCGGGCCGACATGGCTAGTCGTGAACCCAAAGCGGCACTAACCCATGGGGACAGGCATACATGAATCACATCGAGCATGTCGGTCATCAACGTGTGAATCCGGGATGTAGCACTGGGCTAACAGGACTCCGGTTACCCGGGATGTAGCAGGCTAGGAAGGACTCCGGATGTCACCGTGTGACATTTCACCGAAGGGACAGACACAGGAACGAAGTGAATCACATGCCGGTCAGTCAAGTGTCCAGAGCAGTAGTGCTGGGCTAGCAGGACTCCGGTGAACCGGGCTGTAGCGGACTACTATCGCTCGGGAAGCACTAGACTACATTTCCCCATATGAGAGGCTGCCAAGGATAAACAACTAGTTTGTCGAATCCCACTCATACCAAGCATTTCAATCATACACACAATATGCCCGATATGAGTACATACAACATGGCATCACAACAAAACTCTACCACTCAAAGTACTTTATTTAAAAGGCTCTGAGGAGCCATACATAACATATTCATACAGATAGAGGTCACACGACCCGACACTCAAGTCATACAATCATACAAGCACACGCGGAAGCAACTTAGTCTGAGTACAGACACTAGAAAGGAAAAAGGCTTGAGGAAGCATATTTATCTATAGAGGGCCCTTCCAAGGCTTGGACCACCACCTGGGTGGCTAGTCACTCGTCGACATCAAGGTCTATGTAGAACCCATCGGAGGGGGCGGTGTTGTCATCTGAAAACATTAGTTAAAGCAACATGAGTACGGAGGTACTCAGCAAGTCTTACAACAGAATCCTACTATACATGCACATTCTCAAGAAGGTAGTGGAGTTATTGCAGCAAGCCAACTTTTACTCATGTCTAAGCTATCCTACGATAGACACAACTTGTAAAACATTTGTCGCACACGAGTCCACTAATCACCAACACAATACTCCACCGTGGATCCTCTCTCGTCAACCTACGAGAGGGCCATACGCGGTACTCACACTTATCTTGAGGTTTTTAGTAGTATCCATTTACTTGTCTATGAACTGCATAGGTGACCAAGTAGTCCTTTACCGTGGACGCGGCTATTCGAATAGTTTTATACCCTGCAGGGGTGTACTTCTTCACACACGCTCTCACCACTTATTGCTGCTACATGACGTGTACTCGGCAACCTTCAAGCGGAAGCCCAACGAGGGTGTCGGCCATGACCTGACTAAACACACGAGTCCCTAGTCCAGGTTTATCGCCTATTCGGGTCCCATCCGCAGGGAGTCCGGCCGAGGTTTCCACTAACGGCCCCGAACGATGTGTGCAGGGTTCTCGAGACACCAAACGGGCGAATCGGTACACCGTGCCACGTGCCTACCGCAACACAGCCCACCCCTATGGTCAGCGCTGCGTGCGGCCCCCAGCATACTACAAACACCAGAAACTACTTGCAATTCCTGGACAGAGGACAAGAGTGGTTAATAAGCCGAGAGGGTCCATTGGTTTCGGGCCCAATGCGTGGTAGTAGCTGAATATTAAATCACACACAGAGATCTCAGTTCTTAAGGACGGCCTCAATGAAACAACCCACCATGTACTCCTACATGGCCTCTCATCGATACCTTTACCAAATCATGTTCAACACTTTCACTCTCATTACCGACACGACCTTTCACTCTAGTTCATCATCCCGATGAGCCAGACCTGACACAACTCTAAGCATAGCAAGCATAGCATGGTAGGAAACAGAAATATGGCTCAATCAACTCCTACACATGCTAGTGGGTTTCATCTAGTTACTGTGGCAATGACAGGTCATGCAAAGGAAGTGGGTTCAACTACCACAACACACAGTAGTTTGAATCGTGTTGTCTTAATGCGGTAAACAAGAGCAGAAGCGAGAGCATGGGTTTGTATCGGAATGATCAATGGGTTTCTTGCCTGATGTAGTGGTAGTAGGGTACTGCCCTTCAGACGGATATTCGGGGTTATCCTCGGAGGCAGAACCTACCACGAAAAACACACTGAACATAATCAACGCATGACAATATGCAACAATATGATGCATGCTATGACATGGCAATATGAATGTGTCTTGGCCTAATGCAAGCTAAAACAGAAAGGAATGAACTCATTCGAATCAAAGATTCAAAAGTTAGTTCATTTAACATAGCCATATTAGTGCATCATCTTATATTGCTTAAACAGCAGTTAACTTGTTCTGACATGCATGAAACCAGTACCAGTGGATAGATTGAATTTTTTTGATCAAAATTCATATGTAAATCTTTTCATTTGGAGTTACAGATTAATTTTTATGAATTTTTGAAGTTTGCAACAATTTCTGGAATTTTCTGTATAAAAATAAATCCAAGAATTAGTTATTGCGTCAGCAGTGCGTCAGGTGACATCAGTGGTCAACGGGACGGTCCAGGTCAAACCTAACAGTGGGTCCCGCCTGTCAGCAATTAATTAAACGAACTAAATTTAGTTAAAACTAATCTGGTTAGTTAGCAGAGGGGGGGCACTTGTCATAGACTCAGGTGAGTCAACTTGGGCCCACCCAGTCAAGGTCAACGTGTCAAACCCGCCGGCGTTTAGCTGCCGGCAAGGCCAAACGCGGCGGTGGAAGTGCAAATTCGTGCTCCGGCGACCAAATGGACGACGGAGACCATCTACGGGTAGCTGGGAGCAAGCCGCGACATTTGGTGGTGGTGGTTGAGCTCGGGGTGGCTGGAAACGTCGCTGGCGACGAGCTAGGCGGTCGCCGGAGTCGGGTGAAGGTGAACCCGAGGCTACGGGGCACGGAGAGGCCCGTGGTGAGGTGCGTTGGGCTCCTGGGGATACAGTGAGTGTGTTGGACACGGTGGTGTGACCGGTGGTTGGCCGGAGACACGTCGGCGATGAGCTCGGCGGTGGCCTGTGCGGTGATGCTTCGTGCAGTTGCTACGGTGCACGAGAAGGCAAACGGAGAGGATGGGGAGGTAGCTGAGCTCACGGCGGTCACGCAGAAATAGACGGCGCGGTCGGGGACGAGCTGATGCGGTGGCGACGTCGAAGGGGATCTCCGGCGGTGGTCGACGAAGGCGGGGTCGGTGGAGGTGTTGCAGAGCGTGCGGGCGCTCGGGGCTCGGCCTGCTCGATGTAGTCGATGATGGCGGAGCGAACGGACACGGTGACGCATCACGGGGGCGACGGAGGGCGCGACTACGTCGGCGGTGCGGCGGCAGGTGCGGCGGCCATGGTGTGGGAGAGCGGGGGGAAGAGGCAGGGGGCCAGTGAGGTGTCCACGGGGTCGGGGCGGCGACGTGGAGCCTGCTCAGAGTCCAGGCGCGCGAAGCGGCAAGCTGCTGGCGCCGTGGCGAGCTCGTGCTTGCCGGTGTCAGCTCTCTGCCTGCCTGGCGGGGACGAAGCAGCTGGCTGGCATGGGCCAGCACAGCGCTGGGCTGCCAGGTGGGCCGGCTGATGGGCTGCGGCCAGGTAAGTTCTCGCCCTTTCTTTAAATTTCAGTTTTCTATTTTTCTGTAGGTTTGTGGCTTTATTAAAAATAGTAGGCACTTCTAAAAATCCTGAAAATAATTAGAGGCTCTGTTTAGAATATTTCTAACAGCCCACACTTATTTTCAGAATTATTTGAGCATTCAAAATATTTACTAGCATTTAAACGCCCAAATGCAATTTACATATAATTTAATTCAATGACCTTTTGTTGACCTAGAAAATTGTGCACCAATTTTGCCAGAGGTTCTAACCCAAGACAAAGAGGGTGAACTTTTTAGAAGGGCATTTCGGGTTCACTGAAAATGTTTTTAGTAAACCTTAGTTGATTTCAGGGGGTGTTGGGGGTTATGTCTTCCCCATTTCAAGTTCTGATGAAAGATAGACATGATGCAACACTCTAATGCATGGACTAGCTTGGATGTGACAACTCACCCCCACTCAAAAGAATCTTGTCCCGAGATTTAGGATCCGTCGGAAAGAAGGTGGGGTACTCAAGTCGAAGACGATCCTCCCTTTCCCAAGTAGCTTCTTGCTCGGAATGGTGTGACCATTGAACCTTGAGAAACTTGATATTATGGCGTCGAGTGGTACGCTCAGCTTGATCAAGGATACGAACGGGATATTCTCGATATGTGAGATTATCTTGGAGATCAAGCGTTTCGTGGTCCACTCCACGGATAGGATCCGAGAAGCAACGCCTGA
Source organism: Aegilops umbellulata (assembly GCA_032464435.1). NCBI lineage: Eukaryota > Viridiplantae > Streptophyta > Magnoliopsida > Poales > Poaceae > Aegilops > Aegilops umbellulata. The sequence goes on along the minus strand of CP136055.1, from coordinate 220,376,324 downwards.
GTTGAGAAACGTGGAAGACATCATGAACTTTGGAAAGATGCGGAGATAGTTCCAACTGGTAGGCAACTTCCCCTTGTTTGGCAAGAATGCGAAAGGGTCCAATGTAACGAGGAGCCAACTTGCCTTTGATACTGAATCGATGGGTTCCCTTCGAAGGTGTAACCCGAAGGTAAGCCTTCTCGCCAACTTCATAAGTCATAGGCTTATGTTTGCGGTCATATTGGCTCTTTTGGCGAGATTGGGCCGTTTTCAATTTCTCACGAATAACGCAAACCTGCTCTTCTGCTTCCTGGATCATATCCGGGCCAAAGAGTTGTCTTTCCCCGTTTTCTGACCAGTTAAGAGGCGTTCGACATTTTCGTCCATAGAGAACTCCAAAAGGAGCTTTGCCCAAGCTAGCTTGATAACTATTGTTATAAGCGAACTCGGCGAATGGAAGGCACTTCTCCCAATTCATACCAAAAGCGATGACAGAAGCTTGAAGCATATCCTCCAGAATTTGATTGACTCGTTCTACTTGACCACTTGATTGAGGATGGAAGGCGGTGCTAAAGGAGAGACGAGTCCCCATAGCATTTTGGAAACTTTCCCAAAATCGAGAGGTGAAGAGACTTCCACGGTCTGAGTTAATCTCCAATGGAACACCATGAAGAGACGCTATTCGGGAGATGTACAGGTCAGCTAGCTGGCTAGCGGTTATACTCTCACGAACGGGCAGACAATGGGCTACTTCGGAAAGACGATCGACAACGACGAAGATTGCATTATTCCCTCTCTTGGTCCTGGGAAACCCGGCAATAAAATCCATACCGATTTTATCCCATTTCCATTCAGGAATTGCCAGAGGTTGAAGGGTGCCAGCAGGCCATTGATGCTCTGCTTTAACTCGACGACAGACGTCGCAATTAGCAATGTATTGAGAGATTTCTCTCTTCATCCTAGTCCACCAAGACCTCTGGCGTAGGTCTTGATACATTTTAGTACTACCGGGATGAATGGTGAGAGGGGATTCATGAGCTTCCTTAATGATCAATCGCCTCAGGTTGCGTACCTTGGGAACCACTAAACGGTCTCCAAAGACCACAACACCTTGATCATCAATGGAGAAACAATCTGCGACTCCTTTCTTGATGTTTCTCTTGATACGGGAGATTCCCGGATCTACCTTCTGTGCCTTGATGATCTGATCCGTAAGGGTAGGTTTCGCCACCAGGGTGGAAAGGAATCCTCGAGGAACAGTGTGAAGGTTAAGCTTATGAAATTCCTCATGGAGAAGTGGTTAACTATGTTGTAACATCAGGTTGTTACATTAGTGCATCAGCCATGACATTGGCTTTGCCTGGGGTGTAAGTTATACCTATGTCATAATCCGTAATCAACTCGACCCAACGTCTTTCCCTGAGATTCAAATCCGGTTGGGTGAAGATGTATTTCAGACTTTGGTGATCGGTGTAGATTTCGCAATGATTACCAAGAAGGTAATGTCGCCATGTTTTGAGTGCATGGACCACTGCTGCAAGCTCTAGATCATGTGTGGGATAGTTATCCTCATGTGGACGCAACTGTCGAGAAGCGTAGGCAATCACATGACGATCTTGCATGAGTATGCAACCTAGTCCTTGACGCAAGGCATCGCAATAGATAACAAAGTCCTTAGAAAAATTTGGTGGTACAAGTACAGGAGCAGATGTCAGGCGTCTTTTCAGTTCCTGAAAGCTGAACTCGCACTATGGGGTCCACTCGAACTTTTTATCTTTCTTGAGGAGTTCAGTTAGAGGTTTAGCAACCTTGGAGAAATTCTCGGCGAAGCGGCGACAGTAGCTCGCTAGACCAAGGAAACTACGAACTTGCTTGACCGTTTCAGGTGGAGTCCAGTCAAGGACGGCTTGAACTCGCTCAGGATTGACAGCAATGCCCTTACTAGAGATTACATGGCCTAGATAGGTCACTTCTGGCAACCAAAATTCGCACTTAGAGAATTTGGCATAAAGACGATGCTCTCGAAGTTTCATCAATACTAGCCTTAGATGTTCGGCATGTTCTTCCTCATTCTTGGAGTAGATGAGTATATCATCGAGGTATACCACGACGAATTTATCCAAATACTCCATGAATATCGAGTTCATTAACCGAGAGAAAGTGGCTGGAGCATTGGTTAACCCGAAGGAAATGACGGTGTACTCGTATTGGCCATAACGAGTAACAAAGGCCGTTTTGGGAATGTCCCCGTTCTTGATTTTGATTTGATGGTAGCCCAACCTCAAATCCATTTTGGAAAAGTCTGAGGATCCAGCGAGCTGGTCATACAGGTCGTTGATCCTGGGGAGCGGATACTTGTTCTTGATGGTGACCAGATTGACAGGTCGGTAATCTACAACCATCCGATCCGTTCCATCCTTCTTCTTGACGAAGAGGACGGGGCAAGCCCATGGAGAAGAACTAGGACGGATGAAACCCTTTTGCAAGGACTCGTCGAGTTGTTTATTAAGCTCGGCTAGTTCTAGGGGTGCCATCTTATAAGGTCTTCTAGAGATTGGGACGGTTCCTGGAACAAGATCTATCACGAACTCGACATCTCTGTCAGGTGGAACACCTGGCAGTTCCTCTGGAAAGACATCCGGGAAGTCACGGACTACCGGAATATCTTCAAGGTCTGGAAGGGGGTTGGCATTTAAGGAGTAAAGTTGACGCTCAGACACTCGGGTCAAAACATTGACTGTCTTGCCCGATGGATGGGTGAGTTGAACAGTTCTAGTAGAGCAATCAATCTTAGCGTAATGGGCTGACATCCAGTCCATACCCAAGATGATGTTTATGTCCGAGGACTTGAGAGCTATTAGTGATGCAAGGAAGACCAATCTGTCGACAAGGATTTCATTTCCATGGCTGATTCTAGAGGTTTGCCACTTAGAACCAGGGGTTTGAATTACCATGGAGGTGGGCATGTCACAAAATGTGGTGTTGTGCAGTCGAGCATAGCTCTCAGAAATAAATGAATGAGATGCTCCAGTATCAAAGAGAACAGTTGTCGGATGGCAATTAACAAGGAGCATACCGAGAACGACGTTGGGGTCCTCATGTGTCTCCTCAGCTGAAACGTAGTTGACATGGCCACGAGCAGCGGTGGCTGGCTTGGCGTAGAGCACCTTTCCTGCTGGCTTGCCACGGCCAATAGACTTGCCGAACTGGCTGGGATTGTTCTGGGGACACTCGCGGATGTAGTGACCCGTCTCCCCACACTTGAAACAAGTTATCACATTGGGGCGTGGAGCAGCATTAGCAGCGGGGCCACCATAGGTCTTGGGCGGTGCATACTGCTGGTTGGGGCGAGGCGCCTCAAAGGATGGCCTCGGAGTGAACCTGGGTGGCAGAGCAGTGTTTGGAATCCAGACCCGGCGCTTCTGAGATCCAGAGCCGTATGAAGATCCAAAGTCACGGGAGTGCTTGCATGAAGCTTCAAAATCAGTTTGACCTGTCTCAGCACTGATGGCCTTGTCGACTAACTTCTGGAAGGAGGTGCACTCGTGCAGACGAAGGTCACGGCGAAGCTCGGGGCTAAGTCCCTTGCGGAACCTTGCCTGCTTCTTGGCGTCGGTGGATACCTCTTCAGGAGCATATCGTGCTAGATTTCCAAACTCACGATTGTATGCATCCACAGTCAGTCTACCTTGGGTGAAATTGCAGAACTCTTCCCTCTTACGATCCATGAGACCTTCCGGAATGTGATGCTCATGGAAAGCTGCACTGAATTCAGCCCAGGTAGTGATTTGGCCGACCGGGCACATAGCCTCAAAATTTTCCCACCAAAGGCTAGCAGGGCCTTTGAGGTGATAGGCAGCAAAGGTAACCTTATCAGCTTCGACTACGTTGGCAGAACGTAGCTTGTGGGTGATGCTGCGAAGCCAGTCATCCGCATCGAGAGGCTCGACGGAATGATTAAACTTCGGTGGGTACAACTTAACGAAGTCATTGATTGACACCAGGTCGTTCCTCGGCTGGCGTGCACTATTCTGCTCAATCCTCTCCAGCAAGCGGTTGGTCTCACGCTTGTTTTGTTCTGCCTCCAGCATAACTTCGGCCAGAGAAGGCGGTTGAGGCAGATTTACATTCCTAACTGTCTGGCTTCACTCTGCTCCGGAGCAGCAGCGTTGTTGCGGGTGTTGACCATCCTAGGAAAGCAAGACAACGGTTTAGACAAGGATGGCAAAATCTTGGCAAGGAAGTGCGGAATGTAATGGATAACATGAAATGCAGAGATGTTCATCCGTATGACATGGTAATATAGAAACTGCCATATATATACCAACAGTCATACACACCATTCTTAGTTTAGTACAAGCCCAAGCTAAAGTACAACTACGGTGAAAGACGTTACGTCTCATCGGAGGCATTCCAAACTCCTATGCATTATTTTTCTACACCTCCGGAATTGATACACACCAAGTCATACTCCACAGGTCACGCAGGACGGTGGAAATACAACTATTACAATACTAGTGATACTACTACTAACTCAGACAGCTCCGTAGTAGTCCTCATAGAAGTCACCCCCATAGCCTGGAAGTTCAACATGATCATCCGGGAACAAACGGTCCTGAGGAGCTTGTGGACCAAAGGGGCTAGGATGAGGTCTTGGACCAACAAACGGTGGCCTGCGGGGACCACGGGATGGGGTGATGCCTCCCACATCACGCCAATCCACCATGTCTGGCAGAGCAAATCTCACAGGATACAGATCCCTCGTATCCATACATCCAGCTTACACAGCCGGTGCAAACCGAGTCAAAGTGGCCCAATGATCAGCACGGGTGTTGAAAAGCTCCAGTCTCAAGGCCCGATTCTCTCGGTCCTTATCCTCGAGCATCTCGGCAATGGTGTGAGTTAGTGAGTCCTCATGTGTGGAGTCAGCATAGATAGCCTGGGGATACCCTTGCGCTCCAGGGAGCGAAGCTGGCATATAACGGAAGTCGGTGTTCCGAAGCAGGCCAGTCCTGACTCGCATGATGGTCATCATGGAATAGGCAGCATCCTGCACAGCCATCTCAATAGTGACCCCGAGTACATAAGAACAGTGGAGGGGCTCGGTTGATCCAGGATAAGAAGGAAATATCCTGACGGTGCAGAAATATTGGCTTTGATTAAAGTCTCGGAATTGCTCTTCAACAGTGTATTCGGGATACCATCGGTAACCCTTCTCGATCATAACCCGGACTAACATAGCCGTATGACCGGGCACATCGAGGCACCAGGTTAGGCGAACCACTTGGTTTTGAGTACGAGTGGCCATCTGAAAGCACAACCACAATGCAAAGACATTAGAATTTCTAGGGAAAATTGGACAGCATAACAGCTGTAAATGCTCAGGAACAGATTTGAGACATTCACAACAGTTTGCAATACCACTCAACAGCATCATATCAAGGTTCTGGTTCAACCGGTAACAAACCAAAAGTAGTAGAAACTATACTGAGGCTGGTAACCAACAATCCTATAAGTTACTACGGATTAGTAACGCGTGAACCTGATAGAGAGAAGAGAGCCTAGTCCTTAACCCACGTAGAATGAGAAGAGAATAACACAGATCAGAGGGCATAAGGTAAAGGAGTAAAAAGAGACTTACGTTCCCTCCCACAATCAATTCCCCTACATATAACTAAAGCATTTCTAGACTCGACATCGACCAGTTTGGCTTAGCGAACCTACAGGCAGTCCGGCTCTGATACCAACGCTGTCAGGACCCCGATTCCAAGTCACATCGACCCAGCCGGTAACACCTCATATCACTTTGCGGCCTCACGCACGGTAATCCCACGGGTGTCGCCTTACCATGGCCCGGGACCGTTTGCGCCTTTTAGCTAGCGTATATGATACTGTCGCTAGCATCCATATGACAGAGAACCCGGGCCGACATGGCTAGTCATGAACCCAAAGCGGCACTAACCCATGGGGACAGGCATACATGAATCACATCGAGCATGTCGGTCATCAACGTGTGAATCCGGGATGTACCACTGGGCTAACAGGACTCCGGTTACCCGGGCTGTAGTAGGTTAGGCAGGACTCCGGATGTCACCGCGTGACATTTCCCCGAAGGGACAGACACAGGAACGAAGTGAATCACATGTCGGCCAGTCAAGTGTCCATAGCAGTAGTGATGGGCTAGCAGGACTCCGGTGAACCGGGCTATAGCGGACTACTATCACTCAGGAAGCACTAGACTACATTTCCCCATATGAGAGGCTGCCAAGGATAAACAACTAGTTTGTCGGATCCCACTCATACCAAGCATTTCAATCATACACACAATATGCCCGATATGAGTACATACAACATGGCATCACAACAAAACTCTACAACTCAAAGTACTTTATTTAAAAGGCTCCGAGGAGCCATACATAACATATTTATACAAATAGGGGTCACACGACCCGACACTCAAGTCATACAATCATACAAGCACATGCGGAAGCAACTTAGTCTGAGTACAGACACTAGAAAGGAAAAAGGCTTGAGGAAGCCTATTTATCTATAGAGGGCCCTTCCAAGGCTTGGACCACTACCTGGGTGGCTAGCCACTCGTCGACATCAAGGTCTACGTAGAACCCATCGGAGGGGCGTTGTTGTCCTCTGAAAACATTAATTAAAGCAACATGAGTACGGAGGTACTCAACAAGTCTTACAACATAATCCTACTATACATGCACATTCTCAAGAAGGTAGTGGAGTTATTGCAGCAAGCCAGCTTTGACTCATGGCTATGCTATCCGACAATAGACACAACTTGTAAAACATTTGTCGCACACGAGTCCACTAATCACCAACAGAATACTCCACCGTGGATCCTCTCTCGTCAACCTACGAGAGGGCCATCCGCGGTACTCACACTTATCTTGAGGTTTTTAGTAGTATCCATTTACTTGTCTATGAACTGCATAGGTGACCAAGTAGTCCTTTACCGCGGACGCGGCTATTCAAATAGTTTTATACCCTGCCGGGGTGTACTTCTTCACACACGCTCTCACCACTTATCGCTGCGACACGACGTGTACTCGGAAACCTTCAAGCGGAAGCCCAACGAGGGTGTCGGCCATGACCTGACTAAACACACGAGTCCCTAGTCCAGGTTTATCGCCTATTCGGGTCCCATCCGCAGGGAGTCCGGCTGAGGTTTCCACTAACGGCCCCGAACGACGTGTGCAGGGTTCCCGAGACACCAAACGGGCGAATCGGTACATCGTGCCACGTGCCTACCGCAACACAGCCCACCCCTATGGTCAGTGCTGCGTGCGGCCCCCAGCATACTACAAACACCAGAAACTACTTGCAACTCCTGGACAGAGGACAAGAGTGGTTAATAAGCCGAGAGGGTCCATTGGTTTTGGGCCCAATGCATGGTAGTAGCTGAATATTAAATCACACACACAGATGTTAGTTCTTAAGGACGGCCTCAATTAAACAACCCACCATGTACTCCTACATGGCCTCTCATCGATACCTTTACCAAATCATGTTCAACACTTTCATTCTCATTACCGACACAACCTTTCACTCTAGTTCATCATCCCGATGAGCCAGACCTGACAAAACTCTAAGCATAGCAAGCATAGCATGGTAGGAGACACAAATATGCCTCAATCAACTCATACACATGCTAGTGGGTTTCATCTAGTTACTGTGGCAATGACAGGTCATGCAAAGGAAGTGGGTTCAACTACCGCAACACATAGTAGTTTGAATCGCATTGTCTTAATGCAGTAAACAAGAGTAGAAGCGAGAGCATGCGTTTGTATCGGAATGATCAATGGGTTGCTTGCCTGATGTAGTGGTAGTAGGGTACTGCCCTTCAGACGGATATTCGGGGTTATCCTCGGAGGCAGAACCTACCACGAAAAACACACCGAACATAATCAACGCATGACAATATGCAACAATATGATGCATGCTATGACATGGCAATATGAATGTGTCTTGGCCTAATGCAAGCTAAAATAGAAAGGAATGAACTCATTTGAATCAAAGATTCAAATGTTAGTTCATTTAACATAGCCATATTAGTGCATCATCTTATATTGCTTAAACAGCAAGGTTAACTTGTTCTGACATGCATGAAACCAGTACCAGTGGATAGATTGAATTTTTCTGATCAAAATTCATATATAAATCTTTTCATTTGGAGTTACAGATTAATTTCTATAAATTTTTTAAGTTTGCAATAATTTCTGAAATTTTCTGTATAAAAATAAATCCAGGAATTAGTTATTGCGTCAGCAGTGCGTCAGGGTGACATGAGTGGTCAACGGGACGGTCCAGGTCAAACCTGACAGTGGGTCACGCGTGTCAGCAATTAATTAAACTAACTAAATTTAGTTAAAACTAATCTGGTTAGTTAGCAGAGGGGGGGCCCACTTGTCATAGACTCAGGTGAGTCAACTTGGGCCCAGCCAGTCAAGGTCAACGGGTCAAACCCGCCGGCGTTTAGCCGCTGGCGAGGCCAGACGCGGCGGTGGAAGTGCAAATTCGCGCTCCGGCGACCAAATTGACGGCGGAGACCATCTACGGGTAGCTGGGAGCAAGCCGCGACATTTGGTGGTGGTGGTTGAGCTCAGGGTGGCTGGAAACGTCGCCGGCGACGAGCTAGGAGGTCGCCGGAGTCGGGTGAAGGTGAACCCAAGGCTATGGGGCACGGCGAGGCGCGTGGTGAGGTGCGTTGGGCTCCTGGGGATGCAGTGAGTGTGTTGGACACGGTGGTGTGACCGGTGGTTGGCCGGAGACACGTCGGCGACGGGCTCGGTGGTGGCCCGTGCGGTGATGCTTCGTGCAGTTGCTACGGTGCACGAGAAGGCAAACGGAGAGGATGGGGAGGTAGCTGAGCTCACGGCGGTCACGCAAAAACAGACGGCGCGGTCGGGGACGAGCTGATGCGGTGGCGACGTCGAAGGGGATCTCCGGCGGTGGTCGACGAAGGCGGGGTCGGTGGAGGTGTTGCAGAGCATGCGGGCGCTCAGGGCTCGGCCCGCTCGATGTAGTCGACGATGGCGGAGCGAACGGACACGGTGGCGCATCACGGGGACGACGGAGGGTGCGACTACGTCGGCGGTGCGGCGGCAGGTGCATCGGCCATGGTGCGGGAGAGCGGGGGGAAGATGCAGGGGGCGAGTGAGGTGTCCACGGGGTCGGGGCGGCGACGTGGAGCCTGCTCAGAGTCCAGGCGCGCGAAGCGGCAAGCTGCTGGCGCAGTGGCGAGCTCGCGCTCGCCGGCGTCAGCTCTCTGCCTGCCTGGCGGGGACGAAGCAGCTGGCTGGCATGGGCCAGCACAGCGCTGGGCCGCCAGGTGGGCCGGCTGATGGGCTGCGGCCAGGTTAGTTCTCTCCCTTTCTTTAAATTTTTGTTTTCTATTTTTCTGTAGGTTTGTGGCTTTATTAAAAATAGCTAGGCACTTCTAAAAATCCTGAAAATAATTAGAGGCTCTGTTTAGAATATTTCTAACAGCCCACACTTATTTTCAGAATTATTTGAGCATTCAAAATATTTACTAGCATTTAAACGCCCAAATGCAATTTACATATAATTTAATTCAATGACCTTCTGTTGACCTAGAAAACTGTGCACCAATTTTGCCAGAGGTTCTAACCCAAGACAAAGAAGGTGAACTTTTTAGAAGGGCATTTCAGGTTCATTGAAAATGTTTTTAGTAAACCTTAGTTGATTTCAGGGGGGTGCTGGGGGTTCTTTCTTCCCCATTTCAAGTTCTGATGAAAGATAGACATGATGCAACACTCTAATGCATGGACTAGCTAGGATGTGACAGTTATCCTATTGTCTTTGCACAACAGGATCATCCTCCTCTGAAGAAGAATGTGGAGTACGTGAAGTGACTAGTTCCGATTATGCCAGGATGAAGAAGCCCTGTCTATCTTCTCATCAGAAGGAGCAGTTGAAGGATGGTTACATTACCCTCCACAAGACCGAACTAACTTCAGCTCAGAAGGACTGACAAATCTCCATTTTCTTGATGTGATGCGCGAGTACAATGTTGTTCTAGGATTCTTTCTGGCGAGTTACATTTTTGTAAAAGTGTGCTCTACATGGACCATGTAGGTGCCTGTTTAAACTATCAATTCATAGTACAGTTTGCTTTATAGTAATCACATTTTTTGTATTTGTGCAAACAGGGGTGCTCAGCTTGATTTCAATGGGAACTGCACAAAATGTTCATGAATACATCGAATTATTCATTTCCACCACAAGAAAGGAGGTGCCGATAAGTTCAAGGCATTGCAACATATAAGGGCGAAATCATACAAGCTACGCGCAAATTTGGTTGATTTTGGTGGAACTGCACAAAAAGAACAGCTGGTTTATTTAGCACGAGGTGCCATGTCAATGTCTGAATTGATGGCAAACCCTGCCCATTCCACAATCGTAGGCATTGATATTTTGGAATGGGAAAACCTTGTCAAATTTTGCTCATTGATTTTAGCAAGACATGCGTTTGATATTTTTTAATGGGACGCCCTTTGCTGTCAGCAGCGTCGATCCATTTTGTCTTTATTCTTTAGTTGTGGAGTAAATATTGGCTCTGACATGTGAATCGCTGAGATGCATAATCATCGATTGTTTTGAATGTTCTCTATGACATGTGAATCTCTGTGATTGCAATGTACAGGAACGCTAAAAAGTTGCTTAAACTCTTTGTACTGCTTCTGTTCCTTTTTACTTCGCAGATTGTCCGGTAGCATACAACTGAAGTGCTCAAGTTCTCTAGCAAATGACTGTATCTCATGAGCTTGCTCAACCACGGAGCGCTCTTCAATCAGCCTGTAATCATAGAATTGCTCCACGATGTACAGCTCAGTGCCAGCAACCGGAGGGTAGCAGCGGTGGCCTTACTTGGACCCGAGCGGCGGCGACCTACCGTGTTCTACTCTTCCTCATTTTCTATGTGGTGCGGCCTCGTTGGCAGCGGGGCGGGGCCTCGGCGGAGACGATGATGTCCTCTATCTCGTTGCCGGCGGGCGGCGCCTCGGCGGAGCGGGGGAAAATCCTCCCCCTCCTTACCGGTAGGGTGGGGCCTCGGCAGAGCCGGCAGTGTCCTCTGCCTCGTTGTTGGCGCCGCGGGGCCTCGGCGGAGCAGGGCCTCGTTGACGCCAGCGGAGCGGGGACTCGTCGAAGCTGGCATTGTCCTCTGCCTCGTCCTTAGTCTTGCCAAACAGCGCCTCGGCCGCTTCGTCGCCCTCTTTGTAGGCGGTCGCAGCCTTCGTCACCCGCATGCGGTACCGCCAGCGCTCGAGGCGGCCCTCGCGGGCGGAGCAATACGAGTCGAGCAACGCCTCCTGCTCCGCCCGCTCGGCGGCGATCTGCTCCTCCACCTGCAGGTGCTCCTGGAGGAGATGGTGGTTGTAGGCGGTGTCGGCCTGCGCCTCCTGGAACTGCTCCTCACGCTTCTGCCTCACCGTGTCCATATATTGGGCACAAGCCTCGCTAATGGTCATGGTGCAATACACCGGCGAGGATGGCGCGGAGGAGGGGGTTGGCGCTGGATCGTCGACTACCATGTTCTCCATTGGGACGTCGTCGTCCTTCGGCTGCTTGTTGGCCAGCCAGTCGGCAGCAATGGCTGCCATCTCCTTATGGTCCATCGTCTGCCCGTCCTGAAGAGCGCTGGAGCGCGAGGAAGCCATGGTGAGCAGTAGTGGTGTGGACAGGAGAATAGGAACGGATGTGGATGGCTGCGGCTATGGTCGGCGCATCATTTTATATAGCAATGGTGGGCGACGGACGAACGGATGTGTGGCGCCGGAGTAGCCACCTCGGCAACCGCGTATCATTAATGTGGGCGGCAGAAGGACGGACGGACGGCACTTGTGTCGTTTGAAGGCGGAGCAATCGCATGCACTGGGAAGCGGGGCGGGCGGCGCTGACCGTTTCAGACGGAAAGCGCGCGCGGGCGAGGGAGGCGGTCTGGGTGGGCCAGGGCAGTCAGACTCGTGCTTGGCAGCTGGTCGGTCCAACAGCCGGACATGCTGGCTCGCCAGCTACCTCACCGAGCTGAGCGACGACAATCAGACGATGGACGTAGCTTCCGACTAGGAGCCGGCGCCACTGTCCAAGCCGGTTCATGCCGTGTTCACCATAGAGCAGGTGCGGCTGCACTTCGAGGCCTAATGGCGGAAGAGCTACCAGCACAGGAGGACCTGTGCTGCAACCTCCGTCTCCTCAACGAGCACTGGTGAACAAGCGAACGACAATGTTGTCGCAGACATGTGGCCCTATGATCCTGGCTTCCCGAATGAGCAGCGGGCGCTGTATCAGACCATCCGTAGGGCCCGCGAGGCCCTCTCTGTCGTCCTTCGAGTTGTTTCACTCGTCGTGTTGCCGCCATCTCGTGTTGTCAACATGGTCAACGGACATGAGGATGAGGAGATGACTTTACTTGGAGAGGATGACAGCAAGTGCCTCCTTATTAGTATATATAACTATTTTTTTGCTTCCTCCTAGTTTCCTGACATCACGGTTCCACACCATTGTGAACCTATGTAGTCAATAAACGAGAGAGTTGCACAAGAAGCGGCCGACAGCTGGGACCAAGCAGCTCGAGCAGTATTTGTGTTTTTGAGGTGTGAGCACTGCAGAGTTTTTCTTGAGCGATGTTTAGCCCAGATATTAATTTTTCTCCTCTGAACAACAACGAAAACATTGCTGCAGCTATGAACTGGGCGGGTTGTGGCCCGTCTAGCCCAAGCCAGATATCCAGCCCAGATATTAATTTTTTTCAAGCTAAAAATGGCTAGTCCAGCTATACTTTTTTTAGGAATACCCAGGCAAGGTCAAGTTGTTATACTCTGCCCCGCTGGGCTGCAAATCTTTCCTAGGAGGGATGCATTAGGCTTAATAAGAAAATGGGCTTTAAGAAATAATAAATGGGTTGTAATTATAAAAACTGGGCAGTAACTATAAAAAATGCACCAAACACGTAATTACTTTATAAAATATTATTTTTGGATATTGAAAATTTTAATTTCATTAATTGTTGCGTGCGCAATGTTTCATTGGATTTTTACGTAATATAAATTTATATTGAAATTGTATTTAATCTGACTAGAAATTTCGGGATACAAATATTTCAGATCCCATCAAAATGTGGGAAATTTTATTGAATTCTGTTTTGAACGGTTGGTTGAAATGGGATGTACTTTTAACAAACTGTAAATGAGTTGTAGTAAATTCCATTAGAATTTAAAAATTGGCTGCACATGCTTACAAATCACAAATGGGCTATAAGTTCTCTGCCACACACTTGTGGCCTTACTAAGTTGACGCGTCCCCTAAAAAAAAAGAGTTGACGCATATGCAACGCTTTGTCAACTCATAGTCAACACACAGTTCTAGCAGCAGTGGCCGTTGGATGTCCATCCAACGGATGCCGTGCTTCTTCTTCAATCTCGGATATTCTAGCTTCACCCGCCCAAAAAATGATTCCTCCCCCTGACATCTGGGGCGCACCGTTTTGGAAGCTGACCTGTGGGCCTACTAAGTTGACGGGAATGGAGTGCTTTGTCAACTTAGTCAATATGAACGATTCTAGCTCCAGTGACTGTACGATGTGCATCCAACGGCCGTAGTGCTTCTTCAACCTCTGGTCTTGTTGCTCCAGCCGCCAAAACCAACGCCGGTCGTGCCGCATGCTCCTGCCTCCCGTGGCCGGCTATGCTGCCGCGGAGGCCTCACCGCCCCTACTATTCCCACCGCTGGCCAGGCCCTACGGCGACGGCAGCCTCACACCGCAGCCGAACCAGTGAACCCTCGTACTCCTCTCCGCGCGGGCTTCCCCTGCCGCGTCTTCCCCGGCTCCGCGTCATCCTCTTCCTAGGCCTCGCCGTCGTCCACCGCCGTGGTGCTCTCGGCGCGGCGTGGTCAACATGGTCAAGGAACGACTTCCGTCGAAAGAGTACTGTACGTGGAGAGGCTGACAGTTGGGTCCACGGCGGCCGCAAGGAAGTGCCTCCTTATTACACGCAAAATAATTATTCCTCCACCTGACAGCAGGGACCCACCGGACGGGCAACTGTATTTCGTGAAAAAAACGTTTCCCCCTGACTGTTGGGACCTACCAGCTACATCTTCGCACGCAAGGAAGTGTGTCCGGGCAAAAAAAAAGGATTCGCCCCCTGGCTGCTGGGACCCACCAGCTACATCTTCGCAGGCAAGGAAGTGCCTGACAGTCTGGACCGACCTAGTCGAAGAGTACGTAGCGTTGTCATTCTGGTCGCGAACGTGTACGTACATACTGGTCGATGTAGAGGCACGCACGTGTCGTAGTAGAGGCGCGCACGTAGAATGTACACATACGTACAACGGCCAGTGTGCAAGAAAGAAAATACGGCCACGTACGTACATACGGGCAGGGTCTCGAACGCCTACTCGCACATACGTACGGCCAGGGCTCGTGTACATGGTTGGGTCGGAACAGAGAAACAGCGTCGTCGTCGTGTTCATGGGGAGCTAACCGGCTGAGTCAGAACGGAATGCATCCTCGTGTTCATCGGGAGGGCTTGGACGGAACAGCCGATGGAAACGAGGCCTGGCGTACCGCAGAACGGAGGAAACGGCCTTGTGTTCGACCGGCCACGTTCGAAACGGGATCCTATTCATCGGGAGGGGTCTGGCGTACCACGAAACGGAGGAAACGGACCTCCTACGGTCGAAACGGGGGTCCTGTTGATCGGGAGGGGTGTGGCGTACCGCAAAACGGAGGAAACGGACTTGTGTTGGAGCGCTATGGTCGAAACGGGGGTCCTGTTCATCGGGAGCGATGTGGCGTACCGCAAAGCAGGACTCCACGGGATACTGTTCATCTCCACCGTCGACCCCCTCCAGCCTCCATGGGCTATTGTTCATCCACCGTCGACCTCTCCAGGTTCCACCTGCGACTGTTCATCCACGGGCTTCTGTTCATCCAGCCTCCACCGCGCGCTACTCCATCGGCTACTGTTCAACCAGCCCTCTCCGTGGGCTCCTGTTGAACCACCCCTCCACGGGCTACTGTTCATCCAGCCCTCCACCGTCTACTGTTCATCCAGCCCTCCACGGGGTGGTCCTGTTCATCCTGCCCTCCACGGGGTCCTGTTCATCCAGCCCCAACCGGCTCGAATGATCGGGGTCCTGTTCATCCACCCCCACCGGGAACTGTTCATCCAAACCCCCCAGCAACGCTCACTGTTCATCCAGAGGCATCGCTGCGGGGTCCTGTTCATCCACCCCCATCGGGAACTATTCATCCAAACCCCCTAGCAACGCTCACTATTCATCCAGAGGCAGCATCGATCGGCTTCAGTTAGTAGCAGTAGCGAATGAATCGCTCGATCAGGTTCAGTTAACAGCCATCGATCGATCGCTCGGGTTCAGTAATGCGTAGCCTGCAGTGCAATCGCTCGGGTTCAGTTAGAGCCCAACGCCTTGCTCGGGTTCAGTTAGAGCCCAACGCCTCGCACACACGCGCGTACGTACGAGAGAAACGCGCATCACTCGTCCATCGACCACCCACCGTAACCGGGGACTCCCTGATATTTTCCGCGCCCTCGCTTCTACCACGATTTTTTCCGTCATGGACGGCCCAAAGAATGTCATGCGGCTGCGTCTCCGGCCCGCCCAGGACGAAAAGCCCATTTTCCATCATGATTTTTTGTCATAGAAGTAGGACCCCACCACATCTATAATGATACCGGGTTTTGTCACAGTTATCGTCATAGAAGTGTCATAAGTATGACAGAAAAGATTTTTGTTCGGCCCAAAATGTCACGGATGTGTCTTTTTTTGTAGTTTGATGTCACATTATGAAAAGTTGTCAGCGGATTGGACTCGTGAAATATTATACTCTCTGTGGTTGTGTGTGGTACCTGTGTTGCAGATCCGGACATGTTCGTTATGTCTGAAGACTATCTTGGAGTATTCAGAGGAGGGAACCCGCCTTGCAATGCCTAAGACAATATGCGCGCCGGACACCTCGTCATTGAAGCCTGGTTCAGGGGCTACTGGGGGAGTCCTGGACTAAGGGGTCCTCGGGCATCCGGCCTGTTGGACATGGGCCGGACTAATGGGCTGTGAAGGCACAAAGACCGAAGACTTTACCCGTGTCCGGATGGGACTCTCCTCGGCGTGGAAGGCAAGCTTGGCGACCAAATATGAAGATTCCCTTCTCTGTAACAGACTTTGTGTAATCCTAGTCCCCTCCGGTGTCTTTATAAACCGGAGGGCTTAGTCCATAGAGGATATATACAATTATAGTCAGACAGGCTAGACTTCTAGGGTTTTAGCCATTACGATCTCGTGGTAGATCAACTCTTGTAATAATCATATTCATCAAGATCAATCAAGCAGGAAGTAGGGTATTTCCTCCATAAAGAGGGGTCGAACCTGGGTAAACATTATGTCCCCCGTCTCATGTTACCATCGACCTTAGACGCACAGTTCGGGACCCCCCTACCCGAGATCCACCGGTTTTGACACCGACAACCATCGAGGGTGATTCCTCCAATTCCACCTTGACGGTTACATCGAGTGGGAATCCATCGAGGGTGATTCCTCGGGTTCGCCCCTTGCTGTTTTGCACGCATGGTTACTTTGACTTTACCACAGAACCATGTTACTGGAGTCGGGTCGGCCCTGAGGGGTACCTGCGAGTTGACGTGTAGTCGGGTTGACCTGGAGGGTACTCGCGAGATTTCTATGTGGCACGGCCGGGCATTGTGGGCCCTTGCCGTAAGTCCATGAGACAGGGTGACGAGGTCAAATGATCGTGAGTCCCTGCTTGTTACCACACGTTCCCAAGACACTAATGGATTTGGGTATTTGATCTGAGTTGGCCACTGGCCTATACGCACTAACCACCACGCGGGACAAGATATGGGCAACCGTAATCGTAGTATCAGCCGAAGCTCTTCAGACGTCAGCGATGGAGCGACGCGCACCGGGTTGGACTGGAACGCATACCCTTGTATAAGGGGGGCTAGGTATGCTCACCGGCCACCCACGCAACATGCAGAAGTCCAAAGGGCGATGGGCCCAAGACCCTGCACGCTTAGGATGTAGACCAGCGTGCTGGCCTCTCTATTGAGCCTAGGTAGGGCTGCGACGTGTTGATCTTCTGAGGTCGGGCACGACAAAGGAAAGTGTGTCTATCCAGAGATGATTAAGCATGTCACGTAATGTGGTGCACCCCTTCAAGGAAGTTAATCTATTCGAATAGCCGTGTCCACGGTAACAGGACGATTTGGAGTTGTATTTCGATCTTTACAACTAGAACTGGTTACTGAGATGTGGATGGATATGGTTGCTTCGGGATTGCTTTCTCACAGGGAGTCAAGAAAGGATCTCTGGGCGTTATGCTACACCATGCTTGCTAATTATAAAATGCTATTATGTACTATTCTAAATGCTGCAAGATGGTGGCTTCAAGAAGATGCTAGTCTTCGATAGGCTAGGCTTTCCCTCTATTCTGGTATTCTGTAGTTCAGTCCATAGATACTACCCATTTCATTGATACCGATGCATATGTAGTGTAGATCCTTGCTTGCGAGTACTTTGGATGAGTACTCACGGTTGCTTTTCTACCCCTTTTCCCCCTACTTTCTTCTTTCCGGATGTTGCGATCAGATGGCAGATCCCAGGAGCCAGATGCCACTACCACGACTACTACTACCCTGAGGGTGCCTACTACTAGTGGAGACCGTCGACGACCAGGAGTAGTTAGGAGGCTCCAAGGCAGGAGGCCTTGCCTTTTCAATCGTTGTTGCTTTTGTGCTAGCCTTCTTAAGACAAACTTGTTTAAATTATGTTCGTACTCAGATATTGTTGCTTCCGCTGACTGTTTGTATCAAGCTTATGTATTTGAGCCCTCGAGGCCCCTGGCTTGTAATATCAAGCTTATATTATTTTAATTTGAGTCTAGAGTTGTGTTGCAATATCTTACCATGAGTCCCTGATCTTGACCGTACACATTTGCATGCATGATTAGTGTACAATTGAATCAGGGGCGTCACAAGTTGGTATCAGATCCGACTGCCTGTAGGTAGCCCCCTTTCCATCTCCTTGGCCGAAGTTGAGTCTAGTCTTTGAAAAACTTTTACTAACATTGTTGTGTGGCTTAAGGGCCCACATCACAATTGGGTGGTATTAGGATCTTTTCTTCCTCGTCCTTACTCTGGGATTATGTTATATCTTCTATTCGGATTAAAGCTTTTACTAACTCTAACTCTAGGTTCTCATAACTACTTCCTCCCAGAGAGCCCCTTCATTCTAGATGATCGCCAGCTTCACCAGAAGATGTTGAAGATACTCTTCAATGGTTTCCCGAGACCCTTGTGACCATCGCCGATGCAATTCCCTACAACCAATATATCCTTATGGGTAACAACTTACAATCTCCATCCATACTTTCATTCCCAATTTCTCTTGTTATTACGGGATGCCTTGAAATACTCTCCATTTTCTCGAGAATCCTTTGAGCTTACTGCCTTGTAGTTCATTAGCGCATGAAAGCACCTACGAATAATTCATTGCACTTATCGAGGATACGTTCATCCCTAGTTGTTCATGTGTTTCACAAAATTCTTCAAAATGCTATCCGATCTTTCAAAATCTTCAGTATGCTCTTGAGCTTCCTTACCTGCTTGCATTATGGTTACTTTCCATATGTCTAACAATATTCATTAGTATCCTTTATCATCGTCATTTTGAGCTTTGATTTGATATGTTTGCAAATGATCTCAATCATCAGATGAAACTAGAATTCATCCCTTCGGCTTGGAAAAAACTCTGGACATGAGCTGGTTCTCGACAAATCAAGCCTTGGTTGATTGTCAATCTAAGTCTATTCAACTTACTTATATTTTGATCAAAGCATCTGCTTCTGATCCTTTGTTTTGGAAATCATAATTCATTTGTTATCTAAGAATCGAATTAATTAGATGTTCTATAATTTGTTGCCTTGGCATTCTTTCTACCTCTTATTGAGTACCAATACTCACATCATCCTTGTTGTGGATAGCCAAATCCATTGTTGAAATATTATCTGACATTGTCCTTCATATTTAATCACCTTGTGAGTTCTTTCCCTGATACATAATGCCTCCGGTAAATTATATCCTCTCTTTTTTTCAACCATGCTATGCTTTCAAGCTTGTGTTAATTACTTCTGAAGTTTGTGGTATATGTTCCTAAGATGTTGTAGCGATCTGACATCAAACGGTCAAATCTCTGTGCATAAGTGTCATCCCTGGATCGGTAATGCTGACACACACAGTACTTGAAGGATTTATAACAGAGTGCAATCCCACACTTATTACATCGAATGTCTCAAAAGAGAACTTAATACAATAAATATGGCTTAAGGCCATCTAAAAACGATAACAACAGAATGCTTGGAAGATAAAGTGAGTCCATCAACTCCAACGGCATAGCTGAGTGCACGATAACGACCTAGCGCACCTTACTCTTCGTCTGAAAAGTCTGCAACCCGAAACGGGTCAGCACATGGAATATGCTGGCAATATAACACAGTAGAGCAATGAACATAATAAATGCTATCACTACATGCATATATGGCTGGTGGAGGCTCTATGGTTATAATGTTTTTTGTGAAAAGCCAATTTTTTCCTACATCAAAGGAATATATTTTATTTAACTATCATGGTAGTTGATAAACATTGAGAATGGTACCCCCATCTCAATCCCAATTAAAAGTAATTAATAACCCAGCAAGTTAATTTAGAGTGATGAGATCAACATGACAATCCAAGAACCAGATACTCAAGATGTCCATAACCGGGGACACGGCTAACCATGATTAGTTTGTACACTCTGCAGAGGTTTGCGCACTTTTCCCCACAAGACTCAATCTCCCCCATTGGATTTCTCGCACTACATGGTGTTTGAGAAACGGATGACCGAGACACACTCTTTCAGAAACATTAACTCTTTACTCTGTGTAGACAGTACCAACCTACATCTCCTACATCTGCTAGCCTACCACTGAAAGAGGTCATGCAACATACTCAACTACGCTAGAGCCCATAATAGCTTGTGGTTGCACACGGAAGTTTCTAGCATGAATAATCTTATGATCCCTTTGAGCCTGGGTGGCGAACCAAAGGACATCACTTGTATATCCCCAGGTGCCCGCAACCAATCCACCCAGATGTGTATTTAAGTAGCCACCTTAAGTTAACCATTAATTAATAACCTCACATCTGTCATGGATACACTCAGACCCAATCCACGTCTACGAGCATAGCATGGCAATATAAGCATAACGTAGAAGTAACTCCCAAGGGTTTGATAATAAAAGGGCAATAGGTTCTACCTCATCATCTACTTCCCAATACCCACATGTTAATCACATCGTAATCATGTAGTGTTTGAGGATTGTAACTAATGCATAAAAACTGGGTAATAAAGGGGTATGATCAAAGTGTTACTTGCCTTGCTGATGATCCGCAAACCCTAGAGACTCGTAGTAGCACGCTTCGCACTCTGGAAATTATATCGCAAACAAACAATAGCATACATAAGAACCCAAGCATAGATACAAGGGTAAAGCTTAAATAAGAAGATCGAATTTGAAAGTTCAACTGAAGAACTTCGATTTGCAAAATGAATCGATCAAAACGGAGCTACGGAACTCAAACTACGGTCGAAAGAACTTCGAAAACAAATCTGCTTGAAACTAAATTTTAAATTGTCAAAACCATGTTCAAGTTGTTTAACCGGAAAGAGGGGCTTGAGATGAAGATTTTGGCTTTGGTTTCACTAGATTTGGACGAACAGTTGAAAAGTTGCGAAGGTTTGAAGATTAGGGGCTAATTTGCGATAAAAGTATTTGCGAATAGATCCCTGGCGGAAAAATAAATGGAAAAAAGAAAAATCTATCGGACGAACGTCCGCTAAGAGAGACGAACGGGCGAATTCGTTCGTTAAAACGAACGAACGATCGCAAAGTAACCTAAACCGAAGAAAACCGAACCGATCTAAATAAAAAACCAAACTAGGTTTAATAAAAACCTGGCGGTTTTATACCTAAAAACAAAAAAATCCAGCGGCGAGATGTGGCGAGAGGCGGGGCGGCATGCGGCGGCGTGGGCAACGGCGCGTGCGGCGGCGGCGTGGCGCGGGGTGCGGCGCTGTCACATCCTAGCTAGTCCATGCATTAGAGTGTTGCATCATGTCTACCTTTCATCAGAAACTTTAATTGGGGAAGACAGAACCCCCAGAACCCCTCTGAATTCAACTAAGGTTTACTAAAAATAATTTCAATGAACCTGAAATGCCCTTCTAAAAAAGTTCACCCTCTTTGTCTTGGGTTAGAACCTCTGGCAAAATTGGTGCACAATTCTCTAGGTCAACAGAAGGTCATTGAATTAAATCATATGTAAATTGCATTTGGGCATTTAAATGCTAGTAAATATTTTGAATGCTCAAATAATTCTGAAAATAAGTGTGGGCTGTTGGAGATATTCTAAACAGAGCCTCTGATTATTTTCAGGATTTTTAGAAGTGCCTAACTATTTTTAATAAAGCCACAAACTTACAAAAAAATAGAAAATAGAAATTAAAAGAGAAGCAGAGGCTTACCTGGCGCCCACCTGGCAAGCCCACCTGCCGGCCCAGCCCAGCCACCGCTCCAGCGAGCTGCTTGGCTCGGCCAGGCAGGCAGCCAGGTGCTCGACGCCGGCACGAGCGCGCGCCACGCGGCTGCCCGCCGCCCTGCTTCCTCCCCTCGCTGTTCTGTCGCCCTGGGTCAGTCACCCACTCCTCCCCCGAGCTCGCACACACGCCCTCTCCCCCCCAGCTCCTCTCCTTCGCTCTCCCGCACCATGGCCGATGCCACCACAGCTGCACCGCCGCCGTAGTCGCGCTCTCCGTCGTCCCTGCGCCGTGCCACCATGTCCAGAAGCTCCGCCGCCCTCCTCTCCTTCGAGCAAGCTGAGCCCTGAGCGCTCGCTTTCCCCGAAGCCTCTGCACCGACCTCGCCCGACTCCGCCACCGCCGGAGATCCCCTTTGCCGTCACAGCCTGAAAGGATCGAGAAGAGGTGTATAGAGGGGGGTGATTAGACACTAAGTGCTAAAAGTTACAGTTTTTAATATTCTTAAATTTAGGTGGAGTTTAAGCAAAAGTTTAACAAACACAATAAATATCAAGCAAGCATGCAATGAGTATATGAGCAGCGGAAAGTAAAGCATGCAACTTGCAAGAATGTAAAGGGAAGGGTTTGGAGTATTCAAACGCAATTGGAGACACGGATGTTTTTGGCGTGGTTCCGATAGGTGGTGCTATCGTACATCCATGTTGATGGAGACTTCAACCCACGGAGGGTAACGGTTGCGCGAGTCCACGGAGGGCTCCACCCATGAAGGGTCCACGAAGAAGCAACCCTGTCTATTCCATCATGGCCATCGCCCACGAAGGACTTGCCTCACTAGCGGTAGATCTTCACGAAGTAGGCGATCTCCTTGCCCTTACAAACTCCTTGGTTCAACTCCACAATCTTGTCGGAGACTCCCAAGTGACACCTAGCCAATCTAGGAGACAAGACTCTCCAAGAAGTAACAAATGGTGTGTTGATGATGAACTCCTTGCTCTTGTGCTTCAAATGATAGTCTCCCCAACACTCAACTCTCTCTCATAGGATTTGGATTTGGTGGAAAGAAGATTTGAGTGGAAAGCAACTTGGGGAAGGCTAGAGATCAAGATTCATATGGTAGGAATGGAATATCTTGACCTCAACACAAGTGTAGGTGGTTCTCTCTCAGAACATGTGTATTGGAAGTGTAGATGTGTTCTGATGGCTCTCTCCACGAATGAAGAGTGGGTGGAGGGGTATATATAGCCTCCACACAAAATCTAACCGTTACACACAATCAGCCAAACTCGATGGGACCGAATCGTTAAACTCGGTCGGACCGATTCAGCAAACCTAGTGACCGTAGGATTTTCGGTGGGACTGAGATGCAACTCGGTAGGACCGATATGGTTAGGGTTAGGGCATAACGTAATCTCGTTGTGACCGATTACACAAACTCGGTGGGACCGATTCTGGTAATAAGCAAACCAGAGAGTTGGTCAGGCAAACTCGGTGAGACCGATTACACAAACTCGGTGGGACCGATTTTGGTAATGAGCTAACCAGAGGATTTGCATTGTAATCTCGGTAGTACCGATTGCTCAAACTCGGTGAGACCGATTTTGGTAATGGACATACACAGAGAGATTACAATCCCATCTCGGTGAGACCGAGATCCCTATCGGTGAAACCGATTTG
This sequence comes from Aegilops umbellulata, assembly GCA_032464435.1. Lineage (NCBI taxonomy): Eukaryota > Viridiplantae > Streptophyta > Magnoliopsida > Poales > Poaceae > Aegilops > Aegilops umbellulata. Next base: position 220,353,008 of record CP136055.1, on the reverse strand, counting down.
CTAGGGTTTGTGGCAGTGGCTATGACATGTGAAACTCGCTGGCGCCAGATAGAAAGAATCGGTGGGGCCGAGTTTGACTTTTGGTTTAGGTCATATGTGGATGTGGGAAGGTAGCTGAGGATTTTGGAGCATATCACTAAGCACATGAAGCAAGAGGCTTATTAAGCAACACCTCATCCCTCCTTGATAGTATTGGCTTTTCCTATAGACTCAATGTGATCTTGGATCACTAAAATAGAAAATGTAGAGTCTTGATCTTGAAGCTTGAGCCAATCCTTTGTCCTTAGCATCTTGAAGGGGTTCCACATCCTCTAGTCCATGCCACTCCATTGTTGAACTTATCTGAAACATGCTAGGTAAAAGTGTTAGTCCAACAAGAGATATGTTGACATTAATTACCCAAACCACCCAGGGAGCACTTGTGCTTTCAATCTCCCCCTTTTTGGTAATTGATGACAACATACATCAAGGCTTTAGATAAAGATATAGAGAATAGCTAGTAAAGCATTGGAAGGACATGTAACATGCATAGGCTCCCCCTACATGTATGCAAACATGTGAAAATGGAATATAGGAGCATGCGAATGCATAAGCATGATAGAGTAAGCAATGTGTTACATGTATCTTGGCTATATGCATCAGAGCAAATGATGTGAATATGAGAAATGTACCTTCATGCTCATGAGTCCTTCTTGCAAACAGTATGTACATCAGCAAGAACCTCTCATTCACACGACTGTGATGCATATACTTACCTTGTGGTCTTGAGTTGGCTTAGGATGGGATGAACCTGCGCAAACAAGGTTAAATAACATAGATACACCTACTGACCAGAGCAAACAAGAGAAACCACAAGAGAACCAAGATTGGGATGACATGTAGAGTGAGTACTAAGTACCACATTGGGTATAGACATGTCCCCAAAGGTAAAGATATGCAATAAAATCAGAGATTTCCTTCCCTTAGATGTCTTGCTCCCCCTGAATCTGATCATGAGATATTGGGAGAAGACAGGGAACAGAAAATCAGAGCAACAGAAAAGAAACAACAGAGCTTGAGCTAAAGCAAGCAAGCAAACATGTCTTTCCCCTCATAAGGACATGTGACATCTCTCCTCTTGAACACCAAGCATCCGGGGTCATTGATATTACTTTCTCCCCCTGAGTATTCTCTCTTTCTCCCCCTATAGGAAAGATTAAGCTTTGATGTGATCTCTCTCTCCCCCTTTGACATCAATTTCCAAGAAGGGCTCTTCTGGTCATGTGATACAAATGGGTTGGTCCTTGAGCCACAGAGCAAAGCAGCAAGTCTAATATGATGCTGGTAGAGGATAAGAATCATTCAGTGGAGCTGGAGCAAGCAAAAATCAGGAATAAGTGGCAAGTTGGCTTTCCTGTGATGGAATCGGTGACTCCGAGTTGTGTGCTTCGGTTGCACCGAAAGATTTCGGTTGGACTGAAGAGAACAAACCGGTGTGACCGATTTCATCAGAGTGAAACCACTTGTCACCTCAGCTCACTAGACAAGTAAGATCTCACAAGGATTTGCAAGGAATTAACTGAAAGATTTGCAATGAATTGGATGCAGAAAGTGCAGAACAAAAAGGAAAGAAAAGAAACTAAAAAGTTCTAGATGAAGTTTTTTTTCTTTTTTTTGAAAGGGGAAACAAATATGCAAGAGACAAATGCAATAACATAGAAAATAACACAAGAGAACTTCATGTAGAGTTGGGCGGCAAAAAAGTCACCTATGTTAGAGTATATTGACTTAGGAGTCAAGTGAGAGCACTTGATCATAGGTCATACTCATCGTTTAAGCTCATAATGGGGTTACCATTTTTGTTTAAGCATCTTGATGTATTCACATCTTGTTGAGTTGCTTTGACTCATGACTTGGAGTAAAGCTTCTCTAAGATGGAATAACATACCTTGGGTGGTGGTGTTGATCTTGCACATGTAGTCGAACTTGTGTGGGTTGCTCAAGGTTGATGTAGTTCATCAAGTGCTGGGAGCACCACTTGGAGTTTGAGTTCATCTACCTACATGGGTTAGTCTTGCAAGGAAGAGCACTTGTGTATCCAAAATGACAATCATAGGATTTAACATAGAATTTGTCAAAGGATATGTTTGAATGGTTTCGTGCTTCCTTGTCTTAAACCACCATTGTGTAGAGACTTGGTGATGTAGGAATTGCTCAAGATGTGAGTGAGTTGCAATCTCATAGATTTAGATTCAACCAAGTACCTACACAGGTTAAATAACATGCAAGGTACAAATATATCCAAGACATATGAATAGCATCATAAGAGAAATATCAAGGATTAGTCATAGGCTCATGCCCTGCATGTATCAAATGGAGTTCCTACTCCAAGTTTGAAGCATCAATGATGTTCAACTCACCCCTCAACCTGCAAAACACTTTCTCATCAAGTGGTTTAGTGAATATATCCGCCAATTGCTTATCGGTGCGAACATGCTTAAGGTTAATGTCCCCTTTGGCAACACGATCTCGAATGAAATGATGACGAACTTCAATATGCTTAGTTCGAGAATGTTGCACGGGGTTGTGAGCAATCTTAATACCACTTTCATTGTCACAAAGCAGTGGAACATGTTTCACATATATCCCATAATCTTTAAGAGTTTGGGTCATCCAAAGTAATTGAGCACAGCATGAACCAGTGGCAATGTATTCCGCTTCGGCGGTGGATAAGGATACTGAGTTTTGTTTCTTAGAAGACCAAGACACAAGAGATCTACCAAGGAATTGACAAGTACCCGAAGTGGACTTTCTATCAACCTTGTCTCCGGCATAGTCCGAATCGGAGTAGCCAACAAGATCGAAAGAGGACCTCTTAGGATACCAAATGCCAAAATTTGGTGTATGGATTAAGTATCTCACTATCCTTTTCACAGCCTTAAGATGACATTCTTTAGGATCAGCTTGATATCGTGCACACATGCACACACTTAGCATAATATTGGGACGTGAGGCACATAGATATAACAATGAGCCAATCATAGAGAGATAAACTTTTTGATCAACTGGTTCACCATATTTGGTCAAATCAAGATGTCCACTAGTAGGCATGGGTGTAGTCATACCTTTGCATTCTTGCATATTGAACTTCTTGAATAAGTCCTTAGTATACTTCATTTGAGAGACAAAGGTACCTTCCTTAGTTTGCTTGATTTGCAAACCAAGAAAGAATTTGAGTTCACTCATCATAGACATCTTAAACTTCTCCGACATTAGCTTTCCAAACTTCTCACTAAAATGAGGGTTAGTTGAACCAAATATGATATCATCAACATAAATTTGGCACACAAATAGTTCTCCATTAAACATTTTAGTAAAAAGAGTAGAATCAATTTTACCAATTTCAAAGCCTTTTTCAATAAGGAACTTGGTCAAGCATTTATACCATGCTCTAGGAGCTTGTTTAAGACCATAAAGCGCTTTGTGAAGTTTGTAAACATGATTAGGTTTCTTAGGATTGACAAAGCCGGGAGGTTGCTTAACATAAACTTCTTCCTCAATTTTGCCATTTAGAAAAGCACTTTTAATGTCCATTTGGTACAAGGTGATATCATGGTGATTAGCATAAGCAAGTAAGATGCGAATGGACTAGTCTAGCAACGGGAGCATATGTCTGACCATAGTCCATACCTTCAACTTGTGTGTAGCCTTGGGCGACGAGACGTGCTTTGTTGCGAACTACTTGTCCATCTTCATCTTGCTTGTTGCGAAACAACCATTTGGTACCATTGATGTTATGGTTGTTGTCGGGCTTCTCGACCAATGTCCACACTTGATTTCTCTCAAAGTTGTGTAGCTCTTCATACATAGCGTTTATCCAATCCGGATCCTTCAAAGCTTCTTCAACCTTCATAGGTTCAATGCTAGAGATGAATGAGTAATGTTCACAAAAGTTAGCTAAACGAGTTTTAGAGCGAGTAATTCTCCCGGTTTGGATATCATTGTAGATTTGCTCGACGGGATGATCTTTGGCAATTCTTGCTCGAACTCGTGAAAGCTTTTGCTTGGATCGGGGTGGAACATCCTCTTCATCTAGTTCTTCTTCTTCTTCTTGGCCTTCTTCATTGTTGACGTTGTTGTTCTCTCGTCGTGTTGGAGAAGGAGGTTGTTGATGTTCATCTTGGTGTACTTCCTCGTTTTCTTCATCTTGGTGTGTCCCACTTGTGGATGCTTCCGTATCAACTCTTGGTTCACCTTGTCGTGAGGTAGAAGATTCCACTTGGACGGACGAGTTACTCTCCTTCATTTCCGTTGGACGAATCTTGCCGATGGACAAGTCTTGAATTGCTTCCGAAGGGTCTTTGTCTCCTACATCAATTGGCAATTGCTCTACTTGCGAGCCGTTAGATTCATCAAACTTCAAATCTACCATCTCTTCAACCTTTCGGGTGAAATTGTTGTAGACACGGTAAGTGTGAGGGTTTGAGCCATAACCAAGTAGGAAACCTTCATGAGACTTAGGAGCAAATTTAGAACGACGATGCTTATCAAGAATGTAGCACTTTGAGCCGAATACTCGAAAGTATCCAACTTGGGGTTTGTTACCGGTGAGGATCTCGTATGCCGTCTTGCCGAGTAGCTTGTGAAGATACAAGCGATTTGTTGCATGACAAGCTGTTTCAACCGCTTCCGCCCAAAAGTGCTTTGGCGTCTTGTACTCATCAAGCATCGTTCTTGCCATCTTGATAAGAGTCCGGTTCTTCCTCTCAACAACTCCATTTTGTTGAGGTGTGTACGTAGCCGAGAACTCGTGTGAAATCCCTTCTTCGTCAAGAAAGGTGTCCACTTTTGTGTTCTTGAACTCCGTTCTGTTGTCGCTCCGAACCTTCTTGATCTTTACGTCGAACTGATTTCGGGCCATCCTAGCAAAGTTTTTGAAGATCTTTTGGACCTGCGATTTGTCATCGAGAAAGAACACCCACGTAAATCTTGAAAAATCATCAACTATGACTAGACCAAATGAGTTACCACCGAGACTCTTGTAGGCATTTGGACCAAAGAGATCCATGTGAAGTAGCTCGAGTGGTCTTCTTGTGGTCATAATGTTCTTTGCGCGGTGACTTCCTCCAACTTGTTTTCCTGCTTGACAAGCACTACAAAGTCTATCCTTGTCAAATATGACATCTTTTATTCCGAGGATATGATCACCTTTAATAAGCTTATCAAGATTTCGCATACCAACATGACCTAGTCTTCTATGCCACAACCAGCCTTTAGAAGATTTAGCAATTAAGCAAGTTTTAGGTTGAGCCTTTTTAGTGAAATCAACAATGTAAAGATCTCCTCTACGTATACCGGTAAAGACCATTTTATGATTGTCTCTACAAAACACTTGGCAATCTACTTCAGTGAATAGGACATTGAAGCCGAAATCCGCAAGTCTAGAAACTGAAAGTAAATTGTATCCAAGGGATTCAACGAGCATGACATTTTGTATGGAGCTATCATGTGAGATGGCCACCTTACCAAGGCCAACCACCTTACCCTTTGAATTATCACCAAAAGTGACATATTTTCGAGGGCCGTCGTTTTCAGCAAGCTCATTGAACATATCTTCATCTCCGGTCATATGATCAGTACATCCACTATCAAGGACCCATTCCTTTCCTCCAGCCATGTAGCCGCGAAGATTTGCCATAAGACCAAAATGCCTCATTGCATCATCAAGATCATAGTCACTATCATCATATTCATCATAGTATCCATGCTCAACATCATCTTGTGATTGATCAATTCCTAGAGAGGGTAATTCATTAGATAAATGATCATCACAATGGTTACCTTTATGAATTCTAATAGCTTCGGATACGATATTGCTAATGATTCCAACGTTTCCTTTAGCATGCATGAGATTGGTAAGCTCAAATAGACAATCACCAAAGTTGGGATCACTAGAGTTCATCTTACTCAAAGCAACAGACTTATGGAGAATTTCATCAAAAAATTTCAAGGAATAACTTGGAAATCGTTCCTCAAGAAATTTCCATATAGTATAGGCACAATCAAGAGTAGGCAAACTAGCAATCAAATTTTTGGGCAATCCTCTTATGATAAGATTGATGGTTCTAAGATTGCGAATCATGTCAAGATCTTCATCTAGGGTAGGGTGCAAAGGATCAACATGAGGTGCACAAGGGCAAGTAATGTACTTGTTCAAATGATATTTATTGAAAATCTCAAGCATTTCATTTTTACACTCATGAAAATATTCTCCATCAAGAATAGGCACTCCATGTCTAAGACTTCCCAAAGTAGACACATCCATCTTCCTCCAAAGGTGTTTAAACCAGGGCAATGGAGACCAAAGCTCTGATACCAATTGAAAGGATCGAGAAGAGGTGTCTAAAGGGGGGTGATTAGACACTAAGTGCTAAAAGTTGCAGTTTTTAATATTCTTAAATTTAGGTGGAGTTTAAGCACAAGTTTAACAAACACAATACATATCAAGCAAGTATGCAATGAGTATATGAGAAGCGGAAAGTAAAGCATGCAACTTGCAAGAATGTAAAGGGAATTGGATTATTCAAACGCAATTGGAGACACAGATGTTTTTGGCGTGGTTCCGATAGGTGGTGCTATCGTACATCCACGTTGATGGAGACTTCAACCCACGGAGGGTAACGGTTGCGCGAGTCCACGGAGGGCTCCACCCACGAAGGGTCCACGAAGAAGCAACCTTGTCTATTCCATCATGGCCATCGCCCACGAAGGACTTGCCTCACTAGCGGTAGATCTTCACGAAGTAGGCGATCTCCTTGCCCTTACAAACTCCTTGGTTCAACTCCACAATCTTGTCGGAGAATCCCAAGTGACACCTAGCCAATCTAGGAGACACCACTCTCCAAGAAGTAACAAATGGTGTGTTGATGATGAACTCCTTGCTCTTGTGCTTCAAATGATAGTCTCCCCAACACTCAACTCTCTCTCACAGGATTTGGATTTGGTGGAAAGAAGATTTGAGTGGAAAGCAACTTGGGGAAGGCTAGAGATCAAGATTCATATGGTAGGAATGGAATATCTTGACCTCAACACAAGTGTAGGTGGCTCTCTCTCAGAACATGTGTATTGGAAGTGTAGATGTGTTCTGATGGCTCTCTCTCCACGAATGAAGAGTGGGTGGAGGGGTATATATAGCCTCCACACAAAATCTAACCGTTACACACAATCTGCCAAACTCGGTGGGACCGAATCGTTAAACTCGGTCGGACCGATTCAGCAAACCTAGTGACCGTTAGGATTTTCGGTGGGACTGAGATGCAACTCGGTAGGACCGATATGGTTAGGGTTAGGGCATAACGTAATCTCGGTGTGACCGATTACACAAACTCGGTGGGACCGATTCTGGTAATAAGCAAACCAGAGAGTTGGTCAGGCAAACTCGGTGAGACCGATTACACAAACTCGGTGGGACCGATTTTGGTAATGAGCTAACCAGAGGATTTGCATTGTAATCTCGGTAGTACCGATTGCTCAAACTCGGTGAGACCGATTTTGGTAATGGACATACACAGAGAGATTACAATCCCATCTCGGTGAGACCGAGATCCCTATCGGTGAAACCGATTTGCTAGGGTTTGTGGCAGTGGCTATGACATGTGAAACTCGCTGGCGCCGGATAGAAAGAATCGGTGGGGCCGAGTTTGACTTTTGGTTTAGGTCATATGTGGATGTGGGAAGGTAGCTGAGGATTTTGGAGCATATCACTAAGCACATGAAGCAACAGGCTCATTAAGCAACACCTCATCCCTCCTTGATAGTATTGGCTTTTCCTATAGACTCAATGTGATCTTGGATCACTAAAATAGGAAATGTAGAGTCTTGATCTTAAAGCTTGAGCCAATCCTTTGTCCTTAGCATCTTGAAGGGGTTCCACATCCTCTAGCCCATGCCACTCCATTGTTGAACTTATCTGAAACATGCTAGGTAAAAGTGTTAGTCCAACAAGAGATATGTTGACATTAATTACCAAAACCACCCAGGGAGCACTTGTGCTTTCACCGCCGCACCAGCTCGTCCCCGACCGCGTCGTCTGCACCGTCATGACCGTCGTGAGCTCAGCTATCTCCTCCCCCTTCTCGTCCTCGCTCGAGCACCGCAGCGACCCCATGGAGCTTCACCGCACGCGCCATCGCCGAGCTCGTCGCCGACGTGTCTCCGGCCGACCACCGGCCACACCACCGTGTCCAACACACTCACTGCGCCCCCAGGAGTCCAATGCACCACACCACGCGCCTCGATGTGCCCCGTAGCCTTGGGTTCATCTTCACCCGACTCCGGCGACCGCCAAGGTCATCGTCGGCGATGTTTCCGGCCACCCCGAGCTCCACCACTGCCACCAAACGCCGCGGCTTGCTCCTAGCTACGCGTAGATGCCCTCCGCCGCTCATTTGGTCGCCGGAACGCGCTAATGCACTCTCACCGCCGCGTCTGGCCTCGCCGGCGGCTAAACGCCGGTGGGTTTGACCTTTGACTTTGACTGGGTGGGCCCAGGTTGACTTCCCTGAGTCTATGACAAGTGGGGCCCCCCTCTGCTAATTAACTCAGATTAGTTTTAACTAAATTTGGTTAGGTTAAATAACTACTGACACGCGGGACCCACTGGTCAGGTTGACCTGGACGTCCCCTTTGACCACTGACATCACCCTGACGCACTGCTGACGCAATAACTAATTTCTGGATTTATTTTTATATAGAAAATTCCAGAAATTGTTGCAAACTTCAAAAATTCATAGAAATTAATCTGTAACTCCAAATGCAAAGATTTATATATGAATTTTGATCAGAAAAATTCAATCTATCCATTGGTAGTGGTTTCATGCATGAAAAAACAAGTTAACCTTGCTGATTAAGCAAAATAAGATAATGCACTAATATGGCTATGTGAAATGAACTAACATTTGAATCTTTGATTCAAATGAGTTCATTCCTTTCTGTTCTAGCTTGCATTAGGCGAAGACACATTCATATTGCCATGTCATAGCATGCATCATATTGTTGCATATCGTCATGTGTTGATTATGTTCGGTGTGTTTTTCGTGGTAGGTTCTGCCTCCGAGGATAACCCCGAATATCCGACTGAAGGGCAGTACCCTACTACCACAACATCAGGCAAGCAACCCATTGATCATTCCGATACAAACCCATGTTCCCGCTTCTGCTCTTGTTTACTGCATTAAGACAACGCGATTCAAACTGCTGTGTGTTGCGGTAGTTGAACCCACTTCCTTTGCATGACCTGTCATTGCCACAGTAACTAGATGAAACCCACTAGCATGTGTAGGAGTTGATTGAGCCATATTTGTGTTTCCTACCATGCTATGCTTGCTATGCTTAGAGTTGTGTCAGGTCTAGCTCATCGGGATGATGAACTAGAGTGAAAGGTTGTGTCGGTAATGAGAGTGAAGTGAGGAATATGATTTGGTAAAGGAATCGATGAGAGGCCATGTAGGAGTACATGGTGGGTTGTTTCATTGAGGCCGTCCCTAAGAACTGAGATATGTGTGTGTGATTTAAGATTCGGCTACTACCACACATTGGGATCCTTAATTGACCCTCTCGACTTATTAACCACTCTTGTCCTTTGTCCGGGAGTTGCAAAGTAGTTTCTGGTGTTTGTAGCATGCTGGGGCCGCACGGAGCGCTGACCGTAGGGGTGGGCTCTGTTGCGGTAGGCACGTGGCCCGGTGTACCGATTCGCCCGTTTGGTGTCTCGGGAACCCTGCACACATCGTTCGGGGCCATTAGTGAAAACCTCGGCCGGACTCCCTGCGGATGGAACCCGAATAGGCGATAAACCTGGACTAGGGACTCGTGTGTTTAGTCAGGTCATGGCCGACACCCTCGCTGGGCTTCTGCTTGAAGGTTGCCGAGTACACGTCGTGTAGCAGCGATAAGTGGCGAGAGCGTGTGTGAAGAAGTACACCCCTGCAAGGTATAAAACTATTCGAATAGCCGCGTCCGCGATAAAGGACTACTTGGACACCTATGCAGTTCATAGACAAGAAAATGGATACTACTAAAAGCCTCAAGATAAGTGTGAGTACCGCGGATGGCCCTCTCGTAGGTTGACGAGAGAGGATCCACGGTGGAGTATTGTGTTGGTGATTAGTGGACTCGTGTGCGACAAATGCTTTACAAGTTGTGTCTATCGTAGGATAGCTTAGCCATGATTCAGAGCTGGCGTGCTGCAATAACTCCACTACCTTGTTGAGAATGTGCATGTATAGTAGGATTCTGTTGTAAGACTTGTTGAGTACCTCCGTACTCATGTTGCTTTAATTAATGTTTTCAGACGACAGCACCGCCCCCTCCGATGGGTTCTATGTAGACCTCGACGTTGACGAGTGACTAGCCACCCAGGTGGTGATCCAAGCCTTGGAAGGGCCCGCTATAGATAAATAGGCTTCCTCAAGCCTTTTTCCTTTCTAGTGTCTGTACTCAGACTAAGTTGCTTTCGCATGTGCTTGTATGATTGTATGACTCGAGTGTCGGGTTGTGTGACCCCTATCTATATGAATATGTTATGTATGGCTCCTTGGAGCCTTTTAAATAAAGTACTTTGAGTTGTAGAGTTTTGTTGTGATGCCATGTTGTATGTACTCATATCGGGCATATTGTGTGTTTGATTGAAACGCTTGGTATGAGTGGGATCCGACAATCTAGTTGTTTATCCTTGGTAGCCTCTCATATGGGGAAATGTAGTCTAGTGCCTCCTGAGTGATAGTAGTCCGCTACAGCCCGGTTCACCGGAGTCCTGCTAGCCCAGCACTACTGCTCTGGACACTTGACTGGCCGGCATGTGTTTCACTTCGTTCTTGTGTCTATCCCTTCGGGCACGCGGTGACATCCGGAGTCCTGCCTAGCCTGCTACAGCCCGGGTTACCAGAGTCCTGTTAGCCCAGTGCTACAGCCCGGATTCACACGTTGATGACCGACATGCTCGATGTGATTCATGTATGCCTGTTCCCATTGGTTAGTGCCGCTTTGGGTTCACGACTAGCCATGTTGGCCCGGGTTCTCTCTCATATGGATGCTAGCGACACTATCATATACGTGAGCCAAAAGGCGCAAACGGTCTCGGGCCATGGTAAGGCGACACCCGTGGGACTACTGTGCGTGAGGCCGCAAAGTGATATGAGGTGTTACCGGCTGGGTCGATGTGACTTGGAATCGGGGTCTTGACAGGCGCGGGGCGGCGGCGGCTAGCGGCAGCGGCGACAGCAGTTGCAGGCAATGCGGGGTAGTGGTTGCGAGCTCGGGATGGGGAGAGGAGGCAGTGGCGGCGGGGTATTTAAAGGCCTCGGGGGGGTGGCCCGACTTGGGAGAGGGGGCGGCGGCGTGTGTCCAGGACGGACACGACTTCCATGGCGGCGGCGCTCGGGAGTCCGCTCACGAGCCGGAGTGGGAGGCGGCGGCGCCCTGGGCTTCGGCCCGCTCGGCTGGGCAGTTGGCCCAGTCGGGCGATGCGTTTTTTTAAAACAGATTCCGCCGAGACATAAAAATCCTAAATAAATATAAGAAAATTCTAAAAATTCTGAAAACAATTTTCGCCGTCTAAATAAAATATTTAGAACAAGGTGAACATTTTCTTGGCCTAAAAATGCAATTTTGAAAAATGCATATTTTTCAAATTCAAATAAAATAACAAATAAAATCCAAATAAAAATAATTATTTAATTTTAACATTTTTCCTCCAATACTTATTTTATTTTCAAGAAGTCATATTATCTCCTCTCTTTTATTTTGAGATTGGAAATATTTCGGAGAGAAAAATAATTAAAACCAAAATGGTCCTCTTTTGAATATTTGAGGAAATTCAAATACAAAAATGAATGAAATCCCCAACTCTCTCCGTGGGTCCTTGAGTTGCTTAGAATTTCTAGGATCCCAACCAAAATGTATTAAAATATGATATGCATATGATGACCTATATATAACATTCCAAGTTGAAAATGTGGGATGTTACAAACCTACCCCCCTTAAGATGAATCTCACCCACGAGATTCGGGTTGGCTAGAAAATAGTTGTGGGTGGTCTTTCCGTAGATCTTCCTCTCGTTCCCAGGTGGCTTCATCCTCGGTATGGTGGCTCCACTGAACTTTTCAAAACTTGATAACCTTGTTGCGCGTTACTCGGCTGGCAAACTCGAGAATCTTGACTAGTTTCTCCTCGTAGGTCAGATCACTATCCAACTGAATTGCTTCCAGGGGTACTGTATCTCTCAGCGGAATATCAGCCATCTCAGCATGGCACTTCTTCAACTGGTAAACGTGAAACACATCATGAACTCCTGACAGTCCTTCGGGTAACTCCAACTTGTAGGCCACTTCTCCCATATGTTCCAAATCCCGGTATGGTCCTACAAATCTCGGGGCTAACTTTCCCTTAACTCCAAAACATTTAACTCCTCGCAGAGGCGACACACGAAGATATGATTTGTCTCCGATTTCATAGACAACCTCCTTGCATGTTGAGTCGGCATAACTCTTCTGCCAGGACTGAGCTACCTTCAGTCTATCGCAAATCAACTTAACCTTCTCTTCGGACTCTTTGATCAAATCTGGTCCAAACAACTAACGGTCTCCAACTTCATCCCACATCAACGGTGTCCTACGCCTCCTTCCATACAAAGCTTTGAAAGGTGCCATCTGCAAACTGGCATGGTAGCTGTTGTTGTCTGAGAACTCCGCGTAAGGCAAATTATCATCCCAACTAGATCCATAATCTAGCGCACAAGCTCTCAACATGTCCTCCAGAATCTGATTGACTCTCTCGGGCTGTCCATCTGTCTGCGGATGAAAAGTTGTACTAAACTCTAGCCTGGTACCCAACGTCTGGTGCAGCTGATGCCAAAACTTTGAAGTAAATTGTGTTCCTCTATCTGATACGATGGTCCTCGGGACTCCATGCAGACATACGATCCTGGTCATATATATCTTGGCCAACTTTGCACTTGTATACGTGGTTTTCACTGGGATAAAGTGAGCCACTTTGGTCAAATGATCCACTACTACCCAGATAGAATCATATCCCGATCAGGTCCTGGGAAATCTGGTGATGAAATCCATGCCAAGCTTATCCCACTTCCATTCGGGTATCGGCATAGGCTGCAGTAATCCTGCTGGCTTCTGATGTTCTGCCTTCACTCTCTGACATACATCGCATATGGCTACATACTCGGCAATATCCTTCTTCATACTAGTCCACCAGAAACGCTCCTTTAAATCCAAATACATCTTGGTGTTTCTGGGGTGTATTGAGTATGGCGAGTCATGAGCTTCCTGAAGTATCAACTTCCTGATCTCTGCATTTTGGGTACATAAACACGGTCCTCAAACCATAAGGTGTCGTGCTCATCTTCACAAAAACCTTTGGCTTTTCCTTTGCTCATTCTCTCCTTTATCTGGGCAATATCTTTGTCATCCTTCTGAGCTTCTCGAATCTTTCCCAATAATGTCGACTGGACCTCCATTGCTGCGACAAAACCTCTAGGGACTATCTCCAAACATAGCTCCCTGAGATCTTCGACTAACTCCTTTGGTAATCCTTCACTTACGAGGGTATTGGCATAACTCTTCTAGCTCAAAGCGTCTGCTACGACATTGGCCTTGCCTGGATGATAGTGCAACTTCGTATCATAATCCTTTATAAGCTCCAACCATCTCCTTTGCCTAAGATTCGGCTCCTTCTGTGTGAAAATGTACTTCAAACTCTTGTGATCCGTGTACACATCATAATGATTTCCAATAAGAAAATGCCTCCAGGTCTTGAGTGCATGCACTACAGCTGCTAACTCCAAATCATGCGTGGCATAATTCAACTCATGCGGTCGAAGCTGGCATGAGGCATACGAAACAACTCTACCGTCTTGCATGAGTACACCTCCAAGTCCTAAGCGGGAAGCGTCGCAATACACTTGGAAATCTTTGCGTATATCCGGCAGAATCAGGACTGGGTCTGTAACCAAACGTTTCTTCAACTCCTGAAAACTTGCCTCACATTCATCTGTCCACTTAGTGTCTTTCTTTAACAACTCTGTCATAGGCTTCGCAATCTTAGAATTTTTTTCAATGAATCTCCGATAATATCCCGCAAGTCCAAGAAAATTGCGGATCTCTCCAACCGAGGTGGGTGATATCCAATCAGTGACTGACTTAACCTTGGTAGGATCCACGGCTATACCTTCTCCTGATATAACATGTCCAAGAAATCCTACTTCCTTCAACCAAAACTCGCATTTGCTGGACTTGGCATATAGCTAATGTTCCCTGAACTTCTTGAGAACTAAACGCAAATGCTCCTTGTGTTCCTCTTCATTCTTCAAGTATACCAAGATATCATCAATGAACACCACGACAAACTTGTCCAAGAACTCCATGAACACCTTATTCATCATACTCATGAAATAGGCTGGGGCGTTAGTCAATCCAAATGACATAACCGTGTACTCATATAGCCCATACCTTGTGGTGAAGGCTGTCTTAGGTATATCCTGTTCTCGAATCTTCAACTGGTGGTATCCTGATCGTAGATCGATCTTAGAGAATACTTTAGCTCCTTGCAGCTAGTCAAACAAATCATTGATCATCGGTAGTGGGTACTTGTTCTTGATCTTCACTTCATTCAATGCCCGATAATCAACAACCATTCTCAAGGATCCATCCTTCTTCTCAACCAAGAGCACTGGGGCTCCCCATGGTGACGAACTTCGTCGTATGTAACCTTTCTCCAATAACTCCTTGATCTGCTTCTTAATCTCCTCCAGATCATTTGCGGGCATCTGGTATGGTCTCTTCGATATCGGTTCGGTGCCTGGCAACAGCTCTATCAAAAACTCAATGTCTCAATCCGGCGGCATGCCTGGTAGCTCCTCTGGAAATACATCTGGATAATCCTTCACTACAGGCACTTCCTCCTGAACAACTCTTGAGAGGGAATTTACTTGGGTTATCTTTGGCGCGTGCCTGGATACATACTTGATCCTTTTTCCCTTCGGGGTGTTGAGCAGAATTGACCTACTAGCATAGTAAACGCTTCCACCATACTTCGATAGCCAATCCATTCCTAGTATTACATCCAATCCTTGTAATTCCAAAATTATTAGGTCTGAGGGGAAGACATGGTTACCAATTGTTAAGGGTATCCGATCGCACCATCGGCTGGCCATATATTCTGCTCCTGGTGAGCTTACTAGCATGGGTGACCTAAGGGCTAAGGTGGGTAACTTAAACTTGTCCGCAAATCCCCTTGATATGTATGAATGGGATGCACCAGTATCAAAAAGAACGAGAGCGGTAAATGACTTAACCAAAAACTTACCGATAACTGCATCTGGCTGCTCTTCAACCTCCTCCACATTTACGTGGTTCACTTGTCCCCTATTGAAAGGGTTGGGCTTCTTCCCAGAGCTTCCATTGCCATTTCCATTCTTTGCTTCAGGACACTCATTGGCATAGTGTCCAGTCTTCCCGCACTTGAAACAAGTAATGTGACTTTGGTCCTTCTTGGCGGGTGTGGCTAGATTAGAACGGTTCTGATTACTACCTGCTCCATTCCCATTTCCATTCTTGGGGCCACTGTGGTTATGCGAACTTCCTCCATTGTGGGTGTGGCCTCCATGGTTATGAGTATATCCTCCCGGGTTCGGGGTAAAACGAGGCTTCTGCTGAGCTCCTGAATTGTACTCCCTCCTTTCCCAAATATAAGTCTTTCTAGAGATTCCAACAAGTGACTACATACGAAGCAAAATGAGTGAATCTACATTCTAAAATATGTCTACATACATCCGTATGTTGTAGTCCATTTGAAATGTCTAAAAAGACTTATATTTAGGAACGGAGGGAGTACTTCCCTTGTCCATACTTCCTTTTGCGTCTGTCAATCTGTTGTTGCTTCCCTTCAATCATAAGAGCCTTGTCTACCAACTCCTGGTAGTTGTTAAATGTTGCCACCATTAACGGCATACTCATCTCATCATTCAGCCCTTCCATAAACTTCTCCTGCTTAGCGGCATCTGTGGGCACATCATCTGGGGCATAGCGGGCTAACTTACTAAACTCATCCACATACTGCCCCACAGTACGGTTTCCCTGGCATAAGTTGCGAAACTAACGCTTCCTCATGCTCATCGCTCCAGTTGAGACGTGAGCAGTGTGCAATGCTTGCTGAAACTGCTCCCAAGTGACATTGGCTATAGGGAAAGTGGTTGTGTAATTCTCCCACCATGAGGCTGCGGGTCCATCCAATTGATGTGCGGCAAAATGCACCTTCTCAGCATCTGTGCAACCTGTGGTGGTCAACTCCCTTCCAATCCTACGTAGCCAATCATCAGCAACTATTGGCTCGGTGCTATTGGAAAACACCGGCGGCTGCAACCTTAGAAAACGGGCTAAGTTTTCAACAGGAAGTGGTGGCGGTGGGTTGTTGTTGTTGTTGCCTTGGTTCTGGACTAGTAGCTGCATCAAGGCATTCTGCTGTTGGATCAATTGAGTGAGCTCCGGTGGAAAGACAAATCCGGGGTCACATCTCGGAGGCATCTGATGGGTTTAGAGGGGAGAGATTAGAATAGACTGAGGTCTAGTGAGAAAGCACTACCCATATGCACATGAGACAAACACATTCATATCACACCAATCAATTCAAACAAGGGCATACAATCGATCTAACAATCGTTACAGTGCTCGGACTACTACTATATACATGGGGGAATACTCCATAATATCGGCTCCAGCTTCATCTTCATAATCATCATCACTACTGTCGGGGTCGGAGTCGGTGTCGTCGATGATGATGTAGTCCTCCGATCGGATGTCATCGGGATGGTCGTCATCTCCTCCTGGTGTGGGGTCTCCCATGAATACTCCTAACTTCCTCGTCAGGTCGTCATTCTTCTCCACTAGTATTGTGATTTCTTCCTCGTATCCATCGCGTGTAGATTTGAGTTCCTCTTCAAGCTCCATGTTCCTGGTCATCACTTTCTTCAGGTCTATCATGCTTACGCACATTTGGTTCTCCTGGCGACGAATGTGCTGGTTTAACTCCAGGATGAAGGCTGCAATGGACATGTCCCTCCTGGTGCTGATCATCTCCCATTGCTCATCCCGACGCCCACATATCTGGTAGATGGTGTCCTTAAGTTCCTTGTGATAAACTTCGCCGATGCGTCCCATGGCGATGTGGGCTGCCATGCTCTTTCCTAGACTCCAGGTTGGTGCATCAAAGGAAAACACTATGGGTTCAGTAACTGGCGTGAATGTCCTTCCTGGAACTTGAACTCGAATCATCCAACACTCCTCTTCTGGTAAAGTGGCGGTGTAGGTCCCGGTGAAGCTTGGTATTCCTATATTCAGGTACCTACTGACTTCCTTCAGGTGTCGTCCAAAAGGTGTGTCTTCATCCGGTTGTGCAAACTTGTTCCTTGAGTCTGCCATCCTATAGAGTGGAAATGGATAGGAGTCAGAAATGAGTAGAGAAGAGTGACCTATGGCTTATCTTAGTGGTCGTGCCCTACAATCAGCGTGTGCTCTGATACCATCTTGTAGCGATCTAACCTCAAACGGTCAAATCTCTGTGCATAAGTGTCATCCCTGGATCGGTAATGCTGACACACACAGTACTTGAAGGATTTATAACAGAGTGCAATCACACACTTATTACATCGAATGTCTCAAAAGAGAACTTAACACAATAAATATGTCTTAAGGCCATCTAAAAACGCTAACAGCGGAAGGCTTGGAAGATAAAGTGAGTCCATCAACTCCAACGGCATAGCTGAGTGCACGACAACGACCTAGCGCACCTTACTCTTCGCCTGAAAAGTCTGCAACCCGAAACGGGTCAGCACATGGAATATGCTGGCAATATAACACAGTAGAGCAATGAACAGAATAAATGCTATCACTACATGCATATATGGCTGGTGGAGGCTCTATGGTTATAATGTTTTTTTGTGAAAAGCCAAATTTTTTCCTACATCAAAGGAATATATTTTATTTAACTATCATGGTAGTTGATAAACATCGAGAATGGTACCCCCATCTCAATCCCAATTAAAAGTAATTAATAACCCATCAAGTTAATTTAGAGTGATGAGATCAACATGACAATCCAAGAACCAGATACTCAAGATGTCCATAACCGGGGACATGGCTAACCATGATTAGTTTGTACACTCTGCAGAGGTTTGCGCACTTTTCCCCACAAGACTCAATCTCCCCCGTTGGATTTCTCGCACTACATGGTGTTTGAGAAACGGATGACCGAGACACAGTCTTTCAAAAACATCAACTTTTTACTCTGGGTAGACAGTACCAACCTACATCCCCTACATCTGCTAGCCTACCACTGAAAGAGGTCATGCAACATAGTCAACTATGCTAGAGCCCATAATAGCTTGTGGCTGCACACGGAAGTTTCTAGCATGAATAATCTTATGATCCCTTTGAGCTTGGGTGGCGAACCAAAGGACAACACTGGTATATCCCCAGGTGCCCACAACCAATCCACCCAGATGTGTATTTAAGTAGCCACCTTAAGTTAACCATTAATTAATAGCCTCACATCTGTCATGGATACACTCAGACCCAATCCACGTCTACGAGCATAGCATGGCAATATAAGCATAACGTAGAAGTAACTCCCAAGGGTTTGATAATAAAAGGGCAATAGGTTCTACCTCATCATCTACTTCCCAACACCCACATGTTAATCACATCCTAATCATGCAGTGTTTGAGGATTGTAACTAATGCATAAAAACTGGGTAATAAAGGGGTATGATCAAAGTGTTACTTGCCTTGCTAATGACCCGCAAACCCTAGAGACTCGTAGTAGCACGCTTCCCACTCCGGAAATTCTATCGCAAACGAACAATAGCATACATAAGCATTCAAGCATAGATGCAAGGGTTAAACTCAAATAAGAAGATCAAATCTGAAAGTTCAACTGAAGAACTTCGGTTTGCAAAAAGAATCGATCAAAACGGAGCTACGGAACTGAAACTACGGTCGAAAGAACTTCGAAAACAAATCTTCTTGAAACCAAATTTTAAATTGTCAAAACTATGTTCAAGTTGTTTAACTAGAAAGAGGGGCTCGAGGCAAAGATTTTGGCTTTGGTTTCACTGGATTTGGACGAACGGTTGAAAAGTTGTGAAGGTTTGAAGATCAGGGGCTAATCTGCGATAAAAGTATTTGCGGATAGGTCCCTGGCGAACAAATAAATGGAAAAAGAAAAATCTATCAGATGAACGTCCGCTAACAGAGACGAACGGGCGAATTCATTCGTTAAAACGAAGGAACGATCGCAAAGTAACCTAAACCGAAGAAAACCGAGCAACCGAACCGATCTAAATAAAAAAACAAACTAGGTTTAATAAAAACCGGGCGGTTTTATACCTAAAACCAAAAATAAAATCCGGCCGCAAGATCCGGCGGGCGGTGGCGCGTTCCGGTGAGGCGGGGCGGTGTGCTGCGGCATGGGCGATGGCGGCGCGACGCGGGGTGCGGCGCGGGGCGGCGGCGGCACTCGGCAGCGGTAGCAGGCGGCGCAGGATGGCGGCTGCGGCGGCGGTGGTTACGAGCTCGGGGTGGGGAGAGGAGGAGGCGGCGGGGTATTTAAAGGCCTCGGGGGGTGGTCTGACATGGGTGAGGAGGCGGCGGCGCGTGTCCAGGACGGACACGACGTCCATGGCGGCGGCGGCGCTCGGGAGTTCGCTCCCGAGCCGGAGCGGGAGGCGGCGGCGTGCTGGGTTTCGGCCCGCTTGGCATGGCCGTTAGCCCAGTCGGGCGACGCGTTTTATTTTTTAAACAGATTCCGCCGAGAAAGAAAAATCCTAAATAAATATTAAAAATCTAAAAATGCCAAAAATAATTTTCACCGTCTAAATAAAATATTTAGAACAAGGTGAACATTTTCTTGGCCTAAAAATGCAATTTTGAAAGATGCATTTTTTTAATTCAAATAAGTAACAAATAAATTCCGAATAAAAATAATTATTTGATTTTAACATTTTTCCTCCAATATTTCTTTTATTTTGGAGAAATCATATTATCTCCTCTCTTTTATTTTGATATTGGAAATATTTCAAAGAGAAAAATAATTAAAACCAAAATGATCCTCTTTTCAATATTTGAGAAAATTCAAATACGAAAATGAATGAAATCCCCAACTCTCTCTGTGGGTCCTTGAGGTGCTTAGAATTTCTAGGATCCCAACCAAAATGCAATAAAATATGATATGCATATGATGACCTATGTATAACATTCCAAATTGAAAATTTGGGATGTTACAGATGCTCTGATGGGTTGAACCTATGCCTTCCGTAATCTATGTGAACCCTAAGATTATGCGGGTTATATCTATTGGCGTTTTGTTGGATACATTTTCAACTCTACAACTACTTCAAAGACGAGAAGTGAATGAAAGGTTAGCATTGAAGAAATGGGAGTCGATCTTGAACCTTTGCGTTCATGCCCATGGACCTGGTGTGGAACTTATCATGGAAGCTTCTTGTATTAATAGTAATCCCCTTGTTATAAGTTCATCTAGTATTTATGTTTGGTCCTTTGCAACTGTGGTTCTGACCATGATTGTTCTCCTTTGATTCCATTTCTTGGACAAGTTAAAGGACTTGTCTTCTGCAGATCAATACACGAGTTCAATCTCTATTCTGATCTACCTTCGAGTATTGTCCCCCTATTATCTCGAGGATATCGTCCCATTGCACTATATCTTATGAATTCTTGTCAGAATAATACTCTCACCATTTAGTCACTCCATAGGTTTACATTGTCTGTCACTCGAGAACTTTGACAAGTGACTCAAACCCACACTATGATTCAGTACTCCTAGTACGTTGTCGTTGGGAAGTTTAATACTCCCTCATGTCACTCCTAGCCTGATTGGCTACATCACTGTCGTGGTATTTTTAACTGTGCTACCTGGCCCTTCTTCGCGGTGCGCAATTTTCAATGATGAGATAAGCTTACATTAATCTTCCTTGTCATATCATTTTGCCTTGAACAACAAGCTTGATTCCGAGATTGTATCGTATCCGTGGTTCCAATAACTTGTCGCTTCATCATTCCTTCTGCTTGATGTCGTCGATGATCGATTGCATCTTCAAGAAACCTCTCAACAAATGTGTAGTGATCATGATCAACATTCTAATCTCTTCCAGAATATCAATCAAACTCATGATGATAAATACCATCCTTGCCCCTTGATGATTGTGTTATCATCGACAACATTATTGCCTTGCCTCCAACACAATACTTATTCATGTTTTGTGTTGTATCTTGATTTCCTTGCTATCTAGCTTATGTTATGTTCTACCTTGGAGTATTGCCATCTTTGATGTCAAGAATGTTGTGAGAATTTCACCACCTCTTAAGAATTCTTGATACAAGTGATACACCTGGCCATCTCCATTCATTTCTTGGTCCCCGTGTTGTCTCTAACCGGAATACCGATAGATAAACTATGATGTGTGTATTCAAAACTTCTAGCAACCCTATTGCTTTGGAGTTAATGCTCGATAGTTTCATTCTATGCCTAGTGGTTATTGAATCACCATTCTAATATCTATCATGCTACTTAGTCCATTTTTCTAGGTGCACTTTTGATCAATGTTTAATTGTGGTTGTTCTCCTCGGACCTACTTCATTATATACTTTGTTGTGTCCAATACTATCACCTTGTTCACTGTTTATGGAAATCTTGATGAATCGTTGCGGAGCCCATTGGCCACATGCTCATATTTTCCACGATGAAATTGTACGAGCTGTTCTAGCAGTTCATGCTTGATCCTTTGTGTTTCTGAAGTCCAACCTTTACCTGCTTACCATGACGATGCTATCCCAAAGCATGACTGTGGCATTACAATCATCAAAAGGCATATCGGAAGCGCAATACTAACATTTTCTTGATCAATTATCCAAACACCATGGCATGGGTAACATCAGGAGTTTCGTCGTCCCTTTTCCCAAACAGTTATCTGCTTGTTGTCTTGATGGGTATATCAATCTATGCTTGTCCTTTGGAAGGGTATACTTTCCTTTCCATTTGTCTGATTAATATAATAATCATGTTTTCCTTTCCATAGTTTTTTAATCTTTCTTGTGGTCTATAGGTTCTAAGCAGTAATATTCTTCTGCTTATGTAAACACCTTGGTGTACAATCCTGATAGTAAGACCTTGTTACTATTGTTGATGATATTCTGGTAAGCACCGATGGACGAGAACTTTGCCTATTGGTTTGCCTCATTTCAACGAGCAGGAAAATGGTTCTCTTCGCCCCTTGCCCTTGGTACCAACGTTGTTGCCGACATAACTGACAGGCTATCCTCTAACATGCCTTGCTATCATGACCGTGCAAGATGTCAGCGCACTTCCTACTTTTTAACCCACATGGTGGGCCCATAACCCACAGTTCCACAAGATCGAAACCTAACTCTCCTGTGCATCCCTGTTTCCATGGTTATTCCACCCACTTGGCTTAGTATCTAATTCACGGCCACCTCCCTAATGACCCATTCTGGTATCAGACGCAATACTTATTCTCGTTGCTCTGGACTCATTTCACACTTTGTCTCAAACATCGAACGATTGTCTATCCATTCAAAACTTCTTATTGTACCTTCCTACATTGCTCAAAATGTGTTTTATTTGTTCAACTCGAGAGATGGTCATGTGCTCATTCATGGGATAACCCCCAAATGATTACCCCTTATAGCATCCTATCATTGTCAAGCTGCCCCTTACCTATTCGTAAGTACGATGGAATTCCCGAAGAAAGGATGTCGACTACATCATGATGACCTGAAGCAGAGAAGTGAAGACATCAACATAATGGCTCGACCTATTCGAGAAGAGCAACCAAGACCGGGAACACTCGCTAGAATTTCGTAACCAGAACCTTCCCCTTTTAACCCCACCTCTTAAATTTCAGGACGATATTTCTTGTAGTGGAGGAGAATTGTGACGTTCAGATAATTAAGCTACAGTAATCCCCTGCTAATGATTCCATGTCACCATCGTTACTGTTGCTAAATCCCACGTCGATTCAAACCAATTCAAAATTCAAATTTAAAATAAAGTCAAGCAATAAAAGTTTTCATATGTCAAAAATAAAATGTTCAGATGGTGGAAAATAATCATTTGTTAATATTGGTGGTGAAAACCAATTTTTTTATAAAGTATTTAAATGCACTAAAATAAATAAAACTGGGGCTAAACAATTATTAAATGCTTTTTAAATAAGGACTGTGCTAACGACCAGTCCACTGGTCGTTAGCAACAGATCCGGACGATCCCACCCAGTACGACCCGCTTCTCTCGATCGATCCACCGCATTTTTTTTTCTTCTAGCGCAATAAAAAGAATTAGCAGAAGTGGGAATCAAACCCACCACCTCTTGGTAGACCATAGTAGTTCACAACCACCCGGTCTAGATTGAGCCAGTGATTAGATTAAGGTTAGATAGTATTTGTACCGCTACTTAGCGTGACCTGGAAACGAATACTTTTTCTTTCCTTCCTTTTATATTTTTTATCCTATATAGATAGCCCGGCTGCTCTGTCAATATTTACAACATCATGGTAATTTTAACGTAGTAAAAATTGTTGACATATCATGGTAACTTCGTTGTAAAAAGCATGCCAGGGTACACAAGTTTTTTTTTGCGAGGGTACAAAAGTTATCAACCATTTGGTACGTAACTTATCATGCTTTTTATACATAAGTTACTGGGGAATATTTTAAATATTTTTCCTTGGGTCAGAGATACGGCTGGGTGTTGTACAAAATTATTATACTTTGCAGTCTATAAAAATCATGATATTTACACAAAAGTTATCAAGAGATGTTTTTAATTTTTTTTCTAGGTCAATGTTATCGTGGTGTTTGTACATAAGTTATCATGATAGCGGTACATAAATTATCATACTATTTACATAGTAATTACCAGGGTACGTTTCAAGCAACCCTCGTATTGAAATATTACCGTCATATTTGTATCTAAATTATCAAGGCTGCGGTGCATAAATTATCATGTCATTTACACAACAGTTATCGGAGTAATGTTTCTCAAAGAGAAAAATTTCAAAGTCAAAGTTATCAGCTATGTTGTGTGTATATTATCATGTTATTTGCACAGAAATTACCGGGGTATGATTTCCAATAACTTTTATCCTAGGGTCAAAGGAGTTACCACGGTGTTCGTACGTGGGTTATCAGCTTTGTTGTGTGTATACTACCATCCTATTTACACCGAATTTATCAGGGGTTGTTTTTCAATATTTTTCCTCAGGTCAAATGGTTACCAGAGTGTTTGTACGTGAGTTATCAACTTTGTTGTGTCTATATTATCATGTTATTTACATACAAGTTACCGGACTAGATTATTTAACATTTTTTGGGTAGAAAGGTTACCATGGTGCTTGTACGCAAGTTATCATCTTTGTTTTTCTTATATTACCATGATATTTGCACAAAATTTACCGGGGGTATTCTTTTCAACAACTTCCATTCTGGGGTTAAAAGAATTACCGTAGTGTTTGTATGTGAGTTATCGGCTCAATTCTGCCTATATTACTATCATATTTACATAAAAGTTATCGGGGTTTGTTTTTCCACTAAATTTTTCCCCAGTCAAAAGTTACCAGCTCTATTGTGTGACCACGGTTGTTTGTTATATTGTCAGGTCGTGCGTAAATTACTGTGTTATTTACACAAAATTGATGCGTATATTATCCTGTTGTTTTGACAGAAGTTATCGGGATATGTTTCAATATTTTTTCCGGGTCAAAATTACAATGGTATTTGTATGTAAATTATCAGATCTACGATGCATAATTGTGCTATTTAAAGTTATTACGGTCTTTGCATCATAATTTAGTAGGTCCGCATGCATGAAATACCATGCTATTTACACACAAGTTCCCTATTTTGTCGCCTAAGAGAAATGAATCAAGTTGTTTTTCCTTTCCACTCATTTAATAAGGTATAAAAGACATGTAATCTGCATTTAAAACCAGAAGAGAGAGTTAGCTCAGTTGGTAGGGTGCTATGGCCTCAACCAATAGGTTCTAGGTTTGACTCTTGCTAGCGCCCTTTTTTTCTTTTCCACGCGCGTGACTCTAAAAAAACCAGATCAAGCGATTGTTGCGCGGGAGACTGGAAAAAAAATTGGATCTAGCGATTGTTGCGCGGGATGAGCGGATCGAGCGGTCGCAAGATCGTACGTGCCTGTTGCAAACCAATAGTCGGCAGGAAAATAGCATTGTCGTTTAAATAATACACAAATGCAAACTATTTAACTAAAGTGCCAACTATTTATGGCAGTGGCCTATTTACTAATACTAGTTTAGGGGTTCATTTCACATTTTATAGAACTAACAATAATAATAGTAAAGTAAAAGGAAAAGGAAAAGCACCCCCCTGTTCCCCCTGGGCCTCGCCCCCTGGCCCCCGCGAGATCTCCCTCCCTCCCTCTTCACCTCGCTCTCCCCGCCTGCTCTGCCACGTCCGCTGCAGCCGCCGCCGTCGCCAGGGATCCGTCACCCCGCGTAGCCACTGTCCTCTCCGCTGCTTGTCACCTGGTCCGACCGCTCCGTCCTGCTCCCCTACGACGCCTACACCAACCTGCACAAGCCAAACACCTCGACATCGCCGGATCGGCCCCCTCATCCTCCCCTGCATCCGCCGGAGCTCTTCGTCGATTCCGACGCCATCACTGCGTCCCGCGCCTCCCTGAGCCCTCCACGAGCTCTACTGTGAGCCCCCGGTCCTCCGTGACCTTCCCCCTCTCCTTCCCGTGCCCTCTAACACCGTATGCCGCTAGCTCCTCCCGTAGTCGCCGTCGCCGCATCCGTCGTTTCCGGCCGCCCCCGCTTGCGCTACTAACGAAGAACGACGCGGCGCCTCAAGCTCGCTTGTTTGACGCTCGCGGCTGGCCTTTTTGGTCACTGGAGCCGCCGGAACCGAGGACGCCGCCGCGTCGGGTGGTCGCCGGCCGCACCCGCTCACCCCTACCCCGCGCCCTGCGCCTCTAGCTTCTTACTGCTGCTGTCTGCTGCCACCACAGCCGCCCATGTCCGGCCCCCTCGCCTTGGCGCGCTACCGCCGTTGCTGGCCCAATGCTCACTACGGCCCGCCTCCGTCGGCCGCTCGCCTCGCTTGCTCTCGCCTCGGCCAGCCGGTGCCCTGCTTCCCTCACCCGCTCCGCCCCCGTGCCACACCTGCTTCCGCTCGGCCGCGCCGGCCCCATCTGTCGCTGCTCCCGTGGCTCACCGGAGCCCCCTCCGCCGTGGCCGGAGGCCATCACTGTTAACCGCCGGCCTAATTTGCCAAAGCAACACTAATTGCATGCTAACCCTCCCCTGGTGGAACCCATGTCCTAATTAGCTATGGTTTAATTAGCAGATGAGTTAAACTAACCTAATGAGCCACTGACAGCACGGGCCTGCACACTATTTAAACTAAATAGATTAGTTTAAACCGTTGTTAAAATACACAGTCAATGACATGTGGGCCCCTAGTCAATTTGACTAGTCAACGTTAACTGGATCAACTCAGTCAACAGGCCCCACATGCCAGCCTCCGTAGCCCTGCTGTGTACACTTTGTTGTGTGCACATAGCATTTTTTCTATTATTTTTTATTTAATAAGAAGTTCTAGAAAATATAAAAACTTTGAAAAATCATATAAAATGATCCGTAACTCGGATGAAAATAATTTATATATGAAAATTTCTCAGAAATATCCAATGAATCCAAATATGCAATCCGTTCATCTGTCACATGCCCCTAACAGTTGAACATGGAACCGGCCCCCTCATTTCATTTGTCCGAAAAATGCCACACGCCGGGGAAAACCCCTCCGGATGTTCCCTCTCCGTCTGCAACGTGTAGTATTACGCTAGATCACCTCTAGCAATGCATATTGTCATGTCATGCTTAGAGATGCATCTGTTTGCTTCTTCTCTTCGGTAGACCCCGAGACCGATGCTGCTACTGTGACCAACTACGTCACCGACGACCCTTCTTCCTTTGCAGCAGAGTTCCAGACAAGCAAACCCCCTGAGGGAGTCCTGGATTAGGGGGTATCCGGACAACCGGGCTATATCCTTTGGCCGGACTGTTGGACTATGAAGATACAAGATTGAAGACTTCGTCCCGTGTCCGGATGGGACTCTCCTTGACGTGGAAGGCAAGCTTGGCAATACTGATATGTAGATCTCCTTCCTTGTAACCGACTCTGTGTAACCCTAGCCCCCTTCGGTGTCTATATAAACCGGAGGGTTTAGTCCGTAGGACCAAGAACAACAATCATACCATAGGCTAGTTTCTAGGGTTTAGCCTCTTCGATCTCGTGGTAGATCAACTCTTGTAATACCCATATCATCAAGATCAATCAAGTAGGACTAGGGTTTTACCTCCATCGAGAGGGCCCGAACCTGGGTAAAAACATTGTGTCCCCCGTCTCCTGTTACCATCCGCCTAGACGCACAGTTCGGGACCCCCTACCCGAGATCCGCCGGTTTTGACACCGACATTGGTGCTTTCATTGAGAGTTCCTCTGTGTCGTCATCGTTAGGCTTGATGGCCCCTTCGATCAACGATAGCGATGCAGTCCAGGGTGAGACTTTTCTCCCCGGACAGATCTTTGTATTCGGCGGCTCCAGACTGCGGGCCAACTTGCTTGGCCATCTAGAGCAGATCGAGAGTTACGCCCCTGGCCGCCAGGTCAGGTTTGGAAGCTTAAACTACACGGCCGACATCCGCGGAGACTTGATCTTCGACGGATTCGAGCCCCTGCCGAGTGCGCCGCACGGTCACGATGAGCATGATTTAGCTCTGCCATCGGATAGTGCTCAGGAGATCGCACCGGCAACCGTTCCGACCCTTAATTCGGAGCCAATTGTGCCATCCATGGACGGGTGGATAGACCCCGCCACGGAGGCCGCATTCTCAGTGGCGATCGAGCCAAATATCGACCTTACCCTTCGAGAGAGCCGTGATGCCAAACTGCCGGACTCTTCCCCGGCCACGGACTCCGAACCGCCTGCGCCCGTGCCTATCGAATCCGACTGGGCGCCGATCATGGAGCTCACCTCCGCGGATATCTCTCAGCACTCGCCCTTCGGCGACATACTGAACTCATTAAGGTCTCTCTCCTTGTCAGGAGAGTCCTGTCCGAACTATGCCCGGCAGGATTGGGATGCGGATGACGAAGAAACTCGCCGCCCACCCACCACCCAATTAGTAGCCACTGTCGACGATTTGACTGACATGCTCGACTTCGACTCCGAAGACATCGACGGTATGGAGGACGATGCAGGAGCCGAACAGGAACCGCTGCCCACAGGGCACCGGGCAACCACCTCATCCCATGATGTATACATGGTGAACACTCCCAACGAAAACGAAGACGAGGAACGGAAGGACGCAGCGAAGGATTATTCCCTCGAAAAGCTGTCAAGGCGGTGGCGTAAGCGCCGCTCCAAATCCCGCCATGGTAGAAACAGCAGTCATATAGACCCGGTGATAGAGCAGGGCGAGCCAGCGGACGACGAATACGGCATGGAACTGCCGTTCGGCCATGGCAACACGGAGAATCAAACCAAACAACCCGTCCCCGACGAAGATAACAGTCCGGATGATATCACACCGAACAAGCACCTGGAGCAACAGAATCTCCATCAAAGGCTTGTCGCCACTGCGCGGAGTCTGAAAAAGTAGAAGCGAAAGCTCAAGGCTGCGCAAGATACACTCAGAATTAGATGAAGTAAAGTACTCAACACCGCAGAAAAGTACGGCGGCAGTCGCCACCCAAAGAGCTACCCGAAGCGAAAGCTACTACCTGAATTCGATGATGAGGCCTTAGAGCCCCCGCAATCAAAAAACAAAACAGCCATTCGGTCGGATAGACGACCTCGTGGCCAACATAGAGCGGCAAACGACACTGCACACAAGCCAGTACGCGATCCACGTGAGGACTCGCATCAAAAGGACGGCGCAACCAGGTCCATCTACGGGCCAAGGAAGCGCGCTCCAGCACGCAATGCAACACAACAAAAATCCGAACACCATGGTACACCCAAATACAGGGGTGCCGCACACCCCCTATGTTTCACCGATGAGGTGTTGGACCATGAATTTCCAGAGGGATTCAAACCCATAAACATAGAGGCATATGACGGAACGACAGACCCTGCGGTCTGGATCGAGGATTACATCCTCCATATCCACATGGCTCGAGGAGACGATCTCCACGCCATCAAGTACTTACCCCTCAAGCTCAAAGGGCCAGCTCGTCACTGGCTTAAAAGCCTCCCCGAAAACACCATTGGAAGTTGGGAAGAGCTCGAGGACGCTTTTCGGGCAAATTTTCAAGGGACCTATGTCCGACCACCGGATGCATATGATTTAAGTCATATAACTCAACAGCCCGAAGAGTCAGCCCGAAAGCTTTGGAACAGGTTTCTCACTAAAAAGAACCAAATAGTCGACTGTCCGGACGCCGAGGCCTTAGCAGCTTTCAAGCACAGCGTCCGAGACGGATGGCTTGCTAGACACCTCGGCCAAGAAAATCCAAGAACAATGGCAGCATTAACAAGCCTCATGACCCGCTTTTGCGCGGGTGAGGATAGCTGGTTAGCCCGATGTAGCACCAGCAACCCAAGTACATCCGAAGTCAGGGACGGAAACGGGAAGCCACGACGCATCAAAAACAAGCGCCGAAATAAAGAAGACAGCCTAAAGAGCACGACGGTAAACGCTGGATTCAGAAGCTCTCTGTGACGCCCCCGATTCAATCGTACACTAATCATGCACGCAAATGTGTACGATCAAGATCAGGGACTCACGGGAAGATATCACAACACAACTCTACAAATAAAATAAGTCATACAAGCATCATAATACAAGCCAGGGGCCTCGAGGGCTCGAATACAAGTGCTCGATCATAGACGAGTCAGCGGAAGCAACAATATCTGAGTACAGACATAAGTTAAACAATTTTGCCTTAAGAAGGCTAGCACAAACTGGGATACAGATCGAACGAGGTGCAGGCCTCCTGCCTGGGATCCTCCTAACTACTCCTGGTCGTCGTCAGCGGGCTGCACGTAGTAGTAGGCACCTCCAGAGTAGTAGGAGTCGTCGTCGAAGGTGGCGTCTGGATCCTGGGCTCCAGCATCTGGTTGCGGCAACCGGGTAGAGGGGAAAGGGGGAAAAGGAGGAGAAAAGCAACCGTGAGTACTCATCCAAAGTACTCGCAAGCAAGGAGCTACACTACATATGCATGGATATATGTGTAAAGGGCCATATCAGTGGACTGAACTGCAGAAAGCCAGAATAAGAGGGGGATAGCTAGTCTTATCGAAGACTACGCTTCTGGTCGCCTCCGTCTTGCAGCATATAGAAGAGAGTAGACTGAAGTCCTCCAAGTAGCATCGCATAGCATAAACCTACCCGGCGATCCCCTCCTCGATGCCCTGTTGGAGAGCAATCACCGGGTTGTATCTGGCACTTGGAAGGGTGTGTTTTATTAAGTATCCAGTTCTAGTTGTCATAAGGTCAAGGTACAACTCCGGGTCGTCCTTTTACCGAGGGACACGGCTATTCGAATAGATTAACTTCCCTGCAGGGGTGCACCACATAGCCCAACACGCTTGATCCCATTTGGCCGGACACACTTTCCTGGGTCATGCTCGGCCTCGGGAGATCAACACGTCGCAGCCCCACCTAGGCACAACAGAGAGGTCGGCACGCCGGTCTAAACCTAAGCACGCAGGGGTCTGGGCCCATCGCCCTGAGCACACCTGCACGTTGCGTACGCGGCCGGAGAGCAGACCTAGCAACCTCCATTACAAAGGAAGTCACGTTACGCGGTCCAACCCGGCGCGCGCCGCTCAGTCGCTGACGTCACGAAGTGCTTCGGCTGATACCACGACGTCGGGATACCCATAACTACTCCCGCGTAGGTGGTTAGTGCGTATAGACCAAATGGCCAGACTCAGATCAAATACCCAGATCTCGTTAAGTGTGTTAAGTATCGCGAACGCCGACTAGGGCCAGGCCCACCCCTCTCCTAGGTGGTCTGAACCTGCCCTGTCACTCCGCCACAAAGTAACAGTCGGGGGCCGTCGGGAACCCAGGCCCACCTCTACCGGGATGGAGCCACCTGCCCCTTCAGCCCCCATCTCCGAACAGTATCACATGTAATGTAACAGTGCAAAGTAATAGTATATGCCCGTGATCACCCCCGAGTGATCACGGCCCGATAGTATAGCATGGCAGACGAACAAGAGTGTAGGGTCACTGATGGAACACTAGCATCCTATACTAAGCAAGTAGGATTGCACGTAAAGGTATCAACAACAGTATCAAAGACAGGCTATGCATCAGGATAGGAATAACGAAAACAGTAACATGCTACACTACTCTAATGCAAACAGTATAGAGGAGAGTAGGCGATATCTGGTGATCAAGGGGGGGGGGGCTTGCCTGGTTGCTCTGGCAAGAAGGGGGTCGTCAACACCGTAGTCGATCACAGGGGTACCGGCAGCGGTCTCGGGGTCTACCGGAAAAAGTAACGGAGGGGGAACACAATAAATAACATAGCAATCAAAGCATAACATGACAAACGCGGTGCTAGAGGTGATCTAACGCAGGGATAGGTGACACCGGCGGAGGGGGAAAACATCCGGGAAAGTATCCCCGGTGTTTCGTGTTTTCGGGCAGAGGAGCCGGAGGGGGAAAGTTGCGAGTTTGATATGTTAGGTATGCGTGGCGGATGAACGGGCTGCGTGTCCGGGTTCGTCTCGTCGTTCTGAGCAACTTTCATGTACAAAGTTTTTTCATCCGAGTTACGGATTATTTAATATGATTTTCTAAAGTTTTTATTAATCTCTGGAATTTAATTATTTATTTTAACATTATCCAGAATAGTAAAAGGTGACGTCAGCATGACAACATGCTGACGTCAGCAGTCAACTTTGCAGTTGACTGGGTCAACTACGTGTGGGTCCCGCATGTCATCTACCTTTTAGTTTAAGTAGGGTTTAGCTAATTAACTACTGCTTAATTAAATTAACTAATTGATTAGACTAATTTAAACATGATTAATTAACTTAATTATTTTACTAAATAATTAATTAACCAATTAATTATTTTATTAATTACATTTTCATTTCTTTTTAGTTTTAGTTTTAGGGGTGTGGGGCCCCTACGTCAATGGCCTAGGGGCATCAGGCCCCACCCGGCAGTGGCCCAGGAGGCCGACCAGGGCGGGCGTGGGCGCCAGTGGTGCCCGACCAGGCAAGGGCCGAGCGGCCGCCGACGGGCGCCGGCGTCGGGCGACGACCGGGGCCGCGGTGAGGCTGGCCAGGAACGGCACCGGCGAGGCCGGCCGCGTGTTGGACTGCAACAGAGGACGGCGGGGTCGCGCGAGGGGCGGTGGAGGCGACTGCAGGGCAGGGCGGTAGGGGAGCCGCTGGACGGTGCGGCGGCGGCTACAGGTTGCAGGGGTGGCGGAAGGCTCAGCCCCGACGCGGCAGTACGGGCAAGCAGGGCGCGAGGCCACCGCGAGCGGGTGGCAGGGCGAAGTGGAGCCGCACGGGCGGGGCGCCGTGAGCGCGGGCGTTGGACACGCACGGGCATGGAGGAGACAGAAAGAAGGGAGTGGAGGCTGTGGCCTCATCGGGGGAGCGTAGGGGACGGGGCAGTGTGCTCGAGGAGGAGGACGGAGACGACCGGGCGACGGGGAGCAGTCCGGTGAGGTGGTCCTGTCCGGCGGCGACGGTCGATCCGGCGAGGTAGGGGTCCCGGGCTTGATCCCGTGGTCGAAGACGATGAATAGGAGGTCGGAGTAGCGGGTGGGCACAGTGGTGCGGCCAATGGAGGCCAGTGGCCGCGGCAGTTCGCGACGGCGATCGGCGGGGACGAGCCGGGGCGTCGAGGACGATGCGAGGTCGGCGGAGTCTGGCGAAGAGGAGGTCTAGGACGGGACGACGTCGGCGTGGACTACAGGCGTCGATGGACCGGGCCCTGCCGTGAGAGGGAGAAGGAGAGGTCGGGGGGGCGACGGGGCCGTGCCCCGCTCCAGATCCGGTCGGGGGAAGGAGAGGGAGGCGTGCGGGGGAGGAGTGGGGGAAGTGGGGAACGAGGGGAGTGGGGGTTCGGTCGTCTAGGGTTAGGTCGGGCGGCGGCTGGGCCGACCGGGCCGACCTAGTGGGTCCAGAGGCCAGCTGGGCCGTGGCCCAGTGGGGGGGTGTTCTCCCTTTTTTTTTGGATTTTGATCTTTTCCCTTTTCTTTATTTTTCCTTTTCTCTTATTCTTTCAAAACTTTTCTGTTTATTTATAACTTCACATTATTTTAGTTAAAATAAAATACCAAAGTAGTTTCTAAATTAGTATAAGTAAATATACCTCCGCCACAAAAAGTTTGGTACACAAATAAATTACTTTGATATTTTAGAAATTATAAAAGCCATTTATATAATTGCTTCAACCACTATGTTAACCATTTTTGAGCACTTAAACACTTTATAAAAAAATGGTTTCTTCACCATAATTACATATGCATTATTCGGCTCCGCCCGAACATTTCATTTTTTGATATTTGAAAACTTTTATTGTTTGACTTTATTCTAAATTTGAAATTTGAACCTGGTTTCGAACTGACGCGAGTTTAGGAACAGTAATCGTGGTGACGTGGCATCATTAACAGAGGTTTACTGTAGCTTAATTATCCGGGCGTCACACTCTCGGTCAGGTCAGCAAAAGCTGCCCTCAAAAGGCAACAGAGACGAACTGTCTAGCCTAAACAAGATTCTCGACAAACTATGTCAGATCCACAAGATTCTGGATAAACCTGCAAATCATACCCATAGAGAATGTTGCGTCTTCAAGTAGTCCGGCAAGCTCAATGCCGAACACAAGGAGCAAGATACACCAAGCGAAGACGAGGACGAGCCTCGCCAGCAAAGCACTGGGGAACAGAAGAAATTCCCACCAGAAGTCAAAACAGTAAAAGTGTTACACGTAATGAAGGGGAGAAACAAAGAGGCACTCCTAGAGACACATGCCCCAGGGCCTATCACCGCGGAGTTCTGCCACTGGTCGTCCCAACCGATCACCTTTGACCATCGAGATTTCTCGGCAAGTATCCGGCATACAGGATGGGCCGCCTTGGTGTTAGACCCGATAATTGACGGATACTGCTTCACACGAGTCCTGATGGACGGCGACAGTAGTTTAAACCTGATATATCAGGACACAGTCCGCAAAATGGGGATAGACCCAACAAAATTAAGCCATAGCAATACTACCTTTAAAGGAGTAACGCCAGGCCCAGAAGCCCATTGCACGGGCTCCCTGCTACTGGAGGTTATATTCGGCTTTCCCAATAACTTCCCAAGCGAAAAGTTAACCTTCCACATCGCTCCGTTCCAAAGTGGCTATCAAGCACTACTCGGACGCGAAGCTTTCGCTCGCTTTAACGCAATACCGCATTACGCTTCTCTCATGCTTAAGATGCCCGGTCCACGTGGCATCATTACAGTAAATGGAAATATTGAGCGCTCCTTGCACGCGGAAGACCGTGCGGCTTCCTTGGCAGCCGCACACTAAACGGCCTCACCAACTAGAGCACCTGACAGGTCGTTAAGACCACGGACACGGTTAGACGAGTCCGGTGTAGCTATATATAATTGATACAGGTTTGATGGCTATACCCCTATAACAATACAAGGGGCTCAACGCGTGTAAACAAGTGACAATTAGCACTACAAAAAAAATACACTTCCGTGATGATACGTGTTTGTCACAGTAGGTCGCTTTTTTTGTCATGCATGTACATTCATGACAAATTTATGACAGAATCAAGATAGTCATACCTGTGCTGTCGTAGAAGTGTTCCATGACATTACCAAAATTATCATCACGGAAGTGTCCACTTCCATGACGATAAATCGCGCGTCACAGAAGTGCTTTCGTCAAGGGTGACCGACACGTGGCATCCACCGTAACGGGACGCCGTTAAGCTATCGGGTCGGGTTTTGGATCCGATAAACCGTTAACAGCCCCGACCAATGGGAAATTTCCACGTGTAAAATTCTTATTGGCCGGACGAAACACGTGTCAGCTCGTCAACGGGTCAGATAGGCGCCTATGATACATCGACATGTGGCACGGCCCAACAGTGGCCCATTCCTGTGAAAAGGCCGGCCCGCTTGACTTGGTCAAAAGCTGGCGGGCCGGCCCGTTTGACTTGGTCAAAAGCTGGCGGGCCGGCCCATTTGACTTGGTCAAAAGATGGCGGCCCGACCCATGGAAAGCCAGTTAACGGCCTGTTCGCATATAGCCCATTTACAACCCGCTAATCCAAGGCCCATTACGCCCTATCCGAATTAGGCCCAGTAGCATCATCTGGGCCGTCCACTATGATTCCAGACCGTTTTCACTTCTAGCCCATGTATAGCCCATGACGTATTTTGGCCCATATGAGGCCCTTTGTTACTCTTGGCCCATTAGCGGCCCGTGCTAAAACTGGCTCGTAATGAACAGTGTATTACTTTACACCCAATAACGGCCCGTGGTGAAACTGGCCCGTAATGAACAGTGTATCACTTTATACCCATTAACGGCCCGTTATTCCGTTGGGCCGTTTCCAGCCCAAGTTAACTTTTGGCCTTCTGAGGGGCCATTTAGTCTTGGGCTCATTTGCAGCATTCGGTTACTTACGGCCCATTACTGTCATTTTCTGCTTGTGGGCCAAATTCAGCCCGTCGTTACAGTCGGCCCGTTTATGGACCGTTAGTCTGTTGGGCCATTTTCATAGCATCACCAAATACTCCTATTAACGGCCCATTATGGTCAGCCCATAAAACATACGATTTCTATTAAAGGCCCGTCTATGGCCCATTAAAGGCCCGTACAAGACCCATAAATGAGTCGGTGGCCCATGGATCCTACGAGATGTACAAGGCCCATGGATCCTACGAGACGTAGAAGGCACATGGAACCTACGAGACATAGAAGGCCCATGGATCCGACGGCCCGTGAAGGGCCATGGTCGGGCGTATTGGCCCCCGTTTGAACGATATAGCATATTCAAATAATTATCCTACTCAATACTATCACCTCTAAAAAGACTACACTATTACAACAAAGAGATCAAGGCATAGAAAGGTAGAATAATCCTACACTATACAATAAAGAAATTACAACCGATTATACCCACTGGGCATTATGGTTCGGCACAGGTGATAATAAAGATACACAAACAGCAAATTACATACACTGGGCAAATACAGCTCATACATCATGGACGTGCATCAACTTAACTCCATTTGAACTATAATCTCTTCAGAAAATAGGATTGGCCAGATTCAGATAGCACAAATTTCAGTCTGCAAAATCTCCAATTTCTTCATGGTTACCTCAGTGTCTTGTTTCATTTTTTTTGACTCCTGCATCTAATACCTGCATGTCCAGTCTCAACTTGTTGATTATACGTTGACAATCATGTACACGTTGTCTTGCCACCTCTAGTTGATGCCCGAGAACATCAGCACATTCTAATTCCAATCCATAATCATTCGGTAACGGCCATGCCGCACTGCTCGCAAATCTTTGTGTTGATGTCACTTCATCCTAAAATGTTTCTGTAAGTACACATGACTAGGGCAAATATATAGTTATAATAGTGAAGCGAACAAGACACTATTTTGTACTACATGGCAAAACATGACTAACAATAATGTTACATGTCACTTTAAAAAAATGTTACACGTCATGAAGCTTAAGCAGGTGATATTTTAAAAATTATAAAAAATATAGACTGTGCAGCCTGCATACAGAAATCCATCTTAGCTCACCAGAGGAGCATTTTTTTGGGGCCCAATCGAAAACACAGACAAGTTACAAATTTAGACAACACGTTGCGTATAAGTAAGCAAGCAGTTGGCCATTCTGTGCCTCAATTAAACTCTTAGGGAGCATAATGAACAGCAGAGAGTTTCATACAAACATACTACAACAGGCAAAACTATGCAATCATTAGCGTAGTATAAACTAGACTGTGAGCTTCATGCAATAATAGTTGGTTAATAGACTTCAAAGCTTCAGGCACACATCGGCAGAGTAATTAAATGGTAAGGCCTTTAATTATGTCAACTAATAGTGATACAAGTACCGAATATCAGGCATGATTATTTGGGCATCTCATTAACTGAGGACAAATAAAGCAATTGAAAAGAGAAAATTAACTATGCCTAAAACAAACAAGGAATTGAACTGTTGACTTGCATACAGTGACTTACCTTAGCAGGTTGAAGAGGCTCAACGCAGCTCCTACTTCTCTTGCAAGGCTCCTTCCTAACATCTTGTACATGGAAATCCTCGATCTTATCTTCATTGCACCCCCTCTGCAAGGTGACACAAACTAGTTACTTGTCTCCTTGGAAGATAAATATGCATACTTTCCAGTCTGTGAACACAAAAGGATGAGATTATAACAAAACAACACCACATAATGAAACATGTCGCATCTCTTGCACTTGCACACAATGAAATGAGCATTTACTATGTCTGCACTATGTAAAAGCTAGGCATACCTTCGAAATGGATCTCCAGGTTCTCTTGGAGAGCCTAATGTAGTGTACAGCCAAACCTTTATGTCACCTATGAGTTAGACAAGGCCCCACTACAACAGCCCTTTGTGTTTAAATCGTTGACAAGATCTGTTAGATTGTTAGGTCAAGAACAACAAGTAATCAAAGCAAACAGTCCTAGTATGGCTGGCTGATGCAAACAAGCAATTGAACAGAAGTGTGAGCAAATCTTACATATCAACAAAAGAAGCAAAGAAGGAGGCTTAAAGACCATCACTTGACTGACCAGATTTAAGGGGCATTTAAACATCATGTGCAACGTATGAACTAACAGAAACATTGCATATTCCAGATTCTACAATGGAATGCACATGTATTAGGTTATGCCATGTATGATGATGCCTAAATGTACAGATAGCAGGTAGGAGTGATTCATCATTGCAAGCACAATTTAATTGCAGGTTAAGGGCCAGTTCAATTCCGCCTTTTCAGGGCATATTGTCAAAATAAGCCATAAAAGATGTAAAGAAGTCATTTTTGAGTTATGGGCTTGGGCTTAACTAATTTCGCTTTGGAGGGGGGGTGTTTCGGGTAGAACCTCACTAAAAATTGAAGGGAAGGGGAATAGTGAAATGACTCTGTTGTCTGCCTATATTACACTCAAAATGCATCTGTTGACGCCCGTGTCACACCTGACCCTCAAGTAAAAACAAACACGCAAGCATTCATTGCCCTGCTCGCTTGCATCTCCTCTCCCCTTTCCCTCTACCTCGATCCCCTGCCTACATCACTAGGGTTCCTCCAGCGAGCCGTCGCCACTGGTCCCATCTGGCCTTGTCCTCGAGGATGCTATGTCCAGCTAGGCTACATGGCCGGCGGGTAGGGGCAAATCTCCCTGGCATTTCCTCCCTCTGGCGCCGCCCCTCATTCTCATGGTCTCCAGCAGCTTCTCCACTATGGTTCGTCCAACGCAGTACTCCAGCGGGCGCTGCACAACTACGGCTGATGCCACACTGCGGCAGAAGGCACCTTATTCCCCCTCCCCTCCTCCGAGGCCATGGCCTTGAGGTGCTGTTGAAGGATGAGCTCATCCAACAAGGTGAGGATCTCCTCTGATTTTTTGCCAAATCTTCATTCCGATCCACTATACGATGAATTGCTATGAGCTGCTTCTGCTGCTGCTATATGATGCATTGCTATGAGCCGCTCCTGCTGCTGCTATATGATGAATTGCTATGAGCTGCTGCTGCTGTATGATGAGTTGCTATGAGATGTTGCTGCTGCTATATGATGAATTGCTATGAGCTGTTGCTGCTGCTATATGATGAGTTGCTACAAGCTGCTCCTGCTGCTGCTATATGATGAGTTGCTACAAGATGCTCCTGCTGCTGCTATATGATGAGTTGCTACAAGCTGCTCCTGCTGCTGCTATATGATGAATTGCTATGAGCTGCTCCTGCTGCTGCTATATGATGAATTGCTATGAGCTGCTGCTGCTGCTATATGATGAATTGCTATGAGCTGCTGCTGGTATATGATGAATTGCAGACTGCTGCTGCTGTATGATGAGTTGCTATGAGCTGCTGCTGCCGCTATATGATGCTTTCAGGTGGTGCTGCTATACGATAATAACCAACCGCTTGGACCATCGAATTTCAATAAATAATTGTTCTTCATTTAAATGTGGGTCATGCGTTCTTCGTGTAAATTAGGCAATTGGATCTCTATGGAAAACATTGACCAAAGTATATTGTGGCAAGTAGATGGTATCTTTGTATTTGCATTTTGAGCAAATAGTGATGGTCTGTTTTCCTATCATATTAATTACTGCACTGGGTTCAATTTGTGATGTTTGCAAGTCAAATTAATTTCCATATGGGCAGCAAAATGAAAAAATATAACGCAATCTAAACTTTCCACTGATCATACCAAAGATAAGCTGAAAACACAATGAAAAGAACTGGTTGGCTTATTGCATGGAACTTATATCCACAGGTGCTTATTTTCTTAGGATAACTCATAATAACTGTCCCTAAGAAACTTGGCTAATACAACTGGCATACAAATAACATGTCACAATGATTGCAATGGAGGAGTGACGTACCATAGCACACTGTATAGGCTCACCGCTGCCTCTCCTTTTTTTGCGATGTTCCATGAAATTGCCACATACATCTTGTACTTTTTCATTGTGTAACCCTATCTACAAGTTGACACGGCTAATTTTAGACATCTCTGCATGATACTACATTGCATATCCCTTGCGCATATTTAAACCACCAATTAATGATTGTGTGCGTACCATAAACTAGCCATGACTCTGTATGCTGGACTAGCAGGCACTCTAAGGGAGCCTAATGTAGTGCACTGAAATTCCTACATGCCACCTACGATTTTGTGTAATGTACTGCCCCTGTTCCTAAATATATGTCTTTGTAGAGATTCCAGTATGGACCACATACAGATGTATATAGATGCATTTTCGAGTGTAGATTCACTCGTTTTGCTCCGTATGTAGCCTATAGTGGAATCTCTAGAAAGACTTATATTTAGGAACGGAGGTACGAGGTAGTATCATGTATGACATCTACATATCTAATTTAGCAGCCAATAGTAGAAATCATTGTCTGCACAAAGGGATTACTGGTCGAAAATCCTAGCGAAGCACGCTGGCAGGCACAGAACAATACAAGAGAGAGAGAGACGCGCTTACAAGATCATAGCAATGCCTCAGTCCAGGATCTTGGCTGGCCAAGCTGTTAGATCCAGAAGAAACATCGTCCTTGTAGTTTTTGCCAGCTGCATAACAGGTAATAGCGACCGGTTAGTATATTTGAAGTACATCGGGCAGGTGATGCTGGACGGTTTTAAAGGTGACAAGTACCTAGGCCGTGGCGGGTGCTTGGCATCTCTCCAGACTGTGGGAATCAGGTTAGAAACGTCGAGGGTGATGATGCTGCGCTGGCTGTCGGGGTCCAGTAAGGAGATCTAGAACCGTCGAGTAGGGTGTTTGTGGAGCGGCTCCGGTAGGGTGGACTACGGTGTGGGCGAAGCGGATCTATGGCCGTGGACGAGGGCGTAGGTGAAGCTGCTTTGGTGGTTGGGTTAAGGAGGGTGTCAACGATGCGGATCTG
The DNA here is from genome assembly GCA_032464435.1 of Aegilops umbellulata. Lineage (NCBI taxonomy): Eukaryota > Viridiplantae > Streptophyta > Magnoliopsida > Poales > Poaceae > Aegilops > Aegilops umbellulata. Next base: position 220,312,221 of record CP136055.1, on the reverse strand, counting down.
CGGCCGTGGACGAGGCGTCAGAAGCTGCTCCGGTGGTTGGGTTAAGGGTGGTGTCGACGATGCGGATCTGCGGCCGTGGATGGGGCGTCAGAAGCTGCTCTGGTAGGTTGGATGAGGGTGCGAGGAAGCGGATCTGAGGCTGTGGACTTGTGAGTTGGCAAAACGGCCTCGGTAGGGTTGAGAATGGTATAGGGGAAGCTACTCCGGCAGGGTTGAGGAAGGTGTCGGCGAAGCGGCTCCGGTAGGGTTGAGGAAGGTGTCTGCGAAGAGGATCAGAGGCGGTCGACGGGGGCGTCGGTGGGGCGGCTCCGGGGGGTGTGGACGAAGCGTCTCCGGTGGGGAGTACGAGTGAGCCGCTGCAGATGCGCGACAGTTGACGAGAGTACCGGCGAAGCAGATCCGGCGCCGTGGACAAGGCCGACACTGAATGGGTTGTGGTACAGTGGTGGATGAGCAGTCTACTTGTTTCTAGGGGAGGTGGGAGGGGTAGATGCGGCCGCAGAAGCAGATTCGGTGAGGTGGATGCCGCTGGCAGTGAATGGGCTATGGTACGCTGGTGGATGAGCAGTCTAGGGTTTCGAGAGGGGAGGGGAGAAAGGGGGATGAAGTACGGACGACGTGCTGTGTAGTTAGTCGTTTTTGCGGGAGGGGGAGAGGAAATGGGGGTGCCGTGTAGTGGGGGAACCGGAAGTTACCAAAGCAGCCCCGACCTATCATGTAGATGAGGGCGGTATTGTAACTGTTGGTCTCCGTGCACCAAGAACAAAAGGGGGATTTCGCATGCTAATGACTAAGGTGGCGGAAATTTTAGAAGGAGGCGGGAGATTTTGCCGCCCCCGGGATCATTCGTATCCAGTTTCAACTAATTTTGGACCGTGCTAGCGGGAAGGTCATGCTAGACTGTGTACACGGGGCACGCATCAGCAGTTAATAACTGGTGTGAAGTCCGCCCCAAAAAAAAGATAATAACTCGGGATGATGCGCCGATAACTTGGATGTTCACACGGGCGCGGCCAATCGTACGGGTGTAGTGGCGCGTTCACAAAAAAGGGATCAAACGATCAGCTTATGTATTTCTCGTGTAAATAGATAATTTAATGCCATTGGTTATTTACTTTAAACATAATGCATTGACGTGTTAGTGTAGAGGCGCACAAAAAGAAATGGATATTGTGGTCAGCTACTTAAAAGTGTTACCTCATATGATTACATAGCCTCCATTTCATAAATTGTGTACCCGTTGAATTCATATATGAATATTACATATATTACTAAAAAAAATAGAAACTCAAATCATCCAAGTCTAATGAATTTGAATGCAAGAGTAACAATGGTGCATGTTCATGATAGCTACATTGGTTGTTTGAAGAAACATCACTGTAACTTTGGCATGCACAACTAAAAAGGCTTATTTAAATAGAAAAAATGTGATATGTGAGTGTCCAATCTTTATAGCGTTGAATCGATATTGTACCTTTGGCCACGATATGAAGTAGATATTGACTTATGTTCAAGCGATGCATGTCCACGATCGCTAGATAGTGATATGTCAATGAATTGTTCAATCTCTCTCACACGCATACATATCTTATTTCCCTGTGGGCATCAGAATCACACACATGCACTTCGTGTATTTCTCTCCCTCCGTCAGGGTTAAATTCGTCTTTCTACCCCGTCCTACAAGTCTCTCACACAGAAACACACATGCTCTCTATGTCTAACACGCCCACCCCTTTAATTCCGCCCACCCACAACCACTAATGTCTCTCACACATATGCTATCTACCTATCCCTTAATATAGCTAGATATGTGTCACACAAACTCCTTCTCCCTACTAGCAAGATGCCCATGCGTTGCATGGAACATCAAGATGCATTTGTATGAGAAGTTTATCTTGTGGGAGAAAAGGATGAACGAGGGAATGCCTTATTTGCAAATGCGGAGAGGGGTGTGGGTATCTTTTTGCAAAATTGCCATAGTTTCCTTCCTGTCCGTCTGATATAAATCGGATGGCCTATATTGCAGGATGCAGGAACACCATCATCACCAACTCTGTTTTTTATAAGAGTAGAGATATGTGAGTGTCACTGCCCCCCCACACACCCACACTTCCCAACACCGAAGGAGTAGGGTGACACCTCTATCTTAATACTAATCTATCGACTGGCTTCTCTCTCAAACATACACACACACACTACCCAGCACCGAAGGAGTAGGGTGGCACATCGATCTTGATAATAATCTATCTACTCCTCTTTCAAACACACACACACACTCGCTAGTTGTGCCTCTGTGTCTACCGCACACACTCTCAATACGTCTTTCTCTCCCTTTCCCTCCCCCCAACAATGACAGCAGAAGGGTGACAACTCGATCTGATCATAATCTGTCAATTGGTTTCTCTCTCAAACATTGTGTCTCGGTGCCTCGCTCGGTAGCCCCCTCGATATGTAGACTCCACGCGCGCGCACAACTGTAGTGACGATGACGCTGAACCCAGTGTGCCTTGTTTTTACCGGCCTCATGTGATAGTTTTCACCCTGTTTTCTGTTAATTAACAAGGCAACCTTTTCTTTGTTACTACTAGTGAATCTGAAGTCATTCCGGGCAGACATAAAATATATCACTTCAACCAAATTATCGTAGCAACTATTTTAAAAGAAATTAGCTAGCTGCCCGTGCGTTGCACGGAACATCAAGATGCATTTGTATGAGTAGTTTATCTTGTGAGAGAAAAGGTTGAACGAGGGAAGGCCTTATTTGCGAATGTGGAGATACGTGTGGGTATATTTTTGCAAAATTGCCATAGTTTCTTTCCTATCCGTTAGATATAAATCCGACGGCCTATATTGCAGGATGGCACGCACACCATCATCACCAACTCTTTTTCTACTCCCTCCGTCCGAAAATACTAGTCATCAAAATGGATAAAAAGAGATGTATCTAAAACTAAAATATGTATAGATACATTTCCTTTTATCCATTTTCATGACAAGTATTTCCAGACGGAGGGAGTATTTGTCTTTTTAGAGATTTCAACAAGTGACTATGATTGGACCTTACCAACATACTCAAAAAAGTAGTCCATAATTTTGATGTTACCCTCGTTTCTTGGCGGTGCAGTGCCATCTGGATACCTCATAAATAAATCAAGGACAAATCTGACCCCTTCCTGAAAAGACATACAGAGCAAAATGAGTGAATCTACACTCTAAAATATGTCTACATACACATCCGTATGTGGTAGTCCATTTGAAATCTGAAAAAGACAAATATTTAGGAACGAATGGAGTATATATAAGAGTAGACATGGAAATATATCTCCAGCATGGTCTACAACAAAAATGTGCTAGGCTGGTTAGCGCCGGATGCTCGCAACACGATGACATGAGATCGTATTCTGTCTTTTAACTTTATATTTTATATTATATATTACTCTACTTATTTGATATATACTTCTTTCGCCACTGTACTGACAGTGGAACCCACAGAGTACTTAGAATACAAGATTAAGGATGGACTTGTTTCTTTTTAACTTTCTGTACGAAGCTGTAGCCACCCTGCAAGTCACGTGTACACTGTGCATGCAATTAACTTTTTATAGAGGGACAATCATACAGGCAATTAGCTCAAATGGATTGGATGTCACTATTATTTCCAGCATAAAGAGCATCTCCAACGGCAGCCGGCAAATTTCCTCCCGCTTCCTTAAGCGGAGGACGACATCAAACGCCAGCGGCATACATTTTTACAACTCTAACCAACCAGATGAAATTCGTGCAAACACGGATTGATTTCATATAAGCATGAAGGATTTCGTATAAAAAAGCCGGATCTTCATATAAACATCATGGATTTCCTTACATTTACATGAACTAAGAGGTGCCAATCCGGCTCTCTTGTATAATTAATACTCCCTCCGTACGGAAATACTTGTCCTAGAAATGGATGTATCTAGACTTATTTTAGTTATAGATACATACACTTTATCCATTCTTAGAACAAAAATTCCCTGCCAGCTGGAGAGGGAGTACATAATCTAAATGGCCGCCCGCGGATCCCTTTGTCTTCCTCATGTCCGTCAGACACTTGCGGGGTCGACGAAGGTCCTCGGAAGAGACGAAGCAGCAAAGAAACCACCTGAATCCGCGGTCGTCACCTCCGCGGTGGCCTTCATGGGTCCCAAGTGGCGGCGGCCTCCCGTGTTCTACTTCTCCTCGATGATGGCGGTGGACACGGGGAAGCTGGCACCGACTCGTTGCTCTCCACGCACCCGGCTTCTGTCTCTGCCTGCATGGCGCTGCCGCAGGCACGGGAGGCGCGCCCAAAGACACGGGAGGCGTGGCCACCGCAGACACTGGTGGCGCGGTACGACGCGACAGCGACGGCGCCCGTACCGGCGTGCTCGCCGCCGTGTCGGCATGGAGCAACTTGCCACTCCTCATCGAGCTGAACTGGAGGGGCGAGTTGCTGAACCACGCGCCTGCTTGGGGCGGCTACTGGCTCCGTCGGGCCAAGCGAGGTTGGTGAAGCACGGAGCGGCCTCGCGCGTATCCGGAGGGCTCGGCGGGCCACCTAGCTGGGTAATATGCCGGAGAACGGCTCATCGGAAGCCATCGGAGGAGTGGAGAAAATGGTGAAGGAGGAGACGGGGGAGCGGCGGAGGGGTGCGATTCTTGCCCGCTGTCTGTCTGGCCACGTGTAAATAGAGGGCGGACGGTAGGAGCTTGGCCGGCGTCTGGCCTCGTTTAAACTGAGGGCGGACAGGAGGAGCTCGGCCGGTGTTGCGTTTAATTCTGGCCCGCTCATGAACGGACGTGTGGCCGGAGTAGGATTCTCGGTTTGCATGCGGGTTTAACGGAGGGGTTTAATGGAGGCGCCGGGCGTGCAGCGGGTGGCGCAGTACTATTCGATTTGATAGCAGTAATGAGCCGTCAAATCACAAAGGCCCTCGCCTCTCGTGAAACCGACCGAGCTAGACTGCCCCGCCCTCTAGCCTTTTAAAAAACTTATATACTCAACTTTTGTACAGTAGTAGTATCGATGGATTGCGCCATGGAGCAAAACTTGAAATTAAAAAAAGGTGGTACATATAGAGAGCGCTCGTCGCCAAATTATGCATATAGTACTATTAAAAAGGCTTGTTACAATAATGGTGTCCAGCACAAGTGCACAACCCACCCCTCAAATAAAACTAAGCACCCTGGAATTCTTTGACAAAACTAAGCACCCTGAAGTTCTTTGACAACTAAACTGCTGGCTATATGATGTTGGCCATATATATTGTACGTATATAATGTGAAGAAACGAGTGGTAGTACTGTACCAACTAAAAGATGAAATGTAAGAAATACTTGTATGTACGTACTGAAGAGTTAAAGTAACAAGAAGAAACACAACATAGTTCTGCTGGGGGCTCAGCACAACACACCCCTCAAATTAAATTAAGCACACCTGAAATTAAACTTTGCAACTATTCCGGTAGACACTGCATTAGAACCACCATGAGCAACGACACTGCCACCTTACTCTGAGTCCTCGTCCACGTCCTCGACTTCGTCCTTCTCCCTATTCCTCTTGGTCGATACTTCTTTGCTTGAACCGCACACTTGGCTGTTGCTCTTCATCCAACCCTTGTAGATATTGAAGCAAAGGTAGCCATCCATTGCAGCGTACTGGATGTGGTCTATATCTAGTATATTCCGCTGCCATGCATGACGATGAAACGTGTATGGAGGTTTCACCAGTTTACCGTATGAAGGATGAACCATGGCTCCTGCCAGGGTCAACATTGAAGGCTGACGAGAGGGCACTAGCCGATTCTTCTGGAGGTCGAAGGGGTTTCCTACAACGAGGCCTATCCGACCCAGGATTTCTTTGTCGTTACCAAAGTCTACAGTAATGAATTTGACTAGGTTGCTCCCGAGGAAGTCCTTAAAATCCTGGCACTCAACGTCGGCATGGCATATGTGGTAGACCAAGCATAAGTCATGCACACAAACCTGGATCACGGCGGGCTTCTTCCTCTCTTCGTCCTTTAGATCCTTCTCTCGTCCCACGACTATGGTGTACTCAACATCTAGCCCAGTGACCCACTCATCATCTGAGTTTTCGAACATGCGTCTGAAGCGAGAAAGGCATCCTTTCACCGTCGCGGAAGAACGGGTGTAGATGACGTCGAACTCATCGCCAGTGATGGTTCTAACCTTGTACTCACCGCTGATCCTGGAGATTTGGGACGCCATGGATTTGGGAGGAGGGTTAGGATTAGTGGAACTGCCGTAATGTGAATGGACGGGACGACTAGGAGCGAACCTCCATAGTATTGAAGGACGTGCGGGGACGAGTAGGAGCAAACTGCCAGCGTGCGAACGGCTGGGTAGTGGCTTTCCATTCTCCCATGATACGGGCTTCCGAGAGCCCTTGGATCTGAGATCGAACGGTTGCATGGCGTGATACTAGACCTATGGGTGAATATCCTATCCTGGAGGGTTATTCTACAAATTTTCAGTAACTTAGCATGCGACCGTTTGATCTCAGATCCAAGGGCTGCCAGCAGCCCGTATCGTGGTCGTGCCTACCACAACCGTCGCGTCGCTCATGCGGTCGCGCCCTTGGAGATTTAACACGCTGCGTTAGGCTATCTGATGTTTGGCATGTTATACGTAGTCATCACTTAGTCACTCATACTACAACAAGGTTGGCTATAAGTGTATTTTTTACTCCTCTCTATCTCTTTCTTCGTACTCCCTCCGTCCCATAATATAAGAACGTTTTTGACACTAGTATTTATTGCATTTGCCAAGGAGTGACCTCTTCCAATGAAATGGTGTTGCTAAGTTTGCTTCATTTAATTAGCTATAGACTCAAAATTGTCTTTTCACCTAGGTACACGCGCTCAACACCCTTTCTTCCTTGGGTCACCAAACTAGTCTCTCTCTTCTTGAATAACTTGCCACATCAGACTTTATGCCTATGTGGCAAGCTTAAGCACCTGTAGGAGCAAGTAAAAGTAAGTACAATAGTGCGCTTTACATGGCATTTTTGCATATGTGGAGGAAATAGAGGCAAGGAAAAAGTGGAGAAGTGGGCTCTCATGCAAGAGCCAGCCTCTACTACATGGTGGAGCATTGGGAGAGGCACCTGTATGGAGGTGGTCAGGAATCTGGGAGACTCACGCCGGTCGTAGCGCCGCAGTTAAAATGATAATGGAAAGTCAAATCACGGGGCCCCACCTATCCAGCAGTAACTCGTTGTCAAATCACACAACCCTACGTTTGCAGCAGCCTACTCCCTCGTCTTCTCGCGTCTCTGTCGAAGCGACTAAAGCGCTATGTTACAGTAACATATTATGTTACCACAAGCACCTCTTTCCTCATTAAATATTTGCCACATAAGCAAAATTGTCTTGGGATGTGTTAAGTTACTACCTAAGTTACTCCCACTATGGCTAGCCTAAGAAACAACGTGAGAGTTAATGCACCACGCCTATGTGTTTACTATTTGGTTTTCGTAAGATGACTTAATACTCACCTAGACGGAGGGAGTATTCGATTTGAAAGCGGGCGGCGCAGTTCCCGATATGGCTTTAATGCAGACGAGGGAGTGAGTAGCGGTTCCCGATATGTTGAACGGCAAATGCATCCTCCTCAATTAATGCATGAGGGAAGTAATGGGAGGAGGTCCGGGAAAAGAGGTTGCACGATGTGAATGCAATGCAGTTTGCCCTCATTGCCCTCATATAAAGGTGCCCCTCCATTCCAATGCATCTACCACATCGTACGCACCTAAGCATTTGCCTAAGCACATACACTAAGCGCAAAAGAGCTCACTCCAGACCCATGGCAGCGATGCGCGTGAGCGGCTAGCGGCTGCGCCAGATGGTCCATGATGCCGGCCTGCGGCATGGCGCCGAGGATCGTCTCCAGACGGTGTTGGAGACCGGCTGGTGGATGGCCGCCGTCGACGCCAACTACGACTCTTAGTTGGACCAGATGATTGTTGACACCAGCAACAAGTTCACTGTCATCAAGAAGCTCGCGGACGACATCGCCGTACTCCTCCAGCCTATGCGCCCGGCTCCTCATTGCCTGCCACCCTAATCGGCCTCCATGGCCGGAACCTCTTTCAAGCACTGGTGGCCCTGCGACTGCCCGCCGACGCCATGAAGAATGCCCACCTGGAGGTCGCGCTCGCCGTGAGGCGCCTTGCCCTGCAAGAATTCATCGACCTACACATCCACGTGTACGAGCAAATCGTGTATATAGGTATCTACAATGCCAGTGAGGACGCTACGAGGTTGGACTTCCTCAACCGTCTGGAAGCCTTGGATGCCTTTGCTGAGAAGCACCTCGACCTCGCCACAAAAGCCGCCGCTCCTTAGCCGCCGGTCGGTGGCCCGGCGCACTAAGTTGAGGAGGAGGAGGTCGTACGTTCGTGGATCCATCTTTCTTCTTGCCTTCTGTAACCACCACTGCGATCGCATCTTCGTGGCCTTAATTCTTATTGTGTTGTTGCATTCTCGTTCCAGTAAATACCGACATGTGCGATCCCTTTGCTTAATTATATGCATCACTGTAACTAGTACTCGATCCGTCAATTTGTAAGTTGTGCTTACCTTTTCCATCAACTTCGTGCAACGCGCGGGCATCTTGCTAGAAACACTAGAATATGTCTATATAATCCGTATGTGATAGTCCATTTGAAATCTCAAAAAAGACAAATATTTAGGTACGGAGGGAGTAATATATTAGGAGTATATCATGCACACAAAGGCAGAGGAGCGGTGGGGCCGAGAGGGATGAGGGGCACGTCGGGGGGATGAGGATCCCCTGATGCGAACAATCCTACCATTCTGTCACTGACATGTGGGACCCATAAGCGTGGGTCCCACCTGTCAGTGAAGGAAAGGCAGGGCAAGGAAGTGATAGCCACGTCAGAGGATCCATGTCCACGTCGGGGGACGTCGTGCCATGGGTTGGAGCGGCGTCATGGGAATCGTGTGTGTGTGTGGCAGTGGTAGAAACAAGAAATGTGATGGTCGCCGTGGTTCAACTTCCATGGACAAGCTGTCATGTCTGTTGAGACATGTATATCAAAACTAGAGTGTTTATATTTCAAGCACGTGAACAAGTATCATTGTACTACTTTGATCCATTGGAACGCACGGGCTAGCACATTGGTAGTAGTAGTGTCCATCTCTATCTCTAGAGGCCTTCCCTCGTTCATCCTTTTCTCTCACAAGATAAACTACTCATAAAAATGCATCTTGATGTTCCGTGGAACGCACGAGGATGTTTCCTTGGGGGTCTCTCCAGCACGGCGTGGCCGTAGTTGCAAGTTGACGCCCCTTGAGATGCTGACGTTGAGGGGCACTCGGATTTCCTCCGATGAGCAGGTAAGATGAGTTTGATCACGTAGTAAATGCATTCTAAAGACTACTTCCGTGTCCATTTCCTAATTCTCCCCCTGCCCACTGTTTCACAGGTTAGGCTCGGTGCGAGTGGAGATTGGCTTGCATATGTACGGGAGGGTACCAACATCAATTTGCACAACATTTACAACGGTGACACCGTTCCCGTAGAACCTTTGTCTAACATTGGGATCAGCCATGCAACGGTCCACCACATGAATTGGTACGATGGAACCACAGTGAGATTGAATAAGAAAGCACGAACCTTGCACATGGCGGTCAAAGGCGGACCATGCTGTCTGCGGCCGATTTGTTGCCGTACGAGTAGGAAGACGCTATGCTCCTTTCTAACTGCATCTTCGCGGTGACAAACCAGGGGACTTATTTTGTATGGGACACATCCTACGATATACTCCCTCTCTCCCAGTTTATTTGTTTTGAATCTTTTTGTTTTGTAAGTTTCAAATTCAAATTTAGAGCCCCCCATCACATGTTGAGATTACAATATCCATTAAATCAGTGTGTGCATGTATAGTAAAGAAACAAATCTCGAGTTTGGCACGAGTTCGTGTTGCGGGAGCACCACAAGCCCTGGCGCAAGAGTTACATTTCCCTCTCAGGGCCGTCGGGACTGAGCTTCAGCGCCTTACTACACCTACCTTTGAGTCAATAACATGCGGACCCGATAGGTGTCTGGTCAACATGTAATGTGTAACGCCCCGGATACAACTTTCCTTATTCGTAACTCCAACTCTTGCCTTTTTGCGGAGATGCGATATTTTATTTCCTTCGTGGTTGGGTTTTTGTCTTTTGTTTTGCATTTTGTTCATGTCATGCATCTCATCATTTTGCATCATTTGCATTGCATCATGTCATCATGCAACCCTTTTAAAAACCCATCTTAATAAAATCGTATGGATCTTCGGTCCATTTAAATCGAGGGAAATGCACATGGTGATTTATCTTCATAACATATATCCTTCCAATATTATTAGGGAGCTATAAAAATAATATTCCATTGTTTTGGAATTAACCATAACACAATTGCAAACGAATCCCATGCCTTTCTATCTAAACCCTTGGCCTCAACTATTCCCATAATTTGTTTCATCACTTCTCAAATCTCCACCAAAATTCCCAACATTTTTGGACCTTCCTTTTACCATGTCCTAGTTCAAACCCATTTGATTTAAAATCAATTGAGTTTGAATTTAAACTTGCAATCATGCCCACTTCTATTTTTCTGGGATCAAGCTCATTTTTGTGGGTCTGGGAAAATTAACTTTATGCCCAAACTCCACTTCAACCTCTCTCGGCATTTCTTCCAAGCCTCTATTTCTTTGAAATCGAGAGAGAGCCTGCAATTCCAGTCCATTTGGCCTAAGGCCCATCCGTAGCCCAGCTCGAGCACCATCTAACCCTAGCCCCTCACCACGCTCTCTCCTGATCCCCATCTCTCCCTCTCGTCCCTCCCTGCGCCGCCACTCACACACACGCACGCATCGAGCCAGGGAGAGGAGCTCCCTTATGCTCGCACCCCCTGGCCAGCCGTGCCCCTCCATGGCGCTGCCTTGTTGCTTCCTCCAACGCCAAGCCGCCGCCGCGTCAAGTCCCCTGTGCCTCCCCGAGCCGTCTCCCTCGCGTCATCCATGGCCACGCCTTCGCCAAGTGCCAGCGCGGCCTCGCCGCATCCTGCCGTTCTCCGTCGTCGCCGGACCCGCGCCATCCTCTGCTTCCTCTACGGCGACCAGGTGCCCCATCGTCGTCGCGCCCTTTCGCCACCACTAGAGCCCGCTGCCGCCACCACCGGATCTGGCTGTGCCTCGCCAGGGTCCTCCCCTGCCGCGCCTTGGTCCTTGCTGGCGCTCATCTGCCGTCATAGACAGGAGCATGAGCTCCTTGCCGCATCACTGTTGTGCCCCGTCGCTCGCATGACCACGGTGCTCCTCTGCTCCTGCCGTTCCTCTGCTACAAGCCGACCTCCACCTTTCGTTTCGGCCAATGCAGTTCGCCCAAGTTCCTGCTCAGCATCGTCATCGCTCACGTGTCCCTGGCATCTTCTTCCGCGAGCACAACAACCGCAAGCCCTACTGCCTTCGGTTGCAGCCGGTTCGATTTGTCCTGTTGGACACCAACGCCCGCAGATTTGGACGCACCAAGTTCCTCTTCAAAGTGTACAACTACATCCGATGTGGATTTCGACAAGTACCACGACGCCCGGAGCCCTCGGATACGTCAAGTTCGACTACGTGTAACACCGAGTACGACTATACACTTCGATGCGTCAAGTTCCTCTACGACCCGTGTACGACTACGGGGATTCACCAAGTATCCTTCGGATGCGCAAAGTTGGAGGACCACCAAGTTCCTCTACCGATGACTCAAACGACTACGAAACATGTACCACCAACGTCGACCCGTGAAGACCCCGTGGACGTCAAGTCCCTTGTCGTGGCCCCGAACATCTGCGAAACATGAACCACTACTTCCTCTACGACCACTCCCGAGAACGTCTACTTCCACTACGAACTTGATCCGTTCCGAAAATGCACGCTTCGAAGGTATAACAGCCGAGATGCCCTTCAGAGAACGAATGTTTACGATGCATGAGATGCTCGAGTTTTGCACCGTGATCGAATTGTCGGTTGCGATGCCCCTCTTTTGCCATGCCACCGACACATGGGAACCCGGTATCCGGGATCACCCCACCTTCTTTTGCATGTTCTGTATGTCCACACTTTCTTTTGCACCGACATCTCGACGAGTTGTCGGATCATCAAAAGGTTGCCGTGGCACCATTTTCATTGTCGTTGCCGTGGCACCCCTTTCGTTCCGCCATGGTGACCAAATGCTTCATAACATGCTCATGTCAACATTTTCATAAAATGGCATAAAACTTGCATATGTCATCCGCATTATGTTACCAACATTTAAATGTTTATATTTGATGTTTCCATTAATTTGCTCAAATGCCATGCTAAAATGATTTATTTCATAACTAAATAACCGTAACTCGGTTTTAAATAAACTTTATATGTAAATGGGGTGGTAAAATGCCTAGTTTAACATGATGCACTTTCTTTTGACGTTTAACAACATTAAAATTGTGTATAGGGCAGAACAGTACCAAATTTGAAATATGCATATGAGGATTTTCCGGAATTGTTGTTTGTTGTCCGGCCTCATTTAAACTTGCCTAGTTAGGTAGTTTTCATATGTTTCACCTCTTGCCATGTTTAACAACATTTAATATTGTTGGGTACATAACCGAGAGAGAACTAAATAATTGATGTGGTGTCTCGTCAATATGCAACTCGTTGCATATTGAGCTCCACTTAATTTGTAGTGTTGTTTGTTGCACTTTGCCATGCCATGCTATTTAAATCAGACATGCATCATCCTTGGTTGTGCATCATGCCATGTTTATGTGATGGTTGTTTACTATGTTGTTTGTTTGTTTCCGGGTTGCTTCTCTCGTTAGCTTCGGTTTCGTTCCGGAGTTGTGAGGATTCGTTCAACTTCGTTCGTTTGTCTTCTTCATGGACTCGTTCTTCTTCCTCGCGGATCTCAGGCAAGATGACCATACCCTCGAAATCACTTCTATCTTTCCTTGCTAGTTGCTCGCTCTTTTGCTATGCCTATGCTGCGATACCTACCACTTGCTTATCATGCCTCCCATATTGTCAAACCAAGCCTCTAACCCACCTTGTCCTAGCAAACTGTTGTTTGGCTATGTTACCGCTTTTGCTCAACCCCTCTTATAGCGTTGTTAGTTGCAGGTGAAGATGAAGTTTGTTCCTTGTTGGAACATGGAGATGTTGTTCCTTGATTGGAACATGTTTACTTGTTGGGATATCACAATATATCTTATTTAATTAATGCATCTATATACTTGGTAAAGGGTGGAAGGCTCGGCCTTATGCCTGGTGTTTTGTTCCACTCTTGCCGCCCTAGTTTCCGTCATATCGGTATTATGTTCCCGGATTTTGCGTCCCTAACGCGGTCGGGTGATTTATGGGACCCCCTTGACAGTTCGCTTGGAATAAAGCTTTTCCAGCAAGGCCCAACCTTGGTTTTACCATTTGCCTCACCACCACCTACTTTTCCCTTGGGAGTCGCTCTCTCGAGGGTCATCTTTATTTTAGCCCCCCCCGGGCCAATGCTTGTCTAAGTGTTGGTCCAAACTAGAGCACCGTGCAGGACCGTCCCTTGGCAACTTGGGTTATGTTGGTACCTGTACGCTTAGCTTATCCGGTGTTGCCCTGAGAACGAGATATGTGCAGCTCCTATCGGGATGTCGGCGCATCGGGCGGTCTTGCTGGTCTTGTTTTACCATTGTCGAAATGTCTTGTAGCCGGGATTCCGAGACTGATCGGGTCTTCCCGGGGAGAAGGAATATCCTTTGTTGATCGCGAGAGCTTATCATGGGCTAAGTTGGGACACCCCTGCAGGGTTTGAACTTTCGAAAGCCGTGCCCGCGGTTATGTGGCAGATGTGAATTTGTTAATGTTCGGTTGTAGAAAACCTGAAGTTGACCTTAACTAAAATACATCAACCGCGTGTGTAACCGTGATGGTCTCTTCTCGGCGGAGGCCGGGAAGTGAACACGGTGTTGGAGTTATGCTTGACGTAAGTATTTTCAGGATCACTTCTTGATCATAGTTGTTCGACCGTGCTTTTGCCTTCTCTTCTCGCTCTCATTTGCATATGTTAGACACCAGATATGCTAGTCGCTTGCTGCAGCTCCAGCTCACTACCCTGTCCTACCTTTAAGCTTAAATAGACTTGATCTCGCGGGTGTGAGATTGCTGAGTCCCCGTGACTCATAGATACTTCCAAAACCAGTTTGCAGGTGCCGATGAACCGTGCAGGTGACGCATCCGAGCTCAAGGAGGAGCTCGATGAAGATCTTGTTCATTGCGTTGTTTCATTTCAGTTGATCAGTAGTTGAGCCCAGTCGGGACGATCGGGGATCTGTGTAGCATTTGGGGTAGTCTTCTTTTATTCTGATTCCGTAGTCGGATCTTGATTGTATGTGTATGATGTAATGCTTTACTCATGTATTGTGTGAAGTGGCGATTGTAAGCCAACTATGTATCTCTTTCCCTTATGTATTACATGGGTTGTGTGAAGATTACCTCACTTGTGACATTGCTTTCAATGCGGTTATGCCTCTAAGTTGTGCTTCGACACGTGGGAGATATAGCTGCATCGAGGGCGTTATAAGTTGGTAATCAGAGCCTTCCCCGACCTTAGGAGCCCCCACTGATTGATCGTTTTTAGCGGCCGAGTTGTGTCTAGAAAAATGTTTTGAGTCATTTAGGAATTATGTATCGGAGAGTTTAGGAATTCTTTTTTACTTCCCAGTCTCCTCCTCGCTCTGGTAAGGCATCCTGACGTAGAGTTTTGACTCTTCTCTTCTCAAATTTCACTAATTTTTTTTAGGATCACGCGGGTATCTTAGAATCGTTCCGATGGTTTTGTGATGACAACATTGTCTTGGTGCCTGCTGTCAGCAGGGTTTTAGTGGAAGTGTCCCGGGGAGTTGAGCTCTGAGGTGTTGTCGTCATAATTTTATCGTTGTAGTTCTGGAATACCTGAGTTTAGTACGCCGACATCGAAAATCTCTTTTGTACAGTTGTTGGTGAGATAACCCTGATAGCCCAGTACTGAGGCCAGTTCGGGAGTATTGCCATAACTCGTATAACGGACGCTTTTCGAAGGTTGAGGTAAACGATTTCCGGAGTTTTCTTGGTTATGTGTTGAAGGATGGATACAGCTGGATCTAGGTATTGTTAGTTTGGGTGATATATTTTGTGTCCCCTGTATCCCCAACACCTGATTGTATAACCAGAAAGTTTCGGGAGTTTATAAGTGGGAATTCAAGTAGCTCCTAGAATATCTTTCTGACAGATGCATGATATGGGATTGGGTAAATCTCTATCATATGTATTTGTTCCGGCTTATTCTGCAAGCCAAATCCTTTGTTTTGTTTTATTTGTGGTATTCGAGTTGCTTCGATGTCAAGTGTTGAATCCATACCTTTTCTAAACGGTGTTATCATATTTCTATGGAAATACTAATCCTTCTTGATCATCAAGATTATCATGCCAATTCTTTTCCAACCGGTGTGTCCCTCTTCAAGTGGATCCGATCACTTCAACATTAGCAAGATCAATTATCAGTTGTTCTCAACGGTGTTTGCTTCATCCGTTCCAAGTTGTCTTTGTTTTTCCCACCCTCCCACCCTTTTTCTTCAAGGACTCAGATTTCATAATCATGTATCCTTTTATTTGTGGGAAGTTTCTTCATTCTTTCCTTCAATTTTCTTATCTGGTGATTTCCCATGAAGATGCTCAACAGTTTCAAATTCATCATTCTTCATTCTCGTGTTCTTTTCCGGTGGTTTTAACTCAAGCTTTCGGTGTTGCTCATATCCTTTCCTCGTTTCAAATGATTTCTCATGCCAGTGCACCTCTTAATCTTTCACCTATCGCTATTCATTTGTTCTGGAATGCTGAAGATATCTCACAAGATTCAAGTTTCCATTCTCAATTCACTCAAGTTTTTTTGTGGTTGTTACCTCATTCAAGCCATTTAAATCAACCGGTGCATTATCTCTTCCTAAGCAATCGTTCAACGGTGTATCTTTTGAGTGGGCCCTAACCCACAAGTCTTTTCCCAGGATCTTACCTGACTCTTCTAATTTTCTCGGAGCTATTCCCAAATTCTTTTTGAAGTTTGACATAAGAATGAATTATCATCAGTCATATGTATTTCTCCAAGATCTTTCAAATCCTTTCATCTTTGACTCAACCTTTCTATTCTTCATTCCGGAGTGCCTCAACAATTCATGGTGGTGTTTCTCGTCATCATTCTCCACATTGGAAGACCGAAGAAGAGTTTCCCTTAAATCTTGTCCATTCTCTTGAAGATGCGTGGTTCTAGATTGATGCCATTCTCTCATAATTGTTTCGATTGTGAGAATTCTTTTCATACCCATCCGGAGCATTTCATGAGTTGTTTCCATTTCTTTTCCCCGTAGGCCATCATTTCATAATTCCTCATTCTCAGCTTTCAGCTCTTGTTTTCCAAATCTTACCGGTGCATCATTCAAGTATTCTCTATTCAGCTCGTGATCTATTCGTTCATTTTTATCTAAATTCTCTCAAGTATCTTCGTTCGTTTGCTAATTCTTCCCGGTGTTTCTTTATCTTGTCTCTGTTCATTTTCAATTATTACGGTGGTTCGTTCAAGAGTTCTCTTCCTTCATTATCATATAGATTCATTCGTTCTTTCCAATTTAACCGGTGGTTTGTTGAAAACCTTCACAAGTTTGCGCCATATCTATCTTAATCCTTTCTACGAGAATAAGTAGTATGCCAAATCCATTGCTTGTCATCAATTTAATTGGTGAAGGATGAGCATAATGTAATTCTTATTGTTGTTTCATCGAGTAAATTTAATTCCTTATTCCGGAGATTCATCAAAATTCTTGATCTCATTTGTTCATTTTTTCTTTTCGGAGCTCCAAGTTATTTCAATTACATCATTTCAAAGCTTTATCTAATCATTTCAAGGCTCCTCCCGGAGTTCTTTTCGACTTCTCTTTCTTTTTATCATCCTTTCATTACCGGAGTTCTTCATGGAGGCTCTACTTGGTGGTTCATCAAGGATTCTTTTCATTCTTCATTTGTTCTTCAAGATTTCTCTCGGAGCTAAGATCCTCCAAGCTATACTCTAAAATAAACATGGTGTTCAACACATGTTTTGTTTTGAAGAGCTCAAATATTCTTCTTCCTGCATTCCAAAGTGCAATTCGTTCTACCTTATCATTTGAGGTGGTGTTATGTCATTCTTGACAATTTGAGTTCGCGTTTCATGAGTCACATGTTGTCAAGAGTGAGGTATTTTAAATCCAGCAATCTCTTCATTGGAGTTATCTTGGGCTATATTTCACCTACAACCTTCCCTAAGGAATGTTGCTATTGTGGTGTTTATCAATGACCCAATTTTCGCCTTCATCTCGGTGAATAAGTTTTCATCTCCTTGTTGATATCAATACAATCTGTTCTTTTCGTTAGTGGCAGATTTTCACCTCAAGTTTTGAGATGTCTTCATAAGCCCACGAGGATCATATCTTTTCGTTGTTGGTTTTCCATCAACTCCGCTATAACCTTCTTGGAAAGGTGCTTTCCAAGCTCACTTGTGGCAAAAGTTGTCATTTTCTTCTCCGTCCCTTTATCCCAACGATCTAACTTCTATTCTTTCGTTACGGAGGCATTGTGATGTTGTGCTCTTCACCCATCACCTCGTTTTGTGAGGATCGTGTTCTTTTCTTGCTTATCCATTTAACCGGAGTGTTGTATCATCTCTTCAATATCTTTTCATCTCGTCAAGTTTTCTTCTCTTTTCTACCGGAGTGCCGTCCAAATTCGGTCATTCTTGTTCCTTGGCTATCTAATCATACCGTTGTTTGGCTATGTTGCCGCTTTTGCTCACCCTCTTATAGTGTTCTTAGTTGCAGGTGAAGATGAAGTTTGTTCCTTGTTGGAACATGGAGATGTTGTTCCTTGATTGGAACATGTTTACTTGTTGGGATATCACAATATATCTTATTTAATTAATGCATCTATATACTTGGTAAAGGGTGGAAGGCTCGGCCTTATGCCTGGTGTTTTGTTCCACTCTTGCTGCCCTAGTTTCCGTCATATCGGTATTATGTTCCCGGTTTTTGCCTCCCTAACGCGGTCGGGTGATTTATGGGACCCCCTTGACAGTTCGCTTGGAATAAAGCTTTTCCAGCAAGGCCCAACCTTGGTTTTACCATTTGCCTCACCACCACCTACTTTTCCCTTGGGAGTCGCTCTCTCGAGGGTCATCTTTATTTTAGCCCCCCCCGGGCCAATGCTTGTCTAAGTGTTGGTCCAAACTAGAGCACCGTGCAGGACCGTCCCTTGGCAACTTGGGTTATGTTGGTACCTGTACGCTTAGCTTATCCGGTGTTGCCCTGAGAACGAGATATGTGCAGCTCCTATCGGGATGTCGGCGCATCGGGCGGTATTGCTGGTCTTGTTTTACCATTGTCGAAATGTCTTGTAGCCGGGATTCCGAGACTGATGGGGCTTCCCGGGGAGAAGGAATATCCTTCGTTTATCGCGAGAGATTATCATGGGCTATGTTGGGACACCCCTGCAGGTTTGAACTTTCGAAAGCCGTGCCCGCGGTTATGTGGCAGATGTGAATTTGTTAATGTCCAGTTGTAGAAAAACTGAAGTTGACCTTAACTAAAATACATCAACCGCGTGTGTAACCGTGATGGTCTCTCTCGGCGGAGGCCAGGAAGTGAACACGGTGTTGGAGTTATGCTTGACGCAAGTAGTTTCAGGATCACTTCTTGATCATAGTTGTTCGACCGTGCTTTTGCCTTCTCTTCTCGCTCTCATTTGCGTATGTTAGACACCAGATATGCTAGTCGCTTACTGCAGCTCCACCTCACTACCATGTCCTACCTTTAAGCTTAAATAGACTTGATCTCGCGGGTGTGAGATTGCTGAGTCCCCGTGACTCACAGATACTTCCAAAACCAGTTTGCAGGTGCCGATGAACCGTGCAGGTGACGCATCCGAGCTCAAGGAGGAGCTCGATGAAGATCTTGTTCATTGCGTTGTTTCATTTCAGTTGATCAGTAGTGGAGCCCAGTCGGGACGATCGGGGATCTGTGTAGCATTTGGGGTAGTCTTCTTTTATTCTGGTTCCGTAGTCGGATCTTGATTGTATCTGTATGATGTAATGCTTTACTCATGTATTGTGTGAAGTGGCGATTGTAAGCCAACTATGTATCTCTTTCCCTTATGTATTACATGGGTTGTGTGAAGATTACCTCACTTGCAACATTGCTTTCAATGCGGTTATGCCTCTAAGTCGTGCTTCGACACGTGGGAGATATAGCCGCATCGAGGGCGTTATATAATGCTCCCGTAGGCAGAGGGGCAGTGGGGCCAAAAGGGGTGAGCCACGGGTCGGGGGACGTGTGGTTTCATGGGTTCGAGCGGCGTCGTGGGAATCGCGGGTGGATGTGGTAGAAACTTGATGCTCGCCGCATTTTAGGTAGCCCACATGTCATGCACATAAAGGCAGAGGGGCGGTGCGACTTAGAGGGGTGAGGCGCACGTCGGGGGGCGTGGTGCCGTGGGTTAGAGAGGCGTCGTGGGAATCGCGAGATGAAACGTGATGGTCG
Source organism: Aegilops umbellulata (assembly GCA_032464435.1). Lineage (NCBI taxonomy): Eukaryota > Viridiplantae > Streptophyta > Magnoliopsida > Poales > Poaceae > Aegilops > Aegilops umbellulata. The sequence continues at coordinate 220,292,569 of CP136055.1, read as the reverse complement.
TCGTAGTTGAACTTCCATGGACAAGCTGTCATGTCTACAGACACATGCACTGCATACCGATCACTGGAAGGAGTAGCAGAGAAAGCTATATATGCGGATAAATAGTTCCTTATAGTCAAGCGGACCCACACTACTACTCTGTTCCAAAGACATGCACTCCATCTATATCAATATACACCAAGAGGGAATAATTTTTTTACAAGAGAGGAAATAGTTCATCCATCC